>OZ038463.1:19163356-28541594 GCA_964036295.1 Plumapathes pennacea | reverse complement strand
AGTGAAATAAAAGTATATAGTTCAGGAGTCGGAAGTGAACACTGCTATTAGAATGTACTCATTGAGAGCTTTCAGTTGAGTGGTCACACCTTTAGGTTTCATTTGACAGTTCAGGAGTCGGAAGTGAACACTGCTATTAGAATGTACTCATTGAGAGCGTTCATTTGAATGGTCACACCTTTAGGTTTCATTTGACAGTTCAGGAGTTGAAAGTGAACACTGCTATTAGAATGTACTCATTGAGAGCGTTCATTTGAATGGTCACATCTTTATGTTTTATTTGACAGTTCAGGAGTTGAAATTGAACACTGCTATTAGAATATACTTATTGAGAGTTATCATTTAAGTGATCACACCTTTAGGTTTCGTTTGACAGTTCAGGAATTGAAAGTGAACATTGCTATTACAATCACTCATTGAAAGCTTTCATTTGAGTGGTCACACCTTTAGGTTTCATTTGTCAGTTCAGGACTTGGAAGTGAACCTTTCTATTACAAGTACTCATTGAAAGCTTTCATTTCAGTGGTCACACCTTTAGGTTTCATTTGACAGTTCAGGAGTTGAAAGTGAACACTGCTATTAGAATGTACTCATTGAGAGCTTTCATTTCAGTGGTCACATCTTTATGTTTTATTTGACAGTTCAGGAGTTGAAAGTGAACACTGCTATTAGAATGTACTCATTGAGAGCTTTCATTTCAGTGGTCACATCTTTATGTTTTATTTGACAGTTCAGGAGTTGAAAGTGAACACTGCTATTAGAATGTACTCATTGAGAGCTTTCATTTGAGTGGTCACACCTTTAGGTTTCATTTGACAGTTCAGGAGTTGAAAGTGAACACTGCTATTAGAATGTACTCATTGAGAGCTTTCATTTCAGTGGTCACATCTTCAGGTTTCATTTGACAGTTCAGGAGTTGAAAGTGAACACTGCTATTAGAATGTACTCATTGAAAGCTTTAATTTCAGTGGTCACACCTCGAGGTTTCATTTGACAGTTCAGGAGTTGAAAGTGAACACTGCTATTAGAATGTACTCATTGAGAGCTTTCATTTCAGTGGTCACATCTTTATGTTTTATTTGACAGTTCAGGAGTTGAAAGTGAACACTGCTATTAGAATGTACTCATTGAGAGCTTTCATTTGAGTGGTCACATCTTCAGGTTTCATTTGACAGTTCAGGAGTTGAAAGTGAACACTGCTATTAGAATGTACTCATTGAAAGCTTTAATTTCAGTGGTCACACCTCGAGGTTTCATTTGACAGTTCAGGAGTTGAAAGTGAACCTTGCTATTAGAATGTACTCATTGAGAGCTTTCATTTGAGTGGTCACACCTTGTTATGCTGTTGTTGTTGTTGTTGTTTGTCTAACACGGCCTTATTTTATTTGTCCATAGTCTTGTCGTAACCTGTTCCATCTTCTGAATTCAGACTTCAATCTTTTAGATCATCTCGCTGCCATGAGAGTAAGTCACGCCGTGGCATTTCGCGATTATTTCACATATTTAATTTCTTTTCTACGTAGTTATAGCTGATACAATTTTCCAGAGACGGATAGAATCATTTGAGGTCACCGGTTCGTCCAAATCCTTGACACACAATGGTTTATAGAAATATAATATTCTGAAGAAACCACCGCGCCACTGGGCGCAGAAACTCTTGTTTGAAAAACATTAGGGTTTGCTATAATTGAGATCTTGTATGTTTAGTTTAGCCTTTAGCTATTAAGGGATTGAGTTTGCCGTTGTTGTTGTTGTTGTTGTTGGTGGTGGTATTATTATTGTTGTTGTTGTTGTTGTTGTTGTTGTTGTTGTCGTACTCTGTTGCGGTTTATTTGCTAAGCTCATGCTTTGTTATCTTTCTCTCTCTCTTTCTGAAGAATTTCTTCCTCTTTGAGGCAGGGGAAACCATGCATCAGTTTTACGTCGACATTTTCTCAAAGGTGAGTCTCCACGAACTATTTATAGGTTTTACAGGAAGGAGTACTGTTTTAACGTATTCTAAATTGAGAAGTGCCCTTATTTACGGACAAGTTAGTTATATATTTTAAGAACTATTGCGAATTTGAACGCTCTAAGTTAACTCTAATGTGACAGTAGTGTGTCCAAAAATATCTGGAGTTAAAGCAAACACTTTGTGTGGATTTCTGGCAGGTTCGTCGCAAGGAGCCTTGGCAGGACGTCTCATACCTGAACAGCTCTTTACAAGAAGCCCTGCAAACGCGGTTCCCGCAGTTCATCGACAGGTACAGTTCTATTAGCTATTTTTGTGTGAGGGTTCTGGTGTTTTCTGTGCAAAAATCGCCCAATGAGGAGGTTGTGATTTATTGATCTGATTGTCTTTCTGCTGACCATGTGCAATACATTTTTAAATTTTGCACTGATTGGTCTTCAGGAGAAAAACCGCGCACCACTTAGCCAAGAAACTTAACCCTTTCACTCCCAAGCTCAAAAAATAAATCAGTGATGTAGTGAGAATTCATAGTTTAATCAGCTACCATCTCAGTGAGCTATCAAAAGCCAAGTTCTCTTTACTGTATTATATATTTCTAGTGAGAAACTAGAGGAGATAATTGAAGTTGATCAAATAAAATCTCAAAATAACAATGAAATGTTTTTTGCCAGACGTTTGCTCACTCATTCGGGTATTTCTGGGCAAATTATCTGATTGAGGTTGAAAAATCTGATAAAACCGTGATATTGTACTGTTACTTAGAGACGCATGTTGGTGTGTTGTCCCATTTCAAGTCACGTGATACTTTAACTGAAAGGGTCAATTCCCTCTAAGGCGGGCACTCTCAGGACCAGTCCCAATCGTCCAGTTTAGAGTAAATAACTAAAGAAACGGTAGTGACAGCTGCTACCAGGTGTCCGTTTTAAGGAGAGTTTAGATAGAGTAAATGACTAAAGAGAGTTTAGATAGAGTAAATGACTAAAGAGAGTTTAGATAGAGTAAATGACTAAAGAGAGTTTAGATAGAGTAAATGACTAAAGAGAGTTTAGATAGAGTAAATGACTTAAGAAGTGGCAGTGACCGCTGCTACAGTTGAAGTTCCCGTAAGCGAACATCTTGGGAAGCAGGACAAGTGTCCGTAACTGGAGCTGTCCGCTTACGAGAATGTGTAAATACAGAGTTTGTCTGAGCTAGAGTTTAAACGGGGTTTCGTTGAGGCGTCCGTAACTGGAACTGTCAGCTTACGAGAATGTGTAAATACAGAGTTTTGACTGAGCTAGAGTTTAAACGGGGTTTCGTTGAGGCGTCCGTAACTGGAGCTGTCCGCTTACGAGAATGTGTAAATACAGAGTTTGACTGAGCTAGAGTTTAAACGGGGTTTCTCAGAGGCATCCGTAAGTAGAGCTGTCCGCTGACGGGTGTCCGCCCAAAGAGCTTCGACTGTTTGAGGCGTCCGTCTTAAAGAAACTTAAGTTAAAGTAAATGATTAAAGAAACGGCGGAGACCGCTGCTACCAGGTGTCCGTCTTAAAGAGAGTTTAGTTAGAGTAAATGAAGTCATATGGTTGTCTTGGTTCTTTTAGGTTGTCTGTTAGTGTTTCATCAACAGCAGCAGTCCGTCCACGACTGTTACCATCGCTACAAGGCCTGTCTATGAACTACAAGGTAAACGTCACAAGTCATTTCTTGTTATGACTCGATGCTTGTTTTCCTCTCTTTCGATTGGCCGAGAGACTGCTACGTCACCACCAAAACGCATGCGTGTAAACGAAGTCTAAACACCAGATAGCTTTAGGCCTGGAACCTAAGCTCTTCTAATCTTCTCGCCCCAGGTTCCGTGGCCGGTGAGCATCGTGATTGACAGTTCTTGTCAGAAGAAGTACAGCGAGGTGTTCCTGTTTCTGCTGAAAGTCAAACGGGCCAAATGGAGTCTGGATATTTTGTGCTTCAAAGGTACTGTACCACACTATCTGTCACCGCCGAAATACGGTATTGACGTCATTTCCGGTTGGTCAGCGTTTGTTGCCTAGTCAGAAACCCCAGGGGCCACTTTGAACTGATTAAACCAATACTAGAAATACGATAATTGCAGATACCCCCTCGCTCTGCCATTGATGGGACTTTTACTCTGGTACTCCCAAGAAGAGTAGCCTTTGTTTTACCGAAATGTTGACTCAATCTTTTCTTCGAAGTCAAATGCTACACGCAAAGGAAGGAGAAAAAGAATGGTGTGTGTCATACTTTTGCGTTGAAAAACAGAATCGATTGGGTGACGAAGTACGTATTTCCCACGGTCGGTCGGCACGACAAATTAATTTATACAGTCTGCCAGGCACGTTCTCAAAATCTAATACTCAAATTTTGAAGCTGGTCGGCTGTTGTAGTACGGGAAAAAAGAATCACTGATTTTCCAATTTTGAATTCATAGGCAGTACAATTAAATAGGCTTCACAAGACTGAGGCATGCATGTTTAATGAGCTCGAATTGTTTTGTACGTGAACGCGCTCAAAACAACATGATTTCTCCCAGAATCAAAGCAAAACTTGAACGGTTTACTTCAAATTATACACGGGCTTCAGACCTAGTCATACTTCTAAGGGCTTGTGAACGATTCTCGCTGCAATCACCGCATGCCAAATTACAGTATTTGTTACAGTTTTAGTCTTGAAAGAAATAATAAGACTTCTGACTAAATCATTCAAGACTCCAAGTTCCGATTGCTCTGAGCCAATACGATAGCCGAAACTGGCGACAGAAGCGTATTAAAACAATACTTCGAGGGAAAATGATCAGCACACAGATTTTAATACATTCTTGAAGTGATCGAGTTACAAGATACGGGTAGAATATATTTGTCACGGTGATTGTTCGCTTTCCACTGACTAACCTTTGTTGCTTGTCCTTTCTGAATAAGGATCTGAGTTTAACACAAGACGGCGTCTGAAGCTCCCAATTTGCTTCCAAGCGCTGTTCCCTTTGCGGAGCCGTTTCTTCGGCACGCTTCCGTTCATGATGCTGTCGGTTATCAAATGTTTGTCGTCTTTTCTCTAGACGTATTTGGCGCTGTTCGATTGTTTCACGATTTCGCCTTGCCCGTGCTAGTTCCCTTCTCTTTTGCAGACGAGCTTCGCGAGACCGTGCTGTGTCAAGTTTTCCAGTTTTCAAATTCATTTTCGTGAACGCAGTTACGTACAGTTGTTGCTTCGTTCAAACCTTTGTTTGGCCTCGCTTTGACGCTAATCGATAATTATTATTACGTCATTGCCTTAGAGGTCGCCCTATGACAGACTGATAGACTGACTGACGAACATTAGATTTCGAGATGGCGACTCGCTTGGAGTTTCCACACAAAGCGAATTTGCTGCATTAGCGCCGTGATTATTACCCTCACTTCGCTTCGCTTCGCTCAGGGACAATATAATCCTCGGAGACACAGGGGCAGATTGTTGGGCGGCGGGCAACAGCAACGGAGGAGGGGGGGGGGGGGAGGGGAGAAAAAGGGAAGGAGGAAAAGAGCCCTCCCTCCTTCGCCGCTTTTTGCCCGCCCCCACGATCTGCCTCTGGCCAAATCAGAGTCACGTATCTGGTCGTGTAAAATGTGACTTGCGTTTGTTTGATTAGGAAGTAAACTGTACTGCACAAGGAGATGCATGAAGCTGATTACTTTACCCTTTTGCCAACAAAGTGATCTTCAGTAATAAATTTACGCTCAACATCTGTTCTAAAACGGTCCCCATTCCCAAGCTTAAAATGCAGATTCTCCCAACCTTTTAAATATAAAATATATGGTGGCGTACTGAGAACATATAGTTTAATCAGCCTTCATCTGAGCTATCAAAAGCTGAGCTCTACACATGAATCTCGTGCAGGAGACTGAAGGAGAAAATTGAAGTTGATCACTCTTTGGAGTGAAAGGGTAAACCTGCTAATTCCGAGGTTCTTGTTCGAGTCATTGCATATATTTTTCTCTGATGAATATATAGCGACCTTTGGTTGAAATTTAAAGAGCTTCTGAGTATTTTTATTGGTTTTTTAGACTTGAGGCTGGGACGGAAATACAACAGTGACACGTCAAGCGATGAAGATGACGAACAGCAAAATGTGCGTGCTCCAGCGAGTCAAGCCTCTGGGCAGAACGATGGCAGGCTCATGCAAAAGATGTTCGTGTTTCGGTTTAGGTTGATGCACTTTATGAACAATGTGCACACTTACATCATGACCCGGGTAAGAGACCCTATGTGGTAAGTAAACCAATATGCAAGTAGCAATGGTTTTAAAGTCGTCCTTGCTTTTTTCTATTTCCAGATACTGCATACTACAGTGCTAGAGTTTCAGCGCTCCTTAGATAAGGTAATTTCTGCGTAAAATGTTAGCGGTCGCTGTTTAAGCATAGCGGACGCCGAATTTGCACTTTTGGGTCAGCGGAAACGACAGCAAATTCGAGTTCAGTTTTCGGATTTTGTAAAACCTCTAGACTCAAACTTGAGACTCGATGCTGAAGTCAATGTATTTTCAAAAACCGCATCCGGAGGTCTCGGGGTCTCTGACTACTAACTTAAATTGCAACACGATAGCCCGGGTTCAAATCGTCGACCACGTTATATAAATAGTCAACTGGTTAGCCTCCGACCAGTTGGGATTCCTAACAAATTTACGTTAAGTTTAACAACACGGCCCCACCAGAATTATTTACCGTGTATAAATGAGAGGATGATGAGGGTGTACGGTAATTCCTACGTCAAAAAATATACTTATCTCCGTGGTTCTCAAACGTGTTGTCGTTTTTCTGGCAGGCGAGGGACTTGGATGACCTGATCAAGGTGCACCATTCTTACGTGGACAAGGTTTACGACCGCTGTTTACTCAGTCAAAAGGTCAGACTCTCCACACCTGTGGGCAAATTATTCTCAGTTTCAATATCGTGAGAAGGAACTTGTTTCTTGTGGATAACCCTTTTGTTTCTCTCTCAGTCTTTCTACCTTTCTCTTTTTTTAAAATCGTTTTACTGTCTTCAGTTTTGTTTTTGTATTGCCTCTGATACAGGTGGGTTTCATCAAGGAAGCAATTCTGAAAGTGCTAAACATTGCTCTTGTATTTCAAGCACGCTGGGACTCGGGTGTTCAGAACATCAGGTATCTTATAGCAGTGCATTTGCTGGTGTTGGCTCTATCAGGGTTACATTTGGGGGAGAGGGGAGGGAGGGGGCTTGTTCTGACGTCTCAGGTTAAAACGCCTACTGACTTTAACTCTGCTACTCCAATCTGTAATGTGCATTTTTAGCAACGTAAGAGGGATTATGTAAGAAGGTTGCAAGGTATGCTATCCAGGCATACAAGTGCTGTGTCTAGTAAAACCGAACGAGGCAAGCCCAAGAAAGAAGACTGTGGCCTTGTGCTTGGGCTTGCGTTTAGCTTGTCTCTACGAAATAATGACTCTTGTGCTTACCCCGCTTGCGAAAACTTTACGAAGGCTTTACTTAGTGTGTTTTTCCTTTGCAGTGTGGAGGTGTTTGAAAAACTGGAAGCGGAGTTCTCCAATTGCAAGCATTTTATCGTCACTTTCCTCAACAATATTGTGAAGCGAGGAGCATTCCCACACTGTAAGTATCAGCACAATACGATGGATTGTATGAATTGAAGTTTAAGAGCTGAATCACACTTGCCATACAAGAATAAGCACAAATGCATGCGCATGCGATGTCGGCATTTTGAGCTTTGGAGTAATTGTTGTTTTTTTTTAATATATTTCCAGTGGAGTCGCTGGCATGTATGTTAGATGCAGTTAAGTAAGGAATTCCGGTCACACAAGGACTTCAAGTATTCGCGCAAAACGAGAGTATGACTGTGATACAGATTATAACCACCTGAAGGCATTGACATGTATGTTATCTGTCAATTTACTTGACGTACAAGTGGTCACGTGAGTACTTTATTTGGAGTCAATCACACAATCCAGTGAGTTCGTCACGCAAGGCTTTGAACGAGTCACGCAAACACTCGCACTGTGTCAATGCCGTTTATGAACACAGTCTAAGTCACAGTGCATTGAACTAGTACTCAGAAGTCAATGCTTTTTGTGAAAGCAGAACCTAACCAACCTATAACTATCAGCCACCATCAACGTCCAATCCTATTTACTATTGGATGCAATGGAAAGACCTGGTGGAAGTTGTGCGTGTTTCGCCGAGCAAAATCTTTTATTGATGTGCATGTGATAACTGGCTTGCAGTGAACAGCTGGCGTGGAATTATGCGAATCACTCCTTTGCTCAAACTACAGATTCTCCTTGCATTTTAAGAAGGAACTGTATGAGTGATATATTGAGAATTGATAGTTTAATCAGCTTTCATCTGATCAAGGTGTCAAAAGCCAAGTTTTCCTTACTGTATGATATGTCTCTTAGTGAGAAACTGAGGGAGAAAATTGAAGTTGATCACTTTTGGGAGTGAAAGAGTGAACAGGCGTCGAGTTGAATATCAATACAAAAAAATCAAAGATAATTCAGTATGATTATTTTCAAGCTGATGAACGTATAGCCAAGAATTTTAGCTTCCTTGAAACAAATACTCGTACGTTAAGAGTTCAGAGTAGGAGAGGCTGAGACGGAATATTTTGACACGGGACTGACGCGTGTACGAACTCGCGCGAACGGGCTTACTTGCACGAACACGCGTGCAGTTTGAATTCACAATATGTGACCGAATGATTGACGTTTATTGAGGTGGGCGCCAGAAATTAGTTGTTTGTCTGCAAAAAACCGCACTTGCGACATTAAGGGAGAAACAAAAAGAATTCAGGAAACTAAGGGTTCAAAAAAATTTTCAATCAGCTCACGATTAGAATTTTACAAGATCTTCTACAAATCAATAAAATGACTGATTTTCCAAAACATTAGTGATAACGTTATTTTTTCGTTCTCGCCGTGAATTTTCGGCGGGGAGCCCTAAGATTTTTAAGGTACGTTGGCTTAAAATTTGTCGTGAATTCAGTATTCATTTATATATGTATATATATATATATATATATATATTCGTTCGTTTAAGTTTGCAAATTGCATTATGCCAGTTTATACCTAAGTACATGTGCATACTTATCACTGTTTTTTGTCTTAGTATTTAATTATTTAGTTTTTTCAAAGTTTAATACTTTTTTGTAAATTTCTAGAAGCCTCAAGAATATATATATTTAGCTGCATAAATTAACACGCCGGTACGCACGAAACAGGAATACTGTATTTGCAATTATAATTTTACAGTCGTAGTAACGTTGAATTGTTTTGGGATCAAAGTATTATTATTAGACTCACAAGATAACTCAGTCTAAATAAAACTACTATATTTTATATCCTCTGAAATGTTTGTATCTGGAAAAAAAACGAGCGAGTTAGACCTTTTACTCGGTGAGCGACAATGTTTAGTTTTTGACCAAAACTTATTTTGTTCAACATTAACTTTAAAATTTGATGAAAATTATTCGTTGGTTTTGTGACTGGAAGACTTAGTCAAACGCTAAGCCGATTTTCCGTCCTGATTTGTTTATATTAGTTTGATATTGTGTCTTCAACACATATTTTCTTAATGGACTTCATGCTAAATTAAATATGAAATTATCAGCCCATGTCTTGTGGTAGCTCGCTCGCCTAAATTTTGGTAAAGTTTTAAATTAGCTGCGTTTTTCTCTGTTTCTTGACACTTCTTTTCACTGCTAAAGACAAAATTAACTCTTGAGCTCTTGAAATGTTAAATGAAACCAAAGATAGTGGCCACGCAAATGCAACACTCAATAATTACGCGGTTTACAACGCTGTTTAGCCGAGGTCACAAATTTTTCATTTTAAAAAATAATTTAGACAGGAATACGAATGGTTGACTCAGCGAACAAATGTCATTGCATTACATCGACGGTAAATATTGAACTAGAACCATTAGCTTCCTATTCCTGGGCGGGTTCATTTGAAGCTCTTGTTTGTGTGTCTTGTCGGCGGAGTAGAAAGGAAAATATCTCTTTCCTCACCAACTTGTTCATGCCGCCGTAAATCCAAGGGTTTATCATAGAACTTGCGTAGCCGAGATAGGTGTATAAGAGATAGACTTGCCTTGGGTGATAAGAGGTTTGTATGGTGTCTAGAACGTCAATGATGACACACGGAATCCAACAGAACCCAAAACCCAGAATTATCACGAACACTATCCGTGATAGTTTGATTTCTTCGCGGCTCAAAACCGATCCGGAGTCGTATTTTCCTTTAGTCGACTCGAACTGCCTTCGATGTTGACGAATCGCCCGCAAAACTCTTACATAACAGATGGTTATGACTAGAGTTGGAATCACAACGAATAACAAACCAAAGACACTAGTGAAAATAAATCCGCGATGGAGGGAAGGCATTACCACAGAACAAAACGCTTTTCCAGGGTGGAAGGCGAAATAACTCTCTAGGACTGTAGTCAGTGTTCCTATCACAATAGCTGAGAAAATCACCGTCAACGTGATCACGAACCATGTTTTTTTCGGCGTGAATAGACGTTTGTGTAGCGTCGAACGCATAACGTAAATGTTCCGGTTGATTGCTGTGAGTGTTATGAGTTGCAGCGACTGAAACACCAGCAAATATATCGTAAAACCTTGGAGTTGACAAGCCAGTTCTCCAAAGGGCCAGGAATTTACGAGCAGTGCTCCTAAAGTCAACGGCATCGGCACGAGCGCCATTAGAGTATCAGTAACAGCCAAAGCAACGATGAACATATTTGCAATCGTGCGAAGAGCCACTCGTCTGTAGACAACGATGCATATGAGAGCATTTCCAACCAATGCCATTAGGTTTATCACTAGGAGGAGGGCGAATTCAACGATTTTCAAGCTTAAAGGTCGAGCGGGTAGCTCGTTTTTAAGCTGAAACGGTTGCGAGTCGTTTAGAGACATCGTGATTGTCGACACGAAATTTATGTTTGAGCCGTTGTCAGTATTTAAATGATGCAATTGCTTTGAAAGGAGTGGGCGGAGTGGTTAGCCTGTAATTGTTTGCCGAGTCACAATAGGAAAGACCAAAGAACACCCTGGTTATTTCCAGACCACTCCATAGTATATCAGTGCTATCTTAGTTTCTTTCCCGCGCCAGTCATGTTTTGTGCCACAAATCTTTTTCTCTAATTGTTAGCCATGTCGTGTGCCTTTGATAAAAGGTAGTTTTACATTATATTTAATTGTCTTTTTGGTTAGTTCCGGTTTGTTTGTGCAGCTGTTTTATAACACTCAAAAACAAAACAAACGAACGGAAAACTCAACGAGGACATCTTTCCCTGAGTTGTTCTTATTTTACTTTTTGAACTTAAATTTATCCATTCAGGCGGTTCCCAACTCAAAAAGAACCAAAGATGGTGGCACGTTTAGAAGAGAATGTTCTCTTTTCCGGACCTGGTTAGAGAATTAGGAATTATCTGTTTGTAGCAGCGACAAGTTGCAGCGACAGTGGTAATACGCGCAACAAACTCAAATTTTGTTGTAGAAAGTATAAGCTCGTTCTGTATCTGCAACGAGTATTGCAACTTGCAACATAAAAAATTTGTCGCGCGGCAAATTGTGCAAAGGGTGTTAATACGCGCAGCATCGCTCTTCAACTTGCAACGCAACAATGTTGCGCGACAAGTTGCACTATTTTGTTGCCCGTATTACCGTATTACTGTATCGTGTGATTGCTTTGTTTTGTTTGCTACGCTTTGCGACCCTGACAAGTAAAGAAACATTCTTGGCCAATCAAGAGCAAAAGCAAATTCTCACGCAAGAAAGCAAATGGCGATGGCGTGTTATCGCACTGCTGATTGAATAATAAAACCAATCGCTCGGCTTGGTTTTGGTTTTGCTCGTACTTCTAATTGGTCGGAGGTGTTTTTGCTCGCCTTATTGATTGACTCTAGTATTGCTTTGGTTTTGGTTTTGCTCGTACTTCTAATTGGTCGGAGGTGTTTTTGCCCGCCTTATTGATTGACTCTAGTATTGCTTTGGTTTTGGTACTTGACAGTCATGCGAAAAGCGCTCTATCTTCTATGTTAGATTCTCACTTTCCAGAAATTAGATTATATCTGTTCGTTTACGTCCAAACCTTAGGACCTCTTCACATGAACCCGGTTACTGAGGTATTGTCCTCCCACTATTTCCTTTGTAAAAATTCCGATATGAGAAGACGGAACAGCCCGGTTAGCCGAGATCTCGGTAAACCGGGCTGGTCCGTTTCTCACCTGAACACTCCAGCCCGGTTGATCGGGATAAAAATGTTTCAACTACGCGAGTCTGAAATGTACTTTGCACTTTCTTGCTTCTTAATTTGGCATTGATGGAAGAATTGGCAAAAACTTTTGCATCATGGACACTTCATCTCGGTTACCCGGACCGAAATTTCCCACATGAACACGGGCCAGCCAGATCAGTGACAGTCGTTTTTTAGGAAGCGAGAGCATTATAAGACTAGAAACTGCACGTTTTAAAAAAGAAAGACGAAAAAATCGTAAAACTACAGATTTGTTTGCCGTGTGGTCTAAACTCCGCGAATCCTTAATTTCCTTTCATTTTCAAACGGTTGTATTATTATCTGTTACTTCCGGTTTTTCCGAGAATCCGTAATAGTAGACACACGCACCCAACTTCGTTTGCTGTTCCAGCGCTCGAAACTGAGCGACAATGTCGACTCTTCAGGAAGCTTTTGAAGAGTTCAAGGAGGGAAAAGCATCTCTAAAACGCATTCATGAAGGCACCGTCGAGTGTTTCGAAAACATTCTTGGTGGATTAACGACTCCAAGAGACGCTGCACTACGAATAGAACTTGAAACCGTGACTCACACCCGGGGGGGGGGGGGGTACTCCCATATATGAGCCATATAGGTATGTGCCGCCCCAAAGGGTATCATTTTCAGCATTTTAGTCTGAAATAGGGTATCGATTTTAGCATTTTAGTCTGAAATAGGGTCGGAGATTTTGATATTTGGTCTGAAATAGGGTCGAAAATTGCACATTTTGGTCTGAAATAGGGTCTAAAATTGCAAGTTTTGGTCTAAAATAGGGTCGAAAATCGCAAATTTTTGGTCTGAAATAGGGTAAGGGTTTTCAGTTCTGGGCGGCACACTCCCACCCAAAAGTTTGAGGAGTACTCCCCCCCCCCCCCCCCCCGGGCTCACAATCCCCCAACTTTTAAAACGCCTGTTGTGGAACAACTGTTTTCACAAGAACCAGCGCTGATAGTGATCGGTCAAAGCAATTGTGGCAAGAGCTCTATTATTAATGAACTCTTGGGCGCCAAGGGACTTCCAACATCAGATCGACCGTGTACTGCACGGATCGTACGTGTGACGTACTCAGAGGAGCCTTACATGAAGCTTCAAACGAGGAATGGCACTATACTCAAAGAGAGTAAGCTGACGGGGAAATCAAAAGTTCCACGGAGCATGATCGAGCTTTCCAAAGGCGACAGAGAAGACGCAAACAAGGCTGGGGCGAGTTTGGTGGTTGGGTTGAACAACGACTTCTTGAAGGCTGGAGTTGATGTCATTAATTCCCTATGAGGAAACGAAAACGAGGTGCTGGACGACCTCGTGAATAAACAACTGGAAAACGTTCTTCCTGTTATCATCTACGTCGTGGACGGGCATAACCTTTTTACTTCTCAGGTACGTTGTAAGTGTTTCTGTGCACAATTGTATTTACAGTGGTTGGTAACCATGCAATCTAAGCAGTGGTTGGTAACCATGAATGAATCAAAAACTAAATCAATGTTGTTTTCTCTTAAAAGAGGAAATCCATTTCACCCTCCATTAACTCTAAACGACATTACAATTGATGAAGTTAGTAGTCATGAGCACTTAAGACTCACTCTGTTATCAAATATGTCTTGGCGTGCACATATCCTCAACATACATCAGAAAGCTTAAAAAAAAATTGAACTTATTGAAAGGTCTTAAATTTAAACTTTCTAGAAGTACTCTCGAAATACTCTACAAATTACTAGTTCGTTCCAACATGGAGTATGCAGACGTTGTCTGGGACGGCTGCACTTTGGGTGAACGTGACCTTTTAGAAAATCTCCAGTACGAGGCAGCACGGGTAGTTACAGGTGCCATGAAAGGTACTCATAGAGAAAACGTTCTGAATGATGTCGCTTGGCAGAAGTTGCAACACCGACGCGTTATTCATAAATTAATATTGATTTACGAAATAATTAATAAGCTAACACCCAATTATCTTAATGATTTGTGTCCTTCTTATGTAAGTCAGCGTACCAATTACAATCTCCGTACAAGTAATGATCTAAATCTCCCTGCTCCTCGTACTGAGAGATTTAAAAATTCCTTGCTTTATTCAACTATTTCATCTTGGAATTCCTTACCATTGTCAATTAGATCAAGTCCTTCGTTAGCTTCATTTAAAATGAAGTTGTTTCACTTAAGGTTAAGATTTGAGGAGGAGTCAGTGTTGACGTCACAGGGATCAGCAATGTAGAGATCAGGACCAAAGCTGGTGGAGTTTCAACAACGGCCTTTATGATGGCCATATTCAAGATTCATCTGTATTATAGATCGTCTTTAGTTGGTATGAGGATAAGAAGCGCGTTGCTTGGATTAACGTACAAGAAGGTAAGGCAAAACAACAGAGGTCAAAAGTTTGATGTGTTTATGATTCTGATTAGTTTATACACTAATCAATTTCATCTTCTAGCATTCCTCCACCCCCCCACCGATCGAAAGATCTTCTATCCCATAATGCACTGTTCTCCTTTGGTACCATGTCAACGCTAGAAACTCCGCTGGCTAATATGTGTGTAGTCAATCAGATTCAATAACGCGGAACTTGCTGGCGATCATATGGAAGCAGATGTGAACGATTCACGGAAATCACACGGTTGAGTAATTTCAGCGATCATGCGCGGTCATGTGGTAAACAAGCTTAACATTGGCCGTATTTAAGCCTGGTTTCTACGATCGCACAATCGCTGGATTTTTGCGCTAGCGATTGTGAGAGATCATATGAAAACCAGGCTTTACTGTGATCGAAGACGAATTATGGTTTTGTTTGACTAAATTTCTGGTGGTGGAAGTGGAGATGCGAAACTACGAAGAATAATATATATTATCTTGTAGCCAATCAGTTCCAAACTACGAGTGCATTATGGGATAGAAGATCTTTCAATCGCTCGATCCAACGGTTGTTTCCATATTATCAAACATGATCGCGCATGCCGTACATGATCGCACGTTATCGCATAAAACACTCTTCATATTTTTCTTTCTACTTTGCGTGCAGGTATTGTCCTTATCCACAGTTGACCTTTCTGGCCTGACGTCAGGTCACGTGATCAATTTTATATTCAATGATGTTCAACGTTTTGATTGTGCGCTGAGGTACTTCCCTAATGTATGCATGGCGCCAGTATCCCTGTATCTCATTGGCTGGCCGGTATTGCCAGGCTTTGCCTTTTTGTTCCTGATGATTGCTTTTCAAGGGAAGGCAACAACACTGGTGTCCAATCTGCGAAAGAAGACCGCTGAGCTTGGAGATCGCAGGCTAAAATTTTTTAAACGAAATAATTTGCGGCATTCGAACTGTAAAGATGTACACGTTGGAGGAACAGTTCCAGAACAAAGTTAGAAGTGAAGGTAGGTCAGTTGGTTCAATATATGATTGAACATAGTATCGGTGCCTATATCCGAGAACACTGCAGGAGATTTGAAATAGGAGAGGAAATAAAACGAGAACGACCAGGGCAATGAGAGCCCAAACAGAGTTATGACAGTCTCATTTTCATGCAAGTGTTTGGTGCATAATTTAAAACTCACTGTTTTCAGAGTTCCATTGGGGCATCACGACTATTTTAGTTAGCTTTAGATTCCGGATATGTGCATGGTCTAATTATAGGAAAAATGCTAAAAATAAACACCAATCATTCACAGTAACACGTAGTTACACTTTTGATAGACTATACACCTACATCTGTACTTGCCTTAGCACAACATAAGATTAATCAACCCTTAGTTGAGGTGGGAAAGCTAAATGCTGTTAAAGAAGTTTTTAAGCTGACGTTTCGAACGTTAGCCCTTCGTTGGAACAAACCAGTCACTTTCTCCAACAAAAAACACTCGAAACGTCAGTTTAAAACTTCTTCCTTTAGCTTTCCTACATCAATTTTTAATTGATTCATACTTTGATATTGATAATGATGCATTTACATAGCGCAAATTCTACGTGTATATGCATTCAAATGCGCTTTACAATGATCTCTGATTTAGTGATGTGATAATGGAGGACAGTTCACAGCACCGGGGAAAATTCCCTGCTCTTTTCGAGAAGTGTGTGAGTTCTTTAAAGTCTCTCATATTGGGTTAGTAAAGGTTGAGAGGCTAGGTCAACGGCTTAACGTCCCCACCCGAGGAGGGAGGGTCGCTCAGACAGAAACATAGTCCTTCCCACTTACGGCGCCGGGGTCAGATGCCCAAGTCGGGAATCGAACCCTGGTGAAAGACCGGCGTGCTAACCGCTCGGCCTCCTGAACACCAATTTATTTTATATACACGCCGACGCAATTACTAGCAATGTTATTGAGATAATCTACATATTCTTAAAGAATCTTAAGCTACGCCACTGAAGTTTCGGTTAACTGACTATCAGGCTTAGATACAAACGTTAAAAATGTTATATCCAACCAGTAAAAAAACTGGTGAAAGGATGCATCCAACGCTGAACCAAAGCACAGTCACTCGAACTGCCAAGAGAAACAACAATTGGTTTGAGTTATTGGGACTTCAAGTTGCTGGAGGTAAAAGTACAGTGTTAGAAAATCAAAACGAATCGACTTTTGATTAGAGTCAGTCAGGAGGTTTGAGTTATATATATGTTTTCTTCATTTTCATAGTTTCTCGGCCAGTCCCTGATTGGTGGATGGCTCGATGGTACCACGTGACGTGCAGTAGCCCAGACGATCGTGTCAGTGTTTACATTTATACGACGCTGGTGCTCAGTCTCCTTCTTATCTCGTTCGTTTCTTGTCTTCTTCTGTGCCTGGTGGTGATCAACTCGGCAAAGAATCTTCACGACTCCATGGTGTCATCAGTTCTCCGAGCTCCAGTTCTCTTCTTCGACACAAACCCGTCAGGGCGAATTCTGAACCGTTTCTCCAAAGACGTTGGTGTCATGGACGAAGATCTTCCATACAAGCTGCACGACGTTTTTCATGTTAGCCACGTCTGTTTTAGTTTCAGCTCTGGCAAACTATTGGACAATCTTGGTTAGCCGCAATACCGCTGATCACACTGACGGTGTACTACGGGCGCATTTGCATCAGGGTCTCCAGGGAGGTTGCCAGACTGGACGCAATCAACCGTAGTTTTATGTACTCACATTTCTCTCTCACCCTTGAAGGCCTGGTTACAATAAGAACTCACCAGAAACAAGCTAACTACATGCCACAATTTTTCAGGTTGGTCGTCATTTTCTTTCCTTTTCAATACCTTAACAAAGAAGTATTAATTTATACAGGAATACAAAGTTTTTGCAATATTGTTTAAATTTAAGTAAAGGGAAGAATGGCCGGGGAGTTGTAATTTACGTGTGACGGTAGGCAGCACTAGATGAGTGGGTGTGCATTGAAGGACTACGTGAAACTCGAAACCATAATAGATTCCATAAATATATGGTATTTAATTGCATCACAGACATCAGGACGAACTAGCCAAGACATGGTTTATATCGCTGTCTGTTATTTGCTGGCTCAACGTTTGCCTCGACATGATGGCTAGTTTATTTGTGACAGGCGTAACTTCCACCGCGTTGATGACGTCACAACAAGCAGGTCAGTCACACCTGGGTCACTCGTCGATTCAAAATCAGCGCTCTCCGGGCTTCCTTCAGGGACCGCCTAGGTCACTAATGATTCCAAATCAGCGCTCTCCGGTTTTCCTTCAGTTTTTGGACTGTGTCTGACAGGCCAGTATCACTAAGTGTTAATGTCTGTCTCTATATTGCCATTTGATAACAATAGTATAACCTGCTGATATTCTCTTATCTTGTACCTCACACACTCCCTGCGCATCTACCAAGGGACAAAAGAAAATAATATCTTCTCCTGTCAGATACCCCCTCCCCCCCCCCCCCCCCCCACGGGTCCTCGGTTCAGAATTTTGTAACTTGCCCCCTATTAGTGGGTTGATATTTCTTAACGTGAAAGAAGCAAATCGGTGTTTCAGTCCGCTGACCGGCCTTGCTACTTCGTAGGGCACGTCTGCCGCATCTTCTAGAGCTTTCCCTGACCCAGGCCCTTGTGCACCTCAGTGCTCTGCGCACAGTTTTGCAAGAGAGGCCGTGGAAGCTAGCCCCCACACTTTCCGTGTGTTTTTAAGTGCATCAGCAGTTTCCAGACGCATTTGAGTTCTCTTCAGCTTATCTTCTGAGGATAGCAGATCACATGAACTCCCAATGGTATGGCTCTGTTCGTTTTCACGTTATTATGTATTCACACGTTACTAAAGGCAGTTGGATGATAAAAAGGAGAAATTGCTGCAGTGCCAAAGCTAATATGGTTTCATCATCACAAAGATAGGACCAGAACTGTTAGAGCGCAGAATTGTTACTACACTGTGTGGAGGGTTTCGTGTAGCGGCCATGTCTTTGGACAATTTTTACCTTAGGGGAGGGACTATCGTATAGTTTTGCCTAAAATGGCGTCGGGAAGTAGGCTGCACATTACTGCAGCGTGTACTTTGTTTGTGGCCTAAAGGTTTACGTCGCCTCTTTGTCCTGACAGGTTTGGTAATTTCCTGTGCAGCAACATCAAGGAGCGGGACACGCTGGCCATCTGTGAGAAGACTGTGTCACTGTGGGCTCATCTCGATGCTGCACGAGAAACTTTCATAAACCCGACGTACAAGCAACATTCAGAGGTATCGTGTGTTATCCTACAAGTTCTCCTGTTCAACATTGTTGTTGTTCTTGTTTTTGTTGTTTTTGTGGTTGTTGTTGACTTGTCGCCGTTTAAACAGGTTTTACTTCCGGCGTCCAGTCCCCGGCGCTTGCTTTTGTGGACCGACTATTTCCTGAGGTTTGACGAGACGGCCTGGTCAGCACAGGTAACCGAATAGAACGAGACAGACACCGAAGTGCGCTGTAGTTCCTTATTGCTCTTGAGAACTTTAAATGTAGGGTCATGCTTTATTACTTGAAATGTTCTATTCAAAACAAGTCCAGAGGTTTTATTTTTCCGAGAAAACCGCTGGTAGAACGAGAGACAGCTGCCTCTTTTAGTTGTTTGATCGCACCGCGGCAATAGATTTGTCGAACAATGATGAATTTATTTGACTGGACGTACTAACGATTGGGACTGTCGTTTTCAGTCGGTCTTTAGTATCTCTGAACACAGTGGTCTGGGTATCTGATGATCGCGCAAAGGAGTGTCACGACTGCAGATAGAGATAGTGTTCCTTTGCTTCACGACGGCAACTATGACAGAAATGTGAATTAAGGTCAAGTTCGAACGCCGAATTATTCGTGAGCCCCAAAATACATTGCTGTGAGATATAAGCCTCTCGTGTTCGTCTCGAATGTTATTCTTGAAAACTAAAGTAACATAAAAGCTATCTTAGTTGGTAAAACTATTTTATAATCTTCTATATTGATTTCTATTTTTTACAAAATATTTCTTTTTGTGCGTAACCAGCGGTTCACTGATAAACGCCGCCTGGGTGGTTGGTCACGTTTTATGATCCACAAATCACGCACGAGAGAAAATGGCGATGCTCTAACCACTATTGTTTGTTTTCACTTTGTGTGCTCCTTTTTTTGATGGTCCTCGTCGACAGCATCACTGCAGGTAAAATGTAGAAAAGAAACGAAATTACACCCTACCTTCAGACGAACAAACTTGTGCAAGCTAGAAAACTGCGCCCACCAAGTAACAAAGTAACAAATTTATAACGACTCGCTATTACGAACTTTGTCTGTGCTGCAACGTTTGCTTGTTTGAACTTGGTTTCACCTGAAACGCCAATTTCCATTCCCCCCTTCCTTTTTATCAAACAACCCTCAAGCCACACAATTCGTGTTTCACGTGAACTACTTTATTGTTTTAAGAGCCTGCAGGCAGGTTTTCTGCGGTGACTGCACCAAGCAGCGTGCGCATCTGCCCCAGTTCGGTTACACGAGTCAAGAGCGTGTGTGTGATACTGGTTACCAGCACAACACGACGAGGCAAGCTGTGGACGAGGTGAGGACTCAGTACGAGTGATTATTAAAACCTGATAAGCAGGGCAAGAATTCCAGTTTTGATCTCAAGAGCTCCCCTCTCCCCTCCCTCCCCTCACGTTTTACAAACAGCAGACTGCTGTGTGTTCATGTGAGACAACGGCTTTTTAATACGTATATTAGGCTTTAGAGATTATGATAGGGGGTTGAGTGGTTACTTTAGGAATGCGTGTTATTCCATGAATGAAACAAAGCAGTAGACAATGCGAATCAATTCGTGGCGTTTGTTTAGGTGCATGTCTTGGGTTGGTTACGTTGTCATTTCTAAGGGGGCATTCTTTTGGGACTATTCCATTTATTACTATTCCGGAATAGGAATAACAGAATATACACAGAATGCCAGTTCCCAAAAGAACAGACTCTGCGCTATCCCGAAAAAAGAATGGCTGACGTGGCAGAATACGGCAAAAAATACCAAAAGAACACAGTTACCGGCCATTCTGTCCATTCCGAATAAACCGTTATTCTGTCTGTTCCGTTAATTCTGCTATCGGGAGCAGAATGGACGGAATACTATTGTGTTCATTCCGGAATCAGAATAGGTCCCAAAAGAACACGATTACCGTCTATTCCGGAGCAGGAATAGAAGGAATAGTCCCAAAAGGACGCGCACTAAGTGTACAGATGCTGTTGGAAGTTTAACTTTTAATGATTTTTCTATGTCTTTAGGAAGAATATGAGTTTGAAGTGATAACCTTTCCGCATCAGCCAACGTGAATCTTGGGTTGGGTTAATCGCGTGACCAACATCTCATCTTCCTTCAGAACTAGAACTACTGGTTGCTTTGTGAATCTAGAAGCTTTGTCAGACAGACAATTTCTTCAAAGCTCGATTGAGTTAATCCAGGAGTAACCGATTTCTTTTCCCCAAATCTTGGTTAGCAAACTGCAGGGTTTGTCATGACTAAAACGTTTGCTCTACATGCAATCAAAGTTTATTTCTTGGTTTGCCTGTTACATGACACTAATATCCATTTTAAAATAATTATATATATATAATAATGACGTTACTATCATAGTAGCACTATTAATAGTCTACCATTATCACTATCGCTGTTTTCAACAGAGTGCCAAAGTGATGACGTAACACTTAGCTTGGAACTCTATATCACTACTACAATCACGAAAGTATTATTTTAAGTCTATTACAATTGATATTATTATCGTTACGTAACATTTTCATCATTATCACTAAAACTACTACCACGATTACTGTTATCATCACCATCACTACCATCACTGACAACTAGCACTAGCAATATCATCATCATTATCACTATCACTACCACTACACTATCATGAACATCTTCACGATGATCGCTATCACTATCATCAATTGACATCACCACCATTACTTACATTACACTACACTATCATCATCATATTTAAACGAACTTCCTTTTCTTTTAGAAAATAGTGAAAAATCTGATCCTTTACTGCTACCAAGTGGCAGTAAATTAGATTCCCTTGTATAAGCTGACGACCTCATTATCTTATCACGTTCAAAATCTGGATTACAAAATTGCCTAAACACGTTACAATTATTCTGTAAAACCTGGAAATTGGATGTAAATTCCAAGAAAACTAAAATAATGATCTTTCAAAATATACCACGAAAATCACAGAAAAGAATTTTACTTCAACAACAACCTCGAAATTAATCAAGAATATACTTGTCCAGGAGTAAAACTTTCTACAGCTGCAAACTTTACAGCAGCTCAAGAACAACTAAGTGACAAAGCAGTGTATGCACTATTTGGAATTAGGAAACGTTACAATATCAATAAATTCCAACTCAATTAGCATCAAAACTTTTCGACACAATGATCTCTCCAATTCTCACATAAAACTGTGAGGTTTGGGATGCTTACCTAAAATCGGACGCAAATCATTGGGATAATTCCCCTACCAAAAATGCTCATTTGCGATTTTGCAAATCTTATCTTGGGATAAATAAAAAGGCAACAAATGATGCTTGTCGAGCTGAATTAGGAAGATTTCCTATGAAGTTAAACATAGAACAACGAATTTAGAATTACTTCTCAAAGCGCAACCAGAAAATACAATCGAAAATAAATTTGCGATAAAAAATACTTAGTTTCTGTTCCTCCATTCATGTTCGTGGGAGAACGATTAATGCTTGCTATGATTGGCTCCACTGCCTCTAATACATGCAACTACAGTTAGATACGGTGCTCGAAATCTGTTTTGAAGTAGATCTTACGAGACTCTCGTGTCCTTGAAAGGCCTTTGGAATTCATGCCACCTTCAGACATTTTGTGTGAATTGTTCATCATGTCACTTCTTTTAGTTACAATCCATGGAGTTTACCAAGTACCCCTGGTTTGCGAGAACAAATCGGCTCTCCTGCTCCCTGTCCTCCCTGTCATAAAAAAATGTTCATGTTGAGTAATAAAAACACTTGGGACTTTTTGAGAACACACCATCAGGCTAAATAGAGCCTGAAAAAATATGGAGGGTGTGGAGGGTGCTATAGGTTTAACGCATGCGCAGCAGTGAAGCAAAGATGGACCGCTTGCGATTGGAGGAGAGAGAATGTGTTGTTGAATTTTAGCCCACTACAAGTAGCGAAGAATATAAATCCTATATGTGAATACAACTGAAGATCACACACAGGGCATTATAATCGTTAGGTCGGTATAAGGCAACTACAGAAAGAAAACACTGAAATATTCTATACATGAAGACGACGATCAGTAATCATATCAGTGGTCCAAATAACATCCTTACGGCATAAAATACCGTTGGCGTTACTTATGAAGCGTGAAAAGAAGACAACACGCAAGAATACGTACTCCAAACGACTGATCAATCTGTGTAGTATAAAAATATTTAACTAAAAATAACGATAAGTGTCGAGAAATGCAGATTACACCTATCTATTGTGTCTGACGGATTTTTATGATCACTAAACTATAATGGACTGGGAACGGTGAATAGCGGTATGCGTTACTTACTTCAAATGACTAATTCCCGAATGTTTCAGCTGCTTCTACCTTCAGCTCGCAATTAGATTCTCTTGTCCGTCACAGCCTTCTGAATTGAGGTGTGCAAGATACTGCGTGAAACATCGGCAATAATTTCTCTCATCTGCTGCTCTTCTGTCTAGATGCGCAGATGACAAACAATTAGACAAATCGAACCAATTCATACTTCTTATCATAATAATCATTGATCTATTTTGGTGGATCGTGCAAGAAGGTAAAACACGAGGCAAAGCTGTTTCATGGGAATGTCGACAAGAACAGTTATGTTTTAGCGCAAAAACGAGCTGTCTTTGTTGTTGATCTGAATTTTCGACAGGTACGACCGCTCTTACCTCCTACATCATCAGGCACGGTCAGACGTACAGACGGTCTTGGTGACGTAGATGCCAGATAAGTTGTTGTTGGGACCTCAAGACAGATGTCCTGAATATATGATGCACTTTTACCAGAGGAAAAGATATGTTTATGTGCACGAAGAAGTCGAGGAACGGTGAACTAGTCATTTCTTTGGTTTGGCGCTGGTTCCAGGCTCACATAATGGTTCTCCGCTAACAGACCCAACAGGACTGGTACAGCACTTGCGTCACCAGTTTCAATGACCACGTGGGGGAGAATCAGAACCGGAACTCAGGACCACTCTGATTGGTCTGTCCACCGCGAAGGAGAGTGCGACCAACACCACGTGATCACCCCACTCACTGTCCTGAGACATCCGGTTGAGATATTCCTCTAAGTCCATTCCGTCCACGAATTGCGACAAATCAGTATGAGACATCTATAGGACGAAAGTATATATCACGTGAATAAAAATGAAACTATCAGTCACTATAGATGATGGAAGATTAAAAAAGTTACAATAGCTACCCCAAATGACTCATTTATGCTGCAGAAAAAAAATTATCATTCGATTCTTTTTCCCCCTTTTGATTGGCTAAGAGACCGCTTACGTCACCTGCAAACCTATCTACAGATAATGGTCTGCTCATGCACAGTTTTATCCACCTCTGTGAATGTCGCAGCTCGTTTTACCGAGTTGCCGGAAGTCATTTGGCATGTTTACTAAAAACAAGCTTACTAGGCACATAATACCATTATTGAACTCGCAAAATATCGTGTCTCGCAGATCAATTATTTGCCTCTGTCGTTGATCTGATCGCCACTTGCAAATCACGATGTTTTGCGCAATGTTTAGTATTAAACGTAAACTATTAAAAAGAGAAAACAAGCAGTGTTATCTAACGTGCTTCTGATACAGAAAAATAATTATCTAAATAGAGAAAGAATAGTTGTACATATGCTTCCTTTACAGTATACAGAAACATAATAAAAGCAATCACGGAGCATGGCTGAATGGAGCAAAAAATAAATGGAACAATCCAATTGAGCAGAGAGTAGCGTTACTTACTCCAAATGCCTGACTTCTGAGTGTCTCAACTGCATCTAGCCTCAACTCCCAATGTGATTTACTCGGCAGTCCCAGCCTTTCGAGTTGGTCTGATATCGCGTGAAAGAGACAGTTGCCATCCGCTGCTATTTTTGTTTTTCGCAGCTGAAGTCCAGCTTCACTGATGTTCAATAGAAGACGACGCTGATGTTCCTCGAAATCCTTGCTTTCGGCTGTGGAACGCCTTATTACTTGTGTATCTCAAACAGGAATTGATCATATGTCCTGGTACCTGAGACATTTATTTAGGTATTGACGTTAGTTGTGTTAGAAAATACGATTACCTGCAGAATACCGTTGTTCTGTGTACTGTGATTGTTTTCTAGTGCAGAAACTTTTTACCACAACTAGTGCTCTGTTTAGCATACACTAACTTCTAATAATTATCCTTAATTCGCCTTGTCAAAGAACCAAAAAAGAAAAGAAAAAACAGTACAATATGCCTTGCAGGGGGTAAATGATAGTTGTGAATGACATGTTTGCTGACAGAAAGATAAACATAAGAGCGAATGTAATTTTAAAAGTACCAAGGGGATTTTGATAAATGCAAATCAACATAACAGTTAAAACCGAAGGCTATAACCACCTCTGCCGCTTGTACCTTTGGGCCCAGTCAGATTTTCAGACGGATGTTTCAGGGCAGCGCAAAGCTTTTTCCCACGACGCGTTATGGGCCTTAGAAACGTCAATGGTCGAATACAGGGTGGCTGGGGCCTCGCTTGCGAGAGAAGCAAGTGGCGATGCTGGTGGATCTGCAAATAGAGTGCACTTTTAGACTGCGTAAGGACGGTTGCATACGAAGTGTGACGTCTTTAGGCTAAAGCCCTGGCCAAACAAGGTGCAAGTCAACGCAAGTCGATGCAAGTTTTCAAACTTGCGCGGACTTGCGTTTCGTTTGGCCACCAACTTGCACGGACTTGCATCGACTTGCAGTGACTTGCATGGAATTTGAACATGTTCAAATTTTCATGCAAGTCGACGCAAGTTTTTCACCTAAAACAGCGAAGAGCGTGTTAGCGAAGGCAAATCTAAATAAAAAAAATCAAAAGTAAAAGCCTCCTCATTAAGTTTCAGCTCAAGAGAGACTTTTTACTCGGTTTCTGACTCAGAACCGTCTAAAAAAGAAAAAGTTTTTACAAAACTTGCATGAGCTTGCATCGACTTGCGCCTCGTTTGGCCACCTTTTGCAAGTCGATGCAAATTTTTTTGTCATGTCGAACTTGCATCGACTTGCATCTCGTTTGGCCAGGGCTTAAGACCTGTCCAGTTGGTTCGAATGAACGGATAATTAAATACTAAAAGAAAGGATTTGTTGCTTAGCAACCGAGTTAAACATCATCATAAGCATTTTTAGAGCAGATTTTGATTAATGTCGAAAGCAATGGCATGATTGCCATGGCTTTGCCGTGCTTTCTGTGCTTTAGCAATTGTGCTCGGATTTTTGCTGATTGCTCGCGGCTGCGCAGCTGCGGCGAGCTTAAAAATAGAGGTTTTTTTTGTTTTCCTTTTTCTGGGTCGGGAATCAGCACACGGTGATTGGTTCATATTATCACGTGATATGCAATGACGTAAACCGCCGCCCGGTTGGCTCAGTTGGTTGAGTGCCGGTCTTTCGTGCAGGAGTTCGCAGGTTCGAACCCCGGCCGGACCAACACTCGAGATCTTAAAATAACTAAGGAGAAGATGCTGCCTTTGTTTCTATCAGCAAATGGTAAGATCTTCACATGGCTCGGATGACTACGTAAAATGGCGGTCCCGTCTCCCTATACTTCTTTACTTGATTATGTACCGATCAATTTGAAACTCGCACATCCCCCCCCCCCCCCCCCGGGCATACCCCGGGCATTTGACCGCCTCTCTTGCCCGGGGAGGGGGAATTTGACCAACCGCTCTCGCCCGGGGTGGGGCATTTGACCACAACCACGGAGGGGTGGGGAATTTGAACTCGTTCCCTCAATTTCACCCCGCTTTACGCGAAAGTGTTTTAGCTGTGCGTACGGTGTGTGCTAACTGTTTATTTTGTCTAAATTGAGAGGCAAATCAGTGAATGTTCCAAGCACAAGGTTCATTTATCGAGGATCAATCTCCGATGTTGAGCCGTTACGATTTAAACAACTCGCAATAAAGCGTTGCTTCGCTCAAGGTATGGTTTGAAACCTTATCATTGGATGTTAAATAAATGCATTTTGTTAGCCGTACGGTTTAAAGAAAAATGTCAACGACTTTAATACCCTCGGCGCGTCGGAACACGACTCGTGGCATTTCTTGTCAACAATTCTGTGTCAATTCCCTTCGACTTTTTTCCCTTTGCCCAGTATATAAATAGTTTATAAATCTGCTTCAGTCTTGCAAATCACTCCTTTGTACTTCCTAAGATACAGTGCAATTCGCTTAAAGAAACAATTTTAGCCAACGTACTCACCGTTATTGAGCTCGTACGCGCACGACTTTCACAAAAACAAGTCAAATTGTTAAACGTGTATCTGTTTTTCAGCTTTTTTTTTTGCCCCAGGGGTGGGGCATTTGACCACAAAATTCAGCCTTAAACCGGGGCATTTGAACATTTATTTAGGCCCGAGGGTGGAGAATTTGACCATCGGAAAATCAAAAAGTTCAAATGCCCGGGGGGGATATGCGAGTTTCGAATTGATCGGTACATTACAGGGGGGACGTAAGAGAACTACTGAGGACGTAAACAAATCTGTGGCAGTGACCACCCTCAGTGCCTGTACTCCACAGTGATATGGCGAAGCCAAATTGTTGCTAAAAAGCCCCTTTATGTATGTATGACTTCGCTAAACAACTCGAGATGTGGCCAGTGAATATTGCTCGTTACTTGTGTGTAAAAGTTAACTGCATTCAAACTCAACACCATTGGGCTCTGTGGAACATGTACGGATAAACTGGATTTTAGGGAACGATTTTGGCTAGTGTTCTTAAGTTCACCGCGGAAGCTTTGAGAATAGCCGTAAACAAATGTTTGATGGATACCGCTGCGGAATTGTAAGTATCTCTGTCGCCGCTAAATATTTAGCCCTGACGAAACTTTCTGTGGCGGCACGAAATACTTCTGGGAAGATAACAGGGCGAAAACAAAAACCAAAGCTACGATGAGCTTTAAAGCCGCAAAACAATGGCGATTTATGCTTTACTCTGTACATGACATCTGTTGCCTCATAACATTCTTTTGCTTATCGTACATTGCCTGTTGAAATGTTTCTTTCATTCGATCATGTAGCCTTTGTTTCGCAATGGTCATTGTATACCAGATATGAAAAATACACCGAAACAGTCCTGAGCATTGAGTTTGCAGTCACAAATGACTGAACACACTGTGAACAAAACCGCAATGATATTGTATAAAACAAGTGTCGTGTTACATTCCTCGCTTTCAATTTTATATTTGTTACAGAACACGAATACTTGAAAGCCTGATAGAAGAAACGTATTCAGTTAATAAAAGAAAACACAAAAGTATTGAAGCGAAGGCTGGAGTAATCGTGGCCTCTGGTTAGAAATAGGAGTCGAAGTCAAACTGTCAAAAATCGATTGTGCATAAAAAGATATGTCACGCATTCTCAAAAGGCAGGGTCGCTCAACCTTTAAGAAGCAAGTGTATGAGTGTTGTAATGATAATTGCGCGCGGGGGCCTGGGGCCCAACGCAAGCTTAAAACCGCAAATTTTTATTTTTTTATTTTATTTCCTTTTTATCGGTCGAGAATCAGCACACGGTGATTGGTTCAGACTATCACGTGATATGCAATGACGTAATTGACTTCGTTAAACAACTTGAGTGTGGCTATGAATTGCTCGGTACTTGTGTGTAAAAGTTAACTGCATTTAATCCAAACTCAACACCGTTTGGGTTTGTGCCGAACACGCACTGATAAACTGGATGTTAGGGAACGATTTTGGCTTGTGTTCTTTAGTTCACCGCGGAAGCTTTGAGAATAGCCGTAAACAGATGTTTGATGGATACCGCTGGGGGATTACAAATATCTCTGTAGCCGCTAAATATTTAGTCCAGACGAAAGTTTCTGTGGCGACACTAAATACTTCTGGGAAGAAAACAAGCCGAAAACGGAAACCAAAGCTACGATGAGCTTTAGCCGCAAAACAATGGCGATTTATGCTTCACTCTGTACATGACATCTGTTGCCTCTTAAAATTCTTCTGCTTATCGTACATTGCCTGTTGAAATGTTCCTTTCATTCGATCATGTAGCCTTTGTTTCGCAATGGTCATTGTATACCAGAAATGAAAAATACACCGAAATAGTCCTGAGTATTAAGTTTGCAGTCACAAATGGACTGAACACACTGTGAACACACTGTGAACAAAACCGCAATAATATTTTAAACATGATTCGTGGTACATTCCTCGCTTTCAATTTTATATTTGTTACAAAGCACGAATACTCGAAAGCCTGATAGAAGAAACGCATTCAGTTAATACAAGAAAACACACAAGTATTGAAGCAAAGGCTGGATTGATAGTGGCCTCTGATTAGAATTCGACTGTGCATAAGAAGAGATGTCAGAATTTCGTCCCGAAATTTTTACCGGTTCCAGCGAGCGCAGCAAGCTGACGTTCGGAGAGAGGAAAGATGACGCGCAACTAAACATATTTAGCCCGTTTTTAAGTTCAATCGTTGCCGAAGACCGCCGTTCGGCGAACGACCAAAATCCCCATACACTGGTGAAATGATTTCTTTATAATTGCCAAAGGTCATGTTCTTTCGTAATAACAAAGGTAACACATATCACTGTGTAACAGACAGACAGACCCTCGGAGCCTGGACTGCCCTGTGAGTATACTAGAAATGAA
Source organism: Plumapathes pennacea (assembly GCA_964036295.1). Lineage (NCBI taxonomy): Eukaryota > Metazoa > Cnidaria > Anthozoa > Antipatharia > Myriopathidae > Plumapathes > Plumapathes pennacea. The sequence continues at coordinate 28,512,092 of OZ038463.1, read as the reverse complement.
AAATACACCGAAATAGTCCCGAGCATTGAGTTTGCAGTCACAAATGGACTGAACACACTGTGAACAAAATCACAATAATATTGTAAACGAGTCTCGTGTTGGGCTCGTGTTACATTCCTCGCTTTCAATTTTATATTTGTCACAAAGCACAAATACTCGAAAGCCTGATAGAAGTGAAACGCATTTAGTTAAAAAACAAGACAGACTAGTATTGAAGCGAAGGCTGGAATAATCGTGGCCTCTGATTAGAAGTAAGTGTTCGAAGTCAAACTGTCAAAATTGATTCATAAAAAGACAAGTCACGCATTACTCAGATTTACTCGGTGGGTAACCGTTTCGCTTCTAAGCTCAAAATGCAGAGTCGCTCAACCTTTAAGAACCAAGTGTATGAGTGTTGTAATGATAAATTTATAGTTTAATCAGGTTTCATTTAAGCAAGGTGTCAAAAGCCAAGTTCTCTATACTGTGTGATATATTTCTGGTGAGAAACTGGAAGTCTCCCGGAAGTTCCGCTCTTGTCCTTGCTTTCCATTTTAGTTTATTCTGCTCTCGACCCAACTAACGCCGCGAGCTCACTGGCAACGCCAGTCTAGTTAGTTACTGGAGTGTGCACCGGCCATGTAAGCTTGATGACCATTTCGATTCCGTCAGTGTTTAGCTTTTAGGTCAGTGGTCACCTCGATTGTCTTATTCCCTTTGCTCCAAATCCATATTAATAGCTAAATCGAAATCTGTTGTATTTTTCAAGTCGGTTAAAAAATGGGGGTGCAAATCCAGTTGTAAATTGCATTTTAGTCAACAGGGGTCAAGGGTCAAGAAACTTTAAAACCTCAATAGCTAGACACTGGAGACTATTACCTTCAGTGACGCAGCCATATGTCTCCTGAACTCTGGATTCGACATCAATTCCACATACACTGTCCTTGTAATAAATAAGGAAACAATAAACAAAAGAACAATTAGGAAAAAAAACTTAAAAAAGAAAAACATTGGAAAAAAAAAAAAAAAGAAAATTCGATCACCGTATTTTACGGGGGTCCCGCTAGTTAAAATATTAAAAGCTACTGCCATCTGAAAACTGTACAAACATTTTCTCTCCCCCCCTCAAAGTCTTTAATAGAACCTCTTTACATCGTTGGACGGGAATAACAAAAATGTTAACCCCCTTTTAAGCTGGCGATTCTGCTAAATGTAGGTGTATTTGTTACTGTTAATAGTAATAATAATTGTGAGCTACAATTTTGAGTTATTTTGTGAAAATGTCATTTAAATCACATGAGCATCCATGAAACTAAACAGATTGATTTCTTTGTGGCCATGTTGTGAATGTCATGGACTTCCCACGAATTCCTTCAAGCAATTTAAATGCAATGAATCTTGTGTGAGAATTGTTTGTATAAAACCCCATCAAATTTTCCTTGGTTCTCAGTTCGACCTACTCTTCACAGACGCAGTACCATTAACTGATAGGTACTTTCTAAAAGCAGTATTTCCCTTATCACTGATTTTTCTGAATTCAGAATTCATTGTTGAGCCCAGGTCCATGTTCGGCGTTTAATCTATCAAAACTTTATTTAAGAGACGGAGGAAAATATAGTCAAAATCACTGTATTCTATCGTTTATAGTTCGCATAAGTTTATTCAAAGCAAGACGGACCTGGTGTTCCTCGCTAGCAATGACGAAGGCAGCTTCGGCCAATCTCCCTCACTTTTTGTTTGATACAGAGTTAGTGTGAGAACTAAATTAAACGAACCTTTTTGACGCAGTATTTTTCGGCCAGGAGACCCAAACCTTCAGCTTTGAGAGCCCTTGCCAGCTGTCTGTAATTGGAGCTGCTGCTCTGCGCACGCCAAGCCAACAACATTTTATGTGCCTTAGCTTTAGGTTGAAGTTCTGTCAAACTGTAAATTATGCCATTTATAGTTTCATCGGCCACACCAAGACGTCTTCCCAGTGACTTCCAAGAGGGAATAATCTCTTCTGATAAAATGGAGAGTTCCGCTGAGGTCGGTGCATCATCTGAATATTCCTTGTCATCGTTGTCTTGTTTGGCTGACGAAAGAAAAACAACAAAACTATTACCGCAAGTAAGTTACACGACTGCACTACTATATATATTATATTAATAACTCACAGGTCCATTAAGGAAATTGAGCACTGTGACTGACTGGAGCAGACGGACTGCTAACAATGTATAAATAGACTTTCACACACGACTTCTTTGGTTTCACGAGGTCTTCTTTGCTTTCAGTAAAGTATGTCAGCTAAATCTGATTAAATCCAAAAAAAAAATCTGCAAAGAAAATATATTCCACTTCTTGTGGGAGACTTGAACAAGCCTGCATTTGTTGGAGAAGAAAGAAATGACCGTTGCCGGTTTTGTTTCTGGCATCGGGAGAGGCGACTTTGAGTTTTTGCTAAGTTCAACATGTTATTGTAACGTTTGACTTAAAACTGGCCTTAACAGATCAACATGGAATCTAACGCTAAGTTCAGTCGAAGAATGCAAACAATTACCATGAAACAAATAAGTTTGCCGAGTGGACATGTTGGTCATTTACAACGCAACCTTTTGGTAATTGGCCAAGTATTCGTTGTGTTATGAGTTATATAGCTCTGACTATAGTTTAATTTAATTTAATGGAAGCCACATCACAAAATATATATAGTGACAAATTAAAGTAACAGGGCTTTCGTCCCAATTATAAATAAACTAGGAAAACGATAATCGCAGATACCCTTCGCTCTGCTATTGATGGGACTTTTCCTTTGGTACTCCCAACAAGAGTAGCCTTTGTTTTACCGAAATGTTGACTCAATCTTTTCTTCGAACTCAAGTGCTACATGCAAAGGAAGGAGAAAAAGAATGTTGTGTTATACTTCTGCGTTGAAAAAAGAGTCGATTGCGTGACGAAGTACGTATTTCCCACGGTCGGCACGTCAAATTAATTCATACAGTCTGCCAAGCAACGTTCTCAAAATTTTTAATACTCAAAGTTTGAAGTTGGTCGAACGGGAAAAAAGGAACACTGATTTTCCAATTTTGAATTCATAGGCAGTACAATTAAATAGGCTTCCTGTGCGATTTGTTTTTACTCTGGACTGCATGCTCCAGATTCAGGCATGCATATTTAACGAGCTCGAATTGTTTTGTATGTGAACCCGCTCAAAGCAACATGATTTCTCCCAGAATCAAAGCAAAACTTGAACAGTTTACTTCAAATTATAAACGGGCTTCAGACCCAGTGATACTTCTAAGGGCTTGTGAACGATTCTCGTTGCAATCACCGCGTGTCAGATTACAAAAAAATAAGGCATCTGACTAAATCATTCAAGACTCCAGGTTCCGATTGCTCTAAGCGAATGCGATAGCCGAAACTGGCGACAGAAGCGTAGTAAAACAATACTTCGAGGGAAAATGATCAGCATACAGATTTTAATACATTCTTGAAGTGATCGAGTTTATACAAGCTATACGGGATAGAATATATTTGTCACGGTGATTGTTCGATTTCCACTGACTAACCTTTGTTGCTTGCCCTTTCTAAATAAGTATCTGAGTTTAACACAAAACGGCGTCTGAAGCTCCCGATTTGCTTTCAAACGCTGTTCCCTATTGCGGAGCCGTTTCTTCGGCACGCTTCCCGTTCATGATGCTGTCCGTTATAACATGTTTTTCGTCTTTTCTCTAGACGGATTTGGCGCTGTTCGATCGTTTCCCGATTTCGCCTTGCCCGTGCCTGTTTCCTTCTCTTTTGAAGACGAGCTTCGCGAGACTGTTGTGTTTCAAGTTTTCCAGTTTTCCATTTTCGTAAACACAGCTACGATATACTGTATCTAATTTCTCTTACTGCGAGTAAAACTACAGGGCCACACGTGATCGATCCGGCCTTTGTTATTGGTTAAGCAGCGATAGGAACTGGGGACGAGGTCGCACGACAGACTGACAGACGAAAATTAAATTTCGAGATGGCGACACGCTTCGAGTCTTTGAAGGATGCGATACTACTGCATTAGCGTAGCTAACTAAAGTGGGCAACAAGTGTTTAATTTTACCTGTTCTGTGGAGCCAGTAGGACGGTAGGCAGATAATTTGAACAAATACACATTATGCAGGCTAGACTTGAACAAAACAAGCGAATTACAGTTTTTTAGGCCAGCGCGGGGAGGAGATTTGTTGACCTTAGCCTATCGGTATCTAAACTAAACGGGTCAAAGTTTTGGCGTTGAGGGATTGTTCATTACTGAAGTTGTAATCGGCACTGTCTAATCCTGTTACCTGCAGTGATACAGCCAGTGGCTTCCTCATCTTGTCGAACGCTGTCAACGGAAGTCCGGCCAGTGGCTTTGTTGTATAGCTATAAAGAAATACATTATATCAGGATATTTATAAAACTTTTATGGTTGCCAGTCACTTTAAATCCAGTTCAAAAGAGGATAGTTCTATGTGGTCAAATGACAAATAATATATAATTATGTATTTGGACATGACAACCTTTTCGGGATTGACTGTATACTGGGGTTATTACACGGGAAGGAGTTTTGTCTTACATAATTCAAAATAATAATTTTAAAAATAAAAAAAGAAAAAAGAGTAGTCACCCAAACGGGCGGAGCGCGAACGGGACACCCCCGTGAACATCAAGAGAACAAATAAAATTTGCAAACTATTTAAAATCTCTACTAGAAATACGATAATCGCAGATTCCCCCTCGCCCTGACATGGATGTTTAACTGAAGTTTTGACGCAAACACATCTTCAAGTGCACGACGCAAAGAAAGGCAAAAAAATATCGCGTTGAAAAACAATCCTTGCGTGACGCCATATGCCTTCTCACGGTGAGGCATCGTCGCGCCAAAGTAATTTAAGCTGTTTGCTTGACCGGCCGTAGTACGGAAGAATGAACACTAATTTTTAGTTTTCCAGTTTTGAATTCATTCATTTGCAGTACAAATAAATAGGCCTCCTGTGCGATTTATTTGAAGTCTGAAGTGCATTGAACCGTGGCATTGTTTAGCGCATGCATATTTATGAGACAAAATTGTTTTGTACATCAAAACAGCCTACCAAGAATCGAAGCAAGACCTGAAGGGTTTAATAAAAGAAAACAGTAACTCAATCTGACTAAATCACTCTAGACTCCAAGTTCAGGATTTATGCGCTGAGCGAATACGCTCAAATTGACGACAGAAGCACGACTTGTATTTCCTATTCGTACGGGAGTCCGGTATTTTTGTCGAATTTCTATTGAACTAACTTATTCTTGCCGCTCCAAAGTTATATATGTTTGTTTAGATGTATTAAGCGATTCCAGTGAGCGCCGTTTATTTGAGTCAGACGAATTTGCTCAGTCTCTACATACTATGCAAACAGCTCACTTTGCGACACTTGGAACTTTTACCGAGCGGGACCCGTACGGCGATTTGTATTTGCTATTTGTACGGGAGTCCAGAATTTTCGTTGAAATTCTATTAATTACTTATTCTTGCCAATCCAAAATAACACATGTTTGTTTTGATACAATAAGCGATTCTAGGGAGCGCCGTTTATTTGAGTCAGACGAGTTTTCTGTCTCTACATACTATGCGCACGACTCCCTCCCGCGCGACACTGAGAATTTTTATCGGGTGGGACCCGTACGGCGACTTGTATTTGCTATTCGTAGGGGATTCTGTTGCATGAATATCACACAACTCTCGTTCAAAACAAGTAATTAACAGAATTTCAACGACAATTCTGGACTCCCGTACAAATAGCAAATACAAGTCGCCGTACGGGTCCCGCTCGGTAAAAATTCTAAGTGTCGCGAAGTGAGCTGTTCGCATAGTATGTAGAGACTGAGCAAGTTCGTCTGACTCAAATAAACGGCGCTCACTGGAATCGCTTAATATATCTAAACAAACATATATAACTTTGGAGCGGCAAGAATAAGTTAGTTCGATAGAAATTCGACAAAAATACCGGACTCCCGTACGAATAGGAAACACAAGTCGCCGTACGGGTGCCGTACGGATAGCCACTGCGTAAAAACAATGCTTTGAGAGAAAATGATCAGCACGCAGATTTTATTATTTTCTTGAATGATCGAGTCAGAGGATACGTGATAGAATAATAATGTACTTGCAATTTGTCACGGTGATTGTTCGATTTCCACTGACTGCTGACCTTTCTGAATAAGTACCGATCGGGGGTTTGTTGTCCTCACGACTCCTCAGATGCCTCAAAGAACCGCTTACGATACTGATCCCGATCCGCTTTCATGCACTGTTGTCTTTGCGGAGTTCAGTTGTCTGCTGTGCCCGCTTTTGCTTCTGATACTCTCTGTCATATCATCCTTTTGTGGCAGCAATTTCTGGTCTCTGGTTTTGTTTACGAAGGCTTTTCTCCTCTTCGATTGTTTCACGCTTGCGCCTTGCCCTGTCATACTCTCTTCGTTTTTGAAGACGGGCTCCTTTCAGTTTTTCAGCTTCCAAATTCATTTTCTTTAACGCAGAGCGAATCATTCGACATCCGTTCAAAGTTTAGTTCAAATCTGTCAAATTTTATCCGACGCACGCATCCTTTATAAGGAACGAACTGCCTTATAAGGAGTAGAATAGTTTTCCGTTAGTCTTTACATGAAGTGTTGTCTGCCCCTTGACTGACTGACTGACAGACGAACATTCACTCGATCAAAGCTGTCACGGTTAGTAACCCCTCGCTTTGCTCGGGGGAAAATCTATATTCTTTGTTCCTGTGACAGGAACAGTCCCTAACTATTGATCAAGTACAGGCCCTATCAACACCAAAAACAGATAAAAGTAGTGCAGAGTAATGGCGGAATAGAACACTCATAAATATAGTGACGCTGGCGAAACTGAAGGTGGGGCTACCTAACAAACACCGTTCCATAACGATACAATCCGATTAAAGTAAGAGGCCTGATATTTACTAAAGTTTTACAAGACGGAAGTTTTGGCATACGAGTAGGATTAAGACTAAATCGGGTTCGGCCGTGTGTGACAAAAGAAACGTAGTCATGCATGTTTACGTTAAGGATACCATAGAAAGCTTTATAAAAGATATCCAATCTCTCATTTCTTGTTCATAACATAGAAGTAATAGATTAAGAGCTGTTAATAGTTCCTTGTACAAAGAGGCTCTTATCCTAAGCCTTCATCAATTCCCTTATCCTAAGCCTTCATCAGGATCATCAATACGTGGGGGGACTGGGACTGATATGTGCGGAGAGTAGACGTGTCTGAAGAGCTCCGCTGTTGCTTTGAGTTATTTCTACATGCAGCTTGTCTATGGAAGATAATTCTTCATCAGTTAAGAGAACGTTTTCGGAAAGAAGCAGCACTGGCTCTACGCCGACAGAAAAGCTTCCTAAACGTTTGGAAGAAGACCTTGGAAGGTGTGATATCTCGAAGGAAGCTGACTCGAACAATCAAAACGAGATATTACGTGCTTTGACTATGGCTGGCGAAGTCGGGACCAAACTAGACGAGATTCTAAGAAGACTACAGAAACTGGACACTATTGAGGCAAAATTAAATGATGTATCAGGTAAACTGGCGAAGGTGGAATCGGTAGTGGCGAACTTGCGAGCAGAAGCACGTGCTAGAGACGTAAAAATTGGACAAATGGACGAAGGTTTGACATACCTAAACAGAGACGTAGAAGAGCTGCATGGTAAGATAGAAGAAAAGAACAAGCATATCGAGAATCTGCACACGAAACAGCTATACTTGGAATCCTACAGCCGAAGAGAAAACTTGAAATTTTTTGGTGTGCCAGAGAGGGAGGTCAATGCTTCGGAGAACGGGAAGGGCTTCGACACAAGAGAGGTTCTATACGAGTTTATGGAAAATGTTATGGGTATTGAAGATCCACGCAACAGTATAGAGATCCAACGAGTCCACCGGATTGGAAAATCGATTGATGGAAAGCCCAGACCAATCTTGGCCCGGTTCCTGCGCTTTCCGGATCGTGAGAAAGTGCTGAGCGCGGCCTACAATCTTCGGGAGACGAGCTACGTGGTTCTGCAAGATTTTCCGCGCGAAATCATCGAAAGAAGACGAAAACAAATGCCAAAACTTAAAGAAGCAAAGAAAGAGGGGCAAAAAGTATCCTTTAGTAAAGCGGAGCCGGATAAACTTTACATTAATGGAAAGTTTATTCCAATGTAAAACATATCTTCATAATATTAATGTTGAAAAACTCCAGAATACTGTCCAAGGCAAGTTTGCATTAAAATTATTCAGGATAGTCATTTAGCAGCGGAGTCGCTCGACGCTAAGAGTTTTTTGTTTTTGTGATCCCTACAAAAAACTAAGTAAGTTCCATGCTCAAGGGCAACATCTGAGATCATTATCTTGCTGCTCTTTTAGTGTATGTTTCAGTGTAAATCGTTACTTTATCATGTTTATGTTTTAATTTTAGTTATCGTAGTCTTTTCCTTTAGTGTTATTTTTTTTCACGGCTATTCTAGCAAAATAATTAATTTGCATACGGTTCTGTGGTTACATACCAGCAAAATTCTATTGTCAATGATGACTAATTTACTTTTCCCATATGAATACATTCCCATACTCTGGCCATATGGAGCGGAGCAATGTTGATTTTAAGCTATTGTCATTGAATGCTCGAGGGATTCGGACTTTTGAAAAGCGGAAAGCCATTTTCAGTTGGCTCGGTAAATCTGGCGCGGACATATGTTTTCTGCAGGAAACATACAGTACCCAAACATATCCATAGACTGGAATAAAGTGTATTTATTAGCCTTTCAAACAACCCTAGAATCTAAATTAAGAGAATTCCAGTATAAAATTTTAAATCGTATTGTGTTTACAAACAAAAAATTATTCCGTATTGGTATAGTAGAATCACCAAAATGTGCTTTCTGTCAAGATGAAGCCGAATCCATCGAGCATTTACTCTTCTCCTGTACGATATCCAGTGAGTTTTGGAAACACGTCCTGTCCTGGTTACGAGACAATAATATCTATATGGGAACTTTGACCGAAACAGATCTGATTTTTGGAAAATTTGATGTGAAAGAAGATGTTATCTTGATCAATCATATTTTGTTGTTAGGAAAATATTATATTTACTCTAGGAAATGCCAGCATAGTAAGCCTTCTCTTAGAGGTTTTATCGCCAGAATAGAATGTATATTTAATATTGAGATAAGCTACCTCTTCATTATAAGAAATGGGAAAAGTTAAATCACATTTTTGTTTCAGATAAAATTGACAATTAGTAACTAGTCGGTTGTGATGAGCTTAGTTTAGTATATATTAAGTCAACCTATTTTTCTATACTAGCCCTTAGTGTGTTTTGTGAATATGCGTGGGATTGATCTTATTTTGTTTTTTTTTCCTGTGTATGTATGTATGTGAAACAATGTAAAGTGCAAAAAGAAATAAAAACTTGAAGTGATAAAAAAAAAAAAAAAAAAAAAAAAAAATCATCAATACGGGGCCTCTCAATACGTTCTATTTTGGCCTTCTGTAAGCTATAGCGCGGACACCAAACCTCACTGGCATAACAAAGTTGTGATTTCACCAAGGACATGTGCCAGCAACGCAGGCAAGCGTTAGGCGAGAACAAATGAAACTGACAAGTAAAAATACAGCCGTATTGCACAACTCTTCGTATTATAAACCAAGTGGCGAGGAAAACATGCACGGGTAATTGTCCGAGGATATTATCTGTTCCAAGAGGCGAACAGTTGCCCGAGAACGAAGCTCGAGGGCAACTGTGAGCTTAAAGGAACAAATGATGTCCAAGGACAATTATTCGTGCATATTCCGAAGCCAAAAGTAGTTTATTGTCTTCATTATTCTACTAGAAATACGATTATCGCAGATACCCCCTCGCTCTGGCGACTATTACTTTGGTACTGCTCAACAAAAGCAGCTTTTGTTTTACTGAAGTTTGACGCAATCATTTCTTCGAAGTCAAGTGCTGCACGCAAAGAAAGGAGAAAAGAATGGTGTGTGTTATACTTTCGCGTTGAAAGAAGAATCGATTGCGTGACGCCGTAGGTATTTCTCACGGTCGACATACCAAATTAATTCATGCAGTCTGCGGGGCACATTCTCAAACATTTTGAATTGTGAAGTTGGTCGGCCGCCGTAGTACGGGAAGAAAGGAACACTAATTTTCCAGTTTTGAATTCATAGGCAGTACAATTAAATAGGCTTTCTGTGCGTTTTCTTTTATTTATTTTTCTGGAACTGCTTTTTCGACAAATGAATTGACGTCCTCCTTGGTAGTCATCTCGTAATGTTTTTTTTGTGATTAAATGTATAAAACTGTGTTCGGATATTGTCAATAAACAGCGATAGTTCGCCTGGCGGGGGTTATTCGCTGATAACGTCCGCTCGTGAGCGGACGGTATTCGGTCACGTGTCACGATTCCACCAATCACGCGCGGGAGGAAAAATTTGATGGGTCATAATGAATAATAACGTTCACTCGCAAGCGGACGTTATTGAGTAACGTGTATCACGGGCGGAAGGAAATATCTGATGGATCATAAGTGCAACTATCAAATGCATTGTGGTAAGGGTGCCATTTGAAAAACAATCCCTTTCCAAGTCAGTGAGAGAACTTAATTAAACGCACCTTTTGGACGCAATATTTTTCGGCAAGCCGACCTAAACCTTCAGCTGTGAGAGCCCGTGCCAGCTGTCTGTAATTGTAGCTGCTGCTCTGCTCAACCCAAGTCAACAGCATTCTACGTGCCTTATCTTTAGGTTGGGGTTCCTTCCAATTGTGGGTGATGTCATATATTGTTTCATCAGCCACACCAAGACGTCTTCCCAGAGACTCCCAATGGGGGATAATCTCCCCTGATAAAGTGGACAGAGCCGCTGCGGTTGGTGCATCATCTGAATATTCCTGGCCATTGTTGTCTTCTTCACCTGACAATACAAAAGCAACAATTCAACATGGAATCAAAAGCAAAGTTTAGTGAATTGAAGAATGTGAACAATCACCATGAAAGTAAAAACAATTGCCGAGTGGACGCGTTTGTTGTTCACGACGCCACCCTTTGGCAACTGGCAGTATTCAATGCTTTATGTTGTTTGGCCGTGATTCTAAATCGCAGTTTTGGCGCTGAGAGATTTTACTGAAGTTACAATCATTCCAATCCTATCACCTGTAGGGGTACAGCCAGTGGTGCTCTCAGCTTCCCCTTTGTTATCTGGGTGATGTGAAGCACCGGCGGCTTCTGTTGATTGATGTTCCTCTTTTTTCTGACAACAAACAGATACAATACAGACAGTAAATACACACAGGGACAACGCATCAGTGGAATGGTGTAATAAAGAACCACAGCAGCCTACAAGCAGCTTCCAGTTTTGATTATTTAGTTTATGTCCAGTTTATAGTGGAGTGGTCCGCACGGAAATCAGATCAATACTAATCTGGACATGTTGCTTTTATATTGAGACGGGTCATATGCATACTATGCACAATTGATACCAGACCGTTCATCATTTCAAAGTGGCCAATTCAGACCGTTGGTGTAATTCTTCTTGGTTTCGTATTATGTTTAATGAGCGCCCGCAGCACTCTAAGTTGCATTTCGCAAAGCTTGATGTCGCATATTAAAGTTAATGGCTCATAAATGTCACCTCTTTAATGCAGTGGTTTTTGGCCAGGTCTCTTTTCCCCATATCTTCAAGAGCCTTTGCCAATTCTCTGTAAGTGGAAGTACTCCCCATGTCACGCCAGAGTTTTAGCACTTGAAATGCCTTTTCTTGGGCTTGAGGAAAAACATTACTAAACTTGATGTTTTCTATTCTTCCTTGCTTTACACCAAGTTTGAGACCCAGATGTGTCCAAAAATTAATGATTTCCCATGACAAATTCCCCAGGTCCTCGTCAGCTGGCAAATCATCCGAGTAGTTCTGCTCACCTGTGACTTCTTTAGCAAACAAACAAACAAAGTTATAAATGGTTAATTAAATACACCCAATGTTATCAAAATATGTATTTTGAGTCCGGAGTAGCAATCGATATTGGTTAATATTCTATAGATTTTCTGATTTGTATGATCTGCTTTCCCAGTACCCTGGCCCGGGAAAAGAATGCTATTCGAGCGAAAGCAAAGTCCAATATCGGTAATAAACGTTTAGTGCAGATTTACTATCAACTAGGTTAGCTTAGTTTACCGGCCGGCAATATCGAAGTGTGAAAACGACTTGTACCTGTTGGTGCGTTGTCCAAGAGGGAGCTTGCCTTAGCTGCAAAAAAAAAAAAAAAAAAAAAAAAAAGAAGAAAAAGTATTTACACTTATGTATAAACAATTACTCTCGCTTTTAATAATGGTTTCACACATCGGACGCCACATAATTATCTCCATTTACGAATGTGAAAACCAGCCTGTGGCCGTGTACCAAAATAGAGCTCCATCAGATGTGAATATTTATGACATAGGCCATTAATATTTTATCTAAACTAATATTCCTACGACTACCACGGTTCAATATCCAAACCCAAAACAACTTTCCACTTATTTGAAACGTCTTTCGGTCAAAGTTTTATAGCCTGCGAATACAGCCGCCTCACGCAGCTTTTAAGCCCTCCCCGGAGACTGTAGTCTGCGCCGCGAAACAGCAACAGAAGCCTTGTGGTAACAGAAATTGAAATTGAAGAGGAATTGATTGATGCATAGTACTAAGATTTACTCGTCATCAAACTTTTAAATATATCCATACGCGTTGTTTTGTCAACCAATCAGATGCCTGAAACGATCGTATGACCAATCAGAATTGGTTCATACGATTTTTGTCACTAGTGACGCAAATGTTATCTGATTTTACCGCAACAATCAATGCGGTTGCCGTGGCTTCAAAATGGCGTGTAGATTTGCCGAGTTAGAGCGACCTGTTTCTGACTTCATGAAAAAGAACGAGGGAACGAAGATACGGTACGGAAGAGCAGTCAGAACGTTACTTTTCTTGGCAATTGTGAGAGATCAAGCAAGACCAATCAATGAAGTACCTCCGTTTGAGTTGAATACTTAATATTTGCTCGTGGAGCGCATACGCTACGAGCTTAAAATTGCAGCGAATTTGTTGATCGTCATTTTGTCCGTCGAGAATCAGCACACGATGATTGGTTTACACTGTCACGTGATTTTGATGACGTCTTTTGATCACATGACTTGGTATGCGAGCAGTCGCGAACAACCTGAGATGTGGAGAATTAAATTGTACGTTAAAACAATTGCGTGTAAAGTTAGCTATATCCCATCCAAACTTAACACCGTTTGGCTCTGTGGAACATGCACGGGCAAACTGGATTTCAGGGAACGATTTTTGGCTGGCGTTCATAAGTTCATCGTCATAACCGTAAACAAATGTTTGATGGATTCGATTATATTTAGTGGACATCGCTACGGGATTGCAAATAACTCTGTCGTCGCTAATTATTTAGCCCCGACGAACTTTCTGTGGCGACACGAAGTACCACTGGGAAGATACCAGGCCAAAAACGGACACCAAAGCCATGACCTGTTTTGTGAAGTGTTTTTCGCCGAAAGCATAACCATTTTGCGACGAAAAATATTCATTCTCGCCGTTTAAGACTCCACAAAAAGCTGCTCTGTGAATATATTACATGTTTTGCTGCGCGCGAGCGTGCCGTGACAGTTGTCAAAATGCTTCGGCTTATCGTACAGTGCCTGTTGAAATATTTCTTCCATTCGATCATGTAGCCTTTGTTTCACAGTAGTAATTGTATACTAGAAATGAAAAGTACACCGAAATAGTCCAAAGCATTGAGTTTGTTAGTTGCGAATGACTGAGCACGCTGTGAACAAAACCGCAATAATATTGTAAACAAGTCTAGTGTTACATTCCTCGCTTTCAATTTTATATTTGCTACGGAGCGGGAATACTCGAAAGCCTCGTAGAAGGAACGCATTCAGTAAAAAATGTACATAAGTATTGAAGCGAAAGGCTAGATTATCGTCGCCTCTGATTAAAAAAAAACAGCCGGTTCGAAGAATCGACTGCATAAAAAGATAAGTCACGCATTACTCTTTTCTGGCTGGTTGACCTTTCACTCCTTAGCTCAAAATACATGGTCGCTCAACCTTTAAGAAGCAAGTGGAAGCAAGTGTAGTATTGTAATGACAATTTATAGTAGTTTCATATGAGCAAAGTGTCAAAAGTCAAATTTTCTATACTGTATGACATTTTTCTGGTGAGAAACTGCAAGTTTTTTTTAGAAGTCTCGCTCTTGTTCCTTCCATTTTAGTTCTTCTGATCTCGACCCAACCCACGCCACGAGCTCACGGGCAACTCCAGTCTTGTTGTGAGAATTAATCATCTCTGTTCGGATTCTAGGAACACAGATGCTAGAAGCACAGATACATCTTGCTAGGGCGACGTGAGATTTCGCCAAACAACAAGCGGAACAGACTTTAAAGCATGAACGACGTGTTAGTCGGAAGACTGGTCAAGCGGTCTTTCGCGGAACACTCAACAAGCCCTGAGTGTTTGTTTACTTATTTACAGATTCAGCATACGCAAGGTGTCAAAACCGATTCACGGACCTAATGCAAATGAGCAAAGACCATTGTTTGAGCTAATTTGTAGCATGTGAGGAACGGCGTCTGAACCGGCCTAAATTTATCAATAGGTAGGACACAAGGTCCCCTGCAAAGATTACTTTATCTGCAATAAAGTTCTTTCAGTGGAGCAATCATTCACGGTGGACAAATAAGTATTTCAATAAATCACCAACTGTAAGTTCTCACGTCTTCCAAAAGGCACAAGCAAAATAAAGGCCTCAGCGATTCGGATTGTAATTAATTATTCTTCGTTTAAAACTCACGTCCGTGTTGGATGAACTTTAATAAAAGATTTCTCATTATCCTCTATTGTACTCAAAACCAACACGGTCGCGATGTCTTTGTATTCACCTTCCATAGAAGTAATCTCTATATACTTGAGGCCACACAACATAAGACTAAGAATAAAACAATTGTTTTCTGGCAAACAAATGTTTTGTGATAGCAGAGAAACGCTGCCTTACCTGGAGCTGGTTTCCAGGAACTAGTGAAACAATCGGTCCCTGTGTTCTCTCCCGCTGTGACATTGTCGTCCAAGTGTTTCGAGCAGACCCATATAACCTTTCCTTTTATCTTTACGGGTAACAGGTCAGGAAACAATGCTTGATCCTCGTCGTTTGAGATGTTTAAGAGTTTTTTGAGCCTGCTTCTTTTCAAATCCTCACAGATGTTGGGTGTTTCGATGTTGGTACTACCTACTTTCTTCACCATGTCAGGTAGATATTTCCTATAGAATTTTAACAGTCCAAGTAGAGTTGCGTGGGCTTCTTTGCCATTTGGTTTGAAGATGGACTCGAAGACTTCTTTAGAAACCTCGTTCTTGGCAATCATTTCGAGAAGTTTGTATGCTCTGCTTCCATAAGCTGCCACAAACTCCTGAACTCTTCGAAGCCGAAATCCCGGTGTAGGGAGGAAGTGCCTCTCTCCAGGCTGCTCGCAGAGAAAGTGAACAGCAAAACCATCCCTCAGTAGTGTGTACTGCTTGTATTTTGAATAACACACAGCTCTCTTGCTCACAGGAAGCATTACGAAGAGACGGGGACAGTCTTCATCAGTTACATTACATTCCTGGTTAAAGAGGGGTTTTAAATCAAACGCCAACTTTCCTCGGAGTACGTCATTTTGCAGGCCAACTTGGTGGGCTCTACTGCATGAGACTTCGCCTTCTTGACGAGTGGGGCAGATTGGTAGGGGCTTTGGATATTCCAGCTCTTCTATGACGCATTGCGGACATAGCACGGTCTTCTCCACCACAACATTTTCACCTGCGACTGACTTGATCATGGCACAAGCTTTTAACGCAATACAGCAGGGTCTAGGACCTCTCACCGTAACTACTATGGCGTTTTCCGAGTGATACAGGTGGATGTGTACCCGATGTTGCTGACCAATATTCTGTAATGGAACACCTCTACAGCTATCGCAGGGTACTAGAACCTCCTTCGTCTGGTAAATGACACGGTTACAGAAAAAGCGAGGTCTTGGTGTGTCGTCCACATACTGATTCTCGTGGATCTTCACCACAACTTCAGGGAAAACTGAATTTGAAAGAAACGAGAAACTGCATCCGTATGATATTTGCTTGTCCGGGGGCCTGGACGGCCAAAGCGTTTGACTTGGCATTCCGAGAGGTAGCCTACAGGGAAAGAGTTCTCTCTTGTCATCCACAGGGAAACAGATCTTAAAGTAACGAAAAATGTTCAACAAAGTGCGACGGCGTTCATTGCTGATGTCTTTCCAGACCTTCTCCAGGACCTCAAGTTTCAAAACGCCATCCTCAAACCAATCTTTGCGAAAAGTTATGAGAGAGCAGAGCAGCTTTGCCAGCCACTGAGTGTCTAAGACAATAAGATTAGACACTTTACGATGATAAACAATCTGACCTGTATTAGCAAAGAGGCTCAGCATCAAATAGAATTTGTTGTCATCAGTGACTCCGAACCTTCTAGCCATCTCTCGTACTTCATCCACTTGCATCACAGGAAGCGCCGGGTTCTCGGCGACAATTCTAGAAAACTCGTCTCGCACATCCATCCATTTATTTGGTGTGTCAGGAGCATCTTTTAAGACTTCCCTGGCCTGCTCAACAAGCAAATGTTTTAACTTCTTGACACTTGGATTTTTTCCTCTCTCAGAGAAAGGATACTTTTCTGTGCTACTGACTTCGTGGCATGCAACGATGTGGGGTACATTTGCGTTTGATAAAGCTTCACGTGAATGAGGTAATGGGATCTTACTGCTGGACCCCAGGGCTTTCAATCCCACTCCACCCTTACAGAGAAAACAATCTTTAACAAGATTGCCATCAGATCGAATTTGATGAGCTTCCTTTGCTTCCTCAAGGAAACTGGTCAGTCGATAGTGAACAGCATCTCTAATTTCCTCGCCATGCTTTGTGTTATCCGCGTGGGTTCCAACAATGAGATTTCTAGAATCAGGGGCTTGAACAAATATAGAATTCAACCACCTCTCAAGCCGCCCAAGCTGCAGCCCTGTCTTAGTATCAAATGCCATGGTGGCAAGGTTGAATACATTCAAGTATAAGCAGTTTGGACTTGTAAATAAGAGGTGTGTTTCTAAAAAGTCTGCGTCACCGGCTGTGTCAAAAATCTTAAACTTAATTCCCTCTATTTGAAGAACTTCGATTTCGATCCCGTCGGTTTTCTCAATTTCCTTTGTATGAACCTTCTTCTTACTTCTCAAAGCTTTGACCAGCGTCGTCTTCCCTGCTCCCTCTTCTCCCACGACTGCAAGTTTCACTTCTTTGTTTTCCACCTTTCCTTCTTGTAATTCCTCGAGGTATCTGAAAATATCTTGCTTTTTGGAGCTACCCAAATTTTGGGACAGTGGATTATCACTACAACGGAACATAGCTGCTTCTTTCACCATGGTAGCTATTACCGGTGGAAGATTTCTGAGGGAGTTATGACTCACGTCGACCCTTCGTAACGACCCAGACAGTCTGGAAAGTGTAGCCGGAAACGATTTTAGTTTGTTGTGGGAGCAGTACAAACCTTTCAATTTACGAAGTTCTCCCATTGTGTCAGGCAACTTTTCTAAGAAATTGTGAGTAACCTGAAAACTTTCCAGGCTACGGAAATTTCCAATACAATCAGGAAGCATCTTGATGGCGTTCTTCGTGAGCACAAACTCTTCCACATTTGGGAAATGATTGTCAAGGTCCCCAGGTAGTCTTGCAAGACCACAATTAATGAAAGCAAGCTTGGTGATACTTGGGTGTTTGCTTTGAAATACTTTCTCTACTGATAATTTCCCGATCACGTTTGTGACAAAGAGCCCTTCAAGATTCTTATCTTGAGGTAATGCTCTTAAAATCTTTCTGACCTCATCTGGCGGACGGCCGATAATCAGTAAGCTGTAGGGTATTTCTCGTAAAGGCTTCATAGTAGTCTTAAAACGCTGGAAGTCGGCCAACAATCCTTTGCAATCCTCGTTACGTTGTACAAGCAAAGCGATATTTGTGTCTGCAACCTTTAGGAACAAAAAAGAAAGAAAAAAATTTAAGATGATTGATTACTTAATCTAACTCCCTCTTGCATCGAACCTTAAGACAACCACCGGATGAAAATAAAGGGAGTATTTTAAAGATTGAACTTGGCAGCGAAGTCCTTTAATGGAGAATTTAAAAGAGTAAAGAGGAATGCACACATGAATAAACGCAAATGCGAACGATTTTGTTTACAGCTATCAAGTTTCAAAACTCTGAAGGTTCTGGTGTAGTTGTAAATAAAAGTATCTTCTAACTAATAGTCCTAGTTCTGTGTAGTTCATACTTTACCGTTTAAATTTCAGTGTACGGTGTTGATATACAGGGACAAATAATTGAACACAAATAAGCGCCTAGAAACAGCAACATTGCAAAGGATCAATGTTTCGCTCGGCCACTCGTTTCGTTCGCGTTAAAGAACGCCTGTAAATGTAAGCTATAAACACCATCAAATGTTGAATAAATCAATTGCAGCACAAACTACCAGCAACAAATGATACTAAAACGCTGCGGCACACCAACTTAGAACAAACACTTCTGAACTATGCCAATAATTTCCCGAGCATTACAAACCTCTGATATGCCATCAAACGAAACCCAGAAACGTTCACTAACAATAAACGAGTCGAAATTGACAATAGAACAATAACCACCCAAAACCAATGCAACTTTTGAGCCTTGGCAACTAATCAAATCACGACCAAACCGACCAAACAAACAGCGACTAGCAAAGCAAAGAGAGCATTATCTGGCAACAACTCTTCACTTCACTCAGAATATGGCTACCAGGTAGAAGAAGGGTCAGTCGTGAACAAGTCTTTCTGAAGACTACACATCCGAACGGGCACTTCTACTTTCTGAAGTCTTCGATTGTTCTGTAGCTTCTCTTCCTATCCTTTTGATTTCATTTTTAGTAATAGACAATTATATTTTTACTCAACTAAGATGCAACACCGGATTGGATCGAAAACAGAACAAGACTGAAGGTATCGACAGTGTGCTCGTATACAGATAGATCACTGCGATATATCCTTGGATATACTCTTCTGCATTTACCCATCGTTAACGTTTGAGAGTTGTAAAAATTTAGACAGAGTGATAATGTGATTCCGAGTGGAATTATTAAAAGAAAAAAAGGAAGTATTAACGTACCGAATCTCCTGAGCTCACATTGGCACCTGCTGCTAATAACTTGTTCGCAACCTGGAGATACCCGTTTGCTTGGGCGAAATGAAGTGGGGTATGTTTAAGCTGTAGGTAAAAATAGAAACAGCCCAAAAGGTTAATCACGCACAGTGCACTTTTTTTCATCAGCGCTACGTCTGTAATAATCTCCAGTATGTTCAAAGTGAATGGACAACAGCTTCTCTGCCACGCGACATAAAATTTCAGACTTCCATATTTTTATCTCTGGTTACTTTCGGAGTGCATGATTTTAAATATAATTTACACTGGACGTCTTATCATGAATAGACTGGCCTTGATTCCGTATTGCAGAGCAAGTAAACAGCCTCTTTACTCTTTATCTGAAGGATTTTCTAAATGGAGCAGATGACATTTTAAACATATTGGGGCGGAGTGTCTTTTTCGATATTGCGCAAACAAGTAAAGTACCCATTTACTAGAAAAGCAAATCCAATAGAGAAGAAACGCGTTTCATTAATTTTGATCACTAGAACTTCTTTGTGACTAGTACATATGTTCGTCGATGAGGTAGTTTGCGTTACTTTTACAAAAAAATGATATACAGCAAATTAAATTATGTCAAAGCAAAAAAAAAACTTCTATTAAAAATATAAATCTAAGTCTACTGACACTAACAATTACTAGTTGTCAACCCAAAAGTACTTGAACACCTCTCCACTTGATTGTGCATGGTAAATATAACTCTTTTCACACCAGTGGCATAAAAGTAAAAGTAAAGAAATCCTTTCGTTTCGCTCTTTCCACAGAGACAAAGAAAGACGTCGGATGATTTGTGTTACACGCTTCATGTTTGAAATTTTAACCACATACCGAATCTGCGGAGTTAACGTCAGCACCTCCTTCAAGTAATTTGCTCACCACCTCGACATGCCCGTTGTGTGACGCCCAATGAAGTGGAGTTCTTTCCTTCTGTTGGAAAATATATAGAGAATATTACACAACGGCGCGAAAATGTGAGTTTTATTTTCGAGTGGTAAAATTCTTTTTCCTATTGGAACATACAGAGTCGTCCACGTTCCGAAGCCGCTTTACTCTTCTTATCTGCAGTATATTAAGAATGAAGAAGGGAACACTTTTAACACATTGGGGAGGACTGCACTTTTCGATTTCCAGTAAACAAATACAATACTTATTTTCGAATATAATTCCGAGAGAGAACAAAAAATGGACACTAAACAAAGTATGGGGAACTTTTCGATTAGTTTTACACTAGAAATACGATAATCGCAGATACCCCCTCGCTCTGCCATTGATTGGACTTTTACTTTGGTACTGCTCAACAAGAGCAGCCTTTGTTTTACCAAAATGTTGACTCAAGCTTTTCTTCGAAGTCAAGTGCTACACGCAAAGGAAGGAGAAATAGAATGGTGTGTGTTATACTTTTGCGTTGAAAAAGGAGTCCATTGCTTGACGCCGTACGTATTTCCCACGGTCGGCACGTCAAATTAATTCGTACAGTCTGCCAACCACGTTCTCAAAATTTAATACTTAAATTTTGAAGCTGGTCGGCCGCCGTAGTACGGGAAAAAAGGAACACTGATTTTCCAATTTTGAAATTATAGGTAGTACAATTAAATAGGCTTCCTGTGCGATTTTTTTTTACTCTGGACTGCATGCACCAGACTCGGGCATACATATTTAATGAGCTCGAATAAAACAGCATGATTTCTCCCAGCATCAAAGCAAACCTTGAACGGTTTACTTCAAATTATACACGGGCTTCAGACCTAGTCATACTTCAAAGGGCTTGTGAACGATTTGCGCTGCAATCACCGCGCGTCAGATTACAGCATTTGTTACAGTTTAGTCTTGAAAGAAACAAAATAAGACATCTGACTAAATCATTCAAGACTCCAAATTCCGATTGCTCTGAGCAAATACCGAAACTGGTGACAGAAGCGTATAAAACAGCACTTCGAGGGAAAATGATCAGCATACAGATTTTATTACATTCTTGAAGTGATCGAGTTACAAGCTATACGGGATAGAATATATTTATCACGGTGATTGTTCGATTTCCACTGACCAACCTTTGTTGCTTGTCCTTTCTGAATAAGTATCTGAATTCAACACAATACGGCGTCTGAAGCTCCCGATTTGCTTTCAAGAGCTGTTCCCTTTGCGGAGCCGTTTCTTCGGCACGCTTCCGTTCATGATGCTGTCGGTAAAAACATGTTTGTCGTCTGTTCTCCAGACGTATTTGGCGCTGTTCGATCGTTTTACGATTCCGCCTTGCCCGTGCCTGTTCCCTTCTCTTTCAAAGACGAGCTTCGCGAGACCGTTCTGTTTCTAGTTTTCTAGTTTTGAAATTAATTTTTGTGAATGCAGCTACGTACAATTGCTTCTTGTGATTATTACCCTCGCTTCGCTCGCGGACAAACATGATATGCAACAAATATATATCGAAGAAACAAAAGTTCCACAGCCCCTTTACTTTTTTATCTGCAGTATACTCAATATGAAAAAGGTAACACTTTTAACATATTGAGGAGGACTGCTTTTTCCGATCTTCAGTAAAGAAAAACAGTACTTATTTTCGATTATAATTCTGAAGTAGAACAAAAAAATGGACACTAAACAAAATATGGATACGATTTCGAGTTCATCCGTTCCAATTATTTTGACCAGTAGAACATTTATGCGACTAGTATATAAAATTTTTCGCTAGGGTACTTTGCGTTATTTTTACAAAAATAAGCTTCTGTTAAAGATATCAATCGAAGTCTACAGGCATTAATAATCAATGGTTGTGACCCAAAGCCAGTTGATCACAATTCCAGCTGATTGTGTATGGTGCATATCACTGTTTTCACATCAATGACAAGAAAATAAAAGTAGAGGAATCCTTTCCCTTTTTCCAGAAAAAAGCTAAGAAGACATCAGTCGGCTAAACGGAGTTAGTCGCTTCATGTATGAAAGAACGTACCGAATCTGTAGAGTTAACGTCAGCACCCGCATCCTGTAATTTGCTCACAACCTCGACATGCCCGTTGTGTGACGCCCAATGAAGTGGAGCTTTTTCCCCCTGTTGGTAAATATATAGAGAATATTACACGACGGCACGAAAATATGAATTTTATTTTCAAATGATAAAATTCTTTTTCCTATTGGAAAATACAGAGGCATAGACAACAGAGTCGTCTACGTTCCGAAGCCGCGTTACTCTTCTTATTTGCAGTATATTAAAAATGAAGAAGGGAACACTTTTAACATATTTGGGAGGACTGCATTTTTCGATCTTCAGTAAACAAATACAATACTTATATTCGATTATAATTCCAACGAGAAGAAAAAAAAAAGAAGAAAACTAAGCAATGGGGACGTTTTCGAGTATCATGCGTTTCAGTTCTTTTGATCAGTAGAACATTTGTACGACTAGAATTTTTTTAGCATAACGCGTTTCATTAATTTTGATCACTAGAACTTCTTTGTGACTAGTACATATGTTCGTCGATAAGGTAGTTTGCGTTACTTTTACAAAAAAATAATATGCAGCAAATTAAATTATGTCAAAGCAAAAGAAAAAAACCTTGTATTAAAAATATAAATTTAAGTCTACCGACACTAACAATCACTAGTTGTCAACCCAAAAGTACTTGAACACCTCTCCACTTGGTTGTGCATGGTAAATATCACTCTTTTCACACCAGTGGCATAAAAGTAAAAGTAAAGAGAATCCTTTCGTTTCGCTCTTTCCACAGAGACAAACAAAGACGACGGATGATTTGTGTTACAAGCTTCATGTTTGAAATTTTAACCACATACCGAATCTGCGGAGTTAACGTCAGCACCTCCTTCAAGTAATTTGCTCACAACCTCGACATGCCCGTTGTGTGACGCCCAATGAAGTGGAGTTTTTTCCTCCTGTTGGTAAATATATAGAGAATATTACACGACGTCACAAAAATATGAATTTTATTTTCAAGTGGTAAAATTCTTTTTCCTATTGGAAAATACAGAGGCACAGACAACAGAGTCGTCTACGTTCCGAAGCCGCTTTACTCTTCTTATATGCAGTATATTAAAAATGAAGAAGGGAACACTTTTAACATATTGGGGAGGACTGCATTTTTCGATCTTCAGTAAACAAATACGATACTTATGTTCAATTATAATTCCAACGAGAAGAAAAAAAAAGAAAACTAAACAAAATATGGGGACGTTTTCGAGTATCATGCGTTTCAATTCTTTTGATCAATAGAACATTTGTACGACTAGAATTTTTTAGTATAACGCGTTTCATTAATTTTGATCACTAGAACTTCTTTGTGACTAGTACATATGTTTGTCGATAAGGTAGTTTGCGTTACTTTTACAAAAAAATAATATGCAGCAAATTAAATTATGTCAAAGCAAAAGAAAAAAACCTTGTATTAAAAATATAAATTTAAGTCTACCGACACTAACAATCACTAGTTGTCAACCCAAAAGTACTTGAACACCTCTCCACTTGATTGTGCATGGTAAATATCACTCTTTTCACACCAGTGGCATAAAAGTAAAAGTAAAGAGAATCCTTTCGTTTCGCTCTTTCCACAGAGACAAACAAAGACGACGGATGATTTGTGTTACACGCTTCATGTTTGAAATTTTAACCACATACCGAATCTGCGGAGTTAACGTCAGCACCTCCTTCAAGTAATTTGCTCACAACCTCGGCATGCCCGTTGTGTGACGCCCAATAAAGTGGAGTTTTTTCCCCCTGTTGGTAAATATATAAAGAATATTACACAACGGCGCGAAAATACGAGTTTTATTTTCGAGTGGTAAAATTCTTTTTCCTATTGGAAAATACAGAGTCGTCTACGTTCCGAGACCGCTTTACTCTTCTTATCTGCAGTACATTAAAAATGAAGAAGGTTAAAAATGATCTTCAGTAAACAAATACTAGAAATACAATATTTGCAGAAGCTCCACGCCCTGATCGATTATGTATGACACTGCTGGGTAGAGCTCTCATGTATGCTTACACCACACACCTCAATATTGTGTATTAAATGTAAATGAAAGCAGATGACACTATATCAGCATTTACATGATATTGGGATGTGGTTGCATACATGAGAGGTGAGCTCCCTACTCAATGCTTTTTGAAGAGTGCAGTAATTATATTATACGTGTAGGGTGGTCTTGAAAGAAGAAAGTTCTCATCATGATGATATTCTCTTTCACACAAAATCATGCAATGTCCATTTCACAGTAGTTTATTTTGTCTCATAATGTTAAGAAATTATACAGGTCAAGTCAGTTTTTGCACTACATTCATACACATATACATATGTATACATACTTCATACACATACATGTATACGTATTTCTCAAGTGGGTTACATTATACTGCACTTCTCAGAAGTTCTCAACTGTTGCATGTGTTGTGTGTTACATGTACAAAAGCACAATCCCATGCCAGGAAAATATAACCCTAACCCTATACTCCCCAACATATTGGAAAATAAGAAGTTCTGTAAGTGAAAATGGAAAAAATGCATTATAAAATATACAATGATTCTACAGAATATTAGACAAAAGAGAGTCAGGTAAGCACATTCTCTATCAATTTAAGATGCTGTGAGACACAAGATGAGCATGATCAGTTTATTACCATATTGACACTTCTCTTAAAATGTCTGTTATTTCATATGGGTAAATTAACTCTTCTTATCACTTAAAGGTACTTTTTCCAAATGGGCTCAGTGAACTTCATATTTCTCCCATTGATATTTTGGGACCTGTGGGAAATAAAACAAAGCACTGAAGTCTATAGTATTAAGAATGTTATCAAGTGTGTTCTGTGGTTGGGAATGGGGAGGAGGGAGGGGGGTTGGTGTTGGTGGTAATTAACAGCTGCATTAGTATCTCACTAGCAATTATTGCAGAGCTGTATAGGATTAGCTTGCTCAAATGAAAATTTATTAAACTTTCAATTCTCGTAACACCACTCAAACACTTTTCTAACTGTCAGTGGTAAATGCAAATTGATTCTTTTTGCTTAGATGTACAGTTAGTATCCTGGCTTGCAAATTGATTATTGACCTTGAGTCTCTGAAAGCATCCAGGACTCAATTTCTACATACTGTATTTAACAGTCTCTGTCAATGCTATCTATTAATTCCAACTTGTTTAGAGGGCAATTTTTTTTTCTGCTCACACCAGCTGCTAGTGCAGTAAATCTTTTCTCAACATTACATATACCAGCTAAACAGCTAATTCAAAACAGCAAAAGGAACTGCAGCAATGAATTACATCATTTTCCTTATGCTAAATTTAGTGAGGCTAAATCTTGCACTCTGAAAATAAATGCCTATAAAATAATACATACATGTACCGGTATCACTAAATACTTAATGATATATTGTATTGTATAAAAGCACTCCACTGTACAGTATGCCAGTGGCAAACATAAATGACTTAAATATGAAAACCATGATAATGAAAACCATGAAAGTCAGTTCACTATCTCTATTAAGGGGTAACATAAATCATAACATACACAATAATTTTGAGCTGTATTCAGTAACAAAGAAAAAATGCATTTGAAATGAAATTCATAGTCTTCAAAGACAAAAAAGTGTAAAACAAAGTATGGCAGCTGCTTTTTAATAATTAAATAATTAAATCAATAATTAAATCAATTATTAAATGAATTATTGATAGATAACCATGAAATTACACACTAAGGAAGTGTAATCCAGTTAGAATTGACAATAGTTGTGTAATGGTGTCACGAATGCACTGTACCATATATTTTCTTTGTGTTCTACTTATTGGGGGATGTTTGCAAATTCGTGAAGTGAAGATATACTGTACAATTACATGTATGTTAAAGACAGATTGACAGCAAACACAATCAATTCAACAAGAAAAAAACAACATGAAGTCATGGGTTCAGTCAAAAATGCAGCACCATACGTATTTTCGTTTTTCGTGCAGGTACAGCACTTTTTCTTCGTGCTCAATAAACTGGATAGGTTTTCAACAGACAATTTAAACAAAGAAGGAAATATTAACAAATCCAATATTACATTTAGCAAGTGAATCAGGTGTGAAAATTGAAAATGGTTTGCAGTTTCTCACATGAAAAACAAGGATAATGAAAGAACAACAAAACAAAGAAAACTACTGTATTTCCGAAACGGCTGATAAGCATTATAACCCAAGTACAAAGGAAAAGGAAGTGTTTTATTTCTTACCTGCCCCTTGTTTCCTGATGATAAGAATCGGCAAGTCACTCACATAAGCGGGGAGAATGCTGAGAAATCCTTGCGTCCTGTGACAAGTTAAGGGCATGTCCTTTGTACCCACGCTGGCCGCCATGTTTCCGGTAAATACACATAATGGGGTAAGCCCTGGCGATAAGCATTTCGTCCACTTCGCTGAGGCCCTGTAGTTCTGTCGGCACTGTACCAGGGTCCATGTCGTTGTCGCCCGAGAATAAGCGGCACGATGTCTTTTTGTCTCGCTTACACCTGGTGCAGACATAGTTCGGGTCGGCCATACTTTGCTTGGCAACTATTGGCCATGTTTCCTTACACACGTTACAGTGAAGGTGTTGACGGTTTTCTTCGTAGCGGTGGAAAGCTGCAAGTTCCTCCTGTGTCGGGGACTGGGGCTCACGAAATTATAATTAGTTTAAATTTATCGGTGATTTAAGAATGTTAATTGTGATTGACAACTAATGATCAATAGCCAATAAGAAAGCAAAAGATGTAACAATAAGGCATCTATAACCACGAGGTTAGACGGAACAGTGCGCGACAGAGAAGTGAGCGAGCGAGTGATTTGTATACGTGTGATCAAAGTCCAAGTGATTAAAGTGAAGTTTTATGGAAACTAGCGTTTGGGAGGCAAACAATCCATAATACCTGGCACCTCTGAAAAAGGACGCATCGACCGTGCGATTAGGGACAACTCGTGAGCATAATGGAAGAACTAATTGCACAGTTACAAGCGAAAGTGAAAGTCCTGGCATTTAC
Organism: Plumapathes pennacea; assembly: GCA_964036295.1. Classification (NCBI taxonomy): domain Eukaryota; kingdom Metazoa; phylum Cnidaria; class Anthozoa; order Antipatharia; family Myriopathidae; genus Plumapathes; species Plumapathes pennacea. Next base: position 28,484,825 of record OZ038463.1, on the reverse strand, counting down.
CGCCGCCAAGACAGACGCTGTCCTCGCCATAGATGACATAGAAGTCTCGGAAAGACAACGAAATTCTATATCAAACATGGTCAAAGTCGTTACCACAACGAAGGAAGCTATCGAAGAGCTAAAGTTCAAAAAAGGGCGAGACTGTGGAAGAGGTCACAGAGTGGGGAGAAGTCATAGAGCAAACAGTAACCGAAGCAGACGGTAAAGTGCGAAAGCTCGCCAACCACATTAAAGAAGTCAGCAGCAGGGCAGAAGTTGTCGAACGAGCCGAGAAGAGAAAGGCGCAGCTGGAGTTTGAGAAAGCGCAGTTTCAGCTACAACAAGAACATGAAGCGCACGAGAGAGACAGTCAAATAAGACAAGAGGGGAAGCTGTTGCAACAAAAACTAAAGTATCAGCAGATGTTAGACGAAGCGCATCCAGATCAACCGACCAACAAAGACGGACTCACGGCGAAGTTACCGAAGCTGACGATTACAAAATTCAACGGATCTTACAGCGACTGGCTGAGGTTTTGGAACCAGTTGCAGTCGGTGATAGACAACCAAACATCAGCGAAATAACGAAATTCGCCTACTTAAAGGAACTCGTGGAACCGAAGGTCCGAACAAGCATTGATGGATTGCCGTTCACCGCAGAAGGGTACTCGAAAGCCAAAGTCATACTTTTGAAGAAGTATGGAAACACCAGCGAAGTCACAAACGCTTATATAGAAGGAATTATCGCTTTGCCGACCATCAGTGGCGCGCAACCTAACAAAATTCATGCATTCTTCAAGAAGCTACGGTACAGCGTACAGTCCCTGGAAACTTTGAAGAAACTAAACACCGTGAATGGGTATGTGAGAGTGACGCTGAACAAGCTGCCCAGTATCAGGGGAGATCTGGTACGCACAGACCCTAAGTGGAAGGAGTGGAGTTTTATCGAGCTGGTAGACGCACTTGGGGAATGGACAGAAAGGAATCCTGTCGAAGCAACAAAACAACCGGACAACGAATACCAGAAACATCGCGACAAGCCAAGTAAAGTTTCCAGACCCAACAAAAGAAAAGTCAACAGAGGTCAAACACATGTGTTTATTGTGACTCATCGGATCACAAGTCATCGACCTGTCAAGTTGTACAAGCATCTGAAGAACGGAAAATGGTGTTGGCCAAGAAGAAGCTATGTTTCAACTGCACCAGAGCAACACACCGGGCAGCAGAATGCAAAAGCACCGCCACTTGTCAAAGCTGCGCCTGAAGACACCACACGTCCATCTGTGAGGCAACAAAGGAATCCAAACCGGAAAACTTCATGACAGCTCACCACTCTGAGAATAATGAAGTAGTTTATCCTGTTGTTCAAATTGAAGTTGACGGAATCCCAACTAGAGCGCTGCTGGACAGCGGAGCTGGAAGCTCATACGCCTCTGCAAAGCTGATCAACGCCTTGCGAAAGAGGCCAACGGAAGTGAAGACCAAACGGATCGAAATAATGTTGGGATCTACAACAATGAAAGTCGAGATCTACTCAGCGAATGTGAAGTCGGTAGATGGCTCATTTTCTATGGATGTGGACATGACGAAAGTTCACAAATCCCAACTCATGAGTTTGGACAATCCAAGGTGTGAAGCAATGATAAACAAATACGCCCACCTGAAAGGCGTAAAGATGAACGAGTCCGATTGCAAGCCGCAACTTCCGATCCACGTCGTGCTTGGAGCCAGCGAATATGCAGCCATAAAGACCAGAACGTCGCCACGAGTAGGCATGCCAGGACAACCGGTCGCAGAGAGAACGCTTCTGGGCTGGACGTTGATGTCACCTGGGCGAGAAGAAGTTACCAGCAAGTACTACTGACCCAATCTACAAGCACAGACTACGAACAGCTTTGTGTGCTGGACGTGCTCGGGCTAGAAGACACGCCAGAGAATGACCAAAGAATTGTGTATCAGGAGTTCAAGGAACAATTGGTACGCAGCCCAGCTGGCTGGTACGAATGCAACCTGCCGTGGAAGGGAAATCACCCACCCTTGCCAACTAATGAGATCGGAAGCCGGAGACAATTAGAAAACCTAATCAGGAAAGTACAGCGCAGCGGAGAGTGTGAGAAGTACGATACTATCATACAAGAACAACTCCAACAGGGCGTCATAGAACCAGTGCCGCAAGTAGCCAGTGGAAAGGAGTTCTATATTCCGCACAAAGGAGTAACCAGACAGAACGCTGATAGTACGAGGCTGCGGATTGTGTGCGACGCCTCCACGAGAGAGAACACTAACAAGCCGTCCCTCAACGACTGCCTACACCCGGGACTGCTGCTCCAAAATCGCCTTTGGAGCGTGCTAATAAGGGCAAGATTCTACCCAATTGTAATAACGGGCGACATACAGAAGGCGTTCCTTCAAATCAGGATTAAAGAGGAAGAGCGAGACTCGCTGAAATTTCATTGGAGGAGACCAGGGCACATCGAAACGGAAGTCTACTGCTTCACACGAGCCCTGTTCGGGTTGACGTCTTCGCCATTTCTGCTGGGAGGAGTCATCAGCCAACACCTTGCCAGATGGGAAACCCAGTACCCAGAAATCGTCAAGGAAATTCGAGACGGTCTGTACGTGGACGATCTATTAACAGGGGGAGCCACGGTAGAAGAGGTCCAGTGCAAGAAGCAAACCACAATTGAAGTCTTCGATGATGCAATATTCAAGTTGCACAAATGGCACTCGAATGCCGAGGAAGTAGAAGGAAACAGTGACCCTTTAGAGGGCCATAATGAGGTATCATATGCCAAACAACAACTTGGAACAGGATTGTTAGAAACCAAGATGTTAGGCCTGCCTTGGGGCAAGAAAAGGGACACTCTGGCGATAACCTTCCCGCGAGATGCAGTAGAGCCCACCAAGAGAGGAGTCCTGTCCAAAGTAGCCCAAATCTATGATCCGCTAGGCTTGGCCTGGCCCACAACTCTCACTGGGAAACTAATTTATCGCGACGTTTGTGACAGCAAAGTAGGCTGGGACGCCAAACTACCAGAACACGTGCGCAAGCAGTGGAACAAGTGGTGGTCAGAACTGCCCGACAACGTCGCCGTGCAACGCCCACTTGCCCCTCATCGACAGCCAATTCAAGAGATAGTCCTACACGCATTCGGAGACGCAAGCACACACGGTGTCTGTGCAGCGGACTACGCAGTAGTGAGACAGGAGCAGGGGACAACGCAAGGACTTGTTTGCGCCAAATCACGACTGGCCAAGCGAAACCTGACAATTCCAAGGCTGGAACTAGTTGCCAGTCGCATGGCTGTGAACCTCGCCAATAACGTACGCATTGTCCTTGACAGCTACCCAGTTGCAGTACACTGCTGGTCCGACTCAACCGTGGCCTTGTATTGGATACACGGGCAGGGGGAGTACAGGCAGTTTGTAGCCAACTGAGTCAACAAGATCCAGCGACATCAAGATGTCCAGTGGCACCACGTGCCGACCGCTGAGAATCCCGCCGACCTGGGATACCGAAGGGGGAGTGTCGCCAACTCAGAACTATGGCAGTATGGACCGCCATGGCTGTCAGACCCATCACAATGGCCACCAGACAAGACGCCTGAGCCTTCAACAGAGTCAAAGGCAGAAACAGAGGTCACAAGAGAGATCTTCGCAGTGGCGATGCTGGCAGATAACAGCTTCGACCAACTACTGGACAAGTACGAGCTTTGGAAGATTCTACGAATCGGCGCCTGGGTGAGACGATCTATCCAAAACTGCAAGTCAGCCGCTGAAAACAGAGTGTCCGGTCCACTAACGACAGTAGAGATAGAGACCCAGAACAACTGGTGGATCAAACGAGCTCAACTGGACGCCCAGAACAATGCCCACTTCGAGGAGGACCAACTCCACCTAAACCTGCAGCTGAACGACCAGCAAGTCTTGGAGTGCAAAGGACGGCTGGAGGGAGAATACCCGGTCTACCTGCCGGATGAGCATCCCTTCACGAGCAAGCTGGTTCGCCAAGCCCACCTCATGCACTGCACGGGGGAGTGGGACTAACAATGGCAAAAGTGCGGGAGTCGTACTGGGTCCCACGACTACGGTGCTTAGTCAAGAAAGTATGTGGTAGCTGCTGGGGATGCAAGAGGTTCCGCATCCGAGCCTTCCAGTCACCACCACCAGGCAACCTACCCAGCACCCGAACCGAAGATGACGCGCCGTACCAGGCTATAGGAGTGGATTTCGCCGGTCCCATAACATACCAATCCAGACCAAAAACGGAGAGCAAACCCTACCTGGTGCTGTTTGGATGCAGTTTGACGAGGGGAGTGTATCTGGACCTACTGCGATCCCTGGAGACAGAAGAATTCGTTCTAAGTCTCAAACGATTCATAGCCCGACGTGGACGACCTGGATTGATATATTCCGACAATGGAAGTACGTTCAAGGCGGCGGCGAAATGGCTCAAGGCAGCACAAACAAGTGAGAAGTTCAACGACTTCTTAGCCCAACACTCTATCAAGTGGCAGTTCACAACCTCAGCCGAGCTCTCTGGTGGGATGGCCAATTCGAGCGCCTGATTGGCCTTTTCAAGAATGCGTTCTACAAAAGTGTTGGCAATGGGATTCTGAAATGGAAAGAGCTGGAGGAAGTGGTGCTCGATGTTGAAATCGCCATCAACAGTCGACCTCTGAGCTATCTAGTAGACGACATTCAACTACCGCTGATTACACCAAGCTCGATGCTACATCTGAACCCTAACAACCTGCCCGACCTAGAGGCGCACCACATTCCCGAGACAGAGCTGCGAAAAAGGGCCAGGTACCTCACCCGCTGCAAGGAAGCACTGTGGAGTCGCTGGACCAAAGAGTACGTGTGCAGCCTTCAAGAGCAACATGGCCGAGCTGGAGGCAAACAGACGCCTCACCCAAGTGTTGGAGACGTGGTCATAATCAGAGATGACTTAAAGAAATGACATCAGTGGAAACTCGGAATCGTGGAGCAGCTAATTCAGGGGAGAGACGGGATAACGTGAGCAGCCAAACTAAGAGCGGGCAAGAGCGTTCTCGAGCAAGCGACACAACACCTCTACCCCCTAGAATTGTCGTGCGACCGAGTTCCACCTGAGCCGCTCAACCCGACAGCCGTGGAATTCAACCCAAGACCCCGAAGAGATGCAGCAGCAGCAGCCACAACGAGAATCCAGGATATCGCGGACCAGGAAGAAAACTGAGCAATCAATTTTATAGGACAATTGAGAACACCAGTTTAGATTCAATGTTATGCTGTAGTTTCAGAGACCAGTCCAACTTAAGTCACATATATACTTTAAGGAAAGTAGATATGGGGGAGTGTGTCGGGGACTGGGGCTCACAAATTTATAATTAGGTGAAGTTTATCGGTGATTTAAGAATGTTAATTGTGATTGACAACTAATGATCAATAACCAATAAGAAAGCAAGAGATGTAACAATAAGGCATCTATAACCACGAGGTTAGATGGAACAGTGCGCGACAGAGAAGTGAGCGAGCAAGTGATTTGTATACGTGTGATTGAAGTCCAAGTGATTAAAGTGAAGTTTTATGGAAACTAGCGTTTGGGAGGCGAACAATCCATAATATCTGTGCCCACTGCTGTTCGTATAGAGCCGGGTTGTCTGGGTTAGCCCATCCACGGCTATGTAGATATTGCTGTCTCTGGAAGCGACGCTCTTCGACAAGAGACGAACGTTGTTCACGGCGTCGACTGCTGGCCTCATTTTGAGCATGAAGCCTACGGGATCTTTCTTCGGACCTTTCATTGTGGCGTCGGGATGCAGCTCGTTCTCGATCGGCTTTCATGCGCCGTTCTCTTTCCTGAGTTGTCTCTTGAGCTCGTTTCTGCTTGTAATGCTCTCGGTCCCGCTGTTGCCTCTCTTCTTTGACAGCGACAGTATTGTCTTGTCTCGACTGCTGCTATTTTCGTTGGGCGGCTGTTTGCCGTCTGCACTTGAGACGAATACTCCGCTGTTGGCTTGTCTCACGAATTCGTCTTAGTCTTTCTTGCTCTCTTAGTTTTTGAAGACGAACTTGTTTCTCCTCGTGAGAGTGTTCGGCAAGAGTGCAAAAACTCATTCAATCTCCTGTCGTGTCCGTTGCTTCCCAACGGACTACCAGAACACCACGTGATCAACCGAGGTCGGACCGTGAAAGACAGACATCACAGTACGAGAATTTGGGCTTGGACAGGATAGAGCCTGGAAACGAGATTGGAGTTCTGATGTTTTACCCAGCAAACCCCGTGGTGCGGGGACGTGATTCTGTTGCGATGTTTTCACCCAGGAAACCCCGCTACGCGGGGATGTGATTCTGTTCAGTTTCAGTTTATTTTTTTGCCAACTGTCACACTAACGGTAATATACAAAAAATTAGGCAGGGAAGCCCAAAAAGAAACCCCCAGGCTTATAAAGTTTTGGGCTTCCTTTTACAAAATGAATATGGCAAAACAGTCATGGCACACGGAAATATTAATTATTGGCACATTGGTTACATTTTAGCATTTAAATAAAATAAGACATAATGTGAATAGTGGCTCAAGTAAGCGAAAAGAAATAGTTTTTCAATTGATATTGGAAGGATGACATATTTTTAGAATTGCGAATATTGAGGCTAAGAGTACTAAAGAATAATGGACCCTGGTATTTTACAGAGAACTGTCTTATCTTAGTTCTACAGAAAGGAAGATGAAATAAATTCGATTTTCTCTTATTATAATTGTGTACTTGGTTGTTTCGTACAAAATAATCATCAAAATTACGGGGAAGCATGTTGTTTTGGTATGCAAACATAAATTTGCCCAGAAAAAACAAGTAGATGCGTTCAAATTTCAGAATCTTAAGTTCCCTGAAAATTGGGTCCGTGTGTGCATCAAAAGCCTCCTTATTTACAATTCTAACTACCCGTTTTCGAAGCAATACAATACGGTTCAAATTTGAGGGGTATGTTGAACCCCAGACTTAGTTCCGATGTTTTACCCAACAAGCCTCGCTACGCGGGGAGGTCGGTCCGTGAACGACAGACATTAAAAAGCAATATGGTGCTCAGATTAGTACCCACGCAATATAAATTCTATTTTCGAGTGGTAAAATTATTTGTTCCTATTGGAAAATATAGAGGCACAGACAACAGAGTCGTCTACGTTCCGCAGCCGCTTTACTCTTCTTATCTGCACTATATTTAAAATGAAGAAGGTAACACTTTTAACATATTGGGGAGGACTGCATTTTTCGATCTCCAGTAAACAAATACAATACTCACGTAACATACTTTGAAACTCAGCCAAGAAAAGAAAGGCTTCCACGCCGCTTGCACGTGAACATTATCCAGTCAAAATATAGTATTTTTGCTTACACGTCAATCAAAATTCAAAATCTTAGAGGGGGGACTTCTTTGACCAATTGCCATGATACCTACGCTGTGGTTTTCGGGTGAAACAATTATACGCTGGGCCCTTAGGCCCAGCATAAAAAGACAAGTCACGCATTACTCAGATTTACTCGGTGGGTAACCGTTTCGCTTCTAGGCTCAAAATGCAGAGTCGCTCAACCTTTAAGAACCAAGTGTATGAGTGTTGTAATGATAAATTTATAGTTTAATCAGGTTTCATTTAAGCAAGGTGTCAAAAGCCAAGTTCTCTATACTGTGTGATATATTTCTGGTGAGAAACTGGAAGTCTCCCCGAAGTTCCGCTCTTGTCCTTGCTTTCCATTTTAGTTTATTCTGCTCTCGACCCAACTAACGACGCGAGCTCACTGGCAACGCCAGTCTAGTTTTTATGACAAAAATAAGCTTCTGTTAAAGATATCAATCAAAGTCTACAGGCATTAATAATCAATGGTTGTGACCCAAAGCCAATTGATCACAACTCCAGCTGATTGTGTATGGTGCATATCACTGTTTTCACATCAATGACAAGAAAATAAAAGTAGAGGAATCCTTTCCCTTTTTCCAGAGAAAAGCTAAGAAGACATCACTCGGCTAAACGGAGTTAGTCGCTTCATGTATGAAAGAACATACCGAATCTGTAGAGTTAACGTCAGCACCCGCATCCAGTAATTTGCTCACAACCTCGAGATGCCCGTCCTGTGACGCCCAATGAAGTGGAGTTTTTTCCCCCTGTTGGTAAATATATAGAATATTACACGAGGGCGCGAAAATATGAATTTTATTTTCGAGTGGTAAAATTCTTTTTCCTATTGGAAAATACAGAGTCGTCTACGTTCCGAAGCAGCTTTACTCTTCTTATCTGCAGTATATTAAAAATAAAGAAGGGAACACTTTTAACATATTGGGGAGGACTGCATTTTTCGATCTTCAGTAAACAAATACGATACTTATTTTCGATTATAATTCCAACGAGAAAAAAAATGGACACTAAACAAAATATTGCGACGTTTTCGAGTATCATGCGTTTCAATTCTTTTGATCAGTAGAACATTTGTACGACTAGTATATAAAAGTTTCATTTAGGATAATTGGTGTTAGTTTTACAAAAATATTATATGAAACAAATATATATCAAAGAAAAAACTCCTATTAAATATATCAAACGAAGTCTACTGGCACTAATAATCATTGGTTGTGACCCAAAGCCAGTTGATCAGCTCTCCAACTGACTGTGTGTAGTGCATATCACTGTTTTCACACCAATGGCATGAAAATAAAAATAGAGGAATCATTTTGCTTTTTCCAGAGAAAAACCAAGACATCATTTGGCTAAACCGAGTTAGTCATTTCGTGGGTGTATTAAGTTTTAACCACATACCGAATCTGTGGAATTAACGTCGGCACCCCCTTCAAGTAATTTGTTCACAACCTCGACATGCCCACTGTATAAAGCGCAATGAAGTGGAGGTATTTTCTCCTGTTGGTAAATATATAAAGAATATTACACGACGGCACGAAAATATAAATTCTATTTTCGAGTGGTAAAATTATTTGTTCCTATTGGAAAATATAGAGGCACAGACAACAGAGTCGTCTACGTTCCGCAGCCGCTTTGCTCTTCTTATCTGCACTATATTCAAAAGGAAGAAGGTAACAATTTCAACATACTGGGGAGGACTGCATTTTTCGATCTCCAGTAAACAATACAATACCTATTTTCGAATATAATTCCGAGGGAAAACAAGAAATGGACACTAAACAAAATATGGGGAAGTTTTCGATTAGTTTTACACAAATATAATATGCAACAAATGTATGTCGAAGAAACAAAAGCTCCTGTTAAAGATATCAATCGAAGTATACTGGCACTAATAATCATTGGTTGTGACCCAAAGCCAGTTGATCACCTCTCCAACTGATTGTGTGTGGTGCATATCACTATTTTCACACCAATGGCATGAAAATAAAAATAGAGGAATTCTTTCGCTTTTTCCAGAGAAAAACCAAGAAGACATCATTCGGCTAAACGGAGTTAGTCATGTATCTCATGTTTGAAATTTTAAAAACACATACCAAAGTTGCGGCGTTGACGTCAGCACCCGCATCCAGTAATTTGCTCACAACCTCGACATTCCCGTTTTGTGACGCCCAATGAAGTGGAGTTACTTCCTCCTGTTGGTAAATATATAGAGAATATTACACAACGGCGCGCGAAGGTATAAATTTTACTTTCGAGTGGTAAAACTATTTTTTCCTGTTAAAAACTATAGAAGCACAGACAACAGAGTCGTCTACGTTCCATAGCTGCTTTACTCTTCTTATCTGCAGTATGTTCAAAATGAAGAAGGTAACACTTTTAGCATATTGAGAAGGACTGCATTTTTCGGTCTTCAGTTAACAAATACAATACCTAATTTCGAATATAATTCCGAAGGAGAACAAAAAATGGACACCAAACAAGGTTAGCCCATCCACGGCTATGCAGATATTGTTGCCTCTGGAAGCGCCGTTTTTCGACAAGAGACGAACGTTGCTCACGGCGTCGATTGTTGGCCTCATTTTGAGCCAAAAACGGGCTGTTTCTCCAGACGTTTCATTGTGGCGTCGGGAAGCAGCTCGTTCTCGATCGGCTTTCATGCGCTGTTCTCTTTCCTGAGCTGTTTCTTGGGCTCTCTTCTGCATATTATGCTCCCGGGTGGCTGTAATACGCCATTCTCTTTCCTGGGTTGTCTCCTGAGCTCGTTTCTGCTTGTAACGCTCTCGGTCACGCCGTTGCTTCTCTTCTTTGACAGCGACAATATTGTCCTGTCTCGACTGCTGTTGTTTTCGTTGGGCGGCTGTTTGCCGTCTGCGTTCGAGACGAATACTCCACTGTTGGCTTGTCTCACGAATTCGTCTTTGTCTTGCTCTCTTCGTTTTTGAAGACGAACTTGTTTCTCCTCGTGAGAGTGTTCCGTTTGATTCTTTGCTTGATTCATATTCACCGCAGTTCGGCAAGAGTAGTGCAAAAACTCATTCAATCTCCTGTCGTGTCCGTTGCTTCGCTTCGCAACGGACTACCAGAACATCACGTGATCAAAAGTCGGTCCGTGAAATACAGACATTTCAACTTGAGATTCGGGATTGAGGTCAGGAGAGGAAAGAGCCTGGGAACGAGGTTGGAGATTCTGTTCCGATGTTTTACCCAGCAAACCCCGCGGTGCGGGGACGTAATTCTGTTCCGATGTTTTTTACCCAGCAAACCCCGCTGCGCGGGGAGGTCGGTCCGTGAAATACAGACATTTCAAAACGACATGGTGTTCAGATTAGTACCCACGCAGGGCGTGGGAATGATATGCAAAAAACATATATCAAAGAAAATTTCACTTTCTTCAATTTTCGCTTCATGTATGAATTTTTAATCACATACCGAACTTGCAGGGTTAACGTCAGCACCCGCATCCAGTAATTTGTTCAGAACCTCGACAAACCCCTTCTGTGAAGCCCAATAGAGTGGAGTTTTATTTCCCTGTTGGTAAATTTATAGTAAAATTAATTTTTCGCATTTGAAAATACAAAGGCACAGACAACAGAGACGTCCACGTTCCACAGCAACTTTACTTTTTTTATCTGCAGTATACTCAATATGTAAAAGGTAATACTTTTAACATATTGAGGAGGACTGCTTTTCCCGATCTTCAGTAAACAAAAACAACACTTATTTTTGATTATAATTCTAAGGTAGAACAAAAAAATGGACACTAAACAAAATATGGAGATTGAAAATTTTACTTTCAAGTGTTAAAATTATTTTTCCTATTGGAAAATACAGAGGCAGACAACAGAGTCGTCTACGTTTCGAAGCAGCTTTACTCTTCTTATCTGCAGTATATTAAAAATAAAGAAGGGAACACTTTTAACATATTGGGGAGGACTGCATTTTTCGATCTTCAGTAAACAAATACAATACTTATTTTCGATTATAATTCCAATGAGAAAAAAAAGGACACTAAACAAAATATTGGGACGTTTTCGAGTATCATGCGTTTCAATTCTTTTGATCAGTAGAACATTTATACGACTAGTATATAAAAGTTTCATTGAGGATACTTGGTGTTAGTTTTACAAAAATATTATATGAAACAAATAAATATCAAAGAGAAAAACTCCTATTAAAGATATCAAACAAAGTCTACTGGCACTAATAATCATTGGTTGTGACCCAAAGCCAGTTGATCAGCTCTCCAACTGACTGTGTGTGGTACATATCACTGTTTTCACACCAATGGCATGAAAATAAAAATAGAGGAATCCTTTTGCTTTTTCCGGAAAAAATCAAGACATCATTCAGTTAAACAGAGTTAGTCGCTTCATGTATGAAATTTTAATCACATACCAAACCTGCGGCGTTAACGTCAGCACCCGCATCCAGTAATATGTTAACAACCTCGACAAACCCCTTCTGTGAAGCCCAATAGAGTGGAGTTGTATTTCCCTGTTGGTAAATTTATAGAGAATATTATACGACGGCACGAAGATATGAGTTTTATTTTTGAGTGGTAATTTTTTTCGCGTTGGAAAATACAAAAGTACAGACAAGAGAGTCGTCTACGTTCCACAACCACTTTATTCTTTTTATCTGCAGTATATTTAAAATAAAGAAGGTAATAGTTTTAAAATATTGGGGAGGACTGCTTTTTCCGATCTTCAGTAAACAAATACAATACTTATTTTCGATTAAAATTCCGAAGGAGAACACAAAATGGACACTAAACAAAATAATGGGACGTTTTCGAGTTATCATGCGTTCCAATTATTTTGATCAGTAGAACATTTATACAAGTAGTATATAACATTTTCGCTAGGGTACTTTGTGTTAGTTTTACAAATATATCATATGCAACAAATATATATTGAAGAAAAAAAAGGCTCCTGTTAAAGATATCAAACGAAGTCTACTGGCACTAATAATCATTGGTTGTGACCCAAAGCCAGTTAATCAGCTCTCCAACTGACTGTGTGTGGTACATATCATTGTTTTCACACCAGTGGCACGAAAATAAAAATACAGGAATCCTTTTGCTTTTTCTTGAGAAAAATCAAGACATTATTCGGTTAAACAGAGTTAGTCGCTTAATCACATACCAAACCTGCGGCGTTAACGTCAGCACCCGCATCCAGTAATATGTTAACAACCTCGACAAACCCCTTCTGTGAAGCCCAATTGAGTGGAGTTGTATTTCCCTGTTGGTAAATTTATAGAGAATATTACACGACGGCGCGAAGATATGAGTTTTATTATCGAGTGGTAATTTTTTTTCGCGTTGGAAAATACAAAAGTACAGACAAGAGAGTCGTCTACGTTCCACAACCACTTTATTATTTTTATCTGCAGTATATTCAAAACTAGACTGGCCTTGCCAGTGAGCTCGCGGCGTGAGTTGGGTCGAGACCAGAATATAAAATGGAAAGTAGGGGACGAGAGCGGAACTCCCAAGAGAGACTTCCAATTTCTCACCATAAAAATATCACACGGTATAGAGAACTTGGCTTTTGACACCTTGCTCTTTTGACACCTTGATTAAACTAAAAATTATTATTACAACACTCGTACACTTGCTTCTTAAAGGTTGAGCGACCCTGCATCTTGAGAATGCGTGACATATCTTTTTATGCACAATCGATTATGACAGTTTGACCTTGACTCATATTTCTAATCAGAGGCCACGATTAATCCAGCCTTCGCTTCACTACTTATGTGTTTTCTTTTGTTAACTCAATACGTTTCTTCTATCAGGCTTTCGAGTATTCGTGCCCTGTAACAAATATAAAATTGAAAGCGAGGAATGTCACACGAGAGATGTTTACAATATTATTGCGCTTTTGTTCACAGTGTGTTCAGTCCATTTGTGACTGCAAACTCAATCCTCAGAATTATTTAGGTGTATTTTTCATTTCTGGTATTTAATGAACATTGCGAAACAAAGACTACATGATCGAATGAAAGAAACACTTCAACAGGCAATGTACGATACGCAGAAGAATTTTATGAGGCAACAGATGTCATGTACAGAGTAAAGCATAAAGCGTCATTGTTTTACGGCTAAAGCTCACCGTAGCTTTGGTTTCTGTTTTCGCCCTGTTATCTTCCCAAAAGTATTTCGTGTCGCCACAGAAAGTTTCGTCGGGACTAAATACTTATCGGCGACAGAGATATTTGCAATACCCCAGAAGTACCATCAAACATTTGTTTACGGCTATTCTCAAAGCTTGTGCGGTGAACGCGAGCCAAAATCTTTTCCTAAAATCCAGTTTATCCGTGCGCATTGCACAGAGCCAAATGGCGTTGAATTTGAATGGGATGCAGTTTACTTTTTCGCTTCACTACTTATGTGTTTTCTTTTATTAACTCAATACGTTTTTTCTATCAGGCTTTCGAGTATTCGTGCTCTGTAACAAATATAAAATTGACAGCGAGGAATGTCACACGAGAGATGTTTACAATATCATTGCGCTTTTGTTCACAATGTGTTCAGTCCATTTGTGACTGCAAACTCAATCCTCAGAATTATTTCGGTGTATTTTTCATTTCTGGTATTCACTGACCATTGCGAAACAAAGGCTACATGATCGAATGAAAGAAACACTTCAACAGGCAATGTACGATACGCAGAAGAATTTTATGAGGCAACAGATGTCATGTACAGAGTAAAGCATAAAGCGTCATTGTTTTACGGCTAAAGCTCACCGTAGCTTTGGTTTCTGCTTTCGCCCTGTTAAGTTTCGTCGGGACTAAATATTTATCGGCGACAGCGGTACCATCAAATATTTGTTTACGGCTATTCTCAAAGCACAATTCTATCGCCCACATATCTCCTTCAAAATGGCGAAACTGCTCGCCCGGCAAGTCATGTGATGACAAAACGTCATCATAAATCACGTGAAAATATGAACCAATCACCGTGTGCTGATTCGTAACCCAGAAAAAAAATAAAAATAAAAATAATAAAAATAAAAATATGACGATGATGAAGACACGCTTTCCAATCCTAAGCTCGTCGGCTTCGCCACGAGCAACTAGACTGGCCTTGCCAGTGAGCTCGCGGCGTGAGTTGGGTCGAGACCAGAATATAAAATGGAAAGTAGGGGACAAGAGCGGAACTCCCAAGAGAGACTTCCAATTTCTCACCATAAAAATATCACATAGTATAGAGAACTTGGCTTTTGACACCTTGGTCTTTTGACACCTTGATTAAACTAAAAATTATTATTACAACACTCGTACACTTGCTTCTTAAAGGTTGAGCGACCCTGCATCTTGAGAATGCGTGACATATCTTTTTATGCACAATCGATTTTGACAGTTTGACCTTGACTCATATTTCTAATCAGAGGCCACGATTAATCCAGCCTTCGCTTCACTACTTATGTGTTTTCTTTTCTTAACTCAATACGTTTCTTCTATCAGGCTTTCGAGTATTCGTGCTCTGTAACAAATATAAAATTGAAAGCGAGGAATGTCACACGAGAGATGTTTACAATATTATTGCGCTTTTGTTCACAGTGTGTTCAGTCCATTTGTGACTGCAAACTCAATCCTCAGAATTAATTCGGTGTATTTTTCATTTCTGGTATTTAATGAAGATTGCGAAACAAAGACTACATGATCGAATGAAAGAAACACTTCAACAGGCAATGTACGATACGCAGAAGAATTTTATGAGGCAACAGATGTCATGTACAGAGTAAAGCATAAAGCGTCATTGTTTTACGGCTAAAGCTCACCGTAGCTTTGGTTTCTGCTTTCGCCCTGTTATCTTCCCAAAAGTATTTCGTGTCGCCACAGAAAGTTTCGTCGGGACTAAATACTTATCGGCGACAGAGATATTTGCAATACCCCAGAAGTACCATCAAACATTTGTTTACGGCTATTCTCAAAGCTTGTGCGGTGAACGCGAGCCAAAATCTTTTCCTAAAATCCAGTTTATCCGTGCCTATTCCACAGAGCCAAATAGCGTTGAATTTGAATGGGATGTAGTTTACTTTTTCGCTTCACTACTTATATGCTTTCTTTTATTAACTCAATACGTTTCTTTCTATCAGGCTTTCGAGTATTCGTGCTCTGTAACAAATATAAAATTGACAGCGAGGAATGTCACACGAGAGATGTTTACAATATTATTGCGCTTTTGTTCACAGTGTGTTCAGTCCATTTGTGACTGCAAACTCAATCCTCAGAATTAATTCGGTGTATTTTTCATTTCTGGTATTCACTGACCATTGCGAAACAAAGGCTACATGATCGAATGAAAGAAACACTTCAACAGGCAATGTACGATACGCAGAAGAATTTTATGAGGCAACAGATGTCATGTACAGAGTAAAGCATAAAGCGTCATTGTTTTACGGCTAAAGCTCACCGTAGCTTTGGTTTCTGCTTTCGCCCTGTTATCTTCCCAAAAGTATTTCGTGTCGCCACAGAAAGTTTCGTCGGGACTAAATATTTATCGGCGACAGCGGTACCATCAAATATTTGTTTACGGCTATTCTCAAAGCTTCCGCGGTGAACGCGAGCCAAAATCGTTCCCGAAAATCCAGTTTATCCGTGCCTATTCCACAGAGCCAAATGGTGTTGAGTTCGGATGGGATGCAGTTAACTTTTACACACAAGTAACGAGCAATTCACTGGCCACATCTCGAGTTGTTTAGCGAAGTCAATTATGTCATCGCCCAGCACGTGATAATATGAACCAATCACCGTGTGCTGATTCTCGACCCACAAAAAGAAAAAAGAATAAAATAAAAATGCCCATTTTTAAGCTCTCGTGGGCCCCAGGCCCCCGCGAGCAACAAGACAGGACCGTGGCCAATGCGCTTGTGGCGTCATTAGTACAATGAATAGAGACACGCGGGGTCCCGGGAGAGGAACTTTTGTCGTGCGTTTATATGCAAAAGATATTATAGTCAAGTCAGTTTTTGTACATGACGGATCCAAGAGCTCCCTTTATTTTTCTTGCCCTCTTTTCTTCTAATTTCGGTCAAACAGATATTCACGAAAAAGTGTTTTATAACAAGACTGGAATTGCCAGTGAGCTCGTGGCGTGAGTTGGGTCGAGACAAGAATAAACTAACATTAAAAGTAGGGACAAGAGCGAGACTCCCAGGAGGGGGGGGGGGGGGGGGGGGGTGGGAGGGGGGTACTCATCATAATTTTGGGTGGGTGTGCTGCCCAGTCCTGAAAATGCTTAGCCTATTTCAGACCAAGATATCTAATTTTCTATAACCTAACTTTAAAAATGTATACGGCACATACCTAATGTGGCTGATATAGCGGAGTACCCCATCGGGTTTCAGTCTCACCAGAAAAATATTATACAGCATAGAGAACTTGGTTTTTGAGACCTTGCTCAAAGGAAACCTGATAAAATTATAAATTTTCCATAGAACACTCATACATTTGCTTCAAGTTTAAGAGACTCATTTTAAGAGATGCATTTTGAGCTTAGGGGTGATAGGTCAGCCAGCAAGAGAAGAGTGACTTGCGACACTTACTGTATTTATGCACAGCTGATTTTGACAGTTTGACTTCGAGCACTTATTTCTAATCAGAGGCCACGATTAATCCAGCCTTTGCTCCAATAATAATCTGTTTTCTTTTTACTGAATGAGTTTCTTTTATTAGGCTTTCGAGTATTCGTGCTTTGTAACAAAAATAAAATTGAAGGTGAGGAATGTAAGAAGTGAACTCTGCCTCATGCAAGAGTTTCTGCATGGAAATGATAGAACCATAGAGGTGTGCAAGCACAGTACAGTCTGTATTTATTCATCAGACACTGTATCAAGAAACAATAAATTATACACATGTTATTTTGTCAGCTGGCAACAGAAAGCCAGTATTATTTCTATTGTTTTGTATAATAAGTTCATGAAGATTCTGCTTGCTTAAACTTTTGTCCTTAGACAGAACTCCTTGTCTTTTAGCAGTAAAGACAACATTAACATCAGTGCCTGCACATATCTCTAGTTTATTTGGTAAATCACTTATCACAAGGTGTTTGTCAACATTCATTTTCCTGTAAAATGTGTTACCTTTTTCAATTACAGCACTTAATGTATCGGAATTCCAATAGCTGCAAGATTTAATTACAGAGAAACATATGCTATAGAAGAGAAATTGCACAGCACTGCTTACATTTGCAAATAATTGCTTTACTTCTTTGCTGAACAGTTGTAGGTTCTTCACATCTGTGCCTGTTGTGTCTGTCTTCTGTTAGATAAATGTTTACTCCTTTAATTTCAAATGTAATGGCAGGCAAGTGTACATATAAAGTCTGGAAATATTCCAATAAATTGCCAACTGAACGAAGTTCAATTAATACACATTTGCCTTCAGGAATATTCCATGCCAAAACTATCTCTACTATGAGAATCAAATACTTTGAACCTGCCACCTGACAAACAAAATACAGCTAGAGTACTACAGCCTATTGTCAGAATAAAGCAGCTGAAATCCTGTCTGAGCAATAAATTAAAAGCCCCAGTCAGTGTTGTACAGTAAGCAAAGCCTTCGATGGGAAAGCAAGTTCCAAACAAATTACCCACGTAACTTTCACTGTATTGCAGCTCATACTGAGTTTCATATATTGTGACCATTCCAGGTAGATCTGTCAGCAGCAAAAAATAGTCCTTAGATAATTGCGAAAGAGTGGAATACAGTATGTTCCCAGCATTCATAATTTCGCTCAAATCCTCTGATAAAGAAATAAAATTCGTGTGGTTAAATATGACAGCTGCTAGAGACATAGCTACACATTGTCGTCCAGCATTATCTCCAAATATTGCAGCATTACCTTGACTGTACGGTGCAATGATCGTTTTGTTTGGATCGACAACTGAAGGACCGGGATTTTTTTCTATATCCCTTGACAGAGAAAACGCGTAGTAATTGATTTTGTGATTTCTATCTCTGAACACAGCTGGTCTCGAAATGCTTGTCCTTGAAGTCATTCTAAAATACAAACGTACCTTAGCACCTCGTTTACTTTTGACAAACTTCTTTTTGAACTTATAGCTTTCTCGCAGCGATGGTTTATTGATCCTAATTTTCTCTTTGCATTTCTGTGGCTTTCTATTGTTTCCATGTTGTTTACGCGCACGTTCACGAAATGCATTAGCATTGTGAAGTACGTAAGCTCTGGTATAATCATGAACTTTTGACGACTTTGGGACATTCTTTGAAATGTATTCTCGTAATAGTCGCCTGCTTTTCCTGTCCTTGTTCAGAACGCGCGAAAGTTCATTCAAAGGCACTCGGCTTGGCTCACGACTTCGTCTTGGACGAGTTCGATTTTCTTTCACATAAACATTACTGGGAATACAATAGAACTGCTCAAAGCGAGATCTACCAACGACCACTTCTTCTTCAATCATGTTCCAATTTTCAAATAATAACGCCACGTTATCTGCTGCCTGTTTGATCTTCATGGCACTGAGCCAAAATGTCGCAACAACAACACAAATGCACAACAGAGTGAAACGTTGATTCCAAAGAAAAGTCAGATTTTCTGACGCTTTACTTGTATCAGCAAGAATAATACAAAGTAAAAGAATACAAAGTACCTTTAAGTTCACCTTCATACTAAACAGTTCCATATACACTATCAAGCGATGGCCAAGAATCGAAGTTGCTTCGCCGTTAATATCATTCGGGTTCTGATCTTTGCATTTGGAACCCCTTCGTTCAGCTTGTTCCTTCAAGTTCTCAACGTTCTGGACGTCAGGATCTTCGTACATTTCTGTACAGTTGTGCATAGCTATGCAGTTCATTGATAAGAACATTAATATGTTCTTTGATATGTTCACTGATATATTCATTGCTTCATTTGCGGCTTTTTTCAAAGCTTTCGAGGCTGAACGGACCGACCCAAGCCAAAACCGCTCAATGAAATTTAGTGTCGGTCTACCGCAGCCGGCGCACAATTCCATCGCCCACATATCTCCTTCAAAATGGCGAAACTGCTCGCCCGGCAAGTCATGTGATGAGAAAACGTCATCATAAATCACGTGAAAATATGAACCAATCACCGTGTGCTGATTCGTAACCCAGAAAAAAAATAAAAATAAAAAAAATAAAAATAAAAATATGACGATGATGAAGACACGCTTTCCAATCCTAAGCTCGTCGGCTTCGCCACGAGCAATAATTGAGAGAAAACAATTATCGAAGGCCCCGTAGGAATATTCTTCGTTTGCAACAACCCAGTTTTCATAGCTCCCGACTCATGCCAGGTATGATGTTTCATACGGAATAATATTTTCAATGAGTGATTTGCTTTTGCCTTGAGTGATCGTTTTTGCCGGGAGCATTTTGAACTTGCTTTCCGATGCACGTGACAGTACTGGTGTGACGCTTGCTATGTAACCTGGCAACTTTGTTGAGTGAATTTTCAAGCTGACATGTTTTGTGGAAGAACTGTGTTGTCATTTTGTAATGGGATTGACTGGGGAAAACCCGACATCTTAAGTACCTATCAGACAGCGTACTGAAAACGAAGACCTATAACCCCGGAAAACGAAGACCCTAACAGCAACAACAAAAAAGCTTTTCTCAGTGCCACTCTCTTTAATATTGCTTGTTTATGCCTATTTCTGCAGCAGATGTTGGAATGTTTGCGTATGTATCATGTACAAGTAGCTGTAATAACAGCTTTTTAGTCTTATCTCGTCTTTGCTAATCTTCCCAGCGTGTGCATCATGTTCAAGTAGCTGTAATTGAAAGCTTTTTAGACGCTTATCTCTGCAGCACATTAAAACATGATACTTCCCATGGTGAAGTTACTTCGTATGAAAAAGCCATCTCAGAAGTTACGCATCCTACATGTACAGGTCTGACCACTAATATGTTCAAGAGTGCTATGCATTAAGCTTTAACGCAAAATTCTGGGTCGATACAAAATTAATCTCTATCGGAAGCTGCAGACGTTTGAATACCGTGACAACAAAGGCGTATATCACGCTTGTGGAGCGAACATTAAGCTCGGATAGTCGGATACCAACCTTGAACTTTTGAAGACTTGAGGTATTCAGTGACAAATATTCTCAATGTAATCGCCTGCCGGTCTTCTCTGCTTTTGTTAAAGCGGCGTGGGTGAAAGCTAAGTAGCTGATGATTCGGGATTCCCCGTTCTATGATATTATGCTCGTGACTTTTCATTGACAGATCTTGTATCTTAATCTCGCGTGATATTTGCCTCAAACCTATTAGTAAAATTCAGTATCCTCAGACAATAAACAAAGAACCTTTACTTCACGCAAAACGAAGTTAAACGCCGACTGTTCGTACACGCCGTGCGTTACACAAAGCCCCAGAGTTTCCGACAAAGGGAGACGCTCTGCCCGCAGGGAAAAGTTCAAGTTTTATCAAGTTTTGACACGTCTTCTACTACTTATTCGATGTTCTTTCACACAAATATTGCTCAGAACACAGATACATTGGTTGAAGCGGTATCTATAATCGAGCATTTGCAAAAACACAACCCTTTGTACTTTACGGGGGTCCCGCTGGTAACACATCAAGCATTTGTGTACGGCTATTTTCAAATCTTCCGACGCTTAAAAGCAATGCAAGCCAAAATCGCTCTTAAAGTATGGCTTCCGTGCATCCAGAAAGCCAACCGATGTTCAGTTCGGATGGGATACAGGCTAACTTTAACACAATTCAATTTCAGTCTCTTGCTTCAATCGCCGACATCTCAAGTCGCTCGCGAGGAAAGTCAATTGCATAACGTAATCGCAAATCACGTGATAATGCGAACCAATCACCGTGTGCTGATTCGTAAACCAGAAAAAAAAAAAAAAAACACGCTCCATTTTAAAGCTTGTGTTAGCACAAGCAATAAAGAAGGTAAAAGTTTTAACATATTGGGGAGGACTGCTTTTTCCGATCTTCAGTAAACAAATACAATACTTATTTTCGATTATAATTCCGAAGGAGAACACAAAAAGGACACTAAACAAAATAATGGGACGTTTTCGAGTTATCATCCGTTCCAATTATTTTGATCAGTAGAACATTTATACAAGTAGTATATAACATTTTCGCTAGGGTACTTTGTGTTAGTTTTACAAATGTATGATATGCAACAAATATATATTGAAGACAAGACAGGTCCGTGGCCAGTGCGCTTGTGACGTCATTAGTACAATGAATAGAGACACGCGGGGTCCCGGGAGAGGAACTTTTGTCGTGCGTTTATATGCAAAAGATATTATAGCCGAGTCAGTTTTTGCAAATGACGGATCCAAGAGCTCCCTTTATTTTTCTTGCCCTCTTTTCTTCTAATTTCGGTCAAACAGATATTCACGAAAAAGTGTATTATAATAATTGAGAGAAAACAATTATCGAAGGCCCCGTAGGAATATTCTTCGTTTGCAACAACCCAGTTTTCATTGCTTTCCGATGCACGTGACAGTACTTGTGTGACGCTTTCTATACAACCTGGCAACCTTGTTGAGTGAATTTTCAAGCTGACATGTTTTGTGGAGGAACTGTGTTGTCATTTTGTAATGGGATTGACTGGGGAATACCCGACATCTTAAGTAGCTGTAAGACAGCGTAATAGCCTTATCTCATCTTCCCAGCGTGTGCATCATGTTCAAGTAGCTGTAGCACATTAAGGCCCCGTCCACACTACGCCGGATAAATTTGAAAACGCAACTTTCACTCTGAAAACGCAAGAAATGTTTTCCGTCCACACTGGAAAACGGATAAAATGTTTCCGGGCCCAAATGTATTGTTATTGCTCTACAAACGTCCCTGACAATCTTTGAAACCACTTGACGTGACCACGTGAGTCAGGGTTTTCGAAAAGTTCCGTTTTCAAAATGTTTTTCGTCCACACCAAAACGCAAAGCCGTCGTTTTCAAATTTATCCACTTTGAAGAGCGTTTTCCTAACCGTAAGAATAAAGTTGCGTTTTCAAATTTATCCGGCGTAGTGTGGACGGGGCCTAAAACATGACACTTCCCATGATGAAATTACTTCGTATGAAAAAGCCATCTCAGACGTTACGCATCCTACATGTACAAGTCTGATCACTAATATGTTCAAGACTGCTATGCATTAAGCTTTAACGCAAAATTCTGGGTCGATACGAAATTAATCTCTATCGGAAGCTGCAGACGTTTGAATACCGTGACAACAAAGGCGTGCATCACGGGCTTGTGGAGCGAACAATTACGGCTCGGATAGTTGGATATCAACCTTGAAGACTTCGAGGTATTCAGTGACAAATATTCTCGATGTAATCGCCTGCCGGTCTTTCCTGCTTTTGTTAAAGCGGCGTGAGTGAAAGCTAAGTAGCTGATGATTCGTGATTCCCCGTTCTATGATATTATGCTCGTGACATTTCATTGACAGATCTTGTATCTTAATCTCGCGTGATATTTGCCTCAATCCTATTAGTAATTCAATATCCTCAGACAATAAACAAAGAACCTTTACTGCACGCAAAACGAAGTTAAACGCCGACTGTTCGTATACGCCGCGCGTTACACAAAGCCGCAGAGTTTCCGACAAAGGGAGACGCTCTGCCCGCAGGGAAAAGTTCAAGTTCTATCAAGTTTCGACACGTCTTCTACTACTTATTCGATGTTCTTTCACACAAATATTGCTCAGAACACAGATACATTGGTTGAAGCGGTATCTTTAATCGAGCATTTGCAAAACACAACCCTTCGTACTTTACGGGGGTCCCGCTGGTAACACATCAAGCATTTGTGTACGGCTATTTTCAAGTCTTCCGACGCTTAAAAACAATGCAAGCCAAAATCGCTCTTAAAGTATGGCTTCCGCGATGATCGTTTTGTTTGGATCAACAACTGAAGGACCGGAATTTTTTTCTATATCCCTTGACAGAGAAAACCCATTGTACTTGGTTCTGTGATTTTGATCTCTGAATACGTCTGATCTTGCAATGCCTGTGTTTTAACACATTTTAAAATACAAACGTATCTTAGCACCTCGGTTACTTTTGGCAATCTTCTTTTTGAGCTTCTAGCTTTCTCGCAGCGATGGTTTAGTGATCCTAATTTTCTCTTTCCATTTCCATCTGTGGCTTTTTTGTTTCCATGTTGTTTACATGCACGTTCACGGAACGCATTAGCATTGTGAAGTACGTAAGCTCGGGTATAATCATGAACTTTTGACGACTTTGGGACATTCTTTGAAATGTATTCTTGTATTAGTCGCCTGCTTTTCTACTCTTGTTCAAAATGCGTGAAAGGTAATTCAATGGTACGTGGCTTGGCTCACGACTTCGTCTTGGAGGACTTCGGTTTTCTTTCACATAAACATTTGTGGGAATACAATAAAACTGAGCGAAGCAAGATCTACCAACGGTCACTTTTTCCTCAGCCATTTCCCAATTTTCAAATAATAACGCCATCTGTTCCACTGATTGTTTGACCTTCATGGCACCGAGCCAAAATGTCGCAACAACAACATAAATGCACGCAGAGTGAAATTTTGATTCCAAACAAAAGTCAGATTTTCTGACGCTTTACTTGTATCAGCAAGAATAATACAAAGTAAAAGAATACAAAGTACCTTCAAGTTCACCCTCATACTAAACAGTTCCATATAATCCGCTATCAAGCGCTTGTCAAGAATCGCCGTCTTTACACAGGTTCTCGTCTTTGTATCTCGAGCGCCTTCGTTCAGCTTGTTCCTTCAAGTTCTCCAGGTTCTGGATATCAGATTCTTCGTACATTTCTGTACAGTTGTGCATAGTTATGCAGTTCATTGATAAGTTCATTGCATTTGCTTTCATGGCTTTCAATATGGCTTTTGAGGCTGAACGGACCGACCCAAGCCAAAACCGCTCAATGAAATTTAGTATGGGTCTACCGCAGCTGGCGTATGCGTTTGTAAGTAAGATGAGCGGTCCATAAAATAATCCACAGAGCCAACTAAGGCAAGCAACACACAAGTCCACCTCCCACATCTTGCTGTCTTCAAAATGGCGAAACTGCTTGCTCGACAAGTCACGTGATCGCAACGTCATCACAAATCACATGATAATATCAACCAATCATCGCATGCAGATCTCTAACCCAGAAAAATAAAAAAAAAAAAAAAATCGCTGCATTTTATAGCTTGTGACGTCACAAGCAAAAAGAAAAACTCCTGTTAAAGATATCAATCGAAGTCTACTGGCACTAATAATCATTGGTTGTGACCCAAAGCCAGTTGATCACCTCTCCAACTGATTGTGTACAGTGATTACCACTGTTTTCACACCAATTGCAGGAAATCAAAAGAAGAGGAATGCTTTTGCTTTTTCCAGAGAAAAACAAAGAAGACATCATTCGGCTAAACGGAGATAGTCACCTCATGTATGAAATTTTAACCACATACCGAACTTGCAAAGTTAACGTCAGCACCCGCATCCAGTAATTTGCTCACAACCTCGACATGCCCGTTGTGTGACGCCCAATGAAGTGGAGTTTTTTCCCCCTGTTGGTAAATATATAGAGAATTTTACATGACGGCACGAAAATATAAATTCTATTTTCGAGTGGTAAAATTATTTTTCCTATTGAAAAATATAGAGGCACAGACAACAGAGTCGTCTACGTTCCGCAGCCGCTTTACTCTTCTTATCTGCAGTATATTAAAAATGAAGAAGGGAACACTTTTAACATATTGGGGAGGACTGCATTTTTCGATCTTCAGTAAACAATTACAATACTTATTTTCGATTATAATTCCAACGAGAAAAAAAATGGACACTAAACAAAATATTGGGACGTTTTCGAGTATCATGAGTTTCAGTTCTTTTGATCAGTAGAACATTTATACGACTAGTATATATAAGTTTCATTAGGATACTTGGTGTTATTTTTACAAAAATATTATATGAAACAAATATATATCAAAGAAAAAATTTCTATTAAAGATATCAATCGGAGTCTACTGGCACTAATAATCATTGGTTGTGACCCAAAGCCAGTTAGTCACCTCTCCAAATGATTGTGTATAGTAATTATCACTGTTTTCACACCAATAGCATGAAATCAAAAGTAGAGGAACCCTTTCGCTTTTTCCAAAGAAAAACCAAGAAGACATCATTCGGCTAAACGGAGTTAGTCACCTCATGTTTGAAATTTTAACCACATACCGAACTTGCAAAGTTAACGTCAGCGCCCGCTTCCAGTAATTTGCTCACAACCTCGACATGCCCGTTGTGTGACGCCAAATGAAGTGGAGTTTTTTCCTCCTGTTGGTCAATATATAGAGAATATTACACGACGGCACGAAAATATAAATTCTGTTTTCGAATGGTAAAGTTCTTTTTCCTATTGGAAAATATAGAGGCACAGACAACAGAGTCGTCTACGTTCCGCAGCCGCTTTACTCTTCTTATCTGCAGTATATTAAAAATGAAGAAGGGAACACTTTTAACATATTGGGGAGGACTGCATTTTTCGATCTTCAGTAAACAATTACAATACTTATTTTCGATTATAATTCCAACAAGAGAAAAAAAAAGGACACTAAACAAAATATTGGGACGTTTTCGAGTATCATGCGTTTCAATTCTTTTGATCAGTAGAACATTTATACGACTAGTATATAAAAGTTTCATTAGGATACTTGGTGTTAGTTTTACAAAAATATGATATGAAACAAATATATATCAAAGAAAAAACTCCTATTAAAGATATCAATCGGAGTCTACTGGCACTAACAATCATTGGTTTTGACCCAAAGCCAGTTGATTGTGTATAGTGATCATCGCTGTTTTCACACCAATAGCATGAAATCAAAAGTAGAGGAACCCTTTCGTTTTTTTTCAGAGAAAAACCAAGAAGACATCATTCGGCTAAACGGAGTTAGTCACCTCATGTATGAAATTTTAACCACATACCGAACTTGCGAAGTTAACGTCAGCACCCGCTTCCAGTAATTTGCTCACAACCTCGACATGCCCGTTGTGTGACGCCCAATGAAGTGGAGTTTTTTCCCCCTGTTGGTAAATTTATAGAGAATATTACACGACGGCACGAAAATATAAATTCTATTACGCCCAAAAAAGCGGAGTTCTTTTCTCCTGTTGGTAAATATAAAGGCACAGACAACAAAGTCGTCTACGTTCCGCAACCGCTTTATACTTCTTATCTGTAGTATTCAAAATGGGGAAGGTAACACTTTTGACGTATTAAGGAGGAATGCTTTTCTCGACCTTGAAAACAAATAGAATACTCATTTACGATAGCAAATCCGTAGCAGAACAAAAGGTGGTCACAAAGCAAAATATGAGGAATTTTTTCAGTATCATGCATTTAACTCATTTTGATCTGTACAACTTTTCTATGACTAATATATAATTATAATCGTCATTAGGGTAGTTTGCGTTACTTTTACAGAAATCGTCGCGAGGGAAAGTTGCAAGGGGAAGTTGCGTTATTTTTACAGCAAAATGACACACAGAAAAAATATATCGAAGAAAATAAATACTTCAGTTAAATATATAAATGGGAGTGTAATGACACTAACAATCATTGGTTGTCAACCAAAAGCTACTTGATCACCTCTCCAATTGACTGAGTATGGTTCATATCACTGTTTTCACACCGGTAGCATGAAGTTGAAATTACAGGAATCCTTACGCAATTTCTAAACAAAAACAAAACTGACAAATTGGCTAAATGGAGTTAGTCGCTTCATGTATGATTTTTTACCACATACCAAATCTGTGGAGTTAACGTCAGCATCCGCATCCAGTAATTTGCTCACAACTTCGACGTGCCCGATACGTGACGCCCAAAGAAGTGGAGTGTTATTTTCCTGTCGGTAAATATAAAGGCTCAGACAACAGAGTGGCCGCTACTTTCACTTCTGTTAAAGTGTAAATCTAGTGAACAACCGGACGAGCAAATACCTGGCCCTGATGAGCAAATACATTGCCCCAACGAGCAAATACGCAACCTTGAATAATAATTAGCCGTAAATACGTGGCGCACGAGTAAATTCGTGACATTGAATAATAATTAGCCGTAACTTTGCAACTGGATAAACAGTGTTTGGATTATAGTTTAGACTTAGATTTAAGGTTGGGGTTAGGGTTAGGGTTAGGTTTAGGGTTAGGATTAGGGTTATGGTCAGGGTTGGGCCGTAATTTTCGTATATCTATATGTATTTCTCACTCGCATCAATTCATATTACGGCTAATTATTATTCAAGGTTGCGTATTTGCTCATGGGGCAATGTATTTGCTCATCAGGGCCAGGTATTTGCTCGTCCGGTTGTGCCTTATAAGGAATACGTACTATATATACCTATCGAAAAAAGCGGAGTTCTTTTCTCCTGTTGGTAAATATAAAGGCACAGACAACAAAGTTGTCCACGTTCCGCAACCGCTCTATTCTTCTTATCTGTATTATATAAAATGGGAAGGTAACAGTTTTGACATATTAAGGAGGAATGCTTTACTGGACCTTGAAAACAAATAGAATACTCATTTACGATAGCAAATCTGTCGCAGAACAAAAATTGGTCACAAAGCAAAATATGAGGAATTTTTTCAGTATCATGCGTGTTACAGGGAGACGACTGTACCTACACGAACTTTAATAACAACAAACTACCGACCGAATAACATTGTACGCCATGACAGTTCACTCAGTTGAACCACATTTTTTGAACCCAGGCCCCCGCTGCCTCCAGGAACGCCTGGGCAAGTTCGCGACCTAACAGAACAGAACTAAACTAGACTAAACTAAACTAAACGTTTCGCGTGAACATCCTCCCCCTCGTGGACGAGACCTCTATTCTCGTCCACTTAAAGTTGCTTGTCTCTAAAACTTCAAGGGGCATAGCCTGGTGATCGGCTGAGTGTACTCTCTTCCACGGGACTTAACACCCACCACCCGGACATGGCCATCCAAGCCTGTGAAAACGTCCAACAACCGTCCCAGGGGCCAACTTCCTCTTAAACCGTTCTGGTCTACCATCAAGACCACGTCTCCAACGCTAATGTCTCTCTTCTGCTCGATCCACTTGCCACGAGTATTTAGGGTGGACAGATACTCCTTCATCCATCTTCTCCACACCTTTGCGACCAAGTCTTGGATGAACCGCCATCTATTCCTGGGGTTGAACGCAATTTCGTCAGTCACCCGCGGGGCAAGTTGCCCACCTGCTTGTCCGTACAGGAAGTGGTTTGGAGTCAATGCCGGCTCGTCATGTGGGTCACTGCTGCTGTACGTTAGAGGGCGTGAGTTCATCAGGCCTTCCGTTTCAACTATGGCGGTCAGCAGCTCTTCATCGTTGATACTGGCGTTTCCCAGTATGGCGTTTAAGGCTCTCTTTCTGACATGATCAAGGCTTCGAATACTCTCCCATGTTCTCCCATTTGAACTTCCATCGAACTCCGTCGGTTGCAGCTGTGTCCTTAATCTTATCTTGATCCAGGGCGGCCACCGATTCCTGCAGCTCCCTGTTCCCTGAAACGAAGTTGGTGCTGTTGTCGCTAACCATCTCTTCTGGTTTGCCTCACCTTGCCACCATTCTCGAAAACGCATTCAGGAAACTGTTGGTATCAAGGGAGTAGGCCATCTCTAAATGTACGGCTCGTGTCGCCATGCAGGAGAAAAGGCAAAGGTACCGTTTGGCAGAAACTCTCCTGGTCACCTTGGTCGTGAACGGCCCCGCAAAGTCAACACAACAGCGGGCGAAACATCTCCTGGGAGTTCCCAGTCTCGCTTCCGGTAACGGCGCCATGATTTGCTCCCCTCGGCTCTTCCTGTGGATTTTACAGAGGTTGCATTCTCGCTCACACCTTTTGACTTCTTCTCGTCTGTGAATGATCCAATACCTTTGCCGTAGCTCAGTCAGAATGCAATTCAATCCCCGACTGTGATGTCCATTCTTGTGAATATTGCCGATGATCAGTCTTGAGATCCGGTGCTTCTTTGGGAGAATCACTGGGTGTCGAGCATCGTACGGCAGGTTTGACTTCTGCAGCCTCCCACCGATCCGCATGATGCCATCTTGATCTAGACATGGAGTCAACTTCTTCAATCTGTTCTGCTTTGACAAGGTCTTAACTTTGTGTAAGTCTTCCATTTCCTGAGGGAATCGTTCTAGTTGGGTCTGTCGGATCCAGTATCGCTCCGCCACCTCCAACTCGTCTGGATCCAAGGCTCTTCCAGTATTGGAGGGCTGGTAGCTTGGTTTTTGGTCCGTGCTGCTTGTTTTGCTTCTTCGTTCCTTCACTTTACTTCTGAGTTTTGATAGGAAGTGTAAAGCCCAAGAAGTAACTCTCAGAAGCCTAGGCCAACTTGGAACTGTCTCTGGATCCACAACTCTACTTGTCTAACGTGGAATGACAGTGTGGCCGCGGTCAATTCGCTTCCCGCTTCTTCGGTGCAGTCCTGCACAGTGGCGTGATGAGGTGGGGCCATGCTTCCTCCCCCTCGTGCAGGAAGGCGGGTCCCTGGAACCATCGGCTCTCTGCTGTCATTTCATCTGCGCTGAGTGCCCTGGTCGCATCGTCAGCACTGTTGTCTTTCCCAGGCACATGCCGCCATTGTTTTGGGTCCGTCCTCTGCTGGATTTCCGATACCCTGTGCGCAACAAACGGTTTGTAGCGCCGCGAGTGTCCCTGGAGCCAAAAGACCACGTCCATATTGTTGGTCCAGAACGTGTGGTGATCCAGGGGGTACCCCAGCGTCTCAGATATCGTTGTTGCTAGTCGTAAACCTAGCACGGCAGCCATCAGCTCTAAACGGGGAATGCTGACTGTCTTGGTTGGAGTTACTCTCGCCTTGGCTGCGACGAGAGAGACCGTTGTGCTTCCATCCTCGTACTTGTGCCTGAAGTAGGTGACGGCAGCATACGCCCTCTTGGAGGCATCCACAAATGTGTGCAGGGAGATGTCCCGCACCAGCTTCTCAGAGCGATAACACCATGGTATTCGGGTCTCAACCACTTTTGGAAGTTGTTCAATCCACCTCTAGACACTTTCGCGCAGGTCCTCAGGGAACTCCTCATCCCAGTCAATTCCTCTTAACCAGGACTCCTGCAGAGCCATTTTCGCTCGGATGACATACGGCGCCAGAAATTGTACTGGGTCAAAGAGTGTTGCGATGTGGCTCAGCAGTCCTCGTTTCATGTAGGAGAAGTTCTCGATTCCGTTGACAGTGAACAGGAACATGTCCCTTGCCACATCCCATCTGACACCGAGGGTCTTTATGCTGGGTAGTTCCGACTCCTCAATCTTTAACCCGGTGGCCAGGTCCTCCTCAGGAATCCCTCTCAAGACATTTGCTTTGTTGCTACACCAGCGTCGGATCTGAAATCCTGCGTGTGCCAGAAGGATCGTCAACTCTTCTCTGACTTTGATGGCTTCATTGTCTGTATCTTCAGAGTCGAGAGCGTCATCCATGTACATCTTCAGGAGTATGACCGCCGCGGCTAACGGAAACTCCTCTTGGTGATCTTTGGCATGTGTACGGATGATGAATTGGGCAAGGTAAGGTGATGCACGGTCCCCAAATGTTAATCGACTTGCTTCGTAGACATCAGGTGGCTTGGAAAGATCAAGATCCCTCCACAAGAACCGGTGATATGGCCGGTATTTCTCAGCCAGAACAACTTGGGAGAACATCTCTTTGATGTCTGCCACCAAGGCTACAGGCTTCAGGCGAAAACGAAGCAGTCTCCAGGACATCCTTCTACAACTTGGGCCCGGTGAGCATGACATCGTTCAGGCAGACTCCTTCATACCTGGCGGCTGAATCGAAGACTATGCGTATCTTGGTTGTTTGCTTGTCCTCTCGAATGACCGGGAAGTCCCGCGCTAACCTCATCTGGGTGAACGTTCTGCACATAGTTTTTCTCTACGTTGGCGTTCATTGTCTCTTTGTATCGTTCTGCGATCTTTGGTTTCCTCAACAAGCTCTTCTCAAGGGACTTGAGCCACTTTTCAGCCTCTGATCTGATGTCTGGGAGGGGCGGAACCTCTGCCTTCCATGGAATCGCTACTTCATAGCGACCACCTTTTCACTGCCTTGACTCTTCAGCTTTGGTGATGGCCAGCCTCTCCTCTTGGATGAACGAGTCTGCAGTTGGGCTTTTAATTCCCATGGCATCTACCTCCCACATTCGACGCAACTGCTGGTCGAGATGGGTATCCTGCACGGCTTGGGTGCGGAAGGTCCTTGCATAGGTGGTGCTCTGGTTGTGGGTCATCACTGGTAGGCGTCCAATGCATGTCCACCCTAGTGGGGCTCTCCTGGCTACGGGTTCCCCAAGTGAACCAACTCGCTCCTCCAGAGCCAAGCTTAGCTCCGGATGATCAGATCCAATCAGCACATCTATAGTCCTTCCAGGTGCCTTTGGGAATGGAATGTCGTTTAGATGCTCCCAGCGGGCCTTGTGTCAATTCCAGTTTGGAATCGGTAAACCATGGCACATCTCTTCCATTGTCCATGCTCGAACAGTGGTTTTCATTGTTCCCTCCAGGCTTTCAATGCCAAACGAGACTGCTCTGCTCTATAGCTGTATGTCACGGTCTGTTAGGGTAGACAATCTTAGATGGCCATCTCCGGTGGTAAAGCCCAGTGCTGTGGCGACGTCATCCCGGACATACGTGCTGTCTGAGCCATCATCTAAGAAGGCAATGACTTGGATCCTCTATCCTCTTGCTCCAAGAAGCCAGACTGGGACTGTTCGCAGCATCACACTCTCTGGGACTTTCAGGTGGTTTCCGGTAGCCCCGACCGAACTGGAAGCGGTGGCGGTCTTCCCCTCTTTACTGGGTTCTGCTGCACTTTCTCGGCGCTCGACATGCAAGTGGAAGTGATGAGTTCCTCCGCAGGAATCCACATTGCAACGACTGCTTCCTCGGCACGCCCTCCCGAAATGGCCCTGCCCCAGGCAGCGATAGCAGAGCTTGTGCCTCTTGGATAGCTCCCATCTTCCTTTTACAGGGTCTCCTACCAGGTTTTGCAAGTCGCGATCTTGTGGGCTCCTTCACAAATGGGACACTTCACTTTAGTGTCAGCAGAGGTGGAATGTGTGCTCGCTTTCTGGTTCTTCCTTTGGGACTTCTCTTCTCTTTTCCTTGGCCTCTCACATATCTCCTCTGCATCCAACCGGTAAATGACTTGCTTGGCCAGCCACTTGGCAAACGTAGCAAGGCCGTCTCTCTTGCATTTGCTGTGTCTCCAACCTTGGTATGACACGAGTAGTGACTCCTCCAAGCTCTCTTTCATGGCCATAGTCCTTCAACTTGGCCACAACGTCCACGAGGCGATCGGAGAAGATCTCCAACTCTCTGAGGGTCTCCTCACTCTTAATGGAAGTCTGCAAGATGGTTTCAATGTAGCGTTGCATGAGGCGTTTCTCCCCTCCGTATTTCCGGTCTAATTTCTGCAGGGCGGTTTTATGCTGCTTCGGTGTGTAGCCCAGTTTCTCCACAACTTTCAAAGGCTTCCCAGAAAGAGAATTCTTCAGCATCATCATTTTTATCTTGGGCGGCACTCTCATCTGGTGGATGAATATGTCGAATTGCGCCCTCCAATCATGGTAGAGTTCCCGGTCGCCTGCAAACACGGCTAGGCTTGGTTTCTTGAGACCCTTGAAGAAGCGTTCAATGTCTCCGGCGTCACAGGCCTCTTCTGCCTCAGACCCTTCACTGCTCGAGTTAGAGTCCTGTGACCCGCTCGTGTCATCAGTGTGCCATTCTGCATCCCTTTTCGGTGTCGATGTCTTTGGTTGCCGTGTGTAGGTTGCTCTCCTGTTCTCTCGAACGTCGTAGTACTTTTCGTTGCCAGATGACAACTCGTTGTCTTCGGCTCAGCTTTCATTATAGCGGCGGAAGGCTGGCTTTCGCTTCCATGCTGCTGTTCCTGGCCCCTTTGTGACAGGTCTCATTACCATCAGGTTGCGTTGCTTCTTAACATCACAAGGCTCCTGGCCTTCTTCTCTTCCAAACACCGATTCCACTTGCTGAGCTCGTACGACCACTGTTTTGGTGTTTACTGCGGCTCGCAAGGCCTTCCTGGATCTGGAGGACTCTTCTGAAGCTTCGTTGATGTGGCCATCTTCTGACGTTGGCGACTCCTGGTCGGATTCCGAGACATTTAGAAGGCTCCCTGGCTTACTGCTTCGCGATTCCAGATGCGGGTCGATCTTGTCGAGTGTCTCCTCGACTTTCGCTCTGAAGTCCTCTAGCCATTCCTCGGTTTCCGTTTGTTGGTATGCTCGTCCGGCCTGAAGCTGCATAAGCTCTTCCGTTGCCACTCTTGCTCCTTCAAAAGCATCGTGAACCCGTTCCTTTACGTTCCGTAACACGGTCTGACTCCCTCCTTCGAGTAAAATTTCATTGGCCTTGTTTGCGTTTCGTGTCGCCGAGGTTTTCAAGGCCTCTTTTCGCTTGGACAGTCGGTAAATAGTTCCATTCACATCGTCCTCTCCCGCTCCCTGTACGATATATTCGGCAAATCTCGCTGGTGGTCGTCGCTCTCATCGAGGCCTTGAATTCACCGCTGCTTGGCTATCAGCTGTTGTTGTCGTCTTGTCGAATTCTTCGTTGCAGACTTCTTGATGTAATTTACCCTCCAACAGCTTCGAAGTGCGTGGTTCAACCATTCGACTATCCGGCTCGAAGGACCAATATGTTACAGCGAGACGACTGTACCTATACGAACTTTAATAACAACAAACTACCGACTGAATAACATTGTACGTCATGACAGTTCACTCAGTTCAGCCACGTTTTTTGAACCCAGGCCCCCGCTGCCTCCAGGAATGCCTGGGCAAGTTCGCGACCTAACAGAACAGAACTAAACTAGACTAAACTAAACTAAACTAAACTAAACTAAACGTTTCGCGTGATCATGCGTTTTATTTATTTTGATCAGTAGAACTTTTCTATGACTAATATATAATTATAATCGTCATTAGGGTAGTTTGTTTTACTTTTACAGAAATCGTCGCGAGGGAAAGTTGCAAGGGGAAGTTGCGTTATTTTTACAGCAAAATGATACACAGAAAATATATATCAAAAAAAAAAATACTTCAGTTAAATATATAAATGGGAGTGTAATGACACTAACAATCATTGGTTGTCAACCAAAAGCCACTTGATCACCTCTCCAATTGACTGAGTATCGTTTATATCACTGTTTTCGTACCGGTAGCATGAAGTTGAAATTACAGGAATCCTTACGCAATTTCCAAACAAAAATAAAGAGACATTGGCTAAATGGAGTTTGTCGCTTCATGTATGAATTTTTACCACATACCGAATCTGTGGAGTTAATGGCAGCACCCGCATCCAGTAATTTGCTCACAACTTCGAGATGCCCGTTGTTTGACGCCCAAAACAGCGGAGTTCTTTTCTCCTGTTGGTAAATATATAGGCACCAGACAACAAAGTCGTCTACGTTCCGCAACTGCTTTATACTTCTTATCTGTAGTATTCAAAATGGGGAAGGTAACACTTTTGACGTATTAAGGAGGAATGCTTTTCTCGACCTTGAAAACAAATAGAATACTAATTTACGATAGCAAATCCGTCGCAGAACAAAATTGGTCACAAAGCAAGATATGAGGAATGTTTTGAGTATTATGCGTTTAATTACATACATACATACATACATACATACATACATACATACATACATACAAACTTTATTTCATTTCGGATTTCCTAGAGTAGCATACATGATGCTAGTATCTCCGAAAACTTAGATAAAAACACATAAAAAAATAAATAAACTAAAAGAATATGGGTAATGATAACGCTATTAATTCATTTTGATCAGTAGAACTTTTCTATGACTATTATATATAATCGTCTTTAGAGTGGTTTGCGTTACTTTTACAGAAATCGTCGCGAGGGAAAGTTGCAAGGGGAAGTTGCGTTATTTTTACAGCAAAATGATACACAGAAAAAATATATCGAAGAAAAACAATACTTGAACTAACAGTCATTGGTTGTAAAAGAAAAGCCACTTGATCACCTCTTCAATTGACTGAGTATGGTTCATATCACTGTTTTCACACCGGTAGCATGAAGTTGAAATTACAGGAATCCTTTCGCGATTTCCAAACAAAAACAAAGAAGACATTGGCTAAATGGAGTTAGTCGCTTCATGTATGAAATTTTAAATACATACCGAATCTGCGGAGTTAACGTCTGCACCCGCATCCAGTAATATGCTCATAACTTCAAGATGCCCGTTGTTTGACGCCGAAAAGAGTGGAGTTCTTTTCTTCTGTTGGTAAATATAAAGGCACAGACAACAAAGTCGTCTACGTTCCGCAACCGTTTTATTCTTCTTATCTGTAGTATATAAAATGGGAAGGTAACACTTTTGACATATTAACAACCTTCGCGCCAGGGTTTTGAGAAATGCGTTGAAAAACGGGGATCTGCCGTAAAAATGCGTGTGACGATCTGAAAAATACGTATTAACATATTCACTCGTATTTAGGCGCAATTCCGCAAAGTATCTTTTCGTTTGACTCCTCGACGCCACGTATGTTCCTTTTTTTTTTTTTTTTTTTTGGCAATAAAATTTTTGCCACAAGGTATTAACGGTAGTAGTTTCAGAAATAGTGGCAGAGGATTAGTGATCAGAAGTGTGGCCCACGTTAACTATTCGCAATACAATTCCTTCGAAGCGCCAAAACACAGCGTAAACACGCGAGTCTCAAATTTCAAATTGTTATTATTGCCGTTTTTTTAATCACTTAAAATCTTTCTCAAAGAAACTAAACTTGCATAATTAAAATGCAGAGGTTTTTCTTGTGTGGCCGATGCAATAATGCAAAGAGAATCTTTGAAGCTGACACAAGATTAATGCTGGCAGCGTGCCCAGCGCAGCGCAAACATTTCGACCCGCGACAAGGCGCTGACTGTACTTGTAAACAACGGATCAAAGTTGGAATGCCGTCTACTCTAAAGAAAAATCCGAACTTGCGAAGTTAACACGCACGGTTAATGATACCGCTGCTGCCATCCTTCCATTGCGATCAACATTGGGAGTGTCCACATAATCGTCGGTCAAACGTGAACGCTCAGCAATCTATGTGAATCTAAGCA
Source organism: Plumapathes pennacea (assembly GCA_964036295.1). Taxonomy (NCBI): domain Eukaryota; kingdom Metazoa; phylum Cnidaria; class Anthozoa; order Antipatharia; family Myriopathidae; genus Plumapathes; species Plumapathes pennacea. The sequence goes on along the minus strand of OZ038463.1, from coordinate 28,448,335 downwards.
TGTAACCGCATAAAAGGCCGTGATTGGCAAATTTAAGTGTCGTCACATATACTTACAGACAGAGATCCGTGTGTGACATTGTTTCTGCGACGAGCGAGAAACGGGCCCGACTCTGGCCATAATCCGATTTTTACGGTGAAATTTCAGCAAGACAAAGTGAGACAGAGTTTTTGTCTCGCCACAATGTGCCAGCGTGACATTTGTCTCGCTGCGTTATCGGCGAAAACAAGGCCAGACTGAACGAGACACACAGAGACATATTTTTCTGCTTGAGCGTGTTATTTGTCAGGCTCGGTTATCGGCGAGAATGAATGAGACATAGCGGGATAAATTTCGCTTTTGGGGCGGATCAAATTTAATCGGTTGAAGGCTGAACGAGACGGCAGCGAGACAAATCTGTCAATCCTAAACGCTGGTTTGGACTAACACTAAAGGCTGGTTCACACGGTAAAGCAAGCGCAAACGCAAGCGTAAGAGAATGAAAACATTTCCAAACTTTTGCGCTTGCTTCACAAATTTTACCGTGTGAACCGGTCGCTTGCGCTTGCGTTTGCGTTTACGCTTGCGCTTGCTTTACTCGTGTGAACCAGCCTTAAGCGTGTTTGAGATTAAGCATGACTTATCTGATTTCATTAGCACAGCAATATTCTTGTACTGTAATCTTCCTTTTCATTCAAAGTACTGAGTTGTGCAATGTACACAACCGCTTCTGCTTCTGAGACAAACTTGTAACATGAGTACGCATCTTCCGGTGCGGTAAGGTTTGCACGCAATGTCTGTTCACGTAAATTAACCCAGTCAATCCACCCGTAAACGCAGCATATTGTTTTAGAACAGTTTAAACGTTTAGAGGAACCATAGCGTGAGGAAACGAAGATTCGTGTTCTCTTGGATGACACTTTTTGTCGTGTGCAGCCTGAGTGAGCTTCCTGATTGGCTACATCAGGGCTGTAAAAACATATCACTGGCGCTAAGTAGTGGTTTTATCAACGACTTCAACGGGACATCAGTTGCTTTAGCTTCGATTGAGTGAAAACGTTTGTTGCAACTCCGATGGCAACGTTCATTTTGTTTGCGTTTTCAAGCGAAAGCGAATTCTTGTGAAGTTGCTATTTTGAGTAACACGCACAGGTGTGTGGCGAGATGTTCGGTACGGCTGTGGGACTGTTGAAAAGATTGAAACCGTTCGCCATCAACACTGCCCAAGACCTAAGCAAGTGAATAGGAGCCCCAACCTTCTGTATGTACCGACCAGGATTCTTGTAAAAACCCAATGAAAAGTGATTTATCAAATTTGTATCGAAGAAAAGTAAATCGCAATGCCAGAAAAGAGGCAAAAGAGGGGATTTCGTACAAGACTGGAGTTGGACTGAATTTTGACCCCAGCTGTTCCAACAATACCCCTAATTTGTCAAAATTAACTGATGGTGTTACTCAACCAATGTTAGAGGAATTCGAAAAAACTGGTCCCACCTTTTGTAAAAAGCCCCATTCAACCCACAGTAGCTTACGACAGCACAACTGACTAGCAATTTGTGGTCTTCGACATTGAGGCCACCACCGTTGGAAGGCAAGCACAAATCTGCCAACTTTCGTGCATAACTAAATATGGAAAATGTTTTAACAGGTATATACTACCTGACAACAACATCAGTGAACGGGCTTCGAGAGTGAACAAACTAACGGTAAAAACAACAAAGAGTAGCGAGTCCTGTTGAAGGAGGGCCTTCCAGTTCCATCAGTTTCACTCGGCGAGTGCCTCAAAGGTTTTCTGACATTTCTCTGCCCAATGCCTCACCAAAACAACTGCTGCACAATTCTGATCGGTCATGCCATTGTATTTGACACGCCAACGCTTCTCCGTCGCGCCGGGGAAACATTTGCACAGACACTTGCCTCCCACAATGTTCTTTTCGCCGACAGCCTTTCCCTTGCGCGAACATTGGTCAAAGCCGATCACACCGCTCTGAAGGATGCCAACGGCAAAACCAGTCTTTCTTCACTCTACCATTGTCTTTTCAACGAACAGTTCGACGCACACGACGCTCTTGAAGACGTGAAAGCTCTTCGACGAATCCTTTTCTCTTCTCCTCTCAAACTTTCTGACAAAGACATTGTAAATATGAGCAATTCAAGACCTCCTCTTCGCACACATCGACATGAAGCTCTTGGACGAGCGCTTCGAGCGCGTTCAGACCTATTCTCACAGATTATACTTTCCGGGGTATGATGGCCCAGTCAAACATCACGTAATCCAGAAGATTGCAGAAAGCGGTCTCAAATACCAAGACCTGAAAAACGTGTTCGACGTATCGAGCGTTTTAAAGGGGCTCGGTCTTGAGCTGTGACGCGCGGTAGTTGAGCTCGCAAAACTGGAAAACGTGAGGCTAGAAACGTTTTCAAGTTTAATTAATGGCGGATGAAGCGAAGCGAAGCTCGAGCACAATAAAGTACATATACGCCACGTCGTTCTTCTTAAAACTGAGATACATTATCAGGAAGGAAAAGCAAAGTTCAGTCGGTGTAAATCGAGCAGTCGCCTAGGCAAATTTCACCGTTTCTAAATAAAATTCCCGAAATGTTTAGCTCATCAAGGGCGCTGCAACGGAAATGATAATTTTCGCAAGTTTTATGAAATCATTGAAGACGGCAAGTTATGCTAGCCATATCCTTGTGTGTATTACTGACTGTATCACTTGAAGAAACTAGACTGGCCTTGCCAGCTCGCGGCGTGAGTTGGGTTGAGACCAGAATATAAAATGGAAAGTAGGGGACAAGAGCGGAACTCCCGAGAGAGACTTCCAATTTCTCACCATAAAAATATCATACAGTATAGAGAACTTGGCTTTTGACACCTTGATTAAACTAAAAATTATTATTACAACACTCATACACTTGCTTCTTAAAGTTGAGCGACCCTGCATCTTGAGAATGCGTGACATATCTTTTTATGCACAATCGATTATGACAGTTTGACCTTGACTCATATTTCTAATCAGAGGCCACGATTAATCCAGCCTTCGCTTCACTACTTATGCGTTTTCCTTTATTTATTCCGAACGTCAGCTTGCTACGCTCGCTGGAACCGGTAAAAATTTCGGGGCGAAATTCTGACATCTCTTCTGTATGCACAATCGAATTCGACTCTTATTTCTAATCAGAGGCCACGATCAATCCAGCCTTCGCTTCAATACTTGTGTGTTTTCTTGTATTAACTCAATACGTTTCTTCTATCAGGCTTTCGAGTATTCGTGCTCTGTAACAAATATAAAATTGAAAGCGAGGAATGTCACACGAGAGATGTTTACAATATCATTGCGGTTTTGTTCACAGTGTGTTCAGTCCATTTGTGACTGCAAACTCAATCCTCAGAATTATTTCGGTGTATTTTTCATTTCTCAAAGCCTCAAAGCTTGTGCGGTGAACGCGAGCCAAAATCTTTTCCTAAAATCCAGTTTATCCGTGCATATTCCACAGAGCCAAATGGCGTTGAGTTTGAATGGGATGCAGTTAACTTTTTCGCTTCACTACTTATGTGTTTTCTTTTATTAACTCAATACGTTTTTTCTATCAGGCTTTCGAGTATTCGTGCTCTGTAACAAATATAAAATTGAAAGCGAGGAATGTCACACGAGAGATGTTTACAATATCATTGCGGTTTTGTTCACAGTGTGTTGACACAGTCCATTTGTGACTGCAAACTCAATCCTCAGAATTATTTCGGTGTATTTTTCATTTCTGGTATTCAATGACCATTGCGAAACAAAGGCTACATGATCGAATGAAAGAAACATTTCAACAGGCAATGTACGATACGCAGAAGAATTTTATGAGGCAACAGATGTCATGTACAGAGTAAAGCATAAAGCGTCATTGTTTTACGGCTAAAGCTCACCATAGCTTTGGTTTCTGTTTTCGCCCTGTTATCTTCCCAAAAGTATTTCGTGTCGCCACAGAAAGTTTCGTCGGGAGTAAATATTCATCGGCGACAGCGGTATATCCATCAAATATTTGTTTACGGCTATTCTCAAAGCTTCCGCGGTGAACGCGAGCCAAAATCGTTCCCGAAAATCCAGTTTATCCGTGCCTATTCCACAGAGCCAAATGGTGCTGAGTTTGGATGGGATGCAGTTAACTTTTACACACAAGTAACGAGCAATTCACTGGCCACATCTCGAGTTGTTTAGCGAAGTCAATTACATCATCACCCAGCACGTGATAATATGAACCAATCACCGTGTGCTGATTCTCGACCCACAAAAAGGAAAAAAAAATAAATAAAAATTTGCGTTTTTAAGCTCGCTTAGGCCCCAGGCCCCCGCGAGCAAACATAGAAGCCTGCAGTTCTTGTTTACGCTATGGCCAGTGATTTTTACACGAACCTAATGAATAACTTTCTGTCGACAGTTTCAGCTGGTGTATTCTACTCAGCAGAATCGGATTCTTTTTTCTGTCAAGATTTAAAATTCGTCGGGTTGGACAGCTGTCTATTCAATAAATATACTGCGATTTGAGCCGGCGGCGATTTATACAATGAGTTAATTATACAATTTATACTATTGAAAGGCCGTTCAAAGTATGGCTAGATTTGAGCACCGCAGAAGCTAGTGAGGTAAGGTCCGTGCACTTTGAAGTAAACCCGTCAGTTTTTGCTTTGATTCTGGGAGAATTTAAACCTGTTTTGAGGTTCAGATACAAAACACATTGAATTAGCCGTTGAAGCTCATAAGGTTCTCGATAAAGGTTCGCGCGTTCCTCAAAAATATTCTGGGAAAAAAATCATTGTAGCGTTGCTATATCGTTGTAAACGTATGGAACATAAGATTGCAAATCTAGTATTACATTTTTCATACACGTTAAGGTCACTCCGGAGTTTCATCTGGCACACTCGTCCATGACAATCTTTGGATCATAACCTTTTTGGCTTTTATGCGATTCCTATAAAATTTTGAGGAACGTTGCAACTATCATTCAGCAATTATATGATTGAGTTCAATTTAACGGGGAAAAATATTTTTAATGATATTATAGCTTAAATGGACAGCACTTTTTGAACAAAATCGCACCCAGTGTAAAAATTTTGCTGGTATATTTTTGTTAAATTTCTGAAATCAGTTTATATTGACTTAATACATATCTTAACCAAGTTTCAGAAAAACCTTCAAAATTTTGCCATGAATTTTCCTTCTGCTCTAACAATTTTGCTGAAACTTGGTTAAGGTATGTATTCTGTTAATATAAGCTGATTCCAGGAATTTGACAAAAATATACCAGCAAAATATTTTACTGGGTGCGATTTTGTTCAAAAATTGCTGTCCATTTAAGCTATAATATCACTAAAATATATTTTTCCCAGTTAAATTGAATTCAATCATATAATTGCTGAATGATAGCTGCAAGGTTCCTGAAAATTTCATAGGAATCGTATAAATGTCAAAATAGTTATGATCCAAGGTTTGTTATGGACGGGTGCGCCAGATGAAACTCCGGAGTGACCTTAAGGTTATTCCCTAGAAAAAGAATCTGCAATAGATTTGTAATGAAACTTGGCACAATTGTACAGCAACTCAAGTGGGTCACAATGATGCAATAAAAACAAGGGGTCACCGAGCTCGTTTCTATGTACGGCAGAAGCTGACAAATTTGGTGTTCTAGCGTTTGTTGCCCTAACCCCAATACTGGGAAAAAAAGGTCAATGATTTTTGATGCACTTTGAAATATTACCAAACCCTCAACTTTATTCTATTGGTTATTCACCTATGTCAAAGAAAAAGATATGTTAATAGCTCCAAATTTATTTTAACACCAAAAATTGGTGGGAAGTTGATGTGCTGTCTTGAACCGGAAGTAACCCGATCCGAAGCATTTCTTTCAATTGCGTAAAATCTGCCAATAGATTTCTGCCTATTTTTTTCCTATTTTACTGGGGGCACTGTTCTTATTAAAATTATGGAATAAAAATGGGGGTCACCGTGCTTGTTTTTGCGCAATTGTCAGAAAAGGGCGAATTCACTTCAAAATACGTCTTTCTGAGAGGGGACTGGGACGCGTTTGAAATCGGAGACATAAAATCCAGGCCGTGCAAAGTAGGAGACTGGGACCTATGACGTCAGAGGAGTGGAGCGTTTCGACCGTGAATGGGTATATGAGAATGACGCTGAACAAGCTGCCCAGTATCAGGGGAGATCTGGTACGCACAGACCCTAAGTGGAAGGAGTGGAGTTTTATCGAGCTGGTAGACGCACTTGGGGAATGGACAGAAAGGAATCCTGTCGAAGCAACAAAACAACCGGACAACGAATACCAGAAACATCATGACAAGCCAAGTAGAGTTTTCCAGACCCAACAAAAGAAAAGTCAACAGAGGTCAAACACATGTGTTTATTGTGACTCGTCGGATCACAAGTCATCGACCTGTCAAGTTGTACAAGCATCTGAAGAACGGAAAATGGTGTTGGCCAAGAAGAAGCTATGTTTCAACTGCACCAGAGCAACACACCGGGCAGCAGAATGCAAAAGCACCGCCACTTGTCAAAGCTGCGCCTGAAGACACCACACGTCCATCTGTGAGGCAACAAAGGAATCCAAACCGGAAAACTTCATGTTTAGTGCGCGCATCTTTAGTGCGCATAACACTTTTGAGATGGTGGACATTAAGAACCACCAAAATATGCAGCCATTGTGATAACGGGCAACATACAGAAGGCGTTCCTTCAAATCAGGATTAAAGAGGAAGAGCGAGACTCGCTGAGATTTCATTGGAGGAGACCAGGGCACATCGAAACGGAAGTCTACCGCTTCACACGAGCCCTGTTCGGGTTGACGTCTTCGCCATTTCTGCTGGGAGGAGTCATCAGCCAACACCTTGCCAGATGGGAAACCCAGTACCCAGAAATCGGCAAGGAAATTCGAGACGGTCTGTACGTGGACGATCTATTAACAGGGGGAGCCACGGTAGAAGAGGTCCGGTGCAAGAAGCAAACCACTATTGAAGTCTTCGATGATACAATATTCAAGTTGCACAAATGGCACTCGAATGCCGAGGAAGTAGAAGGAAACAGTGACCCTTTATAGGGCCATGATGAGGTATCATATGCCAAACAACAACTTGGAACAGGATTGTTAGAAACCAAGATGTTAGGCCTGCCGTGGGGCAAGAAAAGGGACACTCTGGCGATAACCTTCCCGCGGGATGCAGTAGAGCCCACCAGGAGAGGAGTCCTGTCCAAAGTAGCCCAAATCTATGATCCGCTAGGCTTGGCCTGGCCCACAACCCTCACTGGGAAACTAATTTATTGCGACGTTTGCGACAGCAAAGTAGGCTGGGACGCCAAACTACCAGAACACGTGCGCAAGCAGTGGAACAAGTGGTGGTCAGAACTGCCCGACAACGTCGCCGTGCAACGCCCACTTGCCCCTCATCGACAGCCAATTCAAGAGATAGCCCTACACGCATTCGGAGACGCAAGCACACGGCGTCTGTGCAGCGGTCTACGCAGTAGTGAGACAGGAGCAGGGAACAACGCAAGGACTTGTTTGCGCCAAATCATGACTGGCCAAGCGAAACCTGACGATTCCAAGGCTGGAACTAGTTGCCAGTCGCATGGCTGTGAACCTCGCCACTAACGTACGCATTGTCCTTGACAGCTACCCAGTTGCAGTACACTGCTGGTCCGGCTCAACCGTGGCCTTGTATTGGATACACGGGCAAGGGGAGTACAGGCAGTTTGTAGCCAACCGAGTCAACAAGATCGAGCGACATCAAGATGTCCGGTGGCACCACGTGCCGACCGCTGAGAACCCCGCCGACCTGGGAAGCCGAGGGGGGAGTGTCGCCAACTCAGAACTATGGCAGTATGGACCGCCATGGCTGTCAGACCCATCACAATGGCCACCAGACAAGACGCTTGAGCCTTCAACAGAGTCAAAGGCAGAAACAAAGGTCACAAGAGAGATCTCCGCAGTGGCGATGCCGGCAGATAACAGCTTCGACCAACTACTAGACAAGTACGAGCTTTGGAAGATTCTACGAATCGGCGCCTGGGTGAGACGATTTATCCAAAACTGCAAGTCAGCCACTGAAAACAGAGTGTCCGGTCCACTAACGACAGTAGAGATAGAGACCCAGAACAACTGGTGGATCAAACGAGTTCAACCAGAACCAGAACAATGCCCACTTCAAGGAGGACCAACTCCACCTAAACCTGCAGCCGAACGACCAGCAAGTCTTGGAGTGCAGAGGATGGCTAGAGGGAGAATACCCGGTCTACCTGCCGGATGAGCATCCCTTCACGAGCAAGCTGGTTCGCCAAGCCTACCTCATGACACTGCACGGGGGAGTGGGACTAGCAATGGCAAAAGTGTGGGAGTCGTACTGGGTCCCACGACTATGGTGCTTAGTCAAGAAAGTACGTGGTAGCTGCTGGGGATGCAAGAGGTTCCGCATCCGAGCCTTCCAGTCATCACCACCAGGCAACCTACCCAGCACCCAAAACCGAAGGTGACGCGCCGTACCAGGCTATAGGAGTGGATTTCGCCGGTCCCATAACATACCAATCCAGACCAAAAACGGAGAGCAAACCCTACCTGGTGCTGTATGGATGCAGTTTGACGAGGGGAGTGTATCTGGACCTCCCTGGTGGGGTGGCCAATTCGAGTGCCTGATTGGCCTTTTCAAGAATGCGTTCTACAAATGTGTTGGCAATGGGATTCTGAAATGGAAAGAGCTGGAGGAAGTGGTGCTCGATGTTGAAATCGCCATCAACAGTCGACCTCTGAGCTATCTAGTAGACGACATTCAACTACCGCTGATTACACCAAGCTCATGCTACATCTGAACCCTAACAACCTGCCCGACCTAGAGGCGCACCACATTCCCGAGACAGAGCTGCGAAAAAGGGCCAGGTACCTCACCCGCTGCAAGGAAGCACTGTGGAGTCGCTGGACCAAAAAGTACTTGCGCAGCCTTCGAGAGCAACATGGCCGAGCTGGAGGCAAACAGACGCCTCACCCAAGTGCTGGAGACGTGGTCATAATCAGAGATGACTTAAAGAAACGACATCAGTGGAAACTCGGAATCGTGGAGCAGCTAATTCAGGGGAGAGACGGGATAACGTGAGCAGCCAAACTAAGAGCGGGCAAGAGCGTTCTCGAGCAAGTGACACAACACCTCTACCCGCTAGAATTGTCGTGCGACCGAGTTCCACCTGCGCCGCTCAACCCGACAGCCGTGGAATTCAACCCAAGACCCCAAAGAGATGCAGCAGTAGCCACAACGAGAATCCAGGATATCGCGGACCAGGAAGAAAACTGAGCAATCAATTTTATAGGACAATTGAGAACACCAGTTTAGATTCAACGTTATGCTGTAGTTTCAGAGACCAGTCCAAGTTAAGTCACATATATACTTTAAGGAAAGTATATATGGGGGAGTGTGTCAGGGACTGGGGCTCACAAATTTATAATTAGTTGAAGTTTATCGGTGATTTAAGAATGTTAATTGTGATTAACAATAAGGCATCTATAACCACGAGGTTAGATGGAACAGTGCGCGACAGAGAAGTGAGCGAGCAAGTGATTTGTATACGTGTGATCGAAGTCCAAGTGATTAAAGTGAAGTTTTATGGAAACTAGCGTTTGGGAGGCGAACAATCAATAATATCTGTGCCCACTGCTGTTCGTATAGAGCAGGGTTGTCTGGGTTAGCCCATCCACGGCTATGTAGATATTGCTGTCTCTGGAAGCGACGCTCTTCGACAAGAGACGAACGTTGTTCACGGCGTCGACTGCTGGCCTCATTTTGAGCATGAAGATTACGGGATCTTTCTTCGGACCTTTCATTGTGGCGTCGGGATGCAGCTCGTTCTCGATCGGCTTTCATGCGCCGTTGTCTTTCCTGAGTTGTCTCTTGAGCTCGTTTCTGCTTGTAACGCTCTCGGTCCCGCTGTTGCCTCTCTTCTTTGACAGCGACAGTATTGTCTTGTCTCGACTGCTGCTATTTTCGTTGGACGGCTGTTTGCCGTCTGCGCTCGAGACGAATACTCCGCTGTTGGCTTGTCTCACGAATTCGTCTTAGTCTTGCTCTCTTAGTTTTTGAAGACGAACTTGTTTCTCCTCGTGAGAGTGTTCGGCAAGAGTGCAAAAACTCATTCAATCTCCTGTTGTGTCCGTTGCTTCCCAACGGACTACCAGAACACCACGTGATCAACCGAGGTCGGACCGTGAAAGATAGACATCACAGTACGAGAATTCGGGCTAGGACAGGATAGAGCCTGGAAACGAGTTTTACCCAGCAAACCCCGTGGTGCGGGGACGTGATTCTGTTCAGTTTCAGTTTATTTTTTGCCAACTGTCACACTAACGGTAATACACAAATAATTAGGCAGGGAAGCCCAAAAAGAAACCCCCCAGGCTTATAAAGTTTTGGGCTTCCTTTTACAAAATGAATATGGCAAAACAGTCATGGCATACGGAAATATTAATTATTGGCACATTGGTTACACTCTAGCATTTAAATAAAATAAGACATAATGTGAATAGTGGCTCAAGTAAGCGAAAAGAAATAGTTTTTCAATTGATATTGGAAGGATGACATATTTTAGAATTGCGAATTTAGATATTGAGGCTAAGAGTACTAAAGAATAATGGACCCTGGTATTTTACAGAGAACTATCTTAGTTCTACAGAAAGGAGTATGAAATAAATTCGATTTTCTAGTATTATAATTGTGTACTTGGTTGTTTCGTACAAAATAATCATCAAAATTACGGGTACGCATGTTGTTTTGGTATGCAAACATAAATTTGCCCAGAAAAAACAAGTAGATGCGTTCAAATTTCAGAATCTTAAGTTCCCTGAAAATTGGGTCCGTGTGTGCATCAAAAGCCTCCTTATTTACAATTCTAACTACCCGTTTTTTGAAGCAATACAATACGGTTTAGGTTTGAGGGGCATGTTGAACCCCAGACTATAGTTCCGATGTTTTACCCAACAAGCCCCGCTACGCGGGGAGGTCGGTCCGAGAACGACAGACATAAAAAAAACGATATGGTGTTCAGATTAGTACCCACGCAATATAAATTCTATTTTCAAGTGGTAAAATTATTTGTTCCTATTGGAAAATATAGAGGCACAGACAACAGAGTCGTCTACGTTCCGCAGCCGCTTTACTCTTCTTATCTGCACTATACTCAAAATGAAGAAGGTAACACTTTTAACATATTGGGGAGGGCTGCATTTTTTCGATCTCCAGTAAACAAATACAATACTTATTTTCGAATATAATTCCGAGGGAGAACAAAAAATGGACACTAAACAAAGTATAGGGAACTTTTCGATTAGTTTTACACTAGAAATGCGATAATCGCAGATACCCCCTTGCTCTGCCATTGATTGGACTTTTACTTTGGTACTGCTCAACAAGAGCAGCCTTTGCTTTACCAAAATTTTGACTCAATCTTTTCTTCGAAGTCAAGTGCTACACGCAAAGGAAGGAGAAAAAGAATGGCGTGTGTTATACTTCTGCGTTGAAAAAAGAGTCGATTGCGTGACGCCGTACGTATTTCCCACGGTCGGCACGTCAAATTAATTCGTACAGTCTGCCAACCACGTTCTCAAAATTTACTACTTAAATTTTGAAGCTGGTCGGCCGCCGTAGTACGGGAAATAAGGAACACTGATTTTCCAATTTTGAAATCATAGGCAGTACAATTAAATAGGCTTCCTGTGCGATTTTTTTACTCTGGACTGCATGCACCAGACTCAGGCATGCATATTTAATAAGCTCGAATAAAACAGCATGATTTCTCCCAGCATCAAAGCAAACCTTGAACGGTTTACTTCAAATTATACACGGGCTTCAGACCTAGTCATACTTCAAAGGGCTTGTGAACAATTCTTGCTGCAATCACCGCGCGTCAGATTACAGCATTTGTTACAGTTGTCTTGAAAGAAAAAAATAAGACATCTGACTAAATCATTCAAGACTCCAAATTCCGATTGCTCTGAGCAAATACGGTAGCCGAAACTGGTGACAGAAGCGTATTAAAAGAACACTTCGAGGGAAAATGATCAGCATATAGATTTTATTACATTTTTGAAGTGATCGAGTTACAAGCTATATGGGATAGAATATATTTGTCACGGTGACTGTTCGATTTCCACTGACCAACCTTTGTTGCTTGTCCTTTCTGAATAAGTATTTGAGTTCAACACAATACGGCGTCTGAAGTTCCCGATTTGCTTTCAAGCGCTGTTCCCTTTGCGGAGCCGTTTCTTCGGCACGCTTCCGTTCATGATGCTGTCGGTAAAAACATGTTTGTCGTCTTTTCTCCAGACGTATTTGGCGCTGTTCGATCGTTTCACGATTCCGCCTTGCTCATACCTGTTCCCTTCTCTTTTGAAGACGAGCTTCGCGAGACCGTTCTGTTTCTAGTTTTCTAGTTTTGAAATTCATTTTCGTGAATGCAGCTACGTACATTTGCTTCTTCGTTTAAATAGTTTTTTTTTCTGAGTCAGTAAAACTACTGGCGGACATGCTTAATCGATTGCGTCAGTGCTTAGGCACCTGAGTAACCGCGCCTTGAAGTCGTACCTGACACACACACACACACACATACACACGAACATTAAATTTCGAGATGGCGACCCGCTTGGAGTCTCCAAATAAGGCAATACTATTGCATTAGCGTCGTGATTACTACCCTCGCTTCGCTCGCGGACAAACATGATATGCAACAAATATATATCGAAGAAACAAAAGTTCCACAGCCCCTTTACTTTTTTATCTGCATTATACTCAATATGAAAAAGGTAACACTTTTAACATATTGAGGAGGACTGCTTTTTCCGATCTTCAGTGAACAAAAACAATACATTATAATTCTGAAGTAGAATAAAACAAGACTGGTGTTGCCAGTGAACTCGTGGCGTGAGTTGGGTCGAGACCAGAATAAACTAAAGTTAAAAATAGGGACAAGAGCGAGATTCCCATGAGAAATTTTCAGTCCCCCACGGGGGAGGGGGTACTCATCATAATTTTGGGTGGGTGTGCCGCCCAGTTCTGAAAACTCTTAGCCAGTTTTAGACCAAGATATCAGATTTTCTATACCCTATTTCAGACCTAACTTCAAAAATGTATACGGCACATACCTATATAGCTCATATATCGGAGTACCCCACAGGGTTTCAGTCTCACCAGAAAAATATTATACAGCATAGAGAACTTGGTTTTTGAGACCTTGCTCAAATGAAACCTGATTAAATTAGAAAATTTCATACAAAACTCATACATTTGTTTCAAGGTTAAGAGACTGCGTTTTGAGCTTAGGGGTGAAAGGTCAGCCAGAAAAAAGAGTAAAGCGTGACCCTAGTGCTTGACTTATTGATTTTGACAGTCTCGGACACCTATTTCTAACCAGAGGCCAACCTTCGCTCCAATATACATATGTTTTCTTTCTACCTAATGCGTTACTTTCTTTCATTAGGCTTTCAAGTATTCGTGCTCTGTAACAAATATAAAATTGAAAGCGAGGAATGTAACACGAGAGTTGTTTACAATATTATCGCGGTTTTGTTTCACAGCGTGTTCAGTCCATTTGTGACTAACTAACTCAATGCTCAGGACTATTTCAGTGTGTTTTTCATTTCTAGCACACAGTTACCATTGCATAACATAGGCTACATGATCGAATTGAAGAAACATTTCAACAGGCACTCTACGATAAACCGAAGCATTTTGACGGCACAGGCTCGCAGTATGATACATGTAATATACTCACATAGCCGCTCTGGTGAAGTTTTAAGCTACGAGAATGGATGTTTTTGTCACACAAAAGGATGTATTTTCGGCGAAAAAACTGTACAAAACAACTACAGTAAAAAAATGAGGCAACATATGTCATGTACAGTGCAAAATGTTTACGGCTAAACAGTCATCGTAGCTTTGGTGTCCGTTTTCGGCCTGGTATTTTCTCAAAGTATTTCGTTTCGCCACAGAAAGTTCCATTGGGACTAAATAATTAGCGGCGACAGAGTTATTTGCAATCCCGTAGCGGTATCCATCACATAATCGAATCATCACTACAAACATTTGTTTACGGCTATTGTCAAAGCTTCCGCCGGTGAACTTAAGAACGCAAGCAAAATCGTTCCCTGAAATCCAGTTTATCCGTGCATGTTCCACAGAGCCAAACGGTGTTGAGTCGAGTTTCTCACTCACGCAAACAGGTAGCGAGGCCATGTTCTCACCTTCCTGACTGGTTAAAGCTGAACTAAAAGGACCAATGAGTAAGTGATACAGGTTCTAAAAGCATTCCAACATGTGCTGCAGAGATGAGGCCACTGACAGTAAGCTGTCAACAGGATATTGTAAAATGCCGATGTGTTGATGGCAAGCTATGGCCAATATGTGGGCACGCCAGTAACGCAAGCTCAGGTTGTTAACTCAAGTTTACACTGAAGTGTAAACTCCCATTAACACCCATTTCGCATGCGAAAGAAGTAGGCAGTGAAATAATGACACTCAGACAAATTGCGGTTAAATGGGTGGCTGGTACCTGGGAGCTCAGACGCCAGAGGCGCAGGGATGAGCCAGCTAGTGAGGTGACCGTACCACACTAGGAGCGGAGGACGAGCAGCATGGATAGGGTATGCAAACCCTAGGCATGAAGGGGTCGCAAACCCACATTCACCAGCAAGTGGTGTAGCACTGGCAGGTGAGCACCCGAGGCCAGTCACCAGTTTAATGGGATATGGGTGGCACGGGAAAATAACTGCACTACAGACATAGTTGCGTGTGTATCGCCACACAAGCTGAACTAAAAGGACCAATGCGTCGTCTTCGACGACTTCGATTTTCTTTCACATAAACATTACTGGGGATACAATAAAACTGCTCAAAACGAGATCTACCAACGTCCACTTCTTCTTCAATCATGTTCCAATTTTCAAATAGTAACGCGACGTGCTCTGCTGCCTGTTTGATCTTCATGGCACCGAGCCAAAATATTGCAACAGCAACACAAATGCACAGCAGTGTAAAACTTTGATTCTAAAGTAAAGTCAGATTTTCTGACGCTATACTTGTATCACCAAGATTAATACAAAGTAAAAGAATACAAAGTACCTTTAAGTTCACCTTCATACTAAACAGTTCCGCACAATCCACTATGAACCGACTGCCAAGTATCGAAGTTTTTTCGCCGTTCATGTCACTTGAGTTCTGATCTTTGCACCTGGAGAACCTTCGTTTAGCTTGTCCCTTCAAGTTCTCAGCGTTCTGGATATCAGGATCTTCGTACATTTCTGTACAGTTGTGCAGTTCAACGGACCGACCCAAGACAAAACCGCTAGATGAAATTTAGTGTGGGTCTACCGCAGCCTGCGTATGCGTTTGTAAGTAAGATGAGCGGTCCATACAAGAGACCACAAAGCCAACTAAAGCAAACAACGCACAAATCCACCGCCCACATCTCGCTTCTTTAAAATGGCGAAACTGCGCCCGTGGCATGTCGTATGCTCACAAAACGTCATCACAAATCACGTGATAACATGAACTAATCAGCGTGTGCTAATTTGTAACCCAGAGGAAAAAACCATGGAAAGAGCACGGATTTAAAGCTCGTCGGGTCACGCCCACGAGCAAAATTGGACACTAAACAAAATATGGATACGATTACGAGTTCATCCGTTCCAATTATTTTGACCAGTAGAACATTTATGCGACTAGTATATAAAAGTTTTCGCTAGGGTACTTTGTGTTATTGCTCGCGGGCACCTGGGGCCCAACGCGAGCTTAAAAACGCAAATTTTTATTTTATCTGTTCTTCCTTTTTGTCGGTCGAAAATCAGCACACGGTGATTGGTTCAGATTATCACGTGATATGCAATGACGTAATTGACTTCGTTAAACAATTCGAGTGTGGCTATGAATTGCTCGGTACTTGTGTGTAAAAGTTAACTGCATTTAATCCAAACTCAACACCGTTTGGGTTTATGCCGAACACGCACTGATAAACTGGATGTTAGGAAACGATTTTGGCTTGCGTTCTTTAGTTCACCGCGGAAGCGAACAGATGCTTGATGGATACCGCTGGGGGATTGCAAATATCTCTGTAGCCGCTAAATATTTAGTCCCGACGAAACTTTCTGTGGCGACACGAAATACTTCTGGGAAGAAAACAAGCCGAAAACGGAAACCAAAGCTACGATGAGCTTTAGCCGCAAAACAGTGGCGATTTATGCTTCACTCTGTACATGACATCTGTTGCCTCTTAAAATTCTTATCTGCTTATCGTACATTGCCTGTTGAAATGTTTCTTTCATTCGATCATGTAGCCTTTGTTTCGCAATGGTCATTGTATACCAGAAATGAAAAATACACCGAAATAGTCCTGAGTATTAAGTTTGCAGTCACAAATGGACTGAATACACTGTGAACACACTGTGAACAAAACCGCAATAATATTTTAAACATGATTCGTGTTACATTCCTCGCTTTCAATTCTATATTTGTTACAAAGCACGAATACTCGAAAGCTTGATAGAAGAAACGCATTCAGTTAATACAAGAAAACACACAAGTATTGAAGCGAAGGCTGGATTGATCGTGGCCTCTGATTAGAAATAAGAGTCGAATTCGATTGTGCATACAGAAGAGATGTCAGAATTTCGCCCCGAAATTTTTACCGGTTCCAGCGAGCGTAGCAAGCTGACGTTCGGAGAGAGGTAAGATGACGCGCAACTAAACATATTTAGCCAGCTTTTAAGTTCAATCGTTGCCGAAGACCGCCGTTCGGCGAACGACCAAAATTCCCATACATTTCTTTATAATTGCCAAAGGTCATGTTCTTTCTTAATAACAAAGGTATCACATATCACTGTGTGACAGACAGACAGACCTTCGGAGCCTGGGCTGCCCTGTGTGTATACTAGAAATAAAAATACACCGAAATAGTCCCGAGCATTGAGTTTGCAGTCACAAATGGACTGAACACGCTGTGAACAAAACCGCAATAATATTGTAAACAGGTCTCGTGTTGGGCTCGTGTTACATTCCTCGCTTTCAATTTTATATTTGTTACAAAGCACAAATACTCGAAAGCCTGATAGAAGTGAAACACATTCAGTTAAAAAACAAGACAGACTAGTATTGAAGCGAAGGTTGGAATAATCGTGGACTCTGATTAGAATTAAGAGCGGGTTGCTGTAAATATCGACTGTAGGTATGCAAGATAGAAAAATCCGATTTTCTCAAACTTTGCTATATTAAAGGCCTTCAGTAACTATTACTAAAAATATAGGTCCGAGGTTGTTTTGATTCTTTATCTATTTTTGGTGAATTTTTTTGTGTTCGCGCGTGGAATTTGGCAAATTCAACACTAAAATACCAAGTTTTTCGGAAGCTCCCTCACAATGGTAAAGACCGTTTTACCGAAAATTGAGTCCTACAAAGTAAACAAGTCTCTCCTCTGTTAACTAGTGCTGTCAGATTGCAGTGTTACCAAAGCCTGAATTTTTGGCAAATTTTTAAAATTTATGACCGTGACAGTGATGCGTGACCTTAAAATATAGGTCAAGTTCAAAGCCAAAAATCGCACTCTGGTACATCGCTTCGACCACTGAGAATTTACCCCAGGGAAGGACCATTCCTTGAACTAAACATATAGCAAATAAAAAATTGGGGTAAATTAAATGGCGGATTTCGGGAACGGTTTGAAGTCGGGTTACGTGACCAAAACAACGCATTCTTTGATCTTTGACTTTATCGGAAATTAGCGGTCGGACGTTCCTATATGTTTATAATTTCCGCTTTAAATCACGACAAAACGAATTTCAAGGGTGTTTCAAACCCCTGGAACTACAAATTCGCGTTTGTGTGGATCTACAGACGTTTATTTTGAAACTTACCCTAATTTACATTTTCTCAGCGACACTAATCCATCACAACATAATCGCTTCTGTCCTGTTAAACGTACAAATCGTAAAAAAAGTCGATCAAATACCAAAAAGCTGGACACTATCTGATACATCTTACCGTAAAAAGCTATTTCCAGCCGGTAAATGCAGCCACTGTTGTCGCAGAAGGTGCAGCTGTCATGTCGAATTCGTCCCAGCCGCGGCGTTTAGCGGTTGCAAAGTTAACGATTAACCGAGATCATACAAGAAGAATTTTCTGCACAACTCTCGCATTCATGCTTTGAAGATCTACAGTTAAATATGTTAAACAATCATGATGTGAAAGCTTTTTGCAACAAGCTTGTGGTTGTCAATCATAAAATGGCTGCCCCGGATGTGATGTCATGGAAAAATGGCGCGAGAGACTGGCAACTCACTGCAGCAATGAATTCATTAAAAAAAAATTTTTTTTTCCTCTTCTCCAACTAGACTGCTGACAAGTTTTCTTTCAATGTACATTTTCGCACGTGTGCAGGCGGCTAGCAGGTTTCTTGTCACCATGTTCTGGTCCCTAGTTTTGCATTGCGCATCTTTAGTGCGCATAACACTTTTGAGATGGTGGACATTGAGAACCACTGAAATTTCAAGATCGAAAGTTTTTTTTACACTCTTTACGCAAATAAGTTTTATTTTTCATTGTTCCTTGTGGGAGCAGCCACCTTGAAAGTTGAAAGTCGTCCCAGTCCCCTCTCGGAAAGACGTATTTTGAAGTGAATATTCGCCTTTTCCTGACAAATGCGCAAATACGAGCACGGTAACCCCCTTTTTTATTACAAAATTTTAATAAGAACAGTGTCCCAGTAAAACAGGAAAAAATAGGCAGAAATCTATGAGCAGATTTTACGCAGTTGAAGGAAATGCTACGGATTGGGCCACTTTTGGTTGAAGACAGCACATCAACTTCCCACCAATTTTGTTGTTAAAATAGATTTGGAGCTATTCGCATACGTTTTTTCTGTGACATAGGTGAATAGTCAATAGAATAAAGTTGAGAGTTTGGTGATATTTCAGACTGCATTGAAAATCATTGACCTTATTTCCCAGTATCGGGGTGCGCAAAACAGGCGCTAGAACATCATAATTCGTCAGCTTGTGCCGTAAAAACGAACACGGCGACCCCTTGTTTTTATTGCATCATTGTGACTCACTTGAGTTGCTGTACAATCGTGCCAAGTTTCATTACAAATCTATGACAGATTCTTTTTCTAGGGAATCTCAAGCAATGCACAGGGTTGTCGCAACACCTACCATACGGTGCTTTATTTTGCAGCGGACAGCTTTGGAGACACTCCGCAAACATAATCTTTACCGCAAATATAGAGCCGTTTTCGCATGTCTGTCGAAAATAATTGTTTGATTGCTTTGGTTTTGCGTTTGCTACGCTTTCCAATTGGTCCGAACACTGTAGTTTAGCAACATTCTTGGCCAATCAAGGACGAAAGCAAAACCTGGTTGCGATATTCTCACGCGAGAAAGCAAATGACGATGGCGTGTTCTCGCCCTACTGATTGGTTAGTAAAACCAATCGCAATTATTTGGTTTTGGTTTTGGTTTTGCTCGTACTTCTAATTGGTCGGAAGTGCTTTGGCTTGCCTCATTGATTGACTCTGTGATTGCTTTGGTTTTGGTTTTCAACAGTCATCCGAAAAGCGCACTAGTCCCAAATAAATTACTCCGGGTTTCCTGTTTCGAGTATGGCTTGATGTAGTTATGCAAAACTTTTCGGAGAAATCTGTGGTTCAAGTACTGACAACCCAGCAAATGCACACGTAGTTCCACAATAAACACTTGCAAGAGAAATAAGTCCTTTAAAGTTGGTCACTAACTAATCAACTTCCTAAAAAACGGCGTTACGTTTCTTTTTCTCTCTAATATAGTGGTACTAGAAATACGATGATCGCAGATATCCCCTCTTAATTTAAGATAACGGGCACCTGGCGGAAAAAGTGATCTTGCACGAAGGCACTCTGAAATAGCTCAAAAATTAGCAAAATGTTCTATATATGTGTATATAATCCTACTTGGCCTTCATCACAGTTTCGGGGCATGTTAAAATACACAACTGAAAAGACGTTTGCAGTTATTATACTGTATGCCTACTGTAATTATTAAGCTCAACGGTTCCTGATAGTCGTAGTTTTTAGTTATTTTCCAGCAAATCCAGCAAAACCTCAAATGTTATCGTCTACGTTATCCCTTCAGTGATTTCGAAATGTAGAGCGGCCCTTATACGGTACGAAAATTCAAAATTCAAATTTTAGATAGGCCGAGGGGCGCTAATTCGAAGGGGGCGTTCATTCGATAGGGTGGGGCATGTATTGTACAAAACCGTATAGTTCTAGTAGCGACACTGAAAGTCATCTAACATCGCTTATTGGAGGATTTGCCATTTGAGCAAAAACATCGACTATATAAAGGGGGAGGCGCTTATTTCAAATTTCTGAGAAAGAGGGCTTATCCGAGGAATTACGGCGAATTGTTTTTGCTGCAATGAGTTTTCTCGCGCCATTTCCATGACATCACATCCGGGGCGGCCTTTTTTTGATTGACAACCACATCGCATAGCAAGTTGGATAAGGTTCCCAAGTTTGTTGCGAAAAGCTTTTACATCATGATTGTTTAACATATTTAACTGTAGACCTTCAAAGCATGAATGCGAGAGTTGTGCAGAAAATTCTTCTTGTATGATCTCGGTTAATCGTTAACTTTGCAACCGCTAAACGCCGCGGCTGGGACGAATTCGACATGACAGCTGCACCTTCTGCGACAACAGTGGCTGCATTTACCGGCTGGAAATAGCTTTTTACGGTAAGATGTATCAGATAGTGTCCAGCTTTTTGGTATTTGATCGACTTTTTTTACGATTTGTACGTTTAACAGGACAGAAGCGATTATGTTGTGATGGATTAGTGTCGCTGAGAAAATGTAAATTAGGGTAAGTTTCAAAATAAACGTCTGTAGATCCACACAAACGCGAATTTGTAGTTCCAGGGGTTTGAAACACCCTTGAAATTCGTTTTGTCGTGATTTAAAGCGGAAATTATAAACATATAGGAACGTCCGACCGCTAATTTCCGATAAAGTCAAAGATCAAAGAATGCGTTGTTTTGGTCACGTAACCCGACTTCAAACCGTTCCCGAAATCCGCCATTTAATTTACCCCAATTTTTTATTTGCTATATGTTTAGTTCAAGGAATGGTCCTTCCCTGGGGTAAATTCTCAGTGGTCGAAGCGATGTACCAGAGTGCGATTTTTGGCTTTGAACTTGACCTATATTTTAAGGTCACGCATCACTGTCACGGTCATAAATTTTAAAAATTTGCCAAAAATTCAGGCTTCGGTAACACTGCAATCTGACAGCACTAGTTAACAGAGGAGAGACATTGTTTACTTTGTAGGACTCAGTTTTCTGTAAAACGGTCTTTACCATCGTGAGGGAGCTTCCGAAAAACTTGGTATTTTAGTGTTGAATTTACCAAATTCCACGCGCGAACACAAAAAAATTCACCAAAAATAGATAAAGAATCAAAACAACCTCGGACCTATATTTTTAGTAATAGTTACTGAAGGCCTTTATATGGCAAAGTTTGAGAAAATCGGATTTTTCTATCTTGCATACCTATAGTCGATATTTACAGCAGCCCGCTCTTAAGTGTTTGAAGTCAAACTGTCAAAATTGATTCATAACAAGTTTTGTCGCGTGAAAACGCGACAGATGCTGGGATTCAAGTTTGGTGTGGCAAGTGTCCGCACGCACCATATGAATTGTTGAATAAGCAATCTCTGGACTAGAGCGAGGGCCTCTTCATATGAGCCCGGTCGTGTGTTCATATTGGAAATTTCAGCCCGGGTAACCGAAATAGAGTGTCTATAAAGCAAAAGTTTTTGCCAATTCTGCCATTTATAAAGCCAAATTAAGAAGCAAGTACATTTTAGACTCGCATAGTTTAAACAGTTTCATCCCGGTTAACCAGGCTGGAGTGTTCATATGAGAAACGGGCCAGCCCGGTTAACCGAGATCCCGGTCGCAAAGACCGAGATCTCGATAACCGGGCTCATATGAAGAGGCCCCGAGACTCCCAAGAGTGATCAACTTCAATTTTCTCTTTCAATTTCTCACCCGAAAAAATATTATACAGTATGGGGAACTTGGCTTTTTATTTAGTCAAATGAACCTGATTAAACTATAAGTTATAATTACAACACTCGTACATTTGCTTCAAAAGGATGAGAGAATCTACATTTTGAGTTTGGGAGGAATTGCGTGACATATCTCATTTTCATGCATAATTGTTTTGACAGTTTGACTTCGAACATTTGTTTCTAATCGCAAGCCACGAT
This sequence comes from Plumapathes pennacea, assembly GCA_964036295.1. Taxonomy (NCBI): domain Eukaryota; kingdom Metazoa; phylum Cnidaria; class Anthozoa; order Antipatharia; family Myriopathidae; genus Plumapathes; species Plumapathes pennacea. The sequence goes on along the minus strand of OZ038463.1, from coordinate 28,426,038 downwards.
TATTCTAGCCTGCGCTTCATTACTTACCTTTTTCGTCTTCTAAATTGCGTTTCTTCTACCAAGCTTTCTAAATTTCCAGTCGGCCTGTTTCATTCTGAGCTATTATCACCGCGGTTTTGATGAATTCACGGTTGTTTGATGAGCTTATGTTAAAGCTGACTAGACTGGCCTTGCCAGTGAGCTCGCGGCGTGAGTTGGGTCGAGACCAGAATATAAAATGGAAAGTAGGGGACAAGAGCGGAACTCCCAAGAGAGACTTCCAGTTTCTCACCATAAAAATATCACACAGTATAGAGAACTTGGCTTTTGACACCTTGATTAAACTAAAAAATTATTATTACAACACTCATACACTTGCTTCTTAAAGGAGAGCGACCCTGAATTTTGAGAATGCGTTACATATCTTTTTATGCACAATCGATTTTTGACAGTTTGACCTCGACTCTTATTTCTAATCAGAGGCCACGATTAATCCAGCCTTCGCTTCACTACTTATGTGTTTTCTTTTATTAACTCAATACGCTTTTTCTACCAGGCTTTCGAGTATTCGTGCCCTGTAACAAATATAAAATTGAAAGCGAGGAATGTAACACGAGAGATGCTTACAATATTATTGCAGTTTTGTTCACAGTGTGTTCAATCCATTTGTGACTGCAAACTCAATGCTCAGAACTATTTCGGTGTATTTTTCATTTCTGGTATTCAATGACCATTGCGAAACAAGGACTACATGATCGAATGAAAGAAACACTTCAACAGGCAATGTAAGATACGCAGAAGAATTTTATGAGGCAACAGATGTCGTGTACAGAGTATAAAGCATAAAGCGCCATTGTTTTACGGCTAAAGCTCACCGTAGCTTTGGTTTCTGTTTTCGCCCTGTTATCTTCCCAAAAGTATTTCGTGTCTCCACAGAAAGTTTCGTCGGGACTAAATATCGGCGACAGATATATTTGCAATCCCCCAGCGGTGCCAATCAAACATTTTTCTACGGCTATTCTCAAAACTTCCGCAGTGAACGCGAGCCAAAATAAAAGCCCTAAAATTCAGTTTATCCGTGCATATTCCACAGAGCCAAATGGCGTTGAGTTTGGATGGGATGCAGTTAACTGTTTCGCTTCACTACTTATGTGTTTTCTTTTATTAACTCAATACGTTTTTTCTATCAGGCTTTCGAGTATTCGGTGCTCTGTAACAAATATAAAATTGAAAGCGAGGAATGTCACACGAGAGATGTTTACAATATCATTGCGGTTTTGTTCACAGTGTGTTGACACAGTCCATTTGTGACTGCAAACTCAATCCTCAGAATTATTTCGGTGTATTTTTCATTTCTGGTATTCAATGACCATTGCGAAACAAAGGCTACATGATCGAATGAAAGAAACACTTCAACAGGCAATGTACGATACGCAGAAGAATTTTATGAGGCAACAGATGTCATGTACAGAGTAAAGCATAAAGCGTCATTGTTTTACGGCTAAAGCTCACCGTACCTTTGGTTTCTGTTTTCGCCCTGTTATCTTCCCAAAAGTATTTCGTGTCGTCACAGAAAGTTTCGTCGGGACTAAATATTTATCGGCGACAGCGGTATCCACCAAATATTTGCTTACTGCTATTCTCAAAGCTTCCGCGGTGAACGCGAGCCAAAATCGTTCCCGAAAATCCAGTTTATCCGTGCATATTTCACAGAGCCAAATGGTGTTGAGTTTGGATGGGATGCAGTTAACTTTTACACACAAGTAACGAGCAATTCACTGGCCACATCTCGAGTTGTTTAGCGAAGTCAATTACGTCATCACCCAGCACGTGATAATATGAACCAATCACCGTGTGCTGATTCTCGACCCACAAAAATAAAAATAAATAAAAAATAAATAAAAAAATTGCGTTGTTAAGCTCGCTTGGGCCCCAGGCCCTCGCGAGCAAAAAACCCAGCCGGGAGCCACTTCAGCTTGTCGAAATGCTATCGTTTGATTATGTTTGCTTTCCTTCGCTCAGTTTTAACCAGCTGGACGAAGAAAAATGCGAAAGTGAATATAATGAACAAAAACCGCAAGAGCGCAAGTATACGTCAACAAAAGTCTCACGTTACATACTTTGAAACTCAGCCAAGAAAAGAAAGGCTTCCACGCCGCTTGCACGTGCACATTATCCAGTCAAAATATAGTATTTTTGCATACACGTCAATCAAAATTCAAAAATCCTAGAGGGGGGACTTCTTTGACCAATTGCCATGATACCTACGCTGTGGTTTTCGGGTGAAACAATTATATGCTGGGCCCTTAGGTCCAGCATAAAAAGACAAGTCACGCATTACTCAGATTTACTCGGTGGGTAACCGTTTCGCTTCTAGGCTCAAAATGCAGAGTCGCTCAACCTTTAAGAACCAAGTGTATGAGTGTTGTAATGATAAATTTATAGTTTAATCAGGTTTCATTTAAGCAAGGTGTCAAAAGCCAAGTTCTCTATACTGTGTGATATATTTCTGGTGAGAAACTGGAAGTCTCCCGGAAGTTCCACTCTTGTCGTTGCTTTCCATTCTAGTTTATTCTGCTCTCGACCCAACTAACGCCGCGAGCTCACTGGCAACGCCAGTCTAGTTTTTATGACAAAAATAGGCTTCTGTTAAAGATATCAATCGAAGTCTACAGGCATTAATAATCAATGGTTGTGACCCAAAACCAGTTGATCACAACTCCAGCTGATTGTGTATGGTGCATATCACTATTTTCACATCAATGACAAGAAAATAAAAGTAGAGGAATCCTTTCCCTTTTTCCAGAGAAAAGCTAAGAAGACATCATTCGACTAAACGGAGTTAGTCGCTTCATGTATGAAAGAACATACCGAATCTGTAGAGTTAACGTCAGCATCCGCATCCAGTAATTTGCTCACAAGCTCGCCATGCCCGTCGTGTGACGCCCAATGAAGTGGAGTTTTTTCCCCCTGTTGGTAAATATATAGAATATTACACGACGGCGCGAAAATATGAATTTTATTTTTGAGTGGTTAAAATTATTTTTCCTATTGGAAAATACAGAGGCACAGACAACAGAGTCGTCTACGTTCCGAAGCAGCTTTACTCTTCTTATCTGCAGTATATTAAAAATGAAGAAGGGAACACTTTTAACATATTGGGGAGGACTGCATTTTTCGATCTTCAGTAAACAAATACAATACTTATTTTCGATTATAATTCCAACGAGAGAAAAAAAAAGAGATAACTAAACAAAATATGGGGACGTTTTTTTACATTTGTACGACTAGTATATAAAAGTTTCATTTAGGATAATTGGTGTTAGTTTTACAAAAATATAATATGAAACAAATATATATATAAAAAAAAAACTCCTATTAAAGATATCAAACGAAGTCTACTGGCACTAATAATCATTGGTTGTGACCCAAAGCCAGTTCATCAGCTCTCCAACTAACTGTGTGTGGTGCATATCAATGTTTTCACACCAATGGCATGAAAAAATAAAGAGATGAATCCTTTTGCTTTTTCCACAGAAAAACCAAGACATCATTTGGCTAAACCGAGTTAGTCATTTCGTGGGTGTATTAAATTTTAACCACATACCGAATCTGTGGAGTTAACGTCAGCACCCCCTTCAAGTAATTTGTTCACAACCTCGACATGCCCATTGTATAAAGCGCAATGAAGTGGAGGTATTTTCTCCTGTTGGTAAATATACAGAGAATATTACACGACGGCACGAAAATATAAATTCTATTTTCGAGTGGTACAATTATTTGTTCCTTTCGGAAAAAGAGCCGCTTTCGTTATTTAAAAGAGAGTAATGTTGAAAAATAGCATGTTTTTCAGAGTGTCCCACATACTTTTGGCCAGGATGGTCTGAATTAGGCGAGTTTACTAAAAGTATCCATAACTTCTAGAGGATTTTATGTATTAATGCCAAACTTGAAATAGTTATTGTTTGTGTTCTTGTGTATATATTCGAACAAAGTTTGGCTAATAAAAAACAGTTGGAACATTTCAGTGAATGACGTGCTTGATCGTAAGTGCCGGGCAATATGATTGTGACGCGGTAAAATTGAAAATGTTACGGTCACAATTAAATGTAACGGTTTTTGCGATTAAAAACTGAGGATAAAACCCTCAAATCGATTATTCGTTTATTGTACGATACGCAGACGTCAAAATTCAACGAAAAACAGAGATTCACATAGGAAAAGAAACGATTTCCGTGGAGCAGAGGGCTGGCCATTTGCTTGCGAACCAACGATCGTTGGATCAAAATAATGGGACGTTTTCGAGTTATCATCCGTTCCAATTATTTTGATCAGTAGAACATTTATACAAGTAGTATATAAAATTTTCGCTAGGATACTTTGTGTTAGTTTTACAAATATATGATATGCAACAAATATATATTGAAGAAAAAAAAAAAGCTCCTGTTAAAGATATTAATCGAAGTCTACCGGCACCAATAATCATTGGTTGTGACCCAAAGCCAGTTGATCACCTCTCCAACTGATTGTGTACAGTGATTACCACTGTTTTCATACCAATAGCATGAAATCAAAAGTAGAGGAACCCTTTCGCTTTTTCCAGAGAAAAACCAAGAAGACATCATTCGGCTAAACGGAGTTAGTCACCTCATGTATGAAATTTTAACCACATACCGAACTTGCGAAGTTAACGTCAGCACCCGCTTCCAGTAATTTGCTCACAACCTCGACATGCCCGTTGTGTGACGCCCAATGAAGTGGAGCTTTTTCACCCTGTTAGTAAATATACAGAGAATATTACACGACGGCACGAAAATATAAATTCTATTTTCGAGTGGTAAAACTATTTTTCCTATTGGAAAATATAGAGGTACAGACAACAGAGTCGTCTACGTTCCGCAGCCGCTTTACTCTTCTTTTATCTGCAGTATATTAAAAATGAAGAAGGGAACACTTTTAACATATTGGGGAGGACTGCATTTTTCGATCTTCAGTAAACAATTACAATACTTATTTTCGATTATAATTCCAACGAAAAAAAAAATGGACACTAAACAAAATATTAGGACGTTTTCGAGTATCATGCGTTTCAATTCTTTTGACCAGTAGAACATTTATACGACTAGTATATAAAAGTTTCATTAGGGTACTTGGTGTTAGTTTTACAAAAATATGATATGAAACAAATATATATCAAAGAAAAAGCTCCTATTAAAGATATCAATCGAAATCTACTGGCACTAATAATCATTGGTTGTGACCCAAAGCCAGTTGATCACCTCTCCAACTGATTGTGTATAGTGATTATCACTGTTTTCACACCAATAGCATGTAATCAAAAGTAGAGGAATCCTTTCGCTTTTTCCAGAGAAAAATCAAGAAGACATCATTCGGCTAAACGGAGTTAGTCACCTCATGTATGAAATTTTAACCACATACCGAACTTGCGAAGTTAACGTCAGCACCCGCTTCCAGTAATTTGCTCACAACCTCGACATGCCCGTTGTGTGACGCCCAATGAAGTGGAGCTTTTTCACCCTGTTAGTAAATATACAGAGAATATTACACGACGGCACAAAAATATAAATTCTATTACGCCCAAAAAAGCGGGGTTCTTTTCTCCTGTTGGTAAATATAAAGGCACAGACAACAAAGTCGTCTACGTTCCGCAACCGCTTTATACTTCTTATCTGTAGTATTCAAAATGGGAAAGGTAACACTTTTGACGTATTAAGGAGGAATGCTTATCTCTCGACCTTGAAAACAAATAGAATACTCATTTACGATAGCAAATCCGTCGCAGAACAAAAATGGTCACAAAGCAAAATATGAGGAATTTTTTCAGTATCATGCATTTAACTCATTTTGATCTGTACAACTTTTCTATGACTAATATATAATTATAATCGTCATTAGGGTAGTTTGCGTTACTTTTACAGAAATCGTCGCGAGGGAAAGTTGCAAGGGGAAGTTGCGTTATTTTTACAGAAAAATGACACAGAAAAACTATATCGAAGAAAATAAATACTTCAGTTAAATATATAAATGGGAGTGTAATGCCACTAACAATCATTGGTTGTCAACTAAAAGCCACTTGATCACCTCTCCAATTGACTGAGTATCGTTTATATCACTGTTTTCACACCGGTAGCATGAAGTTGAAATTACAGGAATCCTTACGCAATTTCCAAACAAAAACAAAGCTGACAAATTGGCTAAATGGAGTTAGTCGCTTTATGTATGTTTTTTTTACCACATACCAAATCTGTGGAGTTAACGTCAGCATCCGCATCCAGTAATTTGCTCACAACTTCGACGTGCCCGATGCGTGACGCCCAAAGAAGTGGAGTGTTATTTTCCTGTTGGTAAATATAAAGGCTCAGACAACACAGTGGCCGCTACTTTCACTTCTGTTAAAGTGTAAATCTAGTGACACTAACTATTCATTCGTTGTCAACCTAAAGCCAGTTGATGAGATCTCAAATTGACTGCATGCCTATAGTGCATATCGCTGTTTTAATACCAATGGCATGACATCTTAAGTAAAAGATACTTTCACTATTTCTAGAGACAGGCCAAGAAGACGTCGGCTAAATGAAGTCAGTCGCTTCATGTACGAACTTTTAAACACATACCAAATCTACGGAGTTAACGTCAGCACCCGCATCTAGTAATATGCTCACAACTTCAAGATGCCCGTTGTTTGACGCCGAAAAGAGTGGAGTTCTTTTCTTCTGTTGGTAAATATAAAGGCACAGACAACAAAGTCGTCTACTTGATCCCCTCTTCAATTGACTGAGTATCGTTTATATCACTGTTTTCACACCGGTAACATGAAGTTGAAATTACATGTATCCTTTCGCAATTTCCAAACAAAAACAAAGAGACATTGGCTAAATGGAGTTTGTCGCTTCATGTATGAATTTTTACCACATACCGAATCTGTGGAGTTAATGGCAGCACCCGCATCCAGCAATTTGCTCACAACTTCGAGATGCCCGTTGTTTGACGCCGAAAAAAGCGGAGTTCTTTTCTCCTGTTGGTAAATATAAAGGCACAGACAACAAAGTCGTCCACGTTCCGCAACCGCTCTATTCTTCTTATCTGTAGTATATAAAATGGGAAGGTAACAGTTTTGACCTTAAAAGGAGGAATGCTTTACTGGACCTTGAAAACAAATAGAATACTCATTTACGATAGCAAATCCGTCGCAGAACAAAAAATGGTCACAAAGCAAAATATGAGGAATTTTTTCAGTATCATGCGTGTTACAGCGAGACGACTGTACCTATAGGAACTTTAATAACAACAAACTACCGACCGAATAATATTGTACGCCATGACAGTTCACTCAGTTCAACCACGTTTTTTGAACCCAGGCCCCCACTGCCTCCAGGAATGCCTGGGCAAGTTCGCGACCTAACAGAACAGAACTAAACTAAATTAAACTAAACTAAACGTTTCGCGTGAACATCCTCCCCCTCGTGGACGAGACCTCTATTCTCGTCCACTTAAAGCTGTTTGTCTCTAAAACTCCAAGGGGCATAGCTTGGTGATCGGCCGAGTGTACTCTCTTCCGCGGGACTTAACACGCACCACCCGGACATGGCCATCCAAGCCTGGGAAAACGTCCAACACCCGTCCCAGGGGCCAACTTCCTCTTAAACCGTTCTGGTCTACCATCAAGACCACGTCTCCAACGCTCATGTCTCTCTTCTGCTCGATCCACTTGCCACGAGTATTTAGGGTGGACAGATACTCCTTCATCCATCTTCTCCACACTTTTGCGACCAAGTCTTGGACAAACCGCCATCTATTCCTGGGGTTGAACGCAATTTCGTCAGTCACCCACGGGGCAAGTTGCCCACCTGCTTGTCCGTACAGGAAGTGGTTTGGAGTCAATGCCGGCTCGTCATGTGGGTCACTGCTACTGTACGTTAGAGGGCGTGAGTTCATCAGGCCTTCCGTTTCAACTATGGCGGTCAGCAGCTCTTCATCGTTGATACTGGCGTTTCCCAGTATGGCGTTTAAGGCTCTCTTTGCTGACTTGTTCAAGGCTTCGAATACTCCCCCATGATGGGAGCCAGCTGGCGGATTGAACTTCCATCGAACACCATCAGTTGCAGCTGTGTCCTTAATCTTATCTTGATCCAGGGCGGCCACCAATTCCCGCAGCTCCCTGTTCCCTGAAACAAAGTTGGTGCTGTTGTCGCTAACCATCTCTTCTGGTTTGCTTCACCTTGCCACCATTCTCGAAAACGCATTCAGGAAACTGTTGGTATCAAGGGAGTAGGCCATCTCTAAATGTACGGCTCGTGTCGCCATGCAGGAGAAAAGGCAAAGGTACCGTTTGGCAGAAACTCTCTTGGTCACCTTGGTCGCGAACGGCCCCGCAAAGTCAACACAACAGCGGGCGAAACATCTCATGGGAGTTCCCAGTCTCGCTTCCGGTAACGGTGCCATGATTTGCTCCCCCGGCTCTTCCTGTGGGTTTTACAGAGGTTGCATTCTCGCTCACACCTTTTGACTTCTTCTTGTCCGTGAATGATCCAATACCTTTGTCGTAGCTCGGTCAGAATGCAATTCAATCCCCACCTGTGATGTCCGTTCTTGTGAATATTGCCGATGATCAGTATTGAGATCCGTTGCTTCTTTGGGAGAATCACTGGGTGTCGAGCATCGTACGGCAGGTTTGACTTCTGCCGCCTCCCACCGATCCGCATGATGCCATCTTGATCCAGACATGGAGTCAACTTCTTCGATCTGCTCTGCTTTGACAAGGTCTTTACTTTGTATAAGTCTTCCATTTCCTGAGGGAGTCGTTCTAGTACCGCTCCGCCACCTCCAACTCGTCTGGATCCAAGGCTCTTCCAGTATTGGAGGGCTGGTAGCTTGGTTTTTGGTCCGTGCTGCTTGTTTTGCTTCTTTGTTCCTTCACTTTACTTCTGAGTTTTGAGGAAGCGTAAAGCCCAAGAAGTAACTCTCAGAAGCCTAGGCCAACTTGGAACTGTCTCTGGATCCATCCATAACTCTACTTGTCCAACGTGGAATGACAGTGTGGCCGCGGTCAATTCGCTTCCCGCTTCTTCGGTGCAGTCCTGCACAGTGGCGTGATGGGGTGGGGGCCATGCTTCCTCTCCCTCGTGCAGGAAGGCGGGTCCCTGGAACCAGCGGCTCTCTGCTGTCATTTCATCTGCGTTGAGTCCCCTGGTTGCATCGCCAGCACTGTTGTCTTTCCCAGGCACATGCCGCCATTGTTTTGGGTCCGTCCTCTACTGGATTTCTGATTCCCTGTGCGCAACAAAAGGTTTGTAGCGCCGCGAGTGTCCCTGGAGCCAAAAGACCACGTCCATATTGTCGGTCCAAGAACGTGTGGTGATCCAGGGTGTACCCCAGCGTCTCAGATATCGTTGTTGCTAGTCGTAAACCTAGCACGGCAGCCATCAGCTCTAAACGGGGAATGCTGACTGTCTTGGTTGGAGTTACTCTCGTCTTGGCTGCGACGAGAGAGACCGTTGTGCTTCCATCCTCGTACTTGTGCCTGAAGCAGGTGACGGCAGCATACGCCCTCTTGGAGGCATCCACAAATGTGTGCAGGGAGACGTCCCGCACCAGCTTCTCAGAGCGATAACACCATGGTATTCGGGTCTCAGCCACTTTTGGAAGTTGTTCAATCCACCTTTGGACACTTCCGCACAGGTCCTCAGGGAACTCCTCATCCCAGTCAAGCCCTCTTAACCAGGACTCCTGCAGAGCCATTTTCGCTTGGATGACATACGGCGCCAGGAATTGTACTGGGTCGAAGAGTGTTGCGATGCGGCTGAGCAGTCCTCGTTTCATGTAGGAGAAGTTCTTGATTCCGTTGACAGTGAACAGAAACATGTCCCTTGCCGCGTCCCATCCGACACCGAGGGTCTTTATACTGGGTAGTTCCGACTCTTCAACCTTTAACCCGGTGGCCAGGTCCTCCTCAGGAATCCCTCTCAAGACATTTGCTTTGTTGCTACACCAGCGTCGGATCTGAAATCCTGCGTGTGCCAGAAGGGTCGTCAACTCTTCTCTGACTTTGATGGCTTCATTGTCTGTATCTTCAGAGTCGAGAACGTTATCCATGTACATCTTCAGGAGTATGACCGTCACGGCTAACGGAAACTCCTCTTGGTGATCTTTGGCATGTGTACGGATGATGAATTAGGCAAGGTAAGGTGATGCACGGTCCCAAATGTTAATCGACTTGCTTCGTAGACATCAGGTGGCTTGGAAAGATCAAGATCCCTCCACAAAAACTGGTGATACGGCCGGCCTTTCTCAGCCAGAACAACTTGGGAGAACATCTCTTTGATGTCTGCCACCAAGGCTACAGGCTTCAGGCGAAAACGAAGGAAAGTCTCCAGGACATCCTTCTGCAACTTGGGCCCGATGAGCATGACATCGTTCAGGCAGACTCCTTTATACCTGGCGGCTGAATCGAAGACTATGCGTATCTTGGTTGTTTGCTTGTCCTCTCGAATGACCGGGAAGTATGGTAAGTACCATCTCTGTCCCGCGCTAACCTCATCTGGGTGAACTTTCTGCACATAGCCTTTCTCTACGTTGGCGTTCATTGTCTCTTTGGATCGTTCTGCGATCTTTGGTTTCCTCAACAATCTCTTCTCAAGGGACTTGAGCCACTTTTCAGCCTCTGATCTGTTGTCTGGGAGGGGCGGAACCTCTGCCTTCCATGGGATTGCTACTTCATAGCGACCGCCTTTCCACTGCCTTGACTCTTCAGCTTTGGTGATGGCCAGCCTCTCCTCTTGGGTGAACGAGTCTGCAGTTGGGCTTTTAATTCCCATGGCATCTACCTCCCACATTCGACGCAACTGCTGGTCGAAATGGGTATCCTGCACGGCTTGGGTGCAGACGGTCCTTGCATAGGCGGTGCTCTGGTTGTGGGTCATCTCTGGTAGGCGTCCGATGCATGTCCACCCTAGTGGGGTTCTCCTGGCTACGGGTTACCCAAGTGAACCAGCTCGCTCCTCCAGAGCTAAGCTTAGCTCCGGATGATCAGATCCAATCAGCACATCTATAGTCCTTCTTCAAGGTGCCTTTGGGAATGGAATGTCGTTTAGATGCTCCCAGCGGGCCTTGTGTCAATTCCAGTTTGGGATCGGTAAACCATGGCACATCTCTTCCATTGTCCATGCTCGAACAATGGTTTTCATGTGGTTTTCAATGCCTAACGTGTCAGAGGTTTTCAATGCCTAACGAGACTGCTCTGCTCCTTAGCTGTATGTTACGGTCTGTTAGGGTAGACAATCTTAGATGGCCATCTCCGGTGGTAAAGCCCAGTGCTGTGGCGACGTCATCCCGGACATACGTGTTGTCTGAGCCATCATCTAAGAAGGCATTGACTTGGATCCTCCGTCCTCTTGCTCCAAGAAGCCAGACTGGGACTGTTCGCAGCATCACACTCTCTGGGACTTTCAGGTGGTTTCCGGTAGCCTCGAACGAACTGAAAGCGGTGGCGGTCTCCCCCTCTTTACTGGGCTCTGCTGCACTTTCTCGGCGCTCGACATGCAAGTGGAAGTGATGAGTCCCTCAGCAGGAATCCACATTGCAACGACTGCTTCCTCGGCACGCCTTCCTTAAATGGCCCTGCCCCAGGCAGCGATAGCAGAGCTTGTGCTTCTTGGATAGCTCCCATCTCTTTTTACAGGGGTCTCCTACCAGGTTTTTTGCAAGTCGCGATCTTGTGGGCTCCTTCACAAATGGGACACTTCACTTTAGTGTCAGCAGAGGTGGAATATGTGCTCGCTTTCTGGTTCTTCCTTTGGGACTTCTCTTCTCTTTTCCTTGGCCTCTCACATATCTCCTCTGCATCCAACCGGTAAATGACTTGCTTGGCCAGCCACTTGGCAAACTTAGCAAGGCCGTCTCTCTTGCGTCTGCTGTGTCTCCAACCTTGGTATGACACGAGTAGTGACTCCTCCAAGCTCTCTTTCATGGCCTTAGTCCTTCAACTTGGCCACAACGTCCACGAGACGATCGGAGAAGATCTCCAACTCTCTGAGGTTCTCCTCACTCATAATGGAAGTCTGCAAGATGGTTTCAATGTAGCGTTACATGAGGCGTTTCTCCCCTCCGTATTTCCGGTCTAATTTCTGCAGGGCGGTTTTATACTGCTTCGGTGTGTAGCCCAGGTTCTCCACAACTTTCAAGGGCTTCCCAGAAAGAGAATTCTTCAGCATCATCATTTTTATCTTGGGCGGCACTCTCATCTGGTGGATGAATATGTCGAATTGCGCCCTCCAATCATGGTAGAGTTCCCGGTCGCCTGCAAACACGGCTAGGCTTGGTTTCTTCAGACCCTTGAAGAAGCGTTCGATGTCTCCGGCGTCACAGGCCTCTTCTGCCTTAGACCCTTCACTGCTCGAGTCAGAGTCCTGTGACCCGCTCGTGTCATCAGTGTGCCATTCTGCATCCCTTTTCGGTGTTGATGTCTTTGGTTGCCGTGTGTAGGTTGCTCTCCTGTTCTCTCGAACGTCGTAGTACTTTTCGTGGCCAGATGACAACTCGTTGTCTTCGGCTGAGCTTTCATTATAGCGGCGGAAGGCTGGCTTTCGCTTCCATGCTGCTGTTCCTGGCCCCTTTGTGACAGGTCTCATTACCATCAGGTTGCGTTGCTTCTTAACATCACAAGGCTCCTGGCCTTCTTCTCTTCCAAACACCGATTCCACTTGCTGAGCTCGTACGACCCCTGTTTCGGTGTTTACTGCGGCTCTCAAGGCCTTCCTGGATCTGGAGGACTCTTCTGAATCTTCGTTGATGAGTCCATCTTCTGACGTTGGCGGCTCCCGGTCGGATTCCGCGACATTTAGAAGGCTCCCTGGCTTACTACTTCGCGATTTCAGATGCGCGTCGATCTTGTGGAGTGTCTCCTCGACTTTCGCTCTGAAGTCCTCTAGCCATTCCTCGGTTTCCGTTTGTTGGTATGCTGGTCCGGCCTGAATCTGCGTAAGCTCTTCCGTTGCCACTCTTGCTCCTTCAAAAGCATCGTGAACTCGTTCCTTTACGTTCCGTAACACGGTCTGACTCCCTCTTTCGAGTAGAATTTCATTGGCCTTGTTTGCATTTCGTGTCGCCGAGGTTTTCAAGGCCTCTCTTCGCTTGGACAGTCGGTAAATAGTTCCATTCACGTCGTCCTCTCCCGCTCCCTGTACGATATATTCAGCAAATCTCGCTGGTGGTCGTCGCTCTCATCAAGGCCTTGAATTTACCGCTGCTTGGCTATCCGCTGTTGTTGTCGTCTTGTCGAATTCTTCGTTGCAGATTTCTCGATGTAATGTACCCTCCGACAGCTTCGAAGTGCGTGGTTCCTCCATTCTACTATCCGGCTCGAAGGACCAATATGTTACAGCGAGACGACTGTACCTATACAAACTTTAATAACAACAAACTACCGACCGAATAACATTGTACGCCATGACAGTTCACTCAGTTCAACCACGTTTTTTGAACCCAGGCCCCCGCTGCCTCCAGGAACGCCTGGGCAAGTTCGCGACCTAACACAACAGAACTAAACCAGACTAAACTAAACTAAACGTTTCGCGTGAACATGCGTTTTATTTATTTTGATCAGTAGAACTTTTCTATGACTAATATATAATTATAATCGTCATTAGGGTAGTTTGTTTTACTTTTACAGAAATCATCGCGAGGGAAAGTTGCAAGGGGAAGTTGCGTTATTTTTACAGCAAAATGATACACAGAAAAAATATATCAAAGAAAAAAATACTTCAGTTAAATATATAAATGGGAGTGTAACGACACTAACAATCATTGGTTGTCAACCAAAAGCCACTTGATCACCTCTCCAATTGACTGAGTATCATTTATATCACTGTTTTCACACCGGTAGCATGAAGTTGAAATTACAGGTATTCTTTCGCAATTTCCAAACAAAAACAAAGAGACATTGGCTAAATGGAGTTTGTCGCTTCATGTATGAATTTTTACTGCATACCGAATCTGTGGAGTTAGTGACAGCACCCGCATCCAGTAATTTGCTCACAACTTCGAGATGCCCGTTGTTTGACGCCCAAAAAAGCGGAGTTCTTTTCTCCTGTTGGTAAATGTAAAGGTTCAGACAACAGAGTCGCCGCTATTTTCACTTGTGTTAAATGTAAATCTAGTGACACTAATGCCGTATTTACACGAGACACATTTTTTTTCGGTGAAAGCATTTACTTTACTGCAGTAAATAATGCCCGTTGTTTGACGCCCAAAAAAGCGGAGTTCTTTTCTCCTGTTGGTAAATATATAGGCACCAGACAACAAAGTCATCTAAGTTCCGCAACCGCTTTATACTTCTTATCTGTAGTATTCAAAATGGGGAAGGTAACACTTTTGACGTATTAAGGAGGAATGCTTTTCTCGACCTTGAAAACAAATAGAATACTCATTTACGATAGCAAATCCGTCGCAGAACAAAAATGGTCACAAAGCAAAATATGAGGAATGTTTTGAGTATCATGCGTTTAATTCATTTTGATCAGTAGAACTTTTCTATGACTATTATATATAATCGTCTTTAGAGTGGTTTGCGTTACTTTTACAGAAATCGTCGAGAGGGAAAGTTGCAAGGGGAAGTTGCGTTATTTTTACAGCAAAATGATACGCAGAAAAAATATATCGAAGAAAAACAATACTTGAACTAACAATCACTGGTTGTCAAAGAAAAGCCACTTGATCACCTCTCCAATTGACTGAGTATGGTTCATATCACTGTTTTAACACCGGTAGCATGAAGTTGAAATTACAGGAATCCTTTCGCGATTTCCAAACAAAAACAAAGCTGACAAATTGGCTAAATGGAGTTAGTCGCTTCATGTATGAAATTTTAAATACATACCGAATCTGCGGAGTTAACGTCTGCACTCGCATCTAGTAATTTGCTCACAACTTCGACATGCCCGATGCGTGACGCCCAAAGAAGTGGAGTGTTATTTTCCTGTTGGTAAATATAAAGGCTCAGACAACAGAGTGGACGCTACTTTCAATTCTGTTAAAATGTAAATCTAGTGACACTAACTATTCATTAGTTGTCAACCTAAAGCCAGTTGATGAGATCTCAAATTGATTGCATGCCTATAATGCATATTGCTGTTTTAACACCAATGGCATGACATTTTAAGTAAAAGATACTTTTAACTATTTCCAGAGACAGGCCAAGAAAACGTCGGCTAAATGAAGTTAGTCGCTTCATGTACGAACTTTTAAACACATACCAAATCTACGGAGTTAACGTCAGCACCCGCATCTAGTAATATGTTCACAACTTCAAGATGCCCGTTGTTTGACGCCGAAAAGAGTGGAGTTCTTTTCTTCTGTTGGTAAATATAAAGGCACAGACAACAAAGTCGTCTACGTTCCGCAACCGTTTTATTCTTCTTATCTGTAGTATATAAAATGGGAAGGTAACACTTTTGACATATTAAAGTGCCTATAAGCCTTCAGACGTTACGTTTTTATATGAAAGTAGGAAGTAATCTAAACAACTTATGGCCAAAGAAACTCCGCTCCGAAGCGTTTTTAAATATTTTTCCGCCCGGCAAACATGCGATTTTGACCGCCATTTTGAATCTGACCGCGCAAAGTTTTTCGATCGAGAGCCTGGGTTATGACGTCAGAGGAGGGATTCGTTTCTTGTCAAACAAAACTTTCACACAGATTTTGCAGTTGACAAGGCGAGAATTATGCTCATAGATGTGTTGTCGAGAAAAACGTAACCAAGGGAAAAAACAACTAAGGTAAAGAGACGCCAAAGCGATGCCAGTGCCTTCTCTGACGTCATAGACCCAGTCTCCCATGTCGCTCGGTCAAG
Organism: Plumapathes pennacea; assembly: GCA_964036295.1. Classification (NCBI taxonomy): domain Eukaryota; kingdom Metazoa; phylum Cnidaria; class Anthozoa; order Antipatharia; family Myriopathidae; genus Plumapathes; species Plumapathes pennacea. The sequence goes on along the minus strand of OZ038463.1, from coordinate 28,410,194 downwards.
ATTTCGGAATTCTGAGTTCAACCGCGTGAAAAAAGTATAAGAACGCTTCGGAACGGAGTTTATTTGAATATAAGTTGCTTAGATCACTTCCTACTTTCATATAAAAACGTAAGGTCTGAAGGCTTATAGGCACTTTAACAACCTTCGCGCTAGGGTTTTGAGAAATGCGTTGAAAAACGGGGACCTGCTGTAAAAATGCGTGTGACGATCTGAAAAATACGTATTAACATATTTACTCGTATTTAGGCGCAATTCCGCAAAGTATCTTTTCGTTTGACTCCCCGACGCCACGATTGTTACTTTTTATTTATTTATTTTCTTTCCTGGCAATAAAATTTTTGCCACAAGGTATTAACGGTAATAGTTTCAGAAATATTGGCAGAGGATTAGTGATCAGAAGTGTGGCCCGCGTTAAACGTTTCACAATACAATTCCTTCGAAGCGCCAAAACACAGCGTAAACACGCGAGTCTCAAATTTCAAATTGTTATTATTGCCGTTTTTTAATCACTTAAAATCTTTCTCAAAGAAACTAAACTTGCATAATTAAAATGCAGAGGTTTTTCTTGTGTGGCCGATGCAATAATGCAAAGAGAATCTTTGAAGCTGACACAAGATTAATGCTGGCAGCGTGCCCAGCGCAGCGCAAACATTTCGACTCGCGACAAGGCGCTGACTGTACTTGTAAACAACGGATCAAAGTTGGAATGCCGTCTACTCTAAAGAAAAATCCGAACTTGCGAAGTTAACACGCACGGTTAATGATACCGCTGCTGCCATCCTTCCATTGCGATCAACATTGGGAGTGTCCACATAATCGTCGGTCAAACGTGAACGCTCAGCAATCTATGTGAATCTAAGCATGTAACCGCATAAAAGGCCGTGATTGGTAAATTTAAGTGTCGTCATATATACTTACAGACAGAGATCCGTGTGTGACATTGTTTCTGCGACGTGTCGCACGAATTTTGTTCGAGTAACTTTCAAAAGCTCACAAGCACAAAGCATCCCAGTTTATTCTTGACACCTTGAACTTTGAATCGCCAGTAAAAACGCGTAAGCAAGCGTATCGCGTCATTAAAAATGCGTTTCCAAGAAAAAATATGCGTAAAAAACGCACGTTTATGCGTCTAACTCATAGGCTAAAGTAAGGAGGAATGCTTTACTGGACCTTGAAAACAAACAGTATACTCATTTACGATAGCAAATCCGTCGCAGAACAAAAAATGGCCACAAAGCAAAATATGAGGAATTTTTTCAGTATCATGTGTTTTATTTATTTTGATCAGTAGAACTTTTCTATGACTAATATATAATTATAATCGTCATTAGGGTAGTTTGCGTTACTTTTACAGAAATCGTCGCGAGGGAAAGTTGCAAGGGGAAGTTGCGTTATTTTTACAGCAAAATGATACACAGAAAAAATATATCAAAGAAAAAAATACTTCAGTTAAATATATAAATGGGAGTGTAATGACACTAACAATCATTGGTTGTCAACCAAAAGCCACTTGATCACCTCTTCAATTGACTGAGTATCGTTTATATCACTGTTTTCACACCGGTAGCATGAAGTTGAAATTACATGTATCCTTTCGCAATTTCCAAACAAAAACAAAGAGACATTGGCTAAATGGAGTTTGTCGCTTCATGTATGAATTTTTACCACATACCGAATCTGTGGAGTTAATGACAGCACCCGCATCCAGTAATTTGCTCACAACTTCGAGATGCCCGTTGTTTGACGCCGAAAAAAGCGGAGTTCTTTTCTCCTGTTGGTAAAATGTAAAGGTTCAGACAACAGAGTCGCCGCTATTTTCACTTGTGTTAAATGTAAATCTAGTGACACTAATGCCGTGTTTACACGAGACACATTTTCCTCGGTGAAAGCATTTACTTTACTGCAGTAAACGTACCACGCGTGTAGATAATTTACAAAACCTTGGTAAATGTAGTTCAGCACAATAGAAAATTTACCCTAGTAAATGCTAATTTACCGCGGTAATATTTCTACTGCTGTAAATGTCTCTCGTGTAAGCACAGCATAACTAATCATTGGTTGTCAACCTAAAGGCAGTTGATCACATCTCAAATTGACTGCCTATGATGCATATCGCTCTTTTCACACTAACGACATGAAATCAAGAATAAAGTATGAAGGGAAAGTTGTAACGGGAAGTTGCATTATTTTTACAGAAAAATGATATGCAGCAAAACCATATCAAAGAAAAAATAAATTCAGTTAAATATATAATACTAAGTCTAATGATACTAACACTACTTATTGTTTGTCAACCAAAACCACTTGATTACTTCTCCAATTGACTGTGTATGGTTCATATCACTGTTTTCACACCAGTGGAGGCGTGAAGTTGAAAGTAAAGGGATCCTTTCCCTTTTTCCAGACAAAAGTCAAGAAGACATCGCCTGAATGAAGTTAGTCGCTTCATGTATGAAATTTTAAGCACATACCAAATCTGTGGAGTTAATGTCAGCACCCGCATCCAGTAATTTGCTCACAACTTTGACATGCTTTTTGCTTGCCGCCCAAAGAAGTGGATTTCTTTTCTCCTTGAATAAATATGATAAATATGATAAATATAAAGGAACAAACAACAGAGTCGCTTACGTTCACAGCCTCTTTACACTTCATCTGTATAAAATGAAGTTAACACATTAAACATCTTGGGAAGGAATGCTTTTTTCGATCTTGAGTAAACAAATAAAATACTCATTTACAGAAGCAATCTCGAAGGAGAACAAAAAATGGTCACTAAGCAAAATATGAAGGCATTTTCAAGTATCGTGCGCTTTATTTATTACGATCAATAGAACCTTTATACGAAAGTATATATTTGCGATATTTTTACAGAAAAATGAAATGCAGCAAAAACATATCGTGTTTTCACACACCAGTGGCATGAAGTTAAAAGTAAAGGAATCCTTTTGCTGTTTACAGACGAAAACCAACAACATATCAGCTAAATGAAGTTAGTTGTTTCATGTATGAATTTCTTACCACATACCAAATCTGTGGAGTTAATGTCAGCACCCGCATCCAGTAATTTGCACACAACTTCGATATGCCCGTTGTATGACGCCCAAAGAAGTGGAGTTCTATTTTCCTGTTGATAAATATAGAAGCACATACAACAGAGTCGTCTACGTTCACAGCCTCTTTACTCTTCATCTGTTGTGTTAATGAAAAGGAGAAGTTAACACGTTCAACATATTGGAGAGGAGTGCTTTCTTCGATCTTGAGGCAACAAACACAATACCCACTTACGGAAGCAATTTCGAAGGAGAACAAAAAATAGTCATTAAGCAAAATATGAAGAAGTATTCGAGTATTGTGCGTCTTATCTCTTTCGATCAGTAGAACCTTTATATGAAAGTATATATAACCGTCGCGAGAGTCATTTGCGATATTTTTACAGGAAAATTAAATGCAGCAAAAATATATTAAAGAAAAAACTTCTTTTAAGGTGGCTCGAAATAGTTTCTTGGCGCGCGAACACTGGGTTCTAATTGCACGCGCGAGATTCACGTAAACAAATATGGCCGGATTTTCTTAGTTCTTTTATTTCTTATCTTCACGTCTCTTTAGTCTTTTTAGTGGTCTAAACGTGTTTCGCGCCCCATTTTTCAGCTACAGGAATAGTTTATAGTCTGTACCCTCAATAAAAAAACAAACAAACAAACAAACAAAAAGCAAAAACAAGGACAAAGTTCTGGACTTCGCAACAAGGACAAAGAACCCCAAAATTCGATATTATGGGGGAAGTGAAAGCAACGACTACAGAGTAGCATGTGGTGTCAGCCAGATCAATGAAGGCTACAGTTACGTCTGTCAAACTTTGCAACAAATTTCCATTGAGCCTGGCCAACACTGCATTGACCGCAATAATTCAATGAACGAGAAGTCTCTCCGAGAAAAAGTACGAAAATCTTCCATCGACTTCAAGCAAAGACGGGCAAATTTGTATCGAAGAAAGTAAATCGCAATGCCAGAAAAGAGGCAAAAGAGGGGTTTCGTACAAGACTGGAGTTGGACTGAATTTTGACCCCAGCTGTTCCAACAATTCCCCTAATTTGTCAAAATTAACTGATGGTGTTACTCAACCAATGTTAGAGGAATTCGAAAAACTGGTGTCACCTTTTGTAAAAAGCCCCATTCAACCTATAGTAACTTACGACAGCAGAACTGACTAGCAATTTGTGGTCTTCGACATTGAGACCACCACCGTTGAAAGGCAAGCAGAAATCTGCCAACTTTCGTGCATAACTAAAGATGGAAAATTTTTTAACCGGTATATACTTCCTGACAACAACATCAGTGAACGGGCTTCGAGAGTGAACAAACTAACGGTAAAAACAACAAAGAGTAGCGAGTCCTGTTGAAGGAGGGCCTTCCAGTTCCATCAGTTTCACTCGGCGAGTGCCTCAAAGGTTTTCTAACATTTCTCTGCCCAATGCCTCACCAAAACAACTGCTGCACAATTCTGATCGGTCATGCCATTGTATTTGACACGCCAACGCTTCTCCGTTGCGCCGGGGAAACATTTGCATAGACACTTGCCTCCCACAATGTTCTTTTCGCCGACAGCCTTTCCCTTGCGCGAACATTGGTCAAAGCCGATCACACCGCTCTGAAGGATGCCAACTGCAAAACCAGTCTTTCTTCACTCTACCATTGTCTTTTCAACGAACAGTTCGACGCACACGACGCTCTTGAAGACGTGAAAGCTCTTCGACGAATCCTTTTCTCTTCTCCTCTCAAACTCTCTGACAAAGACATTGTAAATATGAGCAATTCAAGACCTCCTCTTCGCACACATTGACATGAAGCTCTTGGACGAGTGCTTCGAGCGCGTTCAGACCTATTCTCACAGATTATACTTTCCGGGGTATGATGGCCCAGTCAAACATCACGTAATCCAGAAGATTGCAGAAAGCGGTCTCCAATACCAAGACCTGAAAAACGTGTTCGACGTATCGAGCGTTTTAAAGGGGCTCGGTCTTGAGCTGTGACGCGCGGTAGCTGAGCTCGCAAAACTGGAAAACGTGAGGCTAGAAACGTCTTCAAGTTTAATTAATGGCGGATGAAGCGAAGCGAAGCTCGAGCACAATAAAGTACATATACGCCACGTCGTTCTTCTTAAAACTGAGATACATTATCAGGAAGGAAAAGCAAAGTTCAGTCGGTGTAAATCGAGCAGTCGCCAAGGCAAATTTCACCGTTTCTAAATAAAATTCCCGAAATGTTTAGCTCATCAAGGGCGCTGCAATGGAAATGATAATTTTCGCAAGTTTTATGAAATCATTGAAGACGGTAAGTTATGCTAGCCATATCCTTGTGTGTATTACTGACTGTATCACTTGAAGAAAACATAGAAGCCTGCAGTTCTTGTTTACGCTGTGGCCAAGGGAAAGGAATGTCGTGAAAAATTAAGGAGTTTTCAGTTTCAAAAAGCCTGTGCAGACTCAAAGAAACAAGCAAACTGAGTGGACAAACTGTTTCGACGGCCACCGATAAATCGTTTCACACAATCCTATTTTATTTATATTTGAAAGCTTTCTTATCGCTATTTGCTTGTGACGACACAAGCTTTAAGATGGAACGATTTTTTTTTATTATTATTTTTCTGGGTTAGAGATCTGCATGCGGTGATTGGTTCATATTATCATGTGATTTGTGATGACGTTGTGATCAAGTGACTTGGCGGGCGAGCAGTTTCGCCATTTTGAAGACAGCAAGTTGCTTGCCTTAGTTGGCTCTGTGGATTATTTTATGGACCGCTCATCTTACTTACAAACGCATACGCCGGCTGCGGTAGACCCGTACTAAATTTCATTGAGCGGTTTTGGCTTGGGTCGGTCCGTTCAGCCTCAAAAGCCATATTGAAAGCCATGAAAGCAAATGCAATGAACTTATCAATGAACTGCATAACTATGCACAACTGTACAGAAATGTACGAAGAATTTGACATCCAGAACCTTGAGAACTTGAAGGAACAAGCTGAACGAAGCCGCTCGACATACAAAGACGAGAACCTGTGTAAAGACGGTGATTCTTGACAAGCGCTTGATAGCGGATTATATGGAACTGTTTAGTATGAGGGTGAACTTGAAGGTACTTTGTATTCTTTTACTTTGTATTATTCTTGCTGATACAAGTAAAGCGTCAGAAAATCTGACTTTTGTTTGGGATCAAAATTTCACTCTGCTGTGCATTTATGCTGTTGTTGCGACATTTTGGCTCGGTGCCATGAAGGTCAAACAATCAGTGGAACAGATGGCGTTATTAGTTGAAAATTGGGAAATGGCTGAGGAAAAAGTGACCGTTGGTAGATCTCACTTCGCTCAGTTTTATTGTATTCCCACAAATGTTTATGTGAAAGAAAACCGAAGTCGTGAGCCAGGCCACGTACCCTTGAATAACCTTTCACGCATTTTGAACAAGAGTAGAAAAAGCAGGCGACTAATACAAGAATACATTTCAAAGAATGTCCCAAAGTCGTCAAAAGTTCATGATTATACCCGAGCTTACGTACTTCACAATGCTAATGCGTTCCGAGAACGTGCATGTAAACAACATTTATAAAATAACTATGATACTACGCGCGCTCTGATTGGTTAAAAAACCATTTTATAAATAAGTACAAAGACATGGAAATGACGAATCCTGAAATAAAAAGACTGCGTGTCGTCCCCTACTTCAAAGATTCATGTGTTACAGAAACTGCAGTGGGCTATTAGAGCAAATAGTGAAGCCGTGTGCAAATCATGTGCAATTAGTGAAGCAGCGTGAAGAAAAGTTGTCCGAATATTGCATGAAATTTAATTCGGAAACCGTGAGACAGAAAGCCAACAATTACACAGTCAAAGAACATTCTCTAAAGTTTCTAACCTTTATACCTTCGTCTCCTGTTGCTCGTAGCTAGTAACTAGATGGCTTAGATCACCGGAGTTTCACACGAATAATATTGTAGGTTTATGGTGATGAAGGCACAAACAGTCTTCGCTAATGAGTCTGTCTCGGCTGTCGGCTCGGTGGCACAAAAGCTGTTGAGTCAATTCAATGGAGTTGACTGTCGTCCGGCAGAGTTCAAGTAATGCTCAAGTAAAGCAAACAAATGTACAAACTACCTTCTTCAGCAGAATAGTGTTGTTGTGCAGACATGTTTACGTCGAGTGACACCGTTGTCCTGAAAGTTGAAACCTGACGGCTCAAAACATTCTCGCCGGTTCTTTTGAATTCTTGACAAACAGTGGTACTAATATCCGACACATTTCTTGCGAAATTCATCTTCATTTAGCAGCCTGTCAGGTTTTTAAAGTGAACGGGAGTGGTGTTCCGTTTTCATTCATGGACTGACTTGAGCGAAGTGCCGTGAAACAGACTTTCCGATTGGACGATTTTTATTTTTTTACTTTTTTTTTTTTTTTTATATATTGTTATTTTTTTAGGCTATTTTCATAAGAGATAGTATATGAAATACTGTTATGTTTACAATAGTAATATTACAATGTCTACATGAAGCATTTCGGTCAGCATTTCGCTTCCAATATGGAAGCGAAAAGTGTATTTTGGCGATAGTTCGTGTACGATTGGTTGTGATCTATGTCCATTTTACAATGGAAAACTAGCACTAAGGGAACTAGATTTGGGCTGCGTCGGCGTATATAATGACGTATAAAACAAATCGACTAAAGGTCGACGTATGAAACCTGGACGCCGTAAAAGAAGTGGCAGCTGACGTTTCGAGCGCTGATGAAACCCTAGGTGTCGAAACGTCAGCTTCCAATTCTTTTTGGGCGTCAAAGTTTCATACATCAATCCTTATTCGATTCATCTCATATGTCCATCTTAAACTTTATCTTCAGTCCACATTTTTTTCGATTTCATAATTGTCGACAAAAAGTTTGCAATTAAATCTTTAAACTGCTTTCTTTCAACCACGATGGCAGCCATCTTGGATTTGTACGATCTGCCCCCGGCAACGTTGCTGTCCAAATTCCCCACCCCCCAGTCGGGACACATGGCTTGGCAAATCCTCATGGTAGGAAGTTAGTGGTAACAGCAGGAGTATATCGATTTATAGAAGATACATAATTAACATTATTAATAATCGATGTATAATTAACACATACCTCATCTGCGGAATTAACGACAGTTCCTGCATCCAGCAATTTGTTCACAGCCTCGAGATCTCCATCGAATGAGGCCCGATGAAGTTTTAACTGTTAATAAATTGAAATACAAAACCATATATACATAATTTATTATATATTAAATAAAAAATTAAAATTGTGCATAAAAGTGGAGGTCCAAAAGGGGGGTCCAGGTTTTGTACCTGCTCGCTCTCTTGATATTGCACATCCAAGCGACTTTGTTGGTGGTTAAAGTATTATAAAATTTAAGCCAATTAGCAATATGAACATTGCAACATTAGGTCCGAGGCCCGGGGGGAGGGGGGGGGGGGGTACTCATCATAATTTTGGGTGGGGGTTTACCGCCCGGTCCTGAAAACCCTTATTCTATTTTAGATTTTCTATATCTGATTTTCTACACCCAATTTCAGACCTGACTCCAAAAATGTATACCCTATTTCAGACCTGACTCCAAAAGTTATACCCTATTTCAGGCCTTTTTCAGAGCAATTTTTGATGATCCAGACCACGTTACCAGAGACATAATGCAGCTGAAGAAAAATTACAAAACGTCTGTCGCCAAAATTTCCGGCGAAGTCAGTCCAGTCATTCAGTCCGTCAGTTCAGGCCAGTCATTCGCAGCGCCGTCCAGTCGGTCCAGTCAGTTCAGTCCAGGCCCATCCTTTGCATGTCTTCTGCTTAAATGTTCTCCCGTTAAATGTCGCCCCTTTGAATGTCGGCGTCTTGAATAACGCACATCGTGATCGAATAACGCGTGGCAACGAATGAATAGCGAACGCCAACATCGAATATCGAACGTTAAGAACGAATAACGAACGTCAACATCGAACAACGAACGTCGAGTTTGAACATTACGAACGTCGATTGCTCGAACAACGAATGACTAAGATCGAATAACGAATGTCAAAGTTGAAAAACGAATGTCTCTTCCGTGAATAACGAATGTCGTGATTGAAAAATAGGCACCTGTGAGGTTGCATGTGTCTACTGCATTTGTTCTTCTATTTTTTTTGCATGAAGAAATGGCATTTGCCACAGGCACCCCTCTTGCACCACAAGATGATTTGTGACGTATTTCCATTAGCTTGAACCAGCTGGCCCGCTGCCAAAATGTCGCGTTGCATCTGTGTTTACGTTAAAACTGTTCTATAAGAAACGATTCTTTTCTGGAAAACTGGGGAAATTTAAGATTTGGGAAAACGCACACAGACACTGAAAGCATTTCACAGATCAAAACTCGGATTACCACAAAGAAGCACTTGCGTTACCTCAACTCCGAGAGCGTCGCGAGGCGAAACTGAACTACTGAAGAAATATAGGTTCCCCGAGATAAAGTTGCTTGAGGATGCAGTAACCATTGCTAGGAATACGCCTATTCAGTTGCCATTGACGGTTTTAAAAACATTTCAATTTGCAGCCGTCGCGACCAAATCAAATCAGTAAAGACAAGTACAACTAGGCTCAAGTAAAGTATTATTGCTCGCGGCTGCGGCGAGCTTAAATTTGCAAATTCTTTTTTCCTTTTTTTTTTTCCGTTTTCTTTTTTTGGTTGAGAATCAGCACACGGTGATTGGTTCACAATTTCACATGACATTCGATGACGTAATTGACTCCGCGAACAATTTGAGATGTGGGCTGTAAAAGTAACTGAATCCCATCCAAACTCAACACCGTCTGGCTCTGTGGAACATGCACGGATAAACTGGATTTTAGGGAATGATTTTGGCTTGCGTTCCTAAGTTCACCGCGGAAATTTGATGGATACCGCTACGGGATTGTAAAAAACTCTTTCAACGCTAATTATTCAGTCCCGAAGAAAATTTCTGTGGCGACACGAAATACTTCTAGGAAGATACCAGGCCGAACACGGAAACCGAAGCTACTATGAGGTTTAGCCGTAAAACAATAACGATTTGTGCTTTATTACACTGTACATGACATCTGTTGCCTCATAAAAGGCTTCTGCTTATCGTACATTGCCTGTTGAAATTTTTCTTTCATTCGATCATTTAGCCTTTGTTTCGGAATGGTCACTGTATACTAGAAACGAACTAGACTGGCCTTGCCAGTGAGCTTGCGGCGTGAGTTGGGTCGAGACCAGAATATAAAATGAAAGTAGGGGACAAGAGCGAACTCCCAAGAGAGACTTCCAGTTTCTCACCATAAAAATATCACACAGTATAGAGAACTTGGCTTTTGACACCTTGATTAAACTAAAAATTACTATTGCAACACTCATACACTTGCTTCTAAAAGGTTGAGCGACCATGCATCTTGAGAATGCGTGACTTATCTTTTTATGCACAATCGATTATGACAGTTTGACCTCGACTCTTATTTCTAATCAGAGGCCACGATTAATCCAGCCTTCGCTTCACTACTTGTGTGTTTTCTTTTATTAACTCAATACGTTTCTTCTATCAGGCTTTCGAGTATTCGTGCTCTGTAACAAATACAAAATTTAAAGCGAGGAATGTCACACGAGAGATGTTTACAATATTATTGCGGTTTTGTTCACAGTGTGTTCAGTCCACTTGTGACTGCAAACTCAATCCTCAGAATTATTTCGGTATATTTTTCATTTCTGGTATTTAATGAACATTGCGAAACAAAAGCTACATGATCGGATGAAAGAAACACTTCAACAGGCAATGTACGATACGCAGAAGAATTTTACGAGGCAACAGATGTCATGTACAGAGTAAAGCATAAAGCGTCATTGTTTTACGGCTAAAGCTTACCGTAGCTTTGGTTTCTGTTTTCGCCCTGTTATATTCCCAAAAGTATTTCGTGTCGCCACAGAAAGTTTTGTCGGGACTAAATATTTATCGGCGACAGAGTTATTAGCAATCCCCCAGCGGTATCCATCAAATATTTGTTTACGGCTATTTTCAAATCTTCCGCGGTTAACGCGAGCCAAAATCTTTCCCTAAAATCCAGTTTATCCGTGCATATTCCACAAAGCCAAATGGTGTTGAGTTTGAATGGGATGCAGTTAACTTTTTCGCTTCACTACTTATGTGTTTTTTTTATTAACTCAATACGTTTTTTCTATCAGGCTTTCGAGTATTCGTGCTCTGTAACAAACATAAAATTGAAAGCGAGGAATGTCACACGAGAGATGTTTACAAAATTATTGCGCTTTTGTTCACAGTGTGTTCAGTCCATTTGTGACTGCAAACTCAATCCTCAGAATTATTTCAGTGTATTTTTCATTTCTGGTATTCAATGACCATTGCGAAACAAAGGCTTCCTGTTTGAATGAAAGAAACACTTCGACAGGCAATGTACGAATACGCAGAAGAATTTTATGAGGTAACAGATGTCATGTACAGAGTAAAGCATAAAGCGTCATTGCTCGTGGCGAAGCCGACGAGCTTAGGATTGGAAAGCGTGTCTTTATCATCGTCATATTTTTATTTTTATTTTTATTTTTTTTCTGGGTTACGAATCAGCACACGGTGATTGGTTCATATTTTCACGTGATTTATGATGACGTTTTGTCATCACATGACTTGCCGGGCGAGCAGTTTCGCCATTTTGAAGGAGATATGTGGGCGATAGAATTGTGCTTTGAGAATAGCCGTAAACAAATATTTGATGGTACCGCTGTCGCCGATAAATATTTAGTCCCGACGAAACTTTCTGTGGCGACACGAAATACTTTTGGGAAGATAACAGGGCGAAAGCAGAAACCAAAGCTACGGTGAGCTTTAGCCGTAAAACAATGACGCTTTATGCTTTACTCTGTACATGACATCTGTTGCCTCATAAAATTCTTCTGCGTATCGTACATTGCCTGTTGAAGTGTTTCTTTCATTCGATCATGTAGCCTTTGTTTCGCAATGGTCAGTGAATACCAGAAATGAAAAATACACCGAAATAATTCTGAGGATTGAGTTTGCAGTCACAAATGGACTGAACACACTGTGAACAAAAGCGCAATAATATTGTAAACATCTCTCGTGTGACATTCCTCGTTGTCAATTTTATATTTGTTACAGAGCACGAATACTCGAAAGCCTGATAGAAAAAACGTATTGAGTTAATAAAAGAAAACACATAAGTAGTGAAGCGAAAAAGTAAACTGCATCCCATTCAAATTCAACGCCATTTGGCTCTGTGGAATGCGCACGGATAAACTGGATTTTAGGAAAAGATTTTGGCTCGCGTTCACCGCACAAGCTTTGAGAATAGCCGTAAACAAATGTTTGATGGTACTTCTGGGGTATTGCAAATATCTCTGTCGCCGATAAGTATTTAGTCCCGACGAAACTTTCTGTGGCGACACGAAATACTTTTGGGAAGATAACAGGGCGAAAACAGAAACCAAAGCTACGGTGAGCTTTAGCCGTAAAACAATGACGCTTTATGCTTTACTCTGTACATGACATCTGTTGCCTCATAAAATTCTTCTGCGTATCGTACATTGCCTGTTGAAGTGTTTCTTCCATTCGATCATGTAGTCTTTGTTTCGCAATGTTCATTAAATACCCAGAAATGAAAAATACACCTAAATAATTCTGAGGATTGAGTTTGCAGTCACAAATGGACTGAACACACTGTGAACAAAAGCGCAATAATATTGTAAACATCTCTCGTGTGACATTCCTCGCTTTCAATTTTATATTTGTTACAGGGCACGAATACTCGAAAGCCTGATAGAAGAAACGTATTGAGTTAACAAAAGAAAACACATAAGTAGTGAAGCGAAGGCTGGATTAATCGTGGCCTCTGATTAGAAATATGAGTCAAGGTCAAACTGTCATAATCGATTGTGCATAAAAAGATATGTCACGCATTCTCAAGATGCAGGGTCGCTCAACCTTTAAGAAGCAAGTGTACGAGTGTTGTAATAATAATTTTTAGTTTAATCAAGGTGTCAAAAGAGCAAGGTGTCAAAAGCCAAGTTCTCTATACTGTGTGATATTTTTATGGTGAGAAATTGGAAGTCTCTCTTGGGAGTTCCGCTCTTGTCCCCTACTTTCCATTTTATATTCTGGTCTCGACCCAACTCACGCCGCGAGCTCACTGGCAAGGCCAGTCTAGTTGTTTTACGGCTAAAGCTCACCATAGCTTTGGTTTCTGTTTTCGCCCTGTTATATTCCCAAAAGTATTTCGTGTCGCTACAGAAAGTTTCGTCGGGACTAAATATTTATCGGCGACAGAGTTATTAGCAATCCCCCAGCGGTATCCATCAAATATTTGTTTACGGCTATTCTCAAAGCTTCCGCGATGAACGCGAGCCAAAATCGTTCCCGAAAATCCAGTTTATATCCGTGCATATTCCACAGAGCCAATTGGTGTTGAGTTTGGATGGGATGCAGTTAACTTTTACACACATGTTACCGAAGAGATTTCCACTATTTTACTATAACTTTTATGGGTTATATTTTGGATAATATTTAGTATTTAGTATTTACTCACTCAATTATTTAGATCAACTTCACAGTGTAATTTTAATATTATTTAGAGTTATCATTACTATATCCACCTGCTACTGATACCAATCACGTTAGTTAATCTCCTTTGCCTTTAGTACTAATGATCTTATACCTCTCGACCAATCACAAATGGCCGGAGCTTAGTAAGTGTTCGTTACTTGAATTAGTCTAACTAAGTTTAGCGTATATTTGCATTTCAGGAATTAACCTTATTGTTTAGCTTGTACTTAACCTGGAAAGTATGAAAATCCCATTAGTTGTTTACGACCAAGTTCTGGCTCTCCTTAGAGGCGGAGCCTACCTGGAACAGCGTCATTACGTAATGTTGATTTTCTAATATTCGTTGTTAGGTACTTTTACTGGTTTTTATTGCTTAAGACTTTATAATTTTTACACTGGATGGTACCCCGTGATTTACTTTACCACTGTTCTTAAATCTAGCTTATCCGTTTACGCGTAACTAGTTTAAAAATCTAAAGTTAAGGTTTTTCCTTAGTGCGTATGTTATTGAACATCTGCTGCTTCGTAGTCAAGTTCTGACGTAAGCTAGTCTATCATTGGCTCGTAGTAGTGACTGACGGCCAAAAGTGTCATTAACGTAAGCATCACTACTTAAGGCGAAGCACACCCTTTTCATTAGAGTTTTGCAGTTAGTTCTAGAGTTGATAACTTGTAACTCTAGTTGGAGTTAATAAATCGATGTTGGGAAAAGAAGAAGGCCTCCGTTCCTGATCCTCCGGTACCTCTCCGAGCAGCCACAGCGAGTAGTTTTCCCTCGTATCACACAAGTAATGAGCAATTCACTGGCCACATCTCGAGTTGTTTAACGAAGTCAATTACGTCATCGCATGCTTAGCACGTGATAATATGAACCAATCACCGTGTGCTGATTCTCGACCGACAAAAAGAAAAAAAAAATAAAATAAAAATTGGCGTTTTTAAGCTCGCTTGGGCCCCAGGCCCCCGCGAGCAAAAATACATCGAAATAGTCTTGAGCATTGAGTTTGCAGTCACAAATGGACTGATCATGCTGTGAACAAAACCGCAATAATATTGTAAACAAACCTCGTGTTACATTCTTCGCCTTCAATTTTATATTCGTTACAGAGCACGTATACTTGAAAGCGTGATAGAAGAAATGCATTCAGTTAAAAGATAGAAACAGATAAGTATTGAAGCGAAACATGGCAAACAATCGTGTAACATTAGCCTCTGAGGTCAAATTTGATCACCCGCGGCGTAATCTAATTACGTCAAAAATTTGCAGTTTTTCACCCATTTTTGACGTCATATTGCTCAAATTTGCCATGTTAGAGATCGCTTTCTTAAAATGTACGGTTGGATTCTAAAACTTCAGTCCTTGTAAGCCTTATTCCCACCCAAATAAACCGTATACCGGAAATTTTTGGCGCGGTACTTTTGACTCGAAGTTATTGACTCGAGGCCGATCGCAAGAGAGCATTGTATGGAGCCGGTGCGACAGCTAAGCTTTTCAGCGGCGTTGCGCAAAACGTGATGCGCAAGTCATAAATGTACGCGCGGTTCTTGAAAGCCTGGGTTTCAAGGATTTATTTTGATACCAAATTCATCGGGAAAAGACATGATTTAGCTGCGGTATTTTGACCATTTTTAAGCTCGCCTCACGAAGTGAAGGCGAGCTTGAAGTTGTCACGGTGTCCTTCCAGGCTTCTGTGTCAACAATGGACTTCCAAATAAGGAATTTCCACAGAAGGAACTTGTCAGTTTCCAAATTTGGGCATGGTCGTGTTACGCAGTTCGTTCAAACAGGAGACGTCGAAGCTTCATGTGGAATTTCTTGTTTGTCATGGTTGTCAAGCATTCGAAGTTTGTTTGGCCATTAGGCCTGGGTGTTTCTACGAATGTAGGGATTGTGCTGTGATTACGAAAATATACCGCGATTGAGCGACACTGAAATTAATGAAATGCTGTGATCATGAAACGCAGACATTGTGCTGTTTTGTAAACAAAGACCAGGCGTTAAACGAGGGTGCTTCTACAGCTGTGATTGACACAAGCTATCACGTCGCCAGATCGAATGGCAAGGATTGTGTTGCGGTAGAAACATCTGAACCTGAAATGCTTGACGGACGGTCGCGTTACCATTTTACGTGGAAGGGTAAGACTAATCGGAAGCGAGCGAGAGAACCGTCGCGTATTCCATTACGCAAAGTTCGAAGGCTTTTGCGAAAGAGCAAACACGTGCGGCGTAAGGTACGTCGCTACATAAGTGAATTTGTTCCCAAGTCGTCTGCTCTTGCCGAATGTTGTAAAAAGCATGAAACCCGTGCCAATCACTGTCTAACGAGGCACGTAAAGCTTGTAAATAAGAGCAAGATTAAGGTTCGCAAATATGTTCATCTGTGTAAGCAGCGGCCAAATACGAAACATAAAAATTAAGGCTTTATGTGGCTTATGTGGGAATGTCATTTTATTGGCCTTTGCACAACTTGGCATCTTACCAGCTTTGATGTTTTGATGACAAGTTCTACAAATCCATTCAGAATTGTTCACACTTTCTTCCCCAGTGATACAAAGTTTGACTGATGCATTAAGATCTGAGTTGAATGAATGTTCATGACATCTAATCACACCAGCTTTGTACCAAAGTTGATCACAGCAAGTACACATAACTCAGGTCCACATTTAATATTTTCATGAAGTTGCTTAATAAGACCCTCAATGGTTTTTAATTTGTTTACTCTTTGTTTTTGCTTCGTCTGTTTTTCTTTTAGTCGCACTAATTGTGGATTTTTTTGCCTTTGTATTTTTTTTGGCTTGTCTCTTTTTCTTTAACGAAATCTGGGTCCTTTTCCCTTTTTCTTTTTTTGGCCTGTCTCTCTTTTTCTTTCACATAATCTGGGTTTGCTTCTCTGTATATTTTCTTAGCTTTATCTTCTTTTTGTTTTACTTTGGGATTACTTTTTCTGTTTCATGTGCATTCTCATTAGCTTATCTTTAGCAAGATATTGTTGATCCATTCTTTGCTTTCTTTTATAATCTCTCAAATAAGCTTTTCATTCCTCAACAGCTGAAGAATCACAATCTTTGTTGTTTGAGCAACTAACTGCACAAACAGTATTATCATTTTGATTTATATTATTTTGTACTGCACTATTTACAGCATCATGACTGCAATCCTGGCTTTGAACACAATTATTTGTCACCAATGGAACAGTTGAAACATAGTGAACCTAATCTAGGTGTCCAATGTACAAAAAGATTCTTCTTTGGAAGTTTCTGGGTTCAACTAAAGAGTGCTTTCTGCACAATTTTGAGCAGATTCTGTTATATGAATAATGTCTCACTAACTATAAAAGCAAAATAAAATTTTAAACAAAAACCATGTGAACCCTATCGACCAACAAGAATGGGCGAGCTTAGAGCGGCAACGCTGCTTTGATTTGTGGACTGAGCCAGTCCGCTAAGCCAAGTGATAGCAGCAGCGTGCATTATTACACTTCTGGCGAAAATAGACAGCAATGGCGAAAAAAGCGGGATGATTTCTGATGGTGAATGGACTTTTCATTCATTCATTCAGTGAATGGATATCAACAGTCAAGTAAGCCGTGTTTTGCAAAGGAAAAATCGCAATTTGAATTTAGTATCTATTCGCGGATCACCGGGGCGCCGAAACAGATTGGCGAGAACAGAATTGTAGGACGAATTAAATTCATATAAACCACTTGCCGTTTGATAACTCCAAGGGATTTCAGAAACCTATATGAATATTCATGTGATTGTTGCGCAGTCCTTTCGTCTGGATCCTCGCGTTTAGCGGGAAAAAGCCGGGATGGCAGATTTTCCTTCTCAAAGTGACAGACAAAACCTGAAGCTTGGTCTGAGCCACAGCAGCAGTCCGGATGTAATCTAGACCCATCGATTTATCGGTCATCGTGGCAGTTCTGCCACTAAAAATCAACGTAATGGTCCTTCACCATGCTTTTGTGGCTGTCGACCACATTGGAAGAACAAATTTCTATGGTTTTGAAAAGCACGGAAAACACAGGCAAACTAAAAAGTGATGATCGCACATCCTTTTCTTTTTTAATTTTTGTTTCGTTGTGGAATGTGGACGTCTTTTTACCCGCTAACTCCGTTCTGTAGTCTGTGTAGTTGTATCTAAAATTCCTCGCCCGCGCCGTCACGCTGCGCTTGAGATTGCAGACTGGATATTGTCGCATGCGCTAAGCTGCATTATTGCGTTACAGAGCAAATGTTTTTCTCAAAAGGGTGATTGTTTGGCATGTGGATTAATTGTGGCCTCTGATTAGAAATAAGTGTTCGAAGTCAAACTGTCAAAATCAACTGTGCATAAAAAGATATGTCACGCATTACTCAGCTTTTAGTGCTGGCATTTTATTATATTCTGGTCTCGACCCAACTCATGCCGCGAGTTCACTGCTCACTGGCAACGTCAGTCTAGTTTATTTCAACTCGTACGCGAATGACCAATGGAAGATTCATAGATGCTTCGCATTTTACTGTACTTTCTCTGCCGACCGAAACATCGACACAAAATAATGACTGGTCAATTTACGTACCGTTGCAACGTGTTGTCATACTGTACACAGTTCGTCAGGAAAATCGGGCGATGCATAGTACTGGCGAGAACCTTTCATTCGGGCGTTTCCGGCATACATATTTTCAAAAACTGCGATTTAACGCACAAGAACTTCGCGACGCGACAGCATGGGTTTTGTAGTCAGCCTTCGTTGTTTCAGTCGGCTAAAATTCCGGTCAATCAGTACAGTTGATATACAGTCGGAAATCGTCCCGACTTCACGAAATAACCATTGATGCTTCTCATTGGTCCTGGATAGTCACGAGCGACTATTTATCGATTCTTACATCACATTACTTACATTACAGACCCGATAGCATAGTGTCTACAGCTTCTTCGAAGCAGTAGACACAAAAGTGAATGAAAAGAAATCGAATAATGAATGTCGAGATTGAATAACGCATGATAAAACTTGAAGAACGAATGTCGAGTTTGAATTTTGGCAGGGAATACGCGCCATAGGAGAGAACTACTAACAGGTAGCAAACGAATGTTTCATTATCAAATTCTATGATTTTCCGAGGATCGGTAAAATCCCCATACATTTCCTTACTAGAAATACGATAATCGCAGATACCCCCTCACTCTGCCATTGATGGGACTTTTACTTTGGTAACTCCCAACAAGAGTAGCCTTTGTTTTACGAAATGTTGACTCGATCTTTTCTTCGAAGTCAAGTGCTACACGCAAAGGAAGGAGAAAAAGAATGGTGTGTGTTATACTTTTGCGTTGAAAAAAGAATCGATTGCGTGACGAAGTACGTATTTCCCACGGTCGGCACGTCAAATTAATTCATGCAGTCTGCCAAGCACGTTCTCAAAATTTAATACTCAAAGTTTGAAGTTGGTCGGCCGTCGTAGTACGGGAAAAAAGGAACACTGATTTTCCAATTTTGAATTCATAGGCAGTACAATTAAATAGTCTTCCTGTGCGATTTGTTTTTACTCTGGACTGCATGCACCAGATTCAGACATGCATATTTAATAGGCTCGAATTGTTTTGTATGTCAACCCACTCAAAACAGCAAGATTTTCCCCAGAATCAAAGCAAAACTTGAACAGTTTACTTCAAATTATACACGGGCTTCAGACCCAGTAATACTTCTAAGGGCTTGTGAACGATTCTCGCTGCAATCACCGCGTGTCAGATTACAGAAAAATAAGACATCTGACTAAATCATTCAAGACTCCAAGTTCCGATTGCTCTGAGCGAATACGGTAGCCGAAACTGGCGACAGAAGCGTAGTAAAACAATACTTCGAGGGAAAATGATCAGCATACAGATTTTAATACATTCTTGAAGTGATCAAGTTACAAGCTATACGGGATACAATATATTTGTCACGGTGATTGTTCGGTTTCCACTGACTAACCTTTGTTGCTTGTCCTTTCTAAATAAGTATCTGAGTTTAACACAAAACGGCGTCTGAAGCTCCCGATTTGCTTTCAAGCGCTGTTCCCTTTGCGGCGTTGTCTGTGTTACCCGCTTCTGTTCATGTCGCTTTTGGTCGGCATTCATGCGCTGTTGTCTTTGCGGAGTCTTCTCTTCGGCCCGCTTTTTCTCCTGAAGGTCCCGATTCGCTTTCAAGCGCTGTTCTTTTTGCGGAGTTGTCTGTGTTGCCCGCTTCTGTTCATGTCGCTTTTGGTCGGCATTCATGCGCTGTTGTCTTTGCGGAGTCTTCTCTTCGGTCCGCTTTTGCTCTTGAAGTGCCTGTTCGCTTCTCTTTTGAAGACGAGCTTCGCGAGACCGTTCTGTTTCAAGTTTTCTAGCTTTCAAATTCATTTTCGTGAACGCAGTTACGTACAATTGTTGCTTCGTTCAAATCTTTCTCAAAAACATGGCGGTGACGCTAGTCGATAATGATTACGTCATTGCCTTATTTGGACATTGCCTTAGGCACCTGGCCTAAAAAGGTCGCATCGCACAAACAAACAAACACACACACACACGAACATTACATTTCGAGATGGCGACGCGCTTGGAGTCTTCAGATGAGCCGACTATGCTGCATTAGCGTCGTAAATATTTCCCTCACTTCGTTCGGGGATAATCTTGAGTTGCGCAACATTTCGTCATCGAGCTTAGGCTGCCTGTGTTCTCACCTGCTATGAAGGCTAAGGCGATACCAAAAATTGCAATTTGGTGACTCATACTTGGTTCCTACTGTGACAAGTAAGACCCTGGAGAACGTTATACCCGAAAATTCTAGCCTGCGTAGCTTGGCCCTCCGGGGGAACGGGAGGGGAAGGGGGAGGGGGGCAGGGAGGAAGGTGACTGGAACGAGATTCCATTGATTTGTGAGACTGACATTTATATACGATTCCGGCAGCGCAATGTCTCTTTTAAAATCAAAACATACGTAAGAAAATATGAATAATAACTGCTCAATCACTTTAGATGAAGAACAAAAAGAAACTAATGTTATCCCCCGAGCGAAGTGAGGGGTTACTAACCCTGACAGCAATTGATGGAGTGAATGTTCGTCTGTCAGTCAGTCAAGGTGTGGACAACACTTCATGTAAAGACTAACGGAAAAATATTCTACTACTTATAAGGCAGTTCGTTCCGCACGAAAATGAATTTTAAAACTGGAAAACTTGAAACAGAACGGTCTCGCGAAGCTCGTCTTCAAAAGAGAAGGGAACAGGCACGGGCAAGGCGAGATCGTGAAACGATCGAACAGCGCCAAAAGACGACAAACATGTTTCTCCGACAGCATCATGAACGGAAGCGTGCCAATTAAGAAACGGCTCCGCAAAGGGAACAGCGCTTGAAAGCAAATCGGGAGCTTCAGACACCGTTTTGCGTTAAACTCAGATACTTATTCAGAAAGGACAAGCAACAAAGGTCAGTCAGTGGAAATCGAACAATCACCGTGACAAATATATTCTATCCCGTATCTTGTAACTCGATCACTTCAAGAGGTTACCGGTCGTTTCGCTGACGAGTCGGCTCGCCTACGTCCAGTTCGCTTACGTCTTAGGTCGGTTCGCTAACGTGTCAAAGTCGATTCGCTAATGTGTCAAAGTTGATTCGCTTAACAATTTGTATCACACAACAATCGTATTATCGAAAAATCTGCGTAGAAGAAGTAGTGAATGGTGAGGTCAACAAGCGAACAAAACTCGGGTCATATCTCATGTAAATATATTCTGTACTGCTTTGCCTTACATAACATCAAGCCGCTTTGCCTTTACATCAAATAACACGCTACAGTCGTCTTGACTAACGCATTGAAAGGCCGCTTTGTCATACATCACCTACTACGCGCGCGCACTATATATTGTTACTTTCCGCAAACACGTCAGTCGACAAGAATGTATTAAAATCTGTATGCTGATCATTTCCCTCGAAGTATTGTTTTAATACGCTTCTGTTGCCAGTTTCAGCTACCGTATTCTCTCAGAGCAATCGGAACTTCGAACTTGGAGTTTTGAATGATTTAGTCAGTTGTCTTTTTGCTCGCGGGTGCGCAGCTGCGGCGAGCTTAAAAATGGAGGTTTTTTTTGTTTTCCTTTTTCTGGGTCGAGAATCAGCACACGGTGATTGGTTCATATTGTCACGTGATATGCAAATGACGTAATTGACTTCGCAAACAACTTGAGAGTTGGGCTATTGAATTGCTTGTTACTTGTGTGTGAAAGTTAACTGCATCTGTTACGTTATCTGTGTTGCTCAAGCTTTACGTAGAGGCACACACAACGTGTATTGAACAAGAACTGTCTTTTTAATGTTCATCTGCCGAGTACATACAGTTGACTGATGTATCGGTTATTGTAGTCTGTTCATGGCATGCTGATCATTCTAAATATCACGATAGGATTATGTTGCGAATACGATACGATACTAAACGGCTATTGTTGTAATTGAACTGCTAAATGTCAAACTGTCACAGCATCCCATCCAAACTCAACACCGTTTAGCTCTGTGGAACATGTACGGATAAACTGGATTTGGTTGTGTTGCTAAGTTAACGGCGGAAATGTGATGGATTCGATTATTTGATGGATACCGCTACGGGATTGCAAATAACTCTGTCGCCGCTAATTATTTAGTCCCGACGAAACTTTCTGTGGCGACACAAATACTTCTGGGAAGATAACAGGCCGAAAACCAAGCTACAATGAGCTTTTGCAGTAAAACAAAAACGATCTATGCTTTACACTGTTCATGATCAATGGTCATTGTATACCAGATATGAAAAATACGCCGAAATAGTCCTGAGCATTGAGTTTGCAGTCACAAATGGACTGAACACGCTGTGAACAAAACCGCAATAATATTGTAATGTCTCGTGTTGGGCTCGTGTTACATTCCTTGCTTTCAATTTTATATTTGTTACAAAGCACGAATACTCGAAAGCCTGATAGAAGTGAAACGCATTCAGTTAAAAGACAAGACAGACTAGTGTTGAAGCTAAGGCTGGATTAATCGTGGCCTCTGATTAAGTGTTCGAAGTCAAACTGTCAAAATCGATTGTGCATAAAAAGACAAGTCACGCATTACTCAGGTTTACTCGGTGGCCAACCGTTTCGCTTCTAAGCTCAAAATGCAGAGTCGCTCAATCTTTAAGAACCAAGTGTATGAGTGTTGTAATGATAAATTTATAGTTTAATCAGGTTTCATTTAAGTAAGGTGTCAAAAGCCAAGTTCTCTATACTGTGTGATATATTTCTGGTGAGAAACTGGAAGTCTCTTGGGAGTTCCGCTCTTGTCCCTGCTTTCTATTTTAGTTTATTCTGCTCTCGACCCAAGTAACGCCGCGAGCTCACTGGCGACGCCAGTCTAGTTTCTTTCAAAGACTAAAACTGTAACAAATGCTGTAATCAGAGACGCGGTGATTCCAGCGCGAATCGTTCACAAGCCCTTTGAAGTATGACTAGGTCTGAAGCCCGTGTATAATTTGAAGTAAACTGTTCAACTTTTGCTTTAATTTTGGGAGAAATCTTGCTGTTTTGAGCGGCATACAAAACAATTCGAGCTCATTAAATATGCATGCCTGAGTCTAGGTCCGTGGGTATTCCGTCATTCAATATTCGTATAAATTAAAAGATCAAAAATTGAATAATGAAGTTTCCAATTTTCATATTTTATCGTTTATGCGGCAATGAAAATTAGAAATTCGTCTTGGACTTTGCATCGATGTATATTTTCAACAATCCAAAATTGAATTTGGTTTTCCGATTTCTCCTTTCCGATGTGTTCGAAAATCAGAAATCTAACCACCAGTTTCCCTTTTCCATCCGCTGAAAAGCGACAAAACGGATGCATACTTTGTATGATTCGAACGGGAGATCAATTTTCAATTTTCGTACATACGAAAATTTGACAAAATTTCCTGAGGGGGAGGGTAAGGCTAGTCTGTTTCGGCTGCTACTTGGCTCTTCGTTTGTCAAGGGGAGGGAACACGGGATTTTCTGGACCACTCTTAGCCCGAAAATGGCGGCGCGCAAGGGGTTTATTTTGTAAAGTGCGATTGCCTGAGTCTACAAAGTGTGGTAATGACTGTGGAATGGAAACGCCGAAGATTAGGCGCCGATGTGGGCTATGTATGGCCGCCGAACGTCGTAATGACAGGTAATAGACAGAACTCGTGCAGTTTATTTCACCTTGCTAGCTATTGGGTTTTTCCTGCACTTGGTGTTTGGTTCGATTCGAAAAACAGTAAAGCGATTGGCAGAGAAAGAATCACAGCCAACAGCCACGGTCGTGCAAGATTTAGACTGGCACTCAATCAAGTCGCCTGAAAACGACTTATTCGCACATAACCCAACTGTGGTGAATAGCAAAGGGTTAAAGAAGAAATAATAACGAGACGCAGTGGATGTTTAGTGGAGCATCCAATGCACTTACCATTCTTCGTATCAGTGTCGCTCTGTTTTGTCGCCGTGCGTCTCAGACGTGTGGGACAGCAACAACGGTCTGAGCGTCTCAGAAGTGTGGGACAGCAACAATGGTCTATTGAACGACACAACCTCTGGAACAGGGTCAGGGTCACAGGGACTCAGCGGCACACCCCTATACTTGATTTAAGGGAGTGCCACCCCCCCCCCCCCCCCCTTCCCAGGAAACCAAGTCACACGTTCTATTGCATAAGTAACCAGCTGTTTTTCAATTTTCCTGCTTTCGCTATTATGAACAGAAATAGCGATCAACAGCCATTTTAGCAGAAAACAAAAAAATTGAAGTGTGAATAAAAAAAAAGAGTAAGAACTTCGGTTTCGTAGTTTGCGGCGGCTGTTTGATGTGTCTATTTTAGTCTGGAATCCCATTTAAGTTAAATAAACATCACGACACGTACATACCTTTCCTCGATCTATTATGTTTTATGAAAACCTTTTAGGTGCTCAGCAATGGCGTTCTTTGAGTCGTGATAGTTCACGCTTGGTCGCTTTTACACAAACCATCGATAACAGTTGTTTTGAGCCGAATCACACGGCCGCCAAAAAGAATGTCTGGAATGTATTTCCTGTTTGTCCAATTGGGGTGAATACGATACTATAGCTTGCTGTCAACGGGTGGAATGTTTACTGAAAGAAATTCTTCTTTTAATAGTTCTATCTTGACTTCCTGTGGTACATACCATCCAGGGCCGTAGCTAAGATTTTTTTTGTCCTCTGAAGTTAAAGGTTCATAGCATTTTGTTAAACACTCTGGACATTTGTGAAACTTATTAAGGGGTGGGGCGGATCAAGGATTTCGTGTGAGGTGGTTTGGGCGCCGAAGCCGACGACACACCCACACACTGGGGGGGAGGGGGGGGGGCATGCACCCCGAATAATTTTAAAAACTAAAATCCTTGAAACACCATTTCGTTCATTTTAAGGGTTATTTTGAACAAATTTTTAAAAAAATTCAAACCAACTCTTTCAAAATCGCACATTTTGCCAGTTTAGTGGGTATTTTCCCCTGAGGGTGCTGCAAACTTAAAGCCTGGCCCACTGCGTCAAAAAACCACGGACAGTATTAGCTCGGGGGGTCTGGAGGCATGCTTCCCTGTCCCCCGGATAATTTTGAAACTTGGCTCACTAAAATATTACTTCCTGCCTTCTAGAGAATAAAACGCGGCTTTCAATAGAATATTCTAACGATTAATAAAATGTCTTATAGCAACCACTGCATCTATGTACCAGACATTTCGTACATCCTTTCCATTTCTTGTATTGGAAAGGGAAAGAACGGTTCTCGGCACTCATTATAAATTTGGGTGAGGGTGTGCCGCCCGGTCCTGAAAACCCATACCCTATTTCAGACCTGACTCCAAAAATGTATACCCTATTTCAGACCTGACTCCAAAATTTATACCCTATTTCAGACCTTTTTTTAGAGATTTTTGTTCTTTTGCAACGATTTCCGCCCTGTGTTTTCTTCCATTTCCCAGACCAAAAAGACAAAATCGATACCCTATTTCGGATCAAAAAGGCAAAATCGATACCCTATTTCAGACTAAAAATGCTTGAAAACGATACCCTTTGGGGCAGCGTTGGGTCTATTTGCGCTGGGCTTTATGGTCAAGCATGTATCATGTTGTGATCCTTGGAGAATGGCTAATAGACTGCCTGGAATGAAAACGATGTTAACTCGGTCAATGGTCCTTTTTCGGAAGCTGTATGTGCAGCTTGTATTTCATTTCCTCAGTGATCAGCTGTCAGCATGTAAGTGTACATTGCAACAAATCTGGTTAACATGGCAAATGGTTTGTAGTGTTAGTTCGGAGTGTGAGACATAAATACCGCCATCTGACGAATTCTTTCACTCGCTGAAGATGACTTCCGCTCAGGAAGTCGAATTGTCAGTCACTAACAACAATCTTGCTGGAGACTACTCTAACCCGGACGATCACAACCAACCTACCACTTCTGGCTAATTTGCAAAACAACTCTAGGTACCTATTTCATGATAGGAACACAAGTGATATATGGCAATAACAAGAGAGGTCCGTGGCCAGTGCGCTTGTGGCGTATGAATAGAGACACCTGGCAAATGCAATGATTTTTTATAGATTGCTTTCAATAAAAAGTTTGAAATAGAACCAGTTTAATTTCTCAGAGGTCAATTTTTTAGCTTTTTGTACTCTGGTCACGTTAAATGCCAAGGCAAAAAAGAAATGAAAGACATCCTCTCTGCGATGTTAGTAAAATATCGTGTAACCTGAAATGCGGCCTATTGCAGCTATGCATAGCAACAGCCTGTAATTCATTTGACATTCGACGTGTGTTTATATAATTTGCTACAGGGAGTAGAGCATTCAATTTCATTCTTGATTTGATAATTTGCAGAGAGAATGACTATCAACACTGTTTAGGTGAAGCTCAATAGCTCAATAGCTTTCTATCCTCTTTGATTGTTAAATGATATACATGCTATGGAGAATGGCGATTTTCAAAGATTAATTCGTGTCTATCATACAGACGTAACTCTCATGATACGAAGCAGAGTGGGGAGTGTGTGTCAATTATTATAAGTGACAATTAATTAAATTGAGTCAATACAATGCCGTTTTTACTGAATTGTTTACCAATTAAATGTTTCATCTTCCCTGAAAACCTGGACTGGACTCTAATTTGTAAAACCTGGACTCGATTTGAAAAAATTGTAATGTTAATAAAATTAAGTAAAATATTAGTAATAACGTTTATTTCGAGTTTACTATCTTGAAAGTCTCGTGTGAACCAACAGTTTTGTACCCTACCGAATGATTGTGAAATAGTTAAAAATACCGCATTGTGGGCATTGTATCATTATGGTATTTCTACAATCGCCGTATATTTTGCCGTTTGATGCCCCGGGAACTGTGGTGAAGGCCAAGTAAGATTATATTGTGATCTTTTCGCCAGTTTTCAAAGCTATCTCAGAGTGCCTTCGTGCAAGATTGTGTCATCCGATCTGACATAGTTGCATGATTTCACTGGCAGTCTGACACATGGAAATGCTGTGAAGTTTTCTCGCCGTGTTTGTTGGCACACTGTATTCAAGGATGAAATGTAACCGGGTTGAGGTGCTCTTGATTTCTGAAGGCTGTTAAAGTAGAAAATACCCAGCCAGGGGCCACTTTTTTCGGCTTTTTTTCGACTTTTTTTGCACTTTTTTCGGCTTTCAAATCTCGGGAGTATTCTGTAGTTGCGTGTAAAAGTTGTTTCAGCGAATTTTGGAGTTCAGCTAGTGTTCACGAAAATTGCAGACTGTGCAACATTGTCGAACTAAACTAGACTGCCTTGCGACAAAGAATTTTTTTAGCGGCCGACTGGTGACGTCCAGAGTCAGAGTCCCTGATGCTGAAAGTTGCCGAGGCACTTGTGGCACAGGGCTATATTAAAGTGGCATCAACATCAACATCAACTGTTCAAATATGTCGAGAAGATGTGAAGATATTGAAGCCCTTCTGAACATGACAGTTTTCACCACAACACACTAGTTTCTGGCTCTCGCCAGCGTGTCACTCTTTGCAACGAAATACGACGAAACTTTCTTTTATATTTCTAAATATTGTGGTAAAAAACAAATTTCCACTGGTTTGCCGTGGTGTGGACTCTTATTTACCACGATTTACGTCATCACATGGTCAAAATTAGTTGTGGACTCACTCGGCAAAGTGCCTTGTGAGTCCACAACATTTCGACCATGTGATGACGTAACTCGTGGTAAATAAGAGTCCACACCACGGCAAACCAGTGGAAATTTATTAAATAGCCTGCAACTGGGATATAATGTTAAATATATTTCAGTACAAATGTATTAATATATGATTGCATGTCATCATATTAAAGTTTAACTTTGCCAAGTCTGCAACTATATTATGTAACACATCTGCAGAGTTTAGAGCACAAAATTATAGATTTGAAACAATTAATGGTAATCGCATGAATGGAAATCGTATGACAACCCACGAATGATAAGGAATGTCATAATGGGAAATACACAAAACCCACTCCAGAAATCAGAAAACCATAAATGGTATCACATGCCAATCCATGAATGATAATTGAAATATCATAATGGTAAACACACGAAACCCATTCCAGAAAAATATTAGAAAGCCATTAATGGGTATCATATGAATACCCATGAATGATAATGATAATGGGAATCCTTATAATGGGAAACAAACAAAAAACACTTGATAAACTGGAAAACCATTCATGGTATTGCTCGAAAACACATTCTCGCTAACGACAGACTGTTAATGGGAAATACATTAAAACCATCAAAGGTGGTTGAGAAACCATAAATGGTATTCATCCAAAACACAGAATGGGAAATGTATTTACGTGAATGGTTTTGATACAAACCATTAATGGGTATAGTTCTGTTTTCCCAATAATGGGTTTTTGGCTGTGAATTTAGGATTTACCATTCAAATACCCAATAATGGTTTTTCACAATTTTTTCCTGTCGCTACACAACCGTGGTTTGTAAAAAAGATTTTAAAATAATCTCCAAGCGGAAAACAAATAAGAACCCCGCATTCCGGAAACCCACTACAGAGCGAGGGGATATCTGCGATTATTACAAGCTGGACCACGGATATTGAATTTCTAGGCTTTTGATTGGTTCTTTGGAAATGGGTTATCAGCTCATTTCCAATGGGTGGACAAATATGGTCAATGAAGCGTGTAATGTTGAGAAAGTTTTTTCAGATTTCACAACCTTTTGAGGAGCCACCCATCGGAGCTGTTCCACAAAATATGTGTTCCACACTGGAACCTGTCCTGGCTGGCATGAGATCTATCTACTTTTCTGCTGGCTGGGAAAAAAAAATTAATTCGGACTGCTGAGAGGCATGCAGCCTCCTGCTCCCTCTCTCGCTCCAGGGATAGCCGTTTCCAGTTTCGCTGGAGGCATGGGAACAGGCGAGACTGCAATCGAGGCTACTATTTGTTTGAAAGCGCTGACCAGCTTACATCGTGGTCAAATGAAAAACCGTTAACCGCGCCGGGGCACACGTCGACAACGTTTGTTGATAGAGTTTTTCCTTTGTTCACTGAACAACAGCTGTTTTGCAACACAAAAGGTAACTAGACTGGCGTTGCCAGTGAGCTCGTGGCGTTAGTTGGGTCGAGAGCAGAATAAACTAAAATGGAAAGCAGGGACAAGAGCGGAACTCCCGAGAGACTTCCAGTTTCTCACCAGAAATATATCACACAGTATAGAGAACTTGGCTTTTGACACCTTGCTTAAATGAAACCTGATTAAACTATAAATTTACTAGAAATACGATATTCACAGAGACCCCACGCCCAAGTAATCGATTATGTATGACATTGCTAAGAGTTCTAATGTAATTAAAGGCGGATGACACTATATTAGCATTTACATGATATTGGCATGTGTGTCCCATTCCGGGGAGTACTCATCATAATTTTGGGTGCAAGTGTGCCACCTGGACCTGAAAACCTCTTACCATATTTCAGACCAAAATATCTGATTTACTATACCCTATTTCAGACCTGACTCCAAAATGTATACCCTATTTCAGACCTATTTTAGAGATTTATTTCTTTTGCAACAATTTCCGCTCTGTGTTTTCTTCCATTTGCCGTGCATTGTCCGCTGCGACACATTTCTATTAAAATCATACCTTATCCCAGGCCAAAAACACAAAATCGATACCCTATTTCAGACCAAAACGGCAAAATCTATGCCCTATTTCAGGCTAAAAATGTTTGAAAATGACACACTTTGGGGCGGCACATACCTATATGGCATAGTACCCCCCCCCCCCCCCCCCCGGGTCCCATTGCTGTTTGAAGAGTACAATAATTTTATTATATAATATGTAGGGTGATCTTAGAAGAAGGAAGTTCTCACGATATTATTCGTCATGCCATGTCCATTTCACAGTAATTTATTTTGTCTCATAAGAAAGTATACAGAGCCAGTCTTTGCACTACATTCATTGGTAAAATACTGAGTACTTGTAGGTTACATTGTACTTCTCAGAAGTTCTCAATTGTTGCATGTGTTGCCCAGTACATGTACAAACACACAAATTCCCATGCCAGAGAAATATAGCCCTAACCCTATACTCTACTGTGAGTGAAAATGAAAAAGTGCA
Organism: Plumapathes pennacea; assembly: GCA_964036295.1. Taxonomy (NCBI): domain Eukaryota; kingdom Metazoa; phylum Cnidaria; class Anthozoa; order Antipatharia; family Myriopathidae; genus Plumapathes; species Plumapathes pennacea. The sequence continues at coordinate 28,379,939 of OZ038463.1, read as the reverse complement.
CTATAAATATTCAATAATTTTACAGAATATTAGACAAATGAGAGTCAGGTTCGCACATTATCCAGCACTGTAAGATGCTGTGAGACATGAAAAGAGCATCAGTTTAGTACTGTATTGACATTCTTATCTTAAAAAAGTCTTACTTCCCATGTCATGTGGGTATAAACTAACTCTTCCTAATCACAGAAAGATACTTTTTCCAGTTAGACTTCATGTTTGTCTTGATATTTAGGGACCTATGAAAAACAAAACAAGCATCAAAGTCTATAATTTAAAAAGTGTGTTCTGCTGGAGGTAGATGGGTGGGGGAAGTAGATTGTGTTCGGGTAACACTTTAGACAATATCTCACCAGAAATTAATTTCATGCAGCTGCATGGAAAAAAAACTTCAAAAGAAAACGTAATAAAATATCATTACTAATTCTATCTAGGAAAAGGAAGAAAGTAATGCTAGTAAAGAGCTGGCCTAAGTAAAGTGAAACTAACTGTGGTAAATGCAAATTGACTTGTTTGGCTGTTATAATTATGTATCTTTGCAAATGATTTCTGACTTTCAGTCTACTGAAGGCATTGACTTGTCAGGGCATTATCTAATTGAACTTGTTTAGATCATGGCAATTTTTTTCTGCCCACACCAGCTACTAACACAGTAAATCTCTTCTGAACATTACTTTATACACAGTAATGTATAAAGTACAGCTAAACTGCTAATTCAAAAATGCAAAAGGAAATGCAGCAATAAATTACATTCTTTTCCTGGTGCCAAATTGACAAAATAATCATTCATAAAAATTTTTAGTTTACTAAACATCATTTTTTTCTATTTATAATGGTAATAGGACTGAGTGGAGTCCGATTCGGTCTGTAATCATACGAGTGATTACGAAATCGGACGACCGCGCTTCGCGGGAGTCTGATTTCGTAATCACGAGTATGATTACAGACCGACATCGGACGACACGAAGTCCTCTTACCAATTAATCATAAATATTACAATTTCTGAGAATGAAATGATCATATAGCTTCAGCGTCTTCTCCTGTACTATACATAAAAACAAAGCATCAACAAGTACTTCATCGCCGATCTATTTTAACACCCGCGTACACACGGTTCGGCGTTTGTAAACACGCCGCTTATTCGTAGTTATCTAGCTCTCAGTTATATCAACTTAAAATACTTGAGAGAAAGAAGAAGCTAATTTACCCAATGATTTGAGTTGAATGCGGATTTTTGAAGTAAAAGTAAAAAATGTGTAAGTTCTTTACACTCAGTAAAAATCAGTAAACCCATCACGAACTCACACATTGAAAGACAGTTTATTTCGACTTTTCAGGTTTACATTTTTTAACATAACAGGTACTTTGAAACTCAGAATACTAGTTTATTTTTTTCACAGAAGTTTACTCCAAAGCATTCAAAGGAAATATTCAAGACTGAAAAAATCTGTATCTTAGCGGGTCGGCACAGCAATTACAAACTTACCGATTTCTTGACGGCTTAATTTTCTAGGAGCGTTTGTCCATCACAGTCCATCACAACAAAGTTAAGTTTCTTCCATGATTTTGAAATGAATTAACGACGTTCATTGACATTGGCCGAGCCGTAAGTTGCAGAGTGTCTATAGCACAGCATGCTGGCGATGTCGTGAACTAAACAAACGCGCCCGACCGGCGAAAATTTCCTGTCTTCTTTCGTTACATAGTGACTGTTCACGTTCTTTGATTGACCACAAACTGTTCCTTGCATGTTAAGTTGTCCAAGAATTAACAAAATTCGCCTTTCGAGAAGCCACAAACTCACACCGGCAATCGAGTTTTCCACTGAAAATCAGTGTAACGCTGATTGGTGCATTTAAATTTCACTCTTGCTTATGATTGGTCAAGCCAACTGTCCGATTACAGAACAAAGAAGTATCCGATTACAGAACAATAGGTGTCCAATTAATGATTAATCGGGGGGGTTTATGAACCAATCACATTCGAGGAAATTGTAATATTTATGATTAATATTGTAACGAACTTGTAGTTTGTCAGAATTTACCCTCTTCTGCTGTATTGTAGTCACTAGGAAATGTCGTTATGATTTATAATGGTAATAGGACTGAGTGGAGTCCGATTCGGTCTGTAATCATACGAGTGATTACGAAATCGGACGACCGCGCTTCGCGGAAGTCCGATTTCGTAATCACGAGTATGATTACAGACCGACATCGGACGACACGAAGTCCTCTTACCAATTAATCATAAATGTTACAATTTCTGAGAATGAAATGATCATATAGCTTCAGCGTCTTCTCCTGTACTATACATAAAAACAAAGCATCAACAAGTACTTCATCGCCGATCTATTTTAACACCCGCGTACACACGGTTCGGCGTTTGTAAACACGCCGCTTGTTCGTAGTTATCTAGCTCTCAGTTATATCAACTTAAAATACTTGAGAGAAAGAAGAAGCTAATTTACCCAATGATTTGAGTTGAATGCGGATTTTTGAAGTAAAAGTAAAAAATGTGTAAGTTCTTTACACTCAGTAAAAATCAGTAAACCCATCACGAACTCACATTTGAAAGACAGTGTATTTCGACTTTTCAGGTTTACATTTGTTAACATAACAGGTACTTTGAAACTCAGAATACTAGTTTATTTTTTTCACAGAAGTTTACTCCAAAGCATTCAAAGGAATTATTCAAGACTGAAAAAATCTGTATCTTAGCGGGTCGGCACAGCAATTACAAACTTACCGATTTCTTGACGGCTTAATTTTCTAGGAGCGTTTGTCCATCACAGTCCATCACAACAAAGTTAAGTTTCTTCCATGATTTTGAAATGAATCAACGACGTTCATTGACATTGGCCGAGCCGTAAGTTTCAGAGTGTCTATAGCACAGCATGCTGGCGATGTCGTGAACTAAACAAACGCGCCCGACCGGCGAAAATTTCCTGTCTTCTTTCGTTACATAGTGACTGTTCACGTTCTTTGATTGACCACAAACTGTTCCTTGCATGTTAAGTTGTCCAAGAATTAACAAAATTCGCCTTTCGAGAAGCCACAAACTCACACCGGCAATCGAGTTTTCCACTGAAAATCAGTGTAACGCTGATTGGTGCATTTAAATTTCACTCTTGCTTATGATTGGTCAAGCCAACTGTCCGATTACAGAACAAAGAAGTATCCGATTACAGAACAATAGGTGTCCAATTAATGATTAATCGAGGGGGTTTATGAACCAATCACATTCGAGGAAATTGTAATATTTATGATTAGTACCGGTCGTGTCGAGAGAAGCCCTATATGGTTCGTTTCCAGTGTTGCACAACACATGTACCTGGCTACTGTCGGATGTGACGTAGTTGACTGTCACTGATACCCATATAAGTTTGGGTTTCGCAATTAATAAACGTTCTGCTTCGCTCGTGTCTAAGCTGCGTTTCGTAGTTGTCCTTCGGCCTTCTAAGGCTCCGGTGAAAGGCCAGAGCGCACTGGCCTCGTTCCGTTACAATATATACATTTTATAATAGTATATGTACTATGATTTATAGCAAAGGGAAGGGGGGCTTAGTAAGACAAAGAAGTAAATACAAACAAAGACTGTATTGTTATGGAAAGTAGTGGCAGGGTTTTGGAAAGTTTAGCCCAGCATAAAAAACACAGTTCAAATAACATTTGACTTATAGTACTTATACAGTGTTATACAGTACATGATAAAAACAGCTGAGCAGTTAAAAAAAAAAAAAAAAAAAAAAAACTGCCTACTTAAACCAGAACTCACAAGTTTTTGCAATGTATAATTTCACAGAGGACAAATATTTTGATCTGTTTTTTGATAAACTGAAATGGTTTCTAATGCTGCAATTTTAATAAACACAGTTCTCTCTAATCAAATGTACAGAAACGCCAAATTCTTCTGTGTGAGTGATCCCCGAACGAAGTGAGGGAAATACTCAAGACGCTAATGCAGTAGTATTATCGCCTTATCGGAGACTCCAAGCCTGCCGCCATCTCGAAATCTAATGTTCGTCTGTCAGTCTGTCAGTCTGTCAGTCTTGCGTGCGACCTCGTCCCCAGTTCCTATCGCGTCGCTGCAGAACCAATAACAAAGGCCGGATCGATCACGTGTGGCCCTGTAGTTTTACTCGCAATATAAGAAATTAGATTGAACGAAGCAACTACAGTATATCGTAGCTGTGTTCACGAAAATAGAAAACTTGAAACACAACAGTCTCGCGAAGCTCGTCTTCAAAAGAGAAGGGAACAGGCACGAGCAAGGCGGAATCGTAAAACGATCAAACAGCGCCAAGTTCGTCTCGACAAAAGACGGATTTATGACCGAAAAGAAAGCGCATGAATGCCGATCGAAAGCGACATGAAGAGAAGCGGGTAACACAGACAACTCCGCAAAGAGAACAGCGCTTGAAAGCGAATCGAGACCTTCAGGAGAAAAAGCGGGCCGAAGAGAAGACTCCGCAAAGACAACAGCGCATGAATGCCGACCAAAAGCGACATGAACAGAAGCGGGTAACACAGACAACTCCGCAAAGGGAACAGCGCTTGAAAGCAAATCGGGAGCTTCAGACGCCGTTTTGTGTTAAACTCAGATACTTATTTAGAAAGGACAAGCAACAAAGGTTAGTCAGTGGAAATCGAACAATCACCGTGACAAATAAATTCTATCCCGTATAGCTTGTAACTCGATCACTTCAAGAATGTACTAAAATCTGTATGCTGATCATTTTCGCCAGTTTCGGCTACCGTATTCGCTCAGAGCAATCGGAACTTGGAGTCTTGAATAATTTAGTCAGATGTCTTATTTTTCTGTAATCTGACACGCGGTGATTGCAGCGAGAATCGTTCACAAGCACTTAGACGTATTACTGGGTCTGAAGCCCGTGTATAATTTGAAGTAAACTGTTCAAGTTTTGCTTTGATTCTGGGAGAAATCTTGCTGTTTTGAGTGGGTTGACATACAAAACAATTCGAGCCTATTAAATATGCATGCCTGAGTCTGGAGCATGCAATCCAGAGTAAAAACAAATCGCACAGGAAGCCTATTTAATTGTACTGCCTATGAATTCAAAATTGGAAAATCAGTGTTCCTTTTTTCCCGTACTACGACGGCCGACCAACTTCAAAATTTGAGTATTAAATTTTGAGAACGTGCTTGGAAGACTGTATGAATTAAGAGGCAGTCTCTGTAAAAACCACCAGCCGATTTTCGGGTCAAACATGGATTTCGCTAATTTTCTCCCTACAAGTCAACATTGTCATGCAACTTGTAAAAGTGACACTCTTTCGTCTGAATTGTTTCTCTGGCTTCCGAAATTGAACAAAATGACCTTGACCCCGCGTCAGCCGTTTGGCGCTTGTTGAAATTCTGAAAATTAGGCAAGTTCGACGAATCGCTTCGTCGAAAGTATAAGATCCCGAGCTTTAAACTTTGAATTATATGGACGTTTTGTGTCTTTTCTTTATACAGAAGAGTTAAAAATCTCTTTTCCTTTGATATTCGCGAAATACGAGACCGAATGGTCGACCTACCCAAGGCTGTGTTTCACGAGTACCACTTTTGATCATTTTCATAATGGATTTAGCAAAAAGTGGGAAACTTTTTTCCAAAGCAAGGCACATCAAATTAAAGTTTAAGGTTCCATCTACAACTTTCCGCAATAAAACCTTTTGGCCTCAATCTCCTTCAGTGTGCGGTGAGCTTCCGAAGTTCACTCACTTCGCTGTTTTTGCCGTAAATTCGCCTGCTACTAGAATGCCACAATTGGCGATTTTAATTGCTGTAAATTCTCCCAACCAAGCCTCATAATGTTTTAGGCAACTGATAAAGCCAGCAGAGCGGATATTTGGTAGATTTGTGTGAGTTTGAATCATAAAACGTCTGCGAGAGCCACCCGACTCACCCGACGTGCTAAAGGTCACGCACCACACAATTTGCCAGTCGCCGCCAACGGCGAAATTTAATAAACAAACACTCACTTGGAGGATATACATCCGGAAATACACCATTAGTGATTTCTGCTGCACTCTTTTTCAAAGAAACACACTCTCGTGACTGTGATACTTGTTATGAATAATTTCTGTGTTACTTGATTGACAAGCGAGTGTCAAACTCAATGAGTCATGTCTAATTTTAGATCGAAAGAAGTCAAACGGCTTTTTCTCTCACACAAAATTTGCAACTTAAAGTTAATTGCATCAAAGCAACAATTAGTTATTTTACCCTGCGAGCAGTGATTTCTCCTACGCTTGACCACTGCTCGCAGGGTATAGTTTTCCAATTTGCACTTTCGAGAGATGATACTTGTGTAAAAAACAAAAAAATAAACAAAAACAAAACAAAACAAAAACAAAACGAAAACAAAAACAAAAACAAAAAACAAAAACAAAAAACCGGCGTATTTTTGCACAGAAAAAATCTTCTGCACTGGTACGCAGTCTGCTGATAAGAGAGGTTTTTTGGTATTCAGTTAATGTGTCTTAAAGTAAAGGTTTGGATGCGTATGCTCTATGCATTTATGCATTTTTCAAACAAAAGTGTGATCACCCCCCCCCCCCCCTCCCATGATTTATCTCCTCCACCTCCTCCCCCTGGCCATAATTTTCACGCGATATAACTTATCTAGGGTAATTATTGGTCCAGTCTTGAACAGGGTCACAAATTAGAACTTTTGTCTTAAACACGAAGGCGCGCTATAAAAGGCCGTTGGCCCGCCTCTTTCGACACCAAATTTGCATAATGTTTGCTGAATAGCACGTGCGCCTGCAGCGTTCAGAAGTCGCGCTGCCCTTAATAAAATTTCTCTGCAGCTTGGCGACTTAATGTGCACCTAGAAGTAAACACATGCGGGCAACTTCAATGTGGAGTTCTGGACGGAAGGATTTGAAACGAAACTTTGCTTTTGGCTGCCAAAATACATTTTGAATTTCGCGGTGCAATGCGACGCATGGCTGCGCACCAAGAATATTTAATTTCTTGCTTTGAAGATTATTCTTGGATTTTACTCAAATTGCACTCAAAATGAATGTTTATCTGATGGAAAATTTGTGAGGCAACATTATCTTGTTTTGCGTGGTATTCAAGTACAAGGAAAAACAAAATTTGGACAATTTTGGCTTTTTACTAATTAGGAGCTGTTGTCTCGGTCACTGTTGATTGACAAGTGGCTCTGCGCTTCCCTGGGAAGCGCCCTTTTATAGTGCGCCCTCGTGTTTAATTTACACGGTGTCTTGAATACAGTCAGGGTTTTATAGTCAGTGGAACCTCCCTACCTATATTCCTGCTTCCTGTCTCTTGACTTGAACGGAGTGTCAAAGTGGGAGCACATCTCAAATCATCGAAAATAATGAAGAAATCGACAAATGCAAACGACGATGAGTTGGCCCCCCGGGGTGGGGGGTCATAAGCCCATAGGTATGTGCGCCCCAAAGGGTATCGTTTTCAAACATATTTAGTCTGAAATAGGGTATAGATTTAGTTTTTTTGTTCTGGGACTAGCGTCAGTAGTTAACAGAAACCAGTGTCGCTGCGGACATTGCACAACAAATGGAAGAAACAACGAGCGGAAATCGATGCTAAAGAAAAAACTCTAGATTAGAGTATACATTCTGGAGTCAGGTCTAAAATAGGGTATAGAAAATCAGATAAAAGATGAAATATGGTAAGGGTACGGTTTTCGGGACCGGGCGGCACACAAAACTAAGATGAGTACCCCTCCCCCCGTCCCGGGATTTGGCCAGTGAACAGATGGAGATTGAACAGGAAATTTAGGAAAGAGTTGTTCATGACCTCTCTCAAGCACCCCATAAAGCGCCCATGACCGCACGAATAAGCTAAAAAGCTTGAGAGTGAAATCTCATTTTCGTTCAAGTCAAGAGACAGGAAAGCCGACCTGATTGGAAATTACAGGATATTACAGCATGTTTATGTTTCCAAGAGTTCCAGAACAGAAAACATGCAAACACAAAAGTCGGCGATCGCACTTTTGTTTGAAAAAGTGCATAATACATAGCATCCAAACTTTTACTTTAAGAAACATTAACTGAATACCAAAAACGCTCTCTCATCAGCAGACTGCGTACCAGTACAGAAGATTTCTTCAGCGCAAAATATGCAGGATTTTTTTTACACAAGAAAAAAACTTACCCCGAGAGCTGTGGTCAAGCGTAGGAGAAACCGCTGCTCGCAGGGTAAAATAACTAATTGTTTCTTTGATGCAATTAAGTTTAAGGTGGCTCCATAGGGTTTTCAGACGCAATTTCGCGTGGGCACCAAAATCACAATGAAATAAAAACCCGACTTTCGTAATTCTCTGGAGGAAATCTGAATTTAACAGGAAATCCTAAAATCTCGGAGTAAAAACAGTTTACGATGCGTGCACGGTTCTTCGAGTCACGAAGAAAGCAAACCTGAAATCCTTTCAATCAAACTATAAGTACACGCCGGCTTTACTTGATCGCCGATCTTTATCACTTTACCTTCGAATGTATATAACTCTACTGAATTAGTTTGAAAGTATTGTTTCTGCACATCCTGTCAGGCCAATAACTAAACAAGCAACACAACGATGAAGAAGTTCTATACAATTCAGATTTTATTCTGTTTGACTTTGAAATGAACAGCCGTCACAAATGCGACTCGAACGGTCATTTCGGCAATCATCAGTTGCAATGGACAAACCAGTCATCCGGCCTAGTCACAACACTGACAGCAATTCTTGGAAGTAAACAAACTTAGACAGAATTTATTGGCGTTGTTATGAAGCTTTGCAAATCCTACTAACCTGCAGAGTTTGATCCCGTGTGTCAGTCTGTGGCATATTATTTCAGGTGAGCAGTCGCAAAACTAAACATTCACGAACTGTACTGAATAAGTATGAATGAACTTGATGGGACACAACTGCCAACAAACTTGTTGGGAGCTAGTGGACTAGCATTCGACGGCTTGAACTGGCGACTTTCGAACTGTCTTCACGGCTTTGTATTAGAAAGGATTGATTGAGTTGTTGAACAGCTATCACCCTCAAATTGTTCGAGACTTCGCTAACAGTAGTTCGCACAGCATAATTCGTGCCTGACATATCCAGTACGAGCTTCTCAAGACAGATATTCAGGAACTGCATGGTGTTTCCTTTTAGCTTCGCACCAAGAAAACTTGCTGTACTTGCAGGCGTGCGATCGCCGCTTTCTCCTCGTGTTTACATGCACACATTACGGCTAACGCATGCGTACTTGTCAATCTTGTCGAGTCATTATTTTGCATTTGATGGCGCAATACGCACGTAAAATATCAAGTTTTTCTTTGCATTTTTCTCGAGTTTCCTTCGGTGAATCTGTCTTAAATTTTGCAGGCAAACGAAGATTATATCCGGTTTTGTAATATTTGATTTTAATGGAAATTTATGGAGCAGAATTTTTTTATTTGCAAAAAACATAAATTTCCAATTAGCTCGGAATCCGCTCCTCTAACCCCAACTTTTTTTCACAGTTATGTTTACCTTATACATATTTCTAAACATACTGAAAGTTTCAGAAAAATTCACCGAAGAAAACTCGAGAAAATAGAGCAGAAAGTTTGAAAACGGGGTAGAAGACCTTTATTTCAAGGACGTATTGTTTCCATAGAAACCACACTAGAGTGACAAAAGTAAGACGTATACGCAACAGAACTTTCGAAACATCTACCCTGCAAATTTGATCAAGAAAGAATATAATGAAATGAAAATATGACGGTTTTGGTGTCATAAACTAAATACGAGCAAGTGCAGGGAAATACCCTATGGAGCCACCTTAAGTTGCAAATTTTGTGTGAGAGAGAAAAAGCCGTTTGACTTCTTTCGATCTAAAAATAAACACGACTCATTGAGTTTGACACTCACTTGTCAATCAAGTAACACAGAAATTATTCATAACAAGACAGGCCCGTGGCCAGTGCGCTTGTGACGTCATTAGTACAATGAATAGAGACACGCGGGGTCCCGGGAGAGGAACTTTTGTCGTGCGTTTATATGCAAAAGATATTATAGCCGAGTCAGTTTTTGCAAATGACGGATCCAAGAGCTCCCTTTATTTTTCTTGCCCTCTTTTCTTCTAATTTCGGTCAAACAGATATTCACGAAAAAGTGTATTATAATAATTGAGAGAAAACAATTATCGAAGGCCCCGTAGGAATATTCTTCGTTTGCAACAACCCAGTTTTCATTGCTTTCCGATGCACGTGACAGTACTTGTGTGACGCTTTCTATACAACCTGGCAACCTTGTTGAGTGAATTTTCAAGCTGACATGTTTTGTGGAGGAACTGTGTTGTCATTTTGTAATGGGATTGACTGGGGAATACCCGACATCTTAAGTAGCTGTAAGACAGCGTAATAGCCTTATCTCATCTTCCCAGCGTGTGCATCATGTTCAAGTAGCTGTAGCACATTAAGGCCCCGTCCACACTACGCCGGATAAATTTGAAAACGCAACTTTCACTCTGAAAACGCAAGAAATGTTTTCCGTCCACACTGGAAAACGGATAAAATGTTTCCGGGCCCAAATGTATTGTTATTGCTCTACAAACGTCCCTGACAATCTTTGAAACCACTTGACGTGGCCACGTGAGTCAGGGTTTTCGAAAAGTTCCGTTTTCAAAATGTTTTTCGTCCACACCAAAACGCAAAGCCGGCGCTTTCAAATTTATCCACTTTGAAGAGCGTTTTCCTAACCGTAAGAATAAAGTTGCGTTTTCAAATTTATCCGGCGTAGTGTGGACGGGGCCTAAAACATGACACTTCCCATGATGAAATTACTTCGTATGAAAAAGCCATCTCAGACGTTACGCATCCTACATGTACAAGTCTGATCACTAATATGTTCAAGACTGCTATGCATTAAGCTTTAACGCAAAATTCTGGGTCGATACGAAATTAATCTCTATCGGAAGCTGCAGACGTTTGAATACCGTGACAACAAAGGCGTGCATCACGGGCTTGTGGAGCGAACATTACGGCTCGGATAGTCGGATATCAACCTTGAAGACTTCGAGGTATTCAGTGACAAATATTCTCGATGTAATCGCCTGCCGGTCTTTCCTGCTTTTGTTAAAGCGGCGTGAGTGAAAGCTAAGTAGCTGATGATTCGGGATTCCCCGTTCTATGATATTATGCTCGTGACATTTCATTGACAGATCTTGTATCTTAATCTCGCGTGATATTTGCCTCAATCCTATTAGTAATTCAATATCCTCAGACAATAAACAAAGAACCTTTACTGCACGCAAAACGAAGTTAAACGCCGACTGTTCGTATACGCCGCGCGTTACACAAAGCCGCAGAGTTTCCGACAAAGGGAGACGCTCTGCCCGCAGGGAAAAGTTCAAGTTCTATCAAGTTTCGACACGTCTTCTACTACTTATTCGATGTTCTTTCACACAAATATTGCTCAGAACACAGATACATTGGTTGAAGCGGTATCTATAATCGAGCATTTGCAAAATACAACCCTTCGTACTTTACGGGGGTCCCGCTGGTAACACATCAAGCATTTGGGTACGGCTATTTTCAAGTCTTCCGACGCTTAAAAACAATGCAAGCCAAAATCGCTCCTAAAGTATGGCTTCCGTGCATCCAGAAAGCCAACCGATGATCGTTTTGTTTGGATCAACAACTGAAGGACCGGATTTTTTTTCTATATCCCTTGACAGAGAAAACCCATTGTACTTGGTTCTGTGATTTTGATCTCTGAATACGTGTGATCTTGCAATGCCTGTGTTTTAACACATTTTAAAATACAAACGTATCTTAGCACCTCGGTTACTTTTGGCAATCTTCTTTTTGAGCTTCTAGCTTTCTCGCAGCGATGGTTTATTGATCCTAATTTTCTCTTTCCATTTCCATCTGTGGCTTTTTATTGTTTCCATGTTGTTTACATGCACGTTCACGGAACGCATTAGCATTGTGAAGTACGTAAGCTCGGGTATAATCATGAACTTTTGACGACTTTGGGACATTCTTTGAAATGTATTCTTGTATTAGTCGCCTGCTTTTTCTACTCTTGTTCAAAATGCGTGAAAGGTAATTCAATGGTACGTGGCTTGGCTCACGACTTCGTCTTGGAGGACTTCGGTTTTCTTTCACATAAACATTTATGGGAATACAATAAAACTGAGCGAAGCAAGATCTACCAACGGTCACTTTTTCCTCAGCCATTTCCTAATTTTCAAATAATAACGCCATCTGTTCCACTGATTGTTTGACCTTCATGGCACCGAGCCAAAATCTCGCAACAACAACATAAATGCACGCAGAGTGAAATTTTGATTCCAAACAAAAGTCAGATTTTCTGACGCTTTACTTGTATCAGCAAGAATAATACAAAGTAAAAGAATACAAAGTACCTTCAAGTTCACCCTCATACTAAACAGTTCCATATAATCCGCTATCAAGCGCTTGTCAAGAATCGCCGTCTTTACACAGGTTCTCGTCTTTGTATCTCGAGCGCCTTCGTTCAGCTTGTTCCTTCAAGTTCTCAAGGTTCTGGATATTAGATTCTTCGTACATTTCTGTACAGTTGTGCATAGTTATGCAGTTCATTGATAAATTCATTGCATTTGCTTTCATGGCTTTCAATGTGGCTTTTGAGGCTGAACGGACCGACCCAAGCCAAAACCGCTCAATGAAATTTAGTATGGGTCTACCGCAGCCGGCGTATGCGTTTGTAAGTAAGATGAGCGGTCCATAAAATAATCCACAGAGCCAACTAAGGCAAGCAACTTGCTGTCTTCAAAATGGCGAAACTGCTTGCTCGACAAGTCACGTGATCACAACGTCATCACAAATCACATGATAATATCAACCAATTATCGCATGCAGATCTCTAACCCAGAAAAATAAAAAAAAATTAAAAAATCGCTGCATTTTATAGCTTGTGACGTCACAAGCAACAAGTATCACAGTCACGAGAGTGTGTTTCTTTGAAAAAGAGTGCAGCAGAAATCACTAATGATGTATTTCCGGATGTATATCCTCCAAGTGAGTGTTTGTTTATTAAATTTCGCCGTTGGCGGCGACTGGCAAATTGTGTGGTGCGTGACCTTTAGCACGTCGGGTGAGTCGGGTGGCTCTCGCAGATGTTTTATGATTCAAAACTCACACAAATCTACCAAATATCCGCTCTGCTGGCTTTATCAGTTGCCTAAAACATTATGAGGCTTGGTTGGGAGAATTTACAGCAATTAAAATCGCCAATTGTGGCATTCTACTAGCAGGCGAATTTACGGCAAAAACGGCGAAGTGAGTGAACTTCGGAAGCTCACCGCACACTGAAGGAGATTGAGGCCAAAAGGTTTTCTTGTAGAAAGTTGTAGATGGAACCTTAAACTTTAATTTGATGTGCCTTGCTTTGGAATAAAGTTTCCCACTTTTTGCTAAATCCATTATGAAAATGGTCAAAAGTGGTACTTGTAAAATACAGCCTTGGGTAGGTCGACCATTCGGTCTCGTATTTCGCGAATATCAAAGGAAAGGAGATTTTTAACTCTTCTGTATAAAGAAAAGACACAAAACTTCCATATAATTCAAAGTTTAAAGCTCGGGATCTTATACTTTCGACGAAGCGATTCGTCGAACTTGCCTAATTTTCAGAATTTCAACAAGCGCCAAACGGCTGACGCGGGGTCAAGGTCATTTTGTTCAATTTCGGAAGCCAGAGAAGCAATTCAGACGAAAGGGTTTCACTTTTATAAGTTGAATGACAATGTTGACTTGTAGGGAGAAAATTAGTGAAATCCATTTTTGACCTGAAAATCGGCTGGTGGTTTTTACAGAGACTGCCTCTTAATTTGACGTGCCGACCGTGGGAAATACGTACTTCGTCACGCAATCGATTCTTTTTTCAACGCAAAAGTATAACACACACCATTCTTTTTCTCCTTCCTTTGCGTGTAGCACTTGAGTTTGAAGAAAAGATTGAGTCAACATTTCGGTAAAACAAAGGCTACTCTTGTTGGGAGTTTCCAAAGTAATATACCATCAATGGCAGAGTGAGGGGGTATCTGCGATTATCGTATTTCTAGTATATATGTTGTGATTCTGTCTATAAAGCAAGTTGTCAGTGGCAAATTAACCTCTGCACTGTATGACACTGGAAGTTGATTTAACTGTCAAGACTCAAACGGTCAAAACAGTTTTCTGTCGTGAAAATTTATAGCATCACAACAACAAAGTTTTATCGCGGCCACAAAATGTCCGATAAGCAATGCATAACGGACGAGTTGAGTGAACAAAGTAAATAGACGTGTCTTACCTGCCCCTTGGAGGGCTATGTTTAAAACCTGGAACCGGGAACCCGGGAACGGGGAACGGGGAACGGGGAATCGGGAACCGGTAATCGCGAAGCCAGTGACCGCATGGTGCACGATGTCGGAGCAAACTGAAGGGTAAGCTAAGAAATATTCATCCTTTTGAGTCGTCCACAGTATACTTTTACTCACTGAAGATATTTTCAATCCTTAGAGACAATGAAGTGGATCACGAAAGGGGGACGACATATTCAAGGTGAGGAGATCAGCTTTTTATGTATGATTCAAACTCCGTGCGCGAGAAACAAAGCAATTTTTTTCTTTATCGGAGCCCAACTTTGAAGTCAACAGGCTACAGAAAGACGGATTAACTACATTACACTTTTGGAAAGAAAAATCGCTACGCGGTTCTCAGATTTTCCATATCACACAACATACGTAACTTTTATGGAAAAAGAGGAGTCTTATGTAATTCTTTCAATTTATGTAATTCTTTTCTTTCAATTGACAGTCAAAGCTTTTAACTCGAAATCTTATCAACAAACCATTTAGCATGTAATGGAGAGTTTACCTTTTGGTCGAGGGTCTATGTGGAAAGTTGAGGGTAACATGTCGATGGTTGAAAAGAGATCCTTTAATTTTTTTTTTCCGACAAAAGAAGAGAAATGAAATGAAGCAAAGCCTGAGTCGCAGCTATCAGTGAAAACAGGAACAGATTAATCTAATTAGCTACTTATACTAACATGTACTGATTATCAAACGTGTTGACGGGTACGCTTTGCCAAAATTGTTCATATTCGCATTTTAGAAATGTCCGTATTCCCAAATTTATCAAATGTGCAGTCCAGAGGATAATCTGCCATTGTTTAGCAAACGAACTCATCATATTACTATCCAAAAGAGTGTATTCTTCATCTGATTAGAGACTTTACTGCAATTATGTACTTGGGTGGTAACACTAAAGAGTCCCAGCTGGATGTAATTACACATCTCTGTTGTCACCATATTTATTTTAGATTTCGAGAGCCCACCTACAAATCCGGCACAGTAGTTTGTTTGATCATGAACACGGTAGTTAACTATTCTGTGTGTTTAACTTCGGAATGGAAGATTAGTACTTCAAACTCAGGTACTGGTGAAACATGACTCACCAAACATCTGGATCAGATAATAGCCGACAGGCAGGCGCCTGTTGTGTAATAGCTGTCTCATACGTGAACTACTGCGAATAGTCTGACTTAGAGGGAGTTACCGTTTCTCCAGTGATCATAAAAGGTTATGGGATCGTTATGAGTATCCTTACATGTTAGACCAGCGAGAAGGCCGGACAGAAATATGAAGGACGTTTCAGTTTGAGACACCGGCAGTTACCCAATCAATCCAAGAATCTAAGACTTAAACAAAGTCCGCAACAAAGCGAAGCTGTTTTTAAAAGGATAAAGTGATGATGAGATTTAAGATGAGAGATAAGTTATGACGAGATTTTTCAACACTCCGCACTTTCCATAAGAATTACATAAGACTCCTCTTTTTCCATAAAAGTTACGTATGTTGTGTAATATGGAAAATCTGAGAACCGCGTAGCGATTTTTCTTTCCAAAAGTGTAATGTAGTTAATCCGTCTTTCTGTAGCCTGTTGACTTCAAAGTTGGGCTCCGAAAAAGAAAAAAATTGCATCTAAAGGTCCAAGAGGCACGATTGTTTAGCAAATAATAAAATTATAGGCTGCTTTGTTTCTCGCGCACGGAGTTTGAATCATACATAAAAAGCTGATCTCCTCACTTGGAATATGTCGTCCCCCTTTCGTGATCCACTTCATTGTCTCTAAGGATTAAAATATCTTCAGTGAGTAAAAGTATACTGTGGACGACTCAAAAGGATGAATATTTCTTAGCTTACCCTTCAGTTTGCTCCGAGATCGTGCACCATGCGATGATGAAACGAAAGACAGACGTAATGAGCGGTCACTGGCTTCGCGATTCCCGGTTCCCGGGTTCCCGGTTACCGGTTCCCGGTTACCGGTTCCCGGTTACCGGTTCCCGGGTTCCCGGTTCTCCGTTCCCGGTTCCCGGTTCCGGGTTTTAAACATAGCCCCCTTGGAGCTATCGGCTGGCCTTCAAGCACTCACGAGGAGCCCCAGAGCCTGCATTCCGGTCACAACAGGGTTTCCTACCAGGCGTTGGGTTGCTACGTCCAACGCGTATTTCTGTCGCGAGATCTATGTGTCCAAATGACGGGAGACAGGTTCTGTTCCGAGAGCTGGCAATGGATTTGTTCTTCGCCATACTTGATATGCAAAGAGAGTGGCCAACAAATGACAGCTGCGCAACAATCAATGTATCAACTTCACCAATCGGCGCATTGTTGATACACTGATAGACGAAAAGGGGTTCAAAGCGAAGGTAATACAAACTAATATGCCACTTTGGAAACACGAGTCATCACATCAGCGTGTCGACACACAACGAGTATAAGCGCAGGTAACAAGCCTAAGAGAAAGCCGAATTGTAGTTAGGAATGAAGATAAATGTTCTGAACATGTTATTCAATGTTTATGTGCGAACTGCCTCGGCAAAAACCGAAAACCCGTCAAAAGTTCAATAACCCGCCAAAATCGGGTTGAAAGCCCGCCATCCCGCCAAATGCAATCCGAACCACTGCTCAAAAGGCCAGATCAAATCAGGGGATACTGGGTATGTAATATTTTTTTTTTGGTCTGGGAGAGGAACATGTAATTATGTTTTATCAAGCAAGAGTATTAGTGGAACGTATAAATACGTATGTTTTTCCTCTCCTATTTGGGCAGCACGCCTGCAGCAAAAAATATTTGTCTGATCTCGTGATGTTCGGGGAGCAAAAACGAACTGTGCACCTATAAATTTTTAATTCTAACAGCGAAATTAATCCTAAATAAGTATGGTTTTCCCTTCTGTTTTGGGCGGCACGCCTGGAGCAGAAACGAATTATTGGGTGACACGCCTGAGATTCTGTGGGTAAAAACATACTCCGCGCCTATAATTTATCAATTCTAACAGCAAACCTAAGTTATGGTTTTCCCTTCTGTTTTGGGCGGCACGCCTGAAGCAGAAACGAATTATTGGGTGACACGCCTGAGATTCTGTGGGTAAAAACATACTCCGCGCCCATAATTTCTCAATTCTAACAGCAAACCTAAGTTATGGTTTTCCCTTCTGTTTTGGGCGGCACGCCTGGAGCAGAAACGAATTATTGGGTGACACGCCTGAGATTCTGTGGGTAAAAACATACTCCGCGCCGATAATTTCTCAATTCTAACAGCAAACCTAAGTTATGGTTTTCCCTTCTGTTTTGGGCGGCACGCCTGGAGCAGAAACGAATTATTGGGTGACACGCCTGAGATTCTGTGGGTTAAAAACATACTCCGCGCCTATAATTTCTCGATTCTAACAGCAAACCTAAGTTATGGTTTTTCCCTCCTGTTTTGGGCGGCACGCCTGGAGCAGAAACGAATTATTGGGTGACACGCCTGAGATTCTGTGGGTAAAAACATACTCCGCGCCGATAATTTCTCGATTTTAACAGCAAACCTAAGTTATGGTTTTTCCCTCCTGTTTTGGGCGGCACGCCTGGAGCAGAAACGAGTTATTGGGTGACACGCCTGAGATTCTGTGGGTAAAAACATACTCCGCGCCGATAATTTCTCGATTCTAACAGTAAACCTAAGTTATGGTTTCCCCTTCTGTTTTGGGCGGCACGCCTGGAGCAGAAACGAATTATTGGGTGACACGCCTGAAATTCTGTGGGTATAAACATTCTCTGCGCGACTAATTTTCATTGCTAACAAAAAAAAAGAGGTTTCCCCTTGGGTGACATGTCTGAAGCAGAATCACTATTCCTGCGAATTTAAAAAAATGGTCTGTAAAAAGAAGTCATAAAAATTGATGCCGACTGATGTTATTTCCATCAATTTTCAGTTTAGCAGCACAGGAAATTGTATAGATGCGACATGGTTTGCAACGGTTGATATGTTCCTTGCAGAGTAGTCACATAAACGCAGTGCTGTATTTGAGAAAATCAAGCGTCAATTTTCCTGGCCTTTGACTAAATCCGTACTTCAGAGGCTTTCCAGAGCTGAGGCCGGCCGCCCGATAAAAAATTTCCACAAACAATTTTGAGCGGACAGATGAAACATGCCGGAATCTGTTCAATAAAGCGCCCTTGAGTTCCGTCTGCACGCACGTTATTGAAGAAACGAAAATGTTTATCAGTCTTTTTTTAAACCTTGCGAGGGAACCAGACCGATCAAAATAAATCAGCAGGTGATGGAACACACACGGCACCCACTGTTTTGAAAAAGTGACAATCTTGCATTCCCCAAATATTTCATCACACTTTTCTCTTCATTAATACGCGTCCTGTGGTGATTTTGCGAGTCCATTTTGGCCTCGCAAAACCGGAATGTGTTTAGCTTATTTTCTGTTCTCCCGCTGTTCTTCCAGAGCCGGGTTGTCAGGGTTAGCCCATCCACGGCTATGCAGATATTGTTGCCTCTGGAAGCGCCGTTCTTCGACAAGAAACGAAACGTTGCTCACGGCGTCGATTATTGGCCTCATTTTGAGCCTGAAGCCTGCGGGCCTCTTGTGCATTCATTTCATTGTGGCGTCGGGAAGCAGCTCGTTGTCGAGCGGCTTAATCACGCGCTGTTCTTTTGCCTGAGTAGTTTCTTGGGCCTGCTTCTGCCTGTGATGCTCCAGATCAGCTATAATGCGCTGCTCTCTTTCCTGAATCTTCTCCTGCAGAGCTCGTTTCTGCTGATAATATAATGCTCTCGGTCATACCGTCGCTTTTTTGGCAGCGACAGCACTGTCTGTTTGCCGTCTGCGCTCGAGACGGATACGAGATCGTCTTAGTCTCGCTTCTTCTCTTCGTTTTTGAAGACAAACTTGTTTCTTCTCTTGAGAGTGTTCGGTTTGATTCTTTGCTTGATTCATGCTTGCCTCCTATAGTGTCCGTTGCTTCGCAACGGACCAGCACAAGACGACGTGATCAACCCAGCAGACACCGCGGTGCGGGAAGGTCGCCCGTGAACGAAAAACATTAAAACACGAGAATCGAGGTCGCGAGAGGAAAGAGCCTGGGAACGAGGTTAGAGTGTTCTACCCAGCAAACCCCGCGCGTGATTCTGTTCCGAGTTTCTACCCAGCAGACCCCGCTGCGCGGGGACGTGATTCTCTTCCGATGTTTTCCCAGCAAACCCCGCTGCGCGGGGAGGTCGCCCGTGAACAAAAAACATTAAAAAACAACATGGTGTTCAGATTAGTGCCCACGCAGGGCGTGGGAATCATTACAACACTCATACACTTGGTTCTTAAAGGTTGAGCGACTCTGCATTTTGAGAATGCGTGACATATCTTTTTATGCACAATCGATTATGACTGTTTGACTATGACTCTTATTTCTAATCAGAGGCCACGATTAATCCAGCCTTCGCTTCACTACTTATGTGTTTTCTTTTATTAACTCAATACGTCTCTTCTATCAGGCTTTCGAGTATTTGTGCTCTGTAACAAATATAAAATTGAAAGCGAGGAATGTCACACGAGAGATGTTTACAATATTATTGCGCTTTTGTTCACAGTGTGTTCAGTCCATTTGTGACTGCAAACTTAATCCTCAGAATTATTTCGGTGTATTTTTCATTTCTGGTATTCATTGACAATAATAATAATAATAATAATGTCATTTATTTATACACGGTGTTAGGCAACTGCAGCAATAAAGCTGATGTGGCCGTGTTGATAAAATCTATAAATTAAAAGTTAAAAACTGGACTTAAGCTAACTAGTTACATTGCCAGTTGGATATCTAACTACCTACCAATGTTTATATACTGACAGTAGTATTTTAAAATTAACTTAATACTTGAAAGTATATCTAAGATGGTTAGTTGCATGGGTGCGTGTTTGAGTTAGATGTATGTGTGTGTGAGTGGGTAACGTAAATATAGAAATTATGAAAGTAATATAAATAATTATAATATTGCCTAAAGGTAGCTGAGTGGATAGGTTGAATGAGCGCTCTTTGCTTCAATTGTACACAAACTCTTCGCTAAGCCTTGTGTTTGGCTTTAGAGGTATGCTGCTTATGTGTATTTTTACTAACTTCATGAAACAGGAGTGTGGTTTTTCTTGAAGGGGCTCTTCTAAGTGATTCCACAAAACTGATGACCTATATGTGATTGACTTGTGAACGGCGTCCGTGCGTGTTTGCGGGATGACTAGATTATTTCTACCTCTTAGAGAATATTTAGAACTCCTGTGAGTGAAAAGTTTGCTCTAGGTGGTTTCCGATTGTACTGCCTTATGCACAAATGTCGCTAGCCTATATTTGTATTGCCAAAATAGTGTGTTCCATTTTACTTTTTCGAGAACTTCAGTGCTGGGAGTGTTCCATTCAATCTTTTAAATGATCTTGGCTGCCCTTACATGCATTTTCTCAAGGTCTTGGAATGAGGTCTTATTGCAATTCCCCCAGAGGATTATTCCGTAAGTGATTGACGGCAGGATTACTCTGAAGTAGAATGTTACGAGGGCACTGGTTGGTAGGAACTTCAGAGCTTTAAGTAAATTGAGCTTGTTAGCATATGACTTGATTAGGTCATGGAGGTGCGTTGTCCAGTTCAATTTATTGTCGATTCTGATACCAAGGCATCTTGTTGAGTTGACAAATTCGATGGCATTGTTGTTAATCTTTAATTCTTGAATTGGGCCGACTAGTCTCTTTCCTGATAATAGCATGGCTTCACATTTTTTAGGATGTAGTGTCATGGCGTGTTTGACGCACCATTCGTCAATGAGGGCTAGGGCTTTATTAGATGCTGCTATAGCAGAGTCAACGTTGTCGGCTATGCAGTATAGGGTGGTGTCATCTGCGAACATCTCAATGCTTGCTTCCTCCAGGGAGGAGATGGTGTCAGGGAGGTCGTCGGTGTACAGGCTAAACAGAATTGGGCCCAAAACTGATCCCTGTGGTACTCCACAGGTGACGTTGGTGGTCTGGGATTTGTCCTCACTTACAGTGGCAAACTGTGTCCGATCGGATAGGTAGTCGGTCAGCCACTGCCATAAGTCCCCCATGATTCCATAGCCTTGTAACTTTTTCGGCAGGATAGTGTGGGAGACAGAGTCAAAAGCCTTTCGGAAATCAATGAAGACTGCGAAGACAACTTTACAATTGTCCAGAGCAAAGCGCCACTGTTCGGTCATATACACTAGTTGTAATTCGGTTGAGTGGCCCTCTTTGTATGCCCACTGATGTGGGCTAACAAGATTATGTGTCCGTGCCATGTGATCTGTGATCTGTGATCTTGTCAGAAATGCACCTTTCCATTATTTTGTTTGGGACACTTAGAAGCGAAAGAGGCCGGTAGTTTTCTCTCTCAGTGATATCTCCCTTTTTGTGAGTTGTTTTGAGGCGAGCGCATTTCCAAGTAGAGGGGGCGGTCGCTTCTACCAAGCTTTGGTTGTAGATTTCCGTTAAAGAGGGTACAATGGGGGGCCGCTAATTTGAGGAGTCTGGGGGAGATTCCGTCCGGTCCAGTGGCTTTGTTGGGATTTAGGGCTTCCAAGTGTTTTCGCACCACCTCTTGTCTAATTGTCATGGTTTCGATAGTTGGTGTCACCTTGGTGCACAGTGTCTGGGGAGGGTTCGATGGCACAGGGAGTCGCGCTGCCTGTCTTTCGCCTATGGTGGCAAAATACAGGTTTAGCAGCTCAGCCTTTTCCGTGTCACTGGTGGCCAGAGTCCCATCGTCTCTTCTAATTGCTGGTGGCGGGGGATCGCTGCTGAAATATGTTGCTTTCTTTATCAGTTTCCAAAAGCTTTTTGTGTCTCGCGCTTTCTCGAACTGGGCTGCAAAGTATTTCTCTTTTGCTCTTCTTAGTTCGTACGTGACTTCATTCCTCATGGTTCTATATCTACGTCTCATGCCTTCATTCTTAGTACGTTTCGCCTCGTTTAGCATTTTGTAGCGTAGATTCATCTTGTGTCTGAGTTTACCAGTTACCCACGGAAGCGATTGGCTTCTGACCTTAGTTCGGCGGGGAGGGGAGTTGTCGTCACATATTTGGGAAAAGAGTTTTGTCCACGCCCAATATGCATCGTCTACATTATCAAAAGCCCTACAGACTGACCATGGAGCGTTTTGTAACTCATTTTGAAATTTCTCTGTATTAAACAGTTTATAGTTTCTGGTGTCGATTATTCTTGGTTGTGGTCTTGTTGCTTTTAGATTCAGAGTGGTTGAGACAAGTTTATGGTCACTGATTCCAAGGTCTAGTACTCTGGAGTTCTTAACCCACATCAGCTTGTTGGTGACCACGAGATCGATTAACGTGGCCGTGTTCTCAGTCACTCTGGTAGGTTCTTTGTTTACGACTGAGCAGCCGAATTGAGAGAAGATAGCCTTCAGTCTGTCGGTCTGTTGTACAACTTCATTTTCCGAGTTATCGTTTCCAGTTTGGAGGGAGCAGTTCCGAAAGTTTACGTTGAAGTCGCCAACAAGGACGAGATTTTTATATTTCAGCCAGGTTCTCTCAAGTTGTGTAGTGAACTCGCCAAAGAACGCCGTTTCACTTGGAGCTCTGTAGACTAGACCAAGGACAAAAGATGTTGTTTTTGTGTGCAGCTTTATCCATATGGCTTCAATGGCAGGGTTCTCTAAATGCCGGAGCTGTATAGCGGCTAGGTGATGCGCGACGTAAATAATACAACCGCCACCTTTCTTTCCATTCCCACGATCTCTTCTCATTAGGCGATATTAATCAATCTGTAATTGCTTGTCGCCAACTTCTTTGTTCAGATGAGTTTCCGTGATGGCTAAGATGTCGAATTTGCATGTTTGGAGTAGCATGCGAACCTCGTCCATTTTGTTTTTGATGCTTCGGATGTTGAGTTGGGCTATATTCAGGTTGTTCTCTCCCCTCCGTGTGTCCTGTGCGAATTTATGTAAATAAAACGTGTTGTCCGCTTGTCGGTTGTGAAGGTAGCTTTGATCCCCTTGAAGAATCTCCAAAAGTTCCGTGTCCCCGATGTCCTCAAAGGGAAATGTCATCTTTATTTCACATGTTGGGCATACCCAAACGCTGTTTGTATTTGAGGACACTTTGTTGAATGCTGCTGGTGATATGGAACCGCATTTAATGTGGCATTTGAGTTTACACACCGAGCAGTGCAGGGCTCTATGGTTCTTTGCAACCGGTCTCCCACACAGAGCACGGGTTCTTGATATCGCCAGGGTTAGTTTCGACGTCGTCCGCCCTCATCAGCTTTATACTGAGGACAGCGCAAGAGTTTGGGTAGTAGGGGATCTTCCTTAGGGAAAACCTCTGTTTAAGTGAGCTCTTGGTAAGGTTGTGCTTCCGCAGCGGACCAAGATGGCGTATGTCGCTCGATGTTTCAAAGCGTCCACTCGAGGCTCGGTCTCATATATTTCGGCGCCTTGACTCTGTCTTGTTTTTTAACTGAATGCGTTTCACTTCTATCAGGCTTTCGAGTATTCTTGCTTTGTAACAAATATAAAATTGAAAGCGAGGAATGTAACACTAGCCCAACACGAAACTTGTTTACAATATTCTTGCGGTTTTGTTCACAGCGTGTTCAGTCCATTTGTGACTGCAAACTCAATGCTCAGGACTATTTCGGCGTATTTTTCATTTCTACTATGCAATGACCATTGCGAAACAAAGGCTACATGATCGAATGGAAGAAACTCCTTTCAATAGGCAATGTACGATGAGCAGAAGCATTTATGTCATGTTCAGTGCAAAAGCATAGATCGCTTTTGTTTTACGGCAAAAGCTCATTGTAGCTTTGGTTTTCGGCCTGTTATCTTCCCAGGAGTATTCGCATCACCACAGAAAGTTTCGTCGGGACTAATTAGCGGCGACAGAGTTATTTGCAATCCCGCAGCGGTATCCATCAAATAATCGAATCCATCACATTTCCGCGGTGAACTTAGCAACGCAACCAAAGTTATTCCCTAAAATCCAGTTTATCCATACATGTTCCACAGAACCAAACGGTGTTGAGTTTGGATGGGATGCTGTGACAGTTTGACATTTAGCAGTTCAATTACAACAATAGCCGTTTAGTATCGTATCTTATTCGCAACATAATCCTATCGTGATATTTAGAATGATTAGCATGCCATGAACAGACTACAATAATCGATACATCGAGAACGGTTTGGAACGTTCACCCAATCTCAGACCTCCAGCGTCAGGCACCACCAACCACATCCTCGAGCTAAGATTAGTGATTATTATGAAGTTACAAACTCACTAGGATTAATGAATATCATGAAGGCAATAGATCATTCCAGCGAGTAGCCGCTGGACACACTCGCAGTCCGTTAACGCTCTTCGGCGGGCCGATTCGGCGGCCATTTGAATATATAAATCATTAATATTCAGTTGGAATATATTCCAGTGCAGAAGGATGTGGGAAGGATGTCAAAAGACTCTGAAGGTAAAGAAGTCGTGGCTTCATTCATATTTTTATCGATTTAGAGGTTGTAAAACCGGGTTTATCATTCCCGTCAGCACGTGAATAAATCGGTAAAAGTGCCACACAAGCTAGCGAGTCGTGAGCCGTCCGCTTCTGACCTCCCCTTTTAGACTTCTGCGCGTGCATGCAGTTAGGGTTTTGGGCTTTTTTCAATTTCAAGCAACCCTGCAATACTTAAATATACATACTTCTTTGATAGGGACGTATAATAGAGTTACAAACATCGCCACAACTATACAATAATATATCCTCTTGCGAACGGCTGCGCTGTAGCACAGCTTCTCCCGTAGCTGCTGTATGATCGATGTTCTAAATAAAACTCAGACTTTACGTTTGAATACGACGTATCCCAATCGATTGATTTGACACCCTGTACCTTCAAAGCAAAGACTGCTGCTGCAGATCAGTGAATGCATTAAAATATAATTTGGAGATTCTTTGTTTGAGTTTAAAATTATTCAGTGGAACTATGTATATATTCACATTTAATACTAGTAGTAATCAGAGATTAGTCAGGTGCGTTCGACTTCTCTTTGCTTGGAGTTGTTTTCGTTTTAAAATGCTTTTCCCTATAACGATCTCGAAAAGTTCGTGGGTTTCGTCTGAAACCGGAAGTGAGCAGCACGAAGACCGTGCGGTCCGGGTTCGAACCCCGGCCAAGCAATATTAAACCAAAACTTTTTCTTTCTTTCTTTCTTTTTCTTTCTTTATTTTTATTTTATTTTAATTCTTTGAAGATATACAAAAATTGTAAGACATGGTCAAGTGTGATTTTAGATCACACTTATACCTTCGTCGGAAGTTGAGTTGCACACAAGAGTTTCACAATTCGACCATCCTGAGGCTTGCGATTGAATCACCGCGATACCTATGTCTCCACAAAGCCGTATATTTCTTCTAGATAAGTATCTGGAACATAAGTAAAGTGTCAGTTGCATATTGAGTATATTTTCATCAACGCAGAAACTGAAATACGGCAATCGCGAGTCGAGTTACAATTTTCTGTGGAATTCTTGCTGTCGTGCTGCCCTTATTATCCCAGATATTGGCTTCTTTCAGTGAAAAGTAGCTGTCTTTGCCTTTGATAGACCTCAGTGTGATCATTCAGAGCCACTCGTGCGACACAGCGCGATGGCAATCGCGAGTCGATTACATTTTCCTGTGGAATTCTTGCTGTCGTGCTGCCCTTATTATCCAGATATTGGTTTCTTTTACTGAAAAGTAGGTGTCTTTGTCTTGATAGACCTCAGTGTGATCATTCAGAGCCACTCGTGCGACACAGAGCGCTTATAGTAATTATTCAAAATGGCGCAGATTTGGAACGTCGCCCACCAACGAAAAATCTCGATTTCTCGCGGCTGCGGAAAGCACGTGACAGGTATCCCATCGACCCCAAGATACCCAAATCCGGTTGAGATTAGAGTTGCGTTCTCCTTCATCAAACGCAATAATATACACTGCATAGTGGGACTTGATTTTAAATTTGAAGTTTCATTTAATGATAGCACTATTATGGGGAACTGTGTTAACAATTTCTGATTGTTTTGGCTTTTTCTCAGTTGAAAATTGTCATGCTGACAACCGAGAGCATATCGAATTACAAACCAAGAGAAAGCTATTTTCTGCAGTTCAGAAAGTGAGGCATTCTCATTTAACATGGTAGAAATATGTCGCCGTTTCTGGTAGCTCGTTTGTGTTCAGTAAGTCTCGTGTTCATGTTTCTGCCAGTTTCACCAATGTAGGTGGCTTTGCAGTCAGTACAAGATATTCTGTATACTGACTGCTATTCTTGTACTGACTGCAAAGCCACCTACATTGGTAAAGCTGGCAGAAACCTGAACACGAGACTTACTGAACACAAACGAGCTACCAGAAACGGCGACATCAGAAATCACATTTCTGAACACCACCGACAGACTAAACACGACATCAACTGGGACTCTGCTGAATGCATCAACCACAGTACCAACTACTACCAACGACTTACACTGGAAAGCTGGTACACAAACTTAGAACGGAAACCACTCAACAGATGCCAACAATTACCGGCACCTTACAAACGACTGATAGATGACATCAAACGCAACCGAACGAACAATAGACAAATCAACAGGACAAAAGAACATCAACTGACCAATAACGAAACACAACCAAGCCGACCCGACCAACCATAGGCCGACATAACGGACCAATCACTTCAACAACCAGAGACATATATACCGCCATCTGACAAATACTTTCACTTGACTCTGAAGATGACTTCCTCTCAGGTAGTCGAAACGTCAGTCACCAACAACAGTCTTTCTGGAGACTACTCTAACCCGGACGATCACAACCAACCTACCGTTCACACTCCTGGGTTCAAACCATTTGCCATATTATTATTATTATTATTATTATTATTATTATTATTATTATTATTATTATTATTATTATTATTATTATTATTATTATTATTATTATTATTATTATTATTATTATTATTATTATTATTATTATTATTATTATTATTATTATTATTATTATTATTATTATTATTATTATTATTATTATTATTATTATTATTATTATTATTATTATTATTATTATTATTATTATTATTATTATTATTATTATTATTATTATTATTATTATTATTATTATTATTATTATTATTATTATTATTATTATTATTATTATTATTATTATTATTATTATTATTTAAACATATTTGGGCGTTTACCCCAAGAACTCATGGCTCATCGAGGGGCTTATCGTGTAAGTGCACGGTAACATAGCAAATGCCATGTATTTATCTTAGATATTGGCACTGAAAAGACCGAGCAGCCAAAGCTTGGAGCGGCGTGCTTAAAGCTTTTCAAAAAGTTCACTAAAGGTAATTACTATTTTTCATTCACATTCTATTGTAGTATGTACTTTTGTGATTCTTTGGTGTGCTGTGAGCGTGAGCTCCTAGCTTATGTATTAAGTCAAATGAAATATCCTTATGAAATGGTCGCATGTTTTTGCAATTTTACCGGGGAAATTCTGAGAAGCAGATTAAGAATTTTATCATTAAGAATACAGTATTTTGGCCATGATATTTTGGCCACAAATATCACGCGAGATTAAGATACAAGATCTGTCAATGAAATGTCACAAGCATAATATCATAGAACGGGGAATCCCGAATCATCAGCTACTTAGCTTTCACTCACGCCGCTTTAACAAAAGCAGGGAAGACCGGCAGGCGATTACATCGAGAATATTTGTCACTGAATACCTCGAAGACTTCAAAAGCTCAAGGTTGATATCCGACTATCCGAGCCTAATGTTCGCTCCACAAGCGTGATGCACGCCTTTGTTGTCACGGTATTCAAACGTCTGCAGCTTCCGATAGAGATTAATTTCGTATCGACCCAGAATTTTGCGTTAAAGCTTAATGCATAGCAGTCTTGAACATATTAGTGATCAGACTTGTACATGTAGGATGCATAACTTCTGAGATGGCTTTTTCATACGATGAAGTAACTTCACCATAAGAAGTATCATGTTTTAATGTGCTGCAGAGATAAGCGTCTAAAAAGCTTTCAATTACAGCTACTTGAACATGATGCACACGCTGGGAAGATTAGCAAAGACGAGATAAGACTAAAAAGCTGTTATTACACCTCCTGGTACATGATACATACGCAAACATTCCAACATCTGCTGCAGAGATAGGCATAAAAAAGCAATATTAAAGAGAGTGGCACTGAGAAAAGCTTTTTGTTGTTGCTGTTAAGGTCTTCGTTTTCAGTACGCTGTCTTATAGCTACTTAAGATGTCGGGTATTCCCCAGTCAATCCCATTACAAAATGAAAACACAGTTCCTCCACAAAACATGTTAGCTTGAAAATTCACTCAACAAAGTTGCCAGGTTGTATAGCAAGCGTCACACAAGTACTGTCACGTGCATCGGAAAGCAAGTTCAAAATGCTCCCGGCAAAAACGGTCATTCAAGGCAAAAGCAAATCACTCATTGAAAATATTATTCCGTATGAAACATCATACCCGGCATGAGTCGGGAGCTATGAAAACTGGGTTGTTGCAAACGAAGAGTATTCCTACGGGGCCTTCGATAATTGTTTTATCCCAATTATTATAAAACACTTTTTCGTGAATATCTGTTTGACCGAAATTAGAAGAAAAGAGGGCAAGAAAAATAAAGGGAGCTCTTGGATCCGTCATGTGCAAAAACTAACTCGGCTATAATATCTTTTGCATATAAACGCACGACAAAAGTTCCTCTCCCGGGACCCCGCGTGTCTCTATTCATTGTACTAATGACGCCACAAGCGCACTGGCCACGGACTTGTCTTGTTTAATTCAAAGTTGTATAGTCAAAGTCGAACCTACCGAGTCGCATGCATAGCTCATGACCGCACTCCCTTAATCCAACGCCAATATAATTATGTATGTAATTATGTTTAATATACTAAGTGTCAGACAACTACTTATCAACGATCATTTCTACTTAAAACAACCAGAATTTGGAACACCTTGGCAGACGTGCTAAACATTAGCCACGCAGCCTCATGCACCCTGTCAAATTGTGTTTTTAGTTTCAAGTCATCATAAGGTTTCTCGTTTTTATAAGTTGTGTATTGTAATTAAGTTGAACAATTTTTTTACGAGAAGTATAATCAATTTGGACCTGTAGTAGTTAGCTATGCTGTTGCGGTAACCTCGTCATAGTCTTTCTTATTGTTATCTATAGTTTTCACTTCCTACATTTCACTTTGTATCGAATATGGCGAAGCTGATAAAATACATATCTATGAAATGGTTGCGATAGCTTTGAAGCAATGGTGATTTTCAGGAATATACACAGTTCTTTTGCATTTCTGGCGTTTTTTCTTTGTGTGATTCCAGAACAACTTTTCACTAAATTGTAGAGTATGTATTACTCTTACAGTATCTATATATATCCTTAAAAACTGTTACCCCTTACTCTCGTGACATAGAAACTTTGCAAAGTGCGGAAGATGTAATGTTAGTTATAGCGTTTGATTGGCCATTAGAACTGACCGATACCCTAACTTCTGAATGGCGACGCGCACCCTTTGCGTCAGGAGTCTGATTATACTCAGAGTTAAAGTGAGACTTGTGCAGCGTTGTGCGAGTTACTTAATATATATAAGGTGTTGGGTAAAAGGACGATTCCTATCTTCACCTTTCCACGTACATCTCAAAACCTTCTCAGGGGAGTTTCTCCCCTCGTTACACAACGTTCAAATTGAAACAGGTGATGCCATATATCTGTATTACCGATGAATAAAGGAGCATTTACAATTTGAAGACAATGTCACTGAAAGGAACCACAGTTTGCAGATAACATACTACAGTTATGAACATTTATCTCGCTGCAAGTACAACAAAAAGTATTGGATACTTGATAAAATAGCACCGAATGATTAATAATCTAAAGGAGCAGTCATGTAACGGCATTTTTTAAAATAAACACGGCAGTGAAATCAATGTATGGGATGATCAAGAGTCGTAACCGAACATCAACCTGTTCTTTAAAACCTCTATCGTACTTTGTTAGTATTTATCTCCCGTCCGGCTGTGGTATCAAGCCATTGGCTACAATAAAGACAGCAAGAACTAAACGACTTGTCACATAGGTTTTTCAGTGGGATTACTCCAGAATATAGCATCTACAATGCCCGCGCGATAGGGTTGCGGAAGCATAGCCTTGTGCAGTAACATTTATACTAGAAATACGATAATCGCAGATACCCCCTCACTCTGTCCTGCACTGGCATATATTAGAAGTTTCGACGCAAAAAAATAAACATAGAAGTAATGTGTCTATTTTAAAGGACCTTTGATGTAACCAGCTTGTTGTAGTTGATGGGGCAAGCGTATTAAAATAACGTTTTACTACTTGTACTATACCAAGTGCTGAACACTTAAAGGAGAAAAAGAGGGGTCTGAAATATAGTAACTTTGTGTTACTAAGCTCTGACCCAATAAGAAAACAACATATATATCAGCATCAATTTTTTTATTCTTAATCTTATTGTCATCATCATCATACAGCACACTAATCATTGTGTGCCATTTTTATCATACATTTGTGTTATATAAGCTTCATCAAGTGCTCTTGCCTGGTACAAAAATAATATAAAATAAGTTATGTAGTGAGAAGTGACAGTTTAGTCAGCATTCACTTAACCAAAAAGGTACAAAAAGCTATATATTCTCTATACTGTACAATACAGTACACTTTCAACTGAAGGAGAAAATTGAATTTGATCACTCTTTAGGTGTGAAAGGGTTTAAACTTGTTACAACATTGGTTACTGTCCACCTTGGTGCTGGCCTTATATACTCATGTTATTGCCACTTATATTACATAACTGTACTGAAGTTTTCCTTCATAAAAAGCAAACAACCCTCTAACAAATAAGTAAATAACAAAACCTTGTGTCAAAAAGGTACACATAGAAAAACATACTTGGCTCTGAGCATGTCACCCACTTGAGCAAAGTACAGTACCATTCCAAATTTTAAGAAAACATACAGATATACCGAAATTTTTTTGTGGCATACTCAACAGAATATACAGAATATACAGGCCAATGTTTTTGAGAACATTTTCCTCTGGCATTCTTGTTGGACCAGACAATCGGGTTGTACACGTCAGCATTGAGTTCATTTTTGGCTCCTGACAATCTTACACTTTCATGATGTCAGTGACTTGGTATATGAGGATCCCTTAACAGCACAGGAGTTGGCTTCTCAGCATGATTCCTTCACTTTAACATTTCCTTTAGCATGATCTTTGGAGATGAAAACACATGTTCAGGTTTTTGTCTTCGGTACATATTGTTGCAAATTTATTATACAGTACTTACCTATAAACAACATAGAAATTGAACTTCCACTTGGACCGAAGTGTAAGTTTAGCTAAGGAACCTCTTTCTTTGCTCCTACAAAAATCAGAAAAGGCACCAAGTCTTAAGTGGATTAATAAGATAATTCACATGATGTACACAATACAATGCAGTTTCATAGCTAACCTGTACTATTCATCCACAATTGACATAAATCTTGGAAGGATGCTGCAAAGGAACTGGTGCACTGTAAATTTGTTGTCCTGATAATAGAGGCCAACTAAATTTCCTCAAAACACTGCTATAAATGTTTTTGGTTATCCCCGAGCGTAATATCAAGTGTACATGGCATAAAAACAAATGCACATCATCATATGGACAGCTAAAGAAACTTCACTGCATAGATCATAAATCACTGTAAATTAATTAGGCACTGATACTGTAGTAAAAATTGGCAAATATTCTAAAAAACACAAACTACAGCTTTTGCAATGGTAAATCAAAGTACAAACACATGTATGCAATATTGTGTTCTCTTCGATCCTTGTGTATAAAAATGCAGCAAATAATAACAAAACACAATCAGTGGTCTGATTAAGCAGGAATTCAAATTAAACAAAATTTCACCATGCATTCTTTGTTTAACTGTTCTTCATTGAAAAGAAACAATGACAAATGGCCGAATTGCAATTAATGCGTAATTGTGCAAATTTCAATACACAGCGAGGTCAAAAATATAAATACAACTATAAAAGCCATACAGAATTTAGTTTTCAATTCTTACCTGCCCCTTGCTTACTGATGATAAGAACGGGCAGATCACTCACATTGGTTGGAAGAGTGCTGAGAAATACCTGAAATCCTGTGGCAAGTTGAGGACATAACCTTTGTACCCACGCTGGCCGCCGTGTTTTCGGTAAACACACATGATTGGAAAAGCTCTGGCGATCAGCATTTCCTCTACTTCGGTGAGGTCCTGTAGTTGTGCAGGGACTGTCCCAGGATCCATGTCGTTTTCAGCTGAGAACAATCGACACGAGGTCTTTTTGTCGCGTTTGCACCTGGTGCAGATATAGTTCAGCTCGGGCACACTTTGGTTGGTGATCGGCCATGTTTCTCTGCATACCTTGCAGCGTAAGTGTCGGAGATTTTCCTCAAAGCTGTGAAAGGCAGTGAGTTCTTCTCGCACCCATTCTTGTTCGTGGAATGGAGGAATTTCTGGATTTGCCCACCCACGGTTATGCAAATATTGTTGTTTTTGGCTGCGACGTTTTCGATAACTGCAGCACGCTGTTGTCGGCGTCGAGTGTTGGCTTCATTTTGAGCTTGAAGCCTGCGGGTACTCCGTTCAGACCATTCATTGCCACGTCGAGAAGCTACTCGCTGGCGATTGGATTCTCTTTGCGGAGCTGTCTGCGTTTTCCGCTTCTGTTCATGTCGCTTTCGATCGGCATTCATCCGCTGAGTCGTTTCTTCGGCAGGATTCTTTTTATGATGCTGTCGATCATAACAGGATTGTCGCCTTTTCTCGAGACGAATTTGGCGTTGTTCGCTCGTTTCACGATTTCGCCTTGCTCGTGCCTGTTCCCTTCTCATTTGAAGACGAGCTTCGCGAGACTGTTGTGTTTCAAGTTTTTCAGTTAAGTTTTCCATTTTCGTGAACGTAGCTACGATATATTGTTGCTTCGTTCAAATCTAAATGCTTCGTTCAAGTCTAATTTCTCTGTTAATCCGAGTAAAACAACACGTGATCGATCCGGCCTTTGTTATTGGTTAGCGGGGTAACCGCGCCTAAAGTCGTACGCCAGACAGACTGACAGACAGACGAACGTTAAATTTCGAGATGGCGACAGGCTTGGAGTCCCCAAGTAGGCGGTATAATATTACTGCATTAGTGTCGTGAGTATTTCCCTCACTTCGTTCGGGGATAATTTATGTAGTTTTCACACAAATAAAGACGCCTACACCACCGGCAATCGGCCTGGACCGATGGGCTTATATTATGCGTTCCTTTTTATTATTATTTATCATTTTTGGGCTCCCATCCGTTACGAAAAGCAAGTGTGTTTTAAAGTTTGTCCAGAATCACTGTTGATCTGCTGTACTTGAATTATTCTATTGTCTACAGACTATATACCCCCATAGGCAACAAGGAACTGAAATGCGTGTAAAACGAAAAATAGAGGAAACATTAAAAATAGACCGAAAACTACCACACAAACTGTTCTGAAATATTGTTTTCCGAACTGATTTACGATCCAAATGGGTTTCTTTTTGTTGGATGAGTATGGAAGCTTTTTTATCGCATTTTACTAAAATATGGCCGTCCGTTGGTGGCGCACAAAATCTAACCCCTCCCCCCCCCCCCCCCCCCAGAGGTATAATACCAAAGAGAGACTTTATCTTACACCCTACATTTCAACGAAGTAGTAACTAATCAACTGCTGAATCTTCATAATGTTGAATTTCGCCAACTTTGACAAATGAATCCCATGAAAGAAGCAGTTGTGCAGGTTCCCCGACCCCTTCCCCCCACACATACAAATATGTTAAATTTAGCCATTATCCGTCAAATATAATCATTATTTGTACAAAGAAAGTTTCCTAGACACAAAACATACACAAAGAAGCTAATTTTTCTGTTTGTTTCTAGTTTGGATCAAATGCGAAAAAGTATGTTGTAACCTTAACACCGCGCATGCGGACATAAATACTGATACGCCTTGGGTGTAAAATGGACTTTTTCGCATATATTGAACAACACCAGAAGTTGCTGGTATTTCCTTTATTTGTGCTGGTATACAGTAACATATTATAAGCGCATTTATCACTCATAGAAGGACAGAAGTAAAGTGTTGTCGCGTGAAAACGCGACAGATGCTGGGATTCAAGTTTGGTGTGGCAAGTGTCCGCACGCACCATAAGAAATGTTGAATAATCAATCTCTGGACTAGAGCGAGACTCCGAAGAGTGATCAACTTCAATTTTCTCTTTCAATTTCTCACCCGAAAAAATATCATACAGTATGGGGAACTTGGCTTTTGATTTACTCAAATGAACCTGATTAAACTATAAGTTATGATACAACACTCGTACAGTTGCTTCAAAAGGATGAGAGAATCTACATTTTGAGTTTGGGAGTATGCGTGACTTATCTCATTTTCATGCATAATTGATTTTGACAGTTTGAATTCGAACATTTGTTTCTAATCATAGACCACGATTAATTTAGCCTGCGCTTCATTACTTACCTGTTTTTCGTCTTCTAATTTCTTCTACCAGGCTTTCTAAATTTCCAGTCGGCCTGTTTCATTTCAGAGCTATTATCACCGCGGTTTTGATGAATTCACGGTTGTTTGACGAGCGTATGTTAAAGCTGAAAAACCCAGCCGGGAGCCATTTCAGCTTGTCGAAATGGTATCGTTTGATTATGTTTGCTTTCCTTCGCTTAGTTTTAACCAGCTGGACGAAGAAAAATGCGAAAGTGAATATAATGAACCAAAACCGCAAGAGCGCAAGTAGATGTCAACAAAAATCTCACGTTACATAACTTTGAAATTCAGCCAAGAAAAGAAAGGCTTTCACTCCGCTTGCACGTGAACATTATCCAATCAAAATATAGTATTTTTGCTTACACGTCAATCAAACTTCGAAATCCTAGAGGGGGGACTTCTTTCACCAATTGTCATGATACCTAAGCTGTGGTTTTCGGGTGAAAACAATTATATGCTGGGCCCTTAGGCCCAGTATAATAAATCAATAATAGTAGTGACCACATATTAGTCTGGCAACGCCTCTGCCGAAATCAGATCTCGGTTGAAGTTTCTTCTTGCAACGTAGACTCAGTATCACCTAATGACCTGTAAATATCAACTGGGACGACCAAAAACAGAAAGATGTTCATTCTTCAGGCAAGAAATGTCCGCGCTACTCGGGTCAGGAGTATCACTATAACGTGCAACTTCTGCGTTGTTTATATTCTTGGAGTCTAGAGTTTGATTACCTTCTGTATTTGGGACGTCCTTGTCGTTACTTATAACAGGATCGTTTATTTCCTACTTTATATCAATTGTGCTGTACAGTAAGTTCCATATGTCATGTAATGATTTCAAACAATCTTAAAGATTCCCCGTTGGATTCGAACCAACATGCCACATTTTGAGCAAGCAGGATTGCCATTGGGAATAACACAGAAATTGCCAGTAAGAAAGTGTTCATGAAGTTTTTTATAATAGGACACATAACCAAGAAATTAATGTCAGCAACAATTTATACTTGTTCATTTGCCTTGGCAAAGCTTTAAAATGAAATAAAACTAAAATTACCATACGGGGTAGAATGGTCTAGGTTCATGAAGCTCTGGCAAACGGAAACAAACTCGTCAATCTGCCTGCTTTTCCCGATTACAATAGCAGCCCCATAGCCGTAATGGCAGTGACTATCAACGAGAAACAGTGCCTCTTCGTGGAGCGAACCAAAGAGCACTGTTTTATCGTCTGCGACGAAAACAGCTAACCTTCCCTGGTTCCCATAACAGAGACTGCGCAACTGATGTCCCAAGGTGGACGGCTCATGTTCGTCAAATACTCGGACTGGGAAGGGGACGGAGACAGAACCCTCAAAGGACGAACCCGCTACAACGGCAGCTGCGGCAGGAGAAAGGAAACGATGAGGCAAACTAATGTGTGAGCGATCGTAAAACTCATTTCCTAATCTTATGGAATCGCACATATGGCGAAACCAGGTTGGCGGAATCTCTATCGCTGCTCTCCCTTCCTCCTCCAACTCAACATTCCAAGAGTCGCAATTTGTCACCCTTTTAAATGAGATAGCAGCGTGCCTCACTTGGTACTTTGAAAAGGCCAAACCTCTATTGAGTAAACCAATCTTTCCAGCGCACAGTTCCTTTGTGTCTGAGGTGGCAGCATACTTCTTCACCTGAGAAACAATGCCAAATTGGAAAAGAAAATCGAACAACGAGAGAAAAAAAAGGGACGCGAAAGGTAATCAGTAAACTAAACGACCTGTAACTATAAATGGTGACTAACTAACTGACTGACTAGAGTTACCCAATCAGGCGAAATATTTCCTGATATTTCAGACAACGTAAAAAGAGCAAGAAACACATGCAGAAGAACCCATTTCAGCAGAAGCGAAGTAAGCACTTGGACGATCAGGGCATACCTCTTCAAGTTCTGCTCTGTTTCCATCCTCGTTTTGTATGCCAGAAAAACCTAGAGAAATAGAGAGCATAGTTTCACGTAAGCTCTATAGTTCTTTAGAACCTTTATTCACGCTGAAATCATCTTTTCTTATAACAATATTAAATGCAGAATGCAACTATTTAAGCCACTACTGAAGAAAACATTCCAATGGAAGAAACGATTAAACTCACATTTTAATTTCTCTTCCAACTCCGTTATCTTGGCAGACATTTCTCTTGTAAGCTTTAAATAGAACTCGATGAAGTTTGCCATTGCTTGTTTAACCAGAACAGGTTCCTCTCTCCATATCTTAACCACTTTATAGCTTTCAACTGCCATGCGCTTCACCCTGACTGGTGTGTCTGAAAGATAAAATGAAAATGAACCTTCCAACATTGTTTCTATTTGATTTATGTATTTCCTATTCCCCATCCGTCTCTCTACTTTCATTTGTGATCACATTGTTTCTTACAATACACGTCAGACAACTAAAAACAGCTA
This sequence comes from Plumapathes pennacea, assembly GCA_964036295.1. NCBI lineage: Eukaryota > Metazoa > Cnidaria > Anthozoa > Antipatharia > Myriopathidae > Plumapathes > Plumapathes pennacea. The sequence goes on along the minus strand of OZ038463.1, from coordinate 28,342,541 downwards.
TCAAAATAATATTTTTTGGCAAAGTTCTTAATACCCATCATTTCATTGTCCCAAGGAAAGTTCCCATTCATGATATCTGTCATCGTAACAGCTGGTCTTCTTCCTTCTTCGTTGGTTGAGTTGAACGTGACGACTAGAGACTCCAGTCTGGCTTTGTCATTGGCAATCCTCTTCCTAAGCTGAGAACGCTGCTTCGAGGAAACTATCGATATTTAAAAAAAGAAAAGAAAGAAAAATACAGTCAAAAGACGTGAAGAACAATAACAGAGTCTGAACATTTAATGTTAATTAAACATGGACTTCTTTGGCAGGTTCTATGAATAAAGTCCTGTCTAAACAAATAAAGCAATACATTGATAACATATTTCTAACCAGCCAGTTTGTTCATTGTTGCTGATGTTTGGACAACGGAGTAATACAGCATTTCCATTTGGTCCTAAGCCTGTCTCGAGAACTACTTCCTTTTGGCAGAAGCTCCACTTCTACAAAAAAAGAACCAACACTACATTATATGTATATATATACACACACACACATGCACACACACACACACACACACACACACACACACACACACACACACACACACACACACACACAACACACAAAGATATTTATTACTAAAAATGCAATTATCGGTACCTTGAGCATGCTGTACCACAATTGCTTTCCATGCATCGTAGTCCACCTCAATCTCTGACAGACCAAGTTTCAAAGTTGTTTCTTTAAAACTAGTTTCTAATGTTTTACACATCTGCAATGCCTGAGCACAAACAACATATGTAATGTTACTCTAAATATAGCCTAACCCTAATGACAAATTTAAATAACTGTTCCAAATATATTACTGTACATAGGATATACAGACGCATAGACAATAATTGTTTAACACAGCTGTAATGCAAAGAGACAATACTATTTTTAAAACAGTGCTTCCTGTCAAGTAAGAGATTATGATCTTTGCGTTTGAATTTAATCACATAATACTAACCCTGCTGTATCTCTTGCAGAGACTATCAACCATCATAATAACTTTTCTTCGACTCCATGCTAATGCATGCTCTGTCAATAGCTCATCCCTGTCTGTCAAAACAAGTAATAAAGATCGACAAGTTGGGTGGCATTTAAAGCTGCAAACAGCCTAAATATTATTATAAATTATATTCAAAATTATCTACATTACATACAAAGATATATAGACAGTACAGAATACACAAATGTACACCGAAAGACACACACAGAAAATACATACAACATGTAGTTAAATCTTATGTTCTAACATACTTTCAGGAAGCATGTACTTTGTGGTATTCCCACATCGTGATAAGTGAGAATTGATCTGTTCAACTTCCTCGCCCGTTGACCAAGCACTTCCTTCCTGCCATCGTCCACCCCATATAACCTGCAAATTTACAATAAAAAATTATGGTTGTTCAAGCACAAAAAAAATTTAATTTAAACAAAACAAATTTAATTTAAATTGTATTTTGTATCATGTCAAAGCCTTTACAGAGTCTTTACATTCTCTGATTGAAATGGTTTGATTGGTAACATTTTAGTTGAAGAACAAAGTTCAAATAAAGACACAAAGATAAAGGAAATGGCTTCTAGATACAGTAGAGATATATACCTGTAATACCAATGCAAACAAAAAAAACAAACAAAGTCGCAAAACTATGCAGTGACAAAACAACATAACAAAATCTCTAGTTTACCTTCATACATGCAGTATATATATCACGCTTTACAATATTATTTTCTAGCAGTGTTCTTCACCTGGCAGGTCCAATTATGAGCCTTGCCATGCATGATGGATAGTGCAGGCTTCATATTGCCAAGAGGAAAGCCAGTTCTTCTTGACCATTTCCAGTACTTGCACACTACATCTTCCCAGAAAAAGCTCACACCTGCTGGCATATCATCTTCTTTTGCTGGATGTAATGTGCATACCCAAATAGTTCTCCATAGAACATATTTACTGTCCACTGTGCCAATCCATGCCTGCAGCTGGCAATTTCAAGTCCAGTCTCATCCAGCCGCGCCCTTTTCTTGATCCTGTTGTTGGCAGCTCTCCAGTGTGAGTCACCACACCTATTATCATCCTCCTGTAAATTACCATTTTTTGATTTATTAAACACTTTATAGATTGAGAGTCATCTCATCCATCTTTCAGCAACACCAGCAATGCAAAAACAAACTGTGTTAGTAAATGGAACAGTTGCCTACAATATAGTGTACGGCCAGAAATTAGCTTCAGTTGCATTTAACCACATCAAAGTCAGGGCTGGTTTAGATACAGAATGTCGTACTGTTTCAAAATGACATAATAAACGACAACTGTTTACATTTTACATTACAACATACTAAGCTAGTATACTTGTACATACTTTGCCTTTAGATTGCTTTGAATATATTTGCCTCATGTGTTCATCAACATTTGCCTTTTCTGTTATGAAGCTATCTTTGTAATAGGAAGGTCTCTTTAGGCTGAAATGATAAAGTACAATCATATAACAGACACAATACAGAACCCAACAAACACTACATATTACACTGGCATATTAACATATAACAGTATTAAATAACCTTTGTCAGTAGTAATAGTACATTCACAATGTTATATTTATATGTACATGTCAGCTGAGCAATGTTACTGTACTGGAATTAAAGGCTACTTTTTGTAATATACTCAATCAAAACAGCTGAACATGGAGTTTGTACAATTCCTGTTGATTTTAATTTTCCTTTAATATCCTTCATGGGCATTTGAACATAAGTTATATATTACTTACATTCCAGATGATTTATACTGGTACAACTTCATATTTCCATCAACATAACAAGAATGCTGGCTGATGGAGCATGAAGGGCACTTCATCCAGTTCTGGCGGCAGAGTAGTGACAATTCGTACTGACAGAATTTCCACTCCTTAAAAGACCTGCCAAATGTGATAGAGTTGATTTTGGAGGCCTATCAACAAAGAACAAAATTTTATGGAAAAAAAATACATATAGAAACTGTTTTTTGTTCAATTCATTTTTTTTTTTCTGACCATATATATTATCAATAATGGCTAACCATTATTAATCATTAATAATGACTAAGTCAAACATTCATTATTTAACCATTGTAAACTTACTCTTCCTCTGAAAGATGAAACATCTTCAAGAGCACGGATGAATGCACTTTCAGATGTGCCTGGCATTCGTTTCTGAAGACAGTCCCAAAGTTGGAACACTCTTTGGTCAAACACATGTGTTGTGTCAGTAGGACTGCCTGGCCAGTATCCAGCCTTCACAATGTCACCAAGAGTACAGGGCAGAAGAACTGCTGCACAACTGTTGCACTGCATTCTGGTGGCATTCAAATCAAAACGTACGTCTTCAAGACTGCCACCTGTGAGTTTTCATTAAATTACTATCACTGAGAAAGCTGAACGAGATGGGGTTGTAAAGCTTTGCTGACCGAACGATAAGAATAAAAAAAAATACCCCAAACCCAAAGGGTAGACAAGAGAAGTTAGGAGGGGGAAAGCCGAGCGGTGATAGACTTGAGGATTTTAAACTTGTTATGTTCAGACAGCGTCAAATATCTTAAGTAAGCGTCGCTTTTCCAATCTCCTTGCCCCTTGATAAACTCTGTAGGTGCCTGGTTGTTAAAAGCGAACGACGCACCGCCTCTCCGGAAACTGAGAGGAGTGTCCTGTCAATTAAATAGGCAACTGAAAACTTGTAACATTTTTCATGATACTGGAACATTTTTTGCAGAGCTTTTAGTGAGTGTGTGTGTATGCATGTTTATACTTGTATGTGTAGCTCAGAACTGTAAGAAGATGCATTTTATCAGCATAATTTATATTATTATTTTATTCTCTCACCTATAAACAAAGATACCAAATGTTGTGTAAATGAACATTTTGATTTATACAACATACAAAATATATGGACATCCTTGGGTTATTTACTTGGTTTGAAGGCCTTTCCCCCACTTTCTGCTTTTCCAGTGGTCAACTGAATAATTCAAAGCTCCGGAGAGTTCCACATTAGCAGAATTGATTTCATGTTCATTTGCCTAAGAATACAAGACCATCAACATAAAGCAAACAAACAAACAAAAAACATGCAGATGGCATAAGAAACACAGCAATATGAGAAACAGAATTACAAAGGAAAATGTTACAGTATTTTTATGTGAGCTTCGTTTTGTCACAGGTATCTGCAGCCTTCCTATAATGTTCGTAACATGTAACTCTGCACATAAATTGTTTCTGAATTTGAAGACTTTGTTCTCCAATGTTCTTTTAATTCAAGGGGCAAAGTGAATCATTCATTCTGAAATCATGCAAATGATATATATTTTTTATGATACATATTTACATACAGGGTAACAAGTACTTAGAAACACTAATGAAGTGCTTTTCTTGTACATAGTTTTGTTGAAGGCTCACAAAAGAACAGGAAAAAACAAAACAATGTGTATAGTATAAACTGATAAAAGACAAGGGATAAATAACTATTAAATAACTCATTGTCACACGTCGCCTTGTTCATTTACGTTTTGATTCTTCCAAAGCTCAATTCTTCTCCATCAGTCGTGTAGTATCGATCATTGAGTTGAAACGATTTACTTACAAGTCCGAGAACTGATTATCTCCGGGTGAAGCGAGGGTAATAATCACGACGCTAATGCAGCAAAATCGCTTTATATGGAGACTCTAAGGGGGTCGCCATCTCGAAATTTAATATTCGTCAGTCTGTCAGTCTGTCATTTTCGTACGGTACCTTTTCGTACGACTTTTTAGGCCAGGTTCCTAGGCAATATGACGCAATAATTATCGATTAGCGTCTCCGACAGTGGTTAATTTTACTGACAACAATACGTAACTGCGTTCACGAAAATGAATTTGAAAACTGGAAAACTTGAAACAAAACGGTCTCGCGAAGCTCGTCTTCAAAAGAGAAGGGAACAGGTACGGGCAAGGCGAAATTGTGAAACGATCGAACAGCGCCAAATACGTCTAGAGAAAAGACGGCAAACATGTTATAACCAACAGCATCATGAGCAGAAGCGTGCAAAGGGAACAGCGCTTGAAAGCAAATTGGGAGCTTCGTCGCCATTTTGTGTTAAACTCAGATACTTATCCAGAAAGGACAAGCAACAAAGGTCAGTCAGTGGAAATCGAACAATCACCGTGACAAACATATCCTATCCCGTATCTTGTAACTCGATCACTTCAAGAATATATTAAAATCTGCATGCTGATCATTTTCCTTCGAAGTATTGTTTTAATACGCTTCTGTCGCCAGTTTCGACTACCGTAGTCGCTCAGAGCAATCGGAACTTAGAAGTCTTGAATGATTTAGTTAGATGTCTTATTTTTTCTTTCAAGACTAAAACTGTAACAAATGCTGTAATCTGACACGTGGTGATTGCAGCGAGAATCGTTCACAAGCCCTTTGAAGTATGACTAGGTCTGAAGCCCGTGTATAATTTGAAGTCAACCGTTCAAGTTTTACTTTGATTCTGGGAGAAATCATGCTGTTTTGAGAGGGTTCACATACAAAACAATTGGAGCTCATTAAATATGTGTGCCTGAGTCTTGTGCATGCAGTCCAAAGTAAAAGAAATCGCACACGAAGCCTATTTAATTGTGCTACCCATGGATTTAAAATTGGAAAATCAGTGTTCCTTTTTTTCCATACTACGGAGACCGACCAACTTCAAAATTTAAGTATTAAATTTTGAGAACGTGCTTGGTAGACTGTATGAATTAATTTGACTTGCGGACCGTGGGAAATACGTACAGTGTCACGCAGTCGACACTTTTTTCAATGCAAAAGTAAAACAAACATCATTCTTTTTCTCTTTCCTTTACGTGTAGCACTTGACTTTGAAGGAAAGATTGAGTCAACATTTCGGTCAAACAAAGGCTGCTCTTGTTCAGCAGTACCAAAGTAAAAGTCCAATCAATGACAGAGCGAGGGGGTATCTGCGATTATCGTATTTCTACTAACTATTATACACATTGTGCGATCGAGCTTCTTGCGTGCGTACCGATTCCGTTGTGAAATCTCCTTCGAGCTGTTTTCTTCTTAAAGATGGTTTAGGCGAGGAAAACACTGGCCGATTCTGGTCCTAACGAGTTCTCTCAAAGCGATATCGGCAATATCATGGTTGGATACGACAAACCTTCCAACACTACAATCGAGCACGCAGCGCGGATTCTTGATAACTTTAACCGATATATTTCGCTCGTTCTTATTTATCGGAGTAAATGGGGATGGACATTTCTGTCGCCGTTATCTTTCTTGCTGCAAATCTGAACAAAACAACCCCTCAAAGGCCCTTATTTTTACCAGCTCGGTGTTGTTTTCGCACAAGGAACGACACTGGAGCGGCTGGTGTGCTGAGTAGATGACGTCACTGCTCCCTCGGCCCATTCCTCCGGCAGTCTGCAGGTCAAATTAATGGAGGGCAAAATTCCTCGCCGCTACCAGGCGAAAAATCAAAGGTTTGATGTTGAATTTTGAAATTTGAACTTTGCTACCTTCTCGTACGAGGTGAAATCTATATCATGAAGTAAAAATTTTGGAATCGGGAAAATTGATCGTACTACTACGATCGAGACTTACCTTTTAAGTCCTTTTAAGTCCTTTTAAGACTTTTACCTTAAAAGTCGAAGTTTGATTGGAATTCTGTCTCGTCACCAATCAGGAACGGAGGAATTACATGAGAAGCATGCGCATCTAGTCAACCTTTAAAATAGGCGCGCGTGTACAAGAGAAAAAAGGAAGGAACGGAGGAATTGGGAAGGGAACGTACCACATGGGAGGGCGTGTAACTCTTCCGTTCCCGACTGGTGGCGAGACAGTCTTCGACTTAAGGCAATTCTCGTTTAATTTTTGAATTCTATCTCGCCCCAGTCCTAGTCACTGCGGAGCTACATGAGATTTGAAAGTCCTGGGCACGCAAGCCCGCGCCAATGAGGCAAAGATCAGTCAATGAGCGACACTCAATATAAACGCATGTTTTTATATATAATCGTAAATATGGCATAGTTGCCATAACGGTACTTTAGAAAACCGTTCAACAAAATTTTCGTGTTAAGGCAAACATTCAAACATTTAGAGTTACATTCATTCAATGTTGATAAATTAATTATTTAGCAACGGTTTTCCGTCAAAGTCTTACCGGAACTCTTCCAAATTCAAGCTACAACATTGATACGAGGAGGGGGGGTGATTAAAGCAGTTTTCTTTGGAACTGGATGACTCACAGCATGGTAGTTTTGACAAAAGTACGACATTTAAAGCATGTGTCAACACATTTTGTCCGGGATTGTAGCTACCACTCAGACAGGAGTTCTGAAATTGTGTCAGAGTGCTGGTTCCAAAGTTCCTGAGGACAGGCTTGTGGTAATGCTTTGCAAAGGTCTGCGCGTTGGTCCAACCGCCAGCTTTGAGAATTTCCTTGAGAGTTAGGCCACTCTGTATTCCATATGAGGTTGTGTTACCAGATCTAGTGAATCAAACTGGGTAACAGTATCTATCACATTGTGGATGCAGTCAGTGTATGTCTTTCCTTGTAAGTACATACGTAAAATTCCGAAAATAAGCCCCTCAAATTCGAAGCGCAAAAAGCCCTCCTATAATAAGCCCCTCCGAATATATGCCCCCCGGGGCTTATATTTGGGATTTCCCCTCAAATACAACATATACCAAAGCAAATTACACATACCGGTACCATTACGGTTAAGCTTTTTTAAATAAGTTCATTGTCGTTTACGTAGTGCACTCTTCACTCTCGCCTCGGATTCACACATTAGACTTCTATGAACTTTGAACTACTGTGTACCGTATGAACTATAAACTTAGTACGATATGACATTTATGTACGGTATTCCATTTTCAATAGAGTTTGGTGCTGTTGTGTTTGAAGTTGGCATGTTCAGAGAAGTTTAAGTTGTCACGAATTTCTAGTTAACAACCCAATATTATTATTTGCACATGGAAAAATTCCGGACACAAATTTCCCTCCAATTATAAGCCTAGCAGATTTTGAAATGCAAAGTTCCCTCCGAATATAAGCCTGCAAAAATAAGCCCCTCCCATTATAAGGCCCCCAAAAAAGACCTTTGAAAAATATAAGCCCCGGGGCTTATTTTTGGAATTTTACGGTATCATCTATGTAGGCACTAGATATGTGATCGCGCAAATGCAGGTCGGAGAAAACGGGCTTCAGAAGTTTGATGTACTTCCTGGGTGCACAGGACAGTCCATTGGGCAGACACGTAAATTGATAAAGTGTCCCCCTCCATACGAATCGAAGGTATTTTTGATCCGCTCGTGCAATTGGTACAGAGTAATACGCATCCTTTAGATCAATCGATGCCATAAAATAGTCCTTCTCCACAAGTTTTGTGACCGTGTGCAAGGTGGCCATTTTAAAATGAATTTTACTGGCGTACTGGTTTAGATTCTTCAGATTGAGAATAATTCTGTGATCGTCATCTTTTTTGCTCCGCACAAAAATGTCGGAGATAATTTCATCATCATTATGCTCTGTGGGCTCGATAATGTGTTTAGAAAGAAGTGTTTGTATTTCGCCATCAATAATTTGTGATTCACCACCTGACCTGTTAGAGCGTGGGAGATAATGTTGACTGGGAGCTGAGTGTTATCAAATTCTATGAACATTCCCATAACAGTTGATAAGACTTCGTTATCTGAGGTTAGCTGTCTCCAGGCATTTGTGAAATGTGCGATGCATCCAGACCCAAAATTGTTACAGCGATTTTGGAGATAAGGGCAAAGTGAGGATTCAACAACCGACGGAAAGAGACTCACCGTTAATTTGATTCGGTCCATTTCTGCCCTGAGCCGCGCTTTTGGCCGCTGGATTTCTTCCGAGCCGCTGGTCGGGAGCCTTTCCCCAAAAAGGCGGCTGGTGTAACAGGTTTTTTGTCCCCCTGGCCAGGATGTCCCCCCAGACACTTTTGCCCGGGCTGAAATGTCCGGCCGGACATTCTTGCCTGGGCGAAAATGTCCCCCTCTCCAAGTTTATCAAATTTCCATATTTTTTAAACAGGAGAGATCAATTAACTGTCATTGTTTAGCAAAATAGATTTGCTATTCCTAACAAATTATTTTTTCAAATTGTTTTGCGATATTTTTAAATATAACAGACCTTACTGTATTTCAGTTTTATGCCTAATGATTTTCTAGTTGGCATTTACGCGCCAAAAAGCTGTATCGGCGCTTTTCATTACAGGCTCTGCTACTTTACGACAAATTAAATCCGAATGAAAATTAAATGTAACTTGTGCTCGCTAGATTAGGTGCTGTGTAAACAAATGCCGGCGGGCGCGGGACCGCGGGACGCCAATTTATTGAGCGTTGAACGAAACCAGAAATTCTGTGTACGTTCGGTATAGAAGATTAGTGCTTCAAAGTTAGGTATTGGTGAAACATGACTCACCAAACATCTGGATTAGATAATAGCCGACAGAAAGGTGGCTGTTGAGTAAATCTGTCTCGTACGCAAACTATTGCGAATATTCTGACTCAATTACCGTTTCTTCAGTGGTCTTCAAAGGTTATGGGAGCAAAGCGAACTTCCTTTATACTGTTTTCGGTTGTTTATGAGTACCCTTTCTTGTTAGAACCCATTGTAACTATCAAAAGCACCTTTCCGAACAGGGGACATTTTAGACCAGCGAGGACACTTAGGCCTTAAGACTGGAACGTCCGGCCGGACATGCTGAATTGTCCGGGGGACAGTTTGGCCCAGGCCGAAGTGTCCGGCAGGACAAAAATATGGGGGGACGTTTCAGATTGGGACACCGGCCACCATAGCTGCTCCTCCTTTGATTATCATGTTTGTTTTGCCAAGAGTAGTCACGTCTGTATCCTCTGTTGTCGTGTTTGTGCCCCCTGCCACGACATGTCTGATGCAATTATTTTCTTTTGCATCGCGAATTTGCCAGTGCGAGATCTTCGCCGAAAAGTAAAGTCGGCGAGCGGGTCGTCTCGGAGAAGCAAAGGGTATGATATTCCGGTTTTAGTTGTTCAAGTCGCAATTTAGACAGTTCACAGGCAGCATGGCCTAATAGAGCTATGACGTCAATGCTAGTGGTCAACATGTCTTTTTTGAGCAGTGCATTGTCAGTGGCTAACAATTTGTCTGCACTGCAAAATGATGGCAATTGTGGCCTTCTGTAGGACTTGCTGTAGATTCGCCAACCGTAGATCGGCCTTCCTTTTGAAAGTGTGCAACGATGCCCAGATTACTGATGACCCGTGTTACGGTTTGCACAATTTTCTGGTTGGGCATAATTCCCCAAGATGTTCGTGATTTTATCGTGAACGAGCTTCTTGCCCCACCGTTTGTTTACAATGTCTGGTAGTTGGGGGTATTTACAGCGGGGCCTTTTTTGTCCCCATCCTGAAAAACCGCGCTCAACTCTTTGAGCAACTCGCCTTCAGCCGAACTGGCAGCCACCGAAGTCGAGCTAGGTGTGGAGGTATTGATCAAATCCTGAATATCATCATCCGACGCTGTGACGCTGATCGCATCGGCGTCTTTTCGAGCTGTGGCCGCCGTTCGCCGTACCCCTCTTCGTCCGAGGAGCTGTCACTCCGATAACGTTTGCAAGCGGAGCTGGCATCCAGTGAACACGTTGTGGTTTCCCGCAATTCGCAAGATCCTTCCCGGTGGGGAGATTTTGACAGAGTTTCCCCAAAAACTGGGACATATTGCTCATGTTTTCGTTGAGCTATGTTAGGACCGATTCAGGGATAGCGAGAAAAAGGGATAGCTAATACCAAAAGTGGTGATTTTCACTCACTGGGCATGATGAGTTGCGAAAAGTGACCTGTAAGTCATGCACAACGTGAACGTGTAATCGGAGTGAAAGAGATGATTGTCAGAATGCATGTAACTGAATAAACAAGCAAGCAAGGATAACCTCTGGGAAACTTGATGTCGTAAACAAAGTCGACAAATAAAAAAAGTTACCCACCTCGAAAGATCGCCGTAAAAAAAAACCGGCAAGAAAGAAACGAATTAACATAGCGGCGACATCGAAACTGAAAGAAGTTGAAGCTGACGTTTCGAGCGCTAGCGCTTCGTCAGAGCAAAAAACTTGGAAATCTGTCCAGGTTCACAAAAGCTTTCATGTCCTCTTTTAAAAGATAGTGGAATGATCTGAAGTCATTTATAACGTAAAGACGAATAAGCAAAAACAGCGAACAACCAACAAACTCACCTGACGTGTTGTTGTCCGTTGCGAAGTGCATCCTGGTCGACTAATTTGCGGTGGATTCTGGCCGAAAAATTTGCGGTGCATTCTGGTCAAAAGTCGCAAAGCCGATGAAATCGAGATTTTTCCAGAATTTTCCAAAATATATATTTCAAGAATACGAACTGCTGCTTCGCTCTCTTTGCTCGCTGCGTAGCAATAAACACATCTGTAGTTATAGTACGTATTCCATATATGGAACAACCGGACGAGCAAATACCTGGCCCTGATGAGCAAATACATTGCCCCAACGAGCAAATACGCAACCTTGAATACTAATTAGCCGTAAATACGTGGCGCACGAGCAAATTCGTGACATTGAATAATAATTAGTCGTAACTTTGCAACTGGATAAACAGTGTTTGGATTATAGTTTAGACTTAGATTTAAGGTTGGGGTTAGGGTTAGGGTTAGAGTTAGGGTTAGGTTTAGGGTTAGGATTAGGGTTATGGTCAGGGTTGGGCCGTAATTTTCGTATATCTATATGTATTTCTCACTCGCATCAATTCAATTTACGGCTAATTATTATTCAAGGTTGCGTATTTGCTCATGGGGCAATGTATTTGCTCATCAGGGCAATGTATTTGCTCATCAGGGCCAGGTATTTGCTCGTCCGGTTGTGCCTTATAAGGAATACGTACTATATATACCTATCAATAAACAAGGTAGTTGGAGAACAATGACACTGCAAGCGGAAATGAATCAATAGACAAAATGTCAGATTCTGATTTGTTGTAAAATATATGCTTCAACGAATGAGCTCCTTTGCACGGGATGAAACTGGCACAAGCTTGAAAACGAGGCTGTCCTTGCACATGTAACTACCCAAATAAAACATGTGCATCTTCTCTGTAGACGTCTTTAGGTGCTTTAGAGCGATAGGGATCTCTCTTGTTTTATGTCTGGCAAATTTCGTAGCAGATTAGCCTCGTTTTGAATCCAAGATGTCGACACCGTTCAATGAGCAAATTCACTTTATTCTCTGCGTGATAAAAATGCAACTAAAATGCAAGCGATGCCCGATGAGCCAATCCAGTATTCACATTGCCGGACCTATTAAACAATGACAGTATTTTCTATATGAGTCATTGGTTGAGAGATCAATCCTCTTCGTCTGATGAAGGTTCGGCTTCATCTCTCGCAACAGACTCGCTCCTCGGCCGTTGTTCGACATTGTTTAGTGCATCTTGCAACTTCTGTTGGTAGATATTCTTCACACGAACCCATGCTGGCAACGAGTCAGCCTGTATATTAAGAATATTAAAAACAAGTTAGTAGAAGTGCATGCTTCCCGGGAAACCAAGCCTGCGTAGCTGGCGGTTTTAGCGAACGCAGGTGAAACACACGTTCTCTCGCAACGCCGCCATTTTGGATTTTGAAAGAGGGGAGACTGAGGGCGAGCGACACAATAGACCGTTTGCAAATATGGCGGCGATATCATGGGAGCGAGGCTTTTTGGTGGTAACCGTTGCCATGGACGGATGAGCTCTTGTTTACTTCACAGACGTGAGCGGTAAGACGAGCTTTTTCGTGCTCCTTTTCTTACTTTGGGCGCTGAAAAAGTTCGTGAATCACTTTGAAATATTTGTCGCATCCTTGTAGAGCGAAAAGCAGCGTCTACGGCGTAAGTCATGCGAGAAAACTAGCAAATAGTCGAAATGTTTATCGTCATGCAATATCTGATGGATTGCTCTGAAATGCTAATACATTTATCCGATTTATGCCACATTTAGTGTTATTACCTATGTTTAGTTTTGTGTGGGGAATTGTAGCTGTATTTGGGTTGGAATTTGTGCGATATGAGCGCTTGCCGGCGAACAAATACTCGAGCTTCTAAGCGCTTCCCACGGCACGATGCGATCTGACCGCCGCCCCCGCGCTTGATTTCAGGTCTGTGTCTGCGCTCTATAACCTGTCCGATTACCCAATTTTCATGTTACTGTGACTCTCGTTATTGGTCAGAGAGCAGATAATATCTTACAGTGGCGGTCAGAGAAGAACTGTGTAAAAGATCACGGGTATTTGGCAATGCGTAGTGTCAAAATAACACACGGACGCGTGCCCTTCCCGATGATGCGAACCAGATTTGCCCTTCCCTTTTGTGAACCACTCTCTAATTTAGTGAGCGGCCTTTTGTGTGGATATAACTAGGGCTTGTGTGGATATAACTAGCTTAATCTTGTGTGGGACTTCACTTTTATGCCAGCTGCGGTAACATGAGGCTCTCACATAAAAGATTTATCCTCTACCCTGTGCAACACATAACACTATGCAGATAAATACCCTAGCCACAACAAAAATAATTACACCTCTTTCAAAAGGTTTCATGACCATATTATCCTGTGACTTCCCTGACAGTCGCAGTCTTTCCTGACTTGCGAACGAACCTAACCATCGCATTGAACGTAAGAAGAAGAAGACCATTTAGCGCTTTAGTCGTACTTTTGACATCTGGGATATTCTTGAGTGTCACAAACGATCCAGGACAGAGAGACACACTCCTGGACGAGTGTGATTAATATTTTCTTGATATAATTCTTGAGAAATCTGTGCAACTCAGAAGCTACTGACCAACACCGTGTTCCGCGCTTATTTATACAAAAGGCCGCTCCGCCTAAACGCGCGTTCGCGAGTTGACACCCATGTACACAATTGAGCAAAGAAGTTCTTCTCTGGCCGCCACTGTAATATATTATCTGCTCTCTGACCAATATCGAGAGTAACAGTTCCTTAAAATTGGGTGATCGGACAGATTATAAAGCGCAGACAAAGACCTAACAGATCAAGCGGGGACGGCGGTCAGATCCGAATCGTGCCGTGGGAAGCGCTTACAAGTTCGAGTTAATGCTCGTCGGCAAGCGCTCGTATCACACAAATTCCAACTCAAATACAACTACAGTCCCCCACACAAAACTAAACACAAGTAATAACACTAAATGTGGCATAAATCGGATGAATGTATTAACATTTCAGAGCAGTCTATCAATATGTGCATGACGATAAACATTTCGACTATTTGCAAGTTTTCTCGCATAACTTACGCCGCAGACGCCGTTCCCCATCCTACAGGGATTTAACAAACATCTCAAAGTGATCCACGAACTTTTTCAGCGCTCAAAGTAAGACAAGGAGCACGGAAAAGCACATTTCAATGCTCGCATTTGTGAAGTGAACAAGAGCGTATTTGACCATAGCAACGGTTACCACCGAAAAGCCTCGCTCCCATGAAATCGCCGCCATATTTGCAAACGGTCTATCTTTCGAAATGCAAAATGGCGGCGTTGCGAACGAACGTGTTTTCACCCGCATCCACTGAAACCGCCCGCTACACAGGCTATGGAAAATCCTGAAATCTAGCCTCTGTAAAACGACATTCCCTGTTGTTTTTTGGAGGGTACTTTAAGAAACATTTTCATGTTCTTCAACTTTCAATGTTTGTATAGTTAGTCATACGAGTGCGAGTGCAGTTTTTGATTTACACCGTGAGTAATGTTTGAAAATCTGTATAATTTTCAAACAATGAACCATTTTTCAAACATCACGGGTGGTGCAGATTATTAATTGCACGCGCAACTCATGATCACTTGTTATCATGCGACTATAAAAAAGTTCGATAGGACTCAAAAATTCAAGCGTGCGCGGTTAGAAACTGTTTTTCAAACACTGAAATCTAACTCTTGTCAGGAAAAGGCCGTGGAAAAGCAACAGAAGCTACAAAAAAAACTGAACAAAGTATTGGTTGCTGTGGTAACATTAAATGCACTCATTACATATTAGAGATTAACATGATTTGTCTCACCTAATCAGATTGCAGAAATTTCTAGAGTCTTATGATATAAAGTAATTATCAAGTCCTACCTCGTTCAATTTTAACAAAAATGGAAGCAGCTTGGCAGCGTATTTGTCACTGCTGTCTTTTGGAAGAAGAGATGGCAAATGGTCAATCGCGATCACATCCAGGACTTTGGCTGCGGGACTACGAGACAGAAAACAACTCGTCAGGCAATAATGCTTACCAGGACTCAAAACAGAGAATAGAAACGACGGAACTAAGAGCTTCCGTCTAAAAAAAGAAAATAAGGGTGCGTTCTTTTAGGACTATAGATCACACTTATGTAAGCAACTATAGATTATAGACTACAGACTATAGACTATAGACTATAGATCACACTTATGTAAGAGTAAGAACCACTTCTTTTGGACTTAAATCAGTCAAATACACTGCCCCTAAGGCTTGGAATAGCATCACTGACAGTGCTAGAGCCGCTGTATCTTTACGGAGTTTTAAAACCCACGCAAGAGGTGTTACGCTTTTTGTATAGAAAAAACAATTTCATGATAGTTTTTTGTTTAATAGTTTGTTATCATTATCCATATTTCATTGTAGTTATATAGTCTTTTACTTTATTTTTTTTATGTGTTTTTATCTAAGTTTTCGGAGATACTAGCATCATGTATGCTACTCTAGGAAATCCGAAATGAAATAAAGTTTGTATGTATGTATGTATGTATGTATGTATGTATGTATGTATGTATGTATGATTATTGAAATGAGCGAACTGGGTTCTTTAACACGAAAATAGATATTTATAGACTTTAGTTAGTGTGGGATATTGCGGTATAGAACTCGTTTGGCCGAACCTGCGATAAATAAGAAAAGAGATTTTCTTGGAGCAAAGACGATACTCTTTGCCCTTTTGCGGAAAAGACCGCAAGCTCGTCAGAATATAACCGTTCAATTGTTAACTGTCTATTCCGGAATATTCCGGAACGCATTCTTAATACAAATTTGAATGTAGTGCCAAACATACGCACCCCATACGAAAGGGGAGGTGGTAGGAGAAAGATGAGAGAAGGAAGAACAGCGGGGAGCAAAAACGAATGAGAGCGCGAGCCTGAGGCGAGCAGTCCTCGTCTTGGTCCATGCAATACCCGGACTAGTGATTAGCAATAACCAACGAAAAAGTTTGTGATACGATTTATATATGAGAAAGCACATATATATGAACTGCAGATAGAGAATAGCAGTGAAAGTGACCTTCGCAGTTATGAAGCAACTTAAGTAGTTGCAAATTTAGCCCGGAAAAAATATAAAAAGAAGTTTGTGTGGGCTTATTAAGCCCCTTGCACACTAATCCGGATAAATTTGAAAACGGATATTTATCTATCCGTTTTGGTCTCCCGTCGACACTAAGATGCGTTTTCGGTGACCGAAAACGGGTATTTTCGAAAACGCTCTCCGAATATTTTCGAAACCTCCGGTTTCATGTTGTAGTGTTGACGGCAAAAACGGAGCTTTTCGAAAACGCGTGACGTCATGACGATCATGTGATCATGATGCGCATGATCGAATTTAGCGTTTTCGGTCGGTCCAGCGTATTAGTGTGGACAGCGAAAACGATTCGAAACCGGGTGTGGACGGAAAACGTTCGATGCGTTTTCGTATGAAAACTCCGTTTTCAAATTTATCCGGATTAGTGTGGACGGGGCCCTAGAGAAGGGGGGGGGGGGGGAGCTAATTTAAAAAATTGACCTTGTTGAGGTGGGCTTATTAAAGAGGGGGAGCTTATCAGAACATTTACGGTAAAAACGTATTAGTGTGAAGGTGACCAGACTTTACTGGCCGCTGTGTGGAGGTGTTTAATACGACACCGCGCATTTATGAACTTTCTCAAATCGCTTGCAAAAGGAGCGGGATCTCTTAACGCGTCTTTACGCTTGCTCTGGGTTACAAAACAACTATTCCAACAACTTGACTCATCCCCGAGCCCACTGAGGTACTAATCGAGACCGCTAGCTCATTTTTGAATATTGTCAGTCTGTCGACGGGCGGCCTACTTCATGTAAAGACTAATAGAAGGTCCGTTGCGAAATATAACAATGGTGGTATGCACATTTTGAACTATGATGTCAAATTCGTATACGTAATTGAACTATGTGCTGTCCAATTTTAAAAGAAATTGAACGAGGAAAATTCCGAGAGCTGCCAAAATTGGACGAGGCCGCAGGCCGAGCGCAATTTGGCAGTCAGACTATTATGTACTAATTTTATTGCACAAAAAAAAAAAAAAAAAAAAAAAAAAAAAGTAGAAAAACAAAAGAAATATGTATAAATAGAAAACTGCTTTCGCCTCCGCTCTCATAAAATACTCAGATGGCCACTGAAATGCCTGTCCAGCGAAGCTTGCATTTTACCGCTTAACTGTAATTCCAAAACACCCTCGCATAATCTGCTAAGTACAGCATTATAATGACAAAATGTCTTCTATGCGTGCATAACTTCATGCGGACCATGCTTTAGGTCGCTTAGTGAACACATAATAACAGAAAGCCAGATAATTTCTCGCGGGGCACATGGATTATTATATTCGATGAATCACTTACCCCATGTTCAGTCTGTGAGTTGGATTGGCAAATGTTGTGATGGTGTCATAAATTGGGAATGGATTGTCCGGATTGGTGCAGTCACAACTCACATCAGAAATTACAGTGAGATTCCTGTGAAGAAGAAAGACAGTACTAATAATAAATAAACAACAACAACTTGGGCAACTAATAAATAAACAACAACAACTTTGGCAAATAATTGTTAACCAAACTTAATAGGGCGTTCGTCGTTTTTCTGATGACAAACAAGAAATTAAATCCGCGTGTATTTAGTGTCATGTACGACAATATTACTTTTTATAGGACACCCAGGCTTAACTAAACTACCGAATTAAGACCTACTGAATAAATAGACCCAGATCACACTACCTCTCATTTTGAAGAAGCTCTTTGGTGATGAAAGGAGGGATCGTCTGTTGAACAACAGCAAAATGCAATAAGTGCAGAATTATACAAACGAGAAATATTTCCTATTGTTTACATGAGAGGTGCGTGCAAAATGTGATGACCCGTTCAGTGCAGAATTACACAAACGACAAATACTTCCTATCATTTATTACGTGCAAAACATTTAGAAAAATTATAGTTGGATCCCTAATGTTATAAGGTGTAATCTCTACTTGCTGGGGTACATGCCGTAAATGCGCTAATAAGCCTACCCCCCTTTACAAGGTCAATTTTTGAAATAAGCTCCCTCATTTTCATCCTGTTGACTTAAAGCACCAGAATTAGTATTAAAGCAAGAGACACATGACACGCATTAGATCTAACTTCACATAGTATTTTTATTGACCAAGAATACACAACCTCTTCTTGTCATCTCATCCTTTAAACCCCCCTCCCCGGCTTCTACAAGATCATTTTTAAAATATGCCCCACGGGGGGCTTATTAGAGCATTTACGTTACCCTTACTAAGACGTAACGAGAACTTTTAGGAGTTTCTAGATATCTATATCAAATATCTGTCCTGATATCAAATTATATCCAGGATCAGACCTACCTTAGAAAGAAAGATACAGTTGACACAAATGTCGTACTGAAGGATGACGGGAAATGGGCCTCCGGCTTTAGTGTCATCTCTTGTCCACTTGATGATCTTGTCGCTGAAGCAAAGAGCAAAGTTCACTTTATAAGTCTAAACAGGCGCTCTAAACAGATTCCATCAAAGCCTGTCTGTGTAATCTAAAAATGTAAAGGATGTTACACAGCTGCGCGAAGATATGAATTATATTTTCGAGTGTTAAAAACAATATTTTACAAACAAGCGCTGCGCGAGTGATTAAAATATTGTTTTTACCATGAGAAAAAAAAATCCATATCTTCAAGCCTCCGTGTTATTTTTTTTTTTATCATATTGACAAGAGTCTCTCAGCCTTCGTTAACCCAACATGAGGGGCTTTAAAGAACTCACACACTTCTCAAAAAGAGCAGGGGAATTTCCCCGGTGCTGTGATTTGCCATCTACTATATCACTAATCAATTCACGTGAATAAATAAACACGTGATTAAATAAACTACTACTAAAAACTTTGCTGTAAGAGTCACGGCTACATTAAACGCCGACAGTAGTATTTGGGACATGAAAGCAGTAGGCTCCCTGCAGTTGACTCCACATGGTGTAAACTTACCTGGGAAATCCTATTTTCTCCAGAATGTAAGTAGCCCCCTTTCCGCATCTCCCGGTACTGCCAATAATCAGAACACTCGGGTACACAAACGGTTCACCTGCCACAGAAACGTGACATAGATTAAACGGGAAAGGCAAATCGATTGAGTATTCATAAACTTCAATGTGACTTTCCTTGAAGTACATTTCTACAGACAATAGATAGCGTTATAGAATATTATGCTGAAAGTGCAACGGGCACAAAGCAATAAAGTGATAAACAAGCAGCTTAGAGTCTAACAGCTTGCCCCATTTGACTGACTACAGTAGAACTACGAACAGTGAAGTGGCTGTCTATTGTAAGAAGAAGTTGAGTTTCTGTAGCTTGTACGTGGTTAATATTACTTAGTGTTTATTTCTACCACGTCCGTTCATATGCAACAGTCGTGGGAGATTTTGCAGTGCTTTTTCAGTTACACTTACTAAGATTTCTTCAACAATTCCTGCCGGTAGTTTGGGTGCGTTTGTTGGTGAATCAAAATAAAGACAGTAACAAAACAATATCAATAACATCATTATTTACATGCTATATTATTACGAGTCTCGTACGGACAAACATTGTTTTATACCAATACAATTTCTGTGAAAAGTACCAATGAATGCCCCGAAGAGCTTTAACAAATACTGTAGAAACTGGAAAAGTCACTTTTGCAAACGTAAATGCTTCTACTTTTCTTCTATCCGACAGTGAATAATATAACGTCGATGTAAAAACCGAACTGACCTCTCTTGGAAGCAATAGTCTGGAGTTGATTCTGTAAGTGACTGACAAGGATGTCCTCCGACAAGTAGGGGCTGCAACTGGGAAACATCTCACCAGGCCTTAAAAATAAAATATATAAACAAACAAACAAAACTTAAAGCTTGAACAACAAATGTATAAAGCGAAATGAGGTCAGCGGTATTTTCAGCCAGGATACTTACTTGAGCTGCTGGTGACACCAGACTGCGACAGCCAGAGCACCTCCAGCGAGGCCTGCCATTGGTCCAAATGCGGCCACTTCACGGACGCCTGAGAACCAATCATAGTTATACACTGACTTGTCAAAATGAAAAGACGGGAAGATAGGTGACGCCTATACTTATACCAATGGTTTTGAACTAAGTTGGCCTGCACAAGTTCACACCAAAATGGAGTTCACGAATAGTATATTCTCACGGTTTTAGGTGTCGGAAAAAGACAAAAACAAAAACAACAATAACAAAATTAAATTAAATTAAAAATAAACAAATTAAGAAGGAACAGAAACTGTAAGTGCTTCAAAAAATTGGGTTTTTGAATTGTACAACCACTCGGTAAATTAAGCCACGATGATCTGCGGGGAAACTTTGAGACAAACTCATCGAGAGCAGGAAAAGAGGCGAAGAACTTCAAACATTTGATGCAACTTTGCGATGCTCCGTTGAAGTCGGCAAACATACCATTGTCATCAACTATGTACTCTACATCCAGAAGTTCCCCCATGCCCGCATGAAACCTGAATAACAAGTCCTGCCAACCATCCTGACCCTACGAAAAAAAGAACTTACAAAGCTTATAAAGACAGAAAAAGGGAAGGCCAAACATGCCCTCCTTTACAATGGCACAAACTATTCAATCAGCTCCAGTTATTCCACACAGTCGGACTCGTGTGTTAATTAGATCTTGCAATAGATTATCAGCGACCACATTTCATGGCATAGCGGTGAGGGTCGCTCCAAATTACAAACAAAGGTGTATTGTATGCTATGGCCCCCAACTGGGAAATCGGATTCGAGATAGCGGGGTTCTACTGTAGTTTCATTACAGTTTTAACCGAGCTCCCTTGCCAATCGACACTTGGAAAGGACACGCTGCGATGAAAGTATATACATAACCTACGCACACCAGAAAGTGCTCAAACTTCTATTTTCACATTTTCGTCCTTTTTCAGGTTTTGGGTCTGACAACAGTTATCGAAAGTATGCTAAAGTGAGCGAGGAAACCCGCGCCGCGAACACTAAAGCCTGCGGTTTTCAGGACCGACGCATGCGCACAGCACAAGCGCAAGGTCCTTATTTTATAGTGGAAAAAAGGCTCGACGCAAGCACAAGCACAGGAATAAAAATATTTTGATCCTTGTGCTTGAGTCAAGCCTGTTTTCACAGTGAAATAGAGAATCTTGTGTTAGCGACACCCGTGAAAACCACTGGTTATTGTGTCTTAAATAGAGATTACTTCATGGAAAGTGCGCGCGTACGGTTTTTATTCACGAGTTGTGAAGTATCATAAAACGAACGAGCGAGTGAGTTTTATGATACGAAACAACGAGTGAATAAAAACTGTACAAAGCACTTTCCATGGTGTTTTCTGTTTATTATATACATACTGAGACATTTATCATGGGACCGGGAAACCCTTTAACAGTAGTGAAAAATCGTCGTTCGCAGCTTGTGATTGGACGAACGATTTTTTTCACGTGTGAAAAGCGTCGTTCGCGGCCTCTCATTGGCTAGAACTCATTTGCGTACGAAATTTTACGATATGGCTTTTTCGTGAGTATGTCTCAGTATGTATATAATAAATGCCTTTGGTACATGACCACTCCTTACCTTATATGCATGTCCAAAATAGATGTGCTTGTGTTCAAGCGGCGCTGTATCGTGTGGCAGCTCTTTTATCCCAACAATATATACATCCTTGGGGGCCTTTGGCCACGATCCTTCATCAACGATCTTACAACCAACACTAAGAAACAAAATTACTTGCATTTTCATAGACGCATTTGGTAAAATGGTGTAGTAAAACTTCGTGATCACACACTGAATTTGATTGCCAGTAAACTTGGGTACGACAACTGCATATTTTACGGTCTTTGTCAGCTTTTTTGCGGTTAAGAGTGTGCCAAAGGTAATTTACGCACTTTAAAAAGAGACTTCTTCTCTTCAAACAAATTATCCGTGAATGTTCTGTCCATATACTTGTTCACGCCACAACTCCTGCTTAAATCTTAGTTCCATGTCTTTCCTTTGACTTCATAGTGTGATTTTTTTTAATTACGACTTCCTCTCCCTCCTTTAAAATAAGCGTCCAGAGCGTTTATTGGAGGAAATACGGTATTTGACATCATAAGCACTTTAACAAACAAAATGCACACGCTTGGGTAATTTGATAGTTATGTAACAAGGCCTTTCTAGGGGAATTAGCTTCTTGCGATAGTTGCCTTGTCACGGTTCGGGATCTTTTAAAACGAGTTGATCAGGACTAGCAGTCAGGACTAGCAGTCAGGACTCCTTGTCGAATATTTCGGTCTGAAGACCTTCACCAACCGACTCAGGCAAAACTCTATGTCAAAGGAAAGGACGCGAATACTTATTTCATATTCTGTCACGTTGCATCACAAGCAGAGTTCACACCTAGATCTGAGCAGCTGGTAAACCTAGATTTTGTAAGTTTCAAAGTCTTTCCCTTTTGCGTAAAACTGCTCCGTAAAAGATGACACTAAAAGCACTTACGCACTACAAAAAAACAAGGCTCACCTTTCATAGTCGCTCTCTTTGTAAACCCTGTCAGCAGACTTCTCCACAAAAACTTCACAGCCTGGTGTGATGTATTATAGTTTATACCAACAAACAAACAAACCAACAAACAAACAAACAAGTATTTACCAATCAATGATTAATCAAGTACAGATTTAGGCACGGCACACGATTTGTTAGTTTGTAAACAGACCCTTGGAAGGCACTGCCTGGATTCCCATATTTATGCCTTGGTTCATGTTCAATAAACTAAAAGTCAAAACAAAATCGAATATACACACTACAAGAACTGCCCCTCAAGGACAAAATTCTGCAGAATTCGTGTTAGATGAAACATATAAGGCCCCGTTTATGTGAAGAAAAGTTGTCCCGGGTAGAAACAACCCTCCCACACGAGACGACTTTACCGAGCGCTTACATGGAAAAATGCTGTCCCGGGTAAACCTGGTTAAAGCTGGCCCTCTCGGTTTGGAGAAGAATTCTCGGTGGGAAGAACTTTTAAAACTCAGTTTATAAAGCCAACAGATGACGGACCGAAGGAGGATTGTGTTATCGTTGATTTCTGTGCTCTTGTGTTTTCGATTAATAATGGTAATAGGACTGAGTGGAGTCCGATTCGGTCTGTAATCATACGAGTGATTACGAAATCGGACGACCGCGCTTCGCGGGAGTCTGATTTCGTAATCACGAGTATGATTACAGACCGACATCGGACGACACGAAGTCCTCTTACCAATTAATCATAAATATTACAATTTCTGAGAATGAAATGATCATATAGCTTCAGCGTCTTCTCCTGTACTATACATAAAAACAAAGCATCAAGAAGTACTTCATCGCCGATCTATTTTAACACGCGCGTACACACGGTTCGGCGTTTGTAAACACGCCGCTTGTTCGTAGTTATCTAGCTCTCAGTTATATCAACTTAAAATACTTGAGAGAAAGAAGAAGCTAATTTACCCAATGATTTGAGTTGAATGCGGATTTTTGAAGTAAAAGTAAAAAATGTGTAAGTTCTTTACACTCAGTAAAAATCAGTAAACCCATCACGAACTCACAAATTGAAAGACAGTTTATTTCGACTTTTCAGGTTTACATTTTTTAACATAACAGGTACTTTGAAACTCAGAATACTAGTTTATTTTTTTCACAGAAGTTTACTCCAAAGTATTCAAAGGAAATATTCAAGACTGAAAAAATCTGTATCTTAGCGGGTCGGCACAGCAATTACAAACTTACCGATTTCTTGACGGCTTAATTTTCTAGGAGCGTTTGTCCATCACAGTCCATCACAACAAAGTTAAGTTTCTTCCATGATTTTGAAATGAATTAACGACGTTCATTGACATTGGCCGAGCCGTAAGTTTCAGAGTGTCTATAGCACAGCATGCTGGCGATGTCGTGAACTAAACAAACGCGCCCGACCGGCGAAGATTTCCTGTCTTCTTTCGTTACATAGTGACTGTTCACGTTCTTTGATTGACCACAAACTGTTCCTTGCATGTTAAGTTGTCCAAGAATTAACAAAATTCGCCTTTCGAGAAGCCACAAACTCACACCGGCAATCGAGTTTTCCACTGAAAATCAGTGTAACGCTGATTGGTGCATTTAAATTTCACTCTTGCTTATGATTGGTCAAGCCAACTGTCCGATTACAGAACAAAGAAGTATCCGATTACAGAACAATAGGTGTCCAATTAATGATTAATCGGGGGGGTTTATGAACCAATCACATTCGAGGAAATTGTAATATTTATGATTAATGCCGAAATCTTTTTTTTAAACAGGCTTCCGTAAACGCGAGTTGTCCCTCCCCCCTCCCCCGAGTCAAAGTGTTTACATGGAGAAAAGTTGTCCGCCACCCAGGGTCACCCTATCTTATCAACTAAGTGTCCCTGCTCCCAGGGTCACCCTGTTTCCCGAGGCAAGTTGTGATTTGTCATGTAAACGCTCGCTTCGATTTATAAAGAAATGTATGAATAGTTGGCGCGCCCAGGGTGGGTCCCCGG
Source organism: Plumapathes pennacea (assembly GCA_964036295.1). Classification (NCBI taxonomy): domain Eukaryota; kingdom Metazoa; phylum Cnidaria; class Anthozoa; order Antipatharia; family Myriopathidae; genus Plumapathes; species Plumapathes pennacea. Next base: position 28,317,677 of record OZ038463.1, on the reverse strand, counting down.
GACAACTTTTTCTCATATAAACAAGGCTTTAGTTCAGACTGGGGGACGGGCCCTCGCTGCGTTAAGAAACAAAGCGTGTGTTTATTGAGTTATGGATACCACGCGGGAATTTAAACGAACACGAGAGAAGTTTGGAGAAACACACTGGCAATTTCTGATCTTCAGAAAATTCGTTTTGACGCCTTGCGTGCTTTTACTTCGGCGGAAATCATCTCATGTCGGTGCAGAGCGTTTACAAAACAAATATTACAGGACGCTAACCCGCGCAAACCTCACTAGCTGTGGCTTAATCTTGCTCTGAACAACGCTTTCGATACCCTGGTCCCCGAGGTTTTCTTCCAGAGAACGAAGAACTGTCGTCGCTAAAGCCAGAGGAAACTCTGGCTTTTCGCTCGTCGTTCTCTGGAAGAAACTATACCTCTCTGGGACCAGGGTAGTCTTTCAAGACCTCGGGTTTGTAAACTCCGGTTACACCTGGGGAATTTGTACAGCAACGTGTTGCCCCGGGGTCGGGGGCGGGCAAAGATTGATCGTAAAAACTCAAGACGTCTGCCAAAAGGAGAGCTCGTCTAAATCAGTCCGCACTTCCATCGACTGGTGCATTTTCAGAAACGAAAAAATATATTTCAAAGTGACGAGGTGAAACTCAAAATGGACATAGAACTGACACGCCAAAGTGTTCGAACTCCAAGGCAAGCCATCACTTCACTTCGACAACCGTTCGCAAACGCGGCCAGATCCCGTTTCTTTTGCCCGGGGAGCGGGGAATTTGTAATCTCTGGTGGCCCGGGGGACGGGGAATTTGTAGTCCCACCAAATCTCTGGGGGTCGGCCCGGGGGGCGAGGGGTGGTAACAGCTGGAATTGATCGGTGCATAAACTCATGTTTTATTTAAATTTCGTCAAGACCCTGTTACAGATGCACCAGGCTGCATGTTTGGTTTTTGTTTTCGTCTCTTTCTTTTGTAAAAAAGTGGCCGTCACGTGGATTGAAAAATCAACCGCTATTTATTTTCTCACAAATAAAGTGCGAGAAATCATTACTGTATGTAATCTGGTGTCACAGCGGATTTGGACCCCGGTTCAAATCCGCAAGCGGATACGGACCTCAAATTGTGAATGCATTTCCTTTCTTAATTTCTTTCACAGTATGCGAGAATTTAGGATACAGTATTTTGATTGGAAAGTGTGGTATCATACTCTTGATCAATATCCTTGTTTAAAAAAACAAAATTAATGACATATTCCGCTGGTTTATAAAGCCTGAGGAAGTAAGTTCTTAGATCGAGAAAAAAGACCAAATCCGCGAGAGGATATCCACCAGGGGATTTGGATCCCCGGGGTCCAACTTCGCTATGGGGGGGGGGGGGGGGGGGGGGGGGGGGGGGGGGGGGTGTTCCCATTCGCTAGCGGATATGGACCGAGGGGTCCAAATCTGTGGGGGTCCAAATCCGCTTGCATCGCGCCGTTCCAGCTTTTAAACATAGCCGCGGGCCACAAATGGCTTGGGTTTTTTAGATTCCGGTGATCAACTGAAAAAAACCAATCGGTTATGTGCAAGTAGTCTTCATTTCATACTCCCACTCCTCATTTTACGCCTTGTCTTCAGTAAATTCATTTTACAGCACTGACCGTTCCTGCTGGGAAGTGGGGCGGTGTTTACAATTTAATTAAAATGTATCCCGTGTTTTACATTTCGGTTGTTGTATTCAGTCACAGGAACGAATAAAACGACAACTTTACTTGACTAGCCAATGTACTATCGGCTCCCTGTATCCTCTCTTGGTCTTAATGAAGGAGTCAAGGAAAATGCTCTTTACTTGCCTTAATTCATTTATGAACGGTGGAACAATTGTATAAAATGTGCACATACAATCGTGGCGCCAAATCATTTGCCAGAATCAACACCGTGACTGCGTTAGTATAGCTCGGATTATATACCCGAAGGACGCCAATCGATGAAACTGCAGTTTTACAAACGCCTTGTACAAGGTCAAGAGGTCCAACAGTGATACAATTACACACGCTCTGCCAAGCATACAAGCAACACATTCGCGCATAACTGACGCGGGCGAGGCGACTTACCCGCTTGCAGCAGCATCTTGCATGTGTGCGGTGTCATCGGAGTCCGTTGCTCGTGCTGTTTACACTCCGCACGCAGCCAGAATTTCAGGCAGTTTGCTGACTTCTCCATCGCGTCCACGCTGCGCTTCACTGGAACACAACCGAAGATCAAAAGCGGCACGTGACACAATACACGTGATCTTGCTGGGCAAGGTCAGTGCGGGGATCGGTGTTTGTTTTTGGCAGGAGCAGCGAAAGCAATATCTTTTTCGTCGCTCTGCCAGATCACTTTCAAAAATTACCATATCAACTTCTTGTGACTCATGTACACTTTATGCAAATTGTATACGTTTTCGGCTTCCAAACAATCAATTGGGATCAACACCTTTATTCGGCATTGTAAATTTCTTAAAATTTCAGGTTGTGTTTCCACCCAGGTTGCCTTTTTATAGGGAGGCCATACTTACAATCGGTCGAGTAAAAGAGGGAGAAATAAAGATAAAAAATTCTTTATTTACGAGGCACCGAATTAGAGTGTACGTCAGTAACACCTTGGATGTCACGTCAGCGTGACGGTTCCAAGTTGTTTTGTCAGGTGTTACCGGTTCGAGTGTTGAGGTTGAACTTTCCGTGAATTTTATCTCCCATATAGAACCCACTAGCGATAAAAATGATACAAATGACAATGGGAATACTTGCTTGAATTATGGCATTTTTGCTCTCGGTGTGGGGAATTTCTGAGAAGTAGTTGGCCCTGATTCACAATTCCCAGTGACACTGAAGAACTCACCACGATGTCAACAGTTTATTTTTCTCACAACTCGCTCGCTTGAACAGACTCGTCTCGCTTGAACAGACACGAACACGTGTGTAAACTACCTTCTGATTGGCTAACTAATTTTAAACGAAATACCAAAAGTCTGGAGAGTTCTAGAAAGGTCTGTGCACGCAAATAACAACTGTTTTGTAACGACCGAAATTAACACGAAAAACTGCGGCTTAAGATTCTTCACACACTCCCCCTATTAAAGTGGTTCCCAACTTTAATATTGACAAGGAATAGTTCAGTCGTCTTCGTTCTCATTAGCAACCACGCCCACTAGGCGATTTACTGCTGCAATCTTCGCTTGTCGACCATGGCCCATGGCTCGTTGATGCTGGTTCTGGTTGTCCCCACCGGCATCATCATTAGACTCGGGATCGTCACTGGCGCCACTTATCTCAAGGTCAGCCACCAGCTGCAGGGGTCTCTCGACAACGTACCCCTTGCCCGTTCGTATCTTGTAGCCTCTGGTCACCCCATCCTTTCCAACGATGGAGTCCACGATTCGCCCGATCTTCCAATTCGCTCTGTACTTCGTTGTGTCCTTGATCAGAACAACTGAGCCCTTGCTCATCGTCACTTGATCCTTTGCTGCAGTGCCCGTGCTGAAACGCTCTTGTAAGGCATGAAGATACTCATTCAGCCAACGTTTACGAATATTATCTCGACATGCCTTTAGATATAGTAACCGTTTGGTCATCTTCTCTCGCTCGTCGCCCATATCGACGGTATCCTCCTCAAGGAAACGAGCTGGTTGTCCGCGTAGCAGGAGGTTTGGAGTGATCACCGGCTGCTCAAATTCTCCCCCGATGTAGCACAAAGGTCGGTTGTTCATGAAGGACTCCACGTCTAGTAGAACGTCTTCAAGTTCCTCAAATTTCAACAGCGCTCGTCCAATTGCTTTGGACAGACAGTTCTTCATGATGCCAATCAGTCTCTCGAAGAATCCGCCCCACCATGGAGCGCGTGACAAGTTGAATCTCCACTCAATGTCCTTCGTTGCCAGGTAGTTGAAGAGATCATCATCTTTCCGCAGTGTCGACAACCACTGTTTCGTTGCTTGGAAAGTCTTAGCGTTGTCACTCACCATTAGGTTCGGTGAGCCTCTTCGGGCAATAAACTCTTTAAGACCTCGTTTGAACTCGCCTGCTGTCAAGTTGCTGCAAAGTTTGAGGTGTACTGCCCTCGTGCTGGCACATGTAAACAGTGCAATGTATGCCTTGCTTGTTTCGTGCTTCCCAGATTTGCACAGAAGCGGTCCAGCAAAGTCCACCCCAGTGGCGTGAAACGGCTCTGTAAATTCTGTTCTGAAGGTTGGTAAGGCTGAAGTGGTTGGGGCACTAAGAACTTTTGCTCGGTACTTCTTACAGTAGTTGCAGGTATACCGTATGCTCTTTACCAGCGATCTCAGCTTAGGGATCCAGTACTTCTGTCGAACTTTGCTCATTGTTGCAGCAACTCCCCCGTGTAGAGTGTGTAGATGGCAATGTTCAGCGATGCGTCTCGCTAACGCAGATTCCCTCGGAATGAAAACAGGAGTGTAGCCTTGAATTCTTTCGTAGCACCTCATTAACCCGTCTTCATCTGTCGCAAGTTTTAGGCCTGAAGTCATGTCACTTGTTCTTTGAGTGATCCGAATCCAGACATTCTCTGCCTCCGTGATCTCGGTTTTGCTGAGTGGCACGTTTTGTCTCGCCTTGTTGTTGATTGGTTCATCTGTCTTTCTGCAGCAATCTATGAAGCGTTTGACGTACGAAGTTATGCGCAGAAGCCTCCAAAACGTGAACTTGTCCAAGAGATCCCCTGCCCAGCTCTTTAAGGTTTCTTGTGCCGCGTCTTCCGTCAGCAGCATTGCTTCTTTCTGACGCCTTTCTGACTTGGCTTCACCCGTCTCTAAAATCGCTGGTTGCTCTGGCCTGTTCGACGCATCCGAAAGCCAGATGGGCCCCTTCAACCACATTGATTTGAGCTTGTCTGGCACTGACCCTCGGGTTCCAAGGTCGCTTGGGTTTTCTGTTGTAGGAACATGTCTCCACGCCGCATCTGTCAGCTCGCCGATCTTCTTGACTCGATTGCGCACGAAGGTTGACCACTCCCCACGATTTGCCAACCAGCACAGCACAGTGATGCTGTCCACCCAGTTGTGGTAGGCTGTGATTGGGAAGGACGTTAACGCCTTGCTCACGTTACTTTGTAGTTTCGCCAAGGTGTGTGCTCCGATCAGTTCCAGTCGTGGAATGCTCATCTCTTTAGGCGCGACTCTTGCTTTAGCTACCAGTAGGTTCTGGTCGACTGGCGTCGCGTCCTGGTATGCCACGACATACAGTGAAGCACAAACAGCAATCTTGCTGGCGTCTGAAAATCCATGGATCTCAAAGTGTGTTCGGTGGGCTGTAAACACGCAGCGCGGGACGGTAATGGTTGAAGCTCGCCGCAAGCTGTTTACCCACGCTTCCCATTTCCGTTGAACATCACTTGGAATCTCGTCGTCCCAGTGTAGTTTTAGGAGACAAACTTCACTGAAGATTAACTTCGCAGTGATGGTGACTGGAGCGCTCAACCCAAGTACATCATAAATGCTGTTGATAGTAGAAATCATCTTCCGTTTTGTCAATGGCTTGGCCGTCTTCAAGCATGACTCGAGGTTGATAGTAAGTGTGTCTTCCTTTTTGTTCCACTGAGTTCCAAGGATTTTGATGTTGCTGTTTTGTCTGTTCCCAACCAAGCTCTTGGCGTAAGTCTCTTCCCCTTCACGGTTTCCCTCGCTCACCGTTAGCTGCCCTACGTTGCTGTGCCACTTGTGAAGAGAAAAACCGCCCTCTGACAGAATTTTGGTAGACTCTTCTTTGAAGATCGCTGCTTCTTCTTCTTCCGTATCTCCTCCCCCTTGGATGTCATCGACATACGTGTCCTCCAACAGTGACTGCGTTGTCGCTTTGTACTCCGCCTCGTAGTTCCTGACGTGCTTCTGAAGTGTTGCGCCAAGGATATATGGACTCGATGTAGCCCCAAATATCACTCGTGTGAATCTGTACTCAGTGACGTTTCGATCTCTGAGGTTGTCGTACCACAGGACTCGTTGTGCATCTCTGTCTTGGTCGTGCACTCGGATTTGCAGGAACGCCTTCTGAACGTCTCCAGTGACGCAGAACTTTCGCATTCGATTCCGTAGAAGGATATCGAACAGGAGTGGCTGCAGTGGTGGTCCTGTCTCTAAACAGTCGTTGAGGGAGGGGGTTTGGGGGTTGGCTCTCGAGGAACAGTCATACACAATCCTCATCTTCGTTGTCTCCGCATCTTCTCGAATAACGGCTTGATGGGGCACATAGTGCACAACCTCCCCCGTTGGATGGGTGGGTATTTGCTCGATAATTCCATCACTCATCTGCTCCCGCATTATCTGGTCATACTCGTGTAATCTCCCAATCTTCTCCAGCTTTTTCGTCGTACTGTAAAGTCGGGCGGTAGCCAGGTTCTTGTTGATTGGGAGCGGAACGTGGTCCCTTTTCCACGGCAATTTCGTTTCGTAGTACCCGCTTTCGGTCTGGTTTAGCTGTTGTAGGAAATCTTCATGCATCACCGCGTCTCTTCCTGTACCCGCGTCCGCAAGTCCGAGAACGTCCAGTGAGCACAACTTCTCAAACTCTTCCTGGCCAGACCTCAGAAAGAACTGCTTCTCCGTGCAATTTTCTGTTGTGGGCTGTCGGCCGTAAATCGTCCAACCGAGCATCGTGAATTCGGCGCCTGGGTCTTTATCTGGGATGGTTCCTAAGACTTGAGGCTCTGTCGTCCGTACTCTTTGGTAGTCAGCTGCTCCAAGAATGATGTGAACTGGCATTGAATCGCTTCTTGTTTCTTCCTCACTAAAGATTAGTCGTCTGAATCGGCCATGCTGTTCCTTTAACGCGCGAATGTTCGGGTTAGGCAGGTAAGTGAGTACATCCTTTCCAGCATTGAGGCACTCGACATTGAACTGGAAACCGTCGATCGCAAGAGACTGTATGTTGATGTCGTACACCTCGATGTTCCTCCTTATGGTCCCGAACATTTGCTCGATGCAACGTTGCTCTTTTCTCGCAGGTTTCAGGTGAAGTTTGGTTATGACGTCAGCGCACACGTAAGAACTTCCGGCACCCGAGTCAAACATCACCCGAAATGTCTCCGTTCCCACTTTGGCGAGCACTGTTGGATGCAATGTGCTTGTCTGCTTCAGAAGTGAACTCAAACCCTTCTCCACTTTAGAATTTTGAAGTATGTCGACAGTTGATTTCTCCTTGTCACAAATAGAGGTGTGATGCTTTCCTTGGCAGTTTTTGCATCCCCTCGATCTGCATTGAGATGCCCTATGCCCAATTGCTGTACAATTATAGCACCTCTTGTTTCTCTGCAGTGTCGCTCGTCTTGCGGCAAGGTCAAGCACCCTCGTGCAGTTGGGGCTGAAATGTTCATCCGAGTTACAGTACACACAAGTAAATTTGCGGTTCTGCTTCCCCAGCTTCGGCTCTTCTGAGTTTCCTAGAAGCAATTTTTCTTTTCTCCCTAGATGATGTCCCGGGGCGTTATCTCTCTTTCCATCATCATCACTGGTTCTCAGCGGATTTCTTTCCACATACTTTCGAAGGTTCTCGACGAGTTGCTCCAGACCCCATTCTTCCCAGGCGTCATCCTTCTGCACGATCACTTCTCGAACAGGACCCAGTTTGTCCATCAGTGTGTAGATCATGCTCTGGGCAGTGGTCAATCTCTTCATCGTAGTAAGAGTGCGCACTACCCTGGCCAGCTTGTTGTAGAACTCGTGTACGTTGCGCAGCTTGTGAATGCTGGTGATGGCGGGAAGTTCTTCCAATTCTTTTATCAGGGCTTTGTGTACTTTGACGTCCTTCCCATAGGTCTCAACGAGAATTCGTTTAGCCTCTTTGTATCCTTCCTCAGTGTGCGGGAGTCCTAAGATGTCCTCCTTGGGTTTCCCTTTCACCAGCTCTAGCAAGTAATTAAACTTACTAATTTCCGCGATTGACGAGCCATCCACTTCTACCGTAAATTGGTTCCAGAACCGTAACCAGTCTTTGTAGTCACCAGTGAAGGGAGTGATGGTGTACTTCTGTAGCTTTACGGATTGCGCTGTGGATTTCGTGGGTTTCTCTGTGTTTTCCTTTCCGATACGTTCGGCTTGGCTCTCCCCTATTTGTTTCTCGAAGTCAAGCTTTCTCATGTACCACTCCTCTTCCCGCTGTTGTTGTCGTATAGTGGCCTCCTCGATTTCCTTTTGTTGTTGTAACCTGTACTTGGTCTGCTCCTCGTTGATCTTCTGTTGAATATGCAGTTGTTTATCAAGTGTCACTTGTGCTTCTTTCACCGCAAGTTCTTCCAGTCGTTTCTTGATTTCAAGACGTACCCCACGAAAGGGTTGTATTTTTCCCTTTTGATCTGCCGTCCACTTTTTAATGTACTCCAAATCCTTGTCTGATTCGAGCAGATATTCAGCTGTCTCGTCCTTACATTTTTCCAAACGCTTGATCAACTCTCCAATCTGTTCGTACGCGATTGACACCTCCTCTGTATCTTCACTAGTCGATAGTTCCTATATTTCCTCAAGTTTAAGATCCGCTATTGCAATTTGTTTGTTGAACTTCTCCTCCGTATAAGCCATGTTTTTCAAGGCTTCCGTTCTTTGAATTCGCACAAGTAAACATTCACCACTCGCTGCACGTACCTTTTACTCCGTGAAAGAAAGTATAAGTAATCGCTCCAAAAGTAGTCCTGGCAGGGTCGCCACCTTCCAGTGTGGGGAATTTCTGAGAAGTAGTTGGCCCTGATTCACAATTCCCAGTGACACTGAAGAACTCACCACGATGTCAACAGTTTATTTTTCTCACAACTCGCTCGCTTGAACAGACTCGTCTCGCTTGAACAGACACGAACACGTGTGTAAACTACCTTCTGATTGGCTAACTAATTTTAAACGAAATACCAAAAGTCTGGAGAGTTCTAGAAAGGTCTGTGCACGCAAATAACAACTGTTTTGTAACGACCGAAATTAACACGAAAAACTGCGGCTTAAGATTCTTCACACTCGGTCGCGGAAAACCGAGTTAGACCTTTGTCGGGGTATAAAATGCTGGATCGAAGATGAATTTAAGACCATCACTGGAAAGAGCATAGCAAACTTAGTTGATGAACTGAATTTTCAGATTTGTAGGCCAAAATGTCGCGAAGCACCGCTATTTTCAAACTGTAATTTTGATAAAGCAAGGGTGCCGGACAAGTCAGTTCTGCCATACTGAAATTACAATTTTGAAAATGGCGGGGCTTCGCGACATAGAGGTTTATGACACTGAAAATTAGCGCATAAAATAATTTTGCTATATGCTCTTTCCAATGATGTGTCGTAGTTTTGTCTTCGGCTAAGCTTTACATAAGTTGTCATTACATAATGATAAAGGTGGGCTGTAGATTTTTCCATTTGGTTGGTCTGAAAAAAGGTGCAAATTTTGGAAAAGTAACATTTTGAGTGACAGGTCTGAAATAGGGTCGATTTGATCACTTTGGTCTGACGTTGGGTAAGGGTCTTGAGAACCAGGCGGCACACGGCCATCTAAAACTATGAAGAGTACCCGGGGGTGGGGGGTGGATTCCCACATAAAAATGGCGGGGAGAGGTACTAAAACGGGCGTGGCTCGAGCTTACTTTGACCTAAAAGGTACCAGTTAAAGCATACTAAGAATTTAAAGTTTCAATGCCTTTAATTGCTAAAAGAGGATATCATCAAGCACTGTATCCCTTGCTGTTTTCAAACAAAAAGAGTTCATTCGACTGACACCCGATCCCTAAACGGTATCACGTCACATAGAGTTTGGTGTTGAGCACCCTAAGCAGTACCAAAACCGTAATCTTGACCCCTAAGCGCCCGGGGGCTGTACTCCATAGGAATTTGGGTAGGGGGGTTCCGCTGACTCTATAAAACTCTGACCCTATTCAAGATACAAAAATGTAAATTTTACCCTGTTTAAGACAAAGTGCTCTAATTTGATACCCTGTTTTTAATATCCCAGTTAGAGAGATAAGTTAGCGTGCGTTGCACGCGTTTCCACTGAAGCATACGAAGAAATCGCACTAAAAAATGGCGAGTGCAAAAATTGTGGTCGAGGGGGGGAGGGGTGGAGGAGAATATCTTCGGAAAATAATCCTGTTCAAGACACGAAAATGTAAAATTTGATACCCTGTTAAAGACAGAGGACCCTGAAAATGATACCCTGTCGGTCGGAACGCGGTCCCTATATAGGAAACATGGGAGTACCTCCCTGGCCTAAGCGGTACGACGAGCATCCCCGTCCTTTTATATATGGGCGTCCACTCAGGCATCTCGAAAAATGGCATATCAAGAGTGCGAAAAACCAAATCCTTGAGTGGAGAGCTATCAACTCTCTTGGCCTGCCCGTGGAAGACCGTTGCAGTTTTTTGTATTCCGAGTCACACGTTTAACAAGTTGTTGACAACACAGCAGTGCGAGCACACACAAGAAACAAATAGCATGACAAGGAGAAAATAGAAGTATATAACCAGTACGTGTTTGCAGCAGCACTCTCTCCGCAGAGGCTCCCTAGGGATGGGGCACGCGCCCTCTTTCTTTCTTTTTCACTCTTTTTATCCCTTCCCACAATCCCCCTTGATTTTCTTTCCCCCAGGCCTCCGCGCGCTTTACATTATCCACGCTAAACGCTTTAAAACCGCGCCAGCGCAGAGGCTGTTAGCGAAAATAAGAAAATAACCACTTGTAAATTTGATGGCTTTATTAAAATTTACATTTTGAGCTTCATCCTACTACACTTTTTTTTTCTCTCCAAGAGTTTCCCCCAAATCTGGGAACTACAAGGTAGAGGCTTCCAGGCAGCTAAACGCTTCCTTTTTACATCGTAAAGCTTTTCTTGTCGATAGTCACTACCCAGTAATACAACATCGCCGACAACTTCCCTGGGTTTCAGGGCATTCTTGTAAGCAGCTTGTATTACATCTTACTGAGACTATCTTGATCAAAAGAAAATTGTTCGGTTTTCACTCACAACCGATAATTTTACTTTTTCATTGTTCAGCATGAGGATCAGCCTAAAGAGCTGAAGCTGCGATCAGTGCGCTAAGGACAGCGGAATTTCGCTCATCTGAGCGCAACCTTGTTCCCAGGGTCTTTTCTTTTTGATAAAAGAAAAGCCCTTGGAAACGAGGTTGATCTGAGCGACTCATTTCAGTGCACCTTCTAATAACTAAAGATATCGAAAGCAACGTTTGTACGGAGAAACGTGTACAACGGAGGGCTATAGAACGTGTGCTGTCTTCAATCACGACACCATAGCTCAAAACATTTTCTTTCAAAAGAATAAAATTGGGAACCATACATCCAGTTCCCTCTAGAACCAGACGGGAAGATACAGGAAAACCAGTTACAAGGCTGCAACGACATAAAATAAGTTCCCTACAACGGAAACACCAATGCTGATTTAAGGTCTGCTTCGTGTTTCGATGATCTATTTTGACTTCATTTAATTTACAGTGTGCTACTGAATTTCGATGGCGGCGGATAAAATTAACATTAAGAGCTATTCACAGATAAAACTACCAACACTAGGGGTCTACGGAGTAAAACTACGATCATAAATTACCACACAAACGTTAACATGGCTCAGAATATCTGAACCATGGAATGTGCAACACTTCATTTTGGATTCAGGACGGTAATTCTACATCACTTACTTGAGGGGCAATGTCAAGCCTCGGGAAACGAATCTCATTCAGTGGTCGGATATAAAGTTTTGTATGACTTCAATCACAAGAACCTGACCTAATCGAAAAAACAAATTATTTTGCACATGTGCAGTGACATTGCCCCTGTATGATCTGATCAAGCACTGAAGGGTGACGAAATAAAATCTAAATTTTGCAACACCGCAATACTGGTCATTCATAAGTACAACAACCGTACTTTTGCTGTTATCGTTCATTATGCCCGACAGTTCTACTCTAAATTGTAAACGATCGTCACCCATAACAACTGCGTTTCAGACAGCACAGAAGAAAATGTTAGGAGACACTTGCTGCGCCTTGGCTGCACCCAGTGAGCGCGCGGCTCTGAATGCAAGAAAAAGCGATCAATATTCCTGGGCAGGGGAGCGGGATAGACCCAACAGAACCGAGTAAAATGTAGTGCACCCACACAGTACCAACACCCAACAAGGACAATGGGCCCGTTTTCACCCGTTCCAAAGTAAGCTTCGGTGCAAAACCTATCACGAAAAACTTCACAACGCTTTCAAATCAAACTTATTCTCATAGGTAAGGTTTTGCACCAGATCTCAATTTGAAACAGAAAGACATCTCGGACATCATGGCCTGTTAACCGTTAAAACTGACGGGTCTGTTCCATAGAAGGGAGTATTACTATCTAGAGGCGTTAGCCTGGCGTTCTTCCATCATACTTGTCAGTTTTCGTTGGAGTAGCTGTTCACCCGCCGGACGCTTCTCTGGGGTCCCCCCGTGGTCATCTTGTAACAAGGCTCGCTTGCGCGTTGTTTCCGAGCCTTTTTTGAGCATCTGGTTGATGTCTTGCAGTTTCTGATAAAAAAAGAAAAGTCCGTATTACTCTTCGTTTAGTTACGTGTATTAAAGTTGTATAAAGTCAACTTTGCAAAACTCATCAGTTTTTCTTTTGAACGTCATCCTCGGATTTTTGCCCGGTGCCCCACAATCTGCTCCTGGGTCTCTGTAACGGCTGAGGGGTTTCTATCAAATTTGCGTTGCGTTCGGGGACGGCAACGAAAGCTGCGAGAATCTGTGTTGGTAATCCTTGTGTTTTAGGGGCCATACCTATTCTACTATTTTCGATGTAGTTTTGTAGTAGAAATTCAGTTTCATGTTACAAAATGAAAAGTTTCCAGTTGGCTACCGTAAGTTGGTAGTCCTCATAATTTTAGGTGGGAGTGTGTCGCCCCCCCCCCCCAGACCAAAGAGACAACATCGATACCTTATTCCAAACTAAAATGCTTGAAAAAGATGCCCTCTTTGGGGCGGCACATACCTATATGGCTTATATATGGGAGTACCCCCTCCCCCGATCAATATAGTGCCCATAAATTCACGTCAGTTGTTACTGAACATGAAGACATGGTTGCACTGCAGTTTCTTACCTTTGCTGGGCTCTCTTGAAAACAGTACAACAACCGAGTGGTGGGAGTCATGGGAACACCTGATCATGAACAGAGTCAGATCACAGAGTAAATTAGTATGTTGTAACTCACACACACTACACACATACTAACAAAGTGCTGTTTGTATACACGCATCAAGAGTCCGACTTTTGGTTGGATCTCACTGTATTCTGGGTAGGTTTGACTCAAAAAAAGTGAGCACCAAACTTACAATATCCGCCATTTTGCATTTCAAGCTTAAGAGCTTGGTAGATGTGTACGTTTTAGAACGGATGAAAGTTGACTGAGCTCCAAGCGTTAAGTGCAAAATGGAGTGGAGTTGGTGCTCACTTTACATGATAGGTAGAGTCACCCTAGGACGAGGTTTAAACTTCCGCACAGGGATTTTTTAGCGGGATCAGGTTACTGTCAAACTCCCGCCAAGTTCTTTTTAATGGCGTTGCCCTTGGAGAGATAGAACTTTGCATGTGAAGGAGGACTATCTTTTGGGTGACCCTTCTAGGGAGGTCACCATCTTTCCATGTAAACGGCCCCTAAGTTTATAAAACCCATAGAGTGGCCATTATATCTTTCGATCGTACAAATATACGGCACGTAACAATTAAATTACGTCATAGTAATCGTCACAGTTAACCAATCAAGTAGTTGCTACTGACCATTCTTGTGAGGCGATATGTACACCGAGTGTCCGCTGGACACAAGTCTCCTGGGCGAGTGTGCCTGGTTCTTGACCACAGGGAGTGGGGAGAGCGGCGGTGATTCCAGCTGTCGAAGGAAGACACCAGTAAGTCAAAATCGTGATAAATTATCGGCACCGGCTACTTGACTCGCACATCCAACTGTAAGTCTTTCGCGTCGATGTTACTGTTCGAACGTTAAAACCTGATCAAACAAGTCCAACAGGTTTTATAAATCATTGTAGGCGTTAAGGATTCTGGGATAGAAAGTGAGCTCACGGTGCATGTGGCTCTGGTGTGCCTGCGCGAATCTGCCAATTTTGTCAGGTTGTTCCAACAAATCCAAACATTGTTTATAGCACCGGAAAACAAAATAAATATTGGACGATGTTGCACAAAATGTTTGACGGAAATGAAACTTTGTCCAACATCGTAAAACATAGTGGCCAAACGAACCCAGCATGTTCATCCTTTAATGATGGAGATGCTGAATTTTGATGCTGCATTCGTTTGGACAGGCCTTCACAATGATAAATACATTAAGCTTTTCACAGGACAACTTTAAAGACTTTCTGATGAATACATACCGTCTTGTCATTACTGGAGAACTTCAGCGCAAAATTCTTTATCTTCTTGATGTACACCTGTTCAAAATATAGGAAAACGTTTCGGAATACACATCAGATCGCCTCTTTATCATGACGGCATTGAACACATCTCTATTAACTTTTCGTTGACACAGTCTTAGACCTTATTTCATAGTATTAGCTGTTTCCTTTTGCTTCCTTGACTAGTAAAGCTGAGCATAAGCCTGACACAAATTCAGACCGTGCCAGTCCCTTTTCTGGCCAAAGATCGCATGGAGTGAAAAGTGAACGCGCTTGAAATCCCGAGGTCTGGATCCGAGCGGCGGTGGAGTGAGGTCTAGAGACGAGTCGATCCAGACCCCAGATTTTCCAAAGCGTTTACTATTGACTCGCGTACACGACCTTTGACCGAAAAGAAAAAAGAAAAAAAAAAAAAAAAAAAAAAGAAGAAAAAAAGGAAACCAGAACAGGGGGAAAAATGAAACAACAACAACAACAACAACAACAACAACAAAAACAGCAACAAGATAAACAGACCTTGTTGTAGAACTCAATCAAGTCGCCTCTTTCGGAGTCGATGTTAGGGCTGTTTTCGGTGCTGCTGGATCCCGTGCTGGTCGGTGGCGGAGTAGAAGGCACTACACTGGCGCTCCTGATGGGACTGGCACGAGCGCTCGTGTTCCCGCTGGACGAACCCTGCACTGGGCTTGGCGGACAGCTGCCCGCTTCAGCTTTGACACCTGAAGAACAGTCACATGTTCATATTTACCAAACAAGTGTAGCACTTCTTGTCACGGCCTTGTCAAATCAAACTTCAAGGACTTTTCAAGGACACTTCAATTTTTCAAGGCTTAAAACGAGTAAAATGTTTAGCATTCTTTGACGATTTTTGGTGTTTCTTTCAACTTCTGACTGCATCTGAACAGTTTTTTCCTACGCTGTTCTTTATAAGGTGTTTATTCTTGAGGAATTCATAAACTTTTGAAGGACTGTTGTCGATTCAAGGACTCTTCAATACCAGCAGTCAAATTCAAGGACTTTTCATGATTATAGAACCCCTGGTAAACAATATTTCTTCGCCAGTCACGTCACTCAAACACCCGTACCAATTCCCCTCCTGTCGAGCGGAAACCGCTGATCAACTCTGGCATGTTCGCTGGCATTTTAGCACAACCAAGTATCTTACTCTGTGCTCATGGACATTATACCAAATAATCAAAGCTGCAAATTTATGGGCTGCTTGTAACATAAAGCAAACTTTCAAATCTACCACAGATGAGTGAAAAGTTTATATATTCTAGGCGATGAAGTTAAACCATATCTAACCTTTACAACTGCCATCACTCCCTAGGGGGCCTCGTCTTCTACCTCGGAGCTGAACACTGCGGTAAACCTTGAAATGAGAGCAAGCATTATTAATATGGCACCTGCACGTAGCTGGGTCTCAAACTATAACGACTATACAGTGATTTGGATACATGAAGATTAGAACCCCGCTATCTCGAACTCAGTTATCCCGAGCTCACCGTTATCTGGAACAGAATTCGATTACCCTTGGAAATGAACTGAATAGAAAATTTGCTTGTAGAACCCCGCTATCTCGAACTATTTCTCGCTGAGTTCCCTTGAGTGTTTGACATAGCGGGGTTCTACAGTGTTGTATCCAGAGCGCGTCATTGCGTCCTGGGACGCACAAATCTCAATTTGAACGCAAAAAATTCCAGCAAGTGCGTCCGCTTGGACGCACTTGAAAAATTAATTGACAAGCGACTCTTTTCGGAACGCGACCCGCTAAGCGGAAACCCGACGCTGATCCTTCACCACTGATAGCGCGTCCGTAAAGCCCGATTTACGCGTTGCAACTTTCGCTTACGACACGAATAAAAAATCACTCCGTGATTTGGTTTTCTGTCGCATACGACACGAAAAAAGTAGTACAATTTCGTAAGGGTTAAATCCTGGAATGCGAGTGTGACTGAACAAATATTCGATCAAATGTTACTGTAAACCACTGGCTGTTCGAGCGGCTCAGTTTATCGCGACGTGCACACCTTTTATCGATCACGACGACACCGCTTTTAATATGTCAAATGGTCGAAATCTGTCCGCATACAAATCTTAAAACATTGACCTGTAGTCTTGCACATCGACTGAAAATCAAGCTGTCAATTTTTCGCGTAGCGTGGTGAAACTTGATAACCCAAAGAATTGAGTTCAGATTTGCATAAATATGTTTTGTTCGTATGGCGGACGTCAATAAAATACTTTTAGCCGAAAACCTCCTCGAAAGAGAACAAAATGTGCCAGGAACATAAAAAAATGTCCTATCGGCTTGTTATTTGTTTGGTACAAAAATAAGCAATGTGAATAATGACGCGCCACGAATATTAATAAAATAAAAATGAATATTAATTAGTTGGACCCAACAAAATCCTACTTGGACCCCTAAATTTTGGAAGAGGGGGTCCGAAGGACCCCCAGTTTGAAATCCTGGATACAACACTGGTTCTAGTGTATAAGCAACTGGTGGAGTTTTATTAGCCTGTCCTTTGGGTATGCATATACGCACAGCAAATTTCCCACCCTTACAAAGTTTGCCCAAAATATCGCACAACTGTCCTTCTGAAAACATTTATCAAAACTTTGGCTTGTCCACAAGGAATTAAGATTAAAAAAAAGTTCTTGTGAATTCAGTCGGAGTTGAAATCTTCCAGAATATCTTATTGTAAACGGATACTCACATGACTGGCAGCTTGCGGTTGTGTCCTGTAGCACTTCATGATGTTTTGGAACGACAGGTCTGCATTTGTAACCTGTGGAACGGACAAATTAAGAATTTTCAAGAAGTTTTAATTAAATAAGGGCTCAATAGTCTCACGTGACCACACTTCTCATAACAAGCTCTGAAGGTGACAGTTAGCCTGGTAGTGTGGTCAACTTACCTTTCCCATTACGTAGATTGCACACATAAGCAACTGATCCAGGTGACGGTCCTTCATCAACTCTGGGAGATGCATAATCGAGTGCTCAAAGCACGTCCAAACTCTGTAAAAACACAAACAAACATATACACAAAAGCAAAAACCAATTTAAAACATTTAGGGATGCTATGTACACCACGACTGTAGACAAGAAACACATGCAGGAGAACCAAGAGACAGGCATTTATACTTCGTGCACAAAAATCAAGTTAAAGGGGCCCTATCAACCAATCCCACCACAAAAAAAATCTTAATGAAATCCATAGCACAACAGAAAGTCTTTTAGGCCACATAAAAGTAAATCTTCTTATTGCAATTCTGATGCCCTGAAAATGGATCAAGGGTTTTGGTGCACAAAGGACTGCTCAATAGAGCCTCATGGTACATGTACTATACAAATGAAACCTGACTGTGGAATTCTGCTCAGGTAAAAATCATACAGCCGGAAATCAAACAATCTTCTTTTATTGTGGCACTGGGAAATTAACCTGCACCATGTGTTGATGTGCTATCATGCAAGTTTGCCACTCAAATACTTACTTTCCCCTGAGGTCATCATTGATTTCAAGCTTGAAACAGAGGTCTCGCAAACGAACTCCTGCAAGGTGATACACCTGAAAAAGAAAAAGATCACGTAACCATGGTTACTCTCATATTGCGAGTCTCTCTTACGATGTCAACATTATGAAGAGAAAATTTGTACACCGTAAAGTTTCAAAAGTAACGACCCTAGCATTTACCAGCCTTTCTCATGGTTACTTTTGGGGGGTGGGGAGAAAACAGGTCTACTTCTTGACTTGATTTGCTCAGACGAAGGGCTAGCGCTCGAAACGTCATCTTCAAATTGTTTCACGGCGTCCAGCTTTCACACATCAACCCTTAGTCGATCCAAGTTATACGTACTTCTCCGCGCCGACGCAGTCAATCTAGTTTTCTTTAGAGCTGGTTTTCCATTTTATTTTATGATAGTTTTGTTTAAAGACAAGTTTGGATTATCCTTAGTGATTAAACGTCGTATAATGATCTAATGAACTTACTTTTCATTGTGTTTTAAATTCAAGCTACTTTCCTAAGTCGTTACTTTCGGAGGGTCGCAGTATTTTACTAACAACCGTGAAATTTATCGCTACTTTCGGGGGGTCGTTATTTTCGGGTCGCGGTCGTCACTTTCGTAACTTTACGGTAACCTTAAGACTGCACTTAAAATCGTGAAACAATCCACATAAAAAACTGCATTCAGTTTCCTTAAGAGCTGCACTTTTAAAAACGTAAAAACAGGTCAAGGCACTTGTTCATCACATAATACATCTGTAATATTACATAGTTTCTTCACAAACCTTTCTAAAAAAGAGAGCCAACGAGCCTGTCTTTTTAGGTTTTGCTGGTGAACTTCCCCCAGCTTTTGGGCTGAGAGGAACAGCTCCTGTTCGCCGTGGGCCAGAAGCGGTAGTGGGGGCGAGGCTGGAGATACTGCCTGCTGGTAGAGACGTCATTTGAACAGTTGTGGTGGTGGTGTTCGGAAGAACAACAGCCTGGGCAACTCCATTGACAATAAAGCCGCCGCTTGCTGGAGTGATTATCACTGCCATGAAACACAACAAGTCAGAAATGGAGCAGATATAGAGCTCTTGCAGCTGTCAGGTTGGGGGTTGAGAAGATTAAAGCCAAACGAGATGAGAGTCGATGCAAGCTCATGCAAGTTTCGTAGCAGGGTTTTACTTTGACGCTCTTTATGATCAAAAAGTGCAACAATATTGATGGTCGGTAAGCAAAAGAGAAACTTGCGTCGATTTGCAAGTCAACGCAAGTCCACGCAAACGGGTGGCCAAATGAAACGTAAGTCTGCGCAAGTTTGAGAACGTGCATCGACTTGCGTCGATTTGTATCTCGTGATCAAACATGATTATGATTCTCCATAATTCATGGCCTTGGATCAGAGGTTTACGCAAGTTCAAATGAAAAATACTGCACAGGCAGATCACAGTTTCATTTCAAAACAAAACTTTTCAAGCAACCACATCTTTTGTCATTTTTTTGTTTTGGGTCTACAAACAGCTATACAAAGAGAGCAATATTGAAACATCTGTTTACCTGCTGGTGTAGTGTTTGTGTGCTGTGACACAACATTGAATGATCTACTTGTGGATGTAGCTCCAGCTTGAGACACAGCGGCGCTGTTCTGATTGGGTGTAGTGGTTGGAGGAGTGCTGAAGTTAGCCATCAAGTTGCGCCGGGCTCCACTGGAGCTGATTGGTGAGGTGAAGCGCTCATGTGCTGATGGCATTGAGGGCGATCCAGGGGAACTTAAAACTAATTGAGAGCATTAATTGTGAATAACAGTTTCTACATTCACAGTACAAACCCTGTGTTTTTACACTATGGACACAATATTATCACTGCTTTGCTATGTAATGCTATGATCCAAGACAAAATTATGTGGGACACCTATCTTGAGTGGCTCTTTACTCAGATTCGATGCTTATGAATCACGACAATGTTCAAGATAATAACTTGACAATGCACACACAATGTCTTATGAGTGTGATTGCTGTATGACAGGCACAGAGCCTGATGCTATCACGACATGAGGGCCAACTTTTCCCATTCAAATCTTCGATAAAACTTCCAAACTTCGAAGTATCAGCAACATCATGATTTAACACTTTCACTCCCAAGTTCAAAATGCAGATTTTTAATTCTCTTTCCATTTATTGTACTCAAAACAAATCTCATTAACATGGTTAATTTTGGGTCAAGTGAAAAGCCAGAGGTATGGTAGCTCCTAAATAATACTGCAAACCCAACACATTTCAACACACTTTCTAGATTGTCTTAAAATAAAATCATCAATGGAGATATTGTAATATCACCAGGACATTTTCTGACAATATTAAGTTTTACCTCTTTTGGATAAGGTTCCTTCTTCACCACAAATACGTTGGACTCTGGGGTGAATTATGGGTGATGCCAACAGGTGCTGGCTGGGCTGGGCCAACTCTGTTGAACTTGGTATTGTGACGTCTTCACAGGACGGCACTGACTCAGCTCCACTTATTACTAACCACAGAGGAGAATCATGATTCCACGCCAGACTTTCAAGGATTTGTTCTTCAATCTGAAAATAAAAGTATGTTTAAAAAAATGCAAGTTTAAAAAGTATCACCTAGCAACATGATTTTTACTTTGTGCTCATATGCAGCATTACTGTTACATGCACAGCCACATTGTGCGGATACTTCATGGTACCTTGTATGTCATATTGATATTTCTAATAAGCACCCAGTTACTTCCAATAAATGATGGGAGATTTTGGCTGGGGTGTGGGGCCCACTTGGTCAAACGGCGTGGCCCTGTGGTGGGAGTCGAAGAACTTCAACCAACATGATGAGGTGAGATTATGCCTTTTAGTGCATGTTTAGTGTGTACCACCAAAGTATGTTCTTCTGGGAAATGGTAGATTTCACATTCATGCAGGTGAGCAGGATATTAGGCACTCATGCAGGAAACAAGCAAACAACATTTACATTTAACCAGGGCTGTAGCTGTATTTTGTCAATTGATTATATAAGGTACACTCAATAACAGCTACTAAAAGAAGAAAAAAAAAAAAAAAAAAAAAAAAAGAAACATTGTTGTTCAGTATACTCAGGTCTGAAAAGCACTTTCTTACAAATAAACTTGCAGAACTTACATGGTTAAGGTGCTTCACCACGTCACGGGACAGCCCATCTTCAGCTTTTATAACCACTTCAATTACCTGGAAGCACAATACACAAGTTAAGTTGGTTTGCAATGGTAAAGGAGGGACAGAGAGGCAAAGAACAATTTATTTGAGAGCTTGCTCCACCTGTAATGTTATACTGATATGTGTTTAATATTACCTGTGATGGCACTAGAGTAGATGTCCTTCACATAATTTACAGTATATTCACAATGCAGACAGCTGGGTACACAGTATGTTTTAATTGACATAGATTTGGTCTTTTGGTGGTTGTACCAGTCTAGATGAGAGAGTTTGGAAAAATAAACTGAACTTCACCCCATGATATGCTGGTATTTCTCAAAAATAATCTCAAAAAAATTCATTTTACACAAAAAGGAGTCTATGACAAATATTTCAAATAGTTCACTCTGTTCTCCCAATATCATTATTTTCCCTTCTGGATTGCTTAAATTTAGTCACCATACCTTGTAGAAGTAATAGGCACAAACATTATACACTCCAATGATCCAAGGGAAAGTTCTGAAAGTATATAATATAGTAAATTAATTCAATAATTGCATGAGAGAAACAGCAGCACTGACCTCATATGTATATCCTTATGTGCTGTTGCTTTTATGCTGAAATTCTTGAAAACTTCCTCAAGAAGGAGGGGGGGTATACTCCCAATTGTGCTCTGAAGTAGCTGGCAGCACACTCCCACCCAAATTTATGAGACATACTACCCTCCCCCTTGCAACCATGGGAGAACTTCCTAGTATTCAGAAGAAAGTTATGAAACTACTCTCCAATTCCAAATTTTCAATTCCAGGAAGACAGTCATACCCCTTAAAGGTTCTGGTTGGTTTATCACTTACCTCTGTGAATTGTATGAAAATATAACAATCTCCAAACAACAGGCAAGCAATGAGCGGTGAAACACATCCTGTTCCAACAAGGTCTGAAAGACATGTTGTACAATGTCAACATCCATTACATGTGGGGCATTGATCTACAGTTTGTTGCCTAGCTATCGACAAAGGAGTCGGGCGACAGTTGACCAAGACTGTTTTAACTCCTATCCTTGCCCTCTACCATACTACTCCAATAATGCAAGTTTTGGCAATTAAAACAAAAATAAAAACAAAAACAAAACAGAGTTAAACTTGTTCTTTCTTTTAGAGCTGGTGGTAGTTGGCTATTGGTCTAATGTAATGAAAAACATAATATTATGTATACGTGCATCATAAGGACTGACAATACATGCATCAAAAGTTTCAACTTTTGGTTGGATCGCACTGTATTCTGGGTAGGTTTGGCTCAAGGCTAGAGTCCACGCTGGGACTTGGCAGTTGTGTACATTTTAGAATGGATAGAAGTTGACTAAGCTCTAAGCGTGAAGTGCAAAATGGCAGATATTGTGGAGTTGGTGCTTACTTTTTTGAGCCAAACCTACCCAGAACTCTTGATGCATGTATAACAGAGGTAAATATTGAAAATAATGAAATAAACAGGATTTTTGGGTTATTTTTGTGCACAGTGCATTTTACCGTGACATCCAGTTGTCCTTGCAGCCTTTTCTTCTCAGATAGAACCACATTTTCCAAAACCTATAGCAAAACAAACAACATTGATATGCATAAATGAAAAAAGCATGACCTACTAAAGCAGCCTAAAATTAATTCCTTTGTCCCCACCCCCTCCTGACTCCTTATTCTCCCATCATCTTGATTCCCATACTTGTCCCCATGCATGATTTTTGTCCTCCCTGAAAGTCAATCATGTCATGACAGCCAGGCTAAGACAGACTTTCATGAGTACAACACAAACTACACATATATTTTAAATTAATAGAACTCAACTAGTAAAAATACTGTCATATTGCACTCCTTCCCATGTAATAACCCCTTTGTAGAAGAAACACAATGGGTGTGACTCACTTTGTAATAAAGAACTTGGGCCAGTTTAAGACGTTTTGAAGCAAACTCCCTTGTGGAGCAGGGTGAATCCGGTCTGTCAGCAGAAGGCTGTTATAAGAGAATAGTTAGTCAAATGCACGAACTGCAGAGAAACTCTAAACTATTTTGTTAATCAGAAGTAGAATAATATGGACAAAAAGAAAATAAACTTCAACATTCTACATTCTAGCATTCTAGCAACCAGGGCCTTCAGTTGAGTACAAGCAGTCCCTCTTCTTCCCCTTACTTATTGTGAAGTAAGCACAGAGGCACAAAAAAAATGGAGCTTACAAGCAGCTGCAATGCTGTATTATTATAAATGGAGGAATTCTGTATGGAATATATTGTAAGAGTGTCCATACAAACATATTATCTTACCTGAATGTAATCACGCAAGAAAACTTCCCCAAGTTCCTCTACTCGAGTTTCAATTGCTTGTTGAGGATTTTGTGAACATCCCCTGGAAAACAATTTGAACCCAAAAATGAACAACACTGTATGGGATGTATAGACACTTATTAGTGTGATGGATGCCATATTAGAGGCCTGCAGGCATGATATTAGGATATTTTCACTCATTCTATCTCTATTTGGTCTATCTGACATCATCCGATAGGTCTGACAGACATCAGTTTGTCCATTGGTTAGATTTAGACTTTGGCTAAGAGTCTAAGCACTAATTCCTCTGTCTGTCTATCAGACATTTCTTGGCTTCCTAGTTGTCCATTGGACTCATATGGAGTGTCTTGGACACCCTTGTAGGGCCAGGACTCAAACTGTCCAAGGAGTTTGAAAAAAAAAAAAAAAAAAAAAAACACTTCAGTAATTTTAACAAATAGATCGATCAAGCTTTAAATGCTTTATAAAATTTGATCCTTGTGTTGGATTGTTTTTTTCATTCGAGTGATAATGATGGACTATTTCGTCAGTTTGTTCTTCAAATATAACTGTAAACTCCCAGATATACACAAGTAAAGTAAAACATACTGAAAGATTTTAAGCAGGCTGTCACTAGGGTCAGGTTTGAGTCCAGACAGCAGGGCTTGGAGCCGACTGACTGACTGGGTAGCTGTTGATACAGGGGTGACCCTGAAGAAGTAAACAAGGAAAGCTATTTATGGACCTTACATTATTTTCATTGTATACACAAACATGAATGGATAAACTAATTTGCATAAAGTGTAAGTACATTCCAACATGTATTTATATATATAGCCCCAAGAGAGAGGGGGAGTCTCCAGGGTTTTGTCAGAATCAGGGTATCATGAAATAGGGTGCAAATTTTGGTATACACTGTGGAACCCTATTTAAATACGACCACTATCGGGACATAAAAATGTGGGTGTATTAACAGGGTTTTCAGATAAGGAAATGACTGGGTGTTTCTTTGCTCAGGACAAAAGAAAGCAGCCCTAATAATGTGGTGGCTGTAATAACAGGGTGGCCATAAGGCAGGGTTCCACTGTACCTGTAGGCCTGAAAGGGGGGAAATTTTGGAGTAGAGTCAGAAAAGTGCATATTTTGGTCTGAAATAGGGCAAGGGTGGACTTGCATAAAAACAGAAAGAATACTTTCTCAATTTTCATAAAAATACATGTATGTTGGAGTAAAACCACAGAAATCTAAAATGTATTTGAGAGGAATGTACTCATAACATGGTAATGTATCAGAAAGAGGGGAAGTGTAGATGCATTTCCATTGTTTCAAGTTATTGTTTTATTACCTTGGATCTTTTTCCTTCAAATATCTCCTGCCTGTCAGTGGGGTCTGTGGGGCCAGACTTCTTGTCTACAACAATAACATAAAATATCCAGTTAAAACAAACCTTTTACTATATCTACCAAGATGCATACAGGCACAGAAATATTTAATAAAATATTTAATCCATTTTGAGCATCTTGAACACAGTAGCCAGGTCAGCGGTTGCTAAGCGTAATATTATATAGAGATCTAACTAAAACTATGATACTCTCAGGAGTTCTCACAAGGCTCATGTGCAACTTCAGTATCACAGCAAAGGTTCAAAACCTGGCATTGCAATATTCAACCAATTTTTTTTTTTTTTGATCAGTAACTAAATTGATACAGGAGACTTATAATTCACCTTGGAGAAATGTTCTTGGAGATTCCGTTTTAGTCCCATTCTGTCAAGAAAGAAAAAAATACTGTAAACTTAATTAATAGACAGGACAAAAAGAACATGATTTCCCTGCCAAAACTAGATATTTGTGATCAGTATTCATTTTGCTTGCTCCAGTAACCTACAACATACAGTACCTGAACATATACTCAATGCCCTAGGAAATCACTACTTTAGACCAATTGGATTTCAAAATCCTTTGAATGCCCCCAGAACAATTAGCAGTTTGTGCTTTTAGCACTCAACCATTTTTACCACATGTTACCTTTGCTTTTCATCCACGTCAGAGAAAATCCCAAATGATTTGGCTGGTGTGCCAATTTCAAGGTGCGCTTCCTCGCCAAGGAAAATTCTTTCATCAAAGTCCCCAGCGGATAGCACATACTCTTCGTATTCTTTGTTGATAGCTTTGCTAAAAAGGCCAGGGCAAAAAGATTTTGCAATAAGTTATATTTCAAAAACAAAACTATAGTGTTATAACTTCTCAAGGGTTGCATGCAAATTAAAAAATGTTTATCCCCAGAGTTGGAAGTTGGAACAAACACTCAAACTAGCCAAAAAGCAGGAACTCTAACTTCAAACCATTCAACTAAAATAAGAGATGTCCAAATGGATATAAGGTAACAACAAAAAAGCTTGTGACACATGCACAAGGGTTGTTTCTTTAGAAGGAAGACATTTTCTGTGTCAGCTGGAAGCTTTGTTGTTTTCTTGTTCCTCTCAACCCTCTCTCTGATCTAATGCTTTGATGATTAATTATGTGGAAATGTTAAGTCACAAACATTTCCAGGAAATAGGTATTGTAAGTTTGCTTACCAGTTGGCTTCAAAGTTTCCCTGGTCTAAAATTCCTGACAGTGTTTCCTCATTGCCTTTTAGAACCTATCAGAATACAATGATAATAAACATGAATACCACACAACAGATGACAAGTAATTTATTACTAATAGTACAGCAACATAATCCAGTGCCAATTTTTAGAAGCATTCCCTAAGTGCCTTGAGGGTGTGTTCACAGGCTGGAATACCATAAAACAAGATACACTACTGTAATCTACCTTTTTCCCAAACAACTTCTGCACAAATGGTTTCCAGTAATGCTCTTTTATACCCTTAGCTTCCAGGACAATTCCTAATAAAAAAAATAGGTCTATTAGCATGAGAAAACAAATTAATATGGTAACTACCTACAGTAAAATGTACAGTACCAAGGATTTCAAAAGGACCCCCCTCTTCCAAAAAGTAGGGGCCCAACTAACATTCTGATTTAATGTAAATTTTTAGTTTATACATTCCCTGTATAAAACTTCAGGTGAACCCATGCCAATAAATTCTGCCATAATTCAATCTGTTTTTCTGATCTTGCTGTTGAATGTCTGTTTTCATGTTTTTTTCAATATTACATTAACATTCTGTATTTTGCACTGGGCATTGTCTATTGAGATGGTCGTCATCATTATCAATATACCTTGATGCTTGTTACACAGCCTCTCCACTATGCAAGGAACATTACCAGATGTCTTGGAATCCTTGCTGCCGACCTTGAAGTCTGAAGGAAGACCTTAGTGTAAGCAGACAGAAAGAATAACTCACAGGTAATGATCAACAAGAGGAGCAAGAACAAGGCAAACTTGGAAGGACCAAGTGGGTGAAAGCCCTTTGACTTTTCCAAGTCACTTACAAACTACACAAAATGCAAAATGGTCAAGACAATCCATTTAGAAATATATTTTGCACATACTGTACAGTGTACTAGCATTTCTTGTGCATTGGAAAACCCAGAGAAACTAGCCAAGGATCTAGTAGCCTTGACAACAGACAGGTTTTCTGCTATTGCTTTGCAAGGCCAAAAAAGAAGAAAAAAACTGTCTGCAAAACCAAAGCTGACAAACTACTTCCCTGACATCACAGACTTTGTCCAGTCAGAATTTAGCTTTCAAAAATCAAGAAATAAAATGAAGGAAAAACCATTCTTTCATGGTTTCTGATTGGTCGCTCTTGAGACAGCCTATGATGCCATGGAAGTCGTCTGTCAGCTTGGTTTCACATACAGGGTGGGTATGGGTGTATGGTATTTTTCAACCTTGCAAAGCAACAGGCAGAAAATTTGTCTGTTTTCGCAGGCTAAGTATCCAGAAGACCTGGAAAAGGTCAAGTTTTCTCAGAATTATCAAAGTTTTTCTTGGAAATTTTGACTCTAATCAAGAGTTTGAATCCATGATATGTCATGTTTTTCATTTTTCTCTCCATTTTCTGTCCTGCTTGACTTAATGCTATCTATGCTGCACTTTTCATGTTTTGGGCAAAAAAAGAAACAGATACCACATGACTTTGATCTTTGCACGTAATAAGGAAAAATCTACAATTTGAGGTGTTTCTTCATTATTGTATACATGCATGTATAAAAAGTAAACAAACATAGCATTATCACTTTTTATTGTAGATACCTTCAAACTCTGGATTCAAGAGGTTATTACGGTTTTTGGCAAGAAATGCATTGGTGAACAGCAGGTCCAGGCAGCAGAGCAAGAGGTGATAAGAATTCACCAGGTCGTCACTTATGGCAGGAAAGTTACCTGCAGCAAGAAAATACAGTGTTACCTGTAAAAGCTTTGAATTACCAACTGAAATGTAGTTGGTATGCAGTTTTCACACAACTGCTGTTATGCATGGGGCCCAATTGGAGGACAAATATGAAAATTACAAGCAGATGAATTAGGCTTGCATAAGACAAACATCAGCAGTTCCAATTCACACCTCTTGACATTTTTTTGCCATACTTGGCTTTTGCTATTAATTAGGTTTCCAATTTGTAACTTTGTCAGTCACACTAGCAGAAATAGCTCTCTGCATGGAAGCTTGAACCCCTTACTAAAGTAACAAATTAAGAGATGTAATTTTAATTGGCCCTGTACATGTACATGCTATTGCACGGATACCAGCATACCCATGGTTAACAGGTAAGTATGTGTATGTCACAGATATGTATTAGGCCTGGACCCCCAAAAATATCGCTTAGACCCCAATATGAAATCCTGTGTCCCATATAAACTTCTCTTGCAAGCTAGTGCAATTCCTCATACAAAAATAATCTTACAAAAAGCATAATTGCATATTTATTTTAATGTAATGTAAATGCACGTGTTATTTATGCCCAACACTGTGCATCTCTAAGTAAACCTGCTGTCAGTGCTTTGCTAATTTCCCACCCTTTACTTTGTTTGATTTTCAATAAACTGGGTCACTTCCTGCTTTTGCAATTAAATCTGCACAGCTGCCAATACTCTTGTTCGATGCAGCACAAGCTGACCTATGGTCTCAGCTCACAGTGATGGGGAGATAAGTGAGGCTCTGCTATAAAAATCAAGACCTACCAATACACTTGCCCTATCCTCAAGCTAATGGGGAGATAGGGGAAGTTTCAAGGGTTGTGCAACCAAGTCACCTTGCCAGATATACAGCAGGGCTGTGTACCCCCCTTATGCCAATGTGTGTCTTGTATTGATATAATAAGGAGCAGTGACATTAACCGTAATTATTACATTAGAACATGCACTCCGACTTGCTTCTTGCAGCCAATCAGACTGCTTGGGTTGTTCCATATATTTCCATACAGACCAGTAATTTTTTATTTTTTTTTTTGCCAAATGATGTGAATAGTTTGCTCCTATATTTGTTTATTTCAGTTATAAAAAATAGCCATCTGTACAACTAAGCCTGGTCGGTCTGTATGAATTAGGAGCATTTTGCCCTCTGTCTTTGTATTTGGTGGTCAAAGCAACCTTGTTGGTTGTCTGCACAAAGACTTGAGCAAAATATTTCTCCATCACAGACCAACCACTTGGTCAAGAGACTACATTATTAATAGTAACACACAAACGAGATTTAGCAACTGCAAGTTAATATTGCTCTCAACTGCATAATTATTAAGCCAAATGCAAAGTACCAAGAAAAATTGTAATGAGGTCCTTTTTCCTTTGTGGTGAATTTCAAATAGTAATCTGCAAGCCCAATACGTGGCTCTTAAAAGAAACGGCTAGTTCCAATACATTTAACAAAAGTTGAATCCAAAAATTGTTTTGCCTCCTTTGTATGCACATCACAGTCTTCCAAATTCGCTAAAATCGTATCACACCTCGAATGCATACTGCACGACAAGCTACAGTGGGTTTTACAACTCGACATACCGCACACAAAAATGAACTTCAACCACCAAGCGCATAGTAGTTTCCCATGTCTTACCTTTCGCTTGCACATACAAGGTCCAGCAAAACGAAAATACGTCCCCGATCGAACAGGGTTGTTTCCTGCGAATATGAAAGACACGAGTTAAACCCCAAGGCGCGTGATAAAATGAACAAAGACATGGACGATAAATATAAATATTCCACAAGGGTTCCTACAAAAACCTACATTCAGTCGTGCCTGCTTTTGAATCACCTGAGTTTTGACGAATGGTCTTACAACAAATGCATTGTCTGAAAGCTAACACACGTTGGAGTTTTTTTCATTGTTTTCATTTGAGCAAGTCTTGTGTTTTACCTTGGCTTTCGGCTCCTTTGAGATTTAACGGTGTCATCTCTCGGATTCTTGAAGATTTCTAAAAATATAGGTTGATACTTCTTGAAAATGACGGTTGAAACGTGGAAATTTCTCTCCAGAAGCTCGATCTTCTTTCTGAATTCTCCAGAAGCGTTCGACATGTCTAGCCATTTCTTCATCTTGCTGAAGAACTGGATAAGACTGGAATGAACACAAAACAGTCACAGCTACAAATCAGCTGGGAAGAGAAAAACCTCTAGTACAGATTTAACATGAGATTCAAACTTCAAAAACGATTATCTACCTAAGTTTTGCCGCCCGCAATAGCCTTGTAAGCGACACACAATTCCCTTCCACTGTCCCGGCGCTATCAACGGTCGGTACCACACTCTTCCGGCAAGCCACGTACAAGGCACAAGAAAGCCAGTGTATAATATCGCCCTAGGAGAGTCAAGATTAATATTTCTCATACAGTTGCAACTTCTCGGGCAAGAAGCAGCCTGAAACGCACACGAAACGCCGAAATGAACGACCTGTAACATGTAACGAACCTCCAGTGTGTAATTTCTGCTGATCCTTTCATACGAACTCCAGGCTTCTCCAGCTGTTTCTTCGTCCATATTAAGCTCTCGACAGAGGTTTTCAAACCTGTCGGAGGAAGTCAAGTCGTCATCGTCACTGGAATTTGCCATTTCCAGCGAAATCCTTTTCACGTTCAACCGAAAACGTAGCAGAAAGCCGAAATGGCGGGAAAATGTGACGCGCGCCAAATTAGGAATTGGCCATTCGTCATGACAACCGCGCGTCAGCTGTCAAGAACAATAGGATGTTTAAAAGGCTTGCCTTTTATGGAAGCCGCACCATCTTGAACAAGAAAGTTGACTGTGGCGTGACTTTTCTGGGCATGCCCGGACTCGTCCACACTACAAATATTCCGGAAGCCTGAGGGGTACTAAAGGTTTAGTTTAGAAAGATAGAAGGCAGAGTAGTACCTCCTTAATTTTGGTGTCGAAGCTAGTTCAGTTTTAACCGCAATTTTACACAACACAAGAAACAAAAACTTACAACAACAACAATAACAACAACAACATTCGCAGCAACAATACATTAAGAATACAAGACATAAGACAGAGTAGCATGATATATTTAAGAAATATGTTATAACGCGTTTCCGTGTAATAGAGCCTGATCTAAACACGCGGGAAGTTGGGAGAACACAAGACCACGAGGCCGCCAAGTTTTCGGTTCCAACGTGCCTAATATCACTTGATAAAAAAAAGGAGTCTTTATTTCCCGGGGGAGCATACCAGCCAAGAAAACTGATTGGCCTTCTTTTAAAAATCAGAAAATAATATAAAAATTTAATCGGGTCCAGTCCGGGCTAAACTTTCAGTCTTTGAGTTCGGCCACTCGCACGTGCTGAAACCAGGAATACTTTGAATAATTAAATACTTCGGATATGCTCCTTCTTGTGACTGATAAATGGATTAATTTTGCAGTTATTTTGCTCTGAAATGGTTTAGCTGATAGCCCCTGGCGGGAACGACATACTAATCACTAAGACTCCGTCCACACGTATCTGTTTTTCTACGAAAACGCAAACTTTGCGGATTGTCCTTCCGTCCACACGTATCCGGTGAACGGAAACTTTTCAAGCGCTCTCAAGAATGGAAACTTTTGAATACGATGTTTATCCGTGTACATGTGGACGGGTGAAAAACGCAAAGGAAGGCATAAAGAAAGGCAGGAAGAAATATCGACTTTGCTCCAGGCCAGACTGAACGAAAAATACACCCTGTTCCAGACAGAAACGGTGATTTGTATACCCTGTTCCAGAGTCGGAGCGCGAAAAGTATACCCTGTTGAGCGGCACATCCCCGTAAAGCCAATATATGGGAGTGAAGTGAGAGAAAATTGGTTGACTATTCTCTATCGGCGAACTCCCCTGTGATCAACTTCAATATTCTCTTTTCTATCTCTCACCTCAGATATATCTTACAGTGAGAAGAATTTGGTGATTGGTAGCTTAATCAGATGTAAAACTCAGCCGCTCTCCAGTGCGTCTCCAGGTCCCTGGAGAGAGCGGAGCCTTCAGGCTGCATGTGGTTCGTTAGCGCTGGGGTTTATTCCTGTCAGCTCACTAAACCGGGCGCGCAGTTTGTTGAGCCACCTAATGAACTGTGCCAACAAGTGCCAACCAGCCATGCATGAAAGGGAGGGTCCTCTTCACAACGGATTAATATTCTTGAGGTTATTGTTATTGTTGGCAAGCAGGCACCTGTTTGAAAGATACCGTGGGAAGTCTGGAGCGAGGATGGACGTGGCGCTGTGATATGCGCACGCGCAGCGTTCTCATAAATTAGTAAGGTATGACGTCATAGCAGTCAAAGAAGAAAGAAAAGAACTTCATCACAGAGCCAAAATGTCTTACGCATATCTTTTTAAGTACATTATTATAGGCGATACAGGTTGGTTGCTTCAAATAGTTTTGTGTTTTTCCATCGATTTGCCACGTTTGACGGTGAAATTACGGTCTGACAGAGCAGCGATGGGAAATCGCGAGTACGCCATTGTACGATCGTTTATTCTCTTCATCATTTGACCCCCTGTCATCGTTTCTTCTTGTGATTATAGGCGTTGGAAAGTCATGCCTTCTACTCCAGTTCACAGACAAGCGCTTTCAGCCCGTCCACGATCTGACGATAGGTGTGTGTGAACTGATTTGGCTATATTATGTGGACGTCGGGATGTGTGAATTGAATTGAAACTTCCCATAGCATTATTTGTGTAAGCTTGGCCGTATTGGAAGTCAGTGCAACCGATAGCTAGAGCTTTACTTTTGCTTCGTTTAGGTGTCGAGTTCGGAGCTCGAATGATCACCATTGACGGGAAACAAATAAAGCTACAGATATGGGATACGGTATGTAATATTTTCTACTTGAATACTGGCAGCAGCTATCTTATATTAAAACCCAGTTGATGTCCGCTTTAATACCAACAACTGCATTTATATTTCATTTTTGCACAAATTGAACTTTGCCTTGTGCAGTTCGCGTTAGCGACATTTTCTCTGAATTACCTTGAAGACTGGTCGAGTCATGTTAATCTTATTTTGAACGCCAGCGTAGATAATTTTGAGGGTGCATTCCTAATTACTCGGAAGGAAGTCTTTAGTTTATTTGCAAAAAAAAAGTACCACACAATTCGTGCTGCTTTCAAAACGTAGCTAAATTTTCAGTGCCCCAATCAATATACATATATTAAAACCACTCGAGAAGGTTCCAGTATTCAGTCTCAAATGTTGCATACAAATACAGGTTGTTGTGCTTAAAATGGTTTAAAAAGTGAAATAAAAGCCATTACTTGCACAGCTTTAGTCTACTAATATTGCTTGTAGACCTGAGAAGGTTATACCATTCAATAATTTTTTTTCAGACCAGGAAATCAAAATCTGACAAGAAATTCTATCCTGTATAATTGTTCTGAAGTCAGTTTACACCTACATTTTGAGCCTCACACAAGGTGTATATAAAATATACTTCTCACAAATTGTCTTGTTTTCAGGCTGGTCAAGAATCTTTCCGTTCTATCACACGCTCATACTATCGCGGAGCGGCTGGAGCACTGCTGGTGTATGACATCACAAGGTGAGCTGACCATCGCTTGTCCCCCAAATGCGAGGGATATAGATACAAGTCCTGAACAGAATTATGTCTCTTGGATATTTATCTCCAGCAGCTCTTGTCGTGCACAATGTTGATTAATACAGGTATTCAGTTACACACACACACAATACTTTTACTGCATATTTTGGTTGCCAGTTGATAGGGGAGCATGTGGGACTGCTTGCATGTCCTTAGCTTATTTCTTTGGTCTCAAATGGGATCTTTTACCACCACAGGAGAGACACATTTAACCACCTAACTACATGGTTAGAAGATGCACGCCAACATTCTAGTTCAAATATGGTGATAATGCTGATCGGCAATAAGAGGTAAGCAAGTTTGACTTGCACTGTCTTGTATGCACTAGTTCCAGAAAATATCTATGAGTATGATAGTTCAAAATATCCAGAGAGGGGGAACATATATGTGACACATACAATGAGAAACTTACCTCCTTATGGAGGGTTCCTTGAATGTGAGTTGTTTTCTGTCTACAGACAGTGTACTTTGTTTCACTATAGTTTTGCAGAAATATGGTGGTCTACTATGCAAAATGTTGTGAAGTCGGTGATATCAATATACAGCTGTAGGAAAATGCTTTTTGAAATCACATACTGTAGGGTTATGAATAGTGAAGAAGTTTATGGTTCACACAAATATTATGTTGAAAGACCTGAGTACTAGAAAGAATTGTCTTATGGACCTTTCTTTTCAGCAGGTCAAATTTGTCCATCCATCTCTGGCTATTCAGATGTACTGTGTGTGACGTATAGTTTAAAGTTGGAATTTGGCATTCAAGACGATCATTTTAAAATTGCTCTTCTTTTCTGGCTAGCCCATTTCATGAGGCTACATGCAGATTGGTCCAAGCTTGACAAGTAACAAATTTCAGCACGACAGGCCAACCCATGAAGTTGAACAAAACAACAGCTTGTAGAACAGTTAGAGAAGGCCGACTTCAAGATTGAAAAAAAGAAAAATGAAAAATTGTAGCCCTAACATACATTCAAGCAGCCCTGTAAAAATAGGGATATTGGATGAATGTTTTTCATAAACATAAGTATACAGACAGTCTGTATACTCATGACTGTATACAGACTGAAGGTATTGTATCAATTTACTAATCACTATTCATTTTGCAGTGATCTTGAAGCCAGACGTGATGTCAGGAAAGAAGAGGTACAGTGTAATAGTAATCAGTAGTGTTGTTTGTATCTGTAATGTAGAGGGCAGAGTGCCTCAGATTAACGGCATAGATCAGGGCAACTATTTCCAATTTACAGTGAGGAAAATCACCTAAAGCAGTTTATTATACGCACCCGTCCTATAACTATATACAAATTATTTTGTGTGTGTGTGCCACTGTTTAAAAATGTTTAATAATTGAATGGATAGAGAGGAGGTAGAGTGGCTGTATTTATTTTGCTATGTGCTATCCATTAGACAATTTTCGGACAGCTTTTGGCCTATAAAATAAGCAAACAGAACTGTGCCATTTCAAACATGGCATTTCATTTCTGGGTTCAACAAAAACACATACATGTACATGTACCTTCCATGTCATAACATCCTTCTTACAAAGTAGAACAAAACCCCAAACACCATTGCGGTTCAATTCATTGGCAAACTTTATCTCAAACTATATTTAATTGAAATCTGTTTGGGAGGATTAGTAATTTGTTTTACTGAATTTATCCTTGGGAGGAAAAGTGGTGCTGTTCTTTTTTTTTTTTTTTTTTTCCAGTACAGTTTGGCATTTTATTGGTAACAACCTACATGTGCTGGCCTAGTGAAATGCTATATTGTACAACTGGAAGGCTACAGTACTAGCTAGAGTCTTATGAATATAGAATGTCTTTTTTTGACTGCTTGGGATGTCTTATGATAGGGTGAGGCTTTTGCACGAGAACATGGACTGATCTTCATGGAGACATCAGCAAAAACTGCTGCTAATGTTGAGGAGGTGAGAATAATTATGATTTGTAGTGCCACCCTGGTCCTCACTAGCACATAAGCATAAAGCCCATTCTTATGCTTATGTTTATGCTTATGCTTATGTCGGCACTGTTGTTCTCTTGTGCTGATGCTTATACTTGTGCTTATGTGGTAGTGAGGACCAGGCTTAACTTAATGAGATGGTGTTTTTGCAAACTGTAGAGCAGAACTCTTAGAAAAAAGAACCCATAAATGATATACCTTTGATAGATCATGAAAAAACACTTGCTTAAAGTTAAATCCCTTTGAGATATTGGACATAACTTATGAACAATAATCTTGATGGATGGTTTTCATTCTCCAATATTTTGCTGATGTCAGGGAACTCACTTTTCACAACCAAGTGGTCTCAAAGAGATTAACTTTATTTGATTCAGTAAAGTTTTGTGTGTGTACTGTGTTTTAATACCCTGATAACAGACTTAACTGAAGAACAACTTCAGTTGCAAAAAAAAAAACTGACTTTTTCTCTTGTTGTGAGGCCACCTTACATAATTATGTTAGTGTCTTATTTATTGGGTCAGTATTTCTGCAAATGAGTGACCACTTCGTTTGAAAATTACTGTTTGGTTAGACTGGGTGGTTGCTTACCATAGAATAAAAATAATAGAAAAGTTTTGATGAACAGCGGTGGCTGCAGTGGCTTTTGAGGTGGCTAGTTACAAGTGTCTATTCTGTTGACAGGCATTCATCAATACAGCAAAAGAAATCTACCAGAAAATTCAGGAGGGAGTGTTTGATATCAACAATGATGTGAGTATTGCATGTCAGTACACTGTTTATGTATTGAGTGCTTGTATGATTGCACAGTGAAGTCGGACACCCTTGGACCAGCTCCAAGTGTCCATTTTAGAGAGAGTTCAGGTAGTGTGAATAGCTGAAGAATGGCCGGGACCACTCCTACCACTACAGGTGTCTGTCTTAGAGAGGTGTCTGTCTTAGAGAGGTGTTTATTAAGGGGAGTTATCGGTATGGTTGAAGTTAGAAAACAGTTTCATTTAAATTTAGGTTAAATATGGTTTTCAAGCATAGCTGCAATGGGCCATCCGCTAATCCTATATACAGTGCTCAACATTAATGGTTGCCCGCTATACCCAGGGCAACCAAAATTTTGATCAAGCAGGTAAATTCAGGCTCGGGAAACCAGAAATTGTGAAACTTGTTATGTCAAGCACTGAATATATACAGTGTTGTTTGTGTGTGTGTGTGTGAATTTTTTGAAAAAGACAGCAGAGGGGATACAGAACAACACAGTAAACAAGGGATAAATAGAGAGATAGAGAGATCTTGAGCAGTTTCTTGTTACCTTTGCTGTATTTTTGGTATGCATGTAACCACTAGACCTGTGTAGTGCAGATGGGGGAAAGAGGACTGTTTCACTAAAACGGTGTGTGATTTTGGTCATACATGTAAGGGATTTTCTTGTCTAACAGGCCAATGGAATCAAGATTGGCCCACAGCACTCTCCAGCCAATGCTTCTATGCCACTGGGAGGCAACCGCTCACAAGATAATGGTGGCTGCTGCTAGATTACTGAGCCTAAATTGATGCTGATTTGCCTATTCGTTAGAGAAAAAACTTACTCTATCCCTGAGTACAATTTATTCCTGGCGTTTGGGGTATAATTAAGCAAGTCGGTAAAGAAAGCAGTTTTAAATTGTGGTTTAGTGGTTTTCTTGGCCCATTATTATATGAAGGTCTCGACATACTGTACCGTGCAATTGCAAAAACAGCTATTTCTTTTTCTGTTTGTTGTTTCTTGGCTGTTACGAATGGGAGGGTGGGATTTTCATGGGGTTAAATTTATGAAACAAACTTTCAGTGTAATACAACATCTGCCCTAAGTGGCTTTTCTCGTTTTGTCTCCAGTGGCCAACTGTGAAGTCCTTATTAAGTCAATAAAAGGATGAAATATTAAAATGCTCAGTGGCATATCTTCTAATTATTATTATTATTTTGTCGCTTCAAAGACAGGTTAGAACGATTTCCGGTTGGTGTTCTAAAACCAACAGAAAAGTAATTAAACCCGAATCACAAAAGGTGTGAGAAAACATTTTGAGCCAATCTCCTGGGTTGCAATTTACGTCATGACGGCCATGCTGGAGGATGTTTTATAAGAGTGCTCATTAACTGCTATATTGTAAATGGATCCAACATGGCCGTGATGACTCTTCAGGGATTGATTGCAACAGTTGGATGAAGGATGGACGATTAGATTAGATTTAAACATAGTACATTAATAACCAGTTGACTCGGGTATAAAAGTATAGTTGAGACCGTTGTTTTGGGAATTTTTTAGGTAGAGTTGCAGGGTTGACTTACTGCAGGTTTCAAGCTACTCTTCCATAACATGTATTCTTTGTGACATGTTTTGAATCTTCAGAAACAGTTTTTTTTTCAGTATCTGTGCACCCATAGTATTGGGACATACCAACGGTTAAGATAATTAAGCCCAATTAAAACCATTTCTGTCAAGGGCTGTTTATTCACTGATCTACAAACATCTTTCTCTTCCACCCACCCATCCATAAATTGGGGGGCCTTTCTGCTGGAAATACAGAAATTGCTAGTTGCACGTGATGGGAAACAGTTCCTGATAATTCAATTATTGTAAATTATAGGGCGCGCTTCTTTGAATGTGTTCCGCTCCCGGTTTCACAAGATTTCTTGGGAGCTTCATGTACAAAACCAGAGGTGTCTACAAAACGAGACCTAATACTCTCTCTCTGTTTTGTAAAAAATCCTAAACCTACAAAACAAAGACCCCCAACAAGATTGTTTATAAAGTTCACATAACTAAGATATTCCCTTCTGGCTGCTATGTCCATTTACTCGAAAAAGGACATTTTTTTGTTTGGTTGCGTAAGATGCCAAATGGCCAGCTACTAACATTTAAGTTGTGATCAGAATGCTGTGACACTCGTCCATGCCTAACGATGCGTGCACGGCTATCGTAGCAACTGTCAGCGTCCTATTTATAATAATGGTAATAAGAAACATTTTTAGCGAGGAGTGAGGGTAATTTTCATGAGGGTCCTCCAGTTTAAGGTAATTCTACTGAAGTAGAAGCTGAACTGAAAAACTTTCTCCATTTATTCACCAGTACCAGATCAGTCCAATAACGTCAATATAAATGGGACAACCAGAACAATGGGGGAGTCCCTTCTTTTACTTCATTTTTGGCCCACTTACATCACATGTCTATTTATTTAATCATTTTAATGCCCAATACTTCGAACACACTATACTACTTCTAAAGCATATAATAATGCATGCACAAACGTAAAATATACCTAAGAAAGAAAACAAACTACAATTATGATTAAATTATATTATCAGCGACTGTTTTGCACAATGATATATCATGGAAACCTACCACAAATCTCCGCCTCTAAAGAAAAGTTTTTGAAATACTTGAAACGTCAGCAAGCATTTCATTTCTCACGACTTTCTATCTGCTTCAGTAGGTTATGCATTCATTGGGTCCCCAACACTTAAGCTACCACACTTTTTTGGGGCCCTGCAGAAAAGCTAGCTCCAGGCTTTCTCGTCCCTCTTCACCAGGATTTTGAAGGTCTCCTTCGTGCGGATTGTTTGGAAAGACTGAAAGTTTGTTATCTTTAACAAACAAACAAACAACAGACGAACGATTACACATGCATGTTAGGAACGATCGATACCGCCTACTGATTGTCCTACAAGTTATTATCCTGAAACAACATGCTTGTAAACGTGAAACTGAACAAAATTGAATTATGCAAGCTATAAGCATTACATCTTCAATCCTGGCCAAAAGTATGTGGGACACTGAAAAAATGCTATGTTTTCACCACCACTCCTTGTTGAACAACGAAAGCGGCTCCTGTTTCCGAAACTTAGTCCTCCCCCCTCCCCCCATACAATGTTGCTTAAAGGGAGTGCACTTTGAGCACATTCATTCAACATTGCAAGGGGGGAGGGGGGCGGGAAGAGGGAAAGTGTCATAATTTTTAGATAAAAGGCCCACGACTTTTGGCCAGGATTGTTGCTTATAAGCATTTGACATGAAGATTCAAAGTTGGTTTGGGTTTTGCATTTCACCTCCAAGGCACCGACGCAGTATCATAATCAAGGACAACGGAGGTAGAAATTTTTCCCAAGGTGCTGCCTATGGTGAAGAAAAGTGTGGCGTCAGAATTCCAGCCATCAACCAGCGAATACAATACTTCTCCATTCCGTCCTCGGTCTGAATCATTGGCGTGCACTT
Source organism: Plumapathes pennacea (assembly GCA_964036295.1). Lineage (NCBI taxonomy): Eukaryota > Metazoa > Cnidaria > Anthozoa > Antipatharia > Myriopathidae > Plumapathes > Plumapathes pennacea. The sequence continues at coordinate 28,278,106 of OZ038463.1, read as the reverse complement.
GAGATACAATTGTACCAAGGGATGCATTCTCTTTGATGGATGATTTGGAAAACTGAAAGTCGAACACCGCAGTGAATAAATGTTTGGTTTGGCTTTCAGTGTAATACAGCGTATGCTTCAAGTTGCTTGTTCTTGTTTTTACCTGCAGCGGCCAGCTGCGAATTCCTTAAAGTCAAAAACAGAACGAAATAAAAAAATAAGAAAAAAAAAAAACTCAGTGCCATATCTTCTAATTATTTTGTCGCTTAGTCAAAGGCAGGGTAGAGCGATTTTTGATTGGCTTTCAAAAACTAAAACGATGCCAATCAAAGCAGTTTAAACCAGTCAGAAGTCAGTGTAGTCTATGATTTGTCTTTGGTGAAGAGGACGAAGAAGCTTGCTTGCGTAGACAGATCGCAATCGGGTTTTGCTTTTGCTCTTTATTGGCCACAAATACTGCCAAACTTGAGCAGCAAACGCAAAACCAAAGCACATGATTGTATTTGACAGTCATTCGAAAACCTATCACAGTTAAATGTGAAGGATGGACGAGTCAAATTTATTTAATCATAATGCATTAATAACTGGTTTGACTTGGGCATCGCCAGAAATTCCGGACATTTTGCGTCCACGATTGCTTCCGGTCTTTCCCAGCGGCGTGCGGTATGAGCATGCGCCATTCACACATTCAACATTGTTACGTACTTTGCCTCAGTGGGGTGGGGGAGGGATGGGTTTTTCCGGTTCAAAAAGAGACTGCTACGTTTAGGAGACGTGCCGCTGAACGACCTAGTTGAAATTAGCTTTCGTTTGGTGCAATTTTCATGCAATTTGGAGCTTCCCAGCCCAAAATATCAACATCCGAAGTCAGCATATTTCACGGGAGGTATTCGCCATGGCTGACTGTGAACTGAAAATTCAAACACAAAAAGTACACATCGAATTTGCTCCAGGGGACTGACTGAGGCTTCACAGGAAATGTTCAATCCTTCGACAATCAGGTACGGGGTAGACATTTTGCGTTTTACCCAAGGTTCTTGTATTAAATGCAGCTTAAAAAGTGACAGTAGCCGGTTTTGAGCGTATTCTGCTATCAATCCCTTCTTACGTCGGCCGAAATTTTAAATTCAAAAAAGTACACATCGAATTTTACCGGAGATAAATATTTTTTGTACTGTTGTGTTTAGGAAGCTTTCCTCTTCCGAATGCTGCCCAGACATTTTTACGAACGTGCTTCAGTTAAGCGAAAAGCGCAATTTATTATCAGATCCCATACATTTCTTTGTTATTTCTTGAGCGGCTGTCAGCGTGAAACCTGATGCCTCTTCCGAGATGGCGCAACCGGATGTCTGAAATTTCTGGCGATGGAATGAAAATATAATGGAGAACGTTGTTTTAGTATTTTGGCGTTTTCTTTCTTTTTTGGGGGGGAGGGAGGGGGGGGGTTGCAGGGTTTTTGAGCTACTCTTCTATAACATGCATCCTTTGTGACATGTTTTGAATCTTCAAAAACATAATTCAGTAGTTTCTTTTTTCGATTGCATGCGCTCCATGTACAGTATGATGGTGCACCTATAGTATTGGGGCATGCTATATACCAGTGGTTAAGTTAATTAAGCCCAATTAAAACCATTGCTGACATGGGCTGTTTATTTACTGATCTACAAACGTCTTCCCTTCTTTCCACTCATATGTGAATTGGGAGGCCTTTTGGCTGCAAATGCAGAAGTGCTACAGTCGAAACTCCTGTAAAATGGACAACCTCACGGGAAGCGGACAGACTGTCCGTGACTGGAACTGGCCGCTTACGAGAGTTATTCTTGTAAGCAGTGGGTATACTCATTACAGTTTTGGTGGAAGTGTGATGCCTGGTCCTGAAAACCCTTACTCTAATTCAGACCAAAATAGTTGATTTTTTATACCCTATTTCAGACCAACTCCAAAATGCATACCCTATTTCAAACTTGACTCCAAAATGTATTTTCCCTATTTCAGACTTGACCTCAAAATGTATACCCAGCTATTGCAGACTTGACCTCAAAATGTATACCCTATTGTAAACTTGACCTCAAAATGTTTACCCTATTGCAGACTTGACCTCAAAATGTATACCCTATTTCAGAGATCTTAGTTCTGTTGCAACAATTTTCGCCCTGTGTTTTCTTCCATTTTCCGTGCAGTGTCCGCGGCGACACACTGTTAAAATCATACTGTATCCCAGACCACAAAGACAAAATCGATACCCTATTTCAGACTTAAAATGCTTGAAAACGATACCCCTTGGGGCGGCACATACCTGATGGCTTGGGCCACGTAGTAATAAAGGATTGAATCACACACTATACTTTGCCAATCTTTACATAAAATACTGTTAGGTAGGATAAAATCATTGTAGCAAAATACTAATCTAGAGCGGTGAGAAGTTGAATGATTATTGCATTAGAGCCGTTCTAGTGCGATTGTTTGGGGTGGCGCTTACGGGGCCCGGGGGGGGGGGGGGGGGGTACTCCCAAAACAGGGTTATTTTCTGAAGATTTTCTCCTCTTCCCCTCCCCCCTCAACCACATTTTTGCTCTTGTCATTATCGCGTGATTTCTTCATATGTTCCAGTGGAAACGCGTGCAACGCAGGCTAACTTATCTAAACTTAGTCTTGAACAGGGTATCAAATTAGAGCACTTTGTCTTAGACAGGGTAGCAAAATTTCCATTTTTGTGTCTTGAATAGGGTCAGGGTTTTATAGAGTCATCGGAACACCCCTACCCAAATTCCTATTGAGTACCACGGGGGCTACGGGAATGTGTGAATACAAAATTTGACGGGCGTAAAGGCGGCCGTGTTAAAGTAGAGCTGTCCGTCTGCTCGGAGAGCTGCGACTGTACTTGCACGTGATGGCTCCTGAATAGACCAGCTTCATCTGTTAAGGTTGCGCGCGCATCCAAGCTTGATAGCTCGGAACCTCCGGTTGCTGATTAAACCAAGTCAGAACACAGAAGCGATGCGTCCTTCCCAGTTTGTCAGGTAGAGATAACTGCTCGTGGCTAATCACAAGAAATTCTTGATTTTGTTTTTAAAGGGGGAGGCAGGTCTACTTGATTTTGGGAGCAGAGTAGTGGTAATACTAAGTTCTATGCATAAAGGGGGTGTATGAAATTTGAAGTTCCCAGGAAAGGCACGGAACGCCATGTCATACAGACTACGTCGCTGGAGACAGGCAAATAGTGAGACGACAAAGAGATATTTTTTGACCATTTTGCTATTGACTATCGGCTAAAAACAGTACAGCGTTTACTTTTGTTCAAACGTACCCTAGAAACGCAGGAAATGTCATTTCACGGATTATAGATTTCATTGCGAACCACAAGACCCCGCCTCGGGGGCGTCCTCCGAAACTGGGAATTGTGATGAGCAGGGTTAAGGCATGGAAAGATCATTGTTCGATCAAAGTCGGTTTTCTTTCTCGAGAACAGCAGGAAATGGCATTTTAGAGTCAAACTTCAAAAATCTTCCGGGTGAGCATACCCCCGGACCCCTCGCTTGCATATTACTTACAGAACCACTGACAAAACAATATTGCAGGGGTCGTACATGTTCTCGGGTCGTCCATGGGGACATGCCAGTCATGACAAAAGTTAATGATTTAGTGAACGATCGACAAGAGGAACGGGGGGGGCGAATGTTCAATATTATGTTTATTATGTTGTTGCCCAAATATGTTTGTGATACATACAACACTTGACTTTAGAAAAGTAAAAACGTCTCTGCAGCACGCAAGAAAACACGTCGTTGTCTTTAAGCAGCACATACATTGATACCTTGCCGCGCTCTAGGTAAAGACAATACAAATGGTTTAGTTTATATCTGGAATTGTGTAAAAAACATTAGCTAGTTTTGGTTCCCAACACAAAAAGTACATAATGAACGATTTCGAAATACGTAGATAACACTTTAGATCAAATGAAACTGCCGTGTGGCATGAAATTTTCGCGAATTTTCCAACGATTCGCGAAAATTAGATCCCGTAACTACTACTGTGAAAAAAAAAAATTAAATAAATTTACTCTATTTACTTAGCCTACTGAATTTCAATTAAATTAACTGCAAACAATATTACGACCTTCTTCCACAGGAACTTGCCCGAGATCCCCGAAACATTTTTCCGGCCAGCACTTAAGTCTGAAATCCAAACTCGCGAAAATTTGTTCCCAATTCGGCAATCAGCAAAATTAAACTCCCGCAAAAATTCATGCCACACAGTAACATTCTCAAATAAGTCGGATAGAAATGACTGACTGAAGATTAATAGGTAATTACCTAATAATTATCTTCAGTAAGTGGCACTCCATAAGTTGATAAGGAGTGCAGGTACACGAAGCTGGAAACAAAATACCATGAAGTCAAAATATCAAAGGTTAGCCTGCGTTGCGGTGCAAAAGAGGAGGAGAGGCGAGGAAAGAACCAGGGGGACCCCACCCCCACCCCACCCCTCACCTTCCCTTTTGCGCCGCAGCGCAAGCTAACCAAACGTATTTTTGAGAAACGCTCGTTCCACTCTTGAAAGTAACGTAAAATAAAAAGAAGACCAGATACCAAAAATAACACATTACAATGTCAGTCCTGAGCTAACTCCGCCTCCAATAATTGGGCCATTTCATCGTCGTCGTCGCTCGGTTCTGACGAAGAAGTGCAGTCATTTGAATCCGAAGAGTCTGTGCGCTGCTTCTTTTCGTCCGCACTGTGCTTTTCTTGGGAGGACCGCTTTCGTTTGTTCGCTGTGCCTGTAATATTCTGCGCGTCAACTGAAGGCAAACTGGAAGAGCCTGACGAAGAATTGGAACTACTAAAATCTGACACACTACCAAGGAGATCGACATCGCTTTCGTCACTGCTGTTCATCAAATCTTCAACTTCCTTGTCCATGGCTTGAACTTCCGACGCCGAAAACGACAGCAGTGGGTTGATAGTGGACATAAGCAAGTCCGCACTGCTAGCAGAGTCGCTTCTCTGTCGACTGCTCTCATTACTCTCGCTCGCTCCTTCGCTATTGCTCCCTTGAATTCGTTCTTCCTCTGTTGGTTGCGGAGTCGAACCTCGTGATCTGACTCGGGGTGTCCTTTGTCCAGACACTTGTTCTTTATAACGTTCAACTCCTTCTACAGGAAAAAGTCTCTCGTCCACCCACTCCCACCTCTCCGCACAACAATTCAGCCATTCCGGATTCACGAGCTTCACCCCCGGCGACTTAACCGCCAAATATGATTTTTGTGTGCCGAGGCGCGCGGCGATCACGTGAGTAGTGACGTCAGAGGGGCAGTTTGTGCCCTTGGGTCTGATGACCTGCTTACTCACTTTTGCCCCCAGTGCGCATGCTTCGCGCCACGGCCGACTGTCCTCTGACCGCACATTGGTGGGAATGACTCCAGTGAAAGTGAGATTAGCACCGCGTAAGACGTCACTCTTCATCTTGCTTACAACTAGTTTGGTGTCCGGGGTGCAGGTCCCTGGTGGGCAGTACCTGCTCACTATTGGATCTTTTGTCGCTTCTTTGGTGCCTTTGGACTCCGACAACTCCAAGGTTTGGTAAAACAAAGCATGAATGCGGCGGAGAATGTCCTCTAAATGCATTAGGTAGTCATCGTTGTCTTCAATTTTATAATTAACTTGTCGTTCGCGTTCCGGCAACTCTCCACCTGAAAAAGAAGGAATATTCCCTCAATAGTAATAATAATAACAACTACAACTACAATAGCAAGGCTCTGAAGGCCGCACACTACCCAACCGGGCCAATGACATATCACTACAGTGAACTATCTCCAAGGCGGACACCCTCCGGACTAACATTTTGTGTCCGCCTTAGAAAGAATTCAGTTACAGAGAAACAAGTGAAAATCGACAAGGACCAAATCTGCATGTTGTCCGTCTTAGAGAGAGTTCAGTTACAGAGAAACAAGTGAAAATCGGCAAGGACCAAATCTGCATGCTGTCCGTCTTAGAAAGAATTCAGTTACAGAGAAACAAGTGAAAATCGACAAGGACCAAATCTGCATGCTGTCCGTCTTAGAGACAATTCAGTTACAGAGAAACAAGTGAAAATCGACAAGGACCACATCTGCATGCTGTCCGTCTTAGAGAGAGTTCAGTTACAGAGAAACAAGTGAAAATCGGCAAGGACCAAATCTGCATGCTGTTCGTCTTAGAGAGAATTCAGTTACAGAGAAACAAGTGAAAATCGACAAGGACCAAATCTGCATGCTGTCCGTCTTAGAGAGAATTCAGTTACAGAGAAACAAGTGAAAATCGACAAGGACCAAATCTGCATGCTGTCCGTCTTAGAGAGAATTCAGTTACAGAGAAACAAGTGAAAATCGACAAGGACCAAATCTGCATGTTGTCCGTCTTAGAGAGAATACAGTTACAGAGAAACAAGTGAAAATCGACAAGGACCAAATCTGCATGCTGTCCGTCTTAGAGAGAATTCAGTTACAGAGAAACAAGTGAAAATCGACAAGGACCAAATCTGCATGCTGTCCGTCTTAGAGAGAATTCAGTTACAGAGAAACAAGTGAAAATCGACAAGGACCAAATCTACATGCTGTCCGTCTTAGAGAGAATTCAGTTACAGAGAAACAAGTGAAAATCGGCAAGGACCAAATCTGCATGCTGTCCGTCTTAGAGAGAATTCAGTTACAGAGAAACAAGTGAAAATCGACAAGGACCACATCTGCATGCTGTCCGTCTTAGAGAGAATTCAGTTACAGAGAAACAAGTGAAAATCGACAAGGACCAAATCTACATGCTGTCCGTCTTAGAGAGAATTCAGTTACAGAGAAACAAGTGAAAATCGGCAAGGACCAAATCTGCATGCTGTCCGTCTTAGAGAGGTGCCTGCTTAGAGAGTTAACCGCATACCAATTATGTGGCTGAAAGCAGGATGTTTGGACCAACCTGTTTCCTTTTCGATCGGATTATTTTCCACTGAATTCTGGTTCTGTTCTGATGTGACTGCCTCTTTCCTTTGCTTGTTAGTCTGATCCTTTTCTTCTCCAGTTTCGTCGCCACCATTCGTCACCTTCATGGCGCTTTTTATGTCTGACTGCTCTCCTTCACACGCCTCCTTGTTGACTCCGTTGTTTACGTCATTTCCGGTTGATCCTTCTTCTTCCACCATTGTCTCTTCTTCACTGTTTTGAACTCTGGGACCATTAGTCGTTTCGCTCACATAAGTACTAACTTCATCTTCATTTGCGCGAGCTTTTGTAGCTGTCAACTCTTCGCCTTTTTCTATCACAGAATGGGTCACTTCAGTATCTTCTTGTTTGTTCGAATTGGCCATAACAGTTGGTCCTTTCTCTTCGTTTGTGTTCTCTTCAACACTATTGTTTTGCTCGTTGTTTGACTCACCCTCCCCTGAGACGGGATTTTTCTCGGCTGGAGGTGCATTGATGTCACCGACGCCCTTAAAGAACTGGTATGGCTTGACGCGGATCAGATTTGACGCGAAATTCCACACATCCTCTCTGTCATCAATAATGCACACCATGGAGTCGCCATGCGGGAACAAGGATCTGAAAATACAAGAACAGAGAAGCCAGGACTTAATGAGCCAATTTCACTATCCTGCGCTGTTAGTGAAGCGCAGATATCTGACGGGCCACCGATAAAACTTGGCTGGCAGGCACAGTGGATAACTGATTCTTTGGTGAATGCAATTATGTGTAGAAACAAAGACTAAGTTCAACAGAGATATTTACTTAACATGTGGGGAGTAAAATGTGATATTTGTTACTGCACATGATTGTGAAAGTGGCTTATTGCCAAATTCGTTTGAAAACGCAACTTTTTTTTCTGTTTTGAAAAAGTTTTCAGTCCACATTACACATAAAGCGCTTTCGAATACCGCGATCACCGTGACTTTTCCGAAAAGTTCCGCTTTCGGGTGTTCACACGGGTGTATAAAAATGGAGCTTTTAAACATTTTCACTTGGGTTTGACATCATTTGTTCGTCGTTTTTTCCAAGCCTAAGATTACGCTAACCTAACTTGTGTTTTTGCCTTGACTGATGGCTCTTTTCTTACATTTCACGTTTTTAACCTAACTTGTGTTTTTGCCTTGACTGATAATGTGAAGCACTAACCCGAGGTCATGTGATTTAGAGAAGACGTTAAGACATTCATCTCTGGAGCGAATCCTGTGAGCGAACAGTTTCTCTGTAGGGTCCAGGATGCGTGCAATGGTGTGAGCGTACACACGAGAGCCCATAGTGAAAATGTGCAGCTGGTACAGCTCAGAAATTTTCTTGAGAAACTGGAAAGTTCCGGGGCGAATCTTGGTGTGGTACCACACAGGGTGACCAGGAAGACGAAAATGGTGGACACCCTGAGAACAGGAAGCAAAATTAAAACAGAGAAGACATATTAAGTATGAAAAACAAAAGCTTGGAATTTTTAAAAATTAGAGTGGTGAGTAAGAGCAAGTATAACGCAATCTTACTAAAGTGGGTAGCAAATTTAAACTTGTTTTTGATCGTACTTTTTTAGGAGCTCAGGCAGCTTGCTCCCCCAGAAACTGTTGAAGACAATTCTGGCATTCAAAGTGGTAGATGTTGCATGTATGCATTATTCCACCACCAATGCAGAACAACCCAGTTCTTACATGGATTATGCCTTGGCCAAACGAGATGCAAGTCGATGCAAACCCATGCAAGTTATGTAAAGAATTTTTTCTTTTTTTACGGTTCTGAGTCAGAATTTGAGTCAAATATCTTGTTCTTTCACTTTTGATGGGGGGTCTTCTTGTTTTCTTTTGCAACAATTTCTGCCCTGTGTTTTCTTCCAATTGTCATGCAATGTCCACGGTGACACATCATGTTAAAGTCATGCCTATCCCAGACCAAAAAGACAAAATCGATACCCTATTTCAGACCAAAAAGGGATAATCTATACCTTTTTCAGACTAAAAATGCTTGAAAAAGATACCCTTTGAGGCGGCACATACTCCCCCAATCCATGCAAGTGGGTGGCCAAACGAAACGCAAGTCTGCGCAAGTTTGAAAACTTGTGTCAACTTGCGTCAACTTGAATCTCGTTTGTCCAAGGCTTTAGAATTAATTCCAAGACACACATGTCATATTCAGGACTAACAAGGCATTTACAGAATACCTGCACCTATTGTCACAGATCACAGAGCTCTCTGTAAAACGAGGAAAGAAAGAAAGACAAAAGGTTCTATTGTTAATAATAGAAGATGCATGGTATTCTGGGCCTGGTTGTTCAAAGGACGAGTAGGCTAGTCCTGGATTAGCAGCAAACGTTTCGTTGTTTTTAAGTCTAAATAACAGAAAGGTTTCGCTCAGAATTGAGCGTTCTGTATAAGTTTTGAGCTAAAAAAGCTTTTTAGATGGTTGTGCAGTTTGTTGGCCAACAGGACGAAGGAAAAAAATTTGGTTAATCCTGGATAAGCTTAATCAAGCTTCAAACAACTGGGCCCTGTAGTTTAGCCGCAATAGGATACTGATATACTGAACACTTGCCTCCATATCGCTTGGAACAAGCTCCATGGTTGTATGGATCAGGGTCTGATCTAAATCCACCACAAGATCAAGCTTACGTTTTTGTATCAGATTTTCCTTGTCTTTCTTGCCTAATGCCTCTGCTTCCTAAGATGTGACAAAATACTAGTCAGAAGCAGGACACACTATTTCTTGGTAGGATGATAGGGCATCCTTACATAGAATTCCTGTAAGTTGTAAGTGAATGTTAATCAACTAATGGACCTCAGTGAGTACTGTAATGCTTTATCCACAAATTCAATCACCGAAGTTTGAAAGGCCCCACAGGGTTCATACATCATTTTCAAATCAAAATCCAAGGACTTTTCAAAGACTTCTCATGGACAATATTTTCATTTCTCAAGGACTGAAAAATCACCTGTTGCCTGAAAAAATAAGTTAAATATTCATTGAAGATTTTTAGTTTCTCATAAGCTTGGTCCTCCTGAACCGACTACATCTGAGCAGTCTTCTGTGCTGTTCTTCAAAAAGTGTCTTGGTGGTCAAATTGCCAGTCCATAAATGTTCTGGATTGATTCAAGCTCTTCTGGTCAACTATTGCTTACAAACGCATGAAGGACTGCTGTCCAAATTGAAGGGCTTTTTAAGGCATCATTCAAATTCAAGGGCTGCAGTTCCATCTACTATTAATACCACATAAGTAATGACTCATTAACTATAAAATGTAATTAAATGTAACCATAAACATAATAAGTTTAATCAACATAAGGCTGTTATAATTAAATTTACAGTATATTTAATGTTTTTCCTGGATCCTTCTGTAAAACACTTTTGGGTGAAGTAGGCCTCCTAAATATAATATATATTTATTGTTATTTCTTATTAGTTATGGAGGATACAACATGTAATCAGTGTGAACTTACATCTAAACTGACTCTCAGCTCGGGGATGTTGTGTATCATAGGCACTGTTGGAGAAGAAGGCTCTCCCATTTCTGATAACCTTAAAAAAAAATAACAGTTTCTGTGCAGGCAAGAATTATATTTTGGCAGTGTACCCATCCCTCAACCCACCAAATCAAAAATTAATTAAATTATATGAAGAAATAGCCTGGAATCTTGGACTAAACAAAGGCTTGAATGAAGACGGATTGCATAGCCAACATGCTACTCTGAATTATTAGTATTTCAGATACAGTATTCTGGTGAAAGAGGCCCTCTCAGCCAATTTAATGCTTTAGTTTGCACATTGAAATGAGTAAGATATATTTATAAGTCTAGCCATGTATTGCAAAAGTCCCTAACCCCTCCCCTCCCCTTCACTGAAAATAAGCCCAAGAAAATCATTTTAACAAATAAAAGACCAGTATGGCAATAATATTGAGAATATTTCTATCGGGACTCCCACAAAATTGTGTGGTACAGGAAGAAAAGCCAAAAGAAACAAAAATTTGTAGACACCTGAGGGGGGAGGAGGGGGGGAGAACTCTTGGAAGTGAGGGGGATTCTGAAATTTTTTTCAACTACCAAGGGTGGGGGGGGGGGGGGGGGGGGGGGAGAGAGGAGAGGGAGGGGGCAGACAAAAAACTGAAATGCTAACAGGGGGGGGCTGCTAAAATTTCATGCTTCAAGTTTCATTATCCTCATGTCACCCTCCCCCCTGTCATAATAAATGAACTTTTTCTAATGGTGGTCAAAACTGTTATCCAGCAACCATCCATAAGACAAGGAGTTATGTTGATCATATCAGAATAAGATGGGAGAAAAAGAGAACCAAAACTAGAAGCTGGAATATTAGGCAATTCTCATATCACATCGGAGACACAACAACTTACTGACAGTTACAAACAACAAAATAAGGTTTACCTTCTGAGATCAACTCCACAGTCACAGCACAACTCCTTCATCACAGTCTTGTGTTCACACTCACCCACTTCTTCCACTAACGCCACTGGTGCACTGGATACAAACATAATATTCAAAAGCACTTTGAATGGATAAAATTTAACCACCATGTCCCATCTGTTCCAAAATTGAACAGTTTCTTGTCCCAAATGAGTAACTGAGATGTGAAAAGTACTCTTTTTCAAGAAAATGTAGTGTAGTTAAACAAAACATTTATTTAATAAAACCTTGTCTTCACCCCCTCATAATTTTATGCATTTCTGGAAAAATTGAAATCCACTTTAATGATATTTTTCATTATGACCCATCAAATATTCCCCCCACGCGTGATTGGTAGAATCGTGACACATGACCAAATAACGTCCACTCGTGAGCGGACGTTATCAGCAAATAACCCCCGCCTGGCGAACTAACGCTGTTTATTGACAATATCCGAACACAGTTCTATTGTTTAGTCACAAAAATCATTACAAGATGACTACTGAGGATGTCATCAATTTATTGCTCAAAAAAGCAGTTCCAGAAAGCACTAAAAAGCTTCACAGTTTCCGCGCCATTATTTGCACTGCGAAAGGAAATATTTGAAGGATAATAAAGACAATAAACTACTTTTGACTTCGGAAATATGCACAGATAATTGTCCTTGGACATTATCTGTTCCTCGAAGCTCACAGTTGCCCTCCAGCTTCGCTCTCGGGCAACTGTTCGCTTCTCGGAACAGATAATATCCTCGGACAATTATCCGTGCATATTTCCTCGCCAAAAGTAGTTTATTGTTTATTTATTTTGGAACAATCATATACATATAACTTATACAGTATGTGCACTGTGGCCATGCTGGAGCAGAGAAACAATGAAATAATTTAATTTGCACAACAATAGATTTTTTCCAGAGAGAAATACAATTTATTGTTCTCTCCTCCAGCATGGCTGCAGAGCACACGCTCAATAAGGATGCATTTTGATGTAGAAAAATTAGGCCCCAGGGTTAAAAATGTTACAATCTAGAAATTTATTATCTCCTATGTACTATTTTGCTTTTGATAGGTCAACACAATAATTGTGTTGGATGGTTCAAGATACATGTTGATGCATGTAAAAGTTCCCCTTGAAATGTGTAACTAAGGCAACTCTAAAAAATACAATACAATTGAAACCTGGCCTTACAGATACTGGTTAATATGGACATGTTATGTTGTCCTGACCAAAACTCATACAAATTAAGCCCACTCAATATGGACACTGGTTATTACAGACAATGAACACTTTTTTGTGTCCCAAACAAGTCATGTCTTGGTGCCCCACATTGTGTTAAAAAGCATAAGCACTCAAAATTGCTCCAGTTTTCATTGCCCAAGGGGCAACCATTGCACACCGCTTGGTTGCCCAGCAGGTTTTGGGTTGTCCCGGACAACTGGACAACCTGTCAGCCTGAGGTAGCTGAAGAAATACTTTCAAGCCCTGTAACCAATCTTATTCACAGCACTACAACTTAGGAGCCTTCAACCAAATCCTCACAACAAAATCAAACTACAGTATAACGGTGAGGCATGACTGGAGACATGTAAAATACCCCCATCAGACAAAGCCTCTTCATTTGACTCTACCACTATAGTACTGTATATAATGTACCTGCCAATTTTTGGGGGATAAAAGCAGGAGATTTTTGTTTGAAGATGACCTGACCATTTTTGAAGATTTCCGAAGATTTCCGAAGACGTTACGTAAAGTTCCAGTTCACCGAACACAACTTTGCCCCAAATGCCTTTCCCTTCAAAATCTGAAAACTTAGGGAAAGTTCAATTCATTCAATTGGATTTTTCCTCCCTTGCATCGGTTCAAGTTTCCATATTTTTTCAAAAGTGTAGTATACGTCAGTTAACGCTGTCATAGCCAACTGTTTCAGCCAAGCATGAGAAATTGATCCGTAGGCATGAGTAGTAAACTTTCGGCCTGCAGGTGTAAGACTCACGCCCAAGGTGTGCGAGTTGGCAGGTATACTATTAAATTACTACTGTTGTTTTGTGTCACTCACTAACAACACTCTCACCCAAGCAGTCCCAAGGCAAATGGTTCAGACAAAATGTCACATTGAACCAGGACTGGGCTTTGTGACTTCGTGAAATCTGTGCTCTAGTACACATACCATTACATAGTATAAACCATACAATACACATTATACAAGTACAAAGGGTGAGCAATAATCGAACAATACCGATTAGGAAGAGTATGAGTAAAATGACAGCTTCTTTGTGACTATTAGTTAATTATTGATTGACCAACATCAACCACTGTTTGTACTAGATTAAGTACAGAGTTTCGGATTTCGCCATTTGTAACGACTTAGAAGGATGTAAAATTTCACTAAGATTTAAAACATAACAGCGGCAGCTTGTAAAGTGAAAAGTGTTATGCTCATTATCAACTAAAAGTGAGGTCAGTTCGTCTTACCTTGCTGGAATAACGTCACCTTCAGCAACCAGCAACTTCCGAATTTTGCCGTTGAAGGGTGACTTTAATTTCGGCTTTTTGACACAAGTCTCTGCCTCTTCTCCAACATCTAACCTCTGATAGAAACCAAGAAGACTCCCTTCTCTGATTTCCTTTCCATCTCGAACGTGCCATTTTACTAGCTTAGCAGAAAACTCCGAAGAAATGACCACTTCGCGAACCTGACCGGCCGCCATCTTGGTTACGGTTTGCGCGCCATGAAATAAACCAAGGGGGGAGGGGAGGGTGTGAAATGCACTTTCGACGACGATTTTTCTTTCAGGTTTTTAGCTGGTTTTCTTCAATGAAACTTTTAAAAATGTTTTAAACTTACTAAAAAAATATCCGGAACATAAATTTGTACATACCAGCTGTCCAAATTTGACTGTTGCAAAGTATAAAATTAAATATTTACAATCAGCCGTCAAAAATCCATAAACTGTTTTCAGCACCAGAACTTGAGAAGTATAAAAAATATGATCAATGAGCGATTTTAGAAATCCTAGTTCTCGACGCCGACGCTCTCTTTCGTTTGCATGGAAGCCTGCAATCTCGTACCCAGACCCTCCGATGTCTTACGCGCATGCCCGAAGAAATCAAAGGCTCTGGCAGAATCCGATTTTTAGACGATCCTGATTGGTTATTTCAAATACAATGCAAAACAACCGGAAGTAAATGTTCACAGAGAAAATGGCGGAATCCACGCCACGCAAGTGTGCAGCCCCGCACATTAACACAGTGTGTAGGTGCTGTAACAATTCATTAACTCCAGCAAATCATCCCATAGATCTTTTTGGACAAAAAACAACAAAAGATGGGACAATCGACACTTTAAAACTAATTGGTATCCACGTTGCTCATGATGATGGACTACCTCGGAGGATTTGCAGGCCATGTTCCATCAAGACCATCAAAGTGCAGCAATTCACCGACTTGTGCTTGCATTCTCAAAAGCAACAGGAATCGGTGCTTCGGTTTAAAAGGGCAAGGAAGGCTGCAGACAGTCCATCAGTAGCCTCCCCCTCATCTGGGCGACCAAAGAAAAAAACAGGTAAATACGGGATATTTCGATTCTTTGATCTGATTTTTTTTATAACTTTTAGTAACTTGTATCGCTGAAACTACCGAATATTTCCAAGCTCCAAGTGCGCGAGCATTGGCTCACCCGGGGCCTATTGAGAAACGGCTTATCCCATCTTCACTGGAGTTGCCATCCGGAAACGCGGCAAGTGCCAAAGAAGCCTCTGCGGATCAGGAGAGAGCGGCAAGTGCAAATCTTGCATCATCTGGTCTCCGCAATCCTTCGGTAAGCTAGCTATTAACAATTATTGTGTGAATCAAATGACTATGTATTAACTACAAAATATTGTGCATATATTTTTACTAAATACACTATATGGCTGCAGGTCAGATCCCCGCTGACTGCTGTTGTGACATGGAACAGGCCACTGACTGAAGTTACCGTTGAGTTTACGTTGAGTTTGTATACACAATATAATATTTTGTATTTTGTAACTTTATAAATCTGTTACTGTAATAATGTAAACAGTAAAACACTAACTGGCATGTAATCTTATATTGTAATATTAATTAGTTCATATTCATGCATTGGCATCCTATATAATGTCTTAATGTGAAAGCATATGGACAAAACAATCCAGCTACAGTAGCTATTTAGTCTATTATATTCTAATATGCAAGGTAAAGTGTTGAGTTATAATATATTAATATGAATAGAAAAATGTAGTATAATGCTATAACATATCATGTCATCATTATCAGCTTTGAGAAGCTGGACCTTTTGTTGAGTCAATCTTCTGAATTCTGAAAATACTGCAGCACAGCAGTTTGTCTTAGGTACCCAAATGTTGAAACAATAAATTGTATTATTATTGCAACACACACTAAAAAAATATTGATTTATTTCTTACTCTTTATGGTTGTTATCATTATAACTTATCAGCTCACATGTGCACACTTATGTTTATATAATATTACAATACTTTGCAAAGTTTGCAAAAACAGCAATTCTGGACAGGCAGACCATCAGTGCCATCAAGGCTGTGCTTGCTGTACCCACCAGCGCCACAGCAGAGCAGCTGGCAGAGATTGTCGCTGCATCAAAGGAGGTGAAGGATGCAGTGAAATTCAAAATCCTGCAGGATGTAAACCACCAGTGCCAAAAGCTGTGCACCAGGAATGACACATCTGGTTCTGTTCTACGAGTTCCATTTTCAAAACACAAGGTAAAAAGTGTATATAACAAGAATAAAAATCATGTTATGTTATATGTCGCTATCTGAACCGGCAGCTAAAGTGGATATATTAAATTTATCAAGCTACATTTACTTAGTATGGTTTTAAACAGTTCATGTACATGTATTAATAAATTCACACCAAGAATATTAATACTGTACGTATTATACATACAGGACCTTGAGCACTTTGAATGGGCCAAGATCATGTCAGAGCTCAGGGATTGTGCTCCTGATGTTCTGGACTTCCTAGTAGCAGTTGGAGTACCAAAGATCAAAGGAGATGGTAAAAAGCAAGTTCTCCCTATCTGTACTGCCTATGGAATTCTAATGAATTGCAGATGGCGTGAACTAAGCCTGGTACAGAAGATCAACACGGTACTACTTGCAGTTGGAAATACATCAGCTAAGGTAGGTATAATTAATTTATTTTGTAACATGCATCACCTCAGCATTTCTTTGAGGGTTATATTGGTTATCATCAGACTCCCATGACATGAATCTTATACATCAAAATATCAGGAGTTTTTTGAATGGCAATATTATGCCAAGTTGACACTAATATCAGAATAGCACTGTATGATTGATTCAAAGGATAATACTGGTTTGCAAATGTGTTTTCAGACTGTTGAGAGACTTAACAGACAGGGAATTAGCCAAACACGTGATAGCTACAGAAACATCATGGAGGGAATTGGTGCCAACCTTATCCAAGGAGTGAGGGAAAGCATTGCAGCAGGGAAGGAAATGAGGGTTGTTTTTGACAACATTGATTTCAAAATTTTAGTCAACATTATCTTAAAAAACCACAGAAACTCAGATATGCATTGGATAGCACATTTCATAACATTTGATCGAGTGCCATCAACTAATCTTGATGATACCAAGCCTCTGATTGCAGATCCAGACAACTTTGAGAACATCAATTATCTGATGGGCAAAGACGAAATGGAGAAGTTAAGACAGGATTACATCATCCTGGTTGCACGTGTATTGGCTGAATTTTTTCCATTCATGGCAACATTTGTTCCTGAAATTCCCAAGCACATACCACACAGGTATAAAAATTGCCTTATGCAAATGCAATAAATATACAACTGTGAACTTCAGTAGTTCAGGTACCATGGATTTTCTAAGAGAAGAGACAAAGACAGAAAATAAAGAGGTGAGAAACCTCTATCTTTCTTCTCTTGTCTCTTTGCAGTACTTAAAAGAAAACTTGGCCAGTAGTGGTAAAACTGCTGGTTGGAAAGCCTGTCTCCTGATCTTGATTACAATATTGTACTGCAGAGATATATTGCCACCTAATTCGCTCATTGCATGGTGCCACCAAGTTGGCTTCAAAGCTCACCAGGTAGTAAACAGGATAGCTTCCTGTTGCTCTAAATCACTTAAGACATCCACAGAGAAGGTATACGCATTTTTTCTCAGAGAGTTAGCTACTGAGTTATGCCAGGAGCCTCGCTTTGAAGCTTGTACCAGATCTGTCACTATGTACACTGACATTGTGACATGAAATGATAGTCTGATAAATATTATTTTGTTGACACAATTTTCAGGTTCTCTTCATTTATGGAGAAAAAGTCAGACATCATTGGCCTGCCAGTCGTGCCATTCAACCAATCAAGGCATTCAGATGTGTGCCAGTATCTAGAATATCTTTAGGCATTTGTTACTGATGTTTACAAACAACAGGTACTGCATGTTCATATAAGTTAAAGTTATTCATGATAGGCCATTTGCAACAATATTAGTGGGTCAATGTGACCCAGCATTGAAAGACCATAATGTGTAAACATGCAAAATTTCAGGTCCATATAGCATTAAAACCAAAGATTTATATGGGAATTTTGCATGTCCACATATATTTGATGCTCTTTTCAAAAACTGATTCTTAGTGGACAATTTTGGGTCACCTAACCAAAATATTGTTGCAAAATGACATGTTTAAATGCCACAAAACAGGCAACAAATCTATGCATGTTTTGAGCAAATTTTACTCTGCATATCAGACTATAAGTATATGTACGGTCAGGTCGAGGATCAAAAACTCTTTCAACTCATGATCAGCTGCATTAATAAGTCAGCTTTATCCAATGAAGATAATGGCAGATACAGCTAATTAATCTCTTGCTTGGATTCAAGTTGCATGGCATGCTGGCATAAACGTAGCTAGCAGATATGAGAATTAATATTATTGTATATAATAATATTGATTACAGTTGTACTCAAAGAACAGTACATAAAACCCACATAATATATAAATACAATTATATAATACTTGTTTGAGATAACTTACTATTGGATATTTCCTTAACAGCTAACACAATCTGATTACATTTAAAGGGGGATGAGAACCCTTCAGTAGATGAAGTTCTGAAAGGTGTGAAAATGCCTCTTGTTGGTGACCAACTTGGAAGAGAGAGAGTGACAGGAGCGAAGAGGACAAGACTTGGATGCGACAAGCCATCAGACAAATTCCAGAGCTTTGTAGAGTGTCCTGCCCTGTGGCATGTAAAGATGGCATTTCTTGGGGTAAATATAAAATAAAATAGATGCCCAGTGGACCCTGCAGGAGAAGCCCTCATACCAATATTTTATATAGGCCTATATATATTATTTTAAAAGCTATAATGCCTTAGAATTAACTTTCAGAAAGAGTTGGTGGAATTTAGGGGATGTTCACAGACATGTGAATAATTTCTTGAATTCTTTTGTTTTGCCATTCTCTTTGTTTCTGTGTAGTTCATATGGAATGAACTTTATAAAGCAACGCCTGCAAGTGGACGAGATGTTGGGACCTTATATCATCTGCGGCAACACTTTGGCCTTGTAAATGTTCCACCCAATGTGAAGAACAACTATGCAGCCTGTGAATCACTGATGCTTTCAGCCACCAAAGCATTTCTTTGTTCAGCATTTATTACCTGGTCAGACATGAAAGGTCTCAGTGACACTCCCACCTGGGCTGCCACAAATCTAAACCAGATGGCCACTTTGAAAGACAAGTGGAAGATGATCCAACATCAGATTGGGACATTTGTAGACCAATACATCATGGTAGAATTTGATGTTGAGAGGCAGTGGAGGGAGGATAATGAGAGACAGTGCCAGCAACATCGGCAACAAGAACAGCAGCAACAACTGCAACACCAGCAGCAACAATTGCAACAGCAACAGCAGCAGCAACTGCAACAGCAGCAGCAGCAACAACAGCAGCAACTGCAACAACAGCAGCAACAACAACAACAGCAGCAACAGCAACTGCAACAACAACAGCAGCAACCGCAGCAGCAACAACAACAGCAACAACCGCAGCAGCAACAACAACAGCAGCAACAGCTGCAACAACAACAACAGCAACAACAGCTGCAACAACAACAGCAGCAACATCAACAGCAGCAGCAGCAGCCACAGCCACAGCCACAACATGGCCATAACCAACATGGCAATGAGCAGACATGGAGCCCAGGTTAGGTCATATTTAAGTGATCAATCACATGCAATTTCTCTGTATCCTGACTATGTGAAATGCAGTCCTTTGTTACCATGGTGCATCATAATGTAATATGTGTCACAGTCACAAACTGGGAATCGAATAGTAATAAACATCTTTATTTATGCTTAGTCTGCTAATAATGCAGTAAGTAATGAAACTGCTAATACGATGTTGCTTATAAGCAAAGTATGAAACAAGTTTCTAAGACACAATGTGAAGGACATTTTGCAGCTACAGTACACTAATGCAATGTAGCACATAATAAACAATAATAGTGCTAAGAAATACTAGCTTGTGTTGTGGAATACATGTATAATGTTCTGACAGCTATCTACGTTTTTTTAAATTCAGGTCAAATTGCCATACTGTTGAGGGTAGTAAATGGTAGCCACCAGGTCATAGCAGTTGCAACTGTTGTCACTCTTGCACCTGGAGTAACTCCCAGTGTTGGCCCTGACCATGAGAATCGTGTTCCAATACACATATTTTCAGTTGAGAGCTGTGCCTCTAATATCCTAACTCCTGGAATAACTGTGCTGTGGCCACTGACCTTGCTTGCACATTACAAGCCACCTAGTGCTAAGCAACCAGCAACTGAACAAAAAACACAAACTGACAAACCTGGCAACAAAGTATCCAACATACCATTGGGGACCAAAGATGACAGGCTCATGAACTATGGCTTTCAGATTCTTCAACTGGGTCTAATGCTTATGCAGCTGAATGACACAGAGGCTGAAGGTGATGGTGAACGCAGTATCCTTAACTGGAAAATGCTGATGCTGTATTTTAGATGCCGACCCAAAGGCATGAAATATGGTTTCGAGGCTATGAGGTTTATAACGTGTGTCAGGGCTTTATATTCAGAAAAGCTTGCACACAGAGTAATACATGGACAGTTTGTCAACTCCAAAGGTGGTGCAGGCAGGAACTACGCCAATGACCTAAAGATGGAACATCTTGTCCGACACAACAAGACCATTCTCAAGGGCTTATGTGGGAATAAGACCCTGAAAGCAGTGGAGCGATGTTCCAAAGCAGCATATGGAGTGAAAAGGATAGTCAATCAATTTGACACAGAGTCTGACATTGCACCAGAGTGCACTAGTCATACACATGCCTGCACTACTGATGATGTGAAGGACATGATCAAAGTAGTGCACAACTGCAAACCATTCCAATGCCATCCAGGCAGATCACTGCATTCGTTTCCTGACATCACCAAGACTCCCCTTGACAAGCTAAATGTGGGCTTACTCCACACTTGGCTAACACGTCATAAGCGAAAGCTGTTTGCTGATTCCACAGTTGAAATAACAGATGATGAATCTTGTGATGGAGACTCCAGTATTGGTGAACAATCCAGTGAAGGAGACACCAGTGATGAAGAATCCAATGCATAATATCCAAGGTCTGCACACAAGAGGAACACGTAATTTTCCTTGAACTCTTCACACGAAGAGTGTTCACACGTGACTCTGCCACTTCTTCCATAACAATAGTCTACTGATGCCGTAGCCTTGTGTGATGATTCTCTTTGTAGAAGTGGTTGTACATTAATATCTCGGACGCCTCAGCCCCTCGTGCAACTAAACTAACCCGCACGGAACGCTGGGAACGAAACGAACAGACACTAGTTTCCATAAAAAATGCATTTTATGATGAATCAACTAATTATGGGCAAAAAGTCGAGGCGATTTTACTGATTACGCGCGAGACCGATTTGCAACAGAAAACAACGCGAGAGTTTGAAGGAATTTGTGTAATTGTGCCTGAGACATTTCTTCCAACAGAATTTTTGTTGCTGTTGAAAGCATTCTGCAAAACATTAAATGTTCCCCTTAGAGTTGAAAACGTTTAGCTTTTTCATGCAAGCTTGCGTATTAAAATGACACTCGTTTAAAGAAAACACAAAACACTTCGTACCAACGGCTTAGTACCAAATTGAAACACAAAAGCTCACCAGTGAACACTGCTAAAACGAACTGCATAGCTTTCTTTGTGTTGTCCGGTACAGCTGCCTCGTTTACCGAAACAATTCTGCTCCGGTGAAACAGGCGCCATTTTGTTTAAACCGGAAGTCGCCGGGAGGTGAATAGTACTTGCGAGATAGAGTAGCCAATCAGAGCGCGCGGAAAGCACTACTCACTTGTGTTGTATAGTCTATATTTACAATAGTTATTTTATAACTTGACAAACCTCTATGGGCCGATTTTTTCAACAAATTTGGACCACGGTTTAATAAGAAAGTCCTGGTCTAAACAATGTTTGAACAATTAGCCATGCTTATCGGACCATGGCCAAACATGGTGTTTATAGACTGCTGCTGATTCATGTTCATGCTAACCCTTGTATACAGAGTCCATCTAAACTTCAATGTAGCTATAAACTGGGGCCCAATTTGGGCTTTGTTTAAAAAAATCGACCCTATCAGTTCGGTACAAAAGTAAACAAGTACAAATGTTCAGTGTTTCTTGTCAAGTCAATGCTGTAGTTTTGACAAACTAGTATAAATTACCATGGTTCAGTATAATTTACGTTTTTGCTTCATTAGCTTTGCAGTCAAGCAAAGGGTGAGATAAATTATTTCTTCTCACATGGTGGGAACCATGCAATGTGACTAAACAACTCAGTCAGACACTGACTTTTCATCAAAACACCAGATCAAAATATTCTGTAGAGGGGAACAAGAAAACCAGTGTCAACCCCTTCACTTGTGGTATATTGTACTAGTACCCAGTCTCACAGTTCCTGTGAGAAATGGGTTTTGTGCTTCTTTTGTTCTCACCCTTAATTTGCCAGTCCACTAAGCTGATGTAGGTTCATGTAAAAAATGTTATCATTACTTGTAGTATTTCTTTAAGATACTCCAGATCAAAACAGCATGGGCATGACTATAGATTTTTAGCTTTTCTTGCATGTCACCAATGGAATTAAAAGTTGCTGCATTCTCAACCACTTGATCTAGGAGTGAGATACTTATGCCAGTTGCAAGGCTGGAACTTCCAACACATGTTCTGCCAGATCCAGGCAGGGAGGCTCTGAAATTAACTAAGTCTTCACGAAGATTGGTAGTTTGATCCTCAGTTAACTGATATGTTTGTGCATTTGGTGATACAGCTAGTTCATCTGTGGAAGGGTGGTCCTTAGTGATGCTACTCAGAAATAGATCAGGAACACTTGAAATTACACAATCATCACAGATGCACTGTTCACGGTGAAAGTCACAACAATCATGCAAGATCTCTATCGGCTGCATTTGGAAACCAAAATAAGAAAGAATAATTTGTCTTTTGCAATTGGGTGACTTAACATAAGCTCGCATTTCTTTTGACAGGTGAGTTCTTGCCTTTGAAATGTCATGCGAGTTATAATAGATATGGGCTGTAGCAGGAAGCCCATCCCTCCCAGCCCGCCCAGCTTCTTGAAAATACTCCTCAACAGTAGATGGCACTCCAATGTGAATTACACGTCTAATCCCTCCCAAATCTATTCCCAACCCAAATGCCACAGTAACAAAAAGAAGTCTTAGTTTAGACTTTCCTGTCACCAGTTCGTTGACTATCCGCTCTCATTCCTTTTCTGGGTATTGGGCATGGTACTGTGTGAATAATGTGTGCTGCAACATGCGGTGCACCCAGTGGCTCATACTGGAACTTTCCAAGTTTGTTGCAAAAAAAAACAAAACAAGAAGAAATGGTCTCTAAGTTTCCATATACAAGTGTCAAAGGAAATTCAGAACGCTTTGAAAGTAGCTCTTCAGCCAAGGGGCCCAGAATCCCCTCTAGTTTGTCATCTCCAGAATTTGGCCTTCTGGAACTCGAAAAATAAATATTTCGCCTGTCTGGACTGACCTCAATGATTGCTGGATTAATCATCCCAAGTGAATGCACAATACTTAACTGAGCCTCCTTTGTGGCAGTTGCAGTTAAGCCAATGATGGGTTTCCCCAGTAGCACACTTCCCAGAGAGCCCAGTTTGCTGTAGGCTGGTCGAAAGTCCTTCCTATTTTGAAAAATATGTACACACAATAAATATATAACATTGTTATGCCCTAAAAATACATTTAGCAAAATGTGTTTGTGCTCAGTAAGTTTCACAAAAATAGATGATTTACACATATATGATGAATGGTTAAATGTAAGAAAGCATAATATATGATTTGGACACATACATAGTTTTTTTATCATTTTTACCAAGCCCAAAGCTGTGACATCTACTGAACAGATTTATTCAGTGGGCAATGGCTCACTTACCAGTCAACAACCAAATGAGCCTCGTCAACCACAATTGCTTTAATCCTCTTCTGGTATGATGCTGACTTTAACAGTTTCAAGACCTTCTTGCTCACCAACACCTCGGGGTGGCAAAAAATCACTTGGTACGCAATAGCATTTTCTTGTTCAAGTGAATCATCACCAGCTTGGGCATTTTCCAGCTATTTTAGGGCAACAAAATATTACAAGGTGACATGGAAAACATAAAAGAGCCTTCACCCCTCCCCCTCCCCCTCTCTCTCTCTCTCTCTCATGCAACAGCATTCTTGAATGTGTTTGGGTAGTCACTAGTTGGTTTCAGCTCACTGAACTTGAACATGTGTGTTCCAGTTTCTTTGTGCATGCTTGAATGGCAGAAACAAAATGGGTGACAAGGTGGTGTTCTTTGAGATTGTGCTGAAGTATGGTTTGAAACAAATAAAGGAAAATATGATAAGCAGTACGAATATTAGGTTTGCTAGCTAAAAAAATATAGTTGCCCATGGAACTGACACTTTGGCAATATTAACCACTGGGTATGGTAAATCTCTGATTTATCAGTATTTCGACTTTGTGCATGCTGACGGGCAAATATAAAAATCCTTGGAAGCTTGGTCATTTCCCCATTGAATGCTCTGATGCAAGACCAAGTTACTAAACTACATGTACATGTAAGAGCATCTGGAGTGAGATTTTGCATTTGGAAAGGAGAAGATGATAAGGTCAGTAATTTTACCATTTTTATAAAAGAACTATTTGTCCTGGTGATGGGACACATATAACATTCTGGTCATGTAACATAATGTTACACAATAATATTGCAATAATATTATTGCAATATCAGATCATCTGGTGTATACTAAGGTTTCTGTACTTGATGTTATGCATCAAACTGACCACTCGTTGATCGTGGATAAAATTGCAGCTGAATTGTTATACTTTGACTAATTTTTGTTCACTGCTTTTCTCATCAGAATATTTGCCCTTTACCTGTAAAATGGCATATAGTACCTGCCAAATCCAAACACTGTACTTTACTTCATGTAACATAAAATCAAAAGAGACTGCAAACCGACAAATTCCCAGTGATCAGAAGGTCTTTTTGATGCATCCCAACTACAGTCAAACCTGTATTAAGTGGACCCCTTAGGGAATTGTGAAGTGTCTGCTTAATACAGGGTGTCCTCTTACTACAGGTAGAGTTTACAGTTATCTTACAGGGAAGTTGATTTTCAGGACTTTGACATCTGTCCGATTAATACAGGGTGTCTGTTTAATACAGGTTTGACTGTAGTGCCTTCCACATGTATGTATATATGTGTGTGTGTGTGTCACATCTCCGGTACATAGACAGATGGTTCTTTTTAAAATGGGTAAAGCACTAGTCAATTGAAACTCCCCAACCCCTGGGAATTTCACAACTTTTTGGGCCACCCCCAGGAGGCAAGTTTGCCGTTAATGCCCCTGGGTATAGCCAGGGATTCAGAAGAAAATCTGACCTGTTTTGAATGTGCATGCGCCTGAAAGCTAAACTTTGCCAGTCCATTTTTCGGCATGTGTCTTTTTGAACGCACAAAATTAACGCAATGACCTGTGCCAAAATATATTCTGAAACAACGATGATTTGGGGCGGACAAAAATACGCATACATGAACATTGCAGCGAACGAAGGGGACAGTAACATCGCTCCAGCTTTGTCAACAATTCAGTGATCAAATTTATGAAGTCGGCCGTACGATGCAAATGATC
Organism: Plumapathes pennacea; assembly: GCA_964036295.1. Classification (NCBI taxonomy): domain Eukaryota; kingdom Metazoa; phylum Cnidaria; class Anthozoa; order Antipatharia; family Myriopathidae; genus Plumapathes; species Plumapathes pennacea. The sequence continues at coordinate 28,252,466 of OZ038463.1, read as the reverse complement.
CAACGCCTCGGCAATATTGGCTGTGGATATAACGCTCTACCTTTCAAAGTCGAAGAGCTCTGTGGAAGGTCGGGGATCGGAATTTCAATTTTTTTGACTGGTGCATTTATACTCACCTTGTCATCTTCTCCTTTCCATATGCATACTTTCACTCCAGATGACCTTAGTTTTTCAACCTGGTCTCTCATGAGAGCATTTAATGGTGATACGACTAAAACCGAGCTTCCAACGATTTTTGATGTTTGCCCGCCAGCACACATGAAGTCGAAAACTGGGGGCAACAATTGGTAAATCAGAGATTTACCGTAACCGGTGGGCAATATTGCCAAGGTGTCATTCCCATGGACAACTATACTTTGCAGTGCTTCGTGCTGCTTCTCTTTCAAAACGAAATCCTCCTTTCCAATTTCTTTCAACCCATATTTTAGCGCGCTCTCAAACACCACCTTGTCAGCCATTTTGTTTCTGCCATTGAAGCATGCGCAGAGAAACCGGAAGACCGCGATTTGCGGTCTCTAAAATCGGATTCTGCCAGAGCCTTTGATTTCGTCGGGCATGCGCGTAAGACATCGGAGGGTCTGGGTACGAGATTGGGAAGCCTGGAGGTGAGCCTGCTGTCTGTCTGGTGACGTCACATCCGGAGCATTTTATGTGCCCGTGGTCGTCACGGTCAGAGAAAGGAAAAATGTGCATGCGCGCGGTTGTGTATGTCACCATGAGATATCGAAAGTACGAGGAATGTCTTATTTTGTTATCTCTAGACAATTGAAACGGTCATAATAACCATAAAAGAAAAGGAAACTAATTAAGGAATGGACGATTCTGCCAGGGGCATGGCAACACAAATCTTGCGCGACATGCTAAATATTGGAGTACGAGAGAGGTCTGGTGAGTACAAAGATGAAGTGTTCGTAGAATTAGCGTTGGCTTTGAGAAACCGCTACTGTACGAGTCGTTGGAGTGATAGAAGAAGCACGACGTCCGGTCCACGACAATGTATTACTCCCCCTCCCCCCACTCTTTATTCCCTATTTCCCATTTCCCATTTCCCATTTCTCCAAATTTCTCCACAACTCACTAATAAAATTATTATTAGCTAGTTTACCCAATGGTTAATGCACTGGGGGTTACATGCTAGGTATAGGAACAGCTGTACTGCCTTGTTTTGTCAACCCTGTTCTCTTTTTCTTTTCCTTTTTGTTGCCTTCTTTGGCAGTTCCCTTTGCATCTTGCAGTGAGAATACCCCAAAAATATACCGAGAGGATCGACCCATTTACCCTTATCAAAACCCTTTGAGCTGGCAATCACACTGGTCACATGTCACTTTACAAACAGTATTATATGTAGATTGACCATGCTGTCAATGAAAAGGAATGTGGCAAACAAATATCATACTACAGAGCATGCACGACAAACAAGCAAGAGCAACACATGCAACAAAAAATAGGTCCACATGCATGTGCACATGTGTCTACTGTGACTAACAGTGGTCTCCCTGACATTTTGAAAAGCATATTGGTACACATATTGACCCTAAAATTGCCCTTAAGGGGAAAAAAATCAAATGGTGCAGCAGGAATAAACTTATAGTGATTTATCCCAAGAGTTTCACTCAAAATTTCGATCAGTGAGGTACATTAAACAGTGCAGAATCAGAAGTTAAAACCCGGGTTCTGAGTGACTATCATTTTGCTTTGTTTCTCTTTGGTTCTGAGTGACTATCATTTTGCTTTGTTTCTCTTTGGTTCTGAGTGACTATCATTTTGCTTTGTTTCTCTTTGGTTCTGAGTGACTATCATTTTGCTTTGTTTCTCCAGCAGAATCCATGGAGTCTACGAAGGAAGACCAGCAAGAAGAAGATTCTATCAGGTACAGTAGACAATGTGTTATGATTTATTAGAGTACCAAAGGGATGATGTCTTTTTTTCTGAAATAATGGATTTTGTCCAAATCATCTTTGGAATAGTCTATCTGAAAAAAGTTCACACCAAAAATATTAGCTCTTTACAGCATTGAATAGTTTAGATACAGGCTTTTGAAGTTCAAATACATTGCTTCATACTAAACTATCATATTTAGTATCAGTTCCTTTGATTTAGAACTGATGCTAAATAAGAGAGTTTAATATGGAACTATACCTGGAACTTTAAACTTCTGTATTGTTGCTTTCAGTAGGGCTATTGATTTGAAATGTTGCACATGTTTTTGCAGCAACTTTTTGTATCGTGTAATGTGGTTTAGAGGTTTGAACAGAAAGGTTTGCAAAATGATGTCACACTTCAGAACTCTATTCGTTCAGTCCTAAGCAGAACCTCAGACAAGAAGAATTGTTTTTTTTTTTTTTTTTTTTTTCAGTGAAACAGCATCTATAACAAGCTCACTGTCATCACCACCTCGCAAGGTTAGTATTAGAGTTTTGTAAATAGAAATACAGCACACGAGAACTCTGTTTCAAAGTGTTCTGCTATTTAAATTGCAGTTATCAGAGCTGTTCAACATTTTAGTTTGCTGTCAAATGGCAACTGCATGCTCACTAAGATTAGAGGAATTCTGGTCAAGAATCTCAAAAATGAAGCTTGAGCTCAAACTGCCGCACACAGACTAGAGTTTTCTGGTACTCACCCCTCCACTATTATTAATTCTTTATCAAGTGAGCACAGTTGGTAAAATATTTATATCATACTTTACAAAGTCAATGTGTTATAATTCTATGAGTATGACAACTGTAATATTGTCCCTTTTCAAAATTTTGCCATGTGCTCCATTTTCACCAGCAATACTTGTAAAAAGTAGATAACAAAGTCTTGAGTACAGAAAAAGAGGCAGGAAAAAAAAAAAAGAAGAAAAAGGGTGATTGTTCATCTAGTGTGAAGCCCGGGGATACTGTTGTTGGTGTCAAGCTGCATAAATGTCTGATACATGTAACTGAAACCTTTAAGGGAAAACAAAAAATTGGTTCGAGTTATCGGGGGTAAAATGACAGTCTTAGAAAATCAAAGAGAAATGACTTTTGTTCTGAGTTATTGAGTGTTCTAGTCATCAGGGTTCCACTGCAGGTTCATATTGTTACACATTGTACATGTATACAGGGTACAGTATATTATGGCGTTCCGTTACGGACAAAAATATCATATTGAAATTCAGCACTCGAAGTTGAAAACTCTTCATTTATAGTCAAACTCTCGTGATTCGAAGCTGAAAACTCTTCAATTGAAGTCGAACTCTCGTGAATCGAAGTCGAAAACTCTTTATCTGAAGTCAAATTGTCATGAATTGAAGTTAAAAAGAAACGGAAATGCCTACCAGACATGTCATGCTGCATGTGTCGTGAAAGTGACAGATAAACCATGTGGTTCATCTGTCACTCCATTTGCAGTGAAGGTGAAGTCCAGGATCTAAGCCGGATAGTCTGTGCTGTCATAACAAATTTGCAGAGCCTTCCAAATGCAGATGGCAACCTTCAGAACTTACAGAATTTCAGCCCAGGAGCAACTGCTGAAGCAGGTACATTGGCCGTCACAACTGAACAAGAGCTGCAAAAAAGTTTTTATTGCATTCCACGTTGCCAACAGCGGCAGCCACATCTCGTCAACTGCATGGCTAACCAGTACAGCAACTCCAGGAACTACAGTGCCAGCCAGACAGCAAAAGGCAAGGGAAAACAGCTGCTGCGATTGGCCGGTGGCCCTTTTACTAATACTGCCTCCTCGAAACCCATGACTTCAATTGAAGAGTTTTCGACTTCGATTCATGAGAATTCGACTTCAAATGAAGAGTTTTCGAATTTACTCATTCTGTGACTGATCATATCCTCTCCTTAATATATATTTTTTCAGCCAAGACAAACTCTGTCAGATGTTTCTGTTTCTGATGGAGATGCATCAGGAATTAGCATTTCTTTGGAACCAGTAAAACAAGTCATGTATGTACAAATCAGTCTTCTCACCTGCTACACTAAGGCCCAGGTCAAATGATGTACTTCAGACGAAACAAACTAAATTGCAATTCAGGTCGACCGAAATTAATTAAGTTCGACTGTTGGGTCAAACGTCGAATTTAATCGTTGAAATAATTTTGTCAAAACAAATTCAGAGTGTAAGAACCAATTTTTGGGGTCAGCGGGAGTTTACATTTAGTTCGACTCATGAAAAGATCGACATTTGACCCCGAGATGATCTTCAGACGTTCTTCCCATCTGCAACAGACGAAAAGAACATCTTGGTCGATCCAAATACAATCAGTCAAACTTAATTGAGTCAAACGTCGATCTTATCATGAACTTAATTCGCTCAATTTAGTTCATCTGAAGTACGTCGTTTGACCTGGGCCTAAAGGAATAGAGCATGCTTTAGTGTACTGTGTTGAGTTATAGAAGGATGCAGGAATTTGAAAGAGCATGAGAAAAGTGTGGAGAAGCAGTACACCATGGAATGCTTCTTCACACTTCTCAAGTGTTCTTTCAACCCACGTGCATCACTCTATAACTAAGCAAAGCATGCTGACAAGTGCTCTGTTGCTTTAATTTGTAAGATATGGCAAACGATAACATTGCAAAAAAAAAAAAAGAATTGAGTTTGGTGTAAGCTGATGTCAAGTTAATGTGCGCATGCTGTGTTGAGTTGTAACGCGTGCAGAATTGATTAGCATTCACCAATCAGATACAGCTGTAGCTCGCACTATTCACCTTATCTCATTATATTATGTGTGTCTGTGGTGTAATTTAATTTTAAAGTATCTTTGGTTTAATTTTTTTGTTTGATTTTATTTTAAACTGGTTTCCTGTTTTTCATTTTATAGTCAGCTGGTGGATGGCAACAGTGGAAGTGTTTGTATTTATGGAAATCAAGTAGATATTTTGGAGAGTGAAGAAAACCAACAATGTAATACTTCAGCAAGTAACAAGGTAAGACCTCAGCAGTATACATTGTACATATGTAGATATTTTAAAAAATAACTGTGATACTACGCGTGCCCTGATTGGTTAAATAACCGTGTTAGATGAGAGTATATTACACACTGACGTGATACGCACGCGCAATGTATTTTACTTGACTAATTATTTTATAAAAGAAATATATAACATGTTCCCGTGTAATATAGCCTCATCTAAACACTTGGGAAGTTGGAAGAACACGAGAGTAGCGTTGGAAACCACTCGGTGGCCTCGTGGTTTCCTAACGCTACTCTCGTGTTCTCCCAATTTCCCGCGTGTTTAGATGAGGCTATGTTACACGGTGACACATTATATATTTCTTAAGTATGTACCCAATGTTTATTGTGTTATTATTTGGAGACTTGAACAGTATACATTGTACATGTACTAAGATATTGTATGTACCCAATGTTTATTGTGTTATTATTTGGAGACTTGAACAGTATACATTGTACATGTACTAAGATATTGTATGTACCCAATGTTTATTGTGTTATTATTTGGAGACCTCAGCAGTATACATTGTACATGTACTAAAATATTGTATGTACCCAATGTTTATTGTGTTATTATTTGGAGACTTGAGCAGTATACATTGTACATGTACTAAGATATTGTATGTACCCAATGTTTATTGTGTTATTATTTGGAGACCTCAGCAGTATACATTGTACATGTACTAAAATATTGTGTGTACCCAATGTTTATTGTGTTATTATTTGGAGACTTGAGCAGTATACATTGTACGTGTACTAAGATATTGTATGTACCCAATGTTTATTGTGTTATTATTTGGAGACTTGAACAGTATACATTGTACATGTACTAAAATATTGTATGTACCCAATGTTTATTGTGTTATTATTTGGAGACTTGAACAGTATACATTGTACATGTACTAAGATATTGTATGTACCCAATGTTTATTGTGTTATTATTTGGAGACCTCAGCAGTATACATTGTACATGTACTAAAATATTGTATGTACCCAATGTTTATTGTGTTATTATTTGGAGACTTGAACAGTATACATTGTACATGTACTAAGATATTGTATGTACCCAATGTTTATTGTGTTAAATTATTTGGAGACTTGAACAGTATACATTGTACATGTACTAAAATATTGTATGTACCCAATGTTTATTGTGTTATTATTTGGAGACCTCAGCAGTATACATTGTACATGTACTAAAATATTGTGTGTACCCAATGTTTATTGTGTTATTATTTGGAGACTTGAACAGTATACATTGTACATGTACTAAAATATTGTATGTACCCAATGTTTATTGTGTTATTATTTGGAGACTTGAGCAGTATACATTGTACATGTACTAAGATATTGAATGTACCCAATGTTTATTGTGTTATTATTTGGAGACTTGAACAGTATACATTGTACATGTACTAAGATATTGTATGTACCCAATGTTTATTGTGTTATTATTTGGAGACTTGAACAGTATACATTGTACATGTACTAAGATATTGTATGTACCCAATGTTTATTGTGTTATTATTTGGAGACTTGAACAGTATACATTGTACATGTACTAAGATATTGTATGTACCCAATGTTTATTGTGTTATTATTTGGAGACTTGAACAGTATACATTGTACATGTACTAAGATATTGTGTGTACCCAATGTTTATTGTGTTATTATTTGGAGACTTGAACAGTATACATTGTACATGTACTAAGATATTGTATGTACCCAATGTTTATTGTGTTATTATTTGGAGACCTCAGCAGTATACATTGTACATGTACTAAGATATTGTGTGCCAAGTGTGCATGGAAGAGGTTGGTAGCCCTCCCTGCCAACCTCTTTTCCAGACCCCACTTGGCTGTAGGAGAAAGAGAGCCTGTTCACAGGCTGTATGTAATGTACTGTACGGGGAAGTTCCTTTTGCGATTTGTTTGAGTGGCTTCCTTGCACCAACTTGGTGGTTCTGTGCTTTTCTGGTGGCAAAGGCAAGTGTCATGATTGACAAATTGTGTCGAAATTATATTTGCTGAAATGTGTTCATCATAGAACAAGACAGGCCCGTGGCCAGTGCGCTTGTGACGTCATTAGTACAATGAATAGAGACACGCGGGGTCCCGGGAGAGGAACTTTTGTCGTGCGTTTATATGCAAAAGATATTATAGCCGAGTCAGTTTTTGCAAATGACGGATCCAAGAGCTCCCTTTATTTTTCTTGCCCTCTTTTCTTCTAATTTTGGTCAAACAGATATTCACGAAAAAGTGTATTATAATAATTGAGAGAAAACAATTATCGAAGGCCCCGTAGGAATATTCTTCGTTTGCAACAACCCAGTTTTCATTGCTTTCCGATGCACGTGACAGTACTTGTGTGACGCTTGCTATACAACCTGGCAACCTTGTTGAGTGAATTTTCAAGCTGACATGTTTTGTGGAGGAACTGTGTTGTCATTTTGTAATGGGATTGACTGGGGAATACCCGACATCTTAAGTAGCTGTAAGACAGCGTAATAGCCTTATCTCATCTTCCCAGCGTGTGCATCATGTTCAAGTAGCTGTAGCACATTAAGGCCCCGTCCACACTACGCCGGATAAATTTGAAAACGCAACTTTCACTCTGAAAACGCAAGAAATGTTTTCCGTCCACACTGGAAAACGGATAAAATGTTTCCGGGCCCAAATGTATTGTTATTGCTCTACAAACGTCCCTGACAATCTTTGAAACCACTTGACGTGGCCACGTGAGTCAGGGTTTTCGAAAAGTTCCGTTTTCAAAATGTTTTTCGTCCACACCAAAACGCAAAGCCGGCGCTTTCAAATTTATCCACTTTGAAGAGCGTTTTCCTAACCGTAAGAATAAAGTTGCGTTTTCAAATTTATCCGGCGTAGTGTGGACGGGGCCTAAAACATGACACTTCCCATGATGAAATTACTTCGTATGAAAAAGCCATCTCAGACGTTACGCATCCTACATGTACAAGTCTGATCACTAATATGTTCAAGCTATGCATTAAGCTTTAACGCAAAATTCTGGGTCGATACGAAATTAATCTCTATCGGAAGCTGCAGACGTTTGAATACCGTGACAACAAAGGCGTGCATCACGGGCTTGTGGAGCGAACATTACGGCTCGGATAGTCGGATATCAACCTTGAAGACTTCGAGGTATTCAGTGACAAATATTCTCGATGTAATCGCCTGCCGGTCTTTCCTGCTTTTGTTAAAGCGGCGTGAGTGAAAGCTAAGTAGCTGATGATTCGGGATTCCCCGTTCTATGATATTATGCTCGTGACATTTCATTGACAGATCTTGTATCTTAATCTCGCGTGATATTTGCCTCAATCCTATTAGTAATTCAATATCCTCAGACAATAAACAAAGAACCTTTACTGCACGCAAAACGAAGTTAAACGCCGACTGTTCGTATACGCCGCGCGTTACACAAAAAGTTCAAGTTCTATCAAGTTTCGACACGTCTTCTACTACTTATTCGATGTTCTTTCACACAAATATTGCTCAGAACACAGATACATTGGTTGAAGCGGTATCTATAATCGAGCATTTGCAAAACACAACCCTTCGTACTTTACGGGGGTCCCGCTGGTAACACATCAAGCATTTGGGTACGGCTATTTTCAAGTCTTCCGACGCTTAAAAACAATGCAAGCCAAAATCGCTCCTAAAGTATGGCTTCCGTGCATCCAGAAAGCCAACCGATGATCGTTTTGTTTGGATCAACAACTGAAGGACCGGAATTTTTTTCTACATCCCTTGACAGAGAAAACCCATTGTACTTGGTTCTGTGATTTTGATCTCTGAATACGTCTGATCTTGCAATGCCTGTGTTTTAACACATTTTAAAATACAAACGTATCTTAGCACCTCGGTTACTTTTGGCAATCTTCTTTTTGAGCTTCTAGCTTTCTCGCAGCGATGGTTTATTGATCCTAATTTTCTCTTTCCATTTCCATCTGTGGCTTTTTATTGTTTCCATGTTGTTTACATGCACGTTCACGGAACGCATTAGCATTGTGAAGTACGTAAGCTCGGGTATAATCATGAACTTTTGACGACTTTGGGACATTCTTTGAAATGTATTCTTGTATTAGTCGCCTGCTTTTTCTACTCTTGTTCAAAATGCGTGAAAGGTAATTCAATGGTACGTGGCTTGGCTCACGACTTCGTCTTGGAGGACTTCGGTTTTCTTTCACATAAACATTTATGGGAATACAATAAAACTGAGCGAAGCAAGATCTACCAACGGTCACTTTTTCCTCAGCCATTTCCTAATTTTCAAATAATAACGCCATCTGTTCCACTGATTGTTTGACCTTCATGGCACCGAGCCAAAATCTCGCAACAACAACATAAATGCACGCAGAGTGAAATTTTGATTCCAAACAAAAGTCAGATTTTCTGACGCTTTACTTGTATCAGCAAGAATAATACAAAGTAAAAGAATACAAAGTACCTTCAAGTTCACCCTCATACTAAACAGTTCCATATAATCCGCTATCAAGCGCTTGTCAAGAATCGCCGTCTTTACACAGGTTCTCGTCTTTGTATCTCGAGCGCCTTCGTTCAGCTTGTTCCTTCAAGTTCTCAAGGTTCTGGATATTAGATTCTTCGTACATTTCTGTACAGCTGTGCATAGTTATGCAGTTCATTGATAAATTCATTGCATTTGCTTTCATGGCTTTCAATGTGGCTTTTGAGGCTGAACGGACCGACCCAAGCCAAAACCGCTCAATGAAATTTAGTATGGGTCTACCGCAGCCGGCGTATGCGTTTGTAAGTAAGATGAGCGGTCCATAAAATAATCCACAGAGCCAACTAAAGCAAGCAACTTGCTGTCTTCAAAATGGCGAAACTGCTTGCTCGACAAGTCACGTGATCACAACGTCATCACAAATCACATGATAATATCAACCAATCATCGCATGCAGATCTCTAACCCAGAAAAATAAAAAAAAAAAAAAATCGCTGCATTTTATAGCTTGTGACGTCACAAGCAAAAACAATATATTTGTTGAAGGAGGAAATATTCCAGTGGTAATTTGTAAGATTCTGCATTATTTGGTTTGCTGTTTGAAGGTTCGGAAAGACAGTGGGATAATGCATTTTATAATCAAACAACAAGCAACTAGCTTGTATTTTTAAATAAATGGCAAAAGGAACTTCCCTGGACAAGTATTTTGCAGGGTCCATCAACAGTACATTGCATTCTCTGCAGTTTACATATATGTGTAATATTGTACGGTACTGGAGTCTTTTTTTGTTGCATAATTGTCATTTATTGTTACTGCACCACATACTTATTATACAGTTAGTAATATATTTTATTTTGCTTGTATCAATCTTTACTCTTAGTTTTCCTCTCTTTCAGATAAAATTCAACCCCATGGTGAATTATGACTGGGACTTGAAATATTACAGAGGAAATCTCTTAGCCTGTGGATCCAAGTTTATTGCATACGCATTAAAAAGTAAGAAGTTTAACATTATGATTGTCAGGTGCAAGGGCAGATGTTAGCCTTAGCCCTAGAAACCAGATGTATATTTTATAATCATGGTAGTTAAGATTTAGTGCAATGTCTGAGGGAAATCCCTGACAGCTCAAGGCATTTATCTCTTTCACTTCCAAGCTCAAAATGCAGATTCTCCCAACCTTTTAGCATGAAATCATATGGGTCATGTAGTGAGAACTCAGATCATGTAATCAGCTTTTATCTGAACAAGTTATGAAAAGCCAAGTTCTCCTTACCGTATGATATATATCTGGTGAGAAACTGAAGGAGAAAATTGAAGTTGGTCACTCTTAAGAGTGAAAGGGCTGTTATTAACTGTATCTTTTTTTTAATGTGAATATTGTGGGCTTGGCAATGGGTTGTTTTTAATTAAAGTTACCAAATCAGTTAAATTTTATGGGAGATGAAGTTTAAAATCCAACCATTATTACAAATGGCTATTAGATAATTTTATTTTAACCCTTTTACTCCCAATCAAGCTGCAGATCTTTCAGCCTTTAAGAAGAAAATATATGATTGGTGTAGTGAGAACCGATAGGTTAATCAGTTATCATATAATATTATAATAAGATATCTAAAGTCAAGTTCTCCACAGTGCCATGGAAAAAAATCCCCTAGTCATTTGTAGCTTCAACCAGATTTCTCACACTAGCTTCAAATGCCAAAAAATAATTAAATAATTAAATAAATAAATAAATAAATAAATAAATAAATAAATAAATAAATAAATAAATAAATAAATAAATAAATAAATAAATAAATAAGGGATTTTTACTTCGGGTTTAATTAGTGACAAAATGCTTGGGACATCCACACAGTTTCAGTAATTTATCTACTATTTCGGTTGAAAGACACCCCCCCCCCCCCCCCCTGTGAACAGGTTTTTCTAAACACACGCAACATTGTACAGAGGGGAGGGGGGATGGGAGGAAGAGTTTCACGCCTTTCAGATCGCGTACTGAATGACTTGTGTTGAAAATAAGTCAATTTTTGAAGAGGCTCCAAAGAACTTTTATTTGTCACTGATTGTTTGCAACCCTGACAGAATATAAGGATTACCGAAAGTCACTAACCTTGCCACAACCCTTTTTTTTCTTGGTGCGTGTGTGTGTAGGTCGCAGCGGCTATGTTGTTCGAATTCTTAATCCTGAGACAGCCACGCGTGCCCTCATCAAAGGCTTTTCAGGTCAAATCAGTGATCTGGCTTTTGCTCATGCTGGTTCAAGTACCTTGGCATGCATTGATGAGGGAGGAGACGTTTTCATATGGAATATTTCTGAAAATGATGGCAAAATAGAGTATCCTGCTCACAGTACGTGTATGTTGAGTCGATGCTGTGTACAGTAGATTAAGCACACATATGGTCTGTATAGAGTGGTTTTTGGGTGACTGTCAAAAACCAAAGATCAAAGTGTGTACACCGCCGACCACAGGCTGTAAGAAATCCTTTTAACTTTAGTTTGAAGAAGGAACCAATCAGCAGTGCATGGAAACGCCATCACTAATTGCTTGTTTTCGTGAGTATCGCAATCAGTGGTTTTGCTTTTACTCCTGATCTATCAAGAATGCTGTTAAACTTGTTTGTACCAATCCAAAAGCGTAGCAAACGCAAAATTAAAGCAACCACATGGTTACTTTTGACAGTCATTTAAAAACACTCTGTACATATATGGTACATGGTTCACACAATGGTATAATACGTTTTTACCAATTAGAACCAGTAGTACATATGTGAACTACCTGTACATGTCTGTAGGATATCTACTCCTACGTATGTAATCAGTGACAGTACAATTCATCATTGTTTTAAAGCAAGTTGACTTATGGTTCTGTTGACTAATGAATAACTAAAGATATACGGTGAAGCTGCACATCAAATGGACAGCAGGAGGCTTGTCTGATTATCGTCGTATTTGCTGGTGTCCCATCCTGTCTGGTGAGGGAGACGGTGAGCAGGGGAATGGACAGAGTTCCAGTGATATGCTGTTAGCTGTCACACATGATAACCAGGTAAGAGATTTGGTCACGTAACTCGGCACACGTGACTCGGACAAGTGACTCAGGGCACGTAACTCAGGCACGTGACTCAGGGCGCGTGACTTAGGACACGTGACTCAGGCTGCGTTTACACGGACGCGTCACCTCCCGTTTACACGAAAGCGATCGAATTTGGCGATAAAAACGCGTCGATTTCAAAACGATGCCAGAAGTGATTCACTTTCAAAAGGCTCCGGTTTCTGTTTTCGTGTAAAAAGCGAAAACAGGAGGTGAAAACGCATCCGTGTAAATACATCCTCGGCATGCTGTTCAAGTTTCTTCCTTCTGATTGCCACACTAATTTCGAATCACGTGATCATCGTGACGTCCGCATTTTCAAAAAGTTCCGTTTTCGACTGACCATTTACGAACACAACGCGTTTCCAAATGAAAACGGATACTTGTAGATAGAGCCTAAATGCAAGTGTAGGGTGACAGCTATATTCATGTTAAAATTCTTGCGTGTAGGCGGAAGTGATTGACATCGAGACAGTTGTGTCAAGGTGTGGCAGCACCGAGATATCTGTGGAGAGCGCAAGAGAAGGCGATGGATTTGTGTCTGTCAAGGATGGCCACACCAAGGTAACATTTGTCAAGGTTTTACATCCTGCTTCGAGTTTTTTGTTGTTGTTGTTGTTGCTTTTCTTCATTCTTTCTTGAGTTATACAAATTGATGAGGGGTATTACACTATTTATCGCAAAACAGCCTTTTTAACTGCATTTTTACTACAAAAGTGTAGAAAGTTAAATTTCCCTCTTTGCTTGTTGACAAACAGGAGTCTCTCTACAGATCGCTGTTTGTATGTATGAGTAAAACAAGCTTAATCGACCGCGGTTCTCACGGCAAAATTTGTGAAGCAAGCGCAAGCGCAAAAGAAGGGAAACTTTGACGGCATTCTCTTGCACTTGCTTTACCGTGTGAACCGGCTGTCGTCCGCTGTTATACAGGATGTCTACTGGAGTGTGCTCCCAGTAATTATAAAACAGCGGAAGACCAGTAAATTTTACTACTTGAAAAATATCAGTACAGAACTATAAATATTATTGTGGTCAGTGTGATGTGGGGTTAACCCTTTCACTCCCAAAAGTGATCAACTTCAAGTTTCTCCTTCAGTTTCTAACCAGAGACATCATACAGTATGGAGAATTAAGCTTTTGATACCTTGCTTAGGTGAAAGCTGATGAAACTATCAATTCCCACTACATCGCTCATATAGTACCTTTTTGAAAGGTTAGGAGAGTCTGTATTTTGAGCTGGGGAGTGAAAGGGTCAATGACCAAGTTGTTGATGTTTAGATTTGCTCGTAATATTTGACTTGTTCAATATATCCAGAGCTAGAACAAGGTTTTCAGCAACTCCTCCCTCTACAACAGTGTTGTTCACCAATGGGTCTGTTTTCTTTGTTGGAGTGTATTTTAATATAGTGTTTTGTTGTACAGCCGATCACAGGCATATCGTTGTCACCTGATGGAGCCGTGTTAACCACTGCTAGTGAGGATGGTTGTGTGAAGTTCTGGAGGCTCTCAGAGATGACTGACCCTGCAGTTTGTATACACGAGTTCAAACCTCATGACGGCTCCCCTGTATCCTGTCTGAAATTCTGTGACAACTATGCAGTTCAAGATGAAGAGTAAGTCGGTATTTACATACATTGAGCTCCTACCAGCTTCTAGCTTTACCAGAATGCTTGTTTCCACAGAACTGGGGTATTTGCAGTACAACTTACATAGACAATGCTATTTAGCGGCTCGGTAAATACCCGCCCTAAATAATCGCCTCTATGGTGAATAATTGTTTTAGTATAATATTATACCACACAAGTTTAAAAAATGGGCAAAAATGACAAATGGACAAATATTGGGCTCGCGTGCGAGACTGTTTCACTGGAAGCTGCCGGGAGGTGAACAGTACTTGATACAAATTCAATAATTATGTTGTTAAGAAACTTTGAAACTGCGTGATTCATAGTATATTCCTCCAGAGACGGTTCAGGGCGGCAGAGCTGTGACGTCACTGTCCATATGTTTGTTTTTAGTGTTCCAATGTGGAGATTCTTGATAACAGGTGCAGAGCTGAACCGAGAGCTCAAAGTGTGGTGTACAGTTAACTGGACGTGTTTACAGACAGTCAGGTAAGGTTTGAGTTGGAAGTCGTAATCAAATGGCAAACTTCCCTTTACATCAAACCAGACATCGCAATTCACGAAAAATTACTCTCGAACAATCGTCCAGATAGTCATAAGAACGGTGCAAAATTATGCTATTATGGGGCGGTTGTCAACTGAGACTTTGTCCTGTGTCCGTGCCCTGTCAAAAGCTTGTAGTTGTATTTTGTTCTTAGCAAAGTATCTACTTTCAGTGACAAAATCAATAAACTAACAATAGACGATTGCTTTGCTCGCGTCTATAGTTGTTTTATCTGAGAATGTCGATCTAACATGCACACGATTCCACATATGGAACCTTATGCTCTTGAAGCTTTATCGCTTGTTTTCCTTCACCGCGTCGTGGACGCTTCTCGCTACTCTCATCATGGCCGCCGCGAGCATTTACGCGCGCAAAGCATCGTGGTTTAAGGGGGCTCTTTAAAATGCACGCGTTTGCGCAAAATGTTGGGATAAATGTGAAGGCAGTTCTTATTAACGCGTGGAAATTGACGTGTGTGAATCGTCTTTTGTCTTATTTGCAGGTTTCCCTCTACATCGAAGACTAATAGGTAAGAACTACTCCATTAACATGCAGTTGACAACAATGCAGTCACGACTTGTGCATGTAACCTTGACAGCAAATCTTCAAAATAGCTTGACAGCTGTCTGCATGAAGACGTGAATGTTATGTACAAGTATGCCGAATCCAAAAGTTGTTTTTCAGCATCTCAGTTTCACGAAGCAGAGCCACTTCGTGTACAGCGTGAATGATAACTACAGCGTTCTGTATTATATGAAGGAGTGCCTGAGACTCTTCATTTACATGTCAATATCTTCACATTATTCCAGGTGTTTCTAGAGCTCAGGACACGTGTTTTGTTTCTCCTCAGCTCTTCAGCGGCCTCAGCCCTCGTTGCCTGCTTAGATTCGTCAGCAACCTACTTGGTCTTGTCAGATATAACGAAAAAGGTGATGGCTGTGCGTGTGTCAAGTGCTGTTTAGGAACAAGAAACAACAATTGTATCGCAAAGCAGGTTTTCATTGAGCTACAACGGGTTGCAAAAATAGTTGAGACACTTATATCATTTACGCCCTGTTTTTCGATTTTGGACTTGTTAGCTTCTCTTCTCCCCTCCCCCTTTTGCAATGTTGTTTGAACCTCCAAATCTGTTACACAGTATTACAGGATCAACATTGAAAGGGAGAGGGGAAAATGATCAGATTGAGCGCAATTTTACTTAAAGTGAAGGGAACAAACGCTAAACTTAGCATTTTTTAAAGAATGTCTCAACAATTTTGCAACTCATTGTACTTTCACATCATGTGCAGTAGCATGCTTTTACTGGCCGTATAATCAAGTGTCTGTCTGCTGAACTTGATTTTGTTTGTACATAATTGCGTTATGTTCGAAAAAAGCCAAAACATGTCAGCCATGCGAACTGCGTATGATTGTGAAAGTGGCTCATTTCTTGGTTTTCAGAAAAATACTGCCAACAGAAAAGTATTAAAAGTTAAGAGGTTTAGTGTAAAGAGTTAACACTTTCACTCACCAGCTCAAAAAGCATATTCTCCTAACTCTTATGAAGAAAATGTAAGAGCGTAATAGTGAGAAATCTTAGTGTAATCAGCTTTCATTTGATTAAGGCGTCAAAAGCCAAGTTCTCCATACTTTATAATATATTTCTGTGAAAAACTGAAGGTGAAAATATAGGTTGATCACTCTTGGGAGTGAAAGAGTTAAAAGATATGAACGGCATTTGCTTACATTTGTGCGACAGACGTTGGTTCCATAGTTTAGATGGGGGCGACTTTTTTTTTTTTTTTGCGAAGATTGCTTTAACTTTTGTGACTGTTACTACTGTCTTTTTTAGGCATTGTACATTTTAATGTTGCATCAAAACCTGGAGGAGGGAAGAGCACATTTCACGTCGGTGTCTGAGTTTCCGCTCACTCATCCTGTACTCAGCTTTGTTGTTTGTAAAGCCAAGACGTTTAAAGTCGGCAATCATGATGAACACTCACCTCACGAGAACGGAGAGAGACACAGTCTAGAGGATCCATCCGAAAGGATGGATGACGAGCAAATGGATGGTGGAGAAACAAGAAAGAAGTTCGGAGTGCAGTTGCAGCTCTATGGCATTCTCACAAAGTAAGTTGCTTCTGATTGTTACACTGGTCGATTTGCAACGACGATTTGCAACGCCAATTTGCTCCAAATCCACGCAATGGCGTTGCAAGTTTTTGAATCGCTTTCAAAAACTTGCAACACGTTGCAGCACTGCAAACATCGCGAAAAATCGTTCGCAATGGGGTGTTACACCTCAACGATTTTTAGCGCAACATCGCATCGTTGCAAATCGACTAGTGTAACACCACCTTAAAACCATCGCACAAGGGCGTGCGCGTATTAGGCTCCAGTCCACACGGATGCGTTTTCAAAACTTTACGTTTTTGTTTTACTGAAAACGGAATAAAAGTATTGCGTCCACACGAAATCGTTTTCAGATGAACAATCGTTTTCAAAAGTTTGCGTTAATTCAAAAGTTTGGAATTGTCCGTCCACACGGACGATTGATTCAGTGAAATGTTTGCGTTTTCACCCGTCCACACTTGTACGGATAAACATCATGTTCAAAAGTTTCCACTCTGGAGAGCGTTTTCAAAGGTTTCCGTTTTCGTGACCGTATTCACCGGATACGTGTGGACGGAAGGCCAATCTGCAAAGAAAAGTTTGCGCTTTCTTAGAAAAACGGATACGTGTAATCGGGGCCTTAACTCTTTCATTTCCGTACTCAAAATACAAATTCTCTAAACCGTTGAAGAAAATGTACTAGTGCATGATGTAGTGAAAATTGATTGTCAAATCAGCTTTCATCTGAGCAAACTATCAAGTTCTCCATACTGTATGGTACATCTATGGTGACAGACTGAAGAAGAACGTTGAAGTTGATAACCCTTACACGGCACAACAATGGGTAGGCACAGGCTGCACAATCACGTGCAAAGTAGATGGCAATATGTTGTGATCGTCCGGGTGGGAATAGTTAGTATATGTGGTTATGTGTATGTATAACCAGTTATTATACGATTCCTTAAATACCCAACCTAACTAGACTCGGGTTTTGATTGACTTTCCAAAGCCAAAGTGACAGACGCGAATAAATGTTGTAATCATCTTAAAACGTGAACCTCTTAAAACGTCTGATTCTCGGTATATGTGAAGTCGTGGCAGCCATGCTGGATAGACTTTCACAAATCATTCACGAGCTTCTGTTGTGTGACTCCAACATGACCGCGATCAATCTTCAGGGAATGTTTGCAAACCAATAATACCGTAAACTTCCGTAAATAGGCCACCCCCTGAAAATATCCCTTCCAAAAATAACCCCCGCTCTCAACATCGTAAATTGACTTTTTCGTTTTAGTCTTGACGGTGTTATTCCGAACCCCTTCCCAAACTAATTCAAATTTCAAAACCAATTCAAATCTCTGCAAGTTTTTTTCTTTCTTTCTTTCTTTCTTCTAGCAGCGCTTTGATTGATAAAAACAACAATAACAACAACAACAACAGAAACAATAAAATCAGTTTGGCCAAAGATCCCTGTTTTTTGAAACGCAAGATTCACTCCAATAATTGTTGGATCACCTTTTGAAAATATGACCAAGAAAAGTCCCTTTGATTAAATATAAGCCCAGGGCTTCACGGAATTTTCCGATAACAATACATCATATCTTTTGATTGTGTGTTGTCGATGTGAATCTGCGTGGTTCGTGCGTACACTTGTAAGCATTTGTAAATGATTTAAGGCGTGATTGCAATCACCAATATCATTGTCATTTCTGCTGTTAAAATATGCAAAAGTCGCTGGTTGGAATTTATTGTTCGTGCCCTGTAAGTGTTGCAGTGAAGATCTGAAGTTCTGATCTGTTGTCCCTTCTTGACCAGGTCCATGCAAGAGTTGTTGATTCGTTTTCATCCTGAACCATCAGTGTTGCCGCCCATGTTGTCTACCCTCTCCTCCCTAGCAACATTAGCTAGCGAACCAGGTATGTTTCGAACACGCTTAAAGCTCGGGACAAACGTCGAACTTAATTCAGACGAAAGATCGACAGTTGTCTCAATTCAGTGTTCGACTGGATGTTTGTATCGACCGGGACGTTGTTTTATTCTGGAGTAGGCGAAAAGAACGACTGAAGATCGATTTCTAGGTCAAACGTCGAATTTTTTTAAAAGCCAAACTAAATGCATAATTTCCATTCAAAGTTTCTCGTCGAGTACCCGCTGGTCAAAAGGATCGCTTTCCTATTCTGAGACGCACGTCTAAATATTATTCGACGTTTGATTCAACAAGCGAAACTATTTACAGTGAAGTCCCGCTAACTCGAACCTCCAAGGCAAACAGAAATGTGTTCACGTTATCGGGGTTCCACTGTTGTCTGTGCTAACACCATTTGCACTTTAGTTCGACTCATGAAAAGTTCGCCGTTTGTCCCGGGGCCTGACAGAGGTCAAGACTTTAATGGGATTTGGTAGAATTGACAAAGAGAACCGTATTTTGTGGGATGAAAGGCATGAAGAATATGGGAACAAATGTAAAATTAAGATACGATATGCCCCTACGACAATTTCCTCCTACATGTCCCTTCGCTTAAACAGTGCAAGGAATTTCTTGCGATGTGTCCCTGCAAATGCCCTCTCGTGTGTGCTGACCTTAAACCACCACCATACTTAATACAGGAGCTATAAATAACGCAATAATATCAAATGCTCACTCGTGATTGGCCAGCAGGTGTGCGTGACGCTTTGTCGGACTTGAGTGGAATGGACACAGGGACTGAAGCGAGTACAGACGTCGATGAATCTGATGGAGCGGGCGATTTTTCCCGCCGGCCAAAGCTGATAGCACCCGACGCTTTCACACAAGCGACGCCCGCGTCTCCCCACAGACCAGAGTCGAGCAACAGCAGCGTGACCAGTGTGTCATTACTGAATCAGTCGCAGCGCTCGGCCGACGACTTTCTCAACTCGTCCTCTTCTTCGCGGCTGTCTGACAGTACTCTGAGATCTAGCCTGCAGGAAACTACACCGCTCGCTTCATTTGCGGATGAGAGCCTCGTTATGACGCCCACATCCCTGCCCCTCCCTCTGACGCCTCCCCCCCACTCTGCCCCAGACCCCAGTTCCGTGCCCATCCCAACGTTCGGATCGTCGCTACAGGAGCTTGGACCCGAGAGCCTCGCTGAAGGCAGTCCGGCCGCGGGGAACTCTGGTGAGGTGTCTCCTCGCAGTGAAGGGAGTGCCTCTCCCCAGGCCCTGAGGCCGTCCAGTGACGACAGAGAGGCGGATGTTATTTTTGAAGATGAAGCGAAGGAGGCAGAAGATCTCCCGGAAGCACAGAAACCAGGTGCTGAAGCTCAGGAAGAGAGCGGCTTGAGCTTTGCAGCGAGTGTCAACGTGAACGCATCACCTCACGCGGGTCCTCTGATCGACTTGGCTTTTGAAGAGCCGCCTAAGGATACACGCAGTACTGTGCAGTCAAGAGAAAGGGACGAAGGCGTTCCTACCGGACGAGAGAGCCCCGAGTCTGCAGACGCCATTCCGGTGGCGACCACTCCACCATTGGCGCACGATGTCAACAGAGCGTGGGTACACATAGAGTGAGTAGAAAAACGAGCCAACTGCGAACATCATATGGCACGGAGACAGACAGAGAGACAAACAAACAGAGAATTAACAGACGGACGAACATGACGCTCTAAGCTTTTCACTCCCAAGCCCAAAATGCAGATTCTCCCAGCTTTTTTAAAAGAGAAGTTATGAGTGATGTAGTGAGATTTGATAGTTTAATCAGCTTTTATCTGAGCATGCTATCAAATGCCAAGTTCTCCATGTTGTATGATGTATTTTGTGAGAAACTGAAGGGGAACCTTGAAGTCGAAACCTGAAGGGTTAACCCACACAGTCAGTTATGATAATAACAGTTTACAATTCGTAGCATGAAATGCATGCTTGCATGTATTTAGAGCCACGGCTTGATTTGATGTGTTTGTAACATTTTGTTCCAGTCTCGCTGCTACGCCAGTTTCTCTTGTGGACATCCCTCCTGAAGCAAGCCGGCCTGTACAAGGCCAAGTACGTATTTATCACTATAACACATCACACACACACACACACACACACACACACACACACACACACACACACACACACACACACACACAAGGGCACCAAACACTAGTACGATGATATTCAAAAACTACGGGGACGTGAAAGTTTACCAATTGAACCAGGATTGGCACTGTTCAGGGTAAACTATGTTTTCAAGGTCAGGAGAAAGTCTCTCGGAATTTTGTTCTTGGTCAAGAAAGTTAGTAAAGATAAGTTAAGATAGTAAGGAGAAATTAAAATTTCTAGATGCTGTTAGCAGGGAAGGCAATGCATAAATACAGGCACAAACAACCTCGCGTTATTTTTAATAGCAAACTGGACAGTAATGATTTTAAAGTTGATAAGTTTTGTTAAAAAAAAAAGTAGACTGAGCCAATCCCTCTTTCTGGCCAAAGATCGCATGCGCGAGTGAAGAATGAACGCGTTTGAAAATCCAAGGTCTTGACCCGAGGGGTAGCGAGGTCTGGAGGCAAGTCGGCCCAGCGTTTAGACCTCGGATTTTAAAACGCATTAATTTTTCACACGTGCGTACGATCTTTGGCCAGAAGAGGAGGGACTGGCACAGTTTATTATAAAAGTGAAGTGTTGAACGGGTGGAATAAACGGATGTTTGATTAGAGACCTTACGTCCGATTTCTTTGAGTATTTTGGTCGGGAAATTGTCGTTTGGGTCAGGTAATTTACTGTCCTTCATATAGAGCCGTTTTCGGATGACTGTCGAAAGTAATCGTGAGATTGCTTTGGTTTTGCGTTTGCTGCGCTTTCCTGTTTGTCCAAGTTCAAAAACATTCTCTGACAATCAAGAAAGAAAAACGAAACCCGGTTGCGATATTCTCAAGCAAGAAAACAAGCGGCGATGCCATGGCGTGTTCTGGCACTGCTGATCGGATAGAAAAGCCAATCGCAATTTCTCGGTTTTGGTTGTGGTATTGGTTTTGGTTTTGCTCGTACTTCTAATTGGTCCGACGTGTTTTTGCTAGCCTCACTGATTGGCTCTGTAATTGCATCCATCAATTTTATTCGAAGAGCATTATATGGCCTTTTAACTCTCTGTCACTGTAGTTCATATTGATGACGTCAGTTGTTGCTCCACAGAATTCTTCGGTTCTGTCAAAAGTGACGGAGATTCTGAACGTGGTACAGTCCCAGCATAGAGAGGTCCAGGATCTGCAGCAACAACTGAGCGAACTCCGGCAGCAACTGAGCGAACAGCAGACGCGAAACAAACTGGAGGTGGGCACACTCGTGCACGAGGAGGTGCAGGCGCTGGGGGAGGCGGTCACCAGTCGAATGCAAAAAAGTCTAGCGGAGTACAGCAAGGATGAGAGTATCCTTTGTGTTTTCACTGACATCTGCCCCTCTCATGATATAAAATCTAGTTCCTCAGTCAATTAACCACTTTCACAATCATGCGCATTTCGTGAAGTGCAGATGTTCTGGCGGGCCACCTACCATAACACTTGGCGGGCAGAGTTGGTAACTGATTTTTTGGTGATAATGTGATTATGTAGAAACGACCAAGCTCTACAGAGAGATTTACTTAACAGACACTCGCTAGCTTGGGGAGTAAAAAGTGCTATTTACAACTGCGCATGAAAGTGGCTTATTGGCCATTTCCGACATTGCCTCTGTTTGAAACCGAGGCCTAGCGCGAAACCTCTTTTTATGAAAATGAGTTTGATCTGCATGAAAGTGAGAACTGATTTTACATAAGAAAGGATTTACTCGTCGCGGGGACGAGTAGCGAAGGTATGTTCCAGCGAATGTTGCACGGTGTGACGTATTCTATTTTTTCGTCACGGGGACATCGAACGTGGACGACATTTTGAGAGCTTACGACAGTCATTCTTCTTAGCAAGAGACGATGAAAGCAGTAGAACCTCGGCAAAAACGGAACAAACTGAGCAACAGAATAGGCAAAGTTACAAAGACATAAAGAATACGGAGACATTTTTGTGGGTCCCCGCGTTACCGTCGCCGTCTTAGATATATAAACTCCCTACCAACTGCGCATGAGTGTTGTGCGGACTGGTCTTGCAGAGTGTACCCTGACTAAATGTCCTTTAATTTTTCGATACCCGCCGGGGAAATGCTGAGCTTTCTAGTGTTGTCTGCGATTTTTTGCTCCTAGAATCTGAAGTATTTGATTATTTCGCCTTAATAGCACTTAGCGCAACGAATGGAGAAAGTTATTCGTGACAAACAGTCCTCAGAAAAGAAGCGACACGAACAGCTTCAAAGCACGCTCTCACAAACGCTAACGAATTCGCTGACAGGAAAACTTGACAAGACAGTGAAGGCGGAGATTAAGGCCGCTACAGGCCCAGCGGTACAAAAGTTCCTTACGTCACTACAGGAGCAGTTAAACACCAATATAACACAGGTACGCTTTAAATTAAAACATCAGTCGATGCAATTTCGATATGACAGCAAACTTGCATCGACTTGCAAAAGGGTAGCCAAACGAGACGCAAGTCGATGCAAGTTCATGCAAGCTTTGTAAAACTTTTTCCTTTTTGTTTTTACGTTTCTGAGTCAGAATCTGAGTCAGCTGTCTCGCTTGTGCTGAAACTTAATGAGTAGGCTTTTACTTTTGATTTTTTTCGGTTTAGACTTGCCTTTGCTAACGCGCTCCCTTCGTTGTTTCAGTTGAAAAACTTGCGTTGACTTGCATGAAAAATTGAGCATGTTCAAATTCGATGCAAGTCCGTGCAAAAATCGATGCTAGTTCGTGCAAGTTAGTGGCGAAACGAAAGTCCGCGCAAGTTAAAAAGCTTGCTGCGACTTGCGTCGACTTGCATCTCGTTTGGACAAGGCTTTATAAACACCACCTGAGCAGCCGATAAAGCGTTTTGTACTGTGATCTTATCAAAGAATGGCCTTTGTGTTTTAATGATGCAGTCACTTGACCTTGAGTTCCTCTACTCTCTTGACTTAGCAATGGAACCGCCAAGAAAGAGTGTACACACAGTGTTGGCGGCTTTCAATGAAGATTGTATTCAAACTTAGTGTAACGTATTTATCTCAACAGAAGCTAACAGCTGCTGACAGTGTGTTGAAAGACAGCATAGGAAAGATGGTCAGAAGCAAGGTAAGAATGGTCCGCGTTTGTTTGTTTGTTTGTTTGTTTGTTTTTGCCTGCTTACTGGCGGTCACCTCGATATTGAAGTCTGTTTGGAGCCGGACTCGCAATCAACTCTAAATTTGAAAACAATCGCCACAAAATGTAGCAATGTTGTCGCAAAGTGTGATATCTTTTTGACGCAAGCGCAATTTCGCGGGGAGTGTCGGCTAAAGCGGACGAAGACAGGTGGAATGGGGAGGAGCGCATTGTGAAGAGAAGTAATGGTTTTAACTCGGAGAGGAGACGAAATGTATTGTGGCTGCACCTTACAAAGAAAGGTGGTTTGTGTGGGTGCTGTACCGAGCAGAAGAGGTGTCCGACAGTGATAAAGGTTTTTGTTACTAAGGGACCTGTCATTCCTCATCAACTGGTAGGGGGAAGGATTTTTTAGGGTGGGTGGAGGAGGGAGGGCTGAGGATATTTTTGGGATTCACTTGATTTGGGGGTAAGGAAAGGAGTGATCACTCAGTCAGTGCGTACACGATAAAGGGGAGGGAGTGTATGGAACTTAAAAGTGTTTTTTCATTATAACTCGAATACTTATCAGTTGTTTGTCTTTGTCTTTTCTTGTAAATCATTTGTGTGGAGCAAGAGGGGTAACGCTCGAAACTGTGAACTAATGCATTCTTAACAGCATCTAGTATTTATACATTGACCCCTAGTCGATTCATTGTGCGTCTTTCTCCACGCCGACCTAATCCAAAACTAGTTGTCTGAAATACTAACTTTCTGTTGCATCTTTGTTAACAGGGTGTAGTGGATGCCATCGGAACAGCGGCGTCAACAGCGCTACAGGGTCCGATCCAGGTCACGTACACGGAGGCATTCAAGAACACCGTGCTGCCATCGTTTGAGCACAGCTGTCAAGTGATGTTTCAGCAGATCAACAGCGCCTTCCAAACTGGCACGCAGCAGTGTAAGTCAACCTAACTCAAGTGTCTTGTACACAGACATGCTTATGTTGGTTGGTTAATTGATACAATGGATAATGTGAGGTTCATTTATGGGAGCGTTCTTTTGGCATTATTGCGTCTATTTCTATTTTGAAATAGGTGGAAGTTGTGTTCTTTTGGGACCTACTATGATTCCGGAATGAACGGAATAGTATTCTGTGTATTCTGCTCCCAATGGCAGAATATACAGAATAGGGGTATATTTGAAATGGACGGAATAGCCGGTATAAATCGTGTTCTTTTGGTATGTTTTTACCGCATTCTGTCACGTCAGCTGTTCTGTTTTCGGAAAACAGTGGTTCATTTGGGAAAGCTGGCATTCTGTTATTCCTGTTCCGGTATAGGAACAGACGGAATAGTCCTAAACGAGTGCACCCTAAAATGGGTACTGTGAGGTTAATTTACAATGTATAACGTCAGGTTAGATGACAGGTCAAAACAGCAGCTCAGTGTTGATCATTTCTCTTTCATTTGTCAGACATGCAACAGGTCATGTCGAGTCTGGAGTCGCAGCGTCACGAGCAGAGGGAACGCCAGGTGCCCGTGGCACAGCAGCTGCAGGCGCAAGCGCATGCGCTTCAACAGCTGCCCGACACGTTGTGTTCCGCAGTCTCCTCCAACATGGACGCGGTGTTGCAGAAGCAGTTGAATGCATCGCTGGACGGGTCAGTCCGCTTTATTTTTCGCTCTTATGTTCTTCAGAAACTGGCTGCAACTACAATATAAAATCGTTAGGAAACCTTTCCACGGAGTATCAGTACGTACAAACGGGGCACAGTTTTCATCCATACAACGTTTAAGGGGCTCATATTCCTTGTTTTAACTCCTTTAACCTTTATTCAATGTTGGTCGTTGTGCAGGCGTAACAGCCGAACGATGCTCAACAGCTCATCACTGAACCTGGGGAGGGGTTACATTTATTTTGTTATCAGTCCAATAATTTCGATGATTGTTATACGTTCTCAGTCTCTCCCCCACCCCCTTCGTTTGATTTATGTTACAGAATGCCTGCAGTTCAGACTAAGATGAACTCAAGCGCCTGGAAAAATAAACTCACAAAACCGACGCGTGCAACATCGAGTAGTTCGGTGGAAAAAAATGAGTGTTTGGTTTATTGCGTGTAGGTGCAAAGACCGTGATCACATCTGCTGCGCGCTTACCTTTGCTTGACCTTACCATTTTTGCTTTCTGAATGAGTGTGAGGAGCGCAAACTGAAAGTTTCTTTCACTTATTTTCAGTCTGCGTGAAGATCTCTTGTCTCGTGTGGAGTCACAGATAATGACTTGCGTGCAGGACGTGGTTCGTGCCGAGATGCAGACGGGGCTTCAGGACATCAGGGAGCAGTTCAGTCACGTGATGGTTTCCACGGACACCACAGCACCTCCCACGAATGCCGTGCAGCAGCAGGTGAGGCTTGCAGCGCTCACGTGACTAACCTCCGAAAACAGACGGATTTTCCAGCTGTTGCTTTGCAAGGCCGAAAAATACCGTGGATTGAAGTGCAAGTGCTGTAGTCTAGTGTAACGCTTATAACAGCTTGAATGATAGCACTGTTGAAATTAAATCTGTGCACTTATTTTCGACTGTAATCGGTCCATATTATTTGCTGCAGTTTTGTGTTTATTGATTATTCTCTTGACCCGAACAGATGACAATTTCCAGTTGTATCGAGGCTGGCGAGATTGAAAAAGCATTCAAAGTGGTAAGTTTGTGCGGGCTGTATGGTAAATTGTTAGTGTTTGATAAGCACTGGGCTCCTGCCACGTAGTGAACTGACCTAAGGACGACGTTTAACAAAGAGTGACCTGACTGTTAGCGACTTGGGAGAAGTACGAGGGAACTGCACTAAACTTGACAATTTTGCGTGCAGCATCAGCGATGACGATCATTATCATAACATTTATTTATACACAATAAGTTAAAAGCCAGCATAGCTAATATGGTTGTGTTCCTAACTCTTGCTAAAATGAGTTAAGACAATCTAATTTCGTATCGTAAGAATTATCCAGTCTAAATTAAATCGCGGTGAGATTGAAATTTGTCATTCTTTTTACGTTCAGGGTCGGTATGTTCATACCTTTTGTATCAGGGGTTCTTTTGTCGATCTGGGCGACGATCTGAGCAACCAATTGGGAATCTGATTTCCATGTCTATTGTAAGCTTTGGCGGCTTTTTGAGGAAAACTTTTCTTCCTCTCATGTTTTGACAAAAGTTTTGAGCTTTCCCTGCTCAAGGCTTTCCTTTGGCAAAAAGCTAAAGTTAATTATTCGAGCTTCCGTGTTGAGACGTGAAAGTCGTACTTCGCTTTTAAACATTCTATTGACTCACGAAATGAAAAGCAACTGAAGAGCGATGCGCGATGCTTCCAGTAAAAGCAGTTCACCGTCTATGAAGGGCACTGAAAATAAGCCAAAAATTACTGGCAACTCGGGCATGCGCAAACATGATAGACATGTTCGGCAGTGACGGCTACAAATGATGTATCTAGTCCGAGACACATAAGTGATATATTTTTTAACCGTTGCTCTCAGAGGCTCGCTCGCAACTTAATCACTGCGATGCGAGAGAGATCGACGAAAGAACCTGTGTGTTAGCCAGGGCTGTAAGTTGAGTATTGTTTTTGTAGGCGCTGTCTGCAGGTGACTTGAGTCTGGTGATCTATGTATGCAGTTGTGTGGACCCGGCGGAGCTGTTCAGTGGGAGCGCGTTGTCCCCGCCTGTCCTGCTCTCGCTCATTCAACAGCTGTCATGTGACCTGACATCGGACACGGACATCAAACAGAAGTGAGTACAGGCTCTTCGCCTGAAACCAAACCGCGGGAGGTTTGGGACTAATTTGCTCGATCGCATACGTGTATCAATAATTGTATTCGCAAAATACAATCACTTCCACCTTTAACTTAAGGTGCGGTAAGACGGGCAACAAAATCATTGTTGCGTTACAAGCTGAAGACCGACGTTGCGCGTATTACCGCTCACGCAACAACAAAAACTTGTAGCGTGACTCTGTTGCAATTATACACGGAATTCGGCCGCGTGATTGGTCAGTTTGACATACAAGATGGTGGCCGAGGAGTTTTGTTGCGTGACAAGTTGCAACGGCAGTGGTAATATGAGCACTAACAAACTAAACTTTTGTTGCAGAAGGTAGAAGCTCGTTCTACTTGTGCAGCAAAATTTTGCAACTTGCAACATCAAAACATTGTCGCGTGGCAAGTTGCGCGAAGGATGGTAATACGCGCAACATCGCTCTTCAACTTGCAACGCAACAAGTTGCACGATTTTGTTGCCTGTATTACTGCACCTTTAGAGAATTAATCGTTAATGGCCCGGGGTGGGGCATTTTCCCATCCATTTGCTTTACATGTGGGTTCATTTGAATTTGGGTCCGAGGGTGGGGAATCGAAAAGTTCAAATGCCCGGGTGTATGCTCGGGTGTATGCTCGGGTGTTAACAGTGCAAATTGTGCAGAGCATTGGACGAGACAGGGATAGGAAAAGGAGGGACTGTCACATTGTGATCGTGACCGCGCGTATTCGTGTCCTGACTTTCCTGTTTTTCACGACTTGTGCAGGTTCTTGGAGGAGGCGCTGATGAACCTGGACACCAGTGATGAGATCACGCGGAAGCACATACCCATAGTGCTCCAGGGTTTGTGTGAGCAGCTGCAAGAAGCTTTAAGAAATGCACCGAGCTCCATGCAGCGCAGCCTGAAAATGTTACTCATGGCGGCTAAATCGCTGCTCAAGTAACAATGTGCAGTGATTCTCGAGAAACCAAACCTCTGCAGTTATACCTCAGGACGAGGGCAAAAACAAGGGCGTACCTCAACCCCCCCTCCGACACGCACACACGTTCGGTTTGAGCCAGGTACTCGTGAGTTGTTCCATTGTCGGGTGCCACTGAAAATCAAAGTACTCGTCTGTTCTCGTCGCCGGCGCGAAGTGGCTTTCTCTCGTTCGTACTTTCAGATGTTCTAGACTTGTAACTGTATTTGTAGGATCGCAGGATGTTCGGCGGGGCTTGGTGTTGAGCTTCCAGACTTTGCTTTGTTGTTATGAACACGACGACATGTCGCACTAGTGTCTGCGCACGCGTGAGCTGCAGATATTGGGCGCCTTTCTTTTTTTTTTTTTTTTTTTTTTTGGATAAAAAGTTGAAAGTTAAAATTTAAAGTTGAAAGTTAAAATTTTGTTTTGGCAATGAGCAAAAAAAGTTTCAAAGAAGAGTCAAATGCGCATGTAGTGCAAGCAAAATACAAGGAAATCTGATATTTCTTTTGTAAAAGTACCAATAAAAATGTGTACACCTTCAGACAGTTTTGCATGGTGGTCAGCCCAAGGTTTAGCCTTGTTTTGAACAACTTAAGATTTTAACCGGATTGGGCTCCTGTCAAATGACCTCAGCATTTTCTCAACATTCGTTGATAGAGCCGATGATGAGGCCATTTCACAATCCCATAAACAATGTTGAGAAGAGTTGATTTCGTGTCAACAAGTTCAATTTTAATGTTGGCCCTCGCAGCTTCTACCTAACCCCTTGTATTTAAGCAACGAAACGGTACACACATTTGTGGCACATAATTGGGGGAATGAGCCCAACAGATAGCGGCGAAGCCCGGCGTGACGACTCCCATTTGTGCAAAACTTAGCAGCAACAACAACATGACCTTTAAAAGCCTCACTCATCTCCCCAGCACTCCGCGTGCTGGATCGGACAAGGGTATTGGCAGGTCGAACGCAGACATAGCTGTGACATTAGCAGCATGCTAACCAGCCAAATACGCTTGGGAAAGTCGCCAGACAGACTAAACCGCCAACCGAAGGGGAATCCCCATTTTATTAGAATGATAACAACTCTAATTACAATCCACTAAATCCAACAACAACAACCCAAAGACTAGGGAGGGTGGGAGGGAAAAAGTTCGTACTACAATAATCTATTCAACAGCAAGGCTTGCACAATTGAACTATAACATGATTACTGGCTTTTATATTTAGACAGGTGCTCAATAGGTAGCTTGAACTAGCCAATGCTTGTGGCTGTACTAATGTAGACCTAGACAACACGTGCACGATTGAAGCGACATGAATGCTTCACACAGATTGCTATCTAAGCTACTGACCAATGTAAGGCACGAAAGCCAGACAAGAATAGGATAAAGGAATAGCGATAAGGAACGACCTTTGGACACGCACTCAAACTTGACCCGTGTCATGCTGGCTCGGGTTCCATTAACTACATTTTACTGTGCCCGTGGGGGAAAGTAAAATTGGCAAACACACTCAACTTTGTTGAACAAACGCGCATGGTACATGACTCAACAAAATAAAACGAGTAAAAGTTTTTAAATGTTGGCTTTTCACAAATCCTCAGGAGCTCGTGCGGCTAGATCACTGAGTGTTGTTTAACAACTGATTACACCTCGACCATTGTCACAACAAACAAACAAAATGTTTCTTTTGGCTTTGTGCAAAATTTATACATTTATTAGCAATTCCATGATGGCGATGCTACAAGCAGACAAAGCATGAAACTATTTCAGGCTTTTCAATTATAATGACCCTCGGGGCCCCCCGGGGGAGCCACTCATCATAGCTTTGGATGGGGTGTGCCACCTGGACCTGAAAATCCTTACCCTATTTCAGACCAAAATACCTGATTTTCTATACCCTATTTCAGACCTTTTTTTAGAGATTTTTGTTCTTTTGCAACAATTTTCGTCCTGTGTTTTCTTCCATTTGCCGTGCAATGTCTGCGGTGACATATTTCTGTTAAAATCATACCTATCCCAGACCAAAAAGACAAAATCAATACCCTCTTTCAGACCAAAAAGGCAAAATTGATACCCTATTTCAGACTAAAAATGCTTGACAACGATACCCTTTGGGGTGGCACATACCTATATGGCTTATATATGGGAGTACCCCTGCTCAGCCCTTACACATGTTATCAAACATGGGCAATTAAATCACAGATCATTTCTATGCAGGCCTTTTACAGCAGAGGCTGCATGACCCACAATTCACCATATGCTACCATCATTTTGAGTGTCCTAAACAAAATGTTTACAGAAAATGCAAACATTCTTGTCCATTGCATTCAAACATCAAATTGGTTGTCAATATTTCAAAAAGTTTAAAACATGGAGATTTGCAAGGGAAATGGCATGGATGTAGCAAGTCAAATTCTGATGAATTTTGAGTCATGTTCGAGACAATAAGTTACTAAACAATGTCTTTGTTATTTAAACAACATAACAATTACCTGACATATTTAACACTGCACTTTTTGGTTGTACACATCAGTTCTCCTACCAGCACT
The DNA here is from genome assembly GCA_964036295.1 of Plumapathes pennacea. Classification (NCBI taxonomy): domain Eukaryota; kingdom Metazoa; phylum Cnidaria; class Anthozoa; order Antipatharia; family Myriopathidae; genus Plumapathes; species Plumapathes pennacea. The sequence goes on along the minus strand of OZ038463.1, from coordinate 28,221,257 downwards.
TTCCTTCTGGAAGCATTCTTGGTTTGCTAAACATATTCTAATACACATTGTCATACTTCTAAAGCACTACACTAAACACAACTAAGCTGTCATGTATGAAAAAGCCTTCATTTTAAAACAGTGCATACAACCGAAATATTATTATTCTTTTTAGTAGTATAAAAATGTTACAATGTAATGATTCTAATATTAACCGCCTGGGGTGCTTATTTAATTTTGGGTCCTTGAGGGAGGGTGCTTATTAGAGACAGGGCATTTATTTAATTTTCAACATTTTCAACAACAGGAACATTGTGGTGTAACAAAAAACTGCAACTTGGTCTACAACAGTTAACTCAATATCAATGAGTTTGGCGATATTGAAAATTTTGCACACTTGTAAAGGGGGAACACTTACTGGAGACAGGGCGCTTATTGGAAGGAGGGCGCTTATTAGAATCACAATGGTATATTTAATAAATGTATGCAACCTAAAATAAACATTATATAAGCAGACATTTATTGCAGCAGTACACATACATGTACTTCAACAGTTAGCACTGTTAAACAATATGCACAGTTGTTCAAAGCAATATATTCAGGGCCATATTCCTTTCCTCAATCTCTTGGTGCACCCAATGCCAAGATCTGATGAAAAGAAAACCACTTCACTACAGACTTTGCATTAGAGCCATCTATCGGATAATGAGTAAAATCCAAAACAAGTTGTAGTAGAGCACTAATCCCAGAGGTTGTAATAAGCACTCTCCACCAGTCAGACAATAAAGATATACATGCTTGGTTTTAGTTTGAAGAAAAAACAATCAGCATGCCATTGCCACTTGTTTACTTGTATGAGAATATGACAATAAGGTTTTGCTTTTGCTCTTGATTGGCCAAGGATAATGCTAGCTAAACTTGTGGACCAATATATATTAAATAATGAAAAGCATAGCAAATGCAAAACTGGAGCAATCACACAATATTACTTTTGACAGTTATCTGAAAACAACTATGTATACCAATCATTAATTTAGGAACTATACTGTAAAACATAACCAGTATCATAATCATACTTTCAGTACAGTGTAAACTCAATATTATTCACCTGAACATTACGCAAAATATGGTTTTACCATTTTTCTGTTTATACTGTACTGTTACAAGTTTCACTATGAGTTTGAAAATTCTGTCATGTCTACAAACTACAACAGAGTAAAATATTCACAACACAGGTATTGTAACATTATATATTAAGTACAGTGTAAGCATACTTAAAAAACTGTGACTGTTTGTCTTTAACAGTGATCAAAGCTTTCACCACATACATGTACTTCACACGTGTACTGTAGCCCTTGTCTTTGCTGTGTGGAAGCTACTTGTGGGGCTTGTCTCCTGTATGTACACAATGGTGTATGTATGATCAGACTACTGTACCTTTCTTTGCAAAAGTTGTCCCTGCCAGATATTTCACACTTGTGGGATTTTTCTCCTGTGTGCACAATTTGGTGCTGGCCATCAGGTGATTCTTGCATGCAATCGCTTAACCACAGATTCCAAACTTTTGGGGTTTTCCTTAGATCTTCTTCTTGTATGTAAAAGTTGGTGCTGGGTCAGATTCCCCTTCTGTGCAAAAGTTTTACCACATTCGTTGCACTTGTGTTGGTTTTCCTGTGTGTGTACAAGTTGGTGCATAGTCAGACCACTTTTCTTTGCAAAAGTATCGCCACAGACTTCACACTTATAGGGATTTTCTCCTGTATGTACACGCTGGTGCTGGATCAAGGGACTCTTGCGTGCAAAAGCTCTGCCACAAATGACACACTTGTGTTTTTTTTCTCCTGTATGTACAAGTTGGTGCTGGGTCAGGTTTCCCTTCTGTGCAAAAGTTTTACCACATTTGTCACACTTGTGGGGGTTTTCCTGTGTATGTGTAAGTTGGTGCATGGTCAGTCGACTCTTCTTAGCAAAAGTATCCCCACAGACTTCACACTTGTGGGGTTTTTCCCCTGTGTGTACGTGTTGGTGCTCTGTTAGGTGACTCTTGCGTGCAAAAACTTTATCACATTTATCACACTTGTGGGATTTTTCTCCAGTGTGTATTATTTGATGCTGGGTCAGGTTTCCCTTCTGTGCAAAAGCTTTACCACATTTTTCACACTTGTGGGGTTTTCTTCCTGTGTGTACAGTTTTGTGCTGGGTCAGGTGATTGTTGCGTGCAAAAGCTTTACCACAGATGTCACACTTGTGGAGCTTTACTTGTGTGCTGTGTACAAGTTGGTGCTGGTTCAATGTCCCCTTCTGTGCAAAAGCTTTACCACATTTGTCACACTTGTGGGGCTTTTCTCCTGTATGTACACGTTGGTGTATGGTCAGACTTTTTTTTCTTGTAAAACCTTTGTTGCATTTGTTGCACCTGTGGGGTATGTGTCCTGTGTGTACAAGTTGATGCTGGGTCAGATTTCGTTTATCTGCAAAAACTTTCCAGCAAGTTTCACACTTGTGTGGGTTTTCTTCTGCATGTCCAAGTTGGTGTTGGTTCAGGTACCACTTCTGCACAAAAGCTTTGCCACATTCACCACACTTGTGCGGCTTTCCTCCTGTGTGTACAATTTGGTGTTGGGTTAGGTGACTCTTGCGTGCAAAAGCTCTATCACAAATGTCACACTTGTGGGATTTTTCTCCAGTGTGTATTTTTTGGTGCTGGGTCAGGTTCCCCTTTTGTGCAAATGCATTACCACATGTATCACACTTGAAAGGTTTTTCTCCTCTATGTACATGTTGGTGCATGACAAGGCTTTTTTTCAATGTAAAACCTTTACCACATTTGTTGCACTTGTGGGGTTCATCTCCTGTGTGTCCAAGTTGATACATGATCAGGTTCCCCTTCTGTGCAAATTCTTTAGCACATTTAGCCCACTTGGATGGCTTTTCTCTTGCATGTATGACTTTATGTTGTCCCAGACTGTTGTTACTGTACCTGTGAATTTTTTACCACAATCGTCACTTGAGTAAATTGTTTTTAAAAAGGTGTTGACTCTATTTGATAGAATGTTTATCCGACTGTAAAGTATTGTACCAGTGTTCTTAAACCTTCCCTTCTGGACACAGCAGTGTTCAACCTGTAAGACAGTACAAACATTCACTTGCAATAATTGCATGTCATTTTATCAAGCTTTTGAAGTTGAGAAACACTTAAAACCTTAAATTGATGACAAAACAGTTTTGTAATCAACCCTTCACTCAGTTGCTCTAGTTAGTGTACGATTCCCATTTCCATTAGAATCCCCACATTTTCTCATTCTCTTAGTTTATGTATCATTAGGTATATTTTTGAGTGACTTCCTAAACAGGCTACCCTGTCTACGCTAAATCACACAATTTGATGTTTGCATACTGTATATACCTACATGTACAGTAGGATCATAAAAAACGTGCAAACTCCTATTATCTGGAGCAATCTTTTCTTGAAAGATTACAGTATCTGCCTTGATGTATACTGAATTATGCTTCTTCTGAGTTGAACTTCAAAATGCTGCCAAAACGAGCCTGAAATTCTGCATTCCTACATGTTTTTTCACTCTCTTCCATTTCTGTCACTCAAAAAGCCTGAGGTGATGAATTCAGTCATGTGGGGAATTTTGGTCATGTGACCTGTCTGGTGCATAGGGTCTATTTATAGCTGACATAATAGATTTTGCTCTTTTGCATTGTATTCAATGCTTGTGAATTTCGACTTTGAAACAGGCACTGCAAATATTGTGTGTTTGAAATTTTAAAATGTCACAGTTTAGGCTCTATATGAAAATTATCTTAGCTCCATGCATGCACAGCACCCCGGGGGGGGGGGGGGGGGGGGGGTACTCCCATATATTTCCTATATAGGTATGTTCCACCCAATAGGGTATCATTTTCAGGGTCTTCCGTCTTAAACAGGGTATCAAATTTTACATTTTCGTGTCTTAAACAGGGTTATTTTCTGAAGATTTTCTCCTCTTCCCCCCCTCTCGACCACATTTTTGCTCTTGTCATTTTCGCGTGATTTCTTCATATGTTCCAGTGGAAACGCGTGAAACGCAGGCTAACTTGTATCTAAACTTAGTCTTGAAGAGGGTATCAAATTAGAGCACTTTGTCTTAGACAGGGTAGCAAAATTTCCATTTTTGTGTCTTGAATAGGGTCAAGGTTTTATAGAGTCAGCGGAACACCCCTACCCAAATTCCTACTGAGTACCCCCCCCGGGCACAGCACACATTTGCAAATGACCACTGGCATTCGCTCCAGGCCAACGCTTCGAAAACGGATAACAAGTTCTTTTCACGTACTGAAAATCTCGCAAAAACACGACGTACCGAGAAGAAAAGAACGTAGATTACTATCCCGTAGCTAAGTAAGTGTTCACGGATCATGTGAAGTCGTACAACACCCAATTTTTCACAACAAGCAAGAATTCGTATTCCTCATTCTACTAAAGACCCGATGCGAAATGCACAGGCAAGAAAGTTTGTTCGTTGTTCTATTAAAATGAACAAGCAAGAATGAATCAATCTAAAAAGTATAAATATCTGCTCACCTCAGCTAAATGTACTGCCGTTGTCAATGCCGCGTCGTGCACAGGCATGGAGTCAGCGGATTAGACAATCTCATACCCAGACCCTTCCGCTGTCTTAAGGCGCATGCTCGACTGGTAACGAGACGTAACGCGGGCAGTTTTCATCGACCACGCGGAGAGACGGCGGTGAACAGGTATTTATACTTTTGTGCATAACTGTAGATTGAGTCAGTGGTAAATTTACATAGAGCTGGCTGCGAGACGTTTGTTTCTTCTGAGTACGTCGCCTTTCTGCTGGTGGCGCAAGATTTTCTGTGCAAATACACGAAGCGAAGGTTTGGCGTGGTGTGTATGGAGCTAATTTTAAAGCAATATAACACGAGTTTCCATGTCTTTGTAACTAACGCTGCTTCACTAATTGCACATGCTTTGCACACGGCTTCACTATTTGCTCTAATAGCCCACTGCAGTTTCTGTAACACATGAATCTTTGAAGTAGGGGACGACTCGCAGTCTTTTTAGCTCGCGATCCCACTGGGATTGCGAGGTTTTAAAATCACTTTGTCCCTCCCTGTCCATCTGTAGTCAACAATAGATTTCCAAATAAAGCAGTAGCGGTTTTCCAAATTAGGGCATGATGAAGGTCGCGTTACAGAGTGTGTCGAACAACGCAGTTTTAAAAGGAAGATGTTGTCGTAGTTGTTGCGACCATAGTTTTGTTCGGAACGTGTTTTCATTTTGAAGGTTTTCATGGGTCTGAAGTTTGTTTGGAATCAGTGGCAATTTCCGGCAATTCTACTTTTTTGTTGAAACTCGAATTTGGAATCACGAAAATAAAGGATAAACCCAATTCTTAGCGCTATTCTTTCTTGGGAAAGTTGAAATACCACAATTATTTTCTACTTCGTTGTATACGGTCTGCAACGTAAATATTCTCGACCTTTTCTAAATAAAAATCTCGATCTTTTCTGAGATTTGTTCCAGTATCACCGCTCCTTCGATTTCATCTTCCAGGTAAACTCCTTTCATCGCATTCAACTTGAAGATCACTTGAAATGCTTTTAACTGTCAAGTCTGATACTTTTACCTTCACCAGTTTGCCCTTTTGTTTAACTTTTACAAAAGACATCTGGCCGTGCACGTGTCGTCGCGCCAAAACCCGGCGAGCAAGTGGCGCGAAGTTGTTTTATACGAGAAATCACGTGGGAACCGCATGAGAAAGGCTTGTTCCGAGACACGAACCGACAGACAAACGTGAGAAAATGTCTGATATTTCCCCAAACTGCTGGCCGGAACAAATCTCAGAAAAGATCGAGATTTTTATTCAGAAAAGGTCGAGAATATTTACGTTGCAGACCGTATACAACGAAGTAGAACTTTAGTTGGGGTATTTCAACTTTCCCAAGAAAGAATAGCGCTAAGAATTGGGTTTATCCTTTATTTTCGTGATTCCAAATTCGAGTTTCAACAAAAAAGTAGAATTGCCGGAAATTGCCACTGATTGTTTGGCCATTGATTCCGACATCGATTGTGTTTCACTCTGCTGTGTTTTGCGTTGTTATTGCGACATTTTGGCGCGGTGCCATGAAGGTCAAACAATAAGTCGCACCGATGGCGTTTTAGGCCCCGTCCACACTAATCCGGATAAATTTGAAAACGGAGTTTTCATACGAAAAACGCATCGAAAATTTTCCGTCCACACTATCGTTTTCGAATCGTTTTCGCTGTCCACACTAATAAGCTGGACTGACCAAAAACGCTTAATGCCCGAATTGAGCATGCACACAGAGATCACTGACATCATAACGTCATGCGTTTTCGAAAAGCTCCGTTTTCGCCGTCCACACTACACCATGAAACCGGAGTTTTCGAAAATATCCGTTTTCGGTCACCGAAAACGCGTCTTAGTGTGGACGGGAGTCCAAAACGGATAAATAAATATCCGTTTTCAAATTTATCCGGATTAGTGAGTACGGGGCCTTAATATATCGTAAACAAATCTGAAGCCGTTGGTTTAGTATCCGCCAAAATTTCTGTAGTGACAGTAAATACGGCTTGGAAGATACTAGGCCGATAGATGTTGAATCTCTCGGCTATAAAAAAATGCCAAAAAATATCCATTTCCGGTGAATGTTTATAAGTTCATACAGTATACAAATTATCAGGTATTTCAATTCTTGGTTTGCATGTGACGTTATAAAAAGCCATTTCAAAAGTAACGTATCCTATAAGTCCAATACACTGATATGTTCAAGACTATTGTGCCTTAAGACTTAAAACAAAATTCTGGGTGATACAAAATATCTATCGGGAGCTATGGACGTTTGAATACCGTGACAACAAAGCCGTGTGACACGCGCGTGGCTGACTAAAAGCGTGCTTGTGTTTGAATCATAAAGTTTTCCTTCGCGAAACATTTTAAAATTGGCACTGCGAAAGATGTGAAGTAACACAACATCAAGCTAATTCAAAGATTAGGTTCATTTCGTGTTCCGAGTTCCATTAACATGCCGCATGCCGCCTTGTGTGAGGGTTTTCAAAACTGAGACTATAAAATCGAATACGCGGTTCAGCAAAAGTGGAAGCCCGCGGAAACGAATGCGAACTTCCACATTCCTAAAATTGAGCAAATTTTACAATGTGGCCTTCTACTTCCGCAAAAAAAAAGTACCTTTTACAAATTCGCGAGCTCACAGCTGCCTTGCTGCTTTGATTATTTCAGGATTCGTCATTTCCATGTCTTTGTACTTATTTATAAAATGTTTTTTTTTTTAACCAATCAGAGCGCGCATAGTATCATAGTTATCCCCGAGCGAAGCGAAGTGAGGGTAATAATCACGGCGCTAATGCATTAATATCGCCTAACTTGGGGACTCCAAGTCATCTCGAAATTTAACGTTCGTCTGTCAGTCAGTCAGTCTGTCTGTCTGGCGTACGACTTTAGGCGCGGTTACCCTGCATAACCAATAACAAAGGCCGGATCGATCACGTGTGCACTGTAGTTTTACTCGGAATTTGAGCGAAGCAATTAGATTTGAACGATACAACAATATATCGTAGCTGCGTTCACGAAAATGGAAAACTTAAAAACTGGAAAACTTTAAACACAACAGTCTTGCGAAGCTCGTCTTCAAATAAGAAGGGAACAGGCACGAGCAAGGCGAGATCGTGAAACGAGCGAACAGCGCTTAATTCGTCTCGAGAAAAGGCGACAATCCTGTTATGATCGACAGCATCATAAACAGAAGCGTGCCGAAGAAACGGCTCCGCAAAGGGAACAGCGCTTGCAAGCAAATCGGGAGCTTCAGACGCCGTTTTGTGTTAAACTCAGATACTTATTTAGAAAGGACAAGCAACAAAGGTTAGTCAGTGAAAATCGAACAATCACCGTGACAAATATATTCTATCCCGTATAGCCTGTAACTCGATCACTTCAAGAATGTATTAAAATCTGTATGCTGATCATTTTCCCTCGAAGTATTGTTTTAATACGCTTCTGTCGCCAGTTTCGGCTACTGTATTCGCTCAGAGCAATCGGAACTTGGTGAATGATTTAGTCAGATGTCTTATTTTTCTGTAATCTGACACGCGGTGATTGAAGCGAGAATCGTTCACAAGCCTTTAGAAGTATGACTAGGTCTGAAGCCCGTGTATAATTTGAAGTAAACCGTTCAAGTTTTGCTTTGATTCTGGGAGAAATCAGGCTGTTTTGAGCGGGTTTACATACAAAACAATTCGAGCCTATTAAATATGCATTTCCGGGGTCTGGTGCATGCAGTCCAGAGTAAAAACAAATCGCACAGGAAGCCTATTTAATTGTACTGCCTATGAATTCAAAATTGGAAAATCAGTGTTCCTTTTTTTCCGTACTACGACGGCCGACCAACTTCAAAATTTAAGTATTAAATTTTGAGAACGTGCTTGGCAGACTGTATGAATTAATTTGACGTGCCGACCGTGGGAAATACGTACTTCGTCACGCAAATCGACTCCTTTTTCAACGCAAAAGTATAACACACACCATTCTTTTTCTCCGTCCTTTGCGTGTAGCACTTGACTTCGAAGAAAAGATTGAGTCAACATTAGTCTACTCTTGTTGGGAGTACCAAAGTAAAAGTCCCATCAATGGCAGAGCGAGGGGGTATCTGCGATTATCGTATTTCTAGTTTTATAAAGACATTAATCAATTTATCAAAGTTCTCAATCTCAACTTGCTTAGAGACAATGAATAAGCCACAGAGATTGAGAGTGACTGGATTATATGGACAAGAGATGAACTTTTTCGATGTCATCTTTCTTAGGCCAGTTAAGTTGGTTAGTTCCAACACCTGCAAAAACTTGAATTTGACATAAAATAAATATTCATGCCAGCACAGAAACAAGAGTTTGATCTTGTAGTGTGCCCCATTTGTAAGTCATGACTACTTTCTGTTTGGTTTAGTTCCCTTTTCTGGGGACAAAATGCCATTTGAAAATAGGCGCCATATTGGATGATGTCATTGCCCCCAGCAATGCCTAAATAGGTCACAACTGCCAAGATAGCTTATCTTGTAGAATTTACACCAGCCTATGTAATGAAGGTGAAAGAACTTTCATATTATTTCTACACAATGAAAAATCTGCACTCCCCTTTTACAATCATAGAGCTATGACTTTGCGTGTATGTGCAAGGGTTAACTTAAAATGTGCCTTTTCTGTGGATTATACACTTTAAAGTACATCATCAGGCATTTAGTTTAGATTCCAAATGATTCTAAACGTTCGTTTGTAATGTCTGCAACATCTGCAGTCTAACGCCCGCAACACAGAGTTTTGATTATAATCAACCCAAGTGCTGTGATGTTTTTATGTGATGTCTGCAACAACGATATTCAAATTAATTACAAGAGAGGATAATAAGGAAGCTAGATTGTTTTTAGGGCAAAGTAAAAGGGTCCCTTTAAGGTTACCTTGGTCCCAGAGAAATGTTTTGCTTGACAGATTAGGAAACCTCTGGTACCAGAGTACCTTTAGATCTATTTTGAATAAGTTTGAGCAGCTCAGTTTATTGCGGTTATTGCGGCAATATAGTTAGTTTCGTTTCACTTTTTTGCCTCTGAATGTGATGTCTGCAACGTGGAATGACCCATGATCACCTTTATTCATTATGTGGGGGTTGATTTCATGTTTGGGTTTCTCTATTGTGTTCATTATAACATGTATTTTGTTATACCGGGGTTCTCTTCCATGCATTTTATTGTTACTTTGGCTGAAAAATTTCGTAGTTGATGATGATCTTGGTTGATGGTGATGCTTTATTTACAATATTTACGATGAGCATAGCTGGTGGGGTCGTGTATGTAGGCTTTGTGTGTGTTTTTGTCATAGTAAACATAGTAAATTTATAGTAAATTTGTTGATGTACGTAGACTTGTGTATATGTAATGTTTCTTACATGGATAACTAATTTAAAATTCAAAAGTGTATCTTTATACACTATTTACTATCTACGAGCTCTAATTTGTACTAAATGCCTATATGCATAAAACCTAACTTCTAAATTCCAACTTACATGCTCATCAGTGTTTGCTATAATAATTACTGTTAATGTTATGAAATACAGTACCTCTATTTCTATAATTTTTTTTTCTGTTCCACTGTAGTGTGCAATAGTTGTCCCTTTTAAAATATATAATGACAGCTAGCTTGTACTGTCTTAAAGGTTGAGCACGGTTGTGTCAAGAAAAAAAGATTCAAGAATCGTGGTATAATACTTTACGGTCGGCTAGAAATGCAATTACACAAAGAGTCGACATGTTTCAAAAAACTTTATCCATGTGACAAATGCGGTAATAGATTCACATACAAGTCCTTGGACGACATGAACTTGTGCATAGAGGTGAAAAGCCCCACAAGTGTGATAAGTGTAAAAAAGGTTTCACAACGGAACAAAGCCTGACACAGCATCAATTTTTACATACAGGAGAAACACCACACAAATGTGATAAATGTGAGAAAGGGTTCACAACGAAACAAAGCCTGGGCATGCATCAACTTGCACATACAGGAGAAATACCACACAAGTGTGATAAATGTGGTAAAGCTTTTTCACAGAAGGGATACCTGGCCAGGCACCAACTTGTACATACAGGAGAAAAACCCCACAAATGTGATAAGTGTGAAAAAAGTTTCACAACAAAACACTGCCTTACACTGCACCAACTTTTACATACGGGAGAAACACCACACAAGTGTGATAAATGTGGTAAAGCTTTTTCACAGAAGGGAAACCTGGCCAGGCATCAACTTGTACATACAGGAGAAAAACCCCACAAATGTGATAAGTGTGAAAAAAGTTTCACAACAAAACACTGCCTTAAACTGCACCAATTTTTACATACAGGAGAAACACCACACAAGTGTGATAAATGTGAGAAAGGGTTCACAACGAAAAAAAGCCTGGGCAGGCACCAATTTGTACATACAGGAGAAAAACCACACAAGTGTGATAAATGTGAAAAAAGTTTCATAACAAAACACTGCCTGACACTGCACCAACTTTTACATACAGGAGAAACACCACACAAGTGTGATAAATGTGAGAAAGGGTTCACAACGAAACAAAGCCTGGGCAGGCACCAATTTGTACATACAGGAGAAAAACCACACAAGTGTGATAAATGTGGTAAAGCTTTTTCCCTGAAGGTAAACCTGATCAGTCACCTGCAAACTGTACACTCAAAAAAAAAACCCTACAAGTGCGGACTCTGTGGTAAAGCTTTTGCACGGAAGAGACACCTGGCCCAGCATCAACTTATACATACAGGAGAAAAACCTCACAAGTGTGATAATTGTGGAAAAGGTTTCACAGTGAAACAAAGCCTGGCACAGCACCAACTTTTACATACAGGAGAAACACCACACAAGTGTGATAAGTGTGGGAAGGGGTTCACAACGAAACAAAGCCTGGGCAAACATCAACTTGCACATACAGGAGAAAAACCACACAAGTGTGATAAATGTGGTAAAGCTTTTTCACTGAAGGTAAACCTGATCAGGCACCTGCAAGCTGTACACACAAAAATAAAACCCTACAAGTGCGGACTTTGTGGTAAAGCTTTTGCACAGAAGAGATACGTGGCCCAGCACCAAGTTGTACACACAGGAGAAAAACCACACAAGTGTGATAAATGTGGTAAAGCTTTTACAATGAAGGGAAACCTGGCCAAGCACCAGCGTGTACACACAAAAGAAAAGCCCCACAAGTGTGAATCTTGTGGTAAAGCTTTTGCACAGGAACGTTGTCTGATCTGGCACAAACATGTACAAAATGGAGACAAGCCCCACAAGCAACTTCAACATAGTAAAAGGAAGTGCTACACATGTGAAGTATGTGATGAAACCTTTACTGTTAAAGACAAACTGTCACATCACTTTTTAAAGCACAGAGATGAAAATCCTTACAGATTTTATAAGTATGCTTATGAGTGTTATGTATGTTGTGAATATTTTGCCCTACAGGAAGACATGCAAGAGCATCTCCAAAATCATACTAAGACATAAACAGTGAGATGAGTAATATCTTTAGTTGGTTTTTGATCAAGTGTTATACTGTTGATATTCACAGTGTACGATGTGTCTAGTTTTGTATCATTCAATTCTGGCATCCAAAGAGAATGTATAAAAAGGCGTTCTGATTGCCTAAGTAACCGTGTAAGATATGGCGTTCCGTTGCGTACAAAAATATGAAAACTATAAAATGAAGTCAAAATCAAACTACGTTTCTAAAAGTTAAGAATGTTAGTCCAAAAGACAGAGCTGACAAACGCACTGTGCATGCGCGGCCGCGCAGCCAAACTGTTTCCCGCGGAAACTGGCGCGGGTGTCCGCTCCACTGAATCCCTTTGTATTTTTGAATTATGTACGAAACACAACTTCCGGCGGGGTTTTTTAAAAAAGTTAAGACGCAGAAGCAAACGTTAAGCTACAAAGCTGCTGAAAATTGCAAATGAATTCGTCCTTGTCGGAGTGTTTTCATCGCCATAGGGGCCGTGGTACTGCTGCGTACCGTGAAAGTCGTAGATGGTATAAAAGGACAATATACTCAAGGCGAAAAGACTGGTCAAGCAGAGCAATGAAAAGGAAAGTTCTACTCCTTGTCAGAAGGACTGGCCAAAGGTTCTGGGCTCCGAGAAAATGATCCAGTAGTTTGCCGTCACCACTGGGACGAATTACGATGGAGGGATACTCGTTGCTCTTGTCCCAGAGAGGAACTTAAAAAACATTACACCAGATGCCAATCCCAAGAAGATTTCATTCCGTATTTGACTGCATTGGAGCGTCCTTGCCATTCTACCGACCTGGGACTCGCTAGTGCCGTAGCTGCAAAGCCTCTTCAGATAATGTTGACAAAACCCACCCACTGTACAGATCTCCTGCTCTCCGAGCAACTCACCAGGTGAGCCAAGCTCTCAGGCTTTAATGCAAAAATGTAAACTTTCGAAGGTTGGTGAATTAAAATAGCGGACGGACTGATGACGTCACCAACATGCGCAATGCGTTTGTCAGCTCTGTCAGTCCAAAAAAATTTTTTTTTTTTCCAATCGAGAAAAGAAACTTCAAGCTGACAAAAAAAAAAAATTCGAGTCGAAAATCAATTTTCGGTTCCAAGAGACCGGAAGTGTAAGTCAGTTGGCGCAAAGAAATGCGAGTCGAGAGACAAACAAACAAACGGTGGCATCGTAGTTTCCCTACGCTACTCTCGTGTTCTCCCAACTTCACACGTGTTTAGATAAGGCTATATTCTAGGGAGCGCGTTATACATAAATGCGTTTGTTTGTTTTGACAATGTTGAGCTGAAATCAGTTGTTGATCAACACTTGCACTACACTGATTTGTGAAAATGTATCCATTTTAAGACTTTCATTCTTGGAGAATACCATGTAAAGCAAAGTGTTTGTGTTTGTGTTCATTATTAGGGAGTTTAAGAAACCTAGGACGGCGTCGGCAACGCGAGGAACCAAACAAAATGTCTTAGTTTTCATATTATGTAACTTTGCCTATTCTTAGGTTGCTCAATATGTTCCGTTTTTGCCGAGGTTCTATTGCTTTCATTGTCTCCTACTAAGAAGAACGACTATCGTAATTTCTTGAAATGTCGTCCACGTCCTGACAATGGTTGCGGTTCCACTGGAGCCTTAACACCAGTGTAACACCAGTGTAAACAGCAAATGTCACTGTTATGAGTGGAACCGCAAATGTTTTGCTCCCGCTGTTGGTGTTTGTCTCCCTGGTTACGCGGTGAATTCAACGAGTTTTAACAGCGGGCGACGCTCAGGAGCATGGTTTATCGGTGTTTATAAAACCAAATTATAATTGCAGCCAAGAACTCGCATGTACTGCATCAAGAGAAAATTTCTTATTCGCAGCATCCGGTAATTTGCGAAGATGAAGATTAAACTCGCAATCAAAGCAGTGATTATTTCTTCTTGGTCCGGCATATTGAAAGACACGTGCCCCGCGCATGCAAATTCTGACTTGTGTCACGTTTGACACCGATCTGTCAACGCGTCATGCTAAACACCGGTGTTTATTTGCGAGTGAGATCGCGCTGCTGTTACAACGCTGTAAACACCATGCGTTACACCGTTGTTTTTTGTAAGTGGAACCGCAACCAATAACTTAAAAAGGAAGCATTTGAAGTTGCACGACGACCCCAAGAATTCAATTTCAGATATTCACGTGCTCTCCGTCTTCTGTGATTAGTCTTATTGTTTGATCGACGTTGCCGTCGTCCTCTTCCGTCCTGTATCTTAAAGTCCCATTTGGCAAAACAATCGTTTTGAGTGAAAACCGGGCTAAATAGGGGTACTCTCATAGAAGCCATAACTGATAAATTATAGGTATGGAGTGAATCCCCAACAAGTATCGTTTTCAAGCATTTTAGTCTGAAGTAGGAGTATAGATTTTGTATTTTGGAGCTATATTTTTTATGATCTTTGGTATTTGTTTTGAAATGGGGCGCAACTTTTGGGATAAGATCTGAAATACTACAGGGCATAGAATATTGTGTCTTTTGGTCTGTATGAGAACCATTTGGAACATGACCAAAATTATGAGTAGTAGAGGCATTTAGCGGTCTGAAGCGACCTTTTTAGAGCAGCCTCAGGCTAAATTTTAGTTATAAAATGCTGTTAGGTGTAGACTCGATTTCAAGAGGTGGAGTTTTTTGTGATTGTGAACACGAACAGTCGGTATGTGACGATTTACCGACCACACGATCGACTTCACTATGAAATTTTCATTGCCTGTTCATGGGGTATTTTGAAATTAGTGTTTTCATTGCATTTTCCACAAAACAACCCTTCACTGCAAACTTTTCATTGCTTTGTGTTAAATTTCATGACCATTTTCACTGCTTTCATGAAACCATTAAAGTTTAAAAATGGGATTTTCGTGAGGTATTTGGATAATGAGTTTCAGTACCTGTTTCATGGGGTGTTTTCATAGGGTTCATTGGCAATGAAATGTTTGGAAATGCAGTTTTCATTGGGTGTTGATTTAGGGAAAGAATTTTATTGCCTATTTTATGGGCTGTTTTCAGGAGCTTTTTCATTGTATTTCTGCAAAACGTTCAATTTTATTTCATAGGCTTCGGTTAAAATTTGTGGCTATTTTCATTGCTTTTCTGAAAACCATTAAATTTTGACAGTGCAATTTTTATTGGCACTTACACTGCCAAACCGGTACTTTCATGGGCGTTTATGGGGTTGACGAGCAGAACTAATTCAGGTTGAAGAATATAAGGGACCGTTCATTTTTTTGTGAGGTGGGGGGGGGGGGGGGGGGGGGGGGGGGGGCTGGTGGGATTTGGGGAGGAAACAGCATGGCCCCCACTCAAGCCTGCCATTTTTTTCACATGCCCCCCCCCCCTCAGCCCACCATTTTTTTCACATGCCCCCCCCCCCTCCTCAGCCCACAATTTTTACATGATCTTTACTAAGCGTTATTTAGAACTCAACTGCAGATTGACTCGAATTAAGGACTAAAATAAGGTGTTTCCTGTATCTCTTCCCTTGCGAATTAAACGACTGTTCTCAAAAGGACGCTTTTTAGGCTGCATTCATTAAAAACCAGGAGAGGAAGAGGAAATTTAACAAAGTACACCTTTTTTTGTATATCCCCCCTAAGACAATAGAAAATTATGCATTCTGCTAAGAAAAATATGTATCCCCCTTGGAGCCTCACTTCACATTAAAGCAGCAAATCCCAGCTTTATGTCAAGCATCAAGCTTTACCTACAGGGTCGAGGGTGGAAGTGGAATAATCCCTATCACTTATTCATAAATGTTATATGCATAGAAAAATTATAGGTCGTTTTGTGTCTTAAAAATGTATAAAGTGCAGACATTCAATCCTTGGAGCAGAAAAATAGGGAGATTTTGTGGGCGCCGTCAAGGCTCGATCACCTACGGGGGCCGGGGAAAATTTTTAAAAAGGTAGTCTTCTGAAATTGCATCTTCTGCATTTTCAGAGCATTTTCAGTGAAATTTCAATGCAATTTGAAGGTTTCAGGCTGCATATTTTTATATATTTTTGAATTGCATGAAAATTCGGGAGATTGCAACAAATATTCGGGGATTGCAATGTCTGAAAGCATGATAAATCCTACGATATCCAGGAAACTGAGAAAGAGGGGAGAGGGGGCGAGTGCCGCTAGGCGCGAGCTGCTAGGGGGGTCCGGGGGCATGCTCCCCCGGAAAAGTTTGAAATATAGACCTCCTAAAACAGCAATTTCTTGCATTTTTAGACCATTAAGCAGGTGCAACAAGCAGATTGAATAGATCACAAATATTAAGCTTTTGAAAGGAAATTCATCTTTTTTGAATTGATTGATAGAAACAACAACAAAAAAACGAAAAAAAAAAAAAAAACTCGTGTACCACTGTACAGGTCTACGTTGTCTAAAAAGTCCCGGACCCAGATGAAAGGGGGGAGGGGCCGCAACCCCCTCAGACCCCCTAAATCCACCATTGATATAGTTAATTGCCCTTAATAGCTAATAGTTGAATGTTTCATTATTGGAATAAAGCAGCTGGGGCAGATCAGGGAGGGTTTTGAGCGCCATAGGCGCGAGCTGCTAGGGGAGCCTAGGGGTATGATCCCCCAGAAAATTTTGAAATCTAGATTCCCTGAAACATTGTTTTCCTGCATTTTTTTTAAGGCTATGGAGCCTCTATATTAGTAAACTTTCCATACTGTTGTACTTGTCCACGTATTGTTATAGTAATACCTCATGAGTTGTCAAAGTTTTCGCGTGCCCCCCCTTTACCTCCATTTTTTTTGCGTGCCCCCCCTTTGAGGCCATATTTTTTTGCGTGCCCACCCCCAGATAGGCTTAAAATAGCCAAGGTAATCCAATCTTCAAAGCCGACGACCCTGAGCAACTAATAATTATAGACCAACCTCGATCCTTCCGGCTTTTTCAAAACGTTTTGAGAAAGTCGTATACAATCGCATTTATGAATTCTTGATTAAACATGACATATTGTATAAAAAAGCAATTTGGCTTCCGCAGAAACCATTCCACCTCGCTAGCTTTAGTTCAGTTATTAAACAATATTGCCTCATCTGTAGACAACAACGAAATCTCTGTAGAAATCTTCCTTGACATGTCAAAAGACTTCGACACCCTTAATCATCAAATACTGCTTGATAAACTTAAAAACTATGGTATTCGTTGCACTGCCCACAAATGGATCATAAGCTACCTGATTGAGAGAAAACATTTTGTACAGTTCGGTTCAAGTAGCTCTGTTTTATAAAACAATTAGTTGTGATGTGCCCCAAGGATCAATCCTAGGGCCTTTACTTTTTATTGTCTACATAAATGATCTACCTAATGCATCTAAGATGACATATTCCCTTCTTTTTGCTGACGACACAAATATTTTTTATTCACATAAAAACCTTAATCATTTAATATCTGTATTAAATGACGAACTTGCGCATGTTGTGAATTGGCTGAGGGCCAATAAATTATCGTTAAATGTCGGGAAAACTAACTATATGATCTTCCGTCCTAAACAAAAGAAACTGGGACCACATATTCCATTAGTTATAGACAACAAAATTGTAAAACAAGTCGAAGTCACAAAGTTTCTCGGAGTTTTTATTGATGAACATCTCACATGGAAGCCCCACATTAGCTTTGTCACTAAAAAAATGTCTAAATCAATTGGCATCATAAGTAAATCTCGTTTTTTCCTGTCTTCAAAAACTATGCTGTCCTTATATTATACCCTAGTGTACCCATACCTTAATTATTGCAATATTGCGTGGTCTTCCACCTATCCCTCTAATTTAAATAGACTATATATTTTACAGAAACGCATCGTCCGAATAATTACCACAACTGATTATCGTGCCCACACAGCACCCTTATTTAGGGAGCTAAAGATTCTTGATGTTTTCAGTGTAAATTCGTTTCTAATAGCAAGCTTTATGTACTCGTACCACAATCAACTTCTACCTGACAATTTTCACAGCCTTTTTTCAACTAACCGAGACATTCATAACTACAACACAAGACACGCCATTGACTATAGATCACACCACTGCAAAACTAACATTAAACATTCAATTCACCATCTTTCATCAAGGACCAAAAATGTGGAATTCCCTGCCTCGCAAATTGTTAACCTTGCCCAGTATTTCTATGTTCAAAAAATCCCTAAAACAATATCTTATTGAAAACCGATAGGTAAATTAACCCACTATAGTTGCTTCGTTCTTCTATAAAATCCCGTTTATTTATCTCTCTGGGGGAAGCCTAATCTCCATAAGCTTTTATAGTTTCTATTAGGCTTCCTCGCCACTAGCGTATTTTAAGTAAAACCTTAATAATATGATGTAAATATCTTTTTGTAAATATTGTTTTGTGCTTGTATTCAGTCCATCCTACACCACTGCTTTGTAAATAATGTTCTATAGATATTCATCTGTAATTGTGGTAAATAAAAATAAAATAAGAAAAAAAAATGCAGGAAAACAGTGTTTCAGGGAATCTAGATTTCAAAATTTTCTGGGGGATCATACCTCTAGACTCCCCTAGCAGCTCGCTCCTATGGCGCTCAAAACCCTCCCTGATCTGCCCCAGCTGCTTTATTCCATTAATGAAACATTCAACTATTAGCTATTTTGATAAGGGCAATTAACTATATCAATTAAAAGGGCAATTAACTATATCAATTAAAAGGGCAATTAACTATATCAATGGCGGATTTAGGGGGCCTGAGGGGGCTGCGGCCCCTCCCCCCTTTCATCTGGGTCCGGGATTTTTTAGACAACGTAGACCTGTACAGTGGTACACGAGTTTTTTTTTTTTTTGTTTTTTGTTTCTTTTTTTGGTTTCTTTTTTGTTGTTGTTTCTATCAATCAATTCAGAACCTTTGTTCAGTTTCATAACCAAATTATTGTAAAGAAAATTGAGAAATATAAGCAGCAATGTTGAATGACTGCTTTGTGAGGGCAACACTCTGACGCCCATCCGGCCTGGAATCCGGCCCAGGCGTAATTGTGTTGCAAAATCTGTCAGAAAAGAGCCTTAAAGCCAATTATGAGAGAAAATGGGTTTGTTGCTCAACGTAACCTGTATATCTAAACTTTTCAAGTGTTATGCGGTTCGATGCGGTGCTGAACTTACCGGCAGTACGTGAAAGATAAATTTCCTTTCAAAAGCTTAATATTTGTGATCTATTCAATCCGCTTGTTGCACCTGCTTAATGGTCTAAAAATGCAGGAAATTGCTGTTTTAGGAGGTCTACATTTCAAAATTTTCCGGGGTGGGAATGCCCCCGGACCCCCCTAGCAGCTCGCGCCTAGCGGCACTCGCCCCCTCTCCCCTCTTTCTCAATTTCCTGGATATCGTAGGATTTATCATGCTTTCAGACATTGCAATCCCCGAATATTTGTTGCAATCTTCCGAATTTTCATGCAATTCAAAAATAAATACAAATATGCAGCCTGAAACCTTCAAATTGCATTGAAATTTCACTGAAAATGCTCTGAAAATGCAGAAAATGCAATTTCAGAAGACTACCTTTTTAAAAATTTTCCCCGGCCCCCGTAGGTGATCGAGCCTTGACGGCGCCCACAAAATCTCCCTATTTTTCTGCTCCAAGGATTGAATGTCTGCACTTTATACATTTTTAAGACACAAAACGACCTATAATTTTTCTATGCATATAACATTTATGAATAAGTGATAGGGATTATTCCACTTCCACCCTTGACCCTGTAGGTAAAGCTTGATGCTTGACATAAAGCTGGGATTTGCTGCTTTAATGTGAAGTGAGGCTCCAAGGGGGATACATATTTTTCTTAGCAGGAAGGATAATTTTCTATTGTCTTAGGGGGGATATACAAAAAAAGGTGTACTTTGTTAAATTTCCTCTTCCTCTCCTGGTTTTTAATGAATGTAGCCTAAAAAGCGTCCTTTTGAGAACAGTCGTTTAATTCGCAAGGGAAGAGATACAGGAAACACCTTATTTTAGTCCTTAATTTGAGTCAATCTGCAGCTGAGTTCTAAATAACGCTCAGTAAAGATCATGTAAAAAAATGTGGGCTGAGGAGGGGGGATCATGTGAAAAAAATGGTGGGCTGAGGGGGGGGGGCATGTGAAAAAAATGGCAGGCTTGAGGGGAGGCCATGCTGTTTCCCAGTGGGACTTCCCCAAATTCCCCCCCCCCCCCCCCCTCTCCCCCACCTCACAAAAAATGAACGGTCCCTAACGACAAGAAAATGTAGTTGGATGAAACATGTGGAGTGTGGAAAATGTGGAGTCGACCGACGTAATTTTTATGGCGCGCGCACCATGCCACTCGCAGGTGAAAAACAACAGCTTTGTTTTTCGTAGAGAGTAGAGGAGATGGCATAGAAAATGGTGGGGATACGAAAAAACTAAATTACTGTTGGATTGTTTGGGCTGATGTCCAAATCCAACATCCGCTAAAAGATTGCCTTTAGCCGTTCACAAAAGAATCGTTACAAAAATGCGCCGACGGTCGAACCATTCATGCAAACGAAGTGCGCCGAGCGAAATGTCGCCTAAGGATGAACGCGTATAAACGAAATACATAGAGGAAAAGAGGTGATGTGGAAGACACAGGTAAGATATTGCAGAACTCTGACAAGTTGCTAAATTATCTGGCTCCCTGAAGAGATAAAACCAGAACTTTCGTCGAAAGATTTAAATTTGCAGTCGATGCAATATTTCTTTAAAAAACAGCGTTTTATCCTGGTACTTTGTTGTTGTACGATTAATTTGAACAACATTAAGCTTAAAAGCATTTTGGCTAAACGTGCACTGAAACCGCGCACATAAAAGCTCGGAGTACATTGGCTTGAGCAACTCGTTTGTGTGAACACAAATCCAGTGGCTTAAAAAGATTCAGACCCGGCGCTGAGTTGGTGTGAACTGTAACCGGTCCTATTTGAAACGGAGCCTCAAATTTAGATCGATTTATACCCAACAAGAATTAAGAATTGGTTCGTGCTCAGCGTGCATGCGTCTATCGAGGTATTGGGTGCACGTGAGAAGGTGGGACAGCACGAGAGAAGCGGTTATGGAGCACGCTTTCAACCAATCAAAACGTGGTTTATATCACGACACTATGTTAATTCAACTTCCTTGCTAAGGCTACTGTCGCACTCATAACTTAACGGCATTAATATCGACATTTGCATCATTCGAAGTACAAACAGCGCTTGTCACCAGAAACATTATGTCAGCAAGTTGCTACCAAACATTGAAGATTGAAGCCGTCTTACTGCTGTCGATGCTGAGTTATTATCGCCTAAACTTCCTAGTGCGACCGGACCCCGTCAAAAGTAATCGTATTGATTGCTTTGGATTTGCGTTTGCTCTTCGGATTGGTCCAAACAAGTGGCTAAGCCGTGAGCTAAAATGAAGCATGGATTGAACCCAAATTGCTCAGTGAATCGTCTCTTCGGCTCGACTTTACGGCGGTATAAAGCTCGAAACGCTGTCTTCAATACCGCAATACCGTACTTTGTCGTCTCATGCGAGAAAGATCGGACCACGCGTATTCCGTTTCTGAAATTCTACATGCTGAAAAAGATTCACAAGGAAATCCCAGTCGGCACTCAGACCTATCGTCTCCGGAAGCAGTGGCCACAGGGAGTAGAACCCCACTAACTCGAACTCCTAAGGGAAGCGAGAAATAGTCTGAGTTAGCAGATAGTAAATGACTGAAAGGGAAATCCAAGGGAAATGGGTTTCAGTTCGAGATAGCGAGGAGTTCGAGTTAGCCGATAGTAAATGACTGAAAGGGAAATCTAAGGCCAATGGGTTTGAGTTCGAGACAGCGAGGAGTTCGAATTAACCGAGTTCGAGATAGTGGAGTTCTACTGTATTTCAAGTTTTTGTTGATTCACTTCTACAGCCAATAAAGGAACTTGCCCAATCCGCGAGCATTTGTCAATCCCAGGACTGAAGTCTAATATCCAAATTCGCGAAATACAAAAAATCGGCAATCTGCAAAATTAAACTCATACCACGCGGTATCCCAGCATGCTCGTACATAACACTATGACCTCAATCTATTTTTTGATCGAACGGCGTCACAATATAATCTTATCGTTCTTCACTACCTACAACCCGGCTAAACCGTTCTCATGAAGCACTTCCTTGTATATGTTTGACAAATCGCTGATTGACATAACGAACAGCCGGAAGTGAAAAATCCTAAAGGACATTCTAGTTCCGCGCCAATCCAACAATCAGGTCCCGGTTGCTTAAAGCCCGGTTAGGCTAACCCCAGGTTAAGGCTAAACTTTGTTGTCATTTTTAGGCCTACGAATACAAGCTGTTTGCTCACAATACGACTCCGTCGCTATGTTTAGAGCAAGAACAAACTTTTTAGTTAGTCTTTGATCAAAGTCTGCAGTTTGTTGACCAAAAATGCGAGAGGAAGAATTTGGTTAACCCTAGGTTAGCTCAACCGGGCTTTGAACAACCCGGCCCAGATAAAAGCTGGCATTTATTCAGTCTTTGCATAGATTGTTTTCAAATTAAAAGACAGTAAAGGCGAAGGAGGACCAAGAAGAAAGTTTTTTCTTCATTACATATATGTTTACAAACGGATAAGCAAATAGTTTAAAAGCTAATCTGGTGCTTTTCCTGTAATTTTTTTTACATTGTTTTCATTCGCCACACACCAAGGAAAAAAACCGATAAAACAAACAAAGAAACATTAAAAATTTAGTAGCAAACAAACAGTAAAGATTTTGTGAAAAGTAAAATACAAAAATACCTTAATTAGTGAAAACCAAAAAACGAGTTCAATTACTACATACTGCTAAATGAGTCTCCAGTTATGGAGGAGACAGTTTTACTTAAAAGTTAAACTGGTGTGATAAGTGATTACACCAACCTCGATTTTAATAAGATGAAGGACATTTGCTAAGGTCCTACATTCCACACACTTGCAATGGTTCGCCATGAACTAGTCGTCAAGGTCAACACGGACGATTCTCCGGCGTCTCGTAGTAAAGGATACTTCATCCTGGAAAATTGGAAAATGATATAAAAGACAAGAATGTCAAACAACACGAAGAATGAACTGTACTGTTCTGTTTTACATTGCAGATCAAATACACGTGAATTACTTAGACTTTTAATATGTAGCTCCGTCCTAGCACCTTTGCCCAGCCAAAACGAAACTCGACTGAACTGCGCGAAGTCTAATAGTGTCAGTAATATATATAATTTGCCCATACTAATGCACAAAATGACAATGACAATGAAACGAGAAAGTAGAGAGAAGTTTGTTCAGAAGCCAGTTCCATTTCTTTACCTTTATTACTTCAGTTGCCGCAGTAACGCGGAGAGCATAGTGGAGGTTTTTGACACAATCTTTGACAAGATTTTAGAAACATTAAAGGTTTTGCTGATAAACAACTTCCTTATTTTTATACCTTGGCCTGCGTTGCCACAGTAACGCAGAGAACAGACTGGAGGCTTTTGAAGCTCGTAGACGAAGAAACCTCCGCAGTTGCGCACTTTGATGTTGTTGGTCCATTGGCAGCAGTTATTGTTCCAGTGATAACAGACTTTGCGGGTCACCACTCCCTGTTCGACTGTGGGGTGTTCTCCGGATTTAATCCAGCCAGGTGCATGTGTACCACAGCGCCTCATGGGAACGCATTTGTCGGGAATCTTGTCACCAGCGGCACTTTGGAAACGATACCAGCCGGGAGCGAGGTCACGTTGATCGCATTTGACATTGTTCTGGAGGGCATTGCCTTGAGATCTGTCAACTCCATCAAGAACTTTGTAGTTCCTACACTCATCTGGGCCTGGGGCTGATTTCGAAAAAAATAAGACGGCCACAACTTGATTATGTAATCCGATATCTTGTTATCTAAAAGATACTGGTCATATCATAATCCACGGTCAGGCAACCATATACAATCTTGGACAAAATTTTAGAAACATGATCGGCAGGACATTGAGAATTTCGATCAGGTGGAGTGAGGTTTTGTTGATAAGCAACTTTCTTATTTTTATACCTTGGCCTGCGTTGCCACAGTAACGCAGAGAACAGACTGGAGGTTTTTGAAGCTCGTAGACGAAGAAATCTCCGCAGTTGCGCACTTTGATGTTGTTGGTCCATTGGCAGCAGTTATTGTTCCAGTGATAACAGACTTCGCGGGTCACTACTCCCTGTTCGACTGTGGGGTGTTCTCCGGATTTAATCCAGCCAGGTGCATGTGTACCACAACGCCTCATGGGAACGCATTTGTCGGGAATCTTGTCACCAGCGGCACCTTGGAAACGATACCAGCCGGGAGCGAGGTCACGTTGATCGCATTTGACATTGTTCTGGAGGGCATTGCCTTGAGATCTGTCAACTCCATCAAGAACTTTGTAGTTCCTACACTCATCTGGGCCTGGGGCTGATTTCGAAAAAAATAAGACGGCCACAACTTGATTATGTAATCCGATATCTTGTTATCTAAATTATACTGGTCATATCATAATCCACGGTCAGGCAACCATATACAATCTTGGACAAAATGTTAAAAACATGATCGGCAGGACATTGAGAATTTCGATCAGGTGGAGGTTTTGGTTATAAGCAACTTCCTTATTTTTATACCTTGGCCTGCGTTGCCACAGTAACGCAAAGAACAGACTGGAGGTTTTTGAAGCTCGTAGACGAAGAAACCTCCGCAGTTGCGCACTTTGATGTTGTTGGTCCATTGGCAGCAGTTATTGTTCCAGTGATAACAGACTTTGCGGGTCACCACTCCCTGTTCGACTGTGGGGTGTTCTCCGGATTTAATCCAGCCAGGTGCATGTGTACCACAGCGCCTCATGGGAACG
This sequence comes from Plumapathes pennacea, assembly GCA_964036295.1. Classification (NCBI taxonomy): domain Eukaryota; kingdom Metazoa; phylum Cnidaria; class Anthozoa; order Antipatharia; family Myriopathidae; genus Plumapathes; species Plumapathes pennacea. Next base: position 28,196,337 of record OZ038463.1, on the reverse strand, counting down.
CATTTGTCGGGAATCTTGTCACCAGCGGCACTTTGGAAACGATACCAGCCGGGAGCGAGGTCACGTTGATCGCATTTGACATTGTTCTGGAGGGCATTGCCTTGAGATCTGTCAACTCCATCAAGAACTTTGTAGTTCCTACACTCATCTGGGCCTGGGGCTGATTTCGAAAAATAAAAGACGGTCACAACTTGATTATATAATCCGATATCTTGTTATCTAAATTATACTGGTCTTATCATAATCCACGGTCAGGCAACCATATACAATCTTGGACAAAATGTTAAAAACATGATTGGCGGGACATTGAGAATTTCGATCAGGTGGAGTGAGGTTTTGTTGATAAGCAACTTCCTTATTTTTATACCTTGGCCTGCGTTGCCACAGTAACGCAGAGAACAGACTGGAGGTTTTTGAAGCTCGTAGACGAAGAAATCTCCGCAGTTGCGCACTTTGATGTTGTTGGTCCATTGGCAGCAGTTATTGTTCCAGTGATAACAGACTTTGCGGGTCACCACTCCCTGTTCGACTGTGGGGTGTTCTCCGGATTTAATCCAGCCAGGTGCATGTGTACCACAGCGCCTCATGGGAACGCATTTGTCGGGAATCTTGTCACCAGCGGCACCTTGGAAATGATACCAGCCGGGAACGAGGTCGCGTTGATCACATTTGACATTGTTCTGGAGAACATTACTTTGAGATCTGTCAGCTCCATCAAGAACTTTGTAGTTCCTACACTCATCTGGGCCTGGGGCTGATTTTGAAAAAGATAAAGGCGGTCACAACTTGATTATATAATCCGATATCTTGTTATCTAAAAGATACTGGTCTTATCATAATCCACGGTCAGGCAACGATATACAATCTTGGACAAAATTTTAGAAAATTATTGGCGGGACATTGAGATTTTGATCTGTCGGAGTGAGGTTTTGTTGATAAGCAACTTTCTTATCATTATACCTTGGCCTGCGTTTCCACAGTAACGCAGACAACATGTTGGAGGTTTTTGAAGCTCGTAGACGAAGAAACCTCCGCAGTTGCGCACTCTGATGTCGTTTCTCCATCGGCAGCAGTCATTGTTCCAGTGATAACAAACTGTGCGGGTCACCACTCCCTGGGCGACTGTAGGGTGTCTTCTGGTCATCCAGCCAGGGGCATGAGTACCACAATGATTTACAGGAACGGATTTTTCGGAGATCCTGTCACCAGCGGCGCCTTGGAAACGATACCAACCGAGAGCGAGGTCGCGTCGATCACATTTGACATTGTTCTGGAGGGCATTACTTTGAGATCTGTCAGCTCCATCAAGAACTTTGTAGTTCCTACACTCATCTGGACCTAAGGTTGATTTCGAAAAAAATAAAGATGATCACAACTTGATTTTTGATCCGACATCTCGTTAGAGCGCTTTTAGATGACTTTCGAACACCAAAACCAAAGCAATTACAGATCCAATCAATGAGACGAACAAAAAAATCTGACCAATTAGAAGTACGAGTAAAACCAAAATCAAGTAATTGCGATTGGTTTTACTGACCAATCAGCAGCGCAAGAACACGCCATTGCCACTTCTTTTCTTGCGTGAGAATATTGCAACCAGGTTTCGTTTTTGCTCTTAACCGTCCAAGAATGTTGCTAAAGTTATTAGGACCAATCGGAAAGCGTAGCACACGCAAAACCAAAGCAATCGTACGATTACTTCCTCGACAGTCATGCAAAAGCGGCTATACCTAGCTAGAGGACACTGGTCTTATCATAATCCACGGTCAGGCCGCATTTCGATCAGGTGGAGTGAAATTTTGCTAATAAACAACTTCCTTATCTTTATACCTTGGCCTGCGTTTCCACAGTAACGCAGAGAACAGACTGGAGGTTTTTGAAGCTCGTAGACGAAGAAATCTCCGCAGTTGCGCACTTTGATGTTGTTGGTCCATCGGCAGCAGTTATGGTTCCAGTGATAACAGACTTCGAGGGTCACCACTCCCTGGTTAACTGTAGGGTGTTCTCCGGATTTAATCCAGCCAGGTGCATGTGTACCACAGCGCCTTATGGGAACGCATTCGTCTGAAATCTTGTCACCAGCGGCGCCTTGGAAACGATACCAGCCGGGAGCGAGGTCGCGTTGATCACATCTGACATTGTTCTGGAGGGCATTGCTTGGAGATCTGTCAGCTCCACTAAGAACTTTATAGTTCTTACATCCGTCTTCAGCTACGACCGTAAAGAAAAGTCAAATCATATTAAATAATGTCTGAATTCTAAATTTTGAACGGATACACTCAATTGACCAAGATTTATAATTTTGTGCCAAGCTTAACCTTTTAATAGTCCATTGCGTTTCTTAATATGTTAAAAAAATCAAATAGTTTTTAACAATGGCAACACTACTTTACAAATAATGTAACACAATGAAATCGCGGCATGACTGTTCACTATAGAATTAGGCTCGGGTCGCACTCGTAACTTTAACGACATTAACATTGACACTTGCATAATTTGAAGTGCAAACAGCGTTTGTCACCAGAAATATATGTCTGGAAGTTGCCAACAAACATTAAAGAAGCCGTCGTATTGCTCTCGACGCTGAGTTGTTATTGACTAAACTTCCTAGTGCGACCCGGCCCTTATTTTCACTTCCAAGCTCAAAATGCAGATTGATTCTCGCAAGTTTTTAAGTAGAAGTTCCAACCAGGTTTACAATCTTAGAAAGCCAGTATCAAATGTCAAGTTTCCTAATCTATATCATATATAATTCTTGTGTAGAAAATAATAGAATCGATCAGGGCAAAGGTGACACATGCATGGCATGTGTTAATTCACGTACCTCCATCTTGCTTTATTTTCTCTTGATGATACTCGGATGAGCTATCTTCCAGGGTTGTGTTGCCAGCCGAATCTGCCGACATAAAAGTAACACATAATTCCACAACTGTTATACGCTTAGTCGGAAAGCGAGTCATTAGTCGAACGGTCTTTCTATTTTTGACAGTGATATAAGACGTAAAACAATCTCAGTTTGTTAAAATTTAGTTTCCGTAAAGATGAAAATGAGGATATGGCTGCATTTTAAAAAGGAGGAAAAAAACCTTTTGGGTCATTTATATGCATGGCATATACTTTGCGAAGCATTACTTGATAGGGACGTGGGAGTAGATACCATATTTCCCATTGAGAAAGCGCCATTGACGCTTTTATTAAATTTTGCTCCAGAGGGATGCGCATAATCGAGCGTGGCACTTGTTCGAGCATGGGCGCTTATAAAGTATACAAATTTGCATGAACGCGGCGTTCATTTCTCTTGAAACTGTTAATCACTAAATCTACAAACGTTAAGAAGACCACTGGGAGAGATGGGTTAGCGTTGTCGTTTGAAAATAATAAGAACAATGGAATGGAAGGGATTGCCTTAATTTTCTGTAACCCTGAAAATCGAGGATCGCAGACTCAGCGCACAAAGGACTATGGGTCATAGGGCACCTTGAAGAATTCGAAGCACTGAAGTAAATGACTAGATCAGGAAGACGTCTGTTCAATGTAGAAATATTTGGCTAAATATTAAACATGTAACTCTACAGTTGCCAATTTATAGAGAAGCAATTCAATAAGATAATAATGACAACAACAGTGATACTAGTCAACTCCCTCTTAGCGGGACGGACGCTTCTCTAAAGATGTACGAGCGGCCCTTGTCGTTTTGTCAGTCATTTCCTTTAACAGAGCTATCTTTAAGACGCACACCTCTCTAAAACGGATAGTCCGAGCTGGTCCCGAGGGTGTCCGTCTTAGAAGGAGTTGACTGTAATAAATAGTGATTTAGTTTTACACGATGGAACTTGCAGTGGAGCTGATGTATTCGTAATGTAAACTGATGAATGTTTGCATGTAACAGGAAAAAGAACATCCCAGCGCATACGTGCGTGAAGTTATTGCCCTCATTTGTCTAAAGAACTAGTTGGAACAAAAGATTCCGTGTGTAATGGCATAGCCTTGCCACTAACGAGTGTCATTAGGGAACATTTCTATGTCACAAGTGGAGTTATGCGCGCACATCCTTGCCGACTTCCACCTTTAGGTTGAAAGTCGTGAACAAAGATACACTACAGATATCTACGTCATTGGTTGGTAGCTTAGGAATAGTTTCCAATCAACTAAAAAAAAAAAAAAAGAAAGAAAGAAAGATTTACATACAGTACGTACACTGCCGAACCGTAAAATAGTCCAAAAAACTTGACGGTCATCATGTGAATCTCGAGCCACATAGAAGACTAGTGGCTTTAAGCTTGCAGCGTTTTATAAAGTATGCGAGGCCACCAAATTCATCAGTATAATCGAGTCGCTTTTGCCCGCATTATAAAGTGTAAGTCTCAGTTTTGCTTCTGTAAACAGAACGCGGTGCGAATATGAGAAAAAATTAATTACTCGTTGGCTTACTAGCTGTGCATTGAAAAAACTTTCAGTTGTTAATTGGGAACTTCAGGGTCATTTTAGATATTATGTAGCATTAAAGATTGATAGAAATTGATTCGCAAATACGGAAAAATGGAATTTCGAACGGCTTTTCTTGCAGCGCTGGATGTTGAAGTATTTTGAATTAAAGATTATCTGATTGAAACTGTCAGACTGTGCACAAAGCCGAGAAAACAACAAACAACCAAGCAAAAAAAGAAGGCTGTTAAACATCTGGGCCCAGCCGTCATTCCAAGTCTGGTTAAGCTAACCCACGGTTAACTAAATTCTGTCTCCGTCACGCTTACAGCTGTTTTCAATCGGGGCACTTTCTTTTTGGCCCACAAACTGCAAAATTTAGGTCAAAGTCTGAACAAAAAGTTTGTTCTAGCTCAAAATATAACGAGTAAGTCGTTTTGTTTGCAAAAAAGTTTTCAAACTCAGGCTCAAAATAATTAACAGCGGGAAAGTTTAGTGCTTTTAACAGCCGGGTCCAAAATCATGATAGAAGTATATAACACGCAATGCGTCGGAAGGCCCCCATATATTCACTTTTGGTATGCTCACTTATTTGCTTTTGGAACAAAACTATCCTTGTAGTTTAACTTCTTGGGAGTTTGGGCAGCTAATTCTTACAAGAAAACTACTCTGAATAGCTACATTACCGTCGCCCTCTGTGCCAGCACCTGGATCTTGTGAGGCAACGAGAACCAAGAGTAGGATAAACACGAAGGTCCGCATCTTCTGATGGCAGTCGCTAAATGATTTTAGTGGCTTCCAGTAAACGCTGGTTTAATATGGTATTCATCGATATTTGCATCTCCTTGAGTGCAGGCGGAAAAACGCACAATGTTTATTTGATGAGGAATAAATTGCATGAGTGAGAGCTATCTGGGCATTGACAACATTAACAACAGTTCTTCATTTATAGCGGCAACCATCTTGCATTTTGGTTCTTGTCAAAGATGTATTCACTTCGAGGAAAGGAGTCACTTTAAAACTGGACCAATAACTGATATCCAGGCTCCATGCGGAAAATAAACAAATGCTACTTAGCACTCAAAACAATGACTGCAAACACTGCCTTTTAAATGAATTCCTGACTCTAATTTCCTCTGCCAGTCACGCTATGTACACATATTTTTTAATGGTATATATTTTCAGTCTGCCGCGGGAAGGTAAATAAAGGAAAAGTATCTTTTCTTTGCTGAGCTGGATGATACCAAGAGATAAAACCTAAAATGATCATTTCGAATTATACGGATATTTATAGACGCGGAACTTAAACCTCAAGCCAGTGTCTTTTAAAGGCTTGGTTTCTTTGTGGTCGTTTTAATTGATAGAATCGTACTAAATGCCTTTTACGCAACCCGTCCTACATACATTTACAGATCTATTCGTTTTCTCTTCTTGACCAGACGATCGAGTGAGATTCAAACACATCAAACTGATAAAATGAGCTTGGAAATGACCCGACGTGAAATGTTTGTCATCATAACTCTTAAAATGTTACCAATGAAGGGTGGTTAAATTTGAGCTGTTTGCGTCATGAAATATTTTAAGTTGAAGGCTCCGCCTTAAACGTGGTATAGTATTTCGCTTGTGGACAATAAACTTTCTACAGCTTTGACCAGGGAAAAATTAAACTGAACTTCTCAGAGGAAATGACGAACATTATTAGAAGTGTTATCATTAACACTGAATGTTACTAATGATCCCAAACGGGTACTAAACAACCATTAGTTTATTGATGTAAACGTTGCTAATCACGCGGTCAGATGTCTTGTATTCCGTGATGTATAAATGATGCTTTGTGGAAACCACACGTTCAGTGCGAACAGTAAGTATAACTTCATTTTACCAGCTGCTCGACGATGAACTATAAATTAAGTCACTTGCTGTCTGAGTTTCCACGTCAGTCCCAGGATTGTTCAAGAGCCAACGAAACAGCGGTTCAAAAACTGCAGCTGATATTGTACGCGGAAAAACGTAAAAATTTTCTTTATTCTAAATGACCCGCAGTTAATTTTCCGAAAAGATTATGCCCTGTGGTAGTGGTCATGCGGCCCTCATCGACGTGGCATTTGTGGCATACCTGTAAATCAGTAGCTGGACCATCCAGCATTGGGAATGTCCTTAAAGTGCCTATAAGCCTTCAGACGTTACGTTTTTATATGAAAGTAGGAAGTAATCTAAACAACTTATGGCCAAAGAAACTCCGCTCCGAAGCGTTTTTATATATTTTTCCGCCCGGCAAACATGCGATTTTGACCGCCATTTTGAATCTGACCGCGCAAAGTTTTTCGATCGAGAGCCTGGGTTATGACGTCAGAGGAGGGATTCGTTTCTTGTCAAACAAAACTTTCACACAGACTTTGCAGTTGGCGAGGTGAGAATTATGCTCACAGATGTGTTGTCGAGGAAAACGTAACCAAGGGAAAAAACAACTAAGGTAAAGAGACGCCAAAGCGATGCCAGTGCCTTCTCTGACGTCACAGACCCAGTCTCCCATGTCGCTCGGTCAAGATTTCGGAATTCTGAGTTCAACCGCGTGAAAAAAGTATAAGAACGCTTCGGAACGGAGTTTCTTTGAATATAAGTTGCTTAGATCACTTCCTACTTTCATATAAAAACGTAACGTCTGAAGGCTTATAGGCACTTTAAGTGTATTGACCACTCTCAAAAAAAAAAGGTTATGTCTATGTATATGAACGGTTCATTAACCTTGGAGAGGACTCTGGAGGGAATTGTTTTGAGATCTGTCAACTCCTACATCCGTCTTCAGCTACGAGCGACAAGTGAAATAAATATATTAAATAACAATATGTTTGAGTTCTAGATTTTAAACTGATAGTTTCACTAGACCTACAACTTGATAATTTCGCGCATGGCACAACATGAATTAAATGGTAAGAAGAAAGTTCACTGAGGTAATCTGAGCAGAGTATCAACACTGTCACCCTGTATATTTCTTACATGAAGAAAATGGAAGTCGATCAGAGCAAAAGTTAAAAGTACTAAACGACGCAGGGTTGCCTGCGTGTTTATAACTCGCACGCATTGCAAAATAAAAAAGCACAAACTCAGAAAGTGTATTGAATACGGCAAGTAGCGACAGTCCGATCGATCAGTCATAACGTGGGCGCCTCAAGAAAGTCGAGTTCCGGATGTAAATATAAACATGGGCGCGCAAAGCATCTACGGTGAGAGGGTCTTTTTAACTATTTTGCTCCAGAGGGGTGCCTTGAATCGACCGTGGGCGCTTATATAATATACAAACGCGGCATTTATTTACCTTCAAACTGTTAATTATTATATTTTCTGCCTGTTTCGAGAAGTGCCTTATTAGCTCAGTTTTCCGCATACGTTTTTGCAGTGGTCTCCCACAGAACTACAATGCCTGCAACAACTTGACTTGTTGTTCAGACGCAGCGTAAACTACATGGGAGGTGTTAAATTTTTATATCCAAATTTTTCTTTCCCCAGTAGACAAAGTAAAGTAAATTTCCCACTTAACGGCCCCTCCCTCGGTTTCCTTTTTTGCAACCGGCCAGATTCTGGCCGACACGTGACCAGCCTGAACCAGGGTCCTTCTTCGAGGGCGGGGCCCGGGAGATGAAAGAGCCTGGGAACGAGGTTGCCGACCAACTTCAAATGTTAGTATTAAATTTTGAGAACGTGCTTGGCAGACTATGAATTAATTTGACGTGCCGACCGTGGGAAATACGTACTTCGTCACGGAATCGACTCTTTTTTTTTTTTTTTTTTCAACGCAAAAGTAGAACACACACCATTCTTTTTCTCCTTCCTTTGCGTATAGCACTTGACTTCGAAGAAAAGATTGAGTCAACATTTTGGTAAAACAAAGGCTGCTCTTGTTGAGCAGAACCAAAGTAGAAGTCCAATCAATAGCAGAGCGAGGAGCATCTGCGATTATCGTATTTCTAGTATCGTAGATATCAGCAAAATCTCGCTCAGAGCTTGGGCTGCCTGTGTCAGTATGTGATTACCTGCTTCTGCCGCGGATCCCTGGGAACCACGGGATTGAAAATAGCCCGCGTTCTACTCCGCTGACTCCATGCGGCTGCGCAGTCTATCACCACGAGAAGACGCAAAGGTGAGTGAACAAAGAGTAGGTTATATACTGTTGTGCATGAGTTTAGATTGATTCAGTGGTGGATTTACTTAGGGCCGGCTACGAGATAGTAATCCACGTTTGTTTCTTCTTCTGACATCAGCGCAAAACGTCCAGTGCTATGTATATACGCCACAGGAACTTGTTTTGTTATGAGATTCAGCTAGATTTAGTTAAAGTCAGTTTGAAGTCAATGAACAGGGGACTGATGGTTAGCAGAGTAATAAGAAGTTGTCAAGCACACAAGAATGCACCAGGATGATGCTTGATAACCTTTTGTTTGTGAAGAACATTTTGGCCGCTTGCCGAGGGGGGGGGGGGGGGAGGTTGGATTGGCAGCATTAGCTTCGTTCGGCCCTAAACAGCACACAACGGATAAAACAATACAAGGAACATGATAAGTTCGGTATATTTTAAGCACTGAAAAAAATCTAACTGAATCTCACAACAAGATCAGGCTGCCTGCGAGTGAACATGGCCATCAGTCATTAAACACGAAGGCATGCTATAAAAGGCCGTTGGCCCCGCCTCTTTCGACATCAAATTTGCATAATGTTTGTTGAATCGGACGTGCATCCACAGGATTCAGAAGTCACTCTGTCCTGATGAAATTTTTCTGCAGCTTAGTGACTAGAGCGGTTTTCGAATGACTGTCGAAAGGAAACGCATGATTGCTTTGGTTTTGTGTTTGCTCTGCAGTCTGATTGGTCGACAGAAAAAGGTGTGAGTTGTTGGCCAATCAGACGTGAAAGTAACACCAGTCATGTGTTTGGTTTTACTCGTCATCATTACGAAAGTATTTATTCATTTTTCTTTTCTTCGTACTGCAGTGTACATGTTGTGTTGTTTCATTTCTTAGTTTCTGGTCATGTGAAAGGCATCTGTGTGTCGAGTTTTTGAGCTTTTTTTTTGCTGTTGTTGTTCGTTGACTCAGGTCAAGTCGTTTCGTCAAGTTAGCGGCAGACAGAGATAGTCTAAGAACACGAACTTGTTTTAGCCTGTGACAAGCGTATTTCAAGCAGCTAAAAATGTGGAGATTTCAATGCTTGCTCAGTCAGTTCCCAATCAGTTGCGAATAAAGTTCACATCAACACACTGGATCAAGCAAACATTCATCCTAGCGATTCATGTGGTAAAGAAATCATGCGATTTTCGACCAAGCTAAACGAAAAAGTATGTACTTACACTTCCAAGAGGCGTGAGATGTTAAAAGACGGAACAAATTCTATGATCTCTCAACTGTGAAGTCAATTGCTTCCACAACTCCAGTCGAGCAGGTACGGCGATCGCAGCACCTTTGTGAATGAAATACCTGACTTGTAATACAAACACCACAGTGACCTCTGCTTCAATCCACTTTATTCCAATGGCATCATCCACCCTCTTCCACTCGGCCTTCGGACCTTCTCTGAGCGGCTCACGCCATACCTCGAACAGCTCAAGATTTCATTGGCTAGTAAATGCAAGTAAACACATGATTGCGTTTGCTCACCTCTTTGATTGGTTAGTAAAACCAAAACCAAACCGATGTATTGTGTTTGGTTTTGCTTGCACTTCTGGTTGGTGGGACATGTTTTTGCTTGTGTCCCTGATTGGCTTTGTGATTGCTTTGGTTTTGGTTTTCGACAGTCATTCGAAAACCGCTCTAAAAGTATACCTAAAATTAAACACATGCGGGCAACTTCAATGTGGAGTTCTGGATGGAAGGATTTGAAGTAAACTTTTGCTCTTGGCTGCCAAAATACATTTTGAATTTTGCAGATTTGCCAAGCATATTTAATTTCTTGCTTTGAAGATTATTCTTGGATTTTACTCAAATTGCACTCAAAATGAATGTTTATGTGTTGGAAAATTCGTGAGGCAACATCTTGTTTTGTGTGGTATTCAAGTACAAGGAAAAACAAACTTTGGACATTTTTGGCTTTACTAATTAGGAGCTGTTGTCTCAGTCATTGTTGATTGACTAGTGGCTCTGCCCTTTTATAGTGTGCCCTCATGTTTAAGTATAGTGCTTTGCATGGACCTAAGAGAAGGTATTCGTCACATTGATTCAACTTTGGCCTAAACTATGACATTGGATTTGAAATCGAAAGTACAACAAAACCAGGCATGACATCACCAGAGTTCTCCATTACTCGATACATAGAAATTAGGTAGAGAAATTTTATCTAAAAGATACACAGTGTTGTAAGTATTTTTAGTTTGTTGATGCCACTGTGTCCCTGGAAGGGCAAACCCTGGTTTAAAGCTCTATTACAGATTCTGGGTCACCACTCTAAATGAATTGCCACTGAACCAGAAGTTCAAATTGCATCTCATAAATCACTGAAGATACTTTATAACAACTTTTGTGAAAGACACGTTAATGTACAGCAGACTCTTTTCAAAAAAATCTAATAAAAGCTACCTTATACACTCTTTTCTAGGTTGAACAAGGCTGTGTCCAGAAAGGAAGGTTCAAGAACAGTCACAGTGATGCAGTACTTTACAGTGAAAAATGCCATTACAGAAGATTCAACATGTCTCAAAAGAATTTACTCCTGTGACAAATGTGGTAAAAAATTCACATCTAATAACAGTCTTGCACAACATGAAGTTATACACCCAGGGAAAAAGCCTCAAAAATGTGGTAAAGCATTTTTATGCAAGTGGCGCCTGACCCAGCACCAACTTGTACGTTCAGATGAAAAAGCCCACATGTGTGATAAATGTGGGAAAGGTTTCAGAATGAAACAAAACCTGTTAAGGCACCAACTTGTTCATACAGGAGAAAAGCCCCACAAGTGTGATAAATGTCATAAAGCTTTTGCATGCAAGAGTAACCTGATCCAGCACCAACTTGTACATACAGGAGAAAAGCCCCACAAGTGTGAAGTCTGTGGTCATGCTTTTGCACAGAAGGGTAATCTGATCGAGCACCAATGTGTACACACAGGAGAGAAGCCCCACAAGTGTGAAAAATGTGGTAAAGCTTTTGCACAGAAACGTTCTCTGATAGGGCACCAATGTGTACACAAAGGAGACAAGCCCCACAAGCAACTTCAACACAGTGAAAAGAAGTGCTACACATGTGAAGTGTGTGATGAAACCTTCACTGTTAAAGACAAACTGTCACAACACTTTTTGAAGCACAGAGATGAAAACCCTTACAGGTTTTATAAGTATGCTTATGAGTGTTATGTATGTTGTGAATATTTTGCCCTACAGGAAGACATGCAAGAGCATCTTCAAAATCATACTGAGACATAAACAGTGAAAACAGTGAGATGGTAAAACAATATTCATGCAAATTTATCACTTTTTGACCTGCTATAATACAACAAATGCCATTTTTTCCATGGAAATCTCTATGTTTTTGAAGTGGTGACTGCCAATTTGAATTTTCTGTGTACATTTTGTTATTTCTGGCACTTAAAGAGCCCCAGATGATGTTTGAAAACAGTTATGTATGTACAGTACATTAAAAAATAACTAGTCTGCACTTTACATGACTGTTTGTATAGGTAATCACATGATTTCAAGTGCAATTTGGAATAAATGAGCATGAGTAATTTTTTCAAAGACCACAAGAATGCACAAGTGCAATTTGTGGTCTTTGAATGATCATTTATTCCAAAATTGCATGACAAATTATGTGATTACTCTTGTTAATAACATGCATACAATACTTTACATCATGCAATTTTTTTCAATTTCTTTACAATTCACAAGTGTCTCTCAAGAACTTTGTTTTCTCGTAAACAGAATCAGAATCGTCCTGAGGAATAAAAACACGCTTTCAGTTTTGTTTGGCTTTGCAACTTAATACGCTCGCCAGCACATTGGCCTCAGCTGTTTCTGAGCTCTTAATAAGCCACTTTCACAATCATGCGTAGAAGTCACAAGCGCCGCACCAAAGCGAGGCCAAAGCATTCCTGGCGGGCCACATGATATGTAAACATGGCGGATTGTGCGGATTCAGCAAATGTCAACATAAAGAAATGGCAAAAACGGCACCCTGGAAACATTTGTTGCACTGTTAACTTTTCTAATATAAGGGGGGGGGGGGGGGGGGGGGGGACAAGGTCCAATTTTACAGAATTCCAAGTGGCAAGAAACCCGTTCGAGTGCGAAGAGCTGCTTGGTTGTTGTCCATAAGTCGGGCATAGATCTACAGTCCTTCGTCCAGTTCATTTTCAGTCAATTCGGTGGCTGAACTTTAGCAAATGCTTTCTTCAACTCTTCATCCAGAAGGGTGACTCTACCATGGCCATTGGTTTCTGCAGCTCAAGGACCACAAGTCTCAATCCCCAAATGAAAGCGATTTGATCACACAACCATTTTTGTCCATGTTTATCGATGTTCAACGAAATGCACAACTTTCTCAGACTTCGCAAGCCAAGTTTTTTTTAATTCTTTGAAGTCTTCTGGAACTGAGCCAATCTGTAGCACTGCAAATTCACCTTTGTCACGCGATCTGAACCATTCGAATTCTAATGAGCTTGTGGATCTCTACAATTCTGTGCTACGCAGAGCTCTGGATAAGTGTATGCACCGGAAGTGTCACTCTCAATCACCCCTCGTCCGCACGCGCTCTGGTATAGTGAAGAGCTTCGGACTGCTAAACGTGAGAAACGCCGTTGCGAAAGCCGCCTATCGGGCATCTGGGCTTGTTGTGCATAAGAAAATATATCGTAATCAATGCCACAGCTATACTGCATTGTTGGAGCAAGCTAAAACGCGGTATCATAGGTCTAATAGAGAACACAGACCAGAAGGGACTTTTCCGTCTGATTGACGGAATGTTTCATGTAAAGCTATCGCCTCCTCTTCCTTCCCACAGCTCGGTTGCGGAGCTCACCGAGAGGTTCAGCGCCTACTTCGCAGAAAAAATAACAAAGCTTCAACACTAAGATCTGGCCCTGGCACCCATGCCCAAGATGTCCATGTCCGTAACGGGTGAGTCGTCCAGGGCCAAAATGTTCCCCGGGCATTCCAGCCCAGACTACAATGTCCGGCCGGACGTTACAGTCTAAGGCCAAAGTGTCACAGCTGGTCTGAAATGTCCCCTGTTCGGAAAGGTTTTTCAATGGCTAAAAGGGGCTCTAACGAAAGAGGGACACTCATACACAAAGAGGAAGTTTGTTTTGATCTCATAACCTTCTGAGACCAATAAAGGAAGACTAACGTTCTCTGAGCAAGAATATTCGCAGTAGTTTGCGGACGAGACAGGTAGACAGCAAAAACCTTTCAGATGTCAAATGACAGTTTTCAATTAGTTTATTTAACACTTACATCAAGTACAGTGGGACTCGGTGGATCATTTTCTAATGTCGGCGATGTCTGTGCCTTGCGTTGAGTGTGAGTTTAACTAGTACCCCTTAAATAATAGAAAACAAAAACGACGTGCAAAGGATAGTGGTGGTGCATGCAGCCTAAGACAAAATAATTTTGTATATCATCTGCCCTGGGCTTTGTGTGAAGGATACAAATTCGTGAAACTCATGAAGAGAGTAGTTCATGATAAAACACCTATGCTGTCTGTTGTCATGTTGAAGTCAACACAGAACAGCAGCGGTGTAGCTCAATTAACTACAACCACAGGCACACAGCAAATTCAATCGTTTTATACGAGAAAAGCCAATAGGCCATTTCCGAGATGCCTGTTTCTATATTTTTATAGTAATTTATAGCTGTAGTATAGTTATCATTTTAAATACTTGCTGAACAAGTACAAATTGTAATTTTCACTTTAACTATCTTAGTTTGTTCTTCACAGCTTATACCCATTGTAAATTAGTTCTGAAAAACCCTACTGGGAGTCTAATAAATTATTATACTGCTTCAAACCAAGGCATAGTGCGAAACCTTTCTATTGAAAATGAGTTCTATTTGCATGAAAATAGAAACTAATTTCCATAAGAAAGGTTTCGCACTAGGCCTCGTCTTGAAACAGAGGCAACAAGTATCTCGAAAACGGACCAATGAATGGCTCCTTTGTAAGTCGCCTGTGGTACAAATGTCGTTACTCTTCATTAAGACAAAATAAATACCATTAATGTACCTAATTTAAATATGGCCGCTAGCCTCGCTTTCACGTTGTTTGGTTTGCATGATTAATACGAGGCAGAAACAACTTGTGGATGAGTCCTTGGAAATGGAAATCATGAAAGCGAGGCTGTAGTGCATTTCCGAGATTTCTGTTGCCTCTGTTTCAAGGCGAGGCCTAGTAAGAAACCTTTCTCATGGAAATGTGTTTGATTTGCATGAAAATGAAACCTAATTTTCATAAGAAAGGTTTCGCACTATTTCTCGTTTTGAAACAGAGCCAACTGGTATCTCGGAAATGGCCTCTTGAACTTGATTTCACACTAATCCTATAAATTCAAAATTGGCGTAAATATGAAAGGTTTAAAGCCACAGCTTTCAAACTGCAGGACATTGCAAATTTTAGGATGCTCTTTTGCATAGTGCTGCTCATTTAGGAGTGCGGCAAAATCAAGGACACTTGGCGGCCGCCATATTTAAATAAGGTGCACGAAAAATGAAATGTACCCAGTGCACATTTTCTAACTTCTACTTGAGCTCCTATGCCATGGGGTCCTTTTTCATCAATTTTATATCAGCATCCACCATTCCTTGGACAAGTTCCTAGAAAAAGCGGGAAAATGAAGAAAGGAGCTCGAATGTTAGACAATTTACAGCCAGGCCCACTCACATTCACTCACACGTGAACGTCTTACCTCGAACGTGACTTTTGGTTTCCATCCCAAGAGTTTCTCTGCTTTATCAGCACAGCCTTGAAGAAATTCCTAAAAGAAGGAAGCACCACACAGAAACTAAACATAATTCCGCGGGTGGTTCTATTCCAATTCTGTAGATGATACAGAATCACAGCAAACGGACTGAAAAAGCTGGCTTTAAAGAAAAAAAAAACTTTTGGTTTTAACCCTTTCACTCCCAAACTCAAAGTACAGGTTCTCTGAACCTTTTAGGAAGGAACTGTATGAGCGATGTACTAAGAATTGATATTTTAATCAGTTTTCATCTGAGCAAGTTATCAAAAGCCAAGTTCTCCTTACTGTATGATATATTTCTAGTGAGAAACTGAAGGAGAAAATTGAAGTTGGTCACTCTTGGGAGTGAAGGGGTTAAGGGCTGTTGGTAAATTGTAATCAGTTGCCAATGTTCCTCTATACCTGTGTTTACATGGAAAGAGGGTGACCCTCCTTAGAAGGGACACTCTCCTAGAAGGGTCACCCTTCTCTATTGAAATTCCTTGTTCCGTTTACATGATAGTAGGGTCACCCAAGGAGGAGGGCTATCCTATCTCCCTGCTAGGGTAACCCTTCCAGCAGGGACAACGTTTGGCCACATAAACGCTCGAGGTAGGGTTACCATCCCAGGGGGGCTAAGTTTAGCGGTGCCAGGTTACTATCTCAAGCGACCGCGCGATGCCTTTCAGACTCTTGATTCCAGGGATAGCGCTTGGTTAGTAAAGTGGGTCTATCTTTTGACCTTTCTAGGATCACACTTGCGTTAGAACTAAGCATAGCACGCTGGAATGTTCTTTTATAGTTTCGCCTTACGTGCCAGCAACCATGTGCTAGACAACCAAATATGTTAAAGTCAAGTAAGGGTAAGCGCACCAATTTTCTTGCGTTTCGCGGGAACAAATTTTCGCGAATTTGAATTTTAGACTTTACTGCTGGGAACAAATCTGTACGATTTTCAGGCAAGTTGAAGACTGTCGTAACATTCTTTGCAGTCAATTGACAGTCAATTGAATGTAACTGAAATTCAGTACTCTAAGCTAATGGAGCAAATTTTACGGATTTCATTTTTCGCAGGAGTTTTATTTTTACGAGACCTAATTTCTAATCCCACGAAAATTTCATGTCACACGTTATGTTAGCTCTTAATGGTGAAAGCAACAAAAACACTGTGCCAACTATTAACAACAACAACAACAATATCAACACAACAACAACAGCATTAACAACATCATCGTCAACAACAACAACAACACCAAGAACAACAACATCGACAGCATCAACAACAACAACAACACCAAGAACAACAACATCGACAGCATCAACAACAACAACAACAACAACAACAAGCCCCGCATACTCACCACTTCAGTGGGTCGGTAGAACTTGGCGTCGACGCGTACCCTTACTTTCCCCGTCGCCTTATCCTTCCCAACCTCGTTCTCACCTTCTCCTTCCCACCTGAATAAGAGCAATGCACAAATAAACAAATCACTTTATTTAAGTCTTACTGCATTTAGCACTGCCGTGCTATGTAACTGAGGAGGCTTGAAATACAGAAACAAAATATCACAAACTGAACGTAAATTTGTTACGAATCCCAATTGGTCGGAGACTAAAGGCCATGTAACACGAGGCAATTTCCCCTGCAACTCACAACGCTGACGACAACAGTCGCGAGACAAGTTACAAAGTACATGTCGCACACTGCAACAAGACCACGCAACGTTGTGAAAAGTAAAAGACTGTTCATTTTTTTCTGCAACTTGTCTCGGCATACTTTGTTGCGCTGCACGTTGCAAAGAGGGGGTGTCGCACTCGCAATTTCTTCTGCAAATCGTCTCGCAGCGGCGTTGCATTGCAAGTTGCAAGAAAAATTGCCTCGTGTAACATGGCCTTAACAAGCTGGCTATTTACATAACGTGGCCGAGGATTTGCACTCGGAGCTACCGTGCTGCAAATTCAGTCAGTGGTCAGAGCGGGACTTGAACCTGAGACCTCCGGATTTCAAGTCCAGCGCCCTAATCACTCGGCCACGCTGCCTCCGTGTGGGAAGTCTACATGCCTTGACGCACGAGGCGCGCTTTATTCCACTCACACGGCGAGTACTTACACAATGTCAACGCCGACATGTTTGAACGCTTTCTCGGTAAATTCTCTCACACTGTGCACTTCATTCGTAGCGATGACAAAGTCCTCCGGCTTGTCTTGCTGAAGCATTAACCACATCGCCTGGAGCAAATAAGAGAAAGGATACATGTAGCCTCACCTCAAACCTGACCTACAATCAGCAACTGAAGACACAGGGCGCTGAGGAGTTCGCTTGCTTTCCATTATGTGAAACCCTATATATTGACTTACATGAAGGATACCGCAGGACGATTGCATCGCGCGCGCACAAAGGTATACGCACAAGACATAATACAAGACATAATATTATTACTATTTACAAAATATAAGACGCTTGACATGTTTACATAGCCGCCGCGGCGGAGCTCTCCCAAACTCAATCGAGTTTTAGCATCAGGGTATGCAAACACGGCAAGAGTTTTGTTTCTTTTATAAAATAAACATGCTACGCGCGTTAAAAAATGTTCTTTTTACCACAACACGCCAGTTTCTCGCTCTCTGATTGGTCGATTTACCGTGGTAAATAAGAGTCCAGACAACGATGCTGACGCCAGCATGTCACGTTTTGCAGCGAAATACAACAAACGTTTCCTGTATATTTCTAAATGTTGTGGCAAAAAACAAATTTCCACTGGTTTGCCGTGGTGTGGACTCTTATTTACCACGATTTACGTCATCACATAGTCAAAATTAGTTGCGGACTCACTCGGCGAAGCGCCTCGTGAGTCCACAACATTTTGACCATGTGATGACGTAAATCGTGGTAAATAAGAGTCCACACCACGGCAAACCAGTGGAAATTTATTAAATTTTATAATTACGACTACTTTATATACTCTGCACGCGTCATATCAGTATTTAGTACGCGCATATGCCTTCGCGCGCCCGCGATGAAATCGTCTTGTGGTATTCTTCATGTAGGTCAATATATAAGGTTTTACAAGCAAACTCCTCTGCGCCCTGTGCTGAAGACACGGGTTCCAACCTCAACATAATCTTTGGCGTGTCCCCAGTCTCTTTTGGAATCCAGGTTCCCAAGAACCAACTGCAAATAAGTAAAATGCCCAGTTAGAAACATTAATTAAATGCGCTGCAGAACAAGTTTCGTTGCAGTGAAGTTGCAGTGCTACTTGCCTCATCCTGGTGTCCTAAATGGATCTTTGCCACACCACGTGTAATTTTTCTTGTCACGAAGCTTGCACCTAAAGAAATTATAATACACGTTGCACCTTCAATATTCCAACGGCCACTAAATAAGAAAATACCAAACAGCAACAATAAAGCATCGGTCTAGAAAAAAAAAACAAACAAAAAATAAAAACAATAGGGTACACCTATTGGGGGGCGGGGTTAAACAGAAATAGGGCCAACTGAACAGATACAGGGGCAGTTAACAGATATGGGGCGGTTGACGAGAGATAGGGGCGATTGAACAGATGCAGGGGCGGTTGAGAAGAAATAGGGGCGATTAAACAGATACATGTAAAGGGGAAATCAAACAGATATAGAGGCGGTTGCCGGTTGAAGACGATTTTAAGTCTTAGAGAAAATTCAAGGAGTGTTGATGTCTAACCTCCCCTTGAACACACTATATAAAATTCAAAACAACCTGTGTTTGACACAGAATTTAGCTTCAGACAATCTTCTGTATGGTAAGCTAGAGTCTTACCTCTTCGTGGACTCTCGTGATTGAACAGAATTCCGTTACAAGCGAAAATGTTGTAAGCCTCACGATAATTGACAACTATCCAGTACGCATACAATTTAGCAGCACCTGGTTAAATAACCCATGTTAGAGCAATAGTCAAGCAAATCCTCAGACAGACAAGTTAGGACTGCTGATCAAATCATAAGAAATCATTTGACAATATAGCTCCGCTATCAACATCCTCAGTATTGCAATCTGGACAGGAACATCACAGTTTATTTCGAACTGTTTAACAGTACAGCAATAACCTACTACATTCACCACGCAAACATCGCAGCAGCACCATTGATCAATAAGTGATTCCCATTACCATCCCTATGAACATGACCATCACTATAATTACTATCACTACCACCAACCACTGCCACCTCTCATCATCCTCCTCATCACCACCATCATCATTATCATAACCATAATCACTTGTGTCACCACCATCATCACCATCATCACCATCATCACCATCATCACCATCATCACCATCATCACCATCATCACCATCATCACCATCATCACCATCATCACCATCATCACCATCATCACCATCATCACCATCATCACCATCATCACCATCATCACCATCATCACCATCATCACCATCATCACCATCATCACCATCATCACCATCATCACCATCATCACCATCATCACCATCATCACCATCATCACCATCATCACCATCATCACCATCATCACCATCATCACCATCATCACCATCATCACCATCATCACCATCATCACCATCATCACCATCATCACCATCATCACCATCATCACCATCATCACCATCATCATCATCATCATCATCATCATCATCATCATCATCATCATCATCATCATCATCATCATCATCATCATCATCATCATCATCATCATCATCATCATCATCATCATCATCATCATCATCATCACCACCACCACCACCATCATCATTATCATAACCATAATCACTTGTGTCACCACCATCATAACCACCACACCATCATCATCATCATCATCATCACCACCATCGCCATCCCTGTATCACCATCCTCATAGCTGTAATGAAAACCCTCCCCACCCGTTTATTGAAACCGCTTGCTGACGACAGCTCACAAAAAACTAACACACGTGCGAACGTAATACTTTGTGTAAGGCGCGCGTAAGGTCCTACGGCTTCTCCTACATAACCACCACACCATCATCATCAACACCATCAACATCCATGTATCACCATCCTCATAGCCACCATATCATCATCATCATCATCACCACCATCACAACCATCATCACCATCACCACCGATCACCACCTTTAATCCTCCTCACCACCACCATCACCGTTATGAAAACCATAATCACTTGTATCACCATCCTCATAACCACCACCACACCACCAGCATCATCATCAACACCACCACTAATAAAACTATCCTCATCTAGGGATGGATCCAGACGAAAATCTGACCAGTTTCCAAACTGTGCGATCCCGGAAGGCGCGAGTTTATAAGTAGCGTGTAAATCTATCTGTAAGCC
The DNA here is from genome assembly GCA_964036295.1 of Plumapathes pennacea. Classification (NCBI taxonomy): domain Eukaryota; kingdom Metazoa; phylum Cnidaria; class Anthozoa; order Antipatharia; family Myriopathidae; genus Plumapathes; species Plumapathes pennacea. Next base: position 28,175,655 of record OZ038463.1, on the reverse strand, counting down.
TTACAAATAAAAATAGGTGTGGCATCCCATCACCATTGTCACTACCACACAGTCATTATTAGGGAGCTTAAAGTGCATATAAGCCCAAAAATGATATCTTCACAATCAATTCTACATAAAGTAAATAGTTGACTATTAGATTATTTCTGTGTTTCAGCATTGCGCCTATAAGTTATAGAGGTTTATATTTCGAATATGGTAATGACGTGACGTCAAAGGAGTAATTCAATATTATTTCTTTCTCTTCGTGATTGGAACTGTTTCCAGATTCATACAAAGTATTTGGTAAAATCATTTACACAGAATTCAAATATAAAATGGACGTTGATAAAATGTCAATTATCTCTGCCAACAAGATTTTGTATAATAAATTGTGCCTTCTTTGACGTCACGTCATTACCATATTCAAAATATAAACCTTTATAACTCAAAGGCGCAGCGTTAAAACACAGACTTATTCTAATAGTCAACATATTTCCGTCATGTAGATTCGATTGTAAAGATATCATTTTTGGGCTTATGCGCACTTTAAGCAAACTGGGACGGCGACGGCAACGCGAGGAACCAGCAAAAAAGTATATCCGTATTCCTTATGTCTTCGTAACTTTCCCTATTCTGAGTTTCCTCATATTTGTTCCGTTTTTTGCCGATGTTATATTGCCTTTATCGTCTCTTACTAAGAAGAACGACTGTCGTAATTTCTCAAAATGTCGTCCACGTCCTGACAACAACTTAAAAAAGAAGCATTTGGAGTCGCACGCGAGAGCACGACGACCCCGAGATCATGTCAATTTCACATATTCACGTGCGCCTTTTGTCTTCTGCAATGAGTTTTATATTGTTTCACCGACGTTGCCGTCGTCCTCTCCCGTCCTGGTGCTTAAGTTCCCAACTATCTGATCACTGTTTGGATGACCATGACCATGCCCACCATCCCCATCTTGATGAGCATTTGAGTACAAGATATTTCGAAAATTCTAATTTGGCTAAATGGAAAGCACCCACAATTTGAAAATAAGATGAAAACACAAGCCCTTAGGACTCACCATAAGGAGAACGAGGATAGAAGGGTGTTTTCTCTGTTTGAGGAATTTCTTGAACTTTCCCAAACATCTCACTAGTGGAAGCCTGTAAGACAAATGCAGAAAGAAAATACAACAATGAGGGACTGGAGTAAGACAAATTGAACTACAGGATGTACAACAAGTGCAAGGAGAAGGGTGGCATGCCTAATTCACGGAACTGACAGAACCAATGGAACCTAACCATAACCCTACCACTATAACCCTAACCTGTAAGCTTACCCTAACACTCCACCCTAACCCTAATCCTAATCCTAATCCTAATCTTAAATCCCAACACTTACTCTGGGGTAGGGTTAGGATTAGGGTTAGGGTTAGGGTTAGGGTTCCGCTGGTGCCGTAAGTTCCTTGAATTAGACATGCTGGGAGAATGGAGTGAGCTATCTACAACTGTTATGTAAACTGAACTACATAATATGTATATGGTCAAGACAAGAGCAGAAAGGAAATACAACGGTGCCACGTGCAAGGACGCGTGATTTATTCAGGATAATATATGCGCATATCGTCAGAACGAATATTCTCGGCGGTAGCAGTGAGAAATTGGATACCAGAAACGAGTATTCTCGTCAGTAGCAGGACAAGGGTTGCCAAGCAAAACAGTAATTTATACTTTATCTTGTTTCATGCATAGCTTGATTGACTTCAACAAGCGGTACATTTTTTCTTGTCAAACCACATCAGGTGTCGCATCAGGCCGCATCCAATACGAAAGATTTAATTACCTGATAAAATTTAACCTTGTCTGTTAGTTCACAAGTCTTTACTGCATCAAGCAACCTCAGTGTTCCTACGGCATCTACATCAGCTGTGTACTCTGCCAGGTCAAATGAAACCTACAGTACATACAGAATAGAAACCAAACTTAAACAGACCAACAGAATTTTAGATATTAATGTATTTAATTACAAAGTAAATTAGCCAAGTGGACAGGCAAGTTGTGTAACAATGTAGCATTATATTATTACAACTAGTCCAAACAAGCACAGTTGACAGCACAATGATGTTCAGTATTATGCTTAGTAATGTAACCCTTTCACTCCCAGATCTCCCAACCTTTAAGAAGAAAATATATGAGTGATGTAGTGAGAATTCATAGTTTAATCAGCTACCATCTGAGCAAGCTATCAAAAGCCATGCATACAGTAAATATTTCTAGTGAGAAACTAAAGGAGAAAATTGAAGTTGATCACTCTTGGGAGTGAAGGGGTTAAGTTAATCATTGGTTTAGATTTTTGTTTAAACCAGGCTATTATTTTTTTTAGTGAGAGTTACTGTAGGGTTATAGCAAAGATACTAAAGTGAAGTCCATGCAATCCTGGATGTTGGATGGTCATGTGGCCTGGTTCATGGAATACATTATCAAAGGGCTTGGAGTTCAAATCTTCTTTGTGAGGAGAGTGAAAACAATATATAATAATTTGTTTTGATGCTCTAATATTCTTTTCTCCCAATTTGATTTTCAAACTACAGTAGTTTAAAAACTAGACTGGGTTAACATTTTTTAATCAAAATCAATGACCCAAAAGAAAATTTCAAACTACTGATACACGTACAACATGACCAGTCCACCGTACCTTTACATGACTCTGGGCTCCTAGATTGTAAATTTCTGTTGGTTGCACCTAGCAAATGAAAGATAAAATCAAATTAAGCTACTGGTGAAGTGGTGACATATTCAGCTATTCAGTTAAATTATTACTCTACAATAAAAACCTCTCATAAGCAAACACTTCTTGTAAGTCCTGCAACTACTGACTCTCCTATTGCTTTTACAGTGGAGCTCCGCCTTACAACCACCCCAGCACTACAGCCACCTCATTATTATGGTCAATGGCAACTATTTCAATTCCCAACAGGCTATTTTCTATATAAATTTACCCTGTGCGCCAAAATGTGAATGGTAAAAGATCAATGTTTTCAAATGTCTGCAGTACATAGCTGTTTCTCAGCCCATACAAAGACTTTTGATAGCAAGAATCAGGTGAGAGCAAAAAGGACATAGAAGGAGGACTCCCCCTCAATGTTATTTTTGTGGTCACCCCAATTCACGCATAGTTGAAAATTGAAAAAGTCTTTGTATAAGCTGAAAAAATCACCTCTTTCTTTGTGCTATACATATATATACAGTATACTGTACACAGTTGTACTGCTTTACAATTTGTGTTTACAATTTACAATCAATCCCAGAATATTCAGAATACAAAGATGCAGCCAAGTTGGAGACTGTACTTACAATAAGAAGCTAATTAACAAGAAATTCTAAGCTTTGAAAAGCATGTCTACATGTAATTCACAGAACTGGCAGAACTGATGGAATCAACAGAACCTTAATCAATACTGAACCTGAACCCTAACCCTAATCCCTAATCCCAACCCTAACTATAACTCAGGTATTGGTTGGAATTAGGGTTATGATTAGGGCTCCATCAGTGAATTAGACATGCTGGCTTTGAAGGCTTTGTCAAGCTTGGTGTCTTGCCTGGCATCTGTCACATTTGACTACTGTAGCTCTCCAGATTTTCCAGTGTGCTTTTCAAATTCCCATTCAACATTTATAACCTTTAAAAGTGTCTCTGCTGTGTTTTCATCTTGACAAATGAGCTGCCAGCTGTTCACTTGGCTTTATTCATGGCTTGCACATATTATCTTCTCTCTTAGAGAAACTTGGTATGTATTTCTCGTTGGCCTGGTGCATTGGTTTCAGTTTGAAGCAGTATGCAGATGACAAGAGGGACCCCCCCCCCCCCCCCCCTCCCCTTATCCTCTGCATGATAAATCCGAGAATATCCTTGGAGCAGGGGGGTTAGTCACCCAATAAAAAACAGTAAAAAGAAAGTGTTGTGATTAGTTACCCTCACTGGCTCAGGGTAAAAATGCACCACAAGTGCAGACTGCACACATATACCTGTGAGATAATCTTCACCAGATTGGTGCTGTCTGTTAAATCCCCATAATGCAATTTCATTCCTGCAAATCACATACAGTGGACAACCAAACTCAATGAATCCTGGGTAAAAATACCTCATTTGATGAACATACATATAGTATTTTCTGTTAATCCCAAACACAGACACTTGATTGAACAGTATATAGCCACCCCATCTAGAGAACATAGAGTATTCTATAGTGGAGCCACAATGTACTAACAGTCCTGAAAGAGCTCACTCAACAAACTTTCCACCAGTGTTGCTTTTTGAGGTCAAAAAGCACTGTCTGCAAAGCCGAGCCAACAAGCGACTTACAACCTCTCAACAGTTGCAACACTTGTACTTCTTCAAACAAAATTGGACAAGGCCTATGACGTCACTGAAGTCACTTGCTAGCTCGCTTTCACAAACAATATTTTTCAGACTTTCAAAGCAACAGGCGGACAATCCATCTGTTTTCACAGGCTATAAAGTACAATTCTGAAGTGGAGACCTTTTTTACACCACAGTATTTCTGGTTCAAATTGACACTTGCTTTCCATAAACATTTTCTAGACAGCTGAGTTTTTTTAGCACAAAAGTGATCCAGATAAAAACTCACCCCCTTCTTTGTGCGTCCTTCGGTCGGCATAAAGGTGTTCAATACGCTGAGTGTTGAATGAACTTGACCTTCGCACTATCCCATGGACCTGACAAGCATGTAAAAAAATGACATTTATATTTTTTCATAAGTCAGGGTTCGAAGTTAACGATAGTCCTCAAGTCTGATCACTAGTAAAAATGACCACAGACTAGTAAAACTGGCCACCAACTAGTACCAGAGCACAGCGGATTTGGACCCCCCTCCCACGAATTTGGACCCCCCAGTCCACATCCGCTAGCGAATATGGACCCCCAGCTCTTGCAGATTTGGATCCCCCTACAAAAAATTTAAGTGTAAGAAAGATTTTCAAGTGTAATATTTATTACATCTGATATATTTGCAGTTTCTTATTCAATTGTGCACGTGTTTCTGTTTTGAGTTGTTACATTACATAAGTATACAAAATGCTGTATTCTGAATAGTTTACCCAATGTATGAAGTATAAACACCGCAATTAGCGCCACTTTGTAAAAAAGGAGGCTGAATCTGTTTACAAACATTATTAATTTGCAGCTTACAGGTCAGTTCTAAGTCCACGCTTGTAATGCATAAAGAAAAAAAAATTAGGCACACCTATTAACTAATAAGAGATATTTACGATGGCCTATTAACAACTTTTATAAATCTTGTAACAAAGGGGTCTCCTAGAAAAGTACCTGGGTACTTCATGAGATCTCTTGTCGTATAGGAACAATCAAAATATGTATTTGCATGATTATGGGTTTATATTAATAAAGGTGAACCATAAACAAAAAATGCTACCAAGAACAGCTTCATATTTCACCAGCAGACCTTTGTGTTCTTCTTTATAAGAGGGGGTCCGAATCCACAAAAGGGGGACCATATTCGCTAGCGGATTTGAGCAAGTGCGTCCGCTTGGAATTGGACGCATTTGAAAAATTAATTTCGGAATGCGACCCCATTCTTCACCATTGATAACGCGTTGGTCAAGCCCGATTTACACGTTGCGTCTTCCGCTTACGACACGAATCAAAAATCGCGATTTGGTTTTCTGTCGCATACGACACGAAAAAAGTCGTACAATATCGTGAGCGAGTGTGACTGCACGAATACTCGATCAAGTGTTAATATTGTAAACCACTGGCTGTTCTCGCGACGTGTACACTTCTTTTATCGATCACGGCGACACCGCTTTTAATATACGAACGATAGAAATCTGTCCGCGTACAAATTTTAAAACATTGATCTGCAGTCTTGCACATCGACTGAAATTTTACGCGTAGTGAAATTTGATAACTTAAAGACTTGAGTTCAGATTTGTATGTTTGTAAAGCGTGGCGGATGTCAATAAAATACTTTCTGCTGAAAAGTGATACAGAACTAGTTATTGCATAACCGTAAGCACCAAAAGTTATGCAGGGAACTTGGTCCGATTTGTAGAATACACTCCCAGCCCGTAACGACTAGTTTACTGTATAATTAGGTAAAACTTTAGATACCCGGCTACTCTCCACATGACAGTTTAGTTTTTGTTTGCCTTTGCTTCGTTCTACAAGCGCGATGCATCAATACAAAGGCTGTTTGGAAAGCAGTGGCCGGGTTACTCTAAACCAAATTACATTACAGCTGCTCCCAAATTAATTCCCCACCCTCAATATTGCTCGAGAACATTCGAAATTCGAAATCATGGCACATCAGAAGAAATTAGTGCACGTATTCCCTGCTTTGTCCTTCCTACTTGGCTATTAAGGAGAGAGTTGCAGTACCTCATATCCCTTGTCGAGTAGTAGTTCTGACAAGTACGATCCATCCTGCCGGCAAGAAAGTATATAAGTACGTTTAACAAACTTCATAAAAACGTGCGAAAAACAACAAGACGGGCACAACATGATTTAAGATGTTGTAACTTCTTGGTTCAAGCTCCTCAGGCCTCCCTACCTGTCCTGTGATGCCTGTTATAAGAGCACACTTTCTCTGCTTTTCCATACTTTCCGCCATTGTGGACGTGTAACAGTAGTGCCAGGCCCATACTCAGCAACCAAACATGAACGTCATTTCCGGTTTCACGAATGGATCGGTACATTTTGCCTGAGGTCATATTTTTCAAAAGTTTTGTTTTAATTTCTAAACAAAAAACAATTTCGCCGATACTTTTTCAATAGCTGTGGAAAATACATAACTTTCTATGCAGTCAAAGGATAAATGATAAGTAGTTTAAGGTTGTCGTATTCAGCAGTGACAAAACTACGGAGCCAAAACAGCGAAAAGTCACACGTATCTGAGGCCACGTCACCAGTACGTTTTGCAATACTGCTGCAGAACTTCACTTTCACTTATTTCCTCTCCTGGCGTCAAAAGCGAGACGAAATCACGTTAACCATGACTTGTGACTTTTTGCGGGTTGCAGGCTGCGGAATACCTGCTTTAACTGCCTGTTTTATTCGCTTGCCTGAGACACGTCTGTGCCTGAGTTAAATTCATTTTAAGGCCACGTCTGATCTGAGTGTAATACTCAACAGGCTACACAATGATGTTAAAGGCAACAATGTAGCCCTGGAACAGAACCAAGGACGCCTATTCCCTGTCATCACTGACTTTGGTAAAAGCGTAAAAGCAGAACTTGCAAAGAAGCCTGAGCCAAAGCCGGCGCATCTAAGATCAGGCCTTAAAGGACAGCTATGTCGCTCCGGAGCTTGTAAACGGCGCCAGAAAGCCATCAGTCATGAGTGATATATATTCGCTGGCATTTTTGATGAAGTATGTATTGAAAACCCTCAAATTCAAAATTCCAGCTATCATTGTGAACGCCGTATCTCCAAGTCCGGCGGATCGACCTTTGCTGAATGAGATAATTAGTTGGCCTTCAAAAATTGAGTTGAGAGAGTTCAGTTAGGTCGAGAAACAGTAAGGAAATTACCATGTTATAATGGATGTTTATGTTTTCAAATTTATAACAAAAGTTAAGGTTTTTGTTCACTTTTGTTAAGACAAGTTTAACCGTATGTATTTTTAAGTTATGACTGAAAACGACAGTTTAGGTTTCGGATACGCATTCGCCTGTGATGAAACGATTCAGTTAGCCTGAAAATTAAACCAATATCACAGCACGCGTTTTGTGCGGTCAACTTTATCACCTCGCCCAGAGACCCCAAGCGGTCATCTGTCACCACTTTCCTCGTTACGTCACGAATTTAATTCCAATTCCGCCGAAGGGAATTATCACACCTTTTTCTGCCGACCTAAGTTCCTGGGCCCTGGTCAAAAATGTTGGGACACTAGGACAAAGTCCTCTAATTTTGAGTTTTTTGCGCCACCCCCTCCCCAATTCATTGTTGAATTGCGCATCTTCCAGCCCTGAACCAACATTGATCGGGGAGAGAGGAGAGCGGGTGCCTTTTTGGTAACTAGGCCAGCCAAAGCGGGTGTTATCAACGAAATAGAAAATTGACCAGGGAGTCCGAAAGACTTTTGTCAAGGATTGTAGCTCGCTTCTAAAAAGTTTCTGTGAAAAGTCGCACATGTTTGTGAAATTTGACTCTGGCTACCATGTCTCCAGTATTCCGTGTCTCCAGTTTTTACGCATCAAACACCGCAATTATTTGTGCGACAACCGCGTAGATTCGGTCGCCTCGACAAAGTTGTAAATAAGACTCCGGTCGCACTCGTAACTTGAACGACATTAATATCGACATTTGCATCATTTGAAGTGCAAACAGCGCTTGTCACCAGAAATATATGTCAGCATCTTGCTACCAAAGATTGAAGAAGCCGTCGTATTGCTCTCGATGCTGAGTTAGTATTGACTAAACTTCCTAGTGCGACTGGGCCCTAAATTGCTTCGCTTTTCCCTTTTTATTCGCCTGTATTTTAATTACTCAATTGCAACCTTACCCAGTCCCCACTGCCATCCTTCCCACCCATTGCTTCACCGATGACGTAAATACTAGTCTACCTTTACGCCAAAGGAAAGGACTTAGTTGAAAAGTATATTGAAATCTGATTTTGCCGGCTAACTCCCCGATCTGCTTGCAATGCAAAGTGAACAGAATATGAAATTGCATGAGGTTAAACCGTAATTGACATTCTTTAAGCAGTCTTTGTCGCAAGCAGGGTTGACTTCTCGTATTCAACTACCATGCAGTGGTTAAGAGTATTCAGTTAGAATTCGCGTCCTTTGGTTTGACGTGGAGTTTTGCCTGAGAGTCGGTTAGTGAAGGTCTTGGGACCGAAATGAACTGCAAGTAGTCCAAGTAGTCTTTGATTAAAAACCTGACACAGACAGCCGTGGGCCGTAAAAAAAAAAAAAAAAAAAAAAAAAAGAGCTGTGTCCACTACTTGAGCACGCAGGTAAAATATTGATTTCATTCGTATAATATTTGTTGTTTCATTCGTATAATATTTGTTGTTTCAATCGTATAATATTTGTTGTTGACCACTTTGTAGAGACCCCAAGCTGTGTCCACTACTTGAGCACGCAGGTAAAATATTGATTTTATTCGTATAATATTTGTTGTTGACTACTTTGTAGAGACCCCAGTTTAGACTCATGTGGTGAGATAACTCATTTTATTCATTGCATTAACCCGGCGGGTGACAGAATTGTATGGATTCAAGAATGTCTTGCTTTTGTGAGTTGCTCGACTCCGGTTATTTCCATCCAGTTTGTATTACTGTCATTAAATGTTTATCAGTTTGTGCTGAGAAAACACAAACAAAAAGAGTTTCACATGAAGTGCGGTGCGGTGAAGTGTAGGTGCGTTTGAATTCATGTGACATACAAGATATAGATAAATGTTTGGTTTGGGTTTCATCCTGTCAGTCATTTTTCTGCATTCACGTCAAGCCAGTTTTACTCAGTAAAAGGTATTTCTCCTTGCTGCCGGCTGACCAGAGTAGTAAGGATAGGACATAAGTTGACGGCGGGGTACGACAGTATCAAAATTAAATTTCGACGCTGTTGCAGGAGCATTGGTGGGTGTGGAATCATCGAACGGGTCGGCATTGTTTTGCGGCTGAGGAGTGCTGTAGATAAATGGGGAAGTTGATACCTCGGCGGAACGAAGCCAGCGACGGGGTGCAGACCGAGCTATCCACGCTGCTGGTGAATTGGTGGGCGTGGCAACGTCATCATCGTCTTCAAACTGCTCAGACAAAATAGATGTGATACTGAGTGAAGAGTGTGGCTCTTCCCATTTGCGGCGCTGGCGGGAGACTGCAGCACCACCCTCAGGCTCATACCAAAACAGTTGGTTTCCAGATTGATGACCACTGATGTCCGGTACAACGGCCCACTTCAGTGGATCTGGCGTGCGAACTATCGGACCAGGCTCTTGAATACTGCTTAAAGGCTGAACAGACGCCGCAGGCTGAAATTGGTTTGAAGTCCTTTTCCCGGCAGCTTTTTTTGTTTTTCGCGGGGGAACTGGCGGCTTGGCGGCCTTTTGGGCTGATTGTTTGCGATCGGCCCACTTCGCTTGTGAGGCTTTGGTTGGCTGATATAACGAGCGCGGTAGACGGCTGCGTTGCCTTCCGGCAACAACAACTGTTTCAGAATTAATTGCTTCTGCGCCCGCTCCTGTACGATCTGGCGAAGCAGCCACTGCGATCGCTGCGTCAGACACATTCATTCCTGTATCCGTCGCTTCACTTGCAGAAGATGGAACTTTTTGCAGTGCCATGCCACCACTTGGAGGAGGCTTTTTGGAGGTTCTACGACCCTGGAACACAGGAATCTGCCCACTACGACGACGGCGTTGTTTGGGCTTGTTAGTCGTTTCAGTTGCAATTGATTCCAGTGCCTTGTTGACTCTATTGGCCAGAGTTGATTCGTTTGGCACAGGTAGAGATCTCCTGGATGGAAGGCCTGGGGATGTTCCAATGCTTGCTGTTGTGACGGCCTGCACGGGCGGCGCGGCTAGCATGGCTAATCTGTGAAACAGATTAAGATCTACAGTTGAACCCCGTCAAACTATTATTTTTTTGAAAATCGGCCATTTCCCGAAGGAAACAAAAGTATATATTATAGTTTAAACTACTGAGGGTTCGAGATATTCAAAGGGATCAAATCAATTTAAAATTCTTAGATTTATGCAACTTTTACTGAACACAAGTACGACTCAGAGTCCGTCGTGGAGTCGTACTCAACATTGGCCAAAAACCGATTTACACGCTACGATTTTAGCTTACGACTGTTGCGCGCATGCGATTTTGCTACCACACTTCCACATGAGTCGTATCGTACAGACTTGACATTAAATATGAAATATGTTTCTGTTCGATCGGGATGAAATAAATAGGGTCAGTTTTCAGAACATTTTAATGGTACGACAACATGCTTCACATACTGTATACAGTAGACCATGTCACCTGACCGGCATGTAATTTTTAGACCAATCATTGCTTTCAATCATCCGTGGGGCGAGTGAACATACCATCAGCACTGTGGCACGCTTTTGGTGAGCTATACAAAAACCCCTGGTCAACATGTTTCCATCTATATCTCCTGAACGCATTGTCGTAGCTGGCTGAAGTTTTACAGAGTTGGGGGCGGTGGTGTTACTGTGTGGCTTGCCTTATATGGAAGTGGCAAAAGTGATCTGGTATTTCATATTTAATGTCAAGTCTGTATACTTGGTGGCGTATGTCGCATGCGACACCAAAAAAGGTCATAGAATATTAAAATGTTTTAAAACTTTACGATAATCGTACAATTTCTTTTCAACTTTAAACAACTGATTTGTATGCTGAGGGCCACAAAACTTATACATTTCATGAAATTCCGTCAACACATTTCGGAGAAAATGCCGTTTCCTATTAATTTAGGTTTCGGTTAACAGACTTCTTTGAAAAAGGACACAAGTGTTTCTCGGCAATTCACCGAATCAAATTGGAGTTATCCATAAAAAGCACGATGAAATTCGATTTACAAGTCGACATATTTGTTGCGTGACTGCTTGAGCGTACAAATTAGAGGCCAGCCTTCGCGCGCCAAAGAACCGTTTCGAGCCTGGAAACTGATTTTGAGTCGAACAAAATAAAAACACGGAATGCCATGTAACTTACAATAAAGCGCAAGAGGTTTATGTAATTTTATTCAGTACAGTTTCTAGCTGGTGTTCTGTGTCATTATAGTGATTGTTGTGATCGTCCGAGTGGGAATACAGTATCCAGGTATAGTATCTGTCTTTGTTGAATGACGTTTCGATTCCCTGAGCGCGGAAGTCAAGTGAAGAGTTTTCGTCAGATGATGGAGTTGATGGCTATGGTCGCGGTTGTGATTGGTCTGTTGTGTCGTGATTCGATTGGTCAAGAGGACTACAATTTTAATTTGTGATTTCTCGCAAATTTGAGACAAACCAATCAAAACCTATTGATGTGCCAGAGACGTCTCGAGTAAATGTGATAAGAGTGTCAAAGTTGCTGTCGAGAGGTCCACGCGAGTTGCCCTTTTCGACTGTTGCGTTCGCACGAGCCCATTTCAAATAAACGTCGCTCTTCATGCATCGAGCCTAAAAGCACTGTTTGTGCTAATTTGCATTAGGTTGGGCGCAATTGAAGAGAGACGTTTCAAACCCGGGGGAGGGGAGGAACTCCCATATATGAAAGGACGGGGATGCTCGTCGTACCTCTTAGGGGTCAAAATTACGGTTTTGGTACAGCTTAGGGTGCTGAACACCAAACTCTGACAATTTTATGTGACGTGGTACCCGTTTAGGGGTCGGGTGTCAGTCGAATGAACTCTTTTTGTTTGAAAGCAGCAAGGGATAAAGTGCTTGATGATATTCTCTTTATAGCAATAAAAGGCATCGAAGCTTTAAGTTCCTGGTATGCTTTTACTGGTACCTTTTAGGGGTCAAAGTAAGCTCGAGCCACGCCCGTTTTTGTACCTCTTAAGGGTCAAAACGAAAATTCCCGACGAGCATCCGCGTCATTTGTATGTGAGGGTCCCCCCCGGGGGGGGGGGGGGGTTCAAACGGGCCTTAGACCCATTTCAAACTTTTCATGAGCCGAAAGCAATGCAAGTTAGCTCAAACAATGGATTTTACTTATTTGCATTGTGCGTGAACAATTCGATTTTAAATAGATTTCACTCACCCTTGTGCAGCTTCCCAAGCATTTTTCTCGATAAGATGGTTCTTTTCCTGTGAATGGCCAACATTTGGTCAAAAAAGTAGTCAGCCTATATTTACACAAGCGTACAATGATAATTTAAGCAACAACTTCAAAGTTAAAACAGTTTTAAAAACGACCACTGGATAATAGCATTTGAAACCATGTGACACCCAGTCACATTGTAAATCAAATGGTTTTCACACAATATTTCACATAATCATCCTATATAATAATACGCTAAGCAACCGCTGACCGTAGCTCATGTGTGTGTGTGTTTCGATTTGTGATGCAACAAATTAAACCGGTAATTAGATAATGTGTGGTTTGAATTTCTGACGCAAGAAATGCTCGCGTACTCGTTAGTCATAATTATACTAAAACGGGGAGATTTTGATGTCGATCGATCGGCGATTCACCGAGTGCTATGGGTTAAGTGGTACATGTACTACAGATAGATTTTGATGTTGATCAATCGGTGGTTCGACGAGTCGAGTACGGTTGAGTGGTAAATACACTACAGAAGTTTGTACTTGGACACTGTAAACTGCGTTCGAGATGCTCAAAATGGAATTCAAAAAAGAAAAAAGAAAGCCAAAAACATAAGAAAAAAGAAATCCAATCCCCGTATTTTACGGGGGTCCCGCTAGTTTTCTTAAAGAGGGCTGAAATCTGGCACTTTGGTTTAAATTTTCCCTGTCCCTACTTCAATTTCTTTGTAACTACAGTGAACTCTCGGGACTAGATTTTGTGTCCGCCTTAGAGAGAGTTTAGTTACAGAGAAACAAGTGAAAATCAGCAAGGACCAAATCTGAAACAGACTACCATCTTGGAGGTCAGAACATAACTCCAAAACCTTAACATGCCTGACAGTTTCATTGCGTGAGAAGGGTCTACAGTCCATTTAGTTATTCGTCGACGCGTTGGTTTGTCTGATTGTGATTTTGTGGGAGAAAGCCCAGCAAGGGTTCGGGTCCTAAATACCAACAGCCAGGCGGGAATCCACACAGTGAATTACTTGACATAAAATCTATTTGTTGTTTTACAAATGGCTTTAAGAAGGCAGGGGAGTCACTATACCCACCTGTTCAGCTAGTCGTCGTTCAAGATCCTTAACTTGTCTAAAACAAACAAAGTGAACAAAGAAATACGTTACCGGTACAGTCAATATTTTCATTTGCATACATACATAAGGCCCAGTTCAGAAGCCGTACTTCACATAAGCTGAATCGAACACAAATTGAAGCCGACCCCAATTAATTACTCCCGGCTAAATTGATTCGAATGCCGAAATTTACTCAACAGAAATTAATTATATACGTTCAAAGTTGCAGATTTGGGTCGGCGATGAAACATAAAATTTATGCATTTGATTCGTTTCAAGTGAAGTTCGGCTTCTGAATCAGAGCCGATCCACAACCGTTATTCCCGGCTGAGTCGATCGGAATTTGTTCAGCTGTTCCGAATTGATTCAGACGCCGTACTTCTTTAGTCGAATTCGACTCGGCTCATCTGAAGTACGGCGTCTGAACCGGGCCTTAAGGCGCTGTTACACTGTGCAATTTTCTCAGCAACTTGTTTCGCAACGGTTGAAAAAGTATCGTTGTAGTTGCGGAGGTAGGGTGTTACACTGTGCAACGCGATCTCAGCAACTTGCAACGTTTGATGTCGAGGAAAGTTTGGAAAAAACTGTGATTGGCGCGAAAATAATTTCAGAAAATTCAATCAAATCGAAATGTTCAAGGCTGCCCCTTTCTTGGGATTGGTTGAGGAATTCACCATTTTAGACTTGAAGCTCGACGGGCATAGCGTTGAGGGGGAGGGGAGGCCTAGACAACATCCACTTTACTTGTATCACTTAAAAATTCAATTTCTCATGTGTGTATTTGTTAAAAAAATGTTTCGTCCAAGTTGGGAATTTGTGGGGGCATTTGAACAAATTTTTAGAATTTCACCATCAAAAAACTTAACCGTTCATATGGAGAGAAAGAGAGAGAGAGAGAGAGGGGGGGGGGGTGGTCGTTACACAAATCAGTGGCAATCGACATTATAGTTTTTTACCTCACCTTTCGGAACAGACTGCTATTCCATTTCCTCTGAGGAATACTACAAATTGCTTTCTTTTACTTTAGTACTTACTTACCCCCACAAGGCGTGGTTCTGGTTTACGACGTGCTCCAGGTGGCCCCTGATTTGTGCCTCGTTTTCTCTTTGAATGGACGCAGCTTCCTCACTTTGGGCCATCTAGCAGGGAAATTGAATGATAAGGACAATGTTGGCTAAGAACAAAGGAAAAAAAAAGAGAGCCCGCAACATAGAGCTAGACACCGCAAGAACAAAGATGAGAACATGAACAAAATAACAAAGATAACAGAAGGACAAGGACAACCAACATGGATAAAAACAACATGGACAATACAGGGATAAAAACCAGGACAACAACAAAAAGATTAGCAACAAGGACAAAACAGCAGAGACAATAACAATAAGGAGAACAAAAACACAAGAATAACAGGGATAACAACCAAGAAAACAACAACAAGGACAACAACAAAAAGAGCATTAGCAACTAAGGTAACATTAACAAAAACAACAACAACAACAAGGACAATAACAGGTATAAGAAGCAGAACAAAAACAACAGCAAAGATACAACAACAAGGACAAAAACAAGGACACGGACGCGAAACAAGGGGGGATGTGCAGAAGGTCAGTGACCAAAACGAGAAACAGAAAAGAAATAGGGCCAAGAAGAACAGCATAATGTGGAATGACACAAGATAAATACGAGGAGAAGAAAAGGAAGAAATTTGTTAGGCCTTGGTTAATCCTACGGCCTAAAAATGACCGGAAGATTACGCAGTCTATATACAACAGTGTTCATTGGTCTGTTCAACTAAAATAATAAAAGGTACACAATGTGTACATGTGTCTACTGCTGTTGTAACACTCCATAGGTATGGTGTTATTTAGGCAATGGAGTTCGACAGAGAACTGTAGCTTTTAGTGGGCAAGGAAACTCTGTCCTAAATTTGTAGCAGAACAAATAGGACAAATACAAAATCTACTCGAAATTTATGCAACATCAACAGGAAACGAAAATATCATAACAAGAGACAACAACAACCAAAAGAAAAAAGAAAATAATATCAAGAACGTCAATAAAAGCCAGCCGGGAAAGAAACAGACTAACATTTTATAAAGAATCAGTTTGACACGCCGGAAACGCATAAGTCAAAATAGAATGAAAAGGGAATAGAAGAGTAGTGAATAGGAAGAAAAATGTAAACCGAGGCAGACGTACCTCGTTTTGAATTTTCTTTTCAAGCTGATCAGCTCGACTGCAACACAAACACAATTCCAATTAAAAATTGCGTTTCAGACATTCTTGATTATCTGTTTATATCCTTGTTTCTTCAGTCATATTTTCATGGCTCTCTGTGGTTCCTTCAAGCTATGCTCCCACCTAATCCACTTGCGCTCATATAATGAATACATATAAATTAAATATGTATAGGCAATCATACAAGTGCGGGTGCGATTAATGACTTACACAATGGGTGATGTTTTGAAAGTTGTACCAAAAACGACTCGTGCAACTGGAACAATTTTCAAACATCGCGACTGTATGCCGCAAATCATTAATGCACGAGCAAGTCTTTGGTTATTAGTTTATCATGTGACTATAAAAAAAGTTCGTTGGGACTTAGTCACTTAAAATTATCTCATTTTGTCACGGTTGAAAATTGGTTTCGGACACTGAATCTAACTCTAGTCGGATAAAGCCGTGGGGGAGCTACAGAAAGTACAGAAAACTTATACAAATTATTGGTTGCTATGGTAACATATATTGCATTTAGATCAATTAAAAATGTAATTTCCACTCAGTGCAGATTAACATTATTGCTCTCAGCCAATCAGATTGCAGAATATTTTATAGTCACATGACAAAGCCACTCATGGTTCATGGTCATGGTGGAAAGATAAACTCTCAATCAACATCATTCGAACGTTTTCCACTCACTTTTCAGAAGCAACCAGCTGTTGTTGCAAATCTACCATTTCAGTGTTCTGGAACTCATTTTGCTGTTCCACTTCCTCCCATAAATCAGTGTTCTGGTTTTTCAGTTCCTCATTCTCAATGCTTAATTGAGCGTTAAGTTCTTGAAGCTTTCGGATTTCGGCCAGAAGATCAACCGGTTGACCCGCACCGAGGTTTTCCGCGATGATGGGCTATGTAATGAAATGACATATTTTTTTTATTATGTTGCCTAACCACATTAACTTTTTAGCTATTATGGGCTATGAGCAATGTTTACTGTATGAGTATAATATATATGAGTAATGTATTGTAAGTGTAGCGGAGTTAATGGATAACGTTATAGCTTAGGCCAAATACGGTCGCTATAACGCGCTGAAACGAGTAGTTGCGAAATGGCTATTTCGAAATATATATAAGAAGCTAATCAAGTTCAATAAAAGCAGTTTGTACCAGATCATACAACCGTGCGTACTGTGTGAGTATTTCTCATGCAACTACAAACTCCAGTCAGATCTTTACTCGGATAGTCGACGTTACATAATTAATAATTGTCAAGCACAATAAATAAAAACTAAAAATAGAAATTAACAAAACTCGTTAACACACACTCGTGCATGTGTTTGTGTGTGTCGAGCAATTTCAAATATATGAACATCAACAGCGAAAAAAAGAGAACATGAAAATATACAAAAACAGAACAAGAACTATAAAAAGAAATTTTAGTTGTGTCACTAGTTAGCGTCGCTCGTTTCTCTTTTAAAGGCATTAGCTTTTACCATTTGAAAGCAGCCACTCAAGTCAGCATGGAGCTTGTAACGGTGATTGGCAAGGGTGCCTTGTTTAGTGCGTTCTCGTGTTTGAGAGGCGCAAACTGAAATGTGTAGACTCACCTCGTCTTCCAGATTGAACGGATCATCAAGAGCTTTTCTACAACGCGATAACAGAATCAGTTAGCTATATTGATATCATACTTTAATTCTACTATTTAACACTCTATCATCACATCTTAATTATGTATCAATCAATTCTAGTTTTTCTGTCGATTTCGTTTTTGAATTCCCTTCTGACTCGAGTTTGTTTCTTTTCAGTTTGTTTCTTTTGCCTTCCACGCACTTAGTAATATCCGGTTATAAACACCACAATATGAAACCACTATTCCTTTTGTTCCGTCTGTTTAGCTATCTATCCTTCTAGGCATCCGCCTAATTTTGGGTAGGAGTGTGCCGTTTGGTTCTGAAAACCGTCTACCCTGTTTCAGACCAAAATATACGACTTTTCCACCCTATTTCAGACCTGTATCTCAAAATCTCAAATATGTTTTTTTTAACTAAGTACCAAAATATACAAAAGGTACTTACTCGACTCTATTTCAGACTAAAGTGCTTGAAAAGGATACCCATTGGGGCGGCTTATACCTATATAATTTATGTACTGAACGACAAAAGAACCGTTACTTGTATAACTGTTATGATATAAGTTTTATCGGTTTCAATACACATCAAAAGTATAAATCGTATAGCAAAAATCACGCTCAGGTCCGATTGAGGAACGGCAACAGAAATCTTCGTTAATTTTTTATTGAAAATGATAATCAACTGATTAAACTTAATTCTTTTGCATCACTGGGCAGACCTCATCAAGCTCAAAGAATTATAGTCTGTTCAAAGTTTACGGCCGATGGATCCTGTTGCAACTCCTCGAGTAGCTCATTTATATCGAATGGAGTATTTAAAATCGACGGAATTCTGGCACTCGCCATGCTTCTCTTCTTGATTTTAAAATTTCTTCTGTACATTTCAATCACAAATCTTTAATTTTTTGCACGGTTAACCTGACGACGGCACTTGATCAAACTTGATCGCACACCAAAATAATTAAGTGGTTTGTTGTTGCGTAATCAGTTAAGCAATTTCAATCATGACGTTGGTACTTGAAATTATCATCAGGATATAATTAAAGTTATTACAAATATGGTATCAGTGATTATCCACAGCCCTGTACGTATTTTCTTGTATTATCATTTTGCAAATATATCCGTCGGTTTTCATACTGAACACTACATAAACCGTTGCTCTATTTTTGAGCTCATAAAACAGACACTGTTAAAGTTGACTTATTCAAGAACAAACGAAATAACAATAACGACCGCGGAAAATCAAACCAAAGTAATCAGTCAAATTACAAAAAGGTATATTCCCCCTTTTAGAGCTCTACACTAAAATGTTTACTCTATTTTAGATTCTGACTCAGACTTATCTATAAAATTTGCACTCTGTTGTATACTAAATATTAACATTAAAGACCAAATACCAAACAAAAAAAATACTACTCTACCCGAAAGCAAACCAAAAAATCAACTTCAGACGGCTATATGGCATACATATGTGTGGGAGTACCCCCATCCCTCTCCGATCCTGGTTAATTCATTACCATTTCTATTGATGAATATGGTATTACCTCCTTTCTTGGTCCACTCGTGTCTATTTTATCAACTACTGCAGTATGTTTACACGATCAAACATCTTAAGATAATTCACTTCGTAGTTTCGAACTTCGATTTGATGTCAAAGCTCACCTCAAATCGCCCTCATTCTGTTGCGATGGAGAACTCGAAATATACGGAATTCTTGGACTCGCCATTCTTCCCTTATTGATCAAATCACAGGACTTCTATTGTCTAAATCTCTGCCGTGGATTTCAGTCACAATCCACGAACTTCTTGCACAGTTAACCGCGAGATAGCACTTGATCAAACTTCATCGCACACTAAAATAATTAAATGGTTTGGTTTCCATGCCATCACTTAAACTGCTGTCAATATCTTGTTCCTCTTTAAATTGCGTCTGTTTCGATCATTAGTTTAGCAAGGCACTCCACTGGTTTTTCTGTCCTTTTTGCTTTTGCATTTGTTTCTCTATGGAACTTCTTTTCTTAAGTTAGTTTCTCGATTTTCTATGTGACTTTTACCTTTCATGTACTTATATAGTTGTCCTGCATATAAACAATACAACATCCATCCACTATTCTCCTTGTTTCATCTACTGTCAGTCTAATCCATCTATCCATGTATCCCCAAATCATTGACTGGTATATTTCCCTCCTCCGGGGGTGGGGCGCTCGTCTATTATTTAATGGGAGTGCGCTGTCCAATTGTGAACAACCCTTACTTTATTTCAGGGTGAATCATCTATACGATTTCTTTAACCCTATTTTCAGACCTGTATCCTAGAACTTCTCTCTTTTTAGAACTGTGAATGAGACTTCTCATCCTTAGACCGTATGAGCTTCTAAGTGTATTTCAAAAGCATTCACTCTCGGATCAAATACAAAAATAAACGTAATCTACTACTCTACTCAAAGCAAACCGACCAGTCAAATTCAGACTAAATGGCTTCAAAACGATGTATTTTTCTTTAGGGTGGCACATAGCTATATGGCTTATTACGCGTGTGGGACTAACCCTGGCTAATTCCATTCACATTCCCACGGATGAATGTGGTAACTATCTATCTATTTCTCTAGCACTTTTATCCTCAAGTCGTCCTCATCCTGTTGCGATGGAGAACTCGAAATAAACGGAATTCTTGGACTCGCCATTCTTCCCTCATTGATCAAATCACAGGCTGGAATACTATTGTCTAAATCTCTGTTGTGGATTTCAGTCACAATTCACGATTCTCTTGTACGGTTAACCGCAAGATAGCACTTGATCAAACTTGATCGCACACTAAAATAATTGAATGGTTTGTTGTCGCGTAGCTATAAAAAGCAATTTCAATCATGACGTTGATACAGCAATTATTATAAGTATACAATTATGGTTGTTGCAATAATTTTCTGAGGTTTTTCAATCACGCCGCACGGTGTTTTTATATGTTTTTAAAAGGTTGATCCGTCGGTTTCCATGCCATCACTTAAACTGCTGTCAGTATCTTGTTCAACTTAAACTTGCGTCTGTTTCGATTATTAGTTAAGGAAAGCACTCCATTGGTTTTTCTGTCCTTTTTGCTTTTGCATTTCTTTCTCTATGGAATTTTGTTTCTTCAGTTAGTTTCTCGATTTTCTGACTTTTGCCTTCCATGTACATAGTTTTCGTGCATATAAACGCCACAATATCCATCCACTATTCTTGTTTCATCTTTCAGTCTATTCACCCATCCATGTATCTTCAAATCATTGACTGATATATTTCCCTTCTCTGGGGGTGGAGAACCCCGTCTATTTTTCGGTGGGAGTGTGCTGCATAATTGTGAAAAACCCTTACTCTATTTCAGATTGTAAAACATGCGATTACTTTAACCCTTCAGACCTGTTTCCCAGAACTACTCTCTTTTTAAAACTGTAAATGAGGCTTTTCACCCTATTTAGACCGTATGAGCTTCTAAGTATATTTCACAAACATTCACTTTCTTTAAGATCAAATACAAAAATAAACGTAACCTACTACTCTACTCAAGTTAAACAGACCAGTCAAATTCAGACTAAATTGCTTCAAAACGACGTATTTTCCTTTAGGGTGGCACATAGCTATATGGCTTATTTGAGTGTGGGATTAACCCTGGCTAATCCATTACCATTCCCACGGATAAATGTGGTAATTATCTAAATCTATTTCTCTAGCACTTTTATCCGTTACCTTCTCCTCAAGTCGTCCTCATGCTGTCGCGATGGAGAACTCGAAATAAACGGAATTCTTGGACTCGCCATTCTTCCCTTATTGATCAAATCACAGGCTGGACTTCTATTGTCTAAATCTCTGCTGTGGATTTCAGTCACAATTCACGATTCTCTTGTACGGTTAACCGCAAGATAGCACTTGATCAAACTTGATCGCACACTAAAATAATTGAGTGGTTTGGTGTCGCGTAGCTATTAAGCAATTTCAATCATGACGCTGATACAGCAATTATTATAAGTATACAATTATGGTTGCTGCAATAATTTTCTGAGGTTTTTCAATCACGCCGCACGGTGGTTTTGTATGATTTTAAAGGTTTATCCGTCGGTTTCCATGCCGTCACTTAAACTGCTGTCAATATCTTGTTCCTCTTTAAATTGCGTCTGTTTCGATTATTAGTTTAGCAAGGCACTCCATTGGTTTTTCTGTCCTTTTTTGCTTTTGCATTTGTTTCTCTATGGACCTTTGTTTCTTGCAGTTAGTTTCTGGATATGGTGTGTGTTTTGCCTTCCATGTACTTAGTTTTCCTGCATATAGAAGCTACAACATCCATCCACTATTCTTCTTGTTTTATCTGGCAGTCTATCCATCCATCCATGTATCCCCAAATCATTGACTGGTATAATTCCCTCCTCCCGGGGGTGGGGCATTTCGTCTATTTTTTTGGTGCGAGTAACCCCCTTACTTTCTTTCAGAGTGAAATATCCATACAATTTTTTAACCCTATTTCAGACCTGTATTCTAGAACTCTTCTCTGCTCAGAACTGTGAATGAGACTTTTTTCCACCCTATTTAGACCGTATGAGCTCCTAAGCATAATTCACAAACATTCATTCTCTTTAAAATTAAATACAAAAACAGAGGTAATCTACTACTCTACTCTAAAAGAAACAAACAGGTCAAATTCAGACTAAACTGTTTGAAAACGATATATTGTCCTGTGGAGTGGCACATAGTTATATTGCTTATATACGTGTGGGACTGACCCCATCCCCCTGGTATCCGTTTCTGGCTAATTCCATTCCCATTCCCATTCCCATAGATGAGTGTAGTATTAACTTATTTAGTATCGTATACCGTATATTTATTTACCTCCTCAAGTCGTCCTCATGCTGTCGCGATGGAGAACTCGAAATAAACGGAATTCTTGGACTCGCCATTCTTTCCTTGTTGATCAAATCACAGGACTTTTGTTGTCTAAAACCTGCTGTGGATTTCAGTCGCAATTCACGTATCTCTTGCACGGTAACCGCGTAAGGTAGCACTTGATCAAACTTGATCGCACACTAAAGTAATTGACTGGTTTGTTGTCGCGTAGTTATCAAGCAATTTCAATCATGACGTCGATACTGCAATTATCATGAGGATGTGATTATACAGTAGTTGTTTCAATTATAATAAAAAAAAAGAAATTAACTTATTCGGGAAAAGAATGACATAACGATAACAATAACGATAACGGAGGATTCAAAACCATACCAAAATAAGCAACGTGAATCACGAAAGGTATATTTCCCCTTTTCAGACCTCAACTATTGAAACCAAAAATTGAATCCACTAACCTTGGCCTCTACTTCAATTCTTCCCACCTCGGGGCTCACAAAACAGCCTTTCTTGAAGCTAACTTACTAGAGAAGATATATTTTAATGTATATAGCATTAGATTACGAATAAATGTGGAGTAACTTTGAGAAACTTTGATGATTTGCCAGTGAGAGAAAATATGAAATAGAAAAGGAAGCTGATCACAAAATATTTGCTTTCAAGAATAATGAAAGAGAAAATAGTACAAAAAAAAAAATACTGCTCTTCTATTGAAAAGGAAAATGACAGAAAGGAGTCAACGGTTTTTATGCAGCCGATTTTAGAGCTAATCATCAATTTGTATCAAACTCAAAACATCGATTGGCTGGAACAAAATCAAAGCATCCAATAGAAAGTCAGGCCAAGTGGTTCTAGCCCTGTCATGCCCAGTTTCTTCTCGCAAATCACGAGTGCAGCAGAGCTGGGTCACCTGTTGTAGATGTGAAAAAGATGCAGTATTAATACTTAACACAATAAGATTTTATTTGTGCACCAGCAGTCTTTATTGCAAATATGGGGCCGGATTCACAAAATTTGCGTACGAACGAAAATGTTCGCAAGAATAATTTACACATCTAATCCCAATGACTTACGCATACTATGTTGAGAGTGCGCAAGTCGTATTTACGATGCGAAGTTTTGTGAATCCGGCCCATGATTCCTTGAATAGACTAATACAAATACATGAAAATGATATTAATACTCCTACTGCTAAAACTAACAACTATACAATAAAAAACATTTGATAAAATACTACAGGAATCATTTCAAAAAATAAACAGAAAGACGTACACTGAAATCACAAAAAAGCGAGCTCTCCGATTGCTGAATTGAACCGGCTCTTACGAGCCGATATAAAGAGTCTGCCAGTCCGGCTTTGGGCCGACGTAATATCTACCCGAATATGACATGAGGAGTACAAGATGCAGGTGGCTAGATATCAAGCATATTGCAATTTATGTCCTTATTTAGTGACTCGCGATGTGCAGAGGTGAGTTCCACGACGAACATGTTGCAATAAAGGTTACTGGCATGTTCCCTCTTAACTCGCCCCCATGCATTCAGAATTACATCTCTAGGACTTTGATGTTCTCATATAAAGTACAGCAAAAGTGAAAACAAACAGAATTTTATTGAAAACAAACATAATTTCATTTGTTCTTGAGTATCAAGCTAAAGTCTGTAATAATTTCAACGGTGTAACTTACCACAAAAACTCATCCTCGACAGGGGCGGATACAGATGAAAATCTGACCGGTTTCCAAATATGCGAGCTCCAAAGGCGCGAGCTTTGAGAGTGGAAACGTATTTTTAGATTGGGATCTCCAAAACCCCATTTTCTGAGGCTGAGAACTAAATTTCAAAAATTTGACCGGTTTCCGTAAACCGGTCTGGATCCGCCGCTGCTCGACGTGTACATCAGATAAATGATTGCAGAACAGTATAAGGTCAAACCTTCAGTTTCCATATTATCTTTTGTACTTCAGTGTTGAGTAGTATACTGTGGCTCCTTTTACAGGAGGTACACTGACTGGTGGGACGTTGGGTGTTGGTGGTGCACCCTTCCGAGTGCAGAGAAAGTTCTCAAGAGGAGGAGCCGGCCTCCAGATGAAGTAGCTGTTGCACGACGTGCTACTATGAAGCGGGACTCATTTCAGGACAAGTTTAATCTGGATTCTTATCAACAAAATGACTAAAAAATGGCTCTGACAAACACCACATCAGCCATGAATACCAGTTTTAACCAAGTTCACTTGCAAAATGCAGTGATAGGGTTTGAGTTTTAAATAATTTGTCGTACGTTTCTTCTCATGCCCCCACCCCACCCCCCAACAAGTGTGAATGGTCCCCAATAATTATCGTTCTGTGTTGTATATGCTCTGTTTGTTTGTTTACTTGTGTTTATGTATAGTATACTGTCTTTGTATTGTGAGAATTCGTACTGTGATTGATTAGTGTACAATGTAAGGCAGCAAATCAAAAGATGGTATATCTGCAGATATACATGTATCACACTTAGACTATTATAAAATCAGTAACAGTTATGAACATGTTTAAAGTACATGTAGATGCATGTAGAGGAGACCTCCAAGTTAATGACATAATAACTACTTTATTTAACACTTTCAACCAATGGTGCCAATGTTGGATGGCAGGAACAATATAATTCAAACCCCTCTGGGAAAGAAATGCTATTGTTATGGAAAAATATTTTATTGTATACTCTATACTTATTGTACTACACTACTTTACTTCTATTTGCACAGTTGTTTGCTGCTCTTGGCTCACTCTAATAGTGCAAGTAAAACTTCTGGCCTGTCTCATGTGTTTGTGTTTAGAAAAAAAAATTCTGCTGTCAAGTGAACAAAAGAAAGAATAAAAAAAGAAATACAGAAATCCGATCACCATATTTTACGGGGATCTTGCTAGTTTACACATTATATCTGTACAAATATTGTGGCTCTTGGCTCATTTTGTAATCAGTGCAGATTTGTTCAGTGAAACTTCAATATACAAGTGCAGCATAGTCTGTTAGAACACAGAATATTAACTTGTTGTGCACAGTCAATGTATAATTGCTGTGACATTTTTCAAAGAAACCATAAAATCCCTACATGTACAATTAAGTTGTACAATGCTGTTCAAGTACAGTACTTCATCAAACTCAACTTGAGCAGAAAATCATCAGACTCTACACCAGCACAGCAACTGAGAATGAACCGTCATCTGCCATGTCAAGCATCACCATGGAAACCATCACCAGGACATTGCTGTACAACCTCCACTTGATGGCATGTTTACTGAAGACAGAATTTAGAGTTTGAATTAAACATGGAACTAAAATTGCTGGATGCTGTTGTAAAGTTTAGTCTTGCTCATCTACAGGGCATTGGGAGTTTAAATTGCTGCGCCTCTTTCTACTGTATCTGCGTGCAGTTTCTCTTTTTCAATTCATCGATGTGACTACAATCATGTATGACTACTAACACTGAAGCTCTGATATAATGCACATATGGTTAACAAACCACATGTGTATAATGGAAAAATAATCCCATCAGGTCAATTAGTTTTAATTTGTAATTCAGCTTGGCTGTTCACAGAAAAATTTCTGAAGACTATTCTTGAAGTAAGTTCAAACATCAGTGAAAGTTTTACTCAAATCCTCAATATGTTTTGAGGTAGAACAAAATTTCTAGTTAATTTGCAATCAAAACTCTAAAGTTTGAGGCCAAGAGGTTGAAGAACCAAACAAAAATAATCATGAAAATAATGTTTTGGTAATTCTGGCTCAGCATAAATTTGAGCTTTGAACAACCAGACTTGAGAGCAAACAACTTCAGTATTCTGCAGTGTCAATTTTTACTCGAAAATTATTGGCATACCATATGGAAAAAGGTGGCAGCTAACTGCCAAGACAATAGAACTGTCAATAATTCTTTGAGAATTTGGAGGATATCCATGTTGTTTTACTATCAAGTAAAGTGGAGATCCATCTGGCTAAGGCACATAATCTATGTAGACTAATGCTAGATCACGAGGAGATCTGATAATCAGTACTTCACAACGTAAATAATAATTATTAGTATAAAATGAAATACTATGGGCTTAGGGTACAAATCAACTTTTGAGATACAAGCCAGGATACATGCAGCATGAAGCTTTCCTTACCTGTACATACTACACTGTGTCATGAGCCACAACAATATTTGTCCGCCAGTCGGCCCAGACCCTCGTGTCTCAGAGCATCCGCCAGCTTGTCATATGTGGAGGAACTTCCCATGTCCCACCAAGACTTTAGCATCTGAAATGCTTTTTGTTCAGGACAAGTGAACATAACATTGTTGTAGGCGATGTTCTCTATTGTGGCCTGGTTCATATCAAGTTGCAGTCCCAGGAACTGCCATTGTGGAATGATCTCTTTTGACAGTTCTTTGAGAACAGACAGAGTTGGCACAATGGACGGATTCCTGCACACTTCCTCGTCAGGCAGTAAATCTGTTGAAATAGATCCCACCATTGAGATTTGAGTTCCAACTGTGAAAATGAGACTAAAATGTCGTACTCATAGCAACACTTTTATCAAACATGACAGACACAGGGTGTGAAGGGGGGGGGGGGGGGGGGGGGGGGAGTGGCAGATGGTGCTTTTCACTGCCAAAAACTTTAAAATAACTATACCATTTGCACTTTGGTCAACAAGGCCATCGGACTTCTGTAAATAAAAAACAGTATATAGAATATGTTTTAACACAGCAATAACACACAAACTGATTGTGGATACATGTACATCTTCAAACCAGGGGTCTGGGGCTCGATTAAGAGTGGAACTCTGGGGGTGGAGGTGGCAAGGTGAATAACTTTTGCAAAAAATAAAAAATCAAGATATGTCAAATGAAACTTTTTTGCCTCATGTCAACCGTTAACCAAGAAGATTCATTCATAACAATCATTTGAACAATTAAACTGACCTGTTCACAAGGTTTACATTGTTTCAGATGACATGTAAACTGTGGTAGCAAGCCCAAGTGATGTTGGATATCTTTTTTGGATCCTGTAAAAATTTACACAAATAATAAACATGACTAAAAAGTAAATTAACTCATTATTTACAAAACAATATTGACATCTGCTTTGCTTCTGTACAGTCCATTTGGAAAGCATTACAGTTATAATATTATATTTATGAAAAACATTTCTCTCAATCCTCTCTTCATCATCTAAGTCAATATCATTAAACTCTATCAATCCCAAGCTTAGAATACAAATTAATTCTCCCAACCAGTATTGTGGAGAGAATTAATAGTCCGATCAGAGTTTCTTTGAGCAAGATATTAAAAGCCCAATTATCCACAATGTGATATAATATTTCTGGTGAAAAACTGAAAAGAGAAAAATATAATGGAGCTAGTTCATCACAATCTCAGACTGTAAAGAAAAAGAAATCAATATTTAAAAAAAAAACTGAAGATCAATATCATAACAATATCACTGACCTTTGACAGGGTACACCAAGCATGCTGGGACATCAAAACCTCCATTTGGACATGTCATCCAGAGCTGTCTCCAAGGAATCTTTTTCTCCATGTAAGCCCCTGGGAATCTGTGCGGCTGTTTTACAGCAGATTGCACACAGTGAGGACACACAAGCCATCTCTCAAACTTCACACCAGGCCACTCCATCATCAGAGACATTATATCCTTCTTTAGACTCAGCAGTACTTCCCACAGTTCCACAGGGTCTTTACCCTCAACAGCAATGCTGATGACAGTCTCACCTCTACAAGTCCGTCTCTGCACCACAACTCGGCTGCTGAAAATTCTGGCCAAAACTCCATCCTTCCAGTCTCTCCGGCTGTCTGTGTCTTGGATGTGATGGTGCATACGTACTGCCAACTTCTCGTACAAAGGGGGAGGGCACATGGCAACAAACAAGTACTCAAGAGTGAGCCGGTAACAACCAAGCAAAGGAACACTCTGTAGTACCTGATTCACGTCTGGTCCTGCAGCCTTCTTTAGGAACCATGGAAACATCAGCTTGTCCACATCACCATCTTCATTGCTTGACAACACATAGCACAGGTCAAACTTGACAAGTAACTGCATCATTCCATTGAACAGCTCCTCATCAAGTTTCATGTGTTCCCAGAGGCCTTCCAGCAGAGCACGTGACATCACACCTCGTTGCTGCAAACTTTCTTTTTCCTTTTCAAAGGAAACAGAGCTAAACTTGGTGTTAAATGCTGCCCTTTTATAGCTCAGAGAAGCTATAGAATGGTGCTCTGCAAAGATGGCTTTCAACAGTTCAGCAAGGTACTCAGGGCGATGGAACACATAGTTTGAAAGCTCAGCAGGATGGTCGTACCATGTGATGATTCCAAAGCTGTGGAGGAAGGACAACACATCCCGACATCTTTGCTCTGTTGTCTTGAGCATTTTTTTAACCACATTGTGGGTCCTCTTAGTCAACATCTTGAACATTCTCTTAACATCCTCCATGACCAGGAACTTCTTCCTGTTTGCATCACCAGAAAGGCACATTTCCCTGTACAGGGACAACCAAGATGAGGGAATCTTTCCTCCTTTCTCAACAGCAAGTTGCACAATTTCTTCTTGGAGTTCCTTGATGTTTTCCATTGTCTTTGAAGAGACAACTCTGACATGCTGAAGTACATGACCACATTCACCTTGCAATGCAAGCTGTTCAATTTCAGCAATCTTTGAAGGAACATCCAGCTTGTCAACTTGGTCAGCTTGGGTCAATACAAAGCGAACTGTTGCTTTTGGGACACGAGACTCTAGCACATGAAGCCAGCTGCCAACATCTTTGTCAAAATTATCTCTTGAGTAAGTGCCCAGATTTACAGCCAGTAGTATCAAAGCATCCTCATCAAGGAAGAAAGGATGCACAACTCTGTACCATTCCTGTCCTCCAAAATCAACAACTTGAATGTTTACATTACATTCTTTGTTACATAGTTCCCAGTTGCTTCTTTCCAAAACAACTGTTCTGTCATCTTCTTCCACAAGACTTGGCTTGCCACTGACAAGTGTCCTCACAAGACTTGTTTTTCCAGCACTACTGGACCCAACAAGAACAACTTTCATATGCACAGATAATTCTCTGTACTCTTGAAGGAAATTGAACATTGCCTCACTTCCTTGAGAACAAACACTCCCAGGAGGTAGAATCAATGGGTTACCTGTGAGTGTAAGCTTTTCATAATCAAGCCAGCCTTGGAAGTCAAGGATACCAACTGGTAACTCCCTTAACTGATTACCTTCTAGATTCAGGCTTTTTAATGACTTCATGTTAAAAAGACTTTTTGGGACACCTTGTAAATTGCACTTACTCAGGTCAAGATCTCTCAGCCTCTTTAAGTTGACTGCTACATTTGGAATGCTCTTGATTGGATTCTTTGACAAATCCAGTTTTTCCAAGCCTGTCAGTTCTGTTATCTCACTCTTCATTTCAGTCAGTCCACAACCCTTTAAATCGAGTTCTCTCAGTGCAACCAGTCTTCTTATTGTATTTGGAATGCTCTTGATGGGATTCTGTGACAAATCCAGCTTTTCCAAGCATGTCAGTTCTGTCATCTCACTCATCATTTCAGTCAGTCCACAGTATCGCAAATTGAGTTCTTTCAGTGCAACCATCCTTCTTATTGTATTTGGAATACTCTTGATGTGATTAACTGACAAATCCAGCTTTTCCAGGCCTGTCAGTTCTGTTATCTCACTCTTCATTTCAGTCAGTCCACAATATTGTAAATTGAGTACTGTCAGTGACACCAGTCTTGTGATTGTATTTGGAATGCTCTTGATGGGATTGAATGACAAATCCAGCTTTTCCAGGCCTGTCAGTTGTGTCATCTCGCTCTTCATTTCAGTCAGTCCACAATCCTGTAAATTGAACTCCCTCAGTGCAACCATCCTTGTTATTGTATCCGGAATGCTCTGGATATGATTCCAAGACAAATCCAGCTTTTCCAGGCCTGTCAGTTCTGTTATCTCACTCTTCATTTCAGTTAGTCCACAATCCTGCAAATTGAGTTCCCTCAGGGCAACCAGTCTACTTATTGTATTTGGAATTCTCTTGATGGGATTGCCTAACAAATTCAGCTTTTCCAGGCTTGTCAGTTCTGTTATCTCCCTCATTTCAGTGAGTTGGCAACCACTGCAATCCAGCTCGTTGAGTTGCACCAGTGTTCTCACATTTTCTGGAATTATTCTGATTGGGTTGTTAGACACACATAACTTTTCCAGGCCACATAACTCTGTTATTGCAGTTCCAATCTCAGTCAGTCCACATCTGTCCACATGCAGTTCTTTCAGCTGAGATGGAAAACTCTGGGATGATGGAAATGATTTGAGGGAAACACATCCACTCAGGCGTAGACAGGAAAGGTTCTCAAGTTTGTTGAGCTCAGCTGGTAACTGAGTGATCCTTGTGTTATCAGATAAATCAAGAACCTGGACTTGTGTTAGTTGTGATATTGCTTCTGGTACAGTGCTTAGGTTCTTTGAACTCAGGTTGAGCTCCAGTTTCCCCTCCTGGTTCCTCTTCACAGAATCTTGAAGCTTCTTAAGCGAATACATGTTGGGTTGGACTTCACTTGTAAACTGAATTGGTAATTATGCAAACAAAATAAGAAAACACAAGGCTGATAGTAACACAACTTGCTCATGGTTTGTGTTTCTCAGAATGTGGTCAGTTGAACAATAACAACTGGTCTGGGTGTCTCAAAAACTAAGACCTTCAAAAATACTCTAAACAATTTAATTGTTTCTTCTCATAATTGCTTTAACGAAGCTGGTTGAGTGAGGCCTCAATCAATGCAGTACTAAGATGTTGAAAACCAAGAAAATACAAAACAAAGTACAATAGATTGACCACAGGAGGGGGGAAGGTTTTTGGCGGGCACTCAAAAAACTTGAAAACTAGGACCCTCGGAAAAAGACTAAGTGCAAACATCGGGCAAATTTCTATCAAATAAATGGGTCAAGCTTCACAAAAGAAAGGACAAAAGATTGATAATGTATATTATTTAAATTTTCATGAACCTGATTAATTTTCTGGATTTTCTATTTTGGTTGACAAGACTTATATCAGCTAGGCACAGCCTTGTTGTCAGGTGTGACAATAATCATTTGCGTATTACATAATGGACACTCAGACATCAAGTACATCTTCTTTAACAAGAACTTGATCCATAAAAGGGGATCCATGAATAGGTGCTGAATGGATAACCACTTTTCAAAATGAAATACCGCAAGGAATATGAAATACTAACGAGATAAACACACTATCCAAACATCAACAAATTTGTACCAAGTATACTTATAGCTGCCAAAAAATGACTGTCCATCGACTGTCAGTCAACCGTCAGTCGACCGTCAATCGACAGTCAATCGACAGTCAATCGACAGTCAATCGACAGTCAATCGACAGTCGATCAACTGTCAATCAACCGTCACTCAATCATCGGTCAACAGTCGACCGATCGGTGAAGAGTCGTTCAATAGTCAGTTGATAGTCGACCGACAGTCAACCGACTGTCAGTCCTAAGTCTTTAATGACAGTTGACCGACTATCGACCGACTCTCTATCGACGCAGTGTCGGTCGATATTCGGCCAACAGTCGGCTGACAATCGTTTATGTGCAAATTGTTTGCCTTTTAGATCTACTCTACTTTCTTTAAAAATGTACGCATATTATGAATTTATCAGCTACTGTCGAACCCCTATTAATTTGTTCACTCACCATTTCCACCGAGGATTTGCCATTTAATAGGGATTTCCTCGGAAATCAGCATAAGGCGTGTATTGAATATTTGGTGGCTACTTAAAAGGGGTTATAACAATAGAAGAACCCTCATCAGGACGGCCAAACTATGGCATATGAAATACTATGTGTAGGTACACCATTCACAGCCGCACCACCCCCCTGCCCTCCATAACGCACATGCAAATTCAAAGAAAAAGGTGAAAGGAAAAGTGAAAAAGGAGGCAATGGTACGGAGAGCCCCATGCTGAAAATTGTTTAGGAAGACATTGCAGAACAGTACCCTGTGTAAAACAATTGTCACACTCAATAAAATGTTGAGAGTAAAGCATTTACATGTATTCGCAATTCCAATAGTTGTCTCCGAGCCCACAGAATCTTTCTTCGTCTTGCACAGCGCTCCAACGCCCACAAACGCTAAGATAATCAAATCGCCATTATTTCAGTATCGTCGGTCGAATGTCGACCGACGGTCAACCATCCCACCGATGGTCGGCTGACGGTCGACCAACCGTTGTCGTAGAAATCGGTAGTCAACTGTCAACCGACGTTTAATCAACTGTCGGTCAACCGTCAGTGACAGCCGACCGACCGTTGATTGACTTCCGACCGACTTTCAACTGACTTTCTATCGACCATCGGCCGACCTTCTACTGGCAGTCGGTCGAAAGTCAGTAGACAGTCGGTCGACTACCGACTGACGGTCGATTGACGGTCGACCGACAGTCAACCAACCATCGGTCGATGGTCATTTTTTGGCAGCTAAAGTATACTTGGTCCACAAATTTAACCATGTCTGTCATTCCTCTAGTTTCTGGGCTACACTGTAGCTCAGTTGGAAGAAACAAATAAACTGCAGGGGGCTAACCTATGTAATAGTTTGTGTTGTGAATATTTGAATTAGTTAGCGATCATTTTAATGTCTTTCTTAGTCAGCCATTGTATATGGTCCTTTTTTCTTAAACTGTCAGAGTAAGTCTGCAGTTACAATTTAATCTATACTTCGCTTCTTCACAATTTAATACATTTTGTGTATCCTGCTACATATTTGTTTCTAACGGACTATCCATTCATTCATTCGAATAGGGTCAGGGATTGTCCTCCTTCTCACTTCACTTCACTTCACTTCATTCTTGTCCAAAAGCAAACAGCTCAAGCACCATATTCTATCACACACTAAACTCTTGACAAATAAAACAAAATACTGTCGAGGGTGTCCTACCTCCCAGTGTTATGGTGACTCCATTTTGGGGCTGAAGATTTGGGTGTTGTTGACGTCTGAAATAGATACGATACAGTATCTCCAGGACTGGCAAAGTCACCAAAAAACTGCGAAGGACGGTAACCAACCTCACAAACTCAGATTAACTGAAGACTAATCGGAAACCATAGTATTAAATACTAGCTCAGCCACGGGTCCATAATTAACGGTGTGAAGAAACAACTCTTCCAGAAATATGACATCTGTCTTGTAGAAACTCACGTGATGAAATTCAAATTGCTTGGAGATCAAGAAAGTGAAGATGTGGAACTTGGGTGCATAAACGGCTCGTCGTGTTTTCGCAGGGCAACAACAAGAAGTACAATCGTGCACAAACCTTACAAGCAGAAAATGTTCTTCGAGACAACCGGAAACGCACAGCCTCGATTTCGTTTCTTTAGTCTTTGTTCTGACTGACAAGCGGCAGCAAATTGTTCCGAGAGGCCCCGGGAACGAGATCGAGGGATTATCAGTTTGCCAGGTTCTCGTCGGAAAACAGTGCTTGTTTTTCATATCTACTCTCGGAGGAGTACACTATGTGTTGAATATGTTCCAGTTTACCCGTCGTTGAAATTTTCTAAAGTTGTAAAAAGCGGGTCACGTGGTTGTATAACCTCAGTGGTAGCTTTGCGCCATACTGAAAAGCAGGGCAGCAGGGTCTGTTGTTTGACTGTAGGGGTTGAGGTTTTGCGGAGAAACTGATTTTGTGTGAGTTTTGTTTCACAGAATTTTTGTAATTTTTTTGCGAGTCACGTGAAAATCGCAAACACGTTTTCATGCTAGGGTAGAGGAGTGGTCATTATTTATGGATAGGGGCCTTAGGGGTGGCAAATGGGAGAAGTCGGTGGTATAAACTTTTTATGCTTCCTCCCCCCCCTCCTGCAAAGAATGGAGGTAAACTTTTTGATGACCCCCCCCCCCCCCCCTCCCACCATATCCACGTTTTATGCAAGGAGCAATTACACCATACCCAGCACCTAATGGCAGAACTATCAATCCCTTCATGAAGCCTGAACTGCAGAATGGTTTGAACTGATGCACTCTTTATTGTCAATAACAGAGGTTTCATAGTAGTTTTACTAAAATTGGTTTATTGGTTCATTGGATTCTTTTTTTGCCACACTCACTGAGAACCCAAGTGCAAAGCATGCTGGATGCAAACACGCCCAAGCAAAACAAACAAGAACTGGTCACATGACAGGCGATAGCAACAAAAAATGAACCACTCACAACATCAGAAAGGCTGCTGCAAGGACTGGAGCAATTGTACAGGTTTGTACACTAGTCAGTAGCAATATAATAAGTTTTTCATTAATGTCAGTGTATTAAAACCCTTCCCCTTCTGAGTTCCTAAACAAATTCTCCCAACCATTCAAGATGAAGATGTGTGAGTGATGTAGTGAGAATTCATGGCTGAATTAGCTTTCATATGAAGTTCTCCTTGCTGCCGGTCTGATACAATCATTATATGGTGAGTATAGGGAAAACTCAAGTTGATCAGTCAGGAGTAAACTGAAATGATTAAACAAAATCTTCTCCTGTGAGTTTCTAATCATCAAGGAGAAATAATGTAAAGAGAAGTTTGTAATATTGATCATGCATAATCATGTATCGCAGATCACTCAACTCAGAATTCTCCAAATACAAGTCACACATTTTCCTCATATCAGGTAAGGAGATTTGAAGTTTTCATTTTTTGAGTTAACTTTGCACACTTGAGCCTTCATCAAGAGCTTGTCCTAAACAACTAAAATTATGTCACAGTACATACTTTTCATAGCCTGAAATTGCACAGATGCACAGACGGCTGACATTTGAGGCTATACTATTTGTCGCTTCATTGGCGTTGTGAGTGACAAGGCCCCGGAGCACTCTTAGCCTGGCTTCCTCTTCATGAACACACTCGTCCTAATGTGAGCTACTCTTCCACTGCAAGATAAAACTTTCTCTGTCTGCGCCTGCGCATTTCACTCCCTTCTCTGTTCATCTCAGTGTGGTCTTTAATATTGTTCAAGTGAAACCACAATACACAAGGTACAGTCTGTTAAAACACAGCACTCTCTCATAGAATATTTTGCTATACACAGTTGATTGATGTGACAATACATCAACATTGTTCTACAGGTTAATTCTTGGCTCATTTTCTAATCTGCTAAGCTTGCCGAAGTTAAATCAGGTGCAGAGATTAAAACACTTCCAACAGCACCCTGCCATATTCTTGCCATTTACAGTAAGCTGATTGCTGTGAAGTCATATTAGTTGCTCTACAGTTTCTTGGCTCATCCTCCTCAAGAGGAAAAGTATACACTACACCTTGTTATATCCAGTGTTCAGTCAACTGTCACAGCTGATCATCAAACTCTTCTGCATGTACAAGTTGGTGGGGTTACCGACTGCTGTTCAAGTTTCACAGTCTGACAGTAAATCATCAGAATCCAGCAGGAATTCCTCAGAATCCAAACCAGCATAGCAACCAAGAATGTGAAGCCGGCTGTCGTGTCAAGCATCACCATGGGAACTATCACTATGGAAACCATCACCAGGTGCAGCAGGCCATTGATGCTGTGTCACTTAAGACAAAAAGAGTTTGAATTAACCTTGGAACTAAAATCACTGGTCATATCTAACTCTTGATGCTCGAGTTGTACAGAATGTCTATAGAAAGCTGGTTGAAACTGTTTAACACAAGGATTTGGTACCAGGAACCTGAGTTGCTACATATTGTATCTCCTGCTATCTCTAGAATGTAAAACTTCCACTGAAAAAAACACCTGTGTGCAGCTTAGAGCCGTTTTCGGATAATTCCAAAGTACAAGTACAACACCAATCATGCACAGAGCTGTAAGAACACTTTTAACCAAATGCAAGCCAAAGTATTCTGCCTTTGGTTTTCTTTTGAAAAAGAAACCATCAGAAGTGGGAGAACACACCATCGCCAGTCTTGCTTTCTTACGCGACAATATTGCAATCTGGTTTTGTTTTTGCTCTTGATTTGCCAAGAATGCTACTAAGGTTGTTTGCACCAATCAGAAAGCATAGCAAACGCCAAAGCAAAGCAATCACACAATTACTTTCGACTATCCAAAAATGACTCTATTGAAATGGTTTATTGCACTTGTGGTGTTCACTAACAAGTTCAAACGATGGACCGGCCATGGTACAGACTATAACTGGGAGTTCCACAACTTAAGTGAAATGCTGCCTGTCCTGCACACATTGATACAACATCTCGTTGCTGTAATTTCTGTACTTTGTCCAATTTTATTGGTAGAACGCAATTGCCACATCGGGTCAGTTGGCTTAAAAGAAAATGAGTATGCACTGGAGCTACGGGCTGTAATATTGTCACTGAAACACTGATTTTCCTTGGGCATGGTTGGGTAAATTTGTATAATGAGCTGAGGAGTAAAAGGGTTAAAACACTCTGCTGAGAGACAACACATACTGTACCATGTAAACCAACTTGTGTTGAATGCTCAACAATAATCCTCTGCCAGTTGGTGCAGACCTTCACACCTCAAAGCACACGCCAGCATCTGATACGTGCAGGAATCTTTCTGTCTTTGGTACCAGACTTTCAACATCTCATATGCCTTTTGCTTAGGTTCAATGATTGCACTGTTGTACGTTATGTTGTCTATATCGTCCTGGCTCAGGTCAAGCCGTAGTCCCAATGATTTCCAGCACGGGACAATCTTCCTTGACAAGTCAAGAAGAATTATCAACTCTGGTACAGAGGATGGGTCCACCTTTTCTTTCCTGGCAGACTGTGAATCTGTTGAATAACATCTTAATTATACATGTGTCACCAGGTCAAGTCATGTATAAGTTATTGTGTGTTTTGGTCATGAATCACTCAGTGATAGTGGCGCATTTTTGAGTGAATAAACGATTTTGAGTTTGGCTTTGAGTTAGTGTACTGTAGTTCGTTGTTTACCGTTCTTCCATTCTTCTGTTTATAAGTCATCTCGGCTTGGCTACACATGTGTCTGCTTCAAACAGTTCAATCATTGATTACGTTCATTTAGAAAAAAATTATCATAATGATAAATTTACAAAATACTGGAAAGATTTTGTCTTCCACTGTGCATGCTTGTGGCATTAGAAGAAAGTTTGCACTGCCATACATGCATGTCCATTATTTTTCTTTCAAACTGTTTTGTTTTATTCATTTTTTTAGACTTTTGTCCAACTCATTGTTATTCTGACTGTTTTGTCCAATCCATTTCTATAGCTGCAGCATTAAACCAAAGACCAAGAAAAAAAAATTCCTCAGGGAGATGCATTTGGCTTGGTATGAGAGAAAGGCATTAGGGTTTAACTGATGTTATTACTCGACTTAACATTTTCGAGTGCAAATAAAGACGAAAACGAGTGCAAATATGGAAGCATATTGCACTCATCAGGAACCAGATCAACTGGTTTATTAGCTAGAGCGTTTGGCCCTGTTTCGCCTGTTGCATAATAAACAATTTATTACACGAAAAGTTGTGCAATACGGCTGTATTTTTACTCGTCAGTTATATTTTTTCTTGCCTGAAGCAGAAATAGAACTGACTCGTAAAAATACTCTGCCATATTCCACTCCTTTGTGTAATAACCCTTTTGTACACAAAGAATAACAAGCTCAAAGAGGATGAAAAACAAATAAAAGGAAAGGAAAAACAAGAAGAATCACAGATTAGTTAAGACATAATAAGAAAACAGTCAAACAGCAGGAATGTAAATAATGAAAAAGGATCAAGAAATAACTAACTTTGTACCTGTAACATTTGCACTTCGTTCAGCAAGTTCATCCGAAGTCTGTAACATAAAACAACAAAGACAAAAGATGAAATATTTCCATAGGCTGCTAAAAGCATTGCCAACACATTGATAGCACACTCATCTGTGGTATCTACCATCTCTTGCATGTTGTTCCCATCAAACCAACAAACTAATGACACACAGAATCAATACTTATTTGCAAGACATAACCTTACAGTAGCAAAATTATTATAAAGCCATTCAAATCCAGAACAAAAAATAAGTTTCCTGTACTGCTGTACTGCTGAAACTTTAATGATACTGTACTTCAGTCAGGTGAGCTAATTATATATCTCCACTGTGGTTGTATACAGTTTCATTAGACTCAGGGAAAAACAAGAGCATTACCATAAAATATTTTCTTTAGTACAGTTTTTTTTTTAATTCTTAGTATTTAAAAGATGGCTTGCAGATAATTCTAAATAAGTGGACATTAAAACATCAACCCTACACTGAATGGATTTTTAAATGTTTACATGCCATAAATGTCTAAAATACTGTACAACTTCTCTACAAGAGTTTCGTACTTGCTGAGTTGAGTCCTTGAAGCATGTAAATGAAAATCTCAATAATTTTATTGAACAATGAAATGCATTTTTCTTCATGACTCAAAATGTTATAAGCATTGTTACAAGCCAATGTTTAGACAACTATTTTTAGAAAGGGTGGAAAGATTATGTGGCTAAATGCAATTTAGGCTAAATTAATTCCGAGATTGACTGGTCAGCAGTCTACCTCTTCAGCTAGGTGTGCCCCAAAGGCTTCTGAGTTTTCACACCTACATTGCTTCATTTTGCTGAACCTCAGCAGATTAATGTCTGCTTGCTCGATCGTCACAAAATCAATATTGCTCCTCTCGCTTCTCCCCACTATATGTTAGTTACATATACCAGATCTGCACTGATTATCAGTGTCAGGTACAAGGTGGTGGGCTGTGGCACTGGGGTTGCCATGGATACCTCCCACTTCACTTAGGCACCCCCACCTACCTCATCCCTGGCGATGAGGTTAACAATAATATAATACACTGGTTGCTGATCATTACTCTCTGCTTTCCATTCAGAAAACTTGATCCAACAAAGTAGTAGATTTTGTATAATGCGTTCTTCTTGTATGTACAGTAAACAAGGCTCTCATGCCAAACTTTATCAAATACTTTACTTATGTCTAAGAAGACCATCTAAACATCCTTCCCTTTTACTAGAGCTTCATGTAAATAGAAATGATACTGAACATAATTCTTTAAGCAATAGTACAGATTTGCCACCTCCATTACAAAGATGAACATGTACTGTGCACATAATAATTATATTCAGCCATTAATCAGTCTCACCTGTTCACTTGAGATGCAGTGCTTCTGAAGACGTTGTGAGAACTGTTCCAGCAGCTCCAAGTGTTGGTGAATATCTATCAGACAGGAATAAAACAACTTGTGATTATTTTCTGGCATACAAGACAGTGCTTACTGGAGACAAGGTGCTTATTAAAAGAAAAAAAAAAGGAAAAAAAATTGACCCAGGGTGCATCTTGAAGAGGGGGCGCTTATTAGAATCATTACAGTAAATCATCACATCATTCCCATTAATGTGGCGGGAATAATTCAAACCATGCACTTGACCAACTGCTCCCTATGGCTTCACAGCTCAGTGGAAATCTACATGATTGACTATAACTTTACAATAAGTGATCTTGATACAAACTGTTTGAAAATTTAAGCTTTGATACAGTCCATTTTGATTGCATGAGAGTCAAAACAATCATAAAAACAGTGCTCTTGTAAATCATTAAACTATCAAATTATTTCTTTTTCACTCAGCACTGGATGTTGATCAACATTGATTATTACATCACTTCATTATTACTGACCTTTGACAGGGTACACCAAGCATGCTGGTACATCAAAACCTCCATCTGGACAAGTCATCCAGAGCTGTCCCCCAGGAATCTTTTTCTCCGTGTACACCCCTTGGAATCTGTGTGGCTGTTTTACAGCAGACTGTACACAGTGAGGGCATACAAGCCATCTCTCAAACTTCACACCAGGCCACTCCATCATCAGAGATGTCATGTCCTCCTTCAGACTCAGCAGTACTTTCCACAGTTCCACTGGGTCTTTACCCTCAACAGCAATACTGATGACAGTCTCACCACCATCAGTTCGCCTCTGCACCACAACTCGGCTGCTAAAAATTCTGGCCAAAACTCCATCCTTCCAGTCTCTCCGGCTGTCTGTGTCTTGGATGTGATGGTGCATGCGCACTGCCAACTTCTCGTACAAAGGAGGAGGGCACATGGCAACAAACAAGTACTCAAGAGTGAGCCGGTAACAACCAAGTGAAGGAACACTCTGTAGTACCTGATTCACATCTGGTCCTGCAGCCTCCTTCAGGAACCACGGAAACATCAGCTTGTCCACATCACCATCTTCATTGCTTGACAAGATAAAGCACAGGTCAAACTTGACAAGCAACTGCGTCAATCCATTGAACAGCTCCTCATCAAGTTTCATGTGTTCCCAGAGGCCTTCCAGCAGAGCATGTGACATCACACCTTGCTTCAGCAAACTTTGTTTTTCTTTCTCAAAGGAAACAGAGCTAAACTTGG
Source organism: Plumapathes pennacea (assembly GCA_964036295.1). Taxonomy (NCBI): domain Eukaryota; kingdom Metazoa; phylum Cnidaria; class Anthozoa; order Antipatharia; family Myriopathidae; genus Plumapathes; species Plumapathes pennacea. Next base: position 28,134,671 of record OZ038463.1, on the reverse strand, counting down.
TGTTGAATACTGCATGTTTATAGTTCAGAAAATCTGTAGAATGGTGCTCTGCAAAAATGGCTTTCAATAGTTCAGCAAGGTACTCAGGGCGATGGAACACATAGTTTGAAAGCTCAGCAGGATGGTCGTACCAGATAATGATTCCAGTACTGTGCAGGAAGGACAGCACATCCCGACATCTTTGCTCTGTTGTCTTGAGCATTTTTTTAACCACATTGTAGGTCCTCTTAGTCAACATCTTGAACATCCTCTTGACATCCTCCATGACCAAGAATTTCTTCCTCTTCACATCATCAGAAAGGCACATTTCCCTGTACAGGGACAACCAAGATGAGGGAATTTTTCTTCCTTTCTCAACAGCAAGCTGCACAATTTCTTCTTGGAGTTCCTTGATGTTTTCCATTGTCTTTGAAGAGACAACTCTGACATGCTGAAGTACATCACCATACTCACCTTGCAATGCAAGCTGTTCAATTTCAGCAATCTTTGAAGGAACATCCAGCTTGTCAACTTGGTCAGCTTGGGTCAATACAAAGCGAACTGTTGCTTTTGGGACGCGAGACTCCAGCACATGAAGCCAGCTGCCAACATCTTTGTCAAAATTATCTCTCGAGTAAGTGCCCAGATTTACAGCCAATAGTATCAAAGCATCCTCATCAAGGAAGAAAGGATGCACAACTCTGTACCATTCCTGTCCTCCAAAATCAACAACTTGAATGTTTACATTACATTCTTTGTTACATAGTTCCCAGTTGCTTCTTTCCAAAACAACTGTTCTGTCATCTTCTTCCACAAGACTTGGCATGCTATTGACCAGTGTCTTCACAAGACTTGTTTTTCCAGCCCTACTGGACCCAACAAGAACAACTTTCATATGCACAGATAATTCTCTGTACTCTTGAAGGAAATTGAATATTGCCTCACTTCCTTGAGAACAAACACTCTTAGGAGGTAGAACCAATGGGTTGCTCGCAAGGTTGAGGTTTTCATAGTCAAGCCAGCATTTCAAGTCAAGAATGCCCACTGGTAATTCCCTTAACTGATTACTTTCTAAATTTAGGCTTTTCAATGACTTCATGTTAAAAAGACTTTCTGGGACACCTTCTAAATTGCAGTTATTCAGCTTAAGAGCTTTCAGCCTCTTTAGCTTGTCTGCTACATTTAGAATGCTCTTGATGTGACTCCATGACAAATCCAGCTTTTCCAGGCCTGTCAGTTCCGTCAACTCACTTTTCATTTCACTCAGTTCACAACCCTGCAAACTGAGTTCCCTCAATTCAACCAGTCTTCTTATTGTATTTGGAATGCTCTTGATGTGATTCCATGACAAATCCAGCTTTTCTAGGCCTGTCAGTTCTGTTATCTCACTCTTCATTTCAGTCAGTCCACAATGATGCAACATTAGTTCCCTTAGTGCAACCAGTCTTTTTATTGTATTTGGAATGCTCTTGATGGAATTCCATGACAAATCCAGTTTTTCCAGGCTTGTCAGTTCTGTTATCTCACTCTTCATTTCAGTCAATCCACACTTCTGCAAATTGAGTTCCCTTAGTGCAACCAGTCTTTTTAATGTGTTTGGAATGCTCTTGATGGGATTCACGGAGAAAACCAGCTTTTCCAGGCCTGTCAGTTCTGTTATCTTACTGTTCAGTTCAGTAAGTCCACAATCTTGCAAATTAAGTTCCCTTAGTGCAGTCAGTCTTCTTATTGTATTTGGAATGCTCTTAATGTCATTGAATGACAAATTCAGCTTTTCAAGGCCTGTCAGTTCTGTTATCTCATTCTTCACTTCAGTCAGTCCACAGCTCTGTAAAGTGAGTTCCCTCAGTGCAACCAGTCTCCTTATTGTATTAGGAATGCTCTTGATGTGATTCCCTGACAAATGCAGCTTTTCCAGGCCTGTCAGTTCTGTTATCTCACTCTTCATTTCAGTCAGTCCACAATATTGCAAATTTAGTTCCCTTAGTGCAACCAGCCTTCGGATAGCATTTGGAATGCTCTTGATGGGATTACCTGACAAATCTAGCTTTTCCAGGCCTGTCAGTTCTGTTATCTCACTCCTCATTTCAGTCAGTCCACAATCCTGCAAATTGAGTTCCCTCAGTGCAAGTAGCCTTGTTGTATTTGGAACGCTCTTGATAGGATTACCTGACAAATTCAGCTTTTCCAAGCCAGTCAATTCTGTTATCTCTCCTACTTCAGTGAGTTGGCAAACACTGCAATCCAGCTCGTTGAGTTGCACCAGTGTTCTCACACTTTCTGGAATTATTCTGATTGGATTGTTGGACACATGTAACTTTTTCAGGCCACATAACTCTGTTATTGCAGTTCCAATCTCAGTCAGTCCACATCTGTCCACATGCAGTTCTTTCAGTTGAGGTGGAAAACTCTGGGATGATGGAAACGATTTGAGGGCAACACACCCACTCAGGCGTAGACAGGAAAGGTTCTCAAGTTTGTTGAGCTCTGGTGGCAACTGATTGATCCCTGTGTTATCAGATAAATCAAGAACCTGGACTTGTGTTAGTTGTGATATTGCTTCTGGTACAGTGCTTAGGTTCTGTGAACTCAGATTGAGCTCCAGTTTCCCCTCCTGGTTCCTCTTCACAGAATCTTGAAGCTTCTCAAGAGAATACATGTTGGGTTGGACTTCACTCTTGTAAACTGAACTGCTGGCCATCGAGTAAAACAAGAAACAAAAGGCTGATAGACTATAACACAACTATTGTGGTCAGCTGAGCAATAATGACTGTTTCTTGTGTCTCAAAGACCCAAGACCTCAAAAACTTAGACTCCTAAAAATACTAAAACATTTCAACATTTCTTCTCACAATTGCTTTAAATGGAAACTGTTTGACAAAGGCTTCAATCAATGTGGTACTACAGTAAGACCAAACTGGGTTTAACTTAATTGCTAATATCATGGTGCCATGAAATATAAAATGTTAATGCAATTAAACCCATACTGTCCAAACATAAACACATTTAACTGTCTGTCATTCTTCCAGTTCTGGCCTAAAGCTCTTAAAATGGCCAAAATGCTTTTTCTTGTGATAGGATTCATGAATCAAAGCAGCAAGGCAGCTGTAAGCTCGCAAATTTGTAAAAAGGATTTTTTTTTTTGCCGAAGTAGCTATTTATAACGCGGGCTAAAAAAGTGTTTATAATAATAAGAGATAATTGAGAGAAAAAAATTATCGACGCGGTTTTCACGGGTCACGCGACCAGTGATGTTTAGTTACTTTACATCTTTCACAGTGCCAATTTAAATTGTTTCGTAACTTTATAGTTCAGACACAAGCACCAATTTAGTCGGTCATGAGCGGGTCACATGGCTTTGTTGTCACGGTATTCAAACATCCATAGCTCCCAATAGATATTTTGTATCGACTCAGAATTTTGCTTTAGGTCTTAAGGCATGATAGTCTTGAACATACTGTATCAGTGTATTGGACTTATAGGATACATTACTTTTGAGATGACTTTTTATGATGTCACATGCAAACCAACTTGTAAACATTCACCGGAAATGGATATTTTTGGCCTTTTCAAGGCCGAGATTCAATATCTTTCGGCCTAGTATCTTCCAAGTCGCATTTACTGTCACTACAGAAATTTTGGCGGACACTAAACCAACGGCTTCAGATTTGTTTGTGATAACGCCATTGCTGCCACTGATTGTTTGACCTTCATGGCACCGTGCCAAAATGTCGCAATAACAACGCAAGTTCAGAATCAATGGCCAAACAAACTTTGAACGCATGACAAACCTTCAAAATGAGAACACATTTCGAACAAAAATATGGTTGCAAGAACTACGACAACATCTTGCTTTTAAACTGCGTTGTTTGACACACCCTGTTACGTGCCTTCATCATGCCCAAAATGGGGAAACTGCAACTGCTTTATTTGGAAATCCATTGTTGACAACAGAGGGAATAGGGAAGCAGGGAAGTAGGGAAGGGAAAGTGATTACTATACCTCGCAAATCCCACAAAGTGGGATTCACAAGCTAAAACTGAAATCTATGCTAAAGCAGCATGATAGTTTCTGGTGTCTTCGAGATATCGAAAGCTAAAGACCCTGCTAAATGTTATGTTTGCGAAATGGCTAAAAATACCACACTGGTTGAAGCCTCACTCAACCAGCTTCATGTTTTCATGTTTCATGGTTGTGCCTTGATGCAATGATCCGCTTTTATTAAAGGAGCTTCTTGCAAGAATGGAAAGACACTGGTGTCTGTGTATCGGTCAGTCAGCCAGCCAGAAGATAAGAACTACTTCACCAACTCAATCACGAGAAGAAACGATCAAATATCTTAGAGTACTTTTGGGGGTCTTAGCTTTCAAGTTCTTAGTTTTTGAGGTCTTGGGCCTTAGGTCTTAGTTTTTCGAGACACCCCGACTGTTCCACAGTCCTTTAGACAGATGTGTACAATTTTAAGCAGGGATGCACAACTTCACAAAATGACCAGTGAACAAACTGCAGACTGCTAATTTTTTTAAATACTGTATACTGTACTACATTATGTACTGGGCCCAGTTGTTTAAAGCAAGGTTAAGCTGTAACTAACTTTGGTGTCATTTTTAAGTCTAAGCTTTGAGCAAGAACAGACTTTTTAGCTAGTCTATGATCAAAGCTCTCCAGTTTGTTAGCCACAAACAGGAGAGAAAGAATTTGTTAACCCTGGGTTAGTTTAACCGGGCTTTGAACAACCCAGTCCTATACATTAGCAACACCACAGTTGGAAACTAAAAAGTGGCACTAGAGGTCACTGAGGACCAGTCTTGAACAGTATCACAAATTAAAATACTTTGTCTTTGGTAGTGTAGTCTAATTTACAGACTTGTCCCTTGAAATAAGGTCAGGGTTTTGTATTCTGCTTCCACTAGCTTTGTTCTTGCCCAAATCAGTACAAACAGCTCAAGCACCACATATTTTATCACACACTGTACCCTTGACAAAATATTAAAAACAAACAAAGGGTGTCCTACCTCGATACAGTTCTGTCTTCTGTGACTCCACTTAGGGGCTGAAGCGAACCTGAGAAAAATTTGGATGTCGCTCAACAGCTTGACTGCTTCAGCAGACAGCGCCTACAGAAATACGAGATGTCTCACATGATTTACGTTTTGAAATTCAAAAAGCTTGGAGATCGAAAAAGCGAAGACCTGGAACTTGGGTGTTCATAAAAGAACTCACCGTGTTTTCGCAGAACAACAACTGCGGCAACTAAAAAAGTACAAGCCTCACAACTAAAGAACTCCTCGATTGCTCTTTACCGAGGAGAGCGGAAAACGCACAACTTCGATTTAGTTTCTGGGTCCTGGGAACGAGATTGAGGGGAGCCGGAAGCCCAACCTCGTTCCCAGGTTCTTTCATCTACCTTCTCCACCCCGAACTATCGTCGGAAAGTTTTCGACATTTCCAAGAGAGAAGTTAATCATGCTTTCGCCGACGGAGAGATGCAGAGATCGACACTGCCTCAAAATTCTCCAAATGCAAAGCGCACATTTCGTCATATGAGGTTGGGGGCCATCACAGCCGTCATCAAGAATGCGTCCTGAAAAAAAACTAAAATCACGTCACAGTACATCTATTTTTGTGTTCACTATGGGGCTTTCCTTGGAAGCACGGGAGTTTCACCTTGAGAGAGTAACAGGTATTTTATCGCACGCCCCAACCTCGTTCCCAGGCTCTTTCCGAGTGCGTCTGACCTGCTGAGCGTGCGTCCTTTAGTTGTAATTTGTTTTCTTTCTGGAACTTAAATTTTGGAGCGAATAGGTATATAATGTATTGATCTCATCCCATACTATAGAGCGGCTTTACTCGTGCAGTTGAGAAGCGTTACTATTCCGGACAGTTGAAAAAAGGTAACTAGAAATAAGATAATCGCAGATATTCCCTCGTCCTGTAGAGGGTTTTCGGGAAGCGGAATTCTTGTCTATTTTTCGCTCAGAGATTATTTAAAATCGTGAGGAAATCTTTGTCGCACGGCAGTCTGGTTTTGTGGTTCAGACAACGTGCGCAGTGATGCGTTTTCAACTTTTCGTGGACAAGTTAAACTCCAAAATTCACTGAGAGAACTTCTACACTCAAATACAGAATACTCCGAGACTTACAAGCCAAGAATTGCGCAATTTGGATCAGCTTTGCATAGCCGGGAGAGTCGATCTTCGACAACGAGTTTCTTTTCTTTCTTTTTTTTTTCTTTTTTTTCTTTAAATTTTAATAGAAGCCACGATTGTATCAGCCAACGCTGTATCCTAACCAAATACGTGTGTGTGTGTGTTTTTTTTTATTTTTTTATTTTTTTATTTTTTTAGCGAAATAAGCCATAAGCTTGCAGTTTTTAACAAATTGATACGACAAGTTTTTGCAAGCGAACGGTAGACAAACTGAATTTTCGTTTGGCGATCGAGATTCGAGCATTCCATCCAAATCAACTCCAAAACTCACTATGGCAACTTTACACACGCGTTATATAGAACTTTTTATTGCCGAATCTCTGATCCAGAGCGAGACTGTCGTAAGAAACAAGCAAATTCGTGACTTGATTAGCCAGTCATGATGCACAACCAAGTTTGACAGTTTGTGATGCGACGCGTAATTTTAGACGAAAGGTCATGATTAGTCCAACCTACATTTAAACAAACGTTACAAGTGGTTTTTTTTTTTGTTTGTTTGTTTGTTTGTTTGTTTCATATCAAGGCTTCTTCTATTGAGATTTTGAGTCTTCGCGCTGTAACAAATATTTCAAATATAGTAAAAGCGTGGGAATTGTAATACGGGACGCTTGTTATCACAAAAACGGTGGTGTATCAACAAAAAGTTGATCAAGGTACTGGAACGCCGTAAGAGTGACAATAGCTGACGTTTCGAGCGTTAGCCCTTCGTCAGAGCGAATGTTATCACAGTTGTACACAAAAAATAACAGAGAAACAATTTATTGCTCGTCGTGATAAGGTTTCAAACTCAAACCTTGAGCGAAGCAACGCTTTATTGCGAATCGTTATAATCGTGAATAGCGCAATGTCATCGGAGATTGATCCTCGATGAATGAATGTTGTGCTTGGAACATTCACTGATATGCCTCCAATTTAGACAAAACAAACACTTAGCTTACATCGTACGCACAGCTAAAGCACTTTTGCGTAAAGCGGGGCAAAATTGAAAGAATGAGTTCAAATTCCCCACTTCTCCGGCGTTTGAAACTGACCATAGCACTAGCAACGCTAGTTAATCTGAGGCCCTCCATTACTAAAGTCTAAGTATAAAAGCTTAAAAATTGAACTAACATATATTAGTACAGTTTAAAATTGAATCCTAAAATGTTGACAGTCCTAACAAACTGCAATTGAAAAATCTAAGCTAAATCCTATTAAAACGTTTAACTAAGGGAGTGATTATATGAGACCGGTATGAACTCAGACCGGTACGACTTCATATCGGTCCCCATATGAATCTTTGTTTCCGTTTACATGAGTCCGGTTCGAGAATTTGCCTCAAGCCGGTTAGACTTATTCCGGGAGCTGAACCGACACGAATGAGTCAGACCGGTCTGACTCAGATCGGTTCGGCAGTTTTTTCTAGGTAATTCAAATCGGTCTGAGAAGAGTTTTCGAACCGGCCTCATTTAAACAGAAACAAGGATTTGTATGGCGGAGACTTATCTAAAGTCGTACTAGTCTGAGTTGATACCGGTCTCATGTACTGACTCCATGCCGCGGATCCAAATTCGAACCGGTATGAGTTCGTACCGGTCTCATGTAATCACCGCCTAATATATAAGTACAATATCATAATAAAAATGAATAAGTACAATATCACAATAAAAATAAAAGTACATTAGCTGTGAGTACACAAGAGTCAACCCCATAGAAAATGCAGAACTTATCGTTCAAAATAATAGTATAAAAAGGCCTTCTAGGTTCCAAATTATGTTGGTAGAGATTTATACCATAAAATGGTGTATAAACTGTTTGCTCCTTAAAAATATCAGTAATGTCACTTTTCTTCTTTTAATTTTCGATGATAGGAACAATCCAAGCTTTTCTAAATAATGCATCCACGTTTCTCTTCTCACTCATTTCTTTCGCGACGCCCAATCCCTAGTAAATCGCACACGCCTGCAATACATTGTATACAAGGTACAGGTAGTCTGTTAAAACACAGACTTTGTTATGCACAGTTCAACTTGTTGCTCTTTGCTCATTTTGTAATCAGTTAAAAATTTGTGTAGTCCTATAAAGCATTAAAAAGTCATACCCCTCCCCCATGAAATTTTATGCATATTCCGGTAAAATTGTAACCGACCGATATTTTCACTGATTCTGAAAGTATCTCTGTTGTCACATTTTCTGTACAGAAATTTGGCCCTTCGTTTAAGAAAAGATCTATAAGATATTAAGAACATTAGACATTGTTGATAGTTGCTCTTGGCCTATTTTGTGATCAGTGCAGATTTGTTCAGTGAAACTCCAATATACAAAGTGTATCGTAGTCTGTTAAAACACAAAATACTTGTTGTGCTCAGTTAATTATTACTCTTGGCTTATTTTCCTAATCAGAGCAGGCTAGCTGTTCATGTAAAACTACAACAGACCAGCTACAGAATAATTACATCTTGTTGTGCACAATCAATGTATAATTGATGTGACATTTTTCAAAGAAACCATAAAATCCCTGTATGCACAAATGGATCAGGTCCCCCAACACTGTTCAAGTACAGTATTTCATCAAACTCAACTCAAGCAGAAAATCATCAGGCTCCAAACCAGCACAGCAACTGAGAATGTTCAACTGCCATTTGCCATGTCAAGCATCACCATAGAAACCATCACCAGGAGACTGCTGGACAACCTCCACTTGATGCTGTGTTACTGACGACAGAATTTAGAGTTTGAATTAAACTTGGAACTAAAACTGCTGGATGATGTTGTAAAGTTTAGTCTTTTAGCTTATCTACAGGGCATTGGGAGTTTGGATTGCTGCACCTCTTGCTACTGTATCTGTGTGCAGTTTCTCTTTTTCAATTCCTCAATGTGACTGCAATCATGTATGAAACACTACAAATACTGAAGTTCCGACATATTGCACATACGGTTGCCAAACCACATATGTGTATAATGGAGAATAACGGAAAAAGAATCCCATCAGGTCAATTAGTTTTAATTAGTAACTCAGCTTGGCTAAAAAAAAAATTTCTGTAAACTCTTCTTGGAGTAAGATCAAACATCAGTGAAAGTTTTACTCAAATCCTCAATATGTTTTGGGGTGGAACAAAATTTCTAGTTAAGTTGCGATCAAAATTCTAAGTTTGAGGCCAAGAGGCTGAAGAACTAAACAAAAATAACAATGAAATTTTTTGGTAATTTTGGGTCAGCATAAATTTGAGCTTTGAAAATCGGACTCGAGAGTGAACAACTTCAATGTTCTGAACTTTCAGCTTTTCACTAGAAACTTTATTGGGCATACTGTATTGAAAAGGTGGTATAAGATACAGTAGCTAATTGCTGAGACAATAGAACTATCAATAATTCTTTGAGAACTCTTGAGTAAAGGACTGGCCAAAAATCCATGCTATTTTACTAACAAAGTGGAGATTGATCTGGCTAAGGTGCGAAAGCTAGACTGCTGCTAAATCACGAGAAGGAATTCTGATAATCAGATATTTCATAACGTGGGTAACTATAATTATTATAAAATGAAACAGTATGGAGGGTACAAATCAACTTTTGAGAGCATGAAGCTTTCCTTACCTGTGCATACTTTAAACATTGTATCACGCGCCACAACAATATTTGTCTGCCAGTCGGCCCAGACCCTCGCGTCTCAGAGCATCCGCCAGCTTGTCATACGTGGAGGAACTTCCCATGTCCCAACAAGACTTTAACATCTGAAATGCTTTTTGTTCAGGACAAGGGAACATAACATTGTTGTAGGCGATGTTATCTATTGTGGCCTGGTTCATATCAAGTTGCAATCCCAGGAACTGCCACTGTGGAATGATTTCTTTTGACAGTTCTTTGAGAACTGACAGAGTTGGCACAGCGGACGGATTCCTGCACATTTCCTCGTCAGGCAGTAATTCTGTTGAAATAGATCCCACCGTTGAGACTTGAGTTCCAACTGTAAAAAAGAGACTAAAATGTCATACTCATGGCAACACTTTCATCGAATAACAAAATATAATGGAACGGGGTGTGGTGGAGGGGAGAAAACAGGGACCTTTTCATTGTCGAGAACTTTCAAATTCCCATACCATTTGCACTTTGGTCAGTAAAGCCATCGGAATTCTGTAAGAAATAAACAATTAAAAATATATTTATTAACACACATATTGTTTGTACAGCTGCTGTTTTTACAAAGTGAATTTTAGGGATGACCGAAACCTACAACAAATGCTCTAACAAAGACCCCCCTCCCGAGGGCTTATTTAATAATTTACCTTGGAGAGGGGGTGAAGGGTGGCTTGTATATAAAAGATAACTAGATGACAGCAAGAGATACTGTATTCGTGGTCAAAAAATAATACTATGTGAGGTTAAATGTGGGAAATGTAGAGTTCAAAAATATATCACCAAGCATGTAATGCGTATCATTTGTCTTGTTTCTATACTAATTTTGGTGCTGAAAGTCAACAGAATGAAGATGTGTGAGGGGAGGGGGGGGCTTCTTTGAAACGGGGAGCGTATTTCGAAATTTGACCTTGTAGATGGGGGGCTTATTATATAGCATTTACGGTATTGTCAGGTGGAAGATTCAAGCCAGGAGTATGGGTTTCACTTGAGGAGTGGAACCTTCAAAGGGTTGGGGGTGGGGGTATGTTGGTAAGCCGAACTCAATCTTTTCTGCCTCATGTCAACTATTACCCAAGATGTCATTTGGGAGGATAAAGAATGGTTAAAAGAAAAGAAAAGTGGCGAGAAAGCCCAAAAGAAACCATGGAGCTTATGGGTATTGGGCTTCCTCGATGATAACCTCCTAGGTTAATAGCACAGTAATGGCGGATGATAAATACACTGCTGGTAAAGTAAATACACACACACACATGCAGAAGTATCAACAAAGAAGGTATTGTTTCAGTTTAGGATTGAAAGCAGTAACACTGACTGAGTTCTGAATTTCCGGGCTAAGGGAGTTGAAAAATTTGGGTTTGAGGCGGGACGAGGCACTGAGGTGGGAGAGCTGGCATTTTCACTACTTGGTACAAAGTATGAGGGCGCACAGTATGGTACATTTAATTCATTTATAACATTCAAACAGTAGAACTGACCTGTTTACAAGGTATACAGTGTTTCAGATTACATGTAAACTGCAGCAGCAAGTCCAAGTGGTGTTGGATATCTTTTTTGGATCCTGTGAAAATTTGACCAAATAATAAACATGACATAAAAAGTAAATTATTAACTCATTATTTACAAAGTTATTCAAGAGAAGGAAATTAACTTGGCTCAAAGTGTAATATATTAATTCATCTGTACACACCATAAATTACGCCAAATAATGTAAAATTATTACTATGGCCTTGTAAATTCATTTTATAAAAACTCCAAAAGCATTTTATTGGTATCTGCTTTGTTTTGTACAGTCAATTTGGAATACATTAAAGCAATAATTATCAGAAACGTTTCTCAATCCTATTCTTTTCATTCTCACTAGGTTCATTAAACCCTAAATTGCTTAGAATACAAATTTAATTGTCTTAACAAAGAATGATTAATGTAGTGAGAAATGATATAATAGTCTAATTAATCAGCGTTCCTCTGTAATATGATATCGAAAGCCCAGTTCTCCGCACTGTTATAATATTTCTGGTAAAAATACAAAATACTGATAGTTCATCACAATCTCAGGGTGAAAAAGAAAGGAAATAAACTTCAATAAATATCATTTCATTATAACTGACCTCTGACAGGGTACACCAAGCATGCTGGGACATCAAAACCACCATGTGGACATTTCATCCAGAGTTGTCTCGAAAGAATCTTTTTCTCCATGTAAATCCCAGGGAATTTATGCGGCTGTTTGACAGCAGACTGTACACAGTGAGGACACACAAGCCATCTCTCAAACCTCACACCAGGCCACTCCACCATCAGAGATGTCATGTCTTCCTTCAGACTCAGCAGTACTTTCCACAGTTCCACTGGGTCTTTACCCTCAACAGCAATACTGATGACAGTCTCACCACCATCAGTTCGCCTCTGCACCACAACTCGGCTGTTGAAAATTCTGGCCAAAACTCCATCCTTCCAGTCTCTGCGGCTGTCTGCGTCTTGGATGTGATGGTGCATGCGCACTGCTAACTTCTCGCACAATAGAGGAGGACACATGGTAACAAACAGGTACTCAAGAGTGAGCCGGTAACAACCAAGCGAAGGAGCACTCTGTAGTACCTGATTCACTTCTGGTCCTGCAGCCTCTTTTAGGAAACATGGGAACATCAGCTTGTCCACATCACCATCTTCATTGCTTGACAAGACACAGCACAAGTCAAGCTTGACAAGCAACTGCGTCATTTCATTGAACAGCTCCTCGTCAAGTTTCATGTGTTCCCAGAGGCCGCTCAGCAGAGCACGGGACATCACACCTCGTTGCTGCAAACTTTGTTTTTCTTCTTTAAAGAAAGCAGAGCTAAACTTGGTGTTGAATGCTGCCTTTTTGTAGCTCAGGGAATCTGTAGAATGGTGCTCTGCAAAGATGGCTTTCACGAGTTCAGCAAAGTACTCAGGGCGATGGAACACATAGTTTGAAAGCTCAACAGGATGGTCATACCACGCAATGATGCCAATGCTGTGCAGGAAGGACAGCACATCTCGACATCTTTCCTCTGTTTTCTTGAGCATTCTGCTAACCACATTGTAGGTCTTCTTAGTCATCATCTTGAACATCCTCTTGACATCCTTCATGACCAGGAACTTCTTCCTCTTCGCGTCATCAGAAAGGCACATTTCTCGGTATAGGGACAACCAAGATGAGGGAATTTTTCTTCCTTTCTTCACAGCAAAATGTACAATTTCTTCTTGGAGTTCCTTGATGTTTTCCATTGTCTTTGAAGAGACAACTCTGACATGCTGAGGTACGTCACCACATTTATCTTGTAATGCAAGCTGTTGAATTTCAGCAATCTTTGAAGTTGCATCCAGTTTGTCAACTTGGTCAGCTTGGGTCAATACAAAGCGAACTGTTGCTTTTGGGACACGAGACTCTAACACATGAAGCCAGTTGCCAACATCTTTGTCAAAATTATCTCTTGAGTAAGTGCCCAGATTTACAGCCAGTAGTATCAAAGCATCTTCATCAAGGAAGAAAGGATGCACAACTCTGTACCATTCCTGTCCTCCAAAATCAACAAATTTAATGTGTACATTACATTGTTCGTTACACAGTTCCCAGTTGCTTCTTTCCAAAACAACTGTTCTGTCATCTTCTTCCACAAGACTTGGCTTGCCACTGGCAAGTGTCCTCACAAGACTTGTTTTTCCAGCGCTACTAGACCCAACAAGAACAACTTTCATATGCACAGCCAACTCTCTCCACTCTTGAAGGAATTTGAACATTGCCTTACTACCTTGAGAACAAACATTCTTAGGAGGTAGAACCAATGGGTTGCCTGTGAGTTTGAGCTCTTCATAGTCAAGCCAGCATTTGAAGTCAACTATACCAACTGGTACCTCCCTCAACTGATTACCTTCCAGATTCAGGCTTTTCAATGACTTCATGTTAAAAATACTTTGTGGGACACCTTGTAAATTGCACCAACTCAGATTCAGATCTTTCAGGCTCTTTAGCTTGTGTACTACATTGGGAATGCTCTCGATGGGATTCCGTGATAAATCCAGCCTTTCGAGGCCTGTAAGTTCTGTTATCTCGGTCTTCATTTCAGTCAGTCCACAATACCGCAAATTGAGTTCCGCCAGTGAAACCAGTCTTCTAATCGTATTTGGAATGCTCTTGATGCGATTCCCTGACAAATTCAGCTTTTCCAGGCCTGTCAGTTCTGTTATCTCATTCTTCATTTCAGTTAGTCCAGAATTCTGCAAATTTAGCTCCCTTAGCGCAAACAGTTTTCTGATTGTATTTGGAATGCTCTTTATGGTATTACGTGACAGATCCAGCTTTTCTAGGCCTGTCAGTTCTGTTATCTCACTCTTCATTTCAGTCAGTGCACAATCCTGCAAATTGAGTTCCCTCAGTGCAACCAGTCTTATCGTAATTGGAGTGCTCTTGATGTAATTTCTTGACAAATACAGCTTTTCCAATCTTGTCAGTTCTGTTATCTCACTCTTCATTTCAGTCAGTCCACAATCATGTAAATTGAGTTCCCTTAGTGCAACCAGTCTTCTTATTGTATTTGGAATGGTCTTGATGGGATTCAATGACAAATCCAGTTTTCTCAGGCCTGTCAGTTTTGTTATCTCACTCTCCATTTCAGTCAGTCCACAATCATGCAAATTGAGTTCCCTCAGGGTAACAAGTCTACTTATTGTATTTGGAATACTCTTGAGTGGATTTGATGACAAATCCAGCTTTTCCGGAAATTTCAGTTTTGTTATTTCATCCATTTTAGTCAGTCCACAATCCTGCAAACTGAGTTCCTTCAGTGCAATCAGTCTTCTTATTGTATTTGGAATGCTCTTGATGGGATTCCTGGACAAATCCAGCTTTTCCAGGCCTGTCAGTTCTGTTATCTCACTCTCCATTTCAGGCAGTCCACAGTTCTGCAAATTGAGCTCCCTTAGTACAAACAGTCTTCCTAACGTATTAGGAATGCTCTTGATGGGATTCCATGAAAAATCCAGCTTTTTCAGGCTTGTCAGTCCTGTTATCTCAATCTCCATTTCAGTCAGTCCGCAATACCGGCAATTTAGCTCCCTAAGTGCAACCATTCTTCCTATCGTATTTGGAATGCTCTTGATGTGATTTCCTGACAAACCCAGCTTTTGCAGGCCTGTTAGTTCTGTTATTTCACTCTTCATTTCAGTCAGTCCACAATACCCCAAATTGAGTTCCCTCAGTGCAATCAGTCTTCTTATTGTATTTGAAATGTTCTTGATGTGATTCCCTGACAAATCCAGCTTTTCCAGCCCTGTCAGTTCTGTTATCTCACTCTTCATTTCAGTTAGTCCACAATACTGCAAATTCAGCTCCCCTAGTGCAGTCAGTCTTCTAATCGTATTTGGAATGCTCTTGATGAGATTGAATGACAAATCCAGCTTTTCCAGGCCAGTCAGTTCTGTTATCTCACTCTTCATTTCAGTCAGTCCACAATACTGTAAATTGAGCTCTGTTAGTGCAACCAGCCTTCTTGTCATATTTGGAATGCTCTTGATGTGATTCCTTGACAAATCCAGCTTTTCCAGGCTTGTCAGTTCTGTTATCGCAATCATCATTTCGGTTAGTCCACAATCCCGTAAATTGAGTTCCCTCAGTGCAACCAGCCTTCGGATAGTATTTGGAATGCTCTTGATGGGATTACCTGACAAATCTAGCTTTTCCAGGCCTGTCAGTTCTGTTATCTCACTCTTCATTTCAGTCAGTCCACAATCATGTAAATTGAGTTCCCTCAGTGCAAGTAGCCTTATTGTTTTTGGAACACTCTTGATGGGATTACCTGACAGATTCAGCTTTTCCAAGCCAGTCAGTTCTGTTATCTCTCCTACTTCAGTGAGTTGGCAAACACTGCAATCCAGCTCGTTGAGTTGCACCAGTGTTCTCATACTTTCTGGAATTATTCTGATTGGATTGTTGGACACATGTAACTTTTCCAGGCCACATAACTCTGTTATTGCAGTTCCAATCTCAGTGAGTCCACATCTGTCCACATGCAGTTCTTTCAGTTGAGGTGGAAAACTCTGGGATGGTGGAAACGATTTGAGAGAAACACATCCACTTAGGCGTAGACAGGAAAGACTCTCAAGTTTGTTGAGCTCTGGTGGCAACTGAGTGATCTTTGTGTTACCAGATAAATCAAGAACCTGGATTTGTGTTAGTTGTGACATTGCTTCTGGTACAGTGCTTAGGTTCTGTGAACTCAGATTGAGCTCTAGTTTCCCCTCCCGGTTCCTCTTCGCATAATTTTGAAGCGTCTCAAGAGAATACATGTTGGTTTGGACTTCACTTGTAAACTGAGCTGATAGTCATGTGAGCAGATAGTAACACAACCTGGTTGGGGGTTTGTGTTTGTCAGTTAAGCAATGACGGTTTTTTCCACAGTCCTTTGGAAGACAGATGTGTAGAATCCTAGGCAGGGACGCATGTTGTCACAAATTTAAAATACAATGACAAGTTGAAAAAGCGCTGAATGCTCTAGTTTCTTTTAAATGCAAATAGCAACACCACAAATGTGGTACTAACTGGTTAATGAATAAGGACCAGTCTTGAATAGTATCGCAAGTCGTATTGACCGAGTGCAAGGGCCGTACTGAGATGCTCGCCGGGAATTTTTGTTTTAACCCCTAAGAGGTACTAAAACTGGCGTGGCTTGAACTTATTTTGACCCCTAAAAGGTACCAATAAAAGCATACCAATAATTTAAAGTTTCGATGCCTTGAATTGCTATAAAGATAATATCGACCATGGAGCACTTTATCCCTTGCTATTTTTAAACAAAAACAAGAATGGTGCCAGTGAGCTCGTGGCGTGGGTTGGGTTGGGTCGAGACCAGAAGAAACTAAAATGGAAGGGACAAGAGCGAGACTCCCAAAAACGACTTCAGTTTCTCACCAGAAAAATGTCATACAGTAGAGAAAATTTGACTTTTGGCACCTTGCTCAAATGAAACTACTATAAATTGTCATTACAACACTAAACTTGCCTCCACTTGCTTCTTAAAGGTATAGCGACTATGCATTTTGAGCTAGAGTGAAAGGTCAATCAGGCAGAAAAGAGTAATGCGTGACTTATCTTTTTATGCACAGTCAATTCTTCGAACCGGCTTTTTGTTTAATCAGAGGCCACGATAATCTAGCCTTTGCTTCAATACTTATGTACACTTTCACTGAATGCGTTTCTTCTATGAGGCTTTCGAGTATTCCCGCTCCGTAACAAATATAAAATTAAAAGCGAGGAATGTAGTACTAGACTTGTTTACAATATTATTGCGGTTTTGTTCACAGCGTGTTTAGTCATTCGATGCTTTGGACTATTTCGGTGTATTTTTCATTTCTAGTATACAATTACTACTGTGAACAAAGACTACATGATCGAATGGAAGAAATATTTCAACAGGCACTGTACAATAAGCTGAAGCATTTTGACAACTGTCACGCTCGCGCGCAGCAGAACATGTAATATATTCACAGAACAGCGTTTGTGGAGTCTTAAACGGCGAGAATGGATATTTTTCGTCGCAAAAACGGTTATACTTTCGGTGAAAAAGCTTTACAAAACAGCTACAGTATGTACCGCGTGTCAGATTGTAGCATTTCTCGAATAGACAGTTACAGTTTTAGATCTTGAAAGAAAAACAGGCATCTTGCTAAATCGTTTAAAACCCCAGGTTCCGACTGCTCTGAGCAAATACGCTAGCTGAAACTGGCAACAGAAGCCGGTACAATACTTCGAGAGAAAATCAACATGCAGATTTTAATATTTTCTTGAAGAGATCGGGTGACAAGATACAAGACAGAATAATTGCCCGCCTTTTCTCTTGAAGTTACCGATTCCCTTTCAAGCGGTGTTCTGTTCATGTCGCTCTTGATCGGCATTCATGTGCTGTTCTCTTTGCGGAGTCATTTCATCGGCACGATTCTGTTTACGACGCGGTCGCCCACATGATAGTCGTCTTTTCTTGAGTCGGAGTTGACTGTTTGATCGTTCCCACGATTACCCGTGTTCCCTTCTCTTTTAAAGACGAGATTCGCGAGACTGTTTTGTTTTTCCAATTAATTTTCGTGAATGCAGTATAATATTGTTGCTTCGTTCAAATCGCTTTTGTTTCTGTCGGTCACGCGTGACCGATCCTTTGTGAGGTGCTCTCAACGCATTCTGGGCCTGGTCGTACGTAAAATGGATTGACTGACTGACGAACATTAAATTTCGAGATGGTGACACGCTTGGAGTCTCCAACTAAGGCGATTTTGCTGCATTAGCGTCGTGAATATTACCCTTGCTTCGCTCGGGGATGAATGAGTGCGGTGTGATTATTCCACTTCCACCGTGACGGCAAATTTCATTCACGGATTATTGTCATAGGACTTGCTTATAACACCTGATATTTTTATGAATCGAATAATAATTCATACAGCTTGGGAATAGCCGTGTTATTACGGCGACAACTGTTCATGTGATGTCACACGGAGATTGCTAAACAACACTCCAGACATTACTCCATAGTTTGTGGTTCAAATTCAGCCTTTTAAGACAGTTAAAAACTGGAAAAGTGTATTACCGTGAAGAGTTATATCTAAAGTCCATATTGCTACATAATCCATAATAATGTTTCTTTTTTTGTAGAGAAGGAAAAGCAACATTATTCCACTAAACGACAACAAAAGGGATAATTAGATTCAAATTATTTGTTTGACTCAAAGGGAGTATTGTTCTAAACACAGAAAATTCTGTCTTGAAATCAGTACAAATTGCACTGAAAGATTTACCTCGTGTTTGTTAAACATATGATCGCGTTTACAATTTTGTCGAAAATGTCTTGGACTCAATTTCATTCAGCATTTTACTGCGGAGTAATGTCGTGAGTAATGTCAAACTGGGCCAGACGAGGTCAAACAAAGAGTCAAATTTCAATCGAGAATATGACTTCGGTTAATAAAAAGAATGAAACTGTTATCTCCGAGGTCTGAAACACGTATCGCATGTTTGTCTCACTGCATGATGCTCTGATATCAGGCAAAATACAGCTCCTAAGCACACAATATGACAAAACGACTCTAAGTGACGCAATCGGCACAAAACGTTCACATCCTTTAAACTCTCGTCAATTAACTTCAATCAATTTTGAAATCACAGTTATCTTCTCTACAGAGCATTCATAGACATGCCCAAGTTTGGTGGTTGTAGCTCTGTTTCCCTCAGATCCAGGAGCGTTTAAAATATTTTTACCATTTTCAGATTGTAGGTTTGAGCGCCGCAGAAGCTAGCGAGGTGCTTTGATTTTGGGAAAATTTTAACCTGTTTTGAGGTTCACATACAAAACAAATTGAATTATCCATTGAAGTCGCGCCGTGTTATTTTAAGAAAGGCGCATGCGCAACTCATGACCGAGCCCCTTTAAATTTGCCATTCTACTTTCCGCATCATTCATGAATTCAAACCACAAAAACTCTTCTGCTGCAGGCTCGACGATGAATTCACCTTGGCTACAATCGTCAAATGTTCAGTCCATCAAATTTGACAGCCGCGCTGGAATGGTTTTCTTCGAATTTTCATTTCCGTTTCAGTTTTAAATGTAGTCATATACATTTCTTATCAACCGAGCTTGGTCAGCTATCAAAGTTTTTTTGTTTCGGCTCCGTGCGCCGTGTTTACACAGCTTGATGCAAATATTAGAGGGAGTTCTCCCAAACTCACTCGAGTGTTTGCATTAGGCTATGCAAACACGGCAAGCGTTATATATTTCTTATATAAAATATACGACAGAAATGCTACCGCAAAAACGACTATTTTATTCTATGTGATTATCAAAGTCAAGATTCTCAACACACAAACTGAAACCAATCACAGATCGTTGTTCAACGTGCCGAGCGGACGAGACAAAGTTTTCAATCTTCAGGCCCCGGTTCCTGGAAAGCCGATTAGCGTTAACCCCGAGATAACGGCTAACCCAGGATTAAAATTGCTAACCCTGGATTAACTAATCCAGGCCGAGCTAGAAAGACGTTCCCGAAAGTGCGATTTAATCTCGGATTAACTAATCTCGGATTAACGCAAGATTAAACTGGTTAAACCGGAAATACAACCGAGAACGCGCGCTCGCGCAATTTTCGCAGTAACTGAAAGAACAGCAAAAAGAAACAAAATAGCGACAATAAAGACAAAGGAAGCAGAGGGTAAGGGGAGAAAGCGAAAACTAATTTTTTCGGTTGAAGAGGTGGCCGTTATCACGGAACAAGTCGAAAAGAACATGGAAATTCTCACGTCCAAATTTTCAAACAGCGTAACAAACAGAAAGAAAGGAAAGGAAAGTTTGGGAAGAAATTGCAACAGTCGTCAATGCTCTGGGAGTTGCAAGTCGAAGTGTACAAGAAGTGCGAGACAAGTGGAAAATTTTGCACAGCACAGCAAGGAAAATGTTCTTGTCTTTTCGCCGGAATCCAATGAAACTGGCGGGGGTCCGGCACCAAAGCCACCATCTGCCTCGAGCGAAAAAATTATTCAACTGCTGGGAGACACGCTAGCTTTCTCGGATCTCCGAAGATTGAAACCGGTGAGACATATTCTTTTCCTCTCTTATGTAAACAGAAACAGAATAAACTGGTGACTTGTTACTATAAAGATTATAAACAGATTTAAAATAACTAGACTGGCGTTGCCAGTGAGCTCGCGGCGTGAGTGGGGTCGAGACCAGAATAAACTAAAATAGAAAGTGGGGACAAGAGCGGAACTTCCAAGAGAGACTTCACCAGAAAAATATCAGAGTATAGAGAACTTGGCTTTTGAAACCTCGCTCAAATGAAACCTGGTTAAACTGTAAATTATCGTGACAACACTCATGCATTTGAGAGGTTGAGGGGCTCTACATTTTGAGCTTAGGAGCGTAAGGTCAGCCAGTAAGAAAAGCTGAGTAATGCGTGACTTATCGTTTTTTGACAGTTTGAAACCGAGGAATGTAACACGAGACTTGTTTACAATATTATTGCGGTTTTGTTTACAGCGTGTTTAGTCCATTTGTAACTACGAACTCAATGCTCAGGACTATTTCTAGTATACAATTACCATTGCGAAACAAAGGCTATATGATCGAATGTAAGAAATATTTCAACAGGCAATGTACGATAAGCAGAAGCATTTTGACGAAGCTGTCACAGGCTCGCAGCATAATATATGGTGAAAACATATTCACAAAGCCGCGTTGGTGCAGTCTTGGCCGCGAGAATGGATATTTCCGTCACAAAACGGATATCTTTTTGGTGAAAAAACTTTACAAAACAGCTACAGTATGTATGAGGTAACAGATGCCATGCACAGTGTAAAGCATGAATAGTCATTGTTTTACGGCTAAAGCTCATCATAGCTTTGGTGTCCGTTTTCGGCCTGGTATCTTCCCAGATGCATTTCGTGTCGATGAATATTGCAGTGCCGTAATCACGTAAATTGTACCTTGTAAATTACCTTACGTATATTTTAAACGTATTCCTGAATGGGACTCCGTTTGTGGTCAGGTAGTAAAGAAGTACTGCATTCATCAGTGCCGAAATTGTATTATTGGGTCCGCGAGCAAGCTAGACCACAACTTGTTGTACAGACGCTCTGTAAATTATCTTTCCCTGTTTTCAATGGTCATTGTTGCCTGTTGCTCAGTCATCAACAATTAAATCGAATTATCCTTTCCGCCGTTAATATTTTGAAAGAAACTCGAGTGTTGGCGAACTGTTTCTGCCAACCGCTAAATAATCTTTCATTAATCATTCCTTCTGCCGCAACCACCGTTGCCGTTTCTTTGCTGGAGGCTTATAATTTCTTGTTTTCTCGTACACTCGTTTCAAGTGAAGAATCGGGAAACCTTTACTAAATTCAAGCAGTCCAATATAACACACTTTCCATGTTACATGCCAATACAAGAACGGTTGGGAACCAATCAGAGCGCGCGTTATATAACTCTCATTTTATAATGTGTGATCTTACCCGGTCTAATACAGCCGATCTGATACTTAGAAAATACCAGACCGGCAAAGGGGCGATCTGATTGGTAGATGTCCTGTATCGGCCCTCTCAGCTGTCTAGCCGTGTAGAGGCAGGGCATACAAAATATTTAAAGATTTTTCCGTCGAAAAGGTCAGGGCTTGTCGATCTTCTCGGTCCTTCACTTCACTCTTGTCCAAAAACAAACAACTCAAGCACCATATTTTATCACACACTATACCCTTGACAAAATATTACGATACCGCATGAATTGGCAAGACGTAAGTTCTGATGTGGAACAAACAAATATAGGGCGTCCTACCTCGATGCAGTTCTGTTTTGCCGTGTTATGGTGACTCCACTTTTGGGTTAAAGCGAACCTGAGAAAGATTTAGATGTCGGGCGCCCAACAGCTTGACTGCTTCATCAGACAGCGCCTACAGAAATACAATATGTCCAGAACTCACATGATTTAAGTTTCGAAATTCAGATAGCTTGGAGATGAACATCTTTCACTTGGGTTCATAAAAACCTCACCGTGTTTTCGCAGAACAACAACAAGTACAAACCTCACAAGCAGTTTCAGGCAAGAGTTTCTCGACTGCTCTTTTTTCGAGAGAATGCGGAAATTCACAGCCTCGATTTCGTTTCTACGCCCTGGGAACAAGATTGAGGGCCTGTCAGTTCAAAGAGGAATAAATGGCATGTTCATTATTTCATTTTCCTGCTCTTAAAGTTTCCATTATTCCAGTCCAGAATCTCTTATCAAAATATTCCATTATTCCAGGGAAATGTCACTGTCAATGCCCTTAAAATTTCCGAATTACCAAGGCCAGCTTTTATTATTCCACAACAAAAATGTTATTGTTATTCCATTATTCCTATTCAGCCTCCGAGTCAGCTGCCAAGTTCTCGTTATACTGTACTTGTGTTAATATACCTTATGACCTATCAAATATTTCCTCCAGCGTGTGATTGGTGGAAATGTGACACATGACCAAATAACGTCCGTTCACGAGCAAATAACCCCCGCCTGACGAACTATTGCTCTTTAGTGACAATATCCGAATACAGTTTTTGTATATTTAATCACAAAAGACATTACGAGATGACTACCGAAGCCGTTTTAGAAAGTATCAAAAAAGCTTCAGAGTCCCCACGCCATTATTTGTTCCGCGAGAGGAAATATTTGAAGGATAATAAAGACAATAAACTACTTTTGGCTTCGGAAATATGCACGGATAATTGTCCTTGGACATTGTCTGTTTCTCGAAGCTCACAGTTCGCTTCTCGGAACAGATAATATCCTCGGACAATTATCCATGCATATTTCCAAGCCAAAAGTAGTTATTGTTTATTTTTATCTACAGCGGGTCACGCGATCGTAACCAATAGTATTTGGATTAACTACAGAATAACCTGCACCTATTGTCACATATTTTAGAGCTGTTTGCAGACCTTGTGGTTTAAAGAGGCAACCGCGCCATAAAAGGGCAAGCCCCTCCTCTTTGGACATCCAACTTGCATATTTTGTTTTTGGCTGAACCGCCTTGCCTACACTGTATTCAAAACCTAAATTGGTGCATAAAAGCTCAGTACCTAATTCGATGTATGGTACTGTAACGCGACTGGGGAACTCAACGAATAACGAGCCGCATATTTCATCACACAAGTCATATGAGGATGGGAGAATGTAAGTTTTTATTTTCTTTTTTTTTTTTGGAGTTAACTGCGCAGTCACAGCTGTCATCAAGAATTCATCCCGCAAAAAGGTTACTACATTCACGTCACAGTACACCCATTTTCCTAATCCAGACAACTAGACTTCGTACATTTTTTTTTTTTTGAAAGAGTGGCTACGAACCAGTATCCTTGATATGAAGAAGTTTTTCCGGTTTCCCACATCATAACACCGGGGCGGGGGCAAACATCGAGCTACTCTTTAAATAATAGGTTGAAGGGGAAAAGATTACATAAAGCACTTCCTTTTCATCGTCAAGCAGTTACACTACAAGAATACTTTCAAGAACAGAATGGGAACACTGGGTATAGCCAGTCAGGAGCTTGGAAGAAACAAGAAATGCAAAACAGGCTGTGGTTATGCCTATAACTATAATTTTACTTTCTACTTCAATAAAATCACCAGTAACAATATTTAATTAGTTGAATGCCTATAAAAAAAGAACCCGGCATTCCTCGCATTCCCTCCCCTCCCTTTCCCGTTCAGAAGGGCTGATACTCAGGTTAACCTCCAGTGTACTCATTCTGAGTTGTACAGTACAACGAAAAACATAACGCATACTATCTGTACATCTCGGGCTCGGGCCCGGTTGTTTATAACGCATACTATCTGTACATCTCGGGCCCGGTTGTTCGAAAGCCAATTAAGCTAATCCAGGATTAACAAAATTCTTTCTCTCAAACTCTCTGCAGGGTTTTGTTCGAAGGTCGATTAAAAAGGAGAAAGTCGCTGTGGACAAAACGTTTATAAAATGACAAGAAAGTTTAGACCTAATCCAGGATAAGCCTAATCGGGCTTTGAAAAACCAGGCCCTGGTGAGAGAGTAAAGGAAAAAATTGAAGTTGATCACTCTTGAGAGTGAAATGGTGAAGCATTTAGTATATTCACCAGAGTGAAGCACTGTTAACATTATTTTCAGTAATTATATTTTTGAAGCAGGAGATCTCAGGAAACTCTTTGTAACTTTTCTAGTTCTGGCCTATCATATGTTTGCTTTTGTCTAATTATTTCAACATCTGACAATCTTGAATAATAGTATTAATCAGCCATAATATGGAAACAAAATAAAAAAAAATACAACAACAGCAACAACAAAAGGCTAAAAATAAGAAAAACAAATAGTTAAGTGAATTAAAAATCAAGATGGCACACTTGTGTAAGATAATTACCGGTATAGGAAATTAAGAAGATAATGCAAATATTCTCCAAATAATCTGATATTATTTCTCCTAAGATAGGGATGGACATTCATTATGTATTGTATTCATGTTCCCTAATGCCTGTAATATTGATATTTAATCATAAATTAAAGATATAATGTAGGACTGAAACCATGTAAGAACGTAGTGTTGATAAGATGTTGGCTCTAACTGATGTCAAAAAAGAGTTGAACACGTAATTCTGTAGAGCATAATTTTCTTGTACTCATTTGTTGAAGATTTTTGTGTTCTTCAAGAGATGTTGCTGGACTGTCTTAATATCACCAACATGCATGACAATAAATCTATTGAAGACCATCTGTACACCCTCTCAACTGTTATAAACTGTTTTTAACTGCTATTGTGGATTACCCTGAAAACATGGTAAGGTAAGCACATCACAAATCTGGTAATCAATGATTACATTTACTATCCTTATTTATTTATTTATTTATTTATTTACAGTCAGCTCTCTCTTAGCAGACACCTCTCTAAGGCAGACAGCATGCAGATTTAGTCCTTGCCAATTTTTACTTGTTTCTTTGTAACTGACTGAACTCTCTCTCTACGGTGGACACTTCTCTAAGGCAAACGTTAAGGATGTGTTTGACTGAGCGTTTTCAGGGTTTTCAAAACTTTCACACTGACATTTTAAACAACTCCTGATATATCCTGACATAATTCAGCTCCAAAGCAAAATATTTTATCAATCAGTATCGCTATTCCTATTCTGGAACAGACCTGATCAAACGCAACCCTAAATACTAGTCCCATTGGTGTCCACCTTAGAAAGAGTTGACTGTATTTATTTATGTTGTAACATCTGTTCCACAGCTCTGTTAGATTTCATAATTTATCCTAAACACAGTGCAAGAAGGTTTAATACATGGACTTCTTCAGTTTGCTAAACTTTAAAGAAAACATGAACTGAAGTACCACTGACAAGTTGAAAATGTTTGGCTGATAATTTACAACATGTATGAACTTCAGGTCAAAACTCAATTACACTAATCCAGGTTTAAGAGCATTCCTTTATTCGCCATCATTTTACAAATAGTGATGAAGTGTTTACACTTGATAGGAAACCACAAGGCTGCCAAGTGGTTTCTGCAGTTGACTATACCTCGACAAAATAACGGACCTAACTGGACTTTTCAGAGAAGATCCCCAGTCAAAAAATAAACAACATTATTACTAATTGCAGCTCAGGTGATGGCTGTGAATAAAAAGTAATATAGTTTTCATTATCAAACTAAAATTTAGTTATAATTATTACTAAAATCTAAATGATTTTGGACACAAGCCTTAATAGAATTTTTGAATAAGGTATACAATTTCGATTCTCTTAAGGATTCTGGAAGGCTGTTCCATATATGTGCCCCCCTGTACTGTACAGAGAGTTTTCCATAATTGGTCCTCTGATAATCATTGTGTATATTACTAGCTGATCGAGTATTGTAATTATGTAATTTTTCATTTTTTTGTAAAGTAATCACTGAAGATTTGAGGTAACTTTATCGTCAAGGTATAAGTACATAAAAAGAGCTATTGAGTATTTGTTGAGCTCATATATATTCAATATATATTGAGTGATTTAAATATCTGCTTATAAGTTTATTCTCTATATCCAGAAAAAGTCATAATTAACCAAATTCTTTCCTTCCTCCTCTTGGCCAACAAACAGAAAGGTTTTGTTACTGTAGTCCTTCCACTCTCAAGAGTGACAAATTTCAATTTTCTCCTTCAGTTTGTCACCAAAAGTATGTTATACAGTAAGGAGAGCTTAGCTTTTGATAACTTGCTCAGATGAAAACTGATTGAAATATCACTTCTCTCTACATCACTCATATGGTTCATTCTTAAAAGGTTGGGAGAATCCATTTGAGTTTGGGAGCAAAAGGGTTAAAGACTAACTAAAACACTTGTTTTAGCTCCAAATTTATCATGGGCACTGCATTTTGAGCAGCCCTGTCTTCAGGCTTGTAGATAACAAAAAATGTACTCTCAATCCAGGCTTGGCCTAATCATGCTTTGAACAACTGCAGGGCACATTATATTTCATGCCAGCATTTGCACAAAGAAAAGATAAGAATATGAAGCATACACTACAGTCAAACTGCCAACTACTGTAAATGCTTTGGATTGCCTGTGTACAATATGTACATGTTTATACACAGCCTGGCTGCTTTGGCAAATAGAATAGTTTGAGCAGGCTTCATGGCCAACAGGACTGTGTTTGAGAACCATAATCATGATAATTGTTCAATGTACAATACTCAGAACAAATTGGACAACATGCAGTTATGGATTGCTGAACAAGGATTGCAGCACAGTAACTTATAAAGGTTGGATAAATAACGACATCTCCTGGTGACTTCAATTCTCTCCAAGGATTTTGACTTTTGACAGCTGATTGCAAAACCTTAATTGTCCTGAGCAACCATGAAAGTCTGCTCATTGACTATCAATTATTCACAGAGCTTAGTATTTAAAAAGACACTAAAAGGGCTTATAAAGCGGAAAATTATAACTTTCTGACTCAGAAAAGATAATTGGTGGCATAGACAATACTTTCATCATGGTTTATGGTAGAACAGGTTGCCAAGAAGTACAGTACCAATACCAGTCAAATGTAAGTTACCACCCTCCCACAAGAGGAGAATAAAAAATGTCTAATGTCTAAGTCTAATGAGACTTGTAAGTGTCTCGTCTCTAGAGACTAGTGACTCATCTTGACATACAAGGAAATAATGAGCTCTCTGCGCAAAATTTCTCGAGACATAAAGCCTGTCTCGTCAGACATAATTGACAGAAGAAGCATAATAGGAAAAGCAGCGCTGAGCTTTGTTTTTGTTTCATCAAGCCGGCCAGCCATGAAATTGTTTTTGTTTCGAAAAAACAAAACTATTCGTTACCTTCACTTACTGTATATAAATAATTTTAATGTGTGTTACCAAGCTGAATCTCCAAAGGCTCATTTTGATTATTGTGTCAAATATCTGCAGCGGTACAATAGTCACAGCTTTTTCTATTAATGAACTCACACATCTTATAATGTTAGAGTAAAAAATAGACAAGGTGAAGCAAGCCATTCCCCAGCAAACCAACAGTACAGTAAATCAAATGTCAAACCATGACTTTTTATTTGGTCCTGAAACGCACAGTGTGGACATTTGCATAATGAAAAAATCAGTTTAAAGAGAAAGTGATATTGAATTTGGACAGCAGTCCTTGAAAAGGTCATATAAATTAATTTCTATATAATTTTTGACCAGAACAGATTGAATTGATCCAGATGATTATGGACTGGCAATTTGTTAACCACTAGGTCAAACATTTTTTGAAAAACAGCACAGACTGTTTTGGAGAAGTTTCATTTCTACTGCACAATGGATAGGAGTTTTGCAGCAAAACAGAAAAATAACTTCTGAACACGAAAGTTTCAGAAAGTCATGATATTTGAGAGTTTTAGCATCTTCTGCATGAAAGATTTCTAATTTCATGTAAATGCCTGTAGTTTTGATCAAGTTGAAGTTAAACAAAAAGCAAGAAACACTGGATACAACTGTTTTTAAATGACTGTCAAAATTATTAATTGTGTGGTTGCTTTGGTTTTGTGTTTGCTACACTTTTCTATTGGTCCAAACAAGTTTAGTAGCATTTTAGGCCAATCAAGAGCTGCAATAGCAAAACCTGATTGCAATATTCTCATACAAGAAAGCATTAGTGCTGCCCCTGGGATAGGCAGACAGATTTACTTGCTCTGGTTTTGATTTTAGAAGTCATCTGAAAATGGCTTTTTATTGTACATAAAGGATATTTATTGCTGTTTGACTATGATTTCTCCTACTTTCTCTTTTGTTTTCCCTCGTCTGCCATGCTTTTGATCCCCACCTCGTCATCTGTTTTTCCTTTGCCTCACAATCTGCCCCTGTATAGAGAGTCAATTTTTTAAAACTCACCAGGAGAGCTATACATGTAAAACCTCATATGCGTCTGGCGTCCATATTTTATCATTACAGGTGTGTGTTAGTACAAGAGATAATTAACACTTACAAAAACTGGAAACTTTTCAACTTGCTCTCCTATGCTATGTAATAAACTGTGAAAACATACATAGAGTAGCACTTCAGATAGAGTGAAGTTACTAATAGTATTGAACATTTCTACTTTCTGTTCAGTAAAATCAAATGTGTCATCAGTGTGGGGCTTATGGTACTGTATTTTTGCAAAATGAAACGAAATGAAATGGTGCTTTGCAAAATGGATTTTTTGAAACTATTATTGATGAATCCCAAAACTCCTGTCAGTAAAGAAGGAATTAAACTGGACTGGTAAGGCACCACCACAAAAGTTCAGAGATAAAAATGATTTCTGGGCAACCACAACAGACAATCCTCTAGAGTCACTCCGTTCATTTGTTGTGGTTGCTTTTATTCCATTCGCAAAGACTTGTGAAAATAGGCCAAAAGTAAGAAATTTTCGGGAAAGTGTTTTCAATTTTAAGTCCACATGCAATTAATTTTTCAACTTTCGATGAAGTTGTGAACGAGTAAGTTTCAAACAAAGATTTACACGCATGAGTGACAAGAGTGTTCAGTCGCTCTGGCAAACGGGAAGAGGTGATTAAATGCTCACCGGCCATTCAGTCTGTTAATTTATTGGTCGCGAGGCGAACGTCTTAATTCTTCGTTTTCATGTGACGTCCTAAAAACGCAAACTCAGAAGTTACGTTACCTACAAGTCCGATACACTAATATGTTCAAGACTTTTATGCCTTAAGACCTACTGAAAAATTTTGGGTCGATACAAAATATCTATCGAAAGCTATGGACGTTTGAATACCGTGACAACAAAGCCGTGTGGCACGCTCGTGGCCGACCAAATCGGTGCTTGTGTCTGAATCATAAAGATTTCTCTCACGAAACATTTTTAAATTGGCACTAAAAAGACTTAAACTAACACAGAGTCAAACTGAGTCGCACATCAACTTCACTTCGTGTTTCGAGTTATTGGCCGACATGTGGACAGCCTCCAACATGGCGGCCGCATACAAACTCTTGTCAAATCTCCTAAAAACAAATTGCCGCTATTTCGCCACAAATAAGCCTCGACAATCCAAAATTGGCATCTAAACTAATTCAGGTGTGCTCTTTTCAGTTCTGGAGTCAAACAGGTACATTCTTGTATTTTGGAGGGTGCTGTGGTCGCGTGTCTACTAACGAAGAATACAATATTACTTTCGTCCCCCCCCCCCCCCCCCCCAAATGCTATAGTTTAGCCATTTTGCAAAGTACCATAATAAGGTACCATGTCGCACACTAGCATTTCGTTTCGTAAAGTACCTTAAGCCCCAGTGTGGCGTATTTCATTCCATTTCATTGCACAGATCCAGTTGCAACCACACGACGGCCATGATATAAAAGGTGAAAAAATGTTGCCCTTTGTCAGACAGAGGCTTGAGAGAAATCTGATAGGTACCTTTTCCGTAGCCTTCGCCACACTCACAAGTATTCAGTTGGTTCTAGCTTGCCAGTATAAACTTCGACAAAGAAATCCGCCGCGTCCGCCATTGACGTCGAAAATGAAAGCGAGGCTTGATTGTGCATGCTCCAACTTGCCCCATGCTCAGACTTTCCCGGCGCAAATGAAAACGAGGCTCAATTGTGCATGCTCAGACTTGCCCGGCGTTAGTATGTTGGTATCAGTCACTTCCAACAGTTAGTGTGGAAACATGGCCAATTTAAAAGAATTTGTTTCAAGCTTTAATCTAGAAATTTACGAATCCAGGCTGAGAGAACAAGGGTACGATTCGGCCTATAGCATATTTACACTGGACGAAGCAGATCTTCGTACAAACCTGGAGATTAGGGACGAAAGCGAGAGACGGAGAATACTTGATGGCGGTAAGCGACCCGAACTTGTAAACATTTCTGTTGATCGACCTTTGACATAATATGCTGTCAGAAATCATTGCTTGGATGAAGCATTTGGTCGACGGATTTATTTATTTTTTTCTACAACCTCAAGCGACCGTAAATTTACAACAGCACATAGTGATGTTAAAATTAATCTATACAGTGAAGTTTCTGTGAATGACGTATTAGATTTGAGCGAATATATATTTTTCGCAGTGAACAGTCTGGATGTTCGTCCATGGCTAGAAATCTTCAATCTAGAGCGTTTTTATGATGATATGAAGGCGTGCGGCATATCGTCTGTGTCCGACATGAAATCAGTTACAGAAGACCTCATGGATGACATGGACATCCTTCGAGCAGGCTGCAGAAAGAGGATGATGGCAGCAGGTAAGAGCAGATATATACATCGTATTATTTTTTATCTGTTTACAGTCAAATTACCCTGAAATGTCATAGGTTTTGTTCGATGTACCATAGTTTCTTCTGGGCTCATTCTATATGCTCACAAACATCATGTGTCAAATTTGGCTCATTCACTCCCTTTTTGTAAATGGGTGCTTTTTTTGCTTTCCGAATTTACTTCCAAGCGTGACTGTTAGAATTTATAGCCCTTCGGGTACGAATATGTCTCTTTTTGTAGTGTCATGTATATGCAGGGACACACTGTTGGTAGTCTAATGAAACTACAAAACGCCATTTAGATTTTAAATCAAAGAGAGACAAATATCAGCCACAAACAAATACCCCCAGTCCTTCTCACTTTAGATCGCTGTTTGCTTGCTTTTTTTGACTGCCGTCAACGAATAATAACCTGCTTTCACAAAATTGGTCAAATACAAGGGGAATTATTGTTTATTCGTAAACGGAAGACTTTTACAAACAGGAAGCACAAAAGACTGATCGGTTCGCTATCAATGTACCCATGCTTGGAGAAATTAACGCAAATATTGCATGGTTTGAGAGTTGATATTTCATCGGAGTGCATGCCGGCAAACCAAGGACCAGCAGCTAGTACCGTCCTTTAGAGTATTGGCACTTCACACGGCCTTATTGTTGTGAGATCATGCTCGAGTTCGAGTTTTTATGGGGATTATAGAAGATGGTGTGTGTTATTTCTCGTATAGTTTGTAGACTTCTGCAATTGTTTGATTGTTTGTTCGGCCGTATAGTGATTTATTTCAAGCTCTCAGCAGTATTGTCAAACACACATAACACATGTAAGAAGTAAGATTGTCAGGGCAGTAACGTTTGATACATTGCCCCAGTATCTTGTGTACAGTTAAGGACCTGTCCACACTTGGATCGCTAAATTGTGATATTGAACCGAGCCTACAAGGCGTATTCATGCGCCGTTAATGACAAAAACTCACTTAGATGGGGTCAAGAAGTGTTCAGACCGCTCGCGTTTTAGTATATGGCTTGGAGCATAATTCCCTAGTGTGAACCAAGAGTCAGTCTTGCTCAAATGTCAATTTCCCCTCTAAAGGACAATAACTCTCAGGGCCTAGTCGGTTTAAAGAACATTAAGCACAAACTTCAGTTTTGAAGATGGGAAGGTTTCGCTCACAATACAACTTTTGGTACATTTTAAGTTAGAACAAGATTTTAAATGTAATCAAACTCCAGTTTCTTACTAACTAAAATGGTGACGACCCATGCATGGTCAGCTGGGTTATTTCACTGACTTAACAGGGTCCAAGAAACATCATATAGTCAATAGACTCTTCCTTCTGCTTTTGAGTGGCATGATGTGCAAAGTGTGCAAGTTCCCACGAACCCTTTGTCATGTGTTTGTGTATCAATTAAAGGATGCTTTGTTTAGCTGCAAGACACGGGTGAATTGACGTAAGCCTGAGCATTTATGTGTTCGCTAACTGATGCTCAAATAGAGGTTCTTATCCGTCAGAAATTACGGAGAAACTATACAGTGTAACTGAAAATTCACGAGGCCAAAGCATTTTCCTCAGGCATCTGCCAGTAAGGGCTATTTTTGTTGGGGACGACAACTTAGCTAGCGTCTACAAGTTATCCCCCGGGGGGAGGGGGCACTCCCTATGATTGCTTATACGGGAGGCTTAGGCAGAAAGGCGTCCCTTTTTCAAGCCTTTGTTATTAAACAGGGTACTTGAAAAGGGTCGGTACGAAAGGCTGGTCAAAGGAAATGTCGTATTGGAATTTTACAGTGGTAGACTCGTCCCTTAATTGAGAAGGCGCAGAAGTCTCGCTCCCGAGCGAGTTGCGTACGATTTTTCTAGACGTTTTTCTGTTCAAAGGCATAAAAAAGGTGCACATTCTTACAAGAGGTATACGTGTATAATGTATATCAAGCACATAGTGGTATTTGAAAGGGCAAGGGGTTGAAAGCCTGGGCAGAGCCTCCTTGTATAAAAATTATTTAGGTGTTATATAAAAATTGTCAAGTTACTCGTTCGTTAATGCTTAGTTTTCTCTTCTTCTAAACCAGTGAACTTGTTAAAAGGAAGTCCATGTGATGGAAATGGTGGCGAGGTGGTTGCTGAAGGATACTGGGCCCGACCGGGACCACTCAGCACTGATGCACAGCATGATTTCTTGTGTGTCGATGGAAAGTTGAGAGGAGAAAGTGGGATGACGTCAGACACTATAGTGTTCATGGTAGACACCGGGTCTGACGTGCAGGTAACCACCAAAGCAGAAGTCATTCAAGAACTTCAACTTCCTTTCAAGAGGAAAGTTGAGATTAGGGGCGTCCATGCCGCAGCCCCAGCCGATTGTTACAGCGCTACTCTGATAATAGGAAATCATGAACTGGAAGTGGAGGTAAGAACTACAGTACACGACAAACATCACCAAAAGCAATAACCTTGGGAAACTATCTTGCAAAAACAACGGATTATATTATATTGGTAAATCGAGGTGTGTCCAGGCCCCACTTTAATATAATTATAAATATTTACGCGTGTAGTTTACAAGTTAAATCACAACATGGAAGTCTCAAATGCAAAGTACACGTATATGGCCCGCATTATCTTTGATAAAAGTGTGGATTTCTTTCTGTTGAGCTTGTAAAATACGCTTGTAAGGGTTTATTGAATTAATCAGCTTCAATGTTGAGTTTACACACTAATGCAAAATGTGTCTTAATAATTGCAATTTGGTTGTCCAGAAGTTTCCGCTACTCGTTGACGCGGTAATTTGTAAACACCTCCTTTGGTTCGATTGTCAATTTACTATTCACTAAAGGCCATTTCACACGAGGTAATAAGCCACTTTTCTAATCATGCACAGTTCGCGTGGCTGAGATATTCTGACGAGTCACCTAACATGGCGGGCAGAATAGAGAACTGCTTCTTTGGTTAGAATGCAACTATGTAGAAACAAAATGGAGCTCAACAGAGAGATTTACTTGACAGACACTCGTTTATACGGCCAGTAAAAAGTACTAGTTGCTACACTGCACATGAAAGCGGCTTATTTTTCTTGCAACTTGCGAGACAAGTCGCAGACATAATTGCGCCTGTGACTCTTTGCAACTTGCACTACAAGGAAAATCGCGAGACAAGTTTCGCGAGAAAATTTGAACAAAAACTTGTCTTGTACTCTTCCCAACGTTGTGTAGTCTTGTTGCAACGTGTGACATGTACTCGCAACTTTTCTCGCAATGCTGTCGTCGCGGTGTTGCGAGAGAAGTTGCAAGGAAAACTGCCTCGTGTGACATGGCCTTAAGTTGTATTCCTTTCTCCGCAGGTGTCGCCAGATAGCCACAATACAGTGGGCAACACAGTAGTGAGGCACTTCAGGCACAGGATAGACAGCTCAAGCCACAAATGGATTGTAGGGGCTGACAGTTGACATACGGGACGGACACCACCAGCACCCAGACACACAGTCACAGACACAGCATATATACTCGCATGAGTATGTAAAATTGAGACAAACCCACAAATGAAATGGTTCCGCTCAGAATACGT
Organism: Plumapathes pennacea; assembly: GCA_964036295.1. NCBI lineage: Eukaryota > Metazoa > Cnidaria > Anthozoa > Antipatharia > Myriopathidae > Plumapathes > Plumapathes pennacea. The sequence continues at coordinate 28,100,056 of OZ038463.1, read as the reverse complement.
ATTTTTAATATATTTATTTCCATTTTTACATAATTGACTCGATTGGTGCTTGTTATGCAACATTTTTTCGAATTTCTAATACATAAAAAAGAAGTAGAGTGACTAAATTCTGATATTTGTCCTAAACTTTTATGCTAGTTTTCTTTGCTTTCTAACGCGTTTTAGTTATTACCGAGCCTCTTAGTAATTGCCACAGTCCAAAGTACTTCTATTATTCCTATTTTAGCTTGTGAACTTAATAAAGATCTATTGTTACTGTTATTATAATTGTACACATACCCGCCTGTGATACAGTTTTACCCATTAAAATTGTTCTGTTACAAAACATATTTCGTACTAAATACTCTACGAGTTCTATATAACGACCAACTGTAAACATTACTTTATATGCAAGCCGCCAAGTCACTTAACTATGTATTGGCTATGCTACTCGACTGTGATTTTTTGATAAGCTTGAGCTGCAGGGCTGTGATAATGTCACGCTCTTGTAAAGGATTTACCAGCAAACCAACTGGGGACCACTTGATAAACTCGAGACACTCAGGTTAAGGATCATACACTTTGCGACCATTCATTTTTTATCTTTCAGTTCTATGCGGATTAGTTTTTTCAGTTGGTCATTCATTGACTTGGTTCATAGCCGAAGCCGTTATAAAGACACACCTTGTATTAAGAAAGCTATTACAAAGCAGAGCATTTATCTTGTTTGTGAAAACACTCGACTCAAGTTTCTACCTCAAATTGTTTGTACGGCATCAAATTGTTTACGTTATTTGAACTGCTTCCACTTTACATGAATACGCCTGATGGAGCGGTATACATGCACTGACACGTCCTTGTCACTTTATCGCCTTTACCTGTGTACTTACACTGTGCTCAAGCTTCTGCTGCTGCATTCTTCACTAGATAGTTTGTCGCCAATGCCACTAGACGCCAGCGCGGCTGGGGATGACAGTGATTAAGATTGATGAGGAATGATTTGAGTTAAACACTTCAACAGTGCGTAGCCACACATTCAGGCGCCAATCTAATTAAGTTCACAATCAGCGGGATCAGGTATTGATGGCGACTTGATAAATCACGTTTAGCGGCTTAGTTTAACAATGTGCCCTCTTGAAAGATAAGTGCGATGCAGTGTGCAATCTGCGGATATTGCTGTAGCCATCTGTTGGAGGACGCGCTTTTGCTGTCTGCTTGGTCTATTTATCGGTGTTTACAAATTCAGTCGCGCTTTGTAAACTTGCTCCATCGCTTGTTATAACTATAACTGCTGCGTGAAATCAAGTAAAGCATACTTTAAAGTTTTCCTAATTGATGTGCGTGTGTGTTTGGTAAACATAAACTGAAACCGCGGTGTGGGTGGTGCAAGGGAAAACTTTTAGATTGTTAAAGTAAGATTAGGAAGGAATTGTAAATTACAGTCATACGGGAACTGACGTAAAAGATTGGAGACTTTGCTTTCGATAAGACGGCCGTTTGTACATAGCGCTCGAGCCATCGCACTGTACGGGACCAATACCTCAGCAATGTCAGTTGACGCAGAGAAACCGGTCTTAAACGAGACAAAGTCCAGACGCATGAAGCCACCGCATTCCTACATCGCACTCATCGCGACAGCTATCCTCAGCTCCCCGGAGAAGAGACTCACACTGACAGAAATTAACGAGTACCTTGTCGAAAATTACCCATTTTTCCGCGGCTCGTACCAAGGCTGGAAAAACTCCGTCCGACACAACCTCTCCTTCAACAAGTGCTTTGTAAAAATCCTGCGCGATCCAGCTCGACCCTGGGGCAAGGACAATTACTGGACGGTGTGTTCTCTGAAAGATTATCTGCTCTCTGACGGAACTTTCAGGAGAAGAAGGAGGCGAAAGCCAAAGAGAAAGGAAGAGGGAGAAAACGAAGAGGAAACACTTCAAGTTATGGAGGGAAGTTCAAATGAAAATAAACCAAAGTTGGTCAAGACTTATCTGCATCCGAGTCAAATGGCGGACAGTGAACTCAGATCTTTCTCAGTTGAAAGTGAGAGTAAGCAAGCAACCTTCCGAGGTTCGTTTTCCATAGAAAGTATTCTTTCCGAAGACAACTGGAACGCGGACGAAAGGCCCAAAAGGACATCGCCGCTGTCAGCCAGCCCAAGTATTCGCGGTAAGCATTCAGTAGGGAAATATAAACAGACTGACAGGACTGCTCCTCTTGTGAACTAATCAACTGAAGACTGTTCAATTGGTGTTTAAGATAAGCTCACCTTTATCACATAGTAGCATTAAAAAGTGCACCTAAAAGGGGGCTCTTGAAGTATAATCGAAGGAATTGTTCAATTCCTCAAAATAGCCTTGCATGTCAGTTTGGCAATCACGGGAAATGCTTGAAAAGTCAAAATATATACACTTGACTTATAAAAACTGGCCCAGTTCAGGGCAGTACGGCAGAGTATGTAAGAGGAAGAAGAAAAAGAAGTAGGAAGGAGAAAAGGAAGAAGTACCGGAATTGGATGGTTGTGATAAAGCAGTTTACTAGATAAGGACATAAAAGGTCTAAATATTCTTGTTGTTATAACAGATCAATGTGCCTGTGATATTATATTATCAAACATCATACAGTGGCGCAAGCGTCCTCTATAGCACGTTTCGCATATTCACCAGGATTCTCTGACAAAATAAGGGATTTATGTAACAAAACCGCCTTCCCTTGATGTTGTCTTGTTTTAGGCCGTTTTTGGCCAATACGTGGTGAAAATGCTCACTCTAGTTATAGATTGCGAGCAGTCCCTCTTTTTCTCTCCAAGATTTTTTATCGCGAAAGCAGTCCCGCGCATTCTCTTCTGCGTTCGCGATTGGGCTCTCTCGCGATACAATCTAGGAGGGAGACATTTAATTTTCATGAAAACTCAATTAAAACAGGGACTGCTCAAAGTCTATTCACCTGGCACACTGTGGCGGCAACCTGATGTGTCCTTTGATGTTTCCAGTGTGGCAAAACGTGCTGCAACATTGTTGCGCTTAGCGCCGACACAACAAATGTTTCTGATATTTTTCAAAAACCTTTTTCTTTTTTGTTTCCAGGACACAAATTTGTGTCCGCAACAAATGTTTTGCGTGTGGCAAAACAGGGGTTACATTTGGAGAAACACACACGCGCGAGCAATGTTGTCGCCGACAATATGTCGTCGTTTTGCCAGGCCTTAAAGTAATATATCATAAGAAGAGTTTGGGTTATATAGCAACAGCAAACCGGATGTTATTTTCACCAGACCCTCTGAAACCTTTGACAAACTGAAATGCCGCGGTGATGCCACCACCGCTTCAGAGGCTAATATTTTGTATTTTCTCCACGAGCAGCGCTACCTCCATGCTGTTGTTCCAGATTCCACGTGTGTCATGGTCCTTCAACTCTTCCCAGCGCTGTACCCGACTACAGGTGGTGGAATGCGGGTTACAGCCTGGATGCGAGCTGCAGCCATTATCACATGTACACTCAGCCAAGTCCTTTGTGGAACTACAACACATGGTTTCAATGAATAAAAAGAAAGTTTTTGGTATTATCATTTTTAAAACTTTATTTTTCTATTTCTTTTTTTGGTGTTTTTTTTTCATTTGTTTTTACACGCAAAAGTAGTACATGTAAACTATATGACGTAGTTTTGTAACTATAGGTATTGAATTATAATAAACACGAATAAAAAAACGTTTGATAAGAAGATTATACTCTTTGAGCTTTCTTTTAAAGCAACTCGTCCTTGAGTGGTGCCTCGGACATGTGTTGTTGAGAAATGACTCATTGCAAGGTGTTCGTTTGTTTTTCTATATTCCCTGGAGTAAAGTATGTTGACTTTTGCATCAAATTTGTATAAAGACGATCTCTCTTCTCTGGCATTCACTGTTGTTTAGATAAGACAATATTCCCCTATTAATCTTTGCTATAAATAATTCCTTTCATCCCTGCTATGTGCACCGTGAGTCGTGTACCCAGTTTATAGCCGTGTGGCTTTTCTTTGACCTGTTTGCCATACGATGTCGTGTTACACTAGATAAGTCCCATTTCCTCGTCTTCTCTGCTTATTTTAACCACAAGTTCCACTGTTTGACTCAAAAACTTTAGCATTGTCAACTCGGTCATCAAACAACACGTAAATGCCCACCCAACAGCTAAGACCGAGTTTGATGTACTGTTGGCCCCTCGGACTCAGTATTCCTTAGTTCTTAGGCAACCCGTTCTGTTAACTTATAAGGACAATTTGTCTTTATAGAATTTGTAGTTTACCTAATCAACCAAGGTCGATTTTAACAAGCCGAGCAATTAATCTGCCAATCATTGAAGGTCACTGAACCCGAATCCCCAGAATCTTTTGTACTTATTTAACCTAACTTTTATTTTGAAGCGTTCACTTAGTCATCAACTTGGCTAAACGATGAAAATTACTATCTTCCACGGCGGCCACCTTTTCACTTTTTCGGTGGAAAAGAGGACTAACATACTTTCAAGCAGCCTGATACATATAGTCCAAGATTTGGACTTGGTTATAAAATTCAAATGGGTCTTCTTTTGCTTAATTAATAAAGCGGCATTTCTGATGCGGGGACTCTCTTCACCTTCCCTGGTGTTGATTCATTTACACAAAACCATTTGTCGGAAAGATAAAAAATGAAAGTCCCATTAAAGGGTACGCCTATCGTAAACCATGTTAATAAGAACCATACTCCATTTCCTCGAAGTAAGAGACTTTTGCTGCTTTACTTGCTGCTCTGTTCGCTTGACCGCATTCTGCAATAGGGTGTTCCAGCGCAAGCTAAGATCTTTATTATGCGGTGAAGATTGTGTCGTTCTTGATAGCATCACTAGCAGGCTCCACTAGGTCGGCGGTACGGAACAGAGTTCTGCGGCCGATGCAGGGTCATAGATAGGAGAAGGTCAAACCGCATATGTTGGTGGGCTAGGCGAAACACGCGCTGCACAACCTTGATAAGTAATGATGACAAAGAAATGATCACAAATGATCTAATCTTCGCTAAAACCTCGGCACTAATTGTTAGCTGAGGTTTCAAAAAGCAGAATTGCCTGTTGTTGTCTATAAAACCAAAAGGCACCCCTAACTGATTTGATGACGATTAAATAAAAAGTCTTCATTTGATAGTATTGCAATCTTTTATCAAATTGATACATTTTAATTTTAAAAGGAGGGCCAAATCTTGAATCAATCATCGTAAATAAGCTTCAATTAATTTCTCTGCATCTTTGCGTGATTACAGTTGCAACAGTTGCTGGGTCGTTCAGAGTTTCTGGAATCAGTATCGTTTCGTGTTGTTAGTCAAGCGCTTTTGTAAATGGAGAGCGTGCAACATCGATTAAACAATCAAACTAATTGCAGAAGACAAAAAGAACACGCGAATATCTGAAATTGACCTGATCTCGGGGTCGTCGTGCTCTCGCGCGACGTTAAATGCTTCTTGTTTGAGTCGTTGTCAGAATGTGGACGTCATTTCGAGACTGTTACGACAGTGACGACACTCGTTCTTTTAGTTGCCTGAGTATGGCTGCTTTAGTCCCGGTTCAGACATTGCACCTTTCATGCGCCGAACATAATGCAAATGAACAACCTTGCAGAAGAGTTCGGTCTAACTGTGTGTGTGTGTGTGTGTGTGTGTGTGTGTGTGTATTTCTTTTTTTGTTTAGTCGAGTCCAGAAACAAACTCCAGTCAGGCACGGCAACCCCGGGCCGAATGACTCGAACTCGAGATAAGTGCATCTGACTGATTGACTGATTTCTGAAGACTGATTTCAGGCCGATTGAATTTGCAAGCCCTCTTATCTCCTGCCGACACACGACTTCCACCTGTCCAAAGGAAGGGCACCCTTTTTAACAGTGATCATTAAGTTTCCTCGATGCTTAAACTATTCGATTATTCATGTGTATAGCCAAAGTTTCACTCGCTATCTCATCTCCTATGTAACCCAGTGGATCCTTGGTCCCATCATTTGAGCCTCGAGCGCGTTTTACACTATACATATATATACACAGAGCACATCTTTCAAAGCGACCTCTTTCGTTTCACCGGCAGATACTGCTGAACTCACTTTAGAACCGAATCGAGTCCGGAAACCGACAGTTGCTGATGTGCAATGTTGATATTCAGCCCAACCTAACCACCTATGCAGCAAAATGTTTTTTGTACTAATGATGGTCAGTTAATAGTCTACAGCCTGACATACCACACGACCGGCTCAGATTTTTGGGTGGGCTGGGTGTGTGCCGTTTTGCTCTCAGGGTGGGGGTGTGCAGAACGGGGAGTCTCAAAACTCTGGCCTGATGAATGAGTCAATTACAACTGTAATCATCCCGTTTCTCCTGAAGAATTTGCCGAATGAGGAGTTCACCTAACAGGTGACTGCAGTATGCTCTCTGCTCGAGTGCACTCCTCCGAATCTGTGAAACTATAGTGTATTTTGACGTTAGTGCGAGGGAGTCACGGGGATCAACCTCGCATGCGAACTCAGGCAGCAAAAAGCATCAAACGCGAGCCAGCTTACTGTGCTCTGTGTAAGTTTTGCAACTTCTTTCAATTGCCTATTGTGGTCATGTAGAGTCGTTTGATTTTCAATTGCTACTTTGATTCAAGAGCGAGTCTTTCACTCCTAAGCTCAGAATACAAATTCCTCCAACAGTAAAATAGGAAAATGTATGAATTATAAAATGAGAATCAATATCTAAGTCAGCGTTTTCTTTTTTTTTGTTTGTTTGTTTGTTCGCTTGTTTTTTGCCAGGTTTATATCAAATGCGAGCCGAAGTTCTTTTTATTTACAACCTTGGCGAGAGACTGAAAAGAAAACATTGAAGTGGATCACCAACTATTGAGAGTGAAAGGGTTTACCTTTCAACTCGAATAGATTGAACCACCCGGGCTCTATTGTTCAAAGCACAATTAAGAGTAATTAATCCTGGGTTACGCTTTTCGTTCACAAAATAACTCCCTCGGCATTTTTTATGCTAGAACAGACCTCTTAGCAAATATTTGGCCAAAAATCTCGGCCAAGAGTACAAAAAAACGAATTTGTTTAATCCCAGGATAGCTTAGTCGAGCTTTGAACAACCGGGTCCCGGGCGCTAACTACAGTGTATTTTAAAAAATCAAAATTCACTGAAAACATTTGCGACCCTAATCCTAAAGCTTGGTTCCCAAACTGCGCAGAGCTGCAGGATAAACTATAACGGCAAACACAGCACAATATCAACAAAAATACAGGTTTATTCGCGCTGTCCACAGTAACTTGAAACTGCTGACTATGGTTATTTCTGTCTATTTCCATCGTATTGGCAACGTCTGAGACTGAACAAAAACGTCTTGTCTTGATGAAAGACAGGATTGCCATCTGAAAATGACGATTTTACGTGGGATAGTTGGGCAACAAACTAAGAGTAAGTGTGCTCTTCTTTTTGCTTCCACAAAGCAATTACAGCTGACAATGATTCAATTCTGATGTGAACCGGCACAAACCAAAACAGAAAAAAGAAAACAGCAACAAGAGATTGAGTGTACAATTTTCTTCTTAAAATCTTACGTCTATAGGATTTGTGTATAACATACATCCCGTTGTGGGTTAGGGAAGAAGGGATTAAAGGAGAATTCCGATAGAGGTGCAGTCCGACTCATGCTCGCTGCTGGAAGGCCGCTGTGCACAGGAGGGCTCAGATACGTATTAGTTGTTCTGTCTTGCGTCCAGTGGAAGCTACCTGTCAGCATCGCGGGCTCGAGTGCTTTATAACCTGTAAACGGCAAATAAATTGGCTATAATTTAATTTGATTCGCCTTAGAACCAGCTGCAAATGCACATTATTTACATTGGACAGAATACTACCAGAACTGGACTATGTTTTTCGTCTGGTCTAATCCTCCCTCACCCCCTCCCCCTTCTTCGCCCATTCTCACCTTTTCACATAAGGGGTAATGGGCGCTGACCAAAGTGTTATTACTTAGAGAACATAAATTTAGTATGCAAAGTCAACGACATTAACACCGGCAGTGTGGAAATACGTCTTTTTGATAGTGCGATCATGCTATTTTCGAGTCGGCGGTCATTGCACTATAACTTGAAGCGACAGCAATTCAAATCGCTCCTTTCGTGGTTCGTGCAACGCTTGTAAAACCTCAAAACTTCGATTCGCTATGAATATAAGTTAGTTCAACAAATTTTTGGTAACATAAGTTGTGATTTAAGAAAATTGGGGCTTGCATGCACACGAGGCGAAAATTACGGCGACTGTTGAAATACACGAAAGGCGTTTTGCAATTAACATACTGCCGTCAACTGTAATTATTTAAAACTCACCGGTTCCTGAAAGTCGTAGTTAGTTCTTTTTCAGCAAATGAAGCAAAACCCCAAACATTATCGTCTACGTTTTCCTTCAGTGATTTCGAAATATAGAGCAGCCCGCATACAGTTCGAAAATTCCAATCTCCATTTGCATTGAGCGCCGGGCGGTCTTGGCAAAACTTGAATCATCCTTAGTGTAAACGTCAAACGGTAAAATTTGTGATTGATAAATTTTTGCTTGTCCTTTCCGTAAAAGTATCCGAGTCATTAACACAATATTGGCGTCTGCGACTGTGCTCAGGCCGCCGCTCTAGTCGATGCCTTAAAGAAATTGTTTCATGCTTTTAACGGCTAGCAAGCTTGCCTCCCATGCAATGGCAAAATATCCAGGCCGTTTATAAACGTCCGTCGAATTGCTTAGCCTTGTATCAACATCTTGTTGTGTATAATCACTTCCATCGGTGCTCATGGCTTTTTAACACAATGACTCTGCTTAGGCACCTCGACTTAGGCACCACGCCAGACTGACTGACACACGAACATAGATTTCGAGATGGCGACCCGCTTGGGTCCCCAAATAAGGCGATACTACAGCATTAGCGTCGTGATTATAACCCTCACGGAGCTCGGGGATAATAATAATAATAATAATAATAATAATAATAATAATAATAATAATAATAATAATAATAATAATAATAATAATAATATCAATGTTAATAATATTTTAACAGGAAGCTCCCATTCACAAAAGTGATTTTCAGAGATCCTGTGTCACTATAAAATGCGGAAAATATCAGCGGCCAGCTGTTCGAAAGCCGATTAAGTAAATCCAGGATTTAAAAATTTCTTCCTCTTGACCTTTCTCCCAATAAACTGCAGGTTTTTATTCAAAGATGGATTAAAACGCTTGTTTTAGTTTAAAACGTTATCAAGAACGTCGTTGTGGACGAAACCTTTCAGGCCTATAAATGGCACGAAAGTACCTAATCCAGGATTAGCCTAATTGTGCTTTGAAAATCCGGGCCCAGAGGTTTACTATCTTAAAGAATAGTAAAGGCGGAAGGTTATTTTGCTAATAGAAGTAGTTTTAAATTTGCGTATTTCAGAACATTCCTGTTACCCCAGTTATATGTCCCTTAATACGCCCAAGGCCGCGCGGCATACCGGGATAGTTACTGTAAGACTGACAACCCAAAAAGGCCTTTAGCCATTGCTTCAAACCGAAGCCCAAGTACAAAGCTTTTTATGTGAAAATGACTTCGATTTGCAACACAATGAGCCGGATACGAACCGATACGAATAGGGCAATTATATTTTTGTAAAAGGCTTTGCACTGGGCCACAATGTGGACCCATGTTGAAAGGTGTCGCTCCACGGAAGGACACGGGAAATGATTAGTTCACTTAATGTACAGGCTGTTTCTTGCTTAGTGTTAGTGGTGGTGTTTAGTCCATAACGTCCCGTAAACAAAGATATTCTATAAAGTAGGTGTCATTTGCCGCGAGAGTCTCAGACGGCGGCTCACGTCGACCACATGTCATATCTCTAGAACGAGCCGCCGACATTTCATCAGTTCCCCGCTTAACGTCTTCTCGATTCCTTTTATAAATCACCACTGCGAAGTATTTCAGTACGCATATCATAACGACTCTTAACGACTGTTTTCAGTGACTATTCGACAGCAAAATATAGGGGGGGGGGGGGGGGGGAGATGTCTGAGGTCAACGTACAGCGGGAAACCGTGTCGAATATGACGACGGTTCCTAAAGAGTACAATGTATAAGCACCTAAAAAAGAGATAAATGTTTATCTTGATTGCTGATCTCAGTGGTTTACTTAGAAATAAAGCATTCGGTATGAAGACCCGCGACCACAGTCGTGGGAATGTCTGCTCCTATATGTCGCTAATTGCTAAAGATTTAACAGCTAAGTGGTTTATCGTCTAATCTCATAGTAATTTTCATGGAACCATGCTTTATACTACTCACTGGTTAAGTAGCCCGAAGATCTGCGCCCAGCCAAGTGCTCGCTGGGTGTTGGAACTGCTTTTATGTCCCTCGGTACTGGAGCCAGGATGTTATCAATAGAAAAGCTGGGCGTCTGCTCTATTGCGCTGTTTTTTATCTCCTGCTGTTTCATTAGGAAATCAGGATTGTCGAACATTTTCCTCTGCCCCCTAATCCAGGAAATCTCGTTGTACATCGAGTTCTTCTTGGCTTGTGACTGCTTCTTCCTTCGTCGTCTAAACTTACCGTCATCTCGCATATAGTCGTCCAGCAAATCCAAAGCTACTGTCCAGTAATTGTCCTTGCCCCAGGGTCGCGCTGGATCACGCAGGATTTTCACGAAGCACTTGTTGAAGGAGAGGTTGTGTCGGACGGAGTTCCTCCAGCCTTGATACGAGCCGCGGAAGAATTCGTACTCCTGTTTGAGGCAGTCGTTGATCTCCGACAGGGTCAGCCGCTTCGCCGGCGAGGTCAAAATGGCGGTGGCGATCAAAGCGATGTAAGACTGAGGAGGTTTGAGCTGGTCGCCAGTCCGAGGATTTGAGAGTGTTGTTTTGCTTTTGCCTTGAGACATTTTAGCGGCGCAACACAGCGAGGGACAACTTGTTGTTCAAGAGGTTTCTCAAATGTCACCGGAGCGTCTAAAACGGCGCTTTTATGTTCGCAACAGGAAGCCACCACCCACAAAGTTTAAACTAGAACCATGCTGGGTTTGTAACACAAGCTCGTCTTTCTGACCCAAAACAACTTCCGCAGATAGGATTTTACTTGGTTTGTCAAAACTTTGGCTGGATTTTGCCCAGTATCTCTGTTTTCAAGATTTTCCTGCCGATCATCGCCTTTCTGAGTTATTATTTATAGATCAACAGGTCTGCGAAGGTGTATTTCCTCTGGCACACCCTTGGTGGAATTCCCGGCACATTTTTTACAGTAACGTGTTAATCAGGTGTGATCAGGAAAATACTTGTTTCCCCGCTCTGCACTAAAACATGCAATTTTAGACAGGAATGAATTCTACATTTTGAGCCGTCTGCACATCGTGCCGTTGCGGTAGTGATTCTCAGTGACAATTCAGTTTTGCTGCCAACTTCGAAATGCGAAGTTACAATCTTCTGCAGGAAATTTTTTCGCGTCCATTAGAATTAAGGCGCGGTCATATGTACTGTATTTGTAATCGGAACCAGCTGGCGACCTCAACGTAGTGAGTTAGTAGGCCATGACGCATAAACCTCAGCACCACTCCCACTCTCACTGGTCAATGCGCTTTCCAGCTTGTGTCGCTTGTGCAAATGAATCCGTGAACATGGAGATGGCATTTTACTACCCAGCTCAAGCTATTATTTGAATGTTACGTCTTGCCTTCGATTATGGATCTCATGTATCAACAGTTTTTGGCGGGAAGAATTTTATCTGTTTTAGGTTATTTGTCAAGCTAAACTTCATGTGAAATTTGTCAAAAAACTAAAATTATGACATCGAATAAAGTGGCAACAAAGACTATAAATTTAGAAACTTCCGGCCTCATGTTTTTGCCGTCGAGATGTTTCACACTCTGAACAGTGTGTTACACAGTTCGATTTGCAAGGTTCAAGATGTGCGAGGTTCAGACCTGGGACACTATTTTGTACGGAGGCCGCAACATTTTTAATTGATGCCATAAAACTCGCTACAATGTTGCATGTACTGGTACCGTGTAGGCCAATCTGGTCGAGGACTTCAGTTCTGAGTCAGTTGAACGCATGCCATTTTATTAATCTTAGACTAAGGGCCCGTTCACACTAGGAAGTTAAAGCGATCTGAGATCGATCCAGGAGTATGCGGACCAGGTGTGAACGGTCGACATTTCCTATCTCAGGTCGCATTAGGGGCCCGTTCACACTTAGCTCGGTACTGATTTCGAACCGAGATCAGTACTGAGATCGCACTGAGTTCGCATGGGCGCGCGTTCACACTTGAGTAAAATTTGGAACAAAAAAAAAAAACTCCCGGTGTTGGTGAACTCCAGCCTGTATGAGAAGGCACAAAGTGGAAAGCTTCTCCCAAATGGAGGTTGTTGCTGTTGCATGTGGGAAAATACTCATTGCCGCAACCTGTTGATGCAGATTGTTAGTATATCAAAATGTGTGATATTTAATAATTATTTCTTCTTTGATTATGCTTCAGCGCACAGAAGAGATTGCTGGTGTTAACGTCCCTCTTCTAATTATTGGAGACCCAGCATACCCATTATTACCTTGATTGATAAAGAGATTCCCAGAAAGTGGTCCGCTGACAGCAGAGCAGAAGCAGTTTAACTACCACTTAAGCAGGGCTAGAATGGTTGTCGAGGCTACCTTTGGGAGGCTTAAGGGTAGATTTAGATGTCTTCTCAAGAGAAACGACACTACACTAAAATACCTTCGAACAAAGGTAGCTTAATTCCTGTTGTGTGTTACACAATCTTGTGAAGCCTTGATGAGGAATTGCTACATGTGGACAGCATTCAGGATGACAGCCAATTTTCTATTTCATTGGATGTAGACAATGATGTCAACAGCAGTGCCATAAGAATGCTTTGGCCAGATTTTGTTCGTCATCATAACAAATTTCTCAAATGTGAATTGCACAAAAGTGTAGGTCAGTAGAAGAACCATTGAAGCAAGAGTACATATTATTTATTGAATCAGCCCAGTACAGCTTATAGGGATATCAATCAGCTCTTTGCAAAAAATGAAAAATAGATTGAATATGCAAGTAAATTGAGCAAGGTTTCTTAAAACTAAAGTCTTGTATTTAACAATATTACATGATGTATAAAGTTTTGAAGTTCTGACGTTTTGAACTGCAATCGCTAAATAAGTAGTCACCTGAAGGTTATAGCCAACTGGTAAAATGTATTGCCACAAAATGGTGTATCTTGGCAATACATATTTACCTGATCCTGATGGATTTTGTGTGACCCCAGCCAAAGTTGCCTGATGAGGATGGAAAGATTGTGCAAGTATGCTGGCAAACATTGATTGGATTCTTGTTGTGCCCTGATTTCCTCCCTTTTCAATTCTGCCTCTCTTTCTGCTTGGTTTCTCATTTCCTCGAGGTACTTGTCATCAGCAGCTTTTTGGTAATCTAGAAAGGCTGCCATAGCTCGGTCAAGAGCATCACTTTTCGAAACTTTCTTTTTGGGCTGGGTTTCCCTTTTTGGTTCTTGTTTTTCCCGGGGTTTTTCCATTGCAAGCACCTTTCGTTTTATATTGGACCTTTCTGGTGTTGCAGTACATTCTGCAGGGGAAGTATTTACTCTTCCAGGCACTGCAAGGTTACAATACATGGTTTGAAGTAAGATTTATAGTACAGATATATTGTATATTGACAAGAACAGGACCCCTCTGGATACCAGCCTTATAACTGAATGGCCCATCGTGCATATATAAAACCTAACAGGACAGTAAACTATTTGTTGACAAAATGATGAAGTTAGTTAGGAGGTAGAGGCATCATCAAATTGGTACTTGGGTTGTCTACATAGGCATTTGGTGACCCCACTAACCAGTGATGGTTTCATCCAGGTTACAGTTCGGACACTGAAATTCGTCCTCTTCACTGTTTAAGCAGCCACCTGCTTCAAAGACACCGGCAGAGTGTCCCATTGACTTGAAGCCACATTGTTGACACTCCCTTTCTATCAGGGTGCCCGTACCATACTTTTCACACAGTTCACCTGAAAACCCAACAACAACAACAGAACAAACATTTAAGCGCTGAGCAAAACAATATATTGTTAGTTATGTTTGCATTACGCGAACAATCTAGCGGATAGAACTTGCAGAGGGACTACCCATGTCAAACGGTGAACTATAAATTGCAAAAATAGCGCGAAACAGGCAAAGGGGCTGTTTATATTAAAATTTACAAATAATCATCAGTTTGGTACAATTTACAAATGATTATATCAGGCATATACTACTTCTGAACTTGAATGAAGGTTGCTATATGAACTAATAAATACGAACAAAAAACCCCATTGTCCTTTATGAAAACAAATGCATCTCCATCTTCAACGACATTCTTCTCTGACTCACAAGACGTATCGACGGCATTCTGATCTAGGCCGGTTGCCTCTGGCCTGTCCCCAAGAAAATTATCAAGCTCTTCATTAAACGGTGGTGGTTTCTTGCGTGAGTTGCCGGATTTGGCCAAGTTGTCTTTTAGTTTGTATTTCTTGTACTCTTGCTTCAGGTGTTTGGTTTTTGTTCGGCACTGCTTCCCAGTCCCTCCCTTCGAATCCCTCCTGTTGCAGGGTTTTAGCGATATCCGAATAAATTTCTGTGCTGTTCATCTAATTTTTCTTTGTTTTTTGTCACTCCAAGCAGCAATTAACGCTTTTGTTTCGTCATAGCACCACGCTTCTCCCTTCTTAGCCATATTAAAATCCTTAATGTTCACTCCTCAAACCGGCAAAAAAAAGCAAAGCAAAAAAAAACAAGCAAAAAAGGCGCGGTAAGTGCGCACGCTCGCCACTTTTGCGTAACTAGTCGTAACTAGCAGTTAAATGCTGCTTGGGTGATATGAAAATCCAAGAAACAGTAGATGAGCAGCACAGAAACGCCGACATATATTCGGATATCGCTGAAACCTTGCAGTAGAAGGGATTTGAGGGGAGGGGCTGGAATCAGTGCCGAACAAAAACGAAACATCTCAAACAAGAGTATGTAAGAAATACAAAGGCACCTTGGTCAAGTCTGGTAATTTACGCAAAAACCCACCATCATTTTTTCAATAGCTTGACTGTGTTTCTCAGGTATTCATGAAGAATATCGGAAAGCAGGAAAATAAAAGGCTCGCAAACCCTTTTCCTTCGGATCAAAACACTACCTCTTTCTGCTCCCCCATTTGATGATATTTTGGCCTTCCTTAGCCAATTAAAATGGGATCAGGCTTCTCACAAATATTACAAGCTGGGATATGTTACACCTGAATGATTTTGGCACAACATAGTTACGAAAAGTCGACCAGTGAACCATCATGGACCCATTCAGTTGCCGAGTTTGTGTTATAGACTGAAGTATGTATGAGGACGACACCTTGGAAATACGTTCTAGGCGTCACTTCCTTTGGCCAGCGTTCGTTGCCACTGGCTGCTTATTGACTTTTTATTTTTCAAGGTAACAATTTCACATCGTGTGCAAGCCTCGTTTTCTTTTGCACAATCTATGTTATAGAAAATGCATTTAACTAACTTATAGTTGAGTATCGAGTCCTAGTATTGAATAGCTTGGCTAAGCCTTGACGTTTCACGAGCGTTACAATGGACTACAAAATTTGCACTTTAGTGTTGTGCAATGACCGCTGACTCAAAAGCAAGGTGACCGCACGGCAAAAAGCGTATTTCCGCAGTGTCAATGAGCACCCAACAGAACGTGAGTGTGGCCTGAGACGTATTCTACAGTTCAAGATCTCACAGAAGGAGTTCGATCTTCGTTACGGCCGAGAAGAGGTTAGTTTACGGGATTGCAAAACCTGGGTACCTATATTGAAGTTATGAACGGAGTGTATAATTTAATTATAAATTATAATCCGGAAGTCCATTTGATTCCCACAAACTAAAGTGCCGAAATTGCTGACCAGAACTCTCCCTCGTGGCATTCTATAATTCTCACAAAAGCCCTGATTGTTGTGCACTGAACCCAGTTGTGTTTTAGAACTGCTCCCTATAATCCCCTGTTTTACCCAAGATGCGCCTTAATTCTTCGCAGTGAGCTGAGCATTAACAACACGCTGTTGTGGCACTGCTGACGTCAATCACACTCCTGGCCTCATGATAGAGGCTGCGGTTTTCGAATGACGGCCGGGCATAATCCTGCCATTGGAAACATTCCTGGCCAATCAGTAACAAAAGCAAAACCGCATTTGTGATCATTTCACACAAGCAAGCACGGGCGGGCTAGTGTCGTTTTCGACTTGCATTAGTCAAAGTAAAACCAATTATCGCAAATTACTTTGTCTTTTGCGGGTTGAAAGCGTTTTCTTACAGCCTTTGTGATTGGTGCCGCAATTACTTTGGAGTCGTTATATGATGACCAGTTCATTTAGCGGGTCTCCCTATTTATATGACTCTTCTCGTGTAATTGTCACGTAATTATTGTGACAAGCCTACGTTGATGTGCGACAGACTGCTGCTTCGTCAGGTCTCCGTGAGTGAAAGAAAATAAATTGAATAAAATTCGGCAAAGCAGCCGGTTTGGTTTCTTTATCCGTTCTATGATTCTAACTGACATTAAAATTGTTTCGTATAGTGGTTTTCGCAGTGTCACCACAGAGGTGGCACCTTCAGCCTTTTCACAGTTTCTTGGTTGAGATGTTCTATGGTGAGTGCAGTGGGCAGTGAAAAATAAACACAACGCACTCGCATCATCCGGCGACTGCCACAATACCATAACAGTGTTCCTAGGCACCCATTCAAGTGTCGTAAGTAGTAAACGTAGCGGTCTGAACCGAATAGCGGAGGAGGGGGTCCCTTTTCTCCTCCTTTCGTCCCACAATCTGCCC
The DNA here is from genome assembly GCA_964036295.1 of Plumapathes pennacea. Classification (NCBI taxonomy): domain Eukaryota; kingdom Metazoa; phylum Cnidaria; class Anthozoa; order Antipatharia; family Myriopathidae; genus Plumapathes; species Plumapathes pennacea. Next base: position 28,083,212 of record OZ038463.1, on the reverse strand, counting down.
CTGTGTCTCCAAGGTTCCGACAATGGGTCTGAACCAACTTTCGAGGATTAAAACTTCAGCTGTTACAGTCACTCAGTCTGGGCTGTAGCTGTTATGAAGAAGCTGTTGCCGATGACTCACTCCGATATATAGACCACTGGTCTGTTCATGTTATGTGAGACTTTTGCCAGCTTACTTAGGGTTTGAATACTGCAACATTTTTATGCAGGATAAAAAACGGTGGAGTGTGCTGAGTCACGTGTCGGTCAGAGTGATTCGTATCTGCTTGAGACATTCTGACCACAGGAGTAAGGAAACATTTGAGTTATTTAGTCACAGCTCCTTAGAGTAAACCAGATGTCATATTTATCCAACTAGCAGTGGCTATATGACCAATGCCCGAAAGATAAGAGCGAGAGAGAACTGAAAACGCGTTTGTATTTCTGTGGTTTGGCTCATCATCACGTTCTCAGTAATAATTGGATTATTAGAAGCTCTTCAGAATAATCCTGAGCTTTCACCACTGAATTGCAAATCAAACGGCTTACAACGGGAACAGAGCTCGGTAGCTAAGGACGAAAGAAAGGAACCCAGGGATTTGAGTGCACGCGTTGACTTGTTTGAGCCATGCTTCAGTTCTTTTTTTCAACTGACAACAATTTTTGTCCGCACAACTTATTTTAAATGCCATTCGAGCCAAGAACGTCAATTCGACGCAGACACGGATCGCCTTCCTATCATTCATTAGCAAGGTTCATCAGCGAGTATTGCCTCTACTCGTCTGTGCAAGACCTGTATACAATGACAAATGTCGTAGTCGGAATATAAATTCCTTGTTCCATTTTGGACGCGCGAAGCCTCACCTTTTATTTCTTGCAGTGAGCTCCTGAAAATCTCACATTTCTAGTAGTATTTACGGTTGGTTTGAGGCTTGTAACTATTTACCTAATTTTTCATTTGATCGCAAGTATGAATGTGACTAAGAAACACGCCGCGTGCTGTCATGAATTTGTAAGATTTCGTATTGTTTCAAATTGTTCTACCTTCTTCTATCATGTTTTTTAAAAGGTTCAACACAACTAATAATGAGTAGGTTGAGAAAATCACTGACTCGTAACACATTATATCAGTACTCACAACATGCCATAAAGATTCAGTACAGTGCCATGCAGTTATGGCAGATTCGCATTATTTTAAAACAGGAGATGATGTAAGGTTCTAACAATGACGGGCTCCAGTTGATGTAATTTATAGTAAGGCTTATAAACTAATTTGAAGGTCTGACCCCAAGCAAGTGTCACCGTTCTTAAAGCTATTTTATCCTTATTTTATTGCATCCTTCTACTGTTGCTGTTCGTGGTTGAGTTAGTCAGGTGCACCGAGTGCGGGCTGTAATCCGTGCCTGTATAATCTGTTGAGCCGCCTTGAATATTCCAATACCGATTGACTTACGATTGAGACCGTGAGCCCCTGAGAGGCAACCATTCCTTGCTCATCGCCAACTTGCCCCCCATCATTTTCAGTGTTTTCTTCGTTCTGTCGAAGAAAGCCTAAAATAAACACATGACTATAACAACAAACACAAGCTTATGTGTTGGTTAGAGCATGGCGTGTCAGCCGTGCACATAAAGTCGGATTGGGGTTTAAAACGACTTTGCGTCCTCACCTAACTACAAAAGCGTATCAAGAGATTAGCACGTCAACTAAACCGCGAGTCTTAACGTGTTGGCTGTGGACTGTTTTAGCTCCATCGTCCTGCAATCAGTTTGTTTACTTACTCATGGCCCGTTGCTCACGGTGCCTATTTTCTTATAATATAATTTTGCATTCACCTGGAGTTATATTCATAGTTCACGTTCCCAGCTAAAGCCGGGTGGAATCTTTTGAGCTGTATCGTGCGGGACGTGGGCTGGACTTGAGATTCACACACGCAATGGTTTGTTGCCAAATACCATGCACATTAAGACGGGGAAGAATTTGAGAGAAGTCTTGAAAAAATGATCCTGCTCAGCAGGGACAAGGGCATATACCCTGCAAGTCATGGAATCAACATACTACAAGGCCAGCGAACGTACAGAAGCCGGAAGAGAATGAAAAGGAAGAAAGGAGGGGAGAAGAGGAAAAAAGGGAACGGAAGGGAAAAGAGAGGAAAGGATAGAAAACCGAAGCAAAAAGAATGAAAGTAGACAACCCCCCTGCAGTGGACTAAAACACTTAATAAAACAATATAACAAATAGCATACATTTTCTCGCCGTCTGTTCTCTAATTTCGAAGTCGTAAGATGTTCATAACTGTAAATGGAAAAGGGCGTGGTTCCACGGAATCGAGCGAGTAATTTCACGGCACAGTTTTAAACATGAACCAATGCAACACCGACAAACTGTGTTCGATTTAATTTATAGAACAATCAAAATCGGCAAACGAGAAGGGCTTTGGAAATTGTGGAGTATACTAACGCGCCGTGCAATAACTTTGAGTCCCGGTTCAAAAGACACTCGTCATGTAGTTTCGTAAAGTCTGATTTTTACGACCCCGCAAAGCACAAGCGCCAAAAGATATGCATTAGTTCAAACGAGCGAGCAGTCACTGTGACTGAATAAGAACTCTTGCACTTGTGTCGTTTGTAAAAACCAAGCGAAAACTGAACAACGAGTTGCTGGCGTGACGCCACGTCGACGTCACCTCTGCACAAACGACAGTGGCTTTTGTTAGTTCATGCTTTGGTCTCGTGCCGTTTCGTCGCTTTTCTTTGCTCTTGTGCCTCACTTTCGCTCTAGGTCTTTCTAGTGGTGGTTTTCTTTCCTCGCCTCTCCAGATATAAATATACTAAAAAAAACTTTGCTCCAGCCGCGTGATGTTTGTAGAAATAATACTGTACCGCGTGGTCGCTTTGGTGCTCCATGCTCGGTTGAGCTATTCTCAATCCAACCCTGTTTGTTGTTTTTTTATTTGTTCGTTGTTTGTTGTGTACTTTTTTTGACTGTGGTCATGGTATATTTTTCTTTCCTGGGTCATCAGCTATACTTATCTTTATTCTTTGACCTTGAGGGACTGCACGTCTTCTCGACCGCAAAAGGGAAAAACTGGCCCGGCATCACATGACAAGTCAAAAGATTTGCTGCATGTCATGTTCACGCATACATGCATAGGCAGAGCTTTCAGGCAAAGAAAGTTATGTCAAACCCGCGCCATGTTTAGCCACATAAGCTTGGAAAGGCTTTATATGTCTCATGAAAAAGGGTTGCAGGATTGTGCAAAGACGGATTTGAACTGCTGTTGACTGAAGACTTCAGTTTCAAGGACTTTAGATGTCAGGAATATTTTTGTAAGGCTTGACAAAGAGAGAAAGAGTTTAAAATTGTTTTCACAACGTTTTTAATTTTTTGCCTGACTTTGCGCCGCGTGTTTCAGTGCTCGGTCGGTATGTTGAATTCAAAGGCTTACTTCGGTGGTTTATTGTTTTCAGTATCGGGGTTAAACTTCACGAGGTAAGATCAATAATGCCGGTTTTTTTTTTGATTGGGAAAAGATCGATCTACCGATAACAAGTCGTACTGACGTCAGACTCCTTGTTTTGTTTGCTTTTGTAAAACATCAACGGGCCTGTTTTAGTGGCTTTTACCTGCGCAGTTTTATGTTTCGGTCGTTGATGCACTTCTGAGGAAGTCGTTTACCAAAGAGGGGCTGGACTTTTTCGAGCACGTGTTCATTAAGAAAAGGGACTTTAGACTACAATGTATACCTCACTGTGGGAACAGGTACCAATTTCTTTTCGTTGGAAAGTCCTTTCTGATCATGTTCACAGCACAAAACATCAGAAATTGAGCTAAGGAATTAGTGCAGCTCTGAAGGCAACTTATCAATTTGATTGTCAGGTAAAAATTAAAACGACCCCCGTCACATCAATTGCCTTTCTTTCTTTCTTTTTTTTTTTTTTTTTTTTTTTTCTAAATCAGTGTGCTGTTTAGAGCCATGGACGTGACACATAAAACCTAACCGCAGGTGGTTTTTAATTGATTCTCGCATTGAGTGCCATTTGCGGGAGCAACAGCCAATTGGATAAACGCATAGTCCATCAATACCTCTTCGCTTGAGCGAGTAGCCATTAACCTTTCGGTGCTTCTGCCAACATCGTGTCCAAGACAAACAAATTGAAGTAAGGCCAGATTGATCAGGTGTTCGTAATGGCCACATCCTTTCATAGATATGATCTCGGGGTGGGAAGTGTGACTCACTGCGATATGTGCCACCCACAGACCTCTTATCAGCCATCACACCGCACATTAGCTAACACCTACCAACCCTGATAAACCGCGCACAAGTTCACTGACACTCGTCGAACTCTTAGAAACTTGTAAAAAAAGAAACAATAGCTCTCTTTGTGTATTCATTAGTGCGGGTCCGGATTCCGTCCTATATTTTCCAGTAGAAATAATCTAACAGATGTCATTTGTACAAATTGAAGCACTAAACGGGTGACACGCTGACATTTGCGGGAAATCATGTTACAGCAATTACGAGAGAAAAACGTCACAACAGCCCTAATGGTCAACAAATGTTTTTGTGGCCGAGTTTCATTTGATCTCTTCATAAACATTGTTGAAGTTCAAAATCGAAATTTTCAGACCACCAAGGTGTTGTAGTTTCCGATGTGTTGCAGACCTCCGTGATCTGTTTCGAGGTGTTAAAGGGGCGCACACCTGAAGCGACAGTACCGACTGGCTTTCAAGTGCTGTTAATTAACGTCAAACGACGCAAAACGGTCAAGAACTTCCGAATATTCCCCACTTTTATAAAACGCTGTTTGCAGCTACAGCAGCGCCCTCATCCGCTATGTTACGCTATTCTAAACAATGCGGATATTTATGAAATACAGCAAAATGAGGATTAACGTGTGTTGCTAAACTTGAGTGTTTGATCGACGTCTCATCTTCCTCTCTGCGACGCATTTTTTCCCAAACGGAGCATTTTGTTTCAGTTTATACATTAATAGCGCCCTGTTAAATCTTCATTTAAAACGCTGTTTCGGTCAATATCCTAAGAAGTGAGTTTCAATAAGTGTAGAATAATGCTCGCAGCCGGCAGATCCATCTTTTGTGTTTTCGTAGCACTTTTAGCCATGTTTGCTTATCAAATATACCGCTTGAACTTCCCACGGTGAACAATGCATATTCTGGTGGACTGCAACCTCTTTGGTTCGCAACAAACGGATGCTTTGATGTTTTACCTACAATGTCATACGAAACCATAGTGATTTATTCGAACAACTATCCAAACTGGTTTCTTTATCGAAAGGAAGCTGTATCAGAGAGAAGGATTGGCCATACACAACAACCCAGTAAATCACAGATCATGGAACCGTAAATAGCAACGCTATCTGGAAATATGCATCTAATCAGAGTGAGTAGCATGACAGCTTATACTTTCTTGATTTACTAAACACATGTACTTAGGCAGTATTCTTTTAGTTTCTGGATGGCTTTCAGAAAGGGAAAGTTTAATTTCTTGTTTTCGTTAAGCTTCGGTAATATTCTTGTTCAACTTTCGCAGTATTTTCTATGACAATAGTCACCTTCTGTCGTTTATGGGACAGGATTTGTGAATACTCAGTCGTGAGTCTCTCTCAAAGTGTAAGGTAGTGCAACTTCCTGCGGATAATTCTGAAAACAAATCTGCAGTGTCGCCTTGCTCTGTGATTACGTTGTCGATCCACTGTGATAAACTGCTTAGTATGGCTTTAAAACTAAAGACAAAATATGACTGCAGACTGAGCTGTTAAGCAATCAGCAGTGAGACTTATAATGCTTCCGCAAATGACAATTCAGTTTAGGATTATTTCAGACCGAGCTAGCATGAATAAGTTGACTATCTCACTCTAACGAAAGTTCCACAATTGCTTCAGGTTCAGCTTACCATTAGAGAAATAAGAGATAAAGAGCAGTTCAAAAAACAAGAACGAGCTAGTCAGGTCTTGAAACCATGACATCTTGATACTGATTTAAAAATGAATAAATGTTTGAAATGACCTTCTGCAGTATTTCTTGTATTTTTTAAAAAGCATTAATCGGCGTGTGTGTGTGCGGCCCATGTATATTGAACTCAGTGTTATCTTTCTTTCCTGCAATGGCGATTTCTATCTACAATTCCTCCGGACACAGATGGTCGTGTAATTTGTGATCAACAACCCCATTTGCTTGTATTCCAGACCATATATTTAGGAGGATTTTACATGTTGGAGAGTTTAAAAATATATCACGGAGACCTTAGAACTAAGTCGATTTTCTTTACCGGAAGCATGAAGTCTGAACACACCAGACGTGAGACATTCTTTGATATTTGGTTATGTTTTCCCCTGTAGGATCAAGATCACAGGGACCTTGTCTCGGTGCTGTTGAGATCTTATCCGACCAACACAGACATAAAACTGCAAAATAATGCGTTACTCGTGACCCGAAAACAAATCCTTCTACATGTACCTCAGGAATTAAGATTTCTAAACGGACAAAGATTTTTAAACGGACGAATAATGGTCAGAATAATCTGCACCGAGTCATTTAGCGCTTTAAGCGTTGTGGATTTCCCGACCCAAAGAACCCATGTATATATCAGTTGGTGACGTTCACAGGGCTAGCGGAGTCCTGAGTGTCTCATGATTCTATTAATAGTGCTCTAACTCTGAACTGTGACTCGGATTTGAAGACGCGTCTTTGGATTATAGCACCCTCTACAATTCCCTGATTATAGTCAACAATGCTGGGAGGGGCCAAGGGGGCAGAGATGCCAAATTTCCTTTCACATGTCCCATTTCTTATGTCCCTGGAATAATCCTAACCTTCGACACTGAATGATGAAAGGACCAAGTCCCAAGAAGCGTGTTGCATTCGACATATGTTCAGGAATATAGTAAAGATTTTAGCAGCAAATACAGTCAACTTTTGTCAGTGTCATGTTTATAAATGCCATGAAATGAAGTGAAGTTCTCTCGCGTTTCGTTTTCCATAAGATGTTCGATACAATCATGTAAATTTAGTCCAATATAAAAGAAACAGAAAAAGACTGTGGTTAGGACAAAGACTTGGCTTACTCTCGCTACTATAACAGCCTTGAGTTTTTGACATGAGGTCATTTTTTTTTACAGTTTAGGAAACATGCACCCAGCTATACTCTCACTCTAAGCAGATATTATTGTCAAAGTACGTTAAAAGATTTTAACAAAAAAGAAAAAAACAGAAACAAAATTGCTCATTTGCTCAAGTTTTGCTAAAACGGACATGCCATTACGCGAAGTTATCGGAAAACAGTCTGAAAGCACTGTAAACTGACGGCACACATCGCTCGCGCTTTCTCTTCCAACCGTTCCTCGGCAATAACTAAAATTATTGTCGTTAACGTCGATTGAAGTTTATTGCGTGCTTGAGGTTGGTTCTACCGTTGAAACGATAATCAGGTCTAAAAGATTGCTTCACCACAGGAATTGCGTTGAACAAATTCGACGTCATTTCCCGGTGACAAAAAGTACTTTTTCGTACAACAAGCTGTCCAGAGTCGGACAAAACCATTCCTTCAATTCATCTTTGTGGGTTTTCACGAGTTCTGCGACGTTATACACTCAATGAAAATACGTTTCTTCCTGTTTCTCCTTGGCATGAATAATTAAAGATCACATCAGGATTAGAGGAGTCCGGGAATCAAGCCGCCTTTAAGCCGTTAATACTGTGTCACCGTTCGACCTCGCGAGCCCTTAGTGACACGGTTTTCGCTTCTTTTTCCGCTGTCATTTTTACTGAACACGAAATACAAGAACGACGCCATTTGTGAGAGTTTCGACATAAATGTTCGCTTGGTGGTCTTACATAGGTGCATCTGGTTTTCAAATATTTGATAGCGCGTAATCTCAACATTACAGAAGCTTCGTCGCAAAATTAATATACATGCCCCCCCTCGCGCCCAAAGGAAAGAGTCAGAGATAATGCAACTGGCTTTATTGAACAAAGGTTGAAACACAGCGGGCTCGTAATCAGAGGAAACAACGTTGTGAATTGATTTACTCTGTACACACGGGGCGATTTGCATTCAAATCCGACGCTTTGTTTTCTGTGGTTTTTTTAAAGTTTTCATATCAAAGAAAAATCCGCTTGAAAAATACTAAATGATCACAAAAATATTGACAAAATCTTTAGATTGCTCTTCCTGTATACAGTCGTTTACAAACTTACTGTGCTCAACCGATCAACTACGCACAATGATAGAACAATATGACAAGTTTGCCAGTTACGACTAAAGTCAAACCTCCACTATTCGGCTGAAGAGAAGCTTATTGGTAAATAGGCTAAAAGTGGCTTCAGCTTCTGTCTTCTTCTCAGCTGGGACAAGTGTTTTGTTTGTGTGAGATATTTATCTTTCACTGAAGGTACTTCTTAACATTATTCGACTAAGATACAACACACGTGGCGCTGCTAAATTAAATTCAGCAAACTATTAAAGTTTGAACATCGCCACTATAGTATTCTATAAAAAATTCCAATTCCTTTTAAAGTACAAGAATTGGATCAAAGTTCATTGTCTTTCTGAGGTCTTGTTGCATGTCTTTTACTTGGTACCTAATGCTTCGGTTCAGGCTTTAAACCTCTCAGTACAAGCTGCTCGTGTAAGTAGAACTAGCTCCAAACTGACCTGGGTTGTTGCTGTCTAAATGGGCCGTGGTGCCGTGTGCAGCGCTTGACACCAGAAGTCTTTGGGACTCAAACATCTCACGCACATTTGGAAAGTTAACGTGCGTATTCTGCACGGGTGGCGGGTCGACGCTCTGGAATTGAGTATGAATGGTGTGGTGAGGTTGTTCCGCCGAGTACCACGCACCTCTGGCCGGTTCGTAGTCCGTGTACTGCGAGTGCTGGTGGCGATGAATGTGCGCGGCAGGTTCCGGTTCCATGGCGTGTCCTGTTCCCTCTTGGTTGTAATGGCTGAGCTGGGACGAGTATCTGCCAGAGTTTGAGGTGCTCACGTCGGTAGCTATGTGTGGGTCGTAGCGGTGTATGGCAGTTCTTCCAGATACAGGCGGATTACAGCTGCTGGCGTAGGACGGGGAGTTGCACGAGGCGTAAGAAGAGTAGGTGGACTGCTGTGGGTACGAGCCGTAGCTGTAGCTGTACGCATTCTCGTACGCTGCAGATGGAGGAGTTGGGAATGATGGCGGAGTGCAAACTGGAGTGCCATCCAGTTCTGTTTGCACTGGGAGCTCAGCTTGATCTCGGTTCACCATGCATTCTCGCTTGAACGCAGCAGAGCTGCTCTTCTTGACGGCTTCTTTCTTTGGAGACTTTGGTACCGGTTCAGAGCTCATCTTTGTATTTACACCCTGGGTCTCATTCTCGCTCGGCTTCTGGGGCGCAGCGGAAGTTGTTGATAAATCGCTCTCGGTTTTTGTTGTTGGTTTCTCAGCGGAAGTGTCCGCCTCCTTGGTGTCTTGGTCATCGGTGTTGTTCACCTCGGTAGACTTACTGGCGTCCTTCTTCCTAAATCGCTTTCTTCTGCGTAAATAGCTACCGTTCTCAAACATGTTCAAACTGTCGGGGTCGAGCGTCCAGTAACTTCCCTTGCCGGGCTTCTTGTCATCCCGCGGAACCTTCACAAAACATTCATTCAGAGAGAGATTATGGCGAATAGAGTTCTGCCATCCCTGCTTATTCTCCCTATAGTATGGAAATCTGTCCATAATAAACTGGTAAATCCCACTCAGAGTAATTTTCTTCTCTGGTGCGCTTTGGATTGCCATTGCAATCAAGGCGATGTAGGAATACGGGGGTTTTACCATCTCGTGTCTTTGCTGAGGATGGCGAGGAAGAGGCGGATAAAGCCTGTCCTGTCGAGCCTGGTATTGTCCGTACATGGGAAAGTGAACAGACGAATACGGCGATGTGGCGCTTCGGTAGTACTCATAACTCTGGTTTGGATACATTGGTGAAATGATGTTTCCCGTCGGCGCTGAATTAGCCTGGTATGGATACATGGACATTTTGACTCCGGTGGATAACGCGCTAAGCAGTATCACTTTACCCTGCTCCGCTGATGAATATCTGCGCTAGTTTGAGTCACGCGCACTCGGAGATCAATAATAAAACGCGAAAGCTTCGATTGACACCTTCTCGATCAAATTACACCAATTACAGTGGCTTGCCTGTGATGCAATTACCGGTGTCAACCAATGGTGTTCAGTTGTTCCTGAGGCCCACACACAGTGACTACCCCGAGAGCTTCAGTTTCACTCGCTTTTGGAAATCCACCCGATACGTATTTCGTGCTGTCAACGCCATTTCAACAAGTATCGATTGTTTCACGTGGCGGTACACATTCCTCGCGGAAATCGCTAATTACAAAGTAACGGTGGATCGGTGAAGCACAAAACCAGGCGCCGTTCAACACAGGCTTCAGGAGAACACAGTGTGGGTGTTAAAGAGCACGCGGTGGATTTAACTTGACATTAGAGCTTCTGGTTTGCTTGCTCTAATCATTCGTATCGCACGCACGGATTTTTTCGAGACATATGGCGAATCAAATGCGGCCCATACATCACTCAAAAAAATTCGGCGCGTAAGAACCCCAGGGTTTTCGAAAAATGTGAATATGGGCCGCAGAAGTATTCTGTGAACAAGCAGGGAAAACCCTGAAAAAACAAGACCACAGCTCGTGATATGACAGTCTCTCAGGTTTTATAATAGAACAATAACAAACTCACAGGGTGAGCTCGGGTCGTGTCAAACCGAGAAACAAGTGCGTTATGTGCGGGAGGCGCTATCAATAGTAACATCAAAGAGCGGCCAGTTGTCATGTCGGGAAAGCGCCCAGTTCTATTTCGCACAATGATTGCGTTCTGCGTAGCGAAGGATGAGAAAAAGGAGGCGTGACCAGGAACTTAGCGACGTGCGATTTACATAACAGCCCGTCACCACTGCTGATTCGCTGAGTGACAGCTTGAAAATCCCTTAGATATTTATCTTCTTGCGTCATCAAGCAGGCATCTAGAAAAGTCCTTTGTTGAGAGCTTCCTGAAAGCGCAAATGAGCCTCTTTCATTTCCCAAGTTGCGCGCACACAAATCTATAGTCATTTGACGCGCTGCTAAAAATATTAATTCTAAAAATAGCATCTGAAACCCTCATCTGATAAATGGAATATGCGGTTTTCTCAATTCGGAAACCGCAACATGACGATGGGTGGGTAAAATGTGCGGAAAAGGAGTGTTGAAGGAGCGCAGATATCTTTTAAAACTGCTCACACCCCTTTTTTAAAATCAAGTTTGAATAAAGCTGGACGACCGCATGTGGCCTGTAGAAGCGCTGTCACTTTCCACAACAATCTAGCTGCAAAGCACGCAATTAACAAAACCAAGACAAAAGAAGGTCGGAGGTCAGATTAAACAGCGCAGTGTGCACGTTTCTCTCCATGTTTTACCTGTGTAACGAAGCGTTATTTACAACTGTTTGAACGTTTTGTTTTCTCTCGTTGCCTGTCTCTTTCAAATCTAATTTTTGTCCCGTGAGGTGTCTTTAGTAGTGTCTTTGCTTCTGTCGACCTCTCCTCAATATCAGTCTTTCCCTGCTTCTCATTTCACTCGGCTATCCCCTCTCTTTCGTCTGTGTTTTTGTTTCAGTACAGTTTAATGTCAGTTATTTCCATGATTTGGTTAATTATTCGAGATTCAAAAGCCCGATTACGAACGTGTGAAAACAGAACCAAGCGTGGGCAAACTGGAACTGGATCGACTTGTCTTTAGTACAAAGATACACTGAAACAAAGGTGCACAAAAGAATTACTTTTCGTCGATTCCCCTTTGTTCTCCTCACTGTCAGTTTGAGACTATCTGCCAGTCTTTGTTCACTACTACCGGATACCAAACAATCCAGTGCTGCTCTGTGAATGTTATGTGCGACTGATTTCACAATTCCTTGGTAGTATCTAGACGAATTTAAACTATTAACACATGACTCATGTCATAAGAATCACCGGCAGTGCATCAGTGACACCGCTGGACTATTTTTTCGATTTGCCGTAGCACGTTGCTTCAACACGGTCCGCAAGGAAAGCTAAAAGCAACCGTGGGAACATCGTCCGATCAGATTCCCACACAATGAATTCTCGTAAACGATTTTTTGGCAAATATTGACATACTGTGGCGACGAGAAAAGTGCCGTGTGAGTTCCACCCAATTCAATCCCTGAGGTGGGATACCTTCACGACCGAAACGTAACCAGCGTTTCTTCTATGTACTTTGTTGGATTTAATCTTGACAACTAAATTTGGGTATTTTCCTCCCAGCATGTCGGAGGCTTTCAGACAGATCTGGAAAGTTGAGGCCGTTTTGCCGCCATCTCCACTGGAGGAGCAAAGTAAATAACACATAAAGTAGGCCGTGGGAAAATAAACTTGGCATACATACCACTTTAAGTGCTGCCGAGTGTGAGTGCTTCAAATTCCGTCTTCATTCAAACTTGATTTGTTTAGCTTCTGCTCTCCAAGCCGTAAGTAAAATTTTTAAATAGATTTCTCTATGAGTTGTAAACTGCCCCGTTTTGTCTAAAACGATAAGTTAATATTTTACATTCGTGCACTGTGGCTTTAAAATTGTGACCCGCCACAATTTTAACCTCGCGGCAAGGCGCTTGTGAATGCTATCAAAATCCTCCCGCCCAAACATTTTAACAAAATTTTAACAAAATTAACAGGATTGCCAAGTACTAAGGAAAACACATATTTTTCCTAGCTACACTGATTTAGTCTTCCTTGCTCGTATACTCAATAAATCATTTTTGAAAGCCTCGTCCATAATATTATACAATTACAGTGTATTTTCACATCTACATTTCTTCGTTTACAAACCTTTTCACTGTATACTCTAGTTGCATTGAACGTGTCACCTCTGTACATACTTCTAAAAAAGCCTTTCGGCAGGACTGGAACTGGAACTGACAATGTTAAACTTGCTTACTATAGTCAATAGTGTCACTTGTTTATACATTGTTTTAATTTGCGCAAATGCTAAGTATTTGTGCTCGACCTGAACTTAACGCTAGAGAACGAGGTTTTGGTGCCTTTCACTCCTGAGCTCATTATACAAATTCTCCGAACATTCAAAAACAAAATATATGAGTGGTGTAGTGAGAATTAATAGGCCAATCAATTTTCGTCTACGCAAACTTGAGAGACTGAAAGAGAATATTGAAGTTGATCATGATGACGCATGAATCCCAATTCCGGTCAGTGAAACATACAAGCAAGTACAAAAACAAAACAAAAATCTTGAACTGATGACTCTCACATTAGCTGATAAATGTTTATTGCTAAGTCTAGCGCGGACAGAAGTTCTAGCTAGTTCTGTGACGTCACGTTTGGTTCGCGAAGGGGCATCCATTCAACCTTTCCATTTTAACTAAAATATAACTACAGAGTTTGTTACTAGCGGCACACTATAAATTACGCTGGGCCATTTAAAATCGATAAAGCTTGCTTCGAGAAACGCGTGTGGACAAATTCGCAACTGGAATTTTCGGCTGTAACTGAGTAACACATGTGAGGCACAATGCTCGAATTTCCGCGCTGCATGATATGGTCTATTACCCTGGATTCCAGAGGTTTTCTTTCTGTTATCGAGCCGGCTCGTCGTCGCTTTGCGACAACTCCTCGTTCTCTGGAGGAAAACCTCTGGGAATAAGGTAATAGTTTATTCATTTCAGGGCCAAATCTCTAGTGGGTATTCTTTTTTGTGAAGTTCGTTTTGAGATCAGACCATGCACATGTGTTGTAAGACTCATGGAACTCTCGTCACTCAGAAATGGTTTCGTTTTGGTGTGATTTTTTTTTTTCGTATCGTGTGTAATCTCTTGAGCTCCAGCTATGCTCACAAGCTATGTCTGCCTTTTCAACACTGAACTCGTTTTAGGTGGGTAGTTGCATCTGCTGTGAGTGACGGTAAATTAACACCTTTCTTGCTGTGAGCGACGAAATATATCTACTTCCTGAGCACGGGTTTTGTCTGGTTACAGTAATATCACTTTGAGCTTGGAGCTCGCAGAGAAATATGGTAAATTTGTGTCGAGACAGGTTCTTTTTGTGGCTTCACTAGCAGGCGTCCAAATGCCGACCCTTGAAACCTAAAATGCGATTATAAACAGACGATAATTCGAATGTCTGTTCACAGGGTCGTCGAGCAATTGTTTGCTTGGCTAATCGCTTTCTTGTATGAGTTTAGTTTTCCAAACAAATATAAAGCTAAATAAACAAATATTAATCGGCGTTTAAGAGATAGGAAAATAGTGCTGCATCCGCCTTGCCTTATAATACATGTCTGGTCTTTTGGAAATGACGCATAAACTTACCCGAACTAATTCTACTGAGCTAAAAAAAAATAACCGGGGGGCAATTAAGGTTGTGCACTGTGTACGGTGGAAAGTAGTAACGGAATCCAAATTGACAGCTGAATGAAGGTACGATTTCAATTAGAAAAGGCCAACGCGGCGAATGATCTAATTTTCGACGGCACACGTACAGGTATATGAAGGAGTTGATTATGCAGTTATCTGACGCATGATCTCATGGCGGGAGCATATTTACCAAAGTTTCACGCCATTTATCGTTTTCTCGGCAAATAAAGAAGAAATAAATTTGTCAGTGCCCAACGGGGAATGTGGGAATGATATGTTCTGTCCTGTAGATGAATTAACACACGGAAGCCGTGGGGAATCCTGTCTTGTCCACAGCAGTCAGTTGGCAAGTGATCGCACGACATACCAGCTACGCTAAGCGGATTAGGATGATCTACATAGGATGTAGTCTGAAGCCAGCAATTTATACGCCTGTTAATTACACTTGGAGTATTTTTGGGCAACGCCGGAATATTCGATATTGACAACTGTGTCAAAAGAACCGGCGTGCGGTGTCAAAAACTTTATTGCTAAAATATAGAAGGATATATGTAGAAGTGTAAAATGATATACAAAAAGAAGGATAAAATATAAAGTGAATCAAGAGTGAGCATTACGAAAAACCGGAAAAAGACGATTACTCCGGGAGAAGATCGATATCCCGGGAATATGCTTCCTTTTAATATTTCTAATCCTATACTTTCTCCTGCAATGTCTTAAACGTTATGCACGATTTGACGGAATTAACAGTGACAGAAAAAATATCAGCTACTACAGGGTCCCCCCCCCCCCTCCCCCCCCGCGGAGGGAAGTACTCCCGTATAAAAAGGGACGGGGATGCTCGTCGTACCTCTGAAGGGTCAAAATCACGGGTTTTGGTACCGCTTAGGGTGTTCACCATCAAACGCTTACATTTCTATGTGACGTGGTATTATTTAGGGGTCGGGCGTCACTGGAATAAACTTTTATTGCATGTTTAGTTTAGTTTATTAAATTCGTCATACACACACCAAATAAACACAAAACAATGGAGTGTAATGACAGGAGAAAGAAACAGGACTTGCGTCCCAATTGACATCCAACTCCAAACGAAACTTAGAATCTATTAAACGAGAAATCTAAGATATAATAAAAATATTAAACTACTAACTATAAAATGTAGACTAAGAGATTAAAATTACATATTTGTATATGGCGAAAGTCTAAAACAACATATTTGAATACATTGAATGTCTTATCAAAAAGTACACAATTTAATAAAACAAATAGTACCTACATAACAAAAAAATATATTACGGCTTAACGGCTTTGCAACAAAATCTATAGCGGCTGGTAAACGGGCAATTTTTCTTTATAGAAAGCATATAGTGTGTTCCTGAACTGTGATATACTGGCAGCAAATTTGAGGTTCTGAGGCAGATTATTCCACAGATTAATAGATCTAGGAAAAAAAGAAAATTTGAAATAGTTCTGTTTGTGACAGGTTAACGCGCGGTAGTTGTTCTGGTCAAATTGACGCATCGCCGGAAGTTCCAGAAATCCGATTTATATCTCATGTAAGCTGACGCAAACGACACACCAGATAATAAATTGTGTTTTTCTCCTTATCGAAGTGTGTTTGTAAAAATGCGCAACCGGCCTGTCGAAGAGAAAAGCTTACTTTTCACAACAGTGGAAAACTTATTTTCCTCCGGTAAAATTCGATGTATACAAATTGCAAAAAAACGTTTCGATCGATGCCATAAGGGATTAGATAGGGAAATGGGGAAAAAAAGTCGAAAAAAGTGGCCAGTAGCACTCGGTAAGTTTTATAGACGAACGTCGAGTTCTGGAAAAAAATGTGCAACCGAGATGTTATTAACAAAGAGTTAAGCATTTCATGCAATACTTCCGTAAGTCCCCAGAGTCAAATTCGATGTATACATTGTGATTGAATCTGTGGCTCACACGATCAGCCGTGGCGAATGCCGTGCTGTTGTTGTCGTATGTCGCACGTTCCACGTTTGTTATTTTTCGTTTGAGGTGAGAGAATGAGGGGAGATGGCCAAGTGCTGAGTTTACGACACGTATATGTTCGTATAGCTTATTTTCTATGCCTATTTCTAGTTCGTTTAATCTTTCTGGGTAGGACCCAGACTCCCCTGGAATTTGGCTGTCAGGTTTGTGTAACTGTTGATGCTACCAAGAGAAATGGTTTTCAGGACAGGAATCGCTTCCATTTTGATGCAACAAGCAAACTTTCATTTCAAACACTGTCTCCGCGTGGCACTCTACACCGTGAAGATCTGGAAATTTGCATGTCATCAGATTGCATCATCCCCGGATACCTGCAATGAGTTGCAAAATTGTTGAGACTTTCTTTAAAAAATGATAAATTTCGCATTTGTTCCTTTCGTTTTAAGTAAAATTGCGCTCAATCTGATCATTTCCCCCTCCCCCTTTTCAATGTTGATCCTGTAATACTGTGTAACAGATTTGGGCGCTCAAACAACATTGCAATAAGGGGGAGGGGAGAAGAGAAGCAAACAAGTCCAAAATCGAAAAACAGGGCGAAAATGATATAAAGTGTCTCAACTATTTTTGCAACCCGTTGTCTGAAAAGCGAGGATTGAAAAACGTAGTTTAAAAGTTAGTCTCTCTTTTTTCCCGGCTGAATTTTGCCCTGATTTCTTTGTACATGATTTATTTATCAGAAAAGCGCGTAAAAGAATTTTTTTGATGGCTTTTAATGTAGAAAATTTAAGTTGGTACTCGAAGGAGATTTCCGGATATGACGCGTAAAGGTTGGTAAAGTAGTTCCGGTCTGTTATTAATTAATGCTCCTTTCACGGCAAAATACACCTCTATTAAAAAGCTTAAAGTCCTTATTTTTGAACATTTGTGTTCTCTTTGGTGAATTGAGACTGTTCCGATGCGGATACATTGAAATAAAAGCTGTTTTGACTTCTACGGTCAACCAATGATACTGTAAGGAAAATGTAAACAAACCTTTTATGGCATTTTTCGCGGTTGACTGTTGAAATGTTCATGAACATGAAATCTACCGTACAGTCCGTTGTTTTTCTGGATGATAAACTCTACGTGACTCCTAGAATGAGAAAATCGGACAGTTTCAAGCGTTGCCGAAGATTTCTTTGTCTGCGAATACCCGCGGGTTGAAAATCAATAGCAGGCGTGTCATATTCACAATATGATTCCTTTTGTTTTCTTCGATGACGTTGTTCTTGTTGTATAAAACCTTAGCATGCTTTCCTGCCTTAAAAACCGCCATAGCTTAGCTGTGTTCAATGAATAGCGCTGAATATATTCCGTCTTACACCTCATTTGTATTGAAAAATAGCGCGAAAACGGCAAAGCAGCGTTCTTTAGCGATCAAAAATCCGTAAGAAAAATAATTTGTAAACAAGAAAACGCTTTCCTTTGTATAACTGACAAGGTGTTACAGTACAAAGACCGCACAAGCTGATGGTCATCTCATTTGTTGTAAAATGGCGTGGCGTTGAACATTTATGACGCCTGCGTAGTGCCAGGCCTTCTCAAACGCACGCAACTATGGCAACCAAATAAAGGTCTCCGAAAACAAACGAAAGCATGTTAAACTACACTTGATGCTTGACAAAGTCTATTCTACAACCAGACAGCAAGACGGTATAATCCTCGTGACCGTCGCATTTATTCTGACCACAAAACATAGCGTTTAGCGGTGACAAACCCCCAAGTTAAATATTCTGTGGATTTCAAGACGCATAAGTTTCTAGGGAAATCAATCTCAATTGTTCTATGAGCAGATTTTTCGAGAATCTTGTAACATATTTCAAATTCTAATTCGAAATACCGTACTCCCAGAAAGTTTTGCAAATATTCAACAAATATTCGCTGAAATACCTCAGTTTAACTCTCTCAGACAATGAGTTGCAAAATTGTTGAGACTTTCTTTTAAAAATGATAAATTCCGCGTTTGTTCCTTTCGCTTTAAGTAAAATTGCGCTCAATCTGATCATTTCCCCCTCCCTCCTTTTCAATGTTGATCCTGTAATACTGTGTAACAGATTTGGGCGCTCAAACAACATTGCAATAGGGGGAGGGGAGAAGAGAAGCAAACAAGTCCAAAATCGAAAAACAGGGCGAAAATGATCCCCGAGCGAAGCGAGGGAAATAATCACAACGCTAATGCAGTAGTTATCGCATCATTCGGAGACTCCAAGCGTGTCGCCATCTCGAAATTTAATGTTCGTCTGTCAGTCTGGCGTACGACCTCGTCCCCAGTTCCCATCGCTTCATAACCAATAACAAAGGCCGGATCGATCACGTGTGGCCCTGCAGTTTTACTCGCAATACGAGAAATTAGATTGAACGAAGCAACTACAGTCCATCGTAGCTGTGTTCACGAAAATGAATTTGAAAACTGGAAAAACCTGAAACACAACAGTCTCGCGAAGCTCTTCTTCAAAAGAGAAGGGAACAGGCACAGGCAAGGCGAAATCGTGAAACGATCGAACAGCGCCAAATACGTCTAGAGAAGACGACAGCATAAACAGAAGCGTGCCGAAGAAAACAGCAAACGACTCCGCAAAGAAAACAGCGCTTGAATGCCAATCGAAAGTGGCATGAACACAAACGAGCCGAAGAAAACACTCCACAAAGAGAACAGCGCTTGAAAGCGGATAGGCAACTTCAGACGCCGTTTTGTATTAAACTCAGATACTTATTCAGAAAGGAAAAGCAACAAAGATTAGTCAGTGGAAATGGAACCTTGTAACTCGATCACTTCAAGAATGTATTAGCATCTGTATGCTGATCATTTTCCCTCGAAGTATTGTTTTAATACGCTTCTGTCGCCAGTTTGCTTAGAGCAATCGGAACTTGGAGTCTTGAATGATTTAGTCAGATGTCTTATTTTTTCTTTCAAGACTAAAACTGTAACAAATGCTGTAATCTGACATGCGGTGATTGCAGCGAGAATCGTTCACAAGCCCTTAGAAGTATGACTAGGTCTGAAGCCCGTGTAAGTAAACCGTTCACGTTTTGCTTTGATTCTGGGAGAAATCATGCTGTTTTGAGCGTGTTCACATAAAAAACAATTCGAGTCTATTAAATATGCATGCCTGAGTCTGGTGCATGCAATCCAGAGTAAAAAAAAATCGCACAGGAAGCCTATTTAATTGTACTGCCTATGAATTCAAAATTGGAAAATCAGTGTTCCCTTTTTTCCCGTACTACGACGGCCGACCAACTTCAAAATTTAAGTATTAAATTTTGAGAACGTGCTTGGCAGACTGTATAAATTAATATGACGTGCCGACCGTGGGAAATACGACTTCGTCACATAATCGACTCTTTTTTTCAACGCAAAAGCAGAACACACACCATTCTTTTTCTCCTTCCTTTGCGTGTAGCAATTGACTTCGAAGAAAAGATTGAGTCAACATTTCGGTAAAACAAAGGCTAGCTGCTCTTGTTGGGAGTACCAAAGTAAAAGTCCCATCAATGGCAGAGCGAAGGGGTATCTGCGATTATCGTATAAAGTGTCTCAACTATTTTTGCAACCCGTTGTGGCTAATCAGTTGCTATACACCGCTGCTGTTAAGTGTGAGAGCATCCACGCCCTTGGACAAATGGATTATTCAAGGGTAGAAAATACCAACGCCAGCGTCATCGAACTTCAGCCTTGTGGGAATCATGTTTCACGGAGCCTCACGTTTACGCACAGAAAGCCCAAACGATCAAACAAACGGGTGCAGCTATATTCAAATACGACCGCATCACGCCAGATTCTGCTAAGAGGGGGCGACATCTCGGTCAACCCAGGACCTACTGTACCACAAACAAAGGGAACTATATGTAAACAAAAATGTCCCACCTGCGAAAGAACCATAGCAAGAAATCACCGGAGTCTGATGTGCGAAGAATGCAGATTTCACTACTAGAAATACGATATTCGCAGATAATCCCACGCCCATGTAATCGGTTTTATTGCCAACGAGCAGCCGAGCGAAGACGCGAGGCTGCGAGGCGGCAGCATCGCATAGAGCCGTGCACGAGAGAAGGGGGAAAAAATCTCGAATGGAGTGTAACCAATTAGAATGACGTAATGTTTTTCTGCAATTGTTTCAAGTTAGCCAATTAAAATACGAGTTGTTTTATTCTGCTTGCTTTCTGAGCCAATGGGAGCGCGAGATGCGGAGATTTTAACCAATTGTAGCGCTTCTTCTTTGGTGTTATGCTGGAGCATTTTTGGCCAGCGAAAGTCTCCTCGTGGCGAGTTTTGCGGAGTCCTGTCGGAGTAGCGACGTTGTTCTACTTCGGGTGAGCAAAAGGACAGTAAAACAATCTTGTGTTCTTGGACTTGTTGTGTTCGTCTTCTAACGCTTTACGTTAGTGCACTTCAGCGAATTGTTTGTCAAGAACCAGCGTGTTCTAAATCGAGCGAGCGTGCTCAAAGTCGGCCAGCGAGCCGTGTTGAAGGTTCAACGTGCCAACATCAGGCCAGCGTGCCATTCAGTACACAAGCAATACGAAACAAAAAACATTTGAAAAGCGAAAAATACAAACGAATCGACCAGCGAGTCATTTTTCATTTTGCTTTTAATTTTGTTACTGTTCCAGAGAGTTGCGCTCGTTGGCACTTAGCGAGAGCTATTCCTAGTTTATAATTATATCTATATCTATAGTTCCTGTTTGAAGAAATTGAATAACCGTTATCCAGTTTATAATTAGGCGTTAGTTGAAGGAAAACTACATCGACATGAAGTAACCATGAACGGATGATGCGTGCGCCTTTTGCGTGTGGAGAAGCGGTGCAACATTGTGGTTTTCCCTTTTGCTGGTGTCGTTTTTCCCGACCGACGGAGCGGATCATCTCTCTCTTGATGGCCTGGTGCGATAGCAATGGAGACGCGAGTGCACACGTCAAATGGCAAATGCGCGGGAAATTTTGGCGCGGCCGCGAAAACGAAAAAAAAAGAAAAAAAAAAACTTTTGTTCCCGTGAGGAGAGTTGAGAGTTGAGGTAGGTTTAAATATAATTGCTATTTCTTTTCTGCTGTAATTAACGACATACTATTGGTGGCCAGCCATAAACTTGTGCAGTACTGTTGGTGGGAGTATTCTCACACCAACAGTAATTACAATACACGAGTATCAAACATGGCAGCTTTTGTTTACTATAAAAGTTTTGTTTAAAATTTGTTTTGTCAGGATGACGGAAGCTATTGTTCCAGTATCTGAACTGAAGGAAGCTGTTGCCACGACAGAAGGCGTGGTAGTAAACTCGACGAGAGTCATAAACAAGTTTAAGGGGAGAGAGGAGACAAAGGTAGAGTTATCAGAGTAATTGTCTGTTACGTAAAGAGCAGGTGCAACTTTTATTGTTTTGTGCCATATACTTGCTTTGCATTATGCCTATAACACAGTAGTCTTAGTCTGGCTAATACAATCTGTTCTGTTCTAGGAATTCAAGTGGAAAACATTTGTTTCCCTCAAATCGCAAGTGGCCCGTCACTTTAAACTCCCACGGCACCTAAAATTTCATCTGGCCAATGGAGAGGGTGATCGTGCAACAACACGGTAAGTTTACAACAAGCTTCACTTTTACGTGCTTAACTACAGCAGTTCTAACACAAAAATTCCTTTTCAGTGACTCCATTATGTACATTAAAGTGCAGAAACGCACTCGGGCAGAAAAGCCCGCAGAAAAGGCAGAAAAAAAGAAGAAAAGGAGTGCAGAGCGGAGCGGAAGAGTGGACAAGAAACTCGAGGAAAAGACGAAGGCCAAGAAATTGGTGAAAGCGCTTAAACTGGTTCTTGAGTGTGTCGAGGACGATTATTAAGAAGTTTTCCGCTGTTTTTAACTCGAGTATTAATATTAATTGATAAAACTACGAGATATTAATTTAGTTATGGCTACGGAAATTTTCCAACGTTACGGACCTTCGTTGTTTCCTGTGTTTACTCTTTGTACAGTTCAACAAGAAACAAAAACAAATAATAAATATAGTGGCCTTTTTTTTCTGGTAATTGTAATTGGGATTTTCTTTTGGTGCACTCTTAATATACTCGAGTAAACAGCGGAAAACTTCTTAAATCGTCCTCGCCATATGTTAGGCCAGGGCTTTGCATCGTGCAAAAGAAAATAAATTATTGACTTGAAGAAAGGTGAACACTGATTGTTTATATTCATTCACATCATCCGATGATTAACATCGTAGAAAGCGTTTTACCTGGAAAAGAAAACATAAGAGGATTCTTACCAGTGTTGCACGAATTATTTTCGAAGGGTTCCCCGTAGCGTATAAACTCGACTGAGTAGTTCGTTTTGCAATCATTTAGTGTAACAGCATAACAACAATCAGACGTCAAATACATACCCAGAAGAAATAATTTGCGTTTCCACCGAATCGCGAGAACATTGCTGCTGGAAGTCTCAGGTCGCTTCCCTATTTGTAGAAATGATGCTTAGTTACACAAGAATTAGACATATTTTCGTCTTGGAGGTTTCCTGAAAGTAAAACGCAGTGGATCTAATAATAATAATAATAATAATTTGCCTTTATTGTTTTATGATTTTTACATATTTGAAATTAATAGCCAAAGCCAGAGGCTTATATTGCATAGGCATATTGACTGACAAATCAAATAACATTAACAGAGAAATAAAAAAAAATAATACATACATATAAAAAAAAAAAAAAAAAAAGAGATGTGCTATGCACATTCATAAATTATTGGTCTAATACACAAGCATATATTATACAGTACATTATTACATGCATATAATTATCAAAGGCATATCTACATGCATACATATAGTTAGTATAGTTGTAGGGTGAACTAGTAAGTGAGGTGTAGGAAATATGACTTCAATAACCTCTTGTAGTTAAATTGTTTCAGCGACTGGCGAATTGACAGTGGAATGGAATTCCAGATGTTAGGAGCTTGTGATCTAATAGCAAATTTGTATTTTAGAGAGTCTTTATGTAGGTCATGTTTGTGTCTGGTATTATGATCATGGTATTCTTGATTAAATTTAAGAAATGCAGATAAAGGATTAGGAAGCAATTTGTTAATGTGAGAAAAAACAAAGCATATCTGTAATTTGTAGATATTGAAAATAGTTAGGATATTTAGTCTATCAAATAAGGGTTGTGAATGGGTACGAGGTGGGGAGTTAGTGATTATCCGAGCAGCCTTTTTCTGTAAAATAAAGAGAGGTTGTATGTGAGTGGGGTAGGTTGAGGCCCATATTAGATTACAATATAGTAGATAAGGTAGAATCAGAGAGTTATATAGAACTCTGAGGGTGTTATTGTCAAAAAATTGGCGGGTTTTGCTGATGATACCTAGTGCTTTTGAGATCTTGGTCTGTATGGTTTGGATGTGGGGTACCCATGAAAGATTTTGGTGTACTACAATGCCTAGAAACTTAGTGTGCTCCACCCTATCAATATTAGTTCCATTGATGGAGAGGTTAATGTCACGGAGGTTAACTTGTTTTCTGGCTGGATGAAATAAAATAAACTTAGTTTTGTCGGGATGAAGGGTTAATTTGTTAGCTGCTAACCAAGATGCAACACATTTGAGTTCAGTATTAACAATATCCATGAGATTTTGAGTATTTTTATGTTTAGCAAAAATATTCGTGTCATCAGCAAAAAGAATAAAGGCTAAATACTTTGAGCAGTTAAATATGTCATTGATGTAGATTAGGAAGAGCAAAGGTCCTAATACAGATCCTTGGGGAACCCCACAATTTATTTTCTTGAGGGAAGATTTGGAGTTATTGATTTGAACATATTGTTGCCTGTCACTTAGATAACTTTTAATCCAGGTTAGAGGGATGCCTCTAACGCCGTAAAACTCTAGTTTATTAAGTAGGATTTGGTGGTTGACAGTGTCGAATGCCTTCTTTAGATCAACAAAAATTCCTATTGTAAATTCATTATTTTCAAAACCTTGATAAATTTGGTCAACAAGTTCAAGAACAGCCATCCATGTGCAGTGTTTTTGTCTGAAGCCATATTGGTGGTCATTGAGTATATTGAACTTAGTAAGGAACTCAGATATTCTATGATAAACAACTTTTTCTAAAATTTTTGATAGGCATGGTAAGACTGAGATTGGTCTGTAGTTAGAGAAATTAGAGGCATCATTAGTCTTGTAAACAGGCACTACCTTAGCAATTTTAAAGTTTTCAGGGAATTCTCCAGTGGAGAGGGATAAATTGTAAACTTTGGAGAGGGGAAATGAAAGTAAATCAATTGCTGCTTTTATAGGTTGAATATTAAAACCATCCAGACCTTCACTTTTACTATTTTTTAGTGATGATACTATTGTACAGATTTCACTGGAAGTTGTGGGGGAGAAAAAGAGATTGTTGTTGTAAGTACCTGTCATGTATTCTTTGTGGTTATTAGTGTTAGTTTGGGGAATCTTTTTGGTCAGGCATGATCCAATGTTAACAAAGTAGTTGTTAAATTTCTGTGATATTTGTTCCAAATTGGTATATTGACCACCTGAATCCTTCATAATCATTGGTTTTTGGCAGGATTGCTTTTTGGAGATTACTGATTTAATAACTGACCAGGTGTTCTTTAAAGAAGAGCTAATAGAGGTTAGTTTATGATGATAATACAGTTTTCTGGCTATCTTTATAATGTTGTTATACTTATTACGGTATTTGTTATATTTCATTTTATTTTCTGGTGTTGGATTGATTTTAGCCTGTTTATAAAGAGAATTCTTTCTCCTGCATGAAGCAAGAAGCCCAGGGGTGAACCATGGTTTTGAGTTCTTCTGGGACATTGAGTTGATTTGTTTAATAGGGAAGCACTGGTTATACATTGGGGTTAGATAGTCTGAGAATTGGTCATATGCATCACTAGCTGATGGGGCATTTATAATCGAGGACCAGTCTGTTCTCAGTAGTTTTAAACGAAAGGATTGGATGTTGGATGATGATATCATTCTCGAGTATCGAGGTTGAGGGTGCATGTCATAGGTAAGTTTGAGATTAGTCATTTGAAATATAGGAAGATGGTCAGATATATCAGTGTAAAATAAACCACTTGTTATGTCATAGTCTAAATTATTTGTAAAGATGTTATCAATGAGGGTAGCAGAGTGGTCTGTTATTCTAGTAGGTTTTGATATGAGGGGATAAAAGCTATTAGTGTTCAGTAGATCCAGGAAGTCTTTAGTTGGTTTATGAGTATCGGCATTAAGAACATTGATGTTAAAATCTCCCATTAGATAAGTTGTCTTATTCTCAAAGCTGATTCTTGACAGAACACTATTAATACTTTCATTAAAATCATCTACACTCACCTCAGGTGGTTTATAGACACAGCCAATAATAATATTTTTACGATTGGTCTGGGTTAATTCAGCAAATACAGATTCATATATTTTTGAATTGTTTGATGCAAGGTCAGGGCGAGCTTTGTAGTTATATTTAGAGTCTATATATAAACCTACACCTCCACCTTTTTTATGATCCCTGACATTGGATAAAAAATTAAATCCTGGAAGGTTGAAAATGTCTTTGTTATGTTCATCCAGCCATGTTTCTGTGATACCAAGAGCAGAGAATGAAATATCGAGTGCTTGCAGATATTCACTTAATTCCTCTGAGTGCTTTTTCAGACTTCTGATATTTAGATGGAATAGGGAAAAGGACTCAGTAGGTTTGCTGTACAGTTTGTTAAATTCTTTAGAGGTATAGTATGCACATTTAGTAAGGATGTTAGAGTTACCAACAAATATGTTATTATCAGGATCAATGTCAGAGTTAAGAAGTAAGTGGTGAGAATCAGGATCTTCTAGAAATGGGTTAAAGTGTTTAGTCTTAATTGAGTCTATGTCAAAATGTGAATCAAAAATATGTTGTAGGTCATAGATTGCTAGGTAGTAATCCTCATCATCATCTAAATGGTTAAATGGGAAAATGGCTGAAGTGCATGCTGGGCAAAACCAAGTATCACCTGTAGCACAGAGGTTATTGAAGTCATCTTGGGTTAGTTTAGCACACTTGATATGGGTTTTTTCTAGGCAAATATTGCAATACATCGCTCGGTGATTTTGATGTACAGAGAAATGGCAGATAGAGCACGGGTTTCTAGTAGGCATAAGATACAGTAACACTTACAATTAATATAGCTAAAATTAAATAATAATAATAATTAAACAACACTTATAGTATGGCTACAATAATAACACTATTTTAGGAATGTACAGTAGCAAAACTAGCATGTAGGTATATAACATAGGGGTAATACAAGGAAAATTAATTAGTTAATTTAAGCTGAAGCTTAATAAAACTAAGGATAATATATATGAAGTAAGCGAGTAGGGTCTTGGGGAGAGTCATTCAATTACATAATGTCATAGTCATCAACATAGCATTTCAGTTACACATAATTGGAGTTATACAACTTAACTGGAGTATTTTTTGATGAGTTCTTTACATTTTCCAATGGTAGTGCACCTCTCAATAGTAGAAGAGTGTTGAGTAGGACGGAACAGTATGGTGCCATCGTTGGTCCAGACTTTCGTCACGATGCCTGAATTGATTTCTTGACTCAGATATTTCAAGATGTTCCTTCTTGCGATGGTGAGATCCTCCTGTACGTTATATGGTCTCTTGTTTTCTTTGAGTAGACGTCGTTTACGTAGGATTTCAACCTTGGTATTGTGACGAACCAGGCGTACAATAATCGGTCGAGGCTTCGTCGGGGATCTTTTCCCAACACGGTGGGATCGGCTAATGTCGCTGGCGGATAGTTGTACTCCAAGTTCACTAGCAAAAAAATTTATTGCTAGATCGTCGGTGTTTTCCTTTACGTCATCAGCTGCTTCGGGTATTCCAAAGATTCGTACGTTTGTACGTCTAGTATATTGTTCGAGATCATCGATTTGTTCGAGGAGTCGAGAGTTCGTACATTGAAGGTTGGTGATCTTAGTTTCCGTGGCCATGTGAGAATCTTTTTGTTCAGCAGCATCAAACAGGATGCTCTCTGGAAGGGAGCTCGTAAACTCGGAAGAAGAGACGTAGTCATCTACCGCTTTGGAGGCTTGAGCTTTGAGAAGATCCTTCACACATCTTATTCAGCATAGGATAAAAGGATCAAAGAAATTAATTTCACAAACGAAAAGGTACCCAAGTTTGTCGTCCTGCGTGAAGTCCCGCCATTTCTGCAAACAGTCCTTGTAATCAAATGATTGCTATACCGAACATCCTGGTATAAAAAGTGCATATCCATGGCTTCTGTAACATTTTTCGGGTAGTGCTGGAAGAGGACTGAAGGAGTGTACACAAGAAAATCATGCACATAAAAAAGGCGCCCTGGCTCCGCCGAAGACCACGCTGTTTGTTTATTGGCTAGAGCGCATGCTCAACTGCGATACCGCTGAGCAATAGCAATAGAGTGGTAAAGTGATGAGTCATAAAAATATTTTTTCGGAAATAATGGACTGCGCGCAATTCTTCGGAATGGCCTATCAAAAAAAGTTCACACAGAAAGAATTGGCTCTTTAGCGCATTAAACAGCTGAGATATAGGCTTTTGAAGTTCAAACTGCTTCATACTAAACCCTCTTAATATTTGGTGTTGGCTCCTTTGATTTGGAACCAACGCTAAATAGAGCGGTTTTCGGATGACTGTCGAAAGTAATTGTGTGATTGCTTTGGTTTTGCGTTTGCTTCGCTTTCGGATTGGTCCACACGAGTTTGTCAGCATGCTCAGCCAATCAAGAACAAAACCAAAACCAAAACCAAACACTTCTCACGCAAGCGATGGCGTGTACTCGCACTGCTGATTGGAAAGTAAAACCAAACGCAAATTTACTTTGGCTTCCAATTGGCTGAACTGTTTTCTCTCAGTCTCTGTGATTTGTCGAACTTTAAACTTCTCTATCTTCGCTTTCAGTAGGGCTAGCGATTTGAAATTTTGCACACGTTCTTTCAGCAGCTGTGTATATCGCATGATGTGGTTTTGAGGTTTGAATGGAAAAGTTTGCAAAATGATGACGTCACACTTTACCACTCTATGTGTACAAAGATTATTTGTATTTCTACAAGTGTACATACACATGCAGAGGTTTATATTTATTAACAACACATAAAATGGCCAGCAATTTTTGAATGTTTTAATGTCATGAGTATAAAGTATAATTACCTTAATAATTTACATAATAATAGTACTTTTCTTTGATGAAAGTGCAATTAAAAATTTTAAAATCCAGTCAGTCAGCAAGAGACAAGTATTGCACAGAGGATTGAGTATATCCAGGTACATGAAGAATGCTTTTCATGTGGGAAGCACCTTGTTTACATAGCAACAGTTTTCCTTTTGGCACTTCATTGTGATGGGAAATATACACTGTACTGTATGTCACTGTTTCCTTAATTTTCTCAGTGCAGGGGACTTTATGCATCTTGTTTGGCACCTTTGAATAAAAACAATGAAATGTATAAGTATAGTTAACACACAATGAAGGGAAAAGTAAGGGTAAAAATACATAAATAGAAAATATAACACTATATAAATAACTCTCAAGAGTGATCATATGTAAATTTTCTCCTTCAGTCACTCTCACCAGAGGTCTTGGAGAAGTTGGCTTTTGATAGCCAGATGAAAGCTGATAAATGTGTCAGTTCTCACAACATCACTTACACATATTCTTTTAAGAGTACATGAGAGATTCTGCTTTTTGAGCTTGAGAGTGAAATCAACGAATAGTTAACTGAATAGAAAAGTGACATACACATAGAGATAATTACTAATGCACTGGGTTGTTTATTGCATACACTACATGTTTTGTGCATGTATTGTCCAGTAGTGTAAACACCATTTAGTATAAAGATGGTTTAGTATCATAGTCATGCAGGCAGGCTTACTTTTCACTTGTTGCTATATAACCACAGGTAAATGAGCTAATGTGCTGTGTACGAACACCACCATTGTGTTTCTTGGAAGAGCCCCTATAAGTGAAGGAGAACAGATCTCAGTTAAAATGAGAGCTGAGATGGAAGTTTTATACAGTATGATAATAAGAAAAAAATAGAAATAATTATTTACCATTTTTCTGGGGTTCCTTCATATTGTTGACATACAAAACCACTGAATGGAAGAAATGGAGGATCACAGTTTGGCACAATCTGTTGGATAAAATTAATACAATTTAATTATTATTAAATGATGCTGTAATGACAATATTTAACTATCAACACCCTTACAAGTGAAGAACGACGCTCATCTATTGTATAACACAAATTCACACACTAAGTTATTATCATGCTGAATAATAGCTGTTATGTAAAGTTTGTGAGCATATACTGTTCAGGTCAACCTCTGTTTCTGTGATTATACTCACTACTGTAGCTTCCTGTTAATGATAAGATCCTCTGTGCATATATCTGCCTGTACTGCAACAGTATTCTCCACAGCATAGTTAACATCAGTGCATAATGTTAAGTGACTCTAGATTTTGTTTCCTTTTTAAAACTCTTTAAAAACTATGCCAAGGGTCTGTTGTATACAGTAGAACCCTGCTATTTCGAACTCGGTTATCTCAAACTCCCCTCTATCTCAAACGGAATCCAATGTCCATTGGAAATAAACATGGTAGACATTTCCCTTGGTAGAAACCTGCTATCACAGTATCATGTAGAAATAGTGTGCTGGTGTTATAATTTCTCGTGAAACTAATACTCAGATAATATGATGTGCACATATAAAGTGCTTAGTGGATATCTAGAACATAAAATTAAACCAAACATCACTTGTGCTGATTCACAGAAATACTTAATGCATGCACAACATAAAGAAATTCACATGATTCACACCAGGCCAAGAAAAAAAATCAAATTCAGTAATGTAATATGTAAAAAAATATAAATAAAGTTGTTAGAAATATGGGATGTGAAGTACCATTGATTGTCCCTTAAAATTGCTTAAATACAGCAGAACTATTTCCATCAACTTAACTAACATTTGAAGGCATAAAGTATGTGCATTGAAGCATTCTATTACAGTAATCAGGTTTTGTTAGCACTTGGCAATCACTAATACATTTAATGTGTATTACATCAAAAGAAAATGTGAATAAAATGGCTATACTTATAAATGCCTGGTGTGATCAATGGAATTGATTTTTTTGCAAATGAATGTGGCAAGTTTGACTGGAAAGCACTTTGTCTGAGGTGTCTTCATGTGTTTTCTTCTGCTGAACAATCCATTGTGGACATGCTCGCAGGAGAGGAGGAGGAACTTCAGAGGCTCCACTGCTCCAGTCATAGGTGTTGATCTTCTCACTGGGATTATCTTCAAAGCGCTGGTTCAGGCGACACAAGAGCATCCACTCTTCACACGTGTCCTCCTCTGGTACTGGTGCCATTGCCTCTTCTACTGGTTCTGCTTTGGCAAGATAGTGCTGGGCACTCTCGATTTCAGCTGCAACTTTAGGAACATGTTGTTGCGCATATTCTGTGGAGAGAAAAGCATTGTATGCTCTGGTGAACACTGCACTGCATTCCTCTTCAGCATCCCATGCATTATGAGGAGCTCCAACCCAAGGCTTGTACTTGATCAGCTGGTATTTGCAGTACAATGGGTAGTTCTTTCCATCAGGGTTGGATGAAAACGTTGGAAATGCCCTGATGACAACCTCATTGGATCGTGGTCTTGGCTCGTTGTTACTGATGCGGTAGTTAGAGGCAAATTCCATGAAGTTGAGGGCTGAAATACCAGGAAAAAGTTTCTCCCACTGAGCCCGCTTGGAGTAGATACTAAGCATTGATGGGTCCAATGCTTCGCCTTGTTCACTGCCTTCTTTGTCTCGTTGGTGGTTCACTTTGCGGCTTTCATCAAGTGATACACTCACAAAGGAATAGGTGCAGTGGTATAGGGGCTCCTGTAGCAGTAAGTGGGCTGTTTCCTGTGCTCCCATGTCACAATCTCCAGCAACTTTGATCATGGATTTTTTCAGTGCAGATGAAGCTTGGTCGGTATCCCGAAGGTGGCCTACGCAGGTCTTCAATATGCCTGTTGCTGGCTGAGAGCGAGGTTCTCCCTTGGCTATGTACTTGGCCATATAGCGTGCACAAGCATCGACATCAACAACAATCTGGAGGTCAACATTAGCACGCCAGTGCTGCAGCATCACACGATTGTGGGGATTCAGGCGATCATCGTTGCGCTTTGTGACAAGGGTGGCCCTGATCTTGTCTTCACTGATCTGCTCAAAAGTGACATCAGTGTGTTCTGTCAGTTGCTGTGGAAAACCAAAACAACAACTGGGCTCTCCCTCTGCTTTCTTGCGACAAAGGCAGTAGGCTGCATTGCAACGGGTATGTCGCTGAACAGAGTTGACCAGCTGGTGGTAATCTTCGTCTTCGTCTTCCACATCTCTGAAAGATACAGAGGATGGGTGTGGGTCTGGTGCTGACCAGTCATTGAAGTCCGGCATTGCCTCATTCATCGTTGTCACCAGCCAATCTGCATATTCAACTGCTGTTGCCTTGGCTTGGTCACCCTCTGCAATTGTTGCCAGCAGTTCTTCACGATTAGCATCGGGATCAAAGAGCATATTCTGCGCTTCCCAGCCTTTGGCAGCTGTGGTGATAAGGTCACAAAGGCCAGGGTCATTCTTGAGCTTAGCACAGCCATGGGCGTGAATTGATCCGCGTGCCTGCCATTCATACCGATACCAGTGCCAGCTTGCATCAAGGCACCCATACATCCAGGTGTTGATGAACTGTGGCAGTTTGGCAGAGAAGAACCAATCTGTTAGATGGGGGTTGTTGATGATGGCTTGAACACGCATGCCATGGGTCGCACCCTCTGGCTGTTGCAGCAGGCGGTGAAGATCTGGCCAGTAGTTATCTGCTGCACTGACAGTAAAGAAGAAGGTAGGGTATCCCTTCTGGTCAAACAGTGCTTGAAGTTCCTGTAGGCGCTGGAACCAATACTGCTTGGTGCCCTGGATCTTGGTAGCATACATCTCAACACGCTTCATCAGCTGTTTGGCTGACATCTCTTGCACCATTGAACGGAGCTCTTCGATTGTGAGATTGGCATCTTCAGGGTGCTGCTTTAGGTAGATGTTTGCTTGCGATAACAGCTGGTGCCTGTGCTTCATGTTTAGAGCCCAGTAGGGGAACCGAGCATGAGAAGCGAACCTCCAATGGAAGTGTCCATCAACAGTCTTGTCAGCATACTTGATAAGGTGCTTGAATGAGTTTGCTAGAGACACAGCCCTCTTTCGCCCTTGGTTGGTTGGGTCACCTTTTCCATATGGAAAGAGAGCAGGAAAAGCCATAGAAGCCAGGCCTGTAGTCTTGAACTCATTAAGCGAGTCTGCAGATATTGATGGCCAATCTAATGGATCCTGACCATCAATAGCTGACCTGATGGCTTCTTGATCTTGTTTCTTGTGGAGTGGGAGAGGCAAGAAACTTCTGGGAAGTTCAGCATCTTCACCATTATCCTCCTGTGCATCTGTGGGTACATCAGGATCACTGTTGTCTTCATCTTCAGTGTTATCTTCGATGATTTGGAGACCACTTGGTACATCATCTTCGGGCAGGTTTTGCAGTGATTTGTGGTCGATGATAATGTCCTTGTAGTAGGGATTGTTTGCCTTGAGCCACTGAATCGCATCCAAGACTCGTTTGCGGCGCACTCTACAGTCTCTGTGAGTGTTATCTAATTGAATAAAGTGAGGCTAATTTTGTACTCTGAAAATAAATGCCTATGAAATCATACATACATGCACCGGTATCAATAAATATTTAAAAATGATATATTTTGTGGTGCAAAAACACTCCATTGTACAGTATGCCAGGGTAAAAAAATATAAATAACTTAAACATAAAAACCATGATAATGAAAACCACAAAAATCTGTTCACTATCTCTATTGAGGGGCAAAATAAATCACACATAACACAATAATTTAGAGCTGTATTCAGTAACACTGAAACACTATACATTTAAAACAAAGTATGTGTAGCTACTTTTTAATAGGAAATCATGATGATACAGTACAGTATTTCTTAAAGTATGGCAGCTGCTTTTTAATTGATAGAAAACCATAAATTTACACACTAAGGAAAGTGTAATTTCCAGTTAGAAAAGACAATAGTTGTGTAATTGTGTCACGAGTGCACTGTCCCAAACATTTGGAAGTTCAGCAAAATACGTGAAGCGAACATACACTGCATGTACAGTCACACGTATGTAAAAGAAAGATTGACAGCAAACACAATCAATTCAAAAAGAAAAAAAAACATGAATTCAGTCAAGAAGACTATCTTCTGAACAGAAAAATCTAGTACCATTCGTATTTTTGTCTTTCGAGCAGCTACAGCACTTTTTCTTCGTGTTCAATAGACTGGATAGGTTTTCAACAGACAATATAAACAAAGAAGGAAATCATATTAACAAATTCAATATTACATTTAGCATGTGAATCAGGTGTGAAACTTGAAAATAGTTGGCAGTTCCTCACATGAAAACAAACATAATTAAACAACAACAAAGCAAAGAAAACTACTGTATTTCCGAAACGGCTGATTTAAGCATTATTGCCAGGTACAAAGGAAGAAAAGAAAGTGTTTTATTTCTTACCTGCCCCTTGTTTCCTGATGATAAGAATCGGCAAGTCACTCACATTGGCGGGGAGACTGCTGAGGAATCCCTGCACGTCCTGTGGCAAGTTGAGAACATGTCCTTTGTACCCACGCTGGCCGCCATGTTTCCGGTAAACACACATAATGGGGAAAGCCCTGGCGATAAGCATTTCCTCCACTTCGCTGAGGCCCTGTAGTTCTATCGGCACTGCACCAGGGTCCATGTCGTTGTCACCCGAGAATAAGCGGCACGATGTCTTTTTGTCTCGCTTACATCTGGTGCAGATATAGTTCGGGTCGGCCATACTTTGCTTGGCAACCATTGGCCATGTTTCCTTACACACGTTGCAGTGAAGATGTCGAAGGTTTTCTTCGTAGCGGTGAAAGGCTGCAAGTTCCTCCTGTGCCCACTGCTGTTCGTGTAGAGCCGGGTTGTCAGGGTTAGCCCATCCACGGCTATGCAGATATTGCTGTCTTTGGAAGCGCCGTTCTTCGACAAGAGACGAACGTTGCTCACGGCGTCGACTGTTGGCCTCATTTTGAGCATGAAGCCTACGGGCTCTTTCTTCGGACGTTTCATTGTGGCGTCGGGAAGTAACCCATTGTCGATTAGCTTTCAAGCGCTCTTCTCTTTCCTGAGTTGTCTCCCGAGCTAGCTTCTGCTTGTAACGCTCTCGGTCACGGTCTTGTCTTTGTTTTTTTGCAGCGGTAATTTCTGGACCGGTCTGCTGTTTTAGTCGGCTCGTACGCGTTGCTTGCCGTCTGCGCTCGAGACGAATACACCGCTGTTGGCTGGTCTCACGACTTCGTCGTAATCTTGCTTGCTCCCTTCGTCTTTGAAGGCGAGCTTGGTCGTTATCGTGAGAATGTTCCGTTTGTGTTTTCCCTGAATTCATTTCTTAAACTCTTCTTCAAATTCTCCTTCCCTTCCGACGAACTGTTTCTTAGCAACGAACTCGCAGAAAATCACGTGATCAACCCGGCATTCCCCGCGGTGCGGGTTGGTCGCCCCGCGAACAACTTAACAAATTGACGTCAGTTTTTTATGTGTCTGTCCTCTTATTGATCATGAAACGCGTCATAACATTGTCAAAAAGTTGTGGATCCACGAGGCGCTTCGCCGAGTGGATCCGCAACTTTTTGACAATGTTATGACGCGTTTCATGATCAATAAGA
This sequence comes from Plumapathes pennacea, assembly GCA_964036295.1. Lineage (NCBI taxonomy): Eukaryota > Metazoa > Cnidaria > Anthozoa > Antipatharia > Myriopathidae > Plumapathes > Plumapathes pennacea. Next base: position 28,048,016 of record OZ038463.1, on the reverse strand, counting down.
GGACAGACACATAAAAAACTGACGTCAATTTGTTTTTTACAATAACAAAACTCAAGCGACGACGCGGGGAAAACACGCAAGAAAACTGGAGTTTGTTCGATTTGACCGAAATGTTGTCAACAACTTTTCCCGCTTTCTAATTGGTCGAGGTTGAAATTCAAGACATTTCATTGGCCAAAAAGTGACAGCTTGACGTGAGCATTTCGCGCGTGCAAAATAAAATTTTGTCAAAGAAGTTGGAAAGAAATGAAACTAGACGCTTTTCTGCTGCGGTTTTCTCGACAATTTCAAGACAAAGCTCAAGGAAATTCGCCTCTGAACACTTCTGGTTCTCTACTTCAAATGCCGAATGTCGCTTTTGCAAGAACTGAGGTAAATTTGAAGCTGAATTCACCTTCTTCGTCCAAATCACTGTCGTCAGCACTCGATTTTATGTGTCTGTCCTCTTATTGATAATGAAAATTAGCCAATCACAAAGCGATAAACTGACGTGTTATTGTAAAAATTCAAATCGCAAAAAAGCCTTTGTGTTGGGCCGGGAGAGGAAAGAGCCTGGGAACGAGGTACTCTATTTCGAGGTTCTACCCGGCATTCCCCGCGGTGCGGGTTGGTCGCACCGTGAACAACATTCAAATCGCAAAAAAGCCTACGTGTTCGGCCGGGAAAAGGAAGAGCCTGGGAACGAAGTTGAAGGTTTTACCCAGCAATCCCCGGTGCGCGTGGACGTCGCCGCTGCGCGGAGACGTGATTCTGTTCCGAGTTTCTTCCCAGCAAACCCCGCTGCGCGGGGAGGTCGCACCGTGAACGACATTCAAAAACGATATGTGTTAAGATTAGTACTCACGCAGGGCGTGGGAATCACTTTAAGTGTGCTGGACTGACCGCAAGGGAATATAACCACCGACAGAGTGGATGGATGTGTACGACATGCCTCTTAAGTTTCTTACCGAATAACCTGAGTTCTGACCTTCTGGATGGTTCGTTGGACAGCACACTAACAGAGGCCCATGAACAAAATGAAGATGACTCAGACCCTTTAGAGGAGCTAATCAACATCAGACAGACTCATCCCAGCCAAGTTTTCATATCACACCTGAACAGTCTACAAAATAAGTATGACAAACTCAGTCTCATTAATCAAAAACTCAGAGCTGGAATCCTGGTCCTAACGGAAACGAAAATAGACTCTTCGTACCCGGACTCTCAATTCAAAATGACGAATTACAGTCTTCACCGGCAGGACAGAGTCAAAGGGGGAGGTGGCATATTGGCTTACATACACTCAAGACTACCATCTAAGAAGCTGAAGCTTTCTAGATCTTATAAAACCATGGAAATACTGGCTATCGAGGTGAAGCTCAACAACAAGCAAGTTATCGTACTTGGAATGTACAGACTCCCGCGGAACAGTGGAACCAACTATTACCAAGAACTTGAAGAAAAGTTCAACAACATCATATCATGGGCCATATCAAAATGTCCGACAGTCGTTATACTTGGAGATCTTAATCTGGATAGATTCAGGCCCAGAGAAAGAGAGGGGAAACTACTTATAGACCTGGAGGACATACATCAACTCACATGCTTAATCAATCAAGCAACCCGCGTAACAAACACCTCAAGCACTCTTCTGGATGTAATACTAACCAACAACAAAGATCTATTCAAATCATCAGGAGTGGCTGAGCTGGGATTAAGTGATCACAAAATGGTATATACTTTCTTATGCGATTCAGTAAAACGACACGAGGCAAAAATAATAACTAGCAGAAGCACCAAGAACTTAAACTTAGATGATCTAAAAAATGATCTCCGCACAACTGAACTTCCTGCTACTCCAACTGCTGTCAACACGTTATACACGCATTGGAAGACTAAAATCACTGACGTATTGGACAAACACCTACCAATTAAGAAGATGAGGGTTAGGAAAGTTGACGTGCCTTATATGAACAGCGAATGGAAAAATGCCATCAGGAAGAAAAGGAAATACTCTAAAAAGTTTAGCAAGGACAAAAGTGATGATACTTGGAAACTCATGCGAAAATGGCGAAATGTGGCGACCCGACTAGGCGTAAAGCAATAAAGAGCTACTGGAAAGGTATATCACAGGAGCTCAAAGGAAATCCGAGGAAGTTTTACAATACGTTTACACCCTTCTTCAGTGCAAAGAAAAAGGACAAGGATGTCATTTCCCTCAATATAAACGGGAAAATAGAACAGGGTCAACAGGTTGTTGCAGAGGAGTTCACAAGCTATTTCTCTACAGTTGCCGAAGCAATAGGAGGACACAAAGCGGCTAGTTTAACGGCGGACCAATGCAATATCCACCCAAGCATCAATATGATCCGCAAAAGGAACTCCGCAAACTCTTTCCACTTCAGAGAGATTGATAGAAGGGAAGTCCTGAGAGCATTGGAAGCTTTAAACCCACACAAGGCAACGGGACATGAAAACCTTCCCCCCTCAGTCTTAAAACTAGTTGCAGATGAAATCGCAACATCACTTACATCTATATTCAATCAAGTGATATAAGACAACACATGGCCCAAACACTGGAAGATGGGGGAATGGGTTCCAGTGCACAAGAAGGATGACCCTCACGACAAAACCAATTATAGTCCGGTAACTATATTATGCGCAGTTGAAAAATCTTCGAGCAGCTGCTCTGCCAGCAACTGAATGCTAAATTCGAAGATATATTCGATCCTTTCATATCAGCTTACCGAAAACAATACAGTTGTGAATTGATGCTGGTACGACTGGTGGAAGACTGGAAGAGAGCCATGGATGATGGGTGCACCTCCGCAATTCTATCTACAGACATGAGTAAAGCATTCGACTCGCTACACCCCACGCTGCTGTTGGCAAAGCTTGAGGCTTACGGTCTATCTCAAAGTGCACTGAATCTGATGAACTCATACTTCAGCGGGCGCGAGAACAGAACAAGAATGGGCCCCATCACAAGCGGCTGGGCGAAAACGCGAAGAGGTTGTCCTCAGGGGTCGTCCTTAGGCCCACTACTTGGAACATCTACCAAAACGACCTTTTCTACACGGAAAGGAAAAGTTATCTGTCAACGTACGCCGATGACCACCAGTTATACAGTTCTCACAAAAACCCGGCACAGGCTCTGAGTAATCTAAAGGAAGATGGAAAGAATGCTTCAAAGTGGTATAATAAAAACTTTCTGGAAGGAAACCTCAGTAAATACAATACCATGGTCATCACCAATCAACCAAAGCAACAACTGAATGTGAAAATAGACGGTGTCCGAATCAAGCAAGTGGAAGATCTAAAACTAGTGGGAGTGGTCATTGATCAAGATCTAACCTTCTCGTATGCGGGTACTAATGCGACTACGAAAACTCATCCCAGTCGAAGCAAAGCTACAGATTTTCAAAACGGCAATCCTTCCCTATTTAACATACTGTGGGCTCTCATGGCATTTTTGCAATAAGTCTGATAGCAACAAACTTGAACACATCAACGAACGCGGCCTCAGAGCTGTATACTGCGATTGGAAATCGCCCTACAGTGAACTTTTAATAAGAGCAAAATTAACCACATTATCTAACAGACGCTTACAGGACATCGCTATCTTTATGTATAAGGCAAAACACAACCTGCTACCACAGAATGTCCTGGAATTATTCCGCCGCTCGTGTGATAACTACAACCTAAGAAACAGTGACTTATTTCTCCCCAGAGTAAACACAACCACTCATGGGAAACACTCACTGAGATATTTTGGACCCTATTTATGGACGAAACTACAAAGCAGCACCAGAAATTCTACCTCACTTTCATCGTTTAAGAACACAATAAGGAAAATGGACCTATCTGACTTATTAACTCTGACTCATGCGTGGACTGCAAATTATGTCATAATTAAGCATGCTAAAGGCCTAAAAGCCTACCTATATGCACTAGATTTGCATACAGCATCGATAAGTAAATAGTTTTAGCAATGATAAGTCAACAACTTTTTTCACAATAAAAATAGTAGTAAGTTTTAATAATAATAGCAATAGTAGTGTTAGAACAACATTTTTGATAAGTATAGTTCAATCCTAATTAACCCATATATTTTCTTAAAAGTGTCCCCGATTAGTATATCACATGTGATCGATACGCTAGAAGATTTGACACTCTAATAAAGTTCATAATGATGATGATGATGATGATGATGATGATCTGGGTTGATTCGTGATCTATATAATGTTCGTTGAAAGGAAGTGTTTTCACCTTTTTTCTTTTTTTTTTGTTATTCATTATATGTATTTATGTTATACATTTTTTTATGTATTTTGTTCATCTTCAGATAAGTCACTTACGATAAATTCTTCACTTGTGTTCCACTCATCGTCGCTAGTGCTTAACTCACTTTCGGTATTTATGGTTTCACCATCGCTAGTGCTTAGCTCACTGTTACTATCACTATCACTAGTGCATTCTTCTTTTATTGGTTGATTGTTTGCTTCGATCCATTTTATCGCCGCTTTCATTAGGCCTCTTTTACTTCTTCTGTGAAGTCATTTAGTGTTTTACCGTGATTCATAAAATGTGTGTTTATTACACGACTTCACATTTTCGAGTGCAAATACGGGCCAAAACGAGTGCAAAGATGGGAGCGTATTGCACTCGTCAGGAACCGGTTTTTAACTAGTTTATTAGCTTGCGCGATTAATAACTTGCGTGATCAATTTTCGCAAGCAAAATTTTGCCGGCTTTCGAAAATGAATGCTGACATTATTTTTAGCAAACTTAAAAGACAGATGAATATAAACGAAAAAGAAATAGACGAAGAGCTGCCGAGCTTTAATTTACAGCTGAACGAAGAAAACTAAGAAATTTCCACTGCAACTGTCCTCGATGACAGCGACATTGAAACATTCATAAATGACAACAAGAATGTAAACACGAGCAAGAAAACCATGGCTGACCTTAATGCTTTCCGCCGCTGGTGCTCCACAGTCAACGAGTCGAGAGCCTTGAAGGACATTCCCGAACCAAAACTTGACAAAATCCTCTGTCATTTTTTTGTGAAAGTCAGAAAAGCAGACGGTTCAGATTATGAACCAGATACACTGACATCGTTCCAGCGCAGTTTTGACAGACACCTCAGAGAAAACGGAAAGCTGTACAGCATACTGACCGACAAAGTATTTCAGCGGTCGAGAGAAACTCTGGAGGCCAAAAGAAAAGAACTTCGCAGAGCTGGCAAAGGACGACGGCCCAACAAAGCACTTGCTCTGACAGAAGAAGAAGTGGAGAAACTGTGGGCCACCGGACAGCTCGGAAGCCATTCTCCTCTCGCTCTGCTGAGAACTGTTTGGTTAAACAACACAATGCATTTTGGATGGCGGGCAAGGGACGAGCATCGGAGAGTTCAGCATGGTGACCTGATTTTGCAGAGAGAAGAAGGCCAGTCGGGTCAAGAGTATGTCATGTGGGTAACAGAGAGGGGAACGAAAACCAGAACCGGAGGAAAGGATTCCATGCCAGAGCGCTACTTCAACCCTCGCATGTATGCTACGAACACAGAAAGATGTCCCGTGAAGATGTACAAAGAATACATCGACAGAAAGCCAGAAGCCATGAAAATGCCGGAAAGCCCATTTTACTTGGCACACATCGTAAATCCAAAGAGCTCGACCTGGTATAAAGCTTCACCACTTGGCGTGAATTCCTTGGGAACTTTCATGAAATCCATGGCATCGGAGGCCAAACTTTCCGGCAAATACACAAACCACTCGGCGAGGCGCACTATGATCACTACCATTCGCCACGAGAATGTAAACCCTCTCGACATATCTCAGCTCTCAGGTCACAAGAACTTGAAGTCGATTGACACATATTCAGAGGCGAGCGAAGAACAACAACGAAGGATGTCTTTGGCGATAAGTGGCCGGGGTGGAGGATATGTGAAGCCAGTTCTCCAAGAAAAAGCACCGAACATGCAGCAAAGTTCGTCGAGAGAGTCCAACGCTTCGAGCTCTGCGTTTGCCATGCTGTCAGGGGCCGTTTTCAACAACTGCACAATTTCTTTCATCAATCCTGCAGATGCGGCAGTTGACGAGCGAAAGCCCGCCAAGCGAAGAAGGATCATCATTGAAAGCGACGAAGGGGACTAAACTGCCGCTACGAGAGCTTGTCGCCACAGTTTTCTGAACTTCTAGTCACATTCTGACAGTATTTTTGTCTAAAAAGTTTCTGACTTGACAGGTTTGATTTTCGAGACTTTCGATTTCAAGTTTGACAGGCTTTGTTCGTACGGTCCAATAGGAAGTGATTTAGTAAGCCTGGCAGCCAATTAGATGCCGGCATGCGTCAGCGTTTGCGAACTTGTATTTGCGCCGGAAATAAAACGTTGGGCCTTTACCTTGTTCGTTTAGTCGTGTAATAAACAACTTATTACACGAAAAGTCGTGCAATACGGCTGTATTTTTACTCGTCAGTTTTACTTTTTCTCGCCTGAAGCAGGCTCGAAAAAATAAAACCGACTCGTAAAAATACTCCGCCGTATTGCACTCCTTCCCGTGTAAATAACCTCTTTTTATATTTCATTTAACAAATAAACCAGCTTCAAGCGTGCTTCGTTCAGAAATAAAGCACGCAGCAAGTGACGAGAGCACGAAAGAAGTGTAGGGAGAAACGCGAGCCGAGTGACTAGTTCGAGATGCGAGTTAAAGTGGAAACGATATTGTGAAAAAAGTCTAGAAAGCATGGTAAGAATATCATTGAAGTTATGAACAATACTTGTCATCATATTTTCTAAGATACTTTTCGATTCCTTGAGTTCCAAAACTTGATATTAGTTCTTCAACGTATGATATTTTTAAAATTAAAAATGGCATGTTACAGTCACCACCAGTCTTAGAGACTCTTTTATTGAGATGTTTAGGGTTTCTAGTAATTGGTATATGCGTTTAGTATTCTCGATTCTTGAGGATAAGTTTTTTTGATTTATTATTACTTGAATTCCGATTGAGACTGAACCCAACGCTAGGAAGGCGAATCCTCCAGTTCCAACAGCAGCTGATATTGAAGCGCCTCCAAGTACTCCAGACAAAATGTGTAGGCTGACGTTTAGTCGTTGTAAGAATTTAGACATTTTTTTGTATGCCCAAGTTAAACGATGATAAGTTATATAGTAGGACTTAAGTTCATCGACTTCCTCAGAGGTTAATTTATTGCTAATGTGGTTGAAGTTTATTACTTGTTTTTTAGACATATATAAGTTGTTTATATATTAATGAAAGGTGATGATATTATACCACTTATTTGCCCAGCTAATTGGCATTTTTTAAATCAATTAAGTGTTAATTCTTTTGGAGCGAAGTATGGGCAGCCAGGACCTTTTCCTTCCTTTATGTAAAAACGACCAAAGGCGTCATGAAAAACCGAGTGATGGTGAAGTGTGTCACATGCAATGGTGATTTCTAGGAAGCGAGTCATTTTACTGTCGTCGGGGCCAAGAAGCCCTATTCCATGTTCCGGATCGATTATTTCTCTAATTGATTTTACCTTTTGAGAGTAATTAATGTAAAGGAACTGGAATACCAATGCACTTTTTAATATTGTAGTATCAACATTTGGAAATAGCGTTTTTGCTTTGGTTATTCTTTTGTCTACGTACTTAGTTGCTTTTTTAACAATGTGCATTTATATAAGTAGCTTACATAATTGGAATTTCGATAGTTTCAATGTTGTACCATTTTGCGAAAACGCGATGATGAAGTCTGGTTTTTCCATTACGAATCCCTTGTATAAAGCGAATAACCCAATGTTTCCTTTAAGCCCAATTAATCCATTTGGGTTGAGGTCGCCAAATGTCATCGTGTTACTACCTTGTGATGATCTCGACGTAAAATTCGCTATTTTTGGTCCGTTACACTAAATTGTGCTAGCGTCATGTAAGATCTGGACCATGTGCATCCCAATGGATCGATAAACAATTCCACTCATTGACTTTGCCTGCATTTGCTTTTTCTTTGTATGGTTTGGTTGGGTTTACACCTCTTATTTGGTTGTCACCAATTTCTATGAAGTCGTTGCGTGTTCCAAAAATCATTAGGTCTCCGTTCACGGCTGTTTCAATCGCACCATTCGGTTCCAGGCACACGCGCGGCCAAAAAGTGTTGCTATGAGAAAGCGGTCCCGTAGCAACGAAAATGGCGGCCGATATGAAAATTACGTAAGATAAAAACAAAGCGGGCAATTTAAAACTATAATACTTCGAGACGAGCAAAGCGCATTTTTGAGAAGGACAGGGGTCCGACTGAAAAACCTCAAGGAAAATTAAGATTTCTCCCACGGAGAATCCGTAAATTGAAGAAGAAAGACGCGTAACTGTCGCGGGAACATCACACTCGTCCACGATTTGGTCGACTTTCACCGGCAGTTGGAGCTGTAACGAAGCAATCAAGTGAAAAATGTAAGTACTTCTGGAAAACTATAACATCTGCTCATGATGACTTTTAAACGATTTGGGTGCTAACTATTTTTTTAATTGCTGAAAAAATTACTTTTTGCTGATCCATAATGTTTTAATTGAATCAGATGGAGCGCGCATCGGAACAATTAAATTTCATTTGAGTCAGCTCGAGAGATGCTGCCGAGTCTGTGCAACCTTCGTGAATAAAGACAGGGTAGCCTACAATGTCTTTGCTACAAAGGTGTCTGGTATGCTTCTTTCTGGTTTCAAAAAGACATTCAAAAAGACCAAGAAAACATTCACTCCCGGAAGCTGTGCAACAACTGCTATACGTTAAGTGTGGGAAAGCTATTGCGAACCACCATTATCACTGCTCTACAAAAGTTGTACCGTGGGAAGAGCATGCATCGCCTTGTCGTGTTTGTTTGCAAAGCACAGGAAGACCAACACGACATAATGCCAACCAGCCAAAATATGGTTTAATGGTGAAATTGCCACTTCTGACCACTATTGTTTTAATGCCTAGAGAATACACCAAAATTCCCACAAAACATGGGGTCTGCTCCTCGAGCATCTTTGCCAACATCTCCCTCCTCTCCTTTTCCTCTTGGCTTCTTCGGGTGTACTACATAAAAAAATTTCAAACGAACATCGGTAATTTACGGCCAGCAAATTTTAGGAAAATCGAAAGACCAATTCTTACATTTCAATGTCCACGAACTTGAAATTTAAATCAGAGAGCCGTTCCTTTGGGATAAATGCAGGTTGGACATAATGATACGCAAAAGTTATCAAACAATAATATTTATCAAGGGAAAATCGAATTACGGAAATCAGCAACAGTTTATTTCACAAGTTGCACAGCATTTTCCTTGAATTTCCACGCCGTAAACGCTCACAAAAATAGCATAACGTGTACCACACGTCTTCCGAAACTTAAAAAGGATTTTTTCTTTTCTTCTTCTTTTTCTCGCTTTTTGCCTTCTGCTCCTCGAGCATCTTTACTAGCACTTCTCTCCTCTTCTTCTCTTTCTCCCCCTGTTTTTGGGCTTCCTTGGGTGAACTACATATACAAATTCCAAACGAACATCGGTAATTTACGGTCAATAAATTTTAGGCAAATCAAAACACCACTTCTTACACTGCTCCACGAACTGGGCGCCACGGGGGACAACTCTTTTTCTCTTCTTCGGCGGCGCCGGCCATTTGTACACTCTGCATTTCAAAGACACATACGCCGAAGGAAATCGAAGTGAGATAAATTGCTGAAACGTGTCAATCTTTATATCTATCTTCGTGGAGCCTCCAAAAAGCGGGAGTCTGTGCGCGGCCGCTACAAATGAGAAGGCGGGAAAACACCAAAACGGCGAACGTTCGAACTGAAATCAACACGCGGTGCCTTCCCTCGATCGTCCCAAATACACGCTAAAAAAATAGTTAGCTAACTAAATCTAAAAGAAATGATTAAGTAAAGTACAGAGCTTCACTCTTACCTTTGCTTTCCACTGTCGATTGCTGACTTCTCTCCCAAGCAAACTGCCATTTCTGTCGTCTTGTTTTCGAAGTCAAAAACCAAGCTTGAAATTGAGCACTGAACAAAAGTTCGCCAAAACGACAAACACACTAGGTACTACTTGTACAATAATCTTGACATTCCCTCGGATAAAACCAGCGCGGCTCATCTCGATCGACCGAAGTAAGCGCAAGAGAGAACAATTCATCTGTTTACGTCCCAACGCTGTGTGTGACCTCACGCTGCGTCATACCAGCGCGAGGCTGACTGACCGAGTAGTTAGCGCGTTTTGGTGGACTGGAACCGAATGGCGACATTTGGCAGTTTGAAACAGCCGTGCGTTTTCTCCAAAACATACGAATTTATCGTACCCACCATTGTCGTGACCAAATAATCTACATCTTACGTCCTTACTTCCACTTATATCGCTTATTTTGTAGACGATAAATACGTTTACGATGTCCTTATCACCACCGGTTGGGTTGAGGTTTATGTTGCTCTTCATTAGTTGGTTGCCATCGAAGGAAAGGTATCTTCTTTTATTTACCTTACCGTAACCGTACCGAATCTGATTTGTTTAGCGTCATGTCGAGTAGTTTTGACACCTTACGACTTCCCTTTGACGTCGTCACTTCAGATGAAGACCCACGGTCTATCTTATACAAACAATTAGCTTTCGTAACATAATATCCCCACAACATGGTTTCGGAGAAAAATGATCTGGCGAAGTATTCTAAGGTAAGTTTTGTGGCTACGTCGTGGTCGTCTAATGGTTGAGCAACGTTTTTAATGCTATGCATTGACATGTCGACTGTACCATCAAGAAAACCACCTTTAAGTGGAAGGTAATGACTTAGAGCGTCGTCGGTATACTTTTTTGTGCACGCATCTTGGTCTTCTGTTGGGTCTGTAAGGTTCTTAACTTTATTATTATTCACGTTTAGATCACTACTTATTTGATTATTCGTGTTTTTAATTTGGTATTCCTCGAGATTATCTAACTTATTATTATTCACGTTTAGATCACTACTTATTTGATTATTCGTGTTTTTAATTTGGTATTCCTCGAGATTATCTAACTTATTATTATTCACGTTTAGATCACTACTTATTTGATTATTCGTGTTTTTTATTTGGTATTCCTCGAGATTATCTAACCTAATTCTGACAAGTGGTAGTATGAGATACTCGAATTTAATGTAAAAATTATATGACGACTTTAATCATCATGTATATTCCCTTGACATTTTGGCTTTGGCTGATTGGTACTTCTAATGTGAAGAACAATTTGCCATTTTTCCTCGGGATGCATACGCTTGATACTCTTGCGTCTTGCCTTAAAACGTGTGCGCTATTAGTGTCTAGTGTTCTTACGCCATTTGTTGCCCAAGATGGGATGACCGTAAAGTTCTTAGGGCTTTGGGGGTCGTTGAATTGGTAAAACGTTAGAAATATATACTTACTTTCTACTTTTTGTAGCTCTATGCACCACAACAGGATTCCACGCCAAGTGTGGTCGGGTGACAATTTTATTATTTGTATATTACCAGTATTAAAGGCTGCCATGATGTTAGTGGTGCTGACTAGGTATCTATACTTACCTGGTCTTCCATTTATTGCTTCGAAACCATCTCTGCTATCTTCTCCTAAGTCATCGTCAACTATTAGGTAATCAGCTTGATCTTTGATAATAGTGGTTTCATAGTAGTTGTTGATTGGTGTTGAACTTGATTCTTTGGTGATACTTGTGAAACCCATATAACATTACTTTGGATATTTTAGTTGTAGATCACGTTAAGTGGTTTTGTTATTTCAAGAAGCATGTTGAAGTTTGTTTTATTGTCATGTACTACTGCTCTAATTAGGAATTCATCTTTGTTATTTAAAACTATGTAACATTTTTGAGGGTTTCCAGTTGTTAAGATAACGCTTGCTAGGTCTCTTCCGTGTGGGAAGTTGGCGTGTGGTGAACCTTTAAGGAATATTTCAATATTAAGGCTGTTTGAGTAGTTAGGCAAGTTTTTAAAATTTGGCAACAAAGCGAATTCAAACATGATGAGCGTACTAGTAGTACCCGAAAATTTATAAGTGTGATTGGTTTAGATGCGTGTGCACCACTTTTTAGAAGGGTTCTAGCTGTTTTATTTGCGACACCATAAATGTAACTAACATTGTTTAGGGCTGCCCTTGATGCAACGTGGTTACTAAGGTACGTTTTGTTGTCAACACTTTTAAAAGATGTGCTTTCGTTGAACGATAAGTGTGAGTAAAACGTTTTATTAGTGTTTCTAGAAGGTGTAGTTGGGTAATAGTAGCGAGTGATGTTTGGTCTTCTCGTTAATGATGTGAATCCCATTATATATCTTAGTTAGATATATTCCATCTTGATGAAGACGTTGTAGACGGTTACGTTATCGTTAGACAATCCCCTAAAAACTATGGTATCAAGATCCTTATTTAACCAAAAACATGTCGTTACAGAAACGTTGTTTTGAAGTGTTACGGCTGCATGGTTTTCTCCATTCTTACTTGGGTATCTTCTCGACCCTTCAAGAACGACCTCAAAGTCGACGTCTTTGCTATGTACCAAGCTTAATGAGTGTTTTTTAGACTTAACGTAATGGACGCTCTTACTAATGTGTCGTTTGCACCATCAAAATCGAATGAGGTTATGAATTTATCATCGTGTTTAACACTATTGTTTCTCCCCGTCCAAAGGAGGCTTACACCTTTAGAGTCGAATGCATTTAATTGATTAGTTGGGTATTGTTCATTATCTGACGCTGTAATACTTTTATTATTCACGTTGTCGAATGATAAGAAGGCTAAGTCTACTTTTGGGGTATGGTCGTACTCGTATTTAATCGTTGCGACGTAGTCATTTTGCGCTAAGCTCGTGTAGATGGTGAGGGTTTTGCATTTCATGTAGCCATTAACGTTTAGTAAGTCGGTGTATGGCGTCACTTCCTTCACGCCAATTACGTCGTGATTGTTAAGCCTAAGGTCTCGCGTAAAACCGCGGTACTCATTAAGTACTTGAAAGTGTAATGTCATCGTTACAGTACATTTGCTAACGTTGGAGAAGAAAAATTGGTACGTAGAGTTGATTAATCTTGGCGAGTATCGAATTAAGGGTGGTGTAAATGGAGGTGTGGTACCAGACGATATTTCATGACCTTTAGCTTGTGTAGATTATGAAACATATATGTACCACGAAACGTTTTTATCGTTTGATCTTACCTTAACGATGTTGCTAAAGCGAAAGGTAATCATTATTCCCCTCCACTTATTGAGGGTTTCAAAGAAAAACTTATTATCATGGCCATCGTCGTCTTCTATTACTCGGAACATATCGTTTCGTGATGACGTATAATTGCTTTGGTAGCAATAATGGTGCTGCACTGCACAATGAGGGTTTGAGAGGTTAAACTTAGTTTCTACGTTAAGGGGTTTGAATAATTCATTCGTTTTGCTCTTCAACTCATCCCCAACGTACTTTGCCATTGTTTTATTGGTGACTAGTTGATAGTCAACAGAAGGTTGGCTAACTGCTTCAGGCTTGACCATTGGGAAGTTTTCAAATGTGAATTTTCCATCACCATTTATTGAGTATGCTTTTTACTATTATTATAAGTGTCGATGACGTTTCCATCTTTACGTTTATCAAAGTCGCTAATTTTTGTTTGACCGTCTTTGAACGTTAGGCTTTTGTTAGTCGCCACTTGATTTCCAATTGATAAATCGCTTGCAATACTTGCGTTGATGAGAGGGAAGCTACTAAATGTTACATTTCCAGTTCCGTCAATGGTGTATGCCTTAGCTCCATGGTTATACATTTTAAGGTCGTGATTTCGTTTATCTTTTCGGTAGTCAACGTCACTCACTACCGTGGCTTTGTCTTTAAATTTTGTGTCGTCACTTACTTTCTTACTCAACTTTGTGTCTAAGGATGTAACCGTTTTGTTAAGACACAATTGGTCAGGTTTGAATTGATCGTTGACTAAACCGTTTTCAAACATTTCGGGAATGTGGTTACCATGAAACATAATATGTGATGTTCCATCCTTAATGGACAACGCTTTAGAACCAGGGATTACTACTTTTCCATTCAACGTTGATGGTTTTGACCATATATCCATTTCTGGTAACCCCTCTGATCTAATGTCTACGTCACTAACCTTCGTTTTTCCGTCTTTGAATTTTTTACCTTCCTGGTTTTTAATTTATTAATCTCATCAGTGAGACTACGTTCTGTTTTAATTAACGGTTTTTGAATCACCAATTCACTACCATCACTACTATTAGTAGCGCTTGAAGTTAACATTTTTGGTACTTTACTGAAGTACATTTTTTGAAACAAGTCGACGTCGAATATTCGCCCTCACCCAATATGCCACTCTATTCTATCACCTTTAACTTGACACGGCCGTTTTGCGCGAGACATTAGGGAACTCAAGCACCGACGTTTTAGAGACGACGGCAACGTGAGAAACCAAAAAAGCCTGGGCACGAGAACGTCGTTGTTCCCGTCAAAATATAAACTTAAGCAAAGATAAGTGTCGCGACGGCAACCTCTACAAATAATCAAAGATGGCGAAACTTTGACTTCAAAATGCCGTCTTTCAAGGAAATTAGGGAACTTCTTCTGATCTCTTATGACAGCAGATGGATTTCTGACGATGAATTCTTGGCTTTGTTCGAATGTTACATTTCCAGAATTCCTGAATTCCCGTACAACTCATACACAAGGTTCGACCTTCAACAAATGGAGGAATCTGAATGTTTAGCGGAGTTCAGAGTGAAAAAACAGGACATTCCAGTTTTGGCAAACGCGCTCCAAATACCAGTGAATATCCAGTGTGCACAAAGAACAACATGTGATGGAATTGAAGGCTTATGCATGCTGCTTAAGCGCTTCTCATATCCATGTCGCTACTCTGACATGGTTCCTCGCTTTGGTAGGCCAGTGCCAGAGATATGCATGATAACCAACACGGTTATGGATTACATTTTTGACATTCATAGTCACAGGATTTCTCAATGGAATTTGGACATCTTGAGCCCACCATTATTGCAGCAATATGCAGATGCAATCCACGCAAAAGGTGCCCCTCTCGACAACTGCTTCGGATTCGTAGACGGGACAGTGAGGCCGATTTGTCGGCCAGGGCAGCACCAACGAGCAGTTTACAATGGTCACAAGCGTGTCCATTCACTCAAATTTCAGTCTCTTGCTCTTCCAAACGGACTGATTGGAAATATGTATGGCCCTGTAGGTGAGCTTTGTTTGCTATGTTCAAAGAATGAATACGTTAACATTAAAGTCAAGTCAATATTGGAAATGCAAGTTATTGTCTTTCATTTTTTAATGTTTATATTTTCTTTTTTAGAGGGGAAAAAGCATGATGCAAGCATGTTGGTGGATTCCAACCTTCTGCAGGAGTTAGAAAGAAATGCATTTTCCCCAGCTGGCCAGCCAATGAATATGTATGGTGACCCCGCCTATCCATTGCGAGTACACCTGCAAGCACCATTTCGTCAGGGTGTTCTTACCCCAGTGATGGAACAGTACAATGCAGACATGAGTTCTGTAAGAATAACTGTTGAGTGGCTTTTTGGGGATATTATAAATGATTTCAAATTCTTGGATTTTAAGAAAAATTTGAAAATTGGAATGAGCAGTGTCGGCAAGATGTATCTTGTTTGTACTCTATTGCACAATGCATTGACCTGTTTATATGGAAACAAAACCTCAGAGTTCTTTGGTATTGATCCTCCTTCACTGTAGCACTATTTTGGATAAGAAAAAGTAAACTGAACTTATATCAGTATTTATGACCCATCAAATATTTCCTCTCACGCGTGATTGGTGGAAACATGACACGTGACCAAATAACGTCCGCTCACGAGCGAATAACCCCCGCTCATCAGCGAATAACCCCCGCTTGGCGAACTGTCGCAGTCATAACATTAACAAAGTGACACATTGCAATTTTATTCATCTTGTCGCACAAAAATTACGAGATGGAGCGATTTGCATCGACTACTGAGGAGGACATCAATTCCTTGGTTGAAAAAGCGGTCCCCGAAAGCACTAAAAAGTCTACTTCTTTTGCCTTGAAAGTTTTTGATGGTAAGTCTACCATTTTAAAATGTTACAATGAATATTTGATGGTCCAGTTAATATGCTTCAGTGCTTTTTGCAATACAGAGAAAACCTTCAAAAGTGCAGTAAATAGCGTGAAACTGTTCTATTTTTTACAGATTGGCGTAAGCAGAAATGCATAAATACCCAATTGCACGAATTTCCAAAAGACGAGCTTGTCGACATGTTGAGGCGATTTTATGTTGAAGCGCGGACCGCCCACGGTAAAAAACTACAGTCGCAACTCAATGAAAGTAATTCGAGCAGGGTTGGACAGACATTTAAGCAACCTAAACAGCAAGTTCAGCATCACACTCAACAGGGAATTCAAACCGGCAAATGATGCACTAAACGCTCACCTTGTGGATCTTGCTCGTCGAGGAAAAATTTCTTCCACTAAACACAAAACAAGCATTGCTCCTGAAGACCTAGAAATCCTCTACGAAAAAGAACAATTCGGTCTCAACACCCCCGAAAGCTTGGTCCAAACAGCATGGTTTAATGTCATGCTGTATTTTGGAAAGCGTGGGCGGGAGAATCAAAGAACTATGGTGAAAGATGACATCCAGTTTCAAAAATCCAGCTCCGGCCTCGAGTACGCAACGCTCATCGAGCGAGCCACGAAAAACCATCAAGGTGGCATAAACAGCAACGAAAATGAAGTTCTGGCCGTCATGGCGGAGATTCCTGGCAATCCCGGTTGTCCAGTCTTGGCCTTGAAGAAGTATTTGTCCAAAAGGAATGGAGACTGCCAGGCATTATGGCAGAAACCAAGAGACCACACCGCCGGCAAGTTCAGTCCTTCAGATAAAGTTTGGTTTTGCAACCCACCACTCGGAAAACACACCCTCAGCAATCTAATGACTCAAATGTCAAAGAAAGCTGGCCTTGCAACAGTCTACACACCGCACTGCATCCGAGCGACCTCTGTCACCATCCTCAAGGCGTCGGGCCTTGAAAACGCAAGGGTAAAGTCCATTACTGGTCACAAGAGCGACTCGGCGATCGAGAGCTATCACAGCCGACCAACCCTTGCACAACAGGTGCAGTCCTCATCAGTGGTCAGCCAGTTTGTTGCTGGTTCCAGTGTCAACATGAGGCAGCCGTTGGCTCCTGCAGCATCCCCAGTTCAGCTATCCGTTGCGGAAAACAGCGCTTCGTTGGCAGTTGAAGCGATCCCTGATCGTGTTTTGGGAAGCTCATCCTTTTCTTCCACGAACGTTGGCAGGGTTGAAAACTCAACAAGTAACCAGCCGCAGTTTTCATCTGGTCATTTCAAGAACTGCGTGTTCAACTTCAATAACTACTAGAAATACGATAATCGCATATACCCCCTCACTCTGCCATTGATGGGACTTTTACTTTTGGTAACTCCCAATAAGAGTAGCCTTTGTTTTACCGAAATGTTGACTCAATCTTTTCTTCGAACTCAAGTGCTACACGCAAAGGAAGGAGAAAAAGAATGGTGTGTGTTATACTTTTGCGTTGAAAAAAGAATCGATTGCGTGACGAAGTACGTATTTCCCACGGTTGGCACGTCAAATTAATTCATACAGTCTGCCAAGCACGTTCTCGAAATTTAATACTCAAAGTTTGAAGTTGGTCGCCCGTCGTAGTACGGGAAAAAAGGAACACTGATTTTCTAATTTCGAATTCATAGGCAGTACAATTAAATAGGCTTCCTGTGCGATTTGTTTTTACTACTGCATGCACCAGACTCAGGCATGCATATTTAATAGGCTCGAATTGTTTTGTATTTGAACCCACTCAAAACAGCAAAATTTCTCCCAGAATCAAAGCAAAACTTGAACAGTTTACTTCAAATTATACACGGGCTTCAGACCCAGTAATACTTCTAAGGGCTTGTGAACGATTTTCGCTGCAATCACCGCGTGTCAGATTACAGAAAAATAAGACATCTGACTAAATTATTCAAGACTCCAAGTTCCGATTGCTCTGAGCAAATACGGTAGCCGAAACTGGCGACAGAAGCGCAGTAAAACAATACTTCGAGGGAAAATGATCAGCATACAGATTTTAATACATTCTTGAAATGATCGAGTTACAAAATATATATTTGTCACGGTGATTGTTCGATTTCCACTGACTAACCTTTGTTGCTTGTCCTTTCTAAATAAGTATCTGAGTTTAACACAAAACGGCGTCTGAAGCTCCCGATTTGCTTTCAAGCACTGTTCCCTTTGCGGAGTTGTCTGTGTTTCCCGCTTCTGTTCATGTCGCTTTTGGTCGGCATTCATGCGCTGTTGTCTTAATTTGCGGAGTCTTCTCTTCGGCCCGCTTTTTCTCCTGAAGTTTCCGATTTGCGTTCAAGCGCTGTTCTCTTTGCGGAGTTGTCTGCATTACCCGTTTCTGTTCATGTCGCTTTCGATCGGCATTCATGCGCTGTTGTTCGCTCGTTTCACGATTTCGCCTTCCTCGTGCCTGTTCCCTTCTCATTTGAAGACGAGCTTCGCGAGACTGTTGTGTTTCAAGTTTTTCAGTTAAGTTTTCCATTTTCGTGAACGCAGCTACAATATATTGTTGCTTCGTTCAAATCTAAATGCTTCGTTCAAATCTCATCTCTAAGTTATTCCGAGTAAAACAACAGGGCACACGTGATCGATCCGGCCTTTGTTATTGGTTAGCGGGGTAACCGCGCCTAAAGTCGTACGACAGACTGACTGACTGACTGACAGACAACGTTAAATTTCGAGATGGCGACAGGCTTGGAGTCCCCAAGTAGGCGGTATAATATTGCTGCATTAGTGTCGTGAGTATTTCCCTCACTTCGTTCGGGGACAACTCTTCTGCCTAAATTCAATTGAAACGGTCTTCAAAAGGGCTGATCGGCAGCGACTTTTTATATAGTCACTTCGCTTGTCACTAGCAGATCTGTAAATAGTTTGTAGCCATCCACTTTCCTCGTATATAACTCGTCAATGTTAGACAATCCTTTCATCGTTAGAACGCGTCCAACTTGGCAGTTTCGATGCATCGTGGCATTTTTCAATCTGCTTGTCTAGTCTTTGAGCCGGAATGATTGACAGTTTTACTTCTGTGATTTTTGGCAGCCAATAAAATTGCGCCATTTCAATTTCGGTGCTGACGTGTTCGATTGCTTTACAGTCCGCGCGCCATTTGCGCTGCGAGAGGAAATATTCGAAGGATGATAAAGACAATAAACTACTTTTGGCTTCGGAAATATGCACGGATAATTGTCCTTGGACATTATCTGTTCCTCGAAGCTCACAGTTGCCCTCGAGCTTCGCTCTCGGGCAACTGTTCGCTTCTCGGAACAGATAATATCCTCGGACAATTATCCGTGCATATTTCCTCGCCAAAAGTAGTTTATTGTTTATATATTTCTAGTTGGTCAGGTACAGGAGTACACTGACATATTACTGAGAGTTGGCAATTCAAGTAATAATGAAATTAATTATAAGAATATAAGGATTCTCATTATTTAATCCACTTTTACCCAAGATTTAGGGGGTTACTTATGTATAGCTCTTGATAAACATATTATATTATTGAGCACCGAAGCAGAAGTCTCAGGACTACAACATGTGTAATTATTGTAAAAACTTTAATGCTCAATACTTTTCAACACGCAAAGTTATGTTAATAAAAACTTGAAAGTACAATCAACACGTGCTGCTTTAGTCAAGTTTTAGGGCCTATCAAATTCGATGCATGGGAAATCTGAATTTGCTGTTCAGCTTCCTTTCAAAGTATTATAGACTTAATGACAAGATGAGCAAGTGGCAATATTTTTGCAGAACCCACTCAGCAATAATTGCTGTGCGATTTTACTTTGACATGTAGTACCTTGACATTTCTAACAGCGAACTGCTCAAAATAAACATTTTCAACATGGCATAATAACACTATAAAGATGCCTTTCAACCCAAAGAATTTGGTCCTTAAAGTTTTTTAATCTACTTATCAGCAAATTTCTGCATCACAGACACCAGAGCCATCTGCTGTTGAGCCATAAGACGAAGATCTTCTTGCCGCTTCGCGGCATTTTCCTGCTCTCGCTCTCTTATTTCTAGTTCTCGTTTGCGAAGTTCTTGTTCGCTTTTAGCTTTTTCCCTAAAGAAATCCACGAGCATCCCGCCATTTCTCCGAGACTTTTTCCCGCCACCTTTTGTGTCTGACTCCGAACTCTTTCGTTTGGTCGTTTCTTTCATTCTCTCCATCGCTTTCCTTCATATGTCCTCGGCAGCTTCCTTGTCAGCTTTCTTCTTGTTAGCGTTGGAAGACAGACTCTCCTCTTTATTACATAATTCTTCAATCAACACGTCCCTTTCGGACATTTCCACGTCAATGCCGCTCGCCTTCTCTTCCTCCACCATCCGTTTTCTGAACTTTGATTGAAGCAAGTTCCAGCGATCTCTCACTGCTCATTTATCCTTTAGGACAAACTTTGGCTGTTCTACGCTGTTTAAGCGCTCCAGGATAGCTTCCCAAATTCTCCCTCTGTCAGGACTTCCTTTCTTGTAATCAAAAATATCACTCACGACCATTTCTCGGAGGAACAGCACGTCGTGCTGTTCAGTCCATTCCATGGCCCTGGAGAATAGCAAGCGAGAAAAGTCTGAGAATAAACGCGAAAATTGAGCAGAACTACTGAACGTGGATAAGGACTTACTGTTGTTTTTGAGAAGCCATTTTCTCAGCCAGTTTCCTTTCGGTGAATACCTGTGTTTCAACGGAAAATATGTAAAAGTTATTAGTTGAATTGGTGTTGCGCTAAAAATCGTCGTTAAAAATCGTCTCGTGTAACATCACCTTAAGTTCCCTATTAGTTTCCAGACTACCTCTCTTTCAATGATCACTTACGCTGAGAACTCGCGGGCGCATAAACAAAGCGATTTTCCGCCATTTTCAAAGTCTTGCAGTGAGCCGGCTTTTCTTAAACAAATTACTTTCATATGTTCGTAGTTTACAACTTTTACATGTAGTGCCATATTTTTCACGTCTTTCCACGAAGTTTTTTTAGCCAGGCGACATTTCTTCACTTTTTTCACGGCTTTCATGCTCGGTCGTTCGGAACTGACGTCCGTCAATATCGTCCACTAAAGTGGCAGGGAAGAAACTGAAACCCCATTTACACGACAACTTTTTCTGGCACGGCACTCCTAAATTTGGTCCGCCGGCCCGTTATTTCAGGCACGGCACTCCATATTTTTGTCGTGTAAACACAACTCGCTGGCCGGGGTGCCTCGATTTTTTGGGCCGGCCGGCCTGTTTTTAGGGCGGCCCGGGACTACCTCCAGAGGTAGTCCCGGGCCGTCCTAAAAACAGGCCAGCCGGCCAGAAGTGCGTCCATCGTGCATCTGCTCAGCGGCATTTTGCAAGGCGCATGCGACAAGCAATACTTATGCGGGATCAAGATGGAGGAAGGTAATCGGGCGGGAAAGATGAATTGGAGTGAAAAGGCAACCTCCATGCTCCTGGATATTTGGGGAGAGGAAAGTACGCAAGTTGCCTTCAGCAACTGCAAGACAAGCAAGCAAGCGAGTCAAATCTACAAGTCATTGCTGGTAAGTTCAAGCCGAAACCTTCGCTCAGTCGACACCATTACGTCGATTCGATAGCTCGTGTTTCTAAATACTGTAATATAAATGTGGCCAAATACCCAAGACATGTTTAGAGTTATGATAATCGTGACATATGGTATCTTTTGGGTATCGGAAGGAAGCGCAATTCACAGTTGACAGACGTATTTGAACTGAATAAATGCGCAGAAGTTACCGTCCTTACGTAGTACAAATCGTATTTCTTGTCTTTACGTTGATAATTCCTTGTTGATGTGGGAAGTTTGTGGTTAGTTTCAACTGGCAATAATTTCGTAATTCACAATTGTTTTCACAGGTTCAGCTCCAAGAAAAAGGAATTTCCAACATCACTTTAAAGGAGCTAATCAACAAAATTAAAAAATTAAAGCAAAAATACAAGACTGAGAAGGATCATGCAAAGAGAAGTGGCAATGCCAGGAGAAAGAAAT
Organism: Plumapathes pennacea; assembly: GCA_964036295.1. Taxonomy (NCBI): domain Eukaryota; kingdom Metazoa; phylum Cnidaria; class Anthozoa; order Antipatharia; family Myriopathidae; genus Plumapathes; species Plumapathes pennacea. The sequence goes on along the minus strand of OZ038463.1, from coordinate 28,025,905 downwards.
GGCAGCATTTCGAGAAAATGGACCAGATTTTGTCAGATAGACACAACATCAGCCCCCCATTTCTTGTTGACACAATGGCTGAAATTGACCCAGGTATGTAAGTCTCTTTTTGAGCAGTTGGGACTAAAAAGTTCATTTCTCTCTGACTACCATCTCAATGCCCAGTCTTCCTAATACCATCTTGACTGCTCAAATGTCCTCATTTTGGGTGAAAAGAGGCAGGAAGTGGGGTGGGGATGAAAATAATGAAATGTTAGAACTTGTTTTGATTTGTTTTAACCTGTCTGTCAAAAAGGAAACTCATCCTGCATGTTGAAAGTACACATATTGTATGCTCAACTGTCAAGAAAGCTGCGTTTGAGATTAGATCAGTCAATATATGTATGCATTATTTTTGTCTGATTTTCAGTTGAGGAGATGAAAAGGAAGTATGGGGAGGGGAAAACTGTAGTCACAAAGTGCACCACTTGCGACTACGAGCAGGAATGCTGCACAGAGGGCGTCCACACTGTGGGTGGAGCTATACGGGTTTATAGCAACGACGATGAATTCCACTGCCCAAATTGTAATGGCACTGGATTTGAGAGCCAAGAACAAGACAGTGAGTATAATTTTTTTATTAAATCTCTGCAGTCATTCTCTATGATGAGACCATTATGTTGTACGTTATAATATTCAGCCTTGATAACCCCCTGACTCACTGAAAGAATTCAGTGTTCATGATCTGCTATATACTGAATGTATCTTTGCAAGAATTTTATTGAACTGCATCAACGGGATATAGTTAGTTTGAGTATTTTCTATTATGATTATCTGTTCATATCAATCAGATCCCCCACAAGGGTATAAAATGGCATCAACGTTTGTGCATATTGAAATGTGTTACAGAATTATATGGATACATTTTCACTGTACACTTCCTTACCTATACCCATGTGAATATTATGTATAGGTGCTGATATGCTGGAAGTGGGTACAGCTGAGCAGGCCGGTGCAGGTACCAGTGGAGAGGCGCTGCATGTGGCTGCAGATGTGGAGGGAGTCGTTGATCCTGGAGCCCCACCCTCACGGTCTCCGAAAAAAGAGAAAATGAAGAGAAAAACCTCCATTGAACGGTCTTTGGACGTTGTATTTAAAAAGTTCAAAGAAACCTCGGATGAGGAATTTCACAGGTGCTCCATGCATATACAGTACTTGTATAGTAATATAAATCTTAAGTTGGTGATTACAGGCATGATTTACATGTTGTGGTAATCCAGTGCACACTTCTTATCTTGCACCATTTTACCCAATCAATGCTATCAAATCTTCTGTTGTGTTACAGATGCAGCAAGTTGGAGGATGAAAGGGCCCAGAGGGAGCACGAATTCCACCTCAGACAAATGGAATTGGAAAACCAGAGGAGGAGGGAGGAAAGGGAACATGAAGTCAGACTACTCCAATTGTTAATGGGCCCATATAGCCCCACTCTGCCTCCAACAGGTTATTCATTGACAGAGAATGGTTCAAACACCTACTTTCAGTTGTGATTTTTCAAGGTTCAGGTTTTAGTGTGCTATTTATAGATTTCTGTCCATTGGATATCAGGACATTCACACACTCAATGTTATTTATACAATGATGTTATATTGTAGGGATGAGGTTCAGGTTTTAGTGTGCTATTTATAGATTTCTGTCCATTGGATATCAGGACATTCACACACTCAATGTTATTTATACAATGATGTTATATTGGTGGGACGTTTTCAGTCCCCAACATTGCAGTTTAGTCAGCTGATCCACAAAAGCAAGCTGGGGAATATACTAATATTGTTGTTGGTGTTGTGTTGAAAAGGGGTAGTATACTGAAAAACAGCCATATAATATCTACAGTCAGAAGTTGCATAGATGACATGAGCAATGCAACAAGCCTTTATTGAATAACATCGAAATAGCAAAACAATGTACCACTCAATGAAATATGTACTAAGTAAACTGAATGATGTTTTGATGGCGAATAAAAAAAAATTGCCCTGACAGACGGTACAGTATTGGACACGAAGAAATGTGCACAAAAAAACAGTTAATGAACTGTATAAACATGAGGATAATGATAGCTTTACTTTGTACGCAACAGACAAAAAATTATTATAAGCAGCTGTCAAAGACACTGGCAAATCTCTCTCTTAAAGGAGCAGCAGGTTATGCTACATGATTATGACAGTAGTCCCAATGAATAGCATGGATGGGACTGTAGATTGTGACCTAAGTCTAGACATAGGCAGCTCTTCCGGTCTAGAGGGGTGGCACATAATGTACAGATGAGAATTGCGGCTGAAAATGTCATTCTACAAGCTCTGAAAATACTCTGCCAATGCCCCACGGGTGTCTTCAGCATCATCCTCCTCTTCTGGAATCAGTGCACGCCCGCTTTGATTGGCACACATGTGTTGGGGAACCGATAGCCCTTCATCCCATTCTGGAAGGAAGTCGTTCTTTTGAGCTTTGCAAATGTTATGGAGGATACACGAGGCAACCACAGCATTGACAATGTTGCAGACTTGCATGTCCACACGTTTAGTGAACCTAGTGAACCTCCCTTTCCATCTGCCAAAAGTGTTCTCAACGGTCATTCTCGCGCGACTCAACCGGTAATTGAACACCTGCGCTCTCATCGTTTGATTCGAAGCAGGATAGGGTTTCATTAACCAAGGTAATAACGGGTAGGCAGGGTCGCCAAGAATCAATGGGGAAATTTCTTTGTCACTCACTGTTTTGCTGGCAACGCCACACAGAATTCTATGGTCATTGGCTTTCTTGAAAAACTCCGAGTTTCCAAAAACACGAGCATCGTGCACACTTCCGGGCCAGCCAACAACTACATCTCTAAACGAATAGTCACAGTCAACCACTGCTTGCATAATGATGCTGTGATATCCTTTACGGTTGACATAATCCACATGACTCTCTCTGGGTGCCAGTATTGGAATGTGTGTGCCGTCCACAGCACCAGCACACATGGGGAAACCCCATTTTTCTTCGTAGCCTTGAATTACCTCCAAAAGCTGGTCTCCATGCGGAAAGTTGATGACATGCGGCAAGCGCCTCCTAATAGCTTGGCATACATCCCTGACACAGAGGCAAACAAAAGCAGGTGACACACCAAACAGGTTGCCGACAGTCCTACACTCAGCAGTGGACGCAAGGAAATACAGGGTCAAAGCGAGTCGGTGTTTTGCTGGAACTGCTCTCCGCATGGTGGTGTCTTGGCGAGAAATTTCAACGCCAACCTTGTTCAGGATGAATGCAAAAGTGGTCGTAGTCACACGAAAATTTTCGTACCATTGCTTGTCGGTGAATTGATCCACAACCATCTCAAACCAAGCAAATGATCGTGTGTGGGCCCACACGTCTCTCAGTCGTGGTGGGCTGAGTATTCCCAAAACAGCCTGAATCAGCTTCATCTTCCGTCGTTTATTGGCCATGAGGTAACACGTACTCGATCTTCCTTGCCTGTATTGCGCTAGTGGTCTTCTTCCGTTTTTCCGTAGCACAAGATGCCAAAGAAACGCACTCTTCATATTCATCGTTTACATCGCTTTGAAAGCGCGCGAAAATACGACATCGCTTTGGAAGCGCGCGAAAATGCGACGTCACTGACATTAGGGCGGCCCGGCCATTTTTTGGAGTGCCCGGCGAAATGCTAGCCGGCCGGCCGCTTTGGAAATTTTTGTTGTGTAAACAGGTCTTGACGGGCCAGAAATTACGGGCCGGCGGGCCAAATTTCGGAGTGCCGTGCCAGAAAAAGTTGTCGTGTAAATGGGGTATGAAGGAAGGTTTTCTCCTCGACAGGTACGTCATTTTCTGAGACTACTACGGTTACTATGTATCTACCTTACTATCAATTCTTTGCAACTATTCTTTTGCGCAAGGAAACAAGCCGCTGAAAGTGTTAATTTGTTCGCGTTTTACAGGCCTTTTTAAAATGTCTTTGTGCCCCAGTATCGAGTTTCATCGCAACAAACTGGAACGTTGCTGTCTGGTCTGTGGTGAGTTTATTTTTCAATAGCCTCAAAACATTGACAAGATTACCAAGTCATGGCTGGGAGTAATTAGTGAGTTGTGTCCTGAGCTACTTCCAAGATCTAACAATGTGAAGAACAGATTCAGAAACTTGTTTCTTGCGTTTTCGCGCTGTCACGCGGTCTACAATAGCGGAAAGAGGATTACTGACAGTGAAATCAAGAAGCTGGGTAAAGTACTATAACCATGCCGTCTCAGATCACAACGTTTACCGATAGTAGACACTTGGTATTTAGTTAGTTGTTTTTTGACAAAACCGGCTATAAAATCTTCTCTTGCAAACTACATTAAATATTAACAATCACCTCTTTATCATCGGTTTCTTCTCATCAACGGAGTAAGATGATTAGGCAAACCTAACCGTTTAAATGATATGGCAAGGAGACCGAACAACTCAGATACAATGTAATGACAAATTCATCACTTACATTTTCACAGGCGAAGACATCCAGTACATCATGACAGTTTACAGGGCTACAGCAAACTCCACAGTCATCGAAATACGATATTCGCAAAGGTCCCACGCCCAAGTAATCGATTATGTATGACATTGCTGGGTAGAGCTCTCATGTAATGTAACTGAAGGCAAATGACACTACAGTTGAAGCTCTCTGGCGGACATTCTCGTAAGCGGACAGCACTACTTACGAACGCATCTACGAAACCTATTTAAACTCTAGCCAAGTCAAATTTTGCATTTACCCATTCTCGTAAGCAGACAGTTCCCCACAGTAAGCATAGAAAGTGTCCATAACTGTGTCTACTTACGGGAGCTTCAACTGCATATCAGCATTTACATGATATTGACATGCGTGGTGTAAGCATACATGAGAACTCTACCCATTGCTGTTTGAAGAGCACAGTAATTCTGCTATATATGTTGGTTGGTCGTGAAAGTTATTCTTCTCTTTCACACAAAATCATGCCATGTTCATTTCACAGTGATTTATTTTGTTCCATAAATATTAAGAAAGTATACAGAGACATCAAGTCCTGCAATAACAAGATTTGAAAAATATAATTCCATGCATGGATAGCACTGACAGAGACATTGAGTCCTGGATGCCTTCAGTGCTTCAAGGTTAATAATCAATTTGCAAAGATACATAACAATTATAAGCCAATTAAAGAATCAATTTGTATTTACCACAATTAGTAACATTTTATTCGTGCCAGCTTTCTACAACATTGATTTCTTCCTTTTCCTGAGAAGAAATTCACTGAGCCAAACTGGAAAAAGTACCTTTCTGTGATTAGGAAGAGTTAGTTTACCCATATGACATGGGAAATGAGACTCTTCTCATGTCCCACAGCATCTTAAAGAGATAGAGAATGTGCTAAGTTGTCTAATATTCTGTAGAATCATTGTATATTTTATAATGCATTTTTTCCATTTTCACTCTCACAGGAACTTCCAATTTTCCAATATGTTGGGGAGTATAGGTTTAGGGTTATATTTTCCTGGCATGGGATTTTGTGCTTTAGTACATGTACCAGGGAACACATGCAGCAATATTTAAAACTTTTGAAAAGTAGGATGTATTACTTACAGGTACTTGAGAAATATATATACAGTATTTCGCCAAAGAATGGAGTGCAAAGACCGTCATCGTTAAGATGCACATCCTAGAAGACCACGTTACTGATTTTATTTCAGATTTCAAAGTTGGACTGGGCTTTCTCGGAGAGCAAAGAGGGGAATCGATCCACAAGAAGTTCAACAAGCTCGAAAGAACCATGTGCATGCCAAATTCTCTTCAGCGGTTTGAGGCTATACTCAAAGAACATCATCGACAGACCTTTCCAGCTAATGTGGCGAAGGCTCCAAAACCCAAGAGCAGGAATCTAAAGGAGGAATAAAGCCCTGTGAAGTTGAACTTGAAATGATCACCATCGATCCTTGATGAACATAATCAAACGCTGGGGGGCATATTTATGTTCATGTCAATTTCAATCATATTTCTTGTACAGCCCAGGTTTCACAGTCCAAAGCAAAACCTGTAAACGAACCAAATCCAAATGATCAATCGATTCAGAGTATAAAATTGGCGAGACGAAACAGCCGTGGCGATCGTAATCGCCGTGAATAAAATCGAATGATTTGTTTTTAGAAATTGCTCAAAACAATACTTTGCAGATTGATCGACTGTTCCAGTGTAAGAACCCTAGATAAATGATCAGGGGAAAAAATAGTTGCAAGACTCTTAACAAAGAAAAGGGGAAAAACAATGTTTAACGAGGACTTACATCACTCACCTTCGGATCGCTGATGCTTCCATCTTCATCAAACTGCCTCCTTTTTCCCACACAAAACAAAAGCTGATTCTGCTAGGATTTGTTATTCACCGCGCTAGAAAAAACCTTCGATTGCGACGACAGCAACAGAGAATAACGATCCATAAACGGTGAAGCACATGCTACATCCGAGAAGACAGGCGAGCACAATATCGACGGCCCTTTCCGATAAAATATTGATTGAACAACAGCCTGTCGTACGTCATGAATCGCTCGCGCATGAATGATCGAGCGCCCTCGAACAGTTTGACGGAGAAGTCTGGAACCGAATGTCACGAATTTGGCCTGCTGAAACGGCCGTGCTTGAATATCAACATCTTGGGTTGTTGTTCTTCCATCCTTAAATGTGCTATGACCAGTAGTTGATTGGGTTAATCGTTGTATGTCCTTGTCTAAGTCGCTCTTAACCTTAGGAAGGGTATTTTGAACAATGAGTTCCGTTCCATCATTATTGTTACTAACGCCACCTAACATGCGTGGCATATTTTTTAATCCCCGAGCGAAGTGAGGGTAATAATCACAACGCTAATGCAGCAAAATCGCATTATTTGAAGACTCCAAGCCTGTCGCCATCTCGAAATTTAATGTTCGTGTGTGTGTGTGTGTGTGTGTGTGTGTGTGTGGTACGACTTTTTAGGCCAGGTGCCTAAGGCAATGACGTAATGACGTAATAATTATCGATTAGCGTCTCCGCCAGTGTTTCTACTGGCATTCGGAAAAAAAAAGAGATTTGAACGAAGTAATAACTGTACGTAACTGCGTTCACGAAAATGAATCTGAAAACTGGAAAACTTGAAACAGAATGGTCTCGCGAAGCTTGTCTTCAAAAGAGAAGCGAACAGGCACGGGCAAGGCGAAATCGTGAAACGATCGAACAGCGCCAAATACGTCTAGAGAAAAGACGACAATCACGTGCCAAAGAAAAGACTCCACAAAGAGAACAGCGCTTGAAAGCAAAACGGGAGCGTCAGAAGCAAAAGCGGGCCGAAGAAAAGACTCCACAAAGAGAACAGCGCTTGAAAGCAAAACGGGAGCTTCAGAAGCAAAACCGGGCCGAAGAAAAGACTCCACAAAGAGAACAGCGCTTGAAAGCAAAACGGGAGCTTCAGAAGCAAAAGCGGGCCGAAGAAAAGACTCCACAAAGAGAACAGCGCTTGAAAGCAAAACGGGAGCTTCAGAAGCAAAAGCGGGTCGAAGAAAAGACTCCACAAAGAGAACAACGCTTGAAAGCAAATCGGGAACTTCAGAAACAAAGGCGGGCCAAGCAGAGAACTCCGCAAAGAGAATCCAATCGCCAGCGAGTAGCTTCCCGACGTGCCAATGAATCTTCTGAACACAATACCCGCAGGCTTCAAGCTCAAAATGAAGCCAACACTCTACGCCGACAACAGCGTGCTGCTGTTGTCGAGGATCGTCGCAGCCAGAAACAGCAATATTTGCATAACCGTGGATGGGCAAATCCAGAAACTCTTTCATTCCACGAACAAGAGTGGGTACGGGAGGAACTCGCTGCCTTTCACCGCTTTGAGGAAAATCTCCGACACTTACGCTGCAAGGTATGCAAAGAAACATGGCCGATTACCAACCGAAGTGTGCCCGAGCAGAACTATACCTGCACCAGGTGCAAGCGCGACAAAAAGACCTCGTGTCGATTGTTCTCGCCTGACAACGACATGGATCCTGGGACAGTGCCTGCAGAACTACAGGACCTTACTGAAGTAGAGGAAATGCTGATCGCCAGAGCTTTCCCCATCATGTGTGTATATCGGAAACACGGCGGCCAGCGTGGGTACAAAGGTCATGTCCTTAACTTGCCACAGGATGTTCAGGGATTCCTCAGCACTCTTCCAGCCAATGTGAGTGATCTGCCCGTTCTTATCATCAGGAAGCAAGGGGGAGGTAAGAATTGAAAATTATTCTGTATGGCTTTTATGGTTGTGTTTACATTTTTGACCTCTGCAATACGGCCATTCTTTGCCATTGTTTATTTTCAACGAAGAACAGCTGAACAAAGGATGCATGGTGAAGTTTTGTTTTATCTGAATTCCTGTTTAATCAGGCCAATAAATGTGTTTTGTTATTATCTGCTGCATTTTCATACACAAGGATCATTCTTTGCCATTGTTTATTTTCAACGAAGAACTGAGCTGAACAAAGGATGCATGGTGAAATTTTGTTTTATCTGAATTCCTGTTTAATCAGACCAATAAATGTGTTTTGTTATTATCTGCTGCATTTTCATACACAAGGATCATTCTTTGCCATTGTTTATTTTCAACGAAGAACAGCTGAACAAAGGATGCATGGTGAAGTTTTGTTTTATCTGAATTCCTGTTTAATCAGACCAATGAATGTGTTTTTCTATTATTTGCTGCATTTTCATACACAATGATCGAAGAGAATACAATACTGTATACATGTGTTTGTACTTTGATTTACCATTGCAAAAGCTGTAGTTTTTGTTTTTTAGAATATTTGCCAATTTATACTACAGTATCAGTGTCTAATTAATTTACAGTGTTTTATGATCTATGAAGTGAAGTTTCTTTAGCTGTCCATATGATGATGTGCATTTGTTTTTATGCCATATACACTTGTTATATTTAAAAGCATTTACAGCAGTGTTTTTAGGAAAGAATTGGCCTCTATTATTTATTAGATAACACTCATAAAGACTATAGAGTGCGCCGCAAGCGAGTCTTGGATGCTATTCAGTGGCTCAAGGCCAACAGTCCCTACTACAAGGACATTATAATTGACCACAAATCACTGCAACAACTGCCTGAAGATGATGTTCCAAGTGGTCTGCTAATGGTTGAGGACAATGATGACACAGCCCACGAAGAAGAGAAAGAAGTCACACATAACCCAGATGTACCCCCTGATACACAGGAGGATGCTGATGGAGATGATGAAGTTTCGAGAAGTTTCCTTCCTCTCCCACTCCACAAAAAGCCAGATCAGGATGCAATCAGATCAGCTGTTGATGGACAGGATCCATTAGAATGGCCATCAGTCACTGGAAACTCCATCAATGAGTTCAAGACGGCAGGCCTGGCTTCTATGGCTTTTCCCACCCTCTTCCCGTATGGAAAAGGTGACCCAACTAACCAAGGGCGAAAGAGGGCTGTTTCTTTAGCTGACTCATTCAAGCACCTGATGAAGTATGCTGAACAAGAAACTGATGGCCGCTTTTGTTGGAGGTTTGCTTCTCATGCTCGCTTCCCATACTGGGCTCTAAACATGAAGCACAGGCACCAGCTGTTATCCCAAGCAAACATCTATCTGAAGCAGCACCCCAAAGATGCTAATCTCACAATAGAAGAGCTGCGTTCTATGGTGAAAGATATGTCAGCCAAACAACTGATGAACCGTGTACAGATGTATGCCACCAAGATCCAGGGCACCAGGCAGTACTGGTTCCAGCGCCTACAGAAACTTCAAGCACTGTTTGACCAGAAGGGATACCCTACCTTCTTCTTCACTGTCAGTGCAGCAGATAACTACTGGCCAGATCTCCACCACCTACTGCAGCAGCCAGAGGGTGCAACCCGTGGTATGCATATGCAAGCCATTATCAAAAAACCCCATCTAACAGATTGGTACTTCTCAGCCAAACTGCCAGAATTCATCAACCGTTGGATGTATGGGTGCCTTGATGCAAGTTGGCACTGGTATCGATATGAATGGCAAGCACGTGGATCTATTCACGCCCATGGCTGTGCTCAGCTGAAGAATGACCCTGGCCTTTGTGACCTCATCATAAAAGCTGCCAAGGGCTGGGAAGCACAGAATATGCTCTCTGATCCCAACGCTAATTACGAAGAGCTGCTGGCAACAATTGCAGAGGGCAACCAAGCCAAGGCAACAGCAGTCGAATATGCAGATTGGCTGGTGACAACAATGAATGAGGCAATGCCCGACTTCAATGACTGGTCAGCACCAGATCCACACCCTTCCTCTGTTCCCTTCAGAGACGTGGAAGATGGGGATGAGGATTACCATCAACTGGTCAACTCTGTTGAGCGGCATACCCGTTGTAATGCAGCCTACTGCCTTCGTCGCAAGAAAGGAGGAGAAGAGCCTAGCTGTCGGTTTGGCTATCCCCAAGAGCTGAGAGAAGAAACTGGTGTCACTTTTGAGGAGATAAGTGAAGATAAGATCAGGGCCACCCTTGTCACAAAGCGCAATGATGGCCGCCTCAATTCCCACAATCGGGTCATGCTGCAGCACTGGCGTGCTAATGTTGACCTCCAGATTGTTGTGGATCTTGATGCATGTGCACGCTACATGGCCAAGTACATAGCCAAGGGAGAACCACGCTCTGAGCCAGTAACCGGCATATTGAAGACCTGTGTAGACCGGCTTCAGGACACTGACCAGGCATCATCTGCACTGAAGAAAGCAATGATCAAAGTTGCTGGGGATCGTGACATGGCAGCACAGGAAACAGCCCACCTTCTACTGCAGGAGCCCCTGTACCGCTGCACCTATTCCTTTGCGACTGTGTCACTTGATGAAAGTCGCAAAGTTAACCATAAGCAGAGCAAGGAAGGCAGCGAACCAGGTGAAGTATTGGACCAGTCAATGCTTGGTGTCTACTCCAAGCGAGAACAATGGGAGGAACGTTTACCTGGAATATCGAATCTAAACTTCATGGAATTTGCCTCCAAGTATAATCTCGTCAGCGGCATTCCAAGGCCACGGGCGAATGAGGTTGTTATAAGGGCTTATCCATCATTTTCATCCAATCCAGCTGGAAAAAACTACTCTCTGTACTGCAAATATCAGCTGATCAAGTACAAGCCATGGAGTGGAGAGCCTCAGAATTCATGGGATGGGGAAGAAGAATGCAGCAATGTCTTTATCAGAGCATACAGTGCATTCCTGTCCACAGAATATGTGCAAGAGCACATCCCAAAGGTTGCATCTGAAATTGAGAGTGCTCAGCGCTGCTTAGTCGCACCTGAGTCAGAAGATGAACCACCACCACCACCCCCAGAAGAGACATGTGAGGAGTGGATGCTCTTGTGCCGCCTGAACCAGCACTATGAGGATGATCCCACAGATCAGATAGACAACCACGACTGGAGCAGTGGAGTTTCTGAACTTCCCCCTCCTCTCCTACGATCCTGTCCACAGTGGGTTGCTCAGCAAAAAAAAGGAAGGGTCAAGCAAGATGCAGTGTCCAGTGGCCCATGTAGACATTTCACAGCTTAACGAGGACCAGCGTCTAGCCTACGACATTGTTCAGAACCACCATGAAGCCCTGCAGGCTGACGAAGCAACAGCTCCACTGCGAATGATCATTTCAGGGACTGCTGGCACTGGGAAGTCATACCTCATTAGTGCTATTGCAGATGTGCTTAAAGAGGAATGTGTTCTAACAGGAACAACAGGAATGGCAGGATTTAACATCCATGTCTGCACCATCCACTCTGCTTTGCAGCTCCCTGTACGAGAGCAGAGAAACAAAGAATTACAGGGACAGCCACTGCAGCGGCTTCAGATGTTTCTGGAAGGAAAGCATTACATCCTCATAGATGAAATGTCAATGTTGGGCCAAAGGAGCATGGGATGGGTTGACAGGAGGCTACGCCAAGGAACAGGCAAGCTTGCTGAACCCTTTGGGGGACTATCCGTCATCTTGATTGGTGACTTTGGCCAACTCCCACCTGTTGGGGACAGACCAATTTATGCAGCTGCTACAGGATCAGTTCTTGGTGACCAAGGCCACGCCATTTACAAAATGTTTGACACAGTTGTTCTGCTAACACAAGTCATGCGACAAGCAGGAAACAACCCTGCAGCAGCAGCTTTCCGTGACCTGTTGTTGAGATTGAGAAATGGCCAGTCAACAGAAGACGACTGGAGGAAGCTACTTACAAGATCACCAAGCACCAGCAACGAGGCCGAGTTCAAAGATGCAGTCAGACTGTTCTTTGATAAACAGAGTGTGGCTGAATACAACTATGAGAAGTTGAAGAGCCTTAACACCCCCATTGCTCGCATCTCTGCCAAACACTCTGGCACAGGTGCAGCTTCTGCTAAGTCAGATGATGCTGGTGGCTTGGATCCAGAGATCTTGCTTACAAAGGGAGCACAGGTGATGCTCACATCCAACCTGTGGCAACAAATGGGCCTGTGTAATGGTTCCCCTGGTACAGTACAGGACATTCTCTTTGCTGCAAACACTGGACCACCAGACCTTCCTATTGCTGTCCTTGTAAATTTCCCACACTACACTGGACCACCTTTCATGGAGGAAAAACCACAATGTATTCCAGTACCACCACAACTGTTTGAGTGGGACTCCCATGGTAGCAGACTTTCACGCCTTCAAGTCCCCCTGAGACTGCGATATGCCATGACTATCCACAAGTCACAAGGTCAGACCCTCTCCAAGGTAGTGATTGACCTGGGTAAAAGTGAGAAAGCAACTGGATGCACCTTTGTTGCAGCATCGAGAGTGCGTTCCCTTGACCATGTGCTCTTCCAGCCAATGAGCTTTCACAGACTTCAGTCTATTGGTAAGGCTAAAAGTCTCAAAAATAGGTTAGCTGAAGACGACCTACTGGCTGTATATGCAAGACACACGTGCAGCAAATTCAGACGTGCAAACTCTGTGGTTCAGCCAAAAGTCTCAAAGCCAACTGTTTCAAGCAGTGTACCAAGGAATGAACCAAGAAAATGCAAAGTCAGCACCGAAATATTGCACTCTGATGTTACAAATGTTCACTTCATCAAAGAGTTCATCCGCTCAGAAAGGGAATCACTGTATCATCAACTCAATCAAGTGCGAGGCATTGAACCAGCAATCTATGATGGCATGCAGGTTTCGGAAAGGCACATCATGGCAAAGCTCCATCCTGTTGTACAAACTCTGTACACAGCAGTTCCAACCAGTCCTGATGGCAATTGCCTGTGGCATATGGTTTCACAGGGACTGATAGGCGCAGAAGATTTGACAGCTGACCTGCGACTCCTAACTGTGCTGACAATGGTAGAGAATGAGCAGTACTTCAGGCAGCTCCTCAGCCTTGAGCGTAATGATGACACATTTGCAGACATTGTCAGAACAGCTGCCACATGGGGAGCTTGGGGTGGAAAGTTTCATCTCCATGCACTTTCCCTTGCCCTGAACAGAGCAATATATGTTTACTCATCATTCCTTCTCAGGGATGGCTCCTTCCCTTATCCATTCCAAAATGGTGCTCAACTGGCGGAGCTTTTTGAGGAAGGAGCAGATCACACAAGGCACCATTTCATATATCAGAAGCCAGGAGGATTCTTATTGGGTCGCAAACCTATCTTGGGGTTCTTTGCGGCAGCTCACTTTACTGCCATTCTGCCAAATCATGGCTATTTGTCCTTGATGTTTCATCCCACAACCAACCTGTTCCGTCGGGCGGACACAAGGCTCCTGTCTCATCATTTCAGGTGAAGCCTTACAGTAGTTCTTTATCATCACAAACTTAGTCTCATGAATGCCAGAGTTTGTGAGCCTTTAGGCAAGGAAGACATCAGTTCTCCTATTATCACAAGTGTTAGTCTTATGACTGCCAGAATTTGTGAGCCTTTAGGCTAAGAAGAAAGCAGTAACTTCCATCAACAGACGTGGATCACGTGACTTCCAGAGTTTGTGCGCCTTTAGGCAAGGAAGACATCAGATCTCCTATTCATCACAAGCGTTAGTCTTATGACTGCCAGAGTTTGTGAGCCTTCAGGCTAAGAAGATTACAGTAACTTCTATCCTTTAGGCAAGGAAGACAGCAGTTCTTCTACCACACAAGCGCTAGTCTTATGACTGCCAGAGTTTGTGTGCCTTTGGGTAAGGAAGACAAACTGATCTTCTTTCATCACAGGCGATAGTCTCGTGGCCACCAGAGTTTGTGCGCCTCCAGGCAATGAAGACAACAGTAACTTCTATCCTTAAAGTATCTCCTAATATTGGGATATCTTTGAATGGGCTTTTTTGCCTAAGATTAGACCCTTTCCTTTTTTCCCCCCTTGACGGTTTTTTTTGCCCCCTTCCCAACTGGATTTGGGTTGTAGTCGTATCTAGTTGGGATGTTACTAGTTTGAGAGGGAGGTCTGTTCTGCATCCCATCACCATATGATGGGTCGTAATCGTATCGAGTTTGAATACTTTTAACTTGCGACATTGGTCTAGTTTGAATACCACTACCAGTTAATGCCTTCTATAAGATGGGTATACAAATTGTGCCAATGGCTCCTCCTCTTTGAGAGGTTGTTGGCTTTATGACATAGTGACTTTTTGCATTAATTGCCTTCATGACGTTTGCTCTTTGCTCGGGAGTTAGCGACTTATCATAATGACGTAAATAACTTAAGGCACCAAATGGTACTACCAAACCACCTTTTTTACCTGCGCCTTGTCCAAGAATCTTACCCATTACAAAGTTACCAACGCTACTAAGCGCTCCAGTTACTAGTTCAGGTGCCACCTTAGAAGCTGCCTTAGAGGCTAGAGGTAAAGCCCTTGCGCCGAGTGCAGCTAGTGTTGTAAATAGATTACCACCTTTCCTAGGGATGTGCGTGATTTGGGTTTTTGATATATTCAAAGCGGCGCCCCTTTCTTCTAACATTGCTTTTTTGATGTGACTTATTTGACTCTTCGTTAACATTATTTCATCGGGTCCTCAGTTCAACGCATTTGATTTTAAACGAATAACAGTTGGTGATCTTTTACTTATGGCTCTTAACAATGTTTTTTTTACCTCTCGATAGTGTTACTCCATATGGATCGTATGTTTTCATGTATATAATCTATGTTAGATAAAGGTACACTAATTTAAGCTTTTAATACTACCTTTCCACTTTCAACTTCAATAGACACTTCTGCACTTCATGCAGGACAAGGGCATGAATACGGTACTGCGCTCCTGGGTTACCACTTAGCTTATAATTAAAGTCAATACTGACTGATTCATTTTTTAGTGAAGGTTCTTGGTTTCGAAGATCAAAGTATAAGACAGGATACGCCTCTTTAAATACGTTTACATTTATATTTGAACCAATAAGGTAATCATTAAAATTTTTACTATACCCAAGCAAGTCTCTATGACATCTACCAACTTCTACTTGCGGATCGAGAAGTATTTGAGGATAGAATAGAGAGCTTAAGCACCAGACGTTTTTGATATCACGGACGTCAAAATACCGAGGAAGACTGGATCGACAGCGGCGTTTTTGGCGCGAAATGTTTTACTTAAGCAGCGCGCCCGCGCCACCGCGAACGTGATATTTACAAATTTTGTTCAGTCATTGTTCCCGACTTTATTTTGCAACATGCCGCATTTAAAAGATGTTAGAAACGCACTTTTAATTGCTCACAACACAGGTTTATTATCGGATGCAGCGCTGTTGCTGTTATTGGAAGAGAATTCGTCCAAAAACCCGGAATTTTCGTACGAAACGTACAAAAGGTTTAATATCGAGCGTGTTGAAGAAGCAGAGTGCAAGGCCGAGTTTAGAGTTGAAAAAAAAAAAAAAAAAGACCTACCACAGCTTGCTGATGCGCTCCAGCTACCAGAAACTTTCCACTGTTATCAACGGACCACAGCAGACAAGTTGGAAGGACTATGTATTTTATTGAGACGAATGTCATTTCCTTGCCGGTATAGCGATATGATACTGAGATTTGGCCGACCTGTACCGGAAATCAGCATGATAACAAACGACGTAATGCACTACATCTACGATGTGCATGGACACAAACTGTCTCAGTGGAATGCTGACATACTGAGCCCACATTGTCTCGCCATCTACACGGATGCTATATCGAATAAAGGGGCAGCCCTAGAAAATTGCTTTGGCTTTATAGACGGGACAGTTCGCCCAATATGTAGACCCTCACAAAACCAAAGAACAGTCTTCAATGGCCACAAGAGAGTCCACTCTTTGAAGTTTCAGTCCGTGACACTACCAAATGATGTGATAGCCAACCTGTTTGGCCCAGTCGGTTAGTTATGGATCTTTTTCCTCTTGATGTTTTATGACACCTTTGCCCCTAGCCTTTTGAACTTAGGTTTTTGAACCTACCCTTCCTATTCTCCTGTTAGGAGTTCTGAATATATATTTAATTCTCAGTTTTTCTCTTTAGAAGGGAGAAAGCATGATGCAGGAACTCTGCTGACTCCAACCTGCTCCACAGTTTGGAACAGCATGCATACAACACAAATGGTAATCCAGTCTGCCTTTATGGAGACCCAGCATACCCTCTAAGAGTGCACCTTCAGGTTCCATTCAGACATAATGGTCCAACACCTGCAATGGAAGCATTCAATATATCAATGAGCTCTGTGAGGGAATCAGTGGAGTGGACATTTGGAGATGTTGTAAAGTCATTTAAAGCCCTGGATTTCAAAAATAATCTTTAAATAGGTTTAAGCTCTGTAGGCAAAATATAGTTAGTTTGTGCACTGATCCAAAATGCAATTACATGTTTATATGGGAATCAAACATCAGACTTTTTTGAACTTGAACCACCAGCACTGCATGAATACTTTAGATAAGTTAAAGTTCAGCACCAACTACAACTGTTAACTGTTAACTGTTAACTGCATCCCATCCAAACTCAACATCATTTGGCTCTGTGAATATGCACGGATAAACTGGATTTTCGGGAACGATTTTGGCTCGCGTTCACCACGGAAGCTTTGAGAATAGCCATAAACAAATATTTGATGGATACCGCTGGAGGGGATTGCTAATATCTCTATCGCCGATACATATTTAGTCCCGACGAAACTTTCTGAGGCGACACGAAATACTTTTGGGAAGATAACAGGGCGAAAACAGAAACCAAAGCTACGGTGACCTTAGCCGTAAAACAATGACGCTTTATGCTTTATTCTGTACATGACATCTGTTGCCTCATAAAATTCTTCTGCGTATTCGTACATTGCCTGTTGAAGTGTTTCTTTCATTCGATCATGTAGCCTTTGTTTCGCAATGGCCATTAAATACCAGAAATGAAAAATACACCGAAATAATTCTGAGGATTGAGTTTGCAGTCACAAGTGTGAACAAAACCGCAATAATATTGTAAACATCTCTCGTGTGACATTCCTCGCTTTCAATTTTATATTTGTTACAGAGCACGAATACTCGAAAGCCTGATAGGAGAAACGTATTGAGTTAATAAAAGAAAACACATAAGTAGTGAAGCGAAGGCTGGATTAATCGTGGCCTCTGATTAGAAATAAGAGTCGAGGTCAAACTGTCATAATCGATTGTACATAAAAATATATGTCACGCATTCTCAATATGCAGGGTCGCTCAACCTTTAAGAAGCAAGTGCATGAGTGTTGTAATAATAATTTTTAGTTTAATCAAGGTGTCAAAAGAGCAAGGTATCAAAAGCCAAGTTCTCTATACTGTGAGATATTTTTGTGGTGAGAAACTGGAAGTCTCTCTGGGGAGTTCGCTCTTGTCCCCTACTTTCCATTTTATATTCTGGTCTCGACCCAACTCACGCCGCGAGCTCACTGGCAAGGCCAGTCTAGTTTCACCTAAGATTACAGGTATTGAAGCTGTTCAATGGGGTATAACTATATTTTCTCCCTGTGTCTTAACAAATATGTCAAATTTCATCAGTCATCAAGTATTATAGAATCTGGGAAATCATTACCATTTACAATGAACTTGCTCAATTATGAGAACTAAAAGCTGCTGATTTAAATGTTCACATAGAATGAAATTATCAGTAACACAACAGCGAATTTGGTAGAACTCAAAATTCATACAAATAGGTATCTTTGCATTGACTGTAAGTACTACTTTTGAAGTATTTCAAAATAATGTTATTTTAATGCTGCAAGCTCTCGTAAAATACAAACTCATGCAACTGCTACAATTTGTTTTGGATGTTTGGATTTGGGACATTTGTTATATGTATACCAAAATAAACTGATATCCTCACAAAATATTGGGGAATCTTGCTGTCAAAAATAAAGCAGTGATCGGAAAAATCGGTATACGAGCCAAATTTTCTTGCTAATCTCAATACTAACTTTGTCTCGCATTGAGGTAAGATCTTCACATACCCCTTTTCAATCAAAAAAAGAAGTTCATCACCATCAAACCTCCTATTTACATCACTTTGGTTTAAACGAAGCCTTGTTTCTGCGTATCTTTTCATAGCCTCTTGACCTTTTCCAAGCGATCGATTAATTTATCTTGTCTCTCATCCACCTTCTCTTGCGTTTCTTCCCGAGTCTTTTGCGCAACATCTTGTCTTTCAACAATGGGCTTAAAAAGCTCCTCTCTTTCCCTAAATAACCCTAACGCCTTATTTTATAGTCAATAATAGTGTCGCTAACCCTCTTTTTCAATTTGTAGAAATCATAATTCGAGTCGTAAATCTTTCTTAACTTACTAATGTCCATGTATATAATAAGTGTAGAAATAAGTGTAATTATAAACATAAAAACAATAATAAGTGTCAAAAAACACTTATTTTTAGTGTTGTTTAAAATAATTAAAGGAATTGTAACAATAATATATAAGTATGAAGTTACTTATCTTCGACGATGATAATAAACCAACACATGATAAAAGAAGGATTAGTTGGTTACCTGAAGACTTTAGAATGCTAATATGTGGTGAAAGTGGTTGCGGAAAAACTAATACTCTCATGAACATAGTTAGAATACCACTAGCGTACTTCGACAAGATTTACATTTACACACGAAACCATCGTCAGCATAAAATACAAGACCTAATAAAATTAATCAACCCAATCTCAAAAAACATGTGGAGAAATTTGGGACATTTGTGGGAGGAGCCGAGAGAGCCTCGTTCTGAGCGGCCTGCCAATCACTCTCGCAAGTAGTTGCTAGTGATTGGCTCACAGTTCATGACGTCGGCAAAAGGACTGGGCCAAGTGCCGACCTGAAAACAATAGGGCCGTTTATACGAGAGAAATAAGACGCGTCTTAAATAAGGCGCGCCTTAAATAAGACGCAAAGTGACCCATTTATACGAGCGAGGCTTGTCTAAGGCGTGAAGTACTCGTATAAATGGTTCACGTCCTAGAATGTTGTTTTGAGCCACTAAAATACAGCTTAAATTTTCAATAAATATGTTTCCTGACGGAAAAGACGTGAATTGCTCGTAGTATTCGCAGCCACCCGGTTTCACCAGTTGTCATGGTAATAAAAATGTCGTGTCCAGTTAATTGTTTCGCAAATTGATGTAGCAATATCTGCTGTTGAGCTGATTGCAACCGTTTGCTGCACCCTCCACAACTTCTGCATTTCAGAGAAGGAGCAGTTTCCTGAAGAATGGCTAGATGAGACAGATGAAATGGCTGGTCTTGTTGATGCAGAAGCCGAAGAAGTTGACCATGATGAAGATGAACCTGTTGACTTGCCTGAAGATCTGGTAGACTGGGGTCAAAATGGTAAAAGTACCAGGGATCTTTTTCTGAGATTGATGTAGATGATTGTATAATCAAATGATTTTGAATGCAATTTGGCAAAATTGAGCACAAGAAAATTTTTCAAAGGCTTACAAGTGCAGTACCATATTGTTGGTTGTAGTAATAATCATGCAATATTTGTTAATTTTTTAATCAGCAATTATTGTCAATCTCATGTATTTATCAACTATTGTATAACTTGCTGATGTGAACCTATGCACACTTTGAAAATAATGGAAAGTAGTTTCAGATCTAATTTTGGCACACTGTATAAAAAATCAGATCTTTACATGAATGTACTTTTATTTTTCTCACATTGTAAAGTCTACCTGTGGTGTACACACAAAAAAATTATTATTGTCTCAGTAAAAACACCCAAGGAGATGGTAAAAGCTCAGTGTTGTACAAACTTTGATTGTGTAAAAACTTCATGTGCTGCTGACAAAAGTAATAAGCAGAATAATTCAATACAAAGGCATTATAGGAACATGCAACTTACATTTCATACAACTGTCGGCTATATTGTTGGTGATCAGCATGACAGCTCGGTGCATCAGCACAACAATGAGACTGACCTCCATGGGGCAAAACATTTTGAAATACTGCAGGTTTAATTGGTGGAGTATGCATTTGAGCACCAGAAAATGAAAATGATTGTGCTTGCTGTGCTTGCTGCATCATAGACATAATCTCTCTCTGAAACTGGAATTGTGTCTCTCTTGCAGCCTTCTCTGCCTCAAGCTTCTCTCTTTCAAGTTTAAGTTGGTTTTCCATTCTTTTCTCTTCCAATTCAATCATTTTGTCAATAAAATAGTTATCGCTGTCTGTTAACACCTTTAGGTCTTTCCTTGCTCGAGTTCCCTTCCCACCTGGCTTAAATTTTACAACAACTTTTGAACCCTGTTGCTTCTTGTTTGGGGGCTCAACAATATGTATCACATCATCATCAGGTGTTTCATCTGGATCAGCTGGCACTGCACTAAAAGTGGAATTCTCCTTTTCTCCAATGTCTGGGAACTTAAAATAATACAAGACAGACAGCAAGATATTTCTGACATAAATATATATGTCACATCTTCAGACTACAAAAAAAATTTTTTAAAAACACTTGATTTTGAGTAGATTATTTAATATGAAATGAGAACTTCATCATTACAGTAACATTTAGATAGTACCAATTTTTCATCAATCCATACATTACAATATTGATATTAGACCACATCTTTAAGAATTTATCGTTCCCTCCTATAAGAATACACTGAATTGCTCATTATTAAAAATAAATAAATGTTGAATAAATGAATAAAACATATAATTCACAAGTTTTACTAATACAGTATTTACTAAATGCTTACATCATCGGTGTTATAGAGGCGCCCAAAGATGACCCGTATGGACTTGATGTGACGACAATGCTCGTTTTATTCTGACAAGAATACACAAAAAAAAAAACAATGCTGAAATACACAACTAAAGGAGTTGAGCGACAAACGCGTACACGAACGGCAACAAATATATAAATATAATCAAAGGCTACAAAACACGGCTCGACAACTGAAATAACAACCTACCAAGTGTCCATACCCGCGTATGAGCGGAAAAAGGCGCTCTAAAAAGATAAAAATTCGCACGTGGAATATAACAAAACAAAATGGCGGATTGACTCCGAACTGCATGCTGGGACATAAAAGGCAAACCGCTGACTTTGAAGCCACAGGCCTGTGACCCCAAACACAATCCGCAAGTTCGTAGTGAATCCACTCCTTCCTGTTTCTTGTGTTGTTTTATGTCACTAAAAAATACAACAAGAATTCCACATGTTTCATGAGCCAATATCAAACCTGCAGTTTCTAATAACTATTATGAAAATTACATGTAAGTATTTTGGTGTCGAAAGTCGTCAAATTTGCCTGACGATAGTTTGCCTGCTATTAATATGAAGACATAACAACATGGCGGTGAACGCGGCCCGCCGAGTTCCAGTGAGCTTTGGCGGAATGATAGAAGGTGGGAAATTCAAGCATCCAGGCCGAAGAGCTATGACGACTTGTTTCTGGCTTCTCAACGAAGAGAATTAGCATCTTGCTTTGAAGTAAATACCGTCGTTTTGTAAGCGACTCTCCGGTCGCTCCATTTCGGAAGTTACCAAAAACATCCTGTGCTATTTTTCACAATCAAGTAAATTTGAATTAAAAATTAGAAAGGAGAAACAGTTTGCATGTAACACGGTCTCGGTGAAGACAAAGAAGTCAAACGGCAAGAAAACGTAGCTCGTCGATGAATGTAATACTCCGTCGCGTCAAATACTTTAAGTAATATCAAATTTATTGACAGCTTGCAGGATGGTTTTCTTCTCATATTTACTTCCGTTTCCTTTCAACCGAGCTTGGTCGGTCCGTACGGAGGAAACATTTTTTTCCCGGCGAAACTCCTCGGCCAGTCAAAACCTCCCACTCGGTTAATAAATGCTAAAATAAAACAAACACTGAATACTTACAGAAACTTCGCTTTTAACTTTCTGTACTTTGCCCTAATCTTCTCAAGGTCTCTCTCTGCAAACCCGGCTTTCACAAGTCCGTCGAGGACTTTCACATAAATTTCTTCGTTCTAAATTGTGAAAAAAAATATATATATATTAGTACAAAGCCATTCTGACGATAATTCGGGTTAAATATGTTGCGCTTTAATAATTGCGAATAAAACTGAGCACTCACCCCAGCGGAAGTCACGCAGCTGTCAAGTTCCTCAAGTTCCTCGTGAGCAGAAACACGTAAGTTCTTGAGTCGCGATTCGTTGACAGCCTCAGAGTCTTTATCTTCAAGTCTTTTCTTTCATATGCTAATAAATGCATTTTACATGGTCGGTTGTGTTGGTTAATTTGCTTCTGCGAAAGAGTGTTACTCTGTCATGCAGATAGACGAATAACTAATCGCTCAAGTGAAGTACGACATAGTCGCCAGCGATATGGCCTGATTAGCGACCTAAAACAGCGCATTTGCTTCGATAGTTCCATCATTTATGAGAACTCTTATTCCTCCAGAAGAAAGTGGCGTGTCGAACATCAGAATTACAGATATAAGTAGTCCTGATCTTTGTACGAGGCAAGTTTGCGGGATTTTATTGAATTGCGCCGTTATTTTTATCCAGTTTCCTAGCATATTACAGACATAGATGGCATAAAAAGCCTGGAAACGTCTTATTAAAACCATATATGGTATCACTGAAACAAAGATGGCGGATACAGGACATGTTTGCTGCCCGTTTCTTGTTGTATTCGTTGCGCTGCGGCGCCCGTTCGAGTATCCGATTGAAGATTACACATTTTGGGATTGAAAACCGCAGTGGATATTGCTCTTGGAGGGATGATGTAAAAACTGCCAGAAAATACGGCTATTTCGGAAGAATAATCGGAAGCAACATCTGAGACTTGTCTTCGACTTCGACGGGAAAACGGTATTTATTGAACACCGCCCCTGCCTTTTGGCCTGGCGCCATACTGGGCTCTCTTATTTGATTTTGACTGTTTCGTACTTTATTTTCATAAAACCGAAACGACTACATCTGTGTATGTTTTTATTTATTTAAAGTTGCCAGTTGGTAGGTGGTGTGACATTGACCAACCATTAGGTTGTTAGCGTCCAAGTACATAATGTACTTTGATGGCTTTTTTTCATCATAGTTTTTCATGTATTTGTTATTTGCTGTCCAACTGGCGATGAATATAAGTTGAACTAAACTGCGTTTTGTAAAACTTGTTTTGAGATGGCGTGCGTTCACATTAAAATAGCGTGAGCAATTTACACAGCCTCGATCTCGTGTTAAAAATACCATGGCCGAGGAAGGTGAATTTCAGCGTGTTTTCCTTTATTTATTGCTTTTAAAACGGCACCAGCTGCGCGAAAGGACCACCCGCCACAAAACGAGGGCCAAGAGGCGACTCGATGCATACCTTCGCCGCAGACGTCATGTTTTTGCCTTGTTTTTCACGCAGCTAGTGTTGACCCTATTGCAACAAGTGCCAGTACGAAGGGTTTGGGTGAAACATCGCTCAGACACATTTTGGGAAGAGACATGCCAGGGATGGGAAGATGCTGAATGGATGGCCAATTTTCGCATGTGCAGACAATCCTTTGAATGTTTATGAGTGAAACTCTCACCGTACATCAAAAAGCGCGACACCAATTTCAGGAAAGCCATCCCCGCACGGTTGCGTGTTGCAATAACATTGTACCGGCTGGCAGACACAGCACCGCTTCGCACAATTGCT
This sequence comes from Plumapathes pennacea, assembly GCA_964036295.1. Lineage (NCBI taxonomy): Eukaryota > Metazoa > Cnidaria > Anthozoa > Antipatharia > Myriopathidae > Plumapathes > Plumapathes pennacea. The sequence continues at coordinate 28,001,834 of OZ038463.1, read as the reverse complement.
AATCTTTTTGGTGTCGAAAAATCAAAAGTTTGCACGATCGTAAACGATGTATGCCTATGCATTGTTCGTATTCTACTTCCTCAATGTAGTCGTCTTCCAAATGGCCGTCAAGATATCGAGGAGATTGAGTGCTTTCGGAGACGGGCAGGATTCCCCCAAGTTGTTGGAGCTTTAGATGGATGCCATATTTCGATAACTGCTCCAAAAGAACACGCAGAAGATTTTGTTAACCGGAAAGGCTTTTATTCTGTTATATTACAGGGTCTTGTAGACATTGATTATTTATTTCGAGATATTTGTGTCGGATGGCCAGATCGGGTACATGACTCCAGGGTATTTAAGAACTCCCCTTTGTACGAGGCATGTTGTATGAGAACTTTCTTGCCTCTCGATGCTAGCAGACTCATTTCTGAAGTAGTGGTTCCACCTCTCATTGTAGGCGATTCTGCGTACGGACTGCATGACTGGTTGATGAAACCCTACAGCGACTGTGGCAATTTGAGTCCAGAACAAATAAGGTTTAACAATATCTACAGTATTACCAGAGTAGTTGTAGAGAATGCGTTTGGTAGGCTAAAAGGGAGATTCAGGAGCATTGGTAAGAGGCTTGATTTGAATGTTGAGAACTGTTGTGTAGTTATCAGTGCTTGTTGTGTCCTGCACAACTACTGTGAACTGAGGAAAGAGGAGTTCAATGACCAGTGGCTGGACAATGTGGAACTCCATGTTCAGGTCAATCCTGCTGACAGAGAGCACATGGAGATCAGAGATGCTGCTGCAATCAAGAATGCCATCACAACTGCCCTGTTATAGCTATACTTGTTCCAGGTCGACCATTACCAGCTGCTGGTCTTAAATTGTGTACCCTGCACAATCATGTTCTTGTGAAATTTTACTTTTGCATTTTGCATCATTTTGCTTGAAAGTTATTTGTGAATTTATCAATCGTTTGCTTAAATGTGGTACCACAAGCTTTTGTCATGGCATTACTGCATCCTTTGTAGTTTTTATTCAATTCATACCAAAAAGAGAAAATGCTGTCATTTGCATGTCATCAGTATTTTATTTTTTCTCAGAGAGAATTTTGCAAGTTTACTAGTAGTATGGGGTCCGAAAAATGACCCACTTTGCATACTAATGAGATGCCTTACCCCCACCCCCTGGGGATGGTTTTTGTCACCCTAAAAATGGGAACTGAGGGGGTGGGGGTGGGGTGAATTTTGTCACTGTAGGAGGGGAGGGGGAAGGGGTTGACCGGAAGTGGAAAAGGGGTGTGCAAAGGGCGCCCTGGGGAGAGGGGGTAGTGGTGGAATAGGAGTTTTACTTACCATAGTGAGGTCAGGCCTTTTTTGCCTCGGTGGGTTAATTTATTTTGGTCATTGTCGGACCGGGGATTCGAACTGTGGAAAGTTGAGAAGGGTTGCGGGTCTCTAATGGAGCGATTACATCGCTTCCACCTCTGTTAGAGGGAATAGGGGTTACACAGGGCGCCACAGCGCACCACCCGAGACAGAGTGAAGAAATAAAAGTTTTTATTTGCCATGTCCTTTACAAGAGTAGTTGTTTGTACAGGAAAAGCCGTTTAAACCGGTAAAACGACGGTCTTCACAGCTGGGGCAAAAAGGCCGTGTTTGGTGAACCAGATTTTGGTAACGACCGCATAGGAGACAATAACTGTGTCCAACAGGATAGATAATGTGCCTTGGAGTAGGAGTGATGGTACATCCGTCGGGGGGGGCGGGCTGTTGCATATTTCCCGTTCTCGATGTCGTTGACGATGCCCTCAATCTGTTTGACCACACCGGTAGCGATTTCTGAGTCAGTGTTGAAGCGTCTGTGTAAGAGGGATTCTCGATTTTTTCGTAGTAGTTTCTAGCGATGGAATAGTTGGTGACAACCATGTTGAATTTGCGGCGTTGTAGGTAACGCAACATAGCGTAGATGCAGCGGATCCACTGGTTGTTAGGCGGTGTTTTGCGAGCTTCTTGGCATTTGTCGTTTAGCCAGGTCAGGAAGCGTTCGGGTTTCGAGGGGCTTGCTAGTAGGACATGGAAGCGGACGCTGTCGTTGTCTTCTAGGATGATGTAGGATGGTTTCTGTTCTTCTAGTTCGAGTTGGTGAACCATCATCCGCGGGTAAATAACTGAGGTCCGTGAGACGATGTAATCACTCCATTCAACATCGTTTAGTTTAGCGCTAATTCCGATCATGTTGTAGCAGCCAGGAAATAATATAAATGTAAAGTGTTAGAAGCCAGCATGCAAAAATAAATGCGATAATAAAAATAAGGTATTCCGTTAATTCCGTTATGGACATGGAAATAAGGAGTTTGTTAATGTTATATTTAAAAAGCTGTTTATAAAGGTTTTTGCGTGCAACTATCCCACGTGGGTTTTAAAAATAAACTTGTTGACGCCGCTAATGAGTTCATTAGTAAAAGAATCCCACGTGGGGTTGTTGTTCTAGAAAGTTCTAGAAATAGAAAGTTCTAGAAAGTTCTTTGACACTATAATGGGTTTTTGCCGGAAAACTACTTACAGACCGGCGGAAAACTACTTACAGACCGGTTTGAGTTGGCCTCCATGTGGTGTGGATCTGATTGGACTAGCAGCTTATCTGTCAATCAAAGTGAGCACATGGTAATTTAGGCGCGAAATCATTCTTGGTTGTGAGTGGTGGGTGAGTTAAAACAGGTTTGAAACTGGATTTTTTGACAGCTAGTATAAAAACCACTCGCGCGTGAAATTTGACACCTTTTGACTTGGTTTCCGAGCTGTTCAATTCGCTAGTTGTTCTATTTTACAAGTTTTTTCACCACTATGGCCAAAAACCTTTCTGAGATGACCTGGGAGGAGATGGCGCTCAAGCTTGCTTACGAACTGGAGCCATTTCTCCTCCCAGGTGGCAAACAACAGTTCGGAAAGCTGATCAGAGTTCTGAAGACGCTTGCTCCAGCAAGGATGTGTGAAGATCCTGCATGTCCGGCTCACGCAGGACAACATTATATGGATGAGTGCCCTGTGAGGCCAGCGATTAATTCAACTGTAAAAAAGGTGATACAAGATGCCGTTGATCGGTCAATTATCACTGTGAACAGCAGTCAATCCGAACACAGCGGAATGTCACCGGACACTAGCGGGGAGATGCTCGAGGCATTGAAGGACGTTGAATTCGCCGCCGCGACGAGCGATGCTGCCGTCGAATCTGAGTTCAGCTTTGACAGCTATGTGAGCTATGCGTAAGTAACTTGAATTAAAATGTCGTTTATGTTTTTTGCATTTTCTTATTCATGTTTTTTATTTTTATAGCACTGTACCGGCTGCTGAAGACGACCCTGTTCAAGCGTGGTGCGAGGGGCGCTCGACGGGAAGGTCCATCCTGATGGACGAAGATGGAGATGAAGCAGGGCCGCATATCATAACAGAGGATGAGTTCAGGGGGACAGCGATGGCGGTCCAGAATCTTCTAGACGCGTTCAACGCGCTGACAGAAACAACGACCAGCCACGAGGGACAGCCACGTGCAGCGTTTGACAGACCAACCTGCCAACACGGAGCTGTCCACTGCTTTTGCCGCGCTGATGTTGAACACAACTATGGTCTTTCATAGTTATTTTTTGATCTTTTTTTGATCCTTTTGTCGATTTTTGATCTTTTTTGATGTTAAATAAAAAAAGCAAACAACATGTGCACACATAGACCGCACACAAAAATTTCTCTTCTGGCACTCTCTTTGGAGAGGTCGGTTCGATTCCGGCGGGAAATCTATAACTTTGCGGTCTGCTGACATATCATCACATTTTAATTTTTTGAAAATAGTTCATAAATAGAAATCAGAAAATAAAAATTGAATCAGTTGTGGGTTGCTGTCTTTTGAGATGGAGGCGAGCGAACCGGTTCTAAAGAAAGTTAAGATAACAGAAGAGAAGGGGGAGAAGACAGAGGAGAAGAAAGAGAAAATAGAGAAGGAGAAAATATCAAAAAGAAGAAGGAAAAAGAGAATAATAAGACCTGCTGCTGTCATTGGAAAAGTCAGCTTGAAATATGTGGGGAGACGAAAATACAAAAAATTAACGGCTGACGATGATTTGGCGGATTTTCGAGAGATGCACGATCTGATTCACGAGCAGCGAAAAAAATGGCGAGAAGATGCAGCTATTAGAAAATACTGGGTGAAGGGAAACGAACGCGACAAGCAGCGATTTATCTGGAGTGAAATGAGCGCTCTACGGGCTGCACGGTACAGCGATCGTCAGCTCGAATTGATGAACAAGTACTGGGAGGAGAGTGACTGGTTGGAGGAGCAAGAAGAACTGTTTAAGGAAGCGTGTTATAAAATGTGTTTAGTAGATTAAGAAAAAATGGTAAAACACGAGTTGATTTTAAAAACAGTGTTTTTATTCATGTTTGTTTACATGACTTCAAAATAAAACAAACTTTATGCACGATTGTCTTTGTTCTTTTCAAATAATCCATAATCCAGGATGACTTGTAGTTTATCTTCAAACCACGGCTTCATGTAGTGGTTCTCCACGATTTCTTCTTCCAGCTCAGGTCTGTCCTTGGCCAGGCCAAACATCCACCAGACAAAGTCTTCGCGCGTGGTTGCTTTGGACTCATCGACCCAATCCATTAGTTGACAAAAACGCTCGACTTCATCATTCCAATCGGGGTTGATGTCTGGAGCTGGATAGAACATATCTTTCATGTCCTCTGCGATCTCTTGTTTCAGCATGCTGATATCCAGTTCCAATAGTTGTTTCTCTTGGATTAGTTGTTGCTTTTCTTTAGCAATCTTTTTCTTTAGCCATTGCATGCCTTCCTCGCTTTCTTTTAATTCCTGGATTTCTGCTTTCATCTTTTCATGGCTTCTGTCGTTGTAGCAGCTGGGAGGTGTTATTTTTCCCAAGTACACCCAGTCGATCTCTTCTTGGTAGCGGTCACAGTAGGCATTGACTTCATCGTCAGTGAGCGTTTCTTGTTGCCGGTGATAGAGTAGAAGGGATTGATCAATGTGTTTTTCCCAGTTGAAATCATTGATCGCATCTTTTCCCCACTCATTTTGCCAGACAATTTGTTTCTGTTTTTTGGCTGTCGGTTCATTCTCGTCGGAGTGTCGGCGGCGTTTCAACGGTTTGAGCGGTTTGCTCATCTTCGACATTTTTTGGGACATCGCTGTTTCCTTCGTCTTCGTCTGATTTGGAGTCGAAGTTTTTGTCGTATAATGTCTTTTTCGAGTGAATCAACGAGAGTTGAGAGTGCTTGTGCTTTCAATCTTAATCGAGTTTGAATTTGTTCTCGCTCTTCTAATCGTGTTTGAATCTTCTTTAGCACTTCATCCATGCTGTGAAAAATAATTACAGCGCGTTATTGTATTTATGGAATAAATAATACCACGTGGGATGATGTCACAAGAATTTTATTTTTGACAAACAATGTATTTTTAGACAAACATGTATTTTTAGACAATCATGTATTTTTAGACACCCACGTGGGCTGTGTTGCACGTGGGTCTGATGTAAGCATATTATTGTTATAAAAAGAGCAGTTTTTGGAGAAGTCAGCACAAAAACTGAGATCATGGCTGATGGAAGAAGAACAAGAAATCAAGTAAGTGTTTTCTTTTTTCTGATATTTTTTCGCCGACGTCTTCTGCGATCTTTGCGGCGTTTTTGGCTGTTACGGTATAAGCGATCAAAGATATCGCTCCATTCATCGTCGGGGCGAATGGCTGTGTAGCGGGCTTTATGTTTGCCTTTTTTGCTAAAGACACGATTCCATTCGTCATTGCTTTGTTTTCTTTTCTTTTTCTTTGGCGGCGATGGTGTTTTTCGGCGGGGTACGGGGGGATTAAGTCCTGTCATTGGTGCGTGTTCAATCTCGGGTTGATTATTCGATTGAAGTTCTCGGATTAAGTCAGTCGCAGTTTGTTCCATGTTCGCAGTTGTGCGTATATTATTCGCTAAGTTAGCCAGTGCGTTGTAATTCATGATTAATGATAACTAATGGCAAATTATTTAATTTATAGACATTCCAAGGACGCAATCAAGGTAGAGGAGGGACCAGTCAAAGTCAGCCCGCCCAAGATACCATTTCAGATGCCGTGGAGGCAGGGCCGTCCGAAACTATGTTTGAGGTAAATACTTTGCATATTTTTTATTTTAATTTAAGTTATAACAACTAATGCAACTGAAAAATGTTGTAATGTTAATGGTTTGGTTTTCTCGTCTTATTCAGGACGGTCGATGGAAAGCCAATGATCTTCCCCAAATAGAGATGGGGGATAGTTCTAAAGTACCGCACGAGTGGAAAGAGTTTAAGTGGGCCAAGGGAAAGCGTCGCAAGTTCTTAAATATTGAAGTGTCACGCTTGGCTTGCGAAAAGCTGTTTCCTGGTGAAAAGCATCTGTGTGAGGTTAAGAAAGATAAGATAGTGGAAAAGGGGCGCTGGGACCGGTGTTGGTGGATGATGAGTCAGTGTCGCAGCGACTGGGCAGTCCTGGGTTATGACGAGAAGAGTTTTCTGACCTGGGCAGCAGTGCGCGCTTTGGATGCGCACGATTTGCGATGTTGTCGCGCATGTAGTATGTATGATGATGGCACTCTGTTTGAATGTCGTCATGATACAGATATAAGTCCTCTGTTGGTTCCACGTCATCTGGGATGCTGTAAATTTTTTCCAGAAATATGTATGAGAGTGCATGGTGGGTTTGTAAAAGCGAGTGTGAATTTTCTGATGCCGCGTGGAGATGTAAAGGAAGAAGATGAGGATGAAAAGTCGTCAGCTAAAAAACAGCGCCATGTGTGAAAAACAGAGTTTGTTCAGTGATTACAGAAAAGCTGTTATTTTTGAAAAAGTTTTTTATTAAACATGTTTTACAAGTGATTCAAGTGGAAGTGTCATGTATTCCTGGGGGGTGATGGTGGTGACGTCAAACAAAGTTTCCAGTGGGGGTGGGGTGGGGCCATCGATCTGGTCGCCATCCAGTACGCTGGGAGAGCAGTCAGTCACATCTAAAATGTTTTGAATGATCATGTTTTCACGCTCTTGATGGGTTTTTTCTTCCGTGACGTGACAACACGGTGGGGGGATGGTAATGCCCAAATACTTTTTCATGCGGCGAGCCAGAATGCTGATTAAACTGTGATGTATATTTTTGAGAATACCTCGGCAGTATTGGAAAAGAATGGCCAGTCCACTCGTGCAGGTACGATTGAAAAGTTTTTGGAGATCGCGGTCGTGAAGGTATTCGTGCAATGCTTGCTTGAATCGGTACTTGGCCGTGTCCATGGCGAAAAAGTGATTTTACTTTTATGTGATGTCTTTTTATGTCCTAGGCTTAGGCTGCTCCAGCAGCAAGAGTATTGGGGAGGTTTTTAAGCGTTTTTCTTATAACGCGTTTGTGGGCTTTTCGAGTGGCTCTTTGAGCAGCTTGTCTGGCTTTGAGTCTGCGACGATGCCGCCGTTGTATCTGCCGCTGGTATATGTGTTGAAAGGGTCTCGGCTGTTGTCGGTATGTTCGTAGTACTGCAAGACGATGGCGTTCTTCCTCGGCACGGCAGGCGGCCATTAGTGGGTCATCCCAGGGTATGAGAGGTGGTAGACTACTACTACGGCTACAGCTACGGCTACGGCTACATCGTCCATGCGTATTATCATAGTTCCAATCTTCAGACATGATTGTTTGATGGTTGTTTTTGTAATTTAACGCCTTTTATATCTTCCGGTTTTTTGAACAATGCATGTGTGGGTAGAAATACGGGGGGTTTTGCGGCGTTTCAGTTGGTTGAAGCGTCGTTTGATTTGGGATAACTCCTGGAAAGCTTTTTTCCACTTGTTGTTGCGGGTGTTTCTACCTCTGTTACGACAGCGACGGTTATTATTATTTGGTGTATTAAAGCGTACTTTACGTACGTTGCGCACGTCACGCGCATGAGTATTGTCGTAGTTCCAGTCTTCGGACATGATAAAATGAATATGCTTAATTTATAATAGGATTGTTATATTTATAGGATATGGACGATGATTGGTTGGAGCAGCTTATAAGAGAGGGCGCTGTTCTGGAGGAGCCACTCAAGATGGACCCTTTAGAAGATATGGATATACAAGTGGGGGGTGGCGAAAGAGAGGAAGCCGCAGCAGCGGCGGGACATTTGGAACGGGATTTACGACACCGCACGGAACGCGAATCGCATCGATTTGGAGTGCGACAGTACGACATGCAATTTCATCCCGGGGCCTGACAATTAGCGGCCATCGAAGCTGGTGATTTGCACACTAATATGGAACATTTGAACGAGGCGTTGATTGCACTTGTTCATCGCGCCATGGTGGAAGCTAATTTGGAGAACGATGACTATGCTCTGATAACGTTTCGATCGAGACAATTACAAATGCCGATTCGTGTTTCGTTTATGCCAGCTTATCGTTTGACCAATACGGTAATCAATGACACATTTGGATGGGTGATGCAATCGCATCGCGATTTCAAGATTGATGACACGGTTATTGTCAATGTGACGGCCATGCGACAGCCGGCGGGGGGCGGTGGTAAACGACTGCGCGGTGTGAACATTATGAACAATTTGAAACGTGACAAAAGCGTTGTATGTCCCCCTCTCGATGCAGACGATCAGATGTGTTTGGCCCGATGTTTGGTGTATGGTATGCTCTATTACAATGAGGGAGCACAAGTACGTCGGGGGATGAGACGACTGCGCAACAATCCGGAGCTGTGGAAACGGAAAGCGGCCGAATTGTGTTTGGCTTGTGACGTAGGTGTGTATCAGCGGTCAGGACAAGCGGAACTTGCGAAATTTGCTCAGTATTTGCGGCCCAAGGGATTTATCATTCGCGTCTATGCTACCAATATGAATCACGCTCTTTTCTTTAAGGAACAGCACGAAGAGGATGTGCGCACGCACTAAATTTTGAATCTAGTATTGTACGACGGTCATTACGTGTTTATCCCTCGAATGAATGCCTACATGGGTGCTAAACATTTTTGCGAGTTGCAAAACAAACCACACAACCATCATTGGAAACATCGATGCGCTCTTCTGTGCGAGGCTTGCAAGAGCAAATGCTGTCAAGACCGCCAAACAAATGAACGGCGTGAACGGCAGTGCGGAATTTGTCGTCGCTATTTTTACGGACTGCAGTGTTTGGAAAATCACAAAAAACACAAAAAACATGGTCAGTGCACCAATCAATGGCGATTGTGTGAGACATGTGGTCGCGAGTATGTACAGCGTGCTAATCGACCTCCGCACGTGTGTGGAGAGCACTATTGTCGCGTGTGTGAAAGCAATCAACCCGAGGGACACCGATGCTTTGTACCTGTGTTTTCGTTTCCCCTTGTCAAAGTGGACAAGAAGAAACACAAAGACGGTCGCTTGGAACCTGTCCGACGTGTGCCCCCCTTCAATCAACCTATGGATCTTTTGAAAGAGCAAATAGTGGAGGGAGACATTGACAATTTTGTGTTCTATGATATTGAGACACAGCAACAGACGGGTGAACATAAAGCTACTTTGCTGATTGCACAGACAACGCTGGGCGAAGAGGAACATGTATTCGAAGGCGAAGATTGTGTGTATCAATTTCTCGACTATCTGTGTGAGTACCATGAAGATGGGGCTACAGTGATCGCTCACAATGGGCAGGGGTTTGATTTTCAGTTCATTTTACGGACGTTGCTGGAAAGCGACCATTGTCCCCAAGTCATTATGAGAGGGGGCAAAATCCTGAGTCTGTACTGGGAGAGATTCCGCTTTGTGGACAATCTCTGTTTCATTCTCAAGTCCCTCAGTGAATTTCCCAAAACGTTTGGTTTGCGTTTGGAAGGCGAACAATCACTGCTGGCCAAGGGCTATTTTCCACATTTGTTTCACACCCCCCAGAACATGGACTATGTTGGCCCCATGCCCCCCATTGAATCGTACGACCCGGACGGCATGCATCGCGACAAACAGCCCGTGTTTATGGCCTAGTACAAGAAACAAGTGGACGAGGGGGCGGTGTTCAACATGCGAGAGGCATTGAGAGCCTACTGTTCTGTGGATGTGACCATTTTGAGAGAGGGCGTGTTGGAATATTGCCGCAAATTTCAACGCATCAATGGTGTCAACCCTTTCAAGCACAGTATTACGTTGGCTGGCATATGCAACAAAGTCCTTCGTGCCTATCACATGCTGCCTAAAAGCATTCCTCACGTGGAGGAGTCGGGCTATTTTCCGCAACAAAACCAATCCTACAAGGCGCTGGAGTGGTTGAGTTGGCTCAACCATCAGCATGGCGGTCGCATCCAGCACGCGTGGAATGGGGGCGAGTATTGACCTCGGGACGCGGGGACGGGCCCCGTGGATGGGTACCAGGCCCAGACATGCTGTTGCTATGAGTTCTGGGGCTGTTATTTCCACGGCTGTGAACAGTGTTATCGCGGTGACGATCAAAACACTAAATTGAACAAGAGCATGGGAGAACTTCACCGACGGACACGGCTCAAGGAAGAACGCTTGCGAGCGTGCGGTTACCAAGTGGAAACCATGTGGGAGTGCGAATGGGAGCGTCGTAAGAAAGAGGACCCAACTATTCAGGCGTGGTGTGAACGTGCGGATTTGGTGTCGCTGTTGCGACTGCATGATGCGTTTTTTGGGGGGCGAACAGGCTGTACCAAATTGTATGCAAGCGCAGAAGGTCCTGAGGAAGAAATCAGCTATTTTGATTTTAAGTCGCTGTATCCTGATTGCAATTTGAACATAAGTCGTGACGAAAGAATGGAAAGAATGGAGCCTTTAGACCCCAGCGTACCCCCCTCAGTGGGCCCCAGTGAACCCATGGGCAGTTGGGATCCAGACGACCATGACCCCTATCCCATTGGCCACCCAGAAATCCGACAGTACTGGAATCACACGCTGACCGAAGCCGATGTACATCAGACCTATGGGTTTGTCAAGTGTGATATCGAACCGCCAGGTGATTTGTACAATGCAGTGTTGCCCTATCAATGCAACAAGCTAATGTTCCCCCTCTGTGGTATGTGTGCTCAAGAGTTGAAACAGGGGTATTGTGACCACACCCCTCGAGAGCGGTGTTTGCGTGGTACCTGGGTCAGTGAAGAGGTGAAATTGGCATTGCGCAAAGGCTATCGCATCCATAAAGTATGGGAAGTCTGGCATTATCCGCAACGCTCGCGTCATTTGTTTCGCAGCTACATTCAAAGGTTTCAGAAATTGAAAGAAGAGGCCAGCGGATGGCCCGCGGGCGTAGACACAGAAGAAAAACGTGCTGCCTTCATTGCTGTGTACGCATCGCACTCGGGTGTGTATTTGGACCCCGAGAAGATGGAGCGTGACGAAGGCAATCGTGCGATTAACAAACAATCGTTGAACGGCATGTGGGGCAAGCAAGGGCAGCAAACGAACAAGATGCAAACCGAATACCTGACGGATGTGTCCAAATGGATGGCTTTGGCCACGAATCCTAAGATTGACATTCATGCTGTGTTTCCCATCGGTCAGACCATGTTGATGGTGGTGTATAATTACCGCGAGGAACATGTGGACGATGCTATGTGTCCCGCTCACGTGTCTGTCATGATTGCGGCCTGGACCACTTGGTTGGCACGCAAGAAATTGTATGTGGAATGTCTAAATCCTCTGGACAAACGTGTCTTGTATATGGACACAGATTCCATCATCTTCACTACGGGTCCAGGAGATCAACGTGACTTGATTAAGACGGGAGAGTTTTTTGGTGATTTGACAGACGAGATTCAGCCGGGACGCGCTATCAAGATGTTTGTCAGTGCAGGCCCTAAGAATTATGCGTATGAATTAGACAATGGGGATCGAGAAGTGAAAGTGCGCGGTATTTCGCAAACGGTGCGCGCTTGTCGCAAACTGACGGCGGACACCATTCGTGACACGATCGTCAATGTGGTCGAAGATGTCAGTGCTGGTATGGCGCCTCGAGATGCTGCCAATGCGCATACCATTAACATTGTCTATCCCAACAGCATTGTGCGGGAAAGTCACAATGCTCAGAAACGCGTCTGCTCGGGAACGTACCAAGACGTATCGTGCGGTCATTAGCAAGCGAATGATGGTGGCCAGTCTTTTGTCGGATGGAAGTGCTCACCCCTCCCATTGTAATCCCTATGACACATTGCCTTATGGTACGCAACATCCTCCATAAAAGAACGCGTTGTTCTTAAAAAACATGCAGACTAAAAAATGACGGAGATCCATCCTTCGAAACAATGGACGTACCAGCCCCCACCCTGCAAGAATCGGAATGCGTTTCTCTCTGTGCTGTATACGGATCCGGCCAGCCCTCTAGCGTTCTCAGGGCTGAACGTGTTTGCTCGTGAGGCCGAGCGTCACTACGGTATTCCAAATGCTGAAACGAAAGCGTGGCTGCGCACGCAGCGCGTCTATACCAAACAGCGTCCGGCCCCCCGTCGCAATCGCTGGGACCCTACCTATGTGACGGGGATGCATGAAACATGGCAGGCAGATCTGTTGGACATGCAAGCTCTGGCGCCCGACAATGATGGCATACGTTATTTACTGATGGTAGTGGATGTATTGTTGCGTCTGGCTTATGTGCGTGCTCTCAAGAACAAAACGGGCAGTGCTGTCGTGGCTGCGTTCGAGTCCATTGTGGACGAAGCGCAGACCAAGCCCACGAACTTGCACACGGATCGGGGCAAAGAATTTTACAACAAGAGTATGCAAGCATGGTTGAAAGAACAGTCCATCCATCATTATAGCACATTTAGCGAGAACAAAGTGGCAATTGTGGAGCGTTTTAATCGAGAATTTAAGCAGAAGATTATTAATTTCATCATTCACACACGCGAAATGAACTATGTGAAACAATTGCAGGAGTTTGTAAAAGGTTACAATTCAAGACCACATTCAAGCATTGGAATGGCTCCCCAGGATGTGACCACCTGGAATCAATATCAAGTGTACGAGCGTCTGTACAGTATAAAAGGCCGGCGCGTTCAACGTCCTCAGTTACGTGTGGGTGATTACGTTCGTTTGAGTATTGCCAAAGCCAACGTGTTTCAAAGAAGTTATTACGGGCGCTGGACCGAAGCTCTGTATCGAGTGCGTCGCGTGGTGCACACTTTAGGAAACCCGCGCTATTTAGTGGAAGAATTGGATGGTACTCCTATCGAAGGTCGATTTTACGGAGACGAAGTACAAAAGGTTCCCTATAATCCCCAACAGGATTTTGCTGTAGAAGAAGTTTTAGACGAACGACGGCGAACCGTGAGGGGTAAGAAAGTAACCGAAGTGTTGATCAAGTGGGTAGGGTATTCGGATAAGTATAACTCGTGGATCCCTAAAAAGAATCTAAGATAAGTGTTCACAATGTGGAGGGACAGACAATGACTTTCTTTAGCAATGGTGAATCGCGTAACGGACAAGTCAACACTCCTGCGAATTTTAATGTGAAACTGCCCTATCCCATCGATTTGACGGGAATGCAAGTGCAAGTGATGAGTGTCATTATTCCTACCTCGTGGAATGCCATTTCTCGCAAACATCGCGACATCAAGGCACCTCGTTGGGTGGTGACTGGCAGATACAATGGCGCCAAAAATATCAGTTGGAAAAATTTGAGAATGAACGAGCATTCAAAATATTTGCGATGTGAAACAACAGACAGTCAGGGTCAAAAAAAGAAACAGGTACGCTCCGTCCTGTTTACGCTGGAAAACAACAAACCCTACAAATACGTCTATCAAGTGCTCATGCAAATGATGCGACAAACGTACAGCGCCTTCCCTCTAAATCACTTAAAAAAATTACGGTTTACTTTTGAAAATGGAAACGCTGATGGGTCGTTTGTCAACAAACAACGCATCACCATTGAAGACACTGATGGACACGATTACAAGATATGGGTGAATGAGACCATGGCAAAACTGCTTCGTTTTGGACAAGACCCTAATGACCTGTTGCCGCGACGCCGGTTGGCGACTGATGAAGGGGTGCGGGGAGGTCAACTGGTCAAGGAAAACCAATTGCCAGCGCGGGGCGGCTATCTAGACAGCCCTTTCATGTGCACCTCCGACGGACAAATTGACTGGAGCGGCACTAGACAGTCCATTAAGGAGAACAATGCTATTTTGATGAATGCAAGCGCTACCACCATGAGTGACGAACAAATTGGTCGTTTTTTGCTGTATTCCACCCTGGGTAAAAATGTGGTTGTCGGCAGTATCTTGTCAGGTTTGCTGGCCATTGTTCCTAATCCGGGGGACAAAGAACGATTGGACTGTGCGGCATATACACACCGTGTTGCTAATCCTATTCCTATACAGACGGAAGATAAAGTCATTAAAGATATTTCGTTTCAATTTTTTGACGAGGAAGGAGAAGAAATTGATTTTGGCTGGGGAGTCACCACAGTGATAGTCTATGTCACAAAACGACCTAGCAACAAACGAGCCTGGGACAGTCTATAAAAGGAAACCAAAAAAAGGAACACATCATTTTTTAAAAAACATGGCGACTCCCATCGTTGAGTTGCTCAGTAATGCTCGATATGTGGGAATAAACACTCCCCAAAAATTTACCGATCAACTGCCCAAACCAGTGGATTTCACAGGCTGGGAAGTAGGTGTCCAAGAATTAAGCTTGCTGACCACCCGGTTTCAACCTCAAAGACCCATGACATGGGTAGTCACACGCGTGGGTATGGATGCAGGAGAGAGTACGATAAGCAAACTTCGAAAAGCTGTTCACGGGTTTCAACAATTTCCCGAGTGGGAGAAAATGAAACTGGGGTCTTATGCCAAATGGATTACTCAACCTGCTGATGATTGGATCAAAAAAGCGCGACCCCTAGGACATCTTTTAGTCATGTCGCTGAAGCCGGGACTTTACTTCACAGGCGAGGATGTGGCAGAACAAATAATTCGACAAATCAATGACGTCTACAAGGACCTTCCTCATCAAAAACCTAGCTTAATGTTCAAGAAAGATTATGTACCTGGATTGGGTCGTATTGAAGAAACCACTCCCGATCAGACAATTGTCATCCAGATCAACCGCAACTTGGAACGCTGCCTGCGATTTGCCTCTCGCGATCCCATTAATTATTTTTATGGGAAACATGGTTTTGGGATCCGTGGGCGCGACATGTAGACCCTAAAGGGGCGTATGGTCATTTTTCGACCTATCACGAACGCCTTTGTGGCACGTGGAAGACTACATGGCGGGGCTGGGGGTGGATTATTGGGGGATGTAGCATCCGGGCCCCTTACTTTTTGACCCCTTTGCCGCCAATTTGAACGAGACATTTGGAGAATTAGTCGATGATTTTCATCCCGACCATCAACCACCAGACTGGCCGACTAGTGAACTCTGGGGGCCGCGCGAGGCACAGCGAGTTGGACAGTGTTTTTATTTGCATGGTGATTTTATTCGATCACAAATAGTCAATAATGCTGAAGATTCTTTATTGGCTGTGGTTAAGAATCCCAGACTAGTACCAGAGGCACCTATACAACATTGGGAAGAAATGAACGTATCCTATAAAGCTATGAAACCTGAAATACGGCAGGCTCTCACAGTGTGGTGGGAAGATGATCGCGGTCAACCGCTAACCTTGGGACACAGGTGTCAGCCGTGTACAATTACATTTTCGAAAAAGTATAAATAAACATGCGTAAATAAAAAATTTCATTTTCTCAGCATGTCTGATGTCCTCTTTCTAGCCAGCAATGCGGCACACGCGCTGTCCTTCACCAACACGCCCGGGAATTTTATTGCACCCTTTCCCAATCGTGTTACGTTTTCCGAGGATGCAGAAGTGGCTCTCAAATCGCTGACAATTCCCAACTCGTTTATACCTCACAAAAAAACATCAATGCTTGGCGTCTTGGACTCGCACAAAGCACAATGGCTGCTGATGCGGCGCCCTCCTGTGAGCAACCGACCTATACCCCCTCGTCTAGATACTTTGGCCATTGAAGTCAAAGCAGAACCACATGGCAAATGGTTAGGGAATCGAAAAGTGGTTTTGTTTACCTTACCTTCAGGAGAGTACGAGGTGGCCGATGATGTGGTAGATATGATTGTTAAAATTACCACAGATGCTTGTGGTGATTTTAGACCGCAATTTCTACGCTTATCGTCGAAAGCACACAATCATCAAGATTTTGCACATTATTGCATTCTTCACGATATGTCGAATCAATTCATTCTCTTTGTCAACCCGTTTTTAGCCACGCTTCTAGGTGTAGGTATACTGCCCCTGAATTGTCGGGCTATTACATTCATTTATCCTATGGGGAATTCCAATATTTGACCAAAGAAAAGGAAACCAGTCTGGGTATCACTTCTCCCCCCGGCGGACTGTTTCAGCCTCTGGACCAATTCCTGCCCCTAACCAAGAACGGCCACTCCACCAGTGCTAACCCTATTGATCCCATCATTCGACGCCATAGCTTGGAATACTATGAAAATCAAAATAATGTGGTCTGTCACCAAATCTGCGTTTATTCCGATCTCATTCATAACAGTAATGTGAACGGTAAAAAAGAACCTCTCCTCTTCATGGATGTCTTACCACCTCTCAACCCTGACAAGCCAGTCCACGAATACGTGGTCTATCACCCTCATTATGTCCCCATTAAAGCGGGTACCTTCCATCACTTTCACATTTGGTTCAAAGATGAAGACGGGCATCCACTGGAATTTACCCCCAGCGACACTGCCACCACTTTCATGACATTACACATCCGACGAAAAAATATCTATAAATAAGAGTGTCACCCCTTAATACATTAGCAAACAAAAGCACCATGGTAGAAATCAGTTCAAAGTACAACCGTCTGCAAGGCGTACCCCTCTACCCTCAAACACATTCCACAAGGGTGTTGGGAAAAAAGAGACGCCGTCAAGTGGGCTCTGGTACCATTCGTCCCTATCCCGTCCAAGAAAAACGCAAACAGGATGGAGGACGTCGCAAACGCAGAACCTGTGTGCGTGTATCACGTGGTCGCCGCCCCCAAATCATTATGCAGTAAAAAACAAATAAAAGAGAGAAACGAATGAAAATACTGGTCATTATGCGTAAACAAAAGCAGCGTCGACAACATTGCAAAAAATGACTTGTCCGTCGTAAACAGAGAGGGGGTGCTGTTCGCAAGTACAAACGCCGAAAAATTGATGATGTGGCCGAAGTCATGTCCATGTTTTTAAGTGGACCAAGCCCCACCTTTGCCACAGCAGGTCGTCTATTGGCCAAACAAGCCTTTAAAGGTGTTGTTGACAACACCCCGCTACCCAAATACTTGAACAGCTTGTAACATGTGTAAACGTAAACAACGTCGTCGAAAGCGCCAACAGCGTGGTGGCAATCCATTCATAGCTGCCTCTATCTGTAAAAAATTCCCTATTCGATGTGTTAAAGGTATGTTAAAAGCACAAAGTGCTAATGTGAAAGTACGTAAAGCGATACTGTCAGCCATGGGATTGCCAAGGATATAAATAAAAGAAAAGACAAAACAGAAAAGACTTGTTCAAAAAGATGGCTAAAGGACAACCACGCAAGCGCAAGCAGCGCAAACGCGCTCAACGTGGTGGTATGAGTGATGTGGAAAGATGGTTTCGACAAGCAGGTTCCCTAGTCATTCCCAGTCTGGGTCCAGACTCGGAAGAACAACGACGTCAACGCGGGCTTGACTACACTCAACCGTGGAAAAAGCAAAGAAGCGCTGTAGGAGCAAAATTACTCATGAGCACTTCTGCAGGTCCTGCTGGTTTCGCTGCAGGCTTAGCCAGTAATGCGTCAGAATTAGGATCAGCAGTGACATCGGGAAGAAAGAGAAAGAAATATCATGGAAGCACCTGGCGTGTCCAGTCCTGGAAGGCCAAACCCATAGCGGACTTGTGGGGTGGTGGCTTTTTAGCCGGATCGAATTTTGGACACCTTTCCAAACTCTGGAAAAAAAAAAGACGTGAATCTGTCTATAAATATGAGGTACACGTTCTTTATTTTTACCATTTTAACCATCATCATGCGATACATGTTCAAGTACCGTCACAATTATGGGGCCTCAGCCTACCCCCAACAGCGCGGGGGTGGATTTTGGAGAGATCTGGCAGGAACTGCCGCCAAAGCCGCTGGACAACAACTTGAAAAACAAGCCAAACAATACGTGTCCAGTGGTCGCTTAGCAAAAGATTTAAAAAGTTTATCCGAGGATGCCACTCCATCACCTTCCACGACCACGCCCATTGAACAAGCTGCCCAACCCAAATTCACCCCAGCCGCAACCCCGCCCACAGTACCAGCTGCCCGCAAAACAACTGTACCAACAGCACCTCGAATGGCCCCTGCTGTACCAGCTCCCCTCAAGCAGCCCCCTCTTTACCCATGATGACAGCTCCTACATCTGCTACTACCCCCGCTTTACCAACACTTGCCCTAGGCACTGTACCTACAAGCACAACAGCAGGCACCCCTGTACCAGAAACCGCCACGGCTACTAAAAAAGAGGGTCCTTCTTGGATGCAAACAGGCAGAGGTCGCAAAAGAAAACACGCCAAAAAACAAAAAGGAGGTGTCAATTACAGACGACCACCCCCCTTCTTGGGAAATTGGCAAAAAGGAAAAGGCTATTTGGGCAGTGTCATGGGGAAAAAAACCAGGGCCAGCGACTTTCTGGAAGGAAAAAAACAGCGCGGAAAGGGAAAGAAGCTAACAGCCAGAGACTATGCAAAAATGGCAACAATGAAAAAACAGATGAAAAAGGGATACAAAACAAAATAATATCTGGTTGTAAGAAAAATGTATAAATAGAATGCTGTCACCCTCATTTTGTTAATCATGCCTAAACAGCATGGAGGAGGTCGCAAGCGAGCCCCATCTCGCCGAAAAGCAGTCTCGGCTGCACCCATTACTACCTCACTCATGAATCCCGGACTCAATTTGTTCAGCCCTCCCCCCATCAATGACACCTTGTACGCTTTTGAAAGGGAGGAAGTGTACCCTCTCAATGATTCCATGAAGCCCCTCCATTTTCGTTTGAAAAGAGCACATTGGATTAATTTGCGACGCTCTTCTCTGAGACTACGATTGGGCTTGGTGTCAGCAGATGGAAAGAAAATCGACGAGGATTGGACCACTCATCTCATTGGAGCAGTTCAAAACACTGCTCCTTCCTCCATTTCGCACATGGAAATAAAATTGAATGGAAAATCACTTGGGACTCCAACCCCCAAAGATTTTGGCTACAAAGAATGGTGGTACGCCTGGTTTTACATGAGCGAAGCAGACAAAAAGAGTTGGGGGCGGCAACAGGGCTACACCCCATTCCTAGACATGGATACAAATGACAGTGTGGCAGATGGTACCAGTGTAAATGATGGCACATTAGTATTTAAATATCGATGGGAACAGTGGATGACCAAAACGGGTGGTGCTGGTAAAAACAAAACCCGATATTTGGGACCGAGCGATTTTGTCATTCCTTTCAAGCAGATTCCCGAACTGGCCCGCATTGAATTCCTTCCACCTAACGTGGAAATAGACCTGAAAATTCACTTTCACAACAACTGGCCCCTGATGACCGCCAAAGCATGGCAAGGCAAACTAGTGCCTATCAATGACGATGAGAAAATCTTCATTGAATTGCATAAAGCCATCATGAACCCAGCCCACGTAGCCCTCATTGAAAAAGAACTGACCCACCCCGGCGGCCGCAAAGCCACCTACGTGATCACACAACCGGAACTGAAAGACTACAACATCACAAATGGTGTGAAAAAGTATCACATCCCCAACGCCCGGGTGGGAGTGATGCCTAATTATGTTGTGCTCATGCTCCAGCCCCAAGTCAATTATGAAAAACCCGATACCGCTACAGATGATGCTGACGGTGGCAACGGGCGGGAAGAAAACCCCTACACGTTTGGAAAACACAATCTGGTAAAAGTGGAAACCAATGGAGATGGTGGCTATGACATAATTGACTTGAAAGAAAACCCAGCAGAACCCTATCGCAGATTCATGAAAATGTATGAGAACACTGGAACACTTTACATGCCTCAAGAAACATTTGACCAAAAATACCATTTCATCATCTTCAACTTCACCCCCGCTGAGAGCCCAGCAGACCCGCAACTCTATAAACAACCCCACGGCACACAGTCATTCACACTCTACTTTGACGGTCCAGGTGGAGTAGGTGCCCAAAAGAAACTCAAAGCTTTGCTTCTTTTCTTTGACACTGCTTTACTGAAACTGGACATGTTGGGCTCCGTGGAATTCCAAGATCGTGTCTGAAAAAACATGAATCTGACTGCCCTCTGGACCGATCAAATCAATCAACTCTTATCTCAACACCCTCTCACACAACATTTGTTTCGAGGCGTGTTTGCCTGTGATGAACTCCCACCCCCTTTCCCCCTAGACGCACACGGTCACTTTCGACCCTGGCTGCTCGTGGTCAATACTCATCCGGCATCCAAGTCGGGGGAACATTGGATTCTCATGGGAGCGGACGACCCCCGTCAATTGTACATCTTTGACAGTTACGGACAAGATCTCCAACAGTATCGCAACCCCTGGTTCAATCGTTTTCAAAAACACTTTTCCACTTCCCATCAAAATCAAATTCAATACCAGGGCATGAGCAACGCATGCGGTTATTACTGCATCGTGGTGGCCGCTGAACGCGGTCTCAAAGGACGCTATGATTTTCAATCTCTACCCTATCTGAAACCTCTCGCATTCGTTCAAAACGACCGCCACATGGCTCACTTGGCCAGCACCGATTTAGACCCCCAGGATGTTATTTCTGATATTAGTTTAGCCAAAGGACAAACCTGTACCTACAAAATGCATAAATAAAAATGTTCATTTTTTCTTTTCATTCCCGGTGTCATTATGCCTAAACGACGCACAACGTCACAGCTGACGTATCCCAAGACCATCAAAAAACATGCGCATGAACTCGACTTGCGTTTCAAACACCCGGCGTGCATTCTCGTTTCTGGACCTTCCAACAGTGGTAAGACCACTCTCATTACAGAGATTTTTAAACAGAGAAAAGAGTTTTTCCAATGGCCCGTCACAAAAATTGTGTTCCGCTACGACTCTTTTCCCCGTCCTTAACTCTATAAAATACCGCGCCCCCTTTCCTAAAAACATTAATCATGGCGACCCCGCAACGTGGCCCCACCCCCCTCATGCGAAAACACAAGCATTTTTTATGCAACCTCGAACACGACCCCAGCCTCCTGATACGGGCTGGACCCCAGCAGTTGCGTGCTGCCCAAGAAGTCTTGCAAAACATCAAGATGGGCACCCTCCCCTTACCCCCCAAACTCATAAAAGGCGTGAAACGACAAATATTGGGACATGCCTTGGAAACCGCCTGTGACCACAGAACGCAACGCTGTCGACTCCAGTCTCTCTTCCGAGGCAATAAACAAACAGGAGGATTTCCGTTACACGTGGTCTTGCGTTGGGGTATTCGAAAAGTAGTCAAACACGCTTTTTAAAAAATGACCGAAACCATTGTGATCCCCTCTTCCCAAAAAAGAAAACGTTATGACACTCCCGAATGGAGTGCTCCTATGAGCATGACCCCTGATCAATGCCACTACAATGCTCAAGCCACAGGCAAACGTCTCCAAGCTATCCTGGACAATCCAGCCGCTTCAGTGACCCAAAAACGTGACACCTTTATGCATGAACTGAAAAAATTCCAAGAGCATCAGGAACAGCAGCCGGCCGCCTCTCAACCCCGTGTGGTCATGGCCACAGCCCCGCCCAAGAAACCCTCCCCCAGCACCCCAGCAGCCACACGCAAACCCCGAAGCCGTCTCACTCCTCTCCCCCTCACCCCAGTCGCTCAAAGAACCCGAAGCAAACGACCACAGATAGGCAAAGGAATCCACTATGTATCTTTTAATAAAGATCCTCGCAAACGGCGAGTTTACATTTTGTAATAAAAATCTTTTACAAACAACTTTTTACTGCCTCTTTTCTGACAACTCTTTCACTACATCACTCAAATGCTCATCAAAAAACATGTCTGACACTTTGTAGTCTGACATAAATGCATCCACGCGGCGATTCAGTTGATGAAACAGTTTCCTTGAAGCGCCCCACGTAGTGGGGAAATCCTGAAGTAATGCAGCATCTTCAGAACCTTCGGGGAGAGGGTCAGGCACTTGATGCGCAATCACATCATACATGGCTGCCAAAGTGACGGGGGGTGGGTCGCAACGTGTTTCCCGCTGCCACATGCGAATCAAATCTGCTGGGGGCGCAATGGTTAAAATACTCTTAGTTATGGTCACATCAAGATGGTGCTGTTCTATCACTTCATTCCACATCATCTCCATACTGGCCAGATTCAGTTCATTCAAAATCTGAAACGCATGCTCGCTCCAGACAGAACGCATGGATTGAGTGCATGCGTCATGCAACCTCCAGGAAGAAGAACGACAACCCAAACAGGCACTGCGACAAAAACGAACAATAGTTGCTCGCATTTCTTCCAAGATAATTCCCCAAAAGCAATGCATCAAGGGTGGAATGGTGCGACTCCGAATTATTTGCTGGCGCAATGTGCGGCGACGATCCCGACTCTCGCTCAACTCTAGTGATTTCTTCTTCGCAGCCTCGTCCAACCCCCGACGCCAGTCTTCATAGGCCTTGCTGGGTTTTTCTTTCTTTTCTTTTTTCCATTCCTCGTAGTCCTGGGTACCATTCGGGCAATGATGTCTTTTTCAGGTGATTTCACCACAGGCTTTCCATCATTCAAAAAGATCTCCAACTGCTCTTTCTTGTAATCCAGTTCATGGTAGCCCTCCTTCCATTCCTCCAGTTTTGTCTTTCCACACCTTGAAATTTCTTAGATTCTTTTCCATCGCTTCGATCTCCTTTCGGATGTTTTGACACCATTTCTTGTTAGTCTCCACTTGCTCTTTTGTCTTCTCCAGCTCAATCTGTCGCCAATATTGATTGATGCCTTCTAGACCATTCTGCCGATCCTCCTCTTCTTTTACCTGCTTATTGATCTCCTTGATCGTATCTATTGCATTCAAGATCTCTTCTGGAATGGCACACACATCTTGCACGACATCCAGACCCGTTCTTTTTTCTGGTAATGGGGGAGGGGGTGGCGGAATGGCTTCCAGTGCTGCCACGGCTTCCTCGACGCTTTCGTAGCTAGGGGGAGACCGACGTGCTAACTCCTGAAAAGCTCTCGACATGGAAAAGAGGGTTGTCTGGCTAGTGGACATGTACACATTGTACTCATCCACGGTACCCGTAAAGGTGATTTCCTCCAGCAAATCCGTACTCAAATCTGAATATTCCCCATAATACATCATATAGGGTGGTGACTCCATGATTATCTGTCGAATCTTCTTTTGAATCTCCTTTCGAAGCTCCTTGTCATCGGTGCTGGACAGAAAATCTCTTGCCATCACCAGTTCCTGTAGATCAACAGGATACAGCTTTTGGTACGCAAACGTGGCCATTTTTCGAAAATACTTCTTCGTAAACGTGCAATAATACACGCCCTCGTCATCGAACCCCTTGAGAATCATTTCCAAAAACTCTTTCGGAATATCCTCATAATTGCCAAACACGCCGCTGAATTGTAATTTCCACTGGGCGGTTTCCTCGGGGGTGGCAGCACGGCTATGCAGAGCTTCACATCCTGGCTCACCATCAGGACACGCAATGTTCACATACAGTTTGCGCGTTCCGTTCATGTCTTCGTAATGGATCCTTTCTTGATCTTTCTCATTACGCATCCATTTCTTGCGCTTCACATGAATCTCCTTTTCAGTTAGCGCCCGAAAGCCTATCCCTTTCATGGGCTCCACTTTCTTATTCTTCTTTTTTCTCAGTTTAGGCATCTCCTTCTCCCACTCTTTAATTTTGGCCAACGACACGTTGTACCAATCGCCTTCGCCAGGTGCATTCAATTCGGGGGGGATACACTTCTTGTCCGTTGAGCACATTCGCGCGACGAAACGGGTCATGCGTCAAATCGGGCGTGCGAGGATCCACACAGGCAATCTTCATCCACGGATATTTGTCGTACCACGGTAATGCCGCCTCCGCTTCTGACTCGGGCACTGAGGCTGGATAAGGATCATCGCAAGGACGATCGCGTAATTCCGGAGGCTGACACGTTTTCCCGTTCAACACGTTGTACCGCTCCCATCGCATTATGGGGGTTATGCTACTCGCAGGACCAATGGTCGAGAACGGAAAGCGATTGTACCACTCCGGTTTGTCTTCGAACAACTCGCGAATCACCACAATCTCTTTCAACAGCTTGTGATACCGTTCGCAGGGATGCAAAGTGTGCCAGAATGATATAGGTCCCGTCTCTGAATACGGTTCTTCATTGTACCACTGAGGACTTTGCCGTAGATCAGGGTCACTGGGGGGTACTTTCAGCCAAGCTGCAGCACGCTTCTTCATTTCGTTTTCATAATATCCCACACCTAGAGGCGGACTGGGGCCAAAGGGGGCTAGAATACTGATCTTCAGGGCATGATTGTTTCTTCGGTAATTTTCCTGAGGTCCTTTTAACCATGAAGGCGCCACGTTGTACCAGGGTATATATTTGCATGGTCGAACCATGATGTGCTTGTAACAATAATTCCCTCGTAGGGATCTGTAAACACACCTTTCGACGTCTCAATCAGATCACCGGTCACGCCATGCATTCGTTTTCCTTCGGACTTGTAGACCCAGGGCCAGTCGTCATACCAGGAGACGCTTCTCTTTTCGTAGACGAGCATGTCAATCGGTATAACTTTTTCAAGAGGGGGGCCATCACTGGCTCCGGCAACGCTGGATGTCTTCTTCTCCACCTTTTTCTTCTTTCCCGCTGCTTTCTTTGTTGACTTTTTCGCCGCCGACCCATTTGGCATTTTTTGTTTACGCGGTGTCTTATTCAAAGGAATAAAATATCTCGCATCCAGCATCGCCTGAGCCATGTCACTGAATAATTTTTTCTTTTGTAGCATCGCGCTTTTTAAGATATTTTTCCAAGGGATTCGCCAGCATGTTGTTTATTTTTATCGCCCCACGTGGGATGACGTCACCTAGTAGCATGTGCATCATCCCACGTGGGGGTCAATGTCAACAACAACAACAACCTATTTTTATCCGGAAAAACCTATATACATCATCCCACGTGGTGCAACCTATTTTTAGCGGGAAAAACCCTATATAAATCGCGTTTTTTCTACTTTTTTCCACATCGCGCCGCTGATGTTTTTTCTCTCCACTGCTTTCATCACTATGGCCAATTCTAAACCTCGCACCGTATTTCCAAAATACACTCAAAACTCTTTCATTCGTTACAAACTCTGTGATGAAGATTGGAAAAAAATCTATGACTGGATGAACGAACAATATCACAACCGATACACAGAAAGACACCAAGAAGAGCGTGAACAAGAACAAAACGAAGCGCAACAAAAAGAGTTTGAACGAACTCTCTTGGAAGAAGCGATCGGCGCTCTCAACTTTGTTCCCCAAAAAAGCTTATTGCAGACCGCCAGCCAACGCAGCTTCGTCCTCTTCGACGCCATTGCCTACTATGTGATGCACAATGAGCAAAGCAGCGAATGTTGCCCAGACTTTCATACCGCCTCGACTCGAGCTTGGACCAAAGAATTAGTGTGTGGCGCCATTGACTACCCTCATTGGCATGAAGTCTACACACGGATGAAAACCAAGTGGGCGAATATGGAACGAAAAGAACTGGCCAAAATGAAAGGTGCTAGCGACCAAAACGCCTATCTCATCGAACAGCGGTGGAAACAGCTAGAAGAAACCTTGTTCAAAGAAACACTGGAAGAACTGAACTTGACCACCACCACTACCACTCTGTATGTAACTACATTTGTAAAGAAATCATAAATAAAAACATTTTTTACTTTTATTCTCATTCGACATCTATCTTTCGGCGAGCATGTTGTATTTTCTTAAATGTGACCGCTGCGATACCTACATAGCTGAATACGCTGAATACAACACGAAATACAACTATCAAGTAGAAAGCGTCGTGGTCGGGTAAGTTAAAAACAATGAATTTTAGACAAGAAATGAAAATAGCGTGTCAAAACATTGCAGACCGTCACCAACAATTTCAAGACTACATGGCCACACATCACCCCAAATATTCCTACAGTTGGAATAAACTCACTCCACAAAACAAACAAGGCTTTATTGAAGACCGGCGGCGGGAACTTATCAAGACTTACTCCCCATGCATGCAAGAACTGATATTTTATCATATGACAAGCGAAGAACAACAACAAGAAATGGTCACACTGTACCGCGAAGGTGAACACGATGTGCGCTGTGCATTTGATGGTGTTGTTATAAAAGCAAAAGAAGAAGCAAAAGAAACAGAGTGACGGAAGCCTCTGGATTACCAAAGCAGAGCAAGAAAGGCGAGAAAAAGAACAACAAAGACAATTTGATAACAGTTTCTTTGGTCGCTTTCTTCACAAGGCATTCGATAAACAAAAATAAAACATGTAAAAACATTGAACAATAAAAAATCTTTATTTCAAAACATGGTGTTTTTAAAATACACTTTTAACATCGCTTTTTCAAAAAGTTCAAAGTTCCTGACACGGAATGTCATAGCGAAGAACCACATCACTATTAAGCAACATAGATGGATCGCATTCACCTCGCATACCTGCATTATTACAAGGCCAATCCTTCTTGTCCCAGCCCTTGTCGAATATCTCCACAGCTTTTCGCCACCGCATCCATTCCGCCACTTGCTGCAATTGTGCATTGAAATCAGTCCGCAGAAACAGTTTGCGAATGAAAATGGATCGCACCGGCTCCGGCAATCGCATCAGCCAAATCTTGAACTCGCTTATGGACTCAGACTCAAACTTTTGCCAGGCCTTACTGTGACAAAAGAGAATCAGCAATGACTCGTGACCGGTAATCGGTGGCTGTGTTGGTGGTGGTATCTTGACGAGCGGTAGTAATGATCCGAGAATTCCACGCCGCTTTCTAGTTGACTTCTTCTGGGTTACATTCTGTAGCTTGTTAAATGCCGCCAATGCTGCATCCAATGAATCAAAGGTTCCAAGCGACTCGACTGAACCATTCTTGACAGGAATCGTTTTGTTCGGACCCACTAGCAACTGTACATAACCCGGCGGAGTTATTAGAGTTTTCTTCGTACCATTCTGCATCTTCTGCATATTCTGCATCTTTTGAAATGCTGCCAATGCTGCATCGCGAGAGCTGAACTTTTGACCATTGTTCGGAACAAAAAAGACATACAGAAACAGCGCAACTACGAGCAACACAATCGACTTCATTTTCGTGTATGCATTCATTCTCCCCGCTTCCTGTTTTTATAAACAAATCAACACAACTATTTTTATCTTTGCTTACGTCACCCCACGTGGGATACCAAACGTGATGGCATCCCACGTGGGGTGACGTATCATTTTTCAATTATAAATACTGTTTCACTTTTTAATATTTTTTCACTCAAGCATAACAACTATGGCAAACATATGCCTTCATGATTGGCAGACTATACCAGACCCGCCAACAAAAACTGATGCGAATAACCGCATGGAAGAATCAAGAAAAACTCGTTGAAAGGCGAGGTTACGGTCCTATTCAAGCTGGCATTGACTGGCAAGTTTTTCGAGACGAAGCCATCGTGGTTATTTGCTGCAAAACCTGCGAGCATGTTTTGAGCGTGAAAGGTTTACGCGATCAACACTGGGCCATGTCCACACACGATCGTTATAACTGTCAGCCGTGGTACTAAACACCTCTACCATGCCTCTAAAAAAGTAGGTTATTATTTTACCATTTTTCAATTCATTGTTTTCATCTACTTACATTATTTTTATTTTTATTTTTTGTTTCAGTTCCGTACAACTTAAGGGTGATTGGCAGTGGGGTCCAAACTGCTATTGTGTGATTCAAAACATCCAATGCACCAACTGCAACCACTACGTAGGCTACAACGTTCGCATGCCTTGTTTGGAATGTCTTGAAACCGCGCACAGCGGCAATCAATGGATCTTTCACCCCAACTCAGTCGTAGCCATTCCCCGTACCCGACGCGACTCTACCACTCTAACTCACGGGCTACACCATTGCATCGTCGATTCAGAACAAGAAACCGAGGACATCAAGCGTGACATCCAAGCACAATTAAAGGCACGCCGCAACTCTGCCACTCTCGTTGGACGGCTAAGACAACTAAAAGAAACCGAAGTTTAACTTCATTTACCCTCATCATGTCAGTCGTGGCGGACGTGCTAAACTTTGAAGCGTCTATTGATTTTGGCGTCACAGGCCAGCACTTAGCTGACCAAATTCAAGCTTTGATGTCTGAAAAAACAGCCCCCAAATCAAATTGTCATGATGATAGAATGCTGGATTTCCTCCATCACATCCGAGGTACGGAAGAAAAAACCACATGCCTTCAAGATCTCCGACTGGCTTATAAATTTCTTCGACAAGAGTTCTTCCCGGACAAACAGTACGATTTTGTGGTAACCCCGCCACTGATGACACCTGACTTCATCTGCGAAGTGCATTCCCGTATTTTTGGTAACAAGCACCCCAGCCAATTCAGTCCATACGTACGCAGCACTACCTTTGGCGGAAAGGAATACATCTTCTCATCCCCCAAAGAAATTAAACATCAACTAGAAACACTCTGTGATCACTTCAACGATCTCCACGAATTTAATCTCCTGACACTCTACGAATCCTTCAAACTCTGTGCCTGGTTCATCTATAATCTCCTGAAAATTCACCCCTTCGGTGATGGCAATGGTCGTCTCGCCAGACTTCTAACCAGCCACATTCTCCAACATGTCATCAAAGCTCCCTTCCCTATCTCCATCCTAGGATCCTCAGATAACTTCACTGAAACTCTGGTCGACGCGCGAAGCTGCAATGGTGGACCCAAAACCCTGACCACTCTACTCCTCCGTTCTGCTCTTGATGCCTTGAAAACCTACAAACAATGCATTTCAACATGCAGTCGATAAAACACGTTATTTCATATCAATTGTTTTTCTTAATTGTATTTTCATCTTGCTGTCATTAAAAGCACGTTATTTCATATCTATTGTTTTTCTTAATTGTATTTCATCTTACTTCCGGCCAACCCTTCTCCCCACCCTCCCCTCCCCTCAGTTGCCCTCCTACAGTGACAAAATTCACCCCACCCCCTCAGTTCCCATTTTTTGGGTGACAAAAACCATCCCCAGGGGGTGGGGGTAAGGCATCTCATTAGTATGCAAAGTGGGTCATTTTTCGGACCCCATACTACTTTTACTTCCTCTTTCATTCTACTTGACCTCTTAAAAAAGGAAATTTCATGGGCTTTAAAAATATTGAATAATAAACAATTAGTGTGCTTTTATATTGTCAAAAGGAGTTGATTGTTGCAAGTTTGAAATAGGTAGCCATACCAGCTTATCCTGTGTTAATTGCCTCCTCTTTATTCCATGTCATTTTATACAGGTGGCTTGCACAATAAATATGCCAGATTACTGTATATTGAAAGCCCAAGCTGTACCGTACCAGTGAGGCCCATACAAATACACCTCAAGACAGACAACATGTTAAATCATACACTGCTGGCACTGACATGATGACACAAATGCAATGTTGTGTTCTCTTGTACTGAAGTTTATACAAGAGTATTCTTTTAATGTTATCTGCAATAAAATATACATTGAGTACATTCAAAACCAGCCCTGAGTTGGATCAACGAAAGGCCCATACAGATATACCCCAAAATGCAAACAGACAACATATAGTACATGCACTACTGGCATTGACATGACCACAAAATAACCTTAAAAATGTCAACATCAGAATTCTAAATACATTGACTGAGTAATGAATCATTGAACCTGTAGAGTAAACATGTATAAATATGGCCTCCCAATAAATAGCTTTTCAATAAAATAATAAAGTTTTAATTTACTTTTTCAAAATCTCAGCAAGTCTCAAAAAAAGCTCCTGGTCCTCCCTTCTTCGTTCCTTCTCTCTTTCCTCTTCTCTTGCCTCGCGAGCTGCCTCAGACTCCAGGAAGCGTTTGTCAGCTTCTTGCTGATACTTGCTAAAATCTCCAACGGTGTTTTCAAGGTTGCCAAATGCATCTCTTGTTGATGGTCTTCTCTTTTTTGCTTTTGGTGTAAACACCAGAGGTTTATTCTCAACCAATGGATCTGACAGAAGAGTGTCCATGTAAACCATTTGTGAAATATCTCAACAACAATATTATACTTTGAAAATATGATATTTTTATAACCTAATGTGTTAATATTTATAATGACGAATGTGTAATTTAATTTAAGTTGGCTCAATGGGGTATTTGGTCGCGCACATCCTGGGCACTAGTATGGCGCGAGCTTTAAATATCCTCGCGCGACACAATTAAAAAACAAACATGGCCTCCAAAATGTTTATAAGAATTTTCTCTCAGCCTTTCACAAATGTCTTCAAAATTCAAAGTTCTATCAATTTTTACGGTGTATCTTGTGGTCCTCTGAGTCGTGTAAGGAATAGACAAGTGTTGCGAAGCCTTTCAGGCAATAGCACTTGATCGATTGCTTGCCATTTCAACCTCGAGCGTGAACGACCTGTACCCAAGCCGGCCCCACCAGTCTTTGTTCTTGGACCAGTGTTCCTTTTCCTGGGACTTGCCACAACAACTGCCATCTGCTGGGGATGAGGATTGGAAGTCGTCCGAAAATAAAGAAAATTGTTCCGAGCCTCCATCAACACCGGCAAATCACAGCGGCACTCGGGATCAAAATGGTCGCTTCTGTAAAAGACACAGGAAAACTCCAGCTACAGCTCACCTCTTGAACGGTTTCAAAGCTTGGAACGCGAAACGGAAGCTGTATTTCAAGAAATGTGAAGAGGACGAACCGCTCCCCAAACGTAGCACAAGATCAGCGACAGCGGTATGTTTATAAGTCAAAATTTTATTTTTTCACTCAGGTCGTGGCATGGCCGTAAAACTCGAACTTGCTGCACAATAAAAATAAATTAACCCACCACTACATGTACAACAAGTAGCAGAGGAAAAGCCACTTGGAACTCGTCTGGTATATCTGGATATTTTCAGGCAACAAATAAAGGAATACAAGCACTGCCATTTAGGTAAACACACAAGCACCAGAATCCTACTGTATTCTTTCCTTCCTGATATCATTTTTGCTTGGACTTGAGTGTTTGTTCTTTGGTAGATTGAAAAACAAATAATTCTACTTTATTTTTATTGACACACAGATTTACAAAAAAGGTACCTTCTCAATATCAAACACCTCTTTATCTTGCAAGTTGTAAACTGGGCACTACAATAAAATGGACAGAAAGCATCTGAACTCTTGTGATCTTATCAGAATACTGTAGCAAACTATAATCAAAACATTCTATAGCAGGTACCCTTTCCATTCAAAATTTGACAAATGAACTGCGATTTGGACTTGCAAGTGAGTTTCTAGTAAAGTGTACTTTCTGTGGCAAAGAAAAAAAGTGAAAACATCACAAGAACACAGATTTGGTACCAGAGGTCCATCAGCCTTTGACATAAACACACGAGTGGCTCTTGGCTGCCTTCATGCTGGGATAGTAAACACCCACCTAAACAATATTTTGTCAACTATGAACATTCCAGCACTGAATTGTGCCACTTTCAAAACACGGGAGAGGGAAGTTGGAAAAGTCATAGAAACTGTTGCCAAAACCAGCTGCCAGGAGTATTTAGGTCTAGAAAGGGAACTAGCTATCAAAAATGGGGAAGTACCTGATGGAAACAGCCTGGTTCCAGTTGCTTGCTCATACGATATAGGATGGCAAAAGCGTGGCAGGGGGTACAATTCTACAACTGGGCATGCAGCCCTAATGAGTACATCTTCTGGGAAAGTTTTAGATTACACCACCCGAACCACAGCATGCAGGTTTTGCGAAAGTGGAAAGGCAACGAAAAAAACCAAAAGGCAAACAACCAACAAAGCATGATTGTAGAAGAAACCACACAGCCTCCTCCAAAGCCATGGAACCTGATGCTGCTGTGGAAATGTTTAATAATGCAGAAACAAAAGATCTGACATCGTGGACCAAACGACACTGCAACAAGCGTATAGCTTGGAGTCAAGTGGCCGCATTTGCCTCTGGGTGGACCCTCGCTCTCCTTGCTATGAGAACAGGAATAGGACGAAAACAAAGTCAAAAAGGAAACCCATTACACGTCCGTACAAAGTGGTATTTTGCCACGGCTAACTATTGATGAATATTTTCAATGAATTCGATTTGTAAAAAAACAATTTCCACATTATAAGGCCATAGTTTTCTATTCCAGGTCCCAAAAGCTCCGACGAAGAAGAATCTTGAGAGCTTCGGTCACATTCTCGCAAGCGAGCTAAGATCGAAGAAAAGCTCGAAGTACTCCAATCTAAGCACTCGGAAAAGTGGCCTGACTACAAACTGCGCTCTTGGGCAAATATGTTGGTAAGAGTAAACTAGTTTTTGCTGTGAAAATTTGGGCCATGCTGCGTGTCTGAATGGGTGTAATAATCGTATATATGTAAGACAATGAAGAAAAGTAATTTGCGTGTTTGAATAATAAACGAGAGTCAAGTTGTCTGACTGCTTGAATTCCATATTTTTGCAGGCTATTGGGACTCATACGTCCGTAGAAGAACCACTGAATGTGCCTTATTTCAGAGAAAATGCCTCTTTGAAGAAAAAGCAAGGGCAAGGAATAGCTGAAAGTGTGGCAGCCGCTGTTGCAGCTACTATCACAACATTGGGACACAGCAGCCAAGCTCCAGCAGCAGTCGAGAACCACAGTCACAGAGTTTCATCAAAGGTACAGTGTTGTTGTTATCAATCCAATCTCATATTACATGTTTAAAAAAGGACCCACGCTATCCGAAAGCTCGTTGGCCGACCGAGACAAGAGCTCCTATATAATTAGGGAAAAGTTAAACATCTAAGACTCTTTTTTCTACGTATTTGAAAAGGACGCAAAACAAAATGTAGTTGTCTCACAACTTCATATTAAAAAAAGCATACATTTTGAGTAAAAACTGGGCTAAAATTGTAAACAAAATTAAATATGCAGGGCGGCACAGGTGTGACACGAAATTGAAAATTTAGTTTGGCAACCTAGTTAGCAATTTTACCTCAAAATATAGTGTTTTAGCTCAAAATTGCAGTGGCTTTTCAGGGTGAAGTTTAGGTATAGTTTTAGGCGCCAAGCTGGAGTAGACTTTGTAATTAATTTTGCAAGTTTCAGTGAAGGCTACGTACGGAGGCACGTGCAGTCATTAAATAATATGCAAATCGAGAGTCCAACTGGGCGGTGCTTTCCTTTTAGAATGCAAGTCCTTGTTTAATGTTGCAAGATCATAGATATTTGATTGGAGAATACCTACACATTCAATAAGGACTGATGTGTGTGTCAATAGTTTAACATGTATTCGTGTATAACAGTCGTTAAAAAGGGATTCGTACAAAAGGGTCGGTATATATTTGGGAGTAACACATTACTGTCAGCCACCCGAATCATCAAAAGTTACAATACGATTATGTTTCCAAAATATATTACATTATTTTTCAGCAGCACAAAATCATCATAGTTCCAAAATTAATGCAGCCATCTACTTAGAAGTTAAACATTAGCTAGGATGAAATAGTGTTTCGCTTCTTGCAACCCTGCTTCTAATTATTCACTAAATAGATGCATGAATCAGTCCTGCACTTTCAATAATCTGGTAATCGTTACAGATTATTAAAGAATAGAGTTATTGCTCCTGTGGGCTTCACCCATTTCTGATTATATACTGTTGCTACATTTCAGATTGCAATCCGCGGCCAGTTGATATCACAACTAAGAGAAATCAAGGAGTTGAAAGATGCTGGAATATTATCCGATATTGAGTACGAAGAGCAGAAAAATGCTATTATTAACGAAATGAAAGCGTAGTATGTATGTTAAATGTCACTTTATCTTTGCAGCCTGATCATACTTCTATGGCCGATTCTTTAAGCAACATTTGGACCGCGGGTGAAAGCAAAGTAATACAAGCAACACCGTTTAAACATATTCCGCATGCTCAAAATAGCCATAGCAGTCTTCACCAGTAATTTGGTAGAAAGCTTCCATAATTAAGTTTTCAGGCATATCGCAAGTTTGAAATACAATGTCATTCTTTCTTACGTATCCCTTTACTTTACTGAATGCTTCCTCTATCGGGTTAAAGTCTGGGCTGTAAGGTGGAAGGAAAATCAGCCGTGCACCGGCCTGCTCTATTGCTTCCCGTACTTCTTGGACATGATAAATGGCAGCATTATCTGAAAAGCAAATGCATGTTTTATTCACACTTTTACCTCACTGAACTATAAAATGATGAATTTCACGTACATTTCAATAAATAAATCCCATTATGAAAGTATGATAAACGGACATGGACATCTTCAATCACACAAATATGTACCCATAACTACAACAGAATTATGGTTGATCCCGTTAAAGGGCTCTAGGATAGGAACAAGCTCATCTTGAATGAACTGCAGAAAGGTCTGTGCGTTTACACTTCCTATAGCCGTTTTCACACAGCGCATATCACTGAGACCAACCGCGGCTATTGCTGAAACGCAGGGAGACAAGGCATGACATCTCTTGATCTGGGCTCTTGTTCCGCGAAAATTGTAACCCCACCTTCTTACAAAGCGTTTATCCTGAAGAAACGGGCAATGAATAAGATGATGAAAATATTAGAGGTATAACCACGGGTTCAGAAACATGGAAATTTTCAGAATCAAACAATTTCTTTGTCGGTACATACAAAACCTGTCTCGTCGACAAATAGAACCGTCTCGGGGTCGTACTGAGTCATGGTAGCCCGGAACTCTGCCCTAGCATGTTGACTCTGCTGCAAGGCTATCTTGGTGAGCTGCCAAAACAAAACAGATATCCGTCGGTTTTATGCTCCAATTGCGCTGTCCTCGGCAACACTCCTGATTACACAAAAAATAATGAAACAAACCTGCTTGCGGGAAATTCCGAGCCTTTTAAGATTTCTCCATATCGTAGAAAGGTCGTACGAAGAGCCAGTCGAATTTCGTATTTCCCAGCGCATTTCCTCCAGCGTCAACAAAGGGTTGTCAAGAATTGCTTCGACAAGTACGAACGTTTCGTGAGGATGCATCGCTGCGACACATGGTCTTCCAACTTTACGGCATGACACGTCACCCGAAAACAACCACCTCCGTACTATTCTCTTTACAGTGCTCTTGTGCATTTTCAATAGGGACGCAATTCTCCTGGCACTATAGCCCGACTCCAGCTTCAGATATATAACTCGCCATCGCAAGTCTTCATGGAACATGTTACAGTATGTGGATCTCGCGCGTTGCACGCAATCTGGCAATATTAGCCTTCCCATGATGCACCCGATATTTGTATATACTGATATATTTGGTGGGATCAGAAATTTTGCAAAGGGCTGTATATATATATATATATATATATATATATATATATATATATATATATATATATATATATATATATATATATATATATATATATTCATTTAAATGGTAAAACCAAGAGAATTTGGAGTATTTCCAATTCAAAACACGATAGATTTATGTGGTCACGTGTTAGATATTTTTGTATATTTATATATTCGGACTGGACAACCTTTTTGGGATTGACTATATATATTTATATTTAAACATATTTGGGCGTTTACCCCAAGAACTCATGGCTCATCGAGGGGGCTTACGTATACATAAATTTTACAATTTACTAAGTCAAATACTGATAGATAAAATAAAGTATATAGAACCGCACATACACATATACACACATAACACAGGTGAGGATCATAAACGGATAAAAAAATAAAAGAAAAAGAAGAAAAAAGACCGCTGGGACTCTTTTAGGATGTCGAACACTGTCAGTGATTACTCGCAAAACGTATGGATTGTTTTATAAACAATTGGACATGAAGAAAAATAATTTCATTATTTTTCTGAGTTCAAATCGTTTGCTCCGGTAAGGAGAACATTAGCTTTACAGGACTCCAACAGGAGATGTCAGCGGTCTTTGACTACTTGTGCAGAAGCCAAGAGTAAAGATGGTCTATGAGCAGTATATATTTTGTTATTTTATATGTGCTTGCTACATAAATTGTTTTACATTGAAACAGGCTGTAAAAATGACATGAAAAGAAGTTTAAAATAATTTGAAAATGCAACTGGAACAGAACTTCAATTACATTCAGATATTCTGCACGAGTTGTGATTTTAGAAGCCAATTTCTCTGGGTATATATATACAACTGAATAATGTCATGCTCAGATGTTGCTCCATGGTATGTTACTACAAATATATCAGATACCAATAACCATAAGATTAAAATGGATTTAAAAAATGAACTATTATTATGGGCAAGACTGCCAGAAACATTGAAGCCTTGGTGAGTGTGTACAAAGCAGATAGGTATACTTCTCTCTGCCTTTCCTGCACCTTAATTATCTGTTTCATTTGCTAAGGAAATTATAGACCACTGTATCTTAATCCACACAATATTGTCTGAAATTGATCACACTATAACTATATTATTGTTCTTGAAATGGAATGGAAGAACATTTGATTCTCCAGCCATTAAATCAAGAAACGTACCAAAAATCTCACAACAAAGTTTCATGAAAGTCAACAGTAATCATGGACAAACTAAAAAACTAGTTTCAGAAATGCATATAATCGCCACATTCTAAGATCAGAAGAACTTACAGAGGACTGTAAATTCATGCTAAATGGGAAAACTCTCCAGTAATAATACCCTAAACAAGTACACATGGAACGGATGCAACATTCATTTCAAACATATATCACAAAGCAAACTGTATTTCATTGGAAACAGTATATTACCAGATGATAACCAGAACACAGAGTCGTACAGGAAGTACTGCAGTACTTTTCTATGAATATATTAGAATCAAAACAAAAAAAGAGCCTCCATCAAAATTCCCTGATCAAGTTTTTGTGGTGTACATACTCTCAGTTCAAACATTGTATATCTGTAGCTCCAGTTTATAGTCTAGTTTGAGTTCGTGTTCGATGGAGATTTGTTTCCGAGAAAGTAGATATTTTCAAACACGAAAACGGCCTTGTATATGTGGCAATTGCTCCTCCAAAATCGCACGTGTCCACCTCTTCTCTTTGAATATTGCCCCATCAGGTTTCATATTCATCAACTTAGTTAAGAGCCTTTAAATTGACTTGACATTCGCAAGATATATTCACTCGTGGCAAAATACGCTGACAAAACAAAATGGCTGCCTGTTGCCCGAGTCACATGTTGTGTATTGACCAATCAGAAGCACTATCTTTTGGGCGCCAAAATGCAGGCTCGGACGCAACGTTGTTCAGTGCAGTTTTTTCCCAACTCAAGCGTGGAGGGTTTCTTCCTTCTGTGAGGGAGGTTTTAACGTCTGTGGCAATGGGATAGCAAAGGAATGAAGCTTTCCCCAAATGTTTAATCAGTCTTTGGATAACAATTCATACATTACAACTCCTGGGTAAAAACTGATTTTACTGTGTGTGGAGGATTTGAAAAGTGAGACAAAACCTGCCTCTTATATAGAGATCGCCGAGCTTACAGCAGCATGGCTGCTTTCATTCATAACACTTTGGGTGATCAACATTTAGGTACAGTACCTTAAAAACTCTGCTGCTTTCCAACCACCAAGTTTGTCTGTCAAGGTTTAAAGCTTTGCAACACCTCTCTCCTTCTGTTCTTGGGTCCATCTCAGGTACTTCATTGAGTCAGCAAAGTCACCACGTAAAAGACCACCAACAGCTGGATCTCTTTCATTTAGTGGAACATCAACATTTGCCCCAATATCCTGCCATAGTTTATCAATAAACTCACGTTTCAGCATATTAAAAAAAAGATGCATTCTATCGACCACCATGTCCTTAACTGGATCAAAGTCATATAGTGAGTGCAACTGGAACAAACAGCTCACGCCACACACTCCACTTGCAACCTGGATCCTCCGTCTTTCAGCAGCGGTCAGTGCACTGTCCCACAATTGGCCATGGTGTAGTTGGTACTCTGCAGTCTTAACGGGCGACCTGTGCCGATATCTTCTCCGGAATTGTCCATAATAGTAATGGTGTTTTTCTGGTACATAAGTTCCAGTGATAAGACATCGTCTGCAGCCAACTCTTCCACCTACAGGTTGCAATTAATTGTCATGAGTTGTGGACAAGTGAAGTGCAGTGTCTGGTCAATGATGAGATGCAGGGTAATATATTGTACATGACTGTATGAAGTAGATCTAACCTGGTCTTGATCCTAGAGTTATATGAAAGCCAACACACTACACTGTACTTCTCTCTCTTTCTCTCCAAATGAAATGTGTTTAGTTTGTGTTTAACTTCAACCATAGTCTCAAATTAAAATATTATGGATGCTTACTGCACTTTATTCTTGTTCCAAGAACATTGCAATGGAAACTTAGTAAAGTGTTGTGACAACATTCTGTGACCTTGTTCACCTTACAGCTCATGAACAGTCTCCATACAATAAACCTGATTCTTTTCCAGGGCCACCATAAACAAAAATTGGGTTAACCAAGTGAACAACAAACAGAAAGCATCACATGGTATATTTCTTTCAGAATGAGATAAGAACAAGTTTTTAGTTAAGCAAAGATATATTTTTCCCATGATGCATTCTACTGTTGTTCTATACTGTCACTGTCTACCTGACTTGCCATATTTTTG
Organism: Plumapathes pennacea; assembly: GCA_964036295.1. Lineage (NCBI taxonomy): Eukaryota > Metazoa > Cnidaria > Anthozoa > Antipatharia > Myriopathidae > Plumapathes > Plumapathes pennacea. The sequence continues at coordinate 27,962,979 of OZ038463.1, read as the reverse complement.
TGTTTTTCTCTCTCCATGTCTATCTGTTGGCTTTTCATCTGTCTCCCACTCTATAAGTATCAGTGTCTGTCTCTATACAATACTTTTTATTCATACCTGAAGTGTATAGAGAAATTTCAGCATGAGCTTTGATGTCTGCAGTTCCAAGTAACAGTAAAAGTCGCACTGTATGTTGACCAGCAGGAATAATATCTCCAGCAACATCAATGTCTTCTTCCAGTTATTGGAATACCTCTTACATACAAGTATTTGATGTCATCGATCAGAGGTTGGAAGAAAGCATCAAGCTTATGATGCCTCTTCAATATGGCATGAAGATATGAAACTATATACATGAACAAAGTCACCATGACAACGGTCCTCCTTTAATGTACATAAACTACTGACTTGAATTGTAGCAATTCCTCTTGTTTTGCGTATGAAGGCATTAAATCCATCTTCATGGAAGAGATACGCCTGGTTGAGGGGTGAGCCAGTCATATATGTTGGGGTGTACTCAACTTCTTCATGGCACTCTGGGCATGTAAGTAGATAAGGGAGACCATCTTCTTCTGGGTTGCTTTCTACCAAAAAGTTTACAGACCACAAACCTTGGCATTTTGGACAAATGCCAGGTAACCGAGTTCCTTTGTTGGCATCCCAGAAATATGACAGTTCACTAAATCGAGAGCCATGCATATTTCTTTCCTGACTGGATGCGGCTGATCTCTGTTAAACCACTCTTGTCTGTACTGCCAATGTGCTCAGTGTTTTCTCCGAAATGCAGCATCTAAGAATACGTCTTCAAATGTTAGACCAAGAACATAATAGTCAATTCCCCTTTTGCATTCCTTTCCACAATTTTGGCATACATGGTCTGGCTCTATCAAGGTGATGTGGTCCTTTTCACAGCATATTTTGTAGCAACTTGCATCTTTATAGCTGAGCGCCTTCAAAATCTTTATAACCGTGAACCAGTGTTAATGAGGAATACGATTGTCTCCAAGTAGTTCAAACACATTTTGCAGTTGGGACAAGGTCTCCACTTGAGACAAGCCATACTTAACTTTTGATTTTAAAAGCCTTAGCACATAATTAATAATATCTTCATCAGAGAGATTTCCTTGGGGTGCTTCTTCGCCACTATCTCCTTCGCCATCGGTCTCGTTGCCTAGTTCGCCGTCTCCTTCGTCATCTGTCTCATCGCATAGCTTGCCATCTCCTTCGCTATCTGTCTGACCATCAACTTCTTCTATTTCCACTTCTGCTTCGCCAGCTACATCTCTCAGAGGGGCTTGTTCACCGTTGGGAATAAGCCTTAAATTTTGTTCGTAATGATGATGTAATCGGATAGTTTTCCATGTTGTAAGGTTCCCTTTGCAAGTATTACAAAAGCACGGATCGCCTGCACTCATCCATCTTCAATCGAGCACAGGAAATTTTAACACTGAATCGAGGTTGGATCAGCGTGAAACTGCTGCACACGAGCAGCAGGTTTACCACCACACGGTAAAAGTGTCTGACTTTTCACTTCCCACACAAGCCATAAAAACAGAGACCTTACTCAAGGCATCTTGTGTTTACAATGACAACCAAATAGAATTATTGTGACCACGTCATATAGTCATTCCAAAATATTTCTAAAACAAGGCAAACGACTCAGCGAGAAACAACATCGAAAGTTGGTTCACACGTGTAAAACAAGCGCAAGCACAAACGTTTACATAAGCGCAGGGCAATGGAAAGTTTCCATTCTCTTGCACTCTTCACAAATTTTAACATGTAAAGTCACACGAACACAGAAACACAACAAAGGGTCGTTCACACGTACGTGGAAAAACAAGTGCAAACGTCCACACGTCAAAACGTGTGAATGAAGCGCAGGACAATAGAAACTTTCCATTGTCCTGAGCTTAATTCATAAATTTAAACATTGGATGTTTGCGCTTGCACTTGTTTTACACGTACGTGTGAACGAGCCTTTGTCGTGTTTCGTGTGACTCTACACGTTAACATTTGTGAAGCGAGCGCGAGAGAATGGAAACTTTCCATTGTCCTGCGCTTCATTCACACGTTTTGACGTGTGGACGTTTGCGCTTGCAGTTTTTACATGTACGTGTGAACGAGCCTTTGTTGTGTTTCTGTGTTCATATGACTTTACATGTTAACATTTGTGAAGCGAGCGCAAGAGAATGGAAACTTTCCATTGTCCTGCACTTATGAACCAGCCTTCAATTTTGTGTCTTTGTTTTTCTTGGTTTACAATCTAACTGTACGACTGAGGAGTAGCCGGTCCCCGTGAAGGCATTGGTAAGTATGATGACAAGTTGACTCTCACTGAGTCGCTTGCCTTGTTTAGATATATTTCAAAATGACTATATGACGTGCAAGTTGTGTGGGTCGAGTTTCCGAGCTGTATACATGTAGTGAGGATCTGTGATTTAAAACGTTTGAGCATTAAGTCTAGCTGTGAACTGGGAAACCCTTTATTGAGTCCCTTCCCCGGTCGCGTTGCAATAATTCTATTTGGCTGTCATTGTAAACACAAGATGCCTTGAGTAAGGCCTCTGTTTTTTGTCTTGTGTGGGAAGTTAAAAGTCAGACTCAATCAACGTTAATACTAATTTTAACTCCACATGTGGGGGTAAAAGTAACTTATACTTTTGGTGTTCTTCCCAGATATGCATGTTAAAGAGTTTCTATCTGAAAATGGCCTGGAAGAACTGATACCACTCATAGTTGAGAAGGGAAAGGTTTGTGTTTATAATTGTTATTAGAGAGCTTAAGCACCAGACGTTTTGATATCACAGACGTCAAAATACCGAGGAAGACTGGGTCGACAGCGGCGTTTTTGGCGCAAATTTTTCTGCTTACACACGAAGGCGCGCTATAAAAGGCCGTTGGCCCTGCCTCTTTTGACATCAAATTTGCATGTTTGTTGAATCGCATGTGCGTCCACAGCGTTCAGAGGTCGCTCTGTCCGTACAATTTCTCTACAGCTCAGCAACTAAAAACATACCTAAAATTAAACACATGCGAGCAACTTTAATGTGGAGTCCTGGACGGAAGGGTTTGAAACAAAACTTGTTCTTGGCTGCCAAAATACATTTTGAATTTTGCGGTGCAATGCGACGCATGGCTGCCCACCAAGCATATTTAATTTCTTAATTTGAAGATTATTCTTGGATTTTACTCAAATTGCACTCAAAATGAATGTTTATGTGATGGAAAATTGGTGAGGCAACATTATCTTGTTTTCCTAGACATTTTTGGCTTTTTACTAATTAGGAGCTGTTGTCTCGGTCGCTGATGATTGACAAGTGGCTCTGCGCTTCCCTGGGAAGCGCCCTTTTTATAGTACGCCCTCCTGTTTAAGCGGTGCGCCCGTGCCACCGAGAACGTGATATTTACAAATTTTGTTCAGTCATTCTTCCCGAATTTATTTTGCAACATTCCGCATTTAAAAGATGTTAGAAACGCACTTTTAATTGCTCACGACAGAGGTTTATTATCGGATGCAGCGCTGTTGCTGTTATTGGAAGAGAATTCGTCCAAAAACTCGAAATTTTCGTACGAAAAGTGGGTCCCGCAAGCCACTTCCATCCGTCTGTAACGCTCTTTCCCAGGCCTTCTCATCATAAAATCATCACAAAATAATCCAAGATGGCCGCCAGATAGATCAAAACTAAGTATAAATATTGGCCTCGTATGCTGACCTAAGTTCTTTTTGAAACCGGAAATGAGTTTAAAAAGAGAATGTTTGCTGTCAGGTGACTGGATGTTGATCTGATACTGCCACATGTTCAAAAAACGGGGAGATTTTCATGTCAATCGATCGGCAAAATCGTCGAGTGGCACACGCACAACAGGGAAGTTTGTACTTTGACACTGTAAACTGCATTCGAGATGCTCGAAATAAACTTCAAAAAGGAAAAAGAAAGAAAAAACAAAATCCGATCACCGTATTTTACAGGGTCCCGCTAGTATATAAATAATGTCAAATATATAAGTGTCATTATGTCAAAGGTAAAGAGTAATATGTGTTTACTTTTGTCAATCATCCACCAACAGTTTCACAAGAGAAACTTAAGATGTTGGCTGACAACTTCGACTATTTTAAGATACTTGAAGTTCCTGGATGTATGGCTGTGCAGCTGCTCGAAGCCCTCAAGAGATGAAGGCGAAGGTAGGAATTGTGAAAAGGACAATCAAAGCACAAACATGGCCCAGGACGTCGGGCAGAGGATGAAGTGAAGTCCACAAGATAGAGGTTTTGAGAGCAAGGGGAAAGCAGTGAAGATGATGTCAACCAGCCAATATAATTTATTTATTTACTAATATATGCCTCATCAAACACATTGTAGAAACCCAGGAAAAAGATCCTACCAGCGGTAATGCCCCCTCGAGAAAAAAATTAAAGGAAAGGAAATAAAGAAGAGGAAATTGGTGAAACTGGCTAAAGTCAACATGGCTGCTCAAGTTGCTAACGCGCAAATGAACCAGTTACATAAAGTGCTGCTGGCAAAGATAAACAGACTGCACAGGGAAGGTCAAGTAATAAACAGACTAGGTTTATTTTTGGATCTGGTCACAACCCAATTACGTGGCTGGCTGGCTTGAACTCTGCTAACCAGCCACTCCCCCCCCCCCAAGAACCATAAAAGAAAAGCTGAAACAACAATGATTAATGACTAATGATTTATTGTTATTATTATTATTATTATAATTACAGTACTGTTGTTCATTATTTTCAAGTGGAAAGGAACTGGAGGACTGCGGGCTTGTCTTGGTACTGATCCATCTGGGGCGTTCTTAAACTCCCAAATGGCAGATGACATTGTAGACTCTTCAGAGGTTGCTGCACACTATAAAGATTATGCAACTGGAGATGCAGGTGTATTCAAGATTGACCACACACTGGCAAAGGAGCTAGTAGGCAAGAAGCTTGCGCAGCAGCGCAAGCCGTCTGCCTACAAGAAAAAGGTAATAAAATACTGTCTGTTTTGTATAGATAAAAACCAACTTGGCATTAAGTATTATTTGTTTAAGGAAATGTATGATGAAATGTGGTTACATGCATGGTGCATTATATTCTAATTTATTATTAGCGAGAAAGAGAGGAGACAGAAGCAGTTCCTGCAAACAAGGTACATGTGTTTGTACTTTTAAGGATATTTATTATATGATAATAATAGCCAAAGAGAAAGAACTTAGATTAATGCAAATAATATTATAATTCTGTGCAGCAGCACGGTAACCATGTTCGTGAGTTCCAGTGTGGTCCCAATAGTTTACAAGCAAGTTCATGGTGTTCACATTTCTTTTACCGGTATTTTAAATTCGCTAGATTTTAGCTATGATTTTAGGTTTAGGTCAGAGCCTCTAGGTTTCGGCTTTGAGCTAAGATCTCGGGTTTTTAGATAGGTTTATGTATATTTAAGAAACATATAACGTTCCTGTGTAATATAGCCTCATCTAAACATGACAGAAGATGGCAGAACACGAGAGTAGCGTAGGGGAACCATGAGGCCATAAAATAATTTGTCAATAAAATACATCACGTATCACATTGTTTATTTTTTAATGTACACAAGTACATTATGTATGCACTTACAGTATATCAGAATATTCCTCTTCTTTTATTGCAGAGTGCTTGTGCAGACTCTGAAGACGAGGGAGAGGAGTCTGACTATGACTCGATTGACGAAATGGTAAGACCACACAGTTAGCTGGAAAAGTTTGAAGAGTGCATGTTTTTTGAGTGTGTAAGTCTGAAATCACATATTACGTCTGCACAATGACATTAGTGTAATAAGATGAAACAATATTATAACTTGGTCAGTATTTGCTTGTGTATGAAACCTGAGTGATACATAATATTATTTTCCATTCTCAACAACTTACACAACAAAGAAACAATACTGTCTGGATTGTACAGTATATATAACATTTATAAAAATGGATCACAGTGTTGTTTTTTATTTTTTCTTCATGTACATGTATTTAATGGTATTTCTTTTGAATATTTATTATTCCTTATCAGACAAGAACTGAGGCCATAATTGTGGCATGCTTCTACATGAAGGCAAGATCAGCCACAACCGTGTCCACTGTCACCATTAGGAGGATTGCCAAACAGTTTAATAGCAAGATGCCCAAGAATCCCAAAAGGGATGACTGCCTGGAACTTATTGGCAGACACTTGATTGACCCAAACACAGTGTCAAAGAAGAATCGAAACGGTAAGGTTTGTGTTGCAAATTTAGAGTTAGAAAGAAGGACAGTCCACTTGGTTTGAATCCATATGAGTAACAAAATCAGATGACTATTGCTTCATGGCAAAACATTTGTGGAAGATGTCCTTCCATCTACATTGACTGTATACATCTCTATCTTTGCAGCACAAATCTTAGCATATAGTTATGGCTATACCAATGTGGAGTTTGTGGTAATACATGACTGTATATAACAATGCTATTGGTTCAGTGCATGTGTTTGATCTGGTAAACCATAGTTAATTAGTAATGATCTTTGACGAGGTAGCCAACTTTACCAACCAAGTGATTTACAGAGGGGTCCTCTAGCCCCTGCGTACCGACACATATTACCTGTAAAAGCATGATTTGATTTAGTTCATGATGAAGTTTTTTTATTCACAGTTTCAACAGTTTCCCTGTCAAAGAGCTTGCTCAATTTTCCTTTGCAAACATATTAGTCTAAAAAGGAGAAAATTGATTTCCATGTGTGCAGGGGACGTACTAATGCGCAGCACTGCATTAATAATGTACAGTAAATCTGCAGTGCAGCTGCAGTATGTGTTTGTTTCAGCGCATTCCTCAATAGGAGTACCTGGAATAGCTCTGGATATTTGTTTGTTTTGAGGCTGCTTTTAGTCCAAATTGTTTTTGAAGTGCTCTTTCAAGTTAATTAATATTACTTTGGGGGGAATTGACATAAGATGTAAATTACAATTTACAATTATGAAGTGCACTTATTTTACATGCCTTTTACACAGCATGTAAAATCTGTTTTTGTTTTTTTTTACATAGCATGTAAGTTATAATTTACAACTATGAAGAGCAGTTATTTACATGCATTTTACATGGTATGTAAAATCTGTTTTGGGGGAATTGGCATAACATGCAAATTATAATTTACAATTATGAAGTGCAGTTGTTTACATGCATTTTACACAATATGTAAAATCTGTTTTGGGTTTTTTTTTACATAGATCGGTTTTCGAATGACTGTCGAAAACCAAAACCAAAGCAAAACCAAAGCAATCACAAAGCCAATCAGAGACGTGAGCAAAAACATGTCCGACCAATCAGAAGTGCGAGCAAAACCAAACGCAATACATCGGGTTTGGTTTTGGTTTTACTAACCAATCAGAGAGGTGAGCAAACGCAATCGTGTGATTACTTGCGTTTACTAGCCAATGAAATCTCAAGCTGTTCAAGGTGTGGCGTGAGCCGCTCAGAGAAGGTCCGAAGGAATGCCGAGTGGAAGAGGGTCGCTGATTTCGTCTCAAAAATGGAAATGCTTGTAATTCTTCTGCAATTCACGATGATGCCAATTGGAATAAAGTGGATTGAAGCAGAGGTCGCTGTGGTGTTTGTCTTACAAGTCAGGTATAATTTCGTTCACAGAGTTGCTGCGATAGACGTACCTGTCAACTGAAGTTCTGGAAGTAATTGACTTCACAGTCGAGAAATCGTAGACTTTGTTCCGTCTTTTAACATCTCACGCCTCTTGGAAGTGTAAGTACATACTTGTTCGTTTAGCTTGGTCGAAAATCGCATGATTTCTTTACTGCATGAATCACTAGGATAAATGTTTGCTTGATCCAGTGTGTTGATTGATGTGAACTTTATTCGCAACTGATCGGGAACTGACTGAGCCAGCGTTGAAAATAGGCTATTACATTCTTGATCTTCGAAGGAAAGGTGTGTTCCCTGATTTGTTTGTGTTGATGGAACAGCGCAGCGCGCCGATGGCATAGGATATTTTAGCGCGCGAAAATTGGTATATCTGTACGTGGTCGCGTCGGACAGCCTAACGCCACGCAAAAACATGTCCGGCATTGCACATTATTGTAACTTCTGCCGAAACCACGGTGTTCCGACCCGTGTTTCCGCACTCCATGGGGCAAATTGCCCTTGGAGGTCATGTGCATGCGAACTTTGTGAACGGGTAAGGCGCAGAAACGAGTACCGGCGGAATTTATACAGGATTACAAACTCTAACAGTACATCAGTTCCATCATCTTCCGCCGGTGCAACAGTCGCTGATGTTCTCGCTGCTGCGAACTCAGCGACCGGCCCCGCCTGCGCATCTTCAGCAGCCGCTGCAAGAGCCGGTAAGTTAGCTTTCTCTTCAACTTTTCGACTTGTTCAGTGCACCGTTGCTTGCTTATATTAACACTGTTATGTATTTTTATAGCCAAAACTAAGCGTCTGAAGGACGAACAAAAGACCTCAGCGTTAAATGTGTTCGTAAATAACTTCATGGCCAACCTGACGGCGGAGAAACGGCAGCTGCCTGTCTTGACGAACCATGCAAGGGCACTTAAAGCCTTTAAAGAGCAGTGTAAGTGATATTTATTTTTCTGGCATATACTGTATCATCGGTCAAACTCTGTTTACTCTAATGTTGGTCTTTGAGTTTGGCTCATGGCTACACATAAAGTAGCACTAGTATTATTACAGGGATGTCAACTGTAACAAACGCTGTATGAGCACTGTAACACAAAGGCTGGTATCGTCCTGACAAAAAAAATAACCAAAGAATCAGAGCTGTAGCAGGTATATAGCTTTACAAACGCTTTCAATGTTTTCTATGAACATTTCTTTTTCAACCACGTTTAGCCAAAAGGAAAAGCTTCCTAAAATCAAAATTGTATGCCGGATATTTTCTTTGCTGTTCCAATGTTACTTTTAGTTTCTTAGCAATTTTTGTGTTTTCTGATTCAGACAAAATTTTCGTATTCTCTGCAAAATTTTGCTGTGCTCCTGGGTTGGTAGAGTTGACACCCCCATAGTAATTTGAATATATTTCTTGTTCAATTTAAAGTCGTCAAGCAGTGCCAAGCGACAGCCATCAGGGCTTATGGTTCTGATGCGCCTTGAGGAAGCCTTTCCCCATATTCCTTATACAACTTTACAACAGTTGTATAGGGACTGTGGGAAAAGTGTTAACAATGTGTTGGATGTGCTGACTGGGGCACATCCAACAGCCTCCTCTGTCCCTGCCGTTCCTCCTCCTGATGTCACTTCTGCCCCTTGTGTTGTCCCGTCCGTTCCTTGTGCTGTTCCTGTTGTTCCTTGTGTTGTTCCAACTGACCCTCCTGCGCCTGCTGCTGACTCCTCTCCTGCCCCATGCACCATGACAGTGGAGGATGCCAGAAATGAAGAGAGGTTAAATGTATTATTTCCCCAGTTTCTTTCTATTACTTCAGATGTGTTTAGTTCGTTTGATTTTAATTTTGTGCAAACAGTTGATTTCTTGATTTCTTTGTCTGGAGCTGGATGTGAACCCTGTAACAATGTTTTAAGTTTTTCTTCTGGGGTGGAACAGCTGCCCTCTGTGGGGGTGAGCCAGATCCATTTTCTGTGGTATTGGCCACTCCCACACGGCATGAGGGGGGGAAGAAGGCCCTTCAGGTGTCCACACTGTGGGTACACCACAGCTGTTGGGGATTTTCGGTTCTGCCCCAGTTGTGGACACCCTTTGGAGGGCAGACCTCGCCTGTAGGTACGTTTAGGGTGCGTTCGATTGACCGTATTCTGGAATAAGAATAACTAAAAATGATCCAAAGTTTTGCTTTTTCTGTGGGAAATTTTTTTTCGGGATTGTTTTTAAAACCTTCATGCTGACATTTCGAACAGCTTCCGATACATCTCAACATAATTCAGCTCCAAAGCAAAATATTTTCTCAACCAGTATCGCTATTCCTATTCCGGAATAGACCCAATCGAATACGCCCTTAGTGACACTTTCGGATTGGTCCATACAAGTTTGGCAGCATTCTCAGCCAATCAGGAACAAAACCAAAACCAAACACTTCTAACGCAAGCAATGGCACGTACTTGAATTGCTGATTGGAAAGTAAAACCAAACGCAAGATCAAATGCACATTACTCTGGCTTCCGATTGGCTGAACTGTTTTCTCTCAGTCTCTGTGACTGACCTTTGTGATTACTTTGGTTTTGGTTTCCGACAGTCATCCGAAAACGGATGATACCCTCGTATATGCTTGCTGACAAGTGCTTCATTTCTTTTACATTATGCAAACGATAAATTTGTAAACAAAACGAAAAAAGAAACTATGCTCGAAACCAGAATGGTATCAGGTCACATCAAGATGACGCATACATGTGTATTGTATATGTTATTACACTGACACAGTCTGCAATCAAATGCCAAAAATAGAAATGTGTTTGATTTTGTTTTGAAAATCATGATTGGATGTGATTGTCTGGGTAGTAGTCAGTAGTCTTCAGGCAGTCTGTTGCTGTTGACTGATGCAATCAACAGTTACTGTTGTAGCTAAAATTGCACTGTGTAAATCGGCCTTCACGTTTGGCTCAGTGGTGTGTGACTGTTTTATTTACCAATGGTCCAGCAGAATATTTCAGCTCAGGAACTGCGCATGGTTTTTAAATGTACAAATGTAAATATCATTGAATGTAAATATTTTTCCAAACAAATAATTCAGATTGAGCTGTGTATGGAATTTTGCACACAGGAAAAGATGAGGCTTGGGCAGTAATTTGTAAACTGGGAACTTTGACTATTTATAGTAATTTTATGTGCTTTATAACTGTAAACACGACCACTGTTTTCTGTACCAAAATCAGTGGGGCCATTTTCAGGACAAAAGAGGAAATTACATGATTATTATTCTAGTTTTCAAAATTTATTGAATATATAAAAAGACGAGACTGCTTAAATACATTAGCACATACATGTAGATACACAGGACATCAAGTAATTAAAGTGTCTGGTCATGTGAAAGGCAATAACAAAGTGGATTGAAAAGACTGTTGAAAATCAAGGGCCATGTGTATTTCACAAGTTGGACCACTAATATGACACCACCACCAGCCTTTGATCTGATGGAAATCTGTAAAATATTTTTTGGTTGTGATTGTCCAGGTGGCAGTCAGTAGTCCTCAGGAAGATTGTTACTGTTGACTGACGCCTTCGACTACCAGAGCAGAAGTTAGTCAGAGTCAAAGATGATCTCTGTTCAGGTAGTGAACACATCAGACAATAGGACCAATCTCCCTGAAGACTACTGACTACCACCCAGACAATCACAAATTAAGAGCCATTGTCTGTAAATATCGAGAATCGGCGGAAACGACACATCACCGATTTTCTTGAAACTTTGCATGTGAACTTACTTTGGGTACCAATGTACGAAAATGACATTTGCAAACTTGACAATCATAATGTTCCCATGGCAACGGGAACACTCCTTTTTTGGTGTCTAAATGCCTTGTCGAAGCATTAATTTAGGCTCATTTGGAAGCGTTTTTTTCTGAAATATGATCAAAACTGATGCAAAATGAACTATGCAGCCTTCGATTACAGCTCTGATTGGCCAGAAAGTGCAGGGTAACTATACGATGGATGGTTTTACAAGCATTTGTATATAATGCGTGATCGTGTTAGCCATTTACACATGGCTTCAATTCATCAGGTTGTGCACTACATAGAGGTGATTGCGGTATTTGCTGTAATTTTCTGTTGCTTGATGGACAGATATTGCCTGCAATTGTTACCAAGTAACTGACTGTCCCATTACAAATTGTCCGTTTTTAAATCACATATGGAAAATGTTTCTGTTCAATCGGGATGAAATAAATACGGTCAGTTTTCAGAACATTTGAATGGTACAACAACATACTTCTTACTGTATACACTAGACCATGTCACCTGACCGGCATGCAATTTTTAGACCAATCATTGCTTTCAATCATGCGCGGGGTGAGTACCATCAGTACTATGTGGCACGCTTTTTGGTGAGCTATACAAAAACCCCTGGTGAACATGTTTCCATCTATATCTCCTGAACGCATTGTCGTAGCTGGCTGAAGTTTTAGACAGTTGTTCCTTGGTAATAGTACGTCAGTTGGGTGCTGCGGTGACTCATGGGATGGTTGCGCTCCGAAACAGTGGCCTCACACAAACTGCTATAGCCAGACAGTACAACATTATGCAAGGAGCGGTCAGTAAGATCCTGAGGAGAAATGCTGAGACTGGTGTACCTACTCCTAGACCTCAGCCTGGACGTCCTTTCAAAACTACCAGAAGACAGGATCGATTACTCAGCTGGATGTGCATAAGTGGTACAGCCCTTCGCAAAAATTCTGATCCCACCAATTATATAATTATATACAGATATTGGGTGCATCATGGGAAGGCTAATATTGCCAGATTGCGTGCGACATGTGAGATCCACATACTGTAACATGTTCCATGAAGACTTGCGATGGCGAGTTATATATCTGAAGCTGGAGTCGGGCTATAGTGCCAGGAGAATTGCGTCCCTATTGAAAATGCACAAGAGCACTGTAAAGAGAATAGTACGGAGGTGGTTGTTTTCGGGTGACGTGTCATGCCGTAAAGTTGGAAGACCATGTGCCGCAGCGATGCATCCTCACGAAACGTTCGTACTTGTCGAAGCAATTCTTGACAACCCTTTGTTGACCCCTGAGGAAATGCGTTGGGAAATACGAAATTCGACTGGCCCTTCGTATGACCTTTCTACGATATAGAGAAATCTTAAAAGGTTTGGAGTTTCACGCAAGTAGGTTTGTTTAATTATTTTCTGTGTAATCAGGAGTATTGCCGAGGACGGCGCAATTGGAGCATAAAACCGAAGGATATCTGTTTTGTTTTGGCAGCTCACCAAGATAGTCTTGCAGCAGAGTTAACATGCTAGGGCAGAGTTTCGGGCTACCATGGCTCAGTACAACCCCGAGACGGTTCTATTTGTCGACGAGACAGGTTTTTATGTACCGACAAAGAAATTGCTTGATTCTGAAAACTTCCATGTTTCTGAACCCGTGGTTATACCTCTAATATTTCCATCATTTTTTCATTGCCCGTTTCTTCAGGATAAACGCCTTGTAAGAAGGTGGGGTTACAATTTTCGGGGAACAAGAGCCCAGATCAAGAGATCTCACGCCTGGTCTCCCCGTGTTTCAGCAATAGCCGCGGTTGGTCTCACTGATATGTGCTGCGTGAAAACGGCTAGAGGAAGCGTAAACGCAGACCTTTCTGCAGTTCGTTCAAGATGACCTTGTTCCAATCCTAGAGCCCTTTAACGGAATCAACCATGATTCTGTTGTAGTTATGGGTACGTATTTGTGTAATTGAAGATGTTCATGACCGTTTATCACACCTTGATAACGGGATTTATTTACTGAAATGTACGTGAAATTCATCATTTTATAGTTCAGTGAGGTAGAAGTGTGGATAAGAACATGCAATTGCTATTCAGATAATGCTGCCATTCATCATGTCCAAGAAGTATGGGAGGCAATAGAGCAGGCTGGGGCATGGCTGATTTTCCTTCCACCTTACAGCCCAGACTTTAACCCAATAAACAAAACATTCAGTAAAGTGAAGGGATACATAAGAAAGAATGACATTGTATTTCAAACTTGCGATATGCCTAAAAACTTAATTATGGAAACTGTTACCGCAAACCTTTCATTATTATTGCCTTTTCGTTTCATCCTTTGTTATTAATTAGCTATTGTTCGTAGTCTGTTTCTTAACGCTCTGTTGCCCCCCTTTATTCGTTTTTAGTACTCAAATTTAGCGGTAAAGTAAAACTTTTTTCACAATTTCTTAGGGAGTGTACAGTCTGGTTTTCCGTTGCTCCATAGTGTTGTATATTGAACAAAGTTTGTAGTGCGAGCGGACCAATAATTCCGCTGCTCTTTAAACATAGAAGGACTCACCGCTAAGGTCTGTATAGTGTAAATATTGTGTATAAGAGTTCGTTTTGTACATTTATTTCATTTGTACGCTTCATTCGTTTTGTACGTTTTTTCATTTGTAATTCTATATTCATTTCAGTACCGTCGTAGTGTCCGTAGAGTTAAAATAAGCATCCAGTAGCAAGTTGGAGCTACACAAGTACTTAGCGTGCCTCGATCTGCACGTTTCAATGAGTGGATGTACCATAGAGGAACAAGAAAGAAGAAGCCGAACGTGACGCTTGATCAAGAAGCTGTTCAAGAAGAGAAACTTCAAAGGCTCAAACAATCTCTTCAATCCTGTCGCGGACATTTGAAGAAATATAAAAACGCTAACGATGCCCTACAAAGTCCAAGCGTTGGCTATGAGGACGCTGTAGGAAGAAAGAGTGCCTTGGACAAGATTTTCTACGCCTACGAGGAGGCAACATTAAATTATTTGCAATGCCTAACAATGCCTGCTAAAAGAGACTTCTTTTCACAGGAACACCAAAGAGAAATTAAACAGAAGGAAAACTACAATCTGCACTTCAAGCAGTGGTTGGAATTAACTGGCACCATGGCAACAGCTTCACCGCAACCTGGAACAGATGTCGAGGCCGCAGACACCATGCAGCAAGCGTTCTCTAAGCCTCCTACTGAACCGGATTGGCGCGACGAAACTTTAATAGCAAGCAAAGATGGATCTAGGGTTTCCAGGCGCAGCTCAAGGAAAAGTAGACATTACGAGGATTCCAACGTCAAGATTGCAATCGCACAATTGAAGATCGAAAGGTTGGAAGAGGAAGAAATGCTGAAAACTCGACAGCGTGAGGAGATGGAATTGGAACAATTACGAATAGCGAAAGAGCTTTCGGATGCTCGAATGGAAATCAAACAGGCAGAACTCGAAGCTCAGTTAGAAACCGAGGGCGAAGAATCGGATTGGGAATCTGACATCATTCCTGGCTTGCCGTGACAAAGTCCTCAAGACGGAGTTAATAATTATTTGCGATCGTATCAGCCACTCCCGAGGACAAGAGCTGCTCCAACGCCATCACCTCAACCAAAACTACCCAATCGCCGTCGACGAAACTGTGTTCTGAATTCGATTCAGATTAAATATGAGGCCGACATTGATTCCATAGACACGCTCAAGAAGGTCATCAAGCAACTCCCCACCCATTTACAGGCCAAGTGGGCGGAAACATCAAGTAAGCTGATCAAGGGAGCCTAGATTTTCCCATCTCACCGACTTTGTCGAGTGAGTCCAACTCTCGGCAATTTTTCTCCTCAAAATTCAAAATTAGCCAAATACTACCTCAACCACAGCATTGGTGAAGAGATTCTCCAACTTTCTGAGCAAGGTAATCACTGGTCTGCTCCATTTCTGACGAGTACAGCGCCATTGCATGCCTCCAATTCACTCCTTCGCGGCCATTTTGATGCGTACGCCTGGAAAGCGTTACCACCGAAAACTGTTTGTGCACGGTTAGGCCTGAGCGCTAACCAAACCACAGCCCCGCCGGTGATAGGTAAGGAGGTACGAACAAAAGGTGGCAGGGGTCGGGTGAGTACCAATGTCGTAAACTATTGTTCGCCAATGACCAATCGGAAGAGTCAAAACAAAGGCGAGGGAAAACTCACGAATCAATTGCGCTATTTCCTGTTGTCAGCGAAACCTTATCAGCTATCTTTTTACGGTTTTATCGGGGCTTCATGGACATGTTTAGGTTGATGGAGGAACAAACTGAAATACTTCGAGTTGTAGATGCTGGCCATAATGTTTTCATCACGGGACAAGCAGGAACTGGGAAGTCTTTTCTCGTGAAGAGAATATTCAAGACCCTATCTGCAAGAGGTTGCAATGTCGTAGTGGTTTGTTCTAGTGGCATAGCTGGAACTGTGTATGCAGATCTGCGGACAACAGCAAAGACCGTGCACTCGTTATATGGCTTAGAAACTGCTGATCTTCCCTCGGATCTGATTGTTGAACGCGCAATTTCTGGCAATCTTCTGCATGATCGAGTGAGAGCTGCGGATTGCATCATTTGGGATGAAATTTCAATGTCAAGCAAGAGTGTGCGAACTTGTGAACAAAATTCATTGCAGTTCATTCTTCGCTAAAGCCTTTTGCGGGAAAACAGGTAATTTTGGTTGGAGAATTTTTGCAGCTTCGCCCTGTTCCGAATTTTTTTGACGAAGGCAAATTCTTCTTTGAATCAGCCATTTTTAGGCATGCCTTCCCTCATCAAAACAACATTTTAAGGCAAAACGAGGAATTAGAGCAACATTTCAGCCTGTCTGAAGGAGGTACGACTGGGACAGTGCAGCGAAAGGTCCAATGCATTTATGAGAAGCCTCTCTAGAAATCTATCACCAGAACTAGAAAGTAAAGCTGTGCACATTTTCTTCAAGAAGGTACCTGCCCAAGTGTTTAATTTCAGTAGACTCCAGAACGTACCAGGTGATGTGATTCATCTCCCCTCTTATGAAAAGGGTGATATCAAAAACATTCAATGTCCTGTGGGGCAAGTGCTTGTGCTGAAGCCAAGCTGTAGGGTGATGCTGCTGTGAAACAAGAATGACCGTTTGAGGAATGGCACTGCAGGAACCTTCCTTGGACATCAAGGAGAGGAGACTAGAAATACGATAATCGCAGATACCCCCTCACTCTGTCCTGCACTAACATATATGAGAAGCTTCGACGCAAAAAAATAAACACAACTAATGTGTCTATTTTATACGGCCTTTGATGTAACCAGCTTGTTGTAGTTGACGGAGCAAGCGTGTTAAAATAACGTTTTACTACTTTTGCTATTACACCGAGTGCTGCACACAAAAAGGAGGAAAGAAATGGTCTAAAATATGTTACCTTTATGTTGCTAAAGATTATTGCCATTTGTGTGTTAAAAAATATATCCAGAGCTCACAAACCCCACGCGCCTGGCTTCTTTTGCCTGACGCAGCGCATTTTCTCACGGTGAACTTCCGAGTGAGTTCCAACAAATTTTGACCATGTTATAACGTAAATCGTGGTAAATGAGTGAACACCACGGCAAACCAGTGGAAATTGTTTTTCTTTTCTTTACCAAAACATTTAGAAAACATAACAAGAAAGTTTTGTTGCAATTAAGCGCGACTGCTGGCGTCAACATCGTTGTCTGGACTCTTTTTTTTCCCATGGTAAATGACCAGTCAGAGAGTGGTAAAAATTTGAAGTAACTATGGTCGCATCTGCTGCACAATTCTTCCCGCATTCAAATTTTGAAGCTTGGCGAGGATGGAAGTTGAACAACAAAATCAGGATCAACATGATGCGACTGCTGGTGCTGGTACTGGTGCCGAGGCAAGGTGAGACCAAAAATGTTTTGTTGTTCTTGTTGAAGCGGTTTTGCCCTCGTAGGATCCAAATCAATTTGTTTCTTCATCTTCATCTTGTTCAAATCGTTTCTTTTGAGGTGCTTCAGTTGATTATCGGAATAAAGTCAGTGATTTTGCTGTCGAGTCTTCCTGCCTCTGTCAAAAACGTGGTGGTTCGCTGCAAACTTGTTCGTAGTTGCCCAAAAACTTTGAAAAAGTTAGGCAGTGTTAGGCGGTTAGTTCCTTTGCCTTCTTTGGCTATACAAACATTCACCAGCGGAAAGTTTGCGAGTGTCTGGAATATGTTTGTGCCGTTTGTATACTTCAGTTTTTGTGCCCTTCTAATTTATGCGCTATTTTAGGAATGGACAAGACAGACAAAAAAATCAGAAAAAAATTTTTGTCGTAAATCGCTTCAGAGGGTGCACCACGACAAAGGTAATGGACATGCTCTGTTAGTAGTCTCACTTCACTGCTGGTTCCGAATATTTTCACTCCCAAGAGTGATCAACTTCAATTTTCTCTTTTCAGTCCCCCACCACAGATATATCATGAAGTATGGAGAATTTGGCTTTGACACCTTGCACAAATGACAGCTGATTAAAACATCAATTCTCGTTTTGTCACTCATACATTTTCTTATTTTATGGTTGAGAGAATTTTGATCTTGGGAGTGAAAGGGTTAACTCCTGTTGTTTTCATTAGAGAGCTTAAGCACCAGACGTTCTTGATTCACGGACGGCAACCGGAACCCTCGATTTGGGTTTCGCAATCAATGCGCATGTGCCGACGTTTTTGACGAGAAGGCACGGACGTGAGACCAGGTTGTTTGCAGTTCGTGTTGTTCTGACTGTTCTGACTGTTCTGACAGTGGCTTTGAGAGCGGAGCGATTGAGACATGGCTTCAAACATCAAATTAAACCCGTAAGTACAGTACATGTATCTAAAGTAACGTTTTTCAGTAGTCAAAACAGCGTTTTTGCCTCTAATCCATATCGCTATACCGGAATGGAAATGACATTCGTCTCAATAAAATACATAGTCCTTCCAACTTGTCTGCTGTGGTCCGTTGATGACAGGGGAAAGTTTCCGGTAGCTGAAGCGCATCAGCAAGCTGTGGTAGGTCTTTTTTTTCAACTCTAAACTCGGCCTTGCACTCCGCTTCTTCAACACGCTCGATATTAAACCTTTCGTACTTTTCGTATGAAAATTCTGGGTTTTTGGACGAATTCTCTTCCAATAACAGCAACAGCGCTGCATCCGATAATAAACCTCTGTTGTGAGCAATTAAAAGTGCGTTTCTAACATCTTTTAAATGCAGCATGTTGCAAAATAAAGTCGGGAACAATGACTGAACAAAATTTGTAAATATCACGTTCGCGGTGGCGCGGGCGCGCCACTTAAGTAAAAAATTTTGTGCCAAAAACGCCGCTGTCGATCCAGTCTTCCTCGGTATTTTGACGTCCGTGATATCAAAAACGTCTGGTGCTTAAGCTCTCTATTGTGATATTTGTACGGTGTTCACAACTTTATCGAGTAATGCACCACGGTTTGCTTGTTTCCTCAGTAATGGAGATAAGATCTACATTAAGACTACCACGGAAGCCATTTCCATTTCCAACGGATTTTAATCTTAAGACTCGTACAAGTCAAATTGACCCATCGACCCAAAGTCAAATCACTGCAGGGCAGATCGTGTATAGAAATCCGTGCTATCCGTCAGATTCGTGAAACTTAAAAGGAAAGTCATACTGATATCCAAGTCTTGATGGTAGCTGGGATTTGTGTGTGTTGATGTATTTACTGGAGAAATAAAACGAAAAAAAAAATCCGTGCTCTCCGTGAGATCCGTTATACTTCAAGTGAAAGTAACCTTCATTTCAGATTGTAGCTTGTCCATGTATTCACTCAAGGAAGGATATTATTCTTTTTTCAGCCTTGACGGGCAGTACGGATTTATGTAAATGTCATAAATCAAGGAAAGATGCTCTTGCTCTCACGGATTCTACAGACAAGACGGATTTCTGTATGTAAATGTCTTAACTCCAGGAAAGATGCTCTTGTTCTGACGGATTCGACGGACAAGACGGATTTCTGTATGTAAATGTCTTAACTCCAGGAAAGATGCTCTTGCTCTGACGGATTTGACGGAAAGGACGGATTTCTGTATGTTAATGCTCAATTAGTTCAACGATGTATTAACTTTAATTAATTCAATTAAGTAAATCAATTAATTCAATTAATTAATTAAGTTGACATTAATGTTAATGTATATATTTGTATATATATATCTGATACGATGTATATATATTATGTCTTAATGTCAAATTAATTAATTCATTGAATATATATATATATATACCATTAAGAACAAAATATAATTAATATAACAATTGATATTACTACATAGAGAAATTAATTATTTAAGTTATTAGCATACAGAAATCCGTCCTTTCCATCGAATCCGTTTGAGCGAGAGCATCTTTTCTTGAGTGAAGACATTTACATACCGAAATCCGTCCTTTCTGTCAAATCCGTTTGAGCTAGAGCATCTTTCCTTGAATGAAGACATTTACATACAGAAATCCGTCCTTTCCGTCGAATCCGTTTGAGCCAGAGCGTCTTTCCTTGAGTGAAGACATTTACATACAGAAATCCGTCTTGTCCGTCAAATCCGTTAGTCTGGGAAAAGTATAAAATCCTTCAAGCTACAATCTGAAATGGGAGGTGACTTTTTTTGAAAGTATAACGGATCTGACGGATATAGCACGATTCTTTGTTCTCATTTTTTTCAATGAATACATCAACAGCAGCAATCCAAGCTATCCGTCAAGACTTGGAGATCAATGTGACATTCCTTCTAAATTTCACGGACCTGACGGATAGCATGGATTTCTATACATGATCTGGCGAATTCGCTTGAAGTGAACAGGTCAATTTGACTTGTACGAGTCTTAAAGTGAAATCCGTTGAGCTGAAATTGGAAATGGAAGGTGTACTTTACTCAAAGTATAACGGATCCCACGGATAACACAGATTTGTTTACACTTCATTTCTTTAGTGAAAACATTAACGTGCAGAAATCTCACCTATCCGTCAAGATCAGGGTAACATTTCTTCAGGTTTACGGTTCTGACGGATGGTACGGATTTCTATACACTTAAGGTGGGCACTTAAGTTTTAGAGTGAAATCCGCCGAACTGCAAGTCATCGCCAGAATTTTTAGACATTCGGTTGCCTCAGGTTAAAATTGATTCAGATTTCAAGCCGAAAGCACGTCAAAAATAACAAATTGTAATACGCAGACTTCAGGTGCTGCTACTTTAAGCTAGGAAGCTCCAAATCACAAGAACATTGCAGCAAACGAAAGCTTCTTTCAACTGGGTCGTTCTGCTGTACATGTATATAAAAGAAACATTCCTTCCCTCCCCCCCACCGTGAGGCTAAGAAAATGTTAGATAAATAAAGGACGCGTGCTCATACCGTAAGCCGCTGGAAAATACCGAAAACAATGAGGACTCAAAATATCTGAAGTGTCTGAAATGTCACACAACAAAGACTAATGTAATGATCACAAGAGTCATTAGAGTTCAAAGCAAGAAATGCGTGAACTGCTATTGAATATGCAAAAGGTAAGTATAAAAAGCGAAGCACAGGAGCAATTCGTCCTCATTTGGCTGTGGTAATGGACACGTTCACTTGAACTTGGGACACGCTGAACAAGAAACTGTAAGTACCTTAAGTTAATTTGTATTCATTACTGCCGACGAATTTACTTTAAACAACTGTAAGTGCTTCTCAATATCGGAATCTGCTCGGACCATCGAAATCGGAACGGAACTCCGATTGTGGAGCATCGGAAAATTTCGCCTTTTCTCTTTTATTATCTGAGTAGTGTTTTTTGCGCCGGCTCTTGCGTGACTCGGCTTTCGTCGGACTGCTTCCGGCGAAAGACGAATTAGTCACTACGATCCAAATTAATATGTTCCGATTCTCATGCAAACAATACCAATTGAATTGG
Source organism: Plumapathes pennacea (assembly GCA_964036295.1). Classification (NCBI taxonomy): domain Eukaryota; kingdom Metazoa; phylum Cnidaria; class Anthozoa; order Antipatharia; family Myriopathidae; genus Plumapathes; species Plumapathes pennacea. The sequence continues at coordinate 27,941,640 of OZ038463.1, read as the reverse complement.
ACAGACCTGATATACAAATTGCGGTAAATTGGTCGGACCCGGTTCGATTTTAAAAGCGTTTCCTCTTTTTTTTTCTTTTTTGGAAAGACTTGTCGCTTTCGACTCTGTTCGATTTTTTTCTTCATTTTCTAAACGTCTCTCTACAAGATACACAATGTAAAAGTACCTTACAGCTCTCTTTACAATCAGGTGACATCGATAACAAGAAGAGCATGGCAACGGCCCGACATCCTGCTCGACAGTTAAATAGCAAGGCCATTAAAGACGTTATACTGTCGTACATGGTCCCCGTCCTCCAGGATACATTCTACGTGGTCCACGCAAAGGTTACTTGGAGAGTAGAGAAAGATGCTGACGCTCTGAGAAAAGCTTGGAATCTTGTATGCAAAAAGAGAGAGGAGTGCGACGACGCTATTAAAGGACTCGGAAACCTGGCATTTTACTTTTCCGCCATATCATCGTGCGAAACCGCCTTGAAAGGCAAAGGAACTGGAAAAGGAAAAAGAGCGAGCTCCAACAGCAACTTGGAAGATGAAGAATCGGAGATGTTATCACAAAGCCAACAACCAAGCAGCTATGGCTCATCGAGCTCCATCAATCTCGCGGTTGAAAAGGAGCGCTTCCCTGCGATATCATATTGGATGGCTTTTGCGTCACGAAATGGCGCTCCGATTTCTCTGGCGCCAATTCGCCGAAGACTCATTCATTGCGACGTCGAGGTTGATGTGAAGCCTATTTCCAACGGTCGTCAAAAGACGGGCATCAAGATGACAAAGTCTCTGTGTCAAGTCATGAAAGACCACAACTCAAGCTTCATGAAAGACGTTGTAGACAGCTCATTTGAACATTGTCGTCGAGAAGCCATTATGCAATTGGGAGAAGACGCGCTAGTTTCAGAGGACGAGGAGGACCAACCTGACAGTGTGCTAAGGTTCTCTATGCTAAAGCCAACCACTTGCAGAGGAATTACGAAAGTACTGCGAGCGTTAACTCACGCTGGTCTAAAGATGGATCTCCACGGTATAGAGTTAACGGATTATGAAGCACACGATAACGAGTCCACAAGAGTAAAATCCCTCACAACCGACCAGACAACGCAGCTAATCAACGATATTGAAATACTGATGGCGAAGCTTGGTTACGCACTCCACAGAGGTATGATACACAAGAAGGAGGAAAAGGCAATGTACACCTGCACGTACAAGTGTGACGTGAACAGCTTCATCGGGACGCTCAAAGGTAACGAGTCGCTGAAGGCGCGATTGTCAAAATATGGAAAGAGTGTGCAAGAAAAGTTGCAAAATGCGGAGACGCAGTTTATCAGGCAGTTGAAGGTGGATCACGACCTTATGGAGGTGAGCGATGGCTGGTGCCTGTGTTTGTCAAAGCGTCAGTTCGTCCAGCATGCAGTGAGCGAAGAAGAGATCGGGCACGTAAGCCCACGTGCGTTCTGCGAGTACAACCACGAAAAACAGCCAGATCCGAAATACTTTCGCGAAATCTTGGAGAACAGTCTCAACCGAGATGAAATTACCCAGTTTTGCACCAACTACATAGGGCTGTTACAGTTCCAAAGCAAGCAACACAAACAGAAGGTAACAGAAACTTCTCTGTAAACTCGACTCTTTTTAACGCGGTTATTCAGGTCTACGTTCCGCATCTTTCCAATGTCTAGTAAATTGGCGTTTTGCCCTACTAAACGAACGGTTTTCGTGTTTTCTTTTTTTAACAGGTACCATGTATTGTAGGCGCTGCCGATAGCGGAAAAACTAGCCTATTTGCCCCTATCTTTGGAATCATTCCACCCATTCGCGTCGCGACGGTTACCAAGCAGAGGGCCTTCAATAAAGCGCTCATTAACGAGGACACAGAGGTCATCTTTGTGGACGAGGCGTCCACAACTTCAATGGACGTAGACAACTGGAAAATTCTGACGCAAGGAGGGTGGAACGTTCACACCGCCAAATACAGGAAGGCAAAACCGTTTGTAAACAGATGTCCAATGTTCATCACCTGTCAAAAGAGGCTAGCATTCTCCAACCCCGAAGACCAGAAGGCCATGGATGCGCGCTTAACCGTGTACCACTTCAAACAGTTGCCCAAAAAAGACCCGAGTGCATTTGAATAGTTGAAAAAGCATCCCCTTGACTGCATAGTCTGGGCTATGGGAATGGCCAGGGAGTCGGAAACAGCCGTGCATCAAGACAACGGTATGCAAGGCAAGTTGACAGATTCAGAGAAGGAAGCCCTGCTTCTGTTTAATTTTGACCAAGACGGGAGCGGTGACGAATGCCACGGGCAAGAGGATGCAGAGGGTGCAGAAGAGCAGGAGCTTTACAGCCAGAACGAAAGTCTGAGGGACGCCCTGGGGGCGGAGCGCAATACTTTTCGTAAGGGCATCTACAGAAGGCTCGTGGAGAAGAAGGCGGAGAGAAAGAGGGAAGAGGAGGAGGCAAATATGCGCATGATTGAAGGGAGGTCCTTCCTACTAGAGATGGGAATTGAAGACGACCTCGCGGATCGCATGCCCGAAGATGCAAACGAGCCCTATCCAGATACCCTCAGGCGTGCCGTGGACAACTGCGTTGGCTGAAGGAGGGCGGAGGAAGATGAGAATAGAAGACATGCAGAAGAAGTGTTCAAGGAGTCCTGGCTGTTGGAGAAAGAGAAAGAGTTGGTACGGTTGTCAAACGAGCTGCACACGTCCGGCAGTAAAATGGACCACGACATGAAGGACGGGAAGGAGTATTGCTTGGAAGTTGTTGTGGCAGCAATAAAATCACACCACAGGTCCGCCAAAACCGACGCAGCCCACGGCATTTCAGTCAGGCGAGAAACATACGTAAAGAACGGGTGGGCTACGAGAGCGCAAGCGGAAGCAAGCATTGTCAATTTGTGCGCTTCGCCGTGCCTGGCCGACGAGCGCCTTTCACAGTCCAACCCGACGCAGATGACTCTGCCCACCAGCCAGGATGGAAACAAGGGCAGAAAGAGAGGTGCCACACACCAGCAGCAGCTGACCCCCAAGAGGCAGCGAAGCATTTTCGACTTTGTGTCTAAGAGTCACTAGTGTGCAAAGATGGACTGTGTATCAGATTATTGTAAACGCGCAAGCGAGTGACATTTGAAACCATACCTTGTTTGTGTGCAATCGTCTTAATTTATTGCATTAAAACATTGTTTGTGGACCCATCACTACTTAGGGTGTTTGACATTTTTTACTCGACATTTACACTTGTCACACTCACGCATCACAACGCTTTCGGTTTAGTTAGACTTTACAAATTTTGACAAGGCTATTTTTTTGAGAGAGTCGGCAGTCCTTTCTGGTTGAAAACCAAAGTGCGGTTCATCCAAAATACTCCGGCTTCCACATTCCAAAACCGTGTTTCCTTTTAGAACCCCAACATTACATAAGAATTTACTGTTGTTGTCATGAAGTCGACGTCGACTTCTTGTTGTCGCATTATATACTGGCTGTATGCCTGTCGGAAACACACAGACGCGGCTCTCTTTTTAATCGAGTCCGCAGTTCTACCCCTTTGAAAGTTCAACTTCGGATCCTCTAGAATGCATTTCCATCTTCCGAACCCATGCTTTACGAGACCCTTCTTCAGGCATTTGTCTTCATAACTAGTGAAACGCAAACTTCTCTTGCGGTGACAAGTCGAGTCGGCTTGTGACGAGTTCGTTGGTCTTTTGTGATCAGTGTCAATTTTGTTATTACCAGTGCGGTCATTATTATTGTGGTCAATATTATTACCATGGTCACCATTATCATTGTGGTCATTGTTATTACCGTGGTCACCATTGTCATTGTGGTCATTATTGTTATCATGGTCATCATTATCATTATGGTCATTAGTCTCATTATTGTTATTACCTTTGTCGCTACTGTCATTATCGCGATCAGCACTGTCGTTATCATCCACTTCGTCATCACCACGGCCATCATCATCGTCGTCGTCGTCAACACTGTCAGTGCTACAAGCCGGGTGATCACTATCACTGTCACTGGCCCTGCTCTCATGATTGTCCACGTCGTTGTGCAAGTCCAAACACTTTTGCACCTCTCGCCCTGCTCTGCATACCTCCTCTCCTCGCAGTTTTTGCATGCACGCTTGGGCTATCGTAGCTACGTCTCTCGACCTTCGCTTCTGATAGTGTAGTTTTGCGACATGAGAGCTGTGCTTTTGGTCTTCGCTGATCGCCTGCTGTTCGTTTGCGTCCAATCGACTGGCACATTCCGTCTCGATGATTTGCCTGTAACGAGTCGGGTGAATATGCTTGCCTATAGCTTCAAACACTTGCTTCGACAACAGGTCGCAAAGCTTGCTGTACTGTGTACTGTTGCGCATCACCAAAAGATAATCGCACTTGGGTTTCAGCATTGGTCTCACGTGTTCCTGGTACTGTTCGATCAACTCTAGATCGGCTGGCTCCAAGAGGAGAGAGTCGAACGAATACGTTTGTGCGGTCTTGAACATCTTCTGGTCTATGAAACCTCCATTATTTCTAGCCTTCTCTAGCTTCTCCAGAGTCAAGTGCTGGTAAGTCATTGGACGAGAACCCTTCACTTTCACAAATAGGTACGTGGCCAAGAAGCGTGTCGCAAATGACAGGTCGGTCGGAGAGACGCTCCTCGGTTCAGTTTTACAACGGTCCAGCACTGAAGTCAGTCGTGGCAGATGATAGGGTATCACCTTTGCCAGGTCTTCCAGTGATGCCCAGCAGCCCTTGGCTTCCAGATTCTCGATGTCAAGATCCCTAGCCCACTTGATTTTCCTCTTTTTGGCGATAGTCTTTCGCGCCCGCTTTATGTACACTTCGGTCATGGCAAAACTGCTGATGACGTTCGTTGACAGACCACTGACCTTCCGGTAATCCATAAGTTCGGACATGGCTTTGAGATACGTCAGTTGTGCGGAGTAGCCTATCTTTAGCTCGTCCTGCATGGCGTCGACGAATCTACACACGAGAGCAGGAGAACCAAGGCAAAAGTCGATAGTCTCTGCCGTCAATTCGTCGTCGTCATCTGCACAGCAAAATCTCAGATATCGCACAACTCTGTTTGCAGTTTGTTGTGCGTGCTTTTGGGGCTTTCCTCCACCAGTGCTACCACAAAGCCACTTCACAAAATGTTCCCCTGCGATTGTAGAACAGGAGTTTGATGGTGAATAGAACTCTTGCAGGCCAGTCGAAGACTCTGTTTGAAGTTCAGCACACTGCGTTCTTTTCCTCAACAATTTCGAGGGTTTCGTATCAAAGTAACTGTACCAGGAATGTCTGCTGCGTACATGTTTTCTGCAACCTCTGCGCGATAAAAATCCGTCGTGATCACAGTGTGGCACAGGGCAATGGAACACGCCATCTTCGTCTTCTTCCAAGTGGAGTCTCCGTTTGCAGTCTCTTGCGCCTTCTACATTAGCCCAGTCGATTTTTCTCTTCACTTTAGACATCACACTTGCAGACCGACTTGGAACATAATGATCCTAATGCTGCTTCACTCCGTTAAATAGCTACTAGCACATAATCATTTCATTTATAACCTGACCAATAAACAACCTCAGTGTCGAACAAGTCTGAACAAGCAAGCGAAGCCTTTGTGTTAAAGACTCCCAGGCGGCCGGACACAAGTGACCTTGCCTTGTTCTTGCCCGAACAAGTACCTACACTGCCTCACACACTATTGATTCAATTATAAACTGACCAATAAAGAACGTCAGTGTTGAACAAGTCTGAACAAGTGAGCAAAACCTTTGTGTTAAAGAATCCCAGGTGACCAGGCACGAGTGATCTTGTCTGGACAAGAAAGTTTCAAAACTTCATACACTGTCTGAAACCGCGCAAAATAGCACTCATCAATCGGATGTTCAATAAAGTTGGCTTTCTCTGAGTTTTTGCAATTGAGGGATTTCACGAAGGACCGACCACACGTTGACTATGTGGCCATAAATAATTGGCGCATAGGCAACCATATCCGCTATATCCGTCTTATCCATCTTAACCGCTATGTAGCCTAAGAAAGTGAAGCGAAGTAGTGACCAGCTCTTAATTGATAAAGCAATGAAACTCTAAGAGGCTGTAATCACTGCTCTAATTCACTTTCACTGACTATTTATACTTTAGACACACAGCTTCAGTGAAAGTAAGTTTAAACGTTCTGAATTCTCTGCCTAATAAAGTATCTATCTGCAAGTGTAAAGCAATAGTTTTACTGTGTGAGCAACAAGAACTACCCAGACTTACCGAAGTTCTATCCGAGACACATCAGAGACGATGGACCGATTAGTTCCGAAACTCTTTGTCGGACTGTTTCGGGCCTCGAATCGGAACACACAATCGGAACAAATCGTTCGTGGATCGTAATGTTCCGCAACATTAAAAATCATCGGGACCGTTTCGGTCCTCGGATCGGAACACCCAAATCGGAACAAATCGTTCGTGGATCGCAATGTTCCGAAACATGAAAAATCATCGGGACCATTTCGGTCCTCGGATCGGAACATGCAAATCGGAACAAATCGTTCGTGGATCGCAATGTTCCGAATAATGGAAAATTATCGGGACCGTTTTGTTCCTCGGATCGGAACACATAATCGGAACAAATCGGACATGGATCGGGACACATTAGTCCTATGTGTTCCGAAATATGAAAACTGGTCAGGATCGCTGTGTTCCTCTTTGAAAAGGACCACAGTGTTCCCGATGCTTCATTGCAATCGGTCCAAATTGGACAGTATTTGTTCCGATAATAAAGAAAATTGTCGGAAACATAACAAGTCATTTCTAAAATATTCGGACCAATAATTTGAGTGATGACTCCATGTTACCGTTCTCGAATCTTGTATAGAAAGATTGTCGAACTAAATCTATCTATCTATCCATCCATCCATCCATCCATCCATCCATCCATCTATCTATCTATCTATCTATCTATCTATCTTTCTATCTATCTATCTATAAGAAATTACAAATAATACTATGTCAGATTAATGTTATCACATGTACAGATGGCCACACACGCCATGCCTGCCATGCGCGCCATACCCGCCATTGAGCAAGAGCAAGTACATATGTTCAGCCTGGACACGGAGTTCACCTGAATGTCACTTGTCCACACAAGATGGCGTGCATGGCGGATATAACGGGTATGGCGTGTGTGGTGATTTATCTATATAATAAAAATAAAAAAATAATAATAATAATAGTAATAATAATAATAATGATAATAATAATAATAATGATAATAATAATAATAATAATAATAATAATAATAATAATAATGATGATGACAATAATTTATTAGAGAAATGTTTTCAAGTGAACAGATGGCCACACACGCCATGCCTGCTATTCACGCCATACCCGCCATCGAGCAAGACCAAGTACATGTGTTCAGCCTGGACACGGAGTTCACCTGAATGTCACTTGTCCACACAAGATGGTGTGTATGGCGGATATGACGGGTGTGGCGTATTTTTGGGTGCGCACTTTCAATTTGAATTTGAAGTACTACGATCTGATCGAATGAGACATAGCAATAACATATGGTCCCGCCACTTTGAGATTTTACACAAAAGAGTGTCCTGGAATGCCCGGACCAGCTACTCAGGGGAATGAAAATGATTCTTTTCAAAGCAAGTTGTTGTGTTCAGGGTGGACAGGGTGTATAATTGAGTGTCACTCGTTCACATAAGATGGCGGGTATGACGGGTGTGGCGTATTTTGGGTGCACACATTCAATTTGAATTTCAAGTACGACAATCTGATCGAATGAGACAAAGCAATAACATATGGTCCCGCCACTTTGGGATTTTACTCAAAAGAGTGCCCTGGAATGCCTCGGAGGCTGGTTGGGCCGAATATCGATGACATTCCCAACGGTACGTACCAAGTCAACTATTATTGCATATCCACTGCTCAGGGGAATGAAAATGACTCTTTGACAAAAATGATGATAATTCTGTTATACGTTTGAGAGTTGAACTGGTCAAAACCGGGCTCAAACTGGTTTACTCTTTGTCGTGCAAATGAAGCCATCGGCGCACATATAAAAAAGGTAGCGTTTCAAAGCTCAACCTCTCAGTCTCATCTGGATCTCGAGTAGTGATGTCGCGACCTTGCAGCCAGCTTAACAGCAAGAGACTTCGAGACTTGCTGCAGTGTAAAGTTCTTCCGATCGTTCAGAACACGTGTTCTGTGATCGCGGTCAAGTGTGTTTGGCGGGTTTCCGGTGAAGACAACGCCCAAGGGTGGAAATTTATTTGCGAAAAGAGAGACCAGTGTGACCGGGCACTCGGAGACCTTCGGGATGTTTCGTTTTTCTTTTCGGCGACTAGCACGGCCAAGTATAGCGCCAACAAAGGTGGCCGGAAAAAGCGAAAGAGACCCCGAGACGATTCCGTAGAGGACGAGGAGGACGAAGGGATGGAGAACGCCGTTCTTAGCCAAGGATCAAATGTTGTTCTCAGTAACGATAAGAAATTGATTCCATCGGTTTCTTACTGGATTGCATGTCAAACGAAGAATGGTGCATTCGCAAGCACGCGGTCCATCCAGGAAGCCCTGCTGAGATGTGATGTGGAAGTGACTTTTTCAAGAACCAGCAGCAAGGGTCACAGTGACACTCTGAACAAGCTATGCCAGGTGATTAAAGATCACAAAAATCCCTGCATGATGCAGCTCGTGTCGTCGTCTTACCGACATTGTTTAAGGTGAGTCGATTCTTCGAGGCACATATGCACACCTAGGATTCTGACCACGCTCCCATTAGTTTAAACTGTCCATGAATAGTAACGATGATGATGATAAATTTTTTTGCCTCTACAATTAACTGATCGCTGTTTCAAACTATCGTTGCAGAAACCTCGAGGCATCTGTTACAGAGGGCGAAGCTGCTGACTTAGATTCTGATGATGAAACGGACGCCTCGGAGAATGTTGTTCGCCTGGTGGTAGCACGTCATTCCCTCCGCCAACCCCTGCGTGAGGCTCTGGCAGTACTGAAAACGGCTGGCCTGCACATCGACGACGACCTGCAGTTGGATAGCGACAACGCCGGTACGACACCTGAAGCTCCAGTGAAACCCCTGTCGTCGTCACCCGTCACCGTGCTTTGCCACGACATTGAACTGCTTATGAAAAAGCTAGGCTACGCGCTTCACCGTGGTGACATCTACAAGAAGGTCGCCAATGCCAAGTACTCCTTCACACACATGTGCAGTGTGAGGACCTTTCTTCACTCGCTGATGGGCAACGACTCCCTTAAGGATCGTCTGGTCAAACACATAACGCGTATTTTGCCCATCCTTAGTGATCCAGACAACTGCGTCATCCGCCAATTGACAATCAATCAAGACCTGGTGGAGGTGAACAACGGCTGGCTGTGGTCTTTTAAAGGACGGGCGTTTTTGAAAGATGCCATACACGAAACTGATGTGGGGAAAACATCCCCAAGAGCCTTCGTTCCATATGAACGATCCAAGGAACCGGAGCCGAGGTACTTCGAGAACATTCTACGCAACAGCCTGGAAGACGAAGATGTCGCCCGGTTTTGCGATGACTTCCTTGGCCTGTTTCGCCCCAAAGAACACAAGCAGCCTGTGCCATGCTTGATTGGTGAAGCCAACAGCGGCAAGACGAGCCTCTTTGCCCCGGTCTTCCAGATTGTGCCTGTGAACCGCGTTGCCCGGGTGACGAAACAAAAGGCTTTCAACAAGGCAATGATCACCCCGAGCACCGAGGTAATATTCTTGGACGAAGCATTCGTTGGACTAATGGACCCCGATGACTGGAAGATGCTGACTCAAGGGGGCTACATATGCAATGACACAAAATGGAAGAATCCCGAGGGGTTCCTGAGCCGTGTGCCGATGTTCATGACGTTCCAGGTAGACCCCGATTTCGGCGCAGAGAACAATGATGCAATGGGCAAACGTCTCAATAAGTACTACATGAAAAGTTTGCCCCGAGTTGTGCCAGGTGCCAACCGCTGGTTGAGCACGCATGCAATGGACTGCATCGTGTGGGCCACGCAGATTGTGGAGGCAAGAAGAACGACCCAGTCCCAGGCGATGCTGTCAGACTCTGACAGCGAGGTCCCTGCCGAAGGCCTCGACAAGAGCGAATTGGCCAAGATAATGACGGTGACCCTCGACACCGAGAGCGAAAGTGAGAGCGAGCAGCACGTTGATGCTCAAGACTCCGACCACGAGGAGGGCGATGAGAGCGAAGAGGAAGACAACACTATCTCCCGATTAAAGAGGATGATCAAGGAGGCGGAGCCCAGATCCTTGCGCCGTCGTCAGTTAGGCCACCTCTTCGAGCAGGCAGAGGAAGCGCGGAGGCGACTCCTGGAACGAAGGCGACGCCGCTTAGAAGGAACCAGGTGCACTCTAATAGAGCTGGGCGTCTTGGAACACGGCGAAGAGGACGTGATTAACGACCCGGACGCTCCGCTGCCGTTGCCGCTGCTGAGAAAAGTGCACGAGAAGAAAGAGGCGATGCGCCAAGAAGAGAGAACGGCCAAAGCCAAGACTGCATTCCAGAACCCGTGGCTGGCAAAGAAAGAGCGTGAGCTTGCCGAATACATGCAAAAGAGTGCATCAGCCACGGATGTAGAGATGCAGCGCACTTTTAAAAGCCTGATCAAAATCACCGCCAACAAGATGCGCATGTTTCACGAGAAGCACGGCAGCATGACGGCAGAGGGGCTGGCCGAGAGAAAACAGCTGTGCCTGGAGCTGGGCCTTCTAACCAAGTCAACGTCGGCCATGGTTTACGACGTGGTCTCGCCCCTGCCGGATCCAGTCTCAAGTTCCAAGGGGGAGGACGGCGAGCAACAATACGACCTCAGCCAGTTACACACGCCCCCTTCCAGCCAACAAGGGCGGGAAGGCGGCCACCCTCTCAAGAGAGCGAGACACGCCCATCCGGCTGTGAGACAGGCGACCCCGCGCAAGGAGGCAGGACGGTCCAAATTGCCTTCGTCCCAAGCGATGCAAGGACAGAGGGTGGTGACAGACTTCTTCTCGTCGCAACGCTGAACTCATTAAGCAATCCATGAATTGAGTATAGCTACAAATAACTACAATTACATATTGATTGAAGTGTATTTTCTCTCAACTTATTTTGTTAGTATTTCCTGTACTTTGCACGGTGACAGTGGCGAGTCGGCCATTTTTTTTCTTTCTCGAATAAAAACGTACCCTGGCCGTAGCCGAATGCATTCTTGCTTTATACACTTGCACATCGCATCGCAACGCATTCGTTTATTTAGACTTTACAGATTTCGACAATGCTTTTTTTTTTTTGAGAGAGAGTCGGCAGTCCCAGTTCCTGGTTGAAAACCAAAGTGCAGTTCGTCCAAAATACTCCGGCTTCCACATTCCAAAACCGTGTTTCCTTTTAGAACCCCAACATTACATAAGAATTTACTGTTGTTGTCATGAAGTCGACGTCGACTTCTTGTTGTCGCATTATATACTGGCTGTATGCCTCTGTCGGAAACACACAGACGCGGCTCTCTTTTTAATCGAGTCCGCAGTTCTACCCCTTTGAAAGTTTAACTTCAGATCCTCTAGAATGCATTTCCATCTTCCGAACCCATGCTTTACGAGACCCTTCTTCAGGCATTTGTCTTCATAACTAGTGAAACGCAAACTTCTCTTGCGGTGACAAGTCGAGCCGGCTTGTGACGAGTTCGTTGGTCTTTTGTGATCAATGTCAATTTTGTTATTACCAGTGCGGTCATTATTATTGTGGTCAATATTATTACCATGGTCACCATTATCATTGTGGTCATTGTTATTACCGTGGTCACCATTGTCATTATGGTCATTATTGTTATCATGGTCATCGTTATCATTATGGTCATTAGTCTCATTATTGTTATTACCTTTGTCGCTACTGTCATTATCGCGATCAGCACTGTCGTTATCATCCACTTCGTCATCACCACGGCCATCATCATCATCATCGTCGTCAACACTGTCAGTGCTACAAGCCGGGTGATCACTATCACTGTCACTGGCCCTGCTCTCATGATTGTCCACGTCGTTGTGCAAGTCTAAACACTTTTGCACCTCTCGCCCTGCTCTGCATACCTCCTCTCCTCGCAGTTTTTGCATGCACGCTTGGGCTATTGTAGCTACGTCTCTCGACCTTCGCTTCTGATAGTGTAGTTTTGCGACATGAGAGCTGTGCTTTTGGTCTTCGCTGATCGCCTGCTGTTCGTTTGCGTCCAATCGACTGGCACTTTCCGTCTCGATGATTTGCCTGTAACGAGTCGGGTGAATATGCTTGCCTATAGCTTCAAACACTTGCTTCGACAACAGGTCGCAAAGCTTGCTGTACTGCGTACCGTTGCGCGTCACCAAAAGATAATCGCACTTGGGTTTCAGCATTGGTCTCACGTGTTCCTGGTACTGTTCGATCAACTCTAGATCGGCTGGCTCCAAGAGGAGAGTCGAACGAATACGTTTGTGCGGTCTTGAACATCTTCTGGTCTATGAAACCTCCATTATTTCTAGCCTTCTCTAGCATCTCCAGAGTCAAGTGCTGGTAAGTCATCGGACGAGAACCCTTCACTTTCACAAATAGGTACGTGGCCAAGAAGCATGTCGCAAATGACAGGTCGGTCGGAGAGACGCTCCTCGGTTCAGTTTTACAACGGTCCAGCACTGAAGTCAGTCGTGGCAGATGATAGGGTATCACCTTTGCCAGGTCTTCCAGTGATGCCCAGCAGCCCTTGGCTTCCAGATTCTCGATGTCAAGATCCCTAGCCCACTTGATTTTCCTCTTTTTGGCGATAGTCTTTCGCGCCCGCTTTATGTACACTTCGGTCATGGCAAAACTGCTGATGACGTTCGTTGACAGACCACTGACCTTCCGGTAATCCATAAGTTCGGACATGGCTTTGAGATACGTCAGTTGTGCGGAGTAGCCTATCTTTAGCTCGTCCTGCATGGCGTCGACGAATCTACACACGAGAGCAGGAGAACCAAGGCAAAAGTCGATAGTCTCTGCCGTCAATTCGTCGTCGTCATCTGCACAGCAAAATCTCAGATATCGCACAACTCTGTTTGCAGTTTGTTGTGCGTGCTTTTGGGGCTTTCCTCCACCAGTGCTACCACAAAGCCACTTCACAAAATGTTCCCCTGCGATTGTAGAACAGGAGTTTGATGGTGAATAGAACTCTTGCAGGCCAGTCGAAGACTCTGTTTGAAGTTCAGCACACTGCGTTCTTTTCCTCAACAATTTCGAGGGTTTCGTATCAAAGTAACTGTACCAGGAATGTCTGCTGCGTACATGTTTTCTGCAACCTCTGCGCGATAAAAATCCGTCGTGATCACAGTGTGGCACAGGGCAATGGAACACGCCATCTTCGTCTTCTTCCAAGTGGAGTCTCCGTTTGCAGTCTCTTGCGCCTTCTACATTAGCCCAGTCGATTTTTCTCTTCACTTTAGACATCACACTTGCAGACCGACTTGGAACATAATGATCCTAATGCTGCTTCACTCCGTTAAATAGCTACTAGCACATAATCATTTCATTTATAACCTGACCAATAAACAACCTCAGTGTCGAACAAGTCTGAACAAGCAAGCAAAGCCTTTGTGTTAAAGACTCCCAGGCGGCCGGACACGAGTGATCTTGCCTTATTCTTGCCCGAACAAGAACCTACACTGCCTCGCACACTATTGATTCAATTATAAACTGACCAATAAACAACCTCAGTGTCGAACAAGTCTGAACAAGCAAGCAAAACCTTTGTGTTAAAGACTCCCAGGCGGCCGGACACGAGTGATCTTGCCTTATTCTTGCCCGAACAAGAACCTACACTGCCTCGCACACTATTGATTCAATTATAAACTGACCAATAAAGAACGTCAGTGTCGAACAAGTCTGAACAAGTGAGCAAAACCTTTGTGTTAAAGAATCCCAGGTGACCAGGCACGAGTGATCTTGTCTGGACAAGAAAGTTTCAAAACTTCATACACTGTCTGAAACCGCGCAAAATAGCACTCATCAATCGGATGTTCAATAAAGTTGGCTTTCTCTGAGTTTTTGCAACTGAGGGATTTCACGAAGGACCGACCACACGTTGACTATGTGGCCATAAATAATTGGCGCATTGGCAGCCATATCCGCTATATCCGTCTTATCCATCTTAACCGCTATGTAGCCTAAGAAAGTGAAGCGAAGTAGTGACCAGCTCTTAATTGATAAAGCAATGAAACTCTAAGAGGCTGTAATCACTGCTCTAATTCACTTTCACTGACTATTTATACTTTAGACACACAGCTTCAGTGAAAGTAAGTTTAAACGTTCTGAATCTCTGCCTAATAAAGTATCTATCTGCAAGTGTAAAGCAATACTTTTACTGTGCGAGCAACAAGAACTACCCAGACTTACCGAAGTTCTATCCGAGACACATCAGAGACGATGGACCGATTAGTTCCGAAACTCTTTGCCGGACTGTTTCGGGCCTCGAACCGGAACACACAATCAGAACAAATCGTTCGTGGATCGCAATGTTCCGCAACATTAAAAATCATCGGGACCGTTTAGGTCCTCGGATCGGTATACCCAAATCGGAACAAATCGTTCGTGGATCGCAATGTTCCGAATAATGGAAAATCATCGGGACCGTTTCGGTCCTCGGATCGGAACACATAATCGGAACAAATCGGACACGGATCGGGACACATTAGTCCTATGTGTTCCGAAATATGAAAACTGGTCAGGATCACTGTGTTCCTCTTTGAAAAGGACCACAGTGTTCCCGATGCTTCATTGCAATCGGTCCAAATCGGACAGTATTTGTTCCGATAATAAAAAAAATTGTCGGAAACGTAACAAGAGAGGGGGAGAGAAAGAAGGAAGACAGAAGACAAGGAAAAGAGAGAAAGAAAGGCGAAGAGAGAAGAAAAGGCAAAGAGAAAAGAGAAGGCAAAGAAAGAAGAGAAAACCGGAGGAAAGGAGGATGGCAGCATACAGAAGGATGCTGTCAGGCCTCCTGTCCTCCTTGGAAGTTTAGTTCGTTATTATAGTGGTAAAAAAGACATAATTTTGCAGTTTTTCATTCAAACTTTCAAACCATGTAATGAAATAAATGTGTGCAAAATGTCAAAAAGTTTACGACTCTAAAAAGAGTGAGCATTTTTTTTACTCAACTTAATTTTTAACATTTTTGTGATTAATCACTTTACCACTATAATGGATCAGCTCTGACCCAGTAAGACAAACAACATCTGTCAGCATCAATTCTTTCTATTCTTAATCTTATTATCGTCATCATTATCTTACAACAGACTATTCATTGTGAACCCTTTTCATCAAACTCTTGTTATATAAGCTTTATCTAGTGGTCCTGCCTGGTACGAAAACCCAAAACCTTATAGGAAAAAGTAGGAACGTACTCTCCAACCAAACGCATGAAGAAGCACAATCCCTTGGGGGATAAGGGAATAATAACTAGCATGAACTTAATACAGGTAAACAACCCTTTCACTCCCAAGCATAAATGCAGAATCTCTCAGCTTTATTCAAAATACATTATATAAGTAAAGTAGTGAGAAGTGATAGTTTATAGTCAGCATTCATTTAACCAACAACGTACAGAAAGCTATATGTTCTCTAGCTATATTGTACAATACAGTACACCTCTAACTGAAAGAGAAGTTTCAATTTGATCACTCTTGGGTGTGAAAAGGTTTACATTATTTTGTTACGAAATTGGTTACTGTCTACCTTGGTGCTGGTCTTAATTACATGTTATTGCCGCTTACATTACATCACTGTACTGAAGCTTTCCTTCATAAATAGCTAACAGTCCTCTAAAAAATAGGTAAATAACCTTACAGTACAGAATATTGCCACAGCAGTTTACATCATCATTACTTGTGCCAATGTGTTAAACTTTGTGTTAGAAAGGTACACACAGAAAAAACAATTGGCTCTGAGAATGTTGCCCACTTGAGCACAGTACAGCATCATTTCAAATGCATCCATGTATAACAAATTTCTTTTTGAGGTTTCTTGACACACCATACAAGAATATGCAGGTTAGTATCCTTGAGAACAATCTTTTGGCATTCTTGTTAGACACAGTCAGCATTGTCAGTTCATTTTTGGCTGCACAGGAGTTGTCTTCTCAGCCTGATTTCTTCACTTGAACATTTCCTTTAGCATGATCTTTGGAGATGAAAGCACATACTCAATTTTTGACTCCAGTACATATTGTTGCAATTTATTATACAGTAGTTACCTATAAACAACATAGAAATTGAACTTCCATTTGGATTGAAGTGTAGGTTTAGCCAAGGAACCTCTCTTTGCTCCTACAAAAAATCAGAAAGGCACCAATTTTTTAAGTACACAGTGGGATAATTCACATGATGTACACAATACAACACACTTTCATAGCTAACCTGTACTATTCATCCACAATTGACATAAATCTTGAAAGGATGCTGCAAATGATCTGGTGTGCCATAAATAAATACTTGTTGTCCTGGAATGTCAACATAAATAGGTCCTACAAAGAGATAAAATTCTTGAGTACATTGTCAAGTGTTTCACAGTACACTATAGGTGATAGCAACATTTTGTTGCAATATTTAGTTTAAGAATGTGTGATAAAGAGATTGTATATATGCACAAACAAAAGGTTAATGTTACATTGGATTATTACAGTACCTTCTTTTGGTATTGTCTTTTTTCATCTTTAATGCTTAGTACCAGCACTGTTTTTTGAATAATAACAATTACCTGTATAGTACACTTTAGTATGTTACTATGGATAAAATATTGCACATGGAAAAAATTAAGGACAAAATAATATTTTTCACTAAAACAGATACAACATGTACATGCAGCAAAATAGATAAACATGGCATTGCCCTCATACTCTCTATTCCATGGTACTGCAATGGCTGACATTGCTGTAGGATGTTGCTCTCAATTTGAAAAACTTGTATCTGGTGATGCTAAGCCTCAATTTTGAACACAAAATAGCATGTGATTTGGTACGCATAAACTTCTGAACTCATAAAATGTCTTTTAACAGTACCGTGTACTCATGCAACAAAAAGTGGCATATTCATTACAGTTTCAAGATTTGGATGTTTTATGTAAGAGTAAGGTAACTTGTTCGATATGTTTACTAAAACCGTAAGAACTCAATATTTTGACATGTTATAAGTTTTGATCTGTTATAAGTTTAACTTATTATGCAAAAGTAGAAAGACAAAAGCGGTCTACCTCATCTTACAGTTTTCAGTGGTAAACATGTATGTTTGCCAGTGACATTCACACCCTGGAAGTCACCAGACTGACAACATCATGATGGTAGAAGATACAGTTTTGTCTTCCTTGCCTGAAGGCTCACAAACTCTGGAAGTCATGAGACTATCGCCTGTGATAATAGAAGATACAGTTTTATAACTTCCTTACTCGAAGGCACACAAACTCTGGCAGTCATTAAGACTAACGCTTGTGATGATAGAAGAACTGCTGCCTTCCTTGCCTAAAAGATAGAAGTTACTGTTGTCTTCATTGCCTGGAGGCGTACAAACTCTGGTGGCCACGAGACTATCGCCTGTGATGAAAGAAGATCAGTTTGTCTTCCTTACCGAAAGGCACAAACTCTGGCAGTCATAAGACTAACGCTTGTGTGGTAGAACTGCTGTCTTCCTTGCCTAAAGGATAGAAGTTACTGTAATCTTCTTAGCCTGAAGGCTCACAAACTCTGGCAGTCATAAGACTAACGCTTGTGATGATAGGAGATCTGATGTCTTCCTTGCCTAAAGGCGCACAAACTCTGGGAGTCACGTGATTCACGTCTCTTGATGGAAGTTACTGCTTTCTTCTTAGCCTAAAGGCTCACAAATTCTGGCAGCCATAAGAATAACACTTGTAGGTTGGTTGTGATCGTCCGGGTTAGAGTAATCTCGAGAAAGACTGTTGTTGGTGACTGACGTTTCGACTACCTGAGCGGAACAAACGCTGCCTCTCTGGCTACGATACGTTGACGATACGTTTACTGCTGTACACAAAGACGACATTGACTCCTTCCACAAACACCTGAACGACCAAAACCCTGACATACAGTTCACTAAGGAAATCGAAGACAACGGAAAACTCCCGTTCTTAGATTGCCTCGTGAGCCACGACAACGACCGGTTACGAACTATAGTCTACAGAAAACCAACGCACACTGACAGACTACTTGACCAGACTTCTTACAACCCTACTTCACACAAGGCTACCACAATCAGAACGCTGACGAAACGAGTGCAACTACTTTGTGACTCTCCCGACGACTTACTTAACGAGACCCGACACCTGGAACGCGTTTTCCAGAAGAACGACTACGACCCTAACTTTGTCAAACACAACACTCACAAGAACACCGCACCCAACGAGACTACCGACAACGAAACCACTGACGACACAACTCCATTGACCTAGGCCACACTACCGTATATCAGAGGCACCTCTGAGACGATAGCACGTATTCTACGACCCTACAACATCCGGGTAGCCCACAAACCCATCACGACTCTACGCGACTTACTGACCAACGTAAAGGACAAAGACGAACCCATCAACAGACAGGGAACAGTATACAGAATATCTTGTACTGACTGCAAAGCCACCTACATCGGTGAAACTGGCAGAAACCTGAACACGAGACTTACTGAACACAAACGAGCTACCAGAAACGGCGACATCAGAAATCACATTTCTGAACACCACCGACAGACTAAACACGACATCAACTGGGACTCTGCTGAATGCATCAGCCACAGTACCAACTACTACCAACGACTTACACTGGAAAGCTGGTGCACAAACTTAGAACGGAAACCACTCAACAGATGCCAACAACTACCGGCACCTTACAAACGACTGATAGATGACATCAAACGCAACCGAACGAACAATAGACTAATCAACAGGACAAAAGAACATCAACTGACCAATAACGAAACACAACCAAGCCGACTCGACCAACCATAGACCAACATAACGGACCAATCACTTCTACAACCAGAGACATATATACCGCAATCCGACTAATGCTTTTCACTTGACTCTGAAGATGACTTCCGCTCAGGTAGTCGAAACATCAGTCACCAACAACAGTCTTTCTGGAGACTACTCTAACCCGGACGATCACAACCAACCTACTGTTCACACTCCTGGGTTCAAACCATTTGCCAATAAAACTTGTGATGATAGGAGAACTGATGTTTTCCTTGCCTAAAGGCTCCCAAACTCTGGCAGTCATGAGACTAAGTTTGTGATAATAAAGAACTACTGTAAGTGGAGGCACGTTCCTGGCTACCTAAACGTTGCTGACGACTGTTCCAGGGGCTTATCTGCACGAGATCTAACACAAGAAAGTAGATGGGTCAAAGGACCGAGTTTCCTCTGGCAAGATGAAAGCCACTGGCCAGAACAAAAGATCTGCTGACCTCCTGACTATGGTGACCCTGAAGTCAAAGTTGAGATACGGTCTGCTTTTTCCTCCAAAGTGGACAACGCCTTAATGGATCCAGAGAAAACCTCCTCATGGATTCACCTACTTAGAGTGACCGCTTGGATCAAGAGATTCATCACTAATTGCCAAAGAAAGCTGAAAAAGCAGGTTCAAGATGCAGACCACTATCAGCAAGAGAACTTAAAGATGCAGAGGGATTCTGGATCAAAGCAAGCCAAACACAAACCTACCAAGATGATTTGGCAAGGCTGAAGGAAAACAAGGAGCTTCACCGTAGCAGTGATCTTTGTTTCCCCAATCCCTATGTTGACGACAATGGCATTCTACGAGTTGGAGGCCGACTGAAGCATGCACCCATTCCGTACGAAGCCAGACACCCTGCCATTTTACCTGGAAGGCACCCCATTGTTCCTCTCATCCTAACTCACTTACACCGAAAGTTGAAGCATTCTGGGGTTGAACATGTTCTCTCAGAATTCAGAGAGAAGTACTGGGTGCCACAGGCCAGACCAATCATCAAGAAGACCATTCAGTCCTGCACTAGCTGCAAGAGACGCAGTGTTCAACCTGCACCTCCCATGATGGCAAACATACCGCCAAGCAGATTGCAAGCGTTTACACCCCCTTTCCACAACATCGGGGTCGACTACTTTGGGCCTATGTTCGTCAAAGAAAGGAGATCGACAGTGAAGCGCTATGGCTGCTTGTTTACCTGCCTCGTGACCAGAGCAGTTCATCTAGAAGTTGCACATTCCATGGACACTGATAGTTTTATCATGGCTCTTAGAAGGATGATTGGCCGACGAGGAAGGCCGAAGTGCATTTACAGTGACAATGGAACCAATTTTGTTGGGGCAGAAAGAGAGCTGAAGGACTGTCTGAAAAGACTGAACCAAGCCACAATCTCTAACACTCTCTCGCAAGAGGGTACCCAATGGATCTTCCACCCTCCGTCAGCACCACATTTTGGTGGAATATGGGAAAGGCTGGTTAGATCAGCCAAGAGAGCTGTGAAGGTTATTTTGAATGGCCAGATAGTGAATGATGAGACCCTACACACATTGATGGTAGAAGTTGAGAGCCTACTCAATGGAAGACCGCTCACCCATGTCAGCGTGGATCCCCATGACCCTGAACCAATCACCCCAACCATTTCCTCATGGAAGGAGAAGTCCGAACCTATCACCAGATGTATTTGATAATAGAGATTTAAGCTCCAGGAAAAGATGGCAACAGGCTCAGACCATTACAGACCTTTTCTGGAGGCGGTGGTTACGCAAGTTTGTCTCTAATCTCACAGAGAGGAGAAAGTGGAGACAGCCGATCCACGAGCTTCAGCCCGGAGACGTAGTGCTTGTTGTCCATGAGAACCTACCGCGAGGTCAGTGGGGCCTTGGCCGAGTGCGCAAAACCTTCAAGGGAGACTAGCATGGAGTGTACAAGCGGCCAGTTGTCAAGCTGTGCCTACTGGAGGAGGCACAACTGAATGTGCAGTAAGATGAAGGCCATGTGACGACACCGTCGAACTGCACAGGGGTGGCGATGTTGCCAACTGGCCAGAACAGTCTGTTTTTCCTGTCTCTAGTGTGTTTTAGTGTGCCTGCGATTATTTTAGATGGTCAGCACTTTAGTTTTAGTTTCAGTTCAAGTAAGCCAGTATTTAGGCTCCACAGCCTCAGTATCATGTTTGCCATATGGCCTCTTTGTTTTAGCTCACCATCTGGTTCCTTTATATAATTTACTCCTTTGTCCCAGTTCTTTGTATTCTACCATGTTACTTCTTTCTAGGCTACTTAAGGCAATAGTTCTTTGCTCTTTCAGCAGTTAGTCTTCAATTAGCAGTTAGTTATCGGTCAGTCGTCAGTGAGTCAATCAATCATCAACCAATTTGTGTATCTGTGAAGTGAACCCAATAAATCATCAGCAATCGGACATCTCACGAACATGGAGTCGAGTCAATAGCATCCTGCAAACCATTAGAAAGTAATCAAAGGTAACCAAGTGTGTTCACAACCTAAACAAACAGTGTAGTAAATATAAGATAAAAAGTCTGAGTAGTGGAAGGAGAACAGTCATTTGTATGCATGCAATCATCATTATACAGGGCATGTAAGAGGGTTTGTTTTAATGTCTTGGTACTGTTGGGTACTAACGGCCGGAAGGCTGGGGGCCAGGAGCGGATACCTCCCATAACTTAACCTTCCGTGATGTGATAATGGTATGCAGTGAGAATAAAATACTATTCTCACTGCATACATAATTGGCGCTTCACGAAAAAGCGTGAAATTCCTCGAATTCAACCGCCTGAGCTACCGTATGGGGCGTGCATGATGCTTTGCGCGCTCTACATATGTAACAGCTTGCAACGTGGCTCAAACTGACTCAGTCCACATTATTGCCGGGGAGGAGCTCAACATTTTCACCCCACCCACCTCACCTAGGTCACTCTCTCCGCATGCCTGTTGCCATGTCTCGGATACCTCCCATAACTTAACCTTCAGTGATGTGACAATGGTATGCAGTGAGGATAAAATACTATTGCCAACAACTGACCAAAGGATGAGCGATTTTCATTTTTTGAGTTTGGCCGCTGTTTGTACGATTTTTACAGTGCCTCTTAACAGATAAATTTATTATTCTCCTGACTAAAATGTACTAGTTCTTTTACTGTATCATTTCAGTTGCAGTTATATATTAATAGATTAAACACAATGCAAAACAGGACAAACTTTACAAAGCTGGTAAATATAATATATATCCTTACTTTTGTATACCTTGTAGCATATCAGTAGTATATTATCCTCACTTTCATTGTTTAGTTTAGTTTCAGTCAATTGAGTTAGCCATGCACGATGACAGGAGAATAGGAATAGGACTTTTGTCCCAATTCACACCCATCTCCCGCTCTTTACATTTTCACCATGATTTCCTCTACATCTTCCTTTTACTTTTCTTTCTTCTTCCTCTCTAATTTTCCCTCATGTTTTCGTATTATACTTTTTGTCTCCTGTTTACTTAGGTATCGATGCCAAACCTTAATAATTTCGTCAATAGGAGTCACTTTTTTGTTGTTGGTAAACAAGCTTACAAACAAAGTAACGTGTGCCAAAGGACAGTTAACACAGAAGAGAGATGGTGAACAAGGCGCATCAAAACTTCCCACTTCTGTGAAATCACCAGCAGAACCAAATGGATCGAGAACTCGACTTGGGGCAACTCAAACACTAAACAGAACTGAGATTGATGTCACAAGACACGCCTTGCCAAACACAGGCATTGTATATACAACTAACCCAAGCGATTAAATCTAACCCTAGCCTTAACTCATAACTCTAACCCTGACACTAATCCTAGCCATAAATCTAACCCCTGCCATAACCCAAACTATAACTCCAACCCTAGACTTAACCCCAACCCTAACCAATTTAACCCCACCCTAATTTACACTGTCTTAAAGCCCCAACCTATTAACATTTTACTAAGTCTAATCAGATAAACATAAACATTACACTTTTTCCAAACACTTAAACTTCCCCCTTTTACATTTAGATTTTCATATTTGTTTTTGCATTTTAATAAACTCGATTTAAGGTGATTAAA
Source organism: Plumapathes pennacea (assembly GCA_964036295.1). Lineage (NCBI taxonomy): Eukaryota > Metazoa > Cnidaria > Anthozoa > Antipatharia > Myriopathidae > Plumapathes > Plumapathes pennacea. Next base: position 27,918,528 of record OZ038463.1, on the reverse strand, counting down.
TAGATCTCAATTTAAGGTGATTACCAACAGGTAGTCTAAGATATTAGATCGTGTCATGTGATATGTGATGCCCGCTGCATTGTGCAACTGAGACGGTTAGATTTTATAAGGATTTGTATGGGAGATTTTGGTCATTCATGAACTTGGGTTTTATGGCAATAATAAAGCTGAAACTTGTGTACCTTCTTCCTGTGTGTATTCTTTTGCCACTGTAGTAATTTTAGTGTAATCCGTTGTATTGTGGTTTGCTAAATCCCCCCCCCAGGTAGGAGACTATGGCTGTCACGTCATTGCGTCACTCAAACAACCAAAATCTTTTAAAATTGGTCCGAGCACTAAATTTCTTTTAAAATCCTCTTTTCCAAAGTCTTATCGACATGCCATGCTCGATCCAATTGCGATTCTTCTGTGTCTGGCTTTAAGCGCCGGTTATTTGCCACAAAACCAAGAATATCGATGTAGGGGACAAGCAGCCCTCAAAAGATTCAACTGTTGATCACAAAATTTCAACTCTCCCGGTAGGGCAGAGGTCACATGACACATGTCACAAACGCCAAGGCCCACCCTGCAAAAGAGCAAACCATTGTTTGAAGCAGCCAAACAAAAGCCAGGTCTTCACAGTTGAAGTTAGACAGCTCAGGGAAATCCGTTTGGTTTTTACATTAGTTCATTATCAACGCTCAATTCAAATCGCTTCACTATCGTTCCAGTACGCTTTTTACAATGAGGAAAAGGCAACACAGCCAAGAAAATCAAGATCAGGCAAAATCAAATGAATTTGGATACTAGTTGTCTAATAAACTGTGGTAAGTAAAACTATAATACTTATAACAGTACATCATCACATGTGTTCAAAGCGGTAACTTTTATTAAAAAACAATTACTCTTTTTCATTTAGGGTACTGAGGTCCTATAGATTCTTAAATGAGTATCTGCTAATCAAATCGCAGCAAAGTATACAATAGAACACGATAAAGAGAATGAACCCCGCCACCAGGCAACCCCCAGTAATCAACTACCTCAGCACTCTTTGGATCCAATTGTGCTCAGCTTGTGGGAAAGCTGCAGAGTAAGGCTGTCAAGAGTTGGGAAGAAGGGAACAAAGTTACAAATGAAGCACGTAAATCTCGCCAACACAAGAATTCAGACGTCAACAAATGTTCATGGTTTGTGAAACGTGGACGTGCCCAGTCCATGGATGAAGGTACGCCAAAACGACTGAGTTGTCCCTCATCAGGCAAAAACTATAGTTTTTCAATGGCCAAAAAAGGGCAACTGAGATTTGCATCAATTCTTCTGCAGCTGGTGGAAAATCAATTAAGCTGACGTGCCAAGGGTTTCACAGAAAGCTGAAAAATGCTGGTGAAAGGGAGAAGCCCCTTTAGAAAAGATTTCAGAAAGAGCTGATAAACATGGGCATTAATGACAGCAATGATCTGCAAAGGACGATGTCAACCCCCAGAGACAACAACACTCCCATCTGACATGAAGGTTAAGTGGGAACAGCAGCAGAAAATACTGCAGTCCAAATCAAAGAATAGGATACCGCTGGCACTTCAAGTAACTCAAATGTTTATTTTCTTAATTCCCTAATTTTTTTGTCTGAGGGTTTAAAGTATCTATGAAGTTTATTTTAGTATCACATTGGCTGGCCCACATACTGATTATTGTAAATTGTATATCAATAATCAAAATATAATGTAATTTTTTTATCCATGTACTAATCGACCTGCCGTGCATACACTTGTTAAATAAGGCTTTGCATGGAATTATACTGCAAAGACCCCCATGTGCTAGATCCTCTTAGGAAAGTCATTCATCTCCCAAGCAACAGAATTATCAGGTACAAATTGTCAACACTGCCTGGTTAGCTTACAGAATTTTGGAAAATAATTGTCGTATTATCTAAAAATATATTATAATGATTTGGAAGGTTTTCAATTTGGTTTTGTCCTTGTTCTATAACACAGGTGTTACAAAACCAAGCACAATCGACAGCCAGGATGGTAAAGAAGGACTTTGAAGTGGTGTTTGCAGAAGGCAAAGAAGCAGAATCTGCAGGACTGTGACAATTGGGGTAGACTGGTCCTTGGTGAAATGAAAGTCCAGGTAAATATTGTAAACATGACTTTTGTCAGGGTGACCAGCATTTTTTCAATTGCACAGCTGAGTTACAGTTCTTGGAGAAAATTATACATATTTTCCAAACATTTATTCAGGTTCATTAACGTAATATGTTATTCTATTTATTGATAGGAGAATCTTGAAATGGTCATTAAGAATGGAAAGCATCGTCTCATCGTGTAGTGTTCAGTGTGTAGTTGTCCTCTCTGACTGTTGGTTCCGCTTACCAGTGGCACGGTTTTCCAGCCATGAGTGTACACCAAGTGATTTTTACATGGTAGTCTAGAAGGGTGTATGTTACAGTAATATGACTTCAAGTAGGTATGTAAGATTATAATTAAAAAATAATCCAAGGGCATAATACGCACAAAGGACCGCAGCAGTAACAAAATGATAACAAGACAATCATATACTTGTGCATACAATAAGCTTTGTATAATATGTAATGTAAAAATGGTAGTTCGTATTTGCTTTTCATTCTTTGCGTAAATTATACAATCTAGAATTTAATTGGTGTATCCTGGATAGTGCTGAATGCAACAGAAAGTTTATTAAGATCCTTTTCCCTGACCAAGATGCCATCAGCTAAATTTTGTGGCATTAAAGTTGAAAATGTCTAGACATACCGTGTGTACATCCCCCAGTATGAGTAAGCTGTGTGCTTAGGAACAAACTGAATGTCGAGGCTGTGCTTTGCTTCAAGTGTTGATGTCTGATATTTTGGAGACAGCTTTGCAACGTCATTCAGCAAATATTTGTTGGTTAAAAGCTCCTCCAATTTTACCGCTGCTGTAGTGCCTGTGTGGAATATAAACATAGTACCATTATTATTGTAACCCGAAATGCTAGAATATATACATTTTTTTATTGTTGTGGGGGATTGTTTTACTTCTGACATTATTGTTATCATCATACCAGGTGCAAGCCAAAGTCGGTCTCTTGCATCTTCATCCAGTTCTCCATGGCCGCATTCATGGTACAGTTCACTGTGAGCATTGAAGTGAATATTCTGTATGTGAAGTGAAAGAATCTTCCATTTTTCAACCATTAATTGTGAATTGCCATCTGGTGTAGATGCTGCACACCAATACATATTGTAACCCGAAATGCTAGAATATATACATTTTTTTATTGTTGTGGGGGATTGTTTTACTTCTGACATTATTGTTATCATCATACCAGGTGCAAGCCAAAGTCGGTCTCTTGCATCTTCATCCAGTTCTCCATGGCCGCATTCATGGTACAGTTCACTGTGAGCATTGAAGTGAATATTCTGTATGTGAAGTGAAAGAATCTTCCATTTTTCAACCATTAATTGTGAATTGCCATCTGGTGTAGATGCTGCACACCAATACATATGGTTTGATATGGAGGAACGCCACTCTGCCACATCTCCACAATCGTTTCTTTTGGACAGTTTGTCCACTTTTTTACACAAGCCTGATAGTAAAAGAAGATACTTTGAATTAAGCATAAGTAGCATCAATCAGTCAGTTCTGCTATAAATATCTTTTGACAGAAGTTAACTGACTTGCCGAACAAATCGCCATGATCCAGGACACTGCAGGCCAGTCTGGAGAGTTTTCGCCACCGTACAGCTCGCAACCGCACTATTCCCTGGAATAGGATTGATCTTGAATTTTGGACGGAGACTTCTGCGGGCCTGGCTAAACCTTATTGCGTGGTCTGTTCTAGCCTATACCATAAGATAAAAGATTGCCTATCCAAAGAGCACCATCACCCCCGCAGCAGTGCCTGGCAAAATTGGTTGCTATAACTACAAGTCATCTGGCTGTTCAAGGAGTGCCTGCATCTACTGCCACGCCTGTCAACACTGTTCAGTCACCAGTCACCCAGCCTTCCAGTGCCGTTCCAAAGATGGACACGGCCCTGGCAACAAAGGCTCGCCTTCAAGTCGAACAGCTCCGGAAACAAGATGAGCATTTGCAAATCTCTACCCCAATTAATATTGCTAAGTTAGAAAATGAACTCAAGTCCCACCCAGACAAAGTTTTTGTTAAAAGTTTAATTGATTATAATCGTTTTGGTTATCGTATAGGTTTTCCTGGCACTCAGCAATCTCAGGTCTCCCTAAATCCAATTTCGTCCTCCAAGGATCCAGAGGTCGTTAACAAAAATTTTCCTAAAGAGATTAACTTAGGTCGCTTGGTAGGGCCCTTTTTAGAACCCCCGCTGCCTAATTTGCAATGCCATCCAGTAGTCGTAGTTCCTAAAAAACACTCCACCGAGTGGCATACCATCTATCATTTATCTTATCCTGAAGGCGATAGCATTAACGACAAAATCCCGAAAGATTCCTACTTTCTTCAGTACGGTAGGGTGGTTGACGGAATCCGTATCATTCAGGGCCTCGGTCCTGGCACTTACATGGCTGAAACCGATCTCAATTATGCATTTCGTTTAATTCCCATCCACTCTGAGAACTGGCATCTCCTTGGAGTCCATTGGAATTCCCGTTATTACGTAGATATGTATTTGCCTTTTGGCTTCTATAGTGCTCCTTACACTTTCAACCAGCTTTCAGATGCACTAGAGTGGGCCCTCAAGCATAGCTACGGTCTGAAACACCTGATTCACATCCTTGACTAGAAATACGATAATCGCAGATACCCCCTCACTCCGTCCTGCACTGGCATATATTAGAAGTTTCGACGCAAAAAAACAAAACAAAAAAAACAAACAAACAAACAAAAAAAAACCTAGAGGTAATGTGTCTATTTTATACGGCCTTTGATATAACCAGCTTGTTGTAGTTGACGGAGCAAGCGTGTTAAAATAACGTTTTACTACTTGTACTATACCAAGTGCTGCACACTTAAAGGAGGAAAAGAGTTGCCTGAAATCTTTTAACTATGTGTCAATAGTGGTTTACTAAGGCCCCGTCCACACTGATCCGGATAAATTTGAAAACGGATATTTATTTATCCGTTTTGGCCTCCCGTCCACACTAAGACGCGTCTTCGGTGACCGAAAACGGGTATTTTCGAAAAAGTGTTTTAGTGTGGACAGTAAGAATGACTCGAAAACGGTAGTGTGGACGGAAAACTTTCGATGCGTTTTAATACGAAAGCTGCGTTTTCAAATTTATCCGGATTAGTGTTGACCGGGCCAAATTTTGCGTTGAAATATATGCAGAGCTCGCAAACCCCACCCCGCCTGGCCTCTCTTGCGTGACGCCACGCATTTTCTCATGGTAAAATTTCCGAGTGAGGGGAATTTCTTTATTTTTTACCAGAACTTTTAAAAAACAAAGCGCGACTGCTGGCGTCAGCATTGTTGTCTGGACTCTTATTTACCCACGGTAAATAGACCAATCAGAGAGTGGCAAAAAACTTGAAGTACCTATTGTTGCCTCTGCTGCAAAATTCTTCTGCGCATACAAATTTTGAAGCTTACGGGATCAAAGTGTACGAAATTACTCGGTCTGTGGTTTTAAATCAAGATGGAAGTAGTTGAAAACATGTCGGCTGGCGAAGTAACAAGACCGCCCCATGATGATGCGGGTGCGGCTGAAACGGATGAGGTAAGGTGAGACCTTTTTTGAAGTTATACCTATAAATACCAAAACGTGTTTTTTTTTTGTCGAAGCGGTTTTGTATTGGTAGGATCCAAATCAATTGTGCTAGTTTGTTTTGAGGTGTTTCAGTTTTGATCATTAGAATAAATTCAGTGATTTTTGCTGTCGAGTCTTCCTGCCTCTCCCATTTTCTTGTCCGTGTCAAAACCATGTGGCGATTTGCTGCAAATTTGCTCACAGTTGCTCGAAAACTTTAAAAACGTTAGAAAATGTTAGACGGTTAGTTTCTTTGCCTTCTTTCGCCACCAACATTCGCCAGTGGAGATTTTGCGTGTTTGTCTGGAATGTCTATTTGCCATTTGTACAAGTTTCGGTTCTTCATGCACTAATTTATGCGCTATTGCAGGAACAGGCAAGAAAATCGGGAAACGGTTTTTGTGGTGAACCGTTTTAAAGGGCACACCACTACAAAGGTAATTGACATGCTGTTAGTCCTGTCAAACTTCACTGCTGGTTCTGAATATTGATGCACAACCGCTGATCTGTTTCATTTTCAGAGTGTGCCCTAGAACTCAAAAGTTTCACTCGGCGTTTTTAAACGAAAGGTGGCGAGATGGTTTCGCCTCCCCAAAACTTTGAAGTTCTTTTTCTCTGGGCGGGATGGGAAGAGGACAGAGAAGATAAGGTACGACAATATTTAACTCCTGCTGTTTTCAGTGCGAGATTTGCGCAGTGTTTACAACATGCACCACGGTTTGCTTGTTTCCTCAGTAATGGAGATACAATCTACATCTGTACTGGAGAAGAGGGGGAGAGGAGAGGAGAGAGGAGAAAGAGAGAAGAAAAGGCGAAAAGAGAAGAGAAGGCAAAGAAAAAAGAGAAAGCAAAGCGAGAAGAGAAGGCGAAGAAAGAAGAGAAAACACCGGAAGAAAGGAGGATGGCAGCCTACAAAATGATGCTGTCAGGGCTGCTGTCCTCCTTGGAAGTGTAGTCCGTTTCATTATAGAGTGGTAAGGTAGGACATAATTTTGCAGTTTTTCATTCAAACTTTCAAACCACATAATGAAATAAATGTGCAAAATTTTAAAAAGTTTACAACTCTAAAAAAATGAGCAATTTTTTACTAACTCAATTTCATTTTTGTGATTAATCACTTTACCACTCTATAATGGATCGGCTATGAACCAATAAGAAAACAACATCTGTCAGCATCAATTCTTTCTATTCTTAATCTCATTATCATCATTACTATTCTTAATCATATTATCATCATTATCATACAACACACTATTCATTTTGTGCCCTTTTTATCATACTTCTGTGTTATATTATATAAGCTTCATCAGGTGCTCCTACCTGGTACGAAAACCCAAAACCTTGTAGGAAAAAGTAGGAACATACTCTCCAACCAAAAGCATGCAGGAGCACAATCCCTTGGAGGATAGGGGAATAATAACTATCATGAACTATACAGGTAAACAACCCTTTCACTCACAAGCTTAAATGCAGAATCTCTCAGCTTTTTTAAAGTGCATTGTATAAATTAAGTAGTGAGAAGTGACAGTTTACAGTCAGTATTCATTTAACCAACAATGTACAAAAAGCTATATGTTCTTTATACTGTACAATACAGTACACCTCTAACTGAAAGAGAAATTTGAATCTGATCACTCTTGGGTGTGAAAGGGTTTACAATATATGTTACAAAATTGGTTACTGTGTACCTTGGTGCTGGTCTTACTCACATGTTATTGCCACTTACATTACATCATTGTACTGAAGCTTTCCTTCACAAATAGCTAACAATCTTCTAACAAATAAATAAATAACCTTACAGTGTAGAATATCACCACAGCAGTTTACATTATCATTAGGTAGGTACACACTGAAAGAAAAATTAGCTCTGAGCATGTTTCCCACTTGAGCACAGTTCAGCATCATTCCACATTTTAAGAAAACATCCAGGTACATCAAATTTCTTTTTGAGGTTTTTTGACACACCACACAAGAATATGCAGACCAGTCCTTGAGAACAATCTTTTGCCATTCTTGTTAGACACACATCAACAATGTCAGTTCATTTTTGGCTGCACAGGAGTTGACTTCTCAGCCTGATTTCTTCACTTGAACATTTCCTTTAGCATGATTTTTGGAGATGAAAACACATGCTCAGTTTTTGTCTTCAGTACATATTGTTGTAATATATTATACAGTACTTACCTATAAACAACATAGAAATTGAACTTCCATTTGGACTGAAGTGTAGGTTTACGCTGAGGAACCTCTCTCTTTGCTCCTACAAAAATCAGAAAGGCACCATTTTTTTAGAGGATAATGGGATAATTCACAATGACAAACACAATACAATGCACTTTCATAGCTAACCTGTACTATTCATCCACAATTGACATAATCTTGAAAGGATGCTGCAAAGGATCTGGCGCACTGTAGATAAATACTTGTTGTCCTGGAATGTTAACATGAATAAGTCCTACAAAGAAATAAAATTCTTGAGTACATTATGAAGTGTTTCACAGTGCACTGTAGGTGATAGCAGTATTTAGTTTAAGATTAATGTGTGATAAAGAGATTGTTTTTATGCACAAACAAAAAGTTAATGTTACATTGTAGTATTACAGTACCTTCTTTTGGTATTGTCTTTTTTCATCTTTTAGTGCTTAGTACCAGAACTGTTTTGAGATAACAATATTACCTGTATAGTACAATTTAGTATGTTACTATGGATAAAATACTGCACATGGGAAATGTTAAGGACAAAATAATATTTTTCACTAAAACAGATACAGTACATGCAGCAAAATAGATAATAAATACAGCATTGTCCTCATATTCACTATTCCATGGTACTGCAATGGCTGACATTGCTGTAGGATGTTGCTCTCAATGTGAAAAATTTGTATCTGGTGATGCTGAGCCTCAATAAATTTTCAACACAAAATAGCTGGTGATTTGGTACACATTTACTTTTGAACTCCTATAGAATGTCTTTTAACAGTACTGTGTACTCATGCACCAAAAACTGGCATATTCATTACAGTTTCAAGATTTGGATGTTTTATGCAACAGCAAGGTCACTTGTTCAATATGTTTACTAAAACCCTAATAACTCAATTTTGACATGTTATAAGTTTAACCTATGCAAAAGTAAAACTACAAAAGACGTCTATTATATCACATGTTTGCCAGTGACAGTCACACCTTGAAAGTAATGAGACTGACTGCATCATGATGGTAGAAGATACAGTTTTGTCTTCCTTGCCTGAAGGCTCACAAACTCTGGAAGTCATGAGACTATCGCCTGTGATAATAGAAGATACAGTTTTATAACTTCCTTACTCGAAGGCACACAAACTCTGGCAGTCATTAAGGCTAACGCTTGTGATGATAGAAGAACTGTTGTCTTCCTTGCCTAAAGGATAGAAGTTACTGTTGTCTTCAATGCCTGGAGACGCACAAACTCTGGTGGCCACGAGACTATCGCCTGTGATGAAAGAAGATCAGTTTGTCTTCCTTACCCAAAGGCACACAAACTCTGGCAGTCATAAGACTAACGCTTGTGTGGTAGAAGAACTGCTGTCTTCCTTGCCTAAAGGATAGAAGTTACTGTAATCTTCTTAGCCTGAAGGCTCACAAACTCTGGCAGTCATAAGACTAACGCTTGTAATGATAGGAGATCTGTTGTCTTCCTTGCCTAAAGGCGCACAAACTCTGGAAGTCACGTGATTCACGTCTGTTGATGGAAGTTACTGCTTTCTTCTTAGCCTAAAGGCTCACAAATTCTGGCAGTCATAAGACTAACACTTGTGATGACAGGAGAACTGATGTCTTCCTTGTATAAAGGCTCATAGACTCTGGCAGTCATGAGACTACAATCCTGGCCAAAAGTCGTGGGACACTTAGCCTTTTATCTAAAAATTATGACACTTTCCCTCTTCCCACCCCCCTCCCCCCTTGCAATGTTGAATGAATGTGCTCAAAGTGCACTCCCATTAAGCAACATTGTATGGGGGGAGGGGGAGGACTAAGTTTTGGAAACAGGAGCCGCTTTCGTTGTTCAACAAGGAGTGGTGGTGAAAACATAGCATTTTTTCAGAGTGTCCCACATACTTTTGGCCAGGATTGTCTATAACGCGAGGCATACTAAAAATGTCCATAACTTCTAGAGGATTTGACGTATTGATGCCAAACTTGAAATAGTTGTTGTTTGTGACCTTGTGTATGTATTCGAGCCAAATTTGCCTAATTAAAAAACAGTTGGAACATTTTTGTGAATGACGTGCTCGTATTGTATGTGCTGAGGAATATGATTGTGACAGGGTGAAAATTGAAAATTGAACGGTCACAATTAAATGCCGGTTTTAACGACTAAAAACTGAGGTTAAAACCTTCAAGTCGATTAATCGTTTATTTTACGATACTTGGACGTCGAAATTAAAAGAAAAACAGCGATTCACATGGGAAAAGAAACAATTTCCGCGGAGCAGAGGGCGCTGACCTTATATCATGTCCTCTGTGGCCGACTGTGTGACAGTGCGTCTCGCTGGTTATCATAGTGGCGTTTCTGTTTCAGCCCTATTCCCCGGGCTTGTGCGTTTGCATTTCGATCGGGGAGTACGTTTCCCAGCATTAATCCAATTGCCCTTTTGTTTTGTTTCAAGCATTGCTGGGTTTTCCGCACCGGGCAACGCACACTAAGAGCAAATGTCCGCAGCTCGGCAGACTGGTGACGTCATGCCGCGGCAAAAATAAACAATTTTCTATTCAAATTTGTAAGTGATACAGATACCAATCTCCTAGCGACAAGAAATAAAGCTACTAGTATAATCTTACATGATACACGTGACATGTGTACTTTGAGTGACGTCCGAGTTCATGCCGTGACAATACTCGGCCACAATAACGTCAATTCTCAGTAACAAATACGCGAATAAATCGGATTTTACAGCACTTCCTCAGAAAAGAACGTTCGAACTACTTTGCCCACTGTAGATACATTAACATATCATACTGGCCGGTATATTTGACCAGCCGAAGCATGATTTTCAACAGTTCTCACCTTGACCGTTAATAAAAATCAAAATCTATTTATAATCTTATAGCTGTAAGTGGGTGAGAACTGTTGAAAACACATCAAAATGGCATGTTTGAACGATAAATATCACTTAGAATATAGGAAATATAAACGATAAGTCATTGTGTGCAATATCAAGAGGTACAATTTCCTTTACTTTCGAAAAATCGAACTTTTCCTGGTGAGAATTGATGAGAATTGATGTCAGTACTCGGCACACTGACGTCATGCATCCGGTTTCATGTTTCGCTGTGTTGCAATACAAGCACTGCGAAACAATGGCCACACGAATGCGAAGCTGCTGGCACTGAGGAATTTGTTTCCAGAGGTTAAAGAAACGCCACCTTACGTCCATCATTTCACTATTAACACGATCGATGCATTCGCCTTTTATCAGGACAGGCAGAGCGTCTGCTGTAACAAAGAATAGCGTGTCGCTGCTCAGTTCAATGTGTCGCTTACAAAAGTTCTTGGGCGCTGGAAAATGCACAGTGTTGCCCTCCAACGCCTGCAAAAGATCGGTCCAAGCAATGATAGTGGGACTCCATCTGAAGTCATTCAGGAAGATTATCTCCGCCTACTCAATTTTCGCGCCAATTTACAATATTTTTCTTAAAATTAAGCCCTATTGACCTCCTAATATCACTGAAAACTCGCGCCAAACTAATTATTTCTCAGTAAATATATCAAAAATGCATGCACAGCGTTTATAAAATGTACTCCTCCAAATTTGGCTACAATGCATCAAATCCTCTAGAAGTTATGGACATTTTTAATTAACTCGCGTCATAGAGACAATCCTGGCCAAAAGTCGTGGGACACTTAGCCTTTTATCTAAAATTTATGACACTTTCCCTCTTCCCACCCCCCTCCCCCCTTGCAATGTTGAATGAATGTGCTCAAAGTGCACTCCCATTAAGCAACATTGTATGGGGGGGGGAGGGGGAGGACTAAGTTTTGGAAACAGGAGCCGCTTTCGTTGTTCAACAAGGAGTGGTGGTGAAAACATAGCACTTTTTCAGAGTGTCCCACATACTTTTGGCCAGGATTGTAAGTTTGTGATAATACAGAATTACAACTCTACGGCTTCACCTGAAATGATGAGACAGGAGCCTTGTGTCCGCCTGACGGAACAGGTTGGTTGTGGGATGAAACATCAAGGAAAAATAACCATGATTTGGCAGAATGGCAGTAAAGTGAGCTGCTGCAAAGAACCCCGAGATAGGTTTGCGACCCACTAAGAATCCTCCTGGCTTCTGATATATGAAATGGTGCCTAGTGTGATCTGCTCCTTCCTCAAAAAGCACCGCCAGTTGAGCACTGTTTTGGAATGGATAAGGGAAGGAGCCATCCCTGAGAAGGAATGATGAGTAGACATATATTGCTCTGTTCAGGGCAAGGGAAAGTGCATGGAGATGAAACTTTCCACCCTAAGCTCCCCATGTGGCAGCTGTTTTGACAATGTCTACAAACGTGTCATCATTATGCTCAAGGCTGAGGAGCTGCCTGAAGTACTGCTCATTCTCTACCATTGTCAGCACGGTTAGGAGTCGCAGGTCAGCTGTCAAATCTTCTGTGCCTATCAGTCCCTGTGAAACCATATGCCACAGGCAATTGCCATCAGGACTGGTTGGAACTGCTGTGTACAGAGTTTGTACAACAGGATGGAGCTGTGCCATGATGTGCCTTTCCAAAACCTGCATGCCATCATAGACTGCTGGTTCAATGCCTCGCACTTGATCGAGTTGATGATACAGTGATTCCCTTTCTGAGCGAATAAACTCTTTGACGAAGTGAACATTTGTAACATCAGAGTGCAATATTTGGGTGCTGACTTTGCATTTTCTTGGTTCATTCCTTCGCACACTGCTTGAAACAGTTGGCTTTGAGACTTTTGGCCGAACCACAGGGTTTGCATGCCTGAATTTACTGCACGTGTGTTTTGCATATACAGCCAGTAGGTCGTCTTCAGCAATCCTGTTTTTGAGACTTTTAGCCTTACCAATAGACTGAAGTCTGTGAAAGCTCATTGGCTGGAAGAGCACATGGTCAAGAGAACTCACTCTCGATGCTGCAACAAAGGTGCATCCAGTTGCTTTCTCAGTTTTACCCAGATCAATCACTACCTTGGATAGGGTCTGACCTTGTGGATAGTCATGGCATATCGCAGTCTCAGGGGGACTTGAAGGCGTGAAAGTCTGCTACCATGGGAGCCCCACTCAAACAGTTGTGGTGGTACTGGAATACATTGTGGTCTTTCCTCCATGAAAGGGGGTCCAATGTAGTGTGGGAAATTTACAAGGACAGCAATGGGAAGGTCTGTTGGTCCAGTGTTTGCAGCAAAGAGAATGTCCTGTACTGTACCAGGGGAACCATTACACAGGCCCATTTGTTGCCAAAGGTTGGATGTGAGCATCACCTGTGCTCCCTTTGTGAGGAAGATCTCTGGGTCCAAGCCACCAGCATCATCTGACTTGGCAGAAGCTGCACCTGTGCCAGAGTGTTTGGCAGAGATGCGAGCAATGGGGGTGTTAAGGCTTTTCAACTTCTCATAGTTGTATTCAGCCACACTCTGTTTATCAAAGAACAGTCTGACTGCATCTTTGAACTCGGCCTGGTTGCTAGTGCTTGGCGACCTTGTAAGTAGCTTCCTCCAGTCGTCTTCTGTTGACTGGCCATTTCTCAATCTCAACAACAGGCCTCGGAAAGCTGCTGCTTCAGGGTTGCTTCCCGCTTGTCACATGACTTGTTTTAGCAGAACAACTGTGTCAAACATTTTGTAAACGGCGTGGCCTTGGTCACCAAGAACTGATCCTGTAGCAGCTGCATAAATTGGTCTGTCGCCAACAGGTGGAAGATGGCCAAAGTCACCAATCAAGATGACAGATATTCCCCCAAAGGGTTCAGCAAGCTTGCCTGTTCCTTGGCGTATCCTCCTGTCACCCCATCCCATGCTCCTTTGGCCCAACATTGACATTTCATCTATGAGGATGTAATGCTTTCCTTCCAGAAACATCTGAAGCCGCTGCAGTGACTGACCCTGTAATTCTTTGTTTCTCTGCTCTCGTACAGGGAGCTGCAAAGCAGAGTGGATGGTGCAGCCATGGATGTTGAATCCTGCCATTCCTGTTAGAACACATTCCTCTTTGAGCACATCTGCAATAGCACCAATGAGGTATGACTTCCCAGTGCCAGCAGTCCCTCAAATGATCATTCGCAGTGGAGTTGTTGCTTCATCAGCATTCAAGGTTTTGTGGTGGTTCTGAACAATGTCATAGGCTAGACGCTGGTTCTCGTTAAGCTGTGAAATGTCTACATGAGCCATTGGACACTGCATCTTTTTGCTGAACAGCCCACTGTGGACAGGATCGTAGGAGAGGAGGGGAAGTTCAGAAGCTCCACTGCTCCAGTCGTGGTTGTCTATCTGGTCTGTTGGAGTATCCTCATTGTGCTGGTTCAGGCGGCACAAGAGAATCCACTCCTCACATGTCTCTTCTGGGGGTGGTGGTGGTTCATCATCTTCTGACTCAGGTGTGACTAAGCAGCGCTGAGCACTCTCAATTTCAGATGCTCTTGTGCATATTCTGTGGACAGGAACGCACTGTATGCTCTGATGAAGACATGCTACATTCTTCTTCCCCATCCCATGAATTCTGAGGCTCTCCACTCCATGGCTTGTACTTGATCAGCTGGTATTTGCAGTACAGAGAGTAGTTCTTTGCAGCTGGATTGGATGAAAATGATGGATAAGCCCTTAAAACAACCTCATTGGCCCGTGGCCTTGGAATGCCGCTGACGAGATTATACTTGGAGGCAAATTCCATGAAGTTCAGATTTGATATTCCAGGGAAACGTTCCTCCCACTGTTCTCGCTTGGAGTAGATACCGAGCATTGATTGGTCCAATACTTCATCTGGTTCGCTGCCTTCCTTGCTCTGCTTATGGTTAACTTTGCGACTTTCATCAAGTGACACAGTAACAAAGGAATAGGTGCAGTGGTACAGGGGCTCCTGCAGTAGAAGGTGGGCTGTTTCCTATGCTGCCATGTCACGATCCCCAGCAACTTTGATCATTGCTTTCTTCAGTGCAGATGATGCCTGGTCAGTGTCCTGAAGCCGGTCTACACAGGTTTTCAATATGCCGGTTACTGGCTCAGAGCGTGGTTCTCCCTTGGGTATGTACTTGGCCATGTAGCGTGTACATGCATCGATGTCCACAACAATCTGGAGGTCAACATTGGCACACCAGTGCTGCAGCATGACCCTATTGTGGGAATTGAGGCGGCCATCATTGCGAATTGTGACAAGGGTGGCCCTCATCTTATGCTCACTTATCTCCTCAAAAGTGACACCAGTTTCTTCTCTCAGCTCTTGGGGATAGCGAAACCGACAGCTAAGCTCTGTCGCTGAGTCATCCAAGGTGGCCTGCCTCGTGAGTTTCTGCAGGCTACTTAACTTTTTTATTTCTGTTGGTGTTCCTGTGGTTGCCTCTAAAACTATAGGCCCCAGTACAGTTTTGGAATTCATGGGTATTGAACTTGATTCCCTTAAAATGGAAGCCCAACTCCCTGCGGACAAACTTGAGTGTTTGAGGGTAACACGTCATTCCTTTTCCTCACGCCGCTCGGAGCAGCTCGTGCAGTTGCAATCCCTCATCGGAACTCTCCAATTTGCTTGCAGGGTGGTTATTCCCGGTCATACATTTTTGCAGCGCATCATTAACCTTACTAAGGGCATCAAAAATCGCTTTCATCATGTTCGTCTGAACGCCAAGTTCTTTCATGACATAGACATGTGGCGTTACTTTGTCTCTAATTGGAATGCTAAATCCTTCTTCTTGGAGGATCAGGTTTCCGCTAGCCCAGAAACGCAGTTTTTTATCGATGTGTCTGGTACAATAGATTTCAGAGGCTAATTCGCCAGGCAGTGTTTCCAGGGCACTTTGTCATGCAAATCGTTAACTCAGGTCACTCCAAGAGCCCTCAGATAATGTCTATTGCACTACTTGATCCTCATTGCAATGCAATCTAACTTAGTAGTTCGTTGTAAGCACGTAAGCAGCAAATTGAACGAGATCGCTGATACCATCTCTCGCTTTCAGGGCAACCGTTTCAGACAATTGGTGCCGGACGCAAGCAAAACCCCTTGCACCACCCCGCCTTTGCTCATGCCCCTTTGACAGATGAAGTGCTTTGTGGAGTTTAGCCCTGAACACCAATCGCACATACCAGTCAGGCGAAAAACACTACATTGATTTCTACTTGATTAAAAGGTTATACAACCACAACGGAGCAATTATGCCAGCCTCGGAGGGGACGTTAATTTATTTCGCCTCATTTTTAGCCCTCACGGTAAAACACGCGACAATTTGCAATTATTTGCCAGCCGTGCAGAATATGCATATTGAAAACAGTTATGACAATCCCCTCTGCGCGAAGCTACGTGCATTGAGGACACTGGTTTCACCTCAGCTTTTGTTAGCCATAAAGCCCCTACTGCACAGCTGGCTATCCGAACATGACTTTCTTATGACTTGGGCAGCTTTCACCCTACCTTACTTCGGTTTTTTGCGCTGCAGTGAGTTCACTTGTCCCTCAGTTTGTCACTTTACTCCTTAGTTTCACCTCGCTCAAAATGACGTCAGTTTTTATCCCAGTTTTGATCACCCGTGCTACATGAGTGGTAATTAAGGCTTCCAAAACGTACACCTTCCGTCAGAGTTCCGTTCTAACAATAGCAAGCTCGTCACACGAATTGTGCACTGTGCAAGCCATGCATACTTACACTAGCACAACATGACCTACTACTCTGCTCCTCATTTTTCGTTCTGGTAGATTTCTGACTCAGTCTTCCATCACTAACCTACTTAGAAATGCCATACGGGCAGCATAAGAGCCTCAAGGGGCATAGTTTTAGAATTGGCGCGGCAAGCACAGCCACTGCTGCAGATTTACCGGCTTGGTTCATTAAGGTTTTAGGTCGGTGGTCTTCTGACTGCTATCAGTTATATATGAGAACACCACAGAATGTCCTTTCAGTTGCACCACAAATGACCTGCATAGATTCAACGGCTACACGCCTTTTAGGATTGACATTTTGTTTCACTTGGGGGGATGCATGTCTGCATCTGTGGCGGTTTAGCCTCTCTGGAGACTTTCCCAAGCGTATTTGGCTGGTTAGCATGATGCTAATGTCACAACTATGTTGGTCAGTGGTCAGCGGGAAAGATGGCCGCGTCTTTAGTTCCTCTCTAAAATCTCAAAAATGCTGAACCTGGCAGCTACCAATGTACCAACTTAAATCAACATGCCAATATTTAAGTCAACTGTCGTAACAATCATTCTAACTCAGCAAAAAAATGTCGAAGCCAAGATCCTCAGCTCGCAACAAAAGTCAACCATTCGAGGACAATGCCAAGTGGATTGAGTATTTATGGCCTAAACTGAAAGAGAAACTCAATAGCTGGCTGACAAATTCCCTACCGATCATAGTCAAGGACTCACTGGAGTCACTTTCAGAGGAGGTTGTTAAGCAACAAGTTGATGTGTTACGTGTCCTCCAAAAGCTTCCAACAAGCACTAACAGAAAGCCTTGAATTCGACGCCCACAAATTTCGCGACGACATCAGTCAATTGAACTCAGAGGTTAAGAACGCTATAAATACGATCAGCGGACTGACTGATGAGAATGATAGTCTTGAGCAATACAATCCGCGAACGAACCTGAGAATCTTTGGTATACCAGAAACTGACTCCCCTGATGCCTCTACAGATGACCTTGCCATTAAGTTCTTCAAAGATGAACTTGATCTGGAGATCACTGCAAATGACATTAGCAGGTCACACCGAATTGGAAAAAGAAGGAACAAACCCAGACCCATATTCGTACGTCTTACAAAGCCCAACACCAAGGTTTTCATATTAAGGAAATGGTGCGTACTCAAAGACAAGAAGCGGACAATCAAGATACAAGATCTGAGCCAGCAAAGACATGACATCCTGAAATATCTCCATGAGTCTGCTCAAGGAAAGATTTCCAAAGTCTGGACCAATCACGGGACTATCTTCTTCAGGCCTGCCATGAGCCAAACAGCCATTGAAAGGTGTTCAACGCTAAAAGACTGCACATGACTGGAAGGCACTATTTAACACCCACCAAAACCATGTGAGCCGAAATTGAAAATTTGCTGTCAGCGGTCATGACGTCAAGTCTAACCAACATGGCGGCCGAGGCGAGCTTGTCACGATCTGCGGTACTTTGCGGTGAATGATACTCTTATAGTGTTAACGTGAGTAAAGTCAATCTCAAGACAATTTTCACGCTGTTGTCATTACTTAGAGTATATTTTTATCGGATTGTTCTCCGTTCCTGTACAACCATGAACATGGTTCTGAAGGTCGTTATCTATCTACGTAACTACAGTAAAAAGTAAATAACATCCGCCAAAACCATGTGAGCTAAAAATTAAAAAATACAAGATGGCCTTCTGTTAATCTATGGAAGCACAAACTGAATTTTACCGATTCACCTTTTGGCTGGAAATTGGCATCATGACTACATATTTCCAGCGTAAGCTACTGTACGTGGTTTCGGTGGATGTTATTTACTCTTTACCCTGGTGAATGGTGTAAATAACATCCGTCAAAACCATGTAGCGTGCGCTAAAAATAAGTTGTAATCATAATGCCGATTACTGGTCCATGTAAACTGGCAGTAAATAGTAATACATATGGGGTGTTTTAGCAACTGCCCATCAAACTTCATCATTGTTGCTGCAAAGTCACTTTGCACTTTCTGTCACTGCCATTGACTGACAAAAATACACATCTTGACCACCTATTTGAAGCAAAAAGAACAGATTTTATAAATGGCATTGAGAACATTAATATCACAGATTTTGATGGCCATGTACTACATCATGACAAAACCTTCTATATGAATTATATAATTCCCAGTTCCAATTCTGTCTCAATCAGATAAGAAATCAATATAGTTCTGACTAAGTTAACTATTCTAAGCAGAAATGTTAATGTGTGTGCTCTGCTCACACATGAATGCATGTTTGATCCCCTCTTGCCTTCCCCTCACTGACAAGTTCCATGATGATGTTTGCTCAGTGGATTGGGCTGTCATGCAGGTTCCAATGCTGAATAGAGAGGGGGGGCTGACAGACCTACACAACTCCAGTTGTGAATATATTTTTGGTGCCTTCATATTTTTGCTCTGACAAGCATGTCTTTAAGGGATTTGCCTCTCTTAAAAGATATAGGGGGTTCCATGAATATCGTTTTCAATAAAGGTTGGTTTTGTATTAGATGCCAGTGTTTCATTAAAATTTCTTTTAAGTTGTACACTGACGGCTGGTATTGTGTTACAAACAGCAAGATCCTGTTGGTCGCTCTTGACTTAAGTTGAAGTGCAGACTGCCTTTCTGTAAAAGCCACATCAGAGATTCTTCTCTCTACTAGGTGGTTGGGGTTATGTTAGGTTTTTATGTATATCTTTGCTGGGCAATCATACTTCTTGGTGTCTTGCACCTGAAGAAGGCATGGTCACTTTGTTCATTTACCTGTTAGACAAAATTTTAATGTTACACATCTCAATACCAGTTATAGTTATTTCTAAATAAGAAGATACCAGACTTCAGCAGTTCTAGACAATATGTGCTATGCAAGTTGTGTAGACATAAGGCATTTTGCTTTATGATTTTGACTACTTTTCACTCTGTTTAGAATACTGTATTAATATTTGTTTTGATACTTTGTAAGGAATAAACACCGATGGTATGAAAGATGAGTGATGTTGCTTTAAAAAAATTGTCTAGTATAAAATCATATATGATTTTATTTTCTGCAACAATTTACCTCTCTCTTTTGCCAGCTTTGCTTTTAAAATCTTGTTCCTAACACTTTCAGCGGCTTGTTTCCTTGCGCAAAAAAAATAGTTGCAAAGAATTGATAGTAAGTTAGATACATAGTAACCGTAGTAGTCTCAGAAAATGACGTACCTGTCGAGGAGAAAACCTTCCTTCAGTTTCTTCCCTGCCACTTTAGTGGACGATATTGACGGACGTCAGTTCCAAACGACCGAGCATGAAGGCCGTGAAAAAAGTGCAGAAATGTTGCCTGGCTAAAAAACTTCGTGGAAAGACGTGAAAAGTATGGCACTACATGTAAAAGTTGTAAACTACGAACGTATGAAAGTAATTTGTTTAAGAAAAGCCGGTTCACTGCAAGACTTTAAAATGGCGGAAAATCGCTTTGTTTATGCGCCCGCGAGTTCTCAGCGTAAGTGATCATTGAAAGAGAGGTAGTCTGGAAACTAATGTCTCGCGCGAAACGGCCGTGCATGATCTGTATTTTTGTATGTTCTGCAATATATTGCTCATATAGTGAGCCAATGAATCCAGTTATTCGGCAGATTTTGGAGAATATAAATGTGTTATCCAGAGAACTTGAAAATGGATCGGTTTTGCGTTCAGAGAGCTCAACGGCACCACTTTCGGCGCCAGTGGTTGTGACTCAAGCAAGACCCGCGGCTCCCAGTTCCAGTGCGGTTGAAGAAGAAGTCGGAAGATTCTTTCGCGTAGCTCCACGTTTGGCTAACAGCAATAGTGCATCCAGCAGTGCTCCACGGTTCCGACTTGCTTCCCAGAACATCGGGTTTTTCATCAAGGACGTGGTTTTACTTGCTAGTCCGGAAGAGGACAACGTGCCTCGCCAAGGAAGCCGTGTTTGGCTTATGAAAAACAAACACATCGTTTCTGGTGCAGAATTTCACAAGGATTGGAATGCGTTGGCCCTGCAAACCTTTTTAAAGGGTTTGTTTCCGTTCAAACTTGAAGAATTTGACGACATTGAAGTACTGATGCCAGTACATTCGAAGTTGATGCCGCCCCATCTTGCTCCTGGTCAGCAGTTGTCTGCATTTATGCTGAAAAAGATATTCAAAGATAAACCAGTCTACATAAGACCATCGCGACAAATTCTCGAGCCACAACACAAGAAAATGAGGAGTGAAGATGAGGTAAATATTATTATATGTTTGAAAGCACGTTTTTTGGTATTCATAGTCACCAGGATGAAAATAGAGAAGGGGGTTGGTAATCTGATAGTGTCATAATGATATTACTTGTCTGGAATGAAAGCTTCTTAAACTGTTTTCTTTAGAAAACTGAACATAGTTTTTACAGTTTGTTTGTATTTCAGGTGGAGTGTTATGAAGTTCCTGAACTATCTGACAATGAAGGTGATGTGTTGAGCTTTGTTATTCAGGCAAACAAAATGAGCAAATAAGAACCAAAAATTGAACTAATTAAGTCATTTATTGTTGCTTAATGTAAGCCATTTAATATTATTAAACAGTTTATTTTTGGTACTATATATGCTAATACATGAAAAAATCCCTGCCAAAATAAGAATGAAAAATTTAGTACAAATACCGACTGCATGTAATTGATGTCCTTTCCAATCACCAAAATAGAAGAGATGAGATCAAGTACAATTGGTGAAGTTCAAGAAATTCCTTCTGTTCGAGAGAATGAGAGGCCACCTTTGTTGAACCCAACAGCTGAGGAAAGGACCCCAGTTTCAGCTGTTGTTGAACCTGCTCAAGATCTTGATGCTGTTGGCACCTCAACTGAACAACTCCCACAGTTGCCATTGTCAGTCAACATAGATGAAATAGTGCCAGAAATTATCATGCACTGCAAAGAGAAAGGACTCAGCAACAATCCCGTTGAAATCCTGCGATACATGCAAAGCCAGCTAGTCCGGGGTCGAGCTTTGGATGTGAAAAATGTGGCAGAAGCTGCAAGTGGGGCGACAACTTTCATTCTCATTGACAGAGCAAAATTACTGGAGACAGCCTTGGATGAATTATCCTTGATACCAAACAAGTTTCTCACTCTAGAAGTGCAATTCTACAGTGAGGTAATAATAAATAGTAATAATTTATTGCAATATCATGTTTGGCATTGCTTTTGCATTAGGGATTTACATTGCTAATTTTACCCCTAAGATATCTGGGTTTTATTATGCTAAGAATTGAATGAGTGAATATAAGACCATCTTATGTGAATTTTGACCATCACTGCATATCCAAAATACTGTATGGTCTGTTGTGATGTGCACAACAGATTTGCAGGTTTAAGACAGCAGGTATTGAACCTGCAATGCATTGTACACATTTTGTTTGCTTGAAACATCATATTATAAGCCACATTCAAAATACAAAGCACTACGTCACTACTACTCTGAGTTATAGCTAAAAAAAAAAAAAGAAAAAACTGTGTCTAGTGGTAAACTGATAAGAGCTGCAGTTACCTCGATCAGCACTCTAACCCCCACCTTCAAAATATGTAGACCCTTTGCCTTGACCATGCAATTTTGCTACCTTGTAGACAACCTCTCCCAATGGCTACACTTTGTCTTCCCCCAGTTGAAGGGATTTTTATTGTTTTATTTCTGGGGAACCTACTAAGTTCTGCATTCTGCTATGCTGAGAAGAATGGCCTACATCAACCAATTTGTAGCTTACCAGGGTAGAGAAAAGACTTGCAGTCCAATGCTATTTCTACCCTGCAATGAGGACAAAGATGCACAAATAAGAATACACTATAAAGGATACCAGGAAGATGTATTTAAGTTTATGTTAGACATTCCAGAGGAATTAACACTCTTCAATTGTTAAATTGGGTGCTTGAATGGAATTACAACCTGTTACATAACTAGTAAATGTGTCAGCAATATTTATTGGCAGTTTTATATTGACATATTGTTCGAACTTTTAACTGTTGCAGCAAGCGGTGGACTTGGGTGGCCGCAGAAAAGAGTTCTTTGCTTTGGTCATGAGAGAAATAAAAAAGCAGTTTTTTGAAGATGGACTAAAGGAACAGCATGCCTTTCAGTACCAAACAATTGGTCTAATTATGGGTGGGTAATAAGGGAAACAAATCACTCTGTTTAGGATCTTCTGCA
Organism: Plumapathes pennacea; assembly: GCA_964036295.1. Taxonomy (NCBI): domain Eukaryota; kingdom Metazoa; phylum Cnidaria; class Anthozoa; order Antipatharia; family Myriopathidae; genus Plumapathes; species Plumapathes pennacea. The sequence goes on along the minus strand of OZ038463.1, from coordinate 27,895,797 downwards.
AGCTTGCTTGACATCCCTCTCTAGATGATCTGTAAAATAATGTTTAGATGGTCATCACAGTTTTAAAAACTAGGATACCAAAGTTTTATAAGTGCTGTGGTAAAGCCAGACACTGTTGTATTAGTGCATACACAGATCAGATAGTGTGATGGAATGATCTGGGATGCTTTGCTATTCATTTTAGTCCATAATATTGAAATCCTTCATCATATTTTGTTGTTGTTGTTGTTGTACATACTGCAGGACTGAGTATGCTTCAGAATGGCCAATTGCCCAGGTTCCTTACTGAGGTTCAACTTGATGAAATATTCACAAGTCCTACACCTTCCCCCTGCCTCCTACAGGTGCGAATTGGTCTTCAAGCTCTTGGCATATTTCAGGTATGTGTGATAACACTGCTAATAAGTTTATTCTCTAAATAATATTATTACAACAACAGTAATAGTGATAACAACAACAATAGTAACAACAACAACAATAAAATATTATAATAATAACTGTTATATTATTATTATTATTAACATTATTATTGTTACTATTAGTATTATTATTATTTCTGATGGTTTATCTAAATTTCTGCTCCAAGATAATGAGAAAGAACTGCCTCTTAATTTACCACAACAAGAAACCCACATTTTCACACGTACTCTTTTGTTTGGTAGGTTGCCAATGAGTTTCCAATACTCTTGCACCTCCTTCGACCAAGTGAAGCTGGTCCTCTTACGCTAAAGAAGATAGCATCCCTTATTAAAGCAGATTTCAGTGAAGATGGGTCAAACAAAAGAAAGTTTGAGGGAGAAATTTACAAAATGTTTGTGAAGTATATGCGTGAGGCTGCAGGTAAACTTGAAGTGTTAGTTCTGATTGCCCTGATTTAATTCTGGTTACCCATGTCTTATTGGAAATCCAACTTCATCATCATTTAAAATAAGTAATATTAGTATTGTACCTGAACCCCTTGATGTTGCTTCTACCAATGAAAATTAAAACATTTGTACTCTTGTTCTGTAACATTTATATTTGTTAAAAGCAAAATCCATATTAATTTTCCTTAGTGCAGGCTAGCCCAATCCCCCTTGGTACTGTAAACTTTAATGAAATCCCCATTTTGTGCTTTTAGATTTACTTCTCCAAATTACCAAAAGACCACATTTTCAGCTTAGTATCCCTGCAACAAAGAGAGTGTATTTGGATAACTTACTTTGCACTTCCTTGATGCAGTATGTTGTGGCTTTCACATCATCACCATCACCAATGCAAATTGTGCAGTAATAGTTGAGCCATTGGTTGGAAAACCAAGATTAACAACCCATGGATATAGCACATTCCTAAATGTAGTTTGGCAGTTGAAACATTTCCTCTTATTACAGGTGGACGACGGCTAGATGGGAGAATCTCCCTCAAAGATATTTTGAGGTTCACAACAGGATCGGAGGAAGAGCCAGTTCTTGGATTTGAGATTGCCCCAGCTTTGATTTTCACTGAAGTGCAAAAAAGCTTTCTACCAACAGCAAGCACGTGTATTAATCAACTGAAGCTGCCAAGACCAACACTTAATGTAGCAATTCCTCCTGAAGATGTTTTATTCGACCTGTATGACATGGCTTTTGGAAATACGTACTTTGGTCTTATGTGACTTATTGATGACATTTCCTTGACATGTCATCATGTATTTCAGCTGAGCATGATTTCATAACAGAATTCATCACCAGAGTGGTGTGGTTGATTTAATAGTTATTCATGTCATTCAATCTTCAGTTCATGTTTGGGAATTTTCATTTCCATATTCCAAACTCTGTTGGAATTGCAAGTTAGAGAGCAGTGTGTTGTCTAAAAAAAGACTTTAGTTTATACAGAAATCAATTTTCATTGTAGCCTCTCACAAACTTTATGAAGAGGGATTCAAACTGATCACTACCTATTGCACGATGACAACATCTAGTTTACTGATGACAGCTGACTTTCTGAGCAACTGATCATTAGTGTCCATTAGTATCAACCTGCACTAAATTGTCCAGAATAAAGGAGCGTGCATTACGGAAATGTGCTATCCCAGAGTTTCCATCATATGCTTGTTCAAATAACTGCTTCCTCCTCCTCTGATAAGTTGAATTGGTTTTCTGGAACAACAATGGAGCCATCTTCACATTCACAAGAAAAGATCTCATAATCAAAACCATAGCAACTAATTTCACCTGGTGTGATTTCAACATTGTTGCTGCACGATACCATGCCATAGTTCCAGAGGGCAAGGGGGGAACTTTGTCCAGCTGTTCGCATACCGTGATAGTTCCACTGTACTGTAAACTCTGTCAAGGATCTTGTGATGCGTGGAAGGAAAACAAAATGGAGTGCACAGATGTCAACTTCAGAAGTGGAGTCCAAAATGCCATGGTGTTCCATGTGCTTGAATATTTCTGAATAGTAGCTGTTAACTACCCTGTTAACTTCCCTCCACAGCCTTTCAATGCATGTATTGTGTACACTCCTGCCAGTAGTAAAACTTCCACGATTAATGCCACGATTTGCAATCATGAACCGTGCAACATCACAGTTCTCAACTCCACAGTCACCTCGTACCTGATTTGGAAGACCATATTGGTTTACCTCTTCTTGGAAACACAGGAATGCTGTAGCTGCCAAATTATCTGTTTTGCACTTCAAGTATGTTGTTACTCTACTGTAGCCATGAATGCAGCCATGAATCACGAACCGCCAGTTGATCAATTTATGGTTAGTGTCCATGTGCCACAAACAGTTGGGTGCAGCACATTGTACACACGTCTTTGTATTGCAATGCTCCTCCTCGTTGCTCTCCTGACAGGATCCAAGCTCTGTAACCTTTCCCTCACTCTCCAACGCTGAACATGCAACCCTCTGCTTCTCAAACTACCCTGAATGTAGCTTTCTCCTGCACACGGGGTTCTGGACATGATATCCTTAAGTAATTCATCCAGATCTCCACTAGAAACCTCTGAAAATGTTTTGTGCAGATCAAATTCATGAACCCGCCAGTACAAAGTTCTGGCTATTTTAAAATGTCAATATAAACAAATTCTTGTTAGATAAAGCCAAACAGAGATTAGGGGTTTATTTTAGCACATCTCTGGTCATCTTGTATTTATACTTACACTTACTGTACATGCATGTTTCCCATTTATTTCTAGATTAAGCTTTTACATGTTCAGGCCACTTACCAGACATTCCGAAGTCTTTGCTTGCAGCATAACGAGAAGTAGTCGCTATCTCATACACTTTAATGAGTTCCAGTGCTTTCTCGAGCGTTGAAGTGTATAAACCATTGAAAGAATCGAAGGATCCATGAATTTACAGAAGGCCATTTTTTTTAAATTTTCAGCTTACATGGTTTTGGCGGATGTCATTTACATTTTACTGTAGTTACATAAATAGATAACGACCTTCAGAACCATGTTCATGGTTGTGCAGGAACGGAGAACAACCCGATAAAAATATACTCTAGGTAATGAAAATTGTCTTAAGACTCACTTTATTTACCTACACTACAAGAGTATCATTCACTGCAAAGCGCTGCAAGCAAGTTCGTGACATTGCTCGCCTCTGCCGCCATGTTGCTTAGACTTGACGTCATGACCGCTGACAGTAAATTATTTAATTTCGGCTCACATGGTTTTGGTGGGTGTTAAATAGTGCCTTCCGCACATGACTGCTTGATAAGTATTGACTTTTTGCTCCACGTACAACTTATCACCTCTTGTCTTTCATGTTCAGCCCCTGTATATTGTAAGTTTAAAACATTTATAGTGTTCCTTTATTTAGTACTATTAACACTTAGATAAGTAATACTGTTTTAAGATATAGTATCTTGTAAATTTGAAATATTGTTTTCCCTTACTTTGTACTATTAATATTTAGGTAATTAATATTGTTTTAAGTACGCCCAATGTTAATCCATGTTCCGTTTGCCATCATGTACACGAAAACCATCATGCTACGCTTTGTTCTATCTGTCACCAATGGTCACACCTAAAATGTGCTAGACTTTCCTACAATGATTACACTATGGTGGCCTAGAATTGCCATAAGGATTTTATCGTTTTCTTTTTTTGTTGTTTGTTTTTATTTTTATTTACTTTTTATTTTTATTTCATTTTATTTTCAATTTTTATTTATTTCAGTTTCAGTTTTGTTTCAGTTTTTTTTTTTTTTTTAATTTTTTAAAACAAAATCAAAAACCTCCATGGCCGAGCGTTGCCATAGACCAGCATGCTTTGCAATGCGCGGTTAACGAGCCCTGGACCGAGGTCGTGGCTTCTCAACGTGTTTTGACATGGCCGCACGGAAAAATGAGGCTTGGAAGAACTTCAGGGAATGTATGAAAGGAAAACGAACAGGGAAGGAAAAGAATACTAACCAAGGTGGGGCATCCGCTTCTATAATCGAGAAAGGAGAGATTGTTGTGCAGAGGTTGAGCTCTCATGTGTCTGGAAAGGCTCAGAAATATTCGAGAGTTGGGCCCAGGGAGTTTGTACCGTTCCCACACAAAGAATTTAACATTGAAAATATCAAGATTGCTTGCAAGAGCCATTTTGCCACGAGGATCAGTAGAAACATGGCTTGTGATGTCCTTGCCGGAGAACAAGGACCGTCTTGTAAATCCGTTCTTCATATTCCAGACTTAAAAGTCATTCATGTTAGGTTTCAAGACTATGATGATGCTGTTGAGTCATCCAGCAGCAGCGAGAAACTTTTCAACTTGAGTGGGTCGCCAGAGTTGAAGAGGAAGCGTGTCAGCATTGCTGCCCAAGTGTTAAACCCAAAGGTCAAAGATGAAATGTCAGCCCCTTGTTCAAGCAAGGTGTATCCAAAAAGCCTGTCTGTGGTGGATATGTTGAAACTAGGGAAGGCTATCAATGACAAATCTACAACTTTGGTTGAGCTATCCACTTTTCAAATAGAGCACATGGCCTGGTCTGCCAAACCCATCACTGTTGAATTTGCTATTGAGAAGAAACCACTTGGTAAAGGTGCCTTTAGAGAAGCTTTTAAAGCCACAACAAAGTCAGCAGAATTCAAAGATGTTTCTTGGGTTCTGAAGAGGTACTTACCTGAAGCCATAACAGCAATCAAAGACACAAATCAAACACTAGAACAACATACAAAGAAAGTAGTTCAGATGCATTTGCTAGCACGCAATTTTGCAATTCAACTTGCTTGTCAGCTGACTGAACAGGGCAATCAAGAAGAGTATGGTGAAGTCTTAAAGTACAAGAAAATTTAGATGGGTACCATGGAAAATGCAGAATATGTTACAGTTGAAGAAATGGTTGAGGGCACTTTTGCAAAGTACATTAATAATAATGGACACCTCTGTGATAACAACTCTCAACTGCAGCAGAAAGCAGAGTCTTGCACACTTTTCTTTTGAAAAATCAGGCCATGAACTGATTGTCCTGGACATGCAGGGCTATGGGTTGGAATTATATGATCCTGAAATTGCTTCCAGATTCATCATGGAATCTGACGAGATTCTTTTTGCCACAGGTAATTTGTCTACCATTGCAATTGAGAAGTTCATTGATGTTCATGTTTGCAATAAATATTGCAACCTTCTTAGTCTACCACCTATGTCTATGAGTAAAATATAATTAGGGTCATTCCACTGTTATGGGAGTCCTCTCCCTACTTGGCATGAAAATGTTAATTTTCAGCTGTCTGTTCTGTTGTTTCTGGTTGATTGTTCAAATTATTCAAATTCACTACTGCTTTAGTAATAATGCAGCTATCAATGTTAAGCCTGAGGGGGCAAATGTGGGGAATTTGATCACTCTTGTGATCTCCACAGTGCAGCAACTGTACATTTGTTAGGTTCTATTACGTGGCAATATCTTGTGGCACATTGCTTTTTAAAAATAAATATGCATCTGAACACTCCTTTGGCTCAACTTCTTTTGGATCGGGGATGAGTCTTTCACATGCTGCCCGGAAGTCTGGTCTAAGAAAGTCTGATTCCACGCTTTCCAGAACTCCGGAGACAGTGGCAACTTCTTCCAGCTGTCCTTCTGTGACAGGCCACCCTGTGAAATATAACCATTCCAAATATTATTACAAAGGCCTGAACTTCAACATGTACATAGATAATATTATTGAATAGTTCATTACCTTTTTAAAATGACTCTTCTAGTTTATGATCTTCTTGCAAAACACCAGTTATGTTTACTTGTGAACAGTGCGGTGCGGAGAGGAGGGGGGAGGGGGGGTGCTTCACTTCTCCAAAGAAATTTTGGAAGGAATTTCGCCATCACTTACCACAGTCTTGCAAGTCATAGCACTCTGGAAAGCTGTAAATATGGTTAGGAACACCATCGGGGAGAACAGTATTCTTCTGTTTCCGGATCCGGTGTGTGTTCCAAATAGTATCTCGAAAGATATCCAGTTGCTTTTGGATCACAGGGATAAGTAGGAAGGCCAAAAGCATTCTATTTTGAACATGAAAACCAATTTTAGTAAAATATAATTATGTTTTATAGACAAATTACACATACATCTTACCACGTAAATGACGATCTTTCTGCCTGCACTGAGAAAATCACACATATACAAGTTATGTACCTGTCGGTGTTATTGAATGGATCATAGTGGCATTGGTCTTTAAGCCAATTGAGTTGTACTTTGAAATACTTTTCAAGCCTCTCATGAAGCTCCCTCCACCATCGCTCAATCTAAGGATAAAAGTCATTATTTAATAAATTTCAATTGCATCAAATAAATCAACTTACCCTATGCATAGATTTTAACATAAATTAATCTGCATTTAATCTCAGAAGAAAGAAAAAAAAATGTTCCCGAGATGATGGATCTTTGAAAAAAAAGTCAGTGTTTAAAGTGAACCTCAGGAGTAGTCAGTTGCATCCTAAGTTTTATCATGATTTCATGAAAACAGCATTTTGCTCCATTTTTTTATGGGATGATTTTAGATGCCTACAATGCATGGCATTTATGGGGTGTTCTCAGACTTCAAACATGCAACCTGATCTTTTCACCCTGTACCCCCTTTTCAAGATTTGAAAAAATAACTTTGTTAACTTTGTTCTGCTGGTGGATGTTGGATTGATTTGTTTATAACTACCTGATTTGATGTTGATGGGCCAAAAATTACCGAGTCAGTTGGCTCCATATCACCATGATGTTGCCTGAGATATGCCTGCATCGTTGCCATGACACCAGTTTCTGTTCCCTTATCAACTCTAATGACAGAGGGCAGTCTTCTGGATTCATAAAGATATTCAAGGTACCACCGACCAATTAGATTTGGATCTGAGTTGCTGGTCCAGATCTTCAGCCATAACAGCTTGCGGCTTGCAGTGTCTATGCAGCCATAGACTGCAAGAGGAAAAGTACTGTTCTGATACCCCATCAGTTTATCGTATCCATCTAATGAATGGACCCAATCTATGCCTCTGGTGGTAAAATGTCCCTTTGCTTTGCCTTTTTTCCTAACGGGGCATCTATCTTCAAAACCTTCAGGGTCCAAATCAAACATGACATCATGCACCAAATCTCGTGGAACGTTAAGACCGTACTGCTGTCGTACTTTGATCCACATTACCCTGTATCCAAGGAGCTTCCCGGGCCCATCGAGTTCTTTTGCAACTGCTTCTCTCACTTGTTCGACAGACACTTTCGAAGTCGTCTATCGAGCGTTCGGAAGCTCCAAGCGTACTGTGGAAAGTCCCTTACGAGAAAATCCAAGATTTCCTCACGCCTCAGCCCTTGACTTACATATTTTTTCATATCCTCTCTCAGTTCCCCATCTTCCATCCATGACACATTATGAACACGGGCCGCCATGTCTGAGAAGCCACGACCTCGGCCCAGGGCTCGTTTACCGCGCATTGCAAAGCATGCTGGTCTATGGCAACGCTCGGCCATATCCAGGAGGTTTTTGATTTTGTTTTAAACAAGACAGGCCCGTGGCCAGTGCGCTTGTGACGTCATTAGTACAATGAATAGAGACACGCGGGGTCCCGGGAGAGGAACTTTTGTCGTGCGTTTATATGCAAAAGATATTATAGCCGAGTCAGTTTTTGCAAATGACGGATCCAAGAGCTCCCTTTATTTTTCTTGCCCTCTTTTCTTCTAATTTCGGTCAAACAGATATTCACGAAAAAGTGTATTATAATAATTGAGAGAAAACAATTATCGAAGGCCCCGTAGGAATATTCTTCGTTTGCAACAACCCAGTTTTCATTGCTTTCCGATGCACGTGACAGTACTTGTGTGACGCTTTCTATACAACCTGGCAACCTTGTTGAGTGAATTTTCAAGCTGACATGTTTTGTGGAGGAACTGTGTTGTCATTTTGTAATGGGATTGACTGGGGAATACCCGACATCTTAAGTAGCTGTAAGACAGCGTAATAGCCTTATCTCATCTTCCCAGCGTGTGCATCATGTTCAAGTAGCTGTAGCACATTAAGGCCCCGTCCACACTACGCCGGATAAATTTGAAAACGCAACTTTCACTCTGAAAACGCAAGAAATGTTTTCCGTCCACACTGGAAAACGGATAAAATGTTTCCGGGCCCAAATGTATTGTTATTGCTCTACAAACGTCCCTGACAATCTTTGAAACCACTTGACGTGACCACGTGAGTCAGGGTTTTCGAAAAGTTCCGTTTTCAAAATGTTTTTCGTCCACACCAAAACGCAAAGCCGTCGTTTTCAAATTTATCCACTTTGAAGAGCGTTTTCCTAACCGTAAGAATAAAGTTGCGTTTTCAAATTTATCCGGCGTAGTGTGGACGGGGCCTAAAACATGACACTTCCCATGATGAAATTACTTCGTATGAAAAAGCCATCTCAGACGTTACGCATCCTACATGTACAAGTCTGATCACTAATATGTTCAAGACTGCTATGCATTAAGCTTTAACGCAAAATTCTGGGTCGATACGAAATTAATCTCTATCGGAAGCTGCAGACGTTTGAATACCGTGACAACAAAGGCGTGCATCACGGGCTTGTGGAGCGAACAATTACGGCTCGGATAGTTGGATATCAACCTTGAAGACTTCGAGGTATTCAGTGACAAATATTCTCGATGTAATCGCCTGCCGGTCTTTCCTGCTTTTGTTAAAGCGGCGTGAGTGAAAGCTAAGTAGCTGATGATTCGTGATTCCCCGTTCTATGATATTATGCTCGTGACATTTCATTGACAGATCTTGTATCTTAATCTCGCGTGATATTTGCCTCAATCCTATTAGTAATTCAATATCCTCAGACAATAAACAAAGAACCTTTACTGCACGCAAAACGAAGTTAAACGCCGACTGTTCGTATACGCCGCGCGTTACACAAAGCCGCAGAGTTTCCGACAAAGGGAGACGCTCTGCCCGCAGGAAAAAGTTCAAGTTCTATCAAGTTTCGACACGTCTTCTACTACTTATTCGATGTTCTTTCACACAAATATTGCTCAGAACACAGATACATTGGTTGAAGCGGTATCTTTAATCGAGCATTTGCAAAACACAACCCTTCGTACTTTACGGGGGTCCCGCTGGTAACACATCAAGCATTTGTGTACGGCTATTTTCAAGTCTTCCGACGCTTAAAAACAATGCAAGCCAAAATCGCTCTTAAAGTATGGCTTCCGCGATGATCGTTTTGTTTGGATCAACAACTGAAGGACCGGAATTTTTTTCTATATCCCTTGACAGAGAAAACCCATTGTACTTGGTTCTGTGATTTTGATCTCTGAATACGTCTGATCTTGCAATGCCTGTGTTTTAACACATTTTAAAATACAAACGTATCTTAGCACCTCGGTTACTTTTGGCAATCTTCTTTTTGAGCTTCTAGCTTTCTCGCAGCGATGGTTTAGTGATCCTAATTTTCTCTTTCCATTTCCATCTGTGGCTTTTTTATTGTTTCCATGTTGTTTACATGCACGTTCACGGAACGCATTAGCATTGTGAAGTACGTAAGCTCGGGTATAATCATGAACTTTTGACGACTTTGGGACATTCTTTGAAATGTATTCTTGTATTAGTCGCCTGCTTTTCTACTCTTGTTCAAAATGCGTGAAAGGTAATTCAATGGTACGTGGCTTGGCTCACGACTTCGTCTTGGAGGACTTCGGTTTTCTTTCACATAAACATTTGTGGGAATACAATAAAACTGAGCGAAGCAAGATCTACCAACGGTCACTTTTTCCTCAGCCATTTCCTAATTTTCAAATAATAACGCCATCTGTTCCACTGATTGTTTGACCTTCATGGCACCGAGCCAAAATGTCGCAACAACAACATAAATGCACGCAGAGTGAAATTTTGATTCCAAACAAAAGTCAGATTTTCTGACGCTTTACTTGTATCAGCAAGAATAATACAAAGTAAAAGAATACAAAGTACCTTCAAGTTCACCCTCATACTAAACAGTTCCATATAATCCGCTATCAAGCGCTTGTCAAGAATCGCCGTCTTTACACAGGTTCTCGTCTTTGTATCTCGAGCGCCTTCGTTCAGCTTGTTCCTTCAAGTTCTCCAGGTTCTGGATATCAGATTCTTCGTACATTTCTGTACAGTTGTGCATAGTTATGCAGTTCATTGATAAGTTCATTGCATTTGCTTTCATGGCTTTCAATATGGCTTTTGAGGCTGAACGGACCGACCCAAGCCAAAACCGCTCAATGAAATTTAGTATGGGTCTACCGCAGCTGGCGTATGCGTTTGTAAGTAAGATGAGCGGTCCATAAAATAATCCACAGAGCCAACTAAGGCAAGCAATACACAAGTCCACCTCCCACATCTTGCTGTCTTCAAAATGGCGAAACTGCTTGCTCGACAAGTCACGTGATCGCAACGTCATCACAAATCACATGATAATATCAACCAATCATCGCATGCAGATCTCTAACCCAGAAAAATAAAAAAAAAAAAAAAATCGCTGCATTTTATAGCTTGTGACGTCACAAGCAAAAATTTCGAAAAATAAATAAAAAAATAAACTAAAACGAAACTGAAAATAAAATACATAAAAAATGAAAATAAAATGAAATAAAAATAAATAAATAAATAAAACTGAAACGAAACTGAAAATGAAATAAATAAAAAATGAAAATAAAATGAGATAAAAATAAAAAGTAAATTAAAAAATTAAAAAAACAACAACAACAACAACAACAAAAGAAAATAATGATAAAATCCTTATGGCAATTCTAGGCCACCATATTACACTATCCTCTCTACAACCAGCTGTGGACCTTGGTCCTGCCTAGCATGTACATCAACTATTTTTCCATTTAACCATAGAGTCGATGATACAGACAATTACTTTGCTAACTATGACATACAGCATATATTTGAGCCTCACTTTGACATTACAACTATCAACGATAAATATTTTAACCCCTTTCTTGAAGATTCTGACACTCATCACCTGCTACTAAACTCTGATCTTAATTCTGATACTAATATGCTTGTTAGCAATTTCAACATCCTTTCTAACTGTACTTATTTTACTTCCATAGAATTTAACAAATTGCTTAGCATACAAAATGATTCCTTCTCCTTATTTCACCTAAATATCAGAAGCTTAAAAAAACACTCAGAGGACTTAAGTGGCTCTCTCTGTAAAAGCGGCCCGGTCCGGTCTGATTGAAAAATAGAATCGCCCAATTTTTTGTGGGGTGAAAGTACTTCATGCCAAAGTAATAAAACCATAATTATTTTGATTCTCAGTTTTAAACTGATTTCGCCAGAACCAATAATTAATTTCGCTGATCTTCAGTCGCACAAGACCAAAATTTGACATTTTTGTTGACATTTTTTAAGCGACTGGTTCAAAGTAGCGAAAGCATCTATGACCATAATTTTAGCATAGCAGCCAAGATATGCTACTACAGTTTGCTTTTTAAGAAATTCAAGCAATATTTCATCAAACTATTCGCACACCATGGCGCTAATCAACCCAATGTAAAGACGTTCATGTAAAGATGTAAAGACCACTTTTCTCAAATTGCAGGGAAAATTATACCATGACAGTAACACCACAGGAAAGTCTGAACCTTACCCTACAGGGCTGTGAAAACAAAACTTGTCTATAACGGTTTTCCTGCAAATGTTGGTGGAGCATTTTTCTCTAAATTGACAAATTGCTCACAAAAGCCGTGCATACCGCGGAGGAAAGGAAAACCTTAATAATTTAAAACAAAAACTTGTTTCATGCATCAACGAGCCCGGAAGAGACAGATAAACTTCAGGGAGCTCAAATACCGATCAATTACGGAATTTTAGTTGAATTTCTGTTCGTCTCAAGTCATTCGTGTTGACCACACGAGCCGGCCAAGGACGCTCTTTTTCTGTAGTTCTTCTGTTAACGCGGGTGGCTTGTTAACATCATTGTTCCCATCTCTTTTTTCAATAGTTTTTGCACATCTCAGTGTGGACATGGTCAATTCATGTTCTGAATCGCTTAGATTTGATCGATTTGGTCGTACCATCTCCACACTTCGGCAGTGAAATTCGATCCACTTCAAGTAGTCAACCAAGTACGTTCAAGACAAGAAGATATCGGAAAGGAAGGCAAACTTCATGGACTTCGAAACACATAAATGTGCAATTTTAGTTGAATTCGTGTGGATGATTGGTGTAGGTGTTTATTTTTCTTCTGCCAGCGCGGGCGGCTAGCTATAGCGGACACACTTCGATCCACGTCCGACTGGAGTACCACGTACATAAACCAGACATTTGAAGTCGCGGTATTTTAATTATGAACATTAGCATGAACATTTTGTGGGATCTAATGTTTGCAATTTTCTCGCGATTCACAGGAAAAAGATCCCGCAAAATACAAAAATAATACCCACAGACAGAGAAGTCGTCCCGACACTGGCGTTCTTCCAGTTGAACTGATCACTGTGGTGTTTAATTTGAGCTGTCAGTTACCTACGAAACTGCATTTGGGACGGTATCTTGTGTTGTAGTTATCACATGTTTTCTTTTGCGGGTCGCATTGCGATAGTTATGGCCGAGACATGTACCCACTGGGTGTCTCTTTCAAGCATTTTAATGTGGAAAGCCTTGGAGTGCAGCCGAAGCTAGGATGACTTCTCTGTCTGTAGGTATTATTTTTGAGTTTTGCAGGATCTTTTTCCTGTGGTTTGCGGGAAAATCACAAACATTAGATCCCACAAAATGTTCATGCTACACAGTAACTGTATAACACAATGTCACTGTTCCTTATATCAAGACGAGACACATTTGGCGTAAGGGGGATGAACTGCCCTGCGGTATATCTAGCTAGGCGACTTCCGGTTGCGTGCCTTTTGAAACCTCACTTATCACCCCATTAGCTTGGGTATAGGACAAGCGTATGGGTAGATCTTGATTTTATAGCAGAGACTCACTTATCTCCCCGGCACTACGAGCTGAGACCATAGGTCAGCACGTGCTGGATCGGACAAGAGTATTGGCAGGTATGCGTAAAATAATGCCCAAAATCTTGGGGGAAGTCGCTGTGCAGACTTAACCGCAAACAAAGGGAAGTAATTCAGTTTATTGAGAAATAAACAAAGCAAAGCACTACTCCAAAGGGAGGGAGGGTGGGAAATTCGCAAAACGTTGCAACAAGCGTACCAAGTAAGGCTGCTATAAAATGTACTGTGACGATTGTTCAGCTACTTTTATAGTCAGACAAGTATCGGACAACAGTGAGTCTTGAGCCTGACATGTCTCGCCATTATGTGGCGAGTTTTAGCTAACATGAATAGAGCAAACATTAGTTGAGCCAATCTCTATGCAGTTAAAAACCGCCTCTAGACAAGGTTTCGTCATCCCGGTAAAATCCTAAGGCATGGCATTGTTTCACTAGAGGTCATGAATGCACAATGGTGAATGAACAGTAACCGCCAATGTCGTGACTTCCCTCGACTGATCTTGCTCATCACATTCCATTAACTGCATTTTACATGGGACGTTGTAAATGCTTTAAAATACCGCAACTTCAAACGTCTTGGTTTATGTGCACGATTGATTAAATACTCCAGTCAGACGTGGATCGAATTTGACTCGGACCGAAGTGTGTCACACTATAGCTAGCCGCCCGCGCCGAAAAATGCTCGACCAACATTTGCAGGGAAACCGCTATAGACAAGTTTTGTTTTCACAGCCCTGTTCGGTAAGGTTCAGACTTTCCTGTGGTGTTACTGTCATGGTATAATTTTCCCTGCAATTTGAGAAAAGTGGTCTTCAAAATTATCAATTTTCGGGTTGTCGCGTGAACGTCTTTACATGGGGTTGATTAGCGCCATGGTGTGCGAATAGTTTGATGAAATATTGCTTGAATTTCCTAGAAAGCAAACCATAGGAGCATATCTTCGCTGCTATGCTAAAATTATGGTCATAGATGCTTTTGCTACTTTGAACCAGTCGCTTATGAAAGATGTATTAACTAAAACCATACAATTGTTTATTCCTCCATCAAACGTTTTGCGTTGCCATTAAAATCGCATGAATTCCGGTCACTCGGCGTCCACTTTGTCGCACGGCCAAACAAGCGGAAGTGACGTCACATGGTTTGCACACACTTGCAGAAAGTAAAAGCATGGCGGAGAATGTTCGTCGACCTTTGAAGCGCAAGAGCAAATAATATGGACCTTACGATCCGACAACGGCGACGCCAACGGCAACGTGAGAGGACTGGGTCGAGATCTCGATCTCGCGTTGGCGTTCCCGCCAACATTTGACCTTACGAAGTGCAATTTTGCAACGCCAACTTCTACTTATTTTGGCTCGAGAAACGATAATGCCCAAGGTTAGAGATACCATTCTTTTGGCTTATACTTTTGATTTAATTGATTTAGAATCATTCATCCTTCTCTACGACGCAAACAAGCCAAAAAACCCAGATATTCCGTACGCCAGCTACGAAAATTTTGATTTAGATGCCATGATGGACGACGAATACAAGACGGAGTTCAGATTTTACAAGAATGACATTTACATTTTGACTGAAGTTTTAAACTTACCGGAACGGATCGTATGCTACAACGGATTAAATGTGGACATCCTCAAAGCATTTTGCATTCTATTAAAACGGTTTGCTTACCCCTGTCGTTATGTTGACATGGTTTCCCGATTTGCACGACCCGAACCACAGCTGAGTATGATATCGAATCAAGTCATGAACTTAATTTATGATGCCTGGAGACATCTTCTGTCAGACCTGGATCAACCATGGCTCAGCCGTGCTCATTTGCAAGAGTTTGCAGATGTTGTCCACAACAAAGGAGCAGCCCTCGAAAACTGCTGGGGTTTTATAGATGGGACTGTTAGGCCCATCTCCCTGGGAAAAACCAGCGGGTCTTATACAATGGGCACAAGAAAGTTCATGCGATCAAATTTCAGTCCATTGCTGCACCAAATGGTCTGGTGGCCAATTTGTACGGACCAGTGGAAGGAAAAAGACATGACAGTGCAATGCTAGCCCAGTCCCAAGTTTTAAACCAAATGCGGCAACTATCCTTCAACCCAAATGGGGACATCTTGTGTATTTACGGGGATCCAGCGTATCCTCTTCGCCCACAGCTTCAATGTCCTTTTCGAGGGGCTAAGCTGACTGACGTTGAAAAGGCATGGAACAAATCTATGAGTGAGATCAGAGTGAGTGTGGAATGGATTTTTGGGGACATCACTAATTATTTCGAGTTCCTAGATTTTAAGAAGAACTTGAAGATATGCTTGAGTGCTGTGGGGAAAATGTATATTGCATGTGCTCTCTTGCATAATTTACGCACTTGTTTTTATGGTTCCACAACATCAGCATACTTTGGAATGCCTCCCCCTTCAGTCCACGAATACTTTCAGCAAGACCATGTGTGATTTATTTAAGCCAAAGTATTTATTTCAGCACATCTGTGGTCTTACAAAACAGCTGTTTGAACCTCTGAAAGAATGTTCCCTTTCACTTACAGCAATGCCTTATACAACACAACAGACTATGAAATATGTAAATACCTTCTTGTTAAACTATGAAAAATGTAAATGATGCCTTCCTATCAGTCAATAATATTGAAATGTAGAAAATGTAAATGATGCTTTCGCATTATGCATGTGCTTGTCTGATGTACAACTTGTCATTTATAAATTTGTCAACATTATAAACATTTTTTGTTACAACATGTTTCATAAAACGACAACAATAACTTTATAGTCCAAAGTATTAGCCTTCGCCTTTTCTACTTCTGTGCAAGCTTTTGCAATACGCTAAGGATAGCCTGGGATTGTTGCTGTTGCTGCTGTACCATTGCCATGGTCATAGCCTGGAATTGCTGCTGTGTCTGTGCCCTGTCTTCTTGCTCCCTTTTCCTTAATTTTAAATCTGCTGCTCTAGTTTCCTTTTGCATTTCCATCTCTTTCCTTCTCAGCTCCATCTCTTCCATCCTTTGTTTGGCCTCCATTTGCACTTTCTCTCTCAGTGAAGAAATTGTGTCAGATCCACTCGCCCTTTTTTTTTCGGAGTTGGTGTTTGATCTTGGTTTCTCTTCATGCTTTCTTTGAATGTCTCCAAAGACACTTTTCGCATCTCTGCTGTCTGCAATGCCTCCTCTTCTATTTTTTGTTTCTTCACATTATCAGCTTTGTCTGCTTCTGCAAACAGTGAAACAATTTCCTGCATTGCCTGATCAACTTCAGTGTCCTCTGGGGATATTCCAGAAGCTTTATTCTCTTCATTCACTTTCTTCTTGTAACGTTTCTCCAGTAAGAGATATCTGTCTCGCACAGACAGTTGTGTCACACGGAATGAAGGGCCATTTGATTTTCCCAGGGAGGTTGCTACATTATCCCATATCTCTCCCCTCTCTGTAGTCCCCTTTTTATACTGCCAAGGCTGCATCAGGAGAAGTTCTCTTAGGAAATATATATCATGAGCTTCAGACCATTTCATGGGTTGACTAAAAAGAGATTAGAGGGTAAGTTTATTTGAGTACACATAAAAAAACATAACTGGTGGAGTTATAAAAATCATGTCACACAGGACAAACTCGCACTCAATTATTTTATATATAATTGGAGTTCACACCAAATCACTTTAGCAGGGTGTCAAGCAGCATGGTTCGTCAAAAAAATAGGAAAATAGGAATTTCAGGGATGGAAAAATAGGAAAAATAGGAAAACCAATACTACATTGATGGAGAAAGATAGCTCCGCTACAGTAAAAACCGAAATATAAGACCCTAGAGTTTTAGCCTAAATTAGGTTTGCAATATATAATTGATAGCTACCGTGAATCAACCATCTTAGCCACAAGTAGGTTCTTATATGCGGGTTTTTACTTTACACTACACTTCAACAGCGATCCCAATCCACCAGTTAGCCCTGCCATCACCGACAACAAGAAATAAATAAGGCAAAGCCAGTGTTTCCATTCTAATTTATTGTGATGTAAATATCAACAAGTCAGTCAACAATTTTTTTTTTTGTTGGCATTAGACTATAAATGGCACTGAAATTGGAGTGACGACTGTATCGATTTATATAATTTCATAGAAACACGGCTGTTTATGATCTATATACAATCATTATTTCCATTTCCCATTCTTTAACTGAACAGCTTCACCTAGTTCAGATATTTTTGCATTTCTGATTGACAGTTGCTGGTGCAAAACCTCTCGATTTAACATAATAAGAGGCCCAAATTCGCATCTAGCACTGATTTATTGCTATAAAGTTATATTTGACTATGTGTGGAGTGCTGTCAATTCAGTGGTATAATGTAACATCAAACTGGCAGACCAGAACAAACACAACAAATCCTGAGCAAACCCCACCACAGATGACAAGACATGCATGTTCACTTAATTTGACTTCTTTTTCTTTGAAGGCTGAGTAGAATCACTTGTTGGTAGTGCTTTTTCTAGGAATTTCTGATTCTTTGTGCTAATCTCCTGTTTCTTCATCACTTCTTCAAGCTTCCTCTTTGCCTTCGCTTGATTTGACTTTGCTGTTTCTATCATGAGGCAGGCAACTCTCACGCCTTGTGAATCAACCTTGGAGCCTGCAGCCAGGGCGGTCTGTAGCTTGACTGTGCCATCTGACAGCAGCTCGTCCGCTGTTTGCATATTCATCCATTGCTTCCTTTTCCTCTCTGTCAAGGCTTTCTCGTTTGTCTTTCAATGATCTGGTCTCTTGTCGTAGCTTCTGCTGATCTCCATTTCTTCTTTCCACCTCCTCAGCTTCCATTTTCTCTTCAGCCTGCCTCCTCTTCTTCTCAATTTCCTGTTCATGCAGCTGCTTCCTGTATTGCATATGCGCAGATCGAACATCAATGAAAAGGCCATCTGTCATGGGTATTTTTTCTGGTCTGTTGTTGTCAGGATCATGAAACTTCACAGCATCTTTCACAACTCTAAGGCCAACAATGGTCCTCTCTCCAACAAGTGACTGTTCCTGTGTTACGATACGGGTATTCACTGAAAGACTTCATTCTGACTCAGCATTCATCGGAGGGAAAGGACTAGACCCGATTTGACGACTTTCGGAAGAGTTGAAAACCGAGGTCCAGTCGCATCTAGAGACTTGAGGCTGAATACGGCTCGCCAAAAATGGTCTACACGTTGCTAAGCCAAAGGAAGAACTTATTTACCAACCATTTTTATGTAAGGCTAAGGGCATCAAAGCTCTCATACTGCTTCCTTTATGCTAAACATACGTCTCAAACACATAGAACTATGACTCCACTTTCACTTTTTTAGCATGTATTGGTTTCATCAGCTAAAAAAATAGGAAAAATAGGAGGTTCTACTTAAAAAACAGGAAAAATAGGAAAACTTTTAAAAAATAGGAAAAAATAGGAACTTGACACCCTGCAGTTTCTCCAGCATAATAATTTTAATCCAAGCAGAAAGGCACCTGTATGCAAGAAATGTGGACATCCAAAGAAAGGCCAATAAAAAAGGCCAATGTTCATCTAATACATAATGACATCAGCATGTGCATGTAGTCAATATTAATGTTTGTTTTGTTTATTCCTTAAGTATCAAAATATTGTTAATTTCACTGCCTCCTGTTCATAAACATATTAAAAGTGTTCACAAGAACTGTACCAGCTTATGAAAATAACATAATATCTTACCAATATAAGAATACCTCAGTTCTGTACTTTAGTCCCCCTCTTCCTCAGACTGGTATCCAGTGTATTCCTCCCCAGCGTTAGGGAAAGCACGTCTGATACTGTTGTATACACAGTTTGGAAGAGGAACTCTTCTAGGGGTACTAAGATACTTGTACACTAAATATACATATTGGCTATATGCAACAGATCTCAGAAACCTAAAAAATAAAACAACTAATGAATGGCTAAAGTAGATTGAATTTTTTGAATCATATAAAAATCATCCTCATTCATTATAGCAAAAAAATTTAAACACTTACTCTGATTCAGCTGCATTTCGCTGAGTTTTTGTAGACAAATAAGATTCTTTTGATTTCGTCTTCAGTCGAATCCCTGCTATTTCCAGCACCCAAGTATTCAAGCAGCAAGAAGCGAAGCCTGGATGTAACGTTATGTACTCATCCACTTGATCGACGTCTTGCATTCTTTCTTGGCAGCAATCAATATCTTTGCAGCACCAGCATTCTTCTGGCTTGGTTATAGAGTCCCGAAGTGTGACGTCACATTCCATAGAAGCGATTTGACTGGTTCTAAACAAAGCGAGTGAAGACAGCGCTGTGGTGGCGTTAAGCATCACCGCTCTCTTCTCTTACTTTAGTAACGAGCCTAAGTCTATTGAACGGGGTGAAAACCACTTCAGATCTGATCATATTGAAAGCTTCTGCTATTCTGATGGTGTTATTCGCGGAACAGTACACGCGAGTATGAAGAGCAAGTCTTATAAAGTCACGGTGAGTTGCTTTGACGAAGACGCTTGAGCTCGTGCCCTTTTAAGTCAATACTTTTATAACCTTATGCTTTTGAATCCAATAATTCACTTCTGTAATTCTCCTTTTACCACTAAAGGTTTATTTGAATGGTGGAACAGTTAAATCTACGGAGTGTGAGTGTCCGAGGGGAAATTATAAATGCAGCCATGCAGCCGCCATTGTAATCCACAGCATTCACAACCTCAGCCGCACAGACGTGGAATGTTCATGGAAAAAAGCAAAAAGTCCTAGACGACATAAAGACGGTGCAGGAGCTCTTTCCGGCACCTAAAGAATACCATCCTTTGACGCGTGCGATCACAGACAATGATCGGAACTTCCTCCGTCAGAAACTCCAGACATATGGTCAGTTCACAGGGATCTCCTGGATTCTGGCCCTGGAGCCACAAGCACAAAGGCTACCCATAAGGACTGTGGAAGAGATAATTCTTTCAGAGGGGTTTATGAACAACGATTTAAAGATGAAGTACTTGGTAGAACAAGTACGGATTTCGAAAAAACAGCAGCTAGCAGTTAACGAAGTAACCAAAGGACAGAGAGACAATCCTTCTTGGCAACTGCTCCAAAAAGGTCGACTTACAGCGAGTAACTCTGGTGCTGTTTTGAAAGCAAAACGTGCCACGCCATCCCTCATAAGAGTACTCGGAGAGTATGATTTATCGGGGGTATTGGCAATCAACTGGGGAATATCTAATGAAGACGAAGCCATAAAATCCTTCACTACTGCCACATCTCTTCCAGTAGAAGTCGGGATTGTGGGTTGACCTGTCTGGGGTTCTGGGGGCTTCACCCGACGGTCTAATCGGTGCTAACGCAGTACTGGAAGTGAAATGCCCTTACACGCATCGGAATTCAACCATTGAAGAGACAGTGAATACAGGGAAATTCTTCATGACAAAATCTGAGAGTGGCACGTATGAATTGTAAAGAGACCACATTTACTGGCACCAAGTTCAGGGCCAGATGCACCTGACCAACAGGAAACTGTGCTATTTTGTTGTGTGGACCACAAAACAATGTCTGGTCACCAGCATCAAGAGGGATGAAAGTTGGGCAGATAATTTATTTTACAAGACTTTTATTGGGTCCACATTGCAAAAAAAAATATCGAGGGAGGACTGTGAATAGACCCAAAACTTTGGATGCCTGTAACAAAAATAGTTTTTCTGTTGTTGGAGGGAGCATGGTGGTTGCAAATATTATGTTCAACTAACATGCTCAAACTGTGTATGACATTTATTAAAATAACCTTGTTTTGTTGAAACACCACATGCATGTAACTGTAACAACAGAGTTATTGTCTTTAATCACATGGTGGAAATTAATGTGAATGTCTTACTGACATTCCATGGGTTCTGCAATTTCCTTTATAAGAGGATTCTGGAAGTTTACTAAAGCAGCACATAACTGAAAAATCTTACTGGCATAGCATCTTAAATATGAAGGGATAAAACTAAGTATTTTAAAGTCCTTCAGCCTTGCATTAGCTCTCTCTACATGTATCCTGCCTTTAGCAATGCTCTTGGTCAGCTTTATCTCACTTTCTGTCAGTCTGCCATGGTTCAGAAAGGGGGGCACATTAACGGATACTCCATTAGGCACAATATCACTGTCTCGAAAATGGCAGCTACAAATCCTCGAGCTGCTGCTTGGTTCTCGATCTCCACGTCTTTAAAAGAAAATACCGATGCACTAAGTTACATTAAACTGTTAAACTTTCAATTTCAATAGCTATTAGGCTTTTTGTTTGTGGCAGGACGCCACGCTCTATCAGACAAAGACAATAAAACTTACCTGACAATACCTTAGTAATGTGATCCATCTTTTCTTCTCGTTGTGATCCTTCGGAAACCGAAAAAACTTCAAACGTGACTTTCTGATTGATGGTTGCAATCAGGGGCGAAACACTGAACCACTATTGAAAGACAAAGCAGCAACAAAACAAGAGAATACGTGATAGAACATAACTCCCGCGACACGAGAACATGGTTATGGCTTTGTTTAGAACCAGTCGAATCGCAGCCATGGTAACGTGACGTCATCACTTCGGGACTCTATTCGTTCCAGGGAACAATTTGAGCATTTACACCTAGCAAAACACCGATTGTCAGTTATATCGGTAACAAGAAACTAAACGCACATCCAGGTGGATTTTCACGTTAAAACAAAGTCGCTTTGTCTTTTTCCATAACACAGCTTACAACACAAATACACATACCATTCTTGGACATCTTCCTCGGCTGAAAAGCGACTTAACAGAGTCTGTTCTTCCCATTCTTCGACAGCTAATTCCTCCAAGTATTGAGTGGCTTCTTCCTCGTTTGGAACAGGCTCCAATGCCTCGTCATATGGAATGAATTCCTCTCCAGTATCTTGTACATTGTCATCCGACAGAGTAGAATAGTTTTCAGAATCACTGCCTGACGCTAAGCTCTGATACTCGTCACTGGAAGAGCAGCTAGACATTTTTCGAAGTGATAAACACAAGAAACGTATCACACAAACCGCAGCGACTTGAGAAAATGACGTCACGGATAATTTCTCAAAGACTACTGCAGTTTTATCGCGCTGGTATTGCAGGCTCGCTGGAACATAGTCTAACATGGCAGACGTGAAAAACACCACCTTTTAGACATCGATGTTTTCACTTTGCGGAAAACAAAGTTCATTGCGATATCCTCGATGGATATTTTCAAGTCTACTAAGGTAATCTAGAGACAAATTTCGTTAAAAAGTGTTAAAATTTGATCGTAGTAGCACTTTAAAAGTGATAATCCTAATTTTGGCAACTATCGCCCAATTTCCATATTACCTACCATTTCAAAATTTTTTGAAAAAGTCACTTAATTGTTTCATGGATTTCATAAATAAGCACAATATCCACTACAACCATCAGTATGCCTTTAGATCTCAGCATTCTACTGCAGTGGCACTCTTGCATTTGGTTGATCAGATTTCATCATCGAATGACAACAAACACTTATGTGCAGGGGTTTTCTTGGACCTATCGAAAGCTTTTGACAAACTATTTATGGAGAAGTTGTACCACTATGGTTGTAGAAGACATGTTTTTAACTGGATACAAGATTATTTGAATAACCGTAAACAATTCGTTAAATTTAAGGGTGAATAATCTGAATATCAAACAGTTCAATGTGGCATCCCACAAGGGTCCCTCCTGGGTCCCCCTTTGCTTATATTATATACAAATGACATTCAACATTCCACTAGTCTGCTGAAATTAATTATTTTGTTTGCAGATGACATTGTGTTTTTCTCCAATAAAGATATTGATAGGCTACTCTCAACACTTAATAGTGAACTTGACAAGGTGTCCAACTGGCTAATTGCAAAAAAATTTCAATAAATGTAAAAAAACTAATTATCTTTAGATCTATACCACATCACAGAAAACGTTGATGCAACCTTCGACATGGCTTTTGTAATGAACTTACCATTCTTTGTTTGGATGCCAACGGTTCCTGCAGAAACTGTCAGCCCATATTCCGCTGGACCAAGTTGTTATTAATGATGGGAATGGTTGGTGATTGGCACACTTCCGTTTCCACAGGTAATGCGCTTTTCCACACCATGAAATTTCTGTCGATGGATGCCCTGAGCCTAAAGATCCATATGGGCGACTCATCAGGGATTATTGGATTTATTGGACATCGAGGCCATCTGAGGAAGCCCTTAGTGTTATAACAAGCCATGCAGAAATGATCTCTTCAGACAGCCCGAGGGTGCAAGTACTGTCCTTTGCAAACTTATCACATGCAAGTGTTGAGCATCATTTTTTCTTGTACTTGCAGGGGTCAGTTTTGTTTTTATCAAATGATGAACCACTGATGAACATAGACATGATCAGCTTTCTGCTGTATTTAATTATCGTAGTGTTCAGTCTGTATCCAACTGCATTCCCTGTGATATTCAATTACAGAAACAAAATCATCAATTTCATACACAAGAACGTCAAGCCCCCAAAAAAACTCCAGCAAGGTTGGGTGAGGCAGATCCGCAAATGACAGCAAGGCAACTTCGAGTAAATTTCCTTATGGAGCGAAAAGCCAAATATAGTAATACACCTCAATTCCTGATTAATTAATTTGGACGCTGGGGATCAGAGGAAGTGATGAAGTGCAAAAAGCATTAACTCTCAGCCTTCTCAAAACCAGGCGCTCACCGGCTCATTGAGCTGCATCGTCTGATACTTTGACCGCCTCCATCACATCAATTTCTAACAACAATTTCTTATAAACACACAGTCGAGCAGATGCTGATTTTCTGAAAGATGCGTTGAGTCTGAATTCACATAGAATCATGTGTCTGGATCCAGGTAACTGCTTATCGTCAAGCAAATTCACTCCAGTAAATAAATCACCATAATATTGCTGAAAAACAAGTGGTTTCAAAATATCTGGGCATTGTCACTTCTTTACCACCATTTTGAATGATGGCTGGTTTTAATTGGTTGATGCAAAATAGCTTTGTTGTGAAGCAGTGCTGACTTAAACAATTGCAAGCGGCGGGTGAAAGAGAAGTGAACAGGAACGAAGATAATATTTTTCACCAAAGCGCCAAGAAAGAAAGGTAAATGTTTCGCGTATGACATATCTACAGAACTACATTCATTTACTGAATGCACGATCTGAGCAGTTTACTCGAATTTCATTTTGTATTGATTTCCGAATACGTGTTGGTAATTTCTGTCAGTACAATCACAGTAATGCACAGTTTTTCCGGCCTAATGCTGAACCAGTCATCGAGTTAGTTCAACACTCAAACATAACGGTTATCTTTATTCTCATTGTGTTTCTTTCCTGACCAGCTGGTTTTGAGAAGGCTGAAGTCATGTTACAGGATACTACAGGCTGTAGTGGACAAAACCACATTTGTGAATTATCATTTATACTTCATTTAGAACATAGCAAAAAGACATGATGGAAACATTTAAACATCTGAAAAAGTGCTCACAAATCACTGTGATATTTCTTGGCCAGGTGACGTACAACATCTATTCGGACAAAGGTTGACTTTCATAAATTTTTGCATTGACATCTGTATATGGAAGTATTACGACTTGCGTGATGAACGTGACTAGCCGGTCAAGGCTTTAACTGCCACAAGTGCGACAAATATGGCCTGCCAATCGTATAATCGAACTTTGGGGACCCCAAATCAGAACTTTTGAAAGACTATAGGCAACGAAGCAAGCTCACCAGCAATGCTGCTTAGATTACAGTTTACACCAACATTGGCCTGACATCAAAGCACTGCTATTCATTTCATTGATCAGGGCAAAAGTTACGCCAGAAGATGATATCGTTTACAGTTGCTAACATCTGCCTGCTTTTACTGTGATTAGAGCTTCGGATGAGTGCAGCTACAGCTGTGGCAGTGTTAATCACAAGTTTTGTTGAGGCTCTGTTAAACTTGGTGGCAGCTCAAACCAGAATAGAACTGATCTAACTTGACAAACATTCAGCCATCCGCCGCCATGGTGAGACACATACTGACTTAGCAACTGCGCCAAAAAGCTAGCACACCGAGTGAGTGAGCGACAGATTGTAGACACCAATGACTCCCAGATATGCTACGCATATCGTGAGTCCAGAAAGACAGCAAACATGGTTAAATTTACGGCCGTGTCACAGACCACATGGTGTTAATTATCAGCTGACTGTGAATTATCAGTGGTGTGCCATGCCAATGTCTTTGTAGAGTGGACTCACAGTTCTCTTTATGTAGTTATGTTGTGTTAGTGCCACAGATCGATTATTTTCTGGATGATTTTTGGGTACAATATGATGCATTGGGCAATCGGCGAGTAAAATTGAGTTTGACAGAAAACATTTATAAAGACATTCGATCCTCTCGCAAACAAAGTATGTTTACGTTTGCAACTACTGTTTAGGACCTGTTCAAACGTTGGCCGTGTTCTCAAGAACCTATTTGAAAGTGAAAATTGCAATGACTTGACTTGAAAAGAAGAAAAACAACAGTAAACGTGGCAAATTTACAATCGCATCAGACCACATGGTGTATTATCAGCTGACAAATGTGCACCACACCAGATCGTAAATCAGACTTTACATGTTGTTTGTTGTTTCTCAAAGATTTTTGCTTCCTATGGACTCTCAATATTATCCCACGTATTAAAATTCTTCCATTTGTCTAAATTTGTGCTTTCTTGTTCTGTGCATTGTTGTCATGGTGCTGGTGTAAATACAATACAGTCCGTTTATCATTTTAGCGTGGAATTCCAGTTTTCATTTAGATCCTTTTTGCTGGGTTTTTCTTACGAGTATGGTTTTTCACCAGCATCGTAGTAGAATAAGGGGGTCACAAAAACATGAACCAATCATATTTTGGAGTATTGCATCTAAGGCTTCTGATACTTTTTCTTTCTGCATAGGTTCTGGGTGGCGTGGGTTCAATTCTGTGACAGATGACGTTGTGGTTCACCCACCCTGGCAATGTGCTAATGTCCTTTCATAATCTTTGATGTAGCCTTGCCTCACAGTATAATGTAGATTACCAAACCAAAATAAAATAAAATCATGACTTTTGGACACTTTTGCACCACTTACTTTCTGCAAAGGACTCTTTTTGTGGTGAACTCTTATCATTTTTACAGATATTGAAATAGGTGAAATAATGCAGCTTGCTTATCCATGTTTCACTTCAGTATCTTTCCCATGAGAACAATCAGCATTGCTGCATACAGTACTATCCAATATTATGTTTGTGAAGTGTTATTTCTGAACATTATGACGTTCATTGACAAACTATGCAAATATGGTATTTCCAGGCAGTGGTACTTCAGAGTTCCAAAATCATAAACCTACCTTCCTTTCATCAGATTTCAGCCAAACTTGCAGAGCAAGTTGCCAAGATAATAAGCAAACTTTCTATGCTTCAAAGTTTGTTTCAGAAAAAAATTTGGCCAACTCAGATTTCCTTTTGTCCATTTATCGAGTTAATTTTTGCTAAGTTATGCTAATTACATGCTAATTTATTCTGCTACACAGGGGTCTATTGCCAAAAACAACTTTTCGTCATGAAGTACATCTATAAGGCTTTCCAAAGAGCTATGCCATTCCATGTTCCTGCAAATATTCATTTTGTTACGAATTTTCTTGTAAAAGTACCATTTTCCCCAGGTTTTCTCATGGTCTCGAAAGAGTCAAAGGACACCATTTCATTAAATGGAGAGAGACACCAGGTAAGATTACCGTGGAAAGAGGAACATGGTGTACTATGGCAACAGCTTATAAAGATTGAAAACAAGATGCAAAAGATAAAGAGAAATTCAGAGGTCCTGAAAGAATACGATTCCATCATCACAGAGCAAACAAACAGGGGATAAGTGAAGGTGACAAATTGGAAAGTGTCAACAAGGTACATTACCTTGTGCACCATGCGGCGGTTCGACAAAATGCCAAGACCAACAAGGTAAAAATGGTAAATGATGCCTCTTCAGGGAATGGGGAAAAGGTTGTCTTTGAATGCTTGTTTTCATGTTGGTCCAGCTTTAAGGCCATTGTTGTAACATTTTGATAAGGTTTAGAGAGGAGTGCCTTTGTGTGGAGACATTAAGAAGGCTTTTCTCAATGTAGAGGTTGAAAGGCAAGACCAGGAATGCTTTAGATTCCTGTGGGTGGAAAATGTAAATAATGTCAATATTCCTGTGGTATACAGATTCTGCTGGTATGTCTTTGGGGTAAATTGTTCACCTTTCTTGCTCAATCCAACACCCCAATATCACCTGGACAGTTTTTCTGAACTAGTTCTAGAATTTGTGAGTGTCAAAGAAAAGTTGCTATGTGGATAACTTTGTGTCGGGTGATGCAACAGTAAAACATATAATTGCTTAGTAAAATTTGCAGGTGGTTCAGACTGAGGAAATGGTTGGCCAACAGTCCAGAAGTAATGGATGGGATACAGGTAAGTGAACACAAAGAAACAGGAACAGTTTCTGATAAAAACTCAGGTGAAACATATCCAAAGAAAATGTTGGCCGCAAAAAGGTCAAGCAGGAATGGGAAAGTAGTTGGGCTGGAGTGGAACTGTGCAAAAGACACATTTTTCTTTAAATTGTTTGGGCATGGGGAAAAGGCAACAGAATTAGTTGCAACCAAACGCAACATCCTGAAACTCCTGGCAGGTATGTTTAATCCCCTGGGAATCATCAGTCTCATACTTGTAGGTATGAAGGTGTTCTTTCAGGAGTTGTCTGAACAAGGATGGATGGGATGAGGAGTTGCCTGATGAGTGGAACAGGTGCTGGATTGAAGACTTGAAATTGGTCAAAGTAATCATTACCTAGATGCCCTGATCCAATGGCTCTTGGGGAAGTGACGTGCTTATTGCAGTTTTGCAAATGCCAGTAAGAAAGTCTACCATGCAATTATATAATTTGTGAAGTTTTTGGGTCAGTTCATGTCGAGCTGCTGACTTCAAAAACCAGGGTTGTACCCCTGAAGGCCCCAACAATTCCCAGGCTGGAATTGATGTCTGAGAGAGTGGAAGCCCAACTGATGGACACAGGGGAAAATGCCCTTAAGGATGAAGTGAACATTTCACGTACACAGTTGTGGCTGAACAGCAAGACTGCACTCTGTTGGATTAATAACCATGAAATCCTGAAGCTGAGATGATATCTGATTGTATTGCTGTACGATGATGTAAACTGGATTAAAGTGAATGTAAGCAAAGGATGCTATGGTGTTTCTGCTGGAAGTAGACACATGAGGTACCTGCATGCAATCGTACCTGCTCAAGTGTGGAAGACAGAAATTAACAGTCAAGCAATCTGGAGTACAGGTCATAATTTTTTTTCCAACTTTTGACATCCTGTGTCTCTTGGAAATGCAAGTACACATCTGTTATTTAACGTGGTCGTAAAATTTTCGTGTTTTCTTTACCGTATGAACCGCTGAGTTCATCAGGGTTCGTACTACTTTGGGCTTTTGAAATGCCATGACTTGCCCACACTTAAATTCTCCTGACTTTCCAGGCCTTGAAAATAAAATTCGAAAATTCCATGACTTCTAAGGTTCTCCATGACCCTTACGAACCCTATTCACGCTTGATCGCTGAGTCCAGTGCCTATAAGGATTTCTCCTGTTTCTCCGCTAAGCCACAAATGTATTTTCCCTGTTGTTGATTCTGAAATTTAGCAAATGCAAATTAAGTTGGGAGAGTGCAGCACTGCATGGATATAGATTTTTAGCGCGAATGTCATTGTTGGTGCACAGCATCATCTTGAAAAAAATGTCAGGGCCTCAATAATGCAACTTGTGCCAAAACCACGGTGTTACCACGCAAATATCTGCCCTTCACAAAGGAAATTGTCCATGAAGGGAATGTATATGCCCTCATTGTGAAAGAGTATGTCAACGATATCTATACTACAGAAACTTGGCAAGCAACAGCTACACCTGCACCTGTACTTCGTCGCCAAGTACAAGTGCTGCTTTGCCCACTTCCACAGTCGCCAATGTAATTGCTATAGCAAACTCAGGACTGGTGCCACCAGTGCAACTTCAAAGCCATGGCAAGAGCCAGTAAGCAACTTTCTTTCTAACAGAACAGTGAGTTTGGTTCTGCTTCCTGAGAATATCTTTTATACTTCTGGTTTTGTTACGTACAGTATGTATATATTTTAATAGCCAAAACTAAGCACCCACGGGACAAGGCGAAGAACAAAGAGATCAACTCTACAACAGTTGTACATGGACTGTGGAAAAAGCACAGACAAGATGACTGGATGGATCTGATGGACATGCTGACTGTGTCATAGTATCAGTATTGCGTTACCATCTCAGGCACCTGTCAAACTTTCCCTAATATGGTCTGGCGTGAGACTCATTAGTATTCATGTCAGCACATGTTAGAGTGGGCCAAGACAAAGTTTCAGTTAGAGGATGTTAAGTTGCCCCGTACCTCCGTTCTACGACATGGTGTCAGAAGTGGGACGCCCAAACGATTACTGATCTTCCAGGCCACATCTATCTAAACCGAAGAACTCTACTCAAGTCCAAAAAAAATTTCCAAATTCACAATCGAGCAAACAACATGGACAACAGATTCAATCTTCCATGGACTGGAGCAATCCAGGAGATATACACAAGAGATTCAAGATCTTCAAACAGAAATGTTAACTCATCTTCAACAGGCCGCTCAAAAGTGCTGAAGAAGCGAAGAAAGTCAGATCGCTGCTACTTTGGGCAGGTGACAAAGACTCGAGATCTACAACACGGCGACATGGAGTGCCGAGGGCAATAATCTCAAAACAACACCAACACTAGCAGTCCTAGAGGCCTATACCAAACCCCAAAGCAACCAAATCCTCGGCAGATACCAACTGAGATGCCTCAAACAGGAGAAATGCTGCTCAAGGAGTTTGTTACAAAAGCACGCTGCTGGTAGACGACGGAGGA
Organism: Plumapathes pennacea; assembly: GCA_964036295.1. NCBI lineage: Eukaryota > Metazoa > Cnidaria > Anthozoa > Antipatharia > Myriopathidae > Plumapathes > Plumapathes pennacea. Next base: position 27,865,431 of record OZ038463.1, on the reverse strand, counting down.
TATGACCCTGCTGTGAAGGAAAATACACTCAGAGACACACTCGTGTTCGGCATCCGACAAAGCACTTAAAGACGCAAGCGCTAGAGAACGCTCTAACTTTCAGGCAGGTGTACAAACTGGCCAAAGTCGATGAAAGCACAAAAGCCCAGATGGAAATTATTTCACAAGGCAGCAAAGAGAAATCCAATCCAAAACACAGTCCAACACAGACAAGAATTTGCATATTCGAACGGAAAACCGCCCGAGGAGCAAGACTTCAAACACAAAACCCTAGACAACGACAACCAGAGAAGAGGATCACTCAAAGAAAAACCACGCCGTTTTTAGTTCAAGTCAACAGAATGCTTTAAATGTGGGAACAACCACAACAAATCAGCCAGTTGCCCCGCCAGAAATGCCAACTGTAGGCACTGTGGCAAGATCGGCCACTACACAATGGCATATATGAAACTGTGCCTACAGCAAGTTCATGCCATAGTAAAAAGCCCAGGATACCAAGGTCAAGACATCTACCTGGAGGATAACAGCTACACAGGTGGCCCCTATGACGCCCTCAGCCACGAGGAAGAAAAAGCAAACGATACCAAGCCTATCAATGTTTTCCCGGGAACCATTACTACAAAAAGGAACCACAATCCTCAAGATAATTCTTTGCACGGCCTGAACAGTCACTCAGACAAGATCTATGCCAGTCAAGATCAATGAACTCCATGACCTCAAGTTGAAAGTGGACACCAGAGCAGACACCTGTGTAAGCACCACAGCAGATCTCCAGCACTTCCCGTTTCCAATCAACATTCTACAATGCAACAACGTTCTGAGAGGCTATGGAGGTTCAAAAATAGAAAACATGAAGCAGCCCTCAAGGCCTCCTTCAAGGGCAAGTCTATTAACACAAAGTTCAACATAATGGAAGCACATGGAAGCACATCCTTGCTGGGATATCAACAGTGCCAAGATCTCAGCAATCATAGCAAACATTGACAGAGTTGACACTACCCCTCCCACCAAAGCCCAACCTGAGATCCGCCCCCCACAGTCGAGGCCTCCACACCACAACACCCACTGTCAAAGTCCACTGTCCTGAAAGAGTACTGCTTCGACAAGTTAGGTTGCTTCCCAGGGGGAAAGTACCACATACAGCTGACACAACCCTGTCCCAGTTGTCCATCCCCACACACAGTCCCAGTACACATACTGCCCTTGTACAAAGCCGAATTGGACAGGATGATTGAAGATGGCGTAATCACCACAGTAAAAGAACCAAATGACTGCGCGAATTCAATTGTGTGCAACGTCAAGAAAACAGCTGATGGCAAACGAGACTCAAAGAAATCCCAAAGACCTAAACAAGACCATACATCGAGAACACTACTACACCAAAAGAAATTCTTTTCCATTGTAGACACCAAGAAAGGGTATTGGCTCGTAGAACTCAACCATGAGTCCAGCCTTCTATGCACATTCAACACCCCGTTCGGAAGGTACAGATTTAAAAGACTGCCGTTTGGAGTCATCCTATCCCAAGATGTGTTCCAGCGCAGACTCGACAAGGTCTACAAGAACATTCCTAACGTGATGGGAATAGCCGACATCCTAATCTGCGCCTCAACTGACCAGGAGCACAACAAAGCATTTACCGAAATGCTCCAAGCCACGCACCAGCACAACATCAGCCTGAACTCCGAGAAGTTACAGTTCAAGCAAACACAAGTCGATTTCTTCGGACACACATTGACGGAACAGAGAATCCAGCCAGATGCAGATAAACAGATGTCAAGGAGCTTCAAACCATTCTTGGAATGGTGACTTACCTCAATCGCTACTCTGTGAAGCTAGCCACCATGATGTCACCGTTAAGGGAGCTGACCAAGAAGCACACCCATTTCAAATGAGAGCCACAGCACCAAGAGCTGCTAAACAGCATAAAACAGGAACTCTGTTCAGCCAAGATCATCTATTACAATCACAATCCAACTACGCCTACGATCTTACAGTGCGACGCAAGCCAAACAGGGGTAGGAGCCTGGCTCAGGCAAGTAGATTCTCAAGGAAATGAGAACATTGTTCCCATGGCCTCCCGGTCGCATACCACGACAAAGTCAAGATATTCAAACATCTAACGTGAATGTTTAGGAGTAGTGTATGGCCTGGAGAAGTTCGAGTATTACTGCTGGGAAGCAAAGTTATAGTCGAAACCGACCAACCCTCCTCTGGAACAAATATTCAAGAAAGCCATTGCCGAAGCCCCGCCCCAACTACAAAGACTACTGCTCCAGTGCCTATGGTTCAATGAGAGAACAATCGATGAGAGCAAGTCCTGCAGGCAATCCACATGAGACACCAGAAGGAAACCAAGCGCATCCTTTTAGCCAGAGAATCAGTGTTTTGGCCGGGCATCGCCAACGACATCAGACAGATAGTAAAGGATTGTGACCTGTGCCACCGTCACCAGTCCGCACAACCAAAACTGCCAATTATCCAACCAGATCTTCCCAAATGCCCGTGGGAAAAGCTCGGGACTGACATATTCGATTTCAATGGAAAGAAATATCTGATGATCGTCCACTACTACTCCAGATTTCCTGTAATCAGACTCTTGAGTGACATGACTACCAATACCATTGCAACACCTTCATGAGTGTCCTAGCTGAATATGGTTTGCCAGCCATGATCCTCTCCAATTTTGGGCCACAGTACATCAGCAAATTCAAGACAAAGTGCGAACAAAGTAAGATCAAACTGTCATTCAGCTCCCCATACCACCACCAAGCAAACAATCTGGCTGAGCGAGAAATCGGGACCTACAGGCCCCTTCTGGTGAAGGGATTGGGGAATAAAAAATGCCCCTACACAGCCTTGTGGAGACATCATACTACCCCATTGGATGACCAAATGCCATCACCATACGAGTTATTGTTTGAACGCAAACCCCAAACCATGTTACCAAGTACCAGAAGCATCTTGAAATCCAAACACCCGTGAGACAGCACACACCAGGAAGAAAACCAGCAACACCAGTCATACTGAACAGGCCTCAGCCTGTCCAATGCCCCAGAACCTACCCAGTGGACAGTGACGGAAAAGTCTACCAGAGAACGAGAGAACATCTTAAACGAAGGAGTAAAACCAAAACCATGATCCCAGCCGACATTCACCCACTATCCATGGCTGTAATGGCTCCAACACCCAGCACGGCAGACCTGTCTACACCTGCAGCCAATGTAACCAAGCTCCCCGCACCCATCAAGCCCACATCACCTTTGCCAATCCCACAAAGACAACCTCCCAGGCCTTTGCAGCCAGGTCCTCATTTCCAAGTTGTCAAGGTAAAGAAGGGAAAAGTCCCCTATCAGCCAAGGAGCCAGACCACCAGAGCAGGACATGTCACTCATGTCCCAACCAATTTCAAAGACTGAACTGTACTAACACATCGCTGAGTGGAACATTACATGTACAAAGACCTACCACAACACCAGTGGTGTACATCCACGAACCAATCTTATCAATAACCCCTAGTTCCTGTTCGACATGTTGAGTTTTTCAATAGGACTATATAGCTTAACCTCCCAACTTAAACAAAGAGAGGGGGATGTCAGTATCAGTGTTGCATTACCATCTCAGGCGCCTGTCAAACTTTCCATTGTGTGGTCAGACGTGAGACTCATTAGTATTCATGTCAGCACGTTAGAGTGGGCAAAGAGGAAGCTTCAATTAAAGGATGTTAAGTTGCCCCGTACCTCCGTTCTACGACAGATTGAGTAACATCTAACAGCCTCTGTCCCTGTCAATCACCCTGCTGTTCCTGTCACTGACCCATTTGCTGTTTATGTCACCTATACCACTGTTGCTGTCATCCCTGTGATTGTCCCTGATTTCCCTCTGGCTCTTCCTGTTGCCACTTCTGCTTCTGCCACTCTCCCATCAATGTCAGTGGAGAATGCAATGAATGTGGAAAGGTTGAATGTTTTATTTCCACAGTTCGATTCCTTTACAGAAGATAGCCAGATAGGTTGCCAGTTCTTTTCCAGATGCCACCACAACGTTCACAGCACCTAAAGCACCCATTAACACGGGCTTTGGAGTCCATTGTCTCAGACCCCAAACAACACCAGCAAACACCATCCTCAGCTGATCCCCCTGTAGTTCCTACAAATGGCCCAGGACGATCTGTCCAGGATCCCTTACCTTCAGATCCACCACAAATATTGCCTCAAGGTATGCTTGACCAAATAGTGACTTTGATCACAGCCAGTGTCACCGGGACTATCCTCCACTCGCTCCCTGGACCACAAGGCAGAACTGCCATCTCACTTAATGCACAGATGCCTCCTGTTTCTGTAATACCCAATACATTGACCCGCACCCTGGTTCCCAGTACAGCTGTTCCAGACCAAGTGCAGGGTGTCCTCCAGACAGCCCAGTCTGTAATCACAGGTGAGAACCATATCACATCCACATTACCTAGAGGTGTTCAGCTCTGTAGCTATGCTTGTTGATGCAAGGGTGGAAGCAAAGATTAAGGCAAAAATCTGGAATGAAGAATTTATCAATTTCTGTTCTTTGTTGGTAAACAAAGTATTATACAGAAAGTTCCAACTGACAGTTCAAAGTGGGGAGGGGCCTCAATCCTTCAATATGCTTCAAGCAAGTGACTAAACTAGAGAAAATTACAATAGAAACTTGGTAACAGGCCTTTTACGTATTTGCAGGGGTATATACAACAAAATTATCTGATACAGCCGCAACTCTTCTGAAGTGTGGGGGCACGGTTTGCAACTTGGTAGCTCGAGCCACAACTGGAAGTTTTATGACGAGAATTTCCGTTTTTTATTTTTATTTTTTTTATTTTTTTATTTTTTTAAGGCAATCCCAGTCATCTTCCTTTCCCTGGGGCTCTACCTATTGGGAGCTGTGACTATGGTCTCAATACAGCAACGCCAAAAAAACTCGGCCTTGCCTATAGGGCAAGCCATTTCTAAGTCAGGGTACCGTGGGCCTCCCAAGGGGTATTGCTTCTTGTTTCGTGGGAGCAAGGAATGCACTGGGTACGATTTTAAAGCACTTTTCAGAAACCAGGGCCCCAAGGGTTGCTAAGTCACCTACTGCCAATGCCAATAAATAACACTAGATTTACCCAGTTTCTGTCAGGACATGACATTCCTACTGTCGATTTCCTTTCCGTTGGCATTTCTGAAGGTTTTTCATTACAATTTGAGAACTCTGGGCTCTCATTTCAAGCCCCTACTTTAATTTCAGCCAGGAAACAATCCCATCACTGTGGAGGCCAAGCGCTAAAAGGAGTTGTCAGGTTGGCAGGGTCTTTTGTTTTCCACCCTTTTAAAGTTTTTCGCATTTCTCCCCTCAGTTTAGTCCCTAAGAAAAATCTGGGTTAATTTCGTATGATCCACCATTTGTCCCTTCCGAGGGGTACATCACTGAATGATGGTATCCTCACTGCACATACCAGTGTTTGTTATGCAAACATTGAGGATGCTATTCACTTCAAACAAATAGGCCTGGGTTGTTTCCTTGCCAAAAATGACATTTAAAAATGTTGTCCACATAATACCTAGGTGCCCCCAGGATTATAAACTTTTGGGCTTCAAGAGGAGTCTGCATATTAGTCATGTCCTGCATTTGCTATTTGATTTTCTTATTGTTGCCCCCTACAAAACACACAAATGGGCAAAATGCATTTGTTTTCTTTTTTTTTTTTTTTTTTTTTTTGTTTTAGCAAGCCGCAAAGAACAAGAAGATACGAGAAGAGAAAGGGACATTTTGAAGGAGGAATTAGAGAACACAAGAACAGGTAATGAATCCGACAGTGGTGTGGAGGCTGATGAAAATTGGCACAATATCTCGCCTGCCATTTCACTAATCAGTACTCTGGGCCTGCAACATCCACCTGCTGGTGAGGTTTGCTACAGGTCATCTACCTACTTGTTTTAAGTAAAGATAACTGCAATGCTACCTCTTAGCCTCACAGTGGAGAGTTACTCGAGAAGGTAAATAATTCATGAGTTATAATTATCTTTTCATTTGATGTTCTATAGTGCAGAAAAACTGTACACATGTTTATACATATAGTATTACAACCATTACATAACCAATTTACTTTTTGATATTGAAAATTATATCGCACATCTTGGCAAAGCTCAGCCTACTTTAATAGAAGCAGGCACTTCCCTTAATTCTGGAAGACTTTTCAAGCACCTATACCGACTTATTAAAGAATATGAATATTGTCATTAAGTGACAAACATAGACAGACTATGCTCCTAATGTAAATAAATGCCTTCCTGGTGTGGCCCTCGGCAAACGGACGTTCGTTTTCTTTTGACTATGACAGTGTTTACAACATAAGAGGGCCAAGCAATAAAAGCGTTCGCTCTCTACAACATTCAGAGTCCTATATGTGATTAGCCATGAAGACAATATTTTAGTTATCAACAATTGAAACATTACCATTTGCGATATACTGCATGTACCAGTGTTGTATTATGTTATTGAAGTTTAAATTCTAAAGGTTTGGTATTTTACTTCCGCCTTTTGTGCACATTTATGTAACTATCATGTATGATAAACAACACAAAAATTGGTACAACCAGATGCACACTACTGCTGCATATTCCTCCATACATTAATGTATACATAGTGTGGTACAACTAGTAACATTCCTGTATACATTTTGCAAACACTTGGAATACATGAATGCCCCAAAATCAGACTTTTTACCGCCAATTTCATTAAAAATGTGAGACACGAGTCTGGTGACGAATGACGTCAGTTGATTTGCACGTTGTTGGATTCTCTGCACGAAACTCTCTACGTTTGCTTATTTCGTCGCTTCAAAGTCTATAATTCATGTCTGATTCCAAAGAACTCCGCTCTCTGTCAGTGTCTGATACTGAAGTAGATGTAGAGGAAAGCAGTGGTGATGAAATTGAGGCGGGAATACCTATAGAACCTTATCAAAACGAGCCTTTGGCGCCTGAAGGCTACGAGGAAGTGGATGGAAACAAAGATGCAGACGGTCTAACTCCCGCTGTCTTAGAATCACGTTTTGAGCGAGAAGTATCAACAAATGAATGGTAAGTAAAGTTCTATATTTAGTACCCCAAAATTTGTTATGATATAGATTTTCTGTGTTTTAGAGGCAAGTGATTTTCACACTGCGCCATACGTCTTCGTGATGACATAACAAATTTTATATAATTTCAAGGTGCACATGCAGTGACTGCAGTGTTGAACTGCTCAAGGATACTAGGGAATACCGCTGCTGCAGAGATTCTTGCTGCTTTGGGGAAACTGGCCCACGAGGGCATTGAAAACATCACATGCATAACAAAACACCCAGACTTTGGCATGCTGACCAATGCAACAGTACTTGAACATGTTTGTCCGCTGTTCAAGAAAAGAAACGGAAGGAGCTACCGCTTCCCTATACGAGGCACTCGAAATGATAAGCATGAGTGAGCAGTACTTTTATTGGACTTTATACCAATATATTTGGTTTGATTCACCTTGTAATTCGCCAGCTTAGGATGCATGAAATACTAAAATGCATTTTGTTTTTCCAGATATTTACGAGCTACTGCTTTTAGATGGCTAGTGAGATAGATTTTTGGTCACTTGGGCTGGGATAACAGCAGACCTTTGCCCTCGTGCATATATAAAAACATTAGGAGGTTTGTAACTGGTAACTCGAGGGGTTATGCATCATCACATGATTGTCGCTAAAGCTTGTATTGTATGTTGGAAAATTAAACTACAGGCACCCCAATCTTGTTATGAGATTCAGTTGTTATTTATTTTTGAAAATTTACTGAACTTGTTCTTTGTATTGTTTTGCGCAAAACTGTTAAGTAGTAAGGAAAAATGTTTTTGTAATCAAGTTGGCTAAAAACAACTGAAAAGAAAGTTTCAAACATGCATGAATGTGTAGAACTGTGGCATTCTCAGATTCAGAAGATACAGGGTCTAAAGCCTAGTCCACAAAATGTTGCTTAGTTTTGGCGCTTATTGCAATTATGTTTGGTGTTTGTGTGTGCAATAATTAATATTATTAAACGTTTTTTTATTTTTTACTGAAAATACAGATTGAAATAAATGTACAAGGATGTACACACAAATGCTTAACTATATCAATATGACAGGTATATGGGATGAGAAATTTGGCACAGTTGTGCATAATTGGAATAAACAAACACAATCTATATACATGAAATACAGGTGGGTGAAAGAGGGAAATTAGTAGCCTTTCCCTTGTCTGTCTTATACTACCTGGAGGATGTAGCTTTGTAACTGTTTTCCTTTTCTAAGTTTTTCTTTCTATAGCTGCAGTCCGATCTAGCCGTTCAGGGAACTGTCTGTTTAATGGCTCAGCTGCTTTCCTTTTGTACTGCTGTAATTTATTTTTCAGAACTTCCCGTGGCAAACTGAATAACAGATCCTTCATTCCCTGCACATAACCTGAAAAATATGACAAATAAGATATGTCTGGTTGCATCCCTCAAGCTGCCTCAGTTAAAATGTCTTCTATTCGGCAGAGTGCAGAAATATATTTTAGAATAGAAAATAAACAACACTGTTTTAGGAACTGTATTCTCCAAGGCAATGCAAATTCACCTAACCTCTACGGATATGATAAAGCTGAATATTACTGCAAGGCTGTAACTCCATTCATTAAATGTAGCAGTACCCCGGCCTTATATGCAGTAGTTATAGACAGGGTTCTCTATGTTTAGGTTACCCAGGCATGTTTCTAAATCAAGGCACAAACATTTCATATTTTGTTGCATAAATTGTAATTATGTTAGAAAATACATACCATAAGTTGGAGGTATAGCCACATTTCGCACCACCTCTTCACCTTGTTTGAACTTGGGGTATGAAACCTTAATTCCTTAAAGGGCAACTGCCACCAAAAAATATGTCATATTTTGCACTTTCAATATATCCTTTATGACGAATATGTTCAATTTGCAGTATAAATTTAATAGAAGAAGGTCCATTAAATTCTCCAAAGGAGTTTTTGTACACTCATTTGGCGGCCATTTTGAAAACGAGCTGTTTTGCGGTCACGTGGTATGATACGTCACACGTGTGTAAAGCGAACTGGTGTTGTGACCGAGCAGGGAGAAACTGGCAAAAGATGTTGGGTCACGATTCACGATTGGTTATCTTATCACGTTGGTAACCACACTAAGATTGATCAAAAAGAGCTTGAAAACAACGTGCAAGAATTTCATAAACCTTGGGCTCCTCTTTTCCGGTGAGACAGCTGGACGTAGCAAACGGATTTAGGTCAGAGGAAGATGGCCTCCCTTCCGGAGAAAACACCCAAGAACTTAGTTACATTACAGGAAATCCACACACCTAAAACTTACTGTATACATTATATAAACCGTGTAATTGTCTGAAATAAATCAGTTCAATCTTGGAGTGTTGTCCTTAGCTTCGTTCTGTACGCATTTGTGAACCTGACCTTTGACTGGCCTTCGACACATTACACGTATTACATGGCTTCGGAGAAGAAGAAAAGACCACCTGGAAAGCGCTGTGTTGTAATGTTTTGCGACAAAACTAATGCCGATGGCGTGAGTCTTCATCAGTTTCCAAAGGAGACAAATTTAAGTCGGAAATGGACAGCTTTCATCCACCAAAAACGAGACCCGAAGACTTGGACTCCCGGTACCGGGCACGTTTGCAGCGACCATTTTTTAACAAATGATTACGAAGGATATGGTGCAAAACTTGCCGGGTTCTCATCTAAGCTTGTGCTGAAGAAGGGGTCGGTTCCATCAATTCATCCAGTTCCAACTCCTGATCAAATCGCTGCTGCACGGAGTGTTATAAACCGGAAACGACGTTCAGCCGACGATAAACAAACTGCAGCTAGCACAAGTACGACCACTGGCAATGTACAGCCCAAGGATAGGACACCAAAGAGACGTAGCCGAGCTGTGTCCAAACTTACTTCAAACCGGGTAAGGACGGTGCACATAAAATAACTTTCGACTCTCCTAGTTAGGGAATGTTATTGACATGAATATTGACAAGACAGAATAAATTATATATAAGCGCAGGACGATGTTATTCCCGTCATAGAAGGAAATAAACACACCTTCTCTGTTTTGTTCATGTTTTAACATTGTACTCTCATTCTGGACAGTTGTTGACAGCATTCGAACAGAGTTGTGATCATCAGGCATGTGAATCGCCTTCAGAACAAGCTACGAGTACCTGCAGTGACGACTTCCGGCCGGATGACATAGTTGCTCCTCGCAGTCCAACAATTTCACTTGTAGCCGACAAAGCCACGCAAAAAAGTCTTCAGCGACCAAATTGTCGAAGTAAAGGTATAATTGTGAAGTGCTACTCTAGGTACTTTCATAAAAGTGCAGACAACTGCATAATAGTTCTTGAATAATATTTACAGGCACTCAGTTTAGTCATGAACGAAATGAATGCGGCGTCCAGTGCAACATTGGGAATCTCCCCCCATTGAAGCTTCTTTCTGAAGTGGTATGTGAGCCTCCTGATATACATGAAGCACCACAACAAATGAGTTCTGATGATGAGGCATACAGCCCCAGCACTTATAAGGGGTCAGATGAGGAGCAGCAGGATGACTTAGAACAAGAAACTGCAAGGTGATAGATCTTTAAATGTCAAGCAGGACCTGTACATCCTTTCAGTTTTTGCTATTTACACTTTTGAATAAACTTGAAAAACCAATATTGAAACCAGTTTTTTAAACAATGTGGCATTGACTATACTATTTCCAACTGCAGGACTTCAAAAACAGGCAAGATAAACAGTACACCACCCCACGAGGAAAGAAAATTTATTGTTCTTGAAAGCTACCTCCTGAGCTTATTTGATTCCTGCCCTGTATGTGCCAGTCCTGCAGAGTCTTGTGTGGAGAAAGTGGTCGGTACTCTGGTCAAAATTAAGCATTGGTGCACTGATCAACATTGCCAGTTATCCAGAGTGTGGTTCAACCAGCCATATGTTGGCCACAACATGCCTGTTTGTAACCTGATGTTGTCTGCATCGATTTTGCTATCAGGTCAGTATTAACAATATTTAAAGAACCTGCATCTTCCACATGCACTCATGGTTAACCTCCCATAATGCATATATATATATATATATATATATATATATGCACACAGTATTATAGTTTTTTTTAATCTTTACTATTTCTCACAGGATGCTGTATTGCCAAAGTGTTGAGGATGCTGAATTTCCTAAAGGTGGCCTGTGTTTCTGAACGCTCATTTTATCGCCATGCACGATGCTATGTCTACCCTGTCATTATTGGGCAGTGGAAAGAACATCAGAACACAAGAGCGTAATAGAGTTGTGGACTTTCAACTAGTCCAGGTTGGTTAAAAAATAAAAAAAGTGGTATAAATATAGAATACATATGTATACTTATATGTATGTTGCTTTACATACATATATGTAAATAGAAATGTTTTCTCATACAGATGACAGTATAAGTACATTGCAAGTACACTGTTATCTTTCAGAGTAATGAGGTCAGAAATAGTGCCTGGATGGAACATGAAGGATTGGTGAGGGCAGTTGCCATGGTAACAAATGCTGGTCTGCACATCTGCCAGATAATCACTGACAGGCACAAACAAAACACAGCCTGGATCAGACGGAACCTGCCAGACACTGACCATTACTTTGATATTTGGCATGTGTCAAAAGGCAAGTCAGTTAACTTCTGTCAAAAGATATTTATAGCAGAACTGACTGATTGATGCTACTTATGCTTAATTCAAAGTATCTTCTTTTACTATCAGGCTTGTGTAAAAAAGTGGACAAACTGTCCAAAAGAAACGATTGTGGAGATGTGGCAGAGTGGCGTTCCTCCATATCAAACCATATGTATTGGTGTGCAGCATCTACACCAGATGGCAATTCACAATTAATGGTTGAAAAATGGAAGATTCTTTCACTTCACATACAGAATATTCACTTCAATGCTCACAGTGAACTGTACCATGAATGCGGCCATGGAGAACTGGATGAAGATGCAAGAGACCGACTTTGGCTTGCACCTGGTATGATGATAACAATAATGTCAGAAGTAAAACAATCCCCCACAACAATAAAAAAATGTATATATTCTAGCATTTCGGGTTACAATAATAATGGTACTATGTTTATATTCCACACAGGCACTACAGCAGCGGTAAAATTGGAGGAGCTTTTAACCAACAAATATTTGCTGAATGACGTTGCAAAGCTGTCTCCAAAATATCAGACATCAACACTTGAAGCAAAGCACAGCCTCGACATTCAGTTTGTTCCTAAGCACACAGCTTACTCATACTGGGGGATGTACACACGGTATGTCTAGACATCATGCAGCTTAGTCCCTTTTATTGGACACTTTTCCTTCTATTTTTCTGTACATCTTACAACTTATTATTGCCAGTCACTCTTGTGCTACATGATATGACAGACATACTGTGTACAGTGGTTTCCTTAACTTTGTACTACATTGTATTCTTTTACCTAACAGGTTGTGCCTTTCGGCATTACATTACAATGAAAATGCTGACAGGATGCAGGCAGTAACAGTCAATGGAAGGCCAAAATATGCCATTAGGTTTCCTAAGGCCAAACATGGAGGGCACTCAGTGAGAGCCATTAAAACAAAAGCCACATATGGTAAGTAGCAGGTGCTACTAGGAGAATGATTAATGCAGCCATGAACATGAAGAACCCATTTATCTTTGAAAACATTTTCCAGTGACCAGGATTGTTTACTATGTTTATCAAGCTAACATAGCATATCAAAATTGACAGGTTACTGTTCTGAGGCACTGGAAAGAGTAGTTACTGACTATGTAGGAAATGCAAGAGGATTGAAACAGTACATGGCCAACCTTGAAGTGAACACTCCACCACCCCTTGCTGCAACAGCAAACAGGCCTGAAAGAGAAGAGGCCATCAGAAATTATGTCAGTCGATATGATCGAACAGAACTTGTGCACTAAGTTATATATTGCAAAACTACAGAATACCCCACATCTTATTTTATAACAATTAGAAAACCTTTTCTCTTTTTCCTCATTTACAAAGCACTTGACAATCTGTGGCAATTAGGTGCCAGGTATTCTGTAGTTGCAAACATGCATTACATAAAAAGGAAGGGGAAAATAGAGCATCATGTTCAATAAACATAGCATACTTGTATATACAATAATAATAATAAAATAATACCTATTCATCTTCATCTGGATACAAGAAACCGGTAAATTCAAAGTTTTCCTCCAGACCCAGCGGTGGAAAATGGGCACGAATGCAAGACACTGCACACGATGGCAGAACTCTGATTTCCCTCCCCAAAACTCCCCAACACCACCTAACGAGTTGCCGATACGCTATGTGCCGGTTCCTCCTATGCTCCAACCCTTCGTGCGCCCTCCCCCCATATTGCTGCTTAAACTGCAGCCAAGCGGTCTGCAGTACCCAGAAATTAAGGCACACCGCACGAAAACCCGGGTGATCGGTGATTCACCCAGGCGCCTGCTCCAGCCCTTCCACTTCGACAGCCTCAAGGTTTTTGTGTGCAATCTGATCAATTTCGCAACAACAAATGCACTCTTCAACTCTGTCCATGATTTGGCAGTGGCCACACGAACACCTGAAAGCCACAATTAAAAATAAAATCTTCACAACTGAATAAAGCGCAACCACTCTAGACAATTATTGATCAAGGAAACGAACCGGGAAAGAAGCAAACTATTCTTCTGTACACAACGTCTCAAAAGGCTGAATGAATTAAACATTATCTCCTAAGTACAAAAGGATGGTAATTTTAAGACTAAAGGAAACAATACATCAATTAAAACTCACCAGTCGTTGTTGTCGAGTCGATTGCGGTTGTCGTGTTCGGCAACGGGTTCAACTTCTTCGTGTCGTGCTTCTCTGGGATGGCCCCGTGGTTCAAATCACCACGGCTGAATCCCTTGAAATAGCTCTTCCTCTGAAGATAGCTCATTTGCAGCAGAATCTTCAGAGGAAGAGCTGTTAGACGAATAGGAAATCTCCGACGCACTATCACTGCTCTCTGCCATGATGCTTTACACATGTGTGATGTATTTGATCACGTGATCAAAAATCGAGTCGTTTTGGCCGGAAACGGCAAGGATGCGTCTTTATGGTCAAAAATGCACACCTAAATTGCAAAGTCAGACGGATTTAACAATCGAAACGTGTTTAGTAGTCCAAGATAAAACGTTTGTCGAAAAACACCCCCCCAGGTGGCAGTTGCCCTTTAAAATGCAGAGATGCAATGATATGCCTTGAAAATGAACAAAGAGTTTTCATTAATTTCAGTCTCTAAATTTGCAGACTAAGAAAATACTGTACTAATCACCTGCAAAATGTACCAAGCCACGAAAAGTTCAGCATTTTTGGGTGCCAGTGGTTGAGAGTGGCATGAAATCCTTCCAAACAGCTAGTTTGATCTTCAGGAGACAGCTTCTTCATATGATTGAGTAAGCGTTGGTTGTTTAGGAATATCTTTAACTTGCCATAAGCCGTTGTACCTGCAACAACAACAAAAAACAAATACATTTACTTACTAATATTGGCTTCAGACGCAGACAATGATACAGTTATATTCATTCAAGGATGGTGTGAGGAAAGGGGGCAAAAGAAATACTGAGTATGTTTTGACAGAGGTACATACTGTGCCATTGAGTTCATCATATCAATGGACTCCACATGGCTGAGCATATTTTTTACATAAGTGTCAAACTAAACAATTTTTGTCAACAAGTAATACCACAATAACAGTATGTATGCATACCATTTTTGATCCACATACGGGCACTGAGTTCACCATGTGCACAGTCTCAGAAGAGGGGGTCATTATGATCATGATGCTTGTTAGACACATGGTTCAAAAATGACTTCCACTTAGCGAGTATCATGGCTTCAAATCCCTGCTTGGTAGATGTCGCACACCAGTACAGGTGACTCCTAACACCTTTGAGCCAATGTCGAATAATCTCAAAACCACTTTCTTTGCAAAGCTGAGTTAACTGTTTGGTTTTTGACCTTGCAATATGCCATATATCAAAGAAATGGAGAGATTCTCCCAGAATCAAAGCAAAACTTGAACGGTTTACTTCCATGGTAGTTACATTACCTCACATTGCTTCTCGTTTTAGATTGGCCACTATCGTCGGTCATCCTCCCCAGAATTTTCTACAGAGTCTTCTAATGTGGCCCAGTCCGTATCACTATCGCTTGTATCCCCACCCGATTCATCACCGTCGGTGTTCAAATTATCGGCATCGTCGCAAATACGGTCCTCTCGCACAGCAGTAGCATTCTCCGTAATTTCATCACTTGCATGTGTCATCCTCGATTATCTCCCTTGCAACTGCATCTTTCTGTCCACATAAAATACAACAAGTGTTTATATACGTTCTTAGTGTAAAGTGTTTGGTAGACAGATTTTCATGGCAACGTATTGAAGAGTATTTCACACTTACGTAACGCTGTATCGTTTTCTTATTTCTGTTCCATGTCTGCTGTAGGATATGCACTTTGTTTCTGTAAGGAGCAATTTGAACATTGAATGGGTGAAACCGTGGGTGTTTCTGTCTCAGATTGCAAAACGCTTTCTGGAGCGTCATTTGTTGTATCACATGCGGTGGCAGTGGTGCAAGGGCTTGTTGTTGGGTTTTCTGTAGCCAACTTTTCTCTCAGGAGCTAGAGAAACAAAAGAAGTGTTGATTAAATACACAAATCGAGACTAAGGGCTGGAACATTACAATGCACAAAGACACTAAGGCTAGAGAAAGCTTGCTGCATGGAGTTTCAAGAAGCATGAAAATTTCTATAATACTACTTACGAGCCTTTTATCCCTGCTAGTCTCTTTCAGAATGACAGCATTAGCATCCAGTGTTGGTACTGAACCCTTCCTGAGAAATCTTCTTAGGCCGAGGTCCGGCTGATAATATCCAAGAGAAATTGCTGTGTTCCTCTCAAAACATGAAGGACTACAGTGTGCAGAGCAGATAGTAGAGTGCAACTTTGGCTCAAAATTAGGGCGGTGTTTCTGGACAAAACGAGTCCATTTCCAGCGTACATTCTCATCCTTCGGAAATACATGCATTGAAACATTTTTGGCGTACCTTGCATTTGTACAACTCACATTGTTTGAACATCCCACCCCACAATATCGCTCTCCATGCTTCTTACTTTCAGCCATTTTACTCGCTGTGCAAATCAACTGACGTCACTTCCGGCCTTTTGACCGCGCAGCATTTGTCTCTCGATTTTGGTCGCAAAGGCGGAAGTTTTCATAAAAATTTTCCTACTTCGCTTTTTCTGTGGCCAAAAAACTTTTCTTTTTGAACTGTGGGTATGCTAAGCTAACATTCTGATGAAACTTTCAATTGAATTCATAGGCACTTTAAGCACCAAAAGGATTCCTGCATAAGCACTGTCTGCACAACCATAAATAAAAACTGTTGGAGCCAAGGGACGAAAGTTGAAGTTACAAAGACGTTTTGCTGTTTCTACTTCTGACAACACAGTCTGACAAGACGAACTTAACTCACTATTCAAGTGATCAGTTGGTAACTAAATTGAGTAGCGAAGCAGCATATAGAATTGCTTTAGTCTCAAGTGTTATTGTGAGGAAGCAACATGGCTCAAGTAAAGCAAAGGAGAAGTCTTGGCAGGATACGCTAAACTAAGTTTCAAAACAAGGAGATGTGAAGACAATCGGATACATCATTGTGAGAGCTTTTGAAGATGGAAAAGTGTGAGAGGACTCCTTGACCTTCTGGAAACAATTCCAGAATTTATGCAGAAGAAAGCAAGGGAAGAGGTACAGTGCAACATTGAAATCCTTTTACTAGAAATACGATAATCACAGATATCCCCTCGCTCAGTAGTGGGTTTTCGGAAAGCGGGATTCTTGTTTATTTTCGGTTCGGAGATTATTTAAAATTTTTTTTGCAAACCACGGCTGTGTAGCGACGTCACCAGTCGGCCGCTAAAAAAAATCTTTGTCGCACGGCAGTCTGGTTTAGTTCAGACAACGTGCACAGTCTGCAATTTTCATAGACACTAAGATGAACTTCAAAATTCGCTGAGACAACAAAGCCGATCTTGGACACTGAAATTTTTTTTTTTTCCTTTTTTTTCTTACTTTATAAGTTTAATACGCTTCTTCGAGTGTGACAAAATCTAGAGCCGTCAAAGCGAGTCGCTTTTTTTTACACGCTTTCGAAGTCTCGGGACCGTGTGAATTTTGGCAGGGATTCAATTTTGAACACAACAACTTTTCAAACTGCGTTTTACAATTTTAAAATCTTTGACAGAAAAAAGAAATCAAGTCACTAAATAATACAAGGTCCGATTGTATTGAGCGAGCAAACCCGGTCACTAAATAATACAAGGTCCAATTGTGTTGAGCGAGTATCTTACGGGGTCCCGCTAGTAGACAATAATATACAATTTAGACTGTAATTGTTTAATTTGGAAAGCAGTGGCCGGATATTTTCTACTTTAATAGCCTTCAAAAAGCAAAAGCATCTTAACCCGGTTACATTTTATCCTTGAATACAGTGTGCCAACAAACGCGGCGACAAAACTTCACAGCATGTGTCAGACTGTCAGTGAAATTATGCAAATATGTCAGGAATCAGATGACACAATCTTGCATGAAGGCACTCTGAAATAGCTTTGAAAACTAGCGAAGAGATCACACTATAATCCTACTTGGCCTTCATCACAGTTCCCGGGGCATCAAACGACAAAATATACGGCAATTGTTGAAATACCATAATGATAACACGACCCTCATTTAACAAAAGCGTTGTACGTTAATTGATGTAAATTTTCAAAACTCACCGGTTCCTGAAAGCCATAGCTTTAGCTCTTTTCCAGCAAAGGAAACAAAACCCAAAACACTATTGTTTACGTCTTCATTGATTTCAAAGTACACCGTATAGAGCAGTCCTCATACAGTACGAAAATTCCACTTTCCATTGTATTGTGTCGTCATCTTGTCAAACTTGGATTCTGAAAACTACATTCCTGTTATTGTAAAAGGTGAAATTTGCCACGATGATTGTTCAATTTCCACCAACTGTATTTTGCTATTTCTTTCTGAAGAAGTGTCTGCGTTTTAACACAATACTGGCGTCTGGGATTGTGTTCAGGTCGACCAGTTGTGCCTTTAAGAATCCGTTTCACGGCTAGTAAGCTTGCCTCCCATACACCGGCAAAATATCCGGGCAAATTATAGCCGTCCGTCGAACTGCTTGGCCTTGTATCTGCATCTTATTGTACAAAATCACTTCCGTTCGTACTCTTACAGCTACCGCATGTCACTAAGAAAATGGCGGTTTACAGTTAAGCTGCCGATGTAACCTCGCAGTGGTCGCTCGACGCGGATGGCCCTGGGGACGAGTCGTACCCCACACACACACACACACGAACATTAAATTTCGAGATGGCGACACGCTTGGAGTCTTCAAATGATGCGATTTTGCTGCATTAGCGCCGTGATTATTTCCCTCACTTCGTTCGGGAACAAAGTATTACTGTCCATGGGTGGGCTGCACTTATGCGACTTCATATCTCAATCTTGATGGGCCTCATGTGCACTGCTTTAGTTTGGAGAAAGGAGAATAACATTATGCATGTGCTCGGTGGACACAGCATAGCTGCTATTGCTGAGCTATACAAAAGAGTGAAAGACATGATGGGACACGAGAAAACTGATGTAAAGTACCGTATCTAAAAGCAGAGGATGAAAACATTCCGCTACACTGGCATATGCTGGTATTTTGCCAGTATATTTGCACTGTACCAAAACAAATTGAGGCTGCCTGTATTCCATAACGGAAAAATATGAAGTACAAAACCACAAACATTTTTACTGAAGGCTCTCCTGTCTAAAAGGAGCCCACGCTGGATAATCTAGTCATTCTGATGAAAAAGGCTCTAAAGGGTCAAAATTCAATGGGCCAATTTTTTTAACGCATCCTAAGTTAGACCTGGTTTATCCTAAATCGAGGTTTAGAAACCAACTTTAAGAACCAGGTTTAGACAGAGGCAAAATTGCATTTTTAAAACGCTGGTGAGTCACAGCTCATGATGATGAGGTCTAGACACAGGTTGGGCGAGTTTTTAGTATTTTACTGCATCACCCATGCATTACAGAATGCTGTGCTGTGCTGTGCAGTGCAGTTACGAGTGTGACTATGACTTTTTGTTGATGACCGTGTCAAAAGTTGGCTGAGGTGCCCACGTGCCATGGCATAGTAAATAATTAGCATTTTTGTTCACCACTTTTGCTTGGCCATGTCAAAACAGTCAAGAACCACTAGCTTTAGTGAAGAAGAGACTGTTCTCCTTGCCGAATTATGTAGGGCACTTCCTGATATTGAAAACATAGGGAGTGATGCTGAAGGTCGTTTTGTAATGCATCAACTAGGAGAATCATCAAATCTTCCTCAAGCAAAAGCATTGACAGAAATTTTCTTCCTATTCTTTGAGGGGATTTTATCAACCCCTTAGATGTCTCATTTGTCGGGCATATCAACAATCAGCCCATTCCTGCAATTGTCTATAGCACGCTATGCCATCCATTTTCTCCAGTCAGACATTTATGCCAAGGCTGTAATGTATGCCGCAAAACATCCTGGTTATGGAGGAATAAAGGATCAAACACATTGATCATGGCATCAATATAACATGGTACCAGGATCGAATAAATCCAGCTTGAAAAGAAAGCCATTGGGTATTTGATACCCAATAAAAGCACAGCGAAAAGTCTGAAAGAAAAGACTACTGAACAATTCGCCACTTTAGAAATGAAAAGGATATTGGGTCCAAATTACCATTCGCAAAGGTTTCTAGGATCATTACAGGGGACATGGGAGCCATTTACAACAAGTATTGAGTGAGTCAGGGTCAAGCAAGGCTCGGGAAACCGTTTATGTGTTGACTGAAGACAATAATCCAGGCGCAAAGCTTTCAAAAAATGTTGACAATTGTAGTTGTTCAGTCTTAAGACGTTGGCTGTTATGTCGGGGAGGAAAAACAAGTGGGAAGCTCACAGTATTGGAGAAGAAGTAAGCAGTTATTTCTTTTTGCATTACCATGTCATTTTGGTAACTGTTTGCGGATTTCCCTTTATTCCATATACAGAGTCAACGACTGCATGAAAAATGGACTCGATAAGTATTTGAGAGACCCCGATGGAAGGATACACATTCTGAGAAAAAAGGCCCAGGCAGGCCTTCTCACTGAATCAGCGCCGCAAGCATCAAAGGATTTCCCCTCAGGATATTCATCGAATTTATCGACAGTACCAAAGGCGGCGTTTGCAGATACATGATTGAAACTGTTTTGTGTAAGCAGCAAATCGCTACAGCTAAACCTCTTGTCAAAGGTTACAATTTTTTCATGTCCAATCACGTGCTCGCCATTTATCACCTTCAAAAAGACAGGAAATATTACACCAAAAGTCAAGTACTCCCCTCCATGAAAAAGAGTAATGTGTATAGCTGCTTCATAAAATTTTCTTCGCTGGGTCTTGTGTTGTGTGCAAAGCGTGCTTGCCCAGCTGGAGTAGATGGCAGATGTAACCACGTTGCTGCCACTCTCTTTGCACTGGATTCCTTTCACAAGAAGACAATCACAAACCAGAAAGATGTTTCTTGCACATCTAAAACATGTAGCTGGAATGTGCCAAGGAAGCGCCAGGGTCCCATACAGCCCATAGTACTATGGAATTAAAAAAGTATGATTATGGCAAGAATAAGAAAAGTGGGCAGCCAATGTTTAAGGCAGGAGCAGAAGTGAGGGCTCCTCATCAGCAGCAATGGTCAGAGGAAAAGTTGCAGTTAATGTTAAATCAGCTCAAAGAGATCCAACAGCAGACTGGCCAGGCAATAGTATTGTCACATTTTACCTCAGGAAGTGTCAGTAGAAAAATACCTGACTGTTCCAAATCAGCAGCAAAGTCAGGTCACCAGTACAGTCCAGGGGAATCCTTTGAAGGTTATTTCTCCAGTAAAAGCTTGTGAAAGCTCAATTTCATTGGATGGCATTAAGCAGAGATGTGAAAAATTCAAGAAGAAATTTTCAGTCACACCAGAATGATCAAGGAAATTGAGAGTGAAACAAGGGAGCAATCACAAGAAAGTGTTTGCTGGCATTTTTACCGCAAAAGTCGGATAACAGCCTCTAAGTGTTACGGGCCTGCTGCAATGAAGCCCACCACTTCACCCACAAAGGCTGTGCGACAAATGCTGTACTCACAAGTCAAGCCTACCTGCCAGATTAGGGAAGGTTTAGCCAAAGAGCCTGAAATTATGGCACAGTACATTGAGAAGAAAGCTCAATCAGGACATGAAAGGCTCTCAGTCTCAACATCTGGGCTTCTGATTTCCAAAACTAAAGGATACCTTGCAGCAAGCCCTGATGGATTTGTGCATGACCCCTCAGTAACTGATCCGAGGGAATTTTGGAAATAATATATGTTCAGACTGACAGCAGTGAAGATCTCAAGGATGCCTTAGTGCATAAGAGAATGTGTCAAGGCCAGCAGTGATATCACTATTAATAGAAATCACCAGTACTACTATCAAGTACAACAGAGCATGTATGTAACTGAAATTAACTGGACTGACTTTGTTGTGAAGGGGTCTCAGAGTGCAGAGTTGTACATTGAGAGTTCAGCATGATATTATTAGGTGGGAGGGTGTAAAGAAGCTGGAATTTTTCTTCGACTCCTTTTCTTTTTGCCCAGAGCTTGCTTATCCAAGAGTAAAACATGGACTCCCAAGACTTCAACTTACAACAAGGAACAGTTAATTAACCCTTCTGAAGTTATTGATAACTTTTGTTATTGAATTAGCATTACATCATCTTATTCTCATCATTTTATTACAATCATTCCACTTGTAACCTTTCTTCAGTGGGGGAAGGGCTAAGATTTGGACGCTGCATTTTGGAAGGCTGCATCTCAGGATTCCTCAATTTTGCAGATAAATAGTTCACTTTATTTACCAGTCTATCAATTAATAATAATATAAATTTCATAATATTTACAGAGCAGCTAGTCTTCAGTAATTAGGAATGCTGAACTCATGAAATTAATGGAGGTAAAACATTTGCCAAGGCACCAACAACAATTAAAATGTCAGATACCAATGGTGCCATTGAAATAGGAGTTTTTCTGTCAAGGATGTCCCAATTTTTTATTCTTTCCATGAGCCGCTCAACATGAACCCTTAGACTTGCAATAGCTTTCTTTTTGTTAGTTTCTTCCACTGAGAATTGTCTTTTGGCCTTGAGGAAAGAGGGAATTACTAAAGTTGCACCGACTGATGCATAACCTAATCACCAAACTGTGATTTCTCTAAGAAACCAATCATGACAGTTATTTCCTTATCAGAAGTGCTACCTGGGAAAAATTCACTGACGAATGCCAGGACACCACTTGGTGTTATGCCCAGAAGTGATTTCATGGTTGGTCTACTCTTGTACGAGTAACATGCCAAGTTTGAATTTAAAGCAAATGGCTTTTCCATCTCTACTTCTGTACAGTCCATTATTACAACAACATTTGCGAAAAGTGTCTTAAATGACTTTGGACTGTGGAATCGAATAACATCTCTGGGAGGTAACTTAATGCGGGGCTCAAATTCTGCTCTCAGGAACTTAATCCAGGTTCTGACAATGACTGACACAGTTGACTCAGACACTAAAAACCTATGGGCAAGATCTCTCTCAAAAAGTCCAAGCCTGAGACGGATTAGTACCATAATATACTCCTGAAATGTTGTCAAAACTCTTGGTCTCCCAACTTGTGAATGCATTGACTGGTCAAGGTTGAATCTTTCGTGATTACCATAACTTAGGTTCTTTCCTGATTGTTCCATAAGCTTATAACAGAACATAAGGATTTCGTAGTTCCAAAAACCTGTATAAAATTCAATGTCTTTGTCATTAGATTTATACTTCTCAATGTCAAAACGGCAATTGTCAATTTTAGACTGCAATGATTTTACCTCCTTTCTTGCCTCTTGCAGCTCT
This sequence comes from Plumapathes pennacea, assembly GCA_964036295.1. Taxonomy (NCBI): domain Eukaryota; kingdom Metazoa; phylum Cnidaria; class Anthozoa; order Antipatharia; family Myriopathidae; genus Plumapathes; species Plumapathes pennacea. Next base: position 27,842,315 of record OZ038463.1, on the reverse strand, counting down.
GCCTGAAACCTGACAGTTTCTTCTTTCATTTTGTCTACCTCTTTTCTTGCCTCTTGCAGCTCTGCTTGAAGTCTGACATTTTCTTTTTTCATTTTGTCCGCCTCATTCTGGTGTTTAGGTGCCTCAAGGTCCTTGCTATTTTCAGGACCGCTGAGCTCTTGGTCAAAATTGATTTGGTCCTAAATACTATTTTGCCACAATTCAACTTGTGCTCCAAAGGCTTCTAACTGTCTGTCTGCAGGGTTGTCCTGCTGGTCTTTGTTGTTTTCACAAAGAAAACTGGATCCATCATGATTGCCATCAACCTGCTGCAATATCACTTCGTTGTCAGCTTTCTCAATTTCAGATGCACAAACGTGTTGACTTGGCAACAGACGATCCATCAACAACTGATCATTGTTCTTCCGTTTCTTTTTGTTCACAATTACCTCTTCTTCTGTAAGCCTCTTTATCTGTCTTCTTTCTTTTTTCGGGGTGTGTCCAAGGGAAAACTGATGGTAAATGTGTTCTGCTCAGCTTTTTCCCCCTTCCCAGTGGACCGAGCAGATTTTTGTGTTGTTCAATGCGAGTTTCAGACTGTCATTCTTCAGAATTACCTTGTACTCCTGCTGCAATTTACGGTCCTTGGGAATAGTATAAAATTCTAAACCCGGTGGCTTGTTTCTGTGGTTGAGAAAACGATTTGGAACACAGCAATTGCTCTTCAGCATCTTCTTTACTTTCTTTTCACTTGTTGTAAATGGTTCCCGCATCCCCTGTATCGATCCCAGAAACCTTTGCGAATGGTAATTCGGACCCAATCTCCTTTTCATTTCAAAAGTGGCGAAAAGAAGGATTTCCAACATCCAGCACTCCACCAATGGCCTGGACAAGTGCAGATTTGCCAGCGGCAAGGCAATCATTCAAACATTGTGTTAGTCTTTGGAGGCCTGTTGAAAGCAAAATCCAAAGAGCAGAAATGCAACTATCTTATAATATGGGTCAGTGAAAAAAGCCGAGACATTTAAAATATATGGACTCTTTTGGACAAAAGAAAGTTACTCGCCACATATTACACAAAGTTCAAGAACTATGTGAAGCTGAAGTCAAACAATGTCTTTGCTCACGACAAGTTTCACAAACAGATTCAACAGGAGAAAGAATCGTTTGAACAATTCCTCGCTGGCTTAAGGCTCCTAGTCAAGGATTGTGGATATGCACCTCCAGACAAAATGGTTCGAGACAGAGTTGTGATTGGGTGTCAATCACAGAAAACTCTAGAGAAATTGATTCAGGAGGGATCAGACCTAACGCTTGAAAAAACTATTAATATTGCAAGAATGCAAGTGATGTCAACCCAGCAGCTACAAACCATGGCAGGAGAAGATCCAAAGTTCATCACCTAAAAGTTAAACTCCACAAGAAAGAAATCCACAAGCTAGAGTGAGCCAGTCACGTAAACATTCCGTTTGCAGAAAGTGTGGATTAGAGCGTGGCAAGAATCACTGCAGCACAAGGTAAAATGTGCTCAAAGTGTAAAAAGCCTAATCACTTTGCACGAGTGTGCAGATCCGTTTAGGATGAGTGCTCTTCTTGTAGTATTTCTGAGGCGAACCAGCATGGCTGTGCCACAGCATTGATTTTCATAGTGTCGATGGCAAATGCTTTGACTTTAGTCGACATACAATGTGAGACTGCTGTGAAAATAAACAGGGAACACGGAGTTCCAAAACTTGTGACCGCCATGAGGACCACCGCTGACCGTGGCGTGAAAGTTTAAAGGTAAGCTCCAAGCTGTGCATATTCAATACACTTTGGCAGATACCGATTTACCAGGCTCCCGTTTGGTATCAAGTCAGCCCCTGAAGTATTCCAACAGCAGATGTCTGAAATCTTTGAAGACATTGAGGAAGTGAAAGTCATCGTTCATGTGTGGGGTCAAAACATACCAGAACTTGATGCCAGAATGAAGCAAGTCCTGGACCGTGCATAAGAAATAAAACTGAAGCTGAAACGGAAGTGTCAAGTTCGGAAAGTTGAGGATCACTACGTAAGCCATCTCCTAACTAAAGATGGTCTTAAACCAGATCCAGAGAAAACCAGAGCTGTGGAGGCCATGGGACAGCCCTGCAACACAAAGGAATTCAGAACATTCCTAGATTTCATCCAGTACATTGGAAAGTTCATTCCAAATCTGTCACAAGTCACTACCCCTCTCAGGAAACTACTTGACACAGATATTAGCTGGCACTGGGACAGAGAACAACAGCAGAGTTCCAGAAACTAAAGGAAATGGCCTCAAGTACCCCAGTATTTGGATATTATAATCCACAGAAACAAGTCACCCTCTCAGTCGATGCAAGTTTACAAGGACTTGGTGCAGTGCTAATCCAAGATGGAAAGCCACTTGCTTGCACATCCAGAGCGTTAACACCAACACAAGTCAAATATGCAAAAATTGAGAAAGAGACATTGGCTATTGTCTACGGTACCTAGAAATTCACTAGTACATCTATGGGAAACCAGTAGCCATTGAGTCAGATAACAAGCCTCGAGATCATCCCAAAGAAACCACTGCATCAAGCACCCTTCTGCTGCAGAAGTCGTTGCTAACCCTGCAGAGATAAGACTTGAAAGTCACATACAAACAAGGGAAAGAATTGCTCACTGTTGATGCAATGAGCTCAAAGAAACCAAGGAGACTCTAGTACAAGACCTACAATCCTGGCCAAAAGTCGTGGGACACTTAGCCTTTTATCTAAAAATTATGACACTTTCCCTCTTCCCACCCCCCTCCCACCTTGCAATGTTGAGTGAATGTGCTCAAAGTGCACTCCCTTTAAACAACATTGTATGGGGGGAGGGGGGAGGACTAAGTTTCGGGAACAGGAGCCGCTTTCGTTGTTCAACAAGGAGTGGTGGTGATAACAGCATTTTTTTAAGCGTGTCCCACATACTTTTGGCCAGGATTGTCTATAACTAGATGTTTTGAGAATGCGCACCAAACTACTGTATGGTTTTTTTCCATTCGGGAGAACGTAGGGCTCCAACTCGTATGCGACCTCCAATGCCATTTCTTCCCACGACATCTCGGATAAGTTCTCTGTCATCTTTCTTTGTAAATTTTTGTCTCAACGAAATGAATAGATTCTGAACCAAGTCGAAAAGGTGTCGAATTTCACGCGCGAGTGCTTTTATACTAGCTGTCAAAAAATCCAGTTTCAAACCTGTTTTAAGTCCCCCACCACTCACAACCAAGAACGATTTCGCGCCTAAATTACCATGTGCTAGCCTTGATTGACAGATAAGCTACTGATCGAATCAGAACTGTACACATTCCACACCACGTGGAGGCCAACTCAAACCTGTCTGTAAGTAGTTTTCCGGGCGAAAACCCATTATAGTGATTTTTTTCTTCCGTAACGTGGCAACCTGGAGGGGGGATGGTAATGCCCAAATACTTTTTCATGCGGCGAGTCAGAATGGTGATTAAACTGTGATGAATGTTTTTGAGAATTCCTCGACAGTATTGGAAAAGAATGGCCAACCCGTTCGTGCAGGTTCGGTTGAAAAGTTTTTGGAGATCACGGTCGTGAAGGTATTCATGCAATGCTTGCTTGAATCGCTACTTGGCCGTGCCCATGATGAAAGTGTTTATACTTTTAAGTGGCACAGCTGTTTTAGAGTGTTTTACCGTCTTCTACGTCTTCCTGTCTTTTGAACAATGCATGTGTGAGTAGAAACACGTGGTGTTTTGCGACGTTTTAACTGTTTGAAGCGTCGTTTGATTTGGGACAATTCCTCGTAAGCTTTTTTCCACCTGGTGTTGTTTCTGCGTCGACCACGGTTTCTGCGTCGACCACGGTTGTTGGGTGTATTAAAACGCACTCTTCTCACGTTGCGCACGTCACGTGCATGAGTATTGTCGTAGTTCCAGTCTTCGGACATATTAAGGATGTAGTAGTGACGATAATGATGATGCAATGTCTTTTTATAAAAAATTTAGGCCATTGCAGCAGCAAGAGTACTGGGGAGGTTTTTAAGTGTTTTTCTTATAATGCATCTGTGTGTTCTTCGAGTGGCTTTTTGAGCAGCTTCTCTGGCTTTGCGTTTGCGCTGACGTTGCCGTTTGATTTGGTTAGTGTACATTGTTTGAAATGCTGTTTCCCATCCTGGCCGTCTGTTGAAAAAGTGATCGTAAAGGTCATCACGGCAGGTACGCGTACGACGCTTGTGCGTGCGAACATGAGTGTAAGGGATGTTCACTTTCTTTGCATCTCTAAAAAATTGGTTGTAGCTTTTGCGAGAACGTCGGTTGATTCTTGCTTGTCTTGCGTTCCTCACTTTCTGAGTCCATCCTACACGAGTATTACACCCGTGAGTGTTGTCGTAGTTCCAGTTCTCGGACATGATAAATGAATATAATTACTTTATGGAGGAACCACTAGAGATCGACCCTTTAGAAGATATGTTTGATGCGCAAGTGGGGGGTGGTGAAAGAAAGGCAGAGGAAGAGGCAGCAGCTGGTCATTTGGATTGGGATTTGCGACGCCGAACGGAACGTGAGTCACGTCGATTTGGAGTGCGACAGTATGATCTACAATTTCACCCCGGGGCCCGGCAATTAGCGGCCATTGAGGCGGGTGATTTGCACACTAATATGGAACATTTGAACAAGGCGTTGATTGCGCTTGTACATCACGCCATGGCGGAAGCTAATTTGGAGAATGATGACTATGCTTTGATAACGTTTCGATCCCATCAATTGCAAATTCCGATTCGTGTTTCGTTCATGCCAGCTCACCGTTTGACCGATACGGTGATCAATGAAACATTTGGACGAGTGATGCAATCGCATCGCGATTTCAAGATTGACAACACGGTCATTGTTAACGTGACGGCTATGCGACAGCCATTGGGGGGCGGTGGTAAACGGCTGCGCGGTGTGAACATTATGAACAATCTGAAACGTGACAAGAGTGTCGTGTGTCCCCCCCTTGACGCAGACGATCAGATGTGTTCGGCCCGATGTTTGGTGTACGGTATGCTCTATCATAAAGAAGGGAGACAAGTGCGTTGGGGGATGAGACGACTGCGCAACAATCCAGAGCTGTGGAAACAGAAAGCGGCCGAATTGTGTTTGGCTTGTGACGTAGGTGTGTATCAGCGGTCAGGACAGGCGGAACTTGTGAAATTTGCTCAGTATTTGCGGCCCAAAGGATTTCTCATTCGCGTCTATGCTACGAGCATGAATCACGCTCTTTTCTTTAAGGAACAGCACGAAGAGGATATGCGCACACACAAAATTTTGAATTTAGTATTGCACGACGGTCATTACGTGTTTATCCCTCGAATGAATGCCTACATGGGGGCTAAACATTTTTGTGAGTTGCAAAACAAACCACATAACCATTGGTTAAATCATCGATGCTCTCTTCTGTGCGAGGCTTGCAAGAGCAAATGCTGTCAAGACCGTCAAACGAATGAACGGTGTGAACAGCAGTGCGGAATTTGTCGTCGCTATTTTTACGGACTGCAGTGTTTGGAAAATCACAAACATCGCGGTCAGTGCGCTAATCAATGGCGTTTGTGTGAGACGTGTGGTCGTGAGTATGTACAGTGTGCTAATCGACCTCCGCACGTGTGTGGAGAGTACTATTGTCGTGTGTGTGAAAGCAATCAGCCCGAGGGACACCGCTGCTTTGTGCCTACGTTTTCGTTTCCCCTTGTCAAAGTGGACAAGAAGAAACACAAAGACGGTCGCTTGGAACCTGTCCGTCGCGTGCCCCCCTTCAATCAACCTATTGATCTTTTGAAAGAGCAAGTGGTGGAGGGAGACATTGACAATTTTGTGGACATGGTGTTTTATGATATTGAGACACAGCAACAGACGGGTGAACATGAAGCTACTTTGCTGATTGCACAAACAACATTGGGCGAGGAGCATGTGTTTGAAGGCAAAGATTGTGTGTATCAATTTCTCGACTACCTGTGCAAGTACCATGAAGATGGGGCCACAGTGGTAGCTCACAATGGGCAGGGGTTTGATTTCCAGTTCATTTTACGAACATTGCTGGAAAGCGGCCATTGCCCTCAGGTTATCATGAGAGGGGGCAAACTCCTGAGTCTGTACTGGGAGAGATTCCGATTTGTGGACAGTCTCTGTTTCATTCTCAAGTCCCTCAGTGAATTTCCCAAAACGTTTGGTTTGCGTTTGGAAGGCAAACAATCACTGCTGGCCAAGGGCTATTTCCCACATCTGTTTCACACCCCCCAGAACATGGACTATGTTGGTCCCATGCCTCCCATTGAATCATATGACCCGGACGGCATGCATCGCGACAAACAGCCCGTGTTTATGGCCTGGTACAAGAAACAAGTGGACGAGGGAGCGGTGTTCAGCATGCGAGAGGTGTTGAGAGCCTACTGTTCTGTGGACGTGACCATTTTGAGAGAGGGCGTGTTGGAATATTGTCGCAAATTTCAACGCATCAATGGTGTTAACCCTTTCAAGCACAGTATTACGTTGGCTGGTATATGCAACAAAGTCCTTCGCGCCTATCACATGCCGCATAAAAGCATTCCTCACGTGGAGGAGTCGGGCTATTTTCCACAACAAAACCAATCCTACAAGGCACTGGAGTGGTTGAGTTGGCTCAACCATCAGCATGACGGTCGCATTCAGCACGCATGGAATGGGGGCGAGTACCAACCTCGTGACGCGGGGACGGGCCCCGTGGATGGGCCCCGTGGATGGGTACCAGGCCCAGACGCGCTGTTACTATGAGTTCTGGGGCTGTTATTTCCACGGCTGTGAACAGTGCTAACGTGGTGACGATCAAAACACCAAATTGAACATGAGCATGGGAGAACTTCACCGGCAAATGTGGGTCAAGGAAGAGCGTTTACAAGCATGTGGTTACCAAGTGGAAACCATGTGGAAGTGTGAATGGGAGCGTCGTAAGAAAGAGGACCCTGCTATTCAGACATGGTGTGAACGCGCAGATTTGGTGTCACCATTGCGACTACATGATGCGTTCTTTGGGGGGCGTACAGGCTGTACCAAATTGTATGCAAGTGGAGAAGTACCCGAGGAACGTATTGATTATTATGATTTTAAGTTGTTGTATCCTTACTGCAATAAGAACAAGCGTCGTGGCGAAAGAATGAAGCCTTTTGACCCCAGCGTACCCCCTCAGTCGGCCCCAGCGAACCCCTGGGCAGTTGAGACCCAGACGACAATGACCCCTACCCCATTGGCCACCCTGATATCCGACAATACTGGAATCACATGCTGACCGAAGCTGATGTACATCAGACCTATGGGTTTGTCAAGTGTGATATTGAACTGCCGGGCCATCTGTAAAATGCAGTGTTGCCCTATCGATGCAACAACAAGCTGATGTTTCCCCTGTTGTACATGCGCTCAAGAGTTGAAACAGGGGTATTGTAACCACACCCCTCGGGAGCGGTGTTTGCGTGGTACATGGGTCAGTGAAGAGGTGAAATTGGCATTGCGCAAAGGCTATCGTATCCAAAGTGTGGGAAGTCTGCCATTATCCGCAACGCTCGCGTCATCTGTTTCGCAGCTACATTCAAACGTTTCAGAAATTGAAAGAAGAGGCCAGCGGATGGCCTGCGAACGTAGACACGGAAGAGCAGCGTGCAGCACTTATTGCTGCTTACACAACAAAATCGTGCGATTAACAAACAATCGTTGAACGGCATGTGGGGCAAGCAAGGGTAGCAAACGAACAAGATGCAAACCGAGTACCTGACGGACGTGTCCGAATGGATGGCTTTGGCCACGAATCCTAAGATTGACATTCATGCTGTTTCCCATCGGTCAGACCATGTTGATGGTGGTGTATAATTACCGCAAAGAACATGTGGACGATGCTACATGTCCCGCTCACGTGTCTGTCATGATTGCAGCCTGGACCACCTGGTTGGCGCGCAAGAAATTGTATGTGGAATGTCTAAATCCTCTGGACAAACGTGTCTTGTATATGGACACAGATTCCATTATTTTCACTACGGGTCCAGGAGATCAGCACAACTTGATTAAGACGGGAGAGTTTTTTGGTGATTTGACAGACGAGATCGAGCCGGGGCGCACCATCAAGATGTTTGTCAGTGCAGGACCTAAGAATTATGCATACGAATTAGACAATGGGGATCGAGAAGTGAAAGTGTGCAGTATTTCACAAACGGTGCGCGCTTGTCGGAAATTAACGACGGACACCATTCGCGATACGATCATCAACGTGGTTGAAGATGTCGGTGCTGGTGTGTCGCCTTGAGACGCTGCCAATGCACATACCATTCACATTGTCTATCCCAACAGCATTGTGCGGGAAAGTCACAATGCTCAGAAACGCATCTTTGCTCAGGAACGTACCAAGACATATCGTGCGGTCATTAGTAAACGAATGATGGTGGCCAGTCTTTTGTCGGACGGAAGTGCTCACCCCTCCCATTGTAATCCCTATGACACATTGCCTTATGGCACGCAACGTCCTCCATAAAAGAACGCGTTGTTCTTAAAAACATGCAGACTAAAAATGGCGGAGATCCATTGTTCGAAACAATGGACGTACCAGCCCCACCCCGTAAAAATCAGAACGCGTTTCTCTCTGCACTGTATACGGATCCAGCCAGTCCTTTAGCGTTCTTGGGACTGAACGCGTTTGCTCGTGAGGTCAAGCGTCACTACGGTATTCCAAATGCTGAAACGAAAGCGTGGCTGCGCACTCAGCGCGTCTATACCAAACAGCGTCCGGCCCCCCATGGCAACCGCTGGGACCCTACCTATGTGACGGGGATGCATGAAACGTGGCAGGCAGATCTGTTGGACATGCAAGCTCTGGCGCCCGACAATGAGGGCATACGCTATTTGCTGATGGTAGTGGATGTGTTGTTGCGTCTGGCTTATGTGCGCGCTCTCAAGAACAAAACGGGCAGTGCTGTCGTGGCTGCGTTCGAGTCCATTGTGGACGAAGCGCAGACCAAGCCCACGAACTTGCACACGGATCGGGGCAAAGAATTTTACAAGAGTATGCAAGTGTGGTTGAAAGAACAGTCCATCCATCACTATCGCACATTTAGCGAGAACAAAGCGGCAATTGTGGAGCGTTTTAATCGAGAATTTAAGCAGAAGATTATTAATTTCATCATTCACACACGCCAAATGAACTATGTGAAACAATTGCAGGAGTTTGTAAAAGGTTACAATTCAAGACCACATTCAAGCATTGGAATGGCTCCCCAGGATGTGACCACCTGGAATCAATATCAAGTGTACGATCATCTATACAGTATAAAAGGCCGACGCGTTCAACGTCCTCAGTTACGTGTGGGCGATTACGTTCGTTTGAGCATTGCCAAAGCCGTGTTTCAAAGAAGTTATTACAGGCACTGGACCGAAGCTCTGTATTGAGTGCGTCGCGTGGTGCACACTTTAGGAAACCCACGTTATTTAGTGGAAGAATTGGATGGTACTCCTATCGAGGGTCAATTTTACGGAGACGAAGTACAAAAGGTTCCCTATAATCCCCAACAGGATTTTGCTGTGGAAGAAGTTTTGGACGAACGACAGCGAACCGTGAGGGTTAAAAAGATAACTGAAGTGCTGATCAAGTGGATAGGGTATCCGAAAAAATACAACTCATGGATCCCTAAAAAGAATCTAAGATGAGTGTTCACAACATGGAGGGACAGACGATGACTTTCTTTAGTAATAGTCAGTCGCGTAACGGGCAAGTCAACACACTGCAAATTTTAATGTGGAATTACCGTATCCCATTGATTTGACGGGAATGCAAGTGCAAGTGATGAGTGTCATTATTCCTACCTCGTGGAATGCCATCTCTCGCAAACATCGAGACATCAAGGCACCTTGCTGGGTGGTGACCGGCGGATACGATGGCGCCAAAAATATCAGTTGGAAAAATTTGAGAATGAACGATCATGCAAAATATTTGCGGTGTGAAACAACAGACAGTCTGGGTCAAAAAAAGAAACAAGTACGCTCCATCCTGTTCATGCTGGAAAACCAAAAACCCTACAAAAACGTCTATCAAGTGCTCATGCAAATGAGGAAAAATGTGGTTGTCGGCAGTATCTTGTCAGGTTTGCTGGCCATTGTTCCTAATCCGGGGGACAAAGAACGATTGAACTCTGCGGCATATACACACCGTGTTGCTAATCCTATTCCTATACAGACGGAAGATAAAGTCATTAAAGATATCTCGTTTCAATTTTTTGACGAGGAAGGAGAAGAAATTGATTTTGGTTGGGGAGTCACCACAGAGGTAGTCTGTCACAAAACGACCCAGCAACAAACGAGCCTGGGACAGTCTATAAAAGGAAACCAAAAAAGGAACACATCATTTTTTAAAAACATGGTGACTCCTATCGTTGAGTTACTCAGTAATGCCCGATATGTGGGGATAAATACTCCCCAAAAATGTACTAATCAACTGCCTAAACCAGTGGATTTCACAGGCTGGGAAGTAGGTGTCCAAGAATTAAGCTTGCCGACCACCTGGTTTCAACCTCAAAGACCCATGACATGGGTAGTCACACGAGTGGGTATGGATGTAGGAGAGAGTACGATAAGCAAACTTTGAAAAGCCGTTCATGGGTTTCAACAATTTCCCGAGTGGGAGAAAATGAAACTGGGGTCTTATGCCAAATGGATTACTCAACCTGCCGATGATTGGATCAAAAAAGCACGACCCTTGGGTCATCTTTTAGTCATGTCGCTGAAGCCAGGACTTTACTTCACAGGCGAGGATGTGGCAGAACAAATAATTCGACAAATCAATGACGTCTACAAGGACCTTCCTCATCAAAAACCTAGCTTAATGTTCAAGAAAGATGTGCGCAGATTGGGTCGTATCGAAGAAACCACCCCTGATCAGACAATTGTTATCCAGATTAATCGTAACTTGGAACGCTGCCTTCGATTTGCCTCCCGTGATCCCATTAATTATTTTTATGGGGGAACATGGTTTTGGGATCCGTGGGCGCGACACGTAGACCCTAAAGGGGCGTATGGTCATTTTCAACCCATCACGAACGCCTTTGTGGCACGTGGAAGACCACATGGCGGGGCTGGGGGTGGGTTATTGCAGGATGTGGCATCCCTTTCACCATACATTTTTAACATGGACCCGCTGGACCATTTTCATGCTGGCCCCTTTGCCGCCAATTTGAACGAGACATTTGGAGAATTAGTCGAGGATTTTCATCCTGACCATCAGCCACCAGACTGGCCGACTAGTGAACTCTGGGGGCCACGCGAGGCACAGCGAGTTGGACAGTGTTTTTATTTGCATGGTGATTTTATTTGAACACAAATAGTTAATAATTCTGAGGATTCTTTATTGGCTGTGGTTAAGAATCCCGGACTAGTACCAGAGGCGCCTATACAACATTGGGAAGAATATAAAAGGCTGTTGCCAAAATGGGGACGGGGACGCGGAGACATGACCTTGGGGACGTGGGGACGTGACCTTCAAAACAAAAACCCTTCTAACTCTTAGTTTTTCTCCTATCGGCTTGAAACTTTCACACAAAACAGAGAATTCAGTGTACTCGAATTGTTCATAAAATTCAAGGCGACTCATGAACGAGAAAACCACACAAAAAATTATATGTGATTTGAAAAATTCCCACACAAACCCCTTTTGGTTGGTCGGTCGGCCATGACGTCACCACATGTGTGGTAAAAACACGAGGACGGCTGGGAACAGCTAACGCACGTGGAATGAAGATGGATGACTTCTGCGGTAACTATAGCTTGTCCTCTTTTAAGCATAAACCATGCGGAATACTGTATTCAACTGTCTGTAACACATTACTGTTATTTGTTATTTTCTTTTCGTAGAACCAGACAGTACAACAAGTGAAGCCAAAGTGCAAAGGTAATCATTTATCTGTGCGATTTGTGGAACGATGCGAGGCCTGCAGTTCTGTAATGTTTTTCTTTTAGGAAAAGTATATTAGGGTGTTTTATTTATTTGTTCCGATCCTTCTGCATCCTTCTCGGACGTCCACTTGTCTGACGATCATTGTTTTCTCACAGTCATTATTCTACAGTAATTAATGGAAAAACATTGAAACACAAAATTACACAAAAAGGGACTGAAATTGACTGCAATAAGTACTATTTATGCATTTTCTTGTAAGGCGAGGCCTTTCTCGCAACTTTTAAAGTCAGAGCATAAATTTTATCATGTCTGTCCGATGTATTTGATTTAATCAATGTTTATATTTTCCTTTGTTATCATTAAAAGATCAGGATCTTCGACACCAAAGGAGGAGGATTACTGGAGATTGCCTCCACCCCTTTCTCCTCTTTCTCCATCCCCAGATGAATCTCACCATACCCCAGAGGAAGTTTCTCAAATTGATAGGTAAGTAATCGATTTTTTTATCACATACAGTATGATACATTTCATCCCATGTTATAAGATAAGACAATTCTAACTTTCTGTACTTTTTATTTAGATTGAATGGTTTTATTTCTGAAGAAGAGGCCCTGGAGAGAGCACTTGAACTAAGTCTGAGAGAATGTGATATTCAGGAAAGGCGAGTAATAGTTTTTAATTTCATAATTTTATTGTGTTTGGTCTGGTTGTAAAATGGCTTTATAGCTTTTTTAAACTATATATGTTTTTTTCTCATATATTCAAGGGAATCTTCAAGTGCTCCACAGTTTGAGAAGGTATTTAAAACTTTTGTACATTTCTTGGATGAAAATATTAAATTCTATTCATCAACATTGTGAAACTTATTTTACAGGACAATGATCAAGAAAAATTCAGAAGCAGTATTAAAAGCAGGTTGGTGTGTTTTTCAATATACACTGGATAATTTACCCTAATTTATTATAACCTTTTTGCAGTGCAAAACTTGCTATTATTGTATTTTCATTATATTTTATTTTGCTTATATTTCTTTTCTCATGAAAGTGATCTAGAGGATGAGAGTGATGAGGACGAGAGTGATTGTTTCATAACAGGAGTCACCAAGGTAGCTAAGCATCTTGAGTGATATCAAAGCATAAACTTTATTGCCTTTAGTTATACAGAATTATCAGAGATTACTTTTTTCCTGTTCAATTTCTGTGATATACTTTTCTCACACAAGCATTAGGAAAATTGATAGTCTGACCAGGTTGAAAACAGCAAGATAACACCTGCTATGTTGTCCCTGTGTAGCTTCACATTGCTAACTGTGTATTGAGGAATGCAACTCAACTGTGATCACCTTGGGGTTTCACCATTTCATGCCAAAAAGAGATTCACTTAAATTTTAACTTATTAGCAACTAGGGTTTATTTACAATAGTTATATCAGATGAAAGGTGTTTAATCAATATTCTCATACATCACACTCATGAGAATCTGCTAGTCTACAATCATGCTAACCCCTGAAAAGTTAAGAGGGTAAGATTTCAAAAATCAATTTGGTCAACCTTACTTCCTATTCATATGGAAGCTCTTCGAAAATGTATTGACACTGTGATGCTTGTGACAAGATATATGACATTAAGTACAATCACATATAGATTGTAAAAATGCCTTGAGGCTAATAGCCATGACATATGTCTTACTGTATTTGCAGGAATTTGTTAATGCTGAAAGCCCAAAGTCACCTGATCATAAAAGGAATAGAAGGTTAGCTTTTTTTTGTTATATATAGCCTCTGCTGAACATTTTGAACATTGTCTTTGGTTTTTCTCATGTAGGGAACAAGACATGAGAGCCTGTGCAGAAGATAAAGATGATCCTTCAAAGGAAGATGTTTTAGAGGTATTATTTTGCAAAGAGATAAATATGTTGAAAAGAAAATTTAGTATTGATATTATTCCCTGGATGAATAAAAAATTGCCTATTGAGCCAGTCACTTTCATAAAGTAGATTGTAAATGGAATCAGTAACCACGACAATAAACAAAGGGGACATAGTTAAACTGCAAAAAATAAATTTACATGGAGCTCCAGTAGACTAGTATAAAAAAACAATCCCATGCTTTGTTATTCATCAACAGTTCTGTCCTGGTTCAATACTATATTATGATAATACAATCAAGAACCATGATCCTCATGTACTCTACTTTGTCCCTATCACAGGCCTCATACTATGAACATGACAAGAGACTTCCTTATTATGAAAAGGGAAAAACAGGCCCATACACTGGCAAAGAGGCTGTGGCTATCCTGATGTCTTCAAAAAGACCTGTGTGCAGTGAAGTGCCGCTTCAGGTGATGGAAAATGCTTCCTTTATCATAGACTTGGATGCACTTGTACATCCAGATGATGTTAAAGCGGATGACTTGGGAAAGTGGGTGCACAATGGATCTCCTAAGAGCTATGTTGCTCTTGATCGCAACAAAAATGGGAAACTATTGTGTGTACATGTAACACGTCAGAAAAGTAAGGAGGCAAGTTTTACTATGACTGTAAAACAATTTGTCCATCATGATGAAAATGCAAAGTATCGGAAACGCATAACATACCTTCACGATGCCAGGTGTAGAAGACTCCGCTATGCATTGCTCCAGTATTTCTATGAAGGGGAAACACTCCACCTGAACCTGAAGCGACATGGAAATGCCTTAAACAAAAGTGATCCCTACGTCAAAACTAGAGCTAGTACCATTGAGGCAATTAAAAGCACAAGCACTGAGGGGAAGCCAAGGGAGGTATTATTTGAAGCTATTCGTCAGAAGGGAGGACTGGAACACTGTCGAACCAAAAGTGAAGTTCCAAGAAACGTGCGACAGGTGAGGCACCTCATGACAGAACCCACACCCTTGTTCCAGCCATCGAGAAACCAGGATAAGGATATCTTGCTTGAAGCAATGGAGAAATGCAAGTCCAAGGATGGCTTTGTGAGAGAAGTTGTTGGTGCTCCTGAGCCAATGGCGTTTCTCGCAAGTAACAAGCAGTTAAAAGACATTGAACTCTACTGCACCAGGGAGGACAGGTTTTCCATCCTTGGTGTGGATGCCACATTTAATCTTGGAAACTTCAGCGTTACTCCAACAACATACAGGCCTCTCAAGATATATAACATGAAGACTGGCAAATCACCTGTATTCCTCGGGCCCATGCTTGTCCATCAGAGTAAATCTCAACAGACGTATAGTTACCTGGCTTCAGCTATGAAAAGATTGAATCCATGCACGGCACACCTGAAAGCATTTGGAACTGATGGAGAGCGATCACTGTACAATGCTTTCAAGGAAGAATTTCCTCAGGCTGATCACCATCGATGTTACATTCACCTCAAGAAGAATATCCAGATGAAACTGACAGCTCTGGGAATCCATTGAAGAGACCAGTGCTCTTTTATGTGTGACATATTTGGTGGAAAAGTTGGATCTACCTCATGCCACGGAATCGTAGATGCTGAAGACGAAGTCGACTTTTATGAAAAATTGTTCGAAAAGGAGCAACTTTGGAATGAACGTGAAGGCAAGATTACTGGACATGACCCCGCTTTCTATGACTGGTTTGTCAAGAATGTGACTGACGTGATTGAAGGGTCCATGCTTAGGCCTTTGCGTCAGAAAGCTGGGCTTGGAAGTTCCTTGTATTCTACTAACGATAATGAAGCAGAGAACCATCTGCTGAAGATGAAAACAGGCCACGAATGAGTTAGCTTGGTCCAGCTGATAGAGAAGAGCCACGAGATAGTCAAAGAACAAGATGCACTGCTAGAGGGAGCTGTCCTCGAACAGGGAGACTGTAGGCTTACAGATGACTACAGCCATCTGAAGATTTCCCCAGAGAGGTGGAGGAAGATGAGTCCAACTGAAAGGCGCAAGTACATCAAACATGCCAAAGAAAGCGGTCCAATTTCTGAAGCAATAACGTCGCTCAGCATTTCAGCCTCTCAGTCAGGTATCAGTGGAATACCAAAGAGTATTCTGGCCAACCAATTCGCCAAAGCCCAGCGGTTGCTCCGTGCAAATAAAGTGTTGAAAAACTTTGAACATGATGATACCATATTGGTGGGATCAGATACTTCTCACAAGCCCCACGTGGTGACAGAGTGCTCAAATGGAAAGTTCTCTTGTGATGGTGATTGCCAAGCATATTACCATTCCAGATTGTGTTCTCATACTTTAGCAGCTGCAGAGTACAAAGGAAATCTGCATGGTTTTGTTGAGTGGTACAAGAAATCTGGTCAAAGTACGAGTATCACCAAAATGTCCAACTTTGGTATTGACATTCGAAATGCAGGACGCAAGCCTCACCAGAAGAGGAAAGGAAAAAAACAGAGACAGGAGGAAGACTTCATCATCGAGCATTCCAATAGGATCCAAACATCGAAAGGAACGAAAGGCGCAGCCCCAGTTAAGGTGAAGATAGTCCGCAGACAAGGACAGCACCAGGTAGTTTCTGCAGAAGGAACAGGACAAGAAGGACCATCGGATCAATTGGGCCAAGTAGAAGAGAATCCATTTTCCCTCATTTTCCTATCGGATCACCCAAGAGTCACAACATGCTCTGGCTGCCAGTCCAAATTCGCTAGGAGGGATAATGGTGCTCCATTCCCACCACCGCATGACATCGCTGTAACGCACTTAGAGTGTCGTACATGGACAGACAGAGGTTCGGGTATTCTAAGAGTGGGCAGAAAACAGGCATGTTATTTTCATGTAAGCTTATCGTGTATCCGAAAAGGCAACGAAAATGCCAATGCTCAGTTTAGCCCCACCAAGCATTTATTCATTCACCCAATAGTTAAACATCGTTTAATCGCCGAACACCAGAAGTATGTCAGCGAACAACTCGGGATCTCTGTATGATTTCGAATCTACTACAGTAGGGGCAGAAAGTTTTGTTGTGTTTTTAGCTCGTTTTTAGGCTCCAAGGTTGGTCAATTTTCAGATTAACAATGTGTTCAGGTTACTTTTCATGCGTTCAGAGATGTATCTTAAGTGATTTGTTAGTGAAAAACTGTTCAGACTGCAATAATTATTAAAAGCAATGAAATTAATTGAGTTTGAACTGTACCTCATGTTCTCCTGGGAGGATTTGTCTTCCACATGTTCCTCACAGTTACACAACTCGTAACGGCACAGTTCTTCGACCATTGACAATCGGTACATCATGTACAACACAATACATGGGAACATTTGTCACCAGTCTCTCAGAACATTAGCGCTGGTCTCCGCGTGATGACGAAGCTTACAAAGCGCTAAATAAGTGTCCCGTCTCACCAAATTTCTGGACTAGACTGCGAGCTCTAATTTCTGTTAAACTGCTGTCCAGCAGTGACTCTTTGAGTCGAGCAAAGCAAAGAGCTGCCCCGGGGTACCCCCCACGTAAGATTTCTTGCTCCAAACAAGGCGGCAAAACCCGAAATCCTTTCTGCAGCCCGAAAAACGGTAAAAAACGTGAACAAACCTAAAAAGCCACTTCAAGTAATACCGAGATAGCCACGAAACCGTCGGTAGCTTTCACGAGTGCTCCAAATCGCATCAAACTCCGCCAATCGAATAGCACGAAAAAAGTGCATCGAACGTGAGCGAAATACGATTTTATTAAGGCTGGCATTGAAGGAATTTCAACTAATTGGACTTTTATTTTAACCTTTAAATTCGACCTTTAAATTTAACCTGCAAATTTAACCTGCATATTTGACCTGCAAATTTAATCTGCACATAAACATGTCAACCTGCAATCCGCGGATTGTCCAGTCCGCTCAGGAGACGCCTTGAATTTTATGAGCGCTTCAAGTAAATCAAATTCTCTGTTCTGTGTGAAAGTTTCAAGCCGATAGGAGAAAAACTAAGAGAGTTAGAAGGGTTTTTGTTTTGAAGGTCACGTCCCCAAGGTCACGTCCCCGCGTCCCCGTCCCCATTTTGGCAACAGCCCTTATAAAGCTATGAAACCTGAAATACGGCAGGCTCTTACAGTGTGGTGGGAAGATGATCACGGCCAACCACTAACCTTGGGAGACACAGGTGTCAGCCGTGTACAATTACATTTTCGGAAAAGTATAAATAAACATGAGTAAATAAAAAATTTCATTTTTCTCAGCATGTCTGATGTCCTCTTTCTAGCCAGCAATGCGGCACACGCTGTCCTTCGCCAACACACCTGGGAATTTTATTGCACCTCTTCCCTACCATGTTACTTTTTCCGAGGATGCAGAAGTGGCTCTCAAATCCCTGACGATTCCCAACTCGTTTATACCTCACAAAAAAACATCAACGCTTGGAGTCTTGGACTCGCGCAAAGCACAATGGCTGCTGATGCGGCGCCCTCCTGTGAGCAACCGACCCATACCCCCCGTCTAGACACTTTGGCCATTGAAGTCAAAGCAGAACCATATGGCAAATGGTTAGGCAATCGAAAAGTGGTTTTGTTTACCTTACCTTCAGGAGAGTACGAGGTGGCCGATGTGGTAGATATGATTGTTAAAATTACCAGATGCCTGTGGTGATTTTAGACCGCGATTTCTACGCTTATCCTCGAAAGCACACAATAATCAAGATTTTACACATTATTGCATTCTTCACGATATGTCGAATCAATTCATTCCTGGATCAAGCGCTTACTCGAGCGTGCGAGCAGGATCCACACAGGCAATCTTCACCCACAGATATTTGTCGTACCACGGTAATGCCGCCTCCGCTTCTGACTCGGGCACTAAGGTTGGATATTGACAATCGCGTAATTCCGGAGGCTGGCATGTTTTCCCGTTCAACACGTTGTACCGCTCCCACCACATTATGGGCGTTGTGGTACTCGCAGGACTAATGGTCGAGAATGGAAAGCGATTGAACCACTCCGGTTTGTCTTCGAACAACTCCCGAATCACAACAATCTCTTTCAACAGTTTGTGATACCGTTCGCAGGGATGCAAAGTGCGCCAGAATGATATAGGTCCCGTTTCTGAATACGGTTCTTCATTGTACCACTGAGGACTTCGACGTAGATCAGGGTCACTGGGGGGTACTTTCAACCAAGCCGCTGCACGCTTCTTCATTTCATTTGTATAATATCCCACACCCTCGGGAGGATGGGGACCAAAGGGAGCTATAATGCTGATCTTCAGGGTGTGATTATTTCTTCGGTAGTTTTCCTGGGGTGCTCTTAACCCCGAAGGTGCCACATTGTACCATGGCATATATTTGCATGGATCATTGAACAGAGATGGGCTTGTAATTCCCTCATAAGGATCAGTAAACACACCATTTGACGCCTTGAGCAGATCACCAGTTACGCCATGCATTCGTTTTCCTTCAGACTTGTAGACCCAGGGCCAGTCGTTCTACCAAGGGACGCTTCTCTTTTCGTAGACGAGCATGTCAATCGGTATAACTTTTCCAAGAGGGGGGCCATCACTGGCTCCGGCAGCGCCGGATGTCTTCTTCTCCACCTTTTTCTTCTTTCCCGCTGCTTTTTTGTTGACTTTTTCGCCGCCGGCCCATCTGGCATTTTTCGTTTACGCGGTGTTTTATTCAAAAGAATAAAATCACTTGCATCCAGCATCGCCTGAGCCATGTCACTGAATAATTTTTTCTTTTGTATCATCGCACTTTTTAACATATTTTTCCAAAAGGATTCGTCAGCATGTTTTTATTTTTATCACCCCACGTGGGAAGACGTCACCTCTCAGCACGTGCATCATCCCACATGGGCTGATGTCAGCAACCTATTTTTAGCGAGAAAAACCCTATATAATCTCGCTGTTTGTTTCCCAACATCACCCTGCCAATGTTTTTTCTTTCCATTGCTTTCATCACCATGGCAAACTCCAAACCTCGCTGTGTATTTCCGAAATACACTCAAAACTCTTTCATTTGTTACAAACCTTGTGATGAAGATTGGAAAAAAAATCTATGACTGGATGAACGAACAATATCAGAACCGATACATAGAAAGAGACCAAGAAGAGCGTGAACAAGAACAAAACGAAGCGCAACAAAAAGAGTTTGAACGAACTCTCTTGGAAGAAGCAATCGTCCCTCTCAACTTTGTTCCCCAAAAAAGCTTATTGCAGTCCACCAGCCAACTCAGCTTCGTCCTCTTCGACGCCATTGCCAAGTACGTGATGCACAACGAGCAAAGCAGCGAAGAGTCGGAATGTTGTCCAGACTTTCGTACCGCCTCAACTCGAGCTTGGACTAAAGAAATGATCTGTGGCACCATTGACTACCCTCATTGGCATGAGATCTACACACGGATGAAAACAAAGTGGGCGAATGCGGAACGAAAAGAACTGGCCAAGATGAAAGGTGATAGCGACCAAAACAGTTATCTCATCAAACAGCGGTGGAAACAGCTAGAAGAAACCTTGTTCAAAGAAACATTGGAAGAACTGAACTTGACCACCACCACTACCACTCTGTGTGTAACTACATTTGTAAAGAAATCATAAATAAAAACAATTTTACTTTTATCCTCATTCGACATCTATCTTTTCGGCGAGCATGTTGTATTTTCTTAAGTGTGACCGCTGCGATTCCTACATAGCTGAATACACTGAATACAACACGAAATACAACTATCAAGTAGAAAGCGTCGTGGTCGGGTAAGTTAAAAACAATGAATTTTAGACAAGAAATAAAAATAGCGTGTCAAAACATTGCAGACCGTCACCAACAATTTCAAGACTACATGGCCACACATCACCCCAAATATTCCTACAGTTGGAATAAACTCACTCCACAAAACAAACAAGGCTTTATTGAAGACCGGCAGTGGGAACTTATCAAGACTTACTCCCCATGCATGCAAGAACTGATATTTTATCATATGACAAGCAAAGAACAACAAGAAATGGTCACACTGTACCGCGAAGCTGAATACAAAATGCAATGTGCATTTGGTGGTGTTGTTATAAAAGCAAAAGAATAAACAACATTTTTACTTTTTAAAAACATGGTGTCGACGAGGTGGCATTGCTAGAAGACGTATGATTAAAAAGAAGCTAAAGAAAAAACAGAGTGGCGGGGGATGGTTTATCACCAAAGCAGAGAAAGAAAGACGGGAAAAAGAATGGCAAAGACAATTTGATAACAGTTTCTTTGGTCGCTTTCTTCATAAGGCATTCGATAAACAAAGTGGCAAAGGATGGCTACAAAACTTTGTAATAAAAAAATGCGTCCTGCATTCAAAGACAAAAACATGTAAACATTGAACAATAAAAACTTTTATTTTCAAACATGGTGTTTTTAAAATACACTTTTATCATCGTTTTTCAACAAGTTCAAAGTTCCTCACAGGGAATGTCATAGTGGTGAATCGCAGCACTATTAAACAAATCCCAAGGCTCACAATAAGGTTTGCAGTACGATGGCCAGTCTTTCTTGTCCCAGCCTTTGTCAAATATCTCCACAGCTTGTCGCCACTGCATCTACTCGATCACTCGCTCCAACACTGCATCAAAATCAGCACGAAGAAACTGATCCCGAATCATAGATAGTTCCAGCTCTGACAGTCGCATTAACCAAATCTTAAACTCCTTTCTGGACTTATAAGTTAACCCGACCTTACTGCGACAATAAAGAGACAGCAATGACTGATCATCGGGAACCGGCAGCTGAATTCCGATATCGCGACGCTTCCTAGTCGAGTTCTTCCCGCCTGTATTCTGTAGCTTCTTAAACGCCAAGCATCTCTACCGAACCATTCTTAGCAAGAATCGTTTTGTTGGGACCCACTCGCACCGTTACATAAATTGTCGGTGGCAAAGAAGTTGTTACTGCTTTCTTCATACGATTCTGCATTTTTTGAAATGCCTCCAACGACGCATCGCCAGAGCTAAACTTTTGACCATTGTTCGGAACAGAACGTGCCGATACAATTCCAACATACAGAAGCAACACAACTACGAGCAACACAACCGACTTCATTTTCGTGTATGCATTCATTCTTCCCCGCTACCTGTTTTTATAAACAAATCACCACATCTGTTTTTATCTTTGCTTACGTCACCCCGCGTGGGATACTGACGTGATGCCATCCCACGTGGGGTGATGTACCTTTTTTCTATTATAAATTTCGTTTTCACTTTTAATATTTTTCACTCCAACATAGCAACAATGGCAAACATGTATACCTACGACAAAGCTATACCAGACCAGCCAATGACCCGGCAACAAAAACTGATGCGAATAGCCGCGGGAAACAATCAAGAAAAACTCGTTAAAAGACGGGATTACGGTCTTATTGAAGGTGGCACTAACTGGAAACTTTTTCAAGACGAAGCCGTCATGGTTATTTGCTGCAAATCTTGCGACCATGTTTTCAGCATAAGAGGTTTACACGATCAACACTGGGCCATATCCACACACGATCGTTTTCACTGTCAGCCGTGGTACTACACCTCTCCCATGCCTCTAAAAGAGTAGGTTTTTATTTTTACCATTTTTAATTCATTGTTTTCATCTACTTACATTTATTTTATTTTGTTTCAGCTCCGCACAACTTGTAGGTGATTGGCAATGGGGTCCAAACTGCTATTGTGTGATTCAAACCATCCAATGTACCAACTGCAGCCACTTCATAGGCCACAACGTTCGCATGCCTTGTTTAGAATGCTTTGAAACCCCCCACAGCGGCAATCTGTGGATCTTTCACCCCGACTCAGTTGTAGCCATTCCCCATACCCGACGCGACTCGTCCCCCCTGACCCACGGACAACATTGCCGCCTTGATTCAGAACAAGAAACCGAGGACATCAAGCGTGACATCCAAGCACCATTAAAGACACACCGCAACTCTGCCACTCTCACTGGACAGCTAAAAGAAACCGAAGTTTAAAGACACACCGTTAACATTTCCCCAACTTCATTTACCCTCATCATGTCAGTCGTGGCGGACGTGCTAAACTTTGAAACATCTATTGATTTTGGCGTCACAGGGCAGCAATTAGCTGACCAATTCAAGCTTTGATGCCTGAAAAAACAGCTCCCAAATCATATTGTCATGATGATAGAATGCTGGATTTCCTCCATCATATCCGAGATACGGAAGAAAAAACCGCAGACCTTCAAAATTTCCAGATGGCTTATAAATTTCTTCTTCAAAACCAGTCAAAGGCACCACTGATGACACCTGACTTCATCTGCGAAGTGCATTCCCGCATTTTTGGTAACAAACAGCCCAGCCAATTCAGCCAATTCAGCCAATACCCACGCACAACTACCTTTAAAGGAGACGAATACAATGAAGGAGACGAATACACCTACTGTCCCCCAGAAGAGATTAAACAACGTCTGGAAACACTCTGTGATCGCTTCAACGATCTCCATGAATTTGGTCTCCTAACACTCTACGAATCCTTCAAACTCTGTGCCTGGTTCATCTATCAACTCCTGGACATTCACCCCTTCGCCGATGGCAATGGTCGTCTCGCCAGACTTCTAACCAGCTACATTCTCCAACATGTCATCAAAGCTCCCTTCCCTATCTCCATCATAGGATCCTCGGATAACTTCACTAAAACTCTGGTCAACACGCGAAGACTCTTCTACAAAGATCACCCCAAAACCCTGACCACTCTACTCCTCCGTTCTGCTCTTGATGCCTTGAAACCCTATAAACAATGCATTTCAACATGCAGTCGATAAAGCACGTTATTTCATATCAATTGTTTTTTCTTAATTGTATTTCATCTTGCTGTCATTAAAAAGCACGTTATTTCATACCTTCTTGTTTTCTTTAATGTTCACTACCCCCTCTCCCCCAGGGCGCCCTTTGCACACCCCATTTTTCTACTTCCGGATTTGCCATCACATAGATTTGGTAGAATTCTTGCGATTTCAAGGTGTTATGATCATAATTTACTTTTAGATTGTTTTGTTGACATTGAAATCACGGTCTCACATTTCCCAATATGTACTTCCTTCCTTTTATCTTTCAGGATGTGAAGATTTGGATAATCTCTCGGCAGGTGCAAACTCAACATACACGTCCAGAACGACCGCATACGGTTTTAGACGTATCTTCTAGTTCTAGTTCTAAGCAATAAATAACTATAAAGTATCTGAATGAAGTTAATGCAAATAAAGCATTCAAAGTTGAAAATGTTGTGTTCATTCATTTCAATATGTAATGAATATGATTACCGAAAAATGGATATTAATTAGTTGGATCCCCCGAAATCTGACTTGGACCCCTAATTTTTGAAATAGGGGGTCCAAAGGACCCCCAGTTTCAAAATCCTGCATACAATACTGTATTTGCCAGTTTTATTGACCAAATTTCACAGCCTAGAGCCCAAGCTCCCCCAAAGAAAAGTCTTTTCTCTGACAATACTACAGACTTCTTGTGCAAAAAAAAACTATCCCAGGGGCTAGGTGTGTCCTGTAGTGTATAAGCATTGCTGCTGACCAAGAGTACAGCAGACGCAAAGCAAGACAGCGTGATTGGATTCGTTTCGGTGTTTACCCGTTTAATCCTTCGTAACCTTAAGCCAATAAAAATCCATAACGCAACAACTGACGACGAGGATGAGCACAAAGGACTAACCAAGCGGCACGGACATGGCTGGTTTAAATAACGAAGACCTTTTTGGATTAAAATCATTCAAGCCGAATGGTGACTCAACAAGCGTGGGGACTCAATGGCAACGGTGGCTAAAAAGCTTTACCTGGTACGCTGATAGTAAGGGCCTTATACTTGAACCGGACAAGGATGTCAACAAGGAGTTCCCTCCAATATTTCAGTGAAACAGTAAGGCCCAGGTCAAACGCCGTACTTTTCAGGAGCCGAACTAAATTAATTGAATTAAGTTCAGTTCAGGCGATCTTCATGGCTGGAGCCGTGAAGAACGGCTGGAGATCGCCTTCATGTAAAATGCCATACTTTCCATGAGCCGAACTAAATGCATAATTCTAAGCAATAAATTTCTGTCTGAGTTAATTTCGGCATAGAGCATACAGTTGGTACAGTAATCAGAACCAACATGTCTGCTTTTCGTTCACATGTGAACACACAATTCCCTGATGATGAAGATACTTGTAGCTCATGCTTTGATTAAACAAAATACTGAGCACTGTCTTCATTGCAGAATACCACTGTGCAACAAGTGTTCCGTGTTTGAACAAACGAAGATACACCAGGTTGGAAAGAGGGAAAAGGCGTAGTTTACTGCAATCCTTGCTCGAACAAGATACAGAAGACCAAAGATGGAAAATCAAGAAATGGCAGGAACGGAAATCCACTGTCAAGTCACGGACAAAGTCCCTGAATAGTAAGTTTAGAGAGTTGTTGCTTTCTTTATTGTAATACTTATTGATGAGATTCGATTTTTATCTTTAGAGACAGAAATTGGAAGGGAGAGGGAGATATGTCATTATGTGTGTGTGCATGATTGGCATATTTTGCTGATTGCAGGAAAGACAACTTCAGAGAGATCTGTCTTGCAGGTATAACAAAAACAACATTTTCAACTTCTGAGCAGCGAAGCAGTGGGTGTGCTTTGTGGCTTGTATTTTAAGATTAAGGTTGACTTTTTGTTTCAACAGTGTCTCAGAACAGTCCTTTGATGAAGACGAAGATTCTACCCCAGCTCCACATTTAAAGAAACGGTCAGACAAGAGCCAGAAGGTTGGCAGAAGATCAGCATGGTCCATGGCAGCACTTGATGATTTCATTGATATTATAATCAGTAATGATCATTATAAGCAGAAGTTAATTTTCCAAAACACTAAGTTTCAAAGCAATGGCAAAATTTATGAACGAGTTTTGGAGGAACGTAACAAGAGGGGCCATGATAGGCAAAACAAATTTGGCTTTTAGTGTAGGTCAGCTGCGTCAGAAATTTAAGAAATACACACGAGTGTAAGAAAGTAGCACTTACAATCAAGACTGCCTCAGGAATTCAGAATTTCATTGCTGAAAAGGGGTATGGAGCCTGGTTCAACCAACTCTATGCCCTTGTAAAAACATGTGACTCCTACGACCCAGAGCAAGCTTTAGAACCCACTGCAGCATCAAAAACACCCTGTTCAACTTTCTGCCTCTGTTGGATCTTCAATAGAGGCAGAAAGTAGACTTGATAATAGAAAGCGAAAAAGTCCCTGTGATAAACAAAAAGCGAAAGCTAAAGCAAGACCCTCTTTCAGAAGCAATTCAAATGATGAAGCAAGTGATTGAAAACGATCCTGCAAAAGATCTAATCAAAGTTATCAAAGAAGATGTAGATAAGTCAAGGGAACATGAGCTCAAGCTGGTGCAGATGATGCTGACAGCTGGCAACCAGCAAGTGCAACTAGCCCAGCAAAACCCTGGATATGTCCCACAGCAATTTCAGAAAGCCCAGACACATGTGGTGGGTTCAACCAGTCCTATTCCACAAGCACTCCTGTGGGTCAACATCTCTTCACCCAAGAACTACCGATCCAGCAGGGACACCAGTTTCATCCTATTTCTCCACCACAGATGCCCAGACCCACATTTGCCACCTCATATTACTCTGGTTCAAGTTCGCCATCCCTCCATGGTGACACCAGTGAGTCTTATTTATCACTATGTGACCGCCATGAGATTGACATTCCCGTCCGACTTTGAAGTTCATTGATATGCTGTTATCAGGTCAGTTAATGTTGTTGTTTAAATATTTTTGTTGCTATTAGCAATGAGAGAACTTGAGACCTGACGACAGATCACCAATCATTTTTAATTCAAACAAATATTGCAAATTATTGTTATTGTCTGTTCATTTAAAAGCAGATCACCATGGATATTGAAATAAACTGAAAGAAAAGTTTGACAATCTACTTGAAATATGGTAGGTGGTAAAACTGCTACATGTTTAGATAAAGGTAATTATGAATTTCCAGATACTGTAACATGCAAATAAAGCCCCAGCCTCTAAGTCATCCCCCTTATCCCCCCACCCTCCTCTTCCTTCTAATAAGTCACCAGTCCAAAACCACTGAAAAATAAGCCCCCAGGGGGATAAATAAAGGAATTATGCTAGAAATAACCAGAGTCTTTAGGAGTCATGTTGGTTGTACAGTAACAATCACATGTCAACACCTTCTTTCTCCTTCCATAGTGTCTGGGTAAGTGCATCCCGAATCCTTGCTTCTTGACGAGAGTTGTCTGGTAACCTTTGACAACTCCGCACGCTGAGGATCCGGCAGATAGCTTCCCTGTCCTTCCTACTATTTGTTGCTGGATCGACTGTTAAATCAAGCTGATTACTGAGTGTATCTCTTTGCTCAATGCAAACATTGTGCAGTACAACACATGCTAGCGTGACAGTGCAGACTTTCTCTGGTGGGCTTTCACATTTCCTCATCAGCACTCGCCATCTGCCTTTCAACTGGCCATAAGCACCTTCAATGACCATTTGGGCTCTGCTGAGCCTGCTGAGCCTGTAGTTGTAATATCTTTGTTGGGGAGTTAGGACAGCATTTGTAAATGGCCTCATCAGCCATGTTTGAAAAGGGAAAGCTGAATCTCCCAGTATAAGTGGGGGCACTGTGACACCATCAGTCTTTCCCAATTAGTGGAATTGCTTGTCCATCAATGATATCTGTCCACAGTGGTGTCGACTGAAATATTATAGTCATGTCAAGCCACAACTTGCCCACACAAACCGATATTTGGCATCAACCATACCCATTAAAACAATGGAGTAGAAATTTTTAAAGTTGTGATATTCTTTACAGGCTGATAAACCACCATCTGGGCATTTAAGTGGAATGTGGCAGCCTCCTATGGCTGCCCAACAGCATGGAAACTGCCACCGTTCCTCCGAATCCAACATCTTTTCTCTGAATTGTTGCTCGTTTCCCAGGGAATGTGTGTTCTCCACACATGTTCTTGATGATTGCCTCTGTCACTTCGTCGACTATCGTACACACTGTCAAACGACCCTTATCAACCATCCCTGCAATGGTGAAGTAGTAGTTGCCTCTTGAAAGTCTAGAGACAAACTGCAACTTGAAATGCTGGCAATATCAGGTCTTTGGTTAAGGTCTACCTCTGTAGATCGTGCTCAATCTTCCCAAGAATGTACTGGAATGTTTCTCTTGAGACTTGAAACACTTTCTTCAACCGAGCATCCGAGTAATTTTCTCAAACATGCTGAAACCAGTCGATGTAGGCAAACAACAACAGGAACAAGAACGAACAATAAAATTGTTGCATTGTTGTGTGACAAAACAAGCAGGATAGCAAGGAAACATACTTGCAGCATTTGCAGTTGTTGCTTGTGTAGACAAATGTGTTTTCATGAGCAAGTGTGTGATACTATTTCCAATTGGATCGAAGAAGTAAAGGCAGTTTCGCCTTTAGATGACCCAGTTGACTAGTATCAATGAAAGAGAATTCAGAAAGCTGCCACAGGCAAACAAAAAAGCCACTAAAGACAAGGAAAAAGATCCAGAAAGTTGTGAATGTACAGTGCATAAGAAATTGCCAGCATTCATTCATCGCATGTTTGTGAAAAAAAAAGCAATCTTGAGTTTTGGAAGAAAAGATGTTCAACCTGTCACCAGATGAGGCTCTTGTTCTGGTGACCAGAGCTGCAACAATGCACTGGTGCACCATGATATTTTTGTCACAATGTGAACATCGATATTTGAACATGATATCATGTTATTTTGATACCATAGAATATTCTCTTTAATAAGTGGTCACCCTTGTCCTGCTTTTTAGTCCTTTTATGGCAATTTACTAAACAAGTGGAGAAGCAAAAGCCTTTCTGGCAGCATTTCGCATAAATATTCAAGATGGCAGATATGAAAAACCCATGCATATATACAACTTACAAAACCTTACTGAACACTTCAAACAGTCACTGAAAAACAAATCTGTGGAAAGGAAGTGGAATGTATTCCAACAAAAGATACATAGCATAATGGATTCCTACATTCCACACAAGCTCACGAGCTCACGCTACAACCTCCCATGGTTTAACCGCACACTGAGAAGACAAAGCAGGACAAAGCAGAAGATTTATAACAAGGCAAAGAAGTCAGGAAACCAATCTGACTGGGCTAAATTTAGAACCGCTAGAAAGCTACTGCATAAAAACCTGAAGACTGCCAGAGACAACTATCTCTCGGGTTTCCTCAGCAATGCAATTCAAGAGAACCCCAAGGCTTTCTGGTCTCACCTCAAAAAGTTAAAGAAAGAGGATGCTGGCAACGAGAACTTCATAGTTGAAGATAAAATAATCACTGATGCCAGAGCAAAATCAGAGGCCTTCAGGTGAACATCAAAAATATGATGTAAGTCTTAATACATGAGGTCATGCAAGGAGGGCACGTGCCCGCAGTCTATATTGCAACATTTCCCCTCGTGTTACTAAAGATAGCAGTACAACTTACTTATATGGGATAGTTGCAAAATAGTTACCTTTGGACCAGCCGTATTTTATTCAAGGGAGGTTATATAAGCAAGCCCTCAATCAGTTATGATCACAAGGCAGTAGCATCTGCATATTGGCACAACAATTAGCAACCAGCTGCTTTAGCTTAACATGGCAGAACAGTCAATTGAAACGAAAGCCAAACAAAAACCAAAGTGCTCTGGATGCGGAACACTATTCAAGAGCCACAGTTGCGGTACGTCAGGTATTGTATAGGCGAAGATAACTCAGAATTGCCAGCTCTTCCAAAAGATGAAGTGGACGAAGAACGTGAAGAGGAGGAAGAAACAGCGTTGGTTTGCTTACCGGTCCACACGAAATCACGTGTCCAATACAGTCAGGAAGGCAAAGCAAACACAATAGGAGGTTGATTGAGAACCATCAAGATGACGCTAGAGCTTTCTGGAGAAGAAAGAAAAAGATTCTTCCCGGGGAAAAGAAGTCAGTCCCTACCAATGTGGTTTTAGGAGAAACCACTCCACTGAATCTGCCACCATAGCATTCTCAGACTTCATCCAGCGCGGCATGGACCAAAGGCTACTGATGGGGGCGGTTCTGATAGACGGATCAGGATCTTAAACGTGTCTCTGAGTATAAGTATCTCATAGTAATTTTGAATGAGTCCCTTACATGGAATGCGCATGTAAAATATCTGCTTAGTAAAGTTGGGAAGAGAATAGTTATGCTCGGCAGAACTAGGAAGAACATTAGTATGCATACAGCCAGTACTTGATTACTGTGATGCTGTATGGAACTGCTGTGGGAGTGTCAATACAGATAACTTACAAAAGCTACAGAGGTGCGCAGCACGCATAGTTATGCAGATGGACAGCAGTGATGAAGCGCTGGAGTATCTAGGGTACAGAACATTAGAACATAGGCGGGAGGGGCATGTTTTAAAGTTAGTTAAGAAATGTCTTAACACAAGTGCTGCCCTCAATTTTTAATAGATTATTTTAAGCATGATAGAGAGGTAATATGTAGGAAAAGGCAGAGCGACCACTTCAGACTGCCATCAGTAAGACTGGAATGCACTAAAAGGGCGTTTTATTACCATGGCTGTCAAGCTTTTAACCGGAATATATAGTTAGTTTTACTGTAGTATAGAGTAATTTGATCTAGTTTTACATTTTATATTTCTATACCTTTTATAGTGAGTTATACACCTTTATTATATATTATTATTACTATTACTGTTATTATTATTATTATTATTATTACTATTAAATAAGGCCTCTGGTGATATCAGTTTTTTACATTTGTAAATACTGAAAGAGTAACCCTGCTTAAATAAAGGTATCTATTCCATTCTATTCTGTAACTTCACACGAGTAGAAATGGATAATTATAAATCGGCCACTAATCCAGAAACCAAACTCGAAGTGGAGACCATAAAGCAGGAAATTGCAGAGGGCAACTACGTAGTAACCTCGACAAAACCAATGGTGATCAGCACATTGGGAGCAATTCCTAAGCCAGACAGCAGCGAGGTACGGCTAATCCACGACTGCTCGCACCCCCATGACTACGCACTGAATGACTGTCACCGCAAACTCCTTTAAACTTCAATCATTAGATGAGGCGATCGGCCGCCTCCACCCAGGCTACTACATGGCCAAGATTGACCTACGACATGCTTACCGCTCAGTCCCCATTCACCCCAGCAACTACACAAGACTGAAATGGCAGTTCAGCAGCAACTCAATGCCAACCTACTTCTTGGATACCAAACTTCCTTTCGGTGCCAAAAGCTCCCCAGCACCATCTAACTCAGGCAGTTTGACGTATGATGACCCACCGTGGCTTCCACGACGTAATCGTTTATCTGGATGACTTTCTGGTTATCGGCCAAAACAAAAGAAGAGTGTGAGCAGGCCTACTAAACTCTTCTGCAGCTTCTTCGTGATCTGGGCTTCACTATCAGCCTAAAGAAACTGGTAGCCCCCATGCAGTGCCTAACCTTCCCTGGCGTCCAGCTGAACACTGTAATGGGAAATGGCACTCCCACCCACAAAACTGGCAGAACTCCAAACCATCATCTCCCAGTTTCAGACCAAGCACAGGGCAACGAAACGTCAGTTACAACGCCTTGCTGGCAAACTCAACTGGGCTTGCAGAGTGGTGTTTGGTGGCCACACTTTCCCCAGACACGTGATTGTTCAGATCAACCTTTTGGCAGACCCTAGAGCAAAATACCGGCTAAGCAGGGAATTTCACTGACATTAACTGGTGGGCAGCTTTTCTCAAGCAGTTCAATGGAAAGAGCCTTTGGCTGCACACTCTACCAGTTGTTGATGTGCAGACAGACGCCTGCCCCACTGCAGCTGGAGCCTGGTTTCAAGGCGACTGGATGTATGTCAACTTTGAAGCAGACACAGGAAAACTCTGTATCGCAATGCACATCAACCACAAGGAAACCCTGGCGATCATCCTGGCAGCCAAACACTGGTGTACCAGCTGGGAAAATAAACATGTCATTGTGCAGACAGACAACCAAGCAGCACAGATCATCAACAAGGGCTCAACACAGCACCCCATCATCATGCACGAACTACGCTTACTCTTCTGGTTATCTGCAGTGCACAACTTTTGCATCACTGCAGAATACCTACCAGGGGCACAGAATGAACTGGCAGACGACTTTTCACACCTCCACGAACCTCGCCACCTTTACTGGTTGTAGATTCAAATTATTATTTTTCAAGTTATTGTTCAAGCCCCTTGGGGCCGCTCTTTCTTTTTTTGTGCCCATTCTCCCAGGAGGGGAGAAAAATAATATGGCGGCTGTCACATTTCGGGGACGGCAGTCATTGTCAAATCCGTTTCCATCGGCTACATTTCATGTGATCCTTTGATGCTTTGTCGTTCAAGAAATTGTTTTATGTTTTTGTTGGTGGAATTTATACTTATGGAGGCTTCATCGTGTCTTCACAAGGGTGTAAGTAGTCACGTTGTTGTGTTTTGTAATTAGGTTTGTTTAAGTTTAATTGTATTGTATTGTTGTAGAAACCGTTTCGCTTATATTGTTGGAAGACACAAGGGATTAAAGACCAACACTGTAACCACGAGTGTAAACACGCAAGTATCATATTTGATTTGATCCGCCGGCATCTACACTGGTACTACAATTATCTTCTCTCCCGTATCCCCCACAACATTGTGGACAACATCAGCCTACTACAACATGTGTCCCTTAACAGCCTCTTTGTGTCTTCCAGATGCACGCACTGTCGGGAAAACCCATGAATGTTATTGATTTAGCTAATTGGTTTAGTTATAGATTCCGTCACGAAGTTCCGGTTGTTATTAAAAGACTATGTTCACCAGTATTAGATTTCAGATGCTTCCACACTACAGTAAAACTACAGTCGAGGGAAAATTACATGAGGACTTTAGTCAGTAATTACATGAGGATTTTAGCCAGTAGAATTACTAAAGCTACGGAATTTGTACTGTAGAACTACGCAGGCTTAGACCATATAAATAGAGGCCCGTTTTAGGACAAGGGCAGATGCCCAGTATGATTGTTGTGAAGAGTGCAGTAGCGAAGAATGTGTAACTGGGTCGGGAACTAATAAAGCAAGTGAAAGATACAGTCCTTTGTCATGTGGACCAGCAGCGAGTAGAAACTTTTGAGCGCGAATAGAGTTTCTGCGACACGTGGTCCTTCGAGCCGGATAAAGAGCATCGAGATGATGGATAAACTGTTGACGCCCGCACCACCGACAGCACCAGTGCCAGTCGCGAGTCCCACCCCACAACAGCAAGCAGGAACGGCGGCGACAAGAAATGTACAAGCCAAGTTACCAAAGCTGGAGGTGCAAAAATTCACCGGGGAAATCCACGAGTGGCAGGAGTTTTGGGACTGCTTTGAGAACGCTATCCACAGCAACGAGAACCTCTCAGATGTGGACAAGTTCTCGTACCTGAGAGGTCTGATAGAAGGCCCGGCAAAATCGTCCATCACGGGGTTTGCCCTGACAGCAGCCAATTACAAAGCAGCGGTCGCCCTCCTCAAGACGCGTTTCGGGAAGCCAACAATAATACAAAGAGCCCACATCAGCGAGATCATGAAGGTGGCACCGGTGTATGGAGAAAGAGACACTCCGAGACTACGAGCCCTGTACGACACAGTAGAGACGCACTACCGTGGACTGGTCGCCCTTGGAGTGGCCGAGGCAACCTATTCCAGCATCGTGGTTCCGGCAATACTAGAGAAGCTGCCAGAGTCCCTGAGGCTGACGATCACAAGGGGACAAAGCCACTTGGAGTGGACTCTCGGCCAGATGCTAGAAGCACTGCTGAAAGAGGTCGAGCTGAGAGAAGAGTACCGCTTGATCCCACAAGTGCGGAACACAACCAGTGAACCGAGACACAAAAACCGGAAGCAGACAACGCCCAGGACAGCGAGTGCGCTGTTCACGAAGCACTCTGGCCCAGATAGTTGCGCCTTCTGCAGAGGAAACCACCCCCACGAAGACTGCAAGAGAGTCAAGGACTTCAGTGAACGTAAGAACTTAATACGTAAATATGGGAGATGTTTTAAGTGTCTTAAGAAGGGCCATTGTGCACGAGATTGTAAGGTTAGCGTTACATGTAAGATTTGTCAGGGCAGTCATCACACAGCGTCGTGTGACGGAGGGTCTCAGTCTTCTGTGGGCGAAGGTGAAGTTCCACCAAATGCCAAGGTGTGATGAATTAAGCCCCAAGTAGCTTGCTCGTTGGGACGGGAAGTAGAATAGCCCTTCAAACCGCCCAAGCCCTAGTAGAGGGGAAGGGACGAGGGAGGGTAAGAGTATTGTTTGATTCGGGAAGTCACCGGTCGTTCATTACCAACAGAGCCATTAGTGAATGTGGTATAGAGGTTGTAAGAAGGGAGTGGCTAAGTCTAAGTACCTTCAGTCAGAGGGCCAAACAATCCGGGTTGCGGGATGTCGTGCAGTTTGACGTAAAACCTCTACAAGGCGGCAATGTGCTTAAGGTCAAGGCTTATGTCGTGCCGGAAATATCATGCATAAGTAACGAGCACATAGAGGTAGTCAAACGCGACTTCTCGCATTTTGCGGGATCTTTGGTTCTCTGATGTTTGCCAGTCTAAAGAAGAGTTAGAGGTAGATCTGCTTATCGGAGCAGACTATTTGTGGAACTTTCAGAAGGGGAGGACAATACGGGGGGAGGTCGAGGAACCTGTGGCAGTCGAAACTGAGCTCAGTTGGGTGTTGTCGGGACCTTTGAAGGGACGTGAGACGGAGTGCGAAGAGCGTCGAGTGTCAGTCAATTTTGTAGCGCAGGACAGCGTAACCTCAGATAGGCAAAGTTTAGAGAGTGCTGTTGGGAGATTGTGGGACTTAGAAACGTTAGGGATACAAGAGAGTAACGAGGTACACGAAGAGTTCGTAGACAACATCAGGTTTAACAGCCAGAGATACTCAGTCAAGCTGCCCTGGAAAGCAGGTCACAATCGCCTGCCAAGCAACTATGACAACAGCCTGTCACGCATGAGGAGTCAGGTAAGAAAACTCAAGAAAGAACCGGGAGTTTTAGATGAGTACAATGCCGTGATTAAGGAACAGCTAGCCTCAGGAATTATAGAAAGGGTTGCCGAATTAGAGAAGGAAGAGAAAGCACACTACATCCTGCATCTAGCTGTTATCCGCAGAGAGGCAAGTACGACAAAACTTAGAATTGTTTACGACGCATCGTCCAGTGAAGGTAAGAAGGGTACGTCGCTAAACGATTGTCTGCATGTTGGACCGTCTCTAAATCCCGTTGTTCGACATCTTGGTAAGGTTCAGGGAAAAGCGAGTAGTGTTAATAGGCGACATAGAGAAGGCGTTCTTGAATGTGGAGGTAGACAAAGCCGACAGAGATTGTCTCAGATTTTTGTGGTTGGAAGATGTACACAAACCTGATTCACAGATAGCTGTGTACCGCTTCAGTCGAGTCGTGTTTGGGCTGAAAGCATCTCCGTTCCTGTTGAATGCCACGCTGAGGCATCACATCTCGAAGTACAAAGAGATGGACCCGGAGTTCGTGAAGAAGATGATGGAAAGCTTCTACGTAGACGACCTTGTGTCGGGCGGAAGTAACACAAGCGAATGTCACGAACTGTACCAGAAGACCAAGCAGAGAATGGCTAGTGGCGGGTTTAGGCTACGGAAATGGAAAACCAACGACGAAACACTGAGAACACTCATCGCGAGAGAAGAGGCCAACGTCGATGGTCACAAACGCATCACAGACAGTGAAGAAACCTTTGCTAAGTCAACATTAAAGACAGAGGTGAATCCAGGTTGTCAAGGAGTCTTAGGGGTACCATGGAACCCACAAAGGGATACAATCCAGATTAGTTTCGAGAAGATGGTCGACAGAGCAGGAAGCATGCAACCCACTAAGCGAAATGTGTTGAGTTTGGTAGCTGGGCTATTCGATCCCCTCGGTATAATTTGCCCCGTATCCGTAAGTATGAAGATGCTCTTTCAGAAGTTGTGCGGTATTAAATTAGACTGGGACGAGGAAATCCAGGGCGAGTTAAAACAGGAATGGGACGACTGGATCGCGAGTTTGGCTAGAGCTAAAGAGATCGTGGTAGATAGATGCATCTACGAGAATCCACGCGAGGAAGTGCTTGAGTATCAGTTACACGGATTTGGTGATGCAAGCACCAAAGCCTATTGCGCTGCAATCTACATGGTTTACAGAACCAGGGTCGGAGTGCGCGCAAAACTGTTGGCAGCCAAGACTCGTGTAGCGCCGCTGAGAGCTGACAATTCCACGGTTAGAGCTGATGTCCACGAGAATACTAGCACAACTGATGGACACAATCAAGAAGGCGTTGAAATCCCAGGTAAAGGTGAGTGAAACCAGATACTGGTTAGATAGTAAGACGGCTATCTGTTGGATTCAGAACAGGGGTGAATGGAAGCAATTTGTAAAACACAGGGTAAACGAAATCCTAACTCTAACTGAAAAGGAAGAGTGGGGACATTGCCCGGGTGAGGAGAACCCTGCGGATTTAGGATCTAGGGGGGTACTGGCAACTAAACTCAGGGATAGTCAGATTTGGTGGGAAGGGCCCAAGTGGCTTTCTGGGCCCCGATCGGGATGGCCAGTCCTTGGCGAGATCACAAAACCTCCTGAAGCAGCAGAGGAGGAAAAGAAGTCCACGGCGTTGATGACCAGCGTAAACAGACCACCAGACGTCAGTGCAGCAATCGACTTGGAACGGCACAACAAGTCCGAGCGGCTGTTCAGAGTGACGGCATGGGTCATGCGGTTTGTTTACAACTCCAAGGTGAGTTGTAAGGGGGAAGCGAGACACTCGGGACGGTTGGAGGTCGAAGAATTGTTAGTGGCAGAAAGAGTATGGATTAAGTCAGCTCAGCTGGGCGTGAAGCAGCAGTCAAATTTCAGTCAGCTGGGAAATAGTCTGGGAATAGTGGAGGACGGAATTTTTACGATGTGGGGGAAGGCTGGGAAACTCGGACTTAGAGGTAAGCGCTAAAAATCCGATTTTATTGCCGAAAGAGCACAAGTTAACAGAAATGATCGTGAGGGATTGCCACGAGAAGGTACACCACTGCGGGGTTAGAGCGACGCTCGCAGAGTTACGAGCTAGGTATTGGGTACCAAAGGGAAGACAGATGGTGAAGAGAGTGCTCGGCAGTTGTGTAACATGCAAACGACTGGAAGGGAAACCATACAGAAGTCCACCCGTAGCTGCGCTACCGGACTTCAGGGTAAGAGAAGCAGCACCGTTTTCAAAGGTAGGTGTAGATTTCGCTGGTCCCCTTTTCACTAAAGGGACGAACGACAGCATGAACAAAGTTTACATAGCGTTGTTTTCATGTTGCATGACACCAGCGGTACATTTAGATCTTCTGGTAGATTTGACGGCACCAGCATTCTTAAGATGCTTACGCAAGTTCACAGCAAGGAGAGGAACGCCGAACCTCATGATCTCTGACAACGCCAAAACTTTCAAGGCAACAGCTAAGACCTTGAAAGAGCTGTACGACCATCCGGAGGTGAGAACAGCTTTGGAAGTGAATAGAATCACTTGGAAATTTAATCTAGAGAGAGCACCTTGGTGGGGTGGGTTCTTTGAGAGAATGGTAGGTAGCGCTAAGAGGTGTCTTAAAAAGGTTTTAGGTAATGCCAGGCTAACCTTCGATGAGCTACTAACAGTCTTGGTTGAGGTAGAAGGCACCTTAAACTCTAGGCCACTAACGTACGAGTATGAAGAGTTAGACGAGGAAGCACTAACTCCCTCACACCTTATCTATGGAAGGCGGATCAAGTCATGCAATCCAGGTGAGTACATAGATGAGGAAGATCAGGGAAGGATAGACAAAAGGTTTGTCTATTTGTCAAAGAAGTTAGCGCACTTTTGGAAAAGATGGCACAAGGAGTACTTGGCAGATTTGAGAGAGTTCCATAAGGGAAATCAAAGAGTACAGAAGGAAGAGTGAAGGAGGGAGATGTAGTGACAGTGTGTGAGGAAGGGAGGAAGAGAGGAAGTTGGAAGTTAGCTGTAGTAGAGAGTCTGGTGAAAGGCAAGGACGAGGTGGTGAGAGGAGCAAACGTCAGAGTCCTTTCAAAAGGAAAACCCGCGCGCATCAGCAGACCAGTTCAGCTGTTGTACCCTCTTGAGGTCGAGTGCATGCGAAAGTGCAGCGGCACAGGAGCCTCAATCAACAAAAACCTCAACGTCTGAAAGGAGAGTTCCAAAGCGAGCTGCAGCCATAGACTCGGGTTGGAAAACTAGGAGCATGCTTGACTCGTAGGCGAGTCAAGGGGGGGAGAGTGTCGGGAAAACCCATGAATGTTATTGATTTAGCTAATTGGTTTAGTTATAGATTCAGTCACGAAGTTCCGGTTGTTATTAAAAGACTATGTTCCCCAGTATTAGATTTCAGATGCTTCCACACTACAGTAAAACTACAGTCGAGGGAAAATTACATGAGGACTTTAGTCAGTAATTACAAGAGGATTTTAGCCAGTAGAATTACTAAAGCTACGGAATTTGTACTGTAGAACTACGCAGGCTTAGACCATATAAATAGAGGGCCGTTTTAGGACAAGGGCAGATGCCCAGTATGATTGTTGTGAAGAGTGCAGTAGCGAAGAATGTGTAACTGGGTTGGGAACTAATAAAGCAAGTGAAAGATACAGTCCTTTGTCGTGCGGACCAGCAGCGAGTAGAAACTTTTGAGCGCGAATAGAGTTTCTGCGACACGCACCCAGGTGTTGGTTTCAGAACTGCAACAGAAAATCGCCTACTACAGAACACAGACATTTGCAGACAGCACCAAAGCAACATACAAGACACACAGACACCTTCCTCCGCTTCTGTCTGCTGATGGGCTTTGAGCCGGTGCCTCTGCAGCAAACGCATCTACTGCAGTATGTTGCCTTCCTGGCCCGAACACTCAAAGTGCCCACTATAAAGAGCTACATAAACATTGTGGGCATCCTCCACAAAGAGTTTGGGTTTCCTAACTCCCTGCTAGATAATTGGCCAATTAAATCTCATAACCGGCATTAAACGCGTGAAAGGTCAACCACCTAACCAGAAGCTACCCATCACACTTCCATTGCTCCGACTAATTCACTCGAAGCTCAATACGCTTTCAAGCTTTGATGCATCTTTCTGGGCTACCTGCTTAGTTGCCTTTTTCGGCCCATTCCGCAAATCACACCTGCTGCCTACTTCCACTAAACACTTTAACCCTACTAAGCATTTCACCAAAGCCGACTTTAAATTCCACCCTTGGGGCGTCCTTCTTACCATAAGATGGAGCAAAACCATACAATTCCGGGACAGGGTAGTTAGCATCCTCCTTCCCAAGATCCTGGGCTCACCCTTATGCCCTGTTACTGTTATGGACTGGAACTAGTATAACACTACCCAGCATGCTTCGGTGTAGTTTTCTGTTGTTGACCACGTTGTGATGGCATATAAACAAACACTCATCATTAAAGAGTTTATGACTTATAACATGGTGACAGCAGTGGGATTGTCCATCCTTCCATCCTCGTGAAGGACCGCTGGCTCTTCCTCTCTCATCTCTTTCATCGCTCAGGTTTGACTTGCCGTATTTACTCAACTCTAAACACTCGTAAACTTTGACGTCGCTTGTACCTCTCCCTTCGCACGAAGTAAAGATTTCTCCTGTGTCTTCACCAAAGAAGATGTGAACAAAATCCTGAGTCCTGGTGAAAATCCTAAGCCCGGTATTGGAGCGCTAATTATCAGAGCTATTGGCATGGAAAAACAATTAGCTGCCTTGAAAACCAATAAAATTCATGTATTCTTTAGAGATGGATGTGCCCTTGGTCCTGCAGGCGGATCTTGCTCCCAGCAGATAAGCCAGGAAACTGCAATATCTAATTTAAATAACGCATTGGAACTAACAAGTAATGAATTGGATCTGGTTATTCTGGCAAATATCCAGGCTTGTACGCGATTACGTGACGCCCCGGAGAGCTGGAGTAGTTTGAAACACCCTCCAGATGGAGAAAGCAAGAGACCGATGTGCTGTGAAGCTGTTAAAATACTTCTTCATACCAGAAGACCTTGCCAGCTGCAACACTGATGGCACACATCGCAAGGCTCAGCTGAATGCCACAAAACTGTTCTCCTTAAGAGGTATGATACCATTCGTTTGCACCTCTTCCCAGCCCAAATATTCAATCCGATCAAAGTCGATCCGCCCCTGACTACGAGCAGTCTCTGTAGCAAGTGATCCATGTATAAAGAATCAAGTTTCAAGAATTGCAATCGTAATCTTTGATGTAATTGAATATTGATGTTAAATCCCTGCAAGATGTTCAGTGAACGGTTGACTGACTAAACAATTTGCATTTTAAGGTGATTCCCTAGTTTTGCATTGCGCATCTTTAGTGCGCACAACACTTTTGAGATGGTGGACATTAAGAACCACCGAAACTTCAAGATCGAAAGTTCTTTATACTCGTTATGCAAATAAGTTTTATTTTTTGTCGTTCCTTGTGGAAGCAGCCACCTTTAAAGTTGAAACTCGCCCCAGTCCCCTCTCGGAAAGACGTATTTTGAAGTGAATTCGCTCTTTCCTGGATAATTGCGCAAAAATGAGCATGGTGACCCCCCTTTTTTATTTCATGTATTTTAAGAAAATACGACTCCCCATGATATATCCAAATTTAAACAAAAATTCTTTACTCAATTTTGAAATACTATCATTGAATCACTATTACAATATGTTTTTAGGCGTTTCAGTGTAAGCATGTAGATGATCAAATTGCCTATTATTTCATGGTGACCCCCTATTTTTATTTTATTTTTTTAATGTACTAGAAGTAATTAATAATTGTGCAAAGTTTTAAGAAAATTCAATTACTATTTCTTTTTTTCGATGGAATCACCTTAATAGTTCATTATCAGCTGCGCGGACGACCAAGTGTGATTGTAAACAATAAACTTTTGAATGGAAGCGCTCAAGCCAAAGTCAAATTGCCTTCCTCGTCTAATGCCTTTTAATTTGCTTCATTATAGCCCTCCTGTACACCCAGTTCCCTTTGGAAGATGGCGAGGATGAGCAAAGCTGTTGGAAAAAATGCAAGGCAAAGATTAACGCCAAGTGCTGCTCTTTCAAGTTTTTCGATTCCAGGAATCACAGCAATGCAGACCGCTCCGTTTAATTGTTGTATGATACTGTAGTAATAAAAGGCTAGCAATAAATGCAAGAGTTGAGTTGGTGTATGGCCCAGTTCTTTCGGTGAATTCCTGATTGCTAAAGTATTGTACTCGATGCTGAGTTATTATCAACTAAATTTCTCATCGAACCGCTTGAACGAATACATGACAATTGCAACTGTGTAAACAATGGTGCGTGAAATTCACTTCGGCAAAAACATTAACAAGTCTACACTGATCGTTCAGTGAAGAATGACACACAAACGGCTGGCATGAAATCCAACGGATTGTGGTGATATTAGGGAATGAAAACTGTAAACATTCCAAGACAAATGCACAATGCAAGCTCCAGGAATGCTACTGTATAAACATCGACATCGGCAAAAACATTGTGACACATGCATGGATAACACATGCATGAACCGGCGTGAAATCCGACAAGTCGGATAGCGTTCAATAAACGGTTCAACTCACCAGACTAATGCTTTGCCAGAGTTATTAAATGGCCCGGTCAAACGGCCTTAACAATCTGTGAAATTGTTTAACGGTTTGTGTCTTGGATGTTAACGCTTTCGCAAGACCGTTAAACGGATAATAATCTTAATTAACGCTTTCTCAAACCATTCAACGACTCTGTATTCCGTTAAACGGGTACTAACGGAAAAGCGTTAGTGTATGTTTTTGCGTGAGGGGTCACATATATCAAGAATCAGTAAACACTGGAACTGTACCTAATCAGTGGAAAGAAGCAAATGTATGTGGAATATAATTATAAAGGTGAAAAATCAGACCAATCAAATTACAGATCAATATCTCTGACCTGTATTGCATGCAAAATATTTGAACATATCATTCACAGCTATGTCATGAAACACCTTAAAGAGCATGGCGTCCTCACAGACTGTCAACATGGTTTCAGAGCAAAAAGATCGACAGATACCCAACTCATTCTTACCATCCACGATATTACAAATGCCATCAAACATAAAACTAAAAACAGTCCACACAGCAGTTCTTGAGTCCCACACCACTGCCTATTGAAAAACTGCAGTATATGGAATACACGGTTCACTGTTTGACTGGTTCAAATCGTTTCTTACGCAACACAGTCAAGTACATAGTTGCCCACAAAGAGCAACATCCTGTCCCACAGTTATAATATCTGGTGTCCCCCAAGGTACAGTACTGGGACCCTTATTATTTTTTAATATATATCAACGACCAGCCCGACAGCCTAAATCCTTCTGTTTGAGTGTTTGCTGAGGACGCCCTATTATATGCCAGTCTCAACCGACACAGATTTCACCCAGCTTCAAGATGACCTGCTCCAACTAGAGAAGTGGAAACAGAAGTGGCAAATGGAATTTAACCCCTCAAAGTGTAAGATCATGTGCATCTCAACAAAAAGAGATCCACCGAAAAGAGAATACGTGTTCCGTGGCATACCACTGGAAGAAGTTGATTCACACCCATACCAGGAGTGTTATTAGATCATAAAGTGAGATGGTCCCCCCACATCTCCAACATTACAGGCAAGGCCAAAAAGGTGCTTGGAATGATACAACGAAATCTTTAGAATTGTCCCCAAGAAGTAAAAGAGATCATGTATAAAGCTCTCATAAGACCCAAACTCCAATATGCATTACCGCTTGGGACCCTCACTACAAAAGACATTGATGCAGTAGAACGAGTTCAAAGAAAAGCAGCCCACTTTTGTTCTGGGAGCTATGGGAGAAAACCAAGCGTGACAAATATGTTGCAAGACCTGAACTGGAACACTCTAGAAACGATGAGGAATAAAGCTAAATTAATTATGATGTACAAGATGAACCATGGACTCCTGGATATTACTTTAGAGCAGTACCTTAACCCCAGCAAAGAAACCAGGACCCGTGGTAGTCATCAATTTAAGCACCAGACTACGACATCAACAAAGGATGTTTTTAAGTTCTCCTTTTTTACTAGGACATTGAAAGAATGGAACAACCTACCCAAGGAAATAGTTTTATCTAACTCGTTAAATATCCTCAAAGATAGATTGTCTAACCATTTTGCTTACAGGGACCCATATTCGTTTTTTCTCACGGTCGTCAGGCGGGCAAGTATGCCAGATAAGATACTGGCCCTGGCAAAATTTTACTTGCCCATTCAAAAGTGCAGAATTATAACAAAAACAAATGGCAGTATAATTAAATGGAACGTTTGTTGTTTAATTCCCAGAATCAAAAAAGTGCATCTAACAACAATGCACAAGCAAAAGAGTCAACTTTCATTTACAAAAATTTGTTAATTTTCTTTCAACTTGTCTTTCTTCTATGTCACTGTCTAAATCACTAGCATCTTCCACTCCACTGTCATAGTCCAAGTCATCTGATAAATCACAAGCTGAATCAACCACACCCATGTCTACAGCTGCATTTTCATCCATCCTGTAAGTTTTGCCTAGGTTCACACCCTTGGCCTCATCCAGCTTGGACTGCCATGTGTAGTCTGAGTAGGGCCTGTTGTGTACTGCCAATGCATGACAAGTACTAAACAACTTGGATAGCTTTTCCAGAGTGTCCTTATTTAATGAACAGATCATTTCATAGGCGGGAGTTTTTTCTGTCTCTGATTTGGCTGCCAGAATCGCAGTTGCCTTTATGTGGTTTCCCAAAGTTTCATGAATTTTAATGGTTTCAAAACAAAACAAACGGCAACCATCCACAAACACATTCTTCTGGGCAATAGCTTTCCTTAATTTCGATGCCGACTGGCAAATTTCGCAAACCATAGCGCCCCTAGTTGCAGAGGTTTCCGGTGTGGACGCGGCGGCCGATGCTGTATTTACAAACTTCAGCCACGGCCTGTTTGTCTGCCACGAAGGCAGGAACGCTTTCGTTCTTCCTGGTACTTCAGTTGTTTCTCGGAAGCTTCGTCTGCTTTTTTCTTCTTAGATGGAGGTGGCAAAACACCTTCAACATATCTCCACATCTTGTTGATATGTAAGCTGAAGGTCACACGTGCA
Source organism: Plumapathes pennacea (assembly GCA_964036295.1). Lineage (NCBI taxonomy): Eukaryota > Metazoa > Cnidaria > Anthozoa > Antipatharia > Myriopathidae > Plumapathes > Plumapathes pennacea. The sequence continues at coordinate 27,798,283 of OZ038463.1, read as the reverse complement.
ACGTCAGAGAAATATACCAGCGGTTGACGACATGAAAATTGAGCCCGCAATCATTTCAATGGAAAATACCGCATCATTCAAGATGGCGCCCGAAAATTATGATTTTATAGCAAAGGGAAACTAGTTGGCAAATTTTTAGCCATTTTCCTGTAAGTTACAAATAGACAAAGAATTTTCAGAACACAGGTACACTACCTCATGTGAACAATAGCTGTTGCAGCAGAATAATTGTATTTGAATTAACTCGTCAAACGGACCACTTTTTGAGTTATTTTACTCGTTCGCACGGCTTTTTTGTCGTCTCGGACGACCATACAACTACGAATATGGATCCCTGTGCTTAGATATAACATTTTATACTTACATTTTAGATTTAATATTTTACTATTTTATATTTTACAGTTGGTGTGATATCCATAGGATTTTACAGACTAAACAAATGTAGATGTAAATGTAGATGAACTGAGGTTGTCAGCTGAACAGTCTTGTGCACCACAAACAAACCACTGGGGGTTTTCATTTTGCTTTGCAAATGTTCCATCGCAACAAAATGGTACAGAAACTAGAGATAGCACCTGCACTCAAGGTGACTTTTTAAAGATGAAGCTTAAGGCCTGTGCAAACGAACGCAACACGTTGGCACAACATCGCCCAACATTGTTGAGTGAATGTTGTGCGATGCTGGCCGAGGGTGTTCAAACGATCGCAACATGTTGGGCTATGTTGCGTGAAACTCATGCCGCAAGGGGATCTGGGATCGATATTTACCCAAAACCCTTTGCATCCAACGTGGCAGCCTACAGACAATGGAAAGCGCGGAAGTGCATCGCAATTGTTGCCCTTCTGGAAGATTTTGATAACTCTGAAACACATAAATGTGCACGCAGAGGAAAAACGAGATCTTGGATCAGGAGAAGGAGCGAAAAGGGATACTTCAACAACATCGTGAACGAGTTGATGATTGAAGATACCGCTGCATATCGAGAGATGATGCGCATGTCTTATGAGGATTTTACCACTATTCTGACTGCCATTGAACCTCACATTACTCCTCAACAAGTCACGCGTGGTGGGCATAAAGTTATTGCACCTGCAGAGAGACTGACACTGACTATACAATTTCTGGCTACGGGTGAAACGTACTGCTCTTTGTGCTTCCAGTTTCGAATATCAGTATCTGCCATATCGTATATTGTCAGGCAAGTTTGTAAAGCCATCTTTGATCACATTGGCCTGGATTATCTAAAAGTTCCGGAAACCAGCAAAGAATGGCTTGACATAGCAGCAAGATTTGAAGAGAAGTGGAATTATCCAAATTGTCTTGGTGCCATAGATGGCAAGCATATTGTTATGCAGCCACCCCCTAATGCAGGATCCCACTACTACAACTAAAAGAACACCAACTCCATTGTACTAATGGCTGTTGCTGGGCCTGACTATGAGTGCATATATGCAGACGTTGGAACCAATGGCAGGGTATCTGATGGCGGAGTGTGGAACAAGTGTGGCCTCTCCCAAGTAATTGACGAGGGAACCATATCCCTTCCACCGCCTAAATGTCTACCATTTGGGGCTACTGAGGTTCCCCATGTATTTGTTGGCGATGATACCTTTGCATTGAAAAAACACATGAAGCCCTATCCACAGAATGGTCTGACTGAGGACAAGAGGGTCTACAACTATAGACACAGTCGAGCAAGAAGACTGTCAGAGAATCTGTTTGGAATCATCGCAAATAGATGGCGTGTGTTTTGTTCAATTATTCCACTCCCGCCAGACACAATACAATCTCTTGTTATGGCAGCCCTTGTTCTTCACAACTATCTGCGAAGGAGCTCCTCAAGGACTACCTACTGCCCCACAGGATTGCTTGACTCAGAAGATGGAAATGGGAATGTGATTCATGGTAACTGGCGTCAAGATTCCAGAGCAGAGTCATTCCTACCACTTGTAGTTCCACCCACAGGCCACAATGCATCACATGATGCCAAGTTGGTCAGGGAGATCTTCAAAGAATACTTTTTCAATGAAGGATCAGTGGACTGGCAGTGGAATTTGTGCTGCTGAAAAACACTTCAGAATTTTGAGTAAAGCAAAATGATGCATGTTTTATTGCATCGGAAAAGTATGCATATCAGGGGTAGTAGTGTTTTACTTATTTTCAAAGTGACAGACGGAAGTTAGTTACCTTTTAACCTACAAGCAAGATGTTTTTAACTATGTGGATGGTTTATAATCAGAGTATAATCACACCATGCCGTCATGGTACTTCTTTTTATTTTTTACCACTTGAGTACCATCTCACTTGTACTACTCCCATTCTATTTAAAACCTGAATAATATAATTTTCTAAAATATGCAAACAAATGTTTTCTGATTTTTCACCAAAAGCATGATTTTAGTTTATGACAATACCTTGCCATTTTTTAGTGATATCCAAGGTTTCTCCAATGCATAAGTCAACTCAGGCTGACCAGGATTTGCAGAGGAACAAGTTTGGCCAGCATATTGTACACCGAGGCCCTGTTGAAGTTCAAATTGAAGACATGACTAAAGTGAAAATTTACAATCATAATATGTGTACAGTAACCTCCAAGGCTCAGGGGTGGTGAGGCTGTTTGGGTTTTGAAGTTTCCAGTTGCCCCAGGGGAGGGGGCATTTTTCAGCATTTGATTGTTTTTTTGGTTTTTTTTTTTTGTTTTTGTTTGTTTTGTTTTGTTTTTTTAATTATAATTTTAATTTTATATATATAATTTGAACAGTAACAATATTGTATAGAATACTCTGATGATTGTCCTATGTTTTTTCTATGTTCTATGCTGGCTCTCCTAACTTGAACAATAACAATATTATGAGACTTGAATTGATAATTTTTCCTTAAAATTGAACGATATTATATTAAAATTTACAGAAGATACTGTTGAATGATCCCTTTCCATTGGGGGACATTGAAGAACAGTTTATAACAACAACAATAATAGCTGGTCAATGTCAGCCAGTGTTTCAAGATCCCCTGTACTGGGGCTGGCTGTTCGAAAGCATGTTCATATATGAGCCAGCTGGTGGCTCACTTGCCTGCCAGTTGATCTGCTAGAGCATGGACTGCTCAGCGTTTAACTCGATTTCAAAAAGGATATCGCTAATCCTTTTCTCCACAATCATTCTGCTTCTCTTGTCAAAATGGGACAGCTTTTCAGCCACATATAGTGCGAATGAGCAAGTCCGAGGTTGTGTTTGTGGCATTGGCTCTTTCAGAACCTCAATGCACGTTGAAAGAAATTCGTTTCTGGACTCTGATTCCAATGAATTCTTGCATCGCGAACTTCTACCAGAGCTTGGCGTTTCAGCGCATTGTGGAAGTGCAGTTTCTTCTAATACCGAGGTATCTGAATCTACGGAGCTTACTTCCAGGAACTCGGAGCTTGAACGGCTTTGTGGTCTAATATTGTCTGCACTTTCGCCTGCTTGCATGACAACTACTAGAAATTGTAGCCTTTCCCAGTAGATCCATTGGGATCTGTAGCACTCGCTTGTAGCTTCGCCAGATCTCTTGGCCTTTGTCTTCGCGAGTTCCCTTCCAAGTTGGGCTCTCAAACCGGCGATTTTCGTCTTGATTTCTGCCGCACTTATTCCAAGTTTTTCTTCCATCTCTTTCAACGCTTTCTCTCTCTTGTTTCGGTTGTGGTACTCCTTGTTGAAAACATCCCAGAGGCAGTCTCTCTCTTCGAGCATGTCGATTAGCTCGTCGACTTCCTCCTCCGACCACTTTCTGCTTTTAAATCTATCCCTAGTCACAGCTGAATTGGCCTTCCTCTTTCCATTTGTTTCCACATTAACATCAACAAGCTCTTCACTTTCCGCCATCTTGTTTGGAATGATGGTTACCGAATTGACAGAGCATTCAGTGCACACGCGCGAGACCAACAATGTTGCGCAAACCGTTCAAACAAACGCAACATGTTGCGATGTGCTTCACTGACCACGAGAACAAAAGAAATGTTGGCAGATGTTGGCAGATGTTGGGTGAAAAGTTTGACCGATTTCAAACTTCACACAACATGTGCCAACATCATGCAACATCATGCAACATCGCCCAACATGGTGTACAAACGATCGCAACATGTTGTGCCCAACAATGTTGGGCGATGTTGTGCCAACATGTTGCATTCGTTTGCACAGGCCTTTAGGCTGCACACTGGGATCAGCAACAAGTCACTGTTTTCCCAATCATCATCTCAGCCAGCAAATCATGTAAGAGGTGCACTATTACAGAACTAAACTGTTTAGCAGTTCATGAGTGATCCTGCAGAAACCCTGGCAGTCTAGCAGCTGACAGCCCATAAAAAGTTAGTTGTACACTGCACCTTGAATTGCTACCAAGCTAAATAGCTTACCCTTTGTTGTATACTCACAACACAACTCTGGTGACAATATAAAGAGTACCTGGCAAGTTATCTGCCCAAATTTTGGTTTCCAAATCACTGGAGCACATTTTACAGTATTAATTTCAACATAGAATTGGATGATCAATCCCAATACCAGCATCCCATAGGAATTTAAGGCAACCTGTCAAAAGCTCAGGTCCAACTCACTAAGGGGAAGCAGTTGCAGAAGATAAGCTCTCCCGAGAACGTTTTTATTCCCACCTGGTTGTGTTTGTCACCCTGAGCTCCCAAAGCCTGTGAAACAATGCTATGGCACTGGACTTAAACCATGTGACTGATGCAAAGGAGTTGCAGGTTCCAGAATTCCATACTTCGTGATCAGGAAGGCCCTTCCACAGCAGGTACACAATTTGTTCACTGCTGACCAAACAAAAAATTTGTTCAGACACAGTATTTATAACCAAAGATTGGTCATATCTTAGCAATCAAAAAAAGTTAGTCACCATTAGTATAGGTAATTGCATGATTTCGAGTGCAATTTGGAATAAATTAGCATGAGTAAATTTTTTAAAGACCACAAAATTGCATGAGCGCCGTGCGAGTGCAATTTGTGATCTTTGAAAAATTTACTCATGCTTATTTATTCCAAAATTGCACAAGAAATCATGTGATTACTTGTTAATAACATGCATACAGTAATTTATGCTGCACAATGTTTTTCAATTTCGTTACAATTCACAAGTGTCTCTCAGGAACTTTGTTTTCTCGCAAACAGAATCGAAATCATCCTGGGGAATGAAAACATGCCCTTTTGTTTTGTTTGGCTTCGCAAATACGTGCACTGCTGTCAGCAATTTTTAATTTCAAATTTCTGCACTCCTAATTTCACATTTCTGCACTGTTTGGGATAAAATGATGTGCGCTCAGCCAATCAGAATGCAGAAATTATTGTCTGATGAGTGTAAAATGACTCGTGGTGCTCCACAGGAATCAGTGCTCAGTCCCTTACGTTCTTATTGTACATGAATGACTTCCATCGCTTTTTTTTGAGTTCCATTTATGTACAAATGATGCAAATTTGCTTTGTGAAGATAAGAACCTTTCAACACTTGCTAAAAACATTAATGCAGAACTTCATAAAGTTTATGCTTGGCTATATATGCCAACAAACTTTCTCTCAAATGTACAAAAATACACTATATTTCATTATCGTCAGAAAGAATTGACAAACATCTTGAAAAATTTATCGCCGATTAACGGCTAATCGGAGGTTAGTTTAACCGGCTCTCGAAAAACCGGGGCCAGTATAAAGCTAATCCAAGATTAGCTTATCTTTTATCTTCAGCCTTCTGGCCAACGAGCTGCGCATTTTGTCCGAAGACCAACTAAAAAGCTTCTTTTAGCTCAAAGCTTATCAAGTACACTGAGTTATGAGCGAAACATTTCCGTTTTCAGGCTGATGTCAAAACGTTTGGTGCTAATCCATAATCGTCCTTTGGACAACCGAAGAAGTGCCGAATAGTGCACGAGAACAAGAGTCGGAGAAAGAATCATGAACAAAAACTCCCGCGATGCTTCGTATTTACAAACATTGCAGTTGTAATGCTAATGTGCAAAGTACAAATTAAAAAGACCGGTTTGTGTCAAGAACCAATAGATCTCTGGTTTGGCACATTACCATGGCAGAAAGTGACCACACGAAGAGTATTTTAAAAATCGTACGCATTGGGGCTTCACATGAAGAAGTGAGGTTAACAAACTAGCGGGAGAAACACTTGATTACTTAATCCAAACACTTTAGCAAACAGCTGAACGTGAATTGGACAGAGCTTTCAAAGAAACAAGGTAAAGAAAAACTCACCACTTCAGTTGACAATATGTCCGTCCCACGACAGTCCCGTCCCACTCAAATGACGAAGCTATTGGAAAGGGCGCGAAAATAGTAGCCTCTATCTCACGTAGCATTTATCTGCCCTTGTAGGGGCGGGTAGGGTGAGCGTTTTTGCCCTGGCGTGATTTGATTCCAGAATTTATCGTTTCTGGAACACGGATGTTTATGACACGCCATAGTGTTGGGTTCATTTTTGGTACATAATCAGATTCAAGGAATGAAAACCAACGAAATGCTCCCTGGTGTGTGTGGATGGAGAACCCCCACCCGGCCCACAGGCCGCGAAGAAGGCTGGTCAGCGGCTGAGTGGGTAAAAGCCTGGGGACGAGATGGTTAATATGGCGGCGGATCGGGCATTCGAGTTGTCTTGGAGAAAGATGTCAACAACATTGCTCACACCGGCACTCTTTTCATTCAGTCGTGTCATCCAACCAACTTCGTAGGGAGTACGCGATTATATTCATTGCAATGGGAAGGAAAGGTGACGAACAAACGGAAACCCCGGGAGCGACATGGGAGCATGAATCACTGGCCCAGGTTAGAACAGAGAGCGTACTGTTTACAGATTAACAGTCACTTACCTTGCAGTTGAATGATTTGACAGCTGTACAGATACCATTTCATATATGTAGACTTTTAGATTACTTCATACTATAATTTCATAGTACAGTTTATTAGTGTTACTTCGAGTTAAAAAAAAATTCCTTCACTACAAACCACAGTTTGTACGGGAATTACTGTATCAATGACCTGAATATACGCTATTAAAAAGTGCTTAAATACAATAAAATTGTTTATTGCGTTTATGGGTCGTTTTGGGCTGGTAGATATCACTGCTTTTTCCAAAGTGATCCAAAAACACAAGAAATCACACAGTCAAGGAGGTAAGTAATGTACTTTATTATATAGACACTTTAGACACTTTAGAGTCACAGATAGAGTCTTTTACTGGAAAATATACCATGCGTAAAATCCATACGAAACTACATCCGGGACCCGAGTGGCGTATTTTCCATGTCCTCACTAGTGAGGATATCGTTGACATCATTTCCCACTTTTGCACAGTTGTTTGTGCAATTTCTCGTAAAACACTCATGTCTAATATAATAAAAAGAAAATTACATGGCAGCGCGAAGATATAGATTTTATTTTCGAGTGGTAAAAACAATATTTTACTCACTCGCGAAGCACTCGTTCGTAAAATATTGTTTTTACCACTCAAAAATAAAATTCATATCTTCGCGCTGCCGTGTAATATCCTCTATGTATAAGTCAATTCAAACTGTGATCATACTCCCCCCCCCCCCCTCCTTAGGGATTACCCAGGGCATTTGATTCCAGTTCCACTCCACATAGCCACGCTAATGATGCAAAACCAGGCCTGCCCTGTGGGGCATTTGACTGTTGGCAAAATGTTGGTCAGCAGTTACAAGCTAAAGATTTTGTAATTCTAGTCAAGTTCTGCTCCTGTAGGAAGTACTAAACTTGAAATGTAAATTGGCAGGGGGAAGGGGGGAGATGTTTGCAGGTGGAATTGATTTATACATAAAAACTTTCATCATATTTCAGCACTTTTAGCACATATTCCGGCTATTGTCATATTACAGTATCTGTGAGTTGAGTCAAGAACATACAGTCAAACCCCACTATTTTAAAGTCGCTTAACGTAAAGCTACGTACCTTTGCCTTTACAACCTGTTGTCAAACCTTATTCATTGGCATTTGTGTGTCTTTCAGGTTAAAATCAAAGTTCTCCGAGGGCATTCAGATGCTGTGAACTGCAGCAAATTTTTCTACAATGATACTCGTATCGTGACAGCTTCCAACGACAAGACTATAAGACTTTGGGTATGTCGAACTTACTGTAGTATACTGTGTAAAGCATACAGTTTACTTTACTTATAATGATGACCCTACTGTATGGAGAAAAACAGCCTTGCCTCACAAGCCTGGCTTTTATGTATTTACTGCACTTTTACATATCGATAAGTTCACTTAAATTCAGTATAAAGAGTATACAGCATTCAGAAATTGCACAACGCTTGATGTGGTATCAAATATTTTGTCTTAAAAGTTAACCTTCTAAGTGTATGTAAATTAGGCCCACCATTTATGAATAAGGTATATTGTAGTGTTTTAATTGTTGTATTTGGTGCATTAAGAACTGATGTTATCTGAAATTCTGGAAAGAACTTATGAAATGGGTGAACATTAATAGTGACTTGGACCACAAAGCATTATGGGTAAAACCAAAATCCAGAATACTTGGCAAAATACCAAAAAAAAATTTTTTTCTTGTTCAGTACACATAATTCTTTGTTAATATTGTAATTAAGGTTCATTTAAGACAATTTTGTATTTTAAGGGCATGTTACACAATTGTACATCAATACCGTGCTACTGATCAGTACATTTAAATCGCCAGATCCATGCATTAGAAAGTGTCATATGTGGGAGATTTTTGCTCAAATTCAGGAGACTCCTGCATACAGTACACTACACTGTAGACAAGTATGACAGTGGTAACAATCATAAGTTTTTGTGACTATTGATTAATCATTGATTGCCAATATCGATTGGTAATAATTAACTGATTGATATTGATTGGTGTCATGTCCCGTGTGACTTCAAAATAGTGGGATTTGACTGTACATTCTTGACTCAACTTACAGATACTGTAATATGACAATAGCAAGCTTCAGCACAGTGTCAGGTTGTTACCTTTGAGCCCTGTCTTTGTTTTTCTCCTTTTTTGCATGTTAGGATTTTGTATCAGGGTCACAGTTAAAGGTGCTGAATGGACACTCTTCCTTTGTAACCTGCTGCTATCCAGACCCAACTAATTCAAGGTACCGCACTAGTATCAAAGATACTAAACTAGCTAATATTAAGGGATGTGGGATCTTGTTTGACACATTAGGTGAAGAGGGAGTTAGGGGCCATTAGTTTGCTTTAGTACTTTAGAAAGTCTATGCACTGCAAATCAATGCTGGGAAAAGTCTTCAAAGGGGACAGCTTATCAATCCATGCCACCCTGCAGTCCTACATTCAGATAATTTGAAAATGTGAAGATTGATATTTGACAATATACAGACTACAATGTCTGTACAGTATGTCTTGGATAATCACTTCACACCAACAGTGAAATGGGAGAGTGTGAGTGTTCAGGGGAAGGACTACATAAAATGCAGATTCTCCTGGCCTTGTAAGAAGGAACTATTTGGGTGATGTCTAGTGGCATACATGTATATTAGACACCATTCTGACAATAAGTCATAGCGTAGTAGTCAAAACAATATTTACAGATCAAACTACATCTGTATGTGTGGCCATGACAAACAACAGTGTTGGACTATTTTGAACTATGGGTATTCATATTCCAGAACACACCCAACCCCAGGTTGTGGGGGGAGGGTGGAGAGTGAGGGCCACACTCCTCATAATTTTGGGTAGGAGTGTAGTACCCACCACATACCCAATATCAGACCACAATTAACGGTTGTTTGACCTTATTTTAGACTTGAATCCCAAAACAAGTCTTCCCTAACTTCTTTGCATTAACTTGTGTGTACTCATGCACAGGATTGCATCTGGAGGATGGGATAAGAAACTTATTGTGTGGAACATAGAGACTGGAATAATGCTGGTACAGTAAAATGTAACATTTGACCAAAATTATGATATGCGTAAAAACAAAAAGATTGGCCTTACAGATGTTCATTTTTACTCTAATAGTGGGAAGCCAAACATGAGGGTATTGTGACATCTTGTCATTTCTCACATGATGGAAGATATCTTGTGAGCAGTAGTGACCTGGATTTTGCTACAAAAGTCTGGGATGCAAGGGATGGCACATTAATCAAGGAACTACACAGTAAGCATGTTTTGTCACAAAAGTGCTGTTACTGTGTAGTAAAGTGAATGAGTTCATGTTTTGACAGGGGATATGGCAGAGTCTTTGAACCAGAATGAGTATTGTTCATCTACAAATATAATGTACATTTTTGTACTAACAGTAGTTTGCCTCAAGGTTAATGTAGTCTTGAGAAGAACAATTGCTACTGACTGTTTAGTAGCCTGCATACAGGCTCTCCGCTTCAGTTTTGGATTTTTTCTTTGATTTTGGGTTTTTCTTCTGTGCAGGCAACCTGGGAGCAATGACAGTCAATCGCTTCAGGTTGTTTGCACCAAAATCAAAGTGGAAAGCCTGTATGCAGGCTAACTGTTTAGTAGTTTTCAGTGTGCTATAAGTGTGTTGTGGTTGATCAGTTTGTTTGTGATGCTGATTTTGCATGTACAGTACATTGTATTTAGTTATCAAGGCAATGTTTGTCTTTGTGCTTAATTTTGCCCAAGGACAGGGAATCACAATGTGTGTATCCTACTGACTACTGTACTAAATTCACCATAATAATGGTAGCAAATAATGAAATTACTATATAGTGCTAAAGATTCCATCTTTTGCATGTTGCAGATCATAAAAGCACCATCACATGCTGTAGATTTGCACCTCAGCAGCACCGCATCTGTACCACATCTATGGACAAAACAACAAAAGTCACAGACATGCTGACATTCACAGGGGACTATAATGATACACTGACTCTAGGGTGAGTATATAGTAGAACCTGGGAAGCTTGTACCAGAGTACTGTTAGTTTTGTAGCATCTTGTTTGTCTGATGTACTGCAGTGTAGTACATTATGTACTCTAGCCTGTTCTTTCCAGCTTCACTTGGAAGGAGAGAGGATTTGCTTAGCTGGAATAATTGAAAGTTGATTGATTTAATTACAGGATACAGGCCAGCAGGTTAATATACAGGCATTTCATGTAACATAGGTGAACATGTACACATTTTGAATACAGTGAACTCTCTCTAAGGTGGACACCCTTTAAACTAGCGTTTAGTAGTTATAGAGAAATGTGAAAATCAGCTGTGACCAAATCTGCATGCTGTCTGCCTTAGAGAGGTGTGCACTTTAGAGAGGTGTCTGCTTAGATAGAGTTGACTGTATGCCAAAAACTTACAGATTGAAATAATATGATGAATTTTGAATGTCTACTTTACTCAGCTTTCACAAATTAAAAACATTACTGTACCCAACAGTAGAATTTGTCATTTCTCAGTTACTCATTTTGGGGAAAGCTCTGCGTTATGCAGGCCCACAATAAGCAGCACATGTCTGTATACAATATATGCAATCATATTTATTATTTTACACGACTTGTATGTTTGACACAGCTTGTTTGTCATTGTACTGTAACGTACCCAGGGTCCACAAACACAGGAAACAGAGCTTCAACAACGTCCAACTGTATTAGCCTCTCAACAGTACGTCGACTCATACAAAATGACTCATACGAAACTCCCGTACAAACTCCCGTACAAAAACTCGTACAAAACTCGTACTACAACGGCTTGTGATCCCTTTTATACTAGACACACGCTAACCGATTCGCTATCAGTCGCCACTTTAACGGACTTTACTACATACGCTAACACTTAACGGACAACAAACGGACTAAACTTACACACGTGAACACCTAATGCTCGCGCATTACATTCGATTAACGAACTCAACTCAATACTTGCTAGTACCTAATGCTCGCGCATTACATTTGCCCCTTCCCTAAGGACCTGATGCGTCCTCGCATCAACAAAAGTGAAAAAACAGGACTATAACACCGAACTTCTTAAATCTTAAATCTAACAATCCCTTAACTTAAACTTTTCTGCTTCCCCCCCTTCAAAACCTGATGCATCCTTGCATCAAAGGGTGCAGTTAAGGCCATTGCTTCAACCCAAGACAGTTCAACAGGTAAAATAAAATGTCACTAGCAAAATTGCTCAAAGTGCACTGGTCGCCTCCGTCCTCTTGTACTCCTCCGTGGTCCCTCTCCCAGGCACCTGCTCTCATCACGGTCACGTCCTCGTCGGCTCCTCCGGTTCCCATCATCATCATGTCCTTGTTGGCTCCTCCAGCTCTCATCATCATCATCATGACTTCGTCCTTTGTAGGGCTGTAACTTATCATGGTGGACCACCTTACACTTCGAAGATGGACTCCGCCGAATTCTGTACACCACATCGTTGATCTTTTTTACAATAGTGTATGGCCCCTCCCATGGACGCTGTAATTTTGAACTGTATCCCTTTCTGCGCTTTGGATTGAAGAACCAAACTGGATCTCCTTGCTTGAACTTGGAAACATTCAATTTGTGATCATACAGTCGTTTGTGTCTCTGGGTTTCTAATCGCAGATGCTCTCGAGCTCTTTCAAAAGGAGCTCCTACAGAATAGCTCTGCATTGGTGCCCGAGGGGTCCTCCGTGGCCCTCGTCTTGATGCACACAGGTCACACTTCTGGCACCACTCTCTGACATCACGGCTGCTCCCACACCAGTAGAATCTCTCCTTCACCCGTGCTATGGTCTTCTTCACTCCAAGATGCCCTGCCGTTTGTGAATCATGTAAATGCACCATCACTTCCCGTCGCATATTTCCAGGCAAGACCAACTTAAATGTCACACGATCACCATCCTCTGACTCCCAGCGACGATATACGACCCCATCTCGAAGACACAAGCTCTCCCACTGTGCCCAGTACGCTTTGATAATAGGACTTAATGGTGCAATTTCCGCCCATGCTGGTCGTCCATTCCTCTCCTGAAGCCACTTTAAGATTGGTGCGATCGTCGGGTCATCAGCCTGAGCCCGGTGGAGTTCTTCTGTTGACCACTGTTGCACCCACCCCTCCATGCAAGAGGGAGTTTCATTTGTGCCATGGGTATCTTTCGTTCCTTGATTACAAAACTTCACGTGAGCTTGACCTTGAATGCCTTTCCTTCCCAGGTCTCTCCTCTCGGCATTCAAACACTGCTGACACTCTTCACATGTCGATGATCTCCTGGACAGTGCATCTGCATTCCCGTGTTGTTTTCCAGGGCGATGTTTCAGCACAAAATCATAGTTCCCAAGCACTTCCAGCCATCTTGCGATTTGTCCTTCAGGATTCCTAAAACTTATCAGCCAATTGAGAGCACGATGATCGGTGCGAATAAGAAAACGACGCCCAAATAAGTAATGGTGAAAATGTCTAATCGCAGCAACCACAGCCAGGAGTTCTCGCCTAGTAACGCAGTAATTTCTCTCTGTTTTCGACAACACTTTGCTGTAATAGGCAACAACTTTCTCTGTCCCGTCCTGAACTTGAGACAGCACGGCTCCTAAACACGTTCCACTAGCATCGGTGTCCAAGACAAACATGTCTGTGGCATTTGGGTAGGCCAGCACAGGCGTAGAGGTGAGTATGTCCTTTAGTCGTTCAAAGGCTGTTTCACACTCCTCTGTCCACAGGAACTCCTCGCCACGCTCTGTCAAGCGATGAAGTGGTGTAGCAATGCCCGCAAAACCCGACACGAATTTGCGATAGTAGGAGCACAATCCCAAGAAACTACGAACTTCCTTCTGGTTCCCCGGAACAGGCCATTTCTTCACAGCATCAACCTTAGCAGGGTCCGTACCAACACCATTCCGGCCCACAACGTGCCCAAGGAATAGAACTTCCGTCCGGAATAAATGGCATTTCTTGGGGCTCAACTTTAGCTTGGCAGCTCGCAGCCTTTCAAATACCACTCGGAGCCTTTCCAGTTCATCCGAGAATGTTGTGGCGTAAACAATCACATCATCCAAATACACTAGACAAATCTTCCAGGGTAAGCCAACCAAAACTTTACCCATGAGTCTTTCGAAGGTTGCAGGTGCATTGCACAGTCCAAATGGCAACACCCGAAACTGGTAGAGGCTATCACCCGTGGTAAATGCTGTCTTATGCTTATCCTCCTCAGCCATTTCGACTTGCCAGTAACCACTCGCGAGATCTAAAGTCGAAAACCACTGAGATCCGGAGAGGGCGTCCAAAGAATCGTCAATTCGAGGCAGTGGATAGGAGTCTTTTATCGTCAGGTTGTTAAGCTTCCGATAGTCGATACAGAAACGAATCGACCCATCTTTCTTCCTCACTAACACCACTGGTGATGACCACGGACTTGAAGAGGGCTCGATAACTTCCTTCTTCAGCATTTTCTTTACTTCCTCATCCACTGTGGATCTCATGTGCATGGGCATTCGCCTGGCTGGCTGTTTAATAGGAGGAGCATCCCCAGTATTGATCTTGTGTTTTTCCAAACCAGTACGACCAAGATCTTCCGATGAACTTGCAAAAACATCAGCATATTGGCTTAGCAGACTTTTAACAGCATCTTTCTGAGCAGTCTCGTCCAGATGTTCCGTACTCCGTTCAAACAGATCACAGAGATGTTCTGGTACAGTAGTAGGCGTGGTTGACAGACGACCTTCCGCGATCTCTGTTCCTTCCTCTGAACTAGTCACAGCGATGTTGTCTCCACCATCCTCAAGTTGTTCGGCCAGGGCTGCCACCGTATCTCTATACACACGTCGTGGTCGGTCTGTCGGGTTCAGAATGCGAAGTGGCACTGATTCCTCCCCGGTGCATACTAGAGTCCTTGCCACCAAAAGCTTACTCAGATGTGTAAACCTCGCCGAGGGCTCCACCAAAGCTGTCCAGTTACCTTTCCCCGCTCCGACCACTTTTCCTGGTACCACCACTTCACCCCTAGCAGGAACAGAAACTGTGCATTCTACTGCCACTTTACAGCATCTCGGTGGAACAACTTCATCAGAGTGTGCTTCCATAACCTCTTTCTCTTTGCGAACAGGAAAAATTAGCTCCAGCTGCCCATCTCTCGGTACGATGCCACAGCCATGTCGCCTTAAGAAGTCCATCCCAAGTATGCCCTCCAGATCAATACTTGCGACCCAAATCTCCTGCTCCAGCGATCTCCCGTCAATGGTAAGTTTAAAGATGCTTCGCCCCAAAAATGGCACGCTACTCCCATCTGCAAGGACCATTCTCGTCTTTACTTCTTCCAAAGACGGCCTGCAACTCTCTGGGATTTCATAATACACAGTCGGATTTATGATTGTTACATTGGCTCCCGTGTCTAGCAGAAAACGCACAGAAGTTCCCTCAATGTTCCCTGCGACGAACATCACAGACTGTCCTTCGGTGTTAACTGCGCCAATCTTGACTTCAGAAGTTATTTGTTGCTGGTATTCCGACCGAGTTTCGACCCCCAAACTCGGCCTCTCGCCGTTTCCCTGCCAATTCTGCGGCTCGCCGTTTCCCTGCCGATTCCGTGTCTCGCCGTTTCCCTGCCGATTCTGCGGCTCACCGTTTCCCTGCCGATTTCGTGTCTCGCCGTTTCTGGAAGCAGTGTCGTGAAACATGTCAGTGCGCCGATCTACATTTCTTTCCCGCTCAACTGGACAATCCCTCCTGAAATGCCCTCTTTCGTTACAGGTCCAGCATGTTCGGCCCGTACTCGGCATTGAAGAGGTGGCCCGAGGTTTACTAGTTCGTTTCCCTCCATCATTTTTGTCCGCCAACTGCTTAAACAGGGAATGTTGGCCCGCCACGATTTCCTTAAGTAGCTCATGCAATCCTCCTTGCTCTTCTCCACTGGTCACACTCGTTGCCACCCTGGTGTAGCTGCGTCCTCTCTGCCGTTCAGCGGTCTGAAAGGCTTCGAGTTCGACAGCTGTGGTGACTGCATCTTGCAGAGACTTTGGTCTGGCCTGGGTCACTCTCCAGCGCATGTCACCATCCAGAAGAGCATCGATGAAGTGATCTCTCCCGAGTGAGTCCCTCAAAGTGATAGGCGCCTCAGGGTAGGCCTTCTTTACCAATCGCTTCACTGCCTGAGCGAGTTCTGGGAGACTTTCATCCCTCTTTCGGGTGCGACTTTTCAACTGGGCTCGGAAGATTTCAGTTTGCCTTTCAAACCCGAACCGCCAGTTCAGCGCCTTTACTAAATCCCCATAATCCCGGCGTTGATTGTCGTCCAAGTCTCCAAGTACTGCCAAAGCGGACCCCTGCAGATTCGCCGCGAGGTAGGAGGCTTTTGTGTGATCGTCCCAGCCGTTCAAGTCTGAGACCAGCTCAAATTGTACCCGGTAATCTTCCCACGGCATCTTTCCATCGAAGGCTGTTGGCCGTACTAATGGCTTTCGATGATTAATGGACTCACGCTCACGGTATTCTTCTGGTGTCCTGGAATATACTGGACTACGCTCACGAGACCCACGATCACGATATTCTTCCGGTTCCCTGGGATAAACTGGACTGCGCTCCCGGTATTCTTCCGATTCCCTCTGATTAACTGGACTACGTTCGCGGTATTTGTCCGGCTCTCCGCGGTAAACTTGCCCACGTCTGCGATATGCTTCCGGTTCTCTGGGATATATGGCTTCCGGTTCTCGCGCGGAATCGCGCCCAGTCCTCGCGCGGCTCTCAGGCATTTGAAAGGTCCGCCATATTTGTTGTATTTGTTGACCCATGTCGTCCATTCGACGAACCAGCCCTTGTAATACGGACGAAATGGCAACGTTAGGAGGTGCTGTAACGGGGGTTTCCGACGAATCTCTTGACTGCGATAGCGACGGGCTTGGAGGTTCGCCGTCCCGATATTCCGGGTCCATATCAAACTCGGAGTCAACCCGATCATTTGCCATATCCACTGGCAGAAGAAAGTCCCGACGACTACAATTGCTTCTGATGAACGGCTATTCAGTTCCAACGAGTCGACTACTTCAACCGTTTCTGGTCCAACGGCTACTCGACGACTTCTCCCGCGAAGGTCGCAAAACGACAAATTAAACTTAAAAACTATACTCACGATCCTTGTGCTTGATTGCCCACACCGCTGCCACCAATTGTAACGTACCCAGGGTCCACAAACACAGGAAACAGAGCTTCAACAACGTCCAACTGTATTAGCCTCTCAACAGTACGTCGACTCATACAAAATGACTCATACGAAACTCCCGTACAAACTCCCGTACAAAAACTCGTACAAAACTCGTACTACAACGGCTTGTGATCCCTTTTATACTAGACACACGCTAACCGATTCGCTATCAGTCGCCACTTTAACGGACTTTACTACATACGCTAACACTTAACGGACAACAAACGGACTAAACTTACACACGTGAACACCTAATGCTCGCGCATTACATTCGATTAACGAACTCAACTCAATACTTGCTAGTACCTAATGCTCGCGCATTACAGTACAGTACTGTGATCTTATTGACTTGGTGTTTGGTACTCTGTCTGCATACAGTGGCCACATCAATGTTATTTCCAGCTGCTGCTTCAGCAGTGATGAACATCTGCTGGCTACATGTTCATGGGACAAGAACATCCAACTGTGGGACATAGCTACAGGAGTGTACAGGTACAGTACAATGACATGTCTAATTCATGGAATCAAGGAAACCCAAACAAAACCCTAATCCTAACCCTAACCCTTAAGTTAGTTGGCTTTGGCTTTGGCTTTGGCTTTGGCTTAGGATTAGGATTAGGGTTAGGGTTAAGGTTAGTATCATTAGGGCTAGGTTAGGGCTAGGATTCCACTGGTTCCAGGAATTAGACATGCTGACAGTGCAGTGCTGATCCAAGGGGTGGGGAGGACTCAGGTAATGTTCTGCTTCAATGCTTGCTTGTACTGTTCACTTTGGAGTATAAATTTAAGTGAGGTTGCCTTAATTTATATAGCAGTCTGGTGCACCTGGAGCCTCAGCTATACTTAACCAATTTCTGTTACTGTATTATGTGTGTTCAGAAACTTGGTGATAATTATTGCAGGTCACCTGGACTGATTGTGTAATATTTGTTTTTACTGTTCAGGACCCAAGGACCAATCACACTATCCAAAGGTCACGAGGGATCCATCAGTGCTTGTGAGTTCAGCAAAGATGGTAAGAGCTTGTTTTGCACTAGCTGTTGCATTTTATTCTGGTGGAATGTACTGCACTGCTGATGTCAACTTTATACAACATGTATAGTGCTCTTCTGAGTACAATACCATTTTTGAAAAGGCTAGCATACCACAGGACAGTGACATAGACTTTAGTTGAGACTTTTGAGATGTAACTGGTGCAGAGATGTCAACCCTTGGGAGATTTTGGCCGGAAGTCTGGGGCCCACATGGTCAAATGGCTTGGCCCTGTAGTGAGGGGTGGTGAAGAGTCAGCTTCAGAACAGAAAAAATGGAGTTCTCTGAACATTACAGGTTCATAATCATCATTCAAACTTTTTTTTTTTTTTTTTTTTTTTTTTTTACTTATTTTATTTTGTTTCCTCACACAGTTATATTACTAAATTAATATATACATTTTTTTTCTTTGTATTATTGTGTGGTGAGGGAGCTCAAAAAAGAAGCCAGAGGCTTATATCATTTGAGCTTCCTCTAAAATTACTGGGATATATTATATAGTGCGGTGCAGGAGTGCAGTTCATAAATTAGAGATATAAGTGCAAGTATACACAGAAATACAGTTAAAGCAAAAATAGTTACATTGTAGTAGAGAAAATGGTTTATTGATAGTTGTTCAACAGAGAATGCTATTCTTCAGCTTAGCTTTAAAGGTTGATATAGTTGTACAATTACGAATTTCGATGGCTAAAGAGTTAAATATTTTTGGGCCTTGGTAATAAATAGAGAATTGTCTGATGTTAGTTCTGCAAAAAGGAAGGTGGAACAAGCTGGCATTTCTTGTGCTGTAATTATGAGTTTCATTACAAAGTGAAAAATAATTATCAAAGCACTGGGGTAGTAACTGATTCTTAAACAAAAACATAAATTGACCGACTTGAAATGTATATATTTGTTCAAGTTTAAGGATTTTTAATTGTTTAAAAATTGGGTCTGTGTGAGCTAGATAACCTTCCTTGTTGGCAATTTGCACTAACTATATCAGAGATTGATTTGCAATGATGAAGGGACTCATTTATCACAGTGTCCTGATCATCATGTATTCATGTTATTCACATTCATTTGATGAATAAAATCTGCTGCCACACAAATAGCTATACACAGTAATTCTTCAAGATACACATCTCCATTGCATTTTATTTCTAGGGAAGATGCTTGTGTCATCATCTTATGATGAGACTCTGGTGATTTGGGATGTGGACAACTGTTGCCAAAAGTTTGCTCTGAAGGTTTGATTTATTCATCTTAATCTGATCATAGCTTCTATGTGTACCTCCGATTCTGCTACTGTAGCCTACATGTAACTGTACTACAATCGTACATATGACACTTTTATGAAATCGTGGTCTGTAGAATGGAACATTAAGAAAAGGTTTATTAATCAGAATTTTGCAAGTTCAATAATTTCTAATTGTGTAAATTATTGTTCATTGAGTAATCTTTTTGCAGGACCTTTATGAGTGCCAGAAATGAAAAGAGCATCAAAAACTGTGTAGACATGCAGAATTTCAGGTCCATACCATACAGATATTAGATAAAATAGATTTTTACTATACTGTACTGTTCAAGTAGTTTTACAGTTTTAGGTATAAAATCTAACAGCAAATTTTAGACCTAAAATTTTGCCTGTCAACATATTTTTATCTCTTTATTTTGTTTCATGAAGCCTGAGGGGCTGCATTTTAGTCATGTGGTGAAGACCAGAGCCTGCAAGAGCCTGTTGACCCCTGCATATACATGTACTATAGTCCCGAATAGTTGATGATTTATAGTCCAGTCTGTTGTTGCAAAACAGCCCTGAACTGTTGCTTCACGCAACACCACATGTTTATTCAAGCACGCCATTTCCGATTTGTGGAGTAGCCTCTAGTCTGGAACAGAGTATCTATTTTCACCATTTTGTCTGGTACAGGGTCGCAAAATTGCCTTTCTTTACTCTGGAACAGGGTCAGGGTCACAGGGACTCAGCAGCACACCCCCATACTAAATTTAAGGGGGACTATAGTCAACCTTTGTTTTGTTTTGCAGGGGCATTCTGGTTGGGTGAATGACTGCAGCATAAGTGCCAATCAAAAGTGGGTCTTGTCCTGCTCAAATGTGAGTGTCACCATCCTCAGTAAGACAGTGAGCACATCAGGCAGGTGTCCTGACTTGGTCACTCAGATATGTTTTTACCAACTTCAATATGAGTTTTTTTTGTTGTTTTGTTGTTTTTTGTTTTTTTGTGACAGACAGAGGTGATACTGTATGTTTACAATAATTCTGCTGTCATTCAATCCTTTTACAGCATGCAGGACCTAATGTTTGTATTTTATTGAAGATAGATAATAAAGATGATGAGTGAGAGAGGGAGCCCAAAGGGTCAGGGAGTGAGTGGGGAGTATGGCACTGTTGTGCTAATCACAGTTTAAGTTGCTTTTAAACATTTCTGAACTTGTCTGACAGCTACATGAATTAACGCACAATATGTGTACTCTATAATATTGCTCAGCAATAACTACCCAGCAGTCAAACTCATTGATCCATTATTAACCTGCACACAACTTTGCAGGACAAAACTGTGCGACTGTGGAACATTGAGAGTAGTGATGACATTCCTGTTGTTTTGGAGCACAGAAAGAACATAGGCCTGAGAATTGTTCAGGTAGTGTGTATTTTCAACTGTGTCCAATCCCTGTAGTATATTCATATTCAGATGTTTTTAAACAGCCTTTTACTACATATTACATTCATACAGTATATACTGTCCATAATGATGTAGCCACATATTTACAAGCATGGTAGTATTATTCCTAGTCATCTCTGACAGCCTCTGCAAACACTTTGAGAAATGGAAGGTGATCTCTTAATTGGGTTTGAGCAGATCAGACTGCTGTCTATTCACCAAGCATTACTCGCATACGTGAAGAATTATAACCCAAAGCTACTTGGGGATTAAAGTAATTTGTAAGAACTCTTGCATCGGTGTAGTGACAAAATGTAGTGTAAATTCATGTTGATAAAGGAAATCTGGACGCCGTACAAGTGTTAGATGACCTTGCATTGTGAGCATTAGCCCTTTGTCAGAGCAAGAGACCAGTTACTTCTATGGTGTTCAGATTTCCCATATCAACCTGATCTTATATAGTACTGATCACAGCCTCTGGACTTATCTTCTTGTTTTAGTGCCAAAACTGTAGCAAGCCTTTCTCGATTGCTCAGCTCGAAGAAGGAAACCACAAATACTGTGTGTTCTGTCGACTGGAGCATTCCTCACAGCTGCTGGAGCTAGACCCAGAGCCCTAGAACTGGTCAGCCACAGTAGACAGCAGTGAAGTCATATTTTTCTCATTATTAAATAGCCACCACAGTACTGTACAAATTTTCTCTTTAGATGTAATTATTGGTGACTTACACAGCTGCATGGTATTTACTGTCCATTTCTAATTATTTGGTTTGGAGCTGATTAAGGATGTATCGGGAAATTGTTTTAAAACAATTTCGAACAAAATCTTCCCCCAAACAAGCAACACTTTTTGTCAGTTTAGCTATTCCTATTCCAGCATAGACCCAATCAAACGCACCCTAAAATACATGCATTGAACGGTTGAGTCATGGGTGCCATTTTGTATTATACTGTATTATATAATCTACATATAAGTTTATTCAAGCCAGGCTGTGTTTAAGCCGCCACATATTTCTAGAGTGTTTATTTTATTACATTTATTTATTCCTTTTTGAAATTCAAACGTACGCACTGGCTACTGTCACAACAGCCCCACTAGCTCCCTGGATTTGTCTGTTTGTAAAAAGGGTCATTTCATTAAATATTTCAGAAGATCCAGGGTTTTCGGTTTTCTTTATTTTTAGGATTATATTATGTTTAATGTTTGCGCCTCTACATTGTTTGTAAGTATTGATCGCGATTTAATGAGTTGTGTGATTTTGCCTCTAAAAATGAAATAAAAGACATTTAAATATGGTTGTGTCGCTGATAACAATGCTGCAGATAAACGTACGACTAATTCTGAAGAACGGGCCAGGTGCAATCTGAGAAACCTATAACATTTTGCCGTTTTCCTAAATTTGTCAAACAAAAATTTTAGAAACCAAGCTTTGATTGGCCATCCATGACCAGCTACCTAACACAGTCTGTCATTGGTGGATTGCAACAAAGACCTTTGTGACGTTGCTAAACTGCCACGCCATCCTGTCAGTTAACGTCTTGTCGCTGAGCCGTCAACTTACAGCTTCCGCAAATAGCGAACAATATTGTTCCTGTTACACCAACAAACATGGGTTCTATGTGTACAAAGAAAGCAAAGAAAGCAAGCAACGCTTGTTCCTGCCAAAGTAAAGTATGCACACGTTCTCTTGTTGCAACAGTCCTATCAAGATTCGTTTTCAAGTCTGCTGTCGCTCTCGTTTACACTAAAACTTTATATTTTCTGGCATTTTGATCCGTTTCTCAACCACTTCCGAAGCTTTAAAGAAGTGACAGAACTTGTCTTATCAACTTCTCTGCTTAGCGATCGACATCTTCTATCAGTTTGTGTTAGTTTGCTGCATTTTACCGAATGACCGAATGAATTTTGACATGTTTAGTTTTCAAAATGGCCGTCTCAAACTTGCTTATTTTACCTCAATTTTCCCATTTCAACCGCTTTTCACATCTCCCAATGTGACTGATAGTTTACTACTAGCCATATTTGCAGCTAGTGATTAAAATAAATTTTGTTCGGGCCTCCGTATTGTCGGTTAATACCTTACGAAAAGAATTATATATTATAAATTTTATATATTTTTTATATATTTATAATATAAAAAAAGACATCTCATTATACTCGTGAAAGTTTTCATATGATAACATTTTTATGCTGTGCCTATAATAGCAGCATATAATAATTGTTTTCACCCAAAAGCAAGCGTATAGGTATCAACCTCGGTGATAAGTAACTCTGAAATTCAACAGACTGACTGGCAATTCAGAAAGCCTGATAGAAAAAACGCATTTTAGAAAAAGAAAAACAGATCGGGATTGAAGCGAAGGCTGACGTCTGATTAGAAATAGGTATTCGAAGTCAAAGTGTCAAAATCGACTCTGCATGAAATTGAGATAAGTCACGCATTATTCTATTCTTTGCTGGCCTGCCTTTCACTGTCAAGCTCAAAATGCAGATTCTGTCGACCTTTTAGAATCAAATGTATAAGTGTTGTAATGAAACTTCATAGTTTAACCAGGTTTCACTTTAATAAAGGTGTCAAGAACTAAGTTCCCTATTCGGTATGATGTTTTTCTGGAGCGGGGAAACTGAAAGAGAAAATTTAAAGCTGATCACTTTTTAGAGTCTTGTTCTAGTCGGCCAGAGATTGCTCATTGAAGAATTCTGATGATGCGCGCAGAAATTGGCCACACTAAACTTAAATCCCAGTATCTGTCGCGTTTTTTTACGCGACAAAACTTGTTTATGATGAAGCACATTATGTGCCATGATGCGGGCAGAGAATGGACAGCAACTTACAAGCACCCATACTAAAATCTCTGCTTCCCGGGGCGAATCAGGTTCTCAGCTTCTACGTCCGTGTTGCACAATATACCAACATTTGTGTAAGAGTCTACAGGTCCTCAGCTTCTATACGTTCTATAGGTTCTTTAGGTCCTCAGATTCTATAGGTTCGTGTTGCACAATAACAATCTTGAGATTGTACTTACGGTGAAGCGGAAAAATAACAGTTTAGGACTGTGTATTTCTTCTAGTATGTTTACAGTCTGTGGATTGATATAGCTGAGAACTAAATGAATTTTCAGAACTCTGACCGGTTTCCGTAAGGCCTGGATCCTCCCAACTCTATTGTTTTCGTCCCCTCATACTAATTTGACTAGTCGCACCTTAGGTTTCATTGACAACGCAGGTTTTTGAGATATTTTGGTCAAACGGGCTTGAAAGGTGTAATCAGGCCGTCGAATAATTGCACGAATAATTTCCAACATGGCCGCCGTGCAAACCCTTTCATAGCTCATTAGTTCGCATATGCCGCAATATACACTTCTCATAATTAGTCTTTAGCTTCTTCGTCACATCTAACTTATTGGTAAAGAACACCAGCTAGATTAGTATAAATTTAGATATTTTATATTGAAATAATTGCAAGAACTAGTTTTCTATCGATTTTACTGTCTTCTCAGCTCAACGTTCAACTCGAGCTGTTCAAGTTTCTTCAGAGACAAGAGAGAATGCAGATGGTGAAGCGAAAGTTCTGCCAGCCTCGCCCCGTGAAAATGTCCCCGTGTGGAAAGTGGATCAAGAACACTCTCGGAGGCGACGACTTCTCTGCGCTATCTTACCTGTCCGAGGACAAGAAAGTCTTCCTAGAAGATATACCGGAGTGTCGATGCAAAATTCTAGCGGCTCGAGGTAAGAAAAAGCGATCTTTTTGTTGCTTTTACTTGACCTATATCCTTTGCTTTGGTCTGTGTCTTGTGTTCTCTCGTTTAGTCCGGTGGTTTTCATTCGGGAGGAGAGGCGGAATATTGAATATTGAATATCGTGGTTGAAAACTGAGGAATATTGAATATTTGCCTAAAAATATACTGAATACGGAATATTTCAATAAAGCGCATGACAAATAGAGAATAGGGAATATTCTAAAAAGAATAAGGAATATCCAAAAAAGTATTAGTAGGGAATGGGAATATTTACCTCAGGAGAGCAGAGGAATACGGAATTTTTAGATGAAAATATTCCGCTTCTACCCCCGATTTTCATGTGGTTGAACTTTGAGAGATATACTATAGTTTTGCTTCTTAGCCGTTGTAATCATGATTTTCTCATTTTTATGCTACAGAAGAAGTTCGCCGGGTCCGCTCGGAGTTGTTTGACATCAGATATCTTGAATACGATGGTAAGCTTCTATTCTTGTGTATAATTTTCTAATGGACCCTGCCAATCCCTTTCGACAGTCACCCAAAAACCGTTCTATGAGTGTCTTGGAAATTGCACTGAAGTAATTTATAAGTGACTAATTACATTGGCCCCATTTTTATCCTTAGGCCGCACCAAGCATGGCGTTCCTAGGTTCGGACTTCATGGCGAGGATGTCATTGATGTAGCTAACTCTGTGAAAAACCGTAACCTGCCGCATTGTACCCCAAAATTTATCGACCAAATCAAGTAAGTCCAGAGAAAAATTGCAAGCATTTTAACGAGAAGAGAAAGTGTGAATACAAAATGATCCCGTCCTAATCCTAACTTTCTTCAGTAATGAGAACCAACTTTTTCAGTTAACAGCCATCCATACGGACACCTCGTGTTTAGGTCAGCGGTTATTGCACAAAACTGTTACAACTTAGATCAGACTGCTTGGACTCAATACTCAACCATAACTTAATTCAATGCATTTTCTATACTGGGTTTGCCTACGCGGTGAAATCGAATCTGGATTTAGACCGATTTGCATAGGACCACTGGCACTGACCAACAGAAATGACGTCAAGAACGTAATTCCACGGTTAGCCTCATTCGTACAAGTATTGTAAGGTTCCTTTTCTTTCCGTTTTATTTCAATCTTAAAAGTTGTTCCCTGTACATGATAATTCATTGAACCTTTTTTGCAATGAATTGTCCATGCGGTACAAATGACGTGCCCAACAGTGAAATGATAAACTAAGCAATTTCTATGAGTAAAATTATATTGGCATGGTAACGAGTTAAGGTCACTCCGGAGTTTCATCGGGCGCACTCGTCCATGACAAACTTTGGATCATAAGTTTTTGGGCTTTTATGCGATTCCTATGAAACTTTGAGGAACATTGCAGCTATTATTCAGCAATAATATGATAGAATTTAATTTAACTTGGGAAAAATATTTTCAGTGATATTATAGTTTAAGTGGACAGCACTTTTTGAACAAAATCGCACCCAATGAAACTTTTGCTGATATATTTTTGTAAAATTTCTGGAATCGGCTTATATTGACTTAATACATATACCTCCGCTAGTATTAAATATTACTTAATATTTTGTCAACGAAAATATTTTTTCAAAATTATCTCCGGATATGAAATAGATAGGTTGAACTAAGCAATGTGCTGTTTTCTTGATGTTTAGCTTCCTCACAGAGCGCATTTCCAAGACCCTTAACGATGAAGATTTCCTCATAATTCATCATGATGGCAAAGTTAAATTCTCGGACATTCAGTCGCTGCGTTTCCTCTCCACCACTCTGCCAATCAGGTAAAGACTGCCATGACTCGGAAGCTCTCGGGCGGCTCACCCTCAGCTCTCGGCTTACAATTAACCACGCGCAAATTAAGAGGGAAGACCTGGTTAACACGAACGATGGAACGTAATCATATTGAGCGCAACTCGCGCGCAGGCGCAAGCGCATTACGCTCATTGTCAGCAAACATAGGTTTCGAGATGGTCGAGGAAAAATCAGAATCACTAATGACTATTTCTTATGTTTGTAGTTGTGTTTTCCCAATTCAAACGAAACAAATAGCGACACAAGGTCATAAGAAGAATTCTGAAATTAATGTTTTTATCAAAATTATTGTATTGCTATCACGAAAGCTGTAACAAACACTTCAATTAATCAAATGTCAAAGTTAATTGCTTTTTATTTAACTTGAATAGGAAACCATTTTAGTTTTTCGGTTTGATTATGATGCACAATTGTACTGCTGTTTTAAAACAGTTTCTCTCTTGTATTTCAGGTACCCAGCCGGATTTGAGGATTTCCAGTCCATCATTATCGTTTTCCCTCAGTTTCTCAAAGCCATATTCATAATCAAGCGAAAAGGCGAGCCTTTCAAAATAAGGTGCGTGCTCTTATTATGTTAATGAAACAAGTTTAATAGGTCCCCTCAGTTGGTCGGGTAGCTTTAAAAGTAGATGAAACGAGACAACCATATTAGGTAAAACAATTCTCTCTATACTTTTTCGTCAACCCACATCTCCGCTCCAGGCTCTTATCCTCCTTACCACCAATGTTTTCTGGTTATATTGATACTCATCTATTTACAGTACATTACTACAAGACACAGTCTAACAATTTTTTACAGCGATTGAGATTTTGGTCAGAACGATAAAAGTCATGAAAAAGGTGCACAAGTGAAGTAATGTATAAACTAGAGTTACAGACAGTAAAAATAATGTAGTGATAAATATGATGCTAAAAAAAAATAAGCTAAAGATAACCTGTATGTAAGGTTAAATCATTTTATTTAAGTCTTTTTGTGAATGGCAACGGTTGACAAAAATTGAAAATATCCTAGGTGAAGTAGACTAACAGTGAAAGGATTCATTTCCGGTTGCCTCTTTTTTGTCTCTGCAGTGGGACTGCGTTCTGGTACTAATGCTTTCTTCGTACGCGACTTAAAGGTGTGTGACTGTTCCCTGACTTTCCTACCAGCCACGCGCCCGGATTCTAAATTAGCGTCCCCCAAAAATGAAATTAGCGCTTGGGATCTTATTGGCCGGAGTATTTACGGTATCTGGGAACTGGTCAATCATACATATTAAGTTTCAGACGTCGTCACTGGCCTCGTTTTTTTAAGCACTCTTTCAGTCATGGTTTTAAGCAAATGAAACAAGATTCAATGGGAAGCGAAACAATTAATTTTTCGCCCTACTAACCCGTACCTTTTATGTGTTGCAGGCAGACAATATGGTTCCTGGCTTTAATATAGTTTAATACAGTCTCGTTTTACTTTAACTTAGCTCCTCGCTTGATTATTTTCCTTTCTTGGTTACTATATTACTAATGCAGGAAATGACTAAAGCAACTATAAGCAGTATCTTTAATCAATTTATCATACCAAGCTCTTGGCTGATTGAAGAATGTTCTATTTTTCTCTTTTCTTGTGAATAAGGACCAGAAAATAGTGAAGATTCAGTGTAGTTTTAACATATTGTAAATAAATAGGATTTTCATTAATAGAATCTGACAAGAGAACTTTTCAGTAATCTCTTGCCCCTACCGAGCGTATAGAAAATAGGCTAGTCATGTGAATCACAATAAAAAGTGCAAATTTGTTAAAAATGGACTGGAATTGAAAAATCGTCAAAATAAGCTGTAAATAGCAAGTGTCAATTTCGCACGACTGTCGAAACGACACTGCACGACCGTGTGATTGCTTTGGTTTTGCGTTTGCTACGCTTTCTGGTTGGTCGAAACCAATTTAATTCAAAGTTGCTACATTTTGACACATTTTCAAAATAAATGCTCGGGAAATTATGTGCGCGGCCGCGCATTTGTTTGTAAAGCATTCTGGGAAGACCTTCCAAATCGCCCTCCCCCTGGTGGAAACGAGTTCAGCAGCATTCTTGGCTGATCAAGAGCAACAGAAAATCTTGATCGCGATATTCCCACGCAAGAAAGCAAGTGGCGATGGCGTTTCTTCGTGCAGTGCATCTGATTGATTTCTTCTTCAATGTAAAACTAAACATTACTTTGGCTTCTGATTGGTTGAAAGTGTTTCTTACAGCCTCTGTGATTGGCGGCGTATTTGCTTTAGTTTCAGTTTTCGACAATCCTCCCAAAACGGCGGTAATTGCCAGCAGTTTACATTCTAAAGCAGATAAATAAGAGGCATTTTGGTCATCAGTTACTGTAGAACTTATGCTTATACTCTGAAAAACACCCACATCTTGGCAGGTTTAGGCTAAAGTTTACGCAAGGACG
Source organism: Plumapathes pennacea (assembly GCA_964036295.1). NCBI lineage: Eukaryota > Metazoa > Cnidaria > Anthozoa > Antipatharia > Myriopathidae > Plumapathes > Plumapathes pennacea. The sequence goes on along the minus strand of OZ038463.1, from coordinate 27,769,482 downwards.
CAGTAATGGTATATAGCATATGGTGTTTGAACCCAAAAAACAGCATGTGCGAAAATGATCCAAGCATTCATTGCATAGCGAAACAGCGCACCAAAGGGTTAATAAAATCAATTAAAATAAAAAATAACTTTTTTTATTCAAGCGATAACGATAAGTCTAATTATAAGATTAATTCTTAAGCCCCTGTCAAACGGTCACAACAGTTGTCTCAACGTTCTCTCAGCATTGTTGAGAGATGTTGAGAACGTGCCGTGTCAAATGGCTTCAACATTTCAAGAACAAAAGAAATTTTGAGAAGATATGGGACAAATTTCAAACGAACTCAAACTCTTCTCAACATTTCTCAAAAATGTTGAGAGGGGGTGTCAACGGCCTCAACATCGGCTCTCAGAAGTGTTGAGAGAATGTTGAGACAAATGTTGTGACCGTTTGACAGGGGCTTTACTGAAACGCCTCAGTAAAAAGCTTCCTTGCCACAATTATTTTGAGACTAACTTGCACTCTATGAAAAAGACCTGGGAAGGCTATTAACCGCAATACCCACGCCCTAACAATAAAGGATTATCACAAGGGCTATCCAATACTGTTAAACCTGCGCATATTTGCCGCCCAATTTACTTCTGTGTACAATTGCGATGAACAATGCATAGTTCACTTGCGGACAAATAGCATCGTGGCGCAGACGCAGGAGAAGCGTTTGGGGTGTTCTGTAAACTAAACGGCAAGACAGAAGTGCGACACCAACGTACAAGTTATAAAACTGACATTACCTACCCAACCATTTGGCAGAGATGAGGATTCGACTTGACCCAAGGCAACAAGGCAATCCTCGTGGAGAGTAGTGTCAGTATAGGTTAAGCCCTGGATTGATTTCCTTGAAGGAAATGCACCTACCACATGGAAACAATTGTCGTTCAAAACTATGGGTGCTCAACATCAAACGCTGACATTTTATGTGACGTGGTACCGTTTAGTGGTAGGGTGTCAGTCGAATGACCTTTTTTTGTTTGCAAAAGCAAGGAATAAAGTGCTTGATGATATCATTTATTTAAAGGCATCGAAACTTTGAATTCTTGGCCGCTATTATTGGTAACTTTTAGGGGTCAAAGCAAGCTTGAGCAACGCCCGTTTTAGTACCTCTCAGGGGTCAAAACAAAAATTTCCGACGAGCAACCCCGCCCCCCTCCCCCGTGAATATTGCACTGTACATTAAATTTCATGCTTCAGTAGCACACATTTTTTGATTGAGTGTTGACGTTAGGTAGTTTAAGATTGCCGTGATACTGCAGCCCGCAAATAGTTCATGATCTAACTTACACGTCCAGTTGCTAAAGGTAGCGTTTCTGAAATAACAGGAGCTTATTGCTGCGATATTTGATTCCCCTATAAGGGATGCTTCATGGTGTTGAAAACACAACAGAAATGCGGCACAGAGGAGACGTTTGACTTGCAGTCTCATGTTTCGGAATACGGCAATCTTAAACTCTCGATATTAGTGCATCAATCAATTCCAGCTGTTATTATCTCCCCCCGGGTCGACCCCGGGGACTTTTCATACGTGGATACAAATTCCCCCGCGCCTCCTGGCAAGGAAAAACTGGCAATTTCACTCAATCTCCCACTCTTTTTCTTATAACATTTTACAGTTCTCATGCAGATTCCCCGCCCCCGGGGCAACCAGGTTTGACAAAACCCCGGGGTTGCCCGGGAGGAGATGGTTACAGCTGTATTTGATCTATGCATGACGTTAACGCTGTTCGTGTTAAGACCAAGCGTTTCGAACAAATTAAAGATACTTCCATGGTTCTTTTGAAGTTCCATTGATGTCTTCGACGCTTCGTATTTATGAATGTTCCACAATTTTAATGAAAGGTCTATTTCCTGTAATGAAGGGCAAAATGTGTAAATACTCTGAGATTTAGTGATATTTTCCAAATAAATATTTACCCAGAAGCCTAAGTATGGCACAAGAGCTAAACAAGCGATTAGACTATCTAAAGGACTGGAAGAATTTACCACCGTCAATTCGTAACGCTGTATCTGTTTAAAAATAAGTTGTTTATTGTAAAAAGTAATAACTAGACTATTTATTAAATAATAGTTAGATTTCTAATTTTACTCTTTATGTAGCCTTTATCTCTAATCGTTTCTGTGAGGCAAGTTTTTTTTAAGTAATTTCAGTTTAGCAACGTGGCTTCTAAAATTTGTTTCTTTCTTATTCATCTTTTTTGCTGTCTTAGTTTAACCACTCCCAAGAAAATGACTAGGTCTTCCTCAATAAATAAGTAAATCAATGTTATAAATATTAGAGCTGTTTCTGGATGACTGTCAAAAGTAATCGTGTGATTGCTTTGGTTTTGTGTTTGCTACGCTTTCCGATTGTTGCTAAAGGTGAAGTAATACGGGCAACAGTTTCAGTGCAACTTGTCGTGCAGCAATGTTGCGTTGCAAGTTACCGTAATGTTGCGCGTATTACCACCGTGTTGCAAGTTGCAGCAACATGTTGCACGAAGTAGAACCCACTTCTACTTGCAACATGATGCCAATACTCGCAATATTATGGTGCAACTTGCAACGCAACATTGCTGCACGACAAGTTGCACAGAAAATGTTGCCCGTATTACTTCACCTTTAGCACGTTTAGCAACATCTTGGCCAATCAAGAGCAAAAGCAAAACCTGGTTGCAAAATTCTCATGCAAAAAAGCAAGTGCGATGGCGCGTTCGTGCACTGTCCAGATAGTAAAATCAATCGCAATTACTTAGTTTGGTTTTGGTTTTGCTCGTACTTCTAATTGGACCGACATGTTTTTACTAGCCTCATTAATTGGCTCTGTGATTGCTTTGGTGTTGGTTTTCGACAGTCATCCGAAAAGCGCTCCAGTGTAAGGTTTTTTACATATTGTATATAGTCATACACATATAACTTCAAACTGGCCTATAAAATAATCTATATAATACGCATTTCCTACTTCCATCTGTGTGTCTGTAATGCTTATTCTGGTTCCAGATCCTAATATAGAGATAAGGTACTGTTTTGGGAAACCTCATATGGATGCTGTCTTTGTTTCGTGAGGAAATATTATGGTTTTGCTGGTTTATCGATCCGTTGTAGGCGATTTTCACAAATGAAACAGGGAAAGTTATCAAGTGGTCTCCTATAAAAGTATTTTGGTAGCTCACGAGATCTCTTGCTTATAGAAAAAATTAAGTAAAACATGTAAATGATTTATGGGCAATAAAGGCAAATTTTATTTTAAAATGAGGACTGCCAGATGAGCCTGCCTTGTTTAGGTTTGCAGTACTGAATGGGTAATTGCTTGAAATCTGATGAGGTCCTCATCTCCATCACAGATATCATTTCTTGCTGCACAGAGACTGTTTGAAGAAATCTTGGACCTGACCAGCACTAGAATTGCCAACAACGCTGGCAAGGGCCTGCAGAACACATCAGGGCAAAATTGATAACTTGAAAACTGGAACATTTCTCTCGAATAAAGTGTATTTGAAAAGTTGACTTGAGCAGTTTGCTCTTTCAAACCTTGATGATCTGTTCACCAAGAGAATCACAAAAGGATAATCCTGGATGACTTTATAGCTTATTAAACTTTAAAGGGAATAAACTTTGTTATGCATAACTTACTGTTATGCACCTTAATAAAGGCCCTTTAATTCTCAATAGGAGACGCAATTTGACTAAAAACACAAGGGGACCAAGTGTTGGGGTGATTCTGCTAATATTTTGTGGGCACAGCTTAATGGCGGTTATAAGAGAATGTATGGGCACTTCACTCGATCGGACAACAGGAATATTTACAAATAAATTGAAACTTGAACATAGTGGCCTAGTGTCTCCCTCTTAACTGGGTGGGTTCTGGGGCCATTTGAGCCAGATTTGTCCTAGTGGTTCCCTGGGGTGGTTCCCGATTGAATAAAATCCCTATACATTCTATTATAAAAGCCATTAAGTTGCGCCTGCGAACTATCAGCAGAATCACCCCCAACGCTTGGGTTCCCTGTGCTAAAAACAGCTGGTCCTAATTGTCAAAAGCTACATGTATATGGTACATGTATGTTCAGCTGCCAATTTCTGTGCCATATCGGGGAAAACCTAAAATTACATGTAGGAACAAGAAATTTTACTCAAGTTTTCAAATGAAACTTACTGTGATAGAAGCCCTGCTTATTCCATCAATACCTACAAGAGATAAAAAAATAAGACAGTCACTGGCATATTAAATCAATAATAGCAATGAATGCTACACTGAGTAACCAACCACAACATGTACACACCTGACAGCTATTCAGTGTGGGCCATTAAAGTTCTATTATCTGATTACTGATTGTAATAAAAAAATATGGCCTATTCCATGATAAAAAAAAAATGGCTGAAATAAAGGAAAAAAAGACTGACAGAAACCAACACTGCAGTTTGAGAAGTTCAGGATGTCTAATTCATGGAACCAATGGAACTCTAACCATGACCTCAAACCTACAACCCAGAGTTAGGGTTAGGGTTTGGGTTTGGGTTAGGTTATGGTTAGGGTTCCATCGGTTTGGTGAATAGACATACTGTGTGAACGTACTGTGGAACTTATTGAGTAAGGCCAAAGCCTTCTTCTCTCCCAGTCCTGGGATGTTCTGGAGTGTACTCAACAGAGCCTGTTCTACTACCTGTGGCTTCATCTTGATGCGATAAGGGTTACTCTGAGGTTTATCTTCAAGTTTGACCTGAAACCCAGTATCAAAACAGATTTTGTCTGGAACTCATGTATAACACTGCATGCTTTTCAATCCAGTAGACACCTTCCATGTCATGGAAATGCAACTAATTTGTATGACAGAACAAAGGACATTTCAGCAGTAACTTGTCATCAGAATTGGCTGCATTCAAAAGTCATGTGAAACTAAACTCTAATTGAATCATAAGTCAGAAACTCTGTCCAGGTTGTGACTCTGTGGTGAATCCTTGAGTATGTCATGACTAAGTGTTCATGCAATTCTTTATTATGGTGAATGTACATAAATGTACACATACAAACTACATGTACATTAAAATCCTAATTTTTAGAATCTTCAAGGTAAACGAAATTTGAATGTTTGGGAGTTCGAGAAATCAGGGGTAAAGTTAAAGTGTTAACAGGTCCATGGGAAACAAGTTTTGGTTTGAAAAATTGGGAGGTTCAAAAAATCTAGGGTTCTACAAATTGAAGTTCCACTGTAGTAGCTACATGCCCTGTCTAAACAGGTACCTTTTTTATCAATCTGAAAAAATCCAAATCAAGGCTTACCATCTGTGCCAAGATTCTGCCAGCCTCCACTGTTGAAACCACAGGTAGCAGTACAAGACCCCTCTCAATCACAATGAATTTCTGAAGCTCGTGGTAGTACTGGCTACTAAGAGGAGTCTTCTCAGCCATGAAGATGCACCTGAAACTTGCCTGATGACAATCAGTTGAAGCAGTGTTCAGGTTTCAATATGTATAGATAATCATACAAGTTTGAGTACAATATAATAATGACTCACACCACAAGCGATGTTTAAAAATTGTACCAAAAGAGCACTGGCCTGCACTTATCTAACGGATTGTGCAGTTTGGTGCAATTTTCAAACACCAGGAGTGGTGCAGGAAATCATTAATTGCATGAGCAACTCATATTGTATTATTTATCATGTGACTGACTGATTGACCCCTTGGATCAGTCAAAGGAGATAATAATTTAGTTCCCAACCAGGCACATTTACATTTCCTGATCTGGTGTTAATATACTTTATACATGAGTATTTCAGTAAAGTTTACTGTACAAACTGGCAGCTACAACTGTAGACCTACCCTGGAGAATTTTATGATTTTAGTTTTGTAGGTTGCGTCACTTGCACCAATAACGTCTGCCTCTGATAGATACAGGACACCAACGTCGCTGGATGGGTAGAAATCTGTCATCCCCAGATCGTCAACAACTACATTGATATGATTTTCTAAAAGAGAAGCAGGAAAAACGATAAAATGGCAACCGCATACAGGTTACAGTTATACGTGTACACATTATAGGTAATTTCACTCCCTATCCTGGGAAGGTATGCATAATACGATGTCACCACACATAGCTATTATTCTCACGTACCTCCTTCAGGAACTAAAAACACGAAATTCAAGTTTAGCGGACAATTTTGGCGCGACAATATTCTTTTTGCGAGAAAATTAAAAAAAGAAACTCTGGAGTATCTACCTTGTAAAGTCTTAATTATGTCACTACCATGAAACTTTTCACTGACAAGGATATGGCCTGGGGGAATACGCGCTCCGTTCAAAAGGGGCTGGGAAGCTGAACCAGCCGCCATGTTGAATCTGAGCCTACTTGCTGCCAGGTCAGCAGTACATGACATTATATGACGTTTATACAAAGTAAGGATACAATAATGTGCGATACATGAAGTACCCATCAGCAGAAGGCGAGAAGAGCCGGAGTTTGATTTTTGCGCACCTCCGCGCATTGAGCTTTCCACATTTGGTTTTCCAGAGTAGAAATGGATGTTGGAGAGCTCTTGCAGTATCAGGTTGGTTTCTTGTTTTTCTTTTCAAAATATTTCGAGCATGTAGGACACATCTGTTTTCTGAGTCTTGGAGACAAAAATGCCTGTATTCGATCGAGCAGTTGGTCTTGTTCTTCGATGCTCCTTTTCTGACCCTTTCGATCGATCTTTAGAGCATAACGCAGTATCACAGCTACATGTAGTATTTTTGAAGCATTTGGATGGAACGATGCAACGTTTCACTTCCAGACAATGTGATTGTATTCAAGTGTAAAGTATAAAGCGATTTAATTTTACACTGAATAACACAGTACATGTGTGTCTTGAATGTTCTGTCTACTCGTAAGCATGCTTTTTATTGCTTGTTGACTATTGTCATGACAGTTATTGCTGTTTATACTAAATTTGCGTTGAGTAAAGCCCAAGATTTCCCCAAAAGGGAGGTTTCAAAGTCATGTGTCACTTTGTTTGCATTTTCTTAGCCCGAGAAAGGGGGAAAGAGGAAGATGAAAGACAAAAAAGAAGATCCACAGTTATTTAAAAGAAAACCACCAGCAATGAACCTGGAAAAGGATTCAGGAACAGACACAGGGCTGTCTCAAGAGGAACGACAAAGAATCCTGGACATGGTAGAGAATGAACCAGAGGTATTAATGGAAGTTCACCAGAGTTTAGACTAAGTTAATGTTTACAGTAACTATATATCAAGATTTTTACACACATGTATAGTGCTTTTTGAGTGGACTGTGTTACTGTTTGAACCATTTTTATAGTACAGTGGCGCCTAAAAGTTTTAGGACATTCCACGCCCAATTTATTGTGCACTACACGCACTTTACACACTACCACATTGACTACATGTATTCATAGACTTGAGTGTAATCAACGCAAAGTGAAAAGCGGCAAAAAACTACATGCAGTTTTGCAGCTCATTAACAGCGTGTATTACACGCTGCAGAGATGAAGGTGTGAGAGCTCTTTTGTGCGATGATAATGACGGTTGTCGGGACAAATCTTGCTAAAGTTTTATGCCAAACTCTATTTCGTCTACGCTGTTTGTTCGTGGCCGCTTTTATAAACATGTCCGAGCGAATATTCACTTTGCTTAGAACCACCAGCGTTCCTGAACTCGGCCGCTAATTTATTAACTTGTCCGAATGAAACTTTTACTTCCTTCGAAAACCCATGCTTCAAATTTCACCCTGAATGCTCTTGTATATGGCCGTTTTAATCCTTTCACTTGGGCTGCCTGCGCTTGACCCTCCGATTTACGATCGCTAAAAAGGCATTCATTTAAACTGCAAAGAGCTCCTTTGAATAGGATAAAAACTCTTTGAAAGCCGTGCATAAACAAGAGTGTGTTCAGTTAGAACGCTTTGAACGGCGAAAAGAAGTAAGCTAAAACGGCGATGCAAAGTATATTTTAGTTCAGGGCGCTGCGTTGACTACACTCAGAAAACTTCAGAAAACAATCATGCATATAAACAAGAGGTAAACTACACACAGTAACGTGTATTACATGCTGTGAGTGTAATACACGCTGCTTGAGTTAATGAGATTTGGTGTGTAATACATGTACATGTAGTGCACGTACTTTACATGCGTGGACATGTCCTAAAACGTTTAGGCGCCACTGTATCTGTTCTGTACAGGTGCATAAAATATGAGCTGACTGATAAATGGGCTGACAAGAGTAATAGATGTGGATATGTGATAAATGAACAAGAAGTGATAAATGTGAGCATCTTAAATATATCTATTATAATTGACCCTTAAAAATGCAGATTCTTCCAATCTTTTAAGAGGAAAATGCATGAGTAATGTAGTGAGAATTGATAGTTTAATCAACTATTATCTGGGCAGGGTATCAAAAGCCAAGTTCTCCTTACTATATTATGATATATTTCTGGTGAGAAACTTAAGGAGAAAATTGAAGTTGATCAAAGGGTTAAAGGAGGGATGTCCTGGAGATGTGTTTGAAACAGGAGGAAGCTACTGACAAACAGACTGTCGTCAGGACATTTGCCAGTGCCCCAAAGGTGTTTCCCTTACAATGCTCATGTGCATGTTGTAATACATTTCTCCAGGTAGAGGCACTGGATGTTGGTAACCTGAAAAGAATGATCCTCGCTTTTGAAAAGAAAGTTACCAAGAATCAAGAAATGAGAATAAAATATCCTGATAACCCAGAAAAGTAAGTACTAACTGTACAAACTTGTTGAAAGGATGTGTACATGTATTATTACTGCATAATTTTTTATGCAGTAATGTGAAAACATAATAATATAATAATTCCTTAGATGCTTAAAAAGAGACTACTGTGCTATCGTCATGACAGTTATCAAAGTTGCCACAGTACATGTATCTTAGTGCCTTTTTCACATTTTTTAACACTTTTATTCTGTTATAATATTCTCAATTAATACAGAACTTTGGACTGACCCATAGGCAGCATAGCTAATATCGAGGCATTTCAGTTAGAGAAATATACATCAATTATTTTATATTTATACAATCTTCTTACTGTACATTATATACTTTGCATACATTAGATACACTACTCTACAGTACATTATTTTCATTTGTTCTATGCACTTTATAGTATTTGTATAAATGGGTGCAAAAAGGGAAAACTAGCAAAGATTCTGGAGAAACTGAAAAAAAAAAGAGATTAATAGAATAACAATTAATAGGGTAAATCTAACAGAGAAGGACTAATATCTATCTATTGCTTGTGTTTTTTGACTTTTGAAATATTATTGTGGGTGTTTCAATGTATGAATCTTTGTTTTTAAAGATGTCAAACAGCTTATCTTTCATTGTTTGTCATACTAGATTTATGGAGTCTGAGTTGGACCTCAATGATGAAGTTCAGAAGTTGCAAGTAATTGCTACTGTGCCTGATCTGTATCACTATGTTGTAGAGCTGAATGCAGTCTCCACATTCCTTGGACTTCTCAGCCATGAAAATAGTGGTATCCTTTTTACTGCTAGATGATCTGAGTGACTGCTGATTGTTGTTGTTGTTAGTCATGGGTTACTGATTTAATGAAAATGATATATTTTTGTTGCCTGACTTTATTTTCATACATGTCAAAAGTTGTTGAATGCTAAATGTAGTGTATACTGTATATTGTCATGAATCACTCAAGTGCTCTCCTTATTTGGAAAGTCACTATTCACCTTTTTCTATTTTACCTCAGGTGTGATTCTTTTATTTTGTGAAGATGCCTTGACTTTGTGCAGATATTTCAATAGCAGTTATTGACCTTCTTCAGGAAATGACAGATGTGGACACCCTAAACGAGAGTGAAGATGGTGCAACTGTGCTGATTGATGCATTGGTACAGTACTGTTTACCATTTGGTTTATTTTATTACACTATATGGTGGACTATCACTTGAACCATTTTGCTGCTCTAGCTTTAAAAAGTGACTACACTGTTGAGCTAGCAGTCTGTGCCACATTACTACTGTACAAATAGGTTTTCATAATTTGATGTTTGGTACATTTTTGTCTTTCATACTGTATTTAGCTTGATGGTCAAATCATAGCATTGCTGGTTCAAAATCTGGAGAGACTTAATGAAAATGTCAAAGAGGATTCTGATGGTGTGCACAATACTCTTGGTAAGATTACAGTACAAAGTTGAGTTTGGCAAGTTTTGTACAAGCTTAAAGTCAAGTCATCCCAATAGACAACTACTGGACAATATGTCCACTTGTCCATGTTCTGTTTATGTGCCAGCCAAGCTTTGCTCAAAAACAATTTGAAATCATTTTCTATCAGAAGCGGGTTTAGCTTTGCTTGATAATCATTTACATTCATTTTGCTGACAGCTAAACTTGTCAGGCTTTGCTGAATGGTCATTCACTTTCATTTCATTGTGTCAGAAACATTAACAGAGGAAAGTGAAGCACTCACCAAGTGCTTGTTACACACCAGTCATTTGTTGCACACTTGCTTATACAGTGAGCTTACATTTTGTTATTGTTATTGTTTATCTTTTTATTGTTATTGTTATTGTTAATGTTATTATTATTATTATTATTATTATTATTATTATTATTATTATTATTATTATTATTATTATTATCACACCTAATGTTAAAGTACACCTGCTCTGGTTGTTTCTGTCAACACAGGTGTAGTGGAGAACATGGCTGAGCTGCGTCCCAGTATGTGCCAGGCAGCAGGGGAGCAGGGCCTGTTGAGCTGGCTGCTACGTAGACTAAAAGTAAAGTTAAACAACAGATACTGTACACTGTTAATCTATAATATGTGCCGATCCATCACATTTATGGCTGTAGTAGCTGTCACACCAGAAAACTATTTTGGAATGTGTTGAGTGATCTTTGAAGCAATAATTGAAAAGAAAAGTCAAGACTTTAACCCTTTCACTCCCAAGAGTGATCAACTTCAATTTTCTCCCTTAGTTTCTCACTAGATATATATATCATATAGTAAGGAGAACTTGGCTTTTGATACATTGCTTAAATGAAAGCTGATTAAACTATCACTACATCCCTCATACAGTTCCTTCTGAAAAGGTTGGGAGAATCTGTATTTTAAGCTTGGGAGTGAAAGGGTTAACCAGAAATTGGAACCCAGTGACCTCTAAATCCAGTTTAATCCTACAGCTGGCTCAGTGTGGCAGTCACGTGTAAACTTTCATTTCTGGTTGGGACATTTACAATTTTTTTCCATAAAATATCATCAGTGAGACTTCTTGTTCCCCTGTTGAATTTGTGCTTCTTCAGTGCCCTGATCCAACATTGTTTGGGGGGGGGGGGGGGGGGGGGGAGAGAGTAGTTCTAGTCATTTTGGCTAGTATTCTGAGGGCGATATTCACAATGTAGCAACAATCAGGGTGTCCCACATAATTTTGTCCTGGATTGTTGTTTTGTTTTCCAGCAAAAACCTCCCTATGATGCTAACAAGCTGTACAGTAGTGAAATACTGTCCATCCTGTTACAAAGCACCCAAGGTATAACAAGAGTCATTGTGTTTGTGTACATATCTGCTCTATTAGTTGTACACAATATGTAGGCATGTTTTGGGTCTGCTCTATTAGTTGTACACAATATGTAGGCATGTTTTGGGTCTGCTCCTGGTTTGCTTTAAAATCAGATCCTACGCAGTGCTCAACATTAAGGTTTTAGGTTGGTTGCCCTTCAGACTGTAGATTGACTTCAAGCAATAGAAAGTTTCATAATTTCTAGTTGCCCGGCCCAGAATTTACCTGCCCGACCAAAAGTTTTGGTTGCCCCAGGCAAGCGGGCAACCGTTAATGTCGAGCGCTGCTATGGCTCACACATACCCAATTCTGCCTTGTGTAATATAAAACCAAAACAAATGTAAATGTAAAAAAAAAAAGGAAATGCTATGTTTAACGTGGTGATCCACTAACTGAATTGTTGCCATGGAAGGTTTGTCAAACAGTTGCCCCAAGTTAGAATATAATTACGTGCTTTTCATTTGTTTCACAGAAAACAGGCAGCTTCTAGGAGAACTTAATGGTATTGACACTTTACTTCAGTGCTTGTCGGTAAGTTTGCTGTAGAATGTGTGAGCAGTAAATCTCATGGGTAAAGTCAGGCTTTAAACTATTTAAATACCTGTAAAATTATCAAGTACTTTGTTTGCGAAGTTTTCCATATTATGTTGTCCCACCAAGAACTCGATCTTCCAGGTTACGGATGGGGGGAAATAATTGTACTCCTTGTGTTTCGCTACATGGGGAGGCCCCAACCAAAGGGTATAGAAAAATTACAGTAAGCTTTTTGGCAATTTAAACGGTCGGTAAGAACGGCTGTTGAAGGGAAAATCGCCTTGCCGTCTTATATAAATATTGCGGTGCTGATTTTCGTGTGTGGTTTTTCTAGACGTCTTTATAAAAGGGGGCAAAGTTACTAGAGGTGCATAAAAGGGTCACCACTTCGACTCCAGGAATGGTTTAGGAAAAGAGTTAAATACTCTTTTCGACGTCAAAATTGCTTGCGTGAATAACTCGCTTGTCCTTAGGAAGACTATTAGCAACGCAGCGGCATGCTTAGTTAGTCTCCTCGCATCCTGCAAACATTAAATGTAAAGTGGATAAAACCTATTGGTTAATGGCGCATCACGTAGACGCAGGTCAGGAATTGCTTCTAGGGTACTGTACTGTACGTGCAGCTTTCGGATCTAGAAGGGAACATGTTTGGCTGAGTCTGGTTCTAACCTTGTCCGCAGCTGTATAAACGCTACGATCCTTCCACGTCAGAAGAGGTGGAGTACATGGAGAACTTGTTCAACTGCTTGTGCTCCTCACTCATGTTCCCCGCCAACAAAGAGTTGTTCCTTAAGGGAGAGGGCCTACAGCTCATGATACTCATGCTCAGGTGCGAACTCTAGTCCTGCTGGTAACAAATCACTCATGCACGCTTCCTCTGAACCACTAAGTAATACCCTTCTATAGACTTGGGTAACGCGACGCCTAGATTAACCTTGTACTCCCAAACCCCGGGGGGGGGGGGGGGGGGAGGAGGAGCTTTCACATAAAAAGGACGGGAATAGTCGTCGGTAACTTTCGTTTTGACCCCTAAGACGTATTAAAGTGCGCGTGGCATATTTTCACCTCTAAGAGGTACCAATAAAAGCATATCAAGAATTTGAAGTCTCGATGCTTTTAATTGCTATAAAGACCCATACAAAATAAGTTCATTTGACTGCCACCTGACCCCTAGACGGTAGTACGTCACATAAGAATGTAAGCGTTTGATGGTGAACACCCTAAGCGGTACCAAAACCTTCTCTCCTTCAGTTTATCCCCAGAGATATATCATGCAGTAAGGAGATTTTGGCTTTTGATAGCTTGCGCACTTGACAGCTGATCGAACTATCAATATTATTTTCACTACATCACATTTATTTTATTTTCTTCTCGGGCGAATCTGCATTATGAACCCACAGGCAACCCAGGCTCAGGGGGCCTGGAAACGAGTTTCATTTTATAAGAGTTTGAGTGCGGATCTAGATGGCGCAAAATAATTTAGGAAATACTCAAAGAAAAGAAGTGAAACTTTGCTTTGGTGTTTATTTACCTACGAGCTATCTGTGGTCGCGATTACAGCGTTTTCGGGCAAATTTTGTGCCCGCTGTGGGTAACGATAAGAAACCACAGCGGGTGCAAAATTTGCCCGAAAACGCTGTAATCGCGACCACAGATAGTTCGTAGGTAAATAAACACCAAAGCAAAGTTTCACTTCTTTTATTTGAGTATTTCCTAAATTATTTTGCGCCATCTAGATCCCCACTCAAACTCTTATAAAATGAAACTCGTTTCCAGGCCCCCTGAGCCTGGGTTGCCTGTGATGAACCTGGGAGTGTTAAGAGCATGAGAAGGCAATGATAAAGGCAATGATAAAGGCAATGAAAGGATTGCTTGTTATCATTTGTCGGCTGCAGACAGATATTACCCTAGCCTCCTGCGCAGCCATTCATAGTCCCGCTTCTCTCCACTAGTGTGGCGAGAATGAGGGTGAGATTTAAGGCCCTGTCTACATGTAAAGATGATCAGAAGATAGCCCCGTCCCCCTCCCCCCTTTACATGCCAAGTGCTTATCTCTAGGGCTATCTCGCCAAGAGTCCGAAAGGCATCGCGCGGTTGCGAAACTAAAGGGAAGGCTAAATTTAGCCTTCCCTGGGAAATAACCCAAAGCGTTTACGTGGCCAAAGGTTGTCCCTGCTGGGAGGGCTTAGGTTGATTATATCTGTCATGAAACGGAACAAGAAACAGGGCCTAAGAACGGCTGCCTAGGGGGCTAATATTACCCCAGCTGTTTTCTGGGGTGGTGATTTGAGGGTGGGGGAGCTGTAGAGCATTTACCATAACTCGATGCACCCGTGATCTGATTTTGCTTTTTTGGCGTCGTGCTTAGGGAGAAGAAGCAGTCAAGAAGCAGCTCGCTCAAGGTGCTGGACTACGCCATGCAGGGCAATGATGCTGCTGAGAATTGTGCCAAGTTTGTGGAGTTTCTTGGGCTCCGTAGTTTATTTCCTCTCTTCATGAAGGTTTGTGGTATTTGTCAGCTGGTGACGTCACTGCATCGACCCTGGCGTGATTCACTTCCATTTTACACAGTTTCATTGACTCTTATAGCGCTTTTGGATGACTGTCGAAAACCAAAACCAAAGCAATCACAGAGCCAGTCAATGAGGCGAGCAAAAACACCAATTAAAAGTACTACCAAAATCAAAACCAAGTAAGTGCGTTTGATTTTACAACCTACAGTAGTGCGAGAACGCGCCATTGCCTCCTGCTTTCTTGCGTAAGAATATAGCAGTTAGGTTTTGCTTTTGCTCTTGATTGGCCAAGAATGTTGTTAAACTTGTTAGGACCAACCGGAAAGAGTAGCAAACGCAAAACCAAAGCAATCACACGATTACTTTCGACAGTCATCCGATAACGGCTCTATTTACATGTATCTTTTGTATTGCATATAAAACGTTTTTTTTTTTTTAATCTGTTAATCAGTTTTGCTAGGAAGGGAAAGCCAGGTTATCCCTGAAGTTACAGTTCTCGTCGCGTAAAGCGAGATTTGAGTAACCACAGCAGATAGTAAGGCATTATGATTCCTTCAATGGAAGGATGCCTTGTCTTTCGGGAAGGCCTGGTGGCGCAGTCGCCAGGACGCTGGTTTCCACCAAAACCGACCGCTATGTTGCCAAGTTCAATCCCCCACGTTACAATTCAGCGTGGAGTAAAAGTCTGAATGCGTATTTCTTTTCAACTAGCTGTTGTAGTAAAGAGTATTACCACGTCAAACACAGTGTTACTTAAGTTTACAAGCACTGGGTGCTGGGATTGTATGCATTTGAAATGCTTTTTTTTAATGATAAAACTCTTAAAGTGTTTTTCCTTCTTAGCCGCCGAAAAAAAGCAAAAAGATTGGCTCACACGAAGAAGAATGTGAAGGTGTGTTAGGACTTGGCTTGAGTCCGTCATATGGCGCTTTTTAAAGTAGTGGCCTGTTGAAGGCATTCCCAAGGCCGTCTGTTTTATACCTTTGTCTATTATACAGAGGATGCACTTGACAAGTTTATTATTAGGGCCGTTTATACGACAGAAAATAAGCCACGGCTTACATAAGACGTGAACGAGTACGACGTTTATACGAGTACGGCTTACACAAGACGCGAACTGTTTGTGTTATTGGTTCGCGGTCTCATGTCCAAGGTAAGCTGCGGCTTAGATAAGAACAGCTCAAAAGCCCAAGGCCATAGCCTGCGAAAACAGACGGATTTTCCGCCTGTCGCTTTGTGAGGCCGAATAATACCGTCTGCGAAACCGAGCCAACAAACGACTTCTGTGACGTCACAGGCTTTGTCCAATCGGAATTTAGCTTTTAAAAGCCAAGAAGTAAGAGAAAGGTAAAGCCAAAGGTATTTTTCGGCCTAGCAGAGCAACAGGTGGAAAATCCGTCTGTTTTCGCAGGCTAGCCGTGAACGTGGACTTCGTGCCATTTATACAAGGTGTTCACGTCTTACGTAAGCCTCGGCCTATGTAAGCCGCGGATTATTTTTTCATGTATTAACGGCCCTGTTGTCCTTGTTTGTCAATTTCCAGAACACACTTGTTCTATCATTGCGTCACTGTTCAGGAATTTAACAGGCATGTTGAGATCTCGCTTGGTGCAGAAGTTTTCAGAGAACGACCACATAAAGGTGGACCGACTGATGGAGCTGCATTTTAAGTACTACAAGAAGATTCAAGATTGCGATGCGAAGATTGAGAAGGAACGCGAGGTAACACACCCTGCAGACAGTTAGCTAGCTAAATATAATAAATGAGTAAATAAATAACTTTATTTAAGTTTCAATTGTATTTAGCACTGTCGTGCTAATTGGGGGAGACTTGAAATGCAGACACCAATCATAAACTGAATGTAAATTTGTTAAAAATCCCAACTGATACTCACTGCTACTTTTGTGTGTAAAGTACCATGCGCACGAGCAAGTTTTCTATGAGAGGTTTTCTGTGACAACTGATTTGGCCGTGTATTAGGTCAAGCAAGTTTTCTTTGACAACTTTCCTTCGCTGTGCGCCGGCAATGACTTTCGGACAGCGGACAAGTAAGGCGAGGGCGCTAAGGCCGCAAGCTTTCGCGTGATCTCAAAGCTTCTAGCAAGAGGCTTGTTGCATTATCTCACCAATTCAAAGACTTTCTTGTCGATGCTGTGGACGCCGCCATCTTTACCGTGCAAACAGTAGCCCGCAAATGAAGACCTGGGAACTAAAGTTTCCCGAAAAACTTTGACAAGGTTTCGTGTACACCAGCAAATTTCACATGTGACAAGTTTTCTTTGTCAAAGAAACAGCTACTACTGTAGCATGATTTGTGTAGAGCCATTTTCGGATGACTGTCGAAAATAATCGTGTGATTGATTTGGTTTTGCATTTGCTTTTGGAGAAGTCAAACAAGGTTAGCAGCAATCTTGGCCAATCAAAAGCAAAACCCGACTGCGATCCTCTCACACAAGCAAGGAAGTGGCGATGGCGTTTCCTCGCACTGCTAATTGGATCTTTTGAAGTAAAGCCAAACGCGAACTACTTTGGCTTCAATTGGTTGAAAGTGTTTATTGATACAGCCCTGTGATTGGAGGTGTACTTACTTTGGTTTTGACTTTCAACAGTCAGCCGAAAACGGCTCTAGCATAGAAGCGGTGCAGTTTCCGCAGTGTACACATATATTGTCCGTCGCGGACTCTATTAATCCATTCACCGTCTGGGTTTGTTTTCTGTTCAGGAAATGCAGGACGAGGGGCTGGAGCTGGACGAGGCTGCGGAGGACGAGTTTTACGTTCGACGATTGGACGCGGGACTGTTTACACTGCACATGGTGGACTGCATCATGCTAGAGGCGTGCAGCTCCGGTGTCGGCTCGGTGCGTGCTCTCCTATTGCTGTTTATGCCGCCTACTCTTCCTTCATGTAAAACGTATATAATGCTTTTAAAGCCGTAAAGACAGTGAAAAATCCATTTATATTTTCTCTGAATTGGTAAGGTGACGTTTTGAGCGTTAGAGCTTCTTCGTCCGAGTTAAAAAACAAGCAAACAAACAAACAAAAACAAAAACGACAAAAACGACAGGCTAAAGCCTGGTTTCCATGTGATCGCCTCGACCGCTTTGATTATCCGCAAAACTAGTGAGACGATGGGGGCGATCGAAACGATTATATGGAAATACAGTCAATGGCGATTCCGGAAGTTCTATCTCAGACGATCGGGGCAATAGAAATGTTTGGAATGGAACCACCTCGGACGATCGAGATGATCATATGGAAACTTCTGGGTGGTCGCAGCGATTCGGGCGATCGAAGCGATTATATGCTAGCCCAAAGATAATTTGTAGCTATCACTCTGTAACCCAGACTGTTTAAACCGAGCAAGTTGACGGCAAAATCTACCCACCCGACGGGAAAGTCTGGTGGCCTCGGGCTCCATGCGGCTTTAGTCGCGCCTTGTGACGCAGATTAAAACTACAGTCCAAACTCTCCTTACAGACACCTTTATATTACAAACACCTCTATACTACGGAACCTCTAAATTACGAACACCTCTATATTACAAACACCTCTATATTACAAACACCTCTATATTACAAACACCTCTAAATTACAAACACCTCTAAATTACAAACACCTCTAAATTACAAACACCTCTAAATTACAAACACCTCTATATTACAAACACCTCTATATTACAAACACCTCTAAATTACAAACACCTCTAAATTACAAACACCTCTAAATTACAAACACCTCTAAATTACAAACACCTCTATATTACAAACACCTCTATATTACAAACACCTCTATACTACGGAACCTCTAAATTACGAACACCTCTATATTACAAACACCTCTAAATTACAAACACCTCTATATTACAAACACCTCTATATTACAAACACCTCTAAATTACAAACACCTCTAAATTACAAACACCTCTAAATTACAAACACCTCTAAATTACAAACACCTCTAAATTACAAACACCTCTATATTACAAACACCTCTATATTACAAACACCTCTATACTACGGAACCTCTAAATTACGAACACCTCTATATTACAAACACCTCTAAATTACAAACACCTCTATATTACAAACACCTCTATATTACAAACACCTCTAAATTACAAACACCTCTAAATTACAAACACCTCTAAATTACAAACACCTCTAAATTACAAACACCTCTATATTACAAACACCTCTATATTACAAACACCTCTAAATTACAAACACCTCTAAATTACAAACACCTCTATACTACGGAACCTCTAAATTACGAACACCTCTATATTACAAACACCTCTATATTACAAACACCTCTATACTACGGAACCTCTAAATTACGAACACCTCTATATTACAAACACCTCTATATTACAAACACCTCTATATTACGAACACCTCTAAATTACAAACACCTCTATACTACGGAACCTCTAAATTACGAACACCTCTATATTACAAACACCTCTATACTACGGAACCTCTAAATTACGAACACCTCTATATTACAAACACCTCTATATTACAAACACCTCTAAATTACAAACACCTCTATACTACGGAACCTCTAAATTACGAACACCTCTATATTACAAACACCTCTATACTACGGAACCTCTAAATTACGAACACCTCTATATTACAAACACCTCTATATTACAAACACCTCTATATTACAAACACCTCTAAATTACAAACACCTCTATACTACGGAACCTCTAAATTACGAACACCTCTATATTACAAACACCTCTATATTACAAACACCTCTATATTACAAACACCTCTATATTACAAACACCTCTATATTACAAACACCTCTATATTACAAACACCTCTATATTACAAACACCTCTAAATTACAAACACCTCTATATTACAAACACCTCTATATTACAAACACCTCTAAATTACGAACACCTCTATATTACAAACACCTCTATATTACAAACACCTCTATATTACAGACACCTATATTACAAACACCTCTATATTACAAACACCTCTATATTACAGACACCTCTATATTACAAACACCTCTATACTACGGAACCTCTAAATTACGAACACCTCTATATTACAAACACCTCTATATTACAAACACCTCTATATTACAAACACCTCTATATTACAAACACCTCTATATTACAAACACCTCTATATTACAAACACCTCTATATTACAAACACCTCTATATTACAAACACCTCTATATTACAAACACCTCTATATTACAGACACCTATACTACGGAACCTCTAAATTACAAACACTTATATTACAGACACCTCTATGTTACAGACACCTCTATATTACAGACACTTCTATACTACAGACACCTCTAAATTACAAACACCTCTATATTACAGACACCTCTATATTACAGACACTTCTATACTACAGACACCTAAATTACAAACACCTTTATATTACAGATACTTCTATATTACAAACACTTCTATATTACAGACACTTCTATATTACAGACACCTCTATATTACAAACACTTCTATATTACAGACACTTCTATATTACAGATACTTCTATATTACAAACACTTCTATATTACAGATACTTCTATATTACAAACACTTCTAATATTACAGATACTTCTATATTACAAACACTTCTATATTACAGATACTTCTTTATTACAAACACTTCTATATTACTAGTAGTAATCAGAGATTAGTCAAGTGCGTTCGACTTCTCTTTGCTCGGAGTTGTTTTTGTTCTAAAATGCTTTTCCCTATAACAATCTCGAAAAGTACGTGGGTTTCGTCTGAAACCGGAAGTGAGCAGCACGGAGACCGTGCGGTCCGGGTTCGAACCCCGGCCAAGCAATATTAAACCAAAACTTTTTCTTTCTTTCTTTCTTTCTTTCTTTTTCTTTTCTTTTTTTTTTTTTTACCTGCGTCGGAAGAAATAAGTTGAGTTGCACACGAGAGTTTCACAATTCGACCATCCTGTGGCTTGCGATTGAATCACCGCGATACCTCTGTCTCCACAAAGCCGTATATTTCTTCCAGATAAGTATCTGGAACATCAGTAAAGTGTCGGTTGCATATTGAGTATATTTTCATCAATGCACAAACTGAAATACGGCAATCGCGAGTCGAGTTACATTTTTCTGTGGAATTCTTGCTGTCGTGCTGCCCTTATTATCCAGATATTGGCTTCTTTTACTGAAAAGTAGGTGTCTTTGCCATGATAGACCTCAGTGTGATCATTCAGAGCCACTCGTGCGACACAGAGCGCTTATATTAATTATTCAAGATGGCGCAGATTTGGAACATCACCCACCAACGAAAAATCTCGATTTCTCGTGGCTGCGGAAAGCACGTGACAGGTATCCCATCGACCCCACGTTACCCAAATCCGGTTGAGATTAGGGTTGCGTTCTCCTATTAACGTCGAACGCAACAAACACCTATATTACAGACACTTCTATATTACAAAAACTTCTATATTACAAACCCTTCTATATTACAGACACCTCTGTATTACAGACACTTCTATATTACAAACACTTCTATATTACAAACACTTCTATATTACAGACACCTCTATATTACAGACATTTCTATATTACACACACTTATATTATGGACGCCTCTATATTACAGACACTTCTATATTACAGACACCTCTATATTACAGACACCTCTATATTACAGACATCTCTGTATTACAGAAACTTCTATATTACAGAACCTTTATATTACGGACACCACTATGTTACAGACTCTCCTATAATACAGACACCTCTATACTACGGACACCTCTCTATTACGGACACCTCTATATCTGAACTTAGCTTTAAACACGGTTTATGTGAAGTTGTTCTTCTTCTGTAGTCTGTGTCTGTACTTGTTCTAACTGTTCTCTCTAGCATTGAATAATGAAAAGAAATATATTTAACGTAAGTGGTAAAAACGGTATTTTTGCGGTTTACCACGGGGACAAAACAGAAATCAAACCATAATTTATCTTTTTCTATTGGTATACGGCTCACGCGAACATCTTATTCTGTGCTCTGACTCTTCCAGGTAAAGCAGCGGGTCATCGCACTTCTCAATCAACACGGAGGTTCGATGAAGGACATCAAAGGCGTTATGAGAGGTGAGAAAGTGACACCGCGGAAATACGTTCTTGACGTCACTTCCGTTGTTCAGCGTTCGTCGCCATGGCTATCTAACTTCTCATAATTCGAGTTAAAATTTCACATCGTATGCAAGCCTCGTTTTTCTTGTGCACAACTTATGTTATAGAAAATGTCTTGAACTACTTACTGTTGGGTATCGAGTCCTAGTATTGAGTTTCTTGGCTAAGGGTTGAGGTCTTACGATTGTTACATTGAACTACAAGATCTGCACCAGAATCCAAGGATTTGTGCAATAACCGCTGACTCAAAAGCAAAATGACCGCACGGCCGAAAAACGTATTTCCGCTGTGTCTGAGAAAGCTGCTGATATTTGACACAAGATAACAGATATCGAGAGCTATAAATCATGCTTTGCTTCCTTTTGACAGAGTATGCCGCGAGCGTTGGGGACGCAAAGAGCAAAGAAAGTCGGGAAGCGGAGAAGAAGAGACTCCTTTCACTTGTGGACAGATTCTAGAGCGGTTAACCATAAAGAACTGCCCAAGTCATGGTCAGGTCCGTTGGTTTTGGCGGAAAAATCGTCTTTATGAACATGCTTACATTTCTATCACGGCAATAGGCATACAGTATATACCGTACGCCGTCTCGACATGTTAATGTATTTATTTCTCGCTAGCATGCTTGGTAGGCGTTTCTTTTTGAGCGCGCGCAAATTGCACTTTGACCCCATTCTCCCTCTGACTTTTTGCGCGCGTTCGAACCCACGTCCCTCCGACTTTTTACTCGCGCTCGAAAAGGAACATCTGTCAAGACACACTCAATATTTGTATAGTAAATAAAAGGGCACTATTGTCTTCAGTGATGCTTGCCAGAACTCCTAGTAGTCGACGTCTTCTAGACTCCTTACTTCATCTGGACTCCTTACTAGTCGACGTCATCCTACTAGATTTCAGCAAAGCCTTTGACAAAGTTTCCCACCCAAAGTTATTAGAGAAACTGTCGTTCTATGGTATCCAAGGTCCCACACTAGCATGGATAAAGGCATTCCTAAGCTACCGTTCTCAAGTAGTCTCAGTCAATGGCCAACAATCCACTCCATGCAAAGTCCTGTCTGGAGTGCCACAAGGCTCAGTTCTGGGGCCAACACCATTCCTCTTATATATAAATGACATCGCCGAGGGTATCCGATCAACAGTCAAACTCTTTGCAGATGACACAATAATATTTCACCAGATACATTCAGCGGAAGACCACAATTTACTACAGGAAGATCTAAACAAACTCGTGGAATGGTCTGTACGCTGGCAAATGGAGTTCAACTCCACCAAGTGTTTCCATCTACCCATCACTAACAAGCGTATCCCCACCTGCTCGTCATATCAGATGCATGGTACGATACTAGATAAAGTGTCATCACAAGACTATCTTGGTGTCACACAAGCTTCTGACCTGAGATGGCGCAAACAATGCGACAAAATAGCAAGAAAAATCCAACAAAACACTGGGACTAATCTGACGAAATTTAAAAGCTTGCACACCAAAAGTGAAAGAAAAAGCATACGAAGCCCTTGTTAGACCTAAACTAGAGTATGCCTCTGCTGCGTGGAACCCCCCCCACACACACCGACAGGGATGTAAACAAGCTGGAACAGGTGCAAAAAAGAGCAGTACGTTTCGTGCTTAACAACTATAAATCATCTACTAGCTCCACAAGCCATGTTAAGGAACTCGGGTGGGACTCCCTCGAAAACAGGCGCTTGCTGCACCAAGCACCAATGTTTTATAAGATCAAGAATGGCTTAGTCAACATATCCCTTCCCGCATGTGTCAAGAAATCACCTAGATCCTGCAAACCTCATGCGTACCTACAACCATTTGCCAAAGTTCTTGCTTTCAGTTTTTCCCCTTTCGTTAGATCTATCCGTGTATGGAATAATCTATCAGAACAGGTAGTCACTGCGCCAAACCTACGGTTATTTCAAGAACTAGAGTTATCTGAAATTCGTTCTCTGAGTCCACCCGCTGACCTAAAGAGATTCTGACTGCTGGCTGCAATAATATTTTAACTTTATGTAACATCACCTGCACCATAGTTATTAATCTAAGTTACTTATTTATATAATATGTATTGGTCTTAATAGCCACACCTGCACTAGCACTCTTCCAGTATTAGTACTAACTAGTTGGAAGTATATATTCTAAGTTCTAAGTTCTAAGTTCTAACTCCGACCGATCCGAGAAAAGAGACGTTGGGTTGTTATCATGTGAAAACAAGTAAATCTAGAAGAATGATGATTTCCACGAGTATATACTCTTTTCTTTTCTTTTCTTTTCCTTTTTTTTTTTTTTTTTTTTTTTTTTGCACTGCAGCGGTTTATGGGCCCAGACAAAAATCACAAGTGGAGTAAAAAGAGCTTTACACACATTCTTTAGATTCACCGCACAAAAAAATCGAATTAACGCCTCGTCCGGCAATCAGAGCGCCCCTTACTACAGTGGGTCCATAAGCGCATATTGCGGTAATAGTTCTATTTGTGGGCGCAGTATTAAATAACACTGTCAAGTAAATCTCTCTTCTGAGCTTGGTTTGTTTTTATTTAATTGCATTACAACCAAATAATCAGTTATCCCTCCCCGCCAAATTGCCTCGATCCAAGGTAAGCACATTAGAACTAAGCTAGACGATTTAGCGAAAAGATGAACTAGCCAAATCTAGCTCCAAGGTAAGCACATTAGAACTTATACTACACGATTTAGCGAAAAGATGAACCAGCCAAATCAAATGTGACTCAATTCCTCTTTTGCAGAACTATTGTCTTTCGAGATCTATATACAATCGAAATATCGTAAGATCTGCTCTTGTAACAGCAATGATAATATAATTCTATCATAGGGCAATACTCCTGCGAGGTTGTAACACAACTGATTCGAAAACGTCGGATATTTCATGCCTTAAAAAGTGCTTCCTTCGATAAATTTTTGCATTTTCGCCGAGCGAAGCGAGGAAAATAATCACGACGCTAAAGCAGTAGTATCGCGTTATACGGAGACTCCAAGCGGGTCGCCATCTCGAAATTTAATGTTCGTCTGTCAGTCTGGCGTACGACCTCGTTCCCAGGCTCTTAGGCCAGAACTGTACACCGCCATTTTTTTGGTGACATGCAATAGAGTGCGAACGGAAGTGATTTTGTATAACAAGATGCAGATACAAGGCCAAGCAGTTCGACGGACGGCTGCAAAATTGCCCGGATATTTTGCCAGTGTATTAGAGGCAAGCTTGGTAGCCGTGAAACGAATTTTTTAAAGGTATCGACTGGCCGACATGAACACAATCCCAGACGCCAGTATTGTGTTAAAACGCAGACATCTCTTCAGAATGGAGTAGCAAAATACAGTCGGTGGCAAATTTCACCTTTTACAATAACAGGATTGTAGTTTTCAGAATCCAAGTTTTGACAAGATGACGACGCACAACACAGTCGGTATGAGGACTGCTCTATCACAGTGTATTTTGAAATCATTGAAGACGTAAACAATAGTGTTTTGGTTTTGGTTTCCTTTGCTGGAAAAGAGCTAAAGCTGTGGCTTTCAGGAACCGGTGAGTTTTGAAAAATTACTTCAATTAACGTGCAGTGCACGTATGCTCTTTTAAAGTAAAGTTATCATTATGGTATTTCAACATTTGCCGTATATTTTGTCGTTTGATGCCCCGGGAACTGTGATGAAGGCCAAGTAGGATTATACTGTGATCTTTTCGCTAGCTTTCAAAGCTATTTCAGAGTGCCTTCGTGCAAGATTGTGTCATCCGATTCCTGACATGTTTGCGTAATTTCACTGACAGTCTGACATATGGAAATGCTGTAAAGTTTTCTCGCCGTGTTTGTCGGCACATTGTATTCAAGGATGAACTGTAACTGAGTTGAAGTGCTCTTGCTTTTTGAAGGCTATTAAAGTAGAAAATACGCGGCCAGGGGCCACTGAATTCCAAATTAAGCAATATTACAGTCTATTTGTACATTATTGTCTGTGGGTGGCCGAATTTAGCTCGCTCAACACAATCGGACCTCGTACTATTTAATGACCGGGTTGGCTCGCTCAGTACAATCGATCCTTGTATTATTTAGTGACTTAATTTCTTTTTTCTGTCAAAGATTTTAAATTCGTCAAACGCGATTTGAAAAGTTGTTGTGTTCAAAATTGAATCCTTGCCAAAATTCACACATTTTGCGAGACTTCGAAAGCGTGTAAACAAGCGACTCTCGCTTTGACAGTTCTAAATTTGTTACACTCGAAGAAGCGTATTAGATTTATGAAGTGAAAACACACACACGTATGTGGTTAGGATACAGCGTTGGCTGGAGAAATCGCGGCTAAAATTTATAAAAATGTTGGTGTCGAAGATCGACTTTGCTGACTGTGCACTAACTGATCGAGTCACAATTCTAGTTGCGCTTTTCTTGCCTTTCAAGTCTCGGGAGTATTCTGTAGTTGCGTGTAAAAGTTGTCTCAGCGAACTTTGGGGTTCAGCTATAGTGTCCACGAAAATTGCAGACTGTGCACGTTGTCTGAACTAAACTAGACTGCCGTGCGACAAAGATCTTTTTTACCGGCCGACTGGTGACGTCGCTACACAAACCGTGGTTTGTAAAAAAAGATTTTAAAATAATCTCAAAGCGGGCAAAAAAAAGAACCCCACTTTCCGAAAACCCACCACAGAGCGAGAGGATATCTGCGATTATCGCATTTCTAGTAAATATTCATGACCTTGTACCAGAATCTATCGCGGTCTGTGAGGCCTGGAGCGAGTAAGCGAGTGTTCAACATGGCGTCTCGTAGTGTGTTTGTTGGCTGCCGCAGCTTAATAAGGGCATGTACAGTACAAGCACGGTACTGCTCCACTAAAGAGCAAGGCGGCAATGAACTAATGCAGTCAGAAGTGATTGAAGAGGTGCCACAAGCCCCGGGTATTGACAGGTACGACTTGACTAGAAGTGACTAGAAACAAGTCAGCTATGGTCAGGTTTTGTTGAGCCACGTGCAGCCTGTTTCACGATAATTTCTGTATTCTGATTGGCTGGGAGCACGTCAATTTATCCCAAACAGTGCAAAAATGGGAAATTAACAGTGCAGAATTTTGAAATTGAAAATGATTTTTGTCAGCTGAACCAAACGAAACAAAATGACTGACAGATTTGACGGAAACTATTGTATGGATGTTATTAACAAGTAAGCACATGATTTTCTGTGCAATTTTGAAATAAATGAGCACTCATAAATTTTTCACGCCGCTTGTGCAATTTTGTTGGGCTTTGAAAAAATTACAAAATCATGTGATTACCTTTTTATCCAGAGATAGAACTTAGTAGTTTTTCTTACTAGACAACCGGACTAGTAAACCCCAAATTTTAGTCTGCCAAATTTTTACTGGTCCCAATACAAGTGATACAAATTTTAAAATGAAGTACTGAACTGAGTTTCTAACTTTTGGTGCTGACAGTTATGCAATAACTGGTTATGTAGCTGTTTTTCTGCAGGAAATCACTGCTAGGTTTTCATTAAAGTCACAAGGCAAGACATTTAGTGGTAGTTCAAAGTGTTTTGAGTGTGACTAGCCAACTAGTTTCCCTCAGGATCATTAGGATCACTGCCAATGCTGCTGTCAGAGTCAGAAGAGCCTGCGTCATATTGCCAAACGTTAGCCACAGGATCACATGTATAATGTTGGCTTGTGATAGTTTACTGGACAGCCGGTACTAGTTTCTGGCCAATTTTACTAGTCCACAGTCATTTTTATTAGTGATTGGACTAGCGGAGTCTACCGCTAACTT
The DNA here is from genome assembly GCA_964036295.1 of Plumapathes pennacea. NCBI lineage: Eukaryota > Metazoa > Cnidaria > Anthozoa > Antipatharia > Myriopathidae > Plumapathes > Plumapathes pennacea. The sequence continues at coordinate 27,741,954 of OZ038463.1, read as the reverse complement.
CTAACCCTGTTATCAGATATTACCTATACTGTTTGAGACCCTCATTAAATTGGGTGGGCCTTCCATGAAGGCTCCACTGGACAACAGCAATAACACAAGGGCCCAGTCAAACTGGAGCAGTCTCCTTTTCTGGCCAAAGATCGTATGCATGAGTGAAAAATGAGTGCATTTGAAATGTGAGTTTTGGATCCATTGCCTGGGACTAAGAATTGAAGTTGTTCCTATTATTGTTTAATAATGCCTGGTTCCTGTCATTAGCCCTTTGGAATTTTAGTTTGTGTGAAATGGCAGTTTTTCAACCAAATTCAGCCAGAAGGAAAAGCCTCCCAAAATCCAAAAAATATATTTTCTGTGATGTCCTGATATCATTTTTAGTTTTCTGGTGTCTCCCAATTCCCGGCAAAATTTTCTGTTTCTGGAAAAATTGTGTCTGAAACAGTGTTGTTAGAGTTGACACCTCCTGTCAATATGGCGATGAATCATGCAATGGCTCTCATCACCTTTTTATGTGTGTGACAGTGTCGTCAATAAATCAGTTCTGTCATGGACTGCAGTTTGTTTTTAAAGCCCTCCATGTCACCTGCTCTTCTGGGTCCTATAGAGGTTTTGCATGGACACCATGTTGCATGCCTGGAACAATAGAATTTAGCTCCTATGGGAAAGAAAAGCTATTGTTGTGCACAATATTTAATATTTTATTGTTCTGACTATGCAACATGGCAAAACCTCTGTTACATCACTTGGTTACACATGTTTTGAATGAAATTTTAGCATGAGAGGTCTTACCCATGTACATTTTTTTTCTGTTGTTGTTGTTGTTGTTGTTGTTGTTGTTGTTATGTCAGGCTATCAGAAAATTTTTTTGGAGCAGGATCAGTTCCCTTCAGTGCAGAGATTGCAAACAAGTTGATGTCACCTGTAAATGAAAATGATGTAGAAATTAAACCAGAAGGTATGTAGTATAGTGTAACAAAGATTTCTAAAAAACACAATTTGGAGAGATTTAAATTTGAAACAAAATCATGGTGTTATATTCTGGTGAGATTAGAAATAGCAGAGTCACCTAATAATTTATTGAAGGTCTAATTATTTTTTCATCTTGAAATGAACCTGAACTACAGTTAATGTCCCCAGGCTCTGCTCCTTACAGACGTTTTCTGAAACCTACTTTATTGCTCTTTGCTTTACCATATTGCTGTTTCATATTTCTTCTACTTATTTTGATAATTTGATATTTGCAGGATTAATATACCTTCCAGAAATCAAATACAGAAGAATCCTTAACCAAGCATTTGGACCAGGAGGCTGGGCCCTGCTTCCAAGAGGGGAGCCATTACAGTTCCAGGTATAACATTTTGTTAAGTTGGAAGAATTGAAGAATGAGTAGTGAGTAGTGAGTTGATACAGTCACACAGAATATACCCAGGATATGTGAACGCAGAAAACCTGCATATGTTTATGCAGAAAAGGTCTTTGATATGCAGTTTGCTTATGAGAGTGTTTTTCTTATATGTGAGATGAGCAGTGGAAATGTAACATAATCTAATGGGCTCCTTGCATGGGAACTGGCACAAGCTTAAAGGGAGGCTGTCCTGGCATAACTGAGACTGTTAACTACCCAATGAAACATGTGCATCTCCTCTGTAAACGCCTTGGTGCTTTAGAGCAATGGGAAACTCTCTTCTTTTATGTTCGGCAAATTTCATGCCAGGTTAGCCTCCCTTTGAATCCAAGATGGCGACACCGTGCAATGAGCAAATGGGATTCCTGGTGCACAGAGCACAGAGGAGTTCACTTGCTTACCATTATGTAAATATTATATCTTGTACGTATGCCTTTGCGCTCCCACGATGTAATCGTCTTGTGTATCCTTCATGTAAGTTAATACATAGGGTTTTACATAATGGAAAGCAAGTGAACTCCTCTGCGCCCTGTGCTGCTACACACTTTTGAAATCCATGCATTTGCAATACAGATATTTTAGAAAATCAGGCGATCGCTTATAAATGTTGCAGATCCCTTCTATGCTCTGTTTCAATACATCTCTCATACAGGTCTGTGTTTGCTTTAGAGTGATAAAGACAACAGCCAGCTGATAGTGCGTGAGTATGCACTGTACTGTCTTGGCCGGTTTGTGGCCCAAACAGCAGGAGAACACACTTTCTTTAGCGGCAACATGGTCTATGGACGTGCCATGGAGGCAGCAAAGTCCAATGCTATCATGAGGTGTTGTAAAGACCTGGGAGTATCCAGTGAGCTCTGGGATCCTCAGGTAATGTGTCTAAGTCAAAGTTGTATCGAGGAAGAGTTTTCTTGGTGACTCAGTAGTTGTAGGCAAATGTTACAACATTTACATTAGTTTACGAGAGCACCATTGCCAACGTACAGTACATGTGGCTGTACTCTGCTTTATTTTGCTTTTGCTTTTTGTTTTGTTTGCTGTTTAGTTTGTAATTCAGTGGAAAGAAAAGTTTGCAGTGAGCAGTTGGTGTGAAAATCAGCGAACCAGAGAGAAGAAAAAGTTATGGAGACGCAAGGACAGGAAACCAATGGATGCATTTGCATATCCTTGGAAGGAAACTAACCAAGGGAATAAGGAGTAGACAACAGTGGTGTTGTGTTTGTTGTTGGAACTGTTCAGTCAATATCATAGTTCACTAGATTAACTATTTGTTAGAGTCAAGACCACACCTACTTCAAAATGAAAACATCTGAAACATCTGCTTGAATGTGTCTCTGACAGTTGAGTCAAAGCTAGCTTATACTCGTAAAATAACTCATTACACCGGGAACATCGTTAAATCGAGGGTCATTGTATCAGGGTTTCACTGTAATTCGATTGAAATGGCTCTTGGACGTCAAACCCAGTAAGAACTTCTACAGCCAGAGCCTAGTGCAAATCTTTTTCAATTTTTTTTGGATACTTGTCAGGGAGTGGAGTACACAAAGTAAACGTTACAAGAATATAAAAATGACTCATGCCTACAACAGAATACAGAGTGTCCAACCATCCCGATTTCGTCGTAGAACAGCATGTGATCGCAAGGCTCATAAAAAGTTTTATTTACTTACTATAAGGATGCAAACACACTAAAAAGCACAAAATGACATAACAACAACAACAACAACAACAACAACTTCATGCTTGTCTTAGCGTAATTCAGATACCATACATGTAATGTCCCAAATGTTGACTGGGTGTTGTTTGTTAGCGCGTAGCCAGATGGCTTTTTGATAGGGAACTAGTTTAAGACATGAGCAGGTTTCACACAAGTTTGTACATTTCTTGTAGTGTTCCGCATGCTACATGTTATGTAGTACGATGGCCCACAAGGGACACGCTGCAAATAAGAGAGTCGCTGCAAATAAAAGAGAAGCGCGGCAAATAAAAAAGAATCGCTGCAAATAAAAAGATAGTAATGCTGCAAATAGGAACGGAAGACGCTGTGAATAAAGCCTGGTTTCCATATGATCACTTCGATCGCTGAGACCGCCCAGAGTTTTCCATATGATTCGATGATTGTCCGTGGTGGTTTTCATTACAAATATTTCTATCGCCCTGATCGCGGGAATCGTCTGAGATGGAACCGGAGCGATGCTTGTGGCGGCAATCGTTTCGATCAAGCCGGTGACTGTGTTTCCATATATAATTGCTTCGATCGTCCCACTAGTTTTGCGGACGATTCCGGCGACCGAAGCGATCATATGGACACCAGGCTTAAGAAAAATAGGCACCTGTGAGGTGCATGTGTCTACTGCATTTTTTCTTTTTTTTTTGCATGAAGAAATGGCATTTGCCACAAGCACCCCTTTTGCACCACATGATTTGTGACGTATTTCCGTTAGCTTAAATCAGCTGGCCCGCTGCCAAAATGTCGCGTCGCATCTGTGTTTACGCTAAAACTGTTCTACAAGAAACGATTCTTTTCTGGAAAACTGGGAAAATTTAAGAATTGGGAAAACGCACACAATACAGGAACAGAGAGAAGGACACCCAGACATTGAAGGCATTTTACAGATGAAAACTCGGATCAGCACAAAGAAGCACTTTTCGTTACCCCGACTCCGAGAGCATCGCGAGGCGAAACTGAACTACTGGAGAAATGTAGGGTACCCAATAGGAATTTGGGTAGGGGTGTTCCGCTGACTAAATAAAACCTTGACCCTATTCAAGACACAAAAATGGAAATTTTGCTACCCTGTCTAAGACAAAGTGCTCTAATTTGATACCCTGTTCAAGACTAAGTTTAGATAAGTTAACAATGTAATACCAGCTCTTAAGAGAACTAGGTTGACTGCGTCGGCGTGGCGGAAGACAAACTGGTGTATCAACTAAGTGTTGATGAGGGTAATGGAACGCCGTCAAAGAGACAATAGCTGACGTTTCGAGCGCTAGCCCTTCGTCAGAGCGAATGAAAAAAAAAAAAAAAAAAAAAAAAAAAAAAAAAAAAAAGAGAGAAATCGTTTAGATAAGTTAGCCTGCGTTGCACGCGTTTCCACTGGAGCATACGAAGAAATCACGCAGTCTTCGCTGCCCTGTCATTGTTTCCTCGACCAATAGCGAAGTTCGTGCACAATCGGCAATCCGGTGCTTCCTTTCATTGGTTCTGAATATCAACGCGCGACCATTTATTGATTCTTATCTACTTACGCACCGATGACATTAAGTGTCTACGCTTCTTCGAAGCAGTAGACAAAAATGAAAGCCTGCGCGCGCATTTGGCGATAAATAACACTCTGGCGGAGCGATGTATTGCAACTTTTGTGAATGGACATGTAGAGAAATTCAAAGTATTTGCGACAAATGTACAGTCGAGGTGACGAGACCATGAGGGGAGCGGTCACGTTTTCGCTCGCTCTTATATTCTTCGTGTTATCTTTCTCATACTAGAAATACGATAATCGCAGATACCCCCTCGCTCTGGCGACTATTACTTTGGTACTGCTCAACAAAAGCAGCCTTTGTTTTACTGAAGTTTTGACGCAATAATTTCTTCGAAGTCAAGTGCTGCACGCAAAGAAAGGAGGAAAAAATGGTGTGTATACTTTCGCGTTGAAATAAGAATCGATTGCGTGACGCCGTGGGTTTTTCTCACGGTCGACATACCAAATGAATTCATGCAGTCTGCAGGGCACATTCTCAAACATTTAGTACTTGAATTGTGAAGTTGGTCGGCCGCCGTAGTACGGGAAAAAAGGAACACTGATTTTCCAGTTTTGAATTCATAGGCAGTACAATTAAATAGGCTTTCTGTGCGATTTTCTCTCGTTTTTTTTTTTTTTTTTTTTTTTTTTTTTTTTTACTTGGCCTCCCGAAGGCGGGGCCAAGTATTAAATCGCAAAAGTTTTTCCTCGGGGTCGAGAATTGGCACACGCTGATTGGTTGGGGCGCTCATCAGTGACGTCATTTTCTCTATGAAAACTGCCATGAGTACAAATATGAATGATGTATTGAAATCAGTGAAACATGCGTGGAGCTCGTCATGATGGAATTGCACAAATGCATAACTTTGCAATGTACAGAAATGTACGATGAAAGAGCCGCTTTTCAGAACAGTGAAGACAATCAGAATCTGAACGAATAGCTGGAGAATCTTGAGTTACGACACGCGGGAAGGAACTTTGCCTCTTGGCCGGATAGGCTTCACAGATTTTGTCCAACCGTTTAACTTAAAGGTATTTCGCGTTTTTTTACTCCGTATTGTTTGCTCTGATACAATTAAAGCGTTGTACTTTGCTGCGTGTTTCTGTCGCCATAGCTTGGCTGACTGCCATGAACTGAATCCACTATTGGAAGAAATAGTGGCGTTGTTGTTTCACAGCTATGATATTCCTCATGAAGAAGCGGTCTTTGGTACTATCTTGCTTTGAGCAATTTCACTAATCTAGTAGTAGGTTGGTTGTGATCGTCCGGGTTGGAGTAGTCTCCAGAAAGACTGTTGTTGGTGACTGACGTTTCGACTACCTGAGCGGAAGTCATCTTCAGAGTCAAGTGAAAGTATTCGTCAGATGGCGGTATATATGTCTCTGGTTGTTGAAGTGATTGGTCCGTTATGTCGGCCTATGGTTGGTCGAGTCGGCTTGGTTGTGTTTCGTTATTGGTCAGTTGATGTTCTTTTGTCCTGTTCGTTAGTCTATTGTTTGTTCGGTTGCGTTTGATGTCATCTATCAGTCGTTTGTAAGGTGCCGGTAATTGTTGGCATCTGTTGAGTGGTTTCCGTTCTAAGTTTGTGTACCAGTTTTCCAGTGTAAGTCGTTGGTAGTAGTTGGTACTGTGGCTGATGCATTCAGCAGAGTCCCAGTTGATGTTGTGTTTAGTCTGTCGGTGGTGTTCAGAAATTTGATTTCTGATGTCGCCGTTTCTGGTAGCTCGTTTGTGTTCAGTAAGTCTCGTGTTCAGGTTTCTGCCAGTTTCACCGATGTAGGTGGCTTTGCAGTCAGTACAAGATATTCTGTATACTGTTCCCTGTCTGTTGATGGGTTCGTCTTTGTCCTTCACTAATCTAGCTCGACCTTATTCCTAAACCAAAGCCCTGCATTTTTTCCTGTGCTATATTCTAACACGATGTCTAACAGCGCGTTCGCGAAGCATGTTTGTCGTAATTAATGATAATACCTATAAGTAACCCGGTGACACACGATCGGGCATGGGAAACTTATGGCAAGTCGTTATTGTTTCCATATAGTCGCGTAGGGTTAGGTTTTCCCCTGCTACGTCGCGTCTAGTATGAATAGCCAACTTGAAACGTTATCTAATAAAACCAGTTGTATTGTAAACTGTTTTATTTGTTGGAGATGCAGTCATACGTCACGGAAATTGACTTGTACTGTGGAACCTCCCGTACCCTTCGTTCGCCTTTAAGCGGTCGCTTACAGGTATTTCTCACCGTGTGAGTCTTAAGTGAGATCCAGCTTTGGGCCACATTACACAGTAGCTCCCACAACCTTTCCATAATATACAAATTCTATAGCAAAAGAAGAAGAATATATCTTGTAAATGTTGTTCCGAACCTCTGTGTTTTTTTTCTTTATTTCAATATTGTCAACAGACTTAAACTCCCATGGGTTGCATAAGAAAAACGCGAAAAAAAGCGTGAAAAAGCGAAAACTAGAGTAAAAGTCGAAATTGAAGAGAAAACTACTGCACAAACTGTGCTGAAAGAACGTCTATCCAAACTACTTTAGGAATTAAATGAAAATACTAAGATACTTTTTTAAGGAAAGTTTTTTTGCGCATTATATGGAAATATGGTTACCGTTGGTGACGCAAAAAAACTCTCCCCTTCCCCCAGAGGAGTAATATTAAGCAGATACTTGAACTCACACGTTCAATTTCTACAAACTATTTTTGACAGCTCGTTGAATCTTTTGAATGTTCAGTTTTTCCAACTTTGACAAATGCAGCCCGTGACCAAATCATTTATGACCTTTCCCGACCCCTCCCCCCACACATACGAAAATGCTGAAATATAGCCGTTATCCCTAAAAAATGACCGATAGGTGTACGGAGAAAGTTTCCTAATCACAAACAAACATGATGACGCTGACATTTTAATTTATTTCTGCCGATGGATCATATACGAAAAAAAGTCCTTTGAACCCTAACACCACGTAGACGAACATGAAGACTGATACGTCTTGAGCGTAAAGTGGACTTTTTTGCATAATAGTCAACAACACCCGAAGTTGCATGTATTCTTTTGTTTGTGCTGGTATTCCGTGCTTGCTTCTTAGGTAAATACTTGGTAAAAAAGATATTTCTTAACTTTAAAACTGTAAAGGAACACCACATGGACGAACATAAAGTAGCAGTAGACTAGCGGTATTCATTGAGTTCGTTCTCATCGGCCTTTCCAACCTTGCATCAGTCGCGGTATATTGACCATTGGGAGCGTTGGCCAATTGGATATAGGAAAGTTTTTTTCTCCCCTGCATCAACAAAACAAAACAAGCAATACCAGTAATCCTATGCACCGCTTCACGCTTTATATTTAACATATGTAATGAAATTTTACCGCGGGTTCCCACATTCGTTTGTAGTTCCTATTAGACTCTGATAATAACATATTTCTCGAACGTACGATACATTTTAGGTTCTTTACCCGGCTATGTTTAAAAAAATACGCTGTGGTTGAAGAATACGACATTTTATTATAATATAATCGTTTACACGATTTAATCAATTGTGCGGGCTAACGGGTGTTACATAATTCACGAAGTTAAGTTGGGGATCTTGGACATTTGTATACTCTAAATGTAAGGCATTGGGAAAACCTAGAAAACCCAGAAAATGGTTACATTTCAAAGTCTGTAAACACAAGGTTCCCAAATGTTTCTTCCTTGTGATTTTCCAAGGTCCAAAGAACTTCACAAAAGGTTCTCGGACTAGTTGCAGGTCCTTTAGCAACAATGGCTCCTCCGGAACCATGACAGTGTGTATTAATATACATGATACTTTCCTGGGTAATGAAAAACAGGGAGGTTCTCTGGTCGATAATAATGTGCGCCAGACCACCACCCCTGGTTTTATACGATTCGAGCTGATGCCCTACCGTAGAAAAATCATGCTCATCTCTTAATCTAACAGATAATATGGTTGGTCAACGGTAATGCTGAAGTATTGCGAGAGATGGCCAGCTGCCTCTTCAATTGACAAATACCGAGAAGATAGACTCCAACAAAACATGTCATACAACCGATTGCCTAGGTCTATACAACCGCATACAGCATGCACTAGGTTGGACGGTAGACTGCCTCCATTTGGAAGGTGCAGGCTTTTCCTTTTAATACAATAACCTAGGAGGATGGAAATTACGCTACACCCGCGCACTGCTACCACTGCCTCCCTTTCGACTGACTTTGACTGATGTCCTGTTCCAGAGTTCCATGTGGTGTTCCTTTACAGCAACAAAAACCACTCTACATAATCTACGTGGACCTTACGGAGGCATACGATAAGCTCTGCCACGGAAATTCCTGTTCAAGCTCCTTTACAAACACTTCAGATGCCACCGCCTAATTGACCTACTCAAGGCGATCTACTCAGGCACTACGGCAACCATCTTCGGCAGCAAAACCAAAATCGATGTAAAAGAGGGGTGCTGCCAAGGCGGCATCGAGGCACCCCTACTTTTTAACATCTACTTCGATTTTGTGGCCCGCATTATCGACCGCCGCCTCACCGATAAGCTCGGTGCAGCGTACGGCGCCAAATTCGAATATAACATCCCTGGTGAGTGCACGGACAGGACCGAGCGGTCGGCATGCCGGGCGCGTGGCGTCGTGCTCATCAAAAAGATCCTATACGCTGACGATGCCGCTTTTCTGTTCGCAACCAAGGCCGCCGTGGAAGCCGCGCTAAAGATTATTAAGACAACGCTGGAGGAGTATGGGCTGATACTTTCCATCAAGAAGACGGAGACGCAGGTGGCAAACGACGTGCAAGGACTACAATGCCAAGACGCTGGTGGCCATAGAGGGAATCAGCATCAAAAATACGAAGGTATTTAAGTACCTAGGGGTCAACATAGACCTCGAAGACGGGTCTGCAATGACGGCGCATCGGATTGGAGCGGGTTGGGGCAAATTTAACGAGATCAAACGCGTCCTTACTGACGCCCGCATCGACATGAAAATGCCAACGCAATTCCTGCATGCCTACTGCAGGGCCCGGCTGTGCTACACAGGACACACGTGGAATATCGCCGAGAAGGACATGGGTGCGCTAGAGGTAGTCTGGCGCAAGATGCTGAGGACCATGGTCAAGGGCGGACACCGACGAAGCAACGTACCGCCGCCACGCAACGAGCGCGAGTCCGAAACAGCCTACAAGCAGCGGATTGACAACCAGGACTGGGACTATTCTACCGCATAACCAACGCCGGCAGACTTGATGTATTCGTACGCAAGCAACCCCTACGCTGGCTATAACACGTAGTACGCATGCCCAACTACATGCCCCAGAAACAAATTCTGTTAGCAAAAACGCAAAAAAGAAAAAACGCCACCGATCGTTGGCGAAAGCTCGAGAAATGGACTGGCTTCGATAAACAACAACTGCGCGCAATGATGAAATTGCGTTGCTCGTCGAGGGATGCGAGAATACCATCTTTTTAATACACTAGGAACGCAATTATCTCCCTTTTAATCAAAGCGAGCTCCTCCGTGAAGCGCTTTTTTTTTTCTTTTTCTGGGTCGAGAATCAGCTCACGGTGACTGGTTCATATTATCACGTGATATGCGATGACGTAATTGACTTCGCCAAACAACTCGAGATGTGGCCAGTGAAATGCTAGTTTACTTGTGTGTAAAAGGTAACTGCATTCAATCCAAACTCAACACCGTTTGGCTCTGTGGAACATGCACGGATAAACTGGATTTTAGGGAACGATTTTGGCTTGCATTCTTTAGTTCACCGCGGAAGGTTTGAGAATAACCGTAAACAAATGTTTGATGGATACCGCTGCGGGATTGCAAATATCTCTGTCGCTGCTAATTATTTAGTCCCGACGAAACTTTCTGTGGCGACACGAAATACTTCTGGGAAGATTACAGGCCGAAAACGGAAACCAAAGCTACGATGAGCTTTAGCCGTAAAACAATGGCGATTTATGCTTTACTCTGTACATGACCATAAAATTCTTCTGCTTATCGTACTTTGCCTGTTGAAGTGTTTCTTTCATTCGATCATGTAGCCTTTGTTTCGCAATGGTCATTGTATACTAGAAATGAAAAATACACCGAAATAGTCCTGAGCATTGAGTTTGCAGTCACAAATGCACTGAACACACTGTGAACAAAACCGCAATAATATTGTAAACATGTCTCATGTTACATTCCTCGCTTTCAATTTTACATTTGTTACAGAGCACGAACACTCGAAAGCCTGATAGAAGAAACGTATTCAGTTAATAAAAGAAAGCACATAAGTATTGAAGCGAAGCCTGAGTTAATCGTGGAACCAATTCTTAAGTGTAACACGACACTTGTTTACAATATTGTTGCGGTTTTGTTCACAGTGTGTTCAGTCATTTGTGAACTGCAAACTCAATGCTCAGGACTATTTCGGTGTATTTTTAAGCTCGCGTTCAGTACAGAGTGCTGAAAAGCGAAGCTTCATGCGATCCAGTCAATTGGAATGTGTCCCGGTGCTGTCAACAATGGATTCCAAATATGGAAGTCGTTCTGTTCCCAATTTGGGCAGTATCGATATTACCGACAACGCAACAAAATCTAGAACGCGATCGTCGAAGTAGTTTTTGCGGTGGCATTTTTAAGTATCCCACCTTATTGCAGTTAAGACTGCGTCAGTCAGTCAGTCCGTCATGCTGTGTCAACAATTGCCTTTGAAATTTGAGCATCATCGAATACGCATGAAGAAACGAAGAGATGGGAAGACGTTTTCTGGAGTTATTTTGATTGTTATCATTGTATTCCTGAATTGCCAGTAGATCTGTTGCACTTCAGAACCATTATCACAGAGGTTTTGGTAATTTCTCGGTTTGACAAGTGTAAGTCAAAGTTGAAAGACCCGTGACCACTGACAGCCCTGATCGCGATCGAGCGACTTCAGCTTGTCGAAATATTTCTATCGTTTGATTATATTTGCTTTGCTTTGCTTCGCATAGTTTTCGCCAGCAATGAAAAATGCTGTAGAGAACTGAGAGAAGAAGAATTCGAGAATGAATTTGACCAAAACCGCAAGTAATGTCAACAAGTTATCAGATTTCACTTAAACTTATTCGACTTGAAATTCAGCCAAAAGAAGAAAGGTGTGTTTTCTTTAAGCACGTATTTAGTTTGAATGCAGCCCAGGCTAGAGTATCATGGCCTCTGATGAAGTATGTAGATGTTGGACATAAGCTGTGCATGACATGAGTAATGAAGTCACGGATAGACCTTTTTCAGTGCGACTCCGGAAGGTCTCCTTTCGGTTCAAAGATTTGGCACTCGGTGAAGGATTTTAAATTCTCCCAATTCGAGCGTCTAAGTTTATTATTTTCACCCTCTGCCGCCTTGTAAATTAGGGCTTTCAAAACTGAGACTAAATCGAATACGCGGTTCACAAAAGTGGAGGCCAGCGGAAACGGATGCGCACTTCCACATACCTAAAATTAAACAATTTTTACGATGTGGCCTTGAGCCAGTTCTATTAAATACCCACTCCCGCAAAAGCACTTTTTACAAATTCGCGAGCTTACAGCTGCCTTGCTGCTTTGATTCATATCTGGTATACAACGAGCATTGCGAAACATTTCAACAAGCAAAGTACGATAAGCAGGAGAATTTTATGAGGCAACAGATGTCATGTACAGAGTAAAGCATAAATCGCCATTGTTTTAAAGCTAAAGCTCATCGTAGCTTTGGTTTCCGTTTTCGACCTGTTATCTTCCCAGAAGTATTTCGTGCCGCCACAGAAAGTTTTGTCGGGACTAATTATTTAACGGGGACAGAAAAATTTGCAATCCCCCAGCGGTATCCATCAAACATTTGTTTACCGCTATTCTCAAAACTTCCGCGGTGAACTTAAGAACGCAAGCCAAAATCGTTCCCTAAAATCCAGTTTATCCGTGCATGCTCTACAGAGCCCAATGGTGTTGAGTTTGAATGAGATGCAGTTAACTTTTACACACAAGTAACGAACAATTCACTGGCCACATCTCGAGTTGTTTAGCAAAGTCAATTATATACATTACATACATACATACATACATACATACAGGTCCAACCACAAACAAAGTATTACATACATACATACATACATTTTTTTATTGATGCTCCCCTCAAGGGGCTTTTCAGCAACAATTTGGCTTCGCATATTACTGTGGAGTACAGGCACTGAGGGTGGTCACTGCCAGAGATTTGTTTACGTCCTCAGTGGTTCTTTTACGTCCCCCCTGTAATCAAGTATAGAAGTATAGGGAGACGGGACCGCCATTTTACGTAGTCAGCCGAGCCACGTAAAGATCTTACCATTTGCTGATAGAAACAAAGGCAACATTTTCTCCTCAGTTATTTTCAGACCCTGAGTGCTGGTCCGGCCGGGGTTCGAACCCGCGACCTCCCGCACGAAAGATCGGCAGTCAACCAACTGAGCCAACCGGGCGGCGGTTTACGTCATCGCATATCACGTGATAATATGAACCAATCACCGCGTGCTGATTCTCGACCCAGAAAAGAAAAACACGGAAAACACACACACACAAAAAAAAAAACAGAAAAAACAATTTACTTTTTTAAGCTCGTCGGGGCCACGCCCCGCGAGCAATCAGGTTTCATTTGAGCAAGGTGTCAAAAGCCAAGTTCTCTATACTGTGTGATATTTTTCTGGTGAGAAACTGGAAGTCTCTCTTGGGAGTTCCGCTCTTGTCCCCACTTTCCATTTTTTGGTCTCGACGCAACTCACGCCGCGAGCTCAATGGCAACGCCAGTCTAGTTGATTGTACAGTAAACTTGAACAAAACTTTAAACTAAAACTACACTCTCTCAAAAACAGTGTCCGATATGAAGAGACTATCAATGTTCATAATATTCCATCAAAATGTGAAGGGGCTCGACGCTGACCTGTTGAGCGGCGCAGCGGCAATGTTTCTGGAGTTGCATCTCTAATCAGTGGTTGGTCGGGTTGAGCTGCTGGCTCCATCTCAAACTCCAGGTTTGCATTCGGTGGTGCATGCTCACTGGTAGAGTGGAGGTGTCGGCGGTTGCGCCGGTAGGTCCTTCCAATGACATTGACGAGATAGGATCGCTGGCCTGCGCACCCAACGACACGACCCAATGTCCATTCGTTATCTCGTGGTAACCGCATCCTGATTGCATCACCTCTGCGTAATCCAGGCAGTTCTCTAACACGTCTGTCACGGTTGTGTTTCTGCTTTGCTTTCTTCTCTTGATGCTTTTTTGTGCAAAAGCTACTATGCATGGCTTCAATAACTTCTTGGCTATAGGCAGACGCGTGCGTGTACGTTTTCTATAAAAGAGCTTAGCTGTTGAGGCATCCATGCCCTCAGTCGGTGTACTAGGCCATTCCAATAAGGCCAATAATGGATTGTCGTCGCGTGCTTTCTTTAGCGTTTTCCACACGCCCGCTGCTCTGTGGGAAGCACAGACTAGGAATGACATGTTGAAAGTCTAAGTCTTTACTAAAGGTTTTAAAGTCTTAAAGGTTTAGCATCTAGTTAGTCTTTATTGAAGGTTTTAAATACGGAACTTCTAAATGGTGGGCCATTTTTGCTCACTACTATTTTTGGTATACCATGTCTGGAGAACCATGACTTCAAGATGGTTATGACTCGAGTGGCAGTAGTGGACTTCAAATCTTGCACTTTAAACATTCCAAAGTAGTAGTCCACAGCGGTTACGAACTCTTGCTTTTACTGCTCAAACAGTTCTACTCTAGCCTGCTCCCAGGGGACCCGAGGCACACCGTGAGTAGTTAATGGTCCTTGCATTGTTCTAGGCAATATCTGCTGCAAGTGGGACACTTCGACAGATAAACCTTGAGTGCAGAACTTTGTGATACCTGGCCAGTAGACTCGAGCTCTTCGTAGAGTACCTTCAATTCCGATGAATGACTCATGTAGACTTTTGATAGTGCTTGGACGCTCTGTGGCTGGTATCAATATTCAGTAGTCAGCTCATCAGGGCTGTTCCAGTACAGTTCTTGTGTGCTGGTCAAGTTTCTTTGCTTCTGCTCGACTTCCGGACCATCCGGTTTGGATGGTTTTAATCAATATTTGGAGTTCCTAGTCCTGGCCAGTTGCGCCACATAGGTTTTTTTGACCTCCTTGGCTTTACACTCACATCTAGCTCAGCAGCATACACACGTTCACGTACAGTATGGACATCGCTGTACTCTTTCTCCGGTGTTGTGTTGTCCAAGTATGCACGGTTTAGCGTATCTTCCAGGTACATAGAAGTGCCTTTCTTATATTCAACAATAGGGTCATAGCTCTGTAGGCGGAGGCGCATACGCTTCAGCCTCTTTAGCGAACTATGATTGGCTCAAGGAGGATATTGTACTCTTCTCATCATGTTCTTGGCTTCGCTGGGGAGAATCAAAACAATGGCGGGTCTTTTTTGCGTGTTTTTATCGCTGGTTTCTAATCACATAAAAGCGTTTTGAAAAGTAAAATTGGCATAACTTATTTAATAATATCTGCTCTTTTGTTTACGTGAAAGGCATTTGTTAATAAGGTCAGGGTTTCGTCACACTGGATCCTACTACGAGTCGTTGATTGCGCGCTTTTTCGTCGTTAACATAAATAAGTCGTTTGCTTCGCAAGATACACACGCTTTTAGAAATAATAAACACATTATTTTGACATGAATATTAACCCCAAGGGGAGAAGCGAAATATACACGTATACAGTTGACCGAGTTAAATGAGGAGCACAAAAATACAACTAAACTATTCTGCAGGGACCATGTCATGACTGAAATCAGTTTGGAGCGTTACTGCTAGGCACAGGACCGAAAAAACAGTGAGTTTTGACAATGAGTATCGATCAAGTCAAGCTGCTTTTTGCTCGCGGCTGCGGCGAGCTTAAAAATGGAGTTTTTTTTGTTTTCCTTTTTCTGGGTCGAGACTCAGCACACGGTGATTGGTTCATATTATCACGTGATACGCGATGACGTAATTGACTCGAGATGTGACCAGTGAAATGCTCGTTACTTGTGTGTAAAAGGTAACTACATTCAATCCAAACTCAACATCGTTTAGCTCTGTGGAACATGCACGGATAAACTGGATTTTAAGGAACGATTTTGGCTTGTGTTCTTTAGTTCACCGCGGAATAGCCGTACACAAATGTTTGATGGATATCGCTGCGGGATTACAAATATCTCTGTCGCCGCTAATTATTTAGTTCCGACGAAACTTTCTGTGGCGACAAGAAATACTTCTGGAAAGATAACAGGCCGAAAACGGAAACCAAAGCTACGATGAGCTTTAGCCTTAAAACAATGGCGATTTATGCTTTATACTGTACATGACATTTGTTGCCTCATAAAATGCTTCTGCTTATCGTACTTTGCCTGTTGAAATGTTTCTTCCATTCCATCATGTAGCCTTTGTTTCGCAATGGTCACTGTATACTAGAAATGAAAAATACACCGAAATAGGCCTGAGCATTGAGTTTGCAGTCACAAAATGGACTGAGCACACCGTGAACAAAACCGCAATAATATTGTAAACATGTCTCGTGTTACATTTCTCCTTTTCAATTCGTGGTTTGCACTCACGTGACCAGTACTTTGACAACAGTTGCTACTCCGCCATGTTGGTGTACAACCTATGTAAACAAACCTGTGTGCAGTGAAGTATCCGAGTGAGTTTTGAGTTGGTTTTATGCCTAATTGTAATTTCCGAGTGCCGTCCTTGATAAAAAATCAAGGCGAACAGCAGGAGGAATTAACAGCAGAAAGACGCATGCGATGGATCTCGGTAATTAGTCGCGACAAGTTGTCCAATAAAATTCTTGAAAACGACCTTATATGTAGTCGTCACTTTGTTTCTGGTCGCCCAGCAGCCTTGTGGGACAAATACAAAACAGACTGGGTTCCGACGCTTCATCTTGGACATACGAAGAGCAAAGTTGTCGATCATGAAGCGCGAGAAGGAAGGGCCGAAAGGTCAAAGGCATGGAAAAAAGAAAAGGAATGAACGAACCTGGAGAGCCAATCTCTTCTGTTCACTTTGACGTTCCCGTCGGTGAAGATGACAAACCTCCAACAGAATGTGACTCGGGTGCGGAGGATGAGTCGGAAATTGCGTATGCTGAGAAAGGCAGACAGACTGAGGAGTACACTGCTACATTCGCTGAGAAAGACTCACAGACTGAGGAATTCACGTTCTTGTTTGAGAGACCCAACAGTGTGCTACCTTTTGAAGAAAGTGATCTTGTAGGCAACGACGAAAAGGTACGTTTTTACACTGGTCTTTCGTGTTACGACGTCCTCTTGAAAACATTTAACCATGTTTCCCAGCATGTAACACGTTGGTCATTGACTCTCTCAAAGTTTCAAGAGTACGTGATAGTGCTGTTAAAGGTCAGACTAAACATGTCATTTCAAGACCTAGCGTACCGTTTTAGGATCCATGTTTCCTCGGTGTCCAGAATCTTTACCACCTGGATGGTAATAATGAATGCACGCCTTTCACCTCTAATCTCGTGGCCAGATCGTGAAAGCCTGTGTTTAACAATGCCCCAGTGTTTTCAATTTTCATTTGGCAAGAAGACTACTGTAATTATTGATTGCTTTGAGGTGTTCATTGATCGTCCTAGTAATCTCCTTGCTCGTGCTTAAACGTTTTCATCATACAAGCATCATAACACCATCAAAGTACTGATTGGAATAACCCCCCAAGGCACCATATCATTTGTTTCTGAAGCTTGGAGTGGACGCACCTCTGACAGAAAATTACAAACTACTGCCAGGAGATATGGTTATGGCAGACCCTGGTTTTATCATTGACGAAAGCTTGATGTTCAAGCAAGCGAAGTTGGTGATCCCGGCTTTTACTAAGGGCAAGGATCAACTGGACTCCATTGATGTGGAGCGTACTAGAGGTATTGCCAATGTTCGAATTCATGTAGAGAGGGTGATTGGCCTCTTACGAAGAAAATACACTATCCTTGAGGGTGATATACCCACTGATTTTCTTGCTTGTGATCCAAGTAGTGCAACACCAAACAGCAGAGTACCTATGATTGACCATATTCTTAGAGTCTGTTCAGCTCTTGTCAATCTTTGTCCACCAATTGTTCCTTTTGATTAGATGCAATATTTAATATTGACAGTACAACCAGTTTTACCATTTAATTATATGCAATTAATTTATATTGTCTATATGTTGTCTAGACATTTGCAATTAGCATACTGTAGTCAACTATAATATTTAAAACTCAGTGGTTCCTGAAGGTCACAGTGTTAGTTCTTTTCCGCAAATGAAGCAAAACCCCAAACATTATCGTCTACATTATCCTTCAGTGATTTTAAAATATGGAGTAGCTCTCACACAGTTCTAAAAGTCCAATCCCCATTGCATTGAGTACTCACGACGGTCTTGTCAAAACTTGGATCATCCTCAGTGTGACAAACATTATATTTCGAGATGGCGACCCACTCCAAATAAAGCGATACTACTGCATTAGCGTCATGATTATTATTTGGGGTAGCAGATTGATGTAATTAGAGACTGGGAAGGTTGAGTGTGGCATGCTGCTTTGCTTTGAGAAGCACCAATACGCCCAGCCCTGTGATTGAAAAAGCCACTTCCTTTCGCTTGCTCCCGTGCGTCCCTTTCTACTTGTTGGATGTCAGCTTCACCTAAGTGGACTCTCACTTCTGAACAAGCATGAAGAAGATCAGAGTAAGAGTAGTCTAAATATCTTTTGTCAAAAAAGTCAGAAATGGTAGAAACTATGCGGCTTTTCTTAACAAAGCTTTCAGCATATGGCTTAATAAGGCTCAAAGCAACGGGCTTAATACTGCATTGATTGAGTTCTGCATAGAAAGAGGCCATATCTGAAGCCGTTGGGGCAGAGAGTACAGATGCTGGCGGTGAAGGTGTAGGAACAGGTGATGGAGAGGTGTCAGCATGAACCGCCGCTTGTAGGTTTGCAATCTTCTTGTCCATGTCTGCTTTCATTTTCCTAGCCGAAGAAAAATTGATGTTCCTGATTCTAGCGTACGGCACTTCCTTCACATATGTGGGTAGAATCCACAAACATTTCACTTGCGTGCACGCCAACTTCCCATGCTCCTAAGCTCAAAATGCAGAGTCGCTCAACCTTTAAGAAGCAAGTGTATGAGTGTTGTAATGATAATTTATAGTTTAATCAGATTTCATTTGAGCAAGATGTCAAAAGCCAAGTTCTCTATACTGCGTGATATTTTTCTGGTGAGAAACTGGAAGTCTCTCTTGGGAGTTCCGCTCTTGTCCCTACTTTCCATTTAGTATATTCTGGTCTCGACGCAACTCACGCCGCGAGCTCACTGGCAACGCCAGTCTAGCTTATACAGAGGTACAAAAGTTTCAGTCACAGCTTGCTACTTGCATGCAGGTATCGATCCGCTGCGACCAAGAAGTAGATAGATATATTGCTTTATTTTGATAGGGTAACTCTTTCAGCTTATAAAAAATACTGCTAGAGTATCAATAGAGGCCCTATAGTAATAAAAAATGTATACAAACAAACATATATTTAACTAGAAACAAAAGAAAAAGCCGCAGCACTAACCGGCGAAAGTTAATTCAAATCAATCAATTTAATTGTGTATAACCTAAAAATACCTATATAATAAAATAATTCTAGATACAATATTAAAAACAAAACAAAAGAATAATTACAAATTACGATTATAAACAACACAGCCCTGTTGAGAAAAGTACATTTTTTGTAGCATTCTAACCCGGCCGCGGGAACATGTACGCGGCGACTCTGTCTGGTTATCCTCGGGGTGAGATCTCTATTAAAAATAGAATAGTTTCTAAAAACTATGGGACATGCCCCTGAAGGCAGTGCTTAACAAGGTTTAAGACGTGCTTCTCACGTCGTTTCTTGTAATCGCCCTACTGTAGCTGCAGTCTAATTGCTTCTTTGTTGCTAGCAGTTCTCATTTCTATTCGGGTGGCGCGACGTTGAAGTTTTTCTAAGGAGTCTGCACTGCTCCTTCCTCAACAGCACCTTACCTGATTGCGGTAGTCAAGTACTGGAATGATAATAGATTTATATATCACACTCGTGGTGTCCATTGATAGAGCTTCTAACTCGGCTGAGCATGACTCATCTCTTTCCAACTACGCTGGTAAAGTGTTTTACGTGCGCATTAAAAGTCTCATCAAGTATAACGCCCAGGTACTTAAATTCTGCGACACGTTCTCTGTCACGTGTTTTTAAACTTTGATAGTAAAATCACTAACAGAAGATAGGCGAGGGCTGGTTTATCTCTTATACAAAAAAGTTTGTTACCAGGAAGCCACTGACTGACTAAATTAAAAAAAAGGAGTATCAAATATGTGTAACTCTACACACCAATGGTGTCGGTGAACAGATAGATCAAATGTATTTATAGGTACCTCCAAGTTAAAGTCTGTATACGTTTGAAATCTATATTTCTGATATTTACCGCTGGCGAACGTGTTCTCTTGAGCGAGCGGTTGGGAATCCGACCATCTGCTGCGCTCGTTTATTGACCAAATTAGAAAGCTAATGTGACCTAAAAATCCACAAATCTTGTGGACATGGTCGGACCTAAAGATTTACGGTGACTTCATTTTTTATGTCGGCGGGTTAAAGACAGCAAACAGGCTGATGCTTTCAGCATTCTTGACTGAATTCTCTACTTCGAAAATAATCCAAGGCCATAATTTGTGTTGAACTTATGGGGAACCTCCAGTACGAGTGCATCTGAGTTTAGATATTTAGCCCTCTATGAGCAGCTCTCGAGCGAGATTCATTTTGTGTTTTTTCGCTCGACGTCCTTCATGTGAATAGCGTGAATTGCTTAAAGACTGCTGCTTCGCGGGGGGCAGGAGGGTTGATAATATAGTTTGTTTGCAATGCATTCTGGGAATGGTCAAATATCCTCATTTGGATTGGCTTTTGAAAA
This sequence comes from Plumapathes pennacea, assembly GCA_964036295.1. NCBI lineage: Eukaryota > Metazoa > Cnidaria > Anthozoa > Antipatharia > Myriopathidae > Plumapathes > Plumapathes pennacea. The sequence continues at coordinate 27,721,338 of OZ038463.1, read as the reverse complement.
TTGGCAAATAATGGTAAATAAACGCTTACCGCTTACGCTTACTCCTTTGCGTAGAGGTATGTTGTTTCCAGGGGATCGTTGCCCGGATTCTCCACCAGATCTGTTACGGGGCCTTTCAGTTGTGTAACAGACACAGGGAACTCGCTTGCAAGGAGGATGAAACGGTAATCTTCGTGATAGCTTTTAATCTTGATTTTTTCAACTCATCTTTCCACTACAAATCCCTCGTCCATTTCTCTTATCTTATCGTTCGCCTGGTCTGTTATGCTGTATTCCTTCCTCTTCTTTGCTAGGTCCTTCTCTCCTTGCTCTCCTACATTATTCTCTTCTACCCCGCGCGGGCCCTGTTATATGGCCTAGCGCGGAGTGCAACTAATAAATATTTATATAATTGCTGCCGTGGGCAGCAACACCTATTCGCTGTATTCACTGAGCTTTCGTTTGAATCGGTTTTTCTATTTGTTCGGATTCGCTCAGTTGGGTCTGGGTACGAGTTACAACCCGCGCGGAATTATGGGAGCGTCGACAGATACCTGACCAGCATTGTAGTTTATCATGCAGACCAACTGATGCAAGTCGATGTCATCATCAAAGTGGGTAATGCGAGGTGCAAGCAGAACGTGTGGAGTTTCCACAGGTTTCTCCTACATCTTTGCCTGATGGAAACTTTGGTCCACTCTCCCGACCTCCCCCCCTTCACGTTTCCCTCTGCTGTGTACTGATCCAGACAGGCAGAGTGTCCAGTGCTTGGACATGTCTTAAACCTTCCTCCATGGTAGAAACTCCAAGCACCACCATGGTGCTCAACATGTCGAAAGATCTCACAGCCGTAATGATTACGACCGTACATGTCCGGGTCGCGCGGAGTAATGACCACTTTCCATTTAGCGGCACCCTGGTTAGAAGCTGATGATTGTCTAGCTTGTCATGTGATTCGAGCCAGGGTCGGCAATATAGATCAAGCCTCCAGCGAGTGGTTACCACGTCAAACCAGCCGCCTTGTATTCGCCCGGTTTCACAGCAACCATATGTTCCGCACTAACTTAAAGAATAAGAACGCAAATAAATATATAACCACAAATCATGAAGAATATTGGTCTTATGGTCTGTCAGTAATGCCAGGTACAATACCATTTTATTGTAATAGATAACAGAAAATGATACATTAAGAAAATTGTAACAATATAAATTAGCGATGCGAAACTAAATGAGACTTAGTCGTGCCAGGGTGGCCAGAAAAACCCTCCTAAAAAACCTCGTGAAACAAAATCAGCAGGAAATCTGGAGCGGGCCAGGCACAACCTACGTCCCCCACCAGGATTTACTTTCTAAATCATTCTAAACAAGCAAAACATTAAAGCCCACTATAACCTTAGAAGCCTCCAAGCGATCGTTAACGGTGGGCTTAATGTAAGGAAACTTCGATAAGGCGCACCTCAATCCCACATGCATATCTTGCAGATCAGCACTAATATTCTTGCAAGCAGGACTAGACGCCGCGCCTGACCTGATACTGTGGGTGCCGTAAATAGAAATGTCTTCCAAAAGGGACTAATAAACTTTATAAATTCATCTCGTACAGTAGAGAATATGAAAAACTTTTGGATTTGTGAAATGATTCCTTAGATATAGATTTAACGATTCGCCTAATTAGTGGAGGAGAACAGAAATTGGACTCTGATAAAATCTTAATTAGCTTCTCGGTAATGGCTACCGGGTAAGTGGCTTTACGGGACTTGGCTAATGATGAAGTGTGTCCTTCCCCGTATTGATCATTTTTACCCTCAGGAAAGTGAACAGACATGTGATCATCAAGAATCGTAATGTCTTTGAGCTTTAAATTTTGGATTTTATTCAAACGAAAAAACCCGGCAAAGCCAACTAATAGAATAAACAATAAACAAATAGTAGGAATTGCTCAATTACAAGGCATAATGTCTACCGGTAAAGGATCTTTGGGCCTAACTGGACGAGCGAGGGATCTTTTTGCCCCCTCTAAGGATGAATTGACAAAGGAATGGTTGGTGGGGCAATCCTCAATTCCCGCTACATTACGACCCCATTTAATACCGTAAACCACGGATTGTATCGGGGAGTACCCTGTATTATTGAGGACTGAGGCTTTACGAAGCTCAGCAATAAAAAGAGCAATATGAAGGGGTTTCGCTGGAATCACTGGAACGCCAATCTTGGGCGTAACCTAATTACGCCATCTTGCCCAGCCGAGTCTGTACTTCTGTAATATAGACTGGGTCTTGGATTGCAACTGTAAGCTCAGCAATGATGAGTCGGCCAAAGACGTCGCCTCACGCCGTATCTCGACCTGCAACAGAGAAAAACATAAACAATATTGATAGACAAGGAACTGGGAATGTGCACGAGCAGCGAAAACATTGCGAGCATAATGAGCGCGTAGATGGTGGCGTAATAGAAAACGCAACGTAAAAATGGGGCCATACCGTATGCCTAAACAGCGAAAAAAAGAACAGTAGGCCCATCTGTAAGCCTGAGTGGCAAAACAATAAAAGCGAAATGCCGCAATATACGCCTAAGTGGAGAAACAACAAACGTGAGGCCACAATTTATACGCCTGAAGGGCCTAACAAAAGACGAAAAACATTAAAATGGCAAGATAAATTAACGGGAACAAAAGAAGAGAAAGGCTAACCTAAAATCTAACCGTAGGGGGTAACATTCTGAATCTCGGGCAGCCACGAAAAACAGAGGGGCGGGACTTGTAAACTTGCCTCTGGCCGGGACCCTCAAGCAAAAAGTCGCAAATGTCAGACATTGCGAAGACTTCTTCAACACACGGCTTAAACCCGGACGAGCCGTTGTGCCGGAACGATCAAGGTTCCGTGTCCGGAGAAGGATATAAGCGCTCTAACTAGAAATACGATAATCGCAGATACCCCCTCGCTCTGGCGACTATTACTTTGGTACTGCTTAACAAAAGCAGCCTTTGTTTTACTGAAGTTTTGACGCAATCATTTCTTCGAAGTCAAGTGCTGTACGCAAAGAAAGGAGAAAACAATGGTGTGTGTTATATACTTTCGCGTTGAAAGAAGAATCAATTGCGTGACACCGTAGGTATTTCTCACGGTTGACATACCAAATGAATTCATGCAGTCTGCAGGGCACATTCTCAAACATTTTGAATTGTGAAGTTGGTCGGCCGCCGTAGTACGGGAAAAAAAGGAACACTGATTTTCCAGTTTTGAATTCATAGGCAGTGCAATTAAATAGGCTTTCTGTGCGATTTCTTTCTTTCTTTCTTTCTTTTTGACTCTGGAACGCATGCACTGGACTGTGAGGCATGCACATTTTAATGAATCGAGTTGTTTTCCAACAGCGTGATTTCTCCCCAGAGTCAAATTAAAATTTGAACGGTTTACTTCAAATTATACACGGGCTTCAAATCTAATCATACTTCAAAGAGCTTGTGAATAATTCTCGTTACAATAACCGCGTGTCAGATTGTAGCATTTCTCGAATAGACAGTTACAGTTTTAGATCTTGAAAGAAAAACAGACATCTGACTAAATCATTTAAAACTCCAGGTTCAGGGTGCTCTGAGCAAATACTCTAGCCGAAGCAATACCTCGAGAGAAAATGATCAGCAAGCAGATTTTAATATTTGCTTGAAGAGATCGGGTCACAATATACAAGACAGAATATATACGGCGTACTTGCAATTTTGCCCGCTTTTTCTCCTGCAGTTACCAATTCCCTTTCAAGCGGTGTTCTGTTCATGTCGCTCTTGATTGGCATTCATGCGCTGTTCTCCTTGCGGAGTCGTTTCATCGGCACGACTCTGTTTACGACGCTGTCGCCCACATGAATGTCGTCTTTTTTGAGTCGGAATTGACTGTTCGATTGTTCCCACGATTACCCGTGTTCTCTTCTCTTTTGAAGACGAGATTCGCGAGACTGTTGTGTTTCCAATTTTCCAGTTTTCAAATTCATTTTCGTGAATGCAGTACAATATTGTTGCTTCGTCCAAATCGCTTTTGTTTCTGTCGGTCACGCGTGACCGACCCTTTGTGGGGTGCTCTCAATGCATTCTGGGCCTGGTCGTACGTACCAATCCAATGACTGACTGACTGACTGACTGACTGACTGACGAACATTAAATTTCGAGATGGCGACCCGCTTGGAGTCTCCAAATAAAGCGATTTTGCTGCATTAGCGTCGTGATTATTACCCTCGATCCAGGTATTCTCCCCGCTTCAATCTTGAACCAGGGCATCTACAGCGCTACCACCCGGGGAAGCGAATTTAGAATTAGACCTTAATGTTTGTGCGTCGTAATAAGCTAAAAGCGATTAATAGTGGGGTGTCGATGACCCAAAATACGAATTCTCTATCAACGAATCTTCTAAGAAGATCGGCTTTTTTGTTAAACAATCTAGGGATCCACTGAGATTCAAGAACGATGCTATTGGTAGGCCCATCCACAATTTGCCGAATTTTTCCTCGAAAATTACCAAAATAACCCCAAAAAGTTGCCAAAAGTTGCTAATATTTCCAAAAGTTGCCAAAAAGTTGCCCCCAATTTATTAAAAAATTGTTCTAAAACTTCTACAAAACGCCCAAAAGTTGCATATATTTTTTAACTATGGCCTGTGTGTTATGTTTTGAAATGTTGCTCTACTGTTAGTATATTTCTAACTAAAGAAAAAGTGTTTTACCAGCGTCTAACATATGCAAAGCTAGGTACAATATACACTAGTATTTTTATTCATACTCTTCACAGCGTAAAACATGAACAATAACAATAAAATACTTTGAAAACAGCTGTAACTTTCAGCACCACCGAAAAAGCTACTCAGAATGAGCTATTTATCAGCCTTGTAATATTGTTGTGCATATGCATGGTTTGACTCATTCAAATGCTCTGGATTTTCACATAGCTCACATAGCCTGTTAATGATGTAAACAATGAAATATTAACAGTAACAACATTGTTTTATAGCTACATGAAGGGTTTGCTAATACAACTGCCTATGCAATCATACATTACTGAAATACGCTGTGTGCAAACGTTTAAACGGGTAACCTAAGAAACTAGACGGACGCTTCTACGGTTCCTTCAAGGCTGACTCTTGCTTGCTTGAGAATGAGTTTTTCATTATGCTGAACACTCGTTCAGCAGAGGCCGAGCTTGGCTGCACCAACAGTATTTTCTTGACAACAGCTGACCAGTAAGGCAGATCTGCTCTATTTCGTGCCCACAACTGCACCTTTTTCCTCCTCTGTTGCCACTTGGGTTCCATCTGCGGTGGCCAAGTAATGAGGGCAAGTCACGTCCAGCAATGACTGCATCATCAAGAAAACCACAGTTCCTCAGCTCCTCTCAGGAGGCAATGGTAGGGCGAAACTGCTGCACATGCACAGAACAACACAGACGGGCACTCCGGAAGGCAAGGACTATAGTGTAAAACTCATTGCTGAATTTCCGTGGAAAAACCTTAATCCTGGTGTTATGCAAGCTTTGGCCTTGGCCATTAGTTGGTTGAAAACTGCTGCATTTCCATCAGCACGGAGGCGAGCCAGTGCCTCTATGTTTGGGTACAATTCAATTATCAGTGCATGAGATACATCTGATAAGTGTTTGTAGCAGCTGAATATCAGCCGTCCATCCCCCTCAAGGTAATACGTGGCGGATACAAAGTGAAAACCCCCATTAATCAAGACCGCCAGCTCAAGCTCCAAATCTGCAGCGTCGTCTAGATTGTCAAATATGTCAACCAGGTGTTGCCTTGTGCCCATTTTCCCTTAGAAAGGGCTCAACATCTGCAAAGTAACCTGCAACTTGCTTTAGTTGCTCTACCATCTGGTGACACTAAGAACACATTGCTTTCCCAGTCTTGGTTTTCCATGCAAGGCCTACAGCATGACTATGGGAAAATATGCTAATCCAGAAATGGGCAAATCTGTCTAGGACACGAAACTCAAAATGTTTTCCCACATTATCAGTGATGTGCAAAAAGCATGTGACACTGAGTAATTGGGGAAAATAAAACTTCGCTTGTTGCAGTGTAGCTCCATTTACAGCCGCACCATCTTTCATGGCAGCACAGGAGATAGAAAGCTTTCAATTAGATCAAACCGATAAACTCGCATGTCTTGCGGCAAAGTTTCACCTTCGGGATTATTCATCGGGTCATTTTCCCTTTCAGGAAAGACTGATCTTTCTTCTTGCCACGGTCGAGATCCTTCTTTGCTCAAGCGATTAGCAAGAAGAAAAGCACTGTGAAGAAACACGTTAGCTCTTCAAAACACGTTCAAACGTGCTTTGAAGAGCTAACGTGTTTCTTCACAGTGCTTTTCTTCTTGCTAATCGTCCTCTGCATGCATCACATCGTAGTTTGCGTTCAAAACAGTCAGATGCTCACTTGTAATCTCTGCCAGCAACTCACTCTCGGGTCCTTTTCTCCACGTGTTAGTCGTCTTTTGCCAACCAAAGACAGGTTGCTCGGTATTTTACGCTCTCTTGCAATCGAAGCCTTCTTTGGAGCACTCAAATTTGCATCCAGTCTTTTAGCTTTTTGGATTGGTTCTTCTTCCTCGCAATCTGCATCAGAAGAGTAAGGGTTGGAACACTCATAATCCGCATTACTGTCATCCGCCATTTTGCTTTTGCATGTGACCGCTGGCGCTGACCGTTGACCGCTGAATGCCAGCAGTTTTTTTATACTCAATGTGTTCCAGACTTCCAGACAATGAAAATCACGGATCAATAAACTAATTTGCAAATACCCGTGTTACATATAACTCATATTCTTACTGAACTACTAGAAAGTTGTAAAAAACAAAGAACGCGTCAAGTTGCTCTTCTAACAGAAAGCTACTCGAAAACAAAAAAGTTGCCATAAATATGAAAAGTTGCCGAGCAATTTGTGGATAGGCCTAGCTTAGTATGAAGATGCGTCTTGAAGCTCCCCACTGAAACGACACGGGCCGCGCTTTATCAGTGTAAACTCTTACTCTCCTGCACTTCAACTGATCAGCCTAAGACAATAAAACGTAACATATAGCTTTTAACTCCCGTAAAGTGGAGCTCTGGCCAACGTCTTCGGCTGTCCACATGGCACTAACGGCGGCACCATCCAAGGACGTTGAAAACCCTGCGAAGGCTGAGGCACAGGAGAAATGGAGAATATGGTCCCAAGTTAATCTAGATTCTATGGCGAGGTACATCTGTTTGTTACAAAGGGGAGAAATGGGGCATGAGATAATGGAACCTGCGATCCTGGCCAATTCGCGATAGGAAGAGGAGTCGTTTTCTAAGTGCGAAATCTAGGAGGCTTTTCAGTCCTATCCAGAATCTGAAAATTGAATGTAATTGTGCTAATCAACAACTCGAGCCATTCGCCGATTTGTGCCGGAGAACAGTGCGATTTTTCTTCGTTACAACAAAGACCAGAGAAAGCAAGCTTTTTCCGCTGAATCAGGCTCGTGGCTGTAGCAGAACATTTATCAGGCCGGCTACCGAAGCCATCATCGAGGTATATGAAGCTGTTGTGACCCATGGAATGCAACCGTTTGACCAGTGGGCGCATGAGCAAAACAGGCGCTGCTAAGACCGAAAGGAAGAACCGTCAAAGTAAAGTACCTGAGAACGCCATCAAAAGGCCAGGCAAAACCAAGCTACGCCTGGTGTTTGTAACAGATGTCAACGTGATGGTACCCGGACTTGAGGTCCCACGTAAATAATCAATGCCCTTCCTCAGTAACTTCGGATAGAGAGCGAAGGTTTTCATACTTAAACTTGGATTTAACCAAGTAACTGTTGACGTGCCTAAGGTCAATAACGAGGCGTAACCTAGGTTCCCTCGGCAGCAGTTAAGAGGTTAAGACAGAATGGAGGGGTAATATGTTCAATAACGCAACCATTGCTTAACAGCTCGGTAATAGCTTGGCTTACGAATTCAGGATGCTGCAATGAAGACTTGTTGTTTCTCAGGTGACACGGGGAAGGATAATTTCAGGTTTATGCTTTCTTCTGTACTTTTCTTTGACATTTTTTTCACATAAATGAAAAAAAAGTGTAGATCGGATCTGTATGCCCCAAGCTTGCAAGATTTGTACTCTAAAATTTGTTGTTTACGCTTTACACACGACATAAAATTTTGCCGGTCGTTGCAGGCTTTAATGATTACAAAGTCCTGTATTGACCGAGTTTGCTCGGGGCCGTACTGGGAGAATATCGGCCCTCAGTCTTGACTGTACAGAACTCACCGGAGAGCCTCGGTCCGTACGGTCAAGAGCTCCCGCCAATATTCTCCCAGTACGGCCCTCTCACTCAGTCAATAAGATATATGTACACTCGTGAAACCATTGCACAACTATTGTCTTTTCTAATTGGATTACATTTTTCCTTAGTGTATAATTTAGTTGTTCTCTATCAATTAAAAAACTACCATACTTTGTCAATAGAGATGGTGAACTGAGTTATGTATATTTTGCTACTCTGGCATACAGTACAGTAGCGTGTTTTTACACAATGCAATATAAAAGTTTAAGTGTTTAGTGATACCAGTACATCATACATTCCTTACATGGAATTTTATGCTTTTCTACCAGGAACAAAATTATGCAATACTGATAAGTATAGTTTACAACTACCTGAGAATTACACGTATGCAGTATGGCAATACACAGTATTTCACCAGTGTCACTCTCATTGACTGACTCTGTATGGCTTCTCAGTATTATCTTAGTATTTGGTCGTACTACAAAGTCATCAAGAAGTCCAGTCGAATTTCCAACGTTGTTTCTGCCGTCACTGCCGCCGATCCACGTGCCAAGGCAAACATGTTCAATACGTTTTTTCATTCTGTGTTTGGCACCCCCGATACTGATGTGAATACTTCAACTTTGCCTGCGCTTAATTCTGCTCCTTCTACTCTATCTTCAATAGTACTTGAACGTGACGACGTCCGAAAAGCACTTCAGTCTCTTGACACTCACAAAGCCAGCTGTGGCACGCCGACACGTCTTCTTAAACACGAAGACGCGGTATAAAAGGAGAGGTGCCTAAGGTTTCTCGCCTTCAGTTGTCAATCAACCGCCGTCCGTGCCGGACGCTTTTATGGGATCTCTCTGTGAAATAAAAATTGTTCCGTAATTTGCCATTATACGTGTGAATCTGTAGAGTTCAGGATATACCGTTGTAAATATAAGAATTCAGATGTTGAAATGATGGAGGAATGTGATTCTGAGGTTATCGGTATACAGAAAAGGTCAATGTCTTGCCACTTCAAAATAAATTTTCGACACAGGCGCCCGAGCCGACGCAAATATACATGGAAATTTCACAAGACCGCAAGTAAACGATTTTAATGTATAAAGTAAAGCCTAGATTAACGCTTACCCGGATTACCTGTGTCTCTGGTGGGATTTTGAGACATTTTAGCCAGCTTTACGCGGAAGGGAGGCCGTGTGAAAACAACACGGCTGGAGTTTCCGATTACCGACGGTCTTAGCTCAAAGCCCGATAAGTACGTTCAGAATGGTCAGAACTCCGTCAAATCCCACCGAATACATCTAGCGATAAATTCTTGTCGATATTCCGTCTACTGAATTTTAAAATCCGTCAAAAAGCTGCCATGAAATGATTCTCTTGCAGCTCTTCTCTCAGCTTGATGTTGATCGACTGAAAACTATAACCCGCGGCGTTCTTCAGCCGATCGACGTTTCCTCCCTGCTGTAGAATGATTACTGGTCGCCACATCGAGAAAAACAAATCCAGGAAAGCAAAGAGTCGTTGCCGAATAGAAACGGAAGCAACAACTATCGCTGTCGCGTTGATCGAGCGATAATTGTAACTCTCGTTGCTCGACACAATGTTACATTATATTTTTGCGCAATTACAATTTAGATGTCCGCGCATGATATCATGAAAACGCTGCTTCTTAGCACATCTAGCGATAGAAGGTTCAGAAGGCCGAGGAAGAACCCGGACACGAAGAAGTTCGAAGCGCGAAATTTGAATCGTACAACGGCTGTTCTCCCAGTGATGTAAAAAGTCAATAAACGGGCGTAAAACTTCACAGATGCTTTATAATCAGTAAAGAATTTCCATTTCTTTACTCTAAGAGAGGAAATCAAGGCAGATTGTTAGTTTTTATTTGAATTTCTCGGAGAGCATTTTGACCGTTGGCAGCCATTTTGGTCAGTTCACAGTTTGAATACTAATTAGGGGGCGGAGCATTCCCTTTTATAGCGCGTCTTCGTGTTTAAGGAATGTTCTGAAGAAGTAACCGGCTCAGTGACTGGTGCGTTTAACAAGTCACTCAGTATACCAGTGTATCTCCGCTTCAATGGAAGATCACTAACTTGTTACCTATACACAAAGCAGATCGAAAGTCTCTTGTTCCCAACTACAGAGGAATTTCTCTGCTAGAGCCATTATCAAAGATTCTTGAGAAGGGTGTCTTCAACGTGACTTTTGACTTTGGTTCTCCCAAGCTCACTGCGTGGCAGCATGGATTTTTTCCCAGACGATCTACTGTTACTCAACTACTCCAAGTTGTACACATGCTCGCGCGTGCCCTAGACAACAAGCAACAAGCTGACTTAATCTATTTGAACTTCTCAAAAGCCTTCGACCGTGTCCCCCATTCCAAACTATTATTCAAGCTCCAGGCCATTGATATCCGTGACCCACTACTATCTTGGCTCCGCAGCTACCTCTCTGGTAGGCGTCACCGTGTAGTCCTTGATGGGTACTCCTCAGAATGGCTACCTGTAACATCAAGTGTGCCCCAGGGCTCGGTTCTGGGACCGCTCCTTTTCCTCATCTTCATTAATGATATGCCCGACTCCATTTCCAAAGGAACTTTTTATCCCTGTTCGCCGATGATTCCAAGTGTTTTCGTTTTATTTATAACAACTCAGACCAAGTCAAACTCCAGGAAGATCTTAACGCCCTCCATAACTGGCCTGTAACTTGGGTCATGGAGTTTAACGTTGATAAATGCAAAGTACTTAGGGTTTTCAGAACTCACACCTATTTTAACTACACCTATTACTTAGGGGGTAAGGCCCTTAAGGTCATCCAAAAAGAGGAAGACTTGGGGGTGTGGATGACTAGTAATCTAAGCTGGAACTGCCACACTGATCACATCGCAACTAAAGCACAGAAAATGTTAGGCCTTCTACACCGTTCCTGTAGGAAAATCACTGCTCTGCTATAAAATGCCTACTATACATTACATGGGCCAGATCTACTCTTGAGTACGGAAGCCAAGTCTGGTCGCCCTACAAGAAACGCAACATTTCAAGGTTGGATCAGGTGCAGCGGCGTGCTTCCAGGCTCATCCTGGGTAAACACATGGACTACAAGGACAGGCTGGATCAACTCAAGTTGTTACCCCTAAACATGCGCTGAGAAGTGGCTGATCTTTTCTTCTTTTTTAAAGCAACTCATGGCCTAGTCGAAGTCCCCACTGATCTAATTTCCTGGTCTAATATTGGTCGCCAACTACGCAGTACTGATAATCTAAAACTAGTAGTTCCCTTTGCTTGCACCGATGTATTCAAACACTCCTTCTTTGTACGCATTACTAGGCTCTGGAATTCTTTGCCATATTATATCCGTTCTGCCCTGTCACTTTCTGTGTTTAAGAGGCAACTTACCCAATATACTACTTTGATCACTTTTCCACTACTTTTAATCCTTAGAATTAGTTTACCACAACACACTAGTTTCTCGCTCTCTGATTGGTCGATTAACTGTGTAAATAAAAGTCCAGACAACGATGTGACGCTAGCTGACGCCAGCGTGTCACGCTTTGCAACGAAATACAACAAAACTTTCTTGTATATTTCTAAATATTGTGGTAAAAAACAAATTTCCACTGGTTTGCCGTGGTGTGGACTCTTATTTACCACCATTTACGTCATCACATGGTCAAAATTAGTTGTGGACTCACTCGGCGAAGCGCCTCGTGAGTCCACAACATTCAGTCTTACATTCACTTTAGAATTACTTTTTCATTGAATTAGTAATGTATTCTTAGTATATATTATATTGGCGAATGGTTTTTTATATTCAAAATTTATTATTAGTTTTATTATAGATTCTTATAGGTTTAACATTACATTTTTTACCACAACACACTAGTTTCTCACTCTCTGATTGGTCGATTTACCGTGGTAAATAAGAGTCCAGACAACGATGCTGACGCCAGCTGACGCCAGCATGTCACGTTTTCCAGCGAAATACAACGAAAGTTTCCTGTATATTTCTAAATGTTGTGGTAAAAAACAAATTTCCACTGGTTTGCCGTGGTGTGGACTCTTATTTACCACGATTTACGTCATCACATGGTCAAAATTAGTTGCGGACTCACTGGGCGAAGCGCCTCGTGAGTCCACAACATTTTGACCATGTGATGACGTAAATAAGAGTCCACACCACGGCAAACCAGTGGAAATTTATTAAATTTCTTTGAATATGTATTAACATTTAGCTTAAGTTTTACTATTGATTTAGGATGACCAGTCTTGAAGGAATTTTTATATTCTCTTATTGGTATTTCCCAGATACATTCAATCCAGCTGTATTGATATGTATTAAAATGTAATAAATCATAAATCATAAATCATTATGGAATAAAATATGAAATGATTGTGAAGTAGACATGGCGGTATTTTGTTTGGAAGAGGGTAATTGGAACATTTTTTCCACGGATATATAACTACTTTGCACTTTACACATCTAACTTCACAGAACCTGTATCACAAGAGAATGAAATAATCAAAATATTTTCAACACAATATCAACGCACCATACCAAACAATCTTTCCGAGAGACTGGCAAAGGGTTTGCCAGGACATAAACAATTGTTCACATTGTAACTTGTCGACCGAGAATACAGTAACCTCTTGTTGTCATCTTATCATTAAAATAACTCACCCGCCCCTCATCTAAACCTCTGGGGACTTATCAGGACATTTACGGAATCTAATAAAATTACGGTACTTTTCGGTCATGCATAATCGATTACTTGGGCGTGGGATCATCTGCAAATATCGTATCTCTAGTATTTTTGTGCTATCATTCAGTACTGCAATTATCTAAATAGCTATGCATGTGCAATTGACCACCTGATATTTTCTCAAGCTAATATTTATTAAGTTGGGGATTTATTTATATAAATTGTGCTTAAATCATGTTTTCAATATTTGTAGATAAATCATTTTTTTCAGTGAATTCGTACGATTTGTTAAAAAACAAACCAACAGCTTCTTCCTGTTTGGTACTCCTAACCTGTCCAATAAAATGATAATGAGGTATTGTGAAGTTATTTTAAAGGTTATCTTTTGTTAACTAAGTTTCTGCTAAACCTACAATAGAAAATTTATGAATAATTAATAAAAAAATATAATAAAAAATTATTTACGAAATCGTCATGTTTGTTTACACTGCTTCAAATATTTAGATGAAATATTGAGAAATTTAAATTCCAAGAACTACGCTCGATTAGCTTTTGAAATGATCATCAAAGTAATCCCATTTGTCAACATTCCGTATAATTTGTTTCAAACAATAAATTATCATCCGGGTCAATGTCAGAAGTTAATTGTAAATATTTACTAGCTTAGTTTGCCATTTGATAATCAAAGGCTCCTGTGAGCCAACTCTTGAATGGGAAACGCTAAAGATCTATCCTCTGTATATAGCATTGGAAAATATAGCATAAATATAGCAAAAAGCTCTCGTCAATGAACAGTGTTACCATTTGCGCGCGAATGACAGTTCCCTGGACAGTGTTCACTCCTTTAAATACCTCGGAGTTACCATCAATGAGAACTTAACTTGGGAGGATCACATAGACGAGATATGCTCTAAGATTCGTAGTACACTAGGTCTACTGTCAAGAATCAAACGGTATCTACCAATGGAGGCAAGAATAACTTTCTATAATACGCTCATATTACCAATATTTGATTATTGTGATATTGTATGGGGCGATAGGGGTAACTCGTCGTTAATGAAATCCCTACAAAGTGTTGCACAACAATACCGCACGCGTAATTCTTGACCTTCCTCTTATAAATTCAGCCACGGAGGCATTAAACCGTCTAAACTGGAAGCCATTATGTAAACGAAGATTTTACCATCGCAGCATTTTTATGTATAAATGCATGAATAACCTGATAGGACATGATTTTCATATAGTGTGCAATCAAGACTTTCATAACTATAACACGCGCACAAAAACAGGTGTTCGCAGACCACGAGCACAACGCTGTTGGGGTCAATGGGCCTGCACATCCGTGGCGGCAAAGGACTGGAACAATACGAGAAGCCAAAAGTCTGTCGACTTTCAAGAGTAGATTAGCAAGTTCTTAATATTTTTTAATTTTAATAGTTTTTAAGAGTGGATTAGCAAGTTCTTAATATCTTTTTTAAAATTTTAAAATAGTTTTCAAGAGTAAATTAGCAAATTCTTAATATATTTCAAACTTTTTTCTAATAGTTTTCAAGTTAAGCTGGCTGTTTTTCAAGTTAAATAGATTAAATAGATTAGTAAGTTCCTAGGATGAGATTTCTTTTATTCTATTGTTATTAGTAATATACATTTTTATATAAGTATTTATTTACAGGACCCTGTAAATTATATTTGTAATTATTATTATTATTATTATTATTATTATTATTATTATTATTATTATTATTATTATTATTATTATTATTATTATTATTATTATTATTATTATTATTATTATTATTATTATTATTATTATTATTATTATTATTATTATTATCATAGCGTTGAAGCCATACAGGTACTGTGACTTTAGCCAACGCTACGGTTCAAAGGTGCTAAAAAGCTTTCTATCAATCAAACTGTAAAATCCAGGTGAAGTCCGCAGTTCGATCTTAATTTTCAATAACATGTGCCTTGAGAATCAAAGATCAGAGGGTAAAAGATCAGTTCATCGCTTTTGCGACTCTCAACCTCTGTTTCGAACGCCGAGTGTTCTCGGTCACAAACTGGCCGCCATTTTGGTTGCAAGGCTTGCGCCAGTGTTATGCACTGGGCAGCGGAACCCGCTTCCACCGGAAGTTTACACTCAGCAAAATTAATAAACAATGGCCATTGTTAACAGACATAGAACGAGTGAATTTCCTCCCAACCGCTATAACTCGTTAAAAGTGGATTAGACCTTTTACTTCTCCCATTTTGAAAATTATGACACTTTGACCCTTCTGGTCCCCCCACCCCCATACAATGTTGACATTTGCTCAAAGCCCTTTATGCAACATTGCATAGGGGGAGGAGGGCCGGAGGGTTAAGTTTCGGAAAAGGAACCGTTGTCGTTGCTGAACAGAGAGTTGGGCAGGTTGCCATTGCCGCACCTCCTTCATCGTTTATCGGGGGCTGGTTTACTTAGTCTCTTGAAGGAATCTTGGCTCGGACTAAGTAGTCTTTGAGTGAGTTTCTTTCTATGAGAGACAATAGGAGAACCTGAAAAGATTCTAGCAAGATTCAGCTGATTAGAGATCAAGTTCCAATGTTTTATAAGAATATTTTTGAGATGGTGCGGCCAGGTTAACATCTGGAATCTGGAATCTACAATTCTTTATACAGATGGCCTATGTCACTTACTGTAATTTTCAATAGGGCACTGTTTACAAGAACATTATATAATGAAATAATATACACATAAGATATCGCCACAAACATCGATTAAGGACTAAACAGCCTAGCCCAAGCTAAAAGATACAAAATTTACATTACAATACATAATTCTTTATACATGAATACATATTATTAAAACCTTAAATCTTACTCCTAAGCCTATTATATAACGCTTTCTTAAAGGAACTTTCTGAAGGAAGAGATCTTAACTCGGCGGGCAAAGCATTCCAGTCATTCTGGGCACTATTCTGGGATCTCTGTAATCCCCAGTTGGTACTTGATTTCGTTGTTCGTACAGTGTCCTTTGCCCGAGTGTTGTAGTTGTGAATATCTGCACCTCGAACTACCGCATTTTCAGTGGTTAGCTTGTACATATGAATACAACGTTGCAGTTGTCTTCCGGCAAACAGGTCTAGCCAGTTCAAGTCGGACAGGGCTTCACTTGATGAAGAGTGAGGTAGTCTGTCTAAGATCAACTTGGCTGCTTTGTTTTGAAGGTGTTGAATTGAGTTCATTAGAACTTTGTTGTTTTTATCACCCAAATAATGTCTGCATATTCAAGTATAGGTGTAATCATTGTTGTGACGTACAGTTTCCTGATGTAAATAGGGATTAGATGCTTTAGTCTCTTCAGGACCCCAAGCTTTTGCGCAACTTTGCTCTATCTGATCTATGTGATTATGCCATGTTAGGTGTTGATTGGACTTGAACTTTGTTACATTCTCCAGGCGATCGTGACCTACCACAAGCTCTATGTCACTGAAATGTCTCAATCTTGTGCTGCTGCCGATGACCATGAGCTTTGATTTCTCAACGTTCAGTGTCAGCTTGTTGTCACGCAACCAAGACGCAATAGCTTTCAGGTCTGAGTCGAGCTTCCATTTCAGATCAATAGCAGAACTCTCAGGACAGTAGAAGGCCATGTCATCAGCAAACATAGTCATCTTAGTATGCTGCAGGACAGATTGAACACCATTTATATACACAAGGAATAACAGTGGCCCGAGGATACTACCTTGTGGGACTCCCACAGTGGTGTTAGCGGAAGGTGAGATTGCATCGCCACAAATAGTTTGCTGATATCGGCCGGAGAGGTAGGAGAGGTAGGAGCTGAACCACGCCAGACTTCTACCAGTGACTCCCAGATTCTTGAGTTTGTGAACAAGAATCAAGTGGTCGACTGTATCTTTCACCTTATGCAGGTCCAGGAACACTGCGCCTGTCACTCGGCCAATGTCCATGTTCTCTAGGATTTGGTCTGTAAAGTCAGTGAGGGCTGTGGATGTTGACCGCCCTTGGCGGAAGCCGAACTGGGAGCGTGATAACAACTTGTGCTCTTCCAAATAAGCACACAGCTGCACATGCGCCGCTCCTTCCACGATCTTGCTTACAGTTGGTAAGATTGATATTGGTCGATAGTTGTCCTTTTGAGTTTTGTCTCCACCTTTGAACAATGCCGAGACTTTTGCTGATTTCCATATTTTAGGAAATGCCCCATCCGTGAACGATTTATTAATTAGCTCAGCTAGGACTGGTGAAATGGCGTCAGAGCCATCCTTTAACAAGCTTATTTTATCAAGACCAACTGCCTTGTTCGTCTTTAGAGATCGGAGGGCATCAGAGACAAACCTCGTAGAGACGTTGTTGAGATGGAACTCAAATGGCGGTGTACTGGAAACGGAGATGACAGTGGTAGTCCGCCGGAATACCTTTGATAGCGTCTTACCAATGGACACAAAGTAGTCGTTCATGATCTTGGCCACAGATTGGTTATCAGTGATCAATTTTCCTTTTTCGAAGATAGAAAATACAGTATTGACCCCTTCATGTTTGGAAGCACTTGTTTTATTGCCCGCCACATTTTGCTGCCATCATCTTTCACCTTACGTCCTTACGCAGGTCCAGGAACACTGATTTGTGTTAACAGTTGTGACAAACGGTTGGACTGACCTACTCAATGTTCGAGTTTTGTTACCGATTGTCTTGATGAGAACTGAACTTTGTTAAGAATCGTTTGAACGGGTTTATGTGGATAGCCTCTTAGATGGAGGCGAGATTCAAATTCTCGTTTGAGTTTTTCAAAAGATTCTTTAACAGATTGGTTCTGAGTAGATGTAATGCTTCTCCTTTCATAAAACCGGCATTATTTACGCTGAAAGCGTGGCAGGATGAAAAGTGTGTATATTGAAAGGTCTTTGTCGGCTTGAAAAACGTTTAAACATCTAAAAAGTTTGTCGTTGGGAAGCGGGAACCTTTGTATACTTTAGTGTCGAGAAAAGCAATTTCGGAAGATAACATTGTTTCTTCGTTTGTTTGAGCCGTTTTGATTCATGAAGTTTTTCCGCAATATATTAACATAATACCTCCAATTATTATCTCGTTTATCATTTTTAGAGGTACTCATCTTGGATCGGCAGGCAGAAGCACGCGAAGCATGTTGTTTATCTACACTTATGACAGTCGCAATCACTAAAACTGTGAGAAACACAACGCCTACAAAAGGTAAGGTATATTTAAGGTAAATCAACAAACCTTGCGATTCCAGAATGCAGCCAGAACCAAATGATTATCCGTATCAGCCTCTCCTCAAGTGATTTAACAGACTTCTTAAGCAGGTATAGAACGGTAAAACAAACAAGGCTAAAGTGGATTCCCTCGGTCCTCACACGAATGTTTTCAAATACTTAGTTTTCTATGGATACGATACTTTTAGTTGT
Organism: Plumapathes pennacea; assembly: GCA_964036295.1. NCBI lineage: Eukaryota > Metazoa > Cnidaria > Anthozoa > Antipatharia > Myriopathidae > Plumapathes > Plumapathes pennacea. The sequence continues at coordinate 27,702,959 of OZ038463.1, read as the reverse complement.
CAAAGTCAAAAGAGAATGTGAAACAAATTGAAATACTTCCAGACTGATTCATATAAGTATCAATATCGGTAGTGAAGCGGCTATATTTCTCGTTAAAGTTATAATTTACTTTGTTTTCCAATATATCGCTACGGTATTTGTCAAAGAGAACTTTTCCGGTTTCTCTTTGTATTAACAGGCTTGCTAGTCAATGTCAGACATCAACATGTCACAATTATTACACATACTCACAAATGCACATGCAAGCACAAACACGGGGTTAACACCATTTATGACCCATCAAATATTTCTCCCCGCGCGTGATTGGTAGAATCGTGACACGTGACCGAATAACGTCCGCTCGTAAGCGGACGTTATCAGCGAATAACCCCCGCCTGGCGAACTAACGCTGTTTATTGACAATATCCGAACACAGTCCTATTTATTTAGTCACAAAAATCATTACAAGACGACTACTGAGGAGGACATCAATTTATTGGTTGAAAAAGCAGTTCCAGAAAGCACTAAAAAGCTTCACAGTTTCCGCGCCGTTATTTGCGCTGCGAGAGGAAATATCTGAAGGATAATAAAGACAATAAACTACTTTTGGCTTCGGAAATATGCACGGATAATTGTCCTTGGACATTATCTGTTCCTCGAAGCTCACAGTTGCCCTCGAGCTTCGCTCTCGGGCAACTGTTCGCTTCAAGGAACAGATAATATCCTCGGACAATTATCCGTGCATATTTCCTCGCCAAAAGTAGTTTATTGTTTATTTATGACCCATCAAATATTTCCTCCCGCGCGTGATTGGTAGAATCGTGACACGTGACCGAATAACGTCCGCTCGTGAGCGGACATTATCAGCAAATAACCCCCGCCTGGCGAACTAACGCTGTTTATTGACAATATCCGAACACAGTTTTATACATTTAATCACAAAAATCATTACAAGACGACTACTGAGAAGGACATCAATTTATTGGTCGAAAAAGCAGTCCCAGAAAGCACTAAAAAGCTTCACAGTTTCCGCGCCGTTATTTGCGCTACGAGAGGAAATATTTGAAGGATAATAAAGACAATAAGCTACTTTTGGCTTCGGAAATAAGCACAAATAATTGTCCTTGGACATTATCTGTTCCTCGAAGCTCACAGTTGCCCTCGAGCTTCGCTCTCGGGCAACTGTTCGCTTCTCGGAACAGATAATAACCTCGGACAATTATCCGTGCATATTTCCTCGCCAAAAGTAGTTTATTGTTTATATAACAGTGTAAACTGGTGATATTTGATATCAAGATAGAAAACATAAATATGTATGTATGAAAACTTCTACCCGTCGAGTGATATTGGTCTCATCTCTATAAACAGTTTTCAACGGTTTGCAACACATTCCATTGAGTTTTTAAGACATTTTTGAATTCATTTCATTTCTGAATTCATTTGCATAAGAGCTGATTGCAGGCCCTTGTATTCCCCTCTTCGGACGCTACACAACCCCCTTTTGCCGACCACGCGCGGACAACTGAGCGCGGCCAACGGACGCTACACAAGGGCCTGTTTCGCAGGCTACTATCGCGACGAACGTTGACCAACGGACTTGCATGACGTTAAGAACGTATTTCTGGGGTGTTGGTCAGAATGGTTGTGTTTCAGTAGTTTTTCTGTAAACATTACCATATTATATATAATTAATTAGCATTTTAATAGTACTCAGCTTGGAACACGAGGCAGAAATTCACGACGCATATTGTTTAGTTACACTTCACCGGCGCAAAATTCAGCGATAGTGCGCGATCAGATGGAAACCAGGCCGGTTAAATATAGTCCTTTTTGCTTTCAGAAATATACGTCAGGAAAAAAGTGCGACGTAAGCTTAGTACACAAAAAAGGAAATATCCTGAGTCATGTGCTTAATTATACTTGCGTCATTTTTACTGTGAAGTGAGCCGCAGACTCTTGCGCTTGCGTTCTTTGTCAAAAAAAAAAAAAAAAAAAAATCCATCCGGACTCGTTTGAGAAGGTTGATCTAGTAAAAATTTAAAGTGAGACTTATCTAAGTATTTTCAGTTCATTTATTATTTATCGTACCCGGAGAACTAAATTCAGCCTTGGCTAATTTAAATTTCTTTGAAAATGAGAGGCATAACACTTAATTGGCTGAAAGGGCCACTTCAAGAGCTACATTATGATTGTTTATTACCTGTGACGTCAGTCTGGTTGGTTTCGCATACGGAATTGTTGTGACTTGCAAAGCTAAGTCTGTTTCCACAGGTTAAGGTAAGTTACTGTAGGCGTACTTAATTGCTTGCTAGTTCAGTGTTGTGAGAAGAAGCGGTCATCGCATAAAGTTTATACAAACTGTTGTTTGATAAATATAGCCGCGTGACACTTGGAATAGAAAACGCAGTGATAAGTGAGTTTACAAAACAAGCAGTAGTTTCTACCTGGCAAACACGAGGAGGATATTTATATAATAATTAGAATTATTCGTGATGAAAGACCAAAACTCGAAGCAGTTTGAATTATTTTCTGACTTGTACATTTGGTTTCCAAAGTAAATCCCTTTTTGCTTCAGCAGTTGGGCATTGATGGTTGACCTGGCTAAGTGGTGGGTGATAACAGAAACCCTGACAAAACCTTTGGTGATAAGAGCATTTTAGATAATGCTGGTTCTTCCTTATTGAAAAATTTGAAATCAGGCTCTTGTTGATTTTTACAAACGAGCGCTCCGCAATACTGCAGAACAACGACGCCGAAGCGTTTGTTTCAGAGAATTACAAACGGTGCTCACAGGAGACAAGTCCCTTAATAGCTGGAAAGGTTAAATGATAAAGCAGTTCTCGCCAATCTTCCCGGAGAACTTGACTTTGCATGTGACACAAGCCTTCTCACAATTTGCAGTACATTAAATCACACAAGATTGAACTGAAATTTACGTCAAATTATGACAAGAACATGGCACAATGGTTCCCAGTATATCCTCATACACTCATGCAGCTTCCGCTTACAACACGTTTGATAGCGACAATAATATTTTCTTACTATAGTTACTTGTGAAACAACAGTTTAGCTATGTTGGTCTCCATCACATATGTAGCAAATTACAAATAACTTGCAGACTGAAGCGTATCCTTGTTTCTTGGTATTTTATAACTTCCATTTTCTTGGTATTTTTCTTTTGTAAACAAACGGTAGACAATGGAATGATACTTATAGTATTGTGCTCGCTAGTAACCTTGGTTACTTGTGGTCAAACAGAAAACACTTGCTAGTTCAAAGCGCAGCTTTGCGTCCGATCAGATTTGGCCTTCCGCATCAATACATTTTAAATAATGTCAAACTTTATGAAGCAAAGCACGTACCACAAGCCATAAGTTGTAAAAAACATAGGTCCGCAAAGCGTACGTGAAGCTATGTACAGTTGTGAAACACAAATGCACAACATGACAGTTTATTATAATTTTTTTGAGTTGATTGACACATAAGGAACAGAGTATAGCTCGCCAAAATATTTCAGTAGTTGTTGTGTAAATTTCTGCTAGGTAAACTACATTTTGACTCGTTATAATAGTTTCGTAAAGTATTAAAACACTCTAGCCAAACAAACCTGTTTCTCGTGCTCTTCGAACGATGGTTAAAAGTATTAACCGTAAAATTTCCGGTCGATTTTTCAGTTATATCTTTGAAATTTTGCTTTTCATGACTTCATCGCCAGAAATTTCAGACATCCGGTTGCGCCATCTCGGAAGAGGCATCAGGTTTCACGCTGACAGCCGCTCAAGAAATAACAAAGAAATGTATGGGATCTGATAATAAATTGCGCTTTTCGCTTAACTGAAGCACGTTCGTAAAAATGTCTGGGCAGCATTCGGAAGAGGGAAGCTTCCTAAACACAACAGTACAAAAAATATTTATCTCCGGTAAAATTCGATGTGTACTTTTTTGAATTTAAAATTTCGACCGACGTAAGAAGGGATTGATAGCAGAATACGCTCAAAACCGGCTACTGTCACTTTTTAAGCTGCATTTAATACAAGAACCTTGGGTAAAACGCAAAATGTCTACCCCGTACCTGATTGTCGAAGGATTGAACATCTCCTGTGAAGCCTCAGTCAGTCCCCTGGAGCAAATTCGATGTGTACTTTTTGTGTTTGAATTTGCAGTTCACAGCCAGCCATGGCGAATACCTCCCGTGAAATACGCTGACTTCGGATGTTGATATTTTGGGCTGGGAAGCTCCAAATCGCATGAAAATTGCACCAAACGAAAGCTAATTTCAACTAGGTCGTTCAGCGGCACGTCTCCTAAACGTAGCAGTCTCTTTTTGAACCGGAGAAACCCATCCCTCCCCCACCCCACTGAGGCAAAGTACGTAACAATGTTGAATGTGTGAATGGCGCATGCTCATACCGCACGCCGCTGGGAAAGACCGGAAGCAATCGTGGACGCAAAATGTCCGGAATTTCTGGCGATGCGACAGACAAGCGACAAAACCCGCTAGAGCCAATTTTATAAACAAACAACTCAGACATACCATAGTCAATCTGCATTCTGCAATTATGCATTCTGTGAGCAAACTTATCAGCAAACGGAAGAGACTTGGAACTGAATATACTTTACCTTTGATAAAACACATGCCATGGTTTCACCATACAGCTGTGTTCGTTTTTTTGTGAGCGGAACGCTTTATTTGGCAAATGTTGTCACTTTTTCCAAAAATGTCGCTCTGAATGTGAATCTGTGTGGCCTGTCTGCCGAATGTTGCGACAATGTGTGGATATGTCAGCCAGGAGCTGAAGGGGGAGCAGAACTTTTAAATACAACCAAAGAATCTTCAGAACTCACAGGCGCCATATTAGTGCCTTGATTCACCACGTGCGAGAGAGGTAATTATTTTACAAGATCCCGCCCCGGAGAAAAAGATGGCGTCTGACATTCTGTCGCCAAGATATAACATTAGCACGTAAACGTTTTACTGTGCATTCTTTATGTTCAATAGATAATGAAACACAAACTTTCTCACAGGTCCAGTACCTCGGCGGCTTGTATATGGTAACACTTCATGCCCTTCCCCCCTCAGTAGTTTTTGCCACTTAGAGGGGGAGTATTTTAATGACTACAGCTTCAAAAAGTGACTGATGTTTTCCGAGCCACAGTCTAGTTCATAGTTATTTGTAACCAGGCAAAAACCACACTCCCTATATACACACAACTAAAGTTAGCAAAATAGAAATAGAACTAAATACTGAACTCTGGGGAGTGAGTGCCTAATAAAAATGATCCTTAATTTTCGTACAGAAGCGCCGAAATATAACCTATAAATAAAAGGTGAAATTAATCACAAACGGCAAATACTACGTACTTATTTGTTTCGCTGTGTTACTAATTTTTTAATGCGCCTAGTTATTCTTAAACTTGTCCGAACTGAACCCCGCAAGCTTAGAGAATCCTTGCAATAAGTATGCATTTCGTAAAATTGTTGCCAAAAGCTGTCATAAGAAACTGTTCATAATGCCGAAGATGAACCAAAAAAGATCAAAACACTATACAATACGTCGCAGGGAGATGAAATTATAAACTATACTGACTAGTTGGAGGGAAGATTTAACCCTCAGATCTCCCCCATAGTTTTTTTTGTATTATTATCTTCTTAAACATATTTCAATTCAGTGGATAGTCGGCTGCTGCATATTCTACAAGACAGCACTAAACAACTTTGGCGGTTTTGAAAGGGCTAACCGGGTAGGGATCGAATGACGTTATCCAAATTGACGTCCTAAAAAATGGCGCCTGTTTTTAGAAGGCTACTTTTTTTTCCAGAAGGGAAAGGAACTTAAAAACCGCTGTATGATCCACAAGTTTGGTTTATAAAGAGCCCCTTATTATTGTGAGTCGTATACCGGTCACAAGCGATTGCATTCGACTAGTTTTTCCGCAAATATTAACATAATATCTTCAGTTGTCGTCATGTTTATCATTTCTAATAACTCATCTTGGATCGGCAGGCAGAAGCACGCACGTTATTGTTTGGTTACACTTATGACAGTCGCATGCACTAAAACTGGCAAGCCGAAAATCCAGTGAGAGACACAACGCCCGCAAAAGGTAAGGTATATTTAAGGTAAATCAACAAACCTTGCGATTCCAGAATGCAGCCAGAACCAAATGATTATCCGTATCAGCCTCTCCTCAAGTGATTTAACAGACTTCTTAAGCAGGTATAGAACGGCAAAACAAACAAGGATAAAATAGATTCCTTAGGTCCTAACGTAAATGTTTATAAATGCTTAGAATACTATGCATACGGTGTTTTGGTTGTCAAAGTCACAAGAGAATGTGAAACTGATTAAGATAGTTCCAGATTGATTCATATAAGTATCAATATTGGTGGTAAAGCGGCTATAATTCTCGTTAAAGTTATATTTTACTTGGTTTCCCAGTGTATTGCGAATTCTAGGATATTTGCCTATAAGAACTTTTTCGGTTTCTCATTGCACTAACAGTCAATGTCAGACGTCAACATGTCACAATTATTTCACACACACACACACACACACACACACACACAAATACACATGCAAACACAAACACGAGGCTAGCGCCACATAACGGCTTAAGCTACTGATGTTTAATATCAAGATAGAAGCACATAAATTTGTTTGTATATGAACACTTCTACCCGTCGAGTGATATTGGTCTTTTGAATACAAATTATCATTTCTATAAATAGTTATCACATTTTCGACGACGGTTTGCAACGCTTTCTGCAAAGTTTTTCAGACATTAACATTTTCCTTCTTGAATAAGATCATTATGCCAATACTTCTTAAACTTCTATTTATGATCTGGAGTTTATTAAAGCAATTGGAAACATCACAACAACGCTGGAAGCTTGGATCCGGTTGCATAACATGCTAATTTCAAATAATGTGTTCCGTTTTCCTGTTGTTATTAACTCCTTAGTCCCAGGTGTTTAGCGTTTCATTCGCCCGATTTGTTCAAGGAAGAAGTTAGATAGCTATCGCGACGAACGTTGACCAACAAACTTGCATGACGTTAAGAACGTATTTCTGGGTGATGGTCAGAATGGTTGTGTTTCAGAAGTTTTTCCATATTATATATAATTAGCATTTTAATAGTACTAATCTTGGAACACGAGGCATAAATTCGCGACGCATTACACTTCACCGGCGCAAAATCCAGCGATAGTGCGCGATCAGATGGAAAAATCAGGGATAAGTGTAGTCCTTTTTGCTTTGAGAAATATGCGTCAGAAAAAAAGTGCGACGCAAAGGGAAATATCCTGAGTCATGTGCTTAATTATACTTGCGTCAAGCCTATTTTTACTCTGAAGTGAGCCGCAGACTCTTGCGCTTGCGTTCTTCGTGAAGGAACCATTTCCATCCGGACTCGTTTGAGAAGATTGACCTTGTAAAAATTTAAAGTGAGATTTGCCTAAGTATTTTCAGATATTTTATTACGGATTTTTCGTAACTGGAGAACTAAATTCAGCCTGGGATGATTTAAATTTTTTTGAAGACGGGAGGCATAACATTCAATTGGCTGAAGATGCTACTTCGAAGAGCTGCATTGTAATTGGTCAGACGTCGGCTTGCTTGGTTTCGCACACGGAAATGTTTTAACTTGCAAAATTGAGCCTGTTTCTACAGGTTAGATACTGTAGGCATACTTAATTGCTTGCTATAGTTGAGTGTTTTAAAAAGAAGCGATCATCTCATAAGTTGATGTGAACTGTTTTTGTTAAATATACAAGGCGGAACTCTAACTATTACTGCATCTCTAATTGCAAATTTGAACTCTATTAGTCAAGATCGGCATCCAGTTCAGCATGTACTCGTGTTTCGAACAACATTGGGCTCAAGATTGCGGAAAAGAAAACTGCGTACACACGGTGCTAGGATGTATTTAAACAGCACACAAGAACTAAGAGATAAAGACCCTCATAATAGTTTTTCTTTCATTTTCTGGTTAAATTGTATTTTTACATTAAGATTTCCTGTTCAGCAACATGGTCGTTTTCAAGCTATGCTACATTTTTGTTTGGCCTTGCCACCTGTCCTGAACACTTCGGTCTTGAAATCGCTGACAAATCATTGATATTCTAGTTGATTGAAACAAGAATTTAAGGCGCATTGTCTAACAATATTTTACAGGTGAGCGGAAAAAGACTCGACGTCCGCTTACTTATAAAAACAAGAGGGTGGGCGATAATAAGATCATTAGCTTAATTAATTAAAAAATGCAAGTTTGCGCGTTGGATTAGTTTCGCTTGGGCGCCCGCAGGGGTATTGATATAATAATTAGATTTATTATACGGCTGGAGCCACTTCCGGTGAAATCGCGCTCTCTGATTGGTGTATTTGCCGGTCATTATTTTCCTGTAACGCCCGTGTGCTCGATTACGGACCGGCTGATTGAACACATGAATCACAGTGAATATGTCGGCGGCTACGTTTGGCTGAAGGCAAAGCGGTAGAACAAGAATATGTAAGAAAAAAAAAAAAAAAATGCCACCGCGGAAACTAATTTGCAAGCCGAGTAAACGGTTGGGGATGAAGATTTGTTGACTTATTTTGTGGCATCACGAACGGCGACTCAAGCACAGTATTCTGAGAATTGGTTCACATCTTTCACTACGTGCTAAACACTTAGAGCAACGCGTACTGAAACAGTAAGTATGCATTTTAAGAGTGTGAACGCCGTTTCATTTCAACGTCTTTGAAGACTTGAGTGAAGGAACTTATCTTTCTGTTGAGCAAATGATACATTTTTGATTCACACAGTTTTCTGTGCCGACGGTTGAGATACGAAATATTGTTATTTCTTCAATATTTCCTTTGTTTGAATCCCGGAGTTTGAATGTTGTGATCGCATGTTATATTTAGGCCCGGTTTAGACGCCGCTCCTGACATGCGCCGAACCTAATAGTAATAGATTCGACCCTGGTTCGACATAGGAGCGATTATTGATTCAAACGGCGAACTTTTTCTGCCGCACCAAATACACAATAGTGCTTATGTTTAAGGATACATGTTTTTAATTCAAAATAATTTAAAATAATTTATGCAATAGGTACGGCACATCTGAAGAGCGGCGTCAGGCCCGGTTCAGACTCCGCTCCTGACATGCGCCGAACCTAATGCTTGGATTAAGTACGGAAGAAGAGCGGCGTCTGAATCAATTAGGTTCGGCATATTTGAATTAGGTACGGCAGTGGTATTAGGTTCGACTGACGCTGTCGCATAATCCGACGTGGGAGCGACGTTGATTGAGGCGCCGCTCTTCATATGTGCCGTACCTATTGCATAAATTATTTTGAATTAAAAACATGTATCCTTAAACATAAGCACTATTGTGTATTTGGTGCGGCAGGAGAAGTTCGCCGTTTGAATCAACAGTCGCTCCTATGTCGAACCAGGGTCGAATCTATTACTATTAGGTTCGGCGCATGTCAGGAGCGGCGTCTGAACCGGGCCTAAGAAAGCCCTGGTCTAAACATAGTTCAAACAATAGCTATGCTTATCGGACCACCGCTAAAGGTGGCCTTTATAAACCGACGCCGATATATGTTCTGCAAATGCAGTTTAACCTTTGGGAAACCCTGGTTTACGGAGTCCGTCTAAACTTTAAATTACCGATAAACCAGGTCTAAGTTAGCCGTTTTTGTTTAAAATCTTTACAAACGAGCGGTCCGCAATACTGCAGAACAACATGGCAGACTAACAATTTGGTCCTCGATGCCGAAACGTTTGTATCCGAGAATTACAAACGGTGCCCACAATAGACAAATTCCACTCAAACTGTACGTCAAGTTAAATATGAAGCAGTTCTCACCAATTTTATTCAAAACTTGAATTCGCATGTGACACAAATCCTCTCACAGTTTGCAGTGCATTAAATCACGCAAGTTTGAAGTGAAATTTTCGTCAAACTTTGACAAGAACATGGCACAATGGTTCCCAGTATACCCTCATACACTCATGCAGCCTCCGCCTACATCACGTTTGATAGCGACATTATGAAACAACCGTTAGCTATGTTGGTCTGGCTATTTAAATCAGCTTGGGAGGTTATCTACCATCGCATATATAGCAATTTACAAATAACTTGCAGACTGAAGCGTATCCAATTGTTTCTTGGTATTTTATGTCTTCCATTTTCTTGGTATTTTTCTTTTGTAAACAAACGGCAGACAATGGAAAGATACTTACGCAAGGTTACTAGGGAGCACAATACCATACGTGAAGCAATGTGCATTTGTTAAATAAAAATGCACAAAAATGACAGTTTATTGTATTTATTTTGTGACTGATGCTGTCTGAGCCATAGCCTTTCTCTTCTAATTCATTATACGTAACCAGGCAAAGATTACACTCATTATATACCAAAAAGTATAAAAGAAAATTCGCTTAGCAAGCTTAGCAAAATGTGAACAGACCGAAAATTTACCATCTATAAAACTATCTATCTAAAAGATCTGTTGTAAATAAATATATTGCAAATTTCGGGAAATACGGAAAGCTGATGAGTGAGCGCCCAATGAAAATGATCCTTAATTTTTGTTAATTAAACACAAACGGCAAATACCACGTAAATTTTTTGTTTCGTTGTGTTACTAATTTTTTTTCAGACTTTTAAACAAAAAAGATCAAAACACTTTTGTATGAGTACGTCGCAGGAGATTCCATTAGACTCTACTGACTGGTTGAAATGTAGACGTGGGAGGAAGATTTAACCCTCAGACCTCCCCCCCCTAGTTTTTGTTGTATTATTATATTCTTAAAATTAGTGGACAGTCTGCTGCATATTCTAGAAGACAGCACAACTTTGGCTCTGAAAGGCCTAACCGGGGAGGGGTCGAATGACGTTATCAAACATGGCGTCCTAAAAAATGGCGTCTGTTTTCAGGAGGCTTTATTTTATCCCTCAGAAGCAAAGAGAATATAAACTAACATAACGTTAGTAAATTGAAAATACATCGAGCAGATTAGGACTGATGATGATCAAATAGACGTTAAGAGATCAGTGCTCAAAAGAATAAGGAATAACTACCGAAATTGTAAGCAAACGAAGGTTTGTAATATAACTAGAAATACGTTAGCGGGGCAAGGGGGCAAGGGGGCAAGGGGGCAAGGGGGTGGGGGGATTTTAGAGTCAGAATTTTGCATTAAAAAAATGGCGGCTTTACGATAAGCATATTTTGTTTTGTCTGAATTTTCCTAAAGCTTCATCGCGTGTGTACGTGGCATCAAAACATCACTATTTTCATTTCTTATTGTTTTTCTTTTACAGCTACTATGTTGTTGTATAAGAATGGTGGATCCCTGATATGGATCTTGTGCATGGCATCGAACATTTTTCAAGGCAAGTTTTTAGCTTATTTATAGAGGAAATAGAGATTACTAATTGGAAAGTGCGCGCGTACGGTATTTTCGCACGAGTTTGTTTGTTTTCACGAAACGAACGAACGAACGAGCCGCGAGCGAGTGAGTTTCCTAAAGACAAACAAAAAAGTGCGTAAATACCGTACAAAAGCTCTTTCCATGCTGTAATTTGTTTGTTTCATTCATACTGAGATTTCACGAGATTTTGTGCTTACGGAAACATGAACATTCGTTGCCGAGTAAACTCCCACCTTTAGAGACTTGACTTGATAATGACTATAAGTGAATTGAGCAGGCGTAAAGAATTTTTACAAACTAAGAACATATCTTTAGTAAAGGATGAGGTCAAACCAGCTTCAGTTTCTAGTGCTAAACCAATCTTTACAAAGTGACAAAATCTCCTCATGATCTCATGCAGCTTCAGTTGAATGTTTGCTTCGAGCCGCGAGACATTCCTTGTTTCGTTCGAGTGCATTGCTCTTATCGAGTGCTTTGAAATACCCAGCATTTAGCCCAAAATTAGTCCATGAAGACATGACAGCCTGGGATCTTTTCCTCCGAAATTCGAGTTGAATCGCGGAGACGGTTAGATGAATTTGTTGTGGTGTGTGCCCCTCGGGTTTCCTCGATTATTCCTTTTATGTTTTTGGTTGCTCGACGTCTCGTTTTAATCTTTGATCTCGTACTCTTGTTTTCTTGAGTAGATCAAAAGTAAATTACTTTTCTCAAGTCTCAGGCGGTAATCTTTCAGTTCTTTTGGAGCAGCGATAGAAAGTATTGCACGATTCGGGTGTCTTCCAATTGGACGAAACGACTTTTCCACACGTGAAAAAAGCCGTTCGCGACAGTGATTGGCTAATGAAATTTCAAACGAAATTTTAACGTCAGTGTTTCCGTGCTTAAATCTCACTATGTATGAAATAAAGTTGTTTTTTGTGCTAAAAGCAATAAATTGGTGGGTAAAGCCACAAAGTAATGAAGCAGCACAAATTGTTCAAAATTTAACTTTGCTTTTTATTTCTAGTATCATCATCATCAAGCAATGCATTTTCAAGTACAGGCACATATTCTTCAGGTAGATTCAACATAGTTGCTCTTATTTGGATATCGTGAAACTCGTTTTGCATGCTTATTATAGAGATAATTATTTTAATTTTTGCTGTTTAAATTTCTACCATCAAGTGACCGCCTCGTTGGAGAGTCTGTCTTCCTCCCAAGCTCCAAGAAGCAGTGATTTTTCAACCACAGAGTCTTATACGGAAGGTAGGCTCAAATATTTAGTGTATAGATAGTATTTTCTGCACGGCAAATAGTGTATATAAAACTTTGAGTATTTGATAAAGTGACTTTGAATTTATGTTTAGTAACTCCTTTCGTGGAAAGCCTGTCAACGTCCCAAACTGCATATGTGTTAAGTGTGTGCATGTGCTAACATTTTTGGTCGTTTGTCAAAGACAGATTTCGTTTTCTAAATATTTGTAAAGTCAGTTTTTGATATAATGATAAATACAGAAAACTGCCTTCGGATGAACATGTTTAGAACAGTAGTGTTTTATGGGTAACGCCAAAAAGTAATGAAGCAGATCAAAATAATCAAAATTTACCTCACTTTAATTCCAGCATCGTCATCATCAAGAAGCAATGCATTTTCAAGTACAGGCACATATTCTTCAGGTAGATTCAACATAGTTGCTCTTATTTGGATATCGTGAAACTAGTTTTGCATGCTTATTATAGAATTAAATGTTTGAATGTTCGCTCTTTTAATTTTTACCTTTAAGTGACAGTTTCGTTAGAAAGTAACTCTGCATCCCAAACTCCAAGAAGCAGTGATTTTTCAAGCACAGAGTCTTATACGGAAGGTGGGTTCAAATATTCGGTGTTTTTATAGTCTTTGTTTTTTTTATGAGGCAAATTGCATATATGAGGATTTGAGCATTTGATAATGTGTCTTTGAATTTATGTTTAGTAACTCCTTTCGTGGAAAGCCTGTCAACGTCCCAAACTGCATATGTGGGTAAGTGTGTGCATGTGCTAACATTTTTGGTCGTTTGTCATAGACAGATTTTATTTTGAAAATATTTATAAAATAAGATTTAAATATATAACAAAAACACAAAACTGCCATTGGGTGAACATGTTTAGAACAGTGTATTATGGGTAACGCCACAAAATAATGAAGCAGATCATGATGATTAAAATTCACCTTGCCTTTATTGCAGTATCATCATCATCAAGAAGTAATGCATTTTCAAGTAGTGGCACTTATTCTTCAGGTAGGTTCTATATAGTTACGTCTACTTAGATATCGTTGAACTCGTTTGTTATGCTTGTTATGCTTGTTATAGAATTAAATGTTTGAATGTTCGGTTTTTTAATTTTTACCTTTAAGTGACTGTTTCGTTGGAAAGTAACTATGCATCCCAAACTCCAAGAAGCAGTGATTTTTCAAGCATAAAGTCTTATACGGAAGGTGGGTTCAAATATTCGGTGTTTTTATAGTTTTCGTATTTTTTATGCGGCAAATGGTGTATATGAGAATTTGAGGATTTGATAATGTGACTTTGAATTTATGTTTAGTAACTCCTTCCGTGGAAAGCCTGTCAACGTCCCAAACTGCATATGTGGGTAAGTGTGTGCATGTGCTAATATTTCTTGTCGTTTGTCATAGACAGATTTCATTTCCTAAATATTTGTAGAGTCGGTTTTGGATTTGTAATAAATACACAAAAGTGCCATTTGGTGAACTTGCTTAGAAAAATGTTTTATGGGTAACTCCACAAAGTAATGATGCAGATCAAAATGATCAAACTTTACTTCGTTTTAATTGCAGTATCATCATTATCAAGAAGCAATGCATTTTCAAGTAGTGGCACTTATTCTTCAGGTAGGTTTTATATAGTTACGTCTACTTAGATATCGTTGAACTTGTTTGTTATATTTGTTATAGAATTAAATGTTTGAATGTTCGCTGTTTTAATTTTTACCTTTAAGTGACAGTTTCGTTGGAAAGTTTCTCTGCATCACAAACTCCAAGAAGCAGTGATTTTTCAAGCACAGAGTCTTATACGGAAGGTGGGTTCAAATATTCGGTGTTTTTATAATCTTCGTTTTTTCTTATGAGGAAAATTCCGTATATGAGGGTTTGAGCATTTTAAAATGTGACTTTGAATTTATGTTTAGTAACTCCTTTCGTGGAAAGCCTGTCAACGTCCCAAACTGCATATGTGGGTAAGTGTGTGCATGTGCTAACATTTTTGGTCGTTTGTCATAGGCAGATTTCATTTTGAAAATATTTATAGAATGAGTTTTAAATATATAACAAAATCACAAAACGGCTATTGAATGAACATGTTTAGAACAGTGTTTATGGGTAACGCCACAAAGTAATGAAGCAGATCATGATGATTAAAATTCACCTTGCCTTTGTTGCAGTATCATCATTATCAAGAAGCAATGCATTTTCAAGTAGTGGCACTTATTCTTCAGGTAGGTTTTATATAGTTAGGTCTACTTAGATATCGTTTAACTCGTTTGTTATGCTCGTTATAGAATTAAATGTTTGAATGTTCGCTGTTTTAATTTTTACCTTTAAGTGACAGTTTCGTTGGAAAGCAACTCTGCATCCCAAACTCCAAGAAGCAGTGACTTTTCAAGCACAGAGTCTTATACGGAAGGTGGGTTCAAATATTGGGTATTTTTTTAGTCTTGGTTTTTATTAATGCGGCAAATTGCGTATATGAGGGTTTGAGCATTTGATAATGTGACTTTGAATTTATGTTTAGTAACTCCATTCGTGGAAAGCCTGTCAACGTCCCAAACCGCATATGTGGGTAAGTGTGTGCACATGCTAACATTTTTGTTCGTTTGTCATAGACAAATTTTATTTTAAAAATATTTATAGAATGAGTTTTAAATATATAACAAAAGCACAAAACTGCCATTGGGTGAACTTGTTCAGAACAGTGTTTATGGGTAACGCCACAAATTAATGAAGCAGATCATGATGATTAAATTTCAATTTGCTTTAATTGCAGTATCATCATTATCAAGAAGTAATGCATTTTCAAGTAGTGGCACCTATTCTTCAGGTAAGTTTTATATAGTTAGGTCTACTTAGATATCGTTGAACTCGTTTGTTATGCTTGTTATAGAATTAAATGTTTGAATGTTCGCTGTTTTAATTTTTACCTTTAAGTGACAGTTTCGTTGGAAAGTAACTCTGCATCCCAAACTCCAAGAAGCAGTCACTTTTCAAACACAGAGTCTTATACGGAAGGTGGGTTCAAGTATTGGGTATTTTTTTAGTCTTGGTTTTTCTTAATGCGGCAAATTGGCGTATATGAGGGTTTGAGCATTTGATAATGTGACTTTGAATTTATGTTTAGTAACTCCATTCGTGGAAAGCCTGTCAACGTCCCAAACTGCATATGTGGGTAAGTGTGTGCATGTGCTAACATTTTTGGTCGTTTGTCATAGACAGATTTCATTTTGAAAATATTTATAGAATGATTTTTAAATATATAACAAAAACACAAAACTGCCATTGGGTGAACTTGCTTAGAACAGTGTATTATGGGTAACTCCACAAAATAATGAAGCAGATTATGATGATTAAAATTCACCTTCCTTTTATTGCAGTATCATCATTATCAAGAAGTAATGTATTTTCAAGTAGTGGCACTTATTCTTCAGGTAGGTTTAACATAGTTGCTTTTATTTAGATATCGTTTAACTTGTTTGTTATGCTTGTTATAGAATTAAATGTTTGAATGTTCGCTGTTTTAATTTTTACCTTTAAGTGACAGTTTCGTTGGAAAGTAACTCTGCATCCCAAACTCCAAGAAGCAGTGACTTTTCAAGCACAGAGTCTTATACGGAAGGTGGGTTCAAGTATTGGGTATTTTTTTAGTCTTGGTTTTTCTTAATGCGGCAAATTGGCGTATATGAGGGTTTGAGCATTTGATAATGTGACTTTGACTTTATGTTTAGTAACTCCTCTCGCGGAAAGCCTGTCAACGTCCCAAACTGCATATGTGGGTAAGTGTGTGCATGTGCTAATAGGTTTGGTCGTTTGTCATAGACAGATTTCATTTTGAAAATATTTATAGAATAAGTTTTAAATATATAACAAAAACACAAAACTGCCATTGTGTGAACTTGCTTAGAACAGTGTTTTATGGGTAACGCCACAAATTAATGAAGCAGATCATAATGATTAAAATTCACCTTGCTTTTATTGCAGTATCATCATCATCAAGAAGTAATGCATTTTCAAGTAGTGGCACTTATTCTTCAGGTAGGTTTAACATAGTTGCTTTTATTTAGATATCGTTTGAACTCGTTTGTTATGCTTGTTATAGAATAAAATGTTTGAATGTTCGCTGTTTTAATTTTTACCTTTAAGTGACAGTTTCATTGGAAAGTTTCTCTTCATCCCAAACTCCGAGAAGCAGTGACTTTTCAAGGACAGAGTCTTATACGGAAGGTGGGTTCAAATATTTGGTGTTTTTATAATCTTCCTTTTTTTATAAGGCAAATTGCGCATATGAAAGTTTGAGCATTTGATAATGTGACTATGATTTTATGTTTAGTAACTCCTTTCGTGGAAAGCCTGTCAACGTCCCAAACTGCATATGTGGGTAAGTGTGTGCATGTGCTAACATTTTTGTTCGTTTGTCATAGACAGATTTCATTTTGAAAATATTTATAGAATGAGTTTTAAGTATATAACAAAAACACAAAACTGCCATTGGGTGAACATGTTTAGAACAGTGTGTTATGGGTAACGCCACAAAATAATGAAGCAGATCATGATGATTAAAATTCACCTTGCTTTTATTGCAGTATCATCATCATCAAGAAGTAATGCATTTTCAAGTAGTGGCACTTATTCTTCAGGTAGGTTTAACATATTTGCTTTTAATTAGATATCGTTGAACTCGTTTGTTTTGCTTGTTATAGAATTAAATGTTTGAATGTTCGCTGTTTTAATTTTTACCTTTAAGTGACAGTTTCGTTGGAAAGTAACTCTGCATCCCAAACTCCAAGAAGCAGTGACTTTTCAAGCACAGAGTCTTATACGGAAGGTGGGTTCAAGTATTGGGTATTTTTATAGTCGTGGTTTTTCTTAATGCGGCAAATTGCGTATATGAGGGTTTGAGCATTTGATAATGTGACTTTGACTTTATGTTTAGTAACTCCTCTCGCGGAAAGCCTGTCAACGTCCCAAACTGCATATGTGGGTAAGTGTGTGCATGTGCTAATATGTTTGGTCGTTTGTCATAGACAGATTTCATTTTGAAAATATTTATAGAATAAGTTTTAAATATATAACAAAAACACAAAACTGCCATTGTGTGAACTTGCTTAGAACAGTGTTTTATGGGTAACGCCACAAATTAATGAAGCAGATAATAATGATTAAAATTCACCTTGCTTTTATTGCAGTATCATCATCATCAAGAAGTAATGCATTTTCAAGTAGTGGCACTTATTCTTCAGGTAGGTTTAACATAGTTGCTTCTATTTAGATATCGTTTAACTCGTTTGTTATGCTTGTTATAGAATAAAATGTTTGAATGTTCGCTGTTTTAATTTTTACCTTTAAGTGACAGTTTCGTTGGAAAGTAACTCTGCATCCCAAACTCCAAGAAGCAGTGATTTTTCAAGCACAGAGTCTTCTACGGAAAGTGGGTTCAAATATTCGGTGTATTTATAGTCTTTGTTGTCTCATTCTACTGCACGGCAATTGGTGTATATGAGGGTTTGAGCATTTGATAATGTGAATTTGAATTTATGTTTAGTAACTCCATTCGTGGAAAGCCTGTCAACGTCCCAAACCGCATATGTGGGTAAGTGTGTGCACATGCTAACATTTTTGTTCGTTTGTCATAGACAGATTTTATTTTAAAAATATTTATAGAATAAGTTTTAAATATATAACAAAAGCACAAAACTGCCATTGGGTGAACTTGTTCAGAACAGTGTTTATGGGTAACGCCACAAATTAATGAAGCAGATCATGATGATTAAATTTCAATTTGCTTTAATTGCAGTATCATCATTATCAAGAAGCAATGCATTTTCAAGTAGTGGCACCTATTCTTCAGGTAGGTTTTATATAGTTAGGTCTACTTAGATATCGTTGAACTCGTTTGTTATGCTTGTTATAGAATTAAATGTTTGAATGTTCGCTGTTTTAATTTTTACCTTTAAGTGACAGTTTCGTTGGAAAGTAACTCTGCATCCCAAACTCCAAGAAGCAGTGACTTTTCAAACACAGAGTCTTTTACGGAAGGTGGGTTCAAGTATTGGGTATTTTTTTAGTCTTGGTTTTTCTTAATGCGGCAAATTGGCGTATATGAGGGTTTGAGCATTTGATAATGTGACTTTGAATTTATGTTTAGTAACTCCTTTCGTGGAAAGCCTGTCAACGTCCCAAACTGCATATGTGGGTAAGTGTGTGCATGTGCTAACATTTTTGGTCGTTTGTCATAGACAGATTTCCTTTTGAAAATATTTATAGAATGATTTTTAAATATATAACAAAAACACAAAACTGCCATTGGGTGAACTTGCTTAGAACAGTGTATTATGGGTAACGCCACAAAATAATGAAGCAGATTATGATGATTAAAATTCACCTTCCTTTTATTGCAGTATCATCATTATCAAGAAGTAATGTATTTTCAAGTAGTGGCACTTATTCTTCAGGTAGGTTTAACATAGTTGCTTTTATTTAGATATCGTTGAACTCGTTTGTTTTGCTTGTTATAGAATTAAATGTTTGAATGTTCGCTGTTTTAATTTTTACCTTTAAGTGACAGTTTCGTTGGAAAGTAACTCTGCATCCCAAACTCCAAGAAGCAGTGACTTTTCAAGCACAGAGTCTTATACGGAAGGTGGGTTCAAGTATTGGGTATTTTTATAGTCGTGGTTTTTCTTAATGCGGCAAATTGGCGTATATGAGGGTTTGAGCATTTGATAATGTGACTTTGACTTTATGTTTAGTAACTCCTCTCGCGGAAAGCCTGTCAACGTCCCAAACTGCATATGTGGGTAAGTGTGTGCATGTGCTAATATGTTTGGTCGTTTGTCATAGACAGATTTCATTTTGAAAATATTTATAGAATAAGTTTTAAATATATAACAAAAACACAAAACTGCCATTGTGTGAACTTGCTTAGAACAGTGTTTTATGGGTAACGCCACAAATTAATGAAGCAGATCATAATGATTAAAATTCACCTTGCTTTTATTGCAGTATCATCATTATCAACAAGTAATTTATTTTCAAGTAGTGGCACTTATTCTTCAGGTAGGTTTAACATAGTTGCTTTTATTTAGATATCGTTTAACTTGTTTGTTACGCTTGTTATAGAATTAAATGTTTGAATGCTCGCTGTTGTAATTTTTACTTTTAAGTGACAGTTTCATTGGAAAGTTTCTTTGCATCCCAAACTCCGAGAAGCAGTGACTTTTCAAGCACAGAGTCTTCTACGGAAGGTGGGTTCAAATATTCGGTGTTTTTATAATCTTCGTTTTTTTATAAGGCAAATTGCGCATATGAAAGTTTGAGCATTTGATAATGTGACTATGATTTTATGTTTAGTAACTCCTTTCGTGGAAAGCCTGTCAACGTCCCAAACTGCATATGTGGGTAAGTGTGTGCATGTGCTAACATTTTTGGTCGTTTGTCATAGACAGATTTCATTTTGAAAATATTTATAGAATGAGTTTTAAATATATAACAAAAACACAAAACTGCCATTGGGTGAACATGTTTAGAACAGTGTATTATGGGTAACGCCACAAAATAATGAAGCAGATCATGATGATTAAAATTCACCTGGCTTTTATTGCAGTATCATCATCATCAAGAAGTAATGCATTTTCAAGTAGTGGCACTTATTCTTCAGGTAGGTTTAACATATTTGCTTTTAATTAGATATCGTTGAACTCGTTTGCTTTGCTTGTTATAGAATTAAATGTTTGAATGTTCGCTGTTTTAATTTTTACCTTTAAGTGACAGTTTCGTTGGAAAGTAACTCTGCATCCCAAACTCCAAGAAGCAGTGACTTTTCAAACACAGAGTCTTATACGGAAGGTGGGTTCAAGTATTGGGTATTTTTTTAGTCTTGGTTTTTCTTAATGCGGCAAATTGGCGTATATGAGGGTTTGAGCATTTGATAATGTGACTTTGAATTTATGTTTAGTAACTCCTTTCGTGGAAAGCCTGTCAACGTCCCAAACTGCATATGTGGGTAAGTGTGTGCATGTGCTAACATTTTTGGTCGTTTGTCATAGACAGATTTCATTTTGAAAATATTTATAGAATGATTTTTAAATATATAACAAAAACACAAAACTGCCATTGGGTGAACTTGCTTAGAACAGTGTATTATGGGTAACTCCACAAAATAATGAAGCAGATTATGATGATTAAAATTCACCTTCCTTTTATTGCAGTATCATCATTATCAAGAAGTAATGTATTTTCAAGTAGTGGCACTTATTCTTCAGGTAGGTTTAACATAGTTGCTTTTATTTAGATATCATTGAACTCGTTTGTTTTGCTTGTTATAGAATTAAATGTTTGAATGTTCGCTGTTTTAATTTTTACCTTTAAGTGACAGTTTCGTTGGAAAGTAACTCTGCATCCCAAACTCCAAGAAGCAGTGACTTTTCAAGCACAGAGTCTTATACGGAAGGTGGGTTCAAGTATTGGGTATTTTTATAGTCGTGGTTTTTCTTAATGCGGCAAATTGCGTATATGAGGGTTTGAGCATTTGATAATGTGACTTTGACTTTATGTTTAGTAACTCCTCTCGCGGAAAGCCTGTCAACGTCCCAAACTGCATATGTGGGTAAGTGTGTGCATGTGCTAATATGTTTGGTCGTTTGTCATAGACAGATTTCATTTTGAAAATATTTATAGAATAAGTTTTAAATATATAACAAAAACACAAAACTGCCATTGTGTGAACTTGCTTAGAACAGTGTTTTATGGGTAACGCCACAAATTAATGAAGCAGATCATAATGATTAAAATTCACCTTGCTTTTATTGCAGTATCATCATCATCAAGAAGTAATTTATTTTCAAGTAGTGGCACTTATTCTTCAGGTAGGTTTAACATAGTTGCTTTTATTTAGATATCGTTTGAACTCGTTTGTTATGCTTGTTATAGAATAAAATGTTTGAATGTTCGCTGTTTTAATTTTTACCTTTAAGTGACAGTTTCTTTGGAAAGTTTCTTTGCATCCCAAACTCCGAGAAGCAGTGACTTTTCAAGGACAGAGTCTTATACGGAAGGTGGGTTCAAATATTCGGTGTTTTTATAATCTTCCTTTTTTTATAAGGCAAATTGCGCATATGAAAGTTTGAGCATTTGATAATGTGACTATGATTTTATGTTTAGTAACTCCATTCGTGGAAAGCCTGTCAACGTCCCAAACTGCATATGTGGGTAAGTGTGTGCATGTGCTAACATTTTTGGTCGTTTGTCATAGACAGATTTCATTTTGAAAATATTTATAGAATGAGTTTTAAGTATATAACAAAAACACAAAACTGCCATTGGGTGAACATGTTTAGAACAGTGTGTTATGGGTAACGCCACAAAATAATGAAGCAGATCATGATGATTAAAATTCACCTTGCTTTTATTGCAGTATCATCATCATCAAGAAGTAATGCATTTTCAAGTAGTGGCACTTATTCTTCAGGTAGGTTTAACATAGTTGCTTTTAATTAGATATCGTTGAACTCGTTTTTTATGCTTGTTATAGAATTAAATGTTTGAATGTTCGCTGTTTTAATTTTTACCTTTAAGTGACAGTTTCGTTGGAAAGTAAGTCTGTATCCTAAACTCCCAGAAGCAGTGATTTTTCAAGCACAGAGTCTTCTACGGAAGGTGGCTTCAATTATTCGGTGTATTTATTCCCACGCCCTGCGTGGGTACTAATCTGAACACCATGTCGTTTTTTAATGTTTTTCGTTCACGGGCGACCTCTCCGCGCAGCGGGGTTTTCTGGGAAAATCACTTCCCCGCGCAGCGGGGCCTGCTGGGTAGAGAATCACTCGGAACAGAATCACGCGCGGGGTTTGCTGGGTAGAACACTCTAACCTCGTTCCGAGGCTCTTTCCTCTCGCGACCTCGAATCTCGTGTTTTAAACACGAGGGCGCACTATAAAAGGGCGCTTCCCAGGGAAGCACACAGCCACTTGTCAATCAACAGCGACCGAGACAACAGCTCCTAATTAGTAAAAAGCCAAACTTTTCCAAATTTTGTTTTTCCTTGTACTTGAATACCACACAAAACAAGATAATGTTGCCTCACAAATTTTCCATCACATAAAGATTCATTTTGAGTGCAATTTGAGTAAAATTCAAGAATAATCTTCAAAGCAAGAAATTAAATATGATTGGTGCGCAGCCATGCGTCGCATTGCACCGCGAAATTTAAAATGTATTTTGGCAGCCAAAAGCAAAGTTTCGTTTCAAATCCTTCCGTCCAGAACTCCACATTGAAGTTGCCCGCATGTGTTTACTTTTAGATATACTTTTAGTCGCCAAGCTGCACAGAAATTTTATTATGGGCAGCGCGACTTCTGAACGCTGCAGGCGCACGTGCGATTCAGCAAACATTATGCAAATTTGGTGTCGAAAGAGGCGGGGCCAACGGCCTTTTATAGCGCGCCTTCGTGTTTAATGTTTTTCGTTCACGGGCGACCTTCCCGCACCGCGGTGTCTGCTGGGTTGATCACGTGGTGTTCTGCTGGTCCTTTGCGAAGCAAAAAAGCGAAGCAACGGTATGACCGAGAGCATTATCAGCAGAAACGAGCTCAGGAGACAACCCAGGAAAGAGAGCAGCTGATCGGGAGCATCATAGGCAGAAGGTGACCCAAGAAACAACTCAGGCAAAAGAACAGCACGTGAAAGCCGCTCGACAACGAGCTGCTTCCCGACGCCACAATGAAACGATTGCACAAGAGGCCCGCAGGCTTCAGGCTCAAAATGAGGCAACTTCCAGAGGCAACAATATCTACATAGCCGTGGATGAGCTAACCCTGACAACCCGGCTCTGCACGAACAGCAGGAGGACAGAAAATAAGCTAAAATAGTGCTTGAAGGCCAGCCGATAGCTCCAAGGGGCAGGTAATACACGTCTATTTACTTTCTTCACTCAACTCGTCCGTTATGCATTGCTTCGAGCTTATCGGACATTTTGTGGCCGCGATAAAGCTTTGTTGTTGTGATGCTATAAATTTTTACGACAGAAAACTGTTTTGACCGTTTGAGTCTTGACAGTTTGAGTCTTGACAGTTAAATTAACTTCCAGTGTCATACAGTGCAGAGGTTACAGTACTGTAATTTGCCACTTAACAAGTAACTTGCTTTGTAGACAAAATCACAACATATATATCACTCACACAGAAGAAGTTGGCGTTTCTGTGCATTTGATTAGAGAGAACTGTGTTTATTAAAATTGCAGCACTAGAAACCATGATTTCAGTTTATCAGAAAAATAGATCAAAATATTTGTCCTCTGTGAAATTTTTTTTACAGTGCAAAAACTTGTGAGTTCTGGTTTAAGTAGGCAGTTTTTTTTTAACTGCTCAGCTGTTTTTATCATGTACTGTATATGACACTGTATAAGTAAGTGTACTATAAGTCAAATGTTATTTGAACTGTATTTTTTATGTTGGGCTAAACTTTCCAAACCCGGCCACTACTTTCCATATACAGTCTTTGTTTGTGTTTACTTCTTTGTCTTACTAAGCCCCCCTTCCCTTTGCTATAAATCATAGTACATAGGGGTGGGGATTGGACCTCTCCTAACGCTCACGTTAGTGCAGCGCTCATTTTAGTGCCTGGCTTTAGTTTGGAATATCTTCAGCATCGTTGTGTCGAAATATAATCTCGTTTAGCCGTTTATTTGCCGAAATATTGCCGAAATCTCGTTTAGCCGTCTATTTGCCGTAATATAATCTCGTTTGTTTCGCCAATCTAGGCAGATTATGGTGATTTAAAGACTGCAAAATGTTTCCCGACAGCAACGGGTCTAACACGTAATTTATAAACTTTAATTTAAAAAAATTGCAATGTGCAAACAAATATGTTCTGATGAAACTCTGCTGGATGTCCGGCGAGCAAGTGGCGCGAAGTTGTTTTATACGAAAAGTCGCGTGGGAACCGCATGAGAAAGGCTTGTTGCGAGACACGAACCGACAGGCAAACGTGAGAAAATGTCTGACATTTTCCAAAACTGCTGGCCGGAACAAATCTCAAAAAAGATCGAGATTTTTATTAAGAAAAGGTGGAGAATATTTACGTTGCAGACCGTATACAACGAAGTAGAAAATAATTGGGATATTTTAACTTTCCCAAGAAAGAATAGCGCTAAGTATTGGGTTTTCCTTTATATTCAAGTTTCAACAAAAAGTAGAATTGCCGGAAATTGCCACTGATTCTCAAGTTAACAAAAAGGGTCATAATTTGACACATCGCACATTTGACAGAACAATTTCTCTTTTGAAATTACCGGAAAAATTGAAATGAGGCCTGTCGCTGGTAAGTATTCATCTCTTGCAACCATAGACTAAATCAAGGCAGATAAATACAACAGCCCAAGTTTCATTTCCTTTATTCAAATAGGCCTGAGTTGCGTGTGGTCTCTCGACAGTTGTTGTCGCGAAAATTCGAACGAATCCCACGGGAATATCAGCGATTAGAGAGCTCACATGCAAATTTGCGAATCTCGCAGTCCCCGAAGCGAAGTCGCGTAGTGTAGGACAACTTTAAGAGCAGGTTTAACTGCTGGTGTGACGGTAAGAAAGTAATCTGAAGGACATACTTGCTCGCACGTCAATGTAACCATGGCTTTTTACAATAGAGGACTTAGGGGTGAGGGGTGGGGGTCGGAAGCTTCCATCCCTCCCCGCCGCCTGTCTGGCAAATTAGCATATCTTGTTTCGTTGTTTCGCAAATTACCAATTTTTGTTTCGTTGTTTCGCAAATTACCACTTTTTGTTTCGTTGTTTCGTTGTTTCGTTTCGTTTGTTTCGTTTCGCAAATTACCATAAGCCGTATTTACCACAGTTTCATTTCACTTCAGCCAGCTCTTTACTGGCATTAATTTCTTTCTTTTCCTAGATAGAATTAGTGATATAGTTTAATAAGTTTTATTTTGAACAAGTTTTTTTCCATGCACCTGCATGACATCTGGTGAGATATTGTCTAAAATGTTACCTCGCCAACACATAGTATCTCAAGCCACAGAACACACTTTTTAAATTATAGACTTTGATGCTTGTTTTGTTTTTCATAGGTCCCTAAATATCAAGACAAGCATGAAGTTCACTAAGTCCAACTGGAAAAAGTATCTTTCTGTGATTAGGAAGAGGTAGTTTGTACCCACATGACATGGGAAATGAGACTCTGCTAAGATAAGAATTTCAATGCAGTACTAAACTGATGCTCTTCTCATGTCTCACAGCATCTTACAGTTGTGAATAATGTGCAAACCTGACTCTCATTTGTCTAATATTCTGTAAAATTATTGAATATTTATAATTCATTTTTTCATTTTTACTCACAGGAGAGTATAGGGTTAGGGCTATATTTCTCTGGCATGGGATTTTGTGTGTTTGTACATGTACTGGGCAACGCATGCATATCAATTTGCTTCTGAGAAGTATAATGTAACCTACAGGTACTTCAGAAGTATGTAATATACAGTCTTTCACCAATGAATGTAGTGCAAAGACTGACTATGTATACTTTCTTATGAGACAGAATAAATTACTGTGAAATGGACATGGCATGATGAATAATATCACAAGAACTTCCTTCTTTTAAGACCACATAATATATAATAAAATTACTGTACTCTTCAAACAGCAGTGGGATCCCAGGGAGGGGAGGGGGGAGTACTATGCCATATAGGTATGTGCCGCCCCAAAGGGTATCATTTTCAAACATTTTTAGTCTGAAATAGGGTATAGATTTTGCCTTTTTGGCCTGGGATAGGGTATGATTTTAATAGAAATGTGTTGCAACGGACAATGCACAGCAAATGGAAAAAACATAGGGTGGAAATTGATGCAAAAGAAATAAATCTCTAAAATAGGTCTGAAATATGGTATTACATTTTGGTCTGAAATAGGGTATATATTTATGGAGTCAGGTCTAAAATGGGTATAGTAAGTCAGATATTTTGGTCTGAAATAGGGTAAGGGGTTTTCAGGTCCAGGCGGCACACCCCCACCCAAAATTTTGATGAGTACTCTCCGGAATGGGACACATGCCACTATCATGTAAATGCTAATATAGTGTCATCCGCCTTTAATTACATTATATAATATTGAGATGTGTAGTGAAAGCATACAGTACTTGAGAGCTCTAAGCAGTGTCATACATAATCGATTACTTGGGCGTGGGACCTCTGCGAATATCGTATTTCTAGTAGTCTTTGTTGTCTCATTATACTACACGGCAAATGGTGTTTATGAGGGTTTGGGCATTTGATAATGTGACTTTGAATTTATGTTTAGTAACTCCTTTCGTGGAAAGCCTGTCAACGTCCCAAACTGCATATGTGTGTAAGTGTGTGCATGTGCTAACATTTTTGGTCGTTTGTCATAGACAGATTTCATTTTGAAAATATTTGTAGAATAAGTTTTAAATATATAACAAAAGCACAAAACGGCCATTGGGTGAACATGTTTAGAACAGTGTTTATGGGTAACGCCACAAATTAATGAAACAGATCATGATGATTAAATTTCAATTTGCTTTTATTGCAGTATCATCATTATCAAGAAGCAATGCATTTTCAAGTAGTGGCACTTATTCTTCAGGTAGGTTTTATATAGTTACGTCTACTTAGATATCGTTGAACTCGTTTGTTATGCTCGTTATAGAATTAAATGTTTGAATGTTCGTTGTTTTAATTTTTACCTTTAAGTGACAGTTTCGTTGGAAAGCAACTCTGTATCCCAAACTCCAAGAAGCAGTGGTTT
The DNA here is from genome assembly GCA_964036295.1 of Plumapathes pennacea. Classification (NCBI taxonomy): domain Eukaryota; kingdom Metazoa; phylum Cnidaria; class Anthozoa; order Antipatharia; family Myriopathidae; genus Plumapathes; species Plumapathes pennacea. The sequence goes on along the minus strand of OZ038463.1, from coordinate 27,675,546 downwards.
TTCAAGCACAGAGTCTTATACGGAAGGTGGGTTCAAATATTCGGTGTTTTTATAATCTTCGTTTTTTTTATGAGGCAAATTGCGTATATGAGGGTTTGAACATTTAATAATGTGACTTTGAATTTATGTTTAGTAACTCCTTTCGCGGAAAGCCTGTCAACGTCCCAAACTGCATATGTGGGTAAGTGTGTGCATGTGCTAACATTTTTGGCCGTTTGTCATAGACAGATTTTATTTTGAAAATATTTATAGAATAAGTTTTAAATATATAACAAAAACACAAAACTGCCATTGTGTGAACTTGCTTAGAACAGTGTTTTATGGGTAACGCCACAAATCAATGAAGCAGATCATGATGATTAAAATTCACCTTGCTTTTATTGCAGTATCATCATTATCAACAAGTAATGCATTTTCAAGTAGTGGTACTTATTCTTCAGGTAGGTTTAACATAGTTGCTTTTATTTAGATATCGTTTAACTTGTTTGTTATGCTTGTTATAGAATTAAATGTTTGAATGCTCGCTGTTTTAATTTTTACCTTTAAGTGACAGTTTCATTGGAAAGTTTCTTTGCATCCCAAACTCCGAGAAGCAGTGACTTTTCGAGCACAGAGTCTTCTACGGAAGGTGGGTTCAAATATTCGGTGTTTTTATAATCTTCGTTTTTTTATAAGGCAAATTGCGCATATGAAAGTTTGAGCATTTGATAATGTGACTATGATTTTATGTTTAGTAACTCCTTTCGTGGAAAGCCTGTCAACGTCCCAAACTGCATATGTGGGTAAGTGTGTGCATGTGCTAACATTTTTGGTCGTTTGTCATAGACAGATTTCATTTTGAAAATATTTATAGAATGAGTTTTAAATATATAACAATAACACAAAACTGCCATTGGGTGAACATGTTTAGAACAGTGTATTATGGGTAACGCCACAAAATAATGAAGCAGATCATGATGATTAAAATTCACCTGGCTTTTATTGCAGTATCATCATCATCAAGAAGTAATGCATTTTCAAGTAGTGGCACTTATTCTTCAGGTAGGTTTAACATATTTGCTTTTAATTAGATATCGTTGAACTCGTTTGTTTTGCTTGTTATAGAATTAAATGTTTGAATGTTCGCTGTTTTAATTTTTACCTTTAAGTGACAGTTTCGTTGGAAAGTAACTCTGCATCCCAAACTCCAAGAAGCAGTGACTTTTCAAACACAGAGTCTTATACGGAAGGTGGGTTCAAGTATTGGGTATTTTTTTAGTCTTGGTTTTTCTTAATGCGGCAAATTGGCGTATATGAGGGTTTGAGCATTTGATAATGTGACTTTGACTTTATGTTTAGTAACTCCTTTCGTGGAAAGCCTGTCAACGTCCCAAACTGCATATGTGGGTAAGTGTGTGCATGTGCTAACATTTTTGGTCGTTTGTCATAGACAGATTTCACTTTGAAAATATTTATAGAATGATTTTTAAATATATAACAAAAACACAAAACTGCCATTGGGTGAACTTGCTTAGAACAGTGTATTATGGGTAACGCCACAAAATAATGAAGCAGATTATGATGATTAAAATTTACCTTCCTTTTATTGCAGTATCATCATTATCAAGAAGTAATGTATTTTCAAGTAGTGGTACTTATTCTTCAGGTAGGTTTAACATAGTTGCTTTTATTTAGATATCGTTTGAACTCGTTTGTTATGCTTGTTATAGAATAAAATGTTTGAATGTTCGCTGTTTTAATTTTTACCTTTAAGTGACAGTTTCATTGGAAAGTTTCTTTGCATCCCAAACTCCGAGAAGCAGTGACTTTTCAAGGACAGAGTCTTATACGGAAGGTGGGTTCAAATATTCGGTGTTTTTATAATCTTCGTTTTCTTATAAGGCAAATTGCGCATATGAAAGTTTGAGCATTTGATAATTTGACTTTGATTTTATGTTTAGTAACTCCTTTCGTGGAAAGCCTGTCAACGCCCCAAACTGCATATGTGGGTAAGTGTGTGCATGTGCTAACATTTTTGGTCGTTTGTCATAGACAGATTTCATTTTGAAAATATTCATAGAATGAGTTTTAAGTATATAACAAAAGCACAAAACTGCCATTGGGTGAACATGTTTAGAACAGTGTATTATGGGTAACGCCACAAAATAATGAAGCAGATCATGATGATTAAAACTTACCTTGCTTTTATTGCAGTATCATCATCATCAAGAAGTAATGCATTTTCAAGTAGTGGCACTTATTCTTCAGGTAGGTTTTATATAGTTACGTCTACTTAGATATCGTTGAACTCGTTTTTTATGCTTGTTATAGAATTAAATGTTTGATTGTTCGTTGTTTTAATTTTTACCTTTAAGTGACAGTTTCGTTGGAAAGTAAGTCTGTATCCTAAACTCCCAGAAGCAGTGATTTTTCAAGCACAGAGTCTTCTACGGAAGGTGGCTTCAATTATTCGGTGTATTTATAGTCTTTGTTGTCTCATTATACTACACGGCAAATGGTGTTTATGAGGGTTTGGGCATTTGATAATGTGACTTTGAATTTATGTTTAGTAACTCCATTTGTGGAAAGCCTGTCAACGTCCCAAACTGCATATGTGTGTAAGTGTGTGCATGTGCTAACATTTTTGGTCGTTTGTCATAGACAGATTTCATTTTGAAAATATTTGTAGAATAAGTTTTAAATATATAACAAAAGCACAAAACGGCCATTGGGTGAACATGTTTAGAACAGTGTTTATGGGTAACGCCACAAATTAATGAAACAGATCATGATGATTAAATTTCAATTTGCTTTTATTGCAGTATCATCATTATCAAGAAGCAATGCATTTTCAAGTAGTGGCACTTATTCTTCAGGTAGGTTTTATATAGTTACGTCTACTTAGATATCGTTGAACTCGTTTGTTATGCTCGTTATAGAATTAAATGTTTGAATGTTCGTTGTTTTAATTTTTACCTTTAAGTGACAGTTTCGTTGGAAAGCAACTCTGTATCCCAAACTCCAAGAAGCAGTGGTTTTTCAAGCACAGAGTCTTATACGGAAGGTGGGTTCAAATATTCGGTGTTTTTATAATCTTCGTTTTTTTTATGAGGCAAATTGCGTATATGAGGGTTTGAACATTTAATAATGTGACTTTGAATTTATGTTTAGTAACTCCTCTCGCGGAAAGCCTGTCAACGTCCCAAACTGCATATGTGGGTAAGTGTGTGCATGTGCTAATATTTTTGGTCGTTTGTCATAGACAGATTTTATTTTGAAAATATTTATAGAATAAGTTTTAAATATATAACAAAAACACAAAACTGCCATTGGGTGAACTTGCTTAGAAGAGTGTTTTATGGGTAACGCCACAAATTAATGAAACAGATCATGATGATTAAAATTCACTTTGCTTTTATTGCAGTATCATCATTATCAAGAAGTAATGTATTTTCAAGTAGTGGTACTTATTCTTCAGGTAGGTTTAACATAGTTGCTTTTATTTAGATATCGTTTAACTTGTTTGTTATGCTTGTTATAGAATTAAATGTTTGAATGCTCGCTGTTTTAATTTTTACCTTTAAGTGACAGTTTCATTGGAAAGTTTCTTTGCATCCCAAACTCCGAGAAGCAGTGACTTTTCAAGCACAGAGTCTTCTACGGAAGGTGGGTTCAAATATTCGGTGTTTTTATAATCTTCCTTTTTTTATAAGGCAAATTGCGCATATGAAAGCTTGAGCATTTGATAATGTGACTATGATTTTATGTTTAGTAACTCCTTTCGTGGAAAGCCTGTCAACGTCCCAAACTGCATATGTGGGTAAGTGTGTGCATGTGCTAACATTTTTGGTCGTTTGTCATAGACAGATATCATTTTGAAAGTATTTATAGAATGAGTTTTAAATATATAACAATAACACAAAACTGCCATTGGGTGAACATGTTTAGAACAGTGTATTATGGGTAACGCCACAAAATAATGAAGCAGATCATGATGATTAAAATTCACCTTGCTTTTATTGCAGTATCATCATCATCAAGAAGTAATGCATTTTCAAGTAGTGGCACTTATTCTTCAGGTAGGTTTAACATATTTGCTTTTAATTAGATATCGTTGAACTCGTTTGTTTTGCTTGTTATAGAATTAAATGTTTGAATGTTCGCTGTTTTAATTTTTACCTTTAAGTGACAGCTTCGTTGGAAAGTAAGTCTGTATCCCAAACTCCAAGAAGCAGTGATTTTTCAAGCACAGAGTCTTCTACGGAAGGTGGCTTCAATTATTCGGTGTATTTATAGTCTTTGTTGTCTCATTATACTACACGGCAAATGGTATTTATGAGAGTTTGGGCATTTGATAATGTGACTTTGAATTTATGTTTAGTAACTCCTTTCGTGGAAAGCCTGTCAACGTCCCAAACTGCATATGTGGGTAAGTGTGTGCATGTGCTAACATTTTTGGTCGTTTGTCATAGACAGATTTCATTTTGAAAATATTTATAGAATGATTTTTAAATATATAACAAAAACACAAAACTGCCATTGGGTGAACTTGCTTAGAATAGTGTATTATGGGCAACGCCACAAAATAATGAAGCAGATTATGATGATTAAAATTCACCTTGCTTTTATTGGAGTATCATCATTATCAAGAAGTAATGCATTTTCAGGTAGTGGTACTTATTCTTCAGGTAGGTTTAACATATTTGCTTTTAATTAGATATCGTTGAACTCGTTTTTTATGCTTGTTATAGAATTATATTTGAATGTTTGCTGTTTTAATTTTTACCTTTAAGTGACAGTTTCGTTGGAAAGTAACTCTGCATCCCAATCTCCAAGAAGCAGTCATTTTTCAAGCACAGAGTCTTATACGGAAGGTGGGTTCAAATATTTGGTGTATTTATAGTCTCTGTTGTCTCAGTCTACTACACGGCAAATTGCGTATATGAGGGTTTGAGCATTTGATAATGTGACTTTGAATTTATGTTTAGTAACTCCTTTCGTGGAAAGCCTGTCAACGTCCCAAACTGCATATGTGGGTAAGTGTGTGCAGGTGCTCACGTTTTTGGTTTTTTGTTAGAGACAGATTTGATTTTATAAATACTTGTACTAGAAATATGATATTCCCAGAGGCCCCATGCTGAAGTTATTGATATTGATATTGAAGTTATTGTAATTATTGGTGTGCTCATACAATTAACGATTAATAGTGCGAATAATGTTTGGAAATTGTGGAAATTGTGGCATTTTCAAACATTATGAAGACTATTAATCGTTAATTGAATGAGCACACCATTGATTACTAGTTAATAATATAGATGCAAAGTTAGACAAGGTGAAGGAAGCCATTCCAAAGCAGAACCAACAATCAACCCATGGCGAACGCGCGACTTTTTATTGGACGATGAAAATTCACGCTGTGAAAATTTGCGTAATGCAAAACTCAAGTCAACGAGGATCACTGTCTTGAATAGCCTTGAATAAAAAACTAAGTTTACGTTGAGCTTTGCTATGGAACACGTTATGAATGAAAGTCACCGAAGGGCAGAACCGCTGAAACGGCATACCTGGCTGTCGACAATCTCCGAAAGGAAGAGAAACCTCAGTTTCGGCAAGTCTATATAGTTATATATATATTTACATAGCGAAAACCATTGAAGCTGCCGTTCAGCGAAGAAACTGCCATCGTATTGTGAAGCCTTTAAGTTTCAGTCATGAAGTTCTGCAGAGCCAATCAACATACTCGCGAAGATTGAGCGGCTAAACTTTCACAAACAAGCTTTTCAGCAGAAGAAACTGGATCGAAGCTAGAGAAATCAACTTACGAAGTTTACTGATCACGACCTGTCCATGATCGCTTGAAGCTTCAGACTATTCCCGCTGCAGATGGCGAACGGGAACGCGTTGTATATTTCTTTAATAAAATAATTAGTGTATTGAAATACATCACGTGTCGCGTCATCGTGTAATATTTAAGAAATATAAAACGCGCGCCGTGTTTACATAGCCTGATGCGAACACGAGAGGGAGTTTGGGAGAATGAGAAAGTTTGTGTAAACCCGAGCCGCCGCGGCGTTTACACAAACTTTCTTATTCTCCCAAACTCACTCGAGTTTTTTCATCAGGCTATGTAAACACGGCAAGCGTTTTATATTTCTTTAATAAAATAAACGACAGCAATACTACCGCAAAAACGACCGTTTTACGTGATTATCAAAATCGAGATTCTTAACACACAAACTGAAACCAATCACAGATCGTTGTGCAGAGCGGACGTTTTCAATCTATCAAACTGAACTTCCCTCGGCTCGGTTGGCGCTTCCGTAGTATCCGGGGGCAGAGCTGTCTTAAACTGGCCGAGCAGCTAGTGAAGTTTCTGTTGTGCCGATTGAAGTGTGCAATGTGAACTACACTAAATGCAAACGTAACGTTTGGGAAGCTACTTCGCTATGATTACTTTCTGCTCTACTTGTCCGACGTCTCGTCCAGAATTGATTTTGGTGTGGTACAAGTAAATGACCTTTCACAAGATCTTTTAAGAAATCACGTCTTGATTCTTCGCCGGACTGAGTGACTCAGTCCGGCGAAGTTGAATGTATGAATGTTTTGCAGTGCCGTAATGACGTATGTACTTTGTAATTACTTTTTTACTGTTTTTACGTTTTTGTTTACGCGTATGCCTGAATGGGACTGAGTTTTGATGAACCGATGCTTACTGCATTTATTCGCATTTGTGGTGTATTAAAGAGGTACCGCATTCATCAGTGAATTGTATTCAGTGGGTCACGAGCAAGCGAGATCACACTGAACTGATTGTACAAATGCTCTGTAAATTATCGTTCGGTTTTCAGTGTTCAGTGTTCAGTGTTCAACTGTAAGTTGTCTGTTGCTCAGTTCAACAATTCAGTGGACTTATCCTTTCCGTTGTTATTTCAAAGAAACTCGAGTGTTAGCGAACTGTTTCTGCCCAGCGCTAAATAATCTTTCATCAATCATTCCTTCTGCCACAACCGCCGTTGCTGTTTCTTTGCTGGAGGCTTATAATTTCTTATTTTCTCGTAAACTCAGGTCAAATGAAGAATCGGGAACTTCACTAAAATCGAGCAGTCCAAAAATTTGTCCCACTGCGCAACCTCAGAGCAATATAACACACCTTCCGTGTTACATAGCCTTATGCAAACACGGTTGGGAATCAATAAGAGCGTTTGTTATATAACTTTTATTTTATAAACTCTCTTATAACCCATCAAATATTTCCTCCCGCGCGTGATTGGTGGAATCTTGACACGTGACCGAAAAACGTCCGCTTGCGAGCGGACGTTATCCGCAAATAACTCCCGCCTGGCAAACTATCGCTGTTTATTGACAATATCCGAACACAGTTTTATATATTAATCACAAAATACCATTACGAGATGACTACCGAGGAGGACATAATTTCATTTGTCGAAAAGACAGTTCCAGAAAGCACCAAAGAGCTTCACAGTTCTTGCGCCATTATTTGCGCTGCGAGAGGAAATAGTTGAAGGATAATAAAGACAATAAACTACTTTTGGCTTCGGAAATATGCACGGTAATTGTCCTTGGACATTATTTGTTCTTCGAAACTCACAGTTCAACTGCCCGCCCGATAATATCCTAGGAAAATTATCCGTTCATATTTCCTCGCCAAAAGTAGATTTTTGTTTTTATGCTGGGCCTAAGGGCCCAGCATATAATTGTTTACACTCGAAACCACAGCGTAGGTATTATGACAATATTGGTAAAAGAAGTCCCTCCTCTAGGATTTTGAAGTTTGATTGACGTGTGAGCAACAATACTATATTTTGATTGAATAATGTTCACGTGCAAGCGGCGTGGAAGCCTTTCTTTTCTTGGCTGAGTTTCAAAGTATGTAACGTGAGGTTTTTGTTGACATATATTTGCGCTCTTGCGGTTTTTGTTCATTATATTCACTTTCGAATTCTTTTTCGTCCAGCTGGTTAAAACTAAGCGAAGGAAAGCAAACATAATCAAACGATACTATTTCGACAAGCTGAAGTGTCGCTCCCGGCTGGGCCGGTTTTTCAGCTTTAACATACGCTCGTCAAGCAACCGTGAATTAATCAAAGCCGCGGTGATAGTAGCTCTGAAATGAAACAGGTCGACTGGAAATTTAGAAAGCCTGGTAGAAGAAACACAATTTAGAAGACGAAAAACAGATAAGTAATGAGGCCTGTGATTAGAAACAAATGTTCGAAGTCAAACTGTCAAAATCAATTATGCATGAAAATAAGATAAGTCAGGCGTACTTCCAAGCTGAAAATGAAGATTCTCTCATCATTTTGAAGCAAATGCACGAGTGTTGTAATTACAATTTATAGTTTAATCAGGTTCATTTGAGCAAGGTGTCAAAAGCCAAGTTCAAGTTATACTGTATAGTATATTTTTGGGTGAGAAACTGAAAGAGAAAGCTGAAGTTGATCACTCTTGGGAGTCTCGCTCTAGTCCAGAGATTGCTTATTCAATAATTCTAATGCTGCGTGCGGACACTTGCCACACCAAACTTGAGTCCCAGCATCTGTCGCATTTCACGCGACAACACTTGTTATATTACACGGCTGTTAGCCAATCAGAGCGCGCCTAGTATTATAGTTATTTTATAAATTCTGATTATAACACTTCTAGAACGAAGTAAAGACAAAAAAAGACTGTACTGTTATGGAACGTAGTGGCCGTGTTTTGGAAAGTTTAGCCCAGCATAAAAACACAGTTCAAATAAGAGTGACTTATAGTACTTATACAGTACATAATAAAAACAGCTGAGTAGTTAAAAAAGACTATCTATTCAAACCAAAGCTCACAAGTTTTTGAAATGCAAAAGGTTTTACGATCTTTTTACTCTGTGTTCAAAACTTTGACTGAGCACTGCATAATTTCACTGTATGACACTGGAAGTTGATTTAACTGTCAAGACTCAACGGTCAAAACAATTTTCTGTCGTGAAAATTTATAGCATTGCAACAACAAAGTTTTACCGCGGTCACAAAATGTCCGATCAGCTTGAAGCAATGCAGAACAAACGAGTTGAGTAAACAAAGTAAACAGACGTGTCTTACCTACTCCTTGGAACTATCGGACGGCCTTCAAGCATTACTTTTGTTCTGAATTGTTTTTCGGGTCTTGCTCTTAATCATAGCTTGCTTTTAAGTGCCAGCGCGGATATCTGTGAACGTTCGACCGATCTCAGCTATATAAAATGAAATCCGCTTGTTTCTTTAATCTGGTGTTCGTCCTGTTTCTTGGTGTACCGTTGTTCTCTTGTCTTGTCATCGCTTCCTTAGCTCCACTTTTGAAATTAGTACAATACTTTCCCAGTTTCAGTTCCCGCGTCAGTTAAAATGTCTTTTGGTCAGTGAGGTAAAATCTGTTGCTTCGCGACGGACTCCCAGAAAACCCCGCGGTGCAGGGAGGTCGCCCCTTGAAAGACAGACATCCAAAAACAATATGGTGTTCAGAATAGTACCCACGCAAGGTGTGGGAAAGTCAGTTTTAACATATAATAAATACACAAAACTGCCATTGAGTAAACTTGTTTAGTGTTTTATGGGTAACGCCACAAAGTGATGAAGCAGATAGAATGAAGTTAATAAAGCAAAAGATCAAACTTTATCTCGTTTTATATGCAGTATCATCATCATCAAGAAGCAATGCATTTTCAAGTAGTGGCACTTATTCTTCAGGTAGGTTTAACATAGTTGCTACTATTTAGATATCGTGGAACTCGTTTTTCATGCTTATTATAGAATTAGGGTTTTAATGTTTGCTGTTTTAATTTTTCCCTTTAAGTGACAGTTTCGTTGGAAAGTTTCCCTGCATCCCAAACTCCAAGAAGCAGTGATTTTTCAACCACAGAGTCTTATACGAAAGGTGAGTTCAAATATTCGGTGTTTTTATAGTCTTCGTTTTGCCTTTTTTTAACACGACAAATGGTTTATAAAAGAGTTTGCATTAGCATTTGATAACGTGACTTTGAATTTATGTTTAGTAACTCCTTTCGTGGAAAGCCTGTCAACTTCCCAAACTGCATATGTTGGTAAGTGTGTGCATGTGCTAACATTTGTGGTCGTTTGTCAGAGACATATTTCATTTTTAAAATATTTCTCAAGTCAGTTTTTGATATACAATAAATACACAAAACAGCCATTAAGTGAACTTGTTTGTACAGTGTTTTATTGGTAACGCCACAAAGTAAAAAAGAAGATCAAAATGATCAAAATTCACCTCGTTTTAATTGCAGTATCATCGTCATCAAGAAGCAATGCATTTTCAAGTAGTGGCACTTATTCTTCAGGTAGGTTCAACATAGTTGCTTCTATTTAGATATCGTGGAACACTTTTTTTTTATACCTTTTATACAATTAAATGTTTCAAATTTTGCTGTTTGAATTCCTTGTTTAAGTGACAGTGTCGTTGCAAAGTTTCTCTTCATCCCAAACTTCAAGAAGCAGTGATTTTTCAAACACAGAGTCTTACACGGAAAGTGGGTTCAAATATTTGGTGTATTTATATTCTTTGTTGTCTCATTTTCTACACGGCAATTGGTGTATATGAGGGTTTGAGCATTTGATAATGTGTCTTTGAATTTATGTTTAGTAACTCCTTTCGTGGAAAGCCTGTCAACGTTTCAAACTGTATATGTGGATAAGTGTGTACATGTGGTAACATTTTTGGTCGTTTGTCAGAGACATATTTCATTTTCTAAATATTTGTAAAATCAGTTTTAAATATATAATAAATACACAAAACTGCCATTGAGTGAACTTGTTTAGTACAGTGTCTTAGTGGTATATTGGTAACGGCACAAAGTAATGAAGCTGATCAAAATGATCAAAATTTACCTTGTTCTTTTTCCAGTATCATCATCAAGAAACAATGCATTTTTAAGAGCGACTTTTTTTTCTGACCGGGTGAGGAGTGGCACATCAGTCAAAATTCGGGGTTCTTTTTATTTTGTCAATAGATAACCTATGGTTTGCCAATTACTCTGGTATATTTAGTTTGTCCGGAAACTTTTTCATTTCGTGAAATTTTTGAAAAATCGCCATACCCCTCGAAATGGCTAAAATGAAAGGATTTGGAGGACCACAAAAACCTTTGCACGCGACCGCGCAACGAAACTCTACACATAAATGTCTTCATATATTGATTAAGAAGACATCCACGAGCAATTTGAGCCTGTAAATAGAATTATAGGTCAAATATTGAATTTCTGGTGTCGGGGCAAAGACAGCCCAAATTTCAATGCTCGCAAATCTCAGTTCAGAGCACTTTTTCAAAAAATCATTTCTATGTCCGGTATTACTCAGATTTGCACAAAAACTCGGTTGTAATATCTAGAAGTGTTGCTTTTATCAAGAATATAAAAATTAGTTTGGTACTTTTCATTGCTCGAAAGAACTAACGCGGCTAATTTTGCCAAAATCACAACATCGACTTGTAAACAACGCGCAACGATCAATTCACACTTTCGAATAAACTCGAATAAATCTTCGCCTACTACCTCAAACTTGGCACAAAACTCTGTAGGAGACCTTATAACAAGTTTAACTTTCAATACCACCGGTTAACGATTGATTTATGTGGTTTTTTCCTATCAAAATGCCTCTTCAACTCAGTGGTCGACAAGCGCTAACTGATCGCTTCACTTTCTTTGCCAATTTACGCCTCATTTCGCTTTATTCTGCTACAATATAGCACAAATATGTTTCCAGGGATGTCCCTGTCGCTTTAAGAGCTCTTTCTTGTAAAAAATAAAAGAGTCATTCAGTCAAAACATACGCGCCGACGTCGCCGTGCGTTCGTTATTGGTGTCACGCAATCTTAAAACTTAGCGAGATATGTTTATTTTATAGTTACATTGATATCCCTTGTTTGACCCAAAAATATGTTAACTTTGTTTTGTCATTATCGCTGCCGGTAATGAAAATGCGACATGAAACTTTATTATTTGGGTATCAAAGTGGCCAAATAATGAAAACAACAACAACAATAGAATTTGTACTTGAAATGATACATGAATACATATCTGGCCAAGAAATATTTTTTTTATACACAAATAAAACATGATAAGATCAGTAGCTTTTAGTGGCTCCTGGATTTTAAACTGAGCTGACTTTATTTACCAAAACGAGTTATTTTACCGGATCCGGCTTAATGAACTGCACACAGATCTAATGAGAAACTGACAAGGAAGTGATTTGTACATTTTATTACTGGCCTAACTGGCAAGAAATCTTTATTTATGTGGCTGTCTCTCGAGAGTTTTATCTGTTCGTGAAGCGATGACTTATACAAATATTGCATTTATTCACTCATTCAGACACCCTGTTGTGTTGTTGTTGTTGTTGTTATTGTTTTTGTTTTTTTTCCTCTCGGCTCTAATAAGACCTCTTCTCAAATTTACATCACTAACAGAGATTCACATTTTAGTTTATTTTCCGTATTTTTCTTTCTATTCAGTGGCCGCCTTGTTTTGTTACTCAGTGCCGAGGGGAAAAAAAGAAAATGAAAGGACTCGTAAAGGCGGGGTCGGGCGGGGCAACTTCCGTTTTACTTTTTCCCAACACACCAAAATGAATACCTATATTGGTTGTAGAAGCAGCTGCCGTTAGGTGTTAGGAAAAGATAGCAACGGTGACATAAAGGTTTTAGTTTTTCAAAACAGATTTGGCAAATTGAGAAGCGGAGTTCTTTTTTCCTGTAATAAGGATATTTCGGGGCACAAAAAGGCGATGGGATAAGCGATGTTGAGACCGAAGTTGAATTAATATTAGCACGGGCGTCGATATTTACTCCGCCGTCTGATATATCAAAATTGACGATTTGCGCTTCACACCGCTATTCTTTGCGAATTGGTTGGCGCAAAAGATCGCAGCGTTGCCGAGTTCCAGCGGGCCTATGCAGAATGGTGAGAAGGGGAAATCGCGCAAGGCTGATCGCGGGATCAACAAAGCGCTCTCTAGGGCAATCCTTCGCCGCACTGGTATATTTGTTGCGGCTGGTTCGGGTACGTGCGTCAAGTCTTTTTTTATAATTTGTTATCTGCTCTGATAGGAAATTCGTTTCCAAATCTGGCTTCATATCTTCTCTTTGGTACAATTAAAAAAGAAAGAACAACGGAAAATATAACTTTAAGATTATCTGCAGTGCATGGGTGTGCTTACGGTACATACTAAAACTATTTCAAGTAGACTACTGTAACTTTATATCACTTTGTACACGCTCACTTCGATTTATAATAAAAAAATGTGTGAATAGTTGGCGCGCCCAGGCTAGGGTCCCCGGGCCAACCTTTTTTCATATATACAGGGCTTTTAACTTAAAAGTTGCCGCTTTTGGAATTTTTGATTTTTGATTTTTGATTTTTGATTTAATGGAAGGGCACTTTTCTCCCCAAGCCAGTTTATAACACAATTGTATTGGACGGTGGGTTGTGTTGGGACGGAGTGGAGTCTCAAAGGTGTAAAGTACAAATAATGTATTGGAGAAATTGAAATTGCGAGAGAGAGTGAGAGAGAGAGGGGGTGGGGGGAGGGGGGAGACCAAAATATATAATAATCCGTGGGGAGGGGGGGGGGGGGGGGTAAACATTTTGGGGATATTTTCTATAAAGTCATCTTGCAGCTCCTAATGACGTGTACGGTACAATGTCAAGTCAGAAGAGTTACTTTTGCCTTCGTGCTGTTTTGATTACTCAGGCCATAACCATTCTAGTTTATGGTTCCTAATGTTTTCATTATTTGGCCACTTTGATACCCAAATAATAAAGTTTTATGTCGCATTTTCATTCCCGTTAGCGATAATGGCAAAACAAAGTTAATATATTTTTGGGTCAAACAAGGGATATCAGTATAACTAAATATAATAAACATATCTCGCTAAGTTTTAAGATTGCGTGACACCAATAACGAACGCACGGCGACGTCGGCGCGTATGTTTTGACTGAATGACTCTTTTATTTTTTACAAGAAAGAGCTCTTAAAGCGACAGGGACATCCTTGGAAACATATTTGTGCTATATTGTAGCAGAATAAAGCGAAATGAGGCGTAAATTGGCAAAGAAAGTGAAGCGATCAGTTAGCGCTTGTCGACCACTGAGTTGAAGAGGCATTTTGATAGGAAAAAACCACATAAATCAATCGTTAACCGGTGGTATTGAAAGTTAAACTTGTTATAAGGTCTCCTACAGAGTTTTGTGCCAAGTTTGAGGTAGTAGGCGAAGATTTATTCGAGTTTATTCGAAAGTGTGAATTGATCGTTGCGCGTTGTTTACAAGTCGATGTTGTGATTTTGGCAAAATTAGCCGCGTTAGTTCTTTCGAGCAATGAAAAGTACCAAACTAATTTTTATATTCTTGATAAAAACAACACTTCTAGATATAACAACCGAATTTTTGTGCAAATCTGAGTAATACCGGACATAGAAATGATTTTTTGAAAAAGTGCTCTGAACTGAGATTTGCGAGCATTGAAATTTGGGCTGTCTTTGCCCCGACACCAGAAATTCAATATTTGACCTATAATTCTATTTACAGGCTCAAATTGCTCGTGGATGTCTTCTTAATCAATAGATGAAGACATTTAAGAACAGAATTTCGTTGCGCGGTCGCGTGCGAAGGCTTTTGTGGTCCTATTAATTCCTTTCATTTTAGTCATTTTGAGGCGTAGCGGTTTTAACTTTTTTCTTGAAATTCCAAAACTGTTTGAACAAAATAAATATACGAGAGTAATTGGCACACCATAGGCTATCTCTGGACAAAATATGAAGAACCCCGATTTTTGACTGATGTGCCACATTTTTCTCATTTCACCCGGTGTTTAGGAAAATTCGCTCTTAAGTAGTGACACTCATTCTATAGGTAATTTCAGTATAGTTGTTTTTTTTTTAGATATTGTAGAACTTGTTTTACATACATAATAGAAAATTTGATGTTGTAATTTTTGCTTTTTTTAATTACCTTTTTTAAGTGGAAATTCATCCTTCGTCCCAAACTCCAAGAAGTAGTGATTTTTCAACCAGAGAGTCTTCTATGGAAGGTTGGTTCACCTATTTAGTGTATTTTCGGTTATTTTTCGAAAATAAAATTCGTTTTTTAATTATTTGTAAATTCATTTGTAATTTTATGACTCCACTAAACTGCCATTGAGTAGATTTTTGTAATGAAGCAGATTAAAACTTCTTACAATTCCTTTTATTCTGTTTTCAGCATCATCATCAAGAAGCTTTACAGTTTCAAGTACTGACTTCTCTTCGTCAAGTAAGTTCAAGAGCGTACAATGCTTTATGAGCTACGGCTGGAAGTGATGAAGCAGATCAAATTATTTTAAACTTCTGCTCATTTTTTCTTTAGCATCATCATTAAGTAGCTTTCCTTTTTTAAGTAAAGACTTTTCTTGGTCAAGAAGGTTGAAAAGCGTACAGCTTTTTATGGGTTTACATTGGAAGTGATAACGCAGATCAAAATGTTTAAAACTTCTTTTCATTTTACTTTCAGCATCATCATTAAGTAGCTCTGAATTTTCAAGTAGTGACTCTTCTTCGTCAAGTAAGCGTACCGTGTATTATGTGTTACGGCTGGAAGTAATGAAGCAGGTCAAAATGTTTGAAACTTCTTTTCATTCTATTTTCAGTGTCATCATCAAGAAGCTCTGCATTTTCAAGTAGTGACTCTCCTTCGTCAAGTAGGTTCAAAAGCGTACAGTGTTTTACTGGTGACAGCTGGAAGTAATGAATCCAATGAAAATGTTTTAAAATTCTTTATATTATACTTTCAGTATCATCATCAACAAGCTCTGCATTTTCAAGTAGTGACTCCTCTTTGTCAAGTAAGTTCAAGAGCGTACAGTGTTTTATGGGTTACGGCTGGAAGTAATGAAACAGATCAAAATGTTGGAAACTTTCTTTTATTTTATTTTCAGTATCATCATCAAGGAGATCTCTATTTTCAAGTAGTGACTCTTCTTCATCAAGTAGGTTTTAAAGCGTATAGTTTTTTTATGGGCTACAGCTGGAAGTAATAAAACAGAGCAAAATGTTTGAAACTTCTTTTCATTCTATTTTCCGTATCATCATCAAGTAGTTCTGCATTTTCAAGTAGTGACTCTTCTTCGTTAAGTAAGCGTACAATGTTTTATATGTTACGGCTGGAAGTAATGAAGCAGATCAAATTATTTTAAACTTCTGCTCATTTTTTCTCTAGCATCATCATTAAGTAGCTTTCCTTTTTTAAGTAAAGACTTTTCTTAGTCAAGAAGGTTGAAAAGCGTACAGTTTTTTATGGGTTTACATTGGAAGTGATAACGCAGATCAAAATGTTTCAAACTTCTTTTCATTTTATTTTCAGCATCATCATCAATTAGTTCTGGATTTTCAAGTAGTGATTCTTCTTCGTCAAGTAAGCATAAAGTGTTTAATGGGTTACGGCTGCAAGTAATGAAGCAGATCAAAATGTTTGAAACTTCTTTTCATTCTGGAAGTAATGAATCCAATGAAAATCTTTTAAAATTCTTTATATTATACTTTCAGTATCATCATCAACAAGCTCTGCATTTTCAAGTAGTGACTCTTCTTCGTCAAGTAAGTTCAAGAGCGTACGGTGTTTTATGAGTTACGGCTGGAAGTAATGAAGCAGATCAGCAGATGAAAATGTTGGAAACTTTCTCTTTTTTCCGCGAGCGTAAGCGAGGGTAATAATCACAAAGCTAGCGGTGCAGTATCTTGTTATTTTGAGAGTCCAAACGTGTCGCCATCTCGAAATCTAATGTTCGTCTGTCAGTCAGTCAGTCAGTCAAGGGGCAGACAACACTTCATGTAAAGATTAACGGATAACTGTGCCTAAGGCAATGACGTAATAATAATAATAATTGCTCGCGGGGGCCTGGGGCCCAAGCGAGCTTAAAAATGGACATTTTATTTATTTATTTTCCTTTTTGTGGGTCGAGAATCAGCACACGGTGATTGGTTCATATTATCACGTGCTGGGCGATGACGTAATTGACTTCGCTAAACAACTCGAGATGTGGCCAGTGAATTGCTCGTTACTTGTGTGTAAAAGTTAACTGCATCCCATCCAAACTCAACACCATTTGGCTCTGTGGAATATGCACAGATAAACTGGATTTTCGGGAACGATTTTGGCTCGCGTTCACCGCGGAAGCTTTGAGAATAGCCGTAAACAAATATTTGATGGTACCGCTGTCGCCGATAAGTATTTAGTCCCGACGAAACTTTCTGTGGCGACACGAATTACTTTTGGGAAGATAACAGGGCGAAAGCAGAAACCAAAGCTACGGTGAGCTTTAGCCGTAAAACAATGACGCTTTATGCTTTACTCTGTACATGACATCTGTTGCCTCATAAAATTCTTCTGCGTATCGTACATTGCCAGTTGAAGTGTTTCTTTCATTCGATCATGTAGCCTTTGTTTCGCAATGGTCATTGAATACCAGAAATGAAAAATACACCGAAATAATTCTGAGGATTGAGTTTGCAGTCACAAATGGACTGAACACACTGTGAACAAAACCGCAATAATATTGTAAACATCTCTCGTGTGACATTCCTTGCTTTCAATTTTATATTTGTTACAGAGCACGAATACTCGAAAGCCTGATAGAAAAAACGTATTGAGTTAACAAAAGAAAACACATAAGTAGTGAAGCGAAAAAATAAACTGCATCCCATTCAAACTCAACGCCATTTGGCTCTGTGGAATATGCACGGATGAACTGGATTTTAGGAAAAGATTTTGGCTCGCGTTCACCGCACAAGCTTTGAGAATAGCCGTAAACAAATGTTTGATGGTACTTCTGGGGTATTGCAAATATCTCTGTCGCCGATAAGTATTTAGTCCCGACGAAACTTTCTGTGGCGACACGAAATACTTTTGGGAAGATAACAGGGCGAAAGCAGAAACCAAAGCTACGGTGAGCTTTAGCCGTAAAACAATGACGCTTTATGCTTTACTCTGTACATTACATCTGTTGCCTCATAAAATTCTTCTGCGTATCGTACATTGCCTGTTGAAGTGTTTCTTTCATTCGATCATGTAGTCTTTGTTTCGCAATGTTCATTAAATACCAGAAATGAAAAATACACCGAAATAATTCTGAGGATTGAGTTTGCAGTCACAAATGGACTGAACACACTGTAAACAAAACCGCAATAATATTGTAAACATCTCTCGAGTGACATTCCTCGCTTTCAATTTTATATTTGTTACAGAGTACGAATACTCGAAAGCCTGATAGAAAAAACGTATTGAGTTAACAAAAGAAAACATATAAGTAGTGAAGCGAAGGCTGGATTAATCGTGGCCTCTGATTAGAAATATGAGTCAAGGTCAAACTGTCATAATCGATTGTGCATAAAAAGATATGTCACGCATTCTCAAGATGCAGGGTCGCCCAACCTTTAAGAAGCAAGTGTATGAGTGTTGTAATAATAATTTTTAGTTTAATCAAGGTGTCAAAAGAGCAAGGTGTCAAAAGCCAAGTTCTCTATACTGTGTGATATTTTTATGGTGAGAAATTGGAAGTCTCCCTTGGGAGTTCCGCTCTTGTCCCTTACTTTCCATTTTATATTCTGGTCTCGACCCAACTCACGCCGCGAGCTCACTGGGAAGGCCACTCTAGTTATTGATTAGCGTCAAAGCGAGGTCAAGAAAAGGTTTGAACGAAGCAACAATTGTACGTTACTGCGTTCACGAAAATGAATTTGAAAAGTGGAAAACTTGAAACAGAACGGTCTCGCAAAGCTCGTACTTAAAAGAGAAGGGAACAGACACGGGCAAGGCGAAATCGTGAAACGATCGAACATCGCCAAATGCGTCTAGAGAAAAGACGACAAACATGTTATAACCACAGCATCATGAACGGAAGCGTGCTGAAGAAACGGTTCCGCAAAGGGAACAGCGCTTGAAAGCAAATCGGGAGTTTCAGACGCCGTTTTGTGTTAAACTCACATACTTATTCAGAAAGGACAAGCAAAAAAGGTTAGTCAGTGGAAATCGAACAATCACCGTGAGAAATATATTCTACCCATATCTTGTAACTCGATCACTTCAAGAATGTATTAGAATCTGTATGCTGATCATTTTCCCTCGAAGTATTGTTTTAATACGCTTCTGTCGCCAGTTTCGGCTACCGTATTCGCTCAGAGCAATCGGAAGTCTTGAATGATTTAGTCAGGTGTCTTATTTTTTCTTTCAAGACTAAAACTGTAACAAATGCTGTAATCTGACATGCGGTGATTGCAACGAGAATCGTTCACAAGCCCTTAGAAGTATGACTAGGTCTGAAGCCCGTGTATAATTGGAAGTAAATCGTTCAAGTTTTGCTTTGATTCTGGGAGAATTTGAGCGGGTTCACATACAAAACAATTCGAGCTCATTAAATATGCATGCTTGAGTCTGGAGCATGCAGTCCAGAGTAAAAACAAATCGCACAGGAAGCCTATTTAATTGTACTGCCTATGAATTCAAAGTTGGGAAATCATTGTTCCTTTTTTCCGTACTACGACGGCCGACCAACTTCAAAATTTGAATATTAAATTAGAGAACGTGCTTGGTAGACTGTATGAATTAATTTGACGTGCAGACCGTGGGAAATACGTACTTCGTCACGCAATCGACACTTATAACACACACCATTCTTTTTCTCCTTCCTTTGCGTGTAGCACTTGACTTCGAAGAAAAGATTGAGTCAACATTTCGGTAAAACAAAGGCTACCCTTGTTGGGAGTACCAAAGTACAAGTCCCATCAATGGCAGAGCGAGGGGTATCTGCGATTATCGTATTTCTAGTTTATGGAAAATCTACCAAATTTCATAATTGAATGGTTTTGAGGTTTTAACAATTTCAGAAAAGGCACTTCGGTGGCACCAATTTTGGGTTATGTTGGTGTTTATGTGTAGTGCGGACTTTTGTTTTTGTTTTTTTTCTGTTACTTTATTTCTTCCAACTAAGATGTCCGTGAAAGTTCGTCGATTACCCTAACAGACATTTCCCTTTAATTTTTAATAGTTAACCCATCAAGAAGTAGTGCATTCTCGTCCCAAGTATCTTCTACTACAGGTAGGAAGAAATTATTGTCATAGTTTAAACTTAAAAGACG
This sequence comes from Plumapathes pennacea, assembly GCA_964036295.1. NCBI lineage: Eukaryota > Metazoa > Cnidaria > Anthozoa > Antipatharia > Myriopathidae > Plumapathes > Plumapathes pennacea. The sequence continues at coordinate 27,655,416 of OZ038463.1, read as the reverse complement.
TCGCTATATACACTTGTATCTGCCTAAGTAATTTTAAGTTAGTGACATAAATATGTTTTAGATGTGTTTCCCTTTTTAACTTCAGCTTCTGTTTAATTCCCTTTTTAAATTTTTTGTGATTGGGAGCCAAATTTCAGGCTCAAGAAACTTTGTTTGGCATCAGAGAAACAATTGTGGCGTGATTACACAGAAGATCATAAGCAACTTCAACCTTTTTTGTTTTGAACAAATAAAGTTCCTTTGAACATTGTTTGTTCTAGAGTGATTATTCGAATTTGCCTTCCTAAAAAGCCTTTTACTAGAAAATTAACTTGATTTTAATGGTTATGCATTTTAGAAAAAGAAAGCGCGGGCTAGGTTAGTCGTGATCTGTGATTAGAAACAATTTTTCGAAGTCAAACTGTCAAAACAATTATGCATGAAAATGAGATAAGTCACGCATTACTCTTTTCTTTGCTGGCCGAACTTTTCACTTACAAGCTGAAAGTGTAGATTCTCTCAACCTTTTAAAGCAAATGTACGAGTGTTGTAATTATAATTTGTAGTGGTAATCATTGGTGTGCGAGTTCAATTCACGATTAATAGTGCGAGTAATGTTTGAAAATTCTAACAAAATAACACGAGTCCGCAGGACGAGTGTTATTTGTGGAATTTTCAAACATTACGAGCACTATTAATCGTTAATTGAATGAGCACACCAATGATTACTAGTTAATAATATAGATGCAAAAATAAACAAGGTGAAGGAAGCCATTCCACAGCAAAACCAACAGTCAATCAATGTCAAACGCGCGACTTTTTATTGGACGCTGAAAATTCACGCTGTGAAAATTTGCGTAACGCAAAACTCAAGTCAACGAGGATCACTGTCTTGAATAGCCTTGAATGAAAGACTGAGTTTACCCTGAGTTTTGCTACGGAACTCGTTATGGATGAAAGTCACCGAACAACAGAACCGCTGAAACGGCATAACTGGCTGCCGACAATCTCCGAAAGGAAGAGAAACCTGAGTTTACGGCAAGTCTATACAGTTATATTTACTTAGCGAAGATTAAGAAACCGATGAAGCTGCTGTTCAGTGAAAAAATTGCTATCGTATCGTGAAGGCTTCAAGCTTCAATCATAAAGTTCCGCAAAAAAGCCGATCGACACACTCGCGAACATTGAGCGGCTAAACTTTCATAAACAAGCTTTTCAGCAGAAGAAACTGGATCGAAACTAGATAAATCAATTTACGAAGTTTACTGATCACGACCTGTCGATGATCTCTGAAGTTTCAGACTATTCCCGCTGCGGATGGCTTGGTACTTTCCTGATCTCCGAACATAACTTGACTTCGGGCTCGTAGATTTCCACTTTCATTTGAAGATAATTCTGCCAGCTCCTCCCCGAATTTCTTACAGGCATTTTCATCCATGTTTTAGAGTCGATTTCGTGCGTTTGAATTTCCCAGTTTAAACTTCTATGGCTGCTTTGTTTATGTTTTGGGAATCTCTCGCTCTTGGCCACCATTTTTTCTCGATACAAAAGTTGAGCTCGCGTGATTGTCATGGCAACGAAGTGTGCAAAATCAATTAATCTGTGCAATTAACTCTGATTAACTACTTTTGCACATCTGATTAACCTTTTTTGCACACTTGCACACTAATTTAAATATAACAGCCCTGTTCTCAGCCAATCAGAATCGAGTATTTTTGCATCTATATTATTAATAGTTTAATCAGGTTTCATTTGAGCAAGGTGTTAAAGTCAAGTTCCTTATACTGTATGATATTTTTCTGGTGAGAAACTGAAAGACAAAATTGAAGTTTATCACTCTTGGGAGTAACGCTGTAGTGTAGAGATTTCTCATTAAAGAATTATAATGCTGCGTGCGGATAGTTGCCACACCAAACTTGAATCCCAGCATTTGTCGCGTTTTCAAGCGACAACATTTATATATATTTATTTGTAATACCACTGTAATTTTGAAACTAAAGGTGGTAAAACAATATTATTTAAATCATGATATGCCGGCAAAATGAAAGCCGTGATCAAATTTAAACATATTCCCATTACATATATCAATTCACCGTCTTCCTTCAACAGTGAAGCCCTGTGTTAACAATCCATGCAAGCACAATGGAACCTGTAAAGTCCGAGGTCACTCTGACTTTGAATGTGTCTGTCCCATTGGATATGAGACGCCACGATGCACCAATAAACGTAAGAATCACAAATGAAGAAATTAAAGCATGCATGCTATCTAAGTACACAGGAAATCGTTACGGATTCAAACGGGGACACTTTGAATGTATAAGTCTTATTAAAGTACAACGACAACAACAGCACATTCAAACCTTGGCGGGTTCTAAGTGCCACCTTTAGTATCGACAAAATAGAGTGGCACTAGAACCTTTTCACACCTTTACACAGATTTTTAAAAATGTTGTCAACGTTTTCGTCTAGTAAATAAACTAAAATTTAGTAAAAAATTCACCGTGCAATTTTAGTGTTCTCAGCAACTAGTTTTTGTAAATGGGATTAGCACTTTTATGTTGCCATGCCAACTAATTATAACTTCATAGGGGTAAAATATACCTTGTAACGATGATAAAAAAGCTTCAGTAAACTTTTTTTTAAACATATTTCCAAATTATCACTAAAGACCTGTCAAAAACGTGCTAAGTTGAACCATTGAGAGCTACCTTGAATTTGGTTTCGCCTACGACACGAGCATAAGTGACAATGATAATAATATGGTTTTTTACACGATTTCACATTTTCGAGTGCAAATAGAGGCCAAAACGAGTGCAAAGATGGGAGCGTATTGCACTCGTCAGGAACCAGATCAACTTCAGATCAACTTCAAGCAAAGTTTACGAACGCGTCATTTTTTGTTCCATTTTGCGCGCGGCGAGAACGTTTGCCCTGTTTTGTTTGTCGTATAATAAACAATTTATTGCACAAAAAGTCGTGCAATACGGCTGTATTTTTACTCGTCAGTTTTATTTTTTCTCGCCTGAAGCAGGCTCGAAAAAATAAAACCGACTCGTAAAAATAGTCCGCCGTATTGCACTCCTTCCCGTGTAATAACCCCTTTATAACTGTTGACTTGTTTCATGACACTGACAGTAATTCCTTGGGCTTCTTCAGGAGACTGTTTCTGGAAAAATATGTATCCTTTCGGGTTTGATCAAAACGACGATGAACTAACAAGCAACGGAATATATTCATGGCGGTGCCAGAGGATTGCGGGACCAGAGATTGGAATTCCTTTCTTTACCCAGAGGCACTACAAGCTATACGTAAGTAAAAAATGCTAATTTTAACATATTTTAGAGTGGAAAAATTGACGACCGAATCTACAACGGTTTAAGAAACACGGATGACAAGAGAATAACATCTTATAGTTTAGTATTTGCATTGATATGAGGCTGTTTCAAGAGTACTCAAAAGCAACGTGAATCTCGCTATTAGAAGGTTCTCATTCAGGACTTTTGATCACAATTAAGGTTTATTCAAGACAATTTAGGAGTTGTAAGTGAACAATGCATGACTATTATTACAGTGATTTCATTTTAAAGAACATTTCTTGAGTGGTCACATCTTGATTTCTTTTGATATTTACGTATTTTCGGATTTTAGGTTAATTGAGTCAAATTTGCTTTTGGCAGTGAAATAAAAATTGTACTATAAATAGGTAATTGGAAAGATAAGTACTAGTTATAAGAAATGAAGTTGATGCCAATGTCGTATTACTTTTTGTGTGTGAGATTAAAAACGCTATTTTCCCAAAATAATTATCAGAATTAACTCTTTATATGGTTTTGGTATTTTTTGGTAATTCCAAGCTTACAATAACTAAGGTGCTATAGTAATGGCATTAATGTTACTCTCAGCGTCCATCTCAGAACGTACATTTTATAAATTTCCACTGGTTTGCCGTGGTGTGGACTCTTATTTACCACGATTTACGTCATCACATGGTCAAAATGTTGTGGACTCACGAGGCGCTTCGCCGAGCGTGTCCGCAATTAATTTTGACCATGTGGTGACGTAAATCGTGGTAAATAAGAGTCCACACCACGGCAAACCAGTGGAAACTTGTTTTTTACCACAACATTTAGAAATATACAGGAAACTTTTGTTGTATTTCGCTGCAAAACGTGACATGCTGGCGTCAGCATCGTTGTCTGGACTCTTATTTACCACGGTAAATCGACCAATCAGAGAGCGAGAAACTAGTGTGTTGTGGTAAAATTTATTATCTTTAGTCTTAAACTGTGTTATATTCATATCTTATTAACATCATTTTGTGTGTGTGTATTGGTATTCAAGTTTAGATCGCCTGTTATGTGTACAGTACTATTTACAATACGAGTGACGATGTTGTGTGTGATTTAAAATCTTGAGCCGCAGGCGAAAGATTGTGAATCAGATACAACAATGGCACGAATATTGTAAAGTATTTATGATATTGTACCTTCATTCATAAAGCATGATGTCACTTGATTCTGAATAGAAACGTGATTGAGTTGCGAAGACATTTTCTGTGAGGGTATGCAACGCATTGTTAATGAACCAGCTATTGTTTTTAAACAAATGTATTTTCTGGAAAAGAATATCTGGCAAATTTGTAACATTAGCTCAAGTTCATGAGAAATATGCGCACTTGCAATGTCTCGTAACTTTCGCAAGCCAAGAAGTTATCAGGAGGAGCACTCCTGGTTAAAAGAAACTACTCTTCGTCACACCAGGAATAGTACAAGTGAAGTGTTAAGATTTTTGAAGAATGGCAAAGAGTACGGACAAAGAAAGTGGCCAGGAACGAGTCCGTTAGCTTTCCATGTGGTAATCTCCAAGAGATTCAAGATCTGACAGTCCAGAAATGTCAGAAGCATCCCTGAACTTTTGGCGGCAAAGTAGTTCAGTACAAAATCGAGTGTGGAGTTTAATTGCAGCAATTGCTCAATGTTCTGTATCGTTCATACATAATACTAACACAGATCTGTTAGGGTTCTGTATGAACGATACAGCAGGGTAAGCTCTTCTTGAGACTTTTATTGGGGATACAAGAGCATGCACGTGACATGAAAGAGCGGCCAGATTGGACGGAAAGCCTCTGAATTAATTATTAATGAATATTATAACATTATAGAAATATCATTACATTATTGTCTACATATTATAATTATATTACTATATTTACGGTTTGATACATTTGCATTATTATCATAATCTTACCTATCTTATCTTCCCTTTCCCAGATATGTCGGAACGGACTCATTCAATTTGACTTGGAATGGCAGTTTTGGTATCCTTACAAGTTTGGAGCAAGATATTGGCTTGAAGAATTTGCAATGTTGGCGCCATACTGGGCGCTTACCGATACATATCGGTCATTTCAAAGGAAGAATTTCTATAGTTACTATTGCTCCTACAGCCAGGGCCGATACAGTTGCTCGTTTAAATTAAACCACGTTGATCCAAATAGGTGGTCCTCCGTGTACTATCACGTGTACGACAAGTACAACGATAAACCTGACACAGATGAAGTATTGCGTAAAGCCTCACAAGACGTTAGGAAGTACTACGATAGAACTGGGTTCTCCGATTTTGAAGCCACATGGGTCCTGGTTGTTACATGGGTCAGACTATATCCCCTGAACTGGTACTACTATTACAGACAAGATGATATTTACTCTGAGACAGTAAGTAATTTTTAAACTTTTCGTCATCGTCTGGAAATTAACAAATTAACGTAAGTTTTTCGTCGAGTGGATCCACAGCTTTTTGGAATTTTATAACACATCATCAATAAGAGGACAGACACATAAACAACTGGCGTCAATTTGCTTTTTACAATAAAAACCTCAAGCGATGAAGCGGGAAAAACACGCAAGAAAATTTTGTTCGATTTGATTGAAATATTGTCAACAACTTTTATCGCTTTCCTACTAATTGAGGTTAAAATTCAAGACATTTCATTGGCCAAAAAGTGACAGCTTGACGAAAGCATTTCGCGCGTGCAAATTACAATTCTGTCAAAGAAGTTGGAAATAAATGAAACTAGAGGTTTTTCTGTTGCGGATTTATTGACAATTTCAAGACAAAGCTCAAGGAGTTTCGCATCTGAGTACTTTTGGTTGTTCAATTGCCGAAAGTTGCCTTCGCAAGAATTAAGGTAAAATTGAAGCTGAATCACATTCTTCGTCCAAATAACTGTCGTCAGCGCTCACTTTTGTGTCTGTCCTCTTATTGATGATGAAAATTAGCCAATCAAAAAGCGAGAAACTGACGTGTTATTGTAAAAATCAAAATACAAACAGACTGAAATAGAACAGCTCGACTTTCATGTTTTTGCCTGGAGTTTTTTTATTCACTTTTAGTTGGAACTTACTATTTGCTTGGTTTGTTTTAGTCTAACACATTCCAGAGCGTTCTGATTACAAATGGAACTAACACCTTTGTAATGTACAACTATCCTTGTGACGGAGTTCAGTGGTCCCTGCCTGTACAGAAGTGAGTACATGAAGTTAAGGGTGGAATAGTACGTTACAGCTGTAAAATATGCCGGCATTTAGTTTGCCACATGTATTTTTAAAATACTTTAATTTATCAAAATAATTCAATTTAACTCATAACATGTATATAATAGTATATAACAGCTCATATAGAAACACGAGAATGTCTAGGATTATAGGTTCGATTCCCGTTGAAGCTCGGATTTTTCTCCGTGCTACCCTTGCTTCATAACTGCAAATTTCACAGTATCGTTAATTTTGCACAGTTTTTACTGGAGGTACCTGTCAGGAAAACCAGTCGCTGGATATAACTCGGGTAAAAGGCCGGGTCTGGCCGGCCAAGACAATGTCTTCTTCAACCTGCCCAGGTGAGTTAATCCTAAGTTATATTTCAATTATTTTCTTTTTGTTCTTGGGGTGTCGTTTTTTCACGTTTAAATAAGACCTGAATGAAGGTGACATTCTCTGTGCTCAGACAGAGGTGGTTTACTGGCTCGGTTGTGCATTTTGTGATGCGATAAACGAAGGTACTGTGATAATTGTTCTAAGTAATTGGTAGGTATGCTGCTAGGTTTAGAAAGTGTAACGAGCAATGCTGTATCGAACAGAAAATTGAGTATGGGTTTTATATCTCAACAGGTCAGCAGACATCTCCATTGAAAAGCTGGATGAACAGCTAGGGAATACCAATGAAGCTGGAAAGTGGTTCTTTAGGATAGAAGACCATCAGGGCATATTTTCTGCACGTGAGAAGTGCTTCTCTTGGTATCAGTGGCATAGACAATTATCAGAAGAGCTGGAGCAAGTGTTTTCTAGACTCGGTCCATGCCCTTGCCAATTTTGGCAGGCCTGGAGGGATGGCAACTTCTGGCTCAGCTGGTTCAACTCTTTCTTCTGCGCGTATTCGAGAAATCTTTTTGTTAGACTCAAGGGAGTGGATGTCATCGTATACCAGCAATGCTGTTATTCTACGGAGTTAAACCGTTTTGGATCACTTATTGTTGGCTTGCCAGATGGAGGTCATGCAACTGTCCTTTTTCCTAAAACTAACTCAAAACTTGGAATATACAGTGACAGTGAGGCGTACGATTACTGCTGTGTGCAATCGAGCGAATGTGAACGCTTCTATGATCTCCGCCCATCAAGGAGCTGCGTTGGATATATACCACCTCCTCGAAGTAAGCGTTATAACACATTATATTCTTAGTTTCACCTTCTTGCATTCAGTCAGTATCAAATATTTTTTGCGTTTCAAAATTGTTTTCTATCACAGTTAATCCATACGTTCTCATTGATAAAGTTGTGGTGCAGTATAGGGTCAATCAAGAAGGCTGTAAAATGAAACACCTTTTAAACAAGCAGAATCTGCAATTGATTTTACTTTGAAGAAGAGGATGATCAGCAGACGAGTGTAAAGAAAACGCCATCGCTTGCTCGGGTTTTGCTTTGCTTCCTGATTAGCCGAGGGTGCATGCTGCCGGTTAAAAATGTGAAATTGGGCTTATCTAAAGGCGAATAAATCGCAAAACCAAAGCAACTGCTTTAGAGATTCTGTCATATCCAACACTACTCTAACACTTTGTATTCACGCAGGGTGGGGGAATGGAGACCCACACTTCATTACTCTGGACAATCAGAACTACACATTTAACGGCCTCGGAGAGTACGTCATGCTGGACGCCAAAGATGGTTTCTTTCAGCTTCAAGCCAGAACACAGCTGGCTTCAGGAGATGTGAAGGCCACTGTGTTCTCCGCTGGAGCTGCACAAGAAACCAACAGCAGTAAAGTTGAAGCGAGAGCCAAGAACGAAGGTAAGTAGTGGTATAAACAGATAAGCCTAGCTATCGCAAACTTTTCTTATTCTATATACCTATGATTTTTCTTGTTTTGCTTTTATTTTGAACTCTTATTTTCGTCCGTTCCCTAATATATTTATTTTTATCTTATAATTTTTATTATAGCCTGGATCATTTTAAGCTACATGTTAGCGTGTCTATATTTTCCTTTAGGAGGGCTCGAGATTTTAATAGATGGTGCTTCCTATGAAGGGTATCACAACTTAACAAACCAAAGCGTTGAGGCAGGATTCGGGCTGAGGCTGTTGAAGCCAAAAGAAAATTGCGTTGAAGCTTCATTTCCATCTGGTGCCAGTGTTGAATTTTGTGAACAGAAAGGGATGCTTAGCATTGTGATGACACCGACAAATTCCTTCAAAAACACAACCAAGGGCCTCTTAGGGACCTGGAACGACAACCCGGACGACGATTTCACCCTTCCTGATGGTTCTGTTCTAACGTCACAAGCAAATGACACCAGCATTCACTACATATTTGGATTAAAATGTATGTATTTATTCGTTGTATTATTTCGATATTTTAGTTGATGTTATAAAAAGTGCTAATAATCACCAAATTCTAAAGATGCTGCATAATTTCTCCTAGAGTAATATAACTCATATTTTGAGCCAACTTGAATGTCTAACTTTTCCCTTCAGAGAGCAATAAATAAATTCTTGATTCTTAGAAGAAAACTAGACTAGCGTTGCCAGTGAGCTCGCGGCGTGAGTTGCGTCGAGACCAGAATATACTAAATGGAAAGTAGGGACAAGGAGAGCGGAACTTCCAAGAGAGACTTCCAGTTTCTCACCAGAAAAATATCACACAGTATAGAGAACTTGGCTTTTGACATCTTGCCCAAATGAAATCTGATTAAACTACAAATTATCATTACAACACTCATTCTGCATTTTGAGCTTAGGAGCGACAGGGTCAACCGGCAAGAAAAGCTGAGTAATGCGTGACATATCTTTTTATGCACAATCGATTTTGACAGTTCGGACTTCGAACACTTATTTCTCAGAGGCCACGATTAATCCAGCCTTCGCTTCAATACTTATCTGTTTTCTTTTATTGACTGAATGTGTTTCTTCTGTCAGTCTTTCGAGTATTCGTGCTCTGTAATAAATATAAAATTGAAAGGGAGGAATGTAACACGAGGCATGTTTACAATATTATTGCGGTTTTGTTCATGGTGTGCTCAGTCCATTTTGTGACTGCAAACTCAATGCTCAGGACTATTTTGGAGTATTTTTCATTTCTAGTATTCAGTGACCATTACGAAACAAAGACTACACGATGGAATGGAAGAAACATTTCAACAGGCAAAGTACGATAAGCAGAAGCATTTTATGAGGCAACAGATGTCATGTACAGTATAAAGCATAAATCGCCATTGTTTTACGGCTAAAGCTCATCGTAGCTTTGGTTTCCGTTTTCGGCCTGTTATCTTTCCAGAAATATTTCGTTTCGCCACAGAAAGTTTCGTCGGGACTAAGTAATTAGCGGCGATAGAGATATTTGCAATCCCGCAGCGGTATCTATCAAGCATTTGTCTACGGCTATTCTCAAACCTTCCACGGTGAAGTAAAGTTGAGTTTGGATTGACTGCAGTTACCTTTTACACACAAGTAACGAGCATTTCACTGGCCACATCTCGAGTTGTTTAGCGAAGTCAATTGCGTCATCGCATGTTACGTGATAATATGAACCAATCGTCGTGTGCTGATTCTCGACCCAGAAAAAGAAAAAAAAAAAAAGCCTCCTTTTTTAAGCTCGCCGCAGGCCCGAGCAATTATTGCGTACATTTTAACCTCTCTATAGCACCGCCCCCCTCTCCCTTAACGTGAACATGGGTTAACCCTTCCACTTCTACAGTTTCTCTCTATATTTAATTAAATAGATAAGGTCAGAATGATCAACTCTACTAATTATACCAAATAGAAATACTGCCATTACAATGTTTATGTACTCAGTGAGATATTTTAATTGAGTAATCAGAACTTTAAGCCATTTGCGTTTTGACATTCAGAAATTAAAGGTTGGGCTGAACTACAGTTGCCTGCGGCAAGAATAGTAGACTAGAAGAAGTTATCATTTAGGAGAGAACTGAATTCACTTGCCGCTGCTTTTACATTGAAGGGCAAATAACTCCACAGCAGTCTCTGTTCACTTACAAGACGGGTGAGACCGCTGATACGTTCCGCAACGACAGCTACATTCCAATGTTTCTGGACAACATCAAATGGGCTAATGAATCACTGAGACGTGAAGCCGAGGCTGCGTGTAATGGAGATTCTTCTTGTCTATTTGATGCGGCAGCCACCGAGGATGTATCGATTGGCGCAGCCACACTGGAGCTTAACGTGCAACTTGTCAAAGAGGCTAAGGAATTAGGTAATTCTTTTAGTTCTAGTTTTATGTCACCTAGCCCAGCTGTACATCGGAGAGTAACATTTGAACGTAGATTCTTTAGCTAATAATTCATTATTGATTAGCCAACAAGCGCATCGCATTTGGTCGGATGGATGGGTTTTCATACAGCATCAAACACTGGTTCGAATGTTTGATCCAATTTCCAACTCTTGGGATCATCATTTCTTAATGTGCATACAGTACATTTCTTTAATAAATTATTTTGAGAACTCATCTCTTTGATGAGGAATTCCAAACACCTAAACACAATAAAAACACTGAACTGAAGCGGTCTTGTGTTTTCAATGTTTTTGGTGTTTTGAACCCCTTTTGAAATACTCGGCGCACTCGTTTTTGAAATATATAATGTAATAATAATCTAATAAGTCTTTTTATTAATGATCTTTCAACTAGAAATACGTTATTTGCAGATGTTACCTGACCCAAACGAGATAATACCTTAACAGTCTATTACTTCATTGCTAATAATGAAAGATCTACATTGACTGAATATAATAATATTTATCTTCTTTTTATAATAAATTTTTTGTTAATTTGTTTCAATTTTGACAGAAAATTTCCCACCAGAGATAGTAAACGCTACTTCTGTGATCAGAGCCACAGTAAACTCTACAGTGGTTGTGAACATCATTGCTCAAGATCCGAACAACGACACCATGACGTTCAAAGTTCTCAATAAACCAGAAAGTGCCACTACGGAGAGAAACGGAGACATCTTCACTTTCAATTGGTCCGTGAAGTCTTCTGAAAAAGTAAGAAAATGTTTTCATATTTTGATTCACGCGACTTACAAATTATGGATGGTATTGACTACCATTCCTACGTATTTTTCCATTCCATACAAAATTAACAATGAATTACACTACAAATTAAAGGGGCCCACTCAACGCCGAATCTTTGATCTTTCATGCAATCCACTTCCACCAGACTTGTTTTGAGTGACACTTTTAAATGTCTAAAAGTGCTACTTATCTATTTTGCTATTGGTCTAATACGTTATTTCATGTTGGGAACCGGTCTTGGATATTTTACACAGTTCTTCAGTCATGTATTCAAGAACATCGAGTTGGCGAAAAGAGCCTCTTCAAAACATTCAGTGAGCATGACATTTCAGTTTTAGGATATTTCAATTGCTTTCGTTATTTGAAAAAACTCCTATCAAGGGAATATTTTGCTTGCTGGACCAAATTTTTTTCCCTAGAATACATATTTGAAACTTGTGAAGATAAAATAAAGTAGCACCAACCTGAACTATAGTCTAGCCTGAACACACGTCACGTGATTTTGAAGATAGCAGGAGTCACCTATTTTATGCGCAAAGTCGTTGTTATTTCTATAGACAGATTTTTACCAGCCTTGATTAGGCGCAACATTTTTGTATTTTATATTGTTAAAGTTTTTATCTTTTGTAGTTTATAGTTCCTTTTGATGTTACTTACTCTAGTTGATGTTGGGTTCATGTGACACCATGGCGGCCATGTTGGATAAACTTTATTAACTCTCACGGCTTCTGCACAAGTGTTCATAGAGGCAATGTCTTTGTATTCTGAATCTCCGAAGATAAATTTCAATCCGAGAATAGCTAATGAGATATCCGAAATCAACCCATGATGTAGATAAATGTGTACATGAAGTATTCCTCTTTACGCTTTTCAGGAAAATTTCACTTTTGTCGTAGTCGACGAGCAAGGAGCTTCGACCACTTTTAGGCCAACGATTGAAATGTGCGCTTGCAGTAATGGTGGCGAGTGCGTGGTTCCTGAGTTGGGAGATCCAGAGAATACGGGGGGTAAGTTTGTGTTGATGGGTTGCGCGTGCGTAGCTGGCTACACTGGAAGGTTATGCAAGACTGATATTGACGCCTGCGAGCTCAATGGCCAGCCGTGTTATCCCGGTGTAAAGTGTGAAGACCTCCCTGCTCCAGCTAACATTTCGGGATACAAGTGTGGACCTTGTCCCGTGGGATATGCTGGAGATGGCGCAACGTGCTCAGGTGAATAGAATTACTTTTTCTTTACCCTGGACGTCGTTGTTCAAATTGATAAACCCTTTAACTTCCAAGATCATACTGAAGATTCTCACAGACTTTTAAGAAGAAAATTTATGAGTGATGCAGTGAGAACTGACCGTTTAATTATCATCAATCTAAGCAAGGAATCAAAAGCCAAGATCTCCACACGTGGGATATATCTCTGCAAAAAAAAACGGAAGACGAAAAGTGAAGTTGATTACTCTTTGGAGTAAACAGTTGCAGAGATTACCAAATTCTTTCTCTCGACCATTTGGACAACAAACTAAACTGTGCATCACTTTGAATAAAGGGTAGTTAGAAATCCTGTTGAAGCTCAAACTTACCACAGAAGTAGTGTTGTGGGCCTGAAGAATAGGTGTTATTGTGATTTATATAAAATCTGAAGCACCGAAACACAATTTCATTTAAAACAAAAAAGAAACTGAATGACTCGTCGGCGCTAATCTCCAATCAATTAATTGTCAGTAAGAAATAGATAGACTTCCGGGTTCTGTTTCTTCTATTTATGTTAAGTATTTCTTGTTATTGTAGATATAGACGAATGTTTCAACTCAAGTACAAACGGGTGTGCACAAACCTGCATCAACACGCCCGGGTCCTTTGTCTGTGATTGTGGGAAAGGATATGAACTCAACTATAATAGACGTGACTGTGAAGGTAATAATGTAGCCATCGGACGTAGACACGAAGTTATACACCCAACATCGTACAGGGGGGGCGCTGATAGAACCCACAGCAATTCCACTTGAGTTTTTGTTGCATTAATTTATTTTGGATATCTCTCTATTTTAGTGGGTGGCTTCTTGCATATTGCACAAATTAGGACAATTTTGGGGTTTGGCCAATTGAAGATTATGCGGCATTTTGAACAGCGTCATCTAAGGGGCCGGCCAAGGCATCTGTTTTCAACGGCTTTATATTTACTGATATGGCCTAAAAATGAGAAATACTGCATGTGTATATTCTTTTTGTTTCATGTGAAATTTTATTTGACATTTTTCATTTCACAAAAATTTTCCTTAGTACTCCTAGTCAATAAAAAAATTCTAACTTGATTGGTCGCTTTTAATTAATAAACATAACAAGGTGTCCAAAGAGACCATGCGCAGATACTGCGTAGCGAAAAGAATTCCGACAAACTTGAACGGGAGGAGGCAGCTACCACCTCCCCTATACGTCCGTGGGAGATCTGACCAAAACGTGCACAACAGTGACTATTGAATACAATACAAAAAGGACAATTTAGAAGAAATCCTCGTAAAATTAGTTAGTTTTCATAGGGCAGCTAACTTCCTATAAAGATCTTTATTGTAAGACAGCAACCTTGTACCAAGGAATAACTACAGTGTTAACAATTGTATATATTATTCATCTTACAGTATTCACGACGTCTAAAGGCATTTTTGATGAAAGGATCAAAATTATTCTGATTTACATGCGTTTGAGTTGTGCGTTACATGAGAATTGGTCAATTCGGACGACAAAAGTGTTCTAAGTAGCGTATATTTTGAACTAAAAACTGTTGGAAATATCAACATTTTACATCTTCTTGCCTCTTCTAGACATAAATGAATGTGATCTGAATCAGGATGAGTGCATGCAAAAGTGCTCTAACAAGCAAGGAGGGTATACTTGTGGTTGTCAACAGTACTTTAAACTAAAAGCGGACAACAAAACATGCGAAGGTATGTGTATGTGCTGGTTTAAGAAGTGCGATACCTTCAATAATGATGCGACATTTCACGTACTCAAATAAATTTCAAAACACTATGTTTTACCCCAAAACTCTGTTGGCAGTGTCGGCAATGTAAATTAATCGAGGTTATGGTTGCTAATATTGTAAAATTATTGATAAAGCCACATTCACACCCCGTGCACAATTGACGAGGTTCAGAGTGGCGTGTCACTCGATCGGCGCGGCAATCACATTAGGTAGGAAGAGTAGACTGTAGTGATGATACAATTGTAAAGAAAATATAATCAAACTTAGAAGAAAAATTCAATGCACCTACGAAGTAAAAAATAGTTTTAGCCACTCTGCATTACTGGAAAAGCAACTTATTATCTTCAGAAACTTAAAGCTGTGTTCTTGAAAGTAACATATTTGCCTACTTTGGCCATCTCTTTAGCCGAGCCGCGTTTGCATCTCTGTAACTAAGAACTTTTGAAAACTCAAACTGAACTACTGCAATTTAACATGATGTGTTTGGTATTTTCAGCTTCTGAGCGTTGTTCTGGTTCCCACGGCTGTGAGCAAATTTGTTTTGTGGCAAATGGACAGCAAAAATGTCTCTGTAATAAAGGATACCAATTGGATAAAGATAAGAAAAGCTGCAACGGTAAGGAAAAGTCGAGATTGTTCGGGACATCTGACAAGAAACCCCGTTTCAGTTTGTGCCCATTTGGTCAAGTGTTTTTATAATTGATTCTATATATATCAAGTTATAAATACTTGAATAACAAAATTTAAAAAAGGCTCCGGTCGCACTCGTAATATTAACGACATTAATATCAATATTTGCATGATTTGAAGTGCAAACAGCCCTTGTCACTAGAAATTTATGTTAGTAAGCTGCTACCAAACATTGATATTATCGACTAAACTCCCTAGTGCGACCGGGTGCTAAAGATATAATTTTTGAACTGAAAAAAGACAAAAGAGGTTTGATTTAAAAAATTAATCCATCTAACAGCTATTAGTAAAAATCAACTAGTGGTCTAATGCTAATCCTGCAATCTCAGAATACTGCATAATGTGCTAGTAAGCTGAAGCCACAGAATAGGGCACAAAGGCCACGGTGGTAGCGGGCATTACCCCTTGATCCTGCAATCTGATTGGCTACGCTACTCGATGTCTATCAGCCAATAGATGTCGAGTAGCGAAAAACCGGCTTTCACCTGGCCGCCGCTTCACGTTTTCGCGAAGTTTCTGAAAAGGATTCACAAAATTCACAGACGAATGCAATTCCGGAGAAACCTAATTGTGCTACGAAATATAAAGCGAAGATTCTCAACGGTAAGAAGTGGAGAATTGAATTTCCATGCACAACTTACCGGCGCGAATTCAAAACAGCAAACTGAATTTTCTCGCAAGTTGTGGTTTTCACACTTGTTTACAAACCATTACAGTTTACATCGTAGCAGTCCAAGGACAAACTAAACAGCTATCTGACGGTTTTATAAGCTTCACAGCGGCAAAATGGCAAGAGTTTAGAGGTTTCCGTTTGAAAGCGATTCATGAAGGAGGTTGTGCAATTTGATTTGTTTACCTTTTGTGATTTCACTTTTTCTAACGTCAGCAACTGCTTTTGCCACATCTTTAACTGCAGTCCAGATTTGTTCATGGTTCTAAATGATTTGCCCGGGGACTTGACTTTGCCAAAACAACTCAAAGTTTGGGAAGAGCGATAAATAAAGTGTGACACCTCTTCAGTTTTGGTTCCGTGCGTAAAGTTGTCACAGCGATTAATAAATTAAATATAACACGCAAAAGAGGCAGATTTGCAGATTTTTGTGTTTATATGAACGAAAACTAGTTAATTTTTTACTAAAACAAGGGCTTCGCCCTCATCAACTATAACCTCATAGAAACTGAGAGCGAATAATCTAATTGTTAAATATGAGCTTACTTTGTCAAAAAGACTGCGTTAACATGCTCTGCAGCCAAAATATTCAACGTTGTTGCCATAAACGCTGTTCACAGGTCGAATAGACGTCAGTGACATTGTGCAATAACTTAATGGAAGGGTCGTATACACAGGCGTTTATTCGTTGACTCGCCGATGGCCTGCCGCCAATCTTTTTACCACTTTAAAGCCCCATGCACACGAGCAAGCTCTTTATATCTTTTTGCTTGTGTATGAGAAAATTTGTCCAAAGTTTCTATGACAAATGCACTTGATGAAAAGCTGGCGTGCTGCTTTCTTTATGACAAGGAAAACTTGTCACATGTGAAATTTGCTAAGACATGTCGGAATTTTCGGAAAACTTTAGTTCTCAAGTCTTCATTTGCGAACGTATTCGCACGGTCAAGATGGCGGCGTCCACAACATCGACAAGAAAGTCTGTGAATTGGTGAGATAATGCAACAAGCCTCTTACTAGAAGCTTTGACATCGCGAAAAGCGTATTGAATTCAGCTAGTCAGAAGCGTAAAGAAACAAAGAATATTTGTCAAAAAGCTTGTAAAAAAATTGCTCGACCGTATACACGGGCAAGTCATTTGTCACAGAAAAGTTGTCACAGAAAACTCGCTCGTGTGCAATGGGCTTTACGATAACGTTCAATATAATGATGATAATTGAAATAAATATTTCGGCATAAGATTTGTTGAAATATATTTCAGCGCTATATCTGTTAATATTACTCATTACTTCTTTTTCAGATGTGAACGAATGTGAAGTGAACAATGGCGGCTGCGATCAAAATTGTTTAAATACATTTGGAGGGCACAAATGTAGCTGCGAAAAGGGTTTCAATCTTGAAGTTAATGGCTTCAAATGTGAAGGTAATGATTCTGAAGGGATATAATCCACGCCAAAAGTAGTTAAAACACATCGTAATTCATATCATAATAATTAAAACCAGAACCGTTAAAAAATATGCCACTTTCTATACATTTTCCCCTTAGAGATGCTGGTCGTTGTAATTCATCCTCCAATGCATTTGTAGGCTGAACAACTCTAACAAGGGAGGGGAGGGAAGGGAGGGAGGAAGAGATACTGAAAGTAGTGAAAACGGAGTGTTTCAAGTATTTTGGCGGGATTGTAGCTTTTGTCTTTTGAGAAAAAGACTGTGTTGTGCCTCTCTGACAGCACAACTGCAATGGTAAAATTGATGGCTTTTTCTAAAAGATTATGTCACCAATGTTGGTCTGTTATGATCTTCATAAACCACAACGTTGAGAGTAACATACCTTTGTTTCAAAAGCTGCAATACAGTAAAATAGTTTTAGTCATCCCAATGCATAAATGTTTGCCAGAAAACTATGCTAGATTTTGACATCTATAAGTTAGAGATAAAATAATATTTTGCCACCATTTTTAGACATCGATGAATGTTTGGACTGGGACTTGTTCGACTGTGACAGTAATATGTTTGAAGAATGCATCAACACTCGAGGCTCATACAAGTGCCAGTGTGAAGAAGGCCTCTACAAGATCAATGGATTTTGTAAAGGTTAGTTCATTCATGAAGCTGCAGATACAGCCTCACTGATCCTGAAGTTTATTGATTAACTAATATTTATATAGGTTGCAACATGCGGAGAAATGAATTAAGTTTCGAGTGTAAATGGTAATCGCAGGGACAGATAGAGGATTGTAAAAGAGGGAGATTGGTGCCTAGCGCCGTTAGGCGCAAGGCGCTAGGGGAATCAGATAGGCTCTTAACCTTGCTCTTTGGAGCAAGGTTAAGAGCCTATTTTTCAAACGTAATTTGGCTGCTGCAATATACATTCTAGGTATGTAGTAAGTCATTTGACAAAACAAACTACATGTAACTAAAGATACCTTTGCAAAAATGGAAACAAATGCACTATATATCTTACGCTGTCAATATCCATTTGAAGGCTTAAAGAAAGACGAGAAACCACCAGAGATAAAACTTGAAAACCCTCGAATTCCAAGTGAAGGCGAAAAAAACCAGTCAGTCCAAATCATTATCAATAACATGACAATAAATGAGGTAAGTTTTATATTATCCTTAATTATCATCAGATACAACACATCGGTATGTACTTGTTATTGCTGCCACAGAGTGTGTGACCAGCCAGTTACAACCTCATTTACATGTTCAGTGCCCCTCAGTTCAAACTTCGATGCAAATAATGACCACTGTGAAATTGAAGTTTGAACCCCGAGTGAGCGGTGTGAGATTATTTATATGTTTTGGCAAATACTCTGATCCCAGCATGCTTCACGTGCTGATTATCTTTTTGCAGATCAAACTTGAAGTATGTAGCGGTAAACGATAGAAACATATATCACACACACTATAAAAGACTTCTTGAAATTCCTTGTATCAGTTAAGGTAAGTTTACATCTTTCTGTTTTGCATAGTGGAGCTACGAGAAAGATCAACAATTCAAGAAAGCATTAGCACAAGGCACCGATGAATTATGTTTCAGGAACCAAACCTTGTGTGGCATAGCACGGGCAGAAAGAAAGAGGTATTAAGTTGTACATACATGCGTACTGAGTATGAACTCTCGTGTAGCAGATGGAAGAGCCCATGGTGGGTCTGCTAGGAGAACGTTAAATACTGTTATCGGACCATTTTATTAGTTTAACACGTACTACACAGAAGGGATGATTTCCTTGGTTATTTATCTCCAATCACGACAAAAAGGGGCGATAAGATTGACCGCGAAAATATACCTTTTTTTATATGATTCCATCTTCTCTCTCAATAGGCTGGATGAGTGCCTTAAACTCTTTTTGTAAAGGAAAAGGCCCAATAATCCAAAAAAGTTGAAGTTTATTGAAACACGTACGTTTGTATTCGGTTGACACGGGGTAAAGAGCGAGGGAATAAAACTAAATTCTGATTATGACTAAATTCTTGGAGCACTACAGTTTCTCATCGATTTAATATATAAGGTAGCACTTCTCCAAAGTGACAAATGGTACTAATTTGTATACATTCTGCCTCGACTTATAATTTCATGTTAGACAATTGTCAAATTGGATGTCAGCAAACACTTTTTATCCAATTTTTTTTTCTCGGTACACTTTTTAATACCTTGGTCTTTACTTTGGGTTGGGAACAACCGTTGTTAATATTTAATATTATACAAAGTGTATCGGTTCATTCTGTTTTTTACAGAAGGGCAGTGGGCGGAATTTTCACAGCTGATCAAGTTCACTTGCTACCTGGGTATCCAAAGGAAAATGGTTCAACATTACTGGTCCAGTTTTACGTTCAGATGCCTTTAGGTTTTACACTTAAAGTCTTACCAGCCGTCGCCCTCCTTAATGTCATCAAGTTCAGCAAAGACGACTTGGAGCGGTCCATTGGCAAAACCATCGAAGGAGCTGCGGTGGTTTTTAAACCACAGACGACAATGCTGCCCACTACGCGTCCAACATCAGCCACTGCAAAGTCTTCTTCTTGGAAGTGGATTGTTATTGGCGTTGTAATAGCTACGGTGGTTACTGCTGTAATAATCACAACCGTGACTTGCTACATGTAAGTTGAATTAGCAATTATACAATTACTCTACATTGCAGCGCATTTCTTTGCAGCTCTACCGAGAAAGAGGTTTAACCATTTGGAATAAAAGGGGTGGAGTTTGAAGTTTAATTGACGTGGAAGCAAAAATACTACATTTGATTGGGTAGTGTTAACGTGCAAGCGGTGTGGAAGCCTGTTTCTTTTTCTTGGCTGAGTTTCAAGTATGTAACGTGAGATTTGTGGTGACATGTACTTGAGGATTGCGCCCTTGCGGTTTTTGTTTAATTATACTCACTTTCGCATTCTTTTTCTTCCAGTTGTGTACAGTTCTTTATTATTGCTGGTTTAAACACAGCGAAGCAAAACAAACATAATCAATACCATTTCGACAAGCTGAAGTCGCTCCCGGCTGGGTTTTTCAACTTTATCACACTCTCGTCAAACAACCGTGAATTTATCAAAACCTCGGTGGAAATAGCTTTAAAATACAACAGGCCGACTGGAAATTTAGAAAGCCTGGCAGAAGAAATGTAGTTTAGAAGAAACAGATAACTAATAAAGCGCAGGATAAATTAATCGTGACCTGTGATCAGAAACAAATGAAGCGAAGGCTAGATTATCGTGGCCTCTGATTAAAATAAGTGTTCAAAGTCAAACTGTTAAAATTGACTGAGCATGAACAGATAAGTCACGCATTACTCTTTTCTTGCTGGCTAACCTTTTCACTCCAAAGCTCAAAATGCAGAGCCTTTCAGAAGCAAGTGTATGAGTGTTGTAATGAAAATTTATAGTAATAGGCTTCATTTGAGCAAGGTGTAAAAAGTTCTCTATACTCTTATTTTCTGTATGATATTATATTAGTGAGAAACTGAAATTCCCTTTTGGGAGTCTCGCTCTTGTTCCTAATTTCCATTTTAGTTTCTTCTGGTCTCGACCCCACCCAACGAGCTCACTGGCAACACAAGTCTTGTTCAACTTTAACCTACGCTTGTCAAACAATCGTGAATTTACAAAACCACGGTGATAACAGCTTTGACATACAACAGGCCGACTGGAAATTGAGAACGCCTGATAGAAGAAATGCATTTTAGAAAAAGAAAGCGTAGGCTAGGTTAGTCGTGGACTGTGATTAGAAACAAATGTTCGAAGTCAAACTGTCAAAATCAATTATGCATTACAATGAGATAAGTCACGCACATAACTCTATTATTTGCTGGCCGACTTTTCACTTACAAGCTCAAAATGTAGATTCTCTCAGCCTTTTGGAGCAAATGTACGAGTGCTGTAATTATAATTTATAGTTTAATCAGGTTTCATTTGAGCAAGGTGTCAAAAACCAGGTTCCTTATACTATATGATATTTTTTCTGGTGAGAAACTGAAAGAGAAATTTTAAGTTGATCACTCTTGGGAGTATCGCTATAGTCCAGAGATTTCTCATTAAAGAATTCTAATGCTGCGTTCAAATAGTTGCCACACCAAACTTGAATCCCAACATCCCACAAAACTTGTTCCGACTACTTTTAGTATATTAGACTATTGATAGAAAAAGGAGAGTAGAGATGTGCTGTCGACTGCACTAATGACTTTATTCTTCTTTTCATTCTTTAGCAAAAAGACCACTCGCAGAAATAAAAGAGTCGGACCAAGCAACGACACTGTGTCAAAGCCATATGCACAGCCTTTGGAGCTATATCAGCGATCACAGCCCTCGTTACGTGCAATTAATAGAGGCCGTTGGATGTCACCCGATGAAATGTAAAGTGCAGAGTGCTTTTCACTTTCATTCTATGTTTGGGAACTTTTCAAAGTACAAATAGCTGTCTGTGTAGGACAATGTTATATCACTCCCAAGCTTAAAGAATGTAGATATTCGCAGATGTCAGTATTTAGCGTATGCTGTTGTGGTGTCCCTGCATGTCTTACTTTTATAACATTTTCATTCGTAACGTATTATGTATATGTATAGGTATATATTTATACATGTCATTGCACTATGTATCTATGTAGTAAATAATATAAAATAAAATGTACACGAGTTATGTAGTGAGAACTGATAATTAAGCCAGTTTTTATCTGACCAAAATATCCAAGCCAATTTTGCCATATGATTCCGTATGATGTCTCTATAGGGACTGAGCTGGGAGTTTAAACGGGGATTCTTAGGCATTAGAACTGGCTCAATGTCAATTTCAGAATTCCACCAATTTTCTTTATGTTAAACAACTACATGTAATTAGAATGTTTCGGTAATCGTCCGTAAGCAGAGCTGTCCACTTACGAGAGTGTCCTCCCAGGCTTTGACTGTATTTATATATTTTGCCATCGTGTTAAAGCCATTCCCATTGGATTATCCGAAAGAGTCCCTTTAAAATACAGTCGAATCCCGCTCACATAACGAGCTAGAGGCCCTTAGTAACCAATGGAATGCTGCCAAACTGGCCGCATTTTTCTGATGCCATCAATTACCGCGGGCGACACCTCGTTCGGCACAACGGAGCAATAAAGGTGACAAAATGAAGACAAGCATAACATGGTGAACTGGCGTTTTTAAAATTAGAGCTTTGTTGCAAATAGGCTCAGTTCGTCGCGGTTTCATGCCGCTGAAGTTTCCTTCGGGGCTTTGAAAACGTCCGTTTGCTGAGGGTACGAGTTTTATGAGTTACATATGCGATTACTCGACATCCAGAGAGAAATGCAAACAGTGCGACAGCTAACCCAGAACATTGAAGGATAAATCACTACAACTATTGTTATTCGCTATCAACAAAGCAAAAATATAGAAACGGAAGAGCTACGATGTTCCCACAGACCAATACTGACATCTGCATCGACTTATTTTAATAAAGCCGCCTTCTTGAGATAGATACTTCTAGTTTGACTAAGCATATTATGAAAAGAAGAAGCCGAGAAACGTATCAGTAACTGCATGCTAAAAATTCGAACGAAGTGAACCTCCAATGCGCGTACATTGTGCTGATTTATCAGAATGGACTGATTACTAGCTTGAGATTCACTAACAGCAAAAACAGTGCAACAATCATAAATCAGTATCCTCCAATGCGCGCACATAATGCTGATTTATCAGAGTAAACTGATTCCCAGCTTGAGGTTCACTAACAACAAAAACAACTATAAACTAATAGGCAATAAAACGGTAATACTGTCCCCTCATCTGGAGATCTGGAGATCTGGAGATGAGACGAACGCCTAATTGTGGTTTTCAGTTTCTTCCCTCTGCCGCCTGAAGCACATCGGTGCAATTTGCGCGCCCTGTTTGCGCCACATTTCCCCCGCGCCGCACGCCGTGTTTACTAGAAAAGGTCATGACCATGAATGCGTGGGTCAAATTGGTCCAGCAATCTATCGATCAATAACTCTTCCGGAAACAGTCCAACATGAAAACGGGGTCTAAACATCAAAACTGTAAACCCCGTGGACTCTTCACTGGCGCGGTCTTCCCGGCGTATTAATTAATTCGCAACATACGATGTAAAATGATATTACGAAAGAACGAGTGACTGACAGAAATCACGGGAGAGAGACAAGTTTTAGTTTCTGATCTGATGACAAACTTGTAATTGGATTGTAATTCAAGAGTAGCAACCAAGGTCCCCAACCGTGAAAAGTGCTAACACCTTCTGTCTGCTTCTGTTTCGAAGTCCAATGGGACATGAAAAAGTTCAAAATAGCTGGGTTTCGTGATATCCAAGCTAGCATTAAATATCAAGAGTGGGAGTTTGTATTGTTTATTTGAATAAAGGCCGATCCACAACTGTATGTAAGCATGCAAAGACGATGGGACGCTGCAAGTTGTCAAGCAATATTACGTAATCGACTAATAAATCAGTAAGAGTTCAATTAAAATTCGATATTTCCAGCTGTGCTCTGATGTGTTCTGTTGTTTGTCCATCAAAGTTGACATAGTTTGAAATAACGGGGTCTAGTTTAGGTCCGGGGGGAGCAAGAATTATTTCGAAATAGGGGAGAGTTCGAAATAGCCGATAATAAATGACTGAACAAATGACGGTAAATCCAAGGGGATTCGGCCCAGTGACTTCGAAATAACGGGGACTTCGAATTAACCGAGTTCGAAACAACGGGGTTCGACTGTAAGTCTCTTTTAGGATTATAGGACTAAAAGGTAAGGTAATTCTATTTATACAAGGTCACCCATTTAGCTACAAGGCTGGTATTTAAAAGGGCTCTGCAGAATATGCAAAATGTTTTAGGATATTAAACACCAATTCTAAGAAAAATAACGTGGTACAGATAATGTTTTAGTTTCACATTTACTTGCAAATGGGTTTTACATATTGTAATCTTTAGGCAGGGTTAAGTTTTGCTTCTTGTGGAAAAACTTGGCAGGGGCTGGGTATAGTTATCTTATGCTCACGAAACTTGAAAATTTTATTTGGACAAGTTATAAAAAGAATTTTCCGGAAAACGTCGGTCTTCCTATTCAATTTTATACAGAGGCGAACGAAATTTGTCGATGAACGTTGGAGCAATCATGTGGACAAGCTGAGACCCGAAATGAGTTTTGGTTTGTCTCGTTCCGTCATTCATGTCTTTGTATTATACATGACGGATGCCTGAACTAGACAGTTGTGCTAGCGTGAACTGTCGAAGAAAATTTGCAAATTTTATCAGTACATCAAAAGAAGCCCGACACATCCAACTTTAGAATCAAAATAGTAAATAATTCCAATTTAATTTTCTTTTCGGTCCGTTTATTGTCATGTCAAAAGCGAAAGACTTTACGTCCTTCGTTAACAATATCTTCGGCTTATGTTATTTTGCATTTTAGTTTACGTTTTTCAGGATTCGGAATTCAGATATGAGCTGAAACTCAATATATGTGAAACTGTGTTACGGTGCACTCATATTTATTTGACCAACACCTGCTGTTGAAAGAAAGAGTTCTTTATTTCCACCTCCTTGATTACCTCAAATGTACATGAATAGTTCTCGAGAAACACCGCGGAAAAACGTTCTTAACGTCACTTCTGTTGGTCAGCGTTCGTCGTCATGGCTATCTAACTTCTCACAATTCGAGGTAAAATTTCACATCGTGTGCAAGCCTCGTTTTTCGTGTACACAACTTGTGTTATAGAAAATGCATTAAACTAACTTATATTATAACATAGTCGCGATATAAGCCACGTTCTGATTGGTCGAAGAGCTTGCTCCATAACTTTATCGTGCACGCCCGTGCTCAATAATATGACGTGAGCAAATGCCGCTTCCTTTCGACTTTTTCTAGCTTTCCTCGTTTATAAATTGACAGACGCTTTACAACTAAGAAGAAAATAGTTTTATTTTCCGAAGAAATTTGTACTACATGAAGTCAAACCGGCACCCAAAGGAAATCAGTAATCAAGTCTGAAAAATTCTGTATTTCAACGGTCGGCACAGAAAATTGTATGAATCAAAACTCACCCATTTCTCAACGGCTTAATTCTCATGGACAGTGAAATCCATCACAGCAAAGATAAATATTCGTCAAGCTTTCAATGGTTTTGAAATGAAACGGCGTTCATTCATTCCAAAAGCCGCCATACTTGCAGTGTTTACAGTACAGTTTGCAGGCAGCTCAAATAACAAACAAGTCTGCTTGGCAAACATTTCTATCTCTTTTGCTCATGGTGATTGTTCACATCCTTCGACGGATCACCTTGCTTTTCCAGACCCGCATTGTCTGCCATAGTTCAAGGTGAATCTCACGTTGTTTTAAAGCGGCGACTTGAATTTCTGGGTTCATCTTCAACAATGTACCGTTCAAGACATTTGCATCGTCACAAATTCTAAAGTCACCGCAGGCTGCTGGCTTTCACCACGTCAGGTTAACAGTATTTCAGTGTTTTCGTCGATTAAACGACATCTTTTTCATCAGCTCTCATCAACTTTTAGATGACAGAAATGTTCGTAAGCTGTGGCGTGTTTTCAATCAGCCAATAAGAGACTTTGTTTTTATGCTGGGCCTAAGGGCCCAGCATATAATTATTTTCACCCGAAAACCACAGCGTAGGTATCATGACAATTGGTAAAAGAAGTCCCCCCTCTTGGATTTTGAATTTTGATTGACGTGCAAGCAAAAATACTATATTTTGATTGGATAATGTTCACGTGCAAGCGGCGTGGAAGCCTTCCTTTTCTTGGCTGAGTTTCTAAGTATGTAACGTGAGATTTTTGTTGACGTATACTTGCGCTCTTGCGGTTTTTGTTCATTATATTCACTTTCGCATTTTTCTTCGTCCAGCTGGTTAAAACTAAGCGAAGGAAAGCAAACATAATCAAACGATACCATTTCGACAAGCTGAAGTGGCTCCCGGCTGGGTTTTTCAGCTTTAACATACGCTCATCAAACAACCGTGAATTCATCAAAACCGCGGTGATAATAGCTCAGAAATGAAACAGACCGACTGGAATTTAGAAAGCTTGGTAGAAGAAACTCAATTTAGAAGACGAAAAACAGGTAAGTAATGAAGCGCAGGCTAGATTAATCGTGGCCTGTGATTAGAAACAAATGTTCGAAGTCAAACTGTCAAAATAATTATGCATGAAAATGAGATAAGTCACGCAATTACTCCCAAACTCAAAATGTAGATTCTCTCATCCTTTTGAAGCAAATGTACGAGTGTTGTAATTACAATTTTTTAATCAGGTTCATTTGAGTAAATCAAAAGCCAAGTTCCCCATACTGTATAATATTTTTTCGGGTGAGAAATTGAAAGAGAAAATTAAAGTTAATCACTCTTGGGAGTCTCGCTCTAGTCCAGAGATTGCTTATTCAACAATCCCAGCATCTTGACAAAACTTGTTCCTTTTGCGCGTCGAAAGAGAATTTTGCAGTCAATCAGAAATGAAAATTTGTTTTCGCTCGTAATTTCGTGTGCCTATGTTATAAAAGAATCGGTTCATGCTTTTAGCTGTGCGTCATCGAGTTATGGATGCACTTGGGAAGTGGGAGAGCACTCGTGAAGCTAGAGTTGCTCTCGGCTGCGCCTCGAGCAACTCTTACGCTTCTCTCGTGCTCTCCCAACTTCCCGCGTGCATCCATAACTCGATAGACGCACGCTAAGCATGAACCAATTCTTAAATTGAGTATCGAGAAATTCTGCTGTTTTACAATATGGGGTATAGAAGAACGGCTTTATATAATAATAATAATAATAATAACAATAACAATGACAATGACAATAATAAACTCTTTTCTCTTTTTTTTTTTCCTTTTTGAAGTTCATTTTAAGCATCTTAAATGCAGTTAGTTTTACAGTGTCAAAGTACAAACTTCTATGCAGTGCGTCGCGACCGTACCGGGATGCGCTGTCATCCTGCTTTCCATGCATATTTTGAAGTGATTTCCGCGAGATAACTCAAATTATTAACTAAATCGTCGGTCGCACAAGCCACAAGAACTGAAACACTTTTACAGGATCAGAGGCTTTTATAAGAACTGTGCGAGCGAACGCCCGCAACTTGCTGTTGCTTCCGATTGGCTTACTGACTTCCATCAACCAATCCAAAAGCATTGTAAGTAAAGGAAAGTGTCTACAGACTGTCAAAAACCCCTCCAATTCAGTGTTAATACTGAGTTATTTACAATCCGCTCTACAAACAGTGCTGCATAGAAAGACAATATTTACAACCAACTACAAACGAAGAACAGCACTCTAATAAATACACTGCACTAGGTTATAGTCTGTGCTCAGGGGTTATTTTTTTAAGAAAAGAAAAAACTTAGCGCTGATTGTGCGATAAAAGTAAAAGCTTTTTACTGCAAGTTATCAAGTAGAGCGTTTCAAATTCAGTGAACAAATTTTATGCTATTTCATCCCTAGAGTTAAATTGGAGCTTCAAATTTCCATGGCACACTTAAAGATAGATAAACGTAGCTAAAAGCCTATTATTCCTTTCATTCGATATAAGTGTTCAGTTTGTTGTTCCCTTGTGATAACGGTAGTCGTATGCACCAAAGAATTGTGTTCATTCAATGGATAAGTTGGATATTAAATTTATTAGCGCAGAAGAGCGTGCGACAAATTAACCAGCTTAATTCTGCACTCTGTCTTAATTTGTGCTGCTAAATGTAGTTGTCAGATGTTGCTTGAACTTCGGATGTCTAACAGCGTAAATCAGTGGGTTGATAATGGAGTTGATGCTTGCTAAGATAGCTGGGAGAGCGTACAGAACAGCATTTACCCAGCGGATACAAGTGTGAGTTTTTGCCACCTGGGGAATGCGTCGACAGAAGCATTCTGCCACAAATCGTCTTGTAAAACGCCAAACACTACCGGGATAGTAAATATGATGAAATTTGTGAGGACCAAAAGCGCTATTTTCTTAGCTATGCGAGCCTCCCTCTTTATTCCCAGAGAGGCTCCGGATCTTTTGGCCGCAACAAAGATTGCAATATACAAAAGAAGACTTCAATTGAACAATAATTATGAAGATTTGTGTACCAGCAGCTGCGCCCATTCTTAGCTTGATCTCGCCATCTTTAGCTGTCATATGGTCAACGGGAAGCGGTGTTGCTACTGTTAGAGAAATGCAGGTCATGTTGCCGATAATGAAGACTGGAAAAATGGCAAAGGTAGCAGAAAACGACCAAGACAAAAAACAAGAAAAATATAACACATTTTCTGACAATCCTCAGTTGAGGTTTCATAACGAAAACGATTTTAAGAAATTTCTCAAAAGTCAAAATGAAGCCACCACAAACTTGTGAAGTGACTGCGCATGTCAGTATTGTCCTCATCGTATTTCTGAAATGAAGACTCTTCTTTTCGTTAGAAATTTGATAGCTTCCATCCAATACGTCACTTAAAACATCCACAAGGATTCTTGGATGGTTAAATCTTGCATAAGTAACGCTAAACAAACCTACAAGGACATCACACACAGCTATGTTACATATTAAGAGAGTCCCGAGAGTTGTTGTTTCTAAGTTGTCTTTGAAACGCGATAAATGAAATTACTGCGATATTCAAGAGTATTGCCACAGAACTTGTAGCGTATAAACAGAACATTGCCCCCAGAGCGATCTCAGCTTGTGCTTGTACATTAGAGTAGAGACTGATGAATGAAACAATCAGGAGAACAGAGACAAGTTGGCCAAAAACCAACTTTGATGAAATCTAAGGCTTGGCCATATTTGATATCTTCATGCCACGACCAGCCTGCTGGGGAATTCAAGAACTCGTAGTTTGGACAAGAAGAGTTAGGGTTTAAATTAAGAATGGCTTTGTAAAGTTCTGTTTTCACCAACCAACACTGCTTGCATTGTTTTAGTCCAAGTGACACCTACGACAAACTTGAGATTCTTTAAGTTTGTCAACTGCTTGCTGGATAACCACTCCTTGTTACCCGTCACATCGAGGTCACTCAAGAGCTTTAGTTTGTTCTCGTAGTCCACCGTCCACTTACGAAGGTTGTTATGGGACAGGTTTCTGAGAGAAAATATAACGACAACAACAGACAACAACGTCAAAACACATTGTCAAGCAGAACGGCAACAGTGAAACGAAAACAAGTAATTCGGAGTATTACCTGTGTATACCGTAATGTCGACAAGGAGTCATATTAAAACAATGTCATTCGCTCTGACAAAGGGCTGACGCTCAAAACGTCAGCTACTGTTAAGGCGTTTCAGCACCTCGATCAACTTTCAGTTGATACACAGCGTTTCGATTCGAAATAGATTTTTTGACGCGCGAACACTGTGTAAGTCGAAATTTCATCATCTTGGTCAAACAATTAATTCGAGAGTAATACTTTTCCACACAACTTTTAGGTTTCCTCACTGCGATCTGTATTCCAGCTAATCCTTGAGTTTGTCCGATGTTGTCCGTAACCTCAGTTGGACGTCCAAGATTTCTTTCAGTGCAATATTTCCCATGGCATACAGGTTCTGGTTAGATTATTCACTGAAAAACTGAAAAACTCAAAGCCGCTGGAGAGGCTCGCTGTGACAATTCATGAATGAAACTAATGGCTTTGTACAAACTCGCCTTACATCAAACTTTGACAGCTGATTGCTGACAGCTTCTTGACTTCCGTTTCCTCTTCGATATAGTTTTCCAAAGCGTTTAGCTAAGAAAAACTAGCTAACATACAGAGCCTCAGACTGAATCAGCCGCGATTTTGGCGTAAGGTACAGACACCGGAAAAAGAACTGCCCGCTCAGGAGAAAAATAATGCCATGCGCAGGCATCGTGCACATGCGCAAATGCTGATCTTGTACACCCGAAATTTTTGCGGCTTCCTTCGTGTTTTTGCGCTAAATCCGCTCCGAGTCTGTGAATTGCCTCTAGTTTTTCCTCATTCATTTAACTGAAGCCGAGAAAAACCGAGGTCTTTTTTAAAGGATTTCTATCAACAGAAAACCAAATGAGAGGAAAATTGGATTTCCTGCAAAACGTGTTGACAGAATTTTACCAAACTTATTTATTTTGTCGCTTTTCGTAGACAAAACAATTGTGCAAAATTTCAAAAATATTCACCAAAGTAATATGACTATAACTAGTTTTTTCCCGCTTTTATATCACTCACAACAGGTGACGTTGTGTTGCCATAGTAACCGATATCTGCTCAAAATTCATGGGAACACACTTTTCATAAGAACTCGATGCCATAGACATAAAATCCTTTTGAGAAAGTAAATGCCGATTAAACTAAAGTTATTTCCTGGTCTATTAACTGCCAGAAACTATTACGAGCCACCTTAAGACCTGGTATCACACTAGAACAGTGTCAGACGAGCATTCATTATTCATAATTGTTGACTTACAGAAGTTGAAGGGTTGCGAGGTCGTTGAAAGATCCTGGTTCAATTTCTGCGATCTTGTTTGCAGCGAGATTTCTGGGAATAGGTAAAAATCACCCTGTTAAATTGTTTACTAGGGTAGAATGTATAAACATAAGGTTGTTATGGATACGCTGAACGCCGTGGAGATTACTGTTGTTACTTTGTGACGTCATTTGAATTTCCCGCTCGCCGCCATGTTGAAACTTGGAACGTCATACAAATGCTTGTGGAATATTTAACAGTTATCCTACGAGGGCGCGCCGAATACGGATTGATAAATAACCAACGAGGCGCCGCGCCGACGCCAGCATGTCACGTTTTGCAGCGAAATACAGAGCAAATGCGAAGCGCCTCGTGAGTTCACAACATTTTGGCCATGTGATGACGCAAATCGTGGTAAATAAGAGCCCACACCACCGCAAACCAGTGGAAATTTATTAAATTGGTGCTTAGCGTGCGTCTATCGAGTTATGGATGCACGCGGGAAGTTGGGAGAGCACGAGAGAAGCGTAAGAGTTGCTCGAGGCGTAGCCAAGAGCAACTCTAGTTTCACGAGTGCTCTCCCAACTTCCCAAGTGCATCCATAGCTCGATAGACGCACAGCTAAAAGCATGAACCAATTCTTTTATAACATAGGCACACGAAATTACGAGCGAAAAAAAAAATTTAATTTTCTGATTGACTGCAAAATTCTCTTTCGACGCGCAAAAGGAAAAACAAACTTTCTCATTGGCTGATTGAAAACACGCCACAACTTACCAACATTTCTGTAATCTAAAATTCGACGAGAATCGATGAAAAACATTTCGATAATCAATGAAAACACTGAAAGTACCGTTAACCTGGCGTGGTGAAAGCCAGCAGCCTGCGGTGACTTTAGAATTTGTGCCAATGTAAATGTTTTGAACGGTACAATTGTTGAAGATGAACCCAGGAAATTCAAGTCGCCGCTTCAAAACAACGTGAAATTCACCTTGAACTATGACAGACAATGCGGGTCCGGAAAGCAGAGTGATCTGTCGAAGAATGTAAACAATCACCATGAACGAAAGGGATAGAAATGTTTGCCGAGCGGACTTGTTTGTTATTCGAGCTGTCAGCAAACTGTACTGTAAACACTGCAAGTATGGCGGCTTTCGGAATGAATGAATGAACGCCGTTTTATTTCAAAGCCATTAGAGGCTTGATGGATATTTATCTTTGCTGTGATTGATTTCACTGTCCATGAGAATTAAGCCGCCAAGAAATAGGTAGGTTTTGATTTATACAATTTTCTGTGCCGACCTATGGCGTTTCCGTTGTGGGCAAAATTATATAAAACCGTGTAAAAGGCGAGATTTGCAAATCATGAGTCGAGAAGTGTAAACATTAGTCCAGGTTTGCAAAATACGAGTCGATATGTGTAAAACTTGAGTCGAGATTTACAAAAACGCGAGTCCAGATTAGTGACATTTGAGTCGAGAATTTTGCACGGTGTGTGAGTCGAGATTTTGCACGGTGCGAGTCGAGATACGCTGACCAGTTTTAACGCTGTCTCATCCGCATGCGACTGCAAAAGTAATGGCGACGCGCTGGCTACCAAACGTGGGTGATTTCTTCTTTTCATTGGCAAGATTTATAGAGACTTCGGAGAGACAGTTAAGTTCAGCATCCTATGACACTTCAGAATTCTTAATTTGTTGCCTTGATGAATACGAGAGGGCGCTGTCGATATTGTTATCAAGGTTTGTGGAGACGAGGTCTCCAAAAGCTAAAAGAGAGTTTGTATGGGAGACTACGAATGACCTGAATATAGCGGCGCTCAAAGTGCTGAAATACAATTATAGAAGAGCTTACTTACCCGCTTTGTGTGTGTGATTTGTGTTTCTGGGTCGTTTTGGGCCTGGAGATATCACTGTTGTTTTTATATGTTAAGCCCTGGCCAAACGAGGTGCAAGTCAACGCAAGTCGATGCAAGTTTTCAAACTTGCGCGGACTTGCGTTTCGTTTGGCCACCAACTTGCACGGACTTGCATCGACTTGCAGTAACTTGCATGGAATTTGAATATGTTCAAATTTTCATGCAAGTCGACGCAAGTTTTTCACCTAAAACAGCGAAGAGCGCGTTAGCAAAGGCAAGTCTAAATTAAAAAAATCGAAAGTAAAAGCCTCCTCATTAAGTTCCAGCTCAAGAGAGACTTTTTACTCGGTTTCTGACTCAGAACCGTCTAAAAAAGAAAAAGTTTTTACAAAACTTGCATGAGCTTGCATCGACTTGCGTCTCGTTTGGAGTCTCTTGCGTCTCTTTTGCAAGTCGATGCAAATTTTTTTGTCATGTCGAACTTGCATCGACTTGCATCTCTTTTGGCCAGGGCTTTAACAAGACTGGAATCGCCAGTGAGCTCGTTGGGTGGGGTCGAGACCAGATGAAACTAAAATGGAAAGAAGTAGGGACAAGAGCGAAACTCGCAAAAGAGACTTTCAGTTTCTCACCAGAAAAATATCATACAGTATAGAGAACTTAACTTTTGACACCTTACTCAAATGAAACCTATTACTATAAATTGTCATTACAACACTCATACACTTGCTTCTTAAAGGTTGAGCGACTCTGCATTTTGAGCTTAGGGGTGGAAAGGTTAGCCAGCGAGAAAAGAGTAATGCGTGACTTATCTTTTCATGCACAGTCGATTTTGACAGTTTGACTTTGAACACTTTAATCAGAGGCCACAATAACCTAGCCTTCGCTTCAATACTTATGTTTTTTTACTGAATGCTTTTCTTTTGTGAGGCTTTCGAGTATCCGCGCTCTGTAACAAATATAAATTGAAAGCGAGGAATGTAACACTAGACTTGTTTACAATATTATTGTTCACAGCGTGTTCAGTCATTTGTGACTAACAAACTCAATGTTCAAGGCTATTTCGGTGTATTTTTCATTTCTAGTGTACAATACCACTGCGAAACAAAGGCTACTTGATCGAATGGAAGAAATATTTCAACATGCACTGTACGATAAGCCGAAGCATTTTGACAACTGTCACGCTCGTGCGGAGCATAACACATGTAATATATTCACAGAGACGCATTAGTCGAGTCTTAAGCCCTGAGAATGAATATTTTCGTCTCAAAAACGGATATACTTTCGGCGAAAAAACTTTAAAAAACAGCTACGGTATGTAGGAGGCAACAGATGTCATTTACAGTGTAAAGCATAAATCATCATTGTTTACGGCTAAAGTTCGTCATGGCTTTGGTGTTCCGTTTTCAGCCTGATATCTTCCCAGAAGTATTTCGTGTCGCCACAGAAAGTTTGTCGAGACTAAATAATTAGCGGCGACAAAGTTATTTGCAATCCTGTAGCGGTAGCCAACATAATCGAATCAATCAAACATTTTTTTGCGGCTATGACGGTGAACTTAAGAACGCAAGCCAAATCTTCTTTATCCGTGCATGTTCCACAAAGCCAAACGGTGTTGAGTTTGGATGGGATACAGATAACTTTATACACAAGCATTAACGTACAATTCAATCGACTACATCTCAAGTTGTTCGCGAAGTCACCTTACGTCATCACATATCACGTGGCAATGTGAACCAATCACCGTATGCTGATTCGTAACCCAGAAAAAGACTAATAACACGACGATGAAGACACGCTGTGCGATCCTAAGCTCGTCGGGGCTACGCCCAACGAGCAATGAAGAAGGAAAGGTTGGAAACTTCGTCAGCTTGTCAAGATTTAAATCGCCAAGAACGGATCAAAACACATCGATATACCTTTGATGTTTGGTTTTCCCAGTAAATTCCTAACAGTTTCAATGTAGTCTCAATTTAATCAAGATGAAGGCTATAAACCGCAATTTTGCAGCCGCTTGCTCAATCTGGCTGTATCAATACTGATTTCAGCTGATATCATCCCCCATCCCATACATTCCCCCGGTGCGGATTTTCCAGGACCTTTCCGGGGATTAGGAATTTGCAGAAAATCATTATCCCTCGGTTGCAATGACTAGTGTAATCACCAAATGACAATATGCAGGAAATTTGCTGCTAAATGAATTTTTTGAATCTGAGATTTATGCAGAATAATAATATTGGTTTAAATCATACACTGTCAAATTTTTATTTGTGAGCAGTTCCCATGAACTACAAGCTATACACTGATACATCACAGCACTTTGCTTTCTACTGTATGTTGTAGTGTATAGTGTTTATGGACATGGTATAGAACCCTTGTCTGTACTGTTTATAGTATCTATTCTGTCTATGGAGCCCTGATACAGGGCATCATGTTGTCTGTGTCTATAGACGCAATATAGACAGCACGTTCGTTATGCTGATTATAGTGTCTGTGCTGTCCACAGAGCCCTGATATAGGGCACTGTAGGTTGGTTGTGATTGTCTGAGTTAGAGTAGCCTCCAGGAAGACTGTTGTTGATGACCAGTATTTCGACTCCCTAAGCGGATGTGGTTTTCAGAGTCAAGTGAAAGTATTTATCAGATGGTGAAACCTTTCACTTGACTCTGAAGATGACTTGCGCTCAGAGAGTAGAAATGTCAGGCACCAACAACAGTCTTCTTGGAGACTACTCTAAACCCGGACGATCACAACCAATCTACTGTTCACACTCATGGGTTCAAACCATTTGCCACATGGCACTGTGTTGTCTATGCTGTGTATAGTGTCTTTAAACCGTATAGACAGCACCCTTGTCTATGCAGTCTATACTGTTTATAGTGTCTAGTATGCTGTCTATTTGCCTATGCTGTTTACATTGTGTGTACAACTATCATATTACCCATGCATAAACAAATAATGCCGTTGCCGCTGATGGTGTGTATAGACACATCATATGCATGCACTGATGAATAACTGTCTGTAGTGTCTAAATACTGTCTACAGACATCATACTGATACATTGATACACTGCTGACACAGCCCCGTAAACCTTCTCTTCTAGTATTAACATAACCAATAGTGACGTTGTTACTTATGAAATTATTGGTGTAATAAACTGTGTGTTTGTGTGTGATATCTCCAGGCCCAAAACGACCCAGAAACACAAGAAATCACACACACAAAGCGGGTATTAAAGTAAGCACTTCTATAATTGTATTTCAGCACTTTGAGCGCCGCTATATTCAGGTCATTCGTAGTTTCCCATACAAACTCTCTTTTGGCTTTTGGAGACCTCGTCTCCACAAACCTTAATAACAATATCGACAGCGTCCTCTCGTATTCATCAAGGCAACAAATTATGAATTCTGAAGTGTCATAGGATGCTGAACTTAACTGTCTCTCCGAAGTCTCTATAAATCTTGTCAATGAAAAGAAGAAATCACCCACGTTTGGCAGCCAGCGCGTCGCCATTACTTTTGCAGTCGCATGCGGATGAGACAGCGTTAAAACTGGTCAGCGTATCTCGACTCGCACCGTGCAAAATCTCGACTCACACACCGTGCAAAATTCTCGACTCAAATGTCACTAATCTGGACTTGCGTTTTTGTAAATATCGACTCATTTTTTACACTTCTCGACTCATGATTTGCAAATCTTGACTTCTATACGGTTTTATACAATTTTGTCCGCAACGAAACGCCATACCGCCCTTTGGATGCCGGTGTGACAAACTCCTTCTGGAAAATAAAGTTATTTTATTCTGAGCTGTAAAGCGCCTGTTAATTTTTAAACGAGGAAAGCTAGAAAAAGTCGAAAGGAAGCGGCATTTGCTCACGTCATATTATTGAGCACGGCCGGGCGTGCACAATAAAGTTATGGAGCACGCTCTTCGACCAATCAGAAAGTGGCTTATATCGTGACTACGTTATAATTATTTATTGAAGTGTACCGAATTCAGTAGCCTCGCTAATTCCTAAGCGGATGTTTGTGTGTGTAGGCTAGATTCTAATAAGGATAAGAACAGGATAACGGCACTCACAGAAATTTCAAGTTCTTGCACAAAGGAAATATCCAAGTTGGCACTTGAGTTAGGTTGTTGTAAGACAAGTCCCTGAAACAGAATAAATATTTGTTTTAGGAACATGCATTTTGCTAGAAACGTAAATTCAATTGAGCCATGACAAGATATATCCTTACAAAGCAGACGCACTTTCCAAATGGTGCGGGAATTCTTCTGCGGAACAGTTGAGTTGTAGAGGATGGAACACCTTACACTTGGCGTAAATGTCTCCGTGAGGAAGTTTCAATGCAGAAACATTCCAGAGAACAGCGAACATGTTGTTTTTCCGTGTGTACACTCGGTAGAGTTTGCAGACAAACCAACAGTAGAGTGAGAAGGAACATGCTGGACGAAAATTTGTCTGAAAATAAAGCCATAAACGGAAAGTTCATTAAAGACGGCATGGATCATTGAAATTACTTTCATTTGTTAAACGTTGTTGAGTTGTTTATCCGCACAACGCTTATTATCTTCATACATTGTTAGACGATTTTAACAGTAAAATTCAATGCGTTTACGCAAGGCTTAGGGACTGCAAAAATTCGTGAACGAAGTGTTTTTGAAGTATCCTCTCATATTGATCATTGGGGATATTTTCCAGAAAATTACTTTCTCAAATTGCTTCTATT
Organism: Plumapathes pennacea; assembly: GCA_964036295.1. Taxonomy (NCBI): domain Eukaryota; kingdom Metazoa; phylum Cnidaria; class Anthozoa; order Antipatharia; family Myriopathidae; genus Plumapathes; species Plumapathes pennacea. The sequence continues at coordinate 27,618,054 of OZ038463.1, read as the reverse complement.
ATATTATGGCTTCACCATGAGTCGTAATTTATTTTTTCCCCAGCAGCGATCAAAGGCAGTTTAAAACCTGTACTTAGGATATATTTTTAGTAGAGCGGAAGAATTCATGCTGTTAATTGCTTAGTATGTTCTTGTTTTGACCTCCTTTTGTAATGGATATGCCGGGAACATCTCTTGATGTGCAAAACTTAGTTGTGCAACTTGAAGTCAAGAGATGCTGGGGAATGTTTATCCTACTTGAATTGGAATGGCGTTTCTTAGTAACCAGCGCAGTACACCAAAGATTTGAAATTTAGAGGAGCCCTCTCAACCACAGTCCTTTGCGCTGAAATCCGATGATTCCGCCATTTTTGGGGGCCCCGAAAGTCGAAAGACGAATTGCAATCCACTTCCATCCGACTCGTTTGAGAAGAAAATGAGTTTCTTTTGATCTAAAAGTGCTACTAACCTATTTTTCTTTTGATTAATTACGTTCTTTCGTGTTGGGAACCAAATTCAGCCTTGGATTTTCCAGATGTAAACAAAAACAATGAAAAGGCTGAGAGGGCCCCTTTAAGGAGAAAAATCGGAGTCGCTCAAGAAATATGACAAAAGAAATATTTGGTTACAAAGTTGTAGTAAGGATTGTGAAAAATATTTTATAGCTATACCTTGGATAGTTTTTTGTACGGTTTATTGACAAAAAATGACTCACTGTCGAACTTTTGTGACTAGTAGTGGTGTAGTGATAATGGCATTTTACTCACCTTGTCCAGTTTACAGAAAATACTAGACTGGCGTTGCCAGTGAGCTCGCGGCGTAAGTTGGGTCGAGAGCAGAATAAACTAAACTAGAAAGCAGGGACAAGAGCGGAACTCCCGAGAGACTTCCAGTTTCTCACCAGAAATATATCACACAGTATAGAGAGCTTGGCTTTTGACACCTTGCTTAAATGAAACCTGATTAAACTATAAATTTATCATTACAATACTCAGTAACTTAGCAACGCAACCAAATCCAGTTTATCAGTACATGTTCCACAGAGCCAAACGGTGTTGAGTTTGGATAGGATGCTGTGACAGTTTGACATTTAGCAGTTCAATTACAACAATAGCCGTTTAGTATCGTATTCGCAACATAATCCTATCGTGATATTTAGAATGATCAGCATGCCATGAACAAACTACAATAACCGATACATCAGTCAACTGTATGTACTCGGCAGATGAGCATTAAAAAGACAGTTCTTGTTCAATACACGTTGTTGTGTGTGCCTCTACGTAAAGCTTGAGCAACACAGATAACGTAACAGATGCAGTTAACTTTCACACACAAGTAACGAGCAATTCAATAGCCCAACTCTCAAGTTGTTTGCGAAGTCAATTTACATCATCGCATATCACGTGACAATATGAACCAATCACCGTGTGCTGATTCTCGACCAAGAAAAAGAAAAAAAAAAAACTCCATTTTTAAGCTCGCCGCAGCTGCTCAGTCGCGAGCAATTACGTTTGGTGTCTTCTGTTTCAAGAAAATAAGGTCGTCAGAACAAGGAGCGAGCCGTTTTATAATGACATGACATTGCTGATGTTAGTGTTTTTGACTAGAAACCCTGCAAAGAGAAATTTGAATAATCGGTCAGTGACAAGAAAAAAACAATTAAAATAGAGGTCTACGGTTTTTCACCTTTGTTCAGGTTTGATCGAGTATATAATGCCGAACAAAGTAGGAAAATCTGCTTTGCTGACTACTGAAAAAAGATTGATTTAGTTTTCCTTCTTTGCACCAGTCTGTAATTTTCATTTCGAACTGGCCATGACAAGTCCCATAGTTTCAAGTGCAACTTACAGATGCTCGATCACAACTTTGCAATACTTCACTCTGGAAAACCAAGCAAGATTTGGCAAGATTTGGCAAGATTTGTGTGAGGTATATTTTCATCTCAAGCTACACCACATGGTGGTGTGCAGCTGCTTTTAATGAAACAGAGGTTCAATTATTAAACTTCGTGAAATTTCTGCTGCTTTCTGGTTTTAAGCCTTTCTTCACCTGCTCTGCTCAAAAGTCAATGAAATAATCAAAGGATTTTTGCACCTGACGTGATGCTGAAACAAAGTCAAGAAAGGGACCAACGGATAACAAGTTTTGTCGCGTGAAAACGCGACAGATGCTGGGACTCAAGTTTGGTGTGGCAAGTATCTGCACGCACCATTAGAATTCTTTAATGAGCAATCTCTGGACTAGAGCGAGTCTCCCAAGAGTGATCAACTTCTATTATCACAGCGGTTTTGGTGAATTCACGGTTGTTTAACAAGCGTATGTTAAAGTTGAAAAAACCGTGACAGCCGGGAGAGACTTTAACTTGTTGGTATCGTTTGTTTCTGTTTGCTTTGCTTGGCTTAGGTTTAACCAGCAATAATAATAATAATAATAATAATAATAATAATAATAATGATAATAATAATAATAATAATAATAATAATAATAATAATAATAATAATAATAATAATAATAAAATGTACACAACTGGAAGAAGAATGCGAACGTAAATATGATTGAACAAAAACCGCAAGAGCGCAAGTATATGTCAACAAAAATCTCAGGTTACATACTTGAAACTCAGCCAAGAAAATAGTGGCTTCTACACCGCTTGCGGTGAACCCAATGAAATTGTTACCTAATGAAATTATAGTATTTTTGCTTGCACGTCAATCAAACTTCAATCCTAGAGGGGGAATCTATTTTACCAATTGCCACGATACCTACGCTTTGACTCTTGGGTGAAAACAATTATATGCTGGGCCCTTAGGCCAAGCATAAAAGTCCGCAGTCTGCGAACAACATGTACAAGTTTTTAATTTTAGTTTTCATTCACACAAAGCTAAACCAGGTGGTTTAGTTTATGTATAAAACTAGAAATACGATAATCACAGATATCCCCTCGCTCAGTAGTGGGTTTTCGGAAAGCGGGATTCTTGTTTATTTTCGGTTCGGAGATTATTTAAAAATTTTTTTGCAAACCACGGCTGTGTAGCGACGTCACCAGTCGACCGCTAAAAAAAATCTTTTTCGCACGGCAGTCTGGTTTAGTTCAGACAACGTGCACAGTCTGCAATTTTCGTAGGATAGTGACTAAAAGAGCACACGAGTGACCACGAGTGACCACGAATGACCACGAGTGACCACGAATGACTACGAGTCAAAATAAGCTCCTCACGTGACTGTAACGTCATTTTATTGTCATTTTAAATTTAAAACGCAATATCATGCACCCATGATAAAGTGTAAAAAATTCACTAGCGTCATTTTAAAAAACAAACACTTTGAAGAAAACGCCGACCACAAGGCGTAAAGTACACACAAATATGTCCCTTGCGTGACGAATCACGTGTCAGCGTCGGCTCTAGACAACGTGACACAGCTTCCTGTATTTAACTCAAACTCGTGACCCTACCGAACAGATTTGGCTCTTTTAATTAAGTCGTGGGAATTGCTCACTAAATTCACATGGCGTGGGAACCTACATATGATTGGCTGATCGCAGAGATAAGGCTGCTGAGATGCCAAAAAAATTTGCATTTCCTCTTGCCATGGAAGTCCGGATAAAAAAAACGGAAAGATTTTACTCCGAAAAAGTACGACCAAACTAAGACAACGAAAAGACCTAACACTGGAGTGAAGGACGCGGAGGTTATTACTATCGGCGACGTGGAAAGTAAATAGGGAACCGGCGGAAGAACAGAATTTCAGTAACTGAACAGAAACGTGAGAAAGATGCTGCAGTGAGACGCCGAAAGTGATGATTCTGAATCACTACCAAATGCTGCACAGCAAAGTCCCGGCAGTCGATTGTATTTAGTAAAACTTTTCAGACTCGGGGACACCCGATAATCCGGTCATATTACAGCTTATGTTTAAAACAGTATATAAATAAAATTGATGTCACAGTCACGCGAAGGACTTAATTTAACTCTTGGGGCCAGTTGTTCAAAGTGTGAATAGTGGATAAGTGTTAAAATTTAGCCTTATAGTATCAACTGGATAAGAATTTCTCCTGTGGATAGCGCTATCCACTCTTTGAACAACTGGGCCCTGGTCGTTTGTAGCCTGTTCAGTGAGTTGGTAATGACGTCACTGTCACGCTATTAATACTTTACGCCTTCTGGTCGGCGTTTTCTTCAAAGATTTTGTTTTACACTTCACGAGCGAGTGATTTTACATTTTATATTTAAATGATATTAAAATGACGTCACAGTCACACGAGGAGCTTATTTTGACTCATGGTCACTCGAGGTCACTCGTAGTCACTCGTGGTCATTCGTGGTCACTCGTGGTCACTTGTGGTCACTCGTGGTCATTCGTGGTCACTCGTGGTCACTCGTGGTCATTCGTGGTCACTCGTGGTCACTCGTGTGTTCTTTTAGTCACTATCATTTTCGTAGACACTAAGCTGAACTTCAAAATTCGCTGAGACAACATTTACACGCAACTACAGAATACTCCCGAGGCTTGAAAGCCAAGCAAAGTCGATCTTGGACACCGAATTTTTTTTTTTTTTTTTTTACTTTATAAGTTTAATACGCTTCTTCGAGTGTGACAAAATTTAGAGCCGTCAAAGCGAGTCGCTTGTTTACACGCTTTCGAAGTCTCGGGACCGTGTGAATTTTGGCAGGTATTCAATTTTGAACACAACAACTTTTCAAACTGCGTTTGACGATTTTAAAATCTTTGACAGAAAAAAGAAATCAAGTCACTAAATAATACAAGGTCCGATTGTATTGAGCGAGCAAACCCGGTCACTAAATAATACAATGTTCGATTGTGTTGAGCGAGTATCTTACGGGGTCCCGCTAGTAGGCAATAATATACAATAGACTGTAATTGTTTAATTTGGAAAGCAGTGGCCGGATATTTTCTACTTTAATAGCCTTCAAAAAGCAAAAGCATTTTAACCCGGTTACATTTTATCCTTGAATACAGTGTGCCAACAAACGCGGCGACAAAACTTCACAGCATGTGTCAGACTGTCAGTGAAATTATGCAAATATGTCAGGAATCGGATGACACAATCTTGCACGAAGGCACTCTGAAATAGCTTTGAAAACTAGCGAAAAGATCACAGTATAATCCTACTTGGCCTTCATCACAGTTCCCGGGGCATCAAACGACAAAATATACGGCAATTGTTGAAATACCATAATGATAACACGACCGTCATTTAACAAAAGCGTTGTACGTTAATTGATGTAAATTTTCAAAACTCACCGGTTCCTGAAAGCCATAGCTTTAGCTCTTTTCCAGCAAAGGAAACAAAACCCAAAACACCATTGTTTACGTCTTCAATGATTTCAAAGTACACTGTATAGAGCAGTCCTTATACAGTACGAAAATTCCACTTTCCATTGTATTGTGTGTCGTCATCTTGTCAAACTTGGATTCTGAAAACTACATTCCTGTTATTGTAAAAGGTGAAATTTGCCACGATGATTGTTCGATTTCCACCAACTGTATTTTGCTATTTCTTTCTGAAGAAGTGTCTGCGTTTTAACACAGTACTGGCGTCTGGGATTGTGTTCAGGTCGACCAGTTGTGCCTTTAAGAATCCGTTTCACGGCTAGTAAGCTTGCCTCCCATAAACCGGCAAAATATCCGGGCAAATTACAGCCGTCCGTCGAACTGCTTGGCCTTGTATCTGCATCTTATTGTACAAAATCACTTCCGTTCGTACTCTTACAGCTACCGCATGTCACTAAGAAAATGGCGGTTTACAGTTAAGCTGCCGATGTAACCTCGCAGTGGTCGCTCAACGCGGATGGCCCTGGGGACGAGTCGTACCCCACACACACACGAACATTAAATTTCGAGATGGCGACACGTTTGGAGTTTTCAAATGATACGATTTTGCTGCATTAGCGTCGTGATTATTTCCCTCACTTCGTTCGGGGATGAATCGAATAAGGGTCAATGTATGAAACCCAGACGCTGTAAAATGCCCTCATATGCCCTCAAGTTTTACGTGGTTTTGCTGCTATATCTCATCAATGTCAGAGAAAAAAAAAAAGGCAAATGTATTGCAAAAGTCTCGTTATGGGCCCAGGAAGATTTCCTGCAAGTTCAAAGAGGTTTCAATATTTGGTCAAAATTGGCCGTTTTCGGCAAAAAGCATGGGCTATAGCCTTACCATTTGTTTTCAAACATCGGCCATTTTGGGGCTAAAATTGAAAACTCTCCAAACTTTCAGGAAACTTTCGAAATCGCATGAAATTTTCTGGAAACGTTCCCGGGACAATAACGACGGTTTTAGTATATAATTGTTGATTCTTGCCTGTTTTTTCGTATCTAGCTGAGTTTAGTGAAAATATACATTTGAAGGGCTGAGTACAAAAGGGACCCAAGTGACTAAAATTCGTGTTGATCAAAATTTCATCTTTTGCGTGTGTTACCATTGATACTTTTTGGCCTAAAACACTTGCAAAGTAGATAACAAAATCAAGAAAATGGAGAAAACAGAAAACAAAGAACAATCTTCAGCACTTCCTTATCAATTGGAACCGACAAACAAAACAATGTATTGTGAGGTTGCCGCATTTGAAAATGGCTATGATTAAGAGAACTAGTAGGAACCTAGAAAACCAGGAAAGACTTTGTAGGAATTCAAAATGCAAACTTGTTCAGTTGGTTGGTTTTCGTTTTGACTAAACAGTAACTTGCAGCCGAAGTTGGAAATGATCGACATCTGTTCGTAAGTTCAAGCACACTGGAATGTCTAAATAGAATATGTCAGTTTATAGCGGCAAACTCTGGTTTTGCCAGCTCACTCAAACTTTATTGCCAAACGACCCTTTTGTTCTCCTCTCAGAGCTGCCGCTAGCTGACTTCTTGTTCCCTCGTCTCCTTTCCACACCATCAACATTTGAAGTGCTTTCTGTTCGGGAGAAGGAAACTCGACGTTGTTTAAACGAATGCCAGTCAAGGTTCCGTCCCGAACACCCAGACGAATGCCGATGCTACACCAGCAATCAGTGATGTCCTTTGACAAGTCGTTTAACTCAACAGAACTTGGTGAGTCGCTTGGGTCTCTGTTGTTATCACCTGAAAATACAAAAACAAAAAACAAAAACAAAAACAAAAAACAAAAACAAAAACAAAAACAAAAACAAAAACAAAAACAAAAACAAAAACAAAAACGAAAGTTACGCAGTTTATCCGCTTTCACTGTAATGTTTCTCTTTCCAAATTAAAAAAAAAATAGTTTCCATTTAGCTGGTCACTATCTTTACAAATAAGGCGCGAGTTTTGTAACCTTTTATCGACTTCAGTGGCCTCCTAAACGTTTAGTTATACGGTTCTCTACAATGGCTTCTACTTAGCACAATCTGATATCTATCTCCTCACTTGAAGTGTACGAACTGTTGAGAACCAGCCGATTTTGCAGCAGATGGGATCACTATTCGAAAAAATGGGTCTGTGACAATTTTGGGATCATAGTTTTGGATTAAGGACATATCGACTTTACCAAACCGACCCAAACCCAGTTCCTCTCCTATTTCCAAATACGCGTCTTGGGGCATGCGCTGAGCCAAATTGTCCCGGCCGCTGAGCCGTGCGAGTTCGGCATCAGTGAAGGCGTGATTCAGTTGTGGTTGTACGTTCATGTTAACCTAAAACATGTCTATCACAGCGGTGTCATGTGAAGAGCTGACAAACTGAAGTGCCCAAAAACGTGTCTTTTCCATTTTCAGATTTCCTTTTTGATTTTCCAATTTTGAATTCATAGCCAGTACAATTAAATAGGCTTCCTGTGCGATTTCTTTTTACTGTGTTTTAATGCATGCACCAGACTCAGGCATGCATATTTAATAGGCTCGAATTGTTTTGTATGTGAACCCACTCAAAACAGCAAGATTTCTCCCAGAATCAAAGCAAAACTTGAACAGTTTACTTCAAATTATGCACGGGCTTCAGACCCAGTAATACTTCTAAGGGCTTGTGAACGATTCTCGCTGCAATCACCGCGTGTCAGATTACAGAAAAATAAGACATCTGACTAAATCATTCAAGACTCCAAGTTCCGATTGCTCTGAGCGAATACGGTAGCCGAAACTGGCGACAGAAGCGTAGTAAAACAATATTTCGAGGGAAAATAATCAGCATACAGATTTTAATACATTCTTGAAGTGATCGAGTTACAAGCTATACGGGATAGAATATATTTGTCACGGTGATTGTTCGATTTCCACAGACTAACCTTTGCTGCTTGTCCTTTCTAAATAAGTATCTGAGTCTAACACAAAACGGCGTCTGAAGCTCCCGATTTTCTTTCAAGCGCTGTTCCCTTTGCGGAGTTGTCTGTGTTACCCGCTTCTGTTCATGTCGCTTTTGGTCGGCATTCATGAGCTGTTGTCTTTGCGGAGTCTTTTCTTCGGCCCGCTTTTTCTCCTGTAGGTCCCGATTCGCTTTCAAGCGCTGTTCTTTTTGCGGAGTTGTCTGTGTTGCCCGCTTCTGTTCATGTCGCTTTTGGTTGGCATTCATGCGCTGTTGTCTTTGCGGAGTCTTCTCTTCGGCCCGCTTTTTCTCCTGAAGTTTCCGATTTGCTTTCAAGCGCTGTTCTCTTTGCGGAGTTGTCTGCGTTACCCGCTTCTGTTCATGTCGCTTTCGATCGGCATTCATGCGCTGTTTTCTTTGCGGACTCGTTTCTTCGGCACGCTTCTGCTTATGATGCTGTCGATCATAACAGGATTGTCGCCTTTTCTCGAGACGAATTTGGCGTTATTCGCTCGTTTCACGATTCCGCCTCTCGTGCCTGTTCCCTTCTTATTTGAAGACGAGCTTCGCGAGACTGTTGTGTTTCAAGTTCTTCAGTTTTTAAGTTTTCCATTTTCGTGAACGCAGCTACGATATATTGTTGCTTCGTTCAAGTTTAAATGCTTCGTTCAAATCTAATTTCTCTTATTCGGAGTAAAACTACAGGCCAGGGCACACGTGATCGATCCGGCCTTTGCTATTGGTTAGTAGGGTAACCGCGCCTAAAGTCGTACGCCAGACTGACAGACAACGTTAAATTTTGAGATGGCGACCCGCTTGGAGTCAGCAAGTAAGGCGGTATAAAGAGGTATTACTGCATTAGTGCCGTGATTATTTCCCTCACTTCGTTCGGGGACAAAGTAAAAGAATACAAAGTACCTTTAAGTTCACCTTCATACTAAACAGTTCCATATACACTATCAAGCGATGGCCAAGAATCAAAGTTGCTTCGCCGTTAATATCATTCGGGTTCTGATCTTTGCATTTGGAACCCCTTCGTTCAGCTTGTTCCTTCAAGTTCTCAACGTTCTGGACGTCAGGATCTTCGTACATTTCTGTACAGTTGTGCATAGCTATGCAGTTCATTGATAAGAACATTAATATGTTCTTTGATATGTTCACTGATATATTCATTGCTTCATTTGCGGCTTCTTTAAAAGCTTTCGAGGCTGAACGGACCGACCCAAGCCAAAACCGCTCAATGAAATTTAGTGTGGGTCTACGTTTGTATTCGTTTGTAAGTAGGATGAGCGGTCCATAAAAGAATCCACAGAGCCAACCAAGGCAAGCAACGCACAATTCCATCGCCCACATATCTCCTTCAAAATGGCGAAACTGCTCGCCCGGCAAGTCATGTGATGACAAAACCTCATCATAAATCACGTGAAAATATGAACCAATCACCGTGTGCTGATTCGTAACCCAGAAAAAAAATAAAAATAAAAATAAAAATAATAAAAATAAAAATATGACGATGATGAAGACACGCTTTCCAATCCTAAGCTCGTCGGCTTCGCCACGAGCAATTACAGCCCTGTTCAAATCTAATTCAGGCCATTTTAAAGTAAATAAAATTGAAATATTATATTTTGATCTCTCCATTTTTAAATGTTTTGTTTTGTTATTTCTGGGGTCAAAATAACTCCTTTTAATCAGTACAGTTTGCCGAATTTTTATCACATTAACTACTTTGTTGAGAAGGAACTTACCAGCAGGTTGTCTTGAGCTGTCATACATAGCCAAGCCATGTGGTGTTCCTGGGAATTTATAGTCACCAAGGAGGGGATGCGGGTGGGGACTCCTAGTAGTGGACCATACGGCTGAAGGTGTATTGAATGGGTACCTTTTTCAGGCTGGAGGTGTACTCACTTTGTATTCCTGATGTCCGGAGTATTTTGACTCGCGCCATAAAATGAACTGAAATGATATTGTTTTGCTTCAACACCTCTTTCGGTAAAACTTAATGTTCCCTAAGTTAGTTCTAAAGGTACAGAAAATGGATAGAGTGTTTGTAATGCAGGTATATGGAAGGGGTACCATTTCTGGGGGTATTATTTCCGGTAGTCGCGCTGCTCCTGCTCTGAAAGAGTTTTAAGTGGCTTTGAATTGGTGACTGGCCGACTCTTCCCAAAGTCAATCACAACCAGAGCACGGCATCCATCGCGTTTCTCTAGAACGACATTGTTTACGTTGAGATTGCTGTGCAAGTAGCCAGCATTGTGCACATGGGCCAGTACAAGGAGCCAAAACTACCAGTCCCAAGTATAGTTTGTCTTCGTACCACGTGTGAGGGCTTGCGGGGGCTATCTCTAAGATGTAATCCGTTTCACTTTGGCTTCCATGTCTTAACTTGTAACATTCAGGAAGGTTACTTTGTAACATATAAGTTGAAGCGACCGGGTTTGCCAGAGCTTGTTCAAATTGTGGCATTAATACTCAACCTGATAAATATATAAAAGCAAACTTTCAGATTCTTTCTACTTCATTATTCAAAATTATTCACCATAATGTTATTCACAGCAAAATTTCAAACTATATCAGCACCCGTATCAAGTTTTATGTTGACTTCATATATTTATTTATTTTCTTTCTCCGGCTCAGGATGGAATAAATTGTTTATTGAACAGACCTTCAACTGTACAACCTAGGACAGCGTATTTACATTGCGACACACTAAAGGCATTATTTTCTACCTGAAAAATAGACCCCTTCTGCTTCCAGGTGGCCGACTGAGTCATGAAAAATGTGAACATACCTAAATACCTGAAAACGTATCACACTAGAGTAAACAAGACAGGCCCGTGGCCAGTGCGCTTGTGACGTCATTAGTACAATGAATAGAGACACGCGGGGTCCCGGGAGAGGAACTTTTGTCGTGCGTTTATATGCAAAAGATATTATAGCCGAGTCAGTTTTTGCAAATGACGGATCCAAGAGCTCCCTTTATTTTTCTTGCCCTCTTTTCTTCTAATTTCGGTCAAACAGATATTCACGAAAAAGTGTATTATAATAATTGAGAGAAAACAATTATCGAAGGCCCCGTAGGAATATTCTTCGTTTGCAACAACCCAGTTTTCATTGCTTTCCGATGCACGTGACAGTACTTGTGTGACGCTTTCTATACAACCTGGCAACCTTGTTGAGTGAATTTTCAAGCTGACATGTTTTGTGGAGGAACTGTGTTGTCATTTTGTAATGGGATTGACTGGGGAATACCCGACATCTTAAGTAGCTGTAAGACAGCGTAATAGCCTTATCTCATCTTCCCAGCGTGTGCATCATGTTCAAGTAGCTGTAGCACATTAAGGCCCCGTCCACACTACGCCGGATAAATTTGAAAACGCAACTTTCACTCTGAAAACGCAAGAAATGTTTTCCGTCCACACTGGAAAACGGATAAAATGTTTCCGGGCCCAAATGTATTGTTATTGCTCTACAAACGTCCCTGACAATCTTTGAAACCACTTGACGTGACCACGTGAGTCAGGGTTTTCGAAAAGTTCCGTTTTCAAAATGTTTTTCGTCCACACCAAAACGCAAAGCCGTCGTTTTCAAATTTATCCACTTTGAAGAGCGTTTTCCTAACCGTAAGAATAAAGTTGCGTTTTCAAATTTATCCGGCGTAGTGTGGACGGGGCCTAAAACATGACACTTCCCATGATGAAATTACTTCGTATGAAAAAGCCATCTCAGACGTTACGCATCCTACATGTACAAGTCTGATCACTAATATGTTCAAGACTGCTATGCATTAAGCTTTAACGCAAAATTCTGGGTCGATACGAAATTAATCTCTATCGGAAGCTGCAGACGTTTGAATACCGTGACAACAAAGGCGTGCATCACGGGCTTGTGGAGCGAACAATTACGGCTCGGATAGTTGGATATCAACCTTGAAGACTTCGAGGTATTCAGTGACAAATATTCTCGATGTAATCGCCTGCCGGTCTTTCCTGCTTTTGTTAAAGCGGCGTGAGTGAAAGCTAAGTAGCTGATGATTCGTGATTCCCCGTTCTATGATATTATGCTCGTGACATTTCATTGACAGATCTTGTATCTTAATCTCGCGTGATATTTGCCTCAATCCTATTAGTAATTCAATATCCTCAGACAATAAACAAAGAACCTTTACTGCACGCAAAACGAAGTTAAACGCCGAATGTTCGTATACGCCGCGCGTTACACAAAGCCGCAGAGTTTCCGACAAAGGGAGACGCTCTGCCCGCAGGAAAAAGTTCAAGTTCTATCAAGTTTCGACACGTCTTCTACTACTTATTCGATGTTCTTTCACACAAATATTGCTCAGAACACAGATACATTGGTTGAAGCGGTATCTTTAATCGAGCATTTGCAAAACACAACCCTTCGTACTTTACGGGGGTCCCGCTGGTAACACATCAAGCATTTGTGTACGGCTATTTTCAAGTCTTCCGACGCTTAAAAACAATGCAAGCCAAAATCGCTCTTAAAGTATGGCTTCCGCGATGATCGTTTTGTTTGGATCAACAACTGAAGGACCGGAATTTTTTTCTATATCCCTTGACAGAGAAAACCCATTGTACTTGGTTCTGTGATTTTGATCTCTGAATACGTCTGATCTTGCAATGCCTGTGTTTTAACACATTTTAAAATACAAACGTATCTTAGCACCTCGGTTACTTTTGGCAATCTTCTTTTTGAGCTTCTAGCTTTCTCGCAGCGATGGTTTAGTGATCCTAATTTTCTCTTTCCATTTCCATCTGTGGCTTTTTTATTGTTTCCATGTTGTTTACATGCACGTTCACGGAACGCATTAGCATTGTGAAGTACGTAAGCTCGGGTATAATCATGAACTTTTGACGACTTTGGAACATTCTTTGAAATGTATTCTTGTATTAGTCGCCTGCTTTTCTACTCTTGTTCAAAATGCGTGAAAGGTAATTCAATGGTACGTGGCTTGGCTCACGACTTCGTCTTGGAGGACTTCGGTTTTCTTTCACATAAACATTTGTGGGGATACAATAAAACTGAGCGAAGCAAGATCTACCAACGGTCACTTTTTCCTCAGCCATTTCCCAATTTTCAAATAATAACGCCATCTGTTCCACTGATTGTTTGACCTTCATGGCACCGAGCCAAAATGTCGCAACAACAACATAAATGCACGCAGAGTGAAATTTTGATTCCAAACAAAAGTCAGATTTTCTGACGCTTTACTTGTATCAGCAAGAATAATACAAAGTAAAAGAATACAAAGTACCTTCAAGTTCACCCTCATACTAAACAGTTCCATATAATCCGCTATCAAGCGCTTGTCAAGAATCGCCGTCTTTACACAGGTTCTCGTCTTTGTATCTCGAGCGCCTTCGTTCAGCTTGTTCCTTCAAGTTCTCCAGGTTCTGGATATCAGATTCTTCGTACATTTCTGTACAGTTGTGCATAGTTATGCAGTTCATTGATAAGTTCATTGCATTTGCTTTCATGGCTTTCAATATGGCTTTTGAGGCTGAACGGACCGACCCAAGCCAAAACCGCTCAATGAAATTTAGTATGGGTCTACCGCAGCTGGCGTATGCGTTTGTAAGTAAGATGAGCGGTCCATAAAATAATCCACAGAGCCAACTAAGGCAAGCAACACACAAGTCCACCTCCCACATCTTGCTGTCTTCAAAATGGCGAAACTGCTTGCTCGACAAGTCACGTGATCGCAACGTCATCACAAATCACATGATAATATCAACCAATCATCGCATGCAGATCTCTAACCCAGAAAAATAAAAAAAAAAAAAAAATCGCTGCATTTTATAGCTTGTGACGTCACAAGCAATTAGTAGCCAGAAAGCATCTACAGAAACAAAATATGTCTTACAGAGTCACAGCCTTCCAGAATATCATTGGGGAAAAATATACAGTTCGCTGCCAATAATACCGCGAGGTTGAATGGCATACAAATTGATTGAAGGATCAATAGGTTGACCGAAGACGAGGACGAAGACGAATAACTTTCAGACCATGATTTCACGGGAATTTTAAGAATTTAGAGCAGCACTTTGAATGTCGGCGCAAAACCGCGTAATGGTATACGGATGTCGGCAAATAAGCTCTAGTTTCAAGTCATGTCAACACTTCAAAGCCAAAGCTGTGTGCGCTGATTGACTTAAACCGCGTTTCTATGCAAACACCGGAACTTGAACAGGCTCCTTACGCGCGCTTTAAAGTTGCATAAAGCTCGTCATGGTACCAGCTCTGTTCCGGAAGTATACAGGCATCTGGTCAGGGACTCCCTGTCAAGGAAACGGAGAACTTTCAAAATATAACATGTAATGTGACAAAGTCGCAAAGTATTCTGCAGTGAGCAAAATTTGTTTTTTCTGATGTAACGAGAAAACATTTTGTGACGCAAACTCTTGGTTGCAGTGAAACCGCGCGTGACCCGCGCAAGTAGTGTGGATAATTTAAACATTTTTCAAATGAAAGGGAACCAGCGCATATTCAATCACACTATCTACCATGCGTGACAAGAAAACAAAAATACAGCACATTTCGTCTCCAAACTGGCACTGTGCATATCCAAATAATTATTTCGTGTAAACATAATGAGTAAGACGTTGACGACAAGAACAAGACCGACATCGGCCTAGTATGAGACGACGCATGATTAGTTTGGTGACAAAGTTTGGCACTGATTTCCTTTTTCTTACAACGGTCTATTCTTACCGCCTAGTGACGTTGCTATCGCCGTCCTGCTCGAGGTACCAAATACATGCAGCGGACAGCTGGTGCTTCTGTACATATGAGCCGTTTAAGGCACATGTCCAAAGGAAACGGTTGGAAATCGTTCATGCACTTATCATACAAAAAATAGCTCTCTTTACACTTATACGCTGACCTTAGAGAAGAAGGCACGGAGTCGCTGGCTACGTGAACTTTAAGACACTAGAAACACTACAAATGTTCACATGATACAGCTGCGATGTGGGTTTTCAGCCAAATACATAGATAATTAGTTAGACAGATGCTCCGTGCGTTTCTTTAGATCCATGATCCAAAGTATCCAATTTTGGATATGATCCAGTGAATCCGTTCTAAGTGTGGATCTGACATGGATTCATTATCCGGATTTGAATTTCAGTAAAGAAACAGATAATCTATTTTTGGATTTGTGATCCGAATTTGGATTCCTAAAAATGAACACACCCGAAGCAACCCTCGCTTTCAGTTTTAAATTGGTTACACTCAAAGAAACGTAATTTATGAAGTAAAAAAACACACACGTATTTGGTTAGGATGCAGCGTACGTTGGCTGGAGCAATCGCGGCTTCTGTTAAAATTGAAAAATATATACAAATAAAAAATCGGTGAGTAACGATTCTAATCTTGGATGTATTTTGTAGGTGCTTGCGAAAAGTCGCCTCAACGAATTTTGGACGCATCTGACTGTGCACTTTGTCTAAACTAAGGCTACGTTTACACTATACCGGATAGCTTTCCGTAGCGTCGCAAAAACATACTGGATAGGCCTTCCGTTTACATTGGATACGCTGTTTTCGGAGCTATTTTTAGAACGGAGCGCTGCTGCTCCGCTCCGCTTCTGAAAGTGGTACGGACCCGTTTCGGAGGAAAACGCTCCGATTACATTGATTGCTTGTGACAAAGCCGCTCCGGACTGGCCTTGTGTTTAAACTGTACCAGATAGGTTTTTCGGCCAAAGTCGCTCCGGACCGATCTTTTTGTGTTTACATGTGCCGATATGTTTTCGCAACGGCTCAAAGTCCTATCCGGTATAGTGTAAACGTAGCCTAAACCAGACTGCCGTGTGACAAATATTATTTTTAGTGACGTGGTGACGTGACGTGGCTATACTACCATGGTTTGTAAAAACGATTAATAATCTCCAAGCGAAAATTAGACGAGAATCCCGCTTCCCGAAAATCCATTATATACAAGTTCGTAAAACTGTACAGCCCTGCCGTACTGCCCGACAGTGTAATGACAGTTCCCAAGCCCACCATAAGCTACTCCTTCGTCTGCTTTGTCTCCAGTCTGTTTTGCAATGTTGAGCTTTAGTTCGTAATACTGTACAGCCTTGTCGTAGCTACTCCTTCGCCTTCTTTGTCTCCAGTCTGTTTTGCAATGTTGAGCTTTAGTTCGTAATACTGTACAGCCTTGTCGTACTGCCCGAGAGAGCAATGGCAGTTCCCAAGCCTATCATAAGCTGTTCCTTCACGTTCTTTGTCTCCACTTTGTTTTGCAATGTCGAGTTTTTTTGTTTTTTGTTTGATAATATTCTAGAGACGACATGTCATACAAAACAGATGCCAAGATCACTACACCAGCACTCGGTGTGTATACAGTTTGGTTTACAGTGTCTCTGTATGCTAAGACACTCAAGTTTTGTCCTGCTGCCCAGGACGAGTAACTTGTTTCATTAGTGTGTTGCTGACTTTATAGTTTACAGGAACCAATTTTATCAGCAAATAGTACAGCGCTGCAGTCAAAGCACAAAGAGCACATTAAAAAGGTGAAATTAAGATAAACTATTCTGACCGTTCTGCCCTGCACCGTCTGATGGATGTTAAATGTAAATAAGAATCAAGTATTAACTCCTAAACATACTATCAAGATAATTAATTATTTCAAAATCTTCCCTCAGAAGTTTGGACAGTCATGAGATCAGGAGCCTGGCACTTCGCAAAAACGGATAATTAACTTGCATCTCGAGCTTATGAGTCAAAGGATAACAGAGTGTTGTTCTACAAACAGATATCTGTGTGTGGCCATTGAATAAATCTGACTTTTCGTAACTTTCGGCAAATGCACAAGTCAAACCTCCTGAGTCAGGAATAATAGGGATTGGAATTTACTCACGAATGATGAAATATATATATATATATTTATTATATGACTGTGACGTAGTTTTACCATATAAGGTCGCAACAGAGTGCCGGTACGGGAGCGTATTACACACTTCAAATCCGTATTACACTGTAGAAAACCGGTTTGACCGGTTTAGACGCGCGCGTATATCACAAATGAATCAAAGATTTTTCTGAGTGCAAGGTAAAACGGTGCAACGAAAGTCTATGACTTTTCAGATACAAGACCCTTCCATCGAAAGAAACTGTTACTGGATAATTTGTCAAGGAAGAGAAAGCACAGTTCAGTTGGTGGAAAGCGAACAATCGTCATGGACAAACGGCAGTTCTGACTCCGTAAAGTTTTCCGCACGATGCCGTCACTGTAAACACTGCAAAATGATTTTCGCCGTGTACGAACACTGTTTTGAGTGGTTCCTTTGCTGGAAGGGGTCTTAAACTTTCTACAACCAGGCAGGAAATCGGTGAGTTGTTAATAGTCTATAATTTGACAACGTGTCGGCGGTAAAAATCCTAGTTGTGTTATGAAAGTTTCAGATTCTTCAACGTACACATTCGCTGGCTCTGTTCTTGTGTTTATTCCTTAACTACTCCGAGGAAATAAAAACCCTGTTTTGAGTACAAAGCTGCTTGCTATTGAAGAACAAAAATGGTTAAAAGTTTAAGCGAAGTGATCGATTTCAACCGCTCGAAGCACGTTTGTTCGCTGAATATTTATTCTGTCGAAGCAAGCATTTTCATCTCCAGCGCATTTATCTCAGCACATTTAATCTGAATTGAACTTCGATCATTTGGTGGCATAACTTCTTTAATTTTCTCTGTCAAGATTTTTAAATCGATGACCGGATTGGAAGCTGTAAGTGAATCTTTATGTAATTGAGTGTGCGTACATTTTGCCTGGGATTGAATGGAAAACAGTTTTGCTCGAAGTCTGTTTTATGTTTGCTGAAATATATTTTATATAAAGGTAAAACTACGTCACAGTCATATAATAAATCCCTCATTCGATGGTTTAGCGCGTCATACGGGCCGGCATTTTACTCGTTACTCGCATTTTTCCTCGCCCCGCGGCGGGGCTCGGAAAAATACGAGCAACTCGTAAAATACCGGCCCGTATTACGCGCTAAACCATCGAATAAGATGTATATATATATATATATATATATATATATATATATATATATATATATATATATATATATATATATATATATATATATATATATATATATATATATATATATATATATATATATATATATATATATATATATATATATATAAGAAAGTCCCACTCTTGTCTTTCTCATATTCTCTCCCTAAAAATTGTCATTTTAGTTCTCAGAGAAGGAGGGAGAGGGGTTGAGTTTGTCGTGATCTATAATTTAAATAAAAATTTTAATATATTAGGGTCTTATCTCACAACATTATAATTTAACCTTGTGAGATCAAAATAACAAAGTTCTCCCAATTAATTCTTATAAAACGCACTTGGAATAAAATATGAATTCAAATTTTTGTAAATGTACCGGTACACAATGAACTCTAAGGGCCAACTTTTTAAAATAAAGCCTAACGTAGACGTGATTTATCGTTAAAATTAAAGGGGTTGAGGCAAAATTGTGACTTGCCGGCCTATATATTTAGTTGAGTTTTACGAAAGGCCCTAGCAGCGATATGAAACCTGTGGTATTCTAATAACTCTCATATTTGGGGAATGGAAGTATGAAGATCATTTTTTGAGCTAGTTTTGAAAACAACACTGTGGACTTGGCAACCTGTGGAGTGATTGTCAATTGGACTTTGAGGCTGAAAAGAAACAAGCTTCAAACCACCAACTTCCTTTTTGTTTTGAAGTAAATGGGAAAAATTTTCAAGGAGTGGTACCATATTTCTTCTTGATTCTGTCTGTATTGAGATCACATAATATTTAATGTTGCTAGAGTGTTAGTTCGCTTTGGATGTAAGTGAGCATGCGGAATCAAGGCTACAGTTAAGGTAAATGTTATTCCTCTTTATTTATTTTACTCTTGTTATACAAAAGAGCAGCAGACACAAGTATACACACTCACTGGAAAATTCTATCCTCTTACATACTGTGTAAATAAAGTAAAAAAGTTCCGTAAATCATAAAAAATACACTACGTGTAAATACATTTACAAGTATTGTAAAATATGTTTACACATATTTCAAATTATGATTAAAATATGTTTTACACAAATTTTACATTTTATGTAAAACGCACAATTGTAAAATGTGTGTAAATACTTATAAACAAGACAGGCCCGTGGCCAGTGCGCTTGTGACGTCATTAGTACAATGAATAGAGACACGCGGGGTCCCGGGAGAGGAACTTTTGTCGTGCGTTTATATGCAAAAGATATTATAGCCGAGTCAGTTTTTGCAAATGACGGATCCAAGAGCTCCCTTTATTTTTCTTGCCCTCTTTTCTTCTAATTTTGGTCAAACAGATATTCACGAAAAAGTGTATTATAATAATTGAGAGAAAACAATTATCGAAGGCCCCGTAGGAATATTCTTCGTTTGCAACAACCCAGTTTTCATTGCTTTCCGATGCACGTGACAGTACTTGTGTGACGCTTTCTATACAACCTGGCAACCTTGTTGAGTGAATTTTCAAGCTGACATGTTTTGTGGAGGAACTGTGTTGTCATTTTGTAATGGGATTGACTGGGGAATACCCGACATCTTAAGTAGCTGTAAGACAGCGTAATAGCCTTATCTCATCTTCCCAGCGTGTGCATCATGTTCAAGTAGCTGTAGCACATTAA
This sequence comes from Plumapathes pennacea, assembly GCA_964036295.1. NCBI lineage: Eukaryota > Metazoa > Cnidaria > Anthozoa > Antipatharia > Myriopathidae > Plumapathes > Plumapathes pennacea. The sequence goes on along the minus strand of OZ038463.1, from coordinate 27,598,123 downwards.
GGCCCCGTCCACACTACGCCGGATAAATTTGAAAACGCAACTTTCACTCTGAAAACGCAAGAAATGTTTTCCGTCCACACTGGAAAACGGATAAAATGTTTCCGGGCCCAAATGTATTGTTATTGCTCTACAAACGTCCCTGACAATCTTTGAAACCACTTGACGTGGCCACGTGAGTCAGGGTTTTCGAAAAGTTCCGTTTTCAAAATGTTTTTCGTCCACACCAAAACGCAAAGCCGGCGCTTTCAAATTTATCCACTTTGAAGAGCGTTTTCCTAACCGTAAGAATAAAGTTGCGTTTTCAAATTTATCCGGCGTAGTGTGGACGGGGCCTAAAACATGACACTTCCCATGATGAAATTACTTCGTATGAAAAAGCCATCTCAGACGTTACGCATCCTACATGTACAAGTCTGATCACTAATATGTTCAAGACTGCTATGCATTAAGCTTTAACGCAAAATTCTGGGTCGATACGAAATTAATCTCTATCGGAAGCTGCAGACGTTTGAATACCGTGACAACAAAGGCGTGCATCACGGGCTTGTGGAGCGAACATTACGGCTCGGATAGTCGGATATCAACCTTGAAGACTTCGAGGTATTCAGTGACAAATATTCTTGATGTAATCGCCTGCCGGTCTTTCCTGCTTTTGTTAAAGCGGCGTGAGTGAAAGCTAAGTAGCTGATGATTCGGGATTCCCCGTTCTATGATATTATGCTCGTGACATTTCATTGACAGATCTTGTATCTTAATCTCGCGTGATATTTGCCTCAATCCTATTAGTAATTCAATATCCTCAGACAATAAACAAAGAACCTTTATTGCACGCAAAACGAAGTTAAACGCCGACTGTTCGTATACGCCGCGCGTTACACAAAGCCGCAGAGTTTCCGACAAAGGGAGACGCTCTGCCCGCAGGGAAAAGTTCAAGTTCTATCAAGTTTCGACACGTCTTCTACTACTTATTCGATGTTCTTTCACACAAATATTGCTCAGAACACAGATACATTGGTTGAAGCGGTATCTATAATCGAGCATTTGCAAAACACAACCCTTCGTACTTTACGGGGGTCCCGCTGGTAACACATGAAACATTTGGGTACGGCTATTTTCAAGTCTTCCGACGCTTAAAAACAATGCAAGCCAAAATCGCTCCTAAAGTATGGCTTCCGTGCATCCAGAAAGCCAACCGATGATCGTTTTGTTTGGATCAACAACTAAAGGACCGGAATTTTTTTCTATATCCCTTGACAGAGAAAACCCATTGTACTTGGTTCTGTGATTTTGATCTCTGAATACGTCTGATCTTGCAATGCCTGTGTTTTAACACATTTTAAAATACAAACGTATCTTAGCACCTCGGTTACTTTTGGCAATCTTCTTTTTGAGCTTCTAGCTTTCTCGCAGCGATGGTTTATTGATCCTAATTTTCTCTTTCCATTTCCATCTGTGGCTTTTTATTGTTTCCATGTTGTTTACATGCACGTTCACGGAACGTATTAGCATTGTGAAGTACGTAAGCTCGGGTATAATCATGAACTTTTGACGACTTTGGGACATTCTTTGAAATGTATTCTTGTATTAGTCGCCTGCTTTTTCTACTCTTGTTCAAAATGCGTGAAAGGTAATTCAATGGTACGTGGCTTGGCTCACGACTTCGTCTTGGAGGACTTCGGTTTTCTTTCACATAAACATTTATGGGAATACAATAAAACTGAGCGAAGCAAGATCTACCAACGGTCACTTTTTCCTCAGCCATTTCCTAATTTTCAAATAATAACGCCATCTGTTCCACTGATTGTTTGACCTTCATGGCACCGAGCCAAAATCTCGCAACAACAACATAAATGCACGCAGAGTGAAATTTTGATTCCAAACAAAAGTCAGATTTTCTGACGCTTTACTTGTATCAGCAAGAATAATACAAAGTAAAAGAATACAAAGTACCTTCAAGTTCACCCTCATACTAAAGAGTTCCATATAATCCGCTATCAAGCGCTTGTCAAGAATCGCCGTCTTTACACAGGTTCTCGTCTTTGTATCTCGAGCGCCTTCGTTCAGCTTGTTCCTTCAAGTTCTCAAGGTTCTGGATATTAGATTCTTCGTACATTTCTGTACAGTTGTGCATAGTTATGCAGTTCATTGATAAATTCATTGCATTTGCTTTCATGGCTTTCAATGTGGCTTTTGAGGCTGAACGGACCGACCCAAGCCAAAACCGCTCAATGAAATTTAGTATGGGTGTACCGCAGCCGGCGTATGCGTTTGTAAGTAAGATGAGCGGTCCATAAAATAATCCACAGAGCCAACTAAGGCAAGCAACTTGCTGTCTTCAAAATGGCGAAACTGCTTGCTCGACAAGTCACGTGATCACAACGTCATCACAAATCACATGATAATATCAACCAATCATCGCATGCAGATCTCTAACCCAGAAAAAAAAAAAAAATCGCTGCATTTTATAGCTTGTGACGTCACAAGCAATAAAATGTTATATGAAGTATTATTTAACATGCTGTGTAAATAGAGAAGAAATGTATGTAAATCATGATTTACTTACAGCTCACACTGCGTAAACACAATTGTACACCGTGTAGACACAAGTATACACACTGCTACTCTGTATAACTTCAAAACTGGCAGGTGTTGATCAAGATACCTAGTTTTCATCATCAGTAAAGTTTTGGTGAAAGTTACTAGAATCAACCAAAAGTAAGAGAAAATTTCATTCTGGCAGTAGAGTCAGTAAAGCTGCAATATCCCGCATTATAACCAGCTAAACTATTAACCACAAAAAACCCCAGCATGCAGGACCAGGCGCATAAACAATATGTTGAAATAGGTACTAAAAAATAAAATTTACTTGGAAACTTCGATTCACACAGCCAGCAAGCCAAAGGGCACTGGAAATTACATAAAAATACACCAATATGCTTCGCTATGTACGGGTTCCTACAATACCCCAAAACTGGTGTTCTATTGCATGTCTATTAAAGTGCACATAAGCCCAAAAATGATATCTTCACAATCGATTCTACATAAAGTGAATAGTTGACTATTAGATTATTTCTGTGTTTCAACATTGCGCCTATAAGTTATAGAGGTTTATATTTCGAATATGGTAATGACGTGACGTCAAAGGAGTAATTCAATGTTATTTCTTTCTCTTCGTGATTGGAACTGTTTCCAGATTCATACAAAGTATTTGGTAAAATCATTTACACAGAATTCAAATATAAAATGGACGTTGATAAAATGTCAATTATCTCTGCCAACAAGATTTTGTATAATAAATTGTTCCTTCTTTGACGTCATTACCATATTCAAAATATAAACCTTTATAACTCAAAGGCGCAGCGTTAAAACGCAGACTTATTCTAATAGTCAACATATTTCCGTCATGTAGATTCGATTGTAAAGATATCATTTTTGGGCTTATGTGCACTTTAAAGCTGGACACATTAGCGTGGATGACTTCGTAAAACCAAAAACCAAAGCAAGTTCACTGCCAGTCTCAAAGGTTCTCAGAAACACTTTCAACCAATCAGGAGTCAATGAAGTTATTTTGTGTTCTGTTTCAATTTGAAGAGACCAATCGGCAGTGCGAGAAAACGCTGACGTCAGCCTGTTTCCTCGTGTGAGAAGATTGCTATCAGGTTTGCTTTTGTTCCTGATTTACCAAAGCAGTCACACGATTACTTTTGGCAATCATTCGAAAACATCTCAATTGCATATGTAGTTGTTCTTTTATTAAAAACCGTCCAAAGAATCTATACCGAAACCCGCCAAGGCTACCACCAAAAAGGGTTAGCGCAGTCAGTTTATCTCGGTCCCAGACCTTGTGACCGTAGTAGAGAAGACCAAGCTCTACATTATGTCCGCCGCAACGGCCATGTCATTTTCCACCAACACGTCATACAAGTGTCCCACAGTGCAGTTCGGATTTCTCTCTTCCAACTCGTCCATCATTGCGTCAGCAGGATTGCGAGTTCGGCGGTCGAGAAAACGGATTTTAACATTTGACAGACCCAGTTTTGAAGCCACGTCTTTCCATTCTTCTCCCGCTAAAACATAAATAGTACAACAAAGTTGGAAATTCTACTTTTGATCTTTAAGCCCTTCAGCAGCACAAAACGATTACACAAAAGCGTGGATTAAATGGCTAGGGTTTACACAAACTTTCTCATTCTTCCAAACTCCCTCTCGCGTTTGCCTCAGACTATGCAAACACGGCAAGCGTTTTATATTTCTTAAATATTAGATGAAGTCAGTCGCATGTAAGTTCAAGTTTAAGAAAAACGTCACAAAGTACGATAAGATACGATAACAAGACTAAGCCAAAAGGATTACTCTAAAAATTCGAATTCGCAACTGTATCAATTAAACCTCCTGAATACTAGCAAGTGTTGGTTTAACATATTCTTATCATTTATCATACTAAGGACCAAAACTTGAAATAGAGTCGGGACATTAATTTAAAAAATTCTTACGAAAACTTGAAACAGGAGAATAGGGGTGGAAGAGACAGAGCTGAGAGAAAATTGATAAAGAACAAAGTCAGAACTTCCTCTCACTGGAACGAACACTTTCACCGAACGCTGCAAAGTTCTTACAAAGTTCCAAAAGGTAGAAATAGTTACATACCACTCAGGAATACTGTAAGCTCTCTCCTTTCCTCGTGAGGCATCATGCATACTGATAACCGCTCGTCTAACAAGGGGCCTGGTTACAAAGCGAATGGAAATGGATTCACGAGCGTGCAATTGAGAGGGGATGGAAAAAATAAAGAAGTCTGGATAGTCAATTAAATATTTAGCAACAACACACTTCAAAAACGAGACTTTCGTTTTACTGCAAGTGATATATCGACAAACAGAGTTTATGTCCTTTTCTTTGAATAACCATTTTCTTGTTAGATCGACATAATGAACTATTGTTGTTAGCGTTTGAATAACCTTGGCATAAATACAGCTAATAGTCTGCAATAAGAACTAAGTAAAATGGTAAAACGTTAGTAGAGCGTCACAGAAAAGAGCTTCACCCAAGCGAGACCTGGGAAGGCAATAGCCTCCCTAAGATGCCCCCAACAATGACAGTTTTTGTTGATAAAAAGAAAAGAAAAACACCAACCATTGGTATGTCAGTGATTTTAAAATTTTGAATTCTAGTGGTACCACACAATTTAATACATGTTTATGACAGCGGTGTCATGCAAAGAGCTGACAAACTGAAGTGCCCAAAAACGCGTCTTTTCCATTTTCAGATTTCCTTTTTGTTTATGTTATGAGTATTCTTGACCAGAGTTTGTGCCGCTCTTTCCATTACTGCTCTGTTAATTCCGCCTCAACCTACTCCAATCTGTACGACAAAACGGACTAAATAAAGTCGGTCTGGTTAAACACAATCAATGCCAAAAAGAATGGTCTACAGTCGTTATGTAGGGTTATCATACCTATAGTAAATGCTAAAAGTCTAAATGAAATTCATGACATAAAATGAACGACAGACATTATCGCTAGCCTTAAGGAGTTTATCCATGTTGCTAACTTTAAAATACTCCCTAAACATAAATTCCGAAAACCTAAAATAAATCTGAATTCCAGACCTGTGGTTCCGCTTGGTACCAGTGTCCTCAGATGTCGCACAGCATCCGCTCTGTTGCTCATCTTCATCAGGTTAGCGAGACCACGGACTTTCTGTCTTGTGTCAGCAGTTGGCTCTATAAGTGCTGCTTCGTCCAGCTGTAGATGCTCTGTCGCCCTCTGTACGACTGTTACTTTGTCAGCAGATTGCATAACGGACATGATGTCATCTGGAAGGCAGACAGCCATTTCTCCTGCTGTATAAAAAAATAGGGTTGGCTAGAAAATACATGCCACCACCACATCACCAAGGCACACCTCGGCTTTGAAACAAGATGGACGCAACTGTTTTGATAAAAGGACAACAGAAGAAGGAACCAAGTAACAAATGAATTTCGTGTTTATACCCTATGCTCCGTTTCCTTTGTGTTCACTGTTGTCTTGCACCGAAAGAAACTTAATACGTTCTGTCGCCCTCTGTACGACATTGACCTTGTCAGCGGATTGCATCATAGGTAAGACGTCAGTTGGGAGGGAAAAAGCCATTTTGGCTGTTGTATAAAGAATGGATAGCGAAATTGCTATAATGAGAGTAACTGTTTTGATCATGATAAAACGACAAAAGTGAAAGCTAATACCGGAAATAACACGTGAAATTTATGGTCATACCCTGTGTTCTGTTTTTCTTGTGTTCACTGTTGCCCTGCAGAAATAACAAGAGTAAAATAAACAGGCAGAAAATTCCACATAAAAGAAAAAATGTCCTCTGTAATTGGGCAGGAACTCAGTTTAATGTAGAAGTAATGCAGGTGGGGAAACTCGGTTCATGGGTAGCTAGGTAGGTTATTAAACGAACATTCTCGATGATTCCAGATGGAAGATGCTGAGCAGTAGCTAAAGAGTTAAGCTCATCAACAATTTAGAGACTGTAGAACAAAGTGGTCTTCATTACTGTGTGAAGGATTGCCTATGTTTTGACTTAATGATGTTTTTAAAACAATCAAGATACTCTATGAGGAGGTACTTGCCTCAAGCCAAGGCGAAAATTTTTCGAGTGACACCTTTGTGTTCACGGCAACTTCAGACTTCTCACATCTGATTGACTCTTGAGCATTCTGCAGCTCTTTCTCGGAGTAGAAGTGCGCACAATCTTCTTTGATGCAGTCCATCACGTGATGAGTACCGCAATTCGACAGCTGCAGCGCGCCTTCACAGCATACTGGGCAGCGGAAACACAGCTCATACGACATGGATTTCAGCCAGCGGCATTCTCGGCGCATGTGGTTTAGAACCCGGCGCAAGACTCCGACTACCCTGCCACACGTCGTCTCGACAAAATAGGCTGAGGGGGTGGTGGGTGCGCAAAGCGCAATTTCTATCACAGACGAGTGGCAAAACAAAACAATAGAAGAGCTGTCCAATGGATTTAGGAAGAGTCTAACAAAGTTCCTGAAGAGCTTCGGTCGCTGGAAGCACGGCTGTTCCTTCTTCCACTCATTAATGAGGCAAACCATGAGATAGGAAAAACAAACTTGTGGGTATTCAACACAGGGGAATTTGATAAAAAGTGAAGGCACCACAGCTGATGACAGAAGCTCTGTTAGTTCCTTGTTGACTGGCTGCGACTTCAACATGTGTGGAACCAGATACTCTTTCGTCGAAGTAGATGAAGACCATCTGCAGATGAGGTTGAATTTCTCCATGATAGAGACAAGTGCTTCGATGGTGTTCCGTCGGTTTAACAAGTCCCTCCACACATGCTCAAGGAGATCTTTCTTCAAAATCCCAGAATCTTCAAGCTCTTTCCAATGCTCCACAAAATCGCCCTGCTCCGACTCAAACGGCTTGACTGTTATCACTTCCTTCAGGATGTCAATCAACCACTGGGGGTCTAACACAACCAGATCATCAAGTTCAGCAGAGTCGTCAAAATGAACCAAGATTCTGTGGTCATGGAGGAAGTCCAACACCGCACGGAATTCATTCTCGTCAGTGATGCCGCACACATCAAGAGCAACTTTCTCTGCCTCGGAAAACTTCAAGCTGTGGAAACCCTCGCGCACAGTAGCTTTCAGGGTTTTTTCAAACTTCAGCCATTTCAGTGGAATGTCCTTTTGCAACTTCTGCAGCTCGCGGCATAACTCTAGGATTTTCTCGCGAAGTCGAGGGACCTCCTTATCTTCTTCACCGCTTCCCGACCGAGTGTTGTCTACAACAAAGAAATCATCCACCAAGTGAGATTTGTATGGTTTCTTCTGCAGACTACCAAAAACGTCTCTGGCCAAATCTCTTGGTGAAGCGTCGCCGAAAGATGTATCGGCGTGGGTGGAAACAAAAATTACTGGCGGCAGGCTTACAGAGGACTCTTTGTTGGCAGTGTTCTCGTTGCTGCCAAATGATGCGATGGACGTCATCCAGTAGTGAAGGAAATCTAAGTTGGTCTTCGCAAAGTTAAAGTCGTCATAAGGCTTTCGGAACAAGCCTTGCTTTCTCAGGGGATCTGCCTCTTGGTCTGGACTTTTACTGAGGTCGTTGACGAGAAGGTAGATCGCTCCGTGGGCCAGGAATAAAGAGTGAGTAGTATAAAACACGGACTGGCCGGCAAAGTCCCATAGTGTGCAGTAGATGTCACTGTCATCTTCTAGTTCTTTCTTTTGCATTAATTTTTCGATCAAGGCAATGATCTCTTCAGGAACATCTGATTTGTGGTTGGTCGATGTGTCATTGTTTGTCGCCATAGTTCCAGCTGCTTCCAGCACTTCTGGGTTATCTCTAGTATCCACTAGTAGATCCGGCTGCTCTGGATACACCTGCGTTTCTTCTTTTACATCTTTCAGCCCCGACTCGAATGGAGAGCTTCCTCTATCAGGACTAGCAGGTCCTGATCCTTGTCCAGTATTACTGTCATCTTGAGAATCATGTTTCAAAACAAAATCGCTCTCCAATTCTGCAACATGTTTTTCTTCTCTGTCGAGCGTGTCAGTGCTCCTAGATTCCTGCGATCCAACCAAGTACTTACAAGTAAGCACAGCAGCGTGGTGTTCAAACGAAACTGCAGCTGTGACATCTTGGTCGTCACTTTTTCCCGCCTTCCAGACTTCTTGAGTGACTTTACAGTGACAAGGATCAATTGCAATTCCTCTGGAACTCTCTTCTTGTGGGTCAAACTTCTCGCCTTTTAAGGATTTCAAAAGGCTTGTTTTCCCTGCTCTTTCTTGACCAATAATCATAATGGGGACTCGTCGGACGCGGGTTTTGCCTTCCCGGAGCGCTTTATGAAAAGCTTCAACCGCCTTTGGTCCTCGAGCGAGGATTTCCGCTGGGACTGATGAAAGAATTGTCATGAAAATTTAGAACATAGACTAGAGAGGTTTACTACTGGGAGATACTCCTCTTTAAGTTGTGCAGGATAGCAGTGACTATACGCGTACGGCAGTTCAAACTGTGCGTTGAAAATTTAGCCACATATTATAGGTATTTCTTTAACATAATGTGGAGATATCAATTGCAATATGGGAAAAGTTTCGTTTCACATTACCTTTTCATGCCAAATAACATATTAAAGAAATATGCAACAATCCTCACATTTTTACACTGATGTATCTTTCTGGACTAGTGTGCTTTTGTGTGCAATTAGAATCAAAGTCTATCCCAAAATGCACTCTAAATATTCGTATATACTGATATATTATTTCAAAGCTCAACATTTCTGCAAGCTGCTGTATACATATCCAATTATCCACTACTTTGGATTTTGGAGGCAAAAGAATATCGAACTGCACTGTTGCTAGTAGAATCCGAACTGCACTGTTGCTAATAGAATCCTGGGTTAATGAAGCTGACTGCAAAACTAGTATGACATATATTGAATACTGAAGGGGTGAATAGAATAGCTTTCAAATATCGCAAAAGGTTCTGATCAGCACCACATTTTTACCTGACGACATCTCTTCAACTTCTTTGCAAGGAGATTTCGAACTTTCTCCTGGGAAGTTTCTTAAAATTGATGAATCTCACTAAGTACAATCCTATGTCCGCTAAATTCTGCAAGCCTTGGCTAGCAAAATCAGGCTGCAGCCTCAGGCTGGAACACAGGCCGCAGACATTCTGCAGCCTCAGGCTGGAACACAGACTGCAGAAATTCTGCAGCCTCAGGCTGGAACATAGGCTGCAGAAATTCTGCAGCCTCAGGCTGGAACATAGGCCACAGAAATTCTGCAGCCTCAGGCTAGAACACTGGTCGCAGAAATTCTGCGACCTCAGGCCGGAACATAGGCTGCAGAAATTCTGCAGCCTCAGGCTGGAACATAGGCCGCAGAAATTCTGCAGCCTCAGGCTAGATCACTGGTCGCAGAAATTCTGCGACCTGAAGCTGGAACATAGGCCGCAGAAATTCTGCAGCCTCAAGCTAAAACAATGGTCGCAGAAATTCTGCGACCTCAGGCTGGAATACAGGTGCAGAAATTCTGCAGCCTCAAGCTGGAACACTACAAAGAAAATGGGTATGCCAGTACACAGGTACACAAATACATTAGGGAAGGGTGTCTATAAAACGAAGACCGAAGACCGAAGACCCAAAAACGAAGACCCCCCTTTTTTTCTGTTGTATCATCACAAAAAGTCACAACATGTCGTAAAACATAACTTATACAACGAAAAGACCATTCAGCGTTGAAATAACCAGGGTCTTCGTTTTATAGTTTACCCCCACCAAAACTACAAAACGAACACCCCCTTAAATTCGGCTCAAAGTTTCGTAAACAACCTCAAATGCGCTCGAAAACTATATTTCAGCAACTAAAAACACTAGGAACGCGCATATCTTAGAAATTGATCAGGGTCTTCGTTTTATAGTTTACCCCCACCAAAACTACAAAACGAAGACCCCCTTAAATTCGGCTTAAAACTTATGAGACAATGCACTCAAACTTTTTTTATTAAACGCGGCGGCGCACTATAAAAGGTGGTGTAAACCGCAAGTGAGTGAAATCTTTGGCGTTGTATTACTGAAATAAACATGAACCAGAAATATGAACATGAACCAGAAATGCCGGTGTAGAGTCATTAAGGTCTAACGATCACGTGCTCTCGTTTGGCCTCTATAAAATGGAGAGCCGTACTACACAGTAAGTACGATACATATGCTTGCTCGCACCAACAAAAAATAAGCCCTTTATAAAAATTTTATAAAAGGATTACTGGTCAAAAATAATCTAATACACTTGGAACGGAGGCTATGGCATTCCTGTCTCTGCCCCGTGACAACAAATGAAAATGATTTTTTTCGAGAACCCGAACTTTTGAATATCATACCCTATCTTCTGATGTGAAAAAATTAGACCTGGTTTTTCTAAACGAAACAAAACGAACATGCGGTCGTACTACCGCTGCATGTAATTTGATTTCATATGCAGCCATATACTGCTGCAGCCCAGCTTGTCGGGAGTCTATCTCAGTGGCCATCAAATAATCCATTTTGGATTATACGAGTGTAACAAACACATTCTCCCAAAAAATTGTCATCAATGTCAATGTTAACATATATGAAACACAAAACTGCAGCCAGAAGACCAAGGAAAGTCAGGGGTCTACTGTCAGACCAAATTCATCATACAAATATGCTTTGTGCGAGTCCTTCAAAAGAGCGGCAGTATTGGCTGGGATTTGAAGGTAGTCCGCTGCACTAAAATAAGGGAAACGCTTCAAAATGCAGGCTTTTGAAGCGTGGTAGTATCGCGTTGTTTCCTTTGTTGTCACCCTCTTGTTGGACCAATCTCCATTTACTGGATAGTACCACCGTTCCGGATGTGATAAAACCAAATCAAATGGTATTATCCTTCTTTTGTGGCAGAAATCGCGGTTACACGATTTGCACGACCTGTGCACCTCCGACAACATCTGCAGTGTGAATGGATGGTTGCCAAATCCACTGACAAATTCCTTCACAAGACTCTTCCTCTACATGCGAGAACACTTTAAGTAGTCCCTTTCCTCGTCCGCCTATTGCCTCCGGGATAGGGTGGGTGTCTAGGATGAAAATGACACCGTTGAAGCAGCCAACATTGAAAACAACAGGCTCGCAGGTGTAGACGGCAATGCTTAGTCCCTCCATCAATGCCATTCTATTCAAGATGCGAAGGAGTTCATTTCTTCCTTTCTCGGAGAAGACAGGGTCAGGTGTTAAAAATTCTTCTGACAGATTATAATCTACAGGAATACACCCAGTCTTTCTTAAAAGGGTGTACGCATAGAGTGCATCGTACATTTGCTCCTTGTTTCTGTGCTGGTGATGGCAAGGGGCAATTCTATGATCAGTTGTTCTGCGGCTCTAGCGATGTCCAACCATACGCTCTCCTTGCTCCATTTATTGTCCCTGTGTAGCTGATGAATGGCATGCGCTATTTGCACACTTAGAAAGGCACATGCATTCGTGCCATCATTCTCCGGGTGGGGCAAATGAGGTACTTGCCCCCGTTGCTGAACAACCTGGGCCACGTGACCATCATGATCTTCGAGTGCGGTGGCTTGGCTGACCTTCAAATGTAGGTCCATAGAGGAGACACAAGCTTCCTGGTCGATCATAGTGAGAACTTCAGTGACACTAGGTCTATTCTTTGGCTCAAATGCGGTGCAAGCTTTGTAGATCTTTTGTACCGTGTACCATTCATTTGCGTGCTTGTGCTGGTATTTGAGTGGTTGAAGTGGCAGTTGCTTCTTTTTCATTAGAGCTTGAAGGTGTTGCAGTTTACTGCCCTGGCCCTTAGATGTAGCATCTTGCAGTTCTTCGCTGTACGGATATTTGCTGGAAGGATTCAGAAAAACCAACAAAGTCATTCCGAAAGCCCAAACATCCGCCCTTTTTAGGTCTTCAAATGTCGCAACAGTCAGTCGTATTTCGTCTACCAGTAGCTCTGGAGCCATGTACACAGGCGTACCTCGCTGAACGTTGCTGGTCTTTGAACTGAATGCAGTCCTTGTATGAATTTCTCTGGAGCGGCTTTCTCCGAAATCGGCGAGCTTACAGACTAAGGGACACTCCAGCCAGGCCGTCTCAATAGCAGCTCCACTTAAATAACGATAGTGACTGTTGTCCACCAAGACGTTCGCAGGTTTCATGTCTCTGTGAGCGACCATTTTGCCGTGCAGGTACTCCAGGGCCAAGGCAATGTCTTGCAGACTTTCTTGTACAAATGCGCACTGTCGAAACCTTTACAATCAAAGCAGTCCACATAAGATACAAAATCCTCGAGGGAGCTGACTTTGGTCTTGCCGCCAAAGGGCTCAAAGTCAAAGAAGACAAATTCCATGACCAGGGCGAATGGTGCATTGCAAATTCCCTTTAAACTTACAATGTTTGCATGTTTTAGATTCTGTAAGATTCTTGCCTCCTTGACGAAGTTCTTCTTAACTTCCAAGTCTTGGCTGAGCAATTTCTTGATCACAACTTTCTCACCTCGCCCACCATCATCACTCGGAACATTGGCCGTGTATACGGAACCGAAGCTGCCTTTACCGATTTCTTCTTTGTGAAAGAATTTTCGATAATCGTAGACAAAAATGCCCGAACAGTCAATACTTTTAGGTATGATGCACGGTAGTTTTGAAGCCATATTAAATGGACTGCCTGAGGAAACCTCGATAACACGAGGCTTCCGCTAATATGATGATGCCTGCTGCTACATGGGGTCGATACATTTTTTGAACAAAGCCGGGTGTCAGCTAATACATGACGCTTAGCAGATGTGTCACATTCTTTAATATGCAGTAATTTTGCAGCGAGAAACGTTAAATAAAGGTGTGAGCGTGCTGATTCAATGCTGATTCAATGCGACAAGGACGAAAATTATACTAATATCCTCAGATACGGTGTTTTTCCTTTTTAGTTCTTCCACTCACAGCGTCGATTTATCGACTTATTCATTTGCCGGTTTATTTATTCATTGTCTATTGTCCAAACGAGCTTCCGGAAATGATAGCATAACATGTTACTTGCTCAGTGTTCTCCGCAAATACAGCAAGCACTTAAATGTGTGCGTATTTTTAGCCGTGCGCATTTTAAGGTGTCTTTGTTTGTATAGTTTTGGTGGGGGCAACTATGGTGAACGAAGACCCCGATCAATTTTTAAGATATACGCGTTACTAGTGATTTCGGTTGCTCAAATGTAGTTTTCGAATGCATTGAACATTGTCTTACAAGTCCCGAGCCGAATTGAAGGGGGTCTTCGTTTTGTAGTTTTGGTGGGGGTAAACTATAAAACGAAGACCCTGACAAGTTTCTAAGACTATGCGCGTTCCTTGTGTTTTTAGTTGCTGAAATGTAGTTTTCGAGAGCATTTAGTGTTGTTTACGAAACTTTGAGCCAAATTGAAGGGGGTCTTCGTTTTGTAGTTTTGGTGGGGGTAAACTATAAAACGAAGACCCTGATCAATTTCTAAGATATGCGCGTTTTTAGTGTTTTTAGTTGCTGAAATGTAGTTTTCGAGCGCATTTGAGGTTGTTTACGAAACTTTGAGCCGAATTTAAGGGGGTCTTCGTTTTGTAGTTTTGGTGGGGGTAAACTATAAAACGAAGACCCTGATCAATTTCTAAGATATGCGCGTTTTTAGTGTTTTTAGTTGCTGAAATGTAGTTTTCGAGCGCATTTAGTGTTGTTTACAAAACTTTGAGCCGAATTTAAGGGGGTCTTCGTTTTGTAGTTTTGGTGGGGGTAAACTATAAAACGAAGACCCTGATCAATTTCTAAGATATGCGCGTTTTTAGTGTTTTTAGTTGCTGAAATGTAGTTTTCGAGCGCATTTGAGGTTGTTTACGAAACTTTGAGCCGAATTTAAGGGGGTCTTCGTTTTGTAGTTTTGGTGGGGGTAAACTATAAAACGAAGACCCTGATCAATTTCTAAGATATGCGCGTTTTTAGTGTTTTTAGTTGCTGAAATGTAGTTTTCGAGCGCATTTAGTGTTGTTTACAAAACTTTGAGCCGAATTTAAGGGGGTCTTCGTTTTGTAGTTTTGGTGGGGGTAAACTATAAAACGAAGACCCTGGTTATTTCAACGCTGAATGGTCTTTTCGTTGTATAAGTTATGTTTTACGACATGTTGTGACTTTTCGTGATGATACAACAGAAAAAAAGGGGGGTCTTCGTTTTTGGGTCTTCGGTCTTCGGTCTTCGTTTTATAGACAACCCATTAGGGAAACATGATTGTAGTGTAGCAAAGGCACTTATTTTATTGCAAACAATATGATGAAATCGTAATATATTACATTAAACAGGATTCAGAGCAACTGCAGAATGCCCTGCCACTTCAGGAATTTTTATATATTCTTTTGTCTTATTAATATATTCTTTTAACCCTTTTCACTCCCAAGAGTGACCAACTTCGATTTTCTCCTTCAGTTTCTCACCAGAAACATGATACAGTAGGGAGAACTTGGCTTTTGATAGTTTGCTAAGATGAAAGGTGATTAAATTATCAATTCTCACTACATCACTCATACATTTTCTTTTTAAAAGGTTGAGAGAATCTACATTTTGAGCTTGGGAGTGAAAGGGTTAAAGAACGAGGCATTCAAACAATAGTGGTCAGAAGTGGCAAGGTATTCTGCATGTAAGCTAATACGACGTATGAAACAAGGTAGAACTTCAGTCATTTTACCCAACTGGCCCAGGCGCACAAAACGACGCCGTCGAACTTTATACAAATCTGACGAACTTAATTAAATCCAAACGTCAAACTAGAGTGTTTTCCCCTGACGTCATCAAAAAGCTATCTCAGAAGTTACGCACCCCACAAGCCTGATACATTGACATTTTCAAACATGTAATGAGTTAAGTATCACTGCAAAAATCTGGGTCGATACAAAGTTTCTATCGGGAACTATGGACACGTTTGAACACCGTGACAACAAAGCCGTGTGTCACGCTTCGTGGCCGCCTAAAGTCGATGCTTGTGGTCTGAATTATAAAGTTTTTCTTCCCAAAACATGTTAAATTACACTGCTAAAAATTTAGAGTAAAACAAAATCAAACTGAGTCACAAATCAGCTTCGAAACTTGGCGAAAGGGTCTCAATCCACTAACATTTGGCCTTCATTTCACGACACATCAGAGCAAAGTACACAACTGTAAATATTATATACCTTCTTCTTCTCATTTATATCGCTCTATTACACTGTTTTTGTCCGGTTGCCAGTTGCCATAGACTTTCAACCGACGATGTGATGGAAACTGCCGCTTGCGTTTCAAAGCCATCCAGCTCAATTGTTTGGACGACATCTTGGTCGGTCATCTTCTCAGTCTCATGATCGTCAGGCCCATCTTAACTCGCTTGTGTTTATACCATTCGTTGCCATTTGAAAAATATGCTTCGCCGTTCCTTACTCTCAAAATGCAACTCACAGCACCCTTTGGCGGCGTGGACTTCACTCTCGTTGCACGTGATTATTCAGTTTATTGAACTTTGGATGCTGTGATCAGCCAATCACATGTCGTGGCAAATGGTTTGAACCCAGGAGTGTGAACAGTAGGTTGGTTGTGATCGTCCGGGTTAGAGTAGTCTCCAGAAAGACTGTTGTTGGTGACTGACGTTTCGACTACCTGAGCGGAAGTCATCTTCAGAGTCAGTTGACTCTGAAGATGACTTCCGCTCAGGTAGTCGAAACGTCAGTCACCAACAACAGTCTTTCTGTAGACTACTCTAACCCGGACGATCACAACCAACCTACCAATCACATATCTTCGACACCTCCAAACATTGTCCCTTCACACGTCAAATCTGACAGCCGACAGGAAACCAAAGCCAGGCCGGATGAATCGGCCATGCGTTTGTTTGTTGATTACTGACGGGGCGGTTTGCGCGAATTTCGTGAAGAGTTCCAATGCCTTCGGTCTTGCCACTACAGTCCGAATTTGCATAAAGTTTTCTGCACCGTTAATGCATGCAGATGCCATTCATGAAAAGGGAGCTGCTCTCCACAACTGCTTCGGTTTCATTGATGGTACCGTTCGCCCAATATGTCGGCCAGGTGAAAACCAGAGGTTGGCCTACAATGGGCACAAGAGGGTGCATTCCTTGAAGTTCCAGTCCGTTAATTTGCCTAATGGTCTGACTGGAAACCTGTTTGGTCCTGTAGGTCAGTTTTTACTGTACAATATTTTGATTTGTACATGTTTTTGTCATTACATACTTATACTTTGCTTGCTTAGGTATATTTCAAATGGTATGCTTTAGTAGAACTACATCATTTCCATATATATATAGTGAACTTTTACTTGTTAAACTTGATAAAACTAATTTTTTTGTATGATAAAATGAAGAGTAGTTGTAAAAACCCTAACATATTAATCTAATCCTTCTCACTGCACATGATTGATTGTATAGTTACAAACAAGTACATGATATTAGCTTCTTGATATAAAAGAAGGGCTTATTATTTTTCAGAGGCAAGAAGGCATGATCCAGGCATGCTTGGTGACTCTGGGCTGCTGCAAAACCTTGAGCAGCATGCATTCTCCCAGAACGGCCAGCCCATGTGCTTGTATGGTGACCCTGCATACCCCCTACGAATGCATTTGCAAAGTCCCTTTGTAAATGCCAGGCTTACCCAGATATGCAGGCATTCAACGAGTCTATGAGGGCAGTAAGGGTTTCTGTTGAGTGGATCTTTGGTGACATTATAAACTCATTCAAGTTCTTGGATTTTAAGAAAAATCTAAAAATAAGGTTGAGCTCTGTTGGGAAGAAGTATGTCGTGTATGCCCTGCTGCAGAATGCAATCAACCTGTCTATATGGCAATCAAACTTCAAGTTTCTTTGACTTACAACCACCAACATTGCAGCAATATTTTTCATAATTTATTGGGTGAAGCTACCCTCTTTTTTAAATTTTGTCTTCAAATTTCTGTCAAAATTCATCCCTCTAACATCAGACTGCAGCAAAGCAATGCAATATTGATCAAAGTTTCAAGGATTTATTAACATTAGAAAACACAACTGTACATAGTCTTAGTTTGCAAACTCACTGATTTTGTAACATTTCCATTCTTAACTAGTTTTGTGCTGACTGTTTGCATTTGAGAATTTGGAAAAAGTATTTAGAACATAGCAATTAATGTTATGTATGAAATATTTTTACTATTTGAAACCATATTTACATTAAAGCAGTGTCTTCAATTTATAAACTGAACAATGTTATACTTTGAATATACTTTTAAAATATATTAAACAAGACAGGCCCGTGGCCATTGCGCTTGTGACGTCATTAGTACAATGAATAGAGACACGCGGGGTCCCGGGAGAGGAACTTTTGTCGTGCGTTTATATGCAAAAGATATTATAGCCGAGTCAGTTTTTGCACATGACGGATCCAAGAGCTCCCTTTATTTTTCTTGCCCTCTTTTCTTCTAATTTCAGTCAAACAGATATTCACGAAAAAGTGTATTATAATAATTGAGAGAAAACAATTATCGAAGGCCCCGTAGGAATATTCTTCGTTTGCAACAACCCAGTTTTCATTGCTTTCCGATGCACGTGACAGTACTTGTGTGACGCTTGCTATACAACCTGGCAACCTTGTTGAGTGAATTTTCAAGCTGACATGTTTTGTGGAGGAACTGTGTTGTCATTTTGTAATGGGATTGACTGGGGAATACCCGACATCTTAAGTAGCTGTAATTGAAAGCTTTCAGACTTATCTCTGTAGCACATTAAAACATGACACTTCCCATGATGAAATTACTTCGTATGAAAAAGCCATCTCAGACGTTACTCATCCTACATGTACAAGTCTGATCACTAATATGTGCAAGATTGCTATGCATTAAGCTTTAACGCAAAATTCTGGGTCGATACGAAATTAATCTCTATCGGAAGCTGCAGACGTTTGAATACCGTGACAACAAAGGCGTGCATCACGGGCTTGTGGAGCGAACATTACGGCTCGGATAGTCGGATATCAACCTTGAGCTTTTGAAGACTTCGAGGTATTCAGTGACAAATATTCTCGATGTAATCGCCTGCCGGTCTTTCCTGCTTTTGTTAAAGCGGCGTGATTGAAAGCTAAGTAGCTGATGATTCGGGATTCCCCGTTCTATGATATTATGCTCGTGACATTTCATTGACAGATCTTGTATCTTAATCTCGCGTGATATTTGCCTCAAACCTATTAGTAATTCAATATCCTCAGACAATAAACAAAGAACCTTTACTGCACGCAAAACGAAGTTAAACGCCGACTGTTCGTATACGCCGCGCGTTACACAAAGCCGCAGAGTTTCCGACAAAGGGAGACGCTCTGCCCGCAGGGAAAAGTTCAAGTTCTATCAAGTTTCGACTCGTCTTCTACTACTTATTCGATGTTCTTTCACACAAATATTGCTCACAACACAGATACATTGTTTGAAGTGGTATCTATAATCGAGCATTTGCAAAACACAACCCTTTGTACTTTACGGGGGTCCCGCTGGTAACACATCAAGCATTTGTGCACGGCTATTTTCAAGTCTTCCGACGCTTAAAAACAATGCAAGCCAAAATCGCTCTTAAAGTATGGCTTCCGTGCATCCAGAAAGCCAACCGATGATCGTTTTGTTTGAATCAACAACTGAAGGACCGGAGTTTTTTTCTATATCCCTTGACAGAGAAAACCCATTGTACTTGGTTCTATGATTTTGATCTCTGAGTACGTCTGATCTTGCAATGCCTGTTTTTTAACACATTTTAAAATACAAACGTATCTTAGCACCTCGGTTACTTTTGGCAATCTTCTTTTTGAGCTTCTAGCTTTCTCGCAGCGATGGTTTATTGATCCTAATTTTCTCTTTCCATTTCCATCTGTGGCTTTTTATTGTTTTCATGTTGTTTACATGCACGTTCTCGGAACGCATTAGCATTGTGAAGTACGTAAGCTCGGGTATAACCATGGACTTTTGACGACTTTGGGACATTCTTTGAAATGTATTCTTGTATTAGTCGCCTGCTTTTTCTACTCTTGTTCAAAATGCGTGAAAGGTTATTCAAGGGTACGTGGCTTGGCTCACGACTTCGTCTTGGAGGACTTCGGTTTTCTTTCACATAAACATTTGTGGGAATACAATAAAACTGAGCGAAGCGAGATCTACCAACGGTCACTTTTTCCTCAGCCATTTCCCAATTTTCAAATAACAACGCCATCTGTTCCACTGATTGTTTGACCTTCATGGCACCGAGCCAAAATGTCGCAACAACATAAATGCACAGCAGAGTGAAATTTTGATCCCAAACAAAAGTCAGATTTTCTGACGCTTTACTTGTATCAGCAAGAATAATACAAAGTAAAAGAATACAAAGTACCTTCAAGTTCACCCTCATACTAAACAGTTCCATATAATCTGCTATCAAGCGCTTGTCAAGAATCGCCGTCTTTACACAGGTTCTCGTCTTTGTATGTCGAGCGGCTTCGTTCAGCTGGTTCCTTCAAGTTCTCAAGGTTCTGGATGTCAGATTCTTTGTACATTTCTGTACAGTTGTGCATAGTTATGCAGTTCATTGATAAGTTCATTGCATTTGCTTTCATGGCTTTCAATATGGCTTTTGAGGCTGAACGGACCGACCCAAGCCAAAACCGCTCAATGAAATTTAGTATGGGTCTACCGCAGCCGGGGTATGCGTTTGTAAGTAAGATGAGCGGTCCATAAAATAATCCACAGAGCCAACTAAGGCAAGCAACTTGCTGTCTTCAAAATGGCGAAACTGCTCGCCCGCCAAGTCACTTGATCACAACGTCATCACAAATCACATGATAATATGAACCAATCACCGCATGCATCTGTCTAACCCAGAAAAAAAAAAAAATCGCTCCATTTTAAAGCTTGTGACGTCACAAGCAATAAGAAATTCTCAACCATAACCGAACAGGGATACTCAACAAATTGAACTAATGGGCTATTACACCTGCAGAATTTGAATACAAAGGCTATCTGAAAGCTGAAATAGGTGTAAACAAATGCTGCAGTAACATTTGTGCTTAAAATTAGCTATTTTGGGGCAAATTTCTTAATGACTCCCATAAGCATTTGATTTTGTTGTGAAATCATCAGCTGAAAAGCTCCCATTTGTTGTTGCTGCTACTGCATTTGCTGTTGCATCTGATGCTGCTGCTGCACCACAATTTGCATCATTTCTTCATGCCTTCTGACCGCTGCCTCATTTTTGGTACTTTCCGCTTCCATTTGCTGTTTTTTCAAATTTTGGTCCAGTTCAAATCTTTCTTTCAGGTACTCAATCGTATTCGATCCAGATCTTCTTGATTTTTTCTTGACTACTTTTTCATCGTCATTCGACTTTCTCTGTGTCGTCTCCGCCAAGTTCTCCATTTAAGAATTGGTTCATGCCTAGCGTGCGTCTATCGAGTTATGGATGCACGCGGGAAGTTGGGAGAGCACGAGAGAAGCGTAAGAGGTGCTCGAGGCGTAGCCGAGAGCAACTCTAGCTTCACGCTTCACTCTAGCTTACCAGCAGCCCTAGTTTCCCTGAATATGGGGCAGTGAAGGACACAAGAATGCGAAGGCTTGTCGGTCCTTGCGAAAAAATGTTCAAACTTGTCGTTACTAACTGTGAGGCCTTCACCAACACCATAAGCTTTCCAATCTCTGATTCATGAGGATTGAAGTTCAAAGTTGAATAAAGAGCTTATCCCGTCCCACTTCTGCATTGGAGCTGCTTTCGACGGATCGACTTCCGCGACTGTGATCCTACACCCACGCACTCCGCCATGTGATTCCAGCGCTTCCTTCATGTCAGCTGCTGTTACAATGTCGTGCTTTTCATTGACCCATTTTTGCATGTGTTCTTTCATGGGGGCGACCTTCCGCAAACATCTTTCGCAAACATCTTTCCCTGACTGTGGATCTGAAAAGTCGCACCGTTCAACGTGGATGCCAGTCCTTTCACTCATAGATTTTAGTGAAAGAATCAACGAGGCGTTGTGGTAGCAGCCCGCATTGTCAGTAAAGTACGCCTCCTTTACCTTGGGGCGCTCCTCTTTGATTGTGACAAGAAGATGCTCAAGAATGGACGCTACGGAAAACCAATCCTGTGCACAGCTGTCAAAAATGTGCACCATAGTCTCTACGTTTAAACGACAATCCTCAGCTTCTTGTACAACGCAGGAGACGTGCCAACTCTTCCCCTCTTTTCCCATAGAAGTCGCTCATTTGCTGTCTATATCGCCTGGGCAGATATTTCATCGCCCAGTCCATTACAATGAAAATGCGTTCAGAGTTCAAGTTACTGAGAACGTCTTATTTGGATTGTTCTTGGTTAACTGTGCGGAGCAAATGAGCCTTCCAACTCCAAATTGCTTCAGTTACCTGGTTGAGGTCAAACTTCAACTGAGCTTTCTTCTGGTCTGTCAAAGTCAGTTGTGAAGAGTTCACCACATCAGTGAAACTTTGCTAGACTCGTTTAGCTTAGAGCACGAGTTGCACAATGTGTCGTGTTGATGATTGCATTCTTGAGAGAAGGCCTCGTTCTGTGGATTTGAAAGGCTGTAAGCCGTGCAGTGATCGGCAAATCTTTCGTCCTTGTCGACGTGGCTCTTGAAATCGGTCTTCAGATAGCGTTTGCTCTTCCCCAATTCATGCTTCGCTTTCTCTCCCCAAACTGAAACAGCACCACCTTCTTCTAGAATATTCGCCACGTTTTCAAGAGTGTCAAAAGCCGCTGCTCCCTCAGTAGAGAAATAATCCAATCCAGACTTCTGTTGCGAGGCGGCGCATACATCAATAATTATCTACAGTGTTCTCTCGCTGGCTGGTGTAAACCCCGTCTCTTCGCAAAAGGACAAGTACTGCTTGATTATTCGTGAGGGTACAATTGTTCTGATGACGTTTGGAATGGTGATTTTGTCTCCGGAGTCAAGTTTTAAATCCTTCGTGCCATAGGCTACGTCTTGAAGAAAACTACAATCCCGGACAAAATGTGTTGACACATGCTTTAAATGTCGTATTTTTGTCAAAACTACCATGCTGTGAGTCACCAGTTCCAAAGAAAATTGCTTTTAATCACCCCCCTCCCCGTATCAATGTTGTAGCTTGAATTTGGAAGAGTTCCGGTAAGACTTTGACGGAAAATCGTTGCTAAATAATTAATTTATCAACATTGAATGGGGGGAGGGGAGAATGTGTCAACACTTTTGTCCAAGATTGTCCGAATACAAAATAGCAAGAAAGTAACTTCTGTCATAGCTAAGAGTCGTAAAAAGCCTTCTATTTTGTTAAATGCAAGGGTTGAATGCAGTTTTAAAGGCTAGGTTGTAGCGGTAGTCTATTTTGGGATGCCAGAGGCAGAAAAGTAAGATCTATTTATAGGCCGGAGCCAGTAGTTCATTCAGTTATATCGGATTTTGATACTCAGAAAGCGACAACTGCCAAAAAGTTCATTAAGATGGTTATGTGAGTACACACGTTTCAAATTAAGAAATAAGAGCACCTTATGTGAAAGTACAACATTAAATTGGTGCCGTTCCGTGCCCTGGAAAGCAACCTAAATGCATTTTGAGAACTGCGTCCTACACGGGAGATAGACGAAAGGTTGACAAAAAAGACTCCGAAATCCCAGAAAAAGGGCAATGACATTATTGAAAATGGTCTTAAATGTATCGCAAATGGTTGTCTATGTGGAATTTTATGATCCGGAGAGGTTGAAATATGACACGGTTTACAACGGTTTACACGGTTTACACTACGAACTAAAATAGAATCTGTCTAATCCTCTTTCACTCTGTGGTGTAAACCGTTGAAAGTGTAAACCGTTGGAAATGCTAAATAAATGCAACACAAGCTATAGTTCTATATCGTATTTGGATAAAATATTACTCTTTATGCCATTCCAAGTGGTTTTGTAACAATTGTTCCAACTTTTTAGTGAAATTTACCTGACGCGAGAGCGTGCGTTATTCTGCCAATTAGAACTAATTAACGTAATCATCTGATTCAGTTGCGTTACATGTCATTTTATCAAGCTTTTGGCTGTTGAGCGACACTTAAAAACTTTCACCGACGACAAAGCAGTTCTGTAGCCGAGTTTTCCCTTCACTCAGTCGCTCTAATTGGGGCACAATTCGCACTTAGTAATGTATTGCTCGTTGTATGTGCGCTTGTCATGATGTATTATTCGTCTATTTTCGAGTGACTTTCACCCGTACTGATCTCGAACAGGTTGCACTGCCCACTGTTGAATCACGCAATTCGATGGAAATACGGGACCCCGTATAGGACCTTAAAAAACACACAAACTCTTACGATCTAAAGCAATCTTCTCTTGAAACGTGATCTGACTCGACGCGCATTTATTCAATTACTGTAAGCAGATGCTTCATTCAACTGTCAATTTCTAACTTGAGGTAATATAAGCTTACACTTCAGCCAAAATAAAGCACTTGGTGTTTCGCAAACTTCACTGCGTTTTCAAACTTTTCTGGAAAACTATTACGTGTACAATTAGAACACCGCATTCAGACAATCCCGGACAAAATGTGTTGACACATGCTTTAAATGTCGTATTTTTGTCAAAACTACCATGCTGTGAGTCACCAGTTCCAAAGAAAATTGCTTTTAATCACCCCCCCTCCCCGTATCAATGTTGTAGCTTGAATTTGGAAGAGTTCCGGTGAGACTTTGACGGAAAATCGTTGCTAAATAATTAATTTATCAACATTGAATGGGGGGAGGGGAGAATGTGTCAACACTTTTGTCCAAGATTGTAGGTCTTACAATGAAGCCGATAAAGTGATTTGTCTTAACAGGGTCGAGACGCATTTGCTAAATGGGTGTAGAGCAGACTGGCTGTCCAGGCCCTTCCTCGGCAGCATGGCGACGGGCTTGGTCAATCTGCCATTTGCTCACACCTGGAATCATTTCCTTGAGTTTCTCCTTTGAATACTGTTTAGCAAAGAGTGAGAGAATTTGCAGTCGCGTTTGTCGACTTTCTGCTTGGTTATGCGCTGCTAGCAATGCAAAAGTTCGCCCCCTGTCGAATCCTCCTTGACTCCTCCCTTTCCGCCACTTTCTACTTTAGGCATGGTGCCCGAGCCCAACTTCAGCGCATCTGGCAGTTGTACCTGATCTGGGGCAACCGTTGTCAACACCGTATTGAAAACCTCGCGTACTTTTCGCAGATAGTAACATTTTTGTGTACTTGAAATGTCTTCCCAATTTGAATTCAAAGTCGAAGCTATAGGGCTGACTCTACCTTCCGTTATTTTCTCAATGCCTTCATTCAAGAGAGCGCGTTTCTCGTGCTGACGGTGCTGCTCGTCCATCCAAACACTTGTGTTGTAGTCCTCTTTGTCTTCGCCGACAGCGCCATCATTAAGGGATTCAGTCAACGTTTGATCGGGGTCTTTTACAGTAGAATTAGACTCAATCGGTGTACTTTCAGTGGCCCCTTGCTCAGCCAGATGGATTTCTTGTTCTTCAATGTCCTCCTGCAACAAAAACAGAATGTCTTAATCTCATTCTCATGTTCCGTTTATTCTGTCATAAACGAAGCAAAGAGAGGTGGGTTGCCGTTAAAAAGTGAGTTTTGTTTTACCTTTGATTTATTTTGCCTCATTTTCCCAGCGGAAGTGAAATGATCGAGTGACTTTGTTCTCATGGAGCTCCGCGTACAATAACCGCTAGGGGTGGAGAGATCGCGTGATTCATTTTTAAGCTCGCGAAGCGCAGCTTTATGTGCTTCGGCCGCCTGGAATGTGTCCCGGTGCTGTCAACAAAGGATTCCAAATATGGAAGTCGTTCTGTTCCCATTTTGGACAGTATCGATATTACCGACAACGCAACAAAATCGAGAACGCGATCGTCGAAGTAGTTTTTGCGGTGGCATTTTAAGCGTCCCACCTTATATTGCAGTTAAGACTGTGTCAGTCAGTCCGTCATGCTGTGTAAACAACTGCCTTTGAAATTTGAGCATCAGCGAATATGCATGAAGAAACGAAGAGATGGGAAGACGTTTTCTGGAGTTATTTTGATTGCTATAATTGTATTCCTGAATTGCCAGTAGATCTGTTGCACTTCAGAACCATTATCACAGAGGTTTTGGTAAATTCTCGGTTGTTTGACAAGCGTAAGTCAAAGTTGAAAGACCCGTGACCACTGACAGCCCTGGGCGACTTCAGCTTGTCGAAATATTTTTATCGTTTGATTATATTTGCTTTGCTTCGCATAGTTTTCGCCAGCAATGAAATATACTGTACATAGCTAAAAGAAGAATAATTTGAAAATGAATTTGACCAAAACCGCAAGTAATGTCAACAAGTGTATCAGATTTCACTTAAACTTAATCGACTTGAAACTCAGGGAAAAGAAGAAAGGCGTGTTTTCTTTAAGCACGTATTTAGTTTGAATGCAGCCCAGGCTGGAGTATCATGGCCTCTGATGAATATGTAGATGTTGAACATAAGTTGTGCATGACATGAGTAATGAAGTCACGGATAGACTTTTTTTTTTGCGACTCCGGAAGGTCTCCTTCCGGTTCAAAGGTTTGGCACTCGGTGAAGAATTTTAAATTCTCCCATTTTGAGCGCCTAAGTTTTATAATTTTTACCCCCTGCCGCCTTGTAAATGAGGGTTTGAAAACTGAGACTAAGGCCCTGTTTACATGGAAGGAGGGTAACCCACCCAGGAGGGACACCCTCCTAGAAGGGTCACCCTTTTCTATTGAAATTCCTTGTTCCGTTTACATGATTGGTAGGGTCATCCTAAGAGGAGGGTTACCCTATCTCCTTGCTAGGGTTACCCTCCCAGTAGGGACAACTTTTGGCTATGTAAACACTCGAGGGAGGGTTACCCTTCCAGGGGGGCTAAGTTTAGCGGTGCCAGGTTACTATCTCAAAATTCGCGACCGCGCGATTCCTACCAGACTCTTGGCGAGATAACCCTACGGATAACGCTTGGCATGTAAAGGGGGGCTATCTTGTGACCCTTCTTGGAGGGTGTCCCTCCTTGGATGGTTACACTCCCTCCATGTAAACAGAGCCTAAATCGAATACGCGGTTCAGCAAAGTGGAGGAAACGGATGCGAACTTCCACATACCTCAAATTGAGCAATTTTTTACGATGTGGCCTTGAGCAAGTTCTATTAAATACTCACTCCCGCAAAAGTAGTTTTTTTTTACAAATTCGCGAACTTACAGCTGCCTTGCTGCTTTGATTACCTTTTCTGAACAACCTGCCACTCACCAGTCTCTCACTTTGGTGGGTTGCTCGTTGTGTCCGACTGCCTCGCTCCAAACGAGTTCCGGCATGACATTTTCGGCAAGTGATGCAGAGAGCTGAAACATTCGTTGAAAACGCGGCGTTAACGAACATAAGGCATTTAGGCACAAGAAAAATATCACATTAAAAATGCACGCGCAAGACACTTAACGCAGTCGTAATATATTCTATCATCGTTTCACTTCAAATCAACCCAGCGCAAGAATAAAAATAAAAAAACAAAAAAAACAATTCACCCTTTTTGATTGCAGTTATTACAGTCAGGATACAGTCTGGAACAAAAATAGGAGAATTATGTCTCAAAAACGTCCAACCAAGCAGTTTCTAAACTGATCTAATCTCATTAATTGTCTCTAGAGGTGTCAGATTTCAAATTGAACGTCATTGACATAATTTTGGACTTTCTTCGCGAAGCCTACACGGAGTTAAAATATAATGCAAATGTAACATGCTCGAAATTCTAACTTTAGCTTATGCTTACCGGAACTCACTGGCACCGGCACTTTGTACCAGTGGAATATTTCCTCTGAAACTTGTTTTTTTACGCGGCGAGGATTTGAGTGTTTTCCTTTCGCCTGCGTGTGTTGGATAACAGCATCTGGACGGCAGCTTCTGGTAGTGTGTTGTTAACTGATATCGGTGTTTCGGACAAACAGTCATCATTTCAATTTCTTCTTCAGGCTCACAATAAAGTCCAGCACGATTCAATATGATTTCATACTCCGGCGGAACATTTGTTCTACCAAAACCTCGACTACCACTGACACCGAGATTAGTCAGATAGCCGCTGAGATCTTTTCTGCAGACCTTCAGGGGAAGCATGCCCACCTCTTCTGGGGCATATGATGTGGCACCGCAACTGTCTTCACTCGCAAAAGAACACTTCATTTCGCCTGTGATGACCACTAAAATCACATGTCAACAGTCCGGCAAGATACGCGTCTGCGCGCTCAAATGCCATTGTTTTGGATAAAGGCTCTAAATTTAATAATAGATCTGAAGAAAAGTCGTCAAAGCAAAGGAAGTGAAAATTGAAGATTAATTTTAAATTTCGAGCCGTATTGCGATATCTTTTTTTTGCCGCCGCCGACGCGCTTTTTTTTTTTTTTTGCTCCTGTTATGTCGCCACAAACAAAATAACAAGAGCGATGCAAAGAAAAACGCAACACAACGACAAAAAACAAACTTGAAGATTGGCAAAAAAAAAAGAGAAAAACACGAGGGAACAAATAATGACCTAAACTAGTTCCCAGTTCCTCACAAAAAATGACTTCAAAGATGGCGTCGATCTGTTTACGACGCCAACTGTCGAGTTATAATACAGCTGTCAACTTATTTAAGGATCTCTGTAGCTAAGAGATACATTTTGCTGATAACTGACCGTTACAGAAGCCTGGCGGGGCTCAAAAATGGTATGTTGCGATTTTTGTGTTATTAAACTTGCACGGCACACTTCCGACATTTCGCACATTCCAGCTTCTTGCTATTTTGATACCCAAAACTGAGATTGCTATTCCTGTAAGAGGGATGATAGAAGAGTCCATTTTAGGTATCCACTAAATGGTGGAACGATAGTTGTGTCTTTCAGACCAGCACAAAAGTCGCTCATTTCTTGCTGTCGTGCAAGTACGAAATAACAGTGTCTCTAGACGACGAGCTGCAGGTTGTCTTGTTTTTACTTTCATGCTCCTTGGATATTTTTTAATAGTGTAAGGTCTAAGCTTCGTATTGTAGTCGCAGGAAATCTGTAAGTGTAACGTTGGAGATTCAGAGGATTGCAAAATTCGGTCAAATTATTGGGTGGGAAAACTGGTTTCGGGTGGGGAGGAGAAGGGGATGTCATTTTTGCTGTGATTTAACAGTTGAGGAACTACTTCTAGCATATTTAGTCATAAGTCCACCCAACATACCTACGATGTTAGTATGAACTGAATCTGCCGACCCCCTTCTTTATGCCATTGCCCGGTTTTCTCTGACAATGACTCTTAATTGCTTGCCCCATTCCATAATGCTTATAATAAACTGAAGATATTTTACGTGAACAATTAACAATCCTTGATTTACGATGGCTCTGAAGGACCATTTACAACCACAATTTTTGACCCCTATTTATCGCGCAATAAATGATGCCGTTCATGGTTCTCAATCAGTTATCGCGCGATAATTTCAGTCATGTATCGCGCTTTATGACCCATCAAATATTTCCGCTCGCGAGCGGACGTTATCAGCGAATAACCCCCGCCTGGCGAACTATCGCTGTTTATTGACAATATCCGAAAACAGTTTATATATTAATCACAAAAAATCATTACGAGATGACTACCGAGGAGGACTTCAATTTTATTGTTTATATAATCGATAACTTATCGCGGGATAAATCAACCGCTAGACTACGATCGTGGGCTTCGCCATCAACCTCGTTCCCAGGCTCTTTCATCTCCCGGCTCCCGCCCCCGAAGAAAGACCCTGGTTCAGGTTGGTCACGTGCCTTGCTCACAAAGATAGTCCGTTGGGAAGGGTCCCCCTGTCAAAGAAATTTGTCGTGCGGTGCGTTTGTCAAATCAAAACGAGGCTGGCACAAACGACACAAATCAGCCACGCTTTTTTTCCCTGTAAAAGGGCGTTTCCCAGGGAAGCGTAGAGCCACTTGTCAATCAACAGCGACCGAGACAACAGCTCCTAATTAGTAAAAAGCCAAAAATGTCCAAATTTTGTTTTTTCCTTGTACTTGAATACCACGCAAAACAAGATAATGTTGCCTCACCAATTTTGCCATAACATAAACATTCATTTTGAGTGCAATTTGAGTAAAATACAAGAATCTTCAAAGTAAAAAATTAAATATGCTTGGTGAGCAGCCATTCGTCGCATTGCACCGCGAAATATTCAAAATGTATTTTGGCAGCCAAGAGAAAAATTTCGTTTCAAACCCTTCTGTC
This sequence comes from Plumapathes pennacea, assembly GCA_964036295.1. NCBI lineage: Eukaryota > Metazoa > Cnidaria > Anthozoa > Antipatharia > Myriopathidae > Plumapathes > Plumapathes pennacea. The sequence continues at coordinate 27,568,351 of OZ038463.1, read as the reverse complement.
CAGGTCTCCACATTAAAGTTGCCCGTATGTGTTTAATTTTAGGTATACTTTTAGTTGCAGCAGAGAAATTTCATGGACAGAGCGACTTCTGAACGCTGTGGACGCACGTGCGATTCAACAAACATTATGCAAATTTGATGTCGAAGGAGGCGGCCAACGGCCTTTTATAGCGCACCTTCATGTTTAAATGCATCTTTTCACCCTTCTGAAGAAGCCTTGACTCTCGAAATTACCTTTTTGAAAGCTCTGACGTTGTCGAGGCGTCTTTCACATGGTCTGCAGATTAAATGCGGCAAACCTTCGCTCTGTGGCAACGAGCTGCTGTAAAACTCTCGCTGTTTCGAGAAGTGCCTTATTAGCTCAGTTTTCCGCATACGTTTTTGCAGTGGTCTCCCACAGAACTATAAGGCCTGCAACAACTTGACTTCAGTTGTTCAGACGCAGCGCAAACTACATGGGAGGTGTTAAATTTTTATATCCAAATTTTTCTTTCCCCAGTTGACAAAGTAAAGTAAATTTCCGACTTAACGGCCCCTCCCTTGGTTTCCTTTTTTGCAACTGGCCAGATTTTGGCCGACACGTGACCAGCCTGAACCAGGGTCTTTCTTCGGGGGCGGGGCCCGAGAGATGAAAGAGCCTGGGAACGAGGTTGCTTCGTCATGTGCTCAAACCAAGAGAGGACGGCGGACAACGAATTAAGCGAGGTAATGAGCTATTCTATTCGAAAGAGAAACTGTGCATTGACTATGTAAACATTTTTTACAAGGTGAGGTCTACAACATAGGGATGATCGAATAAAAAAGATAGTTCATTACCTCGCTTTCATCGTCGTCTCCGCATCGCTGCCATCTTCTCTTGATTTAAACACATGCCGAACCCACGATTATAGTCCAACTGCTATTTTCGTTTGTGTTAAGCTCTCGTAAGTGACCATTTAAAGAGTCTGACTCGTACTAGTCTACACTTTACTGGCAGTGAACACTACTTGATCGCATTTACAGTAATAGTACGACATATTCCGCAAATATCTGGAATTAAAAGTTGCATTGAATGGAGCATCCGAACGGCTTTATGCAAGAAACCTGGAAGTGACCACTTCTAGTTATATGACCACTTTTCCCCATTTCCGAGGTGGTCGCCTACAAGAACTTTGCCTGCAATTGCATTTTTAAAGCTGTCTCATGAATTGACAACACGGAATCAACTCCTGATCAAAGTCGGGTATTTTTTCTCTTCCTAGCTGTGTCTCAATTATGGCAAGAACCACCTGAACAACATTGCAGTTCTTGTGGGTGTTTGAGTTTTCAGTAGCTTCTAGAATTTTGTTCTAGCCCCGGATGGACTTTAGACCTTTTTTTTTCAGGTATCATAGTAACAGAGCAAAAAAAGACAAAATAAAATTCCCGTCGCGAAGCTCAGAAATCGTTAAAGGTTTTTAATATGTGTACGTACGCTCGCTAGTCGATAGTCATGTATTTGTCATGTCCATTGTCTAAAATGATCGAAAAGTTAAAGGATATTGTCATCATTTTTTTCGCTCATACATCGATAACTTATTCACGATCCCAGAAGCTGTAACCTTGAAACCTTATCGTGTTTAAATAGAGGTATTGATTGATTGATTATCGCGAGCCCTGACGCTCTTGTTGATCACGGCGCACGGAAAGCTGAAGTCGGAACCGCAAGCGCTCGTGGCTGTTGTTCCCTTTCCATTGCCTGAACTTTGTTTTACGTTTATTCACAAAACTCCAGGTTACTATTCCTTTGATGAAAGAGCCGTTTTTTTATTTTTTATTTATTTATCTTTTTGTTTTTGTGAAGCCCAACCGGAGCAGCAATTGATCGTGTTTTCTGCCCCCACGGTGGAGCATTTACCCAAATATGTTTTAAGACCTGAGTGAAATGCACGGGGGTTTGCTAGGGTGGGAGAGGGGTTGGGGGAGAAGGAAGAGATAATCGAGGCCTGAAATTGGCTCATGCATAAGTATTATATTTTATTGACATATTAAACTGAAAGATGATTTGGCCCTTTTAAGACAGATATCCCATTCTGGAGATCCAACTGACCAACATCAGAGCTTGTTTAAAATTGCAAGTACTTGCTGTACACGAATAAAGATTAGTTCAAAACTAACTAGACTGGCCTTGCCAGTGAGCTCGCGGCGTGAGTTGGGTCGAGACCAGAATATAAAATGGAAAGTAGGGGACAAGAGCGGAACTCCCAAGAGAGACTTCCAATTTCTCACCATAAAAATATCACACAGTATAGAGAACTTGGCTTTTGACACCTTGCTCTTTTGACACCTTGCTCTTTTGACACCTTGATTAAACTAAAAATTATTATTACAACACTCATACACTTGCTTCTTAAAGGTTGAGCGACCCTGCATCTTGAGAATGCGTGACATATCTTTTTATGCACAATCGATTATGACAGTTTGACCTTGACTCATATTTCTAATCAGAGGCCACGATTAATCCAGCCTTCGCTTCACTACTTATGTGTTTTCTTTTGTTAACTCAATACGTTTCTTCTATCAGGCTTTTGAGTATTCGTGCTCTGTAACAAATATAAAATTGAGAGCGAGGAATGTCACACGAGAGATGTTTACAATATTATTGCGCTTTTGTTCACAGTGTGTTCACTCCATTTGTGACTGCAAACTCAATCCTCAGAATTATTTCGGTGTATTTTTCATTTCTGGTATTTAATGAACATTGCGAAACAAAGACTACATGATCGAATGAAAGAAACACTTCAACAGGCAATGTACGATACGCAGAAGAATTTTATGAGGCAACAGATGTCATGTACAGAGTAAAGCATAAAGCGTCATTGTTTTACGGCTAAAGCTCACCGTAGCTTTGGTTTCTGCTTTCGCCCTGTTATCTTCCCAAGAGTATTTCGTGTCGCCACAGAAAGTTTCGTCGGGACTAAATATTTATCGGCGACAGCGGTACCATCAAATATTTGTTTACGGCTATTCTCAAAGCTTGTGCGGTGAACGCGAGCCAAAATCGTTCCCGAAAATCCAGTTTATCCGTGCATATTCCACAGAGCCAAATGGTGTTGAGTTTGGATGGGATGCAGTTAACTTTTACACACAAGTAACGAGCAATTCACTGGCCACATCTCGAGTTGTTTAGCGAAGTCAATTACGTCATCGCCCAGCACGTGAAGTAGATGAGAAACGCTGATTTTGGTGCATTTTTAAAAATAGGGCTATAAGGCGCTAAATTTTATAAATTTTTAAAAATGAATATTTTTGTGTAAATGAGGAATGTTTGGAATGTTTGGAATGTTAGGAATGCAATTGAAAAAATTTAATTTTGGCTTAAAGGTATAGAATTTCTTAATCAAGTATGTCGTTCAAAAATCAAAATAATATTATGGATGAACCAGTTAATATTGATGCTCCCGTTCTTGAACCAACTAAAGCAACGTTTAAGCCTAAATCTTTAATGGAGTTAGCTTCGAGATCGGCAAATCTAGTGAACAAACGAATTAATAATTTCGCAAATTGGATTTTATCTTACGTTCCGGAAGCTGTTAAGAAAAAGGTTAACGCTGGCGTTGATTTATTAAAAAATCAAATTAATAAAATATATAAAAATCAATATGAAAAAGAAAGCCGAAAATCAAAAAAACAAAGTAAACCACGTCAAATAGAAGGCGCTTTCAAGGGGTACCTAAAAACGTATAGGATTGACGGAAATAATGAAAGAGATTACGTAGGTTTTTTAGGCAGGGTAAAAAAAGATGTAATGAAATTAATTAATGAACAAAAGAAACCAATAAAGGTGAGGTTTATTTTAACCTGCGAGTTCAAAGGAGTTTTACCACATAATGGAGAGACGATTATTAGTACGGGCTATTTTCACTCAAATTTAAATAACAAAACCGGAAGTGATGTGATAACTGAATCTACTGACTTTTCAAAAATGTATGACACAATTTTATCAAGTATCGTTGAAAAAATAGATACTTATCAAAATCAAGGTTCTGGCTGGGTTTTTAATGAAGTTCTTCATTTCGATTTACACATAAATCCATATGAACCTTTATCTGGTAGTTCATACATAGATTTACCAAAAAAACTAAAGGGCAAGAAGGCTATAATTAACGTGAAAAATCTCAATGATAATGAATGTTTTAAGTGGGCAGTTACAAGGGCTGTTTATCCAGTTATGAAGGACCCTGAACGTTTAACAAAAAAATTAAAAGAAAACTCAAAAAACTTTAATTGGGATGGAGTTGAGTTTCCAACTACTTTAAAGCAAATTGATACGTTTGAAAATTTTAATGAATTTTCGGTTAATGTTTTTGGTTATGAGGACGGCAATGGTGTTTATCCTCTAAGAATTAGCAAAAGAATCAACAAAGAAATAAAACACATTGATTTAATTTTAATATCAATTGACAAAACGAGGCATTATTGTTGGATAAAGGATAAGTCTAGGCTGCTTAGTTCGCAAGTTAGTAATCATTGTAATAAGATATTTTTTTGTGATCGTTGTTTGAACACTTTTATAAGTGAAAAATCCCTTAAAAAGCATCTTGAGTATTGTTCGAAGAATGATATTGTAAGACTTGATTTGCCTAAAGAAACGACACGGGTTGAATTCAAGGATCGAAATAAAGGTATGCGTGTTCCCTTTGTTATATACGCCGATTTTGAGTGTTTTACTGAAAAAATATCGACTTGTTCACCACCAAAAGATAGAAGCTACGCAAACGCACACCAAAATCACACACCTTCTGGATTTTGTTTTTATGTAAAGTGTGTTGATGATAGCCTTTCTTTAAGACCATTTACAGTATCTAAAAAATCACAAGACGAAAATTTAGCCGAGATATTTGTGAAACAGCTTGAAGAAATTATTAGGTCTATTTACAGCCGAACTAAGTATCCAAAGGTAATGAAGTTTGGCAAATCAGAAAAGAAGATTTATGATGCTTCAAATGTTTGCCATATTTGTGAAGGAAGTTTTATATTCAGATCACTGCCATATAACTGGCGAGTTTAGAGGTGCAGCGCATAGGAGTTGTAATTTGGATTACAAAATGCCAAAGTTTTATCCCGTAATTTTTCACAATTTGGCTAATTATGATGCACATATTGTAATAACTGAGCTAGGCGGAGAAGTAGATTGTATTCCAAACACAGATGAGAAATACATATCTTTTAAGAAAAAGATAATTGTTGATAAATTCATGAACGAAGATACCGGCAAATACGTCAACGTAAAACGAGAAATAAGATTTATTGACAGTTTTAAATTCATGGCTTCTAGCTTAGGAAACCTAGCTAAAAATCTTAGCAAAGAAAAGTGCAAGAATTTAGCTAAGTTTTACAAGGGAGATCGCCTTAATTTGTTACTTAGAAAAGGCGTTTAACCTTATGACTATGTGGATTCCATAAAAAAATTAGAAGAGACTAGTCTTCCCCCCATTGAAGAGTTTTACTCCAGGTTGAATGATGAAAATATATCAGAAGAAGATTATGAGCATGCTAAGAAAGTTTGGGAGAAATTCAACGTTGAAAACATGAGAAAATATCATGACATTTACTTGAATTCGGACGTGTTGTTATTAGCTGATGTCTTCGAGAACTTTAGAGACGTTTGTTTGGAAAATTATAAGTTAGATCCAGCTTGGTTTTACACTTCACCTGGACTAGCTTGGAGTGCTGCATTAAAACTTACGAAAGTGTCTCTTGATCTTATAAATGACGTTGACATGTTATTGATGATTGAGAAGGGTATCAGAGGAGGAGTTTCCATGATTTGCACTAGACATGGTAAAGCCAATAATCCTTACATGAAGAAATATGATGATTCGAAAAAAACAAAGTATATAACTTATCTTGACGCAAATAATCTTTATGGATGGGCGATGAGTAAGCCGTTACCAACGTCAGATTTCGAGTGGATGAACCAAAGAGAACTAAAACATTGGAAGAAACATCCATGCATACTTGAGGTAGATATTGAGTATCCAAAACATTTACACGATTTACACAACGATTATCCATTAGCGCCAGAAAGAATCAAAATAAATAAGAGTGTGAAAAGTTAGTTCCTACGCTTAACGATAAGAAAAAGTATGTCGTTCATCATGAAGCTTTGAAAACTTATGAAAGGTTGGGGTTAAAGATTAGGAAAGTAAGACGTGGCATAAAATTTGAGGAAAGTGCGTGGCTTAAAAGTTACATTGATTTGAACACTAATCTTAGGGCAAACGCAAAGAACGACTTTGAAAAAGACTTCTTCAAACTCATGAATAACTCTGTTTTTGGGAAAACTATGGAAAACATAAGAAATAGAGTAGGCGTTGAGTTGATTACTAGCGTGGAGCAAGCCAAAAAATTTATCTCGAGACCAAGCTTTGATAGAAGGAAAATATTTTGTGATAAATTAACCGCCATTCACATGCATAGGACGAAATTATATTTCGATAAACCAGTTTACTTAGGAATGTCAATACTCGACATAAGTAAAACGTTGATGTATGATTTTCATTACGATTACATCAAAGAGAAGTATGGTGACAAGGCAAAATTATTGTTTACTGACACTGATTCGTTAATGTATGAAATACAAACAGACGATTTTTACAAAGACATAAGCGGCGATGTTTTAACCTCGTTGGACACTAGTAATTACCCTAAGAAGCATCCTTCTGGAATTACTACTGGAGTTAACAAAAAGGTTATTGGAATGTTTAAGGATGAAGTTGGTGGGAAACAAATTTCAGAGTTTGTCGGATTGAGAGCCAAACTTTACTCCTACGTACTCGATTCTTCCAACGTTGAGGAAAAAAGTGTAAGGGTGTTAAGAAGGTTGTTATTAAGAAGGATATAAATTTCCAGGATTATAAAGATTGTCTTATTGGCGGCGGCAAGAAAATGAGAACTATGAATCTCATTAGGAGCCGCGATCATAAAATTTATACCGAGGAAGTAAACAAGGTAGCATTATGTAGGGAAGATGATAAGAGAAATATATTACTAAACGGAATAGACACTTTTGCGCTTGGGCACTATATGATTGGCGGAATTGTTGGTGATGTTGGCGTAGAATTAGATTAAGATACAGACGAAGAGTCAGACGAAGAGACAGACGAAGAACTAATCTGTAGATATGACGGCGGTGATATAGTGCTCACAACAATGAAATGAAAGTTCTTGTAAAAGATACGCGTATAGATTAGTAAATTGTCAATACAATCTTATTGTTTCAAAACAAATTTTGGTGGTAATTCTGTGTCGAATGGTATTATTAATAATTCTTCTCTGACGAGTCCTCTTTTTGGCCCATCAACTAAATAATACAAAACTGGCTGATTTTTAGATATTATTGATTTTTTCAACTCAAAAACTTTTGTACTCCATATAGGATCTGTAGCCCTCCTAACACTTCCACCTTCTTCCTCACCAGGTGATAACAAATATCTTACGTTAACGTCACGATCGATTCTTTTTTCATTGAACCCAACAGGTCGTGAATAATTCTCAACTTTTTGTTTAACATTTTTCTCTTGATAAGCGTCGATGGCTTTCTTACCCGTCAATCTAGTTACGTGATTATTTATGGTTTTTATGATATTTGGTAATCTATTAACCCACTTTGTTGATCTGTCATTAGTAACAAATTCGTCAGCGTATTGTTGGCTAAATATTTTTTCGCCTAAAGTTTTGTTGGCTCTTTCAACGAATGCTTGTGCTCTGTGATTAACAGTTTCTGATCGTTTTATAACCACTTTCTTTTGATTCATAAGAACCGTTAAAGATCCCATAAATTCTCTTCCCGGATCGACGATTAAAGTCTTTGGCCACTTCAACCTCCTTGAGTAAATTTTCTTGAAGCGTTTGACACTTCATCACTTGATTTACTTGTCAAAGCTTCTGCATCAACATATCTTGAAGCAATATCAATAACAACTAAAGCATATTTATAAGTTTTTCTTCCAACTTTATCGTGGGGAAGAAATAAGAGATCAGCTTGATGAATTTCGTTTGGTTCTGAAACAATCCAATGCGGTCTTGGAACATAATTCGGCGGTGGAAGATAAATTTGCCAAAGCGCCTGTTTTGATAGCCAATCTTTTGCTTCTTCATTAGTAACTCCAGCTTCTAAAGAAAGTTTTTTAATCGCGGATAAACGTTTCCAATATCCTTTTGGCGAGTAATAAATCTTTTCCATCTTTTTCATTTAAAGATTTAGTTTCGTGACTTTAAAATATGTCGTTTGCAGAAATACTTAACCCAACTAGGAAACCTAAATTGTCGAAGGCAATGAAGGCAGAGAGAACAGTTCATAGGACGACTTTCACACCATCGTCTGCTAAGCCTGGGAAAACGCTTTATGTTAATGTGCCAAGATTAAATGAAAACATGGTATTCGTTCCAAAGAGTATGTTTTTGAGGTTTAACGTCAAGATAGAAAAGGGTGTTGCAAGCAACCACCTTGTTCAAAACGTATCAAGAAACTTAGTGAACCATATGAAGATTTCCTTTGGAGGAAAAACTATTTGTGATACAGACAGATATGACATTTTCATGGGTATCATGATATGTTGACGTGTGAGGAAGATATGAAAAGAGGAATCATGACAGAAGACAAAAGAAAGATTAGAGCGGCAGGAACTGGCGATTCTAAGATTATGAAACTCACGAATTTATCCTACGCTCAGAGGTATCATATTCCCCTATCTCACTCGGTTTTAGACGATCATGGGGTTTATTATCAAAGAGGACTGAAGTCAAACCTCAAGTTTGAAATAAAACTTGCTAATGCGTCTGCAATAGTTGTAACTACGGGCAATACAAAAGGACATGGTTATGAGTTGACGGACATAGAATTGGAATATTCAACCATTGAAGATGAAAACTTGGCATTTCAAGCGAGTAGTGTTTATCAAAGCGGTAGAACTTTTTACTTTGAGGATGTTCATCACTTCGAAACAATTTCATCAATTGACATTGGTTCTGGAACTTTTATTAATCTTCATGTAAACACACCAAAAAGTTGTATGAAAGGAATAATGTTATTCTTTTTAAAGAGTTTCGATTCAGGAGAAAGGAAAGCTGAGGAGTTTGTTAACCCTCTTGCTAATTCTGTCAAAGTTTCTATTAATGGCGTTCCACACAAGTTATTTTCAGACGGAATTTTAAGAGAGGATGTTTGGCCAATGATTTTGAAAAGGTTTGATTATGTTGAGGATCACTTCAAGGAAGTAGACTTTCATAATGACAAGTTTGCGTTATGGGTTGACTTAAGATCCACACCAGATAACAATCTTCATGGTGACGGAGTCGTGGTAGGAAGGTCTCAGGATGGTATTAGATTAACCATTGACTTGGCTGGAATTGCTTCTACGACTGTCGATTGTCACGTTTTTGTTGTTTCTGATGCGGCAGTTTTAGTTAGTGATGGAGATGTGAAAGATGTAAGAATTCAACCATCTTCATAAGATTTAAAAATATACGATTGTGATTTTAAAGATGGAATCTTTAAAATCTGAAGTACCGTTTCATTGTTTGATTACTGGTCCTACTAAATGTGGAAGAACACAATACTTGGTTGATCTTTTAAGAGGTCCCTTTAGACATGTCTTTGACTTCATCGTTTTGATTTGTCCAACTTTTGCAAAAAACAAAACTTATAAAGGATTTGCTAATCTTGACAAATGCTTTTTCGTTATGTCACCAAACGCGAGTGAATCTGAAGATATTGATGAGTGTTTAGACATTTGTGAAGATCTATTCCACGACAACAAAGAGAATGATCTTGGAATACAAACCAAAGTTCTCATAATTCTTGATGATTGTGCAGTGAGTAAAGATGTAAAGAAACGAAGCAGTAAACTCATCGGTCTCGCTTTTAGTGGACGACATATTGGAATTTCTGTTTGGGTTTTAACACAACAATTGACTAGCATTGCAAAACCATTCAGAGAAAGTCTTGGTTGTATTATTGCGTTTCATAATCCAGACTCTGATGTAACAGATTCACTTTTCAAAAGTTCTGGTTCTGGTTCTGGAATTGATAATAATGAGAAGAAAACTATTTGTGAAATACTAAAAAATGAAAAACACTAAAGGATTTGTTTTTCTCTCCGTCATTCGTTTTCATACCATATTGAAATACCACAAACAACTTAAGATTTTGTTTTGACAAATAAATGACAGAAATTGTAAACGATTACGTTAATCTTGAAGAGAACGAAACGAAAGAAGAACAAAAACCAAAAGCAAAAGCAAAAAGAAAACCAAGACAAAGTAAAAAGAAAGAATCACAAAAGGAAGTTGAAATAGATCCAGAGGTACAAAGTGAAATATCGAGAAAAAGAGATATTCTTGCTTCAGTTGCCATGACGGTTGGTTTGGAAGAATATGTAGGAGAAAACGTTAGTGCAGTTGATATTAGAAAGATGAATGATTCTGATTTAGAATGTTTATTCAAGGTTTATGAAGAAACATCTGGACAAGAATTAATGAAAGATGGGATGGGAATAGCTGTTGATGGAATTATTAAGGGACTTTCGTATTTACTTACTTTTGATGACGAAGAGTCTTTGAAGAAAGATTTGTTGAATAATAAGCAATTAGGAACAAGGAGAATTGGGAGATATGCATCAAAAGTTTCTGAGGAATATGGAGACGTGGTGGCTTTTTTGAAAGTTGGGTTGGATATTGTAAAACATGTTGTATTTACAAAAGATGAGTCAACAAAAAATGTTGAAGATGAGAAAAAATAAATGTATTTCTATTTGTTAGCATTTTGTTAGCATTTTGTTAGAAAATGCTAACATGACTTAAAAGTGTTAGAAATTAAGGTAAAATGGAAGAATTAGAATTAAAATTTGACGTTGAGAAAACTAAAGAGCCAGAACCAGAATCAGAACCAGAATCAGAGATTGAAGAAACAAACGAGACAGATTCAGATTCGGAAATAAAAATTATAATAACTACCATCACCAAGAAAAAGGTCATCACGAAAAATCATGTTAATACGACTAAGAAAACTACGAAAACTGTTAAGAGACGAGGACGAAGAAAGCTTGATAAAGTAGAACCACCATCATATATTACGTGGGTTTTTAGTTCTAATACAATTTAAAAGTATGAAGTGATATTTCAAAATGTTAGAATCTACAGAAAATACAGAAAATACAGAAAAGTGGACCAAATAACAAATGTTCCAACCGATATCGAAAAGAAATCTGTGAAGAAAAAAGATCCTAAGAAAGTAGCTGCTGGTAAAGCCTTAGCAAAAAAGAACAAGGAAGCAAGAGAGGCGTTAAAAAAGAGCCAGGATAAGGATGAAGAAAGTGTTAACCCTTTGAGTTTTTTAGACGTGTCTAATGGATTACAAATGACAGCCGGTTTGATAGGTTCTTGTTTCGTGATATATCATGTTTACAGATTTTCTTACCCCCCGAAAACCACCGTAGATGCAAAACATGAAATGGTTGTGAATAGTCCTGTTGAGAATAATAAAGTGGAAGAATCGACCCCAGTCAAGGAAACAAAACAAAAAAGTCAAACAAATATTGATATGGAATGATTTAAAGATTAACACATCGTATTTCAAAAATGAGCAGTGAAAATAAACTTGCTAGTAATGCAAAAGAGGCGGTTGCTCTGGTTGCAATTTCCGCGGGAATTGGTTAGCTGTGAAGAAAGCTTTAAGAAAGGCAGTAACTTCAGATCCTTCTTCGAGTTTGATGAATGCGGTTGAGTGGACGGGAGTTATGATTGGAGCAATTTACGCAAGAGATTATCTCAAAGATCAAAAAATTATTCCAACTTAAGAAAATGAAAATAATTAACAAAATGAAGATCATAGGTGTAACAGTATGTGGGTTTTTGCTTGGAAAAAGTCTTATTGATTTATTAAAAACAAACCAGATACCAATAAAGGATTTGAGTGGGGTCACAATAGAGAATACTCATACTTATGACATATCAGGCATTGCAATTACATTTTTTGGTTTCACCGCCGGATTATTGATATAAGGAGTTAAAGTTACCATTCTAAAAAGAATGGCAACATTTTTAACCGTAGCTATTGGTGCGATATTAAACGCAGGTACGTTTATTGGCGGAAGTTACTTGGCAAAGTTCTTGTCAGGAAAAGATCAAGACGAAGAAAGAAAGAGACACGATTTGGCTATGGAAAAATATGAAAAAGATTACAACGATTGGAAAGAAAAAATGGGTAAAATAGAACTTTGGAGAGAAAAACGAGAAAAAGATAAAGAGAACGCTTCGTATAATTTTCGAAGCACAGATGAGGCATTAAAGGCCTATGCTGAAACTCATCCGGATGAAAATTTAAAAGAACCTAATTTCAATGATTATTATTCTCCAAGCAAAGACCAAAAGAATGGAGAGATGATATTCACAGGATTAACTGTAGCCGGTTTGGCTTATGGTGTCTCAAAAATATATTGACTTAATGTTTTCGTATGATGAATAAAATCATACGAAAATGGCAGAAATAGATCCAGAAAATCCTTTTGATCCTAGTACACATGACGGAGATGGGGGTGGTGAAGAAATCCCATTGAGACCAACTAGTTCTCGCGATACAACTTTGAATCCTTTTCAACACCGCGATACACACGATACTGAAGAAACATCATTTGGTGGTGATTCAGAAACAGATCTATTATTGCCTGATACTCCAGGAAATAATCAAGAGTCTGAAAATTTCTTAAAAAAGATATGGCCTGGCGCTAATTTAAGCAAGTTACATTATGATCAAGATCGATTTGGGAGGCACTGGGTTTCGCTAACCTCGAAAAATTCAGCAAAATTCTTTATAGACGAAGATGGAAATTTATCACCTGAAAAACGAGGAAATAAACCATCTGGAAAACTACTCACTGCGTTAGGAAAGACATCGATAGAGATCATGGATGACAACGATCGAAAAATAGAATGGAACAAGAAAAAGGAAAAAGAACTAAGAGAGGAAAAAGAAAAGAACGACAAGTTAAACAGGGCAATCAAGAAATTGACAGATGATAACGAATCATTGAAAAGTCGCGTCTCTAGAAGAGACGATTCTATTAAGGTTCTTGAGAATGAGTTGAAAAAGTCAACCTCGCCCGAAGAAGGAAAAAGTTGGAAGAAGAAATAGAAAGACAAAGGGCAGAAGTGGCCAAGGCAAGGAAAGAAAACGAGGCGGTAATGAAACGAAACAAAGAAAGGATTGAGGAGCTTCAAGCAGAAATAAACGATAACCCAGAAGATAGGGAAAGAATTGAAGAAAAAATAAACGAATTAGAACAAGAAAACGAGAGATTAGGAGGAGAGAATGAACAAATTTTCGAAAGGTTAAGTCTCAAAGAAAAAGTTAAATATATCTTCAAGAAATACGGCTTGTCTGTTGTTGGTGTTTTAGCAGCTGTAGGAACCATAATTGGTGTTATCGTATCAAATCTCAAAGCAGGTTTATCAAAGGTGGCAAAAGGTGTTGGAGAAGGACTTAAAGAGATTGGAAAAAAGTTGGCTGGTATTCTTCCTGGAATGGTTGGGGCAATAGTTAGCTTTTTGTTTAAGGCTGCTGGAGAAGCTATCGGATTTCTCTCGAAACACGCTTGGTTATTGATTCTCCTTGTCGTAACTTTTGTCATTGAAAAATTTAAGAATAAGAATAAAAAGTAATAAATATGTATCAGACAAACTTATTATTAAGGTTAAAAGCTCATAGAAAAAATAGTAAAAATCAGGTTGTAAGTGTAATAGCAAAAGTAAAACTTGCAAAACAAATCCAAGGAGCAAAATTCCTTGAGGCTATTTCCTGCCCCTACACAACTTCTCCTTTAATCATTCGTTGTGACCTAGTGGATGAGAGTTCGTTCTTCTCAAACATGAGTGAAGGAGAAAAAGTGCTAGAGAAGGTCAATAATACAGATAAATTCTTGATTGTTGAGAACAGCATACCCTCTGTTAAAGTACCCATAAGTAGCGCAAAAAGTCTAATAAATGGCTTCGTGATTGAAATTGAACTATTTAGAGATAAAGCCATCTTTAACCACGAATCACTTCCAGAGTCATTTGCTCAAATTGCTATTCATCATACAGAAAAATAACTTAACTTAAGAGAATATTAAATGAATGATAACAAAAATGAGTGAAGTTACTCGAAAAGAAAGATTATACCCTGATATTCCGAAGGATTCAAACGCTTTCACACTGGACGAAAAATTGGATTTACCGCAGCTTTGAACTAGAGTAAATATGTGGTAAATTTAGAGGTCTAAATTTGCACAAAATTTGCGCACAAGGCAAAACTGCAGTGAATATATAAATTTGCTAGCTCTGGAAAAGGGAAGTAAACTTAATCCAAAGTTCATATTTTCAACTGATAAACATCACATTTGCTGAACCAAGGGAAATATGAAAGTTGCTAAACATTTGCTACAATTTTACTTGGGAGCAAACATATTGCTGTAAATATTACAGTTAGTCCGTAAGCACATAAATTTGCTAGTCCTGCAAAGGGAAGTAAACCCAATCCAAAGTTCATATTTTCCATTGATAGACATCACATTTGCTGAACCATGGTAAATATGAAAATTGCTAAATATTTGCTTTAATTGTACTTGGGGGCAAGCATATTGCTGTAAACTTTGAATTTACTCATGGTTTGCTATACTTTAAAATATGGTACGTATTGTAATTTTTGTTGCGCATATAATTAAGCAAACTCATCTACAGAAAACAGATAACTTTAAAATGAAAATGCACAATGGGAGTTGGCTTCCCTTTCTTATCTCATAAATTTGTGATGCTGTTATTTTCTTCAACTGAACTGGTGTTCGGTTTCGTTAATATTTTTTGTCATAAAACTTCCGCCGGATGTAATTTTGTCTGTATAAACACGTGCGTGGAGCGAGCAGCCTGTCAAATGTCAATCACATAGAGTGCGTGTTGTGTGTCGAAATAAATCGGGCAGCGTGTATTCTTGAGTTATCAGTCTGGTAATCTCTTAAAAGTTGAAGAATCTGAGTATGCTACATGTTTCACTATAGTAAACAAAAACCAAGAAAGAAAAAATTAAATTATTATCGGCGCGATTCCGAAAACAATACCTCTTGAAGACTGAATAGTCTTTTGGTAGTGTACAATAAATTGCTAAAGTTCGGTACGCAATGGCTCTCCATCTGTCGTTAACCTCCTCGGAAGGTACAAAGGTATCTGGCTTTCGTTCTCCAGAGTTTGCTTGGTTCGTTCTAGACGCCGCTGGTGGGCCAAGTGTTTGATAAACCGACCAATATTATATAATGCGGATGGTTTGACTCTCCCTTGCGTTGCGAATCTTCTGTTTTGGTGCTAGCGTATTTGCCGGTGCTTGACCAGAGAAGCGAATTCAAAACAGAATAATATATAAACACGCCTGCCGTATAATCTTGGACTGAATTAATTCCCGCCAACTTCGCGCCAAGAGTTCGAGTACAGTTTGCTGGGTAAAATCTGCATTTCCCATTAAGCCATTACGCAGTCCAACTTTTAGGCTACCACCACCATTTGACGACAACAGCAGACTCCGCTATGACTACCAGGATAGTTCCACAGGCTCGCACAGTTTTCACGAGAAATGCTGGTCTCCACTCTCCAACAATTAATAAAACAAATGAACAAACACAGGCAGTGCCTGTGAACTTTGACATGACGTCAGCGTATCACCCAATCACATGCGAAGATTTGAGAACATAATTATTCCAAGTGTTGGCGCAATTTTAATTTAGTACTCCTCTACATCGTTCGGTTGAAGAACGCGTTTGTTCTCCTGCATGGTTTTAACCGTCTTTTGTGAAACATGGCCAGGATTCTGCCTTACCGAAGTAGGAATAATGTGTCAGTTTACTCAAGGACAGACAAGGAGAAATCGTCCCTCCCGAAGCGCTATTGGCTGTTAAGCGCCAGATCGTGACAAGCCGTCAGTTCTGGCTCTTCTTCTTCAAGTATAACGACCTCAAGCCCAGCCACAAATGATGGACGGTACCATAGATGTGCTTTAAAGAGCTCAACAAACGGCTCCTAGCTTGCTCAAACGGCGGAAAACAACGAGTCGAGACAGAGGGATCTCGAAGTCCCTCTTTGCGTGTTATCTTCTTCGCCCCGAAATTTTATCGGTTCCAGCGAGCGGAGCAACCTGACATTCGGAGAGAGGTAAGATAACGCGCAACTAAACCTGTTTAGCCGCCTTTTAGGTTTAATAGTTGCCGAAGACAGCCGTTCAGCGAACGACGAAAATCCCCATACATTTAATTGCTTGTGACGTCACAAGCTTTAAAATGGAACGATTTTTTTTTTCTGGGTTAGAGATCTGCATGCGGTGATTGGTTCATATTATCATGTGATTTGTGATGACGTTGTGATCAAATGACTTGGCGGGCGAGCAGTTTCGCCATTTTGAAGACAGCAAGTTGCTTGCCTTAGTTGGCTCTGTGGATTATTTTATGGACCGCTCATCTTACTTACAAACGCATACGCCGGCTGCGGTAGACCCATACTAAATTTCATTGAGCGGTTTTGGCTTGGGTCGGTCCGTTCAGCCTCAAAAGCCATATTGAAAGCCATGAAAGCAAATGCAATGAACTTATCAATGAACTGCATAACTATGCACAACTGTACAGAAATGTACGAAGAATCTGATATCCAGAACCTTGAGAACTTGAAGGAACAAGCTGAACGAAGGCGCTCGAGATACAAAGACGAGAACCTGGTGTAAAGACGGCGATTCTTGACAAGCGCTTGATAGCGGATTATATGGAACTGTTTAGTATGAGGGTGAACTTGAAGGTACTTTGTATTCTTTTACTTTGTATTATTCTTGCTGATACAAGTAAAGCGTCAGAAAATCTGACTTTTGTTTGGGATCAAAATTTCACTCTGCTGTGCATTTATGTTGTTGTTGCGACATTTTGGCTCGGTGCCATGAAGGTCAAACAATCAGTGGAACAGATGGCGTTATTATTTGAAAATTGGGAAATGGCTGAGGAAAAAGTGACCGTTGGTAGATCTCGCTTCGCTCAGTTTTATTGTATTCCCACAAATGTTTATGTGAAAGAAAACCGAAGTCCTCCAAGACGAAGTCGTGAGCCAAGCCACGTACCATTGAATAACCTTTCACGCATTTTGAACAAGAGTAGAAAAAGCAGGCGACTAATACAAGAATACATTTCAAAGAATGTCCCAAAGTCGTCAAAAGTTCATGATTATACCCGAGCTTACGTACTTCACAATGCTAATGCGTTCCGTGAACGTGCGTGTAAACAACATGGAAACAATAAAAAGCCACAGATGGAAATGGAAAGAGAAAATTAGGATCAATAAACCATCGCTGCGAGAAAGCTAGAAGCTCAAAAAGAAGATTGCCAAAAGTAACCGAGGTGCTAAGATACGTTTGTATTTTAAAATGTGTTAAAAAACAGGCATTTCAAGATCAGACGTATTCAGAGATCAAAATCACAGAACCAAGTACAATGGGTTTTCTCTGTCAAGGGATATAGAAAAAAATTCCGGTCCTTCAGTTGTTGATCCAAACAAAACGATAATCGGTTGGCTTTCTGGATGCACGGAAGCCATACTTTAACAGCGATTTTGGCTTGCATTGTTTTTAAGCGTCGGAAGACTTGAAAATAGCCGTACACAAATGTTTGATGTGTTACCAGCGGGACCCCCGTAAAGTACGAAGGGTTGTGTTTTGCAAATGCTCGATTATAGATACCGCTTCAACCAATGTATCTGTGTTCTAAGCAATATTTGTGTGAAAGAACATCGAATAAGTAGTAGAAGACGAGTCGAAACTTGATAGAAGTTGAACTTTTCCCTGCGGGCAGAGCGTCTCCCTTTGTCGGAAACTCTGCGGCTTTGTGTAACGCGCGGCGTATACGAACAGTCGGCGTTTAACTTCGTTTTGCGTGCAGTAAAGGTTCTTTGTTTATTGTCTGAAGATATTGAATTACTAATAGGTTTGAGGCAAATATCACGCGAGATTAGATACAAGATCTGTCAATGAAATGTCACGAGCAAAATATCATAGAACGGGGAATCCCGAATCATCAGCTACTTAGCTTTCACTCACGCCGCTTTAACAAAAGCAAGAAAGACCGGCAGGCGATTACATCGAGAATATTTGTCACTGAATACCTCGAAGTCTTCAAAAGCTCAAGGTTGATATCCGACTATCCGAGCCGTAATGTTCGCTCCACAAGCCCGTGATGCACGCCTTTGTTGTCACGGTATTCAAACGTCTGCAGCTTCCGATAGAGATGAATTTCGTATCGACCCAGAATTTTGCGTTAAAGCTTAATGCATAGCAGTCTTGAACATATTAGTGATCAGACTTGTACATGTAGGATGCGTAACGTCTGAGATGGCTTTTTCATACGAAGTAATTTCATCATGGAAAGTGTCATGTTTTAATGTGCTACAGCTACTTGAACATGATGCACACGCTGGGAAGATGAGATAAGGCTATTACGCTGTCTTACAGCTGCTTAAGATGTCGGGTATTCCCCAGTCAATCCCATTACAAAATGACAACACAGTTCCTCCACAAAACATGTCAGCTTGAAAATTCACTCAACAAGGTTGCCAGGTTGTATAGCAAGCGTCACACAAGTACTGTCACGTGCATCGGAAAGCAATAAAAACTGGGTTGTTGCAAACGAAGAATATTCCTACGGGGCCTTCGATAATTGTTTTCTCTCAATTATTACTAGAAATACGATAATCGCAGATACCCCCCTCACTCCGTCCTGCACTGGCATATATTAGAAGTTCCGACGCAAAAAAATAAACATAGAAGTAATGTGTCTATTTTATACGACCTTTGACCTTACGACCTTTTATACGACCTTTGATGTAACCAGCTTGTTGTAGTTGATGGGGCAAGCGTATTAAAATAACGTTTTACTACTATATCAAGTGCTGAACACTTAAAGGAGAAAAAGAGTGGCCTGAAATATAGTAACTTTGTGTTACTAAGCTCTGACCCAATAAGAAAACAACATATATATCTGCATCAATTTTTTTTATTCTTAATCTTATTGTCATTATCATCATACAGCACACTAATCACTGTGTGCCCTTTTTACCATACATTTGTGTTATATAAGCTTCATCAACTGCTCCTGCCTGGTACGAAAACCCAAAACCTTGTAGGAAAAAGTAGGAACGTACTCTCCAACCAAAAGCATGCAGGATCACAATCCCTTGGAGGATAAGGGAATAATAACTATCATGAACTTAATACAGGTAAACAACCCTTTCACTCCCAAGCCTAAATGCAGAATCTCTCAGCTTTTTCAAAATACATTATATAAAATAAATTATGTAGTGAGAAGTGACAGTTTAGTCAGCATTCACTTAACCAAAAAGGTACAAAAAGCTATATATTCTCTATACTGTACAATACAGTACACTTTCAATTGAAGGAGAAAATTGAATTTGATCACTCTTAGGTGTGAAAGGGTTTAAACTTGTTGTTACAACATTGATTACTGTCTACCTTGGTGCTGGCCTTATATACTCACATGTTATTGCCACTTATATTACATAACTGTACTGAAGTTTTCCTTCATAAAAAGCAAACAACCCTCTAACAAATAAGTAAATAACAAAACCTTGTGTCAAAAAAGTACACATAGAAAATACTTGGCTCCAAGCATGTCATCCACTTGAGCACAGTATCTCCAGTACCATTCCAAATTTTAAGAAAACATACAGATATACCGAATTTTTTTTTTTTGTGGCATACTCAACAGAATATACAGGCCAATGTTTTTGAGAACATTTTCCTTTGGCATTCTTGTTGGACCAGACAATCGGGTTGTACACGTCAGCATTGAGTTCATTTTTGGCTCCTGACAATCTTACACTTTCATGATGTCAGTGACTTGGTATATGAGGATCCCTTAACAGCACACGAGTTGGCTTCTCAGCATGATTCCTTCACTTTAACATTTCCTTTAGCATGATCTTTGGAGATGAAAACACATGTTCAGGTTTTTGTCTTTGATACATATTGTTGCAAATTTATTATACAGTACTTACCTATAAAGAACATAGAAATTGAACTTCCACTTGGACCGAAGTGTAAGTTTAGCCAAGGAACCTCTTTCTTTGCTCCTACAAAAATCAGAAAAGGCACCAAGTTTTAAGTGGATTAATAAGATAATTCACATGATGTACACAATACAATGCACTTTCATAGCTAACCTGTACTATTCATCCACAATTGACATAAATCTTGGATGCTGGATGCAGGATGCTGCAAAGGAACTGGCACACTGTAAATAAATACTTGTTGTCCTGGTAATAGAGGCCAATTCTTTCCTCAAAACACTGCTATAAATGTTTTTGGTTATCCCCGAGCGTAATATCAAGTGTACATGGCATAAAAACAAATGCACATCATCATATGGACAGCTAAAGAAACTTCACTGCATAGATCATAAATCACTGTAAATTAATTAGGCACTGATATTGTAGTAAAAATTGGTAAATATTCTAAAACACAAACTACAGCTTTTGCATTGGTAAATCAAAGTACAAAAACATGTATACAGTATTGTGTTCTCTTCGATCCTTGTGTATGAAAATGCAGCAAATAATAGAAAACACATTCATTGGTCTGATTAAACAGGAATTCAGATAAAACAAAATTTCACCATGCATCCTTTGTTCAGCTGTTCTTCGTTGAAAATAAACAATGACAAAGAACAATCCTTGTGTATGAAAATGCAGCAAATAATAACAAAACACATTCATTGGTCTGATTAAACAGGAATATTTCACCATGCATCCTTTGTTCAGCTGTTCTTCGTTGAAAATAAACAATGACAAGGAATGGCCGTATTGCAATTAATGCATCATTGTGCAAATTTGGCCATCAATACACAGAGGTCAAAAATGTAAACACAACCATAAAAGCCATACAGAATAACTTTCAATTCTTACCTGCTCCTTGCTTCCTGATGATAAGAACGGGCAGATCACTCATATAGGCTGGAAGAGTGCTGAGGAATCCCTGAACATCCTGTGGCAAGTTGAGGACATGACCTTTGTACCCACGCTGGCCGCCGTGTTTACGGTAAACACACATGATGGGGAAAGCTCTGGCGATCAGCATTTCCTCTACTTCGGTAAGGTCCTGTAGTTCTGCAGGCACTGTCCCAGGATTCATGTCGTTGTCAGCCGAGAACAATGGACACGAAGTCTTTTTGTCGCGCTTGCACTTGGTGTAGTCCTACTCGGACATACTACGGTTGGTGATCGGCCATTTTTCTTTGCATACCTTGCAGCGTAAGTGTCGGAGATTTTCCTCAAAGCTGTGAAAGGCAGTGAGTTCCTCCCGTACCCACTCTTGTTCGTGGAATGGAGGAGTTTCTGGATTTGCCCACCCACGGTTATGCAAATATTGTTGTTTTTGGCTGCGAAGTTCCTCGATAACTGCAGCACGCTGTTGCCGGCGTCGAGTGTTGGCTTCATTTTGAGCTTGAAGCCTGCGGGTACTCCGTTCAGACGATTCATTGCTACGTCGAGAAGGTACTCGCTGGCGACTGGATTCTCTCTGCGGAGTTGTCTGTGTCAACCGCTTCTCTTTATAACGCTTTTGATCGGCACTCATGCGCTGTTGTCTTTGCGGAGTCTTTTCTTCGGCCCGTTTTTTTCTCCTGAAGTTCCCGATTTGCTTTCAAGCGCTGTTCTATTTGCGGAGTTGTCTGCGTTACCCGCTTCTGTTCATGTCGCTTTCGATCGGCATTCATGCGCTGTTGTTCGCTCGTTTCACGATTTCGCCTTGCTCGTGCCTGTTCCCTTCTCATTTGAAGACGAGCTTCGAGAGACTGTTGTGTTTCAAGTTTTTCAGTTAAGTTTTCCATTTTCGTGAACGCAGCTACGATATATTGTTGCTTCGTTCAAATCTAATTTCTCTAAGTTATTCCGAGTAAAACAACAGGGCACACGTGATCGATCCGGCCTATGTTATTGGCCAGCGGGGTAACCGCGCCTAAAGTCGTACGCCAGACAGACAGACTGACTGACAGACAACGTTAAATTTCGAGATGGCGACAGGCTTGGAGTCCCCAAGTAGGCGGTATAATTTTACTGCATTAGTGTCGTGAGTATTTCCCTCACTTCGTTCGGGGATAATACACTTTTTCGTGAATATCTGTTTGACCGAAATTAGAAGAAAAGAGGGCAAGAAAAATAAAGGGAGCTCTTGGATCCGTCATGTGCAAAAACTGACTCGGCTATAATATCTTTTGCATATAAACGCACGACAAAAGTTCCTCTCCCGGGACCCCGCGTGTCTCTATTCATTGTACTAATGACGTCACAAGCGCACTGGCCACGGGCCTGTCTTGTTCTTTATAATCGCCTACGGTCATGTTCTTTCGTAATATCAAAAGTGTCACATATCACTGCGTGACCGACAGACAGATCCCCGGAGCCTGGGCTTTCTCAAGGAACGGATATGGATTACTCTGGTGTTGGAAATTTGTACATATTGTTGGTTTCACATATGCTATTAATAATAGGTTCAATGCATGATTGCAATATTGCTTATAAAGTGTATTTACTTGATGATGTTAGTTAATAATATGCTATGACTTGGATCAACTAAGGGTCGATGTGTGAAAGTTGGACACCGTGAAAGAACTTGAAGCTACATTTCCATGAACAATATATATAATATATCTGTGACGAACAGGATGTTTATTTGCATTAGCAAAACTTAATTTCTGCTTACTATTGTAAATATCTCAAATGCACTTACAAACTTGACAGAGAGATCAGTTACATTATATGTTTCTATTGCAATTTTTACAGATGCAAGTCAGAAAGC
Organism: Plumapathes pennacea; assembly: GCA_964036295.1. Taxonomy (NCBI): domain Eukaryota; kingdom Metazoa; phylum Cnidaria; class Anthozoa; order Antipatharia; family Myriopathidae; genus Plumapathes; species Plumapathes pennacea. The sequence continues at coordinate 27,545,473 of OZ038463.1, read as the reverse complement.
AGCCAGATGTGCACGAGAGAGGGAGTAACAAAGAAGGAACATTGCTCAAGACATTGAGAACAGGCTGGTTATTGAACTGCTCTGGCCAAGTGTGGAAAGTGCAACATTTGATGGTTCACTGTATGATAGTATGATAACAGTGGCCCGCACAAGAACTCAGAAGACCACACCTCCATGGTCATCTCAAAAATGTCAGGCACAAACTCTGAGCAGCCAATACTTGAAGATACCCCAGCATGACAACTGCAAGCTTACTGTCTTATGAGTCAAATAATTTCACTCATATCATTGTTTCATTTCAAGTGATTATCAGATGCTGATTCATAATCTTTCAAAAGTGCTGGTCGTTAACTGTCAGATGTAAACAGTGGCTAAGAGGGGTGGGAAAAGTTTTAATGTGTATGATCTCCATTGTGGTCAGGCAAGATTCACTTCCCATATTTCAGTCTATTTTTTTCAATACATTTATCAATTCAATTATCCCTGTGTGACTAGCAATGCATAGTTTTTACTGTATACTGCATGAAACAGAGAGGAATAAATTATGATATGCTGAATCGGATGGTCTGAAATGATGATCCCACCCTGCCCCACCCTTCAAGGAACAGTATGATTCATGAGTCAATGTCCTTACCATGGCCGTTAAACACTGTACTATCAATGTCAAAAAACATATTTGTATGCATAAAATTTCAAATTTGCTCACATTCAAAAACCATTTTTCCAACATTTTTGCACACCTTTTGCTATATGGTATTGGTCATATTTGCTCCAATTTTGCTTCCTCAAGTAAATGCCTGATTTTTCCGACTACACTTCATGTTTACGTACACACATTATCTAACGCGCACTTCAGCTTTGCTTTGTGATTACAACAGGGCAAATACTTGTCAATTATGAAGATACAAACCACATTTGCCTCATAAGTAAAACTGGTTCGCAGATGTAAGTTTACACAGTATTTACACCATAGTGTAAATGAACTAAAGATGAAATTTCTGTAAAATTTACTGATTAGGCAAATGTCATGCATTTGTGAAATATGGCATAGCTTTGCTTAAAGTGCACATAAGCCTTCAGAGGATACATTTTTATACGAAATTAGGAAGTAATCTAAGCAACTTATGCCCAAAAGAAAGCCTTTCCGAAGCGTTCTTATATTTTTTTCACGCGTTTGAAATCGGAAATATAAAATTCAGACCGCGCAATGTAGGAGACTGGGACCTGTGACGTCAGAGGAATGGCGCGTTTCGGCTTGACACCTCTTCATAGCTCTTATTTATCAGGTTTGTGTACGTTTTTCTCGCTGTTTACCCGTGTTTTTGGACTCGTACGGCAATGGCGAGCTCTAGAAGCGATGAAGAAAGCGGTATATCTGATATCTAAACTATATTACATTGATTCCGCGTGTATACTGTACGATATCCACTATGAAGTCCAACCCGTGCGCTGACAAGAGCTACTTGCTGACCAAGAATGGCATGAAGCGTAACAGAAAGGAAAGGGAGGGAAAAGAACAAGAACCATAACACTGCAAGATCGCTCGGAAGAACATTTTGGAGCCAGTAGTTGGTAAGCGTAAAATATGTCCGAGTTTTGGATTTGTTTACGTGGTACATCTGTAATTGCTTCTCTGTGTTTTACTCATATTTTAGGTGTTCGTGTGGGAATTGCAATGTTGATGTGCTACGGCAGCATCGGCATTCACTAGCATTGAGATTCTGCGGATGTCTCACGATAACTCTCGCTCGGGATTTCGACTGAGAGCAGTTGCGTAATTCGTCACGGCAGTTGACCACGGTCAGTTATATTTGACTTCGAGAGAGCGCGGCTCTTCTGAAAACTCCTGGAATGTACAAAAACAGTCATTCTAAACTTCCCTGTACGGGTAGACAATAAAGTATTACACTTTAATTGCGGTTTGTGGCGCCCTTCTTCACCGTTTGGAGGATTTTGCTTTCGTCGCGGTGGATCAACAGGCGACTGTCAACAGTCAGAACGACTCCTTTCGGAGTTTGCCAAAAATTTCCAACTTCTGCGGCCGTCGTCTAACTTCGGCGATGTGGAAACCAAGTTGTTTGAGTAAATATGTGCCACAAATCCGGCACACGGTCGACTATAGCCCTAGAAAAATCTAGCCGAAAAACCATCTTTCGCTCGGTTTCAAACATGAATTGCAGTGTCGCAGTGTTGACCTCATCGACCATAAACCTCCGGCGAACGCGATGGTTTGCTCATTTGATATTCGATACCTACGATAGAAAAGGTAACAAACTTCCCACAGCTGAATATATTTTGGATTAAATATAATTACTTATTACTACCCGTCGACAAATTGTGGGACCCGACGATTACTCGATCAATCTTTCCCCTTCTTATCAACTTTGTACTACAATACCGAGATTGTCCTTTACCAGGTCCAAGTCGAGATTGTGCAATTCGTTATTGTCAATTCCATGCAATGTCAAAATCATCTGGTTTGAAATAAGCTGAGCAGAACCGGAATTGATCGTCAGCTCCCATTTCACACGTTTGGCCTTGACAAACTGGACCATTTCTCTTTCGCTTCCTCGCTTCACCTCTTTGGTCATTCGGAAACTGAATCATATAAAATGCGAATCCTTGCTTATGATCTGGCTCCCAGGAGCAGCCTCCAACAACACATCTATAAGGCATTTCGGAGTAAAACCGGTGAAAACTCTGTTCGGACGAGTCGAGACGCCACTCCTCTGACGTCACAGCCCAGGCCCTTGATCAATCATCTTACGCGGACAAATCTAAACCGGAAGTCAAAATGGCACTTTTTCGCATGTTTACTGGGCGAAAAAAAATATAAGAACGCTTCGGAAGGGCTTTCTTTTGGGCATAAGTTGCTTAGATTACTTCCTAATTTCGTATAAAAATGTATCCTCTGAAGGCTTATGTGCACTTTAAGTGACCAAATATGAAGAAAATGTGGCCATATCCACGTTTGCCAGGGGGTGTAAATCCAATGCAAACATTGACGTTGCTTCTGAGCAAATCCATCCAAATCTAAGTAAATAAGGAATTTGCATTATATTTACGCTAGATTTACTCCTGGTGTAAATTCATTTTTTCGTCCAGTGTCAGGTTAAGTGTTTGCACAAGAATTCTCGAAACGATGAATATAAACTTGGAAAGTGATACCAAGAAGAGAAACGAAAAATTAAAAAAGCACTCTAGACTTAGAACAGTAAACATATTTTCATCGGCTGGCGCTTCAGTTTTATCAGTATCTGGAGCAGGTGTTTCAGGAACTGGTTTTGGTGTTATCGTTGGTGCTCCTCTCATCGGAGTCGGTGCACTCTTAGGAGTAACATCTCTAGTGACTATTGCGCTCGACAAGGAAGCCATAAGAAAATTAACGATTTACGAAAAGTTAATATCACTTGGTCAATCAAAAATTAGCAACATTCATGAAATGTTAAATAAAGCACTTTCAGATGAAAATGTTTCTGAGGAACAGTTTAGGAAAATGAACAACGAAATGATTATGAATCGAAAAGAAACGAAATTATTAGGGTTCCAAAAAAGGGAGGAACGCTAAGAGGGTCGCAAAGCGTGAGAGACTTGACAGAAGAACTTTTGAAACTTCTTCGACAATCGAAAACTTCTTGAATATAGACAAAATAACTTTTGAAAATTTATTGGATAAATTAGACATTGACATAAACATTAGCATTAGAAGTCGAAATATGGACCAAAGAATGGAACCAAGCGCTCCACCAGCATATGAAAATGTTACTTAAAAGTTTATTGTTTCGTATTAAAAAATACGAAACATGAGCAAGAAAGCAATACTCAGCGAAAGAGATAAACAAAGAGCAGTAAGTTCAGATGAATCTGCCATTTTTCACAAAATGTTTCCAAAAGTTAACATGCAAGAGTGGCTTGAGAATAAGAAAAAAGCCTATGATATGTTCAAGAAACATTTCCCCGACGCGAAAGATGAAAAAATTTATGAATACGACGCAGACGGAAAATTTATTACATCATGGAAAGATACTGCTAATGGACCTGGAGCCTCAAGAGACATCTGGTCTGATGGAAACTTTTTAGTGAATCCAGAAACATTTTCAGAAGATTTGAAAGAAGATTTTGGAAGAAGAGTTTTATTTCCATTCACATTATTAATGACGACGGAAACTTATAGCCTCCATCCAACGCCTTTCAATCATTCCACTAAACCAGTTCCAACAGATTTGAAAATTTACGTCACGCCTGAAAAGTCCTTTGTTGCGAAAATGAAAAATGTTTTCATGAATGAAACGCTAACGTTTACAACTGCCAAACAGGCTAAAAAGTGGTTAGCAGGACCTGACATAGAATTTTGGCCGCAACAACTAAGCTTCGCTGTTTGGTGTGCCACTTGTGGATGTGGTATTGGCCTTGATGAAAATTATTCAAAAGTAGTTCAAAGTTTAATTGAATTTCATGTGTATTTCACGATACGAAGAATTCTTTATGAGTTGGGTGTCGCTTTGCCTAATACAAATGCTTTCAACGCGTTGAATAATCCTGTTGACAAAGGAAAATATCAAGCTTTGTGTAATGAGTTTGGATTGATTAACCCAGACCTTCGATGGACGCGTGGAACAAATGGCGGATTAGGTGATGTTTACGCTTATGATCACGTTCACGGTCATTATTCAAATACAAGAACAAGTCCTTGGTTTTCAAATAAAGATGCAAAATGGCCTAATGGCGGATTACACTTTTCAGATGAGAGTGGTTCTTCGAATAAAGTAATTCAACACATTCGAAACGATTTTCATAATGGTAAACAACTTGAATGGTTCGCTTTGAGAAAAGGCAAAGGAATTCCAAAAGCAGGACTTGGAAGACTTAATAGGAGTATCGAAGCTTTTGTTTATTGCGTCTTGGGAGCACAAGCGAATGTTAGAAATCCGATCGTTGGAGACGGAGGTGGAGTTCAAGAAGCGCAACAAGAAATGTTGATTTTATTTGAAAGCGCTGTGATTGAAGAAGACATTTCGAAAAGTATCACAAGATATCAACTGGCTGTTCAAAACGCAAAAGTAAAATTAGATTTTGCAATCACGCCGGGAACTTGGTTGCTTCCTTCTGAATTAGTCATAAACACAGGAAGAGTCGATGGTTATAACAACAAATTACAAAAGGCTACAGATGACATGAAGTTTGGAGCGAATGATTCAGTCAACGAAAAATCTAGTGAGGATACAAATAAGAAGAAAGATTCATCTCAGAGTAGTGTGAAACCAGATCATGTTGTACACGAAAGCCGAAAGCAAACAATAAACGCAACAAAATTGATGATTCAGTGAGCTCAAGAATTCACGAAGAAAAATTAGCGTCAATCGCTGTAGTTGTTGGAGGAGTTGTTTGGTGGTGGTTTCGTTAATTTCTATTTTGCGAAGAAGCTAGAAATAATAAACTGACAAAAACACAACTTCATCTTTTTTCAAAAAACGCTCATGGCATGAGCGCAAAACGACTGAGAAATTCACGATTAACATAATTGTCAACTTTATTTTTTCCTGACAAAAGAGTGCTCATGGCATGAGCGCAAAACGACTGAGAAATTCACGATTAACATAATTGTCAACTTTATTTTTTTCCTAATAAAAAACGCTCATGGCATGAGCGCAAAACGACTGAGAAATTCACTATTAACATAATTGCCAACTTCATCTTTTTCCTGACAAAAGAGCGCTCATGGCATGAGCAAAAAACGACTGAGAAATTCACGATTAACATAATTGCCAACTTCATCTTTTTCCTGACAAAGAAACGCTCATGGCATGAGCGCAAAACGACTGAGAAATTCACAATTAACATAATTGCCAACTTCATCTTTTTCCTGACAAAGAAACGCTCATGGCATGAGCGCAAAACGACTGAGAAATTCACTATTGACATAATTGCCAACTTCATCTTTTTCCTGACAAAAGAGCGCTCATGGCATGAGCACAAAACGACTGAGAAATTCACTATTAACATAATTGCCAACTTCATCTTTTTCCTGACAAAGAAACGCTCATGGCATGAGCGCAAAACGACTGAGAAATTCACGATTAACATAATTGCCAACTTCATCTTTTTCCTGACAAAGAAACGCTCATGGCATGAGCGCAAAACGACTGAGAAATTCACGATTAACATAATTGCCAACTTCATCTTTTTCCTGACAAAGAAACGCAAAAATGAGAATATTTAGATTCTGGGACAACACCCCACCTCACGCCACCCCACCCCCTTTAACGATTAAGAAGGATGTAATTAGGCTATTTTAATTTACCTCTCTTACCTCTTCGTGCTAGCACAACAACCCACAAGCGTTTTTAAAAACAACCCACAAGCGTTTTTAAAATGATTTTAAAGGCTTAAGGGCAGAGTTTTTAGTATAAGACATGACCACATTGAACGAATTACGAAAAGGAATTGCTAAGGAGCTTGGTATTAAGGGCAGGTGGAAGATGAATAAGAAGCAATTAGAAGAAGCTATTTTGAGGGTGCGCGAAGGGGTTGAAAGTCCGAAAAAAGTGGATGATGTGAAACCGATACCTAAACCAAGAACGAAATTACCAGAAGGAGTTGAGCCTATTGCTAAGCCTAGAAATGTTAATCGTTGTCCACATAACAAAGTTAAATCTTATTGTAAGGAATGCGGTGGGGCAAGATTTTGCGTTCATAATGAAAGGAAGTATTATTGTTTGAAATGTAGAGGAAAGGGAATTTGCGAACATGATAAGGTAAAATTTTATTGTAAAGTTTGTGGTGGAAATGGAATTTGTGAACACGATAAGATAAAATATTATTGCGTAGATTGTGCAGGAAAGGAAATTTGTGAACACAATAGGAGAGAATATTATTGCAAAATTTGCAATGGAAAAGGAATTTGTTTGCATAACAAGAGAAAATATTCATGTTTAGAATGTAAAAATTACAACAAAGAATAATTTTTTATTTACTTAAAGTTTTTTATTTATAAAGATATAGCTATGAAAATTAAAGACTTGAAAACTGAAGATATTAAATTTACTGATTTTGAGACCAAGAAGAACAAGAAGGGTGAAAAATTTCATGTTATGAAAATTTTTATTGAATCAACAAGAGGTAAAAGTAAGCCAATAATTTTGGAAAAAACTAAAGACGTATCAACACTTGGATTAAAACGAGTAGAAAAGGATGATGGAACATTAAGTCACTTTTACTTTCCATTAGTTTTCGGACCTGTATTTATGGACGAAAAATGGATTGAAAAATTTTACGAAATTTCAGATTTTATAAAAGAACATGTTAAAAACACAGAATTGATTAAGAAAATTAATAAGAAAGGTGGTATTAGTTTTGATAAATTTGATCTCATAAAGAATGAACCTGGTGAAGATCCAATAATGTTTTTAAGAGTTGGGCACAATAAGGGAAAGGTTTTTAGTAGATTTTTTGGAAACAAGGGAAATGTTTTAAAACAAGAATTTATGATCGATGAACACTTTGACGTTGACGTAAAGATTAAAATAGATTCGGTTTATGTTAATTCAACTCACGTGTATTTACAAGCGAGTTTAGTAGAAGCGATTGTTTCACCATTGTCAAGGATACATGTAGACTCAGAAAGTGAAATTGAAAGCGAAGATGAAAATTAAGCTGAAAAAAATTGATTTTAAATAAAAATGGCTTAAGGAAATTTGATTAAATGAGTAGAATGGGTGAAAATCTTGAGACTTTAGAATTTGAGGTTACTAAGCAAAGAGTTATTGAGGAGGTTAACGAGGCTTATTTTAATAATAAGGTTTTAGAAGATGATGACATAATAGGTGATCTTATTGAAATTTTTGGCGTATTAGATTTTGATTTTCTTTATCGTGATGAAACGAGAGCAGAGAAGGTTTTTTCTAACATTATTGAATATTTAGACGACGAAATGATTGAGTGTTGTGAAACGTACTTCAAAGTATAGCGTAATTAAAGACTGAAGGTTTGCGTTGCGACTAACACTAAATAATTCATAACAACTTTGTTATGAATTAAGTTATAGTGACGCGTGACCTTAGAAAAACTTGATAATTATTAAATGCCCTATGCATCGGGCACATGGAATTTAAAGTATTAGAAAACTTGAAAATAATCGAGTGTCCGACGCGTCGGACAGGTATAATTTAGAGAATATCAATTTTGGAAAAAGCGAATCACTAATTTTTTAGGTACCCAACGCGTAGGGCACAATGATTTTGCAAAAATTAGGTTTTGATGAGACACGCGTGTCTCACCTAAATGAATAATTAACGAAACCACCACCAAAAAGCTCCTCCAACGACGACAGCGATTGAAGCTAATTTATCCTCATGAATTTTTGAGCTAGTAGAATTAGTAGAGGTAGTCGAGACAGTTGGAACGACTGAAGGATTTAATTTTGTTTCGGTTACATTTTGGCTTTCGTTTTCAACATGATTTATACTATGAGATGAATCTTTTTTTGAGATCGTTTTGTTTATCTTGTTCACTGAATCATTCGCTCCAAATTTCATGTCATCTGTGGCTTTGTGTAATTTGTTATTATAACCTTCGACTCTTTCTTCGTTTATTATTAATTCAGAAGGAAGCAACCAAGTTCCCGGCGTGATAGCGAAATCTAACTTCACTTTGGCATTTTGCACAGCGAGTTGATATCTTGAGATACTTTTCGAAATGTCTTCTTCAATTACGGCGCTTTCAAATAAAATTAACATTTCTTGTTGCGCTTCTTGAACTCCTCCTCCATCTCCAACGATCGGATTTCTAACGTTCGCTTGTGCGCCTAAAACACAATAAACGAAAGCTTCGATACTTCGATTCAATCTTCCAAGACCCGCTTTTGTAATTCCTTTGCCTTTTCTCAAGGCGAACCATTCATGTTGCCTCCCGTGATGAAAATCGTTTCGAATGTGTTGAATTACCTTATTTGAAGAGCCGCCTTCATCCGAAAAGTGTAATCCTCCATTTGGCCATTTAGCATCTTTATTCGAAAACCAAGGACTTGTTCTCGTGTTAGAATAATGTCCGTGAGCGTGATCATAAGCGTAAATATCACCTAATCCTCTGTTTGTCCCACGCGTCCATCGAAGGTCACTGTCAACGGAAATTCCAAACTCCTTACACAAAGCTTGATGTTTCCCTTTGTCAACAGGATTATTTAACGCGTCAAAAGCATTGGTATTTGGCAAGGCGACACCCAACTCGTAAAGAATCCTTCTTATTGTGAAATACACGTGAAATTCAATTAAACTTTGAACTACCTTTGAATAGTTTTCATCAAGGCCGATACCACAACCACAAGTAGCACACCAAACGGCGAAACTTAGTTGTTGTGGCCAAAATTCAATGTTGGGTCCAGCTAACCATCTTTTAGCGTCTTTGGAATTAGTGAATGTTAAAGTCTCGTTCAAGAAAACGTCTTTCATTTTGGCAACAAAGGACTCTTCTGGCGTGACATAAATTTCTAAATCTGTAGGGATACTTTTAGCTCCTTGATTGAAAGGTGTCGGATGTAAAGTGTAAGTTTCAGTTGTCATCAACAATGTGAACGGAAATAACACTCTCCTTCCAAGGTCACTCTTCAATTGTTCTGAAAATGAGTTTGGGTCAACCAAAAAGTTTCCATCAGACCAGATGTCTCTTGAGGCTCCAGGTCCATTAGCAGTATCTTTCCATGATGTAATAAATTCTCCGCCCATATTGTATTCATAAAATTTTTCATCTTTTGCGTCGGGGAAGTGTTTCTTGGACATATCATAAGCTTTCTTCTTACCATCAAGAAATTTTTGCATGTTTACTTTTGGAAACTCTTTGTGAAAAATAGCGGCTTCATCTGTTGTTGGTCCTCTGGCGATAATTGAACCAATGTTATGTGCAAAATTTAATGCTCTTAGTTTATCTTTTTCGCTGAGTATTGCTTTTTTGCTCATGTTTTGTATTTTTAAAATACAAAACAAAACTCTTAAATAACATTTTCATATGCCGGAGGAGCGCTTGGTTCCAATCTTTGGTCCATTTCTCGATTATTATTGAAGTTGCTAATGCTAATGCTGATGTTTATATTAATGTTTGTTTTGCACAAATTATCCAATAAATTTTCTAAATTTATTTTGTCAACGCTCGAGCAGTCATAAATTCTTGAACGGCTTTCGAGACTTCTTCTGTTAATTCTTTTACGCTTTGCGACCTTTTCAAAGTTACTTCGTTTTTTGAAATCTTAAGAATTTCATTTCTTTTAGAATTATATTCATCTCTTTCGTCGTTAATTTTTTTAAACTCTTCATCAGATATATTTCCATCTGAAAGTGCCTTACTTTCCATTTCATAAATGCAACTAATTTTTGATTGTCCAAGAGATATTAATTTTTCGTAAATTGTTAATTTTTTAATTGTTTCCTTGTCAAGCCTGATAGCCACGAGAGATGTTACTCCTAATAGTGCACCTACTCCGATTATAGGAGCACCGACAACAACACCAAAACCAGTTCCTGAAACTCCTGCTCCAGATACTGATAAAATGGTAGATCCAACCGTTGAAATTGTGTTTATTGTTCTTAGCCTTGAATGTCTCTTTAATTTTTTGTTTCTCTTATTGGTATCAATCTCCAAGTTTTTCTCAATTTTTTCGAGAATTTTTGAGCAAGCACCTAACCTGAAATCGTTAGAATCCTTCGGAAGTGGAGGGTATACTTTTTGAATAACTTCAGCCATCTTTATTAATATTCACTTCTTTATATTCCTTTAATTAGTTTTCTTCATGAAGTATGGTAACATTAATATATGGAGGTGTCCTTGAATTTGGCGTCATTTTAGTATTATCTGGGTAAAAAAGTGTAATACGAATCTTGTCTACAACACTTTTCGCGGTGGATATTTTTACGGCCTCGGCTTTTTCTGTTAACCCTAAACCAACAAAAACTAAGTTTGCGCTTTTCACTCTTTTTAACGTTTTTGATGCACTTGTTTTTTCAATGTTGGTAAACGTACAGCCTTCATCAATCAAGTTGCACCACACAATTACAGGTGAGATGGCGAAAGCACTGGGCCAATATATTTTAATAAACTTTGCTCCGCGAATTTGTTTAGCAAGTTCTACTTCTACGAAAAGACCATGGTTTCCTCTAATGGTGTCGTCTTGATTTGTTATAGGTTCTAACTTTAATATAAATCTAGTTTCATACATGTTTCATTGAAATATATGTTTAGATTAATAGTCGGTGTGGTGAATGATAACTTGGATGAATGACTCCTTTTTATCATCTTCAGATAGTTTTTTATTTCTTAGAAATGAAATATCAATGTTAAATTCATTTATTACGCTTTTCGATTGATCTATTGGAAACATTCTAGTTGCCTTGTCATTTTTTGTGAGTAACATGGTTGTTGTTTGTCTAACTACTTCGAGGGTTTTGTCACTATCAATTTCTTCAATGTTCGTAAAGTTAAAACCACCATCTATTAAATCACAATTAAATGCCATGGCTGATCTAATGTAAGAGAAATCACAAAAGATTTCAATAAATTTTGCTCCTTTAATTTCTTTAGCAAGTTTTACTTTTGCAGTTATGCGATCATCATTATCTGTAATTAACCTTCCTGCAGATGTAGGGGGTTTTAATTTTAATAAAAAACTTGTTTGATACATATTACTTTTTATTTTTTATTCTTAAATTGCTCAACGACAAAAGTGACGACTAGAAGAATCAACAACCAAGCGTGTTTCGAGAGAAAACCTATCGCTTCTCCAGCTGCTTTAAGCAAAAAGCTAACTATTGCTCCAACCATTCCAGGCAAAATTCCAGCCAACTTTTTTCCAATTTCTTTAAAGCCTTCTCCAACACCTTTTGCAACTTTCGTTAAACCTGCTTTTAGATTTGATACGACAACACCAATAATGGTTCCTACAGCGGTTAGCACCCCGAAAACTGTCAATCCATATTTTTTGAAGATGAATTTAACTTTTTCTTTGAGACTTAACCTTTCAAAAATTTGTTCATTCTCTCCTTGTAATCTTTCGTTTTCTTGTTCTAATTCGTTTATTTGTTCTTCAAGCCTTCCTTGATCTTCTGGATTATCGTTTATTTCTGCTCTAAGTTCATCAATTCTTTCTTTGTTTTGTTTTATAACTTCTTCAGTTTCTCTTTTTGCCTTAACAACTTCCGCTCTTTGTTTTTCAATTTCTTCGTCTAATTCTCTTCTTTTTTCTGGAGAAGTTGAATTTTTTAGTTCATTTTCAAGTTCTTTAATTATTTTTTCTTTCCTCGATTTGCTTTCTTCAGCTTTCGTTTTAAGATCATTTGACTTTTTTAATTCCCTATTTAAGTCCATGTTTTTGTCTTGAACTCTTATTAGTTCTCTTCTTAGATTTTCTAATTCTTTTCTATTTTTTTTAATCTCTTCACTGTTTTTATTAAGCTTAGCAACTTTTGGGTCTTCTCCATTCAAATAAGACATTAGTTTAGGAGACGGTTTATTCCTTGCGTTTAATGCCTCTAAGCTCCTAATAAGTTCTCCATTTTCATTTTCCATAATCCTTATGTAGAATTTTACTGCCCTCTTTTCACGCAAAGACACCCAATCTCCTTCTTTTTCTGTACCATAATCAATACTTCTTAAGAGTGCGTCCACCATAGGACCAGGCAGTGGTGATACATGCCATCTCACCGATTTCAATGAAACTTGGCACAATTAACAGGTTCAACTAAATACTTAATAAGGCAAAGTGGTTGGGCTTTGCAACTTTTCCTTTGGAAGATAGACCACCCCCCATGGTTTTTTACCCAAAAATCATAAAAATCGCAATAAAAAAGCACAAGAACAAGACACCCCGTCTGCCCTCAGAATACACTGGATTCTATTGTTATTTCATATGGTTAAAAAGTGTTCCTCTGTCAGTTCACAACCGTAGTTTCAAGTCGTTTGGAGCAATAAGTGTCAATTAGGAGCTGTCAGTATGTACCCCTGTCACGCAAGTTTCCGGAATGAGGCAAAAATGCTCAACTTCCGATCCAAATATCTCCAATGCGCAACCTTCTTTTTAAAACTAATTACAACACGATTAAGACCAGTCCTTGGAATTATAATATCAACAATAAAATTTTTGGCATCTGTTATTTTCTTGCGACAACAGCTGAGTAAACCACGTGACCGGCGACGAGCGCCAAAACAGAAAGGGCCCAAATCCAGTCAAATAAAACATTACGGGAGCCGATCTTTAAACACATTTTGTAAATTAGAGGCTTAAAACTATATGTGAATAATGTTTGTGGCAGTTAAATCTAGCTGACGGCAATAACCGTCTTTATATCCATCGATGTAAACAGGAATGATGCCCAACTCTCTACATAGACCAGTGAATGGTCTGCAAAGCTTCTTATCGTTACATATAAATCCTGGACATGATCTTGTAATATTTAGATTGCTCTTGTAACCCTGCTGATCTGTTAGGGCCCACGTACGACACACGACGTTTATTCGCCTTTCGATTATGTAGCGTCAAGTACAACCCGAGTCGTATTTCTCCCTAAAATTGTTTTACCTGACTGATAGAATCCTGAGCTCACCCAAAATGACCATCCGTTTCATTTTCCCTCAAATAAACATTGAATTTGTCGACGTAGTGACATTAGTATGCAAATAAACACCGGAACGCATTAAATACGTGGCGCCAGTACCTTGGTCAGCGGTAACAAAGTGCCGGATGTAAATTATTTTAAGTTATTTTGGTTTTTGGGAAAGTGTCTTTTCTGTTCATAGCCTAGTCTAGCAGGCTAATGATTCTATTTAGCTAAATGTGCCGACAATAAATGCAAAAGACACACCTAGCTTATAATACAGGAGCTTAAAATTTTGGGTTGATAGGAGGCACCAGATATGGAAAAAATACTACAATTTTGATACCAAAGAATTTAAAAGCGTAGCTTATCTTTTTCAACTGGAATTATGAAATGTACATTATTGTGCATAAGCAATCAATACAGAATTAAGGTAGGACTATGGATAGTGTATAGTAGGGCTGGAATTGCATGCTAAGTTAGAGTTCCAGCTCTCTTCGGATTTTAAGCCTGGTGGTGATCTCTTCTGCCTCCGCAACGTAGTCCTCCTCCTCATCTTGAGCTGGAATTACATCAGCCTGGTCCATAGCTAGCCGACCAGTCTTATAGAGTACAGAGAGTCTGCTAAATAACCGGGCTATTTGGTCAGCAGTAAGCCACTCGTCTTTGTTGAAGACTTTTCTGCCACTTTCATTGCGCAGTCCTCATCTTGCTGCACACATCTACTGCACTTGCCTTTCGTCCTGTCTCCTCGCCTTCCATGAATATATTTTTCAGGTACGTCTTGACCTTCTCTGAGAAACGGACTGCTCTTCGAGAGGTTTTTAGAGCCCATCCCTTTGAAGCCTGGTGATCGGGTTCAGTGGTGGCTATTTGTGGGAGCGAACCAGTTTCTCTTTGAATGTAGCTCCCAGAGACCTCTTTGCACGTCTCGGCCCACTTTCTCTTGATATTGTCATAGGTTGTTTCCCTTTCTAACCTTACAAGGTGTTTGCCCACGTCCAGGTGTTTTTGGAGGCTTGAAAAAGATTGGTAGGTCTTTGTGCACCCTTCTTCGGGGCAGGAGAAACACCAGCTCCGTCTGCTACTGGATCTGCTTCTACTGGTTCTAATATACCAGGCTGAGGTTGATGGGAGACACCTTCCCTGGTCGTACACCTCACAGCGCCAGCCTCCACTCGCAGTTGACGAAACGCCTGCAGGACACAAAGGTTTGTGGGCCCCTGAGGTGTGCCCAAGCCTTTCACTCGAGTTGGTGTAAAATGCTTCCCAGGACCCACATCATATGCCTTCCACACTCGCAGACTGCCAGAATCAAAACTAAAGTTGTTTAGAGCCTGTATCCCGGTCATTGTGTGTTTCGTCATGGTCTGGCTGGACTCTTGAACCTTTACTACTGCTGCTTGGCACCCTTTGACCCCGCCATAGGACTCAATTGCAGCCTTCATGTCATCAGCACTCTTGATGTTGTTACCCTCGTTAATGTAGCGTCGCATATGGCTTTTAACAGTGGCAATTCGTCTGTCACAGACATCTTTTCCAGCTTGTGGGTCACTGAAGTCATATCTGGCAATGCGGATGCCCGCGCGCTCTCCAAGACTGGGAAGTGACAAAATCAGGTATGCGCAGTGATAACACCCAGCATTGTCTGATCGGAGAAACGCTTCTTGCAGGTTTGGGTTGGCCGTTTTCAGTGATGTGAGTGTGTGCTCTAAGATTGAAGCTACTGCAAACCAGTTTTGCGTGCACTGTTCGAACAAATGGATGTAGGTCCTAGCCTGAAATTGAACGGTAAACAAGCAATTCAGATACAGCTTCAAAATAACTACGGCAATAGTTAAATGTAATGGTTGGTCCAAGGAAAATTACCACCCTGAGGTAAGGGAGGGAGGTGGCGAACTGGCCTCCCCTGGAGTGTATAAATTTCCCTAACCTTGAATATCCAACATTTTAATAAAACCCATGCCCTGGGATTCCGACTTTAATTTGAATAAATTCGAACCTAAAGCCCCTGCTAATAAGTGTTTCAAAACAGTTTGCCAGAAATATGTTTTCTTTTGTGTTTACCTCAATGCCGTCATTATCGCTCTTCATCAACGCAACAGTCACGTGCCATGATTTGCCCTTCTTTCCAAACCAGTCCCTCTGCGTTTCTCTAAAACTGGCTGGTAAGAATTTCATGGCCCAATCCATTATTAGTAGGACCTGGCCTGACGTCAGGTTGTCGATGACATCACGCTTTGCGGCATCCTGGTGAACTGCTCGAATGACGTGAGCTTTCCATTCATCCAGTTTAGGGACAGCGGTGTCAACGTCATATTCTATTTCTTCTTGTTGATCTTCACCACTTAAAAGAAAAAAAATCGTTCACTATTTGGCACTATAAAGTAAAAAATAATGATGATAACGATGATAAATTTAACGATGGTGATAATGATGATGATACGACGACAGCAACGTTGACGACGACGACAATGATAATGATGATGATGATGAAGATTGTGATGGTGATATCAAAAACTATACAAAGGCCTCTTCTGAAAGTGCCCCCAATCTAGTCAAAAATGTGTTACTCGTACAACTTACCTATACATGACGGCAGGGGAAGACAACGCCACTTGAAGGTCTACCAGAGCGTTTCGATAGTCCTCGCAGCGGTCACAGATTATGCTATGCTCATGGTCACAGCGCCCATGGAATTCTGGCTCTTCGGTGCTTAGTGCATGTACACTGCAGTGATCTGCACACGGATCGGCTCTGGAAACGTGGATTTTGTAGTCCGTTTTCAAGTAATTCTTCGCGGACTTTAGACGGGATCGAACGTCTCTTGCGGTTTGATCGTCCAAGCCTGGACATGGAGACAATCATACAGTGTCAGTGGCTGTAATTTTAGTATTAGTTCAGCTTGTACGCAAATCCTATATTCAACATCCATCTAAATTAACAAAATAATAAAAGGTGAACTCTTGTTGACAGATGGCAGACGAGGAGTGCTAGCTTTGAGGCTACTATCACAGCCAATATGAATAGAAAGTGAGCCTTTTATAGTTGTCTTAGTAAAAACTAACTACCATAGAAACGAAAATGTATTTCTATTTATTACGTAATAAATAGCGGTGAGTGGCTCAGCCAGTCAGATGGCAGAATTCGTAATGAAATAGTTTTTTTTCTAAAGTAAATTAGTACATACTTAATGTACAAAGTTTGCTTGTTGCTTCATCTAGAGCTGTGAAAGCCATAACTTCATCAGTTTGAATACTGTCCAATCCAGCCAGCGACTTCTTTCTAGATGCGGCACATATCTAGGGGAACGACAGAAAGTCTTTCTCTTAGAACGTTAGAGCATAGGTATAATTATGACATATATCTAACTGCAAAAAGTCGTTTTCTTTAAACAAATGGTCTGAGCAACAGCGCCCTTCATATGGAAAGTGTGTGGAAAGGAGAACACTAACAATAATTTTCGAATAAGTACAAGTTGAATCAGTACATTCCTGGGGCATTGAACAAGAACCACCATGTTGTCCGCCTGGTCTGGGTGAAGGTCAGCATTGTTTCGTTTCGAGACTGAGATTATGATCGCTTTGGTGCAGATATCAACAAGGGCTTTCTAAAACACAGGCAATTACAAAATTTGTTCTAAACATTTTTAGCTAATTCTAAACCTCCCCTCATATACCTCTTTGAGAAATGAATTTTAATGAAATTAGAGCCTTATCTCAAACTAAAAGTCAGACTGACCAAGAGAAGTTGAGGCTTGCGACGTCATAAAAAGTATAATGCCTACAATGTGTCATGCTAAATGCATTTTCTCTTACCTTGAGGATGTTGAACAGTGTTGATCGTGCAATCGGTTTAAATCCAGACTCAGCACAATAGGACTGGTACAGATGTATTAGTCTAGACACTATGACAGTCCTCACGACGTTAGGAATATCGATTTTCGCACCATCAGAGAGTTTTAGGGTCTTGGTACCATAGGCTACATCTTGGAGGAATGAAGGGCTAGAAATAAAATCCAGAAAGTGGTCAACTTTCACTGGATCAAGGCGGCATCGCTGCAAGACAGGAGGTTCAATGAGTTGGCCTGGATTGAAAAGGAAAGCATGCTTTCTGGCTTCGTCAACCCTCCACTTAGTCAAACCCGGGATGAAGTTTAACAACTCGGTCTTGGAATAATCGCCCACAAAGACTGAGAGGATCTGCTGCCTAGTATACCAAGATGTGGCCTCATTGTAAAGCGTAACTAGCCTGGACAGCAGCGTATTCTCGGGAAGGTTGACGTCAGAGTCAGTAGCATGACTGGACTTTTCAATGACTTGCTGCAAAAGCCATTTGGATTGTCCTGGTGCTATGGCATCTAGAACAGTCTCTACAGCTTGCATTCCTTTCCGTTTATAGTAACGTACAGTAGGCGATGAAATGCTTTATACGCTTGTGCTGAGCTGGGAACGTACTGGGCTAACCCTACCATCTGCATGCCGCAAAAAGTTGTTGAGGGAGTGTAACTTCATCTGTATCTGTGGAGTGGGCTGCCATTCCATTGATGTTTTGTCGGCTGTTACAGATTCTTGTGAAGCAGAGGAGGAAACGTCGGAGCCATCATCGCTTGGCTGAGCTCCGCCTTTGGCTAACGGCATGTCCTTACTTGCAGACTGCAATGGCAACATCTGGAAAAAAGTAGCGAATGCTTGTCAGTGCACAAATCTTTTATAACCTAAAACTACGTAAAACTGAACCTGCATCGAGATTTAGTCTATTAAAGTACCGAAAAAATGTGTAAAAATGAGCTCATATACAAAGTGCGGGAACGCAATTCTCTCTAGAAGATCCACTCCTATTCCTTAGACAATAATATAGAATAAGCTCGTTTGTTTATGATAAAAGCGAGCCTATTCTATATCATTATGTTGTCGTGCCAACTTTTATACTCTTTCTTGCCATTAGGCCTATTTCAAACGTTAAACTTCACATGCGTCGAATACAATGCAAATGAGCAAAATCTAGGGTTTCAGCTAATTTACATTGTATTTCACCCATGTAAAGTTCGATGTTTAAAACAGGTTTAAATGACGGCATATTTTTGATGACAGGAAGAAAAAAGTCAGACAAGAAAATGGGATCATGGCTTCAATTCATAATTACCGAGCAATAAGTTGACTCCCCCCCTTGCGTGAAGAATGATCTTACAAGGAAGAAGAATAATTTCTTCGCGCACTATTCGTGGAACAACCAAAGAACATCTTAAAAAGACTTACAGGCGTGCACTTGCTAAGAGACTACTTGCTAAGTAAATTTGGTCATTGCTGACAAAGTTTCCATTGTGCAACTTCAATACTGTAACGTGGGTTATGTTCGCCTTTTTGAGATTGCACTGCATTTTAAGTTGTTTGAAAAACTGTGGTAAATAATCCCGAAGTAAATTTTGAAAGATACGGGTGTATACAACGGATTGTGAATGAACTGTCAACTTCGTAAGGTACATTTATTCCCACAAAAAATAAATTTATAAATTTATAATAATAATAATAATAATAATAATAATAATAATAATAATAATAATAATAATAATTGAAGAAGTAACGCCGCTCAAATCCCGCCTTTTTGTCGTATTTTTTAAAAGTGCCGCGTTATGAATGTTTTTGTCGTTGTTTCAACACGATTCATTGGACTTTTATCGTATCGTTTGCGGATCCTTTCACGGCTGGGGATCATTTACCGGCCTGGTACAGAACTTTTTTATGTCATCGATAGAAATATCAAACATACCTCCAAGAAGCTTCCAGGATCACTTCACGCACACGGTCCTGGGGAGAGGGACTCGGGTACTGGAATATCAGCGATAGTGGGCTGGACTTCTTGTGGCTGCTCACCTCGCACAACGGCCAGGTGATCATTACGACAAGTTTTGCACGTTCCTGCAAAAAGTTTCCATTATCATATATCTTTTCGATAATTCAACAAGTTGTTTGGAAAGGAGGTAACATTAAACTAACACGCAGTAACAAGAGTAGGCTCACAGAGACTAAAAATGTCCTAATATCTCGATATCCTACCTGCTCCAACTGGAATGAGTACGTTCCATCTTGCCATTGTTTCCTTGCACATTTCTAAATTCGCTCCTCTCTCTGGTTTACCCTTCCGATTTCCATGAAGTGGGTGCACGCACTTTCTCCCTGGTCTCCACATTAATCCAAGTTCAGCGCGGTGTCTTGGGCAGATCGTCATATCAGCACCATCATCGTCGAAGTTACCAGTGCGGGCAAGAATCAATTCCTTCTCCGTAAAAGTACTACTCTGGGACACTTTGATTTGTCTCAGGTGAGATTTTATATCTTTTAGGCAAGAACTCAATGGGAAAAATTCTTTGATTCCCGGATAGCGCGAGGAAATGTCACACTTGTTACTCGAAAAAGATGTAAACGAGCACGAGAGGGCCGCCATACAAGCTGATATCAAACTGGAACGGACCGAAATTTATAGATGAAGGAGTAGAACCTCGATGAAAGCGATAATATTTACTGGACGAAACACTTCAGTATTGGAACTCAAAACCTAACTGACTAACACTAGTTCTGCGCTATATTTATACAACAGGGTTACTAAGTATAGACAGTGATTCATTAAAGGGAAGGGCATATCCGGTACGAAAATCTCCACCTAATAATTACGTAAGTAGAATGAACTAGCAAACTAAATAGAGGGTGTAACTAAATACGTCAGCAGGGCGCATTTAGCGTGTTGACAGCTGCGGCGATAACGTCACGCAGCACAGTACAAACAAAGTTTGTACTAATTACATTACGCCAAAAAGCATCAAGGCTGTTGGTTTTAAAATGGAAACAACAATTAAGGTTTCAACGCAATGCTCACTTAGATCAGTGAAAATTTACTGCAAGCGATTTATCACTTCATGCAGCAGTGTAATTTATCGCTCGCCAAGGTCCTGGGCTCGTGTTCCGTCACGCATTCAGTGCGTTCCGGTGTTTATTTGTATACAAATGCCACTAAGTCGACAAATTCAATGTTTATTTGAGGGCAAATGAAACGGATGGTCATTTTGGGTGAGCTCAGGATTCTATCAGTCAGGTAAAACAATAATTTTTAGGGAGAAATACGACTCGGGTTGTACTTGACGCTACATAATCGAAAGGCAAATAAGCGTCGTGTGTCGTACGTGGGCCCTAACAGATCAGCAGGGTTACAAGAGCAATCTAAATATTACAAGATCATGTCCAGGATTTATATGTAACGATAAGAAGCTTTGCAGACCATTCACTGGTCTATGTAGAGTGTAAGAATGGAAATTTGGGCATCATTTCTGTTTACATCGATGGATAAAGACAGTTATTGCCGTCAGCTAGATTTAACTGCCATAAATATTATTCACATATAGTTTTAAGCCTCTAATTTACAAAATGTGTTTAAAGATCGGCTCCCGTAATGTTTTATTTGACTGGATTTGGGCCTTTTCTGTTTTGGCGCCCGTCGCCGGTCACGTGGTTTACTCAGCTGTTGTCGCAAGAAAATAACAGATGCCAAAAATTTTATTGTTGATATTATAATTCCAAGGACTGGTCTTAATCTTGTTGTAATTAGTTTTGAAAAAGAAGGTTGCGCATTGGAGATATTTGGATCGGAAGTTGAGCATTTTTGCCTTTTTTTTCGAAACTTGCGTGACAGGAGTACATACTGACAGCTCCTAATTGACACTTATTGCTCCAAACGACTTGAAACTACGGTTGTGAACTGACAGAGGAACACTTTTTAACCATATGAAATAACAATAAAATCCAATGTATTCTGAGGGCAGACGGGGTGTCTTGTTCTTGTGCTTTTTTATTGCAATTTTTATGATTTTTGGGTAAAAAACCATGGGGGGTGGTCTATCTTCCAAAGGAAAAGTTGCAAAGCCCAACCACTTTGCCTTATTAAGTATTTAGTTGAACCTGTTAATTGTGCCAAGTTTCATTGAAATCGGTGAGATGGCATGTATCACCACTGCCTGGTCCTATGGTGGACCCACTCTTAATAGTGCATTTGGCCATCCCTCTTTAATTCTTTTTACTAAACGTGTATCTGGAGTATCTGGTAAGTCTACCGACCCCTCAACAAACGATGTTTCTTGTGTACCCTTATCATGATTGTGGTGAGTTTTAGGAGTTTCTCCTCCTAAATTTTGCAACTCAATTGACTCTCCTTCATCTTTATCATCTTTAACATTATTATCTTTTCCGTCATTATCTTTTCCGTCGTTATCTTCACCTTCAATAAGTGGATCTATTTCTGACATTTTCGAATAATGATTTTAAAACGTTAAGTCAATATATCAAGAACATCAATAAAACCTTGATACCCCATAAGCTAAACCGGCTACGGTTAATCCTGTGAATAAAATTTCTCCATTTTTTTGATCTTTACTCGGAGAATAATAATCGTGAAAATTAGGCTCTTTTGAATCTTCAATATTTTCATCTGGGTGAGTTTCTGCATATGCTTTTAAAGCCTCATCTGTACCTTTAAAATTATAGGATGCGGTTTCCTTATCTTTTTCTTGTTGTTCTCTCCAAAGTTCCACTTTACCCATTTTTTCCTTCCAATCGTTATAATCTTTGTTGTATTTCTCGATAGCCAAGTCATGTCTCTTTCTTTCTTCGTCTTGATCTTTTCCTGACAAAAATTTTGCTAAATAACTTCCCCCAATAAAAGTTCCTGCGTTTAATATTGCTCCAATAGCTACGGTGAAAAATGTTGCCATTCTATACTTAGAATGGTAACATGTAATCTTTATATAATTATTTATTAGTCTCATTAATGAAAATTATAAAACCGTATTCCACTTAAATTCTTCATTCACGTTCTCAATCCTTGAAATATTTATTAACTTTTTAACTTTTTTAAAAATTAAAGTTCCATATATAATGACACTTAACATTTACAAGTATCATTAAAAATCCTTAAGTTGGAATAATTTTTTGTTCTACGAGGTAATCTCTCGCGTAAATTGCGCCAATCATAACTCCTGTCCACTCAACAGCATTCATCAAACTAGAGGAAGGATCTGAAGTTATCGCTTTTCTTAAGGCTTTCTTAGCAAAATAACCAATCGCTGCAGAAATTCCAACCAAAGCAACCGCCTCTTTTGCGTTATCAACGAGATTATTTTCACTGCTCATTTTGATGAGAATCGCTAATCTTTAAATCATTCCATATCGATATTTGTCTCTTGTTTTTTCTTTGGTTCATTTACAAGGGAAGGCTCTTCCACTTGATTAGTCTCAACAATTTCACGTGATTCTTCCTTTGAAGGGTAGAAAAATTTATAGCCATGGTATATCACGAAAACAGAACCTATCAAACCGGCTGTCATTTGTAATCCATTATTTATGTCTAAAAAACTTAACGGGCTAACATTGCTCGAATTCTCCATTTCATGACTTCTCTTTAAAGCTTCTCTTGCTTCCTTGTTTTTTCTTGCCAAGGCTTTACCTGCGGCGACTTTCTTTGGATCCTTTTTTTTATCCTTACTTAAATTTTTTGTTTTACTTGTACTATTCGACTCCAGGTCTTTTGGAATACTCGTTATTTGATCCATTTTTACCTCACTCTCATCGCCTCTTACTTCTTGATTTTTATTTTCTGACATTTTTTAATATATTTGTAATTCTTAAGTCATGTTAGCATTTTGTTAACAAAGTGCTAACATATTTATTAGTTAGTAATAACTAAAAAAGTGAAAAATAAGAAAACTCAAAGTTGTTTATCCTTTGAATCTGATTTTTCTTCATTTTCAATTTTCTCATCTTTTGAAATTACAACGTGTTTTGCAATATCCAAACCAACTCTCAAAAAAGCAACCACGTCTCCATATTCCTCAGAAAGTTTAGACGCATATTTTCCAATTCTTCTTCCTAATTGTTTATTATTTAACAAATCTTTCTTCAAAGATTCTTCGTCGTCAAAAGTAAGTAAACACGAAAGTACTTTAACGAATCCATCCACGAAAAATCCCATTCCATCTTTCATTAATTCTTGTCCAGCTTTTTCTTCGTAAACACTGAATAAAGATTCTAAGTCAGAACCATTCATCTTTCTAATTTCAACTTTTTTCGATTTGTTCCTCGCTTTAGGTTTTGGCTTTGGTTTTTCGTTTTGTTTCTTTTCGTTTTCTTTATCTTCGTTTTCCTCTACAATATTAACGTAATCTCTCACAGTTTCTGACATTTTCGTTATAAATACGAGATCTTAAGTTGATTGTGGAATTTCAACGTGATACTAAAATGGATGACATAGAGAAAAACAAATTCTTGAGTATTTTTCATTTTTTAGTATCTCACAAATACTTTTCTTTTCGTTACAAGTAATTCCAGATCCAAAACTTTTGAAAATTGCGTCTGTTCCATCAGAGTCTGGATTATGAAATGAAATGATACAACCAATATTTTCTCTGAATGGTTTGGCTATACTCGTCAATTGTTGAGTTAAAACCCAAACAGAAATTCCAATATGTCTGCCAATATACGCAAGATCAATTAGTTTCGAGCTTCGTTTCTTTACATCTTTACTCACTGCACAATCATCAACAATCACGAGAACTTTGGTTTGTTTTCCTTGATTGTCCATCTTGTTGTCATAAAATAAATTCGCGCAAATCTCCAAACATTCTTCGACTTCTTCAGATTCAGACGCGTTAGGCATCATGACGAAAAAACACTCGTCACCATTCGCGAATCCTTCATAAGTTTTATTTGTTGCAAAAGTTGGGCAAATTAAAACAATGAAATCGAAAACGTGTCTAAAAGGTCCTCTTAAAAGATCAACCAAGTATTTCGTTTTTCCACATTTTGTGGGCCCATTAATCAAGCAATGAAAAGGTACTTCTGATTTCAAAGATTCCATCTTTAAAATCATAATCGTATATTTTTAAGCTTGAGTTATTAATACATCACGAAGATGGTTGAATTCTTACATCTTTCACAACTCCATCACTAACTAAAACTGCCGCATCAGAAACAACAAAAACGTGACAATCTACAGTTGTAGAGGCGACTCCTTCAAGGTCAATGGCTAATCTAACACCATCATGAGACCTTCCAACTACAATTCCATCACCATGAAGATTGTTGTCTGGTGTTGATCGTAAGTCAATCCACAAGGCAAACTTATCGTTATGAAAGTCTTTTTCCTTAAAGTGATCCTCAACGTAATCAAACCTTTTCAAAATCATTTTCCAGGTGTCTTCTCTTAAAATTCCTCCAGAATGCAAAGCGTTTGGAACTCCATTTATAGAAACTTTAACGGAATTGATTAGTGGATTTACATATTCCTCTGAGTCCCTAGCGCCATCTGTTACTTCCTTTAAAAAGAATAACATGATTCCTTTCATGCAACTTCTTGGAGTGTTTACGTGGAGATTAATGAACGTACTCGTACCAATGTTAATCGATGGAAGCTTTTTAAAATGATGTATGTCCTCAAAGTAAAAAGTCCTTCCGCTTTGATAAACGTTGGATGCTTTAGATGCTAAATTTTCGTCCTCAATAGTTGAATATTCCAACTCAATGTTTGTTAGTTCGTAAGTATAATCTTTGGTGGTGTCAGAAGTTATGACGATAGACCCTGAACTAGCTAGCTTTATTTCAAACCTAAGATTTGACTTTAACCCTCTTTGATAATAAACTCCGTGGTCGTCCAACACTGGGTGAGAGAGTGGAATGTGGAAACCTTTACCATACGTCGTGTTCGTTTGCTTTACTTCCTCTGCATCTGCGCCAGATGTTTTGAAAATTGATTTTCTTTTAGACTCACTTATTACTCCCCTTTTTAAGTCTTCCTCACACGTTAGCATATCGTGATACCCATGAAAAATGTCGTATCTATCCGTGTCACAAATGGTTTTTCCTCCAAATACAATCTTCATGTTAGTCACTAGATTTCTAGACAAATTTTGAACAAGGTGATTGTCGGCGTGAGATCCTGTTTGAAATTTTACATTAAACCTTAAAAACATGCTTTTAGGCACGAACACCATATTTTCGTTTAATCTGGGAACGTCAACGTAAAGCGTTTCACCAGGTTTTGCACTTGATGGCGTAAAAGTAATTCTGTGAAGAGTTCTCTTAGCCTTCATTGCCTTCGACAACTTAGGCCTTCTATTTGGATTTAGTATATCTGCAAGTGACATATTCTAAAGACACACAGTAAATCTTTAAATGAAAAAGATGGAAAAGATTTATTACTCTTCAAAAGGTTATTGGAAAGGCTTATCAGCAATTAAAAAACTTTCTTTAGAAGCTGGCGTTTCCGATGAAGAAGCGAGAGATTGGCTATCGAAACAGGCTCTTTGGCAAATTTATAAATCTCCGCCAAATTACGTTCCAAGACCGCATTGGACAATTTCTGTTCCGAACGAAATTCATCAAGCTGATCTCTTATTTCTCCCCCACGATAAAGTTGGAAGAAAGATTTTCAAATATGCCTTAGTAGTTATCGACATTGCTTCAAGATATGTGGATGCCGAGGGGCTGACAAGTAAATCAAGTGATGAAGTATCTTCAGCTTTCAAAAAAATTTATTCAAGAAGGTTGAAGTGGCCAAAAACTTTGATAGTTGATCCAGGAAGAGAATTCATGGGGGAGATAACGGTTCTTATGAATCAAAATAAAGTGTTTATACAACGATCGGAGGCTGGTAATCATAGGGCACAAGCATTCGTTGAAAGAGCAAATAGAACTTTAGGAGAAAAAATTTTTAGCCAACAATACGCTGATGAATTTGTTCTTGGGAATAAGAGATCAACAAAGTGGGTCAATAGGCTTCCAAATATTATAAAAACCATAAATAATCACGTCACTAGATTAACAGGCAAAAAAGCTATTGACGCTTATCGTGAGAAACATGTTGAACAGAAATCCAAAAGATATTCTAGACCTGTTGGATTTGAAGAAAAAAGGCTTGATGGTGACTTTAACGTAAGGTATTTGTTATCGCCTGGCGAGGAAGAGGGTGGAAGTGTAAGAAGAGCGACTGATCCTATATGGAGCACAAAGGTTTTCGAGTTGAAAAACGCCGTCATTAAAAAAGATCAACCAGTTTTGTACTATTTAGTTGATGGTCCAAGAAGAGGTTTCGTTAGAGAAGAATTACAAGTCATTCCTAAAGATACTATGTTGCCTCCAAAATTCGTTTTGAAACAATAAATTTTATTTCAACACTTCATTAATTCCATAATGACCAAGAGCTAAAGTGTCTATTCCGTTTGGTAATATATACCTCTTATCGTCGTTTGCAGAAAGTGCAACTTTATTTACTCTTTGAGAAAACAAATTATGTTTATAGGAACGTATTCTTCCCATCTCTCTCATTTGTTCTTTTCTCGAAAATAGTGTTTCTTTCATGTGTTTCATTCCAATGGTTTTCTTGACTACTTCCTTATTAACACCCTTACATTTTATGTCTTCCTTTATTGACTTTTCAAAAGACATTCCATATAACTTTGACCTTAAACCCACAAACTCGGTAATTTCATCACCTTTCGTCTCATCCTTAAACATTCCAAGAACTTTTTTATTCAAACCAGTTGGAATTCCGCTTGGGTGATCTTTAGGCATCTCGCTCGTATCGAAGTGTGTTTTCACATCGGGCGTAATGTCTTTATAAAAATCCTCCGTTTCTACTTCATAAGTTAACGAATCTGTGTCTGTGAATAATAGACTTGCCTTTTCCCCATACTTTTCCTTAAAATAACCATAGTGAAAATCGTACATAATTAACTTGCTAAGGTCTAGAATGGCCATTCCGAGGTAAATGGGCTTATTATAGAAAGTCTTAGTCTTTCCCATGTGAACGGCAACTAAATTTTCACTAAACACTGTTCTCTTTCTAAAATTTGACTTTTTAACCAACTTTGAAAATTGACCTTCGTCCGTAGCTAATTTAATGTTTACTCTATTTCTAATATTCTCCATCGTTTTCCCAAAAAGAGAGTTATTCATGAGCTTATAAAAGTTTTTTTCAAAGTCAATTTTTGCTGCCATCCTCATCTTAGTATTAAGCTCAATGTAATCTTTAATAATATCTTTTTCATCAAAGGTAATCATTCTGTGAATCTTTTTCACCTTCAATCCCATCTTCACATAATACTTCAATAGTTTGTGATGAAGCACATATTTCTCCTTGTTAGAAAAAGTACTAACCAACTTTGGAACTTTGTTTATTATTCTACTCTCTGGCGCTAAAGGAAGGTCGTTATGAAAGTCATGTAACTCCTTTGGATAATCTAAGTCGACCTCTAAAATTGATGGTGGTATCCTTTCCAACGATTTGCATCTCTTAACAATTCTGTTCATCGCAACTAGTAACTCACTCGACCCCCATTTAAAATTTGAATAAGGCATCTTTTTTGACATGGCTAATCCATAAAGATTGTTTGCGTCCAAATATTTTATAAACTTACTTTTTTCGTTCTTGTCATGGCGTTCCATGTACTTGTTGTTTGCCTTTGAATATCTTTTAGTTATCGTTGATACTCCTCCTCTTATTCCTTTCTCAAACATTAAATACATATCGTAATCTGTTAGTAACTCCGGCTCTGCCTCACTAAACTTAAAAAAAGCGTCCCAAGTCAGCCCAGGAGACGTATAATAATGGGCTGGATCAAGGCCATAAGCGTCCTTACAAACGCTTCGAAATTTTTCAAAACCATCGGTTTTTAAATAAAGATCGTGATACTCCCTAAAACTTTTCATATCGAAAGTTTTCCAAACTTTTTGTGCGTGATCATAATCACTTTTAGTGATATCTTTTTCATACAACATTGAGTGAAACATCTCAATTGGCGGAAGCTCTTTTTCTTCAAATCTTTCAAAACAGTTAAAATAGTCATATGGAAACACACCTTTTCTTTTTAAAAGTTTTAGCTTCTCACCTTTAAAAAATTGTGAAGTTATTTTGTAATCCTTGTCCTCAAGTGTCTCAACCACTTTATTAAGAGAGGTTAATAAAAATTTATAACTATCAATAAACCTTACATGCATGTTTATTGGTCTCTTTTTAAGGGAACCATCTTTATTCATCAATGGTTTTCCTTCTTTATCTTCCACAACATCCTCACCAACTTTTAAAAACTTAGTAAACGAAATATATTTCTCTTCGTTATTTGGTATACAACTAACTTTCTCTCCATCCTTCGACAATTCCTTCACGAACAAATGTGCATCGTAATTTTGTAAATTGTGAAAAACGACAGGCACAAACTTTTTTAATCTAGCTTTCAAATTACAACTATTATGTGCAGCTCCTCTAAACTTTCCTGTTAAATGACAATGATCTCTTACTTTCCGAAAATTGATAACTTCCTCACTAAACTCTCTTTCACAAATATAACAAACACTTTGGGAGTCAAATAACTTTTCTTCTTCCTCCCCAAAAATAATCTCCTTTGGGTTTTCAAAATACTTTTCATAAATTTCCTTCACCTCTTGATCAATCATAGAATTAAACTTCTCTACAACATTTGTTGTTTCACTTTCTTTTGTGTAAATTACTTGTTTTGGTTTCATAAGATTTTCATCAAAGCAAACGACAACGTATGAAAATCCACTTGGATTGTGTTTCTGAATATTCGTCGTAAAAGACCTCTTGCTTGCCTTTGATTTTGAGGTATCATTTTCTGTCTCCCCTTTTTTCATTCCAAGTCTCAACAACCTTTGTTTCGTTTCTTCACTCATATCTGACTCATCGTTTGCAACTATTTCGTTGAATGACTCAAAATCAGCATAAATTACAAAAGGAACACTATAACTATTAGCAATATTTTTAAACTTTAACGTCGGTTTTTTATATATAATACCTTTATCACATCCTTCACATCCTTCACATTTTTCAAAATCTCTTATGCAATCAAACTTCTTTAAAAATGGCATTACAGCCCTTGACGCTTCTTTTGAAAAACAAATAATCTTATGTTCTTCAAAACCTTTGTTATAATGATGATTAAAACAATTCCTACACACATTCACCTTTTTTTCATTTTTTGTGTACTCACTTCTTAAGAGCCTGTCCAGGAGAGGACCAGGCAGGGGCGACACATGCCATCTCACCGATTTCAATGAAACTTGGCCAGTTTGAAGGGTTCACCCTAAAACTTCAAAACCCAAAGTGGCTCGCTTTTTGAAATTTTCCGGGGGGAGTTAGACCACCCCCCCTGGTTTTCAAGGGAAAAATGGGGAAAATCTGCCAAAATTAAACACATAAGTAGACAGCTCTCACATGCACATAATACAACAGATTTTATTTTTATTTCACATGAGCGCTTATACTACCTTTGTGAGTTCACAACATAAGTTTTGTGCCATATGAATAATTGCCTGCCAATCAATGCTAGTTAATTATTGAATAGGTAGCCAGGCTTTTTCCGAAAAGTTGAAAATTGGTTATTTTGAGCTCTATTATCTCTAGTTTGCATCCTGCTATGGAAATAAGGTTTATATCCCAGTTGAGACCAACCTTAATTCTTCTCAAATCATTAAAAATATTTTTGGGCTCTTCAATATTTCCGACACAAACATTGATTACAAAACATCACCGAGCGTATGCAAATGAGGTCTCATGAAACTCTCTCTACTGACTCTTCATACGAAAATCCGTTTCAATTTGCTAGAAAAGTCACCAAAACTTCACCAAGGTATTCCAAGAGATACTCCAGGCAATACAATTTATCAAATTTGGGAAACATGATATATGAGCACCAATCAACGCATATCAATCACTTACTATGTTTGTTTTTTTTGTTTTTGTTTTTTTGCAAGTAAAGAATTCACTAGGATCTAAACGTATACTCTATCGATTCTTGTTAAACTTGTTTAGCCCTTAAACAGCCACGGGGCGAGGACACGTAATGAAACGCTAATTAACATGTTCAAATTGTAACATTTTTCACCAGCATGGATTTTGGCGCGCTGGGCGCGCTATTTGTACACGCACAAAAAACCTTGACTCGATTGAACTGTCACTTGAGATTGATCTTTCATTCTGCTTCATTTTTAAATACAGCAAGCATTTGAAAACCATTGCTTTTCTAAACAGTCATTGAGAACTTTACAAATCCTAGTGTTCGTAGAGTGATTAGTTTCAACTTGGTAAACAACTCACCAAAACACCCCAGGACATGCAATAAAATTTCACTGCGAGCCAAATCTCGGTAAACTGATCAACGTACACTAACCAGTGAGCAGAAATAGTTTAAAAGGCTTGGGAACCCCATTGAAACGGTAAACAAAGTATTTACAAATATCTCTAGGTTTACTCCAACGATGCCGTGGCACTTAGTTTGCTCTTGAACAGGCATTAGACGAGAGGATTGGCGTGCCGAACGAGTGCTGATTTTACCTTCGATTTTACAAAATGTATCTCGAAAGTCTGAATGTACTTTGCATGTAGTAAACGTTGTTGTTTGGCGAAAAATATCGGCTGATAATAAGCCTATATACAAAATTCATACTGTAAGAATAAAAAAACTTCAACTAAAGTTCCAGCTCCCTCCTGACGTGCCTCCTGGTTCGCTCATTGTCCGCCTCGGCAATGAAGGGCTCATCATCATCACTGTCAGCGGCTGCAGTTGCTCTGGAGGTGTCTCGTGGAAGACGGCCTCTCTTGTTCAGGGCCGAGAGCCTGCTGAAAAAGCGCGTGATTTGTGCTGTACTCAGCCACTCTGACTTCCCAAACAACTTTGCGCCATCGTCTCTGCGGGTGCTTTTCATCCGTGCCGCTACATCTTGGGGTTTCGCTTTATTCCCTGTCTCCTCACCTTGAAGGAAAACCTGTTTCAGGTATTTCCTGACATTGTCAGAGAACTGCGCGACTTTCTTCGGCCTCTTGAGCGCCCACCCCTCTTCTATTGCTGGCGCGTCCTGTTCACCTGAAGTTGCCATGTTGTTGCCGTAGGCAGATGGGTTGCCGTGGACATAACTCCCAGACACAGACCTGCAAGCTTCGACCCATTTGCGCTTGATCTCATCGTACACGGTCTCGCGCTGCAGGGTGCTGTAAGATTGATACACTTTTATACACCCGTCCTCCGGGCATGCAAAGTGTACCTCGTCTGTCTCTCCCATGGTTTCCTCATCCTCGTGGTGCGATGGCCCTGTTTGTTCTTCAGTGGGAAGAGGTCTAGATGTCGTGACCCTCACAGCAAAAGCTCCAACTGGCATTCTTGGTTGACTAAATGGCTGGACTGTTACAAGATTGGTAGGGCCTTGAGGAGATCCAAACTTCAGTAGCTGTGCTGAAGTAAATAACTTTCCAGGTCCAACATTATAGGCTCGCCAGACCCTCAGTCCCCCGGCCTCATATGCAAAGTTGTTGAGAGTGGTGACGCCGCTCATGGTGTGCTTTTTCATGGTCATCGACGAGGTTTGGACTTGACACACCGCTCCATAGCAGCTTTTGACTCCCCCATGCGACTCGATGGCAGCTTTCATGTCCGCTGCGCATTTGACATCGTGCCCTTCGTTTATAAAACACCTTATATGGCTTTTGACAGCGGCAATGCGGCGGTCGCAGATGTCTTTGCCTGCCTGGGGCTCGCTAAAGTCGTAGCGTGAAATTGTCACACCAATCCGCTGCCCAAGGCTCGGGAGAGAGAGAAGGAGATACACACAATGGTAGCAACCAGCGTTGTCTGATCTTAGGAATGCTTGAGAGAGCTCTGGTTTGAGTTCCTTGAGTATCGATAAGGTGTTCTCGACAATGGATGCCACTGCAAACCAGTTTTGAGTGCAATCCTCGAATAGGTGAATGTAAGTTCTGGTCTAAACAGAAAATAAACATGTTCATTAAACTAGAAATGCTAAATTGCCCGAGTGGAACCCCTTTAATAGTATTTGCCATATAGTTATGCTCCTTTGAGGTAATGTGATTACCAGTCCGGTCCTTCCTTGTGTGTCGCATATAATAATTACCTCTATTTCGGCAGTCTCGCGGTCCTTGGTTATGGCTACGGTCACGTGCCAAGATTTCCCCTTCTTCCCAAACCAGTCCCGTTGGGTCTCTCGGTAGCTGGTCGGTAGGAACTTCATCGCCCAGTCCATAATTAGCAGCACTTGCGTGTCGGTTAGGTTGTCAATGATCACCGATTTGGCCAAGTCTTGGTGCACTGCACGCAGGATATGAGACTTCCACTCCTCGAGATGTGGCAACGCTGTTTCAACATCATGCTGAAGTTCTTCGCGTTCCTCCACGTTACTGAAATATATAATACGTTAGTGTTAGGAGCCACCTGTAAGGGTTCAATCACACAGCAACAACATTGCAGATAATTTAGCTAATTACCTGAACTTGACATCAGAAAAAGTCGGGGCCAACTGCAAGTCGATAAGTGCAGTTTTGATGTCTTCACAACGGTCACAAGTGACGTCATGCAGGTGCTCGCAATTCCCTCGGTACTCCTCTTCAGCACTGCTTAATGCGTGCACGCTGCAGTGGTCAGCACAAGGGGCTTCCCTGGAAATATGCAACTTGAAGTCTGTTTTCCAGTAATGCCTTGCTCCTTTTAGACCACTAAGGATACTCTTTGATGTGTCATCTTTGAGACCTATTCAAACAAAGAACGTAAGTGCTGAAACATATTCTTGAGTAAAACACCGGAGTAAAACCAACGTTAAGTCCGAAAAATATTCTCTGTAATTTACTGTAGATTGTCCCTCTTAAAACGGTCACCTTTATTAAGCGGCCACTGCGGCCTATGAGCGGTTCCAACTGACGCTTCGTATTGTATAAATTAGTTTGGCGCACTTTTTACCACGAGGGAACAGAGACTAAGCGAGAGCTAAATTAAAGAACGTAGAACACTTAATTAATGTCAACATCACTCAAAATGTTACACCTCAGCCAAGCTTACAGATAATCAAACTCAATGCGTCATCAAACAAAGCTTGACCACACCCAAGGCCCATTGTTGGTGTCCCTCACAAAGCCATTGCCCGAGCCTGGTGGCCGCTTAATATAGGTTTTTGTGAGATGCACCGTGAGCAGTTTTTCTCATTTTTCCATTTTGTAGTCGCGCCGTGAAAAAAACAATCACTGTATAATGAACATACCAAGCAGGCCCAGCTGACGAGTTGTCTCTTCCAAGGTATTGATTGCGAACACACCATCCGTTTGCGTGCTGTCTAATCCAGCGAGGGACTTTTTTTGTGAGGCAGCACAAACCTGAAAGTAAACAAATTAAGAAGACAGTCATAAATTAGCTATCAACGTTGAGCTGCTTTCAAAAGACAGGATTCTTGTTTGCTTCACTTTCCAATTGGTACAAACAAGTTTGGCAGCAATTTTGGTTAATCAAGAGCAAAACCAAAACCTGATTATAGTATTTTTTACACGAGAAAGTAAGTGATAAAAGTGTATCCTTGCACTTCTGATTAACGTCTTTTAAAAGTTACTTTGGCAATTCTGATTGGGTGAAATTGTTTTCTACAGCCTCTGTGATTGGCGGTGTACTTGCTTTGGTTTTGCTTTTAGAAAGTCATCGGAAAAAGACTCTATACAATTAGCCAACTTGCAAAACATCTATCAACATTACCGATGACTATCACTGACGATTTATCTCAACAAATGACCAATAAAGCACAATAAGGCATGACACTGACAGCGCTATTAGTAAGTATACCTTAATAATATCGAAGAGCGTAGATCGTCGCATTGCAGCAAAGCCGGTTTCTGCACAATAGGTT
The DNA here is from genome assembly GCA_964036295.1 of Plumapathes pennacea. Classification (NCBI taxonomy): domain Eukaryota; kingdom Metazoa; phylum Cnidaria; class Anthozoa; order Antipatharia; family Myriopathidae; genus Plumapathes; species Plumapathes pennacea. The sequence continues at coordinate 27,511,170 of OZ038463.1, read as the reverse complement.
TGGTACAGTTGCACAAGACGAGAAGCAATGACCGTGCGAACCACATTTGGGATTTGTATTTTTTCTCCGCTTGACAATCTTAGCGTTTTGGTTCCGTAGGCGACGTCCTGAAGAAATGAAGGACTGGACAAAAAGTCGATGAAGTGGTCGACTTTTACAGGATCTAGGCGTGTTCTAACAACTGCTGGAGGCTCGATTGGCTGGCCTGACTTGTTCTTAAAGACGTGCTTTCGGGCTTCGTCGACTCTCCACTTGGTAAGACCAGGAATAAGCTGCATGAGTTCCGTCTTCGAAAAATCACCTGCTATAAGTGAGAGAATCTGCTGCTTCGTGTACCATGAGTTAGCCTCCTCATAGAGGACTACCAGTCGATGCACCAGGGTGTCCTCGTTGACTCCCTCTATTTGGCGTTAATCTCTGTACTTGTCGACGGCCTGTTGGAACAGCCACGACGAGTTTCCAGGGGCAATGGCATCTAACAAGGAATCAACAGCTTGCGTGGCCTTGCGCTTGTAGTATCGAAGGGAGGTGGAGGATAGCGTCAGTACGTCACTTGTACACTGCGACCTTATAGGGCTAACACGACCATCTGATGTCTTGCGCAAGAAGTTGTTCAGATAGTGGAGTCTGTGAGACACCTGGGGCGTTGGCTGGCATTCCTGCGAAGTCTCACCCTCGGCAACTGAACCCTGGGAGGACGAGGAGAAGATGTCGGAGTTTTGATCGCTTGGCTGCAATTGAATATATAATATAACAAAAAATAAGCTGACAGGAAGCGCAAGACACATTTTAGTAGTGATATTCAATTAGTGGTATCGTAACTAAGACTGAATCTATAGGCTCTAAAGGAACGGGACGTTCGACTGAGCGACCAAGAAATATGGGCAGAGCGAGTCGACTTTCATCACAAGGAACTCGCCCAGAACGCCAAAGGATGCCATACGAAGTTAGATACAGTGACTGCAATTTGGATGTTGAAGAACAAAGATAGAGCAAACACTACAAACGCGCAGAAAGCAAGAATAAACGTTGAGCCACCAGCTGGATTATTGAGGACAGAATCAGCCATGGAATTCAGGGTAATTAGTCAAGAGTGTACTTGCCGGATTAAGTAGTTATCAGGACAAAAATCTCTACCTCACTTAAAAGATCTTCTTGATATCGGACGTGCAGGACGGGTGAGAGTGCCTCATGCAGATCAACTTCAGCTGCTTTGTCGTTGATGACTTCCATTGACTGTTCTTCTTTCCGTTCTTCTTCCTCTGTCGTTTCCTGGACATCTTCTTGCTCTGCCTGTTCTATAGCGGCGCGATGCTCAACTCGACATAATCTACACAATCCTGTATTATACCAAAACAAAAACGACTTCAAAAAACGATTGTTGGGAAATGATAGATTACAACTTGTACTGAGTACGGCTTTTATCTTGTATAAGAACAATGCGTACAAAATTGAGAACCTACTGTTAAAGAATTAGAAAAAAAAAACATCTTTCTTACCTGCGCCAACAGCAACAACTACATTCCATTTTGCCTTTATTTCTTTTGCCATTTGGAGGTTTATTCCCCTATCCGGCTTTCGTTTCCCGCGTCCATGGAGAGGATGAAGGCATTTCTTTTTGGAACAAAACATCACCCCGAGTTCGGCCCGGTGCTTTGGGCAAATGGTAAGGCCGTGACCATCCTCGTTGAAAAGACCTGCTCGTGCTAATATTAGCTCTTTCTCGGATGAAACACATGTTTGAGATACTCTCACTTGTTTCAGATGTGACTTTATATTGCTATTGCAAGCATTCAGGGCGTAGAATTCCCTGTGTCCTCTCCACCGAGAAGATTTATCGCACTGACTTCTGCAGTAACTAAAGAACGAGCAAGAGAGTTGCGACATTGCGAATGGTTGCGTGATCTGTAAATAGGAGCTCTTATACCAAAGCACGTCCACGTGTTGCAATGACGCACGTAAACAAACTAAAAGAAACACACGTAAATGAAGTTCCCACGCTACAAACAATGAGTTGACACTTGAAACCATTGTTAATTGCTCAGACGAAGGGCTAGCGCTCAAAACGTCAGCTTCGAATTCTTTCATGGCGTCCAACTTTCACACATAGATCCTTTGTCGATCCAAGTTATATTGTCAAGGGAGAATTCGGAACAATTTGGAAGTTTATTATAAAGAATAATATTTCAGCTATCCTGGAGCGAACTTGTATTTGCAAACGGAAGAGCTTAAACTTGACCTTCGGACCAAGGATTACAATAGCCCTTTAGGAGCATAGTTTATAAATGAGGTCAGCAAAGCATTTGCGTGTGCAGCACAAACCACAGGAAAATGGTCTGTCGGTCCGCTTTACCTGCACGATTTGAGCAAGCTGCCAAGTATTTGCACGGCATCGTGATGCACAGACACCTTCAGGGGCCTTTACAGTCGCCTATGCCGCGGAAGTTCTTTCCACCCTTTTCCGTTCTTACTTTATCGTGGTTTTGCTATCTAATTTAGTTGTTTACCCAAAAGGAAGTTTGTAACCGCCGTACGTGCTCCCTATACTTAACCGCTAGCTTGTAGTGCAGAGTTCAGTTAGAGTCGGAACCCGAGGTCTCCGTTCGAAGCTCAAGAGCTCAGCCAAGATTCACGAGTAAAGAAGTCAACAAGGCTAGAAGCGAGTCCCCATAAAATCTGCTCCGCAACAATATGTACTTCTCCACGCCGATGAAGTCAATCTAGTTCCCTTTAGAGCCTGTTTTAAATTGTGTTATTTGTATTTTGTTTTATAATCACAGATTGCAATCTCATGGGTGCTGTGTTTTTGCAAATAACGCACTCTATGAACACTAGGATTTGCAAAGTTTCTCAACGACTGTTTAGAAAAGCAATGATTTTCAAATGCTTGCTGTATTTAAAAATGAAGCAGAATGAAAGATCAATCTCAAGTGACAGTTCAATCGAGTCAAGGTTTTTTGTGCGTGTACAAGTAGCGCGCCCAGCGCGCCAAAATCCATGCTGGTGAAAAATGATACAATTTGAACATGTTAATTAGCGTTTCATTACATGTCCTCGCCCCGTGGCTGTTTAAGGGCTAAACAAGTTAAACAAGAATCGATAGAGTATACGTATACGATAGAGTATACGTTTAGATCCTAGTGAATTCTTTATTTGAAAAAAAAAAAACAAAAAACAAAACAAAACAAAAAAAAACATGGTAAGTGATTGATATGCGTTGATTGGTGCTCATATATCATGTTTCCCAAATTTGATAAATTGTGTTGCCTGGAGTATCTCTTGGAATACCTTGGTGAAGTTTTGGTGACTTTTCTAGCAAAATAAAACGGAATTTCGTATGAAGAGTCAGCAGAGAGAGTTTCATGAGACCTCATTTGCATACGCTCGGTGATGTTTTGTAATCAATGTTTGTGTCGGAAATATTGAAGAGCCCAAAAATATTTTTAATGATTTGAGAAGAATTAAGATTGGTCTCAACTGGGATATAAACCTTATTTCCACAGCAGGATGCAAACTAGAGATAATAGAGCTCAAAATAGCCAATTTTCAACTTTTTGGAAAAAGCCTGGCTACCTATTCAATAATTAACTAGCATTGATTGGCAGGCAATTATTCATATGGCACAAAACTTATGTTGTGAACTCACAAAGGTAGTATGAGTGCTCATGTGAAATAAAAATAAAATCTGTTGTATTATGTGCATGTGAGAGCTGTCTACTTATGCGCTTAATTTTGGTTTTTCCCCATTTTTCCCTTGAAAACCAGGGGGGGTGGTCTAACTCCCCCCGGAAAATTTCAAAAAGCGAGCCACTTTGGGTTTTGAAGTTTTAGGGTGAACCCTTCAAACTGGCCAAGTTTCATTGAAATCGGTGAGATGGCATGTGTCGCCCCTGCCTGGTCCTCTCCTGGACAGGCTCTTAATAATCTTGACAATGAAGTTATTACACAATAATGACCTTCATAAAGTAACAAGTCTATTACCTTGTTTTCTTGATTGTCTCTAGCAGGCTTTAAAGGATAAAATCCTGAATCGTATCCAACCACACAAACCTTGAAGCCAGGATTATTTCTGTCAAAAAGGAGTGGCGCCTTTTCAACGTCAGCTGGAAAATCAATTCCCTCCCAATTAAAGTCTTTAACTTTATCTCTCAATAATGAGTCTATCCTTTCTGCATGTTCTTTCTTTGGATTAAGTGATCTCAAAATAGCCCACTTAAAACACTCATCGTCGTCATTCTTAATATTAATTACCGCCTTCTTTTTCGTTATTTTTTCTGGAAGTTCTTTATAAGTGCCCCCTGATATAGGCAGAAATTCGTCAGCTTCGATAGTTAAGTTAACAACAGTCTTAAAAACCCAACCAGTTGGACCATTTGTAAGCTGATCACTTTTTTCTAACATGGTCTGTAAAGTATCTTCGTATAATTCTTGAATTTCAGTACTTTCGTAAACCTCTCTAACTTCACTCCTGTGGTAAAAAACAGATTCATCTTCAACAACTCCATTTTTAAAAAGCTCATACAAACAAGGCAAAACAAAAGAAACCTTTAAAGGTTTTTTCAAACCCTCAATCTTACTTATTATAATTTCTTCTTTCTCTGTAAAAAACGACGTAATATCAATCTCTTTATTTGGTCTAATAATAATATTCTTAATCATTCCCTTAAGGTACTCTTCAAATTCTAATTTTTCTTCTATTTTTTCTGGCTCTCTTTTAGGCTTGGACTTTTCAATTGGCGTTTCTTCTCTCTTTAAAAGACTCAACACATTCTTTGCCCTTTCCTTAAACTCACCTTCTGGAATTAAACTAATAAGACCGTCTCCTAACCTCTTCAAATTCCTTATAAACCAATCCAACCAACTCTCCCCTTCTCTTGGTTTAGGTATTGGTTTTTCAATGTTACTTGTTTTAACATTTCTAGGCTTAGCAATAGGCTCAACTCCTTCTGGTAATTTCGTCCTTGGTTTAGGTATCGGTTTCACATCATCCACTTTTTTCTGACTTTCAACCCCTTCGCGCACCCTCAAAATAGCTTCTTCTAATTGCTTCTTATTCATCTTCCACCTGCCCTTAATACCAAGCTCCTTAGCAATTCCTTTTCGTAATTCGTTCAATGTGGTCATGTCTTATACTAAAAACTCTGCCCTTAAGCCTTTAAAATCATTTTAAAAACGCTTGTGGGTTGTTGTGCTAGCACGAAGAGGTAAGAGAGGTAAATTAAAATAGCCTAATTACATCCTTCTTAATCGTTAAAGGGGGTGGGGTGGCGTGAGGTGGGGTGTTGTCCCAGAATCTACATATTCTCATTTTTAACGCTCATGGCATGAGCGCAAAACGACTGAGAAATTCACGATTAACATAATTGTCAACTTTATTTTTTCCTGACAAAGAAACGCTCATGGCATGAGCGCTCGCTCGTTTCTCGAAACTTATCTCAAATTTCAAAACCACAAATTTTCGGTTCGTATAATTACTTAGTAACATTGTCCTTATCATCAAACCCTTTATTTAAAAATGGTAAACAGACCACTACGTGAATAAATCGCCAAATTGAAAATTCTTGAATCCTAATCACTATTTTAATTTCATCTCGCTTAGTTTGTTCGTCGTGTCACTAACAAGGTTAGTCCATCTCATCTCATTCTCCTCACATATCTCTCGAATAACTTTCATTTTACTTTTAATTTGATTAAGCGAAACTGCACAGTAACCTATCCTTGGATACATTGAAATAAGTTCGTGCAACGATATCAAGAAACGCCTGTAACTTGATGAGTAACTAAGTTGCTCCTCCAAACGACCCTCCAACTTCGCATAATCTTGCTTGAGAACAACTTTAGCTTGCTTCAAAAGCTCGCCCTGCTTCTGAGCGAAAGACAACGTTTTCCTCTTCGTGTCCTTAGTAGCTTTGGCAAGAAGACTAATCATTGAAAAGAATCCTTCCAACTCTCCCGCAGTCGCACCCAACAACTCATCATAATTAATTGACAAGAATGTTGGATCATAATTGGCTTCCAAGATATTAAGCACCTTCTCCTTTCTCTTCCTTTTTCTCTCTGCTTTATTCTCAACCCTCCGCTCTTGTTTCTTCTCTATGTTGTGATAGCACCTATCCAATTCCCTCTTTATGACAGGATACATCCTCGAAAGCGTGTCAAATTTACTCTTGACATCACCAAGCATCTTTTTTTCCATCTTTCTATTCAAACCCTCTTAGCAGTTAACCACTTCCAAACCGTGAGAAAATGTGTCTTCACAAAGAATTCGACATGAATTATTAAGTAACGCGAACAATAATTTAATTCATAACAAAATTAGTTATGAATTATTTAGTAACGCCAATCTTTATTTGTCTTCCCTTTCAACTTGATCAACAAACATTTCTACCTCGCCATCTTCAATTCTTGACATTGAACCAACAATCGCCTCCGTCAAACTTACTTGTAAATACGCGTTTGTTGAATTAATAAAGACAGAATCAATCTTTATTTTGACATTAACGTCGAAAAACTCATCGAGCATGAAGTCTGGAGTTAATCGTTTTCCATCGTGTCCATAAAACTTACTAAAAACTTTTCCATTATGATGACCGACTCTGAGAAACATTATTGGATTTTCTCCGGGTTCCTCTTTCAAAGGTTCAAATTTCACAAAACTCGTTCCGCCTGGTTTCTTTCCAATTTGTTTCTTCACCTCTGGTTTGTTGACGTACATTCTTTTGAAGTTTGTGATGTCATTAAATTTATTAATCCAGCCTTCGTCTTTAACGGTAGGTCCAAAGATTATTGAAAAATAGAAATGACTTAGTGTTCCATCTTCTCTAAGAACTTTTCTGAAACCAAATGTTGACACATCTTTCTTCTCTAAAATTATTGGTTTACTCTTTCCATTATAATCTTCTGTGTAAACTTTCATGATGTGAAATTTTTCACCATTCTTGTTCTTCTTCGTCTCAAAATCAGTAAATCTTAAGTTTTCAGTTTTCAAATTTTGTATCAATATTTCTATTTGTTACATAAATAAAATCTTAAGTAATTTTTCATAATTCTTAACGAAAAATTTACTTTCTTGGATACAAGCCATTTTGTCTACAAATTTTACAACTGTGTTTGTGGTAATCATGTTCACAAAAACCTTTCCCTCCACAATCTCGACAATAATATTTCCTCTTACCATGTACGCAAAACAAATCGCCGCCACATTCCCTGCAAGATTGTTTGTGTCTATTATGTTCACAAATTTGTGAACCCTTGCAAAGCTTACAAGTATATTTAAACTTTTTATGTTTACAATAAGTCTCTATTCCTTTTATATGCCCTTTCTATAGCATTTAATAAAATAAGATTTTCATCATCTAACTGTTCATCTCTAATATTGGTAATATTTTTATTCTCCATACTTGATTAAGAAATTCTATACCTTTAAGCCAAATTCAATTTTTTCAATTGCATTCCTAACATTCCAAACATTCCAAACATTCCTCATTTACACAAAAATATTCATTTTTAAAAATTTATAAAATTTAGCGCCTTATAGCCCTATTTTTAAAAATGCGCCAAAATCAGCGTTTCTCATCTACTCGTGATAATATGAACCAATCACCGTGTGCTGATTCTCGACCCACAAAAAGGAAAAAGAAAATTAAAATGCCCATTTTTAAGCTCTCGTGGGCCCCAGGCCCCCGCAAGCAATTATCTAATTGCTGATTGATGAAGCCAGACGTGATACTAAGAAACGCACAAGATTTGAATACGGCAAAGTCACAACAAGCTGTTCCCATAATTGAGATATATCGATGAAAAATACGTTAGTGTTGTCCGCTAATTTAGATTTGCTGTGGCTCGCCCTATTTGTGATACTTTCTGGAGACTAAAACATTATAAAGCACCTTGCGCAAAATTGTCGCACTAAAACCCCACGGTTCTAAGTTATGGTCAGTTTTGACCATAGTATTTAAATGGTAAAATTGATTTCAAGTGTTTGCTTAACAAATAAACCAGCTTCAAGCGTGCTCCGTTCAGAAATAAAGCACGCAGCAAGTGACGAGAGCACGAAAGAAGTGTAGGGAGAAACGCGAGCCGAAGGCGAGCGTTTTTCCCCACTTCTTGAGTGCTCTCGGCACTTGCTAAGTGCTTTATTTCTGAACGGAGCACGCTTGAAGCTGGTTTATTTGTTTTATAACATAGAACTTCAAAACTTTCACAATAAAACTGTCTTTATTCATCAAAAATGTTGGAATGCTAACAGCGATGAAAAAATAGATTCTCCTAAACGGCTCGGCGGTCCAAATTGCCAAGTCAGTACAGTTTCGCTTCAATTTTTCAACCAGGCCGTTTGTTCTATAAAATTAGACAACATCTCACAGTAAAGAACTATATTTCCTGTAGAACTTTGGACTACAAGTACATGAAATCATACAGTCGGCTAGTGCATAAAATGCAAATTTGAAGGGAATCAACAAATGCTCCAACGGCCGACTCAAAAATTGTGTGAATGAAAACTTACCGATTTCTTGACTCTACCTCGTAGTACAATCATTTGAAGTCCGTCCGAAATTCTTCAATCATTTTTTTCAGTCACATCGTCGGAAATTCTTTCTCTTGCATCACTACAAACACGTCTGTTCGTCTGTCTTCGCCGTTCGTGTTCAGTGATTGCTCACGGCTGATCTTCTTCAACTGAATGATTTGCTCTCTCCTTCCTTGTTGAAGCATTCAACTTCATTCAAACAACCCATTGATGTAATTGTGATTCCCAAATATGCTGTACTTAGGGACAGTGCTTAAACCGAGTCGCTTTCCACGACGCTGACAAGAAACTTGCCGTTCTTCGACATAGATTTTCACTCTCCAAACTGTTGAAGTGCTTTTTGATGAGGTCACGTTCTTTACCGATTCACGGTGAACCGTACTAGCCGGTGCCTTCACTTAAAGCCAAATTTTATCTCGAAGTTGGGCATTGGTGACTCCATTCTCGCATTATTTTCTCTTTTTTGCCAGAGGATGACGTAAGCGTGGTTTATAACTTATAAACCACGGGTAAGTGTGGTTTATACTCTGGCAAACCACGGTTTTCGACCAATCAGCGCGCGGCTTGTATCGTGACTATGTTATAACTTATTTTATTATCAGCTTAGACCAACCAACATTCATGATAGGGTATATCTTTCAAACCCCATTGACTCTGCAAATAGATGGCCAGATAATTTGACGCACAATATTTTCCTACATCAAGCGCGGACCCAGAAAGCACTTAGCAAGAAAGTTAGGCGACTTGATTTCACATTTTAGAGCCTGAAGATGTAGGCAAATAAGGGATTTTTTTTGTACGTTAATAACATGTATACAATAATTTCTGCATTCTAGGTTAAAATGTAGTAACATGACAAATTAGTATTAAGAAAAAATACTAAACTTTTGTCGGCTTACAAACAAGCAAGCATTAACTACAATTTATGTTTCTTTGTCGCTCTTGTTAATTAGAATAATTTAAAGACCACCTCATTACTATCACTGTCGATAATGAATCGAGGGGATTTATGACCATACTTGACTAACTGATAACTTTCTATAACAGAACAAAATATCCAAGATGAAGGGAGTATTCCTTATCCTGGTGATTTTTCTGGTCTTTGGTTGTTCGTTGGCAAAGAAGAAATTTTACGAGAAGAGACAGGTTGACAAAGAAGGTCAGTTAAAGCGTTTTAGTTATAAATGTACCACACGTGGAAGAAAAAAAAATTTTTTTTGGACTGTGCAATCCCCCTATATTTGAGTCAGCGGTCATTGCACAAAGCTGTAAAAATTTGCTACAGAATATCCAAGTGCACATTGCGTGGTTCGTGCAACAATTGCAAGATCTGTAGACTCTGCTAGAAAACTAAACATTGGACTATTTACTCAAGCATCAGTTAGTTCAATAACTTTTTCTATAAGAGGGAATGATGTGTATCTACAGTGATAGAATGAAGGAAGTTCAGTGTTTAATCCTGGGAGTGAAAGAGTTATGGCAGATAAAGGAGGCAACTCTTAAATGGCCCTGATATTCCTTGGCGTTGCGTGTATACAGAAGCCCATGATAACGATGTTTTTTTTGTTTCCCCCTATATAGTCTCGTTTTATCCCCGAACGAAGTGAGGGAAATAATCACGACGCTAATGCAGCAAAATCGTATCATTTGAAGACTCCAAGCGTGTCGCCATCTCGAAATTTAATGTTCGTGTGTGTGTGTGTGGGGTACGACTCGTCCCCAGGGCCATCCGCGTCGAGCGACCACTGCGAGGTTACATCGGCAGCTTAACTGTAAACCGCCATTTTCTTAGTGACATGCGGTAGCTGTAAGAGTACGAACGGAAGTGATTTTGTACAATAAGATGCAGATACAAGGCCAAGCAATTCGACGGACGGCTGTAATTTGCCCGGATATTTTGCCGGTGTATGGGAGGCAAGCTTACTAGCCGTGAAACGGATTCTTAAAGGCACAACTGGTCGACCTGAACACAATCCCAGACGCCAGTACTGTGTTAAAACGCAGACACTTCTTCAGAAAGAAATAGCAAAATACAGTTGGTGGAAATCGAACAATCATCGTGGCAAATTTCACCTTTTACAATAACAGGAATGTAGTTTTCAGAATCCAAGTTTGACAAGATGACGACACACAATACAATGGAAAGTGGAATTTTCGTACTGTATAAAGACTGCTCTATACAGTGTACTTTGAAATCATTGAAGACGTAAACAATGGTGTTTTGGGTTTTGTTTCCTTTGCTGGAAAAGAGCTAAAGCTATAGCTTTCAGGAACCGGTGAGTTTTGAAAATTTACATCAATTAACGTACAACGCTTTTGTTAAATGACGGTCGTGTTATCATTATGGTATTTCAACAATTGCCGTATATTTTGTCGTTTGATGCCCCGGGAACTGTGATGAAGGCCAAGTAGGATTATACTGTGATCTTTTCGCTAGTTTTCAAAGCTATTTCAGAGTGCCTTCGTGCAAGATTGTGTCATCCGATTCCTGACATATTTGCATAATTTCACTGACAGTCTGACACATGCTGTGAAGTTTTGTCGCCGCGTTTGTTGGCACACTGTATTCAAGGATAAAATGTAACCGGGTTAAAATGCTTTTGCTTTTTGAAGGCTATTAAAGTAGAAATTATCCGGCCACTGCTTTCCAAATTAAACAATTACAGTCTATTGTATATTATTGTCTAATAGCGGGACCCCGTAAGATACTCGCTCAACACAATCGAACTTTGTATTATTTAGTGACCGGGTTTGCTCGCTCAATACAATCGGACCTTGTATTATTTAGTGACTTGATTTCTTTTTTCTGTCAAAGATTTTAAAATCGTCAAACGCAGTTTGAAAAGTTGTTGTGTTCAAAATTGAATACCTGCCAAAATTCACACGGTCCCGAGACTTCGAAAGCGTGTAAACAAGCGACTCGCTTTGACGGCTCTAAATTTTGTCACACTCGAAGAAGCGTATTAAACTTATAAAGTAAAAAAAAAAAAAAAAAAAAAAAAAAAAAAAAAAAAAAATTCGGTGTCCAAGATCGACTTTGCTTGGCTTTCAAGCCTCGGGAGTATTCTGTAGTTGCGTGTAAATGTTGTCTCAGCGAATTTTGAAGTTCAGCTTAGTGTCTACGAAAATTGCAGACTGTGCACGTTGTCTGAACTAAACCAGACTGCCGTGCGAAAAAGATTTTTTTTAGCGGCCGACTGGTGACGTCGCTACACAGCCGTGGTTTGCAAAAAAATTTTTAAATAATCTCCGAACCGAAAATAAACAAGAATCCCGCTTTCCGAAAACCCACTACTGAGCGAGGGGATATCTGCGATTATCGTATTTCTAGTAGAGTTCCGTCCCACTGATGCTGTGGTGTTACAGTTAATCCAAGGAAAATAAGCAAGCGTGTGGCAGATGACTTGATTCTCGTTTAGCTTTTGCATTTGAGCATTCATAAGTTGCCAATAGATTATGATACAGGAAAAATAGAACCCACTGAATAGATGGTCTTATAAGTTATATCAAAGCCGATTTGTTGTCAATAAATAAGCAACAAATATCGACTCCCTGATCAATTATCTCACAAACGACTGACAGATGACATCCCTCTACTAACTGTGATGACATCAAACAAAACTAAACGAACAATCGACATGCAGGACAACAGAACATCAACTGACCAATAGCGAAACACAACCGAACCAACTCGACCAACCATAAGACGACAAAACGGGCCAATCAGTTCAACGACCAGAGACATAAATACCGCCATCTGACGAATCCTTTCACTTAACTCTGAAGATGACTTCCGCTTAGGGAATCAAAACGTCAGTCACCAACAACAGTCTTCCTGGAGACTACTCTAACCCAGACGAGCACAACCAACCTACTGAATCTACATTTATCGATGAGTATGCGAATAGTACTTCGTCAGGCTTGTTCCATAGTCAATTTCTGAAAGAGAATGCTTAGCAGCAAACAGAAGTAACGCATGCGCAGACGATTTCTCACGGTTTAACTGCAGAGTCATTTTTTTTCTTTCTAGGAGCCATTCAAGTTCAAGACAAGAGCATTAACAAACGAGATAAAGCAAAAAGGTGTAAGTAGACCTATATAGAAAACTAACTGATAGAACTCTATATGTAAACCAATGTAAAAGTCTTTGAAATAGAAAGAGATGCACTTTTATAACATAAATTTTACAATTTTTATAGACTGAGGATCCGGTCGCACTCGTAACTTTGACGACATTAATATCGACATTTGCACCATTTAAAGTGCAAACAGCGCTTGTCACCAGAAATACATGTCAGCAAGTTGCTACCAAACATTGAAGAAACCGTCGTATTGCTCTCGATACTGAGTTATTATCGACTAAACTTCGTAGTGCGACCGGGCCCTAAATGAGACGAACTGCCTGGCATTTGTTAAGAGATAACATTCACTTTGCACTATGGTTGTTGCTAATGGATTGCTTTTTCTGTCCCATATTGTGTGGCACTTATATTACACTGCTTTTTCCCACGCCCTGCGTGGGTACTAATCTTAACACATATCGTTTTTGAATGTCGTTCACGGTGCGACCTCCCCGCGCAGCGGGGTTTGCTGGGAAGAAACTCGGAACAGAATCACGTCGCCGCGCAGCGGCGACGTCCACGCGCACCGGGGATTGCTGGGTAAAACCTTCAACTTCGTTCCCAGGCTCTTCCTTTTCCCGGCCGAACACGTAGGCTTTTTTGCGATTTGAATGTTGTTCACGGTGCGACCAACCCGCACCGCGGGGAATGCCGGGTAGAACCTCGAAATAGAGTACCTCGTTCCCAGGCTCTTTCCTCTCCCGGCCCAACACAAAGGCTTTTTTGCGATTTGAATGTTGTTCGCGGGGCGACCAACCCGCACCGCGGGGAATGCCGGGTTGATCACGTGATTTTCTGCGAGTTCGTTGCTAAGAAACAGTTCGTCGGAAGGGAAGGAGAATTTGAAGAAGAGTTTAAGAAATGAATTCAGGGAAAATACAAACGGAACATTCTCACGATAACGACCAAGCTCGCCTTCAAAGACGAAGGGAGCACGCAAGATTACGACGAAGTCGTGAGACCAGCCAACAGCGGTGTATTCGTCTCGAGCGCAGACGGCAAGCAACGCGTACGAGCCGACTAAAACAGCAGACCGGTCCAGAAATTACCGCTGCAAAAAAACAAAGACAAGACCGTGACCGAGAGCGTTACAAGCAGAAGCTAGCTCGGGAGACAACTCAGGAAAGAGAAGAGCGCTTGAAAGCTAATCGACAATGGGTTACTTCCCGACGCCACAATGAAACGTCCGAAGAAAGAGCCCGTAGGCTTCATGCTCAAAATGAGGCCAACAGTCGACGCCGTGAGCAACGTTCGTCTCTTGTCGAAGAACGGCGCTTCCAAAGACAGCAATATCTGCATAGCCGTGGATGGGCTAACCCTGACAACCCGGCTCTACACGAACAGCAGTGGGCACAGGAGGAACTTGCAGCCTTTCACCGCTACGAAGAAAACCTTCGACATCTTCACTGCAACGTGTGTAAGGAAACATGGCCAATGGTTGCCAAGCAAAGTATGGCCGACCCGAACTATATCTGCACCAGATGTAAGCGAGACAAAAAGACATCGTGCCGCTTATTCTCGGGTGACAACGACATGGACCCTGGTGCAGTGCCGATAGAACTACAGGGCCTCAGCGAAGTGGAGGAAATGCTTATCGCCAGGGCTTTCCCCATTATGTGTGTTTACCGGAAACATGGCGGCCAGCGTGGGTACAAAGGACATGTTCTCAACTTGCCACAGGACGTGCAGGGATTCCTCAGCAGTCTCCCCGCCAATGTGAGTGACTTGCCGATTCTTATCATCAGGAAACAAGGGGCAGGTAAGAAATAAAACACTTTCTTTTCTTCCTTTGTACCTGGCAATAATGCTTAAATCAGCCGTTTCGGAAATACAGTAGTTTTCTTTGCTTTGTTGTTGTTTAATTATGTTTGTTTTCATGTGAGGAACTGCCAACTATTTTCAAGTTTCACACCTGATTCACATGCTAAATGTAATATTGAATTTGTTAATATGATTTCCTTCTTTGTTTATATTGTCTGTTGAAAACCTATCCAGTCTATTGAACACGAAGAAAAAGTGCTGTAGCTGCTCGAAAGACAAAAATACGAATGGTACTAGATTTTTCTGTTCAGAAGATAGTCTTCTTGACTGAATTCATGTTTTTTTTTCTTTTTGAATTGATTGTGTTTGCTGTCAATCTTTCTTTTACATACGTGTGACTGTACATGCAGTGTATGTTCGCTTCACGTATTTTGCTGAACTTCCAAATGTTTGGGACAGTGCACTCGTGACACAATTACACAACTATTGTCTTTTCTAACTGGAAATTACACTTTCCTTAGTGTGTAAATTTATGGTTTTCTATCAATTAAAAAGCAGCTGCCATACTTTAAGAAATACTGTACTGTATCATCATGATTTCCTATTAAAAAGTAGCTACACATACTTTGTTTTAAATGTATAGTGTTTCAGTGTTACTGAATACAGCTCTAAATTATTGTGTTATGTGTGATTTATTTTGCCCCTCAATAGAGATAGTGAACAGATTTTTGTGGTTTTCATTATCATGGTTTTTATGTTTAAGTTATTTATATTTTTTTACCCTGGCATACTGTACAATGGAGTGTTTTTGCACCACAAAATATATCATTTTTAAATATTTATTGATACCGGTGCATGTATGTATGATTTCATAGGCATTTATTTTCAGAGTACAAAATTAGCCTCACTTTATTCAATTAGATAACACTCACAGAGACTGTAGAGTGCGCCGCAAACGAGTCTTGGATGCGATTCAGTGGCTCAAGGCAAACAATCCCTACTACAAGGACATTATCATCGACCACAAATCACTGCAAAACCTGCCCGAAGATGATGTACCAAGTGGTCTCCAAATCATCGAAGACAACACTGAAGATGAAGACAACAGTGATCCTGATGTACCCACAGATGCACAGGAGGATAATGGTGAAGATGCTGAACTTCCCAGAAGTTTCTTGCCTCTCCCACTCCACAAGAAACAAGATCAAGAAGCCATCAGGTCAGCTATTGATGGTCAGGATCCATTAGATTGGCCATCAATATCTGCAGACTCGCTTAATGAGTTCAAGACTACAGGCCTGGCTTCTATGGCTTTTCCTGCTCTCTTTCCATATGGAAAAGGTGACCCAACCAACCAAGGGCGAAAGAGGGCTGTGTCTCTAGCAAACTCATTCAAGCACCTTATCAAGTATGCTGAAAAGACTGTTGATGGACACTTCCATTGGAGGTTCGCTTCTCATGCTCGGTTCCCCTACTGGGCTCTAAACATGAAGCACAGGCACCAGCTGTTATCGCAAGCAAACATCTACCTAAAGCAGCACCCTGAAGATGCCAATCTCACAATCGAAGAGCTCCGTTCAATGGTGCAAGAGATGTCAGCCAAACAGCTGATGAAGCGTGTTGAGATGTATGCTACCAAGATCCAGGGCACCAAGCAGTATTGGTTCCAGCGCCTACAGGAACTTCAAGCACTGTTTGACCAGAAGGGATACCCTACCTTCTTCTTTACTGTCAGTGCAGCAGATAACTACTGGCCAGATCTTCACCGCCTGCTGCAACAGCCAGAGGGTGCGACCCATGGCATGCGTGTTCAAGCCATCATCAACAACCCCCATCTAACAGATTGGTTCTTCTCTGCCAAACTGCCACAGTTCATCAACACCTGGATGTATGGGTGCCTTGATGCAAGCTGGCACTGGTATCGGTATGAATGGCAGGCACGCGGATCAATTCACGCCCATGGCTGTGCTAAGCTCAAGAATGACCCTGGTCTTTGTGACCTTATCACCACAGCTGCCAAAGGCTGGGAAGCGCAGAATATGCTCTTTGATCCCGATGCTAATCGTGAAGAACTGCTGGCAACAATTGCAGAGGGTGACCAAGCCAAGGCAACAGCAGTTGAATATGCAGATTGGCTGGTGACAACGATGAATGAGGCAATGCCGGACTTCAATGACTGGTCAGCACCAGACCCACACCCATCCTATGTATCTTTCAGAGATGTGGAAGACGAAGACGAAGATTACCACCAGCTGGTCAACTCTGTTCAGCGACATACCCGTTGCAATGCAGCCTACTGCCTTCGTCGCAAGAAAGCAGAGGGAGAGCCCAGTTGTCGTTTTGGTTTTCCACAGCAACTGACAGAACACACTGATGTCACTTTTGAGCAGATCAGTGAAGACAAGATCAGGGCCACCCTTGTCACAAAGCGCAACGATGATCGCCTGAATCCCCACAATCGTGTGATGCTGCAGCACTGGCGTGCTAATGTTGACCTCCAGATTGTTGTTGATGTCGATGCTTGTGCACGCTATATGGCCAAGTACATAGCCAAGGGAGAACCTCGCTCTCAGCCAGCAACAGGCATATTGAAGACCTGCGTAGGCCACCTTCGGGATACCGACCAAGCTTCATCTGCACTGAAAAAATCCATGATCAAAGTTGCTGGAGATCGTGACATGGGAGCACAGGAAACAGCCCACTTACTGCTACAGGAGCCCCTATACCACTGCACCTATTCCTTTGTGAGTGTATCACTTGATGAAAGCCGCAAAGTGAACCACCAACGAGACAAAGAAGGCAGTGAACAAGGCGAAGCATTGGACCCATCAATGCTTAGTATCTACTCCAAGCGGGCTCAGTGGGAGAAACTTTTTCCTGGTATTTCAGCCCTCAACTTCATGGAATTTGCCTCTAACTACCGCATCAGTAACAACGAGCCAAGACCACGATCCAATGAGGTTGTCATCAGGGCATTTCCAACGTTTTCATCCAACCCTGATGGAAAGAACTACCCATTGTACTGCAAATACCAGCTGATCAAGTACAAGCCTTGGGTTGGAGCTCCTCATAATGCATGGGATGCTGAAGAGGAATGCAGTGCAGTGTTCACCAGAGCATACAATGCTTTTCTCTCCACAGAATATGCGCAACAACATGTTCCTAAAGTTGCAGCTGAAATCGAGAGTGCCCAGCACTATCTTGCCAAAGCAGAACCAGTAGAAGAGGCAATGGCACCAGTACCAGAGGAGGACACGTGTGAAGAGTGGATGCTCTTGTGTCGCCTGAACCAGCGCTTTGAAGATAATCCCAGTGAGGAGATCAACACCTATGACTGGAGCAGTGGAGCCTCTGAAGTTCCTCCTCCTCTCCTGCGAGCATGTCCACAATGGATTGTTCAGCAGAAGAAAACACATGAAGACACCTCAGACAAAGTGCTTTCACAGCCTGGAAATGCTGTAGACATTTCACAACTCAACATCAAGCAGTGCCTAGCATATGACATTGTTCAGCAGCACTACCAGACCCAACAGACTGACAAACCACCAGCTCCCCTGCGAATGATCATTTCAGGAACTGCTGGTACTGGAAAGTCAGTGCTATAGCAGATGTCCTCAAAGAGCAATGTGTTCTAACAGGAACAACAGGAATGGCAGGTTTTAACATCCATGGCTGTACCATCCACTCTGCCTTGCAGCTCCCTGTACGAGAGCAGAGGAACAGAGAATTAGAGGGCCAGTCACTGCAGCGGCTTCAGATGCTTCTGGACGGAAAGCATTACATACTCATAGATGAAATGTCAATGCTGGGCCAAAAGAGCATGGCATGGGTTGACAGGAGGCTCCGCCAAGCAACAGGCAAGCTTGCTGAAGCATTTGGAGGATTTTCAGTCATCTTGATTGGTGATTTTGGCCAACTTCCACCTGTTGGTGACAGACCAGTCTATGCAGCTGCTCCAGGATCAGTTCTTGGTGACCAAGGCCACGCTGTTTACAAGCTGTTTGACACTGTTGTTGTGCTAACTGAAGTCATGAGACAAGCAGGTAACGACCCCGAAGCTGCAGCTTTTCGTGGCCTGTTGCTCAGATTGAGAAATGGCCAGTCAACAGAAGATGACTGGAGGAAGCTCCTTACAAGGTCGCCAAGCACTAGCAACCAGGCCGAGTTCAGAGATGCAATCAGACTGTTCTTTGATAAGCAAAGTGTGGCTGAATACAACTACAACAA
Source organism: Plumapathes pennacea (assembly GCA_964036295.1). Classification (NCBI taxonomy): domain Eukaryota; kingdom Metazoa; phylum Cnidaria; class Anthozoa; order Antipatharia; family Myriopathidae; genus Plumapathes; species Plumapathes pennacea. The sequence continues at coordinate 27,492,531 of OZ038463.1, read as the reverse complement.
GTTGAAGAGCCTCAACACCCCTATTGCTCGCATCTCTGCAAAACACTCAGGCACGGGTGCAGCTTCTGCCAAGTCAGATGATGCTGGCGGGCTGGACCCGGAGATTTTCCTCAGCAAAGGAGCAAAGGTCATGCTTACATCCAACCTGTGGCAGCAAATGGGGCTATGTAATGGCTCTCCTGGTACAGTTCATGATGTCCTGTACGCTGCAGACAGTGGTCCACCAGACCTGCCCATTGCTGTACTTGTGGACTTTCCACAATACACTGGGCCACCATTCATGGAAGAAATGCCCCATTGTGTCCCAGTACCACCACAGCTGTTTCAGTGGGATGCTCACGGCAGCAGATTTTCACGTCTCCAAGTCCCTCTCAGACTGCGATATGCCATGACTATCCATAAGTCACAAGGACAGACCCTGTCCAAAGTGGTCATTGACCTTGGGAAAAGTGAGAGAGCAGCTGGATGCACATTTGTTGCGGCGTCCAGGGTACGATCCATCAATGATGTACTTTTTCAGCCAATGAGTCTTGAGAGAATTCAGTCCATTGGTAAAAGCAAAGGCCTAAAGTACAGGAGAGCTGAAGAACAGCACCTGGCTACACTCGCACAAGAAACATGGTGCAGATTCAGACCTGGGAACCAAGTGGATCAACCAAGTTTCTCAAAGCCACATGTTTCCAGCAATATACCACATACACAGAAACTTGGAACACAGCTCCTGCACACTGTTGGAACAAACATTCAGGTCATCAAACAGTTTGTACACTCAGAAAGGCAATTGCTACATTGTCTACTCCACCAAGTAAGATCTGTTGAACCAATACTTTATGAAGGGAAGCAGCTTCCAGAAACACATGTCATGGCACAGCTCCATCCTGTTGTACAAACCCAGTACACAGCCATACCAACCAAAGGTGATGGCAACTGCCTGTGGCATATGATTTCACAGGGACTGACAGGCACTGAGAAGTTTACAGCTGACCTGCGACTCCTAACTGTGCTGACAATGGTGGAGAATGAACAGTACTTCAGGCACCTCCTCAGCCTGGAGAATCATGATGAAACTTTTGACACCATTGTCAAAGCAGCTGCTACATGGGGAGCTTGGGGTGGAAAGTTTCACCTCCATGCACTTTCCCTCTCCCTAAACAGACCGATATATGTCTATTCATCATTCCGTCTCAGGGATGGTACATTCCCATATCCATACCAAAACGGTGCTCAACTGTGCCAACTGTTTCAGGAAGGTGCTGACAACACAAGGCACCACATTATCTATGGGAAGCCAGGAAATACCCTATCCATCCGTGCAGGTCTTCTTGCATACTTTACGGCTACTCCTGGACACTTCACTGCTATCCTGCCAAACCATAAAGGAGGCCTCAGCTTTATACCAACAACAAATCTGTTCAGCCAAGCCCACACCAGGCTTCTGGTACAGCATTTTAGGTGAGCTTGTCTTCTCACACAGAAACTTACACACAGATAAAGAAAGATCTGTGCTCTTCCATCACGGCGAATGTGGCTTTACAACCATCCTGGTCCACTGCTACAGGGTAAATGTAGACCACTCAGGTCCACTGCCAACATGCAAAAGCAGACCACTCAGGTTTCATTGTTACCTCACAAAAGCAAACCACTCAGGTCTCATTGCAGGCAGATGTTGACCAATCTTTTGTCAACAAACAAAAGTTACTCAGGTCTCATTACCTGTTGCAGATGCTGACCATTCCAGTCAAACTTGCCACATTCATTTGCAAAAAAATCAATTCCATTGATCACACCAGGCATTTATAAGTATAGCCATTTTATTCACATTTTCTTTTGATGTAATACACATTAAATGTATTAGTGATTGCCAAGTGCTAACAAAACCTGATTACTGTAATAGAATGCTTCAATGCACATACTTTATGCCTTAAAATGTTAGTTAAGTTGATGGAAATAGTTCTGCTGTATTTAAGCAATTTTAAGGGACAATCAATGGTACTTCACATCCCATATTTCTAACAACTTTATTTATATTTTTTTACATATTACATTACTGAATTTGATTTTTTTTCTTGGCCTGGTGTGAATCATGTGAATTTCTTTATGTTGTGCATGCATTAAGTATTTCTGTGAATCAGCACAAGTGATGTTTGGTTTAATTTTATGTTCTAGATATCCACTAAGCACTTTATATGTGCACATCATATTATCTGAGTATTAGTTTCACGAGAAATTATAACACCAGCACACTATTTCTACATGATACTGTGATAGCAGGTTTCTACCAAGGGAAATGTCTACCATGTTTATTTCCAATGGACATTGGATTCCGTTTGAGATAGAGGGGAGTTTGAGATAACCGAGTTCGAAATAGCAGGGTTCTACTGTATACAACAGACCCTTGGCATAGTTTTTAAAGAGTTTTAAAAAGGAAACAAAATCTAGAGTCACTTAACATTATGCACTGATGTTAACTATGCTGTGGAGAATACTGTTGCAGTACAGGCAGATATATGCACAGAGGATCTTATCATTAACAGGAAGCTACAGTAGTGAGTATAATCACAGAAACAGAGGTTGACCTGAACAGTATATGCTCACAAACTTTACATAACAGCTATTATTCAGCATGATAATAACTTAGTGTGTGAATTTGTGTTATACAATAGATGAGCGTCGTTCTTCACTTGTAAGGGTGTTGATAGTTAAATATTGTCATTACAGCATCATTTAATAATAATTAAATTGTATTAATTTTATCCAACAGATTGTGCCAAACTGTGATCCTCCATTTCTTCCATTCAGTGGTTTTGTATGTCAACAATATGAAGGAACCCCAGAAAAATGGTAAACAATTATTTCTATTTTTTTCTTATTATCATACTGTATAAAACTTCCATCTCAGCTCTCATTTTAACTGAGATCTGTTCTCCTTCACTTATAGGGGCTCTTCCAAGAAACACAATGGTGGTGTTCGTACACAGCACATTAGCTCATTTACCTGTGGTTATATAGCAACAAGTGAAAAGTAAGCCTGCCTGCATGACTATGATACTAAACCATCTTTATACTAAATGGTGTTTACACTACTGGACAATACATGCACAAAACATGTAGTGTATGCAATAAACAACCCAGTGCATTAGTAATTATCTCTATGTGTATGTCACTTTTCTATTCAGTTAACTATTCGTTGATTTCACTCTCAAGCTCAAAAAGCAGAATCTCTCATGTACTCTTAAAAGAATATGTGTAAGTGATGTTGTGAGAACTGACACATTTATCAGCTTTCATCTGGCTATCAAAAGCCAACTTCTCCAAGACCTCTGGTGAGAGTGACTGAAGGAGAAAATTTACATATGATCACTCTTGAGAGTTATTTATATAGTGTTATATTTTCTATTTATGTATTTTTACCCTTACTTTTCCCTTCATTGTGTGTTAACTATACTTATACATTTCATTGTTTTTATTCAAAGGTGCCAAACAAGATGCATAAAGTCCCCTGCACTGAGAAAATTAAGGAAACAGTGACATACAGTACAGTGTATATTTCCCATCACAATGAAGTGCCAAAAGGAAAACTGTTGCTATGTAAACAAGGTGCTTCCCACATGAAAAGCATTCTTCATGTACCTGGATATACTCAATCCTCTGTGCAATACTTGTCTCTTGCTGACTGACTGGATTTTAAAATTTTTAATTGCACTTTCATCAAAGAAAAGTACTATTATTATGTAAATTATTAAGGTAATTATACTTTATACTCATGACATTAAAACATTCAAAAATTTCTGGCCATTTTATGTGTTGTTAATAAATATAAACCTCTGCATGTGTATGTACACTTGTAGAAATACAAATAATCTTTGTACACATAGAGTGGTAAAGTGTGACGTCATCATTTTGCAAACTTTTCCATTCAAACCTCAAAACCACATCATGCGATATACACAGCTGCTGAAAGAACGTGTGCAAAATTTCAAATCGCTAGCCCTACTGAAAGCGAAGATAGAGAAGTTTAAAGTTCGACAAATCACAGAGACTGAGAGAAAACAGTTCAGCCAATTGGAAGCCAAAGTAAATTTGCGTTTGGTTTTACTTTCCAATCAGCAGTGCGAGTACACGCCATCGCTTGCGTGAGAAGTGTTTGGTTTTGGTTTTGGTTTTGTTCTTGATTGGCTGAGCATGCTGACAAACTCGTGTGGACCAATCCGAAAGCGAAGCAAACGCAAAACCAAAGCAATCACACAATTACTTTCGACAGTCATCCGAAAACCGCTCTATTTAGCGTTGGTTCCAAATCAAAGGAGCCAACACCAAATATTAAGAGGGTTTAGTATGAAGCAGTTTGAACTTCAAAAGCCTATATCTCAGCTGTTTAATGCGCTAAAGAGCCAATTCTTTCTGTGTGAACTTTTTTTGATAGGCCATTCCGAAGAATTGCGCGCAGTCCATTATTTCCGAAAAAATATTTTTATGACTCATCACTTTACCACTCTATTGCTATTGCTCAGCGGTATCGCAGTTGAGCATGCGCTCTAGCCAATAAACAAACAGCGTGGTCTTCGGCGGAGCCAGGGCGCCTTTTTTATGTGCATGATTTTCTTGTGTACACTCCTTCAGTCCTCTTCCAGCACTACCCGAAAAATGTTACAGAAGCCATGGATATGCACTTTTTATACCAGGATGTTCGGTATAGCAATCATTTGATTACAAGGACTGTTTGCAGAAATGGCGGGACTTCACGCAGGACGACAAACTTGGGTACCTTTTCGTTTGTGAAATTAATTTCTTTGATCCTTTTATCCTATGCTGAATAAGATCCACTGCGTTTTACTTTCAGGAAACCTCCAAGACGAAAATATGTCTAATTCTTGTGTAACTAAGCATTATTTCTACGAATTGGGAAGCGACCTGAGACCTCCAGCAGCAATGTTCTCGCGATTCGGTGGAAACGCAAATTATTTCTTCTGGGTATGTATTTGACGTCTGATTGTTGTTATGCTGTTACACTAAATGATTGCAAAACGAACTACTCAGTCGAGTTTATACGCTACGGGGAACCCTTCGAAAATAATTCGTGCAACACTGGTAAGAATCCTCTTATGTTTTCTTTTCCAGGTAAAACGCTTTCTACGATGTTAATCATCGGATGATGTGAATGAATATAAACAATCAGTGTTCACCTTTCTTCAAGTCAATAATTTATTTTCTTTTGCACGATGCAAAGCCCTGGCCTAACATATGGCGAGGACGATTTAAGAAGTTTTCCGCTGTTTACTCGAGTATATTAAGAGTGCACCAAAAGAAAATCCCAATTACAATTACCAGAAAAAAAAGGCCACTATATTTATTATTTGTTTTTGTTTTTTGTTGAACTGTACAAAGAGTAAACACAGGAAACAACGAAGGTCCGTAACGTTGGAAAATTTCCGTAGCCATAACTAAATTAATATCTCGTAGTTTTATCAATTAATATTAATACTCGAGTTAAAAACAGCGGAAAACTTCTTAATAATCGTCCTCGACACACTCAAGAACCAGTTTAAGCGCTTTCACCAATTTCTTGGCCTTCGTCTTTTCCTCGAGTTTCTTGTCCACTCTTCCGCTCCGCTCTGCACTCCTTTTCTTCTTTTTTTCTGCCTTTTCTGCGGGCTTTTCTGCCCGAGTGCGTTTCTGCACTTTAATGTACATAATGGAGTCACTGAAAAGGAATTTTTGTGTTAGAACTGCTGTAGTTAAGCACGTAAAAGTGAAGCTTGTTGTAAACTTACCGTGTTGTTGCACGATCACCCTCTCCATTGGCCAGATGAAATTTTAGGTGCCGTGGGAGTTTAAAGTGACGGGCCACTTGCGATTTGAGGGAAACAAATGTTTTCCACTTGAATTCCTAGAACAGAACAGATTGTATTAGCCAGACTAAGACTACTGTGTTATAGGCATAATGCAAAGCAAGTATATGGCACAAAACAATAAAAGTTGCACCTGCTCTTTACGTAACAGACAATTACTCTGATAACTCTACCTTTGTCTCCTCTCTCCCCTTAAACTTGTTTATGACTCTCGTCGAGTTTACTACCACGCCTTCTGTCGTGGCAACAGCTTCCTTCAGTTCAGATACTGGAACAATAGCTTCCGTCATCCTGACAAAACAAATTTTAAACAAAACTTTTATAGTAAACAAAAGCTGCCATGTTTGATACTCGTGTATTGTAATTACTGTTGGTGTGAGAATACTCCCACCAACAGTACTGCACAAGTTTATGGCTGGCCACCAATAGTATGTCGTTAATTACAGCAGAAAAGAAATAGCAATTATATTTAAACCTACCTCAACTCTCAACTCTCCTCACGGGAACAAAAGTTTTTTTTTTTTTTTTTTTTTTCGTTTTCGCGGCCGCGCCAAAATTTCCCGCGCATTTGCCATTTGACGTGTGCACTCGCGTCTCCATTGCTATCGCACCAGGCCATCAAGAGAGAGATGATCCGCTCCGTCGGTCGGGAAAAACGACACCAGCAAAAGGGAAAACCACAATGTTGCACCGCTTCTCCACACGCAAAAGGCGCACGCATCATCCGTTCATGGTTACTTCATGTCGATGTAGTTTTCCTTCAACTAACGCCTAATTATAAACTGGATAACGGTTATTCAATTTCTTCAAACAGGAACTATAGATATAGATATAATTATAAACTAGGAATAGCTCTCGCTAAGTGCCAACGAGCGCAACTCTCTGGAACAGTAACAAAATTAAAAGCAAAATGAAAAATGACTCGCTGGTCGATTCGTTTGTATTTTTCGCTTTTCAAATGTTTTTTGTTTCGTATTGCTTGTGTACTGAATGGCACGCTGGCCTGATGTTGGCACGTTGAACCTTCAACACGGCTCGCTGGCCGACTTTGAGCACGCTCGCTCGATTTAGAACACGCTGGTTCTTGACAAACAATTCGCTGAAGTGCACTAACGTAAAGCGTTAGAAGACGAACACAACAAGTCCAAGAACACAAGATTGTTTTACTGTCCTTTTGCTCACTCGAAGTAGAACAACGTCGCTACTCCGACAGGACTCCGCAAAACTCGCCACGAGGAGACTTTCGCTGGCCAAAAATGCTCCAGCATAACACCAAAGAAGAAGCGCTACAATTGGTTAAAATCTCCGCATCTCGCGCTCCCATTGGCTCAGAAAGCAAGCAGAATAAAACAACTCGTATTTTAATTGGCTAACTTGAAACAATTGCAGAAAAACATTACGTCATTCTAAGTGGTTACACTCCATTCGAGATTTTTTCCCCCTTCTCTCGTGCACGGCTCTATGCGATGCTGCCGCCTCGCAGCCTCGCGTCTTCGCTCGGCTGCTCGTTGGCAATAAAACCGATTACATGGGCGTGGGATTATCTGCGAATATCGTATTTCTAGTAAAAGAAATACCACTAGAAAATCTTTAGCTTTAAATTTCCAGACTTCAGCAAGACGTGCTTGCATTTCTACACTGCACTTCTTTTGCACAGCATTCCTGCAATGCTATATTGCACATAGCGCGCTGGCACGTGCTTAATATGTTTTGATAAAACGATAGGTGTTGCGTTTTGTTCTTACAGTCGATCCTGGAACCGTGATTGAGGGCGTCCAACTAACACTAGGAATTCTGAAAGACATTCTGGACGTTCTTGGAAACGTCGAGCGCAAGATTGCTGTTGGCATCGAAAACGAATCTGGCAGAGAACGGAGGGCCCTGAATACCTACTTCTTTTCTGGCTCTTCTGACTATGCCTTGCCTTATGAGGTCAAACATGGTATGTGATATTTGGTAGTTTCTGTTTCTTTCGAGCAGGTCCTTTTTGCTCGCGGGGGCCTGGGGCCCACGAGAGCTTAAAAATCGGAATTTCTATTTATTTATTTTTTCCTTTTTGTGGGTCGAGGATCAGCACACGGTGATTGGTTCATATTATCACGTGCTGGGCGATGACGTAATTGACTTCGCTAAACAACTCGAGCTGTGGCCAGTGAATTGCTCGTTACTTGTGTGTAAAAGTTAACTGCATCCCATCCAAACTCAACACCATTTGGCTCTGTGGAATAGGCACGGATAAACTGGATTTTCGGGAACAATTTTGGCTCGCGTTCACCGCGGAAGCTTTGAGAATAGCCGTAAACAAATATTTGATGGTACCGCTGGGGCCGATAAATATTTAGTCCCGACGAAACTTTCTGTGGCGACACGAAATACTTTTGGGAAGATAACAGGGCGAAAGCAGAAACCAAGGCTACGGTGAGCTTTAGCCGTAAAACAATGACGCTTTATGCTTTACTCTGTACATGACATCTGTTGCCTCATAAAATTCTTCTGTGTATCGTACATTGCCTGTTGAAGTGTTTCTTTCATTCGATCATGTAGCCTTTGTTTCGCAATGGTCAGTGAATACCAGAAATGAAAAATACACCGAAATAATTCTGAGGATTGAGTTTGCAGTCACAAATGGACTGAACACACTGTGAACAAAAGCGCAATAATATTGTAAACATCTGTCGTGTGACATTCCTCGCTGTCAATTTTATATTTGTTACAGAGCACGAATACTCGAAAGCCTGATAGAAAGAAACGTATTGAGTTAATAAAAGAAAACATATAAGTAGTGAAGCGAAAAAGTAAACTGCATCCCATTCAAATTCAACGCCATTTGGCTCTGTGGAATAGGCACGGATAAACTGGATTTTAGGAAAAGATTTTGGCTCGCGTTCACCGCACAAGCTTTGAGAATAGCCGTAAACAAATGTTTGATGGTACTTCTGGGGTATTGCAAATATCTCTGTCGCCGATAAATATTTAGTCCCGACGAAACTTTCTGTGGCGACACGAAATACTTTTGGGAAGATAACAGGGCGAAAACAGAAACCAAAGCTACGGTGAGCTTTAGCCGTAAAACAATGACGCTTTATGCTTTACTCTGTACATGACATCTGTTGCCTCATGAAATTCTTCTGCGTATCGTACATTGCCTGTTGAAGTGTTTCTTTCATTCGATCATGTAGTCTTTGTTTCGCAATGTTCATTAAATACCAGAAATGAAAAATACACCGAAATAATTCTGAGGATTGAGTTTGCAGTCACAAATGGACTGAACACACTGTGAACAAAAGCGCAATAATATTGTAAACATCTGTCGTGTGACATTCCTCGCTGTCAATTTTATATTTGTTACAGAACACAAATACTCGAAAGCCTGATAGAAGAAACGTATTGAGTTAAGAAAAGAAAACACATAAGTAGTGAAGCGAAGGCTGGATTAATCGTGGCCTCTGATTAGAAATATGAGTCAAGGTCAAACTGTCAAAATCGATTGTGCATAAAAAGATATGTCACGCATTCTCAAGATGCAGGGTCGCTCAACCTTTAAGAAGCAAGTGTATGAGTGTTGTAATAATAATTTTTAGTTTAATCAAGGTGTCAAAAGAGCAAGGTGTCAAAAGCCAAGTTCTCTATACTGTGTGATATTTTTATGGTGAGAAATTGGAAGTCTCTCTTGGGAGTTCCGCTCTTGTCCCCTACTTTCCATTTTATATTCTGGTCTCGACCCAACTCACGCCGCGAGCTCACTGGCAAGGCCAGTCTAGTCACATTAACACCCAACTACAATTTTGATTGTTGTTTTCTTGCGATAAATAACGATGCAATACTCTTTCATCATTGCTTTTTCTTGCAGGTTTCTTTTTGTTTTTTTGTGTGCCACAAGTGGTTTCCATATAGATTTTGACACTTGTTGAACATAATATATACGTTCGTCTGACACTTGTTGAACATATATACGTACGTCCAGTCCGTATGGACCAACCACAAGCCCGATAGATAACGCCATGATTGTTTCCCTTCAATTTTTCGATTTAATATATTGACAAAAGTGGCACAACAACAGAACGCAACCTCGACTCAGTAATTTGCGACTGCAATTTTCAAACCATGAAACTAAGAAATAGAATCGACATCGCCTCGTTGTCCATTTCCGAAATGCTTGTTGCCTTAGTGTTTTAAAAAGAGACCTCGTGCGAAACCTTTCCCATGAATAAGTTTTATTTGCAAGAAAATGAACACGCGAGTAAATTAAAGCAATTTTCATAAGAAGGGTTTAAGATTAGGCCTTGGAAATGGCTTCTTCCACAGTGACTGGATTGACAAGCATACCTTTCGGCTGGCAACTCTCGGGCCTGCTTTGAAGTTGCATGAACATTTGGAGGCTTAATTTAAGGCTTCCTAATGAAAAATATTTTAGTTGGGCATAACTTAATCAATGCCTATACTCTTTTTTCAGGTGAAGCTCTGCTGTACGGTGCTGCTAAAACTAGGGGTCCTAGTGCTACCGGTGTAGTTGGAGTAATGGCGTACTACTTTCCTTCGGACAACATATCACTGTATGTTATGTTCAGTCTTCCTTTTGATTACAACTTGTATAGCAATTGGTGGAATGCCAAGATGTACCCTGGCAATGCGGAAGCCGACTATGACAAGTACTATAATCCTTACTACTACAACAGCCCGGTTAAAGGTGATAACTCGTGGCACAGTAAATCCATAGGCTATGGGTTCCATGTTCGAGGTTTCATGAGCAGCTCGGGACAGCCACCTTTAGAGCTGCACGTGACCAAATGAGGCTTCGACAAGCATGTCGGTTGTCATTGATTGGTTCGTCGTAGGTAGATCATGCGCAACACGCACGCATTGCTGTATCTTAGATTGTTAGTGAAGCCCGGCAAAGAACCAATAAACGCGAATATTCCCGCACTGCTGACTTGACTTTTCCTTGCATTTGACTTTCTTTGTTTTTTACATTAAACTTCTTATCCGGTTTCATTGTTGCTTCACGTAAATCTGAGCATTCAAAGGTTGTTTCCGCTAACTTTTAAGTAGGAAGAGTGTGAAAGAGCACAAACTCGATTGAGACATTGACCCGTTCTAAAAGTTCAACGGAAGCACAAGAAAAACAAAGTGTTTCGACTGTCTTTCGACCGATGCTCTCTATACACTGCTAAAAAACGTGGTACTTGTGTAAATTAACAATGCGAACTTTAACACTTTACAAATATTCATGAATTTGCGTATTCGCGCAAACTCTCAAAATGAACAAGTCTAGATAGTACGATTTTAAATCAAAGCAGGAAACTTGAAAATCAAAGTTAACAGCAAAGGCATAAAAGACCGAGACACACACAAAATAAATATGCCCAAGAGTTCTAACGAATTACGCTTTCGTTGGGTGAATCGTAAGCGGATGGCGTCAACCAAATCAAAACTGTCGCAGATAAATTACTCGTTACTCCAAGAGAATGGTTAGGGGAGTATCAGGCTCTCTCGTATAAACGGCCCTAATATGGTGCTGTCAGGTAGTATCACTTGCTTGGAGCGACGCTCAAATATCAATTTCTTCTTACTTTCTCAAAACTGGAAGATGCAATGGGGTATGGAGAACATAACATATGATCACTTGCACACTAAGCATGCTGATCCAACTTGGAATTCTCTTTACGTCACCGATACTGTCTCTTCATAAAGAGTGGGGAGAACTTCTATTTTAAGAGTCAGGACAAAGGGTTGAGGGGAAAGCTGGGAGAATTGGGGTGTACATTCTTGGGGATTCACTGAGAATTTGAATAAACTTAACTGATTACAAAATGAATCTGGCCGCGTTGGTTTGGAAGGAGCTGTGTGTGATGACTACTACAAGATCCGGGACTTGCTGTATGAACAATACGCCATTGTTTGAACCAACATGAAGCTGCTGTGCGCCAGATCAGCGGAAACATGGGTAGTAACACGTGCGCAGACGCATTACGTGTTGCAGCAGGCAGAGAAAAGAACAATCGTGTCATGGTATTAAAAATTAAGCTCAAACTCTTCATTGTTTGAAATAATGAAGCTAAGACTAGCGCAACGTCTGGGCTTCAAGCGCAGACTAAGAAGGCTAGCTGTGATGTACTAGGGCGCTTTGCGTGTGTCGAAAACCAAAACCAAAGCAATCACAGAGCCAATCAATGAGGCGAGCAAAAACACGTCGCACTTGCTTTCTTGCGCGAGAATATCGCAATCAGGTTTGCCTTTGCTCTTGATTGGCCAAGAATGTTGCTAAACATGTTAGGACCAGTCGGAAAGCGTAGAAAACGCAAAACCAAAGCAATCATACGATTACTTTCGACAGTCATGCGAAAACAGAGCCATTCGTACGACTTTAAACCAATCTTTTTCTTCTCTTCCCCATGCAGGGTTTTCGTTTACTCACTCTTCGTAATTTAATGGGTTCCTGTGGTAGTTTTAGTTCTGATTTCGCGAGCCCTTGGCTGCATGTGGCTTCGTTCCTTGTATGTATGAGTCAATTTCAACCGATGATCGCAGTTGGATTTGACTCGTACATTAGGCTTGTCTTCGTACTACACCGCAGAAATACGTTTTTCGAATTAAGATCACCATACTTCTGAATCAGCGGGTATTATCCACCAAACTGTGTAAGTTGCAGCAAATTCAAATGTTTTTTACACGTAAAACCGGACTACTTTTACAAGCAACTCAAAACTATGACTCGTTCCTCAAGTGCAAGTTAGTTGAGTACAATCTTCTATAACGCCATAAATTGTGCATAAGAGAAACATGAGGTTTGCATGCGATGTGAAATTTACCTAAAATTAGAGCAAGTTAGAGCATACTTATAGCGACGAGCATTTTTAATATCTCTAATGTACTGCATGGCAGCAGGTGGCACCGCACATCTCGTGTTCATCAAAGGAGACAGAGTATTCGTGTTACAGGTTTCTTCGGCCTCCGTATTAACTTTTGTGGCATTGTGGTAGGAATATTAAAGATAAAACGAGCGTTTTTTCATAAACATTATTCGTTCTTACATGAGTCAGCTACAGCAGTCTTCTTGAAGTCTATTCTCAACCAGATGATTACAACCAACATACTGTTCTTACATTTGTCTCGTATCAAATAAATACAAACATGACGTACAGTCGAAGTCCCAATATTATTCTCAGGCCCCGTCCACTCAAGGGAACATCAAGTTTTACCGATAGAGGTGTTGAAAGCAAACCAATATCACTTATTCAGTTCATATACCTCCAGCCTAAAAAAGGCACCCCTTTCATAAACTTTCAGCCTGGAAAAGGTACCCCTTTCATATACCTTCACCCTGAAAAGGCTACCCCTTTCGGGCGGAGCCTCCCCATATAGTCCACTATAGGGAGTAAGCCCCACCTCCCGGACACTAGCGTGCGTTCAGACGTTCTGTATCCCCGCTAAAATGCTCGGTCTGCTTCTAGAGGCTTATGAATTAAAGAGTTTATCGCAAGACCACTTTGCCAGCGACCGCCATTATGGCCGCTACTCGGAAAACCCGATCGTCGCGCGCGAAACAAACCGTTTGGTATCGGTCATGTGACTGTGACAGGATCTTTGGGCACTGGTACTAGCAGCTTCGATCCAATATAGCGGATTTTGTTCAAGGTTACAAGCACGGTACATGGGCCTGTCGTAGAAGAAGTTGAACTTGATGTCGACAAGGTCAGTAAGGTGGATTCTTGATTCACAGGACACGTGCCCAAAATTAGGAATATAGTTTGTGATCCCAGTTTGTGATAATACACTGCACATGATGTAATTCATAAGAACCCGGCTAGTTGTTTCATACCACCAGTGCCCCCAGTTAATATTTTTATTGCTAGATATTATTAAACTCAGTTAATCTTCAATATTGCAGGTGTTTTCTGCCATAAGTCAAAGAAGATAGAACTACAGTACCAACAATCCCGGCTTTTAATTACCAAGTATGTGGAGACAAATATTAATTAAGAGTCATTGTCAGAGAAAACCGGGCAAAATCGAAAATTTGTTAAAGATGGGGGTCGACAGATTCAGTTCATACTAACATCGTAGGTATGTTGGGTGGACGTATGACTAAATATGCTAGAAGTAGTGCCTCAACTATTAAGAGCGAATTTTCCTAAACACCGGGTGAAATGAGAAAAATGTGGCACATGAGTCAAAAATCGGGGTTCTTCATATTTTGTCCAGAGATAGCCTATGGTGTGCTAAGTACTCTCGTATACTTATTTTGTTAAAAAATTTTTGGAGTTTCAAGAAAAAAATTAAAAACCGCTACGCCTCAAAATGACTAAAATGAAAGGGATTAGGAGGACCACAACTAGCATACGCGCGCGACCGCGCAATGAAACTCTACACATAAATGTCTTCATCTATTAATTAAGAAGACATCTACGAGCAATTTGAGCCTATAAATAGAATTATCGGTCAAATATTGAATATCTGGTGTCGGGGCAAAGACAGCCCAAATTTCAATGCTCGCAATTCTCAGTTTAGAGCACTTTTTCAAAAAATCATTTCTATGTCCGGTATAACTCAGATTTGCACACAAATTCGGTTGTAATATCTAGAAGTGTTGTTCTTATTTAGAATATAAAAATTAGTTTGGTACTTTTCATTGCTCGAAAGAACTAACGCGGCCAATTTTGCCAAAATCACAACATCGACTTATAAACAACGCGCAACGATCAATTCACACTTTCCAATAAACTCGAACAAAAACTTCGCCCTCTACCTCAAACTTGGCACAAAACTCTGTAGGAGACCTTATAATAAGTTTAACTTTCAATATCACCGGTTAACGATTGATTTATGTGTTTTTTTCCTATCAAAATGCCTCTTCAACTCAGTGGTCGACAAGCGCTAACTGATCGCTTCACTTTCTTTGCCAATTTACGCCTCATTTCGCTTTATTCTGCTACAATATAGCACAAATATGTTTCCAAGGATGTCCCTGTCGCTTTAAGAGCTCTTTCTTGTAAAAAATAAAATATTCATGCAGTCAAAACATACGCGCCGACGTCGCCGTGCGTTCGTTATTGGTGTCACGCAATCTTAAAACTCAGCGAGATATGTTTATTATATTTAGTTATATTGATATCCCTTGTTTGACCCAAAAATATATAAACTTTGTTTGGCCATTATCGCTAACGGGAATGAAAATGCGACATAAAACTTTATTATTTGGGTATCAAAGTGGCCAAATAATGAAAACAACAGGAACCATAAACTAGAATGGTTATGGCCCGAGTAATCAAAACAGCACGAAGGCAAAATTAACTCTTCTGACTTGACATTGTACCGTACACATCATTAGGAGCTGCAAGACAACTTTATAGAGAAACGGATTATTATATATTTTGGTCTCCCCCTCCACCACCTCCCCCCCCCCTCCCCCCCTCTCTCTCTCTCGCAATTTCAATTTTTTCCAATACATTATTTGTACTTTACACTACCTTTGAGACTCCACTCCGTCCCAACACAACCCACCGTACCATACAATTGTGTCATAAACTGGCTTGGGGAGAAAAGTGCCCTTCCATTAAATCAAAAATCAAAAATCAAAAATTCCAAAAGCGGCAACTTTTAAGTTAAAAGCCCTGTATATATGAAAAAAGGTTGGCCCGGGGACCCTAGCCTGGGCGCGCCAACTATTCACACATTTTTTTATTATAAATCGAAGCGAACGTGTACAAAGTGATATAAAGTTACAGTTGTCTACTTGAAATAGTTTTAGTATGTACCGTAAGCACACCCATGCACTGCAGATAATCTTAAAGTTATATTTTCCGTTGTTCTTTCTTTTTTAATTGTACCAAAGAGAAGATATGAAGCCAGATTTAGAAACGAATTTCCTATCAGAGCAGATAACAAATTATAAAAAAAGACTTGACGCACGTGCCCGAACCAGCCGCAACAAATATACCAGTGCGGCGAAGGATTGCCCTAGAGAGCGCTTTGTTGATCCCGCGATCAGCCTTGCGCGATTTCCCCTTCTCACCATGTCTGCATAGGCCCGCTGGAACTCAGCAACGCTGCGATCTTTTGCGCCAACCAATTTGCAAAGAATAGCGGTGTGAAGCGCAAATCGTCAATTTTGATATATCAGACGTTGGAGTAAATATCGACGCCCGTGTTAATATCAATTCAACTTCGGTCTCAACATCGCTTATCTCATCGCCTTTTTTGTGCCCCGAAATATCCTTATTACAGGAAAAAAGAACTTATCTCCATTACAGACTCGCCTCCGCTTCTCAATTTGCCAAATCTGCTTTGAAAAACTAAAACCTTTATGTCACCGTTGCTATCTTTTCCTAACACCTAACGGCAGCTGCTTCTACAACCAATATAGGTATTCATTTTGGTGTGTTGGGAAAAAGTAAAACGGAAGTTGCCCCGCCCGACCCCGCCTTTACGAGTCCTTTCATTTTCTTTTTTTCCCCTCGGCACTGAGTAACAAGACAAGACGGCCACTGAATAGAAAGAAAAATACGGAAAATAAACTAAAATGTGAATCTCTGTTAGTGATGTAAATTTGAGAAGAGGTCTTATTAATGCCGAAAAAAAAAACAAAAAAAAAAAAAAACAACAACAACAACAACATGAGGGTGTCTAAATGGGTGAATAAATGCAATATTTGTATAAGTCAGGCGCTTCACGAACAGATAAAACTCTCGAGAAACAGTCAAATAAATAAAGATTTCTTGCCAGTTAGGCCAGTAATAAAATGTACATATCACTTCCTTGTCAGTTTCTCATTAGATCTGTGTGCAGTTCATTAAGCCGGATCCGGTAAAATAACTCGTTTTGGTAAATAAAGTCAGCTCACTGTAAAATCCTGGAGCCACTAAGCTACTGATCTTATCATGTTTCATTTGTGTATAAAAAAATTAAAAAATATTTCTTGGCCAGATATGTATTCATGTATCATTTCAAGTATACAATTCTACTGTTGTTGTTGTTTTCATCATTTGGCCACTTTGATCCTCAATAAAATTTCATGTCGCATTTTCATTCCCGGTAGCGATAATGACAAAACAAAGTTAATATATTTTTGGGTCAAACAAGGGATATCAATGTAACTATAAAATATAATAAACATATCTCGCTAAGTTATAAGATTGCGTGACACCAATAACGAACGCACGGCGACGTCGGCGCGTATGTTTTGACTGCATGAATCTTTCATTTTTTACAAGAAAGAGCTCTTAAAGCGACAGGGACATCCTTGGAAACATATTTGTGCTATATTGTAGCATAATAATGCGAAATGAGGCGTAAATTGGCAAAGGAAGTGAAGCGATCAGTTAGCGCTTGTCGACCACTGAGTTGAAGAGGCATTTTGATAGGAAAAAAACACATAAATCAATCGTTAACCGGTGATATTGAAAGAAAACTTATTATAAGGTCTCCTACAGAGTTTTGTGCCAAGTTTGAGGTAGTAGGCGAAGATTTAAGTGAGTTTATTCGAAAGTGTGAATTGATCGTTGCGCGTTGTTTACAAGTCGATGTTGTGATTTTGGCAAAATTAGCCGCGTTAGTTCTTTCAAGCAATGAAAAGTACCAAACTAATTTTTATATTCTTGATAAAAACAACACTTCTAGATATTACAACCGAATTTGTGTGCAAATCTGAGTAATACCGGACATAAAAATGATTTTTTGAAAAAGTGCTCTGAACTGAGATTTGCGAGCATTGAATTTTGGGCTGTCTTTGCCCCGACACCAGATATTCAATATTTAACCTATAATTCTATTTATAGGCTCAAATTGCTCGTGGATGTCTTCTTAATCAATAGATGAAGACATTTATGTGTAGAGTTTCGTTGCGCGGTCGCGTGCAAAGGTTTTTGTGGTCCTCCAAATCCTTTCATTTTAGCCATTTCGAGGGGTATGGCGATTTTTCAAAAATTTCATGAAATGAAAAAGTTTCCAGACAAACTAAATATACCAGAGTAATTGGCAAACCGTAGGTTATCTATTGACAAAATAAAAAGAACCCCGAATTTTGACTGATGTGCCACTCCTCACCCGGTCAGAAAAAAAAGTCGCTCTTAAATCACAGCAGAAATGACATCCCCCTCCCCTCCCCCCCCGAAACCAGTTTTCCCACCCAATAATTTGACCGAATTTTGAAATACTCTGAAATCTCCAACGTTACACTTACAGAGTTCCTGCTACTGCAATACGAAGTTTGGACCTTACACCATTTGAAAATATCCCAAGAAGCATAATAGTAAAAACACGACAACCTGCAGCTCGTCGTCTAGAGACACTAGAGACCTTAAGCAGTTGACGTTCTTGAGCCACGAACGGCAATATTTTCCGTGTGAAACCTGGGACGAGAACGCGTTCGTCGCGCCAAAAACAAAAGTTAAGCCTCAACTCTGGCCGTCGAGACGGACGGCTACTACGATATTTTTGTTTCGCTTCAGCAGTTTTTCTAAGTTTCGTAAAATGCCGGGGTTTCAAGCCGTTCGAGACATGCTTTTGATGAGTCACCACCTTGGCTACATTTCAGAAGTCGAATTACTTTTGCTGCTGGAAGAATTCAAGTCGAATAACCCAGCTTTTTCGTACAGTGCTTACGATCGCTTTGACCTCGAAAGAATGGACGAACCCGAGTGGAAATACGAGTTTCGAATCAATAAGGACGACATCCCTATCCTTGCAGTGGTGCTTCAGTTACCCGAGACCTTTAAGTGTAATCAGAGAAGTGTTGCAGGAACAATCGAGGGTCTGTGCATGTTGCTCAAGCGAACAGGGTATCCTTGCCGGTAAAATGACATGATTCCCTGCTTTGGTAGACCAGTGCCTGAAATCTGCATGATCACAAGTGCTGTGATTGACTATATTTATGTCCATGGTCACCGCCTCACACAATGGAATCACCAGGTCCTTGCCCCTGCTGCTCTCGAGTTGCATGCAGATGCCATTCATGAAAAGGGAGCTGCTCTCCACAACTGCTTCGGTTTCATTGATGGTACCGTTCGCCCAATATGTCGGCCAGGTAAAAACCAGAGGTTGGTCTACAATGGGCACAAGAGGGTGCATGCCTTGAAGTTCCAGTCCGTTCCTTTGCCTAATGGTCTGTCTGGAAACCTGTTTGGTCCTGTAGGTCAGTTTTACTGTACAATATTTTGATTTGTACATGTTTTTGTCATTACATACTTATACTTTGCTTGCTTAGGTATATTTCAAATGGTATGCTTTAGTAGAACTACATCATTTCCATATATATATAGTGGAATTTTACTTGTTAAACTTGATAAAACTAATCTTTTTGTATGATGTAATGAAGAGTAGTTGTAAAAACCCTATCATATTTATCTAATCCTTCTCACTACACATGATTGATTGTATGGTTACAAATAAGTACATGATATTAGCTTCTTGATATAAAGGAAGGGCTTGTTATTTTTCAGAGGGAAGAAGGCATGATGCAGGCATGCTTGGTGACTCTGGGCTGCTGCAAAACCTTGAGCAGCATGCATTCTCCCAGAATGGCCAGCCCATGTGCTTGTATGGTGACCCTGCATACCCCCTACGAGTGCATTTGCAAAGTCCCTTTGTAAATGCCAGGCTTACCCCAGACATGCAGGCATTCAACGAGTTTATGAGTGCAGTAAGTGTTTCTGTTGAGTAGATCTTTGGTGACATTATAAACTCATTCAAGTTCTTGGATTTTAAGAAAAATCTAAAAATAAGATTAAGCTCTGTTGGGAAGATGCATGTCGTGTGTGCCCTGCTGCAGAATGCCATCACCTGTCTAATATGGCAATCAAACTTCAAGTTTCTTTGACCTACAACCACCAACATTGCAGCAATATTTTTCATAATTTATTGGGTGAAGCTACCCTTTTTTTTAATTTTTCTTCAAATTTCTGTCAAAATTCATCCCTCTAACATCAGACTGCAGCAAAGCAATGCAATATTGATCAAAGTTTCAAGGATTTATTAACATTAGAAAACACAACTGTACATAGTTTTAGTTTGCAAACTCACTGATTTGCAACATTTCCATTCTTAAATAGTTTTGTGCTGACTGGTTGTATTTGAGAATTTGGAAAAAGTATTTAGAACATAACAATTAATGTTATGTATGAAATATTTTTACTATTTGAAACCATATTTACATTAAAGCAGTGTCTTCAATTTATAAACTGAACAATATTATACTTTGAATATACTTTTAAAATATATTAAATAAGAAATTCTCAACCATAACCGAACAGGGATACTCAACAAACTGAACTAATGGGCTATTACACCTGCAGAATTTGAATACAAAGGCTATCTGAAAGCTGAAATAGGTGTAAACAAATGCTGCAGTAACATTTGTGCTTAAAATTAGCTATTTTGGGGCAAATTTCTCAATGACTCCCATAAGCATTTGATTTTGTTGTGAAATCATCAGCTGAAAAGCTCCCATTTGTTGTTGCTGCTACTGCATTTGCTGTTGCATCTGATGCTGCATCTGCAGCTGCTGCTGCACCACAATTTGCATCATTTCTTCATGCCTTCTGACCGCTGCCTCATTTTTGGTACTTTCCGCTTCCATTTGCTGTTTTTTCAAATTTCGGTCCAGTTCAAATCTTTCTTTCAGGTACTCAATCGTATTCGATCCAGATCTTCTTGATTTTTTCTTGACTACTTTTTCATCGTCATTCGACTTTCTCTGTGTCGTCTCCGCCAAGTTCTCCATTGCTACTTTTCTCATGTCGGCTGCTTTACACTTGTCTTCTTCGACTTTCCCCTTGACATTATTGGACTCTTCTTCTGCAAGATTTTCTCGTTCAATAAGCTCCTCGATCAACGTATTCAATTCACTCTGCTCTTGAATAATTCCGCTCGCGCTCTCTTCCCTCCTCATTCTTCTGCGGTATTTTGTTGTGATAATTGTGTATCTGTCCCTGACCGCTCGCTTGGATACGGTAAACACGGAGGAATCATACCCACAAAGACGGTCTGCGACATCTTGCCACAGCTGTGCTCGCTGTGTAGTTTTTTCTTTGTTTTAAACAAGTTTAAAGACAAAATTTCACGGCACAAGTACACATCGTGCTGCTCAGTCCACTCCATGACATTGTTCCTGTGGTTTGAATCAAAATGCGAAAAAAGTACGCAGGGTTGCGAAAAGTACGATACTTACACAGCATTTGCCATTGTGAAGCACTTGTCCCTCAAGAACTGCAGAACGGGAGTTCGGACGTTCGCGCCGAAGGAGGCAGACTTGATGTCATGCGCAGTGGGAGGAAATTCATTCACTTGCATTTCTGGTTGCCGTTCGTGGCTTAAGAACGTCAACTGCTTAAAGTCCCTACTGTTATTTCGTACTTGCACGACAGCAAGAAATGAGCCACTTTTGTGCTGGTCTGAAAGACACAACTATCGCTCCACCATTTAGTGGATACCTCAAATGGACTCTTCTATCATCCATCGTAAAGGAATAGCAATCACAGTTTTGGGCATCAAAATAGCAAGAAGCTGAGAATGTGCGAAATGTCGGCAGGTGCGCCGTGCAAGTTCGATAACACAAAAATCCCAACATACCATTCTGAGCCCCGCCAGGCTTCTGTAACGGTCATTTTTCAGCAATATGTATCTGGTAGCTACAGGGATCCTTAAATAAGTTGACAGCTGTATTGTAACTCGACAGTTGGCGATGTAAACAGATCGACGCCATCTTTGAAGTCATTTTTTGCGAGGAACTGGGAACTAGTTTAGGTCAATTTTTTCGTTCCTTTCTTTTTGTCCCCACAAGTTATCGTATTGTGTTTTTCTTTGCTTTTGTTTCGTTTATGCCGAGAAAACATTGAAGCAAATAATTCCTGGCAGCGAATATATTAATAATATCAGTGAATACCGTTCGACATAAACTTGTGAATATCACTGAAATTATATTTCCAGTACGCAAAACGCGTTTCTTACCGGTTTGCGGCTCAAATTGAAGTGATCTTTTACGACCTCAGATAACAGTTATGGTTCCACATAAAATGATCCAAAAGAGGTGTTTCTACCCAAATCTTTGCTAATTAATGATTGTAAAAGTAGCCTTGCCTTCCTTCAGACGTTCTTATTTTATAAATTCCGATTTTTAAAACAATAGCTTTTGAGTGGCTGTTTTATTTATACATGGAGTCTCCCTATTTCGTAGAGCAAATGCAACCCTGCACGAGAGCTTCAAGTGGTCCCAGGTACGTGTTCTTCCTTCCTGGCGGTCCTTCCGTCTCGATTCCAAAAGAGGCACGCATTTCTTTCAATTTCAAGACCCTGAATTTAGATCTTAATTTGGTTCCCTGTACAAGTTGACACAAATTGTGTCCATTGTGGACGATTGGGTGGTTTACGTTCAGTTTAGCATATACTTCTGTCTGTAAGTCGTGAAGTTGATTCTCGGACTCCCACGCTCGGACATCTTTATTATCGAACTTCTCCACTTCCTCCACCAGGATATCTTCAGCCTTTCGCCTGCGCTCCACCGCGGCCAGTCTTGAGAAGTAGGTGCTAATTTGCTTCTCGGTTCTCCATTGTTCTGGAGGAAATAAGAGTGTACCATCGGTTCCCCTCGCAGTCCTCATTTATTTTGCAACTTTCATTGGATCTTCTTTGCTTCCTTTATGCAAAGAGAGAACAAGAAAGGAAAGGAGAAAGAAACCAATGTAACTTTAATAGTGTATTGCACGACTGACCCATCCCACGCTACTTCGTAACGTTACCCTAGAGATAAGCCTGTCTTCTCACTTCAAAGTGGCCCAATGATCGTGGTTGATGGGTTCACTGGATTTGTGTCTATATATGTGCCTGACTGTAATACTTTGTTTGTCCTCTTTACTGTTTTGATACTCTTACTTAAAGCTTGTTCATAAGATTTTTCCTAAACAAGCACTAATGGCTACCGGCAAGTGTTGCAACTCTCAATCGCAAACGACCAAGGAAGAATAACCCAGGCTAATATTGCCAAAATAAATTATTATGCTAGTGAGTCATCAACCAAAAACAGCCATCTGTACCTGTTTTAACGCCTTGATTGAATTTATCCATGAGGAAGTTCTTCATCATCTCAGTCATTTTCTGACTTCTTTTGTGCATCTTCAGAGCCCAGCCCTTAGGAGTTGCTTGAATTGCATGAAACGGGTGGACACTGCTGCTGATGTGCGCCTCTTCTGAGTCACTTGCATGAGCAGCTTGTACTCCAGTTAGTTCCTCCGCCCACTTCTTTCGAGCCAAATCGTACACCGTTTCGCATTCCGTTACTCGTGAATGCTGTCCAGTATCCATGTGAGCTTGTACTTCGCTTTGTGTTGGAAATGTGGCCACACAACCCTCCTCTTCGCACATAAAGAGATTATGGCTACGGGATGTCGTAGATGACTCATAGATTTTAGTGAAAGAATCAACGAGGCGTTGTGGTAGCAGCCCGCATTGTCAGATTTCAAGTACGCCTCCTTTACCTTGGGGCGCTCCTCTTTGATTGTGACAAGAAAATGCTCAAGAATGGACGCTAAGGAAAACCAATCCTGTGCACAGCTGTCAAAAATGTCCACCATAGTCTCTACGTCTAAATAACCATCCTCAGCTTCTTGTACAACGCAGGAGACGTGCCAACTCTTCCCCTCTTTTCCCATAGAAGTCGCTCATTTGCTGTCTATATCGCCTGGGCAGATATTTCATCGCCCATTCCATTACAATGAAAATGCGTTCAGAGTTCAAGTTACTGAGAACATCTTATTTGGATTGTTCTTGGTTAACTGTGCGGAGCAAATGAGCCTTCCAACTCCAAATTGCTTCAGTTACCTGGTTGACGTCAAACTTTCTTCTGGTCTGTCAAAGTCAGTTGTAAAGAGTTCACCATATCAATGAAACTTTGCTAGACTCGTTTAGCTTAGAGCACGAGTTGCACAATGCGTCGTGTTGATGATTGCATTCTTGAGAGAAGGCCTCGTTCTGTGGATCAGAAAGGCTGTAAGCCGTGCAGTGATCGGCAAATCTTTTGTCCTTGCCGACGTGGCTCTTGAAATCGGTCTTCAGATAGCGTTTGCTCTTCCCCAATTCATGCTTCGCTTTTTCTCCCCAAACTGAAAAAGCACCACCTTCTTCTAGAATATTCGCCACGTTTTCAAGAGTGTCAAAAGCCGCTGGTCCCTCAGTAGAGAAATAATCCAATCCCTGCAAAAGACTTCTGTTGCGAGGCGGCGCATACATCAATAATTCTCTACAGTGTTCTCTCGCTGGCTGGTGTAAACCCCTTCTCTTCGCAAAATGACAAGTACTGCTTGATTATTCGTGAGGGTACAATTGTTCTGATGACGTTTGGAATGGTGATTTTGTCTCCGGAGTCAAGTTTTAAATCCTTCGTGCCATAGGCTTGAAGAAAATTAGGTCTTGCAATGAAGCCGATAAAGTGATTTGTCTTAACAGGGTCGAGTCGCATTCGCTAAATGGGTGTAGAGCAGACTGGCTGTCCAGGTCCTTCCTCGGCAGCATGGCGACGGGCTTGGTCAATCTGCCATTTGCTCACACCTGGAATCATTTCCTTGAGTTTCTCCTTTGAATACTGGTTAGCAAAGAGTAAGAGAATTTGCAGTCGCGTTTGTCGATTTTCTGCTTGGTTATGCGCTGCTAGCAATGCAAAAGCTCACCCCCTGTCGAATCCTCCTTGACTCCTTTCCGCCACTTTCTAATTTAGGCATGGTGCCCGAGCCCATCTTCAGCGCATCTAGCAGTTGTTCCTGATCTGGGGCAACCGTTGTCAACACCGTATTGAAAACCTCGCGTACTTTTCGCAGATAGTAACATTTTTGTGTACTTGAAATGTCTTCCCGATTTGAATTCAAAGTCGAAGCTATAGGGCTGACTCTACCTTCCGTTATTTCCTCAATGCCTTCATTCAAGAGAGCGCGTTTCTCGTGCTGACGGTGCTGCTCGTCCATCCAAACACTTGTGTTGTAGTCCTCTTTGTCTTCGCCGACAGCGCCCTCATTAAGAGATTCAGTCAACGTTTCATCGGGGTCTTTTACAGTAGAATTAGACTCAATCGGTGTACTCACTGTGTCAAAAGAGGCGTGCACGGTGCATGACATTTGCCGATACGAACTCGTATTCTTAAAGAATACGGGAGTGTCATTACGTTTCAGTGTTCCGAACATTTAACGTGTCATGGAAATGTCGGCACCGGACACACTATGATTCGGACTTTTTCCCTATCACCGAATATCCGGATGTTGACACGTCTTTGATACTTGGCGTGTTTGGCTCCGGGAACGTCATGATATTGAACGACACGCAAAAATTACCTGGGAATCAAGCACCGGGCATTACACGACGCTTGGCGTGACTGCTAGAGCACGCTGTTTATATTAGCTGAATTTTGTACGTACTGGGAATCGTGTACGCCAAGAAATTACGCGACGCGCCTCGTATCCCGCCACTGAAATTCCACAGTTCTCAAGTAATGAATGTGACGAATTCTTCTGGCTTTTTGCTTTACCTCGCAGAATTTATATATATTACATTACGGCACTATTTTATTTCTGCAATGCATTCAGTTCTATATCGGCCTCCCTCTGCCATGTGTAGTTCAAAGCGAAACACCATGCAATATGTTCAGGTTAATCAGTTTTATTGCAAACAAGTATATCATAGGTCAATACATTTCTGTGCCGTTTTCCTACGGCTTCCCTCCTGTCAGGCAAGTTGTCAAGATGCTGTTGCCTCTTCGTTTCATAGCATCTTGAAATAGCACCTGAAAACATAAAGCGGGGCAACAAACATGAGACCTATATAACCTTGTACAAATTTCAGGTTTTAGCGTCAGCTGTACACATACCGCAAGCCGACGTTTATTTTATAATCATGTACTACACATATTCTATACAAAGACGTTATATGTGAGGAAAGATGTTTGTAGAACTTACGCATTACAACGCTCTTTGGATAACTGTCATTTTCTTTTAAGAGCTGCTCGTACAGAAAGCCTCTAACTCTTTCATTGTGAGTGCTGTCAATACTAAATAGAAAAGACACGCGCTGCACGTATGAACGTCAATAGGAACAGGATATTATGAAGATAATTTTCAGGACTTTTTCATATACATACCCCTCGCTTTTCGTCCTCCTGTCGGTTATGCAGCATATGAACTTCATCCTAGTAATAACGGAGCAACCACAGATAAGAAAGCATGCTAAAATGCATTAGCACGTGTCTAAAATTTATCAGAGCTTTTCACACCTCTTGTGTGGTTTCCTGTTCTTTAATCTCATTATAATTAATACAAATTCCTGTTCCCTCACTACCTTCATTGTTCGACGGAGTCAGAGTCACGATAGGAATGATTACCTTCAAAGCTTTAGGAACGGGCCCATAGTGAGGGGATTCCTAATGCTGTAATGTGCGGCCATTGTTCAGTTCAGTTCTTATCTCCTTGATTTGGTCCTTGATCTCCGACATTTCTTTTTGGGACTCCTCATCTTTCCCGCCATTCTCTGAATGTCGTTGTTCTGTCTCTTCAGTAGGTCTGTCAGAGTCTGAGTTTTCCTTCTGTCCAAAAGTGCCCCTAATTCTCTTGACGATACGACAACATTTCCTTGAATTATCGGCGTCGCAGTTTCTCTGTTTGATGCCGAGCACGACCATTTGAAGCGGCAGGTACATTTGCGCGCCTAAATCTCGAAGGCCCAGAAGCTCCGTTGTTTCGACTGCTACTACTGTTTGATCCGAAAAAGGTGCCAGTGGATGCCATTTGAGCTTACAACGTCTGCAAAGAGGTTTTTTTTATCGCTAACAAAGAAAAATTACAAGGTCCGACCAAGAGTTACTGACTCAAAGTCCTACAGAGTCCAAAGGGTCGTATGTTAATTGTTTGACGATTATATGTATTGAAAGGAAAAACTTGACAGCTAAGATTGTCCAATCCAAGAGCGTCACGTCAATCCCTTAAATCTTGCGCCCGCATTTCGGAGTCTAGCGGTCACACTCAAAACCAGGCTGCAAACGGCCGCGCGGGAAACAGTGGCAGACGCGGGAACCTGCGACCTCGTGGAGAAGGCGGCGATGGGAAAGCAGAGGTTCAGTCGAGAGAATAAGAAAGATGAAAAGAAGCTAATGCGAAATAAGAGAAAGAAGAGGAAAAGACACTTTCGTAAGGCAAGAACTGAAGAATTAGAATTGATAGGCATACACAAGCAAACAGACTAAATCGTAGCTTACATTAATTATAACTCAGTATAAGATATCATTAACTCGTTGAAACTGCAGTGTTCTTATTTTCTGTCCAACGAAAGCTGAATGTTCGTGATTGTTAGTAAGAGACCGGAATTACTTAGTCGTCAGGCATTTCCGTGCGTATTGTTTTACCGCCCACTAAACACAATAGATCCTGTGTTAGCACGAGTAACGCAAAACCAGGTTATACAACCTTGTCAAATAGATTTCTTCTCAGGAGTATTGGTGTTAGTTGTAGGGATTTTTTTCAAACGTTGCACAAAAGCTCTTTGAATCTTGCCATGCCTTCTTGGGTAAAGTTACTAAATGATTTAGCAAATTCTCTACAGTTCTTACATATCAAAGACGATGTACATAGCCGGGACATCAAGGCTGATAACATATTGATTTCATTCCATAACAATAACTACCATGCAATTTTAATTGATTTTGGGAAATGTATCAGAGAATCACACGCGTCCATTAAGAAGCTCTCACTTTAAAATCAAGAATTGTACAAGAAACATCACCCGGCTGCCAGTGACATTTACTCCCTTGGACAGATTTTTAGGTGTGTTGCTGTTAAGGTCAGCTCTGAGCACTTGATGTCATTAGCTGAGTAATGCATTAAATCAAGAACCTAAACGAAGGCCTTTGATTGCAGAAATTTGCAGCAAGCTTCAGGATTAAATTGACACAATGGCACCCGCATTTTGGCAACTACAAAAAATATTAACTTTTACGAAAGGTGTCTAACTATGCACGTGCTTTATGTTTTCATATGATATGCTCT
Organism: Plumapathes pennacea; assembly: GCA_964036295.1. NCBI lineage: Eukaryota > Metazoa > Cnidaria > Anthozoa > Antipatharia > Myriopathidae > Plumapathes > Plumapathes pennacea. The sequence goes on along the minus strand of OZ038463.1, from coordinate 27,464,675 downwards.
TTCAATCGCCTGCTGGTCACGACTTCATTTCCTCCAGTTTTTTCTTATCTATTTGTGGATTTCAGATTTATTTAGCGATAAATGAGAGGAAAGCTCTTGTGTTGTCAAGATGTCCCATCTTTGGGCAACAGACTGTCAAGATGTCTCATCTTTAGGCAGTTAGTGGAATTCTCATTTATCAATAAGCATATTAACATATGACGAGTTAAGAATGCGTTGTGATGCTGCAGTACTGTGAGAGGAAAGCTTTCTTCGGTCAGTTAGTGAAATTCTCATTTACATGTAGCAATCCAGCTAATCCTTGGTCGCATAAAATACAACTTCAATTTGAAATTAAAAAATATACTTCAAAATATTTTGGCTGCACTGAGCAGCTTCATAAAGCACTAGCATAGTTAACTGTCCAAAACTAAAAAAAAATTATTATTTAGATTTATCATAGTTGATCTTGTAATATCCAGAATCAGTTATGGTGAACATGTAGCACCAAAATTACAGATATACCACATGTGGGAGGCCTTTGTCTCTCACATCTGTTTGCCTGTGGCTTCATGATTCGTTTTCCTTCTCCCTGTCTTTCCGTTCGTAGCCTTCTCCCCCGTGGGAGTTGGAACTAAGAGTGACATTCAAGGAAATATTAGGATGTATTCAAATTTTGTATACATAAAGAATTGCGCTCGCCTTGATCTCCGATGCTGCCATGCGGCGCAAAACTGCAATTATCGAAATGGCGTCAGGAGAGTCTTTGGACTTCTATTTTACTGTTTCTATCAAGTGTCAGTTTAATCCAACTGAAAACAATCAGGAAACATGGAAATAACTAAATTTACCACTTGATACACGACTAAATCGGTCTCAAAAAATATTTAAACAGCCCCCTGACTTTCCCTAAACATTGAAAATTTCAAACTCAAGTTTACTTTCTCCTTGGCGTGAAGATTTACTGGCATAAAGACGGACGTGCGTGTCACAAAGTACTCGTCGTACGACACCAGATAACACGCCGGACACTTCGTGTAACAAAGTGGCATGAATCAGGCTCTTTGTGACACGCCACATGCGTAGACACCTCGCGTTCCCATTCCAAACACGCTAAGTAACTCGAGTATCAGGTTGCTCGACATGGGACTACACGCAACGTGCGAGTGTTGGGATACGTGACACTAACAGACACTCCGTGCAGGGACGTGTCGTGAACTGGATTCTAAGTGACACTCCACGTGATAAGACACGCGGCGTTCTCGTCCTTGACGCGCAGCGTGCAAACATAATATCAATGACACGGATATTCCCGTGTACGCCTCTTTTGACACAGTGTTTGAGTGGCCCCTTGCTCAGCCAGATGGATTTCCTGTTCTTCAATTTCTTCAATGTCCTCCTGCAACAAAAACAGAATGTCTTAATCTCATTCTCATGGTCCGTTTATTCTGTCATAAACGAAGCAAAGAGAGGTGGGTTGCCGTTAAAAAGTGAGTTTTGTTTTACCTTTGATTTATTTTGCTCCATTTTCCCAGCGGAAGTGAAATGATCGAGTGACCTTGTTCTCATGGAGCTCCGCGTACAATAACCGCTAGGGGTGGAGAGATCGCGTGATTCATTTTTGAGCTCGCGAAGCGCAGCTTTATGTGCTTCGGCCGCCTGGAATGTGTCCCGGTGCTGTCAACAATGGATTCCAAATATGGAAGTTGTTCTGTTCCCATTTTGGACAGTATCGATATTACCGACAACGCAACAAAATCGAGAACGCGATCGTCGAAGTAGTTTTTGCGGTGGCATTTTAAGCGTCCCACCTTATATTGCAGTTAAGACTGCGTCAGTCAGTCCGTCATGCTGTGTAAACAACTGCCTTTGAAATTTGAGCATCAGCGAATATGCATGAAGAAACGAAGAGATGGGAAGACGTTTTCTGGAGTTATTTTGATTGCTATCATTGTATTCTGAATTTCCAGTAGATCTGTTGCACTTCAGAACCATTATCACAGAGGTTTTGGTAAATTCTCGGTTGTTTGACAAGCGTAAGTCATAGTTGAAAGACCCGTGACCACTGACAGCCCTGGGCGACTTCAGCTTGTCGAAATATTTCTATCTTTGATTATATTTGCTTTGCTTCGCATAGTTTTCGCCAGCAATGAAAAATACTGTACAGAACTAAAAGAATAATAATCTGAAAATGAATTTGACCAAAACCGCAAGTAATGTCAGCAAGTGTATCAGATTTCACTTAAACTTATTCGACTTGAAACTCAGCGAAAAGAAGAAAGGCGTGTTTTCTTTAAGCACGTATTTAGTTTGAATGCAGCCCAGGCTGGAGTATCATGGCCTCTGATGAATATGTAGATGTTGAACATAAGTTGTGCATGACATGAGTAATGAAGTCACGGATAGACTTTTTTCTTTGCGACTCCGGAAGGTCTCCTTCCGGTTCAAAGGTTTGGCACTCAGTGAAGAATTTTAATTTCTCCCATTTTGAGCGCCTAAGTTTTATAATTTTCACCCCCTGCCGCCTTGTAAATGAGGGTTTTTAAAACTGAGACTAAGGCCCGGTTTACATGGAAGGAGGGTAACCCACCCAGGAGGGACACCCTTCTAGAAGGGTCACCCCTTTCTATTGAAATTCCTTGTTCCGTTTACATGATTGGTAGGGTCATCCTAGGAGGAGGGTTACCCTATCTTCTTGCTAGGGTTACCCTCCCAGTAGGGACAACTTTTGGCCATGTAAACACTCGAGGGAGGGTTACCCTCCCAGGAGGGCTAAGTTTAGCGGTGCCAGGTTACTATCCCAAAATTCGCGACCGCGCGATTCCTTTCAGACTCTTGGCGAGATAACCCTACGGATAACGCTTGGCATGTAAAGGGGGGCTATCTTGTGACCCTTCTTGGAGGGTTGTCCCTTCTTGGAGGGTTGTCCCTCCTTGCAGGGTTACACTCCCTCCATGCATACAGGGCCTAAATCGAATACGTGGTTCAGCAAAGTGAAGGCCTACGGAAACGGATGCGAACTTCCACATACCTAAAATTGAGCAATTTTTACGATGTGGCCTTGAGCAAGTTCTATTAAATACCCACTCCCGCAAAAGTAGTTTTTACAAATTCGCGAGCTTACAGCTGCCTTGCTGCTTTGATTACCTTTTCTGAACAACCTGCCACTCACCAGTCTCTCCCTATGGTGGGTTGCTCGTTCTGTCCGACTGCCTCGCTCCAAACGAGTTCCGGCATGACATTTTAGGCAAGTGATGCAGAGAGCTGAAACATTCGTTGAAAACGTGGTGTTAACAAACATAAGGCACTTAGGCACAAGAAAAATATCACATTAAAAATGCATGCACAAGACAGTTAACGCAGTCGCAATATATCATATCATCGTTTCACTTCAAATCAACCCAGCGCAAGAATAAAAAAAAGCAATTCACCGTTTTTGATTGCGTTTTATTTTAAGATACAGTCTGGATCAAAAATAGGAGAATTCTGTCTTGAAAACGTCCAACCAAGGAGTTTCTAAACTGATCCAATCTCATTAAATGTCTCTAGAGGTGTCAGATTTCAAATTGAACGTCATTGACATACTTCGAAGGAAATTATAATTTTGGACTTTCTTCGCGAAACCTAGATGGAGTTAAAAACATAATGCAAATGTAACATGCTCGAAATTCTAACTTTAGCTTATACTTACCGGAACCCACACGCTTTATGACCCATGAAATATTTCCGCTCGCGAGCGGACGTTATCAGCGAATAACCCTCGCCTGGCGAACTATCGCTGTTTATTGACAATATCCGAAAACAGTTTTATATATTAATCACAAAAAATCATTACGAGATGACTACCGAGGAGGACATCAAGTCAGTTGTCGAAAGAGCAGTTCCAGAAGGACGAGCTTTACAGTCCTTGCGCTATTATTTTTGCTGCGAGAGGAAATAGTTGAAAGATAATAAAAACAATAAACTACTTTTGGCTTCGGAAATATGCACGAATAATATTGTCCTTGGAGATTATCTGTTCCTTGAAGCTCACAGTTGCCCTCGAGCTTCGCTCTCGGGGAACTGTTCGCTTCTCCGCAAAGATGATATCCTCGGACAATTATCCGTGTATATTTCAACGCCAAAACTAGTTTATTGCTCGCGGGGCGTGGCCCCGTCGAGCTTAAAAATGGAAATTTTTGTTTTCCCTGTTTTTCTTTTCTGGGTCGAGAATCAGCACACGGTGATTGGTTTATGTGATCACGTGACATGCGATGACGTAAACCACCGCCCGGTTGGCTCAGGGGTTGAGTGCCGGTCTTTCGTGTGGGAGGTCGCGGGTTCGAACCCCGGCCGGACCAGCACTCAGGGTCTTAAAATAACTTAGGAAAAGATGCTGCCTTTGTTTTTATGAGCAAATGGTAAGATCTTCACGTGGCTCGGATGACTACGTAAAATGGCGGTTCCGTCTCCCTATACTCCTAAACTTAACAAGACTGGATTTCCCAGTGAGCTCGTGGGGCGGGTTGGGTCGAGACCAGGATAAAGTAAAATTAAAAGTAGGGACAAGAGCGAGAGTCCCAAGAGAGACTTGCAGTCCCCGGGGGAGGGGGGGATACTGATCATTATTTTACGTGGGTGTGACGCGCGGTCCTGAAAACCGTTAGCCTATTTCAGACTAAAATATTTGATTTTCTATACGCTATTTCAGACCTAACTTCAAAAATGTACACGGCACATACGTATAATGGCACATATATCGGAGTACCCCACCGAGTTTCAGTCTCACTAGAAAAATATTATACAGCATAGAGAACTTGGTTTTTGAGACTTTCCTCAAATAAAACTCGAATAAGCTATAAATTTTTATACAACACTCATAAGAGTAATGCGTGAACCTGTGTGTGACTTGCAACACTTATTTCTAATCAGAGGCCACGATTAATCTAGCCATAGCCGAAAATTTAACCGAGGCACGGGCGAAAAACAAGCCAGACATTTGAGTGAGACACGAGCAAGACGGAGCTCAGTAATGAGCGATAATAAATGGGCGATAACTGAACGAGAATCGAGCGAGACAGTTGACTGACCGCGACATATGGATGGCTTGTTTCTGGCGAGATTATCGCCCGTCATTGGGCTCATTGTTTTCTACGAGATTATCGCCTGTCATTTGACTTATGTATCGCTGGTAAACAAATGAAGCAAGGAGGAAAGTGGTAGGTGCAAAAGCTCAGGAAAAGAAAAACTATTGAACTGCAAATCTGAGAATGACCTGTATGGTTTATTAATACTGTTTGATGTTGTCCATAGTCAAAGGGCATTATTTGTAGTGCTTGTTGTTATGCTACAGGAATAGTTTTCGTGTTCGCCGAGTGACCATAACTATCATGAATGTTTTTGGCTGTGCATACAAATGCAGCATCGGTTTCTTTTGACAAAGTTTATGAAATAGGAAGGGGGGAATGTTGCTATTGAGCTTGTGGCGTCAGTAGTACAGTGGAGTGGGACACTAATTTTTTTTTTGAAGCCGTATTTAGTGTTGTTATAGAAATCTGAGGGGGGGGGGGGATGGGTGGCTTTATTGAAGAGGGAGGTTTATGCTTATTATGGGGGGAGGGTATTGCGACAGGTATTGTATTACATGACACATGCAAAAGTTTCCCCTTGGTTTATAAGTTCATGTTCTTTTGTTAAAGCGGCGTGAGTGAAAGCTAAGTAGCTGATGATTCGGGATTCCCCGTTCTATGTTATTATGCTCGTGACATTTCATTGACAGATCTTGTATCTTAATCTCGCGTGATATTTTCCTCAAACCTATTAGTAGCCCCAGAGTTTCCGACAAAGGGAGACGCTCTGCCTGCAGGGAAAAGTTTTCTACTCTTGTTCAAAATGCGTGAAAGGATATTCGAGGGTACACGGCTCGGCTCACGACTCACGCACGACTTTGTCTTGGAGGACTTCCGTTTTCTTTCACATAAACATTTGTGGGAATACAATAAAACTGAGCGAAGCGAGATCTACCAACTGTCACTTTTTCCTCAGTCATCAGTCCCAATTTTCAAATAATAACGCCATCTGTTCCACTGATTGTTTGACCTTCATGGCACTGAGCCAAAATGTCGCAACAACAATATACATGCACAGCAGAGTGAAATTTTGATCCCAAACAAAAGTCATATTTTCTGACGCTTTACTTGTATCAGCAAGAATAATACAAAGTAAAAGAATACAAAGTACCTCCAAGTTCACCTTTATACTAAACAGTTCCATATAATCCGCTATCAAGCGCTTGCCAAGAATCAAAGTTGCTTCGCCGTCTTTACACAGGTTCTCGTCTTTCTATCTAGAGCGCCTTCGTTCAGCTTGTTCCTTCAAGTTCTCAAGGTTCTGGATATCAGATTCTTCGTACATTTATGTACAGTTGTGCATAGTTATGCAGTTCATTGATACATTCATTGATAAGTTCATTGCATTTGCTTTCATGGCTTTCAATATGGCTTTTGAGGCTGAACGGACCGACCCAAGCCAAAACCGCTCAATGAAATTTAGTGTGGGTCTATCGCAGCCCGCGTATGCGTTAGTAAATAAGATGAGCGGTCCATAAAATAATCCATAGAGCCAACTAAGGCTCCCACATCTTGCTGTCTTCAAATTAGCGAAACTGCTCGCCCGCCAAGTCACTTGATCACAACGTCATCACAAATCACATGATAATATGAACATCGGAAGCTGCATACGTTTGAATACCGTGACAACAAAGGCGTGCATCACGCTTGTGGAGCGAACATTAGGCTCGGATAGTCGAATATCAACCTTGAGCATTTGAAGAGTTCGAGGTATTCAGTGACAAATATTCTCGATGTAATCGCCTGCCGGCCTTCCCTGCTTTTGTTAAAGCGGCGTGAATGAAAGCTGAGTAGCTGATGATTCGGGATTCCCCGTTCTATAATATTATGCTCGTGACATTTAATTGACAGATCTTGTATCTTAATCTCGCGTGATATTTGCCTCAAACCTATTAGTAATTCAGTATCCTCAAACAATAAACAGAACTTTACTTCACTCAAAAAGTTAAACGCCGACTGTTCGTATAAGCCGCGCGTTACACAAAGCCCCAGAGTTTCCGACAAAGGGAGACGCTCTGCCCGCAGGGAAAAGTTCAAGTTTTATCAAGTTTCGACACGTCTTCTACTACTTATTCAATGTTCTTTCACACAAATATTGCTCAGAACACAGATACATTGGTTGAAGTGGTATCTATGATTGAGCATTTGCAAAAACACAACCCTTTGTACTTTACGGGGTCCCGCTGGTAACACATCAAGCATTTGTGTACGGCTATTTTCAAATCTTCTGACGCTTAAAAACAATGCAAGCCAAAATCGTTCTTAAAGCATGGCTTCCGTGCATCCAAAAGGCAACCGATGTTCAGTTCGGATGGGACACAGGCTAACTTTAACACAAATTTAAAATCGTCTCTTGCTTCAATTGCCGACATCTCAAGTCGCTCGCGAGGAAAGTCAATTGCAATCCCCCAACGGTATCCATCAAACATTTGTTTACGACTATTCTCGAAGCTTCCGCGGTGAACTTAAGAATGCAAGCCAAAATCGTTCCCTAAAATCCAGTTTATCCGTGCAAGTTCCACAGAGTCCAATGGTGTTGAGTTTGAATGGGATGCAGTTAACTTTCACACAAAAGTAACGAGCAATTCTAGAAACAAAGCCAGCATCTTCTCCTCAGTTATTTTAAGACCCTGAGTGCTGGTCCGGCCGGGGTTCGAACCCGCGACCTCCCGCACGAAAGACCGGCAATCAACCAACTGAGCCAACCGCGCGGCTGGATGGATACCGCTTGGCGATTGCAAATTTCTTAGTCGCCGCTAAATATTTAGTCCCGACGAAACTTTGTGTGGCGGAAATACTTCTGGGAGGATAACAGGCCGAAAACGGAAACCAAAGCTACGATGAGATTTAGCGGCAAAACAATGGCGATTTATGCTTCACTCTGTACATGACATCTGTTGCCTCATAAAATTCTTCTGCTTATCATACTTTGCCTGTTAAAATGTTTCTTTCATTCGATCATGCCTTTGTTTCGCAATGGTCACTGTATGCCAGATATGAAAAATACACCGAAATAGTCCTGAGCATTGAGTTTGCAGTTCACAAATGACTGAACACACTGTGAACAAAACCACAATAATACTGCAGTAAACAAGTGTCGTGTTACATTTCTCGCTTGTTACAGAACACGAATAGTCGATAGCCTGATAGAAGAAACGTATTCAGTTAATAAAAGAAAACACAAAAGTATTGAAGCGAAGGCTGGATTAATCGTGGCCTCTCGTTAGAAATAAGAGTCGAGGTTAAACTGTCAAAAATCGATTGTGCATAAAACGATATGTCACGCATTCTCAAAATGCAGGGTCGCTCAACCTTTAAGAAGCAAGTGTTTGAGCAAGGTGTCAACAGCCAAGTTCTCTATAACTGTGTGGTATTTTTCTGGTGAGAAACTGGAAGACTCTCTTGGGAGTTCCACTCTTGTCCCTACTTTCCATTTTAGTATATTCTGGTCTCGACGCAACTCACGCCGCGAGCTCACTGGGAAGGCCAGTCTAGTTGTTTATATAATTGATAACTTATCACGGGATAAATCAACCGTTAGACTACGATCGTGGGCTTCGCCATGTGCTCAAACCAAGAGAGGACGGCGGACAACGAATTAAGCGAGGTAATGAGCTATTCTATTTGAAAGAGAAACTGTGCATTGACTATATAAACAATTTTGACAAGGTGAGGTCTACAACATAGGGATGATCGAAAAAAGAAAATGATAGTTCATTACCTCGCTTTCATCTTCGTCTCCGCATCGCTGCCATCTTCTCTTGATTTAAGCACATGTCGAACCCACGACTGTAGTCCAACTGCTGTTTTTGTTTGTTTTAAGCTCTCGTAAGCAACCATTTAAAGAGTCTGACTCGTACTAGTCTACACTTTACTGGCAGTGAACACTACTTGATCGCATTTACAGTAATAATACGACATATTGCGCAAAGATCTGGAGTTAAAAGTTCCATTGAATGCAGCATCCGAACGGCTTTATGCAAAAAACCTGGAAGTGACCACTTCTAGTTATGACCACTTTTTCCAATTTCCGAGGTTGTCACCTACAAGAAATTTGCCTGCAATTACATTTTGAAAAGCTGTCTCATGAATTCACAACACAGAATCAACTCCTGATCAAAGTCGGGTATTGTTTCTCTTCCTAGCTGTGTGTCAATTATGGCAAGAGCCACCTAAACAACATTGCAGTTCTTGTGGGTGTTTGAGTTTTCAGTAGCTTCTAGAATTTTGTTTTAGCCCCGGATGGACTTTAGACCTTTTTGTTTCAGGTATCATAGTAACAGAGCAGAAAAAGACAAAATAAAATTCCCGTCGCGAAGCTCAGAAATCGTGAAAGGTGTTTAATATGTGTACGTACGCTCGCTAGTCGATAGTCGTGTATTTGCCATGCCCATATAGAGGTCCCACTTGTCTAAAATGATCGAAAGCTTAAAGGGTATTGTCATAATTTTCTTCGCTCATACATCGATAACTTATTCAAGATCCCAGAAGCTGTAACCTTGAAACCTTATCGTGTTTAAATAGAGGCATTGATTGATTGATTATCGCGAGCCTTGACGCTCTTGTTGATCACGGCGCACGGAAAGCTGAAGTCGGAACCGCAAGCGCTCGTGGCTGTTGTTCCCTTTCCATTGCCTGAACTTTGTTTTCCGTTTATTCACAAAATTCCAGGTTACTATTCCTTTGATGAAAGAGTCGTTTTTTTTTTTTTTTTTCCTTGTATTTGTGAAGCCCAACCGAGGCAGCAATTGATCGTGTTTTCTGCCCCCACGGTGGGGCATTTACCCAAATATGTTTTAAGACCTGAGTGAAATGCACAGGGGTTGGGGGAGAGGGAAGAGATGATCGAGGCCTGAAATTGGCTCATGCATAAGTATTATATTTTATTAACATATTAAACTGAAAGATGATTTGGCCCTTTTAAGACAGATATCCCATTCTGGAGATCCAACTGACCAACATCAGAGCTTGTTTAAAATTGCAAGTACTTGCTGTACACGAATAAAGATTAGTTCAAAACTAATTATCTAATTGCTGATTGATGAAGCTAGACGTGATACTAAGAAACGCACAAGATTTGAATACGGCAAAGTCACAACAAGCTGTTCCCGTAATTGAGATATATCGATGAAAAACACGTCAGTTTACTTCATCCCTCGGAGCAGCAAGATGTATCATAATTCGTGCCTATTAGATCCGTATGGAAATAGTGAGTATACCTCTAGTTCCTTCTGCTCTTGTGACGCCTAAGGAACTACTGAGTTCCATTCAGGACTGCTTTAATGATTAATTTTGAGCTCTCTCTCTCTTTGAGCGTATCTTCCCTTTGTTTTGTCTCCTATTTTATTTCCATTATCTTATTGAATCTTCGAATCGTCATCAGTTCAGAGGAGAAAAGAGTGTTTGTCATCAGTTCTATGTACAATCAATTGTTCTTAATAATATTAAATTTCGGCATGGCCCGATTCTTTTACCCTCTCTCGTGTTCCTGGAGACTATAACATTAAAAATCATCTTAGGCAAAGATGTCGCGCCATAAACCGCGATTCTAACCGGTACGTTTTGACCATAGTTCTTAAATGAAGAGATTAATTTCAGATGTTTGTCTATTTTAAAACAACATTCATGATAAGGCGCGTCTTTCAAACCCCACTGACTCTGTAACTAGATGGCCAGATAATATGACGCACAATATTTCCCTAAAAATTTGGCGATAAAACTACAGATTGATCAAGACGAGTACGCCATAAAAAGCATTAAAGTAAATTATTCGGCGGCGTAGATTAAAACTGCCACGAAAGGTTTACAAGAACAGTCGAAAGTCTCCTTGCGATCACTCTCGTAAGCGACCAGCTTTAGTAAGGCGGACCACCCTTGTAAACTCCTTGTAAACTTTGCCTGCAATTACATTTTTTAAAAGTTGCATCATGAATTGACAACACGGAATCAACTCTTGATCAAAATCGGGTATTTTTTCTCTTCCTAGTTGTGTGTCAATTATGGCAAGAACCACCTTAACAAAATTGCAGTTTTTGTGGGTGTTTTTGAGTTTTCAGTAGCTTCAAGTATTTTGTTCTGGCCCCGAGTGGACTTTAGACTTCTTTTTATTTCAGGTATCATAGAACTACTCTGTTGAACAGAGCAAAAAAAGACAAAATAGTTTTCCAGTCGCGAAGCTCAGAAATCGTGTGGTCAAAGGTGTTTAATATGTGTACTTACGCTAGCAAGTCGATAGTCGTTTATTTGTCATGTCCACATCGAGGTCCCACATGTCTGAAATGATCGCAAGGTTAAAGGTATTGTCATCACTTTCTTCGCATATACATTTATTATTTATACACGATCCCACAGGCTGTAAGCTTGAAACCTTATTGTGTTGAAATAGAGGCATTGATTGATTGATTAATTCATTATCGCGCGAGCCTTGACATTTGTTGATCACGGCGCACGGAAAACTGAAGTCGGAATCGCAAGCGCTCGTGGCTGTTGTTCCTTTTCTATCGCCTGAATTTTGTTTTCCGTTTATTCAAAATTTATTAGGCTACTATTTTTTTAAAATCTGTGTCAAATGTACGGGTATCTGCTCGGGTGGGAGAGGAGTTGGGGGAGAGGGAAGAGATGATTGAGGCCTGGAACTGGCTCATGCATAAGTATTATATTTTATTAACTTACCAAACTGAAAGATGACTAGCCTTTTAGAACAGATATCCTATTCTGGAGATTTAATATACCAAAATCCTCGCCGACAGTCCACTGAGCCTGTTTAATATTGCAAGTACGCCGTGCTGTACACGAACAAAGATTAGTTTAAAACTAATTATGTAATTGCTGATTGATGAAGCTAGACGTGGTACTAAGAAACGCACAAGATTTGAATACGGAAAAGTCACAACAAGCTGTTCCCATAATTGAGATATATCGATTGAAAACACGTTAGTTTACTTCATCACTCGGAGAATTAAGAAGTACTTTAATTCGCTCCTACTCGGATTTTTGTGGAAATAGTTAGTATATCTCTAGTTCCTTCTTCCCTTGTGCCTAAGGAAATTGCTATTAGTTCTATTCAGGACTGCTTTAATGATTAATTTTAAGCTCGCTCTGAGGAAATTTGTCCCTTATGTTTTCTCTTCTATTTTTCATCCACTCAATTGATCTTAATATTTCAATTTTGGCATGGCCCGTTTGTTTTAACCTCTGTCGTGTTGTCCGCTAATTTAGATTTGCTGTGGCTCGCCCTATTTGTGATACTTTCTGGAGACTAAAACATTATGAAGCACCTTGCGCAAAATTGTCGCACTAAAACCCCACGGTTCTAAGTTATGGTCAGTTGTGACCATAGAATTTAAATGGAAAAATTGATTTCAAGTGTTTGCCTTATTTTATTATCAGCTTAGACCAACCAACATTCATGATAGGGTATACCTTTCAAACCGCATTGACTCTGCAACCAGATGGCCAGATAATTTGACTCACAATATTTTCCTACCTCAAGCGCGGACCCAGAAAGCACTTAGCAAGAAAGTTAGGCGACTTGATTTCACATTTTAGAGCCTGAAGACGTAGGCAAATAAGTGATTTTTTTTGTACGTTAATAACATGCATACAATAATTTCTGCATTCTGGGTTAAATGTGGTAACAAGACAAATTAGTATTAAGAAAAAATACTAAACTTTTGTCGACTTTACAAACAAGCAAGCATTAACTACAATTTATGTTTCTTTGTCGCTCTTGTTAATTAGAATAATTTAAAGACCACCTCATTACTATCACTGTCGATAATGAATCGAGGGGATTTATGACCATACTTGACTAACTGATAACTTTCTTTAACAGAACAAAATATCCAAAATGAAGGGAGTATTCCTTATCCTGGTGATTTTTCTTGTCTTTGGTTGTTCGTTGGCAAAGAAGAAATTTTACGAGAAGAGACAGGTTGACAAAGAAGGTCAGTTAAAGCATTTTAGTTATAAATGTACCACTCGTGCATGGAAGAAAAAAATGTTTTTCGAATGTGCAATCCCCCTATATTTGAGTCAGCGGTCATTGCACAAAGCTGTAAAAAAATTGCTACAGAATATCCAAGTGCACATTGCGTGGTTCGCGCAACAATTGCAAAATCTGTAGACTCTGCTAGAAAACTAAACATTGGACTATTTACTCAAGCATAAGTTAGTTCAATAACTTTTTCTATAAGAGGGAATGGTGTGTATCTATAGTGATAGAATGAAGGAAGTTCAGTGTTTAATCCTGGGAGTGAAAGAGTTATGGCAGGTAAAGGAGGCAACTCTTAAATGGCCCTGATATTCCATAGCGTTACGTGTATACAAAAACCCATAATGATGTTTTTTGTTTTCCCCTATATAGTCTCGTTTTATAGAGTTCCGTCCCACTGATTCTGTGGTGTTACAGTTAATCCAAGGAAAATAAGCAAGCGTGTGGCAGATGACTTGATTCTCGTTTAGCTTTCGCATTTGAGCATTCATAAGTTGCCAATAGATTATGATACAGGAAAAATAGAACCCATTGATGGTCTTATAAGTTATATCAAAGCCGATTTGTTGTCAATAAATAAGCAACAAATATCGACTCCCTGATCAATTATCTTACAAACGATTGACAGATGACATCCCTCTATTAACTGTGATGACATCAAACGAAACCGAACGAACAATCAACATGCAGGACAACAGAACATCAACTGACCAATAGCGAAACACAACCGAACCGACTCGACCAACCATAAGACGACAAAACGGGCCAATCAGTTCAACGACCAGAGACGAATCCTTTCACTTAACTCTGAAGATGACTTCCGCTTAGGGAATCAAAACGTCAGTCACCAACAACAGTCTTCCTGGAGACTACTCTAACCCAGACGAGCACAACCAACCTACTGAATCTATATTTATCGATGAGTGTGCGAAAAGTACTTCATCAGGCTTGTTCCATAGTCAATTTCTGAAAGAGAATGCTCAGCAGCAAACAGAAGTAACGAATGCGCAGACGAGTTCTCGCGGTTTAACTGCAGAGTCTTTTTTTTCTATCTAGGAGCCATTCAAGTTCAAGACGAGAGCATTAACAAACGAGATAAAGCAAAAAGTAAGTAGATCTATATAGAAAACAAACTGATAGAAGTCTATATTTAAACCAATGTAAAAGTCTTTAAAATAAAAAGAAACGCACTTTTAACATAAATTTTACAATTTTTATAGACTGAGGATCCGGTCGCACTTGTAGCTTTGACGACATTAATTTCGACATTTGCACCATTTAAAGTGCAAACAGCGCTTGCCACCAGAAATACATGTCAGCAAGTTGCTACCAAACATTGAAGAAGCCGTTGTATTGCTCTCGATGCTGAGTTATTATCGACTAAACTTCCTAGTGCGACCGGGCCCTAAATGAGACAAACTGCCTGGCATTTGTTAAGAGAAAACATTCACTTCGCACTATAGTTGTTGCTAATGGATTGCCTTTTCTGTCCCATATTGTGTGGCACTTATCTTACACTGCTGTTAGAAGAAATACCACTAGAAAATCTTTAGCTTTAAATTTCCAGACTTCAGCAAGACGTGCTTGCATTTCTACACTGCACTTCTTTTGCACAGCATTCCTGCAATGCTATATTGCACATAGCGCGCTGGCACGTGCTTAATATGTTTTGATAAAACGATAGGTGTTGCGTTTGTTCTTACAGTCGATCCTGGAACCGTGATTGAGGGCGTCCAACTAACACTAGGAATTCTGAAAGACATTCTGGACGTTCTTGGAAACGTCGAGCGCAAGATTGCTGTTGGCATCGAAAACGAATCTGGCAGAGAACGGAGGGCCCTGAATACCTACTTCTTCTGTTTGACTGAAATTAGAAGAAAAGAGGGCAAGAAAAATAAAGGGAGCTCTTGGATCCGTCATGTGCAAAAACTGACTCGGCTATAATATCTTTTGCATATAAACGCACGACAAAAGTTCCTCTCCCGGGACCCCGCGTGTCTCTATTCATTGTACTAATGACGTCACAAGCGCACTGGCCACGGCCCTGTCTTGTTGAACTTTGGATGCTGTGATCAGCCAATCACATATCGTGGCAAATGGTTTGAACCCAGGAGTGTGAACAGTAGGTTGATTGTGATCGTCCGGGTTAGAGTAGTCTCCAGAAAGACTGTTGTTGGTGACTGACGTTTCGACTACCTGAGCGGAAGTCATCTTCAGAGTCAGTTGACTCTGAAGATGACTTCCGCTCAGGTAGTCGAAACGTCAGTCACCAACAACAGTCTTTCTGGAGACTACTCTAACCCGGACGATCACAACCAACCTACCAATCACAAGTACATGATATTAGCTTCTTGATATAAAAGAAGGGCTTATTATTTTTCAGAGGCAAGAAGGCATGATGCAGGCATGCTTGGTGACTCTGGGCTGCTGCAAAACCTTGAGCAGCATGCATTCTCCCAGAACGGCCAGCCCATGTACTTGTATGGTGTCCCTGCATACCCCCTACGAGTGCATTTGCAAAGTCCCTTTGTAAATGCCAGGCTTACCCAGATATGCAGGCATTCAACGAGTCTATGAGGGCAGTAAGGGTTTCTGTTGAGTGGATCTTTGGTGACATTATAAACTCATTCAAGTTCTTGGATTTTAAGAAAAATCTAAAAATAAGGTTGAGCTCTGTTGGGAAGAAGTATGTCGTGTATGCCCTGCTGCAGAATGCAATCAACCTGTCTATATGGCAATCAAACTTCAAGTTTCTTTGACTTACAACCACCAACATTGCAGCAATATTTTTCATAATTTATTGGGTGAAGCTACCCTCTTTTTTAAATTTTGTCTTCAAATTTCTGTCAAAATTCATCCCTCTAACATCAGACTGCAGCAAAGCAATGCAATATTGATCAAAGTTTCAAGGATTTATTAACATTAGAAAACACAACTGTACATAGTCTTAGTTTGCAAACTCACTGATTTTGTAACATTTCCATTCTTAACTAGTTTTGTGCTGACTGTTTGCATTTGAGAATTTGGAAAAAGTATTTAGAACATAGCAATTAATGTTATGTATGAAATATTTTTACTATTTGAAACCATATTTACATTAAAGCAGTGTCTTCAATTTATAAACTGAACAATGTTATACTTTGAATATACTTTTAAAATATATTAAACAAGACTGGACCGTGGCTAGTGCGCTTGTGACGTCATTAGTACAATGAATAGAGACACGCGGGGTCCCGGGAGAGGAACTTTTGTCGTGTGTTTGTATGCAAAAGATATTATAGCCGAGTCAGTTTTTGCACATGACGGATCCAAGAGCTCCCCTTATTTTTCTTGCCCTCTTTTCTTCTAATTTCGGTCAAACAGATATTCACGAAAAAAGTGTATTATAATAATTGAGAGAAAACAATTATCGAAGGCCCCGTAGGAATATTCTTCGTTTGCAACAACCCAGTTTTCATTGCTTTCCGATGCACGTGACAGTACTTGTGTGACACTTGCTATACAACCTGGCAACCTTTCAAGCTGACATGTTTTGTGGAGGAACTGTGTTGTCATTTTGTAATGGGATTGACTGGGGAATACCCGACATCTTAAGTAGCTGTAAGACAGCGTAATAGCCTTATCTCATCTTCCCAGCGTGTGCATCATGTTCAAGTAGCTGTAATTGAAAGCTTTCAGACTTATCTCTGTAGCACATTAAAACATGACACTTCCCATGATGAAATTACTTCGTATGAAAAAGCCATCTCAGACGTTACTCATCCTACATGTACAAGTCTGATCACTAATATGTTCAAGACTGCTATGCATTAAGCTTTAACGCAAAATTCTGGGTCGATACGAAATTAATCTCTATCGTAAGCTGCAGACGCTTGAATACCGTGACAACAAAGGCGTGCATCACGGGCTTGTGTAGCGAACATTACGGCTCGGATAGTCGGATATCAACCTTGAGCTTTTGAAGACTTCGAGGTATTCAGTGACAAATATTCTCGATGTAATCGCCTGCCGGTCTTTCCTGCTTTTGTTAAAGCGGCGTGAGTGAAAGCTAAGTAGCTGATGATTCGGGATTTCCCGTTCTATGATATTATGCTCGTGACATTTCATTGACAGATCTTGTATCTTAATCTCGCGTGATATTTGCCTCAAACCTATTAGTAATTCAATATCCTCAGACAATAAACAAAGAACCTTTACTGCACGCAAAACGAAGTTAAACGCCGACTGTTCGTATGCGCCGCGCGTTACATAAAGCCGCAGAGTTTCCGACAAAGGGAGACGCTCTGCCCGCAGGGAAAAGTTCAAGTTCTATCAAGTTTCGACACGTCTTCTACTACTTATTCGATGTTCTTTCACACAAATATTGCTCAGAACACAGATACATTGGTTGAAGCGGTATCTATAATCGAGCATTTGCAAAACACAACCCTTCGTACTTTACGGGGCTCCCGCTGGTAACACATCAAGCATTTGTGTACGGCTATTTTCAAGTCTTCCGACGCTCAAAAACAATGCAAGCCAAAATCGCTCTTAAAGTATGGCTTCCGTGCATCCAGAAAGCCAACCGATGATCGTTTTGTTTGGATCAAGAACTGAAGGACCGGAATTTTTTTCTATATCCCTTGACATAGAAAAACCATTGTACTTGGTTCTGTGATTTTGATCTCTGAGTACGTCTGATCTTGCAATGCCTGTTTTTTTAACACATTTTAAAATACAAACGTATCTTAGCACCTCAGTTACTTTTGGCAATCTTCTTTTTGAGCTTCTAGCTTTCTCGCAGCGATGGTTTATTGATCCTAATTTTCTCTTTCCATTTCCATCTGTGGCTTCTTATTGTTTACATGTTGTTTACATGCACGTTCTCGGAACGCATTAGCATTGTGAAGTACGTAAGCTCGGGTATAATCATGAACTTTTGACGACTTTGGGACATTCTTTGAAATGTATTCTTGTATTAGTCGCCTGCTTTTTCTACTCTTGTTCAAAATGCGTGAAAGGTTATTCAAGGGTACGTGGCTTGGCTCACGACTTCGTCTTGCAGGACTTCGGTTTTCTTTCACATAAACATTTGTGGGAATACAATAAAACTGAGCGAAGCGAGATCTACCAACGGTCACTTTTTCCTCAGCCATTTCCCAATTTTCAAATAATAATGCCATCTGTTCCACTGATTGTTTGACCTTCATGGCACCGAGCCAAAATGTCGCAACAACAACATAAATGCACAGCAGAGTGAAATTTTAATCCCAAACAAAAGTCAGATTTTCTGACGCTTTACTTGTATCAGCAAGAATAATACAAAGTAAAAGAATACAAAGTACCTTCAAGTTCACCCAGTTCACCCTCATACTAAGCAGTTCCATATAATCCGCTATCAAGCGCTTGTCAAGAATCGCCGTCTTTACACAGGTTCTCGTCTTTGTATGTCGAGCGGCTTCGTTCAGCTTGTTCCTTCAAGTTCTCAAGGTTCTGGATGTCAAATTCTTCGTACATTTCTGTACAGTTGTGCATAGTTATGCAATTCATTGATAAGCTCATTGCATTTGCTTTCATGGCTTTCAATATGGCTTTTGAAGCTGAACGGACCGACCCAAGCCAAAACCGCTCAATGAAATTTAGTATGGGTCTACCGCAGCCGGCGTATGCGTTTGTAAGTAAGATGAGCGGTCCATAAAATAATCCACAGAGCCAACTAAGGCAAGCAACTTGCTGTCTTCAAAATGGCGAAACTGCTCGCCCGCCAAGTCACTTGATCACAACGTCATCACAAATCACATGATAATATGAACCAATCACCGTATGCAGATCTCTAACCCAGAAAAATAAAAAAAATAAAAAAAGTCGTTCCATTTTAAAGCTTGTGTCGTCACAAGCAATAAGAAATTCTCAACCATAACCGAACAGGGATACTTAACAAACTGAACTAATGGGCTATTACACCTGCAGAATTTGAATACAAAGGCTATCTGAAAGCTGAAATAGGTGTAAACAAATGCTGCAGTAACATTTGTGCTTAAAATTAGCTATTTTGGGGCAAATTTCTTAATGACTCCCATAAGTATTTGATTTTGTTGTGAATCATCAGCTGAAAAGCTCCCATTTGTTGTTGCTGCTACTGCATTTGCTGTTGCATCTGATGCTGCATCTGCTGCTGCTGCTGCACCACAATTTGCATCATTTCTTCATGCCTTCTGACCGCTGCCTCATTTTTGGTACTTTCCGCTTCCATTTGCTGTTTTTTCAAATTTTGGTCCAGTTCAAATCTTTCTTTCAGGTACTCAATCGTATTCGATCCAGATCTTCTTGATTTTTTCTTGACTACTTTTTCATCGTCATTCGACTTTCTCTGTGTCGTCTCCGCCAAGTTCTCCATTTAAGAATTGGTTCATGCTTAGCGTGCGTCTATCGAGTTATGGATGCACGCGGGAAGTTGGGAGAGCACGAGAGAAGCGTAAGAGGTACTCGAGGCGTAGCCGAGAGCAACTCTAGCTTCACGAGTGCTCTCTCAACTTCCCAAGTGCATCCATAACTCGATAGATGCACAGCTAAAAGCATGAACCAATTCTTTTATAACATAGACACACGAAAGTACGAGCGAAAACAAATTTTCATTTCTGATTGAATGCAAAATTCTCTTTCGACGTGCAAAAGGCAAAAAAAACTCTCTCATTGGATGATTGAAAACACGCCACAACTTACTAACATTTCTGCCAGCTAAAAGTTGATGAATGTCGATGAAAAAGATGTCGTTTAATCGACAAAAACACCGAAAGAACTGTTAACCTGGCGTGGTGAAAGCCAGCAGCCTTCGGTGACTTTGGAATTCGTGGCGATGTAAATGTTTTGAACGGTACAATTGTTGAAGATGAACGCTTCCAGTCACCGCTTCAAAAAAACGTGAGATTCACCTTGAACTATAGCAGACAATGCGGGTCTGGAGAAGCAAAGTGATCCGCTGAAGAATGTAAACAATCACCATAAACGAAAGAGATGGAAATGTTTGCCGAGCGGACTTGTTTGTTATTCGAGCTGCCAGCAAACTGTACTGTAGAACGGGAGTTCGGACGTTCGCGCCGAAGGAGGCAGACTTGATGTCATGCGCAGTGGGAGGAAATTCATTCACTTACATTTCTGGTTGCCGTTCGTGGCTTAAGAACGTCAACTGCTTAAGGTCCCTACTGTTATTTCGTACTTGCACGACAGCAAGAAATGAGCGACTTTTGTGCTGGTCTGAAAGACACAACTATCGCTCCACCATTTAGTAGATACCTAAAATGGACTCTTCTATCATCCCTCTTACAGGAATAGCAATCTCAGTTTTGGGCATCAAAATAGCAAGAAGCTGAGAATGTGCGAAATGTCGGCAAGTGCGCCGTGCAAGTTCGATAACACAAAAATCGCAACATACCATTCTGAGCACCGCCAGGCTTCTGTAACGGTCAGTTTTTAGCAATATGTATCTGTTAGCTACAGGGATCCTTAAATAAGTTGACAGCTCTATTATAACTCGACAGTTGGCGATGTAAACAGATCAACACCATCTTTGAAGTCATTTTTTGCGAGGAACTGGGAACTAGTTTAGGTCAATTTTTTCGTTCCTTTCTTTTTGTCCCCACAAGTTGTCGTATTGTGTTTTTCTTTGCTTTTGTTTAGTTTATGGCGAGAAAACATTGAAGCAAATAATTCCTGGCAGCGAATATACTAGAAATACGATATTCGCAAAGGTCCCACGCCCAAGTAATCGATTATGCATGACATTGCTTAGAGCTCTCATGTACTGTATACTTACACCACACATTTCAATATATTAGTATTTACATGATATTAGCATGTGTTCCATTCTGGGGGACACTCATCATAATTTTGGGTGGGGTGTGTCACCTGGACTTGAAAACCCTTACCCTGTTTCAGACCAAAATATCTGATTTACTATACCCTATTTCAGACCCATACTCCATAAATGTATACCCTATTTCAGACCTATTTTTGAGACTTTTTTCTTTTGCAACAGTTTCCACCTGTTTTTTCTTCCATTTGCCATGCATTGTCTGCAGTAACACATTTCTATATATGCTATTCCAGGCCAAAAACACAAAATCGATACCCTATTTCAGACCAAAAAGGCAAACTCTATACCCTATTTCAGACTAAAAATGTTTGAAAACAATACCCTTTGGGGTGGCACATACCTATATGGCATATATATATAAGAGTACTTCGCCCCCCCACCACCACCACCAGGGTCCCATTGCTGTTTGAAGAGTACAGTAGTTTCATTATATAATATGTAGGATAGTCTTGAAAGAAGGAAGTTCTCATGATATTATTCATCATCCCATGTCCATTTCGCAGTAATTTATTTTGTCTCATAAGAAAGTATACAGAGTCAGTTTTAGCATCACATTCATAGGTGAAATATATTAGATACTTCTCAAGTAGGTTACAATATATTTCTCAGAAGTTCTCAATTGTTGCAAGTGTTGCCTAGTACATATGTACAAACACACAAAATCCCATGCCAGAGAAATATAGCCCTAGCCCGATACTCTCCCCTGTACTCTACTGTGAGTGAAAATGTAAAAATGCATTATAAATATACAATAATTCTACAGAATATTAGACAAATGAGAGTCAGGTTTGCACATTATCCACCACAAGTACTGTAAGATACTGTGAGACACGAGAAGGGCATCAGTTTAGTACTGTACTGACGTTCTTGTCTTTAAAAAGTCTCATTTCCCATGCCATGTGGGTATAAACTAACTATTCCTAATCACAGAAAGATACTTTTTCCAGTTGGATTTAGTGAACTTCATGTGAGCATGTCTTGATATTTAGGGACCTATGGGAAACAAAACAAGCATCAAAGTATAATTAGGAATGTTGTAAAATGTGTTCTGTCACATGAGATAGGTGGGTGGGTGGGTGGGTGGGAAAGCTAATTGTGGATATAAATTATATCTCACCAGAAATTAATGTCATGCAGCTGCATTGGAAAAAAAACTTGTTCAAAAGAAAACTTATTAAATTATAATTATCACCAAATCTACCTAGGAAAAGGAAGAAATTAATAGTAAGTAGTAAGTATGTAGTAAAGTACTGGCTTAAGTAAAATGATACTAACTGTGGTAAATGCAAATTGACTCTTCTGGCATATAATCAGAATAATAAATGTATCTTTGCAAACTGATTGTTGACCTCGAGTCACTGATTGGGGCATTGACTTGTCCAGTGTTATCTAATTTGAACTTGTTTAGATCATGGCAATTTTTTCTGCCCACACCAGCTACTAATACAGTTAATCTCTTCTGAACATTAATTTATATACAGTAATGCTATATAGTACAGCTAAACAGCTAATTCAAAAAAGCAAAAGGAAATGCAGCAATAAATTACACTTCTTTTCCTGATGCCAAATTGATAAAATAATAATTCATAATAATTTCTAGTTTACTGAAACATCATTCTGTTTATACACATTTCATAATAGTATATGTACTATTATTTGTAGCAAGGGAAAGGGAGGGGGGAGCTTATTAGACTGAGAGAGGCATATTTCTAAAATTGACCTTGTGAGAGAAGAGGGATGGTTACCTGTATGAAGGAACTATAGCACACCCAGCCACTTATTGTTTCTAATATATTCTGATATATCTGATACTTCTAGAACAAAGCAAAGACAAAACAAAGACTGTTTAGAAAGTTATTGGCTGGGTACTCTAAAGTTTAGGCCATTGACTTATAGTACTTATACAGTGTTTACAGTACATGATAACAGTAGCTGGGCAGTTAAAAAACTGCATGTTCAAACCAAAACTCACAAGTTCTTGAAATACGAAAGGTTTTACGATTTTTACTCCAGTTTGTTCAAAACTTTGACTGAGCACTGCAGGTATAATTTCACAGAGGACAAATATTTTGATCTGTTCTTTGATAGACTGAAATGGTTTACTCTAATCAAATGCACAGAAACACCAAGATTCTTCTGTGTGAGTGATGTGTTGTGATTTTGTCTGAGCAAGTTGTCAAGTGGCAAAATAACCTCTGCATTGTATGCGACACTGGAAGTTGATTTAAATGTAGAGACTCAAACGGTCAAAACGATTTTCTGTCGTGAAAATGTATAGCATTGCAGCAACCAAGTTTTAACGCGATCACAAAATGTTCGATAAACTCGAAGCAATGCAGAACGAACGAATTGAGAGACGTGAACAAAGTAAATTTACGTGTCTTACCTTCCCCTTGGAGCTATCGGCCGCCCTTCAAGCACTATTTTCTGTCTTGCTCTTGATCATAACTTGCTTTTAAGTGCCAGTAACCATGTTAGGCAGTTCAAATGGTTTATTCCCACGCAGGGCGTGGGTACTAATCTGAACACCATGTCGTTTTTAAGCTCGCCTCACGAAGTGAAGGCGAGCTTGAAGTTGTCACGCTGTCCTTCCAGGCTTCTGTGTCAACAATGGACTTCCAAATAAGGAATTTCCAAAGAAGGAACTTTTCAGTTTCCAAATTTGGGCATGGTCGTGTTACGCAGTTCGTTCAAACAGAAGACGTTGAAGCTTCATGTGGAATTTCTTGTTTGTCATGGTTGTCAAGCATTCGAAGTTTGTTTGGCCATTAGGCCTGGGTGTTTCTACGAATGTAGGGATTGTGCTGTGATTACGAAAATATACCGCGATAGAGCGACACTGAAATTAATGAAATGCTGTGATCATGAAACGCAGACATTGTGCTGTTTTGTAAACAAAGACCAGGCGTTAAAAGAGGGTGCTTCTACAGCTGTGATTGACATAAGCTATCACGTCGCCAGATCGAATGGCAAGGATTGTGTTGCGGTAGAAACATCTGAACGTGAAATGCTTGACGGAAGGTCGCGTTAACATTTTACGTGGAAGGGTTAAACTAATCGGAAGCGAGAGAAAAGAACCGTCGCGTATTCCATTACGCAAAGTTCGAAGGCTTTTGCGAAAGAGCAAACACGTGCGGCGTAAGGTACGTCGCTACATAAGTAAATTTGTTCCCAAGTCGTCTGCTCTTGCCGAATGTTGTAAAAGGCATGAAACCCGTGCCAATCACTGTCTAACGAGGCACGTAAAGCTTGTAAATAAGAGCAAGATTAAGGTTCGCAAATATGTTTATCTGTGTAAGCAGCGGCCAAATACGAAACATAAAAATTAAGGCTTTATGTGGCTTATGTGGGAATGTCATTTTATTGGCCTTTGCACAACTTGGCATCTTACCAGCTTTGATGTTTTGATGACAAGTTCTACAAATCCATTCAGAATTGTTCACACTTTCTTCCCCAGTGATACAAAGTTTGATTGATGCATTAAGATCTGAGTTGAATGAATGTTCATGACATCTAATCACACCAGCTTTGTACCAAAGTTGATCACAGCAAGTACACATAACTCAGGTCCACATTTAATATTTTCATGAAGTTGCTTAATAAGACCCTCAATGGTTTTTAATTTGTTTACTCTTTGTTTTTGCTTCGTCTGTTTTTCTTTTAGTCTCACTAATTGTGGATTTTTTTGCCTTTGGATTTTTTTTGGCTTGTCTCTTTTTCTTTAACAAAATCTGGGTCCTTTTCCTTTTTTGGCCTGTCTCTCTTTTTCTTTCACATAATCTGGGTTTGCTTCTCTGTATATTTTCTTAGCTTTATCTTCTTTTTGTTTTACTTTGGGATTACTTTTTCTGTTTCATGTGCATTCTCATTAGCTTATCTTTAGCAAGATATTGTTGATCCATTCTTTGCTTTCTTTTATAATCTCTCAAATAAGCTTTTCATTCCTCAACAGCTGAAGAATCACAATCTTTCTTGTTTGAACAACTAACTGCACAAACAGTATTATCATTTTGATTTATATTATTTTGTACTGCACTATTTACAGCATGACTGCAATCCTGGCTTTGAACACAATTATTTGTCACCAGTGGAACAGTTGAAACATAGTGAACCTAATCTAGGTGTCCAATGTACAAAAAGATTCTTCTTTGGAAGTTTCTGGGTTCAACTAAAGAGTGCTTTCTGCACAATTTTGAGCAGATTCTGTTATATGAATAATGCCTCACTAACTATAAAAGCAAAATAAAATTTTAAACAAAAACCATGTGAACCCTATCGACCAACAAGAATGGGCGAGCTTTGAGCGGCACCGCTGCTTTGATTTAATGTTTTTCGTTCACGGGCGACCTCCCCGCGCAGCGGGGTTTGCTGGGAAAAACATCGGAAGAGAATCACTTCCCCGCGCAGCGGTGTCTGCTGGGTAGAAACTCGGAACAGAATCACGCGCGGGGTTTGCTGGGTAGAACACTCTGACTTTGTTCCCAGGCTCTTTCCTCTCGCGACCTCGAATCTCGTGTTTTAATGTTTTTCGTTCACGGGCGACCTTCCCGCACCGCGGTGTTTGCTGGGTTGATCACGTGGTGTTCTGCTGGTCCGTTGCGTAGCAACGGACACTATCGGAGGCAAGTATGAATCAAGCAAAGAATCAAACCGAACACTCTCAAGAGAAGAAACAAGTTTGTCTTCAAAAACGAAGGGAACAAGCGAAACTAAGACGAATTCGTAAGACAAGGCAGGAGCGGTGTATCCGTGTCGAGCGCAGACGGCAAACAGACAGTGCTGTCGCTGCCAAAAAAGCGAAGCAACGGTATGACCGAGAGTATTATCAGCAGAAACGAGCTCAGGAGACAATCCAGGAAAGAGAGCAGCTGATCGGGAGCATCATAGGCAGAAGCTGGCCCAAGAAACAACTCAGGCAAAAGAACAGCGCGTGAAAGCCGCTCGACAACGAGCTGCTTCCCGACGGCACAATGTTAAACGATTGCACAAGAGGCCCGCAGGCTTCAGGCTCAAAATGAGGCCAACAATCGACGCCGTGAGCAACGTTCGTCTCTTGTCGAAGAACGGCGCTTCCAGAGGCAACAATATCTGCATAGCCGTGGATGGGCTAATCCTGACAACCCGGCTCTGCACGAACAGCAGGAGGACAGAAAATAAGCTAAAATAGTGCTTGAAGGCCAGCCGATAGCTCCAAGGGGCAGGTAATACACGTCTATTTACTTTCTTCACTCAACTCGTCCGTTATGCATTGCTTCGAGCTTATCGGACATTTTGTGGCCGCGATAAAACTTTGTTGATGTGATGCTATAAATTTTCACGACAGAAAACTGTTTTGACCGTTTGAGTCTTGACAGTTAAATCAACTTCCAGTGTCATACAGTGCAGAGGTTAATTTGCCACTTAACAACTTGCTTTATAGACAAAATCACAACATATATATCACTCACACAGGAGAAGTTGGCGTTTCTGTGCATTTGATTAGAGAGAACTGTGTTTATTAAAATTGCAGCACTAGAAACCATTTCAGTTTATCAAAAAACAGATCAAAATATTTGTCCTCTGTGAAATTATACAGTGCAAAAACTTGTGAGTTCTGGTTTAAGTAGGCAGTTTTTTTTTAACTGCTCAGCTGTTTTTATCATGTACTGTATAACACTGTATAAGTACTATAAGTCAAATGTTATTTGAACTGTATTTTTTATGTTGGGCTAAACTTTCCAAAACCCGGCCACTACTTTCCATAACAATACAGTCTTTGTTTGCATTTACTTCTTTGTCTTCCTAAGGCCCCCTTCCTTTTGCTATAAATCATAGTACATATACTAATATAAAATGTATACATAAATAAACAGAAATGATGTTTAGTAAACTAGAAATTGTTATGAATGATTATTTTGTCAATTTGGCACCAGGAAAAGAATGTAATTTATTGCTGCATTTCCTTTTGCATTTTTGAATTAGCAGTTTAGCTGTACTTTATACATTACTGTGTATAAAGTAATGTTCATGATACATAATTTTAACAGCCAAACAAGTCAATTTGCATTTACCACAGTTAGTTTCATTTTACTTAGGTTAGTTCTTTACTAGAGAATTACTTTCTTCCTTTTATGATATTTTATTATGTTTTCTTTTGAACAAGTTTTTTTCCATGCAGCTGCATGACATTAATATTTCTGTCTAAACTGTTACCCCAACACAATCTGCTTCCCCCACCCATCTATCTCCAGCAGAACACACTTTTTAAATTATAGACTTTGATGCTTGTTTTGTTTTTCATAGGTCCCTAAATATCAAGACAAACATGAAGTTCACTAAGCCCAACTGGAAAAAGTATCTTTCTGTGATTAGGAAGAGTTAGTTTAAACCCACATGACATGGGAAATGAGACTTTTTTAAGATAAGAATGTCAATACAGTACTAAACTGATGCTCTTTTCATGTTTCACAGCATCTTACAGTGCTGGATAATGTGCAAACCTGACCCTCATTTGTCTAATATTCTGTAAAATTATTGAATATTTATAGTGCACTTTTTCATTTTCACTCACAGGAGAGTATAGGGTTAGGGCTATATTTTTGTCTGGCATGGGAATTTGTGTGTTTGTACATGTACTAGGCAACACATACAACAATTGAGAACTTCTGAGAAGTACAATGTAATCTACAGGTACTCAGTATTTTACCAATGAATGCAGTGCAGAGATTGACTTTGTATACTTTCTTATGAGACAAAATAAATTACTGTGAAATGGACATGGCATGATGAATAATATCGTGAGAACTTCCTTATAAGACCACCCTACATATTATATAATAAAATTACTGTACTCTTCAAACAGCAATGGGACCCAGAGGGGGGGGGGGAGTACTATGCCATATAGGTATGTGCCGCCCCAAAGAGTGTCATTTTCAAACATTTTTAGTCTGAAATAGGGTATAGATTTTGCCTTTTTGGTCTGAAATAGGGTATCAATTTTGTGTTTTTGGCCTGGGATAGGGTATGATTTTAATAGAAATGTGTCGCAGTGGACAATGCACGGCAAATGGAAGAAAACACGGCGGAAATTGTTGCAAAAGAAATAAATCTCTAAAATAGGTCTGAAATAGGGTATGCATTTTGGAGTCAGGTCTGAAATAGGGTATACATTTTGGAATCAGGTCTGAAATAGGGTATAGTAAATCAGATATTTTGGTCTGAAATATGGTAAGGGGTTTTCAGGTCCAGGCGGCACACCCCCAACCAAAATTATGATGAGTACTCTCTGGAATGGGAAACATGCCAATATCATGTAAATGCTAATATAGTGTCATCTGCCTTTAATTACATTATATTATATTGAGAAGTGTGGTGAAAGCATACAGTACATGAGAGCTCTTAGCAATGTCATACATAATCGATTACTTGGGCGTGGGACCTCTGCGAATATCGTATTTCTAGTAAAAGTTCGATCCAAGAAGGTAAATGCGAGTCAGCTGTGAACGGTCGACCGATTATCTCAGCTATAAATCAACCGCTAGTGTTTCTCCGATCGGATTTTTCGTCTTGCTTCTCGGTGTACCGTTGTTCGCTTGTCTTGTCATCGCCTTTGAAGGCCATCGTGTTAGTACAGTACCTTCCCAGATGAAGTGATGGTTTGTTGCTTCGCAACGGACTCCCAAAAGACCCTGCGGCGCGGGTGGTAGGTCGTCCCGCGAACAACATTCAAATCGCAAAAAAAGGCCTTCGTGTTGGGCCGGGAGAGGAAAGAACCTGGGAACGAGGTACTCTGTTTCGAGGTTCTACCCGGCATTCCCCGCGGCGCGGGTTGGTCGTACCGCGAACAACATTCAAATCGCAAAAAAGCCTACGTGTTCGGCCGGGAAAGGGAAGAGCCTGGGAACGAAGTTGAAGGTTTTACCCAGCAATCCCCGCGGCGACGTGATTCTGTTCCGAGGTTCTTCCCAGTAAACCCCACTGCGCGGGGAGGTCGCCCTGTGAACGACATTCAAAAACGATATGTGTTCAGATTAGTAGCCACGCAGGGCGTGGGAATTAACAATATCAGTGAATACCGTTCGACATAAACTTGTGAATATCACTGAAATTATAGTAACATTTCCAATACGCAAAACTCGTTTCTTACCGGTTTGCGGCTCAAATTGAACTAATCTTTTAAGGACCTCAGATACAGTTATGGTTCCACATAAAATGATCCAAAAGAGGTGTTTCTACCCAAAGCTTTGCTAATTAATGATTGTAAAAGTAGCCTTGCCTTCCTTCAGACGTTCTTATTTTATAAATTCCGATTTTTAAAACAATAGCTTCTAAGTGGCTGTTTTATTTATACATGGAGTCTCCCTATTTCGTAGAGCAAGTGCAACCCTGCACGACACAAGTGGTCCCAGGTACGTGTTCTTCCTTCCTGGCGGTCCTTCCGTCTCGATTCCAAAAGAGGCACGCATTTCTTTCAATTCCAAGACCCTGAATTTAGATCTTAATTTGGTTCCCTGTACAAGTTGACACAAATTGTGTCCATTGTGGATGATTGGGTGGTTTACGTTCAGTTTAGCATATACTTCTATCTGTAAGTCGTGAAGTTGATTCTCGGACTCCCACGCTCGGACATCTTTATTATCGAACTTCTCTACTTCTTCCACCAGGATATCTTCAGCCTTTCGCCTGCGCTGCACCGCGGCCAGTCTTGAGAAGTAGGTGCTAATTTGCTTCTCGGTACTCCATTGTTCTGGAGGAAATAAGAGCGTACCATCGGTTCCCCTTGCAGTCCTCATTTCTTTTGCAACTTTCATTGGATCTTCTTTGCTTCCTTTATGCACAGAGAGAACAAGAAAGGAAAGGAGAAAGAAACCAATGTAACTCTAATAGTGTATTGCACGACTGACCCATATCACGCTACTTCGTAACGTTACCCCAGAGATAAGCCTGTCTTCTTACTTCAAAGTGGCCCAATGATCGTGGTTGATGGGTTCACTGGATTTGTGTCTATATATGTGCCTGACTGTAATACTGTGTTTGTCCTCTTTACTGTTTTGATACTCTTACTTGAAGCTTGTTCATAAGATTTTTCCTAAACAAGCACTAATGCTACCGGCAAGTGTTGCAACTCTCAATCGCAAACGACCAAGGAAGAATAACCCAGGCTAATATTGCCAAGATAAATTATTATGTTAGTGAGTCATCAACCAAAAACAGCCATCTGTACCTGTTTTAACGCCTTGATTAAATTTATCCATGAGGAAGTTCTTCATCATTTCAGTCATTTTCTGACTTCTTTTGTGCATCTTCAGAGCCCAGCCCTTAGGAATTGCTTGAATTGCATGAAACGGGTGGACACTGCTGCTGATGTGCGCCTCTTTTGAGTCACTTGCATGAGCAGCTTGTAATCCAGTTAGTTCCTCCGCCCACTTCTTTCGAGCCAAATCGTACACCGTTTCGCATTCCGTTACTCGTGAATGCTGTCCAGTATCCATGTGAGCTTGTACTTCGCTTTGTGTTGGAAATGTGGCCACACAACCCTCCTCTTCGCACATAAATAGGTTATGGCTACGGGATGTCGTCTTCGTGTTTACCAGCAGCCCTAGTTTTCCTGAATATGGGGCAGTGAAGGACACAAGAATGCGAAGGCTTGTCGGTCCTTGCGAAAAAATGTTCAAACTTGTCGTTACTAACTGTGAGGCCTTCACCAACAACATAAGCTTTCCAAGCTCTGATTCCTGAGGATTGAAATTCAAAGTTGAATAAAGAGCTTATCCCGTCCCACTTCTGCATTGGAGCTGCTTTCGACGGATCGACTTCCGCGACTGTGATCCTACACCCACGCACTCCGCCATGTGATTCCAGCGCTTCCTTCATGTCAGCTGCTGTTACAATGTCGTGCTTTTCATTGACCCATCTTTGCATGTGTTCTTTCATGGGGGCGACCTTCCGCAAACATCTTTCGCAAACACCTTTCCCTGACTGTGGATCTGAAAAGTCGCACCGTTCAACGTGGATGCCAGTCCTTTCACTCATAGATTTTAGTGAAAGAATCAACGAGGCGTTGTGGTAGCAGCCCGCATTGTCAGATTTCAAGTACGCCTCCTTTACTTTGGGGCGCTCCTCTTTGATTGTGACAAGAAAATGCTCAAGAATGGACGCTACGGAAAACCAATCCTGTGCACAGCTGTCAAAAATGTGCACCATAGTCTCTACGTTTAAACGACAATCCTCAGCTTCTTGTACAACGCAGGAGACGTGCCAACTCTTCCCCTCTTTTCCCATAGAAGTCGCTCATTTGCTCTCTATATCGCCTGGGCAGATATTTCATCGCCCAGTCCATTACAATGAAAATGCGTTGAGAGTTCAAGTTACTGAGAACGTCTTGTTTGGATTGTTCTTGGTTAACTGTGCGGAGCAAATGAGCCTTCCAACTCCAAATTGCTTCAGTTACCTGGTTGACGTCAAACTTCAACTGAGCTATCTTCTGGTCTGTCAAAGTCAGTTGTGAAGAGTTCACCACATCAGTGAAACTTTGCTAGACTCGTTTAGCTTAGAGCACGAGTTGCACAATGTGTCGTGTTGATGATTGCATTCTTGAGAGAAGGCCTCGTTCTGTGGATCTGAAAGGCTGTAAGCCGTGCAGTGATCGGCAAATCTTTCGTCCTTGTCGACGTGGCTCTTGAAATCGGTCTTC
The DNA here is from genome assembly GCA_964036295.1 of Plumapathes pennacea. Taxonomy (NCBI): domain Eukaryota; kingdom Metazoa; phylum Cnidaria; class Anthozoa; order Antipatharia; family Myriopathidae; genus Plumapathes; species Plumapathes pennacea. Next base: position 27,433,071 of record OZ038463.1, on the reverse strand, counting down.
AGATAGCGTTTGCTCTTCCCCAATTCATGCTTGGCTTTCTCTCCCCAAACTGAAACAGCACCACCTTCTTCTAGAATATTCGCCACGTTTTCAAGAGTGTCAAAAGCCGCTGCTCCCTCAGTAGAGAAATAATCCAATCCAGACTTCTGTTGCGAGGCGGCGCATACATCAATAATTATCTACAGTGTTCTCTCACTGGCTGGTGTAAACCCCGTCTCTTCGCAAAAGGACAAGTACTGCTTGATTAATCGTGAGGGTACAATTGTTCTGATGACGTTTGGAATGGTGATTTTGTCTCCGGAGTCAAGTTTTAATCCTTCGTGCCATAGGCTACGTCTTGAAGAAAACTACAATCCCGGACAAAATGTGTTGACACATGCTTTAAATGTCGTATTTTTGTCAAAACTACCATGCTGTGAGTCACCAGTTTCAAAGAAAATTGCTTTTAATCACCCCCCCTCCCCGCCCCTCCCCGTATCAATGTTGTAGCTTGAATTTGGAAGAGTTCCGGTAAGACTTTGACGGAAAATCGTTGCTAAATAATTAATTTATCAACATTGAATGTGGGGAGGGGAGAATGTGTCAACACTTTTGTCCAAGATTGTCCGAATACAAAATAGCAAGAAAGTAACTTCTGTCATAGCTAAGAGTCGTAAAAAGCCTTCTATTTTGTTAAATGCAAGGGTTGAATGCAGTTCTAAATGCTAGGTTGTAGCGGTAGTCTATTTTGGGATGCCAGAGGCAGAAAAGTAAGATCTATTTATAGGCCGGAGCCAGTAGTTCATTCAGTTATATCGGATTTTGATACTCAGAAAGCGACAACTGCCAAAAAGTTCATTAAGATGGTTGTGTGAGTACACACGTTTCAAATTAAGAAATAAGAGCACCTTATGTGAAAGTACAACATTAAATTGGTGCCGTTCCGTGCCCTGGAAAGCAACCTAAATGCATTTCGCGAACCGCGTCCTACACGGGAGATAGACGAAAGGTTGACAAAAAAGACTCCGAAATCCCAGAAAAAGGGCAATGACATATTGAAAATGGTCTTAAATGTATCGCAAATGGTTGCCTATGTGGAATTTTATAATCCGGAGAGGTTGAAATATGACACGGTTTACAACGGTTTACACGGTTTACACTACGAACTAAAATAGAATCTGTCTAATCCTCTTTCACTCTGTGGTGTAAACCGTTGAAAGTGTAAACCGTTGGAAATGCTAAATAAATGCAACACAAGCTATAGTTTTATATCGTGTTTGGATAAAATATTACTCTTTATGCCATTCCAAGTGGTTTTGGAACAATTATTCCAACTTTTTAGTGAAATTTACCTGACGCGAGAGCGTGCGTTATTCTGCCAATTAGAACTAATTAACGTAATCCGATCTGATTCAGTTGCGTTACATGTCATTTTATCAAGCTTTTGGCTGTTGAGCGACACTTAAAAACTTTCACCGACGACAAAGCAGTTCTGTAGCCGAGTTTTCCCTTCACTCAGTCGCTCTAATTGGGGCACAATTCGCACTTAGTAATGTATTGCTCGTTGTATGTGCGCTTGTCATGATGTATTATTCGTCTATTTTCGAGTGACTTTCACCCGTACTGATCTCGAACAGGTTGCACTGCCCACTGTTGAATCACGCAATTCGATGGAAATACGGGCCCCGTATAGGATCATAAAAAACACACAAACTCTTACTATCTAAAGCAATCTTCTCTTGAAACGTGATCTGACTCGACGCGCATTTATTCAATTACTGTAAGCAGATGCTTCATTCAACTGTCAATTTCTAACTTGAGGTAATATAAGCTTACACTTCAGCCAAAATAAAGCACTTGGTGTTTCGCAAACTTCACTGCGTTTTCAAACTTTTCTGGAAAACTATTACGTGTACAATTAGAACACCGCATTCAGACAATCCCGGACAAAATGTGTTGACACATGCTTTAAATGTCGCATTTTTGTCAAAACTACCATGCTGTGAGTCACCAGTTCCAAAGAAAATTGCTTTTAATCACCCCCCTCCCCGTATCAATGTTGTAGCTTGAATTTGGAAGAGTTCCGGTAAGACTTTGACGGAAAATCGTTGCTAAATAATTAATTTATCAACATTGAATGTGGGGAGGGGAGAATGTGTCAACACTTTTGTCCAAGATTGTAGGTCTTACAATGAAGCCGATAAAGTGATTTGTCTTAACAGGGTCGAGACGCATTCGCTAAATGGGTGTAGAGCAGACTGGCTGTCCAGGTCCTTCCTCGGCAGCATGGCGACGGGCTTGGTTAATCTGCCATTTGCTCACACCTGGAATCATTTCCTTGAGTTTCTCCTTTGAATACTGTTTAGCAAAGAGTGAGAGAATTTGCAGTCGCGTTTGTCGACTTTCTGCTTGGTTATGCGCTGCTAGCAATGCAAAAGTTCGCCCCCTGTCGAATCCTCCTTGACTCCTCCCTTTCCGCCACTTTCTACTTTAGGCATGGTGCCCGAGCCCAACTTCAGCGCATCTGGCAGTTGTTCCTGATCTGGGGCAACCGTTGTCAACACCGTATTGAAAACCTCGCGTACTTTTCGCAGATAGTAACATTTTTGTGTACTTGAAATGTCTTCCCAATTTGAATTCAAAGTCGAAGCTATAGGGCTGACTCTACCTTCCGTTATTTTCTCAATGCCTTCATTCAAGAGAGCGCGTTTCTCGTGCTGACGGTGCTGCTCGTCCATCCAAACACTTGTGTTGTAGTCCTCTTTGTCTTCGCCGACAGCGCCATCATTAAGAGATTTAGTCAACGTTTGATCGGGGTCTTTTACGGTAGAATTAGACTCAATCGGTGTACTTTCAGTGGCCCCTTACTCAGCCAGATGGATTTCCTGTTCTTCAATTTCTTCAATGTCCTCCTGCAACAAAAACAGAATGTCTTAATCTCATTCTCATGGTCCGTTTATTCTGTCGAACGAAGCAAAGAGAGGTGGGTTGCCGTTAAAAAGTGAGTTTTGTTTTACCTTTCATTTATTTTGCCTCATTTTCCCAGCGGAAGTGAAATGATCGAGTGACTTTGTTCTCACGGAGCTCCGCGTACAATAACCGCTAGGAGTGGAGAGATCGCGTGATTCATTTTTAAGCTCGCGAAGCGCAGCTTTATGTGCTTCGGCCGCCTGGAATGTGTCCCGGTGCTGTCAACAATGGATTCCAAATATGGAAGTCGTTCTGTTCCCATTTTAGACAGTATCGATATTACCGATAACGCAACAAAATCGAGAACGCAATCGTTGAAGTAGTTTTTGCGGTGGCATTTTAAGCGTCCCACCTTATATTGCAGTTAAGACTGCGTCAGTCAGTCCGTCATGCTGTGTAAACAACTGCCTTTGAAATTTGAGCATCAGCGAATATGCATGAAGAAACGAAGAGATGGGAAGACGTTTTCTGGAGTTATTTTGATTGCTATCATTGTATTCCTGAATTGCCAGTAGATCTGTTGCACTTCAGAACCATTATCATAGAGGTTTTGGTAAATTCTCGGTTGTTTGACAAGCGTAAGTCAAAGTTGAAAGACCCGTGACCACTGACAGCCCTGGGCGACTTCAGCTTGTCGAAATATTTCTATCGTTTGATTATATTCGCTTTGCTTCGCATAGTTTTCGCCAGCAATGAAATATACTGTACATAACTAAAAAAATTATAATTTGAAAATGAATTTGACCAAAACCGGAAGTAATGTCAACAAGTGTATCAAATTTCACTTAGACTTAATCGACTTGAAACTCAGCGAAAAGAAGAAAGGCGTGTTTTCTTTAAGCACGTATTTAGTTTGAATGCAGCCCAGGCTGGAGTATCATGGCCTCTGATGAATATGTAGATGTTGAACATAAGTTGTGCATGACATGAGTAATGAAGTCACGGATAGACTTTTTTCTTTGCGACTCCGGAAGGTCTCCTTCCGGTTCAAAGGTTTGGCACTCGGTGAAGAATTTTAAATTCTCCCATTTTGAGCGCCTAAGTTTTATAATTTTCACCCCCTGCCGCCTTGTAAATGAGGGTTTGAAAACTGAGACTAAGGCCCTGTTTACATGGAAGGAGGGTAACCCACCCAGGAGGGACACCCTCCTAGAAGGGTCACGCTTTTCTATTGAAATTCCTTGTTCCGTTTACATGATTGGTAGGGTCATCCTAAGATGAGGGTTACCCTATCTTCTTGCTAGGGTTACCCTCCCAGTAGGGACAACTTTTGGCTATGTAAACACTCGAGGGAGGGTTACCCTTCCAGGGGGGCTAAGTTTAGCGGTGCCAGGTTACTATCTCAAAATTCGCGACCGCGCGATTCCTACCAGACTCTTGGCGAGATAACCCTACGGATAACGCTTGGCATGTAAAGGGGGGCTATCTTGTGACCCTTCTTGGATGGTGTCCCTCCTTGGAGGGTGTCCCTCCTTGGAGGGTTACACTCCCTCCATGTAAACAGGGCCTAAATCGAATACGCGGTTCAGCAAAGTGGAGGAAACGGATGCGAACTTCCACATACCTAAAATTGAGCAATTTTTACGATGTGGCCTTGAGCTAGTTCTATTAAATACCCACTCCCGCAAAAGTAGTTTTTTACAAATTCGCGAGCTTACAGCTGCCATGCTGCTTTGATTACCTTTTCTAAACAACCTGCCACTTACCAGTCTCTCACTTTGGTGGGTTGCTCGTTCTGTCCGACTGCCTCGCTCCAAACGAGTTCCGGCATGACATTTTCGGCAAGTGATGCAGAGAGCTGAAACATTCGTTGAAAACGCGGCGTTAACGAACATAAGGCATTTAGGCACAAGAAAAATATCACATTAAAAATGCACGCGCAAGACACTTAACGCAGTCGTAATATATTCTATCATCGTTTCACTTCAAATCAACCCAGCGCAAGAATAAAAATAAAAAAAGAACAAAACAATTCACCCTTTTTGATTGCGTTTTATTACAGTCAGGATACAGTCTGGAACAAAAATAGGAGAATTCTGTCTCAAAAACGTCCAACCAAGCAGTTTCTAAACTGATCTAATCTCATTAATTGTCTCTAGAGGTGTCAGATTTCAAAATGAATGTCATTGACATAATTTTGGACTTTCTTCGCGAAACCTACACGGAGTTAAAATATAATGAAAATGTAACATGCTCGAAATCCTAACTTTAGCTTATGCTTTCCGAAACTCACTGGCACCGGCACTTTGTACCAGTGGAATATTTCCTCTGAAACTTGTTTTTTTACGCGGCGAGGATTTGAGTGTTTTCCTTTCGCCTGCGTGTGTTGGATAACAGCATCTGGACGGCAGCTTCTGGTATTGTGTTGTTAACTGATATCGGTGTTTCGGACAAACAGTCATCATTTCAATTTCTTCTTCAGGCTCACAATAAAGTCCAGCACGATTCAATATGATTTCATACTCCGGCGGAACATTTGTTCTACCAAAACCTCGACTACCACTGACACCGAGATTAGTCAGATAGCCGCTGAGATCTTTTTTGCAGACCTTCAGGGGAAGCATGTCCAACTCTTCTGGGGCATATGATGTGGCACCGCAACTGTCTTCACTCGCAAAAGAACACTTCATTTCGCCTTTGATGACCACTAAAATCACGTGTCAACAGTCCGGCAAGATACGCGTCTGCGCGCTCAAATGCCATTGTTTTGGATAAAGGCTCTAAATTTAATAATAGATCTGAAGAAAAGTCGTCAAAGCAAAGGAAGTGAAAATTGAAGATTAATTTTAAATTTCGAGCCGTATTGCGATATCTTTTTTTGCCGCCGCCGACGCGCTTTTTTTTTTTTTTTGCTCCTGTTATGTCGCCACAAACAAAATAACAAGAGCGATGCAAAGAAAAACGCAACACAACGACAAAAAACAAACTTGAAGATTGGCAAAAAAAAGAGAAAAACACGAGGGAACAAATAATGACCTAAACTAGTTCCCAGTTCCTCACAAAATGACTTCAAATGACTTCAAAGATGGCGTCGATCTGTTTACAACGCCAACTGTCGAGTTATAATACAGCTGTCAACTTATTTAAGGATCTCTGTAGCTAAGAGATACATTTTGCTGATAACTGACCGTTACAGAAGCCTGGCGGGGCTCAAAAATGGTATGTTGCGATTTTTGTGTTATTAAACTTGCACGGTGCACTTCTTACATTGCGCACATTCCAGCTTCTTGCTATTTTGATACCCAAAACTGAGATTGCTATTCCTGTAAGAGGGATGATAGAAGAGTCCATTTTACATATCCACTAAATTGTGGAGCTAATAAGGCACTTCTCGAAACAGCGAAAGAGTTTTACAGCAGCTCGTTGCCACAGAGCGAAGGTTTGCCGCATTTAATCTGCAGACCATGTGAAAGACGCCTCGACAACTTCAGAGTATTCAAAAAGGTAATTTCGAGAGTCAAGGCTTCTTCGGAAGAGTGAAAAGATGCATTTAAACATGAAGGTGCGCTATAAAAGGCCGTTGGCCGCCTCCTTCAACATCAAATTTGATAATGTTTGTTGAATCGCACGTGCGTCCACAGAGTTCAGAAGTCGCTCTGTCCATGAAATTTCTCTGCTGCAACTAAAAGTATACCTAAAATTAAACACATACGGGCAACTTTAATGTGGAGACCTGGACAGAAGGGTTTGAAACGAAATTTTTCTCTTGGCTGCCAAAATACATTTTGAATATTTCGCGGTGCAATGCGACGCATGGCTGCTCACCAAGCATATTTAATTTTTTACTTTGAAGATTCTTGTATTTTACTCAAATTGCACTCAAAATGAATGTTTATGTTATGGCAAAATTGGTGAGGCAACATTATCTTGTTTTGCGTGGTATTCAAGTACAAGGAAAAACAAAATTTGGACATTTTTGGCTTTTTACTAATTAGGAGCTGTTGTCTCGGTCGGTGTTGATTCACAAGTGGCTCTACGCTTCCCTGGGAAACGCCCTTTTACAGGGAAAAAAGCGTGGCTGATTTGTGTCGTTTGTGCCAGCCTCGTTTTGATTTGACAAACGCACCGCACGACAAATTTCTTTGACAGGGGGACCCTTCCCAACGGATTATCTTTGTGAGCAAGGCACGTGACCAACCTGAACCAGGGTCTTTCTTCGGGGGCGGGGGCCGGGAGATGAAAGAGCCTGGGAACGAGGTTGATGGCGAAGCCCACGATCGTAGTCTAGCGGTTGATTTATCCCGCGATAAGTTATCGATTATATAAACAATAAAATTGAAGTCCTCCTCGGTAGTCATCTCGTAATGATTTTTTGTGATTAATATATAAAACTGTTTTCGGATATTGTCAATAAACACTCCGTCGTCTCCGCATCGCTGCCATCTTCTCTTGATTTAAACACATGTCGAACCCACGATTATAGTCCAACTGCTATTTTCGTTTGTGTTAAGCTCTCGTAAGTGACCATTTAAAGAGTCTGACTCGTACTAGTCTACACTTTACTGGCAGTGAACACTACTTGATCGCATTTACAGTAATAATACGACATATTCCGCAAATATCTGGAATTAAAAGTTCCATTGAATGGGGCATCCGAACGGCTTTATGCAAAAAACCTGGAAGTGACCACTTCTAGTTATGACCACTTTTTCCAATTTCCGAGGTGGTCGCCTACAAGAACTTTGTCTGCAATTGCATTTTTAAAGCTGTCTCATGAATTGAAACACGGAATCAACTCCTGATCAAAGTCGGGTATTTTTTCTCTTCCTAGCTGTCTCAATTATGGCAAGAACCACCTGAACAACATTGCAGTTCTTGTGGGTGTTTGAGTTTTCAGTAGCTTCTAGAATTTTGTTCTAGCCCCGGATGGACTTTGACGACATTAATATCGACATTTGCACCATTTAAAGTGGAAACAGCGCTTGTCACCAGAAATACATGTCAGCAAGTTGCTACCAAACATTGAAGAAGCCGTCGTATTGCTCTCGATACTGAGTTATTATCGACTAAACTTCCTAGTGCGACCGGGCCCTAAATGAGACAAACTGCCTGGCATTTGTTAAGAGATAACATTCACTTCGCACTATGGCTGTTGCTAATGGATTGCTTTTTCTGTCCCATATTGTGTGGCACTTATATTACACTGCTTTTAAAAGAAATACCACTAGAAAATCTTTAGCTTTAAATTTCCAGACTTCAGCAAGACGTGCTTGCATTTCTACACTGCACTTCTTTTGCACAGCATTCCTGCAATGCTATATTGCACATAGCGCGCTGGCACGTGCTTAATATGTTTTGATAAAACGATAGGTGTTGCGTTTGTTCTTACAGTCGATCCTGGAACCGTGATTGAGGGCGTCCAACTAACACTAGGAATTCTGAAAGACATTCTGGACGTTCTTGGAAACGTCGAGCGCAAGATTGCTGTTGGCATCGAAAACGAATCTGGCAGAGAACGGAGGGCCCTGAATACCTACTTCTTTTCTGGCTCTTCTGACTATGCCTTGCCTTATGAGTTCAAACATGGTATGTGATATTTGGTAGTTTCTTTTTCTTTCGAGCAGGTCCTTTTTACATTAAGAGCGAGTTCGTGTAAATATCACCTACGCCGTGCAGTGTAGAAAAATCAAAATTATCCAAACTTTGTCATGATGAAGGCTTAATGTATCTAGTTATAAAAATATAAGTTTTAGTTCGTTCAGTTTCTTATTTCATTTTTGCGGCAACAGTTCCTTCACGGTGCTCTGCGAGAAGACAAAATCGACCTAAAAATAATGCTTCCATTATCGGCTCTAATGGAAAAACTGGGATATAAACATAACAGCTTAAATAATGGCATGCGAGTGGGGTCTTTCCCGTATGCATAACCGTTGTCAAATCTAAATTTGATTGAAACCCAAATTTTTGACCGATTTTTTAGTATTAACCACTTTGAGCGACGTTTTCTCACGCGAAAAATATGCTAATTTCATCAGCAAAAATCGCGTCCTGGTACATGGCTTTGCAATTAAAGACTATGTTCATCAGCAAAAGCAATGTTCCTTCTATGATTCTGTGAAATAAAATCATGGGGTAAATGAAATGGTGAATTTTGGAAACGCCAAGTATACGTGGTACTTGCACCCAAAATGTGACCTTGTGACCTTTGAAGACGCGTGACATTCGAAAACAATAACAATACGTGACCGCAGATTTTTTTGGATTTTATGAAATCGTTGTACAAATATCGCCTAGATTTAATGTAGAATTGCCAAAAGAGTGTTCAGCTGAAGATGAGACGGCAATTTTGCCCGAAAATGTTCTTTCTTTGATTTGACGATTTGGTGGTTCAAATTTACAAAAGAAACTTGCATTTGTAACGCTTGAAATTAAAGTTATCTCTTATTTGATTTTGAATGAATAAACGGAAAGGGCCGATGTATCTGTTTTTATGTAGGTCTTTCTCACTTCAAAAAGGACGAAATTCGAGATTTGCCGTATTAGAAAAAATGCTTGATCAACTGCACGTGTCAATTTCATTTTATCGTTTTAGAAACACCAGTATTCCCGACTATCAGTTATTTTGTGTCAAAAAATTCGTAGCTTTACAACTGTGTATTAACTGTCAACCTTATGTAATAGGATCACGTTCCGTGCAGTCACGTCCCATCTTAAGATTCGTGTTACTTCATCAATTTTATCTTTGTTTCCATTTATTACCGTATAAAGATTGTATTCTCTATTCATCTAGTTCGGAAACGCCTAGGAGATGCCAATGATATTTTGTAATGTTCGTAATCAATAGCCCTATTATTCTGTATGTTATATCTATCCGTGCACCATTCGATTAGTTCAGAGTTAGACTTGGGTATTCCCTCTGTAAAGCCATTTTGCAGAAGCTCGGGAATAAAGTATCTGCCATCTGCCCATTATTTGACAACATCGACGGGCTTAAGTCAGTGGTGGTCTTTTCGAAGCACCATGGCTTCGTGTGGGTATTCTCAAATTGTTGGAGGACCTTGTGGCTCAAGTCCAGGCAATCCAGCAATTTCCCGGCCAATGCGTGATTGTTGGTGAGTACCGTAAAGATATCAAGGCGCATTTGAAAAGTCATGAAGTTCTGGACTCTTCCCTGGATTCAGAGGCGAGGCTCTTGCTGGCACGGGCAGGTAAATTATATTTTTTGATTCTACGATTTCCGTTACCCTGGGCCCACTTGTTCAAAGCTCAGTTAGGCTAATCCTGAATTCGAAATGTTCCCATTTTGTGCGTGCAACGCATCTTATGATTACTGTACTTTTCTTTCCAAGGTATTTTGGAGACAAGCAACGTTGTTCTTGGTGTCACGATATGCGCACGGCACCACGACACATTTGGCATTAGATGGCGCTGCAACAGAAGGAAATGCATGTGCCCGAGTGAGTGGGCATCGCACAAGGCCGTGAAAGGAGACCGCGGGATTAACCTTGCTCAGTCTGAAAGACTCTTCCGGCTAACTCAAGTGCTGATCCCTGTCGCTTCACGTAAGTTTAATTCAAAGCAGCAAGGCAGCTGTCAGCTTGCGAATTTGAAAAAAAGGAGTTTTGCGGGAGTAGGTATTAAAGTCACTAACACTGAGGGTGGTCACCGCCAGAGGTTTGGTTGCGTTCTCAGGCTGTTCAAGTGAATTGATATTATGGAATGAAAATATGGAAATCCTTTAATATACCAGTATAACCAAACCAGTATAACCTCTGAACCGAAAACTAAATTTAACTTTCTCAAGGGTGAAAGGGTTTTTTGCAGCAGTCATAATACTGGGAAGTATATTCACTTGTTTTCATTATAATCTTAATTGAAAATAATATTTTGAATAGTGAATTTTAATAATAATTTTAAATTTAATTTTAACTTTTTAAAAAAAGTTTTTCAATAAAGTTCAACTACTCAATCACTTTTTAGCTCGCAGATTTACAAATTTTTAAATGTGACCTTAAAATAGTCCGACTATTATATGTGTAATATTATTATGGCATAATACCTACTCCCGCAAAACTACTTTTTTCAAATTCGCAAGCTGACAGCTGCCTTGCTGCTTTGAATTAAACTTACGTGAAGCGACAGGGATCAGCACTTGAGTTAGCCGGAAGAGTCTTTCAGACTGAGCAAGGTTAATCCCGCGGTCTCCTTTCACGGCCTTGTGCGATGCCCACTCACTCGGGCACATGCAATTCCTTCTGTTGCAGCGCCATCTAATGCCAAATGTGTCGTGGTGCCGTGCGCATATCGTGACACCAAGAACAACGTTGCTTGTCTCCAAAATACCTTGGAAAGAAAAGTACAGTAATCATAAGATGCGTTGCACGCACAAAATGGGAACATTTCGAATTCAGGATTAGCCTAACTGAGCTTTGAACAAGTGGGCCCAGGGTAACGGAAATCGTAGAATCAAAGAAACATAATTTACCTGCCCGTGCCAGCAAGAGCCTCGCCTCTGAATCCAGGGAAGAGTCCAGAACTTCATGGCTTTTCAAATGCGCCTTGATATCTTTACGGTACTCATCAACAATCATGAATTGGCCGGGAAATTGCTGGATTGCCTGGACTTGAGCCACAAGGTCCTCCAACAATTTGAGAATACCCGCACGAAGCCATGGTGCTTCGAAAAGACCACCACTGACTTAAGCCCGTCGATGTTGTCAAATAATGGGCAGATGGCAGATACTTTATTCCCGAGCTTCTGCAAAATGGCTTTACAGAGGGAATACCCAAGTCTAACTCTGAACTAATCGAATGGTGCACGGATAGATATAACATACAGAATAATAGGGCTATTGATTACGAACATTACAAAATATCATTGGCATCTCCTAGGCGTTTCCGAACTAGATGAATAGAGAATACAATCCTTATACGGTAATAAATGGAAACAAAGATAAAATTGATGAAGTAACACGAATCTTAAGATGGGACGTGACTGCACGGAACGTGATCCTATTACATAAGGTTGACAGTTAATACACAGTTGTAAAGCTACGAATTTTAATAACTTTTATAAATACTTAATAACTTTTTTAATAAAACGACGCAAAATAACTGATAGTCGGGGATACTGGTGTTTCTAAAACGATAAAATGAAATTGACACGTGCAGTTGATCAAGCATTTTTTCTAATACGGCAAATCTCAAATTTCGTCCTTTTTGAAGTGAGAAAGACCTACATAAAAACAGATACATCGGCCCTTTCCGTTTATTCATTCAAAATCAAATAAGAGATAACTTTAATTCCAAGCGTTACAAATGCAAGTTTCTTTTGTAAACTTGAACCACCAAATCGTCAAATCAAAGAAAGAACATTTTCGGGTGAAATTGCCGTCTCATCTTCAGCTGAACACTCTTTTGGCAATTCTACATTAAATCTAGGCGATATTTGTACAACGATTTCATAAAATCCAAAAAAATCTGCGGTCACGTATTGTTATTGTTTTCGAATGTCACGCGTCTTCAAAGGTCACAAGGTCACATTTTGGGTGCAAGTACCACGTATACTTGGCGTTTCCAAAATTCACCATTTCATTTACCCCATGATTTTATTTCACAGAATCATAGAAGGAACATTGCTTTTGCTGATGAACATAGTCTTTAATTGCAAAGCCATGTACCAGGACGCGATTTTTGCTGATGAAATTAGCATATTTTTCGCGTGAGAAAACGTCGCTCAAAGTGGTTAATACTAAAAAATCGGTCAAAAATTTGGGTTTCAATCAAATTTAGATTTGACAACGGTTATGCATACGGGAAAGACCCCACTCGCATGTCATTATTTAAGCTGTTATGTTTATATCCCAGTTTTTCCATTAGAGCCGATAATGGAAGCATTATTTTTAGGTCGATTTTGTCTTCTCGCAGAGCACCGTGAAGGAACTGTTGCCGCAAAAATGAAATAAGAAACTGAACGAACTAAAACTTATATTTTTATAACTAGATACATTAAGCCTTCATCATGACAAAGTTTGGATAATTTTGATTTTTCTACCCTGCACGGCGTAGGTGATATTTACACGAACTCGCTCTTAAATCACAGCAGAAATGACATCCCCCTCCCCCCCCCCCCCGAAACCAGTTTTCCCACCCAATAATTTGACCGAATTTTGAAATCCTCTGAAATCTCCAACGTTACACTTACAGAGTTCCTGCTACTGCAATACGAAGTTTGGACCTTACACCATTTGAAAATATCCCAAGAAGCATAAAAGTAAAAACACGACAACCTGCAGCTCTTCGTCTAGAGACACTAGAGACCTTAAGCAGTTGATGTTCTTGAGCCACGAACGGCAATATTTTCCTTGTGAAACCTGGGACGAGAACGCGTTCGTCGTGCCAAAAACAAAAGTTAAGCCTCGACTCTGGCCGTCGAGACGGACGGCTACTACGATATTTTTGTTTCGCTTCAGCAGTTTTTCTAAGTTTCGTAAAATGCCGGGGTTTCAAGCCGTTCGAGACATGCTTTTGATGAGTCACCACCTTGGCTACATTTCAGAAGTCGAATTACTTGTGCTGCTGGAAGAATTCAAGTCGAAGAACCCAGCTTTTTCGTACAGTGCTTACGATCGCTTTGACCTCGAAAGAATGGACGAACTCGAGTGCAAATACGAGTTTCGAATCAATAAGGACGACATCCCTATCCTTGCAGTGGTGCTTCTTACCCGAGACCTTTAAGTGTAATCAGAGAAGTGTTGCAGGAACAATCGAGGGTCTGTGCATGTTGCTCAAGCGAACAGGGTATCCTTGCCGGTAAAATGACATGATTCCCTGCTTTGGTAGACCAGTGCCTGAAATCTGCATGATCACAAGTGCTGTGATTGACTATATTTATGTCCATGGTCACCGCCTCACACAATGGAATCACCAGGTCCTTGCCCCTGCTGCTCTCGAGTTGCATGCAGATGCCATTCATGAAAAGGGAGCTGCTCTCCACAACTGCTTCGGTTTCATTGATGGTACCATTCGCCCAATATGTTGGCCAGGTGAAAATCAGAGGTTGGTCTACAATGGGCACAAGAGGGTGCATTCCTTGAAGTTCCAGTCCGTTCCTTTGCCTAATGGTCTGTCTGGAAACCTGTTTGGTCCTGTACGTCAGTTTTACTGTACAATATTTTGATTTGTACATGTTTTTGTCATTACATACTTATACTTTGCTTGCTTAGGTATATTTCAAATGGTATGCTTTAGTAGAACTACATCATTTCCATATATATATAGTGGATTTTTACTTGTTAAACGTGATAAAACTAATCTTTTTGTATGATGTAATGAAGAGTAGTTGTAAAAACCCTATCATATTTATCTAATCCTTCTCACTACACATGATTGATTGTATAGTTACAAATAAGTACATGATATTAGCTTCTTGATATAAAAGAAGGGCTTGTTATTTTTCAGAGGGAAGAAGGCATGATGCAGGCATGCTTGGTGACTCTGGGCTGCTGCAAAACCTTGAGCAGCATGCATTCTCCCAGAATGGCCAGCCCATGTGATTGTATGGTGACCCTGCATACCCCCTACAAGTGCATTTGCAAAGTCCCTTTGTAAATGCCAGGCTTACCCCATACATGCAGGCATTCAACGATTTTATGAGTGCAGTAAGTGTTTCTGTTGAGTAGATCTTTGGTGACATTATAAACTCATTCAAGTTCTTGGATTTTAAGAAAAATCTAAAAATAAGATTAAGCTCTGTTGGGAAGATGTATGTCGTGTGTGCCCTGCTGCAGAATGCCATAACCTGTCTATATGGCAATCAAACTTCAAGTTTCTTTGACGTACAACCACCAACATTGCAGCAATATTTTTCTTAATTTATTAGGTGAAGCTACTCTTTTTTTAATTTTGTCTTCAAATTTCTGTCAAAATTTATCCCTCTAACATCAGACTGCAGCAAAGCAATGCAATATTGATCAAAGTTTCAAGGATTTATTAACATTAGAAAACACAACTGTACATAGTTTTAGTTTGTAAACTCACTGATTTGTAACATTTTCATTCTTAACTAGTTTTGTGTTGACTGTTTGTATTTGAGAATTTGGAAAAAGTATTTAGAACATAGCAATTAATGTTATGTATGAAATATCTTTACTATTTGAAACCATATTTACATTAAAGCAGAATATACTTTTAAAATATATTAAACAAGACAAGCCCGTGGCCAGTGCGCTTGTGACGTCATTAGTACAATGAATAGAGACACGCGGGATCCCGGGAGAGGAACTTTTGTCGTGCGTTTATATGCAAAAGATATTATAGCCGAGTCAGTTTTTGCACATGTCGGATCCAAGAGCTCCCTTTATTTTTCTTGCCCTCTTTTCTTCTAATTTCGGTCAAACAGATATTCACGAAAAAGTGTATTATAATAATTGAGAGAAAACAATTATCGAAGGCCCCGTAGGAATATTCTTCGTTTGCAACAACCCAGTTTTCATTGCTTTCCTATGCACGTGACAGTACTTGTGTGACGCTTGCTATACAACCTGGCAACCTTGTTGAGTGAATTTTCAAGCTGACATGTTTTGTGGAGGAACTGTGTTGTCATTTTGTAATGGGATTGACTGGGGAATACCCGACATCTTAAGTAGCTGTAAGACAGCGTAATAGCCTTATCTCATCTTCCCAGCGTGTGCATCATGTTCAAGTAGCTGTAATTGAAAGCTTTCAGACTTAACTCTGTAGCACATTAAAACATGACACTTCCCATGATGAAATTACTTCGTATGAAAAAGCCATCTCAGACGTTACTCATCCTACATGTACAAGTCTGATTACTAATATGTTCAAGACTGCTATGCATTAAGCTTTAACGCAAAATTCTGGGTCGATACGAAATTAATCTCTATCGGAAGCTGCAGACGTTTGAATACCGTGACAACAAAGGCGTGCATCACGGGCTTGTGGAGCGAACATTACGGCTCGGATAGTCGGATATCAACCTTGAGCTTTTGAAGACTTCGAGGTATTCAGTGACAAATATTCTCGATGTAATCGCCTGCCGGTCTTTCCTGCTTTTGTTAAAGCGGCGTGAGTGAAAGCTAATTAGCTGATGATTCGGGATTCCCCATTCTATGATATTATGCTGGTGACATTTCATTGACAGATCTTGTATCTTAATCTCGCGTGATATTTGCCTCAAACCTATTAGTAATTCAATATCCTCAGACAATAAACAAAGAACCTTTACTGCACGCAAAACGAAGTTAAACGCCGACTGTTCGTATACGCCGCGCGTTACACAAAGCCGCAGAGTTTCCGACAAAGGGAGACGCTCTGCCCGCAGGGAAAAGTTCAAGTTCTATCAAGTTTCGACTCGTCTTCTACTACTTATTCGATGTTCTTTCACACAAATATTGCTCAGAACACAGATACATTGGTTGAAGCGGTATCTATAATCGAGCATTTGCAAAACACAACCCTTCGTACTATACGGGGGTCCCGCTGGTAACACATCAAGCATTTGTGTACGGCTATTTTCAAGTCTTCCGACGCTTAAAAACAATGCAAGCCAAAATCGCTCTTAAAGTATGGCTTCCGTGCATCCAGAAAGCCAACCGATGATCGTTTTGTTTGGATCAAGAACTGAAGGACCGGAATTTTTTTCTATATCCCTTGACAGAGAAAACCCATTGTACTTGGTTCTGTGATTTTGATCTCTGAATACGTCTGATCTTGCAATGCCTGTTTTTTAACACATTTTAAAATACAAACGTATCTTAGCACCTCGGTTACTTTTGGCAATCTTCTTTTTGAGCTTCTAGCTTTCTCGCAGCGATGGTTTATTGATAATAATTTTCTCTTTCCATTTCCATCTGTGGCTTTTTATTGTTTACATGTTGTTTACATGCACGTTCTCGGAACGCATTAGCATTGTGAAGTACGTAAGCTCGGGTATAACCATGGACTTTTGACGACTTTGGGACATTCTTTGAAATGTATTCTTGTATTAGTCGCCTGCTTTTTCTACTCTTGTTCAAAATGCGTGAAAGGCTATTCAAGGGTACGTGGCTTGGCTCACGACTTCGTCTTGGAGGACTTCGGTTTTCTTTCACATAAACATTTGTGGGAATACAATAAAACTGAGCGAAGCGAGATCTACCAACGGTCACTTTTTCCTCAGCCATTTCCCAATTTTCAAATAACAACGCCATCTGTTCCACTGATTGTTTGACCTTCATGGCACCGAGCCAAAATGTCGCAACAACAACATAAATGCACAGCAGAGTGAAATTTTGATCCCAAACAAAAGTCAGATTTTCTGACGCTTTACTTGTATCAGCAAGAATAATACAAAGTAAAAGAATACAAAGTACCTTTAAGTTCACCCTCATACTTAACAGTCCCATATAATCCGCTATCAAGCGCTTGTCAAGAATCGCCGTCTTTACACAGGTTCTCGTCTTTGTATGTCGAGCGGCTTCGTTCAGCTTGTTCCTTCAAGTTATCAAGGTTCTGGATGTCA
Source organism: Plumapathes pennacea (assembly GCA_964036295.1). Lineage (NCBI taxonomy): Eukaryota > Metazoa > Cnidaria > Anthozoa > Antipatharia > Myriopathidae > Plumapathes > Plumapathes pennacea. Next base: position 27,415,661 of record OZ038463.1, on the reverse strand, counting down.
GATTCTTCGTACATTTCTGTACAGTTGTGCATAGTTATGCAGTTCATTGATAAGCTCATTGCATTTGCTTTCATGGCTTTCAATATGGCTTTTGAGGCTGAACGGACCGACCCAAGCCAAAACGCTAAATGAAATTTAGTTTGGGTCTACCGCAGCCGGCGTATGCGTTTGTAAGTAAGATGAGCGGTCCATAAAATAATCCACAGAGCCAACTAAGGCAAGCAACTTGCTGTCTTGCTCGCCCGCCAAGTCACTTGATCACAACGTCATCACAAATCACATGATAATATGAACCAATCACCGCATGCAGATTTCTAACCCAGAGAAATAAAAAAATAAAAAAATCGTTGCATTTTAAAGCTTGTGACGTCACAAGCAATAAGAAATTCTCAACCATAACCGAACAGGGATACTCAACAAACTGAACTAATGGGCTATTACACCTGCAGAATTTGAATACAAAGGCTATCTGAAAGCTGAAATAGGTGTAAACAAATGCTGCAGTAACATTTGTGCTTAAAATTAGCTATTTTGGGGCAAATTTCTCGATGACTCCCATAAGCATTTGATTTTGTTGTGAAATCATCAGCTGAAAAGCTCCCATTTGTTGTTGCTGCTACTGCATTTGCTGTTGCATCTGATGCTGCATCTGCTGCTGCTGCTGCACCACAATTTGCATCATTTCTTCATGCCTTCTGACCGCTGCCTCATTTTTGGTACTTTCCGCTTCCATTTGCTGTTTTTTCAAATTTTGGTCCAGTTCAAATCTTTCTTTCAGGTACTCAATCGTGTTCGATCCAGATCTTCTTGAGTTTTTCTTGACTACTTTTTCATCGTCATTTGACTGTCTCTGTGTCGTCTCCGCCAACTTCTCCATTGCTACTTTTCTCATGTCGGCTGCTTTACACTTGTCTTCTTCGACTTTCCCCTTGACATTATTGGACTCTTCTTCTGCAAGATTTTCTCGTTCAATAAGCTCCTCGATCAACGTATTCAATTCACTCTGCTATTGACTAATTCCGCTCGCGCTTTCTTCCCTCCTCATTCTTCTGCGGTATTTTGTTGTGATAATTGTGTATCTGTCCCTGACCGCTCGTTTGGATACGGTAAACACGGGGGGATCATACCCACAAAGACGGTCTGCGACATCTTGCCACAGCTGTGCTCGCTGTGTAGTTTTTTTCTTTGTTTTAAACAAGTTTAAAGACAAAATTTCACGGCACAAGTACACATCGTGCTGCTCAGTCCACTCCATGACATTGTTCTTGTGGTTTGAATCAAAATGCGAAAAAAGTACGCAGGTTTGCGAAAAGTACGATACTTACACAGCATTTGCCATTGTGAAGCACTTGTCCCTCACGAACTGCAGAACGGGAGTTCGGACGTTCGCGCCGAAGGAGGCAGACTTGATGTCATGCGCAGTGGGAGGAAATTCATTCACTTGCATTTCTGGTTGCCGTTCGTGGCTTAAGAACGTCAACTGCTTAAGGTCCCTACTCTTATTTTGTACTTGCACGACAGCAAGAAATGAGCGACTTTTGTGCTGGTCTGAAAGACACAACTATCGCTCCACCATTTAGTGGATACCTAAAATGGACTCTTCTATCATCCCTCTTACAGGAATAGCAATCTCAGTTTTGGGCATCAAAATAGCAAGAAGCTGAGAATGTGCGAAATGTCGGCAGGTGCACCGTGCAAGTTCGATAACAAAAAATCGCAACATACCATTCTGATTCCCGCCAGGCTTCTGTAACGGTCAGTTTTCAGCAATATGTATCTGTTAGCTACAGGGATCCTTAAATAAGTTGACAGCTGTATTGTAACTCGACAGTTGGCGATGTAAACAGATCGACGCCATCTTTGAAGTCATTTTTTGCGAGGAACTGGGAACTAGTTTAGGTCAATTTTTTCGTTCCTTTCTTTTTGTCCCCACAAGTTGTCGTATTGTGTTTTTCTTTGCTTTTGTTTAGTTTATGCCGAGAAAACATTGAAGCAAATAATTCCTGGCAGCGAATATATTAATAATTCCTACGCCCTGCGTGGGTACTAATCTGAACACCATGTCGTTTTTTAATGTTTTTCGTTCACGGGCGACCTCCCCGCGCAGCGGGGTTTGCTGGGAAAAACATCGGAAGAGAATCACTTCCCCGCGCAGCGGGGCCTGCTGGGTAGAAACTCGGAACAGAATCACGCGCGGGGTTTGCTGGGTAGAACACTCTAACCTCGTTCCCAGGCTCTTTCCTCTCGCGACCTCGAATCTCGTGTTTAATGTTTTTCGTTCACGGGCGACCTTTCGAAGAATCAAACCGAACACTCTCAAGAGGAGAAACAAGTTTGTCTTCAAAAACGAAGAGAACAAGCGAGACTAAGACGAATTCATAAGACAAGGCAGGAGCGGTGTATCCGTCTCGAGCGCAGACGGCAAACAGACAGTGCTGTCGCTGCCAAAAAAGTGAAGCAACGGTATGACCGAGAGCATTATCAGCAGAAACGAGCTCAGGAGACAACCCAGGAAAGAGAGCAGCTGATCGGGAGCATCATAGGCAGAAGCTGGCCCAAGAAACAACTCAGGCAAAAGAACAGCGCGTGAAAGCCGCTCGACAACGAGCTGCTTCCCGACGCCACAATGAAACGATTGCACAAGAGCCCGCAGGCTTCAGGTTCAAAATGAGGCAACTTCCAGAGGCAACAATATCTGCATAGCCGTGGATGGGCTAACCCTGACAACTCGGCTCTGCACGAACAGCAGGAGGACAGAAAATAAGCTAAAATACTGCTTGAAAGCCAGCCGATAGCTCCAAGGGGCAGGTAATACACGTCTATTTACTTTCTTCACTCAACTCGTCCGTTATGCATTGCTTCGAGCTTATCGGACATTTTGTGGCCGCGATAAAGCTTTGTTGTTGTGATGCTATAAATTTTCACGACAGAGAACTGTTTTGACCGTTTGATTCTTGACAGTTAAATTAACTTCCAGTGTCATACAGTGCAGAGGTTAATTTGCCACTTAACAAGTAACTTGCTTTATAGACAAAATCACAACATATATATCACTCACACAGAAGAAGTTGGCGTTTCTGTGCATTTGATTAGAGAGAACTGTGTTTATTAAAATTGCAGCACTAGAAACCATGATTTCAGTTTATCAGAAAAACAGATCAAAATATTTGTCCTCTGTGAAATTATACAGTGCATAAACTTGTGAATTCTGGTTTAAGTAGGCAGTTTATTTTAACTGCTCAGCTGTTTTTGTCATGTACTGTATAACACTGTATAAGTAGTATAAGTCAAATGTTATTTGAACTGTATTTTTTATGTTGGGCTAAACTTTCCAAAACCTGGCCACTACTTTCCATATACAGTCTTTGTTTGTGTTTACTTCTTTGTCTTACTAAGCCCCCCTTCCCTTTGCTATAAATCATTGTACATATACTAATATAAAATGTATATATAAATAAACAGAAATGATGTTTAGTAAACTAGAAATAATTGTTATGAATGATTATTTTGTCAATTTGGCACCAGGAAAAGAATGTAATTTATTGCTGCATTTCCTTTTGCATTTTTGAATTAGCAGTTTAGCTGTACTTTATACATTACTGTGTATAAAGTAATGTTCAGAAGAGATTTACTGTGTTAGTAGCTGGTGTGGGCAGAAAAAAATTGCCATGATCTAAACAAGTTCAATTAGATAATGCCCTGACAAGTAAATGCCTTCTGTAGACTGAAAGTCAAAAATCCATTTGCAAAGATACATAATTATAAGCCAGACAAGTCATTTGCATTTACCATGTGCAGTTAGTTTCATTTCACTTCAGCCAGCTCTTTACTAGCATTCATTTCTTTCTTTTCCTAGATAGAATTAGTGATATAGTTTAATAAGTTTTCTTTTGAACAAGTTTTTTTCCATGCACCTGCATGACATCTGGTGAGATATTGTCTAAACTGTTACCCCGCCAACACATAGTATCTCAAGCCACAGAACACACTTTTTAAATTATAGACTTTGATGCTTGTTTTGTTTTTCATAGGTCCCTAAATATCAAGAAAACATGAAGTTCACTAAGTCCAACTGGAAAAAGTATCTTTCTGTGATTAGGAAGAGGTAGTTTATACCCACATGACATGGGAAATGAGACTTTTTTAAGATAAGAATTTCAATACAGTACTAAACTGATGCTCTTCTCTTGTCTCACAGCATCTTACAGTTGTGGATAATGTGCAAACCTGACTCTCATTTGTCTAATATTCTGTAAAATTATTGAATATTTATAATTCATTTTTCCATTTTCACTCACAGGAGAGTATAGGGTTGGGGCTATATTTCTCTGGCATGGGATTTTGTGTGTTTGTACATGTACTGGGCAACACATGCATCAATTTGCTTCTGAGAAGTATAATGTAACCTACAGGTACTTGAGAAGTATGTAATATACAGTCTTTCACCAATGAATGTAGTGCAAAGACTGACTATGTATACTTTCTTATGAGACAGAATAAATTACTGTGAAATGGACATGGCATGATGAATAATATCATAAGAACTTCCTTCTTTTAAGACCACGCTACATATTATATAATAAAATTACTATACTCTTCAAACAGCAGTGGGATTCCGGGGAGGGGAGCGGGGTACTATGCCATATAGGTATGTGCCGCCCCAAAGGGTATCGTTTTCAAACATTTTTAGTCTGAAGTAGGGTATAGATTTTGCCTTTTTGGCCTGGGATAGGGTATGATTTTAATAGAAATGTGTCGCAACGGACAATGCACAGCAAATGGAAAAAAACACAGGGCGGAAATTGATGCAAAAGAAATAAATCTCTAAAATAGGTCTGAAATAATTGGTATTACATTTTGGAGTCAGGTCTAAAATGGGTATAGTAAGTCAGATATTTTGGTCTGAAATAGGGTATACATTTTGGGGGCAGGTCTGAAATAGGGTATAGTAAATCAGATATTTTGGTCTGAAATAGAGTAAGGGGTTTTCAGGTCCAGGCGACACAGTCCCCCACCCAAAATTATGATGAGTACTCTCCGGAATGGGACACATGCCACTATCATGTAAATGCTAATATAGTGTCATCCACCTTTAATTACATTATATAATATTGAGATGTGTAGTGAAAGCATACAGTACACGAGAGCTCTAAGCAGTGTCATACATAATCGATTACTTGGGCGTGGGACCTCTGCGAATATCGTATTTCTAGTATCAGTGAATACCATTCGACATAAACTTGTGAATATCACTGAAATTATATTTCCAGTACGCAAAACGCGTTTCTTACCGGTTTGCGGCTCAAATTGAAGTGATCTTTTACGACCTCAGATAACAGTTATGGTTCCACATAAAATGATCCAAAAGAGGTGTTTCTACCCAAAGCTTTCCTAATTAATGATTGTAAAAGTAGCCTTCCCTTCCTTGAGACGTTCTTATTTTATAAATTCCGATTTTTAAAACAATAGCTTGTGAGTGGCTGTTTTATTTATAACATGGAGTCTCCCTATTTCGTAGAGCAAATGCAACCCTGCACGAGAGCTTCAAGTGGTCCCAGGTACGTGTTCTTCCTTCCTGGCGGTCCTTCCGTCTCGATTCCAAAAGAGGCACGCATTTCTTTCAATTTCAAGACCCTGAATTTAGATATTAATTTGGTTCATTGTACAAGTTGACACAAATTGTGTCCATTGTGGACGATTGGGTGGTTTACGTTCAGTTTAGCATATACTTCTATCTGTAAGTCGTGAAGTTGATTCTCGGACTCCCACGCTCGGACATCTTTATTATCGAACTTCTCCACTTCCTCCACCAGGATATCTTCAGCCTTTCGCCTGCGCTCCACCGCGGCCAGTCTTGAGAAGTAGGTGCTAATTTGCTTCTCGGATCTCCATTGTTCTGGAGGAAATAAGAGCGTACCATCGGTTCCCCTCGCAGTCCTCATTTCTTTTGCAACTTTCATTGGATCTTCTTTGCTTCCTTTATGCAAAGAGAGAACAAGAAAGGAAAGGAGAAAGAAACCAATGTAACTTTAATAGTGTATTGCACGACTGACCCATCCCACGCTACTTCGTAACGTTACCCTAGAGATAAGCCTGTCTTCTCACTTCAAAGTGGCCCAATGATCGTGGTTGATGGGTTCACTGGATTTGTGTCTATATATGTGCCTGACTGTAATACTGTGTTTGTCCTCTTTACTGTTTTGATACTCTTACTTAAAGCTTGTTCATAAGATTTTTCCTAAACAAGCACTAATGGCTACCGGCAAGTGTTGCAACTCTCAATCGCAAACGACCAAGGAAGAATAACCTAGGCTAATATTGCCAAGATAAATTATTATGTTAGTGAGTCATCAACCAAAAACAGCCATCTGTACCTGTTTTAACACCTTGATTGAATTTATCCATGAGGAAGTTCTTCATCATCTCAGTCATTTTCTGACTTCTTTTGTGCATCTTCAGAGCCCAGCCCTTAGGAGTTGCTTGAATTGCATGAAACGGGTGGACACTGCTGCTGATGTGCGCCTCTTCTTAGTCACTTGCATGAGCAGCTTGTAATCCAGTTAGTTCCTCCGCCCACTTCTTTCGAGCCAAATCGTACACCGTTTCGCATTCCGTTACTCGTGAATGCTGTCCAGTATCCATGTGAGCTTGTACTTCGCTTTGTGTTGGAAATGTGGCCACACAACCCTCCTCTTCGCACATAAAGAGATTATGGCTACGGGATGTCGTAGATGACTCATAGATGGCAAATGGTTTGAACCCAGGAGTGTGAACAGTAGGTTGGTTGTGATCGTCCGGGTTAGAGTAGTCTCCAGAAAGACTGTTGTTGGTGACTGACGTTTCGACTACCTGAGCGGAAGTCATCTTCAGAGTCAAGTGAAAAGTATTCGTCAGACATAACGGACCAATCACTTCTACAACCAGAGACATATATACCGCCATCTGACGAATACTTTTCACTTGACTCTGAAGATGACTTCCGCTCAGGTAGTCGAAACGTCAGTCACCAACAACAGTCTTTCTGGAGACTACTCTAACCCGGACGATCACAACCAACCTACTGATGACTCATAGATTTTAGTGAAAGAATCAACGAGGCGTTGTGGTAGCAGCCCGCATTGTCAGATTTCAAGTACGCCTCCTTTACCTTGGGGCGCTCCTCTTTGATTGTGACAAGAAAATGCTCAAGAATGGACGCTACGGAAAACCAATCCTGTGCACAGCTGTCAAAAATGTCCACCATAGTCTCTACGTCTAAATGACCATCCTCAGCTTCTTGTACAACGCAGGAGACGTGCCAACTCTTCCCCTCTTTTCCCATAGAAGTCGCTCATTTGCTGTCTATATCGTCTGGGCAGATATTTTATCGCCCAGTCCATTACAATGAAAATGCGTTCAGAGTTCAAGTTACTGAGAACGTCTTATTTGGATTGTTCTTGGTTAAATGTGCGGAGCAAATGAGCCTTCCAACTCCAAATTGCTTCAGTTGCCTGGTTGAGGTCAAACTTCAACTGAGCTTTCTTCTGGTCTGTCAAAGTCAGTTGTAAAGAGTTCACCATATCAATGAAACTTTGCTAGACTCGTTTAGCTTAGAGCACGAGTTGCACAATGTGTCGTGTTGATGATTGCATTCTTGAGAGAAGGCCTTGTTCTGTGGATCAGAAAGGCTGTAAGCCGTGCAGTGATCGGCAAATCTTTTGTCCTTGCCGACGTGGCTCTTGAATCGGTCTTCAGATAGCGTTTGCTCTTCCCCAATTCATGCTTCGCTTTTTCTCCCCAAACTGAAAAAGCACCACCTTCTTCTAGAATATTCGCCACGTTTTCAAGAGTGTCAAAAGCCGCTGCTCCCTCAGTAGAGAATTCATCCAATCCCTGCAAAAGACTTCTGTTGCGAGGCGGCGCATACATCAATAATTCTCTACAGTGTTCTCTCGCTGGCTGGTGTAAACCCCGTCTCTTCGCAAAATGACAAGTACTGCTTGATTATTCGTGAGGGTACAATTGTTCTGATGACGTTTGGAATGGTGATTTTAAATCCTTCGTGCCATAGGCTACGTCTTGAAGAAAATTAGGTCTTGCAATGAAGCCGATAAAGTGATTTTTCTTAACAGGGTCGAGTCGCATTCGCTACATGGGTGTAGAGCAGACTGGCTGTCCAGGTCCTTCCTCGGCAGCATGGCGACGGGCTTGGTCAATCTGCCATTTGCTCACACCTGGAATCATTTCCTTGAGTTTCTCCTTTGAATACTGGCTAGCAAAGAGTAAGAGAATTTGCAGTCGCGTTTGTCGACTTTCTGCTTGGTTATGCGCTGTTAGCAATGCAATAGTTTACCCCCTGTCGAATCCTCCTTGACTCCTTTCCGCCACTTTCTACTTTAGGCATGGTGCCCGAGCCCAACTTCAGCGCATCTAGCAGTTGTTCCTGATCTGGGGCAACCGTTGTCAACACCGTATTGAAAACCTCGCGTACTTTTCGCAGATAGTAACATTTTTGTGTACTTGAAATGTCTTCCCGATTTGAATTCAAAGTCGAAGCTATAGGGCTGACTCTACCTTCCGTTATTTTCTCAATGCCTTCATTCAAGAGAGCGCGTTTCTCGTGCTGACGGTGCTGCTCGTCCATCCAAACTCTTGTTTTGTAGTCCTCTTTGTCTTCGCCGACAGCGCCCTCATTAAGAGATTCAGTCAACGTTTCATCGGGGTCTTTTACAGTAGAATTAGACTCAATCGGTGTACTTTCAGTGGCCCCTTGCTTAGCCAGATGGATTTCCTGTTCTTCAATTTCTTCAATGTCCTCCTGCAACAAAAACAGAATGTCTTAATCTCATTCTCATGGTCCGTTTATTCTGTCATAAACGAAGCAAAGAGAGGTGGGTTGCCGTTAAAAAGTGAGTTTTGTTTTACCTTTGATTTATTTTGCCTCATTTTCCCAGCGGAAGTGAAATGATCGAGTGACCTTGTTCTCATGGAGCTCCGCGTACAATAACCGCTAGGGGTGGAGAGATCGCGTGATTCATTTTTAAGCTCGCGAAGCGCAGCTTTATGTGCTTCGGCCGCCTGGAATGTGTCCCGGTGCTGTCAACAATGGATTCCAAATATGGAAGCTGTTCTGTTCCCATTTTGGAAAGTATCAATATTACCGACAACGCAACAAAATCGAGAACGCGATCGTCGAAGTAGTTTTTGCGGTGGCATTTTAAGCGTCCCACCTTATATTGCAGTTAAGACTGCGTCAGTCAGTCCGTCATGCTGTGTAAACAACTGCCTTTGAAATTTGAGCATCAGCGAATATGCATGAAGAAACGAAGAGATGGGAAGACGTTTTCTGGAGTTATTTTGATTGCTATCATTGTATTCCTGAATTTCCAGTAGATCTGTTGCACTTCAGAATCATTATCACAGAGGTTTTGGTAAATTCTCGGTTGTTTGACAAGCGTAAGTCAAAGTTGAAAGACCCGTGACCACTGACAGCCCTGGGCGACTTCAGCTTGTCGAAATATTTCTATCGTTTGATTATATTTGCTTTGCTTCGCATAGTTTTCGCCAGCAATGAAAAATACTGTACAGAACTAAAAGAAGAATAATTTGAAAATTAATTTGACCAAGACCGCAAGTAATGTCAACAAGTGTATCAGATTTCACTTAAACTTATTCGACTTGAAACTCAACGAAAAGAAGAAAAGCGTGTTTTCTTTAAGCACGTATTTAGTTTGAATGCAGCCCAGGCTGGAGTATCATGGCCTCTGATGAATATGTAGATGTTGAACATAAGTTGTGCATGACATGAGTAATGAAGTCACGGATAGACTTTTTTCTTTGCGACTCCGGAAGGTCTCCTTCCGGTTCAAAGGTTTGGCACTCAGTGAAGAATTTTAATTTCACCCCCTGCCGCTTTGTAAATGAGGGTTTTTAAAACTGAGACTAAGGCCCGGTTTACATGGAAGGGGGGTAACCCACCCAGGAGGGACACTCTCCTAGAAGGGTCACCCCTTTCTATTGAAATTCCTTGTTCCGTTTACATGATTGGTAGGGTCATCCTAGGAGGAGGGTTACCCTATCTTGCTAGGGTTACCCTCCCAGTAGGGACAACTTTTGGCCATGTAAACACTCGAGGGAGGGTTACCCTCCCAGGAGGGCTAAGTTTAGCGGTGCCAGGTTACTATCCCAAAATTCGCGACCGCGCGATTCCTTTCAGACTCTTGGCGAGATAACCCTACGGATAACGCTTGGCATGTAAAGGGGGGCTATCTTCTGACCCTTCTTGGAGGGTTGTCCCTTCTTGGAGGGTTGTCCCTCCTTGCAGGGTTACACTCCCTCCATGTATACAGGGCCTAAATCGAATACGTGGTTCAGCAAAGTGGAGGCCCACGGAAACGGATGCGAACTTCCACATACCTAAAATTGAGCAATTTTTACGATGTGGCCTTGAGCAAGTTCTATTAAATACCCACTCTCGCAAAAGTAGTTTTTACAAATTCGCGAGCTTACAGCTGCCATGCTGCTTTGATTACCTTTTCTGAACAACCTGCCACTTACCAGTCTCTCCATATGGTGGGTTGCTCGTTCTGTCCGACTGCCTCGATCCAAACGAGTTCCGGCATGACATTTTAGGCAAGTGATGCAGAGAGCTGAAACATTCGTTGAAAACGCGGCGTTAACGAACATAAGGCATTTAGGCACAAAAAAAATATCACATTAAAAATGCATGCACAAGACAGTTAACGCAGTCGCAATATATCATATCATCGTTTCACTTCAAATCAACCCAGCGCAAGAATAAATAAAAGCAATTCACCGTTTTTGATTGCGTTTTACTTTAAGATACAGTCTGGATCAAAAATAGGAGAATTCTGTCTTGAAAACGTCCAACCAAGGAGTTTCTAAACTGATCTAATCTCATTAAATGTCTCTAGAGGTGTCAGATTTCAAGTTGAACGTCATTGACATATTTCGAAGGAAATGATAATTTTGGACTTTCTTCGCGAAACCTAGATGGAGTTAAAAACATAATGCAAATGTAACATGCTCGAAATTCTAACTTTAGCTTATACTTACCGGAACCCATACGCTTTATGACCCATGAAATATTTCCGCTCGCGAGCGGACGTTATCAGCGAATAACCCTCGCCTGGCGAACTATCGCTGTTTATTGACAATATCCGAAAACAGTTTTATATATTAATCACAAAAAATCATTACGAGATGACTACCGAGGAGGACATCAAGTCAGTTGTCGAAAGAGCAGTTCCAGAAGGACGAGCTTTACAGTCCTTGCGCTATTATTTTTGCTGCGAGAGGAAATAGTTGAAAGATAATAAAAACAATAAACTACTTTTGGCTTCGGAAATATGCACGAATAATATTGTCCTTGGACATCATCTGTTCCTTGAAGCTCACAGTTGCCCTCGAGCTTCGCTCTCGGGCAACTGTTCGCTTCTCCGCAAAGATGATATCCTCGGACAATTATCCGTGTATATTTCAACGCCAAAACTAGTTTATTGCTCGCGGGGCGTGGCACCGTCGAGCTTAAAAATGGAAATTTTTGTTTTCCCTGTTTTTCTTTTCTGGGTCGAGAATCAGCACACGGTGATTGGTTTATGTGATCACGTGATATGCGATGACGTAAACCACCGCCCGGTTGGCTCAGGGGTTGAGTGCCGGTCTTTCGTGTGGGAGGTCGCGGGTTCGAACCCCGGCCGGCCCAGCACTCAGGGTCTTAAAATAACTTAGGAAAGGATGCTGCCTTTGTTTTTATGAGCAAATGGTAAGATCTTCACGTGGCTCGGATGACTACGTAAAATGGCGGTTCCGTCTCCCTATACTCCTAAACTTAACAAGACTGGGTTTCCCAGTGAGCTCGTGGGGCGGGTTGGGTCGAGACCAGGATAAAGTAAAATTAAAAGTAGGGACAAGAGCGAGAGTCCCAAGAGAGACTTTCAGTCCCCGGGGGAGGGGGGGATACTGATCATTATTTTACGTGGGTGTGACGCGCGGTCCTGAAAACCGTTAGCCTATTTTAGACTAAAATATTTGATTTTCTATACGCTATTTCAGACCTAACTTCAAAAATGTACACGGCACTTACGTATAATGGCACATATATCGGAGTACCCCACCGGGTTTCAGTCTCACTAGAAAAATATTATACAGCATAGAGAACTTGGTTTTTGAGACTTTCCTTAAATAAAACTCGAATAAGCTATAAATTTTTATACAACACTCATAAGAGTAATGCGTGAACCTGTGTGTGACTTGCAACACTTATTTATAATCAGAGGCCACGATTAATCTAGCCATAGCCGAAAATTTTAACCGAGGCACGGGCGAAAAACAAGCCAGACATTTGAGTGAGACACGAGCAAGACGGAGCTCAGCAATGAGCGATAATAAATGGGCGATAACTGAACGAGAATCGAGCGAGACAGTTGACTGACTGCGACATATGGATGGCTTGTTTCTGGCAAGATTATCGCCCTTCATTGGACTCATTTTTTTCTACGAGATTATCGCCTGCATTTGACTTATGTATCGCTGGTAAACAAATGAAGCAAGGAGGAAAGTGGTAGGTGCAAAAGCTCAGGAAAAGAAAAACTATTGAACTGCAAATCTGAGAATGACCTGTATGATTTATTAATACTGTTTGATGTTGTCCATAGTCAAAGGGCATTATTTGTAGTGCTTGTTGTTATGCTACAGGAATAGTTTTCGTGTTCGCCGAGTGACTATAACTATCATGAATGTTTTTGGCTGTGCATGCAAATGCAGCATCGGTTTCTTTTGACAAAGTTTATGAAATAGGAAGGGGGGAATGTTGCTATTGAGCTTGTGGCGTCCGTAGTACAGTGGAGTGGGACACTATTTTTTTTTTGAAGCCGTATTTAGTGTTGTTATCCCCGAGCGAAGCGAAGCGAAGTGAGGGTAATAATCACGGCGCTAATGCAGCAAACTCGCTTTGTGTGGAGACTCCAGGCGAGTCGCCATCTCGAAATCTAATGTTCGTCAGTCAGTCTGTCAGTCTGTCAGTCTGTCATAGGGCGACCTCTAAGGCAATGACGTAATAATAATTATCGATTAGCGTCAAAGCGAGGTCAAACAAAGGTTTGAACGAAGCAACAACTGTACGTAACTGCGTTCACGAAAATGAATTTGAAAACTGGAAAACTTGACACAGCACGGTCTCGCGAAGCTCGTCTGCAAAAGAGAAGGGAACTAGCCGGGCAAAGCGAAATCGTGAAACAATCGAACAGCGCCAAATAAATACGTCTAGAGAAAAGACGACAAACATTTGATAACCGACAGCATCATGAACGGAAGCGTGCCGAAGAAGATCAAGCAAATCGGGAGCTTCAGACGCCGTCTTGTGTTAAACTCAGATCCTTATTCAGAAAGGACAAGCAACAAAGGTTAGTCAGTGGAAAGCGAACAATCACCGTGACAAATATATTCTACCCGTATCTTGTAACTCGATCACTTCAAGAATGTATTAAAATTTGATGCTGATCATTTTCCCTCGAAGTATTGTTTTAATACGCTTCTGTCGCCAGTTTCGGCTACTGTATTGGCTCAGAGCAATCGAAACTTGGAGTCTTGAATGATTTAGTCAGATGTCTTATTATTTCTTTCAAGACTAAAACTGTAACAAATACTGTAATTTGACATGCAGTGATTGCAGCGAGAATCGTTCACAAGCCCTTAGAAGTATGACTAGGTCTGAAGCCCGTGCATAATTTGAAGTAAACCGTTCAAGTTTTGCTTTGATTCTGGGAGAAATCATGTTGTTTTGAGCGCGTTCACGTACAAAACAATTCGAGCTCATTAAACATGCATGCCTGAGTCTTGTGCATGCAACCCAGAGTAAAAACAAATTGCACAGGAAGCCTATTTAATTGTACTGCCTATGAATTCAAAATTGGAGAATCAGTGTTTGTTTTTTCCCCGTACTACGACGGCCGACAAACTTCAAAATTTGAGTATTAGATTTTGAGAACGTGCTTGTGGCAGACTGTATGAATTAATTTGACGTGCCGACCGACCGTGGGAAATACGTACTTCGTCACGAAATCGATTCTTTTTTTCAACGCAAAAGTATAACACACACCATTCTTTTTCTCCTTCCTTTGTGTGTAGCATTTGACTTCGAAGAAAAGATTGAGTCAACATTTCGGTAAAACAAAGGCTACTCTTCTTGGGAGTACCAAAGTAAAAGTCCCATCAATGTCAGAGCGAGGGGTATCTGCGATTATCGTATTTCTAGTAGAAATCTGAGGGAGGTGGGGGAGGGGGGGTGGGTGGCTTTATTGAAGAGGGAGGTTTATGGCTTATTATGGGGGGAGGGTATTGCGACAGGTATTGTATTACACGACACATGCAAAAGTTTCCCCTTGGCTTATAACAAGTTCATGTTCTTTTGTTAAAGCGGCGTGAGTGAAAGCTAAGTAGCTGATGATTCGGGATTCCCCGTTCTATGTTATTGTGCTCGTGACATTTCATTGACAGATCTTGCATCTTAATCTCGCGTGATATTTGCCTCAAACCTATTAGTAGCCCCAGAGTTTCCGACAAAGGGAGACGCTCTGCCTGCCGGGAAAAGTTTTCTACTCTTGTTCAAAATGCGTGAAAGGTTATTCGAGGGTACACGGCTCGGCTCACGACTCACGCACGACTTCGTCTTGGAGGACTTCCGTTTTCTTTCACATAAACATTTGTGGGAATACAATAAAACTGAGCGAAGCGAGATCTACCAACTGTCACTTTTTCCTCAGTCATTTCCCAATTTTCAAATAATAACGCCATCTGTTCCACTGATTGTTTGACCTTCATGGCACTGAGCCAAAATGTCGCAACAACAATATACATGCACAGCAGAGTGAAATTTTGATCCCAAACAAAAGTCAGATTTTCTGACGCTTTACTTGTATCAGCAAGAATAATACAAAGTAAAAGAATACAAAGTACCTCCAAGTTCACCTTTATACTAAACAGTTCCATATAATCCGCTATCAAGCGCTTGCCAAGAATCGAAGTTGCTTCGCCGTCTTTACACAGGTTCTCGTCTTTCTATCTAGAGCGCCTTCGTTCAGCTTGTTCCTTCAAGTTCTCAAGGTTCTGGATATCAGATTCTTCGTACATTTATGTACAGTTGTGCATAGTTATGCAGTTCATTGATACATTCATTGATAAGTTCATTGCATTTGCTTTCATGGCTTTCAATATGGCTTTTGAGGCTGAACGGACCGACCCAAGCCAAAACCGCTCAATGAAATTTAGTGTGGGTCTATCGCAGCCCGCGTATGCGTTTGTAAATAAGATGAGCGGTCCATAAAATAATCCATAGAGCCAACTAAGGCTCCCACATCTTGCTGTCTTCAAATTAGCGAAACTGCTCGCCCGCCAAGTCACTTGATCACAACGTCATCACAAATCACATGATAATATGAACATCGGAAGCTGCAGACGTTTGAATACCGTGACAACAAAGGCGTGCATCACGCTTGTGGAGCGAACATTAGGCTCGGATAGTCGAATATCAACCTTGAGCATTTGAAGACTTCGAGGTATTCAGTGACAAATATTCTCGATGTAATCGCCTGCCGGCCTTCCCTGCTTTTGTTAAAGCGGCGTGAATGAAAGCTGAGTAGCTGATGATTCGGGATTCCCCGTTCTATAATATTATGCTCGTGACATTTAATTGACAGATCTTGTATCTTAATCTCGCGTGATATTTGCCTCAAACCTATTAGTAATTCAGTATCCTCAGACAATAAACAGAACTTTACTTCACTCAAAAAGTTAAACGCCGACTGTTCGTATAAGCCGCGCGTTACACAAAGGCCCAGAGTTTCCGACAAAGGGAGACGCTCTGCCCGCAGGGAAAAGTTCAAGTTTTATCAAGTTTCGACACGTCTTCTACTACTTATTCAATTTTCTTTCACACAAATATTGCTCAGAACACAGATACATTGGTTGAAGTGGTATCTATGATTGAGCATTTGCAAAAACACAACCCTTTGTACTTTACGGGGTCCCGCTGGTAACACATCAAGCATTTGTGTACGGCTATTTTCAAATCTTCTGACGCTTAAAAACAATGCAAGCCAAAATCGTTCTTAAAGTATGGCTTCCGCGCATCCAAAAGCCAACCGATGTTCAGTTCGGATGGGATACAGGCTAACTTTAACACAAATTTAAAATCGTCCCTTGCTTCAATTGCCGACATCTCAAGTCGCTCGCGAGGAAAGTCAATTGCAATCCCCCAACGGTATCCATCAAACATTTGTTTACGACTTTTCCCGAAGCTTCCGCGGTGAACTTAAGAACGCAAGCCAAAATCGTTCCCTAAAATCCAGTTTATCCGTGCATGTTCCACAGAGTCCAATGGTGTTGAGTTTGAATGGGATGCAGTTAACTTTTACACAAAAGTAACGAGCAATTCAAAAAACAAAGCCAGCATCTTCTCCTCAGTTATTTTAAGACCCTGAGTGCTGGTCCGGCCGGGGTTCGAACCCGCGACCTCCCGCACGAAAGACCGGCACTCAACCAACTGAGCCAACCGCGCGGCTGGATGGATACCGCTTGGGGATTGCAAATTTCTTAGTTGCCGCTAAATATTTAGTCCCGACGAAACTTTGTGTGGCGGAAATACTTCTGGGAGGATAACAGGCCGAAAACGGAAACCAAAGCTACGATGAGCTTTAACGGCAAAACAATGGCGATTTATGCTTCACTCTGTACATGACATCTGTTGCCTCATAAAATTCTTCTGCTTATCGTACTTTGCCTGTTAAAATGTTTCTTTCATTTGATCATGTAGCCTTTGTTTCGCAATGGTCACTGTATGCCAGATATGAAAAATACACCGAAATAATCCTGAGCATTGAGTTTGCAGTTCACAAATGACTGAACACACTGTGAACAAAACCACAATAATACTGCAGTAAACAAGTGTCGTGTTACATTTCTCGCTTGTTACAGAACACGAATAGTCGAAAGCCTGATAGAAGAAACGTATTCAGTTAATAAAAGAAAGCACAAAAGTATTGAAGCGAAGGCTGGATTAATCGTGGCCTCTCGTTAGAAATAAGAGTCGAGGTTAAACTGGCAAAACTCGATTGTGCATAAAACGATATGTCATGCATTCTCAAAATGCAGGGTCGCTCAACCTTTAAGAAGCAAGTGTTTGAGCAGGGTGTCAACAGCCAAGTTCTCTTTAACTGTGTGGTATTTTTCTGGTGAGAAACTGGAAGACTCTCTTGGGAGTTCCACTCTTGTCCCTACTTTCCATTTTAGTATATTCTGGTCTCGACGCAACTCACGCCGCGAGTTCACTGGGAAGGCCAGTCTAGTTGTTTATATAATCGATAACTTATCGCGGGATAAATCAACCGCTAGACTACGATTGTGGGCTTCGCCATGTGCTCAAACCGAGAGGACGGCGGACAACGAATTAAGCGAGGTAATGAGCTATTCTATTCGAAAGAGAAACTGTGCATTGACTATATAAACAATTTTGACAAGGTGAGTTCTACAACATAGGGATGATCGAAAAAAGAAAATGATAGTTCATTACCTCGCTTTCATCTTCGTCTCCGCATCGCTGCCATCTTCTCTTGATTTAAGCACATGTCGAACCCACGACTGTAGTCTAACTGCTATTTTTGTTTGTTTTAAGCTCTCGTAAGCGACCATTTAAAGAGTCTGACTCGTACTAGTCTACACTTTACTGGCAGTGAACACTACTTGATCGCATTTACAGTAATAGTACGACATATTGCGCAAAGATCTGGAGTTAAAAGTTCCATTGAATGCAGCATCCGAACGGCTTTATGCAAAAAACCTGGAAGTGACCACTTTTTCCAATTTCCGAGGTTGTCACCTACAAGAAATTTGCCTGCAATTACATTTTTAAAAGCTATCTCATGAATTCACAACACAGAATCAACTCCTGATCAAAGTCGGGTATTGTTTCTCTTCCTAGCTGTGTGTCAATTATGGCAAGAGCCACCTAAACAACATTGCAGTTCTTGTGGGTGTTTGAGTTTTCAGTAGCTTCTAGAATTTTGTTTTAGCCCCGGATGGACTTTAGACCTTTTTGTTTCAGGTATCATAGTAACAGAGCAAAAAAAGAAAACAATTAATTTCCCGTCGCGAAGCTCAGAAATCGTGAAAGGTGTTTAATATGTGTACGTACGCTCGATAGTCGATAGTCGTGTATTTGTCATGTCCATATAGAGGTCCCACTTGTCTAAAATGATCGAAAAGTTAAAGGGTATTGTCATAATTTTCTTCGCTCATACATCGATAACTTATTCAAGATCCCAGAAGCTGTAACCTTGAAACCTTATCGTGCTTAAATAGAGGCATTGATTGATTGATTATCGCGAGCCTTGACGCTCTTGTTGATCACGACGCACGGAAAGCTGAAGTCGGAACCGCAAGCGCTCGTGGCTGTTGTTCCCTTTCCATTGCCTGAACTTTGTTTTCCGTTTATTCACAAAATTCCAGGTTACTATTCCTTTGATGAAAGAGTCGTTTTTTCTTTTTTTTTTTTTTCCTTGTATTTGTGAAGCCCAACCGAAGCAGCAATTGATCGTTTTTTCTGCCCCCACGGTGGGGCATTTACCCAAATATGTTTTAAGACCTGAGTGAAATGCACAGGGGTTTGCTAGGGTTGGAGAGGGGTTGGGGGAGAGGGAAGAGATGATCAAGGCCTGAAATTGGCTCATGCATAAGTATTATATTTTATTAACATATTAAACTGAAAGAGGATTTGGCCCTTTTAAGACAGATATCCCATTCTGGAGATCCAACTGACCAACATCAGAGCTTGTTTAAAATTGCAAGTACTTGCTGTACACGAATAAAGATTAGTTCAAAACTAATTATGTAATTGCTGATTGATGAAGCTAGACGTGATACTAAGAAACGCACAAGATTTGAATACGGCAAAGTCACAACAAGCTGTTCCCGTAATTGAGATATATCGATGAAAAACACGTCAGTTTACTTCATCCCTCGGAGCAGCAAGAAGTATCATAATTCGTGCCTATTAGATCCGTATGGAAATAGTGAGTATACCTCTAGTTCCTTCTGCTCTTGTGACGCCTAAGGAACTACTGTGTTCCATTCAGGACTGCTTTAAGGATTAATTTTGAGCTCTCTCCCTCTCTTCCTCTCTCTCTTCCTCTCTCTCTTTGAGTGTATCTTCCCTTTGTTTTGTCTCCTATTTTATTTCCATTATCTTATTGAATCTTCGAATTGTCATCAGTTCCATGTACAATCAATTGTTCTTAATAATATTAAATTTTGACATGACCGATTCTTTTACCCTCTCTCGTGTTTCTGGAGACTATAACATTACAAATCATCTTAGGCAAAGATGTCGCGCCATAAACCGCGATTCTAACCGGTACGTTTTGACCATAGT
Source organism: Plumapathes pennacea (assembly GCA_964036295.1). Classification (NCBI taxonomy): domain Eukaryota; kingdom Metazoa; phylum Cnidaria; class Anthozoa; order Antipatharia; family Myriopathidae; genus Plumapathes; species Plumapathes pennacea. Next base: position 27,396,238 of record OZ038463.1, on the reverse strand, counting down.
TCTTAAATGAAGAAATTGATTTCAGATGTTTGTCTTATTTTAAAATAACATTCATGATAGGGCGCGTCTTTCAAACCCCACTGACTCTGTAACTAGATGGCCAGATAATATGACGCACAATATTTCCCTACAAATTTGGCGATAAAACTAAAGATTGATCAAGACGAGTACGCCATAAAAAAACGTTAAACTAAATTATTCGGCGGCGTAGATTAAAACTGCCACGAAAGGTTTACAAGAACCGTCGAAAGTCTCCTTGCGACCACTCTCGTAAGCGACCAGCTTTAGTAAGGCGGACCACCCTTGTAAACTCCTGCTTAAATTGTTACTCAAACTCTGTAACTGAATTAAAGCTCTCGTAAGCGACCGCGACCAATTTTTGGAATTACCAACTGGTCTTTTTCTTTGTTTTAAGCTCTCTAAAAGCGACCACTCAGAGGGTTTGACTCGTACTAGTCTACACTTTACTGGCAGTGAACACTACTTGATCGCATTTACAGTAATAGTACGACATATTGCGCAAAGATCTGGAGTTAAAAGTTCAAGGGAGTTTCGAGCGGAGCATCCGAGCGGCTATATGCAAAAAGCCTGGAAGTGATTACTTCTAGTTACGACCACTTTTTTTCAATTTCCGAGGTGGTCGCCTACAACAACTTTGCCTGCAATTACATTTTTAAAAGCTGTCTCATGAATTCACAACACAGAATCAACTCCTGATCAAAGTCGGGTATTGTTTCTCTTCCTAGCTGTGTGTCAATTATGGCAAGAGCCACCTAAACAACATTGCAGTTTTTGTGGGTGTTTGAGTTTTCAGTAGCTTCTAGAATTTTGTTTTAGCCCCGGATGGACTTTAGACCTTTTTGTTTCAGGTATCTTAGTAACAGAGCAAAAAAAGAAAAAACTAATTTCCCGTCGCGAAGCTCAGAAATCGTGAAAGGTGTTTAATATGTGTACGTACGCTCGATAGTCGATAGTCGTGTATTTGTCATGTCCATATAGAGGTCCCACTTGTCTAAAATGATCGAAAAGTTAAAGGGTATTGTCATAATTTTCTTCGCTCATACATCGATAACTTATTCAAGATCCCAGAAGCTGTAACCTTGAAACCTTATCGTGCTTAAATAGAGGCATTGATTGATTGATTATCGCGAGCCTTGACGCTCTTGTTGATCACGGCGCATGGAAAGCTGAAGTCGGAACCGCAAGCGCTCGTGGCTGTTGTTCCTTTTCCATTGCCTGAACTTTGTTTTCCGTTTATTCACAAAATTCCAGGTTACTATTCCTTTGATGAAAGAGTCGTTTTTTTTTTTGTTTTTTTTTTTCCTGTATTTGTGAAGTCCCACCGAAGCAGCAATTGATCGTTTTTTCTGCCCCCACGGTGGGGCATTTACTCAAATATGTTTTAAGACCTGAGTGAAATGCACGGGGGTTTGCTAGGGTTGGAGAGGGGTTGGGGGAGAGGGAAGAGATGATCGAGGCCTGAAATTGGCTCATGCATAAGTATTATATTTTATTAACATATTAAACTGAAAGATGATTTGGCCCTTTTAAGACAGATATCCCATTCTGGAGATCCAACTGACCAATATCAGAGCTTGTTTAAAATTGCAAGTACTTGCTGTACACGAATAAAGATTAGTTCAAAACTAATTATGTAATTGCTGATTGATGAAGCTAGACATGATACTAAGAAACGCACAAGATTTGAATACGGCAAAGTCACAACAAGCTGTTCCGGTAATTGAGATATATCGATGAAAAACACGTCAGTTTACTTCATCCCTCGGAGCAGCAAGAAGTATCATAATTCGTGCCTATTAGATCCGTATGGAAATAGTGAGTATACCTCTAGTTCCTTCTGCTCTTGTGACGCCTAAGGAACTACTGTGTTCCATTCAGGACTGCTTTAATGATTAATTTTGAGCTCTCTCTCTCTCTCTCTCTTTGAGCGTATCTTCCCTTTGTTTTGTCTCCTATTTTATTTCCATTATGTTATTGAATCTTCGAATCGTCATCAGTTTAGAGGAGAAACGGGTGTTTGTCATCAGTTCTATGTACAATCAATTGTTCTTAATAATATTAAATTTCGGTATGGCCCGATTCTTTTACCCTCTCTCGTGTTCCTGGAGACTATAACATTACAAATCATCTTAGGCAAAGATGTCGCGCCATAAACCGCGATTCTAACCGGTACGTTTTGACCATAGTTCTTAAATGAAGAGATTGATTTCAGATGTTTGTCTTATTTTAAAACAACATTCATGATAGGGCGCGTCTTTCAAACCCCACTGACTCTGTAACTAGATGGCCAGATAATATGACGCACGAAATTTGGCGATAAAACTACAGATTGATCAAGACGAGTACGCCATAAAAAACATTAAAGTAAACTATTCGGCGGCGTAGATTAAAACTGCCACGAAAGGTTTACAAGAACCGTCGAAAGTCTCCTTGCGACCACTCTCGTAAGCGACCAGCTTTAGTAAGGCGGACCACCATTGTAAAGTCCTTGTAAACTTTGCCTGCAATTACATTTTTTAAAAGTTGCATCATGAATTGACAACACGGAATCAGCTCCTGATCAAAGTCGGGTATTTTTTCTCTTCCTAGTTGTGTGTCAATTATGGCAAGAACGACCTCAACAAAATTGCAGTTTTTGTGGGTGTTTTTGAGTTTTCAGTAGCTTCAAGTATTTTGTTCTGACCCCGAGTGGACTTTAGACTTCTTTTTATTTCAGGTATCATAGAACTACTCTGTTGAACAGAGCAAAAAAAGACAAAATAGTTTTCCAGTCGCGAAGCTCAGAAATCGTGTGGTCAAAGGTGTTTAATATGTGTACTTACGCTAGCAAGTCGATAGTCGTTTATTTGTCATGTCCACATCGAGGTCCCACATGTCTGAAATGATCGCAAAGTTAAAGGTATTGTCATCAATTTCTTCGCATATACATTTATTATTTATACACGATCCCACAAGCTGTAAGCTTGAAACCTTAATGTGTTGAAATAGAGGCATTGATTGATTGATTGAATAATTCATTATCGCGCGAGCCTTGACATTTGTTGATCACGGCGCACGGAAAACTAAAGTCGGAACCGCAAGCGCTCGTGGCTGTTGTTCCTTTTCTATCGCCTGAACTTTGTTTTCCGTTTATTCACAATTTATTAAGCTACTATTTTTTTAAAATCTGTGTCAAATGTACGGGTATCTGCTCGGGTGGGAGAGGGGTTGGGGGAGAGGGAAGAGATGATTGAGGCCTGGAACTGGCTCATGCATAAGTATTATATTTTATTAACTTACCAAACTGAAAGATGACTAGCCTTTTAGAACAGATATCCTATTCTGGAGATTTAATATACCAAAATCCTCCCCGACAGTCCACTGAGCCTGTTTAATATTGCAAGTACGCAGTGCTGTACACGAACAAAGATTAGTTTAAAACTAATTATGTAATTGCTGATTGATGAAGCTAGACGTGATACTAAGAAACGCACAAGATTTGAATACGGCAAAGTCACAACAAGCTGTTCCCATAATTGAGATATATCGATTAAAAACACGTTAGTTTACTTCATCACTCGGAGAATTAAGAAGTACTTTAATTCGCTCCTACTCGGATTTTTGTGGAAATAGTTAGTATATCTCTAGTTCCTTCTTCCCTTGTGCCTAAGGAAATTGCTATTAGTTCTATTCAGGACTGCTTTAATGATTAATTTTAAGCTCGCTCTGAGGAAATTTGTCCCTTATGTTTTCTCTTCTATTTTTCATCCACTCAATTGATCTTAATATTTCAATTTTGGCATGGCCCGTTTGTTTTAACCTCTCTCGTGTTTTCGCTAATTTAGATTTGCTGTGGCTCGCCCTATCTGTGATACTTTCTGGAGACTAAAACATTATGAAGCACCTTGCGCAAAATTGTCGCACTAAAACCCCACGGTTCTAAGTTATGGTCAGTTGTGACCATAGTATTTAAATGGAAAAAATGATTTCAAGTGTTTCCTTATTTTATTATCTGCTTAGACCAACCAGCATTCATGATAGGGTATACCTTTCAAACCGCATTGACTCTGCAACCAGATGGCCAAATAATTTGGCGCACAATATTTTCCTACATCAAGCGCGGACCCAGAAAGCACTTAGCAAGAAAGTTAGGCGACTTGATTTCACATTTTAGAGCCTGAAGATGTAGGCAAATAAGTGATTTTTTTTTGTACGTTAATAACATGGCTACAAAAATTTCTGCATTCTGGGTTAAAATGTGGTAACAAGACAAATTAGTATTAAGAAAAAATACTAAACTTTTGTCGACTTACAAACAAGCAAGCATTAATTACAATTTATGTTTCTTTGTCGCTCTTGTTAATTAGAATAATTTAAAGACCACCTCATTACTATCACTGTCGATAATGAATCGAGGGGATTTATGACCATACTTGACTAACTGATAACTTTCTTTAACAGAACAAAATATCCAAAATGAAGGGAGTATTCCTTATCCTGGTGATTTTTCTTGTCTTTGGTTGTTCGTTGGCAAAAAAGAAATTTTACGAGAAGGGACAGGTTGACAAAGAAGGTCAGTTAAAGGAAGTTTAGTGTTTAATCCTGGGAGTGAAAGAGTTATGGCAGATAAAGGAGGCAACTCTTAAATGGCCCTGATATTCCATGGCGTTGCGTGTATACAAAAGCCCATAATAACGATGTTTTTTTTGTTTTCCCCTATATAGTCTCGTTTTATAGAGTTCCGTCCCACTGATGCTGTGGTGTTACAGTTAATCCAAGGAAAATAAGCAAGCGTGTGGCAGATGACTTGATTCTCGTTTAGCTTTCGCATTTGAGCATTCATAAGTTGCCAATAGATTATGATACAGGAAAAATAGAACCCATTGATGGTCTTATAAGTTATATCAAAGCCGATTTGTTGTCAATAAATAAGCAACAAATATCGACTCCCTGAACAATTATCTTACAAACGATTGACAGATGACATCCCTCTACTAACTGTGATGACATCAAACGAAACCGAACGAACAATCGACATGCAGGACAACAGAAAATCAACTGACCAATAGCGAAACACAACCGAACCGACTCGACCAACCATAAGACGACAAAACGGGCCAATCAGTTCAACGACCAGAGACATAAATACCGCCATCTGACGAATCCTTTCACTTAACTCTCAAGATGACTTCCGCTTAGGGAATCAAAACGTCAGTCACCAACAACAGTCTTCCTGGAGACTACTCTAACCCAGACGAGCACAACCAACCTACTGAATCTATATTTATCGATGAGTGTGCGAAAAGTACTTCATCAGGCTTGTTCCATAGTCAATTTCTGAAAGAGAATGCTCAGCAGCAAACAGAAGTAACGAATGCGCAGACGGGTTCTCGCGGTCTAACTGCAGAGTCTTTTTTTTCTTTCTAGGAGCCATTCAAGTTCAAGACGAGAGCATTAACAAACGAGATAAAGCAAAAAGGTGTAAGTAGACCTATGTAGAAAACCAACTGATAGAAGTCTATATGTAAACCAATGTAAAAGTCTTTAAAATAAAAAGAGACGCACTTTTAACATAAATTTTACAATTTTTATAGACTGAGGATCCGGTCGCACTTGTAGCTTTGACGACATTAATTTCGACATTTGCACCATTTAAAGTGCAAACAGCGCTTGTCACCAGAAATACATGTCAGCAAGTTGCTACCAAACATTGAAGAAGCCGTCGTATTGCTCTCGATGCTGAGTTATTATCGACTAAACTTCCTAGTGCGACCGGGCCCTAAATGAGACGAACTGCCTGGCATTTGTTAAGAGATAACATTCACTTCGCACTATAGTTGTTGCTAATGGATTGCTTTTTCTGTCCCATATTGTGCGGCACTTATCTTACACTGCTGTTAAAAGAAATACCACTAGAAAATCTTTAGCTTTAAATTTCCAGACTTCAGCAAGACGTGCTTGCATTTCTACACTGCACTTCTTTTGCACAGCATTCCTGCAATGCTATATTGCACATAGCGCGCTGGCACGTGCTTAATATGTTTTGATAAAACGATAGGTGTTGCGTTTGTTCTTACAGTCGATCCTGGAACCGTGATTGAGGGCGTCCAACTAACACTAGGAATTCTGAAAGACATTCTGGACGTTCTTGGAAACGTCGAGCGCAAGATTGCTGTTGGCATCGAAAACGAATCTGGCAGAGAATGGAGGGCCCTGAATACCTACTTCTTTTCTGGCTCTTCTGACTATGCCTTGCCTTATGAGGTTAAAAATGGTATGTGATATTTGGTAGTTTCTGTTTCTTTCGAGCAGGTCTGTTATGATTGTCATGTGATTATAAATAGGATTACAGTTTCAGTTTGTTTCTTGTCACGCAACCAAGCTCAGATTCTTTTTGTATTGCATCATCAATTATTCTTTGTCCCTTTGATTAGTGTAAAGATTCTATTATCCTTTGTTTTAGTTGGAGACACTAAGGAAATGCCTATGATACTTTATGGGTTCTGTAATCAATAGATCTTTATTTTGTCTTCCGATATCTGCACGTACCGTTGTATCATTTAGTTAGTTGTAGTCTGGACTCCGTAGTAAGCAGATCGTTTTTATCAAGTTATCCTTGCTCAGAGGTTTTACTGCGTGGGTTAGATATGTAAGTACCCTTGCTTGTTTTCTTACCGTTTTTATTGTAGTTTGGTAATCAGCGCCTTTTAAGTGATTTAGCTATCGTTTTGTTACCCTTTTTGTATGGCTTAGCACACCGAGTCACGAACTTTGTTATTAGTTATTCAAGTACCTTGTTTACTCGGAATTTAGTATCGCTTTTGCCTTATATTGTTATTATTTCTTTAGTGTTGCTATTTAGCCCCCTTTTTACATGCTAATTATGCTCAGTTTATCCTTTGTTACTTCATTGCGTGATACCACATGTTATTTTATATCACGTTGTTAGCGTTACATGATTACATTGCTTTGAATGGATCGCTTGTCTTAGCCTAACTAGTTTTCCTATTTGTAGCATTTAGTAGTAGTTTTATTAGTTTATACGTTGTAATCCTTACTTTCAGTTTACGAGAAGTACGAATCCGAATCATTGTGTTGGCACGGAATAAACCCCATTTGAGCCTTCCATCGCCTTCACTCGTTCATCTTTCGCTTCTTATGTAAATTATCCCCGCGTCAGCCACGACAAATCTTGATTACTCTCGATAGTCGCCTGCTGCCGTTACAGTAAAATATCTCCATCGTTTGCCTCTGGCTCGGAATCGTGAAAGCTCGAACACGACCTTTCTTCATGTAAGACAAACCAATCGTCCCAGCACGTAATGATGTCATCGGATAGTCCCACACCCTCGGAAATTAAATACACGCCTTGGGCCGAACTTATTCAAGGAGTCGTTAACGCCAATGAAATTGAACTTCCATCAGAACAAACTTCGGCCGATCAAGAACCAAAATCTACCCGGGAAAGAAAACTAACAGAAAAGGGAAGAGTTTATCAGTTAGAAATTTTACATCGCAAACGCGCTGAATCATACGCGTCACTAGGAAGGAAACTTAAAAATGCGTACCATCTGCTGGAGCACAGCATGAGTGTAGAAGCACTTGAAAATGAGAGAGATGCCCTCGATGCCCAGAAAGATGATTTCAATCAAACGCACAAGGCCTATCATGAGAAAATAGAGTCTTATAAAGATAAAGAAGCCTCGTACCACTGGTTTGACTTAAGCGACCGCGAATACCAGGAATGCCGCATGAGGATCTGCGAAAGAATCCATGTACTAGAAAGAAAATCTTGCAGAGAATCGGTTAAGTCTTCTCGTTCAGGATCGATCATTTCAAAGGGTACAAAATCGTCCCATCTTTCAAATTCTTTTACACACTCGAGGAAAGTCAAAGCAACGGTTAAAGCTGCAAAACTGGAAGCGCAGCTACAATTTCTCGACCAGGAGGCTGAAGCCAAGAAGCTAAGATGCATGAAGGAATTGGCAATGGCAAATGCTGAAAGAGATGCTATCAAGGCTCTTGAAGAAGAGGAGAATGCTAACATGGCAAGACAATACCCAAACACAGAAGCACGATCAGGGAGCCTATTGAACCAAGACTCATCTCCTTTTCATCCAAGCTCACCTTACCTGCAACCGGCGATCAAGACCGAAGCATCTCATCTGCCAGCCAAACCTGAGCCAATGGATCTGCCAGTGAAGAGCGAACCTCCAAATGGTACCTTCTCAAATCCATTCAGCCCGTTACCATGGAGACAACAACAATTTTACCCAAGCCCTAGTGAAGTTGCACTACAAGAAATAGTCAGACTCCAGTCGAAGCAGACTGAGCTCGGCGCACTCATGGCAGAACAACAACGAATTAGCTCCCTACCAGTACAAGAGCCACCAACCTTCGATGGTAGTTATTTTGATTATCCCATTTTTATGAGAGCCTTCGAAACAATCATCGAAAGCAGAGTGTCGGTTGACAACGAAAGACTGTACTTCTTAAACAAGTACACTGCAGGGAAAGCAAACGACATGATAAAGGGCTTCGTGACCCTGAACTCTGGAGACGGCTACAAGCGAGCTAAGAAACTTCTTGCCCAACGTTTCGGAGATCCTCATCGTGTCTCCGAAGCATATAAGGCGCGCTTGAGGAAATGGCCACAGATCCACGAGGGTGACAGCACTGGTTTGCAGTCTTTCTCGGATTTCCTGGGGCAGTGCGAAGAGGCCATGAAGAGCATGAAGTTCATGAATGATCTGGACTCAGCCGAAGTCATAAAGCAGGTCGGCTCCAAGCTTCCCTCTTATTCAGGCGTGAAGTGGTGTAGGCATGCGTTTGCGATCAAGAAGAAGCATGACCGAGCAGTTCTGTTTAACGACCTCGTGAAGTTCACCGAGAGCGAAGCTGATCTCGCCACAGACCCAGTCTTCTCCCCGGATGCCTTCAAAGTAGAACGCAAGAAGGACCCTGCTAAGGACAAATGGAACCCTAACCGGAGACGCCCTCCAACTAGCTCAAACAGCTTTGCAACCTCTACTGGACACGCCCAGCGCAACGGTAGGCCTGCCGCTGAGCCGAGGTTTCCTTCACAGACAAGATCATGCCCACTGTGTAACAACTCCCATGCGCTCCATAACTGTGATGAATTCAGGAAGAAGAATCTGAACGAACGCCGGGACTTTATTAAGTTAAAGAGACTCTGTTTTGGTTGTCTGACACAAGGTCATATCTCAAAGGATTGCCGCAGAAGACTAATCTGCACGAAGTGCGAGAAACCACACCCCACAGTCCTTCATAATGACCTAAAAGAAACTAAAGAGCCAAGGACAAGAGACGCGTCAGGAGCCAATGCAGATCAAGCCGCAAACAATTGCTCCAGTGCCTGCTCCCAAACAAGTGAAGACAAAGGTGTCACTAACTGCCTAATCGTCCCAGTATGGCTCCGTCATAAAGATCAACCTGAACAAGAGGTGATGGTTTACGCCCTCCTGGACGATGCAAGTGATACCACCTTTATCAAGTCTGAAACACTCCGCGATCTTGGTCTAACAGGACCTGAAGTAAAGCTGAACCTGTCCACCATGTTGGGAAAGGAAGAAATCTCCGTAGAGAAGATAACCGGCCTGGTGGTCGAAAGAATGGACAAAAGAGTGGAGATCGAACTTCCCAAAACGTATTCAAGAGCAAATATACCCTTTAGAAGGGACCAAATTCCCAGACCGGAAGTCGCCAACAAGTGGCCCCACCTACAAAGGATAGTCACAAAGATGCAACCATACCGGAGCGATGTCGACGTTGGACTACTCATCGGCTGCAATTGTCCAAAAGCTTTAAAACCAAGAGAAGTTATTCTTGGAAAAGGAGACGATCCTTACGCAATAAGGACTCTCCTTGGATGGGGGATAATCGGACCAGTCGCCCTCCAAATAGCTTCAGAAGAGAACAAAGAAGAACAAGACTTTGGTACAAGCCACAGAATAATGACTCAAGAGATTGGAAACGACCTTCAGACAAGTATTCGTTTCGTCCCCAAGGTCCAAGTCAAGGAAGAAATCAACCCCTGCACTATAAGAAAGATGTTCGAAACCGACTTCTCGGAAAGAAGTCCAGCCAATCAAGCCCTCTCTAGAGAAGACAGGAAATTCTTAGGAATGGCCGAACGCGGCATTCGGAAGTGTGCAGATGGCCACTACGAGTTACCACTGCCGTTGAGGGAACCAAGACCGAACCTGCCTAACAACCGTGAGATTGCTGTACGCCGTTTAAACCAGTTGAAAAGAAGACTCAATTCGGACAACAAGTACCGGAACGATTACGTTACCTTCATGGACAACATCATCAAGAACGGCTACGCAGAGAAGGTTCCGTCTGAGAACTGTTCAACGCGGACAGTTACCCTCCAAGATCCCGCAAGGCCAACTTGGTACATTCCACACCACGGTGTCTACCATCCGAAGAAACCTAACAAGATACGAGTCGTATTCGACTGTTCAGCCGAATTCAAGGGCGAAACGCTGAACAAGCATCTCCTACAAGGCCCCGACCTAACTAACAATCTAGTAGGAGTTCTCTGCCGATTCAGACAGGAACCAGTCGCCTTCACGTGTGACATCGAAGCAATGTTCCATCAAATAAGAGTGTCCGAAGAATGCAGAGACTACCTTCGCTTTCTCTGGTGGGAGGGTGGAGATGTAACAGCAGAACCAACAGAGTTCAGAATGACTGTTCATCTCTTTGGAGCAACGTCTTCCCCTGGTTGCGCAAACTACGCTCTGAAAGCTGCCGCGGACGACAACGAGAACGGCCTTGGTTCGGCAACCGCGAACTTCGTCCGCAGAGATTTCTATGTAGACGACGGCCTTAAGTCAGTATCCACAGTGGAAGAAGCAGCAACGTTAATCAAGAGCACAAAGGAGATGTGTAGGAGAGGAGGTTTCAACCTGCACAAGTTCACTTCGAACAACAAGAACGTTATTGAAGCCATCCCTGTTGACGATCGAGCAGAAGAAATCAAGAATGTCGATCTAGACCTGGAAAGTTTACCAATGGAACGTGCACTTGGTGTTCAGTGGTGCACCCAGTCTGACTCCTTCAGACTCCAAATTGCCCCCCAAGATAAACCGTGCACACGAAGAGGAATCCTCTCAACAGTCAGCTCGATTTACGACCCTCTCGGCCTCGTCGCTCCAGTCCTGTTGGAGGGAAAAAGCATCCTACAAGAGCTGTGCCGCAATGGTCTAGGTTGGGACGATCCCATCCCCGATCCAGTACGAGCTAGATGGGAGAAGTGGAGAACAGAGCTTCACCTCCTGAAGAATTTCTCGGCCCCAAGATGCTACAAGCCAAAGAACTTTGGTCGCATCGTCAAAACAGAGCTGCATCACTTCTCCGACGCCAGCAGCATAGGATATGGCCAGTGCAGCTACTTGAGATTCAAGAACGACCAAGGTCAGATTCACTGCTCGCTCGTGATAGCCAAGGCCAGAGTAGCACCGCTCAAGTCCGTTACGATTCCAAGGTTGGAGTTGACAGCAGCTACAGTGTCTGTGAGAATCAGCGAGCAACTCCGAAGGGAACTTCAATTGCAAGAAATCAAAGAAACTTTCTGGACCGACAGTAAGGTTGTCCTGGGGTACATCACCAATGAGTCCAGGAGATTTCACGTTTTCGTAGCCAATCGCGTCCAACAGATTCACGACAGCACATCCGTGGAGCAGTGGAGGTACGTGGAAACCAAGTCCAACCCAGCAGATGATGCGTCCCGTGGAATCTCCGTACGCGAGCTCCTGGAATCACGGTGGATCACAGGACCAGAGTTTCTGTGGAAGAACGAAGATGAGTGGCCTGCTGCGATGCAGTTACAAGCCCAAGAAAAGCGGAGCGCCACTCCTCTTAGTGAAGACGACCCAGATGTCAAAAAAGTTGTTACAATGACGACAATGACCGCCCCTCCCGATGCAAGTCTACTCGACCGCATAGAGTACTACTCGGACTGGTTCCGCGCAATGAAATCGGTCGCTCTATGCCTGCGCTACATTGGATTACTCAAAGATCGAGTACAGAGAAGGAAGGAGTCAACTCGCAGCGCGACAGATCGCCCTAGCAGGAAAATGAAAGAAACATCAAGCCATTCTCCCGTTACAGTCGACGAGATGCAGACTGCTCAGACCGTGTTAGTGAAGGCCGCTCAAGCCATCAGCTTCAAGAATGCAATCGAAACCCTAAAGATGAATGAAATTCCACAAGAAGACAAAGCCAAGGCCACTCAGAGGAAATCTATTCCAAAGAGCTCTGCCCCGCTTCACAAGCTTGACCCCTTTCTTGACGAAGACGGGATTCTCCGTGTTGGCGGCCGCCTCAGACGCGCAAATTTAGAAGACGCAGTCAAATTCCCAATCTTACTGCCTAGAAAGGGCCATGTAACTACACTGGTGGTTCAACACTTCCACGAAAGGGTCACGCACCAAGGAAGAACCACCACGATGAATGAAATTAGATCAAGTGGATATTGGATAGTCGGTGGGACCTCCACGGTTTCTAACCTTATCTTCAACTGCGTGAAATGTCGCAAGCTTCGTGGCTCTGCCCAATTGCAAAAGATGGCTGACTTACCGGAAGATAGACTTGAGCCAGCGCCGCCCTTCACGTATTGCGCCGTGGATTATTTTGGTCCCTGGATTATCAAGGAAAAGAGGAAAGAAGTAAAGAGGTACGGCGTCCTCTTCACCTGCATGACTTCCAGAGCCATTCACCTAGAAGTCTCACATACCCTGGAGACCGACTCGTTTATCAATGCACTGCGCCGCTTTATCTGTCGCCGAGGCCCTATCCGCCAGCTGAGAAGCGACCAAGGAACGAATTTCGTAGGAGCCAAGAGGGAGTTAAAGGAAGCCCTGGCTGAACTGGACCACCACAAGATAGACGAGAACCTTCTCAAAGAAAATTGTGACTGGTTTCACTTTAAAATGAACGTCCCCTCAGCCAGCCACATGGGAGGCATCTGGGAACGACAAATTAGAAGTGTCCGCAATGTACTGTCAGCCCTTCTGGATGCTACTGGTACTCAACTAGACGACGAGTCTCTAAACACCTTTATGTGCGAAGCGGAGGCCATCGTCAATAGCAGACCCTTGACAACGGACGCTCTACAAGATCCAGATGCACTTGCCCCTCTTACTCCAAACCACCTGTTGACTATGAAATCATAGTGCCGCCACCTGGAATCTTCCAAGATGCTAACAAGTATTCCAGGAAACGCTGGCGACGAGTACAGCACCTGTCAAACGAATTCTGGTGCCGTTGGAAGAAAGAATTTCTGCTCAGCCTTCAGCAACGTCAGAAGTGGAAACAATCCAAGAGAAACCTTCGCATGAACGACGTTGTCATTGTTCAGGATGACAACCTTCCCAGGAATCGCTGGCGACTCGCACGTGTCTCGAGAATCAACCCATCCGTGGACGGGTGCGTGCGAACAGTTCAATTGGTGCTCGGAGACGCTACTCTCAGCCGCGAAGGCCGCAGAACAGCCCCTGTCAAATGCCTGGACAGACCAATCCACAAGCTAATCCTCTTGCTGCCTGGTGATGCCGAATGAAGACCAGGGCAGATTCCCAACAAGGAGCCTTTAACGAACTGAACTGGTATTATCGTTTTAGAGTGACTTTACAATTTGTTGTTTATGAAATATGCTATTTCATAGGGAGGCATGTTATGATTGTCACGTGATTATAAATAGGTTTACAGTTTCAGTTTGTTTCTTGTCACGCAACCAAGCTCAGATTCTTTTTGTATTGCATCATCAATTATTCTTTGTCCCTTTGATTAGTGTAAAGATTCTATTATCCTTTGTCTTAGTTGGAGACACTAAGGAAATGCCTATGATACTTTATGGGTTCTGTAATCAATAGATCTTTATTTTGTCTTCCGATATCTGCACGTACCGTTGTATCATTTAGTTAGTTGTAGTCTGGACTCCGTAGCAAGCAGATCGTTTTTATCAAGTTATCCTTGCTCAGAGGTTTTACTGCGTGGGCTAGATATGTAAGTACCCCTGCTTGTTTTCTTACCGTTTTTATTTTAGTTTGGTAATCAGCGCCTTTTAAGTGATTTAGCTATCGTTTTGTTACCCTTTTTGTATGGCTAGCACACCGAGTCACGAACTTTGTTATTAGTTATTCAAGTACCTTGTTTACTCGGAATTTAGTATCGCTTTTGCCTTATATTGTTATTATTTCTTTAGTGTTGCTATTTAGCCCCTTTTTACATGCTAATTATGCTCAGTTTATCCTTCGTTACTTCATTGCGTGATACCACATGTTATTTTATATCACGTTGTTAGCGTTACATGATTACATTACTTTGAATGGATCGCTTGTCTTAGCCTAACTAGTTTTCCTATTTGTAGTATTTAGTAGTAGTTTTATTAGTTATACGTTGTAATCCTTATTTTCAGTTTACGAGAAGTACGAATCCGAATCATTGTGTTGGCACGGAATAAACCCCATTTGAGCCTTCCATCGCCTTCACTCGTTCATCTTTCGCTTCTTATGTAAATTATCCCCGCGTCAGCCACGACAAATCCTGATTACTCTCGATAGTCGCCTGCTGCCGTTACATATACAACGAAAAGACCATTCAGCGTTGAAATAACCAGGGTCTTCGTTTTATAGTTTACCCCCACCAAAACTACAAAACGAAGACCCCCTTAAATTCGGCTTAAAACTTATGAGACAATGCACTCAAACTTTTTTTTATTATGCTTGCTCGCACCAACAAAAAATAAGCCCTTTATAAATATTTCTAAAAGGATTACTGGTCAAAAATAATCTAATACACTTGGAACGAAGGCCATGGCATTCCTGTCTCTGCCCCGTGACAACAAATTAAAATATTTTTTTTCGAGAACCCGAACTTTTGAATATCATACCTTATCTTCTGATGTGAAAAAATTAGACCTGGTTTTTCTAAACAAAACAAAACGAACATGCGGTCGTACTACCGCTGCATGTAATTTGATTTCATATGCAGCCATATACTGCTGCAGCCCAGCTTGTCGGGAGTCTCCTCTCAGTGGCCATCAAATAATCCATTTTGGATTATACGAGTGTAACAAACACATTCTCCCAGAAAATTGTCATCAATGTCAATGTTAACATATATGAAACACAAAACTGCAGCCAGAAGACCAAGGAAAGTCAGGGGTCTACTGTCAGACCAAATTCAGCATACAAATATGCTTTGTGCGAGTCCTTCAAAAGAGCAGCAGTATTGGCTGGGATTTGAAGGTAATCCGCTGCACTAAAATAAGGGAAACGCTTCAAAATGCAGGTTTGGTAGTATCGCGTTGTTTCCTTTGTTGTCGCCCTCTTGTTGGACCAATCTCCATTTACTGGATAGTACCACCGTTCCGGATGTAATAAAACTAAATCAAATGGTATTATCCTTCTTTTGTGGCAGAAATCGCGGTTACACGATTTGCACGACCTGTGCACCTCCGACAACATCTGTAGTGTGAATGGATGGTCGTTGTGGTAGATTTCAGTATAGCCATGTAATTGAGATGTATCTTCTTCCATCCTATCTGAATTTCTGTTTCTTGGTCTGCCGAATTGAAGGGGGTCTTCGTTTTATAGTTTTGGTGGGGGTAAACTATAAAACGAAGACCCTGATCAATTTCTAAGATATGCGCGTTTCTAGTGTTTTTAGTGGCTGAAATGTAGTTTTCGAGCGCATTTGAGGTTGTTCACGAAACTTTGAGCCGAATTGAAGGGGGTCTTTGTTTTATAGTTTTGGTGGGGGTAAACTATAAAACGAAGACCCTGATCAATTTCTAAGATATGCGCGTTTCTAGTGTTTTTAGTTGCTGAAATGTAGTTTTCGAGAGCATTTAGTGTTGTTTACAAAACTTTGAGCCGAATTGAAGGGGGTCTTCGTTTTGTAGTTTTGGTGGGGGTAAACTATAAAACGAAGACCCTGATCAATTTCTAAGATATGCGCGTTTCTAGTGTTTTTAGTTGCTGAAATGTAGTTTTCGAGCGCATTTGAGGTTGTTCACGAAACTTTGAGCCGAATTGAAGGGGGTCTTCGTTTTGTAGTTTTGGTGGGGGTAAACTATAAAACGAAGACCCTGGTTATTTCAACGCTGAATAGTCTTTTCGTTGTATAAGTTATGTCTTACGACATTTTGTGACTTTTCGTGATGATACAACAGAAAAAAGGGGTCTTCGTTCTTCGTTTTATAGACACCCCATCTCAGAGGTTCCTGCTGAGATAATTGTGAAATTATCCCAGCTCATTTTTGAGCGGGATAGCTGGCCTAATACTATTTTCACTGGCTCTCATGTTGAACAAATGTCAATGCAATGAGTACGAGGGATGCCGCCAACAGAATTGATACACTCCAGTATCTCGGCCGAGAAGCGCAACATATTTGTCATAGTAGGGGATTGGGGGTGGGGCACGTCCGGCCTGTGCTTGATTCGGTTTTAAAATCATAAACACCATGGGTTTTATATCGGCAAGCGATGTTGAGTAAACAGGGAAGAGGAGAGAGGAGGCCGCCAAAGTTAAATCCATTTTATTCACGCGGGACATTACCTCAGACATAATTTATCTCAGAGGTTCCCGCTGAGATGATTGTAAACTTACTCTCGGCTCATTATGCTGTACTCACTTTTAGGTGGGATAGCTGGCCTAATACTATTTTCACTGGCTCTAATTTGACCAGTGCTTGCAATGAGTACGAGGGATGCCGCCAACAGAAAATACACTCCAGTTTCTCGGCCGCGAAGGGCAACATATTTGCCATAATAGGGGATTGGGGGTGGGGCATGTCCGGCTGTGCTTGATCCGCTTAATCATCAACACCTTGGGTTTTCTTGTGGAGTTCTCCGTGATGTCGAGTAAACAGGGGAGAGGAGAGAAGAGGCCACTGGTCAAAGGTCTTTTGCGTTTAGGGGGGCTAAGTTATTTAATAGTCTTCCAAATGATGTAAAGAAAGTAGCAGATACTAAGGTTTTCAGGAGGAGGGTATGTAACCTACTCATGGCAGAGCGATTATAGCTATCTATGCAATTCTACAATTATTTTCAATATTGTCTTGCACAAAATTTTCAATATTAATATATTTTTAGATATATTTGATGATAGTTGATATGTTGAAATATTTTATAATGTTTTCACTTTTCATTTATTTTTATCTATCTTATGTATTAATCAGTTGTAACTTATAATTTTTGTAATATATATATATTATATATATATATATATATATATATATATATATATATATATATATATATATATATATATATATATATATATATATATATATATATATATATATATATATATATATATATATATATATATATATATATATATATATATATATATATATATATATATATATATATATATATAGTTATTTAATACATTGTAGCGGAACAGCCCTGGATAAGGGAGCTTCAATAAAGTATGTATGTATGTATGTAGGCCGCCAAAATATATCCAACTTATATTAATTAATTTTCACAAAATGGGAAAGCACGATAAGGAGAAGCGGAAGGCGTACAAAAATACTGAAAGAGAAGGAGAGACTTCGGAGACATGTAGGAGCACAAGAAGCACAAACGACGACCCAGGAGTCGGCTGAGGTCGATCATTCGCTAGTCGAGGAGTCCGAGCAGCAGTCCACAGAAGACTGCTCTGACAAGACTCCATTTGTATGTCAATCCCGCAGCAGGATTCCAGTGAAAAAGAAACATCCCGTGAAGAAAAACTGATTGAAGGATCCGTTTTTTAAAGCATTCCTTCGATTTCAAAGTAAAAAACAGGATCTAAAACGACTCCTGCGAAATCCACTAAAGTAATAAAACAAAAAACTAGAGGTTCTCATTGGTCTATCGGCTCGTACTTCTTGCCGCACGTGATCGAGTCTTTTTGAGAGTCTAAATCTGATTAACTCATCCTGTAAATTATTTTCATATTTACTTTCTATTCTTTGTACGTCCAGCGCTCTCGGTTAATTGTCCGCCAAATTTTTTTTGAAGTTTTCAGTGCGACAGAATCGTTGCTGTGATATTCCAAGGAATTTGTACGATTGGCTTTTTGCAATGAAAATAAATATCACATGCAATAACCAGACATGCCCGCGCTCAAAATCTAGCGCATAAGCTTAAGTTATTCATGCAGCCGAGAAGTCTCCAACTTTAATTATTTGTAAGCCTTTTATGCTTCCATGCAAAAGCAAAAAATGGTAAAGAATCGATGGCGGATAACTTCAAACTGCGCGCGATCAATACCCAGCAACGTGCGCCAAAGTTGGGGAAAAATTCGCTGACTTAAGAATTTCATTCAACTTTTAATAGACTCCGGTACTGCTAAGATCATGACACATTTTTGTCCAAGATTTCGGTGAGTGGCCTGACCCGACAGAATCTTCGTTGCTGTAATATTCCTAGGGAGTGCGTGCTTCGGCGCAATCTTGAGAGGGAATATTAACGCTCGGGAGTGACTGTCGAATCAGGGACAATGGTCTTGTAGTGATTGGCTTTTTGCAATGAAAGAAACGAATACAATTATCTTTTCTTATTTCCTATCTATTACTAATGTAGTAAAAAAGATCAAATCAGACGAAGATACTGGGCAGCCCAGGCAATTTATAAAAGTTTCCGTGCCGTCATGAAGCGTCTTTCGTGCGAGTATCAGTTTTCATGAAGAATACACGCTGTTATTTAGTGCAACGCCTGCTTTGACAGATTCAACCAAAGTGTTAATTAGTTTCGCACTTCGGAACTTAAGCAAGTAGAGCGTCTCTAGCAACTGAGATATCCTGTAGAGTTAAAAAATTGCTGCTTGCGGCTCCTCATGGGGGCTGCAGCACATGTTGGAATGCTTTGAGAACCTGATACACTCCATATCACTTACGCATTAGTCCTTTTAGTTGAGCTTGTGTGGCGATAACACGCAGCCATATCTGACTGCTTCCGGCGTGAGTTGCGTGGAGACCAGAATATACTAAAATGGACAAGAGCGGAACTCTCAATAGAGATTTCAGTTTCTCACCAGAAAAATATCTCACAGCATAGATAACTTGGCTTTTGACACCTCCAATGAAACCTGACTAAACTATAAATTATCACTACAACACTCATACACTTGCTTCTTGAAGATTGAGCGTCTCTGCATTTTGAGCTTAGAAGCAAAAGTGTCAGCCGGCAAGAAAAGCTGAGTAATGCGTGACATATCTTTTTATGCACAATCGATTTTGGCAGTTTGACTTCGAACATTTATTTCTAATCAGAGGCCACGATTAATCCAGCCTTCGCTTCAATACTTATCTATTCCTTTTATTAACTGAATGCGTTTCTTCTCTCAGGCTTTAGAGTATTCGTGCTCTGTAACAAATATAAAACTGAAAGCCCGCGGGACTGAAAGCGAGGAATGAATGAAACACGATACATGTTTACAATGTTTTGCGGTTTTGTTTACAGCGTGTTCAGTCTATTTGTGACTGCAAACTCAATGCTCAGGATTATTTCGGTGTATTGTTCATTTCTAGTACACATTGACCATTGCGAAACAAAAGCTACATGATCGAACGGAAGAAACATTTCAGCAGGCAATGTATGATAAGCAGAAGCATTTTGTTCGGCAACGAATGTCATGTACAATGTGAAGCATAAATTGCTATTGTTTTACGGCTAAAGCTCATCGTAACTTTGGTTTCCGTTTTCGGCCTGTTATCTTCCCAGAAGTATTTCGTGTCACCACAGAAAGTTTCGTGGGGACTAAATAATTAGCGGCGACAGAGTTATTTGCAATCGCGTAGCAGTATCCCATGGCCAGAAATAGCGGACATTCTGAGCCTGCAACATTGTCAGCGGGCCGGGTATTTCCCGCCACAATGTCCGTCCGCGGCAGCTTTTCCCGCCCAAAATCGCGGGCAGCAGTTTGTTTACCAAACGTTGAATTAGCTGAAGTATGCCGAATTGCGATCAATGACTGCGATCGCTCAGAAAAATGTTCAGAGACCGCTGGATTGCTACGATCACTGCGATTGCTGAAAAACTGTTCCGAGATCGTAGTGATTATTGGAAACAGCATGCCGCGAATGGAAAAGCTGAAATGTTTTAAAGCGACTGGTGACACGCTTGGGCAGTTTTGTAAAACTTGGTGCTGTAGTTTAATTGCAAATTCTATGCTGAAGTTAGAAGAAAGGATGAACAAGTCTTACAATTTAGCGGTATTAAGAGCGACTTTTTTTTCTGACCGGGTGAGGAGTGGCACATCAGTCAAAATTCGGGGTTCTTTTTATTTTGTCAATAGATAACCTACGGTTTGCCAATTACTCTGGTATATTTAGTTTGTCTGGAAACTTTTTCATTTCATGAAATTTTTGAAAAATCGCCATACCCCTCGAAATGGCTAAAATGAAAGGATTTGGAGGACCACAAAAACCTTTGCACGCGACCGCGCAACGAAACTCTACACATAAATGTCTTCATCTATTGATTAAGAAGACATCCACGAGCAATTTGAGCCTATAAATAGAATTATAGGTTAAATATTGAATATCTGGTGTCGGGGCAAAGACAGCCCAAATTTCAATGCTCGCAAATCTCAGTTCAGAGCACTTTTTCAAAAAATCATTTTTATGTCCGGTATTACTCAGATTTGCACACAAATTCGGTTGTAATATCTAGAAGTGTTGTTTTTATCAAGAATATAAAAATTAGTTTGGTACTTTTCATTGCTTGAAAGAACTAACGCGGCTAATTTTGCCAAAATCACAACATCGACTTGTAAACAACGCGCAACGATCAATTCACACTTTCGAATAAACTCACATAAATCTTCGCCTACTACCTCAAACTTGGCACAAAACTCTGTAGGAGACCTTATAATAAGTTTTCTTTCAATATCACCGGTTAACGATTGATTTATGTGTTTTTTTCCTATCAAAATGCCTCTTCAACTCAGTGGTCGACAAGCGCTAACTGATCGCTTCACTTCCTTTGCCAATTTACGCCTCATTTCGCATTATTATGCTACAATATAGCACAAATATGTTTCCAAGGATGTCCCTGTCGCTTTAAGAGCTCTTTCTTGTAAAAAATGAAAGATTCATGCAGTCAAAACATACGCGCCGACGTCGCCGTGCGTTCGTTATTGGTGTCACGCAATCTTATAACTTAGCGAGATATGTTTATTATATTTTATAGTTACATTGATATCCCTTGTTTGACCCAAAAATATATTAACTTTGTTTTGTCATTATCGCTACCGGGAATGAAAATGCGACATGAAATTTTATTGAGGATCAAAGTGGCCAAATGATGAAAACAACAACAACAGTAGAATTGTATACTTGAAATGATACATGAATACATATCTGGCCAAGAAATATTTTTTAATTTTTTTATACACAAATGAAACATGATAAGATCAGTAGCTTAGTGGCTCCAGGATTTTACAGTGAGCTGACTTTATTTACCAAAACGAGTTATTTTACCGGATCCGGCTTAATGAACTGCACACAGATCTAATGAGAAACTGACAAGGAAGTGATATGTACATTTTATTACTGGCCTAACTGGCAAGAAATCTTTATTTATTTGACTGTTTCTCGAGAGTTTTATCTGTTCGTGAAGCGCCTGACTTATACAAATATTGCATTTATTCACCCATTTAGACACCCTCATGTTGTTGTTGTTGTTGTTTTTTTTTTTTTTGTTTTTTTTTTCGGCATTAATAAGACCTCTTCTCAAATTTACATCACTAACAGAGATTCACATTTTAGTTTATTTTCCGTATTTTTCTTTCTATTCAGTGGCCGTCTTGTCTTGTTACTCAGTGCCGAGGGGAAAAAAAGAAAATGAAAGGACTCGTAAAGGCGGGGTCGGGCGGGGCAACTTCCGTTTTACTTTTTCCCAACACACCAAAATGAATACCTATATTGGTTGTAGAAGCAGCTGCCGTTAGGTGTTAGGAAAAGATAGCAACGGTGACATAAAGGTTTTAGTTTTTCAAAGCAGATTTGGCAAATTGAGAAGCGGAGGCGAGTCTGTAATGGAGATAAGTTCTTTTTTCCTGTAATAAGGATATTTCGGGGCACAAAAAAGGCGATGAGATAAGCGATGTTGAGACCGAAGTTGAATTGATATTAACACGGGCGTCGATATTTACTCCAACGTCTGATATATCAAAATTGACGATTTGCGCTTCACACCGCTATTCTTTGCAAATTGGTTGGCGCAAAAGATCGCAGCGTTGCTGAGTTCCAGCGGGCCTATGCAGACATGGTGAGAAGGGGAAATCGCGCAAGGCTGATCGCGGGATCAACAAAGCGCTCTCTAGGGCAATCCTTCGCCGCACTGGTATATTTGTTGCGGCTGGTTCGGGCACGTGCGTCAAGTCTTTTTTTATAATTTGTTATCTGCTCTGATAGGAAATTCGTTTCTAAATCTGGCTTCATATCTTCTCTTTGGTACAATTAAAAAAGAAAGAACAACGGAAAATATAACTTTAAGATTATCTGCAGTGCATGGGTGTGCTTACGGTACATACTAAAACTATTTCAAGTAGACAACTGTAACTTTATATCACTTTGTACACGTTCGCTTCGATTTATAATAAAAAAATGTGTGAATAGTTGGCGCGCCCAGGCTAGGGTCCCCGGGCCAACCTTTTTTCATATATACAGGGCTTTTAACTTAAAAGTTGCCGCTTTTGGAATTTTTGATTTTTGATTTTTGATTTAATGGAAGGGCACTTTTCTCCCCAAGCCAGTTTATGACACAATTGTATGGTACGGTGGGTTGTGTTGGGACGGAGTGGAGTCTCAAAGGTAGTGTAAAGTACAAATAATGTATTGGAGAAAATTGAAATTGCGAGAGAGAGAGAGGGGGGGAGGGGGGGGGGGAGGTGGTGGAGGGGGAGACCAAAATATATAATAATCCGTTTCTCTATAAAGTTGTCTTGCAGCTCCTAATGATGTGTACGGTACAATGTCAAGTCAGAAGAGTTAATTTTGCCTTCGTGCTGTTTTGATTACTCAGGCCATAACCATTCTAGTTTATGGTTCCTGTTGTTTTCATTATTTGGCCACTTTGATACCCAAATAATAAAGTTTTATGTCGCATTTTCATTCCCGTTAGCGATAATGGCCAAACAAAGTTTATATATTTTTGGGTCAAACAAGGGATATCAATATAACTAAATATAATAAACATATCTCGCTGAGTTTTAAGATTGCGTGACACCAATAACGAACGCACGGCGACGTCGGCGCGTATGTTTTGACTGCATGAATATTTTATTTTTTACAAGAAAGAGCTCTTAAAGCGACAGGGACATCCTTGGAAACATATTTGTGCTATATTGTAGCAGAATAAAGCGAAATGAGGCGTAAATTGGCAAAGAAAGTGAAGCGATCAGTTAGCGCTTGTCGACCACTGAGTTGAAGAGGCATTTTGATAGGAAAAAACACATAAATCAATCGTTAACCGGTGATATTGAAAGTTAAACTTATTATAAGGTCTCCTACAGAGTTTTGTGCCAAGTTTGAGGTAGAGGGCGAAGTTTTTGTTCGAGTTTATTGGAAAGTGTGAATTGATCGTTGCGCGTTGTTTATAAGTCGATGTTGTGATTTTGGCAAAATTGGCCGCGTTAGTTCTTTCGAGCAATGAAAAGTACCAAACTAATTTTTATATTCTAAATAAGAACAACACTTCTAGATATTACAACCGAATTTGTGTGCAAATCTGAGTTATACCGGACATAGAAATGATTTTTTGAAAAAGTGCTCTAAACTGAGAATTGCGAGCATTGAAATTTGGGCTGTCTTTGCCCCGACACCAGATATTCAATATTTGACCGATAATTCTATTTATAGGCTCAAATTGCTCGTAGATGTCTTCTTAATTAATAGATGAAGACATTTATGTGTAGAGTTTCATTGCGCGGTCGCGCGCGTATGCTAGTTGTGGTCCTCCTAATCCCTTTCATTTTAGTCATTTTGAGGCGTAGCGGTTTTTAATTTTTTTCTTGAAACTCCAAAAATTTTTTAACAAAATAAGTATACGAGAGTACTTAGCACACCATAGGCTATCTCTGGACAAAATATGAAGAACCCCGATTTTTGACTCATGTGCCACATTTTTCTCATTTCACCCGGTGTTTAGGAAAATTCGCTCTTAAAACAGTTCCTGCTTTGCTGGACAGAGTTTCCTTGTCCGTTCTTGAACAACCGTATTTATGCGCCACGATTCGCGACATCTCTTTCAAAGCTCCATTAAATTCCCAAAACAAATCCTGAACTCACTTTGCAAGATGGTTTACTCACAAGGCTACACAGTTTGTTTTGAACAACTTGGTCGATCGCCGGGGCCGATCGGAGGGAGCTAGAACCGATCGCGAGTAGCATCGAACCTTGCTTCACTAAGCGTGTGTATCGAGTGATTGTGCGGCTAAATTCAACAAAACACATCTTTATAATCCAAAAACGCAAGAGATACAAAGTGCCGAGGGTTACCAATAAGTTTGTTCAGAAGAATGACCTTTCTCGAAGTAAGAACCGATTGAACAGCTTCGATATTTCAACAACTTCGAGGCAAAACGGTCAGCTACTCTCATCCAGTATGCCGTTTTCAGCTTGTCTGCCATACTGTTGTCTCTTAGACGTGTCTTGCATCTTTACATTGGAAAAACGCAAGAAGTGCATATGGACAGCTACTGATTTTGTGTTAATAGTTTCGGTATCCTTGCATTATAAGAGAATCCGGTTGAACAGCTTACTACTTAGTCTCTAGTTCAAAGGTACGATGATTTTTGTGTCCATCTTCATAGTAAAGTCTCTTGCTTAGTTTACACTGAAAGCCAAAAAAATTGCAGCCCCTAATGCGCATGCGTTGTCCGCTATTTCTGGCCATGATCAAATATCGAATCCACGAAATTTCCGCAGTAAACTTGAGAACGCAAGCCAAAACCAGTTTATCCGTACATGTTTCACAGAACCAAACGGTGTTGAGTTTCGAGCATAATGTCAACCTCGATATGCGTTACAGCTGTAGAAGCACCCTCGTTACAAAAGAGCGGCACAGTGGCTTCATTTCATGATCACGGCATAATAGCCATGCAGTTTCATCATTTTCGTTCGACCGAACATTCTCGCTCAATTTCGGTATGCTTCGTAATCACAGTACAGTGAGTGCCCTACCACTGTAGGAACACTCAGGCTCAATGGCCAAACGACAAGCTTCAAATGCTTTCACAACCATGATTGCCAACGAGCAGCCGAGCGAAGACGCGAGGCTGCGAGGCGGCAGCATCATAGAACCGTGCACGAGAGAAGGGGAAAAAATCTCGAATGGAGCGTAACGACTTAGAATGACGTAATGTTTTTCTGCAATTGTTTCAAGTTAGCCAATTAAAATACGAGTTGTTTTGTTCTGCTTGTTTTCTGAGCCAATGGGAGCGCGAGATGCGCAGATTTTAACCAATTGTAGCGCTTCTTCTTTGGTGTTATGCTGGAGCATTTTTGGCCAGGGAAAGTCTCCTCGTGGCGAGTTTTGCGGAGTCCTGTCAGAGTAGCGACGTTGTTCTACTTCGGGTGAGCAAAAGGACAGTAAAACAATCTTGTGTTCTTGGACTTGTTGTGTTCCTCTTCTAACGCTTTACGTTAGTGCACTTCAGCGAATTGTTTGTCAAGAACCAGCGTGTTCTAAATCGAGCAAGCGTGCTGAAAGTCGGCCAGCGAGCCGTGTTGAAAGTTCAACGTGCCAACATCAGGCCAGTGTGCCATTCAACACACAAGCAATACGAAACAAAAAACATTTGAAAAGCGAAAAATACAAACGAATTGACCAGCGAGTCATTTTTCATTTTTCTTTTAATTTTGTTACTGTTCCAGAGAGTTGCGCTCGTTGGCACTTAGCGAGAGCTATTCCTAGTAAATAAATCAGAAGAAACTACTTTCGACAAGTTAACCCGTTCGTCACGCCCAAATTTGGAATGCCCAAATTTGGATAGAACACAAAAGAACACATCTTTATATGGATTTCCATTGTGGACGCAGAGTGAAGGAGGGACAACTCAATCCCATAAAGGTCGCCTCTCCACTTCGTGGAGTGGGCGACCTTAAAAATAGAAGAAGAAATGCAGTAGACACGTGCACCTTACAGGTGCCTATTTTTAAGCTCGCGTTCAGCACGAAGCGCTGAAAAGCGAAGCTTTATGCGATTGATCCAACTGGAATGTGTTCCGTGTCCGGTGCTGTCAACAGTGGATTCCAAATATGGAAGTCGTTCTGTTCCCAATTTGGGCAGTATCGATATTACCGACAACGGCAACAAAATCGAGAACGCGATCGTCGAAGTAGTTTTTGTGGTGGCATTTTTAAGCGTCCCACCTTATTGCAGTT
The DNA here is from genome assembly GCA_964036295.1 of Plumapathes pennacea. NCBI lineage: Eukaryota > Metazoa > Cnidaria > Anthozoa > Antipatharia > Myriopathidae > Plumapathes > Plumapathes pennacea. The sequence continues at coordinate 27,369,822 of OZ038463.1, read as the reverse complement.
AAGACTGCGTCAGCCAGTCAGTCCGTCATTCTGTGTCAACAATTGCCTTTGAATTTTGAGCATCAGCGAATACGCATGAAGAAACGAAGAGATGGGAAGACGTTTTCTGGAGTTGTTTTAATTGTTATCATTTGTATTCCTTAATTGCCAGTAGATCTGTTGCACTTCAGACCCATTATCACACAGGTTTTGGTAAATTCTCGGTTGTTTGACAAACGTAAGTCAAAGTTAAAATACCCGTGACCACTGACAGCCCTGAGCGACTTCAGCTTGTCGAAATATTTCTATCGTTTGATTATAGTTGCTTTGCTTCGCATAGTTTTCGCCAGCAATGAAAAATGCTGTAGAGAACTGGAAGAAGAAGAAGAATTCGAAAATGAATTTGACCAAAACCGCAAGTAATGTAAACAAGTTATCAGATTTCATTTAAACTTATTCGACTTGAAACTCAGCCAAAAGAAGGAAAGGCGTGTTTCCTTTAAGCACGTATTTAGTTTGAATGCAGCCCAGGCTGGAGTATCATGGCCTCTGATGAATATGTAGATGTTGAACATAAGCTGTGCATGACGTGAGTAATGAAGTCACGGATAGACTTTTTTTCAGTGCGACTCCGGAAGTCTCCTTCCGGTTCAAAGATTTGGCTCTCGGTGATGAATTTTAAATTCTCCCAATTCGAGCATCTAAGTTTATAATTTTTACCCTCTTGTAAATGAGGGTTTTCAAAGCTGAGACTAAATTGATTATGCGGTTCAGCAAAATTGAAGGCCCGCGGAAACGAATGCGAACTTCCACATACCTAAAATTGAGCAATTTTTCCGATGTGGTCTTGAGCCAGTTTTATTAAATACCCACTCCCGCAAAAGTACTTTTTACAAATTCGCGAGCTTACAGCTGCCTTGCTACTTTGATTTAATAACTCCCCGCCCTCTCCCTCTCTCTCTCTCTCTGCCCCCACCCCTCTCCCCCTCTACAGAGTCAATTTTTAAATAGGCCCCCTGTCCCGGTGGGTTTATTAGAGCATTTTTACGGTACCTGACGTTCCAGTAACACTATTTCATCTTTCATTCCTTATTCAGGTCCTACCGTGTCTACAACTCTCCAGGTTTTTGTAGTCATCATGTACTCAATATCTATCGTTACATCTTTGGTTGGAAACATGTTGATATTGTACATTATTCACAAGCTGCACAAGGAGACCTGCACCCGAAGAGCTATCAGCTACTTGTTCGTGAATCTTGCTGTGGCAGGCTTGATAATAACTTTAATTGCCATGCCCGACGGTATCGCATTTTACTTCAGGAACTGGACGTGGCTCGGAGGCAAAGCAGTTGAAGGAAATATTCTTTGTAGAGTTGTTCGGTTCTCCTTTGCCCTTGCAATTGGTGCTTCAATTTGCACACTTATTGCAATGACTGTAAATAGATTCCTAGCAGTAGTGTATCCCATGAGAGCAGATGAATACTATTCTCCAAGGAAATCTACCATAATCATCTGGTTGAGCGCTACGGTATTGACGTTTCATAGGTTGCTGACCTACTCGACCACTAGAAATGGCGATTGCAATTCTGACTGGTCGCTCTTCAGTACTTCTGCAACAACAGGTTTGATGATTACTTTTTTCTTCTACTTGTCGATGCTGTTTATTTTGCCTCTCACTGTCATGGCTGCACTCTACTCCGTCATGTACATCAATCTTCAACGTCGGACAGAGCTTGGTATCGCCAATTTGGAGCTAATACAAAGCCAAAACCGAAAAGTTGTGAAGATGCTCATATCAATTGTAGTGGTGTTTATTTTGTGTTGGATTCCGGCGCATTCAATGCACCTCTTGTGGATGTTAGGCAAGTATCCACCTCTATACGTGTCCTTTCTCTGTTTCTGGTGTGGACACAGCCACTCAGCCATCAACCCCTGGATGTACATTTACCTAAACACTCAGTTCCGTCGACCTTTCTTGGAAATCATCGGCAAGCGCAGTACTGGTAACAAAATCAAGGATAACCGAGTCGACTGGAAAACGTACAATATTAAGATCTCCACAACGGCCTCGCTCAGCACCTGTTATGAAACAGCACTGTAGTCTTTACCAGATACTTTGGCTTCGAGTCACACACTTGTCAAGGAACCTGTGGCGGTCTAGAAATTAATGCGGCATCTGCCCTTTGAAACCGCGTTCTACGAACTCTATCAAGCACTAGAACCGATATCTTTTTGAGAAAAGTATAGGCAAACTGTGAAACTCGGTCTTGAAGAATCTCTGCTAGTTGTAAGCAGAATTTTAGGTCACAAGGTGCACCTTTCATTTTACTTGAGACAAAATAGTAGAAAATTCCAGAAGAAAAGAATGATTTAAGAAACTTAATTTAGTTTTGCATCTTAAGTTCAGCGCAAGCGCGCTAGTAGATACGAGTCGATACTTAATATCGCTCAATCTCGTTAACCAGCAAACGGTGGAATAGTACAATTAGCTTCAATCGTTCGTCTACTGACTGCAGCAGAAATATTTATTGTACTGCAGTGTAAAGTCGAATATCTGATTTTATCTGGCTCTCTAGTTGTACTGTAAATATAGTTCTGTAACAGTCCCAAATAATAACTTTCCCCCTCGAGGGTGATCAAACGAACACGGTAATTAAAATGTCGAATCTTAGTATAAGCAAGGATTGAACTGTACAGCGATTATCCGCCGTGTCTCTGATATGGCGAATCTGACTCCAGAAAGATTTGCTGAGATCGTTTATACGTTTATTCGTAAGCGAAAGTGCAAACAAACGAACACCTGACAAGGGACAATCTAATCGTGGCGTTATCTTGGCCTGCGTTTGACTGTTCTGAACACGATAACACTGAACACCTTTGGTGTATCATTAATAGCCTGCGCCGTATCCGAACTAAGTCGGTATCTTGTTGGTGTTCTTTTGCATGGAATATATATATATATATAAATAAAATCCATATCTTTAAGCCGCCGTGTAATTTTCTTTTTATTGTATTAGACACGAGTGTTTTACGAGAAATTGCACAAACAACCGTGCAAAAGCGGGAAATGATGCCAACGATATCTTCACTAGTGAGGATATGGAAAATACGCCACTCGGGTCTCGGATGTAGTTTCATATGGATTTTACGCACGGTATATTTTCCAGTAAAACACTCGTGTCTATATATTAAATATATATATGGAATAAAACATCAAGCGTGCGCAAAAACTCCAATATAAACAATAGCATGCTAATAAGGCCCATACTGAAAACTCTTATATCATGCCAGGGTTTTTAAGCCAATTGTGTTGGGTGATAAATGATATTTTGTTATGATGCCCATCAAATATTTCCTCCCGCGCGTGATTGGTGGAATCGTGACACGTGACCGAATAACGTCCGCTCACGAGCGGACGTTATCAGCAAATAACCCCCGCCTGGCGAACAAACGCTGTTTATTGACAATATCCGAACACAACTTTATATATTAATCACAAAAACCCATTACAAGATGACTACCGAGGAGGACATCAATTTATTGGTCGAAAAAGCAGTTCCAGAAAGCACCAAAATACTTCACAGTCCCCGCGCCATTATTTGCGCTGCGAGAGGAAATATTTGAAGGATAATAAAGACAATAAACTACTTTTGGCTTCGGAAATATGCACGGATAATTGTCCTTGGACATTATCTGTTCCTCGAAGCTCACAGTTGCGCTTCGCTTTCGGGCAACTGTTTGCTTCTCGGAACAGATAATATCCTCGGACAATTATCCGTGCATATTTCCGAAGCCAAAAGTAGTTTATAGTTTATTTATTACAGCTGTCGCCTTAAAGTAGGCCTTTAAGTAACTCCTGGGGCATAACTTTGTTTTGTTTCAGTTTGCTCTTCTTTTGCTATAAAGTGATTAACTCTTTCTAGCCTCCGGAAAGGAGTCCATGTTGAAGTTGTGACCGGAAAACATCGAACGTATTTTGTAGTTTTACGTCCCATATGACTTCACTCTCCTACAAACAGGTGGCACAAGGGCTTAATACCCGACAAAAACAACACAATATCCCCTCATGAGAATAGCGCGGTTGCTTCGACGGACAAACCCCAAATGATGGTCACTAGTTCGGCAGACCCTTCAGAGCGCCCTTCCCTATATCACCCGTGTCACTTCTGTTCTTGTATTAGCGTTTTTACAGCCTACACTCGCTCATCCGCCGCCACCACTTATTTCTAATCAACCCGCTTTAATTCATAGTTCTCATTAGTCATTCATGCTAACTTTCGCCACACCACACTCTCCCTCTATTTTTTTCACTCATTACTACTTCTCACTCTTTCGTCCCATACAACTTCCTTCTCCTACAAACAGTTGGCACAAGGGCTTAATACCCGACAAAAACAACACAATATCCAGTCCCATACAACTTCAATTTCCAACAAACAATTGGCACAAGGGCTTAATACCCGACAAAAACAACCCTTCTGTTGCACAAACGGTTGAATTACAGCATTTAAAGTTTAACCAATAAGAGACCAATTCTGCCCAGTTCTTGCGCAAATTTTGATGAGGTATTCGCAGTTCGTGAGTCATTTAACACTGAACTGTCATTCACTTGGGGAATAAGTGATTTTCAGGATCTAGTTAAGCTAAAAGCACTCGTCGTTCGGTCAAGAACACATATCTCTCCACTTTGTATCGTGTAGTTACTGTTCAAGTGAAACTTCGTTAACTGCAAGTATATCGGTCCTCTTTCATTCGAACTATGCATCACACATGATTTGAGGCCGTTTGCCCACGGACGGAACCAGTCATAAGAAAGCACATTAAACGGCCACGATTTTAAAATAGGGAGAGGTACCTAAACTAACATTTGTTGGGATCATTCTTTATTCATGTAAATACAATCTGTCTTCTGTATGAATGCTCTATGTTGTATATTATTGATATTATATAGTCTACAGTCGCTTCAGTTAATGGCTCATACGATGGTTTCGATATTTGGAAAAGATATTTTCTATTGTCCGCGTGTCTTAAAAGTTTCTAGTGGACATTCAGAAGCGCTTCTGACGCTTAAATTCGTGACAGTTGATTTACGCGTTTTTTCAGTTTTTCAGGTGCTATAGCAGCTGCTACTTTGTAAGTTTGTGAATGATATATCACTGGGTAAATAATTGTCAATTGTTGCAATGCGAATAGATAGACTCCGGTTGATAGGTCATAAAAAGACACTAACTCCCTTTGTGATATATTATACTGACACCAAAAGAGCCAAACGCAGCGTAAAAACAATTAATACCCAGTAAAAAACTAAGATAAATATGAGGAGACAAGAGCAAAACACTTCAATTGGATTCACGAATCAAACAAATTAGAATTCAACAAAATTTACACCAGCAGAATGGGTGTGCAAGGCATGATGGTTAGGCATTTTTCTCACAGTGTTGAAGCTCGACAAGGATCGCGTGCTTCAAACACAACAACATATTTAGCTCTCTTCACGAATCATCCTCGTCTTAAGGTACAAATTACCAACTCAACATGAGGTTTACATCACTATAGTTGATGATTTGACCACATTTTAGAATAAGGACTTAAATAATTTGCCCTTCTTTTTTCTTTTGTTTATTTTCTTTTTTTTTTTTTTTTTTTTTCAGTCTACTACATCTGACGAGAGCACGAATCAAAACAGTGAGTATGAACCAAAACGTGCGGGAGATTAATTAAATCACCACAGAAAGATCGGAGATTGAAATTGTGCCGTTCATATATTCTGAACAAACAAATTAGAATTCTAGATATACTTTAATACAAATTATTTTTGACGAATTTTGACATTTTTTGTTATTTTTTTAGACACGGAATCACAAGTCATATGTACAATTAAATGCCAGATTTTGAAGCGTCTATGTCCGTAGATTTGAAAAAAAATTTGTTTTGAGACTAGAGGGTAAGAAAATCTGTAACATGATCAATTGGACGGTCCAATAATACGCTCGCGCACATGTAAATCGAGCTGTAGTCGTCCGCTTTTTTTCTTTAGAACTAACATTTGGAGGACTTATTCCTTTGACAAAAGGGAACATTTTTTCCTCTGTACACTCCTGTCCGACCTTTCTTTCGACTATGTGGCATTTTTTACGATTTGAAATTTTGAACTGAAATATCATGAGAACATTGTGTCGGACAGAAGCGGACAGAAGTTATGTTGTTTATCACACACTTTTGTGCAATAGAGCGAAAACTCAAAGAGGTGGCTCGACGCTATTTGGTACTATGAAGGCTGCACTTTCTTTATTTCTGGAATATTCGGCGAAAACAGAGTAAAAATTGCAAAAAATGCGCTCTTTCGACACTCAACAAGCCCGGCATCTTGAATCCTTTCGTGACGCTAAATTTCAGCGAAAGACTGGGAACTACAGCCTCAAACAAGGCAAAACAGTCCATATTTGAAGCTCTCTTATTCCCGCGAAACGAATCACATGGGGCAGATATAAACAATAACACCTTCTCCAGGTAAGGTCACGTCGCTGCGAGGATGTTGACAAATCCGGCCATTGTTGTAAGAGTTGCGAAACTAAATGGTCCTGAAAACTCGGCAAATATCACAACTATGACGCTGCCTGTCGACTCTAAATGTAACGAAGTCAATGCTGGAAAGGTACGAATCAAAATGATTTGTTCTGATTCGGAAACTAACGTTGGTGGCAAAGACAACAGGCCATCACGTCGAGCGGGCCGTGGATAAATGATCGTGTCAATATCCACCGCAAGCTACAAAAATGCTCTTTCAAAGTAAAGAGTCATCAAAAGTGCATATATGTGCCATGTTTCGTTTTTCTCAAGCAACACTAAAAGATTTTAGATCAGAAGCGTAATTGCAGACTTGAAATAATTCAGGCAGAAGGTGCTAAAACTGTCAAAATTTACGACAGGACCGCGCATTGGTGAAACCACAACCTCCAGGGAGCTCTGTAATTCTCCTCGTTTTTGCCGCGAAACCCGTACCTAGAAATGAACTTTGTACGTGAAATGAACTTGATACGTATATCTCCAATATGGTTCGGCGCATGGTTATCAAACTTGGCACACAAGCTCCTCGTTGTAAACATTTTTGAAGGTGTAAAAATTATCTAAATCAGAGAGGGTCACTTTAGCCTCCAGTACTACGTATTTATCTCGACAAAAAAGAGTCTGTCACACAAGCTAGTTGAGCCGCGGGTTTTGCAATTTATAAAACTAATCGTAAAATTTTGATAATTGTCCGACGGGTTAAAGATAAAAGAAAAGGTGTATTTTATGTGTATTAATCTTACTTTAAAACATATTTGAATAATAAAACATTGTCCATTCTCACCGAAACAACTTTCGATAGCACGAGGTTCAGAAGCAGCTGGAATGCGCGTCTACGCTATAACACCTCTATAGTTGATTGTATATCTGCGCCATTCCAACCCTTCTGTCATATGTTGAATAAGGGGCTTGTAGCATTTAAAGTTTAACCAGTAACTAGGATCACCTCTGCCCACCTATATCAGTGGCACCTCAGGCAAGAATTGCGCAAATAAGCAGTAAACTACTTTTGACGAGGAAATATGCACGGATAATTGTCCAAGGTTATTGCCTGTTCCGAGAAGCGAACAGCTGACCAAGAGCGAAGCTCGAGGGCAACTGTGAGCTTTGAGAAACAGATAATGTCCAAGGACAATTATCTGTGCATTTTCCCGAAGCCAAAAGTAGTTTATTGTCTTTATTATGGATCGAACTTCAACTATTTCCTCTCGCAGCGCAAATAATGGCGCAAGGACTGGAAAGTTCTTTGGTGCTTTCTGGAACTGCTTTTTTGACAAAATGAATTGATGTCCTCCTCGGTAGTCATCTCGTAATGGATTTTTGTGATTAATATATAAAACTGTGTTTGGATGTTGTCAATAAACAGCCATAGTTCGCCAGGCGGGAGTTATTCGGTCACGTATCAGGATTCTACCAATCACGCGCGGGAGGAAATATTTAGTGGGTCATAAATGCTGATAATCTTACGCAGTCCTTGAATTATTCAATGCACTGCAGCGTCAATATAAAAAGTACTCCTAAAGTACGATACTCTGTCCAGGTTAAAAGTTTGACGATATGTCTACTTTAATAAAGATATTTCAGAATAAGGTATTTAATGATCTGCCCCTTTATTTCAGGTACTGCCGTGTCAGACAATCCGCAACCTCTTGCTCTTGAAGTTTCAGTACTAATCATGTACACAATCATTTTTGCTGCTTCCTTCGTGGGAAACACTTTGGTCTTGATCATAATTTTTAAAAAGCCCTACACAAGAAAGGCACCAGCATCTTGTTCGTGAATATGGCCGTTGCAGATCTGATAATTCTGTCATCAGTGCCCGATAGCGTCGCTTTCTACTTCAGAAACAAGTGGCTTGGGGGAATTGGAGGGAACATTCTCTGTAAAATTGTTCGTTTTTTACCTGTCCTTGCAATTGCTGCTTCAATTTTTACACTGGCTACAATGACTTTAGATAGATTCATTGCGATAATATATCCTTTGCCTGTATTTACAAGCTGTACCCCTAGAAGTTTTACCGTAGTAATCTGGGTCAGCTCCACTATATTGACATTTCATCGATTATTGACCTATTCGAACTCGTCTGGCTACTGCGAGTCCGACTGGTCACTCCTTCATATCAATAATACCACAGGCGATACTATCTCGAATAGCATGTACTTCGGCCTTATGTTCTTTTTGCCTCTTATCCTCATGGTTGTACTCTTTTCCATCATGTGCACCACTCTTTCTCAACAAGAAAGGCCCGGATTCGTTCACATGGAAAACTTACAACGCAGACTCGATCGAAACAGAAAAGTATTTAAGTTGCTTATATCAATTGTAGTGGTCTTCATTCTGTGTTGGCTGCCGGTTGCGGTGATTCACCTTCTTTGATCGTTGGGAAAGAGGGTTCCTGAATACGTGATGTTCCTTTGTTTCTGGTGTGGACACAGCCATTCAGCCATCAACCCCTGGATGTACATTTACCTCAACTCTCAGTTTTATCGCGCCTTCCTGGAAATCATTGGTAAATCTCCTCCAAATAGAGCAAGGTCGGCCCAAATGTGAACACGAAATTGTCGGCGCCGATCCGCTCCAAACTCCGTAATGATACCCTGCTTGTCACCTCTCGTGAAACAGTCCTGTAAAAAGTCTAGTCACCACTTGCTATTTTATCATACTAGAAATACGATAATCGCAGATACCCCCTCACTCTGCCATTGATGGGACTTTTACTTTGGTAACTCCCAACAAGAGTAGCCTTTGTTTTACCGAAATGTCGACTCAATCTTTTCTTCGAACTCAAGTGCTACACGCAAAGGAAGGAGAAAAAGAATGGTGTGTCATACTTTTGCGTTGAAAAAAGAATCGATTGCGTGACGAAGTACATATTTCCCACGGTCGGCACGTCAAATTAATTCATACAGTCTGCCAAGCACGTTCTCAAAATTTAATACTCAAAGTTTGAAGTTGGTAAAAAAGGAACACTGATTTTCTAATTTTGAATTCATATAGGCAGTACAATTAAATAGCTTCCTGTGCGATCTGATTTTATTCTGGAAGGCATTCACCAGACTCAGGCATGCATATTTAATAGACTCGAATTGTTTTGCATGTGAACCCACTCAAAACAGCAAGATTTCTCCCAGAATCAAAGCAAAACTTGAACAGTTTACTTCAAATTATACACGGGCTTCAAACCCAGTAATACTTCTAAGGGCTTGTGAACGATTCTCGCTGCAATCACCGCGTGTCAGATTACAGAAAAATAAGACATCTGACTAAATCATTCAAGGCTCCAAGTTCCGATTGCTCTGAGCGAATACGGTAGCCGAAACTGGCGACAGAAGCGTAGTAAAACAATACTTCGAAGGAAAATGATCAGCATACAGATTTTAATACATTCTTGAAGTGACCGAGTTACAAGCTATACGGGATAGAATATATTTGTCACGGTGATTGTTCGATTTTCACTGACTAACCTTTGTTGCTTGTCCTTTCTAAATAAGTATCTGAGTTTAACACAAAACGGCGTCTGAAGCTCCCGATTTGCTTTCAAGCGCTGTTCCCTTTGCGGAGTTGTCTGTGTTACCCGCTTCTGTTCATGTCGCTTTTGGTCGGCATTTATGCGCTGTTGTCTTTGCGGAGTCTTTTCGGCCCGCTTTTTCTCCTGAAGGTCTCGATTCGCTTTCAAGCGCTGTTCTCTTTGCGGAGTTGTCTGTGTTACCCGCTTCTCTTCATGTCGCTTTCGATCGGCATTCATGCGCTGTTTTCTCTGCGGAGTCTTTTCTTCGGTCCGCTTTTGCTCTTGAAGTGCCTGTTCCCTTCTCTTTTGAAGACGAGCTTCGCGAGACCGTTCTGTTTCAAGTTTTCTAGTTTTCAAATTCATTTTCGTGAGCGCAGTTACGTACAATTGTTGCTTTGTTCAAATCTTTCTTAAAAACATGGCGGTGACGCTAGTCGATAGCCTTATTTCGACATTGCCTTAGGCACCTGGCCTAAAAAGGTCGCATCGGACAAACACACAAACAAACAAACACACGAACATTAGATTTCGAGATGGCGACGCGCTTGGAGTCTTCAAATGAGCCGACTATGATGCATAAGCGTCGTAAATATTTCCCTCACTTCGTTCGGGGATAAAAAATGAAAGGAATCCAAACGTGAAAGATCATTTCATCGCTTTTATGACTCTCAACCTCTGTTTCGAACGTCGGGTATTCTCGGTCGCCAACTGGCCGCCATTTTTTTGCAAGAACTGCGCCAGTGTTATGCACTGATCAGCAGAACCCGCTTCCGCCGAAAGTTTATACCGTACCCATGGAGCGAGCGAGCGAGCGAGCGAGTGAAATTTCCCACCACTCACAATAACTCGTTCAGTGCTTCGCATTCACGAGTTAAAAAGGAAAAAACATTTAGAGCTGGAAAAATGACCGACACTGAAAACAATATTTACAATTCTGTGGGACAATTGAAGCATTTCCCTTAGATTCGAAACGCGAATCTTCATTGCGCTTTCTGAAAACTCTTACACCTTCTCGTTGCTCGTTGCTCGCACTCTCCACAGTCCTCACTTGATGCGAATGAACGAAAAAATAATGGAACGACCAGAGGTGCAGACCAGACTGTGTTACATAAAGCAGAATAAAGCGAAAGTCACGGCGGGAACAGTATACAACGGCTGTGGTCACACTAGAAAGCTAAATCATGATTTTGCACCCTAAATCTTGATTAAGGAAGCCGCAAGAATAAATCGTGATTTAGAAGAGGTGGCATTCGTGCTCTCCATGAGGAGCCCCGAGGGATCATTACGGGTATCGGGTCACAGGCAAAGTAGAGGTCGCATTCTTAACATGAGTGATTTGATCATGTAAAGTATAAGACCGGGGGTCGTATTCTTAAAGTGATTGAATCGATCATTTCCAGTATACGACCTCAACTATAATTTCCAGGGGGGGAAATAGGATTTTGATCATTTTAGGAACACGACCGGTCGTTTTCTTAAAATGATCAAGTTTTTCAATTTAGGTTTACGACCGGTTGTATTCTTAACATGAAAAATGTGCTCAATTTAGGAACACGACCGGTCGTTTTCTTAAAATGAGCACGTTTTTCAATTTAGGTTCACGACCGGTCGTGCTCTTAACATGAAAAACGTGCTCATTTCAGGAACACGACCGGTCGTTTTCTTAAAAAGAGCATTTTTTTTTCAATTTAGGTTTGCGACCGGTCGTATTCTTAACATGAAAAACGTGCTCATTTCAGGAACACGACCGGCTGCTTTCTTAAAGTTAAAATCATGGCCAAAAGTGTTGGGACGATACAAATTCCCCCTCCTCCCCTCCCTCAAATAAATGTTGGAATATCAGTTGCACCAACTCACACCAACGTTGATTCAGAGGGGTGGGGCATCATAGCTACCTCTAGTGTTGATGATTTTGTTTCAGTACAAATTACATAGCCTTGGGGTAAAGCAGTAGGTCGTAAATTCATATTCAATCAGCATCGTCCCAACTAATTTTGGCCATTATTGTAGGTTTTTCATAGGTTTACGACAGGTCGCTTTTTTCCAAAAAAGGAAAAAAAAACATATCGGGTAATGGTAGCGCTCTATAGTTTGTACTATTGTTCTTTACGCATGAAAGCATAAGCACAATCGTAAGCACAACAGTCATTATTTCACAGTGAAAACAGGCTCGACGCAAGCAAAAGCACAAGGATCAAAATATGTTTATGTTTAAGATAAATTCTATGGCCGATCTTCCACAGTACAAACCGCTTTGTTGATTTTATAGGAAGTATTTATCATCGTAGTGTTGTAGGAAACGTGGGTAATCCGTATCTCCCACCCGGTGGTTATTATTTGCATATAGTCTTCGTTCCTAGCTTCCTTATACGCCATCCTCACCAACACGCTAGTTTGTTTGGCTCTTAATTTATTTTCGTTTGGTTTCTTGTTATAACATGCATTATATTTTCTCCGTTAAAGGCTGGTTTACTCGAACGACTGAAGCATAAGTATAAGCGCAAGCATAAGCATAGCACATATAAGCATAATGATCAAACACGTCCGTTCTTTATGTTTATGATTACGCTTATGTCGCCACTGTCGATACTTATGCTTGCGTCGTCCGTGTAAACCATCCTTAAGTGTTCATGGGTGCAGTGTTTCGGTCGTAAACTTATTTAAAAAGTTTAGCAATTTAAGAACACGACCGGTCGTAATCTTAAGTTGAAAAAGTTTATCACTTTCTAAATAATACAGCTGTTATTCTTAAAATAATAGAAACAAATTAGAACATTCGACGCCTTATTCGTGAACTGAACGTTATGTCGTAGGTTTACGTCATATGGTCCTCAACCGGCTGCAACAGAGGAGGAAAATAACACCAGTACTGAATAGCCAAGTTATTGCAGTGTAAAAATCCATTTGTTTACGGCCGAAGAACAATTCATAAAAAAATGATTTCACCATTTTACAATGGAACTAAAACCTGTCAACTAATTTATTAACTATAATTGCTATCTTCACAGAGGGTAGCATGACTTTATGGCCGATACAAAATCGTCAAAATTATTTTCACCTGAGAGTGAATTCCTCCAATTATATTCATGAACATAACCGTCAAGGTGCCTGTGGGCAACGCCTCTCATATCCCCAAACCAAGACCTGACATCTTCTTTTGCTAACTCCACATTTTCTCGTTGAGGAAAGTTTCTCAAAGAATAGGGAGCCGCACCGTTCACATTTTCAATGGCCCTGATGTTACTGTAGACGCTTGTATCGTCCTTTACGGGCAAAACTCCAATGGAGGTATTTGGTTTGACATGAATGACGATCACCGGTTTCTCACCTTCGATTAAAAGCAAGAAACCGCTGCAGAAAGTCGGGCAATGAGTAATTGCTGCCGACGATAGGAGACAGCGACACTAATTCTGCATTGTGGCTCAACTCATGGATGTCGGTCTGGATGATCAGTCATGTGACAACTGATGGCCAATTAAACGCAGACATAATGCTCAAGGGACCGTGAGTGTTTTTCTCCGACGGCACTCGAAAGTCGAAGCAAGGACTTTTTGAATGTTCCTTCGTTGTAATGAATCGAGTATTGAAGTGAAACATCGCCTGATCTTCCTGATGATCTCTGCCAAACAACAACACGTTACATTCGCGATGTACCGCCTACAAACGGTATGTCTTTCGCCCGGGGTCTTTCGTGTCAATGCATGTGCCCCTCAATGTGTATCTGTTTCATCATTTGGCTTTACATTTGGTGATCCATGTGAGTAAAACATAAATAAACTGCATTCTGACTTGAGATAACAATTTTTGTTGTTAGCGCTCGTTTTATCGCTGTTGACTCGATACCGCGTTGCGTTACTCACGATTAAATACATGTTGCGAGGGTCAATCACGGGCATTTACTGCTGGCAATCCATTTCTTGTGCAAAATTCAAAGCAGTATGGACACATGTATTTTGTGTGGAACGATTTGTCGAGGCCCACGAGGGTTGTGTACATCTTACGCTAAGAGCCTTCGACCGATGAAGACGAAAGGAGAGATGTCATGTTGTTTGAACTAACAATGGCGGAGGTACGAACGCGGATTCTTGTAAGCTTCTGATCTGTCCAAGACAGTATGTTTCTTCGTTGTGTTTACCAGAGATGGATTTGTGGAGCTATTCGTCTTGATAGTGACCGCGAAACGAATCGGTAGGGAAGAAATATATCGTTCAATTTCTTCGTGAAACTGACTTTGTTTATCACCACGTGGCGATGTACTTTGCACAATTATTTCCAGTCCGGTTGCTAATTTTGCTTCTATTTTGTTTGCAAATTTAATAGATTTACTTTAACGAGATCGATCTGTGAATTTAGAATATCAGTCTGAAGTTTAGAACCATTTCACTAAGTTTTGTATAGATAAATTCGCTGTTCGTCTTCGGATGGACGAACGCTGCGAACAAAATATTTCATTCGGTGATTTATAATTTTACGTTTTATTGCCTTTTGAATTATCTTTTGTCCTTTTTATTATATGTTTTGGTCATGTATTCTAGTTTCAAATAAATTTTAATTAGGAATGGTATCTCGCTTCTGTAATTACTGCGCATTTGGTTTATTTTTGCGAGTCGCGTTGCGTTATCGTTCCCGTACAACTTCCCATAAAGGAATTTGAAGGTAGCTGCGCGCGTTATTTCTCCAGGAGTGAATGGGTTAATAGATTTAGTTACAGTTGTAAACAAGAAAGAAACTTTTTTGCTTCTGTGTTCTGACTTGGTTTAATCAGCGAGGGTAAGCCTCGGCAGCATTCACCTGACCTTTGGTTACTTCTGGTATATAAAATATTCACTATGTTTCTGTAAATTAAAGAACTTGATCGTTAAAAAAAAAAAAAAAAAAAAAGACCGGTCGTAAACCTAAATTGAAAAACCTAACCATTTTAAGAAAACGACCGGTCGTGTTCCTAAATTGAGCAACTTTTTTATGTTAAGAATACGACCGGTCGTAAACCTAAATTGAAAAACTTGATCATTTTAAGAAAACGACCGGTCGTGTTCCTAAATTGAGCACATTTTTCATGTTAAGAATACGACCGGTCGTAAACCTAAACTAAAAAACTTGATTATTTTAAATAAACGACCGGTCGTGTTCCTAAAATGATTAAAATTCTATCCCCCCCCCCCCCCCCTGGAAATTATGGTTGAGGTCGTATACTGGAAATGATCGATTCAATCACTTTAAGAATACGACCCCCGGTCGTATTCTTTACATGATCAAATCACTCATGTTAAGAATGCGACCTCTACTTTGCCTGTGGCCCGATACCCGTAATGATCCCAGTGTAATGACAGTTCCCAAGCCCACCATAAGCTACTCCTTCGTCTGCTTTGTCTCCAGTCTGTTTTGCAATGTTGAGCTTTAGTTCGTAATACTGTACAGCCTTGTCGTACTGTCCGAGGGAGTAGTGACTCTTCCCAAGCCCACCATAAGCTACTCCTTCGCCTTCTTTGTCTCCAGTCTGTTTTGCAATGTTGAGCTTTAGTTCGTAATACTGTACAGCCTTGTCGTACTGCCCGAGAGAGCAATGGCAGTTCCCAAGCCTATCATAAGCTGTTCCTTCACGTTCTTTGTCTCCACTTTGTTTTGCAATGTCGAGTTTTTTTTTTTTTTGCTTGTGACGTCACAAGCTATAAAATGCAGCGATTTTTTTTTTTTTATTTTTCTGGGTTAGAGATCTGCATGCGATGATTGGTTGATATTATCATGTGATTTGTGATGACGTTGCGATCACGTGACTTGTCGAGCAAGCAGTTTCGCCATTTTGAAGACAGCAAGATGTGGGAGGTGGACTTGTGTGTTGCTTGCCTTAGTTGGCTCTGTGGATTATTTTATGGACCGCTCATCTTACTTACAAACGCATACGCCAGCTGCGGTAGACCCATACTAAATTTCATTGAGCGGTTTTGGCTTGGGTCGGTCCGTTCAGCCTCAAAAGCCATATTGAAAGCCATGAAAGCAAATGCAATGAACTTATCAATGAACTGCATAACTATGCACAACTGTACAGAAATGTACGAAGAATCTGATATCCAGAACCTGGAGAACTTGAAGGAACAAGCTGAACGAAGGCGCTCGAGATACAAAGACGAGAACCTGTGTAAAGACGGCGATTCTTGACAAGCGCTTGATAGCGGATTATATGGAACTGTTTAGTATGAGGGTGAACTTGAAGGTACTTTGTATTCTTTTACTTTGTATTATTCTTGCTGATACAAGTAAAGCGTCAGAAAATCTGACTTTTGTTTGGAATCAAAATTTCACTCTGCGTGCATTTATGTTGTTGTTGCGACATTTTGGCTCGGTGCCATGAAGGTCAAACAATCAGTGGAACAGATGGCGTTATTATTTGAAAATTGGGAAATGGCTGAGGAAAAAGTGACCGTTGGTAGATCTTGCTTCGCTCAGTTTTATTGTATTCCCACAAATGTTTATGTGAAAGAAAACCGAAGTCCTCCAAGACGAAGTCGTGAGCCAAGCCACGTACCATTGAATTACCTTTCACGCATTTTGAACAAGAGTAGAAAAGCAGGCGACTAATACAAGAATACATTTCAAAGAATGTCCCAAAGTCGTCAAAAGTTCATGATTATACCCGAGCTTACGTACTTCACAATGCTAATGCGTTCCGTGAACGTGCATGTAAACAACATGGAAACAAAAAAGCCACAGATGGAAATGGAAAGAGAAAATTAGGATCACTAAACCATCGCTGCGAGAAAGCTAGAAGCTCAAAAAGAAGATTGCCAAAAGTAACCGAGGTGCTAAGATACGTTTGTATTTTAAAATGTGTTAAAACACAGGCATTGCAAGATCAGACGTATTCAGAGATCAAAATCACAGAACCAAGTACAATGGGTTTTCTCTGTCAAGGGATATAGAAAAAAATTCCGGTCCTTCAGTTGTTGATCCAAACAAAACGATCATCGCGGAAGCCATACTTTAAGAGCGATTTTGGCTTGCATTGTTTTTAAGCGTCGGAAGACTTGAAAATAGCCGTACACAAATGCTTGATGTGTTACCAGCGGGACCCCCGTAAAGTACGAAGGGTTGTGTTTTGCAAATGCTCGATTAAAGATACCGCTTCAACCAATGTATCTGTGTTCTGAGCAATATTTGTGTGAAAGAACATCGAATAAGTAGTAGAAGACGTGTCGAAACTTGATAGAACTTGAACTTTTCCCTGCGGGCAGAGCGTCTCCCTTTGTCGGAAACTCTGCGGCTTTGTGTAACGCGCGGCGTATACGAACAGTCGGCGTTTAACTTCGTTTTGCGTGCAGTAAAGGTTCTTTGTTTATTGTCTGAGGATATTGAATTACTAATAGGATTGAGGCAAATATCACGCGAGATTAAGATAAAAGATCTGTCAATGAAATGTCACGAGCATAATATCATAGAACGGGGAATCACGAATCATCAGCTACTTAGCTTTCACTCACGCCGCTTTAACAAAAGCAGGAAAGACCGGCAGGCGATTACATCGAGAATATTTGTCACTGAATACCTCGAAGTCTTCAAGGTTGATATCCAACTATCCGAGCCGTAATTGTTCGCTCCACAAGCCCGTGATGCACGCCTTTGTTGTCACGGTATTCAAACGTCTGCAGCTTCCGATAGAGATTAATTTCGTATGGACGGGGCCTTAATGTGCTACAGCTACTTGAACATGATGCACACGCTGGGAAGATGAGATAAGGCTATTACGCTGTCTTACAGCTACTTAAGATGTCGGGTATTCCCCAGTCAATCCCATTACAAAATGACAACACAGTTCCTCCACAAAACATGTCAGCTTGAAAATTCACTCAACAAGGTTGCCAGGTTGTATAGAAAGCGTCACACAAGTACTGTCACGTGCATCGGAAAGCAATGAAAACTGGGTTGTTGCAAACGAAGAATATTCCTACGGGGCCTTCGATAATTGTTTTCTCTCAATTATTATAATACACTTTTTCGTGAATATCTGTTTGACCGAAATTAGAAGAAAAGAGGGCAAGAAAAATAAAGGGAGCTCTTGGATCCGTCATTTGCAAAAACTGACTCGGCTATAATATCTTTTGCATATAAACGCACGACAAAAGTTCCTCTCCCGGGACCCCGCGTGTCTCTATTCATTGTACTAATGACGTCACAAGCGCACTGGCCACGGGCCTGTCTTGTTTGATAATATTCTAGAGACGACATGTCATACAAAACAGATGCCAAGATCACTACACCAGCACTCGGTGTGTATACAGTTTGCTTTACAGTGTCTCTGTATGCTAAGACACTCAAGTTTTGTCGTGCTGCCCAGGACGAGTAACTTGTTTCATTAGTGTGTTGCTGACTTTATAGTTTACAGGAACCAATTTGTTCAGCAAATAGTACAGCGCTGCAGTCAAAGCACAAAGAGCACATTAAAAAGGTGAATTAAGATAAACTATTCTGACCGTTCTGCCCTGCACCGTCTGATGGATGTTAAATGTAAATAAGAATCAAGTATTAACTCCTAAACATACTATCAAGATAATTAATTATTTCAAAATCTTCCCTCAGAAGTTTGGACCGTCATGAGATCAGGAGCCTGGCACTTCGCAAAAATGGATAATTAACTTGCATCTCGAGCTTATGAGTCAAAGGATAACAGAGTGTTGTTCTACAAACAGATATCTGTGTGTGGCCATTGAATAAATCTGACTTTTCGTAACTTTCGGCAAATGCACAAGTCAAACCTCCTGAGTCAGGAATAATAGAGATTGGAATTTACTCACAAATGATGAAATATATATATATATATATATATATATATATATATATATATATATATATATATATATATATATATATATATACAGCCCTTTGCAAAAATTTTGAGCCCTCAATATATATATCACTATATAAAAATATCGAGTGCATTGTGGGAAGAGTTCAACTGGAAAAATTTCTTCCCCAGCCAAATAACGAGGAGGAACACACAGTAATCATCTTTTTTGAACTTAAATATCTTCTGGTAATATATTGTTCTGATTTGTGTGGTTTGTATGCAATTTTAGAACCATTACCTTCCCACAATGCACTTGATATTTGTATATAGTGATCTATATTGAGGGCTCAAAATTTTTGCAAAGGGCTGTATATATATATATATATATATATATATATATATATATATATATATATATATATATATATATATATAAGAAAGTCCCACTCTTGTCTTTCTCATATTCTGTCCCTAAAAATTGTCATTTTAGTTCTCAGAGAAGGAGGGAGAGGGGTTGAGTTTGTCGTGATCTATAATTTAAATAAAAATTTTAATATATTAGGGTCTTATTTCACAACATATAATTTAACCTTGTGAGATCAAAATAACAAAGTTCTCCCAATTAAAAATTTTCAAGGAGTGGTACCATATTTCTTCTTGATTCTGTCTGTATTGAGATCACATAATATTTAATGTTGCTAGAGTGTTAGTTCGCTTTGGATGTAAGTGAGCATGCGGAATCAAGGCTACAGTTAAGGTAAATGTTATTCCTTTTTATTTATTTTATCTTGTTATACAAAAGAGCAGCAGACACAAGTATACACACTCACTGGAAAATTCTATCCTCTTACATACTGTGTAAATAACGTAAAAAAGTTCCGTAAATCATAAAAATTACACTACGTGTAAATACATTTACAAGTATTGTAAAATATGTTTACACATATTTCAAATTATGATTAAAATATGTTTTACACAAATTTTACATTTTATGTAAAACGCACAATTGTGAAATGTGTGTAAATACTTATAAGTAAAATGTTATATGAAATATTATTTAACATACTGTGTAAATAGAGAAGAAATTTATGTAAATCATGATTTACTTACAGCTCACACTGCGTAACACAATTGTACACCGTGTAGACACAAGTATACACACTGCTACTCTGTATAACTTCAAAACTGGCAGGTGTTGATCAAGATACCTAGTTTTCATCATCAGTAAAGTTTTGGTGAAAGTTACTAGAATCAACCAAAAGTAAGAGAAAATTTCATTCTGGCAGTAGAGTCAGTAAAGCTGCAATATCCTATCCCGCATTATAACCAGCTAAACTATTAACCACAAAAAACCCCAGCATGCAGGACCAGGCGCATAAAAAATATGTTGAAATAGGTACTAAAAAATAAAATTTACTTGGAAACTTCGATTCACACAGCCAGCAAGCCAAAGGGCACTGGAAATTACATAAAAATACACCAATATGCTTCGCTATGTACGGGTTCCTACAATACCCCAAAACTGGTGTTCTATTGCATGTCTATTAAAGTGAACATAAGCCCAAACATTATATCTTCACAATCGATTCTACATAAAGTGAATAGTTGACTATTAGATTATTTCTGTGTTTCAACATTGCGCCTATAAGTTATAGAGGTTTATATTTCGAATATGGTAATGACGTGACGTCAAAGGAGTAATTCAATGTTATTTCTTTCTCTTCGTGATTGGAACTGTTTCCAGATTCATACAAAGTATTTGGTAAAATCATTTACACAGAATTCAAATATAAAATGAACGTTGATAAAATGTCAATTATCTCTGCCAACAAGATTTTGTATAATAAATTGTTCCTTCTTTGACGTCACGTCATTACCATATTCAAATTATATACCTTTATAACTCAAAGGCGCAGCGTTAAAACGCAGACTTATTCTAATAGTCAACATATTTCCGTCATGTAGATTCGATTGTAAAGATATCGTTTTTGGGCTTATGTGCACTTTAAAGCCTTGTCCTCACTAGCGCATAAGCATAAGCATAAGAATAAGAATAAGAGAGCGACAGTGGCGACATAAGCATAAGCATAAGGAACGAACATGTTTGATCCTTATGCTTATGCTTATGCTTATGTCGCCACTGTCGCTCTCTTATTCTTATGCTTATGCTTATGCTTATGCTTATGCTTATGCTTATGCTTATGCGCTAGTGAGGACAAGGCTTAAAGCTGGACACATTAGCGTGGATGACTTCGTAAAACCAAAAACCAAAGCAAGTTCACTGCCAGTCTCAAAGGTTCTCAGAAACACTTTCAACCAATCAGGAGTCAATGAAGTTATTTTGTGCTTTGTTTCAATTTGAAGAGACCAATCGGCAGTGCGAGAAAACGCTGACGTCAGCCTGTTTCCTCGTGTGAGAAGATCGCTATCAGGTTTGCTTTTGTTCCTGATTTACCAAAGCAGTCACACGATTACTTTTGGCAATCATTCGAAAACATCTCAATTGCATATGTAGTTGTTCTTTTATTAAAAACCGTCCAAAGAATCTATACCGAAACCCGCCAAGGCTACCACCAAAAAGGGTTAGAGCAGTCAGTTTATCTCGGTCCCAGACCTTGTGACCGTAGTAGAGAAGACCAAGCTCTACATTATGTCCGCCGCAACGGCCATGTCATTTTCCACCAACACGTCATACAGGTGTCCCACAGTGCAGTTCGGATTTCTCTCTTCCAACTCGTCCATCATTGCGTCAGCAGGATTGCGAGTTCGGCGGTCGAGAAAACGGATTTTAACATTTGACAGACCCAGTTTTGAAGCCACGTCTTTCCATTCTTCTCCCGCTAAAACATAAATAGTACAACAAAGTTGGAAATTCTACTTTTGATCTTTAAGCCCTTCAACAGCACGATTACACAAAACCGTGGATTAAATGGCTAGGGTTTACACAAACTTTCTCATTCTTCCAAACTCCCTCTCGCGTTTGCCTCAGGCTATGCAAACACGGCAAGCGTTTTATATTTCTTAAATATTAGATGAAGTCAGTCGCATGTAAGTTCAAGTTTAAGAAAAACGTCACAAAGTACGATAAGATACGATAACAAGACTAAACCAAAAGGATTACTCTAAAAATTTGAATTCGCAACTGTATCAATTAAACCTCCTGAATACTAGCAAGTGTTGGTTTAACATATTCTTATCATTTATCATACTAAGGACCAAAACTTGAAATAGAGTCGGGACATTAATTTAAAAAATTCTTACGAAAACTTCAAACAGGAGAATAGGGGTGGAAGAGACAGAGCTGAGAGAAAATTGATAAAGAACAAAGTCAGAACTTCCTCTCACTGGAACGAACACTTTCACCGAACGCTGCAAAGTTCTTACAAAGTTCCAAAAGGTAGAAATAGTTACATACCACTCAGGAATACTGTAAGCTCTCTCCTTTCCTCGTGAGGCATCATGCATACTGATAACCGCTCGTCTAACAAGGGGCCTGGTTACAAAGCGAATGGAAATGGATTCACGAGCGTGCAATTGAGAGGGGATGGAAAAAATAAAGAAGTCTGGATAGTCAATTAAATATTTAGCAACAACACACTTCAAAAACGAGACTTTCGTTTTACTGCAAGTGATATATCGACAAACAGAGTTTATGTCCTTTTCTTTGAATAACCATTTTCTTGTTAGATCGACATAATGCACTATTGTTGTTAGCGTTTGAATAACCTTGGCATAAATACAGCTAATAGTCTGCAATAAGAACTAAGTAAAATGGTAAAACGTTAGTAGAACGTCACAGAAAGGAGCTTCACTGAGTTCATCACCCCAAGCGAGACCTACAATCATGGTCAAAAGTCGTTGGGACGCTCCTCTTACGCACATCCGGAGCACAATGTAAATCCGTACAACCTATGGGGGTCTCATATTTCCTGTTTTCAAGTCCCTCCCCCTCCCCTCCATTCAATGTTGGCCCGTGGTGCAGCTATAAGCCGAACCATGCTCAACTACCCAACATTGAATGGGGGGGAGGGGGTAAACTTGAAATCGTCCCAACAATTTTGACCATGATTGTGTTTGTTTCTCAGAAGTAAAATCGCCGTTTAAGGTTCTTGGGGTGAAGGGACGGGAAATATTTTGATACACCTTGGCAGATATTGTGTCAATAAATCATTTTACGTCTAGTTTATAAAAAATTGAAACGAGAAACTGTCCGTTAGGCTTCTAAAGGTTAAAAGGTCTTGTGACAGGAAATTTATATATTTTTAAGTAGCTACATTTTACAGTGAGACGATTGACTGTATTGAAAAGATGCTAAACATATTTAGGGTAAAGGAAAATGGATCCTCGTTGAATTTCCTACTTGAAAGGGAATACAGTATTCACGTATGCCGAGTCTGGTACCGGGGTGCAGCTGTTTAGCGGCGGAAATTCGCCGTGACGGCAAGTTTCATTCACGGATTTTTGTTATAGGACTTGCTTATAAGACCTGATATTTTGATGAATCGAATAATAATTCATACAGCTTGCGAATAGCCGTGTTATGGCGGCGACAACTGTTCATGTGACGTCACACGGAGATTGCTCAACATTACACCAGACAATACTCCGTTGCTTGTTGTCAAATTCGGCCGTTTTAAAACAGTTAAAAACTGGAAAAGCGTATTACCGGGAATAGTTATATCTAAAGCCCATATTGGTGCATAATCCGCTTAATGTTTCCCTCGTATAGAAGGAAAAACAACAATACTCCGTTGAACAACAAGAAAAGAGATAATTAGATTCAACTTCTTTGTTTGACTACAAGGGAGTAATGTTCTAAACACAAAAAATTCTGCCGTGAAATTAGTAAAAAATGCACTGAAAGATTTACCTAACGTTTGTCAAACCTATCGCGTTTATAGTTTTGTTGAAAATGTCTTGAATCTTTTTTATTCAGCATTTTACTGTGGAGTATTGATGGGAGTAATGACAAACTGGGCCAGACGAGGTCAAACAAAGAATCAAATTTCACTCGAGAATATCGTACCGGCTAATAAAAAGAATGAAACTGTTATCTCCGAGGTCTGAAACACGTATCGCATGCTTGTTACACTGCATGATGCTCTGATATCAGGCAGAATACAGTTCCTAAGCACACAATGTGACAAAACGGCTTTAAGTAACGCAATCGGCACTTAACGGTCAAATATTATACACGTTTGTGAATGGACTTCAACCAATTCTGAAATCATAGTTGTCTTCTCTATAGAGCACTCCTAAACATGCCCAAGTTTGGTGGTTGTAGCTCTTTTTCCCTTAGTTCCAGAAGCGTTTAAACATTTTTTACTGTTTTCAGACAATCATGGTCAAAAGTCGTTGGGACGCTCCTCTTACGCACATCCGGAGCACAATGTAAATCCGTACAACCTATGGGGGTCTCATATTTCCTGTTTTCAAGTCCCTCCCCCTCCCCTCCATTCAATGTTGGCCCGTGGTGCAGCTATAAGCCGAACCATGCTCAACTACCCAACATTGAATGGGGGGAGGGGGTAAACTTGAAATCGTCCCAACAATTTTGACCATGATTGTAGGAAGGCAATAGACTCCCTAAGATGCCCCCAACAATGACAGTTTTTGTTGATAAAAAGAAAAGAAAAACACCAACCATTGGTATGTCAGTGATTTTAACATTTTGAATTCTGGTGGTACCACACAATTTAATACATGTTTATGACAGCGGTGTCATGAAAAGAGCTGACAAACTGAAGTGCCCAAAAACGTGTCTTTTCCATTTTCAGATTTCCTTTTTGTTTATGTTATGAGTATTCTTGACCAGAGTTTGTGCCGCTCTTTCCATTACTGCTCTGTTAATTCCGCCTCAACCTACTCCAATCTGTACGACAAAACGGACTAAATAAAGTCGGTCTGGTTAAACACAATGAATGCCAAAAAGAATGGTCTACAGTCGTTATGTAGGGTTATCATACCTATAGTAAATGCTAAAAGTCTAAATGAAATTCATGACATAAAATGAACGACAGACATTATCGCTAGCCTTAAGGAGTTTATCCATGTTGCTAACTTTAAAATACTCCCTACACATAAATTCCGAAAACCTAAAATAAATCTGAATTCTAGACCTGTGGTTCCGCTTGGTACCAGTGTCCTCAGATGTCGCACAGCATCCGCTCTGTTGCTCATCTTCATCAGGTTAGCGAGACCACGGACTTTCTGTCTTGTGTCAGCAGTTGGCTCTATAAGTGCTGCTTCGTCCAGCTGTAGATGCTCTGTCGCCCTCTGTACGACTGTTACTTTGTCAGCAGATTGCATAACGGACATGATGTCATCTGGAAGGCAGACAGCCATTTCTCCTGCTGTATAAAAAAAATAGGGTTGGCTAGAAAATACATGCCACCACCACATCACCAAGGCACACCTCGGCTTTGAAACAAGATGGACGCAACTGTTTTGATAAAAGGACAACAGAAGAAGGAACCAAGTAACAAATGAATTTCGTGTTTATACCCTGTGCTCCGTTTCCTTTGTGTTCACTGTTGTCTTGCACCGAAAGAAACTTAATACGTTCTGTCGCCCTCTGTACGACATTGACCTTGTCAGCGAATTGCATCATAGGTAAGACGTCAGTTGGGAGGGAAAAAGCCATCTTGGCTGTTGTATAAAGAATGGATAGCGAAATTGCTATAATGAAAGTAACTGTTTTGATCATGATAAAACGACAAAAGTGAAAGCTAATACCGGAAATAACACGTGAAATTTATGGTCATACCCTGTGTTCTGTTTTTCTTGTGTTCACTGTTGCCCTGCAGAAATAACAAGAGTAAAAAAAACAGGCAGAAAATTCCACATAAAAGAAAAAATGTCCTCTGTAATTGGGCAGGAACTCAGTTTAATGTAGAAGTAATGCAGGTAGGGAAACTCGGTTCATGGGTAGGTAGGTAGGTTATTAAACGAACATTCTCGATGATTCCAGATGGAAGATGCTGAGCAGTAGCTAAAGAGTTAAGCTCATCAACAATTTAGAGACTGTAGAACAAAGTGGTCTTCATTACTGTGTGAAGGATTGCTTATGTTTTGACTTAATGATGATTTTAAAACAATCAAGATACTCTATGAGGAGGTACTTGCCTCAAGCCAAGGCGAAAATTTTTCGAGTGGCACCTTTGTGTTCACGGCAACTTCAGACTTCTCACATCTGATTGACTCTTGAGCATTCTGCAGCTCTTTCTCGGAGTAGAAGTGCGCACAATCTTCTTTGATGCAGTCCATCACGTGATGAGTACCGCAATTCGACAGCTGCAGCGCGCCTTCACAGCATACTGGGCAGCGGAAACACAGCTCATACGACATGGATTTCAGCCAGCGGCATTCCCGGCGCATGTGGTTTAGAACCCGGCGCAAGACTCCGACCACCCTGCCACACGTCGTCTCGACGAAATAGGCTGAGGGGGTGGTGGGTGCGCAAAGCGCAATTTCTATCACAGACGAGTGGCAAAACAAAACAATAGAAGAGCTGTCCAATGGATTTAGGAAGAGTCTAACAAAGTTCCTGAAGAGCTTCGGTCGCTGGAAGCACGGCTGTTCCTTCTTCCACTCATTAATGAGGCAAACCATGAGATAGGAAAAACAAACTTGTGGGTATTCAACACAGGGGAATTTGATAAAAAGTGAAGGCACCACAGCTGATGACAGAAGCTCTGTTAGTTCCTTGCTGACTGGCTGCGACTTCAACATGTGTGGAACCAGATACTCTTCCGTCGAAGTAGATGAAGACCATCTGCAGATGAGGTTGAATTTCTCCATGATAGAGACAAGTGCTTCGATGGTGTTCCGCCGGTTTAACAAGTCCCTCCACACATGCTCAAGGAGATCTTTCTTCAAAATCCCAGAATCTTCAAGCTCTTTCCAATGCTCCACAAAATCGCCCTGCTCCGACTCAAACGGCTTGACTGTTATCACTTCCTTCAGGATGTCAATCAACCACTGGGGGTCTAACACAACCAGATCATCAAGTTCAGCAGAGTCGTCAAAATGAACCAAGATTCTGTGGTCATGGAGGAAGTCCAACACCGCACGGAATTCATTCTCGTCAGTGATGCCGCACACATCAAAAGCAACTTTCTCTGCCTCGGAAAACTTCAAGCTGTGGAAACCCTCGTGCACAGTAGCTTTCAGGGTTTTTTCAAACTTCAGCCATTTCAATGGAATGTCCTTTTGCAACTTCTGCAGCTCGCGGCATAACTCTAGGATTTTCTCGCGAAGTCGAGGGACCTCCTTATCTTCTTCACCGCTTCCCGACCGAGTGTTGTCTACAACAAAGAAATCCTCCACCAAGTGAGATTTGTATGGTTTCTTCTGCAGACTACCAAAAACGTCTCTGGCCAAATCTCTTGGTGAAGCGTCGCCGAAAGATGTATCGGCGTGGGTGGAAACAAAAATTACTGGCGGCAGGCTTACAGAGGACTCTTTGTTGGCAGTGTTCTCGTTGCTGCCAAATGATGCGATGGACGTCATCCAGTAGTGAAGGAAATCTAAGTTGGTCTTCGCAAAGTTAAAGTCGTCATAAGGCTTTCGGAACAAGCCTTGCTTTCTCAGGGGATCTGCCTCTTGGTCTGGACTTTTACTGAGGTCGTTGACGAGAAGGTAGATCGCTCCGTGGGTCAGGAATAAAGAGTGAGTAGTATAAAACACGGACTGGCCGGCAAAGTCCCATAGTGTGCAGTAGATGTCACTGTCATCTTCTAGTTCTTTCTTTTGCATTAATTTTTCGATCAAGGCAATGATCTCTTCAGGAACATCTGATTTGTGGTTGGTCGATGTGTCATTGTTTGTCGCCATAGTTCCAGTTGCTTCCAGCACTTCTGGGTTATCTCTAGTATCCACTAGTAGATCCGGCTGCTCTGGATACACCTGCGTTTCTTCTTTTACATCTTTCAGCCCCGACTCGAATGGAGAGCTTCCTCTATCAGGACTAGCAGGTCTTGATCCTTGTCTAGTATTACTGTCATCTTGAGAATCATGTTTCAAAACAAAATCGCTCTCCAATTCTGCAACATGTTTTTCTTCTCTGTCGAGCGTGTCAGTGCTCCTAGATTCCTGCGATCCAACCAAGTACTTACAAGTAAGCACAGCAGCGTGGTGTTCAAACGAAACTGCAGCTGTGACATCTTGGTCGTCACTTTTTCCCGCCTTCCAGACTTCTTGAGTGACTTTACAGTGACAAGGATCAATTGCAATTCCTCTGGTACTCTCTTCTTGTGGGTCAAACTTCTCGCCTTTTAAGGATTTCAAAAGGCTTGTTTTCCCTGCTCTTTCTTGACCAATAATCATAATGGGGACTCGTCGGACGCGGGTTTTGCCTTCCCGGAGCGCTTTATGAAAAGCTTCAACCGCCTTTGGTCCTCGAGCGAGGATTTCCGCTGGGACTGATGAAAGAATTGTCATGAAAATTCAGAACATAGACTAGAGAGGTTTACTACTGGGAGATACTCCTCTTTAAGTTGTGGAGGATAGCAGTGACTATACGCGTACGGCAGTTTAAACTGTGCGTTGAAAATTTAGCCACATATTATAGGTATTTCGTTAACATAATGTGGAGATATCAATTGCAATATGGGAAAAGTTTCGTTTGACATTACCTTTTCATGCCAAATAACATATTAAAGAAATATGCAATAATCCTCACATTTTTACACTGATGTATCTTTCTGGACTAGTGTGCTTTTGTGTACAATTAGAATCAAAGTCTATCCCAAAATGCACTCTAAATATTCGTATATACTGATATATTATTTCAAGGCTCAACATTTCTGCAAGCTGCTGTATACATATCCAATTATCCACTACTTTGGATTTTGGAGGCAAAAGAATATCGAACTGCACTGTTGCTAATAGAATCCTGGGTAATGAAGCTGACTGCAAAACTAGTATGA
Organism: Plumapathes pennacea; assembly: GCA_964036295.1. Lineage (NCBI taxonomy): Eukaryota > Metazoa > Cnidaria > Anthozoa > Antipatharia > Myriopathidae > Plumapathes > Plumapathes pennacea. Next base: position 27,341,060 of record OZ038463.1, on the reverse strand, counting down.
CATATATTGAGTACTGAAGGGGTGAATAGAATAGCTTTCAAATATTGCAAAATGTTCTGATCAGCACCACATTTTTACCTGACGACATCTCTTCAACTTCTTTGCAAGGAGATTTCGAACTTTCTCCTGCTGCCTTGCTCTCGCATTTGGCTGCTTTAAACTCATCTTGCTTAGCCTGATAAAATGACAAGAAAGAGAACTATTATATACCTACACAACAGGAACAAAATCCTGATGTATGACAATACCCAAGCTAGTTTAAACATGTCCATTTAATGGCAACCTCACCTCGTCGGGGCATATAGGGTCCAAGAACGTCTTTCCCGTGTAACTGGTTGGGTTCGAATATTTTACTTTGGACAATTGCTGAATTTTGTCCCCAGACTCTGCCAGTGAGACCGTTCCTGGAGAAAGTTTATCAGTATGAACAGGCTTCCTGTCTTCTTTGTCATGTTTCTCAGGCTCCTGAATGGTAGTCTTTTGAACACTGGGACCTAGAGTTTGAAAGGCAAATATATATACACTCAACTAACACATGGCTTCAATGGAAAACAAATCAATGTTCTCTATTACTAATGCATCTTTAAACTTTAAAGCTCCAAAACATTAAGAAGATTTGTATGGAAAAAGTTGCTGGTGAGCCAGAGCTGGCATTCAAAAAGCCTCAAATGATGATATTTTAGTCATGAGGGTTATGTGATCGGGTCCTGCAAAGAGCCTATTGAAGTTTGACTTCAGCCGTGAAAAAAATAAAAACTATACTTTTATTGGCGACAAGTTTCTTTCCTGCAAGTCTAATATGTCTCCGAAGAAGCAACTTAATGCGCAGCACAAGCTACGCCTAATTATTGACTTGAAATTCTTTCTGCCCCAGTTCTTACCTTTTTCGTATATTTTTCTTTTGGGCTTTCTATTTGACTTAAGTGTTTTCTGTTTACAGCTGCAGTCAAACTTCTGTCATGGCTACTAGAAAGCAGTTATTCTAATAACCGTATTTTTGCTCGTGGCGAAGCGACGAGCTTAGGTTTCGAGACCGTGTCTCTATCTTTGTTTTATGGCGGGTTACGAATCTGCACACGGTGATTGGTTCATATTATCACGTGATATGCGATGACGTAAACCGCCGTCGGGTTGGCTCAGTTGGTTCAGTGCCGGTCTTTCGTGCGGGAGGTTGCGGGTTCGAACCCCGGCCGGACCAGCACTCGGGGTCTTAAAATAACTAAGGATAAGATGCTGCCTTTGTTTCTATCAGCAAATGGTAAGATCTTCACGTGGCTCGGATGACTACGTAAAATGGCGGTCTCGTCTCCCTACTTCTATACTTGATTACAGGGGGGACGTAAAAGAACCGCTGAGGACGTAAACACATCTCTGGCTGGGACCACCCTCAGTGCCTGTACTCCAAAACAATGGCGATTTATGCTATACTCTGTACATGACATCTGTTGCCTCATAACATTCTTCTGCTTATCGTACATTGCCTGTTGAAATGTTTCTTTCATTCGATCATGTAGCCTTTGTTTCGCAATGGTCATTGTATACCAGATATGAAAAATACACTAGAAATAAGAGTCGAAGTCAAACTGTCAAAAATCGATTGTGCATAAAAAGATATGTCACGCATTCTCAAAATGCAGGGTCGCTCAACCTTTAAGAAGAACGTGTGTGAAGACGGCGAAGCAACTTCGATTTTTGGCAATCGCTTGATAGTGGATTATATGGAACTGTTTAGTATGAAGGTGAACTTGAAGGTACTTTGTATTCTTTTACTTTGTATTATTCTTGCTGATACAAGTAAAGCGTCAGAAAATTTGACTTTTGTTTGGAATCAAAATTTCACTCTGCTGTGCATTTATGTTGTTGTTGCGACATTTTGGCTCGGTGCCACGAAGGTCAAACAATCAGTGGAACAGATGGCGTCATTATTTCAAAATTGGGACATGGCTGATGAAGAAGTGACCGTTGGTAGATCTCGCTTTGCTCAATTTTATTGTATCCCCACAAATGCTTATGTGAAAGAAAATCGAAGTCCTCGAAGACGCTTACCCTTGAATAACCTTTCACGCATTTTGAACAAGAGTAGAAAAAGCAGGCGACTAATACGAGAATACATTTCAAAGAATGTCCCGAAGTCGTCAAAAGTTCATGATTATACCCGAGCTTACGTACTTTACAATGCTAATGCGTTCCGTGAACGTGCGCGTAAACAACATGGAAACAATAGAAAGCCACATAAATGTAAACAGAAAATTAAGATCAATAAACCATCGCTGCGAGAAAGCTACAATTTCAAAAAGAAGATTGCCAAAAGTAAGCGAGATGCTAAGATACGTTTGTATTTTAAAATGTGTTCAAAAACAGGCATTTCAAGATCAGACGTATTCAGAGATCAAAATCACAGAATCAAGTACAATGCGTTTTCTCTGTCGAGGGATATAGAAAAAAATCCTGGTCCTTCAGTTGTCGATCCAAATAAAACTATCACTGCACTGTACAGTCAAGGTAATGTTGCAATATTTGGAGATAATGCTGGGCGACAATGTGTAGCTATGTCTCTGGCAGCTCTGATATTTAACCACACGAACTTCATTTGTTTATCAGAGGATTTAAGCGAAATTTAGGAGTCGGATGTCAAGTCGAATACATATGTCAGATATGATGTTTCATACGGAATAATATTTTCAATGAGTGATTTGCTTTTGCCTTGAGTGATCGTTTCTGTCGAGAGCATTTTGAATTTGCTTTTCGATGCACGTCACAGTACTGGTATGACGCTTTCTATATAACAAGTGAATTTTCAAGCTGACATGTTCTCTGGAGAAATTAACTGGGGAATATCCGACATCTTAAGTAGCTATAAGACAGCTTAATAGCCTTATCTCATGTTGGAATGCTTTTCCGGTATCATTTTCGGCTATCTATAATGGCCACTTATCTCTTCTTTGCTAATCTTCTTAGCGTATGCATCATGTTCAAGTAGCTGTAATTGACAGCTAAATATACGTAAGAGAAAAAATATACGTAAGAGAGATCTTTCTAGTCTAGTGAGTAATAAATACATCTTATTCGATGGTTTAGCGCGTAATACGGGCCGGTATTTTACGAGTTGCTCGTATTTTTCCGAGCCCCGCCGCGGGGCGAGGAAAAATGCGAGTAACGAGTAAAATGCCGGCCCGTATTACGCGCTAAACCATCGAATGAGGGATTTATTATATGACTGTGACGTAGTTTTACCTTTATATAAAATATATTTCAGCAAACATAAAACAGACTTCGAGCAAAACTGTTTTCATTCAATCCCAGGCAAAATGTACGCACGCTCATTTATACACAAAGATTCACTTACAGCTTCCAATCCGGTCATCGATTTAAAAATCTTGACAGAGAAAATTAAAGAAGTTATGCCACCAAATGATCGAAGTTCAATTCAGATTAAATGTGTTGAGATAAATGCGCTGGAGACGAAAATGCTTGCTTCGACAGAATAAATATTCAGCGAACAAACGTGCTTCGAGCGGTTGAAATCGATCACTTCGCTTAAACTTTTAACCATTTTTGTTCTTCAATAGCAAGCAGCTTTGTACTCAAAACAGGGTTTTTATTTTCTCGGAGTAGTTAAGGAATAAACACAAGAACAGAGCCAGCGAATGTGTACGTTGAAGAATCTGAAACTTTCATAACACAACTAGGATTTTTACCGCCGACACGTTGTCAAATTATAGATTATTAACAACTCACCGATTTCCTGCCTGGTTGTAGAAAGTTTAAGACCCCTTCCAGCAAAGGAACCACTCAAAACAGTGTTCGTACACGGCGAAAATCATTTTGCAGTGTTTACAGTGACGGCATCGTGCGGAAAACTTTACGGAGTCAGAACTGCCGTTTGTCCATGACGATTGTTCGCTTTCCACCAACTGAACTGTGCTTTCTTTTCCTTGACAAATTATCCAGTAACAGTTTCTATCGATGGAAGGGTCTTGTATCTGAAAAGTCATAGACTTTCGTTGCACCGTTTTACCTTGCACTCAGAAAAATCTTTGATTCATTTGTGATACGCGCGCGTCTAAACCGGTCAAACCGGTTTTCTACAGTGTAATACGGATTTGAAGTGTGTAATACGCTCCCGTACCGGCACTCTGTTGCGACCTTATATGGTAAAACTACGTCACAGTCATATAATAACTCAAGTTATTATGTACTATGAATTTGACTGTACAGTACCATCATAGTCGAACGCTTCTGAACTCCATAATATTAAACTCTTTTGAGGCAGACTAAATATAAAATGTATATGAAGCGTAAAATACAAACTAAGAACATAAAATAAAGTTTTCGCAAACAATAAACTGAGTTCCCATAATGCAACACTGTCGGAAAAAATTCTTGTTTACATAGTTTTAAGAAAAAACATATGTAAGAACGATCTTTGTAGTTTCTTAGGCATTGAAAAATGCTGAAACAGAAAACTTCCGCTATTACAATATAGTTTACATATCAAAGTACATTTTAGAACTACAATGATCATATAATATCACATTTATATCATGATCTAATTTCGACAGCAGAAAGATTTTACTGACACAGGCTACTATTCAGTAGTGGTCTGGTGTTCATCTGTGATTTATGTAAACAAAACTTGAGTGAAATGGTTCTAAACTTCAGATCACAGATCAATCTCGTTAAAGTAAATCTATTAAGTCTGCAGACAAAATAAGAGCAAAATTAGCAATCGGACTTGAAATAATTTTGCGAAGTACATCGCCAAGTGGTGGTAAACCATGTCAGTTTCACGAAGAAATATGGTATGTTAGCCAATATTGTTTGACGACTGAGACTTTTTCATTGTATTTTGAACAAGTATCTTAAGAGATCAATATGTAATATTAAACTGCAATTTCGAATCAACTATGCTGTGTCGTTGGTTATGTCAACACGTCCCATGTGAACTTCATTTGTTTACCTGCGATATACATAAGTCAAATAACAGACAATAATCTCGTAGAAAAAATGAGTCCAATGACGATCGATAATCTCGCCAGAAACAATCCATCCATATGTCACGCTCAGTCAAGTGTGTCCCTCGATTCTCTTTCAGTTATCGCCCATTTATTATCGCTCATTGCTGAGCTCCGTCTTGCTCGTGTCTCGCTCAAATGTCTGACTTGTTTTTCACCCGTGTCTCGGTTATAATTTGCGCAGAAACCCGCTGGGGTACTCCGATATATATATATATGCCATATACGTACGTGCCGTGTACATTTTTGAAGTTAGGTCGGAAATAACGTATAGAAAATCAGATATTTTCGTCTGAAATAGGCTAACGGTTTTCAGGACCGCACGGCACACCCACGCAAAATTATGATATATATCCCCCCCTCCCTCCCCCGGGTACTGAAAGTCTCTCTTGCGAGTCTCGCTCTTGTCCCTACTTTTAATTTTACTTTATCCTGGTCTCGACCCAACCCGCGCCACGAGCTCACTGGCAAATCCAGTCTTGTTCTTAGTAATTTTGGAACGAACAACGAATATTATTTTTTACATGCTTCTGCCAATAATATAAGTAATTTGGCTTTTTCCCGCCGAGATAGTTGCCTTTTTCTTTTTTGCATTTAGATCTTTTTTATTTCTTTTCTTTTCTTTATATTATTTAAGGCCAACGCCCCGCACACCGCGCCGCGTTTTCCGAACAACCAATTAGAATCGTGATTCAATCAGTTTTGCACAGTCAGTACAATCGATCTTCGACACCGATATTTTTTGGAATTAGAAGTTGCGATTGTTCCAACCATTGCTGCATCCTAACCAAATAATTGTATATTTTTGTGCTTTACAATTTACGTTTCTTCGAGTGTAACAAATTTAAAACTGAAAGCGAAAGTCGCTTGTTTACTCTTTCGAAGTCTCGGAAATATGCTAATTTCCAACTTCAAGGATTCGAATTTGAGCTCAACAACTTTTCAAACCGCGTTTGACTGTTTTTAAATATCGCAATAAAAATGAATTCAAGTCACTGAGCGAGCAAACCCGGCCATTCATAAATTCTAATATAACTCTTTCTAAAATGAGGCACTGACAAACACTTTGTGTGCCCAAAGTTCGTGGAACTCCCAAGAGGGACTTCCTGTTTCTCACCAGAAAAATATCACACAGTTATAGAGAACTTGGCTGTTGACACCTTGCTCTAATGAACCTTGATTAAACTATAAATTATCATTACAACACTCATACACTTGCTTCTTAAAGGTTGAGCGACCCTGCATTTTGAGAATGCGCGACATATCTTTTTATGCACAATTGATTTTTGACAGTTTGACTTCGACTCTTATTTCTAACGAGAGGCCACGATTAATCCAGCCTTCGCTTCAATACTTTTGTGTTTTCTTTTATTAACTGAATACGTTTCTTCTATCGGGCTTTTGAGTTTTCGTGTTCTGTAACAAGCGAGGAATGTAACACGACACTTGTTTACGTCAATATTATTGCGGTTTTGTTCACAGTGTGTTCAGTCATTTGTGAACTGCAAACTCAATGCTCAGGACTATTTCGGCGTATTTTTCATATCTGGTATACAATGACCATTGCGAAACAAAGGCTACATGATCGAATGAAAGAAACATTTCAACAGGCAAAGTACGATAAGCAGAAGAATTTTATGAGGCAACAGATGTCATGTACAAAGTAAAGCATAAATTGCCATTGTTTTGCAGCTAAAGCTCATCGTAGCTTTGGCTTCCGTTTTCGGCCTGTTATCTTCCCAGAAGTATTTCGTGCCGCCACAGAAAGTTTCGTCGGGACTAAATTTAGCGGCGACAGAGAAATTTGCAATCCCCGAGCGGTATCTATCAAACATTTGTTTACGGCTATTCTCAAAGCTTCCGCGGTGAACTTAAGAACGCAAGCCAAAATTGTTCCCTAAAACCCAGTTTATCCGTGCATGTTCCACAGAGCCCAATTGTGTTGAGTTTGAATGGGATGCAGTTAACTTTTACACACAAGTAACGAGCAATTCACTGGCCACATCTCAAGTTACATACGTACATAAATATTTTTATTGATGCTCCCCTCAAGGGGCTTTTCAGCAACAATTTGGCTTCGCCATATTACTGTGGAGTACAGGCACTGAGGGTGGTCACTGCCAGAGATTTGTTTACGTCCTCAGTGGTTCTATTACGTCCCCCCTGTCATCAAGTATAGAAGTATAGGGAGACGGGACCGCCATTTTACGTAGTCAGCCGAGCCAAGTGAAGATCTTACCATCTGCTATTAGAAATAAAGGCAGCATCTTCTCCAGTTATTTTAAGACCCTGAGTGCTGGTCCGGCTGGGGTTCGAACCCGCGACATCCCGCACGAAAGACCGGCACTCAACCAACTGAGCCAGCCGGGCGGCGGTTTACGTCATCGCATATCACGTGATCATATGAACCAATCACCGTGTGCTGATTCTCGACCCAGAAGAAAAAAAAACTCCATTTTTAAGCTCGCCGGGGCCACACCCCGCGAGCAAAAATATGACGAAGAAAAAGACACGGTCTCCAATCCTAAGCTCGTCGGGGCGTTGCCCCAACGAGCAATAATACATGGACGCTTAGAGATACTAGAAATACGATAATCGCATATACCCCCTCACTCTGCCATTGATGGGACTTTTACTTTGGTAACTCCCAACAAGAGTAGCCTTTGTTTTACCGAAATGTTGACTCAATCTTTTCTTCGAACTCAAGTGCTACACGCAAAGGAAGGAGAAAAAGAATGGTGTGTGTTATACTTTTGCGTTGAAAAAAGAATCGATTGCGTGACGAAGTACGTATTTCCCACGGTCGGCACGTCAAATTAATTCATACAGTCTGCCAAGCACGTTCTCGAAATTTAATACTCAAAGTTTGAAGTTGGTCGGCCGTCGTAGTACGGGAAAAAAGGAACACTGATTTTCCAATTTTGAATTCATAGGCAGTACAATTAAATAGGCTTCCTGTGCGATTTGTTTTTACTACTGCATGCACCAGACTCAGGCATGCATATTTAATAGACTCGAATTGTTTTGTATGTGAACCCACTCAAAACAGCAAGATTTCTCCCAGAATCAAAGCAAAACTTGAACAGTTTACTTCAAATTATACACGGGCTTCAGACCCAGTAATACTTCTAAGGGCTTGTGAACGATTCTCGCTGCAATCACCGCGTGTCAGATTACAGAAAAATAAGACATCTGACTAAATCATTCAAGACTCCAAGTTCCGATTGCTCTGAGCGAATACGGTAGCCGAAACTAGCGACAGAAGCGTAGTAAAACAATACTTCGAGGGAAAATGATCAGCATACAGATTTTAATACATTCTTGAAGTGAATATATTTGTCACGGTGATTGTTCGATTTCCACTGACTAACCTTTGTTGCTTGTCCTTTCTAAATAAGTATCTGAGTTTAACACAAAACGGCGTCTGAAGCTCCCGATTTGCTTTCAAGCAATGTTCCCTTTGCGGAGTTGTCTGTGTTACCCGCTTCTGTTCATGTCGCTTTTGGTCAGCATTCATGCGCTGTTGTCTTTGCAGAGTCTTCTCTTCGGCCCGCTTTTTCTCCTGAAGTTTCCGATTTGCGTTCAAGCGCTGTTCTCTTTGCGGAGTTGTCTGCGTTACCCGCTTCTGTTCATGTCGCTTTCGATCGGCATTCATGCGCTGTTGTTCGTTCGTTTCACGATTTCGCCTTGCTCGTGCCTGTTCCTTTCTCATTTGAAGACGAGCTTCGCGAGACTGTTGTGTTTCAAGTTTTTCAGTTAAGTTTTCCATTTTCGTGAACGCAGCCACGATATATTGTTGCTTCGTTCAAATCTAATTTCTCTAAGTTATTCCGAGTAAAACAACAGGGCACACGTGATCGATCCGGCCTTTGTTATTGGTTAGCGGGGTAACCGCGCCTAAAGTCGTACGCCAGACAGACAGACTGACTGACAGACAACGTTAAATTTCGAGATGGCGACAGGCTTGGAGTCCCCAAGTAGGCGGTATAATATTACTGCATTAGTGTCGTGAGTATTTCCCTCACTTCGTTCGGGGATGAAATTTATCTTCTCGTGTTCATCTCGATATCTCAAGAGCTCACTCGTGAGATATCGAGATGAACACTCGAATATAAATTCCATATCTCCGCGCGCCTATGTATTATTCTTTATTTATTTTGCACTCGAAGGATATCAAGGTAAGTTCTATTTTGATGTGGATATGACCACTTTTTGGGGAGTAATAATTTTCACATAATACAGGAAGTGGAGGAGGGACCAGCTTCCACATCTGTTTGCAAAAATTATGTCGCTTGGTCATTTACCGTACTTTCAACTCTGTTATAAAGTTTTGAAGTCAAACAAACATCCTTGGCTGATAATGTGGAACTATCAACAAAGCAAATGTGGTGGGTTTGAAGTGATATTATAAACTGCAGCAGATATGACATACTGCCGGCGCCGAATCTCAAGATATTGCAGTATGGCTTTGCGACTAACTGGAAAAAAGTTCCTTGGCCACTACAGTGTGGATTTCGGAAACATCTACTACCATCCGGCATTATCACACACAAAGTTAAAATCCCATTTTTTTCAGGCCTGGTTTACATTTCCTTTGATGTTTATAATTCTTTGGACCCTGGTGAACGTTAAATGCTTGGAACCACCTACCAGCTGAACATTGTCATGCAATAGCCGTGTTCGGGCTCATTCCAATAAAAGCTCACGCTTTATAGTTGAAACTATTTAAACTTTTCATTTCTTAGTACTGTATGTTGACTACATGTTATCAACTTTGAATAAACCGTTTACGAATGTCTGATAGGTGCGTGTTTGTCTTCCTTCGAACTCTAATACGCCGTGTTTACATGAGACACGTTTTATACATCGGTAAAGATACTTACTTTACTGATGTATACGAACTATTTTATTGGTAAAAGTGATTTCGAACAATAGAGAAGCAACCATAGTAAATGCAAATGGAGTGGTAAGGCAATGTTTAATTCGACTTGTTTCGACTTGTTCGACCCTCGAAATTTTACCCTCGACTCTCAACATTTTACTCTCGACCCTCGACCCTAGGCCCTAGACCTTCGACCAAAACCCAAAACCTAGACTCTGAACCTACTAGAAATACGATAATCGCAGATACCCCCTCACTCTGCCATTGATGGGACTTTTACTTTGGTAACTCCCAACAAGAGTAGCCTTTGTTTTACCGAAATGTTGACTCAATCTTTTCTTCGAACTCAAGTGCTACACGCAAAGGAAGGAGAAAAGAATGGTGTGTGTTATACTTTTGCGTTGAAAAAAGAATCGATTGCGTGACGAATTACGTATTTCCCACGGTCACGGCACGTCAAATTAATTCATACAGTCTGCCATGCACGTTCTCAAAATTTAATACTCAAAGTTTGAAGTTGGTCGGCCGTCTTAGTACGGGAAAAAAGGAACACTGATTTTCCAATTTTGAATTCATAGGCAGTACAATTAAATAGGCTTCCTGTGCGATTTGTTTTTACTCTGGATTGCATGCACCAGACTCGGGCATGGATATTGGCTCGAATTGTTTTGTATGTGAACCCACTCAAAACAGCAAGATTTCGCCCAGAATCAAAGCAAAACTTGAACAGTTTACTTCAAATTATACACGGGCTTCAGACCCAGTAATACTTCTAAGGGCTTGTGAACGATTCTCGCTGCAATCACCGCGTGTCAGATTACAGAAAAATAAGACATCTGACTAAATCATTCAAGACTCCAAGTTCCGGTTGCTCTGAGCGAATACGGTAGCCGAAACTGGCGACAGAAGCGTAGTAAAACAATACTTCGAGGGAAAATGATCAGCATACAGATTTTAATACATTCTTGAAGTGATCGAGTTACAAGCTATACGGGATAGAATATATTTGTCACGGTGATTGCTCGATTTCCACTGACTAACCTTTGTTGCTTGTCCTTTCTAAATAAGTATCTGAGTTTAATACAAAACGGCGTCTGAAGCTCCCGATTTGTTTTCAAGCGCTGTTCCCTTTGCGGAGTTGTCTGTGTTACCCGCTTCTGTTCTTGTCGCTTTTGGTCGGCATTGCGCTGTTGTCTTTGCGGAGTCTTCTCTTCGGCCCGCTTTTGCTCCTGAAGTTTCCGATTTGCTTTCAAGCGCTGTTCTCTTTGCGGAGTTGTCTGCGTTACCCGCTTCTGTTCATGTCGCTTTCGATCGGCATTCATGCGCTGTTTTCTTTGCGGAGTCGTTTCTTCGGCACGCGCTTCTGTTTATGATGCTGTCGATCATAACAGGATTGTCGCCTTTTCTAGAGACGAATTTGGCGTTGTTCGCTCGTTTCACGATTTCGCCTTGCTCGTGCCTGTTCCCTTCTTATTTGAAGACGAGCTTCGCGAGACTGTTGTGTTTCAAGTTCTTCAGTTTTTAAGTTTTCCATTTTCGTGAACGCAGTTACGATATATTGTTGCTTCGTTCAAATCTAATTTTTCAATTGTTCCGAGTAAAACAATAGGGCACACGTGATCGATCCGGCCTTTGTTATTGGTTAGCGGGGTAACCGCGCCTAAAGTCGTACGCCAGACTGACAGACAACGTTAAATTTCGAGATGGCGACAGGCTTGGAGTCTCCAAGTAGGCGGTATAATAGTACTGCATTAGTGTCGTAAGTATTTCCCTCACTTCGTTCGGGGATTACCATGTGACTTTCAGCAAACATGTCAAATGGTTTCTCACAACACAGCCTCTAGGAAAAAGTTATCTTGCACAAAGACACTCTGAGATAGCTTCGAAAAGTAGCGAAAATGTCACAATATAATCCTACTTGGCTTTTATCTCAGTTTCCGGGACATCAAATCACAAAATATACGGCGACTGTTGAAATACGCGAATGGCAACACAATGTTTAGTTAATTAGCATATTGTACGTCAACTGCCGTAATTTTTATATACTCGCCGGTTCCTGTATGTCGTACTTTTAGCTCTTTTTGAACAAACGAAACAAAACCGCAAACATTATTGTCTACGTCTTCAATGATTTCAAAATATGGAGCAGTCCTCATGAAGTACGAAAGTTTCAATTTTCATTGTATTGAGCGCCGGGAAACGCGCCTTGCCAAAACTTGGATCCTGTAAACGTCAAACGTTGAAATTTGCCAAACGGTGATTGTTCGATTTTTACGGACTGTATTTTGTTTACCTTTCCTAAATAAGTCGATGCCTTAAAAAATAGTTTCATTCATTTAACGACGCTTGCCTTCCATACAATGGAACAATATCAGTCGTTTACAGCAGTTTATCGAACTGCTTGGCCTTGTACCTGCATTTTGTTGTAGAAAATCACTGCCGTCGTGCTCCATTGCTTCTTACCGAAGGGAATCAAAATTGAAAGCTTAGTTACTACGCCTGGAGGTCGTACACCAGACTGACAGACTGACTGACTGACAAACACAGATTATAGACATTATAGCGACCCCATTGGCGTCTCGAAAAAGCGCGATACTGCACCATTAGCGCCGTGATTACTACCTTCGCAATGCTCGGGGAGTAACTGAAGGGACAACTCCAGCATATCATCAAGAAAAGCTTGAATACATAAACATAGGTCTATGTTACGTACCTTCATTAATATAAGCAGCCAACAAATCTAAAAAATGACCGATGATCAAAACTGTTAAAAGCGCCTCACCTTCGCTGTTTCCAACCTGATTGAGGGAATTTGTGTACATCCTACGATAATCTGACGCTTTGTCGTGCTCACCAAGAGAAGAATAACAGTTTTCAAGCCCACCGTAGGCCCTTCGTTTGCCTTCCATGTCTCCAATTTGTTCTGCAATGTAGAGCCACAGTTTGTAATACTGTACAGCCTTGTCGTACTGCCCGAGAGAGTAATGACAGTTCCCAAGCCCACCATAAGCTCCTCTTTCACCTGCTTTGTCTCCAATTTGCTTTGCAATGATGAGCCACAGTTCGTAATACTCTTTAGCCTTGTCGTACTGCACAAGAGAGTAATGACAGTTTCCAAGCCCACCATAAGCTCCTCCTTCACCTCCTTTGTCTTCAATTTGTTTTGTGATGTTGAGCCACAGCAAGTAATACTGTACAGCCTTGCCGTACTGCCCGAGAGAGTGATGACAGTTCCCAAGCCCACCATAGGTTCGTCCTTCACCTGCTTCGTCTCCAATTCTTTTTGCAATGCTGAGCCCCAGTTCGTAGTACTGTACAGCCTTGCTGTACTGCCCGAGAGAGTAGTGACATTTCCCAAGCCCACCATAAGCTCCTTTTTCATCTGCTTTGTCCCCAATTTTTTTTGCAATGTTGAGCCACAATTTGTAATACTGTAAAGCCTTGTCGTACTGCCCGAGAGAGTAATGACAATTCCCAAGCATACCATAGGTTCTTCCGTCACCTGCTTTGCCGTCTACAATTTGTTTTGCAATGTTGAGCCACAGTTCGTAATATTGTACAGCCTTGTCGTACTGCCCAAAAGAGTAATAATAGTTCCCAAGGCCATCATAGGCATTTCCTTCGCCTTCCTTGTCTCCTGTTTGTTTTGCAAGGTCGAGTTTCTTTTCATAACATTCTAGTGACAACATACTGCCCAGGACAAGTAACTTGTTCTATCAGTGTGCTGCTGACCTTATAGTTTGCAGAAACTTTGATAACAAAAGGTACAGTAGTCCTATCTGGTGTCCATCTCTTTCTAAACAAAGTCAAAGCAAAATAAAGACATTGAAGGTGAAATAAAATAACGAACCTCTGAACGTGACCGTCCCAAACCGTAAAAATACAATGATCACATGATTACTACAACTATGAAAACGTCTTTGCGAACGAGCTGAATGTGTGACTATCGATTGAAAAAAGCAACTACACGGCTCAAACACTCTCGGAAAGAGTTTACAAAAGTAATCTTACGGTGATGTACCAAAATAATTGAAAACGTGGACGTTTGTACAGTTATAAACATTGATTTGCGAAGGGGATCGCTAAATTTGCTCGCCGTGTGCGACGTTTGTGATGCTGCTTGAAACTGGCAACTGTTTGTGCTGAACGAGAACTGAAGCTGGAGATGCTTAAAAGTCAGCACGGGAAATTGACGAAGAAAACTATATTTGCTTCTGTGAGGGCAGAGTTGGCGGTGATGGAAAACTGTTTACATCGCGGAGGCGAACCGAAGAAAGCGACCAACACTGGCTACTTGTATCGACTTGATTGAAGGTACCGCCTTGGTCCCTTGCTAATGTGTAAAAACACTTGAGGTATGCATTTAATTCCACTTTGCTCATTCTTCAATTAGTGTTGTAAATTTGTTTCATCCGGGACTTGCAAGCTACTCTAAAATGATCGTGAAATCTGAAAAATCTTTCTCAAGAGTGCTTCGTCGCTCACGCGTTCATTGACCATATTTGTCCACAGATTGGTTATGAGCTGATAACCCATGTCCAAGAAACCAATGAAAAACCTAGAAATCCAATAACAGTGGTCCAGTTTTTAATAATCCCAGATATCCCCTCGCACACTGTAGTAGGTTTTCGGAAAACGGCATTAAATTGTCTATTTTCCATTTGAATATTATTTAATTGTATAATAATATACAAAACCATGGTTGTATAGCGACGTCGCCAGTCGCCCGCTAAAAAGATATTTGTCGTACGGCAGTCTGGTTTAGTTTAGACAACGTGCACAGCCAGATGCGTTTTCAAGTTTTCGTGGACAAGCTAAACTCCAAAATTCGCTGAGACAACTTTAATTTTGCACGCAGCTACAGAATGCATTCGAGATTAGAATCGTGACTAAATCAGTTTTGCACAGTCAGGGAAGTCAATTTTCGGCACGGTATTTTTCTTAATTTTAATAGAAGTCGCAATTACGCCAACCAACGCTTCATCCTAGCCGAATACGTGTATGGCTTTTTACTTTAAATTGAAAGCGAAAGTCCCATTTGTGGAAGTCTTGGAAATAAGTTAATTAAGTCTTCCAAAATGGCAATCGGAAATAGCTTCGAAAACTAGCGAAGAAGTCACATATAGTTCTACTTGGTCTTAATTACAGTTTCCGGGGCATCAACCACTAAATTTACGGCAACTGTTGAAAACACAAGTGATAACACCACCAAGGTATTAGCATACTGTTCGAACAAGATTGTCAATTGTTATTATTAAAAGCTCACCGGTTCCTGAAAGTCGCAGTTTTAATTCTTTTCCATCAAACGAAACAAAACCCCAAACATAATCGTCTTCGTTATCTTTCAGTCAATTCGAAGTATAGAGCAGCTCTCATACATTTCGAAAATCCAATCTCCATTGCATTGAGCGCCAGCGGGGGTCTTGTCAAAACTTGGATCTTTCCGTAAATGTCAAACGGTAAATTTTGCCACGGTGATTGTTCGATTTCCACCCACCGTATTTTGTTTGTCCTTTCCGAAGAAGTATCTTTTATTTCACCTTTCACCTTTCGATGGCAAAATATCTGGGCCGTTTATAACTATTCGTCGATCTGCTTGGCCTTGTATCAACATCTTGTTGTATAAAATCACTTCTGTCGGTGCTCATGGCTTTTTGCCAAAAGACGCTGCTGAGCAACCGCGCCTGGAGACCGTACGCCAGACTGACAGGCAGATACACGAACATTAGATTTCGAGATGGCGACCCGCTTGGAGTCTCCAAATAGCGCGATACTAGCAGCATTAGTGTCGTGATTATAACCCTCGCAAAGCTCGGGAAAAATCTCTTGTGCGTAAATCAAACTCCAAAATCCTAAATGGTGGGGGGCAGCATAAAAACCCCTGACAGCCTGGAGCGACTTCAGCTTGCCAAAATATTTCTATCATTTCATTATATTTGCTTTGCTCCGCTTAAGTTTCGCCAGCAAGAAAAATGACCTACACAACTGGAGGAAGAAAAATTCGAAAGTGAATACATTTAACTAAACCGCAAGTAAATGTCAACAAGTTTATCACATTTTACTTAATGAATGTATTCAACTTGAAAGTTAGCCAAAAGAAGAAAGGCATTTTTTTTACGCACGTATTTATTTTGGATGCAGCCCAGGCTGGAGTATCTCATGGCCTCTGGAAAATATGTAGGTATAAACTGTGCATGGTAACTAGATAATGAAGTCACGGATAAGCTTCTTTTCTTTGCCGGCCTGGGACGTCTCCTTACGGTTCAGATTTCTAAGGTCCTGCTTACAAGGAAGGAGGGACACCCTCCTAGAAGGGTCATCCAGTCTCTATTAAAATTCCTTGTTCCGTTTACATGATAGGTAGGATCTCCTAGCAGAGACAACTTTTGGCCATGTAAACGCTCGAGTTAGGGTTACCCTCCCAGGGTGGCTAATTTTAGCTGTGCCAGGTTACTGTCTCAAATCTCAAACCTCGCGATGCCTTTCAGACTCTTGGCGAGATAGTTCTAGGGATAGCGCGTGGCATATGTAAAGCGGGGCTATCTTCTGCCCTTTCTAGCAGGGTTACATTTTCTTCCATGTAAACGACCTAAATTATTGCCGCAGTGTTTTAAATTCTAAATTCTAAAATCTCCCATTTCGGGCGCCACACTAAGTTTTATAATTTCCACCCTTTGCCTTCCTGTAAATGGAAGGTCTTTAAAACTGACACTATTTCGAATACGCGGTTCAGCAAAAGTGGAGGCCCGCGGAAACGAATGCAAACTTCTATGGGCCTAAACAGAGCAAACTTTTATCCCCAAGCGAAGTGAGGATAATAATCACGGCGCTAATGCATTATTTATCGCCTAACTTGGGGACTCCAAGCGTGTCGCCATCTCGAAATTTAACGTTCGTCTGTCAGTCAGTCAGTCAGTCAGTCTGGCGTACGACTTTAGGCGCGGTTACCCTGCATAACCAATAACAAAGGCCGGATCGATCACCTGTGCACTGTAGTTTTACTCGGAATAACAGAAATTAGATTTGAGCGAAGCAATTAGATTTGAACGAAGCAACAATATATCGTAGCTGCGTTCATGAAAATGGAAAACTTAAAAACTGGAAAACTTGAAACAAAACCGTCTCGCGAAGCTCGTCTTCAAATAAGAAGGGAACAGGCACGAGCAAGGCGAAATCGTGAAACGGTCGAACAGCGCCAAATACGTCTAGAGAAAAGACGACAATCATGTTATGACCGACAGCATCATGAACAGAAGCGTGCCAAAGAAACGACTCCGCAAAAAGAACAGCGCTTGAGAGGAAATTGGGAGCTTCAGAAGCAAAAGCGAGCCGAAGAAAATACTCCGCAAAGAGAACAGCGCTTGAAAGCAAATCGGGAGCTATATATCCAGGATATATGCAAGAGCAGAATCGAACCGAAGAAAAGACACATCGCACAACAAAGTACGATCGCGACGCCGTTTTGTGTTAAACTCAGATACTTATTCAGAAAGGACAAGCAACAAAGGTCAGTCAGTGGAAATCGAACAATCACCGTGGCAAATTTCACCGTTTGACCGTTCACAGGATTATCCAAGTTTTGACAAGATCGCCGCGGGCGCTCAATGCAATGGAGATTGGAATTTTTGAATTGTATGAGGGCTGCTCAGTATTTCGAATCACTGAAGGATAATGTAGACGATAATGTTTGGGGTTTTGCTTCATTTGCTGGAAAAGAAACACTACGACTTTCAGGAACCGGTGAGTTTTTAATAAATACAGTTGACTGCACTTGCAAACGTCTTTCGTGTACATTTCAACAGTCGCAGTATATTTTGTGGTTTGATGCCCCGGGACTGTGATGAAGGCGAGTTGTGACCTTTTCGCTAATTTTCGAAGCTATTTCAGAGTGCCTTCGTGCAAGATAAACTTTGCCGTTATTTTGAATCGTGTGTGAACCAGACAATATAACTAATATATTTGCATAATTAACGTATTCCGAGACAAACAAGCAGCTCTCGCTTCCAGTTTTAAATGTTTTTCGCACTTGAAGAAACGTACTTTATTGCTCGCGGGGGCCTGGGGCCCACGAGAGCTTAAAAATGGAGATTTTTATTTTTATTTTTTTCCTTTTTGTGGGTCGAGGATCAGCACACGGTGATTGGTTCATATTATCACGTGCTGGGCGATGACGTAATTGACTTCGCTAAGCAACTCGAGATGTGGCCAGTGAATTGCTCGTTACTTGTGTGTAAAAGTTAACTGCATCCCATCCAAACTCAACACCATTTGGCTCTGTGGAATAGGCATGGATAAACTGGATTTTCGGGAACGATTTTGGCTCGCGTTCACCGCGGAAGCTTTGAGAATAGCCGTAAACAAATATTTGATGGTACCGCTGTCGCCGATAAATATTTAGTCCCGACGAAACTTTCTGTGGCGACACGAAATACTTTTGGGAAGATAACAGGGCGAAAGCAGAAACCAAAGCTACGGTGAGCTTTAGCCGTAAAACAATGACGCTTTATGCTTTACTCTGTACATGACATCTGTTGCCTCATAAAATTCTTCTGCGTATCGTACATTGCCTGTTGAAGTGTTTCTTTCATTCGATCATGTAGTCTTTGTTTCGCAATGTTCATTAAATACCAGAAATGAAAAATACACCGAAATAATTCTGAGGATTGAGTTTGCAGTCACAAATGGACTGAACACACTGTGAACAAAACCGCAATAATATTGTAAACATCTCTCGTGTGACATTCCTCGCTTTCAATTTTATATTTGTTACAGAGCACGAATACTCGAAAGCCTGATAGAAGAAACGTATTGAGTTAAGAAAAGAAAACACATAAGTAGTGAAGCGAAGGCTGGATTAATCGTGGCCTCTGATTAGAAATATGAGTCAAGGTCAAACTGTCAAAATCGATTGTGCATAAAAAGATATGTCACGCATTCTCAAGATGCAGGGTCGCTCAACCTTTAAGAAGCAAGTGTATGAGTGTTGTAATAATAATTTTTAGTTTAATCAAGGTGTCAAAAGCCAAGTTCTCTATACTGTGTGATATTTTTATGGTGAGAAATTGGAAGTCTCATTTTATATTCTGGTCTCGACCCAACTCACGCCGCGAGCTCACTGGCAAGGCCAGTCTAGTAAAATAAAAAAACATACACGTATTTGGTTAGGATGCAGCGTTGGTTGGAGCAATCGCGGCTTCTGTTAAAAGAAAACAAAAAGAAATCGAAGATCGACTTCGCTGACCGAGAAAACTGATTGACATGCCGTATTTACACCCGACACATTTAGGCCCGGTTCAGACGCCGCTCCTGACATGCGCCGAACCTAATGCTTGAATTAAGTACGGCAGAAGAGCGGCGTCTGAATCAATTAGGTTCGGCATATTTGAATTAGGTACGGCAGCGGTATTAGGTTCGACTGATGCTGTCGCATAATCCGACCTGGGAGCGACGTTGATTCAGACTCCGCTCTTCACATGTGCCGTACCTATATCATGAATTATTTTAAATTATTTTGAATTAAAAACATGTATCCTTAAACATAAGCACTATTGTGTATTTGGTGCGGCAGGAAAAGTTCGCCGTTTGAATCAACAGTCGCTCCTATGTCGAACCAGGGTCGAATCTATTACTATTAGGTTCGGCGCATGTCAGGAGCGGCGTCTGAACCGGGCCTTACCCATGTGAAAGCATTTACTTTACTGCAGTAAACGTACCACGCGTGTAGACAATTTATAAAACCTTGCTAAATGTAGTTCATGAAGAAATGTACTGTAATAAATGCAAATTTACCACCTTGCAGATTACAAAATTTACCGCGGTAATTTTTTTACTGCGGTAAATGTCTCTCGTGTAAACACCGCATCTGAGTCACGATTCTAATTGCGCTTTCCTTAGCTTGCTGTAGTTCGTCTGGAAAGTTGTCTCAGTTTAGCTTCCACGAAAACTTCAAAACGCATCACTCTGCATTACACGTAGTCTGAACTCATACCAAACTCCGTGCGACAAACGTATTTTTTAGCGGCCGACCGACTGGTGACGTTGCGATACACAACAATGGTTTGTAAACGATTGATAATCACCAAAGGGAAAATAGAGAAGAATCCCACATCCCGAAATCCACCCACAGAGCGAGGGGATATCTGCGATTATCGTATTTCTAGTAATAATGTGGCCTTAAGCCAGTTCTAATACTTACCCCGCAAAAGTACTTTTTACACATTAACGAGCTACACCTGCCTTTTTGATTTGATTATTAAAATAACCTTCCTTGATGTGTCGGAAACAGTGCGTGATGAAACGATTTCATTTTGAAATGAGGCTTTGTAGTAATTATATCGCCGAACAATGTATGGGTCC
The DNA here is from genome assembly GCA_964036295.1 of Plumapathes pennacea. Lineage (NCBI taxonomy): Eukaryota > Metazoa > Cnidaria > Anthozoa > Antipatharia > Myriopathidae > Plumapathes > Plumapathes pennacea. Next base: position 27,320,807 of record OZ038463.1, on the reverse strand, counting down.
CTCTATGTGAAAACAGCTGCCATAGTAACCCCAAAGGTAGTCAAATCTACCCTAATTATTAAACTTTTGAGGCTTATAACTTTAAGGTGTCATACACCAAAATGGTATCATATGCCACGGGCTATCCCTAGAGCTATCTCGCCAAGAGTCTGAAAGGCATCGCGAGGTTTGAGATTTGAGACAGTAACCTGGCACAGCTAAAATTAGCCACCCTGGGAGGGTAACCCTACCTCGAGCGTTTACATGACCAAAAATTGTCTCCTAGGAGATCCTACCTATCATGTAAACGGAACAAGATTGCCAATTACTATAGGTCTCAGACTAACTAATTCTAATTATAGATCCAATTCTTGAAATTTCTAACAAAATTTACACTATATCCTTTTTCTTTTCTTCATACACAACATCAACATCATCCTTGTATGAATATGTAAATATACGTACGTAGATATACTGAAATACAATATGAACTATCACAAGTAATAGATACAGTTATGTAGACATGTAAAATTAGAAACATATATTGATTTATCTTTCCTCTCTTTCTTCGCTCTCATATTAATTTCTTTCGTATGAAACAACATATAGATTAACCTATTTTAGCCCGCCTCGATTAGCTTTTGCTACCTGCGGGTAAATGAACTTGTATAAATTATATTTCCTGAATAAAAGTTCAGTTCAGTTCAGTATCGTCATGGCCAAAATTCAAATTTTGGATAAGAAGATACTACAATATATTCCAGAGATTTTCCCGAAAACATTAATATAAAATTCAAAATGCACAAAAAGTTATAGACAATCAAAGCAGCGTCGCCGCTGAAAGGTCGCTCATTTCTTGTTAATCGATAGGTTCGTCGCACCTGCTAGGTCGGGTTTACTTTTTTTTCCATGAAAATGTATTCTTCACTAGATTTTCCTTCATTCAGCTATCAGTCCGTTTGCAAAAACGTTGTCATAGTTGCAGTAATCATGTGATCATTGTATTTTTGGAGCGGAAGTTAATTCGTCTTCCGGTCTTTTTTACATCAATTAAAATCAGGGCAGAGTAATTTGTGATCTAGTTTTTAATAAAACAATTATTCTACTCGGGCTTGCCGAATATAGGATGATAAATAACCAACTCGGCGCGGCGCCTCGTTTTCAAAACATCAGTAATCAAACTGAAAAGCCTCGTCACGGTTTAGTTAGTGAGTGAAACTAATGCCAAACTATTTGAAGGTTTTTGTCAGTTGTGTAAACACATAAAAGAAACTGTTTTTCTCTCATAACTCAAAATTTATTTTTACGCGAGGAGCAGACGTTTTCAGATCCAAGGCATGTAGAATTTATGCTATGGACCTGACTTTTGGCAGAAATCATAATCATTATGTATTCTTGAAAATGGTATATCATATTTTTGTCTAGTTTGGTTTTGAAAAGAAAACAACTGTTTTGTAACGTGAACCTGCGTTATTTTCGACTTCCGACTCCAAAAAAATATTTAAAAAGAATGTGGAGTTGTACAAAAAGAAAATAGTTTTTGATTGGTTTGTGCTTATTTGTTGCAAGTGTTACAATTTTAATCGACTACGGCATTTGTGTGCTGGAACATTAAGAGCGAGTTCGTGTAAATATCACCTACGCCGTGCAGGGTAGAAAAATCAAAATCATCCAAAATTTGTCATGATGAAGGCTTAATGTATCTAGTTATAAAAATATAAGTTTTAGTTCTTTCAGTTTCTTAATTCATTTTTGCGGCAACAGTTCCTTCCCGGTGCTCTGCGAAAAGACAAAATCGACCTAAAAATAATGCTTCCATTATTGGCTCTAATGGAAAAACTGGGATATAAACATAACAGCTTAAATTATGGCATGCGAGTGGGATCTTTCCCGTATGCATAACCGTTGTCAAATGTAAATTTGATTGAAACCAAAATTTTTGACCGATTTTTTATTATTAACCACTTTGAGCGACGTTTTCTCACGCGAAAAATATGCTAATTTCATCAGCAAAAATCGCGTCCTGGTACATGGCTTTGCAATTAAAGACTATGTTCACCGGCAAAAGCAATGCTCCTTCTGTGATTCTGTGAAATAAAATCATGGGGTAAATGAAATGGTGAATTTTGGGAACGCCAAGTATACATGGTACTTGCACCCAAAGTGTGACCTTGTGACCTTTGAAGACGCGTGACATTCGAAAACAATAACAATACGTGACCGCAGCATTTTTTTTTTTTGGATTTTATGAAATCGTTGTACAAATATCGCCTAGATTTAATGTGAGAATTGCCAAAAGAGTGTTCAGCTGAAGATGAGACGGCAATTTCGCCCGCAAATGTTCTTTCTTTGATTTGACGATTTGGTGGTTCAAGTTTACAAAGAAACGTGCATTTGTAACGCTTGGAATTAAAGTTATCTCTTATTTGATTTTGAATGAATACACGGAAAGGGCCGATGTATCTGTTTTTATGTAGGTCTTTCTCACTTCAAAAAGGACGAAATTCGAGATTTGCCGTATTAGAAAAAATGCTTGATCAACCGCAGGTGTCGATTTCATTTTATCGTTTTAGAAAGCACCAGTATCCCCGACTATCAGTTATTTTGGTTCTATTTCCTGTCAAAAAAATTCGTAGCTTTACAATTGTGTATTAACTGTCAACCTTATGTAATAGGATCACGTTCCGTGTAGTCATAGCCTGCGAAACAGGCCCTTGTGTAGCGTCCGTTGGCCGCGCTCAGTTGTCCGCGCGTGGTCGGCAAAAGGGGGTTCTGTAGCGTCCGAAGAGGGGAGTACAAGGGCCTGCAATTCAGCCCCCGAATTAATTTTGACAACCTGTCACAAAACCGACCAATCAGAAACGCACCGGAAATGTTCCCACGGTTGATCGAGCTGTCAAAACAAATTCTCTCGTGCGCACGTGTGCAGACGTTGTACTTCATCTGGTATTCATCAAACATTTTGACACATTCCAAGCCGACTATTGACCAATCAGTATTTTCCGTTCAGAATCTGAACGTGAATACTCAAATCATAGAGAGGCGGTTGCAGGCCCTAGTATACACCTCGCCCCAGACTCCGACGCGGCCACAAATCCTCGCCCTAGACTCCGACGCGGCCATAAAACGATTCAACGTTCTAACTGCTCGTGAAAAACAAACCCTGGGGCCTGTTTCGCAGGCTAGTGTAGTCATCGTCCCATCAAGATTTGTGTTACGTCATCAATTTTATCTTTGTTTCCATTTATTACCATATAAGGATTGTATTCTCTATTCATCTAGTTCGGAAACGCCTAGGAAATGCCTATGATATTTTGTAATGTTCGTAATGAATAGCCCTATTATTCTGTATGATATATCTATCCGTGCATCATTCGATTAGTTCAGGGTTAGACTTGGGTATTCCCTCTGTAAAGCCATTTTGCAGAAGCTTGGGAATAAAGTATCTGCCATCTGCCCATTATTTGACAACATCGACGGGCTTAAGTCAGTGGTGGTCTTTTCGAAGCACCATGGCTTCGTGTGGGTATTCTCAAATTGTTGGAGAACCTTGTGGCTCAAGTCCAGGCAATCCAGCAATTTCCCAATGCGTGATTGTTGGTGAGTACCGTAAAGATATCAAGGCGCATTGAAAAGCCATGAAGTTCTGGACTCTTCCCTGGATTCAGAGGCGAGGCTCTTGCTGGCACAGGCAGGTAAGTTATATTTTTTTGATTCTACGATTTCCGTTACCCTGGGGCCACTTGTTCAAAGCTCAGTTAAGGTAATCCTGAATTCGAAATGTTCCCATTTTGTGCGTGCAACGCATCTTATGATTACTGTACCTTTTTTTCCAAGGTATTTTTGTTGGTATTAACGTTGTTCTTGGTGTCACGGCACCACGACACATTTGGCATTTGATGGCGCTGCAACAGAAGGAATTGCACGTGCCCGAGTGAGTGGGCATCGCACAAGACCGTGCAAGGAGACCGCGGGATTAACCTTGCTCAGTCTGAAAGACTCTTCCGGCTAACTCAAGTGCTGATCCCTGTCGCTTCACGTAAGTTTAATTCAAAGCAGCAAGGCAGCTGTCAGCTTGCGAATTTGAAAAAAGTAGTTTTGCGGGAGTAGGTATTAAAGTCATTAACACTGAGGGTGGTCACCGCCAGAGGTTTGGTTGCGTCCTCAGACTGTTCAAGTGAAATGATATTATGGAATGAAAATATGGAAATCCTTTAATATATATTCAACCAGTATAACCTCTGAACCGAAAACTAAATTGAACATTCTCAAGAGTGAAAGGGATTTTTGCAGCAGGCATAATACTGGGAAGTATATTCACTTATTTTCATTATAATCTTAATTGAAAATAATATTTTGAATAGTGAATTTTAATAATAGTTTTAAATTTAATTTTAACTTTTTAAAAAAAGTTTCAATAAAGTTCACCTACTCAATCACTTTTTAGCTCGCAGATTTAAAAAATTTAAAATGTGACCTTAAAATAGTCCGACTATTATATGTGTAATATAATTATGGCATAATACCTACTCCCGCAAAACTCCTTTTTTTCAAATTCGCAAGCTGACAGCCGCCTTGCTGCTTTGAATTAAACTTACGTGAAGCGACAGGCATCAGCACTTAAATTAGCCGGAAGAGTCTTTCAGACTGAGCAAGGTTAATCCCGCGGTCTCCTTTCACGGCCTTGTGCGATGCCCACTCACTCGGGCACATGCAATTCCTTCTGTTGCAGAGCCATCAAATGCCAAATGTGTCGTGGTGCCGTGGGCATATCGTGACAACAAGAACAACGTCGCTTGTCTCAAAAATACCTTGGAAAAAAAAGGTACAGTAATCATAAGATGCGTTGCACGCACAAAATGGGAACATTTCGAATTCAGGATTAGCCTAACTGAGCTTTGAACAAGTGGCCCCAGGGTAACGGAAATCGTAGAATCAAAAAAATATAATTTACCTGCCCGTGCCAGCAAGAGCCTCGCCTCTGAATCCAGGGAAGAGTCCAGAACTTTAAGGTTTTTCAGATGCGCCTTGATATATTTACGGTACTCACCAACAATCACGGAGCATTGGGAAATTGCTGGATTGCCTGGACTTGAGCCACAAGGTCCTCCAACAATTTGAGAATACCCACACGAAGCCATGGTGCTTCGAAAAGACCACCACTGACTTAAGCCCGTCGATGTTGTCAAATAATGGGCAGATGGCAGATACTTTATTCCCGAGCTTCTGCAAAATGGCTTTAATGGGAATACCCAAGTCTAACCCTGAACTAATCGAATGATGCACGGATAGATATATCATACAGAATAATAGGGCTATTCATTACGAACATTACAAAATATCATAGGCATTTCCTAGGCGTTTCCGAACTAGATGAATAGAGAATACAATCCTTATATGGTAATAAATGGAAACAAAGATAAAATTGATGACGTAACACGAATCTTAAGATGGGACGTGACTGCACGGAATGTGATCCTATTACATAAGGTTGACAGTTGATACACAGTTGTAAAGCTACGAATTTTTCGACAGAAAATAGAACCAAAATAACTGATAGTCGGGGATACTGGTGCTTTCTAAAACGATAAAATGAAATCGACACCTGCGGTTGATCAAGCATTTTTTCCAATACGGCAAATCTCGAATTTCGTCCTTTTTGAGGTGAGAAAGACCTACATAAAAACAGATACATCGGCCCTTTCCGTTTATTCATTCAAAATCAAATAAGAGATAACTTTAATTCCAAGCGTTACAAATGCACGTTTCTTTGTAAACTTGAACCACCAAATCGTCAAATCAAAGAAAGAACATTTGCGGGCGAAATTGCCGTCTCATCTTCAGCTGAACACTCTTTTGGCAATTCTCACATTAAATCTAGGCGATATTTGTACAACGATTTCATAAAATCCAAAAAAATGCTGCGGTCACGTATTGTTATTGTTTTCGAATGTCACGCGTCTTCAAAGGTCACAAGGTCACATTTTGGGTGCAAGTACCATGTATACTTGGCGTTTCCAAAATTCACCATTTCATTTACCCCATGATTTTATTTCACAGAATCACAGAAGGAACATTGCTTTTGCCGGTGAACATAGTCTTTAATTGCAAAGCCATGTACCAGGACGCGATTTTTGCTGATGAAATTAGCATATTTTTCGCTTGAGAAAACGTCGCTCAAAGTGGTTAATTCTAAAAAATCGGTTAAAAATTTTGGTTTCAATCAAATTTACATTTGACAACGGTTATACATACGGGAAAGATCCCACTCGCATGCCATAATTTAAGCTGTTATGTTTATATCCCAGTTTTTCCATTAGAGCCGATAATGGAAGCATTATTTTTAGGTCGATTTTGTCTTCTCGCAGAGCACCGGGAAGGAACTGTTGCCGCAAAAATGAAATAAGAAACTGAACGAACTAAAACTTATATTTTTATAACTAGATACATTAAGTCTTCATCATGACAAAGTTTGGATAATTTTGATTTTTCTACCCTGCACGGCGTAGGTGATATTTACACGAACTCGCTCTTAAGAACTGGATTCGCATCTCAGCAGATTCAATTTAGCTGTGAGAAAAAAGAACGGTATTGAGTATGAGCCAACAACTCTACGGGTATTTATCTCTTCTGTTGACCGTTACCTGAAGAACTTTTGATACAACGAGTCAATTATTACACAGGAGCTGAAAACGGCTAGGAAAAGGAAACAAACCTCATAAAGCTTCCTGTCTCTCTCAAGAATAGATAGAAATTCTTTTCGAAAAGAAAGCAATGGGTATTAGTTCTCCTCAAGCACTTCTCAACGCGCTTTGATTTAACAACTCCCTGCACTTCGGATTACGGATTAATGTTGTTGTATCGCGCAATAAAATTGATTGCCATTCATGCACGGTATTTATTGCTCGCGGGCGTGGCCCGTCGAGCTTAAAATCACACGGCGTGTCTTTATCGTCATGTTAGTTTTTTTCTGGGTTACGAATCTGCAAACAATGCAAAACAATGGCGATTTATGCTTTACTCTGTTCATGACATCTGTTGCCTCATACGATTCTTCTGCTTATCGTACATTGCCTGTTGAAATGTTTCTTTCATTCGACCATGTAGCCTTTGTTTTGCAATGGCCATTGTATACCAGAAATGAAAAATACACCGAAATAGTCCTGAGTATTAAGTTTGCAGTCGCAAATGGACTGAACACACTGTGAACAAAACCGCAATAATATTTTAAACATGTCTCGCGTTACATTCCTCGATTTCAATTTTATATTTGTTACAAAGCACGAATACTCGAAAGCCTAATAGAAGTGAAACGCATTCAGTTAAAAAACAAGAAAGACTAGTATTGAAGCGAAGGCTGGATTAATCGTGGCCTCGAGGTCAAACTGTCAAAGACAAGTCACGCATTACTCAGATTTACTCGGTGGGTAACCGTTTCGCTTCTAAGCTCAAAATGCAGAGTCGCTCAACCTTTAAGAACCAAGTGTACGAGTGTTGTAATGATAAATTTATAGTTTAATCAGGTTTCATTTAAGCAAGGTGTCAAAAGCCAAGTTCTCTATACTGTGAGAAACTGGAAGTCTCCCGCTCTTCCGCTCTTGTCCTTGCTTTCCATTTTAATTTATTCTGCTCTCGACTCAACTAACCGGCCGCGAGCTCACTGGCAACGCCAGTCTAGTTGTTTATGAAATAAACAGAATAAGGGCCAGGTCGCACTAGGAAGTTTAGTCGATAATAACTCAGTATCGAGAGCAATACGACGGCTTCTTCAATGTTTGGAAGCAACTTGCTGACATATATTTCTGGTTACAAGTGCTGTTTGCACTTCAAATAATGCCAATTTTGATATTTACGTTGTTAGAGTTACGAGTGCCACCGGAGCCTAATACATGGACGCTTGGAGATATGAAATTTATCTTCTCGTGTTCATCTCGATATCTCACTCGATCGCTTCGCTCACTTGTGAGATATCGAGATGAACACTCGAAGATAAATTCCATATCTCCGCGCACCCATGTATTATTCTCTATATATGCACACACATACAGACATGTGATGTGTACTGCACACCCCGATGCACACACAACATTTTGCTTCTAATTTTGGAAGATGCAGAAAATCCAAATCAGTTCTGTTTCATAGTAATGACTGACAACGTGTGCCAAACCAGTTAGAATAGTCCACCAATACATGACTGGAAAATCATTTGAAGATAATAGTGGAAAAACTGTGCTAATACAATATATTAGTACATTTAATTTCACAAATCTTTAAAATGATTAGATTGTAAGTCTGCAAAAGAAAACTTTGGCCAGTCAAGTGCGATCCTTTCTACAGGATGTCAAGAAACAAGCAAGCACAAGCACCTTACTCGTTCATGTGTTCATATTCACTGCATGTACGCAATAACAGCTATGTTCGGTATGTCAATGTCTAATAAATAATTACCTACACACCCAAGATCTGTTATTGTATACGTGTAGTAAATATTGACACACAAACAGTAAGTTTGGTCGCAATTGGCATTACAAAGTCTCCGCTGGATCGAACGGTCTCAAACTGTCAAATGCTCCGGGGAAGTTGCACACCTGAATCCACCAAAAAGTCCCACGTTTAAACCGTACGTGCAGATACAATTCTTATGGAACGAATGAAAAGGATCTGTGGTTTGTAATTTGCTGCTTTCAAATAATAAATAGCTGCCACAATCTGAAAGCTCACCTTCAATTTTCCGCCTTTGAAAACAGTGCTGTACCGATCATCGATATAATCGATGATTAAGCGAAAACTTTTAGCGACGCGACAATCTATGATTTTAACATACGCTTGATGCATAACCAATTGTCGCGAAAAAATGAATAAATCATTGCGATAAAAATAGAATAGTAATACAGGTTTAACATCTTGGTGCGTCTTGTCCTAAACACGTAGGAGTTTGCCACTTCGCGCTCAAAATGAAATGAACGCGAAACAACGACCATCGCAGTCAAGGCATCCCCAGGGGTAGATCGTGGGGCGGCGGGCAAAAGGCCGCGGAGGGGGAGAGAGAGGGGGAGAAAATGGAAGAAGGAAAAGAGCCCATGAGCACACTCTTTCTCCAGACCAGTTCTGAAGGTGTAAGGGCAGCGCGCCGTCGATTGAACGAAAATAATTATCAATTGTATTTTTTCGCCCAATCGGAAAATGTCGGCGAATGCTGCATAAAAAACAAAGTTCGGAACCTTCACTTTCAAATTCTCTGTAACACAAATATGGTAATCCATACCCACTAAATTAAAACATCTGCCCATCGATTGCTTCAAAAACCAATATAAATTATTCTTACTTGAAAATCAAAATTAAATAATAGAAAAACAGTATTAGATAGCCACACCTATGTTCATTTTCATTTATCCCCGAGCGAAGCGAGGGAAATAATCTCAACGCTAATGTCACGGGCGGATCCAGGGTAGTTTCCTTAGTTTCCGGAAACTACCTGAATTTTTTGGGAAAAAATAAAAAATAAAAAATAAAGTGACAAATGACTGAGTCGTTTCTTGTTTCCACTGAGTACCGGAATCCAATTCACGCCATTTCCCAGTACCTTGCGTCCCGCGCTCCGCGTATATTCGTGTCACTGGACGGCAAAAATGCGCTTTTCTTCGGTTTCCATGTGTGGAGAACCGCAGAAAGGGGACCCACGGGAGGAAACCACTAAATCGATATTCGGAAACACCCCAAACTCGCCTCTCATTGGCCGGAAACACCCCAGGCTTGCCTCTCATTGGCCGGAAACTACCTTGGAAACTACCTGACAAAGTATAAAGGGGCAGTGAGGTCCTCTGTTCCGTTTGAGTGATTTTGAACTCGTGAACAGTATTATACAGTGCGGTTTATCGAACATGGCGTTGAATCAAAACAACAGGCCGCGTTGATAAATTTGTGTCTAAGATCGACTTTGCTGACTGTGCAAAACTGATCGACTCACGATTCTATTTGCGCTTTTCTTGGCTTTCAAGTCTCGGGAGTATTCTGTAGTAGTTGCGTGTAAAAGTTGTCTCAGCGCATTTTGGAGTTCAGCTAGTGTCCACGAAAATTGCAGACTGTGTAGTTAGGGCCGAGTTAGGGCAAGTCTACATAGTTAAATTTACTTTAACAGCGAAGATTAAAGAGCCTGTCTCAACCGTGATCCTTCGCGCGCGTATATTATTGTTTACATTTGGCGTGTGACGTCAACACTCTTTGTACAGCTTCATTGCACTGAAAGCGGACGATTTCCCTGAAGAAAGTAATGGCAATCGTCGTTTTATCTGTGGTCAATCGCCGAGTCTGAAGCATTGTACAGCGAAGACACTATTTCCTGCAACTAACTGCGCTTGTGGTCTAGACATTTTCACACGCGCGATTATGAATATTTGATTAACGCATTTCAAATGGCAATTTTATGTCTAAACACGTGAAAACAGCTTTCAAAATGACATTTAAAACCTCGGTTAATTATTTGAAAGATAAATCTTGAACCACTGGACCTGAATTTCAGGTAATTTTTTTGTGTTGACTTTGACTGAGCTGAGCCGAAAAGATGTGCCTTTGATTCTGAATGTCTAATTAGCGCATTTCCAACCGAAATTCTATATCGAAGATCGGACGACAAAAACTACTTTGGAAATCACATCCATAACCTCGGTTGATTTTCAAGATGAATTTCCATTTCTGAACCTTACTGGCGGCTCATCCGAATGATTTTCCTGTGCATCTCTGTCAGTCTTGTGTCCTGTCGGTAAATGACATAATTTTTGCATGCGTTGAGGCGGTTCTTCTGGCAGACGTATTTCGAGGTTCATCACAAACAGCGAAAACAACCACGGAAATAATGAAAATAACTAGAAGCACTTATATTTCCACACGCTGAGTCAAGAAACTAGACACAAATCCACTCTGACCTTTGAAGGCCGCGATATATGTATTAAGCATGCAGTCGACAGCAGCACCTGGTCGCTAGTGTCAACATCCGAGATGGCGCTTAATTGATGGAATAAGAGTCCAGCGAACCTCCTGTGAGTTTGTTCTTTCCATCCCGTGGCTTCCTTCCTTCCCTTTGGTGTATGTTTTCGCCTCTTGGTGGCCTGGCTCTCCGCGGCTGTTTGGCCGCCGGTTGATCGGTACGGTGAACATTATACATATTGAAAAAACCTCGGTACAAAACACAAAACGAATCAAAAAAATGGGTAGAAAGATTATCCCCGAACGAAGTGAGGGAAATACTCACGACACTAATGCAGTACTATTATACCGCCTACTTGGAGACTCTAAGCCTGTCGCCATCTCGAAATTTAACGTTGTCTGTCAGTCTGGCGTACGACTTTAGGCGCGGTTACCCCGCTAACCAATAACAAAGGCCGGATCGATCACGTGTGCCCTATTGTTTTACTCGGAATAATTGAGAAATTAGATTTGAACGAAGCATTTAGATTTGAACGAAGCAACAATATATCGTAGCTGCGTTCACGAATATGGAAAACTTAAAAACTGAAGAACTTGAAACACAACAGTCTCGCGAAGCTCGTTTCAAATAAGAAGGGAACAGGCACGAGCAAGGCGAAATCGTGAAACGAGCGAACAACGCCAAATTCGTCTCTAGAAAAGGCGACAATCCTGTTATGATCGACAGCATCATAAACAGAAGCATGCCGAAGAAACGACTCCGCAAAGAAAACAGCGCATGAATGCCGATCGAAAGCGACATGAACAGAAGCGGGTAACGCAGACAACTCCGCAAAGAGAACAGCGCTTGAAAGCAAATCGGAAACTTCAGGAGCAAAAGCGGGCCGAGGAGAAGACTCCGCAAAGACAGCAGCGCATGAATGCCGACCAAAAGCGACAAGAACAGAAGCGGGTAACACAGACAACTCTGCAAAGGGAACAGCGCTTGAAAACAAATCGGGAGCTTCAGACGCCGTTTTGTGTAAACTCAGATACTTATTTAGAAAGGACAAGCAACAAAGGTTAGTCAGTGGAAATCGAACAATGACCGTGACAAATATATTCTATCCCGTACAGCTTGTAACTCGATCACTTCAAGAATGTATTAAAATCTGTATGCTGATCATTTTCCCTCGAAGTATTGTTTTACTACGCTTCTGTCGCCAGTTTCGGCCACCGTATTCGCTCAGAGCAACCGGAACTTGGAGTCTTGAATGATTTAGTCAGATGTCTTATTTTTCTGTAATCTGACACGGGGTGATTGCAGCGATAATCGTTCACAAGCCCTTAGAAGTATTACTGGGTCTGAAGCCCGTGTATAATTTGAAGTAAACTGTTCAAGTTTTGCTTTGATTCTGGGAGAAATCTTGCTGTTTTGAGTGGGTTCACATACAAAACAATTCGAGCCTATTAAATATGCATGCCTGAGTCTTGTGCATGCAATCCAGAGTAAAAACAAATCGCAAAGGAAGCCTATTTAATTGTACTGCCTATGAATTCAAAATTGGAAAATCAGTGTTCCTTTTTTCCCGTACTACGACGGCCGACCAACTTCAAACTTTGAGTATTAAATTTTGAGAACGTGCTTGGCAGACTGTATGAATTAATTTGACGTGCCGTGACCGTGGGAAATACGTACTTCGTCACGCAATCGATTCTTTTTTCAACACAAAAGTATAACACACACCATTCTTTTTCTCCTTCCTTTGCGTGTAGCACTTGAGTTCGAAGAAAAGATTGAGTCAACATTTCGGTAAAACAAAGGCTACTCTTGTTGGGAGTTACCAAAGTAAAAGTCCCATCAATGGCAGAGTGAGGGGGTATCTGCGATTATCGTATTTCTAGTAGAACTATTTAGTTGAAAGATTAGCTTGATTATTCATTGATCGGCTGATTGATGGAAGAGGATTCAATCGGATTGTCATCAAACACTTTAAAAACCGAATTTCCGTGAAGTCGAAAATGGCGCCACAGCGCGCGAAGGATCATGGTTGAGACAGGCTCTTTAAGAAACCGATCAAAGTGCCGCTGTTCAGTAAATTGCTATCGTGTCGTGAAGCCCTCAGTCATAAAGTTCTGCAGAGATAATCAACACACTCGCGAACATCGAGCGGCTAAACTTTTACAAACAAGCCTTTCAGCAGAAGAAACTGGATTGAAATGAGAAATCAACTTACAAAATTTACTGATCACGACCTGTCGATGATCTCTTGAAGTTTGAGACAATTCCTACTGCGGATGGCTTGGCACTTTGCTGATCTCCGAACACAACTTGACTTCGGGCTCCTAAATTTCGACTTTCAATTGACGTTTTTTTAATTCCGCTCCTCCGCAAACTTCTTATAAGCATTTTCGTCCATGTTTTAGAGTCGATTTCCTGCATTTGAATTCCCCAGTCTAAAGTTTTACGGCTGCTTTGTTCATCTTTTGGGAATCTCTCGCTCATGGCCACCATTTTTCCTCGATGCAAAAGTTGAGCTTGCGACTTGCTTGCGTGATTGTCATGGCAACGAAGTGTGCAAAATCAATTAATCTGTGCAATTAACTCTGATTAACTACTTTTGCACACCTGATTAACCTTTTTTGCACACTTGTACACTAATTTAAATATAACACCCCTGTTCTCAGCTAATCAGAATTGAGTATTTTTGCATCTATACTATTAGTTAGGAAATCACCGACTTCACGCTCATACACGCTAACTCTATGGCACTTCTCTACGACGGGTACACTGCTCAGTTATGAAAGTAGCAGTGTACCCGCGTATGTATGTATGTGTCTTTGTGTTTTCTTGCGTTTCTCAGTTCTTTTATTTTGTCAGCGGATTGCACAATGGACATGACGTCATCTGGAAGGCAGAGAGCCATTTGTGTTGCTGTATCAAGGAATAGGACTATTAGTTCGAAAATCATCTACCACGGCAACCGTCACTGTAGCAACACTCGTCTGTGATGATGGGTCAATCTACACATTTTATAAAAGTTTAGTGAGGAGTTAGACTCATGGTAATCTTCATTTATATGGCTGTTATATACCCTCAAGACTATCAATTATATGACGCGCTTCTGCTAAGAGCTGGTCTCCACCACAGTTCATCTGGATAAAAGTATGGGAAAGATATTAGTGTATCAACAGACCATCACCTTTTTTCAGCATCTTCACTGGACACACTTGAGATTCTCCAGAATAGCTTTGCGGAAAGGACATACTGACTTTACCAAATCGACCCGATCCCAGTTCCTCTCCTATTTCTAAACACGCTTCTGGGGGCATGCGCTGAGCCAAATTGTCGCAGCCGCTGAGCCGTGCGAGTTCGAGATCACTGAAGGCGTGATTCAGTTGTGGTTGTAAGTTTCTGTCAACCTAAAAAGGGTTAGCTCCCACTGAGATTTTAAGTAAAAGTAAATAATATGAAAATGAGAAAAAGTGTACTCTTCACTTTCTCTCTTTTTCAGAACCTCTTTTCTCAGATAATTCTATGTAATTGGTTTTTCTGAGCGATAAAATTCACTTAATTTTAATGTTTCAGTTGGAGAAACTACCCCAATAGCAAAGTATATATTTCTGGTGGAGCAACAAAAGAGCGAATTTTTACTGTCCATATTACACTAAACATGAAACTTCACGCGGGAGAACGTGACTGATATAGTCATGACCTTAATGTTTGCAGTATTATTACCTTTCGGTCTTCATTCAAGTGCCTGTTTCTCCGTTTTCGATAACATAAATAAGCAAAACCATTGCAACCACTAGAAGGAAAGGAAGCCAGATCTTCCAGTAAATATCTGTGGGATCTGTCAAATACATTATACAAAATAAAGAACAACGTATAACCCAGAATCAGTCAGTGTAATTCGACAATTCCATTTTGACCAGCCAAAGGCACATCATCCCACTGTACTAGAATGCTTGTTGAACTGGATTTATGGCCTCGTACATTATCGGTGGATGTATTAGTAGTTTCTAGAGGAAATTTAGTTTGGTACAGAGAAAAAAAATGTGGCGGATAATGCAAGTTCACCAGCTAGGGTAGTTTGCTCACAGCAAGGACTGTAGGTGGTTTATGAAATAGATGATGTATAATCAATATACGCACCAAAGACTGTTACCTGACTACGGTCGCTGCAAAATATTCACAGAAATGACACGCAGATTTTGTACATCGTAAATTCGTTTAAGCCATCCAACGTTTGCTGTCTATTTCCTGAACCGCTCAAATTTTTAGAATGAATAGTTTCTTCTCCACTTTTACTGTATTTGACGCGGTATCCAAGGATGACTCCATTCTGATCAGGATAGGGTACTTCGTCCCACTGCACCAGAATGCTGGTTGAACTGGTGTTATGACCTCGTATATTACTGGGAGGCTTAGCGGGTTTTATTAAAAAACAAAATAAAAACAAACAAACAAACAAACAAACAAAAACAAAAAAAAAAAAAAAAGTGCTGGCTAAAGTGCACGGAAGTTGACAAACCAGGACAGGAAATACAGGAAAGAGTACGATCCATGAATGCATACTACTATAATCATACAGAAATCGCCAGAAGATCAATTAAACTTACTATCCTCAGACGTGACCACCAAAATGCAATTCTCTGGACCATCTCTGCTGGCAGCGTAAGCCAAAACACAGATGTTGTAGCTTGTGAATTCATTCAACCCCTCCAAAGTCAGGTTTCTATTTGCTGGACCGCTCACTGATGTTGAACTTCTTCCTCCATTTGTGTCAGTGTATTTGACGCGGTATCCAAGGATGGCTACAAACTCATCAGCCTGGTTCCACTGTACCAGAATACGTGTTGAGCTCGTGCTGACCTTGTACATTACTTGGGGGTTTAGGTCCAAGTAAAAAACATCGATTTCATTATAAAATAGGAGATGGGTATTGTTGTTTCCACGCAAAGTTACATTATTTGATCGATATATACTTGATCTTTTTTTCTTTGTTTTGTGTGGTGAGGGTGCTTAGAAATAATCGTTTTTGATCTTCCTCTAAAATTACTGGGATATAAAGTACAATATCTTATAGACAAAATTTATCGCTCTCGTACAACTTGCCGTCGTTGACGCAATTATTCGAACGCGGCGAAACTAGAATCTGGCCGTAAAACTGAAACTGAACAGTAGATTAGTTTCTAATAAGATGAAACAATAACTAACAGAGAAGTTCGTTTCGTATTGTCAAAATCACTAGAAACTAGACTATTAAAGGTATTCGGTAAAAAGGCGAATTAGTTCATTGCGAGTTGGCGTGTGTCTGGATTGTCTTTCTTCGCCAGAAGCACTGAAGCTGGTAGTTTTCCGGCAGACTTCCTCGCTCTCTTAAAAATAGAATCTGCAATCACGGCGAAGATAGACATCAGTTGCGTAGCTTTGGGTCCGTACTCTTTTTACAATTCACCCGAAAGGGGTACCTTTTCAGGCTAAAGGTATAATTTTATGAAAAGGGTGCCTTGTTTAGGCTGGAGATGTACTCGCTTTATATTCCTGATGTCCGGAGTATTTTGACTTGCGCCATAAAGTGAACTGAAATTATACTGTTTTGATTCAACACCTCGGTAAAACTTGATGTTCCCTGAGTTAATTCTAAGGGTACAGAAAAGGGATAGAATGTTTGTACTGCAGGTATATGAAAGGGGTACCATTTTCGGGGGTAGTGTTTCCGGTAGTCGCGCTGCTCCACGAATCATTCTGCTGCCCTGAAGCCGTTTTTTTTTTTTTTTTTTTTTTTTTTTTGCTGCAAACTTTTTGCCATTCACGACGAATATTTGGAACTAATTCACGTAGTTGATGCCTCAGAGCAATGAACTGTTTTGATGCAGTTTTAAAAAAACTATTTTTTGTAAAACATACAGTGCATCTAGTATCATTTAACTCTCTTGACGAACTGTAAGTGTAAATAACAGACAATTACTTCATTTGGAAAAGTATGTTTTGAAAACCGGAAACCCAAGGGTATATATATATCACTCTACCACTATGCACAACTTCAAAACTGGAAGCTGTTAACAAAGATACCTAGTTTTCATCAATTTTGCCGCGAGTTAATAGAATCTTTTCCTGATCAACAGCTAGTGAAACATAAGCCCTTTTTCCTTGCCCCCACCCGGCTCATTTGCTTGTATATTAGATTATACTGATTTGTACAAACCAAGCTACGGGCATCACTGGCATAACAATAAGACCCCGTCCACACTAATCCCAATAAATTCGAAAACGGAGTTTTCATTTGAAAACGCATTTAAAGTTTTTCGTCCACACTATTGTTTTTGAATCGTTTTTGTTGTCCACACTAATACGCTGAACTGACTGAAAACGCTAAATCCCTGAATTGAGCATGCGCATCACTATGACATCAAAGCTCCATTTTCGCCGTCCACACTACAACATGAAACCGGAGTTTTCGAAAATATTCACTCTGGACAGCGTTTTCGAAAATATCCCTTTTCGGTCACCGAAAACGCGTCTTGGTGCGGACGGGATGCCAAAACGGATAAATAAATATCCGTTTTCAAATTTATCCGGATTTGTGTGGACGGGGCCTAAGACAATATTATGCTACAATATGTTGTCCACCAACAAACCAAGGCAAAGTAAACATTGCAGTATTTTCATTCCAAAGAGATATACTGTACTCAAGTAAGCGTAGATAGTTGCCTTTTCAATACTTGTACAATTTGTAACTTGGCACATTTACATTAACCGGATCATTCTTCCAGACACCATAAGGAAGTCCTCATCCTGCAGAATCTTCAGTGCGTCATCAAACAGGTCTCTGGTGACAGGCTAAAAGACAAAATGGAGGAATCAATCAGCCAAGTCTGGAAAACTTCAGTAACGAGCTATACATTTTTAAACCGATGTTGCTTTGCTCAGGTTGTTGTTTGTTGTTGTTTGCCATTGTTGCTGTTGTTATTGTTGCTGTTGCTGTTGCTGATGCTGATGCTGATGCCGATGTAAGTTTAATTTTGTTTGACTCATGCCATTAAGGCAGAACCTGTGTACAGTGTACACATGGGTACAAAATTATACTCGGAGGAATGAGGATCATAAACTCGAGGTACCAAAACTTTGATTTTCCATAGCTATTTTAAGCCTCGGACATGTAGAAAAGTACGAACAATTTTCTCCTTCAAGTATACCATAATCACATGCAGCTCTAGTTATATTCAATTGTGAGGAATGTGTTTTAAAATGGAAAGGTGCGGCTTTGAATACTGGCTTTTGTTGTAATTCTTTTTTAACTAGTTTTGGCGTGGACAGTCCTCACCGTGTCAGAAGCCTGTCGGATCTCTTCATAGATGGTCTGGTGTTTAACACTGGCCACCTTTCCCTTTTCTTGCAGTAGGGTGCGCAAGACCTTAGCCAACTCCAGCCGTCGCTTGCGGTCTGTCGCACTGAGGCCTGTAGTCAGGATGTTGATGTCAATCAAGCCTGTCTTGGGGTCTGTTGCGGACTGTTTAAGTGCCTCACGGTGAAGCCTGCGCCAAGACAAAAGTAGGATGAGATGACAACAAACATTCTGAGATAGAATATAATGCAGGGAAAAGAAAAAACAAACAAACAAACAAACAAACAAAAACAAAGATCTGACATCTAACTGAGAAGTTGGATAAGGAACAAGAACAATGCTCAACCCACAGATCTTCACGTATCGGTACCCAACCCTGTAGTCAGGCTCTTTATATATGAAGCAGGAGTACTGGCCAGCTTTTGTGAAGTGATCAAAGAGAACATGCCCTTCACACTTAAACAGACACTTGAAACAAAACCATGGCACATGTACAATGGAAAACTAGTACTAAAGAGAACATGCCCTTTACACATACTCGAACACTTGAAACAAAACAACAGTACATGTACAATAGAAAACTAGTACTAAAGAGAACATGCCCTTTACACATACTCGAACACTTGAAACAAAACAACAGTACACGTACAATGGAAAACTAGCACTTAAAAGCATGCCCTTTACACATACTCGAACACTTGAAACAAAACAACAGTACACGTACAATGGAAAACTAGCACTTAAAAGAATGCCCTTCACACATTCTCAGACACTTGGTAGATCTAAAGTTGAACTCTGAGTTGTTGTAAATTGAATCAAACTTACCTTTTCGCTTCCTCAACGTCTAAAATTTCCACCACTGGTGAATACCTTAGGCGGGCATGGGCTTCTGCCAGACGGATCAGGGACTCCAGTTGTCTGGGGTACGCAGAAACAGCACCCCTACTGCTGCCAACTTTGCGCATTTCTACAAAATAATACCCAAAATCAATTCAGCCTGTACTCAAAGTATGCATGCATGAAGGGAAAAAATGTACTGTCCCTCAAGTGTTTACTGACATGCTGAACTTGTCAGAAAGTTAGTCTGTTATGTTTTTAATAAACGAAAACATCTCATAATATTGTTTATTATATATTTATCATAACAGAGTATCATAACAAAAAATGGTGCTGATAAAAGTTGTTAAAAGGCTAACTTGCTAAAATACAGACTCTGGCTATTGAAACCACTACTTACCAACATAAGCTTGAATGAGTGACTGAGAAGCTTCCTCGCCCAGTTTGGGTTGAATGAAAGCACGAGCATAAGCAATGTAGTCCTTCAGGATTGTCATATCCTGTGGAGCAACGCCAAACATTCATACAACAATATGAATATCCCGGCATGTCTAATGCATGGAACCGACGGAACCCAGCTATTAACCCTAACCTATTAACTATACCATATATACTTTATCTATACACAATAAAATACTCAATAAAAAACATGATAAAATAATCAGTTACAACAAAGTTAAAAACTGGTTCTATAACTGCTGGGGTTAGGATTAGGGCAAAGGTGAGGTCTGTGGTTAGGGTTCCATCGGTTCTGTTGGTTCCAAGAATTACACATACTGTGAATATAGTCAAAAAGACAAAATAAATACTAAGGAGAAAGGTGGCAAATGGTAAAATCCGAGACTCGCCGAGATCCTTGTTTGAAAATCTGAGATCAAGCGTTTAACCACTCTGAGAAGGACAAAAATAAAAAATCGGACCTAAACTTTCTGAGACCCACGATTTTCTAGGTACCATTTGCCACCCCTAAGGAGATGACACACTAAACTGTGTGCAGTTCTCACAGCAGCAATGTTGGTCCTTGTGATACTTACCAGGTATTCCTCATCTTCTTGTTCTTGTGTCTGATGGTACAGAGACACCAGGTGAGTTGCCAGGCGACGATCATAAAACTCATCTTGTGGATCCAACATTAGGAAAATCAGGTCAAACCTAAAAGCAAATTGCACAATCAGGAAACCATGTGACAGTGGACTTGCACTGTGGCAACAAAGAACATCGAGCTAAATCTGCAAGATGGGCGAGACAGGCCATGTCTATGCACCTGTTTTTGTTTGAAACAGAAGCTTTTTCTCTATTTTTAGAAAATTCTCCTGATCCACATAGGTATGTGATTTTTACAATTTTTTTCAATTGAAGAAAACTGAAGTCAAACTCAGACACTACAGTAAATACAGTTGTTACAGCCATTAACTGACAGTCTTGTCAAAAGAACAGGACATATTTTGGCTCACCTTGACATCAGGGTATGCGGCAGTTGGATGTTCTCCACTGTTGTCAGATCCGTGTCCCACTGAGATTTGATTGGGTTTGCAGCAGCTAAGATGGACGTCCTTGCATTCAACTGACAAATGATGCCTGCCTTGGCAATAGACAATGTTTGTTGTTCCTATAGAACACAACAGAGTTCAGTGAATCAACTGCCTAGATTAAACTAATTTCCAAGCTATGCAATTTACTTTACAAAAACAAAGGCATACCATCACTTCGTGAAGTACAGATCGAGTGCTCTCATTCATCTTGTCAAACTCGTCAATGCAACAGATACCATTGTCACTTAACACCAATGCACCGCTGCAAAAAGGAAGACACAAAATTTATTGATAATTCTTGATTATCACCAGGAACATATGAAGAGCAAACCATATCAGATGGGTTTCGAAAAAAGACTGACCCCCTCCCCACCCCTATCTGTGAAAAATGCTGACTCCCCCTCCTCCTCTAAAATGCTGGCCGCCTCCAAATGGTTTGTTATAAAGCTTGCGAGTGTGTTTCCTGATAGATACACAGATCATAGTTCTACACTTGAGAAATTCTTTGTCTTTTTGTCAAAACCCACACTAACGTTGAGTCACATGAATGCATCATTAATTTGTATTGCTCACGTTTGCAGCACAAGCTGTCTGGTCTCTGGATCTCTGGTGATGTATGCTGTGAGACCAACTGCTGATGAGCCCTTGCCAGAGGTGTATTGTCCTCTTGGAACCAAGTTGTACACATACTGTGAGTGAACACAAAAATGACATGAACAGATAGACAGAAATATGCAGATGAATTTTAATGGTAACTTGACGGATTATCTCTCTTAGAAAAATATTATCCCTCTGATAACATGTCTTCAAGACGTGCTACAAGATGAATAATATGCAGACGGATTACGGGTCAAGAAATGTCCAAAACCCAAATTTACAGTACATTTAGATGGATTATTCGTCTCTGATAATAATTTGTCCCGTATAAATTAATAATAAGTACACAGCAATACTTTGGAATACAGTCAACTCTCTCTAAGCGGACACCTCTCTAAGGCGGAAAGCATGCAGATTTGGTCCTTGCCGATTTTCACTTGTTTCTCTGTAACTGAACTCTCTCTAAGGTGGACACAAAATCTAGTCCCAAGGGTGTCCTCCTTAGAGAGAGTTGACTGTAGAGCAAAACACCTACAGCCTCACCTGTAACAGCTGAGACTTGCTTGTTCCAGGGTCACCACACAGCAAAATATTAATTTCTGACCTAGTGATACACAACAGATAATAAATAATACTATTTTAATTACAAGTTTAGAAAAGTATACAGATAACATTGCACAATGCCAGGGCTCTTAAAGGTTAACATTTGTGTGGGACAATTTTGAGGACTTTTGAAAATGTTCTGGGGTTCCTGCTCCCCAACCACTTTTTTCATTGCTGACAAACAATATTTTTTTCACAAGCAGACCTGTACTCAACATATCTGACTGACCTAAATTTTCCTCGTCCAGCACTTGTAAAGTCTTTAGTTGCCCCACCAAAAAGCTGGCACATGATTCCCTTCTTGATGTCTTGATTTTCATAAATGCTTGGTGCTGAAAAAAGCAATCAAAATCAGATGCTACTAACTGAAAGCACAACATAAAAGTTGTCACACAAGATCCAAATTCAACTTTGAAGTTTAACTACATGTACAAGGTACAGTACATGAATGTTCTGCCCTCTTTAGCATCAATAAACAAAATCTTGCATGGTAAAAAATATATATTATATATACTCTGGTGTGATACAGAGATTTCTGCCACTGAGAAATGTCATATCTGAACACATGTGCAAAAATGATATTTTTATGTCTGTTGATATCACCTAAGCTGTATCACACCAGAGTTTATGAAATAAACAGAATAATACATGGATGCTTGGATATATGAAATTTATCTTCTTGTGTTCATCTTGATATCTCATTCGTTCGCTTCACTGAGATATAAAGATGAACAATCAAAGATAAATTTTCATATCTCCACACGCCCATCTATTATTCTCTATTGATTGCTAATGATAAATGAAATCATGGCACTTCTCATGTAATGGGTTATTGGAATCACTGTGGTTACATTCAAACAAACTCCTGAGAAAATATTACCCATGTGAACCCACCAAGAGCTCTTGCCAGCCTCTCATAAATATCTGGTTCCTTGGACAACTTCTGGAGCTGCTCAATCCTCTCCTGAGTAAACATCACAGCACTGCAACCAAAATAAAAACATTTCATACAACAGTTTCTTAAATCTGGGAATCTTACAAAAATCATGATAACAAACATGTCACAATGTCACAGACTAAGGAGAATTTGCCACATGATAACTTGCTCAGGTGAAATCTGAACCATACCTATGAATTATCATGGCAATTAACATTCATGTGTTTTCTTCATTATTTTGTACTTTGAGCTGGTGTACCTACCTGCTGGGATCCTTTTCATATAGCCTCTTCTTGTCAGATCTCTTGAAGTGGATGACATCGATATAGGTCTTGTACACTGCTTTAACATTTCTCTGCCGTGGGTTCACACGCATTGGCGTGGCCCTGTAGATTCCTGTCACAATGACCCTGTCAAGAAAGTGCAGCCCAAAAATCAAAGTTACAAAAAGATGAAATGCTGATTTTTTGTCGCTTAGATTCTGTATGTACAATTTTCTGTCACTTTTTCTTACACATCTTTACCAGTCGTGCTTTCAATCTTGCTCTGATTCGAGGAAAACCCATGAACACTTAAATTTTTTTTGATAGCTTTCCCACATCAACTTTTAGTTTTACCATGTGACTCAAATCAACCTTGATACAATAATGCTGAAGTTTGCGTGCAGCAACAGCTATAAATTTTTTCATTGAAACACCAAATTATGATTGATTTCTGATAAGACGACAAAGACTTTTTGTTCTCGTGTTGATATTCTTGAACTTTCCATAAAGTTAACCTTTTGCAGAAATTTAGGCATTACCTGTCTCCAGGCTGAACAGCATCCACCAGGTCATTGTGTGCAAATACAAGGATGGTGTGCGGGGTTTGCCCTGGTGGCATGTCATCTAAAAGACAAGATGTGATTTGAAAAAAAATAATTAAAATATTTCTTAACGAGAATGAACACCTCTACACAATCCAAGGAGGGTTGTCCATTACATTCCACCTGTTGAGTCAGAGGAAATGCTAGGCATACAGTCAAACCCTGCTATTTCGAAGTCCCACAATACACAAAAAAAAGTTTGAAATAGAGGGGTTTTTAAATAACCAAGCTAGTCAAGATCAAGGGTATTCGGCTTGACTTTGAAATAATGGGGACTTCAAATTTACCAAGTTTGAAATAGCAGGGATCGACTGTATAGCCAAAGTCTAATTCTAACCAACAGATGAACTGACATCTATCAGACAGGCCTTGAGAGGAGGTGCAAAAGACGATATCAATAATAATAATAATAATAATAATAACAATAATAATAATAATAATAATAATAATAATAATAATAATAATAATAATAATTTTATTTGCCCTATTGAAGATATTTTCACAATAGTGTTTCTATTTTACACTTGATAATTAGGAGCAGGAGCTCTCAGGAAACCCTGTTGGGCTTTTCAAGGAGAGCCCCTGTTTACAGTTGTGATAACATACACCTATTGATTATATATTGTTAGTAATACTGGATTTCTAAAAAAATGTGATCAATCTATTGTATAAATTAACTATTGATTGACTGGAGGGTGTTTCTGATGAAGAAGGTACATTTTTGATTTTTGATTTGAAGCCGTTATATGATTTGGTTTCTTTGAATATTTCAGGAAGATCGTTCCATATTTGATTTCCTCTGTTTTTTACTGAGTATCTATTGTAGTTGGTGCGTATATAGGATTTGTGAATTTTTGATGATGATCTTGTATTGTGAGAATGAATTTCTTTGTTCAGCTTAAAATAGTCATTGAAGATTACCGGGAGCATATTTCTAAAGTATTTAAACATAAACAAGGCTGTCATTTGGGTGTTAATATTATCAAAGGGTAGAATTGACATACTTTTAAATAATGGCATTGTATGATCATTATATTTCGAGAAGGTTATTATTCTGAGAATCTTTTTTGTAGCTTTTTAATTGTATCTAATCTGGATGGATGTGTTGGCCCATATAATATTACCATATTGTAGATAAGCTGGGTATACTAAGGTGTAGAGATTTCTTGAAATTGTAGATGAAAGGAAGTGTCTTGCTCTACATAGGATACCACATATTATTGAAATTTTGCTTACTATGTATTTAATGTGTTGTTTCCAAGATAAATTTGAGTCCATGTATATGCCAAGGAATTTTGCTTATTCTACTTGTTTAACATCATTTCCCTCGATTTTTATTTTTATTGCTTGATTACTCTTTTTATTTTTTGCTTTAAAAAGGATACAGTAAATTGTGTTTTTTAATATTCAGAGAGAGTTTGTTTGCCTTTGTTTGCCTTGAGCCACAAGGAAACTTTGTTTAGTTGTGTTTACAGTGTCATTTAGAGTATAAATATTGGCATGGGAGTAAAATATATTGGTATCATCTGCAAATAAAATAAAGGATAACAATTTTGAACTTCTGTGTATATCATTTATGTAAATTAGGAATAGTAATGGTCCAAGTACTGATCCTTGCAGAACTCAACATACTATTTTTACCCCGGTCTCAGAATCATTGTCAAACCATGGTCAACCATGTTAGAAACATGGTTTGACCATGGTTCTTGACCATGGTTTACCATGTTTTGTCAATGATATGACCATGGTGGATCATAGTCAACCATGAACGTTAAATTGCCCAAATGTCAACCATGGTTGACCATGGTCAAACATGACCATGATAGAACATGGTCAAACATGTTTAAACAGAAATGAATTGAGCACCCCAACCATGGTAGAACATGGTCAAACATGTTTTCAAACCATGAAAGAACATGGTAAAACATGTTACCTAAGAAACAAATCCAGCACAGTAACCATGGTAGAACATGGTCAAACATGTTTTCTAACCATGAAAGAACATGGTCAAACATGTTACTAAAGAAACAAATCCAGCACACTAACCATGGTAGAACATGGTCAAACATGTTTTCTAACCATGACTGAGAACTTATAGTAGTCAAACATGTTTTAAGATTGTTTCAGAACAAACAAACTAATAACAGTAAAAACAATTTGTTGCATTTAATCACAATTTCTCAGTAGACTTTACAAGCAGATGGAATATGTCATTTCATCATCATTTCAAAATCTTGGCCACAGGGCAGTTTCTTCTCCTCTCTTCCATATGGCATCGACACTTTTTCCAACCACGATGTCTTCTGGATTGGCATCAATTTGGGTGGTTTTGATGACTTACCAGTGCTCTGCCTTTTCATCTCCAATCCACTCAACCAGGGCAAAAGACGGTGGGCCCGCCATAGGTTTAAATTCGAGGAATAAAAATGAGGCTAGCGCTTGTTGTGTGTAGAAGCACAAACGGTTCAAAACCGGGGAAACGATGTGAACTCTGCATCAGTCGTAATCGTCCTATTGTATCTTACGACATTACAGCACGTTTTAGCACTGAATCTAGCAGACAAATAATGTGCTAAAGTTCTTCCCCCTGTGTTGAAATAGAATTGAGTCAGCGTCTCCAGCTTCAGCTGTAAATTAAACTGTCGTAGTCCACCCGAGAAAAACACTCTTATGAAAGCTAAAGGGACATGAAAATTACAGGATCTCGGTTTAGTCGTTTGTAGAAATTAACTGAGACGACTAAATATTCAATTACTTGCCTGAACTCCAGTTGCAATCACGGGGAAACGGTCATCCTTTATGGAGAAATACCACGTGGAAAATACATCACAGAGTTCTTACCTTCATTAACAACTTAAATTTTAAATGAATAGATCTACATCTTCGTTGTCTGAACAGGAAAATTGAAAACACCTTGGCCGTTGGCCGTTGGAACTGCCCGCGCATTTCGATTACGGGCTTCGATGTTATTGGCCAGCGGTTTATTCCAGGCTGGGTGCCCAAGCAAAGATGGAACCGCAACACGTCTGTCTCAGAAATGGGAGTGTTGGTTGGAAGCAATACCAATTTTGTCTTGCCATTTTGATTGAGGACGCCAGGCTTGCAAAAAGAACAAGATAAGTGTGGATCGCATACGCCTTCTGAATGTATTTAAAACACGTGTTTTGTGGCGAATCGCATCCGTTGAAGCAGGTCGAAGCAATGCAGTTGACAGATAAATCATAGGTAGTTTTCAATTTTATAAGAATTAATATCTGCTTTAAACATTTAGTGAAATGCTAAAACTTAATATGATGTACTTTTCATGTGAAATAATAAAAGGCTGCCAGTTTGCAGTATTGAAAGCTGTCTAGCTTTAATTGCTCTTTAATTTAATCTGGAGGAGAGAATATGCATCTTTCACTCTCAAAAATCAGTTTACTTGAATGGGTAAGCATTTATTCTTTAAAGACAGGAAAAGACTGAAGATACCAGTAATTTAGATACAAGACTGTGCTACATCATGTTAGATCATGGTATTTCATGGTCAAGGTTGCTGAAAAGTAAGACTTCACCTGAGTACAATATTCACCACATACTGTGAAAACTCAGGAGTTAAACACATTTATGTAAAGGTCTTTTTGAAATTGTTTGCATTTATTTCTTGACTGTGATATTGATCAAATAGTACCCATGCATGCAAATTACTTAAGGACATGGTTAACCATGATCAACCATAGTCATTGATGGGGAAAATTTAATTTTAACCTGGCAATTACTGACCTCACTGTTAATTTAAACATATACACACAAACTCACAAATAGGACTCAAGTATTTCATTAGCTTGGCTTTTGTATATATGTAATATTAGTTAGTATTAGTTAATATTAGTCAAGTTAGTAAACCATGGTCAAACATGTTTTTCCATGTTTCATCATGAGCATTTCAGTTCATGCTAAATACTGAAAGTAAACATCAAGATTGATTTCTGGGGCACTGAAAATGCACTCCTGGGTGAGCATTTTAGCAGACAAGTTCTTGTGGCACTTTTCTTTTTGAGTTCTATTTTTGACCATGGTCGTCAGTGTACCATGGTCAGGTACTTTTGGTGACCATGGTCAGCCATCATGGTCACATCACTGTCAACCATGGTCTAACATGGTTGACAATGCAAAACCATGGTACCATGGTCAGTCTGAGACCGGGGTATGCTTATTGGATAGTGTGGTATTGAATTTTACAATTTGATTTCTGTTTGTCAAGTAATTTTTAAACCACTCAAGAGGAATGCCTTTTACTCCATGTTTCAGTTTCTTGATAATAATTGAATGATCTACTGTATCAAACGCTTTAGATAGATCAATAAAAATTCCTGCAGTGTATTCATTTTTATCGATTGCTTCTGATATTTTTGTTGTTAAATTGGTTATAGCCATTTCAGTGGAGTGATTCTTTCTGAAACCAAACTGTTTTTCATATAGTATACTATGTTTCTCTATAAAGGTGATTAATCTTTTCTACATTAATTTTTCTAGTATCTTTGAAAAACGTGGTAAAACAGCTACTGGTCTATAATTAGAAAATAATGTTATTATCTTCATTTTTGTATACTGGAGTGATAACTGAAAGTTTGAGATTATCTGGAATAGTACCTGTTGCAAACACTTTGTTAAAGATTAGTGTCAGTGGGTCTTTAATAGAAGATGTTATTTGACTCGTAATTTTAGGATCTAAATCATCACACCCTGTACTTTTGTTTGGATTTATTTTTAAAAGTTTTTTTTCTATTTCTTCTTCTGTTACTGCATGTGAAAGAAAAAAACTTTGACTATTAGTTTAGTTTAGATATGATTTGAAAGATGTAGTTATACTTAGAATTTTTTTTGCAAGAGTTGGACCTACATTGGTAAAATATTCATTAAATTTTTCAGCTACTGTAAGTGGATCTGATATTTCTTTATTGTTATTAAGAAACGTTCTGGGCATGTTTGGTTTAGATTGTTTTTTATTAATAACTTCATTTATAAGATTCCATGTTTGTTTAAGATTTTCCCTTGTTTGTTCACATTTATATTCATAGTATCTTTTCTTTGCAGTTCTAATAGGTGGTTCAGTTTGTTTCTATACTGTTTATAGTTTGATTTGTTTTGTGTTGATGGACAAAGCAACAAAGAGCAAATCAACCCACTTGTAAGGCTCCATACAAGCCCCAAAAGTGCTAACTGATGGTGACCAATGGACTGGATGGTCAAGCTGACACATACAGGACTCCAAAATGTTGACTGGCAGCGATCAATGGACCGACGGTCAAACCAAATTCCCTACTTGGCTATCAGACTCAGATGCAGTTCACATGGTATGATGATGTGTGATGTGCGAATCTCTGTCACAACTCACCTGGTGATTCCTGAAGCTTGATGATCTGTTTGTCTGTGAACTGAGACCTGTTGTGTATCAGCACCATGCTGTGATTGGTGTTGCAGTTACGGCAGAGGGTCGGCTCAGCAATACGCCCTCTGTCGATTTCCACTGTTCTGCTAGCATGGCATACATAGCAGCTGAAGAAAGCTAACGAAAACAAAAAAAGAAAAATTTTATTGTTACGGCTATAACAGGACTTCACCATGTTTCCAAGAAAACATATTACTTTACATGTACATGCCTCCAATATTCAGGACAAATTTGGACCAGATCGGAAGAGGTTAATATTTAGCTAGTTAATATTGATTTGTTTCAATAAAATTGTGTTCTAGGAAGCTGAGTTTAGAAGTGATTAAAATGTGTGGTGGTATTGTTTTGGTATGATACCTACCTTCCCTCATTTCTGGAATCAATGTTGAGTTCCTAATCACCATGCCACTGATTGTGATCAGAGTATCTATGTCTACAAAACAAAGGCAAGCAACAACATGTGAGAACTGTGGTTAGCATGTGTAGCGGAGTTAATGGATAACGTTATAGCTTAGGCCAAATACGGTTGCTATAATGCGCTGAAACGTAGTTGCAAAATGACTATTTCGAAATATATATAAGAAGCTAATCAAGTTTAATAAAAAGCAGTATTGTACCAGATCGTACAACCGTGTGTACTGTGTGAGTATTTCTCATCTGCAACTACAAACTCCAGTCAGCTCTTTACTCGGATAGTCGACGTTACACATGGTTATAATGCTAAGAGTGTGGGTTCAATCCCCACTCAAACAATGAACTTTCAAGGTGTCAGCTAGAATGCGGCTCTTTACCTATTGCTCAAATGAAAACGTAAAATGGTGGGCCCATCTCTTATTGAAAAACAAACCAAAGACACAAACACATCTCTGTCTGTGAGCATGCAGTAATTGGCTCCCTGCTGTTGCCCCAACATATTATGAGAAATGTCGAAGCTAACAAAATAAACTAGCAGTAATCAGAGATTAGTCAGGTGCGTTCGGCTTCTCTTTTTGTTCTAGAATGCTTTTCCCTATAACAATCTCGAAAAGTTCGTGGGTTTCGTTTGAAACCAGAAGTGACCAGCACAAAGAATGTGCGGTCCGGCTTCAAACCCCAGCCAAGCAACATTAAACCAAAACTTCTTTCTTTCTTTCTTTTTTTTCATTCTTTGAAGATATATGAAAATTGTAAGACATGGTCAAAATGTGAATCTCGATTCTTTGTGCCTGATCGAAAGCACATGACAGGTATCCCATCAACCCCATGGAACCCACACCAGATTAGGACTGCATTCTCCTTCGTCGAACGCAATAAAATAAAGAACACAACCAAAACATAGCTGTCCCCTGAAAGACAAATGATCTGCCCACCTTCTGGGTTCAGAGCTCTCATGTTCTTTGTCTTGTCCACGTTGTATGTTCTGACCTAAACATGTCAAACACACCACAGACAATTTAAAGAACCAACCAGACCTTGTCTTACAAGGGCACAGGGGGTTGGTATACTTAGATGTCCAAGCCACTGCTTACAGTTACTCCTTACAGGGGTGGGATGGGATATACAGTACAGCTCAGAACTAAGTGAACGGGCCCCTAAGTGAACAACAGTGTGCATCGAACGCGTTCGACACGCAGCAAAAATGTGTGCGTGCGTTTGAAATAACAGGTTTTTTTGCATGCAATTTCGAACACATTTTCCCTTTGTAATTCATATATGCAGCTTCTGTGCATTTTCCTTTTGTGCCGTATTGTTTGTGTGGAACAAAACACCCGTCAAACTATAACACGCTTGAAATTCAAGCCGATTTCGGTTTAGATTGTCATCCTGAAAAACAAAATTGAGCTGATTATTTTGAGACCCTTCTCAGATTTCCATGACTCGTCGATGAAACCAGTCGAGTCCCAAACAAACGAGTGTCATGTCATCAAGAAATATATTACATCCCTTGAAATTTGAGAAGATTCTTTCCATCTCACACGAGACAAAACTTTTGTTCAGCGAAACAACCAAACAATCTCAGTTTACTCTACCTGACGCTAATCAAAACTCACGAGAAATGTTTGCATTCGAATCTAAATACCGTGAGACAAACATTTTATAATGGAGACCTGGAGACCGCTGGTGGCATTATGCTCACTATAATAAACGAACGCTGAAGATCAAGACATGACAATCACTCAAGTTAGAATCCACAACAACATTTATTATGTTTCTTTGGTTTTTGTGTTTGATATGAATAGGCTGAAACGGCCATATATAAAAACCGATAATGTTCGCTCGTGCATATTTTGCTACTTTTGAATTTACTGCTTATATCGAGTTTCACAATACGTTTTCTTCACTTCCTGTGTTTCACGTATTTACTCATACACATCACTTGCGTTTTCTGACAGTAAGGCAGCATCTCCGCTCTCCGGTCGTTTGTGAAGTTTGCATTTCAATGTGGTGTCTGGTCAATTCGCCCTGACTAAAAATGTTGTTTTGAAACTCGTCTTAGCTGGAAAGTTCTAGAACGAATTCACTCGGGCCCAATTCTATTTTGAAAAATTACTGCGATACGCCGTTTTTGCTGTCATACAGCAACATTTTGTGTCACGGTTTTCAAATTCACATTTGTGACTTAAATTTCATAAACTGTTCCAGCTCGAACAACAATGTTAAGTTCCACATGTTTGTTGCTGTGACGAAATATGCTACCGGCATCCAGATTCTATTATTGGTGACACCAAATCTTGAACTGCCTTCAATCATTGCAAAATTTTCAAAGGACTACTATGCCTTTTCAAAATGCGTGTTATCTGAACAAAAGAAAACAATGACCTACCTCATGAATACTAATGCATTACAAAAAATGTGTTTTTTTTTTCAGTGTGTGCGACAAACGCGTGCATTCATTTGATACACGTTTCGAACGCATTTCGAACGCGTTTTTTGGTTCGCTTAGGTGCATACCCTTAGATATCCAACATATTGTAAAGTATGACCATAATCAACCTCTACGAAAGGCCTGCACCTATACTGTATAAGGTAATTTTAATAAAACACTGTGCTTCCAAGAGGATTTATTGGAGAACCACCAAAACAATCACTGAAAAGCATGATGTGAGATGCATGACTTCACATTAGCAGAGCAGAAAAAACCACTGAACAGAGATACTGTAACAAATTAGGTACAGGTACCATTTTATTGCTGACTGTTAATAAAAAAGGCAATGTTATGAACCCACTTGCTCACAGGACACCTATGGTTCCCTGTGGTAGAGTACTGTCCGCAATCTGTCTCACCTGTATCTGGTGCTCCAGCTGACTGTCTGGATATTTCTCAAAGAAAATTTCATTGGCAGCCATGTCAAACGTTGGGATAACTTCCTGCGGATAGCTGACCAGCTGTCTGTACAGGTCAGCATCAAACTCTTTCAGGTGGCAACAGTCAATGTTCAGAAATGGAGTCTCCAGGAGGTGGATCTGGCAAATAACAGTAAATTGTGAACCAATCTGCATAAATAGAACCTGAATTCCTCAACAATTTACTAAAGACAGTTCATAATATATTATTTACTTCTAGGTAACTCAGTCAATAAATAGGAAGTCGTGTCCTCTGTTACACAGCACTGCTGTATCAGTGCAAGAAATTATTAAGTATGAATAATATTATTATTGAAAGCACATACCAAAAATAGAAATATTGTAGCTTGAAAATTACAGCTCAACTTGTAGAGATTTGTACATTTATACTGGCATTTATGGCCTTTCTTTCATGTAAATATGAATAACTTTCAACGTATTCTACACCACTGAAATTGCACAGAGCTATTATTCAAAATATAAAAGCCTTTTGTGTGGTGTCGAAATCTCCGTTTGGAAGTAAACCTTTTAAATTTATACAAATTAGGTACCCCCAATTGTGAATAAGATCAGGTATGTTGGCAGCTTAATACCTCATCCAGCCTTTGTGAATACAGAGGCTCCAGTGGATCAAATCCATCTCCAACATCTTCTGCATTCTCATCAACAAACTCATTGATGAACTTCCTGAACTTATCCTTTGTTTCACTCACAACAACATCAGTGCCCCAGATAACCAGCTGAGGAGCAGATGCTGCTTCACTGGTGGGTCCTGTGGGTTGATCTGTTGCTTCAGAAGTCTAAAAACAACACAACTTTGTCAAACTATGTACACAATACATACAATGAGTCAAGTTACTACTGTAAAACATGATGAACTCCCAAGGCAATTCCCCTCCTCTGAAAGGCATCCACCTTGTGACAAATTTCCCACATTGGCTTGCCAAATTGTGGTCTTTATATGCCTCTGCCCTGAGCATATGGCTTTTTTTTGGTTCTGTACTTTAGGGTAAGAGCAAAGTTAAATTTCTGTTCGGCAATCCATTTACTTACCACTGGATGTTCTCCCAGGTTAACTTGACGTAACCTACGGTCATTGCGTATGTCACTGCGAGCACGGATAGGTGTACCAGCCCTGTTTTAATAAGATGTTAAGGATCACAAGCAAGCCTGAAAATAACAAACATTTTTTATCCCACTTTGTGTACCAAATTATGACAAACAGGATTTTTGTCTTATCAACAGAAAAATACTACTGCAATTCTCAATAAACTAGACTGGCCTTGCCAGTGAGCTCGCGGCGTGAGTTGGGTCGAGACTAGAATATAAAATGGAAAGTAGGGGACAAGAGCGGAACTCCCAAGAGAGACTTCCAATTTCTCACCATAAAAATATCACACAGTATAGAGAACTTGGCTTTTGACACCTTGCTCTTTTGACACCTTGATTAAACTAAAAATTATTATTACAACACTCATACACTTGCTTCTTAAAGGTTGAGCGACCCTGCATCTTGAGAATGCGTGACATATCTTTTTATGCACAATCACTCATGACAGTTTGACCTTGACTCATATTTCTAATCAGAGGCCACGATTAATCCAGCCTTCGCTTCACTACTTATGTGTTTTCTTTTGTTAACTCAATATGTTTCTTCTATCAGGCTTTCGAGTATTCGTGCTCTGTAACAAATATAAAATTGAAAGCGAGGAATGTCACACGAGAGATGTTTACAATATTATTGCGGTTTTGTTCACAGTGTGTTCAGTCCATTTGTGACTGCAAACTCAATCCTCAGAATTATTTCGGTGTATTTTTCATTTCTGGTATTTAATGAACATTGCGAAACAAAGGCTACATGATCGAATGAAAGAAACACTTCAACAGGCAATGTACGATACGCAGAAGAATTTTATGAGGCAACAGATGTCATGTACAGAGTAAAGCATAAAGCGTCATTGTTTTACGGCTAAAGCTCACCGTAGGTTTGGTTTCTGCTTTCGCCCTGTTATCTTCCCAAAAGTATTTCGTGTCGCCACAGAAAGTTTCGTCGGGACTAAATATTTATCGGCGACAGCGGTACCATCAAATATTTGTTTACGGCTATTCTCAAAGCTTCCGTGGTGAACGCGAGCCAAAATCGTTCCCAAAAATCCAGTTTATCTGTGCATATTCCACAGAGCCAAATGGTGTTGAGTTTGGATGGGATGCAGTTAACTTTTACACACAAGTAACGAGCAATTCACTGGCCACATCTCGAGTTGTTTAGCGAAGTCAATTACGTCATCGCCCAGCACGTGATAATATGAACCAATCACCGTGTGCTGATTCTCGACCCACAAAAAGGAAAAAAAATAAAATAAAAATGCCCATTTTTAAGCTCTCGTGGGCCCCAGGCCCCCGCGAGCAACTAATAAGGAATAGAAATATGTTCAACATTAAGTCTGACAAGAGACACAGCTCCCATGATTATGTGGCTTTTGTCTTGTAATGATTGTTTGAAAGCTTAGCACGCAATTCATAAGAAAGGATACACACTGCCTTGTGGTGTCCCAGCTGCTCGAGAACTGGGAGTTCCATAATTCAGCGGAGAACTCAGGTCTATTTCACTCGTCTCAAGGCCAGGGCGCACCTGTGGGGACGACAAGAATGAGCGATCCTGATCAACTGTGGGTGACGTTGGAGCCAGAGGTAGAGGTGACGATGACTCTTCAACGCGTCGGCGCTGGGATGGTGGGGATACTGCAGGTGCTTCCGGGGATACTGCTTGTGAGCCTCTACGACTGCTCCTCCGGCTGCTTACAGACGCTATTGGAGTACGTAACAATGTCAAATGGCCATATAAATGCTGGTTGTTTAACACAATAACAACTGCTTGTGTAAAGTGGGGTCTTCCTACGTTCTATGCACCAATGTACACGTATCTTTTTTTTTCCCTCGCGAAATTCACGCATATATATGCGAAGACCCTCCGGATGCAAAATGTGTGATCTGATCGCTCATCAGTACAAATTCGGCTGTACATGTACGAGCTGCAAATCTGGCCCGCAAGGCGACCTGAACGACGGTACTATCTATATTCCTCAGGAGCTATCAGCAAAATTAAGCTGTATGTTTAGTTTGTTACTAAATTTCGGACAACGACTAACAACGTGGATCGAACTCGACCACGCTTTAAACGAAGCTTGCCACGAACTCTCGCAGTTTGAAGCCTGAATTGAGTACAATCACCACAAAGTTGGCACTAAAGTGTGCAGAACTCATTGCTGTAGGAATATGAATACTTACACGGAGTTCCAGCGCGGGAACGTTTTCTTCCTCTCGGTGTTGAAGGTTCGGACATCTTTCTTGAACGCACAGATGACTCACGTGTGAAAAAGCGCGGGAAAGTGGTCACGTGTTTGATTTGCACGGTTCATTGGAATCATGGGAAACAGTTTTATTGCCGGAAGTGAGAATACATGTTTGCTGGCTGCGGCCGAGAAAAGGGAATAAAAAATCCTGATAAATCTTTTTCCCAGTGCACTAAGTCGATTTTGACAGTGACTGAAAAGTTTCAGTCAGCTTGAAATGAGTTCGGACGTCCAGGAGTGGACCTTTGAAAACTTCAGTGTCGAGGAAAACAGTACTTACTGATGACATCTCGAAAGTGAATTTGAGGTGGGATGAAATCAATGCATTAGCAAAATCAACAAAAGTAGCGACTTCTGTCTCGGAAATGTTCCACAGAGAGAAACTGTCATCAATAAATCTCTTCCAAACCAGAGGTTTGTGAGTACTAGCCTTTAGGAGTCGTGTTTCAAGGTCCACCATGAAAATGATGGAAAACGCGACTGCCATTTTCGTTCCCATAGCAATACCATGTGTTTGCAAGAAATGTTTGTTGTTGAACTTGAAGGAGTTCTCTTCTAAAATGAGTGGCATAAGTTCCCTAAGATAGGTCGTAGGGATTGGTGTGTTTGACTCATAGTGTTTTTCGTAATGCAAACATACTATGTTCATTCCTTCTTCATGAGGAATATTGGGATAAAGGGAGTACTCCCACAAAAAAAGTACTTTTTACAAATTCGTGAACTGCCTTGCTGCTTTGTATCTTCTCTCAACAGGCTAGCTATACAGCTAACTCTGTGTAATTAGGCATTCAATAGCTTGTTTAAGATCATCAATGACAACATCAACATCTGCCAGTGTTGTCTCTCTACCAACACTCAGCCGAACAGCATTGATAGCGACCTCATGGGGAATCCCTAGAGCACTTAAAATTGGTGAGGGGCGAGATGTCACATCTGTGTGGCAAGCAGCTCCAACACTTGCTTGGAGTCGCTTGACAGCTCCAAGGACTCGACGACCTTCTAAACCCTTGCCAAGGAAAGACACATTACACGTGTTTGGTAAACGCTGACTGCTCAAACATTTGCCGTTGAACTGTACATTTTCACCAAAAACTGCTGTAAGTTGAGATTCCAGGTAATCCCTGACCTAAAGAATAAACAAATTTGAAAATAGAATTAATATTAAAGAATCCTGTTGAAAAGAAGAGAGAGCTCTGAACCCTGAATACAACAACAAACCTTCTCCATGTTGTTGTGGTAAGTGTCCAGGTTATGAGTCACCAACACAGCAGCTTGTCCCAAGCCAGCAATCATACCTGTGTTTTCGGTTCCAGGTCGGAAGTTTCTCTCCTGACCTCCTCCAAATAGCACTGGATACAAGGGAGTTCCTGTCCCAAGAGATCTGGCATATAGAGCACCTAAAGAAACAAAGCATTTTCAAGCTCTATAAGTGATGCATGGTACCAATAATTAATGTAATTTTCAAAAGTTGCACTACAGTGCTGTACTGCACTTGCGTGGCATGATGTAGGCTTTATGATTACCAGCCACTACCTCGGGGAAAGTGAGCCAGCGCTGATCCCCCAAAGGCACGGCTGGATGCATAAGCTTGGTATTTGTTAATTTCCACCAATGAGAAACACACCTGCTCAAATCAAGCAGGCATAAATTATCTTTTAGAGAGTTGATTTCAAAATAGTGGATGCAAAGAATATTAATTAGATGAAGCTTGTGATCGAGTTGTAGAGAAGTTTAAGCTTAAAGTTTCAATGGAAAGTGTTGCAAAAGTTAATTGATGGGCAAGGTGTACAGTAGAACCCTGCTATCTCAAACTCAGTTATCTCGAACTCCCCTCTATCTCAAACAGAATCCGATCTCCCTTGCAAATGAACTTGGTAGAAATTTACCTTGTAGAACCCTGCTATCTTGATCCCCTACTATCTTGAACTGTTTCTCGCTTCCCTTAAGAGTTTGAGATAGTGGAGTTCTACTGTATTCGTAATTCAGCCAATGGGATTATTAAATTATTTAATTACATCACAGACACAGTTGGCAGTTTAGGCATCCAGCCATCTCTTCTTGGGGAGGAATGAAGACCAGACTAGAGAGAGTGGCAGAAATTAAGCCAAGGCTTGATGCATTGGCATGATAACATGGCAGTGGTTTCAATATCAAGTTGCACCAAAATTATTTTGCAGTTATCCAGAGTTATTGTGCAATACTGTATTCCCTCTGGTGAGGTCTTGTACTATTGGTCAACAAAACAATAGGTTAAAATTAAACTAAACAATAAACCTAACCCTAAAAACAATGGTGCTGCTACACATAGGAAACCTATCAAAAAAAGAGGCTTCTGAAAGCTGCTACATCCCTCCTGAAGGTATTGGTTAATTCAATATTAATGTGCAATTTATCAATTCAAATAAATTATTATACTGGTGTCAAACTAATAATTATGTCATTAGTCAAACTCAATCATACAGATTCAAATATAATGAATATGAGAAGTTTAACATTTGAAACAAGCCTATTACTGTGTAGTGAAAGTTACATATTGATTCCTTACCAATTCTGGGTCCATAGAATTTGTGTCCAACTACTGTCAAGTAATCAACTCCAAGCTCTTGGACATTGACTGATATCTTTCCTATTGCCTGAGCAGCATCTGTGTGAAGCAGTATCTGTGGAAGGTTTCTCTGAGATCTCTCCTCTTTTAAGCCTCTGATGGTAGCAGTGATATCCCTGATTGGCTACAATGTTACAAAATGACATGCTTCAAGAAATCATCGATTTTCAAGACAATAATATGAATTATGAATGCTGTTGATGAGTACATATAAGAAGTGAAATAATGGAGGGGTGGGAGGGGGATTGGTGGTTACAGCTACACTTTATATTTACTCTGTTGGCAGTCTGCTTGGACCTGCCTTAGTTTATAAACAGCTCTTAATTCCTAAAACAGTAAATAATAATAATAATAATTTGCCTTTATTGTTTTATGATTTGTATATATTTGTAATTAATAGCCAAAGCCAGAGGCTTATATTGCATAGGCTGGAGGAAAGTCTATAGTGAAAAAAAAAATACTGTTGTAGGACATTGGGAATGGTGGCAAATCAATATAAGACAATAAAATTAGACTTAAGGAAGTGTAACTGACAAATCAAATAACATTAACAGAGAAATAAAAAAATAATAGGACTCATTCCGTTACTTGACTGTCTTAAGAGTAATTTCACATTGTATTTTCTCATGAAATGTGATTTGAATAGATATCCAGTGCAATTTCTATCATGATATTCGATCTAATGTCATGCTTGTTTAGTTTGCCACATATACATTCTGTATATTAAATAATTATAATTACTGTATATAAACAGTATAAAGAACACATGTACAGTGTATGCAGTACAACACACAGTACACTGTAGATGGTATAGCAACAATAAGTTTGAGCACCTGTATCACACCAACTTCGTTGTTAGCCAGCATTATAGACACCAAACACGTGTTTGGTCGGACCTCCTTCAACACCTCCTCGAGCATTACAACTCCAGACACCTGATTGACAGGGACAACGCTCATATCAATCTTGCCGACATTTTGTAAATGCGTAACAGGCAACACCACTGAATCATGCTCCACATTTGAGATAATAACATGAGGCTTGAGCGATTTGAGTTCTGCCACGTTGCCAGCTTTCGTCCCTACACATCGTTGATAGTGTTCTATTGCTGTGGAGATGACCATATTATTTGCTTCTGTCCCTCCAGACAAAAATATAACGTCTTCAGCCTGGGCACCGATCATCTCAGCAACTTCCCTGCGCGCATTTTGTATGAGGCTTTTAGCTAACTGTCCTGTGTCATAAGAGCTGCTAGGATTGCCCCATGCATCTCGCAAGGCATCGTGAATCGCTTTGAGCACCATCGGCTCTAGTGGTGTGGTAGCGTTGTAATCCATGTATACTGAGTCTTTTTGGCCATTTTGGCGATCCATTCAGCAATGATGTCCTTTTTTCCTCACTGCTCCTATCTATACAGTACTTAAAGTATGAACTTTGTCCCAGTTAGCACCTCATGTTAGACCGATTTTAAGACACAGGGAAGTATGCCGCTGACCAATTGAAACGTTGAACCAACATCATGACAACATGGCGGATGACGAGACGGGGCTTGTGGATGCAGAAGTTCTTCCCGAAAATTATCTCGATCCCCATGGAGCTGTCGGACACACTTTTGATCAAAGT
The DNA here is from genome assembly GCA_964036295.1 of Plumapathes pennacea. Lineage (NCBI taxonomy): Eukaryota > Metazoa > Cnidaria > Anthozoa > Antipatharia > Myriopathidae > Plumapathes > Plumapathes pennacea. The sequence goes on along the minus strand of OZ038463.1, from coordinate 27,280,867 downwards.
GAACTAGATGTACCAACTGATAACTTCGTGTTTACAGGTCAACAGAACGTGCCTCTGGGAAAAGAAAAAGTACCAGAATTAATCGTCGCTGTTTTTGTGGTGCAGTTCGAGACCAGACGAGGTGCGCTGGTTGTTGTCGTTGTTGTTGTTTGTTTATTTATTTATTTATTTATTTATTTATTTGTTGAGAGTCTACTTGTTTATTTCAGAACAAGGCTGAGTACCTCGTACAATATTTAACAGCGTCACTACACACAAAAAACGATTTGGTTTGGAAGGGGGGAGGGTATTATGAGAAGGCTACCATGACGTAACTATTTTATGTAGAATTGCACCCTGGTTGGTGGTTGCAGTTCTGAACTTACATTAGAACCCTGCTATCTCGAACTCGGTTATCTCAAAATCCTGAACAAAATTCGATTTCCCTTGGAAATGAACTTGGCAGAAATTTCCCTTGGCAGAACCCCACAATCCCGATCCCCCGTTATCTCAAACTAATTCCCTTGCTTCTCTTGAGGGTTCAAGGCAGCGGGGCTCTACTTTATTTTAACCTTGCATGGTTCCCACACTGATACACTCGGCCAGTGCTGACAGTGGCAAGATGGGCTGCATTCTGTACTGGATCCAAGGGTTGTTTGTTTTAGAAACTAGCGGGACTCCCATAAAATATGGGGAATCTTTTTTAGGTATTTGTTCAAAGTGACTGTGTTTTAGCATTCTGAAATTACCAACAGAATCACATTCCCTTACTTCAGGCTCCCCAACTGGTGTTTTTGCTGGATTTATTCAGCATATTTTATTGTTTGGGGAGGTTATTTTGTAGTGTCTAGTGTCCCCAATTAGTAGTGATGCTAAAGGATTTCTGACATGTTAATAAAGTTATTCATTCATTCATTCATTATTCATGTAGGGGAGTAGTATTACCAGTACAATACCTTGACATTTCTCAAAAGAGCAGTAATTTACATTCATTTTGTTCTTGACTTTTTACTCTTTAGCTGCATAAAAGTTCTACACATATACTGTATATGACCAATCAATAACTACATGCTCTAATGAGCCCCCACCTCATAGAGGAGGGGGGAGTGGGCTTATTGAAAAAGATAAGATGACAACAAGGGGTATTCTTCAGAAATATATAACCAAGCAACTAATGATGTGGCATTATTTTCTTGTTTCTTCCACTAAGTTTGATGCTCACAGGGTGAAAAGAAGAAAGGGAGGGATTATTATAGAAATCTTCTCTTCCCAGTCCCCCTTCCCTTCCCTTTCCTTTCCCGAGAGCCACAGCTATGCAAGCTAGGATTATTAGAGAGGGGGTTTAATTCCAAAGTTGACTTTGAGGAGGGGGGGGGGGGGGGGGGGGTTGTTGGAGCATTAACGGAACTGTAATTTTGATGTTGTGTGTGTGTTGGTGACAGGGAATGAGATAGAGTGGAAGTACCCTCAAGATGTGGATTTAACAGGAGTTGAATTCAAGGCCCTCGCAAGCGGCTCACACACCATCACCCATGACTTCATGTGAGTTCTTGTGTTAATATTGTATATATGTCAGCTGAATTTGATTCAAGGGGAATGGAGTAGCAATTCATTACTGAATTGTACAAAAAGTGACTGCAACAGTTTGTATTTAAAAGGGCTATAACCACACTATGATCAATTCCAGGTTAAATTCTTAGATAGACTTCCATGCACTATATATCTGTCAAAAGATAGTTATCCCCGAGCGAAGCAAGGGAAATAATCACAACGCTAATGCAGTAGTATCGCCTCATTCGGAGACTCCAAGCATGTCGTCATCTCGAAATTTAATGTTCGTCTGTCAGTCAGTCTGTCTGGCATACGACCTCGTCCCCAGTTCCTATCGCTGCTTAACCAATAACAAAGGCCGGATTGATCACATGTGGCTCTGTACTTTTACTCGCAATAAGAGAAATTAGATTGAACAAAGTAACTGCAGTATATCGTATTTACGTTTACAAAAATGGAAAACTTGTAAACTGGAAAACTTGAAACACAACAGTCTCGCGAAGCTCGTCTTCAAAAGAGAAGGGAACAGGCACGGGCACGGGCAAGCGAAATGGTGAAACGTTCAAACAGCGCCAAATATGTCTAGAGAAAAGAAAACAATCATGTTATGACCGACAGCATGAAGTGTGCTGAAGAAACGACTCCGCAAAGAGAACAGCGCCTGAAAGCAAATCAGCAGCTTCAGAAGCAAAAGTGAGCCAAAGAAAATACTCCGCAAAGAGAACAGCGCTTGAAAGCAAATCGGGATCTTCAGACGCCGTTTTGTGTTAAATTCAAATAGTTATTCAGAAAGGACAAGCAACAAAAGCCAGTCAGTGGAAATCAAACAATCACTGTGACAAATATAATTATTCTATCCCTTTGTAACTCGATCACTTCAAGAATGTATTAAAATCTGCATGCCGATCATTTTCCCTCGAAGTATTGTTTTAATACGCTTCTGTCCCCAGTTTCGGCTACCACCATATTAGCTCAGAGCAATCGGAACTTAGAGAATGATTTAGTTAGATGTCTTGTTTTTTCTTTCAAGACTAAAACTGTAACAAATGCTGTAATCTGACACACGGTGATTGCAGCGAGAATGGTTCACAAGCCTTTGAAGTATGACTAGGTCTGAAGCCCATGTATAATTTGAAGTAAACCGTTCAAGTTTTGCTTTGATTCTGGGAGAAATCATGCTGTTTTGAGCGGGTTTACATAGTACAAAACAATTCGAGCTCATTAAATATGCATGCCTGAGTCTTGTGCGTGCAGTCCAGAGTAAAAACAAATTGTACAGGAAGCCTATTTAATTGTACTGCCTATGAAATCAAAATTGGAAAACCAGTGTTCCTTTTTTCCCATACTACGGCGGCCGACTAACTTCAAAATTTAAGTATTAAATTTTGAGAACGTGCTTGGCAGACTGTATGAATTAATTTGATATGCCGACCGTGGGAAATATGTAGGGCATCACGCAATCGACTCTTTTTTCAACGCAAAAGTATAACACACCATTCTTTTTCTCCTTCCTTTGCGTGTAGCACTTGACTTCAAAGAAAATAATTTGCGTCAACATTTCGGTAAAACAAAGGTTGCTCAGTTGTTGAGCAGTACGAAAGTAAAAGTCCAATCAATGGCAGAGCAAGGGGGTATCTGCGATTATCGTATTTCTAGTTATTAAACTTGAAAAATCTATTAACCTGTTACCAGTGCTTGTCAAATTGGACAGCGGACTGGCAAGAAAATATATTGGTGCCTCAGATTCTAGGCTAGTAAACTCATTTCTTCAATTTCCTTTTCTTTTCTTTTTCTTTTTTGCTTCAAAAGGTTCAACTTTCTTTTTGCACAAGTATAAAAATGAATGTAACTCAGTTCCTGTAATATGCCAGCTCTTTGACAACTTGACAGATTGCGCAGTGTACATGAATGTTTTATATTTTAAATACATTTTTTCCTTCATGGCCATTTTTCTCCAGATATTTCAAAACCAAGGACAATCAATATGGGCTTAGCTGTTATGAGAAGATGACAGTTGAGAACACAGATGAACGTGGAGCAAGGATGAAATCTGTGGGCATATTGTGCTCAAGATACACATCATTACACACGCACATGCCATTCTTGGAGGAAGAAGTCAGGTGAGAAACCTTTGAATATTGCTTCATCCATTTGTGCCTCATTCTTTACCTGTGTGTACTACTTTGTGCATCATCAAATTCTTCATTGTATCTTTTTTTTAACAATGACAATGTGTAAAAGTTTTGCAGCCAGTATTCAGTAAAAAAAAAAGCACTGATACTTATATGTAAGTTACGAAGTACTTGAATGTACATGTTCTAGGATCACCAAGATAATGAAGAATAGGTCAAAGCAAATAATGAACTTTCTTGAAAATTACAAATCTCACGACTTGTGAATAAGTGAATGACAAACATTTTCCCTCTAATCTGTGCTACTATTGGTATACAACTGTAGATGGTGATCAGGTTAAATTTCTGTGCATGCAAACTGCCACATAATCTAAACAAGGACCAAGGGTTGGTACTGTCATAGTTTTACCAAGATACAGTAGAACCCAATAACTTGAACTGCCAGGGGAAATGAGAAATAGTTTGAGTTAGCAGGAGTTCAAGTTAGCCCATAGGAAATGACTGAAAGGGAAATCCTAGGGAAATGTGTTTGAGTTTGAGGTAGTAGGGAGTTCAAGTTAACCAAGTTTGAGTTAGTGGGGTTCTTCTGTATTTACTTTTGGTAACAAATGCAATAAAGTAGGTATAGAGATGGCATGGAATCTTATGTAGAACTTTCTTTCCTATCAGGAGGCAGTTAGAGAGTCCTGGTCATTTTGAAGATCTGCAAAACTATTACCACAACTACAAGCATTGTATTCTACAGAATAATTATGTCCCCTCTCCAAAACACCCCAGTCTGGAAGATATACCAGCACTGAAGGTAATGTAACATATGCAGTTAAAGTAAAAAGAAATGTTATCCTGGGTGGAGGGGCAAGCACATGCACACTTGTAAACAAAAACAGAGTAAGAAATCCACTCTAGAAGCAGTGTATGGGCCAGATCACAAACCACAATATAATAATTAATTTTTTCATTGATCCTGGAATTCCAAATGACTGAATTCAAGTTTATCTTGAAGAGGCCCTCTTGTACAGGCAATTTGATGTTTTTGTTTACAGTACATCCAGGAACTTGTAAACAATCAAGTTTGTCAGATGAAAGTTTCCTGTACCTGTTATATAGTGCTTATGAATTTTAGAGGCCTGAAGATGGCAGTCAAGAATTTTAAGAGTGTGCAAGAGATTGTTTTACTGGCAACTCCTTCAGTGCTCTGGGCTGCAACTTTAAAGCTCGTTCAATAAGCGTTGTATTTCAAATTTGCCTCTTGACGAACAAAATGTGAAAGTTTAATGTTTGAGGAAAATTTCCCAGCATCCAAACTGACAGTAATCTAGGATTAGCAATACTAGAGCACTGAACAACTGGCAGTGCTCAGGGCAACCAAAAATTTTTGGCCGGGCAGGTAAATTCAGGCAAGTCAACCAGAAATTATGAAGCATCCAATTGTTTGAAGTCAATCCACAGTCCAAAGGGCAACCAACCTAAAACCTTAATGTCGATGACTGACTGGGCCCATGCAGTAGACTTCACCTTTCTCTTATGGACTGCAATATTACAACATAAGAATGGGTTACAGTCGAACTTCCATACATGTACATCAACAGCCTCTCACAGTTCATAAAATGTCATAAAATTTCAGCCCTGCCTCCCCACTGCAGCCACTCTTCTCAGTGCCTGCAAACAGCTGTTGTAGAGAGGTTCAACACTGTGCTTGTGTGATACGATAATGACAGAGTGTAATCTAGGGGACAACAAGATTGTCATGAACATTATGGTGGGGCACAGGGCTCATAATCTGGTAGGCTGGTGTCAGTGAGTACCACTATAGAGGTATAACCTGAGTTCATGTTTTCTTTCTCGCGAGCCTCTATCCCCAGTCTCTTAGGCCGGGGGAAAAATTAGCCTGGTCAGGTTATGCATGCCCAGTATTCTGAACTCAGGCTCTGTTCCCTGGTAGATCACACACCCTGCTGGATGTTTCTCCCAGTTCCTCAGATTCTTTGGTGAGAATATATTTGCTCTCTGGAAGCTTGTGTTACTTCAGAAGCGGATTCTGTTTTTCTCTCCACCACCAGTGGGGATTGTCTGTTACAGAGGTAAGATTTATGCAACTGTACACTGCATATTACATATGGTGTAATTACTTTCAAATGTATAATGACAATTGATATAGAGTGATAGATATAATGATCATCATCATCTTATTTTGAATATAATGATCACAGTTTATTGATGCTTGAAAACTAAAATTCTCAATCGGTTTTTATTCTCGCATTGAGAATTTGCTCATGCTAGTTTGTTGGCACATCACATTATTTTTACAACACGTTAATGCAATAATTGCATTAAATTATTGAAACAATGTCTATTTGTGAATGTTTGTAAGTTCTATGCCCAGTCTCCTAATGGGTTTTGACCTTGATTATTGTATATTGTACAGTGTGTGTGCCGTGTATACAATGTACATCACTGTGTGACTAACAACCTGCTTTGGTTCCAGTGTACTGTGCCTGTTTATTGTCAAGTCATGGTATTCCTTTTGGATTTGAGACTGGTAGTAATCCTTTGTTTTTCACAAATGTCGCTGACCTTGGCTCACTTCACGAACACAGGAATTATGTCGCATGTAAGTGATCATTGTGCGTTTTGTTTTCCAAGTTAAACTGTCTTTGATAGTGGCACATTTTATAGCACAAAACATGAGGTGCTGCCATAGAGCAATCATCACCATTGGGCCCACCGGGTACTGCAGATTTGATGACTTTTTTGTGCAAGTGGTCCACTCTTTTATAACCCAGAAAGATACCGCGAAAATACAGCGTACTTTATACATATATGCTATATACTGCATACTGGGGAGGGGAGGGGACTCCCATATTCAAAAGGACGGGGATGCCTGTCGTACCTCTTATAGTGCGTTCACACTTGGTACCCGAGCACGATTCTCGCTGGGTACTAATGTGCACACCTTTTTTTCAAGTACCCACGCCAGAATTCGGGCATTGGAATTCGAGTACAAGGTCTCGACCTTGAGCACTAAAGCGGGACCCGGTTTGCAGTGTGAACGCGTTTAATTTTGTGGCGGTGCCCGGTTACTAGTGCTTGGGCACCCAAGTGTGAACTCGCCATTAGGGGTCAAAATCACGGGTTTTGGTACCGCTTAGGGTGCTCAACATCAAACGCCAACTGTTTCGGGATTGGGTGTCCGTCGAATGGATTATTTTACGCCACCAGAGAAAACTGTTATCAGTGCACAAGCTTACAGTCACATAATCTTATGAATGTCAGTTTTCGTTACAAAATTTGGTACCTTTAGGGGTCAAAATAGGCTCGAGCCACACCCATTTTAGTTCCTCTTAGGGGTCAAAACGAAAATTCAGCGCATGTTGAACAGATGTTTCTTTACAGGTACAACAGAGAAGATATTTGAGAGTAAAAATGACGTGTACGATGTTTATGTGGACAATCAAAACATCCGTTGCAGACAACACTTGAGTGGTATAGGACATGTAAACTCTGCGGACAAGGAGAGATTACACGCTCTCGAGTCGTACAGGTGAGATGTGTAGCGAGAACACAAGAGAGGGGACCACGTGGATAGGCACGTATGAAAGAAAGGAGACAAAAATGAGTGAGGAATGAGGGAGAAGCAAGAAAGGAAGGAAGACAGAAACCAAAACAGAAACAAAGAAGAAAAACGAAAGAAAGGAGAAAAGGGAGTGAGGTAGGATATCCGTGAGGTGCAAGGAACAGCGCACGTAGAAGCCATTTTCACAATCATTCACATTTCGCGAGGCTGGGATCACCTTGTGATAAAACTTGGCCAGAAAAGTAGAGAACTGCCCATAATACAATTATGTCAGTAGTAACAAAACCAATTGAGCGGTGGGGTTTAAATGACAGACTTTCTTTTGTACGGGCTGCAAAGTATCATGAAAGTGGCTTATCGCGGTCTCCTAAGCAGAGGACTTTCTTCAACAGAAAAGAGCAACTTTATACTGGAGGGGAAGTTGTGGACGACGAGAAGATGTACACCAGGTTTGTTCGTTGTTTTGTGTATTGAATTTCGTATTATATAGTTTATGTTGAAGTGGCCCTGGCAGGACGTAGTGCTGTTTTGTTGTGATGCTGTTATAATCTAAAACCATGTTAACTTATTGATAAAAAAATCTATCATTGCTCGTTGCAAATGCCCGTAGACAATCACAACAAACCCTTCTGGTATGTATCCGTCGCAACTGATCATTAGCCAATCACAAGAACTTACGAGATCCTGTTGCAAAACGTCGCCAAGAAGAATTTGATTCAACTGCCTCGTACTAGACACGTGTACGCATTGCAGATCTAGTGTTTTAGTTTGACCGCATCTTGTTCTGTGGCATTGTTCAATACTTACCCTAGTCTGCAATGCGGGCAACTCTCCACCCCTAACCCCACCCCCCCCCCCCACCCATCCCCCCACCCCCGTCCCCTTCGTCACACTTTTCACATCCAACTTATCAGTACAGACGCCTTTGAAGTGATCAGTTTATCTTAATAATGCCTATTGTTCTGTGTTGATTTTTCCGCAGATTTTTTGTCAAGTTGAACAACTCAATCTTCCAAACACTTTTCGAGGTAGCATCAACCGAGGACAGAATTTTGAAACCAGAGTCAGTGAGAAAGCTCGGACTCGATCCTAAAGCGGACAGTCAGTTCTTGGCAGATCTGGCGGAACTTTACGGCATTAATGCACTTATACCAGAGGTAACATGCTGCCCTTTCATAACCTGAATCGTTATCAACAGTAACAGCAACTGAACAGGAAAACCAAACGAATACGGCAAAAAGATCGTTTCAGGATACAAAATATGCCTTTGCTTCGTTGTGGCTTCTGACGTAAAATGTACATTACAAATATCTCTTCATGGAAATAATCGATCACCATGGCAGCAGTGGTCACGTACGAAACTGTAACCCAAGACTTCCCTGTATCCAAAATGGTTGATTTGACGATGGGTGGTCTTTGTTCGTTGCTTGGTCGGGTAACTCAATTTTAATTCAAACTAATTTCAATTTTATTTTTTGCGCCATTGAACATATTTTTACAATATCCTAACACTTGGCTGGCTTTACTGTATTAAAGAGACCCTCTCACCGTAGATGCTTTGCGCGCCCATGTTTATATTTACATCTGGAGCTCGACTTTCCTGAGGCGCCTACGTTATGACTGATCGATGTGACTGTCGCTGCTTGCCGTATTTAATACACTTTCTGAGTCTGCTGATTTATTTAGCGATGAAACGTGAAAAAAACATGAGAATCCGCCATTTTCGTATGATACGAAAATGGCCGCTGTCAGTCACTGAGCGCGCAAAGCATCTACGGTGAGAGGGTCTCTTTGGGTGCAGCTGTGGTTGCCCATCTGCATTTCCGTATAGGATCAGGTCTAATGGCTCTACAATACGTATTTTTCTGGGCAGGACTCTTGGTGTAAATAATGGTAAACAGCCTAGTATGGAGTATTGGCTCAACAAGTTGATTCTAGTTCTAAAGAACCTAAGTGCTATTTAATCAGGCGTCAGCCTCCGGCTCTTCCTATATAACAGTAAGTTAGCCATGCGCTTGAGTCGACAAGGCCTGATCTTCACGACCGACGCAAGCAAAAGGAAAACACTGCACTGCTGCGCTTGCATTGAGGCTGTCTCCACTGAGACAAAGACTCCTGTGCTGGCGTCGCTCGAGAAGTCTAAAGGCCTGACAAAAAGAGGACACATTGTGACTGCAACACTGATAGCGCGCGCATGTTTCCCAAATGTTGCCCCGGTTTTGCCACACGCGAAACATTTGTTACGAACACAAATTTGTGTCCTCGTCACAAAAGATAGTTTCTGAAAAACGTTTTGTGTTCTCGAAGAGCGCAACAATGTTGCTGCACGTTTTACCACCCTGGAAACATCGAAGGACACTGCAACGTTGCCACCATAGTTGTGTCCTCGCTTTGCTAGTTCATACCGTTTCCCAACATGAATGAGTTAACTTTTAATTATAGGCAATAACAAGTCAAGCTGGATGGTCAGAAAGTTTTAAGGCCAAAACCTCGTGGATTAAGGGATTAAGAGGCACTAGTGTGCTAATGAGCTGCAGGAGGATATGTTCCTGGGCCCGGTTTTTCAAAGCACTATAGGGCTTATCCTGGATTAGGTCTAGATTTAGCCTGAACATGTGAAGGTTTTGTCCACAACGACTTTATTGATACGTTTCGAGCTGGAGGAAGCTTTTTAATCCATCTTCGAACAAAACCCTGCAGTTTATTGGCAGAGGTCGAGAGAAAGAATTTCGTTAATCTTGGATTATCTTAATCGGCTTTCGAACAACCGGTCGAACAACTGAACTATAGCGAATCTCCTATAACAGGTAATGAATCCAATCATCAAGAGAAAATGAAAGCAAGTGCTACTTAACTCGTTCTGCTTTTCTAGCTTGAATATAGTAAAATCTATTGAATAAATAAACTTAAGAATTACCATTATTATAGAAATATCTTCCGTAAAACCAGTAAAGTTATAATAGGTACTGCAGTGATACATTTATTTTGGAAAGCCTTCGACAACATTTTGCTTCTTCTGCAAACTGGGGACTGCATAGCTAAAGCTAAAGTAAGATAATGTGTGCACGAGGTTTACAATGATTGTGTGCTGCAGACTCTTGACCGCGTTAAATGAAAGTTCAGACAAAAATATTTATTCACGATACGGCCGGACGGGTTTGCATCAATTGCATGGATAGAAGTATAAAGTAAGAACATAATAAAGAATTAACAACGATTGTATGGGACTAACTTTAGTTTGATGGGCGCTCTGAAGCCTGGATAAACTTTTTGGCCCGATGAAGAGATGAGCTCCTTGGACTTCAAGTGTCACTGATTGAGAAATATGATACGAGGAGTTTTTATCGCTGTGGCTCTTTCAGGTATCCGGGATTTAAAACTTTTGTTCCAAGTCTACACACACTTTACAGTCTGGTCTGAAGGTTCTCTCTCAAATCAATCTCTCGGCTTCTCTTTCTAATGACAACCAGGCGTGTGCGCCTTTAAGTATGTACGCTTACTTGTAGTCTGGCTCTCTAAATTAGCTGTATATCAAAGTCGAGGACCATTGCTGAAACGTCACTGCATAACTACTGAAAACTAAATGAAGAGAGACGCGCACTGCCAGTTAACTTGAACTTTGATAGTTTAAGAATAGTGTGATATCTGCTCTTAAGAGAGCTAGATTAATGCATCGATCAATTCCAGCTGTTACCATCCCCCCCTCCCGTGCATAGTACCCCGGGGATTTGTCAGGCCCTGTGTCCCGGGGGCGGGGAATTTGTACAGCAAGGTGTTGCCCCGGGGGTGGGGGCGGGGGAATGATTAATCGTAAAAATCCAGGATGGCCACCCAAAGCAGAGGTCGTCTAAATCAGTCCGCACTTCCACCGACTAGTGCATTTGTAGAAACGAAAAATATATTTCAAAGTGAAGAGGTGTAACTCAAAGTGGACATAGAAACGACACGGCATAGTGTTCGAACTCCAAGGCAAATGATCACTTCGACAACCGATCGTAAACGCGGCCAGATTCCCGTTTCTTTTGCCTGAGGAGCGGGCAATTTGTAATTGCTGGTGCCGGCTCGGGGGCAGGAATTTGTAGTCCCACGAAATTTGTTTCACAAACCCCCGGGGGTTGGCCGGGAGGGAAGATGATGGTAAGAGCTGGAATTGAACGGTGCATAACTGAGTAGGCCACATGCAGCCCATGCTCCGGGGGTCTGTCTGTCAACATCGACTAAAGTCAAGATTCGAGGTAAGTCAATTCCTTCCACCTAATTTTTTCCCTCCCCTCCTTGTGTCCAAGTCTTGACCATCTTCCCTCGCCTTTCTCCCTTCACCCTCAACTCGGCCAGGGCCAAAAGTTTGTAACCGTTGATCGTGTCGGGCATGGATGGCGCACGCCTACCATTTCGAAACACGTACTATTGAAGGAACTACTTTCACCTTCATAGAGCAACCGCGTTACTATGCCCCTGATGAGAACAGCGCGGTTGCTTCGACGGACAAACCTCAAATGATGGTCATTAGTTCGGCACACCTTTTAGAGCGCTCTATCCTACACCACCCATTTAACTTCCACTTTTATTAATTACTGTTATTGTGTTAGCGTCTTCACTAATCCCTTCGTTTTTCAGTTCTCTGTTTATTGTATTCTCGGTTTTATTTGCTCTTCGCTCCCGTCCCCTTTGTTGCCCAACACACGTGTTAAGTACCGACCCCAACTACATGTCTCCCTACCAAAAATGTTCCCTACACAAATACAAGCCCTGACACGGACCCCATTTTAGCGCTACAGCATATAATCACGTACTAACGCACATCGTTTTAATTTATACTTCACTTCGCCACTCGATCACTCCCTTAACCTCATATAACTCATCCACCATTAATCTTAATACTAAAAATACGATAATCGCAGATACCCCCTCCGCCATTGATGGGACTTTTACTTTGGTGCTCCCAACAAGAGTAGCCTTTGACAAGCACTGGTAACAGGTTAATAGATTTTTCAAGTTTAATAACTAGAAATACGATAATCGCAGATACCCCCTTGCTCTGCCATTGATTGGACTTTTACTTTCGTACTGCTCAACAACTGAGCAACCTTTGTTTTACCGAAATGTTGACTCAATCTTTTCTTCGAAGTCAAGTGCTACACGCAAAGGAAGGAGAAAAAGAATGGGTAGGTGTGTGTTATACTTTTGCGTTGAAAAAAGAGTCGATTGCGTGACAAAGTCGTATTTCCCACGGTCGGCACGTCAAATTAATTTATACAGTCTGCCAAGCAACGTTCTCAAAATTTAATACTTAAATTTTGAAGTTGGTCGGCCGTCGTAGTACGGAAAAAAAAGGAACACTGATTTCCAATTTTGAATTCATAGGCAGTACAATTAAATAGGCTTCCTGTGCGATTTTTTTCTTTTTTTTTTTTTTTTACTCTGGACTGCATGCACCAGACTCAGGCATGCATATTTAATAAGCTCGAATTGTTTTTTATGTGAACCCGCTCAAAACCAGGGGCGTAGCTACCATATACGCACGTACGCACGGGCGTACAGCTAAAATCTGAGAATTTTTTTAATCTGACAAAAATATAATTTTCTATTGCTTGAAGACGTTTTGATCATTAAATTGGCTAATTTGAATTGATTTCACATTTTTTTGTTATAGTGTACGTTACGCGAAAAAACGCATCACATATCTCCCTCTAGTTAATCTTTAACTGTGAAGGAGAGGTTATCCCACGTTCCAGAATAACTTTCGATATTCTAAAGTGTCGAAAATGGCTAAAATATCATTTTGACTCCAATTTCTTGCAAAAATTATGCCAATATTTATTGAACACCTCCGAAATTTGCAAAGATAACCTTGAATTCGACAAAGTATAATGATATTCAATGAAATCCACCAGAATACCTAAATAATGCGCATTGCATAGTTTTCTTCTTCGCCGAGGAAATCTGGCCATGTCATTTATTTCTGCCAAAAGCGCGGTTTTATTCTAGAAATTAACTATAAATTATTGCGAGATTAACAAGAGTGCCGATGAAAGTTAACCAGTACATAGGTCTGCAATCGCAGAGCCAGTTTTCGTTTCAAATACTGCCGAGTCAAGTTCCCTGAATGGATCTGCGATTACAGAGCCAAGATTTTTCGAATACCACCGGCCAAGTCAATTAACCTGAATGGATCTGCGATCGCAGAGCCAAGATTTTTTCGAATACCGCTGACCAAGTCAATCTAATGGATCTGCGATCAGATGATAGCTGATTAAACTATTGATTCTCACTACACTATTCATACAAGTTCCTCTTAAAAGGTTAGGGGAATATGCATTATGAGCTTGGAAGTGAAACGGTTAATAAGGCCTAAAGTCTGTCAGAATTCCACACAGCGAGTTTTTGGAACAAGCTGTCCTCGCCGAGGCTGTGGAACTACGTAAAGGGACACATTGACTGATAGTACGTCGAAGGTGAGCTTGAGTAGGCTTGCGTCATTTCCAACCTACAAAACGATCACAACGAAACTAAATAACACATTGCAACCATTTTGTGTATTAGAGTAAACAGAGAACTTGTTTTCGAGAATTTGCTTGGTTTATACTCACTCGAAAGTATTGTCAACATTTTCTTTTAGATTGCAAGGAGAATGCCAACTGAAATTACTGCATGAAAGATTGTGGAATCTAAACAACGATATTTTGCGAACTCGTGAGTGGCAGTGCTTGCCAACCTGATGATATTAATCGGTCAGTATAAAACGCAAACTGTCATGACAGCTTGACCTTTTAATTAACTTTTCCGTTTGCCACTCCCCAGGTGACCTCCTTTCAATCAGTCCCAGATGTGCGCAACTTTAATTCCAGTTTATTACTTTCTGTTCAGAATCTTCCGATTGTTATTTTGACTATAGTATCGACTAAACCGCCTTTTACCAACCGCTTCTCGATCAGTAGTGATCAAAAGAGGCCTGTCGTGGAACGGCTGTCAAAAGTCGGAAACGCAATCCAGAAGGTCTGGATTTCGCAAGGACCTTCAGCGCTTGTTTCAGTATTTGTATTTTTATTTACCTAGTTTGCACATCCGCTTATTTGAGCTTTTTACGAGTTTTTATTCTCGGTCTGCATTTTATACCGAGTCTGGAGTCTGCATTTTATGCCCAGTCTGCGTTTTATACCCAGTCTGCAGTCCGCAGTCTAGCTTCGTTTTATACTGACCGTGATATTAATACAACAGTGCACTGAAATTTCGGCGAGTCGCGGTAGCTGAGCTTGCTTGTCTAGCTTGTGAGATACTGAAATGAAGAGAAAATAATAAAAGGGCAGCATACCTACACATTCCTTCTTCTCCACGTACGTCGAGTAGCAATTGACATGTTTCCCTTCGACTACGAATCCTTATCTCTGTCCTTGCTCATAAATGTGAGTTGAAAGAGGTGCGTTATGGATGTAAACGGTCACACAGATGCGCTGTAGTGCAGCTTTTCTTAGGCTACAATTACCCGGTATCACGTTATAGCAGGCCAGTCGTAAAGTTCTAACTGAATTTGAAAAAGGCAAGATGTTTACTTTGTGGATAATTGGTTTGTAATAACTGTCACAAGATCCGCGGTATTGTTTTAAGTGCTAAACCTGCTGCGGCTTCTGGTGCTATTGTTTTTTTGTTGATCATTTTGTTATTCTTTTATTTATATATATATATAAATATATCTCTTCTCTTCTTCTCCAGCACTGAGGCGAGAAATCAAAAATGATTTTGCTGCAGTGCAGAAATACTGCTGAAGACTTTTTCTTTTTATCCATACTATTTTTAATTAGCATACGGCCTCAGCAAGGGGTCAAAAGTGCGAAGCAGCGTGGGGTTAACTTTTGCAAACAAATTAGTTCTAAGCGCTGTCTCTAAGAAGAGGAACTGAAAGAATATCAAAGGAGTGAAAAAAAGTGGGTCAAAATGATCTTTACTGCTGCAAATTTCGGAGCGCGGGATGAAAATAAGACAATAGTAATAATCAAAGCAGCGATGCCGCTGTAAGGTCGGCTATCTTTTTGATTGGCAGACTTTGGTTGTTGTCTAGTCCGTAAAACAGGCTTGTGTCTTAACTGCTCTAAAGTAGGGACTGCCTTGAGTGAATATAGTGGTAAAGTTATGTCACAAAAAATATCGGAATATGGATTTTAGACAATTCTGTGGAATGCCCTGTCTAAAAACGGTCACACAAAAAATTAGCTCTTTAGCGCATTGAACAGCTGAGATGTGGGCTATTGAAGTTCAAATTGCTCAATACTAAACCCTCCTATTTGGTGTTAATGGTTCCTTTGATTTAGAACTGATGTCGTGAATTCGCCTCCCCAAGTATCCACGACAAATCGCAAGGCTGTCTTTCCACAGTTTTAATGAAGCTTCGCACTCTCTCGCAGATTCACTCACACTAAATACTTCAGTTGCATACACAATGCTAAGTTCAATCATATCACTTACCAAATTTAATCCCTCTCAACCTGTCACTCGCTAAACTCACTTATCTTTCCGCTCGCTGGCAATGTGCTCTTATCTTACTAATCCACTCTTCTCACGATATACATTTGCGTAATCTCCGACACACTCCCCCCATATAGCTCGCTCACGAGGTATATGTTTTAACCTGATCCTTGGAGTCCTAATAAGTATTTGATTACAATATAACTGGATGAATTACATAAACTATATGAACTACATGTGACATTTGTCGTTTGGATTATAAGAGAACCGGTAGTTCATTGTTCATCTTTAGCAGTGTGCCGAATACGCATTTCCGCAGCAACTGCTTCTGACGCGTTTGATGAGTTGTCTTAATCTCGGCACCCAATGGTTGTTCCTTACATGGACCATGGTTAGTGCAACTCCCCCATGGAGCGTGCGCAGATGAGCTTCCTCTACCAGCTTCTCGGTGTACGGATGGCTGTCGGGGAGGTAGAGAGGGTACACGCCTTGAATCCTCCCTCTGCATTCCAGGATTCCTTCTTGATTCTCTTGTAGGTTCAACTGCATTCTGTCCTCTTGGAACTTTGGCTGATTCTTGGCTTCATGTTGGACTCGCTTTGTCCACCACAGTCTCTGGTCCTCGATTTCTTGGGTGGTCAGCGGACCCATGGCTCTCTCGGATTTGTTGCTTTTGCAGTTGTGCAGGAAGCGGTTCACCCACGCGCACGTGCGCAGGACTCGCCACAGTTTGTGCTTGTTGAGCAGATCGTCAAATGCATCCCTTTGCTCGACTGTAGTGGCGAGCAGTTCTCTTGTCACTTTGGCCTCTGCTTTGCTCTCTGGTGAAGACTTGGTCACAATTTCTGGCGGCCACTTCTCGCGGTGCCTCAACCACTCCGGTCCTTTCCACCACAGCTCCGCGTTTGTGACGCTACCGCCACGGCTCCCCAGGTCTGCGGGGTTCTCGGCTGTCGGTACGTGACGCCAAGTTATCTCTGAGTGGTTCTGAATCTTGTGGACTCGGTTTGCCACGAACTGCTTGTACTCGCCCTGGCCTTTGATCCAATGCAGTGCCACACTACTGTCTAGCCAACACTGTGTGTCTGTGACCGGGAACCCTGCCAACGCATTCCTGACGTTGCTCACGAGATTGGCGGCCATATGGGCTGATATAAGTTCCAGCCGGGGTATGGTCGTATTGCGTTTGGCTAGTCGTGCCTTTGCAGTCACGAGCCCTTGGTTGGTTCCCGACTCTTGAGTCACCACCGCATACACCGTCGCCGACACTCCGTTGCCACTGGCGTCGCCAAAGGCATGCAGCTCTACGGATCGTATGGGCTCTTGATGACACACAAGGGATCTGGGTACTGTCACGTCGGGTGGCAGGCTGTTTCTCCATCTCTGCCAGCGCTCGACTAGTTGTCGCGGTGCTGGCGCGTCCCAGGCTGACTTCAGGTCACATATGTCTCTGTAGATGAATTTCCCGCTGAGGGTTGTAGGGGAAACTAGCCCTATCGGATCATAAATCTTGGCGAGATTCGCCAAGATTCCTCTCTTGGTGCATTCTGCTGTCTCCTGGGGGTAAAGGATTCTCAGGGTGTCCTTCTTCTTATCCCAGGGTAGTCCCAGCATGTTAGTCTCGCTCGCTTTTACGCCCAGCTGCTGTTTTGCATAAGTTGGTTCGCCTTGGCCTTGCTTGGAGTCGTCACTAGGTGGCTCAGGTTCCTTTATATTAGAGTTCCACTTATGCAGCTTGAACGTTGCGTCTGCGAAAACTTCAATGGCACCCTCCTTCAATTCTTTAGCCTGGGATACGGTAGTAGATCCCGATATGAGGTCGTCTACGTAGAGGCTTTTCCGTATCTCGGCCACAACCTCTGGCATTCGGCTCTGCCAGCTATCCAGGTGGTGCTCGATCACACCTCCAAGTAGGAAGGGGGAGGGCGCTAGCCCGAATAAGGCCCTTGTAAATCGCAGTGTCTCTATTTCAGAGTGTTCATTGGATTTCCAGTGAAACCGCAATGCGTCTCGCTCATTCTCTCTAATTCGGACCTGCAGAAACGCTTTCTGCAAGTCTCCCACGATGGCTACGGGATGGAACCGTTCTCTGACTAGAACGCTCCACAGCTTGTTCTGCAAAGGTGGTCCTGTGTGGAGGCAGTCATTGAGGGAGGGCGCCCCTTCTCTCTCTCGGGCTGAGGCATCATAAACTATGCGTAGTTTTGTACTCTCTGCGTTCTCTCTGATCACTGGTTTGTGCGGAATGTAGAATTCTCTCCCGCATGGATTGACGGGGGCCTGCTCTACCACTCCCTGCTGCAGCTGTTCTTGTATGACCTCGTCATATTTCTCGGTATTATTGGTTCGCTTCAACTTCCGCAACAGAGATTGTAGTCGTCTCTGGCTCCCCTGCTTATTGTTGGGTAGGTCGGGGTGATTCCCTTTCCAGGGCAATCCTGTTTCGTACCAACCAGCGGGATCTCTGGTCAGTTGTTCTTTGAATTCAGCATAGACCGTTTCCTGATCGTTCTCGGTTGCGTCAGCTAGACCAAGTACATCAAGTCGGCACAGCTCTTCGTAGTCCACGCTAGAGGTCTGAGTTAGGAGCATTGGACTTGTGTCGGTCTCCCTCCCTGGTGACATGATTGTCCACCCAAGAAGCGTTTTCTCGGCCACTGGTTGGCCTGGCAGTCCAACCCTCTGGGCACATTGTGTCTTGATCATGGCATATTCACTGGCACCCAAGACCACGTGCACGGGAAGTTAAGGTTTTCGGTCAGTGTCGGTCATCTTCACTCCGCTCAAATGTGTATATTTCTTTAGTAGATTCTCGTACTGTGGGTTTTCCAAGTGCATCAGTTGCGGCTTGTGGACTTTGGTCAAGTTTACTTCCATAGTAAAATCTCCTTCGATCGCTCCCACTTTCACCTTGAATATTTCTGCTCTCGTGGTGGTCGCTCCCAAAAGCATTTCGATTCTCTTTGTCTCCGTTATCGTGGGTCGTTTGGACAGCTGGTCCAGCAGCTTAGCGGAAGCGTACGAACTCCCTGCTCCGGTGTCAAGGAGCGCTCTGCATTTCACTCCTTCGACCTCGATTATCACAACTGGATAAACCACTTCAGCTTCATCAGGACAACGTGCTGTCAACATCTTTTCTGCGGCTATTTTCTGATCACAGATGGAGGAATGATGCCGTTTGGCACAGTTCTGACATGTCATTTTGCTTTTACACTCAGAAGCTCTGTGATTCGCTCCGGTGCAATTGTAGCATAATCTCTTCTCTGTCAGAAGTCTCTTTCTCTCGGTAATTTCCGTCACCGTGTTGCAAGCGGAAGATTTGTGTTCCGTGGTTTCACAATAGACGCACGCGCGTGTCTTGTGTTCCGCTTGTCGAGTTTGATAGACTCTCAAGGGCTTGTCACGCCTCTTGTACGGAGATTCCTGTGGTTTCTCTTCACGTTTCGCTTCTATTGGATTCCTTTCGGTCCAAGCTTGTAGGGCCGCGACTAGTTGAGTGAAGTCCCATTCCTTCCATTTTTGCTCAGTTCTCACAAGATCCCCACGAATACCGGGCAGTTTGTTCAGGGTTAGTCTCACGTGACCGTTCACATCGCTAAGCTTCTCGAGTGTTTCTAATGACTGCACGCAATACATTAGCTTGTCATAGAATGCGTGTATCTTTGCTGGTTGCGCACTCGTTATCGTCGGAAGGTTGATAATTTCTTCTACGTATGAGTTCACGATCTCGCTAGTATCACCATAGCGGTCTGCAAGGATCTTCTTGGCACGTTCGTACCCTGCGGCGGTGAAAGGCAGCCCGTCTATGTTTGATCGGATTTTAGGATCAACTAACTCCTTCAGATAAGAAAACTTCATGACATCCGCGATTTCGGCGCTGTCAATCTCGGCGGTGAATTGACCCCAAAATCGCAGCCAATCGTGATACGACCCGTTGAAACGTGTTATCACGAGTTTGGGAAGCTTAGCGGCAGCGCCCTTTTTCGGTGGGTCTGGGTGTGCCTCTTCAAGCATCTTTTGATACTCTAGTTTCTGGTTTAGGAGTTGGCGTTCGAACTCTAACTGCTGTTGTCTCTCATGCTCTTCGTGGGCTTGTTGCTGCTCGTATTCTTTCTGCTTAAACGTTAGTTTTCCCTGCCGCTTGTGAGCATCTTCGGCCGCTTGCCGGTCAGCTTGCATTTGCTGGATATGTTTTGCTAGTTTCTTGACACCTTCATCCGCTTCAGCTAATAAGTTCTCAGCTTCCTCGCCCCACGTTCTGACTTCATCTTCAGATTCTCCTTTAGCGAACTTCTGTTCTTCGATTTGTTCCTTGAGGTTGTTCACAGCCTTGATCGCAACTGTGATAGATGATTTCTGTCGTTCCGCGACTTCTTCATCCTCCTTCGCGATGATATTGTTAGTCTTTTTGAGGGTAAAGCTGAGCGCTCGCAGCTTTCCCTTCATCACTTCGTCTTGGTCCATGTTCTTGATCGAACAGCGTCACTTGGATTTTTTCGGGTCCTTTGCTCTTGTACGAGCTTAATCACTGTTGGGTTCCCCGTCGGAGGTGCCACGTGTCGTGAATTCGCCTCCCCAAGTATCCACGACAAATCGCAAGGCTGTCTTTCCACAGTTTTAATGAAGCTTCGCACTCTCTCGCAGATTCACTCACACTAAATACTTCAGTTGCATACACAATGCTAAGTTCAATCATATCACTTACCAAATTTAATCCCTCTCAACCTGTCACTCGCTAAACTCACTTATCTTTCCGCTCGCTGGCAATGTGCTCTTATCTTACTAATCCACTCTTCTCACGATATACATTTGCGTAATCTCCGACACTGATGCTAAATAAGAGAGTCCAGTATGGAGCTATCTGGTTGCTGTCAGTAGGGCTAGCGAGTTGAAACTTTGCACACGTTTGTGCAGCAGCTGTGTATGTTTAGAGATTCGAATGGAAAATTTTGCAAAGACGTCACGCTTTACCACTGTGAGGGCAACACGCTTGCACTCAATCAAGCGTAACATGCAATTTAATGAGGCAATCGGCTCAGCTCAGAGAGTCAAATAACTTCTCGTAAACCTCAAAGTGGCCTAATCCCCTCAACTCAAAGCGAACATTGACAGGACATATTCTAAAGTGCACAAACCTTACCCGCTTTACCGGTGTTTAAATCATTTTGAGCGGCGTAACTTCCTTCCAAGCGGTATACATATTCACGGTAATCATTAACTCGGGTTTCAAATGACGACGAATACAAAATGCTTTTTGAGTGAAGTTTATTATAGTCACATTAATGGCCTCTCATAGAAGGTTCACATATTTACGGTCTCGGTAATCCGATGAAACAGATAAATATTAACCGGATGACTGAATACGTACATACGTACAAGAATGTGTTGCTTTCTTGCATAGTTCGTTCGAGCGAACTCTTAATAATATTGTAACTCATTATCAACGAAGAACACCAAAGTAACCTTTCGTTCAAGGGCTTCGGCATACACAATATACTTCAAGTCTTGCGGTAAGTTATCCAGGCAAATTTAAACTGAGGAATGTAAACAACTAAATCGCGCGCGTCCACTGCACAATGAGTCTCGATAGAGATGAACGCCGGGTTCCTGTGTACGGTCAACCGACTGAAACATTCACACTAAATAATAACTACACGATCGATATAAAGTCCGTACCGTTACGCCAGTATGAAATGTTGTTTTCACACAGAGTTTATCAGGAAAATCGGGCGATGCTTGAAACACTCGAGGTATCGGCCAAGAGCAAGTATAAACCTTTGGAGCGTCTTCCACATTCATACTTTCACCAAAAGCCGTGATTAAAAGGTCGTATAATTCCGTGCCTTTAAAGTTAATCGATCTCTTGAAATGTATTTCATCATGCGTGATCGTGCCCAAATTTGGAATAAACTTCCTAATTTGGAAGTCTATTGTTGACACAGATGACGGACTGACTGACTGACTGACGGACTGACGGTGTCGTGGCCGCAACAAGGTCGTGCTTCTCACTTTCGTGAGACGCCGACCTTAAAAATAAGAACAAAAGGGCCGGAAGCCGCTTACTTACTAGAAATACGATAATCGCAGATATCTCCTCGCTCAGTAGTGGGTTTTCGGAAAGCGGGATTCTTGCTTATTTTCCGTTCGGAGATTATTTAAATTTTTTTGCAAACCACGGCTGTGTAGCGACGTCACCAGTCGGCCGTTAAAAAACATAGGTCCGCAAAGCGTACGTGAAGCTATTTGCTAGTTGATGATAGTCTGTGATAGGTAGTTCGTGTTACAACGGGGCGCGAACTATCATCGAATATTATCACCGTTTGATCGGGGTTTTACACTATGTTCTACTGTGCCAGCTACGTACTATGCATGACCAAACACAAATGCACAAACACGACAGTTTATTATATGATTATTTTGAGCTGATCGACATAAAAGGAGGAAATTATAGCTTGCCAAAATATTTCAAGTCGTTCCGTAAATTTCTGCGAGGTAAGCCAGACTTTGACTCGTTCTAGTAGTTTCGTATTAACGTAACACACTCCAGCCAAACAAACCTGTTTCTCGTGCTCTTCGAACGGTGGTGAAATAGATTCACAGTAAAATTTCCTGTCGACTTTTCAGTCGATTTTTCATTAGCGACAAAACCCGCTAGAGACAATTTTTGTAAACAAACAACTCAGACAAACCACAGTCGATCTGGTCATGAAATCATGTGTCAACAAACATATCATGCGAGGTAAACCAGATTTTGACTCGTTATAATAGTTTCGTAACGTAACACACTCCAGCCGAACAAACCTGTTTCTCGTGCTATTCGAACGGTGGTGAAAAGGATTCACAGTAAAATTTCCTGTCGATTTTTCATTAGTGACAGAATCCGCTCGAGACAATTTTATAAACAAACAACTCAGACATACCACAGTCGATCTGCATTTGCAATTATGGCATGAAATCATGTGTCAACAAACATATCAGCGAACGCAAAAAAACTCGGAATAAGCTTTTACCTTTGCCAAAACATATGTCATGGTCACACCATACAGCTGTGTTCCTTCTTTTGTGGGCGGAGCGTATATTCGCAAATGTGTCCAGAAATGTCGCTCTAAATGTGAATCTGTGTCGCCTGTTTGCCAGATACTACGGATATGTCAGCCGGGGCCTGAAGGGGGAGCAGATTTCCACATGCAACCAAAGAATCGGCAACGCTCACAGCCGCCATTAAATAATGACTTCCACGTGCGAGAGAGCCAATTATATTTAGAAAACCCCTCCCCGGAGAGGTAATTTAGCTTCTGACATTCTGTCGCAAAGTTATAACATTAGCACGGAAACCCTTCACTGGAAATCTCTCTGTGCATTCTTTGTGTTAAGTAGATAATAAAAGACAAACTTTCTCACAGGACCTGTACCACGGCGGCTTTTATATGGATAACACTTCATGCTCCTCCTCCCCACTCAGTAGTTTTTGCCCCCTAGAGGGGGAGCATTTTAATAACCTAATGAGATGGGCCGAACGGCGATTCAACTATCGCCCAAACGCCGACATAGAAGCTATTTGCATATTGCAAATAGCTTCAAAAATCTTTATCACACGAAGTCTGGTTTAGTTCAGACAACGTGCACAGTCTGCAATTTTCGTAGACACTAGCTGAACTTCAAAATTCGCTGAGAAAACATTTACACGCAACTACAGAATACTCCGAGGCTTGAAAGCCAAGCAAAGTCGATCTTGGACACCGAAGTTTTTATGAATTTCAAGAAAAGCCGCGATTTCTCCAGCCAATGCTTTATCCTAACCACATACGTGTGTTTGTTTTTTTTTGTGTGTGTGTGTGTGCCAAATTTAGAACCGTCAAAGCGAGTCGCTTGTTTACACGCTTTCGAAGTCTCGGAATCGTGAGAATTTTGGCAGGGATTCAATTTTCAACACAACAACTTTTCAAACTGCGTTTGACGATTTTAAAATCTTTGACAGAAAAAAGAAATCAAGTCACTAAATAATAGAAGGTCCGATTTTATTGAGCGAGCAAACCCGGTCACTAAATAATACAAAGTGCGATTGTGTTGAGCGAGTATCTTACGGGGGTCCCGCTAGTAGACACATTGTTTAATTTGGAAAGCAGTGGCCGGATATTTTCTACTTTAATAGCCTTCAAAAAGCAAAAGCATTTTAACCCGGTTACATTTTATCCTTGAATACAGAGTGCCAACAAACGCGGCGACAAAACTTCACAGCATGTGTCAGACTGTCAATGAAATTATGCAAACATGTCAGGAATCGGATGACACAATCTTGCACGAAGGCACTCTGAAATAGCCTTGAAAACCAGGGAAAAGATCACAGTATAATCCTAATTGGCCTTCATCACAGTTACCGGGGCATCAAACGACAAAATATACGGCAATTGTTGAAATACCAATGATAACACGACCGTCGTTTAACAAAAGTGTATTTAACGTTAATTGAATTAAAGTTTCAAAACTCACCGCTTCCTGAAAGCCATAGCTTTAGCTCTTTTCCAGCAAAGGAAACAAAACCCAAAACACTATTGTTTACGTCTTCAATGATTTCAAAATACACTGTATAGAGCAGTCCTCATACAGTACGAAAATTCCACTTTCCATTGTATTGTGTTGTCATCTTGTCAAACTTGGATTCTGAAAACTGCATTCCTGTTATTGCGAAAGGTGAAATTTGCCACAGTGATTGTTCGATTTCCACCGACTGTATTTTGCTATTCCTTTCTGAAGAAGTGTCTGCGTTTTAACACAATACTGGCGTCTAGGATTGTGTTCAGGTCGACCAGTTGGGCCTTAAAGAATCCGCTTTACGTCTAGTAAAGCTTGCCTCCCATGCACTGGCAAAATATCCGGGCAATTTACAGCCGTCCGTCGAACTGCTTGGCCTTGTATCTGCATCTTGTTGTACAAAATCACTTCAGTTCGTACTCTATCGCATGTCTCCAAGAAAATGGCGGTTTACAGTTAAGCTGCCGATGTAACCTCGCCTGCTGTGATCGCTCGACGCGGAGGGCCTTGGGACGAGGTCGTATGGCACAAACAAACACACGAACATTAGATTTCGAGATGGCGACACGCTTGGAGTCTCCGATAAGGCGATAATACTACTGCATTAGCGTCGTAAATATTTCCCTCACTTCGTTCGGGGAAAAGAATACCGCAAGATCTTGTGACAGTTGATATCAACCAATTCACAAAGCAAACGCCTCCTCGTTTTCAACTGAGTCGGAACTTTGCCACAACCAACGTGATGCCGGGTGATCGTATCCAAAGAAAGATTGCCTCACAGCATATATCTGTGGCTGTTATGTCCTGTAATGCACTTCTTTCGACCGACATAGGACAAATGTACAGAGAAAAGGATTTGGCAGTCGAACGGAAACATGTCAATTGCAACTCGACAGTACTTGGAGAAGAAGGAATGTAAAGTATATTTAGTTCTGATAGTTTGTTATGATCGTTTTGTAGGTTGGAAATGACGTTCAAGGTGTTATCAGTCAATGTATCCCTTCTGTTTCATGTAGTTCCACTGTGGCATTGAGAACAGATTGTAACTAAAATATTGCTGTCTCTGTTATTGCTGGAAATTGCCGGGCCTTTGGTCTGTTTACGTGATTTAGCACACTGGCTAGTATTTAAATGATTCGGTTGTAGAGTAATCTTTACGCGACATTTTGATCTGCGGTCTCTGGATAATTTGGAAAACAGAGTTTGTCTTAAGCCTTTCACGCCCAGTAGTGATCCACTTCGATTTTCTCCTTCAGTTTTTCACCAGAAACATGATACAGTACTGAGAACTTGGTATTTGATACCTTGCTAAGATGGAAGCGGATTAAACTATCAACTCTCACTACATTACTCGTACATTTTACTCTTAAGAGGTTGAGAGAATCTGCATTTTGAACTTTTTGGGTTAACATCTCAACTGAAGAAGTCCTCTAGAACTACAGTGTTAACTGACGTGCGGTTTATAGTAGAAATCTAGTTCTCAAACTAGTAAATCAAACGTGGTGTGGGGCCATTTTGGGGTATCATAGTTTTTCTACGTGTCAGTCTGCATCGTCAAGAGTTTCTTCCAGTCATTCTGAAACTATGACAATAAACGCTGATTGACTGTCTTATTTCTGTTTCTTTTTTTTTTTAGTAACTGTACTGGTAACTTGCCTTAGCAGAGTATTCGAAACTATCAATCAAATCTGAAGCGGTCCCACATTCCATCCAAGTAATTTGACTTGGCCAGCGGTATTTTGGCTCTGCGATTGCAGATCCATTCAGTAACTTGACAAGGCAGTATTTGGAAAAAAAATGGCTCTGCGATTGCAGATCCATTCAGGTAACCTGACTCGGCAGTGTTGGATAAATTTGCGATAAAAAATGTGCGCTGAATACATTTAGGACCCGGTTAAAAATCTGCACATCGATAAAGAAATGAACAGAAAGTTTGTGATTCAGCAATAAATCAAGTCGTGGTACTTGTTCTTAACCAAATTCTATCATTTTGGAATATCGACAGTTATTCTGGAACGTGAATAGTCCCTTTGTGCGTACAGTTACAAAATCGCTAGCTACGCCCCTGAAAACAGCATGATTTCTCCCAGAATCAAAGCAAAATTTGAAGGGTTTACTTCAAATTATACACGGGCTTCAGACCTAGTCATGCTTGTGAACGATTCTCTCTGCAATCACCGCATGTCAGATTACAGCATTTGTTACAGTTTTAGTTTTAGTTTAGACTCCAATCCGATTGCTCTGATCAAACTGGCGACAGAAGCGTATTAAAACAATACTTCGAGGGAAAATGATCAGCATACAGATTTCTAATACATTCTTGAAGTGATCGAGTTACAAGATACGGGTAGAATATATTTGTCACGGTGATTGTCCCATTTCCACTGACTAACCTTTGTTGCTTGTCCTTTCTGAATAAGTATCTGAGTTTAATACAAAACGGCGTCTGAAGTCCCCGATTCGCTTTCAAGCGCTGTTCTCTTTGTGGAGTCTTTTCTTCGGCTCGCTTGTGTTCATGCCGCTTTCGATCGGCATTCATGCGCTGTTTTCTCTGCGGAGTCTTTTCTTCGGCCCGCTTTTGCTCTTGAAGTTGCCTATTCGCTTTCAAGCGCTGTTCTCTTTGTGGAGTGTTTTCTTCGGCTCGCCTGTGTTCATGCCGCTTTCGATTGGCATTCAGGCGCTGTTTTCTCTGCGGAGTCTTTTCTTCGGCCCGCTTTTGCTCTTGAAGTTCCCGTTTTGCTTTCAGCCGCTGTTCTCTTTGTAGAGTGTTTTCTTCGGCTCGCTTGTGTTCATGCCGCTTTCGATTGGCATTCAGGCGCTGTTTTCTTTGCGGAGTCGTTTCTTCGGCACGGCTTCTGTTTATCATGCTTCTCTAGACGTATTTGGCGCTGTTCGATCGTTTCACGATTTCGCCTTGCCTGTGCCTGTTCCCTTCTCTTTTGAAGAAGAGCTTCGCGAGACTGTTGTGTTTCAGGTTTTCCAGTTTTCAAATTCATTTTCGTGAACACAGCTACGATGGACTGTAGTTGCTTCGTTCAATCTAATTTCTCTTATTGCGAGTAAAACTACAGGGCCACACGTGATCGATCCGGCCTTTGTTATTGGTTATGCAGCGATGGGAACTGGGATGAGGTCGTACGCCAGACTGACAGACGAGCATTAAATTTCGAGATGGCGACACGCTTGGAGTCTCCGAATGATGCGTTAACTACTGCATTAGCGTTGTGATTATTTCCCTCACTTCGCTCAGGGAAAATAGCACAGGGGTCAAAATACCCGCGGCACAATTCAAACTATGTTCGTGACATGAAGAACCGTGCACGCATCGTAAACTGTTTTTATTCCGAGTTTTTAGAATTTCCTGTTAAATTCAGATTTCCTCCAAAGAATTACGAAAGTCGGGTTTTTATTTCATTGTGATTTTGGTGCCCACGCGAAATTGCGTCTGAAAACCCTATGGAGCCACCTTAAGTGACTGTCTTCCGTGGATCTAACTGTAAACTTGGACCGTAGTGGGACGGTGCGGTCTGCAAATAATAGTCGCACGCTTTTGCAATATCAAAGTCACATCCAAGGCTTGCAACGTTTTTGTGAGTCAATGTTGTCTCACTCTCTCACTAATGCGTAAATTCTTAAGTGTGGTTCCCAAGTACAGTCACCTGAGACCATAGCCATACGGTTTCATTTCTGCAAAAGTACTCGTGAGCGTCTCTCTCCTCAAAGACATCCAGGGCTTGCACATGGCAAAAAATTTGTGAAGAAATACTCTGTATCGAATGACCGCGCCCCCTGTCGCGTCGCTATTTCCGCTCCCGCAAATATAAGAAAAACAAGACAGGCCCGTGGCCAGTGCGCTTGTGACGTCATTAGTACAATGAATAGAGACACGCGGGGTCCCGGGAGAGGAACTTTTGTCGTGCGTTTATATGCAAAAGATATTATAGCCGAGTCAGTTTTTGCAAATGACGGATCCAAGAGCTCCCTTTATTTTTCTTGCCCTCTTTTCTTCTAATTTCGGTCAAACAGATATTCACGAAAAAGTGTATTATAATAATTGAGAGAAAACAATTATCGAAGGCCCCGTAGGA
This sequence comes from Plumapathes pennacea, assembly GCA_964036295.1. Lineage (NCBI taxonomy): Eukaryota > Metazoa > Cnidaria > Anthozoa > Antipatharia > Myriopathidae > Plumapathes > Plumapathes pennacea. The sequence goes on along the minus strand of OZ038463.1, from coordinate 27,252,551 downwards.
ATATTCTTCGTTTGCAACAACCCAGTTTTCATTGCTTTCCGATGCACGTGACAGTACTTGTGTGACGCTTTCTATACAACCTGGCAACCTTGTTGAGTGAATTTTCAAGCTGACATGTTTTGTGGAGGAACTGTGTTGTCATTTTGTAATGGGATTGACTGGGGAATACCCAACATCTTAAGTAGCTGTAAGACAGCGTAATAGCCTTATCTCATCTTCCCAGCGTGTGCATCATGTTCAAGTAGCTGTAGCACATTAAGGCCCCGTCCACACTACGCCGGATAAATTTGAAAACGCAACTTTCACTCTGAAAACGCAAGAAATGTTTTCCGTCCACACTGGAAAACGGATAAAATGTTTCCGGGCCCAAATGTATTGTTATTGCTCTACAAACGTCCCTGACAATCTTTGAAACCACTTGACGTGACCACGTGAGTCAGGGTTTTCGAAAAGTTCCTATTTCAAAATGTTTTTCGTCCACACCAAAACGCAAAGCCGTCGTTTTCAAATTTATCCACTTTGAAGAGCGTTTTCCTAACCGTAAGAATAAAGTTGCGTTTTCAAATTTATCCGGCGTAGTGTGGACGGGGCCTAAAACATGACACTTCCCATGATGAAATTACTTCGTATGAAAAAGCCATCTCAGACATTACGCATCCTACATGTACAAGTCTGATCACTAATATGTTCAAGACTGCTATGCATTAAGCTTTAACGCAAAATTCTGGGTCGATACGAAATTAATCTCTATCGGAAGCTGCAGACGTTTGAATACCGTGACAACAAAGGCGTGCATCACGGGCTTGTGGAGCGAACAATTACGGCTCGGATAGTTGGATATCAACCTTGAAGACTTCGAGGTATTCAGTGACAAATATTCTCGATGTAATCGCCTGCCGGTCTTTCCTGCTTTTGTTAAAGCGGCGTGAGTGAAAGCTAAGTAGCTGATGATTCGTGATTCCCCGTTCTATGATATTATGCTCGTGACATTTCATTGACAGATCTTGTATCTTAATCTCGCGTGATATTTGCCTCAATCCTATTAGTAATTCAATATCCTCAGACAATAAACAAAGAACCTTTACTGCACGCAAAACGAAGTTAAACGCCGACTGTTCGTATACGCCGCGCGTTACACAAAGCCGCAGAGTTTCCGACAAAGGGAGACGCTCTGCCCGCAGGAAAAAGTTCAAGTTCTATCAAGTTTCGACACGTCTTCTACTACTTATTCGATGTTCTTTCACACAAATATTGCTCAGAACACAGATACATTGGTTGAAGCGGTATCTTTAATCGAGCATTTGCAAAACACAACCCTTCGTACTTTACGGGGGTCCCGCTGGTAACACATCAAGCATTTGTGTACGGCTATTTTCAAGTCTTCCGACGCTTAAAAACAATGCAAGCCAAAATCGCTCTTAAAGTATGGCTTCCGCGATGATCGTTTTGTTTGGATCAACAACTGAAGGACCGGAATTTTTTTCTATATCCCTTGACAGAGAAAACCCATTGTACTTGGTTCTGTGATTTTGATCTCTGAATACGTCTGATCTTGCAATGCCTGTGTTTTAACACATTTTAAAATACAAACGTATCTTAGCACCTCGGTTACTTTTGGCAATCTTCTTTTTGAGCTTCTAGCTTTCTCGCAGCGATGGTTTAGTGATCCTAATTTTCTCTTTCCATTTCCATCTGTGGCTTTTTTATTGTTTCCATGTTGTTTACATGCACGTTCACGGAACGCATTAGCATTGTGAAGTACGTAAGCTCGGGTATAATCATGAACTTTTGACGACTTTGGGACATTCTTTGAAATGTATTCTTGTATTAGTCGCCTGCTTTTCTACTCTTGTTCAAAATGCGTGAAAGGTAATTCAATGGTACGTGGCTTGTCTCACGACTTCGTCTTGGAGGACTTCGGTTTTCTTTCACATAAACATTTGTGGGAATACAATAAAACTGAGCGAAGCAAGATCTACCAACGGTCACTTTTTCCTCAGCCATTTCCCAATTTTCAAATAATAACGCCATCTGTTCCACTGATTGTTTGACCTTCATGGCACCGAGCCAAAATGTCGCAACAACAACATAAATGCACGCAGAGTGAAACTTTGATTCCAAACAAAAGTCAGATTTTCTGACGCTTTACTTGTATCAGCAAGAATAATACAAAGTAAAAGAATACAAAGTACCTTCAAGTTCACCCTCATACTAAACAGTTCCATATAATCCGCTATCAAGCGCTTGTCAAGAATCGCCGTCTTTACACAGGTTCTCGTCTTTGTATCTCGAGCGCCTTCGTTCAGCTTGTTCCTTCAAGTTCTCCAGGTTCTGGATATCAGATTCTTCGTACATTTCTGTACAGTTGTGCATAGTTATGCAGTTCATTGATAAGTTCATTGCATTTGCTTTCATGGCTTTCAATATGGCTTTTGAGGCTGAACGGACCGACCCAAGCCAAAACCGCTCAATGAAATTTAGTATGGGTCTACCGCAGCTGGCGTATGCGTTTGTAAGTAAGATGAGCGGTCCATAAAATAATCCACAGAGCCAACTAAGGCAAGCAACACACAAGTCCACCTCCCACATCTTGCTGTCTTCAAAATGGCGAAACTGCTTGCTCGACAAGTCACGTGATCGCAAAGTCATCACAAATCACATGATAATATCAACCAATCATCGCATGCAGATCTCTAACCCAGAAAAATAAAAAAATAAAAAAAATCGCTGCATTTTATAGCTTGTGACGTCACAAGCAATGACCGGGAGCCGGTACGTTTTCATCTATTTCTTTAAAGTTCTGCCGTTATGTCGAAATACTCGCACGGTTCCTGAAACTTGAAGGCTTTACCTTCATTTTGATGTGCTTTTGGAGGTTGTAATTCGAAAAAAACCCATGTCACTTCTAGAGTTAAAATTGTCACTCCGTTCCTTAACTAATCCTCTTATTCGGCCGCTTCTGAGCCCACTGTCCCCGCTTTACGGCGGCATATCTTTTGCGCCATGCGTGCTAGATCAAATCCCTGCGCGGATTCGAATAGTTCAGGCATTTATGCGTATTTTGGTGGGTTTTTCGTTGTCAAACTCGAAATTTTCAGTCTGTCACTTTTAAGAAACAGTTGAAGATGCTGGTCTCGAATCATGCTTTGAACCATATTGCGCTTGTGGTGGATTTGCTTTTGATTTTCGCTTCGTTTGTTCATGGATATCCCGACCAAACACGTTCGGAGAAGGCGGAAAACCAAGAAACTGGAAGCCAAAGAAACTGGATTTGTTGACTAACAATCCTTCTACAGCAACGAGAAAACGTCCATTTGATGAAGAACTCCGCAGGTTATAGTTTTTGATCAACATCAAGCTGCGCATTATATAATAATTTCTTGGCAGTTTATTGTCGGAGTTTTTAAATATAGTGGACAAAATATCGACAGAGAATTTATCGACGGATGTGTTTGGTAGAATCTTATGGAGTTCTGACCATTCTGGGCGTGTTTATTGGGCTTCGAGCTAAGACAGTCGGAAATCGAAGGCTCCATTCGGCGTGCTATTTTTAGTTACGGCTTCTCAAAATCCCACCAGAGACGTCAGAGACGATTCAAGTAAACATTAATACAGGCTCTATTTTTTTCACTGCAATTCTGGACTTGCGATCGAGTGAATCCTATGTACAAAATCCTGTGTCGAAATTTTAGAGGTGACAGCCGTTCGCTTTCTCTTCGAATTTACAACCTCCCTGTTATATGCTTCCGGCATTTCAACATCTGACATATTTATCTTCACGACGACCTGTCCTGACCTCTACAAAGTAGTGCAGTTTCAATTGTGCATTTAGTGGATTGAAAGACGACTCGATTTACAAATCGCGGATTTATCACGGATATGAAATTTTGCATCACGACCGTTTGGAAGCCGTTGAAATATATATCCACAAAGCTCAGTAAATTCTCCAGAGATTATCACCGTTTATACTGGACAAAAGATGTGTAATCCAAACCAAAAGACGCCATATGGTTTTAATTACCAACATTATACGCATGCGTAAACTGACCCGTTGTATTGTGGGCGCATAAAAGAGCAAATCTTCATATGACGGCCAAATATTTTGCCATGTGTCAACGTATCCGTCAATCTCTGGTGTCTCACTCTTTCACTGTTGCGCACGGTCATGTGTGGTTCCCAAGCTGTCATGCTTGGATCAACTGTGAGACCTGGTGATCGATTTTCTGCAAGCTTCTCCGATCTAGGGCTTGCAACGGTCAACGCATCCGTCAGTCTCTGGTCTCACTCTTTCACTAATGCGCACAGTCTCATGTGTGGTTCCCAAACTGTCATGCCTGGATCCCTTGCATGAACTGAGACCTGGAAGGACGTTGGGTGCAAGCTTCTCTTGCAACTATGAACGGTTTCGTCACTCTCTGTGTTTCACTCTCTCGCTAATACGTAAAGTTTTGGGCATGGTTCCTAAGCGTATCATGTCCGGCTTAGTATGTTTTGTAGATACTCAAAAGCCGTTGGTCTTCTGATAAGTGCTTCGCCGGTTTCCTCGGTCAGTGCACAGGTTGTGCCACTTTGTTGTGGAGAGAGTGAATCATCTTCAAACTTGATGTCGATCAATATAACACGCGAGTATGCTACAGATGGATCGAATGCAGAGTACACACAAACACGTGACTTCCGGTGGCGAGCTGCGTCGCAAACAAACCTATTGTCCCGAATGGTCTGGAGTGATGTCAAACCCGCATTGCAGGCGTCAACGCTTGGCACAACACATAACACCCGTTTACGGACATCCTTTGTGATGGCAGCGAACATTTCCAAGGACTCGGTGATGCCATTCTGTGGCGAATATGTAAGGAAGAGTGAGCTAACTTGGTGGAAATCCGAGCAGTCAGGCATGGGTATTTTGTGATAGATCTTACTGAGGAAGTTGTGTTCATCTGAGCTTTCTTGTTGGGAAGAACGATGCAGGCATAGACGCCTATATGAGTCATTTCCCGGATCGATTTGTACTTGTCGACGAACATGAGTAAGCAGGGTCTCCACCTCGGCTTCCTCAGAGTTCATTTTTCGCTTATCCGAGTATTTCAACTCAGTTTCTTCCGTCCATTTGTAAATCATCGATACATTGTTCTCCTCGACGCAGTTTCTGTGAGGAGCTTTCGCGAACAGAAATCGATTAAATCTCACAACCCAAAGTCTATTAAGATCGCAGTCATCGCTGAAACGTACATCGTCCCAGAACGGCCACGCACGGTAAAACACGTCGTTCTCGACGGTTGCCTTCACGTTGAGCAGGACGGCACCGGATACGTGAGTCCTCGAGAAAGGACATCTCACTTTGGGATAACGCCCCAGCATGCCCATCAGTGCATAGCCCTTGTCTGGGGCGCTGTCGATGTCTTTCGCGGGACCTGTATATGAGTACATGGGATATCGCTTGGCCTGGCTGGATTTGGTAACGCACTCAAACGGGTATGGCTCAAACTGTTTCACGGGAGGATCAAGATGACCTTGGACAAGTTCCTTCATTACCTTTAAGGGGCGGGTGAAGGGACATCGCTTCATGACTAGAGCACCAGACTCGTTCCTCGAAGGACCAGCAGAACGGCTTAGAAATTCTGCCTCGGCCATAAACATGATGTTGTCGTCAAGAATGAACACGTACTCCATCTTTAGCGCAAAGGCGAACAACTGTATGAAGCGCTTGGCGTAACCAAAGCCTCCCTTAGAAGACAAATCGGGACATCCGAGCGGGCAATGACCCTCAGGGACGTCATGGGAACAGGATGGTAGTTGGACTATCATGTGACTTCTTCCCCATTGCCGTTGGTAACTTTGAAAGCGCTCTCTTTGTACCACCACCGCCTGGATGCAGGACGCTTGTTCCTTGCCCAACACATGTCGATAATTGAGGAGACACTCTTCGGGCTCTCGGTGAGATGGATGAAATATCCAGTATTTTACACCTGGACGGTAGAAATTGTAAAGGTCTCCCCTTGCAGTTGGAAGGCCGTTGCTCTTCAGCTTCTCGTATACATCAACGTACGGAGCCCTCGTTGGTATGGAAAGTCGAACGGGCACGTGGTCGTCTCCGAGAGGCACGAGGAGTGAGAGTTCCAGTGGATCCTCCAGCTTCTCAAAATACGCTCGACAGTTGATGCAGTGCGACGCATGGCCACTCTGCCAAGCGCGGCAATCTCTGGGCTCAAGAAGTTCAGGAAGCTGACTCTGTAAAGACACTGATGTACTACTGTCCTGTATCTGGAGTTTTGTAGACAAATAATCACTAAGAAGCATGGGATTTTGTTCTGTCTTGTGAGTATAGGTCTGGCCATTCACGGTTTTTGCAGTTCCCTTCCCTACTGGCTTCAGTAGAAGGCTCTCTGATTCTTTTATGACGCGCCACGCCGGGTAACGCCAGTTTCTCTCGCTGTCTTCTTTCACGTTTTCTTCGCCATCGCTGCTTTCGCTCTCTTCCAAGTTATCAAGTAACACTTCAACTTCCTCATCAAGTTGACCGTGACGGTATATCTTCTCAAAGCTTCCAGCTTCCTTCTGTTGTAGCGTAGCTCTCTTCCGTTTGCCGTGTGTCGGTTCTCCGTGGTGAATCTCCTGTAGATGTGCCCTATTTCTCTCGATAGATCTATTTTTGGCTGCCTCAGATCCTACACTCGGTTTCCGTTTCTTCCCTCTATCTCCATTTTTTGCTTCCTTTCGCACTTCCCTTATCGTTGACTCACTCATTTGTATCGGTATTGTGGATGAATTGACCACTGATCCGTCGAACAACCCCCTTAATGTTGCCGATACTCCCTTATTCATTTGACATGGTGTCTGCGCTTTTGCAGTAGTCTCTTTTCCTTTGACCGTACATTCACCAGCTCCATTACGGATATTTGTTGGAACCCCAACCCTATTCTTCTCCTGAGTCCTACTGTTTTCTTTCGCCTGGTGTGCTACTGTTGGCGGGTGGTCCCTTTTTCTAGCCACGACCAGTGCTGTGCGAGGTTGAGCTGGTGTCTCCTTCATCTCCAACACTTTAGACATTTTACTGCTAGAATTTTTAGCCGAGTCTAGAGATCTTTGGTACGGGGGCTTCACTCCATGTTTCATCCGTGTTTTAGAGTTGACCATCCGTTCCATCATGCTGTTGACTGACCTTTTCTCTAAATGTGGTTGATCCCTTTGTGATCCTGAGCCGATCTTCTTTATTGTCAGCCTTTTATTCTTCTTGGATCTCAAAACATGGTCTCCTCCTGCTGCCATCTTTGCTTTGGCAGAAAGATCTTCTGAGGCATGAGTGGTCCGAAAGGCGTCAGTTTTCTGCCTACTTGACACTTGACTCCGTTTCAATAGTTCTTTCTTTTGATGTATTTTATCAAAATGTCCAGAACTTTCAAGACGGATGTTTCTCTTGGCATTTACTGAAAGCGTGTGGTCGGTTTGTTGGTTTGTTGTTGCAGTTTGTCGGAACTTTTGACTGTCATTTAAATCCATCTTTTTCGCTACTGATACAATCTTGTGTTGCAATTCTCCCTGATGGCGTTGCCTGGGTGCTGATTCCAGAGTAATGAGTTGTTTGTCATTTTTGTTGGACTTGGTTCCAACCAATCGATCGCTTGAGACATTTGCATCCTGCTTCCTTCTCCTGAAACTCCAACAGTCGCCTTCGTCTTCTTCGTTTTCCGTCGAACTTAGTTTCCGCTTCTTGGTTGTGCTCTTTAAGCTCACTTCTGTTCCGTTTCCTTTCGCCTTCATCCTCGGTTGCCCTCTACTTTCAGACATCTTAAACATTTCTTTTCTTATTCGCGGCACCTTGTGTCTCGTGTTTGTACTTTGTTTTCTTTCTTCTTTACTTGCTGCTTGTGATTGATTACGTTTCTCCAGTTTCTTTGCCGATCCTTTTGCCTGCCTTGCGGGTTTTTCTGTTACTATTCTCTGCCCGTCTCTTTTCCTGAAGTTCCAATGGCTGTCCTCTTTGTCTTCGTCTTGACCAAGATTGACTGGCGACCCACAGATTATGGCCGTTCCTGGTAATCCCGGGTTTCCAGTCATCTTTTCTTGTTCAGCTTTCTCCATATTCTCTGTCCTTACGCGTGCTTCAATTGTTTTTACTTCCTTTGTCACCATTGAAGTCCCGCGATTCTTTTCAGCAGCTTCTACGTTCTTCTCTGCTACGCCAGTACCTCTACCTTTTTGGCCCAACAAGCACCGCTCTGATACCTTCGCTGGGGTTTCTGTGTTGATGAATGTGCCAGATGTTCCTTGGGGTGATTTGTGAGCAATCTTGATCACCTCATTCGTCTTTATGCAACGTGTTTTTGATTTACTGCAAGCGTCCAGCACTTTTCTGTGTTTACCTTGTTCTTTCTTCTCTGGTAAGCTGTCCGATGGCACCTTCATCATTCCACAACTGATTTCGTCTCGTTCCAGCTCTCCCTCCTCATCTTTTTCGTTAGATACGTTGTAGTTCTTTTGTCCAACTAACTGGGCAATTTTTCGTTCCCCAATTGAATCTTCTGAAATCTCGTCCTTCACTCTGCCTGGACGAACCTCGTTTTCCCTGTAGTTAAACTTGTCCTTGGTGGTTTTTGAGATTTCCTGGCGTAGCAATTTGATCAGATACAGGTAGGAGCCTGTCTTACCGATCTGAGGCTCTGCGTGAAGTAACAGTCGATTGGTGTGTTTCTGGCGATATCTGTGGTCGTAGTTCATCTGAGCGGCTTCATTGTGGCACCACCGTTTGGAGACCGGGTGGCGGTAAACGGAAGGGCTTATGTAGCGATCTACCAGACAGTCCATTGTGGAGAACGCTGGTGACTCGCGGAGAGATCGCCGTAATACGTCACATAGTCGCCAGCCCAGCAAAGCATACGGGATGGTGTTGGTCGAGTGTTGTGATGCCTTTACGTAGCGGCACATCCGACCTAGCATCTGCACAAGGGAGGAGAGGTACGGGTCTGGTTTCCGTTTGAGCATTGCAGTTCTGTCGGAACTGATTCTCAAGTCCAAACAGTTGAAGCATTTTGGAAACGTATCTCCCATGCGACCTTTGCCTACAAGGAGTAACATGCACGGCATCCCCTCCAGGTCCGCATACTGGGCAATTTGTTTGTGCTGGTGGAGACAGCGCTGGCACTTCACGTCAGTTGAATACTGCACGTACTCCGGGCAGCTACATTCTTCCTTGTGGCAATGACCTGATTGGAGTTTCTGGAAGAAAAATCGAGATTTCTCCTCTTTCATCTGAGTTTCGATGTGGTGGGTTCCGTAGTCTCTCATAATTTGAAATGACTCCTCAAACCCTGCAACCTTCTGCGCCAGTTTTATTGTGCTGAAGAATACATCTGCTGCTTTCTGGCTCTTGACTCTGATGATCTTCATTTCTCCAGCACTCTTTTGACTCGTGATTAAGTCGTTGACGATACGACTTGTTTCAGAGATGTCCGACCTTGACCTCATCCACATATCGACAAGCACATGGGGATTGTGCACGAGTTCCTTTTGGGCCAGTTGGTAGAGTGGATGGGTTGAATTCAGGTAGATGTCACGCTCCTTCTTGGTGAAATGCATGTGACATGCGACCCAGTTTGTCAGCCCAGTTTCCTGACTGCTGTCACGGAGCTTTCTCAAAAGGGAAGCCACCAAGTTTCTTCTAAGAAACAGCAGTGTCTTTCCGAGAATACACTCCGGCATAATCTCTAACTGTTTCAAGCATGTTGTCAGCGCCCGAGCTATTAAATCACTCTGCCCCTTCAAAGCTGAGAGAATAGATTCCTCTGAATGGAACACTCCACGGTGTAGGAAGTGGTACGCGTAGTCCGCCGCCAACACGTCATCATCGCTGAATTGTTTGTGACTTTTCATCAAGAGGTACTGGAAGGATGGGTCATCACGAAGTTTCCTGTCCTCAATCCTTTCATTGGACATTGTGCTTAGGTAATAATTGAGACCAAAGTACTGACATCCTTCATCACCTGCTCGATCACACGGCTCCATGTGGAACACAAAACAATGCTGCCGAGGATTGCCGGACTGCGGCTGTATGATCGGAACGCCTCGCTTTCTCCAGATTCTCGGGACTGCAAGGTCTACTTTGGTGTCCCTGCTCGCATTAATGCAGATGTAGTGTTTACCCATCTCCGTCTGCATAGACCTAAATGCGACCAGCCCAACGCCGAACTCAAGCAGGGCTTTGAATTTAGTCCGTTGGCCTAACTGAAGGGCATCCTTTCTTTGGGCGACAACTTTGCCGTCACACACTGCAAGCACGTATTGTACAACTGAGCCATCATTGGAGCAAATATCTGTCTGCAGAGAGACAACTCCATTCTCGCCTTGGATCACAAATTCTGATGCCTGCTGTGGATCGCGTGTAGATACGACGCTCGCGCATTCTTGAAACTGAATAGCGAGGTACTCTGGAAGTTGGTTACGTGAATCCCGGCGTGCTAGTGGACTAGACTTGAGCTTCGTTCTCAGTCCTTTCTCCAAGTTCTTGAACTGTACCTCTTCCCACTTAACCATGTGGAGTTCCAGGTTCGTAGGGTGTCTAACCTCTCCATCGGCTAAGCCTTCACTCGGTATCACAAGTTTCTCGTTTTCCCGTCCCTCCTTCATCCTGGCGCATTTTGTTTCAGGAATACGGGAGTTGCTGGTAAGCAGGTTGAAGGGCATGGCTGACACCAGCAACAAGATCACGTTCCTGGGGAAGGGTTCTTTGCTCCACTCGTTGATAAACTCATCATGTGCAGTCAGCTTGTCGGGTGTGCTCTGAGTGATGCCCCAGTGACATTCGTCTGCGATAACGACAAACAGCGTACGAGGGTGCTTGGCCACCTCTTCCTTCAACCACTGATGGTTCTCCTTCGTCTTTGCTTGAAAGTTGTACATGAATACTTGCTTTCTGATTTGCGTAGACTTATGTGCCCGTGCTGTTGGTAAGAGCCCCGCTTCTGGCTGATGTACGCGCTGTTCAGTTTGCTCCCTGAGCATGCGATACCTGGCGGTGTAAATGATGAAATCTACATCATCAAACGCTTCTTCAAGACGCTGTATGTTGTGGTAGTGTTTCATGATAAGGTCGATGCGCTGTTTAAGAATTCTGGCCATCTCCATCTGCGATAGGAAGTACGCTGGCTCTCTTGGTGATTGGTCCTTCGCACATGAATTGCTTAAGGAACTATCCACAAAACTGCTTTTGTCCTCTTTTTCACACGTCATATCCGCCCCTTCGTCTTCTTCTCTCTTCTCTTCATGTTTGTGTCCTCTGTGCTCGTTCTTCCGTACTCGATGCTGCATGCTCTTGTGATCTCGTTCTTGGTGTTTCTGTTGGTATTTATGTATAATTCCCTCTTCGTGTTTGCCTTCAATCTTATGTCTGTGTTCCTCATGCTGTTGTTTAGCGTCAAATTCATTCGTATGTCCTTCGTGTACTTCTTTTTTGTGTTTGTGTTTGTGTTCTATTTGTTCGTCTTTAAGTTTACACTCGTATGTGCTCTCTTCTCGTTGGCGTATGTGTGTTTTCTGTTCGTGTTTTGTATATCCGTCCCGCGTCAGTCTCTCTCTTGAACATTCGTTCTCTATGAATCCTCCTTGTTTCTGCGATTGTGCCTTTGCTCCATTATTTTCCCGACCTTCGAGCCACCGAACTATCTCTTCTTCTTCAGTTGTCTTGTTACATCTTAGCATTATGAGACTACCATCAGCGCGGTCTACATGGGTGGTATCCTTTTTGCTTGTTCGTTTTGGTACTTTCCATTCAAGATTCCAATGTTCCTCTGTGCTACGCAGTTGATGGGTGCTGTGGCCGCTGCTGTAGCCCGAATCACTACGTTTATCTAGTCTCTGCCGCTTTGCCGGCCACGTCCCAACTTCGTCCGGATCCATTTCTTTTTCTTGTTTAATATTTAGACTGGTCGACAAAGTGTAACATCCGTTAATGTAAACTCCTTCGTCCACTCCGTGCTTATGATGTGCCACGGGGTCATGTTGCTGTGATGCATGGTTTGGATAAAACGGCGCCCCGCTTCTCGTGGTTTCATCGTCTTCCTCTTTTCGCATTTCCCTTTTACTCTTTAAGCCTCCAAGCATATCAGGGCCTGTCAAAATCAAATCAACCAGTCAACTATTTAAATTTTCTGACGCGTTTGTTCTTAGAGCATTCAAAGAAGAAACGCATCATGCATGGATGATCTACGGAGTTGTACTTGGTTCTTCGGCAGATTTCGTTCAGGGAACTCACTTGATGAGGTACGACTCGGGATCATAAACAAACTTCTTTGAAGGCATTTCTGGGAATTAGCTCTGCGAGAGGTGCCTTGTTACGGCGCGGATTCTTTATACACTAAATCGAGTCATTAGCAGTAACTCGGTGGACCTCTTTACCAACTGAATCGGAAGCAAAACTCCAAGTCACAAGAAAGTGCAAGAACACTAGAAATGCCTCTGCACCAATGGTAGTTCGACAACTCAATTTCGCTTACACAATCTATACAAACAACAAAGCCTACATGCAGGATATTACTTTTAACACCTCTAGAACTTCCAGCTCATTTTCATATTCTGTTCACTTTGCATCACAAGCAGAGTTCACACCTAGATCATCAGGTGACATCACAAAGCCCTTAATTTCCTTCTGCCTAATATTAGTGTAGGATATTTTATGGTTTCTCCTATTATTTCCAATTAGAAATCCAAAAACAATAACGTTAACTACATCCCTGCATCGATAAAATATTACTGATATCCTGCTTGAAATTCTATTACAAATTTACTGGAGTAACTCTTCAGCACAGGATAGACCAGTGGACTAAGATTTAGGATTCATTCGTAAGTACGTTTTCTGCATGAGAACCAGAACAAGGCCAGTTATAACAAATTGTGGTGCGAGAAGCAATAAGATTGACAGGGGTTAAGTTGCAATTGGGACGCAAGTTCTGTTCTTTTCCCCAGTCACACCCTTAATTTCTTTGTTTCATGTGCTTGTAAATTGTGTGCCTTTATACGTTATTCTACTTGTAATTTGTAAAGGTGGCAAATTCATTAAACTAAACTAAACTAAAAGATCTTCGGTCAGAGGCTTTTGCATGTCTTGTTTATAACGGGGACTAGTGCCTTACGGATTGTTGTTATTATTGCTGTTTGATCAGCGTTACAATACGGTGCTCTTGTCGGTTGTAGTTGAACGCAACACAGTATACGTTTTCACTTTGTTTCGCTCTTCGGCAGGATTGCTAGTACAACTATGGCGTCAAACCGAATGTTTTCTGATCTCGTGCCGACACAATCGAAAGTACGATCGCGACATCTTGTTTCCAAAGAAAGCTTCTTAGCTCCGTAAAAAGCGCACTTTACCATGAAACGTTGGAATTAAGCGTCCGAGCGATTGTATGTATTTTTCTGTCGCGTATTAAACGCGAGAGGTATCCGGCGTCACTTTCATGTTATGCACATTCAAAACCAAATTAAAATATTGCTAAGGAAAGGACAACACATCCATCCATCTTGAATGTTCAATCCAATATCAGTTGAAGAAATGTAACAATTAGAAAACAATAGTGGAATTCCAGTCCCCGGCCAAACAAGCAAAGTTAGCGTCTCTAAATGACTCCTGGACCCAGTTGTTTAAACACGATAGGGCTAAACAAACTGGTTTCATCAGTTTCAAGTCTCAAAATGAGAAGGTTTCTTTCAGAAAAGAAGTTTTAGTATAACAAGATTTTAGTAGTCTTCGACGAAAACCCTCCTGACGTTTGTTTGTCAGGAGACAGGACATTAAATTATTTCTACAGGCCGCTTTGGGGCTCCTTCTACATGAGATCAACTAATGATTACTGCCTGTAATTATTCGATATTTGGTTCGCCAGATCTGCGTAAAAATCTCGTCGGGCGTTCAAAGCCACTGTGTAAAGCTTTGCGTAAATGTTCTTTGGGAATACGTATTAAAACTATAAATGGCATATTTTGTTTTACTGGATTCGAACTTACCCTTGCTGGCATGGCCGATAGGAGTTCGGTCATCTTGTGTTTTTGTCTGTGATATACAGTTCGTTTCTAAATCAGTGTCAGTGTTAATAATAACCGATGCTCGCGTAACTCCTTCTTGTCATTATGTTGTTCTCACTTCTCATCTCTGGCCTTACCAGTGTTGTACAGGTACCGGATGGTGACCCACTGACGTAGCCACTCACTGTGAACACATGTAAGCAACACAACCAGGCTGCCAGAAAGCGCGATCTATGTCCCACACATGCGAAATTGAGTGGCACATAAAAATCGGCATACAATTATAAGCGGGATAGTTTCGACCGGAGGAACTCAAAATAAGATTCCCTCAGATTTTTACATATTTTTTACAAATTATAGGGTCAGCATGGAGATACGTGTTTTCTAGTGTCTAGACTGTATTCAAGAAAAGATGGAGAAAGTTTAGTTTACTAACCTATCTCGGTAAATCTAATTCAAGTACTCTTGGTGTTTACTTGAAGGCAATTACTTCATACTGTGATTCTCCTAGCAGCTCGCACTTCCCTAGCAGAGGGTCACCCACTGAAAGCAACTGAAGTTTGTTCGATGTAACTGCAAATTGCTTTCAAAAATGTAATTCGTACCTTGTTTACCAATGCAAGCGCCTGTGTAATGAAGTATTACTAAAACTGTTTACACGTAGCAACAACAAAGTATTACCTGTAGTGAGAGCTGATTGGACAGAAAAATTATCCCATTGATTACAGAACAAGGTAAGTTTGTCCGTAACTGCATTTGCATCTGAATTGGAGGTTAGGGAAATGCAAATTGCAAAACCAAATATTTACAAAATTTAAAAGTCTGGCATTCTAGTAAAGTAAAGTAATGAGAAAGCTTACCAGCCCGGTTAACCGAGATCTCGGTGTTTGCGACCGGGATAGGTTAACAGGGCTGGCCATTTTCTTGATATGAACACTGCAGCACGCTTAACCGGGATGAACAAGTTTCAACTACGCGAGTCTGAAATATACTTGGTACTTTCTTGCTTATTAATTTGGCACTGATGGAAGAATTGGTAAAAACTTTTGCATCATGGATACTTCATCTCGGTTACCCGGGCTGAATTTCCCATATTAACACATGACCGGGCTCATATGACAAAAAGACGAAGCCAGTTGACCGAAAACTTCTAAACTACGGCTTTGTCAACTATCGCTATTGTACGGGGCTATTCATACTTTAGAGGTAAAGCTCACTTAATCCAGCTCTGCAGTGATGTTTCAACGTCTCTGGTCTTTCTAGTCTCGAGCTCACTGATGGCTTTAAGTACAATGCGTCCCAGTGCTTCCTAATGGTATTTCACATGAGCCGAGTTAGAGAGCAAAGGATGGAAAACGGATTTTTGCCATTAGGATCAAAGCCAAAGTCACATTAGGAACACGTATTTTCTAATGGACTCTTCCGCAAGGATGTCGTTAATACTCGAGTGCTTTCCCTACCTGATTAATACACTTATTCTAAAATAACATTAACCCATTCCTACTGATATGATTGGCTGTAGTTAATATCTGAAGGAAGAAAAGGTGCTGGCACGCCTACGGCAGTGTACGCACTTGCTATTTCTCATTTCCTATCTAGTGATAGCAGTTTTTTACATTTATAAATACTGAAAGAGCAACCCTGTTGAAATAAAGGTGTCTAAAACAGGATCTTCAATTAATAACAAGATATCGCTTACTTCTGAGGAAGACCTCAGTGTTAATCACTGTAAACAACAACGTAAAATTTAATTAAACATCTATATTAACTCTTCAAATTGTCAACAAAAGAAGTCCAATTCACTAATTTATTTGCTTCCAAAATTACGGGAAGATATTCCAATTTCAAGCTATAACAGTATTATCAAGTTAGCATTTCTCTTATAGATTCTGCTAAAAATGTAGAAGACTGGTATACAAATATAAATCAAACCCACGCATTGAGCGAACCTTGGATGGAATGCTAGTCCAGTAAGAACTGTAATTTGTGGCATTGGTCGCATCGAAAACATGAAGTTGGTGTACGAGATACGAAGGAAAACTACTCGCTGTGGCTGCTCGGAGAGGTACCAGAGGATCAGGAACGGAGGCCTTCTTCCTTTCCCAACACCGATTTATTGACTCCAACTAGAGTTACAAATCATCAACTCTAGGGCTAACTGTAAACTCTCTAATGACAAGGGTGTGCTTTGCCTTAAGTAGTGATGCTTACGTTAATGACACTTTTGGCCGTCAGTCACTACTACAAGCCAATGATAGAGTAGCTTACGTCAGAACTTCTACTACGAAGCAGCAGATGTTTAATAACATACGCCCTAAGGAAAAACCTTAACTTTAGCTTTTTAAGCTAGTTACGCGTAAACGGAATAAGCTAGATTCAAGAACAGTGGTAAAGTAAATCACGGGCTACTATCCAGTGTAAAAATTATAAAGTCTTAAGCAGTAAGAACCTAGTAAAAGTATCCAAAAACAAATATTAAAATTCAACATTACGTAATGACGCTGAACCAGGTATAGGCTCCGCCTCTAAGGAGGGCCAGAGCGTGGTCGTAAACAACTCATTGCTTTTCACACTTTCCAGGACAGGTACCAGCTAAACGATAAGGTTAATTCTAATTTTACGCTAGATTTAGTTAAACTAATCCAGGTAGCGAACACTTGCAAAACCCTAGCCAGTTATTGGCCAAAAGGTATAAGATCATTTGTATTAGAGGTAAAGGGGATTAACTAACGTAATTAGTACCAGTAGCAGATGGATATAGTAATAATAACTCTAGATAGTATTAAAATTACACTGTGAAGTTGATCTAAATAATCGAGTGAGTAAATACTAGATGCTAAATATAACCCAAAATATAACCCATAAAAGTTATAGGAAAATAGTGGAAATCTCTTCCGTAACATACGGGACACTGTGAACACTTTGAGCTACAACTTGTCTTTCGGGTGTGAATTATCTTGAAAAAAAAGTTCTTGTAAGTTCACTGAGACTCTTTCTGTAGCACAGGCGGCGCTGTTTTGTTGTTGTTATTGTTTTTGTTGTTCTGTTTGTTTGTTTGTTTTTTTTTTTTGTCAATTCAGTGTAAAAAGTGAGCGTCGGTCTTCCACTCAGAAGTGCACACGAAAAAAAAAACCGGGTTCAGGAACCATTTTGCATTCAATGGCATAAATATCGGTAACTAAATGACTGAATCAAACGAGGAGAACACCAGAAATGGTGCAATAAATGATAGTTGCGGTTTGCTGAAGATAAAAAGGGCTCCTCCTTGGCCCACAGATTTTAGCGTCACAAAAGAATTTTAGTTACAAAGACAGCACATCCTTTGAGAGTTTAATGATGCTTTTTGATTCTCAGTCATGGATTCATTCCACGAAAGTTTATAAATCAAATTATATAAGCAGGACTGGTAACGCTTCTTAGTTATCTTTCCGATTTACACTGGTTCTTGACTATATATTAACGATTCGACCTTTATAGGGCCATCAATTCTCAATTAATAGTTCCGCTTTCAGTCAGTCGCTCAAGTTCAGTCAACAAACAACCGGCATATACTATTTACACAGGGGCAAACGTTGATTGTAAACTGTGTTCCACAGTTCAGTTCCCATGTGCAATACATCAACAATATACTATGATCGACATCGGTGAAAATTGCACGAACCTGAGAACTGCCGTGAAAAGTGCACTATATTCCTATGCGAGAAACAGCTACGAATATTTACGAAGATTAACAACCGTGACCGTCAACAACACTGGAAAAATCTGACTGTTACATTGCTAACTTCTACAAATTCATAGCTCGTTACCGAATTGTTGCATCCAATGAAGTACTGAAGGCCTGTATTATTTACACGCATCGCGCACGGCCGGTTTCACTTAGTTACTTCGTTTATTCTTGACTAGCTCAGGGTACAGTATATTAGTCAAAGAGAGTGGCTAAGAGTGACTAAGAGTATCCATCCTAGCTTAGCGTGCCGTAAGCAAAGAGTGTCCATCCCTCTAAATCACTAGATGTAAATCCCTAGATTTATGCACACCAAGTGTTTGTCCGCCGAGCTAGGCCTAAATGGGTTTTCACACATCCGAGCAGGTGTAGAGTAATATATTTTGGACATTATACAATATGACCTGATTGACAACACTTGGCTGGCTTTACTATTGATATAAGATAGTTCACACTAAAAGGTCTACCTGGGGTCAAGGATGCAGCTGTAGTTGCACATCTGCTCCTCCATAGAATTGGATATAATGGTTCCCAGATAGGTATTTGACCTTCAGCATTAACTATCGTAAATAACCTAATGGATATATTTCTACCAAGTAATGGCTATTTAATTAGCCGATGAATTCTAATTCTAAAGGCTCTTAGTAACTATTTACTTAGCCGTGGTACCTGGGCTCTTCCGAGTGTCAACAACAGAACTCTAATTCCTTAATTTATTCGTTTCCAAACTACGGGAAGATTAGCTAGATTTATACTATAACATAAGCAAAATGGCTAATAGCAAACAAGTTGCACCTAAATGTAGCCAAGACTGAATACATGCTTATTAGTTCACAACAAAGATTGGCAGTAATTGTTGATAATCCAGAAATCAAAATCGGTGTCATGCCAGTAAGGCGTGTTGAACAAACCAAATCAATTGGTGCTTTCTAGACGAACGGCTCTCTAGGAACAAGCACCTGGAACATATAGTCACCAAAAAAAGGTTGCTTCTTGTGTTATAATGTAAATCTAGCTAATCTTCCCGTAGTTTGGAAACGAATAAATTAAGTGAATTAGAGTTCTGTTGTTGACACTCGGAAGAGCCCAGGTACCACTGCTAAGTAAATAGTTATACTAAGAGCCTTTTGAATTAGAATTCATTGGCTAATTAAATAGCCATTACTTGATAGAAATAGATTAATCCTGCTGAACCAATATCCATTAGGTTATTTACGATAGTTAATGCTGAAGGTTCTGCCTGGTCAAATACCTATCTGGGAACCATTATATCCAATTCTATGGTAGAGCAGATGTACAACTACAGCTGCGTCTTTGACCCCAGGTAGACCTTTTAGTGTGAACTATCCTATATCAATAACACAACCAGAGTGTTGAGATGTCAGAGTTTCAAAAGGTCAATCAGGTCACATTGTATAATGTCCAAAAACTATTACTCTGCACCTGCTCCGATGTGCGAAAATCCATTTAGGCCTAGCTCGGCGGACAAACACTTGGTAAGCATAAATCTAGGATTTACATCTAGTTGGGACACACTTGGTGACACACTTAGCGACACACTCCTAGCCGCTCTCTGTGACTACTGTACTCCGAGCTATTCCAGAATAAACGAGATCCAGTGAAGACGAAGTGAGTCCCCATAAAGTCTGCTACGACACGATTTCCCCGTTACACTTGTCTTGGTGCAATAGGGGGGTGTAGGCCATTCTAACCCCAAAGTACCCTAATAGACATATAAAACTCCTTCATTCAATCTCACTTGGATTGTTACTGTGAGGTAAGAAATAATATAGGAGTAACAGCTAGCAAAAAGTTGCAAAAATTACAGACCAGAGCCGCAAGACTCATTCTTCATGCTGACTACAATACACGCTCTAAATCTTTGTTGGACCATTTGATATGGGAAAAGCTTAATGAAAGAAGAGCAAAACAAAAGGCTGTCATGATGTACAAAGTAAGGAACTCCAGTGCATCAAGTTGTCTTACCGCTATGTTCAAAACTGTATCAGAAACCAATTCGTATAACCTTAGGGGCTCATTCACTAAAATGTATTTGCAACGCCCAAACATAGAATTTATGAAAAACAAGCCTTAGTTACAATGGGGCCACAATGTGGAACAAGCTTCCTATTGATTTATACAATTAAGGCCACATCCCTAGACTCATTTAAAAGCAAATTTAAGGCCATCAGCCTTTTGGATGCCTAAAGAAATGGGAGGGATTTTATCCCTTAACTTGAACTTACATGTACATTTCTTATTTTAACACGGCTTCTATGTTAATCAACTATGGTTGTTAGAACTGTTCGTGTACAAACAATAAACATTCATTCATTCATTCAATAATATAAACATTATTTATTTGTCAATGTATTTAACTTTTTGCAAACAAATTGGGGACACTGTAAAAAATCTTGTTGGCAAAAGTAATTAGGGACTTAATTATTAGATAGTTTACTGTATACAACATTCTACTTAAATTCTAACTAAACTGGTCAGACATAAAATAATCCGATTACGCATTATTGGTATTTGTGTCCTTTCTTTTGACGTGGAGTTTTGCCTGAGAGTCGGTTGGTGAAGGTCTTCGGACCGAAATAAACGACAAGGAGTCCTGACTGCTAAAGTCCTGATCTACTTAATATAAAAGATCCCGGACTGTGACAAGGCACCTCTCGCAAGAAGCTAATTCCCCTAGAAAGGCCGTTTTACAAGTTTATTGCTCAGCGGTCATGGTAATTTTGAACATCACTCAACACACAAGATATTTGGGTGTTCTTTGTAATTAGGTTTATTTTTTCCGGGGAGCTTGCTCGCGCTTCTCCAACGAGAAATCTGTAACGGCTTAGATTTAGTCACTCGCTTAGTGTTCAGGAGACTGAAGACTTCGTCCAACTAGGTTTATTTGATTTGCCCAAGATAAAAATTGTTTAACAATAGGCCTACTGTCTGGCTATATATGGGCAATAGGTGTGTTACATTGAGTACCAAAACGAGGAAAGGACCCAAAATTTAGAGTTATGTATTCCAATGCGAATGAGCCCTAACTAATACTAAGAAACAGTCGTTCACTTCCACATTTCTACATGTTCAATTTTGCATACAAATATACATGGATGGCCCGCAACTTTCCATCAAAAGCAACATTCACTTTTACTGTCAAGAAATAATTCTTGGCAGGATAACATATACAATAGCCTTTTACTGGGTCCTAATACTAAGCGCTGAAGAATTCAGTTCACATGTTCAAATTTTACATAAAAATATATATGGTCCGGAACTTTTGTCAAAAGCTACATGCACTTCATTCACTTCCACTTTTCAAGCAAGACTTGCTGGTAGGATAATATATACAATGCCTTCTATTGGTCCTAATACTCTTCGACGGCAAGGTTGACGTCTTCTTCAACTTGTTCGTACAAGTGTCGTCCTGCCGGGAATGCTTGAACGAACATTCCAATAGCTTGACCGGGAAGGTCTTGGATGTTGGGGCGTTGCGTTTCCTGCACGGAATACACCAGGTTTTCTGCTGCAAAGATTTCTTCGTAAAGTTGAGCAGGGTTTGGATCAAATGCTGAAGGTCGAACTGGAGCAAGCATCGCCATGGCTTGACCTGGAGGGTCTTGGATGTTGGGGGCTTGGGTGTCCTGCACGGGATACACAAGGTTTTCTGCTGCAAAGAAGTCTTCGTGAAGTTGAGGAAGCGGGTTTGGATCAAATGCTGAAGGTCGAACTGGAGCAAGAATCGCCATGGCTTGACCAGGAAGGTCTTGGATGTTGGGGGCTTGGGTGTCCTGCACGGGAAACTTCAAATTCCTGTCTCCGTTGCGCTTGGCTCTTCCAATGAGAACTGCGCGCATTAACGAGTGGGCGGAAGTGAACACTTGATCGAGGATCAGGAGCACCGCAGTGACAAAGAGCCAGGCAAATGACAGCTCATTTACATTAGACTGTTCCTGTAATAAAATCTGTTGGAATCTTTAAGAATCCCATCAGAATTTGTTAAGGACGACAACTGAAAGCCATGCAATATAGCCAAAAGCAGCCATATTGCAAGCCGTCTAACAATCCAAAACGTCGGTCGCAAAAAATATATGTATTAGCAATTATTAGACTTCTATTCATTAGATGTTGTTTATAAGAAGGCGTTCTTTTGTGATTTTTGTGGGCTGAACTACGTGCGCGGCACGTGTGTGGAATCTGTGTCAGTTCTTCTCAGGTACCTGTGTGTTTCTGCTCCGATTTTGTTATAATCTATTCTTGAGTTGACATGACGTCATCAAAAAAGACATCTCAGAAGTTACGCATCCTACAAGTCTGATACAGTAATATGTTCAAGACTGTTATGCGTAAGCTTTAATGCAAAACTAGGCTGGCGTTGCCAGTGAGCTCGCGGCGTTAGTTGGGTCGAGAGCAGAATAAACTAAAATGGAAAGCAAGGACAAGAGCGGAACTTCCGGGAGACTTCCAGTTTCTCACCAGAAATATATCACACAGTATAGAGAACTTGGCTTTTGACACCTTGCTTAAATGAAACCTGATTAAACTATAAATTTATCATTACAACACTCATACACTTGGTTCTTAAAGGTTGAGCGACTCTGCATTTTGAGCTTAGAAGCGAAACGGTTACCCACCAAGTAAATCTGAGTAATGCGTGACTTGTCTTTTTATGAATCGATTTTGACAGTTTGACTCGAACACTTAGTTCTAATCAGAGGCCACGATTAATCCAGCCTTCGTTTCAATACTAGTCTGTCTTGTTTTTTAACTGAATGCATTTCACTTCTATCAGGCTTTCGAGTATTCGTGCTTTGTAACAAATATAAAATTGAAAGCGACGAATGTAACACGATACATGTTTAAAATGTTATTGCGGTTTTGTTCACTGTGTGTTCAGTCCATTTGTGACTGCAAACTTAACACTCAGGACTATTTCGGTGTATTTTTCATTTCTGGTATACAATGACCATTGCGAAAGAAAGGCTACATGATCGAATGAAAGAAACACTTCAAAAGGCAATGTGCGATAAGCAGAAGAATTTTATGAGGCTTACGCGTGCTGCGGCCGAGTGCAACTCCGTTGCAACCCACCAATATTTTGTTAGGAACCTCTCTGAAACAAGGCTGGGGAGCCCCATTTTTTGTTGGCATTTCTGGTAGTGTAAAGTTCCCATAATCTAACTACTACAAAAGTTTAAAAAAAAACTTAGCGTTAGAGGAATTTCTCGCGAAAGTCCTTAAAATGAACGAAAAGGGCTTCCGCAGTCCATTATCCGCAGTCCTACCGTTGACAAAGGTTGCGAAGACTGGGGCCGACCCGGGATCGAGGAATCACCCCAGAAATCTCACTCTGCGGCGGACCGAAAATTGGACATGTTGCGACCAAGAAGGAAATAGAAATAATACAGTGGGCGAGACTTCGGCCAAATGGTCCTTCTCTTGGACGTTTAATTTTAAGAAAATGGTTCGGGAAAGTACTCTGGCCGTGTGTGGTACGGGCATATTTCTTTTTCATTTTCTGCATGATGCGTTCCGCGGTCAACATAGTGAAAGTCTCATAACAAGGCTCGGGTTCTCCGTACACTTCGTACAAGTGCATATAAGCATAGAATGGAAACGTTCCATTATTTAGCCTGGGTTTAGCGAACGACGCAAGCGCACGCACAAGTTCCTTATTTCACAGTGAAAACAGGCTTGACGCAAACTCAAGCGCAAGGATCAAACTGTTTTAAGCCTTGACTGCTTGCGCTTCACAATTTGCGTCAACTGTTATTGTGCGCTTGCGTCGCTCGTGAAAACAATGCTGAGAGCGGCAAAATCAGAAAGAAGCAGTGAAATCTTACCATTATTTCTGTGCTACGGAGTCTCGCAGACCAAAACCTTACAGAAACATACTACAGGTGCAAAACCGCGAACGTCTATACCGTGGAATCCGCAGGACTCATAGCACGTCAATGACAATACACAGAGGATAGACCTTGAACTCGCGTATCTTAACAGCCAGCCAAACACATGAATTTTCAGTTGAAAACTGCAGGCAAGGGGGCGGTTTGTGGGGTGGGTGATTTTTCTGATCAATCAGAGAATAGAACCGTCATTTGCATCATTGAGGTGTCGTGCCGGAAACAACGTGTTCTCGGCTATCCAATCCAGTCAGTCCTGTCCAGTTCTAGGCCACTGCATGTCCTCCGCTTAAAATGTTCTTCCGTTGAATGCTGGCACCCGTGTTGGCGCCTTGCTGTTAAATGTCGGCGCCTTGAATAACAAACATTATGATTGAATAACGAATATCAAGAACGAATAACGAATAACGAATGTTGAGTTTGAACAACAAATGGCGAGTTTGATTGAGAGAACGAATGACAAAGATTGAATTATGACTAAATAGATAGCTTTATTAATGTGTCAGGGCAGGTATCCTTTAGCATCAATACTAATTGGGGACACAAGACAATACAAAACAGCACCACTGCAAATAAGAAATTGAATGGATCATAAAAATAATATTAATAAATTAATATTCTAAATTTCATAAATACTAACTAATAATGAATGCCGAGATTGAAAAATGAATGTCTCTTCCTTGAATAACAAATGTCGCAATTGAAAAGTCGCGATTGAATAACACATGATAAAACTTAAATATTATGTAAACTTCTCATATGGTTTTGCAGCGATCAAGTCCAAAGTATCAGTGACTATTAAACTTCTGATTGGTTTTGAATATCATCGCACTTTTGTCGTGAGTCCTTAATCTCCACGAGCTGACCATGGTTGCTTTTCATTGGTTCCAAATGCCTGACCTGCAGTTATTGACTCTTACCTTACCTACACCTACCAGTGCATACACAGACCCTGCTATTTTGACAAACTTTGGATCATAACTATGTTAGAATTCGATTTAAGTGGGGAAAATATTTTCAGTGATATTACCATGTAAGTGGGCAGCACTTTTTGAACAAAATCACACCCAGTAAAAAATTTTGCGGATGTATTTTTGTTAAATTTCTGGAATCAGCTTATATTGACTTGATACATACCCTAACAAAGTTTTAGCAAAAGTTTTTTTTTTTTTGCTCCTCACACTCACTCATAACTATAATTTAAAAGGTCAGAGAAAGATAGAATATTTGGTACTGTCTCTGCCAATTTATATTTCCAAATCAAATTTCAATCTCCAAACAAACAGACTCCATAAACCAAAAGGAAATTTTAAACTTTGCAAAGTTTTGTGCTGGACACTTCTTGAGAAATGACCCTATCAAAACTGTAAAAATTACAAAGAAAGTATGGCAGTACTTTCTTACTAGTTTTTTAAAAATTTATTTCTGAAAAAGTATTCAATGCATCATTAACTTTCAAATTTTCAGTAATATTACTATTAATGCCTGGTTTAGATGAGAAACATTTGTTGCAGTAAAACATTTACCATATTATTACCCCGGGGGGGGGGGGGGGGGGGGGGGGTACTCCCATATATTTCCTATATAGGTATGTTCTGCCCGATAGGGTATAATTTTCAGGGTCTTCTGTCTTAAACAGGGTATCAAATTTTACATTTTCGTGTCTTAAACAGGGTTATTTTCTGAAGATTTTCTCCTCTTCCCCTCCCCCCTCAACCACATTTTTGCTCTCGTCATTTTCGCGTGATTTCTTCATATGTTCCAGTGGAAACGCGTGCAACGCAGGCTAACTTATCTAAACTTAGTCTTGAACAGGGTATCAAATTAGAGCACTTTGTCTTAGACAGGGTAGCAAAATTTCCATTTTTGTGTCTTGAATAGGGTCAGGGTTTTATAGAGTCAGCGGAACACCCCTACCCAAATTCCTATTGAGTACCCCCCCCCCCCCCCCCCACCCCGGGATTATTACCATGCCCTGTCTGATGGTAAACCTGCCTGCATTTATCACAGTAAATTTTGCATTATTCAAAAGGCTACTTTTATCAAGTCTTATAATGTAAAAATAAAACCTTGTACATGCATGATAAATTTACTGCAGTTTCTTATGTAAACACGGCATAAGCACGACATTTTCCTTCGATTTATGGAGCCTGTTGGTTTCTAGCTTAAAATTTGATTTATGCTAATGAAGAACATATAAACAAAACATTCCCCTATATTTTGTGATCTGTGGTGTTCTTTAAATCTATGCTGGCCTTCTTACACTCCTGCACATACTGTAATACTTGCTGCCCTTCCACCAGCTCTTGGTGTAGAAAGTAGCTTCGGCCCTGTGCCCTGAATGTTGAAAATAATTTCTCCTCTTGATTAATGTCAATATCTTCAACTGAAAACTCGGTTCTTGTTCGTCTACAAAACAGGCTGAGAGTCTCTGCAGCAAACAACTTCTGGTCGGGGTCAAAATACATCTTATGAATGTATGATTTAGTCAACATGTGTAGCAAAGCCGTCGTTCCACAACCACTGAAACACATCAAAGCAGCGATGGCCAATTTTCCAACATACGGCACACTCTGCTTTCCAAAAAACACAATAATAGGCGATCCGATAAGAGAAGCAGCGGCTGTTGTCAGAGAAAACGTCTTCACGAGTTTCACAGGCCTTGAGAGAGGCCCTTCGTAAACCTTCCTCCACCTCTCGTTTGAACTGTCTCCTGAATTGCGACGAATTGGCAAGGCGCAAGCCCGAGCAACTCCACTCGCTTTGATGCAGTTTCGCTCGGTTGTCTTGCCAAGAAGAGCTGAAGTCCTTTCTACAGCGTCAAAACCAAATCTTCGACTGACTCGCCACATATTTTATTTCCCCATCAGTCAATGAAAAACACGTGGAACAGATCAGTTCAACTGCGCATGTCAAAACGTCACAGTTACGGTGTCCCGCACTTTGCAAGCTGCCGGTTTCAAACTTAATCAGCTGCTCTTGCAGACAAGATAACCATAACTTTGAGCCTGACACTCAGGTTAGCTTCTTGACTGTTTAGTATACCGACTCTGTATTCAGTCAATTTCCCCCAGGGCCTTCGCTTCTAAACACGTGCATTCAAGCAAACCGCTGGTCAACCAGATCATGTGACTAGTTTTAACTAATCAGAGTGCGAGTTTGGCAAGCCTGCTACCATGTTGAGTTGATGGCGGACGACAAGTGATCGGGAGAAAGCTTGTGATGAACGAAGATTACGATAACCCAAGTTGATCTTTTTCTGCCATTCATTTGATGAACATGGTTAGAACCTTGTCGCTGTAGCTTTGGGATTTGCTTCTGGTAAGTCGCAGTAATTGTTTGTAAATATCCTGTAGCTCATTTGAATGCTTTGTACTTATTACATAGATCGGTTGTTATATTTGGGAATATTTTGACTAGTGTGGAAATGGCGCATTAAAGTTAGGTAGGGATGGTGTTGTAGCACAACAAGCGTTGTTTTTATAGTTTCTGTTGACCTGAATGACTGGCATATATGCGTTTGAGCCGGTGTTATACAGCACTTGTCGATGGTTGATCTATTTATTGTACAGTCACAATTATCAGAGATAGACACACGAAGAAATCCTGAAGTCCGCAATCCAACATTTTTTGGCCGTTCGATTACAAAGGAAATCTAACTTTTTCGCATGGGATGGTGTGAGCAGTATTGACTGATGCTGTTTGTCTGGTTTGTGGTATTTCTCTGTCCTGGTAGTTATTAGCAGAGTGGTTTTGCTCAGTTGAGCCCAATGCTCCCTGGCGTGATAAAAAATTTGAATATTCTCTGTGCTTTCTTTGTACCCAAGGTACTAATTAACAATATTATTTGCCGAAATGGAGATGAATAGCAGTGGTTATTTACCGAGCCGCTTCGGGAAGGTAAATAGCCACCGCTATTCACCGACACTGAGGAGAATAATTGTTTTAGAATATACAACACAAGTTTTTATAGCCTGCAGCCTCCTATTCTTTTTATTTGCCAACAAACTATGAACAAAAAGTTGAGGCGATGTGATTTTACTTATGCGTGCAAGACTGGTGATATTTCTTCCAACAGAGTTTTAAGTTTTTCTTGGTGTTTAAACCATTCTGCAAAACATTAAATGTTTCACCTTAGAGTTGAAAACGTTTAGCTCTATGTAAGCTTGCGTAAATGGACACTCGTAGAAAACAAAACACAAACTCTTTGTACCAACAACAAAATGAAACATAAAAGCTCACCAGTGAACACTACTCAAACAAGTGTTGTAGCTTTCTTTTATGTTGTCTGGTACAGCTGCCTTGTTCACTGAAACAATTCTGCTACGGTGACTGCAGCAAAACAGGTGCATTTTGTTTTAAACCAGAAGTCACCAGAAGGTGAGTAGTACTTGCTATTCCCAAGATTGAGTAACCAATCAGAGCAAGCAGAAAGCACTATTCACTTGTGTTGTATATACTAATGAAACTTATTTGAGACTCCAGGCCTAATAAGCAACATTACTATAGAAAAGACAACCCTGTTAAGATGCCAAAGTGTAAATTGTATACCCTGAATAAGACAGAAAACCCTTAAAACTATCTCTTGCTCAGGAAATATGAGGGAGCACCTGATGCTCCCCCTCACCTGGGCTATTGAGCAGCCATTAGCCATTAGATCAAGAATGAGCTCAATTCTGTATAAGAAAAAGAAAAAAAAAATTATATATGTATGTACAAGATGTGATCCTTTTTTGAACAGTGAAAATATTACATTTACCAGTCAAAGTGTCTGATGTGGCATCATTTTGTCTTTTTTCTCTACTACTTTGGTGCTCACAGTCACCACAATTAAAGGGTAGTTATCAGAGAGAGAGAGAGAGAGAGAAAGAGAGAAAGAGAGGGAGGGGATAGGGCATTTACAGTATTGCAATCAGGTTTTGATTGACCAAAATTCCTACTAAACTTGTTTGGACCAAATCAATAATGTAGCAAATACCACAGTCATTAGATTAGAAAACTGTTCTATTGTTTGTGTCATAAGTATGTTGTAAGATATGGCGCTTGATCGGGGTCAAAATTCAAACATTTAAATTTAGTGCAATTTCAAATTTGTCTTACATACTGCACATTGAATCATAGCATGAGTGGTGAATTCAAACGATTAAGGTATCAGGATACCCTCCGGACTTTGCCAGATTCGAAAAATTTTTTTTTGGCTTAACGAAATTACTACATGTTTTACCTTGTGTTTCTGAAAACAAAATTTGGATACCTATTTTTTTCCCCGAGATATTCAAACGAAAGGATTTTATCTTTCTCTTTCTCACCGGAAACTACCTGTCAACAGATCGTTAGTATCACCCGTAACTGCGCAGCATGCGGCTTGTGCGTCAGTCATGCAAATCAATAAAGTACAAATTTTAACCGCGCGACGGGAACGTATGACTAACAGCAAATCCGCAAGAATAGCGAAATGCCGTTAACGAAAATTTTTCCTTGTACGCACTTCTGAACGCTTTTCTATGTTTACGCTGAAACAAATTAAATATAACCACATGAGCAACGAAATGTCACAATGTGTGATTCTTGCACAATGCCGATTTATAAACCTTGAGCAGCGCGTGGACCATGGAGCACTCCTGCTTTTCGCAGCTCTCTTTTTAGAACGAGTTTGTCGTTTGCTTGAACTCATTCCGAATTCCAACTGTGGCTGCAAAAGGTTGAATTGGTGTTGAGTGGTGAGTGCAACTGTGAAGCGGGGAAAATAGATGTTGCGAAACTTACCCGAACGAAGTGTTGATGTCCGTAGTTATACCCGGCGGTCTTTTGTGCTGCGTGTTTCAATTACCTACAAGATGCCTGGAAAGTCTCTATGCGACTGCGGTGTTTTGACAGATTGCTGACAGATGAGGCGATTATGTTACTATACAGGTTTCCGGCTCCCTGGTCAGAATCTTTAAATGTGTTTTTCTCGGTGTTTTTGAAATGCGAAAAAGTGTTTCTTTCGGAAACCTGCATTTCAATGGATTTTAATTGATTGGCTTGAAACTTTGCAAATATGTGAATCAATATCAAAGCTACAAAAAGGTGTCTCCGATTTTATTTCTTTTTTTTCGTTCGGAAGATATGTCCGCTTTTGTCTTACGTGTAGCAAGAAATATGATCGGCCAACTTTAAAAGTCAATAACTTTGTATATGGACAAGATATCAAAATTCGGAGACATCTTTTTTTTCTTCATTGTGTCAACAGTAGGCTGAAACAATAAATAATCAAATTGGGTAAAATCCGAGTGACATTAGGCTTTTTTAATGAGACAAGGTCAAAATTCACTCGGAAGCTGATAACTTTCTTTCTTTAGCAAATTCAAAAAAATTAAAGCTTTAACCTAAATCTGTGATTGTTGAGCTTTCAGAAAATATATACTTTATTATTAGTTAAATGTAACGCTAGCGCGAAAAATGGGTTTGAACGCATGTCATTCACGAGGGTATCCTGATACCTTAAGTGATAAATGTTTTGTTCAAATTTGCCATCTAATCGATGTGTAACCCAGAATTAAAAGAATTTGCCATCCAGCACGAATAGCGGTAGATATCGCATACAATTCGCCATTCAAAACAATACATTTATCACTCAATCGTTTGAATTCACCACTCATGCTATGATTTGATGTGCAGTATGTAAGACGAATTTGAAATTGCACTAAATTTAAATGTTTGAATTTTGACCCCGATCAAGCGCCATAGTAAGAAGGTTGTGCAGTATGCAACAGTCATAAGGTATAAAAAGGTTGAAAATTACACTGTATCGACCTTTCAGAAAAGTACTCTACAGATGTGTGCAACAAGCAGAACTTGTTGCAGTATGATCATGCTAAGTCTGTTTGTCAATTTCTAAAGACAGAATCCATGGATACTCCTGACGTCGAGGCAGATTCCCAGAACTGTGTTGAATCTGTCAGAAATGGAGATGGCGTCAAAGACGTGTCTTCAAGTACTGCAAGTGCAAGTGTGGAAACAAACCCTGTCAGCATTGACATTTCAAATGATGTTGTAGAGGGCATTCATGAAATAACATTGGCCAACAAAAGTGACCAAGATATGCATGGTGCTGCGCAGTGTGTCACTAAAGCTGCTCTGCCTGTTAGTACCAAGGATGACATGTTGGTTGGTGAGGATGGTGAGCTAGATTATGATGAGGATGAGGGTGAAGAAGAGAAAACAGACAAACAAACTGCACCTGAGGAGCTGGAGGAAGGAGAGCTAGAAGATGAAGGGGAAGAAGGAGAGATACTATCTGGAGATGAGACCAAGGTTAGTGTGCAAGTACTGGCTACTGTACTGTATATTATAGATGTACTGTATGAACAATACATTACTCCAAATATCTGGACTCAATGGGATTTGTGAAAGCAGTCCAGGGCCTGATTGTGTACAGTAAATTGCTAACACCCAGGACTACAGTATCAGTTAATAACAATGGAAATTTAGTTATAAGTGTTTTACTGGGAAATGACCACTTGTGAAGATATTGATGACATCAAAAGCAGGAAATGTGGTCTATTTCCCAGTGAAATGCTTGTGTCTGTATTATGAAAGGAAAATTACATGATGGCTGGAAGACATGAATTGTATTTTCACATGGTAAAAACAATATTTTTCTCACTCACTGTGCTTGTTCCTAAAATGTTGTTTTACCACTCACAGTGCCACTGTGTAATATTCTCTATTTGCAACTGGGCCCAGATCATGTGAGAGTCTTGATAATTTAACTAGGAAAATATGTGAGACACAATTGAAAAAGTGTCGTTGAAAAAAATGGTTCACTAGATCACTAGCTTGACTTTAGTGTGACACAGTACAGTATCATAAGTTTGACTTGCATGTAGCAAAGAATTGCTGTGTGAAACAGTGAGAATCAACTTAGCATGACAAAGTTCAAAGTATGTTGCAAATAAAAATAGTATCCTTATAGAAGTGTCAAGTGTGTGAAACTGGCATGAGGTGCCAAAAGAATCCCAATGGACCATTTGGCTAGTAAACAGGGTACCCTAAATGAAACATTCTCAACTACTGTATCTAGAGTAAAGTCTCAGTATTTGAGAAGAAATAATTGCCAGGTTCCTTAACTAACTTCCAAACATGTACCAATTCCTGAGATACCAACATGGGCCCTGCTTCCTTATTTATTTGTGGTTGCATAATTTATAAATCCAGCAGCTTTGGCACAATGAAGTTTTGGAAAATACTCTTAAAATTTGTTATCTTGTTGAAAAACTGCTACACTAATGTATATACACTTTTTTTTTTTGTTTTGTTTTGTTTTGTTTCCACACACAGTTATATTACTAAATTAATATATACATATACATATTGATATATATTTTTTTCTTTGTATTATTGTGTGGTGAGGGAGCTCAAAAAAGAAGCCAGAGGCTCATATCATTTGAGCTTCCTCTAAAATTACTGGGATATATTATATAGTGCGGTGCAGAAGTGCAGGAGTGCAGTTCATAAATTAAAGATATAAGTGCAAGTATACACAGAAATACAGTTAAAGCAAAAATAGTTACATTGTAGTAAAGAAAATGGCTTATTGATAGTTGTTCAACAGAGAATGCTATTCTTCAGCTTAGCTTTAAAGGTTGAGATAGTTGTACAATTATGAATTTTGATGTTTTAAGAGTTAAATATTTTTGGGCCTTGGTAATAAATAGAGAATTGTCTGATGTTAGTTCTGCAAAAAGGAAGGTGGAACAAGCTGGCATTTCTTGTGCTGTAATTATGAGTTTCATTACAAAGTGAAAAATAATTATCAAAGCACTGGGGTAGTAACTGATTCTTAAACAAAAACATAAATTGACCGACTTGAAATGTATATATTTGTTTGAGTTTAAGGATTTTTAATTGTTTAAAAATTGGGTCTGTGTGAGCTAGATAACCTTCCTTGTTGGCAATTCGCACTATGCGCTTCTGAAGTATAATTAAACGATGGAGATTAGAAGGGTAGGTAGATCCCCACACTAATATGCAATTATAGTAGAAGTAAGGGTAGACTAAAGAATAATATAAAGAGCAAAGCGAGGACTTAGAAAGGAAAAAACTTGATTTATATAATATTCCTATAGCCTTTGAAACTTTAGAAGCAACGTGAGCAATGTGGGGTTTCCATGTTACATGTTCGTCTATTATAATGTTGATCAATGCATGATCTGTGCATTTTGTATTTACAGAGTACACAAAAAAAGGATGACCAGGAAGAAGGAGAAATTAATGAGGTGACTGTCAATCACCAGTGTTTCATGGGAGTATAAAGCCTCTCTTTACCAACATTAGCAGATTTGGATCAACAAGATTTATGAGAGATTCCAACATTTTGAGCACTTTAAAAAAAGCATTAAAAAAGCATTTAAAAAGCTCATTTTTTGTGACCCTGAAATTACACACCTCAAACAGTCACCCCACTTTCTTTATCACATCTCCCCTATTGTACTGCTTTACACACAGTGTATATCAGACTTCAGTGTTCATCAAGGCTGCAAGGAGATGGCTAGGTACTTTAGTTGTCCAGTTCCTGTTCAAAAAACTAAAGAAAAGGACAACTGCAGTCAAGTCAGCTGTCTTGTTTTGAGCAAGCTATCAGAAGCCAAGTTCTCCACACTGTTACTATATATATATAGCATACAGTACAACAATTTGTAGGCACAAGGTAGTTGGGGCAAAAAGCATTTGATGTCACTACTATACTACTGTACTGAAACTACAGTAAGATGTGTACCATGCTTCATTTTGTTTTGCTTTTATTATAGAATGACTTAGAGGAAGGAGAGCTGCGTGAGCCTGGGGAATTTGTCAGTAAGTTTTTATGGCTCATTTGGAATGTAATGACTATGCATTAACCCTTCAACCTTGACCTTCAAATGACAGTAACCCCCCCCCCCCCTCTGGTAAGTTCTATTATGGTAATACTCCACTGATACCTCAATGTGATGGGTTTTGTGAGGTTAGCATGGATACCTTTTTCCCCTTGGATGTTGTGCTTCGGCAGCAGGCACCTTGCTGTACCCCCAACCCTTTGGCTATGAGTTCAGAAGGTAAACTGGTGACTTCTTTTGATGTCTACTGCACCAAATAGTCTCTGTTTTCTCATTCCATGTCGATTAAACAACACTAATATAACAGTGTGAACTCCAAATATTTTGCAGATCGTGCACCGAAGAAGTTGTGTCGCTATTATAGTTCTGGTGAGTTGCAGTATTTGTGGGCTATGCAGTACTGTATGTTCTTTCTTTAGATTCTGTGTGTGTGTGCATGTTTTCTTTTCAGTATGAAGCACATATTTTTTTGTGGATTGGGTTCTGACAAGTTTATGGTTCATGGCCGAAGGCTGAGACCTAAATAATAAATTATGCAAAGTTAATTATGCATGACGTCATAGCGCAAGCATTTGGCTGTAAAGCGGTCAATATTTTCACGCTAAATAGCGTCACGGAGACAAATTAAAGCATTGTTTTGATTGATGATATATACAATAAGTCTTGTTTGAAAGAAAGTTATTGTTTCTGTTTTCAGAATTTTGGTTTGAAAAGGTGCAAAATGAAGTGTCGTGTTGTTAAAAGGCAAAATTTTAGTGGCAAACTTTAGAATTTTGTAATTATGGAACAACAATGTCTTAGTAGGTTGGTTGTGATCATCCAGGTTAGAGTAGTCTCCAGAAAGACTGTTGTTGGTGACTGACGTTTCGACTACCTGAGCGGAAGTCATCTTCAGAGTCAAGTGAAAGTATTCGTCAGATGGCGGTATTGTCTCTGGTTGTTGATTCTGGAGACTACTCTAACCCGGATGATCACAACCAACCTACTGTTCACACTCCTGGGTTCAAACCATTTTCCAACAATGTCTTAATAAATTTATCCAGTTTGCTTCTGGTGGTGAAAGTAACACAGTGAATAGTTTCCTCTACCTTCTATTTCGATATACGTTCAACTGGTTCGTGTTTCTTCGACGTGAATCCGAACCATGCAGCATCGAAAAACGACAAGAAGAATCGAAACCACAACACCACACAAGATATTGAAAAGTTTACTTTTTATATTTCGTGCGGAGCAATTTGTTGCCATAGTTATTATACTGGCAACTGCGGCCAAATCGCGGGCGTGAACTTTCATGACGTCATGTACAAATTCAAGACTGCATCCAATTTGCCGACAGGCCGTGAACCATAAAGTTGTAATATTGCTTCTTCTTACAGTACATCTACTGTACATGTATACAAATGTCCTCATTACCCTTATTGTATTAACAAAAGCTGTTCTGTTGTTCATCTGATTTGGTGACCACATTGTATTAGATCCTTGCATAATTTGACACATGCTTCCTGAAGCAATTAGTGGGTTGTTTAGTTCTAAGCAGCAGTGTGTGCATGTGTGTGTGTGTGTGTGTGTGTGCTACTTATGGGTTCTTGACTGTAGTTCTCTAGTTCTATTAGGTTTTTATTTGCAAATTCTAATCTTACAGATTTTCTAACTTCACAAAGCAGCTGTACACATATGCTGTGTTTACACGAGAGACATTTACCGCAGTAAAAGAATTACTGCAGTAAATTTGCATTTACCATGCCCTGCAAGATGGTAAATATACTACGGTATATTTTCTATTGTTCTCAA
Source organism: Plumapathes pennacea (assembly GCA_964036295.1). Taxonomy (NCBI): domain Eukaryota; kingdom Metazoa; phylum Cnidaria; class Anthozoa; order Antipatharia; family Myriopathidae; genus Plumapathes; species Plumapathes pennacea. The sequence goes on along the minus strand of OZ038463.1, from coordinate 27,217,266 downwards.
CTACACTTACCAAATGTTTTGTAAATTGTCTACACGCATGGTACGTCTACTGCAGTAAAGTAAATGCTTTCACCAAGGTAAATGTGTCTCGTGTAAACATGCCTACAGTTACTAAATTCTTTGCACAGGTACATGTAGTATATACAATTTTTGTAATGCACTTTTTGCATTGTATTCAGTAATTGTGCAATGTAAATGTTCTGTTTATTATTCTTGTTATTAGGAAACTAAAAGATATAGAACTGGGCTAGTACAATGTAGTTATTGTTACTGTGCTGTTGTATCAGAGTTATCCTCATCTTTGTCATTACAGGCAGCTGTACCTGGGGAGTGGCTTGCAGGTTCCTTCATCCTGGTGTTAATGATAAAGGTTTGTGCCCCAGTACAGTACATGTAGTGTAGCAGTCAAACTATAAGTATATCTTGTCAAGCTGCATGTGTTGGAAATGGTGGAAGTAGATATCCTGTTCCTAACTAGAGGCAATAAAAATGTTCCAGAAATCCACCGTTTCGATAACTAAAGTCCAACACTCAGACTGGTTTCCTTTAACTGTTATAAACCATTCTGGATCTGCCCCTGCGACCATGTTCCATTCGAGATGTTTTTCACTGTACATCATGTACTTTGTATAAGAGCTATAAAGTGACAATATGCTGGGGATGTTCTTGATGTATGGTTTCATTTTCAGGTGCATATCATATGCTGCCACAGCCAGGACAGTACCCATCACCTTTCCCCAAAGTTTCCCAAGCTCCACCTGTAGTGCAGGAGACAGTGAACCAAGTGGGAACACAAGATGACGAGGATGAAGATAAAGAGGTGATCCACCATATGACACAATAAACAAACACATACAGGTATAAAGTCCATAAATATAAACAACACAGTGAACCAAGTGGGAACACAAGATGAGAAGGATGAAGATAAAGAGGTGATCCACCATATGACACAATAAACAAACACATACAGGTATAAAGTCCATAAAAATAAACATAAACAACACAGTGAACCAAGTGGGAACACAAGATGAGAAGGATGAAGATAAAGAGGTGATCCACCATATGACACAATAAACAAACACATACAGGTATAAAGTCCATAAAAATAAACATAAACAACACAGTGAACCAAGTGGGAACACAAGATGACGAGGATGAAGATAAAGAGGTGATCCACCATATGACACAATAAACAAACACATACAGGTATAAAGTCCATAAAAATAAACATAAACAACACAGTGAACCAAGTGGGAACACAAGATGACGAGGATGAAGATAAAGAGGTGATCCACCATATGACACAATAAACAAACACATACAAGTATAAAGTCCATAAAAATAAACATAAACAACACAGTGAACCAAGTGGGAACACAAGATGAAGATGAAGATAAAGAGGTGATCCACCATATGACACAATAAACAAACACATACAGGTATAAAGTCCATAAAAATAAACATAAACAACACAGTGAACCAAGTGGGAACACAAGATGACGAGGATGAAGATAAAGAGGTGATCCACCATATGACACAATAAACAAACACATACAAGTATAAAGTCCATAAAAATAAACATAAACAACACAGTGAACCAAGTGGGAACACAAGATGAAGATGAAGATAAAGAGGTGATCCACCATATGACACAATAAACAAACACATACAGGTATAAAGTCCATAAAAATAAACATAAACAACACAGTGAACCAAGTGGGAACACAAGATGACGAGGATGAAGATAAAGAGGTGATCCACCATATGACACAATAAACAAACACATACAGGTATAAAGTCCATAAAAATAAACATAAACAACACAGTGAACCAAGTGGGAACACAAGATGAAGATGAAGAAAAGAGGTGATCCACCATATGACACAATAAACAAACACATACAAGTATACAGTCCATAAATATAAACATAGACAACACAGTGAACCAAGTGGGAACACAAGATGAAGATGAAGATAAAGAGGTGATCCACCATATGACACAATAAACAAACACATACAGGTATAAAGTCCATAAATATAAACATAAACAACACAGTGAGCCAAGTGGGAACACAAGATGATGAAGGTGAAGGAAAGAGGCAATCCACCATATGACACAATAAACAGACACATACAGTACAAGTATACAGTCCATAAATATAAACAACACAAATAGTGAATTAAGTGGAAAAAATGAAGAGATATCATGACACGTGACCGAATACATTCGATAACCCCCATCTGGCAAACTATCACTAGTTATTGACAATATCCAAACACAGTTTTATTTATTTAATCACAAAATACATTACGAGATGACTACCAAGAAAGACATCAATTCATTGGTTGAAAAAGCAGTTTTAGAAAGAGGACATATTTCAAGGATAATAAATACAATAAACCACTTGGCCTCGGAATATGCGCGGATAATAACAATGTCCTTGGACATTATCTGTTCTTTGAAGTTCACAGCTTCTTGGAACAGGTAATATTCTGGGACAATCCATACTCATTTTGCGAAGCCAAAGTTGTTTGTTGTTTACATACTGATATGCATTGAAGGCTTGCAATTGTTGCAAACAGCTGTGTATCATATGTTCAAAACAAACACAAATACATGTGCACAACATAATCACATACACCACACCCTTGAAGTACTTATGTCAGTAATTACCCAATACTGCATATTATCACGTACAGTATGTGTCATACAGTTTGGTGTACTGATGGCAGTTCTGCGTGCTTTTTAGTTTGATTAGCCCTGGGTTATTCTAGGTAGCCTGCTCCACAAATTTGTATAGGCGTTTTCATATATTTTTGTTTTATCATATGAAAGTTTTGGTTATTAATGTAAATAATGTTGTTGTTGATACAGGATGGGGAGAGCGGTTTACCTGCAGCAACTGAAAATATAAGCACAACACCAAAGAGAGAGACAGCATGGGAGAGGGGCCTGAAACGAGCCAAAGAAGTATGTATTGTGTTGTCAGGACATGCCATTCATGTAATGTACAGTATGTGTCATATGAGAGGACCTCTTGTTAGCAAACACGTGCTTGCAGTTCTCTGGCATGTGTTGGATATTTTATATTTTAGTGTACAGTACATGTATTTGTGTATGTTGCATGTGTGTGTGTGTGTGTGTTGTTGTTGTTGTTGTTTGTTTGTTTGTTTTTATTTATTTATTTTTGTGGCCGTCAAACCATTATTCACTTCATATGGGTATTTCCCTACACTTGTTTGTATTTGGTTTGTGACACTAAAACTGTTATATTTTCATTTCATTATGTTCTCTCGATTAAATTTACAGAGTAGATGTTTCGAAAGGTCTGTTGCGTATACGTTATAATATAATAATAATAATTTTGTCACTCTCAGACAACGCAGAGCTAGAGCTATATCCATAGCCTGTGTATACACTTTCTTCGATACCTATAAAGCTACATATTCAGTCTTGTTAACTTACAGATCTTATTACCCTATTTATTTCATTTTGTAACCTACGCCGTTAGTAATTAAAATGTGTACGAGGGAGCATGCGCCCAAAAAACCCATAATGGGTTGTAGCATGCTTCTTCCACTTAACATCGACTTACAATTATCGTTTCTGTAAACAAATACCCTAAAAATAAGTGGAAAAAATAAAATAAAAACCTATGTTTTGCATTTAAAAAAAAACTCCATAGATTAAAATCAATCTTGACAAAACCGGATATAATCTTCGTTTGCCCGCAAACGTTAAGACACATTCACCGAAGAAAACATGAGAAAAGGCAGAGAGAAATTTGATATTTTACGTGCGTATTGCGCCATCAAATGCAAAATGATGACTCGACAAGTGCGCATACGTTAGTGTCCTTGCGCAAAAAAGCTGTGCAAAACTAGCCCTTGATCAAGAAGACATTCCTTAATGTGCAAACAGCCAAACGGATATATCAACGAATTGTTTCAAAAACGCGCATTTACAAAACCCTGTGGAGCCACCTTAAGAAGTGGTGATAAGCCACTTTAGAATGAAGAAAATACTGGGACCGAGTGTGCAAAATTAATCAAATTAAAAGATGAACCCCGTCACGAGAAAGAGCACATCCCAATTAGTAAACCTGCCAAGTTTCAGAAAGTTTGGGCAAACGCAAACAGAATGGCAAATGTTTAAAAGTCAGAAAAATAAGAGACTTAAGTACAGGTATGGAAGGGGGAGAAGCGTCCCTTGTACTAAAGTCTCTTATTTTTGTGATTTTCAAAAGCTTGCCATTCAGTTTCTGATGCACCAAACTCTAGGAAACTTGGCACAAGCACTGATTAGAGTATGCTCTTTCTTGTGAGGGGAATCCTTTTTTAATTTGATAATTTTGCACACTCGTTTTCAGTCGCTGTACTAGCTCATTTTTTAGCTCGCGGTTCAGCGATAATGGAGGACCGCGGAACCTATACCTAAATTTGAGCAAATTTTACAATGTGGCCTTGAGCCAGTTCTATTATAAAATACCTACTCCCACAAAACCTACTTTTTACAAATTCGCGAGCTTACAGCTGCCTTGCTGCTTTGATCTTGTTGGTCATCGGTCTGGGCCATTTGCTACCTCAGCTGTGAAAGAAGTTTATCGAAATCAAACTTAGAACTCCGGTCAAGTCATAGAATGTTTTACTGGAAAGTGTTCACCTGAAAATTTAGCCGACAAGAGTTTCTTTTTGCGATATGGGTACTGTATGGGAGAGGGGACATAACGTATTACTCTAATTTAGGCGCTACTCCAAAAAATGTTTATGCAATTGTCGTATTTGTAGTACGTTTTGTATTTGTGTGTGTGGTACTCATAAAAAAAAAAAAGACGTTATTACACGGGAAGGAGTGCAATACGGCGGAGTATTTTTACGAGTCGGTTTTATTTCTTCGAGCCTGCTTCAGGCGAGAAAAAATAAAACTGACGAGTAAATATACATCCATATTGCACGACTTTGCGTGTAATAAATTGTTTATTATATAACAAACAAAGCAGGGCAAACAGTATCGCCGCACGCAAAATTGGAACAAAAATGGCACGGTTGTAAACCTTGCTTGCAAAAATTGGTCACGTAAGCTAATAAACCAGTTGATCTGGTTCCTGAGGAGTGCAATACGGTCCCATATTTGCACTCGTTTTGGCCTGTATTTCACTCGAAAATGTGAAGTCGTGTAATATAATAACGTATTTTACATGGTAAGAAATTCAGCAGAGCTGGTTGGACATTGTTGTAAACTCAAGGTAAATTCGTTAAGATTCCCAACTGGTCGGAGGCTAACCAGTTGGCTATTTACATAACGTGGCCGAGGATTTAATCGTTGAGAGCGGGATTTGAACCTGGGATCTCCGGATTTCAACTTCATTAACCACTCGGCCACGCCGCTTCCCTTGTGTGTATGCTGTGTTTGGAACCGTACTTCACCGAAGAAAAGTGGTGTACTACTGAACTTTGACTTTGTTTAATTCCAAATTTAGATTAAAAAAGCTGCCTTGCGACGAAAGGAAGAGGATGCTGACTTCGAGCAGAAGCGCATGAGCCTGGGAATCAGCGCGGACGCTGAAGACGACGACGTCGACAAGGAGAACACGTACAAACAGCGCGACTTGCGCCTGCATATGAAAAAAGCAAAGGACAGCGGAGACTACGAGGAGAGCAGCCGGTACAGGCGAACACGTGACGACGGGCACAGGTGGAGGGACACCAGGGAATCCCCACCCTACCCCCGCCAGGTTTGTGCAGTCTCCATTTGTTAACATTGATGTTCATCAATATGAAGCATCGTGAGAAATCTTGAGTGAATGGTTGCAGCGTGTTTACTATGGAATGTATGCACATGATATACTCAGGAAACGCAATAGAAACACAAGGGAACTACAATCAGGGTGACAAAAGTTCTTGGGACACTTTCAAAAATTGAAGTATCTCGGACACAAGTCATTGACTAAGCGTACTGAAAGGCGCGAAACCATTATTCTCCCCCCTCCCCGCTGTACAATGTTGCATGTGTTTGGAAAAACAGGTTCAGGCCACTTCAACATTGAACGGGGTGGGGAGGGGGGGGGGGTTGTCTTTAACCAAAACAGTAGAGAAATTACTGAAACTGTGCGAGTGTCCCAAGACTTTTGTCACAAATTGTAGCTCCATGGAATACAAGGCTACTTTGTCCCCGAGCGAAGCGAGGGTAATAATCACGACGCTAATGCAGCAAAATCGCCCTATCTGGAGAGTCCAAGCGGGTCGCCATCTCGAAATTTAATGTTCGTCGGTCAGTCAGTCAGTCAGTGGTACGTACGACCAGGCCCAGAATACATTGAGAGCACCTCACAAAGGGTCGGTCAAGTGACCGACAAACAAAAGCGATTTGAACGAAGCAACAATATTGTACTGCATTCACGAAAATGAATTTGAAAACTGGAAAATTGGAAACACAACAGTCTCGCGAATCTCGTCTTCAAAAGAGAAGGGAACACGGGTAATCGTGGGAACAATCGAACAGTCAATTCCGACTTAAAAAAAGACGACATTCATGTGGGCGACAGCGTCGTAAACAGAATCGTGCCGATGAAATGACTCCGCAAGGAGAACAGCGCATGAATGCCGATCAAGAGCGACATGAACAGAACACCGCTTGAAAGGGAATTGGTAACTTCAGGAGAAAAAGCGGGCAAAATTGCAAGTACGCCGTCTATATTCTGTTTTGTATCTTGTGACCCGATCACTTCAAGAAAATGTTAAAATCTGCTTGCTGATCATTTTCTCTCGAGGTATTGTTTTAGTACTGGCTTCTGTCGCCAGTTTCAGCTAGCTTATTTGCTTAGAGCAGTCGGAACCTGAGGTTGTGATTTGGTCAGATGTCTGTTTTTAGCTCGCGAATCCCACATAAGATCGAGCCACGCCCATTGTAGTACCTCCTACCTTAGGTCAAAACGAAAATTTCCGTCGAGCATCCCCGTCATTTTTATGTGGGAGTCCCCAAGGCCCCTAAGTTCTGTCGAGTAACTCCGCTGACCCAGGCAACATCCACACGGGTGCGTTTTCAAAACTTTACGTTTTCGTTTCACTGAAAACGGAATAAAAGAATTGCGTCCAAACGAAATCGGTTCCAGATGAACAACTGTTTACAAAAGTTTGCGTTTTCATGGAAATTATCCGTCCACACGAAAACGAATCTGGCGGACGTTTTGAAATGTGTGCGTTTTCACCCATCCACACGTACACGGATAAACATCATATTCATAGCTTTCCACTCTGGAGAGCGTTTTTAAAGGTTTCCGTTTTCGTGACCGTATTCACCTGATTGCGTTTTCGTAGAAAAACGGATACATGTGGACGGGGCCTTAAGGTGATGTTACATGAGACGATTTTTAACGACGATTTTTTGCGCAACATTTTTTTTTCTATACTTCTTGCCTAGTAATCGTCGAACTATCAATGAATAGCAATCTTTGCACAAAATTCTGCCTTTGGCGAAGGTTCGCCATGTTTTTAGAGTAAAAGCCAAAGCGCTAGCTACAAAATTGTAGGTGTTGGGCGAAAAATTTTCGTTAAAAATTGTCTCGTGTAACATCACCTTTAGATACGTTGTATATTTTTGTTTCAGGACAAAGACAGAAGAAAACGGAGGAGCTACCGGGCCAGGTCCGCGTCACCCGACAGGTGATCACTTGTTTGTTTGATAGGTTTTCCATTTGTTGGGTTCCTTCCATCGTCGGAGACCCAGGGGCGGACCGTGGGCGGCGGGAAAAAAGCGGGGGAGGGGGAGGGGGAGGGGGGAGAAAAGAGGAAGGAAGACAAGAGCTTGATGGGTTCCTTGGTACTGATGACGTCATTGTCACGGCAAATGCTTTTCACGGTTTGTCGACCAAATGACGGATGTTACTGAAACGGGGAATGAGATCAAAGACGTTTAGCACCAAATGACCTCGCTTTTTAACAGCATTTGCTTGCGCTATGACAGTGTAAAAGTTGGGCGTGCTGCCTTGGTGTGTCTATGGGTTACTTGTTTAGCTGAGGTCTCAGTTGAGTTCAAAAGTCTTTGAATAACCGCTCAATTTCTTTAATCAATCCACTTTTTCTGACTACCCCTCCCCCTACTCCTCAATGCAGGATGCGGAATTTATGATCAAGCAACATTGTAAAGGGGGGGGGGGGGGGGGGAGGGGGTTCAAACAGCCTCCTCGTTTGTGTTTGCTGTGGGTCCGTTGTACATAGTGTTGTTGTTGTTCTTGTGTCACACACCAATTTTCTTTTTTAGGGACAAATACAGTCGCAACAGAACATCGGGCAAAGAGCGAACAAGAGAGAAAACGAGAGAAAAGAACAAAGACAAAGAGAAGGAGCGAGCGCGAGAAAAGAAGAGCGAGGAAGGAGAAAAGAAGCGGGAAGAACGCCAATCACACCGAGACAAACCTGAAGACAAGGAAACAACGGACAACAAGAAACCAAAGACAGCCGAGGTGAAGATCAACAAAGAGGAGCCTCAAAAAGACAAAACAGAAGCCCCGAAGGATGAAGTGGTCAAAGAGAAAGACAAGAAGAGTGTTGAAGAGGCGACCGCCACTGCCGCCACCACACAGGGGGAGCAGGATAAACAAGGCTTCCTAGCGATATCCGCGGCTCGTCTCACAAACGACACGTGGCATGATCCCTGGCAAAGGACCACCTCTCCTAAACGCCGCCTGTCACGTAACAGCTCCACCTCGTCACGCTCGTCACGGCGCTCTTCATCGTCCTCCAGTGGCTCGTCACACTCCTCACGGTCACGCTCAGACTCAGACTCCCGCTCGTCGTCACGATCCCCGTCTCGCTCCCAGTCCCGCTCCATATCCAGGTCCCCGTCCCATTCTCGTTCTCGTTCTCGGTCTGGCTCGCACTCGCGCTCGGTATCGCCATCTTCAGCAAGCGATCGTTCGTCTACGCCGAGCAGCGCAGGCTCAGCGCACGAAGACAGCGCGGCTGATGGCGAGGAGACGCGCGCCAAAGGTCCAGAGACGCCGTCTGATCCGTCATCAGTGTCCACTTCCGGCTCAGGCTCTGCTTCATCTCGCTCGCCCTCTCCACAGAAAAGTCCCCTCGCCGAGCGCCAGCCTACGCATGCGCAGACACAGAAACAGGTGCAGACACCGGCGCCGACGCACACACAGACGCGCGGTGGCGCTTCAAGCGCACCGTCACGGGAGAGTCATCCGAGAGAGCGAGGCAATAGATACAGTTACGGAAGAGCTGACAGAATAGACAAGTGGCGACACCAACAGGACAACGCCTGGCACAGGAGAAGCGACAGGCGAGGCTGGGAAGATACCCAAAGGTACAGGGGCCAATCAATAAAACATTTACAAGTGTATTTTACAAGTTGGACCACTTTTCTCACACATTAAAATGACTTTAATTCAACATCATGGCCAAACTTAAGGGTGAAAGGTTCAGTTCCTCGTGTCACTGTTGTGTATATGCCACTGCTGACAAAACTCTGTTAAAAGCAAACAATGTACCGACCAAGATTTTGTTCTCTCGCAGTTTGAATAACTGAAGTAAACGAGTCATAGCTTTCTTAAGCCTTTCATTCCTAAGAATTCATCAAATTCAATTTTCTCCTTCAGTTTCTCACCAGACATATATTACACAGTAAAGAGAGCTTGGCTTTTGATAACTTGATCACATGAAAGCTGACTTAACTATCAATTCTCATTACATCACTCGTACACTTTCTTTTCAAGCGGTTAGGAATGTCTGCATTTAGTGCTAAAACACTAAAGCTGGAGAACAGTTGGACAACACCGAGTTCGTTTATAAAATAGACTATGATACTACGCGCGTTTTGATTGGCTAAAAAACATTTTAGGTGAGAGTATATTACACGCTGACGTTCATTTTATTAACTAATTATTTTATAAAAGAAATGTCGAGTGGTTTCCAGCTTTACTCAAGTGTTCTCCCAACTTCCCACGTGTTTAGATAAGGCTATATTACACGAGAACGTGTTATATATTTCTTTAGTGTTGGTCTGTACATTTGACTTGAGTGAGATATTGTGTTTTGTAGGGCGAGGGGGTCCAGACGGGGAGGATCACCACCCCGCGGCCGCCGGTCCAGGTCACCCCGGAGAAGGGTAAGCGAGCTGATTTACATATATACATCTCCCAGAAAGCACCTTGCGCCTAGTGTGTAGCATGCTGTGTTGAACTTTTTTACTTGCCATTTTCTCTTATCATTCTTCCACCAGAGATATAGTATACAGTTTGAAGGCCTTGACATTTGATAACCTGGGGCTGCATTCACCAAACTTGGTACGAACAAAAATGTTTGTAAGTATGACTTACGCATATTGTCTTGAGCGAGATAGTATGCGTAAGTCGAACTTACGATGCGTAAGTCATAATTGCGAACATTTTTGTTCGTACGCACGTTTGGTGAATATGGCCCCTGCTCTGTTGAAAGTTAATCCATCCACTCGTACAATACCTTCACGAATTGTTGAGAGAATTGGCAGCTAACTACAGCCTTTATTTTACAGGACTCTGAACGGAGGCGGCGGCATCAAGAATCCAAAAAGTGAGTCTTTATCCGCTAAGCTTGCCACGATGAACTAGCAACATAAGTTCTGTTATGACTGAGAATAGGGGGAGTAATTCAGCAAAGCATTACAAGTTGCACTAATTCTTCTGCACTATATTGAATAATGATCCAACTTGTAAAATCAACTTGTAAAATACACCTGTAAATGTTTATCCCCGAACGAAGTGAGGGAAATATTTACGACGCTAATGCAGCATAGTCGGCTCATTTGAAGACTCCAAGCGCGTCGCCATCTCGAAATCTAATGTTCGTGTGTTTGTTTGTGTGTGCGATGCGACCTTTTTAGGCCAGGTGCCTAAGGCAATGTCCAAATAAGGCAATATCGTAATCATTATCGACTAGCCACCGCCATGTTTTTAAGAAAGATTTGAACGAAGCAACAATTGTACGTAACTGCGTTCACGAAAATGAATTTGAAAGCTAGAAAACTTGAAACAGAACGGTCTCGCGAAGCTCGTCTTCAAAAGAGAAGCGAACAGGCACTTCAAGAGCAAAAGCGGACCGAAGAGAAGACTCCGCAAAGACAACAGCGCATGAATGCCGACCAAAAGCGACATGAACAGAAGCGGGCAACACAGACAACTCCGCAAAAAGAACAGCGCTTGAAAGCGAATCGGGACCTTCAGGAAAAAAAGCGGGCCGAAGAGAAGACTCCGCAAAGACAACAGCGCATGAATGCCGACCAAAAGCGACATGAACAGAAGCGGGTGACACAGACAACTCCGCAAAGGGAACAGCGCTTGAAAGCAAATCGGGAGCTTCAGACGCCGTTTTGTGTTAAACTCAGATACTTATTTAGAAAGGACAAGCAACAAAGGTTAGTCAGTGGAAACCGAACAATCACCGTGACAAATATATTGTATCCCGTATAGCTTGTAACTCGATCACTTCAAGAATGTATTAAAATCTGTATGCTGATCATTTTCCCTCGAAGTATTGTTTTACTACGCTTCTGTCGCCAGTTTCGGCTACCGTATTCGCTCAGAGCAATCGGAACTTGGAGTCTTGAATGATTTAGTCAGATGTCGTCTTATTTTTCTGTAATCTGACACGCGGTGATTGCAGCGAGAATCGTCCACAAGCCCTTAGAAGTATTACTGGGTCTGAAGCCCGTGTATAATTTGAAGTAAACTGTTCAAGTTTTGCTTTGATTCTGGGAGAAATCTTGCTGTTTTGAGTGGGTTCACATACAAAACAATTCGAGCCTATTAAATATGCATGTCTGAATCTGGTGCATGCAGTCCAGAGTAAAAACAAATCGCACAGGAAGCCTATTTAATTGTACTGCCTATGAATTCAAAATTGGAAAATCAGTGTTCCTTTTTTCCCGTACTACGACGGCCGACCAACTTCAAACTTTGAGTATTAAATTTTGAGAACGTGCTTGGCAGACTGTATGAATTAATTTGACGTGCCGACCGTGGGAAATACGTACTTCGTCACGCAATCGATTCTATTTTCAACGCAAAAGTATAACACACGCCATTCTTTTTCTCCTTCCTTTGCGTGTAGCACTTGAGTTCGAAGAAAAAATTGAGTCAACATTTCGGTAAAACAAAGGCTACTCTTGTTGGGAGTTACCAAAGTAAAAGTCCCATCAATGGCAGAGTGAGGGGGTATCTGCGATTATCGTATTTCTAGTATAATTGGCCCCAGGAAAAAGATTGTTTGTTTTCGAATTTCGGAGAGCTTAAATGTTTCGGAGTGAATAAAGGAAGGCCCCAAGATCGTGGCGTTACGCCGGCTTTGGAAATGAAAAGTAAACGCGTCCGAAGGCTCGTTTCAAACGTCGAACTTCTCATGCGCCGATCGTAATGCAATTGAGCTCGAACAATGGATTTTACTCGTTTTTCATTGAGTTCGGCACATGAAAAGTTCGACACTTGAAACGGGCCTAAGCTGGTGCGAAAGTTTCTAGTCGCAAAGTGCTAACTTTAACTCGTTAGACATGGCTTTTGGTTGTTTTGAGTTCTTTCTTGTGTCGAGCGGTTTTCAAAATTTTTGTTCTTATGCCTTGAGTGCTGTTACTTTTCTGTAGTTTTCTTTAGTTAATAGTTAATAGTAAATTAGAGCAGAGAAGCAACTCACCAATCTCCTCCAGTCCATCTCTTTAATTTTCCGGCAATATTTTTCCACAGTCACCGCCGTTCCTCCAGTGCAGACAGTATGGAGCATGCCCTGGCTAGGCCAAGTTCCCCTCGGGCTGCCCGTGACCATGGCAACCGCTCAAGCGCTAGCCGCCGCTCACACAGCAAAAGCAGCGCGAGCGCGAGCGGCCAGGAGAGTGAGGACGAGTCCAAGGCACCCAGGCAGCAGCGGCTTGACAGGAGGGGCGGTACCACAGCGGTGCCTCTGTCGAGTGGCAAGATTCGGTACACCGGCCACAAAGATATAAAACTCACGTTAAACAAGGTAAGGCGTAATAAGAGCTGTTTACAGAGCACTTTTGTGCCCCACATCAACAATTATACGTTTTGATACGATATATATATGAACTGCGGATAGAGATTATGCGTTTTGTTGATTATCCAGTATTTGTTGGCAGTCCAGTTCACTGCGTCGAAATATAGGGTCGAACATAAATGTAACTCAAAGGTGCCTTAACTGCCTAAATACTAATACTAGAGTAGTGTTTAGTCTTCAGTCAAAACTGACTACACTGAACTACAAAATCTGCACTTGAATCCAAGACCGCTGAATAAAAGTGTGGTGACCGCACGGCCCGAAAACGTATTTCCGCGGTGTCTCGGAGGAGTATTGAGTCGCAACTAATTTTAGACTGTTACACTGTTCATGACATTTTTTTCACGTTCCAGAAAACCTCCCACTGCGCACAATCAATATAGTGTTATGTTTGTTCATCAACAGTCTACATCTAAGCCAAAAAGCCCACAGCCAGCGGCCAGTCCCGGCCCCGCGGCCCGACCAAACACAAGCCGCGCCAACGAACGGTCAGACAAATCCGCCGACAAACCTAGCGAGAAAACAGTTGAGAAACCAGTGTTGCTTAAAAAAGCTGCCGCCCGTGAGCCCTCTCCTCCGTGCCCCGCTTCCACGAGCATCTCTGATGAAGTGCCCACCTCACCTAAGACCCTCAAACGGACTGCAGACTCACTGAGTGACGACTCCAAAGCGGATGTGTCCAGCAGTACGTCGTCACGGCGCGAGGAGCTGCTCCGGGAACTCAAAGCTGTCGAAGATGCCATTGCTCGAAAGCGCGCGAGAATAGAATGAACTATAAACAGCTGTTGGAAGCGTACGCGAGTGGAATGAACTATTGTCAACTGTTGTCTTGCTGATGTATCCCGACTCTGCATTTCAGATATAGCCTCGACTTAGTTGTAGTTTTGTAAATTAAATGTTGTATTGTGTCATCGTAATACTTTATACCAAGTGAAAAGGCCTCTTCATATAGTACTGTAAAAACCAACAACAGCAAATACGAACAAGTTTTGTCACGTGAAAACGCGACAGATGGTGGGATTCAAGTTTGGTGTGGCAAGTATTCTCACGCACCATTGGAATTTTTTAATAGCAATCTCTGGACAAGAGCAAGACTCCCAAGACTGATCAACTTCAATATCGTACAGTATAGGGAACTTGGCATTTGACACTTGCTCAAATGAATCTGATCTAGAAACTGCAAATTATAATTACAACACTCATACACTAGTGCTTTAAAAGGTTGAGATAATTTTGAGTTTTGGAGTGAAAGGGTCGGCCAGCTAAGAAACAGTAATGCGTAACTTATCTTTTTATCTATTTTCGTTTTTATCTATTTTCGTATCCAGCCTGCGCTTCATTAATACCTGTTTTTTCGATCTTCTTCTAAAATCAGGCTTTCTGAATGTCCAGTCGGTCTGTTGTATTTCAGAGCTATTATCACCGAGGTTTTGGGAAATTCGTGTTTGACAAGAGTGTTAAAGTTGATAGCCGGGAGCGACTTCAGCTTGTCAAAATGTTTCTATCATTTGATGTTTGCTTTGCTTCGCTTAGTTTTCACCAGAAATAAAAATACTGTACATAACTGAAAGAAGAATAATGCGAAAGTGACTATAAGTGAGCAAGGGCGCAACTACATGTCAACAAAAATCTCACGTTACATACTTGAAACTCAGCCAAGAAAAGAAAGGTTTCCAAACCGCTAGCGCGTGAACATTATCCAATCAAATTGCAGTATTTTTGCTGGCACGTTAATCAAACTTTTTTTTTAGCAATTGCTATAATACCTACATCTTGGCTTTCGGGTGAAAAGAATTATAAGCTGGGCCCTTAGGCCCAGCATAAAAATCTGATGCTACAATTAAGCGTCAGAGTCCACAGTAATGTGTATGTAAACACTAGAATTGCAGTTGTCCCCTAGCTCTGTACGTGGGTTTTCGGGATGCGAGATTCTTCTCTATGCTCTGCTAGGCGATTATTGATTGACGTTTGCAAACCATGGTTGTGTAGCGTAATGTAACAAGTCCAAAAATGATTTCCTGAAAGTTGTAAAAATTTTAGATTTTTCGTCAAAACTGAGCCATTTATGACAAGAGTCGCGGGCTATAGCCTTGCCAATTTTTTCAAAAATTGGCCATTTCGGAGCTAAAATTGAAAACTCTCCAAGCTTTTAAAAACTCTTCAGGAATATTCATGAAATTAACCTATAACCTGCCATATCTCATCACCATGAACTTATCAGGAAAAGTTTCCATGACAATAACGACGTTTTGATGTATAAATGTTGATAGTCGGGAGAAACAAGAGCAAATCTGCGACTAAAATATCACACTTTCGAACAAAGTAGTGTTGACTATTATGTAGTTTTGCAGCTATATCTCATCACTAGTTGGAGAAAAACATGGCAAACGTATTGCAAAATATCTCCTTAAAGTCCCCGGAAGGTTTCCTGAAAGGTACGAGAGTTTTGAAATTTTTGCCAAAATAGGCCATTTTTGGCAAAAACCATGGGCTGTAGCCTTATCATGTTTTCAAAATTGGCCATTTCGGAGCTAAAATGTAAACCTTTGTCAGGTGAACCATCTAAATAAATAGCAACGCCACAATGCTATTTTAACCTGAATCGTTTTGAGGGACGCGAACCTTTCTTGAGACCTTATCCGTTCAATTTCGTTGGCGCTAAATTTGGGCCTCATCGCAGGAGCAGCATACTTCTTACTTGTTCTTATTGTTGTTGTTGTTTTTCTCTCTTTCTCTGTTTGTTTCCTGTTACCGTATCTCTCCGTAGGGGCCAACACTGGTTATTATTTCAACCGCCTTCGCTGAATACAGGAATGTTCCCCACAACAACCAGAATCAGAAACATGTACGATTCATCTTGAAACTCAAACCAAAAGTGTACACAAATAAAATAAAATTTGTCTTGGTAGTTAGCAGCTGTCGAAAATTTACGTGAGCCGAAAATTTTGTTTCATCAATTAAGACTTTAGCTTGTCAAAACTGAAACATTTTAGCTTTTACGCATTCGGCCAATTATCTTAGTAAATTAAATACACGTAAATCACATAGTAAAATAGAGATCTTCATGAAAAGTAATTATGCAGATTCGTGACTTAAGTGCGGGTTCGCGATCATTATCTTTTTACTTCTATCACTAATGCTATTCCTGCCCCATCTTTATAGACACCGCATTTCTTGGATGGGTAAATGCCGTGAGGACGTCGCTATGGATGCTGGTTACTTTCAGCACCATCTGCTCTTTGTCTTAATTAAATAAGGATAATAAAAAAAGGGGGTTTTCGTTTTAAAGAATGCCAACAATAAAACTTCTGGACATAAGAAAGGCTCAGAAACAAAGAAAAGAACATTAGGACGTTGACGCGCTTTAGAGAAGTTTTACTTTACTGTGGAAGAAAAAGGCAAGAGCAACCTTAACGAGGTTGTGTCACGGCGATAACTGTAAATGTTTGAAAAAAAAAAAAGCAAAAAGACGTATTTGCATTAACTGACAACTAAAAATAATGATGTGGTTTTGTTACTTAACGTTATATTCAGAGTACATTTCTTGCTGTATTAGGCTACGGATTGTATGATGGCAATAAATTGCAACTTGAATGATTGAGGCTAAATTTTTCAAGTTTTGTCACCGCAAAATAGAAAACCCGCCGAAAAATTAGTTGAAATGGTTTCCCTTCACTTGATGTTTTCCTTGTGTTGTAAGTGCACTTCTTGCGTTGGTTACATAGTTTGCTTATTCCTGATTTCAGCGCATTTTTAACCAAAATCACATCAAAATCGCCGCGACAAAGACCCTGCGTGACAAAATCATGTCTAATATGACACTGCACTTCTTCTTATACCTACAATTTTCTCTTAGTACTGTAAATTGCTTTCCTTTATCAATGATGATTCAGTATTTTCCTTGTCAGTGAAATATGATAGTAAGTTTTGTGTGAAACGATAAATATATTTGCGTAGGACAATTATACATACTTGGACACTGTGATCAGGCCGAGAGTGCTACGAGAATGTAAGTGTGTATGTAGCACCTGCTTTAGCAGGCAGGATAAAAGAATAATTTTGACCTTTGGTTTAAACTGATATCCTCTTACGACACGATATACTTGTAATAGAACGATTTTGGACAAACCCTTTACTCTCTCTAAAAAGATACAATTTACGCTGATCTTCGTTGACATTGCGAGGACAGACATTTATTGTTTGGGTTAATTATTATCGCCGCTGCATGGGATCACAATTATGGTTTCTTATTTGGGTTTCAATAGCGCATGATGAAGGTATAGTACCGGGAGACATCTGTAACCCTACCTAACGATACCTCAAATTCTATAGTGAGTCGGACGAACGTCTTATCAACTCACATTCGGTGTGACAGAGTTTTCAATACCTTATAGCTCTGAGTGAAAGGAATAACGGATTAACAAGTTGAATTGAGGGCAACGTTCTGCGCGACTTCTGCATGCGTTATGTTGTTTGCGACATCGACATCATTTTTGTTAAATGTTGGTCTTTGTTCTCCTGAGTTGTGTCATCTCAACAAAACGTAGATATCTAAGAATCTTCCATCGTAAAGTAAGGTTTTCATAAGGAAAAATGAAGTGCGGTATGAGCCCTAACCTATAGTCCGTCAGTGAGTCTCAAGAGTTTCGTAGTTGTGTCGTAAATTCAAAACAAAAGAAGTTAGCATGTGTCCTCTGAGTTACTACTGGGAGATAATTATTTAATTCAGGAATGAGTTTACTACTATTGCTTTAGGAATTATCAGCAAGAAAAGATAATATTTAAAGTAAACAAAACTAGACTGGCGTTGCCAGTGAGCTCGCGGCGTTAGTTGGGTCGAGAGCAGAATAAACTAAAATGGAAAGCAAGGACAAGAGCGGAACTTCCGGGAGACTTCCAGTTTCTCTGTAGATTCTGACATTTTCATAAAATCGCTTGCAAATTCTTAAGTCATGTTAGCAGTTTGTTAAAAAATGCTAACAAAATAGAAATACATTTATTCTTTATTTATTTCAACATTTGTAGATTCATCTTTTGTAAATACAACATGTTTTGCAATATCAAAAGCAACTTTCAAAAATGCTACAACATCTCCATATTCCTCAGAAACTTTTGACGCGTATCTTCCAATTCTTCTTCCTAATTGTTTATCCAACAAATCTTTCTTCAAAGACTCTTCGTCATCAAAAGTGAGAAAATACGAAAGTCCTTTGACTACCCATTCCATCTTTCATTAATTCTTGGCCAGATTTTTCTTCATAAATTTTGAATAAAGATTCTATTTCAGTGGCATCCCTCTCTCTCTAATATCAACTGCACTTATGTTCTCTCCAACATATTTTTCAAAACCATCCAACATGGCAACTGATGCAAGAATATCTCTTTTTCTCGATATTTCAATTTGTACATCTGGATCTATTTCAGGTTCTTCTTTATTTTTTCTTTCTCTTGGTTTTCTTTTTTGTTTCGGTTTTCGACTGGAGTTGATTCTTCTTTTGATTGATTTTCTTTAAGATTGACATAATCATTTACAGTTTCCATGTTATTTGTGTAAATGAAATCTTAAGTTGTTTGTGGAATTTCAACATGATATGAAAATGGATGACGAAGAGAAAAACAAATTCTTGAGTATTTCTCATTTTTTAAGGTTTCACAAATTGTTTTCTTTTCATTATTATCAATTCCGGAACCAAACTTTTTGAAAAGTAAATCTGTTCCATCAGATTCTAGATTATGAAATGCAATCACACATCCAAGATTCTCTCTGAATGGTTTTGCTATGCTTGTTAATTGTTGTGTTAAAACCCAAACAGAAATCCCAATATGTCTTCCACTAAACACGAGATCAATTAATTTACTGCTTCTCTTCTTCACATCTGCACTTACTGCACAATCATCAAGAACTTTGGTTTGTCTTCCGAGATCATCCATTTTATTATCGTGAAATAGATCTGCACAAATTTCCAAACACTCTTCAACATCTTCAGATTCACTCGCATTTGGCATCATGACGAAAAAGCATTTGTCAAAATTGGCAAATCCTTCATAAGTTTTGTTTGTTTCAAAAGTTGGACAAATCAATACGATAAAGTCAAAGACATGTCTAAAAAGGTCCTCTCAAAAGATCAACCAAGTATTGTGCTTTTCCACAATTAGTCGGTCTAGTAATCAAACAATGAAATGGTACTTTTGATTTCATATTTTCTATTTTTAAATATGAAATCATATTTTTTTAAGTCTTGGAATCTCAAGAAGATGGTTGAATTCTCACGTCTTTTACTACTCCATCACTAACGAAAACTGCTGCATCTGAAACAACAAAAACGTGACAATTGACAGTCGTAGAAGCAATTCCAGCCACGTCAACAACTAATCTCACACCATCTCGTGACCTTCCAACCACGACTCCGTCACCATGAAGATTATTATCTGGTGTGGATCTTAAATCAACCCATAACGCAAACTTGTCATTATGAAAGTCTATTTTCTTGAAGTGATCCTCAACATAATCAAACCTTTTCAAAATCATTGACCAAAAGTCTTCTCTTAAAATTCCGTCTGAAAATAACTTGTGTGAAACACCATTTATAGAAACCTTTACGGAATTAACAAGAGGATTAATAAACTCCTCAGCTTTTCTTTCTCCTGAATCGAAACTTTTTAAAACGAATAACATGATTCCTTTCATACAACTTCTTGGTGTGTTTACGCGTAAATTAAAAACAGTCCCCGTACCAATATCCTTCGAGGCTAACGTTTCGAAATGATGCACATCCTCAAAGTAAAAAGTTCTCCCACTTTGATAAACGCTACTCGCTTGAAATGCCAAGTTTTCATCTTCAATGGTTGCGTATTCCAATTCTATGTCTGTTAACTCATATCCATGACCTTTGGCATTGTCTGAAGTTACAACTATCGCAGACGCATTAGCAAGTTTTATCTCAAATCTTATGTTTGACTTCAGCCCACTTTGATAATAAACCCCATGATCGTCTAACACCGGGTGAGATAGTGGAATATGATACCTCTGAGCGTAGGATAAATTCGTGAGTTTCATAATCTCAGAATCGCCAGTTCCTGCCGCTCTAATCTTTCTTTTGTCTTCTGTCATGATTCCTCTTTTCATATCTTCCTCACACGTCAACATATCATGATACCCATGAAAAATGTCATATCTGTTTTTATCACAAATAGTTTTTCCTCCAAAGAAAATCTTCATGTGGTTCACTAAGTTTCTTGATACGTTTTGAACAAGGTGGTTGCTTGCAACACCCTTTTCTATCTTGACGTTAAACCTCAAAAACATACTCTTTGGATCGAACACCATGTTTTCATGCAACCTCGGTACGTCAACATAAAGTGTTTCTCCAGGCTTAGCAGACGATGGTGTGAAAGTCGTTCTATGAACTGTTCTCTCTGCCTTCATCGCCTTTGACAGTTTCGGTTTCCTAGTTGGATTAAGTATTTCTGCAAATGACATATTTATTTTAAAACGTAATACCAAATCTTTAAATTAAAAAGATGGAAAAGATTTATTACTCATCAAAAGGATGTTGGAAAGGACAATCAGCAATTAAGAAACTTTCTTCAGAAGCAAAAGTTAGTGTTGAAGAAGCTAAAAAGTGGTTATCAAAACAAGCACTTTGGCAAATTTATCTTCCCCCACCAAATAATGTTCCAAGACCACACTGGATTATTTCAGAACCAAACAAAATTCATCAGGCAGATCTCTTATTTCTTCCACACGACAAAGTTGGAAGAAAAACTTATAAATATGCTTTAATTAGTTGTTATTGATATTGCTTCAAGATATGTCGACGCAGAATCTCTCACAAGTAAGTCAAGTGATGAAGTATCAAACGCTTTCAAAAAAATTTATTCAAGAAAATTAAGATGGCCAAAAACTTTGATTGTTGATCCAGGAAGAGAATTCATGATCTGTAACAACTTTGATGAATGAAAAAGCCACCGTTATCAAACGATCAGAAGCCGGTAATCATAGAGCACAGGCTTTCGTTGAGAGAGCAAACAAAACATTGGGAGAAAAAATATTTAGTCAACAATACGCTGACGAAATTAGGTTAATTATTTACGACGCAGTGACGCGGTATCTTATAACTCGACTCGTATTACGCGTTCCTCGTGCTTTCGGTCTAAGCGTCCCGTGATCGCCGTTAAATTTACGCTCTATTCTTCGAGTTTTTCTCGTCCTCCCACACTGTTTCTTCGCAACCACCGTTCCTGACATGGCAAAGCGATCAACCAGGTCCAGCCAGCGGCAATTAGGTTCCGAATTCGAGTTGGAAACTCTGCCCTCCATAACACCAGAGGAGCTAGCAGACTACGAAACCGGCCTTCGCAGCCAACCTCGTCTAGCGAAGCCGGTAAAAGCGCAAGATCCGCCAACCCCGGTGAGTCAGCTTCCCCCGACGCGCACGAGCCCGGCTGCTTCACACATCACGCCGGCAGAACTCAAGAAGCTACAGCTCCTCAAAGAGACCAACGAACTCGGGTCAAGAAGTTGGAGTTGCAGCTCCAGCTTGCGTCCATGCAACACCGCCCACAGAACACCTCCGAGGATCTCCCGCCTGCCAGTGTCGACACGGCCCCAACAAAGTCGCTCGGGGACATGAAAGCACCACAACGGACTCTCTTCCCCCAGCCCTGGCCACACATTTTCGCTCCAGGTGAGCCCAAACTCTATTCTGACTTATCTTTGGCGGAATTTTGCGCTGGCTATGCGGTTATTTTGCAAAACTGCCAGGTTACGGCCAATCGAGAGCGCTTTCTGCAGCATTTTCACGTCTTGAAAACGCTGGCATGTTCGTCTAAGTGGTCAGCGGTTCGCGCGTTTCACGCCAAGGTTTTGCGCTCGATCGAGCTGGGCCTGATCAAATGGGGCGACAGCTTCGACCACGTTAAACAAGCCTTCTTCATCCCCACGGCGCTCCTCGATGACCCAAGCCCCAAGACCCGCAACGTGCCTTCCCGGCCGACCTCCGCCTTCACCAACTCCATCCCACGACAACAAATCTGTGACGACTGGTCGTGGTACGCCACCTGTGACGACTCCCATTGCCCGAAACAACACGTGTGCGTGGTGCGAAATGTTAACTGAAGGCAGATCAACAAAATGGGTAAATAGATTGTCAAATATCGTGAAAACTATCAACAACCTCGTCACTCGATTGACTGGTAAGAAAGTAATTAATGCTTATCATGAGAAAAATGTTAAACAAAAAACAAAAAATTATTCTCGACCTGTAGGATTTGATGAAAAAAGACTTGATCCTGGTGAAAAAGTGAGATATTTCTTTCTCCTGGTGAGGAAGAAGGAGGAAGAAGACAGCACATCAACTTCCCGCCAATTTTGTTGTTAAAATAGATTTGGAGCTATTCACATACGTTTTTCTGTGACATAGATGAATAGTCAGTAGAATAAAGTTGAGAGTTTGGTGATATTTCAGACTGCATTGAAAATCATCGACCTTATTTCCCAGTATCGGGGTGCGCAAAACAGGCGCTAGAACATCATAATTCGTCAGCTTGTGCCGTAAAAACGAACACGGCGACCCCTTGTTTTTATTGCGTCATTGTGACCCACTTGAGTTGTACAATTGTGCCAAGTTTCATTACAAATCTATGACAGATTCTTTTTCTAGGGAATCGCCTCAAGCAATGCACAGGGTTGTCGCAACACCTACCATACGGTGCTTTACATCGCCAGAAATCCCGGACATTTTGCGTCCACGATTGCTTCCGGTCTTTTCCAGCGGCGTGCGGTATGAGCATGCGCCATTCATACATTCAACATTGTTACGTATTTCGCCTCAGTGTGGTGGGGGAGGGATGAGTTTCTCCGGTTCAAAAAGAGACTGCTACGTTTAGATGTGCCGCTGAACGACCTAGTTGAAATTAGCTTTCGTTTGATGCAATTTTCATGCGATTTGGAGCTTCCTAGCCCAAAATATCAACATCCGAAGTCAGCGTATTTCACGGGAGGTATTCGCCATGGCTGGCTGTGAACTGCAAATTCAAACGCAAAAAGTACACATCGAATTTGCTCCAGGGGACTGACCGAGGCTTCACAGGAGATGTTCAATCCTTCGACAATCAGGTACGGGGTAAACATTTTGCGTTGTACCCAAGGTTCTTGTATTAAATGCAGCTTAAAAAGTGACAGTAGCCGGTTTTGAGTGTATTCTGCTATCAATCCCTTCTTACATCGGCTGAAATTTTAAATTCAAAAAAGTACACATCGACTTTTACCGGAGATAAATATTTTTTTTGTACTGTTGTGTTTAGGAAGCTTTCCTCTTCCGAATGCTGCCCAGACATTTTTACTAACGTGCTTCAGTTAAGCGAAAAGCGCAATTTACTATCAGATCCCATACATTTCTTTGTTATTTCTTGAGCGGCTCTCAGCGTGAAACCTGATGCCTTTTCCAAGATGGCGCAACCGGATGTCTGAAATTTCTGGCGATGATTTTGCAGCGGACAGCTTTCGAGACACTCCGCAAGTATAATCGTTACCGCAAATATAGAGCCGTTATTGCATGTCTGTCGAGAGTAATAGTTTGATTTCTTTGGTTTTGCGTTTGCTACGCTTTCCAATTGGTCCTAACACTGTATTATTTTGGTGTATTTTTCATTTCTAGTATCCAATGACCATTGCGAAACAAAGGCTACATGATCGAATGAAAGAAACATTTCAACAGGCAATGTACGATACGCAGAAGAATTTTATGAGGCAACAGATGTCATGTACAGAGTAAAGCATAATACGTCATTGTTTTACGGCTAAAGCTCACCGTAGCTTTGGTTTCTGTTTTCGCCCTGTTATCTTCCCAAAAGTATTTAGTGTCGCCACAGAAAGTTTCGTCGGGACTAAATATTTATCGGCGACAGCGGTATCCATCAAATATTTGTTTACGGCTATTCTCAAAGCTTCCGCGGTGAACGCGAGCCAAAATCGTTCCCGAAAATCCAGTTTATCCGTGCACATTCCACAAAGCCAAATGGTGTTGAGTTTGGATGGGATGCAGTTAACTTTTACACACAAGTAACGAGCAATTCACTGTCCACATCTCGAGTTGTTTAGCGAAGTCAATTACGTCATCGCCCAGCACGTGATAATATGAACCAATCACCGTGTGCTGATTCTCGACTCACAAAAAGAAAAAGAAAAAAAATAAAATTTGCGTTTTTAAGCTCGCTTGGGCCCCAGCCCCCCGCGAGTAATAATAATAATAATAATTCATGTAAATAACCGTTCATAGTTGTGAATTATAGTTTACATGTCATGTAAAGAACCCCAAAATAGGGTTTTCATACTGTATAAAATGCATGTAAATATCCGCACTTCATAGTTGTAAATTCATATTTACATGCTGTGTAAATTCCCCCAAAACAGGTTTTAGATATTGTGTAAAGTCTGTGTAAACTAGACTGGCGTTGCCAGTGAGCTCGCGGCATGAGTTGCGTCGAGAACAGAATATACTAAAATGGAAAGTAGGAACAAGAGTGGAACTCCCAAGAGAGACTTCCAGTTTCTCACCATAAAAATACCACACAGTATAGAGAACTTGGCTGTTGACACCTTGCTCAAATGAAACCTGATTAAACTATAAATTGTCATTACAACACTCATACACTTGCTTCTTAAAGGTTGAGCGACCCTGCATTTTGAGAATGCGTGACATATCTTTTTATGCACAATCGATTTTTGACAGTTTGACTTCGACTCTTATTTCTAACCAGAGGCCACGATTAATCCAGCCTTCGCTTCAATACTTTTGTGTTTTCTTTTATTAACTGAATACGTTTCTTCTATCAGGCTTTCGAGTACTCGTGTTCTGTAACAAATATAAAATTGAAAGCGAGGAATGTCACACGAGAGATTTTACAATATTATTGCGGTTTTGTTCACAGTGTGTTCAGTCCATTTGTGACTGCAAACTCAATCCTCAGAATTATTTCGGTGTGTTTTTCATTTCTGGTATTTAATGAACATTGCGAAACAAAGACTACATGATCGAATGAAAGAAACACTTCAACAGGCAATGTACGATACGCAGAAGAATTTTATGAGGCAACAGATGTCATGTACAGAGTAAAGCATAATACGTCATTGTTTTACGGCTAAAGCTCACCGTAGCTTTGGTTTCTGTTTTCGCCCTGTTATCTTCCCAAAAGTATTTCGTGTCGCCACAGAAAGTTT
Source organism: Plumapathes pennacea (assembly GCA_964036295.1). NCBI lineage: Eukaryota > Metazoa > Cnidaria > Anthozoa > Antipatharia > Myriopathidae > Plumapathes > Plumapathes pennacea. Next base: position 27,192,003 of record OZ038463.1, on the reverse strand, counting down.
CGTCGGGACTAAATATTTATCGGCGACAGCGGTATCCATCGAATATTTGTTTACGGCTATTCTCAAAGCTTCCGCGGTGAACGCGAGCCAAAATCTTTTCCTAAAATCCAGTTTATCCGTGCATATTCCACAGAGCCAAATGGCGTTGAGTTTGAATGGGATGCAGTTTACTTTTTCGTTTCACTACTTATGTGTTTTCTTTTATTAACTCAATACGTTTCTTCTATCAGGCTTTCGAGTATTCGTGTTCTGTAACAAATATAAAATTGAAAGCGAGGAATGTCACATGAGAGATGTTTACAATATTATTGCGGTTTTGTTCACAGTGTGTTCAGTCCATTTGTGACTGCAAACTCAATCCTCAGAATTATTTCGGTGCATTTTTCATTTCTGGTATCCAATGACTATTGCGAAACAAAGGCTACATGATCGAATGAAAGAAACATTTCAACAGGCAATGTACGATACGCAGAAGAATTTTATGAGGCAACAGATGTCATGTACAGAGTAAAGCATAAAACGTCATTGTTTTACGGCTAAAGCTCACCGTAGCTTTGGTTTCTGTTTTCGCCCTGTTATCTTCCCAAAAGTATTTAGTGTCGCCACAGAAAGTTTCGTCGGGACTAAATATTTATCGGCGACAGCGGTATTCATCAAAGATTTGTTTACGGTTATTCTCAAAGCTTCCGCGGTGAACGCGAGCCAAAATCGTTCCCGAAAATCCAGTTTATCCGTGCATATTCCACAGAGCCAAATGGTGTTGAGTTTGGATGGGATGCAGTTAACTTTTACACACAAGTAACGAGCAATTCACTGTCCACATCTCGAGTTGTTTAGCGAAGTCAATTACGTCATCGCCCAGCACGTGATAATATGAATCAATCACCGTGTGCTGATTCTCAACCCACAAGAAGGAAAAATAAATAAATAAAAATTTGCGTTTTTAAGCTCGCTTGGGCCCCAGGCCCCCGCAAGCAAAAATACCACAGTTAATTCCACCCGTACTTACACACAGTGTAGAAAGTCTGTAAACAACCCCTTTTTGCTTGTAAATCATAATTTACATGTTATGTAAATTCCCCCTAAAACGTATTTTACGTACTGTGTAAATTTCATGTAACAAGACAGGCCCGTGGCCAGTGCGCTTGTGACGTCATTAGTACAATGAATAGAGACACGCGGGGTCCCGGGAGAGGAACTTTTGTCGTGCGTTTATATGCAAAAGATATTATAGCCGAGTCAGTTTTTGCACATGACGGATCCAAGAGCTCCCTTTATTTTTCTTGCCCTCTTTTCTTCTAATTTCGGTCAAACAGATATTCACGAAAAAGTGTATTATAATAATTGAGAGAAAACAATATTATCGAAGGCCCCGTAGGAATATTCTTCGTTTGCAACAACCCAGTTTTCATAGCTCCCGACTCATGCCGGGTATGATGTTTCATACGGAATAATATTTTCAATGAGTGATTTGCTTTTGCCTTGAGTGATCGTTTCTGCCGGGAGCATTTTGAACTTGCTTTCCGATGCACGTGACAGTACTTGTGTGACGCTTGCTATACAACCTGCCAACCTTGTTGAGTGAATTTTCAAGCTGACATGTTTTGTGGAGGAACTGTGTTGTCATTTTGTAATGGGATTGACTGGGGAATACCCGACATCTTAAGTAGCTGTAAGACAGCGTAATAGCCTTATCTCATCTTCCCAGCGTGTGCATCATGTTCAAGTAGCTGTAATTGAAAGCTTTTAGACTAATCTCTGTAGCACATTAAAACATGACACTTCCCATGATGAAATTACTTCGTATGAAAAAGCCATCTCAGACGTTACGCATCCTACATGTACAAGTCTCATCACTAATATGTTCAAGACTGCTATGCATTAAGCTTTAACGCAAAATTCTGGGTCGATACGAAATTAATCTCTATCGGAAGCTGCAGACGTTTGAATACCGTGACAACAAAGGCGTACATCACGGGCTTGTGGAGCGAACATTACGGCTCGGATAGTCGGATATCAACCTTGAGCTTTTGAAGACTTCGAGGTATCCAGTGACAAATATTCTCGATGTAATCGACTGCCGGTCTTTCCTGCTTTTGTTAAAGCGGCGTGAGTGAAAGCTAAGTAGCTGATGATTCGGGATTCCCCGTTCTATGATATTATGCTCGTGACATTTCATTGACAGATCTTGTATCTTAATCTCGCGTGATATTTGCCTCAAACCTATTAGTAATTCAGTATCCTCAGACAATAAACAAAGAACCTTTACTGCACGCAAAACGAAGTTAAACGCCGACTGTTCGTATACGCCGCGCGTTACACAAAGCCGCAGAGTTTCCGACAAAGGGAGACGCTCTGCCCGCAGGGAAAAGTTCAAGTTCTATCAAGTTTCGACACGTCTTCTACTACTTATTCGATGTTCTTTCACACAGATATTGCTCAGAACACAGATACAAATTTCTGTTCTATTTACACAGTATGTAAAACAATAGAAAAAAAGTTCGACTCATTCTACAATTACTATTTCGTTTACATATAATGTAAAATGTGTGCACATCATAATTACACTCCGTGTAATTGTGTTTACACAGTGTGAGCTATATGTAAATAATGATTTACATAACTTTCTGCTCTATTTACACAGTATGTAAAATAGAATACTTATGGACATTTTTCCTGTGTAAATATAAATTACACTATGTGTAATTGTGTTTACACAGCCGACTGCATGTAAATTTTGATTTACACACCTTTTCTGCTCTAATTACTTACTGTAGTATGTAAAAGAATAAAGAAGTATTTGCACACATTTTTGACAAATGTGTTACATCCAATGTAAAATGTAATAATCATATTTTACTTTACATGTAAATATTTTTACACACAGTGTGAACTGTGTAAATTTTCATTCACAAATTTCTGATCTATTTACACAGTATGTCAAATAATGAAAACAAAGTTACACACATTTTACAATTACTATTTCGTTTACATAAAATATAAAATTATGTGTACATTATAATTTACACTGTGTGTAATTGTGTTTACACAGTGGAAGCTATATGTAAATCATGATTTACATAACTTTCTCCTCTATTTACACAGTATGTAAAATAATATTTCATATTAACATTTTGTTTATAAGTATTTACACACACTTTACAACTGTGCATTTTACATAAAATGTAATGTATGTGTAAAACATTTTTTACACTACGTGTAAATGTGTTTACACGTAGCGTAAATCGTATGTAAACTAGGATTTACATAACTTTTTTGTTATTTATACAGTATGTAAGAGGTTAGAATTTTCCAGTGCAACATGGCGACCGTTTTCTTGCGGCACGAACTAAAGATGATTTGGAGCTTTTACTTGATTCTGTATTGCTAGGAATTATTTTCTATCTATTTTTAAAATAATTACAGAGTTTTAACTCAGAGTTTTAAAAAACATTCAAATTCACACACAAACATAAAGATTTCCGCGGCGGAAAGCGTGACACGCGGCCTTGTTGTCACGAATTTAAAACGTCCATAATTCTTGATAAAAACTTTGTATCTTCCCAGAACTTTGCATGGAGTTGTATTTTCTAGAATACCACAACTTAAAAGTTGTGGTATTCTAGGAAATACAAGCGTATTAGTTTTGTAGAATGCATGACTTCCAAGATAATTTTTGATGACGTCACATGCAAACCAGTAATTCATCTCGTTGATCAGGGCAAAGGTTACGCCGGAAGATGATATCGTTTACAGTTGCTAGCATCTGCCTGCTTTTACTGTGATTAGAGCTCCGGATGAGTGCAGCAACAGCTGTGGCATTGTTAATCACAATTTTTGTTGAGGCTCTGTTAAGCTTGACGGCAGCTCAAAGCAGAATAGAACTGATCTAACTTAACAAACATTCAGCCGTCCACCGCCATGGCGAGACACGTACTGACTTAGCAACCGCGCCAAAAAGCTAACACACCGAGTGAGTGAGTGAGTGAGCGACAGGTTGTTGACACCAGTGACTCCCGTGAGTCAAAAATGCATGTGAACAATTCATACAAGGGTCAGAAAGAGTGCATTTAGACTGGCAACTGGAATAACATGACTTGGGATTTTGATGCTTATCTGGTGAATACGTGTAACTGAGCTAACGGAATTGCTGACTTTCCATGACTCTACCAATAGTATCTAAAATAACGGCGGGTCTTGCTGGGGCAGGCATTTTACCTTGTCATCGTATTCAAGAAAGTGCCTGTCAAAATTTTCCTAAATATTTCACCACCCCACGGTCATGACTAATTTCACTCTTATAAAACAGCAGGAATTGTCCACTAGATCTGATTACTTGGCCTCTTGCTTGGTACTAATCTTGGAACAAAAACAAACTAATCAAAAACAATTCACTTGTTTCATGCAGGGTTTTTCTTTATCCAAGTGATTACACGGTCTTTCCCCTTTGAAAAAGCTGCATAGCAGAAAAAGTGTCATACACTAAATTTCATAACACGTATCTCGACTACAGCAGTGTCGCGCGTGATGTCTGGCTTTGTTTCACTTCTTTTGTCAATGGCTTTCGCAGTTGTTTTAATCTCTTTCGACGTGCCGCGGAGTCCTAAAAATAACATGCCGCAACTCAGTTGTAGTTGATAATCTAAACATTCCCCAGTCTTTTAAAGGCCCGACATTGATATAAGTAACAAGCTTGAGAGTCTACCTAAACATTTTCTCTCGTGATGGGGTCGGATCAACATCTTGGTGTGGTGCTGTTTCTTGTTTTAATCCAGGTTCTTCTGCGAGTTGTCTGCTCAGGTAAAGAGAACTCTGTCTTAGAGTTTCTGGCAGGATAAAAAAACTTTAAAGCACAGTGTAAAAGTGGCTGACAAGACGAAATAACTTAATAGCTGAGCTATGCATTTGTTTTAAATTTAAAAGTGATTTGGCACAGTTTAATAGGACGGTTATTCTTCTGGTGATATATAAAGTGAAAGCAGGTTACATTATTTGACAAGTTCAGACTTACATTCCCAAGCAGGCAAGATCCGAGGCCTTTATGTTCGTCCATCACAGACTGAAGTGAGAAATCAGGAAAATTACGAATTTCAATCGAACGCAAAGCCCAAAGTCCTGGATTTTGATCGGCTCGCGGTTTGTCACTGACATGAAAAAGAAAACAATCCCAGAGAGGGAGATTTTTAGCCCTGGAGCACCCTAGACGAAAAAAGGGGGCGTCACTACGCCACTAGAAGCAAGGAGGAGAAGGTGATTTTAAGATAACGAAGTTAATAGTTTCTATTTTTTTTTTTAATTTTAGATGCTTTCATTCAAATTGGAAAAACCAACGTCACCGTCCAGCCTTCAACGTCATCTTCTTGTCAAGCCGTTCGTTACCCTAGCTTATTCTCTGGCAGTGGAAGCGTCAAGGTCTTCACATCGTTTGGTCACGCTGTTCAGAATCAAAAACCTCGGGACGGAGCAACAACTTGGGTGGAGTCAGTGTGCAGCAGCGGGTTTACAGCGTGCGTCTTAGAGTTTGGCCGAGGATCGAACAGCTCAGCAGAAGTGAACTGGCTCGCTTTTCAGAGCGCTCCTCAAGGCGTTCAACATGGAAGTGTCTCTTACGATTCATGGACCACGGGATCGAAGTGCAAGACGTTGGACTTCCCTAAGGTAATGAATGTTCATAATGCGTAAGAGATAATGAGGAGCCGGAATTGTTGTAATTGTTTCGATACCATCTGTTAAGTTTTCAGTACCCATAAGTGGGAGGTCGAGTTTGGTTTATACGGCACTGAACATGCTTGGACCTGTTCTGAGTAGAGGTTTGATCCCCTGTAACCTAATCTAGCGTTTTAATGAAAGATTTGGCGTCCACTTCTTTATCAACTACGTAATTTTAATTAATTTTTCGAAACCCCGCCGGGGACTTGTTGAAATAGGAAGGCGACCTGTGAAGATACTTTTATTACGGGAGCGGGTTTACAAATTGAGTATCCTGAGGTGCAACTCAGTCGCGTTGGCAAACATACAGTGAATGATAACTGTTTTACGTGGTTATAGCGCAGTGTACGATCTCAATAATGAGCTAAGCAGCTAAAAATAATATTTTAGTAAGATTTGCGCCTTCCAGAAAAATGTTGTTGAAAATATACCTTTCAATGTGTTGTGTTTTGTTTTCAATGTGTTTTCAACGTCGAAATACGCCAACTACGTATTTTAAATGCCGGAAATGTTTTGTGCATACAGTGGAACCCCGCTAACTCGAACTCAGCTTACTTGAACTTTCCGCTAACTCGAACTTAATCCAGTTTCCCCTGGATTTGACCTATCTCCTAACTCGATAATGTATAAAAACGTAATTCAAGCCCACAACAGACCTATCAAAATCTACTGTTACTGTTGACACACGTAGGTTTAAAATTCAGTTTCTGGAGTGACACAATTGAATGACCACAGGATTTGCCGATAAACCTGAAGAGTACGTGCACACAACAATTGCAATCCGATAAAATGTTTCTTAAAATGTTATCTATCTTGCGTAAGTCCGTCATCACTGGTCTAGGTTATGTGAGTTCTTTTTGAAAAACTTTCACAAACTTGCCCTGTCCAGAAAGCCATATATTACCATACATCATTTGTTACAGTTGTTATAACATGCATACAATAAGTTCTACATTCTGATTGGCTGAGCCAATGTCAATTGTCAGTGCGAAAATATGAAATTAAGAGTGCAGAAATTTGAAACTGAAAATTTCGCGTGTATTAAGCTGCAAAAGCAAACAAAACAAGAAAGCGTGTTTTCATTCCTCAAGACGATTCCGATTCTGTTTACGAGAAAACAAAGTCCTTGAGTATAACGAAACTGAAAACAATATTGCGTGACGTAAATTATTGTATGCATGTTATTTTAATGTTAAAACAAGTAGCGCGAGTGCAATTTGTGGTCTTTAAAAAACTTGTGAGTGCTTATTGCTTGTGACGTCACAAGCTATAAAATGCAGCGATTTTTTTTTTTTTATTTTTCTGGGTTAGAGATCTGCATGCGATGATTGGTTGATATTATCATGTGATTTGTGATGACGTTGCGATCACGTGACTTGTCGAGCAAGCAGTTTCGCCATTTTGAAGACAGCAAGATGTGGGAGGTGGACTTGTGTGTTGCTTGCCTTAGTTGGCTCTGTGGATTATTTTATGGAGCGCTCATCTTACTTACAAACGCATACGCCAGCTGCGGTAGACCCATACTAAATTTCATTGAGCGGTTTTGGCTTGGGTCGGTCCGTTCAGCCTCAAAAGCCATATTGAAAGCCATGAAAGCAAATGCAATGAACTTATCAATGAACTGCATAACTATGCACAACTGTACAGAAATGTACGAAGAATCTGATATCCAGAACCTGGAGAACTTGAAGGAACAGGCTGAACGAAGGCGCTCGAGATACAAAGACGAGAACCTGTGTAAAGACGGCGATTCTTGACAAGCGCTTGATAGCGGATTATATGGAACTGTTTAGTATGAGGGTGAACTTGAAGGTACTTTGTATTCTTTTACTTTGTATTATTCTTGCTGATACAAGTAAAGCGTCAGAAAATCTGACTTTTGTTTGGAATCAAAATTTCACTCTGCGTGCATTTATGTTGTTGTTGCGACATTTTGGCTCGGTGCCATGAAGGTCAAACAATCAGTGGAACAGATGGCGTTATTATTTGAAAATTGGGAAATGGCTGAGGAAAAAGTGACCGTTGGTAGATCTTGCTTCGCTCAGTTTTATTGTATTCCCACAAATGTTTATGTGAAAGAAAACCGAAGTCCTCCAAGACGAAGTCGTGAGCCAAGCCACGTACCATTGAATTACCTTTCACGCATTTTGAACAAGAGTAGAAAAGCAGGCGACTAATACAAGAATACATTTCAAAGAATGTCCCAAAGTCGTCAAAAGTTCATGATTATACCCGAGCTTACGTACTTCACAATGCTAATGCGTTCCGTGAACGTGCATGTAAACAACATGGAAACAATAAAAAAGCCACAGATGGAAATGGAAAGAGAAAATTAGGATCACTAAACCATCGCTGCGAGAAAGCTAGAAGCTCAAAAAGAAGATTGCCAAAAGTAACCGAGGTGCTAAGATACGTTTGTATTTTAAAATGTGTTAAAACACAGGCATTGCAAGATCAGACGTATTCAGAGATCAAAATCACAGAACCAAGTACAATGGGTTTTCTCTGTCAAGGGATATAGAAAAAAATTCCGGTCCTTCAGTTGTTGATCCAAACAAAACGATCATCGCGGAAGCCATACTTTAAGAGCGATTTTGGCTTGCATTGTTTTTAAGCGTCGGAAGACTTGAAAATAGCCGTACACAAATGCTTGATGTGTTACCAGCGGGACCCCCGTAAAGTACGAAGGGTTGTGTTTTGCAAATGCTCGATTAAAGATACCGCTTCAACCAATGTATCTGTGTTCTGAGCAATATTTGTGTGAAAGAACATCGAATAAGTAGTAGAAGACGTGTCGAAACTTGATAGAACTTGAACTTTTTCCTGCGGGCAGAGCGTCTCCCTTTGTCGGAAACTCTGCGGCTTTGTGTAACGCGCGGCGTATACGAACAGTCGGCGTTTAACTTCGTTTTGCGTGCAGTAAAGGTTCTTTGTTTATTGTCTGAGGATATTGAATTACTAATAGGATTGAGGCAAATATCACGCGAGATTAAGATACAAGATCTGTCAATGAAATGTCACGAGCATAATATCATAGAACGGGGAATCACGAATCATCAGCTAATTAGCTTTCACTCACGCCGCTTTAACAAAAGCAGGAAAGACCGGCAGGCGATTACATCGAGAATATTTGTCACTGAATACCTCGAAGTCTTCAAGGTTGATATCCAACTATCCGAGCCGTAATTGTTCGCTCCACAAGCCCGTGATGCACGCCTTTGTTGTCACGGTATTCAAACGTCTGCAGCTTCCGATAGAGATTAATTTCGTATCGACCCAGAATTTTGCGTTAAAGCTTAATGCATAGCAGTCTTGAACATATTAGTGATCAGACTTGTACATGTAGGATGCGTAACGTCTGAGATGGCTTTTTCATACGAAGTAATTTCATCATGGGAAGTGTCATGTTTTAGGCCCCGTCCACACTACGCCGGATAAATTTGAAAACGCAACTTTATTCTTACGGTTAGGAAAACGCTCTTCAAAGTGGATAAATTTGAAAACGACGGCTTTGCGTTTTGGTGTGGACGAAAAACATTTTGAAATAGGAACTTTTCGAAAACCCTGACTCACGTGGTCACGTCAAGTGGTTTCAAAGATTGTCAGGGACGTTTGTAGAGCAATAACAATACATTTGGGCCCGGAAACATTTTATCCGTTTTCCAGTGTGGACGGAAAACATTTCTTGCGTTTTCAGAGTGAAAGTTGCGTTTTCAAATTTATCCGGCGTAGTGTGGACGGGGCCTTAATGTGCTACAGCTACTTGAAAATGATGCACACGCTGGGAAGATGAGATAAGGCTATTACGCTGTCTTACAGCTACTTAAGATGTCGGGTATTCCCCAGTCAATCCCATTACAAAATGACAACACAGTTCCTCCACAAAACATGTCAGCTTGAAAATTCACTCAACAAGGTTGCCAGGTTGTATAGAAAGCGTCACACAAGTACTGTCACGTGCATCGGAAAGCAATGAAAACTGGGTTGTTGCAAACGAAGAATATTCCTACGGGGCCTTCGATAATTGTTTTCTCTCAATTATTATAATACACTTTTTCGTGAATATCTGTTTGACCGAAATTAGAAGAAAAGAGGGCAAGAAAAATAAAGGGAGCTCTTGGATCCGTCATTTGCAAAAACTGACTCGGCTATAATATCTTTTGCATATAAACGCACGACAAAAGTTCCTCTCCCGGGACCCCGCGTGTCTCTATTCATTGTACTAATGACGTCACAAGCGCACTGGCCACGGGCCTGTCTTGTTTATTCCAAATTGCACTCGAAGGCATGTGATTATCTATACAAATCACGGATTGATTCAAGAGATTTGTGAAGCTGGGCGAAATAACCAAAGTCACCATCACTGCAAAAAAATTGATAAGTTCTTTAAAGTGTGCCAAAATGACTCATGATTGTGATTGAATAATAAAGCATCGATACGTTATTGATTATTAACAGGATACTTGAATCTCGCTAACACAAATCCCCGCTAACTCGAACTATTTTTTGTTTCCCTTGGGAGTTCGAGTTAGCGGTGTTCTACTGTATCATTATTTGTTTCAAAACAAAACTCATTGTCCGGTATTTCCTTCCTCTAGCGGTTTCCAGTCCTCCCCAAAGTGTTTAGCACTCCTCGGCATAACGTACTGAAGAGATCCCAGGATGCAATGCTGGTGTGGGTAGAGGATCTGGCTGAAGATCATTTTACACTGTGTCTACGCGAAGTGAAGAACTTTGACGGGCCTCACGATAATATTGAAGTGGTGAGATCTTTTTGCAAAAACAGTTTTGCTTTTCAAATGGTCATGGAAACCGAATACTTCTTCCTTTTTTTATTCCTTCTTTATCACCTTATATAGCATTACTACATGTTGATGTAATTGTCGGGATTTACTACTTTTTACGCTGTTTACGTAAAACAATTATCGTATTGATGATTTCTAATACTCTTTATTTCCGCCTCCAATCCTCGCTTTATATTTCTTTCTCTCCTTCTTTACTTTTTGCTCTTCCAGGATTGGTTTGCGTACACAGATCCTCCCATAAACGTGACCTTCACTGACAGTTTGGTTTTCTCTAACCTGGGCTCGCCAAGAAAAGAGAATAACTTTGCCCACTGTAAGGTAAGAGCTCTCTTCTACTCAACCATCAAGTCAGATACTTGTCTTGGAGAGAAAAGCCAAGTTAACAACTAAACTCTACAATAATCGGGATTTAAAGAAACTTTGCCTGCAGGCTTTAGTTAAGAAGCTGGTTTTATTAGGTTTTTATTGGAAAATGTTTCCAACATCCTGTTTAGGCAAAGTCTATCCGGTTTTTTTTTCCACAGATTGTGAACTTTTCAGAGTCATTTTATGTTCCTCCGGTAGTTTTGGTGAACGCCAAACATAAACACGACAGAAGCAATGCAAATTCGCTTTCGCCGGACTGCAACTCTATAACCGCTTGGATAGAGGTGAGAAAGCTGGGGAGACAGCGAGTTGCACAGTGTGACACTTCACCTCCGCAACTGCAACAAAAATTTTGAAACCGTTGCGAGAAAAGATGCCGAGAAAATTGCACAGAGTGGAAGTGATAACTTAGATGCATAGAAGTGAAAGAATTGCCATGATATGCTAGTCCCATGAGAACTACAGTAGTTTTAGTCTGCATCGGAGTAGAAACAAAACGTTTTGGGCCAATGATGTGGATGTGTGATTACTTGAACAGACATTTCGAGCGTTAGCCCTTCGTAAGAACACATCATTTGAGGAGGCCGTTCAGAAAACGGACGTTTTCTAATAACTTGTGTAGTTACCAAACTGGACAATCAATTGGCATTCTTCCATCTCCCATGTGCTAATATATATATTCACTCATTTTTATAGCACACGTCTACTGAAAACTTTCAAGTGTGTATGAAAGACTTTAGAGGGAGCGGCAAGTCCCAGGATACCGTAACTTTGGACTACGTGGTAATAGGAGGTGAGATACTTTATCTACACCACTGGTAAATTCTACCCTGTAATATACTGACATACTGTGTAAAACAGGGTAAACTGTATGCAAATAAGCCACTTTTTGCTTGTAAATTGAAATCTACATGCTGTCTTTAAGAGTTGGTTCGTGCTTTTAGCTGTGCGTCTATCGAGTTATGGATGCACGCGGGAAGTTGGGAGAGCACGAGAGAAGCGTAAGAGTTGCTCGAGGCGTAGCCTCTAGCTTCACGAGTGCTCTCCCAACTTCCCAAGTGCACCCATAACTCGATAGACGCACAGCTAAAAGCACGAACCAATTCTTTTATAACATAGGCACACGAAATTATGAGCGAAAACAAACATTCATTTCTGATTGAATGCAAAATTCTCTTTCGACACGCAAAAGGAAAAACAAACTCTCTCATTGGCTGATTGAAAACATGCCACAACTTACTAACATTTCTGTCATCTAAAAGTTGATGAGAGTCGATGAAAAAGATGTTGTTTAATCGACGAAAATATTTTGAACAGTACATTGTAGAAGATGAACCCAGGAAATTCAAGTCGCCGCTTAAAAACAACGTGAGATTTACCTTGAACTATGGCAGACAATGCGGGTCTGGAAAAGCAAAGTGGTCCGTCGAAGAATGTGAGCAATCACCATGAGCGAAAGAGATAGAAATGTTTGCCGAGCGGACTTGTTTGTTATTCGAGCTGCCAGCAAACTGTACTGTAAACACTGCAAGTATAGCGGCTTTCGGAATGAATGAATGCCGTTTCATTTAAAAGCCATTGAAGGCTTGACGGATATTTATCTTTGCTGTGATGGATTTCACTAGTCCATGAGAATTAAGCCGTCGAGAAATAGGTGAGTTTTGATTCATACAATTTTTTGTGCCGACCGTTGAAATACAAAATTTTTCAGACTTGATTACTGATTTCCTTTGGGTGCCGGTTTGACTCCATGTAGTACAAATTTCTTCGGAAAATAAAGCTATTTTCTTCTTAGTTGTAAAGCTTCTGTTAAACCCCAAAAGAAGTGAGGGAAATAATTACGACGCTAATGCATTAATATCGCATTATATCGCCTTACTTGGGGAATCCAAGCGTGTCTCCATCTCGAAATTTAATGTTCGTCTGTCAGTCAGTCAGTCAGTCTGGCGTACGACTTTAGGCGCGGTTACCCTGCATAACCAATAACAAAGGCCGGATTGATAACGTGTGCCCTGTAGTTTTACAAGAGAAATAATTAGATTTGAACAAAGCAACAATATATCGTAGCTGCGTTCACGAAAATGGAAAACTTAAAAACTGGAAAACTTGAAACACAACAGTCTCGCGAAGCTCGTCTTCAAATAAGAAGGGAACAGTCACGAGCAAGGCGAGATCGTGAAACGAGCGGACAGCGCCTAATTCGTCTCGAGAAAAGGCGACAATCCTGTTATGATCGACAGCATCATAAACAGAAGCGTGCCGAAGAAACGACTCCTCAGAGAAAACAGCGCATGAATGCCGATCGAAAGCGACATGAACAGAAGCGGGTAACGCAGACAACTCCGCAAAGAGAAGAGCGCTTGAAAGCAAATCGGGGACTTCAGGAGAAAAACGGGCCGAAGAAAATACTCCGCAAAAAGAGTAGCGCTTGAAAGCAAATCGGGAACTTCAGGAGAAAAAACGGGCCAAAGAAAAGACTCCGCAAAAACAACAGCGTATGAGTGCCAATCAAAAGCGTCATAAAGAGAAGCGGTTGACACAGACAACTCCGCAAAGAGAATCCAGTCGCCAGCGAGTAGCTTCTCGACGTAGCAATGAATCGTCTGAACGAAGTACCCGCAGGCTTCAAGCTCAAAATGAAGCCAACACTCGACGCCGACAACAGCTTGCTGCAGTTATCGAAGAACGTCGTAGCCAAAAACAGCAATATTTGCGTAACCGTGGGTGGGCAAATCCAGAAACTCCTCCATTCTACGAACAAGAGTGGGTACGGGAGTAACTCACTGCCTTTCACAGCTTTGAGGAAAATCTCCGACACTTACGCTGCAAGGTATGCAAAGAAACATGGCCGATCACCAATCGAAGTATGCCCGAGCAGAACTATACCTGCACCAGGTGCAAGCGCGACAAAAAAACTTCATGTCGATTGTTCTCGGCTGAAAACGACATGGATCCTGGGACAGTGCCTACAGGACCTCACCGAAGTAGAGGAAATGCTGATTGCTAGAGCTTTCCCCATCATGTGTGTGTTTACCGGAAACACGGCGGCCAGCGTGGGTACAAAGGTCATGTCCTCAACTTTAAACAGGATGTTCAGGGATTTCTCAGCACTCTTCCAGCCAATGTGAGTGATCTGCACTTTCTTATCATCAGGAAGCAAGGGGCAGGTAAGAATTGAAGACTATTCTGCATGGCTTTTATGGTTGTGTTTACACTTTTGATCTCTGTGTATTGATGGCCAAATTTGAACAATTATGCATTAATAGCAATACGGCCATTCGTTGTCATTGTTTATTTTCAACGAATAACAGCTGAACAAAGGATGCATGGTGAAATTTTGTTTTATCTGAATTCCTGTTGTACAATCTCTTTATCACACATTCTTCAACTAAATATTGCTATCACCTACAGTGTACTGTGAAACACTTTACAATGTACTCAAGAATTTAGGACCCATTCGTGTTAACATTCCAGGACAACAAATATTTATTTACAGTGCGCCAGATCCTTTGCAGCATCCTTTCAACATTTATGTCAATTGTAGATGAATAGTACAGGTTAGCTATGAAAGTTCATTGTAATGTGTACATCATTGTGAATTATCTCATCATCCTCTTGAAAATTTGGTGTCTTTCTGATTTTTGTAGGAGCAAATAGGGAGGTTCCTTGGCTAAACTTACACTTCAGTCCAAGTGGAAGTTCAATTTGTGTGTTGTTTATAGGTAAGTACTGTACAATAAATTGCAACAATATGTAGTGAAGACAAAAACCTGAATATGTGTTTTCATCTCCAAAAAGATCTGGTAAAGGAAATGTTCAAGTGAAGAAATCAGGCTGAGAAGTCAACTCCTATGCAGTTAAAGGATCCTCGTATACCAAGTCACTGACATCATGAAAGTGTAAGATTGTCATGAGCCAAAAATGAACTCGATGGTAATTTCTCTAACAAGAATGCCAAAGGAAAATGTTCTCAAGGACACTGGCCTGTATACTCTGTCAAGTAACCCCAAGAAAAATTATATCTGGGTGTTTTCTTAAAATTTAGAATGGTACTGTATTGTGCTCAAATGGACGACATGCTCAGAGCCAAGTATTTTTTCTGTGTTCCCTTCTGACACAAGGTTTTGTTAGTTACTTATTTGTTAGAGGTTGTTTGCTTTTTATGAAGGAAAACTTCAGTTCAGTTAATATGTAATATAAGTGGCAATAACATGTGAGTAAGACCAGTACCAGGTAGACAGTAACCAATATTGTAACAACAAGTTTAAACCCTTTCACACCCAAGAGTGATTAAATTCAATTTTCTCCTTCAGTTGGAAATGTACTGTATTGTACAGTAAAGAGAATACAGCTTTTTATACCGTGTTGGTTAGATGAATGCTGACTGAACTGTCACTTCTCACTACATATTTTATATAATATTAATTTATATAATTTCTTTTGAAATTAAAGCTGAAAGATTCTGCATTTAAACTTGGGAGTGAAAGGGTTGTTTACCTGTATTAAGTTCATGATAGTTGTTATACCCTTATCCTCCAAGGGATTGTGTAGCAAAAGTGTTAAAAAATTTTTTTAACATGAGTGCCCCATCAACTACAAAAAGTTGGTAACATTAAGGCCCCATAAAATAGACACAAACTTCCATGTTTTTTTTGTTTTTTTTTTTTGCGTCAAAACTTTAGTAAAAGGCAGAGCAAAAGCCGCTGCTGTTGTTGAGCTACCAAAACAATATATGCCAGGCCAGAGTGAGGGGATATCTACGATTATCGTATTTAAGAATTTATTCTACGAATTTATTATACGTATTAAGAAATTATATAAATTAATATTATGTAAATAGTTTATAAACGAGAAAAGCTAGAAAAAGTCGAAAGGAAGCGACATTTGCTCACGTCATATTATTGAGCACGGGCGTGCACGATGAAGTTAAGGAGCACGCTCTTCGGCCAATCAGAACGTGGCTTATATTGCGACTATGTTATAAGCCTATTTACACAATGTGTAAATGGGTAGAGAGTATGTAAAAATAATTTATACATGACGTAAATCATGTGTAGCTTACGTGTAAAATCTTTGTTAGCCATATTTACATACTATGTAACAGGGTAGAATTTTCCAGTGGACGTTTAATATATATATATATATATATATATATATATATATATATATATATATATATATATATATATATATATATATATATATATATATATATATATATATATATATATATATATATATATATATATATTTATAACATAGTCGCGATATAAGTCACGTTCTGATTGGTCGAAGAGCGTGCTCCAAAACTTTATCGTGCGCGCCCGTGCTCAATAATATGACGTGGCAAATGCCGCTTCCTTTCGACTTTTTCTAGCTTTCTTCGTTTATAACGTAACAGAATCTTTACAACTAAGAAGAAAATAGCTTTATTTTCCGAAGAAATTTGTACACATGAAGTCAAACCGTCACCCAAAGGAAATCAGTAATCAAGTCTGAAAAATTCTGTATTTCAACGGTCGGCACAGGAAATTGTATGAATCAAAACTCACCTATTTCTCGACGGCTTAATTCTCATGGACTAGTGAAATCCATCACAGCAAAGATAAATATCCGTCAGGCCTTCATTCGCTTTGAAATGAAACGGCGTTCATTCATTCCGAAAGCCGCTATACTTGCATTGTTTACAGAACAGTTTGCTGGCAGCTCGAATAACAAACAAGTCCGCTCGGCAAACATTTCCATCTCTTTCGCTTATGGTGATTGTTTACATTCTTCGGTGGATCACTTTGCTTCTCCAGACCCGCAATGTCTGCTATAGTTCAAGGTGAATCTCACGCTGTTTTGAAGCGGCGACTTGAAGCGTTCATCTTCAACAATTATACCGTTCAAAACATTTACATCGTCTCGAATTCCAAAGTCACCGAAGGCTGCTGGCTTTCACCACGCCAGGTTAACAGTACTTTCGGTGTTTTCGTCGATTAAGCGACATCTTTTTCATCGACACTCATCAACTTTTAGCTGGCAGAAATGTTAGTATGTTGTGGCGTGTTTTCGATCATCCAATGAGAGAGTTTTTTTTGCCTTTTGCGCGTCGAAAGAGAATTTTGAATTCAATCAGAAATGAAAATTTGTTTTCGCTCGTAATTTCGTGTGTCTATGTTATAAAAGAATTGGTTCATGCTTTTAGCTGTGCATTTATCGAGTTATGCATGCACTTGGGAAGTTGGGAGAGCACTCCTGAAGCTAGAGTTGCTCTCGGCTACGCCTCGAGCAACTCTTACACTTCTCTCGTGCTATCCCAACTTCCCGCGTGCATCCATAACTCGATAGACGCACGCTAAGCATGAACCAATTCTTAAATAAATAAATATATATATATATATATATATATATATATATATATATATATATATATATATATATATATATATATATATATATATATATATATATATATATATATATATATATATATATATATATATATATATATATATATATATATCTTATTAACCGAGTGCGCGGTCCGTACGGAAAGTTATGGACCGAGTTTTTTTCGTCGCCTTATGGCCCGAGCGAAAAAAACGAGGATCCATAACTTACGGTACGGACCAAGCAAACGAGGTTAATAAGATATTTATTATATGGCTTTAGATCTTTTGGCAAACACAAAACAAGACCACAATAAGTACTCGTCTCGTTCATTCAACAACATCAATTGCGATCAGGCATGAATTACGCACGTTTTGTTTTCACAACAAAAATTTAGTTAACAGCTTACAATTCTACCGAGGATTTGAAAATCTTGAAAGAAAAAAAGCGTCTGTCGAACCAACTGCCTAAATACATCCCAGTTGTTCTGAGCTGAATGAATGGCAGATAGCGTAAACAAGCTGCAGTGAACTTTATTCAGTAAACGAACTCGCCCTCGAGCGGTTGCTGGCTCACTAAAGCTTTTAAAAAATTGCAGTCTTATCTTTTTCCAGAAGAAACTGCTCTGTAACTCACAGTATTTTTTATTGTTTTGAATAAGTTTCTCACACACACAATAATGTAGAAGGCAAAATGACACTAAAGGAAAATCATTTCATCACACACTACGACCGACACATCGTTGAAAATTATATTCAAAACTCACCGATTAATTTTCCTGCCGCCTCGTGGAGCATTTAGGTTTCTTCCAGTAAACTAAACATCCTCAAATCACCACGGCGTCTTTGTCCCAGTCAGTGATTTCGAAATATAAAGAGTTTTTGTGCATCGTGAAAAATATATTTACGGTCTTCACAGTGCGCCATATGACGAGCAAACATGTATGCAAAACTTGATTTTTGCACAGTTTTAGTCATAACTGTTCACAGTGATTGTTCGCTTTCCACTTTCTTCCTGGCAAGTGTGCAAATTTCAACACAGGGGTGAAACAACCCTCTAGAGATCTGCACAGCACTTGTTGTCAATGACTGCTGAGGTCGCAAGCAAATTTTTCCTCGGATGTTTTCCTTCTTCATAACGATCATTTTCCCAGATTGTAAGCTTCCCCCGATCATCATAACTTAACAGTGAGTATCCTGAACGTTTAAACTCTCCACTGAACTTCTGGACCTTCTGTGGCAAACGCTTAGCAACTTTTCGAGTAATCATTTGCGATCCACATTTGCGAACTGAATCTGAGCGGGCCGTACAGGAAAGTATTGCCCGCTCAGACAACCAATCAGAATGCGCCATTTCGCGCGTATTGCCCGCTCAGAAACTCACCATATAATATATATATATATATATATATATATATATATATATTTATAACATAGTCACGATACAAGCCGCGCGCTGATTGGTCAAAAACCGTGGTTTGCCAGAGTATAAACCACACTTACCCGTGGTTTATAAGTTATAAACCACGCTCACGTCATCCTCTGGCAAAAAAAGAAAATAATGCAAGAATGGAGTCACCAATGCCCAACTTCGAGATAAAATTTGGCTTTAAGTGAAGACACCGGCTAGTACGGTTCACCGTGAATCGGTATAGAACGTGACCTCATCAAAAAGCACTTCAACAGTTTGGAGAGGGAAAATCTATGTCGAACAACGGCAAGTTTCTTGTCAGCGTCGTGGAAAGCGACTCGGTTTAAGCACTGTCCCTAAGTACAGCATATTTGGGAGTCACAATTACATCAGTGGGTTGTTTGAATGAAGTTGAATGCTTCAACAAGGAAGGAGAGAGCAAGTCATTCAGTTGAAGAAGATCAGCCGTGAGCAATCACTGAACATGAACGGCGAAGACAGACGAACAGACGTGTTTGTAGTGATGCAAGAGAAAGAATTTCCGACGATGTGACTGAAAAAAATGATTGAAGAATTTTCGGACGGACTTCAAATGATTGTACTACGAGGTAGAGTCAAGAAATCGGTAAGTTTTCATTCACACAATTTTCGAGTCGGCCGTTGGAGCATTTGTTGTTTCCCTTCAAATTTGCATTTTATGCACTAGCCGACTGTATGATTTCATGTACTTGTAGTCCAAAGTTCTACAGGAAAATATATAGTTCTTTACTGTGAGATGTTGTCTAATTTTATAGAACAGACGGCCTGGTTGAAAAGTTGAAGCGAAACTGTATACTGACTTGGCAATTCGGACCGCCGAGCCGTTTAGGAGAATCTATTTTTTCATCGCTGTTAGCATTCCAACATTTTTGATGAATAAAGACAGTTTTATTGTGAAAGTCTTGAAGTTCTATGTTATAAAACAAATAAACCAGCTTCAAGCGTGCTTCGTTCAGAAAAAAAGCACGCAGCAAGTGCCGAGAGCACTCAAGAAGTGGGGAAAAACCTACACTTCTTTCGTGCTCTCGTCACTTGCTGTGTGCTTTATTTCTGAACAGAGCACGCTTGAAGCTGGTTTATTTGTTATATATATATATTTTTTTTTCCCCACTTCTTGAGTGCTCTCGGCACTTGCTAAGTGCTTTACTTCTGAACGGAGCACGCTTGAAGCAGGTTTATTTGTTTTATAACATAGAACTTCAAGACTTTCACAATAAAACTGTCTTTATTGCTTGTGACGTCACAAGCTTTAAAATGCAACGATTTTTTTTTTTTATTATTTTTCTGGGTTAGAAATCTGCATGCGGTGATTGGTTCATATTATCATGTGATTTGTGATGACGTTGTGATCAAGTGACTTAGCGGGCGAGCAGTTGCGCCATTTTGAAGACAGCAAGTTGCTTGCCTTAGTTGGCTCTGTGGATTATTTTATGGGCCGCTCATCTTACTTACAAACGCATACGCCGGCTGCGGTAGACCCATACTAAATTTCATTGAGCGGTTTTGGCTTGGGTCCGTTCAGCCTCAAAAGCCATATTGAAAGCCATGAAAGCAAATGCAATGAACTTATCAATGAACTGCATAACTATGCACAACTGTACAGAAATGTACGAAGAATCTGACATCCAGAACCTTGAGAACTTGAAGGAACAAGCTGAACGAAGCCGCTCGACATACAAAGACGAGAACCTGTGTAAAGACGGCGATTCTTGACAAGCGCTTGATAGCGGATTTATGGAACTGCTTAGTATGAGGGTGAACTTGAAGGTACTTTGTATTCTTTTACTTTGTATTATTCTTGCTGATACAAGTAAAGCGTCAGAAAATCTGACTTTTGTTTGGGATCAAAATTTCACTCTGCTGTGCATTTATGTTGTTGTTGCGACATTTTGGCTCGGTGCCATGAAGGTCAAACAATCAGTGGAACAGATGGCGTTGTTATTTGAAAATTGGGAAATGGCTGAGGAAAAAGTGACCGTTGGTAGATCTCGCTTCGCTCAGTTTTATTGTATTCCCACAAATGTTTATGTGAAAGAAAACCGAAGTCCTGCAAGACGAAGTCGTGAGCCAAGCCACGTACCCTTGAATAACCTTTCACGCATTTTGAACAAGAGTAGAAAAAGCAGGCGACTAATACAAGAATACATTTCAAAGAATGTCCCAAAGTCGTCAAAAGTCCATGGTTATACCCGAGCTTACGTACTTCACAATGCTAATGCGTTCCGAGAACGTGCATGTAAACAACATGTAAACAATAAAAAGCCACAGATAGAAATGGAAAGAGAAAATTAGGATCAATAAACCATCGCTGCGAGAAAGCTAGAAGCTCAAAAAGAAGATTGCCAAAAGTAACCGAGGTGCTAAGATACGTTTGTATTTTAAAATGTGTTAAAAAACAGGCATTGCAAGATCAGACGTACTCAGAGATCAAAATCACAGAACCAAGTACAATGGGTTTTCTCTGTCAAGGGATATAGAAAAAAATTCCGGTCCTTCAGTTGTTGATCCAAACAAAACGATCATCGGTTGGCTTTCTGGATGCACGGAAGCCATACTTTAAGAGCGATTTTGGCTTGCATTGTTTTTAAGCGTCGGAAGACTTGAAAATAGCCGTACACAAATGCTTGATGTGTTACCAGCGGGACCCCCGTAAAGTACGAAGGGTTGTGTTTTGCAAATGCTCGATTATAGATACCGCTTCAACCAATGTATCTGTGTTCTGAGCAATATTTGTGTGAAAGAACATCGAATAAGTAGTAGAAGACGAGTCGAAACTTGATAGAACTTGAACTTTTCCCTGCGGGCAGAGCGTCTTCCTTTGTCGGAAACTCTGCGGCTTTGTGTAACGCGCGGCGTATACGAACAGTCGGCGTTTAACTTCGTTTTGCGTGCAGTAAAGGTTCTTTGTTTATTGTCTGAGGATATTGAATTACTAATAGGTTTGAGGCAAATATCACGCGAGATTAAGATACAAGATCTGTCAATGAAATGTCACGAGCATAATATCATAGAACGGGGAATCCCGAATCATCAGCTAATTAGCTTTCACTCACGCCGCTTTAACAAAAGCAGGAAAGACCGGCAGGCGATTACATCGAGAATATTTGTCACTGAATACCTCGAAGTCTTCAAAAGCTCAAGGTTGATATCCGACTATCCGAGCCGTAATGTTCGCTCCACAAGCCCGTGATGCACGCCTTTGTTGTCACGGTATTCAAACGTCTGCAGCTTCCGATAGAGATTAATTTCGTATCGACCCAGAATTTTGCGTTAAAGCTTAATGCATAGCAGTCTTGAACATATTAGTAATCAGACTTGTACATGTAGGATGAGTAACGTCTGAGATGGCTTTTTCATACGAAGTAATTTCATCATGGGAAGTGTCATGCTTTAATGTGCTACAGAGATAAGTCTGAAAGCTTTCAATTACAGCTACTTGAACATGATGCACACGCTGGGAAGATGAGATAAGGCTATTACGCTGTCTTACAGCTACTTAAGATGTCGGGTATTCCCCAGTCAATCCCATTACAAAATGACAACACAGTTCCTCCACAAAACATGTCAGCTTGAAAATTCACTCAACAAGGTTGCCAGGTTGTATAGTAAGCGTCACACAAGTACTGTCACGTGCATCGGAAAGCAATGAAAACTGGGTTGTTGCAAACGAAGAATATTCCTACGGGGCCTTCGATAATTGTTTTCTCTCAATTATTATAATACACTTTTTCGTGAATATCTGTTTGACCGAAATTAGAAGAAAAGAGGGCAAGAAAAATAAAGGGAGCTCTTGGATCCGTCATGTGCAAAAACTGACTCGGCTATAATATCTTTTGCATATAAACGCACGACAAAAGTTCCTCTCCCGGGACCCCTCGTGTCTCTATTCATTGTACTAATGACGTCACAAGCGCACTGGCCACGGTCCTGTCTTGTTCATCAAAAACGTTGGAATGCTAACAGGGATGAAAAAATAGATTCTCCTAAACGGCCCGGCGGTCCGAATTGCCAAGTCAGTACAGTTTCGCTTCATCTTTTCAACCAGGCCGTCTGTTCTATAAAATTAGACATCTCACAGTAAAGAACTAAATTTTCCCGTAGAACTGTGGACTACAAGTACATGAAATCATACAGTCGGCTAGTGCATAAAATGCAAATTTGAAGGGAAACAGCAAATGCTCCAACGGCCGACTCGAAAATTGTGTGAATGAAAACTTACCGATTTCTTGACTCTACCTCGTAGTACAATCATTTGAAGTCCGTCCGAAAATTCTTCAATCATTTTTTTCAGTCACATCGTCGGAAATTCTTTCTCTTGCATCACTACAAACACGTCTGTTCGTCTGTCTTCGCCGTTCATGTTCAGTGATTGCTCACGGCGGATCTTCTTCAACTGAATGATTTGCTCTCTCCTTCCTTGTTGAAGCATTCAACTTCATTCAAACAACCCACTGATGTAATGTGACTCCCAAATATGCTGTACTTAGGGACAGTGCTTAAACCTAGTCGCTTTCCACGACGCTGACAAGAAACTTGCCGTTGTTCGACATAGATTTTCCCTCTCCAAACTGTTGAAGTGCTTTTTGATGAGGTCACGTTCGCCATGACGAGCAAACATGTCTGCAAAACTTGATTCTTGCACGGTTTTAGTCATAACTGTTCACGGTGATTGTTCGCTTTTCAGTTTCTTCCTAGCAAGTGTGCAAATTTTAACACAGGGGTGAAACAACCCTCCATACTCTGCAGCACTTGTTGTCAGTGACGGCTGAGGTCGCAAGCAATTTTTTCCTCGGATGTTTTTCTTCTTCGTAACGGTCATTTTCCAAGATTGTAAGCTTTCCCCGATCATCATAACTTAACAGTGGGTATCCGGAACGTTTAAACTTCCCATTGTACTTCTGGGCCTTTTATGACAAACGTTTAGCAACTTTTCGAGTAATCATTTGCGATCCACATGTGCAAACTGATTTTGCGGTCCGTACAGTAAGTTATGGACCGGTAAAATTGACCAATCAGAACGTGCGTAAAATCAATTTGCGGTCCGTACAGGAAAGTATGGACCGGTAAATTAACCAATCGTAGCGTACGTAGTATCAGTGCCGTATAATAAATATATCTTATTGACCGAGTGCGAGGGCCGTACTGGGAGAATATCGGCCCGAGGTCTTGACAGTACGGACCGAGCGCAGCGAGGTCCGTACAAAAAAGACCGAGGGCCGATATTCTCCCAGTACGGTCCCGAGCAAACTCGGTCAATAAGATATTTATTACACGACTTTGTGATCATTGAAACCTGCACCGATCGGTAAAATTTTATGCCGTGCGTAAGTCGTAAACAAGAAATCTCAGAGTACAAATTATGCAAGCTTAGAGCATACAGACCCGATCTACACTTTTCTTTTATTTATGTGAACAAAATGACATAGAAAAGTACAGGAGAAACCACCAACTTTAGCGGAGCCAAAGGAAACAAGTAAAACGAGTGGGTCGAAAGACAAAAACTACAATTTGCGGATGCATCATAAGTCCACGACGATTGACCAGTCTTACTCTGTACTGTCGTAGAAAACAAACAATTAAACGCCAATCCTTACCTACTACTCAGCTCAGTACGCATCTGGGCAAATTCATGAATTCAAAACAAAATGGCGGTGACCGCCGCCACCATTTTGAAAGTAGTCCTGTAAGAGTCCCAGGAAGCTTTGTTGGAACGACAAGCAGTTAAAATTTACATCTTTTGGAGATGAGAAATTAGAGAATTCAGGACTGAAAGGCTACTGACTTACATGAAGATTGTTTCTGGCTCCGAGGAGAACTTATATCTTTCGCTTAACTTTGAAGAAGACAATGTCAAGTTTTGCGAGCGACTCTGTTCGTTGCCATCCGTTTCAGCAAGTTACTTTCCGCATTAACTTCCCCCATGCTACTTTCCGCAGAACTCAACCAGTTATCCTCTTCACCATTCACAAGTCAATAAGAAGAATTCAAACTACAAAAACTTTTTAGCTGCAGACTCGACGATTCACCTTGGCTGCAAGCGTCAAATGCTCATCAAATTTGACAGCCGCACTTGTATGGTTTTCTTCAAATTTCATTTCCGTTTCCGTTATAAATGTGGTCATTTACTATTCCTTATTACCCGAGCTTGGTCTGCCATATTGATTATTTTTTTCAGCTCAGAAAAACATGCGTAATCTTATATGATCATACCCGGTGTGATACAGCCGGTCTGATACTTAAATATACTTGAAAATATCAGACCGGCAAAGGAGCGATCTGATTGGTGGATTTTCTGTATCGGCCCGCTCAGCAGTCTAGTCGTGTAATAAATATACATATATCCTGGTACGATCGCCTACCTATGAGCTTATATTATATATACGGATATAGACGATCGTACCAGGATCGAGCAATGGAAATTCTGGTTCACTCAGAAACGTTCACTCGCAAAAAAAATTAGGATTTTTCATATTTTGGCTGAATTTATCTGTCTTTCTTTCAGATGTAGATCCCTGCATCAACGTTACATGTGACTATTTCGCATCGTGCAGAGCCTTCGGTCCGTTTGACGCTCGCTGCGTTTGTAGGGGTTCGTGTCCTTCGTACGAGGAGCCAGTTTGCTCATCTAACGGCACCACCTTTGACAATGAGTGTCTTTTTGAACAAGAGATGTGTTCTATGAAGCTAAACTTTACCGTGCAACATCCTGGAAGCTGTGAAGGTACGGTTTCTATTTACATGCAGTCACATTTTCGACACTTGATTTGTGCAACTTGCCTTACATAAAAACAGAAGTGAAGGAAGTCGGTTGAGTTAATCACAAACAAAGAGAAAGTGTGCTACTATCATCTGATTACATTTAAAGATTTTGCGAAAACTTTTCAACTTCCATTCTGGAATTTAATGGTCTCTTTACACGTCTCTGTATCTTTTTCTTGACTAAATGTGCAGGTTTCCCTCTTCAACATGGTCGACAATCCATCCCTCTAAAGTCCAGTCCTAACTGCGTCATCTTAAACGTCAGACCATTCCTGTTTTATCCGGACAAACCTGTTCATGTCCAAGTCTCGCTCAACTACCATGATTCAGTCAATAAGGACTATGTGCACGACGCCGCTGTATCATGGGTAGAAGAGGTGACTTATCAGAACTTCCAGGTGTGCCTGGCACACGCTGGACACAATGAACGCACCTTCCATACTAATGCAACGGTTGATTGGATGGCTTATCAAGGTGCTCCAGAGGGAGGGGTGGCAGGGGAGGTCCGAATCAGTCAGTGGTGGACTGGTACCAGATGTGAAACAGTAAAATTCCCAGCGGTGAGTGATTTAGTAATTTCATCTGGTTTAAAACCACATCGTGATCTCATTCTGATCCACCCTTTTCATGATAGTCCCTCCGAGAGTATTAATCTGGGTCGTCATGGATATAAGCATCTTCTATACGTTCTTACTTTTGCTAGGTCTGTCGTTCCCCAGTACAGGAAGGCTCGTACGGTAAAATTTGTAAAGCAAGGGCAAGCGCAATGAGCGTGACTAAGAACAGCTGCGCAGGAGACTAGGATATGATGTACCAACCTAGTAAGGTTAATGTGGATAAGCTGATGTTAAAGAGGGTCTAATTTGACGTTTTGAGCGGGAAGCCCCTCATCGCAGCAAGCGCTTGCCAATTATTGTTACAATGTATAGTTACAAATAACGCGTTTCCCTAGACAGTCGAAATTATTTTCGGAACACTTTTGTTTAAGTGAACCCGTTGTACTGACAGGGAAAGTTCTCGTCCAAGCCCTCCATTTTCGTGACATCTGAACACCATCACGCGGGACTCAAGCGTGACGCTGCGAGCGTGTGGGTTGAGGATGTCACGACATCTTCGTTCAAAGTTTGCTTGAGAGAACTGCAGAATTACGACGGACTACATGAGGATATCTATGCCGTACGTATCTTATTACTCCTTACCTTCATTAAAAACATATTCGTAGGATTTTCATATGTGGGGCGGAGGTGGAGGGGATAATAGTCTTTCCAGTCATCACAGGTTGACGCTAATATTTCCTCCTCTCCCCTGCGAAATTAAAATTAGCTGAATTGATATTATATTTAAAATGTATACATACTTATTCAGTCGAGAAGAAGATAGCGAACATTCATTTGGTGAACAAAAAATTAGGAATTTTTTTGGTCTACTTCTTTTTTTGTCCATTCATGTTGACTTGTTTTGTTGTTGTTCTTATTTTGTTTTATATTTCAGAACTGGTTGGCGTTCTTGATTCTTCATAAACCATTGTTCTCTGAGCACGGTTTAGTTGACTTTGCAAACGGCAAGTCACCCGTTGCGAAAGACAACGGAGCATTTTGTAAGGTAGGTCAAGTATTTTAATATTTTAATTAGTAAGGAATTTGCCTGCATTTAGTTCTCATTTGATTTCTATCGTTCCACAGGATGTCGAATTTTCTAACTCTTATCAGAACAGCACTCCGGAAGTGTTTGTCACTGCAAACCACTCTACAGCAGGAGGAAATCTAGACGCGGTGCACAATGGCATTACAGCCTGGCTTGAGGTGAGAAAAGCCTGGTGTCCTAATCTGAAACGTCTTCCCATGTTTTGTCCGGTCGGACACTTCTGACCGGGCCAACATGTCCGGCCGGACATTCCAACCTTAAGGCCTAAGCGTCCTCGCTGGTCTAAAAATGTCCCTTGTTCGGAAAGGTGTTTTTTATAGTTAAAATGAGTTCTAACAAGAAAAGATACTCATAAATAACCGCAAACATTATAAAGGAAGTTTGCTTTGATCTCATAACATTTTAAGACCACTGGAGAAACAGTAACTTTCTCTGAGTCAGAATATTCGCAGTAGTTTGCGTACGAGACAGCTATTACACAACAGGCGCCTGCCTGTCGGCTGTTAACTGATCCAGATGTTAATTTATATCAAGAATTTGTCCGTAGGAGTCAAAGGGTTTCCCCTTTGATAAATCCTTTTGTGACGCCTGGTGGGTGGCAAGAGGCAAAATGTGTGTATGAGTGCGAACATCAAAGGTTGATTGATTGATTGATTGATTGATTGATTGATTGATTGATTGATTGGTGAAACGTTTGCCTTTGTAAATGATTGTGTCCAGAAAAGGTTTCTTTTTTTAAGATTTTAGTCGTAAATTTGACCGTTGGGTGAAAGCGAATTAGCTTCTTCAATGAACTGTTCAACTTCCTGTCTGTCGTTATCCCACAAGCAGAATATGTCATCGATGTAACGTTCCACTCAAGTGGTTTGATGCTGCTTTAGCTTAGAATTTGTGTTTCTATGGTCGCCATGTAAATGTTGGCAAATGCAACTGCCATTTTTGTGCCCATAGCGGTTCCGTAATTCTGTAGGTAATTCTTCCCAATAAACTAGAATGAATTTTCTATTAAGACTATTCTAAGCATCTCTCTGAGAAAATGGGACGGGATGGGAGGGTTGTTTTTTTTAAATTTCTCGTATGCATAACGTACTGTGTTTATGCCTTCCGCGTCGTAGGCAGCCGATAGAGAGAGAATTGTCGTAGTTTTACTGTATTGTCAGCAAACAGCTGTAATCTAATACAGATGTACATGAAGACTGAGCTTTTTCCTTTTTCAAATGCACATATATCTTTGTCTTTATGTCGCCCCTCTCTGAATTACGCTACGTTAGAGTGATTCCTATCGATTTGTAGGGATAGCAGTCACGTGATCGGTGTAACTTGAGATCGAGGTGAGAGCCACGTTGGAAATATAGAAAGAGTTATCTGCTCTAAGTGAGATTGTTACATTGGTGGCAGCGGTAAAACATGTCGAAGGATCACGTAGAGGATAGTGCAGAGACAGGAACTAATGAAGGCTTAAAGCTGGAGCCAGGAGCGTCGGCTGCGTCGCAATCGCCGGCGTTGGAAGAGCTCATAGCGGCCATGATCGCGGCATTCAAACACAACACACCATCGGCGAAACCGTCGGAGAGCCTTCCCTTAAAACACTCGGCTCTTCGTCAACCACGGCCGTATTCAGTCGGCCACAATTTTCGATCGTGGCTTGCACAATATGACGAATACGCCGCTCTAGTTGGCGTACCCGAGTCTAAGCGACGTGCATTTTTCATGAACTCGATGGATTAACAAGCTTATCGCGCTGTTCTGCTGCTGAGGATTCCTGAAGAACTCCCCTACAGCACATTTATCGAGCGAGTAACCACCCGCTTCGACTCCAGGAAAACTATCGCCGACTACAAGGCGTCGTTACGTTCTCGCTCTCAGAGTTCGAACGAAGACATTGAAAATTATGCGGACAATTTGTTAGAGTTGGCGGAAAATGCATACCCGAGCGCTGAATTTGAATTCAAAGAGGAGTTAGCGAAAGATCGTTTCCTAGAGGGAGTAAGATGCAGCGAGGGGATACGGCAACAGCTATTCATTCAACAACCACCAAGTCTGTCGGCGGCCGTTTGTCTCGTCCGACAATTAGAGAGCGCTAAATCAGCGTCACGTGGCGCTACCGATCAACAAAAGTTCAAACAGGCTTCCAGCGTCCCCAAACAGCTTAACGCCGTGACTGAAATCCCAAAACCGACAGCCTAGACAGAAATAGCAGAGTTAAAGAGACTCATGTTGAAGATTGATGATCGCCTACAGAAATTGGTTCCCGTGGCATTAGAACGTGATCTGGACAGAAACAATGGGACACCCGGAATAACTGAAAGACCACAGAAATCAAGGAACATGATTGACGGAGTCGCGGTTGCTCGCTGCTTGACAGTTCCCAGAGACGGCAAGGCGGTTGTACGCTTGACGAATTTATTGGAGAATCCTGTAACCCTGACTACCGGTAAATATGTCGCTGATTTTTAACCGTTACGTCACGAATGCGCAGCAGTGACCGCATTTGATTTAAGTAACGGTGGCAAACCGGACACAGACACATCGGGTACAGGGCAAACAAAAGCTTGGAGACAGGAGATTAACGCTGACTATTCAGAAGTAACGGACAGTCATTGGTCTTTGTTTTTAAATCTCATTGATTGATTATCAGGATATATTCGCATACGACAGTGCAGACTTGGGACGCAAAAGTCTGGCGCACCACGAGATCATTACAGGCTCGGCTAAACCTGTCAAGCAAGGCCCCCGGAGATTGTCCCCTTTCAAGAGAGATATTTTGTTGATAAACAACTGGATGAGTTGCTTGAGCAAGGGCGGATTCAGCCATCAAATAGTCCGTGGAGCAGCCCGATTGTCTTAGCCAACAAACGAGATGGCACCTACAGGTTGTGTGTGGACTATAGGCGTGTTAACGCACTGACGGTCAAGGATGCACAGCCTTTACCAAGGACGGACGACATATTAGAGGCCCTCGGTGGGGCGAACTGGTTCAGTTGCTTGGACCTCGCTTCAGGCTACTGGCAGCTTCCCGTGCGTCCAGAGGACCATAATCAATCATAATCATAACCCAAGACAGCGTTCGTGACCCACCGCGGGCAGTTCCATTGGACCTGCATGCCGTTCGGCCTTACAAATGGCCCGGGCAGTTTTATGCGTATGATGAACTTGGCCCTCAAGGGTCTAGCCTGGACGCATTGCTTGATTTACCTGGACGATATTATTGTATGGGGAGCCACCTTCGGGAGCATCAGGATCGCCTTCGAGCCGTATTCGAACGGCTACGGACAGCCAACTTGAAACTCAAGTCCAAAAAATGTTCATTTTTGCAGCGGGAAGCTCTCTTTCTTGGTCATGTTGTTTCATTGAAAGGCACACAAACCGACCCCGAGAAGACCAGGGTAGTGCGTGAGTAGGCCCGTCCAGTTAACATCGGAGAGCTCCGCAGTTTTCTCGGTTTGGTCTCTTACTATCGCCCGTACATCCCCAATTTTGCGACGAAGGCCGAGCCCCTGAACCGACTCACACAGAAGAAGGCAGAATTCGTGTGGTCCCTGGAACAAGAGAAGGCTTTCATCGAGTTGAAGGAATGTTTGGTGCAACCACCCGTTCTAGCCCACCCTGACTTCAACTCCAGCAGTGGCTAGTTTATTTTCGACACAGACGCGAGTAGTGAACAAGGTATAGGAGCTGTTTTATCCCAGGAACTGAACAAGTCGTGGCCTACGGGAGCCTTTACTAAATGGGTGGAGGCCTGTGCACTACCCAACAAAAGGGCTAAGACCTGTGCTCGGGCAATTGTGGACAACTGGGTTTGCCACTTTGGGGTACCCGACAGCGTCCATTCAGATCAAGGCAGAAACTTTGAGTCGCACCTCTTTAGCCACCTCTGCGATATGCTACAAATCAATAAGTCAAGTACCACTCCAAATCACCCCGCCGGAAATGGACAGGTGGAAAACATCAACTGCCCCGTAAAGAGTCTACTAAAAGTCCGGGTGGACGAATAGCCAGAATTGTGGGACCGGCACCTGGATTCAGCATGATGGCCTACCGTAGCAGTGAGCACCTCTCTACAAGCTACACCCCATTCTCGCTCATGTTTGGGCGTGAGATGCGACTGCCTCTGGATGTCATGGTTGGGGATTTGGATGGACAGCCGACCAACACTTACGTGGAGTTTGACACCGAGCTCAAACATAGTCTATGCAAGGCATACCGGGTCACTCGAGAACATCTGCAGACAGCCCAACACAGAAAGAGTTCTTTGACAGGTGCGTGGCTGGCTCGAGGTACAACGCAGGCGACCTGGTTTTTCTGCATGACTCTCATCTACGAGTCGGCGAGAAAGCCAAGTTTCGTCGTGACTGGAAAGGTCCCTATGAGGTCGTGGAGAGGGTGACTGAAGTAACCTACAAGGTGAAAAAGCAGGGCGAATCTACTAACCGCGCTAAGGCTGTGCACTTTAACAATCTCAAGTTGTATCAGCGAGCTACCGCGGGACGCACTCTGCTTGCTCAACCAGTCGCAGTGCCCAACCCTTACGCTAGGCCTACCGCCTGGAGTAATGAGGATGACTGGGTATCAACACAGCCCTTTGAGCCCGTCCTTGTCCAGCCATCAGAATTTCCAGAATACGAAGACAACCGAGGTGAAGAAATGCTTCCACTGCCTGTCGAGCCAGCCTCCGACCAACCACCGGATTCTACTGGCACTCACCAACAGCAGACACCACCTCCAACCCCGGACAACCAGCAACCACCTGCAATGACTCCGCTTGAGACAGATGAGGGATTAGAGGAGCGGGAGGAGGCACCGACTGGCCCCCAAAGAAGCAGGAAACCCCCAGACCGGTATGGAGACTGGGAGCTTAACTTGATTGAGGTTCGCGACACTGTGGAGACACTAATGTGTCGCCTCGAGAAACTAGAGCAGCAAAGAGAGGCTCAGCACCAGCGGATCAAGTTGCTCAAACCCCGTTGGCTTGCAGCAGCTCGGAAACTGAGACAAGCCGGCGAACAATGATTTGGATTTGACTAGACATTTATTCACGTGTGTCGTTTGGTTAGATTGTGAACGGTTCAATTTTAGTACGAGATCGTTAAGTATTCTTGTGTTCAGTTATCATGGGGAGTATTGCCCCTTATTTAGGAGGGGATGATGTAGGGATAGTAGTCACGTGATCGGTGTAACTTGAGATCGAGGTGAGAGCCACGTTGAAAATAAAGAAATTGTTATCTAGTCTAAACGTGAGATTGTTACAGATTCATACCTTAGTACTTGCTGCCATGCTGCTTTAAAGGTCAATTGTAATCAGCAAGTTTACATAATGTCTCAATGAACAACACTCCGCAACTTAAACTAAACCAATTAACTAAATCAATAACATATGTGATTTTTCCGACAGGAATTACAATCATGTTTACAGACAAAATTAATGTGTACAACTCTTTTATCCTGTAAATAAAAGTTGGTGTGCGGAATACGTTACTTGACTGCATGTGAACAAAACATGCTCCTTTG
Source organism: Plumapathes pennacea (assembly GCA_964036295.1). Taxonomy (NCBI): domain Eukaryota; kingdom Metazoa; phylum Cnidaria; class Anthozoa; order Antipatharia; family Myriopathidae; genus Plumapathes; species Plumapathes pennacea. The sequence continues at coordinate 27,159,388 of OZ038463.1, read as the reverse complement.
TCTTAACGGTCAATTTCTGGTTTCTTTCAACGCTTTATATTTAGGCGCCCCGCGGTCCCCGCACCCGCCAGCATTTTTGACACATCTAATCTAGCGACCACATGTCATTGTTATTTAGCAAAGCCTGTGAAAAGCTCTTGTTAGAAAATCGTTTCAACTGAAAATTTGATAAATTTGGAGAGGGGGACATTTAAGACTAGAGGGAGACATTTTAGCTTAGGCCAGAATGTCCGGCCGGACATTTCAGCCCGAGCCAAAATGTCCGGGGGGACATCCTGGCCAGGGGTACAAAAAAGCCTGTTACAGTGGAATTTCTGTCTTCCATATTTACAGTACATCAATCAAACTGGATTCCGTGTTTGCCTGAAGGAGCTGCACGAGACCAAATATGATCCATTGTCAGTCAGCTACACCGTGCTATCTGGTGAGAATAACCACGAGAAACTACGCGATGTAAAGGTCTTTCAATGTGCAAATGCGCACATGGTACAGTTTTATAAAATAACTATAATATTACGCGCGTGTAAGATAAGAGTATAGTACACTCTGACGTGATATGTGATGTATTTTATCAACTAATTATTTTATAAAAGAAATATATAACGCGTTCTTGAATAATATAGCCTCATCTAAATACCCGGCGGCCTCGTGGTTTCCCTACATTAGGCTCGTGTTCTCCCAACTTCCCGCGTGTTTAGATTAGGCTATAGTAGGGTTATATATTTCTTAAGTGTAAAACTATTGGGATTTAAAAGAATAAGGTGTAGAACTATTGGCTAAAAGAACTCCATAAAATATACGCCAACTAAATAATCCCAGACATAACACTTCGAAATATTATGGCCCACATAGAGCTTTCTTAATAGACACAGGCTAAGAAAAGCTGAGGGTGTATATACAGAATACCCTTCTAAATTTAAGCTTTTTATCGTTTAACGGACATAAATGGAAGCAACTATAAAAATGCACATCATATGTCAAACAGAACAAACAGTCATAATTATTTTTTTCTTGTTTCTTCGTAAGATATCTGTGAATCTGGCTGGAGTTTCTATGGTGGCTACTGCTACTTCACAAGTTACGCATGCGCCAGTTGGTTATCCGCCGAAAATACGTGCAAGAACGAGGGCTCACACCTGGCCACAGTTCACAATCAGGAAGAGAACGTGTACATTCAACATCGGCACAACGGCGAGAAGACTTGGATTGGACTGAACGACAGAAGCGTTGAGGGGACCTTTGTGTACAGCAGTCAAGAGTTAAAACAATTCACCTTCTGGGCAAAAAATCAACCGAACAACTTGAAAAATGAGGATTGCGTTCACACCTTGGGCGTGGCTCATGGGTACATGTGGAATGACGTGTCGTGTAAGAAGTGCCAAAATTACACGTGCACGAAAGGTGTGTGGATCGTAATGGCTAATAGTGCACATGTTACTCCGGAATACGCCCTGTGACTTTCAATAGTTCTGTTATAGTGTAAGGTCAAATTTAGTTAGAAGAAAGAGCTGTGACGTCAGCTTCAGCTTCGGCAAGTTACAAATCAGCCGTGTATTAACAAATCTGCTCAAGCCGTGCATATGCAAATTTGCATCAGCAGATAAAAAATTACCAAAAACAATAGAGTGATTTCGTATAACCTGATCTTTATATGCTAATGACCTCCTCAAAATCCCATCCCCGTTCACACAAGCAATCGTTTAACGTCCACAAATAACAATCCTTCCAACCGCCGTCGAGTACTTTCAAATTGCATTACGATAAATATTACGCCACCAACACCTGGGAAAATACAGTCTGTAAACTATGATGGCTATAAAAAAACGTCTGGAAATTGCCCATTTGAACGCAGAATCCCTGAAGAACAGGACCCACTTTCACGAAGTACGAGAACTGGTTGCTCATAGCAACATAGACATTCTTACTCTCTCAGAGACTTGGTTTAACTCATCCGTATCAAATTCCAATGTACACTTGGACGGCTTCAAACTCTACAGGTTGGATCGCTTGTGCAAACGTGGTGGCGGCGTATGCGCGTACGTAAGAACCAGCCTCAAAGCGAAAATACTCAACAATCTCATGTGTCTAGCAGACTCTGTCCTTCACCAAATCTGGCTCCAAGTCCAGTCCAAGAAATTAAGATCAATGTTACTTCGTCTTAGGGAAGGCCCTGTCTATATATATGTGTGTGTGTTTGTGTGTGTGTGTGTGTGTTAGCTTATTACTATCTCATTAGGATTTAGTGGAACTCATTAGCGTACAGTGAGAGGGTTATACGAAATCACTCTACTGGGAACTTGTATTGTTAAGATGTTTGGTCCTGTCACGGCATTCTTACTATGCGTCTCGATTTGGCTCGCCATGTGTTGGCTTCTTGGGAGTTCAAGTTGTTTTAGGCGAGAAAAATAGGTATGTAGTCAATGTTTTAGAGTTTGAGTTTTTTTAAATCTCGTTTCAGACTATGATGAGTGTGCTGCACAAACTGATGACTGTGACGTCAATTCTGTCTGCAAGAACCAGGCAGGCTCGTACCAGTGCACCTGTAAACAAGGCTACACTAGAGATGGCATTCTGACCTGCAAAGGTGAGTTAGCTTACCGTAACAGCAGTATACTTTAATACTGGAAATATGATAATCGCAGATACCCCTCGCTCTAGCGACTATTTTGTTACGGCTCAACAAGAACAGCCTATGTTCAATCGAAGTTTTGACGAAATTATTTCTTCGAAGTCAAGTGCTGCACGCAAAGAAAGGAGAAAAATATGGTGTGTGTTGTACTTTTGCGTTGAAAAAAGAATCAATTGCGTGACACCGTACGTATTTCTCACGGTCGACATACTAAATTAATTCATGCAGTCTGCAGGGCACATTCTTAAACATTTAATGCTTAAATTGTGAAGTTGGTCGGCCGCCGTAGTACGGGAAAAAAGGAACACTGATTTATTTTCCAGTTTTGAATTCGTAGGCAGTACAATTAATTAGGCTTTCTGTGTGATTTATTTTTTTCTCTTTTTTTTTTTTACTCTGGAATGCATGCTCTGGACTCAGGCATGCATATTTAATGAGCTCGAATTGTTCTCTATGTGAACCCGCTCAAAACAGCGTGAGTTTTCCCAGAATCAAATCAACATTTGAATAATTTACTTCAAATTAAACACGGGCTTCAAAAATCTTATCATACTTCAAAGGGCTTGTGAATGATTCTCGTTGCAATAACCGCGTGTCAGATTGCAGCATTTCTCGAATAGACAGTTACAGATCTTGAAAGAAAAACAGGCATCTGACTAAATCATTTAAAACCTCATGTTCCGACTGCTCTGAGCAAATGCGCCAGCCGAAACTGGCGACAGAAGCCGGTATTAAAACAACACTTCGAGAGAAAATGATCAGCGTGCAGATTTTAATATTTTCTTGAAGTGATCGGGTCACATGATATGGGATAGAATATAGACGTATTTGCAATTTGTCACAGTGATTGTTCGATTTCCACTGACCTTTGTAGATTGCCCTTTCTGAATAAGTATCTGAGTTTAACACAAAACGGGGTTGCGATTGTACTTTGTTGTGCTCAGATGCCTCAAAGAAATTGCCTGCTAGTCCGCCTTCGATACTGATCCCGATTCGCTTTTATGCGCTGTTTCTTTCGGGTCTCTTTTGTGGAGTCTGTTCTTCAGCACGCTTTTTCTGCTGAAGTTACCAATTCCCTTTCAAGCGGTGTTCTGTTCATGCCGCTCTTCATCGGCATTCGTGCGCTGTTCTCTTTGCGGAGTCGTTTCATGGGTACGATTTCGGTTCACGACGCTGTCTCCCACATGATTGTCGTCTTTTCTTGAGTCGGAATTGACTGTTCGTTTAGTTTGAATAGGCATTTTTTTAAACTGCTCCGCTGTTTTAATCGTGTACTGTATAGCACTGTTTATGACCCATCAAATATTTCCTGCCGCGCGTGATTGATAGAATCGTGACACGTGACCGAATAACGTCCGCTCGTGAGCGGACGTTATCAGCGAATAACCCTCGCCTGGCGAACTAATTTATTTCCTCGCAAAAAGTAGTTTATTGTTTATTTATGACCCATCAAATATTTCCTCCCGCGCGTGATTGGTAGAATCGTGACACGTGACCGAATAACGTCCGCTCGCGAGCGGACGTTATCAGCGAATAACCCCCGCCTGGCGAACTAACGCTGTTTATTGACAATATCCGAATAAAGTTCTATTTATTTAGTCACAAAAATCATTACAAGATGACTACTGAGGAGGATATCAATTTATTGGTCGAAAAAGCAGTTCCAGAAAGCACTAAAAAGCTTCAGTTTCCGCTCCGTTATTTGCGCTGCGAGAGGAAATATTTGAAGGATAATAAAGACAATAAACTACTTTTGGCTTCGGAAATATGCACGGATAATTGTCCTCGGACATTATCTATTCCTCGAAGCTCACAGTTGCCCTCGAGCTTTGCTCTCGGGCAACTGTTCGCTTCTCGGGACAGATAATATCCTCGGACAATTATCCATGCATATTTCCTCGCCAAAAGTAGTTTATTGTTTATATAAGTACTATAAGTCAAATGTTGTTTGAACTGTGCTTTTTATGCTGGGCTAAACTTTCCAAAATCCGGCCACTACTTCCCATAACAATACAGTCTTTGTTTGTATTTACTTCTTCGTCTTACTAAGCCCCCTTTCCCTTTGCTATAAATTATAGTACATACACTACTAGAAATACAATAATCGCAGATATCCCCTCACTCTGGCCTGGCATATATTGTTTTGGTAGCTCAACAACAGCAGCCTTTTGCTCTGCCTTTTACTAAAGTTTCGACGCAAAGAAAAAAAAAACATGGAAGTTTGTGTCTATTTTATGAGGCCTTAATGTTACCAACTTTTTGTAGTTGATGGGGCAACATGTTAAAAAAACTTTTTTAACACTTTTGCTACACAATCCCTTGGAGGATAAGGGTATAACATCTATCATGAACTTAATACAGGTAAGCAACCCTTTCACTCCCAAGTTTAAAATGCAGAATCTTTCAGCTTTAATTTCAAAAGAAATTATATAAATTAATATTATATAGAATATGTAGTGAGAAGTGACAGTTCAGTCAGCATTCATCTAACCAACACGGTATAAAAAGCTGTATTCTCTTTACTGTACAATACAGTACATTTCCAATTAAAGGAGAAAATTGAATTTGATCACTCTTGGGTGTGAAAGGGTTTAAACTTGTTGTTACAATATTGGCTACTGTCTACCTTAGTGCTGGTCTTACTCACAAGTTATTGCCACTTATATTACATATTAACTGAACTGAAGTTTTCCTTCATAAAAAGCAAACAACTTCTAACAAATAAGTAACTAACAAAACCTTGTGTCAGAAGGGAACACAGAAAAAATACTTGGCTCTGAGCATGTCGTCCACTTGAGCACAATACAGTACCATTCTAAATTTTAAGAAAACACCCAGATATAATTTTTCTTGGGGTTACTTGACAGAGTATACAGGCCAGTGTCCTTGAGAACATTTAACTTTGGCATTCTTGTTAGAGACATCACCATCGAGTTCATTTTTGGCTCCTGACATTCTTACACTTTCATGTGTGATATGTGTGATAAAGAGATTGTACAACAGGAATTCAGATAAAACAAAATTTCACCATGCATCCTTTGTTCAGCTGTTATTCGTTGAAAATAAACAATGACAACGAATGGCCGTATTGCTATTAATGCATAATTGGCCATCAATACACAGAGGTCAAAAGTGTAAACACAACCATAAAAGCCATACAGAATAACTTTCAATTCTTACCTTCCCCTTGCTTCCTGATGATAAGAACGGGCACATCACTCACATTGGCTGGAAGAGTGCTGAGGAATCCCTGAACATCCTGTGGCAAGTTGAGGACATGACCTTTGTACCCACGCTGGCCGCCGTGTTTCCGGTAAACACACATGATGGGGAAAGCTCTGGCGATCAACATTTCCTCTACTTCGGTGAGGTCCTGTAGTTCTGCAGGCACTGTTCCAGGATCCATGTCGTTGTCAGCCGAGAACAATCGACACGAAGTCTTTTTGTCGCGCTTGCACCTGGTGCAGGTGTAGTTCTGCTCGGACATACTGTGGTTGGTGATCGGCCATGTTTCTTTGCATACCTCGCAGCGTAAGTGTCGGAGATTTTCCTCAAAGCGGTGAAAGGCAGTGAGTTCCTCCTGAACCCACTCTTGTTCGTGAAATGGAGGAGTTTCTGGATTTTCCCACCCACGGTTATGCAAATATTGTTGTTTCTGTCTGCAACGTTCTTCGACAACTGCAGCACGTTGTTGTCGGCGTCGAGTGTTGGCTCCATTTTGAGCTTGAAGCCTGCGGGTATTCTGTTCAGACAATTCATTGGCACGTCGAGAAGATTACTCGCTGGCGATTGGATTCTCTTTGTGGAGTGTTTTCTTCGGCCCGCTTTTGCTTCTGAAGCTCCCGTTTTGCTTTCAAGCGCTGTTCTCTTTGTGGAGTCTTTTCGTCGGCACGTGATTGTCGTCCTTTTTCTAGACGTATTTGGCGCTGTTCGATCGTTTCACGATTTCGCCTTGCCCGTGCCTGTTCCCTTCTCTTTTGAAGACGAGCTTCGCGAGACCGTTCTGTTTCAAGTTTTCTATTTTTCAAATTCATTTTCGTGAACGCAGTTACGTACAATTGTTGCTTCGTTCAAATCTTTCTTAAAAACACTGGCGGAGACGCTAGTCGATAATCGACAATGATTACGTAACTGCCTTATTAGGACATTGCCTTAGGCACCTGGCCTAAAAAGGTCACATCGCACACACACACCCACACACACACGAACATTAAATTTCGAGATGGCGACAGGCTTGGAGTCTTCAAATTAATGCATTAGCGTCGTGATTATTTCCTTCACTTCGTTCGGGGATTATAAAATGTATATATAATTAAACAGAATGATGTTTAGTAAACTAGAAATTATTATGAATGATTATTTTCTCAATTTGCCATCAGGAAAAGAATGTAATTTATTGCTGCATTTCCTTTTGCATTTTTGAACTAGCTGTTTAGTTGTACTATATACATTACTGTATATAAGGTAATGTTCATAAGATATTTGCTGTGTTAGTAGCTGGTGTGGGCAGAAAAAATTGCCATGATCTAAACAAGTTCAATTAGATAATGCTGACAAGTCAATGCATTCAGTGGACCCACGCGAAATTTTAGGTACATTTTTGTTACGTTAAAGATACATGTTTGGTACCTCTAAATATACCTATAATGAACCTTGTTGGTGGTATCTTTTAGGTATCTCTGAAGTAGCCTTTTTCGCCACCCAAAAAGGTACCTCGACTGAGATACCTAAAAGGTACCTTCAGGTCCAGCACTTTCATCATACTCAACATACCTAAAACATACCTCGAATGTACCTGGAGTGTACCTACTGAGGTACCTATAATATACCAGAAGAGTTCCTAAAATATATCTGAAATGAACCTGAAATGAACCTTAAATGTACCCAAACTGCACTCAAAATGTACCTCAGCTATACACAAAGTGTACCCATAGTATACCCATGACATACCCAAAGTGTACCCATAGTATACCAATGACATACCTAAAATGTACCCACAATATACCAACACTGTACAATAAGTGTGTGCTTCCCCAAAGGGTATTGCTTTCAAACATTTTTAGTCTGAAATAGAGTGTAGATTTTGTGTTTTTGGCCTGGGATAGCATATGATTTAATAGAAATGTGTCGCCACGGACAATGGAAGAAAACACAGGGCGGAAATTGTTGCAAAAGAAATAAATCTCTAAAATAGGTCTGAAATAGGGTATACATTTTAGAGTCAGGTCCGAAAAAGGGTATATATTTATGGAGTCAGGTCTGAAATAGGGTATAGTAAATCAGATGTTTTGGTCTGAAATAGGGTAGGCACAACCAAAATTATGATGAGTACCCCCGGAATGGAACACATGCCAATATCATGTAAATGCTAATATAGTGTCATCTGCCTTTAATTACATTATATAATATTGAGATGTGGTGAAAACATACAGTACGTGAGAGCTCTAAGCAATGTCATACATAATCGGTTACTTGGGCGTGGAACCTCTGCGAATATCGTATTTCTAGTGCTATAAAAATCTAATCCGCTTCTTCGAGTGTAAGAAATTTAGAACTGTCAAAGCGAGAGTCGCTTGTTTACACGCTTTCAAAGTCTCGCAAAATGTGTGAATTTTGGCAAGGGTTCAATTTGAACAAAACAACTTGTTTGACGAATTTAAAATCCTTTGACAGAAAAAAGAAATCAAGTAACTAATTAATACAAGGTCCGATTGTATTGAGCGAGCAATCCGGGTCACCCATTGACACTAATATACAAATAGACTGTAATTGTTTAATTTGGCCCCTGGTCGGGTATTTTCTACTTTAATAGCCCTCAGAAAGCGAGAGCACTTCAACCCGATTACAGTTCATCCTTGAATGCAGTGTGCCATCAAACACGGCGAGAAAACTTCACAGCATTTCCATATGTCAGACTGTAAGCAAAATTATGCAAATATGTCAGGAATCGGATGACACAATCTTGCACGAAGGCACTCTGAAATAGCTTTAAAAACTAGCAAAAAGATCACACTATAATCCTACTTGGCCTTCATCACAGTTCCCGGGGCATCAAACGACAAAATATACGGCGATTGTTTAAATACTACAATGATAACACGACTTTAAAATAGCATACGCGTGCTGTACGTTAATTGATGTAATTTTTCAAAGCTCACCGGTTCCTGAAAACCATATAGCTTTAGCTCTTTTCCAGCAAAGGTAACAAAACCCAAAACACTATTGTTTATGTCTTCAATGATTTGAAAATATACTGTATAGAGCAATCCTCATACAGTACGAAAATTTTCTTTTCCATTGTATTGTGCGTCGTCATCTTGTCAAAACTTTGATTCTGAAAACTACAATCCTGTTATTGTAAAAGGTGAAATTTGCCACGGTGATTGTTTGATTCCCACCGACTGTATTTTGCTATTCCTTTCTGAAGAAGTGTCTGCGTTTTAACACAATACTTGCGTCTGGGATTGTGTTCAGGTCGGCCAGTCGATGCCTTAAAGAATTCGTTTAACGGCTAGCAAGCTTGCCTCCAATACATTGGCAAAATATCCGGACAGTTTACAGCCGTCCCTCGAACTGCTTGGCCCTGTATCTGCATCTTGTTGTACAAAATCACAGTCCCGTTCGTACTCTATCGCATGCCACCAAAAAAAGAAAAAAAATTTGCGGTTTTGACGCGATAGGAACTGGGGACGAGATCGTACGCCAGACTGACTGATAGACTGACTGATATGGCGATCCGCTTGGAGTCTCCAAATAAGGCGATACTACTTGCATTAGCGTCGTGATTATTACCCTCGCTTACGCTTGGGGAAAAATTCAAATGAAAATATCAGTCATCCTGAAGTCAAAACGTTTATGTGAACAAATAGAACGAGTATAAATTTTCTCACCACTGATTTGGACAGAATATGTTAGGATATTTTCAATTCTCGTTTTGCGAGCTGGTGATCGAAATTTCCGGCGGAGTTAGGATTTATTTTGCTGAGTTGGGATGTGCTGTAGAAATCTGCTGTTTGTTGTTCATTCTTACATACTTGTCAAAGTGATCCCAGCGCCCAAACTGAGTTTGACTGCATTGACAACCTAACATGTGTTATCAATACCACGCTCAGTTCACATCGACGGATGAAATGAGTGTTGGTTGAAGATTCAGAAATTTTGTCACAAAACTGTTATCTCATTTCACCTTTGCTATACAGGCTATTTTATTTGTGTGGTCTATGTCTATGTTTTCACATAAAACCGTATTGTTACAGATATTGATGAATGTGCCACGTCAAGCCACAGTTGCCACGGCAACGCCATATGTCAGAATACTATTGGTTCGTACACTTGTCAGTGCAGGAATGGTTACACTGGAGATGGTTACAACTGCACAGGTAAAGAGGACTCTTTAAGCTTGCTTCCAACACACAGTGACTAAACATACATGAAAAATATACATCACATTTTGACTTACGTTTCGCAAGGGTTTGCAATGCTGCATGAAGGCTTCCTGGGTAAAGGCTTCCTGGGCTCTTTGCAAGAAGACCCCAGGATTTGACAGTCAACGCCATGTTTATGCTAGTCAGCTTACTTTAAAAGTATTAAATTCGAATGTGGAACAGTTAAAATTACTAATGCTACTTTATTATCCAGAGATTGATGAGTGTTCAACTGGAGTCCACAGCTGCCACAAACACGCCGTCTGTACAAAGACTGTCGGCTCTTACACGTGCACCTGCAAAAAACCCTTCACTGGAGATGGAAGGACTTGTCGAGGGCCTTCTGGTGAGTAGAGGATGGTGTGTAAGATTCCACATCATGTATTAAAAATTGCGACCTTTAATTACGAAAAAATTTTGTAAGTACAAGCTTTAAGGTGTTCCAGAGGCCGTGGTCTGAAAAAACTGCCGTTGATCGAAAACAAGACGCGATAAAGCAAAGAAGAATGCAAGTGACTCCAGTAAAAAGTTCGAAAATGAGTCTTTTTAGCTGTAAAGTGTATTACTGGCGGGAAAAGTGACGATATGCACTGATTACTCCCTACTGTATAATTCATTAAAACCAGAGACGTACTTGTCGTCAGATTGCGTTAACTTCGGGTCTCTTTTAATTTTCGTAAACATCCGGTGTCCGATTTGATAGGTTTTTTGAATGAAATTTTTGATAAAAAGTGTCTGCTGTCCGCCTTAGAGAAAGTTCAGTTACAGAGAAACAAGTGAAATTCGATAGGGACCAAATTTGCTGTCCGCCTTAGAGAGGTGTCCACTAATAGAGAGAGTTGACTGTATTTCTTTTCGAAGACTGAACTTTTTTGGCTTTTACTGAGATCCTTAAAGTTCCAATCATCTCCTTTTCTTCATCCCTGTTTTGCTTTTCCTCTTCCTTTCTATTTGTTTGTTTGACTTGAAGCTGAGGCGATAGGTTATTTTATTGGCGTACGTTTATCTCGCATTCTTTCTAACTCAAAAACAGAGTGTCAGTCTTACACTAGTCTTACTAGTGCGGATAGGAAGATGACGTATAATGGGCACTGTGACAACAGGGCGCGGTGTGACGATGGGATCGGTCCGGCCTGGTTTCGTTTCGAGGGCTACGCGGGCACCAGAATGCCGACTTCCTGTGTTCCTATATACCGGTGTGGCACGTGCGCTCCTGGTTGGTTAAACGGTGGGCACCCTACAGTAGCTGAGGGTAAAGTGAGTCGAACGGTCTGTTTTCACTTCTCTGGCAACTGCTGTGTGCTCTCTAGAAGTATCCAGGTCAGGAATTGTGGCGAATTCTACGTCTATTACCTCACTGGAACAGCTTGTTACTACCGCTACTGTGGAACGGATTAAAGGGACTTCTTTTGCCAATCTGATGTGTCAGTTGATCTTCAGTTACATAAAAACCGAAGTTAGCCCTGTTCATACCAAACATGGATTTACACAAGATAGATAATGCACGTTACAAAGTGCAGTCAGCATTACCCTATACTTTTTTCTTTTTGCTGTTTGTTCCAGATTGAATTGAACTGCCTTAACTATCTGTATTCGCCGAATTTCTTAGGGAGACATCTTCTATTTTAAATCTGTGTTCCTACATACCGGTGTGGCACGCACGCAAACGTTTTCCTTTGCGCTATGTGTACTAGCTCTCCACAATTTGAAAAGACGTCTTGAATAGTGTCGATTTATTGCTTAATGTTTTAATTCACTAGATTTACAAAGTTGGTTTCTTCCTGTTCTGCATTTGCCACTTTTGTTACATTGTACTGTACAGAAACGAGCTATTTAGATGTAAACTAACCGATTCGATAGTAAGGCCCAGGTCAAACATCGAACTTCACATGAGTCGAACTCAATGTAAATTAGCTGAAACAATAGCTTTTGCTCATTTGCATTGAGTTTGACTCATGTGAAGTTCGACGTTTGAAACAGGCCTAAGTGACATTAAGAAAATAAAACAGGTCCAGTGCAATAGATGATAACGGTTATTGATAAAGTGACTTTGCTGGTTAACCTTGTACTATAGTGAATTTAATGACTGACTGAGAACTTGTTTTAAGAGCCTGTTGCACGAGGCGACACGTCCCGGCGACATGTCCCTCCGACCGTGTCCCCGCGACAATACGCCTCGTGTGACATGTATGCTTTTCAAATTGGTTTGAATTCATGCGACACGTCGCAGGAACAAAATGTCGCACGTACATTTGATCGTCTCGTGTGACGTGCTTGTGCGACATGTCGCTGCAACAAATTTGTAAATAGACCAATCACGGCCTTTCCTGAGACGTCGCAGCGTCAAGTGGCATCGACTGGGACGTATAGCGGTGAAATGTTGCAGCGACAATCGCATCTTGTGATATGTATTCTATTTTTTGTCGCGGGGACATGCCGCCTCATGTAACAGGACTTTTATAGTGAGTGTAAATTGCCGGTGTTTTCGGATTAAAGCAAGGCTTAGCTAACAAATACTATCGATCCCCGCGATGATGTTCTACCGATGGTGTCTTACGTTTTGCTCATTAGGGGAAAAACCAAGGGAAAAAAAAGACACAGTCGAAGCTCTTCTTGCGACCACTGTCGTAAAGCGACCAGCTCTAGTTACGACCCCGGCTACGACCATCATTGTGAAACCCCGTTTTAATTGTCATTCCTCTGTAACAAGCCACTTTTACAATCATGCGCAGAAGTTACGAGCGCCGCACCAAAGCGAGGTAAAAGCATCGCTGGCGGGCCACACGATACGTAAACACGAAAGATGGCTTGGTGTTTGGATCAATATTGACTACTTGCAGTGACACAGAGGGGATATTAGTTCCAAAAGACTTTAAAGAATTAACAAAACTTGGCTTGCAAAGTCTGAGAAAGTTGTGCATTTCTTTAAACATCGATAAACATGCGACAAAAGTGGCTTTGCACAATCAAATCGCTTCACATCTGGGTATTGAGATTTGTGGTCCTCGAGCTGCAGAAATCAACGGCCACAGAAGAGTCACCCTTATGGATGAAGAGCTGAAGAAAGCATTTGCTAAAGTTCAGCCACTGAATCGACTGAAAGTGAACTGGACGAAGGACTGTAGATCTATGCCTGACTTATTGACAACAACCAAGGAGCTCTTCACGCTCGAACTCCAGATTTTTTGCCACTTGAAGTTCTGTAAAACTGGACCTTTTCCTCTATTCTCTCTATTAGAACAGTTAACAGTGCAAAAAAATGTTTCCAGAGCGCCATTTCTTTACGTTAGTGACATCCGTTAAATCCACAATCCGCCATGTTTATGAATCGTGTGGCCCGCCAGCAGAATTAAAAATCCCAGGACGGAGCAACAACTTGGGTGGAGTCGGTGTGCAGCAGTGGGTTTACAGTGTGTGTCTTAGAGTTTGGCCGAGGATCGAACGGCTAAGCAGAAGTGAACTTCCCTAAAGAAGAGGTTGCACTACCCTAAGGTACGGAATATTCAAAATGCGTAAGAGATAGTGAGGAGCCGGAAATGCAATGGTTGTGATTGTTTCGATACGATCTGTTAATTTTTACCCATAGGTGGGAGGTCGAGTTTTGTATACGGCACTGAGCATGCTTGGACCTGTTTTGAGTAAAGGGTTGATCCCCTGTAACCTAATTTGGTGCTTTTCTTGAAATATTTGTCGTCCACTTCTTTATCAACTACCGTAATTTAAATAATTTTTTCGAAACCTCGCCGGAGGACTTGTTGAAATAGGAAGGCGACCTGTGAAGACACTTTTATTACGGGAGCGGGCTAACAAATAGGGGTATCCTAAGATGAAATTCGGGTGCGTTGGCAAACATAAAGTGAATAATAACCGTTTTACGTGGTTATAGCTCAGTGTAAGATCTTACTAATGAGCTAAGCTAAGCAGCTAAAATAATACTGTTTTAAGATCGGCGTTTTTAAGATCGGCGTTTGTAAGATTGGCGCTTTTAAGATCGACTGTTTTAAGACCGGCGTTTTTAAGATCGGCGGTTTTAAGACCGTCGTTTCTAAGATCGACGTTTTTAAGATCGGCGTTTTTTAAGATCGGCGTTTTTAAAATCGGCGTTTGTAAGATCGGTGGTTTTAAGATCGGCGGTTTTAAGATCGGCGCTTTTAAGATCGACTGTTTTAAGACCGGCGTTTTTAAGATCGGCGGTTTTAAGATCGGCGTTTTTAAAATCGGCGGTTTTAAGATCGGTGGTTTTAAGATCGGCGTTTTTAAAATCGGCGTTTTTAAGATCGGCGGTTTTAAGATCGGTAATTTTAAGATCGGCGGTTTTAAGATCGAAGGTTTTAAGACCGTCGTTTCTAAGATCGACGTTTTTAAGATCGGCGTTTTTTAAGATCGGCGTTTTTAAAATCGGCGTTTGTAAGATCGGTGGTTTTAAGATCGGCGGTTTTAAGATCGACGGTTTTAAGATCGACTGTTTTAAGATCGACTGTTTTATAATCGGTATTTTTAAGGTCGGCGTTTGTAAGATCGACTGTTTTAAGATCGGCTTTTTTAAGATCTGCAGTTTTAATATATTAAGATTTATTACTCCCAGCGTTGTAGGGTAAGCGCTTATATAAGATGGCATTCTTACATAAAGGTATTTCTCTTATATGTTTGTCTGTTTCTTATATAAAGGTCTGTGACCAGATAGCGATAATGATCCTAATATTTTAGTAAGATTTGCGCCTGCCAGAAAAAAGTCGTTGAAAATGCACCTTGCAATGTATTTTGCTTTTCAATCAGCATCGAAATACGCCACTTACGTATTTCAAAGAGCGGAAATGTTTTGTGCATATTATTATTTGTTTCAAAGTAAAATTCATTGTCGGATATTTCCTCTCTCCAGCGATTCCCAGCCCTCCCAAAGTGTTCAGCGCTCCTCCGCAAAGCGTACTGCAGAGACCTCAGAATGCAATGCTGGTGTGGGTGGAGGATCTGGTTGTAGATCATTTTATACTGTGTCTACACAAAGTAAAGAACTTAGACGGGCCTCACGATAATATTCAAAAGTGGTAAGGTTTTTAGCAAATGAAAGGTTCACTTTTAATATGGTCATGGAAACAAAGAAATAAATACAGAATACTTCTTCCTTTTTATATTCCTTCTTTCTCACCTGATATAACATTACTACATCTGCATGTGACGGTCTGAATGTGTAGTTTGCTGATTTACTATTTTTACGCCGTTCAAAGAAAAAAAAAATCGCGTTGACGTACTTTTGTGTTTAGATGAAGTTATTTCCTTTCCGCCCTCTTCCTTGCTTTTATATTTCTCTCTCCTTCTTTACTAATCTTCCCAGGATCAGTTTGCATACACAAATCCTCCCATAAACGTAACCTACACTGACAGTTTGGTTTTCTCTAACTTGAGCTCCCCAAGAAAAGAGAATAACTTTGCTCTCTGTAAGGTATTTAAAAGAGCTCTCTGCCAAATAGTCAGTAAAAGTTTACCATATGAAATATGAAACATAATCAGTGTATAGTCAATATAGCCAACAACAAACTATAGTCATGATATACAGAAACTTTGCTTGTAGGCTCTATTCAATGCCATCAACAAAGAAACTAACTTTCAAAAGATTATTATTCTCGTAAATAAGTTGGTTTTATTAGGTGCACTGGAGTAGAATCAAAACGTATAGGGCCGAGTTTTTTAACAAGGCTTGAACACCGGTTAAGAAAGTCCTGGTCTAAACAAGGTTTAAACAGTAGCCATGCGTTTTTGGACCACAGCTGTAGCGTGGTGATTTTAAATCGAAGCCGATCCATGTTCTAAAAATGCAAAGTAATCCTGGTTTACAGACTCCGTCTGACCTTTAATTTAGAGATAAACCAGGTCTAAGTTAGGCTTTGTTAAAAAGACCGGCCCATAATGTTTTCACCTAAGGTTCATGTAGATGAGTGAGCGTCATAAAAGTGGTTATAGTAGACGTTTCGAGCGTTAGCCCTTCGGGAGAGCACACATCATTTGAGAAGGCCGTTCAGGAGTTAAAAGGTTTCTAATACATGTGTAGTCAAAAAAAGGACGATCAATTGGTATTCTTCCATCTCCCATGTGCTGATATATATATACTCACTCATCTTTATAGTACACGTCCACTGAAAGCTTTCAAGTGTGTATGAAAGACTTTAGACTAGGAAGCGGCAAGTCCCAGGATACCGTAACTTTGGACTACGTGGTAATAGGAGGTGAAATATTTTATCTGCACGTGTATATCTCAAGGCAAAGAACCATACTATATATCAAATACGACAAAAATAGATATATAAGCTCAGTATAGACTATACAACACAAGTGAATAGTGCTTTTTGCGCGCTCTGATTGGCTACGAAATTTCGGTCTATCATTGCTATATTCACCTCCCGGTTTGAAACAAAATGGCGCCTGTTTTGCTGCTGTCGCCGAAGCAGAATTGTTTCGGTAAACGAGGCAGCTGTACCGACAACACAAAGAAAGCTACAAAGTTCGTTTTAGCAATGTACACTGGTGAGTTTGTGTGCTTCATTTTGGCACTAAGCCATTGGCACGAAGTGTTTTATGTTTGTTTTTTACGAGTGTTTATTTACACAAACGTTTTCAACTCTAAGGTGAAACATTTAATGTATTGCATAATGGTTTCAACAGCATGAAAAACTTTAAACTCTGTTTGGAAAAAATGTCTCAGGCACAGTTACACAAATTCCTTTAAAATTATCACGTTGTTTTCGGTTGCAAATCGGCCTCTCGAGCGTTATCAGTAATAAATCGACTTTTTGCCCATAGTTTGTCAGAAAATATTGAAAATGGGAGGTTGGCTATTAAATTGTGTTGTCCCCGAGCGTAAGCGAGGGTAATAATCACGACGCTAATGCAGTAGTATCGCCTTATTTGGAGACTCCAAGCGGGTCGCCATCTCGAAATTTAATGTTTATCAGTCTGTCAGTCTTCGTGCGACCTCAAGGCCAGGTGCCTAAGCAATGACGTAATTATCGATTAGCGTCTCCGCCAGTAGTTTTACAGACATTCGGAAATTTGAACAAAGCAACAAGTGTACGTAACTGCGTTCACGAAAATGAACTTGAAAACTTGAAAACTTGAAACAGAACAGTCTCGCGAAGCTCGTCTTCAAAAGAGAAGGGAACAGGCACGGGCAAGGCGGAATCGTGAAACGATCGAACAGCGCCAAACACGTTTAGATAAAAGACGACAATCATGTTATGACCGACATCATCATGAACAGAAGCGTGCTGAAGAAACGGCTCCGCAAAAAAAAACGCTTGAAATCAAATTGGAGCTTCAGAAGCAAAAGCGGGCCGAAGGAAATACTCCGCAAAGAGAACAGCGCTTGAAAGCGAATCGGGAGCTTCAGGAACTTCAGGAGCAAAAGCGGGCCGAAGAAAAGATTTCTCAAAGAGAACGCGCTTGAAAGTAAGCAGGAGATATCTTTGAGGTATCACTGGGCACAACAAAGTACGATCGCGACGCCGTTTTGTGTTAAACTCAGATACTCATTCAGAAAGAATAAGCAACAAAGGTCAGTCAGTGGAAATCGAACAATCACCGTGACAAATATATTCTATCCCGTATCTTGTGACTCGATCACTCTAAGAATCTATCACTTTATTAACGTATTAAAATCTGCATGCTGATCATTTTCCCTCGAAGTTTTGTTTTAATACGCTTTTGTCGCCAATTTCGGCTAGCGCATTTGCTCAGAGCAATCGGAACTTGGAGTCTTTAATGATTTAGTCATATGTTTTTTTTAAGATCTAAAACTGTAACAAATGCTGTAATATGACACGCGGTGATTGCCGCGAAAATCGTTCACAAGCCCCTGGAAGTATGACTAGATTTGAAGCCCGTGTATATTTTGAAGTAAACCGTTCACGTTTTGCTTTGATTCTGGGAGAAATCATGCTGTTTTGAGCGGGTTCACATGCAAAACAATTCGAGCTCATGAATATGCATGACTGAGTCCAGTGCATACAGTCCAGAGTAAAAAAAATCGCATAGGAAGCCTATTCAATTTTACTGCCTATGATTTCAAAATTGGAAATCAGTGTTCCTTTCTTCCCACACTACGACGGCCGACCAACTTCACAATTTAAGTACTAGGAATAGCTCTCGCTAAGTGCCAACAAGCGCAACTCTCTGGAACAGTAACAAAATTAAAAGCAAAATGAAAAATGACTCGCTGGTCGATTCGTTTGTATTTTTTGCTTTTCAAATGTTTTTTGTTTCGTATTGCTTGTGTATTGAATGGCACGCTGGCCTGATGTTGGCACGTTGAACTTTCAACACGGCTCGCTGGCCGACTTTGAGCACGCTCGCTCGATTTAGAACACGCTGGTTCTTGACAAACAATTCGCTGAAGTGCACTAACGTAAAGCGTTAGAAGAGGAACACAACAAGTCCAAGAACACAAGATTGTTTTACTGTCCTTGTGCTCACCCGAAGTAGAACAACGTCGCTACTCTGACAGGACTCCGCAAAACTCGAGGAGACTTTTGCTGGCCAAAAATGCTCCAGCATAACACCAAAGAAGAAGCGCTACAATTGGTTAAAATCTCCGCATCTCGCGCTCCCATTGGCTCAGAAAACAAGCAGAACAAAACAACTCGTATTTTAATTGGCTAACTTGAAACAATTGCAGAAAAGCATGACGTCATTCTAAGTGGTTACACTTCATTCGAGATTTTTTCCCCCTTCTCTCGTGCACGGCTCTATGATGCTGCCGCCTCGCAGCCTCGCGTCTTCGCTCGGCTGCTCGTTGGCAATTAAGAGCGGGTTGCTGTAAATATCGACTATAGGTATGCAAGATAGAAAAATCCGATGTTCTCAAACTTTGCCATATTAAAGGCCTTCAGTAACTATTACCAAAAATATAGATCCGAGGTTGTTTGGACCTTTTAATTTTATTTGGTGAATTTTTTCGTGTTTGCGGGCGGAATTATGCAAATCCAATGCAAAAATACCGAGTTTTTCGGAAGCTCCCTCGCAATGGTAAAGACCGTTCTACAGAAAATTAAGTCCTACAACGTAAGCTAACTCTCTCCTCTATTGACTGTTGCTGTCAGATTGCACTATTATTAAAGCCTGAATTTTTGGCAGATTTTTAAAATTTATGACCGTGACAGCGGTGTGTGACTTTGAAATATAGGTCAAGTTCAACGTCAAAAATCGCACTCTGGTACATCGCTTTGACAACTGAGATTCTACCCCAGGGAAGGACCATCCCTTGAACTAAACAAATAGCAAATAAAAAATTGGGGTAAATTAAATGTTGGATTTCTGGAACGGTTTCATGTCAGGTTACTTGACCAAAACAACACACCTTTTGATCTTTGACTTTATCGAAAATTAGCAGTCGGACGTTCCTATATGTTCATAATTTTCGTTTGAGACCACGACGAAATGACTTATATGGTTTTGTCAGACCCCAGAAACTACAAATTCGCGTTTGTGTGGATCTAACAGACGTTTATTTGGAAACTTGCCCAAATTTACATTTTGTGAGCAACACTAATTCATCACAACATAGCGACTTCTGTACGATTAAACACCCAATCGTAAAAAATAGTCGATCAGAAAAACAAAAAGCTGGATGCTACCTGGTACATCTTACCGTAAAAGGCTATTTCCGGCCAGTAAATGCACTGCTGTTGCCGAAGAAGGCGCAGTCGCCATGTCGAATACGTCCCGGCCGCGGCGTTTAGCTGTTGCAAAGTCAACGATTAACCGCAATCATACAAGAAGAACTTGCTGCACAACTCTCACATTCATGCTTTAAGAATCGACCGATAAACAATTATAATGTGAATGCTTTTTGCAACAAACTTATGAACCTCAAAACTTGTTATGTGATGTGGTTGTCAATCACGAAGCCGCGCCGGATGTGATGTCATGGAAATGGCGAGATGACTGGCGACTCACTGCAAGCAATAAATGTATTTCAAAACAAGTGGTTTTTCTTCTCCACTATTACTGACAAGTTTTCGTTCAATGTACGTTTGGGCACGTGTGCAGATGGCTAGCAGGAATCCGGCTGTCACCATGTTGCTGTTGGTTCGGTTTTTATAGCCGATTAAACAATGCACAGGCGTTGTTGCCCCACCTCAAGGCTACGCCCACCTCACAGTGCTATATATTTCGCAGCGGACAGCTTTCAAAACAAAGCGCAAAGATAATCGTTATCATAACAATTGCCCCGAAGAAATTACTCAGGTTTCCCGTTTTAGATTAGAGTTCCTCTCAATTGAACATGGCTTCGTGCAGTTGTGCAAAACTTGCCGGAGGAATCTGTGGTCCAAGTGCTGACAACCCAGCCACTGTACACGTTGTTCCACTGAACAGTTGTAAGAGAAATATTCAAGCACACGTGAGATTGTACAAAGTTCACAACTCGGCCTTGGACTCTGAGACGAAACTCCTATTGGCACGAGCAGGTATGTTAATGCTGCTGTAACAAGGCCTTGCAGGGAGGAATTTAGCTTCTTGCGAGAGGTGCCTTGTCACAGTCCAGGATCATTTAGTTATACTGAGTAGATCAGGACTAGCAGTCAGGACTCCTTGTCGTTTATTTCGGTCCGAAGACCTTCACCAACCGACTCTCAGGCAAAACTCCTCGTCAGAGGAAAGGGCGCGAATACTAATAATGCTCTTAACCAATAGCAGTTGGACAAGTCAAGTCCGGCTGGTAAAAGAAATAGAGATTACTTCATGGAAAGTGCGCGCGTACGGTTTTTATTCACGAGTTGTGAAGTATCATAAAACGAACGAGCGAGGCTTTGCGAGCGAGTGAGTTTTATGATACGAAACAACGAGTGAATAAAAACCGTACGAAGCACTTTCCATGATGTTTTCTGTTTATATATACTTAATGAGACATTCATCATTCTGGCATAACCTTTTACTCAAACAATTCCAAAATAGTAAAATGGAAAAATAGTTCACAATGGAACCGTCATGATCTTACAAACAGTATTAGCGAAGTAAAAATGAAATACTTGACGTCATAAAGATTACTCCGAATCTGAATCTAGAGTTCTAAGTCGCTTCCATCTTCTTTCCGTTTCGATACAGGTGCTTTCACTTTGAACTGGAGCCACAGGGGAAGAATTCAGAGTGTTTACTGAAATGTTAAAGTGGCCTCCAGTGATTGTTGCTCCCTCAAAAAATTTCAAAGTACCGGTAGCTGGCATAGTTGGCGAACTTGCAATATGACTTGTGGTTTGTTTTTTAATTGTTTCCGATTCAGTGCAGCTTAAAATTTCTGATATGCTTCGTTGTTGTTCTTGATTAATAGAACTATAGTTCACAACACTTTGAACGTTTTTATGACCACTTAACTGCATGATGTGTGTCGGAGGAATGTCATGGTCATTGAGCTTCTGCATCATTCGCTTGCGAGCACTGTGATTTGTAAGCCGTTCGTTTGAAATATCACCTTTGGTCGCCATCGTCTTCATGAGAGAATTTAGTTTGTTTACACCCATCGGGGCAGATTTAAACCATTGTTTGTGTGGCGTGCTTTCCTTTCTTGTGTGATTTATTCCCAGATAAAATGGTGAATCGGCATCTAGCATGTTCTGTGGTCGCTTTTCACGGTACATCTTGTACACAACCACTGGATCACGCTCGGTTCCCGTTGAGAACATTTTCGGCGTAACTTTACGGACATTAGATGGATCTGCACCGGTCCTGGTTTTAGTTTGCCTTTCATTGTATTCAAGGTATTCTTTTCCTTGTGAATCCCGGCGAAGTTTCACATCTCCCCAGCACATTTCCCTGTGCTCTTGACAGCCGCGTAGGCCGAAGTGAACCGCGTTGTTCAACCACACGGTATTCAAAATTGACTCAGGCGAGGAAACACCAAGTAGATTCTTTTCATACAGAATATTCACTTCACTATCTCTCAGTGGAACTGCAGCTCTCTCTTTGTTCCCCCTTCCTGCTTTTTTAAGTTCCTTTTGCTTGGACTGTAAAGATTTTCTAGTAAGCTCAAACTCCTTGTCCGTTATTATGCTCGCGGGATAGTTCGTTTTCTTCAGGTGTCTTTCAAAGCTGGCTATTAAGCTTCTCAGACTAGATGGTTCATAGTCTTCTCCGTCTTTTCGTCTAACAAAACGAATGAAATTTGCCAGATATCTGTCGAGTTCCTGTGGGTTTATATCACTGACTTCGCGTTCTTCATTTTGAGCTGCCAGATACTTCTTAAGCAATTTTACGTCTCTTTCTGTTTTCTCCTTCGTACTCTTGTTTTGTAGACTCTCTACATAGTCCTCCGCTGTGGTATCGAGTACTGCGAACCTATTTTCCTCCATCTTCACGAAACCAAAACACAACTTTCATTCAAAACAAAGCGAAACGCTACAAAAAACGGCGGGACCAGGAAACCCTTTAACAGTAGTGAAAAATTGTCGTTCGCAGCTTGTGATTGGACGAACGATTTTTTTCACGTGTGAAAAGCGTCGTTCGCGGCCTCCCATTGGCTAGAACTCATTTGCGTACGAAATTTTACGATATGGCTTTTTCGTGAGTATGTCTCAGTATGTATATAATAACAATGTTTACAGGATATTAATTCTAACACCTCTGGGTCTGTCTACTCATTTCATATTCTGTTCACTTTGCATCACAGAGTTCACACCTAGATCTGAGCAGCTGGCAAAACTATATTTCAAAAGTTTCAAAGTCCCTTCCTTTTGCGTAAAACTGCTCCGTAACACTGCTATTGCGCTGGCCTCTTAGACTGTTTGCCGTTTAGTGTATGACAAGACAACCTTTTTTTAGAGAACCATTTGACTGATGTACATAGCATTGTTTTTCTAATAGTATAAGTGTAGTAGTATTATATAACATTAGGTATGAGTATGATGGTAAATTCGTAAAGGATATAGGTTATGTAGGGGAGGGCGAAGTTATTATTGACTGACATATAATTCGAAAGTGCCTAGCGACAAAAACTAAACTGAGCAACTGAAGATTTCCGTTTTGGCAGTTACCTTTAAATATCTTGCATCTGAAAGACGTTAAAACAGCAGCATATCTATTTTGAAGGTGTTTTTGATATTGATGAGTCTTACCTTGGACTCACAATTTGCCCAAGACATCGGGATGTGTTCGGAATAAGATGGCGCTCAAACAAAAGAACCTACTCCACCCCCAGTCAATGGTCGTTGCACCAGTCGGCCGTCAAAGGAGAATGTGATATCCCTTTATCACAGTGCAGGCAGATATTTGAGTGCACCGGAGTTATGCTTCCTGTTGCCTCACGTAAGTTCTCTTGCTTTTAAAGTGCAACAAGACAGGCCCGTGGCCAGTGCGCTTGTGACGTCATTAGTACAATGAATAGAGACACGCGGGGTCCCGGGAGAGGAACTTTTGTCGTGCGTTTATATGCAAAAGATATTATAGCCGAGTCAGTTTTTGCACATGACGGATCCAAGAGCTCTCTTTATTTTTCTTGCCCTCTTTTCTTCTAATTTCGGTCAAACAGATATTCACAAAAAAGTGTATTATAATAATTGAGAGAAAACAATTATCGAAGGCCCCGTATGAATATTCTTCGTTTGCAACAACCCAGTTTTCATAGCTCCCGACTCATGCCGGGTATGATGTTTCATACGGAATAATATTTTCAATGAGTGATTTGCTTTTGCCTTGAGTGATCGTTTTTGCCGGGAGCACTTTGAACTTGCTTTCCGATGCACGTGACAGTACTTGTGTGACGCTTGCTATACAACCTGCCAACCTTGTTGAGTGAATTTTCAAGCTGACATGTTTTGTGGAGGAACTGTGTTGTCATTTTGTAATGGGATTGACTGGGGAATACCTGACATCCTAAGTAGCTGTAAGACAGCGTAATAGCCTTATCTCATCTTCCCAGCGTGTGCATCATGTTCAAGTAGCTGTAATTGAAAGCTTTTAGATTTATCTCTGCAACACATTAAAACATGACACTTCCCATGATGAAATCACTTCGTATGAAAAAGCCATCTCAGACGTTACGCATCCTACATGTACAAGTCTGATCACTAATATGTTCAAGACTGCTATGTATTAAGCTTTAACGCAAAATTCTGGGTCGATACGAAATTAATCTCTATCGGAAGCTGCAGACGTTTGAGTACCGTGACAACAAAGGCGTGCATCAAGCTTGTGGAGCGAACATTACGGCTCGGATAGTCGGATATCAACCTTGAGGTTTTGAAGACTTCGAGGTATTCAGTGACAACTATTCTCGATGTAATCGCCTGCCGGTCTTTCCTGCTTTTGTTAAAGCGGCGTGAGTGAAAGCTAAGTAGCTGATGATTCGGGATTCCCCGGCTATGATATTATGCTCGTGACATTTCATTGACAGATCTTGTATCTTAATCTCGCGTGATATTTGCCTCAAACCTATTAGTAATTCAGTATCCTCAGACAATAAACAAAGAACCTATACTGCACGCAAAACGAAGTTAAACGCCGACTGTTCGTATACGCCGCGCGTTACACAAAGCCGCAGAGTTTCCGACAAAGGGAGACGCTCTGCCCGCAGGGAAAAGTTCAAGTTTTATCAAGTTTCGACACGTCTTCTACTACTTATTCGATGTTCTTTCACACAAATATTGCTCAGAACACAGATACATTGGTTGAAGCGGTATCTATAATCGAGCATTTGCAAAACACAACCCTTCGTACTTTACGGGGGTCCCGCTGGTAACACATCAAGCATTATTTTGTGTACGACTATTTTTAAGTCTTCCGACGCTTAAAAACAATGCAAGCCAAAATCGCTCTTAAAGTATGGCTTCCGTGCATCCAGAAAGCCAACCGATGTTCAGTTCGGATGGGATACAGCAGTAAGCAAAGCCTTCAATGGGAATGCAAGTTCCGAACAAATTACCCACGTAACTTTCACTATATTGCAGCTCATACTGAGCTTCATATATTGTAACTGTTCCAGGTAGATCTGTCAGTAACAAAAAGTAGTCCTCCGATGATTGCGAAAGATCCCAAACAAAAGTCAGATTTTCTGACGTTTTACTTGTATCAGCAAGAATAATACAAAGTAAAAGAATACAAAGTACCTTCAAGTTCACCTTCATACTAAACAGTTCCATATATAATCCGCTATCAAGCGCTTGTCAAGAATCGAAATTGCTTCGCCAATACTCTTTTACAGAAAATTAACGCTTCGTGTAAATTTAATAAATGTGACTAAAATCAACGTGAATTAGGGAAAGTTCTCCCGAAAGTGTGTGTGTGTGTGTGTGTGTGTGTGTGGGAGGAGGGGGGGGGGGGGGGGGGGGGGGGGGGGAGGGGAGGGTGCCATCAATACTGCATGCGCCGCCTGAAAGGCAGTATCGTTTTTTAACATTTTTGAGGCTGAAAAAGGGGATCAATTTTGTCTTATTGGTCTGAAATAGTTGATTTTGCATATTTTGGTATTTGGTCTGCAGAAATAGGGTAAAACGTTTTGGTATACAGAGCCTGAAAAAGGGTCGAAAAATCTCATATATATTTTTTTAATAGGGACGACAAAAATGGAAAATTTAATTTAAAGTAGGGCAAGGGTTTTGAGAACACTCCGACTCAAAACTATGAAGGTTTTCACCCCCTCCCCCTCCCCCCGAGAAGAGGTTTTTGGGGGCAGAGCCTTTAACGGCTACAACTACACCAACCGTCCAAGCCATATGAACAATTCAACGTGGTCCCATCTAAAAAGCAGTAGTCGTAAATCTCTTTCGATGCGGACATCGCGCGGGTTTTGCTGTAGAAACTTGATTTCATTTTTTACAAGGTTCAAGTAGTCGCAAGACAACTGAACAATCGCCGGGAATGGTTCATTTGACTGTTTAGTGCTTTGTCTCTTTTGTTGTCAAGGAGTTTCGCTGGTAACGAGTCATCCACAGATCATCCTTTTTTATTTACATTTTGGAGCGATCCTACCTAACACGAACAGAGAAAACGGCAAATAGAAAGAAACCATAACAGCGCGAAAGTTAACCCTGCTTCAAGGTTGGTTAGTTATTAATACAGTGGGGTGACCGCTGACATAATATAATCAGACTGCGGGAGGGGGTAACTATCCTTACGTGGGAATTCGCTTCCCCATGAAAATGAGATATGTCACGCAATTACTCCCAAACTCAAAATGTAGATTCTCTTATCCTTTTGAAGCAAATGTACGAGTGTTGTAATTATAACTTATAGATTAATCAGGTTCATTTGAGTAAATCAAAAGCCAAGTTCCCCATACTGTATAGTATTTTTTCGGGTGAGAAATTGAAAGAGAAAATTGAAGTTGATCACTGAAGTTGAGTCTCGCTCTAGTCCAGAGATTGCTTATTCAACAATTCATATGTGCGTGCGGACACTTGCCACACCAAACTTGAATCCCAGCATCTGTCGCGTTTTCACGCGACAAAACTTGTTATGAACAATTTTGACAGTTTGACTTCGAAAACTTAATTCTAATCAGAGGCCACGATTATTCCAGCCTTCGCTTCAATACTAGTCTGTCTTGTTTTTTAACTGAATGCGTTTCACTTCTATCAGGCTTTCGAGTATTTGTGCTTTGTAACAAATATAAAATTGAAAGCGAGGAATGTAACACGAGCCCAACACGAGACTTACAATATTATTGCGGTTTTGTTCACAGCGTGTTCAGTCCATTTGTGACTGCAAACTCAATGCTCGGGACTATTTCGGTGTGTTTTTCATTTCTAGTATACACACAGGGCAGCCCAGGCTCCGAGGGTCTGTCTGTCTGTCTGTCACACAGTGATATGTGAAACCTTTGTTATTACGAAAGAACATGACCTTTGGCAATTATAAAGAAATGTATGGGGATTTTGGTCGTTCGCCGAACGGCGGTCTTCGGCAACGATTGAACTTAAAAGCTGGCTAAATATGTTTAGTTGCGCGTCATCTTACCTCTCTCCGAACGTCAGCTTGCTGCGCTCGTTGGAACCGGTAAAAATTTCGGGCGAAATTCTGACATCTCTTCTTATGCACAATCGAATTCGACTCTTATTTCTAATCAGAGGCCACAATCAATCCAGCCTTCGCTTCAATACTTGTGTGTTTTCTTGTATTAACTGAATGCGTTTCTTCTATCAGGCTTTCGAGTATTCGTGCTTTGTAACAAATATAAAATTGAAAGCGAGGAATGTAACACGAATCATGTTTAAAATATTATTGCGGTTTTGTTCACAGTGTGTTCACAGTGCCGGTTCAGTCCATTTGTGACTGCAAACTTAATACTCAGGACTATTTCGGTGTATTTTTCATTTCTGGTATACAATGACCATTGCGAAACAAAGGCTACATGATCGAATGAAAGAAACATTTCAACAGGCAATGTACGATAAGCAGAAGAATTTTAAGAGGCAACAGATGTCATGTACAGAGTGAAGCATAAATCGCCATTGTTTTGCGGCTAAAGCTCATCGTAGCTTTGGTTTCCGTTTTCGGTTTGTTTTCTTCCCAGAAGTATTTCGTGTCGCCACAGAAAGTTTCGTCGGGACTAAATATTTAGCTGCTACAGAGATATTTGCAATCCCCCAGCGGTATCCATCAAACATCTGTTTACGGCTATTCTCAGAGCTTCCGCGGTGAACTAAAGAACGCAAGCCAAAATCGTTCCCTAACATCCAGTTTATCAGTGCGTTTTCGGCACAAACCCAAACGGGAGTTTGGATTAAAAGCAGTTAACTTTTACACACAAGTACCGAGCAATTCATAGCCACACTAGAGTTGTTTAACGAAGTCAATTACGTCATTGCATATCACGTGATAATCTGAACCAATCACCGTGTGCTGATTCTCGACCGACAAAAAGGAAAAAATAAAATAAAAATTTGCGTTTTTAAGCTCGCGTTGGGCCCCAGGCCCCCGCGAGCAATCAGTCAGTTGAAGATCAGGGACTGGCTGTTTCGAAAGCCTATTAAGCTAATCCAGGATTAACGAAATTTATTCTCTCTCAATCCCCCTTTGCCAAAATACTACGGGCTCCGGAAAACAGGGCCCAGAACAGCCTTAAGCTGTGCACTTGCTAGCTCAGAAATAATTAAAGACGTTGACTAACGATCCCGGATTAATGCCTCAGTAAGCGAGTTCCACTTGGCCGATTAGTGCCCAAACGTACAATCCGCGTATCATACACCTCGCATCATCCGTCTAAATGTTTATGATGTGGACCATAAAAGCTGTTGTTCAGCAAGGACAACTTGCTCGCTTTTTTTTGTCAGAGAACTTGACAGTATGATTTGTGTGGAATAGTAAGCATATTTGTGGTGAATAATAAATTTTTGCTTTTTAATTCATTAAAACTGAACTGATAAATTCAGTATTATGTTTACTGCTCTTCTGGCACAAATTTAACCCATATACGGACAAAAACAAAGAAGAAAAAACAGAAACAAAGCAGGGCAACATGGAGAATATAGCTTGTTGAGGCTGTATTATTACCTTAAGCATAGAATAACTAAATCAAACAATTGAAATATAGAATAACTGAAATAAAACTAGAATGCAAAGATTAAATAAAAACCGAGAAAACGAAATAAAACTAACACTGGATTCAGGTACCTGTCAAATGAAATAATTTCTAAGAGATTTTGTCACCTCTTTACGGGGCGTAAATCATCGACCTAAAATAAAACTAGAACGCAAATATTAAAAAAAAAAATAAAAATAAAAATAAAAAATAAATAAATAAAACTAACACTAAGTTCAGTTACCTGTAAAAAGAAATAATTTCAAAGAGACTCCGTCGCCTCCTTGCATGGCACAAGTAATCGGACTAGGGTCAGTTAAACGATAACTGTATTTTACATTTAGGAAACAAATTTATTGCTTTTAGCACTGGATATAAAATGAGTCTTATGGCAGTCTAACGACGGTTGAAAAACCAACAGTCGGAATCCTTGGCAACTTGCTATGGCTTACGACATTACAATATAATCGAATGAAGGTTGCGGGGGCCTTCAGAATTGAGTAAAATCGTTAAAATCTGCAGTAAATGCAGCTTTTAGTAACCTTAATATAGAGATGAGACAGAGAGATGATAAAAAGATTTCACTGTTTCACGTTTCCACAAAATAATTACGATTCGAGTCACTGCGACGCAGCGAATGGGTTTTTAAAAAGTATTCTGAAGGTATCCACAACATCCAAGGAGTGCTCCCAAGTTGTCCAACATGAGTACCATTTAGCCACCCACTTGGTTTAACTTTGGTCGAGCTGCACCCAAGTCGACCCTAAGGTTTTAACCGTTCGACTACACAACCCAAGTGAAGCCAGGTCGACGCAGGTTAATCACATATTCAGGCACCAGCTTTCTGCAACTTAATTCGACTTCGTTAGGCCACCAATCACAAGTCCGTAAACAAGTGACACCGCAGAAATACGCTCTTGACGTCACTTCCGTTGGTCAGCGTTCGACGCCATGGTTATCTAACTTCTTATAATTCGAGGTAAAATTTCGCATCGTGTGCACGCCTCGTTTTTCTTGTGTACAACTTATGTTATAAAAAATGCATTTAACTAACTTATAGTTTAGTATCGAATCCTAGTATTGAGTTTCTTGGTTAAGTCTCGAGGTTTTCCGAGCGTTACATTTAACTGCAAATCTGCACTTGAATTAAAGGTTTTGTGCAATAACCGCTGACTCAAAACCGACGTGACCGCACGGCCGAAAAACGTATTTCCGCGGTGTCTACGCAAGTTCTGATTCTCAAAAAACTTGGGTTAACTTGGCCTGGATTTAGGATTCAGCGTACGGCCATTACAGACAAACAAAACAAATAGAACTACCCAATGAAAACAGAAAATGAAAACGTCCTGATGTTCTTAACAGCGCGTTCTACATTGAACAGATCGCGTTTTAAGGCGAACGGCAGAAATCACTGTCAAAAGTGGCAGGATTTAACAATCATTTAACGCTACTGTCCATCCTAACTCCGTCTGTTATCTAAGAATCATATACAAATGGGATCAAACCCAAAAATCTAAGACTAAAAATGATAGCAAGTTGATAACTCCACACGTACTGACAGTTGTACCATTATGACATCATCATGCAGTTTCCATAGAATCGAAGTATTATTGAAAGTCTTGCGGGCGCTGTCCTTATTATTGTTGAATCGGGATAAATACCCCCTTGACAGAGGACACTTCTTTTTTACAGTTTCTTCCAGATATTGTCGCCAAATCGTCGCCTTCTCTCTCCCTCTCCCCACTCCCTCTCCCCCCCACCCGATGCCCACAGTTCTAGTATTTACAAATGCTGCGATTCCCGTTTCTTTGTGCGCCTTCAGGCAAAAGAGCTCTGCGATTCTCGGTAGTCGGCAACTGGCTGACTCCTGTGAAGAAACGCGACTTAAAGTCAGTAATGTTCTCACCGCTACCCCGGGTACGAGAGGTTCTTTCGTCAATCTCGTTCGCTGAAAAAGCCTCTGGAAATCTAACTTCTCAAGCTCATTAGCAATTCATGATTTTATTGGCCAACCAGCACATCGCATTTGGTCCGTTTGATGGGTTTTTATACAGTATCAAATACTGGTTCGAGTGTGTGATCCAATTTCAACTCCTGGGGTCATACTTCTTCCTGAGACGTTATCCAAAAAACTCCACCTATATAAATAGCAACACGGTACTCACTTAGCAGCTCGTTCCCGCTGTCTCTTGCGTAGTTCATCCTGCTGTTGTCTGAGCTGCCGACCCAGTGACTCCATGTTGTGCTGATGGTCGTCCCGGTATCGCTGCACTTCCGTGGAGTAGTTCATTTGGCTCATGGCCTCCCGAGCCTTTATCTCTTCTGTCTGCATTTTGCTTGATATCTCCTGCACACGATCCCGCAGACCTTGGATGGACGCATACAAGCTCTCGTCGCCACCCTGTGGGTCAACAGACAAATCAACAGTGATTGGTCAAAGAGCCCTCTCTACCACAGTCCTTTGCAAGTTGAAAATCCGTGATCCGCCATTTTCAATCCAGGTCCATCCGACTTATTTGAGGAGATAGCTTTATTCGGTCTAAAAGTGCTATTTCCTCAGTTCTGTTATCACTTCACATCTCATCAAATCATCCTGCCATCTCCGTCCATCTTCACCGTGATGTATTCACTTACAAATAGATAACATTGAAATGAAAGAATTAGCAACGGTCGTATCGTTATGGCCGTGCTCTGTCCTTTTGTAGTCTGTATTTGTTCTTTGTTCTTTTTTCTGGTTGAGTAGTAATGAAATGTAACGTAGTGTAAATGAAATGAAATGAAATGAAATAAAATGTAATTAAATGAGAATAAAAATAAAATAAGAAAAGACGTTGCTATTTATCCATTGTGCAATGTAGTGTTTCATGCTGGAGCCCAAAACTAGTGTTGAATAGGATCATCGGCTGAGACACCCCCCCCCCCCCCCCCCGAACAAAGCCTAATCTCGGGAGTTTAGAATGGTCACATCTAAATAAAACATCCCTTGCTGTTCTCATTTGATAATCGAAGGAACAGTCAAGGCACTGCGCATGCACGACACAAAGTTTGACAAAATATTAGCGAGCACTGAAAGAAAATCCCATTTTTGTATCGTCTTCAGCCAGGGCCATCTGACGTTATGAACAAAAAAAAAAAAAATACTGGTATGAATACTGAAAGAAATTCATGTAGTAGTATGGTCAGCAGATATTTGGATTCTTTGTTTAAAGATTGAAGACAACACAAAAGTGCGATACAAAACGAATATAGTGGACGAAAATCAAGATTCATTATAATTCGAAAGCAGTCTCCCGGGCCTTCAAAATGTCTCGACATACTTTAGCATTACAAGGATGATAAGCTTTCCTCGTCAACGGTTCAAAGACAAACAAACAAACTACGGCTTCGTGGAGGGCAAAAATGTTTCGTCTGAACGATTAAGCTCACTATTTATCTCCTCACCTTAGCACTACGTAGGTCAACATGAACGAGAAGCGAACTGAGTTCAAATTCCTCACTGTACGCGTTCTTCAGAGGAACAGAGCGGTAACCTGCAGAGAGGTGAAGAAAAGTGAAGAACTGCAAGGCGAAAGCGAGTGCTGATCACACAGCCAAAGGCTTTGAAGTATTCTTAAAAAAAAAAAAAAACCTCCATTCTTTCAGCGCATGTCACCTAAAAGTTTCCAGGGCCCAATTATCCACAGCGCGATCAAACTGTATTAGGCCCAAAGATTTTGTCATTTTTTAAAATTAACCGACTTAAAAGTCGGTCACAACACAACTTTCTCGATATTTTTTGAGTTTTAGTTGGTCTAATAAAAACGCCTGCAGTTTGTTGACTTCGAGGTTGAAGAAAGGAATCA
This sequence comes from Plumapathes pennacea, assembly GCA_964036295.1. Lineage (NCBI taxonomy): Eukaryota > Metazoa > Cnidaria > Anthozoa > Antipatharia > Myriopathidae > Plumapathes > Plumapathes pennacea. Next base: position 27,126,994 of record OZ038463.1, on the reverse strand, counting down.
GCCATAAACAACCGGGCCCAGATGTACTAATTAGAAGATCCGGCATTTAAAATTGACGTTCTAGCGTAATATGCTTTCTACCCCGTCCAAACAAGGGCCGAAACACCAACGGCTTATGACTGAGCCGATGGTTAAACGTCCTGTGAACGCCATCTTACAGAATGCGAAAAACAGTGTGGATTGATGACGTTTCTGGTGTGGGATGGTGGCCGCAGGAAGTTTGGCCAGGTCCTTCTTAGGACGGGGATAAAAGCTATAATAAATACTAGAAGGTCCAGAATAGAAGTCAAATGCTGCACGCATTCATACAGCATCTCATTGCTGTATTTTCCATACTTTGTCCATTCGCAAACACTAAGTCAATATAACGCGATTATGCAATTAGTTTCGTTTGAGACCACATCGGGTCAGTTTGCTCAAAGGCAACCGAATATACACACTGGAGCTACGGGCTTTTTGTAGCTGAAAACTCGGCCACGACATTCCAGTTGCCTTAACGGCGGGAACGCTTCAATATACACACGGTCGGAGTTTCGTTCAAACAGGACGCGTATTTAACAAATCGAGCATACGCCGTTTCGCCAAAGCATATAGATGAGCGGCATGAAATTTACGGAGTGGAGTTTAGTCCTAAGGCTCATGTCGCACTCGTAACTTTAACGACATTAACATCGACACTTGCATCATTTGAAGTGCAAACAGCGTTTGTCACCAGAAATATATGTCTGGAAGTTGCCAACAAACATTAAAGAAGCCGTCGTATTGCTCTCCACGCTGAGTTGTTATTGACTAAACTTTCTAGTGCGACCGGGCCCTAACTCATATGATCATGACAAATCTGACAATTGTCTCTACCGAGTACCGACTGATGCAACAAATAAACTCTTGACCGGATAACTGCGGAATGCGTACCAGCGGGCAACGTTTAGTTCAATACCTGTTTCGTTATCAACTTCCGCAAAGGAAATAAACACTCAATGCACGAGCTGAGCATCATGACTGCGAGCACGTTCGTAGCCGACAAGTACGTTCCTAAAATCAAGGTAAACGCCTTTTTCGGACTGAATTGCAACGCGATGAGTCATATTGAACAAACAGCATGTGCCAACTAACATCCGGCCATAGGTTTCGTTTACATCCATTCTTCTTGCGTTCGGCAAAGCACGTACTGAGCATTATGACAACGTGCGCATGTGCGTATGGCCGCGTTCAATGGGCAAGAATACGTCACGTGATGAATCCCGACAGACGTTTCCTTTCGTATAAATCCGTGTCTCTGGTGCGTGTAGCATGCTGCCTCCTTCGTCGGCAGCCTAACTCAGATATTTTTGGGGTTAAATAGTTTAATATACCTACAGAATGCCAGATAATCTCAGATGATTAGTAAGCAAATTTTGATACAACGGTTACAAAAAACTCACGACTTTTCACCAAAAATATTTCATATGGCATGGAGACTTTGGCTTTTGATAGCTTGCCGAGATAAATACAGATTGAACCGTCAGTTCTCACTGTGTCAATTTAAATGATTGGGAGAATTTGCTTTACAAACTTGGGAGTCAAAGGATTAAAAAAGTTCTCTCCCAAGCTCCACCCACCTTCCTTCAGGCTGCTCACGGGGAAGATTGCATGCGCAATGAAGTTTGGCTCGCCAAACATATCCTCGTCATACACGACAAACCGCAGATAAGCTAGCGAAGGGTTGATGATGTCCACCTCAAATGGCACCCCCCACACCGGGTTCAGTCCATTGTCCACTGATGAAAAAAAGAAAACTTACGTTGGTTACCTGAGGTCGTCTAATCTCTCAAACCGTTGGATTGAGTGAGTGAGCGAGCAAGCGTGGTGGACGCACAAACCTAGCTGTGGGAGCAAGCGCTAGAAATTTCCCTTCCAGGTCTCGGTACAGGTACCGCACAAACCCGTCACTGTCGCACGCAATTGGTCAACTCGTGTCACGTGAATACAATAACAAACCTGTTTTAAAGTGTAAAGCTGAGACGTGGAATTGAAATTTCAAACAAAAGTTTCATTTCGTCGCTAACGCTTTCATGCAACTCCGTTGTGTAGTGGTCCGATTGAGAACAGAAGGCATGCAAAGAAACTTAAAGAACTTTTTGAAGAAAAGGGAATAAGATCCTTCATGATCTTCGCCGTGCAATGGCCCCCATCTTCTTCCCAGATCGTGCTTCATAGAAATACTCAGGATGCCAAGTTAAACAACATGTTCTCGTTCTCTGTGAGAATGCTCTCGCTACACCTTATCGTTGGATACCTTTGGTTTCGGTCTTGAACTTGTTGTTGTCACAAGGAGCTCCGACAATTTCTACTTCTACAAACGGAGAGGCAATACCACGACCAGACTTCACCAAATGACGAGCAGAAATGACCTGGAGCGAGCACCAACAACAACAACGACGACGACGACAGTTAGAAAATGATGCATACAGCAACAACAGCGTCTTAAGTCTGTAGAGGCTCACACAAGTCGTAAACACCCCCGTACACTAACCACACCCGATACATAAGTTTCCCGGATGTAACGCTCTCTACCGCTGTTCAGTCAAGTGTCCGTATTGCAGATTCACCACAAAGTCTCTTTACCTCAGTCAAAGAAAATTAACAAAAGGACCAGAAGAGTTTTAATGAAGGCTCGGCACGTACCGCCAGTGTGAGAGTCCAGGGTTCCACTCCTGCCATGTCCCTCTCGTGCGGGTCAAAGCTGTCTTGTCTGAGTGAGTCGGGCTGTAACACGTAACCACATCTGTAAAATGAAAGAGACATCAGCGAGGACCCTTTCACTCCAGAGCTCAAAATACAAATTCAAGAAGAAAATGCCTGGTAATGTAGTGAGAATTGATAGCTAAATCGGCTTTCATCCCAGCAAGTTTCTCCACATTGTATGACATATCCCTGGTGACAGACTAAAGGAGACCATGTTTATCACTCTCAGGAGTGAAAACAGCAGGTTAATCCTGAACTAGGTCTAAAACTTTGCTTTATGTGCGTATATAAGTGTGTGTGGTTTATGTGCGTTTCAGTACGCACCCCCACCGGGCTAGACTTTGTTTTAGCCCCGCGTGGCTTTTACCCCACGTAATCAGGTCGACCAATCAGATAGACTTTACGTGTGCGCCTTTGAGCACTCTCATTCAGCTTTTGGACTTTCCGTTTTGGTTGCTTAGTTGCTTTGTTCTTCGTTCTAATTTTGCCTAACGGCTTGAGTTAAGCATTCCTTCCATAAATGAGGAGATTCCAACAGTTTAGCTGGATACTGCAATATTTCTCTCCAACGAAGCCAGGTCCAGACTGACTAACCACCCTTAGACTCAAGCATGGCACTAATGCCGGCCACGTCAATCAAATACAATTCAGCCACCTCAAAACACTCACCGGCCATTGTCCAGAAACTTGCCATGATTCAGCTGCATCGCTCGATCTAAGTCAAAAGAGGAAATAATGAGTAACACTTGACACAAAATCACATAGCTACTAAAGAAAATCCGACGACAAAGTAAGTTTCTTTTGTTTGTTTGTTTTTTTCACCTGGTGTTTGGTAGTTTAAGGCACATAACTGTACCCCGCACGCCCACATCAGGGTGGGGTCGTAATTGGATGAATCGATCCTGCTGCCTTTGGGGTAAACTCTGCTAATCTGTTTTTGATGATACGTGCAAGCGGTCAAGGAAGTCTCCAAACAATGTCTCACCGCATTCTTATTGATGTCTTAACCCTTTCACTCCCGAGTGTGATCAACTTCAAATGTCTCATTCAGTTTCTTACCGGGCGTATATATTATACAGTATGGAGATCTTGGCCTCCTGCTCAAATGAAAGCGGATTAAACTACCAGTTCTTACTACGTCGTTCATACGTTTTCGTCTTAAAAGGCTGGGGAATCTGCGTCTTGAGGTTTGGAGTGAAAGGGTTAAAAGTTCTCCACAAAACAACTCGGACTACAAACTTTGTCCGCACACAATATAACGCACTGGCCACAGGCATAAGTCAAGGTCAAAATCATACAAGCCATAAAGTACCTTATAAATTCTTTAAAATACTAGTCTTTGCCTTGTGCTAAAAACAACGTTCCCGTGTGTAGTGCATTGTTGTCTGCAGCATAAAAGCTGCGAAAACTACAGCAGTACTAACAAATCGAAAACTAAATAATGTTTAAATCCTGCACAAACTATTTTACAGAACCACTTGATAACGTCTCTGGTGAAGCAGTGTGCCACAAACTCTTGACTCAAACCAAATGTCATACAGAACAACACATACAAGGTTTGATTAAGAAAACAATTATGATGAAAAAGACCACGTCAGGAAAATGTAAACGATTTTCAGGTCACCTGGACACTGCATATGACTAACTAGGCTACAAATTAATATTTATTTTCAGTCGTTATAACAAGAAAAAGAAGCCGGAGACAAAAGGATATCTGACAAAGTCTTTGCTATTTCGTTTTTTGATGAAGTTTTCCACCCTGGTCTCAGGAAACGAGGACATTTCATGATGTCTACCAGATACGCCTGAAAAACAAACAAACAAACAAACAAACAAAAACACAAAAAAAAAACAAGTTCGTTGTTAGATTTTGTTTGTTGCGATTTCGTAACGACCTTGAGTGGTAGCACGCTACACCTTAACATCACAATCAGTGAAAGCTGCGGGACCACTGTAAGCTCGCTCATCCTGTCCTCCAAACCAGTCTTGAACGACTCAGAAAAGAAAAAGAAACCAAGCGGATGTTTTTAAGGTCTCGATAAAGGTTCGCGCGTCCCTTAAAAATATTATCGGAAAAAATCATTGTAGCGTTGCTATTTAAGGTATATACACGCATTTTATGTCGTTGTAAAGGTCTAAGACTGAAGAATGCAGATCTAACACTACATATTTCATACACATTAAAGGAAGAGTGCAATTTAGATCAGATCGATGACAGATGTTCGCGAAAAATTAGGTCTTTCGGGAACTAAAATTTTTGAGCGGTTTGGTCCATACCGCTGAAATTTTCGTGAAGACAAGCTTTTCGGCCCAAATACAGTGTCAGCGATTTTCGACGTATTTTTTCGTTCCTGTTTTATTAAACAATTTGTATAAAAAAACGGGTCACGAATCGCTCCCTCTAAGAGAATAGAACCCTTAAAACAAAACGGATCAAAATTCGCTGACACAGTATTTTAGTTAATTCCATTGAGTATCGGAAAAAAGTTGTTTTAGCATTTTCGAATAAAACCGACAAAAGTTTTGATTCCCGTTTCCGAAACAGTTAATTATAGACTAACCTTGCGAACCTTTATCGAGACCTGAATGATGATTGAACTGGAACAAAGTTCAAATTTGGCCACGTTATAGATTGGGAAAAGCGGTTGATGATAGGCCATTTGCAAAGATGAGCGCGCTCCGCAATTCCTCAAAAGGAAATCACCGCGACTCAGGATTAGGTTACCTAACCTCCCTAAGCAAGGAAAAACCTCTGTGATCTCATTTCGAGGGCTTGCGAAGTGCGCGCATCATTTCCGAGTCGCTTTTGCATGTTGATTTTCATGCATATCAAATTGAGCCAGACCTATTTATGGAAACGGAAACTCGGAAGGTGAAATATTGTTGAGAAGGGTGAATGGAAAGAAGAAGGACGTGTCGTTACAGCAGCAAAAAAGGCAATAAAGCCGGAGCAAAGGAGCCGGCCACTTACGTTCCAGATCAAATGGGACTGGCTGGAAGTACACCACTAGGTCAGAGAGCTCCTGAGAAAGGTTCGTCTGTCTCACCATCTGCCTTATCCGCGCCTCTCGCTCTTCGGCCCAGCTTGCTACTTCCTGCAGCTCTTGTAGCCACTCATTTAAATCCTAACAGAAAAACACACGAATCAAGGGTCAACTTAGGAGAGATTTAGAAGTGTAGTATACAAATCCGACCAATTTCTCCACATGTTAAAATACACTCCGTACCATGCCCATGCTCAAATACTGTCGAAGCCTTGTGTTCGAGACCTATATCTGTAGTGTTTTGCAGACTCTTGTCAGATTAAAGTTCGTTTTCCAACACTGAAAGGGGAAGGGAAGTGTGATTGCCGTGTACAGGCCTACAAGCCTGATGCTTTAAGGTCCGGTTCAGACGCCCGCTTCTCGCATGCGCCAAACCTAATACAAACGAGCGAAAAGGGTCGTAGTTTTACTAAAGGAAAAATCGCCACTGTCACGTGATCCCCCTACCTCCTGGGTCTCGGCACAGGCCTCTAAGAGCATCACCCCGTGTTTGAGGATTCTCAGCAGATGTTTCTGCGGACCTCTGGATGAAGGCATTTCTGAAACAGTCAAAACAACATTAAAAATCGTCATTCTAAAATAAATTGTGTAACTTTCCAATAGTAGTGTGAATCAGAAAAAGAAATGTATAATACAATGAAATTTAATTGAGATTTATGTATTTTATCGGTTGTTTCTCATATTAGTGGGTGTTGTTGTTATGTTACATAATGATACAACTGACAATTGACTTGAAGATCAAATGAGCAAATGAACTGTAAAACGCGTCCAGTCCCCGCGTATGATCACTTATGCATAACTGAACAGTAAACCCTGTCTAATCTCCGCGTATTAGTAACCACTTACACATAACTAAAGCCCCGCGTATTGGTAACCACTTATACATAACAATGCTCTCCCACCAGCTATGCTGCTATTCCTCAACAGAGATATGTCATACATTAAGGGAAATGTGGCTCCTGATACCTTGCTCAGATAAAATCTCATTGAATTAACAGTTCTCACTATATCACGCATACACTATTTTCAAAGGGTTGGAAGAATATGTATTTTGAGCTTGGAAGTGAAAGTTTAATAATTCCGCACATTAATCCTTCAGACTTTCAAAATCCTATCCATATTACACGCACCTATGGCACATCCCTCGATTTCAATGCTGCCTTTTTGTAGATCCCCCAGAGGCCGAACTTCTTTCTCTTGAGTCTGTCGACCAATAAGAACTTCCAAAGTTACAAAACGCCCGATAAAGATACCCCACCCCCCTCCCCCACGGAAACAAAGCTGTAAAACACAAAACACAATGCGCATATTACACGCACCTCACTTTCTTCTTCGTCCACACTCTCTTCTGTCACGCAGTTGATTTCCTCACAGTAATTCGCAGGAAAATATTTCTGTTCTTGATCTCCATAATCTCCGATCCACCTGTCGACAACATAACACGTAATTTAGATCAAAATTTATACCACCGCGGTATAATCTGCACAACTTCATCTCAATCAGGGGCCAATTTTACAAGTTGGACCATTATTCTAACACCACTAAACAGACTCTAATCTAGCAAAAATCCGTACAATATTTCAGATACAGGTCCCCAGTGAACAACCACAACAACATTGGGCCATGGTATAGGATTAAAGTGTGTTTGAAAATTTGTCCGACTTGAAAAATACACTTGGTAAATGTTCTATTAAATTGGCCCCAGGCCAAACAAATGCAAACTGAGAGAAACAAGCGGAATAAAAACACAAACACACGCAAGTACTTACCATCCGCCATCTTCCCTGACGACGTTGGTGATGAACGCTCCTCGGCAAAACGACATCTCGTCTGGGTTCATAGCCTCGTAATCCCAGAGTGCTCTGCAGGCAGGCTAAGAAGAGAAGATATGGTTAATAGGTATGAAAAAAAAAAAAAAAAAAATTATCTATATACAGAGTTGTTTGAGTGGCCAAACAAAATATGGCAGAATGTCAAAAAATTGAATTTCATCTTATTATAATGTATATACGGAGCTAAAAAACCAAACGCTCTTGTTCTTTGTTCTTGAATATGCGCAATTTATCTGTTCCCAATAAACTGCCTAAGTTCCCGCACTTACCTTTGTAACGAAAGCAGTGGGTTCATGATAAACCGTGCCGGTGCCATAAATTGCTTCCTCGTCGGGGGACTAAAAGCAACAGGTAAATTGAACCACACGTTTAAAAATAGCGCTCAAAGGTCGACTGCTTTGGGGTGCATGTGAAAAATAATCGTGAACCCTTTGCATAACTACCCACGTGTTTTGGGAAGATGAAAACCATCATATCGCTAGTATGAACCGAGTCGTACTTCGACGTCAAATGCAGAGTTTTGATGAGGAGTTCGCGATGCAGAAGTGAAAAGGACCTCGCTTAGTAATCAAACAAAGCTTACTTTACCCACGATCTACGCATTGAATATACAGATAAGACTGAATATTTCGTGGCACAGTAATTTTTCTCTTGTAACATGACTCCTCAGGCATTACAAAACAGCAATGCAGCTTACCTGACCAACTTTTGAAAGAACCTGAAGAAGGAAAACAGACCGCAGTTAGTGTCACACAGCACGTCAAAAGGTACCGTACAATCCAACGCATGTATAAAGAAGTTTGCTTGAAATACTCCAGTTCCGAGTACTTTGCAACATAAGTTTACTTATCGCAGCTCAAAACTGGCACAACACTATTTTTAAAATTCTACAGCGTCAATTTATTTCCCACGCCCTTGCAAAGCTTGATGAAGTGGACAATGAAAAGGTGAAAAGGGAGAAAGAATAGCAAGAGGGTAAGAAATTCTTATTCACAAGAATTCTTTGTCTGTTCGAAAGAAGCCTTGTGAAATCAAATTAATACTCCCTGATTCAGGGACAAACGTACACACAAGCACGAACGCACACAGAGCGCACACATATCCACGCACGCACATCCTTGTGGTTTGTGGGACTTGTCATTGTTTAAAAGTCCCCACGACGCAAACTATCTTTTGTTTTAGGTCCCCCTTAAGTTTCCCACACAATGTAAATTAAACCTGAGCCTTCCTTATAAGGTCCCCAGTGATGGTCACGTCGGCCCACGCACACACGCGCGGACACTCGCGCACTTTTTGTCTTGCACTTTGACAAAATTTGGATTTGTCCGTTTATTCGTTCCCTTCGATTAAACCCCACGCAGCAAACATGTTGCAGAACTTACTATTTCATTGATGGGATACTTGAGCTTCATGCCTTTGTACAGGGAGTGCTTCATATAAAACTCTACGAGCTCTACCAAACTCTCGAACTGTGCCGTGCCGATGGTGTAGAGACGGCCGTCTCTCTTGATCCGACAGTGTTTGATCTTGCCATCGGCTCTGCAGATAAACATCAATGGATTTCACTGCACTGAAACACGCTCAAACATCTGTCCTTAGATCACCTAAATGTATGACCATTAAGATGAAATCTCTCAATGCGTACGTTCTAACAGCGAGTACCCGGGACAACTTTTTTTCCATACAAACAGGGCCTAAGGGACCGCGGGCATTGAAAAAAAGAAAAAAAGGAAGGTCGAAGGAAGAGGCATACCCCCTTCGCATGGTTTTGCAGCGTGTTCTGCTGTGTCAGTTTTGTAAGGTGATTGTAAGTAAATCGATACCTGAAGGAAATAGCACATGAGTCCTCGCCGGTCTTCTCGTCAGTGTCTTTTCTTCTGACCAGGAACGCTCCGTCCCTCCTGACGCGTTTCAACATGTCCTCCGCTTTATCTCTCGTCAGGTTATCGTGGTACCAGCTGTAAAATGAATACAAGGTAGTTCAGGTGGCTGAGTGATTAACACGCCGGTCTTTCACCTGGGTTAGATTCTTGGTCAGGGGATCTGATCCCAACACCGTAAGTGAGAAGGATATCTCTCCTTTCTGAACTACCACCGTCCTTGGGTGGAGAAGTTCAGCTTCAGTCAGTGTCCAAAAAATAGCAGTTACATGCATAGAATTGACACAAGTGGCCGGTCGCAAGAAGTTTGCCATACATTTTCGATAAGTCAAACAGATGAAAAGACAATACGGACAGTGACCACAAATATGTCGAAACGAAGGTCAAACACACAGTGGATAGCAGATACTCACAGCATGCAAATTAGCAGTGACTGTCCCCCCCCCCCCCCCCCCCCCCCCCCCACAAAAAAAAGTCTTACGATTACCGACCCGATATGACGAACCAAAAATGCTGTTGACAAGAATATCGACACTGTAAATTTACGACAAGATGTTGGCCTACTTTCCACATTGCGGGCTACATTTAGAATACGACATCAGGTTCTACAGGTTTGAAAATATTACAGGAACTTACTCTCTGTCCAAGTGTGCATTCGGCTGCATCGTGAGGCCACGTGAAAAAGAAAGGGAAAAAAAAGAAAAAAAGAAAAAACGAGAAAACCATTAGAATGAAAATAAAAAGAATTTACAATAACGACCTGGTACCTAGCCTCCTGACAGCAGACCCACGAGCGACTCCCGTTTTACTTTGCCGTCCGTAGGCGCCGCAAAGTAAAACGGGAGGCTAAGGGCGGCAAAGTAAAACGGGAGTCGCTCGTGGGTCTACTGTTAGGAAGCTGCCTGTACCAGGCAAAAACTTTGGTGCTTCCATACCAACTGGCTACCTACAAACACAAGCCAAGAAAGAAACATACAAGTGTTCCAAAAGGCGAAATACACGCTCAAGAGGGCAACACTAGCTGCAGACGAGATATACGCTCAAAAGGGCAAAATGTCAGCTTAAAATGTGCACTAAACGCATGTCCAGCGTCACGTCGAGTCAAATTTAGTCAATCATTATGTTTAGTCATCTGTTATTATGACACTGCAATTACTACTGTTTTTGTGAGTGTAGTTTGATAAGGTATCGACCTATTCCTCGCTACTGTTATTGCACATTGTGCTTTTTCATGTTGGGACTTTTTCCCCGTAGCTCATTGTTTCGTGACTGTAGATAAATCTGTCCAGCCCTTTGTTTGTAATTTTGTAACGTAAATGGAAAAGTGCACTAAACAGTGTCATATATAACGTCTTACTTGTGGGATGGCTTCAGATAGAGTCAGCTCGAAATTCATGCTCCTGAGTGGATGAGCTTGGTAATGGTTGATGAGGCTGTACAGACTATCAAACGTCACCTGGTCCACCAAGTAGTACTTAGTCTGGCCATTCTCCTGCTTTGACTTGATTCGACAATGCTGCACTCTAGCTTTCCGCCTAACAAATAACCCACATGATACATTCACCTATTAATCAACAAATATCTACAGCCTAATTCTACCAACTTTTACCAAACAAACTGTACAGTAGTGTGTTAGGAGAATTAATGGTCTGACCAACTTGAACACAAGAAAAACATCCCTGCCATTTTCTCCATACTGGAAAATATACAGTGAACTATGCATATAAAAGGAGAAGTTTGCCCCTGATCACTTTTGTGGATTTAAGGATTCAGGGCACTTCTATATTAATGAAAATAGTCGAACTTCCCGCACAAATCCCATTGCTTTTCTTAGAATGTTCATCAAGAACAAACTTCATTTTGGTGAGGCAAATGTCTGCCAACTTTTAGGCTGAACTAACCCCCCGTTCACACGACACTCGACATCTTTCTGGGAACGCCGTTATGCAGCGATCTCATAACGCTTCGATGTCCGCGTGAGTGACACAAGTTTTACCAACAGTTAAAGATACGATCTCGAAACGGTTCTGAGCTTGGATCCGTTCCTGGATCACTATTTTCTTTTTCGCGTGAAAGCAACAGAAGGCCTCGAACCGTTCCATTAGTGCAAGGTACTTTAAAATGTCGCGGGGAGACCAATGGAAAAATGAAGCGACACAAGCACTGCGATCTTTACCCCATAATCTGCTTTAGCAATTTAAGATTCTATACAGAAACCTTACCAAAATGACAAAGAGAAGTCGCCTACGAAGGTCGTACTTTCGCGTACAAGAAACGAGCCATCTCCTCGGTTGAACTGATTTAACAACTGCTCTGCAGCTTTGCGACCATCAGGTAACTTGCCATGGAACCACCTGAACACACACCAAAACTGTTCACACAACGGTCAACACTTGAACACACTGAGTCTAACGCCGATGGCATGAAAATCAAACAAAACGTATTGATAGGTACATGTTGTCGTAATGAGCAAAATACCATTTAACAAAACATTTATAAGCGTATTATTAATACAAATCGTGTGCACGCCTCGTTTTTCTTGTGCACAACTTATGTTATAGAAAATACCTTGAGCTAGCTTACAGTTGAGTATCGAGTTGAGTTTCTTGGTTAAATCTTGGGATTTTACGAGCACACATTTAACTACAAAATCTGTACATGAATCCACGATTTTGTGCAATAACCGCTGACTCAAAAGCAAAGTGACCGAATGGCCGAAAAACGCAGTTATGCATTGGAAACCTGAATCCGTAACTTTTTACAAACTTCATCAAATTGAAGTCCATTTAGTGGTTCTAAACTGTAGAATTAAATACATGTCATGTGTGAGCTGATTAAGCCAAGCAAGAGGCTAGAAGGATGAACTGATACAGACAAATAAACAATAGACAAGTACACAGATACACACATACTAAAAGAACATAAGGAACACTTACTTTTCGCCAAAATGAAGCTCGTCTTTTGAGGACTACAACAATAACAAAAGTGATTAGTCTTTACGGTAACGCGGTCGAGCGGCTCTATAAACAGATGCTCAAAAACCTACACCGGTCACAAACGCAGGGGGTAAATAGTTTTACATATGTGTGTTGAGAGTAAGGCCCATTAATTAACTTCCTACTCGACAGAAGTTCAATCTTAGAGAAGTATAGCAACTACACTGACTGAGCTTGTTGGACGAGGGGAGGGGAGGGAAGGGGTTAACATACATAATAGGTTACGTATACATGAGTTCAGCTTTCGTTATGGTGCCATGTCTACAACTGTCACTGTTTCAACTGGTTACAGTGTGACCCTTGTAGGGGAGGGGATGTGGGAGAGAAAGGAGGAGGAGGGGGAGGGGGAGGGGGCTTTGACATCAACATCTCCCTACCTCACCGATACCAAACCCTTCCAGACTCGAATCATCATCGTCATCGTCTTCTGCCTTGGTTTGTTCTTCGGTCCAGAAGAGTTTGTGCCTCGTCAGACAGAAGAAATGGCGCTTCCATCCCTGACAAAAACAACACCACTCACTCATGCAGCTCATCTCTACGCTACTCGAGTGTTCTCCTGCGTGTTTAGATGAGGCTACGTTATACGGGAACGCGTTATTTCTTTCTTAGATATGCGATAAATCACATATAAAGTGAATTCACTCTAAAACGGAAACCTTCGGGACTTGGTCTGCTTATAGAGAGTTCACATACAAATTGGTCGGCCAGGACCAACAACACCTGTCCGACTTAAAAAGATGTCCGCCTTATACTGGTGTCCGTCTTGAGAGAGTTGACAGCATGAGTAGTAAAATAACACTCACGTGATCAATCTCGTCTTCCAAAAGAAGGTAGCCATTCTTTACTGACTGACTCAGGTCGTCTTCGGTTTCTAAAAACAAAGAGAACAGAGCAGAGCTAGCGAGAACTTAAAATGACGTCTTGTACAACAAGTCTTCACTGGTAATTCGCATGTATAGTTATTATAGCCATCATTCCACCTGTGTTTGGTTACTCGTTGCTCGTGAGGAAGCCGACGAGCTTAGGATTTGAAAGTGTGTCTTTATCTTCGTCATATTTTTATTTATTTATTTTTTCTGCGTTACGAATCAGCACACGGTGATTGGTTCACATTGCCACGTGATATGCGATGACGTAAGGTGACTTCGCGAACAACTTGAGATGTGGGCGCCGCGATTGAATTGTACGTTAATACAATTGCGTGTAAAGTTAGCTATATCCCATCCAAACTCAGCACCGTTTGGCTCTGTGGAGCATGCACGAATAAACGGATTCCAAGGAACAATTTTTGGCTTGCGTTCATAAGTTCATCGTCATAACCGTAAACAAATGTTTGATGGATTCGATTATATTTAATGGATATCGCTACGGGATTGCAGATAACTCTATCGCCGCTAATTATTTAGCCCCGACGAACTTTCTGTGGCGACACAAAGTACCTCTGGGAAGATACCAGGCCAAAAATGGACACCGAAGCCATGACGAACTTTAGCCGTAAACATTGATGATTTTAATATGCTTTACACTGTACATGACATCTGTTGCCTCATACATACTGTAGCTTTTTTGTAAAGTTTTTTCACCGAAAGTATAACCGTTTTTGCGACGAAAAATATCCATTCTCGCCGTTTAAGACTCCATAAAACGCTGCTTTGGACTCTGTGAATTACATGTTTTGCTGCGCGCGAGCGTGACAGTTGTCAAAATGCTTCGGCTAATCGTATAGGGCTTGTTGTAAGTATTTCTTCTATTCGATCATGTAGCCTTTGCTTCACAGTGGTAATTGTACACTAGAAATGAAAAATACACCGAAATAGTCCAAAGCATTGAGTTTGTTAGTCGCAAATGTCTCAACACGCTGTGAACAAAACCGCAATAATATTGTAAACAAGAATTGCCAGTGAGCTCGTTGGGTGGGGTCGAGACCAGATTAAACTAAAATGGAAAGAAGTAGGGACAAGAGCGAAACTCGCAAAAGAGACTTTCAGTTTCTCACCAGAAAAATATCACACAGTATAGAGAACTTTACTTTTGACACCTTACTCAAATGAAACCTATAAATTGTCATTACAACACTCATACACTTGCTTCTTGACAGTTTGACTTTGAACACTTTAATCAGAGGCCACGATAAGCTAGCCTTCGCTTCAATACTTGTTTTTTTTACTGAATGCTTTTCTTCTGTGAGGCTTTCGAGTATTCGCGCTCTGTAACAAATATTAATTGAAAGTGAGGAAAGTAACACTAGACTTGTTTATGTACAATATTATTGTTCACATCGTGTTCAGTCACAAACTCAATGTTCAAGACTATTTCGGTGTATTTTTCGTTTCTAGTATACAATACCACTGCGAAACAAAGGCTACTTGATCAAATGGAAGAAATATTTCAACATGCACTGTACGATAAGCTGAAGCATTTTGACAACTGTCACGCTCGTGCGGAGCATAACACATGTAATATATTCGTGTGAATATTTTCGTCTCAAAAACGGATATACTTTCGGCGAAAAAACTTTACAAAACAGCTACAGTATGTAGGAGGCAACAGATGTCATTTACAGTGTAAAGCATAAATCATCATTGTTTACGGCTAAAGTTCGTCATGGCTTTGGTGTTCCGTTTTCAGCCTGATATCTTCCCAGAAGTATTTCGTGTCGCCACAGAAAGTTCGTCGAGACTAAATAATTAGCGGCGACAAAGTTATTTGCAACCCTGTAGCGTTAGCCAACAAAATCGAATCAATCAAACATTTTTTGCGGCTATGACGGTGAACTTAAGAATGCAAGCCAAATATTCTTTATCCGTGCATGTTCCACACAAAGCCAAACGGTCCAACGAGCAACAAGTCTAGTGTTACATTCGTCGCTTTCAATTTTATATTTGTTACGGAGCGGGAATACTCGAAAGTCTCATAGAAGAAACGCATTCAGTAAAAAAATGTACATATGTATTGAAGCGAAGGCTAGATTATCGTGGCCTCTGATTAAGAAAAAGTGTTCAAAGAATCGACTGTGCATAAAAGGATAAGTCACGCATTATTCTTTTCTGGCTGGTTGACCTTTCACTCTTTAGCTCAAAATGCATAGTCGCTCAACCTTTAAGAAGCAAGTGCAAGCCAAGTGTAGTGTTGTAATGACAATTTATAGTAGTTTCATTTGAGCAAGGTGTCAAAAGTCAAATTATCTATACTGTATGATATTTTTCTGGTGAGAAACTGCAAGTCTTTTTTGGGAGACTCGCTCTTGTCCCTTTCGTTTTAGTTTCTTCTGGTCTCGACCCCACCCACGCCACGAGCTCACTGGCAACGCCAGTCTTGTTCACCTTTATCAGACTTCATAGAAAACGTGATAACATTTTTCGTCACTAACTGCCCTTCCCCCTCCCCTCTCTGCTCACAGCGGCCTGAATGCGAGTATTCTCCACCTGTACACCTCGATTTCAGACAATAGAGCAGTTTTCGAATGACTCTCGGAAGCCAAATCCAAAGTTATTACGGCGCCAATCACAAAGACTGTAAGAAAACACTTTTAACCAATCAAAAGCCAAAACAATTTGCGATTGGTTTTAAGAAGATGCCAATAAGCAATGCAAGAAAACACCATCACCACATGCTGATCGCTTAAGCAGATCGCAGTTGGGTTTGGCTTCTGTTCCTGACCGAGAATGCTGCAAAACTTGTCTGGATCGATCAAAAAACGTAGCAAATGTACAACCAAAACAATAACACAATTAGTTTCGACAGTCATCCTATAACAGCTCTAATAACATGCATACAGTAATTTCTGCATTCTGATTGGCTGAGCGCACGTCAATTTATCCCAAACAGTGCAAAAGTGTGAAATTAACAGTGCAGAAATTTGAAATAAAAATTGCCGACAGCTGGCGCGCGTTTTGCGAAGCCAAACAAAACAAAAGGGCGTGTTTTCATTCCTCAGGACGATTCCGATTCTGTTTGCGAGAAAACAAAGATCTCGAGAGGCACTTGTGATTTGTAACGAAATTGAAAAAAACTGCGCGAAGTAAATTATTGTATGCATGTTATTAACAAGTAATCACATAATTTCTCGTGCAATTTTGGAATAAATAAGCACTCGTAAATTTTTCAAAGACCACAAATTGCACTCGCGCGGCGCTCGTGCAATTTTGTGGTCTTTGAAAATTTACTCGTGCTAATTTATTCCAAATTGCACTCGAAATCATGCGATTACCTATACTAATCGTAACTCAGTATATGACATTATTCACGCGGCCCTGGGGTTGTTGTATGCAGCTTCCAACACTACACTATAACTGCTCCTCATTCTGTGTGTACCACAATTAAAGTTTTGTCGAGGAAACGTACTAGCTTCTCCTTCGCTCGTCAGCTGCTGTTGCTGTTGCTGTTGCTGCAATTGTTGCTGCTGTTCCTGCTCCTGACTTATGTCCTTTGGAAGTTTCTTATGCTGCAGTAAACAATTAATAAACTAATCAACCAAAGCAGTGTCAGTCTCCTGATCGAGGTATTCTTGGTTTGCAATTGACGTGATAGCGGCCATGTTGGACGACATTTAATAAGACTGCTCGTTAACTTCTATCGTAAGTTATCCAACATGGCCGCGATGTTTCTGTATTCTGAATCTCCAGGGATTGATTGCAACCCAAGAATAGAGTAAACAATAAGTGATACTGAGGAGGTCTCTACCGCCAAACTAACGGTTCCACCAAACTGCCATTAAACGCCTTTGACCCTCCCTCAAATATAATCGAATAAAGAATTCTACACCCTCGGGACAAGGAAAACTGTCCCTTTAATGGAGATGTCCCTTGAACGGAGGCTAATAATTGTCCAACTAAACAAGCTTTCCTTGGAAGACAGTCATTAATTTAAGGTCTCAACAAAGGTTCGCGAGTCCCTCTCAGAAAAAGGAGTCATCGTAGCGTTATAATTTACGTACATACATGTACTATTATATATCCTTGCAAAGGTCTTGGGCTGCAGAATACAGATCTGATGTTAGCGTTTTCAGGCACGTGGAGAAGGGATAATTTGGAAATTGACTGTTTCGGATACGGGAATCAAAACTTTTATTCGAAAATGCTAAAACAACTTTTTTTCGATATTCGATAAAGTTGACCAAAATACCGTGTCAGCGAATTTCGATCCGTTTTTTATTCTCTTTTTAAAGTGGAGAAAGCGTTTCGGGCCCGTTTTTTGTATACAAACTGTTTAACCAAACAGGAACGAAAAAAAAAAAAAAAAAAAGCTGACACGGTATTTGAGAATAGCTCGTCTTCTACACGTCACAAACATTTCAGTGATATCGACCAAACCGCTCAAAAGTTTTAGTTCCCGAAATAGCTATTTTTTCGCGAAAATCTTTCATCGATCTGATCTTGATAGCACTCTACCATAAACGTGTGTGAAAAACGTAATAGTGGATCTGCATCCTTCAGTCCCAGACCTTTACAACGATATATAGTACGCGTATAAAACAACGCTACAATGATTTTTTTCGATAAAATTTTTGAGGGACGCGCGAAAGTTATCGAGACAATAAAATGGTCAAATTCAAAAAAAAAAAAAAAAAAAAAGAAAAAAAAAAGAAAAGCTTAAGATTCGAAAGCTGTTACTACTTGTGATTAGAGTACAACAAAATCTAATTATCAACCTCTTTAGTGTTCCTGTGTATCAGATTACAGTCAATTGTCCCCTTAATGAAGGTTCAAATAGCATTTTAGAAGCTGGAAAGTGTTCCAGTCCCCTTGATAGAAGGAATTACATGTGCGTTTTTCAGGGACAAGGACCGACTGTCCCCTCAAAAGAGGTTTCCCCTTAATGGAGGTGTCCCAAAATAGAGATTCTACTGTAGTTAGTAACCCGAACGTACCCAATAGTCTTTTTAGTAAATGCGAGAACGAGGTCTGACCAAACGCCTCGCTTTCATGTCCTAACTGAAATAAGTAATATTTTTTAAAATACAATGCGCACATGATTAATGCTCCACGCACGAGCCGTCAACGACCACGTTAAGTAAAAAATCTCAAGCAGAATGGGGAGGGGTTACCTTCAGGATTATTTTGTGCTTTAAGTCCATGGGTGATGGCATTTCCTTTTCATTAACATCCACAGGCTGGGTCAGCAAGAGAGCTGGCAAAAACAAAGTACAACATAAAAATGAATAGCTATAACTTTTGAGTGCTGCTTGAGTAACATCATCAAAAAAAGTCTGACCGCCTTCCATAACACGGCTAATTGTGCCATGTTCTCTTCGCTTGTCACGTCCCGTAACCATGGAAACTAACACGCAGCAGCTCCAGGCCAAGCTGACATTGTCATTCCAAATATCTTTATGTCAAATACATTACTCCTTAGTTCAACACCCCCCTCCCAAAAAAAGTCGTTTCCTAGACTTTCTGTTCTGTGCAATAATTGTAGCTGAGTGCAGAACATTTCACTAGTGTCCGACAATCCTAACAATGCAGCAATTGTCCTGTGTTTTGTTCAATAAAATGACCACCAAAAATGTCTTCCGTTCTGTTACAGTTAAGCAACACTGATGGAATATGCTCGAAAAGCCATCTTTTGTGCGCTATCTTGGGGACTGGAGTTGAATGTGCATTTGGTAACTAGTTCTTTTGAGTGATCGTGAGGAGGTTATGGTCCTTGGATTGCACTTTTGACAATCTCACTTGGTAAAGGCGAACTTGGTTCCACGAGGACTAAACTTCCAACTGCGATAAACATTTTTCAATAGGTCGCGTGACCCACAATTAACTACTCTAATAAGAATTCGTTTGAGTACCATAAATGAAGGAGCATCAACAAATAATAATGTAGACTTGCAAACTTCAGGTCCACAACATTAAAACATCAAAATTGGCAAAAGTTCAGAAATGTAAGAAGATTTGTATGGGAAATGTTGCTGTAGGTAGCCTTGCAAGCATTGTTGAAAAAGGCTTATTCGGTAAAACAAACTTGACTTACGGCCAAATATCTCTTTGAAAGCCTGTGACATATTCTTCTGCTGTGGAATGCTGCAGTGATTTTCTAGTGACAGGATCAGCGGAAAACTGGAATAAAGCAGTATAAGAGATCGCAATAAATAACATAAACTACAAAACAATCCTTCCTTTGCGCTGCGATAATAGAGTACCGTAATGTCAACGCGTGACATTCGCTCTTCCTCAGTCTATAAATATTTACAGAGAAATCAGATGATTAAAGTACTTCCCTGGGAAGAACAGAAACCAGTGGCAAACGTCAAAACAGAATTGAAAGATTTAAGGTTCCAGCACACTAGGCGGACCTTTTTTCCGCTGCGACAAGTCCTTGCTAGATGACCCGCAGGGTCTTGGAACCTTTATAACGGTGCAAGAGAAACTGTAGTCTGATGAAATCCCCTACTACGTCACGGACCCATATTCAGTATAGTATTAACCGCGTGCACATTACAAAATAACTTGATGCAATTAATTTTTTCAGCAACTACAGTAAAGCCTCGGAGGGATAATTTGGAATTCAAAAACCCATGCCTGTCTTGAAAGTTCCCTAAGAAATATGCCCACTGTATATACAGTTGCAAATGAAAAACAAGGAAAGAGAATTTATAAAACTATGCAAGAGTTCCTATTTAACCATTTCACTCCCAAGTTAAAAATGCAGATTCTCCAAACTTGTTAAGAAGAAATTGTATGAGTGATGTAGCGACAATTTGTAGTTTAAACAGCTTTCATCTGAACAAAGGATAAAAAGCCCAGTTCTCCTTACTGTATGATACATTTTCTGGTGAGAAACTGAATGAGAAAATTGAACTTAATCATTCTTGGCAAATGACTCACTCTGATGCCACAAAGGCGTTATCTTTGATTGCTCGCAACACATCCACAAACTTGATCTTAGACACCAGCGTGTGTCCATGTGTGATGATGGGGAAGTCTTCAGGTCCGTCCCAGCAGTCCACTGTCAAAAGATTCACCAGTATAACGATACATCAAGAAATCACTAACTAGTCACTAGTTCACATTAAACTCCCCTGCCTTCACAAACGTCTTCCACGTGTCCACGGTTTACAGAACTAAGTCGTAACATTTCGTGCATTTTAGCTGAAACGTTTGTAATTAGAAAAAGCCTCGATAAAACAATTCGATAGAACAAATCTTCAGTCCTTTATCCGACTTTACACTTTGGAATATCGCTTTATCAAACCTCAATGTTGGAGGAACATTAGAACCAAAACTGAAACGTCAAATTTACAGACTTCTTCTTCAAGGCTTGGTCCTATAACTCTACAGGATAATTTTCATGCTTCAAAAGGAAGCTTTAATTTTTTTTTTTTCAAACAACACCAGAATCAAAGGGAGGCTTCTACGCAGCACGTACATATGTACCAACAAGAACTTTTGAAAATAATTTTCTAAGAGTCGAAAAATATTAAATTTGTTGGCTGGGACATAGATTCAACAATAAATGGGAATAAGACTACTTTCTTATGCTGTTCTTCTGAACGGGAAACTGAAACAAAAGTATTTTAAGTGCTTGTGGGTTTCGAATGCTAGGGTACACAATGTTGTGAGTCAAGTGACATGGGTGAGAATGACGAAACTGCTTACGCTCAAGGCAACGGCACCCCATCCTGAGACAGCGAACGTACGCTTCAACTGAAGCTTCTCCCTGGAACTGATCTGCCATGAGATAACTAAAAACAAAATATTTTCAAAGGTAACCATACCGAATGATTTTCACTGGCAGGACCCCGTAAAACATCAGCTGAAATCGCATTTAATTTTTTCCTAATTTTTTTCTTTCTTTTTCCCTTTTTTAAATCCATTTCGAGCATCTTGGATGTAGTTTACAGTGTTAAAGTACAAACTTCTCTGTAGCCAGATGTACCATTCGGCAAATCGGCGATCGAACGATATCAGAATCTCCCCGTTCTTCGAACATGCGACAGCATCAGCCCTATATCCAGTCACCTGATAGCTCAATTTCTCTTTCTAAAACTCGTTTCCAATTTCGAAAAGAACAGTGGTCGGCGTAAGAGGCCAGCATTTACCCAGTGGCCGCCATCTTAGATTAATTTGAGGGAGCCCGAAAGAGCAACTCAATGCAAACAATGAGAACAACAAAGCGTTACAGACAGACGGACGGACGGGGTTATCAGTGTAACTCATTCAGAGTCTTCCCACCAGTGCCACTTACGTGTTGTGTGACGATGCCACCCAGTAGTGGTTCAGAGGTTTGGTCATGTCTTGATAAACTTCGCAGTGCGCTGAATTGAAAATGTTGTTGCCTCTTGAAAACAAGTAATCCAGGAACTGAGAAAAAGAAAGAAAAAGAAAAAGAAGAAAAAAAAGAAAAAGTGGACATGTGAAGCTATGGATCAAAACAAATCTAACTTCCTCGCAGCTTTCTAGGCGATGTCTTAGCTAATTCTGTGTGTCCCTTGAGAGTGCATACAACGTAAACTAGTCACCTTTGATAAATAAGTACAAAAATTTGACCACAGAAATGGAGAACGTTATGCCAGACTCTTCGGTTGTTTTCAACACAAATACTCTTTTGGCACAGAAGAATACTGTGTTGTAAGCAAGACCTGAATATTGTGTGTACAGTTCGTGGAAATTGGTACCACTACAGTAGCTTTATCAGCATCAGTGGTACAGCTGGAAATTCTTGATGAGTTGTGTGGTGAACTTCTTATTCCGTTAATACAAAATAAATTGTGAGGTCACGACTTCCCCAGTGGAACACTGGTATTATTTGTTATTCACCAAATTTATTTGCTACGAGTACAAGTACTGTACTCCATCAGACCAGAAAGTGAAATTTGCAATTTTGTTTCCCTGTTCATGTGTCAATTTATATTACAAAGAATTTTCGTTGAATTATGTAAACAGTAGGGAGGGAACTAGATGCATATAAACCCGGTTGTGCTTTTACAAGCAGTTCCCCTTCCTTTCTATATTTGATATAATATGTTGCAAATTAAGATTATCAGGTATTATTAATGAACTAGAATCAGATTACTAATTATGATGCGTAAAATGTAATGTTCTGATTATTCTATTCTTATCGAGAAATGTCCATAAAATGTGCTGTAAAAGGTTTGCAAAAATTCTTGAATAAATGAACAAGCCACAATAACATGCATACAGCACCTCTGAGACAGTGAAGTAAGGTTCCGAGTAGTTCCTGCTCTTGTCCTGCAGATAGTCGTGCATATACCTCTTCACCAACTCAAAATCCCTTGCCCCTGGCTCCTGTAAAAATCACACAGCAATAAACATCAACACCACAGCGAATTTTCAAATGGGCCCTCTCAGCCATTTTAATGTTAATATATAGAAATAAGTGAATGCTGAATTTGGTTCCCAACAGGAAAAATACGTGAAAAATCGATAATAAAACAATTCATGTACATGCAAGCAGAACTTTTAAGCCAAAAGAAACTAATCTCCTTCTCAAACAAGTCAGATTGAAATGGATTGCTGATTGATTATTCAACTTTCAACGGCCCTAAAAATGGTTCTGCACACAAAGGACTGTGGTTGAGAGGGCCCTTTAAACCTTTCACTCCCAAGAATGATCAACTTCAATTTTCTCCTTCAGTGTCTCCCCAGAGATATATTATACAGTAAGGAGAACTTGGCTTTCAATACCTTGCTCAGATGACAATTGATTAAACCATCAGTTCTCTCTACATCACCCATACATTTTCCTCTAAAAAGGTTGAGAGAATCTGTATTCTGAGCTCGGGAGTTAAAGGGTTAAATAAGCTTTGTATGTAGTCACTACAGTACATTTCAGACTTTCAGTGTTGTGTATTAGACATGTGTACATATCTCACACAGTCAGCAAAGACTAGTTCTAGTTCTAGTTCTAGTTATACAGGCAACGATACAATGAGTTTTGGTCAGTATTATTAATGCATCAATGTGAGATTGATTTGGACTTGCTGAGCATATAAAGACTGTGTATATTGATATTTTGAGCATTAGCCTTGAATCAGAACAAAGAGGTCCAGTTACTGGGGCACAGTTAACACAGAATAATTACACTAAATCCTGGATAAGATCTAAATGTTGTTGTTAAGTCTCAGATAGTCAGATAAAGATTCTTTATACTGAAAGTATTCCCAAAACCTCAATCTGCCATTTTCAGGGCCCCAAAATTTGACAGCAATTTTATTGACAATCCACTTCCATCCAAGAATCATTTAAAAAAATTAGTTTCATTTGGCCAAATAGTGCTTTGTACAGTACAGCTAACTACTGTTCCTATACTAATGTTTCTACACATTCCAGAAGAAAATAAGAACAATGAATTAGCTGAGAGGGACTCTACAAATAAACTAGCCTCTTTTCAGTTGGTTTTTTGACCATTTTGCAGACTGTGAACAGTCCCTCCTTTTCTCTCAAATTTGCAATTTGAAGCTGAGCGAGAGAGCAAGGCTGGAGGCTGGAGGCCAAGCTGAGTCTGGATGGATAAACCCCCACCTAGTGTCCAGACTCCGCTCGGCCTCCAGCCTTGCTCTGCCCCTCGAGTTGCTTGGCTTCAAATTGCACATTAATTTACAATCTTTCAAGAGAAAAGGAGGGACTGTTCACAGTCTAACCATTTTGTTCAACAGAAGATTGAGAGAAAGAATATTGATTTTACAAAGACAGCTGGACAGGGCCCACACAAAATGAAATTAATACTAACACGCTGCTGTTCCAACAGAAACTTTTGAAACTTTTTGATTGGCACATATGTTCTGAAAAAAAAAAAAAACAAGTGGGTTTAGCTGGAACTTGTCAATAACTAAATAACTATTGTAAATTATTAAGTCCACACATACTGTAGGCTGCCACACATTCCGTGTAAAAGTCATACCTGTAATTATGCGATTAAACGTTATTCCATGTAATATTTTGAATTGGACTCCCTGGTACTTATACCCAAAGTGCAGGGAAAACCAAAAGAAATGCTACCTGCATCCTCATTCCAAGCTAGACCTGATTGTCTTCCTGCATACAAATCTCTTTAGGTTAAAATAGCTGGGCAACTCCACAAAAAAATTCTCATCACTAATTTTGGGATGTGCTTTCATCTGGTGCTGACAAATTCCTTCTCACAGGACACACCTTTTTGCAATGGGTATACAGCAGCTGTATGACCAGAATTTGCTTTCATACACTTTTCTTGCAAATTAGTAAAACAGGAAATCAAATAATACAGAATGAATTAGGCAGGGAATATGTCAATTATTCATAATAACCCAAACCTTTTTCTTACAAAAATTCAATCATTGAAGTCTCCTGATACAATTATTATTTTATCTTCTCAGCTTCCACTGCTCTTGCACAAAGTAATTTGTTTTACTTGAAGAAAGGATATATTTCTCACATCTGAGCAAAAATCCCAATTCTCCCACACATGTGAATTTCTCCCAAGCAGAGAGAAGTCAGAGTCTGAACTGAATGAAAGACTGGGCCCAGTTTTACAAAGCATGATTAGGCTAATCCTGGATTAGGTCTAAACTTTCTTGTCATTTATAAGCCTGAAAACGTGAACGTTTCATCCACAACGACTTTCTTGATAACGTTATCTGCAAATATCGTATTTCTAGTATGTATTTTGGGGGTTAAAGCAATTACGAGAAGGAACGATTGAATCGTTTCACGTTTTTTTTTGGGGGGGGGGGGGGGGGGGCATGAGTTTTCCAGATGTGGAAAACTAAGACCCTGCCGAATGTTTGTGAAATGGCTAAAAATACCGCATTGTTTGATGTCTCGCTCGAGCAGCTTCTGGTTAAAGCAATTACGAGAAGGAATGGTCGAATCATTCAGCGTATTTTGGGGGGTCTGAGTTTTCCACATCTGGAAAACTAAGACCCTGCCGAATGTTTGCGAAATGGCTAAAAATACCGCATTGTTTGATGTCTCGCTTGAGCAGCTTCCGGTTAAAGTAATTACGAGAAGGAATGGTCGAATCGTTCAGTGTATTCTGGGGGATCTGAGTTTTCTAGGTCTGAGGTCTGAGGTCTTAGTTTTCTAGACACCCGAATGCAAAATTCTCTTTCGACGCAGAAAAGAAAAACAAACTCTCACATTGGCTGATTGAAAACACACCACAACTTACTAACAATTCTGTCAAAGAGTCGATGGAAAAGATGTCATTTAATCGACAAAAACACTGAAAGTACTGTTAAGCCAGCACCCTGCGGTGGCTTTAGAATTTCTGATGATGTAAATGTTCTGAACAGTACAATTGTTGAAGATGAACCCAGGAAATTCAAGTTGCCGCTTCAAAACAACGTGAGACTCTCCTTGAACTATGGCAAACAATGAGGGTCTGGAAAAGCCAAGTGATCCGTCGAAGAATGTGAACAATCACCATGAACAAAAGAGATAGAAATGTTTGCCGAGTGGACTTGTTTGTTGGTCGAGCTGCCAGCAAACTGTAAATGTAAACTGCAAGTATGGCGACTTTCGGAATGAATGAATGCTGTTTCATTTTAAAACCACTGAAGGCTTGACGGATATTTATCTTTGCTGTGATTGATTTCACTGTCCATGAGAATTAAGCCGTCGAGAAATAGGTGAGTTTTGATTCATACAATTTTCTGTGCCGACTGTTGAAATACAGAATTTTTCAGACTTGATTTCCTTTGGATGCCAGTGTGACTTCATGTAGTATAAATTTCTTCGGAAAAATAGAGCTATTTTCTTCTGAGTTGTAAAGCGTCTGTTAATTTTTAAAGGAGGAAAAGCTAGAAAAAGTCGAAAGGAAGCCGCATTTGCTCATGTCATATTATTGAACATGGGCATGCACGATAAAGTTATGGAGCACGCTCTTCGACCAATCGGAACATGGCTTATATCGTGACTACATATGTTATAATCCATCTTCAAACAAAACTCCACAGTTTATTGGGAGAGAGGTCGAGAAAAAGAATTTCATTAATCCTGGATTAGCTTAATCGACTTTCGAAAAAATCGGGCCCCGATGTAAAAGGTGAGTCAGAGCGGTGCACTCTTGCTGTAAGATGCATATAGTGGCACTTCCAAGCTGGCAGATTTAGACTGGGCACTGCACAATTCCCACTTCATCAAATTCCACTCTTGCCCCCAAATGACTCATTCCCAGGCTCTTTATGTGTGTTCCTGGGGACTAGGAATGAGTCTAGACTGAAAACAATAATTTGTCCCACATAGGATAAATCAATAAACTGCTTTAGGCAAGAAATCACATGTATGCATAGATATTTGTCCAGATAATATGCAAAGACAAATATGCATATTTCGGAAGCCAAAAGTAGTTTATCGTACATCATTTTAGACAGTTTGCCAGCCTGAATCAGAAAGACAAAGTTCTCTGTTACAACACACAACAATCAAAACTCATGAAAAGCAATTTAAAGTTAGAGCAAGAAGCCACAACATACCCAGTCTCAATATAGTCACTAAACCGACTATTGACCTGCAAGGAAACAAAATATCAAACATGTGTGTGAAATTTTAGAAACACAGCTGCAAGGTCAACTCTGATATTTACATACTACACATACACACATCAATAATCTATCAAGAGTGGCTGTAAGTCAACTCATAAATGAGAAACGCTCTACATGTAGATCTCTGTGAGTTCATAAACATTTTCTTTCATCGCTTTGTGAATGGCCAGCAGGGTGTGGGGCAGTGATAAGCCTTTGGGCTCATAATCTGGAGGTCACAAATCAATTCCCAGTGAGGGCATGTCTATTTTTTTTCCAGAGATGCATGTACTAATGAGTGCTAAATGTGTTTATAGCAGTTCACTCTACATTGGAAAATCAAAGCATCGAAGCCATAAAGGTAGTGATTTTAGCTAACATTTTGATCTGAAATGCTATAAGGCTTTCAATCAATCA
The DNA here is from genome assembly GCA_964036295.1 of Plumapathes pennacea. Lineage (NCBI taxonomy): Eukaryota > Metazoa > Cnidaria > Anthozoa > Antipatharia > Myriopathidae > Plumapathes > Plumapathes pennacea. Next base: position 27,099,643 of record OZ038463.1, on the reverse strand, counting down.
AATTGTGCACCTTTTTGTATGCCAACTTATAGAAATTACAGTATTCAAATTGGTATATGGTAAAGCAAATAAACAGTTAGAACCAAAATCTACTGTACTGTATTAAGCCAACATAATTATACATACACAAAAAAATCATTTATCGTACTACAGTGGAACCTCCCGTAAGCGACCACCCTTCGTTCTCCTTTAAGTGGTCACTTACAGGAGGTGGTCAATTACCGGAATTTCTCACCATGGGAGACCCAAGTGAGATTTAGCTTTGAGCCACAACAAGTGTCCAATAATGCAGTTTTAGTGAGTGAAAAATAACTTGTGTTTTAAAAAATCAACCTTGTGTCCTGTTGCACAATACAATACATTTGTTAGTGCATTGTCCGGTCTGGTTTTTGCAAGAAAGTTAGTCCTTGCCCAAAAATCTACCCTTTGAGAGCAAAGAATAGTCATTTACTGGAAGTAAACAACAATAGAAAAACTCATAAAATGGTTAGCCTCAAGAGGTGGTTGCTTACAAGAGGTTTCACTAATAGAAATTTGACTGAGTGACTATATCGGTCATTTGGTAAGTGGTTGCTTAAGAGAGGTGGTTGCTTACGGGAAGTGGTCACTCAGGGAAGTTCCACTGTATAGTTATTTCCTAAGAAGTTCTTAAAAGTTTGCGTGAATATTAATTTTTGAGAGCACGTGCCTTTAGACTCCAACATGAAAGATCAGTTCATCACTTTTGTGATTCTCAATGTCCTAGTTCTGTTTTGGTACTCAAGTATTCTCAGTCACAAGGGCCAACATTTTTATTTAACAAGTGCTTGCTTGTGCAAGCCTTAGGCACTGGTCAGTGTCGGACTGACCGAGCATTCATGAATTTAGAATGATAACAATTCCCTACCTCCTTCACATTCATAATATCATTGTAGATTCGCTTGAGTCCTTCAAAATCAATTTGCCCATCCCCTTGTCTGTCGGCATTCTGCAAACATGAATAATGTTATTGTAAAAATAGGACCAACAGGTGACTAATTCATGATTTATCCAATACACAGCTTCAAACCACAAACATTTTGGTCTACTTTTTCTAGCCTGCCCCCAAATCGTTAATTTCCAAGGCTGCCATCATTGGTTCTTCGTGGCTTGGGATTTTATTTAAAGGGGGGCACATATTTAACATTTTCCCAAATTAGGGCAAGATGGCCATGTATTTTTGTAATGCGTAACATTTGCCCATAAACAACAACATAACATAAGCCATTTTATCTAGTTCTAATAGGGACACACATTACAATATGAACACTGTATCACACCACATTACCTGAATGATTTCTTTCAGCCTGTTGTTGCCAACTTTGATGTTCCCTCTTTGAAAAAATGTCTTAATTTCTCTCATTCCAACTCTGAGAAAAGAGAGGTAATATAAATTATTATTGTTCATTGTGACATTAAATTCCTACTCTACTAGTTGCTTTACCAAATATTGGCCTGATTAGACCCCAAAGCCATGCAAAGAAAACAAAAGTGAAACAAAGCACAATAAAAGAGATAAGAAACAGTTTCTTGAATTCCTAAGAATAAAAAAGAATGTGAATTACATGTTGTAAATGGTGATTGTAAATGTGGTGAGTTGTGAGGAGTTACTGTTGACATTCAGTCAGTGTAGAAAGTGTGCATACATAAGATAAAAACAAGGAGAAGAGAGCCATTGTGGTCTGCTTATGGCCTGTGATTACTATTATAGTTTAAAATTATCAACTCTGGGAATGACAAACTAGACAGATTTAAATAGCAACTGACCACTTTTTTCCACACATTCTCCCTCAAATTTCTATTGCAGGAAAATTTACAATGGGTTGCAAAAATAGTTGAGACACGCTATTTATGCCCTTTTTTTCGATTTTGGACTTGTTTATTTCTGTTCTCCTTTCCCCCTATTGCAATGTTGTTTGAGCCCCCAAATCTGGTACACAGTATATTACAGGATCAACATTGAAAAGAGGGGAGGGGAAAATGATCAGATCGATTGCAATTTTACTTAAAGCAAAGGGAACAAATGCAAAACTTAGCATGTTTTAAAGAATGTCTCAACAATTTTGCAACTCATCATAGTTTGTGGTGGTGGTGTCACGGTTTCAAGGATACATCCCTCAACCACAAAAAGTGATCAAAATAAAAAATAATAATAAAATCAGCAGTCAAACATTTCTTATCAAAACAAAATATAGACTCAGTATGTAAATGCATCACATTATTACATGTATGCAACAGTTAATGACTACATCCAAAACCTTCCATAAGTGTGGTCAAAAAGATTATTTCAATTCATAGTATGTATAGGGCATAAAAAACAAACATCATAGATCATACAGCTTAATTGGAAGCTTCCATTATTTGTCAAAACATGAAACTATTTCTGCGCATAGTTTGATTATTACATAATTTATATACTGCATATATAGTCGTTTCAAAGAGGTTGACCCTCAAAAAAAAAAAAAAAAAAAAAAAAAAAAAAAAAAAAAAAAAAGTAAATACTAGTGTACATATGTAAATACCACAACCATAAGGGATACTGTGAAAAAGACAAAATGATATGAATCAGATGATATTCATGTTGGAATAAGTCATGTCATGTGCATAGAGTGTGGACTTCACTGGAGAATAATTTATTTGCCTGAAATTCTCGGGTACACAGTAAACACAGTATCCTTTTCAGTTGTGGTATTTGCCTATTTTGCTATTTCTATTTTTTGAGGGTCAACCTTTTTTAAAGCGACTAATAAGAACTAACATTATGCCTCAAATTTACAAAGTCACTTCAAAACGAGCAGCACTTTTTCTACACTCTAAACTACAGTAGCAAGAATCGTTTGCAGCATTTTCACACCTTAGCCTGTTAGTTCCTGTGTAAAATATAAATATTTAATTCAAATACAAACTATCCAGCTGACTAAAATGGAGTCATTAATGGCTCACATATAATCACTATGGCAAAATATGTCAACTTATGCCCGGCTAAACAACACCTGCTAAACTGCGACCGTCAAAAACCAAATGTAAACCCTTTGAAACCACGTAGGTTAAAGATTTGACATTTGTGCTGATTTTCAGGGTGTAAAGCGTCCAATTTTCCGCAAATATGTCCGCCTACACGATATTAATTTGGAACTCTTCCAGCTCATTATACGAAAATAACCCAGGAAAACTTTCGGAAAGATGTAAGACTTCGATGGGCGTGGAGTGTATTTTCCAAGCAGTATTTATAGAAGAGCAACTTATGCGCGTGTTCTGTTTCTGCTATGTGTATTACTTTTTAAAAGCCAAAAGCTTCCGGTACCTCTTGCTTGTATGTTTTTGACCTGATCTATGTTATCGAAGCTTGTCTACCTTCTCCTTGTGGTCGTTCCAGTCTGAGTCAAAGCGTTCCACTCTTTAAGGAGCCATCTAATACAGAAAAGGAATCAAGTGACTTTAGTTTATAACAATGTACCTCATCACAGTACACACTCCACATTTTTCTTCCGGTTCATGTCATTTCGGCAAAGCAGAAGTCAACACTAATTGTAGACACTCACGCGCTTTGTATTCGTCTAAAGATAATACAGGATTTAGTATAAATCGCACATTTTGTCCTTGGCCACTTAGAGAAAAAAATCTATATTGCAAGTTCTTGATCCATAATTCTTGCTGCCACTCACGAGCTGTCCATTTTATGTAGTTTCTTACCTGTATATTAATACTGGCTGACTGCCAATTAGGCTCTCGTACATCAGAAAAACCAGTCCTTTAACCCAGTATTCACGTTCTTTGTGGCTTCGGGCTAGAACGCAAAAGAGAAGTATACTTATAGGCACGTTCCCGAGTTTATGAACACAGCACTTAGCGCGAACCATGTCAAACTCACCCACACAGCTGAGGGTCTTTAACCGAAACTCGTTGCCGTAAAATATGACCAAGCAACAGTTTGGGTCTAGTTTTCTCGACAGCTCCAAGTTTCGCTCGAAGTCTTTTGATCCAAAACCGCGGCGAACCTCCTTGATTTCTCTGATGTTGACTGCGAGGAAAGTTATGCGAAAAATAAATTATAACAAAATGGATGCTCCGCCAGCGGGCACTGTTCGACTTACCGCGACCTTCTTCTCGCCCTCCTTCCCTGCCTGTCCTGCACCACACCAGCTGAAACTCCTCGATTTTCACCATGAATATCCTTTGATCCGGAGGTCTGGTTCTTTTGCTGTAATAGCGGGTCATAATATTTCCTTCTTTCAGGCCTGTTATGATGGGACCCATTTCCTCGGCAACATCTACAAGCTCGCCCGGGTCCTCTACGTATGTATTCCCGTTGGCCATTTTTTTATAGGAGACAAGCGTACCAGCCAAACTACCTACGTTCCTTATGATCACCTAACCAAGGGCCGTCACCATCGCAAAATCGACAAGCGAAGTTTTTCGGTGAGGCCGCGCACAGATTTCCGGCCGTTCACGTGACACGCTGCCTCGTCTCTGTGCCATGTGACGGCGCGTGACCCTGTAACGCAAGACTCGTGTTGGGAAGAGGAGCCTTTCATCTGACTCCAAAGCTCCATGTCTGTGCACTGGTTAAATTTTCTATACGTCTTGAAGGAAACAGAAACGATATGTGCTATATTATACTCTGTGATGCTTATTTGGCCGCCGTACCGGTGTACTGAAGCGGTACAACGACATGACGGAATAAATACAGCCCCGGGGGGGGGGGGGGGGGGGGTGTACTCCCATATATTTCCTGTATAGGGACGTTCCGCCCGATAGGGTATCTTTTTCAGGGTCTTCTGTGGGGTATCAAATTTTACATTTTTGTGTCTTAAACAGAGTTATTTTCCGAAGATTTCTCCTCTTCCCCTCCCCCCTCAACCACATTTTTGCTCTCGTCATATTCGCGCGATTTCTTCGTATGCTCCAGTGGAAACACGTGCAACGCAGGCTAAACTTATCTAAACTTAGTCTTGAACAGGGTATCAAATTAGAGCACTTTGTCTTAGACAGGGTAGCAAAATTTCCATTTTTGTGTCTTAAATAGGGTCAGGGTTTTATAGAGTCAGCGGAACCCCCCTACCCAAATTCCTACTGAGTACCCCCCCCCCGGGAATACAGTGACTCACAGCATGGTAGCTTCAGAGCATGCATCAAAACAAGCCGTTTAGCCTCGCTATTAATTGGGGACACTGGACAACAAAACCACACATTGCATATTAAAAATAAAGTTAGAAAAGTTTAAGTTGCTCTGTAGAGACAGTGTATACAGTGCGAGATGTAAACGCGTACAAAGTCCTCTAATTTTCTGATTATTCAGTTCCCCAATACCATCGCAATGAAGAACACTCTGATTTCAAATTTGCGCAAATTTGTTATATTTGACCTACTCTACAATCTTTACTACTTGTCTTTGTATTTCATGCAAGTAAAAACACTCTACTGCGGGTAGAAGCGACGCGCTAGGCTTTACGCGGGAATCTCCTGCATCCGTGCGTCGTCTTCCGCGAATTCACGGTGTGCCACTAAAAAAGCTACTAAAACTTGTTTCCTCAGATATTAGTTTACCGTACGTGAAATAGCTAGATGCGTCAATTCGTTTGGGCCAATCCGCTCTTGACCGAATGGGGCCCAGGCCCCCCTTCTGGTCGGCATTTCTTTCTCAACCCGCAAATAACTTATTTTATTCCCAGCCTTTTTTTCCTACCCCTAAAGGGGGACGAGGATACTACCCGAACTACATGTGCTTACAAATATTTTGTCTGAAGAAAAAATGTCAAGTTCAGGTTCTGTGCAGGCTGGTGTGTGATTTTAGTTTTGCCTCAGGGAAGTCTCTTAAGAGCATTCCAGGCAAATGCAAAGACTGTTTTTATTAACTGAAACAAACTGGCAACTGTTTACTGTAAAAAGCTATAAGCAATTAATCCACTGATCCCAAGTCAGTCCAACTTTCGCAGAGAAAGGAATTCGACAAATTACGTTTCATTTTCAAACCATAATCCTAATCTCCTTATCAGTCACAACTCCTTCCACAGCAAAACTGTTGTATTTTGGGGAGCAGTGACATCTTTCTTTCCCTTGCTTTTGACCCCCACCAGAGATCCATATGATAACTTTGCTAGCTTGTTCTCGTAGATAGTTCTGCACAAAAAATGAAAACAGAGCATTACGTCAGCCCACTACCGTACCGTACATGAGATTATTTTCGTGCGCGAAAAGCGCAAACCAAAACACAGCAATCTGAGTAAATTATGACAACAAATTATAAAAAGGAGTTCCCAAAGTTTTACAAAGCACTTTAGGGTAAGTCCGTAACTCAAAATACAGTCAAACCTCTCCTAACGGACAGGAGTGTCTTGGTCCCGGAAAAATTCCCAATACACCTTCTATTAAGAAAACCTCTATAATACGGGCCCCCTATATTACGGACATCGGTCGCACAAAGCAAAATTCAAACGTACTATACCTCTATATTACGGACGACAATTGCATGCCACCAATGACGGAGTATACTGTAATTTGTGAAAATGACAATTTTATGTTTGTGACAGAGTGGTACCATGCACCTCGAATAAGCGCCCTTCCTTTTAGCCAAAATTTGAAATAAGCGCTGTTTTGCCATCGAAATCGACGTGACGTTTTGTAAACACTTTCATTACCCGTTCGACAAACTAAACTAACCGAAAATAATTACGAAGTGTGTCGATATTAGAACTATACGAACGGCTTACGATATGTTGTTGATTATGGGCAAATTTTACAGAAGTGACTATCTGGCTACAATTTGGGGAAAATTAAATAAGCGCTTGCCGCCTTGTGAAATGAGCGTCCCGGCGCTTATTCGGGGATTTACGGTTAGAGACCATAAAAATGTAATCCATTGTCCTTTGTTCAGCAATGCAAGCCGCATTAGGCGATTCTGTGTCAATCAAGATCTTGTTATGATAAAAAGCTGACATTTTCTATGGAATGGCATCATATTGATGTCCTCCGTATTAAATACAGACACCTCTCTAATACGGACAGGCACTATGTAATTAGTCTGGGCCCAGTAGTTCAAAGCACGATTAGGCTAAGCTGGATTAGGTATAAACTTGCTGGGCTTATAAGCCTGAAAACGTGAAAGTTTTGTCCACAACGACTTTCTTGATAACGTTTCAAGCTGGAACGAGCTTTTTAATCCGTCTTTGAACAAAACCCTGCAGTTTATTAGCAGAGAGGTCGAGAGAAAGAATTTTGTTAATCATGGATTTACTTAATCGACTTTCGAAAAACCGGGTATCATTGTTTAAATATATGTTTGTGCATACTAATGAGATAAGCTGAGGTAAATTAAAAAGCTAAAGAAGTTCAAAGAAAAGCCAGCCAAACTCTCTTTTGGTCATGGGCACAAGCTGACGCTTGTTTACATACAAAAATATCTTCTCATCCATGTATTATGGAACGAGTCATACTGACAAGACTTCTCTTTTTCCCCGATGGTACGAAACTTCCGTCCCCGCATGAAATCTGGCCTGCACATTATGTCATTTTCATGTGTCAGTAGTATCGTACGTTCGAGAAGCCCTCAGAGTGAGCCCCGTTCCTTTGCAGCCAGCAGCTATCGGCTGCGGTTTTCATACCATACAAAAATCGCGAACTTCTAGTACTTTATGATCGAGGCGTTACTGCAAGGTATTCAGTTGCGTAATGAGCATATTCAAGCGTGCATTCACGCTTTTTGTTCCTTTATCATATATATACGCCCCATTACGTTGCAGTATTCACTCTTGTCTTCCTGCAGGTTGTCAGAAGGACAGCCCCGCCTTCTGGTTTTGCATCTGTTTCCTCTATCTCACCAGGAAACTTCACTTCGTCCTCAAGCGACGAAAAGTGGGTTTGGAAGAACCGGGATGACCTGTGTTTCGCTTGCGGCAAGACCGGCCACTGGAGGATCATCTGCCCAAACACCAATCCGTATTTGGCAACCGGACAGTCCTACAGGCAATATCCCAACAAGACCAGCGGTGCTACTGGGCAGCACTAATTCCATTTCCGAGCACAAAGCAGTAAGAGAAGCTATTGAAGGTATTTCAGAGAGTGAAGATGAAAATACACAAAGCAGTTTTCCTGTAGTGAAGGGTAGACTTAGAGCTCATTCTAAGTTTTGGTCACATTCTTTAGGAGCTAATGGCTTCATTCTTGGAATTATTGAGAAAGATTATGTTATCCCCTTCATTACCGTACCCCAGAAAGCCTTTTTTGCTAATAACAGTTCAGCACTTAAGCACGCTGACTTTGTATCTGAAGCTATTCAAGAGCTTGTTCAGTCAGGTTGTGTAATCGAAGTTGCTAGTCTCCCACAAGTGGTTAATCCTTTGTCCGTTTCCATTCAGAACTCGGGTAAGAAGAGGTTGATATTAGATCTAAGATACATAAACAAGCACATCTGGAAAGAAAAGTTTAAGTTCGAGGATATAAGGGTTGCTTGCAACTACCTTCCAATGGATCAATTTATGTTCAAATTCGACCTCAAACCTGGTTACCATCATATTGATATTATGGAAGATCACCAAACCTTTATAGGTTTCTCTTGGCAAGTCAACGGGGTTACAAAGTTTTTTGTCTTTACTGTTCTCCCGTTTGGGTTATCGTCAGCCCAATACATTTTCACTAAAGTGGTCAGAGTTTTAGTGAAATACTGGAGGAGTCATGCTATTAGGATTACAGTTTATCTTGACGACGTTCTCGGCTCAGCTTGTAATTTTTGACGCTGCAAAGAGGCTTCCAAGTTTGTCGAGACCTCTCCCAGGTTATCTGGTTTCCTTCCTAATGATAACAAATCAGTCTGGCAGCCTACTCCAGTCCTGGTGTGGGTAGGATATAATATCGATTTGTCTAGTCATATTATCTCCATCCCGCCGGAGAGGATACTTAGTGCGGAACAGATTATTAAAGCCATCATTTCGGTATACCCTCTAGTACCGCTAGAAAAACTGTCCAGTTTGCGGGTAAGATTATCTCTATGAGTTTCGTAATTGGTAATGTCACTCGAATCATGACTAGGCATTCCTATTTTGATATTTTTCGGAGAAACTCCTGGGACAGCAAATTATTAGTATCACGTCACACTCACCCTTGCTAAATAGCAAGTGTATATTATCGTCACAGTCGCATTATTCCCGTATATGCTACTCTGATGCGAGTTCATCAGGTTGTGCTAGCTACATCCTACATTTCCATAACACTATATCTCACAAGATGTGGAGTGTTGAGGAGGCTCAGAAGAGCTCCTCTTACAGAGAACTCAAAGCTATTTCTCTGGGTCTGGAATCATTTTTACAATTACTACAAGGGCACACAATTAAATGGTATACGGACAACCAATCTGTTTCTAGGATTGTGGAAGTTGGAAGTATAAAGGAAGAGTTGCAAAGTTTGGCTCTACACATATTCAGCATGTGTGCTGAATCACATCAGGCTTGAAGTAGAATGGATTCCGAGAACTGCTAACGACAGAGCCGATTTTCTGAGCAAAATTATAGATTATGATGATTGGCGAGTTAGGAGAGAATATTTCCTTCTCGCCTAGAATAAATGGGGCCCACACTCTGTGGACAGGTTTGCAAATCATGAAAATGCTCAGTTGCCACGTTTGAACAGTAGGTTGGTTGATGCTTTTTCTGTTTCTTGGGCAGACGAAAACAATTGGGTTGTTCCACCTATATTTCTCATCCCTAGAGTCCTAAATCACATTGCTGCCTCAGGGGCAAGGGGAACCCTGGTTGTGCCTGCCTGGCCTTCAGCCGCATTCTGGCCCATGATATATACAGACAAGGGTAGTCTTTCTGGCATTCTCCGATTTCATCGAGATATCCATGGGCACTCATGTTTTTGAACTAGGCAATTACAAAAATGCCTTGTTTGGTTCACCAATGTTTTTGAGATTCACAGCGAACGCTTAAGCCTTCAGAGGATACATTTTTATACGAAATTAGGAAGTATTCTAAGCAACTTTTGCCCAAAAAAAGCCCTTCCGAAGCGTTCTTATATATATTTTTTCGCCCGGTAAACATGCGAAAAAGCGCCATTTTGACTTCCGGTTTAGAGTTTGTCCGCGTAAGATGATCGATCAAGGGCCTGGGCTGTGACGTCAGAGGAGTGGCGTCTCGACCCGTCCGAACAGAGTTTTCACCTGTTTTACTCGGAAATGCCTTATAGATATGTTGTTGAAGGAGGCTCCAGGGAGCCAGATCATAAGCAAGGATTCGCATTTTATATGATTCAGTTTCCGAATGACCAAAGAGGTGAAGCGAGGAAGCGAAAGAGAAAATGGTCCAGTTTGTCAAGGCCAAACGTGTGAAATGGGAGCTGACGATCAATTCCGGATGGAATGATTGTATGAAAGAGTGCCACTGAGTGAAGCTGTTGGCTATTATTGTTGGGGTCTTCGTTTTCGGGGGCTTCATTTTCGGTACACCCACCACCGAAAACCGAAAACGAAGACCCCACAAATTTATGTTAATTTATTTTGGGGTCTTCATTTTCCGGGTCTTAGGTCTTCGTTTTCGGGGTCTTCGTTTTCGTTACACCCCAGTCGAAATCCCGAGCGAGAGTTATCGTGAGACATCCGCAGAACCTCAATGCTTGTGAATGCCGATGCTGCCGTAGCACATCAACATTGCAATTCCCACACGAACACCTAAAATATGAGTAGAACACAGAGAAGCAATTACAGATGTACCACGTAAACAAATCCAAAACTCGGACATATTTTACGCGCTTACAAACTACTGCAATCAAATGCAAAAGTAGTTGAGACACTGTGCATATTTTGAGCAATTTATCGGCTTTTAAGTTTTGTTCATTTCTGCCCCCCGTCTCAATGCTGTTCGGGCCTGAAATCGCGTATTGGATATTGGATACTCAAAATTGAAACGGAGGAGGGGGGAAAGATGCTGTCAAACAAAATCCAGATAAGAGTGAGGGAATAGAAGAGAAAATTGGGTCTTTTTTTGCGAGTGTCTCAACCATTTTGCATTTGATTGTGGCTCCAAAATTTTCTTCCGAGCGATCTTGCAGTGTCATGGTTCTTGTTCTTTTCCCTCCCTTTCCTTTCTGTTACGCTTCATGCCACTCTTGGTCAGCAAGTAGCTCTTGTCAGCGCACGGGTTGGACTTCATAGTGGATATCGTACAGTATACACTCGGAATCAGATATAACGCTTTCTTCATCGCTTCTAGAACTCGTCATTGCTGTACGAGTCCAAAAACACAGGAAAACAGCGAGGAAAACGTAGAAAAACCTGATAAATAAGAGCTATGAAGAGGTGCCGAGCCAAAACGCGCCACTCCTCTGACGTCACAGGTCCCAGTCTCCTACTTTGCGCGGCCTGGATTTTATATTTCCGATTTCAAACGCGTGAAAAAACTATAAGAACGCTTCGGAAGGGCTTTCTTTGGGCATAAGTTGCTTAGATTACATCCTATTTGGTATAAAAATTTATCCTCTGAAGGCTTATGTGTGTTTTCAAGGCTTCCTGGGTGTATATCGCAAAGACAGGAAAAATCACATGCCCTTATATTTACCTCCTCAAATATTTAGAAGCTGCGGAAATTCCCTGTGATTCCCAAGGTTTCATTTTCAGATCTCTAATGTATGACAAAAAATCTAAGGGAAATGTTCTATCTAATAAGCCCCTATCTAGATTTAGCAACCACAGTTTTAGGTCTGGAGAAGCCACTTCAGCCGCAAACCTAAATGTTCCAGATCGCCTCTTCAAAGTCCACGGCAGGTGGGAATCTGAGTCAGCTAAAGATGGCTACGTCTATGAAAAAGTTGAGTCACGCCTCTTTGTGCCGATGAATATTGGAATTTAACTTGTTCTGAACTATTTAAGTTGTATTAACATGATCCTGGTCGGATTGGGCACTACTGTTCTATCCCTGCCAAAAACAATAAATTGTTCTTTGCTTGTACTGGTTGCGTGTTCTTTACTGGAGAGTTTAGAGCATAAATATGTTATTTTCGGTACGGAGTTTAGAAAATAATTCTGATTCTGAAGGCCCTTGTTGAGAATTATTATCCTGTTTCAGGCCAAAAAGTACAATTTTCGACCTTATTTCAGACCTGTATACCAAAATTTCGCTCTATTTCAGACGCCGTATTTGCACCAGTTGACCATATGAAAGGCCAAATACTAAAACAAGCAAAATAATTTACCCTATCATGCCCCTTTGGAGCAGCACATACCTATATGGCTTGTATGTGCGAGTATCCCTCTCCGACTGGGGTTTCGGAACTGCAGTTTGTGTCATAAATGTTCATATGGGCTGCCGTGCTTATCAGCACATGTGCTATTGCAATATTTATGATCCCGAAGTTCGAAATGCGATTTACCAAAAGTGCGCACAAGTTTGTAATAAAAATGGGCCGTGAGCTTGCAACGGCGATCTTCTCTGTTGATTCCTTGAAAAAAATACCAGACGTCCAGCAAAACCGATGTCACGGAACGCCGACCTCTTGTGTGTCCTGTGTGACAAGTGTGGCGTGCGTCACGCAAGAATGCTTCGTCGCACAGATCACGTGACCAGTTGTAATGGTGACCCTGCAGAAGAACCGATGCAAGTCAAATCAAATCTAATTTGAAATTGTACAGCAACCTACTCATCATTAGTCATACGCGCCTTAGGTTTTGACATAAGTTGCCTGATAAAGCTTCTAGCCGTTGTCACAGGAATAGCCGTGTGGCGATGTGCCACAGTTCTTACAATCGATTGTTTTGTACGCTTGCACTTGTTGTTCGTGTAACATCACGTACACCACTAGTTTGCGAGTGAGTGTTAGAGACAAAATAACGGCTGAAAAGTCTCGCTTTCATGTCTTGGCCTCATACTTTTAAAACCGGGTTGCAATTTAACTCACGTGGCATGATTCAGCAAATTACAGCAAGACATATTTACGGCAATGCCGGTGCCCAAAAGCAACAACAACCACCACACAATCAGCGACAGCCTACTAATTTTGTACCTGATCTGAGACAAACGCAACTTAAATCGGTGCTTCGGTCCGATCGGCGGAAGAACTCAAGGTACCACGGCCGAACAACGTACTCCCGTGTGGCATGGAATTTTCGCGGGAGTTTATTTTCGCGAATTTCGCGGATTTTCCGACGATTCGCGAAAATTAGATCCCGCGAAAATAAACTCTCGCGAAAACATAATCCGCGAAAATTTACTCCATTTTATACTTAGATTACTGAATTTCAATTAAATTGACTGCAAAAGAATCTTTGCAATTGAAACAAAACGAACATTTTCTGCGTATAACAGCTGTAATAGTGTGGCTATGTACCAGTGCCGAACGTGAAATACCGGACAAAAACTTGTCTGAAATCCGCGAAAATTTGTTCCCAGGAGTAAAATCTAAAATCGAAATTCGCAAAAATTTCTTCCCGCGAAACGCAAAATATCAGCAATCCACGAAATTAAACTCCCGCGAAATTTGCTGCCGCACGGTATTCGAAACACCTTCTCTCAGTCCGTAGCTCGGGTTCAGGCGCTCCTCAAAGGACTAATTAATGAGAGGCAACCAGAATAAGTGAACAAGTCAGGCACAGGAGTCAGGCGATGCTTGTAATACGCGCTCGGCATATTGGTTTGCAGACAGTGATAACACAAGTGCTTTGCATATTTCTTTAGATGCTTTGTTCTTCCCGACACAAAAGATTCATTTAGTGTTGTGGCTCTTCAAAAGGCTCGTGATAAGCAGGGAAAACACTACAAACAGCAGGAGGAAGCTGGACTGCGGAGATATCGTGTTGCAAAATGTTACGAGCATTAGCGAGTGCACTTCCCAGGGAAAAAAACGTGCTTTTACAGATCCGATGTAAATTTGTACAAGTCAAATTCAGAATTGAATGGAATACCCTCGTTACAACGTTGGCAAAAACCTTAACAAGTTATAAGTGACCGTAACAAATGTGTTTACTTTCCACAGCAGCAGACTGGCCATATTAAATAGCCTGCAAATTTGCCGCGTTCCATACCGCTGAATCTGTGCGACTGCGCACTGCATTTGTCAACTCTGTCCTAAGAAGGTCAAAGACTGACTAAAAATTACCGTCTATTGTATTCCTTTCTGACAGAACACCACAAACTGAAACAAATTGATCGAGGTAGTGCTGGAAAGCAAAAGAAAAGGAAACATTTTGTTGTCGCGATTTGCCGTTTTCAAACTAATCGAAACACTTCTTTGAATCTTGTGGTTCTCGTGTCCAGTTTACCGCGACTTTACTTCCTGCTTAAACACGAAAATATGTGAAACTGCTCAAGCGCTTCGCACGGATTTTGAAGGAGTGCTAATCTACGCTCGTTTACATTCTGCCACTTGCTTAAGGCACGCACACGGAAGATCAAATAAATGATAAGTACATTTCGTGCTAATATCTTGTTCACCAAAGGTAATCTCAGGCTAGTCTCGTTGCAGTAAAAAACAGTCGCAGTTAAAAATTGAGATAAAAAAACTGATTAAAATAAGCAGTATCGCTAATTGCAAAACATTTGAAATAGAGTTAAATAGAAACGTAAACGATCACCAGTTACACTGAACTGTGATTATTGGGTCAGAAATATTCCCTGGGTCTGTTTACTTACACAACCATAACAAATGTCGTGTTTGTTGCACGCTGGAGTGAACTGTATCTTGAACGGGGCATCCATTCCCATAGGAGTACTACAGCCATTTACATACCGATCCGCGTCACACAGCCGCCGCGAAGGGAAGCACAAGGCGACCTCAGCACTCATAACAATCAAAGCCAAGATGCTGGCCAAGCTTTGTCTTGCCATGTACACCATATAGAAGGCAACAGAAATTCACCATTTCTCATGGAGCTTTGGAAAAGCTACTCTGACTGTTTTAAAACGGTGGTCAACATTTGTTAGTCTAACAAGTAGCGGTGATATGTGAAAGACGTATATAGAATCTTGTGTCAATCAGGGAGGCAATTTCAGAAAGAGGTCGCCAGTATTTCGACTGGTCTTCTGATTCTACGTCTCTGAATATTTAATGATATCAGTCGCAGGTTGTTTACACCAGGTCATCCAGTGCGAACCACCTGTAAAAAACTTCCCCCACCCCCAGCCTAATAAGGAACGTGGATATATTACCTCGCGCGTAACAGCGAGAAATGCGAAACGCGTTGGTCACTCGAAACAGAATGACGGAAGCCATTCACTTTGTTGACAAATGTGATTACAACTACAAGGAAGTTTCTTTGTCACCGAAACGGCGACAGAAAGTGAATGATCGGTTCGGGCTTGTGTTAGAGTTAAATGGTGAGGTAAATTTAAGTGCTGAAAGCTCAAGCGAAAGTTCATGCGATGAAGTCAACCACAGTGAGATCGGGCAGATTGGTGGAGAGACACAAGGGAGCTCCTGCTCCAAAGAAAGTTCAGCAGATGAGGGAGGCAGAAGTAAGAAGAAAGACACTGACTGCAACGAAGCGAAAGCCGAGGTTTCAACTTCCAGGCAAACCACCAAGACGCGAAAGATGTGGAATAAATGTACTCTTTCTGAAGATGAAATAAAAGACTTGTATGAGAGGCTGGAAAAGAAGAGAGAAGAACCTGACGGTAAAATATAGATAAAGATGGAATCGTCCGCAAATCTGGCATTTTATCCGTCCAGAGCGGCGTTAAAGACATTGTTGTCAGACAAAAAAGTCCTGAACAAGGTGACCAATGAATTTGCAGCAGAAGAATGGCTGCAACGGACAGGGCTATTCTCCAGTCTATAACAGAACAGTTGAAACAACACCTTTTTAACGAGTCAAATACTAGTATAATTTTACTCCTCATGAGAGTTATTTTGAACATGGTCAAATCAAAACAACTTGGTAATAGTTGCAGTAACTCCTTTCATAAAAAAATTAATCGCTGCAAAAAAAAAAAAAAAAAAAAAAAAAAAAAAAAGAAAAAAAAGGAAGCAAAAAGAGAAAAAGCAAATAAAATCAGAACTGATAAAAACCCCATTTACACGATATCAGTTTGGGCACAGTACTCCTAAATTTGGCCCGTTAGGCTTCTTACACGACAAAAATCATCTCTGTGGTCGGCGGACCAACATCTTGCCGAGGACTCTCGAGAAATATTTTGGCCGCCCTAACTTTCTTGAGCCCTCTGACTATTTCTCAGCGATGTTGCATATTTTCGCGCGGTTTCCAGAACAACCTGACGCCGGTGTTGATTTTATCGGCACGGGTACGAGTCTCGGGTTTTGCATGCTCGTGGTTCCTTTGTCGAGTTGGATGTGTCCAAGTAATAGCAAGAGGTTGGGTAGTACAGTTTTTCGCATAATGTGCTGAATAATTCTTTCTAATATATGTGTGTTTTGGGCTTCAGTGCCGGAAACCTGATGTAAAATATATGACCAAATCAATACATCTTATTAACAGAGTGCGCGGTCCCTACCGTACGTTAAGGCGCTGTTACACTGTGCAATTTATCGCAATGTTTGAAAATGTAGCGTTGCAGTTGCCGAGGTGAAGTGTTACACTGTGCACCGATCCCAGAAACTTGCAACGATTTTAACCGAGAAAGGTTGGGGAGAAGTCGTGTATGGCGCGCCGGGAAGTTGGCGCGAGAAAACATGGCGAATTATTTGAACAACTGGGCCCGGTTTTTCGAAAGCCGATTAAGGTGATTCCATCGAAAAAGAAATAGTAATTGAATTTTCTTAAAACTTTGCACGATTATTAATTACTTCTAGTACATTAAAAAATAAAATAAAAATAGGGGGTCACCATGAAATAATAGGCAATTTGATCATCTACACGCTTGCACTGAAACACCTAAAAACATATTGTAATAGTGATTCAATGATAGTATTTCAAAATTGAGTAAAGAAATTTTGTTTAAATTTGGATATATCATGGGGAGTCGTATTTTCTTAAAATACATGAAATAAAAAAGGGGGGTCACCATGCTCGTTTTTGCGCAATTGTCCAGGAAAGGGCGAATTCACTTCAAAATACGTCTTTCCGAGAGGGGACTGGGACGAGTTTCAACTTTCAAGGTGGCTGCTTCCACAAGGAACGACGAAAAATAAAACTTATTTGCGTAACGAGTATAAAGAACTTTCGATCTTGAAATTTCGGTGGTTCTTAAATTCCACCATCTCAAAAGTGTTGTGCGCACTAAAGATGCGCAATGCAAAACTAGGAAATCACCTTAAGCTAATCCAAGATTAACGAAATTCTTTCTCTCGATCTCTCTGCCAATAAGCTGCAGGGTTTTGTTCAAAGATGGATTAAAAAGCTTGTTCCAGCTTAAAAACGCACAAAGGAAGTTGTTGTGGACCAAACCTTCACATTTGCAGGCATATAAATGACATGAAAGTTTAGACCTAATCCAGGAATAGTCTAATCGTGCTTTGAAAAACCGGGCCCAGGGTTTTAGGTGCAATAATAGTTCTCGAATTGCTGTCTGAAGAAGAAACTACAATAAGACGATAACGTTCTACCTGGGTGAGACCCTGGATAGCCAGGAAAAAATAACGAGATACCTACAACCAGCTCGTGCCAGAACTTGCCCTTGAAGACGAGACGGCCTACAAGGACTTCTTTAGGTTGGACAAACTACAATTTCGGTTTATAGCGGACGTAATTGAAACAAGAATTGCAAAGAAAAATACGGTATTGAGACCAAGCATCAAACCAGAAGAACGACTTGCAGTAACCTTGCGATACTAGGCAATGGGAGAGACTTTTCAGTTACTGAAATACTGCTGTAAAATATATTCATCTTATTAACCGAGTGCGCGGTCCGTACTGTAAGTAATGGACCAAAGTTTTTTTTCGTCGCCTTATGCCCCAAGCGCGCTTCGCGCAAGGGCCATAAGGCGACGAAAAAACGAGGATCCATAACTTACGATACAGACCAAGCAAACGAGGTTAATAAGATATTCTTTATATGGCTTTAGATATTTCGGCAAACATAAAACAAGGCCCCAAGGAGTACTTGTCTCCGTTCATTCAAGATCAATCGCCATCAGGCATAAATTCGCACGTTTTTTTACACACCAAATTCAGTTAACAGCTTACAACTCTACCGATTTGAAAATCTTGACAGAAAAAAAGCGTCCATCGAACCAACTGCCTAAATAAAACCCAATGTTCTGAGCTGAATGAAATGACCAATAGCGTGTGTCAAACAACGAAACAGTGAACTTTAGTCAGTGAACGAACTCGTCCTCGAGCGAAACATGAGTCTAGATGTGTAATATATAGTCCAGATTTGTAAAACATAAGTCGAGATGTGTAAATATTAGCCTTATTGACCATATATATACTAATGCACCCATTTCCCAAATTATATCAGTAAAGTTTGTGGTCGAAATGGCAAGTCTTATTGATGTACAGCTTGAGGAGAGTGATATATCTGTGGCTCACAGACTGTCGCCAACCAAGACCCAAGACCGGCTAATCGTAAAGTTCATGAGACGTGCGAAGCGAGATGAAAGCTACAAGAAGAGAGGCAAGATGCGGACGAAACGTACTAAGGATCTCCCTACAGTCCGTGCACAGCAGGAATCTTCAGTCATTAGTCATAAAGCTGCAATACACGTAAATGAAAGTCTAACTCCGTACAGAAAGAGACTATTTGGCAAGATAATTTGGACTTCAAGCGTGATATGAACTATAAATACTTATGGACTGTAAACGGTAAAATTATGTTAAGAGAAACTGACACCTCGCGCGCTCACTGCTTCGTAACGTTCGAGAAGTTTGAGGAGTATCTGGACTACCTAGCACAAACCTAACTGTACATTCAACATGGCTGACAATCAGGAAACCGTAAGTAATGTACCCTTTTATTCATCATCCGACAATTTACCTGGCAGCTGGTCTGGTAGATCAAATGATGATTTTGATCTCTATGACCTATTTTCTAACCCCGACAAATCTGACGAAGGTGACCCTGACTTAATGTTATCAACTCCCCGTTCCGGCTATCTCTCAGTCTCTAAATTAAACAAAGTAATTAACGAGTATGGCTCTCCTACCTTTACTATTCTCCACTGCAATATTAGAAGCTTGTCTAAAAATTTTAATTTAATCGAAGAAATGCTCTGCACGCTAAATTCCAAACCTGATATAATAGGGGTTACTGAAACAAAGTTAAATGAATTTTCAGTAGCTAATGTTGATATAGAATCCTACAACTTTTATCATACCGATTCTCCGACAAACGCTGGTGGGGCTGCTCTGTATATAAATAACAGCTTAAAAACTATCCCCAGACCTGATATAAAATTTGATATGAACTTAGTTGAATCTTGCTGGGCCCAAATTGATAATGGCAAAAATAAAAAACCAATAATACTTGGCTGTATATATGGACACCCTACGTATAACATCTCCGAATTCACTACCCAATTAAATAATATAATTAAAGTCTTAAATCCTAAATATCAAATTTATATCTTCGGGGATATGAACATTGATTTTTTAAAGATTAATATACACTCTCCAACTGAAGAATATATTGATATGCTCTATACTAATGGTCTCCTCCCTATCATAACCAAACCTACTAGAATAACCGATCATACTTCAACCCTTATTGACCATATATATACTAATGCACCCATTTCCCAAATTATATCAGGAATAATAACTGCAGATCTGTCTGACCATTTACCAGTGCTCTGTATTCTAAAATCACAAATCAACAAAACTACTAACACACGTTTCTATAGAGATTATTCTAAATTTAACAATAAGCAATTTTTAGGTGATATAAATTCTATAGACTGGGATGAAATCCTCTTACCTACTAAAAACTTGAATGAGAAAACTAATGATGCTATTACTGTTATAAATAATATTGTTAATAAGCATGCTCCTATAAAACAGGCCAATCGAAGTAAGCAAAGACAATTAAATAGACCATGGCTCACAGCTGGAATTCTCAAATCTATCAAAAGAAAACAAAAAATGTACCATACACATTTTCTCAGTAAGAACCCTGATAAAATTAAGATATACAAAAAGTATGCAAATACACTAACACATTTAAAAAATAAAAGTAAGACTGGCTATTATTGTTCTCAATTCTTAAGATATAAGGACAACCTCAAATCAACTTGGAAGCTTATAGGTAATCTGATCAAAAGAAAAACTAAGGGACAGTCCCTCCCTACTAGAATCACCTATGACAATAAGACCTATACTGATGTGGCTGACATAGCTGACCAATTCAATAACTTTTTTTCAAGTGTAGGCCCAAACCTGGCAAGCAAGATAAAGTGTAATCAAACAGCAAAGGGGCCTACTCAGTATATAAATAAATCTCCCTCTTCTAGCTTTATCTTGTCCCTAGTGACCGAATCTCAAGTGCTTGCTCTATTTGCCAACTTGAAAGAGGACAAGGCTTATATTAACATACCTAATAAATTTATTAAATTAGCAAGTGCCCCCCTCTCAATTCCTTTTACTAAAATATATAATGAATCAATTACAACAGGAATAGTACCAGATATTTTCAAAATTTCAAGAATAACCCCGGTGTTTAAAAGTGGAAGTGCAACTGAAACTGGGAACTACAGACCTATAGCTATTCTGTCTGTTTTTAGCAAAGTACTTGAAAAACTAGTCCATAATCAGCTTATACTTTTTCTGGAAAAGCAAAGTATATTATACAAATATCAATTTGGATTTAGAAAGGCCACTCAACTGAGTATGCAATTTTGGAACAGTAGAGAATCTAAAATCAGCCTTAGATGAAAGTCAAATCACATGTGGAATTTTTTTAGATTTCTCGGAAGCATTTGATACGATAAATGACCGAATACTCTTAGCAAAAATGTACAAGTATGGACTCCGAGGACTACCCCACACATGGTTTACTAGTTATCTAAACGATCGGAAACAGTGTGTACAAATAAATGATACAAAGCCAAGCTTAACAAATATAACGTGTGGCGTTCCACAAGGATCGACGCTAGGCCCGTTGTTATTCCTCTTATATATAAATGACCTTCCAAATTCATCAAAGAAATTACTATTTAGAATATTTGCAGATGATACCAATATTTTTTACTCCTCAAAACATCTGAATGAATTAGAAAGAGTTATAAATGAGGAACTCACAAATGTTGTAGAATACTGTGCTGTGAATAAACTCTCAATTAATTTTAAGGAGACAAACTATATGCTTATTACTTCCCCTAGGAAAAAGGTAAATATATCAATAACAACATGTAACATAGAGGAAAAAACACAGATAAAATATCTAGGTGTTTCTATTGATAACCACTTACAATGGGATGCACATATAAAACATGTTAATAACAAACTTGCAAAGAATATAGGCATTTTAAATAAACTTAGATACTACATTCCTATTAGTACCCTTAAGCAATTGTATTATACTTTAATATATCCATATATTAACTATGGCCTAATGAGCTGGGGCACAGCCTGCAAATCCCAACTACAAGTAATCAAAACAAAACAAAATAAATGTCTGCGCTCTATTTTTTTTGCAAAAAAGGGAAAGTGCTGACCCATATTATAAACTCCTAGACATACTCAATTTTGAGAATGCCTTTAAGTTTAAAATCTCTATCCTTATTTATAGAATCAAATATGACAACACAAATATTCCAGAACCCTTTATAGAACTAATTCCATCTGCTTCTGAAATCCACAACTACAACACTAGATATGCCTCAAACTGCAATCTATACAGACCAGCTTCCAGGACAAACTATGGCTTATCCAGATTCAAGTCTCTTGCCTCAAGGATATGGCAAAAAATCCCTCTTGAAATTAAAACCTCATCTAAAAGAACCTTCAAAAAAGATTATAAGTTATTCCTTCTTGACAGCCAGTAATACCTAAATGAGTATATGTATTGATTCATTGTATCATATATTACCTAATATATCCATATAGTTCGTTCCTGTAGAATATATAGAAACTAGTTCCTATTTCCTATTGTTAATACCTGTCTATTAGCATTTTTCTCATTCCCTTGTCTACTTTCTGTAAAAACTCCTATTATTACTATATATGTATATAGAACCTGTAGAATATATACATCTTATTCGATGGTTTAGCGCGTAATACGGGCCGGTATTTTACGAGTTGCACGTATTTTTCCGAGCCCCGCCGCGGGGCGAGGAAAAATGCGAGTAACGAGTAAAATGCCGACCCGTATTACGCGCTAAACCATCGAATGAGGGATTTATTATATGACTGTGACGTAGTTTTACCTTTATATAAAATATATTTGAGCAAACATAAAACAGAGACTTCGAGCAAAACTGTTTTCATTCAATCCCAGGCAAAATGTGCGCACACTCATTTACACAAAGATTCACTTACAGCTTCCAATCCGGTCATCGATTTAAAAATCTTGACAGAGAAAATTAAAGAAGTTATGCCACCAAATGATCGAAGTTCAATTCAGATTAAATGTGCTGAGATAAATGCGCTGGAGACAAAAATGCTTGCTTCGACAGAATAAATATTCAGCGAACAAACGTGCTTCGAGCGGTTGAAATCGATCACTTCGCTTAAGCTTTTAACCATTTTTGTTCTTCAGTAGCAAGCAGCTTTGTACTCAAAACAGGGTTTTTATTTTCTCGGAGTAGCTGAGGAATAAACACAAGAACAGAGCCAGCGAATGTGTACGTTGAAGAATCTGAAACTTTCATAACACAACTAGGATTTTTACCGCCGACACGTTGCATGTCAAGATTATTAACAACTCACCGATTTCCTTCCGGTTGTAGAAAGTTTAAGACCCCTTCCAGCAAAGGAACCACACAAAACAGTGTTCGTACACGGCGAAAATCATTTTGCAGTGTTTACAGTGACGGCATCGTGCAGAAAACTTTACGGAGTCAGAACTGCCGTTTGTCCATGGCGATTGTTCGCTTTCCACCAACTGAACTGTGCTTTCTCTTTCTTGACAAATTATGCAGTAACAGTTTCTTTCGATGGAAGAGTCTTGTATCTGAAAAGTCATAGACTTTCGTTGCACCGTTTTACCTTGCACTCAGAAAAATCTTTCATTCATTTGTGATACGCGCGCGTCTAAGCCAGTCAAACCGGTTTTCTACAGTGTAATACGGATTTGAAGTGTGTAATACGCTCCCGTACCGGCACTCTTTTGCGACCTTATATGGTAAAACTACGTCACAGTCATATAATAAATAGGAATTAGCTCCTATTTCCTATTGTTAATACATTTCTATTAGAATTTTTCCTATTCCTTTATCTAGTTTCTGAAATTTTTTTCCTATTACTACTATTTAGATTTCCTAATTTCCCTTGACAATTTTACTTACCTATGGTAGTGGTCAACTCGAAAGCTGCATAGCTACTTTGACCACTACGCACATCCATCTCAACATATCTAATAATAGTATTTTCTCCTTTTTTTTCTGTAACATGTTCCTACTTAATTGTAAAAGAAAAAAAAAGAAAAAATAGTGCAAAATAAAATGAATGAATGAATGAATGTGCGTAAAATCAATTTGCGGTCCGTACAGGAAAGTATGGACCGGTAAATTAACCAATCGTAGCGTGCGTAGTTTCAGTACCATTTAATATAAAGGATTATAACATAGTTGCGATATAAGCCAAGTTCTGATTGGTCGAAGAGCGTGCTCCATAACTTTATCGTGCACGCCCGTATTCAATAATATGACGCGAGCATGCAAATGCCGCTTCCTTTCGACTTTTTCTGGCTTTTCTCGTTTATAAATTAACAGACGCTTACAACTAAGAGGAAAATAGCTTTATTTTCTGAAGAAATTTGGACCACATAGAGTCAAACCGGCACCCAAAGGAAATCAGTACTCAAGTCTGAAAAATTCTGTGTTTCAACGGTCGGCACAGAAAATTGTATGAAACAAAACTCACCTATTTCTCGACGGCTTAATTCTCATGGACAGTGAAATCCATCACAGCAAAGATAAATATCCGTCAAGCCTTCAATGGTTTTGAAATGAAACGGCGTTCATTCATTCCGAAAGCCGCTATACTTGCAGTGTTTACAGTACAGTTTGCTGGCAGCTCGAATAACAAACAAGTCCGCTCGGCAAACATTTCTATCTCTTTCGTTCATGGTGATTGTTCACATTCTTCGACGGATCACTTTGCTTTTCCAGACCCGTTTTGTCTGCCATAGTTCAAGGTGAATTTCACGTTGTTTTGAAGCGGCGACTTGAATTTCCTGGGTTACAATTGTACCGTTCAAAACATTTACATCGTCGCAAATTCTAAAGTCACCGCATGCTGCTGGCTTTCACCACGCCAGGTTAACAGTACTTTCAGTGTTTTCGTCAATTAAATGACATCTGTTTCGTCGACTCTCATCAACTTTTAGATGACAGAAATGTTAGTAAGTTGTGGCGTGTTTTCAGTCAGCCAATGAGTTTGTTTTTCCTTCTGCGCGTCGAAGGAGAATTTTGCATTCAATCAGAAATGAAAATTCGTTTTTCGCTCGTAATTTCGTGTGCCTATGTTATAAAAGAATTGGTCATGCTTTTAGCTGTGCATTTATCGAGTTATGGATGCACTTCGGAAGTTGGGAGAGCACTCGTGAAGCTAGAGTTGCTCTCGGCTACGCCTCGCGCAACTCTTACGCTTCTCTCGTGCTCTCCCAACTTCCCGCGTGCATCCATAACTCGATAGACGCACGCTAAGCATGAACCAGTTCTTAATTATTTACTGCCTCCGTCTTTGTCGAAACGATAATTCGCATGCGTATTGCACAAACAAACGTGACGCATACGACCACGAAAGTTTCGCGTGGTTTTTATGCTGGGCCTAAGGGCCCAGCAAATAATTGTTTTCATCCGAAAGCCAAAGCGTAGGTATCATGACCATTAATAAAAGAAGTCCCCCCTCTAGGATTTTGAAGTTTGATTGACGTGCAAGCAAAAATACTATATTTTGATTGGATAATGTTCACGTGCAAGCGGTATGGAAGCCTATTTTCTTGGCTGAGTTTCAAGTATGTAACGTGAGATTTCTGTTGACTTGTACTTGCGCTCTTGCGGTTTTGTTCAATTATATTCACTTTCGCATTTTTCTTCCGGTTGTGTACAGTTTTTTTTATTGCTGGTTAAAGCTAAGCGATGCAAAGCAAACATAATCAAACGATACCATTTTGCCAAGTTAAAGTCGCTCCCGACTGGGTTTTTCAACTTTAACATACGCTCGTCAAACAACCGTGAATTTATCAAAACTGCGGTGATAATAGCTCTGAAATACAACAGGCCGACTGGAAATTTAGAAAGCCTGGTGGAAGAAATGTAATTTAGAAGAAGAACTAGACTGGCGTTGCCAGCGAGCTCGCGGCGTTATTTGGGTCGAGAGCAGAATAAACTAAAATGGAAAGCAAGGACAAGAGCGGAACTTCCGGGAGACTTCCAGTTTCTCACCAGAAATATATCACACAGTATAGAGAACTTGGCTTTTGACACCTTGCTTAAATGAAACCTGATTAAACTATAAATTTATCATTACAACACTCATACACATGGTTCTTAAAGGTTGAGCGACTCTGCATTTTGAGCCTAGAAGCGAAACGGTTACCCACCGAGTAAATCTGAGTAATGCGTGACTTGTCTTTTTATGAATCGATTTTGAAAGTTTGACTTATCTTTGCATATAAACGCTCGACAAAAGTTGTTCTCCCGGGACCCCGCGTGTCTCTATTCATTGCACTAATGACGCCACAAACGCACTGGCCACGGGCCTGTCTTTTTTTTTTTTTTTCCTGGGCTACGAATCAGCACACGGTGATTGGTTCACATTGCCACGTGATATGCGATGACGTAAGGTGACTTCGCGAACAACTTGAGATGTGGGCGCCGCGACTGAATTGTACGTTAATACAATTGCGTGTAAAGTTAGCTATATCCCATCCAAACTCATCACCGTTTGGCTCTGTGGAGCCTGCACGAATAAACTGGATTCCAAGGGACGATTTTTGGCTTGCATTCATAAGTTTATCGTCATAACCGTATAAACAAATGTTTGATGGATTCGATTATACTTAATGGATATCGCTACGGGATTGCAGATAACTCTGTCGCCGCTAATTATTTAGCCCCGACAAAATTTCTGTGGCGACACGAAGTAACTCTGGGAAGATACCAGGCCAAAAACGGACACCGAAGCCATGACGAACTTTAGCCGTAGACATTGATGATTTTAATATGCTTTACACTGTACATGACATCTGTTGCCTCGTACACACTGTAGCTGTTTTGTAAAGTTTTTTCGCCGAAAGTATAACCGTTTTAGTGACGAAAAATATCCATTCTTGCCGTTTAAGACTCCACAAAACGCTGCTTTGGACCCTGTGAATATATTACATGTTTTGCTGCGCGCGAGCGTGACAGTTGTCAAAATGCTTCGGCTAATCGTATAGGGCTTGTTGAAGTATTTCTTCTATTCGATCATGTAGCCTTTGCTTCACAGTGGTAATTGTACACTAGAAATGAAAAATACACCGAAATAGTCCAAAGCATTAAGTTTTTTAGTCGAAAATAACTGAACACGCTGTGAACAAAACCGCAATAATATTGTAAACAAGCCTAGCGTTACATTCCTAGCTTTCAATTTTCCCCGAGCGAAGCGAGGGTAATAATCACGACGCTAATGCAGCAAAATCGCCCTATTTGAAGACTCTAAGCGGATCGCCATCTCGATATGAGTTTGTTCGTGTGTCTGTTTGTCTGTTTGTCTGGCGTACGACCTCGTCCCCAGGGCCATCCGCGTTAAGCAACGACAAAGGATCGATCAAGTGTCCCGCTGTACTCGGAATAAGATTGAACGAAGCAACATTTGAAAACTGAAAAACTTGAAACACAAAAGTATCGTGAAACTCGTCTTCAAAAGAGAAGGGAACAAGCACGGGCAAGGCGGAATCCGTCTCGACAAAAGACGACAATCCTGTTATGACCGAAAGCATCATGAACAGAAGCGTGCTGAAGAAACGACTCCGCAAAGGAAACGGCGCTTGAAAGCAAATCGGGAGCTTCAGACGCCGTTTTGATCAGATACTTATTCAGAAAGGACAAGCAACAAAGGTCAGTCAGTGGAAATCAAACAATCACCGTGACAAATATATTCTATCCCGTATCTTGTAACTCGATCACTTCAAGAATGTAATAAAATCTGTATGCTGATCATTCTCCCTCGAAGTATTGTTTTAATACGCTTCTGTCGCCAGTTTCGACACCGTATTCGCTCAGAGCAATCGGAACTTGGAGTCTTGAATGATTTATTCAGATGCCTTTTTTTTCTTTCAAGACTAACTGTAACAAATAAAATCTTTGCAGGCGAATAGGAATTTTATGCTTTTCCTTCTAATATATTTTGGTATGATCACGTGAAACATTGCGTAACAGCACGCAGAGCTTTTTGAAATGCATGTATCCAGAGGTTTGCAGCCTTTCATCCTACCAGATATCCCTGTTAACGACTGGCCACAAACATCGGATGTTTTGGTCAACGACTGTCCACACACATCAGATGTTTTGGTCAGTGACTGTCCACACACATCGGATGTTTTGGTCAACAACTGTCCACACACATCAGCTGAATTGGACATTGCAGAAGTTTTGGTCAATTTACCAGTCCACGTCCCACCCACTGTTCCCACCAATAATCTGGTTGTCATTCCATGGGGTGGAAAAACGAGCATTGGCATAACATTGACCAACACCTGCCCCCTGGATAACTGGCTAATGATTTTCCAGGCATTGGTGAAATCAAACCGTGTAAACCTTATTGACCTACCTGAAATTGGTACTATCATTGCATCTGGACTTCAGCTCATTAAACACAACCAAATTGCAGAGGCCAAGATTGCAATGCTAACTACACAACATCAAGTTGTATCCAACTGCATCGACCTGTATGGCAATGAGGATGACTACTTCGTAAAGCTTCTGCGACCTTACCTGTGCAGCAACATCACTACTACATGCAGCTTGGACACTTGTCCCTGTCCAGAACTAGTGTCTAGATGCAGTCAATAATTGGCTTCAGCCCAGTGTTTCCGAGTGCGGACGGAGATTTGATAAGCAGCCTCTTCGTGACATACCATGTGTTGAAGATGTCACACTGGATGAGAATGGTAACCCCCAACCATCATGGCACTGTTCAGGTGTAAGGAAGTGCTCAGAACGCTCACTCATTAACCTAAAGAGCTTCTTCATTTTCTCTGTGGATCTTCTGAGCAGGGGAGGGGTGCTAGCATTAGCCCAAGTACCACACTCCATTGTACTACAAGGAAAAACATTCAGCCTATGTGGTGCAACACTTTGGAATGGTGGACATTACATTGCGATGTTCTGTTTCAACAACAGATGGTTTCTGTATGATGGCTTGAAAGAAAGTCAAAAGAAACACTCTGGACTTTCTATCTCGCCAACAGTACAGCATGAACCACATGGATTCTTTTCGAACTACCTTATTTTCTGCATTTAGATACTGTACTGTGTAGTTCTTGTGTAAATTAGGAATGTACATGTATCTAAATAATGCTGGTTATGATCAACCTTTGTTGTATGTGACAGGCACAGATACATGTTGGAAAAATGTTTGTTTTATTTGTTTCAGGTTCATGAACAGTCATTTTGTAGAAATTACAAATTTATGCTTAAAGGAGATGTTTAATAACTGGAAATCCTCGAACTTCACCAGAGAAGACTGCTTAATGCTTACAGCACAAGTGGCCCAATGTGAAACTGAATAGTTTAGGCTCAGGCTTCCTGTACTTTTTTTCTAGAGACTCTAATAATGGCAATATTGTTTTTCAGTTGTGATAATCCAGGTGAGAGTAGGTAGACTGTTGTTGGTGAATGACGTTTTCGACTACCTGAGGGAAAGTCACCTTTAGCGGATGATCACAACTGACCAACTGTTCAGATTTCTGTGTTCAAACCATTTCTTGAAAAACCCCACACCAACACTGAACACGCATGCTCACAGTGCTGGTCAACAACCTATTTCCAATAAAATTATGCTTGAAAGTGCATAACTGTGCATTAATTTTGTGATTGAATTTTTCTAAGGACAGCTTGAAGTAATTTTGCAAGGCAGGGGAACACTTGGTACACATACATACTAAGGCCAGTAACCTACATGTACTTTGTTCAGCTTTTTGTTGCTTGCACAGACAAGCAACACAAATATAAGGGTATCTACTTACATAGAGTGCTCTGAAAGTTAACCAGTCCACTGGCGACAACCACCATCTGAGTTGCTAGAGGAGCAAGTGACAATGGTATTTTCCGTCCAATGAGACGAAACTGCTTTAGGCGCTCATTAAAACGTTCCACATGAATCCTGGCTTTTGCTATTTTCCGGGTTTCAAGCTCCTCTGCTGCGCTCAAACTGCCCCTTCCCTTTCTTGCAACATTGCGTGACGTTTGGACACTAAACTCTGTACAATCAACAATACATCGAACATTCCTCATCGTTTTGAACACTTTGGGCAAAGATGGTCTCAAGACATCTCTGGTTGGAAACATCACTGCCTCCATGTCTCTAAAAATCTTGTACATCAGTTGAATAAAAGTCGTGAAGATCTGTCTCACCGTTGTCTCTTCAATCTTCCTTTTCGGTGAGCTTAGTAGAAGGGCCAAAGTTTTTATGGTGAATCATCTTCTCAATCTCAACAAACAAATAAAGAGTTTCTCTCGGTTTGAACACTTGGAATCTCGGCCAGTGCCTCCTTTGCTTAATCCAATCGATTCTTTGTCCTTCCAATACACTATGCTATTCAAAGGGCAAACAACATCGAGAAAAGAATACAGAGCCTCGAACTGTTCCGTCGTGAGTCCCACGAAGTGCTTCATCGAGGCCGAGTCTTTCTTCATATTTTCATCAGACAAGTTCGTCACGACCTTCTCTTCGGAGTCATCTATCCGTGTGGCAACTTTGTTTCGCAAAACCATCGTCTCAACTTTGGCAGACAAAACATACTTAGAGCACTCTGTTTGAGTGCCTCGGTCCAAGACCATATTTCCCGTGCTGGCACTCAAATACTCGCCTTCCGCATCTATCTCGTCGACCTCTTCGGGCTCTTCCATTTTCGTAAATATTGTATCGCCGTCTGTCGCACCTATATCACACTCGCCGTAAAGTCTTTTTTGAAGCAGTAGTTCGCCCCAATCTAGCTTTTGGCGCCTTCCTCTTCTGTGCGGAAGCCTTCTTGATTTCTTTTGGCGTAAAGTTTGCTTTCAATGGATCTGGATGATCGGCGGTAGGACCTTTCTCTCCAGGCCAATGAAGAGCGCATATATATGTGTTCCTTGAAATCTTCGAAATATCAAAGTTCTCTCGAGAGCAGGCAGTTATCCACCGCTGGCATTTCTCAACTCCTTGTGAAGGCTTCGGGAACGGAAGGAAGATTTTCCGCCCCGACTCCTTCATGTCCTTGAGCAATTTCGGAAGCTTTTCTGGATATCTTGCATCACTTTTGCACTGCCCCCAGCAGCAATGCTTAGTACTGACCATTTCCCACTCACAGGAGTACAGAATTTACGTTTTGGAGTTTCTTTAAGAGCGAAGGTCGCGTACCTTATAATCTTTCACTGAATCATTCTCTGATGAAGATCGCATTGTTTGTCTGAGTCTCACGGGGGGGGGGGGTCCAATTTACATAATCTATTTTTAGTAATAGCGCGCAACGCTATTGATGGTTGGACCCTGCAACCCATAATGGGCCAACTTAGAAAGTAGAATTCCATGGTAAAACGGTGTCAAATGCCTTCTTCAAGTCTAGGAAGATAACACCATTCACCATGCCTCTATCTATATTAAAGCACCATTGATTTGTTTGATCAAGTAGTGCTGTCACTGTAGAGTGTAAAGATCAAAACCCAGATTGACGAATATTCAAGAGTTTGTTGTCTGTTAAGTAAGTGTACATCTGTTCGTAAATTAACCTCTCAAATATACGAGCTATTGTTGGCAGGACTAATATGGTTCTATAATTATTTGGATCACTCCTTTCACCAGATTTAAATAATGGTGAAACTTTAGCAATCTTCCAGTCACACGGGAAAACATTTGATGCGATAGACAGATTGAAAAGGTCAGTCAACGACTTATATATGTAAGGAGCACCTATTTTAAATATCCCATTAGATATTTTATCGTGACCAGTTGCCTTTGATATGTTTATCTTCTTCAATAATTTCAACACTTCGGAGGAATTTATCTTTGTAATTTCAAAGGTTGAGTGAATACTATCAAGGAAACTTTCTGGACTAACATCTTTGGCTATACATGGAATTTCCGAAGCTAGGTTCAAGCCAATTTCAGTAAAGTGCTTATTAAGATAATTTGCGACCTTTTGCGGCTTAGAAATTGGTCCGGGCGTCAGAAGTTCATTTATCTGTGTACAATTTGACTTCTTGCCCATTAATGTTTGTAAGCTAACAGCCGAGGACTCTATCAGTTATACTGAGGATGACTTTCATCTGGAAATCGATGAAGTTATTTACCATCAGTGTGTAATGGAACTGAGCCAAATTCCCAGGAGAGAATCCCCCACGGAAACGACAGTCGAAGGAAACAACGGTGCCAGTACTTCCAGAGGGCGATCTCTGAGGCTTCCACACAGATATCGCCAGTAACAAGCTAGTAACAATGTGAGGTAACGTGTCACACAGTCGTTTCGCTACAGTAATTTTGCTGCATATGGAAGTCGTTCCGCTACATCCGCTAAGACAATCTGCTACATGATTGAATTTACTGCTTCCATTGACCAAATGTTTCAAATGATACACGAGTAACGGTTTTTGGTTATAAGATCCTAAGTTTGGCAGACTGGAATACTTGGAGACCCAACCGCTGAACCTTAAAACAATGTCTAAGGTTAAGATTTACGACTTTTGATATGAAATTGAATTGCCTTGGCGTGGTCCAACATGTGCCTTGCATACGAAACATTCTACGAATGAAGGCACGAATGAGTAATCAGAGTAACGCGCTCGGATATGCTGTTATGCTGCAAACACTACTAATCATTCCAATTACTTTAGGTGACCGAATGAAATACAGCGTGTTTTCGTGTGTAGTACGCGTGGTTCTCTTGACTGAGAAATGACTTTCGTTGCTTACTAACGATAAAATTTGCTAAAGACCCTCCGCCATAATAACAAATCCGAGACTCCGAGACCGCATGGAAAAAATCCAAGACTCCGAGACCAACACGAACACACAAAAAACGAGATTTCGAGACTTATCACAAAGGCTTCCGAGATTCCGAGACTCGATCAAAAGTTTGCGAGACCCACGATTTTCGAGGGACCATTCGCCACCCCTCGTGCTGCAAAACTGAGCAGAAAGTACACGCTGTGTATTTAGAGTCAGATAGTGAAGAAGAATATGTAGGTATGCTCGACGAGGAGGGATTGGTTGGTGCTGTGGACATCGAAGTAACCCCAAACAAGGCATTTGCAACACTGGCCATAAATGGCGCGAAAGAAAAATTCCAACTGGACAGCTGAGCGACAGTCCACATTATGTCAGATGCAGCAGTAGTCAAAATCAGTGGGAAAGACCAGCTTGGCAACCTTGAGGAGTGTGGGACGACACTGGTCATGTTCAACCAAACCAAACTCAAGCCGTTAGGCAAGACCAGGATCAGTGTAACAAACCCAAAGAACAACAAGCAGTATAACATTGAGTTTGTGGTGGTTAAGGGCCAATGCCGCTCCCTCTTGGGCCTGAGGGCCAGTCAACAGCTCAAACTGTTAATGGTCAATACAGAGAATATCCTAACAGTCAGAGAGAGACCGGGCATACCAGAAATTCTTACTAAGAAAACCATCAGCACCCACTACAGTGATGTGTTGACAGGAGAAGGAAAGCTAGAAGGAGAACTGCATTTGGAAATCGATCAGTCAGTCTCCACAGTCCAGTTACCCACCAGGAGAGTAGCAGTGGCTATCAAGGACAAGCTAAAGGAAGAACTGGCAAGGCTATCTGCCATCGGCATGATCACAAAGGTCGAAACTCCAACTGACTGGGTTTCAGCATTGGTAATAACAATCAAGAAAAGTGAAAACATCAGATTGTGATTCGACCCACAACCCTTGAACAGGGCCCTCAAACCAAACCACTATCCACTACCAACAATCGAGGATGTGCTCCCATCCTTGGCTAAAGCGAAAGTGTTCTCGGTAATTGATGCAAAGAACGGATTCTGGCACATCCAACTTGACGAGCCAAGCAGTTACGCAACCACGTTTGGTACCCCGTGAGGAAGGTTCCGATGGCTTCGCATGCCATTTGGTATTTCTCCAGCTCCTGAAGAATTTCAAAGGCGGGTTGATGTGGCCTTGGAAGGTTTGGGGGGCCTCAACATCATTGCCGATGACCTCCTGATCTCCGGCTGTGGTGATACTCTGGAGGACATTTGTTGTGTTCCTTTATTTAATACTATCAATTCTTAGATAAGTAATACTGTTTTAAGATATATTATCTTGTAAATTTGAAATAATTATTAATTGTTTTCCCTTACTCTGTACTATTAATATTTAGGTAATTAATATTGTTTCAAGTATGCCCAATGTTAACCCATGTTCCGTTTGCCATCATCATGTACACGAAAACCATCATGCTATGCTTTGTTCTATCTGTCACCAATGGTCACACCTAAAATGTGCTAGACTTTCCTACAATGAATACGCTATCCTCTCTACAACCAGCTGTGGACCTTGGTTCTGCCTAGCATGTACATCAACTATTTTTCCATTTAACCATATAATCGATGATACAGACTATTACTTTGCTATCTATGACATACAGCATATATTTGAGCTCCACTTTGACATTACAACTATCAATGACAAATATTTTAACCCCTTTCTTGAAGATTCTGACACTCGTCACCTGCTACTAAACTCTGATCTTAATCCTGATACTAACATGTTTGTTAGCAACTCCAGCATCCTTTCTAATTGTATTTATTTTACTTCCATAGAATTTAACAAATTGCTCAGCATACAAAATGATTCCTTCTCCTTATTTCACCTAAATATCCGAAGTTTAAAAAAATACTCAGAGGACTTAATGGAATACCTATCTTCTCTTAAAATTACCTTCTCTGCCATTGGTAATGCCATTACAAAATCCGCCCTCACCTCCAATCTAAAGATGATTCAATATATGAATCTATATTCACAGAAATCATCCAACCTAACAGTAAAAACATTGTTATAGGTTGTATATATAAGCCACCTAATGTGAGTATTGAAAAATTTAATGAATGCATTGACTCTGTTCTATAAAAATTAGATTTGAAAACAAATTAACCTATCTAATGGGAGATATTAATATTAACATTCTCAATAATGACAGTCATCAACCCACAAAAGAATTCATGGACCTAATGAATACCAACAGCTTTTACCCTCTCATATCAAAACCCACTAGGATCACAGACCACTCTGCTACTCTCATTGATAACATCTTCACAAATAACTTGGACTATGACTTAACAAGTGGTATATTTTATACTGACATAACTGACCATCTCCCTATATTTCTGTAGAGTCCTGAGAACTAGTTTGAGAGATCACGTGGTTGAGGATTGATTGATGTTAGTCGAACCATGTGCTTTATGTTTTGTGATTAAAGTGTTTATTTCAATACACTACATTTTGGCGACGAGGAAACATGGATCGGCCAACGCTCAAGCAGCGAACAACGGTAACTGCGTCTACAAAACGGGCTGAGAGCTGAAAACATCGGAAACCGCCATGCCGATGTTTGGGAAAGTTGACGAGTACAAAGAAACCAAAGATTGGCGGCACTACCTGGAGCGTGTGAACCATTTCTTTGAGGCAAATGAAATAAAGGATAAAGATAAACGAAGATCTATCTTCCTGGTTAGTGTGGGGGCGAAAACATACAAGTTTATCAAAAGCTTAATCACCCCACACGACCCGAAAACTCTGACTTAGGAGGAACTCGCTCAACTCGTACAGAACCCCTACATGCCCAGGCCGTCCGTCATTGTTCAATGTTTCAAGTTTAACTCCCGATCACAACAGTCAGGTGAGACTATTCCCACATTTGTAACCGAGTTGCGACGCTTATCGGAAAACTGTGAATTTGGTGCAACCCTGGACGAAATGCTTCGAGATCGTTTGGTGTGTGGAGTTCGCGACGACAAGATTCAACGCCGTTTGCTAGCGGAACCCAAATTGTCACTAAAACGGGCGCTGGAACTGGGTATCGCGGCTGAAACAGCAGAAAAAGATGCCCTGGATTTACATAATTCAAACTCCAGCGGGAATCCAACAGTAAACAAGTTCGAAGGGAAACCAGTGTTCCGAAAGGAACACAAACCCGACAAAGAGAGCCATGTGATCAAGTGCAGTCGCAGTGACGGTAAGCACTATCCCAGTGAATGCCGTTTTAAAGATGCGAAGTGTCATGCTTGTGGGAAAGTGCGCCATATTTCCCGAGCCTGTCGTAGTAAAGACAAAGGGGCCCAGCAGTCACCACAAAAAACACGGGGACATAGATCACACAAACCCCAGCCAACCCATAATGTGCTTGAGGGAGAGAGAGAAGTGGAGAATGACTGCATCACAGGAGCATATTCTATGTTCGCCTTTGGTAGTCAGCACTCATCCCCATACAAAGTTGATGTTAAGATTAATGGGAAACCCCTAAAGATGGAAATAGATACAGGAGCCTCTCTGTCCGTGATAAGTAACAAGATGTACCAAGAGTTGTGGGGCAAAAGCAAGCCACCACCACTGGCTAAGGGAGGTGTGGTACTACGCACTTACACTGGGGAGGAGGTGAATCCAAAGGGTTCAGCAGAAGTCATGGTATCGTATGAAGGAAAAGAATACCAATTGCCTTTAGTGGTAGTATGGGGAGATGGTCCAGCTCTTCTTGGGAGAAACTGGTTAAAAGAGATTAACCTGAACTGGCGGGGGATCAAACACCTCACCATACACAAGAAGCAGCTAGATGAGATTTTGGGGAACTATGCAGAGCTGTTTAAAGAAGGCCTGGGTACGCTTAAAGGGACAACAGCCAAGATTCATGTTGACCCAACTGCCACACCCACATTCCACAAGGCCAGACCGGTACCCATGCACTAAGAGAGAAGATCGAGCAAGATCTGGAAAGGCTTGAACGAACTGGGACAATTGAACCAGCCCAGTACTCTGAGTGGGCTACACCGATTGTCCCTGTTTTCAAAACAAATGGCACTGTGAGAGTTTGTGGCGACTACAAACTCACAGTCAACAAAGTCTCCAAGCTTGACAACTACCCAATTCCCAAATTGGATGACCTCTACACAAAGCTGGCAGGTGGTCAGACATTCACTGAGTTGGACTTAAGCCATGCATATGAACAGATGCTTGTAGATGAGGATTCAAAGGAATTTCTAACAATCAACACCCACAAGGGCCTCTACAGATACAATCGCCTCCCTTACGGTGTTGCATCAGCACCTGGTATCTTCCAGAGGAAAATGGAGGGGCTGCTGCAAGGAATTCCTTACACTGGAGTCCTACTGGATAACATTCTGATCACTGGTCCAACTGATGAAGAGCACCTGGGTAACCTGGAGGCAGTGTTCAAGCGTCTCTCAGATGCAGGTTTGCGACTAAAGGCAAAGAAGTGTCAGTTCATGAAGCCATCACTTGAATGCCTTGGCCACAGAGTCGACAAGGAAGGTTTCCACCCAGTCGAAGCTAAAGTCCGAGCCATTAAGGATGCCCCGACACCAACCAATGTCACTGAACTGAAGTCCTTCCTGGGGATGGTCAACTTCTACGGCAAATTTCTACCCAATCTGGCGTCCACGCTGGAACCATTGCACAAACTTGTGCGGAAGGAGATACAGTGGAAGTGGACCAAACGCCAACAAGGTGCATTCCAAGCAGCCAAAGACCTGCTAAGCTCGTCACAGCTGTTGGTACACTATGACCTGCAGAAGGAGATAGTGGTGTCAAGCGATGCATCACCCTACGGAGTAGGAGCAGTACTTGCACAGGTGATGCAAGATGGTTCTGAGAAACCTATTGCCTATGCTTCAAGGACACTCTCTAAGGCCGAGAGAGGATACTTCCAATTAGACAAGGAAGCTCTAGCGGTACTGTTTGCTGTAAAGAAGTACCACCAGTTCCTATATGGCCGCCATTTCAAGGTCTTTACAGACCATAAGCCACTCCTGGGGCTACTCAACCCAGAAAAGGCTACCCTACTCATGTCATCAAGCAGAATGCAGAGGTGGGCATTGACATTGTTAGCTTACGAGTACGAGCTAGTTTACAGACCGGGAAAGGAGAAGAGCAATGCAGATGCCTTGAGCCGATTGCCACTCCCAGAGACCCTAAAGGAAACACCAGTACCTGGCGACATCATCTACTTGATGGAGAACCTAGTCACTACCCCAGTTGATGCAACGAAAGTTAAGCAGTGGACAGCTCGTGATCCAGTGATGTCCCAAGTGCTGCAATTCGTGTTGCAGGGATGGCCCTCAGCAGTGGAGGACACGACCCTGAAACCCTACTTCACACGGCGAAACAAACTGAGTGTCCATGCTGGGTGCCCCCTGTGGGGATCGCGCGTTGTAATACCCCCTCGGGGAAGAGAGGAAGTCATGAATGTACTCCATGAAACACACCCGGGTATCAACAGGATGAAAGGATTAGCACGCAGCTATGTCTGGTGGCCGAAGATGGATGTAGCCCTGGAAGAGAAAGTGAAGAGCTGTGAGGTGTGCCAAGAACACCAAAAGAATACAGCCCCAGCACCGTTACACCCCTGGGAATGGCCAAGCCGCCCATGGTCCAGGGTAACATCGATTATGCAGGTCCTTTCATGGGAAAGATGTTCCTTATCATAATTGATGCTCATTCCAAATGGCTGGATGTGCACTGTGTGAATTCTGCCACGACAGAGACAATCATTGAGAAGCTCAGGACAACCTTTGCCACTCCCGGCCTACCAGAGATGTTGGTGTCTGACGATGGTTCTGTCTTCACAAGTGGTGAATTCAAAGAGTTCATGCTGGGAAACGGCATACAACATGTGACATCAGCACCTTACCACCCCTCCTCAAATGGCTTAGCAGAGAGAGCAGTGCAAACTTTCAAGTGAGAGAAGAAGAAACAAGGGCGAGGGAGCATGGAGACCATCGGTTTACACCCCAGTCAACTACAGGCGAATCGCCCGCCCAGCTACGTTGGGGCCGCAGCCTGAGGTCACATCTGGATCTTTTGAGACCAAATGTCGGAACAAAGGTCTACGCAGCACAAGCCAGACAGAAGAGCCAACACGACCAGTATAGCCGGTCACGACGACTGGAGGTCGGAGATACAGTTCAAGTACGCAACTACTCTGGAAACCGTAAGTGGCAGCCTGGAATGATCATCGAAGACACTGGCCCAGTATCCGCTAAGGTGGAGTTGGAGGATGGTGCTATTGTGAGGAGACACCATGATCAGTTATTGGCCCGTCCAACACGACCTGTGGAGAACCCAGTGCCGGTATCACTGCAATTACCACCTGAGATCGTAGCCAAAGATTCCTCTGAAGGTAGTCCACCAATGATTGTTGGTCCAGAGTATGAGGAGACAGTACCCCCACCATCGACGGAACCTGCTGCAGAAGAAACACCCACACGGCACTACCCAGCAAGGGAGCACAAGCCGCCGGCACGTTACCAATGAGAACTCGTTTAAGACTAGAAATACGATAATCGCAGATATCCCCTCGCTCAGTAGTGAGTTTTCGGAAAGCGGGATTCTTGTTTATTTTCGGTTCGGAGATTATTTAAAAATTTTTTTGCAAACCACGGCTGTGTAGCGACGTCACCAGTCGGCCGCTAAAAAAAATCTTTGTCGCACGGCAGTCTGGTTTAGTTCAGACAACTTGCACAGTCTGCAATTTTCGTAGACACTAAGATGAACTTCAAAATTCGCTGAGACAACAAAGCCGATCTTGGACACTGAAATTTTTTTTTTCCTTTTTTTTTTTACTTTATAAGTTTAATACGCTTCTTCGAGTGTGACAAAATCTAGAGCCATCAAAGCGAGTCGCTTGTTTACACGCTTTCGAAGTCTCGGGACCGTGTGAATTTTGGCAGGGATTCAATTTTGAACACAACAACTTTTCAAACTGCGTTTTACGATTTTAAAATCTTTGACAGAAAAAAGAAATCAAGTCACTAAATAATACAAGGTCCGATTGTATTGAGCGAGCAAACCCGGTCACTAAATAATACAAGGTCCGATTGTGTTGAGCGAGTATCTTACGGGGTCCCGCTAGTAGACAATAATATACAATAGACTGTAATTGTTTAATTTGGAAAGCAGTGGCCGGATATTTTCTACTTTAATAGCCTTCAAAAAGCAAAAGCATCTTAACCCGGTTACATTTTATCCTTGAATACAGTGTGCCAACAAACGCGGCGACAAAACTTCACAGCATGTGTCAGACTGTCAGTGAAATTATGCAAATATGTCAGGAATCAGATGACACAATCTTGCATGAAGGCACTCTGAAATAGCTTTGAAAACTAGCGAATAGATCACAGTATAATCCTACTTGGCCTTCATCACAGTTCCCGGGGCATCAAACGACAAAATATACGGCAATTGTTGAAATACCATAATGATAACACGACCCTCATTTAACAAAAACGTTGTACGTTAATTGATGTAAATTTTCAAAACTCACCGGTTCCTGAAAGCCATAGCTTTAGCTCTTTTCCAGCAAAGGAAACAAAACCCAAAACACTATTGTTTACGTCTTCATTGATTTCAAAGTACACTGTATAGAGCAGTCCTCATACAGTACGAAAATTCCACTTTCCATTGTATTGTGTGTCGTCATCTTGTCAAACTTGGATTCTGAAAACTACATTCCTGTTATTGTAAAAGGTGAAATTTGCCACGATGATTGTTCAATTTCCACCAACTGTATTTTGCTATTTCTTTCTGAAGAAGTGTCTGCGTTTTAACACAATACTGGCGTCTGGGATTGTGTTCAGGTCGACCAGTTGTGCCTTTAAGAATCCGTTTCACGGCTAGTAAGCTTGCCTCCCATACACCGGCAAAATATCTGGGCAAATTATAGCCGTCCGTCGAACTGCTTGGCCTTGTATCTGCATCTTATTGTACAAAATCACTTCCGTTCGTACTCTTACAGCTACCGCATGTCACTAAGAAAATGGCGGTTTACAGTTAAGCTGCCGATGTAACCTCGCAGTGGTCGCTCGACGCGGATGGCCCTGGGGACGAGTCGTACCCCACACACACACGAACATTAAATTTCGAGATGGCGACACGCTTGGAGTCTTCAAATGATGCGATTTTGCTGCATTAGCGCCGTGATTATTTCCCTCACTTCGTTCGGGGATAAAGACAGGATTGTGACTTTGATAGGGACTGATTCTAAGTCTGCCCAAGTTTCGTTTAGTTTGAGTTTTTGAAGTGTAAGACTAGGGGGGAGGAATGTAATGTCCTGAGAACTAGTTTGAGAGATCACGTGGTTGAGGATTGATTGATGTTAGTCGAACCATGTGCTTTATGTTTTGTGATTAAAGTGTTTATTTCAATACACTACAATTTCAGGTAACTAACCTTAAACTTACTTCTGATATATAACCTCAACCAATTCGCACACGTGTTATATCAACATGAAGCATCCATTTTCGCTCGATACTAAGAGACACAGATTGGAACCCTGTCATGGATGTTACTTCACCAAGTGAGGCCCATAATCAATTCCTAGATCATATATCTCCAATATATAACCAATGCCTTCCCGTTAAAGTAACTAAACCACTAGACAGTCGAAACCATTCCAAACCATGGTTCACCCCTGGTCTCCTCGCTTCATTTAGGAGGAAGAATTCCTTTTACAAACAATTCAAACTTGCTCCAACACAAGAAAACAAAGATAACTACAACAAATTCCGTAATAAGTATAACAAATTAATTTAAATAGCTAGAAAACAATATTATCATAACAAACTAACCTCAATTAGCTCATCCCTTAGAGAAACCTGGTCAGTGATTAAGTCAGTTATACCTAAAATAACAGTCTAGCAAGAAGCCAATGATCATGCAAGATTCGGATGGCAAATACTCCAATTTAGAACAAATAGCACACAATTTGTAAATGTTGGACCATCCTTAGCTAAAAAGTTCCCCAAACTAACATTAATTATAAAGAACACTTGACAGGAACCTACAACAATAACTTCTTCCTCACCCCCACTACATCGGATGAAATCTGCACAATAGTTTCATCATTGAAAAATAGCAGGAGTGAGGGTTGGGATGGCATTAATAAACTACCTATTAAAGCAAGAATTGACCTTCTCTCATACCCCCTCTCTATAATCTTTAACATGTCCATGTGTATGGGTGAATGTCCTGATTACCTAAAAATTGCAAAAGTAATACCCATCTATAAGAATGATGATAAATCTAATTTCTCTAACTATAGACCTATATCAATCCTACCATGCTTTTCAAAAGTGTTAGAAAAAAATTGTATATTCCAGAATGTTTGCCTTCCTTACCAAATTTAATATTCTTAACGATCACCAATACGGTTTTAGAAAAAAAAAACCACTCCACATGGATGGCTGTCCTGGAATTGGTGGACCAAATCTTCCAAGCATTTGAAAACAATGAAATCACAATAGGCATTTTGATCATATTGATCTCAAGAAAGCTTTTGACACAATTAATCACCAAATTCTACTAGATAAACTTGAATTCTGTGGCTTCAGAGGAATACCCCTAATCTGGATAAAGAGCTGTCTAAGCAACAGACAGCAGTATGTTGACTTAAATAACACTAAATCATCATACAAGAAAATAAACTGTGGGGTCCCCCAAGGATCAGTGTTAGGACAACTTTTATTCCTAATATACATAAATGACATTTTCAACTGCTCTAGTTACCTAGCTTTTATCTTCTTTGCTGATGATACAAATTTATTTGCCAAACAAAAGGACATAAAATCTCTCATGGCTATTATTAATACTGAACTTAAGCATCTTGCATCTTGGCTAACAGCTAACAAATTAACTCTTCATACTACCAAAACCAAGTATGTTCTATTTCACCCATCTAGGAAAAAAATTAATTTTAATGATATTCACCTTCACATAAATGGAGTTAACATCGATAGGATTGAGCACACCAAGTTTCTTGGAATTACATTACATCAAAACTTGTCCTGGACACACCACATCCAAATTATAAAACCTAAGATTTCTAAAGCAATAGGTGTCATCAATAAATGTCGTCAATTCTTCGATTGTATAACTCTCAGAACTCTCTACTAGAAATACGATAATCGCAGATACCCCTCACTCTGCCATTAATGGGACTTTTACTTTTGGTAACTCCCAACAAGAGTGGCCTTTGTTTTACCGAAATGTTGACTTAATCTTTTCTTTGAACTCAAGTGCTACACGCAAAGGAAGGAGAAAAATAATTGTGTGTGTTATACTTTCGCGTTGAAAAAAGAATCGATTGCGTGACGGTATTTCCCACGGTCGGCATGTCAAATTGATTCATACAGTCTGCCAAGCACGTTCTCAAAATTTAATACTCAAAGTTTGAAGTTGGTCGGCCGTCGTAGTACGGGGAAAAAGGAACACTGATTTTCCAATTTTGAATTCATAGGCAGTACAATTAAATAGGCTTCCTGTGCATTTTGTTTTTACTCTGAACTGCATGCACCAGGCTCACGCATGCATATCTAATAGGCTCGAATTGTTTTGTATGTGAACCCACTCAAAACAGCAAGATTTCTCCCAGAATCAAAGCAAAACTTGAACAGTTTACTTCAAATTATACACGGGCTTCAGACCCAGTAATATTTCTAAGGGCTTGTGAACGATTCTCGCTGCAATCACCGTGTGCCAGATTACAGAAAAATAAGACATCTGACTAAATTATTCAAGACTCCAAGTTCCGATTGCTCTGAGCAAATACGGTAGCCGAAACTGGCGACAGAAGCGTAGTAAAACAATACTTCGAGGGAAAATGATCAGCATACAGATTTTAATACATTCTTGAAGTGATCGAGTTATACAAGCTATACGGGATAGAATATATTTGTCACGGTGATTGTTCGAATTCCACTGACTAACCTTTGTTGCTTGTCCTTTCTGAATAAGTATCTGAGTTTAACACAAAACGGCGTCTGAAGCTCCCGATTTGCTTTCAAGCACTGTTCCCTTTGCGGAGTTGTCTGTGTTACCCGCTTCTGTTCATGTCACTTTTGGTCGGCATTCATGCGCTGTTGTCTTTCCGGAGTTTTCTGCTGGGCACGCTTTTGATTCTGAAACTCTCAATTCGCTTTCAAGCGCTTTTGTCTTTCCAGAGATGTTAGCTTGGCCCGGCTTTGCTTCTGTTGCTCTCTGTTGTAGCATCGTTTTGTGGCGGGACTTTCTGGTCTCTGCGTTTCTTTTCGGAGGCTTTGTACTTCTCGTCTTTGCTCAAGACGAATTTTTCGCTCTTCGATTGTTTCACGCTTGCGCCTTGCTCTTTCATACTCTCTTCGTTTTTGAAGATGAGCCTCATTCAGTTTTTCAGCTTCCAAATTCATTTTCTTTAACACAGAATGAATCAATATGATCCATTCAATTCGACATTAGTTCAAAGGTTAGTTCAAATCTGCACGTATCGTTTATAAGGAACGAACTGCCTTATAAGGAGTAGAATAGTTTTCTGTTAGTCTTTACATGAAGTATTGTCCACACCTTGACTGACTGACAGACGAACATTCACTCGATCAAATGCTGTTACGGTTAGTAACCCCTCACTTCGCTTGGGGGATAATTCACTTGTCTTACCATATTTGCAATATTGTAATCTAATTTGGGCATCAACCTACTCTACACATGTTCAACCTCTCTTCATCCTACAAAAAATTATCGCTCACTCCTCAACTTATGCTCACTCACAACCTTTGTTTAATAGACTTAACATACTAACTGTTTTCAATATCTATAAATTCCAGATTTCATGCTTTGTCTTTTCTCATCTAAACAAACTCCTTCCTAACCCCTTATCCTCATTCCTCAGACTTAACCTCGAATACCATGACCACAACACTAGACACAAAAATGACCTTCACTACGACTT
Organism: Plumapathes pennacea; assembly: GCA_964036295.1. Taxonomy (NCBI): domain Eukaryota; kingdom Metazoa; phylum Cnidaria; class Anthozoa; order Antipatharia; family Myriopathidae; genus Plumapathes; species Plumapathes pennacea. The sequence continues at coordinate 27,055,461 of OZ038463.1, read as the reverse complement.
TCTGAAATATAAATTTGCTATCAGATCACAAGGTCCCCATGTCTGGAATTCAATACCTTTATCCCTTCGTCAGTCTCTAAAACAACACAACCACAAAAAATTGTTGAAGTCGTATTTTCTTACTGTGACAACCTAATAGATCCTACTTGTAATATTACCCTGCATGTATTATCGTCAGTATAACTAAACTTATTTATTTTTATTTGTATGAATGTGACAACCTAGCAATATATCTTACTTGTAGTACCCTGTATTATTTCCAGTATAACTAAGCTTATTTACTTATTCGTATGAATGTTTATAATAATTAATTATTTGCGATCCTCACTAGATAACGAAGTCATATTTTCTTACTGTGATAGCCTGCAGTTATAGATTCTACTTGTATGTAATAGTACTGTATTATAGTGTATAACCAAATTTATTTATTCTTGTATGAATTTTTTTTCTTCTTTTTTATGAAATTAATTATTTTCGATTCTTTCCACTGCCCCACAATAGATAATCTGTCACTTTGTAATTTCCACCTAGCCTATGCCACATAAGCCTCTGGCTTTGGCTCTATTCCTGTAATTTAATTTATTGCTTGTGACGTCACAAGCTATAAAATGCAGCGATTTTTTTTTTTTTTTATTTTTCTGGGTTAGAGATCTGCATGCGATGATTGGTTGATATTATCATGTGATTTGTGATGACGTTGCGATCACGTGACTTGTCGAGCAAGCAGTTTCGCCATTTTGAAGACAGCAAGATGTGGGAGGTGGACTTGTGTGTTGCTTGCCTTAGTTGGCTCTGTGGATTATTTTATGGACCGCTCATCTTACTTACAAACGCATACGCCAGCTGCGGTAGACCCATACTAAATTTCATTGAGCGGTTTTGGCTTGGGTCGGTCCGTTCAGCCTCAAAAGCCATATTGAAAGCCATGAAAGCAAATGCAATGAACTTATCAATGAACTGCATAACTATGCACAACTGTACAGAAATGTACGAAGAATCTGATATCCAGAACCGGGAGAACTTGAAGGAACAAGCTGAACGAAGGTGCTCGAGATACAAAGACGAGAACCTGTGTAAAGACGGCGATTCTTGACAAGCGCTTGATAGCGGATTATATGGAACTGTTTAGTATGAGGGTGAACTTGAAGGTACTTTGTATTCTTTTACTTTGTATTATTCTTGCTGATACAAGTAAAGCGTCAGAAAATCTGACTTTTGTTTGGAATCAAAATTTCACTCTGCGTGCATTTATGTTGTTGTTGCGACATTTTGGCTCGGTGCCATGAAGGTCAAACAATCAGTGGAACAGATGGCGTTATTATTTGAAAATTGGGAAATGGCTGAGGAAAAAGTGACCGTTGGTAGATCTTGCTTCGCTCAGTTTTATTGTATTCCCACAAATGTTTATGTGAAAGAAAACCGAAGTCCTCCAAGACGAAATCGTGAGCCAAGCCACGTACCATTGAATTACCTTTCACGCATTTTGAACAAGAGTAGAAAAGCAGGCGACTAATACAAGAATACATTTCAAAGAATGTCCCAAAGTCGTCAAAAGTTCATGATTATACCCGAGCTTACGTACTTCACAATGCTAATGCGTTCCGTGAACGTGCATGTAAACAACATGGAAACAATAAAAAAGCCACAGATGGAAATGGAAAGAGAAAATTAGGATCACTAAACCATCGCTGCGAGAAAGCTAGAAGCTCAAAAAGAAGATTGCCAAAAGTAACCGAGGTGCTAAGATACGTTTGTATTTTAAAATGTGTTAAAACACAGGCATTGCAAGATCAGACGTATTCAGAGATCAAAATCACAGAACCAAGTACAATGGGTTTTCTCTGTCAAGGGATATAGAAAAAAATTCCGGTCCTTCAGTTGTTGATCCAAACAAAACGATCATCGCGGAAGCCATACTTTAAGAGCGATTTTGGCTTGCATTGTTTTTAAGCGTCGGAAGACTTGAAAATAGCCGTACACAAATGCTTGATGTGTTACCAGCGGGACCCCCGTAAAGTACGAAGGGTTGTGTTTTGCAAATGCTCGATTAAAGATACCGCTTCAACCAATGTATCTGTGTTCTGAGCAATATTTGTGTGAAAGAACATCGAATAAGTAGTAGAAGACGTGTCGAAACTTGATAGAACTTGAACTTTTTCCTGCGGGCAGAGCGTCTCCCTTTGTCGGAAACTCTGCGGCTTTGTGTAACGCGCGGCGTATACGAACAGTCGGCGTTTAACTTTGTTTTGCGTGCAGTAAAGGTTCTTTGTTTATTGTCTGAGGATATTGAATTACTAATAGGATTGAGGCAAATATCACGCGAGATTAAGATACAAGATCTGTCAATGAAATGTCACGAGCATAATATCATAGAACGGGGAATCACGAATCATCAGCTACTTAGCTTTCACTCACGCCGCTTTAACAAAAGCAGGAAAGACCGGCAGGCGATTACATCGAGAATATTTGTCACTGAATACCTCGAAGTCTTCAAGGTTGATATCCAACTATCCGAGCCGTAATTGTTCACTCCACAAGCCCGTGATGCACGCCTTTGTTGTCACGGTATTCAAACGTCTGCAGCTTCCGATAGAGATTAATTTCGTATCGACCCAGAATTTTGCGTTAAAGCTTAATGCATAGCAGTCTTGAACATATTAGTGATCAGACTTGTACATGTAGGATGCGTAACGTCTGAGATGGCTTTTTCATACGAAGTAATTTCATCATGGGAAGTGTCATGTTTTAGGCCCCGTCCACACTACGCCGGATAAATTTGAAAACGCAACTTTATTCTTACGGTTAGGAAAACGCTCTTCAAAGTGGATAAATTTGAAAACGACGGCTTTGCGTTTTGGTGTGGACGAAAAACATTTTGAAAACGGAACTTTTCGAAAACCCTGACTCACGTGGTCACGTCAAGTGGTTTCAAAGATTGTCAGGGACGTTTGTAGAGCAATAACAATACATTTGGGCCCGGAAACATTTTATCCGTTTTCCAGTGTGGACGGAAAACATTTCTTGCGTTTTCAGAGTGAAAGTTGCGTTTTCAAATTTATCCGGCGTAGTGTGGACGGGGCCTTAATGTGCTGCAGCTACTTGAACATGATGCACACGCTGGGAAGATGAGATAAGGCTATTACGCTGTCTTACAGCTACTTAAGATGTCGGGTATTCCCCAGTCAATCCCATTACAAAATGACAACACAGTTCCTCCACAAAACATGTCAGCTTGAAAATTCACTCAACAAGGTTGCCAGGTTGTATAGAAAGCGTCACACAAGTACTGTCACGTGCATCGGAAAGCAATGAAAACTGGGTTGTTGCAAACGAAGAATATTCCTACGGGGCCTTCGATAATTGTTTTCTCTCAATTATTATAATACACTTTTTCGTGAATATCTGTTTGACCGAAATTGGAAGAAAAGAGGGCAAGAAAAATAAAGGGAGCTCTTGGATCCGTCATTTGCAAAAACTGACTCGGCTATAATATCTTTTGCATATAAACGCACGACAAAAGTTCCTCTCCCGGGACCCCGCGTGTCTCTATTCATTGTACTAATGACGTCACAAGCGCACTGGCCACGGGCCTGTCTTGTTATTGAACAATCGCAATCGCAATAAAGGCATGTGTGTATGTGTATGAAGCATACCGAGACCATGACCAAAACTTCACTGCGGTACTCGACCGATGCAGGCGGAAACATCTGAAGCTCAACCTGGAGAAGATGCAGTTTAGAATGGAACAAGTCCATTACATAGGTCATGTCCTCGCCGCCAAGGGACTACAGGCTGACCCGGCCAAAGTAAAACCCATCATGAAGATACCTCCTCCAACTGACAAACAGGGTGTACGGAGAGTCCTAGGTATGACCACTATGTCCAGAGGTTTGCCTCCCACCTAGCTGATTTGGCCAAGCACCTCTGAGAACTACTCAAGAAGGAGAATGATTTCGTCTGGGAGTCGATCCAAGGCCAGTGTCTGGAAGAGATAAAACAAGTCCTGACACAGGCCCCAGTCCTCAAGTATTTTGACCACACAGAACAGACGACACTCCAATGTGACGCCTCCATGAAGGGGTTGGGTGCTTGTTTGATGCAGGATGGCCACCCAGTGGCCTACGCTTCGAGACCCCTCTCAGAAACTGAAACTAACTATGCCCAGACTGAGAAAGAGTTATTAGCAATGGCTTCGGAATGAAGAAATTCGAAGGCTATGTCTATGGAAGGCAGGTACTAATCGAGTCCGACCACAAACCCCTGGAATCAATAATGAAGAGCCTCCTCAGTGCACCCAAGAGACTACAGAGAATGCTCTTACGTCTACAGAAATACGACTATCAAGTAGTTTACAAGAAAGGCGAGGAAATGTACATGGTCGACACCCTCAGTTGGGCCTACCTACAAGAACCTGGTGTCAAGACACGATCTCCGACGGAAGTTGAGGCAGAATCCATCAACATGTTCTAGTACCTACCAGTGAAGGAACAGACCTTGACAGAGATTCAGCACCATATGGAGACGGATGAGGACCTGAGAGCCGTGCTCTCCGTAATCAAGTCGGGATGGCCCAAGGACAAGCGTAACCTCCCACGCAACCTCCAGTGCTACTTCACCTTCCGGGAAGAACTGGTAGAACAGCATGGTATCATCTTCAAGTGAGAACGTGTGGTTGTACCCAGCAGTCTCCGACCTACGATGATAGAGAAGCTTCGTGCAAGTCACCTCGGGGTACAAGGGTGCCTCCAGAGAGCACGGGAAGGAATCTACTGGCCTGGCATGAACAACGATATCACAGCCTACATATCCAGATTTGCCATCTGTAATGCCTACAAGCCCGAACAACAAAAAGAGCCCATGCTATGAGATTCCGTCCAGACCATGGGAAAGCATCTCCGCTGACCTATTTGACTTCCAGGGCAGCAAATACCTAGTAACCACAGACAGACATTCCAACTTCTTCGAGCTGGACAAACTAAGAGCAGAGACCACCAGTGAGGTCATAAGCAAGCTCAAGCCTCACATGGCAAGGTTTGGGCTACCCACCAAGCTCACCACGGATAATGGGCCCCAGTTCGCGAGTGCGGAATTTGCAAAGTTTGCAAGGGAATACAACTTTGAACACATTAAGACGTCGCCCCGGTATCCAAAATTCAATGGAAAGGCAGAAAACAGTGTCAAGACGGGCTCGAAAATCCTACAGAAGGCATCGGATGCAAAGCACGCCCCACATCTGTCCCTACTCAATTTCAGGAATACCCCTACGTAGGGAATGACCAGTTCCCCTGCTCAGCGCATGCTATGTCGAAGAACCAGAACCTTGCTGCCCATGGCTAGTCAGTTACTGGAGCCCAAAGTTCCAACAAATGTCAAGCAAGAAATCCTTGCCAACAAAGGTAAACAAGTCAGGTACCAAGACATCGGAGCCAGGAAGTTGGAGGTTCTAAAGGTGGGAGAAACCGTCCGTGTAAAACCACTACCAGGAGAAAAGCGTTGGTTCAAGGCAAGAGTCAAGGGACAGGTGAATTTGCGATCTTACCACTGAAGATGGACGGGCATACCGCCATAATCGGAGGCACCTCTACAAAGTTCCAGAGCCGTTCACTCCCCAGGTACCAGAAGAACCTGTAATTCTGAGTCCTCCAGACGGGGAACGCCACAACCATGTCTCATCGGAAGGACCAACCTACCAGCAACCTAGAACAGCATCACCACATCCAGACAACGCAAACCCAACTACCGAGACACCGGGGAGGCAGTCCCGACACTGGAGGAGTACGAAGACCAGTCCATATCTGGAATACCGGCAATAGCCACTCGAAGTGGACGAGTTGTCAAAGCTCCTGCGTATCTGCAAGACTATAACACTTTAGTGACATTGGCTGATGAACACTGTTGTTGTTGTGGTTGTTATCGTTTTGTTTGCATATCTCTGTTGAAGGGGAGATGTGACGTAATAGTTTAAGGCCCGGATGTAAAACCATGAGGTCGAGTTCGCGTTTTTTGTAATGGCGACTAGAGATTAAAGGAATCTCCTTAAAGCTTGTCTTTACAATATCTGCTCTAAAGTAAGCAAAAACATAAATATTATGTCAAAAGTAAAACCATTCCTATGCGAACGATCACTCATTAGTATCTATTTTGCACTTATCTACCCTTACCTAGCTTATAGCTGTATAATGTGGGTAACAACTACGACACTACTTTATCTCAACTAGTAAGACTATAAAACAAGGCTGTTAGAATAATAGATGATGTACCACTTCAAGATCATATTGCTCCACACTATATAGACCTGGGCCTATTGAAACTTCCTGACATTGTCAAGTTACACACCTGTTTACTATTTTATGATATACTTCACGATAACAAGCCTTCTAATTTTAAGCTTTCCTTTGTATCTGAGCAGCATAATTACCACACCCGTAATGCATCATAACAAAAATTACAAACGTCTTCCAATCTATTTTGTACTTTTCCAAAATAGCTTTTTTACACATATTTGCCCTGTTTTAGCAGCATTTTATTTTTTAAGGGAAAAAACATTGGTTTTAGCGGACAATCGTGGGAAGTTTCTTAAAATGGATGAATCTCACTAAGTACAATCTTATGTCTGCTAAATTCTGCAAGCCTTGGCTAGGAAAATCAAGCTGCAGAGATTCTGCAGCCACTGGCTGGAACACAGACCGCAGAAATTCTGCAGCCTCAGGCTGGAACATAGGCCGCAGAAGTTCTGCAGCCTCAGGCTGGAACATAGGCCGCAGAAATTCTGCAGCCTCAGGCTGGAACATAGGCCGCAGAAATTCTGCAGCCCCAGGCTAGAACACTGGTCGCAGAAATTCTCCGACCTCAGGCTGGAACATAGGCCGCAGAAATTCTGCAGCCTCAGGCTGGAACATAGGCTGCAGAAATTCTGCAGCTTCAGGCTAGAACACTGGCCGCAGAAATTCTACGACCTCAAGCTGGAACATGGGCCGCAGAAATTCTGCAGCCTCGAGCTGGAACACTATAAAGAAAATGGGTATGCCAGTAAACAGGTACACAAATACATTGGGGAAACATGATTGTAGTGTAGCAAAGACACTTTTATTTTATTGCAAACAATATGATGAAGTCGCAATATATTACATTAAACAGGATTCAGAGCAACTGCAGAATGCCCTGCCACTTCAGGAATTTTTATATATTCTTTTGTCATATTAATATATTCTTTTAACCCTTTCACTCCCAAGTGTGACCAACTTCGATTTTCTCCTTCAGTTTCTCACCAGAAACATATGATACAGTAGGGAGAACTTGGCTTTTGATAGTTTGCTAAGATGAAAGGTGATTAAATTATCAATTCTCACTACATCACTCATACATTTTCTTTTTAAAAGGTTGAGAGAATCTGCATTTTGAGCTTGGGAGTGAAAGGGTTAAAGAACGAGGCATTCAAACAATAGTGGTCCGAAGTGGCAGGGTATTCTGCATGTAAGCTAATACGACGTCTGAAACAAGGTAGAACTTCAGTCGTTTTACCCGACTGGCCCAGGCGCACAAAACGACGCCGTCAAACTTTATACAAATCTGACGAACTTAATTAAATTCAAACGTCGAACTAGAGTGTTTTCACCTGACGTCATCAAAAAGCTATCTCAGAAGTTACGCATCCCACAAGCCTGATACACTGACATTTTCAAACATGTAATGAGTCAAGTATCGCTGCAAAAAGCTGGGTCGATACAAAGTTTCTATCGGGAACTATGGACGTTTGAACACCGTGACAACAAAGCTGTCTGTCACGCTTCGTGGCCGCCTAAAGTCGATGCTTGTGGTCTGAATTATAAAGTTTTTCTTCCCAAAACATGTTACATTACACTGCTAAAAATTTAGAGTAAAACAAAATCAAACTGAGTCACAAATCAGCTTCGAAACCTGGAGAAAGGGTCTCAATCCACTAGCATTTGGCCTTCATTTCACGACACATCAGAGCAAAGTACGCAAATGTAAATATTATATACTTTCTTCTCATTTATATCGCTCTATTACACTGTTTGTGTCCGGTTGCCAATTGCCATATAGACTTTCAATCGACGATGTGATGGAAACGCTTGCTTGCGTTTCAAAGCCATATCCAGCTCAATTGTTTGGACGACATCTTGGTCGGTCGCCTTCTCAGTCTCATGATCGTCAGGCCCATCTTAACTCGCTTGTGTTTATACCATTCGTTGCCATTTGAAAAATATGCTTCGCATTTCCTTACTCTCAAAATACAACTCACAGCACCCTTTGGCGGCATTTACTTCACTCTCGTTGCACGTGATTATTGAACTTTGGATGCTGTGATCAGCCAATCACATATCTTCGACACCTCCAAACATTGTTCCTTCACACGTCAAATCTGACAGCCGACAGGAAACCAAAGCCAGGCTGGATGAATTGGCCATGCGTTTGTTTGTTGATTACTGAAGGGGTGGTTTGCGCAAATTTCGTGAAGAGTTCCAATGCCTTCGATCTTGCCAGTACAGTCCGAATTTGCATGAAGTTTTCTGTGCCGTTAATGGCAACATGGACAGGAAAGATCCGGTAAGAATTGCAACTGCTGAAGATTGGGCTTGATGGGATCAACAGCCTACACTGGTCGACTTCAGGTATGTTTCTGCCCTGATATCTTTTTAGATATATATAACGCGTTCCCGTGTAACCCTGTTTTCGACGGCTTTATAATTAGACTGTATAAAACTTCGAATGGCGACTGACACGTCGCGAAATGTTCTTCGCGTTCATGTAGCCTGACACAATAAACTCATCTAAACACGCGGGTAGTTAGGAGAGTGTTTAGATGAGGCTATAATACTCTTGAAATTGCTATATATTTCTTTTATAAAATTAGACTGGCGTTACCAGCGAGCTCGCAGCATGAGTTGGGTCGAGACCAGAATAAACTAAAATGCCAGCAAGAAAAGCTGAGTAATGCGTGACTCTGGCACAATCGATTTTGACAGTTTGACTCTAATCAGAGGCCACAATTAATCCAGCCTTCGCTTCAATACTTATCTGTTTCTATCTTTTAACTGAATGCGTTTCTTCTATCAGGCTTTTGAGTATTCGTGCTCTGGGAACAAATATAAAATTGAAGACGAGGATTGTTTACAATATTATTGCGGTTTTGTTCACAGCATTATCAGTCCATTTGCGACTGCAAACTCAATGCTCAGAACTATCTCGGTGTATTTTTCATTTCTAGTATACAGTGACAACTCCAAAACAAAGGCTACATGATCGAATGGAAGAAACATTTCAACAGGCAATGTACGATAAGAAAAAGCATTTTATGAGGCAACAGATGTCATGTACAGTGCCAATAAAAGGCGCCTCAATAAAGCACAAATCGTCACTGTTTTACGGCTAAAGCTCATCGTAGCTTTGATTTCCGTGTTCGGCCTGGTATCTCTTCCCAGAAGTATTTCGTGTCGCCACAGAAAGTTTCTTCAGGACTGAATAATCCGCTCACCGTGTTGGCTAAAGTTTCTCGGCTCTGATAAAAACGGACTTTAGTTCTTGTCAAATCCCATCACAAAGTCACGCCATTCGACCGAATGGGCCCCTTGGGGTTGGCATTTATGTATCGAATCAAAAGTATTCAAGCAAGTGATCTTTATTAGAGACAATTAGTTTTTGTGGTGCATACTGGTTTTAAGCAATCACATAGTCCAGTCCCTCTAAAGCGGGCACCTCTTTAAGGCGGACAGCATACAGAGTTTGGTCCTTGCCGATTTTCACTTGTTTCTCTGTAAATGAACTCTCTCTAAAGCGGACACTAAATCTAGTCCAAAGAGTGTCAGCCTTAGAGAGAGTTGACTGTACTTTTAAGTATTTTCTGCAGGTCCCTTCTTCAATAAAGCCGTGACAACATTTATAGTTGGCCTCTGGTCAATGGCCAGCGAAGTGACAAGGAGACATTTGATGTATGGTGGGGATAATTTCATCCTGCTTGATAAAGTTCATACAGTAGTCCTGCCTGTCATGTTGCCTCAAAAGCCTCCGCGTGGCTTGTAAAGCACTTATCAAGAGAAGCTAGGTGACAATATTACTGATGTTAACAGCAGTACTGGAGGGACCCTTGCTGGTTCTCTTCAGCAAGAAAAAAATGCGGTGTGCTTGAGCAAAGCAGCTCTGAAAGACCAGCCTGAACTACTGAGCTTGGTACAGGATCTTCAACAGTTGTACCCATATATGTAGAGTGATAATTTTGATATATAAACTGTCATGTTTGCTATTTTAGTAGCCAGCCATGCAATTCAAAATATCTGCTTAGTAAAGTTGGGAAGAGAATGGGTATGCTCGGCAGAACTAGGAAGAACATTAGTATGCATACAGCCAGTGCCATCTACAAGTCGTTTATTCTCCCTATTCTTGATTACTGTGATGCTGTATGGAAATGCTGTGGGAGTGTCAATACAGATAATTTAGATAAGCTACAGAGGCGCACAGCACGCATAGTTATGCGGATGGACAGCAGTGATGAAGCGCTGGAGTATCTAGGGTACAGAACATTAGAACGTAGGCGGGAGGGGCATGTTTTAAAGTTAGTTAAGAAATGTCTAAACAAGTGCTTCCCTCAATTTTTAATAGATTATTTTAAGCATAATAAAGAGGTAATATGTAGGATGACAAGGCAGAGCGACCACCTCAGACTGCCGTCAGTAAGACTGGAATGCACTAAAAGGGTGTTTTATTACCATGGCTGTCTAGTTTTTAACCGGAATATATAGTTAGTTTTATTGTAGTATAGATTAGAGTAATTTGATCTAGTTTTACATTTTATATTTCTATACCTTTTATAGTGAGTTATATACCTTTATTACATATTATTATTACTATTACTATTATTATTATAAAATAGGGCCTCTAGTGATATCAGTTTCTTACATTTGTAAATACTGAAAGAGTAACCCTGCTTAAATAAAGGTATCTATTCTATTCTATTCTATTTATTTTTTGACAAACAGTTTGTTGTTATATGGAAAGTTTTTTGGTCAGAATATTTCGACTTCTATCGCATAAATGAAACGCAGAAAAGTACCTTATATCATCACAAAGAAGTTGATTAAAAAAAGAGAATAGTTACACGGCTTCGGCAATAGCCAGTGCCCGGATTTTATGCGTGCCACACAAAAACAAACCAAAGGTTCGTCTGTTATGACACGCCACTTTAAAATTCGTGCCTGTGTGATCCTTCCGATTATATCCACTATCATGAAGTAGCCATTTGATGAATGCGCTGTCTAAAATTTTGGGGCGACACATTTCTTATGGCGACGTGACATTGACCTACTTGTTTACAAGATCTGATTTGGCTTAGAGCCAGTTTTACGCACTTGAGAACAAAAGAAATACAAAAATAGAACAATAGCTACTCACCAAATCAACAATTTAGAGTCGCTGGTTTTGTCTGGTTTTGGATAATGTTGAAAGACCAGAATTGCTTCCTGTATCAAGTAATAGGAGGGCACTGTGGCCCAGATAGAGGTACTGACAACATCGCTTTTCTCCACAATTGTCGTCATGATATCAGCTATCATCTTTCTAAATGCCTTTCGTCACGGGAGAAGTTGAGGGAGACTGATCTGATTCTCGCCAGGGCCGGACTATTTGGTCTCGGCGAAGAAAAGATCAGGAAAATGACTGTGCCCGACACATAGAAATAACCTTGGCAGGTACTGGCATTCCCCCATAACCTGTCAATACCCAGAGCACTCCGGAAAGGTGAAGAAGGTGGAAAGTGGAAGGGTCATCAGCTTTCAAACATCCAAAGAGGTATACACTCTGTTTGGAAAAACGGTGCAAGTTGGGTCACGTGAGTGCAAAATATTTTTCTTTTAGTTGATGAAAGTGCGGTCTAAATGATGGAAAGGAGTCACACATCTGAAATATTGTCATCTGAAGGCTAGTTCTGTTTCGGTTGAGTGATCAGGATTTCATTGGTCTTCCTTTACAAGTTGACTCTTTGTAAAAGGTGGAGAACTATTTTGACTCCTATCAACACAAAACCCTTTCGATCTAAGAAACCTGCAGTAAATAAGATGGAGCGTGGAAACGCGCATAACAGCAGACAGTGGAGGGGTGTAAAAGGCCGCCTAATGGTACTTGGGACTTTTTATTGGCAACAATTACAGCTTTTCAAGTGCAATTGGCAAATTGCTGTAAGTTGCTGCCAAACTTCGCAGAAGCAGTCTTGGGTAAACGTTTTATTTAAAGGACAAGTTATCACGAAAATATATCCTAGTCTTTGAAAAGCAAATTGTTTTGTAATTTATTTTAGCAATTTGTAGGTCCTGTCGAGGAAAGCACAATGAAAAGACTGAGAAGGCGACGTGGTTGAGAAGCTTCTGCACAGATGAACCGGCTAGTAGCTTTGATGTTGATGAGGGAACTGACAGGTAAAACTACAAAGGAAACACTGCACAACAAACTTTTCGAATGAAAGGATTCTCAATTTCGGGTTCAAATTTTCCTTTGCATTTCATCAGGACTGCCAAGCAGGAGGCCAAGGCAGCTATTACGGCTGTGTTATCTTCGACACCCTACAGCAAAGATCCATCGGAACATCTCGATCACGAACGTTCTTGGATCCCAGAAAGGAGAGGAGGAGAACTGTACCCCTGCAGACACCCCTGTACCTAACAGGGCTCTTCATGGAATTAGTCTTCTGCACAGCTACAACACTACAATGGGTTTGGTGGCCCAAAGCACCAGAACAAAGCACTGTCCACTCACGTGTCAATTAAAAGTTCCGTGGAAGAATGCCACTCCAGAAAAAAAGTCGCAATGTGTTGATCAGGGGAAAGACGATTGTCGGTTGGTATGCACTATGATCGCCCCAAAAAGCGGGTTGGAGTTATATGAAAGCCTAGTCACTCAATCCGCAAATGAGCCTTTGTCCGAACTCGTAGCGCTGATGATGGCATACAAAAACGCCACGACCCAGTCCCTGAAGTTACAGATTCTCAGCATTGATGCATATAGATACCCAGTTCACGTATTGATGAAGCTTCATGAACCATATGAGAAGATCAACAGTTATCAAATAAAACTTCATTGCTTTGAGCCGTTCTACATTATTCAAGATTCTAGAAGTGAAAGAGGCGTCCCAGCGCAGGTAAGCAGGGAAAACTCTAAACTCCCGACGTGTGCAAGAGGTTTCTTGCATAAACCAGCAAGGATAATAAAATGGTGCATCAAAAGGTTTTCTGAAGTACAGTATTGTTTGTAATATACCAGGCTTCTTCTATACATTTCAGTGATTATGCGCAGTAGAGTCCAGGAACACTTTAGAATTGAAAAGAGCAATGACGAATGAGGCAATAGGCCACTAAGCAGCGACTATCTGTTTTATATCATAAAGACGAGGAAGATCGCAAATAAATCAAATAACAAGCATAATAGATACCAGTGCTGCCAGAGTTGGGCTGCTATGCGGGTGGGTGTGTAATAGCATGCGGCTTAATTAATTAGTTCAGAGTGCGTCTAAAATGAGGCTTTACGAACTGTGTTTGTTGCTGCAGATGACTTCAGAGATTAGACAACATTGCCGCTGATGGTGCTGCTGGATTCCAAACACTGAGACGAATTGTGGATGATCTTAGCGAAAAGGGGCAAGAGAGAACATGGTGTGCTGCAATGAAACAAAAACTGCAAGAAGGAAAGCAATATCTGAAGACCGACTATCGCCTCCACTGCAACGAAGAGAACTCACCCCGTAATGACCACTGTCGCCCATTTGCCTTAAGTGACCCAGAGGATGAAGCTTTTCAGGCGAATTGCGATCATGTGCACGACCTAAGCTGCAGCATGTGTGAAGACCTTAAAGATGTTCTGAATGAAATTGAGGCACAGATCCAAGTATCATCTTCTATGTACAACAGAGAATATCAAGATCTACTGTACGACTTCGAAAGGGCAAAATCCGACATCTTGCAATGGAAGACCCATGTTCTAGGTCCGTAAACCAAGACAAGGCCAAGCATGACGTCGTGAGAAGTCTTGATCCTGGCTCCGTCCTGGTGGTAGTGGACTGGGCGATGAAATTTTTGCAGATGAAGTACAGGGAAAAGCAGTCGGACTGGTTTGGAAAACGAGGCATCAGCTGGCATGTTTCTACTGTGATTACTAAATGCCGGGATGACGTGCAGGTTGAAATGTATGTGCACATCTTTGATTGCTGTCAGCAAGATTGGTTTGCCGTCTGCTCTATCTTAGAGAACTTGTTAAAGAATGTGTCAGCTTCGAAACCGTCAGTCAAGTGCATTTTTCTTCGCTCAGATGAAGCCGGATGCTACCACAACAATGCTCTTATCTCATCTCTACAGGATGTTGGGCATCGGATGGGCATCCGTGTGAAACGTTATGACTACTCAGAGCCTGCAAACGGGAAGGATGTATGCAATAGAATCCTGTGTCCTATGAAGAGCTCAATTTGCCGCTACTGCGATGAAGGACACAACATCGACTGTGCTTCAGATATGCGTACTGCTCTTATTGAATGGCCCATTCATGGAACAACTGCCTCCATGTGTGTCATCGATGAGCACAAGACTCTGAAGGTCAACAAGATTAACTGCTTCAGCAAGTTCCACAACTTCACACATGAAAAGAATGGCCTGCGCGTTTGGAGGGCCTATGACATAGGGTTTCGAAAACTGATCTCTTACGATGACATTATCATGAGCCATTAAGATGAAACTGGATTAATTGGTCAGGAGAATGGCGACTTTTTCCTCGTGAAAGACGTGCACCAGATGAACATCAGAGTCTCTGAAGATTCGGGCACTGCTGCAGAGATTGATCAGTTTCAATGCCCAGAACCTGGATGCCAGAGGATGTTCAAGAGGTTCGCGATCTTGAGATACATGCTGAAATTGGATCACATGGAAACCACCCAGCACGTGAAAGTATCTATGACAAGATGAGGAGAGTGGGCTGAGCGTTTTTCCTCAGTGGGTGCAGTGGCGGTAACGTGCACCTCCAGTTCAACCGGCCTCCATGGATCTGAACAGGCAGTAGACACACCCTCAGACCTAAAGAAGGGATGGGCTCTTTCCAAGCCACGTGTTCAATGCATTTCACGTCAAATGTAAAGGCATACCTAAATGCAAAATTTGACCTCGGCGAGAAAACTGGCTTAAAGGTGGACCCCATCCAGGTTTCAGCAGACATTAGAAATGCTTGGGATCAAGACAACAAACGTCGGTTTTCGAGAGAGGAATGGCATACTAAGGGCCAAATTTACTCTTTTTGGTTAGCATCTTCTGGAGGATGCAGATGTCCCTACAGACCCCAAAGACGCACTTGGGGAAGAAGAACAGGAAAGAGAACAAATCATCAACAGCATAGTTGATGCGATTGGTCTTCGGCATCCAATCTGCTACAACATCTACGACCTGTGTGAACTCTGGAAGGGCAACAAACTTGCAACGTTTAATGTCAGTATGCTGAAAAGTATCCTCAAACACTTTCATATTTCTGTTGCATCCAAGGATCGCAAGGCGGATTTGGTGCAGCACCTGGCTGCTTTTGTTATAAAATATAGCTGTTTTTAAAAAGATACTTGTGTTAGTGCCACCAGAGGCAAAAGTGTTTTCCTAGTTTAAGCTCTTGTAGTTACTTTATGTTGTGCTTCATCGGTCGTTCAGTTTAGTCTTTATTTCAAGTAGTCTGCATTTAGTGTTCTAGCCTCAATATCAAGTTCAGCATCTGGTTCTTTGTTCATAGTTCAGCATCAGGTTCTTTTGTTCATAGTTCAGCATCTGGTTCTTTTGTTCATTGTTCAGCATTTGGTTCTTTTGTTCAAGTTTACTACTTAATGAAGCTCTCTTAGCTTGTGTGCTTAGTTCAACTACAAGTAGTCGTCAGTTTTCCTAAGTGTACTCGGAAATAATTTCCATGATTTGGACAACGATAATAAATGACAGCATTTCCATCAAGTTGGACGACATTGTAAACTATTATTTTAACCAAGTCAGTGGATCTTTCCTGATCAAATGGAAACAAGTTCCACCCACACTGCTACAACTTGAGTAACCCCGTGAACACCTAACTCTCCTGCGCAAACTCTCTAGGCTCATCATTTATATTTCTCCGCTTAACTGAGCAGTAACTTTAGCTCGTCGAGATTGACCAATCTCAATTCGTTTAATATTTTTTGTAAACCTTGCTCACTGGCGGACAAAGTGTGGCCTTGAGCGAGTATATATATGCGTATCAGAGAAAAGCCATCGCGTACAATTTCTTGAAGTCCGATGCATTTGCAGGAGCCCGGTGTTTTTCAATCTGCGGACTTGATATGGTAAATCGTTGAAGCTCTGCCATCGATTTTCGATGGCATGCTTGCAGCTACAGTCGATTCACACGTTGTTTCGGTGCTTATGAATCTGATGTCAATGGGCTCGCAAATAAACGGCTTTCTTTAGTGTTAGTGCCGGCATATAAAACAAAATTCCTCTCAAATAAACACTTGGCACGTGTACACTTCACGCACAGGAAAATGCGATATCTCCTTTCTCCGTAATGTATGAAGAATTGGAGGCGGTCTGCTTTCACCTGTTAATTTATAAAAGTTTACCTGAATACAGTATTCCACTTCAGATAAAGGTTAGGAATTGTTTTGCTTTGTAGGCAACACAGCAAACAACCGTCGAGGAGCGTCAAATCTGCACACCGTTTATCGGCCGGTTGGATAGCCGTTTAGCCGAAGCCGTTTATCTTTTTTCTATCTTTTCTTAATCTAAATTCTTTGTGATGATATAAAGTACTTTTCTGCGTTCATTTATGCGATAAGTCGTAATATTCTAACCAAAACTTTCAATATGACAACCAAAATTCTGTCGAAAAATTGATTTTATGCAAAGTTGTTTCATCTGTATCTGTTCGTCTAATTTCGTGCCCAAAAATTTGATTCCGTATTTTGATAGAACTATCATTCGGAAGTTCACTTCGGAAAAAAGTAAGACGTTTTCAGACTATGATGGAATTTTGACAAAACAATATTTTTCGTTCACTGCACTGCGTGATTGGCGCCAAGGGCAATAACAGTAGTCTGTTTGAATTACTCTAGTTTTACTAATATCTAGTTTTTCTAATGAAACACCATGCTAATATGTAGTGCTATGGTGTATCTATTTTTAGCATAAAGCTACGAATTTTTAAATGAATATTTCGTGCGTAGGAAGCCGCCAAATTTGGGCTAACTTCAACGTCACGCAACGCCGATTTTGAGAGTATCAGGTGTCACAGACTCCAAGCGCAAAATCTCTGGTATTTTAAAGAGTGCATACCAAATAACCACGGACTTGGTGAAAAAAAGCCAGCTGCAATGTAAACAATGGAAACAGACAGAAGGAATATTCATGTGTGATGAACAGTAGCAACATACACAGAAGGAATATTCATGTGTGATTAACAATTGCAACAGACACAAGGAATATTCATGTGTGATGAACAATGGAAACAGACACATCAGGAATATTGATCTGTGATGAACAATGGAAAGAATATGCTTATTATGCGAATATGCTTTCGGATTCTGGCATCGTTATTATCTCATCTAAACACACAGGAGACTTCAAACCACTGTATAGTATATGCGAAGTATGTCCATGTTACGCGACAAGTGCAAACGCACCAATGAGATTGTACCAAGGGGAATTGGTTTTGTTAATTTGCATCGATTTCGTTCTGAGTACATAAAAGGAGCTGCGAAGCCAGGAAGGAAGAAAGAAATTGAACAGTTCTGCGATGACTTTATGGCACTGTTTGCTGTGACAGAGCACAAGAGGCCTGTACCCTGTTTGATCAAAGCAGCAAATAGTGGGAAAACCAGTCTATTTGCTCCATCTTTCAGATCGTGCCACTCAACAGAATTGTCCGTGTGTTGAAACAGAAAGCCTTTAACAAGGCTATGATTGACGTCAACACGGAGGTCATTTTTCTGGTTGAGGCGTACAGAACCATGTTAGACCCGGACGACTGGAAACTGCTCTGCCAAGGGGGCTACACATCCCACAATACAAAATGGAAGAGCGCGCAACCATTCATCAACCGGGCCTCCATGTTTATCACTGCTCAAGTAGAGCTCCAGTTTGGAGAAGAACACCAAGGTGCCATGGACAAGCGCCTCCACAACTACTGCTTTAGATCTCTACCAAATGTAGTTTCTGGCGCCAACCATTGGCTTCGTCATCATGCCATGGATGTGATCATTTGGGCAGCTCGCAACGCTGTTGACTGGAACCTGCAGCCTGACTACCAACAACAACAACAACAACAACACGGAGAATTGGAAGACGATGGTGCATGTGGCTTGAAATAAGCAGAACTCGAGGTAAGGCATGGGTGAGGCGGGGGAGGGGTGATATCTTTAGGTACTAACACAACTCTTTCAGGATATCTTCAGATATGTTTGGAAATTTCACTATATTACAAGTTATGTCCAACATTATTTTGTTATACACGACCCCACAAGATGCAAGCTTTAAACATAATCGTGTTTAAATAAGTTTTGTATTGTGTTGCAGAGAATCTGTACCACCACACTGGAACCAGAGGAGAACGCGGGGGAGGCCAAAGCGCGAATAGACTCCGACACAGAACCAGAAAGTGATTCTGAAGACACTGAAGACGGCTGCTCTGAAGGGGAATCTAGTGACGAGGCTCACAAAGAACAGACAAAACTGGAGCGCGAGTTAAAGCAGAGCATACCAGGCACTTTAAGGCACTGGCAACTCTCTACGCTGCTGGAGGAGGCCAAAGGGAAAACTGAGACAGTAGAACAACTCCTGAGAGAGCGCAAGGACAAAGAAAAACAGGCACTCATCACTGAGGGTCTCCTGCAGGAAGACCTTGATGAACTCAGAGCAGCGGCAGGAATTCCACCCCATCTCCACAGGATCGCCGTGAAATGGAGGCTTGTGATCTATCAGAAAGACTAGACTGGCCTTGCCAGTGAGCTCGCGGCGTGAGTTGGGTCGAGACCAGAATATAAAATGGAAAGTAGGGGACAAGAGCGGAACTCCCAAGAGAGACTTCCAATTTCTCACCATAAAAATATCACACAGTATAGAGAACTTGGTTTTTGACACTTTGCTCTTTTGACACCTTGATTAAACTAAAAATTATTATTACAACACTCATACACTTGCTTCTTAAGAGTGAGTTCGTGTAAATGTCACCTACGCTGTGCAGGGTAGAAAAATCAAAATTATCCAAACTTTGTCATGATGAAGGCTTAATGTATCTAGTTATAAAAATATAAGTTTTAGTTCGTTCAGTTTCTTATTTCATTTTTGTGGCAACAGTTCCTTCCCGGTGCTCTGTGAGAAGACCAAATCGACCTAAAAATAATGCTTCCATTATCGGCTCTAATGGAAAAACTGGGATATAAACATAACAGCTTAAATTATGGCATGCGAGTGGGGTCTTTCCCGTATGCATAACCGTTGTCAAATGTAAATTTGATTGAAACCTAAATTTTTGACCGATTTTCCCCGAGCGAAGTGAGGGTAATAATCACAGTGCTAATGCATTAATATCGCCTAACTTGGGGACTCCAAGCCTGTCGCCATCTCGAAATTTAACGTTCGTCTGTCTGTCAGTCAATCTGTATGGCGTACGACTTTAGGCACGGCTACCCTGCATAACCAATAACAAAGGTCGGATCAATCACGTGTGCACTGTAGTTTTACTCGGAATTTGAGCGAAGCAATTAGATTTGAACGATACAACAATATATCGTAGATGCGTTCACGAAAATGGAAAACTTGAAACACAACAGTCTTGCAAAGCTCATCTTCAAATAAGAAGGGAACAGGCACGAGCAAGGCAAAATCGTGAAACGAGCGAACAGCGCTTAATTCGTCTCGAGAAAAGGCGACAATCCTGTTATGATCGACAGCATCATAAACAGAAGCGTGCCGAAGAAACGGCTCCGCAAAGGGAACAGCGCTTGCAAGCAAATCGGGAGCTTCAGACGCCGCTTTGTGTTAAACTCAGATACTTATTTAGAAAGGACAAGCAACAAAGGTTAGTCAGTGAAAATCAAGCAATCACCGTGACAAATATATTCTATTCCGTATAGCCTGTAACTCGATCACTTCAAGAATGTATTAAAATCTGTATGCTGATCATTTTCCCTCGAAGTATTGTTTTTATTAATACGCTTCTGTCGCCAGTTTCGGCTACCGTATTTGCTCAGAGCAATCGGAACTTGGTGAATGATTTAGTCAGATGCCTTATTTTTCTGTAATCTGACACACGGTGATTGCAGCGAGAATCGTTCACAAGCCTTTAGAAGTATGACTAGGTCTGAAGCCCGTGTATAATTTGAAGTAAACAGTTCAAGCTTTGCTTTGATTCTGGGAGAAATCATGCTGTTTTGAGCGGGTTTACATACAAAACAATTCAAGCCTATTACATATGCATTCCCGGGGTCTGGTGCATGCAGTCCAGAGTAAAAACAAATCGCACAGGAAGCCTATTTAATTGTACTGCCTATGAATTAAAAATTGGAAAATCAGTGCTCCTTTTTTCCGTACTACGACGGCCGACCAACTTCAAAATTTAAGTATTAAATTTTGAGAACGTGCTTGGCAGACTGTATGAATTAATTTGACGTGCCGACCGTGGGAAATACGTACTTCGTCACGCAATCGACTCCTTTTTCAACGCAAAAGTATAACACACAACATTCTTTTTCTCCGTCCTTTGCGTGTAGCACTTGACTTCGAAGAAAATATTGAGTCAACATTTCGGCAAAACAAAGGCTACTCTTGTTGGGAGTACCAAAGTAAAGTCCCATCAATGGCAGAGCGAGGGGTTATCTGCAATTATCGTATTTCTAGTTTAGTATTAACCACTTTGAGCGACGTTTTCTCACGCAAAAAATATGCTAATTTCATCAGCAAAAATCACGTCCTGGTACATGGCTTTGCAATTAAAGACTATGTTCATCGGCAAAAGCAATGTTCCTTCTGTGATTCTGTGAAATAAAATCATGGGGTAAATGAAATGGTGAATTTTGGAAACGCCAAGTATACATGGTACTTGCACCCAAAATGTGACCTTGTGACCTTTGAAGACGCGTGACATTCGAAAACAATAACAATACGTGACCGCAGCATTTTTTTGGATTTTATGAAATAGTTGTACAAATATCGCCTAGATTTAATGTAGAATTGCTAAAAGAGTGTTCAGCTGAAGATGAGACGGCAATTTCGCCCAAAAATGTTCTTTCTTTGCTTTGACGATTTGGTGGTTCAAGTTCACAAAAGAAACTTGGAATTGTAACGCTTGGAATTAAAGTTATCTCTTATTTGATTTTGAATGAATAAACGGAAAGGGCCGATGTATCTGTTTTTATGTAGGTCCTTCTCACCTCAAAAAGGACGAAATTCGAATTCGAGCACCGGTATCCCCGACTATCAGTTATTTTGGTTCTATTTTCTGTCAAAAAATTGGTAGCTTTACAACTGTGTATTAACTGTCAACCTTATGTAATAGGATCACGTTCCGTGCAGTCACGTCCCATCTTAAGATTTGTGTGACGTCATTAATTTTATCTTTGTTTCCATTTATTACCATATAAGGATTCTATTCTCTATTCATCTAGTTCGGAAACGCCTAGGAAATGCCTATGATATTTTGTAATGTTCGTAATCAATAGCCCTATTATTCTGTATGTTATACCTATCCATGCATCATTCAATTAGTTCAGAGTTAGACTTGGGTATTCCCTCTGTAAAGCAATTTGCAGAAGCTCAGGAATAAAGTATCTGCCATCTGCCCATTATTTGACAACATCGACGGGCTTAAGTCAGTGGTGGTCTTTTCGAAGCACCATGCACTGTAAATTCAAGAGAGCCAATTCAGCCCCAAATTGCAATTTAGCCCCATTTCCTAAAGGGGCTATTTTAGACCTTAGAGGGTCAATTTGAAATTCAGGTTCAAAATGGCCCCACTAAAATGCAAATTGGCCCCTCTTTTAGTCATTTTAAGTTCACGAAGGGCTGATTTGGCCCACAGGACTATTTTAATACCATTAATAAGGGCTGTTCAAAACAGCCCTGATGTGAAGTCATTTTGGCTCCATTTAGACTTTGACCAACACAGCAAGAATTAAGTGTAAGTAACATTTACTTCAGATGCAAAACCACAAAAACAATGCCTTTGCATATAATCATTCACTAATCCTGCTCATTGAAAATGTCAATGTCAAACTTTGGGCAAACATATTCAGTCCTCTCTTCCACATCAATTGGCTGACATATGTGCATGGGCCTAAATGTGATGAGATCCTCATGACTCTCTGTTCACAATTCCTTTTTTGCCTGACTCTGTATGCATGTAGGTGGCCATCATAATTTTCTGTTACAATAACATGCACCAGAAAATACAAGTTGTTCTCAAGATTTGGGTTTGTCGTGCACATCTTCTTGATGACAGAAAACTCTGGCATCAGTTCATGATAGCCTGTGTGCACCACAGCCCCCAACTTGTATTTTGTGCCATGGATGATACACCATTTCATTCTGAAATGTAATATAATTTATTGTTAAGAAGTTTAACATATATATAAAATGGCAAAATGACCAGTACAATTCTGCAGTTTGAAGATTCTCTTAGTTGTATCCCAATTTATGTTTTTCCATAATCTGTCTGATAACTGTCTAAAAGCAAATAGAAAAAAAAGGAAAAAAGAAAAGAAAACTGCAACAAAGAACAAATTACCCCTGAAAAATAACCCTGAACCAAATTTAAGCCATTACTAATAATAAAATAGGGTAAAATAAGGGTAAGAAAGAAGCTGGCTTTGAAAAATAACCAATCATAAAATTGTATTGCAGCATTTTACACAGAGTACTTACTCATGAATCAGATTTTCCTCTTCTAAAACATGATCCATTGCCTCTTGAAGTAGTTGGAAGTAGCCAACAGTCCCTGCCTCTTTCTGCATCCCTGGTAAAAGTAAAGTATTTTACTACACAATACTGGTAATGTATATTCTAGTGACAACCTATAGTTCACTTCATATCAATATCCATATATATCTAAGTGCAATGCATATGCATGATCTTTACCTGGGCCTACTTCTATTGGCTTTTGGATGAAGGGCTGTCCTTGGCTGCTGCAGGCCATTTCACAGCACTGACGTAGCTGGTGCCTGTTGGCCAAGGTCCAAGGTGTTCTTAAAGTTGCCAGTGATTGCAGCTGAGCGTTTCAGATGTTCGTGCTTTGCTTCAAATCTCATGCACCAGGTTCGCACCATGGGACCAAGTCTGCAGTAATAATCACACAAATATTAATTACATTTTCAGCAAATTTCAGATAATGTGATTTCTCTACCCCTCCCTATACCTATTGCTAGTCTTAAACTTATTTTATAATCACCTCAGCATTGTTCTTGGATAATGAACCATGTAATACATTTTTGGTATCACAGAGGCATTAGGGTAGAGCTCAACGAATCGCGTGTGGTGGTCTTTGATCAGCCCCTTAAGAAATCCAGCCTTGTTTGCAGAAATAGCTGGTGAAAATGTGATGTCAACAATTTCCAAAAGTGTGATGTACAGTTGCCACTTTTCATCTTCATCAGGCACATGGGAACCAATGAGAAGGGGTAAAAATCGTCCAAGGCACCACATTTGGGAAGCTGAGAAACAAAAGAGTTTACATAATTATGTAGTGGCACCATGCAACCATTTTCTCTCGCATGACCATTAAATTTGGTGTTACACTTAACTCTTTACCATGACTTTACCATGTTATGTCAGTAGTATACATATTTGTAAATTGTATTAATGGCTTCAACAAAGTATCTTTATGATAAATTTAAACTATTGTGTGCTACTAGATCCAGACCTATGGTGATAGGAAAGTTTAATGAATAATCGAAGCTGCAGTATTAATAGGCTATTCCATACCCTTTTAAGGGAGTTAGTTGCAGGGTTTAGTGTCTGGAGGCCAATGGTAGATGGCTTGTTAGAAATGTCAGAGTATCCAAAATCAAAATCTTGAATCCAATGGTTGAGTTGGTCCAAGCTGAAGTATCTCTGCCCATTGATTGCATACTTCAGAAATTCTTTTGCCTCATATTGCAGCACACCTTCTAGAATATCATGCATGGCATCTCCCGGTAGGCCACCAACAACATGAAAATAGCGCGACTGGTTCAGAATGGAGCGAAACTTAATTCCATAAACCCTTGTGATGTCAACCTCTGAGTTCTCAATGGCTGTGCAGTTGTTGTGATAGCCTGCTGGTGTTCTGAGCTGAAGTTCATCTTCACTGAACTGCAAAAATATCATCATCCCACAAATAACATAATTTCAATATTTGGAAATTAAGATACAATTTACCAATAGGATTTCACATGTTTACAACAGAGGAGACCATTTCTGAGATGACTGTTACCTATGTTTGGAACAGCTGGTCTGGTGTGGTTAACCTTTCTTATAAAAAGTAGGCCTGGTTCAAAACAGAAGCAAGAAGCATCTCAAAAATGGCCCATTAATCACACCAAGTCTGGCTGTACCTTAGAAGTGATATCTTGTGCATTCCCCATGCATTCTCTACACTTAAAGGCAGCAGCACTACCAATTTTGAACCCTCCAATTTCTTGGTATCCCAAGTTGTCGCCAGAAATAAAAGCCAGAGTACCACAAAATGACCTTCTCTCTCCATTGATAGTAAACCGATATCCTTCATCCTGTCAAGTAAAAAACATACAAATATATCTTAAACTTTAAGTTTTATGTACAAAATTGCCATATGTTAATTCGATGTTGCATGGACAGATGTATCTTGAAGATGCATAAATATTTGTATCAGATGCAATATAATTATGTATGGTAGTATAGCTATGCTGTATTTTGAGAAAGGAACATGGAAACTCTTACAAATTTTGTTACAATATTTCATATTCTATTTCGCTTGTTCCTATCTTTTGTTCAACAAAATATTGCCATCTCATCATGCAACATTAAAACCAAACTAACCTGTTCTAACTGTGCCAAGTCATTCATAAATGATGCAAGGATAGCGTTGGTCCCATACTTTTTTTATGACGGGATGTTTTGCAATGGACACAAGTTGCATACATTTCAGCTGAGACCGGTGTGTTGGAGCTATGTTCGCCAATGTGTAATAAAACACACCTGTTTCAAAAATAAAACAAATAAACTACAAATATTGCAGCTATAGTATAGGCATGCTGACGACAACACTAGTGTAGTTTACACTAAACAATGCCCGCACAATTAGAATTTACAAAAGCATAAAAAAATAATAAATTTAATAATAGCTAGAACATCTCACCAAATTTATGCTTGGATGTCTTGCTGCCCAGCGGGTTCACTACCTCTACTTCATCATAATATAGCATGATTTGCAATGCTTGAGGATTTCTTGAGAAGAGCGGATGCTGGGAGAAGACATGACCATCGCAAAAGCAGTCAAAGCTTTTTCAGTTAAACTGTTATCCTCTTTCACCCGCAGCAAATACAACGCATTGTTGCATCGATTGTTATCAAGAGAGTTGTTCCCGCGAATGCGGATTTCTTCTTCTAGACGCTCCATAGGGGGTAAATTGTTGGCGGCCGGATCTTCATGGATTTCCAGATTATCTTCTTGCTGCAGTGGTGGTTCATCGTCGGTAAACTGCCTCATATGAGGTGCATTTTCCCAAAACCTGGCGTGATGCCTTTGTAAGTGACTCCGGTATCCGTAAAAATTCTTGTAGGTACATCCGCACCCGTTCACGCCACATACTACGTTAAAGTTAGAATCTTGACCATGAACACGTTGATAGTGATTTAGGAGAATGGCAAAGGTAGCCAGGGCACTATTACACATAGTGCACTGGAAAACCATCTTGTCTCACGGATCGAGGAGACTGCGTCCTTAGTGACTTAAGTCCTGCCCTATATTTGCATTGACACCTGGTAATCGTGTCACTGTTGGGGACACTCATTTTTCTATTGTGTTTTGTAGTTTTTAACCTATTACAAAACATTTTCACGTGATGAAAGTGTGATCAAGAAGCAAAGATGTTGGCCGGTCACTTTATGCTTACTTCAAAACTCCGTTTTTAGGCTGGTCTAGAACGCATGCACACACACAAAAGGGACACTTTTTAGGAGAAAAACAACACACTACTAAAGCCAAACCCGAAGTGATGCTATCAAATCCTTTATTAACGCAAACTTGAGAAATACGCACACTCTCTTACCCTCCCCCCTCTATGTACCTCAGGCTCATGACTTTCATGTGTTTTCTACATACAGTCACTTCGATGAGACATATTTACTTAATTTTTGGGTTGTCCAATTAGAAATGCACTTTGTTATCTATTTTTCTTCTCACTGGACAATTTGACTAATGGTCAATTATCTGATGGGATGTTGACAGAATATGTAAAGCATAGTTTTGTCCAGTTTCATTCTCTTCGATCGCATCGCGTTCTTGCACACAATCAGGATGGCAGATTCAGCAATCTTCAATCTAGCCTTTAAGGCTGCAGAGGTCCCCACGTGGCTTACAACGAAGTGCTTTTCTGACGAGACCATCAAGAGAATTTGTGGTAAGATATCGCTTTTTTTTTGTTTCGTTTTGTCTTTATCAAACCGGTTAATATGTGAATTGATTTCCTTAATGTTGCAGACAATAATATGGATGGAGAGGATCTTGGTGCTGCATTTGCTGATGAGGGGGAAATAAGACACTACTTCCCAAATTTTAAGGAAAGAACTCGCTTTAAAAAGCTCCTGAAATTGGCGCTCGATGAGGATGTTGAACCGTGCGAGAATCAGGTAAGTCCTTGCTTGTGTGGATTCATTGCACATGTACACATTTCCCGCCACTGGCGCCTTGGCATCACGTGTGTCCTGAGCCTGCGATATACTTATGCAATACGCGCATGCGCGTATGCAGTTCGGGCGCCATTTGAAGTTTGTTGCAACGAACATGTTTCCGTTCCGATGATTTTGCTCATCCATCTATTCTTGATGTTCTATTTATTGTTTCTTTTATTTATAGATAAAATAATGTTGTATATTGCTAATCGAGTGATTGTATTTTTAGGGGCCGGGTACGTCTCCATGCAACGATTTGGAATGTCTCGAAGATGATAGTTCTAACCGTCACTCCCCCGAAAGTCGAAGCCCAGCATCCACTAACAGGTCGTCTTCCCCGGAGTTATTTGTGAACGGCGGAATGACTTCTGAGTCTCCACAATCTGCAAGACTGGGAGAAGAATGTGCTCTCTCTGCTGAAACGCCAAAAAGTTCAAAGGTACAGCACTGCAAACACGTCCCATGTATGTTGCATTCAACTAAGAGCTCTAGTTGCGTACTTTATATACCCTCATTGGGCAAGTACGATATTGAGAAAAAACAAGGCCGGAATACAGTGTAACTCACTGTTCTTTTGTCATATGGCTGGATATCAAGGTGTCAGCTTCCCTCCCGTGTAAGTTTATTCCATACGAATATGTATGTATGTATATATATAACACAGCAGCAGACTGCATTACTACAAAAAATGCAAAAGTGGCAGGGTATTCTGCATTTAAACCTGTTTAATAAATCACCTGCATAACTTCACTCGTTTTATTTGTGGACAGTAGTCTTCCGGCCCATTGCCTGCCAAGCTCACAATCTACCAACCGTTTACTGTATATTGTTATTTAGAACGATGCATTAATTGGTGTTTGTTAATGCTACTTTACAGTTTTCTGTATCTGTGGAGGCTGCATTGAGAGCGGGAGATATCTCCACAAATCTGCAGAGTGAGCTGATCAGGGATGTGTGCACAACTGTGCTCCATCATTCATCCCACCCTTGTAAAGCAGAGAGAGTACACATTGCAAAACTGATCATCCAAAAGTATCCCTGCATGGCAGACCAGAAAATTTTGGATTGTTCTACGGAATGGGTACAGTAATCTGTTGTTTTGTTGCTACACAGTAATATTGTTGCAATGCTCATCAAGTGTCTGGCTTGAATATCATTTTTGGGTATACATGCATGTGAGCATATTGCATGCCTGTGTGGAGAATTATTATTTATATTTTACTGTTGATAATTTCTCACAAGAGGTTTACTACACAGTATACATATACTGTAGATGTCTTGAGCAAAGACCTGTCTCAAAACGTTATCTCAAATATTTCTTTCTTGCTAAGCCCAGTTCTAAAGTGTTGTTGAAATATCACTGAGTAGTTTGCATTTTTAATCCATGTGTTGCTGTGACTTTTTTACCAGGGGTCGCTGGAAATTAAAATAATGAACAGGATGAAAAAGCTGCAGAAGCCAAAACGAGCTTCATCAAATGACCAGAGCTCTGCCAGTACCTCAAGAAAACGACACAAGGTGGAGGATGTCTGGGCAGTCAAACCTGCAATTCCAGTTGGGGACTCATTGGAAAGTCTCAGGGAGTATGCAAAGGAAATGCGGCCCCAACTCATCAAGAAACCTCGGGACAGCAAACTCCACAAGGACTTTCTTGATCACGTATTTCCTCTACGACGCCATGATGTCCTTGACAACCCTCAACCTGTGAAAGATGTCCTCCACCAGTACCCCTCTCTAAAACAGTTTGTCCATGTGAGTATAAAAGGTTGACACAAATTCTACATGTCATGCTAATCATTCAATCACTACGTATATCATAGTGATGCATGTAATGATCTAGATTACTTCACAGCTCGTAGTCTTTCCTTGAATAGCATCCACTCTTACATTGGAATGTTTTCTTAGGCAGACTAAAATTCAACAGCAATTTAGGGAGTTCTGAAAACTCTGTTTGGTTTTGGTGTTGTTTTGCTTTTTCAGTTACGAGGGAAACTTTGCCGCATTTTCGGTGACAGTGAGCTGCCCACCCAGATGCGGGAAAAATTTAGAGGGCAATGGCAACCGAAGGTCATAAAGTATGCAGAGAAGGACAAAACCCTGGCCAAATTTGTGGTCTCAATGGAGGACACTCTTTTAGAAACCGATTGTGATGCAGCAGGTATGGAATAAACCAATATTCACCTTTACACTTGTGAAAGTTTCCAAAGTTAATTATGGATAAAGATCTCAAATGCATAACTTCAACATTATTTGGCCAAAGTGTTGCAGCACAGTACTGCACCAAAGTGCACTTTTACTTGAATAGAAATTTGTCTTATGTGTAAGATACATTTTTCTTTAAATTGGGCTCAAGTCTCTTGCACACAGGGTCAAAGGTGGTTTGACTCGTACATGTAGTTAAAGAATTATGTGACAGACATAGTTTTGCCTGGTCGTGTTTTAAAGAGTTGCTAGATGATGCTTTCCCTGCACTAACTTTTGTCTATTTGTTACTTATGTTTCTTACTCAGGATGAAGATATACTATACCGCAGACTAATATTGTCAAATTATTTCATCTGCAGAGAAACTGTGCAGTGGATGAGAGCATCCAACACTTCATCCATCCCCAAATTGTGGCAGTTGGAGAGCTGTATGAGATGGACCAACTGTACATTGTGTGTGAGGGCAGCATCTTTTGTGCTATCCCTCAGGAAAGGATCATTGATGCGATAATTGCCCTCATCATTTTATACTCTTAATATTATTTACAAGGAAGGCAAGGCAATTTTGGTCTTTCTTGAGCAACCTTTGCTTGGCATTGGGAGGGGCCAAACATTGGTTTCAGTTTTGTCTTATTTAAAAACCATTTGTTAATTCCATACAGTAAATTTTACAACTTACTGTAGCTAAAATCTTGCCATTCACTTTATAATGGGCCAGTCAAAACCTACATAGAGTACTTTCTATTTTGAATGTTGTTATACATTTTTAGAATATTGTTTATAAATGATTGCTATTAAATTTGTGCATTTGTAGCTTTCTTGTGTTTGCTTTTATCCTTTTATTACAGCGGCGTTCAAGCAGTGGCTCTTGAATAAAGAAGCATTAAAATGACTTTTTTTAGGGTTGCTACAGGCCCTACAAAAATTAATTCAGCTCCACAAAAACTCAATTTGGCCCCTATATTTTGTGCATCAGCACCCCAATTGGGCCCTTTTAGTTCCACTGCTTGGGTCACTTTAGCTCTTAAATAATGGGCTAAATTGGCTCTCTTTCACGAGGGTCAAAACAGCCCCACAAATAGGTTCTGTTTTTTACTCACCATTTTGACCCCATTTTGTAGCTAAAATGCCTCTATTGGAGCTGTTTCTATGAAAAGTAGAGTCAAAATAGCTCCGGTTTTGGAGCTATTACAGCCCTGTTAAAAATCAAATCAGCCCTTGAAAATCCCATTTTGACCCCTCCATTTTTTAAAACAGTACCAAACAAGGTTATTTTAGACCTCTTGTCGGGACCAAAATGACCCTTAAATAATGAGCTAAAATAGCTCTAATCAAAAGAGCCAAAAATAGCCCCAAAAATAGGTTCTATATTTTACTCACCGTTCCGGCCCCATTTTTGGGGTCGAATTAGCTCTCTTGAATTTACAGTGTGGATTTGTGTGGGTATTCTCAAATTGTTGGAGGACCTTGTGGCTCAAGTCCAGGCAATCCAGCAATTTCCCAATGCATGATTGTTGGTGAGTACCGTAAAGATATCAAGGCGCATTTGAAAAGCCATGAAGTTCTGGACTCTTCCCTGGATTCAGAGGGGAGGCTCTTGCTGGCACGGGCAGGTAAATTATATTTTTTTGATTCTACGATTTCCGTTACCCTGAGCCCACTTGTTCAAAGCTCAGTTAGGTTAATCCTGAATTCGAAATGTCCCCATTTTGTGCGTGCAACGCATCTTATGATTACTGTACTTTTTTTCCAAGGTATTTTTGAGACAAGCGACGTTGTTCTTGGTGTCACGATATGCCCACGGCACCACAACACATTTGGCGTTAGATGGCGCTGACACAAAAGGAATTGCATGTGCCCGAGTGAGTGGGCATCGCACAAGGCCGTGAAAGGAGACCGCAGGATTAAACTTGCTCAGTCTGAAAGACTCTTCCGGCTAGCTCAAGTGATGATCCCTGTCGCTTCACGTAAGTTTAATTCAAAGCAGCAAGTCAGCTGTCAGCTTGTGAATTTGAAAAAAGTAGTTTTGCGGGAGTAGGTATTATGCCATAATAATATTACACATAATATTGCACAATTTGAGAATACCCACACGAAGCCATGGTGCTTCGAAAAGACCACCACTGACTTAAGCCCGTCGATGTTGTCAAATAATGGGCAGATGGCAGATACTTTATTCCCGAGCTTCTGCAAAATGGCTTTACAGAGGGAATACCCAAGTCTAACTCTGAACTAGTCGAATGATGCATGGATAGATATAACATACAGAATAATAGGGCTATTGATTACAAACATTACAAAATATCATAGGCATTTCCTAGGCGTTTCCGAGCTAGATGAATAGAGAATAGAATCCTTATATGGTAATAAATGGAAACAAAGATAAAATTGATGACGTAACACAAATCTTAAGATGGGACGTGACTGCACAGAATGTGATCCTATTACATAAGGTTGACAGTTAATACACAGTTGTAAAACTACCAATTTTTTGACAGAAAATAGAACCAAAATAAATGATAGTCGGGGATACTGGTGCTTTCTAAAACGATAAAATAAAATTGACACGTGCGGTTGATCAAGCATTTTTTCTAATACGGCAAATCTCGAATTTCGTCCTTTTTGAGGTGAGAAAGACCTACATAAAAAACAGATACATCAGCCCTTTCCGTTTATTCATTCAAAATCAAATAAGAGATAACTTTAATTCCAAGCGTTACAAATCCAAGTTTCTTTTGTAAACTTGAACCACCAAATCGTCAAAGCAAAGAAAGAACAATTTTGGGCAAAATTGCAGTCTCATCTTCAGCTGAACACTCTTTTGCCAATTCTACATTAAATCTAGGCAATATTTGTACAACGATTTCATAAAATCCAAAAAATGCTGCAGTCACGTATTGATTGTTTTCGAATGTCACGCGTCTTCAAAGGTCACAAGGTCACATTTTGGGTGCAAGTACCATGTATACTTGGCGTTTCCAAAATTCACCATTTCATTTACCCCATGATTTATTTCACAGAATCACAGAAGGAAAATTGCTTTTGCCGATGAACATAGTCTTTAATTGCAAAGCCATGTACCAGGACGCGATTTCTGTTGATGAAATTAGCATATTTTTCGCGTGAGAAAACGTCGCTCAAAGTGGTTAATACAATAAAATCGGTCAAAAATTTTGGTTTCAATCAAATTTACATTTGACAACGCTTATGCATACGGGAAAGACCCCACTCGCATGCCCTAATTTAAGCTGTTATGTTTATATCTCAGTTTTTCCATTAGAGCCGATAATGGAAGCATTATTTTTAGGTCGATTTGGTCTTCTCACAGAGCACCGGGAAGGAACTGTTGCCACAAAAATGAAATAAGAAACTGAACGAACTAAAACTTATATTTTTATAACTAGATACATTAAGCCTTCATCATGACAAAGTTTGGATAATTTTGATTTTTCTACCCTGCACGGCGTAGGTGATATTTACACGAAATCGCTCTTAAAGGTTGAGCGACCCTGCATCTTGAGAATGCGCAACATATCTTTTTATGCACAATCGATTATGACAGTTTAATCTTGACTCTTATTTCTAATCACAGGCCACGATTAATCCAGCCTTCGCTTCACTGCTTATGTGTTTTCTTTTATTAACTCAATATGTTTCTTCTATCAGGCTTTCGAGTATTCGTGCTCTGTAACAAATATAAAATTGAAAGCGAGGAATGTCACACGAGAGATGTTTACAATATTATTGCGCTTTTGTTCACAGTGTGTTCAGTCCATTTGTGACTGCAAACTCAATCCTCAGAATTATTTCGGTGTATTTTTCATTTCTGGTATTTAATGAACATTGCAAAACAAAGGCTACATGATCGAATGAAAGAAACACTTCAACAGGCAATGTACGATATGCAGAAGAATTTTATAAGGCAACAGATGTCATGTACAGAGTAAAGCATAAAGCGTCATTGTTTTATGGCTAAAGCTCTCCGTAGCTTTGATTTCTGTTTTTGCCCTGTTATCTTCCCAAAAGTATTTTGTGTCGCCACAGAAAGTTTCATCGGGACTAAATATTTATCGGCGACAGCGGTATCCATCAAATATTTGTTTACGGCTATTCTCAAAGCTTGTGCGGTGAACGCGAGCCAAAATCGTTCCCGAAAATCCAGTTAATCCGTGCATATTCCACAGAGCCAAATGGCGTTGAGTTTGAATGGGATGCAGTTAACTTTTTCGCTTCCTTACTTATGTGTTTTCTTTTATTAACTCAATACGTTTTTTCTATCAGGCTTTCGAGTATTCGTGCTCGGCTGTAAAAAATATAACCTAAATGGTGTTGAGTTTGGATGGGATGCAGTTAACTTTTACACACAAGTAACGAGCAATTCACTGGCCACATCTCGAGTTGTTTAGCGAAGTCAATTACGTCATCCCCAGCACGTAATAATATGAACCAATCACCGTGTGCTGATTCTCGACCCACAAAGGAAAAAATAAAAAATAAATAAAAATTTGCGTTTTTAAGCTCACTTGGGCCCCAGGCCCCCACGAGCAAAAAGGAAGAGGAGACCATGGCCCTCAAGAAACACGTAGAAGCAGTCTTCAAAAACAGGTGGTTCGAGCAAAAGAAAGGGAGATATTTGACCAGAATCGGGAGATGACCAGATTGCCACCGCTGACCAACGAGTGGCAAAACTGCAGGGATTTTATGGAAATCAACATCAACAAATTGCGAATGTTCCACGAGGCCACGGACAGCACACACGACCTCCAGTATGCAGTTGAGTGCCAGAGAAAGATGCTGTTGGAGCTGAAACTCATTGCACCTGACGAAATTTCATTTATCGCAATGTTGGACAACTATCCACCTACCATCGCCCAAAATGTCGATGACAACTCTGGAATGTGCACCAACACGTCCAGCAAAACCACAAACCAGAAGAGGAAGACTGCAACCCAGCGAGTGGCAGGCGCAAAGAAGCAGTGGACAATCTCTGTTAAAAGAGAGATCAAACAGTGCAACATATGCAAAGTGTTTGCAGCAAAGCCGTATGGAGCCACAGAAACTGTGTCACTCCCACGCTTCCACACAGAAGTTAGCCGGCCATTTCAAGTCACAGGAGTAGACTTTGCGGGGCCCTTGATGTATGCAGCAAACAAATGAGAGAGGAAAAGCGTCCATCCTTGTGTTCACTTGTTCGACCAAAAGAGCAGTCCATCTGGAAGTAACGAAGTCACAAATGGCTGACGAGTTCCAGAAGAAGTTAAACGCTTTTATCACTCGGAAGACAAGGCCACAGCATCTGATTTCAGATAATGCAGCAGTTTTCAAGACGACTGCAACTTGGATTAAGAAGATCAGGAAGAGTGAAAAGCTACAGAACTTCCTCGCCACACAAGAAATCACATGGCAGTTCAACCTGTCCAGATCGCCATGGTGGGGAGGAATGTATGAGAGGCTGATCAAAGATGTCAAGAAGACTCTCTACAAGACATTGGGGAGGACACACCCCACTTTCCACCACTTGGAGATAGTGATTATGGACATCGAGACGCACCTGAACAATCGTCCCCTGACCTATGTGGAAGCCGACGGAGAACAAGTCCTCACACCCAACACGATTATCCGGGGACAGAATGCTCAGTGTTGAAGATTTGGAAGATGACAAGCTCACCAAGCTACACAGACAACTCAACAAAGCGAGACAGCATGCGTGGTGACGTTGGCAAAGCAAATACATCCACAGTCTGATGGAGTCACACCGAGTCAACAGGAGCAAGCCTCAGCTGCCAGAAGTTGGAGAAATTATTCTCATCATCAGCGAAGGGAAGAACAGAGGTGAATGGAAGGAAAAGTGCTACGACATGTGATGGGAAAAGACGGAGCCGTGAGGGGAGTCGTGTTGTTGTGCAGAGGAAACAGCATCGAGCGACCACTGCAGCTGATATGTCCACCAGAGATAAGGAGCCACCAGGAGGAGACAAGAGACAACCAGGGTCAAGAACAACCTGAGAATCCAGCTAGAACCCATGACAGACAACAGGCTGCAAGGGATGCAGAGGAAAAGATACGACTCTGCCATTTGGCTGAGGACTATTGAAAGACTGTTGATTGTCCCCGAACGAAGTGAGGGAAATATTTACGACGCTAATGCAGCATAATCGGCTCATTTGAAGACTCCAAGCGCGTCGCCATCTCGAAATCTAATGTTCGTGTGTTTGTGTGTTTGTGTGTGCGATGCGACCTTTTTAGGCCAGGTGCCTAAGGCAATGTCCAAATAAGGCAATGACGTAATCATTATCGACTAGCCACCGCCATGTTTTTAAGAAAGATTTAAACGAAGCAACAATTGTACGTAACTGCGTTCACGAAAATGAATTTGAAAGCTAGAAAACTTGAAACAGAACGGTCTCGCGAAGCTCGTCTTCAAAAGAGAAGCGAACAGGCACTTCAAGAGCAAAAGCGGACCGAAGAGAAGACTCCGCAAAGACAACAGCGCATGAATGCCGACCAAAAGCGACATGAACAGAAGCGGGCAACACAGACAACTCCGCAAAAAGAACAGCGCTTGAAAGCAAATCGGGACCTTCAGGAGAAAAAGCGGGCCGAAGAGAAGACTCCGCAAAGACAACAGCGCATGAATGCCGACCAAAAGCGACATGAACAGAAGCGGGTAACACAGACAACTCCGCAAAGGGAACAGCGCTTGAAAGCAAATCGGGAGCTTCAGACGCCGTTTTGTGTTAAACTCAGATACTTATTTAGAAAGGACAAGCAACAAAGGTTAGTCAGTGGAAACCGAACAATCACCGTGACAAATATATTGTATCCCGTATAGCTTGTAACTTGATCACTTCAAGAATGTATTAAAATCTGTATGCTGATCATTTTCCCTCGAAGTATTGTTTTACTACGCTTCTGTCGCCAGTTTCGGCTACCGTATTCGCTCAGAGCAAATCGGAACTTGGAGTCTTGAATGATTTAGTCAGATCTCTTATTTTTCTGTAATCTGACACACGGTGATTGCAGCGAGAATCGTTCACAAGCCCTTAGAAGTATTACTGGGTCTGAAGCCCGTGTATAATTTGAAGTAAACTGTTCAAGTTTTGCTTTGATTCTGGGAGAAATCTTGCTGTTTTGAGTGGGTTCACATACAAAACAATTCGAGCCTATTAAATATGCATGTCTGAATCTGGTGCATGCAGTCCAGAGTAAAAACAAATCGCACAGGAAGCCTATTTAATTGTACTGCCTATGAATTCAAAATTGGAAAATCAGTGTTCCTTTTCCCCGTACTACGACGGCCGACCAACTTCAAACTTTGAGTATTAAATTTTGAGAATGTGCTTGGCAGACTGCATGAATTAATTTGGCGTGCCGACCGTGGGAAATACGTACTTCGTCACGCAATCGATTCTTTTTTCAACGCAAAAGTATAACACACACCATTCTTTTTCTCCTTCCTTTGCGTGTAGCACTTGACTTCGAAGAAAAGATCGAGTCAACATTTCGGTAAAACAAAGGCTACTCTTGTTGGGAGTTACCAAAGTAAAAGTCCCATCAATGGCAGAGTGAGGGGGTATCTGCGATTATCGTATTTCTAGTAAAAATTCAGTTCACTAAATTTTTAGGGGAGTTAATTGTGACCGGAACTTTAATGTGCAGAGTACACCTCCCCCCTTAGTTAATTTTGTTGGTTTAGATTACACAATGATCACGCGGTAATAGGAGACTTGAGAGGATTATAATTTTAGGGATTGCAAAAAACACAACACAGTGAGATTGAGAAGTCTAACAGATCATCAGAATTAAACGTGAGCTCAAATATACCCACAAGTTCGGTATAACGTTGCAGTTCCAGAAGATTCCAGAAGGGCAGTAGAGAACTGTGCAGTGGAATCATATGTGGATGACACAAAATTATATCTGTCAATATCGCCTAAGGACATCGTGAATGGTCTGTCACAGGTTTCAGCGGATCTCAAGCATGTTGCACGATGGTGTTGTTCGCACTCTCTTCTCATCAACCCTGGGAAGACGAAGCTCACGCTGTTTGGGGTTCCCCAGAACTTTTGTTGACTACCAGACACTTCCATTGACTTTCTAAGAAAGCAACTGAAACCTGTCTTATCGTGCAAAGATCTGGGTATAGTTTGAGATCCTAGCCTGTCATTCAATGATCATATAGGTAGCTTAACATTATCCTTTTTGTTGTCTCTGTGTCAGATAAGTAGAGTCAAGCACTTATTTTCCAAGGACATATTATATGTAGTTCTAAACTCACTCATTTCAGCAATTATTTTACTGTTCTACAGTTTGGTCTGGTACCTCTAAACAGAATATCAGTACAACTGGTTCAGAACTTTGCAGCACGGATCCTAACAGGTGTTAGAAAATTCGACCACATTTCACCAACACTTAAAGAACTTGGCTGGCTCTCTGTAGAAAAACAATAGGGAACTTAAGCAACTGACGTTTTCGGCGCGATGGCGACGTGAAAATCGAGAAAGACTGGGTCAGAGGTTGCAGTCGGCGCGTCAAAATATAAGTAGTTAAGCAGTCGGCGACGGCGACCTCGACCTCGAGTTTGTTTTTGTGCATTTTAGTCATGACTACTTTTGGAGAGTTCCGCGATATTCTAATAGGGAGCTTACAAATCGACGACTTTTGCACGACAGCGCCGTTTGATTGCGTGAGATGCCTGCTACGCATGCATGTCTGGCCATGTGGCGGCGTCGAGCCAAAGGCGACGACGTGGGAAACAGCGATTTGCCGGCGTCGTGAACGGAGCAGGACGTGAGACTAGTTTCCTTTGAATGTACAGGTTAATTCGTCAGATACCTCGAGAAATGCATCAAGAATGTGTTCTTCATATCTGCATTTATGATTTTAGTTCGTTTTCATTCAAGTAAAAATTTTCCCCTCTCCAGTAGATCTCAGACTTTGAAATTAGATGGCGAACGCCACAAGCGAAAGTGCCAGAGGTATGAATGAAAATATTTTCTTTTGTTCACGCTTCATAGTAAAATATAAGCTATTTTCTAGTTTTCAACTAAATTAAAAGCTATTAGACATTAGCTACCTCTTTGAAGTGCCATATCGAAGCAGCTGACTCGAGTGGTTTCGGCATGTTTTGGAGTTTTACTTTATATTTACTCAGCCAACTAACTAAATGATCTTATATCAAGAATGAATTCTTTTTCTGTTGTTTTAGTGTAGTGATTGTTTAGTCGGCTTCATCTCTTCGCTCACTCGTCGCGTAAATCATATTTACTTTGCGTGCTTCGTCTTTACTACGAA
This sequence comes from Plumapathes pennacea, assembly GCA_964036295.1. Taxonomy (NCBI): domain Eukaryota; kingdom Metazoa; phylum Cnidaria; class Anthozoa; order Antipatharia; family Myriopathidae; genus Plumapathes; species Plumapathes pennacea. Next base: position 27,017,079 of record OZ038463.1, on the reverse strand, counting down.
TCGTAAGTTCACATTTTTACAGGACGGCGACGCGAGGACATGACGTAACCCAACGGCGCCGTCGTGCAAAAGTCGTCGATTCGTAAGCTCCCTAATGCTCTACTACGACGCTAAACTTATTTCAGATGAAGATTTTGTTCTCTTGTACGACGTGTTTCAGTCAAAAAATCCCAATTTTCCTTACGATGATTACACTCGATTTGACCTCAATGCGATGGATGAAGCGGAGTGCAACGCGGAATTCAGATTCTTAAAAAGAGATCATCCAGCTCTCGCTGAAGCCTTGCAGTTGCCACCAACCTTTAAGCTGTACCAGAGAAGTGTAGTGAATGGCATGGAAGGGCTATGTATGCAGCTAAGACGGGTTGCGTATCCGTGTAGATATGGTGATATGGTTCACCGCTTCGGACGTCCAGTACCCGTGATAAGCATGGCCGTAAATCACGTTATTGATTATATTTACGACACCCACGGCCATCTCATAACCCGCTGGAATGATGCAGTGCTAAACCCTCGAACACTAGAACTGTATGCAGAATCGATTCAAGAGAAAGGGGCTGCTCTCCAAAATTGTTTTGGTTTTGTGGACGGAACTGTTCGACCAATATCACGACCAGATGAAAATCAGAGACTAGTGTACAATGGGCATAAAAGAGTGCACGCTTTGAAGTTCCAGTCAGTGGTACTGCCAAATGGGCTGATTGCAAACCTCTACGGGCCAACAGGTAGATTTGTTTCACCCCCCATATATTCTTTCATATAACATATTATTTTTTATTCTTGTGTATTCAGCTAAATTATTAAAAGACTAGGAAAGCATTTGCAGTTATAAACTTAAACTATTGCCAAAAAATTATGAATAAAATTTTATGTCCCACTTCAATATGCCCTCCCCCCTCCCCCCTCCCCCCACCCCTTGCCATGGAACAACTTCATTGCTAACAGAATCTTCGCTTTTTTTTATTTCTTCCAGAAGGGAAAAAACATGATGCTGGCATGCTTGCAGATTCTGGGCTCTTACTTGACCTAGAACGTTATGCATTCTCCACAACAGCCCAACCCATGTGCATATATGGAGATCCAGCGTACCCTTTGAGAATTCACCTGCAAGCACCATTCAGAGGCGCAGCTATCACACCCCAGATGCAGATGTTTAATTCATCCATGATCTCCGTTTGAATTTCAGTTGAATGGTTATTTGGAGACATATTAAACTACTTTAAATTTTTAGACTTTAAGAAAAATCTGAAAATCGGGTTAAGTAGTGTAGGGAAAATTGTTGTGTGTGCACTACTGAGAAATGCTTTAACATGCCTCTATGGTAATCAGACCTCAGAGTTTTTTCAATTGAACCCTCCAAGCCTCCAAGATTACTTCACAAATCAGGAACAGAGGTGAGGCTTCAAAATTTTCTTAACACTTTCTTTGTAATCTTTGCAATTCCCTTAACTCTTTCTATGTAGGGGCTCAATTTCAGCACTGAGATGTTTAAAACAGTAAATGTATAATTTTTATTTCAATAATGTTTGTAAAAACGGTCATAATAATAGAAAGCTTACACTATTAAAAGGCTACATTTACAACAAAGAGACTAATGATAAATAAACATTTTGTAATTATCAACATGGACAGGGGACTGTTGGAGCACTGGTAAAATCAATGCCCTTGAATGATAAACAGGCAAACACAACAATAGGTAACATGTGCTAAGTATGAAACAGTCAATTTTGTTTTGGAGAAAATTTCTCAAGCAGAGTCAACAGGAGCTGAGACTGCTGTTGCTGTTGGCTTAACATGGATTGTATGGCTTGCAACTGTTGCTGTTGATACCTTTCCTGTTGCTTTTGCTGTTCCTGTTGTTGCTTTCCCTGTTCCTGGTGTTGATGCTGAATAATTGTCAGCATTTGCTGCTGCATTTTGTTTTGCTGCTCTGCTAGAAGTGAATTTCTAGCCTCCTCTTGTTTTTTTTAGATCTATCTCTTCTTTCCTCAAAGCCATCTCTTCTTTAGCTTTATCATGTAAATAAGTTAATGCATCACCAACATTTTTCCTACTTTTCTTGGCTGGGATTTCTCCAGTGCTTTTTTGATTCCGCTTTTGAGTCTGCCCCATTGTCTCCATAGCTTTATATCGCATCTTCTCTGCAGTTGCCTTGTCTTGTTCAACTTTTTTTCTTGCTCCTGTAGCTGTGGGTTTATTCCCTGCCTCTTGTTCTTTTTTACATAGTTCCTCCAAAAGAACATCTATATCTCGCACTTCTGGACTAATACCACTTGCTTTCTCTTCATCTTTGGTCTTTGCCTTGAATTTGGCCATAAGCAAGTTTAATCTGTCCCTCAATGAACGTTTGTTTACATGGAAATTTGGTACAGACAGGTTATTCAGCCGTGCAGCAACACCATCCCATACCATTCCCCTCTCAGGGCTACCCTTTCTGGTTTGATACAAGTCTGAGACCAAGACCTCTCTCAGAAATAAAGTGTCATGTTGATCTGTCCACTCCATTATTCTGAAAAAGGCAGTGTACTACAGTCAACATTTTAAAGCAAATTCACAACGTTTTACAGAAAGTCGACCTTAGCTAATGTAAACAAGAAGTTAATAGAGACATTTTCCCACAAAACATGAAGTAAATTGAGATGGGAAAGCTGCGACGACATAAAATAAAGAGAGTTTTTCCGAAGGGAAGTTGCAGGTTGTATAAATCAAGCTGAGAGATTTTCAAACAGCTATCAGCTCTGCCGGGCTTAAAAATAAAACATTCCTCTTAAGATCGGAAAGTTGTGCCAAAGATCAAAAATCACTTACGAGCTAGCTTTTATGGCCACTGGCTAAGGTGGTTCGGTCATGTTAGAAGCAAAACAAAATCCTTTAGATCGTCTTACAAACTGGCAGGTAAGTTTTGAACACATTTAAAACTTATTTATGGAAAAACAAAGTACACAAAAGCAACAAATAAGGCCAAAGTTACTCACGTTGTCGCTACGACGGCAAAATCTCTCAACTCGCGTCGCCGACGTGAGGGTGACGGCGGTGCGTTTGGAATTCGCATGCGCAGTAGAACTCGGGCCAGCCTTTATCGGTTTCTTACGTCGCCGTCGCGCCGAAAACGTCAGTTGCTTAAGTTCCCTAATGCCGGATCGGAGACGCTACCATGGTGTATAAGTGTGTTAATTGCTTAGTTCCATCCTACCTTTCTTATAAACTGTCAACTCGCTCACAAGTCCATAGATACAGTACTAGACACAATAATGACCTTAATGTAACCTTTCGTCGCACTAAGGCAGCTCAATGTTCCTTTTTCTTTCACGCTTTAAATACTTAACTCCCTCAACTCGTTCACTAGAAATGCCACGTCCTTAGGGAGTTCAAGAGGAGGGCTAAAAGGGAAGCGTAACATAATACAACTATTATTAAATATTATATTATAATGCTTAAATATTAGTGTAATTAACGTTTATTCCTATTTTTAATATTGCTCGTGGATTGATATTCTCATTGTAAATTGATTCTAAAAAGCCTATGCAGGAAGAATTAATAAAGTACTGTATTTTATTTACCAGGTCTGACCATGGATTCAATGTGGGCTCAATTGATTGGCAATAAGTTTACTATCCAAATTCTACGCATGCTCTTTTTGCTCAAAGAAACTTGAATCTGCCAACGATGGAACACTAATTCAACGTGAATCATGTGAACTGCATCAAAATCTGAGCAAAGGTAAGTGTTGATGGTTTTTCAAAGAATTAATTCAAAGCCATATTGAGAAGATAGCAAGTGATATAAGGCTAACCAATTTCCATGTCATTATTCATGCAGAACTGATCAAGCAATTTCTTGAAATCCCAGCACTCATTATTGTCACGATCTGTAACTTGATGCAATCTCATTAATATATAACACGGATACCATGCACCCATTAAATAAGTAATCACTGAATGTAATCGAATCAGTTGCAGCAATCACCGAGTGAATAAACATCAATGCATATCCAGTAAGTGTACTAGTATTGCTACAGGACATTACATTGGCGACGAGGTGAAGGATGTCCAACACTGAACCGTCCACGAGCACGGCAGGCGCGACTGCCGCACGCGAAAACATTGTAATTCAAAGGAATTTGCAGATTAAGTCCTTCATAAAGCAATCTGACCCAAACGATACAGCAGTACGGTGGCAACGATACAAGAAGGACATCGAAAGACAATTTCGCTTTTTCGGGATCACAGACCCCGAAACGAAAAAGGATGGCCTACTAATCTACGGCGGAGAAGACCTTGTCGATATCGACGATGCACTCCCAGATCCCGACCACGGCGGAGACGATGTATACAAAGTTTTGATCCGAAAGATTGACAACCACTTCATACCAAAGAAGAATAAAGACTACGTGCGCTTCCAGCTCAGTGAGATGAAATGAAGTGAAATGAAGCAGCAACACCAAGAAAGATTAGCAGACTACTACGCAAGAATAAGAGATATCGCGAAGAAATGCGACTACGGCACTCACGAAACCGATGCGATCTGCGATCATCTGATCAGAACCATGCTGAACAACAAGATCAGGACAAAGGCTATACGCGAGAACTGGACACTGGATCGAATCCTAACGGAAACAGCACTCAACGAAGAGACAACAGAACAAGCCGGAGCAATACGCAAGAAGCTCGACGCAGAGCGTGGCTCAGACAGAATCAAGAAAATAGCAGCCAGAAAACCAGGAAACCCGAACCAAGGAACATGCGGACGATGCGGGAATTCCAACAGACATGACACATGTCCAGCCATGGGCGTCTCATGTGACCATTGTGGGAAATTTAACCACTATGCTCGCATGTGCCGTGCAAAATCGGAACCGCACACCAACAAACACCGAGAAACCCGATCAAGAAATCCACACTCCAGAAATAGCAAGCATCGTGAAGAATCGAGACGCGATTATAGGGGCGCCAGCAAGTCTAACCCAAGACAAACATCGCGTACAAAACACGTCAAACATCAAAGCAACGCGGAACGTGATGACAGCTCAAGCAACGACGATGACAGCTCGAGCAGCAACGATTGTTATCTGCATCACTTAAGGACCCGACACACAAGCCAGAACAAAAAGGAAACTTGTACAGTTCAGATCAACGGTGTAACTATCCAAGCTGAACCTGACACTGGCTCAGAAGCCAACATCATGGATGAGTGTCAGGTCAAGTAATTGCAGAACCAGGCACGAGAAATAACCATGAAGCGATCAAAGATCAAGCTGAGAGCTCTTCAAGAATCCCTACCAGTACTTGGAGAAGCTGACGTCACCATCGAAAACCCAACACGACTTGTTCCAGCAACTTTCATAATTGTGAAAGGCAAAATCGACTCCCCACCACTCATCGGACGGCAAACACTGGAAGAACTTGGCATGGTGATAATTGATGAAACCGGAGCACTTAAAAGCCCGAACAAACAAGTCAAAAGTGTCAACAAACAAGAACCACAAGATCACAAGAACAAAGAACTCGACGAAATATTGGACCGATACAAAGAGCGATTCACAAGAATCGGAAGAGCCATGCGTGACGGCCAAGAGATCAAGATAAAAGTCCCGATGCAGGATAACGCGATCCCCGTTGCGCAGAAACCACGACGAGTCCCGTACCAACTGGTAGAACCGCTGAAAAAACGGCTGGAAGAATTTGAAGAAAACGACATCATTGAACCCGTCCCAGAACACGAAGCTATCACGTGGTGTTCACCATTAGTAGTGCAACCCAAGCACAAAAACCCCAAGGATATTCGAGCATGTTTAGATCTCAGGCTCGTAAACAAATCCATGCTGCGCACGCGACAAGTGCAAGCACCTATCACTGAAGACTTCATCAGGGAGTTCAAGGGATGCAAGATATTCAGCAAGTTGGATCTGAATCATGGCTATCATCAATTTTCCCTCGATGAAAATTCCAGGCGGATAATGACTTTCTCCACACCCTGGGGAAACTATAGATACAAACGATTAGCATTTGGGGGACTGAACAGCCAGGACCTTTTCGACGCAGAAATCGCCAAGGTTATCTCTGGAATCCCACGAGTACTAAACAACAGAGATGACATAATGATCGGAGGAGTGGACTGGGACGACCACAACACGAATTTACGAATGCTCCTTCAGCGGATCGAAGATCATAATCTCACTCTAAGAAGAGAGAAATGCGTGTTCGGGAAGACGTCACTCAACTTCCACCGACACCTATTCACGGCTGATGGGCTACAGCCTAGCCCAGATAAGATCGAGGCAGTCCAAACATGCAGTCGACCAAGCACCAAAGAAGAACTCGTTTCGTTTTTGCAAATGGTAGCGTACCTGTCACGCTACATCAGCAATTTTTCAAGCCGCTGTGCACCACTACGACGCCTGACCAAAGATACAGCAACGTTTGAGTGGACCGCAGAGCAACAAGCCGCATTTGACGACTTGAAGAATGCCATAACTTCAGCTCCAGTCTTAGTACCGTATTACCCAGCGCGGGAGACCCTAGTCATCTGCGACGGCAGCCCAAAGGGACTAGGAGGCGGACTCTTTCAGAGAACCCAACACGGCTTCCAACCTGTCCACTACGTAAGCCGGACTCTTACAGACACGGAGAGCAGATACTCACAAATAGAACGAGAGGCCCTAGCAGTGGAATTTGCCACATCACGACTGCAGATATACTTGCTAGGTGGAAAGCACTTCCAACTCGCCACAGATCATAAACCCCTGCTTCCGCTGTTTAACAATCCACAGGCGAAACTACCTCCGAGGATAGAACGAATCATCATGAAGATGCAAAACCTGGATTTCACCATGGTCCATATCCCCGGAAAAGAAAACGCCACTGACTACATGTCCAGACACCCACTACCCGACACGGAGAAGACAGGAACAGAGAAGCATGTCAGAGCAATCACACAAGCAGATCACGCGATTGTGCTCGACAAGATCGCAGCAGAAACCAAGACAGATCCAGAGCTACAACACCTGAAACAAGCCATGCGATCAGGCATCTGGAACAAAACAGATCCAGTCTTAAAGCCCTACAGAGATCTCCAAGCAGAGTTATACGAGGCAGAGGACGTCATCCTCAGATTAAACAAGATAATACCACCAGAGAAACTACGAGGAAAGATCATCAGGATAGCACACAACCAAGGGCACCTTGGACTATCCAAAACCAAAGAAATGATCAGGCACAAATACTGGTGGCCAGGCATGAATGTAGAGATTGAAGATTCAGTGAAGAAATGCTTTGAATGCCAGATCTCTACCGTAACCAAGCACACAGAACCCGCAAAAATGACAACACTCCCAGAGAGACCATGGACACACATAGAGGTTGACTTTTGCGGACCATTCCCAAACGGAGAATACGCACTGGTAGCCACAGACCAATACTCCAGATACCCGGAAGTCGAATTCACCACATCGACATCATTTGAAAGCACCAAGAAGCGATTGAAGAAAATCTTCTCAACGCACGGCATACCGGAAATAGTACAGACAGACAATGGACCACCGTTCCAGTCACACGCATTCAGTGAATTTGCAGAGGAGACAGGGTTCAGACACAGGCGCGTTACGCCCATGCATCCAAAGGCAAACGGACAAGTTGAGGGATTCAACAAACTTGTCAACAAGACCCTCACCATAGCGAGGCAAGACCATCTAGACCCGCATGAAGCTATTTACGATATGCTACAAGCATATAGAAGCACACCACACCCTGCCACGAAGACCCCACCTTACCAGCTCCTGATGAACAGAGAGGTGCGTACCAAGCTGGATCACTTCCCAACAAGAAGAAACAGCAATGACGAGGAGGTGAGAGCAAGAGACCACAGCTACAAAAGCAAGTGTAAACACTACCACGACAGACACCAAGCAACCAAGGCACACACACTGAAGATCGGAGATGCAGTAGTGGTAAAGAGAGAGAATAAACGAAAGGGACAAACGCCCTACGAGCCCTACATCTATATCGTCACACACATCAAAGGATCACAGATAGAAGCCAAGAGAGTCAAGGACGAGAGGAACATCTGCAGAGATGCCTCAAAGTTCAAGTTACTACGAACAGTCAAAGAACGACCAGAGCAACCAGACAGCCCACAGGCCAGAGTACGAGTACCATCAGTACCGAGTACAATCCAACCAGAGCCAACACAGCAGAACCGCAAGTACCTCGTGACACAACACCACCGCTCAGACGATCAGAACGACTGAAGGATCGACTGGCGAAAGAGAACTAAAGGACTATGAAGGATCGAATCTGGAAATGAATGAACTGAACATTGACTATTTACCAATAATCTTATATTCCAGTTATAAGACTGATTATCATCTATGATACATTTTATAGGGACCTAACTGAAAAGGGAGGGATGTCACGATCTGTAACTTGATGCAATCTCATTAATATATAACACGGATACCATGCACCCATTAAATAAGTAATCACTGAATGTAATCAAATCAGTTGCAGCAATCACCGAGTGAAAAAACATCAATGCATATCCAGTAAGTGTACTAGTATTGCTACAGGACATTACAATTATCAGTTTTAATATTCCATCAAAAAGATAATCGTTGATGTAGAATTGGCCCTGGTCTTGCTTCACAAATCAAAGCTGAATAAGAAATAGAGATTACCATCTTCAACAGGACTGTAGCTTTTTAATCAGATCAGGTGTGATGGATACCTGCTACCAATATGACAACCCAAGTATCCAAAACCATGTGGGAAGTCAACATCCCACATTTTGTTGCGTTATTAACAATAAAACATTGACATGGAATACCAAGAGCTGTGAAAAGTCAGAATTTACTGTATGCATAAACAAAGTCATTTTAAATCTGTCAAACTCTTTTCCCGCAACGAATAGAATATGAACAATTTGTTCGTATGGATATGCATGTACATGTAACTGTTGCTTTTCAATACTTTTAACTATGGTTTATAAAGTTCACAGCTCTTAGTGATGAAGTTCTTTACAAGGACAAGTTTCTTATATTTCTGTATGCCTAACTTTATAGTTGAGTTTTATAAGTCAGTTGCAATAACATTTAAGCGAAAGTTGGATTTATAAGTGCAATATTGCTTGTGTGCAGTAGACAGCATTATTGTCTCGCTTTGCTTTCAAAATCAATCCGCGAACACTTAAGAAATATTTGCTAATGGTCTGCAAAAACAAATGCTGCATTTTCAGCAAGCAACAATACAAGTAATGAGCGACGCAAAGTACAGTACTCTCTGGAATACAGAATTTAGAAAAAAACCGTTTCTCACGTCCCTGCTTGCATCACATTTAAGACTAGCCTTTTCACGAACAGCGTATTTCACAACAGTTCACTTACCCTTCCTTATTTTCATAACGTGACATTTGCGCATCTCTCCTGACTTTCCAAATTGAGGAATTTCTTTCAGTCCAAATTCGGGCACCATCCAGCCTGCTTTCATTTCATTTGTTTTTACGCAGTGTTATGTTAGTGTGGGCTTTGACATTCAATGAAAAGACACAGAAACGACATCAAGTTTTAGGAGTTCAGACTGTAAAAGGATGTTTCTGTTGGGCTGCAGTCAATGCATTACGACAGGTCCATCGATGATTGACTGATTCTATCGATACATGCAAATACAGTAAATCTGCTGGCCTGTTCACGTTTCGATGTTCTTGAGGTTGCAGCAACACTGTACAAGATTGAGGCAGCATTCTGTCTTAGATATTCTAAGGCTACACCAACAGGTTTACCCTACAAATACAATTCCTCTTTCACCAAGAATAAGCCAGCAGCTCCGATTGCAAGTATTTACTTCTAAACAGCCGCACCAGCTAATGACGCTGAAAAATATTTGCTGCTCTCTGCTTTAAGCGTCATTAGCTGGTGGGGGTGATTGCCATTTCCCTTTTGCAGGATTCGGCTTTCCCTTTGCATCTTCTGCGTAAAAGGAGATACTTGCAACAATGCAGCAATGATAAATTAAATGCAAGCAATGTATGAACTTGTTATATTTAGCAAAAGGTCAATTCCAAGGTTGTACTGTAGCAGTTGTAGAGTACCGAAACTGTGTTTATAGAGCCAGGGAAAATTGCTCATACTGCAGTTAAATTTGATACAGGAAAATATATTCCTGTTGTGTTTGTTAAATAATTAGCTTAACCAATTTTTGTTCTTGTTTAACTAGCATTCCAAGCTGGGAAGTTTGTTTTTTGTTCACATTTATTGGTACAGATAAAGACAGAGGCATGTCTGTCATGTTTATAATACAGGTAGCAAATTGGGTTTTCAAATATTTAAAAAATGTTTGAGAATATTGTCCTAAGTCCTCAGCTTCTATGTTCAAAGTTTGTTATTGACAATGATTTATTTAGATTGCATAGCTGTATATGGGAACGAGCGTCAAAAAAAGCAGCAGAGCTATGGTCTTTTCAGTCCTTCAGGTCTTTTTTTTTAGCAAACTCAGTGAATCAGTGTACGCCTCTGTGCACAGTAAGTCTGTTGAATAATTTTTTGTTCGGCCTAAAATGGCAAAAATATGTTTATGAAAAAGTTCGCAGTGACACTTGGTAAAGTGCAAGACTGGTTTCGGATCCTAGAAATGGAGATCCTTCGTTAGTTGCATGTTTTTGCTGAAAAGCTTCCACTGGGGGGAGCTAGTCAAGCAATAGAGACATTTAGATCGAAGTTTCTTCCGTTTTACCGCAAACCTCGAACTGCGGTTTGAGGTTAGGTGTTAGTGGTTACCAGTGATTTTGCCATTTAGATAGACGCTCAATTGCCGCATTGATTTCGAGCGAAAACAAGTGAACTCTGGGTAATATAATCCAATATGGCGGCTGTTCAAAGGTTGGTTCACAGTGAACATTTTTTTTGGTTCACACAGTTTAATCATTTGCTGGATTCCCAGTACCTGGTTTGGCTAAACCCTGACATTTTTTCGCAAGTCATACATGCTAAGGGAGCACCTCTGGATCAATGCTGGGGGTTTATCAATGGAACACCACGACCTATGGCACGCCCCAACGGATTATGTACAGTGGCCATAAGAGGGTACATTGTCTGAAATTCCAGGTATCAGAGTGTGTACTACTGCAGATACAGCACCAGATGTCTTATTTTTTCTTTCAAGACTAAAACTGTAACAAATGCTGTAATCTGACATGCAGTGATTGCAGAGAGAATCGTTCACAAGTCCTTAAAAGTATGACTAAGTCCGAAGCCCGTGTATAATTTGAAGTAAACCCTTCAAGTATTGCTTTGATTCTGGGAGAAATCATGCTGTTTTGAGCGGGTTCACATAAAAAACAATTCGAGCCTATTAAATATGCATGCCTGAGTCTGGTGCACGCAGTCCAGAGTAAAAAAAAACCCCACAGCAAGCCTATTTAATTGTACTGCCTTTGAATTCAAAATTGGAAAATCAGTGTTCCTTTTTTTCCCGTACGACACCTGACCAACTTCAAAATTTAAGTATTAAATTTGAGAACGTCCTTGGCAGACTGTATAAATTAATTTGACGTGCCGACCGTGGGAAATGACTTCATCACGCAATCAAATCTTTTTTCAATGCAAAAGTATAACACACACCATTCTTTTTCTCCTTCCTTTGCGTGTAGCACTTGACTTCGAAGAAAAGATTGAGTTAACATTTCGGTAAAACAATGGCTACTCTTGTTGGGAGTACCAAAGTAAAAGTCCCATCAATGGCAGAGCGAGGGGGTATCTGCGATTATCGTATTTCTAGTAGTATATTCTGGTCTCGATGCAACTCACACCGCAAGCTTACTGGCAACACCAGTCTAGTTCATCATTAGTTAATGGTGCCAGGATGTTGCGTGCCAGACCATATGCCGGATCACCATAAATGACATCTCTTTCCAGTTGGCTTTTGGAATGTTTGCAGCTTATCACAGAGGCCACTTACACCAAGCATGAAGGCATCGTGTCGTCTTCCTTCTATTGGCCCAAACATGTGTGCAATAAGCCCATTGGGAGCCTAGACTGACTGAAAATAGATTGCATTTTTAATTTTTAATCAGAAGTTCTTTCAAGACTCTAAGTTCCGATTGCTCTGATCAAACTGGCGACAGAAGCGTATTAAAACAATACTTCGAGGGAAAATGATCAGCATACAGATTTCTAATACATTCTTGAAGTGATCGAGTTACAAGATACGGGTAGAATATATTTGTCAGGGTGATTGTTCCATTTCCACCGACTAACCTTTGTTGCTTGTCCTTTCTGAATAAGTATCTGAGTTTAATACAAAACGGCGTCAGAAGTTCCCGATTCGCTTTCAAGTGCTGTTCTCTTTGTGGAGTGTTTTCTTCGGCTCGCTTGTGTTCATGCTGCTTTCGATTGGCATTCAAGGGCTGTCTTCTTTGTGGAGTCGTTTCTTCGGCACGCTTCTGTTTATCATGTTGTCATCTTCTCTAGACGTATTTGGCGCTGTTCGATCGTTTCACGATTTGGCCTTGCCCGTGCCTGTTCCCTTCTGTTTTGAAGAAGAGCTTCACGAGACTGTTGTTTCAGATTTTCCAGTTTTCAAATTCATTTTCGTGAACACAGCTACGACGGACTGTAGTTGCTTCGTTCAATCTAATATCTCTTATTGCAATTAACACTGCAGGGCCACACGTGATCGATCCGGCCTTTGTTATTGGTTATGCAGCGATGGGAACTGGGGATGAGGTCATACGCCAGACTGACAGACTGACAGATAAACATTAAATTTCGAGATGGTGACACGCTTGGAGTCTCCGAATGATGCGATAACTACTGCATTAGCGTTGTGATTATTTCCCTCACTTGGCTCGGGGAAAATTTAGGGACAAGAGTGGAACTCCCAAGAAAGACTTCCAGTTTCTCACCAGAAAAATATCACACAGCTATCTGGAACAGCGTCATTATGTAATGTTGATTTTCTAATATTCGTTGTTAGGTACTTTTACTGGTTTTTACTGCTCAAGACTTTATAATTCATACACTGGATAGTAGCCCGTAATTTATTTTACCACTGTTCTTAAATCTAGCTTATTCCATTTACGTATAACTAGTTTAAAAAGCTAAAGTTAAGGTTTTTCCTTGGTGTGTATGTTATTGGATATCTGCTGCTTTGTAGTCAAGTTCTGATGTAAGCTAGTCTATCATTGGCTCGTAGTAGTGATTGATGGCCAAAAGTGTTATTTACGCAAGCTTCACTACTTAAGGCGAAGCACACTCTTCATTAGAGTTTTGCAGTTAGTTCTAGAGTTGATAACTTGTAAACTGATGCTGGAAATCTATGCACAGCCAAAGACATTCATCATATCTGTGGTCATTCGGTGGAGGCATGATAACTATTCCTGCTGCATTACAACAAACTTGCCGTCCCAGAGCACAGCCCACAAACAGAAACAATGCTCTTTGATTATGTTTGCCGTTTCCGGTGACGGCATTTCCGGTTCCTTTGTTTTATGTCCTTGCATCGTGGGCTCACTTTTTCTTTGTTAGTCTTGTCTTTATTATTCCCGCCACCCCCACAATTAAGTTCAGTTCGCGGCAGTGTTTCCAAAGTTCACAGTGCAGTACCTTACGTAAGTTTTCTATGCTAGCTTTTCAGTTCTTCCTTTTTTCTTTCGTTTTAGCTCTAACGTTTCACTAGTTGTTCAGGTTTCTGCCCAGTTATTTCTCCTGGAATTTCTCCTCTATCGCACGCAAGTTTTGTAGTGTTCGGATATCGTTTAGTTACTTCGTTTAGTCGTCTAGTTCTTTATTCAGTTTCATGTTATCCACATTGTTGCTTCTACCTATCCGTTCAGTGCATCTCGCCACTTGTACTTCGTTCCCTCATATCGTTCATGTTTCTTCATCAATTGTTTGTATTTTGTGTATTTCAGTATTCACCTTATGGCAATGTAATAAAATGAATTGTCAATGGTTGACACTGCATGTCTTTGGGCCTTTGATCGGCTCGGGAACGCAACATTGATTATGAACATTTCAACTAAACAATTCAAGTTTCAAAATTTGCTGCTATGAGAAATATGGACTCACAGAGATGCAAGTACAGTCTATATTGCTGTATTTATTACAAATCAGACACAATATTGTTTAGTATCAATAAATTATACAATAATAATAATAATAATAATAATAATAATAATAATAATAATAATAATAATAATAATAATAATAATAATAATAATAATAATAATAATAATACAATAAACTCCAAAGATCTTCATGCAGGCTGCCACACCATAGAGACAAACGTTACGTACATTGAGTTTAACTATTACATTGGCCATCCAATACGAAGTTTAAATTTTGGGAGCAAATGATAGCTGTAAAATAGAACTTAAGAACTACTTAAAAAATATAAATCGTACTTTTTCTTTCCTGCCTCATTCTACTAAGTGCTCCAACAAATCCGATCACTGGTGGCACACAAAAAGCTACCATAATATTTACAGCATATAAACATGTCCGACGTTTTCACTGCTGCAACACGGATAGGCCTGGGCATGAGACTAGAAAGAGTTTGGGTACGAGGTACCACATATCAACAACCTCATCATAGGCTTAAACACAAAAAGCCGAATTTTTAAAGGATTTTTAGAGGATCAGAAGACTTTTAGAACTTTGGGGACTTTTAGATGATTTTGAAGAAAAATTGTTCTATTTTCTTCGCCGTTTTATTTAGAATTCCGATGAAATGATAATTTTATGCCTATTGTTTACTAATTGAAGACTGCTTTCCAACCGTCCAGCGGTGTTTCCCTTTCTAATGTTTCCCATCATTCCAATGTCCAGTCAAATTTCAAACATGGTGGAGCCAACTGAGACTTCAGTCTGATGACATTTCTATTGCAGAGGATGTGCAGCCCAGTGTCACTCGAGAAAGGCAGGTAGTCTCGATTTTAGATAAGCTTAAAGCACCCAGTTCTCTCACGAAAAAGAAAGTTGGCTTTGAACACCAGAGGGAACAGACGAGCGAATGCAAAAGTGTCAACCCCTCAGTATGAGCCAAAGATCTCTGCTAAAGAACGCTTAGAAAAATTCAATCAAAGCAGCAAGGCAGCTGTAAGCTCGCGAATTTGTAAAAAGTACTTTTGTGAGAGTGGGTATTTAATAGCACTGGCTCAAGGCCACATCATAAAAATTGCTCAAATTTAGGTATGTGGAACTGAGTTCACATCCGTTTCCGCGGGCCTCCACTTTTGCTGAGCCGCATATTCGATTTAGTCTCAGTTCTGAAAACCTTCATTTACAAGGCGGCAGAGGGTGAAAGTTATAAAACTTAGATGCTCGAAATGGGAGAATTTAAAATTCTTCACTGAGTCCAAATCTTTGAACCGGAAGGAGACCTTCCGGAGTCGCACTGAAAAAAGTCTATCCGTGACTTAATTACTCATGTCATGCACAGCTTTTATGTTCAGCATCTACATATTCATCAGAGGCCATGATACTCCAGCCTGGGCTGCATTCAAGCTAAATACGTGCTTAAGTAAACAAGCCTTTCTTCTTTTGGCTGAGTTTCAAGTCAAATAAGTTTAAATGAAATCTGATGACTTGTTGACATTACTTGCGGTTTTGGTCAAATTAATTTTCGAATTCTTCTTCTCTCAGTTCTCTACAGCATTTTTCATTGCTGGCGAAAACTATGCGAAGCAAAGCAAATATAATCAAATGATAGAAATGTTTCGATAAGCTGAAGTCGCTCGATCGCATCAGGGCTGTCGGTGGTCACAGTCTTTCAACTTTGACTTACGCTTGTCAAACAACCGAGAATTTACCAAAACCTCTGGGCATTGTAATGGTTCTGAAGTGCAACAGATTTACTGGCAATTCAGGAATACAATGATAACAATCAAAATAACTCCAGAAAACGTCTTCCCATCTCTTCCTTTCTTCATGCATAGTTCGCTGATGCTCAAATTTCAAAGGCGATTGTTGACACAGCATGAGGGACTGACTGACTGTCTTAACTGCAGTAAGGTGGGACGCTTAAAAAAGCCACAGCAAAAACTACTTCGACGATCGCGTTCTCGATTTTGTTGCTTTGTGGGTAATATCGATACTGCCCAAATTGGGAACAGAACGACTTCCATATTTGGAATCCATTGTTGACAGCACCGGGACACATTCCAGTTGACTGGATCTCATGAAGCTTCGCTTTTCAGCACTTCGTGCTGAACGCGAGCTTAAAAATGACACTCTGAAAGCCATTGGAGGCAATGTCCTTTTTTGCCTATCGTGTAAAGAGCTTTCTTTAAAAAAGTCGAACTTGAAAACTCACATATCTAGCAAGAAACACAAAATCAACAAAGAAAATCAAGCAAAAATCACCAAGAAAGAAGGAAATTGCAGAGGCACTGACAACGTTCGATGATAAGCACCACCCTAAAGGCGAAACACTGCCAACATCGATGAGGGTTTTCAGAGTAAAGGTGGTTCATGCATTTTTGAAGACTGGAACGCCATTGAATCAACTCGAATACTTTAGGGAGCTGTTTGAGGAGGCCGGCATGTCTCTTACATCACACTCCCATATGCGTCAACTCATCCCCTTTATACTTCAGGAGGAGAACAGCACAATTTCACAAGAGCTCATAGGCAAAGATGTCTCCATAATTTTTGACGGAACCACAAGAGATGACAAAGCACTGGTAGTGTTAGTTCGCTTCGTTGCTGAGTGGGAATTGAAAGTGAGGTTGGCACGTTTTCAACTTGTCAAGAGCTCTGTTTGTGGCGAAGAGTTGGCTCGAATCGTGCTTGAAGTGCTTCATCGCAAGCTTGGTTTTCTCCAAGGTCAACTCTTAGCTCCAATGAGAGACAGAGCAGTGGTAAATACTGGTGCTCTCAGAACTGTGTCTGTGCTTTATCCAGACATGCTAGACGTGGGTTGCATTTTCCACTTTCTTGACCGAGTTGGAGTGAAATGCAAAACACCAGCCCTTAACCCATTCATGTATACATGGAATGCTATTTTCACCACAAGCTTGAAGGCCAGATGAGTGTGGAGCAAGATAACTGGTAAAGGAATGCCACGCTAACTCAACCAGGTGGTGGTCTCTGTGGCAGTGTATGAAGGTCGTTTTTGAGGAGTGGCACCATGTAAACACATTCTTGGAAAGCAATGAGAACTTTGAGAAGTATCGAGGAGGAAACTCTCGGATTCAATCCGGCAAAGCTCCTTACAAATACGAGTTCAGCTAGCTGTTATGATGGAGATGGTGAAGTTCGTCAAGGCTATCTACACTCTCGAAGGTGGGACCTTAGTATTTTTTGCCTTTCAACAGCTCAAGGAATTAAGGCTATTATCCATATTCAGAACGTGGTTCATGAGTTATTCCCTCTCAATGTTGTCGAGCAGCAAAGGTGGTATCTGTGTGGTTTGAGAGATTGTCTGACGCCTGCTTTCCAATACTATTTGGAAACATCTGCCATTGATGTTATCATCTCCCGTTCCATCCGCGTATTTCAAGCAGCGCAACTGTTCAACCCACAAGTTGTCAAGACTTCAAGGCCAGTTGCTGCAGATGTTGATCCGATTAGAGCTGTGCCGTTCCTCAATGATGATAACACGATTCAGTCCTTGAAAGATGAACTTCCTGCATATCTGGTGCTGGTAGAAAACATTCCAGATGATTTTGATACTCTGGCAGACACCTGGCAATGGTGGAGAAATACCGCTGCCGAACTACGACCGTGGGCCTCCGCTGTCAAGAAAATCTTCTTGTACAGCCATCATCTGCTGCTGCTGAGAGGGTGTTCTTATTGCTGGTAACAATGTTTGGTGACCAGCAGCACAAGGCACTAGAAGATTATATTGAGGCAGCTCTGATGCTTCGAATTTACAATCGTTGTTACCTATTACCTATATGACACTTCAAGCTCTGGCGCAAATAGTTTGACAGCCAGGACTATACGAGTAATCTGATGGATTACCTTGTTTTCATTTTGTCCTGTTATTGACATCTGAACATTTTGACGAAATGTTCAGCACTGCTGTCCGTTACTAAGCTTTTGAATTTACAGACGAGTTAGCAGTTTTGCACTCCAGGTGATTGTGCCTTTTGTCTAATAAAAGCACTATCTGGCGTACAAAATGTGTATGCCATTTTCTTTTTGGGGGGCTCAGGTTTCACGTAAAATAATTTTGAGATATGTGGAGATTTTTAAAAAATTTTTGGAATATTTAGAAATTTTTAGATGGGTTTTTAGGGGAAAAAATTGGGAATTTCTGGATAGATTTTTAGAGCGTTTTTCGGGATTTTTGTGTCTAAGCCTACCTCGCGCCAGGCACATCTTGTACATTAGCTGATTGTTCAATATTTAAATGTCACAATTAAAAATCTCAAGCTTCCTCTGAGTTGTTATTTCTGACTCCTGCATTATGTTGTTGCCACTACCAGCTCGACATCGTTTTCACCCTCTCCTAAGATAAACCTTTCAAAATGAATTTAAATGTAATTCCTCCCATATGAAAATCACACCCTATCCAAAAAGACAATCCATGCCCATCTTAGGGTGTTCAACATCAAACATAAATTATATGGGTCGTTGTCACGTTGAATACTTCTGGTTTTTGAGCCATCAATCGAGTTTTGTCTTATTGATCGAGTTTTGTTCATCGACACTGTTTTGTTATTGACCAAGTTTTGTATGATTGACAGTGTTTTATGAATGACTCCACCAAACAAATAAACATTGAAGTATGTAATGTTTATCGATACGTTCAATAATACCTAACATGAGAAAAAGTTATTTTTGGACCATTTGGTGTGCCATAAAATCTCTTATTTACACATCATAGGTCAGTGGGATACATTTTGAGGCTAAAATACACGAGATTATAATTATTTTTGGCCTTCATGGGGTCTCCTTCAGTAAATAACCAGATTGCAATTAATTGCAATTTATGGCTACTCCAAAGTTTTCAACTACATGTACATTCTCGCCAGGGCTTTTGAATTATGATTTGTAGCCATCTATATTAGATGAGAATTTGCTGCAGGGAATCATTCCATAAGTTGTTCAGGGCAGCCCTTTTCACAAGTTTCTACCTACATGGCCCTGGAGCAGTCGATCAATGCCGACTCAAAAGTCAAGCGGAGGAGTGATCAGCATATTGCAGAGCCTGTCGGCTCTTGAACGGTGGTTTTTAACTATCTATGAGCATGCATCTATTACTTCAGCTCTGAAGACCATGTACGGGTTACAAGATGGCGAACAAGCATCGCACAAGGAAGCAGCTCCGAGGAGAGTTAAATGAGACGAGGAAGATGTCAAGAAGATGATGGGTTGCTTTTCTTCAGGCTTGATGACAGATCCTTTTACTCACAATTCGGATGCGCTTCTCAATATCGCCACCAGAGTAGTTCTGCCCAGAACAGTAGTTGTGGCCCAGAACCTTGTCCACAGTACCGAGAAGATCCGCGTCAAATCCAGCAACAAGATAGTCACTGTTAATGCAGACAGAGAATTGTTTGGCAGGCTCTTAATCATATCAAACACACGTCAGATCTGTCTGAAAGATGTGCTCAGCTTTGAACTGTCTCCAGTCCCATATTCATTCGCAAATGCAGACAGAAGTCTAAGAAAAGGGGCAAAGAGCGTCCTATGCTCTCTTCTGGAGAAAGACGTAAACATGTTTCAGCGACTTAGAGCATCACCAAACCAGACTGTTGTAATCATCAAATGGCAAGGATTTCATACAGATGTCAAGTCTGCTGGAGCAAGTACCTTTGGTGAGCTTTCCAAAGAGTACTACAACACCTTCAGTGCCCCAAGATCTTTTCCAACAACTGTGTACAAGTCCAACCAATACTGGGAGAATCCCATTAAAGGAGGTGAGCGTCAACAACGGGGAGCATCCATTGGTCTCAAAGTGCAGATCAGAGGTACTGCCACTCCAGTACCCAGGCAATGGGGAAAGTACATTGCCAATCCTAAGAATGAGGTATGGCTTAAATTACTCAATTTAACAAGCTTTACTCTTAACACAAACTTCCTGTTTCGTTACCGGCAGTTTGAAGTTGTAAGCAACATTTGTTGCATTTGACTTTTCATAATAGATTGAGGTTTTCAGATTTGTGCAACACATTTTTAACACCAGGTAAACCTGTGCGATTTCCTGTCAGCTGCGCTCTGCAGACTCGGTCAAAACCAGCATCCCCCACAGGAGCTTGTGATTGGGGGTGGCTTAAGAGATGGTAAGAAAGCAGTAACTGTGACAAGGGGTCAGTGCAAGGAGGTCCAAGCACTCAGATCAAACCATGAAGAGGCTGACACCAGGATGATCTTGTATGCCAACCATGCAGCACAAGCAGATAGACGACTTGTTATCCAGTCGTTGGTTACTGATGTCCTCGTTCTAAGCATTAGCCACTTCAGAAGTTTGGACTGCCCAGAATTGTGGTTTTCCACCGGCGTGAATGATTGACACTGTTTGATTACTGTGCATGACATCCCCCATGCTTTGGGTGAAAAAATGTGGTCCTCTCACTGGATTCCATACAATCACAGGCTGTGATTTGACCAGCTCTTTGGCCGGTAACGGGAAGAAAAAGGTGTGGAATAGTTTGTCGTAGTAGTGACCACCAAGATAGTCTGTCTCTTCTCGGAGAGGAACAAGAGCTGAACGTAACCACAGCTGGCAAGTGCGAAGCCTATGTTTGCAGCCTATATACATCATCCAAGATGACAAGCACCACAGATCAGCTGCATTACCTCACTACCAGAAAAAGCAGAAAAACAAAATGCTTCCACCAACGTCTGATCGTCTGCTTCAACATCTAAAGCAGTTAACTACCAGGCATTCGTGTAGAGGCATGCTCTTGAAGCGATGCAAGATCTTGAATCACCAGAGGATCATTGATGGGTGAGGGATGGAGAGCATCTTGTGCCATGCTAATCACAAAAGCACCAGCACCGGAAAGCCTTATCAAGCTGACAACGTGCAAGTGCAAGACATCTGCCTGCTTGCAAAACTGCTCCTGCAAGGCAGACGATTAAGCATGCAAGAACCCGCACGGTCTGACTTCCATCAGTGTCTCAGAAGAAAGCGACGAGTGAAGAGGTGCTTGAACTGTGAAACAGTTTGATGTTTCAGGCATCCATTTTTAGGAGGTTCACTTTCTGTAGAGCAACAATCGCGATTAGAAAGCATGATAAATGATTTAGCCTCACTTTCATGCTCAACAGTCCCCATGAAGGCCAAAAATTGTTATACTCTCGTGTAGCCTCAAAATGTATCCCACTGACCTACAATGTGGTGTAAAGAAATTTTGTAAGATAACATACATACACATTTAATTTTTAGGTTCATGGCAGTGAGGGCGAATTAATAGGCTATTTCTAGCACTAAAATAGAATTATTGGCCTGTCAGAGGTCACATGACCATAGTTTGCATAGTTTGAGCATGTCTGGGCTTTATATCATTAAGAGGTAACAATATCAGAAGTTCTTCTTCATAACTACTGCTTATGGCTGTATCTTAAGTTGCTTACCTGACTGAGCCTCATTTTCCAATCAAAGCAGCAAGGCAACTGTAAGCCCGCGAATTTGTAGAAAGTACTTTCGCGGGAGTGGGTATTTAATAGAACTGGCTCAAGGCCACATCGTAAAAATTGCTTAATTTTAGGTATGTGGAAGTGCACATCCGTTTCCGCTGGCCTCCACTTTTGCTGAACTGCGTATTCGATTTAGTCCCAGTTTTGAAAACCCTAATTTACAAGGTGGCAGAGGGTGAAAATTATAAACTTAGATGCTCGAATTGGGAGAATTTAAAATCCTTCATCAAGTGCCAAATTTTTGAACCGGAAGAAGACCTTCCGGAGTCGCACTGAAAAAAGTCTATCCGTGACTTCATTACTCATGTCATGCACAGCTTATGTCCAACATCTACATACTTCATCAGAAGCCATGATACTCCAGCCTGGGCTGCATTCAAACTAAATATGTGCTTAAAGAAAACACACCTTTTTTCTTTTGGCTGAATTTCAAGTCGAATAAGTTTAAGTGAAATCTGATAACTTGTTGACATTACTTGCGGTTTTGGTCAAATTTATTTTCGAATTCTTCTTCAGTTCTATACAGCATTTTTCATTGCTGGCGAAAACTATGCAAAACAAAGCAACTATAATCAAACGATAGAAATATTTCGATAAGCTGAAGTCGCTCAGGGCTGTCAGTGGTCACGGGTATTTCAACCTTGACTTACGCTTGTCAAACAACCGAGAATTTACCAAAACCTGTGTGATAATGGTTCTGAAGTGCAACAGATCTACTGGCAATTAAGGAATACAAAATTGATAACAATCAAAATAACTCCAGAAAACGTCTTCCCATCTCTTCGTTTCTTCATGTGTATTCACTGATGCTCAAATTTCAAAGGCAACTGTTGACACAGCATGATGGACTGACTGACTGACGCAGTCTTAACTGCAATAAGGTGGGACTCTTAAAAATGCCACCACAAAAACTACTTCGACAATCGCGTTCTCGATTTCGTTGCGTTGTCGGTAATATCGATACTGCCCAAACTGGGAACAGAACGACTTCCATATTTGGAATCCATTGTTGACAGCACCGGGACACATTCCAATTGACTGGATCGCATGAAGTTTCGCTTTTCAGCACTTCGTGCTGAACGCAAGCTTAAAAACAATAATTATTTCATTGTTTCGGGCTGAAAAGCTAGAATTTGGCTGAAACTGTGGAATGTACAACCCGTTCATAGAAAATAGCAGAATATCAATGGATAATTCATAAATTTATGGCAGTGAAGACGTTTAAATATGCCATTTATAGCTCTGAGGGGCTATTTTTGGCGGTACTCAGTCACATGACCTCAATTTGCACATTTCGAGCATGATTGAGATTCGTATCATAAAGATGTAACTATATTTGAAGATTTCCGTCATAATAAACGTTAAGTTTAGGCATTATCAGTGGTCAAAAGGCTGGGCCATTGGCTTCATTTCTATGACTTTAAGGGGTAGCATATAAAAATACCCCCTTAACTCGTAACCTATACCACAATTCAACCCTACAAACTACCCAACATTGATCAGTAGGTCTTATTCTATTAAAATCGGCTTTCAAACCTTTTCTGACCCGATCATTGTACAAAACCCTAATTTTGGGGTCTTGGCTTCCAGACTACTTCACCTCTTGTTTCTCTTAGAAGAAATTGGCCTTTACCTACATATCTCGATTTATCTACTTGTACTTACCATTTCAGTTTTATTTTACACAGCTGTATCCGTTTGAAGTAATATATTTAGTCATCATGTTTGCTCACCTATTGAGATTAATATTCACAAGTTTCTTGTTTGCAAGTGTAAATCTTGCACCATTTTTGAATGATGGAGTATTTGGATGTTCTTCCAACACGGTCTTTTAGTAAACAGCTGCACGGTAGTTAGATTTCAGATAAACAGTGTTATGATCTGCAAATGTGACTGACTCTTTCAAGTTATAATAATTTTGTTAGGTTGTTAGTTATGTTAGGCTGTATTCTGCATTTGCTAGAGACTATTCTGGCAAAGGTTGAACATTTTTGCGCATATTTCAGAGGCTCGCAGACTATTGTTATTGTTTTGTTCAGTCAATTTGCCTTGGAATAAACATATTTGAACACAACATGGACATCTGTTTTACAGGCTTCAAACGAGCTTAATTGTGTCATTTATTATCTATAATCGTGCCGATCACAATCAATATCAATCAATAACAATTAATTGATTGTTATCGGAAATCGATGATATATCACAAGAAACTGTCATCGATTGGCCATCAATTTCCAATATAAATCAATTAATTGATATCGATTGACATTAATCGTTATCAATTATCAATCTAATCAATTTATCTAGCCAGGCAAAGAGAGGAAAAGACAAAGAGGAAGAAATTGGTGGAAGGACTGAAACTTGTGCTTAAGTGCGTCAAGGACGATTATTAAGAAGTTTTCTGCCGAACTAAACTCGGGTATTACTAATTGGATCAAACGACAAGATATTAAATTAGTTATGGCTATGGATATATGGACCTGCACTGTTTGCTTCCTGTGTTTACTCTTTGCATGACATGTGCAACAAAGGTTTGGACCGTAGCAGTGAACGGACACGTTTTAGACTGTCATTGCCATTCATCATTTTTCGACCTAACAGGAACACAAATGTAAGTAGATCTCTTTCAATGTTCTTTATTCGATTTGTAACTCTGTAGCCTAAATATAGTCTAAGTAGTTCTTTTGCTTCACTTTTGTTTAGTATTTGATACCGTATTCCGTCGTTTACCGTTTGGGAATTATTAAATGTGTGAGGACTTTGACTCCCATGAAGTAAGAAGATGGCGAACGTGCGTATGCCTCTAAGTAACATTGGTCTCACCACCATTATCGTTATTGTCCTGTGAAAGGTGAGGAACGTAGATTCTTGCATCCACAGAATGTTTATATTTATTTACATCATACCGTGGCTACCGTCCAAATATACAGTAGCACCTTGTTAGGCTGCAAGTCAAAATAAAACCAATCTATTCTTTTGGTGTCCAAGTTCCTCTTGATGAAATGCCGTTGTCTGGCTTTCTTTAAAGCTTTCTTCTTCTCTTTTTCATGGTTCATCGGCTTCCAGTCCTGAGATGTCACAATCCATTTGTTAATCAGCATTGGTTCGCAGTCATTTCCAATGAAAAATACAGCTAACTTGAAGCTTTCGACAGTGTTATTCAGTATTCACATAGAAACGCATACTTGTCAATCCTAATGAGATTCAGATCGACTGGATAACTTTACAACTTGTGTACAACTTGAATACACCAGACGAGTTGTACAACTCATACGACTTGACACCGTCGAGGCCACCGACCCAAACTAGTCAAAAAAAACTCAAGTGTCTCTAATGACATTAACGGATCAACTGGCTTTTTTACCACTCGTGAATACATTAGACGAGCTGTATGACTCGTACAACTTGACACTGTCGAGGACAGACTCAAACTTGTAGAAAAACTCTAAGTGTCTCTAATGAGATTCATGGATGGGCGGAATAACTTTACCACTCGTGAATACATTACATAAGTAAGTTATACGACTTATAAAAGTCAACAATTCACTTTTACGAGGTATTAGACAACCCTCTTGCGAAAAAGGAAACCAAGAGAGAGGTTAAGTTGGAAGTTTGCTTTACTTAGCCTACTGGGGAAAGGAGCAGTTTTGCTTCAAAATAGTAAGACATCTTTTGTCACGGGCAATATCAAATACACCTTTTGTCCTTCATTACGAGAAATAAAATTCAATATCGCAAATGTGTGTTTAGTTGAAGAACTGTAAATTCATTTTGCTCTGAAGGCACGTGTGGTAAAATATTGTGGCATCATCAACCCCATTCCCATCAGCGACAACGAAGAGAATGAACCGACAAACCCAATCGACAATCACCTGCCAGTACTCTTCTTTGTCCTTCTTTATTTTGCCACAGAAAAACTCTCTTCACATGTCTTCTTCTACAGGCTGAGAGAAATCACTCGCAAACTCGCAACTTAGCTAAAGGCAAAAACAAATGCAAACTCATGGGAGCTGCTGCAGGACCTGTGGGCTTTGGTGGTGCTGTCCTCGCAAATGCTCCAGAAATTGGATCACGCTTAGGCACTCAACAACCCTACGGTGGTACCTGGAGAATGCAACCCTGGGGACCTCGACCCATTGCAGATCTCTGGGGTGGTGGCTTCCTTGCAGGCTCTAATATCAGTTATCTCTCTAAATTCTCAAAGAGGAAATGACAACCCCCACCCAAAGAATGCTACTGAAACAAAAACATTTTCACTCTAAAATACGCTTGCTTCTCAGTCTCTTTCCTGGCACACGTCACACTATTAGCCAGTTAGAGTTGTGTTAATTGCTCGTGGGGGCCTGGTGCCCAGTGCGAGCTTAGGAAGGCAAATCCTTTTTATTAATTTTTTTAATTATTTTTGTCCATCGAGAATCAGCACATGGTGATTGGTTCAGATTATCACATGATATGCAATGACGTAATTGACTTCGTTCAACAACTCGAGTGTGGCCATGAATTGCTTGGTACTTGTGTGTAGTTAACTACATTTAATCAAAACTCCACACCGTTTGGGTATGTGCCGAACACACACTGATAAACTGGATGTTAGGGAACAATTTTGGCTTGCATTCTTTAGTTCACCATGGAAGCTTTGAGAATAGCCATAAACAGATGTTTGATGGATACCGCTGGGGGATTGCAAATATCTCTGTCGCCACTAAATAATTAATCCCAAAAAAACTTTCTGTAGCGAAAAGAAATACTTCTGGGAAGAAAACAGGCCAAAAACGGAAACCAAAGCTACTATGAGCTTTAGCCGCAAAACAATGGCGATTTATGCTTCACTCTCTACATGACATCTGTTGCCTCATAAAATTCTTCTGCTTATCGTACATTGCCTGTTGAAATGTTTCTATCATTCGATCATGTAGCCTTTGTTTTGCAATGGTCATTGTATACCAGAAATGAAAAATACACCGAAATAGTCCTAACTATTAAGTTTGCAGTCACAAATGGACTGAACACAATGTGACCAAAACCGCAGTAATATTTTAAACATGTCTCATGTTCCTCGCTTTCAATTTCTTACAAAGCACAAGTACTTGAAAGCCTGATAGAAGAAACGTATTCAGTTAATACAAGAAAACACAAGTATTGAAGCGAAGGCTGGATTGATCGTGGCCTCTGATTAGAAATAAGAGTCGAAGTCGATTGTGCATAAGAAAAGATGTCAGAATTTTGCACCGGTTCCAGCGAGCGCAGCGAGCTGACATTTGGAGAGAGGTAAGATAACGCACAACTAAACATATTTAGCCAGTTTTTAATTTCAATCGTTGCCAAAGACTGCTCTTCTGCGAACGACCAAAATCCCCATGCATTTCTTTATAATTGCCAAAGGTCATGTTCTTTCATAATAACAAAGGTATCACATATCACTGTGTGACAGACAGACCCCCGGAGCCTGGGCTGCCCTGTGTGTATACTAGAAATGAAACATACACCGAAATAGTCCTGAGCATTGAGTTTGCAGTCACAAATGGACTGAACACGCTGTGAACAAAACCGCAATAATATTGTAAACAAGTCTCGTGTTGGGCTTGTGTTACATTCCTCGCTTTCAATATTATATTTCTTACAAAGCACAAATACTCGAAAGCCTGATAGAAGTGAAACGCATTCAGTTAAAAAACAAGACAGACTAGTATTGAAGCAAAGGCTGGATTAATCGTGGCCTCTGATTAGAATTAAGTGTTCGAAGTCAAACTGTCAAAATCGATTCATAAAAAGACATGTCACGCATTACTCAGATTTACTTGGTGGGTAACAGTTTTGATCCCAAGCTCAAAATGCAGAGTCGCTCAACCTTTAAGAACCAAATGTATGAGTGTTGTAATGATAAATTTATAGTTTAATCAGGTTTCATTTAAGCAAGGTTTCAAAAGCCAAGTTCTCTATACTGTGTGATATATTTCTGGTGAGAAACTGGAAGTCTCCCGGAAGTTCCGCTCTTGTCCTTGCTTTCCATTTTAGTTTATTCTGCTCTAATGCCGCGAGCTCACTTGCAACGCCAGTCTAGTTAACCTTTTAAAACAAAAATTTGTCAATTAAACAAATATGTTAGAAGCTAAACCAAAAAAACTTGCTAATGCTGCCAGAGTATTACAGGAACATTACAAGACCGCTTGTGCATCGCTGGAGAAATGAGAACACAGCTAACAGAGCCTGCAATCCCTCCAAATTTCATGAAAGACAAACAGGAATACTTTTGATCAAATGAAGAACTGAAGAAACTTTACAAACAAGACCAGTGGGGGGACAATAAAGAAGTTATGTTAATAAAGGCGTATAGCAATATTTGGAACGCTCCTACAAGGTCATTCACACAAATCATTGTCCCATATCTCACAAGTTACACCAGTCGTCAGCCTCCAGTTCCTCATCATTATCCAGCTCAGCATAGAGAAAGACTGTAGCAGAGGCATCAGCTGCAGAAAAACAAGGAGAATACGACAAGTTGATTTCAGTGAAAGGAAGCACTAGACAAAAAGAGGAGGAACAGTGTCAGGGGGACTAAACAAGCAGGACGAAGTTGACATGGCCATCCTGACAGCTGAAAAACCAAGGCAGCGGCCACTACGAAACTAGACTATAGAAAAAAACCTAAACTAATGAACTGCGTCTGGGCTAGCCAAACAAAGCCTACGGAAATGCCACCCAGATGTTTTCAAAGGTGGTCGCCTTCCATCCCTAGAGAGCATTCAAAGCCATGATTCAAGATGCAGAAGTTCTGCCAGCTCAATGCTGTATGGCACATGCACACACTTGTATATCTTTGGTAAGACTGAAAGAGGAATGTGAAGTTCTCTTCTTGAATTAACAAGACTGCAAGGATTTCTTTGCTTCCCAAATGGGGCAAGTACATTGCCAATGATGTTAATATTAAGGCTCCCGATGCTGTTGAAGACTGAATATTGGCTTCAATTTGTCAGCTGGAATTGCCCTAGACTGGATAAAAAAAATATTTTACTAACAGAAAACAAATTGTCCAATGTAATATATCATACTCTTCCCATCAAAACATTACCATAATTTTTCCTTCTTCATATAAATGATTTAGGTAGTATTTCCACTACAGTCGAACTTCCACTAACAGACAACTCCCATATGCGGACACTAGTCTGAAGTCCCGGCCATTTCTTTAACAAAACACTATATCAGCAACCTCCCATAAACAGACACCTCCCATAAGCGGACACCTAATCTGAGGTCCCAATAGAAAAAAAACCTCCTGTAAGTGAACATTCAAGAGAAAATGCACATCAAGGTATCAGGAAATGGCTTTAATTATCACTTTCTCAGCATGTGATGGATATATTATTGACATGCAAAGTACAGTAATCTCATGAGAGGAGGCCAGTTAAAATGCTCAATAATCAAAGTCCTGATAGTCCAAAAACACAAGTCCATCTCCTATTTACTATAGTCTGCTATGTCAAACTTTTCTTCTTGTAACTTCTTTATTATTCGCAAGAAAATCTGTCTCCTTTGAACCGATACTGACAGGGCAGCAATGTGCACTTGTCAAGGTCTAGGACATTTTGTGCAACATGCAGCTTACGGACCCAAGGACACAGTCCTCGATAGCAAGATACTTGACCTATGCATTTCATGAAATACGACCATGGCTGAAGTAACTGTGCATCTGTAAAAACTTTGAACATACAAGCTGAGGAGATGGATATTTATCGTTTACGTTTTTTCCGAATTTTATAGCATTTTAGATCCGTTTCCAGTCATCAAACAAGGCCACATGGCTGTGATAACTACGTTGCGATTAAACACCGGAACTGCCAGTTTTGCCCATTGTTTACATGTTGACATGTAGCCTCCCGTAAATGGACACCTCCCATAAGCGGACATTTCGACGAGGTCCCAAGGGTGTCTGCTTACGTGAGGTTCGACCATGTAAATATTTGTTTTTCGCAGATGACACTAATCTTCTCGTATCTCATAACAATCCCAAACATCTACTTAACCTAGCAAATAGTCAATTGAAAAGACTAGCACTTATGCCAGATGACGTCAGAAATTCGCATGAAGCATGAAGTCGAGGCTTGTGTGGAATCAGAGTCTGGTTACGTTCGTTGAGTGTTTTCTATCTGTGGTCTTTCTTCGTATTTCGGAATAAAATGCCTCATTGGTGTATTGCACATGGTTGTACAAATTCTTTCTGTAAGTCTGACAACCGATCTTGGCATCGTCTGCTGCTAGAGGACAAACAACTGTTAAACAAATGGCTCATGAAGATCAGGCGAACCAACACACCGGTCAACCATCACGCCAGGATATGTGGCGATCATTTTGATGACTCCTGCTTTGTAAAATGCCCTGGATCCACTCGAATTAACTTAAAGAAGGGTTCGGTTCCTACGAAATTCAGTTTTGTGGAGGAAAAACAACCAAGGAAAGCCCCAACCGATCGACAACCTCTGCCACCAACGCCATCAAAAGGTAGGTCGACAACAGGTGAAGGAGATCAAGCTACAAGGAGCAGCACTGTGGGAAAAGATGAGGAAAACCTCAGTTACGAAGAAAGTGATGAGGGAACTATTAAAATAACTGTGCTGGAGGAAAGAAGCAAGGAGCTGGAGGAAGCTTTGATGTCCGAGCAACAGGTAAGAACGCAAGAAAAGGAGCGATACAAGGCAAGTCGGTTCACTTTTGAGAATCTCAGTAAGGATGAAAAGTTAAAATTTTATACGGGCTTTTCTAAGGAGCAGTTTGATATCCTCTTTAGTTTTGTGGGAGATGCTGTCACTGGCCTTAACTACTGGGGCACGGTTGGGTCTGTCAGTAATGAAAAGGCGGAGACGGCGAAAAAACCGGGGCCATCCAGGAAAATAACACCCAAAGACGAGCTGCTGTTGGTTTTAGCTAGATTACGAGTTGGGATGCTGGAACAAGATCTGGCTGCTCGCTTTGAAATTTCACAATCTCTTGTGTCTAAAAATTTTACCACCTGGATCAATGCTCTATTCCGTCGCTTCAAAGTGGACATCTGGCCCTCTTGGGAAGATGCCTTCAAAGATCTTCCAGAGAAAGTAAAGGGGTTTTGCCCTACTCTAAGGTGCATAATTGATGCAACAGAGATTTACATTGAGCAGCCCAAAAACCCTGAAGCTCAGCAATTAACCTTCTCCTCGTACAAGAACACAAACACTCTGAAAGCTCTTGTGGGGATCACTGGGTCTGGTGGAATTAGTTTCATTTCTACTTTGGAGGGGGGATCTATCTCTGACAGAGACTTGACAGTTAGATGTGGTATCTTGGAGAAGGACTGGGAGAAGGGAGATGTCCTCATGGCAGACAGGGGTTTTGAAATCCAGGATGACCTGGCCCCTCTTGGGGTCAAACTAAACATACCACCCTTTCTAAGAGGGAAAGGACAGTTTGATGAAAGTGAGCTTGTTGAAACTCGGCAGATTGCCAGCGTTTGCATTCATGTGGAAAGGGCAACAGAACACAAAATATTATCGTATCTTAGGCTTTGTGTCTGTCACAATGTGTTCTACCGGATTGGTTGACCAGATTTTCTTTGTTTGTGCCATGCTTACAAACTTTCAGCCACCACTGATATCTGAAGTACAGTGAACTGGAATAGAGTGGTAGCTTGTGGTGCTCTGGGATGCTGGTTCAGCTACATAGGTTATGCATCACTAGAATTATTGTATGTATGTGCAGTATATATCTTTCTGACATTATATAGTTTCATTTAGGAATTATTTTGTCATGGCAGCAGTGTGTAAAGATGTGTTCTGCAGATATTGATTTTATTCACAATATTAATGGCATTCAATCCATAAGTGTAATTTAATCTGGTAATGCATGCTTAAAAATGCATTTATGATTCATGGAGAAAATATCATGAAGACTCTGCTTTCAATAGTTCTGGCAAAATGTTTGAGAAGTAGAATTTCGAGAGTTTTGGCAGTAATGTGGATTGCCATGCATCATCATCAGCATAAGTTCGTTGAACAAAAATGCCTTCATCACCAAGCTCTAGATCTGTCATCACTGGAAAATCAACCCATTTGAGACCAGATATTGCAACCTGACCTTGTGCTTGATAGTAATAGTTGTGTTTATGGTCAATCCTCAGCTTGTTAGACTCTTTGACTAAACAGAATGGCCTCCTCTTTCCAATGTCGGGTTCCCTTTTGGTATAGTAGGTCTCCATAGGTGTCATCCCTTTTCCAGACTCAATGCATTTTATTTCAAGACCACCAAATTGGGGTATTGCAGAAGGATCATAGACAGTCCTGTCTAAAGAGGCCCCAAGCCAACTGTAATTTCGGCTGACAACAAGGCCACATTTAAAAACCTGTGTGCCAGGTTGACCATAATTTTCCTGGTAACTCTGGTAATATTGTGCCACAGCATCTTCATTATCTCGTCCATAATTTAAGGACAGGACATTTAGATTTCCAGAATTTGAAGAAGTCAGTCTCTGGACAAGCTTCGAACAATCTTCTTTCCGCTGTTTAATGATTGCACCAAAGTTTGAGGCAGTGAGTCTCCACTGTCGGTACAGAAACCATGATCTACTTTCAGCCTGATTTCTAGTTGCCTCCTCAATCTGTTGCGCTTGAATTAAAGTTACTCCAATCTTCTCTTCATACATGATTCTTGTCTTTGGGGGTAGGTCTTGAGGTATAGTTTCTTCTTCATAGAGGACATTGGCTTATTGTCGGGCAAAGTAGCAAAGTTACAAGGAGAGTTAGCTGTTGCAATAAAACCTGGCGCAGCAGGGCTGGGAGGTGGAGTCGGAGCAGCATGGTTGGGAGGGGTGGCTGGCAAAGTAGAACTGGATGCAATCCTGGAAACAGCAGGGCTGGGAGGCGGGGTGGAAGCAGCAGGGTTGGGAGGAGTGGTGGCTGGCAAAGTGGAACTGGATGCAATCCTGGAAACAGCAGGGCTGGGAGGCGGGGTGGGAACTACAGCAGGGTTGGGAGCAAAGTTGGTGGACTGTGAATCCAGTGAAAAAGGTTCAGCAATGGAAATGACAGCTGTTGAGGTGTGTGCCAGCTCCACCTCGGGCCGTTTCCTTAGTACTTTCAAGAACGCATAGTTTAGTTAGCTTCTTGCACAATTCCGTCAATTTCTTTGCTGCATCTTTTTGTTTCTGGCGATATCTGGTAGGTATAGCATTGTAATCAGCAAGAGAAGACCTCTCCCTAACCACCACCATACTTCGCATGTTCAAACGTGATGTCATACACATTTCGTGCCTTCAGCTTTTTTGGCCGCGGTTGATTCCACGTTTGAAGCCATGATGTGCTAGCCTGCGCCGCATCCGAACTAAACCCCGGTATAGTCCGTCTGTGCAACAGCGACAGATTCCTTGTTCTGGACCCCCAACGAAGAAGCAGGATTATTTATAGTCGATCGTTATTGGCTGTTATCCATTCTCACTGTTACACGATTTCTGATTGGTGCATGACTCGCACCAGTCTTTCTCAAATGTCAAATTTTTGTTGTTGCTCTAAATCATATTAAATGGCTCTTCCCGCACGTAAGACTTGCACCTTATGTTTTCGAGAAATAACCAAACAAAATGATAGGTATCTTGTGGAAGGAAGAGGAAAATTCAATGTCATTTCGGAGCTGCAGAGTTTGTCCTTTCATAGTAAGCGCACAAGCGACTATGTATGTAGATAGTGCCTTCAAAGTCTCATCAACCAACAAGAAAAGTTTGACAATCTCTTGAAAGAAACACACAACAGCCAGGGAAGAGACCAGCTCCTGCATGTGCAGTCATCCGAATTAAAGAGAACTTCAGTTGAGGACTATGGCTTCACAACACCTAAAAGAGTTCGTGAATCACACCAATCTGAAACACGTGTCACAATCTTTTTGTATCCTCTTTGAACGACACCAGTTATTCCCCTATGGCCTGTTTCACCAATTCAGTGACAGGATCAAAGGAATACTAAAGAAACACCAACAGAGCTTCCCAACACGAAAACTGTTGAAGTAACTGTGAACGTGACATGGCCTTCCAAAAGTGCTAACAGAAAGCTTCCAGAAGACCTGGAATCTCTTGGGAAAATGCTTGTGAGAGGTACCTACAAGCAGATCGCTAATACAGTTTGGAAGAACCCCTCCATCAAAAAGAAAGTAACACAGCCAATGCTAAAGGACATTGAGAAAGAGACAACACAACTATGCTCCAAGAAGAATCCAAGTTGCATGAGAAAGACAGAAAAAGAGAGTATGTATACTTCCTTATTCAAAATACCAAATTATGTTAGCAGTATCATTTTGGTTTTATATTTAATATTTCTTTGTCAATTTATATTCTTATTTTTAGACAACACTTGCCCGTCTGGCCCCTCTAAGGCTGACAACAAGCCACACTTACCAGTACAAAAAGCTGGAGGAATTTGGAAAAGATCACAACAAACAGATCAGTGATGCAGTCCTGCGACAAAGTCAATATATGGCTAAAAAACAGCACAAAGCACAGGAAAATGGCACTCCTGTTACTGATCCTGAACTGCACAACAAGATGCTTGCACAGCTACT
The DNA here is from genome assembly GCA_964036295.1 of Plumapathes pennacea. Classification (NCBI taxonomy): domain Eukaryota; kingdom Metazoa; phylum Cnidaria; class Anthozoa; order Antipatharia; family Myriopathidae; genus Plumapathes; species Plumapathes pennacea. The sequence continues at coordinate 26,982,929 of OZ038463.1, read as the reverse complement.
GATTCTAAGCTGTACCCCCTTGAGCCTCCTGAAAAAGCTGCAAGAGAGCCTGTTGGTGAGTCTAGTGGTCACCCACAAGATAACAGAGTGAGAGCTCCAGATGTTGGCAGGAAGATCACATTTGACAACCTTGACTACCATCAAGAGGTCCATTACATGACTGAAGTAAACCAAAATGTAGATAAACATTGTTACCATGATGTCTACTGAAAACAGAGTTTCTGGAAATCATCTGAGTGATGAACCACCAATTGATGGAGTTCTAGACATGGAGAATGGACATTGCCTTCCAAGTCACCTGGACAATGCAAAGCAACGGGAGAATTACATTGCCTTGGATGAGTACATCATTGCTGCCAATGTCCCATGTCTAAACTTCCTGTTAGATGTTACCACCCCACATATTCCCCACTGTTACAGGCGACAAATGACAAACAAGTCAGAAACAGTAAGTACAAGATTGTGGTTCATTTTTTCACAGTTCATAAACTTTACTGTACATGTTTATTGTTTGCTATAATTGTACTTATATTATACACTACTTGAGTATTCTATTTAAATGTAAATTGAGGGAGATTACACTGCAAATTGCATTCAAAATAGTTGGGCTTTAGAGCATAAATTATAGAAGAAATATTAACAAACATAAAGATACATTTTACAAATAAGGAGTAAGACAGACTTCATCAAAGTAATTCCCACGCCCTGCGTGGGTACTAATCTGAACACATCGTTTTTGAATGTCGGTCACTGGGCGACCTCCCCACGGAGCAGGGTTTGCTGGGAAGAACCTCGGAACATAATCACGTCGCCGCACAGCGGGGACTGCTGGGTAAAACCTTCAACTTCGTTCCCAGGCTCTTCCCTTTGCCGGCCGAACACGTAAGCTTTTTTGCGATTTGAATGTTGTTCGCGGTACGACCAACCCGCACCGTGGGGAATGCCGGGTAGAACCTCGAAACAGAGTACCTCGTTCCCAGGTTCTTTCCTCTCCCGGCCCAATACGAAGGCTTTTTTTGCGATTTGAATGTTGTTGGCGGGACGACCTACCACCCGCGCCGCAGGGTCTTTTGGGAGTCCGTTGCGAAGCAACAGACCATCACTTCATCTGGGAAGGTACTGTACTAACACGATGGCCTTCAAAGGCGATGACAAGACAAGCGAACAACGGTACACCGAGAAGCAAGACGAAAAATCCGATCGGAGAAACACTAGCGGTTGATTTATAGCGGAGATAATCGGTCGACCATTCACAGCTGACTCGCACTTACCTTCTTGGATCGAACTTTTATAAACCATTAGTTTACTGGCACTTACCAACATGGTTACTGGCACTTAAAAGCAAGTTATGATCAAGAGCAAGGCCCGAGAAACAATTCAAGACAGAAAATAGTGCTTGAAGGGCGGCCGATAGCTCCAAGGGGAAGGTAAGACACGTAAATTTACTTTGTTCACGTCACTCAATTCGTTCGTTCTGCATAATGCTTCGAGCTTATTGAACATTTTGTGATCGCGGTAAAACTTGGTTGTTGCAATGCTATACATTTTCACGACAGAAAATTGTTTTGACCGTTTGAGTCTCGACATTTAAATCAACTTCCAGTGTTGCATACAATGCAGAGGTTATTTTGCCACTTGCTCAGACAAAATCACGACATATCTCTCACACAGAAGAATCTTGGTGTTTCTGTGCATTTGATTAGAGTAAACCATTTCAGTCTATCAAATAACAGATCAAAATATTTGTCCTCTGTGAAATTATACCTGCAGTGCCCAGTCAAAGTTTTGAACACACTGGAGTAAAACCTTTCGTATTTCAAGAACTTGTGAGTTTTGGTTTGAACATGCAGTTTTTTAACTGCCCAGCTACTGTTATCATGTACTGTATAACACTGTATAAGTACTATAAGTCAGTGGCCTAAACTTTAGAGTACCCAGCCAATAACTTTCTAATACAGTCTTTGTTTTGTCTTTGCTTTGTTCTAGAAGTATCAGATATATCAGAATATATTAGAAACAATAAGTGGCTGGGTGTGCTATAGTTCCTTCATACAGGTAACCATACCTCTTCTCTCACAAGGTCAATTTTAGAAATATGCCTCTCTCAGTCTAATAAGCTCCCCCCTCCCTTTCCCTTGCTATAAATAATAGTACATATACTATTATGAAATGTGTATAAACAGAATGTTTCAGTAAACTAGAAATTATTATGAATTATTATTTTATCAATTTGGCATCAGGAAAAGAAGTGTAATTTATTGCTGCATTTCCTTTTGCTTTTTTGAATTAGCTGTTTAGCTGTACTATACAACATTACTGTATATAAATTAATGTTCAGAAGAGATTAACTGTATTTAGTAGCTGGTGTGGGCAGAAAAAAATTGCCATGATCTAAACAAGTTCAAATTAGATAACACTGATGAGCCAATGCCCCAATCAGTGACTCAAGGCCAACAATCAATTTGCAAACTAAAAGATACATAATTATTCTGATTTATATGCCATGCATTTACCACAGTATCATTTTATTTAAGCCAGTACTTTACTACATACTTACTACTTAATATTAATTTCTTCCTTTTCCTAGGTAGATTTGGTGATAATTATATTTTAATAAGTTTTCCTTTGAACAATTTTTTTTTCCAATGCAGCTGCATGACATTAATTTCTGGTGAGATATTATAATTTACATCCACATAATATCGACTATTAGCTTTCCCACCCACCCACCCACCTATCTCATGCGACAGAACACATTTTACAACATTCCTAATTATACTTTGATGCTTGTTTTGTTTGCCATAGGTCCCTAAATATCCAACTGGAAAAAGTATCTTTCTATGATTAGCAATAGTTAGTTTATAGCCATATGGCATGGGAAATGAGACTTTGTAAAGACAAGAATGTCAGTACAGTACTAAACTGATGCCCTTCTCGTGTCTCACAGTATCTTACAGTACTTGTGGTGGATAATGTGCAAACCTGACTCTCATTTGTCTAATATTCTGTAGAATTATTGTATATTTATAATGCATTTTTACATTTTCACTCACAGTAGAGTACAGGGGAGAGTATCAGGCTAGGGCTAGGGCTGGCACGTCAGTGCTGTCATCACCAAACATGATGGACGGTGCGAGGTCGAGTGCTTTGTTCACGTGTTTACCTCTTGCACCCAGAACAGCTTTGCAGTAGCCTCTATGGTAGTACCCTGGGTTCCAGAGGTTTCTCACTCTCGGAAATCCGGGCTGTGCGGCCCCGTAGAGCTGGGGCCGAAATCACGGGCAGCGGGGGGCTGGGGGCGAGGCGAAGCCGAGGCGAGAAACCTCTGGTAACAAACGTCGTTGTCTTTGAAAGTGCCGCTCCAATCACAAGGCGTTTTAAAGCTCCCGAGTCAAAATCTAACCCTGGCACTCTCATTGGCTCAACCAAGATTGTTTTCTCACGAAGTCAGTGATTGGTCTAATCTGATGAGTTGGTAAAACCGGTTTTGAAGCAAAACCAAAGTGTCCATCGAAGAAGTGTTGTTTCTCGAAGCGAGTTTAGCAATCGTTGAAACGATTCACTCGAAGTTTCCCGAAATCGAATGTTTAAAACCCCAGCAGCGAGACGCAGTTCTACAGTACATTTTGAGGAAGGATGTATTCGCAGTGCTTCCTACCGGCTTTGGAAAGTCTCTCACCTTCCAAGTGATTCCTGACATCTGTCGACATTTTCGCTGCATGCAGTTTTATATATCCTGAAAGTCCCATATTGCTGGTTATTTGCCCACTTGTTTCCCTGATTACTTCTCACACGAAGGAACTCGAGTCGCACGGCATATCATCGGCTTGTTTATCAGGAGATGCAGTGGACGGAGAAACGGCTCCGCAAAGGAACCAGCGCTTGAAAGCAAATCGGGAGCTTCAGACGCGTTTTGTGTTAAACTCAGATACTTATTTAGAAAGGACAAGCAACAAAGGTTAGTCAGTGGAAATCGAACAATCACCGTGGCAAATATATTCTATCCCGTATAGCTTGTAACTCGATCACTTCAAGAATGTATTAAAATCTGTATGCTGATCATTTTCCCTCGAAGTATTGTTTTACTACGCTTCTGTCGCCAGTTTCGGCTACCGTATTCGCTCAGAGCAGGAACTTGAGTCTTGAATGATTTAGTCAGATGTCTTATTTTTCTGTAATCTGACAGGCGGTGCTGCAGCGAGAATCGTTCACAAACCCTTAGAAGTAGGACTAGGTCTGCTTTTGTCACTGGTATGTCCAACACCTTGGACAGTCGGTCCGCTAACTTTTCGTCCAGGGATTTTTTCCTGCTGAATAAGTTACATTTTCCCCTGCCAAGTACAGCTGGATCACATCTGCACACTCGACAGAAATCGTCCGGTTTGATGACTTTCATAGGAGTTTTTTTATGCAGTTCGCTGTCATTGTTTTTGCATTTCGCCACGAACAAAACACAATTTTGACAAGTATCAACCACGTGAGCAGAAACCGGTTTTTTTATTATCCAATTAAAATAACTGTCAATCATCGTGACATGGAAGTGAGATCAACGACGTTTGTTACCAGAGGTTTCTCACCTCGGCTTCGCCTCGCCCCCAGCCCCCCGCCGCCCGTGATTTCGGCCCCAGCTCTACGGGGCCGCGCAGCCCGGATTTCCGAGAGCGAGAAACCTCTGGAACCCAGGGTACTATGGTAGAGCACCTGTTTACAACCATAAGGCAAGAATTACCACTGATCACCAAGGCATACCTACGGTCTGACAACGCAGGATGCTACCATAGTGGATCCCTGATTCTCAGTCTCCCTGCTATTGGCCAACGCACTGGTCTGACACCTATCCGATATGACTTCTCTGATCCTCAGTCGAGTAAGGACATCTGCGATCGGAAGACTGCACCAATGAAGGCGCATATTCGTAGATGGGTTAATGAGAAGTACAACGTCATTACTGCGGAAGATATGAAGGTAGCATTGGAATTGCATGGTGGTCTGAAGGGATGCAGGGTAGCTGTGCTTGAGACTGATCCCATGAAAGAGATCACGGGAAACAAAATACTAGGGATTAGCCTGCTAAACAACTTTTCATTTGAAGCAACCGGAGTACGAGCTTGGAGAGCCTATGCCGTTGGGCCTGGGAGAATCTTGTCGTATAGAGAGCTAGAGGTTGAGCCCCAAGGTGCCACAGCACTAAAGGTGATCCAGCCTTTTGGTCCCCGTTGTTAAAAGCTTGGTGCAACAAGACAACTGCCGGTGCCAAGAGCTGCGATTTTTTCATGTAACAAATCTGGCTGTGTCCTGACCTTCAAGAGCCAAGAAGACGCAGATGTGCATATGGATACTGGCAAACATGTAGGTGAAGATGGACACGGTGAGTCCCTCTTTGATAAAGTGAAAAAGAGGTGGGCAGCAAAGGTCACTGATCTTAATATTCCAAGTGATAAAGTACCAGACATAGCAGTCGAAGTAGCAGGGCCGCCACGGACGACAAGACGTCCAGTTGGTTGGGCGCTGAAGGTCGCAAAGAGAGCTCAAAGGATGAGTGAAAAAGTAAAGGCTTTCTTGATGGAAAAGTTCAACGATGGTGCAGCCTCCGGGTACAAAGCAGACCCCAGCCAAATTGCAAAGGAAATTCAATTCGTTAAGGACGACAAGGGAAGCCTCTACTTTAAACCCGAGGAGTGGAGGACGTCACAACAAATTAGTAACTTCTTCTCAAGGCTATCAGCACTTCAACGACAACAGCAACATGAGATGGAGACAGATGATAATCAAGGTGAATTGGCAGGGGAAGATCTTGAAGCCATTGAACATGCAGAAACTCTTCAATCCTTGCGACAATCCGTGCATGACGCCATGGATACACCAGAGCATCCAATACTGGTTGGCAATGTTAACCTTTGTGAGATATATCAAGCAGGCAAGCTGGGGATTGTGAAGATACCGCAATTGCAGGAATTATGTACGGAGTTGGAACTGACAGTGGAGGGCTCACAGTTAGGAGGCGCACCTATGTCGACCCACTTGAGCGATACATACTGACTTGCTCCTGTCAAAAGTGATTCAACTGCTATTTTTCCTGGTGCTGAGGCATATAGATTCGTTATCGCAGATGTACTAGATTGACGTTGATTTCTTTGACGAGAGAAGAAGCAGAGAAGTGAAAACCGTAAAATGTTTGTGGCCGTTCTATAGTCTGGCCTGCTTGGGATTGTGCTTAATGACAAAATAGTTTGTCTGACGAATTTTAGTTCTAGCACCATGTCAAAATCTTTTAGATTGAGTACTAGAAAGAACACTAGATGAAAACATGTACTATGTTGCTGTTTTGCATGCGTGCTTTTGTTCAAATAGGTTGCAAGTAAATTTGACAAAACCCTGCTTTTTAACACAGCTTACTCGAGGACATAGAATTTAATCCACAAGCCCATGAGGGTGTATTTTATGCCTCTGGGGACGTAAAATGAGTGAAACAATAATTTTATGAGAGGCGAGGATTTTAATTTTACAAATATTGCATAACGAAATTTGGAGGGAAAGTGTCGTCTGTGCCAATTTTCGGTGTTTTCAAATAATTCTCACATAAAAACTATATCTTGTGCCAACCAATAAATTTCAATTTTCAGTTAAGAATATGATAAGCTATTCGGATGGGATTTTGTTTTGAAAATACACGGCCGCAGTTTTGAGAAATCGATTTTTGAAAATTACCATATCTCGGTTTGTCACCAGTCCCTCACGACTTTGTGAGATCTCGTATCGTGTTAAAAATTCCAAAAAAATTTAAAGGGAAGTTCAAAAGCATCTTTATAACAATAATGATGTATTAAAAAGCCGAAAAAGTTTCATTGACTAAATGCATCGGGAAGTACAGCACATCAAACTTGACGTAAATTTCAGGGGTTTACTGGCCTCCAGACGGCAAAAACAAGGGGGTTGGTCAACCTCCAGAATGAAAAGTCAGAAAATCCTGCAAATAGTGCCATTTGTAATCATATCCGTTAGACATCAAACGCTGAAAAAATTATTGGAATCAGCCGACCCCTATCTTTTGGCCCTGCTTGGTTTTCTCTGACAATCACTCTTAAAACCCATGGCAAAGGCAATGGTGGATATTAAAACACGCAGGTGCCCATCATCTTGAGCCATATTTTTGCATATATGGTCTTTGACTCTCGGAGGGGTGCCAGCATGAAACATCTCCACAAGACGGTTTGGAGGTTGAAACTTGCCATGGAACATCTTCGTTCCCAAGAAGATCTCGAACATTCTAAACAACACTGAACATTGTTTGCATGTCTGGCAATAAATAAGGGTTCTTGGAGTGTTTGAACCCATGGCCTTCAATTCGATGATCAGACTACCAAATTCCTTTTCTATTGGTTCACTTTTGTCCAGATACTGTGATACATATAGCAGGTTTGGTCTATCAGCACTCTGCTCTACCATTTTTACAGCATTAACAGACAAATGAATCCAGGATTTGCTGCTTTGTTGATTTGGTGGCCGTTGCTGTGAGGACCATTAGATGGCATTCCTTATGAAACAGAGAAGTTAATTCTCCCAAACAACCATACCATTTCCTAAAGGGAACCTTTTTACCACTGGGTAAGCCCATGTTGAGTAAAATGAAGGAGCAAATTGTCCAATTTCAGAAAAAAGTAACAGTAAGTACATAATTTTCTCATAACCTCCAAATCAGTCTGAAGCTACATAAGATAATACCTTAGTTGTAAGAATCTGCATCGCTGCACAAAAGTTTGGAGGTAAGGAATATTGACCAGGAAGAATCAAACATATGAATTGAAAAATTTAAACACACAACATACCATTGAGTGATACAATGGGCCTCGTCTATAGCGACTCCAATCAGCATTTCTTTGAAGCTCTTTGTGCTGAAAATTTCTCTCCAAGTTGGCGTGGATGGAAGGCATTCAGGTGAGCCAAAGACAATAATATAATTCCCGTTTATAACTTGCTTATCTCTGGGTCCTCTTTGTCTCCTATAGCTATGGCTGGGACACCAATGTTGTTTAAAAAGGAAACCTGGTCTTCCATTAACGACCTCAATGGAGAAATCACAACTAAACCATGCAAACCATGAGGTTTGAAGTGGAGTTCGTCTGCAACAATCGGTAGACATTGAAAGATGAGCGATTTACCATATCCTGTTGGTAAATTCACAAAGACACTACTTCCCTCAAAAAATGTCCTGATAGATTGCTCTTGTTCCGGTAAAAGACTTTCTAATTCAAACTTCTGTTATCGCTTTGGTAAATAAGTCCTCGCTGAAATGCGCCATTGCCGTCTTGACATTTGAGAAAGACTGGTGCGAGTCATGCACCAATCAGAAATCGTGTAACAATGAGAATGGATAACAGCCAATAACGATCGACTATAAATAATCCTGCTACTTCGTTGGGGGTCCAGAACAAGGAATCTGTTGCTGTTGCGCAGACGGACTATTACCGGGGTTTAGTTGGATGTGGTGCAGGCTATGATGTGCAGGACTGGAAATTCCTCGTAAATCCCAACCTTATGAACTCTTCAAGGGCATAACAGAATGTGTTTGCAACTTTCATGAGGCCCTTTACCTGCTGGATAGCTATCCTCAGCATAATCGCCAGAGGGTGATAAGATGACCTGCAGTTTATATTCACGGTCCTTTCTCATTTCAGGAGGGCACACTCCGCACAAATATACTCTATCATCATTGCCTTTGATAACTTTGATACGCTGAATATGCCCGGCTTTGAAGAGAGGGTACGAGTGATTGTTTATGTCCCTAAAGTCCCCGGCTTCTTGGCCATCATAAACTTTACGAGAAACGAAGTAGAACATCATGTTTGCCAAGGAGAAATCCGGCAACAGAGTGCGGCCTTCAGCTAACCCCTTCCACTTTGCTGTAACTGGAGGAAACATGAACGTAATATCTGGTGCGGTGACACTCAAATCAGCACTGTGGCCGACAATACGTTGCTTCTTACGGGCAATGTTGCTGCCATTGTCTGGATCTATTATGTCCTTGTCAAGGCCACCATTAATATAATTTTGGACCCTGAAAAGTGCGGGAACATTTTGCATGAGGAAAATATTCGATGGTGAAACTCTCGATCTCCATGCGAGACTTACCTTTACGACAAACTCCGCTTATTGCCCTCTAATTTTGCTCCTTTTCGACAAGAAAGCCACCTTTTCAGTTCAGGAATACTGAGGTCCTTAGGATTTCTTCCTTGGATGGAAGCTCCGTCAATATCTTCCTCGTTTAATCGAACAGACAAACGACTGACAGGGATTGCCATTGTGACTTCTAATTTTGCACGAGTTCAATCCCACACAAGCCTCAACTTCATGCTTTGCGCAAAATTTCTGACGTCATCTGGCATAAGTGCCATTTCTAGTTGGTTCATAGCTAATAAGTTATCCTTGAATATTAAAAAGACAAATTTCATGCTCTTTAAATCACGCAACCATCTTGGAACTTGTTCAAAATGGTTCCCTCTCAATCTGGGCTTGAGTCAACACGGTTTCACCTCTGCATATGGTCATACCAACTACGGTGGAACCTTCAAAGCTAGGGAAGCGCCAACGTTTCCTAAATTTGTAGATCAAGGACCTCCCCCTCTCGCTTGATTATATTTACAACCTTCCACATTATGTATCAAAATCATACTTTCAAACCTCATTTGACAACAAACCTGGATATGACCATGTTCGGCTATCTCAGGAAAGTGTGTCCTTTTTCCTTCTACAATGAAAGGGTTGCTTATTTCACGTACAACACCTCACCCTTCGGTTGGAAAGCCAGTGCATATATATGCCAAACTATTGGTATGGAAGCGACAAGCCGCATCCATTCCTTGGGTATTCCCTGCAGCCAGTATATCAACGACCAAAAAGTGGGCCAACCTGTCTTGTGTCAAAGCCCAAAACAGCCAACTTTGGTCCAACTTTGAGCTTGCTGAAGCAGCTGCATTTATTGTGTCTCATATTGGTTTTGCTGAGGTACTTTATTGGCCTTAAAAAGTCTGTCCTGGTACCTCACAAAAAGATTCTTCCGGGCTTCCGGTCTGATTCAGATCTCCAGGCTTTTATTCTTCCTCAAGAAAAAAGAATAAACTTTGCCACCCTCTGTAAGTCAATCCTCCAGAATTGCACTGTGTCCATAAAATCCCTCCAATGTCTGGCAGGAAAAATTACCTCCTCCATCATTGTACCTCCGACCCAGCTGTACACTAGAGAAATATACTGTGCTCTATCGTGTTCAACTCGCTCTGCTCACCCTTTCAAAGTATCTAGCGACCTCAGATACGAGCTGGGACATTTCTAGATTCCTGGTGTGGTCACTCCCCTGGTTTGACGCCACATAGCTATTAAAGTGTCTTAGTAATGCATCTCAATACGCCTGGGGTTGTACTATCAACTCTATCTTTGGAACAGACGACAATTTCCTATCGAGGTCAAGGAAGCCCTGGCACTGGTCAACACTCTTAAAGCAGGAAAGGATGTCCTGTCAATCTCCCAAGTGGATGCTCACATTAACTCACCTTCATTCAATCTTGGAAGAAACAAGGTGGCAGCAGTAAACCCCTTAATGACGCCCTCAACAGCTAAAATAACGTGCTCCCCACTCAAAATAATTCCCCTTAGCATGCATTACCTGCCCTCCCATTAAACAAAGCATCATACTTTGTGTTCAGATGCCTCTAGGTCCGATACTGAAACTCCCAATCCGCTTTCATACAGTGTTCTTTTTGTGAAGTCGTTTCTTCAGCAAGCTTCTGTTTAGTCAGTAATAACAGGATTGTCATCTTTTCTCAAGATGAATTTTGCGCTGTTCGATCATTTCACGATTCCACCTTGCTCGTGCCTGTTCCCTTCTCTTTTGAAGACGAGTTTCACAAGACTGTGTTTCAAGTTTCCCAGTTTTCAAATTCATTTTCGTGAACACTGTTACGATATTGTTGCTTCGCTCGATCTTTTTTGTGTCAAGCACATTCCTTATTCCGAGTGTCAGTAAAATTACAGGCAACATGTGATCGATCCAATGCTGTTGCTTATGCTGAGCAACCACGCCTGGAGGTCTTATGCCAGACTGACAGATAGACAAACATTAAATTTCGCGATGGTGACCGCCTTGGATTCTCAAAAGAGACCATTATTACCCTCGCAGAGCTCGGGGATAAAGTTCCCCTCATCTCACCCTTCCCCTAAGACTCTAGCTTCCATCTCCTCAACTGACATAATAAAGTTCTTAATCTGAAAAGAACAGCTCGGGCAAGACTGTAGTCCACTGATGAGCCTGCCCTAATCTAGGCCAACGGAAAAACCGATCCTGTGCCTGTTCAAATCACTTGGCCGCTGGAACCATTGATCGCCTGGTGGGAAAGTTAAGGTCATTATTTATCAAAGAAGGCCTGGTAGGCTAATGCAACGATCATCTTGGCATTGTCAACCCAGCCTCCCACCATTATTTTGCTGTACGCCAGTGCAGCCAGGCCACCATTTGTTCTGTTAGGAACTTTAAGTTGTACTTGGACACTTGCTGTTAAATTAACATTTCAGATGGTTATTTATTCTGGGCCATCACTAAAGAGGGACATGTCTCGGAAAGGCCTTTATTGGTTTGGCCATCCACAACTATCTAAAAGGATATTTTGATGACCTTAAAAGGGAAACTCTGCAGAGTTCACGCTCAGGCTCCACTACTTTAGAGCTGCTAGGAGCTCCAAGCGACGCTATAGATCAGCATGTAGGCTGGCAAACAAAGAGACCAACTATGTAGTAACAGCAACAGTTGGTACTCAGACTGAATTGGTTGGCAATTTTTCTTCTTTGTGGAAAAGTACTTCTGATGCATCAGTACAGGTGGACCAAGAATCACCAGCAGACCACTTACAATTTGTTATGCATAATCACACTTATGCTGCACAAGCTGTTAACCCACTAGCACCCATTGGAGAGAAAGAAACATCTGTCCCAGAACCTGGTGTTATCATGTATGACAGTCACACAGATGTGGGTAAACATAGCTCAAGCGATGATCGCCAAGAGGGTATTGATAATGGTATGGATAATGATCATGACTTTGAGCAGGAGGAACAGGTCCAAACTCCGGAAGCAGAGGACAAGTATTTGGTTTTCGTATCGTGCTTACAAGAACTGTTAAAGCATTGTCCAGTTTGCGGAGAGCATGTCACAGACAGCAATTGGACAACTTGTGGTAGTTTACTGGCTGTGAAGCTGACATATCTAAAAGGGCATGATTGCGTGTGGAATTCGCAGCCAATCATAAGAAGCACACCAGTGTGAAATCTTTTGATGGCCTCCTCCATCCTTTTTACAGGAAACACATTCACCTGAATCAAGAACTTTGCTTCCTGCTTGGGTCTCAAAGTTTTTAGAGAGCAAGTTTTCTACAGAACCCAAGACTGGTACTCGTTTCCTGTAGTGAACAACACATGGGAAAATTACAGAAGGGCCCTGGTCCAGGAACTCTGTCAGCAAGAGTGTTAATTTGAATGGAGATGGACGCTGTGACAGTCCTGGGCACAATGCGAAGTACGGAACTTACACACTTATGGATGACAGCACAGGAAAGGTTGTAGCTTTTTCTGTGGTGCAGGTCAGTGAGGTAACCTCTTCTAATGCAATGGCATCCCCTAACTTTTCACAAAATGGTATGTTTTTCCAATGGCAATTAACAAAAGAACTACAATTACAACTAATCAGAACAAATGTTGAGAAACAAAGTAACACCTTGGTTGGTGTAAACAAAGTACAGCCATGCAGTTTTACATTTTCGATTGCAAATACGGGAAATGGTTCTTTGATGCTCTTACAAGAATAATACTTTGCAAGTATATTTGGGAGGCAAGTCTCATAATTTACCAGTAAACAGTTGATGTTCATCCCAGTTTGTTGATACTTTTCTAGCAACAAAGATACTTGTTATTATCTCTGTTTGGCTTGAGAAAATGCCATCCAATGTAATGTTTACAAAGTTTCCAAAGTGCAAGTACAGTGATCTTTTTCAATCCTGGAGCAAAAGGGGCAAGTAAAGATATTTTTTTCTTCAAGAAAGATGTGCTTATCATGCAATTTCTTGTTATTCAAAGATCAGTTTACCCATCCGCAAAATGAAATCCTTCAAAAACAAAGTCATCTTCCATTCCTGGGCCAGGGAAGTGTGCCCTAATGCACATGAGGGCAGTACTACTCTAATATTTTTACCCAGAAATCCCCAGCACCATCTTACGAACTGTCTATAAGCAACATGCCTGTATTGCTTGTGTTCAGGTCCTTCATAGGCATTTTCATATTGCTGTTTATACTGGAACCACACAGTCCGTAGCACCCACTTATTAGTGCAAACAGGCAAAACGCCCGGGTGTTCCATGATACATGACAAAGGCTGTTCTCAGTCGCCTTCAGTGACTGCAGCCAGCATCGTGCGCATAACAGGGTCAACCTCTCGACAACAAACACATTCACGTCTGTCCATAATCTGACAATTTTCACATCTACACCTAAAACGAAGTGAGTATGGTGAAGCAATGCAAAATAAATTATATATATACTTCCTTACTGTCAATGTGGCGCGACGCTACTGCTGCTGCATTGCAATCGGAATATCGCAACATGCATAACATGTCAACAACCGTCAAACGACACAAACAGCTAATACTACTGCATCCAATCAGATTAAATTCTGAACTGTAAAGATCACACGCACAGGGGGATTCCTCACAGGTCAAGGTCAGCTTTTATTAAAAGAGAAAATGCCAGACTTTTTCAGGAGATACAGGCCCAGGTACATGTAAGCCCTACTCCAAGTGGTCCAGCACTCTAGCCAGCACAAGAGCCTCAAGTGGAGAGGCTGCAGCTGCTGACAATCACCAGACTAAGCCAACTATGGTGACTAGTGGAACACAGCCAAAAAAAACATCCAAAATAAACCCCACAGCAAATGCATTGAAATCCAAGCTGATCTAGATCTCACTTCAGGGCCTAATAAGCGAAAGCGACCAGAGCCCCAGACTCACACAGATGATGAAAATGATGACAGTGATGCCAGTGGCACTGATGATGAAGATTTAGATGACTCTGATATCTATGACCCCAGCAAAGACACATCAAACTCACAGCAAGTCTTCGTTGTAATATTACATGAACATAAGCAAGACCACAAACGAAGAAACCCAAATGACTGAATGATCTGTTACACAATTTACCTACTCTCCTCATTGGCCACATAGTTGTTAGCCCCTCCCACTTCAATCATTACTTCAGAACTCTGTCGCCATTGATTCAGCCTCAATTGGCACTACTATTGGAATCATCTAAAAAGCTCTCGGCCAAAGAACTCGCCCAACGCATGGGCCTTGTACAACAGATTGGACCTTCCGGTATCTTTCGAGGTAAGACTATCATTGTTCCCCCGTCATCTCTTGTGCTGATATTGTGACCGTTTCCTCCCCTCGTTTTCTTTCCTTTTTTTCTCCACTATTCGGTCTGGGCCAAAACTTTACAACCGTTGAATGTGTAGGGTATGGATGGGTGCGTGCCTACCAATTTGAAACACGTACCATGCAAGGAACCTTTACCTTCATGGGCAGCCATGCTACTATGCCCCTGATTATAATGGCGTGGTTGTCTCGACAGGCGATTCATCTAATGGTCACACGATCAACACTCCTACAGGCGCTCGTTTCCCATCTCCATATATCTTCATATACCGTTGTGTCGTCATTGTTTCTAGTATGAATGGCAGAACCATTGATGAGCCTGATTATCATACACATCTGGGACTCATATTAACAAGCAACCTCTCTTGGAAAAACCATATTTTAGACATTCACCAGAGGGTTTCTAAGCGAGTAAATATTTTAAAATCTATCAGGTACAAGGTCCATTGATCTACCTTAATCACGTTGTACAAAAGTATAGCTAGGCCTGTTATGGAATATGCTGACGTTATTTGGGATGACTGCACCAAAAACGAAGCCGATTTGCTCGAAAACGTACAGTACGAGGCTGCTAGGGCAGTGTCAGGTGCTATGAAGGGTACAGGAAGGGACCGTGTTCTGGAAGAACTTGGGAAAAATTAGAAACAAGGCGCTCCATTCATAAAGTTGTGATTTTTTACAAAATTGTAAATGATCTTTCTCCCAATTACCTGAGGTCAGTAGTATCCAGCAGCCGTGTAGCTCCCATTCTCAGATCCGGTGGGAACATTAAACAAATCGCAGTACGCACTGAAAAGTTTAAGGGACCGCTCGTTTATTATGTCCCTGGAGGGCGGTGGTTTCAGAGGGAGGTAAAATTTTAGAAGGTACAATGTTTGGGGGGGGGGGAATTGTTCTGACGGCGAGAAGAGTAGGGGGGTAAAAGTTTGAGATCATGTCCCTGTTAAAAAGGTACTATTAGAAAAGTTGATCTCTAAAGAGATTGATAACTAAGTATGGGCTTCGAAAAAATATCAGCAGCAAATAAAATATCAACAGAAAGTATCCACACTACCGGATGAGGTAGTCAACGCGGATGAGGGGCCTCGGAACAAGTTCGTTTTCTACGGTCAACAGTCATTCCCAATAAAAAATGTCGGCCTACAAGGTATGGAATACACAAAGAAGCGAAAGAAAGGCAGTCAAAGCAAGCTGCTTTGAAGAATTTGTGAGATCCGGTGGGTGAAATTACCGGCTTTTATGAAGTTTATAGTATTTGGATCAAACTTTGGGTTGAGGTACTGTATGCCGTTTATGTTTGCAGTGAAGGCAAAATTTAATATCCCCCACGAGTCTAACGTGACAATTTTTATGGAATCTGACGGGACAGAGGTTGAAGATGTGTTTTTGGATTTTGGTCGGGACAATGTCTTTGTCATTGCTCCAAAGGGTGAAAGGTGGATGTAAGTACTCACATTACCGTACCCCTGGCATGAAAACTAGTAACACAAACCGAATCGTCTTTCATTAGTTGTCTGTTGTACTTTGATTTAATGCCAAGACCCAGGAAGCTTCACTGTAATCCTGAGATAGACAGAGATATCCAAGGGCTACAGAATGCAGTTCGTGAAGGTAATTAATACATTTGAGGAGTGATACTTCTAAATATTGTAGTATTTAATTTTGTTTATGATATTGTAATATTTTATTTTGTTTCGTGAGCTTCCGGATTCAGCCTTCAATAAGAGCCTTATATTAATAAACCACACCAGCCTGGACTTATTGCAGGGGCTTATAACTGATGTGATGTATGTGCTTTGCCATACTTCAATAAACCCAACATCTATTTTTCTTTAACATTTTCATCATTTTTTATATGTATGCAGATTATATTTTCAAACTCCTAAGTGGTTTCTTGGATATCAAAATGTAGTTAGTATTTAATATTAAACAAGACATATTATTTTGTTTTCAGAATACAAGTCATCTGCCACAAACAGTTGTGAGGACTGGAAGGATGTAGAGCTTGGTTATTTACCACACGAGAGCAGCCATCGTGACACCTTTTCCAATATTCTTTTGAGCAAGTTTTTCCCTTCGGTAAGGCCATTAGTTCCAAGCAAGAGTCTTTTTCGCAAATATTTCATCGAAGAAAAATTGCGGCAATGGGACATTTCCAAACGGAGGGAAAAATTGGAACATTCCTATAAATTCATACAATCAGAAAACATGGCCGGTATTGGCAATCGTTTAAATGAAGGATATATTCCTAAGCCCAATGATGGCCAAGTGCTGGCCGGTATAGCCAGTAAATTGGCTTTATTGCTGAATCAAGTAGGGGAACTTGCTAACGAAATAAAGGAACACGATCAGTCATTGTTTGAGGGTAATGGCAGAAACCTGAAAAACAATTGGCAACTATTCCACCATATTAGCAATGAGAGAATGAGTAAAGAGCTGTTGGATATCCGCAAACAGATGACAACTTTGTTGTCGAAAGCTGAAGAGGCAGCAGCTCGTTTTACCAGAATTTGTAGAAATACTGGTCCCCAAAAAAGCAAGGCTGCCAAAAAAAGAAAAAAATGACAAAAAAAAATGAGAAAAGAAAAGCACAAGTATTCGATCAAAATATACATCAGCTTGTGAAGTATCTTCTTACAGAAGAGGGGCAGCAAGTGTTTAAGGACAATGATATTAAAGTTGAGAGGGAGCAACCTCTAGCAATCACAAGCTCCAGAGTCAGGTATCTTGTTTATCTATTGAATACTGCAAACTTTTCACATGCAGCCAGGTGCATGATATTAGATCTTGTACCTGAAAGTTTGAGTGCACAGCTACTTGGGCAAATGGATCAGGACATGCAAGATGAAGATAGTTCTGAAGATAGTTCTGAAAGCAATTAATATCTAATAAACGAATTGTTCAACTACTTGTAGTGTACTAATTAATGTAATTAGTCCTGCACAACAATAAAACCGTTGATGTAAACTCGAAATAAGTGTTTTCATATAATAATATTATGATAACAATTATGACACAGTGCAAAAAGGGCAGATAAATTCCACGTCAGGGCTATTCTTATAAATTTCCATTTCCTCCTCTGACATGTTTAGACATTCCCTGTGGAACCATTCATCGCATTTGTCACAACAAAACATGAAACGTTCGTCTTCTGGCTGCCTGCAGAGACAAAACAATTCGAGGTCTTCATCACCTTGTGATGTGCCCCATTCATTGAGTACGATGTCATCTTCATCCTCATCTTTGTTGTCATCCTCATCCAGAATGCCGTCATGGCAATGTGAGCTTGCACAAGAGAAACTTTCTCTTTCTTCTTCATTTTCTGTGCTCTTTCTGTGAGACTGTGATGATTAAGGTACTTGTCAAGCTCAAAAACTCTTAGAGAAGATATCTTCCTTCGTACAGATCTTTCCAGCTGTAGTCCTCGTACCTTTTTTCGACTCTTTCTGACTTTTTTGCCATATCTTCTCTCTGCCTTTTCTGTTTCATCGAATCAAGATGTTCAAGGTGTAAGACATAGTTTCGAACAAGATTCTCTGGGACAATGTACTTTGCAGAGAGGTCCTTGATCGTATCTTCGTCAGATGAGGATACAGCATGTCGCTTGAGCACGAGGCTGGAAGTCGTCAACTGGATGGGCGTTTCCTTCGTGGTCTTGGAGAGGAGTATCCCGTGCAGGCAAGTAATGAAAACCAGGTTGTGTGTAATCTGGATATGGTCTTGGGACGCATCCAGTTCTTGGACCATTCCACTCTATGTAAAACTCACACATTTCTCCTTTCTCTTCACACGTGCCTTTCACATACTCCAAGTAAAGCTCTCCCTGTTTGAAATGCAGTCTGCAGAATTTCTCAAGTTGACTGTAGTATCCATAACCTGGCAATTTCACTTTTCCAGAATCGGATTTAGCAGAAATGTATTTCTCCATATATTCCCAGTCCCAGAGGAATTGCTCACCTTCACTTGGAGTAAAACTACAAGATATAAATCCATTCGGAGCGGGCTCTCCATCTACTTGGTGGGCTAGCTCTGCAGTTGCTCTCCATGCATTTTTCTTCATCCTTTCCTGTTCTAGCTGCCGTTCATTCCTTCGAAACGTTTGTGATATTCCCATTGAAGAGTCTCACCAGTAATGAGTGCTTCACCAATTGAAGCGTTTGTGCGTTCAGCCTCGTTTTGCACACTATCCCCTCTTGCTCTGTGCACGCGCTCAACTTTGTCAAGACCATGGATTAGAATTGTCTCTGCCATTCTGTACTGGACTGCTCCATTGTTGCAACCCACTCCAGGCCCTGCGTCAGTCAGTTCTAGCACCCGTCGTTTAGGTCTGGGCAATTGCAAGTTGTCAAATACCAAAAGAATTTGCTCACACTTCTCAATTAGAACTTGATATTCATTCCATAGCTGCATTCTGTGTTGGTGCATGTGGACAAAGTGTTCATGCTAGAAATAGCTGCCTGAATCAGTCCCTGAACCCTCCTACAATGTTGAACTTCTGCTTCTGACATCTTTGTGATTGGCTTTGTCTGCAGCTTTTTCTAGGTACTCGGATGTGTGGTCCAACCGTTTCTTTTCATAACTTTGAAATGGGCATCCTTCCTGGTTAGAAATTGACATTACATCTTCCTCAGTTGTTGTTAGAACAAAGTGCTTCACTTTGTCTTTCACTCCACGCCGGGCTGACGGGCTCAGAAATGTGGCCATTTCAAGCAGCGGTTTTTCCATCCAAGATGGCGTAGGGCGCCATTTTTAATTTGTTCAAATTTATTTCAAATTTATTCGGGCTTTTCTTTGAATTCTGGGATAGCTGTAGATCACGTGAACAACACAAGAAGCCATTTTGAGAGAGGAGGAATAAAGCTGTTATTTGAGACCTTTTTGAGAAGAATATGGTACGTACAAGCTTCCTAATTTGTCTTTTTCTCCTGTAATGTGGCGTAAGCCGTAAAATGATGAATCGGGAAGAAACTCAAGATTCTAAGATTTATACAAGCTCTTTTAAAATTTTATAGGTACCTCCGATAGGCATTGTAGTTGTCGATTGTATGTGCTGAATGTGGACTCTTTTTCTTCAGCTTTCATAAATTGGTACCGCGATTTACATTTGACATCGCGGCCCTTCCTCAAATGGGAAGGAAGGGTCGTAACCGAGGAAGGAGCACAAGTGCCACCGCGAGGGATAAATTTCCAATCGGCGAACTTGCTCGTAGACGAAGACTACTCAAAAATGAATTTATCGAAAGCTCCCAAGTCTACAAGTCTGAAAGTTCAAAATTAAAGAAGCTGAAAAGAAAGGTATTTTCTTATTAACATATTACAAGCAAATGCCATTAGCTTTACCATCAATGTTATTATGAATGTTTATATATTACAAGGTATTTGTCACAAATAGAGTTGTGGGGTTTGGTTTCTGAAATTTACTTTATAATGTTCAAGATATTTGGTAACCAGGTAATGAATATCGACAAGTTTTTGCTTGTTTCATACATCATGCTCAGAGGGAATACAATAGTTGGATTTACGAGTCCAAATTAATTCAAGATTGTAATACATTTATCTGAATATTTTATTCATCGATTTTGTGATGGATACACAAGGCCAAATTATTCCATAGCCAAAACCGCTTGACTCAAGTTATGCTGGTTACATGCATGCAAGTCACGAGTTGTGTTCCACACCGATTGAGTGAGCTATCTCTTGTGTATCAAATTTTTCATAGACTAGAAGAATCTAAAATGATGTGGAGATGATGAAACAACAACTAACCAAGACGGGTTCTGTGATGAAAAGAAAACTTTTGAAAAGACAAAGGTTCCCAACATCCATAGCAGAAACCAGTTCTGAAGAATATGAAGTTCCTGCAGCGAAAAGATCATGCCAAAGGCGAAGAAGGGAGACCATTGATGCTTGTGGTGAAATCCATGGTGGGACAAGTAAGAATAAAGGGCCAATAGTGGATGCTCTGTGGTTGACCTTAGTCAAGGAAGCCAAACCATCTCAGTTGGTGAAGTATTTCACTCTATCCAAAAAAATTATGACTAAAGTTATACCTAAAGTAGTGAAAGAGAATATTCCTACTTTTGAGAATAGCTTTGAAAACAAAGTTAGAAGTATCAGGGTGCTTTACAGTAAGGGAATGTTAAGTAAAGAGAAGTACAAAAGCATTCGGCTCAATCTTGCCATGGATGTTAGCAAAACTAGCAAGAGAAGGGCAAGCTTAAAGGTAATGGCAAATACTCGTTTGCCAAAGATCGTGCCCTATGATAAATTGATAGGTTTCGTCAATGAGATTGACATTGGAAATCTTAAAGATATAAAGGATTTCTGCCATGATTTGGATGCAGACAAAGTTGTAAAAGGGTCATATAGAGAGTTACAACCATTTCTGTTACATCTCGCTGATATGTATGTTTGCTTAGATCAAACTAGTCCATTCCTGCTTCATTTTGGATCTGAACCCTATCACTTAAGAGTTGCTCTTGGAGCTGATGGGGCTCCCTTTGGAAAGGACGACGAGGCCACAGCTTGGCTTTTGTCATTTCTCAATGTAGGTCAGCAAATTGCAAGTGAAAATGACAACTTTATTCTTGCTGGGGCAAATTGTGACGAAGGTCACATCTCAATGCGGCGCTATGCACAAAAGCTTGTTTCGGATATCGCTTCTATTGAGGGAAAGAGATTTTACCTACCAGTTAGCAAAGCTTCAGCTAAGTTTTCATTTGAATTGGTCCCCTCTGACATGAAGTGGGCTTCCACATTTAGCGGGGAACTAGGAAACTCTGCTTTCTACTTTTCTCCATTTGGCAATGTTAGCAATGAGAACAAGTTTAAGGTTAATGCTAGTTTGGGTCAATCTGAAGAATGCACATGGAAGCCATGGGTGTATGAGGAAAGGCTTCAGGTAGTGACCAAGGTGGAAGCAAAAAAAAAATGATTTGGACCAAACAAGACTTACCGAGTCTACTAAAAGAACTAAGTTGTTAACTTATATAAGAAGTCTAAATTCCCGGCAAGAAAGAACTCCCCTTTTGGGTCCCCTGATTGACAAGATTTTTGCTGAGCCTTTGCATAATTCCAACAATGCGTGGCAGCAATTACATGGGCTCATGCTTGTCCATGCCAATGACAAGAGCAAGCTCCCTCCCAATTGCACTGATCCTAGCAAAGAACCCAATTGTGCTCTAGCCTCCCATCTTATCACTTTAAGGGAAACTGGGGCTTCTAGATTGTACAAAAAGGTAAAAAAGTGGTGTTCCCAGGGAAGGAAGGGAGCCCTTTCCTACAGGTTTACAGGAAAAAAAACAAAAAAGATGTGCCACAAGTTCACATCTATTCTGAAGGCAATTTCTCGTGAGGATGACAGTCCTCAGCAACAGCTTCAAATTTGTACATTTGCATTCATTGGCCTTCAGCTAAGAGATGCTATCAGTCGGTTTAGTCGTGTCACCATAAGTGAGGGTGTTTTGCAGGAAATGACTCTTGCAAGAGGTATTTCAATGCATATTCTCCCCTGTTAGACACTGTAACCCCAACAGTGTGGACAATTGGTCATGCCACACTTAGACTTATCACACAGACATTCTGTATAGGAAACTTTGTGTGGGTTTAGGTGTCAATACCATGCAGGGGAGGGAGGCCAAACATGTGCGCATCAGCCAGTATGCAAAGCATGCAACCTTGTCAACAAGGTGGAACCTTGTTTTCAGACATGACTTTATTGCAACTGTTTGGTTAAGGCAACATGACCCTGCAAGTTTTGTATATCACAAGAGTGCTGATGTGTATGTTCCTAAAGAAATTGAGCAACCAGATGTTTGCTACTGTGGCTTAGACAAGGAGTGCAGTGCTGAAAAATGTTCCCTGTGCTCATCTCAGTTGTACCAGAGTGTAGAAAGGAGTGCTAAAAGAGGGGTTTTGGACCCATATATTTGCAATCTTCTTAGTGTTACAAGCTAGTGAACATTAAGGTACGTGACTCGTTCCATATAGGGAATGTTCAATTTAGTAGTCTTCAGTATTCAACTACTATTCATTTGACATTCAACTTTGTATTCATGTAAAAAGATTTAATTAAGTCCAATAAATCATTTACTTCAACAAAAATGAGTGATTACAATGACTCAATTTTTTCACAGTTAGTGTACATGTCATTTGCTTGTGCATAGAAATAGTTTGTAAACATCAGCATTGATATTTATTTTTAGAATATTCTTATTTAGCAGAACAGTTGTAACAACATTGTGGCCAATAAAGTTTGGCTTGTTTGAAATATCAGTTCAATTCATATGTCAACCACACACACACTGACACACATATATTTCTAACCTTGTAGCAACAACATGGACCAGAAAACAGTGTGAAATTATTAATTTGTCAGAATGTAGTAATTTTGGCAAAATAATTTTGAAAGTGGGAAATTGCAAGCTGGTCTCTGTGTTGCTTTGTTTAGTATTTGCTGAGCTTGCTAAACAAAACTTGAGACTATGTAATGTAAAATTTAAAATGCTTACCGGACGTCACTTTCGTTTTATGTTGGAATTCTTCTCTGCAATATCAGATTATAGCATATCAAAATACTTCAGAACTTTGCTCATACTTGACAGTGACAAAAACTTTGTATATTTCAACAGCATGAAAGATCCTCAATAAATTATTGCACATGCTATGCATACAGATGAAACTATATTGTTCAGATCCTTTTCATCCCCAGACAGAGTATGAGCAGTTTCACATGGCCTGTTCATAGTGTGTGCTGAGGTATTCCCATTCTGTTATAATGGCCATATCTGGTTTTGAATCTCAAGAGCTCAAGTTTCTTTGAATACCTAAATTCCATAGGATTATCTTTGTTGACAATGATCTTGCTGTATGACCTGTCCCTCTCCTCTTTTAGGAAGGTTCCGTTGAAATCTAGCGTTTTCTTGTACTTGTTTGCGAAGCGATTAAAAAACGCAACACACTTCTCTTCGGAGTACACGTGGATTTCTTGAATATTCGGAGTACACTTTACAACCACGCCACCACCTTCTGCACTCAAAATAGCTTGTTTGAAGCATTCAAACATTTCCATAGGAAAATTCCAGGAAAAACATACAGTCCATGGACGCGAGCTGGAGGCTTTCCTCTTCATTCGCCTTAAAATTGTCTTTGCCAAAATCCAATGGCGCAAGATACCATTCGTGAAGGCTGGGATAAATGGTATTTAAATGCTTCCTCGGCGGCCAAAGAATGCTTTTTTACCACTGCCCTCGACAGCTGCAAAACCTCAGAACCTACTTCAGTTGCGAAAGCTTTGTTTCTCTCCTGTTTAATGAAGCGATTAACCACATTGTGTATCTCAACGATAAGCTCCGCCATCTTGAAATTAACTTATTCTGCGATTTCCGCTGATCTTTGCTCGCTGGCGCATACATCTGAAATGGCGTGATTTGCATCGCTCCCAGCCCGGCGTGCTCTTGTACAGAAACTGCGGAAGGGAATCGAGAAGAGAAACCAGACACTTCATATAAATCTGGTCTGTTTGCTCGAAGCTCGAAGTCTTCTGATGACCACACTGTCCCATTACTTCCTACTTGTGCTTTTGGCCGCATGAACACGACACTTTCATCCTCACTCATGACATAGGCTTCTTTGTCACCAACAGTTTTAGGTTCCTTGATGAAAACTCTATGTGTGGAAGGAGTTACATAAACCTCCTCGTTCACCCAGTCATATTTTGGAAATTTTCTGGCAGCCTTTGAATCACTTGGCTGGAAAATACCTCCTCTTTTGACATCTCGAAGGCCAACTGATGTGCCAGGACGAACGTACGCCTTGTCCTCCATACTCTTTATTACCACGTACGTCCAGTCTTCTTCTTTTCTGCAGAAATCTTCCACTGCATTCTTGACGTGTGCTCCTTGGTGGTGAGTTAGCTCTGTCTCACTGTCTTCCGTCTTGGGAGGCTTCTTACAACAGAACAAGGATTAGCCAATGTGTCTTTTGGCCTGGATGCTATTGGTTCGTTTGGGCTTTCCATGAGCCAGAACTGTTGAAATGGCTTTAAGTGTTCCTTAAGTGTTTTTTCCTTTTGCCACTCTCCTGTGCTTGACAATCTTTAGCATGTCTTTAGCCTTGACCCTGTGATTCATGTACATTACAGTGTCGTGCCTTCTTCCATGGGATGTCGACATGTCTTCTGTGGCTTTTAACAAAAATTCTTCTTCATCTTCATCCATCTCAACAGGTCTCTTTGCACCAAGTTTTCTTCGTTTAACCCGGTTTTCTTCTATGAATGATTCAGCACGCCTTTTAGAAGCTTTTCTGATCTTTTCAACAGCTTCCTTATCCTCCCTTTTCAGTAGACTTTCAATTTCGCTTAGCTTCTCTTCAAGAACATCTCTGGACTCTTGTAAATCTTTGACTCTCTTCTCTGGCCAAATACTTTGTTCTTTGCCAAGTTTCCTTTTGGCCTCCTTTATTTGATTTTGGACTTTTTCTTGTTTCTCAAGCAGATACAAGCGGACAAGGTCTTCTCCCACAACCAAAGCATTCTCACATTCTTGTGCTATTTCAATGACACTTGTTATACGTCTTTTGGCTGTGGGCGGATCTATTCCGAGGTCATATAACTCTGGGCGGGAACGACACAGGGCTAGGACACTTCTAAGTACGTTTTTATCATACTCTGTGTCCATACTTTTCATCAACAACGCCAGAGAATCACGATCAATGCCAATACCTTTCCCTTCGGCACTGTCCTGGTCAATCATATTGTTGGTAAAGTCAACCAGAAACTTCTCCATACTGGTTTTATTCTTCAGAACAACAAAGACCTTGCATGTGATTGCTTGTGTAATTATACACATGTTCAAGCCATAAACAGGGTCAAGCAGTTTGTCTCTAAAGGCTTGTCTATCAGGACAAGACAACCAACAGAATGATTAATAGAGGTGAAAGGCTTCTTTAAAAGGTAAATATCCAAATCCATACATCAAATGCTCCTGTACTGCTCTCATGCCTAGGGCTATGCTGTTTCTCTGCGATCCTTCTTTTGACGTTTTCAGTATAGATTCCAGCATTAGCAAAACATCGCTCTTATCAAGGGATTCTAGCAATGATCGAACATATTTTCCATTGGTTGACTTTTGTCGAACGTCTGACCTTTTCTCTTGCCAATTCAAAGAAATGTCTGCCTCATTTATTGCACTTTTGATCACGGTAGACGCCATTTTAAAATCTGTGTAACCAAGCCTTGTTCCCAGGCCCTTCTCCAGCAATAGATGGTTTTACAGGGTGGGGGTGGGGAGGGGGAGGGGGAGGGGGGTACTTTTTTAAAATTGCAATTGAAGGTGGGGGTCTAAATTTAGAACTGAAAATTACAGTGGGGGTACAAATTTCTGACAACAGATTTTTTAGAAAACCACCGCCCCCCAGGGACATAATAAACGAGCGGTCCCTAAGCGGTCCTTTTTACCTTCCACAATAACCCTGTCGAACAGTCTCAACTCGGATATTCGAAACGCATCTTCACTGTTGTCATTTAAAAAACTTGTGCAAGATATTTTTGGTTGTACCTCGTATAACAGAACCTTGAATTTCTCTGTTAACAGATATGCCTCTGTTCTTCACGTGGCTCTGCCTAAATCACTCTGCCCTAAATGCCCACTTATTTAAAATTAATTGCAAACCATCTCCGTTATGTAGTTATTTCATAGAAAAGAAACTGTGTGCCATTATCTATTTTACTGTTCCCAATATGCTGCTGCTAGAGCCAAACTTCTCACCTCTGTTGCGCAGGTAGTTCCCAATTTCATAAGGCACTCAGACTCAAACAAACAAAATGTCTTACTAAGTGGCCTGGGCCTCAGCACGTCCCAAAGTTGAGCCATCTTTGCTGCTGTGCAGCAGTATATTCAAGAGAGCAGTCGTTTTCCATAAGTTCTTTGCAGTCTGACCGTTTTATTTACATTGTCTTTGTTTTCGTGTGTCTTCTATATTATCTATCATCATTTTATGCTCACAAGCCCAAACTAGTGAGATGTAATGCAGTGTAATCTCCCTCGATGAGCATTTGAAAGTCTTGGAGAAAACACTGAGTAATTATATGTTTAAATAAAAACTAGGCTGGCCTTGCCAGTGAGCTCGTGGTGTGAGTTGGGTCAAGGCCAGAATATAAAATGGAAAGTAGGAGACAAGAGCAAACTCCCAAGAGAGACTTCCAGTTTCTCACCATAAAAATATCACACAGTATAGAGAACTTGACTTTTGACACCTTGCTCTTTTGACACCTTGATTAAACTAAAAATTATTATTACAACACTCATACACTTGCTTCTTAAAGGTTGAGCGACCCTGCATCTTGAGAATGTGTGACATATCTTTTTATGCACAATCACTCATGACAGTTTGACCTTGACTCTTTCTAATCAGAGGCCACGATTAATCCTGCCTTCGCTTCACTACTTATGTGTTTTCTTTTATTAACTCGATACGATTCTTCTATCAGGCTTTCAAGTATTCGTGCTCTGTAACAAATATAAACTTGACAGCGAGGAATGTCACACGAGAGATGTTTACAATATTATTGCACTTTTGTTCACAGTGTGTTCAGTCCATTTGTGACTGCAAACTCAATCCTCAGAATTATTTCAGTGTATTTTTCATTTCTGGTATTTAATGAACATTGCAAAACAAAGGCTACATGATCGAATGAAAGAAACACTTCAACAGGCAATGTACGATAAGCAGAAGAATTTTATGAGGCAACAGATGTCATGTACAGAGTAAAACATAAGCGTCATTGTGTTACGGCTAAAGCTCACCGTAGCTTTGGTTTCTGTTTTCGCCCTGTTATCTTCCCAAAAGTATTTCGTGTCGCCACAGAAAGTTTCGTCGGGACTAAATATTTATCAGCGACAGAGATATTAGCAATCCCCCAGCGGTATCCATCAAATATTTGTTTACAGCTATTCTCAAAGCTTCCGTGGTGAACACGAGCCAAAATCGTTCCCGAAAATCCAGTTTATCCATGCATATTCCACAGAGCCAAATGGTGTTGAGTTTGGATGGGATGCAGTTAACTTTTACACACAAGTAATGAGCAATTCACTGGCCGCATCTCGAGTTGTTTAGCGAAGTCAATTACGTCATCGCCTAGCACGTGATAATATGAACCAATCACCGTGTGCCCATTCTCGACCGACAAAAAGGAAAAAAATGAATAAATAAAAATTTGCGTTTTTAAGCTCATGCTGGGCACTGGGCCCCAGACCCCGCAAGCAAAAAAAAGGCAGCTAATCTACTCTGAAACTGAAAATGCAGCAAAGCAATGCTTTTTGGACATGTACTCATTCTGTGAATCAATGAAGAGTGAGGTAGGCACAAAATATATCCCACGTCTTTCTGAGTCGTAAAGCAGATGGATGGCATATCACGCGCCAATGACTGATTAAAATCTTATTTTCTCGACAGGTGTCCAAAAAAATAGCAGCTGGCACTTTCACAAGAGACCATGGTACACACAGTGCAGATGCTTCACTTTCAAATGTTTCTGGTATATGTATATGGGCATGTAGCTGTTCAAAGCATGATTAATAGCTATATTGTAATCCTGGATTTGCTTAAAACTTCTGTGCTATTTTTAGGCCTCAAATTAAGTAAGTTGTCGCTCACCATTTAGCTTCCACTTCATGTTGGGGAAGCTTGAACGATCTTTTGATCAAACCAACAGGAATATGTACAGAAATTTATTTCAATCACGAATAAATCTTACCCTCGAAAACTGTTTAAGATGTGCCTCGATGAGTTGATTCCACTAACTCCCTCACCTTAATTCTCTACAAACATTCAACCGTATTGACTGTCCAGCTCCATCCTTGGTTGCCGAGCTAAAACTTCGTACCCAGGCCATCCACGTAACATCTGAAACCACCTTGGAACGAACTTTGTCCACCTTTAATGTTGTTTTCTTTGTTTATTTTTGTAGTGTTCAAAGAATTTCTCGATGAACACTACAAGTTCTGGAATGCAAAGCAGGTGGCAATCGAGAAACCTTTCTGAGCCCTTTTCCCAATGGGACCAACTGGGCCTGCAGACCAAAACTTCGTGGATCCCAGAACGCTTCACAAAAAGAAGGGGAAACAAAAACTACCAGTCCACAAAAATAATCCCAATCCAGCACCGGCCATCGTGGCTGCCAAGTTGCAAATAGAATTCCACAAACTGGTAAGACTTATCTTTAAAGATACTATGAATGGCCACTTAGCAATGCCTGAATTTACTATAGAAAAATACATAAAATCACTTTAACAAGAAAGAACGGTAAGTAAAATTAACTTAGGCTCTTTAAAAAGCTTACAAAACATTCTAATTTTTAAATTTATATCGAATTTTTCTCATAACTACTTGATTCACAGGTGTTTCAGCAGTGGAGAGACTTGGCAGTGGACATAAGGAGAGAGGAGGATTATGATGATGATCAAGAGATCAATATTTTTGATGTTAAGGTACATGTTGCTACCTTTTTCCAATTTTTCGTAGTCACTTTATTTAAAGTGCATATCACCCTTACCAAATACTATTGAATTTGGAAAATTTATGTATATCTAAGACATTTCGCGAAAAAATAAATGGTATTCCGTGTTTCGCTATTTTCTTACCGGAGGGCAAAGTCATCCCCCAAAGGCCATTTTCCGCCATATTGGATAAAAAAAGGAGTAATTAAAAGACTGGGCACTAACTAGCTTGTGACGTCGACCCGGTATCACGGTGAAAGGAGCCACAACAAATCTATCGCGTGTTTAGAACCAAAGTTAGAAATATGCCGGGTAGATGTGTAGTTGGTGGATGTTCTGTATTCCCAGATGTGCAAAAGGGCATTGTTTTACATGCTATACCTTTCTGGAACGATGATCGTCCTGAGGCAAGGAAACGAAGGAAGAAGTGGGTCGATTTTGTAAAGCAAAAGAGAGCTAAATGGGAGCCAATCAGAAACTCGTCGATATGCTCCAAGCACTTCACTGAAGCAGATTTCATGCATCACTTCAGTTTTGTTGATGAAGTGACTAAAAAGCCAATCATTCCAAGACTAAAAAGAGATGATTTTGGCGTAAATGTTGTGCCAACTGTTCATGCCGAAGCCGTGGCCAGAAAGCCAGTTGTGAGTGAGAGCACCAAACGTCACCGCGAACGAGCGGTAAGTATTGTCAACAAGAATTGTTGTTTCAAACTCTTTTATTAAGCTCCAAGCACAGCCAATAATAAAGTAAGGCCATCTTCAATTTCTCTAGACGCTCAAGAATGCAGAGGCGATTGGAGAGTTCGACTTCCCAGGCTGGAACTACAAACAACGATTCGACCGACAACCTAGTGGAAATCGGACCTCAACATAATGAAGTGCAAGAGCCGAAACCTGTTGAGAAAACAGCATTCAGTAACACAGATTGTGTCACTGAACTGCACGACCCGGTAAGAAACTCATTTCACGTGTAAACTCTTCAATTTTTTCTTCTTCATTAGTTGCGTGCATCAAAAGAAATATGCGCCACGTGGGTCCATCACTCCATCACGCTCAAATTGCGTGCGAGGTTGCACAGTGTGATTGTCAGCCTTTTGTAAATATGTGTTTGTACAGCAATTGAACTACTCAACGAATATACGTAAAATGGGAAGAACTAAAATGGAATGCGTAATTTTCAGTTGCATATTTATGAGACACTAACTCTTTTTCAATAACACATATAATTTAGAAACAACAGAAGTCAGCAACAACAGTTGTCGTTCAGGAGTGTGCTGATTGTGGAAGATTCAGCAGGAGAAACTGGCAGCTGAGGAATCAGCTAATTACAGCGAAAACAAAACTTAAGAAGGCTAGGCAGAAACTGAGGAAAATGGAGAAAACGTTTGAGGAAAACAAACCAGTTAATTTTTTGTAGTACTCCTAAATGATAAATTGCAATTGCTATATATATATACAAATGAAAAAGTGATTTGGAAACATACTTATCCAAGGAGACATACTGCACTCTTCCAAAAGGGTTATAACATGCTGAATTTAGTACACCAAAATGACTGCTTCATGTACAATGGGTAATGTGATATAACAATATCAGTTTATTATAGTGTTATAGTTGTTGCTCAACTTTCTGTAACATTGTTTCAAGGTCGAGAAGTTCCACCTGAGAACCTTATTAAAGAAGGTTGCAATGATGCAAGTGGAATGCATGAAGATGAAGAACCTGAAAGTCAGCATGAGACAACAGAAGAACCTGACTTTTAATCAGATGGATGTTATGAACTGGAAACTGAGATGGACACAGCCTCAGAGAATGAAGACCTGGGTTCCACAGGAGACAGGTACATAATGAGTTCAATGTACCTCCTGCTTTATAGAATCATGGTGCTGCTAAGAGATTTCTTGTTGTAAAATTATTCAAAGGAAAATGGACTAGATTTATTGTAAAAACAACAATAGTACCACATCACCAGTACATTTCAATGTACTCATTAGAGAATGTTACATCATTTATTCCATCTCTTTACAGAGTGTATATTGAAGATGGCAACCTACGAACACAGCCAAAGTTCATTGTTTTCCTGTCTCAATTACTGCTACTTTTCAAATTTTGCCACTTCTGCAAAGCTGAAAATCCACTTCTGGAAACAAGGCAAGTTGGGACAATGGCAGTGATAACATCCACATGTACGAACAAGAAGTGCAACAAGAAAGACACTGTTTGGAAGAGTCAGCCAAACATGCCTGGAACTAAAATACCTGCTGGTAACTTTCTGCTATGTATGGCGATTCTGTTATCTGGGAGCTCGACGTCAAAGGTATTGTAGATGTTCCAGCACATGGGAGTAGCCTGTTTTTCTCTCAAGACATTCTTCAAGCACCAACGTGTAAGTAATTAACTATGGGCATAAAAATCATCAAGGCTTTTGAGTTGTGTGTGGAGAATTAGCCTTCCAAATGAATGACCAGATCGATTGTCTTACATTATAATGGAGACGGTTTTTAACCATAAGAGAATATGGTAGGGGATACATGTACAATTAATCATTTCATTTTCAAAGTGTACTTGAATTATACATTCAACAAGTTCGATATTCATGAAAAGAAATAAATCCCCACAGGATAAACTGTTTCCAGCCATCCACCTGTTCTGGAAGTCCTACCAAGACACGATTTTCAAGAAATTGAAAGAAATGGGCCAGTCAGTGATCATAGCCGGAGATGGACGTCACGACAGTATATTGTGCTAAATATGGTGCATACACCATATTTTGTTGCACTTTGCCCGTCATTATTCACTTCTCCCTTGTTCAGGTGAACATTCTTGTGACTGAGTGACCTTTTTCTCTGTATCTTTACCTGAGTGCAGAAAGGACACTGGTTTGTAAAAAGAAACTAGTAAAAGTACATCCTTCTTTTCATTCTTTACAGAGGAATGTTGCAGGAAGTAGTCCAGCTGTGGAGTTTCTTGGCTTCAAGAATTGCATGACATTACTCCTAGGATCTGGTCTGCTTATCAGTATCCTCATAACCGACAGACAGGTATCTATCCGTAAATACATGAGAGAACAACTGAAAAACATCAAGCACTAGTTTGACCTCTGGCACCTTAAGAAAAGTAACAGTCAATATTGTTACACTGTTGTTACACGAAAAAATTATTCCTACTAATTTCAGATGTTGCTGTGTATTTCTTTGGAAGGAGTTCAATGAAAGGCATTCTGCCAGTAACAATAGTGTTACAATGAAGTGGTATGTACTACAACTGCACGTGTAAAAATTATTATGGCTGTTTGGGATTTGTTTTATCCTCAGAGATCCACAAAGTCTTAACCAAGCTTAGCAAGGAGAGTGGCTGCACAGCTCTGGTCGACTGGATCCGACCCTGCGAAAACCATTTCTTCTGGAGTGCTACATCAACTTTGTCTGGAAATGGAGATGTGATATATGCTAAATTCAGGAACTTCTTGAGTCATGTCATCAACAAGCATGAGAATTTAGACGATCCACTATGTAACAGATGCAATCATGGTGAAATTAAACACAGGACATGGCTTGACAAAGGTAACTGTAAGTTTTATTGGGATAACTGGGCTTTAAAATAATGGGGCTCTATTGCTACAAAACATATAAGAGATCAACGGGTGTAGGAGTTCTGCATTGAATGCAAAACCTACACAAAATATTGTTAAGGAATGTTTTCTATTTTCTCATAGATTCCACACTGTATGAAAAAATGCACTCTGCCCTAACCAATGCTTCCCTGGTCAGTGGCATCAAACAGGTCTCACCTCAGGCACAGGCCAGCTGTCTGGAAGGATTCCATTCAACTCTCAACCAATTTGCACCAAAAATGATATGCTTCTCATATATAGGAATGTACTGCAGGTTGGTTCAGAATAGAGGCCTGGTGAATCTTCATATGTATTACAGTACCTTTTTAGAGATCCCAAGCACGTTTGTCTGGACAAAAAAAAACCACCATGTACAGTGAGCAGTACTTTAGACAAAACCTAATCAGGTAGTCTCCCTTGCAGCAGTTTATTGTCTTGTCACAGGTAGGTTAATAACTGCTGGAAGGGAGTAACTACTAATACTTTCTTTGGTGCATCTTTCCCTTGAAAGGCACATCATCGCTGTTTTGTATTTCAATCTCAATCTATGCCGAGAAGTCAAGAAGAACACTGACGGGACAGATCAAGTGAAAGTGGTGTGGCCAAAATTTAAAAATGGTGAGGCCACTGTGCGTGATGTGAAAGTGAAGCCCAACTTTGGTAAGTTACAATCTATTTAAAATGAACATATAATAGCTGTGTCCAAGATCTGCACCACCTCATGGCAGCTGTTCATGTCTTCTCGAACTGTTTCTTCTGGCCTCTAAATCGACTGTGTACTATTATTACCTTGCCTGCAGATTATGTGGAAGATATATACCAAACATATCTTGTTGCTCAGAATAAAGACCAGCTCAGGATTGCTATGCAGGAATTGATTGCTATGAATCTCCCACCAATGAATACAATGTTGGAGAGGCAAGCAAGAAAGGAGGCTATCGAAAAAAGGACACAACGGAAAGGGAAGGTTGTCAAAGAGGTGCCCCCAACAGCTTCTGGTAATTTAAATGATAAAATAAAATAAAAGAGACATTCTGTACTTCCTTTCATTAATAATGCATCTATATTATCACTTGAGACAGTGACCTGTAGATGGCTGCACCGAAAGGAATGAAGTCAATACATCTAATAATCTCCTAGAATAATAAAATTTACCTAGTTACTAAACCCTAAAATCATTTGTTCCAGTTACAGAGACAGTGATCCAGCAACCGCAGTCGCAGACCTCTAAAGGAAAGCCCCGCTACTGTGTTGCATGCAAGCAGCCTATGAAAGACACAAAAATGTAGCCACATGCCCAAAAAATCAGATGCAACAAGTTCAATAACCTATGTTACAATAAATCCTCTACTTCATTTCACATGACACTTGTACTGTAAGCTGTATGAATGGGAAGAAGTGCTCCTAACTCTTGTGAATATGTTTTGGACTGATAGGCCCTTGGCTATAAAAACGCTTCACCATATTTGACTTCACATGTAAAACATTCCCCAGAAGCTGGTCATTGCTCACTAAGCATCTTTGGTTTCAAATCCAGCATAGCCTGATGCATCAGGAAATGCTCTCCTTATGGCATAATAGCAATAGGTGGGCAAAGGTATCCGTCTTCCACCCAAGTACCCGTGAACAAGGCAAGTAAATTCACGATAGGCAATGCCACGTAGGAATCTGTATTGGAAAATCCCACGTTAGCACGGGTTTATATGGGTTTTTGAAACATAAGAATGCGAGCATAGTCATGCAAACAACAGACGACAACAGTTTATTACATACTGGTTTTCTGATCCAGTCTGACGGTACTTGGTGTTGTTTTTTGTTTTGTACTTGTCGGCAGCCAAATGCAAACTCCACCTTTGAAGGCAAACTTGGCTGAACCCAGGATGTAGCGTAACACATTCTGGCTTTGCTCCCACCTCTTCGACAACGATTTCGCTGGACAGGCACTCTACACACTCCTCAATCTCTGAACAACACTGGAATTTATTAGGATTCTGCAGGTATTCAGAGCTACATCTGCCACATTTGCACCTACAGAAGGTGCACCAGTAAGCAAATCAAATTATAAACACAGAACAGAATGCGACAAGCACTGAACTGACTTACCAAGAATTAACCGAATGTTTTCCTTCGTAACGGTCTTGAAGCTTCCGCTCAAATTCCACTTGCGTTTCTTGCTTTCGCAATACTCTGCCACCCACTCTTCACTTGCGAGAGGTTCATCCTCGTACGGTTTGTGTGTCAGGGTCCAGCTCTGTTGCCGAGGCGCCTTGTTCATCTCCATCTAACACGCCTGCTTCTTCGACTTCAATCACGTACCCAGGGATGTAATTCAATTCCGAATCATCCAAATTATAACTCCTCTCGGAATCAGAGTGACCTTTTGACATTTCGGCTAAAAGATCACCCAGCAACCCGACAAACACGCAATACGGAGTACTCAACCACTGCTCATTTGTTGTTTTCTTATAACCAAGATACCAGGTCGACGTCACAAATCTCACTAGTGCCAGTCCACCTGGAGTGCGTTTTTTACTCTGGGAACCGTGATTTCTGTCGTGCTTTAAAAACCGGGGATAACTTAAAATCCCATTTTTTTCTTGTTTTGGTTGTTTTTTTATGTCTACTTTTGAGAAAAAATGAGATTGGCCAAGGGTGATATGCACTTTAATATTATTGTAAAGGAAAAATCTGGAAGGATAGCCTGTTTGGCTTACGATTCAAAGCTAAGTCTCCATGTTTTGTTAAGGCTTAAACCTAAAACGTGTGCATGTGGTCTGCTTTAGGCATATACACTGATCGCATCTGACAAGTCTACTAATTACCGTTAGTGACCCTGTTTTGTTCAGCAGTCTATTTTCATTGAACAGTGTAAAGAATGGGGGCACGTCCTGAGGGCGCTGTTTGGAAATTCCCTGGGAACTGGAGACTATGGTCATTTAATGACTGAACACGCTTCGATGCTGCTGCAGAAGTTCTGTTCCTTTTCCCACT
This sequence comes from Plumapathes pennacea, assembly GCA_964036295.1. NCBI lineage: Eukaryota > Metazoa > Cnidaria > Anthozoa > Antipatharia > Myriopathidae > Plumapathes > Plumapathes pennacea. The sequence continues at coordinate 26,947,365 of OZ038463.1, read as the reverse complement.
ATTCAAATCAAATATTTGAAGCCGTCCACAAGAAGCACAGGAAACTCTATTCCAGGGCTACAAACCACGACTCTGGAAATGCTGGACAATCCAGTAAGTCGAAGTTACAGCTTGTCAAAAAAGAGTTTTGTCAAAAAGGAAAGTTTGAAATATAGAAGACCCTGAAACCCGTGAGTAAGTTAAGAATTGGGAATCTTCACTTGGGTGCTGCAGTGGGATTGTTGGATGGTCTGTAAAAGTTTTAAATCCAACTTTTCAACTCGACACTTAATTGGGCTTAATTGATTTGTTTGCAAAATCTGAACAACTTCTGTTTTCTTGTTTCACAGTTCAGGAAATATTAACTCTTCATTATGCCGAGAAGCTACTTTTCTTCCAATATGGTGTCAGACAAGCCAGGATCTGTCAGGAAAAAGATACTCTTGTCAAGAAAAAGTATACTAGGTCAATTTGTAATTTATAATACTGGGAAAACATACCATGTGGCATACCAGTAATAAAAGTACCGGACAGGAACTAGTAAAGTCTGAAATCCATATTCGTGATGTGTTCTTGCGAAACGCAAAAAAAAAAAAATCAGAAGTCCACAAAATTAACCTCAAGCAAAAATACCATGTCACATAGTAATGCTGAAACGTCACAGTATCAACACACGCTATATTGGGAATTTTTAGAAATATTAGGCCACTTTTAATTTCCCAACATGTCAAAAATTTCATTTCCGTGGCTGTGGATGGCGTAAAAGCCAGAAGAAAGCTGCACGCAACATTACGGCGGAGGACCGACAGTGGCCCGAAGCAACAGCAGGAATGATAGATGGAATGTTTGGGAAAGACCATTTGGAGTATGAGTACTCCAAAAAAAACCGGAACCATGGTCACAGTCATCCCTGCCAATGGCTCTCAAGAAAAAACCCCATGAGCTGTCAGAAAAGGCTCAGCGCCTCGACGTTGCCTGCGTAGACAAGACTGGCAGTCGCAGTGCAAAGCAAAAGCTCATTAAAAGCCCCTAGAAGAGCACACCTTCGAGAGAAAGATCTCCTGCAGAAACTGGGAACATCTGCCAAAAACACATGTCAACTCACATCCAGTTGGCGGAACTCAACATTCCAAGAGTTTTTCCTTTTGAACACGCTCGCATTTACACCAAGCCACTGCCGTTTGTCCCAACTGATCCCATGAGATTGACGGAGAGGCCATGTGAAGCGACGGTTCAGCACTGTCTCATGCTGCTGACCGAACACAGTACACATGGTGGAGACTTTGGGCACATTTGACAGAGATGGGCTCAAACAATTCTGTGAGGCTTCAGCATTACAAAGAGAGGTCAGAGCCAAACACCTCTGGCTAAGCGCTGATGCAGAGATTTTATCTGCTGAAGAAATTCGTATTGCGCAGGCACTCTGGCACAAATCCCCCCAGAGCATCATACTGAAAGCAACACTGGCTCCTGGTCACACAAAGGCTATCAACGCCAATTCTTTTTCCGCTTTGTGTGGCGAAAGATACCTACACAATATGACGATACATGTTTGCCTGCTTCACTATCAGTGGGAGAATAACAACACTGGTGGAATACCGTCATTATTTCTGCCAGTAACTACTTGGGACTGGGTTGGCACAGGCTATACAAGCTCGGAAACTCAAAGTGTATGCTGAAAGCTGCCAAGCTAATGCTGCTTCACTGCGCCAGATTTGTGTGCCAGTTCATCTGTCAGGATGCCACTGGGGCCTCGTCTTCGTCGACCTATCTGGGAAACAGCTGCACTTCGACAACGGTCTTCAGTGGCAGATACCCACATTTCTGTTGGGTGCAGTAAAGCTCCTTCTTAGTTGCCTTTCCAATACCATCAAAGTGTGCCCCGCACCTACCACAGAATTTTGGAAGGAGTCTACCTTCCAGAGATTTGGCATGCCAAGTCAACAAGCACCATCGCTACATAATGGGGAAGGTAGTGGAAGCTGTGGTTTCGGTGTTATTCTGGCTGCCAGAGACATAATGGCTAATGGAACAAGTGTCCTCCACCAATTTGGTTGGTCATTTTCGAACATAAGTGTTCAAAGAAAGAAACTAATGTTGAAGATCCTGGAATGGGCTGCCTAAATTATGAGCTGCGTAAGTTTTCTTTGCTAAATTCACTTGATTCAGTAACAGAAAAATAAAATACGAGTATCTCCTTGGTGCTTTCTCAGGTTATTCGCCCGAAAGCAGCAGAAGTTACCAGGTGACTTGCCCATAAATCTGTGAGAAAAAGTATTTTATTTATATCAGAAAACCAATAGTGCATTTTTTTCTTCCAGCAACAGAAATAAAATACGAGTATCTCCTTGGTTGCTTTCTCAGGACTTGCCCATAAATCTGTGGTAGAAAGTATTTTATTTATATAAGAAAAGTTAAAAAGCAATTATTGTTCGCAAGTTTTTCTTTCCATAAACATAGAAGTATAAAACGAGTACCCCCTCAGTAAATCTCTGGGAAAGTTTTTATTTCAAGAGTTTTAATTTACAACAAACGGTAAATTATGATCGATGTTTCAATGATTGAGCTTAACCTGCAAACTGCAGGGTAAAATTAGCCTAATGACGGGAAAAACTATAGGAATGACTGGTGACTTTTCCAACAAAGAAACGCAGTGTTAATTTGGTGAAATTTGTCGAGTACAAACTGGGCCACCACTGGAGTTCAAATTCCCTTGTGTTGCACCCTGATCCTTCCTACGACCAGGGATCTCCGGGAAGTTACGACGACGTGTTTGCGATCCGCTTTGGACTGGTGCGCCCACCTCTTGGCCACCTCCAGTGCCGCCACTGGGTCCTGAATATGGCATAGATCTTCTTCTGCTTTAGCTCTCTGAGCGCCCGAAAATGCTGCTGTCATATCCAAGGGAACGGTGTTCTGTTCCTCAAGGAACTTGCGGACTTCCTCAACGTCAGTGCTCCAGTAGGAGTACCGCAGGGTACTTTCCTTGATAATCGGCTGGTGCAGGTGCCCTATGTTACACACTGCATTCCACGGAACAGACATCCTCCACAAGATATGACTGAAGAAGTCATTTGGCATTTCATTAAGGTCTATTCTGAACCACCTCCCTATAGATAACAGAAAAGGCAGTGAACAAAATGACTGGAAGTTTGCCGAGTGGTTCTCAGTGTGCTGTGACAACTATAAACAGCTTTTTAAATGCAGTCTTTATATCTTGATTACTAGGGCTCTGGAAACGTGTGCTTTAGAATGACTGTTACACCTGCCGGGTAAAGTCTTCTTTATTGAATGTACATACATATATCAGAGGTGACTATGAACCCCCATATCGCATGTAAAGTGTTCTCAGGCTTCAGGGGGTCTGTTTGTCTGTCATGCAGAGTACGTCATGCACAAGTAAATGAATGTTGGAGATTAACATAAATATAACATGTATTATATGCATGGAATTCCTATCACTCGAACATGAAAATCTTATGGAAACAATCGCTTGCACGAAGAAATGCAAGTACAGTTCCAAAATCAAAGCAGCAGATACAGATAAACATTCCTCAAATAAATACAAGTGACACTTGCTAGTATACTTGCCCACGTTGTTAAAATATTGCAGTTTGCAATATTTGCTTGGTTACAGCGATACTTTTCCCCCACTACATTGTTGTACTACCTGTCATTTAGATGGTCACATGATCTTTTGATGAAAACCGACAATGTTTTTCCGCATGTAAAAAACATAAAAAATAATAATTTAATTTAATTACAATATTTTAAACAGGGTATTTGATTTAGTGTAGATAGCTTAAACAGAGCCCTGTGATGGATGAAGCAAACAACAAGCCGGAAAAGAAAAAGTTTCGAAAGCACAGTAAAGATGAGTGGAAATCTGAAAAGCGCAAGCACAGAGAACGGAAGAAGCAGCAGGAAAAGAATAAAAGAGAGGAATACCGGCTCAAATGCAGAGCTCAAAAACGATTGCAGGATGGAGAAGATTCAAGGCAAGTGGCTTCCACGACCAGCAAAGCAAACCTGGTTGTTGGCACACGAAGAGCCACGATGGTTCAACTTGCCACAGCAAAGCGCCACCAAGAACCTGCCATTGTGCCAGAAATTCCGTATAAGCGGACCAAAAACTCTCGACCTCCACCGGCTACTACCATCCAGTCTCTTGTAGTCCCGAGGATCAGGAGAGATGATCTCTCTCCTTCCACAGATGATAGCTGTGTCGGGGCAGGCAGTTATGGAAGCTGCTACAGAAAGATGTATTGTGGAAACATCCCTGTTGTAGTGAGAGTATGACCAACGCCTGCCAAAATCCGAAGCTTTTCATGAGGCCGAGGCAATTTCACAGTTGCAGTCAAGCAAACACCACCCTTCCCTCCCTTTCCTAATGGGCATAAACACCGAAACTAAGCCGTATCTTTTGGTGACTCAGTTTCATGGAGACCAGACCACCAGCTACACCTTCAGTAAGGCTATTGATTGTAAGGTTTTGTCTCAAGATAGACTTGTTACAATCAATAGCCAGAACTGTGGCATTCATTCATGGGAAGGGCTGGCTCCACAACGATTTGAAACAGAACAACAATATAGTTCTTCATTTATCGGAGTCAACCTGGAGGCCAGTCATTATTGACTTCAGAAAAAGCGTCCACACAATTGCAGTAAACCAACTGACCACGGACTGCTACTACACAACTCCCATCACCCTCACCCATGTAAAACTGGGACAATATACAGCCAGGCCTTACGATACAGACGAATTATAACTGACAACAACACACTTTACGAACAACTCTACAGGTTACATAAAACACTGCTGGCTAGGGGTCACCGCCACTCCACCATCCAACACACTTTCATTAAGGCCCTTACCAAACCACAAAAAAAACTCCTTCAACAACACCAGGACAAACCAACAGAAGGAAGAATTCTTCCTTTTGTTGTTCCCTACAACAACCACCAACCATCTATCTATCACAAAAACCCTACACAGTAGTGGTACCTAATACAACAAGACCCAGAACTGTCACAACTCTTCCCCAACAAACCAATTGTTTCCTTCACAAAGCACAACAACCTCAGAGACACACTTGGAAGGAGCCGATTCCAGACAAACACCCTACAGCCTTCCACAGCCTGCGCAACATGAAAGACACAGCAATAATGGCTAAAACAAGCAACCCTGCATCCATCACTGGTATAATAAATCAACACAACCACATGTAACCAGAAATGAACACCAGAATCAACCTCTACAAGTGGAACACCTAACCACAACTACAATCAACACAAAGATGAACAACAATGGCAACTACTGTAGGGGACAAGTTGATCTTCTGACTGGCCACCTAAGCAGACTCCAAGGTAAGGACCCAAACCAAGAAATCACAAACAAAAAGAAAAAAAAACAATAAATTACAGAGCTATATATAATTCGAACACAGAGAGCATTCCAACTAAATAGCATAATCTAACCTTCTTTCAACAAGTTATGATTGTATACCACAACTACCAAATTCTGCATTTGATCGTTTAGGCCAAGACTACATCGAGATCCTCAACAGATCTTACCTCATTTTATTTGTCACTATCCATGAAGTAATGTTACATGATGATTCAAGGCATATTCATCCTCAACAAATCATCCATCAACACTGCGATTACAGTAGAGTGAAAACCAAAACCTTCTCGGTGAGGTTCCTTCATCCACACAAGAGGCCACCACAGCTCTTCGGGGGCTCTAAAACTCAGCCTGTGTCGCAGCAAGTCTTCGTTCTAATATTACACGAACATAAGCAAGGCCACGAACGAAGAAACCCGAATGACTGAATGATCTGTTACACAACAAGATGGCCGACCTCCCTAACCGCTCTATAGGAACAACTGCCGATCAGTTCACAAATCACTGCAGCCTCAAACAACACCCAATTGCCCAGAGATATTTGGCACATAGTACGATCAATAACCACTATTTCACTATTGTATATATTCCATAATAATTTCCAATTCAGATACATATCAATCCTTTGATCACATTTATCTCGCTAAGCTAGCACTTTATGATTGTTTCACTTCACGTTAGGTACCGATAGACTTTCTTCATCCTTTAATAAACACACATTCACTTTCCTGTGGTAGCTACATACTCCCCACACTAGCCTTATTACACTGCACTTACTTCAGCTTCTCCTTTTCCGCACTTTCTGCTTCCACGCAGCTCTCCCCTCCCCTCCCCCAGTTCTCTCCCCATTCCCCCTTGGCCCCACTTGCCACCCGCCGCTCCCCACACCGTGCAGTTTCGTCATTGCCCAATTTACCTACGTTCCTCATTGGCCACATAGTCATTAGCCCCTCCCCCTTCGATCATTACTTCAGAACTCTGTCCCCATTGATTCGGCCTCATTTGCCACCACTATTCAGCATGGAATCATCTAAAAAGCTCTCAACCAAAGAACTTGCCCAACGCGTGGGCCTTGTATGACAGATTGGACCTTCCGGTATGTTCCTCTGTCATCTCTTGTGCTGATGTGACCGTTTCCTCCCCTCGTTTTCTTTCCCTTTTTTTCCCCACTATTTAGTCTGGGCCAAAACTTCACAACCGTCGAACGTGTAGGGCATGGATGGGTGCACGCCTACCAATTTGAAACACGTACCATGCAAGGAACTTTTACCTTCATGGGCAGCCACGCTACTATGCCCCTGATTATAATGGCATGGTTGTCTCAATGGGCGATTCAACTAATGGTCACACAATGAACACTCCTACGAGTGCTCATTTCCCATCTCCATATATCTTCATATACCGTTGTTTCATCATTGTTTCTACACACTGGATCCTATATAGTACTTTGTTCCTACTACAATTGTGTTTGCGTGCTGCTACTTCGTATTGTTACACAACAACCCCTCCCCTTTTCCCTCTCCTACATTCCCATCCTCTCGCATATTTTCAATCACTCCTCATAGTTACCATTTGTGCAAGTCCTCAAAGTGTGAGGACATGTGTTAAATTGCTCCGCTTCTGATATGGCTTCTAATGTTGAAATGGCTCAATTTTGCCATCTCCTTTGTGTGGATGACAAAGCAAACAAGTTTAAGTGGATGGGCTCTGAGCTAGAACTAAAAATCTGTATCGATGCACTTTTGGAAGTCCAGCAAGATCAACCAAGTTCTGAAGGTGTCGCTGCTCCAAGTTGGAGCGAAGATGATCACCTACAAGGTAGCAAACTGTGTAGTGAAATTCTACTCATCCACAAAAACACTGCTTATTCAAGGTAATCACCACAAAATCCTGAAGGGCAAGCTAAGACAAATAATAGCACTCAAAGATTGTACTCAAGATAAAGGACATGGCGGACTATGTGAAGCCAATTCTCAGGGAGAAACCAGGCAAAGTTATCCTCCACGTAGGCACCAACGACCTCAAAGACCATGACCCCAGGAAGGTAGCCAGCGACATTCTAAACCTGGCAAACGCGATTGTTGGGGAATGTCCACAAATGAAAGTAACTATATCAAGTGTTACCTGTCGGAACAACTCTCTAAACGCTAAAGTAAGTAAGGTAAATAATCAACTGTACTCACTGTCTCGAGAATGAGTGGGGATTTATTGTTCACACAAACATTAGTAATAACAACCTTCTAAGAGGAGGAATTCACTTGTCACTTCATCAACTGAAATGGAAGCTAAACTAAATATCAACCTCAGTAATATTCATAAATGGCTACTCACAAACAGATTAAGTCTGAACATTGCCAAGACCGAATTTATGCTGATCACATCACATCAGAAATACGCTTCAATGGCTGCATATCCAAAAGTCAAAATTGACTACTTCATCTCCAAGGTCCCTGTGAGTAAATCTCTTGGCCTACAAATTGAGAACACACTTTCATGGAACAAACATATCCATTATATTTCAAAGGTGTCTTTAATGATTGGCGCGATAAAAAGAATTAGACCCTACGTCAATCAGTCAACTTTATTTTCAATGTATCTCTCCTGGATTCAATCCCACTTTGATTATTGCAGTGATGGGGTGATATAGGCGTAGTTTTATCTAATAAATGACAAAAATTACAAAACAGGGCAGCAAGAATAATCACGTCCTCCCCATTCGACACTTGTTCACAAGAATTATTAAACTCGCTCAATTGGGATAACCTACGCACTCGCAGAGAGAAATCTAAGGCACAGCTCATGTTCAAAATTGTTAATGATATGGTTCCTGAATACCTGAAGTCTAAATTCACAAAATTACCAAATGTAACTAGACACGATTTAAGAGGTATCAGCTCTAAACTGTTCGTTCCCAAAATGCGAACTACGGGAAGAACAGAATAAGTTACAGTGGGGCAGTTCTCCCTAACGAAATCAGAGCTTGCAACTCTATAAGTAATTTCAGAACCAAACTAAAGTAACTACCGTCCTGCTTCTTTGACAACTTGTCAGTTCCATAGCATTTTATTTCACGTTAGCTAGATTGCATGCTATCAAACTCTTGTATAGTTAAAACCATACTTTAATAATGATTTGTAAATACTTTTTAGCCACACGGCTTTCATGTAAAGCAGTTGAACTTTGTAACTGATGGAACTACCGTGTATAAATAAAAGTTATTCATTCATTCATTCATTCATTCATTCCTGCTACAGCTGCTACACGCTTATTCACCACCGCCATTTAATTTTTATCCACTGGCTCTAATTCATCTCTCATTATTCTTCATTCATACTAACTTTCCGTCACACAACGCCCCTTCTCTTTTTTCCCTCATCTTTAGTCTGTTATCGTCCCACACAACTTCACTCTCCAACAAAAAATTGATACAAGGGCTTAATATCCGAGAGAAACAACACTATATAAGTGACAGTGACACTGAAGAGAGCCCAACCCCAAGAAGTGTATTCACAGCTGAAACAAGGCTTCATCTACAACCCAAGTAGTGTTTTCCACAACCAACTGCTGTTACTTTCAATCTGTCTGTCTTGTTTCTCCAGAAAAGTAACAGTACACCTTAAATTATGTGGTATGGTCGTTACATACATTAAGTGTATGTTTTGTAAGTCTGTGCGGGAGTGGAGAAGTCAGCCAGAAGTCAGAGGTACACCTGTAGGAAATATTTTACTGAGTAGGTCTATTTTATTTTCAGGTTGTCTACCAAACAAGCTATTACGTGCCCTGAAATCAATTCATATTGCTGCAATTAGTCCAAGAACATTTTTTAGACAAAAGGAAATATATGATTGATGTTGTAAGCAATGCTTGGCTTTTGTAGCACAACACTTTGTTCGATGAATTACAGGTTATTGGGCTGGTAGTTGGAGCAGATGGCAAATGTATAGTATGGGGCATTCCACAAAATGTGGTTCATACACAACAATGGATCTAGACTGAAGCAAAGTGTTGACCACTGAACTTGAACAAAGCATCGAGGTCAGATCATCCAGGCACATGGAACTGAAAGACCTTAAAAAGATGGTGCAACTGTTCAATGACTTGTCAGTCCTGACAGTCACATCGCTTGTCACTGATCGACAGATTCAAAAGTGGGCGAAAGAGAATTGGCAAGCTGTTTATCACTATTTCGATTGCTGACACATTGCTAAGAGTTTAAAAAAGAAGCTCCAGAGTTTTGCTATAGCACACAGAGGCTCAATAGCCTGGAACAAGCTGTTAGAGCAATATAACGATGACAGAGTAACAAGCTTACAGAAGTACCGCCCAATGGCCAAGAGTATCGTCACACTCCACAGGATGGACTTCGCTTCCTTGTCTGTGCAGTCTATCCCTAATTTCAAGGACGATTATATTGTCTCTAAATAAGTTTAGCTTTATTATTAGATTAGAATAGTTTTCTTTTTACTAATTAGCCATTTTCACACATGACCCCACAAGCGGCAACACTTAAACCTTAGACTTGTATTGTATTGTATTGTTAAGGACAAGTCATGTGTGCTTTTCGGAGGCTCGATAAAATCCACTGTAAACCGTTTCTATTGGTCAATTATGTCTACGGAACCAGGCAATAAGGAAATGTATTTTCAAAATACAAGAAGGGAGGGCACACTGTGAGAAAAATCCTGGTTGATTGTACCTCTAATTATGTTGACCATTTGTTTCATGAGCTAATCACAACACTGCAAGAGCCAGACAGGGGCAATCAACATGTGGCAGAAGCTACTCCACTTCCCGTGTTCAAGTCATGTGAGGCCTGACAAAGACACTGCAGTTGCACAGCATACTGCCAGGTTTTCATAAACTGCAAGCAATATGCATATTTTACAGATCTGGGTATCTGAATCCCATGAATTCAAAATTATCTTTGTCTCCAGGTGGTGGAAAGTGTGCCCTTATGCAACTAACAGCACAGGAGGAAATAACACGAATTTTTTTGCCCATATAGCCATGTACCAAGTGCACATACTGCCTATAAGCTATGTGCCTGTACTTTCTGAGTCCGACCATCATAAATGTATAGGCCAACCATGCCACCTGCAAAACCCCAAGGGTCAAGGCAAACGGACTGAAACCCTCTGAATACTTATACACTCAAATAGGGTTTCAGTATTTAGAATCGAAATTTTCTCTTGTAATTTTACAACTGTTCCTTCACATTCCTTGCAGCACACACATTCTTCCTCTCAATCCAGGCAGTTGTTACAAGAGCACCTTTTGCAGAAAACAAAAATAGCCTGATCATCGCAAGCTCGTGAGATGGATAAGAACAGCTACTTGAAAACATGCACCTCACATCGAAACAATACACAAACAACAAATCAATTTTATAATATATGCTTATTACGATCAAATGAATGCAAATGAAGAAATGGTCATACCAGTCAAGATTGTTTATGCGTCGTACTCATACATTTCATACGTTTTTTATTCAAGATGTGCAACTAAATAATCTACAATAAAGTAAGGTAATAAAAGCATCTTGAAAAAGAGATATTGAGGTTAGCCCTATAACAATCCCCATAAATAATAACACCTCACTTGTAAAACCTCACTTGCTTAAGATATTAAAAACTAGCTTTTAAAGTGAAAAACGCTTCTTTAAAACTACAATCAAATGCAAAAGTAGTTGAGACACTGTGCATATTTTGAGCAATTTATCGGCTTTTAAGTTTTGTTTATTTCTGCCCCCCCTCCCCCCGTCTCAATGTTGTTCGGACCTGAAATCTCACTGTACGATATTGGATACTCAACATTGAAATGGGGGAGGCGGGGAAAGATGCTGTCAAACGCAATCCAGATAAGAGTGACGGAATAGAAGAGAAAATTGGGTCTTTTTTTGCGAGTGTCTCAACCATTTTGCATTTGATTGTAGCTAAAAGGGTAGGTGTAGAAGTTAAAATTATCATACATTCATATATAATTTAAGTCTTGATTTAAAGAGGCTAAACTTCCAGCCTCAACAATGTACTTTGCCAGGTCATTCCATTCCTTTACCATTCTTATAGAAAATGAGTACTTATAGCAGTTCAACTTGACCGCTTTGAGATATAGTTTGTACCCGTGATTTGCCCTGGTTGATTTGATTTTACTGAATACAAAAACGTCATGGAAATGTAGACCATTTAGGCAAAACACTAACTTATAACATTCAATGATTGATAAAAATACCCTGTTTCTCTAGCATTAGCCAGTTCAGTAACTTGCAGTGGTCTTCATATGGCATCTCCCTGTTTCTGGCAGAGAGCTAGTCGTGACGCTCTGCATTGGACTTTTTCGACAGCTGTGACATCTTTAATGAGGTGGGGCGACCAGACTGGTGTGCTGTACTCCAGTATAGGACTTACCAAGGCATGTATAGCATTGAAAACAATTTTCGGGTTACAGTTCCCATCGTTCGCAGAATTGTTCCTAATACGTGTTCAGACCAGGATAGATCCTGAGTTAATGTCACTCCCAGATCCTTGAAACTTTCCACTGGTCTTGTCATGAAAAGGAATTACTAAAAAGTGTTGATTTGAGATAATCATCTATCAAACTAATTACTGATGTAAGAGCTGAATGTATGCTAATTGATCATGACGTAATAATCATAACCTATAATTATAAGCCTACTTTACACAGGATTCTAAGTTGTAATCCGTAATTAAATGATAAAGTCCGACCTGTCTTCGTCCACTCTAAACTATAAGAGTAGTTCGGACATTGGTCCTTCGAGCCAGATCCTGAGATTCAGAGGTTGAGAAGTTTAGAGACGGCCAAAGATAAGTGGTGTGATCAGCCTACAGAGGTCATTGTAGTGGGACTATCAACAAGGCAAAAGAGATTATGGACTAAGATTCGCTGGACTTGATGGGTCTGGAAAACCTTCTGGGTCGTTTACAAGCCAGAATTAAGGAGATCACCGTAATGGATGACAAAATTATGATATCCACCGATGACGATAACATTACAGCAGAAGTCAACCAAGCCCTCAACTACAACAATGAAGTTAATGGTTGGAAAAGCGCCATAATAAGATACTTAAGAGATAAGAGGGATACACCTAGACTGCTAAGACAACTCCACACCGCTGCAAAGAACCATGGAAATGTACAAACCAGACACTCAGTATGTCTACCCAAAATAACATTGAAAACGTTCAGCGGGGATTCTCTTGAGTGGTTGACCTTTTGGGACAGCTTCAAGTCAGCCATTGATGAGAATCCGGATTCAAGCGACATTGAGAAGATGAATTACTTGAGTGGGCTACTGAAAGGAGAGGCTGCTCGCGCCATAAGCAGACTGCCGCTTACCAACAACAATTACAGTACAGCCACGGCGTTGTTGAGAGATCGGTTTGGTCAACCTCAGGTTCTGATCAACTCGTACATGGAAGCATTGGCAAAGATGCAGAGTCCGTCATGCGACTTCAAAAGGTTGAGGAACTTTTACGATTCTTGTGAAAGTTATATCAGAGGCTTAGAGGTGCTTGACATGAAAAGTGAGTCGTATGGGAGCTTACTGCTTCCGATTATCTTGAAAAAACTACCAGAAAAAATGTGTCGTCTCCTGAGGAGCAATGAACATGCCGGAAGCTCTTTAGATGAGCTAAGAGCCGTCCTTCAGGTGGAAGTTATGGCATTGGTATCCTCAATCATCTCACCACCCATCTCAGTTGGACTGGATCACATCTGGAAGTCTTACCCAGAACTAACCAACTTAACTCTGGCGGATGATTGTCTCGGTCAGAGTAAAGTGGATATTGACATCGTTGGGAGTGATAATTATGGCCTGTTTATAACTGGGGAAGTGATTCGATTCAAGGATGGACCTCTGGCTACCAAGAGTAAGTTTGGGTGGCTCACGTCTGGTCCAGTGCATCCTAATTCAGCCAAGTTAATGTGTTAACAAATTGAGGTGTGTCACAAGGACAAAAACAATATCCTTTCATCGTTCTGGGAAATACACACATCTGACAAAGATGTTGCTGAAGGACCACCATCAGGAGAACAAAGTGCTACAGAGATTCAAGGAGTCTGTCGTGTTCAATTCACAATCTGGTAGATACCAGGTACGATTACCTTGGAAAGATGATACGGATATGACACTGCCATCTAATATTAGCGTGTACAAAGAGACTATGTTCTTTGCTAAGCCGTCTGGCAAAGATTGGCCCTGATTGTACAAAGAAGTACGACAAAACAATCCAAGATCAACTTAACCCATTAACGCTCAATGCGCCCTCATGTGCCCGCGCGATAAACCGCTGTGAAAGTTCAAAGCGCCCTTATGCGCCCGCCGCAACTTGGCACACTTTGATTGGCTGTAACTCCATGCATGTGAGTTCCCAGATGAAAGGATTGCGACAGCCACATTCCTGAGTTCTTTAGTTTTCTTTAGACACTAAATACGTAAGTTTTTGATTTCGCTTTCTATTTTTGTGGATTTGTTTAAATCGTTGACCTCAAGAGATATATTTCTGTGATGGCTGAAGCTGCTGGCGCTGAAGAGGACGCTGGTTTGTGAGAGTGGAGAGAGCTTTTTGGTGATTCTGACGACAAAGAATTTTTCAGTTTCGAAGTTGGTAACGACACTGGCTCCAAGCTAGAACTTTCCGACAAAGAAAGCAATGGTAGTGGACAAGAATCGAAGCAAGAAGATTTGCTTGCCGTATCATTCACCCATAATTTGTCTGCCGTTCATGTTGAAGGATTTACCGAACCACATGGGCCAACGGAAGCTACATTGGAGGCCACCACGGCTAAGGATTTTTTGCAATCTTTATTTTGATGACAATTGCCTTGAAGAACAAGCGAGAAACTTGGAAGTGTACGCGGGTAGCAGGGGAGACAAGAATTTCACAGCTTCGCAGGCAGAGGTGTCAGTATACATCGGAATGTGCATCCTGATGGGAATTCAAAAGCTTCCCAGCCTGGAGATGTACTGGTCCACTGACCCTTTTGTGGTAACATGGGCATAAAAAAAAAACAATTCCAAAGTGGAGATTCAAGGAATTGTCAAAGTATTTCCACATCACCAAACCAGAGGATGAAGACACCGAAGACAAACTATCAAAAGTGTGGCCATTGATCATGGGCTCCAGGCCAAGTTGATGGGGCTTTATGTACTGGGGAAAAATGTCTCGATTGACAAAGGTTTGGTGAAATTCACCGGAACATTAGGAATCAAGCAGTACATGCCTGCCAAGCCCGATAAGTTTCGGATAAAGCTGTGGCTCCTTGCCCATGCGGACATGTATTACGTCTCAAGGTTCGATGTTTACCTCAGGAAGAATTGATGAGCTGTTTCTACAGAAGGGCTTGGGTCATTATGTTGTCTGGACTCTCGGAGAGCCCTATCTAGATTGTCACAGACACTTTTTCTTTGTCAATTTCTTCTCCTCTGTCCACCTCACGAAGTGCCTGCTGAATTGCGCCACATAGAGCTGTTCAACAACACGACCAAATCGGAAGGACTTCCTGCAAGATCTGAAGCAGGTGAAATTGGTGCAAGGAGAGATTAGGACAAGACAGGATGGAAAGCTTGTGGCGACAGTTTGAAGAGACAAACGAGTCATTAATTTTGTTTCAACTAACTCTCAGCCGGCCAAGGAAATTCACGCCGAAAAGCAAGGTTGAAAGAATGTTGTCCCAGAGGAGCGGCGGCAGAAACCCCCGGTTGTTGAGATATACAACAACCACATGAATGGCGTGGATGTCAGCGATCAATATCGTAGCTACTATAAGTCTGGTGGAAGCTACCGTAAACGGTGGAATATCTTTCCTGGTTCTTTGTTGATCTGTGTGTGGTCAATGGTTTTATCTTGCGCCGACTTCGAGGCCGCACTCAAGTTTCTCAACGCGAACACCGACTTGAGCTTGTTCATCAGTTGATAGCTGGCTACAGTGGCTACAAAAGAGCTTCAAGCGGTTCACGACGGAACGCAAAGTCTTCGTGAACTGGCGGCAACATCGAAGGCCATCACCTAACCAAGTTACAGGGCAGAAAGAAAGCTTGTGCTATGTGCTCGAAAGTGGGAAGAAAACGCCAAGATGGCCGCACATTTGAGACGCAGTTTATGTGTGAACAGTGCGGTGTTCCTTTGTGTAGAAAAGCAAAAGAAGGTGCAATTCCCTACTTCTTGGATTGGCACAATGGACAACTGTCAAGATAAATTGGTTCAGCTTGTGCAGTGTAGAGTGAGAATGTTTCCTTTCTTGTGTTTCAGTTACGAGGCTTTTCATCCAATTCTTTATCGGCTGTTTATTGATGTGCATTGAGGCATGTTGTGCATAATTTTCAAAAGAAAGTCACATCATTTACTGTTCATTGTGCTGATGTTATTTTAAGTGAGCGTCTTCAGCAATTTATACTTTCAAACAGAGAGAATAATCATGGGTTATCAGGTGTCATCATGGCACGAATTTCAAAATATACTACTGATATTCATTTCGAAAATCCTTTAATTGTCTTTCATTCCTTTTGTTTGAAAAGTTGCAGTGGTGTTGTATAGAGCCTGTACTTCGAGTTTCTCATGGTTAATTACCTGAAGACATCAAATTCTAGCAGTAGTTTTGAGATACATGCTTAGTACAGATAAAGTTGTGTCAACATTTGATTCTCTGTTCTATCACATTTTTTTCTCGCCTTGTATTGATTGTGTACTCATGATTTTAAGATCTGTGTGATCCAACATAACACTTCTACCGTCTGAATTTTCCTTGTACTGCTGCAGCTTCTAGGAACTTCTAAATAAAGAATTTTCTGACCATGTGTCTGTTCTGAAATCTGAGTAGCCATTTTGTTTGGATTTTTGAGGGGGGTTGGGCCTCAGGGCACTGAGCCTTAATGGGTTAAGAGACTTTATTGAAAAAGTGGACAAGTCACTTTCAAAGATTCCTTCACCACATTCCTCATTTACCTGTGTTAAAAGAGGGCAGTGCCACAACAAAGATGTGAATAGTATTAGATGCTTCCACTCTAGCGTCACCAAGTTCGCCCAGCTTGAACAACTGTCTACACATGGGGCCATGCTTACTTAAGACTCTGTTGGGAATTCTCTTGCGATTCTGGCTCTACAAGTACGCCTTTACAGCTGACATAGAGATAGCGTTCTTACAGATAGAATTGAACAGAGAAGATAGAGATGCAACCAGATTTATTTGGCTAAAGGACCTTCAGATCAGCAGATGATACCAATCTACAGATTTATCGATTCTGTTACGTTCTCTTTGGTGCCGCTCTATCTCCATGTCTATTGGCAGCCACAATAAATCACCATTTAGATTTTCATCCAAATGACGAAGTTGCTCAGAATATGAAAGAAGAATATGTACGTCGACAACCTCTTGTCTGGCATGGATGACAAAGACAAACTACACCCATACCACCACCGTTCATGTGACCTAATGAAATTCACTGGGACGAATTTACACCAATGGGCAACCAATTCCAAGTGCAGACAATTGCACACTGATGCCAGCAAAGCAGATGACATCATCAAAGTCCTGGGACTTGAGTGGAATACTGTAGATGATTGCATACATCTTGCCACAAAAGGGCTACAGAACGAGTTGCATCTGACAAAACGATCTACCTTAAGTATGGCAGCTAAGATATTTGATCCACTGGTATTAATGGAACCTTTCACGATTCGAGCAAAGATTATGATGCAGGCTTTGTGGAAGGTAAAGTTACCATGGGATGAGCCATTGCCTAAATCACAAGCCAACCCATGGTAGGCGTGGCTTCGTGAAACTGGACACCTCCTTTCCATACAAGTTTCCGAGACCCTATTTCCTCACAGACCGTATAGAACCATAGCTACACATTTTCTGTGATAGCAGCACTAAGGCGTATGGTGCAGTTGCCTACTTACGAATTAACTCAGGTTTACATGGACCTGCAACAAGCTTTGTGTTAGCGAAGAGCAGGGTTGCCCCACTAAAAGAACAGGCATTACCTCAGTTGGAACTACAAGCAGCATTGACAGGTGCCAGACTCTCCACAACGATCTATAAAGAATTGACACCACAACTTGGCATGTTGAAAACAACACTATGGACTGACTCCCAGATTGTGCTGTACTGGTTGTCGTCGACATGTAAGACCAGACAATTTGTTCATGAAAGAGTCAAAGTTATCAACACCATGACCAGGAGCCACACTTGGAAATATTGTCTTTCTAAAGATAACCCTGCTGATCTCTTGACACTCGGATGCTCTGCTAAATCGTTCACAGAATTGTACAGTCAATTCTGGTTTCATGGTCCTACGTGGCTTATGGAACCACCAGAATCATGGCTGACTTGGAATATGCCTTCCACTCCGGCAATTTCTAGCTCAGAATAAGATGAAATGGAAACCACTTGTCTAGCTACAGTCCTCAAAACCCCTGGTATACACCATATGATTGTGTTAGAGAGCTACAGTACTTTACAACAGCTATTATGAGTAACAGCCGTTGTGGAATGATTTATACAAAATTGCCAGAACAAGTTTGCTCTCACAGTAGGATTTCTATTCCCTATTGAACTTGACTCCACCAGGATATGATGGATATGGGCCATACAATATCACCAATATGCCACTGAGATAGCATGCTTGCAAAAGAGCATCAAGAAGACCGGACTAATCCATCAATTTGGTTTGTATCTTGATGAGGGCCTGCTTCACTGCCGGGGACAATTGAGAAATGCTAGCTTGATGAGGTTAAATTCCCACTTCTCCTACCAAAACAGTCATTTCACTAAATTGATTGTTTTGGACATCCATGCTCAAGTCCTTTATAATGGTGTGCATGACACACGGAATTCCGACAGACTTACTGGAAACCCCAAGGTAGACAACTGATCAAAAAGATCCTTAAAGGTTGTACTCTCTGCAAGAAAATAGACGGCCCACCTTTTCCTGCTGTTGCCTCTCTGCCCCTACCCCTGTTCCGAATGACAGAAGGACAAGCCTTTCAAGTGACCGGCATCAACTATGCTGGACCCTTGTTTATACGTGATACAACGAAGAATGATCCAGCCGTTAAGGTCTACATATCATTGTTTACCTGTGCGTCTATCCGCGCTGTACATTTGGAAGTTGTAGAAAATATGACAACCGAGGCATTTCTTCAAGCCTTTTGCAGGTTTGTCAGCCGTTGAGGATTTCCCGAAAGAATAATTTCTGACAATGCTAAGACTTTCAAGTCTCTGGCTCACGTAATCCAAAATTTATTTCATCAAATTATGGAGGCTGCAGAGACACAAAAGTTCCTCTCCAACAATGGCATTACATGGCAGTTCATAGTAGAAAGAGTTCAGTGGTGGGAGGACTTTACGAGCAGATAGTTGGCTTGGTGAAACGATGCCTCAAGAAAATCTTGGAAAAAGCACTTTTGACCCTGATCGAGTTGTAGCCTCTACTTCTGCTACCCTAGTAGCAGAAGTAGAGGCGGTGTTGAACAGTCAACCACTTACGTATGTCTACACGAATATCAAAGACGGACCCCCGCTGACACTCACATTTTCTATATGGACACGGGTTCATCACTGTACCCCTACTGCAGACTAAGAAGTTAGCTGATCCTGACTACCTACCAAGTGAAGACTTGCACAAGTTGAAAACTCACACCCCAGGACAAATCAACCGAACAAGAAACACAAGAAACACAAAGACTAACAAGACCTCTGCAAAAGGCAGCAGGCAAAGCTTTAAAGAAAATTAAGGAACAGACTGCATTTCTCGACTAATATTGAAATTGATTCTGACGAACTGCAATTATGTAATCAACTTTCAGTTGTTTAGGCCGGCCGAGAGGATGGCGTGAAAAGGAATTACTAATAAGTGTTGATTAGAGATAATCATCGATCAAACTAATTACTGATGTAAGAGCTGGATGTATGCTAATCGCGCATGACATAATCATAACTTGTAATTATGAGCCTACTTTACGCAGGATTCTAAGTTGTAATCCGTCATTAAATGATACAGTCCGACCTGTCTTCATCCACTGTAAACTGCAAGAGTAGTTCGGACAGGTCTCAGGTACTTCTGCAGGAAGTAGCATGGTTTGATTTGTCCTGCTTGTGTGTGATGCGCATTGACTCGCATTTTTCTGGGTTGAAACAGATCTCATGCGTTTGCCCATTTGTCAGGGGTATTGAGATCAGACTGTAACGTCTGGGAGCCTCAGTGTACATCCTTTATTTCTCTGTATACTTTGGTGTCATCAGCATACAGTCTAATTTCAGAAGTTAAATTGTCGGATATATCATTTACATATATCAGAAATAAAACCGAAAATTGTTCCCTGTACACCTGAATTCACATGTGACTGGGTTGAGTGGGAACCCCGCACTACTGTTCTTTGACAGCGGCTTGTCAGAAAGTTCTCAAGCCATTGCAGTAGGGTGCCGTCTTTGCCACTGCTTTCTAACTTAAGTAGCAGACGCTTGTGTGGTATGCTGTTGACAGCTTTGCTGAAGTCCAGGAAAACGTCTTTAGCAGTTGAATTATTTCTGAGTTTCGTCCAGTCGTTGTAACAGGATAGTAGCTGTGTGAGTGGATTTTCCTTTTAGGTATCCGAATTGGTTGGAGTTAAATACGTTTGAGTTTGTCCAGAAATTTACGAGTCTGTCTTTGACAATTTTTTCAAAGTTTGCAAATAATGGATGTGAGGGAAATTTGCCAGTAGTTTTCTCTGCAGTTTTTCAGTCCCTTCTTGTGGATCGGGGTTACATTTGCCAGCTTCCAGGCGGATGGAACTTGACCCGCTGAGACCAATCTGTTCAATAGCGTACATAATGAAGGTTTTAGTTCTTTTGCACATTCTTTTAGAATGCATGATGGTATGAGGTCCAGCCCAGAGGATTTGCATGTGTTTAAATTCCTCAGGAGTGCTTCCACTTCTTTTGTGCTGCAGTGAATATGTAAGAGTTTGTTGGCAAAGTTTGGCTCGATTGAGGGGAAATTGTCATAATCTTCAGTTGTAAACACCAAGCTGAAATATGAGTTCATGCTTTCAGTGATGCTTAAGTCGTCTCTCAAGGTGGATTCATCAATCTTTAGTGACACCAGTTCGCTGGTCCCTTTCCACTTAGATTTTATGTAGCTCCACAAAGGTTTGGGATTTTTGTTTTCAAGAAGTTCTTCTGCAAGGCTGTTGTGCTGCCATCATGCGAAGTTGCATTTTCTTTTTAGTTGTTACTGTGTTTGTGATACCGTTCCAGTTGTCATCTTTCCTTTTTTTTTTTTTTTTTTTTTTTTTGCTTTTTTGTAAAGGGATTTCTTTTTCTTGCATAGCTTTATCAAGTCAATTGTGATCCATGGTGGATTTGGTTTCTTATTGATGTTTCTCTTTGGTATACATTCGTTTACTACAGAGAACATGTCGGTCCAAGTAGTCCAGTTGCTTTCTATGTTGTTCTCTAGGAAAGCGCATTGCCAGGGATTGTAATAAAATAGATTCCTGAAATGAGTCCAGTCTGCCTTCTTGTATGAGTATGTCATTTTCTGCCACCTCTGCCACACATATGGTGTGTTCGTCAGTGACAGAGTGATTGAGTTTGATCAGAAAAAGGATCACCAACTTGCAGGTCTTGAACAATGTCAGGCGAAGTTACTAGCACCAAGTCGTGGCCTTTCCTTGGGCATATCTTCATCTTCTTTCCCCAGCTCTTCCACTTCAAAATTGGCTCGAAACGAGAGAAAAACAGGAACAGCACCAACTGTGGTTGAGCACCACAAGTCCTTCGAGGTAGAGACAGGGAAAGGAAGCTATGTCAAAACAAAGCACCTTTAAACATGCCCAGTTGTTGGATGCCCCACTGTTAACAAAGTAGTAACCATACTCAGGCCCTGCTTCAGAAGCCCACAACTGATCTCCCCTCTGCAGCAATGCCGAACACCACAGCCACTTCAAGTCCTACTTTGGTCTCCCTACCAGCAAAGGATGCAACCACCATCACCAGAAGTAGAAGACAAAGACTTGACTTGTTGGACAAATACGACACTACTGGTGGACAAACATCCAATATCATACAAACCCTTGATTTCATTTGGTTCAGTTCCATGTTTTTATTATTATTGATTCAATTTTTATTTCCAGTGAAGGATAGGGGATGCAATTGTCGCTGAATGAGCAAGTCAGGCAGCAAACCCTAATAGACTGATATTGTTGGTCCTCAAGCACTTTTAAGCAAACATGAGACACTGTGGTTAAAAACTGTTTAACCAACCTGCTTTGCGACCCCAAGCACTTTATTGCCACACAAGGCCCATGTGCTGCCTCTTTCAGCATTGAAATCCCCAAGTGCCAGGAGTTCAAAAGCCAGACAGGAGACAGCTGTATTCACAGGTTAGCAAAGGGGGGAAATCATGCCTTTCAGCATTACAAGCAAGCTCAGCGAATGCAGAATGTGTGTACTCTTTTAAGTATTCATTTTGGCTTTGGTTAGTTGAGCAGGAAATGGGTAGGTTTTTCAAGTTTAAACATTGGGTATCAAGTCACGCAAATCGCTGCTGTAAAAGTATTTGGAAAGTCTTCTTAAATTTGCATATTTGGCCTCATCGTGCAAATCCTGTAAATAATTCCAGTTTCACTGCAATTTTCGAGAGCCAAAAATGTTTAAAAGTTGGTTCGCTGTGCTATGATTTCGCAGTTAAGGTCAGATTAAAATATATTTTGACTAGCTTCAGGTATTTTGGCATTACTTTTATTAGTGTAGTGAAGACCAAAAGCAATACCGTTTGACTCATCCAGATGAAAAGGTCCAAAAAGGCTGCAAGCAGGAAAAGCTATATGCTGAGGTTGTTTGCTGCTGTAATACATCATTCATGATGAACAGGTCCACTATTAAATATTGCCATGAAGTAAAACCTTCTTGCCTCCGGTTTACTTTATATGTGTGACAGCTGTGTGCAATATCCATTTGTTTGTTGTTGTTTTTTGTCGCGCACTATGTCAGTTTTTCCACTTTAATAAGTACAATTGGTACTTAACCAAAATCATTCCATTCCAAGCTATCAACGGCAGCTCTCAGTGTCGCATCAGTAGGCTAGAAATATAGTTAGTTATTACCTGGTTTAAATTAAGTTGTCCATCATGTGATGTGCTCGTGATTAAAGGACATTCACACTTAGCTTCTGGGCTCCACTTGTGATATTATAGTGGATTGTTTGTCTGGCTTTTGCTGTTGTTTTTTCTTTTTTTTTATAACAGATGGTAGTCAACTACCTCATTGATAGAGCTAAATGCGCTGAAGAATCTTCAACAAGCCAGCAACACTATGCAAGAAGTTAAAGACTTCTCCTTAAACCCTTTCAAAGCCAAGGTATAGTTGACTGCAGTGTGTGATATGGATAAATACATATATAGATAAAACTCGAACATATCAAACATTTTATTTTGTTTTCTATTTTTCAAACAAGTTCATCTTGCAAATAGGTCAAATTGGTGATGTATCACAAGTGATGTTTTCACACCCACTGTCTGTAAAGCAGCTCAACCAACTGTTCTAGGAAAAATGGCAGCTGACAATCTGATTGTCATTTCTGGTAATACAGTGATTTTGTTACCCCTGCATCTTGTGTCTTAGATGCATAAAATTTGGAAAAGACGCAAAATAAAATTTGGTGTGCGTCCCTTGGGACCCATCCATCAAGGTACATCTCGATCAAGTGGCGTTTTCAAATTGTAAGCACAACCGATGAATATCTTCAGAATCCACAGCTACATGCAACTCAAGAAATCAAAACCATTTGCAAAGACAGTCTGTACAAAAGTAGACTCGAAATGAATTGCTTTATAAACATGTTTCAGTTTCTCAAATGCCGCCATGTTTAAATTTGCCATATTTGGGGGTACTACTCAATGTAAGACTACATCAAAGTGGAAAGCATGTGGATGATCCAAGATGGCTGCCAAGTTAGTAGTGCAAGACTTGCGCCATCTGCAGCCTTCAAAGCTCCCAGTCAGAGACTGAGACACTTGGACATTTTGGAAATGCCACTCAAGAAGAAAAGAATTTAGCTGGACAAAAGCTGTTGAGTTTCGCAATCCCATCAACATCACACAATGACAAATTGTGAAGTGAAGCCGATAGTCAGACTTCCAGTGCATCTAATGATAGAGATGCTTAAGATGTGGCTGTAGACATCGAGGGCAAAGTAAAAAGGAAAACTAGGAACTTTATTCCAAGCAGGAAGTATGGCTGGCTAAAGTACGATGAAGAGAAGAATTTTATTTACTGCGATGTTTGCACAAACTTCAACAAAAATAATTCCCTGCACAAGAGCGAAGAGTGCCTTAACTTCCAGCATATGACTTTGGTCAGACATTCCTCTCTGACCGATCATCAAACAGCAATGCAAATACCCCAACTGCAAGGTGATATGGAGGTGGTGCAGCCGAAGGCCACCACCAAGCAAGACAAGGCTGTATTGGTACTCCTCAAATGTGCACATTGGTTGTGTAAAGAGAATATTCCATTGTCAAAATTCAAGAGTTTGCAAAGATTACTTCATGATTTGGGCCTTGAAGATATTGCTTTACTTAAAGAAATGGCAATACAGTACCAGTCATACTTCAGTGGACTTCAGTTTGCAGGGACATTGAGTAATGTAGTAGAAGAGCTCATGGAGAAATTAGCCAAGTCTCCAATTTTCACTGCATTGGCAGATGAGAGCACTGTAACCACAAGAGGTTAGTCTTATACACCCAGGTTATTGATGAGATGACACCATCCACACATTTTGTGACAAACGTGGAGCTGAAGCAGGGCACCAGAGAGGCAATAGCAAATGCTGTCCTTAGGGAGTTTGCGAAAAGGGGAGTGGAGTCAAAGAAAATAATGAGCCTGGGATCTGATGGAGCATCAGTGATAACAGGCACCAAAGCAGGTAAATTGTATTAATCAATCTTTAATGTTCACCTCAGTTTGTTTGATTTAACTTGACTGAAACTGTAGATCATCTGATGTAGAAATTTAAAAAAATCATTGGTATTTAAACAACAAATGCACAAAAATACAATTTCTCAAAGTGATGGAATTACAATTGCTGCAATTTCAGGTGCCACTGGTATATTACGAAGGTATAACTCAATGATGACCAATGTGCACTGTGTAGCACACAAGCTAGCCCTCTGCTCATCTCAAGCAGCGGAGAACATTCCAGCTCTAAAGGAACATCAGGTGTTGACCAACCTCTTTTATTACTTTAAGAGCAGCAGCAAGAGTGCTTCAAGGATCAAGGTTTGTCACATGCTAGGCCAGTCAAGCCATGCTTTGCTGACAGGAAAACTAATCTACTAATCTACTAAATCTGTATGATCCTTTCTTCCAGGAGATTCAAACACTACTTCAAGAGCCAGTGGTGACATACAAAGAACTTCATTCTGTATGATAGTTGTCATATTACAGTGCTCTTCTGACTGTCTATAGAACACTTCACAGCTTGCTGACTTATCTTTCTGAGGCTGGAACCAATGATCCAAAAGCAATTGGCCTAAAGGGAAAGGTCAGAGGCTATAGTATATCAGTCAGAGTAAAATATAAATAATTATGATCTAAACTATATAAAGTTTACGTACTAAAATGTATATAATTTTTTATTATTCTCAATATTATACTGTATATTGTGACAAAGAAGTTCCTTTTCATAACCTGCCTGATGTTAGAGGCCATGGGGCCAGTAACAGTACTCAGCCAGTTCTTTCAGACTGAAAATCTGGACATTGCATTGATTAAGGTACAGGAAACCGCATGACAAAAACAATGATTAATTACTTAGAATCAAAGCAACGTAGTATAAATGAACTGAATACCAATCCTTTTCAGGTAAAACTGCAGCTGTGTATCAACGATCTGCAGAAGATCAAAGGAATGGAGACTCCATACCTGTGTAAAATGAAAGAAGACTTGAAGGGATCAGAATTCAAGGGCCATCACATCACACTGTCAAATTTTAATGCGACAAACATGGCAGAACAGTTCATTGATTCATTGGTCTCCAACATTAAATCAAGGTCTGAATCAATCCCATCATTGTTAACTCAAGAGTAAAAATATCTTAGAAAAATTTAATGACAAAGTCATCAATGCTTAAAATGTTTTTGTATCTAAACATTTATTTTGAAGGTTTCCAGAAGAGAGTAAAGACCTCCTGTATACATTCAGTGCAATAGCAATGAAGTCAATCAGCTTCCTGTCACCCAGAGAACTTGCAAAGTATGGACGCCAAGAAATCGATTTTCTTTGCCAACATTATAGGCATCCCAAGTCACACCGCTGGCAGGAAGGAAGAGTGAGAAAGCAAGCCATCTCGCCTGCAGTACTAAATCCAGTCAGGTGCAAAGAAGAATGGCAGGAGTTGAAAAGCACTGTCCTGGCTGAGAAATACCCGAGACAAATCCAATGACTTGTGGAAGCTCATCCATAAATTTCACAGAAGTCAGTTTCCCGAGATGATCAAGCTGGCAGAGCTCTATTTCACTCTTACTGTCCACACAGCAGGTTGTGAAAGAGGGTTCTCTGTCCAGAACTCCACCCCCACACCCTCCCGGAACAGACTACTTGAGGGAACTCAAGACACTCTCATGAGAGTGCGACTTGGACCACAGAGGAGGCTCTTTGACTTTGTTTCCACATATTACAGAAGTGGAAGGCAAAGAAAGAGAGGAGAATCTACGAGCTGAAGGGGGCCATCTACTCACATTTTGCAGGATTTGGCATAAAAGTTCCAGGCAGGGCTTCATAGCTTTGGAGCAAATAAAGACATCAGAGTAAAATTTTGTGGATTCAATATTCTTAAGACAATTCAAAAGAATTTTGTACTAATCCCCCCGACACACACTTGGTAAATTATTGATTCCTGAAGCTGTGATGATTATTTCCAGTTGGTTTACTGTCCCATGTACTTTTTTCAATTAGTTTAAGTTCCCCAACCTGATACTTCGTTAAAGTTTGACCAATAAATTTGGTTTTGAGTTTTGTTATGGGACTCATTGTTTTCTATCTGGGACTCATAATTTTTTATGCGGTGAGTCCCAGGGATTCATGAAGTACAATTTGTAACAAAATCACTGAATACACAGACGGAATGCAGTGTTGCAAAGAGGATGAACAGGGATGGAGTGGTTTTCATTCCAAAGCATACAAACAATGAGGAAAGTCTTGTAGTTTCCTTGTACAATATGTTGATCCAGATAAAGATTGCATGTACAGTACAGTATGGTGAGGCACAAAATTTTATGAAATTCCATGAAAGTTCACTTGCAATAATTAAGCCCTTTGTAAACATCATACCAATTTGTAAAGCAGACATCGGATGCACTTCAGATGCAATATTGTGAATGAATTTATGAAAGCAAATATTCTGGGGGCTAAGGAGGTCCCCATAGACTGTACATCACCAAATGAAGTGAAGGTCATTTCTTGTGAAGCCATTACTTCACAATGTATTCTAGTTGAAGGAAGAGAACAAAATGTCTACGCTTCACGGCCGTTTCGCCTGGCAATCTAAATGAATGTGTCGCATGCACAATGTTGATCTGGTCAGCGGCTACACTTCAAAAACTGGCAGGGTTTTTAAAATGGTGGCTTTACACTTGTGTTTTAAAATTGCCGCTAAAAAAGTTTGCAAGGTTTAAATTTTTATCTTCGCCATTCTGTAAAAGAAAGTATGCCTCTGTATTGTTGTATTTGTCAAACAAGAAGTTCTGGCCGCTTCAGTCCATCTAAAAGCTACAAGTGTGAGTTCGTAAAATGTTTCAATGTGATGGGACGGACAGGTTTGATTTGCGATAGTTGCAAGAAATGTGTGTACAAGTGGAGAAAAGATAACAGGACGTACTTCTACCCAAAAGTGGATTCAAGAAAAGGAGACTTTAAACCAAAGAAGGTTGGATGCAGAGAAGAATTCCAAAAGCAAATGAAAAACGTGACAAACTCGACTGGCGTGCAGCAGGTTTGTGAGAGCCCACAACACTCATGGCCAGAAGTCCCAAGCAACATTGCCTCCACAAGAACTATTCGGTCGAGGAGCATTGTACAAGAACGGGTTTTGGTGGAAACTTCCACTACTCGATGCCAGTCACCACTACAAAAAACTGAGAGTGCTAATATACAGAGAACTGCTCTTATTCAAAGGGATAAAGAAAACTACTCTAGATGTGCAGGAATGTGCAGGAATGCCTTGAGCAAGCTACCTCTGGCAAACAGTCAAAAGGGTCCTTCATGATGTTGTGGGAAGGGATGTTGTTGGATCAGAAAAGAAATTGAGGCATTTCCTTGAGAAGTGCTTCCAATACGAATGCAGTTCTTTTCTCACCAGTGAAAATGGAGATGAAAAAACTGTGACATTTGTTAGAGTAACATCTGTTCGTGAAGTTCTAATGAAATACATTCAACAGCTGGAAGAAATTGGAGAAATGGACACCTATGCTAACATACCATCTCAGTGCTTAAAGATTTTGATGTGTGGAGACAAGGGTTCTGGACAAAGAAAACTACTAATGACAGTGCTAAATGCCAAGATCCAACATTCTGTGAAGAGAACCAAACTGCTGGCAATTTTTGAGGGTGCCAAGGACAGCCCAGAATGTATCAAGAAGGTATGTATAGACTATGGTGTGAAAGTTTTACGATATTATACAAAGTCACAACAAGAATGCCAAAGATGTCAAAACATGTTGAAGACCTATACAGAGCTATATTTTGCAACTCTTTTAAGAGTTTAACAACTTTCAAAAGTTGTTTTAGTATTGCAAAGATCATCTAATCAAAATGGCAGCAAAAGTCTAATCAAAATGGCAGCTATTCGAAACGCAGAAAGAATGTCGACAATAAAAGACACAAGATTGAACTGAACTCACCTTAATTCAAAGTAAATCCGAGGCAATATTTCTTTCTCAACTAGGTGATGCAAACATGTCCGTGTAAGCGATGCAAAGAAGTCCTCTGAGACTGTCCATGTGCAAAAAAGCTGCGTGGTTCTGTGTTTGGATCGCCGCCAATAATGATCCAAAGGAACTGTGCAGATGGATTTCACTGAACTTACATAACCACGAAAGTCAGCATATGCTTTGTAAAATATCTAAAACAGCTCTGATCATAAAAAAGTTCTTAGGAAGTAAAGTTCTACATGCAAATAATTTGAAAATTGTTTACATGACGTGAACTACTTCCAGTTCCAACATTGCGAGCTTCCAACGACTTTCAATCGGAGAACTCAACGAACAGTTGATCGATGAATACTCGGAGTGTAGGGCGCATGTGCAGTTTCAACACATTCATTGCGCTGTGCATTTTTCATGAGGGCTCATTTATTGTTAGTTTGTACTGAGCTTTTGCAAGTGAAACGGCCGTGATTTTCCTACAATCACTAACATAATTTAAAGTCATTTTAAAAATTTTCAAAGGTTTAATTTATTTAGCTGTACTATGTAGTTATACATGGCTCACACTATTTTCTGACAAAAATGTTGACAAGATCTTGCAAGATATTCTGTCATGATCTTACAAGATCAGGTATTTTTTTGTATTGACTGTCACTATGACGACAGGCATAAACCTTCTGTGGCTCAGACTGGCAGCAGATTGAAAACAACTGAACCTTGAGGTCATGCAGAGTTTAGCTATCAGTAAATATTGTAACGTGAGCCTCTGCTGTTGCCTAGCAACGCATCACGTCATTACGTGTGCAGCTTTGAATGAGCTCTTTCATCATCAGTCGCGCGTACCTCGAGATGTAAAACTACAGTTGATTTCACATTAAACAAGTATCGTTACATGGTGTCAGCAGTGAAAGCAGTCAGATGGCGCAGGCAAATGTAGCAAAGCCGCCGGACTCTTTAAACCTTGAGGACAAGTCCCATCGGGGGGAAAACTGGTGTCAATTCAAGCGAGATTGGCACTTTTACGTAGTCGCCGTGGAAATTGACAAAAAAGATGGCAAGATTCGTGTCGCCCATCTGCTCAATGTTATCAGCAAAGAAGCTCAAGACATGTTTGAAACCTTCGAGCTCACCGACGACGAACATGGCAACATAGATCTGGTTTTAGCCAAGTTTGAGGACAGATGTATGCCAGCTACTAACATTATCTACGAACGATATTTGTTCAACAAACGCGCCCAGGAAACTGACGAAAGCATCGAGGCATACATAACTCAAGTCAGGAAACTGGCAGATACCTGCAACTTCGGTCAGTTAAAGGACGAAATGATATGAGACAGACTAGTCAGCGGAGTGCGAGGAGACTTCCTTCGTAAGAAACTACTCGGAAAAAAAGACTTGACACTTGACAAGGCGATTGAGGTGCTGCGAAGCCATTACGCCACACAACTGTTCTCAAAGGACATGGCATCGGAAGAGTCTAAGGTCCATTCAGTTAGCAAGAGAAACAAGCCCAAAAGAATGGCCCATCCACAAGCAAACAAAGCGAAGGTCGCCCAGTTCACTAGGCACACTCCTGTCGCAGTAAACACGGCTGAAAACCTAACGCTGTGTAAGTTTTGTGGCAGCAAGCACGTTCATAAACGCTCTGAGTGCAGAGTTGTTCGCATGAGGCGTCCCGGTGAGATGCACTGGTCCCAAGCCAGGTGCCACAAACAGGTGGCACCACGTTCCTATGGGCCCGTTCACACTTGACGAAAAAAGCGATCTGAGATCGATCTCAGATCGATCTGGCAAAATGCGTTTTAAGTGTGAACGCTCCAAGCGATCTCAGATCGATCTAACTCAGCTCGCATTAGGAGGTGGTCTGAGATCGATCTGAGATCGATCTGAGATCGGTCCGCCTCCAGTGTGAACGCAAGCGGACTGAGAACCGGGCTGACCGGGAAATCTGGTGACAAGTCAGTACGCGTCCTTCCCGCGTTTTTCGATTAACTATGGCGAAGCGGGGAGAAGCATGGTCTCCTGCTGAGACAAAAGCACTAATTGCAGCATGGGGGGATCGAAAAATTCAGGGAAAGATGGATACGCAGCACAGAAATGCTGAAGTTTATGCAGCCATCGCGGAAGCCTTGTTAAATGCTGGCTTTGAGGGCCGTGATATGAAGCAATGCCGCACAAAGGTCAAACACCTGAAGACGGAGTATAAGAAGTTCAAGGACTCTTTGGCGAAGTCTGGGAATTCCAGAAAGACGCCACCTCCATTTTTTCAGGAGCTGGACAACTTTTTAGGCGACCGGCCTGAGGCAACCGGCCTCGAAAACGCTATTGACACATCTACCCGTGGAACTGCCTCCACTGAACACGAAGCAGATGAAGAAAACGGTAAGCGTTTCGTCTTGGAATAGACTGAATAAGGTCAACACTCAGGCTGCCTGTCACACTTGTAGTTCGTTTGTTGCCAGCTAACTAATAACAGGAACATCATTATTATTCCAGTCCATCATAATATGTATGTCCTTGAATCAAGCTGTTTATTTATGTATGATGTCCGATTCGAGTTCGCCTTTGTATTTATTCATATAGAAAGTACTACCACTTTGGTGGTTTGCCAAATCCAGAATTACAGCTTTTCGCTTATTTTCTCAGGTGATGAGCTATATGAAAAGTATGGGAGGGGGGTGATGGTGGAAAAAGAATGTGCTCAATGTGGCTACAAAGAGATGGTGCACACAGCAGGAGCTCTTGTAGAAAGTGGTTGCACCAGAGTCTACGCCGAGGAAGACGAGTTTAATTGCCCAAACTGTCAACTGGATGACTGCATTGGAGGTAGATTTCTGAGCATACACCTTATGAAAAGTACTCAGGGTGCCCCAAGTTCCTCCCCCCCCCCCCCCTCCCCCCACTAACCCCCTGCCCACCCCTATCTATTCTTCAAGAAACATCCATTATTCTATCAAAATTCATTATAGATGGCCTATGTCACATGATGTGATTTTCAAAAAGGGCATTCTTTTGTTCAATTCCGCATTGTAAATGATGTTGGCAATGACTTTACAGGCAATGGAACATTGGATGCTTCGGAAGCATCCAGTACATCTACAGAATTTGAAACAGCAGCACAGACTCCCCAGAAAAGGAAGGCAATGGCAAAACCACCCAAGAAGAAAGTGAAAGCCCAAAAAATTGGTGCCATGGAGAAAGCAATGGCAGCTTTTCTTGAGTATCAGAAGGAGACAGATACTAAGTACCTCAACCATATGAGAGAGCAAGTAGAAAGAGATGCTGCATTGCGAATGGAAGAGATAAAAGCACAGAAGGAATCTTCTGAACTGTTGGCTAGGATGTTGTCCTTTAATGCTCCCCAACAGCTAGTTTATTCGGTACCAAGGGAGGATCCTTCAGGGTCACAAAATATCAGTTATGCCAACTCACAGTCATATTTCCAATTGTAAATTGGCTCAGTGACTTTCTGTCTGTTTTCGTTTATCAATAGTGTAAGCTAGCTTTGTCTTCAAGTTACCTTGATAAAATGTTGAAATTACCAGTGGTAGATTGAAAATACATTTATACTGTTTTCTTGTCTCACTTTTTCCTCTTGTTTGTTTGTACAGAAATAACTATATTATGATGAGCAACATTAAAACATGCATAGCATATCTTATGCAAGCAAGACTGTTGCACCATTATGCCCAATAAGACAAAATGTTGTTTGTTTGTAAATAATTAAAAGCTATGATGATGAACAATATTGAACCAAAGCATTTCTTATAGCACTGGCTGTTGTACCATCAGCCATGTCCAATGAGACAGGCTGGTCAGGGCTGTCTACCTGAATGTTGGCTAGCAATTCATCATCAAATTCCTCATTCCTTGATTCACAAAGATTGTGTAGCACACAGCAAGCAGCTGTTTTTGTTGGAAGATATTTCAGAGTTGTATCATTTCGTTTAAGTAGACATCTAAATCTACCCTTGAGCCTCCCAAAGGCAGCTTCAACAACCATCCTTGCTCTGCTCAAACAGTAGTTGAAGTGCTTTTGCTCTGCTGTCAGGGTACCATTTTCAGGGAATCGTTTCATCAACCATGGCAGCAATGGGTAGGCTGGGTCCCCAATAATCTGCAGAGGAACATCTACACCAGCAATCTCTTCTGTGCACTGCAAAAAAGGGACAAAATTTCAACCACTACTGTACTTAAGCATACACATACACTTGTATTCTTGGTTTGCACTCACTGCCTTCTTATGACGTCACATGCAAACCAAGAATACATACATACACAATGTACATACATACATATAAATACTATTACATACATACATACATACAGTACATACATACCTATTACATACATACACTCATACATGAAAACATGATTGTATACAGACAATGTATATGCATATTACATACATTTGGAAAAAGGTTTCCACTTTGAGCCTTCTCATACAGACTAGAGTTTACCAGCACTCTGGCATCATGGACCTTGCCTGGCCATTTTATGCATATGTCTGTGAACCTTTCAATATAATACAATTGATCATCGAGTTACAAAGTGTGATAATCAATTAGTTGGATAGAAATTAAAATATTTTGAGCTAATATCTCTTCAGAAGAACAAACAAAATTATTCCCCATCCCTGACCGTTCCCACCATCCTAATGTAAAACTATTATTTACAATTTGATATTCTTAATTACTTATACCTGCATGCATGGTCCACGACAGCCTGCATTATAATGGAGTACCTCCCTTTTCTGTTGTAATAATCAGAGCTGCACTCTGGAGGGGCCGCAATTTTCAATGTGTGTGCCGTCAATTGCGCCCACACACTGCGGGAAATTCCAGGTCGAACGAAACCCAGCGACAGACTTCTCAAGGTCTTCCCCAGTTGGCCATTTCACGTACAGTGGCAAGAGCTGGCAAACAATGGCTTGACACACTTCGTTTACTATGGTGCACGCTGTTGACTTTCCAGTGTCAAATCGCCACGCTAGTGAACGCATGTCCTCCCCCGTGGCTAGGTGCCAGATACACAATGCAACTCGTTTCTCGGTAGGGATGGCATCTCTCATTCGAGTATTTTGCTTCGTCAGCGTTGCATCCAGTTGTTGGCAAATGAAGAGAAAAGTTGTCTTCTTTAGGCGGAAGTTTTGGACCCAAAGGTGGTCGAAATCAGGGCCATCCCAGCTGCTTACGGTTCTCTCCCAAAAGAAACTGCCAGCCCTCCCAGGTTCTACCCAATAGATCCGTGGTTTGACCTGGAGTACGTTCGAGATCAAGAATAAAAAGGATTCCTGCACCCTTCTTCTTCGAGCCATCAGGCTTCTCAGGTCTCCTTCGCTTGCCAATCTTTTCGCTTTCTGTTTCCTGGTGAAACGACGCCATTCTTCCTCCACATACTTCAGAAGAGCTCTTTCCGCCATCTTTCAGATTTCCCGGCAAACACCCTTGCCCCTCCCCCAACGGGCATAGTTTTGTTCTCTAGTGTGAACGCGCGCCGATGCGATCTCAGATCGATCTCAGATCGATCTCAGCACCGATCTCAGTACCGATCTCAGAACCAATCCAAGTGTGAATGGGCCCTATATTGTTGAGTCTGCTGGTCGTTTTTACCGCCGCAATCAGAAGTATTTGCGAGCCACACATGAAGTTTACTGCCCAGATTCACCTGCGAATGTTCAGCCTGAGGATGACCCCCCTGAACCATCAGCAGCAGCACCACAGCAGTCACTTCCTCAGTCACCAGTGAAACCTGCAACACCCCCTGAAGACAATCCACCTGAGCCAATTCTCTCTGACCCAGTGCCGGATGTGTCAAGCCTACCTGTCACCCCAAGAACAAGTCGCCCAAAGAGAGAAGTAAGGAAGCCCGCCCACTTCCGAGACTTTGTTTGTTTGAATGACTAAGTTCATATTGGTCTATTTCTGATCGAGGAAGTTAATGAATTTACAGAGTTAAGACTGAAGACATTTACCTTTTTACACATTTATGTATTTGTCAGTTTATAAACATTTTTCAGGTTCTCATTGTTCTTGGAATTTATGTTCTAAAAGAGGAAAGATGTAACGTGAGCCTCTGCTGTTGCCTAGCAACGCATCACGTCATTACGTGTGCAGCTTTGAAAGAGCTCTTTCATCATCAGTCGCGCGTACCTCGAGATGTAAAACTACAGTTGATTTCACATTAAACAAGTATCGTTACAAATATGTCAGCTACATGTACCATTTGGCTAAAGCAGTACAACAAGAATGCCATAGAAACTGATTTGCAAGCTATAAAACCCTTGGAGAAGAATTGTTGGCTTGGTCTGTGGCATCAAGAATAGGGGACCCATCACCAAAGCAATTGCATTCTGAGAATTGGTCACAAGTTTGCACTGCTTACACAAATTTGAATCAACATGAAGGAAACAGAAAAAAGTTCAGTTGAATAATGATATGAACAATCTGTTTGCTGATGAACTATTTGCCGAGTGGAAAATTATTTGTTGTCACAATGCCACTAGCTAGCAAAGCCACTTGGCAAACTGTACATGTAAGTATGGTATCTTAAATGTGAAATAACATTTCCTTTCAGCATCTTGGAAGACTTGTGTCTTAAAATGCATTGATGAATTTCCAATAAACTGCAAAGTCCACTCAAGTGAGAAATCAATAGTTTTGATTTACACAATTTTCTGCTGTGCTCACCACTGATGCAAATGATTGTTTCTTGAATATTTCCTTAGTTTATATTCCAGGGTTTGAATGCATGATCGAATGTTTTCATAAACTTCTCCAAGAAAATAAAATTATGCTGCATGTACTTTGAGTTGGAAATCACTTGTCGTACCAGGTTAAAGTGCCTATAAGCCTTCAGACATTACGTTTTTATATGAAAGTAGGAAGTGATCTAAGCAACTTATATTCAAAGAAACTCCGTTCCGAAGCGTTCTTATACTTTTTTCACGCGGTTGAACTCAGAATTCCGAAATCTTGACCGAGCGACATGGGAGACTGGGTCTGTGACGTCAGAGAAGGCACTGGCATCGCTTTGGCGTCTCTTTACCTTAGTTGTTTTTTTCCCTTGGTTACATTTTCCTCGACAACACATCTGTGAGCATAATTCTCACCTCGCCAACTGCAAAATCTGTGTGAAAGTTTTGTTTGACAAGAAAGAAATCCCTCCTCTGACGTCATAACCCAGGCTCTCGATCGAAAAACTTTGCGCGGTCAGATTCAAAATGGCGGTCAAAATCGCATGTTTGCCGGGCGGAAAAATATATAAAAACGCTTCGGAGCGGAGTTTCTTTGGCCATAAGTTGTTTAGATTACTTCCTACTTTCATATAAAAATGTAACATCTGAAGGCTTATAGGCACTTTAACACTATTTTTAATACTGTGTGAGTTGTTTGTTGCCTTACTTTACTGAAATATTGGCACTCCTTTTACCCCTGGCTTCTTTCTTGGCTTCCCTGCCACAAAACTATCTATACCTATATACATGCAAGTAATGTTTTGTATGACAAAATAATGGTATGTGTGGTGAACCACAAAAATTGTCATTAAAATGAAAACAAAAATGAAAAGAGACATACCTGCAATTCAAGTAGTTGCCAATCTCATTGTGCTGCAACATTGTGGATAATATGGATTAGGTTGGTCTGCACCTGGTTCCATATTGGCACAATCCCTTTGTGCACATAAACAACCAGGTATTTCACTAAATTCAAAAATGCACAGGACTCAAGGTTGATGTGGGCTTTGCACGTTCTCAAAAGGTAACTACTGTACGGTTCAACCAACTTTCATTATGCCAATAAGAACATTCTGTCAGTGTCAGTTGGCAGGGTAGGTGGTTTTCCAGTGTTTCATCTCAGAACTCTTTAGGAGCATTCTTCTGGCATATTATTTTCCATGCACATATACTGTAGTTTGGACTTTGTGTGCCATATGGATAATGGAAGACATCACCAGCTTATACATTTCAGGATCTTCACAATAGCCTAGAAATCCTGCAAGAGTGAGAATAAATGTGTATAAAAAAGATGTAAGATTATTTAGTCAAACAATACAAGAGCTAAAACCTATAGAACACAATAGGTTCTTGAACAAATACTACGTAATTCATTGGCCATGGTTCAGTATTAATATTGTATTGTGCACTGCAATTTGTGTGAAACTTTCTTTTGAAATGGTATGACAAAATTTATATCAACACTGCGTAAGAAAAACCTGTTCAGTTAGAGACCACGCAGGGGAGCCCTCAACTGAGTGAGGAAGGCCAAGGAGCTTTAAACACAAAGATGCGCTATAAAAGGGAATTTTCCACCCCCTAATTAGTATTCAAATTGTGAACCGACCAAAATGGCTGCCAACAGTCAAAATGCTCTCCGAGAAATTCAAATAGAAACTAACAATCTGCCTTGATTTCCTCACTTAGAATAAAGAAATGGAAGTTCTTTAGTGATTATATACTGTAGCATCTGTGAGGTTTTACACTCATTTATTGACTTTTTATATCACTGAGGGAACAACCATTGTACAATTCAAATTTCACACTTCGAACTTCTTGGTCTCCGGGTTCTCTTTCGGTCTTCAGAGCCTTTTATCGCTAGATATGCCAAGAAGCAGTGTTTTCATGATATTACTGTATGCGTGGACATCTAATTGTAATTGTGCAAAAGTAATAGCGTAACACTGTGTCCAGCAATGAGTCACAATTATTGCTCGATCAACAACACAGCAATAGTTATAGCTTCCATTTCTCTTTGACAACAACTCTTTGCTTTCCTGGTTTTGTTTTTCTCAATGTGGCAACCAGTAATCATTCTACAGCAGGGGGAAACGTTGATCAGCTGAAAACCCCTCGGGTTACAGTTTTCAATCAACATCAAGCTGAGACACAAGAGAATCATTTCATGGCTACATTTTGACGGATTTTGAAATTCAGTGGACGGAATATCAACAGGAAATTTATCCATTATGTGTTTGATGAGATTTGACGAAGTTCTGACCATTCTTAATGTATTTATTGGGCTTCCAGCTGAGACCATTGGTAATCAGAAACTCCAGCTAAGTTCTTTTTCATAACCCCACCAGAGACACAGGTAATCCAGGTAAGCGTTAATTTAGGCTCTATTTTGTTCACTGAAATCGTTTGCTTGCAATCTTGTGAAATTTCCATGTACATTTCCAGAGGATTCTTTTCCCTTCCGATCAGTGTCGCGCGAATTTATTTACGTTAATAAAAGTGAATGATTCATCTAGCACTTCAAATAAACATTATCCGAAATGAAAAACGCTACCGACCACTTACCGACCAAACCTTTCACTTTACCGACCACTTACCGACCACATCATAAATCTTACTGATCACATACCAACCACTTACCGACCATGTTACCGACCATGTTACCGACCACGCTACTGACCACTTACCGACCAGTTCAACTTGTTCACAATTACCAAAAATTATACTGTACCAGCAAAAAATTGAGGCTGCCAGTATTCCATACCAGAAAATATGAAGTACAAAACTTTTTTCTGATGGCTCTCCTATCCAAAGGGAGCCCACAATAGATATTCTACTCATTCTACCAAAGAAATGCTCCAGAACAGTCAAAAACTTGATGAGATAGATTATCTTGTGTCCAGTTCTGCTGCAGCAGAAGAAACAATTATATTGCTTCACTTCTATGTTGTACCGGTTCCAGGTGGCTCCATACCGGAAAAATATTTCCTACTGGTAATCTGTTGCAGTATGTATTTTAATCACACAAAATGACTGAATCACAGACAAAACTACCTTTCATTGTAAGTTTCCAGGTATTATTATTGACTAAATGCACATATGCCAGACCACACTGATCTCTATACAGTTCATATTGTGAAAGTTGGACTGAACTTTGGACTTTTCAAAACATTTTAAATGACTGATTCAATCTCAACCAAACACTTGCAGTGGCACCAGGTAAGGTTAGTCACTGTGTTGGTTCTGAACAATGTTTGATTTCCTTCAAACTTTGATTCAACATCTTTCAAATGCTATAATACCAAAATATAATCAGCATTACCTCCACCATCTCTAATAAGCACCCTTCTCTCCCCCATTTTTATTACGTACACTTTGAGAACCAAAAAAGGTGGAGAAACAAGACAAATGACAGGCTTTATGTGCTTGGTGACATGTTTTTGAACTGTACGTATCCCAAATCGAACTTTACACAGTACGTTTTTGACCAAGCTAACTGCTGCAAAATAATGTTCAAAGGAAAAATACTTTGTCTTGTGTTATTACTTCCAGCAAGTATGGATGCATTCACATAGCCGTGCATCTAGCAGTGCATAAACATAATGTTGTGTCTTTGAGCAGATATATTTAATTACAAGTGTTTGCATATGTCAATCAGGCGAGTTACTGTTATGTCAGTGCTAAGCTAGCTTTAGTTAAGTTGTTAGCCTATTCTTAATTTTTATTGCTCGCAGCTGCAGCGAGCTTAAATTTGCAACTTCTTTTTTTTTTTTTCCTGTTTTTCTTTTCTGGGTTGAGAATCAGCACACAGTGATTGGTTCACATTGTCACATGACATTCAATGATGTGATTGACTTCACAAACAACTTCAGATGTGGGCTATTGAAGTGTTCGCTACTTGTGTGTTAAGTTAACTGCATCCCATCCAAACTCAACACCGTTTGCCTCTGTGGAACATGCATGGATAAACTGGATTTTAGGGAATGATTTTGGTTTGCGTTCCTAACTTCACCGCGGAAATTTGGTGGATTCAATATTTGATGGATACCGCTACAGACTGCAAATAACTGTCACCCCTAATTATTTCGTCCCAACGAAACTTTCTGTGGCAACACGAAATACTTCTGGGAAGATAACAGGCCAAAAACAGAAACCAAAGCTATGATGAACTTTAGCCATAAAACAATGGTGATTTATGCTTTACTCTGTACATGACATCTGTTGCCTCATAAAATGCTTTTGCTTATTGTACATTGCCTGTTAAACTGTTTCTTCCATTCAATCGTGTAGCCTTTGTTTCGCAGTGATCATTGTGTACTTGAAATGAAAAATACACCGAAATAGTCCTGAGCATTGAGTTTGCAGTCACAAATGACTGAACATGCTGTGAACAAAACCACAATAATATTGTAAACAAGTATCGTGTTACATACCTAGCTTTCAATTTTATATTTGTTACAAAGCACAAATGCTCGAAAGCCTGATAGATAAAAACACATTCAATTAATAAAAGAAACAGATAAGTATTGAAGCAAAGGCTGGATTAATCATGGCTGATTAGAAGTAAGTGTTCAAAGTCAAACTGCCAAAATCGAATGTGCATAAAAAATGCAGAGTTGCTCAACCTTTAAGAAGCAAGTGTATGAGTTTTGTAATGATAATTTATAGTTTAATCAGGTTTCATTTTAGCAAGGTGTCAAAAGCCAAGTTCTCCTGTGTGATATTTTTCTGGTGAGAAACTGGAAGTCTCTCTTGGGAGTTCCGCTCTTGTCCCTACTTTCCATTTTAGTATCTTCTGGTCTCAACGCAACTCACACTGCGAGCTCACTGGCAATGCCAGTCTAGTTTTACTTGAAACATTACCGATCTATGTTTGATACTCGATCAATACTTGACTAGAATTGGTAAAATAGATAGATAAAATTAATATGGAGGACTACCTGTAAAAACCTTAGTCCCCATCTACAGGAAAACTTATTAATCGAAATGTCAATCAATAAAACAATAAATCAATGTCAGGTCGTATTTTCAGGTTTCTTGCAGCTTACGTAGGTATATGGGTCATTCCGCAGTATTTTGGACAAAAATATGAGTAGGAAATAGTAAACAGCAAGAAGACAAAACTGACATATTTGAAAAGTAGAAAATTTAATCATCATGTGACATCATGCATAAATTATCATTAATTACATGCATGCTGTTAGGGAGGGGAAATATGTTTTATATTCTAAAGGAGGCATTTTAAGAGAAATAGAAACCAGGGTGGTAAAGACATAAAGTACTTCATACTAACATAAAAAAGTGAATGGAATCCAGAAAAAAATTTTCCGCAAAAATCCAGAATGCAGCTAAAGTACCATTTTCCCCTCCGTAACAAATTTAGTTGGAAAAGTTTATTTTATTCCTAGTGGAGTGTGGCCTGGCATGTCATACTTTGTGAAGTTCCAATTTGAAGTGGAAGTGTTCAGATGAGATAACCAGTAAAACTGGACAAAGTTTATTGATCAAAATATTGCAATTTGAAATTTGTTACGGAGGGGAAAATTTTGTTACGGGGGGGAAATTGTTACGGAGGGGAAGGTTATGGGGCATCCACATGGACAACATTACAAACACTTCATATTTCTATTATAAATGATAAACAGATTGTCCACATTGATAACATAGATTCTAAACTGAAGATATGTATTCTGAACTGACAACATATATGCTAAACTAAATATCTCCCATCAGTATATATACATTCTAAACTAAAAACATATTCTTAAATAAAAATATATATGCTAACTTGATGTGGACAAAAAGTTCCCCTCCGTAACTTCCCCCCTCCCCGTAACGGAACATCCTTACAAAAAAGATGCACTTACTGAATAATGGCAAACAATTAAATTTTTTTATCGCAATAAATTAATAGCATATGCACTGACAAATAATCAGAGCATACTCTTGTTTCAATCCATGCTGCAAACTCAGAGAAATTTGAGAGCAAAAACAAACTAGTGAAAAATGCCAATTCTCTGATTCCCTTCCGTAACGGGCAAATTTAACCCCTTAATGCTGCCAGCATAAAAGCCCCGCAGTTTAAAACATATTCAAGTTGTAGCAACCCCAAATCTCTATGATACCATGTGCATTTTATTTGGCTGTTGTGGAATTTGTCAAATTTTGAGGCCTTGAAATGCTCTGATTTTCCCCTGCGTAACATTACCAAATACCGTGGAATGACCCATATACCATCAAAAAGAGATGCCCCGTACCTGATTTCTTCAACGCAAACGTGTTTCTTCGTTCTGTCCCAAGAGGTTTCGGCACAGCAATTCTAAGCTACGATTCACTGTTTTTTACCCGTAATTTTCCCACAATACCTGAACGGGCGAAGGTGCCGCGTGGTTGAATTTGGTGTTGTTTAAAACAGTTTTAATACGTCCTCGAAATACAAACAAATGTGTAC
Organism: Plumapathes pennacea; assembly: GCA_964036295.1. Lineage (NCBI taxonomy): Eukaryota > Metazoa > Cnidaria > Anthozoa > Antipatharia > Myriopathidae > Plumapathes > Plumapathes pennacea. The sequence goes on along the minus strand of OZ038463.1, from coordinate 26,905,874 downwards.
CACCTCAACTGAAAAACTCGGCCAATTAAAAGCGTTTTGTAAATGTATGGTCAGCACTGTTTGAAGCAAAAACAATTACCGATTTATGAAGCCACAGATAGAGAGGTAAAGAGGGTCAACTTACCAGTTATCACACGACGAAACTCCAGCTTTACTCTGTCAGAAAAGGTGGAAAGTAGTATATTAGTACTCACGAATCCTGCAGGCCACTGTCCTTGCCGATACACTTAACACGGCTACCTTTCTTCTTGAGATTCGTTTTTACAACTGCTGTTCTGTTGATAGACGGTCTCCGGCTCGTAATATGCATATAATACGCCTGCGCTGTAACCCATTTCCGCTGTTTCCACAGGGAACTCCACAGGCGGCCCAGACTCCGGCTATCTGTCTGTCGGCGACCTCCCCGCGCAGCGGGGTTTGCTGGGAAAAACATCGGAAGAAAATCACTTCCCCGCGCAGCGGGGCCTGCTGGGTAGAAACTCGAAACAGAATCACGCGCGGGGTTTGCTGGGTAGAACACTCTAACCTCGTTCCCAGGCTCTTTCCTCTCGCGACCTCGAATCTCGTGTTTTAATGTTTTTCGTTCACGGGCGACCTTCCCGCACCGCGGTGTCTGCTGGGTTGATCACGTGGTGTTCTGCTGGTCCGTTGCGAAGCAACGGACACTGTATAGGAGGCAAGTATGAATCAAGCGAAGAATCAAACCGAACACTCTCAAGAGAAGAAACAAGTTTGTCTTCAAAAACGAAGAGAACAAGCGAGACTAAGACGAATTCGTAAGACAAGGCAGGAGCGGTGTATCCGTCTCGAGCGCAGACGGCAAACAGACAGTGCTGTCGCTGCCAAAAAAGCGTGAAGCAACGGTATGAACGAGAGCATTATCAGCAGAAACGAGCTCAGGAGACAACCCAGGAAAGAGAGCAGCTGATCGGGAGCATCATAGGCAGAAACTGGCCCAAGAAACAACTCAGGCAAAAGAACAGCTCGTGAAAGCCGCTCGACAACGAGCTGCTTTCCGACGCCACAATGAAACGATTGCACAAGAGGCCCGCAGGCTTCAGGCTCAAAATGAGGCAAATTCCAGAGGCAACAATATCTGCATAGCCGTGGATGGGCTAACCCTGACAACCCGGCTCTGTACGAACAGCAGGAGGACAGAAAATAAGCTAAAATAGTGCTTGAAGGCCAGCCGATAGCTCCAAGGGGCAGGTAATACACGTCTATTTACTTTCTTCACTCAACTCGTCCGTTATGCATTGCTTCGAGCTTATCGGACATTTTGTGGCCGCGATAAAGCTTTGTTGTTGTGATGCTATTAATTTTCACGACAGAAAACTGTTCTGACCGTTTGAGTCTTGACAGTTAAATTAACTTCCAGTGTCATACAGTGCAGAGGTTAATTTACCACTTAACAAGTAATTAACTTGCTTTATAGACAAAATCACAACATATATATCACTCACACAGAAGAAGTTGGCGTTTCTGTGCATTTGATTAGAGAGAACTGTGTTTATTAAAATTGCAGCACTAGAAACCATGATTTCAGTTTATCAAAAAAACATCAAAATATTTGTCCTCTGTGAAATTATACATTGCAAAAACTTGTGAGTTCTGGTTTAAGTAGGCAGTTTTTTTTTAACTGCTCAGCTGTTTTTATCATGTACTGTATAACACTGTATAAGTACTATAAGTCAAATGTTATTTGAACTGTATTTTTTATGTTGGGCTAAACTTTCCAAACCTGGCCACTACTTTCCATATACAGTCTTTGTTTGTGTTTACTTCTTTATCTTACTAACCCCCCCCCCCCCCCCCCCCTTACACTAATATAAAATGTATATATAAATAAACAGAAATGATGTTTAGTAAACTAGAAATTGTTATGAATGATTATTTTGTCAATTTGGCACCAGGAAAAGAATGTAATTTATTGCTGCATTTCCTTTTGCATTTTTGAATTAGCAGTTTAGCTGTACTTTATACATTACTGTGTATAAAGTAATGTTCAGAAGAGATTTACTGTGTTAGTAGCTGGTGTGGGCAGAAAAAAATTGCCATAATCTAAACAAGTTCAATTAGATAATGCCCTGACAAGTCAATGCCTTCAGTAGACTGAAAGTCAAAAATCCATTTGCAAAGATACATAATAATTATGTATAAGCCAAACAAGTCATTTGCATTTACCACAGTTTCATTTCACTTCAGCCAGCTCTTTACTAGCATTAATTTCTTTCTTTTCCTAGATAGAATTATAGTGATATAGTTTAATAAGTTTTCTTTTGAACAAGTTTTTTTCCATGCACCTGCATGACATCTGGTGAGATATTGTCTAAACTGTTACCCCGCCAACACATAGTATCTCAAGCCACAGAAAACACTTTTTAAATTTAAGATAAGAATTTCAATACAGTACTAAACTGATGCTCTTCTCATGTCTCACAGCATCTTACAGTTGTGGATAATGTGCAAACCTGACTTTCATTTGTCTAATATTCTGTAAAATTATTAAATATTTATAATTCATTTTTCCATTTTTACTCACAGGAGAGTATAGGGTTAGGGCTATATTTCTCTGGCATGGGATTTTGTGTGTTTGTACATGTACTGGGCAACACATGCATATCAATTTGCTTCTGAGAAGTATAATGTAACCTACAGGTACTTGAGAAGTATGTAATATACAGTCTTTCACCAATGAATGTAGTGCAAAGACTGACTATGTATACTTTCTTATGAGACAGAATAAATTACTGTGAAATGGACATGGCATGATGAATAATATCATAAGAACTTCCTTCTTTTAAGACCACCCTACATATTATATAATAAAATTACTGTACTCTTCAAACAGCAGTGGGATCCCGGGGAGGGGAGGGGGGAGTACTATGCCATATAGGTATGTGCCGCCCCAAAGGGTATCGTTTTCAAATATTTTTAGTCTGAAATAGGGTATAGATTTTGCCTTTTTGACCTGGGATAGGGTATGATTTTAATAGAAATGTGTCACAGCAGACAATGCACAGCAAATGGAAAAAAACACAGGGCGGAAATTGATGCAAAAGAAATAAATCTCTAAAATAGGTCTGAAATATGGTATTACATTTTGGAGTCAGGTCTGAAATAGGGTATATATTTATGGAGTCAGGTCTAAATGGGTATAGTAAGTCAGATATTTTAGTCTGAAATAGGGTAAGGGGTTTTCAGGTCCAGGCGGCACACCCCCACCCAAAATTATGATGAGTACTCTCCGGAATGGGACACGTGCCACTATCATGTAAATGCTAATATAGTGTCATCCGCCTTTAATTACATTATATAATATTGAGATGTGTAGTGAAAGCATACAGTACATGAGAGCTCTAAGCAGTGTCATACATAATCGATTACTTGGGCGTGGGACCTCTGCGAATATCGTATTTCTAGTAAGGAAATGTATGGGGAAAAGCAACGATCTGGATAAGTCGTAAGATTCTGAATGAATTAAAATAAAAGCATATGTACCTGTTATTTGTGGCCTCTTGAGTCCCTTGTGTCGATTTCAAGCCGCTACGGCCACTATTAGTGGCCACTATTTTTGTGTTGTTTCTCCCCCAATAGTGGCCACTAAGTGGCCGTAGCGGCTTGAAATCGACACAAGGGACTCAAGAGGCCACAAATAACAGGTACATATGCTTTTATTTTAATTCATTCAGAATCTTACGACTTATCCAGATCGTTGCTTTTCCCCATACATTTCCTTATAATTTTCTGTTAGGCAACATCACTGTGTGACAGACAGACAGATCCCCGGAGTCTGGGCCGCCTGTGGTCCAAGGTTGAAGCAAATTCCCATGTAAGAATGGTTACCCCCTCCCGCAGTCTGATTATATTATGTCAGCGGTTGCCCCACTGTATTAATAACTAACCAACCTTGAAGCAGCGGTAATTTTCGCGCTATGGTTTCTTTCTATTTGCCGTTTTCTGTTGTTCGTGTTAGGTAGCATTGCTCCAAAATGTAAATAGAAAAGGATGACCTGTGAATGACTCGTTACCAGCAAAACCCCTTGTCACCCTTGACAACAAAAGAGACTTAAGGTGGTGTTACACTGGTCAATTTGCAACGATGCGATGTTGCGCTAAAAATTGTTGAGGTGTAACACCCCATTGCCAACGATTTTTCGCGATGTTTGCAGTGCTGCAACGCGTTGCAAGTTTTTGAAAGCGATTCAAAAACTTGCAACGCCGTTGCGTGGATTTGGAGCAAATCGGCGTTGCAAATAGCTTTTAGGCAAAGCACTAAACTTTCAAGTGGACCATTCCCGGCGATAATTCAGTTGTTGCGACTACTCAAGCCTTGTAAAAAATGAAATCAAGTTTCTACAGTAAAACCCGCGCGATGTCCGCATCGAAAGAGATTTAAGGCTACTGCTTTTCAGATGGGACCACGTTGAACGGTTTAGCTAGCTAGCCGTCAAAGGCTCTGCCCCCCAAAACCTCTTCTCGGGGGGAGGGGGAGGGGGTGAAAACCTTTATAGCTTTGAGTCGGAGTGTTCTCAAAACCCTTGCCCTACTTCAAACTAAAACTGTACAATTTTTCGACCCTATTTAAAAAACTATAATTGAGATTTTTTGACCCTTTTTCAGACTCTGTATACCAAAAAAATTTTACCCTATTTCTGCAACCAAATACCAAAATATGCAAAATCTACTATTTCAGACCGAAAAGGCAAAATTGATCCTCTTTTGCAGCCTCAAAAATGTTAAAAAACGATACTGCCTTTGAGGCGGCGCATGCAGTATTGATGGGACCCTCCCCTCACCCCTCCCCCCCTCCCCCCTCTCCCCCCCCCCCCCCCCCTCTCCGGGACATTTTTCTCTAATTTACGTTGATTTTAGTCACATTTACTAAATTTACACGAAGATTTAATTTTCTATGAAAGAGTATTGTATGCACGTTTCAAATAAAACGCTTTAGGAACTTTGATATTTATACTTTACTTCTTTCTTCGTACACGCTATTCCACTCCGATGTGCACTTCTGTCAGTCAGTTTAACACTTCTGTAAGTCAGTTTTTTATGTGTCTGTCCTCTGATTGATCATGAAACGCGTCATAACATTGTCAAAATGTTGTGGATCCACGAGGCGCTTCGTCGAGGCACTTCTGGTTCTCTACTTCAAATGTCGAATGTCGCTTTTGCAAGTGAAGCTGAATTCACCTTCTTCGTCCAAATCACTGTCGTCAGCACTCGATTTTATGTGTCTGTCCTCTTATTGATAATGAAAATTAGCCAATCACAAAGCGAGAAACTGACGTGTTATTGTAAAATATTACTTTGAGGGGTGACCGCTGCCATAATATAATCAGACTGCGGGAGGGGGTAGCCATCCTTACGTGGGAATTCGCTTCCCCGTTTCAAACGTCGCGCCAGTGCCTTGCCGAACTCAATGAAAATGAGTAAAATCTATTGTTTGAGCAAATTTCCATCGAGTTTGGTCTGCCTCTTCATTGCGAGACAAGTTGTCGACAAACTGTATCCCGTAAGTGCACAGAATCCCGTAAGTGCACAGAACAGCGTCTGATTTTCAAAATTGGTACCTTATCTCTCGCAGGAATCAACGAGCGGTTCTCTTTCTCGTAGCTCCTTAACCTTTGACCATGTTTTTCTGATTGGCTGCTTTTCTCAACAGCCAATCAAAAATTATTAAGTTTCCTCTGAGGTAAGTTTCTTTCTTAATCCCCTTAGTTAAACCCCGTTTACCCATAATCCTCTCATTCGCTCTGACGAAGGGCTAGCGCTCGAAACGTCAGCTATTGTCTCTTTTACGGCGTTCTATTACCCTCATCAACAACTAGTTGATACACCAGTTTGTCGACAAACTGGTTGTACATACATAAACTTTATTTGAACTCGGATTTCCAGCGTAGATTAAAAAGATAACATGTATTAGATAATCGCATGATTTCGAAATGCAATTTGGAATAAATGAGCACTCAGTAAACTTTTCAATTTTTATTTCAAAATTGCACGAGTAGGATCATGTGAGTACTTGTTAATAACAGGCATACAATAATTTACGTCGTGCAATTTTTTTTTCAATCGGCGTTACAATTCACAAGTGTTTCAAGAACTTTGTTTTCTCGTTAATAACATGCATACAATAATTTCTGCATTCTGATTGGCTGAGCGCACGTCAATTTATCCCAAACAGTGCAAAAATGTGAAATTAACAGTCCAGAAATGTGAAATTAACAGTGCAGAAATTTGAAATTAAAAATTGCCGACAGCTGGCGCGCGTATTTGCGAAGCCAAACAAAAAAAGGGGGGCGTGTTTTTACTCCTCAGGACGATTCTGATTCTGTTTGTGAGTAAACAAAATTCTTGAGAGAAACTTGTGAATTGTAACGTAATTTAAAAAAATTGCGCGACTTAAATTATTGCATCATGTTATTAACAAGTAATCACATGATTTCTCGTGCAATTTTGGAATAAATAAGCACTCGTACACAAATTGCACTCACGCGGCGGTCGAGCAATTTTGTTGTTGAGAGTCAAAAATAGGAAATTTATATTTAGCCACGAGCGGAAATACGATAGTTCGAAATCCTATTAACTGGAAACTTTTGTTGGCAAAACAACCATAACAACCACCTGTAATAAACAGCTCGGACAACTAACAATATTCCACAAGGAAGCGCCCGAGCGAAGCATCGTTGAAGCTGATGCAATAACAACGTAACTACCAGATAAGAGCAGGTGACACCATAGATCGTTAAGCTCGAATGATCCCAGAACAACAGATCCACAGGTGGATCGACGCAACTTTGTCCTGGACCCGTTATACGTAGGAATTAAGAAATGTATATATGAAAATTAATGAGTTGCACTCTGCGCGAGGCCATATAACAGAGCCTACGTTGTACTAGAGAGAGACCAGAGAAAGAGAGAGCAGAGAAAGGGGACCAGAGAAAGAGAGAGAGCAGAGAGAGAGAGAAAGATAGGAGAAGAGAGTAGAGATGTGAAGGACAGAGACAAGCTGTTGGACTCTCTTCTGTAGAGTTCAGACCTATGGACGAAAATTTGTAACTCTCGAGCTGTACTGTGAAGAAAAAGATTAAAGTGCCACCTCAGGGAAACGCCGTTCAAGCCTCCTTCGCCAGCGAGTCCCCATTACTACTGTACGACACGAAAGTGCTCGGTAACATTGTCGTCTTTGAAAAACTTACTCGTGCTAATTTATTCCAAATTGCACTTGAAATCATGCGATTACCTATACAAACAGAATCGGAATCGTCCTGAGGAATTAATGAAAACACGCTTTCTATTTTGTTTGGCTTTGCAAATACGCGCGCCAACTGTCGGCAACAGTTCGATTTCAAATTTCTGCATTGCTAATTACAGTTATCGGAAACTGGGACCGAGAACATTTTGTAACCCGTTGCGAGGCAGCCAATAGGGAGATAGCGCGCGCGGTTGAATGGCTTTCTGGATCCGGGAACTTTGGGGGGCGCGTTTTTTGTTCGGTTGATTTTTGTCTGTCTTGTCGAGTCTAGTAGTTTTGTCGAGCGTTTAAGCAACCACATTAAAGGGAAAACTTCACACTGTGATAGTTCGTAGATACGTACCCAGGGAGGCAGGTAATTTACGAAACGTGGCACCTCCGACGGGGACCAATTGTACTGTAAGTATAGTTACGTCCTGAATTTGACAAGAACCCTCGGCTCGGGAACGAAGAATGGATGCGATGGCTACAATCGCGCAAAAGCCATACCACTCGAGAAGTACGGAAAGGAATCTGAAATCGTGAAAGCGTATGGAAATGAAATTCTCGACCTGCCGTATATTTCATCAGCCAGTCCACGGAAAATTAAGGAATTTAGTGAGAAGCTGACATATTGTGTTCAGTCGCTGGAATCGCTGAAGAAATTACACGAAATGAAAGGCCTCACTGCGATGACCATCGACAAATTACCAGCAATATGGGGAGATCTTGTAATATCGGATGTCGACTGGGAGTCACGGGACCTCTGCCAACTTTCTGAAGCACTGCGCCTCTGGATTCGAAGAAACCCGGCAGTAGACACGGCACGGCCCGACCGCGAGAGCGAACAACCCACCAAGCGACGAGAACGCCCAGCAAAGATGTACCACACTCGCCGGGACGACTATAAGCCCCGTGTGTGCATCTACTGTGACAGCAGCGACCACAAAGCCATCGAGTGCGCGAGGGTCACCGCTGTATCTGACCGCAAGCAAATTCTAATGAAGAAAAAGCTGTGTTTTAACTGCGCGTTAGGAAGTCACCGAGCAGCACAGTGCCAGAGCAAAACCTCATGTCGACGCTGTGACAAAAGACATCACACATCGATATGTGACAAGGATGAAGAGAGCGCGAATGTCGCCCTGGGAATGACAGCCAATGCAGTGGGCGAAGGAGTATTCCCTGTTGTATTGGTGAAGGTCAATGGGATAACTACTCGAGCACTCATCGATACAGGCGCTGGCAGCTCATACGTCTCAGCAAAAGTCACAGATATGATGCACAAGAAACCGAGCAAGGTCACGACTAAGCGCGTGGAGATGCTAGTGGGTTCCCATGTCGTTAAATCAGAGTCATACGACGCCGTGGTGGAATCCATGGACAGCAAGTTCCAGATGGATGTGAAGTTGACCAAAGTAAACAAAGGCCAACTTCTGTCAATTGACAACCCACACTACGAAGAAATGAAACAGAGATATCCTCACCTGAGGGGAGTTCATGTACTTGACAACGATGGTAAAGAACTCCTGCCAATTCACATGATCTTGGGTGTGGGTGACTACACGAAGATTAAGACGGACGAGAAGCCACTCATTGGAAAGGTTAGCGAACCCATTGCTGAATATACAAAAATGGGATGGTTCATAATGTCACCAGGCAGAGAACTCGACAGGTATACAATGCTGCCAACTCAAACCAGTCAAGCTGACTATGAAGAACTCTGTCGTCTTGATGTCCTTGGACTCAAAGATTCACCAGAGCATGATCAGCAGGTAGTACATGATGAATCCAAGGAGCAGCTGAAGCGTTCCTGCGGAGGATGGTACAAAACTGGGCTGCCCTGGCGGGGCAACTATCCACATCTCCCGTCTAACGAAGCAGGGAGTCTTCGCCGCCTCAACGGATTAACTAAGAAATTACAGCGGATTGGTCGGACCGAAGAGTACGATGCAATCATCCGGGATCAAATCCAAGAGGGAATCGTGGAGATTGCACCAGGCGAACCGAAGAACAAAGAGTTCTATATTCCGCATAAGTGTGTGATCAAGGAGACATCAGAAACCACCAAGATGCGCATTGTGTATGACGCCTCGGCAAAAGCAAATCCTGATGCGCCATCACTCAACGAATGTCTCTACCCTGGGCCTCCGTTGCAAAATAAGCTCTGGGACGTGTTGGTCCAGCAGAGAGCTTACCCGGTGATGATCTCCGGAGACATACGCAAAGCATTTTTGCAGATCAGAATTCGAGAAAGTGAAAGGGACGCTTTGTGCTTCCATTGGCGCAAAGATGAACATTCAGTTGTTGAGACTCTTCGCTTTACAAGAGCACTGTTTGGCCTAGCGCCATCACCGTTTCTCCTGCAAGGAGTCATCAGAAGTCACCTGGACGCCTGGGCAGGAAGGTATCCAGACGAAGTTGCGCACCTGCGTCGTAACATATATGTGGACGACCTACTAACAGGAGGAAATACTGTACACCAGGCACAGACACGCAAAGCAGCAGCCAAGAAGATTCTTGGAGACGCAACATTCGAGCTCCACAAGTGGAATTCAAACGTACACCATTTAGAAGCTGACGACTCGTTAGGAGACACAGAAGATCAGTCCTATGCAAAGCAGCAACTCCAGGTCAAACCGAGTGAATCGAGAGTACTCGGGCTCATATGGAACAAGCACACAGACACACTGGCAGTGACGTTCCCTACTGACGACACACCCACAACAAAGCGAGGGGTACTGAGTAAGCTGGCGAAGATTTATGCCCCCCTGGGGCTTGTGTCACCCTTAACCCTGGAGGGCAAGCTCATATACCGAGACGTGTGTGATGCGAAGACACCGTGGGATACAAATCTCAACAAGAATCACCTGCAAAGATGGCAGAAATGGAAGCGCTCCCTGCCAACTGAAGAGCTATTACCCAGATCAATCGTGTCACACCAAGAGAATGTGGAAAGCCTTGAACTTCACGCATTCGGAGATGCATCCACACAGGGCGTCGGGGCAGCAGTGTACGCCGTTGTAAGACAACACTCGGGAACAACGCAGCGGTTGGTGACAGCCAAGAGCAGACTGGCAAAGCAGGGTCTAACTGTACCACGTCTTGAGCTAGTCGCAGCCCACATGGCCACTAATCTTCTGGTGAATGTGTGCGCCGCCCTCCCAGATGTACCCGTCCAGCTACGCGTGGCTTGACAGTATGGTGGCCCTACACTGGATCTGCGGTAATGGAGGGTACAAGCAGTTTGTCGCGAATCGTGTAGAAAAGATACAGGCACACTCAGAAATCCAGTGGCGACATGTCCCTACAAAAGAGAACCCAGCCGATCTTGCCAGCAGAGGGGACCCCGTTACGTCCTCGGACCTCTGGTGGAACGGGCCAGAGTGGCTCCAGGATCCTGCTGAGTGGCCACCTAACCCAGTGACACAGACGTCACCGGCGGCAGAAGCAGAGGCCAAAGTCATTAGAGAAGTACTCTGCTCCTCGAGCGTACCAATCTACGCCGTGCCCTCCGAGCTTGTGCATGGATCAAGCGGTTCATTTACAACAGCAGAACCCAGGAGAAAACATGCGGACCGCTAGTCACAAAAGAAGTAGAAGCGATGCTTGAATGGTGGATTCAGCGCGAACAGCATCGCGACAGATCAGAGCCCCATTACCCACAAACCAGCGCTAGTCTCAATCTACAAGTTAACGAGCGTGGAGTAGCTGCATGTAGAGGCAGAATACAAGGCAGCCACCCTATCTACCTGCCACGCAACGCAGTATTCACAAAGAAGTTAGTCAAGCGTATACATTGCGAGACACTCCATGGAGGCATAGGGCTCACTATGGCCGCGGTACGCGAGAAGTACTGGATCCGCAATTGCGAAGCCTGGTGAAAGCAGTACGCAAAGCATGCTGGGGGTGCAAGAGGTTCCGAACCAGAGCAGACTTCACCAGTCCCTGGATTCTTGTCAGAAGACAGAACCAAACCAGGAACCGCCTTTGAAGTGATAGGGGTGGATTTTGCAGGACCGCTTAGGTACAAAAAGCCATCCAAAGTAGAAGGGAAGGCCTACTTAACTATCTTCGCTTGCAGCCTGTCCAGAGCTGTCCACTTGGAACTGTTGCACAACTTGGAGACAGCAACCTTCATTGTGTGCTTCAAGAAATTCATCGCTCGTCGAGGCAGGCCGCGAGTTATCTATTCAGACAACGGCAGTACCTTTGTCAGAGCAGACAAGTGGCTCCGACAGCTGCGCAACAATAAGTACAAGGCTTCATGGAGGATCACACAGTTACATGGAAGTTCAACCTGAACCGCGCCCCATGGTGGGTGGAGGGGGGGGGGGGGGGGGGTCAGTTTGAGCGGCTGATCGGCGTTGTGAAATCAGCAATGCATAAGGTCATCGGGGGAGCATCTCTGACATGGAATGAGCTCAGCGAAGTACTGCTCGATGTTGAAGTACAAATAAACCGACGCCGCGAGTTACTTGGAAGACGACGTCGAGCTGACAACTCTCACACCTGCAACATTCCTGTTTCAATGGACCAACCAGTTGCCGGAGGGAGAGCCATGGCGAATCTTGGAACAAGATCTCAGGAAACGGGCGAAGTACTTGAAGGCTTGCAAGGACAGCCTATGCCGCCGCTGGAACCGAGAATACCTCACCGCCCTACGGTGTGCAACGAGTGCAAAAAATCGCGGACATGGAGTGATGAACGCACAGTTGGAACACTGAACATTGTTATTGCGTTACGATGTTTGAGAACGCAGATTTTTCTGAACTTGTTGGTTTTCGGTAGTTTCAGTTCTATCCCTTGTTTCAGTTGTGGTCCCAGTTCTCAGTGTGCATATCCATTCCAGACATGAATGCATATGGGGGAGTGTCGGAAACTGGGACCGAGAACATCTTGTAACCCGTTGCGAGGCAACCAATAGGGAGATAGCGCGCGCGGTTGAATGGCTTTTTGGATCCGGGAACTTTAGGGGGCGCGTTTTTTGTTCGGTTGATTTTTGTCTGTCTTGTCGAGTCTAGTTGTTTTGTCGAGCGTTTAAGCAACCACATTAAAGGGAAAACTTCACACTGTGATAGTTCGTAGATACATACCCAGGGAGGCGGGTAATTTACGAAACAGTTTCTGCACTGTTAATTTCACATTTTTGCACTGCTTGGGATAAATTGACGTGGGCTCAGCCAATCAGAATGTAGCCTGTGTACAGCCGTCCCATTAAGAATGGGACGGCTGTACACAGGCTAATCAGAATGCAGAAGTTATTGTATGCATGTTATTACAGTCAACTCTCTCTAAAGCGGACACCCTCGGGGCCAAATTTACTGTCCGCCTTAGAGAGGTGTCCGCCTTAAAGAGTGTCCGCTTTGAGCAACAGTGTACAAGAGTCATCACACCCTTCCTCTTTCTTGTCCGGGGAAAACTGGGAGCGAACTCCAGCCCCAGTTCGTCCGAGTGACACAAAGGTTTTCAACATGGAAGAAGTCAATGAAATTTTGAATTTCCTCAAACTCGAAAACGAAGAGAACTCGGTGGAAGTTCTACATAGATTCTGCCACAAGAACAGCAACACGTTTTCTTTTCAAGATATCGATCTATCACTGAGAAAGCAACTCATCAACTGTTTATTGGAGCAGTTAGACAACCCGGACAAACACAGCACTCGGTTCGTCACTGAGTCATTATCGGCGCTGAGGATTCTTTCTCGAGACAAAGATGGTCTGGGAATACTGACTTCTGAGCGTTCTTGTGTTACTCTGCTTGTTTTATCGGGGTTACACAGAAACAGTACAGCTGAAACGGAACAGAGCGACAAAAATGACTCAGTCGTCGACGCCAGCTGCTGTGGAGCAGTTTTTAAAGGTGCTGTGAGTATAATGGATCTTTCTTCGATTATAGCGAGTCATAATGTCGTCGAAGAGGCCTTAAAATGTTTGTGTAACCTCGTGTTCCAAAGCAGTGTGGCAAGAAAATTTTGTTGCAAGCATAGCTGCAGTTTGGCTGTTTTGACCCGACAGCACAACTGGTTTAACTGCGAGCAGTTACCAGAAGTCGTCAAGCTCTTTGATATGCGGCTGCTATTCCTTCTGACTGCTCTTGATCACAAAGAGCGTAGTACGGTCACATCTAGCGGCGGAGTGGCAGTTTTAACTCATGCTCTCGACGCCTGCGTACCTGGCAATCCGGAGAGAAGGAGACGGGAAGAGTTAGGAGTGGGGGGAGACGGCTGTGGACAAGAGGACAAGGACGGACTCACAGCAATGAGTGTTGAGGAAAGGTTGGTAAATAGTCCTTGTTTGACAGACGCCTGACTGTATTTGTTCCACAGAATAATACACGACTAATAGTATTGATATGAAAACAATAATATTGACAGTATGTTTATTATAACTCAAGAGTATGTCTACTGTACATGTACAGCCTATACAGCTGAACTGAATCATAATTACGACAGTGGTATATCCACAATTTTCATTGAATATCTTTTAGTGTAGCTGAGATATAACGGATGTACTCCTCTTCCCAGCCATTCTGTATGTTTGAAAGTATTGGATAAAGTACATTTAATAAAGTTGGTGCCCATGGGAAACCATGCATTCTCCACCCCATCCCCCTCCCTCCCTGGGAAAATGTTTGAAATTCTATGATATACAATAACCTGAATATATAAGACAGTTAACCATTATGTACATATTTTTAAAGTTTCAAGGGAAATAAAGCAGTTTGAGATAGGCCTCCTCATTCCTTATAATTATGGACTTGTAATAAAATAAGTTTTGACACAACAAATGCTCACATACTTTTTAGTCATAAATTATTATCATGACATCAATTTGAACTGAATTGCCGGCACAAGCAAGCCAGAAATCCTCTTGACCATTGCCTTTCAACCAAGTAAAGAATGCAACTACTGAAGGTCAGAATTCTGTTTGATAGAAAAAGAATTTCAGCTGTCAGGTGGCTGGTTGGCTGCATCATCAAAAAGTGGGGAGCTTTTCATGTCATTCGGTGGTTCAACAAGTTGAGTACGGTCGAGTGGTATATGCAGTGCAGAAGTTTGTACTTTGACACTGTAAATTGCGTTCGAGATGCTTAAAATGAAATCAAAGAGGAAAAAAAGAAAGACAGAAAAAAAAAATAGGAAGAAAAGAAATCCAATCATTGTATTTTATGGGGGTCCTGCTAGTATCTAAATATTATAACTACAATAAGTTACAAAATACAACTCAGAGTACTGAGTACATCATAAGAGCAGTTTCAGATAATGAAGATCAATTGTGTGCACTATAAATTAGCACAACCAGGTCAGTATTGGGATCAGTTATTGCAAATGTCAATGAAAAACATCACAGGCTTGTTTTATTTAAGTCAATGTGCACATAATAGTACAGTGTATACAAGTGGAGACTGTTGATACATGTATACAATAATTTTGTTATTTTGTATTCAGGACTGTCATTGAAGGAAGACCCAAAACCTTTAGCATGGCAGAAGAACAGATCCTACTTGCTGCAGAAATCCTGAAGACAATTTTTAATGTCACGCTAAGTGACTCTACTACTTCATCAGCTGAACCAGACAAGCACTGCCGAAGATTGGTGCTGATTGCATCCTGTGTACTGGTCCACGTCATGCCAACACTTCCTTGTACGACCCCATCAGAGCAGCTATTCAATAACACCCTTAATGTCCTGAGCAATATGCCACAGCAGTGTCTTCTTTATCTGATGTGGGCTGTTCCTGAGTCTGTTGCAGAGAAGCTTACCCAGGATTATGAATCTTCGAAAAAAGATGGGGAGTTCAGTTCAGTGTATAAAGTAAGTTTACTCCCAAGTGTGATCAGAGGAAATTTCTCTTTTCAACACACAGTCAACAGTATACATACAGTAGGAGTACATATAGTACAGTGTAGTTTTAGTGTGGTAATAGTTTTAGAGTCAGGTGATAGCTCGCTTTAGTATATACGACACAAGTGAATAGTGCTTTCCGAGCACTCCGATTGGCTACTCGATCTCGGGATAGCAAGTACTATTCACCTACTGGTGATTTGGTTTAAAACAAAATGGTGCCTGCTTTCCTGCTGTCACCAAAGCAGAATTGTTTTGATAAACGAGGCTGTACCAGACAACACAAAGAAAGCCACAAAGTTTGTTTTAGCAGTGTTCACTGGTGAGCTTTTAGAAAATAAAAAA
Source organism: Plumapathes pennacea (assembly GCA_964036295.1). Lineage (NCBI taxonomy): Eukaryota > Metazoa > Cnidaria > Anthozoa > Antipatharia > Myriopathidae > Plumapathes > Plumapathes pennacea. The sequence continues at coordinate 26,890,445 of OZ038463.1, read as the reverse complement.
ATTGGAGGCTGGCTATTAAACCTGTGTTGTATATACTAAAATGATAATTTATTCACCTCCACTTTGGGGAATAATGATTATTGTTAATTATCTAATTGCTTGGAATCAAATTGGTGCAATTCTCTTAGAATCCTAGAATTCTTAGCAATTCCAAGATGGTGTCCACAATGGTGTCCACAACAGCAGTGGACATGATGCTGTGGACACCATCTTGGATTTCAAACTTGAAAACATTGGGTGAATGTTTTTGAGCTTCAACCAAATAAAAATGTCCCTTTAAGCTTATTTATCAACTGGATAAGGATTTATTTTATCTGGTGAATAGTACTATACCCACTCTTTGAACAACTGATGTAAGAAGCAATAATTGCTTCTTATATAGCAGAATAATTTAGCAAAATGTCATTGTGGAGTACCTTGGGGATCAGGCAGTGGTACTGTACATGGTGATAGAACATCCTAAGTAAAAACTTGTGTGATCTGATTTCAGAACAACAACATGTGTGCCATCAGGATTGTTTTAGAGCAGCTGGGCAGAAAAGTAAAGCAAGGAGAAGGAGCAGTTAAAGAGACTTTGATGCCCATCCTCAGTGCACTGTACAGGCTGGCACGGGAAAATAGCATCATCAGGAAATACTTGCGGCAAGAAATCCTTCCACCTCTTCGACTAGTGGGTTATGAGAGACCAGAGGAGGGTAACAGACTCAGTAACCGGCTTATTCAGCTCATGACAGCCCCAGCAACTGAAATCAAGGTTTGTTGCATGCATTCTACATGCACAGTAATTGGCAGATCCTTGAGCTACACTGGTTGCAGTATATTGCACATTTTTGAAAGAGCAGTAGTTTTATTGTGTGACATTTGTATTTTAATTTGGAAGTGACATTTCTTGAGGTGGTTGAAAATGATAGCCATCATCCAAGGAGATAAGCAGTGTACAGAGACATCTGTAACTGATTTCATACAAGCATTACATGTAGGTTAATCAGGTATAGCACAGTGTCAACTATTGAATAGGCATCATATCACCAACTCAGAGATACCAAATTATGTCCTTGATCATGGGAATCAGAGATTTCAGATTTATACAGGAAATTTCGGAATCATGTAGCAGATGGACATGAGTTTGCTGGTGAGCAGGAAATGAGGCGCTCATACAGGAGAATCCTGCATAAAGCAAGACTGAGATTTGGCATCTCTGCCAGCTAGTGTCCCTCTTGCTTTTGATCACACTACTCACCATTCATCAGAGAAATGAGTAAACTTAAAAAAATAATAATAATTTTGAAAAAAATGTATGTGTAAGCCAGGTCACGGGAAACAGAAGGCATTATTTGTAAACATGTACAATACTGTACAGTACAGTATGTCTGCTGTACATGTCTGCCTTTTCAGTTATGTTTGATCTGCAGCTTGTGATGGGGGTTTTTATAATGGGGGTTTTTATAATGGGCAGCAGATGTTGTTTTACAGTGCTGCTAATAACTTGACCTCAATCCATTTGCAAGCACTTGCCGCTTGTCAAATTTGTCACTTTTGAGTTGATTTTTATTTATATTCATGAGCATGGTATGGACTAACTGTGGTTCTACTTTTTTATTAGGATCTGGTTGCCAACTTCTTGTTTGTGTTGTGTAAAGAAAATGTGGACCGGCTTGTCAAGTACACAGGCTATGGCAATGCTGCAGGATTGCTGGCAAGCAATGGTTTAATGGCAGGGGGACAAGCTTCCGAGGGACTGTACTCCTCAGACGAGGAGGATTCTGACACAGAAGAGTATGCCAGTGTAAAGAACAAAATAGACCCTGTCACAGGTAAGCTCTAGTGGAGTTCAAGACAATAGTAAATAAGAAAAAACAGAATCTTGTCCAATACTGTAGGCCTTTGCAGGCAGGTCACATAACCAAAATATTTTTTCATGCTCTTTCCATTTCTGACACTCAAAAAGCCTGAGGTGATGATTTTCAGTCATGTGTCAATTATTGACACACGACTGAAAATCATCACCTTGGGCTTTTTGAGTGTCAGAAATGGAAAGAGCATGAAAAAATATGTAGGAATGCAAAATTTCAGGCTGACAGCATGTCCAGATCAAATTTTGCAGCATTTTGAAGTTCAGAAATACAGTACTGTAAAAAATAGCTGTGACGCAAGCCTTGCATGGTGGATTTGGACATATGAACAGCCTCAAAGGGCCTATTGTGTCCAAACAGGTAGCGGATTTTGTCCTGAATAAGCAATATGAATATATTGCAGGAACTTTTGAGGGCGAATACACTGTACCATGTTGGTGCAATATTTTATGGCCATGGGTTTATAGTCATGGGTTTTATACTATCAGAAGTAATCTGAGTGCAAATTGTGGTTTGGTTAAGCGTTGGTCGGATGGGTTTTATGACAACCTTGCACATGTGATTGACACTGTGATTTAATAAGGGTTTAGTTTCATGGAGGTCACTCAAATTGATTCACTTTGCACTTTCTGTGTGAGCAGGTGCTATCCCAAACAGTGACGGAGAGGCTAACCCCTTGGCCTTCATGACAGAGGACGAAAAAGAGGAAGAAGCTGCAAAGTTGGCAAGTTTGATTAGGGAGCTCAGTGGAAAGGGTATTATCAAACCACTCCAAGTGGGAGCAGATGGAAAACTTCAAGAGTTCATGCCACCGGCAGAAGAGAAGGACCCAGAGAATGGTCACTCCACAAACTGACCTGTTAGGAAACACTGTACATACAACATATAAGAAAAGACTTTGGGATAACACTATTTGAAGAGAAAATGTTAAAACAATTTAGTTAGTACAGTGTTGTGCTTGCTTTGTTTTGACACTGGGTCTGGCTCTGACAAAGGGCAACATCAGTATTTTGATGCTTAAAAGTGTACCACAAGAATGTGAATAGAGGGACAGCTTGTAAAATTTGCATGAGCCAGGTGCTGGCATGGTCAAAGAGTTAATTTTTATCTCAGTTCTTATAAAATCTACTTTCCTAATTCAAGCAAAGATCCAGATACCTCTGCAGTCTTGAACTTGTTCAGAAAAGCAAAATAGGAAAATCACCTTCCACAACATTGACAAAATTTGTTATCAGTACATAAAATAGAGGATATTACTGTACAAGGTGGTGCAAAGATATCAATGTTATTTTTGAGTGGTAAAAATAATATTAATTAATTTAACTAACTACTTACGGCATGTAATTTTACTTATTACATATTATAATTTATAGTAGTCTGTTTTCCAGTAAAACACTTGCGTCATTTATGACTTTGACGTCATTGATATTCTCACTAGTGGATGTACTGTAGTTTAGTATGAATTTTACAAGTAGTGACCAATTTCCCTGTAAAACATGTCTTGTGTCTGCATAATAAAAGAAGATATAAGACCGCCAATAAGGAACCAATGTCAATTTGTTTAAAAAATGTCCTACACTGAAGCACGTTTCAGAAAAAGCTGTTTATAGCTATGTTTGTTATTGTTGTTGTTGTGGTTTGTTTGTTTTTTGGTTTGAACAAGATCATCCTCATTAACAGATACAGTAGCTTATTCTGAAAATCTTGAGTGTACCTGTAGGTAAATGCAACAAATACTTATGTGCTGTCTGGTACAAAATGTGGGTACCATGGAAACCAAATTCAGAAGAATTATTTTATTGAGCAACTTTAGTCTGAAAATATAGCATTTAATGTTTGAAACTAAATTGAACTTTGGAATAAAGGTTTGTATGTGGAATTTTGATGTTTTATGATTTTTCAATTGCTAATTAAATCATCCTAACTTTGATACCTGAAGTTGGTTATGTACCATTATGACCCATCAAATATTTCCTCCCGCGCGTGATTGGTAGAATCGTGACACGTGACCGAATAACGTCCGCTCGTGAGCGGACGTTATCAGTGAATTAACCCCCGCCTGGCGAACTAACGCTGTTTATTGACAATATCCGAACACAGTTCTATTTGTTTAGTCACAAAAATCATTACAAGATGACTACTGAAGAGGATATCAATTTATTGGTCGAAAAAGCAGTTCCAGAAAGCGCTAAAGCTTCACAGTTTCCGCGCCGTTAATTGCGCTGCGAGAGGAAATATTTGAAGGATAATAAAGACAATAAACTACTTTTTGCTTCGGAAATATGCACAGATAATTGTCCTTGGACATTATCTGTTCCTCGAAGCTCACAATGTTCGCTTCTTGGAACAGATAATATCCTCGGACAATTATCCGTCCATATTTCCTCGCCAAAAGTAGTTTATTGTTTATTTATTGACTTGGATGTCAGCAAGGAGCTAAACACATTGGTCTTTCACCTTTCCTCAATCTAGTGCTATATTTTTATGACCGCCTTCCCACAGCATATTATCCAATATCTTGTCAAGTCTTGGACCCAGACTTCAATGTTACTCAAACTTGCGTGGAGGGCTGGGAAACATCTGGGACAAATGCATGTCGTGGTACATGAAGGACAAACTCGTCTCTTTTTTGAAGATGTCGGATACGTGGTCGGACATACAGAAACACAAACGCCGCCAAGAGAGTCTTCGTGAACGACTTCAGCGAAGAAGGAAGGATCGTCAAGGCTTAGGACTCGGGGATAGTGACGGTAAGGGCGCGTCTGAAGCTCCACTGGAACACAAATAAACCTTGACCTTATTCCACCCAACTAGAGCACATGTACAGTATCATTATGCTGTGCTATGCTGCTACATCTTGGCTGTCCGTGGTAAAACCATCAAGACAAAGAGCGCTAGTCGCCGTGAGAACTTTTCCAGCGATATTTGGATATGCTGAGCGCCGTAAAAGAATGTGCTGCTGACCTTTCGAGCGTTAGCGCTTACTTGCAGAGCAAAGCGTTGTGTGTGTGTGTGTGTGTGTGTGTGTGTGTTGGGGGGAGCACTCCCATATATGGGTTATACGGGTATGTGCCGCTCAACAGGGTATACTTTTCACCTCTTTGACTCTGGAACTGGGTATACAAATCACCGTTTCTCTCTAGAACAGGGTATATTTTTTGTTCAGTCTGGCTCTGGAACAGGGTCAATGACAGAACCCTGACAGAACCCTTGATAATTTATAGTCAAGTCTGCTGCTGCAAAACAGTTCTGAACTGTTGCTTTAAATCATGCAATGCCACATGTTTATTCAAGCACACCATTTCCGATTTGTAGGAGTCGCCTCTAGTCTGGAACAGGGTCTCTATTTTCACCATTTTGTCTAGAACAGGGTAGCACAATTGCCTTTGTTTACTCTGGAACAGTGTCAGGGTCACAGGGACTCAGCAGCACACCCCTATACTTTTACTGAGTGAATGAATTTAACAGTGACATGAAATCCCAAAACAGCTTATTCCTCGGTCCGCACACAACATACAACCCTAAGTACCATGGTTCTGGGTGCAGCACAATAACTTGAACACACTGTATAATTTAAAGCAGAACCCATTTATTTCATCTTACATAAAACTAACAATAAAGTTTCTCCCTGCCATTACTGTAATGCTGATGGTTCTTGTTCAGATGTGTGAACAGTAATTTGCGAACAAACCTCCAAAAATCCCTTGCACGTAAAAACGAAAAACTGCAATGCAATGGGTATAAATTTGGCCGTCCACAAGCAAAGACTGAAATCTATACGTTTGACGGATATTTTGCAAGAGCGAATTGAAAATGAAGGAAACATGTTCATGCTCTTTTTAGAGCAAAAATATGATCAACACATACCAGGCTATCGGTCAATTCCAAATTCATGAAATAAGATCGAGACCTCTGTTTGGTAACATTCCGTTGGGCTTGTGTTTAGCCAGTATTTTGCGCATTTTCAGCCGTTTCTGATTTATCTGGCAAAAGATATCCAAGTTCGACTGATGTGGAAACACTTTCATGCGATCACCAGGCGTGACGAACGACCAGGAGCCATGAATAACATCATCAACAATTTTGCTCGCATGTGTGTCTCTCTTTCTTCCTTCGTACTCACTTTGTCACGTGGCTTGTGCTAAATATGTGGGGATTTCAGTTTTGACAGAAAAGCAGGGGCAAATTGCATAACAACACGTGCTAAACCAGAGACAGAAGTTGAAGTGCATGACTGGAAAGGAAGAAAGCCCATCTACAAACTTCCTCTTAAAGAAAAGGAAGAAAATATTGCCTCTCTCTAAACAGTTTTCAATAATTAAAGTAAAATTGTGAGCCAATATCCTTTTTATATCACCCATAATCTGTTTTTTACAAGTTTGCCACACCCGCAAAGGATTATGAGTAAAAACAAAATTACCATTAATAGCATAGCATTTTTTATGCTTTGTGATTTGGACATTAAATAGTACCCCAATAACAACCCAAAAGCCCAAGAATGAAGATTTTGGTATTTTGATACATGTTACGCCAAATGGAGAGGTGACTGTGCTACTCATCAAAAGTTACATGTTGTTTGTTACTCATTTAATAACACGCATACAATAATTTCTGCATTTTGATTGGCTGAGCACACATCAATTTATCCCAAACAGTGCAAAAATGTGAAATTAACAGTGCAGAAATTTGAAATTAAAAATTGCCGACAGCTGGCGCGTGTATTTGCGAAGCCAAACAAAAACAAAAGGGTGTGTTTTCATTCCTCAGGATGATTCCGATTCTGTTTGTGAGAAAACAAAGTTCTTGAGAGACACTTGGGAATTGTAACGAAATTGAAAAAATTGTGCAACGTAAATTATGGTATGCATGTTTTAATTGTTTAAACTACAGTCTTACTGTATGTGTGGCTTATAATATATTCAGTGTTTTTTGAAAACTGGCAAAATTATTCAAATTATTACCCCCATTTCCTTCTCCTGGGAGTGCAACTGTGATTCTCTGACTGTTTGCTTTTTTGTTTAAGGTTCATCCACTCCACCCCATATGGGCAGTGAGTCAATAGTTACAGGTGCTGAGAGTCCAGCAGAAAAGCCAGAAGCCCTCGTGGTGACAGCCGACCCAGAGCTTGAGAAGAGCCTGTTGGAGCGTTTATGTGACCCCTCATTAACGCTGCCTGTTGACTCCAGAACACTGACAGCTGACCTGACAAAAGTGAGTATCAGGTCTGCACACTTCAATACAGGTACAGTATTTTAACCCAAGCATTGGGGTCTGGGCCAAGCATAAGGACTCTCTCTGTTGTCAGACTGATTTGGGAGTAAGTTTTATCACATGTACACTATTCACAGATCAGTCTTTATGTTATCGGCCCTTGTTGGCTGCTGGTGCTTTGATGATTGTTTGTCTTATTAAATATTTTAAACTTTGTGTCCAGCAAAACCTTAATGGTGAAAATCAAAAGATTAAGTATCTTTAATTGGGCACAATTCTGGTTTCTGTGTGGTATGTACAGTATTCTGTGTGTGATCTATACAAGGCTGTTCACTCTTTTTTTGAAGGAAAGTGGCAACCCTATAGGTCATGAAGCAGTGCAAAGTTTGCTTCAGAAGTTTGCCATCCAAGATTTTATCAGGTACTATGCAGTACTAGAGTCTTGATCACTCAAACCTTTCACTGTAAACTCAAATTAATTTCAGGATCCCTTGACAGCAGTTTCCAACTCATTTAGCCTGGATACCTCAAATTCTCAATAACTCAAACAGTTTCTCATTTCTCCTAAGAGTTCAACTTGTCAGGGTTCTCCTGTGCATTGAGCAGGAGGTTACCACTCCTTGACCTAAATGTCTTTGGTCTTTTCTGTTGTACAAATTGTTGTTTTTGTTTTTGTGAGCAATCAGATGGTTAAAATGCCCTTGAATTTTCTCTCTCAGTAACTCTTCAGAGATTCAGTTTATTATACAGGTTGTAGCAAAACCTGATCAAACAATGAATTCTCACAACTTCAATGAATACATATTCCGTTGATAATTTCCGTAGTAAAACACTGGTTAAACTTTTGCAGTTTTACCAGGTTTTCTGTTTTGATATGCACACTACTACACAGGTACTTGTGCACACTTTCTTTGATGAAGATGTATTGTTTTTGTAGCATTAAAAAAGGAAAAACACAGGATGGAAACTCCTGCACAGTTGTAGCTGAAAAAGATCATTCAAAAGTGAGTGATGTACTGACATTTATAATTAACATTGTATTATTTGTATTTTTGGATTTTATTTCAACAAAATTTAGTCAAGCTGCAATGTACATAAATAACAACGTATGTACTCAGGGCACATTAGTCCAACATTCATATAATAATACAGTTGAACCTCACTATTTCAAACTCGGTTAATTCGAAGTCAAGCCAAATCCCCTTGGATTTGTTTTTTTAGATATACTATCGGCTATTTCAAAAGCCAGCTATTTCGAAGATTTTTTTCATGTCCCGTAGGACTTCGAAATAGTGGGGTTCGGCTGTAGTTTTTAATTTTACCCCTGAATTACACCAAACTTAATTGAATCAAATTGGAGGGCCATATGATATTTAAATTGTACAGTCACAGTTTACATGATATATACTCAAATACTTTTATGTGTATCCCAAATCAAGAACTACCTGCAGTGTAAAAGTAGCAAAGAACAGTGAAGAACTGCTGTACATTTTCATGTCCAGTAATGCTTGGCCATGTGTTTCTTTCCTACTTTGCTTTTCTCTCTTTACTTCTCTCTCTTTATCTGTCTGTTTATAAGAACAAGACAACTTTGCTGTTTCTCTTTTTGATTTAATATTCATGTTTTGTCTGAACCACTCCAACCAGCTTGATAGAGTGGCCAGAGAGTTAAACAAGTCAGGTATGCAGTTATAACACCACTGTTTTGTGTATTTTTCTGTTTTTGTTTATAATTATACAGATTGTTGCTTATTCCCCTTTTTTTCTTTCAGAAGGCAAGACGTCAAAGAAAAGGAAGAGAGACAGGTGATGGATAAAAATTGGGACAGACTCACTGTCATGTTTCATTTGGAGTTAAAACTACCACAATGTGAGGCATATCAAACAGTTTGCTTCATAGACCTGATGTTGTTGTGAAAAGTTTGAAAAGTTTGATAAATATTCAGTTTCTGCTTTTGTTCTCTTTGTCTACTTGATTTATTTACAACCAACACAATAATGTTATGAATTATTCACAAGTACAGTATTTCTTCTAAATAATATATGTATTAGCAAGGTGGACAATTACCAAATTTAACTGAAGACTTTTACTTTTATCATTTATATTTGACACATCTGTACTACTGTTCCTTCTGTACTGTACATTTATACAATATTTATTTTAAAACAATACAATTTATTTTGAAACCACCAGAGAATAACTTACATTAAGCATTACTAGACTTACAATGCTAAAGAAACACACTAGAGACTAGAGTCTATATATACAATGTTTATCTAGGTCTAAATCTATCTTATTTAGGAGTTTGTATATAACCATTACATGAAGACATATAGTTATTATAGGTGGAAAGACAACCCAAATAGAAGTCAAGGACTTGCTTTAGGTTGTCTTTTACACTCGGGGGTCAATTATGTATAAATTTGTATATGGTGGAAATATATTAAGCTGCAGTTATTGATTACTTATTAGTATATTGGGATGTAGATCAGAGAAACATATACAAACATACTGTTCTATGAAGAAGTGGAGTGAATAGGTAAATAGGTTTTCAGATTACATTTGAAGTTTTTGAGAGAGAGAGTTGGTTTTTCAACTCATCAGGGAGAGAGTTCCAAAGTTTTGGTCCTTGCTTTACAATAGAGAATTTAAAAAATTGCAGTCTGTAGTCATAAGCTGTCCTTGTACTGTCCTTTTCTAGTGTTTATGTACTACTACTGTCCCAGCTTAATTCTGAATTCCAGATTCAGTTCTTCAGATTCCAGATTCTTTTATGTGGGCCAGGGTATAATGTGATACATACCCATCTACATGTACAGTACAAGAATCATTTACTTTTTCTTGTCATTTGACATGACTCATACTGCATGTTACAGTGATTCAGAGAATGTTGTGGACACCTCTAAGAAAACCCCTGTGTCAAACAAACCAAAGGTGGAGTCTGCAGATGACCTTGAGGTATGAACTGGCTACTGTAGCTTTAACAGCTGTACAATGACTACAGCTTATTGTTTTCAGCTAGAGATCTAAAGTGAGATTATTTACTTATTATACAGTATTTTGTCAAATTTGGTTAGTTGAAAATCAAAGTATATGCATATGGATTCAGATAGAGAGATTAATGTATAATATGGTACTAATTCACAGAACTATTGCAGCAGGTGTGTGTCATGCAGCATCCTGTATGTATTTTAATTTTAAAATATTTTCACATTTTGGTTTATTCTTTTTTTAGCTTATATATGCCATTTTATGCTGACCGGAGTACAATAATTTATAAATGGTTAGGATTAATACCAGTCTAAGAAACCTATATCAAAGATAGGACTGACAATATTCTATCTTAGTCTAAAGTTTGTGTAATGCAAATACAGTACATATTTTTGTCCTTGTAGACCTGGTGTTCAAATGTCAAATGTATCATTGGAGCCCCACTTTGTTAAATGTTGTTTTCATAAAATGTGGCAGATGTTGTTAAGGAAAGAGACGTGAAGAAGGGAAAATGAGAAATGGGTGGCACAATTTTCTTTTTGTTTGTTTGCAGACTCTTCTCTCAATGCCAACCATGCTGGAAATGGAAGTGAGTTTTGTATTTTAGTGGCATCACTAACATTCTTATTGCTGTGGTCAGTGTCCCATAATCCCTGATAGCAATAGCCTTGTTGGTTTTTTAATAATTTACATATTTCAACTTCTGTTTTCTGCAGAGCAAGCAAGTTGGAGAGGAAATACTGGACTTGCTCAATGTTCCTTCACATAAGGTAGGTCATGCTTGGGGAGCCCTCTCAAAAGAATGTTACTTTTTCATACAATAAATGTACTACAGTTTCAATGGCATTTTAGAAGACAACTGTCCATACACTACACTGTCAAAATGCTAAATTTACCCTAAAGCTTATTGATAACCATGACAATAAAATTTTATGTTTGATAACCAAGCACTGATGTGTGCTTTGCTGCACTGCATCTCAGCAGCTGATGTGGTTTGCATTGCACTTGGGCTGTGTACAATAAACTGTATACTTATCCCAAGATTCTATCAGATTCATTTAAACTTTCATCAGAGCCACTTCCTGCATTTGAATGAAAACATGGCTGGAAGCCTTCATATTTGAGTCAGTGATGTGGATAAATGTAGAGGGATTTGTACTGTGGGTACAGCATGTGGGTCTGCTAAAGAAGAAGCCAGTCAGTACCCATTTCTATAAAGCTTTTGATGTAACCTTTGCGGACCTGGTGTTGCACCGTCGTTTCTTTTCTTCATCTCTAACATCCAGCTGGGTGCTTTTCTTTGTCACAGGAACAGTCCATTGTGAAAAAGTTCAAGTCTCAAGGTGGTGCATTTGTGCATGAGTTTTGTGAACATGGAACTCGACAGGAATGTAGAAAAAACATTACTGGAAAAACATGCAAGAAGGTAAGAAAAGTACATACAGTGCAGGGGCCAATTCAATAAAACATTTACAAGTGTATTTTACAAGTCAGGCCAAATTTTTCATACTTTAAAATAAACTTTAATTAAATAACATGGCCAAATATTGTTGTGGTTGTGCACTGGGGACCTGTACTTTGTAATAATATTGTGGAGACTTTGCTAGATTAGAGTCCGTTTAGTTGTACTGGAATAATGGTCCAATTGGGCCCAGGACTTAATTACTGATTTGAAACAGTTTCAGTGCATCAGTATGCCTCGTATCATGTCATATTTGCCCACAGCTTGTATATCTTTTATCAACAACTCGATTCATTGAAGACTTGTTGTAACCCTATTTCTGAGTGCGTGGCATGGCTGTCGTTTTTCAAACAAGTGCCTTATGTTTCCTTTCAGGTGCACTTCAGGAAAATTATCCAAATGCACACAGACGGTAAGGATCAAGTTTCAGATACTGAATTGCCCTCAGAAGGAGATCCACGTCTTCTTAAACTCATGTGTTTGTCAGTATGACTTAATCTTCAAAGGATTGTAATTTCTTTCTAATTCCATTTACTTCACTATAAAATAAGAAATGATATGTATTTAGTATGTAGTTTACAATCTGCTTAGTTCAACCTACTCTTTATAGGAATGTTAGTTTTGTTGTTGTTGTTGTTGCTGTTAGGTTTATATTTAATTTAATTTAATTTGCTATTTGTAATTGTAACATTGTATTTGCTGAGTGCATCACCTCTGCGATGAAACACTTAATTCATCTGTTGACTCCAAGCCATTTAAGCCACTGGCTTTGGCCTTACTTCTTCATGCAAATCTTTGTGTGTCATCCAATGAATAAATGTAAATGTATGCGTCGCTCTGAGGAAGCCCAGCGACATTCTAGGCCCTTTACTTTCGTGCATCACGCTAAAATTAAAGAAGAACTTCGTACACGAAATGCCTGGGAACTCGCAAAATTTGTTTTCACACTGGGTCCTGTGCTTAATCCGCGTGCTTGAGTGCAAGGTCGTGTCCTTGTGTTCATGCTGGGGCAACCACAAAAATTGGATCCCTTCCGTGCTTTGGAAAGAAGACGTTCGGGCAAATTCCAGACTATAATGTATACATTTGAATCAAAGAATTTTCATACATTTCCGTGTAGAATTGGACAAACCTGCGGAAACAGACTAACTATTTTCCAGGAGATTTTGAACTTGTTTCTACAATATGGAAGAAGTCCAGTTTTTCCAGGGTGCGGGTAGGGCGGCTATGTTTAAAACCTGGAATCGGGAAACGGGAATCGGGAACCGGGAACCGGGAACTGGGAACCCGGGAACCCGGGAACTTGGAATTGGAAAGGGAACGCAGAAATTAGGAACAAAACAAATTACAAAATTTTATTGAACGCTTGTCCTCTGTAAGAATCGTTTTCACTTAATGAAGAAAATTTATGATTTGTCTGTTTATCCGCCGGTTACAGTTGTTTAGGACTAAAATGGAATAATTGGTAGCACACTTGCAGGGAAATCCGGACAATTACAAATATTCTATAGAATTTTTAAAAAATAAAGCAAATAAATGCAATAGGGCCCTACAATTGTACAGATTATGCTAAATTCTAGCCTTATCCTCTGTTTGTGCTCCTGCAGCAATATACTAAACCTAATATTTATGCTTTTTCTGTTTTATTTTCCGGTTACAGTTGTTCAACAATGAATGAAAAGGAAATACTTTGCTGATTTGCCAAGGCAGCACAAATTGGACTTAATGTTAACCACAACAAAACCGGAAAATTACAAAATTTCTAGGGCATTTTTGTACTGCAACAGCCATAAGATTTGTTAATCGAAAGCTTAAACAGCCAACAGTAACGTGCACCACGCGATGATGAAACGAAAGACAGGCATAATGAGCGGTCACTGGCTTCTAATGCACTCATTAATCACGTGATTTGGTCTGATTGGTCAGTAGGCGAAAATCTAACCTGATTGGCCAGCTGGCAACAATGACGCTGGCCACCAGATATTCTCTTTTCTTGTGGGGACGGGTTTTTAAACCATTTTACTCATTAACAACTGTAACTTGCGGATAAATCAGACAAATTATAGGTTTCTTTATCAGGCGAAAACCGAGAAAAAATCTTCAAAAATCCAGTAATTTGGTTTTGTTCTGATTAAATTCCCAATTTTTGCGTTCCCCTTTCCAGATTCCGGTTCCCAGTTCCCCGTTCCCGATTCCCGGTTCCCAGGTTCCCGTTCCCGGTTCCTGGTTTTAAACATAGCCGGGCAGGGCGGATAGTTTGAATGCGGCCCAAACCAAGTATCAATCAATCAAGAACTTTATTTGAGTGTCAAAATTTACTAGCTGGTCGCAAGTGGCTTACTAATTGGAGACACTAGTATGTAGTCTTCTAGGTGTAGTTGTAGTGGTTTAGTGATTTTGAAGCGTCTCTTTTCAGAATCCCTTGGAGACTGCTCTTTCCTAAACACGTGCTTCCACATGGATACCTGCAAGGTGCGTATACAGCGACAGGTTGTTAAAAGAAAATTACGCAAATCCTGAGCTACATCTGAATATCTGAGGCACGTGTTGCCTGCGAAACCTTTCTCATGAAAGTGACTTTGATTCGCACGACAATGCGAGTGAACTAGTTTTCATAAGAAACATTTCGCTTAGCCCTCGTTTAGAAACAGAAGCAACAGGCATCTCAAAATTTGCTTGTTCTGTCTTAATCTGTAGGCGTGGATTAGTTAATCGAACACCTTTGCCCATGGGGCTCAGTCTGAAAGTATTGTTACGCTAGCTTTTTACACTTGCACATGCAAATATCCTTGCACTGTGAAAATCTGGTTTGGCTTCTATAGCCTTGCCCAGAAATACCAGTGCGACAGTAAGCAGCGGCGGAACGTACGGTCTGGTATCTATTATGCCTGGCTTACTACCATTGCTGGACATTTTGAGACGTGTTTCGAGAGCAATGCGGTCACGTACAGTATCAGTGTGTTTTCCTTTTTGTTTGTTTGTTTGTTTTTTTTGGCCACTGACGCAAGCAGGGGGTTAGGAGAATTTGGTTTACATACTTGGGATAAAAATGCGCATTGTGTGCTTTCCTTTCAGTATGTTCACTATGTAGTGGATAAAAGCGACGTGGAAATAAAGAAAGAAGACAAGGTGATGCTTGAGCTCGTACAGAACTTTCCTCTTCACAAAAACTTTAAAAATTATGCGAATTTAGTTTAGGAAAGTTGCATGGAAGTGCCTTTCCACAGCTTGTGTACAAAGCTGCCATTGTTTGCCATTGTCAAGTTCTTGAGTATTTCCTGCGGACGTGAAAAGTATTCGTACGAAATGATAAAGAGTTTTCGTGAAGATGCGAATAAAATGTACGCGAATACGGGCACCAGAAACTTTTCTTGTGAAAACAGAGTGGGCTGTTGTGGCCTGGATGGGTTAATATTGACACTATAGACCGTTTGCAAATATGGCGGCGATTTCATGGGAGCGAGGCTTTTCCTCTGTTTTGTTTTACATTATAATTTATACGCAAGTATTTTTTCAAATGGGTCCGGTAGAAATGGATTGACAATTGCGTTTGATTTTTGGAGGTTCTGGTGGTGGGGGATCGAGGATTTCCGGCGCGCAAAGGACTGTGGTTGATAGGATCCCTCTAACGTAACTAACGGTGTTGAAACTGATGCTCGAGCCAAAGAAGTGCAGTACAAATTGTCGTGAAGTCGGTCCGTGCAACACCGGGCGTCTTCCTGCTGTTTATTTACCTTGCATTTGTTAAATGTTGTGGGCATAACTGGCTGGAATTCTCGCCAAGTTAGACCAGTGCCAGAAACTGCTTATATGAAGTCCTGTTATTTGCAATATTTCTTCAGGTTATGTTTTGATACATTTTGTTGTTCTGTCATCAGGTTTCGGTTGTGAAAGAAGTGGAGGGGGACAAAAAAATTATCATGTACCCGGCACAGGTAAGCTGAACCGAAGAGAGATTCACTCGAGAAAGACAGATTGATGTCGTACAACAACGACGATAACAGCAATAACAACCTAGCCTGCGAATACAGCCGCCGCAATATGAGACGCAAAATCGCGCAACTGCTTCTTGCTTTATCACTATCAGTCATTGCTGTAAATCGGCCACTGCATGTAACCTAAATGAGCATAACGTGGCAAATGGTTTGAACCCAGAAGTGCATGTGAACAGTAGGTTGGTTGTGATCTTCCGGGTTAGAGCCTCCAGGAACACTGTTTTTGGTGACTGTTCTGTTTCCTGTCGACCTGTTCACTTCACTGTCAAGATGAATTCTGCTCAAGGAGTCGAAACGTCAGTCACCAACCACAGTCTTCCTGGAGACTACTCGGCCCGGCCGGATGATTACAACCAACCTACTACAAGAGCATGTCACAAAAAAAATGAAAAAAAAAAACAAAAAAACAAAAAAAAAAAACAGCAAAACCTAGTGACGCGCCCAGCACGTGCTGTGATCTGGATTCTGATTATCTGGACATCTTACTTGAAGTGATTGGACAGGAGTGTGAGCTTCCTCGTTCTGTAAATTACTCCAAAATCTGTAACAAGAGAAACGGTACAGTACCGCTCAGAATTAAGCGAACCAAAAAACGCGTTCGAAATGCGTTCGAAACGCGTATCGAACGAACGCACGCACGCACGCGTTTGCATTTTTCGCACGCACTGAAAACAACGCGTTTTTTCTAACGCATTAGTATTTATGAGTCAGGTCATTGTTTTCTTTTGTTCAGATAACACAATGCTTTCTGAAAAGGCATAGTAGCCTTTGAAAATTTTGCAATGATTGAAGGCAGTTCGGGATTTGGTGTCACCGACAATAAAATCGTATTTGGTCACAGCGACAAATATGTGTACCTTTAAGGTGATGTTACACGAGACGATTTTTAACGACGATCGAAAAATCGTCATAGTGTAACATGGCGCGCCGGACGATTTTTAGCGCAATCTTCGTTGCGGCAACATGTTAAAAGTTTTTGAATGGCCTTCAAACGCATGCAACAATGTTGCTCGAATTTTGTTGGAGTTGCTTCGTGTAACACCCTCGCAGTCGATTTTTCGCGCAACACTGACGTCACAGGACTTATTGACGCCCTCATTATTGTGTTAAACCTCTGTATTTATGTGGCACTCGGCCGACCAGCTCGTCGAACTTGTTTTTTGCCATCAGGAAATATCGAGCGAAAGTTCAACTTTTACGTTTAATTCTCTGGCTAACTGATGATAAACCCCCTTTTCTTCTCTCCTCTTCATCCATTCCCTCGTCCAAACAATTCTTTTTCGTGTTCGCGTCTGGTAATCTTCAAAACTATCAATTAATTACAACATTCGCACAAAGTTCTGCTTTTGGTAAAGGCTGTCATGTTTTTGGAGAAGGAGCCTGGGCGCTAGCTGGATGTTGCGCGAAAAATTGTCTCGTGTAACATGCCGTTGCCGCAACAATGTTGCGCTAAAAGTTGTCTTGTGTAACGTGCATTAAAGATGGTCGCTAAAAATCGTCGTTAAAAATCGTCTCGTGTAACACCACCTTAAGACCCTGCCGAATGTTTGCGAAATGGCTAAAAATACCGCATTGTTTGATGTCTCGCTCAAGCAGCTTCCGGTTAAAGCAGTTACGAGAAGAAACGGTCGAATCGTTTCGCGTATTTTGGGGGGTCTTAGTTTTCCAGATCTGGAAAACTGAGACCCTGCCGAATGTTTGCAAAATGGCTAAAGATACCGCATTGTTTGATGTCTCGCTCGAGCAGCTTCCGGTTAAAGCAATTACGAGAAGGAACGATCGAATCGTTTAGCGTATTTTGGGGGGTCTTAGTTTTCTAGGTCTTAGGTCTTAGGTCTTTGTTTTCTCAGTTTTCGAGGTCTTAGGTCTTAGTTTTCTAGACACCCACTCGAGTCATGGAAATCTGAGAAGGCTCTCAAAATAAATCGGCTCAATGTTGTTTTTCAGGATGACAATCTAAACCGAAATCGGCTCGAATTTCAAGCGTTTGTTATAGTTTGACTGGGTTTTGTTTCACACAAACAATACAGCACAAACAGAAGACGCACGGAAGCTGCATATATGAATTACAAAGGAAAACGCGTTCGAACTTGCGTGAAAAAAAACGCGATATTTCAAATGCACACACGCGTTTTTGCTGCGTGTCGAACGCGTTCGAAGCGCGAGTGCGTTGTTCGCTTAATTCTGAGCGGTGGGTATCTTCTGTATACTTGCTTCAGGAAACTGTGCATATAAAGTGGCTCTCTTGACCTAACGTATCACCTGAAGGCTGTTCCAGTTTTGTATAACTTACCTATGAGAGAACAAAGATCTTTTTATTTGACAGCGAGGGTATTAAGTGCACGAAATGACCGTGCTTACAAATAGGCAATATTCGTGTTCTCGCGCGTTCTTGGAGAATGAGCCGACTTCTGCATTAGATAGAGGCTAATGCAGGCCGATATGAATACATATCGCCGAAGGTGTAGTTTGAACACGATAAGAAGTCTGTAGTCCAATCGGACATCAACCCAAGCGGGTTTGCAAGGCTGACATTTACATCGATCTTTAGCTTGCCTTCGATCACATCCATGGGGCTTTCGTCATCTATAGCATCCACATGCAATTCCTGTGCTTTTACGACCAGTTCTACTAATTCACCTCCCACTCTGCAACACTGATTGATAACTGCTTCACCAGTAACTACTCACTGACATCTCTGACCACTTACCTATATTCCATATAACCAACCTGATCCCTTCTCAGTCAAATAAATTGTGTGGAGCCCAGTATATGAAGCCACAAATATGAAATATTTATCGACAACTTTAATAATTTGCATCACCAGCACTTTCCATTAAAGAAAGTAAAAACTAAACAAAGGCAAGCTCAAAAGCCTTGGATCAACCAAAGGATTAATCAGGTCTATAAAAAGAAAAAACAGGTTATATGGTAAATTCTTACATAAAAAACCCTAGCAGTGAAACAAAATATAAGGCCTACAGGAATAAGCTCAATCACCTTAAGGTTTGAAGCTGTTAAAAGTAACTTAAAAGCCACATGGAAGATACTGAAAGCACTCTTGAACAAGTCCATGCAGCAGGCTAGTCTATCCAACCTCTTTTATCCATAATAACAATAAAATAACCAACCCTAAGCAAATTTCTGAAACTTTTAATGAATTCTTTACAAATATTGGCCCAAATTTGGCTTCAAAAATCTCAAGTACTAAAACCAAATTTAATCAATTTTTATCAGGTTCATAACCACATTCTTTTGTTTTCTTCTCAACCAACAAAGATGAAATAAGTAGGCTTATATCTGAATTTAATCCCACCAAATCACCTGGATCTGACAATCTTGACCCATACCTTGTCAAACAACTAGCAGAGCCTCTAGTACCCATTTTATCCCACATCTTTAATAAATCTTTGCAGTCAGGCAGAGTACCTGATAAACTCAAGGTTGCTAAAGTCATTCCTATTTTCAAATCAGGTGACACCAAACAATTCTCCAATTATCGTCCATATCAATCCTTCCAGTTTTCTCAAAAATACTTAAAAGAGTTGTCTACTCCAGACTCCTAAGTTTATCCGTATGTAACACTATGGTAAACAAGACAGGCCCGTGGCCAGTGCGCTTGTGACGTCATTAGTACAATGAATAGAGACACGCGGGGTCCCGGGAGAGGAACTTTTGTCGTGCGTTTATATGCAAAAGATATTATAGCCGAGTCAGTTTTTGCACATGACGGATCCAAGAGCTCCCTTTATTTTTCTTGCCCTCTTTTCTTCTAATTTCGGTCAAACAGATATTCACGAAAAAGTGTATTATAATAATTGAGAGAAAACAATTATCGAAGGCCCCGTAGGAATATTCTTCGTTTGCAACAACCCAGTTTTCATTGCTTTCCGATGCACGTGACAGTACTTGTGTGACGCTTGCTATACAACCTGGCAACCTTTCAAGCTGACATGCTTTGTGGAGGAACTGTGTTGTCATTTTGTAATGGGATTGACTGGGGAATACCCGACATCTTAAGTAGCTGTAAGACAGCGTAATAGCCTTATCTCATCTTCCCAGCGTGTGCATCATGTTCAAGTAGCTGTAATTGAAAGCTTTCAGACTTATCTCTGTAGCACATTAAAACATGACACTTCCCATGATGAAATTACTTCGTATGAAAAAGCCATCTCAGACGTTACTCATCCTACATGTACAAGTCTGATCACTAATATGTTCAAGACTGCTATGCATTAAGCTTTAACGCAAAATTCTGGGTCGATACGAAATTAATCTCTATCGGAAGCTGCAGACGTTTGAATACCGTGACAACAAAGGCGTGCATCACGGGCTTGTGGAGCGAACATTACGGCTCGGATAGTCGGATATCAACCTTGAGCTTTTGAAGACTTCGAGGTATTCAGTGACAAATATTCTCGATGTAATCGCTGCCGGTCTTTCCTGCTTTTGTTAAAGCGGAAAGTGAGTGAAAGCTAAGTAGCTGATGATTCGGGATTCCCCGTTCTATGATATTATGCTCGTGACATTTCATTGACAGATCTTGTATCTTAATCTCGCGTGATATTTGCCTCAAACCTATTAGTAATTCAATATCCTCAGACAATAAACAAAGAACCTTTATTATATACATACTGAGACATACTCACGAAAAAGTTACTGCACGCAAAACGAAGTTAAACGCCGACTGTTCGTATGCGCCGCGCGTTACATAAAGCCGCAGAGTTTCCGACAAAGGGAGACGCTCTGCCCGCAGGGAAAAGTTCAAGTTCTATCAAGTTTCGACACGTCTTCTACTACTTATTCGATGTTCTTTCACACAAATATTGCTCAGAACACAGATACATTGGTTGAAGCGGTATCTATAATCGAGCATTTGCAAAACACAACCCTTCGTACTTTACGGGGGTCCCGCTGGTAACACATCAAGCATTTGTGTACGGCTATTTTCAAGTCTTCCGACGCTTAAAAACAATGCAAGCCAAAATCGCTCTTAAAGTATGGCTTCCGTGCATCCAGAAAGCCAACCGATGATCGTTTTGTTTGGATCAACAACTGAAGGACCGGATTTTTTTTCTATATCCCTTGACAGAGAAAACCCATTGTACTTGGTTCTGTGATTTTGATCTCTGAGTACGTCTGATCTTGCAATGCCTGTTTTTTTAACACATTTTAAAATACAAACGTATCTTAGCACCTCGGTTACTTTTGGCAATCTTCTTTTTGAGCTTCTAGCTTTCTCGCAGCGATGGTTTATTGATCCTAATTTTCTCTTTCCATTTCCATCTGTGGCTTTTTATTGTTTACATGTTGTTTACATGCACGTTCTCGGAACGCATTAGCATTGTGAAGTACGTAAGCTCGGGTATAATCATGAACTTTTGACGACTTTGGGACATTCTTTGAAATGTATTCTTGTATTAGTCGCCTGCTTTTTCTACTCTTGTTCAAAATGTGAAAGGTTATTCAAGGGTACGTGGCTTGGCTCACGACTTCGTCTTGCAGGACTTCGGTTTTCTTTCACATAAACATTTGTGGGAATACAATAAAACTGAGCGAAGCGAGATCTACCAACGGTCACTTTTTCCTCAGCCATTTCCCAATTTTCAAATAATAACGCCATCTGTTCCATTGATTGTTTGACCTTCATGGCACCGAGCCAAAATGTCGCAACAACAACATAAATGCACATAAATGCACAGCAGAGTGAAATTTTGATCCCAAACAAAAGCCAGATTTTCTGACGCTTTACTTGTATCAACAAGAATAATACAAAGTAAAAGAATACAAAGTACCTTCAAGTTCACCCTCATACTAAACAGTTCCATATAATCCGCTATCAAGCGCTTGTCAAGAATCGCCGTCTTTACACAGGTTCTCGTCTTTGTATGTCGAGCGGCTTCGTTCAGCTTGTTCCTTCAAGTTCTCAAGGTTCTGGATGTCAAATTCTTCGTACATTTCTGTACAGTTGTGCATAGTTATGCAGTTCATTGATAAGTTCATTGCATTTGCTTTCATGGCTTTCAATATGGCTTTTGAGGCTGAACGGACCGACCCAAGCCAAAACCGCTCAATGAAATTTAGTATGGGTCTACCGCAGCCGGCGTATGCGTTTGTAAGTAAGATGAGCGGTCCATAAAATGATCCACAGAGCCAACTAAGGCAAGCAACTTGCTGTCTTCAAAATGGCGAAACTGCTCGCCCGCCAAGTCACTTGATCACAACGTCATCACAAATCACATGATAATATGAACCAATCACCGCATGCAGATCTCTAACCCAGAAAAATAAAAAAAATAAAAAAATCGTTGCATTTTAAAGCTTGTGACGTCACAAGCAATAAACGATGATGATGATGATGAATTCAGGCATGTTTTTCTAGGGAACCATGATTCCTCGTTCCTGCAAAAACGCTTTTAACTCTGGAACTCTCTAACTACTAACTTCGTTTTCCGCCATCTTAAAGATTTTGACTCGCATTTGCCTCGATTGTCGTACATATAATTGCCGTACTGTATACATATACATTACGGGAAGACCTTACTTAATTTGTATTGAACGATGGTGTTGATAATTTTACGCTGTTTGCCTTCGTGCAGTGGGTGCAGTGTGACTTGCGCTACTTTGACATGAGCGTGCTTGGCAAGTTCGCAGTGGTCATGGCAGATCCACCGTGGGACATTCACATGGAGGTGAGCGCGTTTCGATCCAGTGGTCCAGTCACTTCCCGTCAATCACTTGCCTCACCAGTTCAGAAGAACATGTTAGATTGGTGTAGTGAGAAATGCTGGTTGGGTCAGATTTCACGCGGGCAAGCTATCAAATGCTAAGTTTTCCACGCTGTTAATCTCCGGTGGGAGACTCTGAAGAGTGATCTACTTCAATTTTCTCCTTACGTTTTTCACCAGAGATTTATCATACAGTATGGAGAACTTGGCTCTTGATACCTTGCTCTGATGGAAGCTTGATTAAACTATCGATTCTCACTACATCACTCATACATTCTCTTCCTACAAGGCTGAGAGAATCTGCATTTTAGTGCTTGGAAGAGAAAAGGTTGTGGTTTTGTTAGAAAAATTAACCCTTAGATCAGCCACCCAATTCTTACTCTCCTCCTGGTGCTGCCTAGCAACGGGAGAGGAAATGGCCCTAGGGATAGCATGCGGGTACAAGTGTTAATCGGGTTGTTGTATTTTGCAGCTTCCTTATGGCACCATGCAAGATGATGAAATGCTTAAGCTGGACGTGCCTTCCCTTCAAGATGAAGGATTTATTTTTCTGTGGGTCACTGGAAGGTAAGGGTTACTACACTCTTCATTCACATTGGCTCTGTTTATACAAGAGACAGATAATCCGTCCAGACGAGCTTGGACGAGCATTTAAAGTTTGCGTGTAAATTCGTCTCTACGTAAATACTGGCAAACAGACAAACTATACGTAGAGACGAGCTATCTTCTTGGTTCGTCCTGACAGAAGTAGTAAAGTGGATAATTCGTGTGTATAATCGAACAATCTGTGTGTCTCATGGTTTGTCCGGTGTTCATTAGCTACCAAACGGTTGATCCATCTGGACGCATTATCCGTCTCTAATATAAACGGAGCCATTCTGATACCAAGTATGTCACGCATGGATATACGCACGCACACAGCCAAACATATCCTCACATCATTTTATACGTGTAGAAGTGAGCATGGCTGCACACATAGCTTAAAAAAAAGGAAAAGTATCTCTATTTATACACGGTAAGTAATTCAGCAGAGCTGGTGGGGCCGTGTTTTTAAACTCGACGTAAATTTGTTAAGAATCCCAACTGGTCGGAAGCTAACCAGTTGGCTATTTACATAACGTGGCCGAGGATTTGAATCCGGGGCTGCCGTGTTGCAAATTCAGTTAGTGTTCGGAGCGGGACTTGAACCTGGGACCCCGGATTTCAAGTCCGGTGCCCTAACCACTCAGTAACAGAAAGTATACCCAACACCAAGGCTTACAATGGAGAATCTGGACCCATTCTTGCACAAGGCTGATGCTTTGTGTTGTTTTGTTGCAGGGCCATGGAACTGGGCAGAGAGTGCCTGAAGCACTGGGGGTAGGAAAACGTGTGTATACTGCACAGCACGCATTGTGACAAAAACGCAAATGTGTGGTCATAATGAACTGGCAATTGAACACTACCGAGAAAGTTGCTTTTACTTTTGTAGACCTTCTTTGTTTTGTGTTTTGTTTAAAATGCTGTTCATGAAGGAGTGCAGTGTTGGATTACGGAGGGAAATGCTTTAGAGCGGTTTTCGGAAGGCTGTTGAACACTTTGGTCTTGGTTTTGCTACGCTTTTTGATTGATCCAAACAAGTTTGTGTGATCTGTTTGTCTTCAAAGTAAAACCAATTGCACACTACTTTGACTTTAGTTGAAAATGTGTCCGCCCTGTATAAGCCGTTTTTTTGACAAGTGATTGACCTGAAGGTATGCTTGTAGGTATCAGATTTGTGACGAGCTCATCTGGGTCAAGACCAATCAGCTTCAACGACTCATTCGGACGGGGAGGACTGGACACTGGCTCAACCACGGCAAGGAACACTGCCTGGTAATGCAGTTGCTACACAACAACATTGATGCTCAAACCTTTTTAGCTTGAGTTTAAATTGTTTTTCAGATGTAGATTCTGTCACCCAATAACACGAGGGGTCTTCTCCCTCGTCTACAGCTTATGCAAGCGAGCAACTAACAACTAGAAACACTACTGAGTACTCTTATAGTGGATACGTAGCTATGTGATATGCGTTTCTAAACTTTTCGTAATTTGTTGTCCGTCCCGGCGGCCATCCCAGAAACAAGTGTCGTTTTGACCAACGTTGACAGTGGAATGGTTGTAGCTATAAATATCTACAATGCCATTCTTAGCACAGCTTCTTGAAGCAATGTTTATTGCTCAAAATTGTATATTTGCACTGAAATCAGATTCAATTTCATGTTCAGTATTTAGAACAGAATACGTGTTATTTGGAGTACAACAGTTGGGCCCATTTTCTTAAAAGTTACTGATGGATCCGCTCGCTAAAACATCTATTCTGTCTTCAGGTCGGCGCCAAAGGGAACCCTAAAAACTTCAACAGAGGCTTTGACTGTGACGTGCTTGTCGCTGAGGTTTGTTCTGCATAAATGGGAGATTGTAACGCAGTGCCATCGAAATCAATAAAACATATTCTCATCTGACCTTTTGCTTCAAATATCTGGTCAAGATGTATATCTTAATCGGTTTGTAGCAAGTGTAGAACTTTAGAAAGTCTAGAGAGTCTTTTAAAGTGTATATGTGCAAAAATAAAAATGTTGAAGTTTGACGGCCATATCGTACGTATTTCTTTGCGATAAGAGTGATCGATTGTTTGTGTCTGGGATTTGCAGGTTCGAGAAACCAGTCACAAACCAGACGAGATATACGGTGTTATTGAAAGACTTGCTCCTGGACGGAGAAAAATAGGTTGGTCACGAGCGCGAAGTAGTGTTTGTGTTCATTTTGACTTTGCACTGACAGTTTATTACTGATATCATCCTCTCTTGCCTGCACTCAGTGATGAGCATGTACACCCCGCCGCCCTCCTCCGCCTTTTATATTTTTCTTAGGAATAGGACAGATAACCTGATTGCAGTCAATAAAGTGTATTTTGTGCCTCAGTACTTGCTTTGAGTGTATGTTTTACGTCGATTTATTGTTTTGTTCATTTATTAATTTATCATCTTTTGCCGTGTGTGAGAAGTGTTATATTCCTTCAAGCTGATGTCTTTCAAGTTGATGCTTAGTACTTTTTTCTATTCACAGAGCTTTTCGGCAGGCAGCACAATGTTCAACCCAACTGGTTAGTACCAAAAACAAATATAACAATTGTCAATTTGCTATCACCTTACGGTGGCCCACAAGTGCAAAACAAAATACTTTCTTTCAAAACAAAATACTTTATTCTAAAACAATTTACTCTTTTCTAGAACAAAATACTTTTTTCTAAAACAATTTACTTTTTTCGCAAAACAACATTCTTTTGTGCGAGGACTCGGATGTGAACGGGAGAGCCTTCCCACTTGGGTGGCCCCGGGTACGAGGTACACAATGGCCAACATGGCGTACTGTTGCTTTTGTGGCACGAAATACGAAGTAGGAAAGGCAAGATTTTGCTCCGGTTGTGGTAATGAGCTAGAATCTGAAAGCACAAGTACGACAACAAATCACGGAGATAAGCCTGTCAAGACACCCACACTGTCCTTCCATGCATTCAAATCTCGCAAAGAAGCTGCGCGCGCGACTCACTTTCGCCCTCCGAAGAAAGCAAAGCGGATCGAGAAAGAAGTGACCATTCGGATCGGAGTGATGCAGTCTCTTCCTGAGGAGCATCTCTGAAGAAGCAGTGGGGCAAAACTCTACCCTTGTCGGTTAGGGTGACCAGTACATATGCAAAAATCCTTAACAAACGAAAGGCACACGATCGCCATTTTAGTGAAGCTGCTTTGCTTTCTTCCTCAAATGTGTACCCCTAAACGAAAACCTGCAGTATCTCTAAGGTGATACTTGTTGTTCTTTTAGGATTACTCTTGGTAACCAATTGGAGGGAGTGCATTTGGTGGACCCAGATGTAGTGGAGAGATTTAAAAGCCGTTACCCAGACGGCAAAATTACCAACCCACCACCCAAGAAAACCTGAGACCCTTTGCTAGAGCAGGCGTCTGCCTGCTAGAGAAAAAGCCCAGAAAGCATAAAAAAAGCTGTGTCAAAGGAAGAGTATGAATTATAAACTGCTGCAAATAGAACAGCTTTGCTCAGCTGTAGTCAAAGTACGTTTCCGCAAGGCAGCAAGACAGGACCTGCACTTTGACTTTTAAAGTGGCTATGCCGTGGACGTTCGTGTGACGTATGACGTCGTTCCAAACAAAAAGAACACTGCCAGTTCTTCCAATAAATCTCGAGACTTTTTAAAGACCTCAAGATTCTTGCTGAATGGACTACTCAGCATATTTTTATTTTGATCCTCTTCTCATTCCCTGTGAGCATTTCTAGTCTGTCAAACATATTTATGTCCGTAGCAAACATCTGAAATAGAAAATTCTGGAATACTCATTGCCATGGAGACTAGGTTTTAGGAATCCGATTCATTGATCATTTCTCGCAAACGAATTAATGACCAGTCTTTTCCAGGTGACTTGTGGGTAACCAAAATATAGAACCCATGTTCCTTTGCGCGCACACTCATATCTTGCAGTGAAACAGCCATCGTTGTGTACGAACTTCGATATTGATGAAAAAAATAAATAATAAATAAAAATATATCACTTTATTTAAGTCTCAAATGTATTTAGCACTGCCGTGCTAATTGGGGAGACTTGAAATGCAGAAACCAAATATCGTAAACTGAACGTAAATTTGTTACGAATCCCAACTGGTCGGGGGCTAACCAGTTGGCTATTTACATAATGTGGCCGAGGATTTGAACCCGGGGCTACCGTGTTGCAAATTCAGTTAGTGGTCAGAGCGGGACTTGAACCTGGGACCTCCGGATTTTAAGTCCGGCGCCCTAACCACTCGGCCACACTGCCTCCATATAATTGAACTTATCGAGACGAATAGACCTTTTTATTCGGCTCCATTTTTTGACCCTTTCACTACCAAGAGTGATCAACTGCAGTTTCTTACCAGAGGTATATTATACATGGCTTTGATAGCTTGATGAAAGCTGATTAAACCATCAGTTTTCACTACATCACTCGTACATCTTCCAAGGCTGGGAGAATCTGTGGTTTGATCTCGGGAGCGAGAGAGTTTTTGAAGAGTTTTTTGACGAAAATAACGAAGTCCGTTGTAATCCAACATGGCCGATACGCCTTGAATTATATAGGTTTACGACTAAATATATCACAACCATCTGAGACAAGTTTCGAATTATGTTCTAGAATGAAGAAATTCCCACAGAAAAAATACACTTGGTTGAAATCATTGCATCAGGGA
Organism: Plumapathes pennacea; assembly: GCA_964036295.1. Lineage (NCBI taxonomy): Eukaryota > Metazoa > Cnidaria > Anthozoa > Antipatharia > Myriopathidae > Plumapathes > Plumapathes pennacea. The sequence goes on along the minus strand of OZ038463.1, from coordinate 26,862,945 downwards.
GATACGATATTCACAGATGATCCCTTCGCAGTAGTTACGTCATTGCAATTACACGTGACTTACGTGGATGACAAACTTGTGCGCGCTCAAAAGGCATCGAGCTTTGCTAACGCAAGTTGACACTTGTTAAATGAGCTATAATTCGCTATTTTTCCTTCGCTTTCATCAACGCTGTTAAACCTTATCAAATCCCTCTTCCTCTTCAATGATTAACCTGTAATGCTATGCAATAAATTTGGTGTCTCAAACAGGTTGCAATAGGGGAAGGGGCGAAGAGCAACAACCAAGTCCAAAATCCAAAAAAGCGCGTAAACAAGATATAATTGTCTCAACTACTTTTGCATGTGATTGTAGCTCTAGTTTACTCATGGCAAATGGTTTGAACCCAGGAGTGTGAACAGTAGGTTGGTTGTGATCGTCCGGGTTAGAGTAGTCTCCAGAAAGACTGTTGTTGGTGACTGACGTTTCGACTATCTGAGCGGAAGTCATCTACATCGGTGAAACTGGCAGAAACCTGAACACGAGACGAACACAAACGAGCTACCAGAAACGGCGACATCAGAAATCACACTTCTGAATACCACCGACAGACTGAACACGACATCAACTGGGACTCTGCTGAATGCATCAGCCACAGTACCAACTACTACCAACGACTTACACTGGAAAGCTGGTACACAAACTTAGAACGGAAACCACTCAACAGATGCCAACAATTACCGGCACCTTACAAACGACTAATAGCTGACATCAAACGCAAGCGAACGAACAATAGACAAATAAACAGGACAACAGAACATCAACTGACCAATAACGAAACACAACCAAGCCGACTCGACCAACCATAGGCCGACATAACGGACCAATCACTTCAACAACCAGAGACATATATACCGCCATCTGACGAATACTTTCACTTTGTAACAAGGCCTTGCAGGGAGGAATTAGCTTCTTGCGAGAGGTGCCTTGTCACAGTCCGGGATCTTTTATATTGAGTAGATCAGGACTAGCAGTCAGGACTCGTTGTCATTTATTTTGGTCCGAAGACCTTCACCAACCGACTCTCAGGCAAAACTTCCCGTCAGAGGAAAGGATGCGAATACTAATAATGCTCTTAACCAATAGTAGTTGGACAAGTCAAGTCCGGCTGGACAAAGAACAAAGTTTACAGGATATTAATTCTAACACCTCTGGACCTGTCTACTCATTTCATATTCTGTTCACTTTGCATCACAAGCAGAGTTCACACCTAGATCTGAGCAGCTGGCAAAACTAGATTTCAAAAGTTTCAAAGTGCCTTCCTTTTGCGTAAAACTGCTCCGTAACAACTTGAATCTGAAGATGACTTCCGCTCAGGTCACCAACAACAGTCTTTCTGGAAACTACTCTAACCCGGACGATCACAACCAACCTACTGTCTAATTTACTCAGGCGGAAAATTGACATCATTAGATCACAATATTGTATCATCATGCTTTGACTCTCTCGTACCAAGGAAGATAGGATTGTATTTGTGGAGGAGGCAGATACCTTGACTCTTGGGAACCTGAAGCGAGCCAAAATTTGGATTAGAAAAGTGACGTATTTGCGTGCGGGCTTTTTTTGTGAAGTTGACTGACGCAATTAACCGGAATAAGACTCAAAGCTGCCTCTGGCACAGTTGAGGCCCCGTCCACACTGATAAAACAGAGTTTTCATACAAAAAACGCATCAAAGTTTTTCCGTCCACACATCATTTTTGCTGTTCACACTAATACGCTGGTCCGATCGAAAATTCTAAATGCCTGGGATTGAGCGTGCGCAGAATTTTTGAGCCAGATCACATGATCATCATGACGTCACGCGTTTTCGAAAAGCTCCATTTTTGCCCTCCACACTACCACATGAAATCGGAGTTTTCAAAAATATCCACTCTGAAGAGCGTTTTCGAAAATATCCGTTTAACAAGCACAATTAAAATGAGATAAATAACTCTTTATTGTCAAAAAGTTGACAAAAGTTTATGTTGTCTAGTGCTATATTCAAGAATTTATTGTTTAATGATGACAAAACAAATAAACATAGAAAGGAGTGCACATTCCTAAACTACGTCTAGTTTTCTTTGCTTCTTTTTTTAGATGGAGCAATATTGTATAAAGTATAAACCAAACTAAATATAATTTAACAGAGTTGGCACGAGGACAGACAATTAAAAGGGAGCCACCTGAAGATTGTCAATGGGACAGGTGGAAGTGATGGCAGGCTGTGAAGATTATCATAATTCAATCGAAGCAAGTGCTGGATCAGTACTACAACGGGAATGAGAAACAGTCACAGTTTAAGTTCAAACTGTTTCCCAATAAACGTAGCGGTCAGTATTCTAAGTGACTTAAATTAAAGAGAAGCAAAAAAGTATTTTTAACAAGCTTATCGCCCAACAATCTTAACAAACTCTTTCAGAATAGCCAAGGCTTCGACGGTATCTTTTTACAACATTTTCAAATCCCGATACTTCCGTTGATACTCGTCCACTAAACTGTGTTCGGAATGGTTGACCACTGCATGAGGTGCAGAAAAAAAAAAACATGGGAGAGACTGAAAAGTTGCTCAACTTTACAAAACAAACACGGATCAATGACAAAAAGATTGGTCCTCTAGGGTAACATCTGAGATACAAATCTGGAACGTTGCTAAGTAGAATGATATCCGTTTCCGCCTAAGTGCACAAAGAGCTGTACTCAAGTTTAAAACCAAGCGACTATCTAAGATATCTGTAGCAAACAAATACTGGCGGGTGCCACGGACTGCTTGTGAGCGAACGTATATATAAAAACCCGCACACGCAAATAAGTACAAGTTCACCACCACATGTGCTACAGTTTCAAGTGGTAGTTAACATTTTACTGTTACTTCTCAAATGTCCTCTTCATATGGCATCAATATACCATAAGACAAGCGACCACAGCCGCCAAGACAGTTGTCTAGAGAGCTGATGGGATCCAAAGCGCTGTATTGACGAGGGGACATCAAGCAGACTTCCCATTGCTTATCTTCCCTGGCTCGACATCGCGTAAACGATGGTGAAATTACATTTGAACCTCCATGCGGGTTGACCTCTTCGTAGTGAAGGGCACTTCGTTTCTCGTAGAAGTCGACAGCCCGTCTAGAAAGTTTACGGAAGTCTCCTCTGGTAAAACTACCCACATAAGCGGGGTGGACTCTCCAATAACAGCTTCTGCCATGCGAGGCAAGCTCGCCTTTGAGAAAGCAATCGTGCAGGGACAGGTTATGGCGGACTGTGTTCTTCCAACCGACCCGACTGGCCGTGAACTCGGGAAACCTCACCTCGATGGCCTGATAGATTTCGGACAAGGTGAGCTGGCGATGAGGCGAAGTAAGGATGGCGGTAGCCACTACACCAACGTAGGACAGTGGAAATCGTTTTCTTCTTTTCGGCACAGCAACAAACGAACTACCACTCACTACAGGTTGAAAGGGGTTTGTCTGCCACGGGACGACTGCTTTCACCTCCCTGCTGCCCAAGTTTGGAAACGCAGAAAATGGTTCGAGATAACTTTGACGCAATGGTGCGTCATGAAACGCCGACTGAGCGCGTTGATTTGGTAGTGTGTTTCCAGTTGGGGAGAATGCGTCCATTGCAGAAACTGAAGAAAACTGTTTTGCTTGAGCGTGCACAGCCACGCAAACAAAGCAACAAACCTCTCAGCATGGCGTCCTTTAAGTCTAAAAACGCCCACTCAGGGGGCTTCATAAGACAGGAACCAACACGATCCCTCCAATCAAGGAGCTGAGTGTCACCGGTGACCGTTAAATCTCTCATGGTTGGCAGCTCAATCTGTTGAAATTATTTATGACAATGCGCCACCCCCTCTTTTACGTACAAAACTGAAATTTCTTTCGACTTTTAAGCCACTACACTGTGTTTTGTCTAGTTCTTATACAAAATAGATAAGACCATTAATGACAAACAATTGAGTAAGCTTGCTACTGCTGCTCAAATGGCTGTTTTATTTTTAGATACCTTAGTTGTTTGTCTGCAGTGAAGAGGCTTGAGACGAAAGCAAACAAAGCCCTTAGCAGGTAGCAGAAACAAACATTCTTTGCTTCCTTCCGTTCTACTCTCTTCTAAGTTTTTTTTTCCTAGGAGTATTAAAGATCTGCACCCTTTCAAAGTCCTTGCCATGACTGGAACAATTTTATTAGCATAACAAATTAATTTCTTGTCAATTGTTTTCCAAAATATTTGATACAAACAAATGGCACCTCCCACTTCTACGCGACTCTGCATGAGGCACTGTAAAAGCACATTTCAAATTTCTTAATTTTGAGTGATATTAGTCAATCGTTGTGTTGAGTTGTTTTAATGAGGCTGCATGTGAAAGCAAAGACAGGGCAGCTCTTTTTTTCAAGTTTAAATCCCGAGAGATTGAGGAAATCTTTAATATATTACTGAAGCCACAAAGGCGGCACGTTATTACAGGTGCTTTTGTCACAGTTACACAAAAGTGTTACCACCTCCTTTGTATAATTAAATAACTGTATCCGCCTCTAAGATAAGACATATTTGACACGTCTAAAAACCAACCCTGTGTGCTATGTGATGATGAAACACAGCGTGGTCTTGTCAAACGCTTTCTAAATTTTGGTAAAATGATCATGCAGCATGAAAGATGCGTGGTCGAAAAATATAAACATCTGTCAAGAAGCAGGTGTAATGGACAATCGATTTGCATTCATCTCAGTTCTCTACTTTCATGTCGGTTTCAGAAGTGTAAGAATAAAGAAAATAAGCGTAAAACATAACAATATCAGTTGCAGGAAAAACTAACGTGGGGTCTAACAATTTCCTGAACACCTGAATAATTTATGGTTGCCTCTGAATCAACCCTCTATTTGCTATAACCGTTTTCACCGTCCAGTAACAATAGTTTTCAAACTTTATTACGAGAGGCCGTTTTTTCTTCGTAAGAACTTGGATGTCAGCAACTGAAACACAACGAATGACTTTGTTCTGTGCTCTAATTTTTTCTTCGTGACCGTCGTATCCAACACCTCTTTTAATTAAAATGAGATGAGAGCAACACTATCAAGCGATTGCTTCATTTTTAACTTGACAGTAGGAGAGCTGAATTGAAAACAATTTTGTTAAAATGGTTACGCCCTCCATTTAATGATTCTGCAACGCCGTAAAATGCCCCTTCATCTCTAGGAGATCCCACTCAGAGAATGCCGGTTTGAATTAAGCACCAGTTTCTCTTTACTGGTGTCCGAAGCACCGCATCAAATCATGAAATGACCACTCTTGAGACAGTCCTGCTGGTTTCTTGTTCTGGTGCCAAGCGTATTTTACACGTTGGACCATTACTCACTAAGAAGTCCACTAAATGGACTCCAATCTGACAAAAATCTGTAAAATGTTTCTTTATTCTCATGTACAATAAAATCCCGCCACCCTCAAGGGAAGCGAGAAATAGTTCAAGATAGCGAGTCCCTACCAAGGAACATTTCTGCGAAGTTCATTTCCAAGGGAAATCGGATAGCGAAGAGTTCGAGATCATTGAATTTGAGATAACGAGGTTATACTGTATTGCGTTCTTCTTGTTCAGGTGATAGTAGAGTAACGTGGATATGGATCATTAACAGGGGATAATGTGCTTATATGGATTATGCACGGTCTAACATTAATGGTACGATGCCACCCTAGCCCCAAGTAGGATTCAAGTAATCTTTGCGATCTATTATCAGCAAGGCATGCAATATGTCAGCAATTAATTATTGCAACACAAAGACTTCACAACCTGAGACTCCGCGTTGATTAATACCCTTAGTAGAGACTACGGTATGGTTTGCGATCTTTGCCTCTGGATCTGCTTTGTGGTACAGGCATCTAATATTTTTGGGAGACCCATTTGCAAAAGGAACTACAGTACATTTGAATCCATATTAAACGGCCACCTCTATAAAGCGGCCGTGGCTACCCGTTGACGGTCCCGACAAGGGTTCTCTTATTGTTTTTACCCCTATTAGGCGGCCATCAAAATCGATACACGCAGTCTGGCTTTGTTTCTAAAAAAGGTGATGACAAAGAGTCCGAAAAGGAAGGCGAGGACTGAAAAAAACATTTAGGGTCTGTTTACAAGGAGATAGGGCTCCTCTGGCACTAGGGTAACCCGGGTCAACTTTTGTTTATATCGTTTCGAGATTTAAAACTTTTCTATTCGTCTTTGTCTTTCTGGGCCTAATTCTGGTTCTCGGTTTCAGTAATTGGCGCTAGAAAGTCAGCTTGATACAAAACTAAACAATTCATCATTGAACTTAGTACAAAATTAATATGATTATGTCAATTTTTATATAGACGCTTTGTACCTTTTACGTTGAACTATTTCACGTTCCGTCTTGTCATGTACTGCATCACGACGCCTTGCCGCATTTACTGCATTAACTTCTGTCACGAGACAGTTCCTTCCGTGATTAGGTCGATTGTAAACTCACCCAAAAGTTGAAATGTTAGAGGTCCTGTGGTGGCTAAGTATACTACTTCTCACTGACAAAGACCAAAGGTTATATTTTTGTGAATTATTTTACGCGTTGTACAAATACCACCGAAGTAATCGTTTGTTATCGATGAGTCCAGAGGTCTGTGAATCATTACTGACTTGTCCCAGGCGGGTAAGTCTAGCGAACCGTTTAGAAGGGCAAAACAAAGCCTGGACACTAGGCTAACCCACCCGGGTTATCTCGTCCCGCCGGCTTGTAAATACGCAAAAAGAAGAAATCTTAAAGCGCTAGGGTAACCCTATCTCCTTGTAAACAGGCTCAAAGGGACATACAGTAATATACAATAGTTTTCAGTGTTCAAATAAAGCAACGTTTCTACCACACCTTGCGCTGAGTTCTGACGAATTCCTATTAAGCGGCCAATGGCCATTTTCCCGAGGGGGGCCGCTTAATAGAAGTTTGATTGTATTTGATGTCTTGGAAATTTGAGGCCTTGCTTAGTAATTTTCCGGGGGGAGGGGGGGAGGGGGTACTCAATAGGAATCTGGGCAGGGAGGTTCCGCTGTCTCTTTGTAAAACCCTGACCCTATTCAAGACACGAAGATTTTGCATCCTGTCTCAGACAAAGTGCTCTAATTTGTGGGCCCTTTTTGCACTGGACCAACATTTACCTATCCAAGAAAGCCGGATAAGTTAGCCTGCGATGCACGCGTTTCCACCGGAGCTGTACGAATATATCGCGCGAAACTGTTATGGCGAGTGCAAAAATATGGTCGAGGGTGGAGGGAAGGAGGAGAAGATCTTTAAGAAAATTTTATACCTTGTTTAAAACAGAGGACCCTAAAAACGATAGTCCCTTATAGGAAACATATGGGAGTATCCCCCAAAGTAATTTAATCAAATTGCCATAATTTCAAACAATTTTCCTCGGCATACTATCCAAGGGTTTTATTGATTTCCACATTATCATTGTTTTCACACTCGGGTAAACAGTTTGTGTGCTGACCAATTTCTCCCGCAAAACCGGACCTCACAGCGCAAAGGACCCTGGAGACGAGGTTGGCTATAACTAGTTCCCAGTATCCCTCAATATGTAAGATGACGGACGGTCTCGCACTCCCAACATAGTAGTCAAAAACAGTTCTTATGATGAAACTGTAAAGTCGAAATGTTCTCACATGACGGGCTCAAACTTATCTCGTCCTATTCATCGTCCAGTGATGAAGAAGATGAGATGGTTGTCGCAAAGAGTGGCCCGCTGAAGACGCTGAAGCCCGCAAGGTGAGGATGAAGCCAAAATGAGAAGTTAAAGTGAATTGTATGTATGGCGGCTGGTTAGCATATATACAATTCGACCCCATAAAGAGAAGAGCTTTAGAAATTAGAAAAACCACCCAATGTACAGCCGTAGGTCAAACACACCCAAAATGACATGTCCGGCACCCCTCGCCTCCTCTTCTCACGAAATTGTTGATTTATCGAAAAAGCGTAAGTTAATTCTGTGCTGTTTCACTTTTTTATTAGGTATAACTCCTCCATTAACACCATGTTTGATGTTATTGATTTTATTTATCTCTTTCATGTCTCCTCGACTAGTAGGGCACATGTGGTTTCGTTTTTCTCGTTCTTACAGAAATATATAAAAAAATGACTGGTAGTATTTTTTGTTGTTGTTTTGAAGGGAAACACTACCCATCCCAAAAGGAGTTCTGGACATGTTCGACACTGCTGGTAAGACAACAACTTTGGTTTGGCAATAAATTGATAACACCTTAGGAAACTAGTGGATTTGCTTTCCACTTTGGAAAATTTGATGTGATTTCTGATTTTTGCTCCAACTATAATATATGCTTCATGACTGGATAATCAAAAAGGAGAACCTTTGTCTCAAGCATCCGCTGTTTTCAAAATTATGGAAGGAGGCAGTGTGGCCGAGTGGTTAGGGCACTGGACTCAAGGTCCCAGGTTCAAGTCCCACTACAGCTGAATTTGCAACATAGTGTTTAAATAGTCACGCTATTAAGAGCCACAACTGGGTAGCCTCAAACCAGTTGGGATTTTTAACAAATTTATGTTCAGTTTATGATATTTTGGTTTCTACATTTCAAGTCTCCCCAATTAGCATGGCAGTGCAGTTTTTAAAGTGCATATAAGCCCAAAAATGATATCTTTACAATCGAATCTACATGAAGGAAACATGTCGATTATTTGAATAAGTATGCATTTTAACGCTGCGCCTTTGAGTTATAAAGGTTTATATTTTGAATATGGTAATGACGTGACGTCAAAGAAGGAACGATTTATTATACAAAATCTTGTTGGTGGATATAAATGACATTTTACCTACGTCCATCTTATATTTGAATTTTGTATAAATGATTTTACCAAATATTTTGTATGAAATCTGAAAACAGTTCCAATTAGGAAGAGAAAGAAATAACATGGAATTACTTCTTTGACGTCACGTCATTACCATATTCGAAATATAAACCTCTATAACTCATAGGCGCAATGTGAAATGAAACACAGAAATATGCTAACAGTCAACTATTTACTTTATGTAGAATTGATTGCAAAGATATCATTTTTGGGCTTATGTGCACTTTAAGTTTAGTTTATGTTGAAGGATGGCTGCGTTGCCAGTTTCAATTCCCCTAATGTAACATGAACCTCTTAAATCCCTTTTTGTTTTCACCCAATACTTTACAGGAAGTAAAAGTGAAAACTTGTTTGTGCTGTGCACTCTTTTCAGAGCCAATACAACTGTCAAGTCAGGATCAGCCACAGCACGAGGGTAGAGTGAGGTCCTTCCCACATTTCCCAGGAAACTGGTCAGCACATGTTTATATCCCAGGTGTGTAAGTGTTGAATCATTTCTGGTAAAATGTGCTCCAGCATTTTAACATTAATGTTACAGGTACAGGTGTAAGAGTGCATGACCCATGTGGGTCAGTTGCAGGTTGTGGGTGTTAAGAGCAGAGGAATTTCCCCATTGCTGTGAACTGTTCTCTATTACCATATTACTAATTCAGAGATCATTGTAAAGCGCATTTGAATATATACACATAGAATTTGTGCTATATATAGAGATTACTTCATGGAAAGTGCATGCGTACAGTTTTTATTCATGAGTTGTGAAGTATCAATAACAAACAAGCGAGGCTTTGCGAGCAAGTGAGTTTTATGATACAAAACAACGAGTGAATAAAAACTGTACAAAGCACTTTCCATGATGTTTTCTGTTTATTATATACATACTGAAACATTTATCATTCTGGCATAACTTTTTATTCAAATGATTCCAAAATAGTAAGTGGAAAAATAGCTCACAATGGAACCATCATGATCTTACAAACAATATTAGCGAAGTAAAAATGAAATACTAATGTCATAAAGATTACTCCGAATCTGATTCTAGAGCTCTAAGTCGCTTCGGCGGGACCGGGAAACCCTTTAACGGTAGTGAAAAATTGTTGTTCGCAGCTTGTGATTGGACAAACGATTTTTTTCACATGTGAAAAGCGTCGTTCGCAGCCTCTCATTGGCTGGAACTCATTTGCGTATGAAATTTTACAATATGGCTTTTTCGTGAGTATATGCCTCAGTATGTACATAATAAAAATGCATCATCATCATCATCATCATTCCAGCCCACAGGTTTTTGAAGCATTCAACGTCTTCTGGTATCATTTTACACATAGAGAGACATTTTTATAATGAAATTTTATAAATTGTATTATTTTCTGCAAAAATATAATACACAGTATGTATCTAAAGAGTGACTCAGTCTGAAATTGAAGCACTAACATATGTGTATGTTTGAATTAACACACTGATTTATGAAGCTAGTGGATATAACAGTTTACTGGGATTTTCATTTTTCTGCATAATTACCATTTTTCTACTCATCTCTTTAATAGGAATATATAGAATAAATATGTAAATTTTCCGCTTTAGATTGTGAAAAGTTCACTGAAAGAGAAGCATTGTTTCTTTGTAAAATCATTATCTTAGTTTTCATTTACCTCATTTGAGTTAGGAGGATTCAAGTGAACTAATTAAAGTATTTGTTTTCTTTCTCTTCATTATGTGGTTGATTGTTTCATTATTTTAATATACTGTACATGTACATGTAACTTTACAGTTGAAATGTCTTCCGAGCTGGAGCAAGTGGCACAGTCATTGGTTGCACAGCTGCCCTCCTCCATGGCTTCACAGATGCATGTGCTGGCACCATCTGAACTGCATTTCAGTTTGTCCAGGACTATTCCCATTAGACATTACTGGATTGAACCAATAGTGGAACAGCTCAAGATCAGAACTTCAAATCACAGCAAGTAAGTACACTGTGATATGGTGGATGGGTGGTAATTAATTGTAGTAAATAATAGTATTTTGAAATAGTGATGCTGATAATAATGTGTATGGCAACCAGGGGACTTCATCAACAAAGGAGCTTTTTCAAATCTAGACTTGGCTTTAAGGTATCACCAACAGCATATGAAAGATCTAATGGGGGTCTACAAAAGCTTGTCTCAGAATTTTGAAATTTTGCTTCAAACATTTTTTATGAACTTTTTAATGTAAATTGTGAAAATTTCTCACATCTTTAAAATTTAAAAAATCATAAAAAAAGTTTTGAATCAAAATAAAAGAACTGAGACACCCTTTCTTAGACCTTCATGAGTCCTTTCAAATGTTGTTAGTTTCGTTCCGATCAGTTAAAAATTGAGGGAGATTAACTGAAAAAATAATATAAAAAAACCTGTGACATCAGTGATTGTGCAATAACGTTTGCCATATTTGGTATTAATGGCAGACATCAGAAGCAGCTAGACAATTTAATAACAAACAGTTTGATATATAGCATGCCTATGTTTAGTCAATTGATGCCATTTAAATAAAATTCTGCTGGAAAGTGGTCATTTAGGAGGGGTGATACCTTAATACACATGTCACAACTCGAGCACTTTCACAAATCAATGTTATAAAATTACATTCCCTGCCTTTTGTGATCACTAGTTTTGCACAAACTAAGTATGTCATTTAAGGGCAAGTTTGATTAGGTCTATTCCACAATAGGGATAGTGATACTGATTTATAAAATATTATGATATTTTGCTTTGGATCTGAATTATGTCGAGATGTATTGGGAGCTGTTCAAAATGGTAGCTTGAAGGTTTTGAAAACAATCCTGAAAATATGTCTCCAGAACAAGCAAAACTTTACATCATTTTAGCTACTCCTATTTCTGAATGCAGTCAATCAAACACACTCTAGCTAGGTTTGTTTAACAGGCTTAAACAGCCTAAACAAGGAGACATTAGGTGAGTGCCTTATTGAGAGCCACCTTGTCACGTCAAATGATAATATTGACTGAGCAATGTTTGTGAGAAATGCTTAATGATGTAACACCATGCTGGTAATGATAGTGATCAATTATGTAGTGCTGGTGGTAATGGTAATGATGATGATGATGGTGGAAATGGCAATGATAGCAATCAAAGTGATGTTACTGTTTAATGATGATGGTGATGATGATCTGGTGATTATGGGGCGTGATGGCAGTGGTGTTGATGATGGTGATGATGATCTAGTGATTATGGGGCAGCAGTGGTGTTGATGATGGTGATGGTGATTGTAGCCTGTGATCAGTCCCTATTAGACTATTGTACAGGCCAAGGGGGAAGATCTCAGAAACTGTTTTGATGATACCAGAATCTGGTGTCACCTCCTGATTGGTCATGAGAGGCTGTCACTCTAAATTTATACAATTTCATTGGAAAGCACACTGAAATAACAGTACTAATATTATTTGAAATATGGTGGTTGGATTTCTTTCTTTCTTTTTTCTTCTCTCCTTCTAAACTCAAACAGAATCTCACCTTCAATACTCGCATTCTCGCCTTGGTTGAAAGGCAATGGCTGAGAGGATTTCTGGCTCTCTTGTGCTGGTGATTAAGTTCGAATTGTTAAAAGGAATGAGGAGGCCTTTGATGTCATGATAATTATGACTAAAGAATATGCAAGCATTGCTGCATTAGAAATCTAAATTTAATTTGTTCATATAAGAAATGAAGAGGCCTGGGAAATAGCATTACACACAAACACATGAGCTAGGCCAGTGGTTGCTAAGCCTATATTATATAGAGATTGGGATGTCATTGGTTTCAATAATGAAGTGACCAAGCAATAAGATAATGTGCTTGAAATTTGCCAATGAGAAGTAGGCAGAGAAACATCTGTATGGTATATCTGTATGGTGTTCATATCCTACAGAAGATGTGGGAAGTAAACTGTCCTGTTGTGCAAATGGAGATGTTGGGCCAGTGGACCTACACTAGAAAAATTTCATTGAAGCTAAACCAAAGCACGAACTAAAAATAAGAAACCTAAATTTACTAATTTATGAATTTAATGTTTCACTCCGAGTGCAGCCCATACTTTTCAATGGTTGGAAAATTTAGCGACACTAGGTTCAGATTTTATACATATAGCTGCAATCATGTGTGGTAATAGTTGGCAGCTCAATGACAGACTGAGATTGAATGAGCATAAGGGCAGCTGTACAGATTTGTGCACAGGTTTTCCTCTCCCCCTTTCCTCCCCAGATCCCACTCAGCTCACTTCTCTCACACCTTTGTTTTTGTCCCCTCCATGATAGGGCCTGTATGCAGGCTATCAGGTGGTAATGAAGATAGTGAGGTGATGACAATGATCATGTCAATGATGAATATGATGATGGTGATGATGATCATGATGGCGATGATGATGGTGACAGTGATAGCGATGGTGATGGTGATGGTGATGGTGCTGCTGGTGCTGGTGCTGGTGCTGGTGCTGGTGCTGATGCTGATGCTGATGAATGCTTGAATTTCAGCCTATGTGTTGGTTTTTCATTTTCTTTCTTCTTTTTCTCTTTTGTAGGTTCTCCTGTCTCCTTCACTGCCCGGAGTGGTATATCAATGATGAAAAGACAAGGTAACAACAAAGTTAGTTACTAATCAAGCTCCGTGCATTTTCCAACATCCATAATGTCTGCCTCTTGTACTGCAGGTCATTCTTGGGACTGAAAGTGTCATCTGGAGAGAAGCAGGTAAAGTTGTTTGTCTGTGCTACTCAAGAGGGAGGAGAGAGGGGAGGGGGGTGGTGGTGGTGGGAAGGCTTAGGTTTTGTTTTGTTGTTTAAGTGTTGTTTTATTATTTATTGCTCGAAGGCTTAGGGTTGCACTTGGTTGGACTTCACCAGATGACATTGCTTATCTGGCTCATTTAGCAATGTTGATTCCTACAATAGTTTCCATAAACCTGGCATAAAATACAGTTGAAGCTCCCTTAAGTGGACACCCTTGGGAAGCAGAAAAAGTGTCTTTCCGTTTACATGAATGTGTAAATACAGAGTTTGACTAAGCTACAGTTTAAACGGGATTTTGTAGAGGTGTCAATAAGTAGAGCTGTCTGCTTATGAGAGTGTCCACTCAGAGAGCTTAGACTGTATGCCAGTGTAGTGCGAGAAAGACTAATCACACTGCGTATTCCCTTCTCTCAACAGCTGCAGTCACTGGTAGATGTTGTTGATAGTATATTTGGTGAGTTCGCCTTGCCTGGATTTTACAAGGTAATGTATTTGTACGAACTGCTAATCCCTTGGTCTTCTGGAGAAATGGCTCTTTGTAGTATCTTTGTCAATTGTAGACCCCTGCACACTCCACAGCAATGGCAGCCAAACCAAATTTAAAGTCGTTGCACCTTGAGAGCACATACATACAATAAACCTACGGTGGAACCTTCCCGAAGGTATCACGCTTGGGGGTCGTTCACGGCAAGTTGTCACCACAGGAGGCCAAAATAAGCTCGCGTAGGGTCCAGCTATACTTGAAATACGATAGTTGCAGATACCCCTCGCTCTGACATTGATGGGACTTTTACTTTGGTACTCCCAAGAAGAGTAGCCTTTGTTTTACCGAAATGTTGACTCAATCTTTTCTTCGAAGCCAAATGCTACACGCAAAGGAAGGAGAAAAAGAATGGTGTGTGTTATACTTTTGCGTTGAAAAAAAGAATCGATTGCGTGACGAAGTACGTATTTCCCACGGTCGGTCGGCACGACAAATTAATTTATAGTCTGCCAAGCACGTTCTCAAAATCTAATACTCCAATTTTGAAGTTGGTCGGCCGTCGTAGTACGGGAAAAAAGAGACACTGATTTTCCAATTTTGAATTCATAGGCAGCACAATTAAATAGGCTTCCTGTGCAATTTGGTTTTACTCTGGACTGCATGCACAAGACTCAGGCATGCATGTTTAATGAGCTCGAATTGTTTTGTACATGAACGCGCTCAAAACAACATGATTTCTCCCAGAATCAAAGCAAAACTTGAACGGTTTACTTCAAATTAAGCACGGGCTTCAGACCTAGTCATACTTCTAAGGGCTTGTGAACGATTCTCGCTGCAATCACCGCATGTCAAATTACAGTATTTGTTACAGTTTTAGTCTTGAAAGAAATAATAAGACATCTGACTAAATCATTCAAGACTCCAAGTTCCGATTGCTCTGAGCCAATACGGTAGCCGAAACTGGCGACAGAAGCGTATTAAAACAATACTTCGAGAGAAAATGATCAGCATACAGATTTTAATACATTCTTGAAGTGATCGAGTTACAAGATACGGGTAGAATACATTTGTCACGGTGATTGTTCGCTTTCCACTGACTAACCTTTGTTGCTTGTCCTTTCTGAATAAGGATCTGAGTTTAACACAAGACGGCGTCTGAAGCTCCCGATTTGCTTCCAAGCGCTGTTTCATTTGCTGAGCCGTTTCTTCGGCACGCTTCCGTTCATGATGCTGTCGGTTATCAAATGTTTGTCGTCTTTTCTCTAGACGTATTTGGCGCTGTTCGATCGTTTCACGATTTCGCCTTGCCCGTGCTAGTTCCCTTCTCTTTTGCAGACGAGCTTCGCGAGACCGTGCTGTGTCAAGTTTTCCAGTTTTTCAAATTCATTTTCGTGAACGCAGTTACGTACAGTTGTTGCTTCGTTCAAACCTTTGTTTGACCTCGCTTTGACGCTAATCGATAATTATTATTACGTCATTGCCTTAGAGGTCGCTCTATGACAGACTGACTGACGAACATTAGATTTCGAGATGGCGACTCGCTTGGAGTCTCCACACAAAGCGAATTTGCTGCATTAGCGCCGTGATTATTACCCTCACTTCGCTTCGCTCGGGGATTAAATGTCGCAGCGTTCTTAACGGAATAACATTTTGGCTTAAAAAATCAATCTTTTGTCTTGTTGTGATCATTTAGAGCTTGAGAATGGGCAAACATCTCCCCACCTCAACATGGTCGGGTGTGGGCTCATTAGTCCAAATAGTGCCATGGTTAATTGGGGTAATGAATCCCGGCTCTAAGATTTCCTCTTGTGCACATGACTTGTCTCTCCTTGAGTGTGAGTAATTCTGACGCCTCTTCCAGGACCCCTCGTTTCACGTTAGTATCGCCTGGTGCTTGGGAGATATCCATTCTATCACTGACGGTCAACAGGTGGTATGTAAGGTTTTACCTACACGCTTATATACGTTGTTTACATGAAGCAGACGTGGTTGATCCAGGCAAAACGTCGAGCAAGTTAAGGTTTTCACATTTGACCTACTGCTGCCTTTGCGGTGCTCACTTGAAGCAGACACTGCACAGAGAACGGTGCGGTCGCGGGCAAATGACACGAGACAACAGGACACATGTAACGACACTTTGCGATACCGATGTGACGTTCTACAAGTAAGCTCTTAGACCTTTAGGGGAGCAGTGTCAAGTGCGATGTCTGTTTATACCCGTCACGTGACACTCGGACAAGGCGTGGCTTTTTTAAATTTTTTGCAGGACGGGCGTGGTCATTGTATCTCAGAACTACTGGACAGGCCTCTGGATCAGGTAGCTGCGAAGGCCAGCCGAGTGTGTTGCAAGATTGGGAACAAACTGTTCTCCTTTCCCCTGCGATAGCAGCGGCAACACCGAGGGTCCGAGGTATTCAAAAGAACGGTCCCAGCTTCAACTATTGCTGAGGGGATGCCCAAAATGAGCTATTCCAAAAGAAAGTGGCGGGTAGTAATCTGCCCTGTTGTAAGAATGGCGGAGATGCTGAGTCAGTGAAGCAGTTAGCTTCCGTTTCTTGGTGTACAGTTTGCAGGAGTATCGTTGAGCCACAATGTAGTCATAGCTGTCAGTCACAGGAGCAACAGTGAAAAGCGGTATCTTTAAGGTATCTGCCCTGGCTAATTTGGACGTTTTTTGAATAATCAATCAAAAAAATATTTCTTCAGTACAAAAATAGCTATTCTCCTGAAATTTCGTTTGTAGGTGCTGTAGGTCACGTAGACACTATAAAAAAATATATAGATGGCTGACTATAAAATTAATTGGATTAATAGACGACCCCCTGGTGGTCTCTCATTTCCAAAAAAAAAAATTAAACTATTGACGCAATTATTACATAAAGCCCAATTTCGAATCAAATTAATGTTTCTTACACCAAAACCCAAAAACGTAGGCTTGGCAATTTGGATTTGAATATTTTTGGCGGAGAAATATGAGATTCAAAAATCGAACAAGTTATAAAATTTGTGAATCTTAAACTATTTAGAATCTTCTAGTTGCCAAGCGTACGTTTGTTTATTGTCGAACAAGTAAACTAGCTGCCAAGTTTCAAGCATCTGGCTTTTAAATTGCAGAAGTAAAATAAAATTTGCGAACACGGGAGTTTCTTGTAGTCGTCAAATCACCCAAGAATTGGACGAAAACAGCAATCAGTAGATTTTCTCTCTGGACTTATTTGTGTGCTAACCTTAGCGCAAATCACTACGAAAGAAGTTAAACTTCTTGAGGGAAAACCTACGGAGCTATATCGTCAAGTTTAAGATGCCTCGAATCGCAAAAACCTTGCAAGTAAGGAGTCTGCTTTCTGGTGTTCTTTATTGGGTCGAAGACATTCACACCAGTCTAATTAAATCATATTTATGACAAACTGTAAGAATGAAGAAAGCACAGTACAGTACTACAAAGTTGTTTGGTTATAATTATTGTGACCGCACGATGTGTTATTTTGTTTCATTTGGATCACAGTCTAAATCCGTTGTCCAGTTTTTAAAATGACCTCCTGGTTGAGGTTTTATACCAGCGCTCCGTCCAGGGAGGGCAGGGGAGCCAGGTCACCTCGCCTTGCAGGTGCTCGTTGGGCCAATCGCATCGGAACGGCAAGACGCAGACCTTGGTACAAAGAGAACATCCAACGAACTTCGTCCTCTGCAAAAGAATACAAACAGTTACCCTACAGATCGAATCGTCTTGGCATTTTTTTTTTTTTTTGGTTCGGTAACAGTATCTTGTAGCTTCAATTCATTTTACCTGCATCTTGTTTTCAAGGGAATGTTTCCCAAATAAGACATCTGCTACTTAGTTTGGAAATCCCTCAAGAGAGATTTCCAAAACCAACCTTGACTTTGACCTCAAAAAAACACGAAACGCGTGTCGATATACCAGTTTCTCAAGGTTACGCGCGCGTATCTAAGCTTAACTGGCCACAACCTTCGGTTGTAGAAAACGTCTTTAAATCTGAAGATAGCTGCATTTACTCAAATAAGAGCGCAAAATGAAGCATCTGCATCAAAGCCGAATACAGTCCGCCATGAAAGAAAGTTGAAAGTTAAGGGTTTGTTCGATTGGGTTTATTCCGGATTAGGAATAGCTAAAATGACCCAAAGTTTTGCTTGTTCTATAATGGAGATTTTGTTCGAACTTGTTTTAAAGGCCTCCATGCTTGCATGATTGAACAGCTTTCGATATATCCTAACCTTAATCAACCCCAAGCCAAAGAATTTTACAGATCAGCGGCGCTATTCTTATTCCAGAATAGACCCAATCAAACGCGCCCTAAATTTAGAACTCTTAGCCCACAAAGCATGGATGCGATCGTTCTAGTGCGCTTGCAAGCTTAGAAACTGGCCTATTAGCTACAGTATATTTGCTTCGTCTATGTATTTTTTGCATGCAGTACTCGCTATAAAAATGCTGTAAAAATTATTTGCACCTGCGTCGTATGATACTGCAGCAATTCATCTGAACTGTACTTTTAAGTTTAAGAGACAATTGTCATGTCGGGAAAGAATACCGCGAGATAAGCTCCGTTCGCATGGTGAAAATGTAACGAAAATAATGCCGATATGTACAACTATTCAAGTTTAAACGACAAATATTCTGTAAGGCACTACCAATTAGTTAAAGAAGCCGTCGTCTTGCTCTAGAGGTATATTTATTATTGTTCTTATTTGTATATTTTGGACAAAACAATTACTCCAAGAGCTGCAAACTATGCAGCTCACCTGGGGTCTACGTTATTATGTTTAGTTATTATTTGCCCTTCAGTCTAGTGCGAACGAGCGCTTGTCTACTAACCTTGAGGGAGGAACACTTTTCTGTAAGGCACCCCTGAGATGAACGACACCTTCCGTTTCCTCAGTTCGCTTTTCTTGCCGGTGCTTGGTGTTGCGGTTTCTGGCTTTGTTTCGCCTCCTGTGGCCTCTGCCCTCAACTCAGCTGCGAATCTGAACACACGGAATCAGCAGTTTTGACACGTTTCTTTTCAAACCGCAACCTGGGGGTATAATCTCCCTCATATGCGGAATAAGAGACGAAATAACCGTCCGCACTAAGAATAGAGTTCAGTCCCTCCTCGGCTTAAGAACTATGGGGTGTTGTACAATCACCCAGCACCAAAACTAAACACCGGCAAATCTTTTATAGAAGCAAGCTGAATAAAAAGTAAGCTTATACAGAAACACTTTCATACAATGACTCACTGCTCTCTTTATGTTGTACCACAACCGACAACAGCAGTGTTTGAATACCTAATTTTCTCCTAATGAAAACGCGTCCCCCTTCCCACAATATTACGTTGATTGTTTCTGATACTATACATGCCATCATCTTCAGTTGTTCGCCGGATAGATCGCTATCCAGTGGATAAGTGTAATTTAACTTTTTTTGAGAACTAAATATATATTTAGCCGATCGAAGAAGTCATTTTATTTTATTGTGTCTTCTTCATTTGTCCACCTTTCCGAAAATATAGTTTGTGTGTATATCTGTATTTTTTGGTGAAAAAACAAAAACAAAAACAAGAAACAAGAAAATGCATAAGTACCTCCTCAAATATTTCTTCGCAACCGTTTATTTATTTATTTTTTGTTGATTTGGCTGCCACGGGATTTTTCCCAGCAATATGAACAATATTTTTCTGAAAACAGCGGTCCGAAGTTCTAGTGGCTTAAAATTTTCAGTTCAAAGCTTCATTATCATCCATTCACCCGTTCCACAATGCAGTGCGTCGGCTTTGTTTGTCTGAAGTCGCGTGCGGGAAGTTTATTGAAGCTACATCTAACTACAGAATACCCCGCATTTTTTGGAGCACCCTAGAAAACAGTGGATACGCGGATACGCAGTCAAGCTAGACCACCCTCTTCAGTAGAACGAGGAATACACTGGAGTTAGACCACCCCTAAATTTTTTAAGTATATGTCGAATCGAAGTGAATACGCGGATACGCAATGGAGTTAGACCACCCCCCCCCCCTCCTAAGATTTTAAAGTATATATCGAAGTGGATACGCCGATACGTGGATACGCAGTCAAGCTAATACTTCAAAAAGTTAGGGGGAGGGGTGATCTGACTTCCCCGCGTATCCGGATACGCAGACAGCCCTTTTGGAAGTGCGAGGTATTCTGTAGTTTGCCATTGGCCACCACCTCGACCACGACAGATGTCGATGATCAGGAGGAATTAAGCGCAGATGTTCAAGCCAAGCCAAACATGTCAGCCCAGAAACTTCGAAACCCATCCTGTTCTACACACGAGGAAAAAGACGGCGAATTTACACGAGCAGCCTCGAATTATTTGGGCCTTCGATTGTCAAGAAAGCAACGACTTGTACTGGCACACAGCTATAAATTTATCCCCGAGCGAAGCGAGGGTAATAATTACGGCACTAATGCAGCAAAATCGCCTTGTTTGGAGACTCCAAGCGGGTCCCCATCTCGAAATTTAATGTTCGTCAGTCTGTCAGTCTGTCATAGGGCGACCTTTTAGGCCAGGTGCCTAAGGAAGTGACGTAATAATAGCTTATTTATCGACTACCGTAAAAGCGAGGTCAAAAAAGGTTTGAACGAAGCAACAATTGTACTTAACTGCGTTCACAAAAATGAATTTGAAAAGTGGAAAACTTGAAACAGAACGGTCTCGCGAAGCTCGTCTTCAAAAGAGAAGGGAACAGGCACGGGCAAGGCGGAATCGTGAAACGATCGAACAGCGCCAAATACGTATAGAGAAAAGACGACAAACATGTTATAACCGACCATCATGAACGAAATGCGTGCTGAAGAAACGGCTCCGCAAAAGGAACAGCGCTTGGAAGCAAATCGGGAGCTTCAGAGGCCGTTTTGTGTTAAACTCGGATACTTATTCAGCAAGGACAAGCAACAAAGGTTAGTCAGTGGAAATCGAACAACCACCGTGACAAATATATTCTACCCGTATCTTGTAACTCGACCACTTCAAGAATGCATTAGAATCTGTATGCTGATTATTTTCCCTCGAAGTATTGTTTTAATACGCTTCTGTCGCCAGTTTCGGCTACCGTATTCGCTCAGAGCAATCGGAACTTGGAGTCTTGAATTATTTAGTCAGATGTCTTCTAAAACTGTAACAAATGCTGTAATCTGACATGCGGTGATTGCAGTGAGAATCGTTCACAAGCAGTATGACTAGGTCTGAAGTCCGTGTATAATTTGAAGTAAAGCGTTTAAGTTTTGCTTTGATTCTGGGAGAAATCATGCTGTTTTGAGTGGGTTCACATACAAAACAATTCGAGCTCATTAAATATGCATGCCTGAGTCTGGTGCATGCAGTCCAGAGTAAAACCAAATCACACAGGATGCCTATTTAATTGTACTGCCTATGAATTCAAAATTGAAAATTAGTGTTCCTTTTTCTCGTACTACGATGGCCGATCCACTTCAAATTTTGAGAACGTGCTTGTCAGACTGTATGAATTAATTTGACGTGCCGACCGTGGGAAATACGTACTTCGTAACTCAATCGACTCTTTTTTCAACGCAAAAGTATAACACATACCAATCTTTTTCTCCTTCCTTTGCGTGTAGCACTTGACTTCGAAGAAAAGATTGAGTCGACATTTCGGTAAAACAAAGGCTACTCTTGTTGGGAGTACCAAAGTAAAAGTCTCATCATTGGCATAGCGAGGGGGTATCTGCAATTATCGTATTTCTAGTAGATGTCAATTTGCTTATTGACTGCATCTCTTTAGCAGCAATTACGTAGGTCTTGCCGCAATCCGCAGTACAGTTATATCAATGTGATTTCCAGAGGGAAGGTTTGGCCGAGTCTCTCTTGCTCATATGCTAACTTTGTAACAAGAAGACCCCCCTGAAATGAGCAAGTCTAAGTGGTATAAAGTGTTAGCTATAACCCTGTAACTCTGGTGTCTTAGTTTTGGAGGAGGAGCTCGTGAAGTCAACAGGATGCCTGTATTGGCTTCTCATAAGTTAAAAATACTACAGTGCAAATGCAAGATGCTGACAGTGGCTTTTCAAAACAGTAGAACAAAAGTGGTTAAAGTACTACTCTTTCAGTTGATAGAACCTAGCAGAAAAGGGGGTATTAATTAAAGATTGGTGTTGTTTTTGTGATTTCAATTTGTACAGGGAAAATCCTTAACCATGAAGCAAAGTCACTTGCTTGCCAGTGCTGAAATCTTCAGTTGAATTCGGGAAACTAAAAGAAAGTAACTGCACTGTACTTCTACATGGTAAATCTGGAATATTTTGCTTATCATAGAATAAGGGGTTGGAAATGGTCAGGCATTTGTATGTCAAGTTGTTATCTGTCACTTTCCTTTGATGAAAATTCACGATGTTGTCTATTTGTATGCATTGAAACTCGATACAGGTTTAAGAATCCTTGCATTAACTTTAAAAGGGGCAGTGTCATGAGATGCGCATGCACGCAAATTTTGTTGAATCTTGACAACATTCGCCCCATGTTTTCAAGTTTGAAATCCAAGATGGCGTCTACAAGGGCGGTGAATAATCTGCCGCTGGTGCCATCTTGAATTTCAAACTTGAAAACACTGGCCGGGGCGAATGCAAATGCGTGCACATGCAATCTTTTGACACTGCCCCTACAGTGATTTCTTCAAGATTAGCATGTGTCGAAATTTGGATATGGTGGCTGATCTACCGTACAGTATCTCTGTTGCTTTGCAATGGTTGCGTAATTCTCTTTGCACTCTGCAATGAGTTAGACAATGTTTGTATTCTTTATCGGTAGAAGTGGTTACCATGGAAACAGTTTTTTTTTGAAAATGCACCTTAATTTTACCGCACAGAAAATCCTAAGTTTGAAATAGTTTGGTTAATCCTGCAGAAATGTAATGATTTTATCCCCAAGCCCTGCGAGGGTAATACTCAGCACACTAGTGCGATTTCGATTTCCACTGACTCAAGTTTGCTTTATCCTTTTTGTTTTCACAAAAACAGCGTAAAGCAACTTTCAAAGCCGTTATACTTTGTTGTGTGCTCACGTCGACTCCAGTCGATGTCTCAAAGAAATCGTTCCATTGATTTTCCCAAATGACAAGCTTTCCTCTACACAATGGCACAGTATCCAGTCGTCCGTCGAATAGCTGTAATTGCAGACGTCAGCGGTTTGACATACAAATGAGGCGAATGGGTCGTTTTAGCATTTACTTCCACTTCGGTGAATAATTGTTAATTATCGTATTTCTAGTAACTATCTATTCTGTGAATAGCGCTATCCACTTTTTGAACAACTGCTTAGTGAGTAATACGTACTTTTTCCAGAAGTGTATGAGTGAAGTGAACACAGACTGGGCGGCTTCGTGAAATAGTCCTCTCTCGATGATCCCGCTCTGTAACAGCCCAACGATGTTCTCAGCCAAGTCATTAGGAACATTGATCTGCAGAGAAAGCAATATTTTACATTGAACTCAGCCACTGGGGCGAGTTTGGGTTTCATGATTTCATGAGCCTCTCCACTGGGACGACAGAACAAGTGTTATTTGTTGACTGTTTATGCAAGATACTACGTCTGGCCTGATGTTGAGTTTCTGGCTAGTCTCTGTAGCGTAACGTGCAAAAGTTGACGGAGGCCAAAATTAGAGTTCTTTTGATACAAACCAACTACTTCCCCCGAGGTAGAATCTCTTCATCGGACACTACAAGGTTCTATTTGGGGAATTATATTTTTGTAAACACCAAAAACTTACTGCGCAATTACATGAGAACTGGTCCAGGTCGGCAAGCCGGGACCCGGCTCTGAGCCACCGGGATCCCGGTTGACGGGGTTGATATTTTCCCATGTAATCGCACATAACCGGTCAGCCCTTCTTGACGGGCCAGCAAGAGGCCAGCGGCAAATACAATACTCACGCGCACATTCAGGCCGCCGCGGCCCGGGCTGACTCGCCCCATGTAATGGCGGACTGAGCACAGTCACCGGGCTAGTCCGGCTAACCGGCCAAGCCCGGCTCATGTAATCAGGCCCTAAGAAACCTCTGACTTCTTATTTTTGTAAAATGCTGACCTGAATTCTTGGTGCAAAATCGGAATCAATGTAGCACTTCACGATGGTTTTTGCTTTGTCGTGCAGCAGCCTCTCGTCATCCAAGCTGTAGTTTCCTGCGCGTGCGCACTCGGTGGCGTTGTCCGATAGAGCTTTAAACCTTTTGAGGAAAAATGCATGATAATATAGCATAGTTTTTGACTAGATAGTATGCAGAGGGGTTGTACAGGGACGCGATGTCCCACGGACATTGAGCGATAAGGTTTGTCTTCTTACGGTTTGCTTTAAGAAGATTGTAAGAATTTACTTTGGGAACACAAACACTTTAACTGATTGCTGTTACAAAACGCTGCTGTTGGTCAGTTGATGTACTTTTTGGAATTTCATATGCGAAACACTGTTTCACAAACTGTTTCAAGCAGAACGTGAAAATGAAAGTATTTTCAAATCATTGGAATTAAACAGACAAAAACAAAAACCAATTGTTTCACGTCTTGTAAATAAGCGTCTAAAGCGTCATATAAGTTTAACTCAAGTTTATGTTTATTTGGAGATTTTTGGCGCAGTTACTTACCTTTCCACTTCTAACCAGAACTCTAGGTCGCTGACCAGGCGGTCCATGTTAACAAATTTGTTGTTGATCATGCGTCGCGTTGGATTCAAGGCGTGGCGTCGAGTGTCTGTAAGTCAGGGTAAAGTTTGTCGCTACTAAGGATCAGACATCACACTGAGTTATGCAAGCAGAATGTGCAAATGACGTCACAACAAAACTTTTACAATTTAAGGTTTTGATAAAGGTTCATGCGCCCTTCTCGGGAAAAAATCATTGTAGCGTTACAATTTAATGTACATACACGTATTATATATCGTTGTAAAAGTCTTGGACGGCAGATTACAGATCTGGTGTTATTGTTCTCAGGCACATTGAAGGTGAAGTACGATTGAGGTTAATTTGAAACTTTATTGTTTCGGAAACGGGAAACAACTTCTGTCGGTTTTATTCGAAAATGCTAAAACAACTTTTTTCTGATACTCAATGAAGATGACTAAAATATCGGGTCAGCGAATTTTGATCTGCAGTGTTTTAAATATTTTATTTTCATTTAAAGTTTCAGGACCCATTTTTTATACAAACTATTTAATAAAAAAGAAACGAAACAAAAAATAAAAAATTGCTGACACGGCATTGGACAAGAATGTGTTGTCTACAGCTCACGAAAATTTGAGCAGTATTGACAAAAACGCTCGAAAGTTTTGTTTCCCAAAAGACCTGTTTTTTTTCGGGAAAATCTTTCATCGATCTGATCTAAATTGCACTCTACCTTTAACGTGTGTGAAAAATGTAAGACTAGATCTGCATTCTTCAGTCCCAGACCTTACAACAATCTATTGTACGTGTATATATCTTAAATAGCAACGCTACAATGATTTTTTTCCGAGAATATTTTTGGGGAACGCGCGAACTATTATCGAGACGTTAACTTTGGCATTTACATCGCCTATGCTTGACAGGCAAAAAGGTATTATCGCGGAAGTCATATACATGAACATCATTATTGCTTTTGTGCGCAACATTTCTGGCGCACGATCGCGGTTTTACTAACTTGCTGTCATTTTTATCAAATGTGAACCTCACGCTATATTTTATGCTTTTCATTGCATTTTTACACAAAGAAACAAAACAGAGTTCACTTTCGTGTATGCTCTGCGCCCCACATAGTTTTTCGTGTTACAAACGAGACCTCAATCCAACATGGCCGCCTTGCGATAAGGCGAATTTCGGAAACACACAGGAACAATGCAAAAATTAGTTCGGTGACCTACCCTGAATATTAAGGTATAGATTTCTACATTTAAGATCTGCATTTTGTGAAAAAAAAAAAAGAAAAAAAGATCCGTGGAGCAGTTCTTTCGGAATTTAGGTTAAAGCTGGTACGCTTTTATTAAACTGTTCTATTCGGCAGAAAGCGTGTAATATTCCGGCCACAAGCCGGTGACCCCTATTTTTTAAATATATATTCGAATTTGGCACACAAAAGTAGTCTTTGTAGCGAGTTTAAGAGAGGAATAAATGCAATGAGGAATTTTAAGCCACTAAGACATCTGGATCCCGGAATCTCGACAAACACAAATGTGTTTTAAGAGGTTTGTTTTAGCGCCAAACCGGCAGCAATAACTTCTGTCAATAGACGTTAACTTTTTTTTTGTTGCGACTTGCTAGACTCTCGACCAAAACCCAGACTCATATCAGTTTAACTACTTAGTTAAAAGAAACATTACTCTCTCATTTGTCACAATTGCCATCGCGCAAAATCGTGGGCCGAGACTTGTTTCTTGAGAGTCTTTCGGGTTCTTTGCTGAATTCAACTAACTTGTACTCACTCTGTTCCACAGTAGCTTGGGCCTCTCGTCGCAGAAATGCCGTGAATTCCGGAAGGGTCTTGGTGTTATGAATTCCTCGTTGAAAACTCATTACGTTGTGCGCAAACATTGCCCATAGGCCACGCTAATGGAGAAAACACACAAAAAAGTACAACACTACAAACGGTCCGTGCATGATGTTCATCGCTGACTTTTTGGTTGTATGACTCACCGTTTTGCCATGGCACGCCATTTTGTAGACTCCTGCTAGTGTGTTCCTCATCGCGTACTTGGTGAAATTGTCACCCTCGGCTTCCTCCTCAGGGAATGTGGCGAGATACTGTCCAAACCTGTTATCAAGAAATTTTAAAAATGTTTGATTTCTGCTTAACAGGAATAGGCGAGCACGTTAGTTCCGGGAAAGTTTACTACCATCATGGCAGCACTATATTTAGCTCTATAATTAAGCCTTGTGATTGACTAATGTATAACGACACCATGAACAAGTTCCTAAGCAAACCAAGTTACCTACAATTGAGTCTTTGATGCATTTTCTTTACATTTTATGCTTACGGAGTATACACAAGTGATCTACTCCACTAGCTTAATTATGGCCAAACGTAATCAGAATACTTGACTCGAAGTCGTGTATTGTACCTTAAGAAACCCCCATGGCAAAGAGGAATTCTAAAAACATGTGTTCGTATGCTCTTTCAGTTCTGGTTCCCTTGTGTAGATCTCATTGAATCTGATCTACTTTAGAGACATTGGATTAAGTCGTGCGATATTAATACAGCTTTGTGAAACGTTACCACTTTTCGTCGATACTTCTTGTCACACAAGCTTGTGCTGACACCAACATGGCGGGGGTGACTTTCTCTAGCACGGGAATCTCTCGGATAATGTCCGCTCGACACTGTAAGTTCTCCACTAGAATCAAGGAGATTTTAGAGAATCAAAGAAAACTATAAGGTGATTCCGTTTCTCTCTCTGTAATTTAATTGTCTTTCGGTCGAGTTGGTTTGTTGTTTGGTCAGTTGTGATATCACTTTTGCTGTTATTGTTGTTGTTGATTTAGTGTTTGATTTTGATGTGTGGTTTACTTGGTTGGTCGAGGATGTTTGGCCTGCCCGCGCCCACGTGACATTCTACCTTTTAGTGCTTTCCAGCTACTACTGCCGTAGTTAAGCTGGTAGATGTCCAATCAGTGGGCATAGTCGATTATCTAACAATTTGCCAGTCAACTTGAACTTGAAATTGAGTACCAGGGTGACGTCACAAGCAATATAATTTGGAATCTCAGAGTTTGGACTAAATTTCCAGAAAATGTCAGTTTACGTTGTAAGCTGACAGAATATTAGATTGAGTAAAAACGGTAGAGATATGGATCATCATATAAGAAATATGGCCAATCACATCGCACGGTATTTACACATACTCACGTAGCAGTACCTCCTACCTGATTACTAGATTTTCAGAGCCGAACTAAGAAATCTTAAGCTGATGACCTCGCACTTCGATACTCTATTGCATATATCTGAGTGGAGTTTGATGTAAATTAAGATCCTATTTCGGCACTTGCTAATTTGCTAACCTGCAGAAGTATTAATATTTACGAAATACTTGCGAACGACGGCAGAGGCTCTAGCTTGCCGGGCCTTGCCGTCTTTGCAAGTTTTCATCCCTTCCACCGCCTGCCAAAACAGTAGTGGGATCTCGGAATTGTTCTCGGTTAGGAAACGCTTAAACCACAATAACTGCACAGGGTCGCTGAGAATGTCCTGAAAATTTCTGCAACGATATGAAGATTTAAAAAAATGCGTAAGTCGACAGGATATTCAGACCCCTTTTACTACTGTAGCTAGAAATACGATAATCGTAGATCACCCCTCGCCCTGTAAGTGGGTTTTCGGATTGCGGGATTCTTCTCTATTTTATCAATCGTATACAAACCATGTTTTGAGTCGCAACATCATCAGTCGGCCGGCCGCTAAAAAAAACTTTTGTGGCACAGAGTCTGGTATAGTTCAGACTACGTGAAGTGCAGAGTGATGCATTTTCAAGTTTTAGTGGAAGATAAACTCCAAAATTCGCTGAAACAACTTTCCAGACGACTACTACAGCACTCTAAGAAATGCGCGATTAGAATCGTGACTCAATCAGTTTTGCTCAGTTTTCCTTTTTTTTAAATTTTAACAGAAGCCACGATTGCTCCTGCCAACGCTGCATCCAAACCAAACACGTATGTTTTTTTACTTTATAAACTAGACTGGCCTTGCCAGTGAGCTCGCGGCGTGAGTTGGGTCGAGACCAGAATATAAAATGAAAGTAGGGGACAAGAGCGGAACTCCCAAGAGAGACTTCCACCATAAAAATATCACACAGTATAGAGAACTTGGCTTTTGACACCTTGCTCTTTTGACACCTTGATTAAACTAAAAATTATTATTACAACACTCATACATTTGCTTCTTAAAGGTTGAGCGACCCTGCATCTTGAGAATGCGTGACATATCTTTTTATGCACAATCGATTATGACAGCTAGTTTGACCTTAGGTTTCGAGACCGTGTCCTTATTTTTGTGGGTTACGAATCTGCACACGGTGATTGGTTCATATTATCACGTGATATGCGTTCGAACCCCGGCCGGACCAGCACTCGGGGTCTTAAAATAACTAAGGATAAAAATATGTATGTATGTATGTATGTATGTATGTATGTATGTATGTATGTATGTATGTATGTATGTATGTATGTATGTATGTATGTATGTATGTATGTATGTATGTATGTATGTATGTATGTATGTATGTATGTATGTATGTATGTATGTATGTATGTATGTATGTATGTATGTATGTATGTATGTATGTATGTATGTATGTATGTATGTATGTATGTATGTATGTATGTATGTATGTATGTATGTATGTATGTATGTATGTATGTATGTATGTATGTATGTATGTATGTATGTATGTATGTATGTATGTATGTATGTATGTATGTATGTATGTATGTATGTATGTATGTATGTATGTATGTATGTATGTATGTATGTATGTATGTATGTATGTATGTATGTATGTATGTATGTATGTATGTATGTATGTATGTATGTATGTATGTATGTATGTATGTATGTATGTATGTATGTATGTATGTATGTATGTATGTATGTATGTATGTATGTATGTATGTATGTATGTATGTATGTATGTATGTATGTATGTATGTATGTATGTATGTATGTATGTATGTATGTATGTATGTATGTATGTATGTATGTATGTATGTATGTATGTATGTATGTATGTATGTATGTATGTATGTATGTATGTATGTATGTATGTATGTATGTATGTATGTATGTATGTATGTATGTATGTATGTATGTATGTATGTATGTATGTATGTATGTATGTATGTATGTATGTATGTATGTATGTATGTATGTATGTATGTATGTATGTATGTATGTATGTATGTATGTATGTATGTATGTATGTATGTATGTATGTATGTATGTATGTATGTATGTATGTATGTATGTATGTATGTATGTATGTATGTATGTATGTATGTATGTATGTATGTATGTATGTATGTATGTATGTATGTATGTATGTATGTAATTGACTTCGCTAAACAACTCGAGAAGTGGCCAGTGAAAACGGAAACCAAAGCTACGATGAGCTTTAGCCGCAAAACAATGGCATTTATGCTATACTCTGTACATGACATCTGTTGCCTCATAACATTCTTCTGCTTATCGTACATTGCCTGTTGAAATGTTTCTTTCATTCGATCATGTAGCCTTTGTTTCGCAATGGTCATTGTATATCAGATATGAAAAATACACCGAAATAGTCCTGAGCATTGGGTTTGCAGTTCACAAATGACTGAACACACTGTGAACAAAACCGCAATAATATTGACGTGAACAAG
Organism: Plumapathes pennacea; assembly: GCA_964036295.1. Taxonomy (NCBI): domain Eukaryota; kingdom Metazoa; phylum Cnidaria; class Anthozoa; order Antipatharia; family Myriopathidae; genus Plumapathes; species Plumapathes pennacea. The sequence continues at coordinate 26,832,483 of OZ038463.1, read as the reverse complement.
TGTCGTGTTACATTCCTCGCTTGTTACAGAACACGAAAACTCGAAAGCCTGATAGAAGAAACGTATTTAGTTAATAAAAGAAAACACAAAAGTATTGAAGCGAAGGCTGGATTAATCGTGGCCTCTCGTTAGAAAGAGTCCAAGTCAAACTGTCAAAAATCAATTGTGCATAAAAAGATATGTCACGTATTCTCAAAATGCAGGGTCGCTCAACCTTTAAGAAGCAAGTGTATGAGTGTTGTAATGATAAGTTATAGTTTAATCAGGTTTCATTTGAGCAAGGTGTCAACAGCCAAGTTCTCTATAACTCTGTGATATTTTTCTGGTGAGAAACTGGAAGTCTCTCCTGTGAGTTCCACTCTTGTCCCTACTTTCCATTTTAGTATATTCTGGTCTCGACGCAACTCACGCCGCGAGCTCACTGGCAATGCCAGTCTAGTTTCTAATCAGAGGCCACGATTAATCCAGCCTTCGCTTCACTACTTATGTGTTTTCTTTTATTAACTCAATACGTTTCTTCTATCAGGCTTTCGAGTATTCGTGCTCTGTAACAAATATAAAATTGAAAGCGAGGAATGTCACACGAGAGATGTTTACAATATCATTGCGGTTTTGTTCACAGTGTGTTTAGTCCATTTGTGACTGCAAACTCAATCCTCAGAATTATTTCGGTGAACATTGCGAAACAAAGACTACATGATCGAATGAAAGAAACACTTCAACAGGCAATGTACGATACGCAGAAGAATTTTATGAGGCAACAGATGTCATGTACAGAGTAAAGCATAAAGCGTCATTGTTTTACGGCTAAAGCTCACCGTAGCTTTGGTTTCTGTTTTTGCCCTGTTATCTTCCCAAAAGTATTTTGTGTCGCCACAGAAAGTTTCGTCGGGACTAAATATTTATCGGCGACAGCGGTATCCATCAAATATTTGTTTACGGCTATTCTCAAAACTTCCGCGGTGAACGCGAGCCAAAATCGTTCCCGAAAATCCAGTTTATCCGTGCCTATTCCACAGAGCCAAATGGTGTTGCGTTTGGATGGGATGCAGTTAACTTTTACACACAAGTAACGAGCAATTCACTGGCCACATCTCGAGTTGTTTAGCGAAGTCAATTACGTCATCGCCCAGCACGTGATAATATGAACCAATCATCGTGTGCTGATTCTCGACCCACAAAAATAAAAAAGAATAAATAAATAAAAACTTGCGTTTTTAAGCTCGCTTGGGCGCTTGGGCCCCAGGCCCCCACGAACAATTACGTTTGTTCGAGTGCGAACAAATTTAAACTGAAACGAGAGCTGCTTGTTTGTCTCAGAAATATGTTATCATGCGAATATATGATATATTCTACATATTGTATTTTCTACATCAGATTAAGTGAGGATATTTGGGCACTGTTCAAACGCCTCCCTTCCCCCAAGAAAGCTCCAACCTCAAGGAGTTGCCTAAACGTTGGGCGGTACGACCAGGCTACACTTGGCAAAATTAGCTCGGATACCTATGCAAAAAAGTTTAGCAAAGCGTAAGGGAACCGTCCCTTTTCAGACAAAAAAATATATAGAGGATATTACACGGCGGCTTGAAGATATGAATTTTATTTTCGAGTGGTAAAAACAATATTTTACAAACGAGCGCTTCGCTCGTTCTTAAAATATTGTTTCTACCACTCGAAAATAAAATTCATATCTTCAAGCCGCCGTGTAATTTTCTTTTTATTATATTAGGCACGAGTGTTTTACGAGAAATTGCACAAACAACCGTGCAAAAGCGGGAAATGATGCCAACGATATTCTCACTAGTGAGGATATGGAAAATACGCCACTCGGGTCCCGGATGTAGTTTCGTATGGATTTTACGCACGGTATATTTTCCAGTAAAACACTCGTGTCTATATAATAAATATATATATCTTATTGACCGGGTGCGAGGGCCGTACTGGGAGAATATCGGACCGAGGTCTTGACAGTATGGATCGAGCGCAGCGAGGTCCGTCAAAAAAGACCGAGGGCCGACATTCTCCAGTACGGTCCCGAGCAAACTCGGTCAATAAGAGATTTATTACACGACTTTGTGATCATTGAAACCTGCACCGATTGGCATAATTTTATGCCGTGCGTAAACACAGGCGACCCAATCGCGTGGGTCGTTATAAGGGATTAGTATGGAGGATATCACTCGATCGCTAAACTGCCATTTTGACATGAATAATAAAGCTTTATTACACTGATCTTGTTCATATGTGTAATTTATTGCTTCTTGTGGTGTTATTTTGGCGCTAGAGCGTCTCTAGACGGAATTTCGTCGTTTTCTTCCCCTCCATTTTTATTACTGGCGTAAATCGTAAACAAGAAATTTCAGAGTACAAGTCTTGCAAGCTTACAGACCCGATCTACACTTTTCTTTTATTTATGTGAACAAAATGTCATAGAATAGTACAGGAGAAACCACCAACTTCAGCGAAGCCAAAGGAAACAAGCAAAACGAGTGGGATGAAGGACAAAAACTATAATTTGCGATGCATCATAAGTCTACGAAGATTGACCAGTCTTACTATGTACTGTCGAAGAAAACAAAACAATGAAACGGCAATCCTTACCTGCTACTCAGCTCAATACGCATCTCGGCGAATTCATGAATTCAAAACAAAATGGCGGTAATCGCCGCCACCATTTTGAAAGTAGTCCTGTAAGAGTCCCAGCCCACAAGGTGTTACTAAGTCACGCCTGATCGGTCCAGGTCTGATGACGTCACGGTCGAAATCACATTTTACGCGTGAAAATAAAAAAATCTTGCTCCTGAAATTGGTCAGATAACATTACGAGTCCTTACTTACACCTTATGGTGACTTTCGAGGCAATTTGGCGCCGATTTAGCGATTTTTTGTGGTGATTGTGTATGTATAAAAATTGAGAAAGGCAGGAAGCCAAATTCCTAGAATTCCCGACTTGCTTGTACATAATCGCCGATTTCTCCCCGAAATCATAGCTTAAACGCCATCCGACTCCGGCGCAGAACAGAGCGATGACCAGACTTTTCAGACACATCGACATGCAGCCGATAAACGCTGTTTCTTGATGTGAAAATGCCAGCGAAAGCTCGGCAACTTCGATTCCTAGATCATCGGACAGTTATACATGGACCAGAAAAAAACCCATTGGCGTCAATTTGAATCCCCACCGTCCCTCCCCAAGTGACAATTTTTCAAACGTTCGTTCTAATCCGTGTGCCCGACCTTACGCGGCTGGGGAAATTTTGACATTATACAGTACTGTTCGTTGTCATCCTTTTCAGCAAGTTACGAGAAACTTTCTGCATTAACTTCCCAATGCTACTTTCCGCAGAACTCAACCAGTTATCCTCTTCACCATTCACAAGTCAATAAGAAGAATTCAAACTACCAAAAGTTTTTAGCTGCAAACTCGACGATTCACCTTGGCTGCAAACGTCAAATGCTCATCAAATTTGACAGCCGCACTTGTATGGTTTTCTTCGAATTTCATTTCCGTTTCCGTTATAAATGTGGTCATTTTAAAATATTCTTTAGTGGCCCGAGCTTGGTCTGCTGTACTGATTATTTTTCCAGCTCAGAAAAAAATATGCGTAATCTTACGTGATCATACCCGGTCTGATACAGCCGGTCTGATACTTAGAAAATATCAGACCGGCAAAGGAGCGATCTGACTGGTGGATTTTCTGTGTCGGCCCGCTCAGCAATCTAGTCGTGTAATAAATTTATTATATAGACACGAGTGTTTTACTGGAAAATATACCGTGCGTAAAATCCATACGAAACTACATCCGGGACCCGAGTGGCGTATTTTCCATATCCTCACTAGTGAGGATATGGTTGGCATCATTTCCCGCTTTTGCACGGTTGTTTGTGCAATTTCTCGTAAAACGCTCGTGTCTAATATAATAAAAAGAAAATTACACGGCACCTTGAAGATATGGATTTTATTTTCGAGTGGTAAAAACAATATTTTACGAACGAGCGAAGCGCTCGTTTGTAAAATATTGTTTTTACCACTCGAAAATAAAATTCATATCTTCGCGCCACCGTGTAATATCCTATATTTATTATATAGACGCGAGTGTTTTACTGGAAAATATACCGTGCGTAAAATCCATACGAAACTACATCCGGGACCCGAGTGGCGTATTTTCCATATCCTCAATAGTGAGGATATTGTTGGCATCATTTCCCACTTTTGCACGGTTGTTTGTGCAATTTCTTGTAAAACACTCGTGTCTAATATAATAAAAAGAAAATTACACGGCGGCTTGAAGATATGGATTTCATTTTCGAGTGGTAAAAACAATATTGTTTGTTTGTTCATATTTTCGCGCAGCCTTGTAATATCCTCTATTTATGAAATTAATATTATTTGATTGCCACAGACATAAAAACTCGGTGCAGTAAACAAGAGAAGGCAGACCTTACGGAAAGAGATCACAACATCTGTAACTGAAGTTCGAAGGAAGTGGTCAGGCCTTTAGACAAGGCGGGTTAAAACGGATCCGTTCACTATCAACATAGAAAGAAACATTCCCATTGCGAAATTGCTATATGTGAAACGTCCGCCCCACTAGACACTTTCTAACTTACGCCAGACTAAACGCACGGCTTTTACAATCAGTGCAAGTGTTAGCGTTTTGTGGAAGCAGGCCCAGAATCGAAGACCCCCACATTGAAATCGCTACGATTGGGCCATTCCGAGATCATACTCAGACAGATCTAAGGCCCCGTTTATATGGAGAAAAGTTGCCCCGGGCACCCGAGACAACCCTCCCATCCGAGACAACTTTACCGAGCGTTTTTATGGAAAAATCTTGTTCTGGGGAACCTGGTCAAAGCTGGCCCTCTTGGTTTAGAGACTAGGAAGTATCGGTTTATATAGCCCACGGATGACGGGCCAAAGGAAGATTGTCCTATCGTTAATTTTTGTACTTTTGTATTTTCGATTATGCCGAAATTTTGTTTTAACAGGCTTCCGTACACGCGAGTTGTCCCTTCCGCCCCAAGCTAAAGTGTTCACAAGGAGAAAGTTGTCCCGTTATCCAGGTTCACCCTATCTTTTCAACCAAGTGTCCCTGCCTCAAGGGTCACCCTGTTCCCCTAGAAAAGTTGTGATTTGCCATGTAAACGCTCGCTCCAGTTTATAAAGAAATGTATGCATAGTTGGCGCTCTCAGGGTGACTTGAGTGCCTGGGCCAACATTTTCTCGTATAAACAGGGCCTAAGTAAACGTCGAAGGTTCACGTGACAGTTCGGCTCGCATTTCGCCAGGATCATCAGACTGCCTAGTTGTGACCGCGCCTTTAAATACCAGGGTTTTGCATTTGACTTTTAGAGCTTTAGTTGGTAGTCGAATCTTTTAGATCAAACCTAGGCCAGTATTTTAATGACCGAGCTAACCTGAAAAGGTCTGTGGACTCACGCATACTAATACGTGCAAACCGAAGGCATCTTTCTTACATTAGTCAAACTGGACGGAAAGTATTTGTGTCACCTATTTGGTCGGCTGGTCTTACCTTGGTTTAGGTGGCCTGCTCTTGTTGGCTGACTGCTTCCTGTTGCTATCTCCGGCGTCAGTAGCCTCTTTTGTAACGCGCCCATAGAAGTGTGAGCTTCGCCGAGCTTTTGAATCCACTTCAGACAACGAATCTTTGGCTATTTTCAAAACTGGGACCTCATACTTGAATTCTCCTTCTTCTTCACCTTCATCTTCTTCATCGATAGCATAGTAGAATCCTGATACAATTGTGCAGGTAATCTTTATCAATAGTATTAAAGCGATTTTCACAATTGAGTTTTAAACACTCCTGGATCATCAGTTTTACAACGCATAAATAATTTCTAAATGATTTTACACTTATTTCACACCTACGTCAACATTTTCTCTACCTTTTCCATTCTGTAGCTTTCTGTACTTAATGTGTTTTTGTTCTTTAGAAAAGAGCAACAAAAAATACTTAAAATGATTGCACGTCAGTACATTCTGACATTTCACTTTAAATATGATAGAATGATGCAAGTTCTTAATATTTAGGGCATCCAACAATACAGCTTTTGCATCTTTTGCACGCCCTTTCTCTTTTTTGTAACATCCTTGAATCGATTTGGAGCAACACCCAACCAATTATGTTGCAGATTATAAGTGGCCCGTACTTATATCTATTTCTGCAACTGTTTGTGATAATTTTTTTACGAGCTCCCGTTATTGAAAGTTGAACTCCACTTTCGCTCGCTTTTTCTCACCTGTAAGTGTCAGGCTCAAAGCCAGCTGCAGTGCCCTCAGATGCATCTTGGGTAGTTTTGTCCTCGGTCCAGGTCTTGATGACTCCGCTGGTTGCATTTTTTCTCTTTTATTGGCATACTTCTTCCTTCGCACAGTCTGACCGTGGCAAAATAACGCATTTGCAACTGTTTAGACAATTTAGCACGCCAAACAACTTTAACTCTTTTAAGAACTTTAGAACTTTAGTATACAGTACAATTTCTTCTTAAATATAGCTTCATCAAGTTTACGCGTGTATAAATTTCGACAGTGCTTGTACTCTGTTGATGGTCTGAAAACAACGTCTGTTTGTTCTGCTTTTTAATTGTTGTTGTTGTTTTTTGCCAAGAGCGATGTTTCCTAGTAGAATGCAATAACCTCTCTACGCTGATCAGCACAATCCTGAAGAACCAAAGAGTAGGGGAAATTTATTATATTGTACGAACATTAATGTGGATGTCCCACTCCAGGTGAAATGAGTAAACCAATATCAATTTTCACAAACATATATTCACACTTGGGAATAAGGGAGAAATCTCACCACGCTAGACAGAAAATGGTCCTCGTCCGCTCTCGTGTATTCAGACCAAGATAAATCCATCAACTGAAATAATAATAACAGTTTTCATTAAAGTAAAACCGTGGTCGTAATGAGATATCTGTCAGACGATTGCAATTATTTATCAAACACTACACCAAAAAAACCGTTGTGAAGCTTTTTTTTCTTACAAGGTTAAAACTGTTTACAGAGACATCAGTCTAGGATTGCCGAATACCGAAGTCTGTTGTCTGGCACCTTCTTTTCCTTTTTCTTAATCCTGTGTGTACCTGTTAGGTTTGCTGGACAAGATGTATTTAATTTATTCACCAACTTGAATTAAGAAATATATAACGCTTTCTCGTGAAATATAGCCTCATCTAAACACGCGGGAAGTTGGGAGAACACGAGAGTAGCGTAGGGAAACCACGAGGCCGTTGAGTGGTTTCCCGCTACTCGAGTGTCCTCCTAACTTTTTCAAGTGTTATACATTTCTTTTAGAAAAACAATTAGTCAATAAAGTACATCACGTATCACGTCAACGTGTACTATACTCTCATCTTACACGGTTATTTAGCCAACCAGAACGCGCGTAGTATCATTTTATAGATTCAGTTACTTACCTGCGCAACATTCTGAGCGATATGCAGAAGGAGAGCATCGCCTTGCCCCGTGGGTAGAACATTGACAAGTTCTTTGCTTAAACAAGGGCTCAGGCCTAAATTGCGCTGGGCGCCGGCCTCTAAATATGTTTCTATGATACTATTTGCCGCACAATGCTTTCTGATGATACCAAGGCTTTCCACGGGTAAAAGGAAACGCTGCACGTCTCCCCAGAAATGCAGCCTGTCCAGAGATTCCTTGTTGTTGCTTCGCTTTAAATAGTAATGGAAAGGTCCACCAGCAAGGCTGTCCGTAGTTAACGCTGCTAAGAGACGTTGATTCTTTGCTGTGGCAAAGATTCGAAAACAATCATCAGCTTTCAGTCACAAATCTGAACAAGAAGACAGTCTCTAAAGCCCAGTTCAAACGTTCATTGTTTCATGTACCGACTTCAATTAACACACAGCTCAATAATAGTTTTTGTAAATTTGGCTACAGAACAGGTAAGCGCCAACTCTCAGACATTGAATTTGCACGTTCTCACTGACATGCCGTGCATCTGAATTTGCGCGAAAGTTTTCCTCAGCATGCAGCTCCAAACTGCAATTAACAAAGTACATTTTAATCAAATAGTTACCGTGTAGGAGGAAATTTTGCGGATTGCTGACTCAATTTCTTTTGCGGGAGGAAATTTTTGCGGATCGAGACAGCTAAGAATTTCTGCTGGGAGGAAATTTTTGAGGATTTCTGGTCAAGTATAAATAAAAATCAAGGCAGTATCGGTGTTAAATTTTACTTCCTGACTTACAATTTCAAACTATAGTTATGATTTTTGTTCCGTAGCGCCAACATGAACATAAACAACGACAAAACCTGAGTGAATTATTGTACGTTCTTGTAAAAACGTATTAGTCGATTATGATAACAGTCTGTTTTTTTGAGGACGTGTCTGGAGTTGAATCGGGAATACAGATGACTGTTGTGCCGGTCGCCTCGGAGTTATGAGAGCACGCCTTATTTGCTATTACGTTCATTTGTTATATTTTTGCGGCGGAAAATTTTGAGGGAGTTTTCTTCTGCGGGAGTTTATTTTTGCGTATCGAAGGAAATCCGCAAAAATTAACTCCCGCAAAATTAAACTCCTACATGGTAGTAATATCAAGCGAACTTTTACTATTAGACTGTCGTAATGTATTTGTTCGCGAGATCCGCAGTAAAACAGGCAGAGGGTGTTTTTACCGCGATATACAAAGTAAAAATTTTGTCGCTGAAGGATTTTGAAGTGGCATCGTAATTGTCCGGCGTTATAATCACAGTAATATTGAGAAAATGAAGCAAGACTTTCTAGGGTCATCTTCTTTCAGTCTTTTTTTTTTTATCTCAACTGGTGCACAACCACATATTTGCTCCTTCCAGCGATTCCCGCTGTACTGATAACTATATGAGAGTGGACGATAGTTGACTTAGGTGTATGGAAAGATGAGAAGACTAATCCAGCAAGAAAGAGATAAATTGGTGTCAAACATTTTAAATTTGTTTACTTTCTCTGTGAACCATATCATGTGTCCACTCCGGACTACCTCACCTTCAGTGTTCAGCAATATTTTGTGGTATTCCGCAAAATGTGGCGGGTACGCTGTTTTTGGTATCTTCACGTGATGAATTGACGGCAGCCGCAGCGACGGAAGTGTGGGTGGGCTCAGAGTAACGTGAGAACCTGAAAATAATGGGACATCACATGGATTAAGGTGATTCCATAGAAAAATAATCTGTCATAGATTTGTAATGAAACTTGGCGCAATTTTACAACAACTCAAGTGGGTCAGAATGATGCAATAAAAACAAGGGGTCACCGTGCTCGTTTGTACGGCACAAGCTGACAAATTTGGTGTTCTAGCGTTTGTTGCCCTAACCCCGATACTGGGAAATAAGGTCAATGATTTTCAATGCAGTCTGAAATATCACCAAACCCTCAACTTTATTCTATTGATTATTCATCTATGTCACAGAAAAACATATGTGAATATAGCTCCAAATTTATTTTAATACCAAAAATTGGTGGGAAGTTGATATGCTGTCTTAAACCGGAAGTGGCTCGATCCGTAGCATTTCTTTCAACCGCGTAAAATCTGCCCTTGCATTTCCGCCTATTTTTTCCTGTTTTATTGGGGACACTGTTCTTTTTAAAATTATGGAATAAAAAATGGGGGTCACTGTGCTCGTTTTTGCGCATTTGAAAAGGCGATTCACTTCAAAATACGTTTTTCCGAGTGGGACGAGTTTCAACTTTCAAGGTGGCTGCCCCCACAAGGAACGACTAAAACTAAAACTTATTTGCGTAAACAATATAGAGAACTTTCAATCTTGAAATTTCGGTGATTATCAATGCTCACCATCCCAAATGTGTTATGCGCACTAAAGATACGCAATGCAAAAGTAGGGAAACACCTTAAACACGGGGACGCACTATAAAAGGGCTACATGAAGACCTTGCTAAGGAAGATTTTAATAAGGATTCAATTAAACAAAATGGCTCCGGTTATAAAACTAATGATGTGCATAGTCTTTGTGAATTTTCCGAGTAAGAATACACGACAATGATCAGAAATCTAATCTAATCGAACTCCTCGCCAATTAAACTGTTCATTTGAGCCCGAATTGAGTCAATATTGGACTGACTGAAACGTGAATTGATCTGCATTTTGTAATTGCAACATATTTTGTTTGGAATTACTCACAAACACTAAATTGGTGCCCTAAAGGGGGTATACCAAGAAAAGCCCTGTTTACAGGTCATTACAGCAATGAAGATGACTGGAGGGAATGGCGCGCGATTTAAAAATAGGCCGCCACGCTGAATCTGTTGCTCTGCCTGTTGCTGACAAACACAACATGAAAATGCACAATTGGCAGCTCATAAACGTAAATCTTGTTCTGTGCAACCGTTCATTTAGTTGACAGTTCTGTTTGTGCCGATAATAGCGAGAGGCTTCTAGTTTGCTTTCTTCATTTCGCCATTTTGCATTTAAAATCTAATAAATCCCCATGGGGGGTCTCCATTTTATAGCGCGCGCCCGCGTTTAAGAGGATATTCACACCGTACGTGACGCAACACTGCTACACACGTTTTTTTGCCCACGCGCAAGCTTCATCCGGCCGTGGCAAAACGTATGCAACGTTGTTGCGCCCAGCGCAGACACAACAATTGTTTTTGGGATTTTTGAGAAATATTTTTTGTGGCTAGTACAAACATTTTGTGTCCGCAACAAATGTTTCGCGCATTGTAAAATGGTGCAATATTCGGGGAAAATGCGCGCTAGCAATGTTGCTTCCACCATGTGTTTGCCAAACCTCCTGCATCGCTGTTGCAAAGTTCTGTTGCATGCGTGTGTTCCCTTGTAACTTTCGTTCAAAACTATACCTGAATGGATAATCATGGGGTAGAATTGCGCGACACATCCGGGACCTTTGTTGACTCGCCGGCGCTAAATTTGAAAGCTAATCAGTGAAAAGGTACCTGCTGTGTTTTAATTGATTTTAAAATCTTTATGGCGAGGGAAGAGTAAAATCTGATTGACTCAAACATAACAACATTGAGTTGCCTTGGAAAAAAATAGAGATGGAATATAATGGAGAGTATTAACGAAGGGAATGTTGCCCGATGCTCTTGTTGCAATATATACTGCCCGAAACGGAAGTGTGTAGAGTTCATAACCATGCATCATTAGAGCTAGCTCCAGTGTGCTCACAAACCACTTGGTGCAAAAACATATATCAGCATTTTAATTTTAATATTTATATGTATTTAAATTTTAACATTTACAACAATTTCAACTTACTCTCGTCACTCGTGGAATGCTTAGGGTTTTGGGTGTTTCTCTCCAGTCTTCCTTTTTCGCACTGGTCATTTTCTTCCACAAGAGCCTGGTAAACAGTCATGGGTTTTGAAACTTCAAGGGAGACAGCGAAAGGAGGCCGTGGTGGTAAGTTGAGCCGTAACTCGTCTTTGTCCACTGGTTTTTCTTTCTTCAGTTTACTCTGTCTTATTTGCGCACAGTCATCTATGAAACAATGCACGCATGACAGATAAGATTCAGCATATTTATAGTGCGTCGCAGTGTTATACAAACAAATAGTGCTCACACTTTGAAAAACATACAGTTAAAGCTCCCGTAAGCGGGCATTTTCTCTCCTTCTCAAAGGTGTCTGCTTATGGGAGCTTCAACTGCATGCTTGTCATGGAGTTGGCACTATTTGTTCGATCCAGCGACCCAAGCGCCTCACTTTCGTGTAGTTTTAAGCGAAAACCTCTGACAACTTTAATAAGTGCTATTTGCAGAACAAAGTAGGCATAATCTAATCGAAGAGCTTTTGAAGTTCAATGCAAATTAAGGGCCAAACGCCAACCTTGCTGAAACCGAGAACCAGGTCGAGAAGAACCTAGACGAATAGTTTTAAATCCCAAAACGATGTAGATAAAAGTTGACCTGGGTACCCGGGTTAAGCTGGCAGTTTCATTCTGCTTGTAAACTTGGCCTAACTTTGACCCGGGTTACCCTAGCACCAGGGTAAACAGGCCTTTAGACAGTCAACCGAAAACCGTTAACATATTCAATGTTCTGTAATTATTTACATAAAGGATATTACGTGGCCGGGCGAAGATGCAAATCTTATTTTCGAGTGTTGATAATATTTCTCACGAGTGAGTGCAGTGATCGAAATAGAATTCAAAACGAATAATTGTTTTAGTATATACCACACAAGTTTAATAGCCAACTCCCAAATAGCTATTTTATTTCCGACAAAAGTGAGCAAAAATTGGGCTCGTGCGCCATTTTGTTTTACCGGAAGCCGCTGGGAGGTGAATAGTACTTGATATTCCGAGATTGAGGAGCCAATCAGAGCGTGCGAAAAGCACTATTCACTTGTGTGGTATATACTAAATGAAGATATTGCGCACAATGAAAACATCAGCTTTTAGAACTAAGAAATACTGGAATTTCATCGATATCTATATAATAAAATAGTTTAACTGTAATGAATAACGTACCAATGTCTTCGTAGTAATCCTGTCTTTCTAGTGACAAACACAAACCCGGGGGCACAAGAACTGGCTGTACTGCGGGCTCAGATTTTGCTCTCTCCAATGTGCACACCAGGCTTGTAGACTGCGCAGGCAATGAGAACGAGGCGCTATACAGAAGGGAGCGATTGTCAGACGCTGTTGGTGTTTGAGATGTTGAGTGGGGCACTTTCTTGTCATGCGCAGGATGTGTTTGCATCTCACTCGTCACGCGACTCGTGGACGACGTAGAGACTGGGAACGACTCAGCACAAAACTTTGTTTCCTGAAATTTAAAATTAAATAACAACTAGAGATACGATAATTGCAGACATCTCCTCACCCTGTAGGGGTTTTCAGTAAGCGGGATTATTGTTTATTTTACACTAGGAGATTACTTAATTACAAATCATGCTGGTATAACGACGTCACTAGTCGACCGCTAAAAAACAATCTTTGTCGCACAGCAGTCTGGTTTATATAGTTGGACAGCGTGCACAGTGATACGTTTTCAAATTTTCGTGGACAAGCTGAACTCTCGCTGCGACAACTTTTACATGCAACTACAGAATACTCCGAGACTTCCAAGCCGAGAAAAGCGCAATTAGAATAGTCGCAGAACTCGTGGATGAACAGTGACGTCAAGAAAGCAAGCCCAAACGGAGACGAAAAGAAGTGAAAGCTGTATCATAAAAGGACTACGAAATCCCTGCTGCCTATGTTTCAAAGCGAGGCTAAGAGCGAAGGGCTTTCTTTAAATAATTGTTCTATTTGCATATTCACTGAAAATTTTCGATTATGCATTGCATGTCAACAATGATTGAAGGGGAAGGATCTACCCCCGTGACCATCGTTAATATTTACATATTATAAGTTTGCTACAATATAACTGGTTCCTATTTTCGCTAAATACAGAGTTTGAGACAGATTTTTAAACCTTGGAATACAGCTATGAATGCGGAATTAAATCTCTTATTCATTTCTATGTATGCTTAAAATGTATGCTATTCTATATTTTGTATGTTTAAAATACAAATATGTTAAAATATATCAATGTGAACACAATTTACGTATGTGAGCATAGCGGAAAAAACTCACGCGGAGCTTCAGTCCTTATGACCATGCATTTAAGTTAGCTTACCTCATCTAGCCTATTGATACGTGATCCATCAAGCGGGAGCTCGGTCATCTCTCCCTGGTCGCCGTCGACTGGTCCCCAAAACCACTGTCTCCATTCCTCCAGACGCCGCTGCTTTTCTCTCTCCGCGTCTGCAGGTGCTTGATCCTCCGTGCTTTCGGCGGAAGACACGCGACTTTCCGCCATAAGCTCATCAACCTCTTTCTGTGTGACCTTGATCATTTGCTTTTCTACCTCACGTTTCTGATTCTCGATAGCTTCTTTCACAACCTGAGCGACAGACGTCCGCCCAGCGCTTCCATCTTCAACGCCCTTCACTTGGATGGACTGTCGCCATCTTTGTGTTGCCCTCTTTTTGACCAGTGCTCGGTGAAAAATATACTTTGGTAGCCAGTAACTTCTCAGCCGATCCACAATCATCGCTTGTACTTCGTTGAACACTTTGCTTGAGATCACGGACGACGCAGCGTAACATTTTTGCTGGAAACGTGAATGCGTATCTTTGCTCCCATTGGCGCTACCACCGCACAAAATTCTCCACTTCATAATTTCAGGCAGTTCGAAAGAGGATCCACTTTTGAGATACTTTTGCTGTAGTTCACGGAATGCTGGGCGCTTCTGGTCTGCCTTGACATGCCGCTGAAATCTCTCAGCCTCTAACCAAAAAGACACAATTCTTTCACCCATGGTACCACGAAGAAAAAGTCGAAAATTTCGCATGCTCTCAACTTGCCCTATAATCTGTGTTATCTGCCTTGGAGTGTAGGGTACGTCTGCAAAAACAAAAAGCAAAATTAGCCAAAAGAAAAGCTGAGTTATTGTTCAAGTATATTACTAGAAATTGGATACTCGCAGATGTCTCCTCGCCCTGGAGTTCCGACATTTTGTTTTGTAGAGTAATTTATAATGTTCAAAATGTGTTTGGGATAAATCTCTTGAGTTGCTTCTCGGGCTAATTTCCGTTTATACGGCTTTCGCGTCGCTGTTCCCTTTTCTCAGCTGTTTCACAGGCCGGACCCGCTTCTCCTCATGATACTGTTGTGTGTTCTTTTCTCTCTTGCTTCTGTGATGAAACTATTGACCGATTTTTATGCCGTTATTCTCTGTGCGGACTTGCCACAGCTCATCTACCTCACGGTTACTTCTCATGAGACTGTCGCGTTTCTAGTTTTCCAATTTCCTTATCAAATATGTATCGTTTTGGTTCAAATATTTCTGTTAAAGTTTTGACTCCGAGAGGCTGAAAATGCTAGTGTTTCTAAGTGAACACTTTTGCGTGAGATTATCGTAGCGCAAACTCCCAAAATATCCCGCGATGCGGAGAGGTCGCTCGGTGAGCAAAAATGAGATGGTGTCGCGATTATTACCCAGTAGGGCTCGGCTATCTAGACGCAGTGTGCGGAATTGTACGATAATTTTTGCGTGATAAATTTAAATGCAAAATGTTCTTTCCACAGTTCTGAAGTATATGTTTGTTCGTTTGTGCATGTCCGTATGCGTGGCCTCAATTCCTTGACCAGGTTTTCACTGTTCCATCTTTGAACGGCATATGAGACAAAAAATGACTTTTTTCAAGCTGTTTTAAAACCCAAAAGAATCCGGCATTTATTCGCTTTAAACCTTATTGGTTGTGCCCGCTCCGATGTGTTAAGTTTGACAGTTGACCCGCGACGAGTTGTTTTTCTGAAACAGGTAAAACACCCGTCAGAAAGAAACCATGGGATTCATGGAAATTACAAGCAAAATGACCTGCGCGTATTGTCAACGTCCGGTCTGTACTCAAAAGGTCTCTAAGTGCGCAAATTTAATAAGCAATTTCTTGTGACTTAGCTGCTTATGCTATTCACTACAATATATTCAAGAAGCAATGGAATAGCCTTATTAGTGGTGCATCATTCCACAAAGCTTTCAAATGTTAATGTTTGCTTTCGTCTTTGTCCATCTGTTTTTAATTATCAAGTGCATTGTTAACCAGACACAGCAACTGCAGGTCAATGATTGCAGTGCAGTTAATGTACCTGTTCTTGGACCTTTCATGAGTTTCCGGCACAAAACGTATTCCAGGTAAAGATCAGTCTTCCAGAAAAATGGCATCCTCTCATCTCGCACCCAGGATTTCACTCGACTTTGAATAATGTGCTATTGAGAGTTGCAAAATCTTATTCAGTTTAATATGATGCCCAAGATTGAACCTTGAGGGACACTACAAGTTATCAATTTCTTACTACACTGTGTATTATTTATTAGGCAACTTTGTTTTCTTTCTGACAAGTACGATCTTAAGAGCAAATTGTTTCTTATCCCGTAAATCTCAAGTTTTTCAGGATACCGTGGAGTTAGCGGTATCGAATGCTTTTTTGAGATATAGGAAAACTGCAGTATTAAATAGACCTTGGTCCTTATTTATGAGCCAGGTGTTTGTGGAGTTCAGCATTGCAGTGTCAGTCGAGTGCATTTTTCTGAAGCCAATCTGATTCTCTGATAATATGTTATTTAGCGTTAAATAGTCATACAGCTGATAGTACAGAATTCTTTCGAACACTTTACTGATAACGGGGAGTTCAGAAATAGGCCTGTAGTTGTCAACAGAATTTCGTGGCCCGCTCTTATGTAAAGGGCTCACTCGGGCATTTTTCCAATCTGATGGAAATTGACCACAAGATATAATTTTATTAAATAAGTTCGTCACAGACTGGGAGATAACTGGCGCAGCATATTTTAGAAGTCTGGCAGATATACCGTCCAGACCAGTGGCCTTAGAAGTACATAGGGTATCAATAAGTTTAAAAACTTTTCGGCTGCTAGTCGGTTTAAATTCAAAAACGCAAGAAACAGGTCTAACAAAGTATTTAAAGCTATTACAATCACTATTTCCGGACGCAAGCTTTGGTCCAATGTTTACAAAATGATTATTAAAAGTCTCGGCAATTTCAACTGAAGATGTTACGCTTTTATTGCCAATCTTGAGTTCGGATATTGTTTGATTGCATTTTTGTTTACCGATTAGCTGGTTAATTGTTTTCTATTTACGTTTGGGGTCACCCATTTGCTTATTTATCTGACTGTTACAATAAGTACGTTTAGCACCCTTGATCACAATGGTCGCCTTATTACGAAGTGCTTTGTATGCTATCCAGGAGTCTGGGTGTTTTGTGATTACAAAATGTCGTTTCATTTTGTCACGTTTGTGTATAATAGTTTTAATTTCTTTTGTTATCCAAGGCAAATTGTTACTTCTAACCCGCTTGGATTTCATTGGAGCATGAATATCTACAATGCTTGTAAACATGTTTTTCCAGGCTAACCACATCTCATTTGTGTCTTCGAGTTGATCAAGATGCGACCATGGTTGATTTTCAAGGTCACCGCAAAATTCGGTAACATTGAGTGATCTCAAATTTCTCGCCTTAATAACTTTAACTGTCTTGCTTTTAATTCTGTTAAGTTTGCGTACCGCAAACACAAGCTGACTGTTGTCACTAATACTTAAGTGCTGCACCCTGACACAATTATTTTGTCCGGTTCATTTGTAATGATAACATCCAACAACGAAGATATTTTGTCAGTGACTCTCGTTGGTTGTTTAATAAGTTGGGTTAGCTGGTAAAAATCGCAAAGAGATATTAGGTCAAATGTGTTCTGATCATGTGGGTTTGCAATGTAATTACAGTTCAGATCTCCTAGCAGATGCAATTCTTTATCTTCGCTATCTACACGTTCTATTAAGTGCTCAATTTTAGATAGGTATTCCTGTGGAGAGCTAGGGGGTCTATAAATATTTGCCACAATAAAGGATTTAGTATATGGTTTGATTACTTCAATGCACACTCCTTCAAGTCCATCCATTACCAAATCCTTTCTGTGAATGTAATTGATGGTGTTTTTTAAGTAAATGCCCACACCCCCACCTGTTCTAGCACGGTCCTTACGAACCAGTTCAAACCCTTTTATGTGCATTTCCGCGCTTGAAACCGTAGAGTCCAATCGAGTCTCATTTAAAGCAAATATATCGAACGGCTGATCATCTAATAGTACACGTAGCTCATCAACGTGTTTTGGCAAGCTGACCATATTCAAGAGGGCCATTTTAAAACCCTTTGTCATTGAACTATCTTTAGATGATTTGTGTTCAGTTTCCTTTCCTGCAACATTAAGGCCATCATCCCTTTGTAATCAATTAGAATTAATATACTTATTTAGATTTGTAGCTAGGTATGATACTCCTTTCCCATTTAAGTCGGCCTTAAGGTGGCGATTTTTCGCTACACTTTTATGACACTAAAACTATCATATTTTTATTTCATTATATTCTTTGGTAATCAAATTTACAGGGTGGATGTTTCGAAAGATCTTTGCGTATACGTTTTACTTTTGTCACTTTAGTATGGTTTCTATGGAAACAATACGTCCTTAAAATAAGGGTCCTTTACCCCATTTTCAGACTTTCTGCTATATTTTCTGGAGTTCTCTTCTGTGAAAGTTTCTGAAACTTTCAGTGTATTAAGGAATTTATATAAGGTAAACATAGCCGTGAAAAATGTTGGGGTTAAAGGAGCGGATTCCGAGCTAATTGGCAATTTATGTTTTTACAAATCCTATATAATAATACGCTTAACAACCGCTGACTGCGGCTCGTGTGTGTGTGTGTGTGTGTAACGCTGTTTCCCAGGTCTCGTCATTCCTTATATGGACAAATTAAACCGGCAATTTGATAATTTCTGACGCAACAAATGTTCGCGAACTCGTTAGTCATAATTTGTCATGACATCAATACACACACACGAGCCGCGGTCAGCGGGTGCTAAGCATATAATTATATAGGATTTGTAAAAACATAAATTGCCAATTAGCTCGGAATCCGCTCCTTTAACCCCAACATTTTTCACAGCTATGTTTACCTTATATAAATTCCTTAATACACTGAAAGTTTCAGAAAATTTCACAGAAGAGAACTCCAGAAAATATAGCAGAAAGTCTGAAAATGGGGTAAAGGACCCTTATTTTAAGGACGTATTGTTTCCATAGAAACCATACTAAAGTGACAAAAGTAAAACGTATACGCAAAAGATCTTTCGAAACATCCACCCTGTAAATTTGATTACCAAAGAATATAATGAAATAAAAATATGATAGTGTCATAAAAGGCAAGTGTAGCAAAAAAATCGCCACCTTAAGGCCAATTTAAATGGGAAAGGAGTATCATACCTAGCTACTTGATTACAAAGGAATGATGGCCTTAATGTTGCAGGAAAGGAAACTGAACACAAATCATCTAAAGATAGTTCAATGACAAAGGGTTTTAAAATGGCCCTCTTGAATGTGGTCAGCTTGCCAAAACACGTTGATGAGCTACATGTACTATTAGATGCTCAGCCTTTCAATTTATTTGCTTTAAATGAGACTCGATTAGACTCCACGGTTTCAAGCGCGGAAATTCACATAAAAGGGTTTGAACTGATTCGTAAGGACCGTGCTAGAACAGGTGTGGGTGTGGGCATTTACTTAAAAAACACCATTAGTTACATTCACAGAAAGGATTTGGTAATGGATGGACTTGAAGGAGTGTGCATTGAAGTAATCAAACCATATACTAAATCCTTTATTGTGGCAAATATTTATAGACCCCCTAGCTCTCCACAGGAATACCTATCTAAAATTGAGCACTTAATAGAACGTGTAGATAGCGAAGATAAAGAATTGCATCTGCTAGGAGATCTGAACTGTAATTACATTGCAAACCCACATGATCAGAACACAGTTGACCTAATATCTCTTTGCGATTTTTACCAGCTAACCCAACTTATTAAACAACCAACGAGAGTCACTGACAAAAAATCCTCGTTGTTGGATGTTATCATTACAAATGAACCGGACAAATAATTGCGTCAGGGGTGCAGCACTTAGGTATTAGTGACCACAGCCTTGTGTTTGCGGTACGCAAACTTAACAGAATTAAAAGCAAGACAGTTAAAGTTATAAGGCGAAAATTTTGAGATCACTCAATGTTACCGAATTTTGCAGTGACCTTGAAAATCAACCATGGTCGCATCTTGATCAACTCGAAGACACAAATGAGATGTGGTTAGCCTGGAAAAACATGTTTACAAGCATTGTAGATATTCATGCTCCAATGAAATCCAAGCGAGTTAGAAGTAACAATTTGCCTTGGATAACAAAAGAAATTAAAACTATTATACACAAACGTGACAAAATGAAACGACATTTTGTAATCACAAAACACCCAGACTCCTGGATAGCATACAAAGCACTTCGTAATAAGGCGACCATTGTGATCAAGGGTGCTAAACGTACTTATTGTAACAGTCAGATAAATAAGCGAATGGGTGACCCCAAACGTACATAGAAAACAATTAACCAGCTAATCGGTAAACAAAAATGCAATCAAACAATATCCGAACTCAAGATTGGCAATAAAAGCGTAACATCTTCAGTTGAAATTGCCGAGACTTTTAATAATCATTTTGTAAACATTGGACCAAAGCTTGCGTCCGGAAATAGTGATTGTAATAGCTTTAAATACTTTGTTAGACCTGTTTCTTGCGTTTTTGAATTTAAACCGACTAGCAGCCGAAAAGTTTTTAAACTTATTGATACCCTATGTACTTCTAAGGCCACTGGTCTGGACGGTATATCTGCCAGACTTCTAAAATATGCTGCGCCAGTTATCTCCCAGTCTGTGACGAACTTATTTAATAAAATTATATCTTGTGGTCAATTTCCATCAGATTGGAAAATGCCCGAGTGAGCCCTTTACATAAGAGCGGGCCACGAAATTCTGTTGACAACTACAGGCCTATTTCTGAACTCCCCGTTATCAGTAAAGTGTTCGAAAGAATTCTGTACTATCAGCTGTATGACTATTTAACGCTAAATAACATATTATCAGAGAATCAGATTGGCTTCAGAAAAATGCACTCGACTGTCACTGCAATGCTGAACTCCACAAACACCTGGTCATAAATATGGACCAAGGTCTATTTAATATTGCAGTTTTCCCCTATATCTCAAAAAAGCATTCGATACCGTTAACCACGGTATCTTGCATGAATTCCATTTGAGTCTAGAAAGAGAATTTCAGCTGACAGGTGACTGGATGGCCGCATGTTCAAAAAAACGGGGAAATTTTGATGCCCATCGATCGGTGGTTCGACAAGTTGAGTTACAAAAAGTTTGTACTTTTACACCGTAACCTGCGTTCGAGATGCTCGAAATGCGGAATTCAAAAAGGAAAAAAGAAAAACAGAAAAAAAAAATATATATAGGAAAAAAAATCCGATCACCGTATTTTACGGGGGTCCCGCTAGCCAGTAAGAAATAATCTGCTCCATAAATTGCCATTAAAATAAAATATGACAAAGACCGGATATAATCTTCGTTTGCCTGCAAAATCTAAGACACATTCACCGAAGGAGACTTTGGAAAATGGCAGATAGAAACTTGATGTTTTATGTGCGTATTGCGCCATCAAATACAAAATAGTGACTCGACAAGATTGACAAGTGCGCATGCGTTTGCCATAGTGTCCTTGCGCGTGAAAACGAGCTGTGCAACTCCAGCCCTTGATGTCAAAAAGACATAAACAAACAGCTAAACGGATATATCTCCGAAATGTTGAACAAACGCGCATTTACAAAACCCTTTGGAGCCACCTTAAAACCCACATACTCGTGACCAACGTGAGTTTCAAACACTGTTTTAGGATTTGCTAACATGCATTACCAGACATTACGCGGCGCAACGGTTTTTATCCAATTTTGAATTTTTTCCCTTGGAACAGAGTTATTCATCCTCCCTTGGTAACATATAAAGCAAGGTGTTTCGGACGAGAAAATAGTCAAGGAGGTAATAAATTTAAAATTCATATACCACAATACTACTGACTATTACTGTTCAACAAGAAAGACAAATGACAGCTCGACATCATTTTATAAACGTATGTCAAAACATCAAACTGTTGCACTCACATAGCGAGTCCGTTGGACAGGCGGGTCGATGTCAAAAATGGCCTCTTCGCGATTGTAAGTTATTGTCCTGCTGAATACCTAGAAATCGTAAATGCACAGGTTTGGTTTTATATTGACCAACTACACTTTCGGAGTCCAAAGTGTGGAAGACTGGACAAAGAACATAGTTTCTTATGGATTGTTGAAAAGTTATTGGCGAGTGCCACCGTGTCAGAAACTCGCCATAAAGTTCATATCCTTTTCACCATTTTCAAATTCCGACTTTGGTGAGAATACAAACCGTCCTAATTTCAAGTGATTTTAGTCACTTTAAAAGGTGGTGTTACACTGGTCGATTTGCAACGCCGATTTGCTCCAAATTCTCGCAACGGTGTTGCAAGTTTTTGAATCGCTTTCAAAAACTTGCAACGCGTTGCAGCACAGCAAAAATCGCAAAGAATCGTTCGCAATGGGGTGTTACACCTGAACGAGTTATAGTGCAACATCGTATCGTTGCAAATCGACCAGCGTAACATCAGCTTAAGAGGATCATGAATGTTCAAGCATGGTAAATCCGATATGTTATAAAGTAGTCAAGGATTTCTTGAATCCTTCACCAAATACTAATAAGTCAATTTTTATAAGAGTTACTGGAAAGAGTGGTTGGTTATAAAGATTTCAATAAAGATGTAAAATCCAACATTAATTTGAACTCAAAACTGTGAATATGAAATTGAGTCTGTGACTAAACTACTTTTCAAATGGCCCCTATGCCGCAGAAATCTGAACAACCACGCTATTTCTTAATATGTCAGCTTACTCAGTTCTACAAATCTAACGTAGCAATAAAGTATAACTGCAGCGCACCATAGAAAACTTGGAATATTATGATTACAACAAGGAGTTATTTCTTCACTCCAATTTTTGTTTGTTTGTTTTTAATTGTTTGAAGAAAATGTTAAGTGTTCTTTGCCACACTCTGCTCGCACCTCAATAACCTATATTATTATTTTGTCAACGTATATAATCTGCCAGCTGACTTACTGGAAGAGCCAGGAAAGTGTTCATATAATCCACAAAGGAGGGATCACCGAGGAGCTGATCGAATTCATGCGCCTCAGGTGTTTGCCTACAAAAGTAACAGACGATAGTACATCTTTCAGATAGCGAAAGAAGAAGCAAAATACTTACTATCAGCAAACTCCGACATTTTCGTTGACTATGGTCAGAATAATTTATGGCGCGCGCAAGGTTGTTTGATGACGCATTGTCCTATTGTTTGCGCAGTTTGTTTGTCTTCCCTTTTGTCAGCGGACTCGATTGGTTACTATTTTATGTTATTAGCTTCGCCATATTTGAGACAAAGGAAATGTAGAAAGTGAAAACTGAATAATAATGAGAAAGACTAAGGTAGGTTACCGCAACAACAAAGCCAATTACTGCGGGCCCAAATAGATTAAACTTTTTGTAAAAAATTGTTTAATTAAAAAAATCATTTGACAGGGTGCTTGAGACTGCGTGCGAGGTTGCATTTAACACAGATAGTTTTAAAGTTTCGAGAAGAGAGACTGACCGTGATCAATCCCCGTGACGAATTACGCATATGACCCTTCCAACAAAGGTTCACATGACCGAAGGTGCGTGATAATACTCAAAGTGATTTGTACCAACGGTTCTCTGGATGAATAACAATGCTTTTAACACATTTTAAATGATTTTGTTGTTTCATCAACTGTGCGACAAGAGTTCCGATCTTAGTTTCATGTGGTGTTATTTTTGTCAAAACGACGTCTTGCATTGCTGCGGTATCTTGGAGTGGAACGTGTAAATTTAACACATTTACCAGGCCAGACAAAAGCGGCCAACAGCCAAGTAAATCACTGTTATATATGGAAGAATGTGAAAAACACATTGAGGTCGAACCAAAGAAAAAGATGATCCCAGTAAACGGTTTAACATGACAATGGCTTAGGGAGGCACAAAAACCAAACTACAGTTTGTGCACTAATTTTCATTTGAACAAAAAACAAAATCCAAAAATACTGGAGGCTCTAAAGAGGGATGACTGGAATTTTTTTAAAATAACGACCAAATTCTCGTCTTTCTACTCCCCCCCCCCCCCCCCAACACCACACCACACACACACATGATCCGGGTCAGCGGTTGTTAAGTGTGTTATTATATAGAGAGACACAGCTGAATAACGCATTGCATAGAGTCAGCCGCATAAAGTGAGCGCTATGGAACGCGGAGAAAATTGCGGGCTATTTAAAATGGCCAGGACACCGAAAAGTGAAAAGAAGCGCCAAGGTTAAGCTCGTTATTTAGGGGTTAAGGTTTTTTCTTACGTTATTAGACGAAGGAGTTCATCTTCTATCCAAATTCGGTTTGTAACGGGTGCGTTTAAGGAAATTCGACTCGTGAACTAAAACAGTAAATTGACACTAGTGGACGACTTTGGAACAAGATATCTCGGCGTGCGGACTTCCTACTGCCGCTTGTTGGAGCTTCCTTGCATACTACGAGTCTGATGAGGTACCAAAACACTGAAAGAATCTTCTGTACGGAATCTTCTCTACAGGAAGAACGAAACGACTAAAGAAACGTCCAGGGGGACCGGCTTTGTGACTGCCAGACGAACAATCACGAAGGGCACAAGCATCGCCTGGCTCCTGTGCCTGCTTTTACCACTTAAGGAGGTCCACCCCAATGTTCTCTCATCCTGAACGCCTCTCAAGAGTCCTGCAGAGAAGCGCATTTACCCTGGATGTACGGTTGAAGCGGGTTGAAGCGACACTCGAGTGAAATAAAAGCCGTCTGTTGAGCTCACTTTTAAACTCTTAAGATTTAGTTTTAGTGTGTCAAATAGAGGATTTGATGTAGTATTAAAATTCACTTTGTAAAAAATTCTTCCAAGCTTGTCTAAAATGCACTGTTCGTGCCTTTGCAGGACTTCAGGACGCCATGTTTAATGACATCACCGACATGCGCAATGCGTTATTCAGCTCTGTCATATAGAGATTCAAATTATAGTCACACACCAAATATAAACTGTCTATGAGGGGAAAGGCAATTTTTACTCCGCACTCCGAGTTACTCCGCACCCGGGTCCCCCGAGAAAACATTTTTTGTTTCGGTGTTGTACAGTCGAACCTCCAATCAAATGCAAAATGTTTGAGACACTCGCAAAAAAAGACCCAATCTTCTCTTCTATTCCCTCACTCTTATCTGGATTTTGTTTGACAGCATCTTTTCCCCCTCCCCCGTTTCAATGTTGAGTATCAAATATCGCACAACGAGATTTCAGGCCCGAACAACATTGAGACGGGGGGAGGGGGGGCAGAAATGAACAAAACTTAACAACCGATAAGTTGCTCAAAATATGCACAATAGGGCCGTTTATACGAGAGAAATAAGACGCGTCTTAAATAAGGCGCGCCTTAAATAAGACGCGAACTGACCGTATAAATGATACAAAACCCCTGTTCGTGTCTTACGCAAGCCGCGTCTTATTTAAGACGCGTCTTATTCTAGACCAGGGTTTTGAGCTGTTCTTATTCAAGAGGCGTCTTAAATAAGACTCGAACATGCTCGTATAAACGGGTTCAAAAGTTATTCGCGGCTTATTTTAGCTGGGAACACATACTGCGCAAGCGTCGGGTTTGTTGTTGCATCCCAGTCTTTTCCCGGCACACTATAATTATTTTTAAAATCCGTCTCGTCCCTCGTATGCGTAAATCCGCCTTCACCCAGTTACGGTATCGTTTTAGGATAATAGATCGAAACTATTTTTAGAAGATAGGAACTTTATTAAGCACAGAATTCAGAAAGTTTAAGCAATTTCTACTGAAGCTGTGCAACCCATTCAAGTGCAGCTATGATGACTCCTGTCAAAGTTTGTCCAGTTACTGCGTGTGCCGATTTGCAAAGCTGCCAGTTTCATTCAAGCCGAAATTTTTACTTGCCAATCCGAATCGTCTTTTACCTGCGTGACAAGCAATTCACTGAGAGGTTAAAGGACAAAAGTGACCACAATGAGAACAACTTCTCTTTGAAGGCAGACCATTTCGAGATGCATGGCAGAAGAAAGTCGAATAACTCGATCACTCGAGTACTTTCATAATTCTTCGGACTGACAACAAAGCTGTTTTGTGGAACAGTTTATTGGTCGTGTCTGGGTCTGAATCTCTGATAGATACACACGATAGAGAGGGCAATGGATTGCAAAGAGGCCTGACATTATACAAGACTGTCTGCTGATCGACACCAGATACTTTACACCGGACAAAATGAGGCATCGCCACAATGCTATGGTATGTCAGGCTAATATTTGTAAATGCTCAAAATAGTCCTTCTTGCCAAGGAAATCGGATGGTGCAGAGACTAATACGATACAAAAAAATTCAGACGGGAATTCTGCTCAAAGTCACCGACAAATCGGAAACGTCAAGTTCAATGTAAAGCTGGAACGTTCTCCATTCACCTCCTCTTCTTCGCAGTTTGCCATTGTTATTATATTGTCATTACGCAGTCAACATCGCACGAAAGTTTTGCAAATAGCACTTTAGTCTGTACGAACTTCTTGCTTTACGAATCCCGTAGCTTTTTACATGACATTTTAGCCATGACAAAAGACCCTGAAACGAAACACATAAACAAACAATGGTCTTGCTGGACGCGAACCATTTATACGAGCACTTCATATCCAACACAAGCCGCGCTCGTATAAATGGGTCAGTTCGCGTCTTATTTAAGGCGCGTCTTATGTAAGACGCGTCCTATTTTTCTCGTATAAACGGCCCTAATGTCTCAACTACTTTTGCATTTGATTGTCTGAAAGTCATGTGTCGATAATGCTGGCTTAGAGCGTCTTTTTTCAATTTGGAAAGGCGATTTTTGACATGATTTATCACTGTGTTATCTTCTATTAGGAAAAATAAGTGCCATGGTTCTTTGGATGTGGGGCAATTAGCTTTTAATGTTCCAAATTGTATCAAATTTTAATTTTCCGGAAATGACGGGATAAGACTTGTATAATATTACTTCCGGTGTGTTATTAATTGATGGTATGTTTGCCACAAATGGAGGCTATTTCGTGTATGTTACGTTTTGTTCAATGAACTCTCACTATTTTAAAGCTAATTGGCGAAAACAAAAACCTCTTTTGACGGAAAACCAACGGTCTACCACGGTCTACCATCAGAACAAAAGGAATTATGTAAATAATCTTTTGTTTACATGGTAGACCGTGGTAGACCGTTGAAATCTTCATGGATATGAATCTACTGTACAGTGTGATGATCGTTCACTCAATTGCGGCTGAGAATAAGCTTAGAGAAGCATTTCGGGCACGGTGGAATGTCTTTCTGCTCCTCTGCGGGAATCTGATAGCTAAAATTGAATACTCGTCATCGCACAGACATTATCACAGTTTCTCGCTCGTCAATCACATTATTTATGTGTCTCATTCACTTCAGATGCCTGTCCAATGGGCGATAATGTGCTTGGTTCAGATGGAAAATTTTGACCGTCATCCCAACCCTCTAGTTCTGATAAATACGGTTGAATGTCTTCCATGTCTCGTTTCTGTGATATTCGGATGCACTCAGATAACGATTGAACTGCCTAAACGATGTATAAACTCAGCGAGAATGTTTGAAAACAGGTGAAAACCCCAGGTTTATATAGCACACACAAATTATAGGTAAAAAAGGTGCATTAGTGCTGAGTGTGGTTTCTTTCCCTAAAATTGTTTAGGCGTTAACCCGCTATCGCGCGTAAACAGAGTCACGCCTGCTCTTACGCACGTATACCTCACAGCCCATTTTAGGCCTAAAGTGAGGGCCGAACACGTAAAGACTACATCAACTGTTCTAGAATTGTTACTGAAAACCAGAAAATGACATGACGTGCATCACTGAACTTTCACATCAATAGACAGTGAGTAAAGTAAGGTTTAATAAGACGGATACCCAGCTGTGACAATTGTGTGCGTTTAAAAACATTCAATTTAGAAAGACATTTCCTTGCCAAATCTCGAAAACTGCCGTTGTATCACATTTCTAACTGTTTTGCAAACGGTAGTCGGACCATGCGTACGTTCTGCAAATTCTATGCAGATACCTCAAATATTCACAGAGAAATAGCACATTAACCGCTTCAGACAATCAAATGCAAAATGGTTGAGACACTCGCAAAAAAAGACCCAATCTTCTCTTCTATTCCCTCACTCTTATCTGGATTTCGTTTGACAGCATCTTTCCCTCCCTCCCCCGTTTCAATGTTGAGTATCAAATATCGCACAACGAGATTTCAGGCCCGAACAATATTGAGACGGGGGGAGGGGGGCAGAAATGAACAAAACTTAAAAGCCGATAAATTGCTCAAAATATGCAGTGTCTCAACTAATTTTGCATTTGATTGTCGCCTTATAACATAGTCACGATATAAGCCACTTCTGACTGGTCGAAAAGCATGCTCCATAACTTTATTGTGCATGCCCGTGCTCAATAATGTGACGTGAACAAATGCCACTTCCTTTTGACTTTTTCTTCTCCTTTTGAAAATAAACAGGCGCTTTACAACTCAGACGAAAAAGGCTTTATTTTCCAGAAGAACTTTGTACTACATGGAGTCTCACCGGCATCCAAAGGAAATCGGGAATCAAGTCTGAAAATTTCTGTATTTCAACAATCGGCACAGAAAATTGTATGAATCAAAATTTACCTATTTTTGACAGCTTAATTCTCGTAGACAATGAAACTTATCAGAGTAAAGATAAACGTCCGTCAAGACTTCAATGACTTCAAAATGAAGTGGCGTTCACCCATTTCGAAAGTCGCCATACTTGCAGTGTTTACAGTACAGTTTGCTGGCAGCTCGAATAACAAACAATTCTGCTCGGCAAACGTTTCTATCTCTTTCGTTCTTTTGTTCACATTCTTCAACGGATCACTTTACTTTACCGGACCCGACTTTCAAATAGCATACGCGTACTGTACGTTAATTGATGTAATTTTTCAAAACTCACCGGTTCCTGAAAGCCATAGCTCTTTTCCAGCAAAGCAAAACCCAAAAAACTATTGTTTACGTCTTCAATGATTTCAAAATACATTGTATAGAGCAGTTCTTATACAGTACGAGAATTCCACTTTCCATTGTATTGTGCGTCGTCATCTTGTCAAAACACTGGATGTTCCACACGGTGATTGTTCGATTTCCACCGACTGTATTTTGCTATTCCTTTCTGAAGAAGTGTCTGCGTTTTAACACAATACTGGCGTCTGGGATTGTGTTCAGGTCGGCCAGTCGATGCCTTAAAGAATTCGTTTCACGGCTAACAAGCTTGCCTCCCATACACTGGCAAAATGCCCGGGCAGTTTACAGCCTTCCGTCGAACTGCTTGGCCTCGTATCTGCATCTTGTTGTACAAAATCACTTCCGTTCGTACTCTATCGCATGTCATCCAAAAAAATGGCGGTATACAGTAAAGCTGCTGAGTAACCGCGCCTTAAAGTCGTACCTGACACACACACGAAAATTAAATTTCGAGATGGCGACCCGCTTGGAGTCCCCAAATAAGGCAATACTACTGCATTAGCGTCATGATTATTTCCCTCGCTTACGCCCTGGGATTCCAGTACAGTACTGTTGAGTTATTTCCACGCCCTGCGTGGGTACTAATCTGAACACCATATCGTTGTACGCCAGACTGACTGACAGACGAACAGTAAATTTCGTGATGGCGACCCGCTTGGAGTCTCCAAATAAGGCGATACTACTGTATTAGCGTCGTGATTATTACCCTCGCTTATGCTCGGGGATAAAATAATTGGTTCATACTTTTAGCTGTGTGTCTATCGAGTTATGAATGCACTTGGGAAGTTGGGAGAGCACTCGTGTAGCTAGAGTTGTTCCACAGCTTATGAGTAGTGACGTAGGTTAAAGATTTCTTTTTCAACTCGAGTTAAAATTTGGCTGACTCAGTATTGTTCTATTACCTCTCAAATTGTAACTAGGATTCCTAGAGTTGAAAAGTCTCGAATGTGTTGAGGTCCACCACCATAAAGACATCTGTGGAGTAGCGTCAGAGATTGGCAAGACCGTCCATGTTTCAAGAATGTGATGTTAGCGATACCAAGTAATTGTTTATAAGGGACAGATTTAGCATGCTCCAGAAGAGTTCTTAGGATGTAGTAGTTACCGTTCTATAAACTATTAGTTTGAACCTTGCCTACTCCTATGATCAAAGGACTACAACAGTTCAAATGCGGCAAAACAGCAGTCGTATCATTAATTGGAGCGATATAAATCCCCCCATTCTTCTTGGTGCAGATTTTGCATACGCCTCATTTTCATAAGAAACGTTTTGCACCATATACCTCGGTTTATAAAAGAAGCAGCAGTGTTTTAGAAAGCAATGGAGAACTTTTACGACAAAAATGCGACAACATTCGGAACCAATCAAGGTTCACAACTTAACAGTCAAGAAGCATGTCCTCTCATTTTATGAGATTATGTAATAGTAGCTGTGACTGTGGCCTTCTAAAGTGTTATTTATTCTGGGGAGATCGAGTTCCGGTTCGTAAACGTGTTGTAAATCGTATTGTATCATACAATCATGTAGTTTTTGAAACTGTTTTGTGAAGTAATTCAAAACAAAACAGAACCAGTGCAATCTACCGACACTGAAGTGAGTCTGGCGTTGTGTGAATTGAACTGATTACTGCGGTGGTTCAATTTCAGAGCAACTAAAATTCAGGCTATAATTTTCCCCGTATTGGTGTGAAAGTAGAATTATTAGAAGTACCCCAGGTCCAGTTAACGCATGCATTGGCACTTACCAATATAAACCCCTCGTACATCCGTATTTCCTGTCTGCCTTTCCAAACCCCATCCTTTTCCTCATTCCAAAGCTTAGCCCCAGCGACACTCAAACGAGCACAGGACGAACACTTTTTCCGCTTCCACTGTCTTTTACACCGTGCTACTTGCTTCGAATATGCTTTGTTATGTGTACTGTTTAGGACACGATGGCCGGCCTGAACTAGAATATCATGAGCAAGCGCTACATTTACTTCTTGTTCCTTTGACCCATCGGTTAATAGATTCAAATCGAGGTCGCCAGCACGGAGAATTCCTTTTAACTTTTGATATGCTATCCAGTTATCTCACATACTTTCTGGTCGTCCGTTTTCAAGCTGATTTTTACGCTCCTCGCGAACGCGTTTAGCACCGCTGAACAGCGTCCAAAAATCTAGGTACTTCCAAGATATAATCAATAACTAGAAATACGATATTCGCAGAGGCCCCACGCCCAAGTAATCGATTATGTATGACATTGCTTAGAGCTCTTATGTACTGTATGCTTTCACCACACATCTCAATATTATACAATGTAATTGAAGACAGATGACACTCTATTAGCATTTACATGATATTGGCATGTGTCCCATTCCGGGGAGTACTCATCATAATTTTGGGTGGGTGTGCCACCTGAACCTGAAAACCACTTACCCTATTTTAGACCAAAACATCTGATTTACTATACCCTATTTCAAACCTGACTCCATAAATATATACCCCATTTCAGACCTGACTCCAAAATGTATACCCCATTTCAGGCCTGAATCCAAAATGTATACCCTATTTCAGACCTGCCTCCAAACTGTATACCCTATTTCAGACCTAGTTTAGAGATTTATTTCTTTTGCAACAATTTCCGTCTCATTTCCCACGTCATGTGGGTATAAACTAACTCTTCCTAATCACATAAAGATACTTTTTCCAGTTGGACTTAGTGAACTTCATGTTTTTCTTGATATTTAGGGACCTATGAAAAACAAAACAAGTATCGAAGTCTATAATTAAACTAGACTGGCGTTACCAGTGAGCTCGCGGCGTTAGTTGGGTCGAGAGCAGAATAAACTAAAATGGAAAGCAAGGACAAGAGCTGAACTTCCAGGAGACTTCCAGTTTCTCACCAGAAATATATCACACAGTATAGAGAGCTTGGCTTTTGACACCTTGCTTAAATGAAACCTGATTAAACTATAAATATATCATTACAACACTCATACACTTGGTTCTTAAAGGTTGAGCGACTCTGCATTTTGAGCTTAGAAGCGAAACGGTTACCCACCGAGTAAATCTGAGTAATGCGTGACTTGTCTTTTTATGAATCAATTTTGACAGTTTGACTTCGAACACGCAATTCTAATCAGAGGCCACGATTATTCCAGCCTTCGCTTCAATACTAGTCTGCCTTGTTTTTTAACTGAATGCGTTTCACTTCTATCAGGCTTTCGAGTATTTGTGCTTTGTAACAAATATAAAATTGAAAGCGAGGAATGTAACACGAGCCCAACACGAGACTTGTTTACAATATTATTGCGGTTTTATTCACAGCGTGTTCAGTCCATTTGTGACTGCAAACCCAATGCTCGAGACTATTTCGGTGTATTTTTCATTTCTAGTATACACACAGGGCAGCCTAGCCTGCGCCGCATCCGAACTAAACCCCGGTATAGTCCGTCTGCGCAACAGCGACAGATTCCTTGTTCTGGACCCCCAACGAAGTAGCAGGATTATTTATAGTCGATCGTTATTGGCTGTTATCCATTCTCATTGTTACACGATTTCTGATTGGCGCATGACTCGCACCAGTCTTTCTCAAATGTCAAATTTTTGTTTTTGCTCTAAATCATATTAAATGGCTCTTCCCGCGCGTAAGACTTGCACTTTATGTTTTCGAGAAATAACCAAACAAAATGAGAGGTATCTTGTGGAAGGAAGAGGAAAATTCAATGTCATTTCGGAGCTGCAGAGTTTGTCCTTTCGTTGTACGCGCACAAGCAGACTATGTATGTTGATCGTGCCTTCAAAATCTGCAGAAAAGAAGAAGTCTCATCAACCAACAAGAAAAGCTTGACAATCTCTTGAAAGAAACACACAACAGCCAGAGAAGAGAACAGCTCCTGCATATGCAGTCATCCGAATTAAGAGAACTTCAGTTCAGGACTATGGCTTCACAACACCTAAAAGAGTTCGTGAATCACACCAATCTGAAACACGTGTCACGATCTCTTCGTATCCTCTTCGAACGGCACCAGTTATTCCCCTATGGCCTGTTTCACCAATTCAGCAACAGGATCAAAGGAATACTCAAGAAACGCCAACAGAGCTTCCCAAGACAAAAACTGTTGAAGTGACTGTGAACGTGACATGGCCTTCCAAAAGTGCCAACAGAAAGCTTCCAGAAGACCTGGAATCTCTTGGAAAAATGCTTGTGAGAGGTACCTACAAGCAGATCGCTAATGCAGTTTGGAAGAACCCTTCCATCAAAAAGGAAGTAACACAGGTAATGCTAAAGGACATTGAGAAAGAGACAACACAACTATGCTCCAAGAAGAATCCAAGTTGCATGAGAAAGACAGACAAAGAGAGTATGTTGTCTTTCAGCATGGAAAAGTTGTCCGGTGAAATCAAGGACAGAGCGCCACTACTTCATTCAGTTTTGTCTGCAGCTTGCATCAACAGGAAGAGCAGAGCCTCCAAACCATCTGACGTCAATTTTGGAGCTGTAGCAATGGCAGCCGCGGTGTGTCTTCGCAACAGGTCGAAGTACATGATTGCTGTGCAACTTTTGGTGACAACATTTTTGTATCACTCCAACTGGATGGTAAGTCTTAATTTTTCTGTATAAGCCACGTTCACAATCATGCGCAAGAAAAACGAAGCAATAGTAAAAACGTAATATTTGCTACTGCACATGAAAGTAGATGTGCCAATTGTAAAGTATTTTTTGAAGGCACTTGTAATGCCAAATGTAACTAGACTGGCCTTGCCAGTGAGCTCGCGGCGTGAGTTGGGTCGAGACCAGAATATAAAATGGAAAGTAGGGACAAGAGCGGAACTCCCAAGAGAGACTTCCAATTTCTCACCATAAAAATATCACACAGTATAGAGAACTTGGCTTTTGACACCTTGCTCTTTTGACACCTTGATTAAACTAAAAATTATTATTACAACACTCATACACTTGCTTCTTAAAGGTTGAGCAACCCTGCATCTTGAGAATGCGTGACATATCTTTTTATGCACAATCGATTATGACAGTTTGACCTTGACTCATATTTCTAATCAGAGGCCACGATTAATCCAGCCTTCGCTTCACTACTTATGTGTTTTCTTTTGTTAACTCAATACGTTTCTTCTATCAGGCTTTCGAGTATTCGTGCTCTGTAACAATATAAAATTGAAAGCGAGGAATGTCACACGAGAAATGTTTACAATATTATTGCGCTTTTGTTCACAGTGTGTTCAGTCCATTTGTGACTGCAAACTCAATCCTCAGAATTATTTCGGTGTATTTTTCATTTCTGGTATTTAATGAACATTGCGAAACAAAGACTACATGATCGAATGAAAGAAACACTTCAACAGGCAATGTACGATACGCAGAAGAATTTTATGAGGCAACAGATGTCATGTACAGAGTAAAGCATAAAGCGTCATTGTTTTACGGCTAAAGCTCACCGTAGCTTTGGTTTCTGTTTTCGCCCTGTTATCTTCCCAAAAGTATTTCGTGTCGCCACAGAAAGTTTGTGCGGTGAACGCGAGCCAAAATCTTTTCCTAAAATCCAGTTTATCCGTGCATATTCCACAGAGCCAAATGGCGTTGAATTTGAATGGGATGCAGTTTACTTTTTCGCTTCACTACTCATGTGTTTTCTTTTATTAACTCAATACGTTTTTTCTATCAGGCTTTCGAGTATTCGTGCTCTGTAACAAATATAAAATTGAAAGCGAGGAATGTCACACGAGAGATGTTTACAATATTATTGCGCTTTTGTTCACAGTGTGTTCAGTCCATTTGTGACTGCAAACTCAATCCTCAGAATTATTTCGGTGTATTTTTCATTTCTGGTATTCACTGACCATTGCGAAACAAAGGCTACATGATCGAATGAAAGAAACACTTCAACAGGCAATGTACGATACGCAGAAGAATTTTATGAGGCAACAGATGTCATGTACAGAGTAAAGCATAAAGCGTCATTGTTTTAAGGCTAAAGCTCACCGTAGCTTTGGTTTCTGCTTTCGCCCTGTTATCTTCCCAAAAGTATTTCGTGTCGCCACAGAAAGTTTCGTCGGGACTAAATATTCATCGGCGACAGCGGTACCATCAAATATTTGTTTACGGCTATTCTCAAAGCTTTCGCGGTGAACGCGAGCCAAAATCGTTCCCGAAAATCCAGTTTATCCGTGCATATTCCACAGAGCCAAATGGTGTTGAGTTTGGATGGGATGCAGTTAACTTTTACACACAAGTAACGAGCAATTCACTGGCCACATCTCGAGTTGTTTAGCGAAGTCAATTACGTCATCGCCCAGCACGTGATAATATGAACCAATCACCGTGTGCTGATTCTCGACCCACAAAAAGGAAAAAATAAATAAATAAAAATGCCCATTTTTAAGCTCTCGTGGGCCCCAGGCCCTCGCGAGCAATTATCAATGAGTGTTTGAAAAAATAAGACCTGTAAAGTCCATGCACAGGAGAATAAAAATATGTATACTTCCTTATTCAAAATACCAAATTATGTTAGCAATATCATTTCGGTTTTATATTTAATATTTCTTTGTCAATTTATATTCTTATTTTTTAGACAACACTTGCCCGTCTGGTCCCTCTAAGGCTGACAACAAGTCACACCTACCTGTACAAAAAGCTGGAGGAATTAGGAAAAAAACACAGCAAATAGATCAGTGATGCAGTCCTGCATGCGACAAAGTCAATATATGGCTAAAAACAGCACAAAGCACAGGAAAATGGCACTCCTGTTACTGATCCTGAAGTCAGCTCAACTGCACAACAAGATACTTGCACAGCTACTGATTCTGAGCTGAACCCCCTTGAGCCTCCTGAACAAGCTGCAAGAGAGCCTGTTGGTGAGTCTAGTGGTCACCCACAAGATAACAGAGTGAGAGCTCCAGATGTTGGCAGGAAGATCACATTTGACAACCTTGACTACCATCAAGAGGTCCATTACATGACTGAAGAAAACCAAAATGTAGATAAACATTGTGTTACCATGCTGTCTACTGAAAACAGAGTTTCTGGAAATCATCTGAGTGATGAACCACCAATTGATGGAGTTCTAGACATGGAGAATGGACATTGCCTTCCAAGTCACCTGGACAATGCAAAGCAACGGGAGAATTACATTGCCTTGGATGAGTGCATCATTGCTGCCAATGTCCCATGTCTAAACTTCCTGTTAGATGTTACCACCCCACATATTCCCCACTGTTACAGGCGACAAATAAGAAACAAGTCAAAAACAGTAAGTACAAGATTGTGGTTCATTTTTTCACAGTTCATAAACTTTACTGTACATGTTTATTGTTTGCTATAATTGTATTTATATTATACACTACTTGAGTATTCTATTTAAATGTAAATTGAGGGAGATTACGCTGCAAATTGCATTCAAAATAGTTGGGCTTTAGAGCATAAAAAATAATAGAAGAAAAATTAATAAACATAAAGATACATTTTACAAATAAGGAGTAAGACAGACTTCATCAAAGTAATAATTATGTAACACAATCACTCTCTATGATATACAGCTGCACTGCAGCAAAAAATCTTCTTAACTTTGAGATGTGTTTAGGTGTGAACCACTTGGTAACACATTTAGTTTTGACGAGTCTAAGCGTCTCAGGATACTAGGAGTACCTGCGCAACAGAGGTAAGAAGTTCGGTTCTAGCAGCAGGGGCTTGAGTCCTTATTTATTTTATTAGCTGATCTCTAAATCATGCTACTAATTTGCAGACATTCCTGGGTATGATACACGAAAATGAGAATGAGGCTGATGGAATATTGAACATCCTAAAATCTGTACATGTATATGTCCCTTATCATGGTGATGATGAAGAGAGAAAATATGGAGATCAGGGTGTTGTAGGAGATCAGCTAAGTGTGGAGCGTGGTGTAAATGGCCATATGTCTTTGGTCAATGGATTTACACCAGAAGAACGAGTTGAGGGACTGCACTTCGAAATAGCTGATTGGCATGCAGGAAACAAGTTTTTGGAGGTACTCACCCCTCCCCCCTTTCCCAACACACACAGTCACACTTTAAATTTCTTTAATTTTGATACACTTGCACACAAAGAGTATAATATCACCTGCTTGACTTATGAAATTTCAAATGTATGATCCTCAGGACAGGGGAAATGTACAGTATAATTCACTTCCCAATGTGTGACTTGCATTCAATTTGAAAGTTTTAAAATGTTTCTGCCCACTATTTCTCCAGGGCTGGTTTACAGAATTTACATCAAGTGAATTATAGTATATACCTTTAACTTGCATTTAACCATAGACCATATTATGCTTGGCCCTTGATAACTGCCCAAAATGACAAATCACATACAGTAATTAGAAATATTTATCTTCTTGTATTTTAGGCTGCTTTTTCCAACTTATACAGCATCTCTTCTGCTGCTGATAAGTGTACCATGTACAGTGATAGAAATCTGGTAAACAGAAGGAACGTGAAAGGTGACGTGACAGCAGCAGCCAATGCTTGCCGCAGGTTTTTCCAACTTGAAGTAGAGGCACGCATAATTACTGCAGCAATGCAAGTACTTGGAATCAGCCAAGATGATGTGGAAACCAACAGAGAATGTCTTCCTAAGTGGACCAAACATCACTAAACAAGACAAGAAGACGTACCTGCATAAAGTAGCCTCCCTTGTTGTAGATTCCTTTGTTATTGATCAAGAAAGGAATGCTTACATGGAACAGTCAGCACAGATAATGGAGCAGGAACAACAACAGGAGGTTAATGCTGATGGAAGGTACCCTTGTCAATTTCCTGGATGTCCCAAAACCTTTGCCCATCATGGAAAGCTGAGGAAAGACCACGAAGCCAAGCACAACCCTCCTGTGAATGTGAATGAGAATGAGACCCTTGTCCATATCCTTGTGTCAAATTCAAGTGAGGATGATGCTGATGACATGCTAGCTTACCAGAGGGCCCTCTTGGATTATGGCTTGGTCATCCTAAATTTCTGGGATGCTATTTCAAAAGGAGATGGTGAACGTGTCATCCGTTGCTGGAGATTTTTCTTGATGTACCTCAAACACCAGGGAGGATCTGCTACAAAGTACTCATTAGAGGCTTTGTACCTGATGTTTCAGGTTCATGCACTATTGAGCCCTCAATCAGCCCACCGCCTGATATGGAACAGATTCATCAAGAACAAGCCAGGGATGGGGGGGAACATCCCACTAGATTTGCAGCTTGAGTTCTACAACAAGTCTGTCAAAGAAGCCATAAAGAAGCTTGGCCCAAGTGCATCCAGGAAGTCCCTTGACAGGATTTGCCATTCCCTGGGAATCACCACTGAACTTGCACGCAATTTTGACAGTAATCTTTTAGTGTTCAAGAAATCTGGAAAGCATATCAGGAAGTCAAGAAAGGGTGACTTAGGGAAGATTGTAAAGGAATTGGTTTCCAACAAGGCATTCACTCACACACCTGGAAGAAGATACCGCTTCTCTTCAAGAATGAAGCCAAGCATTCTCAATGGATTCGACATGAGAAAGATGTATTCTTGGATTAATAACCACAAGAAGTACATGATCCTAAACAGGCGAGCACGTTGAATTCACTCTGTGCATTGAATATCCTTCTATCCAAGAAAGGTAATTCAAATTGTTCAAAGTCTACAAGGTTTTCATATAGTACAAAGAGTTTGCAATCAAAATGTAATACTCTAAATTATATCTGTTGTACAAATGTGAAAGTATGTACCTGCATGTCAGTAGGTCTATTTTAATGTACCAAGGTAATTCAAATTGTTCAAACTATTTATATTACCTACAATTTCAGCGACTTTACAGAAACACTGGCAACTAATCCAGGATGACACTACCCTACAACAACTTTTCCCCAACAAACCTTTAACTGCGTATACCAAACACAAAAACATCAAAGACATGCTCGTCAAAAGCCGATTTCAACTTCATGATCACTAACAAACATAACTCACACCACCAACCATAAACCAGCCATCCCTAATCTGTACCATTGCAACATCCACCAAGTCCAATCATCACAATATACACAAAAAGCTTTCGAAGAGGTCTCCGCGCCCCAGAAGAAAAAACCAATCCACTGCCTCCAACACATTGGCACCAAATCCAAGCCTGGACAAAACAGATCTATCGAACCAGCTGCCAAACCACAAACAAGTGAACCAGCAGCCCGCCTACCTGAACAACTAAAGAACCAGAAACACTTAACCAAAAAAGACAAAAAGAAAGGGAAAAACAGAAAAACAATTTACAAGAAAGTCAAAGAAAAAATTCATCCAACACCATAAATGTAAGATGCAAGTTCAAATCAAGAAAAGTCCACAAAAACCTCACAGCACCCAGAAGCTCAAGTGGATCCCAATCAGAGCCAAGCAACAGCAAACACCGGATCCAAATAGGACTATTCCAACTACTCCCATGTCAACAAATGGTATTCCAACATTCATTCTACACTATATATAAGATACTTTCTTCATAAAGCCAAACAAATATACTCATTCAATATTGTAACGGAGACCATAATCAAAAATTCCCACAATGAAATCCTAGTATAGACAACATAAATATCAACATATTCAACAACATAAATATAGCATGCAAGCCCAAATCAAGAACAACCCACAAGAATCTCGCAACAACCCAGAAGCTCCAGTGGATTCCAGCCAGAGCTCAATAAGAGCTAACACTGCATCAAACTAGAAATATTCCAAATCAAATCTAATCAGTACTCTTGTTTCCAAGTGATATTCTCACTGCAACCATACAAAATCACAATTTCTCACAAAATTTTCACTCTACATAGCAAACCACAATGTAATTTTCATTTTCACTTTGTATATATTCCACTACTTCCAATAAGCATAACAAATGTGTACATATTTATGATCGCCGACTTAATTCATTTATAACAACCGATTTATGCATCAATAAAAGCACGTTGTTTACAAAATTTAAACACTACCAACCCCTTCAAATCTTACCTCTTTATTGTTCTACCATCCACAACGAGATGTTACATGTCAACAAAGATTCAACCGATCCACAAAAAAGCAACACTGGCCTCCTCAATCTCACTCGACGGTCATTCAAACACTGAAGGCTTCAACGACGAATCCGATGCACGCAATACGATCTATCATAAACGAACAGTTACACTTGCCCGGAACAAAATGGCCAACCAAGTCATTCCTCGTAATGATACGATCACCAACAGACCCACAAGCGGCTCAACCGAACAGAACTCCATTAGTCTTTCCTTACACAAGATGGCGGCCCCAAATGTTGTGTCCGTGCACTGCCGCTGACCATGACCGTGTGCACTGCCGCTGACCGTGATCGTGTGCACTGCGGACACACACGAACAACACCGTCCAGGATGACGTAATGCCTTGAACCAAAAACCCCCTGCCCCCCCCCTCCCCGTCCATAATCGTTAATAATTATCGGTGCGCACTTCCTATTGGCCACAACAACACACGCCCCCCCAAACCAAACGCAACTTAGCGTCCCACGCGCCCCTGTTACGACCTCATTTGCCGCTGCTTGTCATGCAATCCACGAAGGACCTTGCAAAGCGCTTCAACGCCGTTAGAACATACCGGCCTTCGGGGATATTTCGAGGTAACTTTCTTCTCCTATTCCCCCTCCCCGTCCTGTGTTGAACTCTTGACCATCGACCCCCGGTTTTGCTCCCTCACCCTCAACTCGGCCAGGGCCAAAAGTTCGTAACCGCCGAACGTGTCGGGCATGGATGGCGCGCGCCTACCATTTCGAAACACGTACCATCGAAGGAACTTTTCACCTTCATGGAGCAACCACGTTACTATGCCCCTGATGAGAATAACACGGTTGCCTCGGCGGACGAACCACTCATGATGGTCATCGGTTCACCACATTTTTTCGAGCGCTCTCCCCAACCACCCGCCCCATCCCCAAGTTATATATTATTAGTTTTTATTCCACGTATACGCCGATCCCTCCGTTTCGTCGCTTTCATTTCGCTCTTCGCTTGGTTTTCTCTGTCACAGCGCCTCCTATTTCCATCGTTTCACAACGCACGTGCGCACCACAGGTTACCAATTCCAGATTTCGGCCCATTTACCACGTTCCTCACAGTTCAACAACCCGACCCCAACCGTATTTAGCGCTGCAACATGTTATCACGCACTAACATGCACAATTTCTTTACACAATCATATTCGCTAGTTTATTGCCCCCGTAACCCCATATATAATTCACCCATTATTAAATTTCCACACATCAGCACAAGGGTCAAAATACCCGTAATACAATTTATATTACGAGTTTT
The DNA here is from genome assembly GCA_964036295.1 of Plumapathes pennacea. NCBI lineage: Eukaryota > Metazoa > Cnidaria > Anthozoa > Antipatharia > Myriopathidae > Plumapathes > Plumapathes pennacea. The sequence goes on along the minus strand of OZ038463.1, from coordinate 26,791,473 downwards.
TCCGAAGGGAAGTTGCAGGTTGTATAAATCAAGCTGAGAGATTTTCAAGCAGCTATTAGCTCTGCCGGGATTAAAAAATAAAACATTCCTCTTGAGATCGGAAAGTTGTGCCAAAGATCAAAGATCGCTTACAAGCTATCTTTTGTGGCCACTGGCTCAGGTGGTTCGGTAATGTTATTGCTGAGGAAAGAAGCAAAACAAACCCCTCTAGATCGTCTTACAAACTGGCAGGTAAGTTTTGAACATATTTAAAACTCATTTATGAAAAAGTACACAAAAACAACAAATAAGGCCAAAGTTACTCACATTGTCGCGACGACGGCAAAACCTCTCAACTCGCGTCGCCGACGTGAGGGTGACGGCGGCGTGTTTGGAATTCGCATGCGCAGTAGAACTCTTTGAGATGTCTTCATTTCGAGACGCCAGATCAATGCTTATGTTGGCTTTGGACAGGGGCCACATTACAGACGATGAGTTTATCGCTTTGTACGAGGAAAATACATCGAAGAATCCTGACTTTCCGTACCAAGATTATGACCAATTTAATCTTGAAGATATGAATGAGGCCGAGTGCAAAGCCGAGTTTAGAGTCGAAAAGTAAGACATCGACTGGCAGACGTTTTTGGAGTACCTGAAGTCTTCAAGTGTCCACAGAGGTCTGCTGTTGGGAAAACTGAAAGCCTCTGTATTGTTCTGAAACGCCTGGCCTATCCGTGTCAATATAGTGACATTGTTCATCGTTTTGGAAGGCCAACCCCCAACTGAGCATGATATCAAATGGTATAATAGACTCGATATACGAAAATCACCGAGAAAAGATATCAGAATGGATTGTACTCAATCCCGTTGCACTTCAGACCCATTGGCAGAAATATCGGACAAGATGGCCGCCACGCATGCGCATTGACGCACACAATCCGTTGGCCCTCTCTAAGATCAATAAAGAAAAATGTATGGAAGAGATCACAAATTGCATAAATACTTGTTCCTGACGAAAAACCGGCAAAATGTCCAGCTCGGTAGTTGTAGTTATGACTTAAAGACATCGTTTTAACCGTAACTCGATACAGTATTTCGAGTCCTTCTTTCTACTTTTGAGCGGTAAAACTTACCTTCATTTCACGCTCTGTGAGCACACTGTTTCTTCTTAATTTATGCACCATATGCGTGTTTTGAGTCCAAGTTAAGGTGTATTATTCCCCTCCAATCCAAAATGTCCAGCTTTCGATATCGAGTTGAAGGTTCAAATAATCGATAGCACGCAAAAAAGGTCTCCAATTTTCATGCTGTTTCTTCTCTGAGCGAGGGCATTTCGATAAGTTTCTTCAGCCACAGGCGCCATATTTAAATACCAAGCGTCCGTATAACTCTTGTGATCGGGCAGTTTTTGTCGCACTATGTTCTTCCACTCTGGTCGCCATGTTTGTTGTGGTATGTAGGTTCCCAGTCCCTCTCTTTGCGCCTGACTGTTTTTGATTTTCGCGTTTTTTTAACTACAACAATGGCAGATGCCCGTTCTCAATACACGATCGACAAATACAAGGTGGAATTATCGACAACTGATTACCCCTTGTCATATGTTAGAAGGCAGGCGATTCAAAATGCAGAAATAGCATATTCTATAGAGATTCCTTGGCCAATTCTTAAAAAATGGAATATGCTAATGAAGCTTACTGACATCAAAGAGGATGGCATAAATTACATCGACTTGCTCAATGCATCTATCCCTGACCACTGCTTTGCAGTGAAAAGTGACTGTGAGAGAATCAATGAAAGGCTGCGGGTTGTTTCTAACCGAGTGAGTCAGTCCTACCGCCAAGCACGTGGCAGCACATGGCACAAAATTGAAAATAAAACATCCAAGTTATGTGTAAAGAAAGAAGAAAGTGAATCGGTGCAGGAGTTAAAATCCCAGCGAAAGCAAAATTTGGAAGAGCTTGAGAGTTGGAAAACCCAGTATTCAAACCTAGAAAAGGAATTGAAGGAACTTTACAATGAGCTTGTGAGTGCCAAGCAGATTTTGGAAGCACAGTGTGAAGAAATCCACAATGAGAATCAGCAATTGAGGGAGTATATTGATACCCTGGAAAGAAACCAGTCTCTCCAGTGCCAAAGCAAAAAGTTCAATGAAGTTGGACCAAAACAGCAAAACAGAAAACTGAAAGCTTTAAAAAGTAAAGTGCAGTGTGCACTATGGTTTTGCAAATCCTTTGGACTTGAATTGTCTCAATTCAGGGTGAAAGATTCTGAAGGGATTGAGCGCACAGTTCACTGCAATGACAGCACTCCCACTCAAAACCATGGTACCGGTGGCTCATATACCTCACTTTCTCAAGAAGACAAACATAAACTTGAGAGTGTCTTGTACCTATTAGATAAATTTTGTGTTAGTGATGATTTCTATCATGAGCTCACAATAACAACAGAGGGATTGCCCAAGTCTTACCTGGTCAAGCAAATGAGGTGTGACATAAATCAAGTATGCCACATTGAGAGGACCCCAGGATTTCTACCAGGGGCACAAGTTTCTAGTTTTGAAGCCACCCTACAGCATAGTATTCTTGACTTCTTCAAGGGAGGTGGAACTCTAAGTGACAATGAGCCCATCAAAGTAAAACTGAGTGGAGATGGAGCCCGAATGTCCAGGTCAACCAATTTCATGATTTTTTTCTTTTTCACTCTTGCAATTGGGGGAAAAAGTCATGTCACCCAATTACAACCGTTCTGTTGCCATTGTAAATGGTTCAGAAAATTATCAAACACTCCAGTCATCCTTTCGAGAAATTCTCAATGAAGTAAACAATCTAATTGACAAAGGCACAACAACTGTTGATGGTCAATCTGTCAAACTGGAATTCTTTCTGGGAGGGGACATGAAGTTCCTTCTAATGATGATGGGCCTTAGTGGCGCTACCTCCCAATATGCATGCTTATGGTGCAAGATACCAAAACAAGAGAGGTACGACATGACCAAGGCAAAGTATTTTTATTGTTCAGAGCCAATCAAAAGAACACTACAAGAAATCAAGGATATGGCAAAGCTGAAAAAGAACAATTTTTGCTGCATTCATGAGCCACTTCTAAACATTGAACTGGATCATGTTGTTCTGGATGAACTACTCTTGCTGCTGAGAATAACAGACAGGTTGCTAGAAAATGTGCTAACTGAATGTGAGGAAAGGGAATCTACTGAAAACTTCATCAAGTCACCAAGAGAAAACTGGTCATCTAATTACACCAAGGAGCTGGTGAAAATTATTAATCAAATGGAAATCACTTTTTCAGTCTGGAACAAACGAAATGCTGATGGATCGTCTAGCAACCAAAAGGAATGCACAAGTTTGCTTGGTTCCCAAAGGAAAAAATTGCTCAAAGAACTACCCCTCCAATTGCACAAGCTACTGTACCCAGACACATGTTCAGTGGTTGTGGACATCTGGACTAAATTTGATGAACTTTATGACATGCTAACCAACTTTGAACTTCAACGCAACTCTGCCACAGAGATTTATGAGAAAGCCACAGCCTGGATTAATCTATTTTGTTCTCTTCGGGGAAAACGAATGGGCTATGAAAGGCCACGAGTGACCCCATACATGCATTGCATGCCATATCACATTCCAAAGTTCATCGAGGATCATGGGTGTTTCAAGAAGTTCACAGGGCAAGGTGTTGAGAAGAATAATGACTGCGCGAAGAAATTTTTTTTTTCAGAAATCCAACAAATGGGATGGAGCCTGTGACATTCTCACCACTGAAAACCGACAGTTTCAGTTGAAGCACCATGAGAGAGAAAGGGGCTGCTATGTCAAGAGAAAACTAGAGTACTGGAATGAAGAAATCCAAAAATTGAGGCAAGAAAAAAGGGCAAAATTTGGTGACACTAGTTTCTCTGATGACATTACACAACAACCAGAATCCTTTGATGACCTCCAGGAATATCAAAAGATGACAGTTTCTGAGCTTAGGAAGCTAATAAGGGAAAGAGGAATCAAATCAAAGGGGGTATCAAAGCTCAAGAAGGAGGACTTAGTTTCACTTCTAAAGCAAAATGAATCTACTGGTAATTGAAATGAGAGGTACAACTGAAGAACTGCAGGGACATAAAAGAACCATTGAGGATGTAACTAAATCTCTGGCAGTAACCACCCTCAAGTGCTTGGAAGAAATGATGAGATCACATAGCAGCGTAACATTTGATTTCATCAAGACACGTACAAATAAAGCACCATATTGAGCAGTGTGATATGCACACTATATATAAGAACACTCCATTTACAGTAACTAAACATTGCATTTGCAAAGTACAAAACTTACTTCATTATATGCATGAACATGAGGTCTTGATGAATTGTACAGATAACTTTTCTGTATATGTTCTTTGTATTTCAACCATTGTGCCTTTGTTATTCAACGCACATCTCTTTGGCGTCTTACTGAAGAAACATCGCATTTTGAGAGGATACTTTATCATATGTCCTTCACCATGTTGGTTGTACAACCGGTCCCAATTTGTTGACCAGAACGAAGCTCCAATATCATCATCATTGTACAAGGTCCAGTGCTTGCTTTCAGCCATTCTGTTCTTATTCCCAAATAGGAATTTGAAAATATCATGCCGAAATTCTATTGAAAGTGTCTGAACAACACCTTTCCCACGCAAAGCTTCAAGGATTGCCCTCTTAAATCGATCAACAGACCCTTGAATGATTTCAGGCGTTGGTTTGGGCTTGTTGAAGTACCTGTAAATAATAAATATGTTCAATAATTGTAAATAATTATTTTGAAGGAAAAAAATGAAAATTAATATAAGTTAGAATTCTCAATATTTTATGCTCAGAAATACTTTTTAATTCAGAAATTAATTCTAGCAGTTGTCTTCGCAGTTTTAATACTTCAGTATCCATACACCAAATTCATGATTCGTGTTGCCTTATAGGTTAACATGCCAGATCATACAGTTAGTACACTTTTGTAACCATTTCGGGTCCAATGTTATTTACCTTAATAATGCCGGCGAAACGTGGCATTCTGGTTCCCATGTCGACTCAAACTCACTGTAGCCTTTCCACTTCACCAAGTAGTATTTTTCCTGTCCCAGAAACTTGACATTAACCTCCACATAAACTAAAAAAGAATTCGGATACAACCACGTTGTTTAAAAGAACGCCTTACCTGGTCAGTGATTCTGCTCGTAATCAATCGTTCCGCCTCAAAATAACCCATGAGCTTTATCTTAACTCTTCGACGAGGCTTTTTCTCTCCAAATAAAATATCCGCACTGCTTAACTTGTTGAGAATGTCACAAGAAACACGTTTCCCTGCTAACCTTTGAGCCGCTGACAATGGCGCGCGGGTTATAAATGTCCAACATTTCTCCTGATGCTATGCGGATGCTATATCGCAGAAAGGCGCAGCTCTAAATAACTGTTTTGGGTTCGTGTATGGTACGGTTAGACCTATTTGCAGACCCGGTAAGCACCAGAGGACTGTTTATAACGGGCACAAAAGAGTCCACGCACTAAAATTCCAGTCTGTCACTCTGTCAAATGGAATAATCGCAAACATGTACGGTAAGTGCATGTACGGTAAGTGCATGTACAGTATTGTTTTCATTATGAAATGATTTTTATATATCCTATTTTTCTTATTTAAATTTTATTTATATTTTTTCAGAAGGAAGGAGGCACGATGCATCAATGCTGGCAGAGTCCAATTTGCTAAATGACCTCAGGCAATATGCTCTCTCACCCACTGGCAGACCTATGTGCATTTATGGGGATTCCGCCTTACCCCTTGAGACCACAGTTACAGGCTCCCTTTAGAAATGCACATTTAACACCAGAAATGCAGGCATTCAATCAATCCATGAGTCAAGTGCGTGTCTCAGTAGAGTGGATCTTTGGTGACATTGTCAAGTGTTTTAAATTTATAGACTTTAAAAAGAATTTAAAGATTGGTCTTAGCACAATTAACAAAATGTATATTGTAAGTGCCCTGCTAAGAAACAGCCTAACTTGCCTGTATGGAAACCAAACGTCAGTTTTCTGTAACCTAGAACCACCCACACTGGAGGAATATTTCGTGTAGTTCAAAGTTACTTGCTGCAGTAAATACAAGATGTTGCATTGTTTTAGGCAACAAAGATATGAAATATGTTCCAGTCTCAATGTACTTGTGCCTTTCATGCCAAGTGTAAACTTTGAAAGTACTTTTCTTTATTATAATAACATGTTACACAAGCAAACAAAGAATGCACAATTTTAGTTTTAATATGCATCTTTGATAAACATAACTAAGAAAGGCATGGCAATGCAGAAATCAAAAAGAGGCCCTCGACCAATTCAATGTTTAGAATGTGTAAACCTAGCACAAGAAAGAACATAGAACATTTAAACAAAACAGAACCAGGTAGCACAATCAGACCAAACTCGACCAAATCAGAATGGATTGATCGTTAATTTTAAAATTTTCAGGGCCCCTGAAAATGGCTTACTACAAAAAAATTGCCCCACAAACAAGTGTGGTTTAGAGCGCCATTTAACTCTTAGAACCTGCAATCTTGTCCAATAAATTGAGAATCAACTGGTTTTGTTGCTGCTGTTGTTGAGCAATCATAATTTGGAATTGCTGCATTGCTGTTTTTGTTGCTGGTTCTGCCTTTCCAACGCTAGTAGCATACTCTGGTTCTGGTGTTCGAGTTGTTCTTGTTTCTGTATTTCCCTCTCGTATTCCTTCTTCTTTAATTCCATCTCTTCCCTTCGAAAGGCTGCTTCCATTTCATTCCTCTCCCTCAGATATGCCACAGTGTCTGAACCATTCGAACGCCGCTTTCTTTTCCCCTCACTGCCATCCTCACTTTTCCTTTTCTTTGTTTCACTCATCCGCTCCATTGCCTTAAATTCCCGCTCTTGGCTTATACCGCTAGCTCTTTTTTCTTCACTCTGTTTCTTTTTGTATTTGGGAACCAGGACTTTATTGAAGTGGTCTCTCACGGACCTTTTGTCGACCTTAAATTTAGGGACTTCAAGTATATTCAAGTTTGCAGCAATGGACTCCAATAGAAAGCTTCTTTTTGGAGATCTTTCTTTGGCTGTGTATGGCTCAACAGCCAGAATTTCTCGGCCGAGGACTTCATGTGCGTTTGTCCATTCCATCTTGTTTCTAGCCAAGAAAATATTAAAAGGGCTATTTTAACTTTCAAGAGAACTCGCATCATGCTACAGCATATGAACCAAGTTAAGGTTACGCTGGACCTCCAAAGTCATACATATGTATTTGTTAAAAGTGTATGCACAGTCACACTGTCCTGTCTTTCGGTGTCCCAAAATATAACGTGATGACTTGATATTTCGCAGAGATGTACTAGATAGATTGTATTGTGTTACCTTGGAAATATATTCTTGAAACATCGCTTTAGAGCAAAAATATAAACCATCAACGTTTAATGAAGCCGCTGTTTTGTCAGTTACAAAACTTTTCGTATTACCAGTACGAACAAAATCTAGCTCCAAGGTATTACCACAGAAGAGTATATACTAGACAATTCGGTGAAAAATTCAACCAGCCAAATCAAATACTCGGGCTATGTTTCAGGACACAATTCCTGTTTTACAGAATATTCCCTTTGGTAATGAACAACGAACAAAGCTCAGCTAGTTCTCTGTCAAGGATAAAAGCGAACAACAAGCAAACCTTGGCGACTTTTGTCTGTCAAAGAAATAGACGCAAACGAGCAAACTTTTTCTGTCAAGCAAACAGTTTTCAAGAAATCAACGCAAACGGAAAGAAGTATATGTCGATTACTGTCTTCATCTATAACGGAAAGGAATGTATATATTTAATACACTAATTACACGGGCAAAAAGGTACTTACAGAGTGTTGTTGGCAGATGGAGGCAAACTCATTGCCGACGATGCGACTCGAACTGAAATTAAAAGAAATAGACGTGTTATTCCTTGAACACCTCGAAAATCAACAAATATTGAATAGAATTGAACAGGTCTTTTGTGCCCACGGTGTTCTTTGAAACGAGGCTTCGACAGGCTTGGTCGCATAGGGCTCGCGCATGCTCAACGAAGAAAATCTTAGTTAACGGAGAAAAAACGTAATTATGCATATGGCCAATGACGTCGTGCTTCACCTCGCTCTTCAGATTTTTAGCCTTTTCTACCCTACATCTGTCCCAGTCAACGTTTATAACAGCCAAACGTTTGATGGTTTAGGTGGAGTTTCATCTGACCACCAATTAACCACAAAGGATGAAGGGAACGTGTGGATCTCGGAACAAAGCTGCAGCGCCTTCCATCCAACATGGCGGACGAGCGTGCAAATCACGGCGAAGGTCAAAAGATCACTGGCCCCAACTAAGTTGTACAGCAATTCCGTGCCAACTTTCCATCAAGTCATCAATATCGAAGATATCCACGATATCGAAGTTAATCCTGGGCCCGGCAAGCCAAGAACGAAACAGCAAAGAAATAACAGTAATAACGTGAAAGTCGCTCATCTCAATGTCCGATCACTCAAGCACAGGGAGCACTTCGTCCTCGTCAAAGAAACCGTGCTAGAGAACAAGTATGACGTGTTTACGATATCGGAAACGTGGCTAGACAGTACTGTCTCAGATTTGGAACTCGAAATACTTGGATATAGCATTTACCGCGTCGACCGACAGGACAAAAGAGGTGGCGGGGTATGTGTTTATGTATTACAAACGTACAGGACCGAATTGCTTCGTGACATATCTAAAATCTCGACCTCCGGGCTCCACCAGCTCTGGATTAAAGTTCAAGTGAGAAATCTCAGGTCAATCCTGATCTGTACTGTATACAGACCTCCTGATGTCCCAGTTAGCTGCTTCAATACGGATTTGAGCCCCAGCTTAATTACCGCATCTCTGATGAGCAAACTAATCTATATACTGGGAGACCTGAACTGTAATGTACTGACCCTTGACAGCACCGACTCGCCAGCCCTCATAAACTGTCCCAGTTGGTGAGTTCTCCGACACGAGTGACCAGCTCTACGGAATCGCTGTTAGATGTCATTCTGGCCTCGAATGTGAAACAAGTTCATGAAGCTAGGGTTGTGAATAGCTCTATAAGCGACCACGACCTTGCTTACGTTGAACTTAGACTAAAGAACAAGCGTCACAAGCAAGTGCATGTTACAACCAGAAGTTTCAAACAATACCGCCCCGAAACATTTCACTCAGACGTAGCCAAAGCACCTTGGTCAGTCTTGAAGCTGAAGACAAGCTGGACGCGTTCAACATATTATTCAACGATATGTTAGACGAGCATGCACCAGTCAAAACAATCAAAATCCGTGGACGGCCGAATCCCTGTATAACCTGCGAGATACGCGAACTGATGAAAACCAGAGACCACTGGAAGCGTAAATTCAAGAAGACCAAAGATCCTCTAGCCTGGTCTGCCTATAAGAACTTTCGCCGCGAGGTAAAGAGGGAAATAAGGTTGGCAGAGAGAGAATTTATTAAAGAACAGATCATAAGTAACAAAAACAGTACAAGCAGCATTTGGAATTCTATCCGCTCGTGCATCCCCCAGAAGTCAGCATCCCAGAGAATTTACAGCAAGGATCACAAAACCGTTGCTGATGAGTTCAATCGCTTCTTTGCTTCAGTCGGCATAAATACCATCAAGAAAACAAACGCGCTTGCGAAGGAATGTAACTACCAATTGGGTATGCACAAATTCGTCCCAAGAGCCTACCCACTGTCAGAACAGTTTACCTTTAATGCTGACGTGGAATGTGAACAAGTGCAAAGGATTATGAAATCAATGGCGACTAATAAGGCCCCAGGTATTGACAAGATACCAATTCGAGTATTTAAAGACTGTCTCCCAGCAATGCTGCCATCTTTCACGTCAGTTATCAATGCCACGTTCCGATGCACTCAATTTCCTAAAGCCTGGAAAACTGCTGAGGTAATACCGATCCTCAAAGACGGCAACCATGAGATACCAGACAACAATAGGCCTATATCGTTGTTTCCAGTACTGTCTAAAGTTTGCGAGAGAGTCGCACACGACCAGTTCATGGCCTACCTGACATCCAGAGGACGATTAACAGCTACAATCAGTGATGTATCTCAGACACAAGTCATTGACTAAGCGTACTGAAAGGCGCGAAACCATTTTTCTCCCCCCTCCCCTCTGTACAATGTTGCGTGTGTTTGGGAAAACAAGTTCAGGCCACTTCAACATTGAAAGGGGGGGAGGGGGGTTGTCTTTCAACTGAAACAGTAGAGAAATTACTGAAATTGTGCGAGTGTCCCAAGACTTTTGTCACTGATTGTAGTCAGAGTGGAAATAAACAGTGGCATTCCACCGAAAAGTCCGTAATTCAAACCACCGACTCGATCTTGAACGCCATTGATAAAAAGCAGATGACCCCTGTGGTGTTGCTCGATATGAGCAAAGCTTTCGACAGTATAGACCACGAAAGATTCCTAACCAAACTTCAAGACGTCGGTGCCTCCCCCGCTGCCATACAGTGGTTCCGCAGTTACCTGTCGCCACGATACCAAGTTGTACGGATCCACACGACCACCTCCAATCGACTTCCTGTGGTCAGCGGTGTCCCGCAAGGAAGTGTCCTTGGCCCCATACTGTTCAACATCTACGTAAACGATCTACCATCGGTACCTGAGAACTGCTCGCCACAGTGCTACGTTGAAGACACCAAACTATCGTTGTCCTTCAGTATTCGGGATCAGCATAATGCTGTTAGTGAACTGAACCAGGATCTGCTGAGAATCCGCAACTGGTGCTTTAACAATCAACTTCTGTTAAATCCGGACAAAACAAAGCTATTGATCTGCGGTAGCCGCATAATGACGGCCAAAGTACAGAACTTTGCCCTCTCTCTCTTAAAGAAGGAACTTTCCCCAGTTAAGACAGCAAAGGACCTCGGGGTAACACTCGACTCAAGTTTAACCTATAATGATCATATACTGTCTACTGTATCGGCTTGTATGTCCCGATTAGGTCAAATCAATCGTGTTAAGCATGCCTTTGATAAACATACTCTAGCCATAATTAACAACGCGTTAGTCTTTAGCAAGTTATTTTATTGTTCTAGTGTATGGAGTAACACCACCGAGGCCAACTTGGACAAAGTTCAAACAGTGCAAAATTTTGCCTGCCGCATTATTAGCGGCGCAAGGAAATTCGACCACGTGACTCCTCTCTTAAAGGACTTGCGGTGGTTGCCAGCGAGACAACACCTATACTACCGCGATGCTATCGCCTCATTCAAATGTATGACAGGACGCGCTCCACCATATTTAACCAGCCAATCCATCCAACGCTCAGATGTATCAAAACGGACGACAAGGAACTCGCAGAAGCTAAACATTCCGTTATTTAGATCTGCCACCGGGCAGAGAACGTTTTCTTATAGAACAGTCACCATGTGGAACAATTTGAAGCCGGCACTTAAACTCTGTGAGACATTGCCACAGCTTAAGGGAGCACCAAAAAGAGACCTGCTACGCCAGTTTCTAGAAGAATAGTATAGTTTTTAGAAGAATAGCATGATTGAGCATACTTTACCCTTACCTTAGATTATTGTAATTTTATCCTTTACCATTTATCCCTTTATACCCTCTTTGGAACAGCATAATTTGTTACTTCACTTTTGTAATTATATTTTACCATCCTCCATATTATGTATTTAAGCTTATATACCCACCTTTTTATTACTACTAGAAATACGATAATCGCAGATACCACCTCGCTCTGCCATTGATGGGACTTTATTTTGGTACTCCCAACAAGAGTAGCAATCACCGCATGTCAGATTACAGCATTTGTTACAGTTTTAGTCTTAGTAGTGGGAAAACGTGGCTTCTGGCGCATTTTGCCTTATGAGGCCCAGAAACCACCCATAGTTATCTATTAACACAAAAAGGAGGGTATAAGTAACCGCCTATAACACTTTTTACCGAATTAAGAAAGAGAAGAAAGAGAAGAAAAAAGTAAAAGAATTTCAGGAATGAATGGAATTTCAGGAATGTGGGCCGGTGAAAACAAATTGAATTTTGGTTTAAAGGAATAGATCATTGAATAAAATATGACTTCGAGGAATGAAAATAATATTACTAATACTAGAAATACGATAATCGCAGATATCCCCTCGCTCTGCCATTGATGGGACTTTTACTTTGGTACTCCCAACAAGAGTAGCCTTTGTTTTGCCGAAATGTTGACTCAATCTTTTCTCCGAAGTCTAGTGCTACACGCAAAGGACGGAGAAAAAGAATGGTGTGTGTTATACTTTTGCGTTGAAAAAAGAGTCGATTGCGTGACGAAGTACGTATTTCCCACGGTCGGCACGTCAAATTAATTCATACAGTCTGCCAAGCACGTTCTCAAAATTTAATACTTAAATTTTGAAGTTGGTCGGCCGTCGTAGTACGGAAAAAGGAACACTGATTTTCCAATTTTGAATTCATAGGCAGTACAATTAAATAGGCTTCCTGTGCGATTTGTTTTTACTCTGGACTGCATGCACCAGACCCCGGGAATGCATATTTAATAGGTTCGAATTGTTTTGTATGTAAACCCGCTCAAAACAGCATGATTTCTCCCAGAATCAAAGCAAAACTTGAACGGTTTACTTCAAATTATACACGGGCTTCAGACCTAGTCATACTTCTAAAGGCTTGTGAACGATTCTCGCTGCAATCACCGCGTGTCAGATTACAGAAAAATAAGACATCTGACTAAATCATTCACCAAGTTCCGATTGCTCTGAGCGAATACGGTAGCCGAAACTGGCGACAGAAGCGTATTAAAACAATACTTCGAGAGAAAATGATCAGCATACAGATTTTAATACATTCTTGAAGTGATCGAGTTACAGGCTATACGGGATTGTTCGATTTCCACTAACTAACCTTTGCTGCTTGTCCTTTCTAAATAAGTATCTGAGTTTAACACAAAACGGCGTCTGAAGCTCCCGATTTGCTTGCAAGCGCTGTTCCCTTTGCGGAGCCGTTTCTTCGGCACGCTTCTGTTTATAATGCTGTCGATCATAACAGGATTGTCGCCTTTTCTCGAGACGAATTAGGCGCTGTTCGCTCGTTTCACGATTTCGCCTTACTCGTGCCTGTTCCCTTCTTATTTGAAGACGAGCTTCGCAAGACTGTTGTGTTTCAAGTTTCCAGTTTTTAAGTTTTCCATTTTCGTGAACGCAGCTACGATATATTGTTGCTTCGTTCAAATCTAATTGCTTCGCTCAAATCTAATTTCTCTTATTCCGAGTAAACGTGATCACGTGATCGATCCGGCCTTTGTTATTGGTTATGCAGGGTAACCGCGCCTAAAGTCGTACGCCAGACAGACAGACTGACTGACTGACAGACGAACGTTAAATTTCGAGATGGCGACAGGCTTGGAGTCCCCAAGTTAGGCGATATTAATGCATTAGCGCCGTGATTATTACCCTCACTTCGCTTCGCTCGGGGATTATGGATGAACCTGAGGAGATTGATGAGCTTATCTTGTTAAACGTGAGGGAAAGGAACGCTATAAATAGATTAACGTATTATTGTAAACATAAGAAGTATAAGTATATTTGTAAGCTTTGTAAGGGCTCACAAATTTGCTAACATAATAAGCACAAACAATCCTGTAGAGAATGTGGTGGAACATTTTTTTGTGAACATTGTAGAAGGAAGTTTTATTGTCGAGAATGTGGGGGAAAAGGGTTTTGTATACACGATAAGCATAGGCACAATTGTAAGGTTTGTAAAAACAACGGTTTGTATTCTAAGAAATAAGGTTTAATTCTTAACGTTTTTTCGTTATGAATTAACGAAAAATTACTTAAGATTTTATAAATATATGACAAAGAGTTACGAAAATCGAAAATTTGAATGCTGAAAATTTGAGATTTACTGATTTTGAAACTAAGAGGAACAAAAGTGGTGGAAAATTTCACGTTATAAAAGTTTACACCCAGGATCCAAGTGGGAGAAGCAGGCCCATCATGTTAGGAAAAAAAGACGTGACTACTCTTGGCTTGAAAAAAGTCATAAAGGAAGATGGATCACTTAGCCATTTTTATTTTCCTATGGTATTTGGGCCTAAAACCGCGGACGAAGCTTGGATCGAAAAGTTTAATGAAATTTCTGACTGCGTTGAGACTTATGTTAAGAGGCAAGAATTAAAATTGGGAAACGTAAGTTTCTCTAAATTTAACCCTTTGAAGGAGGAACCTGGTGATGATCCAATAATGTTTCTTAGGGTGGGTCATAACAACGGAAGAGTTTTTAGTAAGTTTTATGGACACGATGGAAAGAGATTGAGCCCCAATTTTATGCTTGATGAAAATTTTGATGTAGATGTGAAAATTAAGATCGATTCAGTTTTTATTAACCAAAGTAACGCATAACTTCAAGTAAGTCTTAGGGAAGCTCTCGTTAGTCCCCCACCAAATCTTGAAGTTAGTAAAGGTGAAGATGAGGTTGATTAAATGTATCTCTTAGTTGTATAATGGCTTAAGAGCGAGTTCGTGTAAATGTCACCTACGCCGTGCAGGGTAGAAAAATCAAAATCATCCAAACTTTGTCATGATGAAGTCTTAATGTATCTAGTTATAAGTTTTTGTTCGTTCAGTTTCTTATTTCATTTTTGCGGCAACAGTTCCTTCCCGGTGCTCTGCGAGAAGACAAAATCGACCTAAAAATAATGCTTCCATTATCGGCTCTAATGGAAAAACTGGGATATAAACATAACAGCTTAAGTTATGGCATGCGAGTGGAATCTTTCCCGTATGCATAACCGTTGTCAAATGTAAATTTGATTTAAAACAAAATTTTTGACCGATTTTTTAGCATTAACCACTTTGAGCGACGTTTTCTCACGCGAAAAATATGCTAATTTCATCAGCAAAAATCGCGTCCTGGTACATGGCTTTGCAATTAAAGACTATGTTCACCGGCAAAAGCAATGTTTCTTCTGTGATTCTGTGAAATAAAATCATGGGGTAAATGAAATGGTGATTTGGAAACGCCAAGTATACATGGTACTTGCACCCGAAATGTGACCTTGTGACCTTTTAAAGTTATCTCTTATTTGATTTTGAATGAATAAACGGAAAGGGCCGATGTATCTGTTTTTATGTAGGTCTTTCTCACCTCAAAAAGGACGAAGTTCGAGATTTGCCGTATTAGAAAAAATGCTTGATCAACCGCACGTGTCGATTTCATTTTATCGTTTTAGAAAGCACCGGTATCCTCGACTATCAGTTATTTTGGTTCTATTTTCTGTCGAAAAATTCGTAGCTTTACAACTGTGTATTAACTGTCAACCTTATGTAATAGGATCACGTTCCGTGTAGTCACGTCCCATCTTAAGATTTGTGTTACGTCATCAATTTTATCTTTGTTTCCATTTGTATTGGTGAAATGATGAAGCACTTGGCATTGTATTCATAAAGTGATGTCTAGAGACAGATTTGGTAAACTTAATCAATATCTGCATTTGAACAACAACGAAAATGCCATTCCACGAGGTCAACCAAACCACATTACTCAATGCTGTTGTGAACGCATTTTGCAATGAGTATTGTCCTTCTCAAAACCTCTTCATCAATGACACCATGATTGCCTTCAAAGGACAACTTAGTATGAAACAAAACATGCCAATGAAGCCAACAAAGAGAGGCATCAAGGTGTGGGTGTGCACTGATGCTTCAAATGGGTATGCCTGCAATATTCAAGTCTACACAGGAAGACAAGATGGTGGCCTAACAGAACACGGACTCAGATACCGAGTCCTTCGCAAACTGTCTCAACTGTTTGTTGGGAGATATCACCACATTTATTGTGACTTATGGCTATGCCAAGCTTGCAGAAATACTATCTTTCCCTTTAACAATCTTGTTGATAGTGAACTGTTAAAAAGTTCTTTTAATTCTAACACTAGTTGCATCTGCTCAAAAATCATAGCAACAGCTAATTTGAAAGAAATGCATCAATTTGATACTATTTCATCACTTTCTAATGTACCTCATCTTACAAGTTCAGATCCAGAATTGAACTTACCTTCCCAAATTAACTCCAAATACATAGATCTTATTAACCTCGTTTGCTTGGTCCGTACAGTAAGTTATGGACCGAGTTTTTTTCGTCGCCTTATGGCCCGAGCGCGCTTCGCGCGAGGGCCATAAGGCGACGAAAAAAACGAGGATCCATAACTTACAGTACGGACCAAGCAAACGAGGTTAATAAGATATTTATTATATGGCTTTAGATCTTTCGGCAAACACAAAACAAGGCCCCAACAAGTACTCGTCTCGTTCATTCAACAACATCAATCGCGATCAGGCATGAATTTCGCACGTTTGTTTTCACAACAAATTCAGTTAACAGCTTACAATTCTACCGATTTGAAAATCTTGAAAGAAAATATGCGTCTGTCGAACCAACTGCCTCGATAAATACTAATTTGTTCTGAGCTGAATGAAATGGCCCATAGCGTGTGTCAAACAACGACACTGCAGTGAACTTTATTCGGTGAACGACTCGAACTCGCCCTTGCTCGCTCACTAAAGATTTAAAAAAACTGCAGTCTTATCTCTTTCCAGAAGAAACTGCTTTGTAACTCAGAGTATTTTTTATTCTTTTGAATAAGTTTCTTACACGTACAATAATGTAGAAGTCAAAATGGCACTAAAAGAAAATCATTTCATCACAAACTGCGACCGACACATCGTTTAAAGTTATATTATTCAAAACTCACCGCTTAATTTTCCTGCCTCCTCGTGGAGCGTTTAGGTTTCTTCCAGCAAAATAAACGTCCTCAAATCACCACGGCGTTTTTGTCCCAGTCAGTGATTTCGAAATACAGAGTTCTCGTGCAGTGTGAAAAATTATTTAGAGTCTTCATAGTGCGCCATGACGAGCAAACATGTCTGCAAAACTTGATTCTTGCACGGTTTTAGTCATAACTGTTCACGGTGATTGTTCGCTTTCCACTTTCTTCCTGGCAAGTGTGCAAATTTTAACACAGAGGTGAAAGAACCCTCCATACTCTGCAGCGGTTGTTGTCAATGACGGCTGAAGTCGCAAGCAATTTTTTCCTCGGATGTTTTCCTTCTTCGTAACGGTCATTTTCCAAGATTGTAAGCTTTCCCTGATCATCATAACTTAACAGTGAGTATCCGGAACGTTTAAACTTCCCATTGCACTTCTGGGCCTTTTATGACAAAAGTTTAGAAACTTTTCGAGTAATCATTTGCGATCCACATGTGCAAACTGATTTTGCGGTCCGTACAGTAAGTTATGGACCGGTAAATTTGACCAATCAGAACGTGCGTAAAATCAATTTGCGGTCCGTACAGGAAAGTATGGACCGGTAAATTAACCAATCGTAGCGTGCGTAGTATCAGTGCCATATAATAATGTACATTACATGAATTTCATAATTCAAAGGAAATTAATAGTTACTTCTCAAACAATTCATTATCTGTTTTACACTGCAACATCAGGAGTATTTCTGCAAATTTTGATCACCTTGTGGATATGCTAAGTGAACTCCAGCACCCTTTTAATGGGTTAACAGTGCTAGCGACCACACATGTAATGTCTCAATACCTGGATACAAATTAAGACACCCTTTTGTAGACCCCGGTAATGTTAGCTGTGTAATGTTAGTCAGTTATGCTCTGTGCGTATCAGCCAATCAGGTGTTACGTGTCACACAGCCACCACGTGACAGTAGTCTCACTTGACATGAGGTCGGAGAGGTTGTCATTCTCTAGATCGACATTAAAACTATTGATATATTGTTTACAAATCCTTCCAATCCCCATTAGCTCTTTCATCTGCCGTTGGTTTCATTCCAATCAGTTATAAATTGAGGGAAATTAAGTACAAAATACAGTCGAAGTTCCACGGGACACAAAAAAGTTCGAAAATAGTGGGGTTTCGAAATAGCCAATAGTAAATGACTTAAAAATATATCCACAGGGATTCGGCTTGACTTCAAGATAATGGGGATTTCAAATTATCCCAGTTCGAAATAGCGAGGTTCGACTGTATACAAAATCTATGACATCACTGATTGTGCAATAGGTTCCCCCAAGCTTGATATCCGTGGCAACCACCATCGAGAATCAATGTGCGTATGGCATATTTGGGGGTGATATCTTAATTCAAAGATTGATATGATCGATTCGACATGGAGTACAAAATATATGAACCTGAATCTCGCACTAAATACTTGGACTAGTAAAGGTGAGAAGAGATCAGTTTACTTGGTTTATGTTAGTGAGTAGATTGCTTATCAATTGTTGAGTAACTTTGTACAAGGCACTTCTTTTGGCTGGTCAGTACTGTATGTAATCTGTAAATCGTAATCTCTATATAATTCACGGTAAATAAAGCATTATAAACCATGCATGTATGTATCAAGTGTGGGGTACAGACTTGTGCTCCACTTATATGTTATATTTTGAGGTCACAGTGAATTCTATGTCTTTACAGAGTGTGTTATCAAATCCCTGGGAACTCCTGACTTCATACACACAGTAAATATTAAATGATCATTTTGATATGCTCGTTATCACTTCTTTTACGCTCTTTGCTTAGATGTTTTCTTTTTGTTTTCTTGTAGCTGTTCTCGGTGCTAAATATGGCTAGGAGAAAGTCTCAAAAATCCATCAAGCTGTGGTTAACTCTTGCAACCACAAATGCAGAGTTCCTCTAAGAAATGAGTGACCGAATTGGATATTGGTAGCTGTAGTCTGTAATATTGTTACTCTTAAATTTGCAATCCACAGGATTTGTTTCTTCCCGAGTTGGAATGCAATAGTGTTTTTAATTTATTTCACAAGTCATTCCCCTAGCAAGATCCTGCAGGATCCTATTTAAGATCTTAGAAAGATCTTGAAAAGATCTTAGGCCCGGTTCAGACGCCACTCCTGACATGCGCCGAACCTAATGAATTAAGGTATCAGGGATACCCTCGTGAACGACATGCATTCAAACCCATTTTTCGCGCTAGCGTTACATTTAACTAATAATAAAGTATATATTTCCTGAAAGCTCAACAATCACAGATTTAAGTTAAAGCTTTATATTTTTTGAATTTGCTAAAGAAAGAAAGTTATCAGCTTCCGAGTGAATTTTGACCTTGCGTCATTAAAAAAGCCTAATGTCACTCGGATTTTAGCCGATTTGATTATTTATTGTTTCAGCCTACTGTTGACACAATGAAGAAGAAAAATGTGCCTCCAAATTTTAATATCTTGTCCATATACAAAGTTATTGACTTTTAAAGTTGGCCGATCATATTTCTAGCTATGCGCAAGACAAAAGCGGATATATCTTCCGAACGAAAAAAGAGAAATAAAATCGGAGACACTTTTCTGTAGCTTTGATATTGATTCACATATTTGCCAAGTTTCAAGTCAATCGATTAAAATCCATTGAAATGCAGGTTTCCAAAAGAAACAATTTTTAAAAACACCGAGAACATTTAAAGATTCTGACCAGGGGTCAGCGGTCGGAGGAGAAGATGGCGACGTTTTTCCCGCTCTTGGAAAAATCGTCAATATCCTATCCACAGAAGCGTTATTGATAGTTTATAGTTTTCTATTTCGTGTATATACCTGTTTGTACTCATTACCAGTATGACTACTATCACTAGTGAACAATTGGCCTTTATATTAGAGGAAAAGCTTGAGCAAAAGCTGACTCCACTCAACGTGACAATTACTGAACTGAAGAAGATGCTTGACGAAGCGATGGATCATGTAAAATTCGTGAATGCAAAGTACGACGAGATACAAGAGAAACTAAAGACCTATGATGACGAGAGAAAGGCTCTACAAAACGAGAACAAGACTCTTAGGGCAGCACTGCAAAGAATGGACAACTCGATATTCGCCATGATGAAGACCAACAATGAATTGGAGCAATATACCCGAAGGGAATGTGTTGAAATCAGGGGCATTCCGGTATCTGCTGTTCCATCTGAAGATCAACCAAATAACATTGTTAAAGAAATCGGCAAATTGACTGGAGTTGAAATTGCTGAAAGTGACATATCCGTTAGTCATCGTATGCCTCCAGGTTGTTCATATAAAGGAAAGAAGACTGGCCCGCCGCATATCATAGTCAAATTCACGAGGCGAGATGTCAAAGCTCAAAGACCTTACAACCCAAGACCTTGGATACTCTGTGAAGAACAACATCTACCTTGCAGAGAGCCTTACAGAGAAAAATCGAGAATTATTCAAGGACTGTCTCCAGAAGAAGAAGGATATGAAGTTCAACTTCATATGGACTTCAAACGGAAAAAATCTTCATGAGAAAAGACAAGGACGCTCCTGTTATACATATCAAGAACAAAGATGACCTTGCGAAGATGCAGCCCAGCTAAGTACCTTAATGCTGAACATTTAATAATTTTTCATGCATTGTATAAAATGCCCTAATGGCACTAGTAGTGCCTCAGATGATAGAGACAAGATCAATGAGTTATCTCATTCACTCCCTTACTTAAGTATTGCCTCTCCCACTACTAATATCCCACATCTTACTAATTTAGATGCTGACCTAAACATGCCTACAGACAGTAATTTTGGATATTACAGTACTCATGATTTTCACAACAACTATGACATCAGTGAATGCTTCTCAAATAATCAATCCTTTTCTGTCATAAATTGTAACATCAGGAGCCTATCAGCTAACTTTGATGATCTGGTGGAGATGCTATCAGATTTATATTTCCATTTCTCACTTATTGGCCTTACTGAGACCAAACTAAAGAGTGGTCAACCTCCTATATCAAATATTGACTTATCTGGATATCAGTTTATATCTCAACCTAGCTATTCCAATGCTGGGGGGGTTGCTTTATTTATCAATAACAATTTGAATTTCACCATTCAACTTGAACTTTCAATCACTACTCATAACTTCGAAGCCCTTTGGATTGAAGTGCACAATGAATGTCACTCTAATTTACTATGTGGAATAATTTATAGACATCCCAATGGTAATATGGAAAACTTTACTGAATATCTAAATTCTACCATTGAAAAAATTAATCAAGCAAATAAATTCTCCATTATTGTGGGTGATTTTAATATAGATCTTTTAAAAGCTGAATCTCACTTAGCCACTGACAACTTTCTCAATACCTTAGGTTCATACTTCTTTCAGCCCCAAATATTGCAACCAACCAGAATTACAGACCATTCAGCAACATTAATTGACAACATCTTCTTTAATTCATTAGAACATTTTACTATTAGTGGTAATATAGTACATGACTTAACTGATCACTTGCCCAATTTTCTAATTTTCAATAAATTTGCTTCTTTACCAGAAAATGTTAAGCTATACAAGAGAGATTACTCTAAACTTGATCAGCAATCCTTAATTAGTGAGATCCAACGGATAGATTGGGAAGCTGTTTTTGCATCTGATGCAAATCCATCTACCCTATTTAACTCCTTCTACACAAAAATCTTAAGCATAATAGACAAGCATATACCTATCAAAATAATATCCAGGAGAGAGGTGAAACTTAAATCTAAACCCTGGATAACTCCAGCTTTGAGAAGATCTATTCAAGTTAAAAATAGATTGCACAGGAAGTTTCTAAAGACAAAATCCACCTATTACCATATTAAATTCAAGTTATATAGAAATAAGCTAAATCATCTGTTAAAAATAAGCAAAAAACAGTACTACAGTCAATACTTCCTTGAGAACATTAGTAATGGCAAAAGGATATGGAGAGGTATTAAGCAAATAGTTCACTTCAAGCCTCAAACCAGACAGAAATCCATCAAAATAGTAAAAAATGACATTGAAATAACTAACCCTAAGCTTATTGCAAATGAATTTAACAGCTATTTTGCTAGTGTGGGCAAGGAACTAGCAAATGAAATACCAAATGTGTGTAAGAGTCCCATGGATTATCTGGGAAATCCGATAGGTAATAGCTTTTTTGTTTTTCCTACCACAGCTAGTGAAATTGAAGCTGAAATATCCAGTTTAAAAACAGGCAAGGCTGTGGGTCCATCTAGCATCCCAATTGATATACTCAAAATGTTGAAAAATGTTGTATCCAAACCACTAGAGCTTCTATTCAATATTTCTTTTGCAACTGGCACTGTCCCCAACGACTTTAAGCTAGCAAACATTATTCCTATATATAAAAAAGGGTCACGGACTTGTTTGTGCAATTATCGCCCCATCTCTCTACTGTCCATCTTTGATAGGCTCAGAGAAAAACTCATGTACACTAGACTAATCAAGTTTCTGGAGAAAAACAATATTCTTTTCGAAAAACAATTTGGTTTTCGAGCTAAGCACAGTACAGATCATACAATTCTATGTATAATAGACAAAATTCAAAAAGCAATTGATGACCGCAACTATTCCTGTGGAATATTCTTAGACTACAGTAAAGCATTTGACACAGTCAATCATCACATTTGGATTCAGAAACTGGAGCATCTTGGTATTCGAGGTATCGCAAAGGACTGGTTTACCTCGTATCTCTGTGATCGACAACAAGTTGTTACTGTAAATAATGTAACATCAGTCAAACGTAATGTATCGTGTGGAATTCCACAGGGATCTGTTCTTGGTCCATTATTATTCTTATTATACGTAAACGACTTTCACTCTTCTTCAGATGTTTTTAATTTTCACCTATTTGCAGATGATGCCAGTCTGTTCTGTCAACATAAAAATCTCACAGCACTTAAAGCAAGCATAACTGCTGAACTGAGTAATGTACATACTTGGCTATGTGCCAATAGGCTTTCACTTAATATAGAAAAATCCAATTTTGTCATCTTTCATCCACCACAAAAAAAAGTGAATCAAGATTTTAACCTTGCCATTAATAATAAACAACTTAACCGAGAATTTTGCATAAAATATCTAGGTATTTTAATTGACTCGAACCTCAGCTGGAAGAATCAAGTTCAGTGCACTGCCAAAAAGATTAGGAGAAGCATTGGCATCATCTCCAAACTTCATCACTATGTCAATTTAGACATTCTACAAAGTCTATATTATGCTCTTGTATACCCTTTTCTGATTTATGGAATAATTGCGTGGGGAAATACATATCAGACCACCCTTCAACCAATTTTTATTTTACAAAAAAAGGTATTGCGTATAATCACTTTTTCTAGTTTTGACCATCCCTCTAATCCCTTGTTTAAGTCTCTTGGAATTATAAATTTTTTGATCTTGTTACTCTACACATTGCAATTTTCATGTATAAATATCATAATCAGTTACTACCATATGCATTTCACTCCTTCTTTACTAAGGTCAGTCAAATTCATAATTATAATACACGGCAGCTGCAAAAGTCATATTATCTCCCAAGAGCAAGAACAAATTACGGAAAATTTAACATAAGGTTTCAAGGTCCTTCAATATGGAATTCCGTTAATGAAGATGCAAAACACTCTTCATTGTCTTCATTCAAGAAGAAAATCAAACAGAATTTTATTGAAAATTACTAATACTGTCCTTTCTCTGCATTGCTCCTTTTGAGATAATCATGACATTTTGTTAGCTATTTATTGTACTTTACTGGTAACCGGTATATTGTGTGTGTGTGTGTATTTTTTGTGTGTGCCCGACCTAAACATTTACCACATTTCTTGTCAACTGGCTACCCGACATTTTTAACCCTGAGGTTATTACGGGATGCCAGTACCCCTGTATTCTTTGATATATTTAATATTTGTAAACTTTTTTTTTTTAGGTCTGGGGTAAATAAAAGGTTGTTGTTGTTGTTGTAGGGAGTCTGAAACCTGTTTACATAATCGCCTCATCTGTCAGCAATCTGTCAAAACACCGCAGTTAGTGCTTTTGCATAGAGACTTTCCAGGCATCTTGTAAGGTAATTGAAACACGCAGCACAAAAGACCGCCGTGTATAACTATGGACATCAACACTTCGTTCGGGTAAGTTTTGCAACATCTATTTTCCCTTCACAGTTGCACTCACCACTCAACACCAATTCAACCTTTTGCAGCCACAGTTGGAATTCGGAATGAGTTCAAGCAAACGACAAACTCGTTCTAAAAAGACAGCTGCGAAAAGCAGGAGTGCTCTTGAGCCACCACCATCGAGCATGGTCTACGCGCTGCTCAAGGTTTATAAATCGGCATTGTGCAAGAATTACACGTTGTGACATTTCGTCGTTCACATGGTTATATTTGTTTCAGCGTAAACACAGAAAAGCGTTCACAAAGGCGTACAAGGAAAGATTTCTTGTGGCATTTCGTTATTCTTGCAGATTTGCTGTTAGTCATGCGTTACCTGTCGCGTGGCTAAAATTTGTACTTTATTAGATAGATTTAGATAACACAACGCGACGTCAAATCGCGACGCGATTCGTCATCATAGGCCGTGGAAGGCTGGGATGAGGACGCCGTCACGTTCTGTTGACAAAAGTGATTTAGATGACCATCGGCCGTGATGATTTTCATTCTGGAATTGGGACTACAATGTGGATCGTTCGGAAAGTCACTGCGTGGTAGGTCATTTATCGAGGGGCCAAACTCCCCGTTTGAATGAATCTGAATCTGAATTAAAACCATGCAATAGGTCTAATAGTGTGTTGTGCTTTGATTTTAAATAGCAATTTCGCGTCATGTTCTCGCCAATCTTGCGTTGCTTTTCGTGTGCATTTTTTTCATCGTGCTGAAACATGGCTTGTGGTGGTCTTGCCGCTGTTCGTGATGCCTTAAGTATCGCATTCGCCGAAAATCTGATCGACAATATCGAGTTTGCAGTCTTATATGACGCCAACCGTTCAAAGCGAAGTTTTCCGTACTGGAAGTACGATGAATTCAACATAAACAACTGGGACGACACTGAATGCCGTACGGAATTGAGGTTTGCAAGAAATGATTTGGACGCTTTGATGCTCTCCCTGCAAATCCCGGATTCAATTGTCTGCCAGCAGGGGACTGTTTGCAGTGGAACTGAAGGATTATTTGTACTGTTAAAACGACTCTCCTACCCGTGCCGATACACAGACATGGTGTCCCGCTTCGGAAGAAACCCCACGGAACTGTGTCTTATCTTCAATACTGTTTTGGACCATGTTCATGCCCTTCACCACCATCGCCTTCAGACTTGGGACCAGCCTTTCCTACAACCGGATCGACTCCACAGCTATGCTGCTGCTATTCACGAGCACGGAGCACCCCTTCACAACTGTTTTGGATTCATCAATGGCACTCTTCGGGGTATCGCTCGGCCAAAAGAACACCAGCGTGTCATGTATAATGGTCACAAGAGGATACATGGGGTGAAGTTTCAGAGTGTGGTCATCCCAAACGGTCTCATCGCAAACCTGAGCGGCCCGTTCGAGGGAAAGAGGCATGACAGTGTGATGCTTCAGCAATCTGGGCTGCTGCCGGAGCTCAGACGTGTCGCTTTCTTCAATGGCCAACCTCTCTGCCTGTATGGCGACCCTGCCTACCCGTTAGGCTTACATCTTCAGGCACCATACAGGCACAACCCCTTAACCCCACAAATGGCCCTGTTCAACAAAGCAATGAGTGAGGTGAGGGTAGCTGTTGAGTGGGTATTCGGTGACATCACAAATTACTTTAAGTTTATTGACTTCAAAAAGCAAATGAAAATTAATTTAAGTTCTGTTGGCAAAATGTACTTCGTGTGTGCCCTTCTGGAGAATGCCCACACCTGCCTTTATGGCAATCTTGTATCAACAGCTTTTGAAGTGCAACCTCCATCACTGCAGGAGTACTTTTGGTGAATTACTTCCTGCACTGAGAAATAATCTTTGAAGTGATGAGGTGTGCAGGATTACACAATGATTTTATGCATGCCAGAATATGATATTTCATTCTGTTTCGGATCCTGTGAATAATTTGTTTTGTACAATTGCAATTGCAATATTGTGTGCAGTGCCGATCAATAAAGATTGTTCACTGAAGTGAAAACTTTGTATTGCACTCAAACAATGAAATTACAACATTTTTTGTATAGCATAAAGACAATTTGTGGATGCCAATTTTATGTATAAAGCATTAGCTCAAGTTGAACATATTGAAAGAAACGCATCTCTGTTATTTTTTTAACTATTTCCACATTTTTTAAGCAGAATATTGTGCTGTATTTTTGCTTTGAAATTTTAAAAGACAACACAGCAACTTTAACACAATAAAATACTGCAGAGATGAATACTTCAATTGTCTTTTCTGACATTGAACAGGGCAAGCAGAGCCTGGCTTTGCTGTTGTTGCTGCTGCATTATGGCCAGTAGTTGCTGTTGCATGGCCATAAACTGTTCTCGTTGTTGCTGCTGTTGCTGTTGTTGCTGCTGCAGCATACATTGTTGTGTCATCCTCATCTCCTCACTCCGCTTCTGCCGTGCCACTTCCAGTTGTCTTATGTGTATCTCGTTCTGTTCTCTCTGGAACTCCCTCTCCTCTCTCCGGCTTTCAATTTCTTCGGTCCTCATTTCCCTTTCCAATTGAACTGTTTCCCTCAACCATTCCATGCCATCTATCCCCGATCTTCTTCTCCTCTTCTCTTTTTTTTTTCTTCTCCTTTTTCTTCCACCATTCTTTTTCTTGTTTCACTGAACCTCTCCATCGCCCTGTCTCTCATTTCTAGTGCCTGCCTCCGTTCCTCTTCTTTTGCTTTCTTGTTCACTTCCCCCTGCTCTTCAAATTTCTCGGCCTCCTCACCAACTTCCATCAACTCCTCCAACAACCTCTCTGCCTCACTCTGGCCATCATCACCACCACCACTCTCTCGTACTTCTTTGCTCAACTTCATTTTCAACTTCTTTGACAAAATGTTAAACCGATCCCTCAGGGAACGGGGAGTTACCCCAAAGCCATGGATGGCATTGAGGGAGTCAGCAAAATTCTGCCATGCTGCTCCCCGTTCCCGGCTTCCAACTCTATTCACGAGGACTCCCTCAGCAGCCACCTCCTTCAACATCGTCAAGTCCTTGCCCTCATTCCAAACCATCACACACCTGAAAAGAATAGTCCACATCTCAAATATGTTGACAATCATATACTGGAGTATCGGCTTCTGGTCTTGGTTAATTTCAATTCTAAAGGACCAATGTGAACGAAAGACATAGGAACCAAAATTAATATGCAGTAAGATGGAGATGTCCATACTTTTTCGGGGCCGTGCTGGAGTTTTGCCGTTGCCATTTGCGTTGTGCTCAAATTGTCACCTGTGTGAAGAGCAGAGCCAGACAATAGAGTGACCTCCAGGAAACGCTTTGGAGAGAAGAGAGGGGACAAAGAGAACACTAGCACCAGCCTAGTGAACGGATTGACTCAAAACGATATGCACAACATACGCAAAGACTTACACTCGAGTGTATTGTTTACATGAAAAGGAGTGCATTGTTTACATAAAAAAAAATTCGTACGGGTCGTGTTTATTCTGTTTTAGGCAGGTATCGAATCAAACACAGTGAAGAGCATTCTCACCTCGAAGTTTTATTACTCTTACTCTGCAGGGCATTTGCCCTGCGTAATTGTTTCAAGATGTACCGGGAAAAACCTTTAATTTGACAGCCGGAAACTCGAATGAAACAACTAAAGTACCGCTGCTTTGGACCGAAAGGTAAAAACAACATATCTAAGGCGGTATTAAGTTTAAAAATAGCATTACTGACCTTTATAAGCGAGGCGTTGTCAACAGGACGTGAAAAATGCTCTTCTCGCGTCGTGAACTTCAAGTGACAACGCCATCTCGGGTGACCGGAAATAATAATATCTCGTACCCAGGCTATACCGGGCACGTCACGTCGCGATTTGACGTCGCGTTGTGTTATCTAAATCTGTCTATTGTTTTGCATGACTGACGCGCAAGTCGCATGCTGCGCAGTTATGGGTGATATTAATGATGTGTTGACAGTTAGCTTCCGGCGAGAAAGAGAAAGATAAAATCCTTTCGTTTAAACATCTCAGGAAAAAAGTAGGTATCCAAAATTTGGTTTTCAGGTAAAACATTTAGTAACTTCGTTAAGCCAAAAAAAGATTTTTCAAATCTGGCAAAGTCCGGAGGGTATCCTGATACCTTAAGTATGGCAGAAGAGCGGCATCTGAATCAATTAGGTTCGGCATATTTGAATTAGGTACGGCAGCGGTATTAGGTTCGACTGACGCTGTAGCATAAAGGCTGGTTTTCACTAGCGCGTAAGCATAAGCATACATAAGGTGCGCACAAGCCAGTGAGGACAGCAGCGACATAAACATAAGCATAAGCATAAGGAACGAACTTGTTTGTTCTTTTTGTGCTTATGCTTATGCTTATATCGCAGTTCTCACAAGTGAGGACATGAACGACATAAGCACAAGCATTCAACCAATCACGGAAACGTTTGATCCAGGCTCTCTCGAAAACAAAGATGGCGGTGGCAGACAGAATACGTGTAGATGAACAGCTCGCCGAAGCAGTGAGGCAGTACCCTGCACTGTATGACAAGTCGAGTTCCGACTTTAAGAACAAGATTAAAAAGGATTTGTGCTGGCAGGATATTGCTCAAAACCTTGATTTTCCTTCAGGTAAGCAGTCAGCTTCAATTCGACATACAACATAAGTTGACAGGGATGAATATTTTCAGCTTCAGTTCGATTTATTAAGTTTAAAGATCTGAATGGATGTCCGTTTTTGGATTTGAAGGAAAAGATGCAGAAAATGCGTTTAAAAACCTGAGGAATCGATACAGCAGAGACAAGAAGAAGGTGCAAGGTGCAAAAGTTAGTGGTACGGACACGCAATCGGTGACGGACGCAAAAAGTGAAACGAGTGACTTGTACTCATTTTTAGTATGGCTAGGCCCCTATGTTCAACCACGACGTTCGATCACTAACCTCCTTCAAGTGGAAGATGTATCAGATGAAGGTGATTATGGTGACCCTCCTGGTGGCAGTCAAACACCAGATTCTTCACACGAGTCTGACTCACCAAGCGAGTCTTTAATTATGCAGTCAAAGGTCACTGGCCGTGTTCAACATATTAAGCGTCCTAGAGTGAAAAAAGAGTCCATAGTCGAAAATGCCGACTTGGAGCTTGTCAAGTCAGTTGGCTTGATTGGAAACCGCCTTGCAGGCCTTGCTCAAGCCCATACAGAAAAATATAAAGAAAAAGATGGTGAAACCCTTTTTGGGGACCTCATTGCTTCCCAACTTCGCCAGATGCCTATCCAGGATAGACTGTTTGCTAAAATGGCAATTAACAATATTGTGTATAAGCACCTGTTGAAGTCAAGTAGTTCACAGGAAGTGCACAATGTATATAAATACGACAGGCAACACACTGCAGCCCCTCAACATCCGCAATTTTCCCCAGGCTATTTCTTTCAACAGCCGTATGATAACTGACTCACCCACTGCCCCCACTCACTAACTTATTCAGCCTGATTCATATTTTCTGAAATAGTTAGCTGTCTGATTGATTGATGACCTAACTGATTGATTTTACTGTGTCCTGATGAATGATTTATTGACTGAATGATTTAGGCCATAAACTCATTGAATGTTTCAGTAATAGTTACAATAAATTATTGTCCAAGTGACATCTTGCTAACCATTGATCAGCCTTTTCTATGAATAGAGAAAGTTGACTCTAACTGAGCATTGTGTTAGTTAAGGGCATTATCATCCAGTATTCAAAACATACCTTTTGCTAGTTTATCTTTGACTACTAAATCAAAGTTTTTTATTATACTTTATTTGTTGAATACTGTACATGCTGTTCCATATATTTACAACATTATTTAAACATCACCAAGTTTGGACAGGCAACTAAAAAAGAAACGAGAGAGGAAAACGAGGCTTTTTTATAATGGTGCCGATCTTTTCTTTCTAGTTATCGTAGCCACTTGTTCTTTGGATATTGTTGTTTGTATTGCATTCTTTTTGCATGATACCCACAATATTGTTTGTAAAAGTAGTTCATATTATTCAAATGATAGTGCTCAAATTTGAAGACATCAATCTAGAATAGATCCTACCAGTAATGTTGATACAAGTAATAAAATGATATATTATAAAAGACTCTTGTTGGTGGCTAGTTTATTACATGAACACTTCAGTTTAGTGACTTGATTCTGATTATAAGTATAGTCCATCAGGTTTTCAAAATGTTAGACACCCACAACAGTGAATAATTACACTAAACTTGTGCATAATACTACTGTATGACAAATCCAGAATATGTCTTATATTACTGGTAGCATCTATTCCAGTCATGATATCCTCAGATTAGATGTCAAACTTTAACACCTTACGAGGAATTTCTGTTAAGTGTTTTAAAACCCAAAAAGTATCTGGAGTTTACTCACAATAAAAACAACTTTTGTTGGCGTTTTCTTTGTTTTTAGTATGCAATGTTTAACACTACACAGATTTTAATTAAATGTTTTCTATTAAAAATAGAAAACTTCATTGAATGAATTGACTAACAATAGTATCATTTGGCCTTGCATAGTCACCAAGTCAGCGTGGGCAAAGATTGGTCAGATGCACTCAGCCAGGAGAAGCTGAAACAAAAACTGAAAATCTTCAAAGTAATTGCTAAACATTTTACTCCACAAGCTTACAGGTGGTAATATTAAGTCTTAGAAAAAAGCTTCGAATTCGAATGAAGGGGCTGTACAAACCCTGCAGTACAGACGCCATGTTGATGTGAATAGCATGGAATGTCTGTGACTATAGGGCATGTCACTCCAGAACTCCTACTGATTGTGTATCTGACCTCGACTTCTTACATACTGCCACTGCCATGGCAAAGATCCAGCATCTGAGATAAAGTACTGCATTAGTGCATTTCGAACTTGATTTGAGTTTCTCCTGCCCCTTAGTGGGGCAATGTTCCCAATTGCACCATTTCCACCTCTGGGTACTGAATTTCGCCATTCTCCTGCTCGGATTTCACCACTGCTGTCTTCACTATCAGCAAACCCATTAGGGCAATATGCTGCACAGTTTGTTTGGTGTAAGAAGTTATGTAGGCACACAGCAGCCTTTGTTATAGCTTCAGCTGTTTGAACTGAAGCAACTATTGGGCGACTGAAGATTCCCCACCTTGCTGTCATAATGCCAAAAGTGTTCTCTATTACTCTGCGCGCTCTTGACAGACGACAGTTGAAAATTCTTTGATTTTCTGTAATACCTCAACTTGGGAATGGTCGCTGCATCCGTGTCTTTAAACCAAAACTTTCATCTCCCACTAAGTGGTAAGGAAGTGGGACCTCGCACCCCTCAAAGGGTTCTAGTTCTGGAATTCCTAGACTATTGCTTTCAAGGGCTTTACCCATAGGTGAGTTATGCAGCACCCCACTATCATTATTACTTCCATAATCACCTATCTTAACCATAGTGAAAACATAGTGAGCATCACACACAGCCATAAGGACAATACTAAAAAAACCTTTGTAATTGTAGTATAGGGAACCGCTATTACTTGGACATCGAATAGCAATGTGCTTACCATCTATGGCTCCGACGCAATGGGGATAGTTCCAGAGTTCAAAAAACTCTGTTGAAATGTTCTTCCACTCATCGGATGAAGTTGGAGGTCTGAGATATTATTCACTGAGTGCTTCCCAAACAGCCAGACAGTTTCATGGATATAAGCGACCTTAAGCAACGACGACGAGAACGTTGACGTGAACGACCGGAAGTCAAAAATGTAAATCATAGTAGAGTAGTGGTAAATTGCCGCTTTTGGCGCAATTTGAAAAATAAAAGGGAAATCCCCTAAAGTTGATTAAAATAAATTGAATTTTTGCTTAAAGGATTAAATAATATTATGAAATATGAATTCAAAAACAGAAACAAAGCCAAGGAATATTATGGATGAACCTGTAGAGATTAAAATGCCAATTCTCCAACTGACTGTGGCTACTAGGAGACCTCCCTCGTTGAGAGAATTAGCTTCAAAGACTGCTAATTTAGTGAACAGAAGGATTAACGACTTTGCGAATTGGATTTTGTCATGCGTGCCAAAACCAATTAAGAGGGTCGCTAGTAAGCGTGTGAAGTCGTTAAAGAAAGAAGTGAGGAGAATTTACAATAGAATCGCTAAACCTAATAGTCGTCGACAACAAACTAAACCACACCAAATAGAGACAGCTTTTAGAGGGTTTCTAAGGACTTTCAGAATAGATGGGAGGGTGGAGAGAGATTATGTTGGATTTTTAGGAAGGATTAAGCAAGATTTTTTGAGCCTTATTGGTGAGCAAGAGAAGCCAATTAAGATAAAGTTTATCCTTACGTGCGAGTTTAAGAAGGTGATGGAGGAGGGCACATCTGTTGTTGGCGTTGGTTATTTTCACTCTAATCGAAAGTCTAATAATGGGGGAGAGATAATAACAGACGCTACTAATGTTTCTGAATTTTACGATGAATCTTCTAAGAATTTTGTTGAGAAGATAGATACCTTTCAGAATCAGGGTTCTGTTGGGTATTCTCTAAAGTTTTGTATTTTGACATTCACATTAATCCTTTTCAACCTTTATCAGGTAGCTCTTATATTGTACTTCCTAAAGGTTTGGTAGGGAAGAGGGCCATCATCAATGTTAAGAATGAGAATAATAATGAATGTTTTAAGTGGGCAGTAACGAGAGCTGTGTATCCAGTGAAAAAGGATCCTCAAAGTTTGACAAAGAAACTAAGGGAGGATTCTGAAAAGTTAGATTGGAGTGGAATCGAGTTTCCAGTCTCTTTGAAACAAATCGACACGTTTGAGAAACAAAACCCATTTTCGGTTAACACTTTTGGGTATGAGTCGGGCAAAGGTGTTTATCCACTAAGAGTTAACAAGCTAAGAGAATCTAGAAAACACATTGACTTGATTTTAATATCAAATTATGAGACTATGCATTATTGATGGATAAAAGACAAGAGTAGGTTATTAATTGCACAGAAGAGTGAGAATAAACACAGGAGGTATTTTTGTAATTATTGTTTAAGCTCGTTTACGAATGATAGAGCTTTAGAAGAACATTTGGAATACTGCTTAAGGAATGATGCTGTGAGGATAGATCTACCAGAGGGGTCTTTCATCAAGTTCAAAGATTATAATAAGAGTATGCGTGTTCCTTTTGTGATTTACGCAGACTTTGAGTGCTTTACGGAAAAGATTTCATCAAAGTCTACTCCATCTAGTGATGAGAACTATACGAAAAAGTATCAAAAACATACACCTTCAGGGTTTTGTTTTTATGTCAAGTGTATAGATGACAGTCTTTCATTTGGTCCTTTCATTGTTTCGAAAAAGTCGGAGGATGATAATTTAGCTCAGAAATTTCTAAGTTAGGTTGAGATTGCTATTAAGCATATTAATAATATAACAAAGTTTTCTAAGGAAATGGTGTTTGGCAAGAAAGATAGGAAAGCATTTAACGAGACGAATATTTTCCACATTTGTGAGGAAGAGATCACTACAGATGATAAGATAAGAGATCATTGCCATATAACAGGGAAATTTAGAGGAGCCGCTCATAATGAGTGTAATTTAAAATACAAGGTGTCAAGGTTTTATCCAGTAATTTTTCACAACTTAGCTCGTTACGACGCTCATCTTTTTATAAAGGAATTGGGGGGTGACATATGATGCATTCCGAATACCGATGAGAACTACATTTCATTTACGAAGATAATCGTTCATACATTCATTGACAAGGAAACCGGTGAAGAGGTTAATGTGAAGCACGACATTAGATTCATTGATAGTTTCAAGTACATGTCGTCTAGTTTAGCAAGTCTCGCTGGTAATCTTGATAAGGAGAAGTTTAAAAACTTGTCCAGATTTTACAAGGGGGGACGCCTTAACCTGTTACTGAGAAAAGGTGTTTACCCTTATGATTATGTGGACTCCATCGAGAAATTAGAAGAGACAAATCTTCCACCTATTGAGAAATTTTACTCAAAGCTAAATAATGAAGGAATTTCGGAACAAGATTATGAACATGCGAAAAATGTTTGGAAAACGTTTCGTACAAAAACAATGAGAGGGCACCATAACATTTACTTGAAATCAGACGTTCTTTAGCTGGCAGACGTTTTTGAGAATTTTAGAGACGTTTGTCTCGAAAATTATAATTACACCCAGCTTGGTATTATACTTCTCCAGGATTAGCTTGGAGTGCAGCTCAGAAATTGACGAAAGTTGAATTAGAGTTACTAACAGACGTCGACATGTTGCTAATGGTTGAGAAAGGAATTAGAGGGGGTGTTTCGATGATTTGTACGCGACATGGTGAAGCTAACAATCCTTACATGGAAAAGTACGACGATTCACTACAAAAGAAGTACATAACTTATCTTAATGCAAATAATCTTTATGGCTGGACAATGAGTAAGCCATTACCAACCAAAGATTTTGAGTGGATGAGTCGCCAAGAGATGAAAGATTGGAGGAATCACCCCTGCATTCTTGACGTAGACTTGGAGTATCCAAGACATTTACATGACCTTCATAATGATTATCCACTTACACCAGAGAGAATCATGATAGAGAAGTGTGAAAAGCTAGTACCTACACTTGGTGATAAAAGAAAGTATGTTGTTCATCATGAGGCGTTAAAGACGTATGAAAGATTGGGGTTGGTGGTTAAGAAGATTCACAAAGGAATAAAATTTGAGGAGAGTGCGTGGCTGAAAAGTTACATTGATTTGAACACGAAACTTCGAGCAAATGCAAAGAATGACTTTTAGAAAGACTTTTTCAAACTGATGAACAATTCAGTTTTTGGAAAGACAATGGAAAATATTCGCAACAGGGTGGATATTAAGTTGACCACTAATGAGGCACATGCGAGAAAACTTATTGCAAAACCAAGCTTTAACCGCAAGAAAATATTTTGTGAGAACCTCGCCGCTGTTCACATGCATAGAAAGAAACTAGTTTTTGACAAGACAGTTTACTTGGGAATGTCGATACTTGACATAAGCAAGACTCTTATGTATGACTTTCATTACAACTATATCAAAAAGAAATATGAGGAGAAGGCAAGGTTACTATTTACTGACACAGACTCATTAATGTATGAAATAGAGACAGAGGATTTTTACAAAGATATTAGTGGTGATGTTCTAACTACTTTTGACACTAGTAATTACCCCAAGGAACATTCTTCAGGAATTACGACTGGTGTTAACAAGAAAGTAATTGGTATATTCAAGGATGAAGTTGGTGAAAGGCAAATTTCAGAGTTTGTTGGCTTGAGGGCAAAGCTTTATTCGTTTATTGTGGATTCTTCCAAGACAGAGGAGAAGAAGTGCAAGGGAGTTAAAAAGTCGGTTATTAATAAAGATATTAGATTTCAGGATTATAAAGATTGTCTTCTTGCTGGTGGTAAGCAAATGAGGACAATGAATCTCATTAGGAGTTATGAACACGATATTTACACGGAAGAAGTGAACAAAATAGCGCTTAGTAGGGAATACGATTAAAGACACATATTACCAAACGGGGTAGACACTTTAGCTCATAGCCATTATAAAATAAATAAAACTTAGTAATATTATTGTTTTAATACGAATTTTGGCGGTAATTCTGTATCTTCTGGAATTATTTGTAATTCTTCTCTGAAGAATACTCTTTTTGGTCCATCGTCTAAATAATACAAAACTGGTTGATTTTTAGATATTATGGATTTTTTCAACTCAAAAACTTTTGTACTCCATATAGGATCTGTAGCTCTCCTAACACTTCCTCCTTCTTCCACACCAGGAGAAAGTAAATATCTCACTATTTCACCAGGATCAAGTCCTTTTTCATCAAATCCTACAGGTCGAGAATAATTTTTGAATTCTTGTTCAACATTTTTCTCACGATAAGCATTAATTGCTTTTTTACCAGTCAATCGAGTGACGTGGTTGTTGATAGTTTTCACGACATTTGGTAATCTATTTACCCAATATCCCAATGTTTTGTTTGCTCTCTCAACGAAAGCTTGAGCTCTATGATTACCAGCTTCTGATCGTTTGATAACGACTTTCTTTTCGTTCATCAAAGTTGTTGCGGAAAAACACAATACTTGGTTAATCTTTTGAGAGGGCCTTTTAGACATGTCTTTGACTTTATTGTCTTGATTTGTCCAACTTTTGCAACAAACAAAACTTATGAAGGATTTGCCAATCGTGACAAGTGTTTTTTCATCATGATGCCAAATGCGAATGAATCGGAAGACGTTGAAGAGTGTTTGGAAATTTGTGCAGATTTATTTCACGACAATAAAATGGATTATCTAGGAAGACAAACCAAAGTTCTCATAATTCTTGATGATTGTGCAGTGAGTGCAGATGTGAAGAAGCGAAGCAGTAAACCTATCGATCTAGCGTTTAGTGGAACACACATTGGGATTTCTGTTTGGGTTTTGACACAACAATTGACTAGCATCGCGAAACCATTCAGAGAAAATCTCGGATGTGTGATTGCGTTTCATAATTCAGAATCTGATGGAACAGATTTACTTTTCAAAAGTTTGGTTCCGGAATTGATAATAATGAGAAGAAAATTATTTGTGAAATTTTAAAAAATGAGAAACACTCAAGAACTTGTTTTTCTCTTCGTCATCCATTTTCATATCATGTTGAAATTCCACAAACAACTTAAGATTTCATTTTCTCAAATAAAATGGAAACTGTGAATGATTATGTCAATATTGAAGAGAATCAACCAAAAGAAGAATCAACTACAGTCGAAAAACCAAAACCAAAAAGAAAACCAAGAGGAAGAAAAAAGAAGGAAGAACCTGAAATAGATCCAGAGGTACAAATTGAAATATCGAGAAAAAGAGATATTCTTGCATCAGTCGCCATGTTGGATGGTTTGGAAAAATATGTTGGAGAGAACATAAATGCAGCTGATATTAGAAAAAAGAATGCCACTGAAATAGAATCCTTATTCAAAATTTATGAAGAAAAATATGGTCAAGAGTTAATGAAAGATATTATAGGATATGAAAGGTATTTTCTCACTTTTGATGACGAAGACTCTTTGAAGAAAGATTTGTTAGATAATAAACAATTAGGAAGAAGAATTGGGGGATACACGTCAAAAGTTTCTGAGGAATATGGAGATGTCGTGGGTTTTTTGAAAGTTGCTTGTGATATTGCAAAACATGTATTTACAAAAGATGAATCTACAAATGTTGAAATAAATAAAGAATAAATGTATTTCTATTTGTTAGCATTTTGTTAAAAAAATGCTAACATGACTTAAGAATTTGCAAGCGATTTCATGAAAATGTCAGAAAATACAGAAAATACAGATCAAATAACAAGTGTTCCGACCGATATTGAAAAGAAACCTGTGAAGAAAAAAGATCCAAAGAAAGTCGCCGCTGGTAAAGCCTTGGCAAAAAAGAACAAGGAAGCAAGAGAAGCGAAAGAAGAATTAAGAAAGATTCAGGAAAATCAGAAAAATAATGAAAGTGTTCTCAGATGTAACTAATGGATTACAAATGACAGCCGGTTTGATAGGTTCTTTTTTTAAGGTATATCACGGTTATAGATTTTTTTATCCGCCAAAATCAGAAGAATATGTAGAACATGTGAAACATAAAAAATGGTTGTGAAAAAACCTGTTGAGACAAATCAAGATAAAGAATCAACTCCAGTTAAGAAACCTAAGAATCAACCAAATATTGATATGGAGTGACTTAAAGATTAGTATTTCATATTTCAAAAATGAGTAGTGACAGTAAACTTGTTAGTAATGCGAAAGAGGCAGTTTCTCTGGTTGCGATTTCTGCAGGAATCGGTTACGCTGTGAAAGCGTTAAGAAAGGCAGTAACTTCAGATCCTTCTTCAAGTTTGATGAATGCCGTCGCATGGACAGGAGTAATGATTGCTGCAATATATGCAAGAGATTATCTTGTTGAACAAAAAATTATTCCAACTTAAGAAATAAACTAAGAAAATAAAATGGGATATATAACTTTATCAGTGTTTGGATTCTTGCTTGGTAGAGGACTAAATGATATTGCAATAAGGAGAAACAAGGTTCCCAAATATTCAAACTTAGAATCTGGAATATATCCAGAAAAAGAAGAACTTGACATTATAGGCGCTGCTTTTTCACTTATTGCTTTTGCTTTTGGATTATTAGCATAAAGAATTACTATTGCCATTCTAAATAAAAGAATAGCAATAATTCTAACGACTGATATTGGGGCTATATTAAACGCAGGAACATTCATTGGAGGCAGTTATTTAGCAAAATTCTTATCAGGAAAAGACCAACACAAAGAAAGAAAAAGACATGATTTGGCGATGGAAAATTATGAAAAAGATTACAACGATTGGAAAGAAAAAATGGGGAAAATAGAACTTTGGCAAGAACGAGAGAGAGATAAAAATATTGCTTCATATAATTTCGAAGCACAGACGAAGCGTTGAAAGCTTATGCTGAAGCACATCCAGATGAATCAATTGGAAATTTGAAAGAACCTAATTTCAACAATTATTATTCTCCAAGCAAAGATCAAAACAATGGAGATGATATTTACAGGATTGACTGTAGCTGGTTTAGCATATGGTGTTTCAAAAATTTATTGACTTAATGTTTTCCGGTGATGACTAAAATTATACAAAAATGACAGAAATAGATCCAGAAAATCCTTTCGATCCTAGTACTCATGATGGAAATGGAGATGGCGAAGAAATCCCAATGACAGATAGAGGAACAGACTCCTCTAAGTCATCATGATCATCACGATACACATGAAACATCCTTTGGTGGCGATTCAGAAACAGATCTATTATTACCTGATACTCCAGGAAATAATCCAGAAACTGAGGATTTATTTAAAAAAAGTATGGCCAAACGCTAATTTAAGTAAGTTATATTATGGCCAAGATCAAATGGGGAGACATTGGGTCTCGTTAACCTCGAGGAATTCTGCAAGTTTTTTTACAAACGAAGATGGAACATTAAAACTAAAGAAACGAGGAAATAACCCATCTAGAACACTACTCGCCGCATTAGGAAAGACAACAACAGAGATTATTGAAAACAATAAAAAATAGGATGGAATAAGAAAAAAGAAAAAGAACTAAGAGAGGAAAAAGAAAAGTACGACAAGTTAAACAAAACAATCAAAAAATTGACAGATGAGAACGAATCATTGAGATCGTGTTTCAGGAAGAGATGATTCGATTAAAACTCTTGAGAATGAGTTGAAAAAGTCAACCTCTCCTGAAGAAAGAAAAAAGTTAAAAGAAGAAATAGAAAGACAAAGGGCAGAAGTGATCAAGGCAAGGAAAGAAAGCAAAGTGACCATAAAACAAAACAAAGAAAGAATCGAAGAATTAAGAGAAGAAATAAACAATAATCCAGAAGATAGAGAAAGGATTGAGGAAAGAATAAGCGAAATAGAACAGGAAAACGAAAGATTAGAAGGAGGAAATGAACGAATTTTTGAAAGACTATCTCTCAAGGAAAAAGTTAAATATATCTTTAAGAAGTATGGCTTGTCAGTCGTTGGTGTTTTAGCAGCTGTGGGAACCATCATTGGCGTCATCGTATCAAATCTCAAGGCAGGGTTGTCTAAGGTGGAAAAAGGTGTTGGAAATGGTCTCAAAGAGATTGGAAAAAAGTTGGCTGAAATTCTTCCTGGAATGGTTGGAGCGATAGTTAGTTTCCTGTTTAAAGCCGCTGGGGAGGCTATTGGTTTTCTCTCTAAACATGCTTGGTTATTGATTCTCCTCGTCGTGACTTTTGTCACTGAACAATTTAAGAATAAGAAAAAATGATTGTAAATAAGTATCAAACAAGTTTTTTTATTAACGTTAACCCCTGTCCGAGTAGTAGGAAGAGCCATAAAAAATGGTGGTGTCAAATCCAAGGTAAAACTTGCTAAACAAATTTGATGAGCAAACGTTTTTGAAATATTATGTGATTTCTCTTACCTTAACTCAGCCATGGCAGTAAGATGTGATCTAATAGACGATAGTTCCCACTTCACAAACATCAAGAGAATTAATTTTGACGGTACTTTAGAGATAGTTAGACAAGAAAAAACTATGTTGCTCATAAAAACGACAAAGCCACCAGAATGATTCCAATAAATCCATCAAAAAGCGTAATAGATGAATTCCTCATCGAAATTTTCTTTCTCAGAGATAGACCTATCACCAGACGATGAAAAGGAGTCATTCATCCAAGTTATAATTCATCACACAGACAATTAATTTAAGAAAGTATGAAGTGAATAACGACAAAATGTGTGAAATTATTACAAAAGAGAAATTGTACCCTGATATTCCAAAGGATTCTAACGCTTTCAGGTTATCTGTCTGCTCAAGAATTCTTGAAACGATGAAGAACTTGGAATATGATATCAAGAAGAGAAACAAAAAAATGAAGAAACATTTTAGGTTGATAACAGTAAACATATTTTCCTCAGCAGGCGCTTCAGTTTTATCAGTTTCTGGAGCAGGTGTTTCAGGAGCTGGTTTTGGTGTCATTGTTGGTGCACCTCTCATCGGGGTCGGAGCACTCTTAGGAGCTACATCTCTCGTAACTATTGCACTTGATAAGGAAAAAATTAGAAAATTAACGATTTACGAAAAGCTAACATCACTTGGTCAATCAAAAATTAGCAGCATTCATGAAATGGTGAATAAGGCACTTTCAGATGAAAACGTCTCTGAGGAAGAGTTTAGCAAAACTGAACGACGAACGAAATAATTATGAATCACAAAGATCAGAAATTCTTAAGATTCCAAAAAAGGAGAAACCTTAAGATCACAAAGCACGAAAAAATTGGTAGAAGAGCTTTTGAAAGTTCTTCAACAATCAAAAACTTCTTGAATATTGACAAAAAATACTTTTGTAAATTTACTGGATGAATTAGATATTAACATAAACATTAGCATTAGAACTCGAGATAGAGACCAAAGACTGGAACCAAGTGCTCCACCAGCATATGAAAATATCATTTAAAAGTTTTTTGTTTCGTATTAAAAAATACAAAACATGAGCAAGAAAGCAATACTCAGCGAAAGAGATAAACTAAGAGCAGAAAGTTCCTCTCAAAACTTCGGTTCAGATCTAGCTGGCGGATCAACAACAGATGAATCTGCCATTTTTCTTAAAATGTTTCCAAAAGTAAACATGCAAGAGTAGCTCAAGAAAAAGGCTTATGATATGTTCAAGAAACATTTCCCTGACGCAAAAGATGAAAATATTTATGAATACGACGTAGACGGAAAATTTATTACATCATGGAAAGATACTGCTAATGGACCAGGAGCCACGAGAGACAACTGGAGTGACTTTTTAGTGAATCCAGAAACATTTTCAGAAGATTTGAAAGAAGATTTGGGAAGAAGAGTTTTATTTCCATTCACATTATTATTGACGACGGAAACTTATAATCTCCATCCAACACCTTTCAATCATTCCACAAAACCAGTGCCAACTGATTTAAAAATTTACGTTACGCCTGACAGGTTCTTCATCGCGAAGATGAAAAATGTTTTCATTAATGAAACACTCACTTTTAATACTGCGAAACAGGCAAAGAAGTGGTTATCAGGTCCTAACATAACATTTTGGCCACAACAACTAAGCTTTGCTGTTTGGTAT
Organism: Plumapathes pennacea; assembly: GCA_964036295.1. NCBI lineage: Eukaryota > Metazoa > Cnidaria > Anthozoa > Antipatharia > Myriopathidae > Plumapathes > Plumapathes pennacea. The sequence goes on along the minus strand of OZ038463.1, from coordinate 26,749,828 downwards.
GCCACTTGTGGATGCGGTGTTGGGTTAGATGAAAATTATTCAAAAGTAGTTCAAAGTTTAATTGAATTTCATGTTTACTTTACCATAAGGGTCTTATACGAGTTGGGTGTCGCTTTGCCTAATACAAATGCTTTTGACGTGTTGAACAATCCTGTTGACAAAGGAAAATATCAAGCTTTTTGTGAAGAGTTTGGATTGAATAACCCTGACCTTCGATGGACACGTGGAACAAATGTTGGATTAGGCGATGTTTACGCTTATGATCACGCCCACGGTTATTATTCTAACACAAGAACAAGCCCTTGGTTTTCAAATAAAGATGCAAAGTGGCCTAATGGAGGATTACACTTTTCAGATGAGAGTGCTTCTTCGAATAAAGTGATTCAACACATTCGAAATGATTTTCATCAAGGAAAACAACATGAATGGTTTGCTTTGAGGAGGGGAAAAGGAATCACAAAAGCAGGACTTGGAAGACTTAATAGAAGCATCGAAGCTTTTATTTATTGTTTTGGGAGCACAAGCGAATGTTAGAAATCCGATCGTTGGAGACGGAGGTGGAGTTCAAGAAGCTCAACAAGAAATGTTGATTTTGTTTGAAAGCGCTGTGATCGAAGATATTTCAAAAAGTATTTCAAGATATCAACTGGCTGTTCAAAATGCAAAAGTAAAATTAGACTTTGCCATCACGCCGGGAACTTGGTTACTTCCTTCTAAATTAGTCATTGACACAGGAAGAGTCGATGTATATAACAACAAATTACAAAAGGCTACAGATGACATGAAGTTTGGAGCGAATGATTCAGTAAACAAAAAAGTTAGTGAGGATACGAATACGAAAAAAGATTCATCTCAAAGTGTTGTAAAACCAGATCATGTTGTTGAACACGAAAGCCAAAAGCAAACAATAACAGCAACAAAAATTGATGATTCAGTGAGCTCAAGAATTCATGAAGAAAAATTAGCTTCAATCGCCGTAGTTGGTGGATTCGTTTGGTGGTTCTTTTCTCTCCTTTTATTTCTATTTCTAAAATAGAAATATGCAAAGTGGCTCATGCCATGAGCCACTGCTAAAAATAAACACACTACAAAATTATACAAATCGGCTCATGCCATGAGCCGCTGTTAAAAATAAACACACTACGAAATTATGCAAATCGGCTCATGCCATGAGCCACTGCTAAAAATACACTACAAAATTATGCAAATCGGCTCATGCCATGAGCCGCTGCTAAAAATAAACACTACGAAATTAAGCAAATTGGCTCATGCCATGACTACCATACTACTTAATTAACAAAATTAATTGTTAGTTAAATTTTTCCAAAAACCTTTTCACTCGCCTTCGGTTTCTCTTTCAACTTTATCAACAAAGATTTTTACCTCACCATTTTCAATCCTTGACATTGGACTAACAATCGCCTCCGTCAAACTTACTTGTAAATACGCGTTCGTTGAATTAATAAAGACGGGATCAATCTTCATTTTTACGTAGATGTCAAAATACTCATCAAGCATAAAATCAGAAGTTAATTGTTTTCCATCATGACCATAAAACTTACTAAAAATTTTCCATTACAATGACCTACTCTAACAAACATTATTGGATCTTCTCCAGGTTCTTCTTTCAAAGGATCAAACTTCTTAAAACTCGTTCCGTCTGGCTTCTTTCCAATTTGTTTCTTAATCTCTGGTTTATTGACATACATTCTCATAAAGTTCACGATGTCATTAAGTTTCTTAATCCAAGCTTCATCTCTAACAACAGGCCCAAAAATTATTGAAAAATAGAAATGACTTAGTGTTCCATCTTCTTTAAGAACTTTTTTCAAACCAAAAGTTGTCACATCTTTCTTGTCTAAAATTATTGGTTTACTCCTTCCATTAGAATCTTCTGTGTAAACTTTCATGACGTGAAATTTCTCACCTTTTTTTCTTCGTCTCAAAGTCTGTAAATCTTAAATTTTCAGTTTTCAGATCTTCGATTTTCATTCTTCCCAAATCTTATCTCTCTTTAAAACATTATTTTCAAAACAATTCTTCCAAAAAAGCATCTCTTGAACCTTCTAATTAAAAATACAATTACGTGCCAAAACCAAAACCAAAATTTAGCCACTTGGTTAATTTATTGGATCATTTTTGATTGGTTAAGCAACTCGGGAAAGTCCCGAAACATTACGTAATCAACTTAATGTTTACAGAAATTAATAACGTTGTTTGTTATGAATTATTTAGTAACGCAATCCTTACAATGACTCTTTTTTACAATCTTTGCAATTGTGTTTCTGTTTTCCGTGAGAGCAAATACCTTTTCCTCCACAATCCTTACAATAAAACCTTCTTCTATTGTGTTTACAAAACAACGATCCACCACAATCTCTACAAGATTGTTTATACTTATTATGTTCACATATCTGCGTTCCCTTGAAATCCTTACAAATATATTTATACTTTCCATGCTCACAATAATATTTTAACCTACCCTTATTAGTAGCCACAGTCGGTTGGAGAATTGGCGCTTTAATCTCTACAGGTTCATCCATAATATTCCTTGGCTTTGCTTCTGTTTTTGAATTCATATTTCATAATATTATTTAATCCTTTAAGCTAAAATTCAATTTATTTTAATAAACTTTAGAGGATTTCCCTTTTATTTTTCAAATTGCGCCAAAAACGGCAATTTACCACTACTATATGCTACTGCGCATGTCAGTAACTACGTCACACGTTGTCCACCTCATGTTCTGGACGTGAAACGAGTGGATTTGTCGTCTTCTGGTGAACGTAAGTGTTCCAGGTGATTTTTTGCAGCTTTTTTCCACTTTTCGTTTATTGTGTCCAAGGCACAATGACTTCATCGAACGATTGCAGATTGCAGTTTTCTTTTCAGGAATCGCAATGTAATCGCTGACACTCTGTGTTTTGGAGATCACAACATTTCACCATGGCGGAGGAGAAAGCTGGGTAAGTGTTTACAAGTTGAATGAAAATCTCGTCTGGTTTTGCTTTTCAAGAGATGTTTAATGTGATTTTGACATTTAACAGAAAGTTGCGATGTTTATATAAAAATACAGAACCTCTGAATTGGCAAATATTGGCTTTATTTTCAGAAATTACAACATGGAATGGTCCGAAGACCATGATCGACTGCTTTGCAGAGAGGTTCTTGTCTCCGAACCATTTAAATTTCCCAAACGAAGTAAAGAGAGAGGAGACATATGGGGGAAGACAGCTGACGCTCTCAACAGCATTTGCCAACCAAAGTTAAAAGTCAGCAAGAGGTCGGTAAGAGATCGTCTTACCCTTTTGCTAACGAAATGCAGACAGAAGATAAGTATGGAGGAAGGAGCATCAGGGATAAGTTGTGAGGAAACAGGGGGATGTAGCACTGGTAGAAATAATCGAGAAAGAAAAGTTAGCCGACCAGGAGAGAGACAAAAATGCAACTGCAATCACAAAGAATCAAAGCAGCAAGGCAGCTGTAAGCTCGCGAATTTGTAAATAGTACTTTTGCGGGAGTGGGTATTTAATAGAACTGGCTGAAGGCCACATCGTAAAAATTGCTTAATTTTAGGTATGTGGAAGTTCGCATCCATTTCCGGCGGCAGAGGGTAAAAATTATAAACGTAGACGCTCGAATTGGGAGAATTTAAAATCCTTCACCGAGTGCCAAAGCTTTGAACCGGAAGGAGAGCTTCTGGAGTCCCACTGAAAAGAGTCTATCCGTGACTTCATTACTCATGTCATGCACAGCTTATCTTAAACATCTACATATCCATCAGAGGCCATGATATTCCAGCCTGGGCTGCATTCAAAATAAATACGTGCTTAAAGAAAAAACGCCTTTCTTCTTTTGGCTGAGTTTCAAGTCGGATAAGTTCAAGTGAAATCTGATAACTTGTTGACATTAATTGCGGTTTTAATTTCGAATTCTTCTTCTTCCAGTTCTCTACCGCATTTTTCACTGCTGGCGAAAACTATGCGAAGCAAAGCAACTATAATCAAACGATAGAAATATTTCGACAAGCTGAAGTCGCTCAGGGCTGTCAGTGGTCACGGGTCTTTCAACTTTGACTTGTCAAACAACCGAGAATGTACCAAAACCTGTGTGATAATGGTTCTGAAGTGCAACAGATCTACTGGCAATTAAGGAATACAATGATAACAATCAAAATAACTCCAGAAAACGTCTTCCCATCTCTTCGTTTCTTCAAGCGTATTCGCTGATGCTCAAATTTCAAAGGCAATTGTTGACACAGCATGACGGACTGACTGACTGACGCAGTCTTATAACTGCAGTAAGGTGGGACGCTTAAAATGGCACCACAAAAACTACTTCGGCGATCACGTTCTCGATTTTGTTGCGTTGTCGGTAATAACAATACTGCCCAAACTGGGAGCAGAACGACTTCCATATTTGGAATCCATTGTTGACAGCACCGGGACACGGGACACATTCCAGTTGGAATAATCGCATGAAGCTTCGCTTTTCAGCACTTCGTGCTGAACGCGAGCTTAAAAATGAAAGCGACAGGGCCTCTGCAGCGGAGGTCAGATGGAAGGCTATGGAACGTCTCGGTGCAACCAAAAAAAGACTTGCTGATCCAGATGAGAGGGAAGTAACTCTAGCCAAAGGTAGGAGGCAAACCTCGGACGCTCTGCAGTACCTGAAAGAAAAAAAAGATGAGCGAGAGTGTTCTCAAGAAGGACGAAATGGACTTGAAAAAAAAGGAGTTCGAGCAGAGGTTAGCTCAGCAGGTGATGGAAGACCAACACAAGCAACTTCAACAGCAACAGCAGAACATGCTGATGATGATGCAGCAGCAGCAACAGAAACAACAGCAAAACCAGGTGTTGGCAAGGCTACTGGAAAAGAACATGCATTGAGGATACTGGAAGATTACTGGATTACTTGAAGGCTTCGAAAAGAACATGCATGCAAAGAACATGATATAATATTTATATTTAGTTTTGATATATTTGCATCCTAATGTTGAAATTTTGCAAGGCATTTGGCAACTTGTATTTTTTCATGTCTGCTATGTTAATTTCTGCACCAGCAGCACCAGCAGCAACAACACATTTCCTTGGTAAGTTTATTGTATCATAGCAATATTCAGATCTTGTCCTCATGTCTGTTAAGTTGATGTTTATCAAGTTTAAATTTTTTTGCTTGGAAAATCAAAAGTCGTTTTGCCTTTGAATGTGGATAGTTTTATCAGCTGTTTTTGCTGGGGTGAGAGTAGTACCAATGTTTTTCATGAGTGCATGAGTGAAAAGAATTATGAGCATCAGGGAAAACTGCATTCCGAAATTAGACATCTCGATAAATTTGAGTACTGTCGCTTGAAAATCTGAAAAGGTATTTCAGGTATTTCAGACAAAATATTGGTTCCATAAACATGACCTTTCTTGTGGTATCACAAGTTTTCTTTTACTAAAAGCTACCATCCAAATCTATGCAAATAATATTCCACCTTTATGAAAGAAGTCTACAGAATCAAGCCAACCAAATGGTGAAATGAAAAGGACTACGTAAGATGTGAGATAAATGCAATAATCTCAAATGGGCGTAAACGGACATGGCTTAATGAACAGTTTCATGCAAAGTACTCTTGTAGTGTTGGGGGATCCAGATGAAAAAAAGCTGCAGTTTGATTACCATAGAGGCATGTCAGTGCATTTCTAAGAATGGCAAAACAACATACATCTTCCCAACACTACTCAACCTGATTTTCAAATTCTTTTTTGAAATCCATAAACTTAAAGTAATTGATAATGTCCCCAAACAGCCATTCCACAGATACTCTCACTGCACTCATTGCACCATTATATTCCTGCATCTGAGGAGTCAGGACAGCATGTCTGAATGGTCCTTGTAAATGCATTCTAAGTGGGTACGCAGGGTCACCATATAGGCACATTTACTGGCCAGTTGGGAAACTGCACGTTGCTCCAAACTCTGCAGGAGGCCTGAATCAGCCAGCATTCCAGCATCGTGTCTTCTGCCTTCTGTAACCAAAACTAAATTCAGTACTACTTGGAGGTGGAAGAGAATAAAGGAGCCAATAATGAAACTGTTCCTAAATCAGAAGTTGTTGTACAGACTTTCCAACTGGGCCATATATGTTGCCAATTATGCCATTTGGTAAAGCAATGGATTGGAATTTAAGACCGTGCACCCATTTATGTCCATTGTAAACAATCCTCTGGTTCTGTCCTGGGCGACATATCGGCCTAAAAGTGCCATCAACAAAGCCAAAGCAGTTGTCAAGGGGGGCACCCTGAGCAGCAATGGCATCAGCATAAAGCTGCAAGTGAGGTGGGCTCATTATCGTATTGTTCCACTGGGTAATTCTGTGCCTGTGAAGGTCGTATATATAATCCAGTACAGTGTTAGTTATCATACTGAGAACTGGCACTGGCCTTCTGAAGCGTGGAATCATATCTCCGTACCGGCATGGGTAGGACAACCGTCTGAGAAGCATGCAGAGGCCTTCGACCCCATCGCAAACGGAACGTTGCTGGCACCGAAAGGTTGCCGGAATTTGCAGATGGTGTGCGAGAAGAGGAATGTGCTACTCGTGAACTCGAAACTCGGCTACGCATTCGGAATCTTCAACTTCGTCAAGTTCAAATGCAGGGTACGATTCGTACGGGAAGTCGGGATTTTTCGACTTGAACAACTCGTACAGAACTAGGAACTCCTCGTCGTCGATGATATCATCATCGTGGCACAACAGAAGTCTCTAACTTCTCTAAACGCGGCCATTTCTCAAACTCAAGAATCTAATTTATTTGCGTTCTTGTCGACGTACAGATTGCTTAAGTTTGTTTTACCGCGCCAAAGACGAGGTTCTCGGTTCCAGGCTTTTTCCAGGCTCTGACATCATATTCACGTCTTCGCCAACGTTCTCGTCGTCGTTGCTTAAGGTCGCTATTACTAACAGTGGTCCTACCAACTCTGAATGAAAATGACATAGATTGCTGACTGTCACCTGTAGCTAAGTATCGTAAGGTACGTGCAAGGCGTTCTGCTGGTGGGATGGGCTGCCTAAGCCTAGTACACTGCTTTGTTATCAGAGGGCCAACTTTAGAGAGAAGGTAGTTAAAACTCTCTGGTGACATCCTCATGTATCTGGAAAATATAACCAATAAACGAAAATATATTATGGGAGATTAGCAGTTCCCCTAAGAATATGGGAAAATTTGTTAGCAATTCATTATAACAATACAAGCTGGCTAAATATTTCTTTATACAACTGTTTGAAAAGATTAATTTGCATCCAATCCAACAATATGCAATGCCCCTATTACATATGACTATTATAATACTAGAAATACGATAATCGCAGATACCCCCTCACTCTGCCATTGATGGGACTTTTACTTTGGTAACTCCCAACAAGAGTAGCCTTTGTTTTACCGAAATGTTGACTCGATCTTTTCTTCGAAGTCAAGTGCTACACGCAAAGGAAGGAGAAAAAGAATGGTGTGTGTTATACTTTTGCGTTGAAAAAAGAATCGATTGCGTGACGAAGTACGTATTTCCCACGGTCGGCACGTCAAATTAATTCATGCAGTCTGCCAAGCACGTTCTCAAAATTTAATACTCAAAGTTTGAAGTTGGTCGGCCGTCGTAGTACGGGAAAAAAGGAACACTGATTTTCCAATTTTGAATTCATAGGCAGTACAATTAAATAGGCTTCCTGTGCGATTTGTTTTTACTCTGGACTGCATGCACCAGATTCAGACATGCATATTTAATAGGCTCGAATTGTTTTGTATGTGAACTCACTCAAAACAGCAAGATTTCTCCCAGAATCAAAGCAAAGCTTGAACAGTTTACTTCAAATTATACACGGGCTTCAGACCCAGTAATACTTCTAAGGGCTTGTGAACGATTCTCGCTGCAATCACCGCGTGTCAGATTACAGAAAAATAAGACATCTGACTAAATCATTCAAGACTCCAAGTTCCGATTGCTCTGAGCGAATACGGTAGCCGAAACTGGCGACAGAAGCGTAGTAAAACAATACTTCGAGGGAAAATGATCAGCATACAGATTTTAATACATTCTTGAAGTGATAAAGTTACAAGCTATACGGGATACAATATATTTGTCACGGTGATTGTTCGGTTTCCACTGACTAACCTTTGTTGCTTGTCCTTTCTAAATAAGTATCTGAGTTTAACACAAAACGGCGTCTGAAGCTCCCGATTTGATTTCAAGCGCTGTTCCCTTTGCGGAGTTGTCTGTGTTACCCGCTTCTGTTCATGTCGCTTTTGGTCGGCATTCATGCGCTGTTGTCTTTGCGGAGTCTTCTCTTCGGCCCGCTTTTTCTCCTGAAGGTCCCGATTCGCTTTCAAGCGCTGTTCTTTTTGCGCAGTTGTCTGTGTTGCCCGCTTCTGTTCATGTCGCTTTTGGTCGGCATTCATGCACTGTTGTCTTTGCGGAGTCTTCTCTTCGGTCCGCTTTTGCTCTTGAAGTGCCTGTTCGCTTCTCTTTTGAAGACGAGCTTCGCGAGACCGTTCTGTTTCAAGTTTTCTAGCTTTCAAATTCATTTTCGTGAACGCAGTTACGTACAATTGTTGCTTCGTTTAAATCTTTCTTAAAAACATGGCGGTGGCTAGTCGATAATGATTACGTCATTGCCTTATTTGGACATTGCCTTAGGCACCTGGCCTAAAAAGGTCGCATCGCACAAACAAACACACGAACATTAGATTTCGAGATGGCGACGCGCTTGGAGTCTTCAAATGAGCCGACTATGCTGCATTAGCGTCGTAAATATTTCCCTCACTTCGTTCGGGGATAAAATAATGCTTTTTTTTCGCATGTTGTTATAATTATAATAGATTTTCTAAAGAAAGTGCTCATTATTGTTTCTTGGATGATTTGTAGTCTTGACAGCTGTGACAAGGTTGTTTTGAATCCAGGAGAAAATCTGACCAGATCCCAAATGTGTGAATGCCGAAAACGGATTCCTTCTGTTCGGTGAAAAAAAAAGAGATTTGGCTCAGCCAGTCGCCAGTTTCCTATGGCTGAGAGCTGAATTAAAAATTCTGACTGGTTTTCATAAACCGGTCTGGATCTGCCCCTGAAATCCTACATCCATCCTGATACCCACTGCAGTTTATATATTGAAAAATCTGCAATACATTTCTACTTATCTGTTTACAGATTTATTTCACAATCCTCCCGAGCTAGATCTCTGACATGAAATCTTGATTAAAAATATGGATTCTCAAGAATGAGTCGGTTTCTTCAGTTTTTATTACATCTGAATACGAAACCCTGTATTTATAACCAAAGACACTGTCAACCAATATTTACATTACCTAAAATACAGCTCCCTATCTTATTACACTCTCCTTGGGCTTGCCTACGTCAATAAATTTCTCTGATCCAAAAGCGTTTAGGCCTTCTGGGCCTCTGTCTTTCTCTTTGCCATTTTCTTAAGCGAAGAAGGATGATGAGGCAACCATAAAGGGCCCCATAAAGAAACAACTCCTCCAAAGCGTGATTGTCCGCCATGCTTTTAACAAAGAGGAGAGCTGGTGCCGAGTTTCGCTAAAACAGGATTCACTGCGTGTGCGTATGCGCTTATGTTCATGTCACTGCTGTCCTCACTGGCTTATGCTTATGCTTATGCTTATGCGCTAGTGAAAACCAGTCTTAATCTGAAGTGGGAGCGACGTTGATTCAGACGGCTTATGATATCTTGCAAAACGAAACCGTTCGTTTCACAAATTGGGTACTTTGCGAAACCGTTACAGTCCCTCAGTTCTGCTTTATACAAATGTGTTACCAACGGAACCGCCTCAAAATTGAAAATAATGATCAGTACTCCTGAAATAAAAGGTAAGAGTAAAGAAGTAACACAAGAAAATATTCTCTTAGCTAGGCCAACCTGGATTTCTGACGCTATTTTTATGCGATGGAGTTCGATGCAATTTGGAGCACGGGTGAAAGCTACCGACGGTTTCGTGGCTATTTCGGGATGACTTTGCACGTTTTTGGCAAGGATTTCGGGTTTGGCCGCCATGTTTGGAGCAACACATCGCACGTGGGGTACCCCAGGGCAGCCCTTCGAAAAGAAACCGAAAGCTTTCTTTCTTTGCAGAAAACATTGTTGACTTTGGTTGCCTGAAGTCAACGAGTGACTGCTGAACAGTGCAAGTTTTGTGTGTGTAGTGTTATCCTAGTTCAGTACAGCGGTCTATTATGAGAGCATGCACAAGGCACAGACACGAGGTCTGATTAAATGGTTGTTGTCCAGAATCGTGTGTTCTCTGATTATCTAGAATAGATAACTCCACATGGTGGCAGCGGTAGTCAAAAACCCGTAAACAAAACCGAGGAAAACAAAAGGACAACAATTTAGGTGACCGAAACGTCTTCGGTACAAGAAAAAGCCGATCGACAACATGGTGGGCGAAGCTCAACCCGACGGGGCAGAAGCTCAACCCGTGGTACATCCACATGAACCGCCACAAGGACAACAAGGAATGCCTCAAGCGGTGGCAAATTACCAAGTTCCTCCACCCGAAAAGTTTTCATTCAAACCGGAAGATTGGGAAAAGTGGATACGTCGATTCGAGTGATTCCGAAAGGCTACGAGCATGGAACAACGAACTGGCGAGAACCAGGTATATGCTATGGGAGACCAAGCGGACGATATATTCACGTCGTTTGAACTCACAGCAGAACAGAAGATCGACTATGACACTGTAAAGAACAAATTTGACAATCACTCTGTCATTAAGAAAAATGTGATTTTCGAGAGGGCAAAGTTCAACTCAAGGAACCAAACAGATGGCGAACTTGTTGACAACTTCATCACGGAACTCTATTGTCTTGCCGAGCATTGTCAATTCGGAGCACTCAAAGATGAACTCATCAGGGATCGCATAGTCGTAGGACTACGAGACAAAAGGCTGTACGAAAAGCTTCAACTAGACTCCAACCTGACATTGGAAATAGCCATAAATCTTGCAAGGCAGACTGAATTGGTTAAGAAACAACAAAACATTCTGCACAGCTTGGGGGCAGTAAAAGTGGATAGAATTGCAAAGAAAAAAAATGACTTTCTTAAAAAGAGGAATGATAGCAGAAGGAAACACAGCAGAGAAGACTACAGCCAATCAACAACAAACCAGAAATGCACGAGATGCCTGGGCAAGTCACACCCAAAACAGGCATGCCCCGCACGTGAGTCAAAGTGCAACAAATGTGCAAAGATTGGACATTGGGCAAAAGCCTGCAAAACCCAGCCAAGCAAAATAAATGAAATCCAAGATGAATTCTTCATGGGAGAGGTTGTGGATGTGAACGCCGCGCAGGATAGCCGGAAGGGACCATGGACCGCCACAATCTCCATCGGTGGACAACCGACAAAATTCAAGTTGGACAGTGGCGCTGATGTCACTTTTATCCCCACAAGCACGTACCGTGATTTGGATTCTCCGTCGAGCCTCACATTGCTTGGTCCATGCAATTACAAGATGGACTGCATGGGAACATTTTCAGCAAATTTGTCAGTGCAGAACAAGACGCTGAAGGAAGACATTTACGTGGTCAAGGGACTAGAAAGACCACTTCTGGGCAGGGACGCCACAGAGAAACTAAACCTCATCAGCAGAATCCACACACTAAGCAGTGATTACAAGGCAAAGGTAATCACTAGACATCCTGAACTGTTCAAGGGATTGGGACAGATGGAGGAGTATGACGTAAAAGTGAAAGAGACTGCAAAACCATTTGCAATCACTGTGCCCAGGAGAGTACCCCTCCCTCTCCTCGAGAAAACAAAAGAGGAAGTTCAGCGCATGGTGCAACAAAAGGTCATATCCCCTGTAGATAAACATACAGAATGGTGTGCACCTATGGTTGTCACCCCCAAACCAAACGGAAAGGTCAGAGTATGTGTTGACCTGAGTATCCTCAACGAATACGTGCAACATGAAAACCACTCACTTCCCTCAGTGGACATCACCCTGGGAAAGCTGGCTGAAGCAAAGTACTTCTCAAAGTTGGACGCAAATTCAGGGTTCTGGCAGATCAAGCTGAGTGAAAGCTGCAAGCCACTCACCACATTTATAACGCCATGGGGGCGCTACTGCTTCAACGTCCTCCCATACGGAACCAGTTCCGGGTCAGAGAGATTCCAGAGAGCAATGAGCAGAATTCTGGAAGGCCCAGAAGGGATCGAATGCAAAATTGACGACGTCCTCGTCCATGGAAGGACCCAGGAAGAACACGACCAGAGGCTGGAAGCAGTGCTGCAGCGACTGTCGTCGCAGGCGTGACCATGAATGTTGACAAATGCGTGTTCAGCAAGGATCCAGCGGCTAAGGATGCGCCTAATGCGCTTCCACCTCCAGGAAGTCATCCATGTACCTGGCAAACAGCTGTGCATGGCTGATACCCTATCTAGAATGCAACCAAGGCACCAGACAACACAACCGACCATCGGAGACAACGAAATGAACATCTACATAGCAAGTGTTCTCAACACCCTACCATTGTCCGATGCCAAGATTCAGCAAGTCAAAGAGGCCCAAGACGAAGATGAAGTCTGCCGGAAGATCAAAGAGTACTGCGCGGAGAGCTGGCCGGAAAAACACTGGCTCAATGACTCCGTCAAGCCATATTGGCCTGTCAGGGGAGACTTAACCATTGTACAGGGTGTCCTGCTAAATTCAACCAGAATTGTGATCCCGTCCTCCATGAGACTGGATGTGCTCAACAAGATCCACGAGGGACAACAAGGAATAGCCAAATGCCGTGAGAGAGCGAAGATCTCCGTCTGGTGACCAGGCCTCAGCCAGCAGATTAGGGACATGGTCCAGAATTGCAGAATATGTGCCAAACACAGACAGCAGGGACCTGAACCACTCATTCCAACTCCCATGCCAGAGCGTCCATGGCAGAAAGTAGCCACTGACCTGTATGAGCAACAGGGTGCGGCCTACCTCCTCGTGGTTGACTACTTTTCCAGATATGTGGTGACGCCACTGCGGACGACCAAGAAGTCGGCAGACATTATCAGGGCACTAAAGGAAACTTCGCAAGACACGGAGTACCTGAGGAGCTCAGATCTGATAACGAACCCCAGTACGCTTCTGCAGAGTTCGTGCACTTCGCCAAAGAATGGGGATTCAAACACATCACCAGCAGCCCCACATTTGCACAGTCGAATGGCGAAGTAGAGAGAGCAGTACAAACGGTCAAGGCCATACTCAAGAAGGGAAAGGAGCCTGCTAAGGCACTAATGGCATACAGATCCACCCCACTGGCATGTGGACACTTCCCAGCTGAGCTGCTCATGGGAAGGATCAGAACCTCAATCCCAATGTTCCACACACAGCTGCCACCAAAGTGGCCAGACATGGACAAGCTACAGGCGGCTGTGCGGGGAAGCGTAGGGTATCATTTTCAAGCCTTTTAGTCTGAAATAGACGAATCGACATATACGGAATACCTATTGCATAAATTATTTTAAATAATTTTGAATTAAAAACATGTATCCTTAAACATTTTAAGCACTATTGTGTATTTGGTGCGGCAGAAAAAGTTCGCCGTTTGAATCAAAAGTCGCTCCTATGTCAAACCAGGATCGATCAACTCTTAAGTTAATTTTTTCAAGTTTTCTTATTATGAGTTAATAAGATCTTATTTTAAGATATACATATCTTAAAGTAAGAATTGCATGTCTTATTTCTGCTAATTGATATTTGCTACTTTTCAAATTCCTAGTTTTAAGAAAATGAAGAATTGAAAAGGCTTAAAACAAGAATCTCATATCTTATGAACTGATTGAGCCTCTTCTGCTCATAAATGAGATCTTATTTTAAGGTATGATCTATCTTAAAGTAAGAATTATGTATGTGATTTCTGCTAATTGATATTTGCTATTTTTAAAATTTTTAGTTTTAAGAAAATAAATAATAAAAAGGCTTACAACAAGAATAATTTTCCTTACAAAAATGATTGAGCCTCTATTGCTTATGTTAAGATCTTATTCTAATAGAAGTTCTTCCTAAAAGTAAGAACAGAGGTTGACCTTATAATATTTGTTGAGCTGAGGTTATATTTTTTAATTTTCAAAATTACTATAAAAGCATTTTGAACTGGGGAAAAGAACAGAGCTTGCGTCCCAATTGCAACTTAACCCCTTTATACTAAAATAGAATAAGAAAAACTATAATGGTATTATACACTAATAATTAAGTAGAAAGGAGCAGATTTACACTAGCCTGGAGGACTGTAAGCTACTCGTTTTGAGGCATATATATTAAGAAGGCTAGATTTGAATATAGGCAGTGAGTTGCAAGAATTAGTAATAGACGGCAGTGTTCCACAGTTCGGCAGACCTAATAAAATATGGTTTCCTGTAATAGTCTTGTTTATGTTTGAGGATTAAGTTATAGTTATTTGGATCATAGTTTCGGGTTTGGTGTCTTGGTTGGAAAGTACACAGGTAATTTCTAACGTCAGTAGATATTAAGCCGGTTCTAGATTTAAAAAGGAGTATCAGATCTGAGATGTCTATCAGTGTATGTCATGTCCTGAAGATAGTTCAATATAAATTTGGTGGCCCTTCGCTGAACATCTTCAATTTTTTTGCGATATTTTACACTATATGGCGACCATAGGTTGCTGGCATATTCAAGTTTGGGTCGCACTATAGCACAATACAAAAGTTTTCTGGTGATGGGGTCAGCCAGGTCCCAGCAAACTCTTTTAAGGAGGCCAAGAGTCTTATTGGCTTTCGCAATGGTGTCTTCAATGTGTTTTGCCCATGAGAGGTCATCTGATACAGTAATACCAAGGTCAGTGACGGAAGATATACACTCAAGCGGCCGACTGCCAAGACTGTAGTTTCTCCTAGTTTCACATGGACTCTTCTTTTTGGAGATATGCATCACCTTGCATTTAGATGGATTGAATTCCATAGTCCAGTCTTGACTCCAGTTATGGAGACAGTCCAGTTCCTTTTGGAGAAGGCTATCGTCGCCTTGCAGGACCATAGCTCGATATAATTTGGAATCATCTGCAAAGAGGGCGATGGTTGAGTTGAATCTGATGTATTCCGGAGCATCACTTTCGTAAACAAGGAACATGAGCGGACCAAGAATTGACCCCTGTGGCACGCCGGACGTCACGGGCAGCCAATCTGAGGAGATTCTAGCACAACTCTCTGCTTTCTGTCAGTAAGGTAGCTGCGAATCTACGATAGGAGTGGTCAGCTGATGGTCAAGCTTAAGCAGCAGCAAATTGTGTGATAAGTACAATGAACAACATTTCAACAGTAATGTCAACATTCACTAAACATCACCTTACATAAGTAAACAGGAATGTGGATGCAAATTGTACTGAATATAAACTTATGTAGACTCAACAATGCAAATAATCTACCATGTGCATTACTACAACTTTGTCATGAGGGTTGAATTCTAAAACAGTTCTTGGACAGAAGCCAAAAAGAGAATGCAAGAAGAATAATGCTACACTGCATCAATTAGTAACTAGGTCATACTGCTATAGCCAGAACACCCTCTCTGCACACAATGAATTGTTCATCACACCTTTTATAAGCATGGTACACATGATAATCTCTTAAACTCACATCAGTAACAATTTCATACCCACTTGCAAGGTCTTGTGATGCAATTTTAAATGCATTACTAGAAATACGATAATCGCAGATTGCACTGGCATATATTAGAAGTTTCGACGCAAAAAAATAAACATAGAAGTAATGTGTCTATTTTATACGACCTTTGATGTAACCAGCTTGTTGTAGTTGATGGAGCAAGCGTATTCAAATAACGTTTTACTACTTGTACTATACCAAGTGCTGAACACTTAAAGGAGAAAAAGAGTGGTCTGAAATATAGTAACTTTGTGTTACTAAGCTCTGACCCAATAAGAAAACAACATATATATCAGCATCAATTTTTTTATTCTTAATCTTATTGTCATCATCATCATACAGCACACTAATCATTGTGTGCCCTTTTTATCATACATTTGTGTTATATAAGCTTCATCAAGTGCTCCTGCCTGGTACGAAAACCCAAAACCTTGTAGGAAAAAATAGGAACGTACTCTCCAACCAAAAGCATGCAGGAGCACAATCCCTTGGAGGATAAGGGAATAATAACTATCATGAACTTAATACAGGTAAACAACCCTTTCACTCCCAAGCCTAAATGCAGAATCTCTCAGCTTTTTCAAAATACATTATAAAATAAATTACGTAGTGAGAAGTGACAGTTTAGTCAGCATTCACTAACACTGTGTCAAAAGAGGCGTACACGGGAATATCCGTGTCACTGATATTATGTTTGCACGCTGCGCGTCAAGGACGAGAACGCCGCGTGTCTTATCACCTGGAGTGTCACTTAGAATCCAGTTCACGACACGTCCCTACACGGAGTGTCTGTTAGTGTCACGTATCCCAACACTCGCACGTTGCGTGTAGTCCCATGTCGAGCAACCTGATACTCGAGTTACTTAGCGTGTTTGGAATGGGAACGCGAGGTGTCTACGCATGTGGCGTGTCACAAAGAGCCTGATTCATGCCACTTTGTTACACGAAGTGTCCGGCGTGTTATCTGGTGTCGTACGACGAGTACTCTGTGACACGCACGTCCGTCTTTATGTCAGTAAATCTTCACGCCAAGGAGAATGTAAACTTGAGTTTGAAAATTTCAATGTTTAGGCAAAGTCAGGGGGCTGTTTAAATATTTTTTGAGACCAATTTAGTCGTGTATCAAGTGGTAAATTTAGTTATTTCCATGTTTCCTGATTGTTTTCAGTTGGATTAAACTGACACTTGATAGAAACAGTAAAGTAGAAGTCCAAAGACTCTCCTGACGCCGTTTCGATAATTGCAGTTTTGCGCCGCATGGCAGCATCGGAGATCAAGGCGAGCGCAATTCTTTATGTATACAAAATTTGAATACATCCTAATATTTCCTTGAATGTCATTTAGCTCCAACTCCAACGGGGGAGAAGGATACGAACGGAAAGACAGGGAGAGGGAAAACGATCATGAACGAATCATGAAGCCACAGGCAAACAGGTGTGAGAGACGAAGGCCTCCCACATGTGGTATATCTGTAATTTTGGTGCTACATGTTCACCATAACTGATTCTGGATATTACAAGATCAACTATGATAAATCTAAATAATTATTATTTTTTTAGTTTTAGACAGTTAACTATGCTAGTGCTTTATGAAGCTGCTCAGTGCAGCCAAAATATTTTGAAGTACATTTTTTAATTTCAAATTGAAGTTGTATTTTATGCGACCAAGGATTAGCTGGATTGCTACATGTAAATGAGGATTTCACTAACTGTCCGAAGAAAGCTTTCCTCTCACAGTACTGCAGCATCACAACGCATTTTTAACTCGTCATATGTTAATATGCTTATTGATAAATGAGAGTTCCACTAACTGCCTAAAGATGAGACATCTTGACAGTCTGTTGCCCAAAGATGGGACATCTTGACAACACAAGAGCTTTCCTCTCATTTATCGCTAAAATCTGAAGTCCACAAATAGATAAGAAAAAACTGGAGGAAATGAAGTCGTGACCAGCAGGCGATTGAAAGAGCATATCATATGAAAACATAAAGCACGTGCATAGTTAGACACCATTCTTTAAAGTTAATATTTTTGTAGTTGCCAAAATGCGGGTGCGATTGTGTCAATTTAATCCTGAAGCTTGCTGCAAATTTCTGCAATCAAAGGCCTTCGTTTAGGTTCTTGATTTAATGCATTTCTCAGCTAATGTCATCAAGTGCTCAGAGCTGACCTTAACAGCAACATACCTAAAAATCTGTCCAAGGGAGTAAATGTCACTGGCAGCCGGGTGATGTTTCTTGTACAATTCTTGATTTTAAAGTGAGAGCTTCTTAATGGACGCGTGTGATTCTCTGATACATTTCCCAAAATCAATTAAAATTGCATGGTAGTTATTGTTATGGAATGAAATCAATATGTTATCAGCCTTGATGTCCCTATGTACATCGCCTTTGATATGTAAGAACTGTAGAGAATTTGCTAAATCATTTAGTAACTTTACCCAAGAAGGCATGGCAAGATTCAAAGAGCTTTTGTGCAACGTTTAAAAAAAATCCCTACAACTAACACCAATACTCCTGAGAAGAAATCTATTTGACAAGGTTGTATAACCTGGTTTTGAGTTACTCGTGCTAAAACAGGATCTATTGTGTTTAGTGGGCGGTAAAACAATACGCACGGAAATGCCTGACGACTAAGTAATTCCGGTCTCTTACTAACAATCACGAACATTCAGCTTTCGTTGGAGAGAAAATAACAACACTGCAGTTTCAACGAGTTAATGATATCTTATACTGAGTTCTAATTAATGTAAGTTACGATTTAGTCTGTTTGCTTGTGCGTGCCTATCAATTCTAATTATTCAGTTCTTGCCTTACGAAAGTGTCTTTTCCTCTTCGTTCTCTTATTTCGCATTAGCCTCTTTTCATCTTTCTTATTCTCTCGACTGAACGTCTGCTTTCCTATCGCCGCCTTCTCCACGAGGTCGCAGGTTCCCGCGTCTGCCACTGTTTCCCGCGCGGCCGTTTGCAGCCTGGTTCTGAGTGTGACCGCTAGACTCTATCTAGAGATTAACGTGACGCTCTTGGATTGGACAATCTTAGTTGTCAAGTTTTTCCTTTCAATACATATAATCGTCAAACAATTAACATACGACCCTTTGGACTCTGTAGGACTTTGAGTCAGTAACTCTTGGGCGGACCTTGCAATTTTTCTTTGTTAGCGATTAAAAAAACCTCTTTGCAGACGTTGTAAGCTCAAATGGCATCCACTGGCACCTTTTTCGGGTCAAACAGTAGTAGCAGTCAAAACAACGGATCTCCTGGGCCTTCGAGATTTAGGCGCGCAAATGTACCTGCCGCTTCAAATGGTCGTGCTCGGCATCAAACAGAGAAACTACGACGCCGATAATTCAAGGAAATGTTGTCGTATCGTCAAGAGAGTTAGGGGCACTTTTGGACAGAAGGAAAACTCAGACTCTGACAGACCTACTGAAGAGACAGAACAACGACATTCAGAGAATGGCGGGAAAGATGAGGAGTCCCAAAAAGAAATGTCGGAGATCAAGGGCCAAATCAAGGAGATAAGAACTGAACTGAGCAATGACCGCACATTACAGCATTAGGAATCCTCTCACTATGGGCCCGTTCCTAAAGTTTTGAAGGTAATCATTCCTATCGTGACTCTGACTCCGTCGAACAATGAAGGTAGTGAGGGAACAGGAATTTGTATTAATTGCTTGTGACGTCACAAGCTTTAAAATGCAACGATTTTTTTTTTTTTTCTGGGTTCGAAATCTGCATGCGGTGATTGGTTCATATTATCATGTGATTTGTAATGACGTTGTGATCAAGTGACTTGGCGGGCGAGCAGTTTCGCCATTTTGAAGACAGCAAGTTGCTTGCCTTAGTTCGCTCTGTGGATTATTTTATGGACCGCTCATCTTACTTACAAACGCATACGCCGGCTGCGGTAGACCCATACTAAATTTCATTGAGCGGTTTTGGCTTGGGTCGGTCCGTTCAGCCTCAAAAGCCATATTGAAAGCCATGAAAGCAAATGCAATGAACTTATCAATGAACTGCATAACTATGCACAACTGTACAGAAATGTACGAAGAATCTGACATCCAGAACCTTGAGAACTTGAAGGAACAAGCTGAACGAAGCCGCTCGACATACAAAGACAAGAACCTGTGTAAAGACGGCGATTCTTGACAAGCGCTTGATAGCGGATTATATGGAACTGTTTAGTATGAGGGTGAACTTGAAGGTACTTTGTATTCTTTTACTTTGTATTATTCTTGCTGATACAAGTAAAGCGTCAGAAAATCTGACTTTTGTTTGGGATCAAAATTTCACTCTGCTGTGCATTTATGTTGTTGTTGCGACATTTTGGCTTGGTGCCATGAAGGTCAAACAATCAGTGGAACAGATGGCGTTGTTATTTGAAAATTGGGAAATGGCTGAGGAAAAAGTGACCGTTGGTAGATCTCGCTTCGCTCAGTTTTATTGTATTCCCACAAATGTTTATGTGAAAGAAAACCGAAGTCCTGCAAGACGAAGTCGTGAGCCAAGCCACGTACCCTTGAATAACCTTTCACGCATTTTGAACAAGAGTAGAAAAAGCAGGCGACTAATAGAAGAATACATTTCAAAGAATGTCCCAAAGTCGTCAAAAGTCCATGGTTATACCCGAGCTTACGTACTTCACAATGCTAATGCGTTCCGAGAACGTGCATGTAAACAACATGTAAACAATAAAAAGCCACAGATGGAAATGGAAAGAGAAAATTAGGATCAATAAACCATCGCTGCGAGAAAGCTAGAAGCTCAAAAAGAAGATTGCCAAAAGTAACCGAGGTGCTAAGATACGTTTGTATTTTAAAATGTGTTAAAAAACAGGCATTGCAAGATCAGACGTACTCAGAGATCAAAATCACAGAACCAAGTACAATGGGTTTTCTCTGTCAAGGGATATAGAAAAAATTCCGGTCCTTCAGTTGTTGATCCAAACAAAACGATCATCGGTTGGCTTTCTGTAAAGTACGAAGGGTTGTGTTTTGCAAATGCTCGATTATAGATACCGCTTCAACCAATGTATCTGTGTTCTGAGCAATATTTGTGTGAAAGAACATCGAATAAGTAGTAGAAGACGAGTCGAAACTTGATAGAACTTGAACTTTTCCCTGCGGGCAGAGCGTCTCCCTTTGTCGGAAACTCTGCGGCTTTGTGTAACGCGCGGCGTATACGAACAGTCGGCGTTTAACTTCGTTTTGCGTGCAGTAAAGGTTCTTTGTTTATTGTCTGAGGATATTGAATTACTAATAGGTTTGAGGCAAATATCACGCGAGATTAAGATACAAGATCTGTCAATGAAATGTCACGAGCATAATATCATAGAACGGGGAATCCCGAATCATCAGCTAATTAGCTTTCACTCACGCCGCTTTAACAAAAGCAGGAAAGACCGGCAGGCGATTACATCGAGAATATTTGTCACTGAATACCTCGAAGTCTTCAAAAGCTCAAGGTTGATATCCGACTATCCGAGCCGTAATGTTCGCTCCACAAGCCCGTGATGCACGCCTTTGTTGTCACGGTATTCAAACGTCTGCAGCTTCCGATAGAAATTAATTTCGTATCGACCTAGAATTTTGCGTTAAAGCTTAATGCATAGCAGTCTTGAACATATTAGTAATCAGACTTGTACATGTAGGATGAGTAACGTCTGAGATGGCTTTTTCATACGAAGTAATTTCATCATGGGAAGTGTCATGCTTTAATGTGCTACAGAGATAAGTCTGAAAGCTTTCAATTACAGCTACTTGAACATGATGCACACGCTGGGAAGATGAGATAAGGCTATTACGCTGTCTTACAGCTACTTAAGATGTCGGGTATTCCCCAGTCAATCCCATTACAAAATGACAACACAGTTCCTCCACAAAACATGTCAGCTTGAAAATTCACTCAACAAGGTTGCCAGGTTGTATAGCAAGCGTCACACAAGTACTGTCACGTGCATCGGAAAGCAATGAAAACTGGGTTGTTGCAAACGAAGAATATTCCTACGGGGCCTTCGATAATTGTTTTCTCTCAATTATTATAATACACTTTTTCGTGAATATCTGTTTGACCGAAATTAGAAGAAAAGAGCGCAAGAAAAATAAAGGGAGCTCTTGGATCCGTCATGTGCAAAAACTGACTCGGCTATAATATCTTTTGCATATAAACGCACGACAAAAGTTTCTCTCCCGGGACCCCTCGTGTCTCTATTCATTGTACTAATGACGTCACAAGCGCACTGGCCACGGGCCTGTCTTGTTATAATGAGATTAGAGAACAGGAAACCACACAAGAGGTGTGAAAAGCTCTGATAAATTTTAGACATGTGCTAAAGCATTTTAGCATGCTTTCTTATCTGTGGTTGCTCCATTATTACTAGGATGAAGTTCATATGCTGCATAACCGACAGGAGGACGAAAAGCGAGGGGTATGTATATGAAAAAGTCCTGAAAATTATCTCCATAATATCCTGTTCTTATTGACGTTCATACATGCAGCGTGTGTCTTTTCTATTTAGTATTGACAGCACTCACAATAAAAGAGTTAGAGACTTTCTGTACGAGCAGCTCTCAAAAGAAAATGACAGTTATCCAAAGAGCGTTGTAATGCGTAAGTTCTACAAACATCTTTCCTCACATATAACGTCTTTGTATAGAATATGTGTAGTAAATGATTATAAGATAAAAGTCGGCTTGCGGTCTGACGCTAAAACCTGGAATTTGTACAGGGTTATATAGGTCTCATGTTTGTTGCCCCGCTTTATGTTTTCAGGTTCTATTTCAAGATACTATGAGACGAAGAGGCAACAGCATCTTGACAACTTGCCCGACAGGAGGGAAGCCGTAGGAAAACGGCACAGAAATGTATTGACCTATGATATACTTGTTTGCAATAAAACTGATTAACCTGAACATATTGCATGGTGTTTCGCTTTGAACTGCACATGGCAGAGGGAGGCCGATATAGAACTGAATGCATTGCAGAAATAAAATAGTGCCGTAATGTATATAAATTCTGCAAGGTAAAGCAAAAAGCCAGAAGAATTTGTCACATTCATTACTTGAGAACTGTGGAATTTCAGTGGCGGGATACGAGGCGTGTCGCGTAATTTCTTGGCGTACACGATTCCCAGTACGTACAAAATTCAGCTAATATAAACAGCGTGCTCAAGCAGTCACGCCAAGCGTCCTGTAATGCCCGGTGCTTGATTCCCAGGTAAATTTTGCGTGTCGTTCAATATCATGACATTCCCGGAGCCAAACACGCCAAGTATCAAAGACGTGTTAACATCCGGATATTCGGTGATAGGGAAAAAGTCCGAATCATAGCGTGTCCGGTGCCGACATTTCCATGACACGTTAAATGTTCGGAACACTGAAACGTAATGACACTCCCGTATTCTTTAAGAATACGAGTTCGTATCGGCAAATGTCAGGCACCGTGCACGCCTCTTTTGACACAGTGTAAACCAAAAAGGTACAAAAAGCCATATATTCTCTATACTGTACAATACAGTACACTTTCTACTGAAGGAGAAAATTGAATTTGATCACTCTTAGGTATGAAATTGGCTACTGTCTATCTTGGTGCTGGCCTTGTATACTCACATCTTATTGCCACTTATATTACATAACTGTACTGAAGTTTTCCTTCATAAAAAGCAAACAAACCTCTAACAAATAAGTAAATAAATAACAAAACCTTGTGTCAAAGAGGTACACAGAAAAAAATACTTGGCTCTGAGCATGTCATCCACAATAATATAAATACAACTATAAAAGCCATACAGAATAGTTTTCAATTCTTACCTGCCCCTTGCTTCCTAATGACAAGAACGGGCAGATCACTCACATTGGCTGTAAGAGTGCTGAGAAATCCCTGAACATCCTGTGGCAAGTTGAGGACATGACGTTTGTACCCACGCTGGCCGCCGTGTTTGTAAACACACATGATTGGGAAAGCTCTGGCGATCAGCATTTCCTCTACTTCGGTGAGGTCCTGTAGTTCTGCAGGGACTGTCCCAGGATCCATGTCGTTTTCAGTTGAGAACAATCGACACTAGATCTTTTTGTCGCGTTTGCACCTGGTGCAGGTATAGTTCAGCTCGGGCACACTTTTGGTTGGTGATCGGCCATGTTTCTCTGCATACCTTGCAACGTAAGTGTCGGAGATTTTCCTCAAAGCTGTGAAAGGTAGTGAGTTCTTCCCGCACCCATTCTTGTTCGTGGAATGGAGGAATTTCTGGATTTGCCCACCCACGGTTATGCAAATATTGTTGTTTTTGGCTGCGACGTTCTTCGATAACTGCAGCACGCTGTTGTCGGCGTCGAGTGTTCAATTTGACATTTAAGCCTGCGGGTACTCCGTTCAGACGATTGATTGCCACGTCCAGAAGCTACTCGCTGGCAATTGGATTCTCTTTGCGGAGTTGTCTGTGTCAACCGCTTCTGTTCATGTCGCTTTCAATTGGCATTCATGCACTGTTTGCTTTGCGGAGTCGTTTCTTCGGCACGATTCTTTTTATGACGCTGTCGATCATAACAGGATTGTCGCCTTTTCTCGAGACGAATTTGGCGTTGTTCGCTCGTGTCACGATTTCGCCTTGCTCGTGCCTGTTCCCGACGAGCTTCGCAAGACTGTTGTGTTTCAAGTTTTTCAGTTAAGTTTTCCATTTTCGTGAACGCAGCTAGGATATATTGTTGCTTCGTTCAAATCTAAATGCTTCGTTCAAGTCTAATTTCTCTATTATTCCGAGTAAAACAACAACAGGGCACACGTGATCGATCCGGCCTTTGTTATTGGTTAGCGGGGTAACCGCGCCTAAGGTCATATGCCAGACAGACAGATTGACTGACTGACAGACGAACGTTAAATTTCGAGATGGCGACAGGCTTGGAGTCCCCAAGTAGGCGGTATAACACAAGTAGGCGGTATAATATTACTGCATTAGTGTCGTGAGTATTTCCCTCACTTCGTTCGGGGAAAATTCTCATCATAAGTATCCACTATTTCAAGGGCAAAAGAGCATCCATATTCTTCAATATAGCAGATTTTTCTCAAGCATCCAAACTGTGGAAATCCTGCATCATCAAGGTCATATAAAAGGAAGTTATTTAGCCCTGGTTTGTAGTTTGTGCCATAAATATAAATATTGGTACACTGAAAAATATCATGCACTGTGAGATTAGATTTATATCGAAGAATCTCGAGATAGTCTTTGACAACAGTTGCATCATCACCCTGCAGAACTTTGTAGTGTCCAAAGCTAAACTTGTCTTTACAAAAAGGATTCAAGCCCTGCCAAGTTCCATCTACCTGAATGGCACCCGCACATTCCATCTGTTGATTCCGGGTTGCTAGTGAATAAGGAAGATTTTTAAATTTTCTTATTTTCTTATTTTCTTTGTCTTTAAAATAGGCATATTTTCCCTCAAACCGCATACACCAACATCTAATCAATGGACCAAATTTTAGCATTTGTGATGGCAAGTGAACAAGGTAATGCTGTTTTGGAATGATGTTGACATCATATGTTGCCTTAAATTGAGTTAAACGCTTTTTTTATAATACTTTTCAAGTAAAGGATGCTTACACGAGAGATTGTGGTACAGAAACTTATTGCCATTATCTCAAGAATTGACACAAAACATTTCCAGTGTGGAGATGATGTGTCAAGATATGGCTCTAAAATAAAAGGCATTATTAATGGCACTGATACTACGCACGCTACGATTGGTTAATTACCGGTCCATACTTTCCTGTACGGACCGCAAATTGATTTTACGCACGTTCCGATTGGTCAATTTTACCGGTCCATAACTTACTGTACGGACCGGTAAATTGGCCTTGTTTACAATTTAGCGATTGTAACATGTCAAACTTTGAAGGCTATTTGAAAAAATTCTACGCTGAGCAAAAAGACAGCAGCAGCGACACCGACGAAATGCCCAGTTTTCAGGTGAATATTCTAGACGAAATAATGGAGGAAGAAACAGACGGACGAAAAGACGAGCCGTGCTCTGACAGCCAAGAAATCGCTAACTTTATCAAAGGCGAGAAGTCAAAAAACACCGTAAAGAAGACCAGGTTGGACTGGGAAAAATTTGCAAACTTTTGTAAGGAGACTAAACCCGATTTCAACATCGAAACAGTTGGAACTGATGAACTTGACAAGCTTCTCTGCAAATTTTTATAAGACGCGAGAAAACAAGATGGTGGCGAGTACGAACCCGATACTCTTACAAGCTTCCACAGAAGCATTCAACGTTACATTAAAGAGGAAAAGCGGTCACCTTACAACATCTTGAAAGATGAAGCCTTTTCAAGATCAAGAGAAGTTCTGGCTGCCAAGAGGAAAAACTTGGTGAAGCAAGGGAAAGGAAACAAGCCAAATGCCTGTCGTCATCTCACTGATGAAGAAGAAGCGAAGCTCTTTCAGACAGGAGAGTTTGGTAGCCACACTCCCCAGGCTTTGCAGCGGACCCTGTGGTGGTTCATGTCGATGCATTTTGGCTTTAGGGCTCGAGATGAAAGCAGGAATCTTTGCTGGGGAGACGTCGTCCTTGACACAGACCCAGAAACAGGCCGAGAAATGCTTGTTTGGGTTGCCGAGAGGGGAAGCAAGACTCGCCAGGGGCGTGAAGGTGGTCATCGACGTCAGTTTCACCCCAAAATGTTTGCAACTGGCACAGAAAGATGCCGTGTCCAGCTGTACAAGCTATTTAAAAGTCACCGCCCAGAGAAGGCCTGCACTGCAGAATTCCCGTTCTTCCTTGCAGTGAATTACCAATCCTGGCGTGCTAAAAAGTCAGTTTGGTTCAAGTGTTCGCCGCTCGGCAAGAACGAGATTGGGAAGTTTGTTTGATGTCAAGCGCTGCTGGTAAAGCTTGTATCTCAAGCAGTGGGAAGAAAGTTTCTAACCATTCCGTCCGCAAAACAAGCATCTCTCGTCTGCTGGATGCAGATGTCCCGGAAAATTTCGTCACTCAGCTCAGTGGACACAAAAATATCCAGAGTTTGAGCTCCTACAAGTCCGCTTCCCTAAAGCATCAACGCCAGATGTCGGACACTCTGAGCAGAGCTCCAGAAACTTCTCGTTGTACTTCAACAGCCACGAGCCTGGGAGAGATTTCATCAATCACAGAGCAGAGTTCATTTTCCACTTCTCAAACGAATGGAGCTGATGGCCACACGTTCTTCGCTGGAGCAACAATTGGATCCATTTCCAACTGCGTCTTCAATGTATATCAGTCAAGTGAGTCATCAACAATCAGCACCACAGCAAAACGCCAGAGAGTATGCCATGAGTAAGCGGCACTTTCAAGCCAGTTTTTGGACATTTTGATAAACTTGACGGACCCTCAGTTAATAACCGTTATCTTGATCGATTCCTTTGAGTGACTTGTTCTTAAAGTGCTGAACTTCGTCCACATCTTTGAATGTTTTTTTCGTACTTTAGAGTCAATCTCAGCAGCTCTCTTTGATGAACTTGAAGACGTTTCAGATTGCACAACACTTTCATTCAAATGTTTTGCTTCAAAGGCGCAGGAAACCCTTGTAAAGCAGTTTTCTTTGGCCAATAAAATCTATCTTTGACATGTCCCTGTCAGCCGTCAAAACTACGCCTTTCTGAATTAACGATTGCCATATAATAAATATCTTATAAACCTCGTTTGCTTGGTCCGTACCGTAAGTTATGGAACCTCGTTTTTTTTCCTCGCCTTATGGCCCTCGCGCGAAGCGCGCTCCATAACTTACTGTACGGACCGCGCGCTCGGTTAATAACATCTATATATTTGTGATAATAGCCACATTCTACTGGCAGTTTGTCCAAGGTTTGTGCTGCTTCGCGGTTCAAGATCCGTTTTGTTGGATTAAAATTGGTCTACTTTTGGCATCAGCATAGTCTAGCTGGAAGTTCTCAGTTGCAGAGTTCAGTTCATGAATGGTGTTGTGAACAGTTTGACATTGCATTTTGACGTTTCCGAACAATCGAGTTTTGACGTTTCTGAACGATCGAGTATTGAACAATAATTACCTTTGTCATGATAATTCAGTTTGGTTCCTTCGTCTATTGCAGTTCAGTATAGCTATCGGTCAGATCAACTAAGCTCATCATTGCTAGATATTTCGGAACGCTCGTTGCATTCGTTTCAGCGCCATGATTTTCTTCGTTGATGTTGTTCGTCATCACCTATATTTACACTTTTTGCCGAGAAAGTAGCGTTTTACTTTGTGAGAGTTTTATTGTTCAGGATTTAATTCTTTTTACGCAAATTAAGGATTTTACCGCGCAAGGATTCACCCTTCAGGTAACAATGATTTGTTCGTTTGTTTCACGATTGTATTCGGTTCGCTTCTCGCTTAGTACTTGGTTTCTTAGTTGTGTTGTCGTTCAAAGATTGTATCAATCCCGAATACGATTGGAGTGTTGTTTCTTGTTTCAGAATCACATCTTTTTAATAAAGATTATTATTAGGAGATCCTTGAGGCCGGTAATTCGTCGTCTCCGCATCTGTACCACATTTTCTGAAGGAAACAAAGCGCCGACGTAGCAGGCAAGATTTGGCACACAACCGGAGATGTCAGACGCAGACACAGACACGGACACAGAGGCCGTAGAAATCAAGAACAAAAGAAAGCAGTTGCGCTGCAAGATCACAAGAACAATTAACAGAGTAAAGCAGTCAATTAGCAAAGGTGAGGGCAACTCAAAACGCTTCAAAAAGGAGTTGGAGCAGCTGCGACGTGACTATGATGCCACCTCTGACCTTCACGGACAGCTTTATGACCTCTTGGATGAAACTCACCCTGTTGCGATGGACAAATGGGAGGGCGACTTAGCAAATGCTGTCTTCGCCATTGAAGAAGAGGTTGAAGATTATCTGGCCACACTCGTCCACGGTTCTGCTTCTCAAGCGACACTTCAATCAGACAGCAATGCAAGCACTGGTAGCATCGCCTCAAACAGCAACGCCCAGGGAGAAATTAGCCAGCCGGAGCAACAGCAGCAACGATTGTCTTCTCTTCCACAACTTCCCCCCGTTGTAAACTCAGCCGGACAGCCAGTACCACGGTCGTTTGACGCCTGGATTGATGATCTCATAGAATTTCAAGAAACAGTTTTGCAAGAGCAAGAGCCCGCAGCCGGAGTTCTCACAGTAGCTGACGCACTATTCAAGCTTGAAGCCAGCAAAGACATTCCGTCTGTAAAGCTTCCACAATTCGACGGATCTGCGCTGTCATACACGGACTTCATTGATCGTTTCAAGATTCACATCCATGACAAGAAGCATCTCAAAGACGAAGTAGATAAGAAACGGGGATCCTGGAACATTTTCGAAAATAGGGCTATAAAACGCTGATCCTTACTTTCAAAAATGAGGAATTTATGGAATGCTTGGAATGTTAGGAATGCAAACGAAAAAATGAATTTTGGCTTAAGGGCATGGAATTCTTAATCAAGTATGTCGTTTAAAATCAAAATAATATTATGGATGAACCAGTTAATATTGATGCTCCCGTTCTTGAACCAACTAAAGAAACGTTTAAGCCTAAATCTTTAATGGAGTTAGCTTCGAGATCGGCAAATCTAGTGAACAAACGAATTAATAATTTCGCAAATTGGATTTTATCTTACGTTCCGGAAGCTGTTAAGAAAAAGGTTAACGCCAGCTTTGATTTATTAAAAAATCAAATTAATAAAATATATAAAAATCAAGATAAAAAAGAAAATCAAAAATCAAAAATACAAAGAATATCAAAACCACGCCAAATAGAAGGCGCTTTCAAGGGATACCTAAAAACTTATAGGATTGATGGAAATAATGAAAGAGATTACGTCGGGTTTTTAGGCAGGGTAAAAAAAGATGTAATGAAATTAATTAATGAACAAAAGAAACCAATAAAGGTGAGGTTTATTTTAACCTGCGAGTTCAAAAGAGTTTTACCACATAATGGAGAGACGATTATTAGTACGGGCTATTTTCACTGAAATTTAAATAACAAAACCGGAAGTGATGTGATAACTGAATCTACTGACTTTTCAAAAATGTATGACACAATTTTATCAAGTATCGTTGAAAAAATAGATCCTTATCAAAATCAAGGTTCTTAATGAAGTTCTTCATTTTGATTTACACATAAATCCATATGAACCTTTATCTGGTAGTTCATACATAGATTTACCAAAAAAACTAAAGGGTAAGAAGGCTATAATTAACGTGAAAAATCTTAATGATAATGAATGTTTTAAGTGGGCAGTTACTAGCGCCGTTTATCCAGTAATTGATAACCCGCACCGTTTAACAAAAAAATTAAAAGAAAACTCGAAAAACTTTAATTGGGATGGAATTGAGTTTCCAACTACTTTAAATCAAATTGATACGTTTGAAAAGTTTAATAAATTTTCGGTTAATGTTTTTGGTTATGAGGATACTCATGGTGTTTATCCTCTAAGAATTAGCAAAAGAATCAACAAAGAAATTAAACACATTGATTTAATTTTAATATCAAATGATGAGACGAAGCAATATTGTTGGAAAACGGATAAGTCTAAGCTGCTTAGTTCACAAGTGAGTAAACATCGTAATAAGAGATTTTTTGTGATCGTTGTTTGAATTCTTTCATAAGTGAAAAATCCCTTGAAAAACACCTAGAGTATTGTTCGAAGAATGATGCTGTAAGACTTGATTTGCCTGAAGAAATGACGCGGGTTGAATTCAAGGATCGAAATAAAGGTATGCGTGTTCCCTTTCTTATATACGCCGATTTTGAGTGTTTTACTGAAAAAATATCGACTTGTTCACCACCAAAAGATAGAAGCTACGCAAACGCATACCAAAATCATAAACCTTCTGGATTTTGTTTTTATGTAAAGTGTGTTGATGATAGCCTTTCGTTAGGCCCATTTACAGTATCTAAAAAATCACAAGACGAAAATTTAGCCGAGATATTTGTGAAACAGCTTGAAGAAACGATTAGGTCTATTTACAGCCGAACCGAAGGAAATGAAGTTTGGTAAATCAGAAGAGAAGATTTATGATGATTCAAAAGTTTGCCATATTTGTGAAGAAAGTTTTATATTTAACGATAAGGTTAGAGATCACTGTCACATAACTGGCGAGTTTAGAGGCGCGGCACATAGTAGTTGTAATTTAGAATACAAAATGCCAAAGTTTAATCCCGTAATTTTTCACAATTTGGCTAATTACGACGCACATATTTTAATAACTGAGCTTGGCGGAGAAGTAGATTGTATTCCAAACACAGATGAGAAATACATTTCTTTTAAGAAAAAGATAATTGTTGATACATTCATGGACGAAAATACCGGCAATGACGTTAATATAAAACGAGAAATACGATTTATTGACAGTTTTAAATTCATGGCTTCTAGCTTAGGCAACCTAGCTAAAAATCTTAGCAAAGAAAAGTGTAAGAATTTAGCTAAGTTTTACAAGGGAGATCGCCTTAATTTGTTACTTAGGAAAGGCGTTTACCCTTATGACTATGTGGATTCCCTAAACAAATTAGAAGAAACTAGTCTTCCCCCCATTGAAGAATTTTACTCCAGGTTAAATGATGAAAATATATCAGAAGAAGATTATGAGCATGCTAAGAAAGTTTGGGAGAAATTCAACGTTAAAAACATGAGAAAATATCTTAACATTTATTTGAAGTCAGACGTGTTGTTATTACCTGACGTTTTTGAGAATTTTAGAGATGTTTGCCTTGAAAATTATAAGTTAGACCCAGTTTGGTTTTACACTTCACCAGGGCTAGCTTGGAGCGCGGCTTTAAAATTGACGAAAGTATCGAAAGTATCTCTTGATATCTCTTGATCTTACTCATGATTGAGAAGGGGATTAGAGGCGAAAGTATCTCTTGATTTAATAAATGACGTAGAGACTCATGATTGAGAAGGGGATTAGAGGCGGGGTTTCAATGATTTGCACTAGACATGGCGAAGCCAATAATCCTTATATGAAAAAATACGATGATTCAAAAAATACGAAGTATATAACTTATCTTGACGCAAATAATCTTTATGGATGGGCAATGAGTAAGCCATTACAAACGTCAGATTTTGAGTGGATGAAACGAAAGGAGCTAAAAGATTGGAAAACATATTCATGCATACTTGAGGTAGATCTTGAGTATCCAAAACATTTACACGATTTCCACAACGATTATCCACTAGCGCCGGAGAGAATTATGATAAATAAGTGCAAAAAGTTAGTGCCTACGCTTAGCGATAAGAGGAAGTACGTGGTTCATCACGAAGCGTTGAAGACGTATGAAAGGTTGGGGTTAAAGATTAAGAAAATAAGACGGGGTATAGAATTTGAGGAGAGTGCGTGGCTGAAAAGTTACATTGATTTGAACACTAATCTTAGGGCAAACGCAAAAAGAACGACTTTGAAAAAGACTTCTTTAAACTGATGAATAACTCTGTTTTTGGGAAAACTATGGAAAACATAAGAAATAGAGTAGACATTAAGTTGGTTACTAACGTGGTGCAAGCCAAAAAACTTATCTCAAAACCAAGCTTTGATAGAAGGAAAATATTTTGTGATACATTAACCGCCATTCACATGCATAGGACGAAATTATACTTTGATAAACCAGTTTACTTAGGAATGTCAATACTTGACATAAGTAAAACGTTGATGTATAATTTTCATTACGATTACATCAAAGAGAAGTATGGAGACAAGGCAAGATTATTATTTACTGACACTGATTCGTTAATGTATGAAATACAAACAGACGATTTTTACAAAGACATAAGCGGAGATGTTTTAACCTCGTTTGACACTAGTAATTACCCTAAGGAGCATCCTTCTGGAATTACTACTGGAGTCAACAAAAAGGTTATTGGAATGTTTAAGGATGAAGTTGGCGGGAAACAAATTTCAGAGTTTGTCGGATTGAGAGCCAAACTTTACTCTTACGTGCTCGATTCTTCCAACGCGGAGGAAAAAAGTGTAAGGGTGTTAAGAAGGTTCTTATCAAGAAGGATATAAATTTCAAGGATTATAAAGATTGTCTTATCGACGGCGGCAAGAAAATGAGAACTATGAATCTCATCAGGAGTCGCGATCATGAAATCTATACTGAGGAAGTAAACAAGGTGGCGCTAAGTAGGAAAGATGATAAGAGAAATATATTACTAAACGGAATAGACACTTTGGCGCTTGGGCACTATATGATTGGCGGAATTGTCGGCGATGTGGGTGTAGAATTAGATGAAGATACAGACGAAGAGACAGACGAAGAACTCATCTTTGAATGTAGTGATGGTGATATAGTGCTTTCAACGAGAGGAAAGTTTTTGTAAAAGATACGCCCAAAGATTAGTAAAAATAGGAATTAATCTTATTGTTTCGGAACAAATTTTGGCGGTAATTCTGTGTCAAATGGTATTATTAATAATTCTTCTCTGACAAATCCTCTCTTAGGTCCATCGATTAGGTAATATAATACTGGTTGATCTTTTCTTATCACAGCGTTTTTCAATTCGAATACATTTGTGCTCCATATGGGATCAGTCGCTCTCCTAACATTTCCACCTTCTTCCTCACCAGGCGATAACAAATATCTTACGTTAACGTCACGATCGATTCTTTTTTCTTCAAATCCAACGGGTCTTGAGTACCTCCTTTTCTCTGGTTTAACGTTTTTCTCAAGATAAGCGTTAACGGCTTTCTTGCCCGTCAATCTAGTGACGTGATTATTTATGGTTTTTATGATATTTGGTAATCTACTTACCCATTTAGTAGACCTACCATTAGTAACAAGTTCGTCCGCGTATCGTTGGCTAAATATTTTTTCACCTAACGTTTTGTTAGCTCTTTCAACAAACGCTTGCGCTCTATGATTACCTGCTTCAGATCTCATGATTTTAACTTTTCTTTCACTCATCAACCCATTTACTGATCCCATAAATTCACGTCCTGGATCAACGATTAAATTTTTTGGCCATCTTAAAGTTCTTGAGTAAATTTTAATAAATGCTTTTTTTACTTCGTCGCTAGACTTACTTGTTAGTGCCTCGGCATCAACGTATCTAGAAGCTATATCTATTACGACGAGTGCATATTTATAAACTCTTACGCCAACCTTGTCATGTGGGAGAAATAATAAATCGGCTTGATGAACTTCGTTTACCTCGGAAATATGCCAATGCGGCCTTGGTATGTTCATTGGTGGAAGTAAATTTGCCAAATAGCTTGCTTGGATAACCATTCTTCAGATTCTTTGAGACTAATTTTAGCTTCCTCACTAAGTTTTTTGATTGCTGACAGTCCCTTCCAATAACCATGAGGTGAGTAATATGTCTTTTTAATTTTGGTTATATTTCTCATTTAAGGATTTGTATTTGGTCTTTAGAATATGTCAGTAGCAGATATACTAAATCCAAATAGAAGGCCTAAATTGTCGAAGGCTATGAAAGCAGAAAGAACGGTTCACAGAGTGACATTGTATTTTACACATTGTATTTGTATTGTACACAGTGTATTTTGGTGGAAAGGATGTCATGATTTTGGATAGATATGACATATTTTATGGGTATCACGACTTGTTAACGATTGAAGAAGACCTCAAAATGGGGATAGCTAGTGCTAGCAAAAGAAAGTCGAAAACAAAGGGAGGGGGCGATGCCAAGGAATTGGCCCTAACTAAGACGACTTATGGTGATTGGCATCACATTCCATTGAGTCACCCAATTTTGGATGACCACGGCGTTTTCTACCCACATGGGTTAATTCAAGGTTCTGGTTCGGACTTCAAGTTTGACATAACTTTATCGCCACATTCTGACGTTGTTGTCACTTCAGACAAAACCAAAGATCACACTTACGAGTTAACAGACATGCAACTAGAATACGCCACGATTGAGAGTCAAAATTTAGCCATGCAAGCTAGCAAGGTTTACAATGACGGTAGAACTTTTTATTTTGAGTACGTGCAATTTTTCGAGAAGAGTGCCGGGAAAGACATTGGAACTGGCGGGTATCTTCACTATCACATTAACAACCCAAAACGTTGTTTGAAGGGAATTATGCTATTCTTTCTGAAGACACATGACTCAGGTGAGAGGGATTCTGAAGAGTTTTTCAGCCCTTTGATTAACTCCGTAAACGTGACCGTTGATGGCGTACCTCATAAAACTTATTCAGACGGGATTTTAAGAGACGACACATGGACAATGATTAAAAAGAGGTTTGATTACATTGACAATTACTTCAAGGAAATAAATTTTCATGATAACAAGTTTGCGTTGTGGATTGACTTGAGGAGCACACCGGACAACAATCTTCACGGCGATGGAGTTAGGGTTGGAGGAGCAAAATCTGGGGTTAAGTTAGTTATTGATATTGGAGGAGTTGCTTCCACGACTGTTGATTGCTACGTATTCACTGTGTCTGACGCCGCGTTAATGGTTCAAAATGGAGCCGTTAAACAACTACTTATTGACGATTAATAATTTTAGGTCTAAAAATATATAAGGATTTTAAAGATGGAATCTTTAAAATCAAAGGTTCATTGTTTGATTACTGGGCCAACTAACAGTGGAAAGACACAATATTTAGTAGACGCTTTAAGAGGTCCATTTAGACACGTGTTTGACTTCATAGTGCTAATTTGCCCAACTTATTTAGTCAACAAAACTTATGGGGGTTTTACAAGAGGTGATGAGAGATTTTTTGTGATGATGCCGAAAGACGAAGGAGACGTGGAGTTATTCTTAGAGATTTGTCATGATTTATTTCATGATAATAGAGATGACTCAGAAGGAAAACAAACGAAAGTTCTCGTTATACTAGACGATTGCGCCGTAACAGCAGAAGTTAAGAAAAGAACGAGTAAAATAATTGATTTGGCGTTTAGTGGGAGGCACATTGGCATTTCAGTTTGGGTTCTAACTCAACAATTAACGAGTATCGCAAAACCTTTTAGAGAAAACCTGGGGTGTATAGTTGCATTTCATAATCCTGAGTCGGATGGAACAGATTTGTTATTCAAGAAATTTGGTTCTGGAATCGATGCTACAGAAAAAAAGGCAATTCGAGAAACACTCAAGGGTTTGTTTTTCTCTTAGCCACCCATTTTCATATCACGTTGAGATTCCACAAAATAACGTAAGAGTTTTTTAAAAAAAATAAATGAATACTCTTTAAAATTATGTTAATTATGAAGATAAGGAATTGGAAGAGAATTTGGTTGAAGATACTAAATATCAAGAAAATGAAAAGACGAAAACAAAAAAGAAAAGTACAAAGCCAAAAAATACAAAGTCGAAAGAGAAACCTAAAGAGGAAGAACAAATTTTTAACAAAGAAGAAGTTAGAAGAAAAAAGGATGTGTTGTCAACAGTCGCGACTCTCGAAGGATTGGATAAGTATTTTGGCGAGAAAGTTAAACCAATAGACATTTTCAAAATGAGCGATGAGGAAGTGACCACAAAATACAAAATTTATCAAGAAATGTCTGGGCAAAAAATGTTAAACGATGGAATGAGCACGATGATTGATTGTTTGGTTTCTGGATTATCTTTTGTGTTAACTTTTGACGACAAAGAATTATTGAAAAAGGACTTACTACAAAATAAACCATTGAGAAGGATGGCAGGAAATTACACTTACAAAGTAACAGAAGAGTATGGTGACGTGGTAGCATGGTTAAAAGTAGCATTTGACGTCGCAAAACACGTTGTTTTTCCAAATAAAGAAAATCAAGAAAATGAAGATGATCAAAAGAAAAAAGACTAATTTTTGTTAGCAAAACGCTAACATGATTTAAGAAAGTGATAGCACAACAAATGATTATGACAGAATTAAACGGAAATGTAGATAATTCAATCGAATCAAAAATGAAGAAGTTGAGCAAATAACGAGTATCCCAGAAAAGACCCACGCCAAGCCTGTGAGAAAGAAAGATCCAAAAAGGTAAAATCAGGTAAAGAGTTAGCCAAGAGAAATAAGGAAGCGAGAGAACTAGCCAAGAAGTATAATGAAACTAGTCCGCTTACTTTCTCTGACGTAGCTGGTGGTATGCAAACCGTGGCTGGCTTGTTAGGTTCTGCTTTTGTCATATACCATGGTTACAAATTTATGTACCCCAACAAAGAAAAAACGGCGGATGACGTAGATTATTCAAATTATACCCCAAGAAAACCTAATAAAAATGTACCTGAGAAAATAGAACCAATTGAGGAACCTAAGGTTACGCCTAAACCTAAGATAAAAGAAGAAAATACAATCGACATGGATTGACTTAAGGATTCACGAAACATCTTCGAGATGTCGAGTAACAACAAACTCATGGAAAATGCTAAAGAGGCGGTCGCTTTGGTTGCTATCTCCGCTGGGATTGGTTACGCTGTTAAAAAAGCCTTAAGAAAGGCAGTAACTTCAGATCCTTCGAGTTTGATGAATGCGGTTGAGTGGACATGAGTTATGATTGGAGCAATTTACGCAAGAGATTACCTCAAAGATCAAAAAATTATTCCGACTTAAGAAAATGAAAATAATTAACAAAATGAAGATCATAGGTGTGACAGTATGTGGGTTTTTGCTTGGAAAAAGTCTTATTGATTTATTAAAAACAATTAAGGATTTGAGTGGGGTTATAATAGAGAATACTCATACTTATGACATATCAGGCATTGCAATGACATTTTTTGGTTTCACCGCTGGATTATTGATATAAGGAGTTACGGTTACCATTCTAAAAAGAATGGCAACATTTTTTACCGCAGCTATTGGTGCGATATTAAACGCAGGTACGTTCATTGGCGGCAGCTACTTGGCAAAGTTTTTGTCAGGAAAAGATCAAGACGAGGAAAGAAAGAGACACGATTTGGCTACGGAGAAATATGAAAAAGATTACAACGATTGGAAAGAAAAAATGGGAAAAATAGAACTTTGGAGAGAACAACGAGAAAAAGATAAATCCGTCGCTACATATAATTTTAGAAGCACAGATGAGGCATTAAATGCCTCTGCTGAAACTCATCCGGATGAAAATTTAAGAGAACCTAATTTCAATGATTATTCTCCAAGCAAAGACCAAAAAAATGGAGAGATGATATTCACAGGGTTGACCGTAGCTGGTTTGGCTTATGGCGTCTCAAAAATATACTGACTTAACGTTTTCGTATGATGACAAAGATCATACGAAAATGACAGAAATAGATCCAGATAAGAATCCTTTTGATCCTCGTACACATGACGGAGATGGGGATGGTGAAGAAATTCCAATGAGAACAACTAGTTCTCACGAAACGCCTTTGAATCCTTTTCATCGCCACGATACACGCGATACTGAAGAAACATCATTTGGTGGTGATTCAGAAACAGATCCATTATTACCAATGGAAAGAGGACGTGATGAAGCTTGGGATGAAATTATTAGAAAGTTTCCAAAATGTGATCCTAAGAAATCAACTTTCACAGCTTCAATTGACGAGTATGGCGAAGTCAAAGTGAAACTTAAGCGACGTGGTGGACAGTCATACAGTTTGTTTGGGGCAGACGGACAGTTGAATAGTAAACTTCCTACTTCAATAACAAAAAGTCTCGGTGACCCAGCAGAAAAAGTCGTCGAAGACAATGAACTAATGAGAGCAGAAGTTCAGGAAAGAATTAAAAGTCTTAAGGGACAAAGACCAGAAACTTCTGGATCCGCGAAAGAAAGAATTGATGAACAGATAGAACTGGAAAACGAAGATCAAGAGCTAGAGCGAGAAAACAAAATTATCGAAGAAAGGATGTCTTTGAAAGATCATGTCAAGGCAATCTTCAAAAAATATGGTTTGTCAGTCGTTGGTGTCTTAGCAGCTGTAGGAACCATAATTGGCGTTATCGTATCAAATCTCAAAGCAGGTTTATCAAAGGTAGCAAAAGGTGTTGGAGATGGACTTAAAGAGATTGGAAAAAAGTTGGCTGGGATTCTTCCTGGAATGGTTGGGGCAATAGTTAGCTTTTTGTTTAAGGCAGTTGTAGAAGCTATCGGCTTTCTCTCGAAACACGCGTGGTTACTCATTCTATTAGTGGTAACATTCGTCGTTGAGCAATTTAAAAACAAAAGAAACAAAAGATAATTATGTATGAAACACATTTCTTACTAAAAATAAAAAAGGGTAGAGTTTTAAATGGAAGAACAATTAGTATGATAGCAGAAGTTGAGCCGGATAAGAGGATATATGGTGCTAAGTATATGGAAACACTAAATTCGATGGATTCAGTAACTGCTAACAACGGAACATCTATATCTTGCGATTTAATGGACAATAGTAATTTGTACACTAATGTGGATGAAGATGGAAACGTTTCAGAAGAAGCTTTCAGAAGCAACTCTTGCCTAATGATAAAAACACTTATTCCAGATAATAAAAAATTGATAAAAAGAGAGAAAGAGACAATTGATAATTTTTTCATTGAAGTGACTATTATCAATAAAGGTGACCGTTTCACTGATGGTGAAGTAAAAGCTGGAATCGTTCACTTAGTAATATACCATACAGAACCATGACTTTTACTCGTAATCTATCTAATCATCAATCTAAGGGCTATCGCGTAGTCTAGAAAAAAATGTATAAAACTCACTTCTTATTAAAACTAAGCGGTGAAAAAACATGGAATGGTAATATTGGCGCGCTCTATCTTAGGGCTAAGGTTAAGTTGAGAAAAAGAATAATTGGTGCTAAGTACTTTGAGGTTCAAAGCGCCTCAGAATCTAGATTGTATAAACTTAATATGGTGGTCTCTTGTAGCTTGACTGATGACACCAGGCAATACACAAACTTTAAAATTCATTTCGATGATGACATAAAGGACTTTATAATACACAAAAGTCTTTAGGGATGAAAAATTTCTTTACTTTAAAAACGACTTACCCATGATAAAGGTGCCAACTAACACAGATGTAGTTAACGAATTTGAAGTTACTCTAATACCGCTAGACCTTGGTAGATTTTCTAAAGCGGACGTTCGTCATAGTTTCTTACAATTAGTTATTTATCACACTCAACCTTAATATCGTATTAAGAATTTAAAAACAAAAGAAACAAATCAATAAAAATGTACGAAACCAACCTATTTATTAAACTAAATGTTGGTGAACGTGGATCGGGTGGCGGGATTAAGAGCCTAAAATCTAAGTTTACATTAGGTGAAAGAATAGTTGGCGCGAAATACTTAGAGATAGTTAACGCTTCAGTTTCAAGAACTAGAGACCTCTCCACAATAGCAACTTGCAACTTCATCGATGATAGTAAAGTATATATTAACACCGACAATAAAAGAAACATTTATAAAAAAGTATTGAAGTCAAAGTCTTTCTTAATTGTAAGAGACAACTTTAGGAGAATTAAGATGCCCATAAACGAAAGTATTTCGGTAATCGATAATATGGAAATAGAACTAGCTTTAGTAAATAAGGAATTATCATTCACGCCCCATGAAGTGGTACACTCTTCAATTCACATAATAATTCATCACACAGAACCTTAAAATTTAACTTAAGAGGTGATGATAAAAAATCTACGGGCGAATATATTAAAAAAGATGGAATTTATCCTGAAGTGCCAAAGGATTCTAATTATTATAGGTTATCTGTATGCTCAAGAATAATTGAAACTATGAAAACAAAAACTTAGAAGATAACATCAAAAAACAATCCAAGTGCTTTAAAAAGCACACTAGGTTAAGAAACGTAAATACATTCTCATCTGCGGGTGCAGCGACCTTATCAATAACTGGTGCTGGATTTTCTGGAAGTGGATTTGGATTAGTCGTAGGCGTTCCACTCATCGGGGTTGGAGCATTGTTAGGAATCACATCTTTTGTGACAATTCACCTTAACAATGAGTGTGTCAAAAAATTGATTATCGATGAAAAGTTAATATCACTAAGTCAAGCAAAAATTAGCAGCATTAGAAATATGGTTAATAAAGCCCTATCAGACGAAACTATCTCAGAAGAGGAGTTCAAAAAAATTGAAGAAGAAAGACACAATTACGAGGCGCAAATAAGAAAAATATTAGAAGTCAAAAAAAGGGAGTAAATTTAGAAAGAAATTCGAGCTTGGGAAGGTTGACTGGAGAGCTAGTAGAAGCCATTCAACTATTGAAGAAATCCTAAAAGGATTCGATGTTGACATAAACATTAGAATCACTCCCCGCGACACAAGGTTGCCGCCAACTGCACCGCCGGCGTACGAGGCTTAAAAGTTAAATATTCTATACTTCAAAATATAGAATATGAAAAAGCTATTCTTTGATCAAAGGAATAATCTAAACACATACGGATGGGGTTATGATGGCTTAAATCGCGGGGGATATACTGGCATGAATAACAAAAAAAAATAACTCTTTTAGTGATTTTAGTCATAACGCAGCCGGTGATGGACCCATAAAGGTACCAACTCATGAGGAACTAGAGGAACGAGAAGAACGTATCAAAATGGGAAAAACAGCAATGAAAAACTTTAAGAAACAATTTCCAAACGCTAAAGAAAATAAATTCATCGCCGTTGACGAAGGTGATGGAGACGAAAAATACTCCATTGAGTGGATAGACTTGAAAAATGGACCTGGAGCAACGAGAGTCATTTGGAAAGATGGAAATTTCCTCGTTGATAGAGATAGTTTTTCAGATGAGTTAATAGAAGATCTTGGACAAGAAAACACATTTCCAATAACTTTGTTTTTGACGGATGAAAAATACGCAATTAGACCAACTAGTTTTAACAAACCGACGAAACCAATACCAACAAACCTCAAGATTTACGTTTCAGAATCTTCCTTCTTCATAGCTAACATGAAAGACATTTTCACAAGTGAGGCTTTCAAATTCGAAAGACGCAAACAGATGGCAAAAAGGGCCTGACATAACTTTTTGGCCACAACAACTCAGTTTTGCCGTTTGGTGTGCTACTTGTGGTTGCGGTATTGGACTTGATGAAGATTATGACCTTGTGGTTCAAAGTTTGATCGAGTTTCACGTTTACTTTACTATCAGAAGGGTATTATACGAGCTTGAAGTAGCCCTTCCAAACACAAACGCTTTTGATAAAAAAAATAATCCCATAAACAAAGGCAAGTACCAAGCCTTGTGTAAGGAGTTTGGAATTAGCGTAAACGAAGACTTCCGTTGGAAACATGGAAGAAATGGAGGCCTAGGAAATCTTTACATCTGGAACGAATCGCGAGACAAGCAAATAATTTGCGACTCAAGGTATAACAACTGGCCAAGCGATTACCTTAAATTTTATTCTGAAGGTGATAAGAAGTACCATTTCAAAGACGAATGGTTTGACGACAAAAAAGTTGAGTCAAAAGGTAAAATGCCAATAATATCCTTCATAAGAAACGACACTCATGGTGGAAAACAACATCAATGGTTTGCCTTAATGAACGGCAATGGTATCACCAAAGCAGTACTTGGCAGACTTAATAGGAGTATCGAAGCCTTCGTTTATTGCGTTTTGGGAGCCCAAGCAAATGTTAGAAACCCCATCGTTGGAGATGGAGGAGGGGCCCAAGAAGCACAACAAGAGATGCTCATCTTATTCGAAAGCGCCGTGATCGAAGAAGACATTGCCGAAAGTATTTCAAGATATCAACTGGCTGTTCAAAACGCGAAAGTAAGATTAGACTTTGCCATAACACCAGGAACGTGGTTACTCCCTTCTGAATTGGTTATTAACACTGAAAGAGTTGAAGGATATAATAATAAGTTACAAAAAACTACAAACGTTATGAAATTTGGGTCTAATAGTTCAGTTAATGAAAATGATAAAGATGATGAAAAAAATAAAGACACAGACAATGACAAAGAACTAACAAAAGACGTTGATGAACGACCCAAAGTTAACAGCGACAAAAAAGTATCACCTGATGAGAAAACTAACTCTTCAGTAAGCTCTAAAGTTCATGAAGATAGATTAGCAGCAATAGCGATAGCAGTTGGCGGAATTTCTTGGTGGTTATTTAGATAGCCTATTATTAACACCGTTTCATATTTTCTATTTACAAGTTGAAATAGAAAATCACACTGTCTAATTAAAACGCTAACCAAAGTAATTTTCATAACGATCAATAACGCGTTAGGTTTTTAATTTGAATAAATCTTTTGGGGAAAAATCTTAGAAGTGTAGGTTTCTAACACGTTAGGTTTTTATTTTAATAAATCTTTTTCTATAATTCTTAACGAAAAAAAACGTTAAGAATTAAAAATTTACTTCCTTGGATACAAGCCTTTTTGTCTACAAACTTTACAACTGTGTTTGTGATAATCATGTTCACAAAAACCTTTCCCTCCACAATCTCGGCAATAATATTTCCTCTTACCATGTACACAAAACAAATCGCCGCCACATTCCCTGCACGATTGCTTGTGTCTATTATGTTCACAAATCTGCAACCCCTTGCAAAGCTTACAAGTATACTTAAACTTTTTATGTTTACAATAATAATCTTTATTCTTTTTATATGCCCTTTCCCTTACCTTAAATAAAATAACGTTCTCATCATCAACAGGTTCATTCATAATATTGGCAATATTTCTATTCTCCATACTTGATTAAGAATTCCATGCTCTTAAGCCAAAATTCAATTTTTTCCGTTTGCATTCCTAACATTCCATAAATTCCTCATTTTTTTGGAAAATTTGTAAGGATCAGCGTTTTATAGCCCTATTTTTGAAAATGTTCCAGGATCCCCGTTTCTTATCTACTGACGACATGAGGATGATTCAGCTCAGAATGCACGTGGTTGGCGAGGCCGAAAGAGCTATTTCTGGTTTTGGGTCGAAAGGCGTCATGTATGCCACAGCGCTGAAGACTCTAAAGGAACAATTTGGACAGCCAAGTCAGATAGCTAGGTCAGTGATAAACAAGCTAACGAAGGGAGAGAGAATCCACAAGAACAACTGACAAGCCTTGCGAGAGTTTTCACTCGACATCATTAATTGCTTGGCAACTATCCAGCAAATCAAGTATGACGCAGCTCTCAACGCAAAATGACAACCTTAGAAAAGTTGTCATGCGCTTTCCTGATCACTTGGTCCAAAAATGGAAATCTGTCGTTGCTGATATTCGAGAGAAAGGCCAGATTCCAACCTTGCAGCACATCAGCGACTTCGTCCGGAAACGCGTCAAGGCCGAGTTCGATCC
This sequence comes from Plumapathes pennacea, assembly GCA_964036295.1. Lineage (NCBI taxonomy): Eukaryota > Metazoa > Cnidaria > Anthozoa > Antipatharia > Myriopathidae > Plumapathes > Plumapathes pennacea. The sequence goes on along the minus strand of OZ038463.1, from coordinate 26,705,976 downwards.
AGATTTCGGAGACGTGGAGAAAGAAATAAGGAGCCATAACAAGACCGATTCAGGCAGTGGAATCGTCCGCGAAAGTCGACGAGGAATTCACACTACACAAAGGAATGTGAGCAGGAAAAAATGCTACGTGTGTGAGGGAGAGCACAAGGTCCCAGATTGCTCCACACTGGCCAACTCCACAGTGAGCGAACGCTTCGATGCTGTAAGGAATGCCGGGCTATGCTTCTCGCGTCTGATCAAAGGCCACATGACAAGAGATTGCAGATCAAGGAAGAGATGCGAGAAGAATGGATGCAATCGCTTTCACCATCCCCTCCTGCATACTGACCCACCCACGTCGAGCGGAGTCGCATCGGTTTTGGACCGCAACAGAATCATGCCAGTGGTGAGAGCTCGCTTCAGAGCAGAAAATGGTAGAGTTCGCGAGGGAAACGCCCTAATCGACAGCGGAGCAGGAACCACAGTAATCCAACGAGACTTCGCTAAAGCCCTTGGATTGCAAGGCAAAAGAGAACGAATCGACCTGGCAGTTGTTGGAGGAGAGAGTGGAGCAGCCGAAGAGCAGAAGAGTCAGCTACTGTATATCTGCTTTGGATCGCAGTGAAGAATTTAAGATAGAAGCGCACAAGATAGAGAAGACAATTCTCAGCGTACCTGCCCTAAACCTCCAGTGGCTGAAATCGTTTTCCCACTTAAGAGATGTGGAATTCCCCCACAAGGCTGGTCCGGTTGACCTCATACTGGGAGTGCAGTACAGTCACCTGCACGCAGAAGACGAGACGTGTCGAGGTCAGCCATTTGAACCCGTTGGCAAGAAGACCAAGTTGGGATGGTTTGTCATCGGATCGGACGACCAGAGGAGAATACCCACCATATGTTCCATAAGTTTCGTACAGCCGCTGAACTTGGAGAAATTCTACGATCTTGAGACATTTGGGATACAAGCCCCAGATTGCTCCTACCCGAAACCGGCCATGTCACCCGACGACAGGAAAGCAATGGAGCTGATGGAGGCGTCTTGTGAACACCAGGGCACTCGATACACGATTGGCCTCCCCTGGAAGAAGGATAAATGTCTCCTGCCAAACAACTACGCTCTGGCCGAAAGGAGACTGCTGTCGCAGGAAAAGAGCCTCCTGAAGAACAATACAAAGGCCAAGATGTACGAAGACATGTTGATGGACTACAAGAAGAATGGCTGGGCCCGACCTCTGAGCAAGGAAGAGTTAGAAGCGGACACCAAGCCAGTCTACTATCTGCCTCATCATGGGATATATCGACCAGAGAAGGAGAGCACGCCCCTAAGAATCGTATTTGATCCAGCATGCCAGTATCAAGGTGTTTCCTTGAACTCTTTCCTGCACAAAGGCCCAGGCTTGATTGGAAATCTCCTGGGAGTCCTTCTTCCTTTTCGAGAAGAGCCCGTTGGTTTCGTTGGAGACATCTCTAAGATGTTCCTGCAGATTTGCCTTCCAGAAGAAGACACTTCAGTCCACCGATTCCTCTGGAGAAATCTGGATCAGACTAGGTACCCCAAAGTCTTACAGAGGGTTACCTTTGGCAACAAGCCGTCACCCGATATGACGAGCTTCCTTATGCTCAAGATTGCCAAAGATAATGAGGCCGACAAACCAGACGCCGCAGTTGTACTGAGGCGAGACCGGTACATGGATGACCTGATACACTCCTGCCAAACACCAGAAGAAGCCATCCAGCGTACCAAACAGCTGGACAGAGTGCTAGCTACAGGCAGCTTCAAGATCAAGGAATGGCTATGCTCCTCACAAGTGGTCCGACATGAGCTGGCAAGAGAACCTGACGTCACAGAAACCAATGTTACGGAGCCTGAAGCCACAAAGCCCATCGCAAAGTCCAATATCAGCCCTTACTAAGTACAGAGTGGGGTTGGAGCGAAGTCAGAACAAGACGCACTAACCAGCATCAACTTGGATGGAGAGAAAGGTATCAAGACCTTAGGAGTTGGCTGGAACCCACACAACGACAAGTTAAACTTTGCTGTGAAGGAGATCAAGGTCGAGAGGCTCACCAAGAGAACAGTTCTGTCAAGCATTTCCAAGCTGTATGATCCCCTGGGATTGGCATCTGCAGTCACAATCAAGACCAAAATCGTGTTCCAGGATATTTGGCGGGCAAAGCAGTACGACTGGGACGACCCCCTCCCTGATGAAATGAGTGAGCGCTGGAGCAACTTGTTCAGAGAAGTCGAGAAGCTGAAGAGCGTCAGATTCCCCAGATGCCTACAGCCTGAGACAGTGTCTGGCCCATCTGAGCTGCATGTCTTCGCTGAAGCAAGCAGAGCTGCATATGGAGCAGTAGCCTACCTCCTGTGGCCCACCCCGAATGGCCCAGAAGTCCAGCTAGTCTCAGCCAAGGCAAGAGTAGCTCCACTTCGTCAGACTACAATTCCTCGGCTTGAGCTCATGGCTGCATTGGTTGCCTCATGACTGGCAAAAGTGATCCATGACGAGTTCAAGACCAAACCATCCTCCATCACACTGTGGTCAGATTCCAAGATTGTTCTCCACTGGCTGAGGACCGAATCTGCCACACTGAAGGCTTTTGTCGGAGTATGCGTTACAGAGATCCAATCAACCTGGGACCCAAGTTCCTGGAAGTACATATCCACCGATCTCAACCCAGCTGACGATCTGAGTCGCGGGATCCTTGTTGAGGAAATGAACGGCGGCCGATGGAAAAACGGACCATCCTTCCTGAAGAAAAGCAAAGATGAATGGCCAGTGGGAGATAACGAGCCAGTGAAAGACGACCCAGAAAGAAGACAAAGGCCATTGGTGCTGTCAGTCGTACGACACCAGTGATTGACCCGCAAGCCTACTCAAGTTGGACCAAGCTGATGCGAGTCACTGCTTACACTCTGCGCTTCCTGAACAACATGAAAGCAAGCCGTGATGACCCAACAGAACACCGGAGTGGACCGTTGCAGCCCGAGGAGATCACATCTGCTGAGCACTACTGGGTTGTAGAGGCACAGACAGATCTTGGAGACTGGCAGAGAGAGTGAAAGTCGCCGACAGTACTGGATCGTGCGTGGACAAAACCTTACAAAGTACATTGCCAGGAATTGTACAGTCTGCTGCAAGCTACGCCAGCCACCTCACGCGACTTTGATGGCCGATCTGCCCCCAGAGAGGGTCAAGCCGTTCTCCCTCCGTTCACAGTCACAGGAGTTGATCTGTTTGGCCCATTCAACTTAAAGGTTGGCAGGAACAAGTCTGCTAAAGCCTGGGGAGCATTGTTCACACGCGCAACTGTACGCGCGATCCACCTCAAGATAGTGGAAAACCCATCCAGCGAAGCCTTCCTCCAAGCCCTTAGACGTTTTGCGTCGTACCATGGATGGCCGACGACGATCATCTCAGACCACAGAAAGTCATTTGTCGGAGCTTAGGAGCTCAGGAAGTTGGCCGTGGAAGGCAGAAAGCAACTTGAAGATTTCGCTGTCCTCCATAAGATACGATAGATCTTCACCACCCTCCTCAGCCCTCATCAAGGAGGCATCTACGAGAGCCTAATCAAGCAAACGAAACGAGCTCTTCGTGTTGCAGTAGGAACCCAAGTGCTGCCCTGGAACGAGATGGCGACAGTGTTTGCTGAGGTGAGGACCCTTGTCAATAGCAGACCTTTGGGTTACCCCTCCAATGATCCAAATGACCCGCAACCGCTCACTCCAAATCATTTTATTCTTGGTTGCGCATCATCGTTGGTCCCGCAAGGCCCCTTTGAAGAGTCCAGGAACCCCAGAAGACGTTTCCAGTTTGTGCAGAGCCTTGCACAACACTTCTGGAGAAGATTTATCAGAGAGTATGTACCGACGTTGATGAGAAGGGCAAAGTGGCAGTCCACAGGACGACAGATGAGTGTTGGTGACATCGTGCTGTTAGTGGATTACAATGCACCCCGTGGCAAATGCAGGAAGTTTTCCCAGGTTCAGATGGTGTTGTCAGAAATGTCCAGGTGAAGACCAAGTGTGAGAAATGTTAGCGGTAGTAACATGAAGCCAAATTATCCATAGTTCTGATTGATTCATTGTTGTCTGGTTCAGCGTTGTGTAAGCCAATCAGATTAGAGCCTGTCATTGCTGTTGCAACATAGCATGGTTTGTCTTTTTTTTTTCATCTCGCTCCAGCAAGAATTGTGTACCTCGTGTGAAAATAAGAAGTGAGTTTTGGTTAAATATGTTTTGATTGTGAACTGTGTGTTGGAACGAGCTATATTTCCGACATTGTGGCACCTCCGACTTGGGACAACTAAAGGAGAAGGATCCAGAAAACCAGTAACTTGAGATGGAGGAGATCAGCGCAAAGCTTAAAACGGAATCCCAGCTATTACAACTCACCAGGAGTAAAACTAAACCGTATGTGGAGAAGGGAAACCTAGAGAAGATACTACGACACAAAGAAGCTCTGGGCAAAGTTGTGACTTCGCTGGAAGAGCTTAAACTGCAGGCAGAGAAAGCCAAACTCACGGCGGGAGAAAGCATCGAAGATGTGGAGAAATGGGGGGCGGAGATCGAACAGAGACTCGACGAAGCAGACGACGATATAACACGAGAAACGCAAGAAAGAGAACATTCTACCCGCTCGACAACGTGAAGAGGAGCTCAAGTTTGAGAAAGAAAAGCTAGAGCAGAAAGCGAAGATGCAGTTGGCAGAGCAAGCTGCCGCAAAACCAGCGAAAAGCAGCCAGGCTAAATTGCCGAAATTGGTGATCACTAAATACGACGGAACGTATGAGAAGTGGCTGTCCTTCTGGAATAAGTTCGAAGCAGAGATCGATTCCACGGACCTAGCAGCAGTGACCAAGTTTCCGCATTTAAAGGAGCTGCTTGAACCCAATGTTTATCAAGGAATCGACAGTCTTCCTTTCACGACAGAGGGATATGAACGGGCCAAGAACATTTTGAAAACCAATTACGGGAAGGTGAGCGAGATAGTTAAAGCGTATGTGCAGAACATCCAGGCCTTGCCAGTTGTAACCGGAACCCAACCAAGCAAAATACACATGTTTTGCCAGACACTGAATTACAATGTTCAGTACTTGGAAACCTTAGGGAGATTATTAGATTGCAGGTCTATGGTTCGTGGGGTTATCGACAAGCTGCCAGGAATAAAAGCCGAGCTGGTCAACAATAAGGTGGGCTGGCAGGATTGGGGCTTTACGCAGCTATTGCAAGCCCTCGAAGACTGGAAGGCGATACACCTAGTAGAGATATCAAGCAGAAGCAACGAGAAACCAGCGCCGCCTCGCCAGAGAAGTCTTTATGCCAGGGAACAAATTCCGCCAATGCGGGGATGTTGTGTTTACTGTGAAGACGTGACGCACAAATCATCCGAGTGTCAAGAGGTCACGTTACCCGCTGAGCGAAGGAGGAAATTACAAATGAAGAAGCTGTGCTTTAATTGCACTGGAAGCAAACACCACGCAGCCCAGTGTCGCAGCCGCAGTTCCTGTTATCATTGCAAGGGGAAACACCACTCGTCCATCTGTGAAAGAGCAAGTGAACCAGTGGTCAACGGAGGGGAAGGTATGACAGCCGCACACGAGGGGGAGGTGTGCCACCCAATTGTTGTCGTGAAGGTGAATGGTGTTACCTGTCGGGCATTGTTGGACACAGGCGCGACCGTATCCTATGCTTAAGGTTACATATTGGATCACCTGAAACTCGTGCCTTCGCACACGCTCACGCGTCGGATTCAGACCATTGTTGGCATGATTACGAAGCGCGTCAAGACATACGATCTCCAAGTGAGCGATACGAAAGGAAAGTACGTCATTCCCGTGTGTGCTACGAGAGTGGACCGCGGAGAACTGTTGCCTGTGGACAATCCAAAGTATGAAGAGTTAATCAGCAGCTATCCTCACTTAAAAGGAGTATATGTGGAGGATACGGACACCAAGAGCCAGCTTCCTGTGCACATTATCCTGGGGGCGAGTGAGTACACTAAGATCAAGACGCGAAAACCCCAGCGAACCGGAGTCATGGGTCAACCCGTCGCTGAACATACACACTTTGGCTGGACCATAATGTCATCGGGAGAGGCAAACCTGGACAACATGTTCCTGACGCAGACTGCCAGGACCAACTATGAGGAACTTTGTCGGATGGATGTCCTTGGTCTCGAAGACAAACCTAGCGGAGATCAGAGCGTTGTGCACACAGAGTTCCTGGAACAGCTCCATTGTGACCCGGAAGGCTGGTATGAGACCGGACTCCCGTGGAAGGGAGACCACCCCCCTTGCCATCAAACAAAGCAGGGAGCTTGAAGAGGCTGGGGAACTTGGTGCAGCGTCTGAAGAAGACCGGGAGACTAGACGAATACGATGCCATTACCCAGGACCAGCTGAAGGAAGGAATCGTGGAGAAAGCAGAGATGCCGCCCATAGGGAGAGTTCTATATACCCCACAAGGTGGTCGTAAGAGAGAACGCGGAAACTACTACTAAGATGAGGATCGTTCATGATGCATCTGCCAAAGCATACGACTCTGCGCCTTCCCTGAACGATTGCCTCGATATCGGACCACCGCTGCAAAACAAACTTTGGAAGGTCCTTGTCAGGGGGACGTTCCATACAGTAGCCCTCGCCGGTGACATCCACAAGGCATTTCTTCAAATGCGAATCCGAGCCAAGCACAGAGACGCACTGAGGTTCCACTGGCTTGACGCCAAGGACCCCCAACGTGTGTGCACGTTACGGTTTACCAGGGCACTCTTTGGCTTGGGGCCATCGCCATTCCTACTAAGTGGTGTACTTCAACATCATCTGAACGTTTGCCGAACCGACCATCCCAAGTACGTGGGAGAAATTGAGCGGGAATTGTATGTTGATGACCTGCTGACCGGTGGACCAACTGTGGAACAAGCGCACAAGAAGGAAATCACGACCAAGATATTCAGCAAGGCAACCTTACAATTGCACAAGTGGAGCTCTAACACGAAAGAGCTAGAACTGACAGAAGTGAATCAGAGCGAGGAGGACCTGAGTTACGCCAAGCAGCAGTGGGGTGTACAGCCTAGAGAGTGTGGCGTCCTCGGATTAAAGTGGGATAAGCACACTGACGAAATCGGAGTTGTCTTCCCAACAAGTGCCGCTCAACCGACGAAGAGAGGCATCTTAGGCAAAGTGGCCAAGATCTACGACCCCCTGGGCCTTGTGGCGCCAACCATTCTACAAGGGAAACTACTATATCGCGAGAGCTGTGACGAGAAGTGCGGTTGGGATGCACCATTGTCCGCAGGGCTGGTACACAAATGGCAGAAATGGGAGAGCAGTCTTCCCCAGCAAGTGAACACTCCAAGATCGCTGGCAACTTACCGAGAGCCTATAGAGGAGATCGCCCTTCATGCCTTTGGAGACGCTAGCAGCAAGGGCGTTGGCGCCGCTGTATATGCTGTTATCACGCAACCGACCGGAGTCAACCAAGGTCTTGTCCCCACGAAGCAAGGACTCTTTAATTTCTCGCCGGGAGTTAGTGTCTGGTCATATGGCCGTGAATCTGCTGAGTAACGTCCGGGATACAATACAAGGGTTTCCCATAACGTCTCTTCACTGTTGGCTTGACAGCAGTGTTGCCCTAAATTGGGTGGGCGGTACAGGAGACTACAAGCAGTTTGTTGGAAACCAAGTTCGCAAGATTCGGAAACACAATGATGTCAACTGGAGACATGTGCCTACCCAAGACAACCCCACTGACCCTGCCAGCAGAGGCAGGCCTGTGAACGCCGAAACCCGCCTGTGGTGGAACGGACCAGAGTGTCTGAGCAATCGTGCACAGTGGCCACCAGACATCGTGACCCAAGCCAGTGCAGAATCGACTGCGGAGGCGAAGGCGACTATTTGCTTAGCAGTAGCAGCAAACAACGAGTTAGACAACCTCCTTTCCAAGACCACCTACTGGCGAACCTTACAGGTTAGCACGTGGATCTTCAGATGTGCCTGCAACGCCAGAAGTCCAAAAGCCAAAACCAGAGGACCACTCACTACTGAAGAGATTGAGCAACAGGAGCGGTTCTGGGTACTACGAGCCCAACACCGAGGCGCAGAGAAGCTGGAAGAGGATCGCCTCCAGTTGAATCTACATGGAAATGATGAGGGAGTACTCGAGTGCAGAGGTAGAGTGCAAGGGCACTACCCAATCTATATTCCCGACTCCTCAACTTTGGCAGAGAAGTTTGTTCAACACGTGCACAAGGCCACGCTCCATGGCGGTGTAGGTCTTACCATGGCCAAGGTCAGAGAATGACACTGGATTCCACGACTAAGGCGACTCGTGAAGCGAGGAATCAAGCAGTGTCACGGATGTAAGAGGTTCCAAGCCATAGCATACGCAGCGCCACCACCCGGTAACCTGCCAACCAATCGCACAGAAGGAACTACCGCGTTTCAAGTCATCGGGATAGATTACGCTGGGCCACTGCGCTACCACATTTCCAAGGGTCGAGAACGCAAGGCATATGTGCTACTATATGCATGCAGCTTCACCAGGGGAATGTCCTCGACCTACTGCCCAACCTGGAGATGACAGAATGTCTGGACAGCCTGGAACGGTTCATTGCCCGCCGTGGCCAGCCTGAGCGAATATACTCGGATAACGGGGCGACGTTCATCAGAGCAGCGAAGTGGGTGAAAGCGGTGATGCGTGACGAGCGACTACAGGGTTACCTGGCCAAGAACGGCATAAGGTAGCAGTTCAATTTGAGCTGGGCCCCGTGGTGGGGAGGCCAATTTGAACGAATGGTGGGCCTGATGAAAGCAGCTCTTTACAAGGTCATTGGCAACGGATTTCTGAGCTGGAAGGAGCTGGAAAGGGTTCTCCTGAACGTCGAGATTACCCTCAACGACCGACCCCTTGGGTACGTGGAAGATGACGTGCAGTACCCCAAATTCATTGCTCTTCATGCAACCCAGCCACCTACTGCAGCCACAACCCCATCTGGTTCAGAACACCGATTTACACAAGCGTTACAAGTACTTGGGGCGATGCAAAGACGCCATGTGGTCAAGGTGGACCCGAGAATACCTGCGCTTACTCCGGGAAAGACACATGAGCAAAAGGAGAGATAAATGTATTGTGCCGCATGTTGGAGATGTTGTGATCATCAAGTCAGAGGAAAGAAACCGGGGCAAATGGCGTCTGGGGATAGTGACAGAGCTCATAGTGGGCACAGACGGAGTAGTACGGGCCGCGAGATGGAAAGGCGCGCTGGAAAGTCGTTCATTGAACAAGCTGTTTAGCACCTCCACCCCCTCGAGCTTACATGCGGTAGAGAAGCTCCCGCAGCACCTGAACCACCACCCCAGAATCCAGAGGCGAGGCCCAAGAGGAACGCTGCGATCAACGCAGCACGGCGAATTGCCGAACTATCCGTTAATGAACTGTAGTTTCTGTTTATGTTTGCCTACTCCGTATTCAAACAGGGGAGTGTGTGAGAAATGTTAGCGGTAGTAACATGAAATGCCAAATTATCCATACTTCTGATTGATTCATTGTTGTCTGGTTCAGCGTGTAAGCCAATCAGATTAGAGCCTGTCATTACTGTTGCAACATAGCATGGTTTATGGGTGCTTACCATTTAGCCAAAATTTCCGGTAAATCCAGTCAAGAAACAAATGGAACAGCCATTTTTCAGAAATCCCATTCGAAAATTGCGGACTACCTTCTGAGGTAGTCCTGTGATTCCGGTTGGAACGAGCCGATCGAAAAATTCCTTACCATTTGTCTTTTTCGCTCGGTCCTAGTCTACTGCCGAAAGAAAATTTTCGCGCTTTTCAGTTGGATTCAATATGGCGGCGTCGCAAGTTTACCAGTGCAGTGAATGTCAATTCATTACGCCTACTTTGGAGGAATTGGTGGGGCATAATTGCCGATCTGCCTCTGGTAAGTTGAAATACGTTGTTGATCTATCCTGGAGTTTATTTGGTGGTTAAATTGTCCGAATCAATCTTAAGTGAAAGTAAACAAAACGCTCTCTTCAAACTTCCCAATATAAAGTTCGATCGTAATCGATGATTTCACGTTTTATTATGACCGTAGACTTTCAACCACTGCAGTACCAGCCAGGGCAAGATGTTTTTGGGCAACAGTCTGACAAAACTGCTCAGCCACCTGTTCTTGAGCGCTGGCAAGATTGTGACGTTCGACTACTTATAACCTGTTATGCAGATCACAAGCACATGTTTGGTAAGGCAAAGAGCACGAAGAAAGATATATTTTCCAAAATAGCTGAGTCATTCAACGCCAAATCAAACAAAGTAGTAACGGCAGAGCAATGTTCTCGCAAATGGACAAAGCTTGAGGTAAAACTGAAAGAGGTAGAGGATCATGATAGACAAACTGGCAGGGACAGAAAGTCCTGGAGATTTTTAGATGAAATGTTGGCATGTGTGGAGTCAAGCCCCAAGATAAACCCTGTTTGTACTCTTGGCACATCTTCTGGAAGCAGTGGTGGCTTAAGCAGCAGCTCCTCTTGCCTTGCTGATGGTGATGATGGAACCGACACTGAATCCTCTGGTAAGGCAACTGGTGGGAAAGCTAAGAAGACCAAACGACCTAAAAGGAAAAGAAAGAGCAACTCCTCTGCAGCAGAAATGTTAGACTTTCTGCAGTCATATGGTGAGAGAAGAGAGAAAGAGGAGGCAGAAAAGCTACAGCTCTTGAAATCCATGAAGGAGGAGAAAAAAGAATTTTTTACCCAGTTTTTGGAAGTTCTAAAAACACAAAACTAATTGACATTAACAGCATTACTAAGGCTGGTTTCAGTTATAGATAACCAATGAATACAGTTAGGAGTTTGGTTATAGTTGTGTTTTGAAAATTAAAGAGAATATATATATATATATATATATATATATATATATATATATATATATATATATATATATATATATATATATATATATATATATATATATATATATATATATATATATATATATATTCCAAGAAATATGGTGAATGAGTAAAACAGCAACTGAATTCTAAATTGTTACTGCCACAGAAAGAGTAAAGATAGGTGGGCATTGGGCATTTGTTTTACTCAGCTCTAATATCGCAATGTTTACAAAGTTTGGTTCCAGTTATAGATAACCAAGGAATACAGTTAGAAGTTTTGTTATAGTCAAAGAAAAGCACATCATAGATATTCCAAGAAAATAAATAAGGTGGGCATTGGGCATTTTGTTTTAACACAGCTTTATTATCCTAAAGCATGTACCCTTCATCAAAGTCATCATGTAGTAGGCAAAAGTGTAGATAGTTGACATTACCCATGCTGCAAGGCAAGTTTCAGGCAGATTATATTTTGTCAAGATGATGTACATCACAAAACAGTTGTATTTTATATTTACTTTTGATATTCCATTAAATCTAAATGCAATTTGCAGAAACAATGGTCTTCAGATGGTTTCTCTTCTGCTGTACCAATCTGTGATTTCCTGCATCAGGACCATAATTATCATTGCCACCACCACCACCATCATCATCATCATCATCATCATCATCACCATCATCATCATCATCATCATCATCATCAAGCATATAACCTGCATCAAAATCATCGCGAAGGCAGACATTATGAAGAACACATGCATCAATGATTAAGTGGACTATCAGGTTTAAATTGAGATGGTCAATATGCTGTAACTTCCTCCATCTTCCCTTGAGAAGTCTGATGGATCTTTCAACTGTCTGCCTTAGAGATGAGAAAACAACATTGAGGCAAGTCTCTTCTACTGTCAGATGGCCATTGTCTCTAAATGGTGTCATGAGCCATCTAGAAAAAAAAAGTAAAAGAATTAATTTCTATACATAATTTATGAAAATGATTGTTGGTACTGTAGTATGCAATCAGCAGGAAGTGTATACTGTCTCGCTGGAGAGGAGGAAAAGATCTGAATCAAAGAATGTTCAGTAATTCTGAAAACCTTGATGTGTTGCTTAAGAAAAGGAATAGTAAGTGTTATTACCTCTGCAGAGGATATCCTCCATCACCCAGTAAATGGGTATTGCCTGGGAACTTTCCATACTTTTACGTTTCAGATTTGCATAACATGGCGAAAGGACGCGTCTCCATCTGGCTCCTCACTCAAATCGCCCTTGCGGCCTTCTTTCTGTATACCAGAGCCACTAACTGCGACCATAAAGCTTCAAAGGCTTCAAAATCTCTTCACTTGGCGGTATTGCCGACCTGTAGGGTTGCCAGGCGCTTTCTGCCCCGCCACCACCGAATAATATTCCCAATCGTCGAGTGGTCAAAGCGTGGCCGAACGGCGATCATTCTACCTGAGAACCAACTCATTGCTGGAACAGATGTGCTCTTGATATGTGGCGATATCCACCCCCAACCGGGTCCATGCAGTGGAAAGAAAGCAAAAACAGTGGAGAGAGCAGATACTCGACCTACCAAACTATCTACAAGACAAACTACAAAGAATTCGGTGAAAATTGCTCATCTGAATGTTCGCTCGATAGGATCCCGCGAGAATTTCATCCTCGTAAGCCAAATGGTCTCCTCCAAAGTTTACGATATATTCACAATCTCGGAGACATGGTTAGATCCATCGACAAGCGACATGGACATTTGTATTCCTGGATATTTATTATTCAGGCAAGACCGAGGAACGCATAAGAAGGGAGGTGGAATCGCAGTTTACGTTAAAGACACTTACAAAGCCTCTGTCGTTGAACAACTGTCATCAGTATCCGTGAGAAATTTCCAGCAACTCTGGCTCAAAGTGCAGTGCAAAAAGTTGAAATCGTTTCTACTATGCACCGTCTACAGACCTCCCGATACGCCCATAAGCTTCCTCGAGGATCTGAGCATAGCTCTTGTGGATTCGCTCCTACCAGGTTTGGAAGTAATTATACTTGGGGACCTAAACTGTAACCTCATTGGAAACTGCGCTGATGGTCGTTCGTTAACCGAGTTTTGTTCCACCTTCAACTTGGTTCAGTTAGTTCAAGAACCTACCAGAGTAACTCAGACTTCACAGACTCTCATCGATGTAGCCTTGACTACGAATGTCAATATTATCAATACATGCGAGGTTAAATCTACAACAATCAGCGATCACAGTATGGTTTGTCTAACACTTAAATTGAAAGCTCCAAGACCACGCTGTACACATATCACCACCAGAAGCTACAAGAACTATGATAACAACAAATTTCTTGAAGAATTGGGCAACGCTCCATTCCACATAGTTAATTTATTCGACGACTTCGACGATCAAGTCCATGCATTTAATTGTCTATTCCTCGACGTGCTGAATGAACATGCTCCAATTAAGCGGACAAAGATCAAATCAAGACCGAATCCTTTCATCACCCCTGAGATTCGACAACTCATGCGAACGCGAGACAAATGGCATAAGAGTGCAATCAGAACAAAGGAAAAGTTGCATTGGAATGCTTATCGCTTCTTTAGACAGGAGGTCAAGCGCGAAATTCGAATCGCTGAAAAACAGCATGTTCGCAGCGAACTTCACAATAGTAATGGCAATACCAATTCTATCTGGAAAATTATCAGTCACTGCCTCCCGAGAAAAGAACCACCATTCACCACTACTGAAGATCCACAAGTTCAAGCTAACAAATTCAATGAGTTTTATACGTCAGTTGGGGTTAACACTGCTGCTAAAGCTAAGGATCTCGCCGAGAAACATGGCCTTGCAACTCAAGATCACTCGATTCCCGCCTGTGTAAACAACAACGTTAATGATGACAAGGCTGCTCAATTTGAGTTCCACCTTGTAAGTGAAGAAGATGTCGTTAAGATCATCAAAAATCTGCCATCTAACAAGGCCCCCGGATGCGACAAAATCACTGCCAGGATTCTAAAGGACAGTTTACCAGTAACTATCTCAGTAATTACGAATCTCATAAATAATTCCTTTTCTTCAAATACGTTCGCACAAGCGTGGAAGATGGCCGAAGTCATCCCTATCCTGAAATCTGGAGATTCTGATGAGCCATCTAATACACGTCCAATATCACTCTTACCCATCATGTCAAAAGTCAGTGAAAGGTCAGCACTTTCACAGTTTGTTGACTATCTGGACTCTAATGGCATCATTACTCAATTGCAAAGTGGTAATCGGAAATTTCATTCGACTGAGACTGCCCTCCTCTACTTCACTGATGAAATTCTAAAGAACATGGATGCCTCAAAGATATCCCTGATTGTGCTCCTGGACATGTCAAAGGCCTTTGACAGTATTCGTCACGACCTGTTACTGTCCAAGCTGGGCAATGTGGGCGTGGCTGAGTCTGCGAGAGCCTGGTTTGCAAGCTACCTGTCTCACCGTAGTCAGGTTGTCAAGATTCAGGATATTCTCTCCCGGCCCCTTCCTCTAACGGTGGGCGTCCCGCAGGGGTCCATCCTTGGTCCTGTCCTCTTCACTTTATACGTAAATGACCTTCTGTCATTGCCTAAATACAGTAAGGCAATGGGCTATGTGGACGACACCAAGCTCCTCCTCGCTCTCCCCCCGTGTGAGATCTCTAACGCAGTAGCTGCTTTGAACCAGGACCTCATAGAAATTTCAAGGTGGTGTTGTGATAATTCACTACTGCTTAATCCTGGTAAGACCAAGTTCTTAGTCGTTGGTGTGCCGCAGCTGATGCGCACCCTACAACCCTTGCCACCTGTCAAGCTACTCGGGGAGGAAGTCAAGCCTGTGAATGTTGCCAAGGACTTGGGTCTCATGATTGACTCCCACCTTAATTACAACGAACACATTGCAAAAACTGTCGCTAACTGCATGTTTAAGTTATCTAGAATTAATCGAATTAAGCACTTGTTAGATGAGAAGACACTCATTTTGCTAATTAATGCATTTGTTTTTAGCAAGCTATTCTATTGTTCAACCGTCTGGAGTAACACCACGAAGCACAATATTGATAAGCTACCGCTAGTTCAAAATTACGCCTGCAGAATTGTTTTAGGTCTGAACAAGTATGACCACATTTCCGAGGGACGCAAATCGCTGAAATGGTTAAGTGTCAATGACAAACTTCTCTTAAAAGACCTGGTAATGACGCATAAATGCTTACACAGTCAAGCACCAGGATACCTCTCTGACAAGTTTGTACGGCGGTCAAGTATTCACAATAGAATAACCCGGAATAACGGTGACCTAAACTTACCAAAGTTCAGACTAACCACTGGTCAAAGGTCTTTTGCGTTTAGGGGGGCTAAGTTATTTAATAGTCTTCCAAATGATGTAAAGAAAGTAGCAGATACTAAGGTTTTCAGGAGGAGGGTATGTAACCTACTCATGGCAGAGCGATTATAGCTATCTATGCAATTCTACAATTATTTTCAATATTGTCTTGCACAAAATTTTCAATATTAATATATTTTTAGATATATTTGATGATAGTTGATATGTTGAAATATTTTATAATGTTTTCACTTTTCGTTTATTTTTATCTATCTTATGTATTAATCAGTTGTAACTTATAATTTTTGTAATATATATATATATAGTTATTTAATACATTGTAGCGGAACAGCCCTGGATAAGGGAGCTTCAATAAAAGTATGTATGTATGTATGTATGTATGTAACTTGTTTGCAGCCGTGTTGTAAACTGCCGAGTTGTGCAAGACCCTCAAATCGTGCACAGACCCAGGCCATCCAGCTAAGCAATCAAGGAAAACCATGTTGTCATCACAAATAACCTGAAAAAAGAAGTATACCAGTAATATATATTAATATTCTCAATGTGTATAACAATTTTGTTAGAAAAATAGTATCGGAAACCGTGGGGTATTTCTTTTATTTTCTGCTAAAATTTTGGGCTACTAGAAATGTTAGTGAAGTGAAGTCATCTTTGCAAGTTTACTATGAATAGACTATGAAAACTTTATGGGAACGGCCGCATGAACTGGATTTAACCATGCTGCTTACTATATATTTTTATAGTCCAACTTTTCACATAGATTTTCAAAACATTTTTATCTTCATGGCTCCACAGGCACTCTTTCCAAAGTTTGTCACTTCCCATTGTCAGCCCATTGTCAGAGGCTCCGACAATCATCCAACAGACTTACTTGCACATTTAATGAATGAAATTTCTTTCGATTAATGTATGCATCTGGCTCTTCTGTGGGTGCACGAATGCTGATGTGAGTGCCGTCAATGAGACCAACCACACCAGGGAATCCCCCTTGCTCAAACGTAGCACTGATCGCATGCATCCTCTGCTCTGCAAAACAAGCATTTAATGCAACTTATGTATGTTCCGGTAACTCTACACTCAGTAAAAAAAAACATATGTACAATAACAAACACTTACCATTTGGCCATTTTATGTACTCAGGACTGAGATCGACCAGTGCTTGACTTCCCCTGTGCAGCACTCTATCGACACTGCTCATTGTGATATTAAATCTGTCAGCAACTAGTCTGGAAGGCTCTTGATTGGCCATGGCCCACAGAAAAACCAGCACTTGTTTCTCCAGAGGAATAGGTTGCCTTCCTCTTGTATTTCCAATAGGAATTCATCGTGTATTTGAGATTTCCTTGCACAGGACCTCAAAAGTGCTTCGGGTCATTCGAAAATGACTTCGGAACTCACTTAGATCGTACGACGGAATTGTAGTATTGTAAAAGCCTTGAATTCTATTCAAATTTCTCCGCATGAAAGAGCGTACGGCACTAAATACCATAACACCATCGTCTTCATCGAAAAGTCCGTACTCGACCTCAAACTCCTCAGACAACTCATTGACCACAAACATTAAACGTGGGTCCGCCATTTTGAATGCCAATCCGGAATTGCAATTGTGGATGGTAAGCACCGCCTCTTCCGGTTGGTCGACCGATTTGGAAAATCGCTTACCATATGCAGCGGTCACACCAGCCGGTTTTTTCCCGACAAATGGTAAGCACCCTTTGTCTTGTCGCTCGAGCAAGAATTGCGTACCTCGTGTGAAAATAAGAAGTGAGTTTTGATTAAATATGTTTTGATTGTGAACTGTGTGTTGGAACAAGCTATATTTCCGACACAAGAACGGCGAGTACAAACGGTCCATACAGAAGTGCTGCGTCATCCATGAGGCCAAGTAATGTCCTGCAGTTGAACTTTGGCCCCGGAGGATTTGTTGTGAACAGTTTGACATTGCATTTTGACGCTTCCGAACGATCAAGTTTTGACGTTTCCGAACGATCGAATATTAAACAATTAATTACCTTTGTCCATGATAATTCAGATTGGTTCCTTCGTCTATTGCAGTTCAGTATAGCTATCGGTCAGATCAACTAAGCTCATCATTGCTAGATATTTCGGAACGCTTGTTGCATTCGTCTCAGCGCCATGTCTTTCTTCGTTGTCACCGCTGCCCACGCGCGGGCTCACACGATGACGTGAGTTGACGTTGTTGTTCGTCATCACCTATGTTTACACTTTTTGCCGAGAAAGTAGTGTTTTACTTTGTGAGAGTTTTACTGTTCAGGATTTAATTCTTTTCAAGCAAATTAAGGATTTTACCGTGCAAGGATTCACCCTTCAGGTAACAATGATGTATATTCGTTTGTTTCACGATTGTGTTCGGTTCACTTCTCGCTTAGTACTTGGTTTCTTAGTTTCGTTGTCGTTCAAAGATTGTATCAAGCCCGAATACGACTGGAGTGTTGTTTCTTGTTTCAGAATCACATCTTTTCAATAAAGATTATTATCAGGAGATCCTTGAGGCCGGTAATTCCTCAGGCATAAGGCTTATTGGATACAGGGTTACAGATGTTAACATCATAGTATAGCAATATCTGTAAAGCCCTCTCATCATTAGAAAACAGTGGATGCTGTTTAAAAAATGATCCACTGCAGAAGTCAGTCAAGGTTGCAACATCACCACATAGAGATTGTGTCTCTGCATCCATAATCATTTGTAGTACCACTGGTGATGACAGTTGTTGCTGCAGGCTTTGAAGAATAGGTATGTAATAAAAGGAATCCTCTACCTCGATGACCTTTTTGTTAGAACTTTTACGTATTGCCCTGTACTTTCCCATAACACACTTTATAGGTTCCTAAGATAGAATAAGAAAGATCCTACTTGTTAAAATGTTTGAAATTTCACTCAAACAAAAGGTCAATGTGCAATGAATTAGTTAATAAATAGTAAGTATTACATGAATATTTGATAGACGGATACAGAAGGATGCATGGATGCCTAAATCATAACCACATGTAATTTGAAATATGCATGTGTGTATGATGATTAAATGTATAAGTGTGTGTGTTTTGTTGTATAATACAAACAATATTTAAAGCAGGTTGCTTTTAATTGTCTTACCACATAAGGAATATCAGCATTTTTTCAACAGCTTTTCAAATCTTACTGTTGCTGTTCTTCTGGTGGCTTTGCAAGGATCTTCAGTTTCAGCAAATACACCATTTAACCCAGGTAGTTCATCTGCGTGTACATCTGCTTCTGTTAAGCAGTCTTCTATACCCCTCTTGAGATGTGCCACTGTTGCAGAAATTAGTGCAGAAGTGCTTTGGGCGATATTCCTTACTGTCTTCTGGCTAAGAATATTTTCATGTTTGATCTTCATAAGAAATTTGGCAGCAATATCTTGCAACTCCTCTGTTCCCTATTGTGGGATAGTGGATCATCCGATGCAAAGTCCAAATCAGTGTCCAAATCAATGTCATGGTCTGGCTGATAAGTGTCACCATCTTGCTCAGGACAGCAGGAGAGCATACTGGATTTTCACACAGTCCAACTATTAAAAAAAGTACATGTACATATGTATACGAATGCACAGAGCTGAAAACAAAATCACCCAACTTTTTCCTTTAACGTGGAAATGAATTATAGACTAATCATGTTTGGTACCTTTTTATGCAAAATCAACTGCCAAATAGCACTGCATTGTTCACATACATGGATATTTGAGAGTGATAAACTCTTACGAATGATCCCTACCCTCAGATTAATTATAGATGGCATATATAATAGAAACCATGTTGGGAGGTGATGGGGGTGAGGGTTGATTGGTAAGCTACAATTTAAACCTAAAGCTGACTTTTCCCAAAACAAGCATGGAACTCACGTTTTGTCAGATAAGCTATTATCGTATATAAAGGTTATCAGTTCTTAAAAATTGGGACTCGAGAGACGACGCGAATTCGTGGACCTCCGATTCCCGAATGCACGGAATAGTGCGCGTTCCGTCAATTCTGATCCCATTAGCAGCATTAGAGGGATTACAGAGGCTTGTTCGGAATACATGAACGTCTTCTTTTGGAAAAGTGCGCCTGTGAATTCGATGTGCGGGAAAATTGTGGCTCATGCGCATGCGGTCGGGTTTTTCTGGAATAGTCCCAATAGATTGCACCCACGATTTAACTAACATACCTGATGATATGAGAGAAGGTCCTCCAGGAACGTCTTCTGAAGTACAGTACAAGTACTTGATGTGCCTTCGGCGCACGTGGACGGCAAATGAATTTGCTTTCAAGTACGTGTTTTGACAAGCATCAATACCACAATTGACTCGAAACTGTGGATCATTGAAATGCTTGGTATTGTAATGGCTCGGCAAATTATCAAAACCCACGGCAGTAAAAACACAAAGAAAGCACTTCCAAGCCATGGTGCACCCAATTGCACCTGTCACTGATGTGATGAATGCATGATCTCCTTGCATTGACCAATGAAAACTGCGGAGCAAAAACCCACATGGGTGGCAATGAGCCAAATAAAGACCTTCAGAATGTAGCTGTTGTCATTTTGCTGGAAATGGTGTCGACGCAAGGTGAGGTTGTGGATGTCGCGAATAAAGTACAAAATCATTGTGGGAAGATACAAATTCCAAACACACCAGAAGAATTAACACACTTTCTTGCCAAGCGGGGAGTAGGAGGCAACACACTGAGGGTCTTCAAAGGTAAGGAAAGGCGACTTTGTGCTACATAGTACATACGTAGTGATTCCCGCTCAAAATGCTATCGTGAACGTAATAAATTCAGATACAAATGCTTGTATTCGCCTGTGTGGCCCTTGTGTGACCACTAAATGCCAAATATCAACGAAATTAACAAGCCAGCAAAAAAAGCGTGCGAGGCTATATATTAGAAAAGTCCAATTTCTGGAATTTTGAGCTGGAAAATCCTGAACATGTTGTAAAACGACATTTAAGATTTGATTTGATGGCTGTAATTTGTTGTTCATGTAAATTCCACTTGTGAAATTTTCAATCAAAAAAAGGGCGTGAACGTATGCTCAATGTAATGGCCCATGTGTGCAAGTAAGTGGCCTGAGGTCATACCATGGAGAGGGCCAATATTAAAATGCTTTGAATTTTGTTTTAGAGAAAACATTGGAGGAAATGTTCTAATTAGGATGACAAGATCTGACCTACAAGACTTATTTCCAAAAAAATTTTCCTGGAAAGAAAGAAGTTATGGGATCTTATAAGTGTGGTGTATCACGTGATACCAGTAGTTACCTATTATGGGATAGTAAGGATTAACACAAGGAGTGCAAATAAAAGAGCTGCTGAGTTGTTGTTGACAGAAACTCAGTCCTCATTACTCGCGCCGCGCCACCACATTTGGCGATGAGGATAAAAAAGTAAATCCAGTCAAGAAGACAGCACAAACGTCCAAGAAACACCGGAAACAATTCAAGGCGAATGGCGGTGTTTGAGTGGACTACTGGGACTGCCAGCATTCGACGCTGTAGGCGATGGCAAACATGGAAGGTGGAGTTTGAACTGTACGTATAGTTGCATCGGGAATTGCAGATCCTATGCAGAAACGAGCCCTTCTCCTGCATCTCAACGGCCCAGCCGTGAGAGACATTTTCAAGAACATCACCGATGACAAAAGGAGGCGCCAAAGATTACGACAAAGCCATGGAAAGCTTGTCAAATTACTTCAAGGTGGAAAAGAACGCCCCAATGGCGAGACAGACATTCTTTATCGACTAAACCCAATCCTGGAGAAACCATAAACAATGTCGCGTCGCGTCTCAAAACCCTGGTGGGACACTGCAACTACGAACAGGAGGAAGACAACCAGGTGAGAGACCATGTGATTTCGTTTATCAAGAATCGCAATCTAAAGGCAAAACTGTATCGCGAAGAGACACTGACATTGAGCAAACTGCTAGAAATCAACAGCCTGTACCATGACAAGGAAGCGCTCATACTCTCACCAGAAAGCCACGTAAACAAAATCAACGCTGATTACAAAGGTGACGATTCGGCGAATTCAAAGGATGATGCTGGAAGTGTGACAAAATAGGTCACCAAAGCAAAGACTGCAGGATTTCCCACAACCACAAATGTGAGAGATGTGGTACCAAAGGTCACTTCAAAGCATGCTGCCACAGCCAGAAAACCCCGACTCCTAGCCAGAGTCACAGCTCATACCATGGCCGTGAGCGTGGACGAGAAAAAACCCATGAGCGAGGAAAAGGACGTTCGTGAAGACCGCACAAGGTCCAGGCAGTCACTGAAGACACAAGCGCTGAGAGTTCAGCATCGAGTGAGGACTTCTACGTGTTCAACACCACGCCCACTGAGGATTCAAGCAATCTGGAACTCTATATAGAAGATAAACCCATTAGTGTAGGCTATGTGCTCGGTGTTGATACCCAATCCCGTAACAAGCGCTTGACAGACCTGCTGAAGCGGGTCGAGCATGTCACCAATTGTTCTTGCGGTTTTTTGCCCCGCTGTTGACCCGCTGTTGCAACCCGCCTGACATGCTCCCACCCGCTCATCCGTCATGCGACACGCTCTCGACCCGCTGTTTAACCCACCCGCTTCACCAGCTCTCGGCACGCTCTCGACCTGCTCTCAACTTGCTGTTTAAAACCCACCCGCTCGACCACCTCTCGACACGCTGTTGTTATTCATTAGAAAACATTGTGTTTTTGACACATGCAACAAATTTCAATTAGATCTTAAGTCTCAATCCGCAGCTCGAAACCGCAATGTCAATCCAAAGTTTGCCTGACGCCGTATTGACCACATAATGAGTTTCTTGTCATTTGGATTCATTCGAAAAACCCTCTCCCTGGTCTGCAAAAAGTGGAGAATTTCTGAGGATACAAGTCTCACAAGAATGGCTCCGAGGAAGTATTTTCAAGAAATTCGTGTGCCAACGATTTTAAGTGGTGACCAACTGGAAGAGTTGTTTACGAACGTGATTCGCATCCATGCAAAAGACATCATGGTGTTTTCGCTCCCTTTTTGTCAGTGGACCTGGTGCAGATTGGCAGCCTTCCTTTAGCCAATGAAACAGCTGAAAGTGCTTAACATCGCAAATTTCACTTTTTCTGTGACTGAAATCGCGCTCCCCTGCCTTCATAATTTGGTCGAACTAAACTTGCACCAGACGGACGTAAACAACAAACAGTTGGTTCGAATTTCTGAAGTTTGTAGCAGTCTGGAAATTCTTAACATCGCCTCCTGCCAGAAGATTACGAATACGGGCATCCAAACTGTGAAACAGTACGACAGCCTGCTTTTCCTTAATATTTCTCAATGTCAACTCTCCCTTTGTTCAATTATTCACGTTATTGATAACTGGCCATGTGCGGCATTATGTATCAGACATATTCAGCTCTCCTCCAAGGATATAAATGATCTTCAGGCACATTATTCTGAAAACCTTCTCCTTGGCATTTACCTGATATGTGGATTGCATGGAGACAGAAAATGCGTGTATTGCCAAACAGACGGCCTTGTGGTCACATGGAGCGACATGGATCACCTGGAAAATAACTTGCCGTAGCTGACGCGCCCAGTCACGTACAAATATATAATCGTACGTTTCTATATTTTTATATTGTTACACACGAATTACAATTAAACCTGATCAAAGCCTGCTTAGAAACTTAGCTATGGGCAAACTATAAACAAATTAGGAAGTGTCGCATGAATTATTAACGTGAAGCGACTACACAATAAACCTTAATTTCTCAGTATGTAATTTCCATTTCCTAGGGGGAGCATAAAATGTGTGCATTTCTGACATATGTTCTCATGCAGCATAAACGCAGCATATCGATAAAACCTGAGTAAAATTTTATACTTTTTATTTGATTTCCGTCGACCCCGACGAGTATTGTTACACAACGTATGGCGATAAGAGAGTGACTCAACAAGTACAAAGCTTTTGCTAAAGCAATTGGGGAAATTTCTATTTTAATTATTTATAATAATAATAAAAATAATAAAAACGTAACGATGTTTTGCAGTCAAGTGTCCTCCACGTGCTGCTCACTAAAATTCCTTTATAAAAGCATGTGTGATTGGCTTAGAAGGGCTCAGACACCGACATTTTCACTTGTAGTATTAAACAATTAGTGCTCCAGTGTTGGCTAGCCCGGACGTCTCACACCGGCATTTTCACTTGTCAACATTGTGCATTGTGCCTAAATTTATATAAAACACACGTGCGGTGCACGCCAGCTACAGTTGAGTTTCAACACGCCAGTGCTCAGGTCAATCAAAGCAAATTCCAGTCCTAGGTGTGACTAATTATGGCTACTCTTCGGCAACTGTTGGCGTCAGCAAATACCCTTCCTACATTTGGATTGTTTTTCTTCCCTGTGGACAATTCACTGGAACCAGTCCTAACGAAAAACATTGTTCACCATAAAGACGAGCCAGTACGTGATGGAGACATGGTTGAAGTTCGATGGGGTAAAGGAAATAACTGCTTGCCAGCGAAAGTTATTGGCTTGTCAGGTGTGTAATCCCGTTTGTTCATTGTGTTCACCTTTTAACTACATCGTTGTCATTTGTATTACAAACTTATTTTAAAGCAATTATTGACTTGCCGGTCACACCACTTACTGGCTCAAGTGTCGGTGCCGAGTAAACGGTACATTAGAGATAAATAGAGATTAATAAAAATAATTCGGTGTCTCTCTCAACTTTAGCTCAATTTTCTAGTGTTTTCATTATGCAAGCAATTTACACTTCATATCCAGTGTTCCACATTGATTCGTAATGAAACACCTCGAAAGTTTCAGCAGCAAACAAAACGAAATATAATTCTTACTTATCGCAGATTCTAGGGAAGAGTTGGAAGAGTTGTGCAACAATGTCTTAACACATGGCCCTCTGAAGCTCAGTGACAAAGAAACCAACTATGTGGACTCTTGGAAGCAGAGAGGTCAGTAAAGAACTGGCAGGTCAACAAAGGGCCCTACTAAAAAAGAAGACAACCAGAAAAGAAGACCCTTCCACACAATCATCCATTGGACGATCAGACGTGGAACCCTCGTCAAATCCAGATTCTCCTGTCTTTCCAGAGCCAACCACTCAGCTGCCTACTTACAGTAAACTAAACATTAATAATGATGTTTTTCAAACACCTAACCCTACTCTAAATCGACATTTAACAGCTAATGGGGGAACATCAGGTACTCTTGGTCTTGGTGGGAGTATTTCTTCTACATCTTAGGCTATCGGGGAAGTGCCTGGTACATCGAGTCTTTGTGAAGCTGTTACTTCCCTGTCTGCAGCTACCACAGATATACCAGGTATTGTTGGCTTCGGTGGAAGCGTTCCTTCAATTTTTTCGGCTGCTGGGGAAACACCAGATATGTTCGGTCTTAGTGGGAGTATTTCCTCTATCAGTTCGGCTGCTGGGGGAACATAGAGTGTTGTTGGTCTTGGTGGAAGTGTTCCTTCAGTGCATTCGGCTCCTGGGGGTATACCAAGTGTTGTAGGTCTTGGTGGAATTGTTCCTTCAATGTATTCGGCCGATGGGGGAACACCAGATCTTTTCGGTCTCAGTGGGGGTATTTCTATCAGTTCGGCTGCCGGGGGAACAGGAGGAGCTACAGCTTTTGGGGAAGTGCCAGGTGTTTCTGGTCTTGGTGGGGGTGCTCCTTTGTTTCAATCGAAAACTAACGAGGGGGCCTTGGGTAGTCTAAATATTGGCCTTGCTGGGAGTGTATGTGTCCCTGCAATAGTTGATTCAACCACAAGCAGACACTCTGGCTCGCTGATTGATGGTCTTGATTTGGGCTTTTTTCCTGGCAGTAACCTCCCAGGCGACCCTTCACATTTACTTGCAGTTCCTTCGACTAACACTGCTAAAAGTCCGTCAGTGTCAAATCAGGATCACGCATCCACTGCCTTTGACATTCGATCAGAAATAGGTAACATAAATAAAAACATTTGCACCATAATAACCAAACACATCCTTCACCACTTGCAGTTTCTAACAAATAACTCTAACTCTAGTGGGCAACTTCCAGCTCAGAACCTGTCCCAGTTCCAGGCCCCTCTGCAAATGGGAGAGATCAATGTACGAGAAGTGCAAAGACGGAGCACAGAACAAGTTCAAGACTTGCTCAGTACTAAAACAGATCGGTTTAAGGACGAGCACTTTGCTGTTATGCTCCTTAAAGCTATGACGACAGAGGAGAGAAAAAGTCGAACAGCACTTGGTGCGAATGGGTCGAAAGGAAGAAATTGGTTACTATAAATGTCAAGAAAAGGAATACGTGAACTATATAAGACAGCAAGCGCAATTTGAAAAATTTCCATATAATCTGCTATCAAGCGCTTGTCAAGAATCGAAGTTGCTTCGCCGTCTTTACACAGGTTCTCGTCTTTGTATCTCGAGCGCCTTCCTTCAGCTTGTTCCTTCAAGTTCTCAAGGTTCTGGATATCAGATTCTTCATACATTTCTGTACAGTTGTGCAGTTATGCAGTTCATTGCATTGGCTTTCATGGCTTTCAATATGGCTTTTGAGGCTGAACGGACCGACCCAAGCCAAAACCACTCAATGAAATTTAGTGTGGGTCTAC
Organism: Plumapathes pennacea; assembly: GCA_964036295.1. NCBI lineage: Eukaryota > Metazoa > Cnidaria > Anthozoa > Antipatharia > Myriopathidae > Plumapathes > Plumapathes pennacea. Next base: position 26,680,141 of record OZ038463.1, on the reverse strand, counting down.
TGCAGCCGGCGTATGCGTTTGCAAGTAAGATGAGCGGTCCATAAAATAATCCACAGAGCCAACTAAGGCAAGCAACTTGCTGTCTTCAAAATGGCGAAACTGCTCGCCCGCCAAGTCACTTGACCACAACGTCATCACAAATCACATGATAATATGAACCAAACACCGCATGCAGATTTGTAACCCAGAAAAATAAAAAAATAAAAAAAATCGCTCCATCTTAAAGCTTGTGTCGTCACAAGCAACAAGTTGAGCTTTTGGACTCCGCATGCCTGGCACTCTCTAAGTAGGCATGTTCTTGCGTGGTACTCCCTGTCTTCTTCTTTGGGGCACAAGGTGTCTTCCACAATGTCAGTCAAATGCTCATAAACTCTGACAGCTTGCTGACAAAGAGTAGCAGAAACCTTTCTCCTGTACTCCATACAGGATTGAAACACCATCCGGGTTTCCACGTGTGAACGGCAGCAGCAGGTCACTCTGTCTTGGCTTTTGGGTGCTGAAACAAAAAGGTTTGCAGTGTTCAAAATCTCGTTGCCCCATCTTGACATTTGGAAACTTCTTTTTGAATTCTAAGAAGGCCTCTGTTTGTGTTTTCTCAAGGATGTGTCGTTGATGGGTCACCCATGTTTTAGGAGCCAGGCGCTTCTTCACAAAATGTTTCTTGGCAGGTATTGTTCTTGAAATTTCAGGGCTTGACCAGAAGGCATGTGCGAGTTTCCAGTGTTCAGTAGAAATAGCATCAGATCTCGTTTTTTGCTCTGTATATGTCCAGCAGGACTTTTTGAAGATCGATTGCGGAGGGTAGATGCTTGTCTGACACGCTTTCTGTTCACATTCAACTTCTTTGCCACCTTGCTCTTCATCTAACTGTGTGTGTTTTCTAACTGTGTGTGTTTTCTCTCTTCTTCCAAAGCTGCTTCTCGTTCTTTCTGAAGTTTCTTTGCCTTCGCTTTGTTATATTCAAGCCTCCTCTTTCTCTGTTTTTTTGGCAAGACTTTGTTCTTTCAGCGCCCTCATTTGCTTTCGTCTTTCCTTTTCCTTCTCACTTATTTCTGCTTTCCTCTTCTGGTAATACTGTTGGAAATATTCCCACTTCTGTTCTCGTTTTCTAATCCAAGATATTCTTAGTCTTTCAGCGTCAGTTAATTTTTCCATGGTTATTTGTACGAAAAATTTTCGCTCGTCCAACGCACAAGGCCAATGTTTAACTATGCTCAATAAAATGATGTGTTTATAGCGTGTCAGGCGGGCCCGCCAGGCACGCTGAGAGTGGGTTGAGTGGGGCAGAGCACAAACTTGCCTAAATGCTTAACTATGCTCAATAAAATGATGTATCTTTTTATAGCGTGTCAGGCAGGCACGCTGAGAGCGGGTAGAGCGGGGCAGAGTGGGATTATAGCGGGGCCACAGCGGGGCAAGCCAGCAACCAGGACCCGCTCTGACGTGTCACCTTTCGACTCTCAAAATGGCGGACACCAAAACGCATTTCAGTAAATATCCCTCCTTTTTCTCGCTGTTGGTTGGCGCATATGACACAGACTTGCGGTAGAACAGAAGAAATAATTATGTCGTTGACTAGGACAGGTAGGATTTCTGGATTCAGCGATCGCTTCTGTATTTAATTTCAATATATATTTGGCTTCTCAAAATCCCCAAATACATTACAACTACAGTCGGATGGAAAAATCACGAATTAACAGTTGTTCTTGAAAGAAAATTAGATTTCATTGGAAACAGTATGTGATGTCAATAATGTTGTGGGTGGATGTTTTCATTCAGCTCATATTTAAGCAATGTTATTTGCCTCTTTGACTCGTGGTTGTTACACATGACACATCAAAATGCGCAAATATTATGCTTTTAGAGAGAAAATTTTGAAGATTACATAAACATTGAACACGATTTAGGTATCAAGCACAAAGATCAACTCTACAGAAAGCATACTTAATGGCTTTCTTGTTGAAATGCAAACATTTAGAGCCATAATTTTTTATTAAATTCATGGTTCGTACTTTGTAAACCGACACTGTGCACATAGCCTGTAATAATAGATTCTGGTGCTAGTTGCAATCTAATGTCAGAAGAGGTGTTTGAACATGTGATGGGGGGAAAGTATGTGTACCCCAAACAAAAATGTCAAGGCTCACACAATTTTTCATTGTACCTGGTAAAACAGCAACACAACTGGGTCGTGAAACATCCCAGTTGCAAAACATCTTAAGGATCGGGGTGTCTGTCAATAATTGCAGTATCAAGCTAAGCAACACAAGCAATAACGAGAGGCAGTACACAGATAAGAAAGCTGCCCTTAAGGCAAAATATCCCAAAGTGTTTCAGGGCCTGGGTAAGCTAAGAAACTATCAGTTAAAGCTCCATATTGATGAGAGTGTACACCCAGTGGCCCAACCTGTGCGAAGAATCCCTTTCAGCAGAAGGAAGAAGGTTATGGAAAAGTTGGAACAACTTGAAGAGCTTGATGTCATCGAAAAAGTGGATGGCCCTACCAGCTGGGTCAACCCCCTGGTAGCTGTTGAGAAGCTCAACAGTGATGTCAGAATATGCCTAGACATGAGGCAAGCCAACCAAGCAAGCAATAGTAAGGGAGAAACACCCCATCCCTACAGTGGAAGAAACACTGCAGAAGGTTTCATACGCCAAAGTGTTCTCCAAGCTAGATCTGAATATGGCATTCCACCAAATCGAGCTCCACCCTGACTCCAGGGACATTACTACCTTTGCGGCACCAAACGGCCTATACAGATACAAGCGACTTCTGTTTGGTGTGAATATGGCAACAGAGAAATTCCAGCAAATTGTGTGGCAAGTCATCAAGGACGGTCCAGGTGCACACAACATTCATGATGACCTGTGAGTGGTTGGTGCGGATGAGAAAGAGCATGATAAAAACCTGAAGAGAGTCATGGACAAAATCAAACAAAACGGATTGACACTCAACTACGAGAAGTGCGAGATAGGAGTCCAAAGCATGACCTACATGGGAGATGTGCTGAGTGGTGAAGGACTGAAAGTGTCAAGTGAGCGAGTGAAAGCAATCATTCGTGGTCCACGATCCCAGAACCAGTCAGAGATGAGCTTCCTCAGCTCAGTCCAATTTTGTGCCAAGTTCATCCGAGGATTCGCCACCATCTCGAGTCCGCTATGGGACCTGACATGCAAAGGTGCACAGTGGAAGTGGAGTGAGAGAGAGGAAAAGGCATTTCAAGAAGTGAAAACCAAGCTCACCCAGACACCTGTGATGGCCTACTACAAGCAGGAGGCCAAAACCAGGATCACAACAGATGCATCACCTATTGGTCTCGGAGCAACCCTTGAGCAGCAGCAAGAGGATGGACTCTACAGATCAATCTACTATGCCAGTCGCAAGCTCAATAATGTTAAGAAGAGATACTCCCAGTTTGAAAGAGAGGCTTTGGGGGTCAAATGGACCTGTCAGAAGTTCTACCTATACCTCTATGGGATTGACTTCAAAGTCTGCACAGACCATAAGCCTCTGCTCACCGTACTAGGACCAAAGTCAAAACCACCCTCTGCCAGGATAGAGAGTGGTTGCTATACCTACAGCAATTCAAGTACAATATAAGACACATACCTGGACGGAACATGCTGTCAGCGACGCCATGCCAGCTGCACTGGTGCCCCGACAAGTAGAAGAAGCCTCGAGACAGGACCCAACACTGCAGTTACTTCGAGAAGCAGTGAAGACAAACAACTGGAACCAACTACAAGCCACTCCTTACAAAACTATCAGAGAGGAACTTTGGGTAGTAGGACAGTTAGTAATGAGAGGGAACCGCATTGTCATGCCTGAGAGTCTGTGGAATCAAACCATCGCACTAGCACACGAGGGACATCAAGGGATGGTCTGTACCAAGGCTAGACTGCGAGAAAAGGTCTCGTGGCCTCAGATGAACAAGCAAGTTGAACAAACAGTACAAGCCTGCTATCCATGCCAACTTGTGGGACCCAGGAGCAAGCCTGAACCAGTCAGATCGTCAACTTTACCAGAGGGTCCGTGGACAGACCCTGCAGTAGACTTAGTCGAAATACCTGGAGACCACCTCCTGGTAGTTGTAGACTACTACTCGCGCTGGCCAGAAGTGGTACTTCTAAAGAAGACAGATACAAGCCATGTGAAGAGCATGGAAGTCATGTTCAGGACACACAGACTACCAGAAACACTGCGCAGCGACAATGGACCATCCTTCGCTTCCAAGGAATTTGAAGGCTTCCTCAATTACCTTGGAATTGACCACAAGAAAGGTGTGCCATACTGGCCCCAAAGCAAAGGGGAAGTCGAACGCTGCAACGAGACCCTTCTCAAGATCATCAGAATAGCTAACCTCGAAGGGAAGGATTGGAAAGAAGCTCTTCACAACTTCCTGTTCCAGTATAGGACGACACCTCACACCGTGACGGGGCTATCACCAGCCGAGCTACTGATGGGTAGGAAGTTTCGTGACAAGCTCCCTAAACTCAAAGTGCCAAGTGACCGAGCCACAGAGGCACAGTGGCAACAACTCCTTAGGGAAAGAGATGCTCGTGCGAAACTACGACAGAAAGAATATGCTGATGGAAGATCAGCCAAACATAGCGACATAGAGAAAGGTGACCAAGTACTCCTCAGACAAGCCAGACAAAACAAATTATCACCAACGTATGAGCCGGAGCCATACACAGTCATTGAAAAGAGTGGAAATGCTGCCATCATAGAGAATGCTGATGGACAAACCAAGATGCGCAATGCCGGTCACATGAAGAAATTCATACAACCCGAGGGACTGACAAGTCAGGAACCAGGGCAGCCACCATTACTGCAGAAATACCTCAGAACTAGACTGGCCTTGCCAGTGAGCTCGCAGCGTGAGTTGGGTCGAGACCAGAATATAATATATCTGATGAATACTTTTCACTTGACTCTGAAGATGACTTCCACTCAGGTAGTCAAAACGTCAGTCACCAACAACAGTCTTTCTGGAGACTACTCTAACCCGGACGATCATCACCAACCTACTGTTCACACTCCTGGGTTCAAACCATTTGCCACCAGAATATAAAATGGAAAGTAGGGGACAAGAGCGGAACTCCCAAGAGAGACTTCCAATTTCTCACCATAAAAATATCACAGTATAGAGAACTTGGCTTTTCACACGTTGCCCTTTTGACAACTTGATTACACTAAAAATTATTATTACAACACTCATACACTTGCTTCTTAAAGTTTGAGCAACCCTGCATCTTGAGAATGTGTGACATATCTTTTTATGCACAATCGATTATGACAGTTTGACCTTGACTCTTATATCAAATCAGAGGCCACAATTAATCCAGCCTTCGCTTCACTACTTCTGTGTTTTCTTTTGTTAACTCAATACATTTCTTCTATCAGGCTTTCGAGTATTCGTGCTCTGTAACAAATACTAGAAATACGATAATCGCAGATATCCCCTCGCTCAGTAGTGGGTTTTCGGAAAGCGGGATTCTTGTTTATTTTCCGTTCGGACATTATTTAATTTTTTTTTCAGCAAACCACGGCTGTGTAGCGACGTCACCAGTCGGCCGCTAAAAAAATCTTTGTCACACGGCAGTCTGGTTTAGTTCAGACAACGTGCACAGTCTTCAATTTTCGTAGACACTAGCTGAACTTCAAAATTCGCTGAGAAAACATTTACACGCAACTACAGAATACTCCCGAGGCTTGAAAGCCAAGCAAAGTCGATCTTGGACACCGAAGTTTTTATAAATTTCAAGAAAAGCCGCGATTTCTCCAGCCAATGCTTTATCCTAACCACATACGTGTATGTTTGTTTTTTTGTGTGTGTGCCAAATTTAGAACCGTCAAAGCGAGTCGCTTGTTTACACGCTTTCGAAGTCTCGGAATCGTGTGAATTTTGGCAGGGATTCAATTTTGAACACAACAACTTTTCAAACTGCGTTTGACGATTTTAAAATCTTTGACAGAAAAAAGAAATCAAGTCACTAAATAATACAAGGTCCGATTTTATTGAGCGAGCAAACCCAGTCACTAAATAATACAAAGTCCGATTGTGTTGAGCGAGTATCTTACGGGGGTCCCGCTAGTAGACATATTGTTTAATTTGGAAAGCAGTGGCCGGATATTTTCTACTTTAATAGCCTTCAAAAAGAAAAAGCATTTTAACCCGGTTACATTTTATCCTTGAATACAGTGTGCCAACAAACACGGCGACAAAACTTCACAGCATGTGTCAGACTGTCAATGAAATTATGCAAACATGTCAGGAATCGGATGACACAATCTTGCACGAAGGCATTTTAAAAATAGCTTTGAAAACCAGCGAAAAGATCACAGTATAATCCTACTTGGCCTTCATCACAGTTCCCGGGGCATCAAACGACAAAATATACGGCAATTGTTGAAATACCAATGATAACACGACCGTCGTTTAACAAAAGTGTATTTAACGCGGTTAATTGATGCAAATTTTCAAAACTCACCGGTTCCTGAAAGCCATAGCTTTAGCTCTTTTCCAGCAAAGGAAACAAAACCCAAAACACTATTGTTTACGTCTTCAATGATTTCAAAATACACTGTATAGAGCAGTCCTCATACAGTACGAAAATTCCACTTTCCATTGTATTGTGTTGTCATCTTGTCAAACTTGGATTCTGAAAACTGCATTCCTGTTATTGCGAAAGGCGAAATTTGCAACAGTGATTGTTCGATTTCCACCGACTGTATTTTGCTATTCCTTTCTGAAGAAGTGTCTGCGTTTTAACACAATACTGGCGTCTGGGATTAGTGTTCAGGTCAACCAGTTGGGCCTTAAAGAATCCGTTTTACGTCTAGTAAAGCTTGCCTCCCATGCACTGGCAAAATATCCGGGCAATTTACAGCCGTCCGTCGAACTGCTTGGCCTTGTATCTGCACATTGTTGTACAAAATCACTTCAGTTCGTACTCTATCGCATGTCTCCAAGAAAATGGCGGTTTACAGTTAAGCTGCCGATGTAACCTCGCCTGCTGTGGTCGCTCGACGCGGAGGGCCTTGGGACGAGGTCGTATGGCACAAACAGACAAACACACGAACATTAGATTTCGAGATGGCGACACGCTTGGAGTCTCCGATAAGGCGATAATACTACTGCATTAGCGTCGTGAATATTTCCCTCACTTCGTTCGGGGATAAAATTGAAAGCGAGGAATGTCACACAAGAGATGTTTACAATATTATTGCGGTTTTGTTCACAATGTGTTGAGTCCATTTGTGACTGCAAACTCAATCCTCAGAATTATTTCGGTGTATTTTTTATTTCTGGTATTTAATGAACATTGCGAAACAAAGGCTACATGGTCAAATGAAAGAAACACTTCAACAGGCAATGTACGATACGCAGAAGAATTTTATGAGGCAACAGATGTCATGTACAGAGTAAAGCATAAAGCGTCATCGTTTTACGGCTAAAGCTCACCGTAGCTTTGGTTTCTGTTTTCGCCCTGTTATCTTCCCAAAAGTATTTCGTGTCGCCACAGAAAGTTTCGTCGGGACTAAATATTTATCAGCGACAGAGATATTAGCAATCCCCCAGCAGTATCCATCAAATATTTGTTTACGGCTATTCTCAAAGCAGTTAACTTTTTCGCTTCACTACTGATGTGTTTTCTTTTTCGAGTATTCGTGCTCTGTAACAAATATAAAATTGAAAGCGAGGAATGTCACACGAGAAATGTTTACAATATTATTGCGGTTTTGTTCACAGTGTGTTGAGTCCATTTGTGACTGCAAACTTAATCCTCAGAATTATTTCGGTGTATTTTTCATTTCTGGTATTCAATGACCATTGCAAAACAAAGGCTACATGATCGAATGAAAGAAACACTTCAACAGGCAATGTACGATACACAGAAGAATTTTATGAGGCAACAGATGTCATGTACAGAATAAAGCATAAAGCATCATTGTTTTACGGCTAAAGCTCACCGTAGCTTTGCTTTCTGTTTTCGCCCTGTTATCTCCCCAAAAGTATTTCGTGTCGCCACAGAAAGTTTCGTCGGGACTAAATATTTATCGGCGACAGAGATATTAGCAATCCCCCAGCAGTATCCATCAAATATTTGTTTACAGCTATTCTCAAAGCTTCCGCGGTGAACGCGAGCCAAAATAATTCCCGAAAATCCAGTTTATCCGTGCATATTCCACAGAGCCAAATGGTGTTGAGTTTGGATAGGATGCAGTTAACTTTTACACACAAGTAACGAGCAATTCACTGGCCACATCTCGAGTTGTTTAGCGAAGTCAATTACGTCATCGCCTAGCACGTGATAATATGAACCAATCACCATGTGCCCATTCTCAACCGACAAAAAGGAAAAAATAAATAAAAATAAAAATTTGCGTTTTTAAGCTCGCTTGGGCCCCAGGCCCCATGAGCAATCAGCATTTTATACATTTTTACAGTTGTCACTACCGTGAACAGAGAAAATCAGAAGCATTTTCCGAAATACGATACTCGTATGGTACATGATAGAGATATTTTGTATATGACAACCTTTCTGGTATTGACTATATTGAGCTCTCTCTCCTCCTCCTCCTCCAGGTTGATACATAACCATATGATCCGATGTGTATTCAGTAAACAATTCAGTACGTTAATCAATTTCAGGGAATGGTTCAATACATGTTAAGAGGGAGACATTCCAATCTGAAGAGCAAATCAAACCCTTCAAAAAGAGGAAGCTTGAGACCATCACTGCAGAAGCTAAGACGAGAGACATCGAGAGAAACCACAAGGAAATTCTGATTGAGCTCAGATGGAGAACTGTGAATGAGGAAGCTGTAAAGACGCTCCAAGCTTTGACCTTCAAATCTCATACTGATTACATATGGGAGAACTGTAGAGGGGTAGATGTCGTGAAAGAAGTTCTGAAAAAATATCCTTTCCTGTAAAGAGAGAACCAGGTGATGTTTGTAGCCAATTAGCTTCATGTATAGACTATGATATGTTCTTCTATAATCTGGGATATTCAGGCATAACACCCCACCTACAGATTTTTTCCCTGTTCCAAAGGGGATTGTTCTCACAAATACATGTAGGTGCAGTGCTTCAAATTTCCTCTGGCTAGCTTAGTCTTCAGGTCTTAAAATTGTGCCTGGATGTACCATCCTACAAAAACTTGATAACATCATTTTTTATTACAGATAAAACGGTGAAAGTGGTGGTTGTTAGTTATGAAGCAAGATTTACTTTAGCACAGTTGCCAAGATTACCTTGAAAATGTCCAGGCTCCAATACATGAGATCATAAACAACTCGAATAGGATCCTTGTCCTTATAAATATGTACATGCATTCAAGCAGCTGCGTATACTGTTAGCATTAATGTACTGTGTGGAAAGACTAAAATACTTCGCTTATTGCCTTTCAGTTAATTTAAGAGCTGGAATTGCATGTCAAACAAGTCCTGCAGGACTGTGATGAAGCAACTGTGGCAAGATTCACCACCAACTTTTTTAATGTGGCCCCCTATTTATGTGGAGATGCCGAGTCATCTGAAGTTAAGTGTAGCAGTTCAAAAAAAATGTCGTAGTAACGTTTCTACTGTACATACAAAGTAAAAGGACTGTCATATCAGATGTTTTTAAAAGTGACCATTGCATGTTCACATGCTACCCTTTCATTTCACATAGTGTACTTATTTAAAGTTTGTTCCATTTTGATGTATACTTAAATGCACTATTTTTTTCATTAATCAGAAGATGTACCAGCTGTTGCTTTACAGTAGCTGCACAAGAACTTTGACTGTCCTGAAATTATAACATTAGTTGAGGTGAGATATCTTTGTGTATAGTTGATATAATGCACTTTAATGGCCTGTCTAGATGAAGAAACATGATTGGTTCAACATGTTATGCTCGTTTTGACACCCTATGGGATGATGTTGGATTAAGTTTCATTTTGGTCAAACTTTGAGCTATAGCATCATCCAACATTTCTTTTGTTCTCGTGTTGGATGAACTGTTGCACAAGTCATTTTGGGTTCATTTGGACACCTCATCCAACATATGTACAACATGTTAGACCTGCAACAATGTTGGGTGATGTTATGTTCGTTTGGATAGCTGGCCTTGACACTGAAAGTAAAATTTTATTCCTTCTACTGTTTTGTTGTGTTTTCATTTAAAAGGCACAAGATGATGTTGATGAGTACATCAAGAAAACATTGAAAACAACAGCCCCACAGCTTGTGGCATTCCATGATGAATCAGCAGACGATGGATCAGATGGGCAGCTATTTGTTGCAGTAGACAAAGCCATGTTCTACAGAGTTGGGACAGGGTGCAGGCAAGGTGGACTATTCACGAGCATTAATAATCCTCCTGGCTATCTATTTTGCTTTCAACTTAAAATATTGTGATAAGCAGAGGCTCATGTTTATGTTTCTTGAAGAGCATGTTCTGGGATTGAATTCACAAATCCCTCAAGTACAGAAAGTATTGCAATAATATAGTTGCACAGTCCTAAAGCAGTCAGAATTGAACTCCACTTATAAACAATGGGAGCATTTAAGAGCACACACTGTTTCAGTGTGAGGATGCCTTTGAGTAGAACAAATTTTGCAACAAGTTGTTTTCAAAGTTCTGAAGCAGTCTGAGAGACATTGGTGCGACTGACCACAAGATGATTTTAAGAGTTACTGACTGTACTGTCGAGTTATAATTATTACTGAACATTACATGAATTTGATAGCAGCAGTCTGTTGCAGTAGACAAAGCCATTTTTGCAGAGTCATTGGGTGCAGGCAAGTTGGACTATTCACAAACATAATTGCTAATTAATGCTCCTGGCTATCTATTTTGCTTTCAACTTCAAGTGTGATGATTAAGGAGAAGCTCGTGTTCATATTTTTCGAATCTGTTTAGTAGAGCAAGTGTTGCAACATGTTATTTTCAGGTCTGAAGCAGTTGGATAGAAGTTCTTCACAATATTTTATGAGTGTTGTATTTGAGGCTCAGAGCGGACACTGTGTTACTCGTACACGAGGTACTTTTTAGTTGTTGCCAGGACTACGGGATTCCGAAACCTCGTGGCAGTGAGCTACGTAATGTTGTGTTAGAGTTCGAAGCCGTGAGTTCGGATTTGGTCCTAATAAATAGACAACGAGTTTCCTAACTTCGATTGGCATAAGTTGAACATGGTGACCCCGACATGTGAACGAAACTTCCGAGGGCAGTCAACGCTACACGGCTCGGAGGAAAGGATATCAGCACCGTTCCTTCAAACACATCACCTAACACAGCATTCCGCTGGAGAGACTCTGCAAGACTCTTCCGACACTTCAGGTAAGTGGTCATCGACAAATTTGCCAAGTTGTGACTTTTTGTGTAGACTCAAACACATCTTTGAATCTCAATTGCCAAACAAATACGTGTGTCAGTGTCACGTAACTTTACAACATGGCTGAAGGCCATTACGTCCCGCAAACAAAGGTCGACTGGACCTCCAGCAATGCTTCCTCGCAATTCAAATCGTGGAGGAGAGGTGGAGAGAATCTTAGGCGGACCTCTAGCATCCAGGTCAGACAAAGTAAAGCTTAATCATGTTTACATCTGGGCCGGTGCTCACGCCGAATCTCTCATTGAAGCAAGGGTCAGCGAGGACCCAGAGCTGAGGATCACAATACCAGCAGCTCTTCTAGATCAACTAGCTGCGTGCCTCACCCACTCCACTTTCTTCAGGGAACAACGAGAGGAATTCTACAATGTTCGACAGAAAGCTGGCGAAAATACTACCACCTACTTCTCCCGGATCATGGACTTATATCGTCAAGCTGAATTTCCAGACAACACTCATTTTCTCATTGTGGATAAGCTCATCCATGGCTGTGTTAACAAACAGTCCAAACGCAAACTGATGGCGAAAGGGAAAGATGTCTCTTAAAGATTGTTTAGAACTCATGCAAAGATTTGAAGCTGTGGAAGTCACCATGAAAAAACTAGAAAACTGTGATGATGCACACGTTGATGCCTCATACACGCGTGACCCAACCAAGGAGTCCCAAAGGAAAGGGTTCAAGAAAACACAGTTCAAATATAAATCACATCTAGACAGCAAGAGGTCAGATCAGAAGAAATCCTGTATCTGGTGCAAGATATCCATCCTCGCGACAAGTGCCCAGCCAAAGATCCAGCCAAAGATGCAACATGCAGATTCTGTGGCAGGCAAGGACACTTTGAGCGAGCCTGTCTCAAGAAAAAGGAGCAAGACAAAGACCAGAAATCCAAGCACCAACATGCTGTACGACCGGGACAGCAGTGACTATGATGATGATTTCGACATGGACGCTGTATCAATTTATGCTGTAGGCAACTGCAAACCACGTGAGGCGTTTGCTCCAGTAGTGTTTCACCCAAAAGGCGATGGCAGTTCGTCCCTCAAGATCACAGGCAAGGTTGACACCGGTGCCATGGTGTCCTGCATGCCTACCTCCATGCTCCGACAGATAGGGCTCTCCAAGAATGACCTGAAGCCAAGTGACGCCATCATCCGTGGTATGTCTGGAGCAGATCTTCAGAACTGTGGAACAGCAGCTGTCAACGTCACCTGCAATGGTATCACTGCCAAAGCAAGGTTCTATGTCACCAAACGCGAGTGTGCTTTCATTCTCGGTCTTGGATTCTGTAAAGATGTCAAGCTTGTGACCATTGCACCTGTGTGCATACAGCAAAGCATATCCAAGGAACCCAACCATGTAGAGGCTGTGCACATCACTGATGAATCGGAAGCTGACTATCACAAACTTCAGAAGAAGCGGAAGGAGCATCTTCCACTTGGGAGGAAAACAGGCGACCCTCTGAAGCAGATCTTCCCCGAGACTTTCGATGGACAAGTCGGTCTCTTTGTAGGTGAGGTCAGCCTCAAGGTCTCACCAGACGTGAAACCAGTTCAGCTACCACCCCGTGCTGTACCGCAAAGCATCATGCCACAGCTAAAGAAGGAGCTAGACAAGATGGAACAGGAAGGAATCATCCGAGCCTGTCCAGAAACAACTGAGTGGGTACACAATCTGGTAACTGTCGTCAAGAAGAATGGAACTCTACGTCTGTGCCTTGATCCAAGAAATTTGAACAAGTATCTAATCCACGTGTACTACACCGCATCTTGGGAGGATGCTCAACACAGCTTCAGGAATGGTCAGTACTTCTCTACACTTGATGCCAAGAGTGGAGAGTCCGCTGACCGATCCTGCCGGTCGGCCATGTTTAAAATCACCCCGAGGAAATTACGATTTTGAGAGCTCAAAAGTGACCAGTCTCCATTTATACTCATCTATACTAAACCTAAATCATGAGTTTAACCTTGGAGAGTTTGAGGGAGGTTTGGAAAAGCAAATTTCTGCCCAGTATGCGCGATGAAATCTGCAAAGTAATGGACCCAATGGAAGCTAGCATAACCAAGCTCAACACCAAGATTGATAACATCAGACAAGAAATTCGCCACGACATTGATCCTCTGAAAGTGAGGCAACCTAACTAAGAAGTTCGAACAGATTGAGACTTCACAAAAGTTTATTTCAAGCCAATACGATGCTGCGGTGTCAACCGTTCAGGAAGAAGCAAAACCAGGGCATAGAAAACTGGATATAGCAGACCGAGAAGAATATGAGTGGTTTGAGTAAGGATAGCTACAATATGGGAGCTAAACTAGATGAACTCGAACAGTACGTGCGGCACGATTGCCTTGAAATAACTGGCATCCCGATTGTGCCTGATGACAATCCATCGTAATTTGTTCAAGAGATGTCGGAGGTAATCGGAGTACAACTTGACAAGAATGATATCTCAGTAGCTCATCGGCTGCCACCAACAAAGAGAGTGAAAGATCGACTGATAGTGAAGTTTACTCGAAGAGAGAAGAGAGACGAGGTGTATAAGAGAAGAAACCTAAACTCCAAGCGGACCAAGGACCTACCATCCGTCGCCAGACAGCCAGAGTCTCCTGTGATCAGCTATAAAGCCGAAATCCACAGTAATGAAAGCTTAACGCCATACAGAAAGCGACTGTTTAGCCGACTGTTGGAGTACAAACGCAGTCACAACTACAAGTACATCTGGACCACTAACGGCAAGCTAATGCTCAGAGAATCGGACAGCTCACCAATACTGTGTTTTGTATCTCATAAGCAATTTGATGAGTTCCTTGATCGATAGGCTCAGTGTTAACATGTAACAATCTGACTAGACCACAAAGCAGCCCAAAACATGGCTAGTTACCAAAAAATCGTAAGTAATTTACCTTTTTCTAATTTACCTGATAGAGAATTTAGTGCAATGTCTGGCAGCTGGTCTGATAGGAGGAATAACAACTTTGACCTCTTTGATCTTTTCTCTAATCCGGATAAATTCGATGAGTGTGACTCTGACCTGATGCTTTCTAATCCCTGCTCTGATTACCATTCAGTTTATGACCTTAACAAGGTGCTAAACAACTCCAGCCCATCTCTTTCGATCTTACACTGCAATATTAGGAGTTTATCCAAAAATCTGAATCTGTTAGAAGAAGTGTTATGCTCTCTAGACTCTAAACTAGACATACTTGGAATCACAGAAACAAAACTGAACGAGCAATCCACTATTAACACTGATATTAAAGACTACAACTTCTTCCACACTGACTCTTCAACAAACGCTGGTGGAGCAGCTCTATATATAAACAATAATCTTAAAGCCATACCCAGACCTGATATTAAGTTTAATATGGAACTAGTTGAATCCTGGTGGGCACAAATCGATGCTGGTAAAAATAAGAAGGCAATAATTATAGGCTGTATTTACAAACACCCTACCTGTGAACTGGAAAAGTTTAACACTCAGCTTAGTGATATGATTAAAACATTAAGTCCTAATAAGCACGACATATACATATTTGGTGATATGAAATATAGATTTCTTAAAATGCAATTCACACCTCCAAACCAAAGAATACTTAGATATGCTTTTTACCAACAACCTCTTACCCATCAATACTAAGCCTACAAGACTTACTGATCACACATCAACACTCATTGATCATATTTATACTAATTCTCCCATATCCCAGATAACAGCAGGAATTCTTACAGTTGATATATCAGATCACCTGCCAGTTTTCTGTATAATCAAATCCTAACTCTCTCAAAATAACAGTAAAAACCTCTATAGAGACTACTCTAAATTTAATGAGTTATTCTTAAATGATGTAAATTTGGTTAATTGGGGGGACATTCTCAAACCAGACAAGAGTCTGCATGAAAAGACACAAGATGCAATTAGTGCCCTAAACAAAATTGTTGATAGACATGCCCCTATGAAACAAACTACCCAAACTAAACAAAAACAACTAAATAAACCATGGCTTACAGCAGGAATCCTCAAATCAATAAAAAAGAAACAAAAATGTACCGTACACATTTTTAAAGTAAGGACATAAAGAAGATTAAAGAATATAAGCAATATGCTAACATGCTAACACTTCTAAAAGATAAAAGTAAAACAAACTACTATAGTACACAATTTTTAAAATATACAGGAAACCTTAAGCAAACTTGGAAACTTGTTGGTGCCCTCGTAAAACGTAAGACCAAGAGTCAGTCTTACCCAACAAGAATAGTTCATAACAATAAGACATTTACACATGCAGGCTGATATTGCTGAATTATTCAACAATTTCTTTGTTAATGTTGGCCCAAACCTAGCAAAGAAAATCAAAACAGATAACATCAACCCTACTCAATGCATAAGCTCATCGCCACCCAACAGCTTCTGCCTAGATCTGGTAACTGAAGCACAAGTAACTGCATTATTTGCTGGTCTAAATGAAAATAAGGCATACATTAATGTTCCAAATAAGCTTATTAAACTTGCAAGTGGACCACACTCCATACCATTCACCAAAATATACAATGAATCAATCTTATCAGGAGTAGTTCCTGCCATATTCAAAATATCAAGAATAACCCCTGTATATAAGAGTGGCACTGTAACTGAGTTAGGGAACTATAGGCCAATAGCTATTATCTCTCCCTTTAGTAAAGTAATGGAAAGACTGATCTATGATCAACTTATATTTTTTCTTAAAAAATATAGTCTACTTTACGATTACCAGTTTGGATTCCGAAAAGGACATTCAACTGAATATGCCATTCTAGAAACTCTCGAGAATCTAAAAACAGCAATAGATGAAAATAAGATAACTTGTGGTATATTCTTAGATTTTTCAAAAGCCTTTGATACAATCAATCACAATATTCTTTTATCAAAGATGAATAAGTATGGGATTCGGGGACTACCACATGCACGGTTCTCCAGTTATATAACCAACCGTAAACAATATGTTAAAATTGGCAACACAGAATCTAGTCTAAAAACCATTGCATGTGGTG
Source organism: Plumapathes pennacea (assembly GCA_964036295.1). Taxonomy (NCBI): domain Eukaryota; kingdom Metazoa; phylum Cnidaria; class Anthozoa; order Antipatharia; family Myriopathidae; genus Plumapathes; species Plumapathes pennacea. The sequence continues at coordinate 26,663,727 of OZ038463.1, read as the reverse complement.
TACCACAAGGTTCCATCCTGGGACCATTATTGTTTCTGCTCTATATTAATGACCTGCCTAACTCCTCCAAAAAACTAATATTTAAAATATTTGCTGATGATACAAACATTTTTTATTCATCAAATAATCCTGAAGAGCTAGAAAGAGTCATTAATGAAGAACTCAGCAATGTATTAAAGTACTGTGCAGCAAATAAATTATTAATTAATTTTAAGAAAACCAATTACATGATAATAACTTCACCCAGGAAGAAAACTAATATCAGAATAACAACCTGTAATATAGAAAAAAAGTCACAAATTAAATATTTAGGTGTCTTTATTGATGAACATCTGCAATGGGACGCCCAGCTCAAACATGTTAATAACAAAATAACAAAAAATGTAGGAATCTTATACAAACTTAGGCATTTTGTCTCTATTAATACACTGAAGCAGCTCTACTATACACTTATTTATCCTTACTTACACTATGGTATAATGAACTGGGGCACTGCATGTCAGACTAGGCTGAATAAAATTAAAACAAAGCAAAATAAATGCCTTCGCTGTATTTTCTTTGTAAATAAAACAGAAAGTGCAACACCCTATTATATAATTTTAGACATCCTAAAGCTTGAGAGTGTTTTTAATCTTAAAATATCTTCTCTTGTACATAAAATAGATTGTGCAAAAATAAGATTCCCTGCTAGCTTTGTTCTACCAGCCTCTGAAGTTCATAGCTATAGCACTAGATATGCTACTAACAAAAACCTATATAGACCAGCTTCCAGAACTAATTACGGCCTTGCAAGGTTCAAAGTAATGGCATCAAAAATCTGGGAAACTATACCTCTTGGAATTAAATGTCTGCCTCATAGTAGTTTCAAAAAACAGTATAAGTTATTTCTCCTTGGTAACCAGACATAAGTAACTTACTCAGTTTTAGAGTGCGCGAATCTATTACTATTAGGTTCGACGCATGTCAGGAGCGGCGTCTGAACCGGGGCCTTAGTAATATCTTGCCAAGATTCTGGACATGGGCAGGTAAACATTCAACTCTTTATATAGTCATTGACTTTGGCACTGCGGACCGCAGTGCCAGTCAAAGGTTAATAATGTAAAATACGTTCAAGTTCTGCTAAGCAAACATTCTTACCTCTCTACCTTCACAGATTGTGGTACATACGCAACAAATCTCCAACATCAGATACCATCCGTAACGCAGCACACAAAACGACGCCAAAGGAAACAAATACCCTACAAAAATGTGGTGAAATGATTGGAATAATGAACAGACATAGTGAAAAGAAGAAGAGAAGCTCATTCATGGTAAATCATTTACCTCGTCTCACTACGTGTCCGGCCTTCGAGTCGTGTTGAGCACGTTTCCTGTTTTGTGCTGCCTTTCAAACGTCGTACTTCAAAGGTTTTTAGGTGATAAACAAAGCCAACCTTACTGTGGTCCAAGGGTTTTGTGTCTACAACGCTTGCGCTAGTAGACACTATGCCATCGACTCATGTAAACAAATGTAATGTAATTAATTAACAAATAAACCAGCTTCAAGCGTGCTCCGTTCAGAAATAAAGCACGCAGCAAGTGACGAGAGCACGAAAGAACTAAGTGTAGGGAGAAACGCGAGCCGAAGGCGTTTTTCCCCACTTCTTGAGTGCTCTCGGCACTTGCTAAGTGCTTTATTTCTGAACGGAGCACGCTTGAGGCTGGTTTATTTGTTTTATAACATAGAACTTCAAAACTTTCACAATAAAACTGTCTTTATTCATCAAAAATGTCGGAATGCTAACAGCGATGAAAAAATAGATTCTCCTAAACGGCTCGGCGGTCCGAATTGCCAAGTCAGTACAGTTTCGCTTCAATTTTTCAACCAGGTCGTCTGGTTCTATAAAATTAGACAACATCTCACAGTAAAGAACTATATATTTTCCTGTAGAACTTTGGACTACAAGTACATGAAATCATACAGTCGGCTAGTGCATAAATGCAAATTTGAAGGGAATCAACAAATACTCCAACGGCCGACTCGAAAATTGTGTGAATGAAAACTTACCGATTTCTTGACTCTACCTCGTAGTACAATCATTTGAAGTCCGTCCGAAAATTCTTCAATCATTTTTTTCAGTCACATCGTCGGAAATTCTTTCTCTTGCATCACTACAAACACGTCTGTTCGTCTGTCTTCGCCGTTCATGTTCAGTGATTGCTCACGGCTGATCTTCTTCAGCTGAATGATTTGCTCTCTCCTTCCTTGTTGAAGCATTCAACTTCATTCAAAGAACCCACTGATGTAATTGTGACTCCCAAATATGTTGTACTTAGGGACAGTGCTTAAACCGAGTCGCTTTCCACGACGCTGACAAGAAACTTGCCGTTCTTCGACATAGATTTTCCCTCTCCAAACTGTTGAAGTGCTTTTTTGATGAGGTCACGTTCTTTACCGATTCACGGTGAACCGTACTAGCCGGTGCCTTCACTTAAAACCAAATTTTATCTCGAAGTTGGGCATTGGTGTCTCCATTCTCGCATTATTTTCTCTTTCAGAGGATGACGTAAGCGTGGTTTATAACTTATAGACCACGGGTAAGTGTGGTTTATACTCTGGCAAACCACGGTTTTCGACCAATCAGCGCGCGGCTTGTATCGTGAACTATGTTATAAATTAACAAATAAACCAGCTTCAAGCGTGCTCCGTTCAGAAATAAAGCACGCAGCAAGTGACGAGAGCACGAAAGAAGTGTAGGGAGAAACGCGAGCCGAAGGCGAGCGTTTTTCCCCACTTCTTGAGTGCTCTCGGCACTTGCTAAGTGCTTTATTTCTGAACGGAGCACGCTTGAAGCTGGTTTATTTGTTTTATAACATAGAACTTCAAAACTTTCACAATAAAACTGTCTTTATTCATCAAAAATGTTGGAATGCTAACAGCGATGAAAAAATAGATTCTCCTAAACGGCTCGGCGGTCCGAATTGCCAAGTCAGTACAGTTTCGCTTCAATTTTTCAACCAGGCCGTTTGTTCTATAAAATTAGACAACATCTCACAGTAAAGAACTATATTTCCTGTAGAACTTTGGACTACAAGTACATGAAATCATACAGTCGGCTAGTGCATAAAATGCAAATTTGAAGGGAATCAACAAATGCTCCAACGGCCGACTCGAAAATTGTGTGAATGAAAACTTACCGATTTCTTGACTCTACCTCGTAGTACAATCATTTGAAGTCCGTCCGAAATTCTTCAATCATTTTTTTCAGTCACATCGTCGGAAATTCTTTCTCTTGCATCACTACAAACACGTCTGTTCGTCTGTCTTCGCCGTTCATGTTCAGTGATTGCTCACGGCTGATCTTCTTCAACTGAATGATTTGCTCTCTCCTTCCTTGTTGAAGCATTCAACTTCATTCAAACAACCCATTGATGTAATTGTGATTCCCAAATATGCTGTACTTAGGGACAGTGCTTAAACCGAGTCGCTTTCCACGACGCTGACAAGAAACTTGCCGTTCTTCGACATAGATTTTCCCTCTCCAAACTGTTGAAGTGCTTTTTGATGAGGTCACGTTCTTTACCGATTCACGGTGAACCGTACTAGCCGGTGCCTTCACTTAAAGCCAAATTTTATCTCGAAGTTGGGCATTGGTGACTCCATTCTCGCATTATTTTCTCTTTTTTTGCCAGAGGATGACGTAAGCGTGGTTTATAACTTATAAACCACGGGTAAGTGTGGTTTATACTCTGGCAAACCACGGTTTTCGACCAATCAGCGCGCGGCTTGAATCGTGACTATGTTATAACAATGGATAAATCGGAACCAATCAAAAGGAGGAATATTTCGATCGGATCCACCATCGGCCCATCGGAAATATGAAAGCAAAGAGCTTTCGCGTCGGAGCACGACGACCGAACGATGATCGACTCGACAAAAGCGATGCGTTGTGATCGTTGAAAAGGCAAACGTGTGTTGAGGTTAGTGAAAGTTCACGATGAATTTCTTCACCGGTACAGTGCGTAGTTAGCTAGTTATCATTTTGTGTTAATATTTCAGTTGGCAGATCGTAAAATGTGAAACACCCATTGGCCATTTGGTCGTTTACTTCAGTGAGCATTTGTTTACGACATGTCTTCAAGTTGCCAGGATATTAAGTACCACGACTTTTGAAGATGCCCTTGGAGGGTTAAAGCGAGTTTATCAAAACTTCGCTCGATTTTCCCTGACGGAACTCTGCAAGAAAACAACACATGCTTGTACGTATGTATTCAGTCATCCAGTCAATGTTTATTTATTTCATCGGTTTGACTGATACTGTAAATGGTGAAACCAATCTATGAACCTCGAAGGGTCGCGTTTGCATATGTTCGTGCGAGTTAAAAATAAACGTTACTCTTGAAAAATCATGTTGTATTGGTCGTCATCTTAATCGGGTTTAATGAATATGAATACCGCTCGGAAAATACGCCGCTCAAAAGGGGTTTTAGCGCTTCGGAGGGTAACACAGGCAGGGTTTTGTGCAATGTAGAATATATCATGCCAATTTTGCTTTGATTTGAAAGGAATTTCGGCCGCTTTGAGTTTGCAGAGCAATTAGTTTGACTCACTCTGTTCAGCCGAATTAAATATGCATGTTACGCATGATTGAGTGCAGGGTTGTGATTCCTGTGGTGAGCAATTATCAACCTGTCTCCTTGCGTGACCACAGGCTCCCCAATCTTACTGTATGAGTTGGAAAAAAAAAAGTTTTCAAATTAAAGAAATACTTCACCTATGTTGTTCCTTGTGTGCTTTTATTCCTTGTGTATCATTTCTGGGCAGTTTCAAGCCGTTTTGAGCGATTTTCATATGGTGCTGATTCAGTCTGTATATATAATGACACAGAAAAAAATGTCATTTTATATAGACTAAATCAGCACCAGATGAATGGCACAAAAGGAACAACATAGGTGAAGTATTTCTTTAATTTGAAAACTTTTTTTTTTTTCAACTCATACAGTAAGATTGGGGAGCCTGTGGCATGACGAGCCAAATAAGGGCTGCGAGGGAACTATATTGACCCCTGGCGGACACATGTGCGTTTTTAGGTACCTATTTTAAATGTGGTCTCGAGATCTTCCATTAGATTATTATTATAACTATTGATAAACATAGGATTTGGCCGTGATGGCTGTGGGGTGAAATGTTTACAAAAACTGTCAATGGCAACTGAATAGTCATATTTCCTAGCAGTGGTTGCTGCCCCTCAAGCACCTTCATCTCTGGGATCATCGCTCATTTTACACAGGGGGAAGAGGGGACCTGATTTTGCAGTCAGTGTAAAATGCAGACCAAGTGTAAAATGCAGACTGAGTGTAAAATGCAGACTGGAAACATAAAATGTTCATTAACGATAAACCCAGTTCCTATAGGACTCATTTTTATTGCAAGACAAAGCAATTATGACATTCCCCCCTCCCCTCTCTTTACATTAATCCCACCCCTCCCCCCTGATAGGTTAATATCTTTGCTGAAGAAGCCATTCACGAATATTGTTTGCTGTTCAGCCGGTGTCCCAGCGGATTTGGTCCCCCTCAGATTTTGAACCCCCAGACCCAGCTAGCAGATATGGACCCCCAGGGGGACCAAATCCCCTGTGACACTGGCACCACTTTCTCTTTGATTGTTTCACCATTGGTGCACTGTAAATGATCCAATTTCCAGTGTTGTACGTGGTCTGCATCATATCAACAATCATCTTCTCTAAAATCATCAGGATTTATTCGAAAAACATGTTTTGCATTCTATGTTCTCAGTCTGCATTTTACACTCAGTCTTCATTTTACACTGACCACCTGATTTTGCTAAAAAATATTGTAAAAAATATGAAAAAGAGCAGCTATTTATATTTTACCTTTACAAATCATTTGTCCTACAACCTATAACAAACACCACAGCTGCATTAAAACTCCTAAATATACTACATTTTTCTATTAATCTCAGGGTCAGCACAATGTTGCACTGGAATAGACCAACAGACTGCCAAATTGCTGCAGATAATTAAGCTTCTTAAACAACTACCCAAAAAATAAGTTGAAACTTTTACATGGCTTTCACAATTATACCAATTTGGGCAGTCAAATATAAGAAAGAAAACAATAAAACATTCTAAGACTGTTACGCACAGTCAAGTGTGATAAATGTGTCCAGTAACATTCTTGTATTCCTGATGATCATAATTTTCAATGTGAACATTGATGAATGAACTGACTAGAGTAAAAGCAAAATACATACAATATAGACATCAATAAAATATCAGGATTTTGTCTTCACATTATTCTGAAAGATAAAGTTGATATTTTACAATAACACATCAGTTTCTCGCTTTGTGATTGGCTAATTTTCATTATCAATAAGAGGACAGACACATAAAATCGAGTGCTGACGACAGTGATTTGGACGAAGAAGGTGAATTCAGCTTCAATTTTACCTCAGTTCTTGCAAAAGCAACATTCGGCATTTGAAGTAGAGAACCAGGAGTGTTCAGAGGTGAATTTCCTTGAGCTTTGTCTTGAAATAGTCAAGAAAACCGCAGCAGAAAAGCATCTAGTTTCATTTCTTTTCAACTTCTTTGACAAAATTTTATTTTGCACGTGTGAAATGCTCACGTCAAACTGTCACTTTTTGGCCAATGAAATGTCTTGAATTTCAACCTCGACCAATTAGAAAGCGGGAAAAGTTGTTGACAACATTTCGGTCAAATCGAACAAAATCCAGTTTTCTTGCGTGTTTTCCCCGCGTCGTCGCTTGAGTTTTGTTATTGTAAAAAACAAATTGACTGAATTGCGCTTCGCCAAGTGGATCCACAACTTTTTGAAAATGTTATGACGCATTTCATGATCAATAAGAGGACAGACACATAAAAAACTGACGTCAATTTGTTAATGTTACAACTATGTGCGCTCAATTTTTTAAGACAACAATTTCTGACAGGAAATAAAGGCTGTGAGATATGTCTTTGTTCTGAATAATTTATCAATCTATATAATGAGCAGAACATTACAAGGCTTCTTGGAGATATGAATCTTATCTTCTTGTGTTGATATAACTCAAATTGCTCCGCTCACTTGTGAGACATATCATCATGCAACACTCAAAGTTAAAATTCACATCTCTGTGTGGGTATGTAATATGCTCTAAATAAAGCTTAACCCTTTCACTCCTCAGTGATCAGTTTCAGTCTTCTCCTTCAGTCTCTCACAAAGATAGTTCATTCAGTATGAAGGATTTGCCATTTGATAGTGTGCTTCGATTAAATCTGATTGGGCTATCAGTTCTCACTACATCACTCATACAGTTTTTTTCTTAAATACTTGGGAGAATTTTAATCACAAGCTCAGGAGTGAAATGGTTCTAAGCTGGACAGTCTCTGTCCAAATCAGGTTCACTGAGAGATGAGGGTGCAGTGGAAACAAAAAGCTTTGTCACAAGGGCTTCCAGCCGGACAAGACAATAAAGCTTCTCTCGAGACCTTTCTGCGCTTGCAGTTTGCTGTCATGTTGACACTCAAAGGTCTCTTACAAGAGCAGGCAGCGAGTGAAGTTCGCAAACAAGGTGTTGGTGGCAGTGACACGAAGTGTCTGTCACTTTCACTGAGTGAACTGTGTAATTGCTGAAACTCTCGTTCAACATGAGGAAAAAGCTGTGGCACCAAGGTATTTTTGACTGGTAATTTGACTTCTTCATCACTGATGTTAACAGCATCTGATAGCCTGACAGAGTTTCTGGCATTCTTTGGTGCCACATCAAGGCGAACACTTTTCTTGTTTCTACTACGCTTCCCAGACTTGCCTGGAAAAGGCACAGACCCCATTTCATCATGGGTATCTTTAGTTCTTTGGAAAGCGGTGCACGAGGACGGTGTTTCACACTCATTGTTACCACTCGTAGAACGATATCTTTGGAAATTATCCTCATTCTTGCAAGTTCGTCCACCTTCCTCAGTAATTTCTTTACACAAGTCCCTGATGTGAGAAACCAGTGTGCCCTTACCAGTCTGATACTTCTTGGACCTTGTCTTTGATTTTTTCCTTGTCCATTGTGTTGTTCTGGAGATTTCCCCATCATTCAAGTTGTCATTTGCTTCTTGTATCAGTGCTGCAGCAATCCTGTCCCTTGTTCGCAAGAAAGCTTCAGCCAAACCCTGAGCTGTGTCACATGATTTAGAGGACACATCATGCATCATTGAGTCAGGCAATGTGACACTATCTGTCAAATTGCATACGCCAGTAGGGGTAGTCGTTTCACTATAGAGCGCTGGTTCTGTCAGATGTATAGAGGTGCTATTATTTGGCTGTGCCTGATTGTTCGCACTTGCTTTCACTGTGATTTCTAATGCAGAAAATGCAGTCTGTTTCTGTTCCCCCTGCACCTGTCCATCAAATAATTCTTCAGCTGTGGTGGGTCCACAGAAGTCTGATTCACAATCACTTTCATCATCTAATTCAGACTCAGTGACACTCCACATCTCATCTGAACTGTTGTCATCCTCTGAAACAAGTACAAGAATTTAAATCTGAGAGGGGATTCTACTGTACCTTATGCACCAGTAAAAGTAAACAACACCCCACCCCCACAATTGGTAGTTTATTGGTAGCTCTTTGAGTCCCAAGTAGGTAAGGATTCACATGTTCAGGTATGTGGAGCATCAGTAGGGATTAGTTTGAATCATATGTGCATAAATCCAACATGACAACTATTCTTCCTGCACAAGCTGGTCTCCAGGGCCATCCATGTGCCACTGTCTCTGCAAAGATTGCTGGGTGACATGCAATCCAAGATGGCAGCCCAAAGCATGAATTCTGCTGCTTTGTAAATTCTGCTACTTTGTGTGAAATTTTGCAAAGGCCAATTCATAAGCAACATCTGCCTTTAGTTGTCCCAAGGGGTGGGGCATTTCCTGCTATATTCCCCAGGGAAGGGGTCACTCCCATATATGGGCTATATGGGTATGTGCCACTCAACAGGGTATACTTTTTGCCTCTCCGACTCTGGAACAGGGTATACAAATCACTGTTTCTCTCTGGAACAAGGTATATTTTTCATTCAGTCTAGCTCTGGAACAAGGTCGTTATTTCTCCTGCCAGAATCCTTCATGATTTATAGTCAAGTCTGTCGCTGCGAAACAGCTCTGAACTGTTGCTATAAATCATGCAATGCCACATGTTTATTCAAGTACACCACTTCCAATTTGTGGAGTTGCCTCTAGTCTGGAACAGGGTATCCATTTTGACCATTTTGATTGTAACAGGGTCACAAAATTGCCTTTCTTTACTCTGAAAAAGGGTCAGGGTCACAGGGATTTAGCGGCACACCCCAAACTTAATTTAAGGGAGTGCTCCCTCCACCTGGGTATTTTCCACAAAACATTTACCCACATGGTGGGGCATTTGTCAGTTTTTATGTGCTATTCAAAACCAACCCCCACCTACTGTGTATCTCAGAGTGTGGGGGAGTGGGGTTTCAGGGTTTACTTTGACTGGTGCATTACATGTGCACTGTAGTATCGGTTTTCATTCTATGCTTCTATTTATTTTTGTACTGTGACTTCTACTTTTACCTGGTCTGTCAAAGGTGCTGAGCAAAATGCTTTCTTCTGTATCACCACATCTGTGTTTGTACTATGGAGTGCAGAAAAAGACCTTTAGTTTCAGAGACAATAATATTTCGTTGCCCAGGGGTACTCCTCGTAATTAGTTTTGGGTGGGAGGTGAAAACCCTTTACATCCTGAACAGTATTTTATCCTAAACAGTATTTCAGGCCCAAAATACAAGATTTTTCGACCCTATTTTAAGTGTAGACTAGTATAATTACAGTATGCAATTTTCTACCTATTTTGGGCCAACATATCAAGTTAGACCTGCATGGGGCAGTACAATTATCTAAAAATACCAACTTGAGACCAAATACCAAGATCTACTATCCTAACATAAAATGAATATGTACCCTATTTCAGAACCCGAATTTTGTTGACCCTCTGATCTGAGCCCTTCCCGTACGCGTAAAGCTGCTCCAAACAAAATCAATGGTGAATTCCGAAAATTGCATCGAAACATTGCGTAGAAGAAGTAGTGAATGGTGAGGTCGACAAGCGAACAAAACTCGGGTCATATTTCATGTAAATATATTCTTTACTGCTTTGCCTTACATAACATCAAGCCGCTTTGCCTTTACATCAACTAACACGCTACAGTCGTCTTGATTAACGCATTTTAGAATTTTAGAATTATAGAATTGAATTTATTTACATGAAATATGACCCGAGTTTTGTTCGCTTGTCGACCACTTCTACGCCAGAGTTATGATAATACGATTTTTGTGTGATACGAATTATTAGGCGAATCAACTTTGACACATTAGCGAATCGACTTTGACACGTTAGCGAACCGACCTGAGACGTAAGCGAACTGGACGTAGGCGAGCCGACTCGTCGGCGAAACGACCGCAATCAGCATATCAACATGTTCAAGGATAAAATATACTGACTCAATTTGTATGGGGAATTATTAACTCCCCAATCCACGCTAGGAACAATATTGTTTTTTTTTCCAGCAAATACAAATAATGTATTGTGGCAGTCTGCATCACACAAAACCAGTGTGATGCGAAATTAATTCAGTGTGAATTCCTCTGAATGCGTTTGTAGATTGCCTCGAACAATGTAGATATTTTAATTTCACAGATCCGGAATAGATAAAGAAAAGATAAAATGCTTAAAGCGGAAGGTTAACTTTTAGAACCTTTGCACACAAACAACACAAGATCGTACAATTATCGGGTATTCGAGCTTAGATAAAGTTTAACCGAACGAAAACTAAAACAAAAGAGCTAGAAAAAGAATAACAAATTACACTACCTTCTCCCTAAGAGCTTCAATATCCGCCTCAATAAATCGCTCGATAAACGTCCCACACGTTTCCTTCGGGGACGAGAGCGCCATTTTGTCTGAACCAGGCTTGGTTACTCAGCACAAAATGGCCGCCACGCGGGTGCTACTGGCTGCTTTTCTTCTCCGTTTAGTTTTCATCGTATACGGAGAATGGCAAGATAGAAATATGAACGTTAAGTACACTGACGTAGATTACAACGTGTTTACGGACGCATCTGATCACGTTGTTGCTGGAAATTCTCCGTATTTACGAGCAACCTACAGATATACCCCTCTTCTGGCTTTGGCCCTGACGCCAAACATTCTAGTTCATCATGTGTTTGGTAAGCTTGTTTTTGCTACTTTGGACATCGTGGCAGGTCTGTTGATGTACAATGAGCTGTGCCGACTCGGATCTGACAGCAGCACAGCAGTTTGGGCGTCCTGTGTTTGGCTTTTCAACCCTCTGATCATCACGGTATCCACGCGTGGAAATGCGGAGTCAGTGGTCGCCGTGCTTGTTCTGGTGACAATTTGTCTTATTTCTAGTGGAAGATTAACTGTCGCTGCTCTGTTGTACGGGCTTGCAGTACACTTTAAGTTGTACCCAATCATTTACAGCTTGCCATTGTATTTGTACGTTGGAGGACCGGAACCGATGCCACAGAAACTGGACACCTACAGTAACTTTCTGCCGCGTCGAATGCTTCATTTTGCATTCCACCCGCTGAGGTTGAAGTTTGGACTTATTGCTTTTTCTACCTTCATAACCATCACTGCCCTAATGTATTACTGGTAAGTGGCATTTTTACCCTCACCTACTGTAAAACCACCATTCTTAAAGTGCACATAAGCCCAAAACTGATATCTTTACAATCGAATCTACATAACAGAAATATGTTGACTATTAGAATAAGTCTGCGTTTTAACGCTACGCCTTTGAGTTATAAAGGTTTATATTTTGAATATGGTAATGACGTGACGTCAAAGAAGGAACAATTTATTATACAAAATCTTGTTGGCAGAGATAATTGACATTTTATCAACATCCATATTTGAATTTGGTGTAAATGATTTTACCAAATACTTTGTATGAATCTGGAAACAGTTCCAATCACGAAGAGAAAGAAATAACATTGAATTACTCCTTTGACGTCACATTACCATATTCAAAACATAAACTTCTATAACTTGTAGGCGCAATCTTGAAACACAGAAATAATCTAATAGTCAACTATTTACTTTATGTAGAATCGATTGTGAAGATATCATTTTTATTTAAATTGATTGATTTGGAAATTAGCTAACCTACTGTACAATACATTGTGTCTATAGTATTGTGATTTCCAGCTATGGTAAATATATAGAGGATATTACACGGCGGCGCGTATCCAGAGCGCGTCATTGCGTCCTGGGATGCACAAATCTCAATTTGGACGCAAAAAATTCCAGCAAGTGCGTCCGCTTGGACGCACTCGAAAAATCAATTTATTGACAAGCGACTCTTTTCGGAACGCGACCCACTAAGCGGAAAGCCGACGCTGATCCTTCACCACTGATAGCGCGTCGGTAAAGCCCGATTTACGCGTTGCAACTTTCGCTTACGACACGAATAAAAAATCACTCCGTGATTTGGTTTTCTGTCGCATACGACACGAAAAAAGTAGTACAATTTCTAAGGGTTAAATCCTGGAATGCGAGTGTGACTGAACAAATATTCGATCAAATGTTACTGTAAACCACTGGCTGTTTGAGCGGCTCAGTTTATCGCGACATGCACACCTTTTATCGATCACGACGACACCGCTTTTAATATGTCAAACAATCTGTCTGCATACAAATCTTAAAACATTGACCTGTAGTCTTGCACATCGACTGAAAATCAAGCTGTCAATTTTTCGCGTAGCGTGGTGAAATTTGGTAACCCAAAGAATTGAGTTCAGATTTGCATAAATATGTTTTGTGCGTATGGCGGACGTCAATAAAATACTTTTAGCTGAAAACCTCCTCGAAAGAGAACAAAATGTGGCAGGAACATAAAAAATGTCCTATCGGCTTGTTATTTGTTTGGTACAAAAATAAGCAATGTGAATAATGACGCGCCACGAATATATTAAAAATGAATATTAATTAGTTGGACCCCACAAAATCCTACTTGGACCCCTAAATTTTGGTCCTTACATAAAAAATGTCCTATCGGCTTGTTATTTGTTTGGTACAAAAATAAGCAATGTGAATAATGACGCGCCACGAATATATTAAAAATGAATATTAATTAGTTGGACCCCACAAAATCCTTCGGACCCCAGTTTTGAAATCCTGGATACAACACTGCTGTACAATAGCAAAGGAAAGCAGTCATTTCCTATCAATTAGTTGGTAAATTCGACACCTTCAGGTTACTGTATCAGTCTAGCTGCACCCCCTAGGTTACCAACCTATACCCGCATTCTGGGAGCTCCACTCCTCACCTGAATGGTGTCCAGGCCTGCAGCATAAAACTTTGTCACTCTTTGCACTGACAGTGCTAAGAGTATCCCTTGTTCTGAGAAAATTTGATGCAGCTAAATAAAATTTAGGCAAAGTTATGCATTTGTCAAGGGACTGACCCCCTGGCCCACCAAGGGGATTGAGTAGGGGGAAATTGGGAAATTGATCAACCCAAAGGGCAAGCCAATTGGTCAGCAGTTGCTCCCTGCACCCGGAGCTGCCCCGTGGGTTTCTGAGACTTAACACCGGGCTTAGCACTTGCTTAGCAGTCACTTCTTGCAGCAGATGGTTGCGTTCAATGTTGCTTGCTCAATCTTAGCAGGATCGATTTATCCCCTCCCACCTTTCCCCGTGGTAAGTTAGTTAACTTGAGATCTACACTATTTATCAGTGTGACAGGTGTCTAGAGGTGGACTTTTGCAGGGTTCGGCCCTTAGTTACTGTGCTTAGCAACTTTCTCACTAGGCACCTACCCCAAACACTCAATCTTGACGATGGGTTAAATATACATGTAGTGAAGCTTTTTATATGCAAAGAAAAATAGACATGTAGCCTTAGTAACCCTAGAAATAAAAGCTGAATGGTGAAATAACAAGACTGGTATTGCCATTGAGCTCGTTGGGTGGGGTCGAGACCAGAAGAAACTAAATTGGAAAGTAGGGACAAGAGCAAAACTCCCAAAAGAGAGTTTCAGTTTCTCACCAGAAAAATATTACACAGTATAGATAACTTGACTTTTCACACCTTGCTCAAATGAAACCTATTGGTATAAATTGTCATTACAACACTCATACACTTGCTTCTTAAAGGTTGAGCGACTCTGCATTTTGGGCTTTGGAGTGAAAAGTTAGCCAGCAAGAAAAGAGTAATGTGTGACTTATCTTTTCATGCACAGTCGATCCACGATAAGCTAGGCTTCGCTTCAATACTTATGTTTTTGTACTACATGCGTTTCTTTTATGAGGCTTTCGAGTATTCACGCTCTGTAACAAATATAAATTGAAAGCGAGGAATGTAACATGAGACTTGTTTACAATATTGCGGTTTTGTTCACAGCGTGTTCAGTCATTTGTGACTAACAAACTCAAAGTTCAGGACTATTTTGGTGTATTTGCTTGTGGCTGCGGCGACCTTAAAAACGGAGTTTGTTTGTTTTCGTTTTTGACTCACGGATATGCATAGCATATCTGGGAGTCATTGGTGTCTACAATCTGTCGCTCACTCACTCACTCATTCGCTCGCTGTGTTAGCTTTTTGGCACGGTTGCTAAGTCAGTACGTGTCTCACCATGGCGGTGAGACGGCTGAATGTTTGTCAAATTCTGCTATGAGCTGCCGCCAAGTTTAACAGAGCCTCAACAAAACCTGTGATTAGCATTGCCACAGCTGTAGCTGCACTCATCCAGAGCTCTAATCACAGTAAAAGCAGGCACATGTTAGCAACTGTAAACAATATCATCTTCCGGCGTAACCTTTGCCCTGATCAATGAGATGAATCAGCAGTGCTTTGATGTCGGGCCAATGTTAGCGTAAACTGTATATCTAAGCAATGTCGCCGCCAAGCTCACCTCGTTGCCTATAGCCTTTCGAAAGTTCTGATTCGGATTCCCTAAAGTTCGATTATACGATTGTCAGGCCATATTTGTCGCACTTGTGGCAGTTAATGTAACGTTCCTCGTATCTTCTAGTAGGAAGACGTTCGTAATCTGCTAGGTAGGTTGGAGGTCGTCTAGTTCGTGTTGGTCGCTGTACCCTCAGGGTGACATCACTGTTTGGTGTGGTCCTGGTCTCGGGTCCCTGGTTGGTTGGGGTTTTGGTTGTTTCTGGCTTGACTGGAGGTGGGGCTGGGGTTATGGCCTGAGGCTGCGGGTCCACTGGAGGCTGCTCTGACTCTTGCGGTTCATGTACCAGTGGAGGTTCGTTCCTCTTCCTGAGGTGGTATCTGTTGCGCCGGTATACGCCTCCCTCAGCTGTTTCCACTGTGTAGGACCTATCGTCCAGTCGTTCCGTGACTGTCGCTTTCTTCCAGCGCTTGTCCCCAAGCTTGACTGGTTTCATCCAGACTGCATCTCCTTGGCTGAGAGGTTTTAACTCTTTCACCCCTCGGTTGTAGTACCGGGCTTGCTTCTCTCGTCGCTTAACGAGCTGCTTCTTCTCCTGTTCGTGGTGTGTGCCCCTCAGTTGGAGAAGTGCTTTCGTGGTGGGTAGGAGTGTTTTTGTTCTCCTGTTCATTAATTGTTCCACTGGACTTGAGTACATGCCTTGGGTGGGTGTATTCCTGTAATCCAAAATGGCTAAGTAAGGATCGTTTCCGGCGTCAATTGCTTTGCGCAGGATTTGCTCTGCTGTCTTGACGGCAGATTCAGCTTTTCCGTTTGCCTGGCTGTTCCCTGGACTACTTGTGTAGTGCTCAAATTCCCACGCTCGTGCGAACTGCTCGAATTTCTCACTGTAGAATTGAGGACCGTTGTCGGAGACTACTTGGTCCGGGCAGCCGTGCCTCGTGAAGTGGTTCTTGAGCTTCAATATGACGATGCTTGCTTTCATATCTGGTATTCTGTCAACTTCCCAGAAGTTGCTGTAGTAGTCTACAGTCACCAGGTATTCTTTGCCGTCATGCTCGAAAATGTCAACTCCTACCTTTTCCCATGGGCGGGATGGTATTTCATGCGGCATCAGAGGTTCCCTCTGTTGGCTTGAACCAAATTTTCCACATGTCTCGCAGGTCTCAATCAACTGTAAACAACCAGCCATGTTGACTTGCTCGAAGTCGTGAGCTCCTGGGCTTGCGTTGTCCGGCAGGTATGCTCTGGATAGCATGTCAGCGATGTGCATCTGGCTTCCACGTTCATATCGTACTTCTATGATGTACTTTTGAAGTCGCATCATCATCCCCTGCAGGCGTATTGGTGCGGATGATAAGGGCTTTTTAAGGATGGATTCCAGCAGCTTGTGGTCGCTCTGCACGTGCACTAGTCGTCCAAAGGTGTATTGATTGAACTTTTCCAGCGAGAAGACAATCGCCAACATTTCCTTCTCTATTTGTGCATATCTTTGCTCGGTGTCAGTCAGGGCGCGGCTGGTGTATGCAATCGGCTTCCCTTCTTGAAGTAGGGCTGCTCCCAGGCCTCTCTGGCTTGCGTCACACTGGATTTCCAGCTCGCGTCCGGGGTCATAATATCTCAGTACGGGTGCCTCTGTAACCAGTTTCTTGATTCGGTCGAGTGCTTTGTCTTGCTCTTCTGTCCACTCCCACTCAACGTCCTTCCTGGTGAGTCGTTGGAGTGGTTCCATCTCGTCAGCTAAACGTGGGAGGAATTTCGCCAGGTAGTTGATGAACCCATTTAGCCTCTGGATACCCTCCACATCCTCCGGTTTTGGCATTTTGAGCACAGCTTTGACCTTCTCTGGATCAATCTTGACTCCTTGATCAGTGAGGATGTGTCCCATGAATGGAACTTCTTTTAACCTCAGTTTCAGCTTGTCCTTGTTGAGGGCCATTCCCTGCTCGCGGCATCTCTGCAGCAGGGCTTCCAGATTCTTATCATGATCTGCGTTGGCTTCTTCAGTGGTGTTTCCGACTCCATAGATCAGGATATCGTCGACTATGTCAAGGACACCGTTCAGGCCTTCCAGCGCTTGATTTACTCTCTTCTGGAAGATCTCCGACGATGCAGACAAACCAAACGGTAGACGGCACCAGCAATATCTGCCGTAGGGAGTGGCAAATGTTGTGAGGAGGCTGGACTCCTCGTCGAGTACGCAGTGCCAGTATCCGGAATGGAGGTCGACAGTAGAGAACACTTTGGCTTGTGCGAGGTCTGGTAGAATCTCGTCTAGTACTGTCAACTGGTAAGTTTCTCTCTTCAATGCCTTGTTCAGTGGTTGAGGGTCAATACAGATTCTCAGTGCTCCGGATTTCTTCGTTGTCACAGCTACACTGCTGACCCAGGGCGTTGGCTCTTCTACCGGCTTGAGGATACCCATATTGATGTAGCGGTCCAATTCTTGTTTTAGGCTCTCCTTGAGTGCTATTGGTATTCTGCAGGCTGGCGTGATCACAGGCGCGACGTCCGGGTCTACCTCTAAGTGTACTGTTCCAGGCAGTGTTCCAAGTGGGCGGTCAAATACGTCAGCGTACCTTTGTACAAGCTGTTCTGCCGTTGCCAGTCGGTTTACTTCGGGCTGTCTTGTTTTTACTGGCGATGTTACCACTGTAAAGTTCTCCTCATTTATCGAGATCAGATTCATCTGTTGTGCTACTCGAGCTCCAAGGAGTGGCAGCAGATCGCCGTTGACAACAATGAACTCCACTGAGTACTTCTTGTGGTTTTTGGGGTTGCGTATTGTGACTCTCACTGTCCCGATGGGCTTGACCTCTGAACCATTCCACATGCGCAAGGTTTTTGTTGTCGGCTTGATCGCATGGCTGTTGACATATTTATCTGGCAGAATATTTGTGGACGCACCGCAATCGACCTGGAATGTGACAGGCTTGTCATCGATTATCATCTCTCTATAGATCTCTTTCGCATATCTCCCTGTATCTACTGCATGGACATGCGATTCAACTGCGATTCCAGATAGCCATTCAATGTCGCTTTCATCGGACGTTTGCTCTGAGATCGCGTGCACACGTGACTTGCTCTTTCGGCAGACTTTTCTAAAATGGTTTTGCCCCCCACAGCCAAGACATGCTTGCTTCCACGCTGGACATTCTTCTTTCTGCAGGGAATGCTCGCCGCCACATACCTGACATGACTTGCGTTGGGGTCGCTTAAAAGCATCTTTAGGCTTCTTCTCATTCTTTCCGAGATTGTGTTTCTTCACTGGCGTCTGTGGTTTCCAGCCCGTTGACACCTTATGAACCTCAGCAGGATTCGCCATTGCCTTTAGCTGAGATGCAGTGGATTCAGCACTTCGGCAGATGTCAATGCATTTGTTCAGCGTGAGCTTTCGCTCCTGGAGCAATTTCTTCCTGATACCTTGATTTTGCACTCCAAGTACAATTCTATCCCTAATTAACGTGTCACGCAAGCACTCACAAAATTCGCATGTCTTCGCAAGTGTTCTTAGGGTGGAGACATAAGCATCTATTGTCTCGTTTGCTGCCTGGTTGCGACTATTGAACACGTTTCGCTCGTAGGTTTCATTTGTTTCACCAATTGTGAAGTCGTCAAACTTCTTCATTATTGCCGTTAGATTCTTCTTTTCATGTTCGTTTGCAAAGGGTAGTCCGTTATAAATTTTCATTGCATCGGCTCCAATGCAATGCAAGAACAATGCTACCTTGTATTCTACACAAACGGCGTCTGAAGCTCCCGATTTGCTTTCAAGCGCTGTTCCCTTTGCGGAGCCGTTTCTTCGGCACGATTCCGTTCATGATGCTGTCAGTTATAACATGTTTGTCGTCTTTTCTCTAGACGTATTTGGCGCTGTTCGATCGTTTCACGATTTCGCCTTGCCCGTGCCTGTTCCCTTCCCTTTTGAAGACGAGTTTCGCGAGACCGTTCTGTTTCAAGTTTTCTAGTTTTCAAATTCATTTTCGTGAACGCAGTTCAATTGTTGCTTCGTTCAAATCTTTCTTAAAAACACTGGCGGAGACGCTAATCGATAATCGACAGTGATTACATAATAGCCTTATTAGGACATTGCCTTAGGCACCTGGCCTAAAAAGGTCGCAGCACACACACCCACACACCCACACACACACGAACATTAAATTTCGAGATGGCGACACGCTTGGAGTCTTCAAATTAATGCATTAGCGTCGTGATTATTTCCCTCACATCGTTCGGGGGTTAGATTAGAGTGTGATATTAGAACCTAAGGAGTGAGTGATAATCGTGTGTTCACGAAATATAACCTTTGACACAATTCAAGTAATAAATGTTTGAGAATGTGCCCTGCAGACTGCATGAATTAATTTGGTGTGTCGACCGTGAGAAATACCTACGGCGTCACGCAATCAATTTTTCTTTCAACGCGAAAGTATAACACACACCATTTTTTTCTCCTTTCTTTGCATGCAGCACTTGACTTTGAAGAAATGATTGCATCAAAACTTTAGACAAGGCTGCCTTTGTTGAGCAGTACCAAAGTAATAGTTGCCAGAGTGAGGGGATATCTGCGATTATCGTATTTCTAGTATATAAAATATGAGCGTCAATCTTTTTTGGGCATTTACAAAATTGTATATAGCCATAAAGATTGTACATGAATATTTTATCATACTTGTGACATAAAGAGTGACTGGAATGTAATGGCCAGTAAACGGGGTCTTTCTTGGTACCTCTCTTGATACAGCAATTTATTGTTTGTGAGTAATTCCAAACAAGAAATTGCAACATTACAAAATGTAAATTATTCCAGAGTTCAGTCAGTCTAATATTCATTCAATTCGAGCTCAACCAAACACATAAATTTGTAAGGGTATGATTAGCTTTAACTTCTGATCATTGTTGCAAGTTCTGGCTCATAAAATTCACATGGACTGTGTGTATCATTGTTTTATAAGCGGAACCATTTTGTCAAAGCCTTATCAAAATCTTCCTATTGGAAGATCTCCATGTAACCCTTTTATAGTGCTCCCCTGCATTTAAATTGTGGATTTACAATACTTTGCTCTGAGAAGAACGAGATAAGTGTAATACTCAAATTTCCAGCCAGCACATTATCGTATTTTTACAGCACATCTGTCAACCTTGCATTGATACAGTAAGTTCTTTCTTAGGTATGGCTTTGAGTTCTTGGAGCACACTTACCTGTATCACGTGACCAGGAGGGATGTTAAACACAACTTCTCAGTGTACTTCTACATGTTGTACCTGGTAGAGAACTCTCCGCAGGCATGGCTACTGGGCTTACTAGCATTCATACCCCAGCTTATCGTGGTCCTGTCCCTTGGGCTCAGGTTCTACAGAGACATCTCATTCTGTTGTTTTGTTCAGACATTTGCTTTTGTTGCTTTCAACAAAGTTTGCACATCGCAGGTATGAACCAATCACTCATTGCATGGTGGCACAATGTTTGTTTCAATGTGATGCTTTCCTGGCACTAAATTCAAGCAGTTACAGTATAGTGTGCAGTCACTCCAAACAGAAGTATGCAATGCATCCACAGCGAAAGTTTGCAAGATAGCAATTGGGAGTTACATACTGTAAGCTTCTGAGTTTTGCTAGAAAAGCCTCACTTTGCCATGTCAACTTCTGTGCATACAATATCAAGGTATCCCCCCCCAATATACCATACAGGTTTTAATTTTTTTACTTGACAAAAAAACATAAAACATTGGCATACGATAAATCAAAATGTTTGTTGCAAATCAGCACATTGATTTTTGGTGGTGGTGGTGGTGGTGGTGGTTGCCATGGATATTGAGCTTGGGAGAACCCTCAATGACGTCATATATTTCATACATTTTTTACTTAATCTCTCTCAATTTTTAACTGATAGGAACGAAACCAACGGCGTATAAAAGAGCTAACGGGGGTCTACAAGAGGGTGTCTCTTTTTGAGAACTTTTTAATGTAAACTGAAAATTTCTCGCATTGTTAAAATTTAAAAAATCAAAAAAGTTTTGAATAAAAAAACTAAGACACATTTTGAACCTCCATGAGCCCTTTCATATGCCGTTATTTTCGTCCCAATCGGTTAAATATTGAGGGATATTAAGTCAAAAGTATGAAAAACCTGCGATGTCAATGATTGCACAATAACGTTTGCCACTGGCAGACATTATTAGAAGCAGCTAGACAATTTAATAACAAACAGTTTGATACATAGCATGCCTATGTTTAGTCAATTGATGCCATTTAAATAAGATTTTGCTGGAAGTGGTCGTTTGCGAGGGGGGGGGGGGGGGGGTGATACCTGAAAAGCCCTGGCCAAACGAGATGCAAGTTTTCAAACTTGCGCAGACTTTCGTTTCGTTTGGCCACCCATTTGCACGGACTTGCATCGACTTGCATTGAATTTTAACATGATCAAGTTTTATGCAAGCCGACACAAGTTTTCACCGTTGGGCCACGCAACGCAAATCAATGCAAGTCGACGCGTTTTTAAATTGTTATTAAGGAAGTGTTAATGTTTGAATTTACAAAACCCTCTCTCCCTCATTTAGATTGTGAATTTCTAGCAACATTCAAATCATTGATATTTTTACTGACTCTGAAGTCTATTGACGCATTTTGTGTGTGAAAATTAGGCTTTACGAGTTAGGCCACTCATTAACTATCACCTCACAGAAATTTCGAGCTCATAATCAAATTGCTAAGTATAAGATTTGTAATGCACACTCACGAGCAAGAGTGTAGTGTATGATGTACTTGTACAGTAAGGGCTATTTTTTGTTTGTTTCAGTACTTTCTGTGGTACCTTTGTCTCCTTCCTCTCGCTTTGCCGTCAATAAGACTCAGTCTCTCCAGAACTCTACTGCTGAGCGTTGCTTGGTTTTCTACGCAGGTGAGAATTCGTGTGACCTCGATTTATTGTTATCAACAGCCACATCCTGGAGTTTCTGAGGAATAACATGGTTTATCTGCATGTGCGTATGCACATTTTATATCAAGTGCTGTTTTTCATTCCTACAACTCAAATAATATTCAGTCTTACAACTCAAATATGCTCATGTCATGGTAGACCATCTGATCACCTGATTTCCATGTGAACCACACCGAAAGCCCATCGCTGCCCAGGGTCCCCACCTCCTTTGTCCCTTTTTAAACTCCCTATTAGCCATTTTGGAGTTGTGCAAAATATAAAATAACCCTGTCGCAAGAAAGAGCACATCCAAATTAGTAAGTAGCCAGGTTTCAGCACAACTGGCCCATCACAAACTAAACGGCGAACATAAAATCCAGAAAAAGAAGGTACATTACAGTAAAAGGGGTCAAGTGGCCTCCTGGAACCATACAAGAATCTTTCTTAAAAGCCCTCAAATAAGTTCTGATCGGCATCGTTTCTTAAGGTGATTCCCTAGAAAAAGAATCTGTCATAGATTTGTAACGAAACTTGGCACAATCGTACAGCAACTCTAGTGGGTCACAATGATGCAATAGAAACAAGGGGTCACCGTGCTCGTTTTTACGGCACAAGCTAACGAATATGGTGTTCTAGCGTCTGTTGTGTGCACCCCGATACTGGGAAATAAGGTCAATGATTTTTCATGCAGTCTGAAATATCACCAAACCCTCAACTTTATTCTATTGATTATTCACCGATGTCACGGAAAAAGATATGTGAAAAGCTCCAAATATATTTTAACACCAAAAATTGGTGCGAAGTTGATGTGCTGTCTTGAACCGGAAGTAGCCCGATCCGAAGCATTTCTTTTAATTGCGTAAAATCTTCCAA
The DNA here is from genome assembly GCA_964036295.1 of Plumapathes pennacea. Classification (NCBI taxonomy): domain Eukaryota; kingdom Metazoa; phylum Cnidaria; class Anthozoa; order Antipatharia; family Myriopathidae; genus Plumapathes; species Plumapathes pennacea. Next base: position 26,640,994 of record OZ038463.1, on the reverse strand, counting down.
TAGATTTCTGGCTATATTTTCCTATTTTGCTAGAAATACTGTTTTTATTGAAATTATGGAATAAAAAATGGGGGTCACTGTGCTCGTTTTTGCGCATTTGTCAGGAAAATGCGAATATTCACTTCAAAATACGTCTTTCCGAGAGGGGACTGGAACGAGTTTCAACTTTCAAGGTGGCTGCTCCCATAAGGAACGACGAAAAATAAAACTTATTTGCGTAAAGAGTGCAAAGAACTTTCGATCTTGAAATTTCGGTGTTTCTTAATGTCCACCATCTCAAAAGTGTTAAGCACACTAAAGATGCACAATGCAAAACTAGCGAATCACCTTAACTTGTTTTTGCAGGCTATCTGGCTTATCCCGGCCTACTATTTAGAGTTTGAGGGCCGTAACACGATGGTGTATGTTTGGGTCGCCGGGTTGGCTTTCTTTTCCGTCAACATGTTTATTTTGTGGGAACTTGTAAGACGTCATGAGATGCGAGTCCCAGTGAAACAGAAAGCATCATATCCTGCGCACATGGACTAATTGCTGAGGATTCGTGGAGCACTTGATTTTCCAGAACACGCTGTCGTTGTAAACGCTCGGTAGGGCAGGATCCAGCATATCCACAATAAACAAAAATAATGTTATTTACGCCACACATTGACTTAGGCCTGTTTCAAACGTTGAACTTCACATGGTGTCGAATACAATGAAAACAAGAGTGGCGTTGCCAGTGAGCTCGTTGGGTGGGGTCGAGACCAGAAGAAACTAAAATGGGAAGTAGGGACAAGAGCGAGACTCCCAAAAGAGATGTTCAGTTTCTCACTATAAAAATATCACACAGTATAGATAACTTGACTGTTCACACCTTGCTCAAATTAAACCTATTACTATAAATTGTCATTACAACACTCATACACTTGCTTCTTAAAGGTTAAACGACTCTGCATTTTGAGCTTTGGAGTGAAAAGGTTAGCCAGAAAACAGAAAAGAGTAATGCGTGACTTATCTTTTCATGCTCAGTCGATCTGACAGTTTGACTTTGAACACTTATTTTTAATTAAAGGCCACAATAATCTAGCCTTTGCTTCAATACTTATATACATTTTTTTACTGAATGCGTTTCTTCTGAGGCTTACGAGTATTCCCAGTGCGTAAAAAATATAACATTGACAGCGAGGAAAGTAACACGATACTTGTTTACAATATTGCGGTTTTGTTCACAGCGTGTTCAGTCATTTGTGATTAACAAACTCAATGCTCAGGATGTATTTTTCATTTCTAGTATACATTTACCACTGCGAAACCAAGGCTACATGATCGAATGGAAGAAATATTTCAACAGGCACTCTACGATAAACCGAAGCATTTTGACAACTGTCACGTTCACGCACAGCATAAACATGTGAGATATTTACAGAACAGCATTGTGTTGTCTTAGACCGCAACAATGGATATTTTGTCACGAAAACGGATATCCTTTCGGCAAAAAAAATTTACAAAACAGGTATAGTATGTACAAGACAACATATGTCATGTACAGTGTAAAGCATATTAAAACTAGACTGGCGTTGCCAGTGTGCTTGCAGCGTTAGTTGGGTCGAGAGCAGAATAAACTAAAATGGAAAGCAAGGACAAGAGCGGAACTTCCGGGAGACTTCCAGTTTCTCACCAGAAATATATCACACAGTATAGAGAACTTGGCTTTTGACACCTTGCTTAAATGAAACCTGATTAAACTAAAAATTTATCATTACAGCACTCATACACATAGTTCTTAAAGGTTGAGCGACTCTGCATTTTCAGCTTAGAAGCAAAACGGTTACCCACCGAGTAAATCTGAGTAATGCGTGACTTGTCTTTTTATGAATCAATTTTGACAATTTGACTTCAAACACTTAATTCTAATCAGAGGCCACGATTATTCCAGCCTTCGCTTCAATACTAGTCTGTCTTGTTTTTTAACTGAATGCGTTTCACTTCTATCAGGCTTTCGAGTATTTGTGCTTTGTAACAAATATAAAATTGAAAGCGAGGAATGTAACACGAGACTTGTTTACACTTGTGTTGTGGATCAATAAGGCTTCATACTACACTAGTTTTCCAACTTTACTTTATTCCGGGAAAGTGAATTGTTTGAACACTAGCAATATGAAAGAACAAAATATATAGAAGAAACACGAGTGAAGGAAGCTGACACTAGAAACGAAGCACAAAACACGAAACTTACACTGTGCGAGTCCCCTGAAGCCAAATAAATCCATAAAATAATGTGTCGCGATGACCTGAACAAAACCAAAAGCTATGCACTACTGAAGTATACAGAGCATGCCACAAACTAAATAGCTAGAATTAGCATAAAAATTAAAATGCAAAGAATGTACCAAAGCACGAGTAAGTAAAACAAAAGAAAACAAATGCCAATGAAACAACTAACACCCAAAACATTTTAACGCGAATGATACAGAAGAATGGGCCAATATTAAACAAAAGACTCCGCCCCCCAGTAGTCGTTCTAAGTCAAAATTACATAATTCCAACTGTTTATCAGTGATGCCAACAATGTCATTTCCAAGTCTAGGTTTGTCCAATTTAAGTGGCGAACGGTCCTCCACCTTATCCCTCTTTAGCCTCGCCATCGATAGGTAGAATCACGACCAGTCGTTGCACCACTCGTTGCACTGTGACAAAGTCGCTTTCTCTGTATTCACCGGTGGACTCTCCTGGCCTCGGATTCTTGTATCGCACTTTCACCTTTCTGACTTTCCCGTCTTGACTAGGAAATACCTTCGATACAAGGCCAAGCTTCCAGTTGCTTCTGACAAGGTTAGAGTCTTGAATGAGGACTACGTCTCCTTGCAGGTTTCGCCTCTCAGTGTGCCATTTTTTGACGGACTATAAAGCTTGGGAAGTAATCCCTGTTCCATTTTTTCCAAAAGCTGTCCACAATCCTTTGCACAAACTCATGGCGGTGACTGGGATTTGTGGTCTTTAGGAATGGTCCTCCCGGCACTCGAGCGGTAGCACACCCCAACAGAAGGTCGTTAGGGCAGAGATATGTTCCTTCTTCAGGGTTCTGCGGATGTCTCTCAATGGGCCTTTCCTTCACCAAGTTGGCGGCCTCAAAACAAACAGTTTGAAGCTCGGCTGGTGTCATCACCTGATCTCTGACTGCCACGGTGATAGCCTTCTTGACTGACTTGAGTGCCTCGCTGCAACCATTCTGCCATGGAGCATCTGGTGAGGTGAAGTCCCATTGTATACCCTTCCTTTGAACCTCGTCTTTCTTGGTGTTGAACAAGTGAATGACCCCATCCATGTTGACTGCTTGAATATCAGCGGTAATCTTCTGAACACCATAGACTTCAAAGTAAACAGTTTCACCACTCTTGTCAACCAGCGGTAGCTCATATTTGTGAGACTTAATATTTTCTGTGTCACCGCCCACTTTAACCACGGACAACTGCACCGGTACTCCCTTCAACTTTTCCGTCTTGGCCTTCTTAAATGTGATGAAAGACATGGTGGCACCACAATCCCACATGGTGTTCACCTAACCAAACCTGGTGTTGATTTTCATCAGTTGGAGCAGGCATGTGCAGTCACTGTTGACTTTGGAAGTCCCTACAAGCGAGTGAAAGCTGACCCCTTCCACGTGGGCTGCATGGAGTGATTTGTGGTGATACTTCTTGCAACAGTCCTCTCCACACACTTGCCTTTCCTTGCAGCTTGAACTCCTATGTCCCAGGCCTAAACAGGACCAGCAGGCTCGATTCTCCTTTAGTAACTTGATTTTTCTTCGCTTGGCATGGACAGGTAACCCCGGCATTCGGTGATCTTGTGATTGTCAGTGTGATGCAACCAGCATTTACTTCCACTCTTCTTGTTGGGTATATGGAGCTTCTCAACCTGCCTTAAATACCTCTCGTGAGCTGCGAAGTTTACTGTAGACTTGTGTGTTGAACTGTTCCCGCGCAGGTCGGCAAGGTCATACTTAATCGCTCTCCTTTTCTCCAGCAGGAAATCCAATAAGTGCGGGAATTTGTTAGTCTTGTCAACCTCGGTATTTTTGCGACACACCAGTTCAGACCATCGTTCCCTGATGCTTGACGGAAGTCACTTCTCTATGATGCTGACTGAACTAGTGGTCGTAATTTCCCGCTCCATGGAAAGCCTCCCCAGGTCTCGGTGCCCTTCCTCAATTACTCCAACAAACTCGATGAATTTCTTGTGATCTCCGTCTCTGATTGGCTTGAACTGCTTGATTTCGTTGATGATGGCGTCCGCTACCATAGCAGGATCCCCGTATTCTTCATCCAGTCTCTCCAAATTTTGTTTACGTCGTCGCCCACACCTTTGACAATGGTCAACTCGCTCTTGCCTAAGCATGATCTCAGAGCGTAGGCGGCTGACTGAGGGCCTTGCATTTCAGGCATGACTTGCTGCTTGAAATCATCTTTGAATCTTGGATAATCCCTAATCCCACCTTTAAACTTGGGCATTTTCATCCTCTCCAATCTGAGACCACTTGGTTTTGTCGATGACTTGTTGCTGTTTGGCTCTCCGTGGATCTCCAAGAATTCTCCAATTCTCATGTTAATTTTCCAGTAAATTTGCTGGATAGGTTTTATCCACGAGGAACTTAGGCCGCTTCGGGATCAAATTGCATGATCAAATTAGAAGCGAGCGCTAATCTAATAAGCGAGGCGTGCAAGCTGAAGGGTGCTAAAGACTTGTCACAGAGTGAATCTTAATATTAGAAGATCAAAATTATTAAAATTTAGTACTCTAATTTGGCGCAATATTCAAGTCGAGGCGATCGTTTTCACCGCGCAATCATCAAAACTCAAATCGTACGTGGAGCCTGCGACCAATTTCCTTGACTATCCACCGGATTTTTGGCCATTTCCTTCATACAGCGAGGCCTAGCTTCTGATTGAGTGTAACATTTTGGTGCGGAGCTCAAAAAAACTTGCCGAGGCGAACGTTGAGGTTTATCCGATGAGTCGTCAAAATGGCTGGCACACTAGAAAAAGCTTATCTCCACCGCAAACCCTACGCTTGCATGGTCAACGTTCGGTAAGTGTGCTTAGCTGCTTCAGCAGATTCGGCTTTGTCGATTTCTTTACCTTCGAAACACTGAATTTCACGCCACCATCCAGTCCGGATGCGAGTCGAAGTAATTCGTCCGAAGCCGTTCATCATCAAATAAAAATATAATAGTTGATTGGAAAATTGAGACGACACCGTGCTGCCCTTGCAATAGCATTTGGATACAACGCAGAGTAAATTGTTCAGTTGTAGCGCAGTAAAATGTCAATGAAGTGAGTAGTCCGTATTTACTGTACTTATGTTTCACACTATTAATTTGTTACGCTCTATTTACCTGAGGGTCAGCCTAATTGCTTGGGTAGGATATACCTGTAATTATGGCTTCAGATCCTCCTGGGTAAGCTCTATTTACCTGAGGGTCAGCCTAATTGCTTGGGTAGAATATACCTGTAATTATGGCTTCAGATCCTCCTGGGTAAGCTCTATTTACCTGAGGGTCAGCCTAATTGCTTGGGTAGAATATACCTGTAATTATGGCTCCAGATCCTCTGGGGTAAGCTCTACTTACCTGAGGGTCGGCCTAATTGCTTCGGTAGAATATACCTGTACTTATGGCGCCAGATCCTCTGGGGTAAGCTCTATTTACCTGAGATTCAGCCTAATTGCTTGGGTAGAATATACCCGCAACTCTGGTTCCAGATCCTCTTGGGTAAGCTCTATTTACGTGTCTGTCAGCACATTCCTTGGGTAGAATATACCTGCAATTCTGTATCGAGACCCCTTTTAACAATTCTTAAATAATTTAGAACTCCTTTTTGACGGCACCGGGAAACCCTCAGCCACAAGTGACATTTGTGGCAGTTTTTATTAAGTTTGTTTAGAAAACCCTCAGGTTCAAAATTTCGCCTATTATAGTCAGAGCCTTATCTCAAGTTCCGGAGAGTTTACCTTTTCTGAACAAAATAAAATCGGCCTTCAGAAGCTAGAAGAAGGAGTAAGCCAGTCAAACGATGATATAGACGGTTGACTGAGCAAACACAGGCCGTTCAGCTCATTTTTTTTTCCTGGCTATTTCATGCTACGCTCAAATTTTATCGCGAGTAGTTGTTGAAGTATCATCAAGATTGCACGAAGGATTTGGGTTTAGCGAGGTTTTGTCGTTTATACACATCCATGTGTTGTTTTAGTTTTCAGGCGGTCATTACTGTCGCCTCGCCCAGCGACCTAGCGCCTCTTGCCTCATTACGTCATGAAGTTAATGAATGTGACTCACATCGATCCGTCCAGCAAAGCGCTAAATACTCTGTGAAGACCGGGATTGTTCGTATTCATGATATGCTTCGCTCCCTGCGGCATCTCCAGAGAGCGCGCAATTCAATGATTTGGACTTGGCAAAGGTTTATAAACACCGAAGGTCTTTGTGGATTGTACATTTTGATGAATGCCATACGTTCTTGCTCATACGTCAAAGACGTCCAACCAGGAAATCCTGAGTCGAGTAAAGCTCCTCATGTGAAACGATTCAGTCAGCCTGAATATAAACCAATATCACAGCACGCGTTTTGTGCGGTCAACTTTATCACCTCGCCCAGAGACCCAAGCGGTCATCTGTCGCCACTTTCCTCGTTACGTCACGAAATTAATTTGTTTGGCCGGATTCCAATTCCGCCGAAGGGGATTATCACACCTTTTCCTGGCCGACCTAAGTTCCTCATGAGCCCATCTCGGTGACCGCTGTCTCCTTGTCCAGCAGACTAATGAATCTCTTGTGAGCCAACTTGCATCTTTCGAACTGAAGATCAAAGTCCCTCTGGGCCAGTTTAATGCCGCCAACTGTTACAGCTCCTGGCGATTCATCAGCGAGTAAATTTCTCAAATCATCTGCTTCATGTCGGAAACATCTCTTCCAAATCGCGAGAACGATCAGCTTGCTCAATTTCATGTCTTATCTTGAAAGCGAGGAATGTAACACGAATCATGTTTAAAATATTATTGCGGTTTTGTTCAGTGTGTTCAGTCCATTTGTGACTGCAAACTTAATGCTCAGGACTATTTCGGTGTATTTTTCATTTCTGGTATACAATGACCATTGCAAAACAAAGGCTACATGATCGAATGAAAGAAACATTTCAACAGGCAATGTACGATAAGCAGAAGAATTTTAAGAGGCAACAGATGTCATGTACAGAGTGAAGCATAAATCGCCATTGTTTTGCGGCTAAAGTTCATTTTAGCTTTGGTTTCCGTTTTCGGATTGCTTTCTTCCCAGAAGTATTTCGTGTCGCCACAGAAAGTTTTGTCGGGACTAAATATTTAGTGGCTACAGAGATATTTGCAATCCCCAGCGGTATCCATCAAACATCTGTTTACGACTATTCTCAAAGCTTCCGCCGTGAACTAAAGAACGCAAGCCAAAATCGTTCCCTAACATCCAGTTTATCAGTGCGTGTTCGGCACAAACCCAAACCGTGTTGAGTTTGGATTAAATGCAGTTAACTTTTACACACAAGTACCGAGCAATTCATAGCCACACTCGAGTTGTTTAACGAAGTCAAGTACGTCATTGCATATCAGGTGATAATCTGAACCAATCGCCGTGTGCTGATTCTCGACCGACAAAAAGTAAACGTTTTTAAGCTCGCGTTGGGCCCCAGGCAACAAGACTGGGGCTGCCAGTGAGCTCGTGGCGTGAGTTGGGTCGAGACCAGAATAAACTAAAGTTAAAAGAAGGGACAAGAGCGAGATTCTCAAGAGAAATTTTCAGTCCCCCCCCCCCCCCACCCTAGTGCGTGACTTGTCAATTTTGACAGTTTGACTTCGAACACCTATTTCTATTCGGAGGCCACGATCAGAGGCCAGCCTTCGCTCCAATACTTATATATTTTCTTTTATTGAATGCGTTTCTTTTATTAGGCTTTCGAGTATTCGTGCTTTGTCACAAATATAAAATTGAAAGCGAGGAATGTAACACGAGAGTTGTTTACAATATTATCGCGGTTTTGTTGCACAGCGTGTTCAGTCCATTTGTGACTAACCAACTCAATGCTCAGGACTATTTCGGTGTGTTTTTCATTTCTAGCACACAGTTACCATTGCAAAACATAGACTACATGATCGAATTGAAGAAACATTTCAACAGGCACTCTACGATAAGCCGAAGCATTTTGACGGCACAGGCTCGCAGCATGATACATGTAATATACTCACAAAGCCACGTTGGTGGTGTTTTAAGCTACGAGGATGGATGTTTTCGTCACACAAATGGATATATTTTTGGCCAAAAACAGCTACAGTAAACAAAGAAGCAAGGCAACTGTAAGCTCGCGAATTTGTAAAAAGGACTTTTTTTTGCGAAAGTAGCTATTTATAGAACTGGCTCAATTGACCACTTTGTGGTGAACGCGGGCTAAAAAAGTGTTTTATAATAATTGAGAGAAAAGAATTATTGACGCGGTTTTCACGGGTCATGCGACCGCAGCACTCTCCAAAATAACAGATTGTACCTTTTTGGCTCCAGAACTAAAAAGAGCATGCCTGAGGCTTCATTTTGGCGAAGCAGCGGCAATTTGTTTTTTTGAGATTTCATAAGAGTTTGTATGCGGCCGCCATGTTAGTCGAACTCGGAACACGAAATGAAGTTGATCTGTGACTCAGCTTGATGTCCAGTTACTTCACATCTTTCGCAGTGCCAATTTTAAAATGTTTCATGATGGAAAACTTTATAGTTCAGACACAAGCACCGATTTTAGTCGGTCACGAGCGTGTCACACGGCTTTGTTGTCACGGTATTCAAACGACCATAGCTCCCGATAGATATTTTGTATCGATCTCAGAATTTTGCTTTAAGTCTTAAGGCATGATAGTCTTGAACATATCAATGTATTGGACTTATAGGATACGTTGCATGCAAACCAAGAATTGAAAAACCTGGCTAATTTGCATACTTATGAACTTGTAAACATTCACCGGAAATGGATATTTTCAGTTTTTTTTTTTAAGCCGAGATTCAATATCTTTCGGCCTAGTATCTTCCAAGCCGTATTTACAGTCACTACATACATTTTGGCGGATACTAAACCAACGGCTTCAGATTTCTTTGCGATAATGCCATTGGTGCCACTGATTGTTTGACCTTCATGGCACCGCGCCAAAATGTCGCAATAACAACGCAAAACACAACAGAGTGAAACATAACCAAGCTCAGAATCAATGGCCAAACAAACTTCGAACGCATGACAAGCCTTCAAAATGAGAACACGTTCTGAACAAAAATATGGTCGCAACAACTACGACAACATCTTGCTTTTAAACTGCGTTGTTTGACACGCCCTGTTACGCGCCTTCATCATGCTCAAATTTGGAAAACCGCAACTGCCTTATTTGGAAATCCATTGTTGACAACAGAGGGAATAGGGAAGTAGGGAAGGGAAGTGATTACTATACCTCACAAATCCCAAAGTGGGATTCGCGAGCTAAAAAATGAGGCAACAGATGTCATGTACAGTGTAAAATGTTTATGGATAAACAGTCATCGTAACTTTGGTGTCCGTTTTTGGCCTGGTATCTTCTCAAAGTATTTCGTTTCGCCACAGAAAGTGACTAAATAATTAGCGGCGACAGAATTATTTGCAATCCCGTAGCGGTATCCATCACATGATCGAACCATCACTACAAACATTTGTTTACGGCTATTCTCAAGTCTTCCACCGGCGAACGTAAGAACGCAAGCAAAATCGTTCCCTGAATTCCAGTTTATCCGTGCATGTTCCACAGAGCCAAACGGTGTTGAGTCGAGTTTCTCACTCACGCAAACAGGTAGCAAGGCCATGTTCTTGCCTTCCTGACTGGTTGAAGCTGAACTAAAAGGGCCAATGCGTAAGTGATATGGAGTGTATCAGGTTCTAAAAGCATTCCAACATGTGCTGCAGAGATTAGGCTATTACAGTAAGCTGTCAACGGGATATTGTAAAATGCCGATGTGTTGATGGCAAGCTATAGCTAATGCTAATAATATGTGGGCAGTAACGCAAGCTCAGGTTGTTAACTCAAGTTTACACTAAAGTGTAAACTTCCATTAGAACCCATTTCGCATGCGAAAGAAGTTGGCAGTGAAATAATGGCACTCAGACAAACTGCGGTTAAATGGGTGACTGGTACCTGGGAGCTCAGAAGCCAGAGGCGCAGGGATGAGCCAGCTAGTGAGGTGCTCGTACCACACTTAAGGCGCGGGGGATGAGCAGCATGGATAGGGTATGCAAACCCTAGGCATGAAGGGGTCGCAAACCCACATTCACCAGCAAGTGGTGCAGCACTGGCAGGTGAGCACCCGAGGCCAGTCACCAGTTTAATGGGGTATGGGTGGGACGGGAAAATAACTGCACTACAGATATAGCTGCGTGTGTATCACCACACAAGCTGAACTAAAAGGACCAATGCGTCGTCTTGGACGATTTCGATTTTCTTTCACATAAACATTACCGGGGATACAATAAAACTGCTCAAAGTGAGATCTACCAACGACCACTTCTTCAATCGTGTTCCAATTTTCAAATAATAACGCGACGTGTTCTGCTGCCTGTTTGATCTTCATGGCACCGAGCCAAAATGTCGCAACAACAACACAAATGCACAGCAGAGTAAAACTTTGATTCCAAACGAAAGTCAGATTTTCTGACGCTTTACTTGTATCACCAAGATAATACAAAGTAAAAGAATACAAAGTACCTTTAAGTTCACCTTCATACTAAACAGTTACATACAATCCACTATCAACCGACTGCCAAGAATCGAAGTTGCTTCGCCGTTCATGTCACTCGGGTTCTGATCTTCGCATCTGGAGCGCCTTCGTTTAGCTTGTTCCTTCAAGTTCTCAACGTTCTGGATATCAGGATCTTCGTACATTTCTGTACAGTTGTGGATAGTTGTGCAGTTCAAAGGACCGACCCAAACCAAAACCGCTCAGTGAAATTTAGTGTGGGTCTACCGCAGCCGGCGTATGCATTTGTAAGTAGGATGAGCGGTCTAGAAAAGAATCCACAAAGCCAACTAAGGCACACAACACACAAGTCAATCGCCCGCATCTCGCTGTCTTCAAAATGGCGAAACTGCTCGGGCCTGGCAAGTCATGTGGTCACTAACGTCATTACAAATCACGTGGTAATATGAACCAATTACCATGTGCTGATTCTCGACCCAGAAGAAAAAAATCTCCTTTTTTAAGCTCGCGGGGACCACGCCCCACGAGCAATTATCATTGTTTACAGCTAAAGTTCGTCATGGCTTTGGTGTCCGTTTTCGGCCTGGTATCTTCCCAGAGGTATTTCTTGTCGCCACAGAAAGTTCGTCGGGACTAAATAAGTTATTCGCAAGTTATTCGCAATCCCGTAGCATTTGTTTACGGCTATGACCGTGAACTTAAGAGCGCAAGCCAAAATCGTTCCCTAAAACCCAGTTTTATCCATGCATGTTCAACAGAGCCAAACAGTGTTGAGTTTGGATGGGATACAGCTAACTTTACACACAATTGTATTAACGTACAATTCAACCGCAGCGCCCACATCTCAAGTTGTTCGCGAAGTCACCTTACGTCATCGCATATCACGTGGCAATGTGAACCAATCACCGTGTGCTGATTCGTAACAATGATGAAGAACGAGCAATGAGCAAAAATATTTTTGCTTCAGCTAATTTGCATTGTCTTCGACGCATGCGAAGTTCGACGTTTGAAACAGGGCTAAGTGCTGCGTAACGGACAGCAACACTGCAATAAACAAACAACTTGCACAAAATGTTACTGACTTGGACAGATTTTACCAATTCGCTGCTAGCCTGCAGATACAGACCCTTCTCACCAGGCGCTTACTGAAACACTGTACTAGGGGACCATTCATTATTTATGCCTGGGGGGGGGGGGCGCTGGCAAGATTCATTACAACAATGAACAAAACGTTTTGACCCCCTTCCAAACCAAGAAAAAACATCATGACCCCCTAGCACACCGTGTTAAAACCATACAACCCCACCCCCAGGAAACCCACTACCCTCACACTTTACCTCTGTGTGCTATATAAAGATAAATGGTAAGAATCACAGTTTCCTTTCAATGTTGATTGAAATACAAAACCAGTAGCTGAAATTCAGGAAAGGTCCGGTTTGCCTTTTTAAGGTCGCTTACGAAGTGGGGCGAGCTTACAGGAGTCGCGATGTCCCTCCAGCCTTCTGTGTCAACAGTGAACTTCCAAATAAGGATTTTGCCAATTTCAAATTTGGGCATGATCGTGTTATGCGTTATAATAGCAGTTCTCCAAGTAAGGTTTTCTGGAACTCGTCATTCTGGTGGTCAAGCATTCGAAGTTAGTTTGGTCACTGAGCCTAAAAGTTCCGCAAATGTAGATTACATTGTGATTGTTAAGGCACGAAAATATAACGCCGTTGAGCGTGGACGCTGAAGACACTGAAATTATAGGTCAAACTGCATGGCTATACTGTTATCATGAAGTGCAGCCATTTCGTTGTTTTTAAACGAAAACCAGCCGCTGAATGAGGGCGCAACAGCAGCTTGTGAACTTGAAATGTTTGACGAACGCTCGCGTTACTATTTAAACGGAGTGGTAAGGGTAAATAAAGTCCATTTATATTCAGAAGCGACTCGACCAGAGAACCGTCGCATATTCTTTTACGCAAACTTCGAAGACTCTTGGAAAAAAAGAAACAACGTCGCTGTCACTTGTTCAAATTGTCATATTCCACAGCAATAAAAACTGTACACAAATGGAAGAAGAATAATGCGTGACCGAAACCGCAAGTCTTGAAACTCAGCCAAAAGAAGAACGGCACAGTTTTCTCTACATGTGTATTTAGTTTGGATGCAGCCCAGGCGAAGTATCATGACTTCTGATACATTTGTAGGTGTCAAATACTAGCTGTGCATGATACTGGATACTGGAAGAAGATTCAAAAGTGAATATGATTGACCAAAAGCGCAAGTACAGTTATCAACAAGTTAAGTGTATCAGATTTCCCTAAAATTTATTTAACTTGAAACTCAGCCAATAAAAGAAAAGCATAGTTTTTATTAAGGTCCCCCATTCACTCTGCGTCCACAATGGAAATCCATATAAAGATGTGTTCTTTTGTGTTCTATCCAAATTTGGGCATTCCAAATTTGTGACAAACGGGTTTAACTCGTCGAAGGTGGTTTCTTCTGATTTATCATGGTTGTCAAGCATTTGAAGCACTATGATTACGAAAGCATGCCGCAATTGAGCGAGAATGTTCGGACAAACGAAGATGATGAAACTACATGGTTATTATGCCGTGATCATGAAATGCAGCCATTGTGCCGCTCTTTTTTAAACGGAAACAAGTCGGTTAACGAGGGTGCTTCTACAGCTGTAACACATATCGAGGTTGACACAGCGAGGTAATTATGCTCGAAACTCAACACCGTTTGGTTCTGTGGAACATGCACGGATAAACTGGATTTTAGGGAATGATTTTGGCAAAAATTTCGTGGATTCAATATTTGATGGATACCGCTACGCGATTGCAAATAACTCTGTCGCCGCTAATTATTTAGTCCCGACGAAACTTTCTGTGGCGACACGAAATAATTCTAGGAAGATAACAGGCCGAAGACGGAAACCAAAGCTACGATGAGCTTTAGCCGTAAAACAATAGCGATTTATGCTAAATACATTGTACATTACATTTGTTGCCTAACAATATGCTTCTGCTTATCGTACATTGCCTGCTTAAATGTTTCTTCCATTCAATCATGTAGCTTTTGTTTCGAAGTGGTCAATGTGTACTAGAAATGAACAATACACCGAAATAGTCCTGAGCATTGAGTTTTCAGTCATAAATGGACCGAACACGCTGTGATCAAAACCGCAAAATATTGTAAACAGGTATCGTGTTTCATTCATTCCTCGCTTTCAGTCCCGCGGGATTTCAGTTTTATATTTGTTACAGAGCACGAATACTCTAAAGCCTGAGAGAAGAAAGGCATTCAGTTAATAAAGAGAGCAGATAAGTATTGTAAGCGAAGGCTGGATTAATCGTGGCCTCTGATTAGTGGCCTGTGTCACGCATTAATCAGCTTTTCTTGCCGGCTGACACTTTCGCTCCTAAGCTCAAAATTCATTCCTCGCCTTTAAGAATCAGATGTATGAGTGTTGTAATGATAATTTATAGTTTAGTTAGGTTTCATTTGAGCAAGATGTCAAAAGTTCTCTGTGTGTGATATTTTTCTGGTGAGAAACTGGAAGTCTCTCTTGGGAGTTCCGCTCTTGTCCCTACTATCCATTTTAGTATATTCGGTCTCGACGCAACTCACGCCGCGAACTCACTGGCAAGGCCAAATCAACTGGGTCCCTGCAACTTTACCGTTCGAGAAAGCTCGCCATTTCTGGCCGTTGGTACTTTTTCCGGTCGTCTTTGCACTACAGAGATCTATTTGAAACTAAATTACCCTTGACGGGTTCAACTAGCGATCCAATTCTTAACATTTTGTTAACTCAACCTCCGTGCGGACGTCCTCCCAGCCTTCGAGTTTCGTCTACATTGGAGGGTCTGGGTACGAGATTGCTCAGATTTCGCGCAAAACACTTTCTCTTACTTTGGCGCAAAAATTAATCCTGATCAGGCAGTATAAGATATATTGGCGACCTTACGGTCCCCCCTTGGTTTTTTCAGTAAGGATACCCCCTTGGTTTTTTCAGTAAGGGTACCCCCTTGGTTTTTTCAGTAAGGGTCCCCCATTGTTTTTATTTAGTAAGGGTCCCCATTGGTTTTTGTAGAAAGAGTCCCCCATTGGTTTTTTTTCGTAATTGTCTCCCCTTGCATTTTTCAGGAAGGGTACCCCCTTGGTTTCTAAGTAAGGGTCCCCCCTTGGATTTTTTGTACGTGTACCCCCTAGATATTTTTAGTAAAGGTCCCCCCTTGGTTTTTTAACTAAGGGTACCCCCTTGACTTTTTAAGTGAGGGTACCCCCTTGGTCTTTTTAGTAAGGGTACCCTCTTGGTTTTATTAGTAAGGGTACCCCATTGGTTTTTTAAGTAAGGGTCCCTCCTTGGTTTTTTTAATAAGGGTACCCCCTTGGTTTTTTAAGTAAGGGTTCCCCCTTGGTTTTTTCAGTAAGAGTACCCCCTTGGTTTTTTAGTAAGGGTACCCCATTGGTTTTTTAAGTAAAGGTCCCCCCTTACCTTTTTTAGTAAGGGTACCCCCTTGGTTTTTTTTAGTAAGGGGCCCCTATTGGATTTTTAAGTAAGAATCCCCCTTGGTTTTTTAAGTAAGGAATCAACCTTGGTTTTTATTGTAAGGCTGCCCCCTTGGTTTTTGTAGTAAGAGTCCCCCATTCGTTTTTTAGTAATGGTCTCTCCTTCCTTTTTTCAAGAAGGGTACCCCATTGGTATTTTTAAGTAAGGGTCCCGCCTTAGTTTTTTTAGTATAGGTACCCCCTTGGTTTGTTTAGTAAGGGGCCCCTATTGGATTTTTAAGTAAGAATCTCCCTTGGTTTTTAAATAAGGATCCCCTTGGTTTTCATTGTAAGGCTGCCCCCTTGGTTTTTGTAATAAAATTCCCCTATTGGTTTTTTTAGTAATGGTCTCCCCTTGCTTTTTTCAGGAAGGGTAACCCCTTGGTCTTTAAATAAGGGTACCCCCTTGGTTTTTTTTGTAAGGGTACCCCCTGGGTATTTTTAGTAAGGTCCCCCATTGGTTTTTTAAGTAAGAGTCCCCCCTTGGTTTTTTAAGTAACGATCCCCCTTGGTTTTTATTGTAAGGTTCCCCCCTTGGTTTTTGTAGTAATTGTCCCCCATTCGTTTTTTAGTAATGGTCTCCCCTTGCTTTTTTCAGGAAGGGTACCCCCTTGGTTTTTAAGTAAGGGTTCCCCCTTGCGTTTTTGTAAGGGTACCCCCTAGGCATTTTTAGTAAGGGTCCCCTCTTGCTTTTTTAAGTAAGGGTACCCCTTAGTTTTTTAAGTAAGGATCCCCCTTGGTCTATTTAGTAAGGTACCCCCTTGGTTTTCTTAGTAAGGGTACCCCCTTGGTTATTAAGTAAGGGTCCCCCCTTGGTTTTTTGTAAGGGTACCCCCTAGGCATTTTTAGTAAGGGTCCCCCCTTGCTTTTTTAAGTAAGGGTACCCCCTTAGTTTTTTAAGTAAGGATTCCCCTTGGCCTTTTTAGTAAGGGTACCCCTTTGGTTTTGTTAGTAAGGGTACCCCATTGGTTTTTTAAACAAAGGTCCCCCCTTGGGTTTTCAAGTAAAGGTCCCCCCTTTGCTTTTTAGTAAGGGTACCCCTTGGTTTTTTAAGTAAGAGTCCCCTCTTGGTTTTTTTAAGTAACGACCCCCCGTTAGTTTTATTGTAAGGTCCCTTCCTTGGTTTTTGTAGTAAGAGACCCCCATTCGTTCTTTAAGTAAGGGTCCCCCCCTTGGTTTTTTAACTAAGGGTACACCCTTGGTTTTTTAAGTAAGGGTACCCCCTTGATTTTTTTTAGTAAGGGTGCCCCTTGGATTTTTTACTAAGGGTACCCCATTGGTTTTTTAAGTTAGGGTCCCCTCTTGGTTTTTTAAGTAAGGGTCCCCTTGGTTTTTTTTAGTAGGGGTACCCACTTCGTTTATTTTATTAAGGGTCCCCCCTTGGTCTTTTGAGTAATGGTACCCCCTTGGTTTTTTAGTAGGGGTACCCCATTGCTTTTTAAGCAAGGGTCCCCCCTTGGTTTATTTAGAAGGGTACCCCATAAGTTTTTTAGTGAGGGCCCCCCTTGGTTTTTTAAGTAAGGGTAGCCCCTTGGTTTTTTAACTAAGGGTCCCCCCTTGGTCTGTTTAGTAAGGGTACCCTCTTGTTTTTTTTAATAAGGATATCTCATTGGTTTTTTAAGTAAAGGTCACCCCTTGGTTTTTTTAGTAAGGGTACCCCATTGGTTTTATTAGTAAGGGTCCCCCCTTGGTTTTTTTAGTAAGGGTACCCCCTAGGTATTTTTAGTAAGGGTCCCTCCTTGGTTTTTTAAGTAAAGGTACCCCCTTAGTTTTTTATGTAAGGTCCCCCCCTTGCTCTGTTTAGTAAGGGTACCCCTTGTTTTTTTAGTAAGGGTACCCCAATGGTTTTTTAAGTAAGAGTCCCCCCTTGGTCTTTTTAGTTAGGGTACCCTCCTGGTTTATTTAGTAAGGGTACCCCCTTGGTTTTTTTAGTAAGGGTCCCCCCTTGGTTTTTTTAGGAAGGGTACCCCCTTGGTTTTATTAGTTAGGGTACCCCATTGGTTTTTTAAGTAAGGGTTCCCCCTTGGTCTTTCTAGTAAGGATACCCCCTTGGTCTGTTTAGTAAGGGTCCCCCCTTGGGTTTTTAAGTAAGGGTAGCCCCTTGGTTTTTTAAGTAAGTGTCCCCCTTGTTTTTTAGTAAGGGTTCTCCCTTGCTTTTTTTAGTAAGGGTACCCCATTAGTTTTTTAAGTAAGGGTCCCCCATGATTTGTTTAGTAAGGGTACCCCCCTTGGTCTGTTTAGTAAAGGTACCCCCTTGGTTTTGTTAGTAAGGGTACCCCATTGGTTTTATAAGGACGGATCCCCCTTGGTTTTTTTAGTAAGGGAACCCCCTATGTTTTTATAGTAAGGATAGCCCACTGGTTTTTTAAGTTTGGGTCCCCCCTTGGTTTTTCTAGTAAGGGTACCCCATTAGTTTTTTAAGTAAGGATCCCCCATGGTTTTTTAGTAAGAGTGCCCCCTTGGTTTTTTTAGTAAAGGTCCCCCCTTTGTTTCTTTAGTAAGGGTACCCCCTTTGTTTTTTATGTAAGGGACCCCCTTGGTTTCGCTAATAAGGGTACCCCTTAGGATTTTTTAGTAAGGGTACCCCATTGGTTTTTTAAGTAATTATCCCCATGGCTTTTTAGTAAGAGTACCCCCTTGGTTTTTTTAGTAAAGGTACCCCATTGGTTTTTTAAGTAAGGTTACCCCCTTTGTTTATTAAGTAAGGGTCCCGCCTTGCTTTTTTAATAAGGGTCCTCCCTAGGTTTTTTAAGTAAGGGTCCCCCTTGGTTTCTTTAGTAAGGGTACCCAATAGGTATTTTTGTAAGGGTCCCCCCTTGGTTTTTTAAGTAAGGGTATCCCCTTGGTTTTTTAAGTAAGTGTGCGCTCTTGGTCTTATTAGCAATGTAAGGGTACCCCACTCGTTTTTTAAGTAAGGGTCCCCCATGGTTTTTTAGTAAGAGTACCCCATTCGTCTTTTCAGTAAGGGTACCCCTTTTGTTTTTTAATAAGGGTACCCCATTGGCTTTTTAAGTAAGGTTCCCCCCTTGGATTTTTAGTAGTTGTACCCCCTAAGCTTTTTACTAAGGATCCCCCCTTGATTTTTTAAGTAAAGATACCTCCTTGGTTTTCTAAGTAGGGTCCCCCTTGTTCTGTTTAGTAAGGGTACCCCCTTGGTTTTTTAGTAAGGGTACCCTATTGGTTTTTTAAGTAAAGGTCCTCCCTTGTTTTTTTTAGTAAGGGTACCCCCTTGGTTTTTTAAGTAAGGGTCCCCCTCTTAGTTTTTCTAGTAAGGCTATTCCCTTGGTTTTTTAAGTAAGGTGCCCCCTTGCTTTGTTTAGTAAGGGTCTCCACTTGGTTTTTTAAGCAAGGGTATCCCCTTTGATTTTTAAGTAAGGTCCCCCTTCCTCTGTTTAGTAAGGGTACCCCCTAGGTTTTCTTTATAAGGGGTTCCCTTTGTTTTTTTAAATAAGGGTACCCCCTTGGTTTTTTAGTAAGGGTACCACCTTGGATTTTTTTAGCAAGGGTACCCCCTTGGTTTTTTAAGTAAGGGTACCCCCTTGGTCTGTTTAGTAAGGCTACCCCCTTGGATTTTTAGTAAGGGTACCCTACTGGTTTTTTTAAGAAAAGGTCCCCCTTTGATTTTTCTAGTAAGGGTACCCCTTGGTTTTTTAAGTAAGGGTCCCCCCTTGGCTTTTTTAGTAATTGTACCCTCTAGGTTTTTTATAAGGGTCCCCCTTGGTTTTTAAATAGGGGTACCCTCTTGGTTTTTTAAGTAAGTTTCCCTCATTGGTCCTTTTTGTAAGGGTACCCCCTTGGTCTTTTTAGTAAGGGTACCCATTTGGTTTTTTTAGTAAGAGTACCCCATTGGTTTTTTAAGTAAGGTTCCCCCTTGTTCTTTTAGAAAGGGTACCCCCTTGGTTTTTTAGTAAGGGTACCCCCTTTGATTTTTGAGTAAGGTCCCCCCTTTCTCTGTTTAGTAAGGGTACCCCCTTGACGTTTTAGTAAGGGTACCCGATTGATTTTTTAAGTAAAGGTACCCCCTTGGTTTTTTTTAGTAACGGTACCCCTTGGTTTTATTAGTAAGGGTCCGCTCTTGGTTTCTTTAGTAAGGGTACCCCCTTCGTATTTTAGGTAAGGGTCCCCCTTGTTCTTTTTAGTAAGGGTAACCCCTGGGCTTTTTTATAAAGTCCCACGTTGTTTTTTTAAATAAGGGTAACCCTTGGCTTTTTAAGGGCCCCCCTATTGTCTTTTTAGTAAGGGTACCTCCTTGGTTTTTTTAGTAGGTGTACCCCATTGATTTTTTTTGTAAGAGTCCCCCCTTTGTTTTTCTAGTAAGGGTATCCCATTGGTTTTTTAAGTAAGGGTCCCCCCTTGGTTTTTCTAGTAAGGTTACCCCATTGGTTTTTTAAGTAAGGGTCCCGCCTTGGTTTTTCTAGTAAGGTTACCCCATTGGTTTTTTAAGTAAGGGTCCCGCCTTGGTTTTTCCAGTAAGGGTCCCCCCTTGGTCTTTTTAGTAAGGGTCCACCCTTGGTCTTTTTAATAAGGGTAGCCCATTGGTTTTTTAAGTAAAGGACCCCCCTTGGTTTTTTTAGTTAGGGTATCCCCTTGGTTTTTCTAGTAAGGGTCCCCCCTCGGTCTTTTTAGTAAGGGTACCCCCTTGGTTTTTCTAGTAAGGGTATCCCATTGGTTTTTTAAGTAAGGGTCCCCCCTTGGTTTTTCTAGTAAGGTTACCCCATTGGTTTTTTAAGTAAGGGTCCCCCCTTGGTTTTTCTAGTAAGGGTCCCCCCTTGGTCTTTTTAGTAAGGGTCCCCCCTTGGTCTTTTTAGTTAGGGTACCCCCTTGGTTTTTTAATAAGGGTAGCCCATTGGTTTTTTAAGTTAAGGACCCCCCTTGGTTTTTTTAGTTAGGGTCCCCCCTTGGTTTTTCTAGTAAGGGTACCCCATTGGCTTTTTAAGTAAGAGTCCCCCGTTGGTTTTTCTAGTAAGGGTCCTCCCTTGGTCTTTTTAGTAAGGGTACCCCATTGGTTTTTCTAGTAAGGGTACTGCCTTGGTTTTTTAAGTAAGGGTCCCCAATTGGTCTTTTTAGTAAGGGTACCCCCTTGGTTTTTTTTAGTAGGTGTACCCCATTGGTTCTTTTTTGTAAGGGTTCCCCCTTGGTTTTTTTTAGTAAGGAGACCCCCTAGGTTTTTAGTAAGGGTCCCCCCTTGGTCTGTTTAGTAAGGGTACCCACTTGGTTTTTTTTAGTAAGGGTACCCCATTGGTTTTTTAAGTAATGGTCCCCCCTTGGTTTTTTTAGTAATGGTACCCTCTTGGTTTTATTAGTAAGGGTTCCCACTTGGTTTTTTCTAGTAAGGGTACACTCTTGGTTTTTTTAGTAAGGGTACCCCCTTGGTTTTTTAAGTAAGGGTCCCCCCTTGGCTTTTTTAGTAAGGGTATCCCCTAGGTTTTTTATAAGGATCCCCCTTGGTTTTTTAATTAAGGGTACCCCCTTGGTTTTTAAGGTCGGCGTCTCACGAAAGTGAGAAGCATGACCTTATTGCGGCCACGACACCGTCAGTCAGTCAGTCCGTCCGTCATCTGTGTGAACAATAGACTTCCAAATTAGGAAGTTTATTCCAAATTTGGGCCTGATCACGCATGATGAAATACATTTCAAGAGATCGATTAACTTTAAAGGCACGGAATTATACGAGCTTTTAATCACGGTTTTTGGTGAAAGTATGAATGCGGAAGACGCTCCAAAGGTTTATACTTGCTCTTGGCCGATACGTCGAGTGTTTCAAGCATCGCCCGATTTTCCTGATAAACTCTGTGTGAAAACAATATTTCATACTGGCGTAACGGTACGGACTTTATATCGATCGTGCAGTTATCATTTTGTGTGAATGTTTCAGTCGGTTGACCGTACACAGGAACCCGGCGTTCATCTCTATCGACACTCATTGTGCAGTGGATGCGCGCGATTTAGGTGTTTACATTCCTCTTTTTAAATTTGCTTGGATAACTTACCACAAGACTTGAAGTATATTGTGTATGCCAAAGCCCTTGAATGAAAGGTTACTTTGGTGTTCTTGATAGTGAGTTACAATTATTAAGAGTTCGCTCGAACGAACTATGCAAGAAAACAACACATTCTTGTACGTATGTACGTATTCAGTCATCCGGTTAATATTTATCTGTTTCATCGGATTACCGAGACCGTAAATATGTGAACCTTCTATGACAGGTCATTCATGTGACTATAATGAACTTCACTCTTGAAAAAGCATTTTGTATTCGTCTTCATTTGAAACCCAAGTTAATGATTACCGTGAATATGGATACCGCTTGGAAGGAAGTTACGCCGCTTATAAATAAGTGCACTACTTTGCTCAATGTAAAATTTGAAATAACTACCAGTCAGAGTGCTTAAGTGAGGAATGCATTATTATGTTACTGGATTTGAAACACGTTTTTGGGGTGCTTTATTGAAGTAATGTTTCTTCACTTCAATAGCTTGTTCTGGTCACAGATAGAAGGCATGACCTGCCATGTCCTGTGTGTGACAAAACATTCCCAGCATATGATATTAATGCACACGTCAACCTGTGCTTGGAAAGGTAAGTTTACTAGAACATATTCTGGATACCGTCAAACCTCTACCAAACAGTCCACCTCTCTAAAGCAGTCACTTGGCTCAGTCCCAAGGGTGACCACTTTATAGAGGTTTGACTGTATGTAGATGCAAGTTCATTAAATTTTCTTCTTCCTCTGCCAGTGTTTAAATTTTATAACTTTTCTTTTTACAGCCATCCTTTCCAAAACACATAGAGGAATTGTGCCACTTTGTACACATCCTGTGTGGATCTCACTAAAGATGAACTTGTGTCAACTTCAACTGATGTGCAGCCTGATATGTCATCCCAAGATGTTGCAGAGCTGTCAGCCCAAGAAGTTGTGAAGACCTTACATGAGCAAGTCATCACTGACAAAACTGCTCGTTTCAACATATGCCGCCTCAGTCTCTGGGATGGTACCATGAGGGCAATGAAGAGGAAGTCATTTGGACCAGACTCCACTATTATAGTCCACTTTACTGACATGGATGACAAGCGAGAGGGAGCCATTGATCAAGGTGGACCACGACGAGAGTTCCTAAGGCTGCTCCTCCAGTACATCCAAATTGTTTGCTGGGCCATCAGAGATAGGAAAAACACTGACACATGACACTAAAGGTATGTTGATGAGAAAGTGAAGGGTAAAGCATGAGTACAGCTATTTCTTTATTTGTACAAATCATGCTGTAGTTAATTTGGTGTGTTATACTTCGTTACTCTCCCCCCCACCTTATTCTTAATATTGGAAAAGCACCCCAGGTGCTTATTGGAGGATTTACGGTTTATCATACAGTACACATGACAGTGTACTTAAGATGTGAATTTCACATTTCAGCCATTCAAGCAGAAGAATACTACTTTGCTGGAGTGTCTATGGTGCTTTCCCTGGCTCAAGGTGGACCTGCCCCACAGCTTCTCTCACCTGTGCTACTTAATTACCTGATGGGAGAGAAATTGGAAGCTGATGAGATGCTCCACTACCTAGACAAGGAATTCAAAGACAAAATTTCAGAGGTACTGAGATTATTTTAAAAAGTGAATCATTTAATAGGTTGTATTTTCCATGGGGGCTGTGACTGTCACCATTACCACCTGCTTAACAGACATATGACAAACATATTTTGTATTCCTGCCTGCATTATTAATCAAGTTAAGCTTCCAAACTAAACATGTTTCCATAGTGTTTTAATTGTGGAAAGTTGAATCGATTATTTTAATTTCCTAAATGGAATTCACAGCATTACTATGTTTTCAGATTATGAATGCTACTCACAGCAGTGCACTACAGAGGGCCATAGAAGATAATGAAGATCTACTTTCAATCTCTGGATGCTATAGGCTTGTAAAATACAAGGAGAGATTCGAACTGGCCCACGATCTCTGTCATTGGCTTTTGTTTGGTCGCAGTTTGGCAGTTGAGAGGTATTGAAAACCTAATTGTTCAGTTTAGCAGCACTACAACCCCTGATGATTCAGTTTCTTTTTTCTTTCTGTATTTAGTTTCAAGAAAGGTTTGGAGTCACTGGGCTTTCTCAGCTTGTGCACTTCATCAGTCGCAAAGGAGTTGCTTTGCCCTCAACCAACCCCAGCAGTCACTCCCGAACTCATAAGAGGGCTGTTCCATATTAGAAGGAATGAAGTGGGATCGAACAAGTACATTGTAGAGCAGACTGGCATTGGCTACTGGAGGGATTTGCTGGAGGACTTTGCAGGTATAGCTTATGGAGCTACACATGTAAGAATATAGTTTGTAACAAGAAAGGAAAACTGTTAACATTTCAATCATTGTTATTTGAAATGGGTGCTCAATGAAGATGTAATTACTAAATCAATTCATCAAATTGGACATTTTCCCCCCAGTAGATTTCAATTTGGCAAGAGTGTACCCCTTCCCTTCTTTTCTCTACAGAAGAAGACTCCAAGGTGAACTTGACTGAGCTGTTGATCTTTGCCACTGGCCTTGCTTCGCCACCACCCCTGGGATTTGACCCACCACCTTATCTTGGCTTCCTGCATGACAAGATCTGTCCATCGACAGGCGAATCTTACTTTTCAGGGTTTCCCATTGCCAACACCTGTGCAAATGGTCTTCTTCTGCCATTGCATAAGAGTTATGAACATTTCAGGAAGTCCATGGAGGATGGTGTTTTGATGTCACCTGGATTTGGCATACTTTAGAACTTTTCCAGTTTACTTTATTCATTTAACTTTCCTTTCTTTATTCTAATTTATTTTTTCATTTTACTCACAACAAAAGTACCATGAATGCAGTATTTGATAATTTTAACTAAAACTGAAGCATTAGTTGGTAATAGAAATGTGCCAATCCTTCAGTATTTCACAATGTAAACACTTAGAACGTATTGCATAATAGGAAATGTATATCATTAGGGTAGCTGTTCTTTCTGTATCATTTATGTATCAACATAACATGAAAAGAAACAAGTGCATGAAAGTACAGAATTAAACCTTTCCTGTTCTTCTTTAGTATAACAAAGATTCATGTTGTTACTGCTTGAGTTAACCTTGTCACTACAGAGCTTTCGTTCAAGTGAAGCAGTAACTAGTTATCTTGTGCATTCAATGAAATAAGGTTATGGAACAATGTCAAAGCACCATCTTCACCATCAGGATATTCCCAGCCTTCATATTCCATGGCATACTCAAAGTACTCATGATAAATGTTTTCCTCTAACTCTATGTCATAGAGGTTTTCCATTTCATTCACTTGTGTTTGGGAGACTGGCACCAAACAGTCAACAGCTGCAGACTGCTCTGGTAAGTAGAACAGGATATCTGGGACACCATGCCCAGATCGTCTGATGTAATGACTGTTCCAGTGATCCTTAACTTTATTAAGATCATTCTGCAGAACTCGTGAAAAACAAAACCATAAACATTCCATGTGGTAAGTGTTTCCAAGTTGCAAGGAACCACTCTCTGACAGGTCTTTGAACAGGTTCATCCACCAGGTAGCACGGTTGCGTCGCAGAAATGACTACCAGCCCTCAATTCGCTGACTGGCTGGTGATGATCCATACCTATGTGCCTGTTCTCCAGATTGCTTATCTTCTCCACTAGCTCTGAAATAGCATTGCATCGCTGCAGCAATTCCATTTTCTGAACCACAATCAGTTCTTACAAGCAGGGGACACCCTCCAACTTCCTTCACACATTCCAAGTACAATTTTCCAGCCACTCTTGGGTCATTGTTTGATTTAACAACTTCAAGCCACATAATCCGACGACTATAACCACATATTGCACCGTGAACAGGAAAGCCATATGGCTTTAATTTGTCATAGTCTAAGAAGGTGAAAGACATAATAAAATCATTACAAACGAGTGTGTTGCCTGCCTATGGCCATTCTCTTTCCCAAACGCAAAGAAAAGAACAGGCAGATGATAGAGCTAGTCATCCTCCCCCTCCCCTTCTGGATAAAACCTGCTACGTAAAACCAAGTTGCTGATTCGTGATCTTGTTTCCTGGGAGTTCCTCCAAGGCTGGGATGAATGGGGACATCTACATGTACCTCACTTTTTCATATTCTATTAAATTGCTCAGCACTTTTATCCTTTAATTACAAGCTTTAGTAACTGCACCTGCACAAAATCCCAGCATTAGTACAAACTTCACTATAAAATGGTTGTATACTACACTAAGACCTTACCATCAATATGCTAACATGCATTTGGGCCTGGAGAACTGTACTTTCGTCGTGACAATCGCTTTCTTCTTCGATCCGCCACACCATCTGGATCTATTTCTTTCATAAACTGGGCAACTCGACCACGAGGAACATGGACATGATGCCTGAGTCTCAAAGCATGCCAAATATTCCTGTAACCGGAAAGTCGCCCTGGTCCCTACGTTTCCTCACGGATGAGATCTTTCACTATTTCCTCGTCTTCCTCGTTACCTTTCTTCCGCAATCCAAGTGCTTGTAGCTTTCTCTTTAAGGTCCTCACGTGCATTGCTATACCCTCTTTCTTGAGAAGTCCAACTATGGACTCATAACGAAAGCCACGGTGAAAATATTCCGTTATCAGGCCGTTTGTACTCGCTTCTGTAGCACATTTGTCACAAAGTGATAGTCCATTTCGGATTTCGTTTGCCTCGACACCACATTAACAGCATAACATCGTTAATTAGCACAGAACGACCAACACTTTCTCAAAATGGCGGCAGCGGCTCAAAGTCCTCAGCTTGGAAACGAGGTAGGGCAGATGCGCGCGTACACCAATTCAGGTTTTTATTTGCAGCAACTCGATTATTGTTTGTAGCAACTCGGGTTTTGTTTGCAACAACTACAATTTTTATTTGCAGCAACTCTTGTATTTATTTCCAGCAATCTAATTTGTACTTGCAGCAACTGATACTTGTTTGCAGCAACTTATATATATTTGCAGTAAATGTTATTTGTTTGCAGCATGTCCCCTGTGGGCCAACGTATAATAATAATTATTAGTAGTACAATATTTATAATTATTATTCCTTTCCTAATAGTAGGTAAATAATATTTATTGGAAAGTATGGTATATTATTTTAATTTATATATTTTGCATATGCTTATGTTTAAGGATTTATTGGTGTATCCTGGATGGTGCTGAGTCCAACCGGAAATTTATCCGGATGCACTTCGATGGTTTCAATGCTGAGGACGCAAAATTTGTGGCATCCAACATGTACACAGGCGGGCCTATGGTGTTTTTAGTTGATTGCAAGGTGACCACAAAATGAAGATCATTTTGGCTTTTTATATGAAACCATGGATGCAGTTTCTCAGAGTATCATTTTAAAATAAATAATTACTCAACTGATGTCATATAGTCATATCTTATTGATTTCTATTTAATTATTTATTTGTTCTTTTTTTTAGCATAACTTTAAGAAAATCCGTAACAACATTGAAAAGAGCAACAAGACAGAAAAACCCCGCTGCCTCACTGTTAGTGGAAAGACAATATTGTGGTCACAGTTTATTGATGCTTACAATTGGGATCAGAATTCCAACTCCCTGCCTGTCCACGAACGATTGACGCAGCAGCAGTTCCACCTTGATCCATCACAAAAGATGCGAAACCGCTTGGCTGAAGATGTCCTCGATTCAAAAATGCTATTCCTAATGAATGTAAGTAATAGATGATAGTACATAAATGAACTTGCTGCATGCTTGTAATTTTCCAGCCTGGTGCAAGGCACATCTTCATGCAAGCTGTCACTGCAAAGGTGTAAATCATCAGTCGGAGCTGGGCAATGTGACTGAAGGAAAATTCAATCAGGAATTGGTAAAATCTTATAAATATCAAAATATTTAATTTGTACTTTGTAGGCATACAAGAGACATCTGAGTGGGAGTGGCAAAGATGGATCGGAGCTTGATGCAACCATTCGTCTCCTACAGCATTCCTCCACCATGATCAAATTCTTCAATAATAAGCAATCTATCACACATCCTACTGATCAAAATCTAAAAAAATTGATTGGATGTCTAGGTTTCTTCAAGCAGTGGAGAGAAGAGGCACTTGACAAACATTTCATTTCCACAAAGCTTTGGTTCGATTTGCAATCAATGATCTATGGTTTCCAAGCAATTGTCAACATCAAATTACAAGCATTTCCAAATTCTGTAATCAAGCCTTGGATCATAAACCAAGATGTAATTGAGAATCATTTCTGTCAAATCCGAGCGTGTAACGGACAGAACAATAATCCAACCTATAAATTACAAGAGTCCACACAAAATTCAATTCGCCATGGGCAAACTACCATAAGCCCAAAGAGCAATGCTGGTTTGCAAACAAAGAAGACATAACTTGCAAACTCAGCCCAACAAGAACATTTTCAAACTGTTGATATAGCCTGACAAATAATATATGGGTGCATTCATGCATGCAGTCTGTTTTGCCATTACACTGTACATGCAAAAAATAAAAAATATAAAAATTACCGCCTTGCAATAATTCTGATTTTGACACTTCCTGGTGCTGCACAAGCTTCAACATGCAGATTGTCTAAGTACCTTGGGTGTGGGATGCAATCAGATGCCAGAACTGTGTTGATGAGATTTCCTGTGAGAACATGTTTGTTATCACGTAAAGTGTGGGGCACACCATAGGCATTACAGAGACGGTGTAGTTGTAACTTTGTATACCCCCGTTTTGTGCCATCTCTTCCATGCTTTTTTACGAATGCAGTGAATCGCCCATGGGTGACGTTCTTATTGGCTTCGGTCTTCTGTCATCTCATCAAAGGATACCTTTGTTCTGCGTTCTTCAACTATTTGCTTCTTATGGAGAATCTTCTTCCTGTGTTCAGCTGCCCTCCTTAGATTGTGGTTTCTCCTAAAATCTTTTAAGAATTGCCTTGCCCCCATACGAAAATACCGGGTGATCACCCCTGTGAACATGTCCATCACAATCTGAAAGACATTGCAAAAGCCAACATTAATTAATGCTAATAATATAATATGCTATATGTTTAATGTATGCATGCATGACTTGTTTATATGTGTGCAGGCATTGCAGTCTGGTGTTTGAGAATTTATATAGTTTATTCATGCAGATTGTAAATTCTATTATATAATATAAAATATTAAAAGTACTTGCTCATTATTGTTCGCTGGAATGATCCGACCACAGAAACAGTCTTTCCACTTGGATTGCAAATCAGCATTTTGTTTCACTTCTGTAACAGCATCATCAATGATTTGACCCTTGTTTCCTGACTGCTGTAGCTTGGTTTCATTGATCAAGTCAACTCTCTTCTGCTCCACTTGCACAAAGAATTCAAAAGCTGCATCTGTGATATGAAGAAGCCCCCTCTCTCTATACTGCCTGTCCTCTGTCACAACAAGAGTTTCAGGGTATGCTGTGCTGGCCTCAAGATTTCCAAACTGCACAATTACACACTCCTGCAGCAGCTCCGACTTTGCATGTGCCACTCTAACAGCATCTCGTGTTTGTGGAAACTGTGACAGCATGTTTTTCCTGACATATCTTCTTGACTCTTCCAAAGTCTTCCTCACAGCCCACCCCCCAACATGTCGTAGCTTTGCAAGTCCTTCTGATGGCATTGCAGAAACTTGAAAAGGTATGACCTCACAGTTCCTTTGGGAAATCACACGAGCAGAAAGGTCATTGACACACTTCTTGTAGAGGTGAATGCAAACAGAAGAACCAATGCATCTGTGGGCTTTGGACAATTTCTGTATCTGGAAAAAGGCCTCTCAGGTCAGACCGATGACTTGCTAAACAAATGACCTTGATGTACAGCTTGTTGACTGCCGAGGTAAAATTCTGCCTTGAAATGAACAGGTCAGCATCATTGTCAACAAGGAAATCTTCAACCACCTGAAACAGCCTGAACCATGTCAATCGTACAAAAACACCAAAGGGGGCCCTTGTGGAGAGCATATCATCAATAAGTTCACAAGTTTCAAGGGCTATGGGGGTAACTGGGTTCGGTGGTCTAACTTCAATCAACATGGCTTCTGCAGATATGTCTTCAGGTGGGTTGACTTGGCTCATTTCAGTCTCCATTATGATTAAGACACTGGCCAGATCAAGAATTATTTCATCTTCGCCCTTCTCAAAGTAAGACTGTACCAGACCGTAAGAGTTGTCAAGATCAGAAAGGTCATCATCAGAGGATATCTCTCCATTCTGATCAAGACCGTCATCGGATGCCAAGAAAAAATGATCTGGAAGTACCTGGTTACGACAACAGCTCAAATCATCTGCGACACATACTGCCATCTCTGGATTGTTGGCTTTGCTAATGTCCACAGCATCTTTTGGAGGACACAACAAATAGCTTGCTTGGAAGTTGCATACCTGGAGGTTGCTTTCATGTCTGACACGTGTCATTGGACGTACAACAGTCCAGAAACAATTTCCTGTGAGCAGTGCACAACTGCTGCAGGAAGTGTTAGTCCCTGGACCTTGTGACAGGTCGCAGCGTAGAATAAAACCAAGGGGAACTGCCTTCTAGAACCAACCACAACTCCATTTCTATCTTGCTTGTACCATGTTTGCCTCTTAACATCATATGGCCCGACACTGTCAAAGTTAACAGTGATGCTGCCTTGTCCAATCTTAGCGAGAGTTCCAGCACTACCATTCTTCAATTGATCAGTCAAGTTCCACACAAGCATTACCCTACATTGCAACTTGAGTAACAGTTTGGGCTCTGCAGGACAAACAAAATTCCTCACATTTCCTTCCTCTTCACACTCAAAGGGACCAAGAAGCTCTCCAGGTAATTCTGCGAGAACGTCGAGGTTGTGCAGTTGCGCGGCCGTTTTCCTGAAGTAAATGTGCACGGTTTGCGCTGCTGCAAGTTCCAATGGTCTGTCCATGGATTGGAGGGAGAGCTCATTATTGGAAGAGCAATTTCCCAGGCGCAGCTCTTGGAGAGCACTTACAAAACGCGGATCCGCTCCATCTTGTCTCAGTATTTTTGATAGCTCGAATTTCTGACATATAGCAGTTCTGAATACCCGTGACTCGAACAAAAACCGTCCGTTGTCAAATAAGTTAGGCACAGGACGCAGCTGCAGAAAATCACCAACGATGACAATTTGTTTTCCTCCAAACGGTTTCGATTTGTGTTCAGAGTCGGCCGACAGATTGTGGTGTATGGCGTTAACCAACTCGAAAATCCTTGCGCTGGACATGCTCACCTCGTCCCATACAATCGCGTCAAACTGTTCGATTGATTGTTTAACAATTGTAGCGGCTCTCGAAACCACCAGGTTCCATGGCAAATCGGCTGTCTGCAGGGCATACTGCGAATGTACAGTTTTGGCTCTAATTGGGGCATCATCGTACACGGTGCAAGAAATTCCAGAGGAAGACACGAGAGCAACTTTCTGACCAATTCTGTGCAAAGCTTGCACAATACATTTCACAAGGAAGGATTTACCGGTTCCTGCTTGCCCAGAAATCAAGACGTTGTGTCCATCTTTTACTCGATCAATCACTGACTCCTGTTCATCCGGAAGGTTCGCCATTTAGTAAAATGCGATTTTCGCACGTGTTATATACGGAAGTCAAAGGAAACCCTATCGTTGTCATTGATTGGTGCGTGAAGACAAAGGCTGTCAAAAAAACCCGACGCGCCGGGAGAGGGTGAGCAGAGTCGTATTCTTTACACCACTCCAGACAGAGTGCGTTTTGTCGCCAACTGTTCAAATTGCCTTTGTTGTCATTGACCAATGGGAATGTCGCTTTCAGAGCGACGGTTGGGTTGTTTCGGAATGTTGCCACCTTTATCGGAGTCAAGCATGGGAGCATCTAATTTCATGACACTTGGAAGCAACTGCCAGCACCAACCACACACCCGCCTGAACCGACTATAATTAGCAAAATCCTAGATTTGGATTACCACTCTATCTCGGTTCTAAACCCAGCATGCCAGGAAAGTCTACCACAGTCTTTTCCCCAAAAGCACAGCAATTTGAATACACCAGTAGTTGTCCAAACCGGGGGCACAAGTCAAGAGGACTTGTTTTCTCAAGGCGCAGTATTCACATTTCTGTTTATAATGATCTGGAAGTCGGTCATGTTCAGAAAAAGGGAACGAAGACCAGTTATTCACAAATTAAGTTGCTGTGAGCAATCTCAAAAGTCCGGAAACGCGTTAACAGACCAAAGCAAAGAACTACAGTGGCTTTTGCGCAAACACAAACGAGAGAAATTGTACATTACAGTCACATGGCCTCTTACCACACGAGATGGTAGACAACGAACTTTACGCTGTAACAGTTGATCAACAGTTCAATCTGAATGCTTCTCACCTTATCCATATACGAAACCTCGACTAACCACTGACATCGTAATCTTTGGCAAAAGACCGATTGGACAGTTTTGCAGCAAATCCTCACAAATTTTCTCATTCGGACTGTATCATTGGTGCGACACACAAGGGCTTGGTCATTCGAGTTTCGATCGTCTCACAGTCAAATTTTAAAATTTTCAGAAATCCAGCAATTTTGTTGATCATTTGATGCGAGCATTATGAACTATGCATTCTATTATTTATTTAAGATTACTGAGTTGAGTAACATACTTGTTGTCAATTTGTTGAAGATTTCTGTAAGAATATATATTCAATTATATGTTTTAAATATGTAGTTTTACATAGTACTAGTTTTAGTTTTTCTGGCTTGGTTTTTCTCTTACCCTTGACACTTAAAACTCACATTTCAACGATGCCACACCTGCGCCACCCACTGCGCAACTTCAAACTCCTACGCAATTTCAAGCCCTGCTGGATGTACTTTACCATAGAAATGCCTCTACATTGGAACCTTGCCCATTTAATTAAGTTGGATATACAGAATCAAGACATAATCACTCAGAAATAAATGAAGCCGCATTACAGCGAAACCACGCTTATAAACAAACAAATGGAACCATGCGGAATACGAATGAGATGGTGCAAAGTAAAATGAGTCAAAGAAGACGTCTACGACATGTTTTCAACAAGCCGAATGATCAATCACCATAAACGCGTATGGAGAATCGATAAAACACAAGAAACAACAAATTCAACCCAGCAAAACACCGGGAAATCTTCTATCAAACAACCGGCTCAATAAGCGCAAGGACAAGAGGCATTGATCCCCAGGACTTTGAACTTATGTCATGCGACATGTCAACAGCAAGGACCAAGAAATCAAGTTGCAGATCCTGAACACTATTTAAAATAAACTGGCATAATATAAGGGAAAATTATATCTCGTATGTCTTTAGACATATACTGACGGTTATTGGAATTAAGTTAGTTACTTGTTTGTTTAGTGTAACCAATTTTGAGCATGTCCTGTGTAACATGCTGGTCCGATTGAAATTTCACAGCCATATAATCACTTGATATAGTTAAAGTTACTTGTAGTCATGACCCCTAGGATAGATATAACCATCGTCGTCTAGTTGTTAATGCTTGGTCAGGCATAGCGAGTACTGCTCAGTGCTAAATTCGTACCATTATAATACATTCTTTTGTCACAATATTAGGTTCGCCAACACAGGTTTCAGTTCTTGATAGCTATTTTCTTTTAAGTCGCCGGAGTCGACTCTCCTAAAGAAGGGGGTAATGTTGAGAGTCAAAAATAGGAAATTTATATTCAGCCACAAGCGGAAATACGATAGCTTGAAATCCTATTAAGTGGAAACTTTTGTTGGCAAAACAACCATAACAACCACCTGTAATAAACAGCTCGGACACCTAACAATATTCCACAAGGAAGCGCCCGAGCGAAGCATCGTTGAAGCTGATGCAATAACAACGTAACTACCAGATAAGAGCAGGTGACACCATAGATCGTTAAGCTCGAATGATCCCAGAACAACAGATCCACAGGTGGATTGACGCAACTTTGTCCTGGACCCGTTATACGTAGGGATTAAGAAATGTATATATGAAAATTAATGAGTTGCACTCTGCGCGAGGCCATATAACAGAGCCTACGTTGTACTAGGGGGAGACCAGAGAAAGAGAGAGAGAGAAGGATAGGAGAAGAGAGCAGAGATGTGAAGGACAGAGATAAGCTGTTGGACTCTCCTCTGTAGAGTTCAGACCTATGGACGAAATTCTTGTAATTCTCGAGCCACACTGTGAAGAGAAGATTAAAGTGCCACCTCAGGGAAAGCCGTTTCAAGCCTCCTTCGCCAGCGAGTCCCCATTACTACTGTACGACACGAAAGTGCTCGGTAACACTTGTGAGTAATGCAAAAGAGGCAGTCGCTCTGGTTGCGATTTCAGCCGGAATTGGCTACGCTGTGAAGAAAGCTTTAAGAAAGGCAGTAACTTCAGATCCTTCTTCGAGTTTGATGAATGCGGTCGAGTGGACAGGAGTGATGATTGGGGCTATTTACGCGAGAGATTATCTCGTTGATCAAAAAATTATTCCGACTTAAGAAAATGAAAATAATTAACAAAATGAAGATCATAGGTGTAACAGTATGTGGGTTTTTGCTTGGAAAAAGTCTTATTAATTTATTAAAGACAAACCAGATACCAATAAAGGATTTGAATGGGGTTATAATGGAGAATATTCATACTTATAACATATCAGGCATTGCGATGACATTTTTTGGTTTCACCGCTGGATTATTTATATAAAGAGTTAAATTTACCATTCTAAAAAGAATTGCAACATTTTTAACCGTAGCTATTGGTGCTATATTAAACGCAGGTACGTTTATTGGTGGTAGTTACTTGACAAAGTTTTTGTCAGGGAAAGATCACGACGAAGAAAGAGACACGATTTGGCGATTGAGAAATACGAAAAAGATTACAACGATTGGAAGGAAAAGATGGGAAAAATAGAACTTTGGAGAGAGCAACAAGAAAAAAGATAAAGAAAACGCTTCATATAATTTTAGAAGCACAGATGAGGCATTAAAGGCTTATGCTGAAACTCATCCGAATGAATCAGTTGGAAATTTAAGAGAACCTAATTTCAATGATTATTATTCTCCAAGTAAAGACCAAAAGAATGGAGATATGATATTCACAGGATTAACTGTAGCTGGTTTGGCTTATGGTGTCTCAAAAATATATTGACTTAACGTTTTGGAATGACTAAGATCATACGAAAATGACAGAAATAGATCCAGATAAAAACCCTTTCGATCCTATTACACATGACGGAGACGGATATGGAGAAGAAATTACAATGACAGATAGAGGAACGGAAACTCCTCTAAGTCATCATGATCACCACGACACACACTAGACATCCTTTGGCGGTGGTGATTCAGAAACAGATACGTTGTTGTTACCCGATACCCCAGGAAAGAATCGAGAGTCTGGAAATTTCTTAAAAAGGATGTGGCCTAATGCTAATCTAGATAAGTTACATTATGATCAAGATCGAGTTGAGAGGCATTGGATCTCGCTAACCTCGAAAAATTCTGCAAAATTCTTTATAGACGAAGATGGAAATTTATCACCTGAAAAACGAGGAAATATACCATCTGGAAAACTACTCATTGCGTTAGGGAAGACAGCAAGATAAATCATGGATGATAACGATCAACAAAAATAAATGGAACAAGAAAAAGGAAAAAGAACTAAGAGAGGAAAAAGAAAAGAACGACAAGTTGAACAGAGCAATCAAGAAATTGACAGACGATAACAAATCATTGAAAAATCGTGTCTCTAGAAGAGACAATTCGATTAAGGCTCTTGAGAATGAGTTGAAAAAGTCAACCTCGCCTGAAGAGAGGAAAAAGTTAGAAGAAGAAATAGAAAGACAAAGGGCAGAGACGGTTAAGGCAAGGAAAGAAAACGAGGTGGTAATGAAACGAAACAAAGAAAGGATTGAGGAACTTAAAGCACAAATAAACGATAACCCAGAAGATAGGGAAAGAATTGAAGAAGAAATAAACGAATTAGAACAAGAAAACGAAAGATTAGGTGGAGAGAACGAACACATTTTCGAAAGACTATCTCTTAAAGAAAAAGTTAAATATATCTTCAAAAAATATGGTTTGTCAGTCGTTGGTGTTTTAGCCGCCGTTGGAAGTATAATTGGCGTTATCGTATCAAATCTCAAGGCAGGTTTGTCAAAGGTGGCAAAAGGTCTTGGAGATGGACTTAAAGAGATTGGAAAAAAGTTGGCTGGGATTCATCCTGGAATGATTGGAGCGATAGTTAGCTTTTTGTTTAAAGCCGCTGGAGAAGCTATTGGTTTTCTCTCGAAACATGCTTGGTTACTGATTCTACTCGTCGTTACTTTTGTTGTTGAACAATTTAAGAACAAGAAAAAATAATTGTAAATATGTATCAGACAAATTTTTTGTTAAAGTTAACCCCCACTGGAGTAGGAAGATCCGTCGTTAATGATAAAAGTATCAAAGCCAAAGTAAAACTTGCTAAATAAATACAAGGAGCAAAGTTCTTAGAAATTTTTTGTGATTTATTAAACACTAACTCATCCATGGCTGTAGCATGTGATTTGATAGACAGCGGTTCTCATTTTTCAAACATCGACAGCATTGGTTCTGATGACATTTTGGAAAAGGTTAAACAAACAACTACTATGTTGCTCATCAAAAACGACAAAACCATCAGAATGACTCCCATAAATCCATCGAAAAGCGTAATAAATGAATTTGATATTGAAATTTTCTTTCTCAGAGATAAAAAGTTATCAGACAATGACAAAAAGGAGTCATTCATTCAAGTTATTATTCATCACACTGACAATTAATTTAAGAGAATGTAAAGTGAACGATAACAAAAATGAGTTATTCAAAAAGGAAATATATACCCGGCTATTACAAATGATTCTAACGCTTACAGGTTAAATGTTTGCTCAAGAATTCTTGAAACGATGAAGAAAAACTTGGAAAATGATATCAAGAAGAGAAACGAAAAATTGAAAAAACATTCTAGGTTGAGAACAGTAAAGATATTTCCTCAGCAGGCGCTTCAGTTTTATCAGTATCTGGAGCTGGCGTTTCAGGGACTGGTTTTGGTGTTATTGTTGGTGTTCCTCTTATCGGAGTCGGCGCACTCTTAGGAGCGACATCTCTAGTGACTATTGCTCTCGATAAGGAAACCGTTAGGAAATTAGCGATTTACGAAAAGCTTATATCACTTGGTCAATCAAAAATTAGCAGCATTCATGAAATGGTCAATAAGGCACTTTCAGATGAAAACGTCTCTGAAGAAGAGTTTAGGAAAATGAACGACGAACGAAATAATTACGAATCACAAAGAAACGAAATCTTTAAGGTTCCAAAAAAGGGAGTAACACTAAAAAGATCACAAAGCGTGAGAGACTTGACAGAAGAACTTTTGAAAATTTATTGGATAAATTAGATATTGACATAAACATTAGCATTAGCATTAAAACTCGAGATAGAGACCAAAGAATGGAACCAAGTGCTTCACCAGCATATGAAGATATTATTTAAAAGTTTCTTGTTTCGTATTAAAAAAATACGAAACATGAGCAAGAAAGCAATACTCAGCGAAATAGATAAACTAAGAGCAGTAAGTTCCTCTCAAAACTTCGGTTCAGATCTAGCTGGCGGATCAACAACAGATGAATCTGTCATTTTTCATAAAATGTTTCCAAAAGTAGACATGCAAGAGTGGCTCAAGAAAAAGAAAAAGGCTTATGATATGTTCAAGAAACATTTCCCTCACGCAAAAGATGAAACATTTTATGAATACGACGCAGACGGAAAATTTATTACATCATGGAAAGATACTGCTAATTGACCAGGAGCCACAAGAGACATCTGGAGTGGTGAAAACTTTTCAGTAAATCCAGAAACATTTTCAGAAGACTTGAAAGAAGATTTGGGAAGAAGAGTTTTATTTCCATTCACATTATTATTGACTACGGAAAATTATAGTTTGCATCCTACTCCTTTCAATCGCCCCACTAATCCAGTGCCGACATATTTGAAAATTTACGTCACGCCTGAAGTCCTTTGTTGCAAAGATGAAAAATGTTTTCATGAATGAAACACTCACTTTTACGACTGCCAAACAGGCTAAAAAGTGGCTAGCAGGATCTGACATAGAATTTTGGCCGCAACAACTAAGCTTTGCTGTTTGGTGCGCCACTTGCGGATGTGGTGTTGGTCTTGATGAAAATTATTCAAAAGTAGTTCAAAGTTTGATTGAGTTTCATGTGTATTTCACAATACGAAGAATTCTTTATGAGTTAGGCGTCGCTTTGCCTAATACAAATGCTTTTAACGCGTTGAATAATCCTGTTGACAAAGGAAAATGTCAAGCTTTGTGTAACGAGTTTAGATTAAATAACCCTGACCTTCGATGGACACGCGGAACAAGTGACGGATTAGGCGATGTTTACGCTTATGATCACGCTCACGGTCACTATTCTAACACAAGAACAAGTCCTTGGTTTTCAAATAAAGATTCAAAATGGCCTAATGGCGGGTTACA
Source organism: Plumapathes pennacea (assembly GCA_964036295.1). Classification (NCBI taxonomy): domain Eukaryota; kingdom Metazoa; phylum Cnidaria; class Anthozoa; order Antipatharia; family Myriopathidae; genus Plumapathes; species Plumapathes pennacea. Next base: position 26,603,182 of record OZ038463.1, on the reverse strand, counting down.
CTTTTCAGATGAGAGTGGTTCTTCGAATAAAGTAATTCAACAAATTCGAAACGATTTTCATCTCGGGAAACAACACGAACGGTTCGCTTTAAGGAGGGGAAAAGGAATTACGAAAGCAGGGCTCGGAAGACTTAATAGAAGTATCGAAGCTTTCGTATATTGCGTCTTGGGAGCGCAAGTGAATGTCAGAAATCCAATCGTTGGAGATGGAGGCGGAGTTCAAGAAGCGCAACAAGAAATGTTAATTTTGTTTGAAAGCGCTGTGATTGAAGAAGATATTTCAAAAAGTATTTCGAGATATCAACTAGCCGTTCAAAATGCGAAAGTAAAATTAGACTTTGCCATAACCCCGGGAACATGGTTGCTCCCTTTTCTCTAATTTCTCAAAACTCGTTCCGCCTGGTTTCTTCCCAATTTGTTTCTTTACTTCTGGCTTATTAACATATGTTCTTATAAAGCTTGAAATGCTATTAAACTTCTTAATCCAGGCTTCATCTTTAACGGTAGGTCCAAAGATTATTGAAAAATAGAAATGACTTAGTGTTCCATCTTCTTTAAGAAGATGGAACACTAAGTCCACATCAAGAATCTGACTCCGAAAGACACATCGATCACACAAGGGACATGTGCAACCGGCAAATACCTGGCAAACACAAGAAACCTTTTCCACCTTCGAGAAATATAGGGTATTTACCGGGCAGGAGGTACGTAATAGAGGAAAATTGTGCCCGAATAGTTGTTGCCTCGGTCCGTATCAGTGCCGATAGCACAGTTTTACCCTATACGGACCGACCAAGCCCGGTAAAAAACAAATATATATATTTTTCCTTCAATTTCTTGACTTATAGTGTTGACAGTAGTGTCAAGAAACGAGTCAAGAGCACAATAACACAGCTGAACGTGAACTCGATTGCATAAACTTCACTTTGCGACTGTAATTCAGTAGGAAACCACAAATGATGAAACGATGAAAAATAGTAAACACTGGATAAGAAAAATCAGGCATACCTGAACGTCCACTGATGAATATTGTGCATTTTTCCCGCTGTCATATTGCTTCCATCGTGCACAGGCGTACTTCAGTCCAAAGTCTTACAAATGACTCACCGTAAAAATCACACTCTTTCACGAATCCGGCTGGTAGTGTTTCTCAGGCCAGACATGTAGTACTTCCATTGTAAAACAATTAATTCGGGAGCAATACTTTTCCATACAACTTTTAGGTTTTCTCATCACGATGCGATTTGAATTCTAGCTAATTCTCGAGTTTGTCCTCAATGTCGTCCGTAAACTCAGTTGGACGTCCAAGATTTCTTTCAGTGCAATATTTCCCATCGCATACAGGTTCTGGTTAGGTTATTCACTGTTCAACGACTGAAAAACGGAGAAAAAACTCAAAGCCGCTGGAGCGGCTCGCTGTGACAATTCATGAATATAATTGGCGGCTTTGTACAAACTCGCCTTACATCAAATTTTGACAGCTGATTGCTGACAGCTTTTTGACTTCCGTTTCTGTTTTGATATAGTTTCCAAAGCGTTTAGCTATGAAAAACTAGCTAATCGTACAAAACCTCAGACTGAATCAGGCGCGTTTTTGGCGTAAGATACAGACACCGGAAAAAGAACTACCCGTTCAGGAGAAATGTACGCGCAGGTATCGTGCACATGCGCAAATGCTGATCTTGTACACCCGAAATTTTTGCGGTTTTCCTTCGTATTTTTGCGGATAACTCCGCTCCGAGTCGGTAAATTGTCTCTATTTTTTTCCTCATTTATTTAACTAAAGCGGAGAAAAGCCGACGTCTTTTTTAAAGAATTTCTGTCAACAAAAAACCAAATGAGAGAAAAAATGGATTTCCTGCAAAACTGCGACCTTTTTAGGCCAGGTGCCTAAGGTAATGTCCTAATAAGGCAATTACGTAATCACTGTCGATTATAGATTAACGTCTCCGCCAGTGTTTTTAAGGTGGCTCCATAGGGTTTTCAGACGCAATTTCGCGTGGGCACCAAAATCACAATGAAATAAAAACCCGACTTTCGTAATTCTCTGGAGGAAATCTGAATTTAACAGGAAATCCTAAAATCTCGGAGTAAAAACAGTTTACGATGCGTGCACGGTTCTTCGAGTCACGAAGAAACCAAACTTGAAAGCCTTTCAATCAAACTAAGTACACGCCGGCTTTACTTGATCGCCGATCTTTATCACTTTACCGGCTTCGAATGTATATAACTCTACTGAATTAGTTTGAAAGTATTGTTTCTGTACATCCTGTCAGGCCAATAACTAAACAAGCAACAAAACGATGAAGAAGTTCTACAATTCAGATTTTATTCTGTTTGACTTTGAAATGAACAGCCGTCACAAACGCGGCTCGAACGGTCATTTCGGCAATCATCAGTTGCAATGGACAAACCAGTACATTCGGCCTAGTCACAACACTGACAGCAATTCTTGGAAGTAAGCAAACTTAGACAGGAATTATTGGCGTTGTTATGAAGCTTTGCAAATCCTACTAACCTGCAGAGTTTGATCCCGTGTCACTATCAGTCTGTGGCATATTATCTCAGGTGAGCAGTCGCAAAACTAAATATTCATGAACTGTACTGAATAAGTATGAATGAACTTGATGGGACACAACTGCCAACAAACTTCTTGGGAACTAGTGGACTAGCATTCGACGGCTTGAACTGACGACTTTCGAACTGTCTTCACGGCTTTGTATTGAAAAGGATTGAGTTGTTGAACAGCTATCACCCTCAAATTGTTCGAGACTTCGCTAACAGTAGTTTGCACAGCATAATTCGTGGCTGAAATATCCAGTACGAGCTTCTCAAGACAGAAATTCAGGAATTGCATGGCTTTCCTTTTAGCTTCGCACCAAGAAAACTTGCTGTACTTGCAGGCGTGCGATCGCCGCTTTCTCCTCGTGTTTACATGCACACATTACGGCTAACGCATGCGCCCTTGTCGATCTTGTCGAGTCATTATTTTGCATTTGATGGCGCAATACGCACGTAAAATATCAAGTTTTTCTTTGCATTTTTCTCGAGTTTCCTTCGTTGAATCTGTCTTAAATTTTGCAGGCAAACGAAAATTATATCCGGTTTTGTAATATTTGATTTTAATGGAAATTTATAGAGCAGAATTTTTTTATTTGCAAAAAACATAAATTGCCAATTAGCTCGGAATCCGCTCCCCTAACCCCAACTGTTTTTCACAGTTATGTTTACCTTATACAAATTTCTAAACATATTGAAAGTTTCAGAAAAATTCACCGAAGAAACTCGAGGAAATAGAGCAGAAAGTTTGAAAACGGGGTAGAAGACCTTTATTTCAAGGACGTATTGTTTCCATAGAAACCACACTAGAGTGACAAAAGTAAGACGTATACGCAACAGACCTTTCGAAACATCTACCCTGCAAATTTGATCAAGAAAGAATATAATGAAATGAAAATATGACGGTTTTGGTGTCATAAACTAAATACGAGCAAGTGCAGGGAAATACCCTATGGAGCCACCTTAAGAAAGATTTGAACGAAGCAGCAATTGAACTGCGTTCAGAAAATGAATTTGAAAACTAGAAAACTTGAAACAGAACGGTCTCGCGAAGCTCGTCTTCAAAAGAGAAGGGAACAGGCACGGGCAAGGCGAAATCGTGAAACGATCGAACAGCGCCAAATACGTCTAGAGAAAGGACGACAATCACGTGCCGACGAAAAGACTCCACAAAGAGAACAACGCTTGAAAGCAAAACGGGAGCTTCAGAAGCAAAAGCGGGTCAAAGAAAAGACTCCACAAAGAGAACAACGCTTGAAAGCAAATCGGGAACTTCAGAAACAAAGGCGGGCCAAGCAGAGAACTCCGCAAAGAGAATCCAATCGCCAGCGAGTAGCTTCTCGACGTGCCAATGAATCGTCTGAACAGAATACCCGCAGGCTTCAAGCTCAAAATGGATCCAACACTCGACGCCGACAACAACGTGCTGCAGTTGTCGAAGAACGTCGCAGACAGAAACAACAATATTTGCATAACCGTGGATGGGCAAATCCAGAGACTCCTCCATTTCACGAACAAGAGTGGGTACAGGAGGAACTCACTGCCTTTCACCGCTTTGAGGAAAATCTCTGACACTTACACTGCAAGGTATGCAAAGAAACATGGCCGATCACCAACCAAAGTATGTCCGAGCAGAACTACACCTGCACCAGGTGCAAGCGTGACAAAAAGACTTCGTGTCGATTGTTCTCGGCTGACAACGACATGGATCCAGCAACAGTGCCTGCAGAACTACAGGACCTCACCGAAGTAGAGGAAATGCTGATCGCCAGAGCTTTCCCCATCATGTGTGTTTACCGGAAACACGGCGGCCAGCGTGGGTACAAAGGTCATGTCCTCAACTTGCCACAGGATGTTCAGGGATTTCTCACCACTCTTCCAGTCAATGTGAGTGATCTGCCCGTTCTTATCATCAGGAAGCAAGGGGCAGGTAAGAATTGAAAACTATTCTGTATGGCTTTTATAGTTGTATTTATATTTTTGACCTCGCTGTGTATTGATGGTCAAATTTGCACAATTACGCATTAATTGCAATTCGGCTATTCTTTGTCATTGTTTATTTTCAACGAAGAACGGCTGAACAAAGAATGCATGGTGAAATTTTTTTAAATATTTAATTGAATTCCTGTTTAATTAGACCACTGATTGTGTTTTGTTATTATTTGCTGCATTTTAATACACAAGGATCGAAGAGAACACAACATTGTATACACGTGTTTGTACTTTGATTTACCATTGCAAAAGCTGTAGTTTGTTTTTTTAGAATATTTGCCAATCTTACTACAATATCAGTGCCTAATTAATTTACAGTGTTTTATGATCTATGCAGTGAAGTTTCTTTAGCTGTCGATATGATGATGTGCATTTGTTTTCATGCCATATACACTTGATATATTCAAAAGCATTTACAGCAGTTTTAGGAAAGAATTGCAATACGGCCATTCTTTGACATTGTTTCTTTTCAATGAAGAACAGTTGAACAAAAAATGCATGGTGAAATTTTGTTTAATTTGAATTCCTGCTTAATCAGACCACTGATTGTGTTTTGTTATTAATTGCTACATTTTCATACACAAGGATCGAAGAGAACACAATACTGTATACATGTGTTTGTACTTTGATTTACCATTGCAAAAGCTGTAGTTTGTGTTTTTTAGAATATTTGCCAATTTTTACTACAGTATACAGTGCCTAATTAATTTACAGTGATTTATGATCTATGCAGTGAAGTTTCTTTAGCTGTCCATATGATGATGTGCATTTGTTTTTATGCCATGTACACTTGATATTACGCTCGGGGATAACCAAAAACATTTATAGCAGTGTTTTGAGGAAAGAATTGGCCTCTATTATCAGGACAACAAGTATTTATTTACAGTGCGCCAGTTCCTTTGCAGCATCCTCATCCAGCATCCAAGATTTATGTCAATTGTGGATGAATAGTACAGGTTAGCTATGAAAGTGCATTGTATTGTGTACATCATGTGAATTATCTTATTAATCCACTTATAGCTTGGTGCCTTTTCTGGTTTTTGTAGGAGCAAAGAAAGAGGTTCCTTGGCTAAACTTACACTTTGGTCCAAGTGGAAGTTGCAATTTCTATGTTGTTTATAGGTAAGTACTGTATAATACATTTGCAACAATATGTATCGAAGACAAAAACCTGAACATGTGTTTTCATCTCCAAAGATCATGCTAAAGGAAATGTTAAAGTGAAGGAATCATGCTGAGAAGCCAACTCCTGTGCTGTTAAGGGATTCTCGTATACCAAGTCACTGACATCATGAAAGTAAGATTGTCAGGAGCCAAAAATGAACTCAATGCTAACGTGTACAACCCCATTGTCTGGTCCAACAGGAATGCCAAAGGAAAATGTTCTCAAAATCATTGGCCTGTATATTCTGTTGAGTACGCCACAAAAAAATTTTCGGTATATCTATATGTTTTCTTAAAATTTGGAATGGTACTGTACTGTGCTCAAGTGGATGACATGCTCAGAGCCAAGTATTTTCTATGTGTACTTTTTTAACACAAGGTTTTGTTATTTACTTATTTGTTAGAGGGTTGTTTGCTTTTTATGAAGGAAAACTTCAGTACAGTTTTGTAATATAAGTGGCAATAACATGTGAGTATATAAGGCCAGCACCAAGGTAGACAGTAATCAATGTTGTAACAACAAGTTTAAACCCTTTCACACCTAAGAGTGATCAAATTCAATTTTCTCCTTCAGTTGAAAGTGTACTGTATTGTACAGTATAGAGAATATATAGCTTTTTGTACCTTTTTGGTTAAGTGAATGCTGACTAAACTGTCACTTCTCACTACATAATTTATTTTGTATAATGTATTTTGAAAAAGCTGAGAGATTCTGCATTTAGGCTTGGGAGTGAAAGGGTTGTTTACCTGTATTAAGTTCATGATAGTTATTATTCCCTTATCCTCCAAGGGATTGTGCTCCTGCATGCTTTTGGTTGGAGAGTACGTTCCTACTTTTTCCTACAAGGTTTTGGGTTTTCGTACCAGGCAGGAGCACTTGATGAAGCCTATATAACACAAATGTATGATAAAAAAGGCACACAATGATTAGTGTGCTGTATGATGATGATGACAATAAGATTAAGAATAAAAAAAATTGATGCTGATATATATGTTGTTTTCTTATTGGGTCAGAGCTTAGTAACACAAAGTTACTATATTTCAGACCACTCTTTTTCTCCTTTAAGTGTTCAGCACTTGGTATAGTACAAGTAGTAAAACGTTATTTGATACGCTTGCCCCATCAACTACAACAAGCTGGTTACATCAAAGGTCGTATAAAATAGACACATTACTTCTATGTTTATTTTTTTGCGTCGAAACTTCTAATATATGCCAGTGCAGGACGGAGTGAGGGGGTATCTGCGATTATCGTATTTTTAGTAAGAAAGTAAACGCCGATTAAACTAAACAGCAGGTCATTTCTTGGTCTATAAACTGCCAGAAACTATTACGAGCCACCTTAATGTTTACAGAAATTCATAACGTCATTCATTATGAATTAATTAGTAACGCAATCCTTACAATCTCTACACGAATATCTTCTACTAGAAATGCGATAATCGCAGATACCCCCTCACTCTGTCATTGATGGGACTTTTACTTTGGTAACTCCCAACAAAGGTAGCCTTTGTTTTACCGAAATGTTGACTCAATCTTTTCTTCGAACTCAAGTGCTACACGCAAAGGAAGGAGAAAAAGAATGGTGTGTGTTATACTTTTGCTTTGAAAAAAGAATCGATTGCGTGACGAAGTACGTATTTCCCACGGTCGGCACGTCAAATTAATTCATACAGTCTGCCAAGCACGTTCTCAAAATTTAATACTCAAAGTTTGCAGTTGGTCGGCCATCGTAGTACGGGAACACTGATTTTCAAATTTTGAATTCATAGGCAATACAATTAAATAGGCTTCCTGTGCGATTTGTTTTTACTCTAGACAGCATGCACCTGACTCAGACATGCATATGTAATGAGCTCGAATTGTTTTGTACGTTAACCCACTTAAAACAGCATGAATTCTCCCAGAATCAAAGCAAAACTTGAACAGTTTGTTTACTTCAAATTATACACGGGCTTCAGACCCAGTAATACTTCTAAGGGCTTGTGAACGATTCTCGCTGCAATCACCGCGTGTCAGATTACAGAAAAATAAGACATCTGACTAAATCATTCAAGACTACAAGTTCCGATTGCTCTGAGCGAATACGGTAGCCGAAACTGGCGACAGAAGCGTAGTAAAACAATACTTCGAGGGAAAATGATCAGCATACAGATTTTAATACATTCTTGAAGTGATCGAGTTTATACAAGCTATACGGGATAAAATATATTTGTCACGGTGATTGCTCGATTTCCACTGACTAACCTTTGTTGCTTGTCCTTTCTAAATAAGTATCTGAGTTTAACACAAAACGGCGTCTGAAGCTCCCGATTTGCTTTCAAGCGCTGTTCCCTTTGCGGAGCCGTTTCTTCGGCACGCTTCCCGTTCATGATGCTGTCCGTTATAACATGTTTGTCGTCTTTTCTCTAGACGGATTTGGCGCTGTTCGATCGTTTCACGATTTCGCCTTGCCCGTGCCTGATTCCTTCTCTTTTGAAGACGAGCTTCGCGAGACTGTTGTGTTTCAAGTTTTCCAGTTTTCCGTTTTCGTAAACACAGCTACGATATACTGCATCTAATTTCTCTTATTGCGAGTAAAACTACAGGGCAACACGTGATTGATCCGGCCTTTGTTATTGGTTAAGCAGCGATAGGAACTGGGGACGAGGTCGCACGACTGACAGACTGACAGACTGACATTAGATTTGGAGATGGCGACCCGCTTGGAGTCTCCGCGATAAGGCGATAATACTACTGCATTAGCGTTGTGAGTATTTCCCTCACTTTGTTCGGGGATTATGTTCGCATATACCTTTTCCTCCGCAATCTCTACAAAAATATCTTCTTCTATTACGTTCACAAATTGATGATCCCCCACATTCTTTACAAGCTGTTCTTTGTTTATTATGTTCACATATACCTTTTCCTCCACAATCTTTACAATAATATCTCATTCTATTGTGTTCACATATGCCTTTTCCTCTACAATCTTTACAATAATATCTCATTCTATTGTGTTCTCATATGCCTTTTCCCCCACAATCTTTACAATAATACTTATCTTTATTATGTTCACAAATAAACGATATTAAATTATTACTCTTAGGGACAGTAACTGGCTTTTCAATAACTTCTTTCTGGTTCATTTGAGCTTTCAAAATCGCCTCCTCGGGCTCTGGTTTTTTCATCTTCCACCTCCCTCGAATGCCTAATTCCTTCGCTTTACCTTTTCTTAATTCGTCTAGAGTCGGCATCTTTTTTCTTTGTTTTCTTAATACCTTTAAGCCATTTTTATTCTAAATCAATTTTTTCATAACGCCGGGTGTTCCCCGCTTTCACGATCACGCCACACTTCTGGTTTATTAAATGTGTTAACACAAAGGTGGGGGTGGAGTGGGGTGTGTTCTAGAAGGAACATTTCTCTACTACTCCTTATTGCTTCTTCAAGAATTTCTCTATTCATCTTCCATCTGCCTTTTATCTTAAGCTCTTTACCTCTTCCATTTAAGAATTGGTTCATGCTTAGCGTGCGTCTATCGAGTTATGGATGCACGCGGGAAGTTGGGAGAGCACGAGAGAAGCGTAAGAGTTGCTCGAGGCGTAGCCGAGAGCAACTCGCTTCACGAGTGCTCTCCCAACTTCCCAAGTGCATCCATAACTCGATAGATGCACATCTAAAAGCATGAACCAATTCTTTTATAACATAGACACACGAAATTACGAGCGAAAACAATTTTTCATTTCTGATTGAATGCAGAATTTTCTTTCGACGCGCAAAAGGCAAAACAAACTCTCATTGGATGATTGAAAACACGCCACAACTTACTAACATTTCTGCCAGTTAAAAGTTGATGAGTGTCGATGAAAAAGATGTCGTTTAATCAACGAAAACACCGAAAGTACTGTTAACCTGGCGTGGTGAAAGCCAGCAGCCTTCGGTGACTTTGGAATTCGTGACGATGTAAATGTTTTGAACGGTACAATTGTTGAAGATGAACGCTTCAAGTCGCCGCTTCAAAACAACGTGAAATTCACCTTGAACTATAGCAGACAATGCGGGTCTGGAGAAGCAAAGTGATCCGCCGAAGAATGTAAACAATCACCATAAGCGAAAGAGATGGAAATGTTTGTTTGTTATTCGAGCTGCCAGCAAACTGTACTGTAAACACTGCAAGTATAGCGGCTTTCGGAATGAATGAACGCCGTTTCATTTCAAAGCCATTGAAGGCTTGACGGATATTTATCTTTGCTGTGATGGATTTCACTAGTCCATGAGAATTAAGCCGTCGAGAAATAGGTGAGTTTTGATTCATACAATTTCCTGTGCCGACCGTTGAAATACAGAATTTTTCAGACTTGATTACTGATTTCCTTTGGGTGCAGATAAACGCCGCGTGCAGCTTCAAAAGCACAAAGCGATGTACAACAGCATAAATTCATATGCGCAGGAAACTTTGGCTGCAGAGAAAAGCTTAAGCCCTTTAACGATGTTGAAAACCGCCATACACCTTCACCAGAGGCAGCCCAAAGTCGACGGAACATCAACGACAACTACCCCTCCCCTACCTGCAAGCCGACGTCGACGAGAATCAGCCTACGGCTGAACAACAATTTGACGAGAAGCTAGCAAGGTTGAAGGTGAAATTGGCCTCACTTCTAGCCAGGGAGCAAGGGGACATGAACGCGGTAGTGCATCATATATTGCACTCCCCACGAAAGAACAACAGGCAAGCGACACCACAGTAATAGACTTGACAGAAGACGGCGCAACGCTGGAGAATAATTTAGTTGCCTGAAATTCTCGGCTATTCAGTAAACAAACTGAAATGAATCACTGAACTCAGTGGAGAATCTGTTTCATCAATGTTTGTTTCAGGCTGTTGTTATCTGAAAAATTCCAATGTTTTACTCGTAACGACACTGTTTTCGTGGGTGGTCATTTGTCGCGTTTCCCACAGCTAAACTTGTATTTGTGGAAATGATTTTAGCTTCTTAGCATTTGAGACCAGCAGGGGTCATCTACTAACGGATTGATAACAGAACCAGTACCCCAGAGTTTGTTCATGGTATTTACATTAATCATAACACCACAAGTAACACTTTCAGCAGAATAAATTTTACTAACTATCGTAAAAATGTCGAAATTTGCTAGGGTAAGTACCTTAACTTATTTATACAAAATTAAAACAATCAAGAAAACAAAGCAGATTAAAAGTAAGTCTTTATCTGGAACACAACATTCACAATCCTTTAATAATGTAAAAAATATTAGGTAATTTACTTTGTTGTCATTGCAATATTATTCGTCTGGTGACGAAATCTTAGCCTGGGTTACTTCCGAAGTTTCAACAACTCCTTCGTGGCAAACTTCCTCAAAGCATTGAAGTCAACGTCCAAATGTTTCCGCCAAAAGCGCCTCTCCCGTCCCCAGACTGCCGCAGGGTAACATGGACTTTCAATGCCGTGAAAAATCCGAGCCATATTACGGCCTGTGAACGAGTGGTCGTGGTGAATGCCCACAAATGTCCGGATATCCCGACCAATAAGTTCCCAATTCACGTCGATATCCAAAGGTGTCCCAGGGTTTGAAGTAGCATGTTCCTTAGCATGGCGTACCTTTTCCAGTTTAATCTCACATTGTTCAGTGGGATCCTCAAAGTACGATTGAATGATCTGTTTTAGTTCCAAATCTGAGTCCATGCATGCTTCATCGGTACAACGCCAGAAATTTCCACAGGAAACCTTTTTGAGTGAAGAATAGATAGTGTTCAGCTTTTCAAGCTGGCCTCGCTCTTCTGCCAGGATGCGACCCTCAAGAAAATTACATACTTTGTCGCGTTGCTCGGCTGACAAATCCCCAGGGGACCGTATGTGAAACGAAACGTCCGAAAATTCAACGAAGACTCCTGACCGGCCAAGAGATGCATCAGAGGTGTCTACTGCTAAAGACGTATTCCACTGAAGAGCTCGCAGTTCTTTACATACTGGATCTAGGTCCCATCCCATCTGGTCAGCAACTTCGACCACTGAAAATTCCAAGGTATTAGACATTGCCATCTTTGCTGACTTTCCAGCATTGATTGCGACAGCAGCAGCGACAACAGGGACCTTCTGTGCTGCGCGCCTCAATTGCGAAACTCCACCATAGAACTGTAAAGTGCATGTTGACTTGATTGGCTCCAATACTTCGATCAAACGGTTGGGGGATAGCTCAAGGTAACAAAGGAGTGTGAGAATGTTCTCCTTGGACATGTCCAAAGCATCTACAAGGTCATCGGTTACCAAGGCAACATCATGCCCACCACAGCAACGTCCCTTCTCGTCCTTTAGGCCGCTATCATTTTGGTTGTTACCAATTGGTGGTTCTACCGACCTACTTAAGCTTATCAATCCATCTCTGTCATTAAAGGATTGTTCCACAAACGCTTCTGTGGCTTCAGTGTCTGTCACCGACGTCCCACTTTCATTCTCATTCCTGCCGATTTGCTCATCTTTTGGATGATTTAACTGCGTCACATCATCGCCGGGTTCGTCTCCATCCGTGGACCTCACTGATTCATATTCCATCATCTTATGCTCGTCGCTGATGAGTGCAGCGGCTGCCATGTGGCATTCTTTGCGTTCTTGTTGCAATTTGTGAAGCTCTGTGCACTTGCAATACGGAAACACTTGGTTTACGAGTTTCTTGACTGTAACCCTGTCCACAGTGTTGGCATAAACATGGCGACGAAGCTCGCAGACGTCTTTTCCCTGGAAGAGAACGTTCATACTTAAAAAGGTTCTACTTCGACTTGGTTGATATGTCAAACTAATTTAACTTTTACGAAACACCCACAACAGTGGTTGAGTTGGCTCTTTGATTAAAAGTGACAATCCCGTTGAATGTAAACATTTCAGCCTGTTGTTGAAGTGCATAATAGGACATTTGCATGATGACGTTATTCAGCTCGTGCAAGACGCAAATCTACATTACAAAGACTGCAGCGAGAACAGGTCGGCAGAAGATGCCAATATTATACTTTTTAATTTAAAAATAATGATAGGTCTCCAGGCCTGATTCTCACCTCTGGGTCAAGGAACACGTGGCAATACGCAGGAAGGCCATCTCGGCCGGCACGGCCAATTTCCTGCACATATCCTTCAAAGGTCTTTGGCATGTTGTAGTGAATAATTGCTCGGACATCAGACTTATCGAGCCCCATGCCAAATGCTACTGTGGCCACCACTACAGCGAGTTCTCCTGACATAAAATGTGCTTGCACACGACGCCTATGAGCGGCCGTCATTCCTGCGTGGTAAGATTCAACGCTCCACGTCGATTGTGTTTTCTTCCTCTTGGTCCTTAAAGTATAGAAAGCAAAATATATTTCATATATAACTGACAGCTATTTGGGAGTATATACGGTGAAAGACGTGCATATGGATAGCCGAGCAATATTCGATTTTCGGTCAGGCAAATAACATGGAAAAGTTACGGTGAAACCTTTCTCCAGAAAATGCAACAATCGATGAACTCAATACATGATAAACAGCCTGTGAACCCCACTGAAAGCTTTGTTGTTACATTTTCATGTTCACGTTTGTTTCTCTGAAGCTCCTAAGTGTAACGTTGGTAAATAAAGTATTGTATTGTATTAAGGGGTTTCGTGCAATAGGAATGTAGGTTAAGCAAAATATATTCCCAAAAATAAGATCGGGAAGTAATTTCCGCTTCACTGCAAACAAGGTTTTTGCAAATTTTTCACAAACGAAACCACATCAAATCATCTTCCTATCCTAAAGTCCACACGGACAACTTTGGTTTAGGTAATTACTGTTACTCTGAAACAAGTTCACATTTATTGGGAAGATCAACAACCCGGCAGTGTCGAACTGTGTGAAAGCAGAGCGCATGCGCTCAGCAACTCGCTTCCCTAGAGTGTCATATTTCACAAACCAATTCTCATCCTTTTGGTGAGCATTCTCACCTCTGTCCTTTCTGATTCTTCCTGGAGATACCCACTTCCTCTGCAGCCTGGACCATTTTCGGAGGTTTAGGGACGTTTTGCAGACATATCCTCAGCATAGAAGCCACGCGCTCTGTCTCATCCCGTCTTGTGCAGTATATTATGATCGAGTCACACTGGGAGAAACGGTTGCTCTTGAAAAGTTCAACCAGCGCCTACAATGGAAATAATGAAAACAAACAAAAATTTGTATCATAAAAGGGATCAGTCAGGGAATCAGGGCACAAAATTCGTCCCAACTGGGCAGTCTCCGACAATAAAAAGATTAAGGAGTATCCGCCAATGCAATCCTGATCCACTTCCCATATGATTGGCAGTTATCGAGAAAGTTTACAATATAGAATCCCGCATTCTTCATAAAAGCTGCCAGGAAAGACCTTAAATTTCAGACTCCAATTAATGCACTATTACTCGGCCCGTCCAAAGGTAGAAAATCACGCATCTATGATCTTCTTAATGCTCGTACTTAGAGTCTTTGTATATTTGGGAGAGCATTCACCGGGATATACTTTACACGTCGAGAGACAATGCTTTAATAGCGGGTGTTCGGATAAGTTGGGTGATTGTTAAAAGGAATGCTTGTTTTATTGTATGTTTGTATGTTATCTATAAGTTGATGCCAAACGGTCAGTAATACAGTCGCGTCAGTCTGGCGTTTCCGTCGTGAGAACAGACAGAGCAAAATAAAAAGGCTGACTAAAGTTGGACAGTGTCAAATGGTTTGACCCAGGAGTGTGAATAGTAGGTTGGTAGTCTGCAAGAAGATTGTTGTTAGTGACTGACGTTTCGACTCTCTGAGCGGAAGTCATCTTCAGAGTCAAGTGAAAGGATTCGCCAGATGGCGGTATTTATGTCTCTGGTCGTTGAAGTAATTGGTCCGTTTTTTTTGTCTTATGGTTGGTCGAGTTGGTTCGGTTGTGTTTCGTTATTGGTCAGTTGATGTTCTGTTGTCCTGCATGTCGATTTGTCTATTGTTCGTTCGGTTGCATAAAGTTGTACGTTTAAATTGCTAAAACCTTGTTTTCACGGAGGTCCCGCTAGTTGAATAACAATGGTCTTTATAATACACCTGTTATCTGGGAGCTGTTCATTAAGGCTTACTGTTTACCTTATCTCGATAATCGTCAACGGAAACGGAGAGGTTTAAGTTGGGGGGTACAGCTACGCCTGTAACAATTGCATTGTCATCGGGCACAATGCCGAGGTGCTCTGCAGCTGAGGCTGCAGTGGAGAGAGTTGCAGTGGCGGTCAAACCAAGGAAGCAGCGCACGCCAAAATGCTCGCGGAGGACCTTGGGATTGGGAGAGATAACGACAAACCAGTTCAATTGAAAAGTAAAGCAATACAATTAGGGACCGTTTATTTTTTATGAGTTAGGAAGGGGGAGGGGGGGCACGTGAAAAAAATGGCCTCAAATGGGGGGCCACGCGAAAATTTGGTAACTCATGAGGTATTACTATGACAAAAACGTGGACAAGTACAACAGTATGGAAAGTGTACTATATAGAGGCTCCCAAGCCCTAATAGTATTCACAACATGTACACATATTGTTACACTATAGAAATACAACGTATCAACCAGTTTCACACTGTAAAAGCGTCCTTCTCAAAACAGTTTTTTATTTTTTTATTTATTCCTTTTTGTGGGTCGAGAATCAGCACACGGTGATTGGTTCATATTATCACGTGCTGGGCAATGACATAATTGACTTCGCTAAACAACTCGAGATGTGGCCAGTGAATTGCTCGTTACTTGTGTAAAAGTTAACTGCATCCCATCCAAACTCAACACCATTTGACTCTGTGGAATATGCACGGATAAACTGGATTTTCGGGAACGATTTTGTCTCGCATCCACCGCCGAAGCTTTGAGAATAGCCGTAAACAAATATTTGATGGATACCGCTGTCGCCGATAAATATTTAGTCCCGACGAAACTTCTGTGGCGACACGAAATACTTTTGGGAAGGTAACAGGGCGAAAACAGAAACCAAAGCTACGGTGAGCTTTAGCCGTAAAACAATGACGCTTTATGCTTTACTCTGTACATGACATCTGTTGCCTCATAAAATTCTTCTGCGTATCGTACATTGCCTGTTGAAGTGTTTCTTTCATTCGATCATGTAGCCTTTGTTTCGCAATGTTCATTGAATACCAGAAATGAAAAATACACCGAAATAATTCTGAGGATTGAGTTTGCAGTCACAAATGGACTGAACACACTGTGAACAAAACCGCAATGATATTGTAAACATCTCTCGTGTGACATTCTTCGCTTTCAATTTTATATTTGTTACAGAGCATGAATACTCGAAAGCCTGATAGAAAAAACGTATTGAGATAATAAAAGAAAATACATAAGTAGTGAAGCGAAAAAGTTAACTGCATCCCATTCAAACTCAACGCCATTTGGCTCTGTGGAATATGCACGGATAAACTGGATTTTAGGAAAAGATTTTGGCTCGCGTTCACCGCACAAGCTTTGAGAATAGCCGTAAACATATGTTTGATGGATACCGCTGGGGTATTGCAAATATCTCTGTCGCCGATAAGTATTTAGTCCCGACGAAACTTTCTGTGGTGACACGAAATACTTTTGGGAAGATAACAGGGCGAAAACAGAAACCAAAGCTGCGGTGAACTTTAGCCGTAAAACAATGACGCTTTATGCTTTACTCTGTACATGACATCTGTTGCCTCATAAAATTCTTCTGTGTATCGTACATTGCCTGTTGAAGTGTATCTTTCATTCGATCATGTAGCCTTTGTTTCGCAATGTTCATTAAATACCAGAAATGAAAAATACACCGAAATAATTCTGAGGATTGAGTTTGCAGTCACAAATGGACTGAACACACTGAACAAAACCGCAATAATATTGTAAACATCTCTCGTGTGACATTCCTCGCTTTCAATTTTATATTTGTTACAGAGCACGAATACTCGAAAGCCTGATAGAAGAAACGTATTGAGTTAATAAAAGAAAACACATAAGCAGTGAAGCGAAGTCTGGATTAATCGTGGCCTCTGATTAGAAATAAGAGTCAAGGTCAAACTGTCATAATCGATTGTGCATAAAAAGATATGTCACGCATTCTCAAGATGCAGGGTCGCTCAACCTTTAAGAAGCAAGTGTATGAGTGTTGTAATAATAATTTTTAGTTTAATCAAGGTGTCAAAAGCCAAGTTCTCTATACTGTGTGATATTTTTATGGTGAGAAATTGGAAGTCTCTCTTGGGAGTTCCGCTCTTGTCCCCTACTTTCCATTTTATATTCTGGTCTCGACCCAACTCACGCCGCGAGCTCACTGGCAAGGCCAGTCTAGTTTTAGTCCAAAATTTGAGTCAATTTGCAGCTGAGTTCCTAATACAACCCAATGTAACAAAGTTCAAGTACCTTGGCGTGATTATCAATCAACACCTAACATGGCATAATCACATAGATCAGATAGAGCAAAGTTGCGCAAAAGCTTGGGGTCCTGAAGAGACTAAAGCATCTACTCCCTATTCACATCAGGAAACTGTACGTCACAACAGTGATTACACCTATACTTGAATATGCAGACATTATTTGGGGTGATAAAAACAACAAAGTTCTAATGAACTCAATTCAACACCTTCAAAACAAAGCAGCCAAGTTGATCTTAGACAGACCACCTCACTCTTCATCAAGTGAAGCCCTGTCCGACTTGAACTGGCTAGACCTGTTTGCCGGAAGACAACTGCAACGTTGTATTCATATGTACAAGCTAACCACTGAAAATGCGGTAGTTCGAGGTGCAGATATTCACAACTACAACACTCGGGCAAAGGACACTGTACGAACAACGAAATCAAGTACCAACTGGGGATTACAGAGATCCTAGAATAGTGCCCAGAATGACTGGAATGCTTTGCCCGCCGAGTTAAGATCTCTTCCTTCAGAAAGTTCCTTTAAGAAAGCGTTATATAATAGGCTTAGGAGTAAGATTTAAGGTTTTTATAATATGTATTCATGTATAAAGAATTCTGTATTGAAATGTAAATTTGGTATCTTTTAGCTTGGGCTAGGCTGTTTAGTCCTTAATCGATGTTTTTGGCGATATCTTATCAGGGCTCGAAATTAAAAAAAGAGTCCAGTCGCCATTTGGCGACTAGGTACAAACATTTAGTCGCCAATTCGTACATTTCAGTCGCAAAATATGATTAGTCGAAAATGTCTCAAAACGAGCAACCAAAGACGTGTAAGCATCATACATGGCTGGAATCTTCAATTTGACTGTTCATCCTTTAATCGCAAGCAATGTCAAGACTTAAGAAAAACATTCGTAACTAGATTAGAACGTACGAACGTACGTGTCGTAATATGCCGATATTGCATCGATGACAATGTATATATGTAATTTTTACATTGAAACTATAACTAACTTTCTTTAACTACATTAGATCTGGAGTTTGCATAGTCTACCTCAACAACTTAGAATAACCTCACGTTATGATAAATCATCTCCGAAAGCACACGTCCGCCATGTTTTTACAATTGGAGGCCTGGGCCGAGAAAAATTGTGACTCACTTGAACAGACTACACACGCCTCGTGGTTAACATAAAACGTGGTATTGAAGTAAAGTTCCCCAGCTACCAGAAGGCACAGTGTTCGCGTAAGTGATTCATTTCCGAAACAAGAATGGAGGCAGAGTTAAAGAGACAATCGCCATTTCCTGTCGCTCTCAGTGCAGACATCAATTTTCCCTGTCCAACATCGTTTGGGATCAGAGTTGTTGCGAGGTCGTCTGACAGCTTACCTTCAAAATTGATTTTCCGCCTTTTGCTCACATACTTTGCATAAACTTCTTGCTTACTGGCGATCAAACATTTTGCATTTTCGACTGCATCAGTTAAAAGAAATTGTTTAAAATCTGCCAAATCGGCGACTTCTTGTATGGAACTCATACTACAAAAACTAATTTGCATTTAATCTGTTGGCCTTTGAAACAAACTGAGACAATTGAGTCTGTAAAACCACAGGCGGGCCAAGCTTTGGGTGATCCGGTTGCGTTATTTCAAGATTACAAGGCATTCGGGAATTTACGAAGTGAGCATACTCCACTGTTTACAGAAGGACCATTATCATTTATCACCAGACAGGACATGACTAGTTTTATTTCGTTCAGCAAATGAAAATTTAAAATTTAAGATCTACAAAATCTCTCGTTCGGTAAATAAACGTTCCGCACACTAACGTCACCGTAAGCCAATAATTAAGTTTCACGTGTAAAAAACTGACCAACGTCGCGACAGCAAAGAACATTCGAGGAATGCTTCGTAATTTATCTACGTTTCTCCTTATCTGCCAATCAAAAGAAGCCGCACTGTCACATGTTAAGTGCTCGCATTTAATGTGGTATTACATGAAGTTGCATCCAAAGCGCTGTTACGTTATAACTGCGTCTGTCGTGTCTCCGCACGGAATTTTGCTGTCAAAGCAGGAATAGCATGCAAAATTGTGTCATTGTTTTAGTCTAAAGCTAGTCGCCAATTTGGCGACTGCTGGAGAGGTTTTAGTCGCCAAAGGTACTGGTTTGGTCGCATTGGCGACCGTATCGGTCGCCATTTCGAGCCCTGCTTATGCGTATTCTTGTAAACAGTGACCTATTGAAAATCACAGTAAGTGACATAGGCCATCTGTATAAATTGTATTATTATTATTATTATTATTATTATTATAAAAAAATTAATGGACGCTACAAAATCAGAGGCATGCGAAAAAAAAAAAAAAAAAAAAAAAAAGGCAGGTTGAGGGGGCCATGTTGTTTCCCAGTGGGACTTCCCAAATTCCACCAGCCCTCCTACCTCATAAAATATGAACGGTCCCTTAGACATTGAATAGTAAGGGTTGAAAAAGACATTCTTTGCACACCCGCAAAACATTCCCGCACCGTCATCACATACCTTGCAAACGCGGAGATACGATGGCCTGAAATTGTGAGACCATTCAGACAGGCAATGCGCTTCATCAATACAAGCAAAAGCAACAGGAGGAAGATTAGTAGCAGATGGCAGATAACCTTTGCCACTCACGAGCGCCTCTGGGGAAAGAAGCAACACGGTCACTTTTCCGGAGCACAGGTCCTGAACAACCTTCTCACGCTGGACTTTTGACATGTTTGTGTGCAGGCACGCACCCTTCAGACAAGGTGGGAGGCTTGCGACCTGCAAGAAAGATGCTCAAGAAAAACATGTTCAGCTTTTCCTGTGTTTGCTTAGAGAACTGAAACAGTTTATTTATTTCTAAAGACAATTAAGAGGGCTTCCTCTGTAAACTCGAGTACCTATCACGAAAAAAAAAAGAAGCAATTCTTGTTACCAACACAATATATTTGAATTGAGAACTTTTAGTCACTTCCTTGAAGATATTGATGCCAAACATTCCTATCAAACTCTTATTTTGCAATGCTAACGCAGGTATTATTGCACATTTAGAGCTAGGAAGGCAACCAAAAACACACATCTTCCATTACGGTGTTCCTCAAACATGATCATCTTACATAATCATACTAGGAAATCAACATACATCACAGAAATAGTGCTTCTATTTCTGGTACAGACTTTTTGCATGCATTGCTCGAATTTACAGCAGAAAACCTCTTAAATACTATTTAGGTCCTGATTATATAGTCGAGTAAAACAGATGTACGAGTAAAACAGACGGAAGAAAACCCCGCGCAACAAAACAGTCCCACAATCTACAGCAAGTAAAATTTGCATAATTTTTTCACATTTTGCAGCCTGTGTCAGGTGTTGGTGTTTATGATCTTGAAAGGGGCGGTCACAGTGTCGGGCCAGGCAGTTCAAGAAGCCGCCGACCAGTTGCTTTTGAGAATCCTGAATGACTTGAGCAGCATGTCGCCGTCAATCAATGCGTTTCTTAGGATGCATGGGTTCTAGGTCTGCTGAAAATTGGGAAGACGCCCATGTAGCTCGTTAGAGTGATAGTGTAGAGACCTGGTCAGGCTGCCATTATTCTGTAGATTGGTCAAACTCGAGGTCAAATTTCATTTTGTGCGCAAGCCCCGTTTTTCTTGTGCACAACTTACGGTATAGAACACGCATTGAAATAACTTACAGTTGGGTACTAAGTTTCTTGGTAAAGTCTTGAGGTATTTTACGAGTGTTACTCTGTAAAGTTAGCTCACCTGGTCTTCCATGAGTGAAACGAGGGGAGAGATAACGAGTGTAACGCACGGAGATTTGCTTTTAGCATACAAAAATGCTGGCAGCTGATAACAAAGTGATTTCCCAGCACCCGTTGACAACACAACTAAACTTGACAAACCTGGTAAAACACAAACTCTTTTAACATTGGAAATTGGTGCTGAATTGCACACTGAATATCTATCGTGCCAGGTGACAAATTAGTCGTCAAGAGAAGTAGGATATAAGTTCAGAGTTATATTCCTCTATATACTTCTAAAGAGGTGAACAACAATGGGGCAGGCAAACAAGCGGATTTAAGACCATTTAAGATGTACTCTTAAATTGTTTAAACGTCACCTATACATCCAAGAAGATGGCAGTAAAATAGATTTTCATCAGAAATAGGTCATCATCCGAAGCAAATTGTGTATCAATTACAATGAAAACAAAACAGTTTTGCGCTTCAGATTTTCTTAGTTATATTTGTTACAAAGAAACAAAGAAACAACAACAAAAAAAGAATACAAACTACGGAAAATTATTCACCCAAAAACATGAATTGGTCGTATAAAATAAATAGTTCTACTATGGCTTTCACTTACCACACAAAATACGCATGACAGCTCCCTCTTGCCCTGCGCGGAACGAGCTAAAACCAAGTTTCTTTAATGCCATAAATACGTCTTTTGGAGCAGCTAAAACGCAGAAAACAGAACACATGTGCTAAGAACAATAAATGAAAGACTGTATTTATATTTCTCTATAAGTAACTATGGCATTAGCCCACTACTCATTGTAAAATATATGCAACATCATTCTTCCCCAAAACAAAATATACGTTCGTGATTGACAGACACTGTAGTAAAATACTGGAAAAACATACGTATTTTGGCCGGGAACCAAGTCACATATCCCAGCTATTCTCACTGTTACTCATAAGCAACTTATCGTATGGATTATTATGCTCAGTTTAAAATAGCCTCAAAATATCTCCTTGAATCGTAATCATGTCTATCTGAAATTAAATAAATTTATCATTGCGATACTTCTAGTTCTAAAAATATACATTGTCAAAGCTAAATGCTGACATTGAAGATACTGGAATTTGCTTTGCATTGGCATATAAAAGCTTTAAGGATCATTTACCTGTGGCTTGCCCGTTCACTGCTTGGTATAAAGGCTCAACAGAAGAGGGTGGTGTGGGTGGCTCATAGACGGATCGTGGTAGCTCATGTGGAAGGATCACATCAACTTTTTTGCCTCTTTCCCCAGCTTCGTTAATCTGCACGAGGGGAATTCCTACTGCCATCATGGCAGCCTCGTCAATGGAAGGAAATTCTACCCATTTTTCTTTGTCTACGTTCAAACTGCTTTCGTCCTGGCACCTGCAGAAAATCCAGCCAAGATTAAGCGTACTGTAGGGTTTTTTTTGTACCGATTTGAACTACATTTTCTTTATATAATTATAAGCTACACAGGATAAACTATTCTTAGGGTGCATTCTTTTGAAACTTTCGTCTATCCCTGTTCCGGAACAGTAATAGCAGAATACACAGAATCTTGAAATTGAAATTGAATGAAAATCAAAGCAGCAAGGCAGCTGTGAGCTCGCAAATTTGTAAAAAGACCTTTTTCTGCTGGAGTAGGTTTTTGATAGAACTGGCTCAAGGCCACATTGTAAAATTTGCTCAGTTTTAGGAATGTGAAAGTTCGCATCTGTTTCCGCGGGCTTCCACTTTTGCTGAACCGCGTATTCGATTTTATAGTCTCAGTTTTGAAAACTCTCACACAAGGCGGCATGTGGCCGCCATGTTAGTGGAACTCGTGTGGAACACGAAATAAACCTGATCTTTGAATCAGCTTGATGTTATGTTACTTAACATATTTCGCAGTGCCAATTTGAAATGTTTCTCGAAGGAAAACTGCTTTATTTGGAAATCTATTGTTGACAACAGATGGACATAGGAGGGACAAACTGATTTTAAAACCTCTCGCGAGCTAAAAAGGAGAAAAGAAGGAAAAGAATTTCGAATAACGGGAAGATTTTGATTATTATTATCATGTGAAACAACATGAATCCAGTTTTCATGGCTGATGCATTTACACGTCGTTTATTTTAATTTGACCCTTTTAATCTCAAGCTCAAAATACAGATTCTCCCAACTTTTTAAAAGAAACTGCGTGAGTAGTGCAGCGAGAATAGATAGTTTAATCAACTATCATGTGAGCAAGGTATGAAAAGCCCAGTTCTCCATACTGTATGATATATCTCTGGTGAAAAACTGAAAGAGAAATTGAAGTTGACCATTCTTGGGAGTGAAGGGGTTAAGCTGATGGAAGGTCCTTACCTTCCCCTTGCCTTGCTCCTTTTTTGACGATAGCAGTTTTTGGCCCAGTGGCCCTCCTCGCCACACTTATAGCACACATCTAAATTTTTGCCACTGCCAGCACCAGCTCGGCCCCATTTACCAGATGGACAATTGTTTTCTCCTCGAGACTTCATCATCTCTCGCCACTTGCGGCGTTTGTGCATCGATCCACTCATTCCTCCACCACGTCGCTTGTAATGTCGATGCTTCATGTCTAGTCTCCGAAAATTATCACTTATGAGACCAGACGAGGACTTCCTGGGGAAAAGAAACGTAAACAAGAACAAGTAAACAATTATAGTTTAATTTTTCTTGTACGTATGGCAGGTTTTTTGCGGCTTAATTTCGTCAAACAAGATTCAAATACTTCTTTTTCCCCATTAAAGTGCACATAAGCCTTCAGAGGATACATTTTTATACGAAATTAGGAAGTAATCTAAGCAATTTATGCCCAAAAGAAAGCCTTTCCGAAGCGTTCTTATATTTTTTTCACGCGTTTGAAATCGGAAATATAAAATTCAGACCGCGCAATGTAGGAGACTGGGACCTGTGACGTCAGAGGAGTGGCGCGTTTCGGCTCGGCACCTCTTCATAGCTCTTATTTATCAGGTTTGTGTACGTTTTTCTCGCTGTTTACCCGTGTTTTTGGACTCGTACGGCAATGGCGAGATCTAGAAGCGATGAAGAAAGCGGTATATCTGATATCTGAACTATATTACATTGATTCCGCGTGTATACTGTACGATATCCACTATGAAGTCCAACCCGTGCGCTGACAAGAGCTACTTGCTGACCAAGAATGGCATGAAGCGTAACAGAAAGGAAAGGGAGGGAAAAGAACAAGAACCATAACACTGCAAGATCGCTCGAAAGAACATTTTGGAGCCAGTAGTTGGTAAGCGTAAAATATGTCCGAGTTTTGGATTTGTTTACGTGGTACATCTGTAATTGCTTCTCTGTGTTTTACTCATATTTTAGGTGTTCGTGTGGGAATTGCAATGTTGATGTGCTACGGCAGCATCGGCATTCACAAGCATTGAGATTCTGCGGATGTCTCACGATAACTCTCGCTCGGGATTTCGACTGAGAGCAGTTGCGTAATTCGTCACGGCAGTTGACCACGGTCAGTTATATTTGACTTCGAGAGAGCGCGGCTCTTCTGAAAACTCCTGGAATGTACAAAAACAGTCATTCTAAACTTCCCTGTACGGGTAGACAATAAAGTATTACACTTTAATTGCGGTTTGTGGCGCCCTTCTTCACCGTTTGGAGGATTTTGCTTTCGCCGCGGTGGATCAACAGGCGACTGTCAACAGTCAGAACGACTCCTTTCGGAGTTTGCCAAAAATTTCCAACTTCTGCGGCCGTCGTCTAACTTCGGCGATGTGGAAACCAAGTTGTTTGAGTAAATATGTGCCGCAAATCCGGCACACGGTCGACTATAGCCCTAGAAAAATCTAGCCGAAAAACCATCTTTCGCTCGGTTTCAAACATGAATTGCAGTGTCGCAGTGTTGACCTCATCGACCATAAACCTCCGGCGAACGCGATGGTTTGCTCATTTGATATTCGATACCTACGATAGAAAAGGTAACAAACTTCCTACAGCTGAATATATTTTGGATTAAATATAATTACTTATTACTACCCGTCGACAAATTGTGGGACCCGACGATTACTCGGTCAATCTTTCCCCTTCTTATCAACTTTGTACTACAATACCGAGATTGTCCTTTACCAGGTCCAAGTCGAGATTGTGCAATTCGTTATTGTCAATTCCATGCAATGTCAAAATCATCTGGTTTGAAATAAGCTGAGCAGAACCGGAATTGATCGTCAGCTCCCATTTCACACGTTTGGCCTTGACAAACTGGACCATTTCTCTTTCGCTTCCTCGCTTCACCTCTTTGGTCATTCGGAAACTGAACCATATAAAATGCGAATCCTTGCTTATGATCTGGCTCCCAGGAGCAGCCTCCAACAACACATCTATAAGGCATTTCGGAGTAAAACCGGTGAAAACTCTGTTCGGACGAGTTGAGACGCCACTCCTCTGACGTCACAGCCCAGGCCCTTGATCAATCATCTTACGCGGACAAATCTAAACCGGAAGTCAAAATGGCACTTTTTCGCATGTTTACCAGGCGAAAAAAAATATAAGAACGCTTCGGAAGGGCTTTCTTTTGGGCATAAGTTGCTTAGATTACTTCCTAATTTCGTATAAAAATGTATCCTCTGAAGGCTTATGTGCACTTTAAGTTCAAATTGTGTCCGTTTCGGACAAGGCGATGAAATAAAATCACACGAACGTTCACCGAAAACTGTATAACGAATGTCCGAACTCACTCTACCCCGTCCGACTTCCACAAATTATAGATACAAATCACAAGAGCAAATCGGTGCCTTCTCTGACACCGCGGAGATACGTTTTCCGGCAATGCGGTCACCTTATTGTTGAGCCAGCTGTCGTTGCACAAAACGGCGGAATCAAGAGCATATTTTGTAAGCTCAAGGCTTAGCCAAGAAACTCAATACTAGCACTTGATACTCCACTATAAGTTCGTTAAATGCATTTCCTTTATTATATGTTGTGCACAAGATAAATGGGGCTTGAACACGAGGTGAAGTGGTAATGGCGACGTACGCTGGCCAACGGAAGTAACGTTAAGAGCCTATTTCTGGTGTCGCTCTCTGTCGAGATATTTTACACAAAAACAATCACTTGGCGCTTGATGTAAGAACCCACACTCCTTCCTCCATCCTCGCTACCAGGCTCTTCCCTACCCCGCCCCCATCGATTATTACCCTACATTACATAACACTATAAGTGCTGGCGCAGTAGACAAAAAAATAAAAAAAATTAGAGACTAGTATGGAATAGGTGTGCATGTAACTTCCATTAAAATGTTCACAATTCCGAAATGGCCAATATATGGTCATTGAGGCCTCGTTTACATTAGAGCGAATTTATGCGGATTCAGGACATTTGTTTCCGGATTTGTGAAAACATTTACACTAGTTTTTGTGAATCCGGTGTCATTTTTAGTGAATCCGGAATCAAAAGTGGGAACTTTGTATCCAGATACTGTGTATCAGAAATAGTTTTCAAGTGTAAACGGGGCCTTAAACTAATTTCCTCCTCAAACCAAAGGGAACTCACCTGCTTGATGGCACATCCTCAGCATTCTCAATTGGTCTTTCTGTTCCTCCGTTGGTACTGAGCTTTGGCAATTTGGTCGCTGACGCACTTTCAGCACTTCCATCAAACTTTCTTTTCTTTCGTGGTGTATCCCTCTCGCCAACATCCTGACGTTCATTACTTAAGGCTTGTACCTTATCCAACTCACAGTTTGTTTCTTGGACTACTGTGGCAATACGCTGTGAGGAACTTTGCAGTATATCCCTAGTGTCGTCCATTTTGGGAATAGCTGGTAATTCAGCTCGTGTAGGTGGAACATCACCTTGGCTTGAACTCTGAATGTTAACTTTTAAGCTTTCGTTATGCTCAGGCGAGATAATCAGATTTTTCATCTCCCAGCTTGCCTTGCTCTCTGAAGTTGATTTCCTGCAGCATACCCTTTTCCTCTCAAGAGAAACATCTCCCGTGCTGAAACTACACCCTTCCTTATTTTTCTGGATGGTACGTTCACATTCTTTGCCTCCAGATGTATAGTTCTCTGTTTCACCTTGGGCAACTACGTCAGATAATTTTCTTTGGCCATGTATAGGAACAAACGACGGCGGATCAAATTTTGCTCTATCAAGCCATTTCAGAGACGCAGATTTCATTCGTTTCAGTCTACTACTGAGAACTTCGGTCTTCTTTGTATGGACTGCAAGTGGAGACATAAAGGACGCAGCACTGAAAAGAAAAAAAGAATTCATAAAAAGGAGGTGAAAAGGAGAAAAGATTTGAAACTGTTGAATAAACGTAAAATACTCTTGAAATACTTAGGAACGTTTGTAGTACTGGCCACCAATACATGTGTTGTACCACACTCCTTAATAATTCCTGATGCTATCAGCCAACCAGCGCATCGCATTTGGTCAGATGGATATGTTTTATGCACTACAGTAGCTCAAGTGTTTGATCCAATTTGCAACTCTACGGATAAAATCTATTAATTAACGTACATACTTTTGAGAAGCTGTTTCAAAAACCCATGCTTCGTCTTTGATGAGGGATTCCAAACACCTTTCATTTTTCTCGGTGTTTGGTACCCCTAATCAAGGACTCGCTCTCGTATTGAAATATTCCTGGGTTACAATCAGTCCTTATAAAATACGAAGACATCGCGGCTATGTTGGTTCTGAGTACACTAGTGACTAATCCCTGTGGGGGTGGGGGGGCGTTTATCTCGGAGTGTGGCTTTTTCTTGGTGTGCATGTGACATTATGGCGGCCATGTTGGATGAACTTTAGCAGAGGATTGCTTAGAACCCTATTTCGTACTCGGAACTAATATGGCCGCGATGCCTTTGTATTCTGAATCTCCGAGGATTGACTGCACCTCAAGAATCAGTGAAACCAATCAGAAGTATCACCGTACATTTGCATAAAACATTATAACAGTGTGCAGTGTGCAGTGAAGCGTACCGTGCGGACGTGTTTTCTCGTCGCTCTGCTCTACCTAACTCTCCTAGTTTCTACCAAAGCTTTTACTACGTCTGCTACAGTCAAGTCCCTGAAGAAGGAAAACGACAGTCTCAAGGATCAAATTAGACAGATTTAGCAAAGACAACGCGACGTCAAATGGCGACGTGACGTGGCTCGGTATGGCCTGGACTCTAGTAATTTTCACTTCCGGTAAGTCGAGATGGCGTCGCGACGTCGACGACGTGAAAAGTGGGCTTTTCACGTCCTGATGACAACGCCGCTTGATTAATTGTTTTAAAGGTGAGTAAAGACGATTTTCACTCATTAAATACTACTTTACAGGTATCCCTGTTTTTTCCTGCGATGAAACAGAAGTTTCTGGCGGTTTCCCTCGGTTGCCGACGGTCAACATAATGGGTTTTCCCGTAGTTTCTGTCAAAACTTGCAACAATGGATACGGGCATGCCTTTACTAGAGAAAATGCAACTCGCTCTGAATGCTAGTGGGGTTTTACTTTCTTTTGGATTTGCACATGTAATTCTTCTAGCCGGTAGCCATCTCCCTTTCCACAGACCGGGAAAACACGTCTCTTACTAGTTACGTAACTAAAGTAAACAACTCCAAGTCTTATCAAATTGATTGAGCGCGTTCAGGAATTGAGGTCAGTCCTCTTTCGTTTACAGGTAGTCGATTGAAAAAAAAAAAAGCACGATATGGAGACTACAGGAGATTTCAGCACTCCCAAAAAGTAAGAACTCTTTACGATGCCTTTAATTATTTTTAACATTTAAAAATGTTCTTATTACATGTAAACTAGCTCTGTTGATTATTTTTATCTATTTATTTTCTGCTGTGTTAAAACTGTAAATGAAACATTTCTTTCTACCATCCCTTTCTGTGGTGACACAGCAATGAGAAATGAGTAGAAAAAAATATATAAATGTATACATTCAATGAATATTGATGCAGCAACAATAATATACCCAACTGATATGGAGGTTTACTGGTCAAAATGTTCAATAATTTGATTGTAGTCTTCATACATGTTAATGTTTAAATCTCTAATGTGACCATTTTTTACTCTGGTATGTGATGGTTTGGTCTGAAGGAAAAGATTTGGCAATGTTGAAGGAGGTGGCCGCAGAGCTGGTGTGTTTGTTCAAAAGTTGGGAAGTAGGGAACGGGGAACGGCTTGGCAAAATGTTGCCAAGTCATTAAATGCCATTGATGGTTTTGCTCCACGTTCTGTAAGGGACCGATACAACAATCTGGCCAAAAAATTGAAATCAAAATTGGCAAAGGAAAAGAGAGAAAGTGGAGGTGGGAATGATGGGCAGAGTGAAGTGGAAAAGTTGTTGGAGGATTTGACTGAAGTAAGTGAGGAGAACGACAGAAAATGTGAAGAGCTGAGTGAAGCAAAGAAACAGGCAGCAGAAAATGAAAAGAAGCAGGGAATGGAGCTGAGGGACAGGGATATGGAGAGGTTTAGTGAGACCAAGAAGAAGTTGGCAGAGGAGCAAGGGGAAGAAAAGAAGGAGAAACGAAGGAGGAGGTCAGGAGGAGATACAATGGAGTGGTTAAGGGACAGGACCGAAATGGAGAAGGCAATAAGGGAGCAGGAGATGGAGACCAGGAAGGAAGAGAAAGAGATGCAGAGGGCAAATCATGAACTATTCATGAGGCAGCTGGAGGTGACACGCCTCCAGCATAAAGAGCAGATGCAACTATTCCAACAGTGCATGTTGCAAAACCAGCAGCAGCAACAGCAGCAGCAACAACAACAACAACGACAATTTTTGATGTTGCCGCAACAGATGATGGGTCTGCTCCAGCAACAACAGGAGCAGACCCAGGCTCTGGCAAGCCTATGGAAAAGAAAAGGGGAGCAATAATAGTAAACTGCCAGACTTTCTTTTTGCAATGTTCCCAAACATTTCATGATATGTACACTTTCTATCTTCAAGATGGGCTATGTACTGTCTTTGATGCAAAACAATGGCGTTGACATTCCAGCTGTTACATCAATAAATATTGTTTGCGAAATTACTGTTGATCATTTTAATAGCATTTAATTCGTTTGTTTGTTTGTTTTTTGCAAAAATAATCAAATTATCCAGAAATAACCTGGTGGATGTTGAAACTGAAAAACATCTTTATAAACTCTGCATATTCCCATTACAAGGGTGAGCATTCTCAAGCAGAACACACACACAGTAAATCTTACCAACACTTAAATTAACTTCATTTGCTTGAAATGGTGACGAATCACGTCGCCGTCGTGAGCCGCGTTGTCTTTGCTAAATCTGACTATTAACGCTTTAACCAGAGATTTCAAGGCTCTGGAACAGACCCTAAGTCGACAAGAAACGCTGACAGCCGGCAATGGCCGCCAAGCAAGCTCATCGGACGTCGAGACTCAAAGTAGCCTGGAGTTTTACAGTAACTCCTACGACGACCTCAATCGCTTCCGAAAGGAAGCTGCCGACGAGCTACAAAGGCTTAGGACCCGATTAAATCACCTCGCCGACCAGGTAGAAGAAATGGCAAGTGCAATTGAAGAAACGCAACGCTATAGTTATCAGTACAATGTAAAAATTATTGGAATCCCTGACCCGACCCACGTGAACCGGCCCTCGCCACTACTACCTTGTGCGTCGGTCTATTCAAGGCATTGGGAGTTGAAGTCACCCACCAGGACATTGATATCGCACACCGTGTCCCTAAAAGAAATGCAACGCCCGGCCCGAGGCCGATAATATGCAAGTTTGTTAGAAGGATTGTCAGAGAACAAGTCTTGAACGCTCGCAAGAATGCTTGTAAAGTATGAGCTGCTGATATTGGACTCTCGGATGACAGCTCACTGGAAGCTGCCAGAATTTTCGACCATCTTACACCGCAAGTACAAAAACTTCTGGCAGACACGAAGAAATTTCAAGTGAGAAATGGATTCAGGTTCTCTTGGACGAAGAACTTCATCGTCTACCTGCGACAGTCTGAAGATTCCCGCCCAATACCAATCAGAAGTCAATGTGATTTGGAAAATTTTGCGCAGCGAGAGGGTTTACCTCTAAGCTAAGTTATCTTTTTTCTATCTAACTAATGATGGTATTTAATGACAATTACCTTCAAACTGCTATTCCTTTTAATCATTTAGACGATACTTCCTTTAACATAGCAATTTATGAGCTAGCCTATGGCCCTCTAAACTTTGACACAGACCATTTAGAATCGCTATTTAATCCCATAGCCCAGCCAGAATCAAACCGCCTATTCTCAAACCATCTTGACTCGGACGAGCATTTGTCCTACTGTCCTCCCACCAGTAATTACATGGTTGAAGATGAGATCAATGCGCATGTTTGCAAAGAAACAAACAAGCCCAGCTTCTCGTTATTGCATCTTAACAGTTGTAGCTTGATCGGTAATTTTGATAAATTCAAGTCAATGCTTGCAAATCTGTAAAAATCATTTTCTGTCATTGGAGTATCAGAAACCTGGCTCAGTGATCAAACCTTTGACCTAATAAATATTCCTGGTTATAATATTATTTCCAACCATCGTAAAAATAAGACTGGTGGTGGGACAGGGCTTTATTTAAAAGATCATTTTGAGTATAAATTACGTACTGATTGCAATATCTCGGATCCAGATACAATAGAATCACTCTTTGTAGAAATCTGCATTCCTCATGGGAAAAATATAATAGTTGGTACGGTGTATCGACCACCTAATCAAAACCTTTGTGAATTTCTAGAGAAATTCAACAGAATTCTTTCTATTATCTCTAAAGACTATAAGCACTGTTATCTGATGGGTGATTTTAATTTAGATCTGCTTCATTACGATCACCATGCACCAACTCAGGAATTTATTGACAGTCTATTTTCACACATGTTCTTCCCACTTATTGCCAGACCTACACGTCTCACTGCTAACACTGCTACGCTAATTGATAACATATTCACTAACCATATCTCGCAAAATATTTTCAATGGCATTGTTCTTACTGACATCTCCGATCATCTTCCTGTGTTCGCTTTTGACTACAGTGAGTCAGCGCCAAAGAAAAACCTGGATAAGTTAGTTATGCCTGATTTTAGCGATACAAATATGTCTGCATTTCAATCCTCCCTATCGCAGATTAATTGGTCTTTGACTTTACAAGGTCATGATCCTAACGAGTCCTATAACGCGTTTTTCTCGGAATATTTTAGACTCTTTGAAAAGTACTTCCCTTTTAAAGCACTCAAAAGAAATAAGTTTCAAAAAATCAAGACTTCGTGGATAACCAAAGGTTTATTAATTTCAGTTAGAAAAAAGAACAGGCTTTATAAGAAACTGCTAAGCGCTCCCTTTAAGGC
The DNA here is from genome assembly GCA_964036295.1 of Plumapathes pennacea. Taxonomy (NCBI): domain Eukaryota; kingdom Metazoa; phylum Cnidaria; class Anthozoa; order Antipatharia; family Myriopathidae; genus Plumapathes; species Plumapathes pennacea. The sequence continues at coordinate 26,570,979 of OZ038463.1, read as the reverse complement.
GCGCGAGTCAAAATATAAAACCTATAAAAACAAGCTTAATCATTTAATTAGAATTGCTAAAACGACTTATTATGATGAAAGATTTGAGTGTGCCAGAAACGACCTCAAAGAAACCTGGAAGCTGATTAATAAAGTTGTTAACAACCGGAAAAGAAAACCCTCTTTCCCTTCGTCTTTTAAATCGGACGGTAAGACTATAACAGATCCCTTGGAAATTGCTAACAGATTTTGCAAATATTTTACCAACATTGGCCCAAACTTGGCGAGTAAAATACCTCCAACAAACACCTCTTTCCAGTCTTTCCTACGAAACAACGAAAACGATCCTATCTCCTTAAAACCGTCTACCGTTGCTGAACTAGAAGATATATGCAAGTCGCTAAAGATGGGGAAGGCCCCTGGATATGACAACATCCCCACAAGTGTGATCAAAAAGTCTTTTGGACAAATTTCTGAACCTCTCTTGCATGTTATTAATCTCTCACTTGCACAGGGCGTTTTCCCAGGTAAGTTAAAAACTGCCAAAATGATCCCAATTTTTAAAGCAGAAGATGCTGAACTCTTCAAAAACTACAGACCTATTTCTCTATTACCTCACTTCTCAAAATTCTTTGAGAAGGTTATGTACAATCGATTAATTGAATTTGCAGAACGATTCGAAATCCTATATTCCCGCCAGTTTGGTTTCCGTAAAAATCACTCCACCTCTCTCGCGCTTACTCATCTTATCAACGAAATAGCTTCGTCGATTGATCAAAATGAATTTACTGCAGGCGTATTCCTAGACCTCTCCAAGGCATTTGACACTCTGGATCATAAAATATTGTTTAACAAATTAGAACACTATGGTATCGATGGATTGGCCCTTCAATGGATAAAGAGCTATTTTTGTAACCGTAAGCAGTTTGTTCAATTTAACCAAACTTCCTCTTCTGAATTAACCGTCAAGTGTGGTGTATCACAGGGGTCTGTCCTTGGACCGCTCTTCTTTATTTTTTATATCAACGATCTTCCAAATTCTCTAAATATAAGCGAGCCTATACTTTTCGCAGATGACAATAGTATTTTCCATTCTCATTCAGATATTGAACATCTTACAGCTGTGTTAAAATGAAGAGTTACAAAGTATAGATGTTTGGATGAAAGCTAATAAACTATCGGTAAATACAAAGAAAACTAATTACATTATTTTTAGGGCCAAACAAAAGAGGATTAGCATTAACATTTTTCGTCGGAAAACCGCTTAAGCAAGAACAGTCAGTTAAGTTTCTAGGCGTACACGTTCTCGAAAATCTCTCCTGGAAATCACATATAAACTACGTAAGCCAAAAAATTTCTAAATCTATTGGTGTTATTTATAGATCGCGCTTCTAAAACTAAGATATCCCTGTACTATTCGTTAGTGTATTCCTACCTTACGTTCTGTAATATAGCCTGGTCTTCTACATAAGTAACAAATCTAAATAGGATATTTCTTCTGCAGAAGCGTGCTGTTCGAACTCTAACAAACGCTGACCATTATGCACATACAGCTCCATTATTTAACCAGTTAAGACTTCTGGATATTTTCAATATAAATACATTCCATATTGCTAAATTTTATGTTCTCTTACCATCATCAATTACTTCCTCCTTAGTTTCTAGGCTTGTTTGTTACAAACAGCCAAATACACAATCACAACACAAGATCAGCAGCTAACTATCGCTATCACTCTTGTCGACCTAATATTAAGCAATTCACCATACTTTATCAGGGACCCAAAATATGGAATTCTTTGCCTACGTTTGTCACTAGTTCTGAAACCCTACCTCGTTTTAAAAGAAGAATATATGCTTTTCTACTAAGTAATTAAATACAATATCTCTATACTCAGCTTTCACTGCTTTTATTGTAAACTGGTACGAACACTGAGGAGGCCTCTTCACTATAAGCCCTATGGTTTCTTGAGGCTTCCTCGCCACTACTTAGCAAACGTAATCTCTTTCTGTAATTTCTTAATGTATATCTATGTAAATATATGTATATATTATCATTCTATGTGGCAAAGAAAATAAAATGAAATAAATAAATAAAATAAATAACACTCGTCGGAGCCACTTCATGCGGAATTATGGTCACTCCTAAAGAGCCCAGAAAGCCAGAAAACATTGAAGTTTCTTCGCCAGAGGAAAACCTTACTACTGCCGGCCTTACGAATTGAACCCACGACCTCCTGGCTTGGAGCTTCATTACGGATTCAGCCCCATCACCTCAGACTGCTCGGCCACCAAGCCAGTGCAAAAAGGTGTTACCGGAAAACATTAATTATTTTGTTGTGTAACAATATGGCCTGGCAATATGGGTACCAAAAAAATCTGAAACGGCGGCCTGCACGAAATTGAAGGGAATAATGTGGACATCATTGGCATCTCATGTTAATAAATAATTCGTGTTTGACAGAGTCATCCGGGGAGATTTTGCAGCTGGAGGACACATGGCCCAAAATATATTACCTGGTTGAAAATTCATTAACTCACTGAAAATCATCACCTACTGTAGGACTTTTTGAATGCCAGAAATGGAAAGAACACAAAATTAAGTAACATTTCAAGACCTACAGTACAGCAACCAATTCATGATACATACCTTGTTCTATCGATATTTGAGGTAATGGAACAAGTAAGCTGTCCAGTTTCATCCAAAGCCAGGTCTGTTGTCGTAACCTTGAGGGAAATATGAATGAACTTACAATTATTACACGACTTCACATTTTCGAGTGCAAATACGGGCCAAAACGAGTGCAAAGATGGGAGCGTATTGCACTCGTCAGGAACCAGATCAACTGGTTTATTAGCTTACGTGATCAGTTTTCGCATGCAAAGTTTACAAACGCGCCATTTTTTTGTTCCATTTTGCGCACGGCGAGAATGTTTGCCCTGCTTCGTTTTTTGTATAATAAACAATTTATTACACGAAAAGTCGTGCAATACGGCTGTATTTTTACTCGTCAGTTTTATTTTTTCTCGCCTGAAGCAGGCTCGAAAAAATAAAACCGACTCGTAAAAATACTTTGCCGTATTGCACTTCTTCCCGTGTAATAACCTCTTTATATTGCACCCTAAATACATGTACAGCATGGCACACGATCTATCAATAGCAGTGGTGTACCCTCCAGATGCCATGCCATTCGGTGTTGGTGTTTTTGAGGTTTATAACTTTAAAGCTACTTGGTGAAATTTCTTTCTTATTAACCAAATTTTATCATAAAAACTATGACATCACTGCTTGTGCAACAACTTCCTCCTCTGAACTTCTCCTAAGCTCAATATCCATGCAAAGTACCTCAAAGAATCAATGTCATAATAGATAACATGCCAATGATTCATGTTTTTCTGTAAAGTACAAAACTTAAACATGTTGGCATATTTTTTTGGTGTTGATACCTTAAAACTTTTGTGTTGGCATGGCAACTAACTTAAACTTTATGGGGGAGAAAAATAGGGGTAAGTCTACAATAAATGTTTATTTGTTAGCATTTTTCAAAACTTCACTGCAATTTAGGCCTGTTTCAAACATCTAACTTAACAACTTCACTGTCAAATACAATGCAAATGAGAAAAATCTATTGTTGCAAAATTTACATTGTATTCGATGCATGTGAAGTTCGACATTTGAAACAGGCCTTAGTCCAACTAAAGAAAGATTTGACGCTTGTCCCGAGCCTAAATATAACCAGCATAGCACATTCACAACAAGTTAAAAAGTGCCTTGTAATAAAAGCCAAGTTTGATACATGTCTTAAGAACTTAATACCTTTTCAGAAGTAACGTTGAAAGTTTCATGGTTGTTTTCATGCTGAACTCCTTGTAGTGCTGATTTTTTTGGACCATTTCCATGACTGGGCCTGGCAAGCGTGACACCCTTCCAGGTTACTGCCTTCAATGGTGGTGGTTTAGTTTTTGCTGTTTTCGTCTTGTTCAGTCCTTTCCCAAACACACTGGATTTAATGTCCTGCAATATTTGAAGCGATTTATTATTTTATTATTTAGTGATTTCTTTACTCTGTTTTTGCCATAGGACACATCCCACAACATTTTCCCATGTGTGTTTGAGAGGGAAGAAAGACAAAACGGGCAAATGGGTCTATGACCCCTCACTTTGAAAATTTATGGGCCATTTCTAAAAAGTATGGGTCATTAGGGTGATGACTAGGCTGGAAAAAAATACAGACATGAAAATCAAGTTTGTTTTAGGACCAATAGATCAACCACACTTGCAGTACTAAATCTCACTGAAAAATCAAGGTAGCAATACATGCATCAAGAGTTCCAGCTTTGGTTGGATTGCACTGTATTCTGGTAGGTTTGGCTCAGAAAAGTGAGCACCAGCTCTATATCCACCATTTTGCACTTCACACTTGGAGCTCAGTCAACTTCTATCCATTCTAAAATGTACACATCTACAAAGCTCCAAGCTTGAAATGCAAATGGCAGATATTGTACAGTTGGTGCTCACTTTTTTGAGCCAAACCTACCCACAATACAGTGTGATCCAACCAAAAGCCAGAACTCTTGATGCAAGTATAGAAAATAATGAATTCACAATAGGGGTATTCTTAGATGCCCAATGTTTTCAAGTTTGAAATCCAAGATGGCGTCCATGACGATGGTAGATCTGCTGCTCATTTGCTCACTGACGTTGCGGATGCCATCTTGGATTCCAAGCTTGAAAACATTGGGCGAATGTTTTCAAGATTTGATCAAACTTGCACATGCACATCTCGTGACACTGCCCCTTTAAAAGAGTTTCTTACAGCCTCTACTTAACCTGAGATCAGGCTCTCCCTTCCCTCCCCTGCGGCGAAAAACAAGAAAAATATAATTGGCCCCAGTCTCTCACAGACACTTATATTTTTCTAGTTTTCACAACTGGGGAGGGAAAGGAGGGCCTGATCACAGGTTAGCCTCTATTTGGTAGAATACATGTATTTGCTTTGGTTTTGGTTTTCAACAGTCCAAAAACGGCTCCAACAACATACAGTATTAGCATAATCTTTAATATTGGAAAAACATACCATGCAGTCCTGCACATGTGGATTGTTGGCCTGCTTCAACTTGTGATACCGCTTGTAAGCCTCTGTTTGGTAAACAATGTTGAGGAAATAGTCATTAACAGAGTGTTCAAACATCCACCTCTCTGTGCCCAACCTAATCAAGTTTTAATGTAAAACTGTGCATTGTTATTATAATTAAATGAGGAGATGAAGTGAACCTTAAATGGTATATTTTGTCTCTGCTGCCTGACAAAAACTTATTTGATCTGGTCCAAATTTGAGTCGATATTGTGCATAGTAAGTAACACAGATGCCAAGAGTAGTTTAACCCATTCGGACCCAGAACCTCTGAGCAGAAAAGATCAGATTTCCTGAACCAATTAGCATAGTTGGTGGCATAGTCTAGACTAAGATTAGGTAATAGTGCTCTCAATGCTCACTTATTCTTAAAGGGTTGCATTACTTTGCCTTTATGTATTTGCAGAAAATCAAACGAAACTTTTGGGCACTTTCTTTTGTCCTGTCCCCGATTTGCTGCTCTGCGTGATATGTTGTTTATCTTTGCTGCTCAGAATCTTGGCGGTAACCGGCTGCATTCAACTAAGGCTCAAAAGATTCATTGATTTTTATATGGTTCTCCTCATATCGACTTTCAGACCAACGTAAACGTGTTCAAAGCTGTTCAATCTTATATCATGCAGTCTGCACGATTTACATCTTAGCATTTCTTAGCATTTAATGGTACTTGCTTTATTATTTTTTGTCTGAAAACTCTGTTTATATTTTGTGTCTGGTATAACGTTGCATGTATAAAATTTACATAAGCTCCCTCGATGAGCTTTAGCTCCTGGAGCAAATGTAATGCTCAAATATTGTTTAAATAATAATAATAATAATAATAATAATAATAATAATAATAATAATAATAATAAAAGTTGGTGGAGAGTTCAAAAGCAAATCAAAACACATATGCTCAGTTGATATTTGGACAGCACAAGACAGTAAAATTATTCCAGACTTAAAGTTGTGCTTATGGTGGTTCACATGTGGCGTGAAGACCCGTTTCATCTGTAATTTTTGGATTCGGAAAACGAGGCCTTCCTTCACATGTCAACCTATTTTTCATTCTCAGAATAGCTTAACCTTTCACTAAATAACCATGCGATTGCAAAATATCTGTATTCATGGCCATTGGAGCCGTTCAGAAATATTCTTATCGCCATGTGGTTGGCGTATGGTATTTAGCGAAACAAAACGAAACGAAACAAAACAAAGCAAAACCTGCAATGAAATAGAACACAAATAAAAGACGTTTCAGTAGGAATTGGCGAGTTGGTTTGCACGACCGTTTGGTATTGGCGGCAAAGCAAAGTTCAATACGTTTCTAACAGATGAGGCATAGAAGAGCTAAGTCGACAAACACAGAGCAGTAAATAAAGTAACCAACAGCAAAGTGATCAAGCTAAAAGATTTGGTTTATTTTGCTCCTCTGTACTTATTCAAGCCTTGTTTCACTGATTACCAGTAATGGCGGCAAATTGGTATTCAGCAAAACAAAGTTCGTACGCTTCCAACAGACGAAGCTAAACCGATAAACACAGAACAGTAAATAAAGTAAGCAACAGCAAAGTGATCAAGCTAAAAGATTTGGTTCATTTTGCTACTTTGTACTTATGCAAGCCTTGTTTCTTTTGTTTAACCCGGTACTTGGCGATAAAAACTGACCCAAATGAACTACGTCGAATTTCCTCTTTTTTGGTTAGATCTGACCAGTTAAAGGACGGCAGATCATTAAGGACAAGTGAAGCAGAGTTATTGGCTTTTTTCTTTAATGAAGGAAACTTGAAAGCCATTATCAGCACGTCTTTTCGACGTCTGACCAACTTTTCCCGCCAAAAAACACCATGTGATTTGTTGAACTTTGACCCGAGCATGCCATTTCCGGTCAATGTACGGGAACGAAAATTTGTAGAAAGAAGTTGTTTTGACCACGGGCGTAGAACGTTACCTACAAATACTTTACGTGTAACACACTAATGCCGTTAGCAAGCACGGAAATGGTGACACGCCGGGAACCGGTAGTCGCTCACCAAACGAACGTGCACGACCTGGGGAGAGTAAGCATCATGCAACCGTTTCTGGTTTTAATGGTAATCAGCGAAACAAGGTTTGTACAAGTACAGGTGAGCGTTACCCTGGGTGCCAGAGGTTTCTCGCTCTCAGAAGGGCTGGGGACGAAACCACTCGTCCCCAGCCCTCCGCCGCCCTTGGTTTCACCCCCAGCCCTACGTGGCCGCGCAGCTCGGAGCTTCCGAGAGAGAGAAACCTCTGGCATCCAGGGTAGGTGAGCGTAAGAAATCAAATCTTTTAGATTGATCACTTCACTGTTGCTTACTTTATTTACTGTTCTGTGTTTATTGGTTTAGCTTCGTCTGTTGGAAGCGTACGAACTTTGTTTCGCTGAATACCAATTTACCGCCATTAATGGTAATCAGTGAAACAAGGGTCACACAAGTATAGGGGAGTGAAATGAACCAAATCTTTTAGCTTGATCACTTCACTGTCGGTTACTTTATTTACTGTTCTGTGTCTATCGGCTTAGTTTCCGACAGGCCAATTAGTTTAAAAGGGTGCTGGAGTTCACTTAGCATATCCACAAGGTGATCAAAATTTGCAGAAATACTCCTAAATGTTGCAGTGTAAGACAGATAATGAATTGTTTGAGAAGTAACTATTAATTTCCTTTGAATTATGAAATTCATGTAATATATAATATTTGTACAGTAGTTAATTTGGGAAGGTAAGTTCAATTCTGGATCTGAACTTAATGAAAAAGAATTTCTAGCTAAGTTTGAACAAGTGGACTGGGGGAAGTATTTCAAAGTACAAATGATGTCAATCAGGCATTTGGAACTTTTTATTCCACTGTTACAAATATTATTGATCAGCACATTCCTATGCGTAAACTAATGAAGAGAGAAAGCAAACTTAGGAGGAAGCCATGGATAACCCCAGCCCTAGTAGTATCAATTGGCATGAATAAACTATTCAGAAAATATGTAAAAACAAAAAATCAGCACCATCATATAAGATACAAACTCTATAGAAACAAATTAAATCACCTAATCAAATTAAGTAAAAGGTCATACTACGTCTTGATTATTTTTCTACAAACAAAAACAATATCAAAAATATGTGGAAAGGAATAAAACAACTGATCTCCCTTAAACCTCAAGCCTCTAAAGCCCCCAGTAAAATAATTAAATCCAATGAAGTCATTACTGACTCCATGAGAATTGCAAATGAGTTTAACAATTTTTTTGCCAATAAGTAATATTGTATACCAAAGGTAAATAAGTCATTTGAAGACTACATGCCTCTTCCCCAAGTATCAAGCTTCTTTATGAAACCGACCACAGCATGTGAAATTGAAAATCTAACACTAGACCTAAAACCTGTGGTCCATATAGTATACCTATTCCCATACTCAAATTATTGGAATCCACTCTATCTAAGCCACTTGCAAATCTATTTAACCATTCCTTTAAATCTGGTATTGTCCTTGACAGCCTAAAGGTTGCTTGAATAATTCCAGTACATAAGGGTGGTTCGCTTCTCACTCTAACTAATTATCAACCTATCTCTTTACTATCAATATTTCATAAACTCATGGAAAATTGGTACACAGGAGACTCACAAATTACTTAACCAATTTGGATATCATCTATGATGGCTAGTTTGGCTTTCGCAGCAACCATTCAACAACTCATGCTCTTCTTCTAATAACAGACAAAATCCAACATGCAACTGATAAAGGCAATTACTCTTGTGGAATCTTTCTGGATCTGAGCAAAGCATTTGATACAGTAAATCACAATATTTTATCAAGAGAACTAGAAATATATGGCGTATGTGGAATAGCATTGGAATGGCTTACCTCATATCTATCTAACAGAAAACAATTTGTCTCTGTATAGGGAATAACACTTCAGATCAAAAACAGGTGCAGTGCGGGGTTCCTCAAGGGTCAGTTCTTAGCCCTCTACTCTTTCTTCTCTATATTAATGACTTTCACCATTGTTCAAAACTCCTTGAATTTCACCTTTTTGCTGATGATTGTAATCTCTTCCTGTACATTAGAAACTAAATTAAATCAAGAGATAACTAATATTCATAAGTGGTTATGTGCAAATAAGTTATCCCTGAACACAGATAAAACACATTTTGTCATTTTTCATTCACCTCAAAGAAAACTACATAAAAATGTTGTACTAAAAATTATGGAAAAAAATATAACCCAAAAGTATGATGTAAAATACCTGGGAGTTATGTTCGATTCAAATTTAAAATGGACCAAACATCCATAAGTTTCAAGAGGTATAGGCATCTTGTGTAAATTAAGACATCATATACCAAGAAATATTTCAATCCAGCTATATTATTCACTTGTATATCCATTTCTGACCTATGGCTTAGTAATCTGGGGTAACACATGTGACACAGCCTTAAAGCCAATCTCAGTTCTTCAGAAGAAGACAGTGCATATTGTGACATTCTACAGGCAAGATGAACATTCTAGTCCACTCTTTAAAGCCCTCAAGATCCTAAAGCTAGCAGATGTCATCCATTTCCAGAACTCCATGCTCCTCTATAACTATCACTCTAAAATTCTTCTATCTGCATTTGATAATTGCTTGCGGGGGCCTGGGCCCCAAGCGAGCTTAAAAACGCAAATTTTTCTTTTTCTTTTTTTTTGTCGGTCGAGAATCAGCACATGGTGATTGGTTCATATTATCACGTGCTAAGTGATGACATAATTGACTTCGCTAAACAACTCGAGGCCAGTGAATTGCTCGTTACTTGTGTGTAAAAGTTAACTGCATCCCATCCAAACTAAACACCATTTGGCTCTGTGGAATATGCACAGATAAACTGGATTTTGGGAACAATTTTGGCTCGCTGATCATGTAATTTTGAAAGATGTCACTCACTGATTAATGGTAAATCGAATTAAATCACAGCGGCTCTGAACTCAGTTGAATTGAATCACAGCAGCTCTGAACTGAGCCAAATTAAATCACAGCAGCTCTGAACTCAGCCGAATAAAATCACAGCGGCCCTGAACTCAGTTGAATTAAATCACAGCGGCTTTGAACTCAGTTGAATTAAATCACAGCGGCTCTGAACTCAGTTGAATTGAATCACAGCAGCTCTGAACTGAGCCGAATAAAATCACAGCGGCTCTGAACTGAGCCGAATAAAATCACAGCAGCTCTGAACTGAGCCGAATAAAATCACAGCAGCCCTGAACTCAGTTGAATTAAATCACAGCAGGTTTGAACTCAGCTGATTTAAAACACAGCGACTCTGAACTCAGCCGAATTAAATCACAGCGACTCTGATCTCAACCGATTTAAATAACAGCGGGTCTGAACTCAGCCGAAAATCCCAGCGACTAAATGTTTCAGGCTTGTCTCTTGCTTTTTTTTGAGAGAATTAATGTGCGAGAAATCCCGTAAACATTTCACGATTGCACTGTTTACATCCATGTTTCACGTGCGAAAAGCGTATGGATAATTTACATATCAAATATCATATGATTGGCATGTGACAAAAATTGACCAATCAGAGGGTATACCAGGAGCTGGTATACCGGAACAGGGTTCTGAATAGAATTACTACAGGCTCTCCCCACCTCCTCCCTCCCTTGCCCCAGCCCTCCTGTGCCTCCGCCCCAGTTCATCGCGCCTTTTCTCTGCGCCTTTTCCAGTATCTGAGAGCCTGGAACAGGCTATAGCTAGATTGCAAATATCTCTGTTGCCGATATATATATATAGTCCCGATGAAACTTTCTGTGGCAACACGAAATACTTTTGGGAAGATAACAGGGCAAAAACAGAAACCAAAGCTACGGTGAGCTTTAGCCGTAAAACAATGACGCTTTTGCTTTACTCTGTACATGGCATCTGTTGCCTCATAAAATTCTTCTGTGTATCGTACATTGCCTGTTGAAGTGTTTCTTTCATTCAATCATGTAGCCTTTGTTTCGCAATGGTCACTGAATACCAGAAATGAAAAATACACCGAAATAATTCTGAGGATTGAGTTTGCAGTTACAAATGGACTGAACACACTCTGAACAAAACCGCAATAATATTGTAATCATCTCTCGTGTGACATTCCTCGCTTTCAATTTTATATTTGTTACAGAGCACAAATACTCAAAAGCCTGATAGAAGAAACGTATTGAGTTAATAAAAGAAAACACATAAGTAGTGAAGCGAAGTCTGGATTAATCGTGGCCTCTGATTAGAAATAAGAGTCAAAGTCAAACTGTCATAATCGATTGTGCATATAAAGATATGTCACGCATTCTCAAAATGCAGGGTCACTCAACTTTTAAGAAGCAAGTGTATGAGTGTTGTAATAATAATTTTTAGTTTAATCAAGGTGTCAAAAGAGCAAGGTGTCAAGAGCCAAGTTCTCTATACTGTGTGATATTTTTATGGTGAGAAACTGGAAGTCTCTCTTTGGAGTTCCGCTCTTGTCCCCTACTTTCCATTTTATATTCTGGTCTCGACCCAACTCACGCCGCGAGCTCACTGGCAACGCCAGTCTAGTTTCTTTCAAACTGTAGCATCTGTGCACCATTATAAGCTAGCTGCCAGATCTTCATATTATATTCCTTATGCTAAAACAAACTATGGCAAATTTAACATTCGCTATAAAGGATCCAAGATCTGGAATGGTTTAGATGAAAAAACTAAATCCCTCCCAAGAAAATCGTTTAAGAATAAAATTATAAATAGATTTATTAAACTCATATTGATTATTATATGTAAATTATTAGCCTCCTGGTCATCCTTATCCTTTAATCTGCATATAATACCGGTACCCACTATTGTACTTGATGTTGTGTGTAAGTTGTGTACTGTATATGTTTTGCTGTGCTTGTACTCTATATTGTAATTGTTTGATTAGTTAAATTCTGCATATACATGTACTTATGTTGGCATGATGACTGATTTGTATTTAAATAGCAGCCTATTTATGTGGCCCAACTCAATTAGCTTTTTAGTTATTCTGGGCTACAATTACCTAAATGTAGTATCATTCCTTCTGATTGATAATACCTGTATGTACTGTACTTAAGGGTAATAAAAACCTTTTGTGTGTGTGTGTGTGTGTGAAAATGAACAAGATATGATTGCCGAAATCTTCCATCGGCATGCCGTTGGCTGTCAACATTGGGTGACCCTAAAATGAGGAATGGCGGAATATACCCCCAGACACTAAAATGTGGAATGGTGGAATAACCCCTAAACAGTACAACATGGAATGAGAAAAATTAAATAAAAGAAAGAAGAGAATAAAAAGAAAAACACAGCAAAAAAACTTGTCTATTACCTAGCTCAGATGTTTTTATATACCTAGTAAATATATTCTTGAACAAAAAAGGTAATAAACTTGCTTGTAAGACAAATGAGACAGGAAAACATTCCAAAGCATAAAGAAATTGTAATATTTTGTAAATACATTGTGAAAGACCCCACATGATTACAGTTTCCCATGGGAAGTAACACTAGCAACAAACCCATGTGCTTTGCTCATGCAGACAATGGTGCTGAGGTGCAAATTTGACACATTTTGACAACTGATTGGTGCATAAATACTTTTAAACATTCATACTTTGCATGTGCTAGCTTATCACACTGTGCTTTTCGCCATTTGAGAACACGGGCACGATGTGACTAGTGAACAAGCATGTCCCTTGGATTTGATTATTCTGATTGATTTTTTTAGCCACTTTTGGTTGTACATTTTTAAGCTGACTATGGATTAGCCTTTTTTCCTTGTGTATATTTTAAAGCTGATTGCAAAATGGCAAAAAATAAGTCACACTTTTAATCGAACGTAGTTCGTTTAGTTTTCCCATTCAAATGCCTGACCTTGGTAAATAGTTCTGACGACTCAAATGGGTAAATATATTTTAATATATTATATTTTAAAAGTCCCTTAAGAACCTGATTACATGAGAATTGGCTGCGAGATACCGCGATCCCGGCTAACTGGGCTGACTTTTTCCTGTGCAATCGTATGGGCCAGCAAGGGATTTCGCTTCAAGGCAAAATGACCCAACAAATGGAAAAATAGGTCACATTTAAATCAAAAGTAATTTGTTTTGTTTTCATGTTCAAATGCATGTTCTGTTCCATTCTGTTCCATTCTGCACAGTTGCATTTAAGCTCCATTGCTGCATTGTCTATTGTTTAGTGTCCTAAGAATAAACGGTAAAGAAACATATATTCTGCCATTCCGCATTTTAGTGTTTGGGGGTATATTCCGTCGTTCCACATTTTAGTGTTTGGGGGTATATTCAGTCGTTCCGCATTTTAGTGTTTGGGGGTATATTCCGCCATTCCACGTTTTAGGGTCACCCTCAACATTCTTCCCAATAGTTTGTAGAGAATTTCAGTGCCTACCCTGCTGCTTTCATGTTACTGCATCAAATTATCCTTTGAAGTTGTTTCATACATTCGGCAATCCACAACTATTGAAATATTTACAAAAAGAAACAACTTTCTTCAACATCATCGTTCACACGTAACTAGGTCAATTTTAGTTGGTATCCCTTCCCCCTTATTATCAGGATTGTATGCACAGTTGTATGTATTTTGATTGGTTACTTCCAAAGCTACCAGGTTATAACAAAAGGGAGACAAAATATTTCTTTGGGGGTGGTTGCAGAGAACAAAATTTAGCGGCCTTTCCGACTGGCTGGTTGTGGCTGGTTCAGGTAAAAATATTCCACATGGCCAGTTTTGGCCAGTCTGGGTACGAATGGGTTAATTCTCATGCTAGTAAAATACAGTACTTCTACTGTACAGTGTAGCACTGTAAAAAATGTGCAGTTATTTTGTGCATTTCAAGCAAAAATCTAATCACTGATATTTGCACTGATTCTCAAAGTCATTTTGCATAGAAAAACTAGGCCCAAGGATCAAAAAGGCTCAGAATATTGTGACTGTTAGAAATCAACAGCAGGCTATTGAATTCAGTAAAAAGGAGCCCATCTTATGTGATGATTTACTTCGCTGTCTTCAAAATCACATCAAAAGAATCCAAATCACTTCAAAATCACATCAAAATCACATTTGATTGTTGGAGATAGCTAAAATGCTCTAACATTATTTTTTGTCCCCATAACCTCAATATTGATGCAAAACAGAATATGCTGTTTTAACCCTTTCACTCCCAAGAGTGACCAACTTTAATTTTCTCCTTCAGTGTCTCCCCAGAGATATATTATACAGTAAGGAGAACTTGGCTTTTGATACCTTGCTTAGACAAGTGATTAAACTATCAGTTCTCTCTACATCACTCATACAGGTTCTGCTTAGAAGATTGAGAGAATCTGTACTCTGAGCTTGGAAGTTAAAGGGTTAACACTAACCTTGAATCTCTTCTGGTGCACTGGTCACATCATCCTGTGAAAACAAGATTGGGTACAACATCAATATTGGAAATAAAACAACTTTCTTTGTGGAACTTGTCAATTATTTCACAAAACATATACTGTAGTCTCTTTGTTGGTCAGGATTTCAGCTTCCATTGACATCATAATTTGAGACCAATGATGTAATAACACTTTCTGTCTTTAATAATTCTACTTAGGGGAAAATGTAACTGTGCAGGTCTGAAATGTCCGATATACAGGGTATTTAAAAATCTCAACAGTATACAACAATCATGTAATAGTTTTAGAATATTGCTAAATAAGGATATGACACTGTGATCCTGTTGATTAATATTGAATTGAATTTGTAAAGTAATCCTTATATTTAACAATATTATCTCAAACATTGTTGAGATTTTTGAAATACATTTTTTATCTGACGTTTCAGATCTGCAGAGTTACTTTTTTAGCTGATAGTATATTTTCTTCTGTTGTTTGTTGAAATTGGTTCCAGAGATCTGTCAAGAATGTGTTTGATTTTCCCCCCAAAATTCAGGAAACAGCAAAAGTACTCAAAGTACTCAAATTTGTGACCCTGTTCAAGACTGCACCAAAAATGACACTACTCAAAACAAAGATAAGTTAGCCTGCGTTGCGCACGTTTCCACCGGAGCATACAGTACGAAGAAATCGTGTGAAATTATGGTAAGTGCAAAAATGTGATCGAGGGGGGGAGGTGAGGAGAAAATCTTCAGGAAATAATACTGTTTAAAACACAAAAATATAAAATTTTGTACCCTGGGGACCCTAAAAACAATACCCTATCAGGTGGAACGTCCCTGTATGGGAAATATATGGGAGTATTAAACCCCCTCCCCGGGGCTCCGAGTACATGCACATGCAAAGCAAGAACTGTATAAAAGCTTTCCCAAGTGACCAAACATCAAAGTATAAAATCTAAATCCTTTGGACACATACATGTATATAGCCCAATGGCGTTGGCATACAGACAGGCAAGCCGGATAAAATCGATCCTGATGCCGTGTTTGTTTTGCATGAATACATGTTCAGCAACAAGCATTTTCTTACCTTAGCTGGCCGGCGGCCATGTTGGAGTCGAAAGCTGCTCTCCCAGCCCTTTATTTCCCTCTTTAAGCTCTCCATTATATTCTTTTCATATTGAAGTATAAAAAGAGCGCCAAAATATCATTTCTCGTGCAGAAAACGATTGCGAGGAGCCTGGGCACGGGCGATTTCAATTGAAGTGCCCGCACTGGCACCGCGGCAAAACGCTTTGTTCATGCGCGGCTGGGCGACCAAGCTTGTGCCCAGATCTTTCGCTCCACTTCCGTCCCCAGCGAGTTCCCTGCGATGGGAAGGGAATTTCCCGGAATATGACTCATGTTTTCACTCTTTGCATGTACAGGAAGATGATGGTGCAACGTTTAAAGGTGGGTAAATGGACTGATTATAACATATTGAAAACGAACAATTGTGAGAATCAAAACTAGAGCTAGACCACGGCTTTTCCCTGCCCAAAATAACATTGACTTTCCTAGACAATTCCAGTACGATAAATAGACAGCCATATCGCTACACAACAGCAGCTGTGCGAGCCATAAAGGCCATCCCTGTTGTACGTTTCGCAGGAAATACAGTACAGTATGAACGAAACCGCAGTGGTAGTAGCTCTAGTGTTCGTTTGCCTCTACGTCTTGTACATATCTAATAAGCCCTGGCCAAACGGACTTCCAAGCCGAGCCAACTCAAGCCTTACATGTTCAATAACAATTAAGCAACTGTTATTGGAAATCGATGAGCAATCAATGAAACAGAATTTTGTGACTTTTCATTGAGTGAATGACTTGGAATCAATATGGCCACTAAATAAAAATAATTGCCAATTGATGGAAATTGATGAACTAGCAGAAAATGTTGTGTGACTAACAATATTGGTTGTCGATTGCTCAATACCAATCAGTACCAATTAACTAATTGGCAGCTATTGATATCAATTGATCAATCAGATTTCCGATGATCGATTTTCATTGGTTGCATATACCAGGCTTTTTTACAATCTCTCATAGACTTTAAAAAGTCCATGTTTTCAAAATTTTGTTTACAGAATCACACCTTAGCTTTTGTATATTTACAGTGTTTCTCACTCTATATTCATGTTGCCAATGTCAATATCAATACTATGTTTAACTGGAAAACATTCTTAGCTTACTCTCATCTAGGTTTCCTAGCTGTTGACCTAGTCTCTCGACATTCACTAACCCATTATGAAGAACTCACACACTTCTTGAAAAGAGCAGGGCAATTCCCTTGGTGCTGTGATATCACTTCACTGTGATATCTCTAATTCAGAGATCATTGTGAAGCACATTTTGATGATATGCACAGGGGCTGTATAAAGAAGGAACTGCATAAGTCTGTGTCTGCATTTTAGTATTGTGTTGTTTTACAACGAGCAGCTAGGTGCTGCATCTATCTATATAATAATATGCTAAGCCACTTCTGTCCATCCATCTGTCCGTCCGTCCCTCTGTAACACTTTTTCCCAGGCCTCCTTAACATAAGGAAATCCAAGATGGCTGTCACATTGAGTGAAACTAAGGGACCAGTCATTATTTATACCGGAGGGGGGGGCTGGCAAAAAATGGTGGGGGGGGGGGGGGGGGGGGAAGGGGGGGACTCATTTTTCAGATCACCAGAGGTGGGGGCCACGAGTTTTTTTTAGTTTAACCAGGCAAAGGTGTGGCCTTTTATTAACAAGACAAGATAGCATGATACCGGGAAGCTTCTCTGTTCATAGTAATATGTTGCCACAGTTTGTCAAACAAATTGGATCCAGTCCACTGTCAATCCTATACCTGAAACTGTCACAGTGAACTGCAAACTGCCGGTCCTGTATTTGAAGTACCCAGCAGAAAAGGTTCCAAAGGAAAAAACTCCTTGAGAGAGTGGAGGATGAGCTGCAAGTCCTTTTCTCTAGTAAACATGAAGCTTCTTGCCTCAAATTTCTCAGCATGCCCCCAAGACAAAGAGCTGGTCATATCAATGTCATTTCCAGAGGTATACACAAACTGGAAGGGCTACTTGAAGTAATAGAGAAAGATGAGAAAATCTTAAAGGCAAATTACCAGGCTATCTTTCACAACAACACGTTAAAACCGTGGGCTACGGAACAAAAGCAGTATGATGAAGCTTCAATTGATCAGATTGGTGTTCTCAAAACCACAGCCTGTGACAACTTAAAGAAGCTTTTGAGCACAAAAGAGTCTCTTCAAACAGTCTTTAAATGCCTTCAATCAACAAGGGGTCATAAAGTCACAGAGCATAAAGTCAAGAAGACTAAAGGAGAACAAGAGGAAGTCAAGGAAGAGAAAAGAGACAGACTTGAAAGAGTCAAGGAGGAGATAGCCAGCAAAATATTCAAGAATGAGTCACATGAGCATGTCACATTCCCCACACATATCACTTCCTCTTATACAGACTACTGTTTCTTTGGAAATTGGAAATCGAGTTTAGAAAGACATATGGGGATATGGGGATAAAGCTGCTGCATGTTCGAAAATCGAAGAGATTTTGATGTCCATCGATTGGCGATTCACCAAGTAGTACATGCACTTGCAGAGAAGTTTGTATTTTGACATGTGTAAACTGTTCGAAATGGACTTCAAAAAGGAAAAAACAAGGAAAAAAGAAAATCTGATCACCTTATTTTATGGGGGTCGTGCTAGTAAAGTAATATTTTGAATGTGCCTTGTTGGTGCAATGACTGTTAGCATCCTATTTGAAGTGATGGGGTTGGACATTTTGTCCTGCCAACCAAAATTTGTGGGATAATAATCTTAATCAAAAAATGCATGCATGCATTTTGTGCTCAAAAGTACCCTAATATTGTTATGTATTTTAGGGGTAAAACAACAAAATTGTACAGCACAACCAATTGTACACTTGTGTTAATTTGGCAATTCAAAACTGATTTCTTGCAGGAGAGGTATACAGTAGTCTCTGAGTGAAAGAGGACTAGAAACTAATGAACAAGAGTGGGAAATTGGTGCTCTGAATTCAAACCACAGTGCAAGAGTTATGAGCCAGAAGTCAGCTAACATTTATCCTCATGGGATGGAAAGCACCAAAGTTACTAGCCCTGGTCAGCATCCAGTTCCTGTACCAAGGCAGAGCCACCCAGCAAGGGTACATGCTGATTCTCAGCCCTCGGCACAAGGTGCAGGTATGTGTACAGACTGGCATGCAGCTCTACAATCATGTACATGTGTGGTGACAGGCTGGAGGAAGTAATTACCCTGAAATAAACTAGAAATATATGTACTGTTCCCAATACTGTTGGACAGTGGATGTAGGATAGAGTGACTTCAATCAAGTATGTTTTATTCTGATTAACTACTTAATGACTACTAACAGGAAACATGTTCCCTTGGGAAGTTTCTTTACTCTAAGAATAACTATTTGCTGATAGTATGATTGGACTGTATTCCGTTTTCAGAAAGCACAAAGTATTGTTTTTTGGTACTTTATCTTCTATGTACATGTATTCTGTTCTTTTTATACCGGAATAGGAATCAACTAAATAGGCTCAAAAGAACGCGCATAAACACGGTTACCCTAGCCCCCTTTTAAAAGTACAAGCAGGCAGGTACCAGGGTTACCTTAGTGATAGTCAGGTTACTCTAGTACCCGGGCTACAGTATGTTTTGCCCTTTTAAACAGCTTGCTAGCGATAACTCGCCCACCTCGGGCTACCCTACATTTAGTTGTTTAATTTTGCTTGCAAACCTTGGCTATACTTTTGATCATAGCCTACGGTTACCTTTCCTTCTTGTAAACAGGGATGAAAACTTTTCGAGCTGGCTTTCTGGGAAGCGAGTTGGCTGTTGTCACGCCTGCAAACTGGTCACGATTTTAATTTTGCTCAAATTTATTGAAAGTTCATGCTCTAAAAGGTTTTGGTACAAAATTACATTGTGCAGAAAATGCATGTATTAAAGCTGCAAAAGGCACTTTTGCTGCCAATTTCATGCGTCCCCTGCTGTGAAAGATCTTTACGCTGTAGTGGCAGTCGCTTTTGTTGGACCATCAGGAATGAAGACCAAACTGATGTTATCTCGCGACTAAATTCTCCCGCAAATTGTATAACGCTTTGGCTAGCTTGTTTTTATTTGATCTGAAACCAAGATTACAATGCCGTTAATGCCATGGCAGGAGCAGGCTTGTCTCCAAAGGTGAGAACAGTCTTGACGTACACGTCTGGCTCTCGTCCAGTCTACATGTTCCTCCACAGGAAGCGATGAACGTGTTGGTCTGCTTTAGGGATCAGGACCCTGTGGTACATCTTCGAAATGTCTTCGCTGATTGCCACCACATTCTCTCGAAATCGTAAAACGACGTGATCGAAAATGTCGTGCAGTCGGCCAACTTCCTTTAGAGTGTTGAAGCTTCGTTTCACCAAGTGCACTAACTCGCAGAAACGTGCGTCTTCTTCACGAAGAGGTCTAAATCTTACAACATCTTGAGTTACGGTGTCTGCTACAAATCTCGGATCTCCATATATTGACTCCAGGTAGCCCCTGCGTTGTAATCGGAACCTATCCCTTTGATGAGCTCCAATGGCTTGCCTTGTAGGCTTGCGCGTAACAGGGGGTGCTTGAAGTCTGACCGAAAGGTAATGTACTCTCTAACGTCCCCTGAGAATCGTGGCATTTTTGGTTTTTCCATCTTGAAACCACAGGCGGTTTTGCCACTCTTTGTTTCTTTACTGCTGGTAGTCGGGCTATTGACTTCAGATAGCGGTCCTGTGTTGCTGTCTTTACCTGGCGAAGTGCTGGGTACATGTAGAATGTCCACAGTTAGGTCGGTTCTTCCATCACTATTTTCCTTGTGAGTTTTGGCAGTGAACTCGCTTCCGGTTTCTGTTGTTTTTCCAGTTGTCAGCATGGAGTCGGCTTTTGTGTAATTCTTTGCGGCGCCTTCCATGTGAAAAAAGGTTTCTTGACATTCTTCCATCCACTCTTCTTCGTTCTCAAATACTTCATCGTCTTCGATCCTCTGAGCGTAATCTTCATGTTTGGCTACCAAGTCTGCGTATGTTTGCTTCAATTGCTGTAGAGATTCTTCTATTTCCTCCGCAGGTCTGTGCCCTTCGATTTTTTTGGTTAATTCCTTGCTGATTCTGGTTAACGCGGCCTTGGCTGTTCAGCACTTCAGTTTTGCTTCCTTTATGGCTTCTGCCATCGTGTGTCTTCAATCCTTGAGATCCCGGGTTAGCAATAGAAATCGAATTTTGTGGACCATCGGGAATGAAGACCAAACTGACGTTATCTCGCGACTAAATTGCCCCGTAAATTGTATAACGCTTTGGCTAGCTTGTTTTTATTCGATCTGAAACCAAGATTTCAATGCGTACTACTTAAAAGCTGATTGATACAAACAATAGAAAACAAACATATAAACTGAGCACATGAACGCGTGCTATGCAAATGTAAATGCTTCAGTGTTGTTCATGAAATAGTCGTGCCTAGTAATATTGCAATAGTTCACTTACTTCTGTACGGGACTTAGGATCCGGTCACACTCGTAACTTTAACGACATTTATCGACATTTGCATCATTTGTAGCGCAAACAGCGCTTGTCACCAGACATATATGTCAGCAAGTTACTACCAAACATTAAAGAAGCCGTCATATTGCTCTCAATGACAGGTTATTGTCGGCTAAACTTCTTAGTGCGACCGGGCCCTTAGTCTCTGTGCTGAACTGCTTGAACTTATAATTGAATCCGTATCATCCTGTATAAACTTACTAGTGAACTTGCACTCGACTGTGACCGCGTGCTAACTGAAACCTATTGCAAAATCAACATGATATCTAACTAAACTGAAACGTCACTTTCTTTAAACAGCTTCTGCTGACCACGGAAACATTCGTAACACTGAAAATACGGGCACATTTATTAATGAACGTATCAGCAATCGAGCAAGCTTCGAGATGAAGTACTTCCTTTACCCCTGTCTGTGTATTTATTACCATGACCATGACCATGACCGACCATGATCTTAAGCAAAGTGTAATTTACCGTACTTCTACGTTGGGGCAACCAAAGCGTGCGACAGGTAAAATCCCTTTGTTTCTCATCGTTTATTATTAAACAACCGCAGCGTTCTGGTTTTGGTCGGATTTTAAGCTTTGTGGTCATCTTGAGTACAGGAATTGACATGCTTGTATTTTACGTTTGCGTTGGTCGCTGTCAAAAATCTCAACAGTTTCGAAAGTCAAGAAAGTTTGGCAAATCCCAGACAAAAGCTTCTGTCCCACAAAGGGAGGTCCCTGTGTAGACGTCATACCATGTTGTCTTTCTGTTCACATTATGCAGTTCCCGCGAAAATAGAGTGACCATGACCTACGATTTTTCAGCGCTTCGGTCATTATTTGTGTGACAACCGATGGAAACTGATGGGAAATAGAGGCCATGTAGTGGTGTTAGATTGAGATTGACGTTCGTGAGAGTAATTTTCCGGTGTTATTTGAGCTGTCATGAATGTCAAGTCCTTTCCCCTAACTTGTTGCATGGTGTCGTATGATCAATGCCTTTCAAACATCATGTAAGCCTAATTGAAACAAGGTTTCCAACCATTTAAAACTAATGGTTTTATTCAAAAATGCTAAAACGATTTTTCCTGATACTTAACCCTTTCGTACCCAGAGCCTCTGAGCAGAAAAGGTCAGATTTCCTGAACTAATTAGCATATTTGGTGGCAAGTTAAAAAGCAAATCAAAACATGTATGCTCAGTAGATATTTGGACAGCACAAGACAGTAAAAATATTCCAGACATAAAGTTAAACACTTTATTTGTCATTTTAGAACACTGTGGAGTAAATGGAACGCCAAATACATTAATGAAGGTCACTGATTTCAAGAGATTCAAATTTGCCGCCATTGAAGCTGATTGATAATTATTGGTTAGATCTCTTTTATAAGGTCGAAGGCGCCATATGTCACACGGTCTTCATTCTAAAAGATAAACAGTGCTATTTTTTTAAAACTCAAAGGATAAACGAATAAGTAGGCACCCGAAAAACTTTTGCAGTTCGTTCTCTGTGCTTACGGCGGTCGAGCACATGCGGCGTGAAGACCCGTTTCATCTGTAATTTTTGGATTCGGAAAACAAAGCCTTCCTTCACATGTCAACCTATTTTTCATTCTCAAAAATGCTTAAACTTTCTCCAAATAACCATGCGATTGCAAAATATCCGTGTTCATGGCCATTGGAGCCGTTCAGAGATAATATTCTTGTCGCCATGCGGTTTGTAAACAACGACCGAATGATGAAAAGTGAAAAGTTAAAGTTCGTTTGCCGTACATTTGGCCTGTTTTAATGCCTGATATCTCAAAGGCAAAGCTATGTGAAATTCAATAGAAGCAATGTTTGGAATGATTTTCGCAATAACAAGAGAGAAACACGAAGAAACGCATCAAACTTACATAACGAATTTTCGCCACGAGACGCGAACAGATTTGTTTGGTATCGGAATTTCGGCAAGTATTTTGCTTCGTATCACTCAAACACACTTTGAAAAACACTGTAGAATATGAGAAGAAACGCTAGGAGTCTAATCAATTTTAAGTGAAGAAAATGAACAATACATGATCACCGAAATCTTCCATTGGCATGCCGTTGGCCGTCAACATTCTTTCCATTGGTTTATAGAGAATTTCAGTGCCTACCCTGCCACTTTCATGTTGTAAGTCACCTATACTGCATCAAATAGTCCTTTGAAGTTGTTTCCTACATTCGGCAATCCACAACTATTGAAATATTCACAAAAAAGAAACAACTTTCTTCGACGCCATCTTGCGCGCTTCGCACGAAAGTAGGTCAATTTTCGGTGGCGTCCCTTCCCCCCTTATTAACAGAATTGTATGTGCAGTTAGTGTATTTTGATTGGTTATTTCCATAGTTACCATGTTATAACGAAAGGGAGACAAAATATTTCCTTGGGGGTGGTTGCAGAGTTAAAAATGTAGCGGCCTTTCGGCTGGCTGGCTGTGGCTGGTTCAGGAAAATTAACATATTCCGCGTGGCCGGTTATGGCCGGTCTGGGTACGAAAGGGTTAATGAAGTTGACTAAAATACCGTGTCAGCGAATTTGATCCGTTTTTAAGGTCGGCGTCTCACGAAAGTGAGAAGCACGACCTTGTTGCGGCCACGACACCGTCAGTCAGTCAGTTCGTCATCTGTGTCAACAATAGACTTCCAAATTAGGAAGTTTATTCCAAATTTGGGCACGATCACGCATGATGAAATACATTTCAAGAGATCGATTAACTTTAAAGCACGGAATTATACGACCTTTTAATCGCGGCTTTTGGTTACAATTATTAAGAGTTCGCTCGAACGAACTATGCAAGAAAACAACACATTCTTGTACGTATGTACGTATTCAGTCATCCGGTTAATATTTATCTGTTTCATCGGATTACCGAGACCGTAAATATGTGAACCTTCTATGACAGGTCATTCATGTGACTATAATAAACTTCACTCAAAAAGCATTTTGTATTCGTCGTCATTTGAAACCCGAGTTAATGAATATGTATACCGCTTGGAAGGAAGTTACGCCGCTCAAAATGATTTGAACACCGGTAAAGCGGGCAAGGTTTGTGCACTTTAGAATATATCCTGTCAATGTTCGCTTTGAGTTGAGAGGATTAGGCCACTTTGAGGTTTACGAGAAGTTATTTGACTCTGAGCTGAGCCGATTGCCTCATTAAATATGCATGTTACGCTTGATTGAGTGCAAGCGTGTTGCCCTGCACAGTGGTAAAGCGTGACGTCTTATTTTGCAAAATTTTCCATTCGAATCTCTAAACATACACAGCTGCTGCACAAACGTGTGCAAGGTTTCAAATCACTAGCCCTACTGACAGCAACCAGATAGCTCCATACTGAACTCTCTTATTTAGCATCAGTTCTAAATCAAAGGAACCATTAACACCAAATAGGAGGGTTTAGTATTGAGCAATTTGAACTTCAATAGCCCACATCTCAGCTGTTCAATGCGCTAAAGAGCTAATTTTTTGTGTGACCGTTTTTAGACAGGGCATTCCACAGAATTGTCTAAAATCCATATTCCGATATTTTTTGTGACATCACTTTACCACTATATTCACTCAAGGCAATCCCTACTTTAGAGCAGTTAAGACACAAGCCTGTTGTACGGACTAGACCACAACCAAAGTCTGCCAATCAAAAAGATAGCCGACCTTACAGCGGCATCGCTGCTTTGATGTTTTAAGGATGGGAGCGTTTCAGGACCCGTTTTTTATACAAACTATTTAATTAAAAAAATTAACCAAGCAAAAAGTCAAACATCGCTGACACGCAATTGAAGGAGAATGTGTTTGTCTGTAGCTCACGAAAATTTGAGCAATATTGACCAAAACGCTCGAAAGTTTTTTTTCCCGAAGGACCTGACTTTTCGCGAAAATCTTTCATTGATCTGATCTAGATTGCACTCTACCTTTAACGTATATGAAAAATGTAATACTAGATCTGCATTTTTCAGTCCCAGACCTTTACAATGATATATTGTGCGTGTATGTATCTTAAATAGCAACGCTACAATGATTTTTCTCCGAGAAAAAATTGGAGGAACGTTCGAACCTTTATCGAGACCCTCAGTAAGCTTAAGTTTTTAAAAGCTTTCTGATGTATTTTCCAAATGCGGTTTTCATGAGATGTTGTTGGTTAATGTTAACCCTAAATGGTGCTGTATAAGGGTATTGTTATATTTTTGCGCTGCGGCGAGCTTAAAAATGGAGGTTTTTTTTGTTTTCCTTTTTCTGGGTCGAGAATCAGCACACGGTGATTGGTTCATATTATCACGTGATATGCGATGACGTAAATCGCCGCCCGGTTGGCTCAGTTGGTTGAGTGCCGGTCTTTCGTGCGGGATGTCGCGGGTTCGAACCCCGGCCGGACCAGCACTCGGGGTCTTACAATAACTAAGGAGAAGATGCTGTCTTTGTTTTTATCAGCAAATGGTAAGATCTTCACGTGGCTCGGATGACTACGTAAAATGGCGGTACCGTCTCCCTATACTTCTATACTTGATTACAGGGGGACGTAAAAGAACCACTGAGGACGTAAACAAATTTCTGGCAGTGACCACTCTCAGTGCCTATACTCCACAGTAATGTGGCGAAGCCAAATTGTTGCTAAAAAGCCCCTTGAGGGGAGCATCAATAAAAATATGTATGTAATGTATGTAATTGACTTCGCTAAACAACTCGAGATGTGGCCAGTGAATATTGCTCGTTACTTGTGTGTAAAAGTTAACTGCATCCTATCCAAACTCAAAACCACTGGGCTCTGTGGAACATGTACGGATAAACTGGATTTTAGGGAATGATTATGGCTTGTGTTCTTAAGTTCACCGCTGAAGCTTTGAGAATAGCCGTAAACAAATGTTTGATGGATACCGCTCGGGGATTGCAAATTTCTCTGTCGCCGCTAAAAATTTAATCCCGACGAAACTTTCTGTGGCGGCACGAAATACTTCTGAGAAGATAACAGGCCGAAAACGGAAACCAAAGCTACGATGAGCTTTAGCCGCAAAACAATGACGATTTATGCTTTACTCTGTGCATGACATCTGTTGCCTCATAACATTCTTCTGCTTATCGTACATTGCCTGTTGAAATGTTTCTTTCATTCGATCATTAGCCTTTGTTTCGCAATGGTCATTGTATACCAGATATAAAAAATACACCGAAATAGTCCTGAGCATTGAGTTTGCAGTCACAAATGACTGTGAACAAAACCGCAATAATAATTATTGTCGTGTTATATTCCTCGCTTTCAATTTTATATTTGTTACAGAACACGAATACTCGAAAGCCTGATAGAAGAAACGTATTCAGTTAATAAAAGAAAACACAAAAGTATTGAAGCGAAGGCTGGATTAATCGTGGCCTCTGGTTAGAAATAAGAGTCGAGGTCAAACTGTCAAAAATCGATTGCGCATAAAAAGATATGTAACGCATTCTCAAAATTCAGGGTCGCTCTCCTTTAAGAAGCAAGTGTATGAGTGTTGTAACGATAATTTATAGTTTAATCAGGTTTCATTTGAGCAAGGTGTCAACAGCCAAGTTCTCTATAATGTGTGATATTTTTCTGGTGAGAAACTGGAAGTCTCTCTTGGGAATTCCCCTCTTGTCCCTACTTTCCATTTTAGTATATTCTGGTCTCGACGCAACTCACGCCGCGAGCTCACTGGCGACGCCAGTCTAGTTTATTACTGTATTACTGAGAAGCAGCTGGAACGCAACTAAGCAAATCACGCAATTACCTGAAATAATTCTAATTTCGAATACTTATTATAGAGTAAAGAAATTTCCCACAGGAAGCCTATTTAGTTTAATACCAAATACTTGATCGAAGTCGTTCCATCCCACATTCAAACCTGTTTGGGAACCCTCTAGGCTCGATTTCCGCCGCTCTCTCGCGTCCGGTCTTCGTTCCTCCTCGATTTGAGCAGGCGCGTTTCTCATTGGTGGAAATTAACAATACCAAGCTCAAGCATGCAGCCGTGCCTTCGGGGGAGGAGCGCGGGGTCACTTTTCCGAGGCAGCGGCTGCTAATGGAGCCTGGGAACCCTTACACACGGCGTTGCATCTATAGTAATAATTTATTACAATGTCTTCTTTACTTTGTTTGTAGGCCCTCCTGTAAACAGTGGAAAGCTGACAGAGCAGATTACTGTCACGAAACGTGAAGTGTCTCTCATCAAATCAGAGTTTTTATCTCAAGATTATGATGGAGAGTTCAGGAAAAGGAGGGCTTCTTTTGTTCGAGAGTATCTGTCGGACTCGAGAAGGTTGGACTTGTGCGCAGCCCTGATGGCACTGGACCAGCCTCTGGATAAAAAATACCAACATCTTAAGCTGTCCAAGATTCTCGACTTAAATAAGGTATAAAGCCCCATTGTCAACGTGCTTCTTCTTTGTTGTGAGTAATTATGTTAATCAATCCTTTAGGTAATGATTTGCACTGTATTCAGCAATAGGTGTTTTAAAAAAATCGAAATATGTATCTATGGTAATTTATCACTCATCAAATAGTTCTTCTGGCACGTGATTGGTTGAATTGTGATACGTGACCGCAAGCGTAGTAGTGTGGTCACGGTCACTGGAGTTGTGTCGTCAGTGGTTTTGTTGGGTTCGATGTTCCTGTGAGTGTTGCGTTTGACAAAGTTAGGGTCGTGTTGTTCTGGAAAAAGCGTGTCTGCTCACAATAAAGATTCTGAAGATGACTTTCGCTGAGGGAGTCAAAACGTTAGTCACTACTAACAAGTCTTAGTGGAGACTACTCTAACCCGATCACAACCAACCTAATGTTGGTATCAGCTGCATCTGAGCATGATTGTATTTTATGATACCTATTACTACTCTTGCTCGGGATTACTTTTCTATTGTTCCTTTTGCTTAGGAAAAATCAAAATTCCTTCGCTTGCCACAAGGTCTTGGAATCCTTGAAAAATATGCATCCAACCTGATAAAAACACAGCGACCTCCCTACTGGCGCTCAGTCAAGTTTACCAGCCCATTCGTGCGGACTCACGTGAGCGGTCTGTCGGGCAGCAGAGACATTCTCTTTCTAATGGGATACACCGAAGATATCCAAGATGGAGTCTCGTTTCCTGAAGATGTGAGAGAGCCTGATGTTCTGAAGTTGAGAGACATGGCAGCAGACTTATTCCTTGCACGATATGAAATTGATGCACTCATACTGAACAGACACCCGTATTTCAATTTGTTTCCACCTTTCCCCTCACAGGATACTGCAGAGCCAGTATCGGGGTCAGGTTCTGCGACTCAGGTTCCTAAATTGAGCGTAAGCTCGCCAGCCATTCAAGGACCCGTGCCACAAAGTTCCAGATCCGTGTACCACACAGGGAAAGCCCAGGTAAAAGGAATAGCGCCTAAAAGTTATTGAAAAAATTGAAGATTTCGTTTTTCACTCTCCTGCATTTATTTGAAAGGGGAACTTTGGCTTGCGTTGCGCAGTGGGGTTGTTTCTTTTCAGATTTTCTAATCGACTATAGCAAGGCTAAGCAAAGTCCTTACTGGTTATTTTTTTGTCACACAAGACCAAGGAAAACTGTTAAACTGTAAGTTCGTCCACTCCAGTTAACTGTACTTCATGAGTTCATCACTGAAACCGTTCTTGCTACCTGTACCAGAGCCATTCGTGAGGTGCTTCTTCCCAGGATTTTGGTTGACACAGTCTGTCCTTGGTATATTGGGCACTAGGCTCTGCTCTTGGAACACTCCAATAAGTGGTTTGCTCGAAGAATTAAAATCATGTTTTGATAATTTTCACTCTTGGATTCAGTGCGAAGTGGCACGCCCTTCAACATGTTTCTGATATTGTTTGATTTTAATTTTTTAGCGTTTCTTATTCTTTTATGTAACTATTAGGGGATAATCGCTCCCGGAATGAGTCAAACCGGTCCGAGATGAGTTTTCGAACCGGTCTCATGTAAACAGAAACAAGGGTTTGTGTGGAGCCCGATCTGAAGTCGTACCAGTCTGAGTTCATACTGGTCTCATGTAATCACTTACTTTTTTCATACCGGTCTCGTGTAGTGACTCCGTGCCAATCTGAGTTCGAACCGGTATGACTTCGTACCGGTTTCATGTAATCTTAGTGTGTCCGGTCAAATAAGGGTTTTGTGCTTGCCTGTGCGGAACAAACACATTGATATTCAGTGTAATATTTCTTAATTTAAATTGCAGTTACAACAAGCTGGGGTCCGTGAAAGCCCCAGAGAGCCGAGTAACAGTACATCAGTTGACCTCAATACAGACAGCGACGGCGACTCGGAATATGAGGACGCTGAAGATGGTGTACCGTCTGCGGTGCTGCCTGTCGTACCGCAAGCCGATCAGCCGACCAGTGATGTGGACACTGCACCCAAGTTTCAATGCCGAGTCTGTGGAGACTCCGGTGCAGGTTTATTTTGCGTAGAATGTCGAGACACATTTTGCACATCTTGTGACAGTATGTTCCACAAGCATCCATCCCGACAGCAGCATTGCAGGAGCAAAGTAGTGACACCCCAGAACCAAGTGAAGGCCGTCACACCAGTTACACCGTCACCGGTTCCAGAAATTCCAAGGTAGGCTTATATGGTTATAATGAATCGACTAATGGTCGATGTGTGAAAGCTAGACCACATAAAAGAATTTGAAGCTGATGTTTCGAGAGTTAGCCCTTCATCGTCACTTGCTCCAACGAAGGGCTAGCGCTCAAAATGTCAGCTTCAAATTCTTTTACTTCCCTCTGCCGATTTATTATACATGTTATTCTCAATGCCGACGCAGTCAGAATCTATTTCTCTTTAGTAATAGTTTTCTATCGTGGGCTTATATGGGTATGCTGAATGCCGTACAGAATGTGTTGGCTAAGGTTTTATGCGTCATACCTTCGTCAGAGCAAATGTTTTCACGGGGATTACAATGGCGGACAAAATGTGTTGACACATGCTTGAGATTTCGTACTCTTGTCAAATTTACCATGTTGTGAGTCATCCAGTTCCAGAGAATACTGCTTTTTAGGACCCAGCTTGAGTTTGGAAGAATTCCGGTAAGATTTTGACAGAAAACCGTGGCTAAATAATTCATTTATCAACATTAAATGGAGGAGGAGGGAATGTGTCAACTGTTTTGTCCGCGGTTGTAGCATTCCGTAGTTTCCTTGAGGTTTTCTCGACTTGTAAGATGACATTATCTGACTGTAGTGCAACTAACAGAATATTTTCTAGTAGTTACATATGTAAGGATAGTTTAGCTCACCTGAAAACCCTGTACAGTAGTTAGTAGTTCTAGTAAAATGATGCTATAATTCAAATTGTGTAGCTGAGCTATGCTTAGAAACTGTAATTTGTTCTCCAATTCAGCGTGGCTCGATTTGCGACCTATTTCCAAGTTGCCTTGGTTTTGATTTAAAAGGAGGCAAATACAGATTAAGTTTTTCTCATGTTCATTTTTGTGTCATCAACCTCATTTTATATGAAAAGTTTTGCTGTAGGACTCGTTATAAACTGAACAGCTGATCCAATTTGTTACTTGCAAATCCCAGCACGAGAAAGCGACCAGTTCCAGCCCCCAGAAGCACGGTGCCACGTCTAAGCAGTAGCCGTACAGGGCAAGTTCCTCAAACCGTCCCCCGGCAGCAGAAAGGGCTACCCTCTCCTCCGATGCAGACCACAGCCGGCCAGTATCCGGCGACTACCAGTGACGTCATTGCAAAAGCCACACCTTCGTGCTCTGCCCCACAGAGAGGTGAAACTACCAGTCAAACCCAATCCTATCTAATTTATCTAACTGTTAATATCCCGCATCCTGACTACCCACCTACAAGGCAAGGGGATATCTGCGATTATCGTATTTCTTGAATAATGAATTATCAACGAGTTTGAGAATTAGTTTCCATTAATGTGTGTTTGCAGTAGTCTGTGTGTTTAAAACTAGTCACCGTTGCGCTAAACCCTGACATTCCTATTGCGTGCCCGAAGCTTTGTTTGTTTCCAAGGGATACTTTACTGTGCATTGAGTTGTTGGGTGATATGCGTTACGTCACGCGTGATTCCCTTTACAAGCAATAACAGTTTTGTTTTATAAAGAGTTATGTTGGAGATTTTACTATGGCGCAGCTCGACTTTTACGGGGATAATTAGCTTTAACTTACATCGCATACATTGCAGTCTGGGCGACATAACTCATATTAATAGACGTCTCACTCCTTATGTGGCTTGTGCTGGTATTCGCTTCTTCTTCTAAGGCGGTGATTACATAAGACAACTACCGGTTCAAACTCAGATCGACACGGAGTCAGCACATGGGACCGGTATGAATATAGCAAGTGATTACACGAGACCGGTTTGAACTCAGAACGGTACGACTTCATATCGGTCTCCAGACAAATCCTTGTGTCTGTTTACATGAGACCGGTTCGAAAAACTCATCTCAGAACGGTTTGACTCATTCCGGGAGCGATTGAGGGGAAAAACCTGCCGAACCGATCTAACTCAGATCTGCAGATCTGACTCGTTTGTGTTGGTTCAGCCCCCAGAATGAGTCAAACCGGTTTAAGGTGATTTTTGAACCGGTCTCATGTAAGAAAAAACAAGGATTTGTCCCCGAGCGAAGCAAGGGAAATAATCACAACGCTAATGTAGTAGTATCGCCTCATTCGGCATCTCGAAATTTAATGTACGTCTGTCAGTCAGTCTGTCTGGCGTACGACCTCGTCCCCAGTTCCTATCGCTGCTTAACCAATAACAAAGGCCGGATTGATCATGTGTGGCCCTGAAGTTTTACTCGCTACAAGAGAAATTCGATTGAACGAAGTAACTACAGTATATCGTAGCTGTGTTTACGAAAATGGAAAACTGGAAAACTTGAAACACAGCAGTCTCGCGAAGCTTGTCTTCAAAAGAGAAGGGAACAAGCACGGGCAAGGCGAAATCGTGAAACGATCGAACAGCGCCAAATACGTCCATAGAAGGCGAAAATCATGTTATGACCGACAGCACGAAGCGTGCCGAAGAAACGACTCCGCAAAGAGAACAGCGCCTTGAAGCAAATTGGGAGCTTCAGACGCAAAAGCGGGCCGAAGAAAATACTCCGCAAAGAGAACAGCGCTTGAAAGCAAATCGGCAGCTTCAGACGCCGTTTTGTATTAAATTCAGATAGTTATTCAGAAAGGACAAGCAACAAAGGTCAGTCAGTGGAAATCGAACAATCACCGTGACAAATATATTCTATCCCCTTGTAACTCGATCACTTCAAGAATGTATTAAAATCTGCATGCTGATCATTTTTCCTCGAAGTATTAATACTTTTCTGTCGCCAGTTTCGGCTACCGTATTCGCTCAGAGCAATCGGAACTTAGAGTCTTGAATGATTTAGTTAGATATCTTATTTTTTCTTTCAAGACTAAAACTGTAACAAATGCTGTAATCTGACACACGGTGATTGCAGCAAGAATCGTTCACAAGCCCTTTGAAGTATGACTAGGTCTGAAGCCCGTGTATAATTTGAAGTAAACCGTTCAAGTTTTGCTTTGATTCTGGGAGAAATCATGTTGTTTTGAGCGGGTTCACATACAAAACAATTCGAGCTCATTAAATATGCATGCCTGAGTCTTGTGCATGCAGTCCAGAGTAAAAAGAATCGCACAGGAGGCCTATTTAATTGTACTGCCTATGAATTCAAAATTGGAAAATCAGTGTTCCTTTTTTTTCCCGTACTACGGCGGTCGACTAACTTCAAAATTTAAATATTAAATTTTGAGAACATGCTTGGCAAACTGTATGAATTAATTTGACGTGCCGACCGTGGGAAATACGTACGGCGTCACGCAATCAACACTTTTTTCAACGCAAAAGCATAACACACCATTCTCTCCTTCCTTTGCGTGCAGCACTTGACTTCGAAGAAAAGATTGAGTCAACATTTCGGTAAAACAAAGGCTGCTCTTGTTGAGCAGTACAAAAGTAAAAGTCCAATCAATGGCAGAGCGAGGGGGTATCTGTGATTATCGTATTTCTAGTATTATGACCGCCCTGAAGTCGTACCGGTCTCATGTGATCACCCCCTGAGTGTCCGTTTCACCCTCAAATCGCTAGGAGTTACAGTTTAACAAGAACAGTGTCATAACCCATCACCAAAGTCCGTTATTCTTTCTGTCCACAGACCTGTAACCGTTAGCCGTTGGGTTAGTGTTAATGTGCTAACTGTTAACTTTGACACTTGCAGTATCATCCAGCCAGAACCGAACCAGAGAAATATTGAGACCTCCCCCCTTCACACGTTCCTTCACTCCTGTTGCGGGCTCAACGCCATTCAATTCAGTTGGTGTTGAAGATTCCGGCGTTGGCGCTGAGGGTAAGAGGCATCGGACACATTTCAAACTCGATCGTGCAAGTAATGTAAATTGTCAAATGTGGGTTGTACTACATAAGGGGAGCCCCTCCCACTCGAAGTTTTCCTAAGGAATATGTCGATAAGGCTTCGATTTTAAAACGGCGGCATAGAACACAATGTTTTTTATTTCCCGTTTTTAATAAGAAGCAAAAATAGCCGGAATTTGAAACCTGCCGAAATCATTGCCAATTTCGTTGTTCAGTTGAGCCCGAGTTGAGTCATTAGACATACAACTTTCAAATGATTTCCATCCTGTGGGTACAATTGACTTTCTTTGAAGGCTCCTCGAAACAATAAATTGTCCTCAAGAGAGTAGATCAAGAGGCCCTGTTTGCAGTCTATTAGAGTGCAACCAGAGGATTGTAATTTTTCGTTAGGCCAAAAACCCAGTGAGGTGACTGCATGAAGAGTCCACTGCTTGCGGGGATTTTTTTATATTAAATACAAAATGACAGAATGAAGAAACCAAACAAGAGGCATCTCGTGTTTATCGGCTCGAACATAAATTTCAATTAAATAAACGGTTTTTCACAGTAATATTTACGTTTACAAGTCACCAATTGTGCGTTTTCATGTTGTGTTTGTCAGCAATAGGTGGAGGAACAGATTTAACGTAGCGGCCTATTTTTAAATCGCGCGGCATTCCCTCCAGTCATCTTGGTTTTTGACTGACCGAAGGATATATTTCTTGTTTCTTGTGGCGATGTAATGGCCTGTAAAACAGGCCTTTCTTGCTATACGCTCTTAAAGGCAGCAATTTATTGTTTGTGAGTAATTCCGAACAAAATATATTGCAATTACATAATGCAAGTCATTCCAAATATTTTGGCAGGTGTTCCTCCCCAATTACCACCCAAGGCAAGAAACAGACAAACGGTTTTTGTTAGCACGGACACTGGTCTTCCCCCAGATGTCCACGCACCAGCCAGCCCCCTCCAAATGGTACTTTCCTGTCCTAATTGCTTCTGCTTAAATGCTGGCGATGCAACTGTATGCGTTGTTTGTAAAAGGCCATTGACAAATACAAATACCCCAGAACAACAGAAGATATCAGCAGTAACAGAGTCTTCCTCGAGTGAAGGTATGTCTAAAGTGACATCTCCAGTTCCATCAAAGTGTTTTCCTGTGTCAACCTTCCAAGAGCATGCTGTGCAAGGGTATCAGCTTACACCGAGGCATACAGAGAATGCAAGGCAGTTTCCATTTGGTAATCATGGGGTCTCTGCACCTGTCACTCCGAGGCGTGAAGACGATCGATCAATCCTGCAGCGTCCTCCCAGGAGCCATGGAGATCTGCCATTAGCGTCTGGCAATTCCACGAAAGTAGTGAACAAGGCGCATTCTTTGTTGGAGGCTGGAGAGTGGTCTTGTGAATACTGCACTCTCATCAACCCAGGTACCACACATATATGTCACGTGTGCAGTAAGACGAGGAGTACGCTGCCCAGTGTGCAGCATTCAGCTGTCAAGGTACAAAAGCCTGTGCAGTCTGGAGCAGAACAGGTAAAACATTACTACCTGTATCTCTCTATACAGAGCAGCAACAGCAACAACAACAACCATGTTTATATTATGATTTATATATTTTACACAGCTAAGTAGTAAAGCCAAAGCCAGAGACTTAAAATAGAATAGGATAGGAGAGAGTAATATTTTGGATAAAAGGTTATGTATTGCAAAACATTGGAAAGTGATTGTAAATCACTAAAGGATGAAAACGTGGCAAAGACAAAGGAGCACAAGCAAACTAACAGCAAGAACGATAACAACAAAGCTAGAGTAGGTAGATTTGAAGTTACAAGATAGAACTAAATAGGTACCAGGTACTGTACCAAGCAAGGATGTTAGTAAACAAAGTGGCAGGCACAAAACAGAAGCTACTATCAGGGGCTGGAGTTGAATACCAAAAAAATGCCCCATAAAGATTTTCCCAAGCTTTTATTTGTGCAGTAATATTGTTCTTCTTCTGTCGCTTGTTCTCGTGTAATGTTCGGCACTTCTCGAGAGTGGTTCGTGCTTTTTCCGTGTCGCTTGTCCTCATCCGTTACTATAATGAGAAGCAAAGGTACATGTAGCACACTGACGCACACCAAGCCGCTCGAACGCCTGAATCTCGAGAAGCGCCGAAAAATGGATGAGGACAAGCGACACCTTACCGGGCTAAACTTGCAACTGCTTACGTTGCTTCATTACTTTCACTATCATGTTCCGCAGTTCACTATATGTTCCGCAGTTCATATATATGTAATTCATAATGTATTATCATATGTGATTTCCCACCACTGTGAGAGATACAATTCGAATCACACAACTTGACCAGCTCCCTTATGGCTTCATAGCTCAGTAGTTAGAGCGTCGCACTAAAAATACTACTAACCTGTTTTTTGAGATTGTCTCGATGTAAACGAAAGCACTGAATTGGCTGAGAGGGCCTCGTAAAAACATCTCTTTCTCGAGAAGTGCCGAACAGTCACACGTGAGCAAGTGACAGAAAAAGAACATTTACTGCTTGAGAAACCTGTGGGAGGGGCAATATATTTGATCTCCCTTGCATCCATATTAATTGCATTTTCATAAACTCTCCGTTTCCTCAGCGGTTGTCAAGCCAGTTAAGTCCTCCCAGCGGTAGTGTCCCGGAAAAGCGCAGCCAGAGCAGTATTATCACGGGACTGCAGAAGGAGCGGGAGCGTGTTGTTATTGAAAAAGAGGAAGCCAAACGCGAGTATGAGTTACGCAGACTCAAGGAAAGCAGTGCCGAGTCAGTTGGTGCTTCAACAGGTGGCCCGCCTCCACACATCCCTGCAGAGTCCTATGCGAATCCAGGTCCATTATCTGAAGTAAGCACCGTGCTGTTTTTTCCCGACTGTTCTGGAATTAGGTTATGTAAATATCGCAGTTGGCTTGGAATAGGGAATGTAGGTAATTTTACAGCCAAGGGTGCCTGCAAGAGCGACCGTTCAATCACGCCTGTCTACTGTTTGGTCGCAGACGAACTTGATGCTAATTAGTTAAAACTATGGGTTTTGCTCATTCAAATTTTTCGATGTCTGAATTTCTAGTTATTATTATTATTATTATTATTATTATTATTATTATTATTATTATTATTATTATTATTATTATTATTATTATTATTATTATTATTATTATTAATCAGTGCCAGCAATATACAGTCATTTGGGCATACCGCTGGACGCTATATACTTTCTGTTTGTTTGTTTTTCTCTATGGTCGCTTGGAACAATCTGGTTTTGTTCTCATTTACCACTTTTATTGAGCAGGACCCCTCGGGACCAACGGCAGTGCAGTACTTTAGTGAGAGCGCACCTCTGCTTCACCAAAACATGGCACCTGATCAGTTTTTACCTTATCAGTATGCATCAAAAAATATGATGAGTACTGAGGGTTACTTGCCAGATGAAAGTCAAATAATGCGAAGGGAGCAAGAAGAAATCTATATTGGCGGATTACAAATGGTTGAATGGATGAAGGTATGTTTTAAATAGTACACCCGAAGAATTAAGTTGCGACCTGGATTACACAGTAAATAGCGTTGTCACCGCTGGGGAATAATAATATACTAGAAATACGATAATCGCAGATACCCCTCACTCTGCCATTGATGGGACTTTTACTTTGGTAACTCCCAACAAGAGTAGCCTTTGTTTTACCGAAATGTTGACTCAATCTTTTCTTCGAACTCAAGTGCTACACGCAAAGGAAGGAGAAAAAGAATGGTGTGTGTTATACTTTTGCGTTGAAAAAAGAGTCGATTGCGTGACGAAGTACGTATTTCCCACGGTCGGCACGTCAAATTAATTCATACAGTCTGCCAAGCACGTTCTCAAAATTTAATACTCAAATTTTGAAGTTGGTCGCCGTCGTAGTACGGAAAAAAAGGAACACTGATTTTCCAATTTTGAATTCATAGGCAGTACAATTAAATAGGCTTCCTGTGCGATTTGTTTTTACTCTGAACTGCATGCACCAGACTCACGCATGCATATTTAATAGGCTCGAATTGTTTTGTATGTGAACCCACTCAAAACAGCAAGATTTCTCCCAGAATCAAAGCAAAACTTGAACAGTTTACTTCAAATTATACACGGGCTTCAGACCCAGTAATACTTCTAAGGGCTTGTGAACGATTCCCGCTGCAATCGCCGCGTGTCAGATTACAGAAAAATAATACATCTGACTAAATCATTCAAGACTCCAAGTTCCGATTGCTCTGAGCGAATACGGTAGCCGAAACTGGCGACAGAAGCGTACTAAAACAATACTTCGAGGGAAAATGATCAGCATACAGATTTTAATACATTCTTGAAGTGATGGAGTTACAAGCTATACGGGATAGAATATATTTGTCACGGTGATTGTTCGATTTCCACTGACTAACCTTTGTTGCTTGTCCTTTCTAAATAAGTATCTGAGTTTAACACAAAACGGCGTCTGAAGCTCCCGATTTGCTTTCAAGCGCTGTTCCCTTTGCGGAGTTGTCTGTGTTACCCGCTTCTGTTCATGTCGCTTTCGATCGGCATTCATGCGCTGTTTTCTCTGCGGAGTTGTCTGCGTTACCCGCTTCTGTTCATGTCGCTTTCGATGGGCATTCATGCGCTGTCTTCTCTGCGGAGTTGTCTGCGTTACCCGCTTCTGTTCGTGTCGCTTTCGATCGGCATTCAAGCGCTGTTTTCTTTGCGGAGTTGTTTCTCCGGCACGCTTCTCTTTATGATGCTGTCGATCATAACAGGATTGTCGCCTTTTCTCGAGACGAATTTGGCGTTGTTCGCTCGTTTCACGATTTTGCCTTGCTCGTGCCTGTTCCCTTCTCATTTGAAGACGAGCTTCGCGAGACTGTTGTGTTTCAAGTTTTTCAGTATTTAAGTTTTCCATTTTCGCAGCTACGATATATTGTTGCTTCGTTCAAATCTAAATGCTTCGTTCAAATCTAATTTCTTTTATTCCGAGTAAAACTACAGGGCACACGTGATCGATCCGGCCTTTGTTATTGGTTAGCAGGGTAACCGCGCCTAAAGTCGTCCGCCAGACAGACAGACTGACTGACTGACTGACAGACGAACGTTAAATTTCGAGATGGCGACTCGCTTGGAGTCCCCAAGTTGGCGGTATATTACTGCATTAGTGTCGTGAGTATTTCCCTCACTTCGTTCGGGGACAATTCACCTTGGCCCTCACACAGTAGCAGGGTCATCGGAACAGCAGCGCCAACATTACTGTAAACTATATAATTTATAAGCATCAATAGCACATATACAAAACAGTAGCAACAGGATATGAGGCGGGTAAAATTATGGGAGTTCTTAAAAGCCCACTACCATCCAGGAGCCTTTGCGTGCTTGGATATTTTTTTTCCTATATGAAAACTATACGACTGACTTAGACTGCGCTAAGACAGCCGTGTTAAGTGTTTGTCATTGGTTGTATTATTTGCATCAGGTTATTGAGCTGCCTTACTTTAGATATCGGACTGTATTTCATGAAGTTGGGTGATTCTTACTGCTTCGGTGTAGTGATATTGGTACCTTTGTCTTACCAACTCAGATGGCAGAAATCGAGGGTTTTCAGGCAGAAGAGTTAAACATTGCCACTGTGCTGGGTTTTGAAGATCAGGCTGGCCCTATCCACTGGCTTAAAAATGCTTGGTATGATCTGGTGCATATTGTTCTGGTCAGAGCCACAGAAGAGGCGCAGGACCTGGGCAATTTGACTCCAGAGGAAGCCAGATCTGCTCTGATAGAGTGCACCGGAGATGTACCAAGAGCTGTTGTACAGTGCCTCGATGAGCGTCGCAAAAAGGTACAAAGAGATATTCATAGTTTTTACGCAGTGTACCTCTAGCTTTGTTGTTTATTCCCATTTCAAATCATTTCACGTTCTCTCAGCTAGTTTATTCAGAAATATTTTTCTAAAAATAATTGTAATAATAGCATAATAATTATAATAAAGAGAATAATACATGGGCGCACGGAGATATTTTGAGATATCGAGATGAACACGAGAAGAGAAATTTCATATCTCCAAGCGTCGGTGTATTATTCTGTTTATTTCATAAACTCTGGTGTGATACAGAGATTTCTGCCACTAAGAAATGCAAAAACATGCAAGATCACTGCTTGGCTGATATTAACACACGTAAAAATATTGTATTTTTACGTGTGTTCAGATACGACATTTCTCAGTGGCGGAAATCTCTATATCACACCAGAGTTTATGTAGTAATAGGGTTTATTGTATGGTAGTGAAACCTATCGCAGCATACAAACTGACGTGGCCGTGATACCACAATTGAAACCTATTTATCATTGATAAAAACTTACACTAGGTACAGTGTGGCTTCTTCACTTGACCTTCACAGTTATGAAGCAACGTGAGCAGATTTCAGTGATTGCTTCAACAGGCGAACATCGGATGTATAAAAAGGACTTTGTTAAAAGTGTTTTGTTTTTCAGTTGACTGAGATCTCTCAAAACGGTGTATACCCCCGCACTGAGTGTGTAGACGTCCTCGACAAGCACGATGGAGACGTGCAGAAAGCCCTGACTGCTCTAGAGAGGAGAGCCATGGAACCTGTGTTGCAGCGCGTGCTGGACAGCTGTCTGCCTGATGATGTCCCAGATGAACAGTTTATGGTGCACTCCAGGATACTGGACTCACAAGAGTCCCACGAGACCGGCACATTTGAAACTACGGTGACGGACAAGGACCAGGACGTGGATGTGAGTTCACTAGTTCAGTATTGCATCTAAATATGGCCGGTTTAGGGTAATAAAAGTGTGACGTTGCAATTCCGTCTTTTTTAATTAGAGACGGATACGTGTCATCTTGGTAGAGAAAAACTTGGCGTCGTGGGGTCGTGCAAAGACAGCTGTCAAGTTGATTGATATGAACTTCTGTGTAGAGGACGCAGTCGAGGCAGCGTGCGCTTGTGGTGATTTGCAGCGAGCATTGCGATATCTGAAGCAAGAGTGTCCTCTGTGTACAGACGAGAAACCCATGGGCCAGGTGAGGTGATAATAGAGATGGCACAGGAAAGTGTTTTCACGGTCATCAAAAAGTCATGGGATTTGAAAATTGCTTCCCAGACGTTGAAGTTGAAGAAAATGAGAGCGAAGAGTCATTTTGGATTATTGATCAGCAAGACTGGCCATCGCCAGTGAGCTTGCTGTATGATGACTGAGTTTTATATTGTGGCTCTCTTGTGACCTTTAAGTTCATATTCCATGCTTAGGAGTTCGACATAGCAACATAAATTCAATTGCCCACATCTCGTCTTCAAAAGGGCGACACTCAAGTTGCTTGTGAGCAAGTAATATGGTCACAAACGTCATCACGTGACACGTCAACCAATCACCGTGTGCTGATTCTCGACCTATAAAAACATTCGGGCTGCAAACTAAGCTCATGCGCATGCGCCATGAGCAATAGTTTAGGTTAAATCCTCATGCAGCCCACCATTTTCAAGACTGCCGAAACTAACAGCAACTGGCAATCCATTTCCATCGGACTCGTTCGAGAAGATCAGATTAGTTCAATTTGGCTTAAAACTACTTTTAACTTCTACTGACAGGCGGATTTGTTTTCCCTTTTTCCTTTTCCTTTTTCTCCTTTTTGAAGTCCATTTCGAGCATCTCGAACGCAGTTTACAGCGTCAAAGTACAAACCTCTCTGTAGTGCGTGTACCACTCGGCGAACCGCCGATCGATCGACATTAAAATCTGACCATTTTCGATTACGTGGCAGCATCAGCCCCACATCCATTAACC
The DNA here is from genome assembly GCA_964036295.1 of Plumapathes pennacea. Taxonomy (NCBI): domain Eukaryota; kingdom Metazoa; phylum Cnidaria; class Anthozoa; order Antipatharia; family Myriopathidae; genus Plumapathes; species Plumapathes pennacea. Next base: position 26,529,683 of record OZ038463.1, on the reverse strand, counting down.
TGACGGCTAAATTTCTCTTTCTAAACTCATTTTCGATTTTCGAAAGAACAGTGTTCGGCATAAGAGGCCCGTATTTGTACTCTCATTTGCTCCTGAGTGACCTCCATCTTGGATTTTTATGATGAGGAGGCCTGGAAAAGAGCATTACAGACGGACAGTCACACGGAGGCTTAGCGTATTAATATGTAGATTGCCATCAAGTTAGTATCGTGTAACAAAATATAACCAGATTTTGATTTTTTTCACGCATTGTCAATGGCTTCTTTTCCTAAGCTTGTTTAGTTTGATATACGTACACAGATCATATTTACACATGTTTTCACGTTTTCAAGTATTTTTGTTATTTTTTATTCATTTTTTTGTCTGCAGATGATTACTTTTCTGCACTGCCAACACCGTTTTTGTCGTGAATGTGTCTCTCAATATTTCTCCATCACAATTAAAGACCAAAACATCAAGAACCTGGTCTGTCCTGATTGCGGCGAGCCGAGTGACCTGGATAATGATGTTGTTGCAACGGAGTACTTCAACAATCTTGATATCATGGTACGTCCATCGTAGTATTTATGTTTTTCACGTCTTCTTGAGCTACAGGGTACCATAACTTTCCTCTCTGACACACCAGTGTCAGAGATTGTGTAGTCATTTATATATGACAAAAAACCAGTATAACTCTTCGAAACCTTTTCTCGCACACTATGGTGAACCTTGTTTTTGTTTCAACAGATCAGAAGATCGGTAGATAAGGAAATACACGATCTCTTTCAAAGAAAACTTAGAGATCGTTCACTTGTGAAGGAACCAAACTTCCGTTGGTGCCAGCATGTAAGAATCCATGTTTCTTTTCATGTTCATTCCCTTTAAAATATTTGCAGTGATATTATAGCTCAAGTGGAATATCCACGGCGAAATTTAGATGGCCTTTTTACCTCCGCTCTTCTGCTCCTATTTTTCTGAAACTTGGTTAAGGTATGTATTAAGTCAATATATGCTGATTCCAGAAATTTAACAAAAATATACTAGAAATACGATATTCGCAAAGGTCCCACGCCCAAGTAATCGATTATGAATGACATTGCTGGGTAGAGCTCTCATGTAATGTGACTGAAGGCAAATGACACTGCAGTTGAAGCTCTCTGGCGGACACTCTCGTAAGCGGACAGCAGTACTTACGAACGCGTCTACGAAACCTATTTAAACTCTAGCTAAGTCAAACTTTGCATTTACCCATTCTCGTAAGCAGACAGTTCCCCACAGTAAGCATAGAAAGTGTCCATAACTGTGTCCACTTACGGGAGCTTCAACTGCATATCAGCATTTACATGATATTGACATGCGTGGTGTAAGCATACATGAGAACTCTACCCATTGCTGTTTGAAGAGCACAGTAATTCTGTTATATTTTTTGGTTGGTCGTGAAAGTTATTCTTCTCTTTCACACAAAATCATGCCATGTTCATTTCACAGTGATTTATTTTGTTCCATAAATATTAAGAAAGTATACAGAGACGTTCTTTGCACTCCATTCATTGGTGAAATACTGTATATATTTTCTCAAGTAATACATCCTACTTTCAAAAGGTTTCAATATTGTTGCATGTGTTGCCTAGTACATGTACTAAAGCACAAAATCCCATGCCAGGAAAAATAACCCTAAACCTATACTCCCCATCATATTGGAAAATTGGAAGTTCCTTTGAGAGTGAAAATGGAAAAAATGCATTATAAAATATACAATGATTCTACAGAATATTAGACAACTTAGCACATTCTCTACCACTGTAAGATGCTGTGGGACATGAGAAGAGTCTCATTTCCCATGTCATATGGGTAAACTAACTCTTCCTAATCACAGAAAGGTACTTTTTCCAGTTTGGCTCAGTGAATTTCTTCTCAGGAAAAGGAAGAAATCAATGTTGTAGTAGAAAGCTGGCACGAGTAAAATGTTACTAATTGTGGTAAATGGAAACTGATTCTTTAATTTGCTTATAATTGTTATGTATCTTTGCAAATTGATTATTAACCTTGAGGCACTGAAGGCATCCAGGACTCAATGTCTCTGTCAGTGCTATCCAATTTTAACTTTTTAGATGACATTTTTTTCTACCCACACCAGCTGGTAAATAATACAGTAAATCTCTTCTGAACATTATTCTTTATACAGTATGTATACCAGGTCAAACAAGACAGGCCCGTGGCCAGTGCGCTTGTGACGTCATTAGTACAATGAATAGAGACACGCGGGGTCCCGGGAGAGGAACTTTTGTCGTGCGTTTATATGCAAAAGATATTATAGCCGAGTCAGTTTTTGCAAATGACGGATCCAAGAGCTCCCTTTATTTTTCTTGCCCTCTTTTCTTCTAATTTCGGTCAAACAGATATTCACGAAAAAGTGTATTATCATAATTGAGAGAAAACAATTATCGAAGGCCCCGTAGGAATATTCTTCGTTTGCAACAACCCAGTTTTCATTGCTTTCCGATGCACGTGACAGTACTTGTGTGACGCTTTCTATACAACCTGGCAACCTTGTTGAGTGAATTTTCAAGCTGACATGTTTTGTGGAGGAACTGTGTTGTCATTTTGTAATGGGATTGACTGGGGAATACCCGACATCTTAAGTAGCTGTAAGACAGCGTAATAGCCTTATCTCATCTTCCCAGCGTGTGCATCATGTTCAAGTAGCTGTAGCACATTAAGGCCCCGTCCACACTACGCCGGATAAATTTGAAAACGCAACTTTCACTCTGAAAACGCAAGAAATGTTTTCCGTCCACACTGGAAAACGGATAAAATGTTTCCGGGCCCAAATGTATTGTTATTGCTCTACAAACGTCCCTGACAATCTTTGAAACCACTTGACGTGACCACGTGAGTCAGGGTTTTCGAAAAGTTCCGTTTTCAAAATGTTTTTCGTCCACACCAAAACGCAAAGCCGTCGTTTTCAAATTTATCCACTTTGAAGAGCGTTTTCCTAACCGTAAGAATAAAGTTGCGTTTTCAAATTTATCCGGCGTAGTGTGGACGGGGCCTAAAACATGACACTTCCCATGATGAAATTACTTCGTATGAAAAAGCCATCTCAGACGTTACGCATCCTACATGTACAAGTCTGATCACTAATATGTTCAAGACTGCTATGCATTAAGCTTTAACGCAAAATTCTGGGTCGATACGAAATTAATCTCTATCGGAAGCTGCAGACGTTTGAATACCGTGACAACAAAGGCGTGCATCACGGGCTTGTGGAGCGAACAATTACGGCTCGGATAGTTGGATATCAACCTTGAAGACTTCGAGGTATTCAGTGACAAATATTCTCGATGTAATCGCCTGCCGGTCTTTCCTGCTTTTGTTAAAGCGGCGTGAGTGAAAGCTAAGTAGCTGATGATTCGTGATTCCCCGTTCTATGATATTATGCTCGTGACATTTCATTGACAGATCTTGTATCTTAATCTCGCGTGATATTTGCCTCAATCCTATTAGTAATTCAATATCCTCAGACAATAAACAAAGAACCTTTACTGCACGCAAAACGAAGTTAAACGCCGAATGTTCGTATACGCCGCGCGTTACACAAAGCCGCAGAGTTTCCGACAAAGGGAGACGCTCTGCCCGCAGGAAAAAGTTCAAGTTCTATCAAGTTTCGACACGTCTTCTACTACTTATTCGATGTTCTTTCACACAAATATTGCTCAGAACACAGATACATTGGTTGAAGCGGTATCTTTAATCGAGCATTTGCAAAACACAACCCTTCGTACTTTACGGGGGTCCCGCTGGTAACACATCAAGCATTTGTGTACGGCTATTTTCAAGTCTTCCGACGCTTAAAAACAATGCAAGCCAAAATCGCTCTTATAGTATGGCTTCCGCGATGATCGTTTTGTTTGGATCAACAACTGAAGGACCGGAATTTTTTTCTATATCCCTTGACAGAGAAAACCCATTGTACTTGGTTCTGTGATTTTGATCTCTGAATACGTCTGATCTTGCAATGCCTGTGTTTTAACACATTTTAAAATACAAACGTATCTTAGCACCTCGGTTACTTTTGGCAATCTTCTTTTTGAGCTTCTAGCTTTCTCGCAGCGATGGTTTAGTGATCCTAATTTTCTCTTTCCATTTCCATCTGTGGCTTTTTTATTGTTTCCATGTTGTTTACATGCACGTTCACGGAACGCATTAGCATTGTGAAGTACGTAAGCTCGGGTATAATCATGAACTTTTGACGACTTTGGAACATTCTTTGAAATGTATTCTTGTATTAGTCGCCTGCTTTTCTACTCTTGTTCAAAATGCGTGAAAGGTAATTCAATGGTACGTGGCTTGGCTCACGACTTCGTCTTGGAGGACTTCGGTTTTCTTTCACATAAACATTTGTGGGGATACAATAAAACTGAGCGAAGCAAGATCTACCAACGGTCACTTTTTCCTCAGCCATTTCCCAATTTTCAAATAATAACGCCATCTGTTCCACTGATTGTTTGACCTTCATGGCACCGAGCCAAAATGTCGCAACAACAACATAAATGCACGCAGAGTGAAATTTTGATTCCAAACAAAAGTCAGATTTTCTGACGCTTTACTTGTATCAGCAAGAATAATACAAAGTAAAAGAATACAAAGTACCTTCAAGTTCACCCTCATACTAAACAGTTCCATATAATCCGCTATCAAGCGCTTGTCAAGAATCGCCGTCTTTACACAGGTTCTCGTCTTTGTATCTCGAGCGCCTTCGTTCAGCTTGTTCCTTCAAGTTCTCCAGGTTCTGGATATCAGATTCTTCGTACATTTCTGTACAGTTGTGCATAGTTATGCAGTTCATTGATAAGTTCATTGCATTTGCTTTCATGGCTTTCAATATGGCTTTTGAGGCTGAACGGACCGACCCAAGCCAAAACCGCTCAATGAAATTTAGTATGGGTCTACCGCAGCTGGCGTATGCGTTTGTAAGTAAGATGAGCGGTCCATAAAATAATCCACAGAGCCAACTAAGGCAAGCAACACACAAGTCCACCTCCCACATCTTGCTGTCTTCAAAATGGCGAAACTGCTTGCTCGACAAGTCACGTGATCGCAACGTCATCACAAATCACATGATAATATCAACCAATCATCGCATGCAGATCTCTAACCCAGAAAAATAAAAAAAAATAAAAAATCGCTGCATTTTATAGCTTGTGACGTCACAAGCAAAAAGCAAAAAGAACTGCAGCAATAAATTTCATTATTTTCCTGATGCAGAATTAACAAAACAGTCATTCATAATAATTTCTAGTTACTGAAACATTGGTTTATATACACTTCATGATTGCATAAGTTACTATCATCCAGAAAGGGGTGGGGGGGGGGGGGGGGGGGGGGGGCTTATTGGACTGAGGGAGGCTTTTTTCTAAAATCGACCTTGAATATGGGGGCTTAGAGAGGGACGGTTACTGTATACCTATTTGAAAATACATGTACTTATTTGAAAATATATGTACATGTAAAAGAAGCAAGATAAGAATGATCAGGTTAATACTCTCTACTATGTCCTAGAATACTTTAAACTACATTCAGTGAATCATTGCAATTGTCGACCAATTAGCAACAAAAGAAAATGGAGTGCTTACTTGGTATACAGAGTTCAAATACCCTCAAAATAATAGTTGGACAAGGATCGAGTTATGTTTTTTTTTTCAAATCTTTGTTTTGCATTCCATGAAATTGACCTTACAATATTGTAATCCTAAAAAAAGGTTTCTGCACATATGTATATATCAACACTTTTACACCTAAACAGTGTTCACAGAATATCCCTCTATATACTGTGTTCAGTACACTTCTATACTATGTGAAGGATGTCTTTCTGAACAAAAATGGAATACTTTAAACTTGTTTCAGTATATTATTATTCGAGTCTTTGAGCTTAGCAATATTTAAACACTATAATTGGGTACCTGGTATTCAGTGGTCAAATACACCTCAAAATAGCTCTTGAACAAGCATGGAATTATATTTTTCAAATCTTGTTATTGCTTCTTATGTTTTAAACCTTTTATTATATAGTAGGTCATGGTAATTGTGACTTACAGTGAAAATATGAACACTTTAGCTTCAGTGCCTGCAAAAATATAATCCTGAAAATTTGTAACATATCTTACAGCTACTCCTGTTTACAAAGTTCCTTCCTCTATGTATTAAATACACTTGAATATTATGTGGGTGAACCTGAAGTAATCCAGTACTTTGAACTTGTTTCAGTGATCTAATCCATCCTTTCAGCTTAGCACTATTTAAATTAAAAGTGAGAACCTGGTGTTAACGGTCAAACACCCCTTAGAAAAAAAAAACTCTTGGAAAAGCATGGGATTCTATTTCTCAAATCTTTGTTTTGAATTTTATGTTTTTGACAGTTATATTATCGTAATGGTCATAGTGACTTTCAGTGAATATATAAACACTTCAGCATATTATAATACCTGCAAAAATTATAATCATGCAAATTTGAACTTCTGCAAATCAGCATAACAACACTTTTAGAGCTAAACACTGTTTACAGAGTTCCCTCTATACATGTACATAGTTTAAACAACTGCAGGTACAATCAATTAGTTTTTAAGCTCGCGTTCAGCACGAAGTGCTGAAAAGCGAAGCTTCATGCGATCCAGTCAATTGGAATGTGTCCCGGTGCTGTCAACAATGGATTCCAAATATGGAAGTCGTTCTGTCCCAATTTGGGCAGTATCGATATTCCCGACAACGCAACAAAATCTAGAACGCGATCGTCGAAGTAGTTTTTGCGGTGGCATTTTTAAGTATCCCACCTTATTGTAGTTAAGACTGCGTCAGTCAGTCAGTCCGTCATGCTGTGTCAACAATTGCCTTTGAAATTTGGCAATCATCGAATACGCATGAAGAAACGAAGAGATGGGAGGACGTTTTCTGGAGTTATTTTGATTATCATTGTATTCCTGAATTGCCAGTAGATCTGTTGCACTTCAGAACCATTATCACAGAGGTTTTGGTAATTTCTCGGTTTGACAAGCGTAAGTCAAAGTTGAAAGACCCGTGACCACTGACAGCCCTGATCGCGATCGAGCGACTTCAGCTTGTCGAAATATTTCTATCGTTTGATTATATTTGCTTTGCTTCGCATAGTTTTCGCCAGCAATGAAAAATGCTGTAGAGAACTGAGAAAAGAAGAATTCGAAAATGAATTTGACCAAAACCGCAAGTAATGTCCACATATATATTCACTATGCAATAACCACAAGTTATCAGATTTCACTTAAACTTATTCGACTTGAAATTCAGCCAAAAGAAGAAAGGCGTGTTTTCTTTAATCACGCATTTAGTTTGAATGCAGCCCAGGCTAGAGTATCATGGCCTCTGATGAAGTATGTAGATGTTGGACATAAGCTGTGCATGACATGAGTAATGAAGTCACGGATAGACTTTTTTCAGTGCGACTCCGGAAGGTCTCCTTCCGGTTCAAAGATTTGGCACTCGGTGAAGGATTTTAAATTCTCACAATTCGAGCGTCTAAGTTTATAATTTTCACCCTCTGCCGCCTTCTAAATTAGGGTTTTCAAAACTGAGACTAAATCGAATACGCGGTTCACAAAAGTGGAGGCCAGCGGAAACGGATGCGAACTTCCACATACCTAAAATTATGCAATTTTTACGATGTGGCCTTGAGCCAGTTCTATTAAATACCCACTCCCGCAAAAGTACTTTCTACAAATTCGCGAGCTTACAGCTGCCTTGCTGCTTTGATTATAACAAAAGTCTAGTTCAAACCAAAATTCACACGTTTTTCAATTGCAAAAGGTTTCACAGTCATTTTACTCCATGTTCAATATTTTGTTTGAGCATTGTATAATTTCTTAGAGGGTTAAACTGAAATTCTAATCAAATGCACAGATTCTTCTGTGTATGACTAAGTGATGTGTTGTGAGCTTTAAGATTTGTCTGAGCAAGTTGTCAAGTGGCAAATATCTCCTCTGAACACAGGCTCCCCAATCTTACTGTATGACTAATTGAAAAGGAAAAGTTTTCAAATTAAAGAAATACTTCACCTATGTTGTTCCTTGTGTGCTTTTATTCCTTGTGTATCATTTCTGGGCAGTTTCAAGCCGTTCATCTGTTGCTGATTTAGTCTATATAAAATTACATTTTTTTCTGTGTCATTTTATATACAGACTGAATCAGCACCAGATGAAAATCGCTCAAAACGGCTTGAAACTGCCCAGAAATGATAAAAATTTAAGGAATAAAAACACACAAGTAACAACATAGGTGAAGTATTTCTTTAATTTGAAAACTTTTTTCAAGTCATACAGTAAGATTGGGGAGCCAGCCTGTGCTCTGAACTGTATGACACTCGAAGATGATACAGACTATATCTAAACGGTACTGTCAATGAATTGCTTCCGTTCATGATGCTGTCGGTTATCAAATGTTTGTCGTCTTTTCTCTAGACGTATTTGGTGCTGTTCGATTGTTTCACGATTTCGCCTTGCCCGTGCTAGTTCACTTCTCTTTTGAAGACGAGCTTCGCGAGACCGTGCTGTGTCAAGTTTTCCAGTTTTCAAATTAATTTTTGTGAACGCAGTTATGTACAGTTGTTGCTTCGTTCAAACCTTTGTTTGACCTTGCTTTGACGCTAATCGATAATTATTATTACGTCATTGCCTTAGAGGTCGCCCTATGACAGACTGACTGCCGAACATTAGATTTCGAGATGGCGACTCGCTTAGAGTCTCCACACAAAGCGAATTTGCTGCATTAGCGCCGTGATTCACTTCGATTCACTTCACTTCGCTTGGGGATAATATCACTGAAAATATTTCTCCCCAGTTAAATCAAATTCTATCATAGTATTGCTGAATGATAGCTGCAAGGTTTACAGGAATCACATTAAAGCACACTGCACTCTTTTTTTTTTTTCATGACAGTGTTCTTCTGGTTTCATCAACGAACAGCCAGATGGGATTAAAATGACTTGTCCTCACTGCCGCAAGCACTCCTGCTTTAAGTGCAAACAGAAGGTGACCTGATCATAATTTGTGCTCCCAGGCCTCTATACACTCATACATACGCATACATATACGTACTTTAATGCATTCATGAATCCATCTATGTGTTGGTTGCAGAAACGTTTGAAGAGTTCTGTAGCGAGACATGCAGGGGTTATCACATTTTGAATTTAAGTGTCTTTTTGATGACATATTGTTATGATTAGCACGGTTTTGTATGCATTTTAGAGCCAACATCATTTCCACAATGCATTTGCTACTTGTATTTATAAAATAACTACTGATATGATGCTACGCGCACTCTGATTGGTTAGAAAACCATTTTATAAATAAGTACAAAGACATGGAAATGACGAATCTTGAAATAAAAAGGCTGCGAGTCGTCCCCTACTTCAAAGATTCATGTTTTACAGAAACTGCAGTCGGCTATTAGAGAAAATAGCGAAGCCGTGTGCAAATCATGTGCAATTAGTGAAGCAGCGTGAAGAAAAGATGGCTGAATATTGCATGAAATTTAATTCGGAAACTGTGAGACAGAAAGGCAACAATTGCAAAGTCTCTAGAGTGAATAGTGCTTTCCGCGTGCTCTGTTTGGCTACTCTTAGCTATTTCTGAATAGTAAGTACTACTCACCTCCGGCGACTTCCGGTTTGAAACAAAATGGCTTCTGTTTGCTGCACCGAAGCAGAATGTTTCGGTAAGCGAAGAAGCTGTACTGGACAACACAAAGAAGGCTACCAAATTCGTTTTAGCAGTGTTCACTGATGAGTTTCTGTGTTTCATTATTGTACATATATATATATATATATAGAGAGAGAGAGAGAGAGTGAATCCCGAAAGGGTTGTCCAGTCTAAATATATAAATATACAAATATATCTGTCACGTGACCACCTAAAACTATCTTGTTTTAAACTGAAAATACTCCAAGTGCTCTTGGTTTTACCATTCTAATGATTAGCAACCATAAAATTATATAAACATGCTGACTTGATGTATTTCTTTGATATAATTGCGTAAATATATATTTCAACTAGACAACCTTTTCGGGATTGACTGTATATATATATATATGTATGTATATATATGTATATGTATGTATGTATTGACTGTCATTGGACGTGTTGCCTTGCTGGTATATTTCATGAACTGGCTTGGCACTTCTTGAATGTTTTAACTTGGCAGTGGGAGGATCAGCATGACGGTGTGAGTTGTGAACAGTTTGCGGCCTGGAAGGAAGCTAATGACCCAGAAAGACAAGCTGCGGGGCTAGCCGCTCACTTGAAGAAAAATGGAATAGGTATGGAACGAATGCGCAAGATTTTATGTCCTGTTCGTGAAACAGTTGTTTGGTTATTATGGAACATTTCGAGTTTGTTATAGACCTTATTCCAAAATGGCCGCCGCGTGGATTAGCCTGGGTCGAGTTACATGGAAACGAGGTCATGAGGGCCACTGTTTAATCATTGGAAATCTTAAACTAGCTGTTTAGTTTGTATGTTACGCATTGTACAAATATACACATGTACAATAACACACCAAAACAATGTGGCCCTGCCCTCATGACCTTGTTTCCATGTAGCTCGACCCAGGTTTTATCCGCGTGACGGCCATTTTAGAATAACGTTTACTCATCTGTTGATTTCGGTGTAACAGAGTGCCCCAACTGCAAGTTCCGCTATGACTTGGCTAAAGGAGGATGTATGCACTTCAAGTGCGTCCAGTGCCCACATGAATTCTGCAGTGGTTGTTACAATCCCTACAAACGTGGAGAGGTTTGTGCATTATATGTAGTGCCAGCTCTGTTTAATTCTGTTTTGTTTGGCGTATATACTGAAAAGGCAGCTTATTCGGTAGGTATACAGTTTACGGAAATAGATAGCTGGAGTTCTTGTGGGGCCAGGTGAATCGTGTTTTTTTTTTCATACATGTCCGTGCCGAATTCGTGTCCAAATTACTGACCTTTGTAAGGTTGGATTTGATTTTATTCTGCAGTTAACTTCGAACATCCACTTAAAAATTGAATTTTAGCTGAAATGATTGAATTTCCTCGACCCCAGCGAGCGATGATACGATGTACAATAACGGCAATTGTGAAATAAGGACCTCTTGTTCTTGCTTGTGAAAAACAGGCTTAACCACGTTACACGCACGAGTCTCGCCGGGGAATTCACCTGCTTTTCAATTTCATCAACTCGGAAGTAATGAAAGAGAAGTTGAATTTTGATTAATGAACTGGTGACGGCGACCGAAGTCTGTGAACAACTCACTTGTGAACAACTCACAAGTGCAAGCCCAATCGAAATAGGGAATGGAAAATAAAAAACGTTTTTGTCCAGTCCCAAAGAGACAGATTGTACATGAGGATCTTTCAATTATGTGTAAGTCGTTCTGGGTTTTACTGGCCTATTACCGTGAAAATAGAGATAGAATAGAAAGGCTCCTTTACATTCTTTCTGTGTTCTTCAGAATTGCGGCGCCAATCCCTCTTGTGCCCGCCTTGGGCTTCATACACACCACCCCCGGGACTGTCTCTTTTACATGCGAGACTTTCCAGTGAAAGTTCTTCAGCAGTTACTCCGAGGCAGTGGCGTAGAGTATGACACAGAACCACCGCAAGATCAACCCACAGGTATGGAAACAATATTGTTTGACGTTCTTAAAAGTCTGGAGCGCACTTTGCCTTTTCCATCCTGTGTTTTACATATTTATCACCACTGCATTGTAAGTGTCCTCATAGTTCATGTTCGCTATCACTAATTTCTGCTAGCAAGCAAACTAGCCTGATGAAAATTAGGGACGCTCTCTCAACCAGTGTGAATTGCACACTTTTGTTGTTATTATCTGGAACGTCCCCGCATTCTGCTATTAATAAGATTAAAGAAAGAGGGAAAACAGACCTTATCCGATCCGTCCGATTACTGTCTCTTGCTGGTAAGCCGTCATACTGTCCAGTGGCGTGCACGGCAAAAAAGGAACGCCTGACTTTAATGTCTGTGATGTTTCTGTGATGACCCAGGCTGAGCTATAAGTTGAAACCTTGGGTTTATTAGCGCATTTCCAACCGAAATTTTATATCGGAACTCGAACAACGGAAAACAACTACTTGGAAATTAATTAATAAAAACATCTAGGTTTATAATATGAAGGATAAGTTCTGCACGATTTCAGCAAATTTCGGCATCCCACGATGAAGGAAACGTTCTTTACGTGATGGGCCGACTTCCTGACTGGAATATTTCCTGCGCTTTGTGTGTCCCGTGTCCTGTTGTCCTGCTAAAACGAACTGCAAAACCTTACTTCGACACACCAAGAACAGAAATTAAAGATTTGCAGTTATATCCGAATAACACGCCGTTGTTTAAGTACTAACATTATACAGTATACCACGAAAAAAAGTCCATAATATAACACGCAAAGTTCAAGCTAGAAAGACTCGGCAGAAAAAAGTTTTCACAAGTTTTCAAATAGAATATTTTGCATTCAGTCAAACTGAAATATATTTAGAGTAAACACAGGCATGGCATATATTGAAGTTCCTGTACACTTCATGCACAGAATTGGTATAACCACTACATGCACTGAAAAGCCTCAACAAGTTCGACAACTCACCTCCTTCCGTGAGGCTTGATCCAGAAGGCCGAAGAACTGTTCTGTGTATTTCAGCTCGTGTAATGTCACGTGATAAGCAATGCGTGCAAGGCATTGTGGTGAAAGCAAAAACATTAGAAGCAATGCATTGTGGTAGAAGAGTAGTTGAGGTATTTCTCCCATGCGGAATATAACCACTGCCTTGGGAACGCTTCGCTCGCTTTAGGCTTGCTCGCTGCGGCAGTAGTCTAAATTGGAGCATGTACGTGTAACAAAACAGAAATAAGTTGGTTTTGAAGGCCGCCCCTGCATAGTGGGGAGATGAGTCACCTTGTCCCTGTGTTTTGTGTCCTCGTTCCTTCCGTCAACAAAGGACTCCCAAATAAGGAATTGTTTTAATTGGCCAAGTATACACGTGACGAAACGGAAGTAAAGTGGTTCTGTTTTCGTCACGTCGCCTGCATCGGTAAATTATTTGTTCCAAAGTCATCTTCTCTTGGCGTGCATCGTAAAAAGCACAAACTCTGTGCCAATTATTTTTGACACGGCATATAGTAATGTTTGTGGAAGAGAACAAGTATCGTAAACATGTTTCTAAGGCCCTGTTTACGCGAGTCCGGGCACCGCCCCGGTTCAAACCCTCTTCAGTAAATGTTCTGTAAGCATTTACATTAACCCTTTCGTACCCAGACCGGCCATAACCAGCCACGCGGAATATGTTAATTTTCCTGAACCGGCCACAGCCGGCCAGCCGAAAGGCCGCTACATTTTTAACTCTGCAACCACCCCCAAGGAAATATTTTGTCTCCCTTTTGTTATAACATGGTAGCTATGGAAATAACCGATCAAAATACACTAACTGCGCATACAATTCTGTTAATAAGGGGGGAAGGGATGCCACCGAAAATTGACCTACTTTCATGCGAAGCGTGCAAGATGGCGTCGAAGAAAGTTGTTTCTTTTTGTGAATATTTCAATAGTTGTGGATTGCCGAATGTAGGAAACAACTTCAAAGGACTATTTGATGCAGTATAGGTGACTTACAACATGAAAGCGGCAGGGTAGGCACTGAAATTCTCTATAAACCAACAGAAAGAATGTTTACGGCCAACGGCATGCCAATTGAAGATTTTGGTGATCATATATTTTTCATTTTCTTCACTTAAAATTGATAAGACTCCTAGAGTTTCTTTTCATATTCTACAGTGCTTTTCAAAGTGTGTTTGAGTGATACGAAGCAAAATACTTGCCGAAATTCTGATACCAAACAAATCTGTTCGCGTCTCGTGGCGAAAATTTGTTATGTAAGTTTGATGCGTTTCTTCATGTTTCTCTCTTGTTATTGCGAAAATCATTCCAAACATTGCTTTTATTGAATTTCCTCGTTTCGCATAGCTTTGCCTTTGAGATATCAAGCATTAAAATAGGCCAAATGTACGGCAAACGAACTTTAACTTTTCATTATTTGGTTGTTGTTTACCAAACCACATGGCGACAAGAATATTATCTCTGAACGGCTCCAATGGCCATGAATACGGATATTTTGCAATCGCATGGTTATTTGGAGAAAGTTTAAGCATTTCTGAGAATGAAAAATAGGTTAACATGTGAAGGAAGGCTTTGTTTTCCGAATCCAAAAGTTACAGATGAAACGGGTCTTCACGCCGCATGTGCTCGACCGCTGTAAGCACAGAGAACAAACTGCGAGTTTTTTGGGTGCCTACTTGTTCGTTTATCTATCGAGTTTAAAAGAAAATAGCACTGTTTGTCTTTCAGAATGAAGACCGTGTGACATATGGCGCCTTCGACCTTATAAAAGAGATCTAACCAATGATTATCAATCAGTTTCAATGGCGGCAAATTTGAATCTCTTGAAATCAGTGACCTTCATTAAAGTATTTAGGCAAATGGTTTGAACCCAGGAGTGTGAACAGTAGGTTGGTTGTGATCGTCCGGGTTAGAGTAGACTCCAGAAAGACTGTTGTTGGTGACTGACGTTTCAACTACCTGAGCGGAAGTCATCTCCAGAGTCCGATGAGTCAGATGGCGGTATATATGTCTCTGGTTGTGGAAGTGATTTGTCCGATATGTCGGCCTATGGTTGGTCGAGTCGGCTTGGTTGTGTTTCGTTATTGGTCAGTTGATGTTCTTTTGTCCTGTTGATTAGTCTATTGTTCGTTCGGTTGCGTTTGATGTCATCTATCAGTCGTTTGTAAGGTGTCGGTAATTGTTGGCATCTGTTGAGTGGTTTCCGTTGCTGAATGCATCAGCCACAGTACCAACTACTACCAACGACTTACACTGGAAAGCTGGTACGCAAACTTAGAACGGAAACCACTCAACAGATGTCTTTGAACCTTTGATGTCCAACTTGACTCTGAAGATGACTTCCGCTCTAGTAGTCGAAACGTCAGTCACCAACAACAGTCTTTCTGGAGACTACTGTAACCCGGACGATCACAACCAACCTACTATTAAAGTATTTGTCGCTTCATTTACTCCACAGTGTTTTAAAATGAGAAATAAAGTATTTAACTTTATGTCTGGAATATTTTTATTAAGGCTTGAACCGCGGTTAGGGAATCCACTCGCATTCAGTAGTATTTCCCCACTCTTCACTGTGCTAACTAAAACACCTGTCTCATTCCTGGACAACAGATAACCGAGAAGAGAGTTCAGACAGTGACCTCGAGGAGCAGGTGCAGGCTAACGCTCAACTGCCGAACCAGACTTTATACTGCAAAGTTATGGAACAGAAGGAGACTGACAATGGGCTGGTAGATGGAGAGTGTGGAAATATAGCGCCGGCAAATTATGCTGGGCTCTGCAAGTAAGCAACTGTTGTATATCGAGTACACGATTACACCATATTTTTGTATATTGGGTATATTATTATACCGTCACTGCTGTCTATTGAGCTGGTGATAATGCCTTTACTTTTGTATACCTACACTATTGAATAGTATGATTCTTTGGGTTTTGGACTCAAACACCGCGGCGTGGGAGCGGTGGTGCAAAAGAAGACGAAATAGTTAAGAAGAAACCTTTCTAGCTAGTACGCTTTACACGACTTTTTTTTCATATTTCGGCGGTTTCCGAAACAGTGGTGACGGTTTACTCCATTGAGCTAAATGAGCAACAGAAGCTGCAATATATGACAAGAGTTTAAGACGCAGGTCGCCGGTAAAGGAGTCAGATGTTGAAATGGTCGAATCATGTGACGGGGATGTTACTGAAACAGGGAATGGGGAGTAAGATCAGAGAAGCCGACAGAGCTACATTTTGTATGGTTAGGTTTAGGGCGATAAAAGAGATAAACTAGATATAGTGTATTGTGTAACCTTGAAAATATATTTTTGAAACAATGCTTCAGAATAAAACAGAAACTGTCAAACTTGAACATGGTCGATTTACGCCAGTTAAAAGTGGATAACTTTATATTACTAATACGAACAAAATCTATAGCTCCAAGGAAACACATAAGAGCTCAGACAAGGCAATTCCGTGAAAAGTTGAAGCAGCCAAATCAAATACTCAGGATATATTGTGGGACACCAATTTCTGTTTTACAGATTATTTTCTTTAGTGGTACAGAAAATCGAAATATAGTAAGGTCTGGTCTTGTAACAGCAATGATGATATGATTCTTTTATAAGGCAGAACTCCTGAGAGGTTTTAACTCAGTTGATTCGAAAATGTATCAATTTTTTGCCTTATTATAAAAATATGCATGACCTTGTGTCCAGCGTAACTAAATTAAATTAATAATGTAATTAAAATGACATTTTATAAAATAAACTAGGTAAATATCGTTCATAATATTTCAGGGATCACTATCAAGAGTACCTTGTGGGACTCGTAAACGATAAACTGATCGACCCCGCTGACATCATGTCCACGGATGATCTGAACACAGTTCTGCAACGACAAGGTCTGGCTCCTGTAGAGCGTGGACAGGAGCAAGATGACGAGTATAAAGAGAGGGTTCTGCAGGTATGTACTTTTTATCATTCTTTCATGGACAGGTGCACATTTCTTGCAGCAGCTCACAAAGGAAAAATAAGAACTTGAACGATCTGATACAGTGGGAACCTCCCGTAAACGACCACCGTACCCTTCGTTTGTCTTTAAGTGGTCGTTTACGGGAATTTCTCACCATGGGAGGCCTAAGTGAGATCCAGCTCTGAGCCATAACCAGTGTCAACTGTAGTGAGTGAGTGAAAAACACCTTGTGTTTTGATAAATAAACCTTGTGTCCTGTTGCACGTTACGATACATATGTTAGTGTGTTATCCGGTCCGGTTTCTGCAAGGAAGTTAGTCCTTGCTCAGAACTTTACCCTTTTAGAGCATAGAATGGTCGCTTACCAGAGGTAAAAAAAAAAGCAGCAAAAAAACTCAAACGGTGAGCCTCAATGGTGGTCGTGGTCGACTTTAACAAACAGCTACAGTATCAGTATGAAGCTCAATGTGCCATGTTGACAACATCTGTCATTATTGATCAAGTGTTTCCGGCTAACCCGGACGATCACAAGCAACGTCCTGCTGGTGCTATGTGTAGACTTATTAAAAGAAGAATTTGTCATTAGGCATTTCTGATTTTTCTACCTTGATGAGTTTAAGAGCGGGTGACTGTAAATATCGAGAACTCGCCGTCAAAACTGAAATTTCGGATTCCTTCTTTCATCAGAAAAACCCCTTTGGTGAACTACTTTCGAAAATCACAAACAAACTTCCCCGGGAGTTTTCATTGTCGGGAAATCCGCCCAAATGTGAAATGCCGTGATTGCGTTACATCTGCCGTGAAATTCCAACGAAAATTGATGCTTGTTGAAACCGTCCAGGAGGAAAGACGGCTCAAGAGATCGAAACCATCTTCGTAGGGCATCCTATTTACTACATAGAAACGTAAAAATATTTCAATAGAATGTAATTTTACTGGTTGTTTTGGAGGCTCGAAAATTCCAACTTCTCGTTCTTTGGTAAACACTCGAAAGTCGAGAAAGTTTAGGGGCAAAAATCGCATCCTGGTACGTCAAGTTTTAAGTGGAAACTTACATTAGAGGAAAGCCCTATCACTGTACTGCAATATATAAAAAATTCAGCTTGGGCAATTTAAAATCCACACGCCGAGAGAAGTAAATCCATGGGCAATTTTTCATGTTTTGGCAACTGTCACGCAACGTCGAGAGAACTTATTTTCAAATAGATTTATCGTTAAATGTGCTTCATTCTGGATGGTAGGATATAGTTCGTGTTATAATGCAATTCTCAGGTCTTAGTAATATTTCAACTATCCTGTAGATCTGTAAAAAGGGGTTCCAGGGCAGTAAAGCGGGGCCGAAAAACTGCCCAGGAATCACGTTCCTGTTGCATGGCCGCGTCAACAACAATTCGCTTCACTGGACAGTCCGATATTTTGATGCTCCACTTCTCTGAAATGGCACAAACGAAACAATACACCTACAGCGATTGCCAACTGGCCACATTTCTTTGCTGTTTCTGGCGGACTATGGGCGAGGTGTCGGCAGTCGTAGAAGCAACACGCTCAGATTTGCATATGTCACGCTTGTCTAAAACATTCGTTGCCGATATTTGTTGTTGTGAAAAACACTGTAGGATCAAAACCCTTTTGGCCCAATAGTTGACTCATATTTTTTATATGAACAGGACCGGGAAAACAGTAAAAGGCGATAAAGGTTTACAGTAGACACAAAATCGGAGACAGTTTAGGAGACAATGTCAGTGTCCGTCTCTGGTCAGGCACACTGTTGAGGGGTGGGCTCTAAATCCATGCAAGTGCACAAATACCGGACTAATTCTTTCCAAAAGGGCAACGTTTTGGGTTTATTTCTGGGGGATGGGTTTGGAACATCAAGTTCAAGTTCGGCTGCTGAATAATTGCAACTGCCTCAGTTTTTGCTTTGAAAGAGTGCCTGCCTGTAGAACCAATCGTGCAAAGCACGTTTTGTTGGTGACAGGCAATTGCGTGAGCCAGGTGCAATTTGGCGACAACTGTCTCCCGGGCAATGGCATAATTCTTCTTTTCATGAGAAGCTGCAGTCCTAGTCTTCTTGGCTCATTGGTTGCTGGCCGATTTATGCAGCCATCCTCGGAAAAAAAAAACAAAACAAAACAAAACAAAAGAGGAAAAAAAAAAGACAGAAAACAGGAAACTTGCTGGGGCGTCAGAATTCGGTGATAGGAAACATTTTCAGGCGGTGGTTTCAAGTCATTAAGTAAGCGCCTTCAAAGCCCGGTGCTTTGAAACTAGAAAAAAAAAAAAAAAAAAAAAAAAAAGCATCGCGCAGAATCGAGGGACATGAAAATATTTAATTAGGTTACAGACCAATCTGGAATACATTATGTCCATCTTGGCAGTTCGAATAAGAGAGCGGGCGGCATATTTCTATGATGTGTGACACAGAAATTTGCCGTATCCCTCGCAAAGTCTCAAACAGAAGCAGTGTGTTAAGGTTTTATTTTAAAGATTACACTTCGATCTTCAACTGGCTCAATCGAGTGTACCCGGGGGGCAAAGAGGGTAATTGTGAACAAGTTGAACTGTCGGTATGTGGTCGGTAAACGTGGTCGGTATGTGGTCGGTATGTGGTCGGTAACGTGGTCGGTAGCGTGGTCGGTAACATGGTCGGTAAGTGGTTGGTATGTGGTCGGTAGATTTATGATGTGGTCGGTAAGTGGTCGGTAAAGTGAAAGGTTTGGTCGGTAAGTGGTCGGTAGCGTTTTTCATTTCGGATAACGTTCATTTGAAGCGCTAGATGAATCATTCACTTTTATTAACGTGGTGGCTCTTAAAAGAGCCGTTGTTATGAGTTGCAAGCCATTAGTAGCCTGCGGCGATGTCTTCGATGATTGAAAGGAACCGGTCAGCTTGATTGAATTGCCGTTTCCACATGAACTCGTCAAGGTATTCTGGGATGCGATCGTAGCGAGTGCCGTTCATCCGCTTCAGCTTTCGCTTCACAGCACTCCAGAGGCCTTCGACAGTGTTGGTATGCACACCTGTGAAAGGGTCAACGAAGTTCTCGGAGTGGTTCACCGTCAGGTGAAGGTATCCATGGTTGTGCAGCGTCTGGTACGGAGTGAACTCATCCGAGTGTATAGTTGTTCCCGGCAAAATGTGGCGCTGTATTATCGACAGTAGGGTTTGACGTTTGCGATTTGGGACTCTGAAGACTATGGCCTGTTTTGTAACTCGGTCGAAAAATCTTGAAAGAGATTCGACTAGAAACATGAGCTAAAAATATAAAATTCGCGCGACACTGATCGGAAGGGATAAGAATCCTCTGGGCGAAACACAAAACACAAACACATTTGCAAACACTAGAATTATTAAATCTTGAAAGAGAGCACAAAGAAGCACAAGCACAAATAATCTGTTTCAATAGACGTTTATAGTGCTAATGAGCCAAAGGAGGCGTTCAGGCGTTGACGTGTTGAGGTGTCAAATCGCGTAAACAATGAATCCTTTTAAAAGCTTTTCTAAACGCTGGTATATTTCGGTGTATTTTTATCCATGAATAGAACAAACAAGATTCTTTAGACCAATAAAAGTTAGTGCATTTCGATCCGCCAAGTTTATTGTGAATGTATTAGAAGTACAGCTTTTGCAGATACCTGTACTTCTTCAAATGCGGTACTTCTAAAATACCAAAATACAACTTCATATACGAACGATGCCTTTATAACAACTCCACAATTCAGTAGCATGAACGCACTGTAATCCTTGATTATATCTAGTACTAAGACCTGAGAATTGCATTATAACACGAACTATATCCTACCATCCAGAATGAAGCACATTTAACGATAAATCTATTTGAAAATAAGTTCTCTCGACGTTGCGTGACAGTTGCCAAAACATGAAAAATTGCCCATGGATTTACTTCTCTCGGCGTGTGGATTTTAAATTGCCCAAGCTGAATTTTTTATATATTGCAGTACAGTGATAGGGCTTTCCTCTAGTGTAAGTTTCCACTTAAAACTTCATGTACCAGGATGCGATTTTTGCCCCTAAACTTTCTCGACTTTCGAGTGTTTACCAAAGAACGAGAAATTGGAATTTTCGAGCCTCCAAAACAACCAGTAAAACTAGACTGGCCTTGCCAGTGAGCTCGCGGCGTGAGTTGGGTCGAGACCAGAATATAAAATGGAAAGTAGGGGACAAGAACGGAACTCCCAAGAGAGACTTCCAATTTCTCACCATAAAAATATCACACAGTATAGAGAACTTGGCTTTTGACACCTTGCTCTTTTGACACCTTGATTAAACTAAAAACTAGATATAATCAAGGATTACAGTGCGTTCGTGCTACTGAATCGTGGAGTTGTTATAAAGGCATCGTTCGTATATGAAGTTGTATTTTGGTATTTTAGAAGTACCGCATTTGAAGAAGTACATATACATATACATATACATATGTATATGTATATGTATATATATCTGCAAAAGTTGTACTTCTAAAAAAATGTATATAGTGCACATACAAGATGGCGGAACAGCCAGTACCATGTACCACCTGCAAGGCCAAATCATTGCCACATGCAAATACTCAAGAACTGAATGCAACAGGTTTGTTTAATAACTTGTACAATGTTAACTACAACGATTTTCAACTGCAACAAAAACACGAAAGTCATCAAAGTCATGTAAAGTTGCACTAACAATACTAAAATGGTTCTTTGCATAGCAATTTGCAGTCTGTAAACTAACAAAGTACATCAAGTTGCTAACATGCTATCAATATAATAACAAATGTTTATGTTGCATTCTGCTTGGATCGCTCATTTGTTTTATAGTCATTGTTAAACTCCACTGACACGGCCATGATTTTAATCATGGCAACGAAAAGACGAAAGTTGTTACCAATATCATGTGAATGTTGCACTGCAATGTTACCAAGTAATGTTGAACGATCTTTTGGATAACAATTCAAGGTCTGTAAACCAACAAAATAGAACGCTGTAAAACAGTACATTAATATGACAATGAATATGACAATGTTTATGTGCCATTCTACTCTGACCACCTACTATAGACAAGGTCAGAAACTCGTATTGTTGAGCTTCATAGCTCAGCAAAATAAAATGATCCGCATTCGTGTCCAATCGCCAAAGGGAATACGGTGGCAAACTCTGAATGCAGAGAGAAGTTGTATCTCCTGTGGAAAACAGTAGAGTTGAAACATCACAGGATGGCAACGTCTATTTCTTGGCAAACACGGCACTACACAGCTTTCAGATATTCAATAAACAGCTTCGCTCATAGCTCCTACCGATAATGCGAAAAAATCCACACAGTTTCACTTTTCTTGGCAAAAACACGAAAGATCCGATCCGTGACGCAGTGACAAAACACGACAGTGACGAAAGATCCGATCCGATCCGTGACGCAGTTGAAAATCTAATTCTTTTCACCCCAGAGCATGCGCTAGTTACTATACCACGAACGGTAGCATGCTCCATGCTTTCGAGGTTTATTTCTTTGTCACTTTGTCGAGGCAATCTGACATTCCTGAGACCGTACCAAGATGGCGCCCAAAACCCTGAAATCGCATGGCATCCAGACCGGAAATGACGCATCTACACCAGATCGAGGCAAATCTCACATTCCTGAAACCGTACCAAGATGGCGCCCAAAACCCTGAAATCGCATGGCATCCAACCGGAAATGACGCATACTACACGAGATCGAGGCAATTGCTCACATTCCTAATGCCGTACCAAGATGGCGCCCAAAACCCTGAAATCGCATGGCATCCAACCGGAAATGACGCGATTAGACTGCGTTCTCCTTCGTCGAACGCAATTATTATTACAACACTCATACACTTGCTTCTTAAAGGTTGAGCGACCCTGCATCTTGAGAATGCGTGACATATCTTTTTATGCACAATCGATTATGACAGTTTGACTTTGACTCTTATTTCTAATCAGAGGCCACGATTAATCCAGCCTTCGCTTCACTACTTATGTGTTTTCTTTTATTAACTCAATAGGTTTTTTCTATCAGGCTTTGAGTATTCGTGCTCTGTAACAAATATAAAATTGAAAGCGAGGAATGTCACACGAGAGATGTTTACAATATCATTGCGGTTTTGTTCACAGTGTGTTCAGTCCATTTGTGACTGCAAACTCAATCCTCAGAATTATTTCGGTGTATTTTTCATTTCTGGTATTCAATGACCATTGCGAAACAAAGGCTACATGATCGAATGAAAGAAACACTTCAACAGGCAATGTACGATACGCAGAAGAATTTTATGAGACAGCAGATGTCATGTACAGAGTAAAGCATAGCGTCATTGTTTTACGGCTATAGCTCACCGTAGCTTTAGTTTCTGTTTTCGCCCTGTTATCTTCCCAAAAGTATTTCGTGTCGCCACAGAAAGTTTCGTCGGTACTAAATATTTATCGGCGACAGCGGTATCCATCAAATATTTGTTTACGGCTATTCTCAAAGCTT
The DNA here is from genome assembly GCA_964036295.1 of Plumapathes pennacea. Classification (NCBI taxonomy): domain Eukaryota; kingdom Metazoa; phylum Cnidaria; class Anthozoa; order Antipatharia; family Myriopathidae; genus Plumapathes; species Plumapathes pennacea. Next base: position 26,506,586 of record OZ038463.1, on the reverse strand, counting down.
CCGCGGTGAACGCGAGCCAAAATCGTTCCCGAAAATCCAGTTTATCCGTGCCTATTCCACAGAGCCAAATGGTGTTGAGTTTGGATGGGATGCAGTTAACTTTTACACACAAGTAACGAGCAATTCACTGGCCACATCTCGAGTTGTTTAGCGAAGTCAATTACGTCATCGCCCAGCACGTGATAATATGAACCAATCACCGTGTGCTGATTCTCGACCCACAAAAAGGAAAAAATAAATAAAATAAAAATTTGCGTTTTTAAGCTCGCTTGGGCCCCAGGCCCCCGCGAGCAGTTACTTTCTATTGAAATATTTTTACGTTTCTATTATACATACTAACAACATGGACACGAGACTTTGCAGAATTTGTATGGTGCTACATCCGGGGGCTATAGTATAAGTAGTGGCGCGGTAAACATGTGTAATTGAGTGAGATTAGTGTGTTAACATTCAATACCAACATTTGTCTTTGTCCTAGTTCGTAAAAGAACGCTTGCCTCTTCCAAGGCTGCCGCCAAGAAAGCGAGTGTTGGGTGACGATGAACTCCAACATCAGGAAGCACCTGTTGTCGAACCAGCAAATTTATTAGCCCTCGAAGACTTCCGTGAAGAGGATGCTTTTGGGGACTGAAGAGCTAAGTAACCATTATCTTCAATCGGGTCGAAAGTCCTTGGGACACTTTGAAAATATTGTATTATTTATACATTGAGTCTTTAAAATAAGCAGAGGCAATTTCTGTTCCCATTTCTCTCCCCGCCCCCCCCCCCCCCCCCCCCCCAAAAAAATTAAATAAAAATAAATAAATTGTTGCTAGTGCTAATAAAGCCAGCTTGCGTGGCTGCAACATTTAATTGGGAAGGGGAGGGGGTGTTTCTTACTAAAGAATATAGAGAAGTATTAGAGTTGAGCGAGTGTCCCAAGACTTTTGTCTCCGATTGCTGGTAGAAGGTTGAACTGATAGTTTTTGCACGGCAGCAAAGTTGGCGGTAACGTTGATATTGATAATCGCGTATTGTATGCAGCAAAGGGTTTGACGATTGTTTTTGAGATCAAAATAAGTTTAGTCAGGGTTTTAGGTGATTGTATGATACTATGTAGGAGGCAGCGTGGCTGAGTGGTTAGGGCGCCGGATTTGAAACCCGGAGGTCCCAGGTTCAAGTCTCGCTCTGAGCACTAGCCGAATTTGTAACACGGCAGCCCAAAATGCAAATCCTCGGTCACGTTATGTAAATAACCAACTGGGTATCCTCTGGCCAGTTGGGATTCTTAACAAATTTACATTGAGTCCTCACCAGCTCTGCTAAATTACTTATCGTGTATAAATCAAGATACTTTACTTTACTTTTATTTGTATGTATACAGTAGAACCCCGCTAACTGGAACTCCCGGGTTCGAGATAGCGAGGCTGATGTTGAATTCCAAGTATCCTGTTAATAATCAATATAGGTTTTATTATACATTTACAATCACGGGTCATTTTGGTACACTTTGAAGAACTTATAAGACTTTGTAGTAACGGTGACCTTGGGTATATCGCCCATCCTTTGGTCTTTCAATTGTCACTCCGGAAACGAATTAACCTGCATGTGTTAAAGGTAACCAGATTTTTGGGGCCCTATCTATTTTCACGAAGCAGTATGTATTTCCCTTATATATACGCAAAAGAACTATCGACCAATCAGAACAAATCTCGACAACCAAAGTAACACCTTGGTCAGCGTAAACAAACTACAGCTGTGCAGTTTCATATTTTGATTGCAAAACGGGAAACGATTTCCTTGGGTTTTCGGTTGTTTTCAATTTGCTTCGTAAACAAGAACTGAGTATGTTTGTGGGGGCGAGTTGGCTTGGATTTTACCAGCAAGCGGCTCATGTTCAGTTGTGACGCAGTCGGAAATTGTGACCATGTGGTGGAATTTCCATTCGGTAAGTTAGAAATAGTTCCCGAGGCCACAGCTGATAGTTTGTTTAAACCGCTCATAAGCCACTTTCACAATCATGCGCAATTTTCAAAACACAGGTGTTCTGGCGGGCCAACGGACAATAAAACTTGGCGGGTAGAATGTATAACTTATTCTATGGTTATAATGCAATTATACAGACACAAAACGAAGTTCAGCAGAGAGGTTTACTCAACAGACACTCGTTTATGTGGGCAATAAAAAGTGCTATTTCCTACTGTGCATGATTGTGAAAGTGGCTTATTGCTGAATTTTCCTGTCCATGTCCAATGAAAACATGTCATCGGTGTGTGCAATTGTTTGTTGTTCACTGGCAACTGCCAGCATCCCCGTTTGTTGCTACTTTTCTAGCAACAAAGCTACTTGTTATAGGTCTTTTATGGGCTTGAATTACGTTTGTATACATTGTCACGTTATCAATAAAGACTCCGACAAGTCAATCAGCTGTGTTCTGACGTTTTATTTGTGTCAAGTTGTCTTTGAACCATTTTTGGCCATTTGTAAATCAAAGGCTACTTTAAGAGCAGCTCAGCGTAAATATCGTCTGAGGTGGTGCAATACAAAAAATCAGAATTTCTCTAATTTCGCCAGGATAATGCTCTTGGATCACTTATTGCAGAAATACAATTTTTTTTTCGTTCAGGCAATTTTATTTTCTGAGCGGCCTTTCCTTTTCAGTGGCGTCCTGACTGAGAAAAAGGAGCCGAACTCGGAGGCCTGTTTTATACAATCAAAGCAGCGTTGCCGCTGTAAGGTCGGCTATCTTTTTAATTGACAGTGTGCCACTTTTCACATTTAAAAACAGAACAGAAACAGAAATTTTTAATTTACAGAGTGCACATTCGTTGCCGCACGCCTACACCTTGGCCGAGCCACGTATTCAAAAGTCTTTTTCAAAACCCTCCATTCCAAGGCGCCATAAGGTGAATACTATAGAACTTTAGAGTGGCGCTTAAACTGGTAGCCTTCGAAAGCACTGCAGCAATCATTTAGAATTCTTCACTACTGAATCTTTAAACCCCAACGAGACCGTCCCAATTTGGCAAAGAAACCAAAGCAGCAGGGAAGCTGTAAGCTCGCGAATTTGTAAAAAGTATTTTTAAGGGAGTAGATATTTAATAGAACTGGCTTTATAAGGCCACATTGTAAAATTTGCACAACTATGGAGTCATGATAAAATCGTCTCACCAACCTTTTGAAAAGGTTACACCATTCTAGCTCTCAACCTACGAGCTGTCTCTCCCTCGAGAGTACGTAGGGTGGGGAAAGGGGGGTGGGGAGAATGGAAGGGTTGCACGCAGCAAGAGCATGCACAACTCATTATTCTATTTTTTTATTATTATTATTATTATTATTATTATTATTATTATCACTAGATATAATCAAGGATTACAGTGCGTTCGTGCTACTGGATCGTGGAGTTGTTATAAAGGCATCGTATATGAAGTTGTATTTTGGCATTTTGGTATTTTGGTATTTTAGAAGTACCGTGTTTGAACTACAGATATATGTATGTATATTTATTTATTTATTATATGGCACTGATACTACGCACGCTACGATTGGTTAATTTACCGGTCCATGCTTTCCTGACTGCAAATTGATTTTACGCATGTTCTGATTGGTCAATTTTACCGGTCCATAACTTACTGTACGGACCGCAAAATCAGTTTGCACATGTGGATCGCAAATGATTACTCGAAAAGTTGCTAAACGTTTGTCATAAAAGGCTCAGAAGTGCAATGGGAAGTTTAAACGTTCCGGATACTCACTGTTAAGTTATGATGATCGGGGAAAGCTTACAATCTTGGAAAATGACCGTTACGAAGAAGGAAAACATCCGAGGAAAAAATTGCTTGCGACCTCGGCCGTCATTGACAACAAGTGCTGCAGAGTATGGAGGGTTGTTTCACCCCTGTGTTAAAATTTGCACACTTGCCAGGAAGAAAGTGGAAAGCGAACAATCACCGTGAACAGTTATGACTAAAACCGTGCAAGAATCAAGTTTTGCAGACATGTTTGCTCGTCATGGCGCACTGTGAAGACTGTAAATAAATTTTTCACAATACACGAGAACTCTGTATTTCGAAATCACTGACTGGGACAAAAGCGCCGTGGTGATTTGAGGACGTTTATTTTGCTGGAAGAAACCTAAACGCTCCACGAGGAGGTAGGAAAATTAAGCGGTGAGTTTTGAATAATATAACTTTCAACGATGTGTCGGTCGCAGTTTGTGATGAAATGATTTTTTTAGTGCCATTTTGCCATCTACATTATTGCATGTGTAAGAAACTTATTCAAAAGAATAGAAAATACAAAGAGGTTATTACACGGGAAGGAGTGCAATACGGCGGAGTATTTTTACGAGTCGGTTTTATTTTTTCAAGCCTGCTTCAGGCGAGAAAAAAAATAAAACTGACGAGTAAAAATACAGCCGTATTGCATGACGTTTCGTGTAATAAATTGTTTATTATACGACGAACGGAGCGGGGCAAACGTTCTCGCCGCGCGCAAAATGGAACAAAAAAAATGACGCGTTCGTAAACTTTGCTTGCGAAAATTGATCACGTAAGTTAATAAACCAGTTGATCTGGTTCCTGACGAGTGCAATACGCTCCCATCTTTGCACTCGTTTTGGCCCGTATTTGCACTCGAAAATGTGAAGTCGTGTAATAATCTAAGTTACAAAGCAGTTTCTTCTGGAAAGAGATAAGACTGCAGTTTTTTTAAATCTTTAGTGAGCGAGCAAGGGCGAGTTCGAGTCCTTCACCGAATAAAGTTCACTGCAGTGTCGTTGTTTGACACACGCTATGGGCCATTTCATTCAGCTCAGAACAAATTAGTATTTATCTAGGCAGTTGGTTCGACAGACGCTTATTTTCTTTCAAGATTTTTAAATCGGTAAAATTGTAAGCTGTTAACTGAATTTGTTGTGAAAACAAACGTGCGTAATTCATGCCTGATCGCGATTGATGTTGTTGAATGAACGAGACGAGTACTCGTTGGGGCCTTGTTTTGTGTTTGCCGAAAGATCTAAAGCCATATAATAGATATCTTATTAACCTCGTTTGCTTGGTCCGTACCGTAAGTTATGGATCCTCGTTTTTTTCGTCGCATAAGGCGACGAAAAAAACTCGGTCCATAACTTACTTTATTATATACATACTGAGACATACTCACGAAAAAGCCATATCTATAAAATTTCGTACGCAAATGAGTTCTAGCTAATGAGAGGCCGCGAACGACGCTTTTCACACGTGAAAAAAATCGTTCGTCCAATCACAAGCTGCGAACGACAATTTTTCACTACTGTTAAAGGGTTTCCTGGTCCCGCCGTTTTTTGTAGCGTTTCGCTTTGTTTTGAATGAAAGTTGTGTTTTGGTTTCGTGAAGATGGAGGAAAATAGGTTCGCAGTACTCGATACCACAGCGGAGGACTATGTAGAGAGTCTACAAAACAAGAGTACGAAGGAGAAAACAGAAAGAGACGTAAAATTGCTTAAGAAGTATCTGGCAGCTCAAAATGAAGAACGCGAAGTCAGTGATATAAACCCACAGGAACTCGACAGATATCTGGCAAATTTCATTCGTTCTGTTAGACGAAAAGACGGAGAAGACTATGAACCATCTAGTCTGAGAAGCTTAATAGCCAGCTTTGAAAGACACCTGAAGAAAACGAACTATCCCGCGAGCATAATAACGGACAAGGAGTTTGAGCTTACTAGAAAATCTCTACAGTCCAAGCAAAAGGAACTTAAAAAAGCAGGAAGGGGGAACAAAGAGAGAGCTGCAGTTCCACTGAGAGATAGTGAAGTGAATATTCTGTATGAAAAGAATCTACTTGGTGTTTCCTCGCCTGAGTCAATTTTGAATACCGTGTGGTTGAACAACGCGGTTCACTTCGGCCTACGCGGCTGTCAAGAGCACAGGGAAATGTGCTGGGGAGATCTGAAACTTCGCCGGGATTCATAAGGAAAACAATACCTAGAATACAATGAAAGGCAAACTAAAACCAGGACCGGTGCAGATCCATCTAATGTCCGTAAAGTTACGCCGAAAATGTTCTCAACGGGAACCGAGCGTGATCCAGTGGTTGTGTACAAGATGTACCGTGAAAAGCGACCACAGAACATGCTAGATGCCGATTCACCATTTTATCTGGGAATAAATCACACAAGAAAGGAAAGCACGCCACACAAACAATGGTTTAAATCTGCCCCGATGGGTGTAAACAAACTAAATTCTCTCATGAAGACGATGGCGACCAAAGGTGATATTTCAAACGAACGGCTTACAAATCACAGTGCTCGCAAGCGAATGATGCAGAAGCTCAATGACCATGACATTCCTCCGACACACATCATGCAGTTAAGTGGTCATAAAAACGTTCAAAGTGTTGTGAACTATAGTTCTATTAATCAAGAACAACAACGAAGCATGTCAGAAATTTTAAGCTGCACTGAATCGGAAACAATTAAAAAACAAACCACAAGTCATATTGCAAGTTCGCCAACTATGCCAGCTACTGGTACTTTGTAATTTTTTGAGGGAGCAACAATCACTGGAGGCCACTTTAACATTTCAGTAAACACTCTGAATTCTTCCCCTGTGGCTCCAGTTCAAAGTGAAAGCACCTGTATCGAAACGGAAAGAAGATGGAAGCGACTTAGAGCTCTAGATTCAGATTCGGAGTAATCTTTATGACGTTAAGTATTTCATTTTTACTTCGCTAATACTGTTTGTAAGATCATGACGGTTCCATTGTGAACTATTTTTCAATTTTACTATTTTGGAATTGTTTGAGTAAAAGGTTATGCCAGAATGATGAATGTCTCATTATGTATATAATAAACAGAAAACATCATGGAAAGTGCTTCGTACGGTTTTTATTCACTCGTTGTTTCGTATCATAAAACTCACTCGCTCGCAAAGCCTCGCTCGTTCGTTTTATGATACTTCACAACTCGTGAATAAAAACCGTACGCGCGCACTTTCCATGAAGTAATCTCTATGTACGGACCGCGCGCTCGGTTAATAAGATCTGTATATATATATTTAACAAATAAACCAGCTTCAAGCGTGCTCCGTTCAGAAATAAAGCACGCAGCAAGTGACGAGAGCACGAAAGAAGTGTAGGGAGAAACGCGAGCCGAAGCCGAAGACACTTGCTAAGTGCTCTATTTCTGAACGGAGCACGCTTGAAGCTGGTTTATTTGTTTAATAACATAGAACTTCAAAACTTTCACAATAAAACTGTCTTCATTCATCAAAAATGTTGGAATGCTAACAGCGATGAAAAAATAGATTCTCCTAAACGGCTCGGCGGTCCGAATTGCCAAGTCAGTACAGTTTCGCTTCAATTTTTCAACCAGGCCGTCTGTTCTATAAAATTAGACAACATCTCACAGTAAAGAACTATATTTCCTGTAGAACTTTGGACTACAAGTACATGAAATCATACAGGCGGCTAGTGCATAAAATGCAAATTTGAAGGGAATCAACAAATGCTCCAACGGCCGACTCGAAAATTGTGTGAATGAAAACTTACCGATTTCTTGACTCTACCTCGTAGTACAATCATTTGAAGTCCGTCCGAAAATTCTTCAATCATTTTTTTCAGTCACATCGTCGGAAATTCTTTCTCTTGCATCACTACAAACACGTCTGTTCGTCTGTCTTCGCCGTTCATGTTCAGTGATTGCTCACGGCTGATCTTCTTCAACTGAATGATTTGCTCTCTCCTTCCTTGTTGAAGCATTCAACTTCATTCAAACAACCCACTGATGTAATTGTGACTCTCAAATATGCTGTACTTAGGGACAGTGCTTAAACCGAGTCGCTTTCCACGCTGACAAGAAACTTGCCGTTCTTCGACATAGATTTTCCCTCTCCAAACTGTTGAAGTGCTTTTTGAGGTCACGTTCTTTACCGATTCACGGTGAACCGTACTAGCCGGTGCCTTAAAGCCAAATTTTATCTTGAAGTTGGGCATTGGTGACTACTGCATTCTCGCATTATTTTCTCTTTTTTTTTTTTTGCCAGAGGATGACGTAAGCGTGGTTTAAAACTTATAAACCACGGGTAAGTGTGGTTTATACTCTGGCAAACCACGGTTTTCGACCAATCAGCGCGCGGCTTGTATCGTGACTATGTTATAAATAATTAAGCAATATAACACGAGTTTCCATGTCTATGTACTCTTATATAAACACGCGGGATGTTGGGAGAACACGAGAAAAAGTTCAAAATCACGAGCCGCTTCGGCGAGTGATTTTGAACTTTTTCGAGTGTTCTCACAACATCCCAAGTGTTTATATAAGAGTACATAGACATGGAAACGAGTGTCATATTGCTTTTATAAAATAACGAAGCTTTTATTACCTGAAAGAACTTTATATTGAAAATGATCAAGTTCAAGATTCTCCCGAAAACCGTCAAAACGCACGCTCGTCCAATCGGAAAGTCTGTTTCACGGCACTTTGCTCAAGTCAGTCCATGAATGAAAACGGAACACCACTCCCGTTCACTTGAAAAACTTGACAGGCTGCCAAATGAAGATGAATTTCGCAAGAAATGTGTCGGATATTAGTACCACTGTTTGTCAAGAATTCAAAAGAACCGGCGAGAATGTTTTGAGCCGTCAGGTTTCAACTTTCAGGACAACGGTGTCACTCGACGTAAACATGTCTGCACAACAACACTATTCTGCTGAAGAAGGTAGTTTGTACATTTGTTTGCTTTACTTGAGCATTACTTGAACTCTGCCGGACGACAGTCAACTCCATTGAATTGACTCAACAGCTTTTGTGCCACCGAGCCGACAGCCGAGACAGACTCATTAGTGAAGACTGTTTGTGCCTTCATCACCATAAACCTACAATTATTCGTGTGAAACTCCGGTGATCTAAGCCATCTAGTTACTAGCTACAAGCCACAGGAGACGAAGGTATAAAGGTTAGAAACTTTAGAGAATGTTCTTTGACTGTGTAATTGTTGGCTTTCTGTCTCACGATTTCCGAATTAAATTTCATGCAATATTCGGACAACTTTTCTTCACGCTGCTTCACTAATTGCACATGATTTGCACACGGCTTCACTATTTGCTCTAATAGTCCACTGCAGTTTCTGTAACACATGAATCTTTGAAGTAGGGGACGAAACGCAGTCTTTTTATTTCAGGATTCGTCATTTCCATGTCTTTGTACTTATTTATAAAATGGTTTTTTAACCAATCAGAGCGCGCGTAGTATCGTAGTTACTTTATAAATATATATATATATATATATATATATATATATATATATATATATATATATATATATATATATATATATATATATATATATATATATATATATATATATATATATATATATATATATATATATATATATATATATATATATATATATATATATATATATATATATATATATATATATATATATATATATATATATATATATACACATCTTATTCGATGGTTTAGCGCGTAATACGGGCCGGTACTTTACGAGTTGCTCGTATTTTTCCGAGCCCCGCAGCGGGGCGAGGAAAAATGCGAGTAACGAGTAAAATGCCGGCCCGTATTACGCGCTAAACCATCGAATGAGGGATTTATTATATGACTGTGACGTAGTTTTACCTTTATATGAGATATATTTCAGCAAACATAAAACAGAGACTTCGAGCAAAACTGTTTTCATTCAATCCCAGGCAAAATGTGCGCACACTCATTTACACAAAGATTCACTTACAGCTTCCAATCCGGTCATCGATTTAAAATCTTGACAGAGAAAATTATAGAAGTTATGCCACCAAATGATCGAAGTTCAATTCAGATTAAATGTGCTGAGATAAATGCGCTGGAGACGAAAATGCTTGCTTCGACAGAATAAATATTCAGCGAACAAACGTGCTTCGAGCGGTTGAAATCGATCACTCGCTTAAACTTTTAACCATTTTTGTTCTTCAATAGCAAGCAGCTTTGTACTCAAAACAGGGTTTTTATTTTCTCGGAGTAGTTCGGAATAAACACAAGAACAGAGCCAGCGAATGTGTACGTTGAAGAATCTGAAACTTTCATAACACAACTAGACTGGCCTTGCCAGTGAGCTCGCGGCGTGAGTTGGGTAGAGACCAGAATATATAGAATGGAAAGTAGGGGACAAGAGCGGAACTCCCAAGAGAGACTTCCAATTTCTCACCATAAAAATATCACACAGTATAGAGAACTTGGCTTTTGACACCTTGATTAAACTAAAAATTATTATTACAACACTCATACACTTGCTTCTTAAAGGTCGAACGACCCTGCATCTTGAGAATGCGTGACATATCTTTTTATGCACAATCGATTATGACAGTTTGACCTTGACTCATATTTCTAATCAGAGGCCACGATTAATCCAGCCTTCGCTTCACTACTTATGTGTTTTCTTTTATTAACTCAATACGTTTCTTCTATCAGGCTTTCGAGTATTCGTGCTCTGTAACATATAAAATTGAAAGCGAGGAATGTCACACGAGAGATGTTTACAATATTATTGCGCTTTTGTTCACAGTGTGTTCAGTCCATTTGTGACTGCAAACTCAATCCTCAGAATTATTGCTCGCGGGGGCCTGGGGCCCACGAGAGCTTAAAAATGGAGATTTTTATTAATTTTTTTTTCCTTTTTGTGGGTCGAGGATCAGCACACGGTGATTGGTTCATATTATCACGTGCTGGGCGATGACGTAATTGACTTCGCTAAACAACTCGAGATGTGGCCAGTGAATTGCTCGTTACTTGTGTGTAAAAGTTAACTGCATCCCATCCAAACTCAACACCATTTGGCTCTGTGGAATAGGCACGGATAAACTGGATTTTCGGGAACGATTTTGGCTCGCGTTCACCGCGGAAGCTTTGAGAATAGCCGTAAACAAATATTTGATGGTACCGCTGTCGCCGATAAATATTTAGTCCCGACGAAACTTTCTGTGGCGACACGAAATACTTTTGGGAAGATAACAGGGCGAAAGCAGAAACCAAAGCTACGGTGAGCTTTAGCCGTAAAACAATGAAGCTTTATGCTTTACTCTGTACATGACATCTGTTGCCTCATAAAATTCTTCTGCGTATCGTACATTGCCTGTTGAAGTGTTTCTTTCATTCGATCATGTAGCCTTTGTTTCGCAATGGTCAGTGAATACCAGAAATGAAAAATACACCGAAATAATTTTGAGGATTGAGTTTTGCAGTCACAAATGGACTGAACACACTGTGAACAAAAGCGCAATAATATTGTAAACATCTCTCGTGTGACATTCCTCGCTGTCAATTTTATATTTCCTACAGAGCACGAATACTCGAAAGCCTGATAGAAAGAAACGTATTGAGTTAATAAAAGAAAACATATAAGTAGTGAAGCGAAAAAGTAAACTGCATCCCATTCAAATTCAACGCCATTTGGCTTTGTGGAATAGGCATGGATAAACTGGATTTTAGGAAAAGATTTTGGCTCGCGTTCACCGCACAAGCTTTGAGAATAGCCGTAAACAAATATGTTTGATGGTACTTCTGGGGTATTGCAAATATCTCTGTCGCCGATAAGTATTTAGTCCCGACGAAACTTTCTGTGGCGACACGAAATACTTTTGGGAAGATAACAGGGCGAAAACAGAAACCAAAGCTACGGTGAGCTTTAGCCGTAAAACAATGACGCTTTATGCTTTACTCTGTACGTGACATCTGTTGCCTCATAAAATTCTTCTGCGTATCGTACATTGCCTGTTGAAGTGTTTCTTTCATTCGATCATGTAGTCTTTGTTTCGCAATGTTCATTAAATACCAGAAATGAAAAATACACCGAAACTAGACTGGCCTTGCCAGTGAGCTCGCGGCGTGAGTTGGGTCGAGACCAGAATATAAAATGGAAAGTAGGGGACAAGAGCGGAACTCCCAAGAGAGACTTCCAATTTCTCACCATAAAAATATCACACAGTATAGAGAACTTGGCTTTTGACACCTTGCTCTTTTGACACCTTGATTAAACTAAAAATTATTATTACAACACTCATACACTTGCTTCTTAAAGGTTGAGCGACCCTGCATCTTGAGAATGCGTGACATATCTTTTTATGCACAATCGATTTTGACAGTTTGACCTTGACTCATATTTCTAATCAGAGGCCACGATTAATCCAGCCTTCGCTTCACTACTTATGTGTTTTCTTTTCTTAACTCAATACGTTTCTTCTATCAGGCTTTCGAGTATTCGTGCTCTGTAACAAATATAAAATTGAAAGCGAGGAATGTCACACGAGAGATGTTTACAATATTATTGCGCTTTTGTTCACAGTGTGTTCAGTCCATTTGTGACTGCAAACTCAATCCTCAGAATTATTTCGGTGTATTTTTCATTTCTGGTATTTAATGAACATTGCGAAACAAAGACTACATGATCGAATGAAAGAAACACTTCAACAGGCAATGTACGATACGCAGAAGAATTTTATGAGGCAACAGATGTCATGTACAGAGTAAGGCATAAAGCGTCATTGTTTTACGGCTAAAGCTCACCGTAGCTTTGGTTTCTGTTTTCGCCCTGTTATCTTCCCAAAAGTATTTCGTGTCGCCACAGAAAGTTTCGTCGGGACTAAATACTTATCGGCGACAGAGATATTTGCAATACCCTAGAGGTACCATCAAACATTTGTTTACGGCTATTCTCAAAGCTTGTGCGGTGAACGCGAGCCAAAATCTTTTCCTAAAATCCAGTTTATCCGTGCCTATTCCACAGAGCCAAATGGCGTTGAGTTTGAATGGGATGCAGTTTACTTTTTCGCTTCACTACTTATGTGTTTTCTTTTATTAATTCAATACGTTTTTTCTATCAGGCTTTGAGTATTCGTGCTCTGTAACAAATATAAAATTGAAAGCGAGGAATGTCACACGAGAGATGTTTACAATATTATTGCGCTTTTGTTCACAGTGTGTTCAGTCCATTTGTGACTGCAAACTCAATCCTCAGAATTATTTCGGTGTATTTTTCATTTCTGGTATTCAATGACCATTGCGAAACAAAGGCTACATGATCGAATGAAAGAAACACTTCAACAGGCAATGTACGATACGCAGAAGAATTTTATGAGGCAAAAGATGTCATGTAAAGAGTAAAGCATAAAGCGTCATTGTTTTACGGCTAAAGCTCACCGTAGCTTTGGTTTCTGCTTTCGCCCTGTTATCTTCCCAAAAGTATTTCGTGTCGCCACAGAAAGTTTCATCGGGACTAAATATTTATCGGTGACAGCGGTACCATCAAATATTTGTTTACGGCTATTCTCAAAGCTTCCGCGGTGAACGCGAGCCAAAATCGTTCCCGAAAATCCAGTTTATCCGTGCCTATTCCACAGAGCCGAATGGTGTTGAGTTTGGATGGGACGCGGTTAACTTTTACACACAAGTAACGAGCAATTCACTAGCCACATCTCGAGTTGTTTAGCGAAGTCAATTACGTCATCGCCCAGCACGTGATAATATGAACCAATCACCGTGTGCTGATTCTCGACCCACAAAAAGGAAAAAAAAAATAAAATAAAAATGCCCATTTTTAAGCTCGCTTGGGCCCCAGGCCCCCGCGAGCAACTAGGATTTTTACCGCCGACACGTTGTCAAGTTATAGATTATTAACAAGTCACCGATTTCCTGCCTGGTTGTAGAAAGTTTAAGACCCCTTCCAGCAAAGGAACCACTCAAAACAGTGTTCGTACACGGCGAAAATCATTTTGCAGTGTTTACAGTGACGGCATCGAGCGGAAAACTTTACGGAGTCAGAACTGCCGTTTGTCCATGGCGATTGTTCGCTTTCCACCAACTGAACTGTGCTTTCTATTCCTTGATAAAATTATCCAGTAACAGTTTCTTTCGATGGAAGGGTCTTGTATCTGAAAAGTCATAGACTTTCGTTGCACCGTTTTACCACTCAAAAAAATCTTTGATTCATTTGTGATACGCGCGCGTCTAAACCGGTCAAACCGGTTTTCTACAGTGTAATACGGATTTGAAGTGTGTAATACGCTCCCGTACCGGCACTCTGTTGCGACCTTATATGGTAAAACTACGTCACAGTCATATAATATATATATATATATATATATATATATATATATATATATATATATATATATATATATATATATATATATATATATACAGCCCTTTGTAAAAATTTTGAACCCACCAAATATATCAGTATATATAAATATCGAATGCATCATGGGAAGGGATCGCGTCCAAATCGTGCGCGACCCGCGCGCAATTCAAAATATTCATAAAATGGACAACGTGTCTGTCACGACGGTTCATCTGAGAGTGCTGGACAAGTCAAAGAAAACGAATTTTACACTTCGTCATAGAGAATGTTCCTAAGTTTCAATATCCAGAAGAGCTTAAGAGCTATTTAGTTGAGAACCACCAGAATGCCATACAGCCAGTCCAAGGAACTAATTTCAAACTCGGATACTTCGTGGAAGGCCGCGGAAACAAAAGATTTGACATCGTGGACCAAACGACACTGCAACAAGCATATAGCTTGGAGTCAAGTGGCCGCATTTGCCTCTGGGTGGACCCTCACTCTCCTTGCTATGAGAACAGGAATATGACAAAAACAAAGTCAAAAAGGAAACCCATTACAGGTACGTACAAAGTGGTATTTCGCCACGGCTAACTATTGATGAATATTTTCAGTGAATTCGATTTGTAAAAAAACAATTGCCACATTAAAAGGCCGTAGTTTTCTATTCCAGGTCCCGAAAGCTCCGACGAAGAAGAATCTGGAGAGCTTCGGTCATATTCTCGCAAGCGAGCTAAGATCGAAGAAAAGCTCGAAGTACTCCAATCTAAGCACTCGAGAAAGTGGCCTGACTACAAACTGCGCTCTTGGGCAAATATGTTGGTAAGTGTAAACTAGTTTTTGCTGTGAAAATTTGGGCCATGCTGCGTGTCTGAATGGGTGTAATAATCGTATATATGTAAGACAATGAAGAAAAGTAATTTGCGTGTTTGAATAATAAACGAGAGTCAAGTTTTCTGACTGCTTGAATTCCATAATTTTGCAGGCTATTGGGACTCATACGTCCGTAGAAGAACCAACGAATGTGCCTTATTTCAGAGAAAATGCCTCTTTGAAGAAAAAGCAAGGGCAAGGAATAGCTGAAAGTGTGGCAGCCGCTGTTGCAGCTACTATCACAACATTGGGACACAACAGCCAAGCTCCAGCAGCAGTCGAGAACCACAGTCACGGAGTTTCATCAAAGGTACACATGTTGCTGTTATCAATCCAATCTCATATTACATATTTAAAAAAGGACCCACGCTATCCGAAAGCTCGTTGGCCGACCGAGACAAGAGCTCCTATATAATTAGGGAAAAGTTAAACATCTAAGACTCTTTTTTCTACGTATTTGAAAACGACGCAAAACAAACTGTAGTTGTCTCACAACTTCATATTTAAAAAAACATTCATTTTGAGTAAAAACTGGGCTAAAATTGTAAACAAAATTAAATATGCAGGGCGGCACAGTTGTGACACGAAATTGAAAATTTAGTTTGGCAACCTACAATCCTGGCCAAAAGTATGTGGGACACTCTGAAAAAATGCTATGTTTTCACCACCACTCCTTGTTGAACATCGAAAGCGGCTCCTGTTTCCGAAACTTAGTCCTCCCCCCTCCCCCCATACAATGTTGCTTAAAGGGAGTGCACTTTGAGCACATTCATTCAACATTGCAAGGGGGGAGGGGGGCGGGAAGAGGGAAAGTGTCATAATTTTTAGATAAAAGGCTAAGTGTCCCACGACTTTTGGCCAGGATTGTCTCTATGACGCGAGTTAATTAAAAATGTTCATAACTTCTAGAGGATTTGATGTATCGTAGCCAAATTTGGATGGGTAAATTTTATAAACGTTGTGCATGTATTTTCGATATATTTACTGCAAAAGAATTATTTTAGCGCGAGTTTTCAGTGATATAAGGGGATCAATAGAGGTTAATTTTAAGAAAAATATTGTAAATTGGCGCGAAAATTGAGTAGGCGGAGATAATCTTCCTGAATGACTTCAGATGGAGTCCCACTATCATTGCTTGGGCCGACTTTTTGCAGGCGTTGGAGGGCGACACTGTGCATTTGCCAGCGCCCAAGAACTTTTGTAAGCGACACATTGAACTGAGCAGCGACACGCTATTCTTTGCTACAGCAGACGCTCCGGCGGTCCTGATAAAAGGCGGATGCATCAATCGTGTTAATAGTAAAATGATGGACGGGAGGTGGCATTTCTTTAACCTCTGGAAACAAATTCCTCAGTGACAGCAGCTTTTCGCATTCGTGTGGCCATTGTTTCGCAGTGCTTGTATTGCAACACAGCGAAACATGAAACCGGATGCATGACGTCAGTGTGCCGAGTACTGACATCAATTCTCATCAATTCTCACCGGGGAAAGTTGAATTTTTTGAAAGTAAAAGAAACTGTACTTCTTGATATTGCACACAATGACTTATCGTTAATATTTCCTCTATTCTAAGTGGTGTTTATTGTTCAAACATGCCATTTTGATGTGTTTTCAACAGTTCTCACCCACTTACAGCTATAAGATTATAAATAGATCCTGATTTTTATTAACGGTCAAGGTGAGAACTGTTGAAAATCATGCTTCGGCTGGTCAAATATACCGGCCAATATGATATGTTAATGTATCTACAGTGGGCAAAGTAGTTCGAACGTTCTTTTCTGAGGAAGTGCTGTAAAATCCGAATTATTTGCGTATTTGTTACTGAGAATTGACGTTATTGTGGCCGAGTATTGTCACGGCAGGAACTCGGAGGTCACTCAAAGTACACATGTCACGTGTATCATGTAAGATTATACTAGTAGCTTTACTTCTTGTCGCTAGGAGATTGGTATCTGTATCAGTTACAAATTAATACACAGGGCTTTGAATAGAAACTTGTTTATTGTTGCCGCGGCATGACGTCACCAGTCTGCCGAGCTGCAGACATTTGCTCGTAGTGTGCGTTGCCCGGTGCGAAAAACCCGGCAATGCTTGAAACAAACAAAAAAAAAAGCCAATTGGATTAATGCTGGGAAACGTACTCCCCGATCGAATTGCAAACGCACAAGCCCCAGGGAGTAGGGCTGAAACAGAAACGCCACTATGGTAACCAGCGAGACGCACTGTCACACAGTCGGCCACAGAGGACATGATCATAAGGTCAGCGCCCTCTGCTCCGCGGAAATTGTTTCTTTTCCCATTTGAATCGCTGTTTTTCTTTTAATTTCGACGTCCGAGTATCGTAAAATAAACGATTAATCGACTTGAAGGTTTTAACCTCAGTTTTTAGGCGTTAAAACCGGCATTTAATTGTGACCGTTACATTTTCAATTTTCACCCCGTCACAATCATATTCCTCAGCACATACAATACGAGCACGTCATTCACTAAAATGTTCCAACTGTTTTTTAATTAAGCAAATTTGTTTCGAATACATACACAAGGTCACGAACAAACACTATTTCAAGTTTGGCATCAATACATCAAATCCTCTAGAAGTTATGGACATAATTAGTATAACTCACGTTATAGACAATCCTGGCCAAAAGTATGTGGGACACTCTGAAAAAATGCTATGTTTTCACCACCACTCCTTGTTGAACATCGAAAGCGGCTCCTGTTTCCGAAACTTAGTCCTCCCCCCTCCCCCCATACAATGTTGCTTAAAGGGAGTGCACTTTGAGCACATTCATTCAACATTGCAAGGGGGGAGGGGGGCGGGAAGAGGGAAAGTGTCATAATTTTTAGATAAAAGGCTAAGTGTCCCACGACTTTTGGCCAGGATTGTAGTTAGCAATTTTACCTCAAAATATAGTGTTTTAGCTCAAAATTGCAGTGGCTTTTCAGGGTGAATTTTATGTATAGTTTTGGGCGCCAAGCTGGAGTAGACTTAATTAATTTTGCAAGTTTCAGTGAAGGCTACGTGCGGAGGCACGTGCAGTCATTAAATAATATGCAAATCGAGAGTCCAACTGGGCGGTGCTTTCCTTTTAGAATGCGAGTCCTTGTTTAATGTTGCAAGATCATAGATATTTGATTGGAGAATACCTACACATTCAATAAGGACTGATGTGTGTGTCAATAGTTTAACATGTATTCGTGTATAACAGTCGCTAAAAAGGGATTCGTACAAAAAGGTCGGTATATATTTGAGAGTAACACATTACTGTCAGCCACCCGAATCATCAAAAGTTACAATACGATTATGTTTCCAAAATATATTACATTATTTTTCAGCAGCACAAAATCATCATAGTTCCAAAGTTAATGCAGTCATCTACTTAGAAGTTAAACATTAGCTAGGATGAAATAGTGTTTCGCTTCCTGCAACCCTGCTTCTAATTATTCACTAAATAGATGCATGAATCAGTCTTGCACTTTCGATACATCTGGTAATCGTTACAGATTATTAAAGAATAGAGTTATTGTTCCTATGGGCTTCACCCATTTCTGATTATATACTGTTGCTACATTTCAGATTGCAATCCGCGGCCAGATGATATCACAACTAAAAGAAATCAAGGAGTTGAAAGATGCTGGAATATTATCCGATATTGAGTACGAAGAGCAGAAAAATGCTATTATTAACGAAATGAAAGCGTAGTATGTATGATAAATGTCACTTATAAAGGTGT
Source organism: Plumapathes pennacea (assembly GCA_964036295.1). Taxonomy (NCBI): domain Eukaryota; kingdom Metazoa; phylum Cnidaria; class Anthozoa; order Antipatharia; family Myriopathidae; genus Plumapathes; species Plumapathes pennacea. Next base: position 26,487,904 of record OZ038463.1, on the reverse strand, counting down.
ATCTTTGCAGCCTGATCATACTTCTATGGCCGATTCTTTAAGTAACATTTGGACCGCGGGTGAAAGCAAAGTAATACAATCAACATTTTATCAGAACTTGTGTAAAACAATGTTGCGTTGCAAGTAGCACCGTTTAAACATATTCCGCATGCTCAAAATAGCCATAGCAGTCTTCACCAGTAATTTGGTAGAAAGCTTCCATAATTAAGTTTTCAGGCATATCGCAAGTTTGAAATACAATGTCATTCTTTCTTACGTGATCCCTTTACTTTACTGAATGCTTCCTCTATCGGGTTAAAGTCTGGGCTGTAAGGTGGAAGGAAAATCAGCCGTGCACCAGCCTGCTCTATTGCTTCCCGTACTTCTTGGACATGATGAATGGCAGCATTATCTGAAAAGCAAATGCATGTTTTATTCACACTTTTACCTCACTGAACTATAAAATTATAAATTTCACGTACATTTCAATAAATAAATCCCATTATGAAAGTATGATAAACGGACATGGACATCTTCAATCACACAAATACGTACCCATAACTACAACAGAATTATGGTTGATTCCGTTAAAGGGCTCTAGGATAGGAACAAGGTCATCTTGAATGAACTGCAGAAAGGTCTGTGCGTTTACACTTCCTCTAGCCGTTTTCACACAGCGCATATCATTGAGACCAACCGCGGCTATTGCTGAAACGCGGGGAGACCAGGCATGATATCTCTTGATCTGGGCTCTTGTTCCGCGAAAATTGTAACCCCACCTTCTTACAAGGCGTTTATCCTGAAGAAAAGGGCAATGAATAAGATGATGAAAATATTAGAGGTATAACCACGGGTTCAGAAATATGGAAATTTTCAGAATCAAGCAATTTCTTTGTCGGTACATACAAAGCCTGTCTCGTCGACAAATAGAACCGTCTCGGGGTCGTACTGAGCCATGGTAGCCCGGAACTCTGCCCTAGCATGTTGACTCTGCTGCAAGGCTATCTTGGTGAGCTGCCAAAACAAAACAGATATCCGTCGGTTTTATGCTCCAATAGCGCTGTCCTCGGCAACACTCCTGATTACACAAAAAATAATGAAACAAACCTGCTTGCGGGAAATTCCGAGCCTTTTAAGATTTCTCCATATCGTAGAAAGGTCGTACGAAGAGCCAGTCGAATTTCGTATTTCCCAACGCATTTCCTCCAGCGTCAACGAAGGGTTGTCAAGAATTGCTTTGACAAGTACGAACGTTTTGTGAGGATGCATCGCTGCGGCACATGGTCTTCCAACTTTACGGCATGACACGTCACCCGAAAACAACCACCTCCGTATTATTCTCTTTACAGTGCTCTTGTGCATTTTCAATAGGGACGCAATTCTCCTGGCACTATAACCCGACTCCAGCTTCAGATATATAACTCGCCATCGCAAGTCTTCATGGAACATTTTAGAGTATGTGGATCTCGCGCGTCGCGCGCAATCTGGCAATATTAGCCTTCCCATGATGCACCCGATATTTGTATATACTGATATATTTGGTGGGATCAGAATTTTTGCAAAGGGCTGTATATTCCTGTACTTCAAGCGCGGTACTTCTAAAATACCAAGATACAACTTCATATACAAACGATGCCTTTATAACAACTCCACGATTCAGTAGCACGAACGCACTGTAATCCTTGATTATATCTAGTATTAAGAAATTATACAGGTCAAATCAGTTTTTTACAATAACACGTCAGTTTCTCGCTTTGTGATTGGCTAATTTTTATTCTCAATAAGAGGACAGACACATAAAATCGAGTGCTGACGACAGTGATTTGGACGAAGAAGGTGAATTCAGCTTCAATTTTACCTCAGTTCCAGTTGCAAAAGCGACATTCGGCATTTGTTAATTTGCACTATATTCATAGGTGAAATGTACACATACTTATATACATATATATATCTGCAAAAGCTATACTTCTATAGAAAAATTCACTGCCTGACGAGTGAATTCCACGTTAAATTTCACAAGAAAAACTTTGCACTTTGTATTTCAGAGCTATTGTCAAGATGCACTTTGTATTTCAGAGCTATTGTCACCGAGGTTTTCGTAAAATCCTGACGGTTGTTTGACAAGCGTATGTTAAAATTGAAAAACCCGTGACTACCGGAAACAACTTCAGCTTATCAAAATGTCTCCATCGCTTGATTATGTTTGCTTTGCTTCGCTTAGTTTCGCCAGCAATAAAAATACTGTACACAAGTGGAAAAAGAAAAATACGAGAGTGAATATAATTGATCAAAACCGCAAGGGCGCAACTACATGTCGACAAAAATCTCACGTTGCATACTTGAAACTCAGCCAAAAACAGGAAGGCTTCCACACCGCTCGCCCGTGAACATTACCCAGTCAAATTACAGTTCTTTTTGGCTTGCACGCCAATCAAACTCCAAAATTCTAGAGAGGGATTCCTTTTACCAACTGCCATGATACCTACGCATTGGCTTTCGGGTGAAAACAATTATATGCTGGGCCCGTAGGCTCAGCATAAAAATTGTCTTACTAATCTTCGTGGATCAGGGCGGGAATGTGCTCGCCTTCAGTCAGCGCTACCTCCAATGTGTTCTTCAACATTCAGGCAGGAAAACCTTGAGACAAAAGAAATCAAGTGACCTTGAATCAGTGAACTATGGACAAGCTGGATTCATGAGCGCGCTTTCACTGATAATATTGTCTCTTGTATAAACGCAGATCAATGGACGTTATCGGCACAGCTTAAGTAGTAGCAATATGTTCCTTCCAGCTCATACCCCACCCCACCTCACCTCACCACTAGAGATGTGCTAGCACAACTTTCATTTCTACTAAGTCACTAAGTCATTTCTATTTTTCAATAATCTTTGGACCTACCGTTAAAGATGAAGACTGGATTAAGAAATTTAATGACATTTCAAACTTAATAAGAATGTACGTCAACAAACCAGAGGTGAAGAAACAAATTGGAAAGAAACCAGGTGGAACGAGTTTTAAGAAATTTGAACCTTTGAAAGAGGAACCCGGAGAAAATCCAATAATGTTTCTCAGAGTCGGTCATCATAATGGAAAAGTTTTTAGTAAGTTTTATGGTCACGATGGAAAACGATTAACTCCTGATTCCATGCTTGATGAGTTTTTCGACGTTGATGTAAAAATAGAGATTGATTCCGTTTTTATTAATTCGACTAACGCGTATTTACAAGTAAGTTTGACGGAGGCGATTGTTAGTCCAACGACAAGTATTGAAGAAGAAATTTTAGTTGATGAAAACGAAAGCGAAGATAAATAAAAGATTAGCGTTACTTAATAATTTATAACTCAAAGAAACGAAAGATGAGCGTTGCTAAATAATTCATAACGAATTTTCGTTATGAATTTAATTGTTCGCGGCGTTACTTAATAATTTATTTGCGAGGTTTGTTGCGTGAAGTTTTCAATACTGGATAATGTAGAAATCTAACGCGTTAGATTTTTGATAAAAATAGACATTACCTCATTTTTCATCTAAAAAACCACCAAGACAAACAACCGACTACCACTGCTATTGAAGCTAATTTTTCTTCATGAATTCTTGAGCTAATTGAAGGATTTAATTTCGTTGCGGTTATTGTTTTGTTAGACACCTTTTGGCTTTCGTGTACAACATGATCTGGTTTTACACTACTTTGAGATGAATCTTTTTTCGGGCTCGTATTTTCACTAACTTTTTCGTTGACTGAATCATTCGCTCCAAACTTCATGTCATCTGTAGCCTTTTGTAATTTGTTATTATAACCATCAACTCTTCCTGTGTTTATGACTAAATCAGAAGGAAGCAATCAAGTTCCTGGCGTGATGGCAAAATCTAATTTCACTTTTGCGTTTTGAACAGCCAGTTGATATCTTGAGATACTTTTCGAAATGTCTTCTTCAATCACGGCGCTTTCAAATAAAATCAACATTTCTTGTTGCGCTTCTTGAACTCCGCCTCCATCTCCAACGATCGGATTTCTAACATTTGCTTGCGCTCCCAAAATACAATAAACAAAGGCTTCAATGCTTCTATTAAGTCTTCCAAGTCCTGCTTTTGTAATTCCTTTGCCTTTTCTCAAAGCGAACCACTCATGTTGTTTCCCGTGATGAAAATCGTTTTGAATGTGTTGAATTACTTTATTCGAAGAACCGCTCTCATCTGAAAAGTGTAATCCACCATTAGGCCATTTTGCATCTTTATTTGAAAACCAAGGACTTGTTCTTGTATTTGAATAATGGCCGTGAGCGTGATCATAAGCGTAAACATCACCTAATGCGCCATTTGTTCCACGCGTCCATCGAAGGTCAGGGTTATTCAATCCAAACTCATTACACAAAGCTTGATATTTTCCTTTGTCAACAGGATTATTCAACGCGTTGAAAGCATTTGTATTAGGCAAAGCGACACCCAACTCGTTAAAGAACCCTCCTCGTAGTGAAATACACATGAAATTCAATTAAACTTTGAACTACTTTTGAATAATTTTCATCAAGGCCAATACCACATCCACAAGTGGCACACCAAACAGCGAAGCTTAGTTGTTGCGGCCAAAATTCTATGTCAGGTCCTGCTAACCACTTTTTAGCCTGTTTGGCAGTTGTAAACGTTAGCATTTCATTAATGAAAACATTCTTCATTTTCGCAACAAAGGACTTTTCAGGCGTGACGTAAATTTTTAAATATGTTGGAACTGGTTTAGTGGAATTATTGAAAGGCGTTGGATGGAGGCTAAGTTTCCGTTGTCAATAATAATGTGAATGGAAATAAAACTCTTCTTCCCAAATCCTCTTTCAATTCTTCTGAAAATGATTTTGGATCAACCAAAAAGTTTTCATCTTTCCAAATGACCCTTGTTGCACCTTCTCCATTTTTCAAGTCTTTCCACTCGATTGAAATTTTCCATCTCCATCACCCTCATCAACAGTGAGAAATTTTTCATCTTTCGCGTTGGGGAAATGTTTCTTGAACATATCATAAGCCTTTTTCTTCTTCTCAAGCAACTCTTGCATGTTAACTTTTGGAAACATTTTGTGACAAATGGCAGGTTCATCTGTTGTTGGTCCGCCGGCTAGATCTGAACCGAAGTTTTCAGTAGAACTTAATGCTCTTAGTTTATCTCTTTCGCTGAGTATTGCTTTTTTTCTCATGTTTCGTATTTTAAAAATACAAAACAAAACTCTTAAGTAACATTTTCATATGCTGGTGGAGCGCTTGGTTCCAGTCTTTGGTCCATACTTCGAGTTTTAATGCTAATGTTTATGGCAATGTCTAATTTATCCAATAAATTTTCAAAAGTTATTTTGTCGATGTTCAAGAAGTTCTCAATTGCCGAAGAAGCTTCAAAAGTTCTTCTGACAATTCTCTCACGCTTTGCGATCTTTTTAGCGTTCCTCCCTTTTTTGGAACATTAATAATTTCGTTTCTTTTCGATTCATAATCATTTCGTTCGTTTTTCATTTTCCTAAACTCTTCCTCAGAAACCTTTTCATCTGAAAGTGCTTTATTGACCATTTCATGAATGCTGCTAATTTTTGATTGTCCAAGCGATATTAGTTTTTCGTAAATCGTTAATTTACTTATGACTTCCTTGTCGAGCGCAATAGTCACGATAGATGTTACTCCTAAGAGTGCACCGACTCCGATTAGAGGAGCACCAACAATAACACCAAAACCAGTTCCTGAAACACCCGCTCCAGAAACTGATAAAACCGAAGCGCCAGCTGATGAAAATATGTTTACTGTTCTAAGTCTAGAGTGCTTTTTAATTTTTCGTTTCTCTTCTTGGTATCACTTTCCAAGTTTTTCTTCATCGTTTCGAGAATTCTTGAGCAAACACTTAACCTGAAAGAGTTAGAATCCTTTAGAACATCAGGGTACAAATATTTTTTTCTAGTAACTTCACTCATTTTTGTTATCATTAATTCAATATTCTCTTAAGTTAAGTTATTTCTCTGTATGATGAATAGCAATTTGAGCGAATGCCTCTGAAATTGATCCGCTGCTAAAGATGGCTTTATCTCTAAATATTTCAATTTCAATCACGAATTAAATCATTTATTTGACTTTTCGTGCTACTTATGGGCGCTTTAACAGATGGTATGCTGTTCTCTACAATCAAGAATTTATCCGTATTATTGACCTTCTCTAACACTTCTTCCCCTTCACTCATGTTTGAGAAGAACGAACTCTCATCTACTAGGTCGCAACGAATGATTAAAGGAGAAGTTGTGTAGGGGCAAGAAATAACCTCAAAGAATTTTGCTCCTTGGATTTGTTTTGCGAGTTTTACTTTTGCTATTACACTTACAACCTGATTATTACTATTTTTCCTATCAGCTTTTAGCCTTAATAATAAGTTTGTCTGATACATATTCATTACTTTTTATTCTTATTCTTAAATTGTTCAACAACAAAAGTGACGACGAGAAGAATCAATAACCAAGCATGTTTAGAGAGAAAACCGATAGCTTCTCCAGCAGCCTTAAACAAAAAGCTAACTATTGCTCCAACCATTCCAGGAAGAATCCCAGCCAACTTTTTTCCAATCTCTTTAAGTCCATCTCCAACACCTTTTGCCACCTTTGATAAACCTGCTTTGAGATTTGATACGATAACACCAATTATGGTTCCTACAGCTGCTAAAACACCAACAACAGACAAGCCGTATTTTTTAAAGATTTATTTAACTTTTTCTTTGAGACTTAACCTTTCGAAAATTTGTTCATTCTCTCCTCCTAATCTCTCGTTTTCTTGTTCCAATTCGTTTATTTGTTCTTCAGTTCTTTCCCTATCTTCAGGGTTATCGTTTATTTCTGCTTGAAGCTCATCAATCCTTTCTTTGTTTCGTTTAATTACCGCTTCGTTTTCTTTCCTTGCCTTAACCGCCTCTACCCTTTGTCTTTCTATTTCTTCTTCCAACATTTTCCTTTCTTCAGGCGAGGTTGACTTTTTCAACTCATTCTCAAGAACCTTAATAGAATCGTCTCTTCTAGAGACGCGACTTTTTAATGATTCGTTATCATCTGTCAATTTATTGATTGCTCTGTTCAACTTGTCGTTCCTTTCTTTTTCCTCTCTTAGTTCTTTTTCCTTTTTCTTGTTCCATTCTATTTTTTGATCGTTATCATCCATGATCTCTATCGATTTCCTTCCTAAAGCAGTGAGTAGTTTTTTAGATGCTTTATTTCCTTTGTTTTTTAAATTTCCATATTCGTCTATAAAGAATTTTACAGAATTTTTCGATGTCAACGAGACCCAATGACCCTTAATTAGATCTTTATCATAATGTAACTTACTTAAATTAGCCTCAGGCCATATCTTTTTTAAGAAATTTTCAGACTCTTGATTATTTCCTGGAGTATCAGGCAATAATAGATCTGTTTCTGAATCGCCGCCAAAGGATGTTTTATGTGTATCGTGGTGATCAAGGTGAGGAGTTTCCTTAGAGGAGTTTCCGTTCCTCTATCTGTCATTGGAATTTCTTCACCATCCCCATCTCCGTCATGTGTACTAGGATCAAAAGGATTTTCTGGATCTATTTCTGCCATTTTCGTATGATTTTAGTCATCATACGAAAACATTAAGTCAATATATTTTTGAGACGCCATAAGCCAAACCAGCTACGGTCAATCCTGTGAATATCATCTCTCCATTCTTTTGGTCTTTGCTTGGAGAATAATAATCGTTGAAATTAGGTTCTTTTAAATTTTCATCTGGATGAACGTAAGAATATGCCTTCAATGCTTCATCTGTGCTCCTAAAATTATATGAAGCGTTTTCTTTATCTTTTTCTTGTTGCTCTCTCCAAAGTTCTATTTTTCCCATTTTTTCTTTCCAATCGTTGTAATCTTTTTCGTATTTCTCAATAGCCAAATCGTGTCTCTTTCTTTCTTCGTCTTGATCTTTTCCTGACAAAAACTTTGCCAAGTAACTACCTCCAATAAACGTGCCTGCGTTTAATATCGCACCAATAGCTACGGTTAAAAATGTTGCCATTATTTTTAGAATGGTAACTTTAACTCCTTATATCAATAATTCGGCGGCGAAACCAAAAAATGTCATTGCAATGCCTGATATGTCGTAAGTATTATCTATTGTGACCCCACTCGAATCCTTTATTGGTATCTGGTTTGTTTTTAATAAATCAATAAGACTTTTTCCAAGCAAAAACCCACATACTGTTACACCTATTATCTTCATTTTGTTAATTATTTTCATTTTCTTAAGTTGGAATAACTTTTTGATCTATGAGGTAATCTCTCGCGTAAATTGCTCCAATCATAACTCCAGTCCACTCAACCGCATTCATCAAACTCGAGGAAGGATCTGAAGTTACTGCCTTTCTTAAAGCTTTCTTCACAGCGTAACCAATTCCGGCAGAAATCGCAACCAGAGCAACCGCCTCTTTTGCATTACTAACAAGTTTATTTTCACTGCTCATTTTGAAATACGAGGTGCTAATCTTTAAATCATTCCATATCAATATTTTTTTGACTTTTTTGTTTTAGTTCCTCGACTGGGGCCGATTCTTCCACTTGATTAGTCTCAACAGGCCTTTTTACAACCATTTCATGTTTAGCATCTACGTCTTTTGATTCTTCCTTCGGGGGGTAAAAAAATCTGTAACCATGATATATCACGAAACAAAAACCTATCGAACCGGCCGTCATTTGTAATCCATTAGTCACGTCTAAAAAACTCAAAGGGTTAACACTTTCTTCATCCTTATCCTGGCTCTTTTTTAACGCTTCTCTTGCTTCCTTGTTCTTTTTTGCCAAGGCTTTACCAGCGGCGACTTTCTTAGGATCTTTTTTCTTAGGTTTCTCTTCGATATCGGTTGGGACACTTGTTATTTGGTCCACTTTTCCTGTATTTTCTGAATCTTTTACAGTTTCTGCCTTTTTTATTAAATCGCTTGCAAATTCTTAAGTCATGTTAGCATTTTCTAACAAAATGCTAACGAAATGCTAACAAATAGAAATACATTTATTTTTTCTCATCTTCAACATTTGTTGACTCATCTTTTGTAAATACAACATGTTTTGCAATGTCCCAGCCAACTTTCAAAAAAGCTACGACGTCTCCATATTCCTCAGAAACTTTCGACGCATATTTCCCAATTCTTCTTCCTAATTGTTTATTATTCAACAAATCTTTCTTCAAAGACTCTTCGTCATCAAAAGTAAGTAAATACGAAAGTCCCTTAACAATTCCATCAACAGCTATCCCCATTCCATCTTTCATTAATTCTTGTCCGGATTTTTCTTCGTAAACTTTGAATAAAGATTCTATTTTAGAATACTTCATCTTTCTAATATCAACTGCGCTAATGTTTTCTCCTACATATTCTTCCAAACCAACCGTCATGGCAACTAAAGCAAGAATATCTCTTTTTCTCGATATTTCAATTTGCACCTCTGGATCTATTTCAGCTTCCTTTTTACTTTGTCTTGGTTTTCTTTTTTCTTTAGATATTTGTTTTTCGTCTTGAGTTGATTCTTCTTTTGTTTCGTTCTTTTCAGGATCAATGAAATCTCTTACAGTTTCTGCCATTTATTTGTAAAAACAAAATCTTAAGTTGTTTGTGGAATTTCAATATGATATGAAAATGGATGACGGAGAGAAAAACAAATCCTTGAGTGTTTTTCATTTTTTAGTATTTTACAAATAGTTTTCTTCTCATTATTATCAATTCCAGAACCAAACTTTTTGAAAAGTAAATCTGTTCCATCAGATTCTGGATTATGAAACGCAATAATACAACCAAGATTTTCAATAGATGGTTTTGCAATGCTAGTCAATTGTTGAGTTAAAATCCAAACAGAAATCCCAATATGTCGTCCACTAAACGCGAGATCGATGAGTTTACTGCTTCGTTTCTTCACATCTGCACTCACTGCACAATCATCAAGAATTATGAGAACTTTGGTTTGTCTTCCGAGATCACTCATTTTGTTGTCGTGGAATAGATCTGCACAAATCTCCAAACACTCTTCAACATCTTCAGATTCACTCGCGTTTGGCATCATAACGAAAAAGCATTTGTCAAGATTAGCAAATCCTTCATAAGTTTTGTTTGTTGCAAAAGTTGGACAAATCAAGACGATGAAGTCGAAGACATGTCTAAAAGAACCTCTCAAAAGATCAACCAAGTATTGTGTTTTTCCGCAATTAGTAGGGCCAGTAATTAAACAATAAAATGGTACTTTAGATTTTAAAGATTCCATCTTTAAAATCATAATCGTATATTTTTAAATCTTATGAAGATGGTTGAATTCTTACATCTTTCACAACTCCTTCACTAACTAAAACCGCCGCATCAGAATCAACAAAAACGTGACAATCGACAGTCGTAAAGGCAACTGCGTCCACGTCAACAACCAATCTAACACCATCCTGAGATGTTGGTCCATGAAGGTTGTTATCTGGCGTGGATCTTAAGTCAACCCATAACGCAAACTTGTCATTATGAAAGTCTATTTCTTTGAAGTGATCCTCAACATAATCAAATCTTTTCAAAATCATTGGCCAAACATCCTCTCTTAAAATTCCGTCTGAAAATAACTTGTGTGGAACGCCATTTATAGAAACTTTGACAGAATTAATTAAAGGGTTAACAAACTCCTCAGCTTTCCTTTCTCCTGAATCGAAACTCTTTAAAAAGAATAACATGATTCCTTTCATACAACTTCTTGGTGTGTTTACATGAAGATTAATAAAAGATCTAGAACCAATGTCAATTGATGGAATTGTTTCGAAGTGATGAACATCCTCAAAGTAGAAAGTTCTACCGCTTTGATAAACACTACTCGCTTGAAATGCCAAATTTTCATCTTCAATGGTTGAATATTCTAATTCTATATCCTTCAACTCATAACCATGATCTTTAGTATTGTCTGAAATTACAACTATTGCAGACTTTGGAGATAGCTTTATCTCAAACCTCAGGTTTGACTTCAGCCCTCTTTGATAATAAACCCCATGATCGTCTAACACTGGGTGGGATAAAGGAATGTGATACCTTTTTCCATAAGTAGTGCTCGTTTGTTTCATTAACTTAGCTTCACCAGATCCCTTCGACATAGCTTTCCTTTTGTCCTCACTCATTATCCCTCTTTTTACATCTTCCTCACATGTCAGCATGTCATGGTACCCATGTAAAATGTCATATCTGTCTGTATCACAAATAGTTTTTCCTCCAAAGAAAATCTTCATGTGTTTCACTAAATTTCTTGATACATTTTGAACGAGATGATTATCAGAATCTCCCATTTCTATCTTTATATTGAACCTCAAAAGCATACTTTTTGGAACAAACACCATGTTTTCATTTAATCTTGGCACATCAACATAAAGCGTTTCCCCAGGCTTAGCAGACGATGGCGTGAAAGTCGTCCTATGAACTGTTCTCTCTGCCTTCATTGCCTTTGACAATTTCGGTTTCCTATTTGGATTTTAAAGTCACAAAACTAAATCTTTAAATGAAAAAGATGGAAAAGATTTATTACTCTTCAAAAGGATATTGGAAGGGTTTATCCGGAATTAAAAAACTTTCTTTAGAAGCTGGAGTTACTAGTGAGGAAGCAAAAGATTGGCTATCAAAACAGGCGCTTTGGCAAATTTATCTTCCACCGCCGAATTATGTTCCAAGACCGCATTGGATTATTTCAGAACCAAACGAAATTCATCAAGCTGATCTCTTATTTCTTCCCCACGATAAAGTTGGAAGAAAAACTGCTTTAGTTGTTATTGATATTGCTTCAAGATATGTTGATGCAGAAGCTTTGACGAGTAAATCAAGTGATGAAGTGTCAAACGCTTTCAAGAAAATTTATTCAAGAAAGTTAGAGTGGCCAAAAACTTTAATCGTCGATCCGGGAAGAGAATTTATGGGATCTTTAACAGTTCTTATGAATCAAAAGAAAGTAGTTATCAAACGATCAGAAACTGCTAATCACAGGGCACAAGCATTCGTCGAGAGAGCTAACAAAACTTTAGGTGAAAAAATATTTAGTCAACAATACGCTGACGAATTTGTTACTAATGACAGATCAACAAAGTGGGTAAGTAGACTACCAAATATCATAAAAACCATAAATAATCACGTCACTAGATTGACGGGTAAGAAAGCCATCGACGCTTATCGTGAGAAAAATGTTGAACAAAAAGTTAAGAATTATTCACGACCTGTTGGGTTCAATGAAAAAAGAATCGATCGTGACGTTAACGTAAGATATTTGTTATCGCCTGGTGAGGAAGAAGGTGGTAATGTAAGGAGAGCAACTGATCCCATATGGAGCACAAACGTATTCGAATTGAAAAACGCCGTGATAAGAAAAGATCAACCAGTATTATATTACCTAATCGATGGACCTAAGAGAGGATTTGTCAGAGAAGAATTATTAATAATACCATTCGACACAGAATTACCGCCAAAATTTGTTTTGAAACAATAAATTTATTTCATCGGCCTTTTTTCTAAATTTTTCAACATCAATTTTTTAAATAAATTTGCTTCTTTCTTTGCAATATTATACTTTGTCGCAACACTTTTCATCACCAATTCTTTATCAAATTTTTCATAATCAACTTTTTAATTTATTCTATAATGACCAAGAGCTAAAGTGTCTACTCCGTTTGGTAATATGTACCTCTTATAATCATCGGCAGAAAGTGCAATTTTATTAACTCTTTGGGAAAATAAATTATGATTGTAGGAACGTATTCTCCCCATCTCTCTCATTTGCTCTTTTCTTGAAAATAGCACTTCTTTCATGTGATTCATTCCAATCGTTTTATTGACTACTTCCTTGTTAACTCCTTTACACTTGATGTCATCTTTCGACGACTCAAAATGCTCTAAAGATATTCCATACAACTTTGCCCTCAAACCAACAAACTCAGAAATCTCAACACCATTCGTCTCATCCTTAAACATTCCTAAAACGTTTTTGTTCAAACCAGATGGAATACCACTCAAATGATCTTTTGGAATCTCACTAGTATCAAAATGTGTTTTCACATCGGGAGTAATATCTTTATAAAAATCCTCTGTCTCGATTTCATAAGTCAAAGAATCTGTGTCGGTGAATAAAAGCCTTGCTTTTTCACCATATTTTTTCTTGATATAACCGTAGTGAAAATCATACATGATCAATTTACTAAGATCAAGAATGGCCATTCCAAGGTAAATGGGCTTATTATAGTAATTCTTAGTTTTCCCCATGTGAACAGCCACCAAGTTTTCACTAAACACTTTCCTGCCTCGATAATTCGACTTTTTGACTAATCCAGAAAATTGCGATTCATTGGTCGTGAGTTTAATATTTACTCGATTTCTAATATTTTCCATTGTTTTTCCAAAAAGAGAATTATTCATAAGTTTATAAAAGTTTTTCTCAAACTTAGTCTTCCCAGCCATTCTCATCTTCGTATTAAATAATCTTTCATAAAATCTTTTTCATCAAAGGTAATCATTCTGTGAATCTTTCTTACCTTCAATCCCATATTCACGTAGTATTTCAATAATTCATGATGTAGCACATATTTCTCCTTGTCATAAAAAGTGGAAACTAACTTTTCTACTTTGTTAATTTTTCTCCTCTCCGGTGCTAATGGATAATCATTATGAAGATCATGTAACTCTTTCGGATATACCAAGTCAACCTCTAGAATTGATGGTGGTATTTTCTTTAAAGATTTACCTTTTTGAATTATATTGTTCAACTCAACTAGTAATCCATTTGGTGCCCATTTAAAATTTGAATAAGGCATCTTTTTCGACATAGCTAATCCATAAAGATTATTCGCGTCCAAGTATTTAATAAACTTATCTTTTAAATTCTTGTCATGGTGATTCATGTATTTGTTATTAGCCTTCGAATATCTCCCCGTTATAATTGATACTCCGCCTCTCATTCCTCTCTCAAACATCATAAACATATCATAATCTTTTAGTAATTCTGGTTCGGCGGAAGTCATCTTGAAAAACGCATCCCAAGTTAACCCAGGAGACGTGAAATAATGGGCCGGATCAAGACCATAGGCTTTCATGCAAACACTTCTAAATTTTTCAAACAGTAGTAATAGAACATCAGTTTGTAGATAGAGATCGTGATACTCTCTAAAATTTTTCATATTGAAAGTTTTCCAAACGTTTTGCGCATGTTCATAATCTTCTCTCGAAATATCTTTTTCACTTAATATCGAATAAAACATCTCAATGGGAGGCAACTCTTTTTCTTCAAATCTTTCGAAAGAGTTAAAATAATCATAAGGAAATACACCTTTCCTTTTTAAAAGATTCAACTTTTCGTCTTTAAAAAATTGTGATGTTATTTTAAAATCTTCATCTTCAAGTGTCTCAACCATTTTGTCTAGACTACTCAATACAAATTTATAACTATCAATAAACATTGCTTTCATACTTATTGGCCTCATTTCTACTGAACCATCATCATTCATCATTGGTTTTCCTTCCCCATCTCTTTTGACTCTCTCATCAACTTTTACAAATTTAGTAAAAGAAATATATTTCTCTTCATTAAGTGGAATACAATTGACTCTCTCTCCATCTTTTGCTAATTCTTTTATAAACAAATGTGCATCATAATTTTGTAGATTGTGAAAAATTATGGGAACTGAATTTTGTGTTCTAGCTTTTAAATTACATTTAGAATGTGCTGCTCCTCTAAACCTTCCTGTCAAATGACAATGATCTCTAACTTTAAAATTCGTTAAACTTGTGTCATCAAATTCACCCTCTGAGCCTTCACAAATATGACAAACATTTTGAGAATGATACAATTCTTTTTCTTTCTCACCAAAAATCATCTTCTTTGGGTTTTTCAAATATTTTTCATAAATCTCTCTTATCTCATTATCAATCATAGAATTAAACTTTCCAACAACTTGTTTAGTTGATTCTTGTTTTGTGTAAACTACTTGTTTTGGTTTCATAAGACTTTCATCAAAACAAACAATCGTGTATGAAAATCCACTAGGAATGTGTTTTAAAAGATTTCTTATCTGATTTCTCATCTTTATTCTTGTGATTTTTCACTCCAAGTTTTATCAATCTTTGTTTTGTTTCTTCACTCATCCTAGAACCATCGTCTACTATGATTTTGTTAATAGACTCAAAATCAGCATAAATTACAAAAGGAACTTTAAATTTCTTATAATGGTTTTTAAATTTACAAACTTTTTCATAAGTTGGCATTATAGCTACTGATCCTTCGTTTGAAAAACAAACATTTTTATGTTCTTCGAAATATTGGTCATAAAAATGATTGAAGCAATTCCTACAAACATTTACCTTATTTCTGTGTTTCGTATATTGACTTTTCAATAATCTTGACAAAGAATTTATTGTACAATAATGTCCTTCGTAAAGTAGTAAATCTATTACCTTGTCTACTACCTGTCTTCTTTCACTGGTTTCAGTGGGAAAAATCCTCCTCTCTCTCGTTGACAATCATCATACCCAACTATACAAATCTTATGTCCTGGATTATTTTTCTCAAAAGTTAACGGTCCTTTCTTAATATCAACAGGAAAAGTAATGCCTTCCCAATTAAAATCTTTAACTTTATCTCTTATCGTTTGATCTATCCTTTCTGAATTTTTTTCCTTTGGGTTAAGTGACCTTAAAATAGACCACTTAAAACATTCGTTGTCGTTGTTCTTAATATTAATTACCGCCTTCTTTTTAATTATCCTTTTAGGAAGATCTTTGTACGTTCCTCCAGATATTGGTGTAAAATCATCAACTTCGATGGTTAGGTGTTCAACTCTCTCAAAAACCCAACCAGATCCGAGGTTTACAAATTCCTCTGACTTTTCCAACAAAGATTGTGAAATTATCTCGTAAAATCTCTCAATATCAGTACTTTCATAAATCTCCTCAATTTTACCTCTATGATGATAAATCGATTCTTCTAAAAACCTTTCATTTTTAAACATCTTATAAGCGCATGACAACACAAACCTAACCTTGAATGCTTTTCTCAATCCTTGAATTTTTTTCAATTATCCTTCGTTTATTTTCTTTAAAAAATGATGGAGCATCCATTTGTTGTTTTCCTATAATCCTAATATTTTTAATCTTCCCTCTAAAATACTCTTTCACTTCTGGCTCTTGTCGTTTTTCTTGCTCACTAGACTTTGGCTTAGCTGATAATTCTTCTTTCTTAACAAGACTTAATAACTTCTTTGCCCTATCCTTAACTTTGCCTTCTGGAATTAAATTAATAAGTCCTTCACCAACTCTCCTTAAATTTTTTACAAACCAATCCAACCAACTTTCTTCTTTTCTCGGTTTTGGTATTGGTTCATCAATCTCATTAAATGAAATATTTCTTGGCTTAGGAATGGGTCTAACTCCTTCAGGAAAAATAGTCCTCGGCTTAGGTACTGGCCTTGGCTTATCAATCTTTCCTTGACTATTTGCTCTCGAAATTGCTTCTAAAAGATCTTTTTGTTCATCTTCCATCTGCCTTTAATATTCAACTCTTTTGCAATTCCTTTTCTTAATTCTGTTAATGTGGGCATTTTATAATATTCAAGTAAACCCTTAAACACGAAGGCGCGCTATAAAAGACCGTTGGCCCCGCCTCTTTCGACATCAAATTTGCATAATGTTTGTTGAATCGCACGTGCGTCCACAGCGTTCAGAAGTAGCTCTGTCCATGAAATTTCTCTGCAGCTTAGCAACTAAAAGTATACCTAAAACTAGAAATACGATATTCGCAAAGGTCCCACGCCCAAGTAATGGATTATGCATGACATTGCTTAGAGCTCTCATGTACTGTATGCTTACACCACACATTTCAATATATTAGCATGTGTTCCATTCTGGGGGACACCTCATCATAATTTTGGGTGGGATGTGGCACCTGGACTTGAAAACCCTTACCCTATTTCAGACCAAAATATCTGATTTACTATACCCTATTTCAGACCCATACTCCATAAATGTATACCCTATTTCAGACCTATTTTTGAGACTTTTTTCTTTTGCAACAGTTTCCACCTGTTTTTTCTTCCATTTGCCATGCATTGTCTGCAGTGACACATTTCTATATATGCTATTCCAGGCCAAAAACACGAAATCGATACCCTATTTCAGACCAAAAAGGCAAACTCTATACCCTATTTCAGACTAAAAATGTTTGAAAACAATACCCTTTGGGGTGGCACATACCTATATGGCATATATATAAGAGTACTCCCCCCCCCTCCCCCCCACCACCACCACCAGGGTCCCATTGCTGTTTGAAGAGTACAGTAGTTTCATTATATAATATGTAGGATGGTCTTGAAAGAAGGAAGTTCTCACGATATTATTCATCATCCCATGTCCATTTCACAGTAATTTATTTTGTCTCATAAGAAAGTATACAGAGTCAGTTTTAGCACCACATTCATAGGTGAAATATATAGATACTTCTCAAGTAGGTTACAATATATTTCTCAGAAGTTCTCAATTGTTGCAAGTGTTGCCTAGTACATGTACAAACACAAAATCCCATGCCAGAGAAATATAGCCCTAACCTGATACTCTCCCCTGTACTCTACTGTGAGTGAAAATGTAAAAATGCATTATAAATATACAATAATTCTACAGAATATTAGACAAATGAGAGTCAGGTTTGCACATTATCCACCACAAGTACTGTAAGATACTGTGAGACACGAGAAGGGCATCAGTTTAGTACTGTACTGACATTCTTGTCTTTAAAAAGTCTCATTTCCCATGCCATGTGGGTATAAACTAACTATTCCTAATCACAGAAAGATACTTTTTCCAGTTGGACTTAGTGAACTTCATGTTTGTCTTGATATTTAGGGACCTATGGGAAACAAAACAATTAAGCATCAAAGTATAATTAGGAATGTTGTAAAAATTGTGTTCTGTGGCATGAAATAGGTGTGTGGGTGGGTGGGAAAGCTAATTGTGGATATTATGTGGATGTAAATTATAATATCTCACCAGAAATTAATTAATGTCATGCAACTGCATTGGAAAAAAAAACTTGTTCAAAGGAAAACTTATTAAATTATAATTATCACCAAATCTACCTTGGAAAAGGAAGAAATTAATAGTAAGTAGTAAGTATGTAGTAAAGTACTGGCTTAAGTAAAATGATACTAACTGTGGTAAATGCAAATTGACTCTTCTGGCATATAAATTAGAATATATATCTTTGCAAATTGATTGTTGACCTTGAGTCACTGATTGGGGCATTGACTCATCAGTGTTATCTAATTTGAACTTGTTTAGATCATGGCAATTTTTTTCTGCCCACACCAGCTACTAAATACAGTTATCTCTTCTGAACATTAATTTATATACAGTAATGTTGTACAGTACAGCTAAACAGCTAATTCAAAAAAGCAAAAGGAAATGCAGCAATAAATTACACTTCTTTTCCTGATGCCAAATTGATAAAATAATAAATCATAATAATTTCTAGTTTACTGAAACATCATTCTGTTTATACACATTTCATAATAGTATATGTACTATTATTTATAGCAAGGGAAAGGGAGGGGGGAGCTTATTAGACTGAGAGAGGCATATTTCTAAAATTGACCTTGTGAGAGAAGAGGGATGGTTACCTGTAAGAAGGAACTATAGCACACCCAGCCACTTATTGTTTCTAATATATTCTGATATATCTGATACTTCTAGAACAAAGCAAAGACAAAACAAAGACTGTATTAGAAAGTTATTGGCTGGGTACTCTAAAGTTTAGGCCACTGACTTATAGTACTTATACAGTGTTATACAGTACATGATAACAGTAGCTGGGCAGTTAAAAAACTGCATGTTCAAACCAAGACTCACAAGTTCTTGAAATACGAAAGGTTTTACGATTTTTTACTCCAGTGTGTTCAAAACTTTGACTGAGCACTGCAGGTATAATTTCACAGAGGACAAATATTTTGATCTGTTCTTTGATAGACTGAAATGATTTACTCTAATCAAATGCACAGAAACACCAAGATTCTTCTGTGTGAGTTATATGTTGTGATTTTGTCTGAGCAAGTTGTCAAGTGGCAAAATAACCTCTGCATTGTATGCGACACTGGAAGTTGATTTAAATGTCGAGACTCAAACGGTCAAAACAATTTTCTGTCGTGAAAATGTATAGCATTGCAGCAACCAAGTTTTACCGTGGTCACAAAATGTTGGATAAACTCGAAGCAATGCAGAACGAACGAATTGAGTGACGTGAACAAAGTAAATTTACGTGTCTTACCTTCCCCTTGGAGCTATCGGCCGCCCTTCAAGCACTATTTTCTGTCTTGAATTGTTTCTCGGGCCTTGCTCTTGATCATAACTTGCTTTTAAGTGCCAGTAACCATGTTAGGCAGTTCAAATGGTTTATAAAAGTTCGATCCAAGAAGGTAAGTGCGAGTCAGCTGTGAACGGTCGACCGATTATCTCAGCTATAAATCAACCGCTAGTGTTTCTCCGATCGGATTTTTCGTCTTGCTTCTCGGAGTGCTTGTCTTGTCATCACCTTTGAAGGCCATCGTGTTAGTACAGTACCTTCCCAGATGAAGTGATGGTCTGTTGCTTCGCAACGGACTCCCAAAAGACCCTGCGGCGCGGGTGGTAGGTCGTCCCGCGAACAACATTCAAATCGCAAAAAAGCCTTCGTGTTGGGCCGGGAGAGGAAAGAACCTGGGAACGAGGTACTCTGTTTCGAGGTTCTACCCGGCATTCCCCGCGGTGCGGGTTGGTCGTATCGCGAACAACATTCAAATCGCAAAAAAGCTTACGTGTTCGGCCGGGAAAGGGAAGAGCCTGGGAACGAAGTTGAAGGTTTTACCCAGCAATCCCCGTTGCGCGTGGACGTCGCCGCGTCTGTTACGAGGTTCTTCCCAGCAAACCCCGCTACGCGGGGAGGTCGCCCCGTGAACGACATTCAAAAACAATATGTGTTTAGATTAGTACCCACGCGGGGCGTGGGAATTAAACACATACGGGCAACTTTAATGTGGAGTCCTGGACGGAAGGATTTGAAACGAAATTTTGCTCTTGGCTGCCAAAATACATTTTAAATTTCGTGGTGCAATGCGACGCATGTCTGTCCACCAAGCATATTTAATTTCCTACTTTGAAGATTATTCTTGGATTTTACTCAAACTGCACTCAAAATGAATGTTTATGTGATAGAAAATTGGCAAGGCAACATTACCTTGTTTTGCGTGGTATTCAAGTACAAGGAAAAAAAAAATGTTGACAGTTTTGGCTTTTTACTAATTAGGAGCTGTTGTCTCGGTCGCTGTTGATTGACAAGTGGCTCTGCGCTTCCCTGGGAAGGGCCCTTTTATACTGCGCCCTCGTGTTTAAGTAATTTTTCCAAAATCATTTTTTTCGAAAACGAAAGTTGTGCTAGCACATCTCTAGTGGTGAGGTGAAGTGGGGTGGGGTATGAGCTAGAAGGAACATATAGCTACTACTGCTCAAGTAAAAGTTCTTCTTAAAAAGACCTTGCATGGCCTTTATCTTATAATGTAAGCGTTGAAATTTACTGACCCCAGGAGAGTTTGAGTTTTGTTCGCTGAACACTCGCACAACGTGCACGTACAGCAAAAAGTCTTCGATCGACATGTAACAGAGGCCGGCCGTGTAGAAATATTGCAACAGCAGGGCAACTGCGGTGCACAGAGCCTGAAAAAAAAGTAGTAAAAAACAGGGACAGAGAGTCAGGGGGAGTGTCAGACACACACACACACACACACAAGCATTGCGACGGAAAGAGATAGACAAAGAGTTACAGAGAGAGGCTTTTATCATGGGGCCAAGAAATAGCCGGGCGACTGATAAATAGTTATTAAAGCACAATACTTGAAATGGTGAACTAATATGTTTGGAGACATTGCTTACCGTTGTCTTAGTTTAGTTTAGACTAATCAGAAAGTGAATTCCGACATTGCAAAGAGTTCTTAATACACTCGTAATCACTTCCTCTCCAAATCGGGAGGCATTACAGATCGGTCCACCTATTGTCTTGTATCACAGAACAAGTCCAAAACATACAACCAGAAGGTAATTCAAATACAAAAATACCTTCTCCGTTCCATTTCTTATCCCTTATAGACATCATTGTATCACGTCACTTACGTGATTTGAGAATGCTCTGACACCAGCAAGGAAAACAAGTTGCCTAGCCAACAGTGCGCATGTCAAGTTGACACGCACTTGGGAGTGAGGGTCGGTAATGTCCCTGAAATGCATATTAATGAGGACTAGCACTCTAATAATTCCTGGATACCAGTTGTATTACATATTTGAGACAACTTACGAAAAGAGAAAGAAGGCGACCAGTGTAAGGATTTCTGCAATCATCGACAAGGTCAGTCCGAAGTACGTCATGATCGTCAGGGCCATTTTGTCTGCCTCGGGAATCTGAATCTAGAGAAGACAGCTTTCCTCAACTTTCGAGGCCTGAAAAGGCAGCCCTGTCTAAACGTACTCGCTAGTGACTCAAGTTTGCAAACTCATGACGGGCGTACGGAATTGCAATGAATTTGAACTCAGCTCAAAGCGGGTGACAAAACGAACTCAAGTTGAATGCAAATGGAAGTTTGTGTCTACCTTATGGGTTGGTTTGGCCAGAGGAAGACTAGGTTAAAGTAAAAATGATAGGAAAGCTATAGTCTATTTGATTAAAATAAAATGTAAGAAGTTATGTAACGCTATGTACTAGTGATGCATAATTTCGTGTTGTCTTTGGTATGTATTGTAACTTAGATCAAGGGCGTTACCTCTGACATGTTTCTGGACCGGCATCAGGACAGCGAAATGTTTCGGGTGGTCACATGAATACTCCGTGTGTGAACGAGTTCCAACTGGACATGGTCCGACCGGTCTTCGACCACTTTCCTCCTGAGAGAATCTGGAGCAAGCGACAACAAGAAGGCAAGACACTAACAGAAAAAAGTACAAGAATACAAGTGAATAAGGTATATCTTGGAATGCTTGAAGACGAAAGAAATGTAAGGGTATAAATGTATAATTCATGCAACACTCACCTTCTGTAGTAGCTTCTTTTCTTTTGTTTCAGCACTCACAACAATGATGTCGGAATTTACTCTGAAAAGAATTGGTTTTAATATGTCATTTTGTGTCATTATACGGCAATGGACTATGTTTATTGTCACCGAAAATTCTTCTCAAAAACCCCTACACGAAAACTCACAGTAAACTAGAATTTTGCCCATCTAATGTTAGGAAACAATGTGGGCACTTGATTGGCGTGTTGAGCTGTGCGAGAGGAGCCTAGAATTGTCATTTTCCGCGTACTTTGCAAAACTAATGAGACTGCATGCACTACTGGCATTTGGTCGGTGAAAGGACAAGAAATTGCCTTGAGTTGACGTCGACTTGCATGTTTTTAGTGACGTTCCGTAGATATGCCTTTAATATATTTGTATCGACGCGGACATTAACACTTGCTAGCTGTCGGATCGCGGCCACTTCGGATATTCAATATCGCGACATTTTCTTTCGAATCAAAGATATAGACAAATACTCTCTACTCTATACTAGTACACCCTCACTGATAAAAACTGTTTCACGGGTTTATTGAAATCACTCTAACTACTATTACATTAGTACTACTACTATATTACAGACTACTATACTACTACTACTACTACTACTACTACTACTACTACTACTACTACTACTACTACTACTACTACTACTACTAGTACTAGTACTACTGCTACTGCTGCTGCTGCTTCTACTACTGCTACTACTGTTGCTGCTGCAGCTACTACTGCTGCTACTGCAACTGCTGCTGCTACTGCTACTGCTACTACTACTACTGCTACTGTTACTGCTGCTGCTGCTACTGTTTGTCTCCAGAGGTTTGTCTCAGCAGAGACTTAATGTCTTTGTAAACCACTGCAACCAGATATGCAGGTACAAAGTGTCTGAATTACTAATTACTAAAGTGTTTGAATTACTGTTTGTCTTGCGACCTGGCTACATCTTCTGGATCTGCAAAACTGACAATGACACAGTACCATATTTGAAATTTGAACACACTGGACAAAAATCAAAATGGAGTCTGCAATCACGAACATCTTACACAGAAATAACTGTTCACTAAAGTTAGACAATATAGGATTTTCAGTTTCTTTCAGCATTAACTACCCTGGTTCCTGAAATTACTCCTTCAAGAGTTATCCGATAAGGGCAGCGGCGACGAAGCGAACGGAAAGGACAATTGGGCCAGCGAGGTAGAAACCTCACTTCCATGAGTTCAGCTGAACTTCGTCGCTGATTGGTTAATGTTTGACAAACACAATCAATGGCGATCGCGAGCGAGAAGAGCTTGCATGGAAGTGAGGTTGCTACGTCGCGCGCCCAGAGGTTCCCTCGCCACCGTTCGCCTTTGCCGCTCTCTGCCGAGCCTTCACCGCTCTTCATTGGCAAGCGAGGAACCTCTGGAACCAGGGTAAGCGTTAACAACATTTCCTGATGAAGTTTAGAGGCAAGTGAAGATTTGTTGTCAGATGATGGTATTTATGTCTCTGGTCGCTGCTGTAGTTGCGCAGTTTGGTCGTGTTATTAGTGGTTAAAAGACTCAAAAGTTTCAGTGGTTGGTCAGTTGTTAGGGATGTCGTTTATCAGTCGTTTGTTAAGTACAACTTTAATGTTACAATTTCTCCTTAGACACGATCTCTTCCTACAAACCCACAATCTCATATCAAAAGTCTCATAACTATTCACCACGCATGCTCCGCGAAATCAAAGACATCTTGAACAGGACGGATTTTAAGACAATTCTGATTGGTTACAAATACAATAGAGCCGTTTTCAGATGACTGTCGAAAGTAATCATGTCATTGCTTTGGTTTTGCGTTTGCTACGCTTTTGGATTGGTCCACACGAGTTTGTCAGCATGCTCAGCCAATCAGAAACAAAATCAAAATCAAAACCAAACCCAAACACTTCTCACGCAAGCGATGGTGTGTACTCGCATTGCTGAATGGAAAGTAAAACCAAATGCAAGACCAAACGCGAATTACTTTGGCTTCCGATTGGCTGAGCTGATTGGTGGTGTGATTACTTTGGTTTTGGCTTTCGACAGTCATCCGAAAACCGCTCTAATTATACGGGTGATAACTGGTCTTTTCTAGAGCGCATGCGCCGTAAGAAGCAAAGACACATAATTCAGCCTTACCAAATTTCCCGGAAGAAATCGTCGTAATATCGGCGTCATTCAATTGATTCTTAGCGAAATTAAGGGCAAAATCTTCGAATTCTCTGAACGCTTCTAAAATGGATTCACCATCATTTGGTGTGGTCTTCTCAATCAGATAATTCGTAAGACTGGAAACCAACTGTGCGAATTAAGGATGTTATTTCTTTTACATTTGAGGCTAATCTCACCTTATTAATGAAAAATTGATGTGGATAAAACATGCCCTCCTTTTTGGCAAAATCTAAAGAATCATTGAGAAGAAATACTGCTATACTAGGAGCTCTATAATGGCAGTGAAATGCTGCCTGTCTGCACGCACTGATATAGCATCTCTTTTTGCTGTGTTTTCCATACTTTGTCCATTCGCACACACTAAATCGATATAACGAGATTATGCAATTGGTTTCGTTTGAGACCACATCGGGTCAGTTAGCTCAAAAGCAACCGAGTGCACTGGAGCTACGAGCTTTTTGTAGCTGAACAACAAATCAGCCACGACATTCCAGTTGCCTTGAAAGCGAGCGAGAACGCTTTGATACAAACACGGTCGGAGTTTCGCTCAAACAGGACGCGCATTCAGCATACGTGCAACGCAAGTCCCAAAGGCATATGAACGAATGGTACGACAATATTACAGAGAGGAATATATTTTCTAAATCACATGATCATGACAGATCTAACAATAGTCTCCACCGAGTATCGACTGACGAAACAAATGAACTCTTGTCACAAACTAACCGGATAACTGCGGAATACGTATCAGCATAATGCAGCGAATATGAAGTGTTGTTTTTCGCAGAGCTCTTTAGGAAAATCGGGTGCTGTTTAGTTCAATGCCTGTTTCTTTTATATCAACGACGTTTTGCTCTAGCGACTTCCACGTATATCGCGTTGACGTCAACGTTTCTACAACCTACACTTTTACCGCAGCCATAGTTCAGTCAAGCTATCGGTTGCCAAAATATAAAGAATAGTTTGAAATTACCAACCGGTAGGGAACATCAGTGACAAAAGTCTTGGGACACTCGCGCAGTTTCAGTAATTTCTCCACTGTTTCGGTTGAAAGACAACCCTCTCCCCCGTTCAATGTTGAAGTGGCCTGAACCTGTTTTTCCAAACACACGCAACATTGTACAGAGGGGAGGGGTGAGAATAATGGTTTCGCGCCTTGCAATACGCTTAGTCGATGACTTGCGTCTGAGATACTTCAATTTTTGAAAGTGTTCCAAGAACTTTTGTTACTGATTGTCTGAGACTACGTGTATCAGTTTATTCGCAATCTATAAGTTTCAGCCGGAAAAGACTTGCATTTTTCTGCTAAATCCGACAAGATAGGATACCGCATATTATTATATTGTCCTTTTTGCGTTCGACGAAGGAGAACGCACTCGAATTGCGTCATTTCCGGTCTGGATGCCATGCGATTTCAGGGTTTTGGGCGTCATCTTTATACGGTCCCAGGAATGTGAGATTGCCTCGATCTCGTGTAGTAATTGGTAACCATAGTGAAGCAGAAATAAACCTCGAAAGGTTCGTGGTATGGTAGCTAGCGCATGCTCAGGGGTGAAAAGAATTCGATTTTCAACTGCGTCAAGGATCGGATGGGATCTTTCGTTACTGCGTCAAGAATCTTTCGTTTTTTGCCAAAGTAAGTGAAACTGTGTTGATTTATTTGAACTATCGATAGAACCTATGAGCAAAGCTGTTTATCAGAATATTGCCAAGAAACAGACGTTGCAATTCCCTCCGAGCTGTGATGTGTCAACTCAGCTGTTTTCCACAGGAGATACAACTTCTCTTTGCATTCGGAGTTTGCCACCGTATTCCCTTTGGCCATTGGACACGAGTGCAGATCATTTCATTTTGCTGGGCTATGAAGCTCAACAATACGAGTTTCTGACCATGTCTATAGTAGGTGGTCAAACAACAAAATACTTAAATCCCAGTTATTTGGCTGGGTGGCCTTTGGGCCTAATGACCATGCCCACAGTAGGTGGTCAAATAAACAACATTCAACCCAGTTGTGTAGCTGGGTGGTCACTGAGCCAAATGACCATAATGCGTGGTCACAAACAAGCAGAGAGAAGTTGTGCTGTAGAACAGAGCTGTGTTTTCCATGACCCTTTGTTAGCACCTTTGACTTTGACAAGTCATGAATCATTGATTGCAGAGAGTCAAACATGCATTACACACGAAACTACTGATGTTTTGATAATAATTTAGTTGAACCTTATGCATTACAATACAACATTCAGAGCAATCATAATTTTGCTGGATCAAAAATTTGTCAATATAGCATGTCAATAAAACCTTCAGTGAGGGACAGCGCAAGAAATCCTGTTAGAAAAAACAGTTACACAAGACAGCGTGACAGAGATGGATCAAGGGTTTCTGTCAAAAGGCTACATAAGATCTTTCCTTCTAAATGTTCAAGTAAAAGATTAAGATGTGCTATAACCAAAAATGTCCCCAAAAGTTCTTTTCTAAGAAGATTGATAACAAATTTTAAACCCTATACTTTGAAATATATCTATTATAAATATTATAGTAGGTATGTTTTTTCTTAAAAAAAAAGAGGAAAGAACATCAGAATCAAAACAATCACAGAAAAGACATGTACCTGCTAAACGCCAGTAGTTTGGTCTGACCAATCCGGACAAAATGCCTCGCTTTCATGTCACGTAAATATAGGCATTAGCATTCAAGATGACGTGTCTAGGTAATCGATATGCATAGATTATTATGGGTAAATTTTAAGATTTAAATATTAATTTAGTTAGGGATAATTTTGGCGCCAAATTGGTTGGCGCGTTCGATACGTAATATCTTGCGTTTCTAAGGTCAACATGTGGTTTCTAGGTAACCAGTTGGGACAGATTGCCTCGCTTTCATGTTATGATTGATTGATCAATTTGAGATGCAGGGTAGCTATGGGACGGGTACCGTGGGGAAATTGAAATGAAAATGCACAACAAAGTGATATTGAAAAACATTTTTAATGAAAAAAGATATGTGTTATGAAATTTTACATGTAGCAATGTTAATGTTTTATATTGTCAACAATTCCTTTGAGCGCTTGTTTGCCAAGAAGCTTAGCCATTGATCCAAATGTAGGATTTGGTCCGCTAAGGAACATCGACAAGTCTCAATTCGACATCGATCCTAATTCAAGAGAGAATCAAGAATTTTATCAATGTCGAATTGAGACATGTCATCAGTTGACGGTTCCGACCAATCTATTAGGTCAACATATTCTGTAGGTGGTATGGTGCTGTTGAGGAAAAAAGAAAGATATTTTGTGAATGATTTGTTTAAACTGTGTATACGGCTTTGAGAACAAAAGTCAAGTGAAACGAAAGAACAATCAAGATTGATTAACTTACCTCTCCGCAATGCTGGATAACGCCGTTGGCGTATGGTGCTGTGGTATGGTGCTGTTGAGGAAAAAGAAAGATATTTTGTGAATGATTTGTTTAAACTGTGTATACGGCTTTGAGAACAAAAGTCAAGTGAAACAGAAAAAACATTCAAGTTTGCTTGTGAAATGATTTGTTTAAACTGTGTATACGGCTTTGCGAACAAAAGTCAAGTGAAACAGAAAAACATTCAAGATTGTTTGTTAACTTACCTGCCTGCATCGGCACAATTACTACCCCCGTCTTCCATGCCGTCGTCGTCTTCTGCTTCAGGTCCGACCAACCCGTACATGATTACGTTTATCATTTTTTATAACATAGTCACGATACAAGTCGCGCGCTGATTGGTCGAAAACCGTGGTTTGCCAGAGTATAAACCACACTTACCCGTGGTTTATAAGTTATAAACCACGCTTACGTCATCCTCTGGCAAAAAAGAGAAAATAATGCGAGAATGGAGTCACCAATGCCCAACTTCGAGATAAAATTTGGCTTTAAGTGAAGGCACCGGCTAGTACGGTTCACCGTGAATCGGTAAAGAACGTGACCTCATCAAAAAGCACTTCAACAGTTTGGAGAGGGAAAATCTATGTCGAAGAACAGCAGGTTTCTTGTCAGCGTCGTGGAAAGCGACTCGGTTTAAGCACTGTCCCTAAGTACAGCATATTTGGGAGTCACAATTACATCAGTGGGTTGTTTGAATGAAGTTGAATGCTTCAACAAGGAAGGAGAGAGCAAATCATTCAGTTGAAGAAGATCAGCCGTGAGCAATCACTGAACATGAACGGCGAAGACAGACGAACAGACGTGTTTGTAGTGATGCAAGAGAAAGAATTTCCGACGATGTGACTGAAAAAAATGATTGAAGAATTTTCGGACGGACTTCAAATGATTGTACTACGAGGTAGAGTCAAGAAATCGGTAAGTTTTCATTCACACAATTTTCGAGTCGGCCGTTGGAGCATTTGTTGATTCCCTTCAAATTTGCATTTTATGCACTAGCCGACTGTATGATTTCATGTACTTGTATTCCAAAGTCCTACAGGAAATATAGTTCTTTACTGTGAGATGTTGTCTAATTTTATAGAACTGACGGCCTGGTTGAAAAATTGAAGCGAAAATGTAATGACTTGGCAATTCGGACCGCCGAGCCGTTTAGGAGAATCTATTTTTTCATCGCTGTTAGCATTCCAACATTTTATGATGAATAAAGACAGTTTTATTGTGAAAGTTTTGAAGTTCTATGTTATAAAACAAATAAACCAGCTTCAAGCGTGCTCCGTTCAGAAATAAAGCACTTAGCAAGTGCCGAGAGCACTCAAGAAGTGGGGAAAAACGCTCGCCTTCGGCTCGCGTTTCTCCCTACACTTCTTTCGTGCTCTCGTCACTTGCTGCGTGCTTTATTTCTGAACGGAGCACGCTTGAAGCTGGTTTATTTGTTAAATATATGGAATTATATAATGGAACATCCTTCTCTTGTGGGGACAGTTTCTTCAGGTCGCTTAGCACAACAGATAACTTGAGATGGAGTGTCTCCGTTTCATCTCGAACCGGGATCGGTTCTTCGCCGATGCGTTTTATCATTTCTTCGATGGCAGTAATATTTTCGTTGAACACAGGCATGTTGATGAGCTTTTTCACGTTTGCGAACAAAAGATTAAAGTGAAAATACACGCAGCTTTGCTAATATATTTATAGCTGTAAAGTTCATTAGTTTTAATTATTACATGATTTCTTTCTTAAATTTGCTCATCAAAAGAAGGCTTGTCAGTAGGAACTAGAAAGAACAGGCCATTGTATGCGTTGAGTTATGATTGTGGGCGTTTAATTGCGTTTGCTGGGATTGAAGCTGCCAAAACTTTCAATGCATAGCGATGGACAGTGTTTGTTTGAAGCTGTCAAACTGTCAATGCATAGCGATGGACAGTGTTTTGTTTAAGCTGTCAAAACTGTCAATGCATAGCGACGGACAGCGTTTGTTTGAAGCTGTCAAACTGTCAATGCATAGCGACGGACAGTGTTTTGTTTAAGCTGTCAAAACTGTCAATGCATAGTGACGGACAGCGTTTGTTTGAAGCTGTCAAAACTGTCAATGCATAGCGACGGACAGTGTTTGTTTGAAGCTGTCAAAACTGTCAATGCATAGCGACGGACAGTGTTTTGTTTAAGCTGTCAAAACTGTCAATGCATAGCGAAGAACAATGTTTGTTTGAAGCTGTCAAAAATAGGATGACATATATAAGTGATACGGAAACTGAGAGCTTTCAAAAATCGTACGAAGTCGAAAGAAAAGAAGGAGTTAATCAATTACAATATGGCTCAAGCGTTTGTCGTAAGTATCGCTTATATGATTGTATGTGTTGTATTTTCTCTACATCTCTTTGCATGCTTGTACGTTTAGTGTTTCTAAAAAAGAACCAAAACATTTTATGTTCTTTTAGGATCTCATGAAAAGGAAAGTAGGAGAGAACGACGTGGAGAAAGTTGCGCCCAGGAGACGTATCGAGTTTGAGGTAGGCGTCTCCGGAAAAAGATGTATTTTTTATACCCTACTTCTGCTAATATATATTTTGCTTGGACAGACGTTACCCGACTCGACGACCTTCCAGCCTTTTTGCCCCAACGAACAAACTTCATCTGTGGCAGCAGATGCAGATACGGCTAATGATGTAAATGTGAGTGAGAAATTGTTCTATTTTGCTTCTGATGTACAATGAAAGTGCTTTTATTTTCACGCTCATATTAAAACTAGTCCCCATTCCACGCTCACTTTAACACTAGTCCCCATTCCACGCTCACTTTAAAACTTGTCCCCATTCCACGCTCATATTAAAACTAGTTCCCATTCCACGCTCCTATTAAAACTAGTCCCCATTCCACGCTCCTATTAAAACTAGTCCCCATTCCACGCTCATTTTAGTCTTTATTTTTTATTTATTTATTTTATTTTATTTTTTATTTTATTTTATTTATTTATTTATGTATTTATTATTTATCTTATTATTTACTATTTATTTTATTATGTTATTTATGTTATTGATTTATTTATTTACAGAATGTGGAGGTGCTCTCTTCGCCAGCTAATGACGAGGACGAGGTGAATGTGAATGTGAAGGATAAGAAGAATGATATCAAGGATGATATAGAGGAAACAGGGACTATGGTGAGGCTGAGTTTCCCTAAACAATATTCAGGGAGATGTCGATGTATACACGGCTTACATAGCTAAACTTGTGTTTAAAGAGAGAAGAAGGAGAGGGCAGAGAAGAGGAAGAAGAAGTGGTGTTCGGATCCAATATGTTATGCATGGCAATGTCAACATAGGATTATAGATTGTGGATGGAGTGTAGAGGAATCTTAGATTTATTATTTAGTTAATTTTTCTTTTGCATTTTAAGAGAAAGGAGTTTAAGAGCGACTTTTTTTTCTGACCGGGTGAGGAGTGGCACATCAGTCAAAATTCGGGGTTCTTTTTATTTTGTCAATAGATAACCTATGGTTTGCCAATTACTCTGGTATATTTAGTTTGTCCGGAAACTTTCTTATTTCGTGAAATTTTTGAAAAATCGCCATACCCCTCGAAATGGCTAAAATGAAAGGATTTGGAGGACCACAAAAACCTTTGCACGTGACCGCGCAACAAAGCTCTACACATAAATGTCTTCATCTATTGATTAAGAAGGCATCCACGAGCAATTTGAGCCTGTAAATAGAATTATAGGTCAAATATTGAATATCTGGTGTCGGGGCAAAGACAGCCCAAATTTCATGCTCGCAAATCTCAGTTCAGAGCACTTTTTCAAAAAATCATTTCTATGTCCGGTATTACTCAGATTTGCACAAAAACTCGGTTGTAATATCTAGAAGTGTTGTTTTTATCAAGAATATAAAAATTAGTTTGGTACTTTTCCACGTCGGGCTGGAGAGGCCCAATTTTGTTTCATCTTAGGCGCGCAATGCAGCCTGGGTATTATGCAATCAAAACAAGATGGCGTCTTCAGTGGAGCGCAAAGTTCGCGCCATGCTCTTGAAATGTAAATTATCTGTAGCAGCAGACAGCGAAAAAGATGAAATATTCATTAGGAACGTGTTTCGGGAACTGGATGGGTTGGTGGCGGCCGTGTGCAACAAGCACAATGGATCGGTTCGACACGAAGAGTGCCATCCTATCGTCGATATATGGCCTATCGCGGAGCGAACGCTGTTCAAGCTCCATGAAGCTATTGGTCGAAGACTACGGTCCACGCCGACATCAACAACGCCTTGGTTCTGTTCATTTACGCGGGAAATACCACAAGAAGTGTTCCAAGTTATCTGGAAGGAGATTATAGAACACAACAGTTTCGGACACCATGCAACAGAAACCCCTGCATATGTCAAGATCTGTATCACGGACAAGAGGAAATTGGTGTACGTATTTAACCGGATGAATGACGAAAGAGTTCTGTTGAAGAAAAAGCTGCTGTTGAAGAAACAGTTTCCGGGAAAGGGATTCGCTGAGGTTCTAGTTTCAAATGATTATTCTCAAGTAAAACAAGAACAGTGAAGTACTAACCACAGAATTTAATTATGGTTTTTGGAACAGTTATGGCATACCTCAACACTGACCAGATTAAAATATGATTAAAATATTGTTTTGTAGCAATAATATTATTTTTGCTGTACATTGTACAATGTTCATAGATGCATGGACTGGTATGCTGGGACTGCAAATCCCTTGGTTGTGTACATACTGGTAATAAATTAATTTTGTACCCCTGCCTACTACTTACAAATTTTGAAAGAGAAGCTTAACCTGATTTTATTTGACTGTCAATTTCTCCCTGCTGGCAGCTTGACTTGATCAGTGTGAACAGGTTTGAACTGCAAATTTCACAGAGAGGCTCGACATTCCTCTTTGATAGGCCACAGTGGCAGTAGGTGTCCTTCTCACAGAAATGAGGGACAAATTTGTCCTTCTCAACTGGCTTGGGTGTGCTCTCGCCAACAACCATTCCCCTTCTGTAAGCAGTGGGCTTTGGATTATTCTCCCGCAGCCAAATGATTTCCATGAAATCATGCCTGAATATTTGCCACCACCGCAAGCGCTTTCCTCTTGTTGTGTTCTTCATGTATGATGCCAGCCTTGAGTGTTTGGCCTCTCTTCCTTGCATACTGTTTAGGCCAAGTCCAAATCCTAGCTCCTGAAAGATCTTACATGTGTAAAAAGGAATGGCCTTTCCTATGGTCCACACTGTTGGACTTGGGCGCAAAAACAGAACTTGGCAATTGAAGTATTGCTCAGATTGATATTTTAAATCATCTAAATCAATTTGGTTAATGTGAACCCTACTGTAAAGAGAACAGCATTACGTAAGCACAACCCTGAATATGCAAGTGCATGCAAATGAAGTAGTTTGCCATTGTCGATGCCTTCAATTCTAATCAAAGTCTGACACAAATACATAAAGTGCCAACAGAAAAGCTTGGATTCCTTCCCAGTAAATCTATACTGGAAAGATTCAGCATTCTTCTTCTCTCTGAGCCACTTCATTACAAACTTCACCAGTCTTCCAGCTTTGAAGACCATTTCAACACATTTGATGTACTTGACCAGGGGGGCATTGGGAGGAAGTTTGTCAGTGTTACCTTCAGCCTTCTTCAAGTCATTTGGATTTGTTAGTGTCAAAGCAATGTTCATGATGTCCAGATTCCATTTTTGCCAAGCATTGTTAGTGTTGTGGAGAGGCTCTGGTTTTAATGTGTCCACATATTTACCAAGGGGAGGTTCCTGTTCCTGTCTTGACTGATGAGTTGCAATGAAGGTAGTTACTTTGCCTCTGTCTTTCTTGTCTTTACAATCTGGAGGGAGTTTGTTTTTCCTCTTGAATGCAGCCACCTCCTTTGCATCTTTGACACGTTGCTCATGGGTCCATGGCTTCCATGTTGACCTTCCATCTTCACCAATAGAACTTCCAATGGACATCATTGTGCTTTTGGTCACATTTGCAAATGTTGAAAAATAGGTTGCTGCATTGTTCAGTTCCCCAGCCATTGAAGCCATCCACTTCTGGTCACTGGGAACTAGTTTACACTGGAATGAAACTTTCTTACCTCTAACTTCATACTCCTTTTCTTCAACTTGAGCCATTTCTTGAACAACATGCTTTGTGTACTCATACATGAGTTCATGGGTCTCATCACAGTTAGCTCCCATCAGGAGGAAGTTGTTGTCACAGCTCTGGACTCCATCAAGAAGATTCAAGAAGCTTACAAGGAAGGATGTGGCAGTGTCATCTTTACCAAAAGGTGCTCCATCTGCTCCAATGGCAATGAAGAATTTTCCTTCCTCTCCATGAAACCAGTGCAGGATTTTGTTGTGTTCATCTACCTGCAAATACATCTCAGCTAAACGCAGCAGGAATTCTTCCAAGGGACGGTACACACCAGTTACACCAGGCTTTCCCAGCTTTGATGCAAAATCCTGAATTTATTATGGAACAGGAATGATAATCTAAAGCTATAGCTATTGATCCAAACTACAGTATTGTTATATATGGGTATGTAATGCATCTACACCAAATGTATAACAATATAATTCGGCATGTTGCACTAATAATTTATAGTAGTCCTGTCCCCTAAACTTATACCAGTCCATTTATTCAAATCATTCACTCATTCATTCATTTATTTATGTATGTATTTATTTATTTGTTTTTTCCTTTTTTTTTGCACACATATTCACATGGTGCCCATAGGGGCAATTACATGAGACTCACCAAACTCAAACTGGTAACCCCACGAGACGAGAATGAAAGTGTGAAATGACTTACATGAGACTGTATGAATGAGAAATCCTTGTTTACGTTTACATGAAACCTGACCTTGACATATTACCTCTAAATCATTCACAGTTCCCATGTTGATACCCTTGATGTAAGACAGCAGGCGGTCATATGGCAGAGCCCTTGGAACTGGTACACCAGGCATAAAGCTCACTTGATCCTTCCTCATGTCTTTGTACTTTCGTTTACTCAAAATGCCCCCCTTGTAAAGCAAGGTTGCACTCCGAATAATGTTGTGTTCACTTTTCTCATATTCCTGAACCTTGTCCCTAACAACACTTGGTAGTACTTTCTTAGTGTAGACCTTGGAAGATTTGATGAATGTTGCCAGTTGATTACTAGAACACTCGTTCATCAGTGTTGACCACATCCCATTGAAAATAGGGTCATTGTTTGAAGAAGGCGTGCAGTGAATCTCCTTGAGTGCCATGACACTCGCCTTCCTCCTTCGCCAATTTTGCACTTTTGACAGATCAAGGTTGTCACTATTTTCTTTGCAAGCAATACTTTCTTTGTTGGGCATCCTTGGACGCTTGGGTGTTGCTGTCAGTGGCCACTCGTCTGTTGCACAAGCCTCAAGTTTTTCAGCCTTCAAAAATGTTGAGGCACAATGAGTCTAAAAATTCTTTAACTATTTTTCTTTTCTTTTTTTTTTTTTGATATTCCATGCACTGTATTATCTGTATCAGTCTCCCCCATCCATTGAAGAAATCCTATTGGGGCCACCATATGACCCTTTTCTGAATGGCTCATATAATATTACCATATTCATCATTGAAGTTATGACCATACAACAATTGATAATGTATTTATCCGTTCGAATTCATCATGTGTTCATCATAAGAACATTGTTGTGCAAATTCAACAAAGCAAAATTCCTATATTGATGTCAATAGACGTGTTTGTGATCAATAACCTCATTGATTCCTCTCCACAATCTCCAGAGGCAGTACTCGACACGCACTAAATTAAAATATAAAACACGATGGAAAGCTCCTCACCCACCTTTCTCTTAGCATAGTTTATGCGGTTTAGCATATGCTTGACTTTTGAATTATTTTCGACCATTTCCTTCGCGCAGTTTTCCAAATGTAGTTTCCTCCGTTTCGCGTACAACCCAATGTTGAATCGACCCTTCGGCCGCCGCATTGGAAGTGGAGTCTGATACTGGTCCACAGCCCTTGTTGTAAGATGTATATTTTTAGAAGGAAATTGCAGATCGAACGCATTTTTGGAAAGAACATAAACCACTCTACAAAGTTATCGTTTCGGATTTTTTTATTTCGCATTCATTTCAAAGAACA
This sequence comes from Plumapathes pennacea, assembly GCA_964036295.1. NCBI lineage: Eukaryota > Metazoa > Cnidaria > Anthozoa > Antipatharia > Myriopathidae > Plumapathes > Plumapathes pennacea. The sequence continues at coordinate 26,452,110 of OZ038463.1, read as the reverse complement.
ACGTCTTCAAAAACACGCTTACGATTCCTCCATCTCAGCCATAGAGTCCATCGGAGTGGCCACAGTGCGGGTCTTGTTGTACGGCGAATTCTTGCTCAATTCCAACAAACAATATATCAAAACAAACAGCGTATCCTCATCTTTTAGAAAATCCCGCCAAAACAGCGTAAAATCGTATCCCATGGGAGTGGTAGATGTTTATTTGAACCTTACAATAAGTAACGTTGAGGGGGGGAGGGACGGGAGAACTGGACCGCGCTCGCCTCAGTCTCCCAAGTGGCTGAATCAAAAAGAAACAAATTCAGTCCACTCCAGCCCGACGTGTTCATTGCTTGAAAGAACTAACGCAGCTAATTTTGCCAAAATCACACCATCGACCTGTAAACAACGCGCAACGATCAATTCACACTTTCGAATAAACTCGAATAAATCTTCGCCTACTACCTCAAACTTGGCACAAAACTCTGTAGGAGACCTTATAACAAGTTTAACTTTCAATACCACCGGTTAACGATTGATTTATGTGGTTTTTTTCCTATCAAAATGCCTCTTCAACTCAGTGGTTGACAAGCGCTAACTGATCGCTTCACTTTCTTTGCCAATTCACGCCTCATTTCGCTTTATTATGCTACAATATAGCACAAATGTGTTTCCAAGGATGTCCCTGTCGCTTTAAGAGCTCTTTCGTGTAAAAAATGAAAGATTCATGCAGTCAAAACATACGCGCCGACGTCGCCGTGCATTCGTTGTTTGTGTCACGCAATCTTAAAACTTAGCGAGATATGTTTATTATATTTTATTTTATAGTTGTACATTGATATCCCTTGTTTGACCCAAAAATATGTTAACTTTGTTTTGTCATTATCGCTACCGGGAATGAAAATGCGACATGAAACAACAATAGAATTTGTACTTGAAATGATACATGAATACATATCTGGCCAAGAAATATTTTTTTATACACAAATAAAACATGATAAGATCAGTAGCTTTTAGTGGCTCCTGGATTTTAAACTGAGCTGACTTTATTTACCAAAACGAGTTATTTTACCGGATCCGGCTTAATGAACTGCACACAGATCTAATGAGAAACTGACAAGGAAGTGATATGTACATTTTATTACTGGCCTAACTGGCAAGAAATCTTTATTTATGTGGCTGTCTCTCGAGAGTTTTATCTGTTCGTGAAGCGCATGACTTATACAAATATTGCATTTATTCACTCATTTGGACACCATGTTGTGTTGTGTTTTTTTTTCTCTCTCGGCTCTAATAAGACCTCTTCTCAAATTTACATCACTAACAGAGATTCACATTTTAGTTTATTTTCCGTATTTTTCTTTCTATTCAGTGGCCGCCTTGTTTTGTTACTCAGTGCCGAGGGGAAAAAAAGAAAATGAAAGGACTCGTAAAGGCGGGGTTGGGCGGGGCAACTTCCGTTTTACTTTTTCCCAACACACCAAAATGAATACCTATATTGGTTTACCAGGAATTCAATATTCGACCTATAATTCTATTTATAGGCTCGTGGATGTCTTCTTAATCAATAGATGAAGACATTTAAGAACAGAATTTCGTTGCGCGGTCGCTGCGAAGGCTTTTGTGGTCCTATTAATTCCTTTCATTTTAGTCATTTTGAGGCGTAGCGGTTTTAACTTTTTTCTTGAAATTCCAAAACTGTTTGAACAAAATAAATATACGAGAGTAATTGGCACACCATAGGCTATCTCTGGACAAAATATGAAGAACCCCGATTTTTGACTGATGTGCCACATTTTTCTCATTTCACCCGGTGTTTAGGAAAATTCGCTCTTAAGAGTTTAAAGAGAGCAAAGAGGACGTGTGATACGCGACCGTATGAGATGAAAAGAAGAAGAAAGTACCTAGGTCGAATGATGTGTGCTACACGATTGATTTTTGTTTACAGACACTTCGGCGGGTGATGTGTGATTAAATTTTATTTCGTTTACGATATATATATTCTAGTTAGAACCCGTATTTCTTTTTTCATTAGGATACGGTGATCAAGCTCTATGTTGATGAAGATGAGGATACTTATGTATTTTTTTTCTGTTGAAATTTTTTAGATGTCAAAGATTGGTGATAAAATTGACAATGAATTTGTCAGTAGGTTTATATGGAGGGCCAATAACGAGAAACAACTTATCTTCACTATCATGAGGTTGAGAATGTTTCCCTTTATACTAATGATACTGTTTAAATGATTGTGTGTGTAGTAAATGATCTTTCATATTTCGTTACGTGATAGACTATGATTAGATTAATTTTTTTATTTTAGATGTTTTATGAAGGAAGCGATGAAGAAGAGGAGGAGGAATTAGAAAGTTCATGTTATCATGGTTGTCAATATTGTAGTTGTCGTGAGGATGTTATGTTTGATTTCGGTCTGTGCTAAGTAGTTTGATGAAGTTTAGTTTTTTATTTTCCATTTGTCTAACAAATGTATTGAAGGAAAAACAATAAAAAGTTATAATCATGTTTTATTAAGTATATGTCAATAAATACACTTTGTTGTTATCACCTTTTTCTTTTTTACAAAGTTTTTCTCCAGAGGTGTACAACTTATTTTCTTTCAACTCCTTCTATAATGAACATGTCTCTATGAGCATCTTTTCCAAAATGGATATGAGTTGTTTTCGTAAAAAAACAACAAGTATTGTGGTTGGGCCATCAATTACATCCATTTCTGCCTCATTCTCATCCATTTTCTCAATCAATTTGGTTATGATATCATCTTCGGTTTGTCTCACATATTCTTCACCATATATAGTTTCCATACCATTCTTGAAGCAAGCGAACACGCAAAGTGGCATCTTTATTGCCAGCGTTTTCTCCATTCGGTTTGCGAAGAAGTCCTTTTTGTGGAAAAGATTGTGTGGTAGAATACCTCTGATGAACTTGATTATGTATGCCAAGCCATTTGTAAAGGCACATGATATTAAATCATGTGCATCTCTTGAGTGGAGGAATCGCCTAAGCGCCTGTTTCATTGATTTTTTAGTCATGTCAGAAAATGATTTTACATCAAATGATTGATAATTTTTTTAAAATTTCTATTTATAGCTGTGGTGGCCATACCCAGAGTTGAATGGAGATTCATTCAAAAGGGCTATAAAGCGAGGTGATTATCAATCAGAAGACGATTGGTCGTTCCCAGAGCTGAATGGAGATTCATTTGAAAGGGCCGTGATGAATAATGATTACCAGCCAGAACATATAGGTGACTCCGACTTCCACACTGGCATATTTGATGTGGCAGCAGCAGCAGCAGCAGAAGGAGAACCTACAATGATGTTAGGCGGTGCTAATGCAGCATACAAAGATAATGATCTCTGGAACCTTAAGGGGAGAAAAGAAAGATTTATAAAGAAGTATGGGGTAACAGAGTATGACTTCACGTTCCATCCATCACGACATCACATGGCTTCCTTTGAAGGACTATCAACAGATGACAAACTTCGTCAGCTTACATCCTCCTTGGATGAACTGGTTCCTGCTGTTATCTATAACGCAAATTTGTCAGAGGGGGCTCTCGTTGGGATTACGATGCAATCAAAACAACTAAATCATCCCATTCGTATTTCGTGGATGCCTGTGAATCAAGTAACTGAGGAGAAGATTACTGCCACCTTTGAACGTGTAATGCAATCACACGAATCATCATTTTGGATAATGATGTGTTGGTGAATGTTGTGGCATTAGAGGATAGACGTGGTGGTGGATGTGTAAGACGTGAGACAGGTAAAACAAGTTTAGTCATGGAAGATAATCTAAAGAGAGACAAGAATATAGTTGTACCCCCTGCAGACGTTCCAGACCAGATGTGTTTGGCTCGATGTCTCGTATTTGCTATGCTTCATCGACGGGGTACTGAACAGTTAAATTATCGTCTACCGATACGGACTCTGATACAGAATCCAGTTCGCTGGACAACAGAAGCTTTGGCACTATGTGTGACGTGCAATGTCAATCCCAACAAACCCTGTGGTACCGAAGAACTAGCAAAGTTTGCCCAACATCTACTCACTAAAGGATACCTTATTCGTGTTTATGCTGCCGATTTGGAAAATGAGTGCTTTTTTAGGGAGAGAGAGGAAGACTTTTTTTCCAGAAGCCAAGATTATACACCTTGTCTTGGTAAAAGAACATCACTTATACATTAAGAACATTACTAAATGCTTTGGCAAGAGACAATTCTGTTGAGCCTGCGACATGCCCTTCAATGACCGCAGAACACATCGGTGTCCCTATGTTTGTGAAGCTTGTAAAGACGAAGCATGTACAGGTCGTCGATCAGTAAGCAAAAGCACACGATGTGACAGGTGTAAACGAACTTTCTATGGTGACTTTTTTCCAGAAGCCAAGATTATACACCTTGTCTTGGTAAAAGAACATCACTTATACATTAAGAACATTACTAAATGCTTTGGCAAGAGACAATTCTGTTGAGCCTGCGACATGCCCTTCAATGACCGCAGAACACATCGGTGTCCCTATGTTTGTGAAGCTTGTAAAGACGAAGCATGTACAGGTCGTCGATCAGTAAGCAAAAGCACACGATGTGACAGGTGTAAACGAACTTTCTATGGTGACTTATGTTTTCAGAAGCATCTGGATAAGAAGACACATATGTGTCACAGTGAACGATATTTCTGTGACAAGTGTTTAAAAGAGTATGTCCAGAGGAAAAATCGTGAGAAGCATATTTGTGGAGCAAGACATTGTGTGGTCTGTCAAAAGACGTGTAAGGAAGGTCACAAGTGTTACGTTCAGATTCATGACTTCCCACGCATCCCAAAACGTCGCAAGCGTAAAAGAACATTGGATGAAGAAGATGAAGATGAAGATGGGGTGGATGAGGATTGTCCTGAACTTGTTGACCTGATTAACCCTCTAAACTCTGGAAGGCCAGGTGTTGATCGTGACAATCGTATTAACATGATATTTTTTGACATTGAGACACGCCAAGAAACGGGTGTTCATGTACCCACATTGTTGATCTCTCAAACTACCTTCCGAGACGATGAACGGATCTTCGAGGGGGAAGATTGTGTGGCACAATTCCTAGAGTATCTCGTAAATGATTATGGTGATGTTCCTACAACCATAGTCGCTCATAATTTTAGAGGTTTTGATGGCCACTTCATATTGCGCAGCTTGCTTGATGCTGGAGAGATCGAAAGTGATCATGAATGGATGCAAGCTCCTATCTTTGACTTGGAAGGAGAAACTCCGATTCATTGATAGTTTAAGTTTCGTTCAATGTTCTCTCGCCGAGTTCCCTAAGATGTTTGGCCTGACTATGGATGAAAACCAATCCTTGTTGGCTAAAGGTTTCTTTTGCCATCTGTTCCATACCAAAGAGAACATGGAAGCTAATTACATTGGTCCAATGCCTCCAATGGAAACGTACGACCCAAACTCGATGTCACCAGACAAACGCAAAGAGTTCTCCATGTGGTACAAAGCACAAGTGGACGCCAACCAGTCTTCAATCTCAAGCAGGAATTGATTGACTATTGCCGAAATGATGTGATCATTTTACGGAAAGGTGTGGTGAAGTTCTGTCAAACCTTCCAACAGGTCAACCACGTCAACCCTATGAAGTATGCCATAACCTTGGCATCCATTTGTAACAAAGTCTACAGGGCCGACCACATGCCTCCTAACACTATTCCCTTTGTGCCAGCCAATGGGTACACGCCTAAAGCAAACCAATCCTGTGTTGCCCTGGAATGGTTGTTATGGCTTAATCATCAACCAGAGTGGGGTGGTCGTATCCAACACGTATGGAATGGTGGAGAGTACAGACCAAGTGAGGTTCATGGTGGTGGATCCGTGGATGGTTATGATCCAGAGACGCGTAGCTGCTTCCAGTTTCATGGTTGTTACTGGCATGGCTGTCCAAGGTGTCACAAAGGGGAGGAGCTAAACACAAGAACACAACAGACAATGGGAGATTTGTTGCGCAGAACAAAAATGAAAGAAGATGACTTGAGACGAAATGGGTATACTGTTATCATTCTTTGGGAGTGTGAATGGAGTGAAAGAAAGAGATCTGAAGACGTCCTAAGAGAGTGGTGTGATCAGCTGAACTTGGTTAAACCTTTGGATCAGAGAGATGCCTTCTACGGAGGGAGGACTGACTGTACGAAGTTAAAGAGTGACGTTAATTGTGAGAAGACGTCCAGTAACGTTGTGGCTCTAAACTACTTCAATTTTACGTCACTCTATCCCTATTGTTATGTTTGTCGTCGCCGCGATGAACAACTAGATTTGCTTGTTCCTGGACAGAAGCCCAAGCTCGAGCCTTCAGAACCATTAGGATCATGGGATGAAGACGATATGGACCCATATCCAGTTGGGCATCCAATAATCCAGCGGTACACGCAACCATGTAATCAGAAATATGGGATGCAAGGGATGTCATTGGACATCTCAGAAGTGTATGGCTATGTCAAGTGTACCATATTGCCTCCAAGACAGCTCTATCACCCTGTGCTACCATATCGCAGCAATGGGAAGCTGATGTTTCCGCTATGTGCAAAATGTTCAGAGAGCCAGAACCAAGCCTACTGTGACCACTCGGACTCTGAACGTAGCCTACTGGGTACATGGGTTTCTGAAGAGGGGAAGATGGCTGTGCGATTTGGCTATGTCATCCAAAATGTTTGGGAGACTTGGCATTATCCAAAACGGTCCAGACGACTATTCAGATCTTACATCCAAACGTTTCAGAAGCTAAAGCAAGAGGCGAGCGGTTGGAACGAAAATGTCGAGACGGCAGAGCTTTTGTTACTGATTACACAGCCCATGAAGGTGTTCAACTTGATCCTGACAAGATCGCACATAACCCAGGAGCACGCACTGTTAGTAAATTACAGTTGAATACGCTCTGGGGGAAGTTTGGGCAAAAACCCAATCAAAACAAGACCGAATACATACATGAATTGGACCGATGGATGCATTTGGCGACACAACCCTGTCACGATGTCCATGCAGTTCACCCCATGAATAATGGTGAAAGCATCATGGTGGTCTATAATCTCCGAGAAGATTATCTTGATCTATTAGAGGACAACCTGTGTACCTCCCTCATCATTGCTGCCTGGACTACTTGGTTGGCTAGAAAGAAGCTCTACATTGACATTCTAAATGTGCTGAAGGAGCGTGTTTGTTACATGGATACCGACTCTGTCATCTATGAAATCCACAAAGGCGACGATCCGAACAAGGTTCAAATAGGACCTTACTTTGGGGATCTCACCAACGAGATCAAAGGAGGCTATAAAATGACAGAATTCGTCTCGGCTGGTCCTAAGAACTATGCTTACACAACTACTAGTGGAGAAACGAAAGTAAAGGTTTGTGGCATCACCTTAACCACTCGTGCATCTAAAGTGTTGAACAAAACATCAATGCAGACCACGATCAAAAAGTTGGTGACTGATGTACTACAGGGTAAGAGCTCTATCAAGGACGCTGCCAACGATCACAATATCGTTGTTCCATACCCAAACAGCATTGTACGAGAGGGAAAAGTCACCAACCATGTCTTGGCCAAAAACTTGAAGAAGAAGTACAAGGCTGTCATTGGGAAACGATTGATGGTGGCATCATTGATTCACAGCTGTGAAGTGTCTGGTGATGAAAATGAATTCGAAACACTTCCGTTTGGGACATGCCGTCCATGAAACTCTTTCATCTAAAACGAGAGTGAGCTTGTGGATAAAATCGAGAGAAAACAGTTGAAAAATCACTTTCTGTATATTTTAGTTTAGTTTTTAAATGTAAATAAAATAAAATGTGATTATATTGATATTATGCAAATGAGTGGTTTATTTATTTATTTTTCCTATAAAAGGGAATCATGTATACATGTAGATATGTTTATTCATTCATTTATAACTATGGTTAAGAAAAAAGGTGTAGTTCATAAAAAGATTGTTTCTAAAGGGGTTAGGCTTGATCAAATTTTAAAGAAAGCTTTTACGGATCATATGTGGATCTTAAACCTTTTGTTGAAGGCGTCAATCAGCTGTATGGTGTAGACAAAGCATATGCCTGCAATTGGTTGCGATGACAAAGGGCATATACAAAACAACGACCTGCCCCAAAACGTAGACGTGAACGTCATGATCCTACCTATGTGACAGGTATTAATGAAATGTATCAAGCTGATCTCTTGGACATGTCCCAATTTCAAAAGGAAAATGATGGCGTGCGCTTTCTACTCAATGTGATTGATGTTCTATCCAGGTATGCCTATGTACGACCTCTTCACAATAAGACCCCCACTTCGGTTGTCCCAGCTTTCACGTCTATTCTAAAACAAAGCCAAAACAGTCCCGAGGCCATTCATACGGATCGTGGTACGGAATTCTACAATACATCTATGACCAAGTGGTTGAAAAAGCATTCAATTCGTCTTTTTAGTACACATGGCGATCACAAAGCTGCTATAATAGAGTGGTTCAATCGCACCTTCAAACAATCAATTATCAACTACATGATATTCACCCGACAGACACGCTACATAGACATTCTACAAACGTACCATATTAACATTACCATAAGACAATGCTATTTACTCTAGCAAACGCTCCATATAAGACAGCCGAAAAAGTCATAGCTCAAATGATACGTCAAATGAACGAGGCCCTACCAAACAGTGTATTTGGCTTGACGTGGATTACATCGCCCGTGAAAGCTCATAGGCCACGACGAGTCACTCTCCAACAGAAGATAGAGGGGGATACTGACGACGTAAATCGTGAAATTTACAGTGTGTGGGCCAACGATGCATTATGTAAGCTATTACATTTTGGACAAGACATCACAGGACGAAAATGCACGTTTCCGCAATTCTTAAACACAACGGAAACATATACTCAAGTGTTTCAGGCATGTTTCCGTTCACCGGAAACGCGATAAACATAAAAGTAAAAAGGTTTCATGTTTCCATCATGCTTTCAAAACACTCCAAATCGAAAAGAACATGTTTCCGTTATTGGTAAACACCACGGAAACGTATATTAAGAATTTCCGTCATATTTCCGCTGGTCAAGAATGCATAGGTGATACAAAACCTATCGAACATGCATGTGCATGTTTCTCTTATGTGTACGCTATAAACTTATATATACACACACAAAAATCGTCTGTGCATTTTTTGTTTGTATGTATATTATTCACTAAAAAAGATGCAAGGGAAAATATATTCAGACAAAGTCTTTATTGGAAAGATCACATTCTGACAAGTAAAAACGTCTCTGCCTAACAGTAGAAAAAAAAACAACACACAAGCAATCAGAAAAGTACAGCTGTATAATGATGGCCATCAGTCCCACAAAAAGCTATGATACAAGAAATCTAAAAATCTACAGCTGTATAATGGCCTTGAGTCATACAAAAAGCTATGATACACTGTACAAGAAATCTAAAAAGCTTCAGCTGTATAATGGCCTACAAACCCACCAAAAGCTATGACACAAGAAATCTAAAAATCTACAGCGTATACTAGCCTTCAGTTCTACAAAAATATGATACAAGAAAGAACTACAGCCGTATACTGGCCTTCAAGGTCCTACAAAATATGATACAAGAAATCTAAAAACTACAGCCTTATATTGGCCATCAGACCCACAAAAAAGTTATGGTTGCAAGAAATCTAAAAAATAATACAGAGCTGTATGATGGCCTTAAATCCCTAACATGACACAAGAGATCTAAAAACTACAGTCATATATGGCCATCAGACCCACAAAAAGTTAGGAATGCAAGAAATCTAAACAACTACAGAGCTGTTTGATGGCCACAAGTCCTAAAAATGATGCAAAAAATCCTTACACTAGTAGCCTTCGGCACATTGGGGATACAATTAAATAGTTCTGGCCTGACTGGAGTTTTTCTGCAGAAATAAATCGGGAATGGATTCTTTGTACAGGCATGAATATGGCTGGTCCTGGGTTTTCAAACTGCTTTGCATGCCAGACAGAGGATTGCCATATCCAAAATTACTTGTGGAGGGTTTTAACCAGTTTACAACTGCAAAGACATGGGTGTGCTGCTTACCGGAAACTTCAATAGAATGTACCACGTAGTAGCGAACAATACCAGGGCGAAGGGTACCAGGGTAGATACTTCCATCATCTGGACACCAAGAGGCCATCACTCGACTATATGGGCACACTCCTGATCCATTCCTCGACCCAAATCTCTCACCAGCCATTACTAACGAGGTGTATTTCTTGAAAAGGACAGGCAGATCAATAGATAGCACATCCACTTGAGAATAAAGTGTGCAGTACACTCCTTGCAAAAATGCAAGGTCATCATTGTCGAGTCGGCCAAGTTTATATGCTCCTAAAAGGCAGACAGCATCAAGGTGTACCCAAATGGATTCCTTCCCAATGATGGGGCCCAGAGATGACACCAGAAGCTGCATCGAGTACTGCAGTTCTTGACCAGGATTGTCATTTGACTTCAGCTGGGTGAGACAATGAGGCAAGAAAAACTCTTCATACCTCTTTGGCAGGCTGTACTGCATTTGGGCCAGAGCTCCAGCTGACAAGAATTTCCGCATAATTTGGATCTCTACTGTCTTGTTGTTTGTATGGAATGCACCCAAGATCCCATTACAGCGTTCAAAGCTGAATAGCCAAAATCCATATATGCTACCATAGTTCTCGATGCATTTTTTTAAGTGGAGATGCAAATGCATGTTTGGTGTTATGGCCATTTTTCCATTAAGAACTTCATACTCCTTCAAAAAATCAAGGAATTTTGCATCAGCGAGCATGAGATCAGTCTTTGTGATGCATGGCTGGCAGATGTGCCGACAGGCAAGGACAAATGACTGCCAGCAATGCAGATGTTGCTCTGGAAGAACTCCATGAAGCACATACATGGAATACAAAAGGACAAAATTCTTCCATTGGGCTGCTGTGTATCCACCATAGTTTGACTTGATGTTGCCTGGAAGTCTCCCAATGTCACTGGTAGCTGACTCTTGTTCTATTCTTGCTTGTATTGTTTCCAAGCCAGCTTTGGTGAGTATGTCGTTCTCTATCCACTTGGAAAACACTCTCTTGGCTGTTCCCAGGAAGAGGTTGTGCATTGGGTCAATTGAACACATTCTTATGCCAGAATAATATGGGAGTTCTAAGAGTGTGGTATATCTGCTGCCAAGCATGCTTGCCATCTTATCACTAGCAGTCGCTGATGTGCAGTTCTTTACCCTCATGGCATCTCGGCGGTGCTGCTCAGCAGTTCTTCTTGGCCACTGGTCTCTCTCAAAGCCACTGTAATCCTTGGCTTCTCCAAAGCCTCCTGGGAAGAATTTGAGGCAATGGGAACAAGCCCTGTGGGCACTGTGGCCAAGAAATCCACACAGCTTCCGTGCTGCAGGAATGTCTGCAGCACAACACAGAAGAGCTGCATGAATCTTAACGGCTTCGTTTGGGCTGTTGAAAGTGTTCACTTTCACCCCATTCCACAGTAAGTTCAGTTCTCGTACCACAGGTTCAAGAAAGTGGTTTACAGACTTTGGTTCATGTTCCAGAGCTGGAATGATGCCAACTAAAATTAAGTTCTCCTGCTTGAATCTCACATGTCTTGGCAGATTCATTAATGCCATATAGATCACACCAACAGAAAAGTCGTTCCGGTGTTTGAATGGTCTAAACCAATCAACGTTCATCATCAAGCCATAGGATAATGGCAAGTTCAGAAATTCTTTTCTGCCTCTCCAGTTACCAAAATCTTTCCATACTTTCCCATCAAAAACATCAGCATACAAGTCACTGTTCATACTTCTGTTCCTCCACCTTTCACAATCTTCTTCCAGTCCTGGACGTTTAAGCAGGGTTTCTAATGAATCAATGAGATTTCTGTAACAATATGTCTTTAGTGCACAAAACTTTGTTGTTCCATCACTTAAAGTGACTTTCTTGGCTAGCTTGGTGCCACAAACTCGAGGTTGTTTGGATCGAGGAAATGCAATATGGTTACAAGTTCTTGCTGCACTCTGGTTCCCATTGTTGATCACAACTTCATCCAAAGAATAGAGTTTTGTGCATTTTGGGCAGACGACGTACCGCACAAAAGAGTCACGGTCAATGCACAAAAATTTTCTTGCCGAATACAGAGTTGTTGGAATGTTGGTTGCCAAAACAGTAAACAGTTCCAAATCCAAATACTGCTTCACCACACTTCCAACACAAAATAACAACTGCTGGACAAACTTCAGCAGCTGTTCAATTGCATTGTCACTGACATAATTCTTGTATTGCCAGACTAATATAAAGTAGACAATCCAGGTCAAAATGACTTTAGCTTGCTGATATCCATTGGTGACCAGAGCTGGTTCAGGCAGAACACACTCATCCCTACATAAGAAATCGTCCAGGTCAATGCTGTCAGAATCAATGTACTCTGGACTATCATCTTGCCCAACCTCCTCCTCTGTCTCGTGACTGTATTCAGTGTCAGAATCTGAATCAGACTCCTGCAACATAATTATTGTAACTATTAGATACTGATAATTATGCATTGAAAAAGAATAAATCACAAAGACTATGTAATATATGACTACTTTTCATGAAAATACTACACTACTACTACTGCTACTACTAATAATAACAATGGCTTATTTACAGCATATTTATTGGTTGGATTGCTTTGTGTAGTACAAAAACACTGCAGATTCAGAAATAAGGCATAAGTGTGAGTTCGAAATTTCCATGGTAAGCATCGTTCTTGATTTTTAAATCTTAAGAGGCTTGTTGGAAGTTACTTTAGCACTGCAACAAGTTGTTCAAGGCAAGAAACCGATGAATTTTGAACACATTTTGACCATAACAATATACACTGAGTAACCGGTCATTTCAGAAAGTGAGATGTTGTGCACTTTAGACCATGTATCATAATGTCCGTTGTATTACTTCTTCAGGAAAATTAAATTATGCTGTCATTTCAATGTGAAAAACTGATTGCGTTTGAAGGGAAGTGTGAGTACACAAATAGAAATTGTGTCTCAGAGCTTTAATTTCTTCTTTTACTCTTTTTTATTTTATTTAACAGATTATTTTCTTTTGGTTTTACTTCTCTTCAGCTAAACTTGGCTCCTTTGCCTGCCACATGATTTGCAAACTTACTCTGTAAATGTGAACTGAATGTCACTGTGATTTGGAACAGTTCATGGATATACTTAAAAATTAATAATGCATATATATTGACTTTGGAGGTTCAGCGTAACCTTGAAGGACAAAAATGCAAAGCAGTTTTGGAGTCAAAAGGTTCAATACAGTATAATACAGTATGCTATTTTGGAGGTTGTTGCAGTCATGTGACTTGTGAAAACCGCTTCATGCAAACCATCAACAGATTGTAAATAATAAAAAAACACACATCTTCCCCACACAAAAATTGCTTGCTAGTTACCTGTTCAATGTTTCCTGGCTGCTCACACACACAGTCACCTTCATCAAATCCAACAATAGTTTCTTCTGCAAATTATTACCAAAAGAATATTCAAACTCACAATAAATACATCAACATCAACAACAACCTATAACTTCAAAAAAAGTGGAACATGGCACAAACTGTCAACATCAACTGCCTGGCAGAACTCCTGAAAGCAATGCACCAGCAAAATATTTATTAAATTGTAAGTAAAACTATATAACAAAATGGAGCTTACTCAAGCGCTAACTTTAGAAAATTCAGTCATCAAACGATAACCAACTCGAACAGAGTTAGGAGTCCGTTTGACCGAGGCTTAAAATATTAAAGGTACCGTGTAATCATCAGGAATTATGTTTACCTTCGCTACTGCTTCCGTGGACGTCAACGATGTCATTGGAATGCCTTGAAGTACTTTCCGGAGAGATCCATCGGTTGGACGTGGTGTCGAAATGCACCCTTTTGTGCTCGTAATACTGACTCTTGCTAAGCATTTGAAAGCAGTGACCACATCGCTTTCTTCCACTTGACTTTTTGGCGGGGCTTAGGTCACTCGCACTGTTCCATCGTTGCTTTACTTCATCGAAGTAAGATTTTTGGTGCTGGTAATACTTTGTTTTCCCGAGCATTTGATTACAGTGCCCACACCATTTTCGACCATCGACACTGTGACTTGGATTTCTTTTTCTCTTAATCGTTATTTCGCGTTTGTCAGTTAAACCTCGTGCACGTGAAGACGCTTGTGATCTGCGTTAATTGCGACCAGCGGCTTCTCTGACATGCGCGATGAGCGCGACTTCTAGTGACTTGTACCCAGACTCTTCCGCTGTCTTTGTCATTTCGTCACGCAGTGGCAGGAGTGCGAAACTTGAGTTTAGTAGTGTGAAAGGCCGTGTATTTCTTGCAATGTCAAGATCATTGAGTACTCCGATCCATAGTGGCGAGGAAGCTGTCCTGGCTGAATCCAACGGATTTCCAGTAACTCCGTCACCTGCCGGTGATCAATTAGCCAGAGTGTTGGTTGAACTGGAAGCGATCAACGCGTGGCTGAAGAGCACCGTCAAGGACATCAAGCGATCGAAAACAAGGAAGAGACTCTTCAAACAAGACATTGAACTGGAGTGTTCGGTAAGTGGTCTTCAGTGAGCTAGATCGCTTAAGTAAAGATATAAACGCTCGGTGACGCGGTGCTTCAGTTAGTGAAGTTGACACCTTCCACGTTTTAATGAAACTAATCATACGTGCAGTTTAAGAACGAGACAGCGTGAAACGTTTCTCCAAGTCGAATACACACACATAACTCAGAATGGTGTTTAAAATAACCACTCATTAAAAAGATTCCTTTGCAACAGTTTGGCCGCCGCTCTGCGGCATTGTGTTCAAAGTGCCCGAAGATTACGCTTCACTGCGCGGTGAATTTCTTTGTAACAGTTTAGCCGCCGCTTGCGCAATTGCATTTAAAGGAAGCGACAAGCGTCAGCGTTGACTTTCGACAGTTTAAGGTTTGACCTGGTTTGGCCTGGTTATTCTGTGAAGTAATGCATAGTTCCTGATTTCAAACTGGCTTTTTCATTAATTGCGCAGTTTTTACTCCACAGCAACCAAACTTGGTCAACTAAAGGCGTTCCTTGGTCACGAAGGCACGTGACAAAACGGCGGCAATATTCGATTGAAAATATTAGCTTCTTCAGTAAATGCAAAAACGTTAAAATACTAAACTTTAATGGCATAAAATACATTAATTTTTTTTCGGCAGGAATCATTTGCACATTTTCCAGTTATATCCACGGAGAAGTTTGGTTATGTATTTGAATTTGACAACACCACAGCTTCATTAAGACATCAAAATTTTGCTTTGTTATCTTACAACTTGCATGCAGGATGCTGTCAGAAAAACCTTCAAGGAGCTCTCTGCTGAAGTGATGACAGAAGAACAAGAGGAACAAGAGAACACTAGAGCCTGGACATTCAATTTTAGCGAAAGGTGAACAGCGTTTTGATCCGGTGTAAGGCCCCGTTTATATGGAGCAATGTTGTCCCTGGTGGGCGACCTAATTAGTTTTCACTTATTCCGTTGAAAAACTCTGGTCTCGAAGTACATACATGCAGTTAGGTATATAAACACTCCATAGTTTGTGGAACTCACAAATTACCAGCTTTGAAGCTTAAATTTGACAGTATGCACTGTTTTATTCTTTAGGTTTTCGAGCCAACAAAATCAAAGTATGTGCAAAGAGATCATAAAAGAAGTCCGCAGCTTATATGGAAAGGACAAGTGGAGAAAAGCAAACATCAAAGGTATGATAACTCATGAAGCTTGGCTGTGGATACCTGTCGATATAACCATTACAAAGGCCGAAGGCGTATGTCCTTATGAGTTAAATACAGCGATTGACGTTTTGCCGTTCTTGCAGCCGCAGTGCTCAGTTACTGGAGGTCTCTAAGGGATGACGACACTCGAAAGAAGAATGACACTTACGTAAAACACAGAAAGCAAGTCAAGCGGCAAATACGAATGAAGAGTACATCATTAGAAGATTTTTGGCATGGATGGGCCTCAAACCTTACAAAAGTATATGAATTCAGAAAGTGAGCTATAGTTTTCAAATAGTGATAGCGGACCTAAAGCTTTATTTTCTTTCTTTTTTAACCGTTCTTTTTTAGTAAACGATAAGACAGTAACGTCACCCCCCCTTTTTTTTTCAAGAATATTATTCCGCCAAAAAGTCTAAAGAGAGCATTCAAGACCATTGATATAAGGTCTTAATAAGAATTCGCGCGTGCCTCGAAAAAAAACATTGTAGCGTTACAATTTAAGGTACATATACACGTATTATATATATCGTTGCAAAGATGTAGGACTGCAGAATGCTAAAACAAATTTTTTCCGATACTTAATCAAGTTGCTTGCACTTGCGTTTATGCTTGCGCTTATGCTGTGTTGCTCGTGAAAACCAGGCTTAACTAGATCAGATTGACAAAAGATTTCACGGAAAATCAGGTCTTTCGGGATCTACTCGCTCAAATTTCCGTGATGTAGACAATACATTTTTCTCCAACACAGCATCATCGATTTTCTATTTCTTTTTTTCGTTACTGTCTCAGTGTACATTCTTTATAAAAACAAGTCCCAAAACGCTATATCAACTCTACAAGGGAATAAAATTCGTTTGTCCGCTCTTCCCATGTCTTCACATCAAAGATGTTACTTGGATAGAATTATCAACACGTTTGTTTTTATTTCAATTAGAAACTCGAGCGCCGGCAAAGTGCTCTTCAGGATTGCCCTCTGACGGAGGGTGACAAGGTAAAAGCTGTTGCCATCCTGAACAATCCCTGGGCTATAGGATTCATGTCTTCAGAGGAGAGCGACGATCAGGTCGAACATGCGGGGGGACCGCAACCCCGCAAAGTGAAGAAGCTCAGCTGGGAACGGACAAAGCTAAAAAACATCAAGAGTGTTCTTGATGACCACTTTAGTGCCACCATGACGCCGAAACAAAGGAGGACAGCAGCTCCTGTTCGACGATGTGACAACGTATCAGACAGGATCCCTCCAGACGGTAGTCCTAAGTGGGCAGCGAGGCAGACAACAGCCAGTGAATACTGATATATTTTTCTAAATCGATCTTAATCATAGCCCTCTTACTTTGGGCATGGACGTGTGGTTCAGGTTCAAGACATGTTTTTCTTGTATCCCCATTTGTGTATTAGGGTATTTCCAACCTTTCTTCTGGTCGCATCGTTATAGACGGGTATGCCTAGTTTAATCCGAAATAATACCCACTGTAAAAGTGTTGTGGCAAGGACTAAGTATCTGAGTGATGTACCACTTCAAACTCTTGGCTAATTGTTACAATAAAGCATGAAAGTTGAGAACGTATCTTGTACTGTGTATTTTAGTACCTGTGTCCAACGCACGTTGACGCCAAGAGTGGCTGGCACAAGCCAAGAAATTCGACAGCAAAGCATAAATAGCAGTGAACAAGTGTCTAACAAATAATACGGTTGTTTGCTACATTTCATATTTCAAAATTCGAAAAAGCATCCTCTCCCTCCAATGTGTTTCCATTTGCGGAAACATAAGTTGTTGAACAAAAACATGCTATTGTAAACATGACTGTTATGCGTGTTTAGGGTAACGTAAACACTGTGGAAACGAACAGAGCAGTCCGTTTACGACGTGTCCGTAGCCACGGAAACACGAGCTGACGGCGCGTTTACGCAGCGGAAACGCACGTTTTCCGCAACGTAAACACGAAAAAACTTTGTTTCCGTTAGAAATCCGTGCCCGGAAACAAACATTTTCGTCCTGTGCCATGAGACACTTCCTGAACGCTACTTAGTCACCGAAGGGTCGAAACGAGGACAGCTTATGGAGTTAGAAGAGATTTTCAACTCACATCACTACCATCGCCCTTCAAACTTATTTCGAACAAGAACAACCTATCTATCAAAAATGCAATTCATTTGGATGCCTCTGCTATTCCGCCGCCCGATGCTCAAACTCAGTTTCAACGTTTCCTGACCTATTGTGATTTTATTAAAGATCGCATTGTCGGGGGCATCCGCAAAGGATTGTTGAATGTTACACCAAACCCTGGAATGTCACTTCAACACGATGCTACTTCCTTCTCCGTGGAAAGTGTTATCCCACTCTACTAACCAGTGAAAGATTTAACATTCCAATCGTTTACATTTCGAGTGAGAGATGACAATGGGGACGACATAGATTTTAACTGGGGTGTCACAAGTCTAGAGCTTCACTTCAGGAGACGACCAGCAATCCAACGTCTATAAATTTGTTATTCTCTAGCTTTTGGTATCAGTTTGTGTCATCATGACTACAGAACCATTGATGGATGAAAAAATCGACTTGTTCAGTAATGCTTTATCCGGAAATGGTTATGTAAACACGTGTGAGAACTTCGTCAACACATTACCAGAACCACTAAACATGCAAGATGTAGAGGTATGTGTGAAACAGATTACACTTCCTACGTCATGGAATCCCATTCCACACCGACACCGTGATAAATCATGTCTCTGTTGGATCGTGACTTATAGTAAAAATGAGATGCCCTTTACTCATTGGAATAAAGTGATCACTGGTTCTCACGCTCAGTGGGTTGGCCATGGACATCGTAGCCTTCTTTTCACCCTTCAGTCCGGAATTTACGATACATCTGAAGAGATAGTGGAGCAAATTAAAAAACAGACTGATGCTGCGTTTTCTTACCCTGAGTTCAACTGGCCTGTGTGGGTCTATAAAACCTTTGAAAGTACACCACAACGAATTCTTATACATGAGGTTAATAATAAGGCAACTATCTTTGCCAATGCCCGCCTCTGTCAGGCCCTCCATTACGCACAGCAAGACCCTTATGGATCAACTATTCCCACATATTCGGTCCTTCTATTTCCATCAGCACATATAAGTCTCGATGGGAGAATGTTAGAAAATGATGCAAGTAAAGCTGGATTGAAACGATATGATATCTATAATCCAACAAAGTTAGATGATGTTTTCAGACCCCTCAGCCATCAAACAAAGTCGTCACAAACGATCTCACCCGAAAATGCTATCCATTTAGATCACAAACCAGATCTGACCATAGACCCTACGAATCAGATTCAGCGTTTCTTTCTCTATGCCAACTTTATCCAGGATCGGATTGTGAATGGGGCCAAACGTCCATTGCTAGCATCGGTTCATAATCCTGGATTGATAATAAAGAGGACTACCTTGACTCATATAATTAACTATCCCATTCCTCTGTACATTCCTGTCAAGCCTATGATGATACAGCATTTACATGTATGGCTTCGAGACGATCATGACAATCCTATGAGTTTCAGTTGGGGAAGTGTTAATATTCTGCTTCATTTTAGAAGACGTCAAGGGTGGGACCGACAGACTATATAACTAAGATCACATCTAACAGAACTCATATTGTTATCACAATGAGGTCAATGAACAGATATAACCGTCACGTTGGCGTAATTGCTTACCCTCAGCTGGGTCGTGGAATGCGACCTTTTCTAACCCAAGGCCCCATTACCGTAACACCTCAACGGGGTCGAGGGCTAGGATCATTTGCACGTCGTGCGGGGCGTCGGTTTGTACCTTTAGCGAAAGATGTGGGTAAACAACTATTGAAGGCTGGTTTGTCAGAAGCACAGGGTGCCATCCATGATGTTGTTGGTGGGGCACCAATAAAAAGAACGATTAAAACCAGAGCTAAACGTCTAGGAAAACGGACACTTAACATTGGGAAAGCAAACCTAACAAAGGCTTTAAAGATAGCGATGCAGTCAGGATCAGGTCGAAAAGGTTCTAAAGGTCTTAAAAGGTCTGCCAGAAAAAACAGTAAATGTCCAACGCCCTCCACCATTTGTAGGATCTTGGGATAACAACGTATTCATGTAAATAACATATATGAGGAAATAAAATTGTTTTTGTTCTTCCAATCCTTGTATGTGTCTTTTGTATTTGAATCGGAGGGAGAAGGTATAAAATAAGACGGTCCTTTAATCTCATACATCATTATCGTCTGACAATGAAGCGGAGTATTCGACATGTTGAGCAAGTTACTGGATCTGAAACATCCAAGATCAAGGGGGCTAAGATCCAAACTGACGGATTAGATCTTTTCACTGACCCTCCTGTAGATACCTCTCTATTTGGTGTAGAGCCTCGCAAAGTGTACCCGATAAACGATGCAATCAATCCGATCGAATTTGATCTAGACAGCCGGGAGAGATGGATGGATTTGACACGATCTTATTTGTACTTCCACATTCATCTGACAAAAACGGGGGGCGAATGGGGTGACGATAAGGTTGGCATGATCAACAACATGGCCTTCTCTGTGTTCTCTCACATAGAGATAAAAATCAATGGACGTCAAGTCACCACCCCTTCACCCAAATCCTTTGCTTTCATTCAATGGTTTCAAGCTTTCTTTAACTTGTCAGACGACGACAAGAAAACATGGGGAGCGCTGCAGGGCTACCTCCCCATTGACACGGCACATGATGATATAGGGGATAAGGATGGGTTCAACCAGCGCAAAATCTTTACAGCTGATGATAGAGGTGACGGTGAACCTGGATACAATGGTGACAAACCCTTTATTCTACCTCTGAATCAAATTCCTGTATTTGCCACCCACAAGTACATCCCACCTCAAGTCAATATCAATATTAAATTCTATCCATTTGGCAACAATTGGCCACTGATGATGACAAATGCCCTTAACATCACAGCAAGCGTAAGTACAGCTGAGAAACCCTACCTGATGCTGTATCATCCAATGATCAATCCCTCCCATGCCCTACGATTGGAAAAGCGATTGGCCAGTGCCTCGGGTGGAAAAGCCCGTTATGTATTAGATAATGTTGTCATGCGAGACTTTACAATCCCAGAAATCTTCGACAACATCATTTGACTGATGTGGTTCCTCCAGGCCCTATGCCCAAAAGAATTGTTTTGTTGTTACAACCACAGAAATACTTTGAGAAACCCTTCAACAATGATGGCAAATCACTTAACCCCTTTCACTTTACGAGAAACAATCTGGTTAAAATTGAGACCGATGGAGATGGAGGATGGGATGGAATCGATCTAGTGAAAGACCCCTTGGAATCCTATCCACGTTTCATCAAGATGTTTCAGGCCACAGGGCATGGTATCCGAATCGATAAAAAGACATTTAACACACGCTACAACATGTATATATTTGACTTTACGCCTGGAGATGATTACACAGATCCCGTTCTCTATAAACCCCCGCACGGTAGCCAACGCTTCACACTGCAATTTGAGCCGGTCACATCAAACCAGACGAAAGCCATATTCCTACTGTTCTACACCTCAGTACTTCAACTTGACATGCTTGGCTCTGTGCTTTTTGATGACACCGTATCTGCATAGAAATCATTTCTCAAACAATTCCTGCTCTATGGACGAATCAATTGAATCAAGTACTTTCTGCGCTCCCATCAACCCGTTCCCTGTTCCAAGGGACATATGGTTGTGATCAAATCCCTAATCCCCACACAACCAATCGTACTGGACGATTTCGTCCATGGATAATGGTGGTCAATACACAACCCTCCACATCTCCAGGTGAACATTGGCTTCTACTGGGGGCAGACACCCCCACACATTTGCAAGTCTTTGACAGTTATGGGTTAGACTTTCAAACCAACTACGCAAACTGATGGTTTCAGGATTTAGTACGACGGTTTCAGACATTGGGACAAAACAGAAACACTATCAAAGTTTGAACTCGAATGTTTGTGGACATTATTGCATATATGTAGCATCTCAATATGGTCAAACGGGTTCTTTTGAAACCCTTCCAGATATTATACCAAATCGTTTCTTTGCTCAAAACGATGCAATAGTAGCCCATATTGCATCAGTCTGCCTAGATATACAAAATGTCATTTTAGATTCGACTCGTACAGGGCAATGCTGTTGTAGCTATGTTCACAAGCTATAAATAAAAATTTTACTCTATCGTCTCACTCTATCATTTGTGATCGTCATTTAAACTCAAGTATCACCTACCTCTCGTGATGAAGCGGAAGCGAAGTATTGAATCTGGATCATCCAATATCAAAACTAATGATCTGAAACGCTACAGGACTCCTCCCTTTGATACATCTCTCCCTGGTGCAGAGCTCATTAAGCCAATAAACATGCGTTTCAAACATCCAGCACGCATTTTAGTATGTGGTCCCTCCAACAGTGGTAAAACAACGCTAGTGATGAATATCATACATCACTGTCAAACCTTCCATCATCCCGTCACCCGGGTTGTGTGGTATTATGGTGTCTATCAGCCTGGTTATGCTAAGTTAGCGCAAATGGGGGTGACACTTCGTGAAGGATTACCAGAGTCAATCGAAAGCGATTTCCCCTCTACAGTGTCATCGGACGAAACACAGATCCTGGTTCTAGACGATTTCATGAAAGAAGCCAGCCAAGATAGTCCTGTCCTAGATATATTCACTAAATGGTCTCATCATAAAAACATAACGGCATTTACGTTAACACAAAATCTATACCATCAAGGACGTCATTCTGTCGATATTACTCGCAATGTGTCTGTAGCCATCTTTATTATTGAAATGCGAAATATACGGGTTGTTGAACGTTTTCTACAGTCCAGTTACAACAAGAGACAAGTACGGCAAATCATGGCTTGGTTGCAAGAAAAAACCCACGGAAAACCATACTCAAATTTTATGATCGACTTCGACATGAGTACTAACGATGAACATCGTCTTCGTATTAATATCATACCAAACACTGAGAGAGGATTCAGACAAGTCTTCGTACCATCTTTTGGATAAAAACCTATAAATAAAACGAAACTTTCAATCATCTCGCATAAAAAGACAAATCATGCAACAAAAACGTACACGTCTTCGACATGGTCCAACACCTCTCCTTCGACGCCATGCCACTTTTCTACGACGCGTCGTGACACAGCCTAATCTTCTCCAAAGAGCAGGCACAAGTCAATTACAAGCCATCCAAGAAGTCTTGCAAAATGTTAAGATGGGAAACATTCCCGTTCCACCAAAGATAATAAAAGGCATCCCTCGCCATCAAATCGGCAAAGGACTTTCAACGATCTGTTGTCACAGGACGGGTCCAAGAGGAATCAAAGCCCTCTTAGCTGGTAATAATCAAACAGGAGGATTCCCACTAGCGGCCCTAGCAAGATTTCCCATACCTATTGCACTAAACTTCCTATACGATCGGATAAGCGAAAAGAAACATGACTAGTTCACAAGGAACCTCAATGGTTGTCATCCCTGCCTCCTTCCTCTCTCAAGAATGGATTAATCAACTTAGCATGAAGCCTTCACAACGACACTTCAATACTGCCGCCGCGGGTCAACGACTTCACGATACCCTAGCTAGCCCAAATCAAGACACTGTTAACAAACGCTCTGATTTCCTCAATGAATTGGGCGAGTTTAACGACTTCAATCGTCAACACTTGAGCAAACCACCCGCTTTTAGACTTAAAGCTAAAGGAAACCCAAAAAGCAAAGACTATCAAAACGTCGATATGTTGAGCATTGCTGGATGCTTGCCTCATCCTTCCCCAGCCATAGGCGTCAACCAAACACCAATCCACAATGCAACCTTACATCAGTCCAGAGATAACTCATTAACGTCACCTGTACCACCACCACCACCACCATTACTACCACCCCACCCACATACTCCTCTGCCATGAAATCACCCAAAACACATCCACCCATGTCATCTGATCTGCTAGCCACAATCACCAGTCAGCTTAAACCATCTTCACACCCTTCATTCATCAGACTCTGACAACTTTTAGATGAACTAAACAAAGCTGTTAAAGGAAAACTGAAACCAACTCCAAAACGTCAAAAGAAAAAGGAGTATGCCCCAGCCCACCCTATAGACAAACTCTTTACAGAGGCAGGATTTGCCACTCCTGAAGCCATAGGCAAACAAACCAGAAGTAAAGTGCAACAAAAACCACAAGTGGGTAAAGGATTCAAGCGAAAGGAGTCTCCATTTCAATATGTATCGTTTAAACTACAAATGTAGAAGACATGTACACATCGCACGAGTCAATAAAAAATAAAGTACATGTACATAGCATAAATGTCTCCAGTCTTAATACGTCCTAAATTATATGACGTTCTTGCAACGTTGGTATCAAAGCCGAGTCAAAACTGCAGTAACTGGCTGGGTGATCAATCTTTACCATGCGTTCATCCAATTGTTCCATCCATTTTGCAATGTCATCATACACATAACAGTCACCAAACATTCCATCCGGAAGCCCTCTTGTGATCATTTCAACAGGATTGAACAACCCAAATATTTTTTCCACCTCACTAGAACATAATCCACAGCTGGAATATGTGGCGGACACCCATCTTCCCGCCAAGGAAGGGATATCCACTAATCCAAGAATCGCAGCACGATTCTGCACCCACACTACTTTTACAGTCAAATCACACAAGTCATGTCTCTTTAGGCTATTAGTCTTGCATCCTTCACAGATTTCCTTGCAATATCGGACAAGAGCTGCGCAAACCACATCAAAAACGATTGACCAATAACACTGTATCACAGACAACTTCCCTCGTCGCATGATTACATCGTGAGGTTGGATCTCATTAGGCTCAGTGGCTCTGTGGTTAAGCTGTTCTTCACACACATCTTTCAGTCGAACCCCATGCAAGACTTCACAGCCTGGTATACCGTCTGGACAATCAGCCAAAGGGTAAAATGACTCATCGCATAGTGTCATCATCTCTTCCTTCCTCGGTTCTATACTGCTGCTGATGCACAACTTTGGGAAGAGAGGTTCTACTTTCGACTTTGCCTTTAAACTCTTTTTCTTCTTCTTCTCAATCTTAGGTTTTGACTTTTGTGGTCTAGGTTTTGACTTGGTCTTCTTTTTCTCGACAATAACTTCTGTCTTCTCTCCTTCCTTTACTCTCCATTTCTTCTCACCCATATGAGCAATGCTATCATTCCAGGCTTGGAATAAGAGAACGCTTTCTTGCTTCTATCTGTGCTTGGGCCATAATTATCGTATTGTTTGCTCCTACTTCCTCTCTCTCTCTTGAATCAAAAACACTCGACAAATTCAGTATATTCTCCTGGCTATTTATGGATGTCTATTCGATCATCTATACGTAATAATCTATTAATAGTTTCATTGTTTGATTGACATCTGTCAATGTCACTCCTTTGATTGACAGGTAACGTGATCATCTATTAATAGTTTCATTGTTTGGTTGACGTCTGTCAATGTCACTTCTTTGATTGACAGGTGACGTGAGCATTCATAATTTAAAACATTAACAATCTCCTTTTTTCTGCATTTGATCTCTTTGCTTCTACAACGACAACAACAACAAATAAAATGTCTCCAATAATGGGAAATGATACACGATGGTGTAAAGTTTTCTTCGATTCAAAATCCTACCAAGCTGCATATATGGTTGTTGGATACATCATTCGTCATTGTCAGTGCAAGAACTATGCGATATTTAACTCCACATACAGCGTCTGCTTGGTCTTCCAACTCCCTCGCATCCAGGAAAAGATCTTCTGTGACTCACTCAGATGTAATCCTTTCATCACAAACCTCAGCATTAAAACGATCGAGGATGGTCTGAAAGGGGAAGATATTCAGGAACCATATGAAAACCCACGATGGTCTCTGCGAGGATACAAATCCAAGAAAGTCGCTCTCATTCTCGATCATTTGGACATAAAGAACAAAGTATGTGGATTGCCGATGTCCGACAACCGAAAATATGGATTCATGTACTTCAGTTGCTTCTCACAGAAAGAAAAAGACTTTGTACCTAGCTATACCCGAAGAACAAACAAGGAAACGTTTTTCAAGTTTAATCAATAAAAACAGAGAATGTACATTTTGTGTTGTCTTGTTTCATCCACAAACATTTTTCTTATCTGTTCTCCACATTTATGGGGTGGGTGCAAAAGACAATGTCTAAGCTCGGTGTACAGGATATTTCCAACGGGACGGTACAGGTTTGGGATTTGTCCAAAAAGAAGGCCCTTGACTGTGAACTTGCTCATTTAGTGCTTTCTGGAACGGATCTGGTTGACCTACTTTTGGATTCGACCAAGACACATCAGGAGATTCAGACGTATCCATAGGTTCACTATTCTTCACACATTCTGCCCAGATGGTTTGGTTTGCTGATCAAATCTTGTCGGAATTTGATCTGTCCAAACATCTTGTTCACGTCGAAAATATCCATCGTTCTTCCCGAAGGAAACAGTTTGACACATTTGGGAAATAGGCCAAGGCTGGTCAAGAGGTTCAGACGTATCCATAGGTTCACTATTCTTCACACATTCTGCCCTGATGGTTTGGTTAGCTGGATCAAATCTTGTCGGAATTTGATCAGTCCGAACAAGTCGATCACGCCGAAAACTTCTCCACACACTCATCTTTTTTCCCTTTCTCAACTCTTTAAGTGTCACTCGGTAAACTGTGAATACCTTTTTTTTGCATGGCTAATTTTGCCTGCTTTTATTAACACTATAACAGTTTACGTAATAATCTATTAATAGTTTTATTGTTTGATTGACATCTGTCAATCTCACTTCTTTGATTGGCAGGTGACACAAACCTTTTATTAAGTATACAACAATACAAACTCAATTGTTCATTTCATCCAGCTCTCTGAACGTGTTGGACGGTTCAACGAGTATGACTGTAAATGATGATAAAAGGGATGATGGTCACATCTTAGAACACTTGGAAGATCTACAAAATAATCAAGATCTGTATAAAGTAGAGAAGCACTGCAAAGATTTTAATGCAAAATGGTCATCAAACGAAGACGAACTAGAAAGAGACATAGAGGAGATAACAAGAGCCATAGGCGAACTAACCCTATGCGATCGTCCAGATTCCAAACAGTCACCACACGATGTCAAAGACGGAAACGAGGAAGAAAAGACAGTGGAGGAATGAAGGGTGGTGCTGTCCGAAAATACAAAAGACGCAAAATTGACAATGTCGCAGAAGTTATGTCGATGTTCCTTAGTGGACCAAATCCTACATTTGGATCAATGGCTAAGCTTTTTGGCAAACAAGCGCTCAAAGGAATTGTTGACAATATAAAACATTAACATTGCTACATGTAAAATTTCATAACACATATCTTTTTTCATTAAAAATGTTTTTCAATATCACTTTGTTGTGCATTTTCATTTCAATTTCCCCACGGTACCCGTCCCATAGCTACCCTGCATCTCAAATTGATCAATCAATCATAACATGAAAGCGAGGCAATCTGTCCCAACTGGTTACCTAGAAACCACATGTTGACCTTAGAAACGCAAGATATTACGTATCGAACGCGCCAACCAATTTGGCGCCAAAATTATCCCTAACTAAATTAATATTTAAATCTTAAAATTTACCCATAATAATCTATGCATATTGATTACCAAGACACGTCATCTTGAATGCTAATGCCTATATTTACATAACATGAAAGCGAGGCATTTTGTCTGGATTGGTCAGACCAAACTACTAACGCCATTTTATTGGTGGTATGTATTCAGGATATACTACTAATAGCAACCTACTCTGGAATACTGTATAAATTGTATTACGGGTATTTTGACCCCTGTGCTACTGTGTGGAAATTAATAATGGGTGAGTTATACATGGGGTTACGGGGGTGATAAACTGGCGAATATGATTGTGATATGAAATTGTGCATGTTAGTGTGTGATAACATGTTGCAGCGCTAAAATGCGGCTGTGGTCAGGTTGTTGAAATGTAGGGAACGTGGTAAATGGGCAGAAATGTGGAATTGGTGACCTGTGGTGCGCACGTGCGTTGTGAAACAATGGGAATGGGAGTTACTGTAACAGAGAAAACCGAGCGAAGATCGAAAAGGAAAGCGGCGAAACGGAGGGATCGTCGTGTACGTAGAATAAAGGCTAATAAATATATGACTTGGGGGTGGAATGGGTGGTTGGGGAGAGCGCTCGAAGAAATGTGGTGAACCAATGACCATAATGAGTAGTTCGTCCGTCGAAGCAACCGTGTTATTCTCATCAGGGGCATAGTAACGTGGTTGCTCCATGAAGGTGGAAAGTTCCTTCAATGGTACGTGTTTCGAAATGGTAGGCGTGCGCCATCCATGCCCGACACGTTCGGCGGTTACGAACTTTTGGCCCTGGCCGAGTTGAGGGTGAGGGGAGAAAACCGGGGATCGATGGTCAAGAGTTCAACACAGGGCGGGGAGGGGGAAATAGGAAAAGAAAGTTACCTCGATATATTCCCGAAGGTCAATATTTTCTTATTGCGCCCAGGCGCTTTGCCAGATCCTTAGTCGACTGCATGGCAGGCAGCGGCAAATGAGGTCGTAACAGCGGCGTGTGGGACGCTAAGATGCGTTTGGTTTGAGGGGGGCGTGTGTTGTTATGACCAATCGGGAGTGCGCACTGATAATTATTAACGATTATGGATGGTGGGGGGGAGGGGCAGGGTTTTTTTGTTTGGTTCGAAGCATTATGTCATCCTGGACGGTTTTGTTCGTATGAGTCTGCAGTGTACATGACCAAGGTCAGCGGTAGTGCACGGACACTTGGGGTCGGCCATCTTGTGTGTGAAAAGACTAATGGAATTCTGTTTAGTTGAGTCGCTCGTGGGTCTCTTTGTGGTCGTATCCTTGCGAGAAACGGCTCGGTTGACCATTTTGTTCCAGGCAAGTGTGACTGTACGTTTATGATAGATGATATTGCGTGCAGTGGATTCGTCGTTGAAGCCTGCAGTGTTTGAATGATCGTTGAGTGAGATTGAGGAGGCCAGTGTTAATTTTTTTGTGGATCGGCTGAATCTTTGTTGATATGTAACATTTCGTTGTGGATAGTAGAACAATAAAGAAGTAAGATTTGTAGGAGTTGGTAGTGTTTGAATTTTGTAGAATAACGTGTTTTTATTAATGTACAAATCGGTTGTTGTAAATGAAAAACATATATATACTTGTATTGCTAATTGAAGATAGTGGAATATATGCAGAATGAAAACGGAAATTACATTGTGGTTTACTATGGTTTGTATAATGAATATTTTGTGGGAGTACTGATTAATTTTGATTTTGAATAGATCTATTTTGACATAGTGTTCGCTCTTATTTAGCTCTGGCTGGAATCCACTGGAGCTTCTGGGTTGTTGTGGGGTTGTTGTGGGGTTGTTGTGGGTTGTTCTTGTGGGTTTGATTTGAACTTGCATGTCTATTTGTGTTGTTGAATGATTGTCTATCTTAGGATTTCATCATAGAATTTTTTATCTCTGGTTTCTATTAAGATTGAATGGGTGTATTTGTTTGGCTTAATTAAGGAAGTACCTTATATATAGTTGAATGAAAGTGAGAATATCATTTCCGGTGTTTACTGTTGTTTAGCTATGGTTGTGATCCACTTGAGCTTCTGGGTTGCTGTGAGGTTCTTGTGGACTTTTCTTGATTTGAATTTGCATCTTATGTTTATGATGTTGGGTGAATTTTTTCTTTGATTTTCTTTTAAATTTTTTCGACAAACCGTCCAGGACGACGTAATGCTTCGAACCAAACAAAAAAACCCTGCCCCTCCCCCCACCATCCATAAGGTGCGCACTCCCGATTGGTCATGACAACACACGCCCCCTCAAACCAAACGCATCTTAGTCGCTGTTACGATCTCATTTGCCGCTGCCTGCCATGCAGTCGACTAAGGATCTGGCAAAGCGCCTGGGCGCAATAAGAAAATATTGACCTTCGGGAATATGTCGAGGTAACTTTCTTTTCCTATTTCCCCCTCCCCGCCCTGTGTTGAACTCTTGACTATCGACCCTCGGTTTTCTCCCCTCACCCTCAACTCAGCCAGGGCAAAAAGTTTGTAACCGCAGAACGTGTGAGGCATGGATGGCGCGTGCCTACCATTTCGAAACATGTACCATCGAAGGAACTTTCCACCTTCATGGAGCAACCACTTTACTATGCCCACGGTTGCTTCGATGGACGAACCACTCATGATGGTCATCGGTTCACCACATTTTTTCGAGCGCTCTCCCCAACCACCCATTCCACCCCAAGTCATATATTTATTAGCCTTTATTCTACGTACACGCCGATCCCTCCGTTTTGCCGCTTTCCTTTTCGATCTTCGCTCGGTTTTCTCGGTTACAGTAACTCCCATTCCCATTGTTTCACAACGCACGTGTGCACCACAGGTCACCAATTCCACATTTCTGCCCATTTACCACGTTCCCTACATTTCAACAACCTGACCACAGCCGCATTTTAGCGCTGCAACATGTTATCACACACTAACATGCACAATTTCTTATCACAATCATATTCGCCAGTTTATCACCCCCGTAACCCCATGTATAACTCACCCATTATTAATTTCCACACAGTAGCACAGGGGTCAAAATACCCGTAATACAATTTATACTATAAAACAATGGAACAAATTACTCATGACTACTGGCATTTCACTATGCCAAATACTTAAACAACAATACCAACTTTGTATACAACAGCTCGACAACCAAATCAAAACAATTACTGACAAATATCATCCCCCCACCAACCCAACCCAATTCAATCTACTCCATGAACTAGTTCACCTACATACTGACGAATTGACAGCTAAAGAAACCATCTACAATGGTCCACCACGAACCAACAAACCACAACAAGGACAAAAACGAAAGCAAACACAGACCCAATACGTCCCCAGCAAAAGACCAAAAACTCCTACAGCGACAACCTCTCACACCACAACTACACCAATCCCAAGTCTGACGGACATCTCAGTTCATCCAAACCCCACCAAACAACACAACTACCCAAAAACATGGCCAACCACAATGACTAACAACCAACAAACCCCCACCCACCACTACCCCTACCAAACACCAACAAGGAACCCACGAACCTTCCCAATACCCAAACGCAAATGACAATCCAAATCTAAGAATGTCCAAGAACAGCAACATCCAAAATCACTTACCTCAATTCTTCGACCATCCCTGAAACGAAACCGACGCAAATCCAAAACAACTCAAAACCAAAGACGGAAATACCTCCTCTCCCGTAACCACACCAACGTCCACACCAACCACAACCTCACCCCCAGCCAAAAATCCTTGCTCGAAAAAGGTCTCAAATTTATCCCCACTCCCCCACCCACCAGCAACAGAACAACTCTAAACTCCTTCTCCCACTTTCGAAGACAGATGTATCTCAACTACAACTTCCGATTCACCAAAAACCCCCATCCCTTCAGAACCAAAAGCCACTGGCACCCACCAGACCCTGACAACCCCAACCTTCTGGAATACATGGCTAAAGTACGACAATCCCTACAAACAACTCTCCCCACAACCCAACCTACTACCAACCTGAGCCCATCCGAACAGGCCGCCATTAAGTCCCTACAAACTCTACCAAATACTTTGAGTAAACCAGCTGACAAAGGCGGTGCAATCGTCCTCTGGCCCGCCCAAGACTATATAACTGAAGCCCAACAACAACTGAACAACCCACCCACTATGTCAAAATTGAACAGAACCCTATCCCATTCCTCACCTCACAAATTACCAAATTAATCAAGCAGATGAGAACTGAAAACAAAATCAACTACACTACCCACAAGTACCTCCTACCCAAAAACCCTCCACGTACCCCACCTCTATATTTACTACCCAAAATACACAAACCAAACATGCCGGGTACACCAATCATATCTGGCTGTGACTCTCTAACCGACAAATTATCATCCTTTGTTGACCATTTCCTTAAACCACTTGTACATCAAATCCCATCCTACATCAAGGATAGAACACATTTCCTCAACATCATTTTCAACATCAACACTCCCCTACCCCCCGACACAATCTTGGTTACAATCGACGTCACCTCCCTGTACACCAACATCCCTCACGACGAAGATATCAAAGCAGCTATTGAAGCCCTCTCCCTGGCCCCACCACAACCCCAATAACCACCCCTCCATGATATTGAAACCTTTCTCAAATTTATCCTCCAATACAACTACTTTTCCTTCAACAATGACTACTTCCTACAAACCCAAGGCACAGCCATGGGAACACGAATGGCCCCTTCCTATGCTAATTTGCTAATGGCTGCCTTAGAAAAACAAATTTTACAAAATGCCCCCAACCAACTACAACCTCTCCTATGGAAACGGTTTATCGACAACATCTTTATGATTTGGCCACATGGCAAAACAACACTCCCTACTTTCCTCAACCACCTTAACTCATCCCATCCCACCATCAAATTTGTACATGAACAGTCCCAAACATCAGTCAACTTTCTCAACACAACCATCCGTCTAACCCCTGTCTAAACTTGAATCCTCCCTCTACATTAAACCAACTGACAAGGGACTACTCCTACACAACTCCTCCCACCATCCTCATTCATGTAAAACAGGAACAATTTACAGTCAAGCCCTTCGATACCGACGTATCATTACCAATGACAACGAGCTACAACAACAACTCGAACAACTACACAGAATACTCTTAGCAAGAGGCTACGCCCACTCTACGATACAAAAGACATTTACGAAAGCAACATAATATACTCAAAAACAACTCCTCCAACCAACCACAAATAAACAGAAAAAAGGGAAGGTTCTACCCTTCATAATTCCCTACAACAAACATCAACCTACAATTTCAGCCACTTTACAGAAACACCGGCAACTAATCCAGAGTGACACTACCTTACAACAACCTTTCCCCAACAAACCTATAACTGCATATACCAAACACAACAACATCAAAGACATGCTCGTCAAAAGCCGATTCCAACATCATAATCACTAACAAACGTAACCATCCCACCAAAACTCACACCACTAGCCACATACCAGCCATCCCTAATCTGAACCACTGCAACAATCACCAAGTCCAATCAGCACCATATACACAAAAAACTTTTGAAGTGGTCTCCGTGCCCCAGGAGACAAAACCAATCCACTGCCTCCAACACACTGGCACCATATCCAAGCCTGAACAAAACAGATCCATCCAACCAGCCGCGAAATCATAAACAAGTGAACCAGCAACCCGGCTACCTGAACAACTGAAGAACCAGAAACATTTACTAGAAATACGATAATCGCAGATACCCCGTCACTTCGTCCTGCACTGGCATATATTAGAAGTTTCGACGCAAAAAAATAAACATAGAAGTAATGTGTCTATTTTATACGACCTTTGAAGTAACCAGCTTGTTGTAGTTGATGGGGTAAGCGTATTAAAATAACCTTTTACTACTTGTACTATACCAAGTGCTGAACACTTAAAGGAGAAAAAGAGTGGTCTGAATTATAGTAACTTTGTGGTACTAAGCTCTGACCCAATAAGAAAACAACATATATATCAGCATCAATTTTTTAAATTCTTAATCTTATTATCATCATCATCATACAGCACACTAATCATTGTGTGCCCTTTTTATCATACATTTGTGTTATATAAGCTTTATCAAGTGCTCCTGCCTGGTATGAAAACCCAAAACCTTGTAGGAAAAAGTAGGAACGTACTCTCCAACCAAAAGCATGCAGGAGCACAATCCCTTGGAGGATAAGGGAATAATAACTATCATGAACTTAATACAGGTAAACAACCCTTTCACTCCCAAGCCTAGCATTCACTTAACCAAAAAGGTACAAAAAGCTATATATTTTCTATACTGTACAATACAGTACACTTTCAACTGAAGGAGAAAATTGAACCTGATCACTCTTAGGTGTGAAAGGGTTTAAACTTGTTACAACATTGGTTACTGTCTACCTTGGTGCTGGCCTTAATCACATGTTATTGCCACTTATATTACATAACTGTACTGAAGTTTTCCTTCATAAAAATCCAACAACCCTCTAACAAATAAGTAAATAAATAAAAAAACCTTGTGTCAAAAAGGTACGCATAGAAAAAAAATACTTGGCTCTGAGCATGTCATCCACTTGAGCACAGTACAGTACCATTCCAAATTTTAAGAAAACATACAGATATACCGAAATTTTTTTGTGCCATACTCAACAGAATATGCAGGCCAATGTTTTTGAGAACATTTTCCTTTGGCATTCTTGTTGGACCAGACAATCAGGTCGTACACGTCAACATTGAGTTAATTCTTGGCTCCTGACAATCTTACACTTTCATGATGTCAGTGACTTGGTATATGAGGATCCCTTAACAGCACAGGAGTTGACTTCTCAGCATGATTCCTTCACTTTAACAATTCCTTTAGCATGATCTTTCGAGATGAAAACACATGTTCAGGTTTTTGTCTTTGGTACGTATTGTTGCAAATTTATTATACAGTACTTACCTATAAACAACAAAGAAATTGAACTTTCATTTGGACCGAAGTGTAAGTTTAGCCAAGGACCCTCTTTCTTTGCTCCTACAAAAATCAGAAAAGGCACCAAGTTTTAAGTGGATTAATAAGATAATTCACATGATGTACACAATACAATGCACTTTCATAGCTAACCTGTACTATTCATCCACAATTGACATAAATCTTGGATGCTGGATGCAGGATGCTGCAAAGGAACTGGCGCACTGTAAACAAATACTTGTTGTCCTAGTAATAGAGGCCAATTCTTTCCTCAAAACACTGCTATAAATGTTTTTGGTTATCCCCGAGCGTAATATTAAGTGTACATGGCATAAAAACAAATGCACATCATCATATGGACAGCTAAAGAAACTTCACTGCATAGATCATAAATCACTGTAAATTAATTAGGCACTGATATTGTAGTAAAAATTGGCAAATATTCTAAAAAAACACAAACTACAGCTTTTGGAATGGTAAATCAAAGTACAAACACATGTATACAGTATTGTGTTCTCTTCGATCCTTGTGTATGAAAATGCAGCAAATAATAGAACACATTCATTGGTCTGATTAAACAGGAATTCAGATAAAACAAAATTTCACCATGCATCCTTTGTTCAGCTGTTCTTCGTTGAAAATAAACAATGACAAAGAACGATCCTTGTGTATGAAAATGCAGCAAATAATAACAAAACACATTCATTGGTCTGATTAAACAGGAATATTTCACCATGCATCCTTTGTTCAGCTGTTCTTCATTGAAAATAAACAATGACAAAGAATGCAATTAATGCATCATTGAGCAAATTTGGCCATCAATACACAGAGGTCAAAAATGTAAACACAACCATAAAAGCCATACAGAATAACTTTCAAATCTTACCTGCTCCTTGCTTCCTGATTA
The DNA here is from genome assembly GCA_964036295.1 of Plumapathes pennacea. Taxonomy (NCBI): domain Eukaryota; kingdom Metazoa; phylum Cnidaria; class Anthozoa; order Antipatharia; family Myriopathidae; genus Plumapathes; species Plumapathes pennacea. The sequence goes on along the minus strand of OZ038463.1, from coordinate 26,416,769 downwards.
TAAGAACGGGCAGATCACTCATATAGGCTGGAAGAGTGCTGAGGAATCCCTGAACATCCTGTGGCAAGTTAAGGACATGACTTTTGTGCCCACGCTGGCCGCCGTGTTTACGGTAAACACACATGATGGGAAAAGCTCTGGCGATCAGCATTTCCTCTACGTCGGTAAGGTCCTGTAGTTCTGCAGGCACTGTCCCAGGATTCACGTTGTTGTCAGCCGAGAACAATCGACACGAAGTCTTTTTGTCGCGCTTGCACTTGGTGTAGGTGTAGTCCTGGCCGGACATACTACGGTTGGTAATCGGCCATGTTTCTTTGCATACCTTGCAGCGTGTGTTGGAGATTTTCCTCAAAGCTGTGAAAGGCAGTGAGTTCCTCCCGTACCCACTCTTGTTCGTGGAATGGAGGAGTTTCTGGATTTGCCCATCCACGGTTATGCAAATATTGTTGTTTTTGGCTGCGACGTTCCTCGATAACTGCAGCACACTGTTGCCGGCGTCGAGTGTTGGCTTCATTTTGAGCTTGAAGCCTGCGGGTACTCCGTTCAGACGATTCATTGCTATGTCGAGAAGGTACTCGCTGGCGACTGGATTCTCTCTGCGGAGTTGTCTGTGTCAACCGCTTCTCTTTTTAACGCTTTTGATCGGCACTCATACGCTGTTGTCTTTGCGGAGTCTTTTCTTCGGCCCGTTTTTTCTCCTGAAGTTCCCGATTTGCTTTCAAGCGCTGTTCTCTTTGCGGAGTTGTCTGCGTTACCCGCTTCTGTTCATGTCGCTTTCGATCAGCATTCATGCGCTGTTGTTGCTCGTTTCACGATTTCGCCTTGCTCGTGCCTGTTCCCTTCTCATTTGAAGACGAGCTGTTGTGTTTCACGTTTTTCAGTTAAGTTTTAAATTTTCGTGAACGCAGCTACAATATATTGTTGCTTCGTTCAAATCTAAATGCTTCGTTCAAATCTAATTTCTCTAAGTTATTCCGAGTAAAACAACAGGGCACACGTGATCGATCCGGCCTTTGTTATTGGTTAGTGGGGTAACCGTGCCTAAAGTCGTACGCCAGACAGACAGACTGACAGACAACGTTAAATTTCGAGATGGCGACAGGCTTGGAGTCCCCAAGTAGGCGGTACAATATTACTGCATTAGTGTCGTGAGTATTTCCCTCACTTCGTTCGGGGAAAAACCAAAAAAAAAATTTACAAGAAAATCAAAGAAAAAATTCACCCAACATCATAAATGTAAGATGCAAGTTCAAATCAAGAAAAGTCCACAAGAACCTCACAGCAACCCAGAAGCTCAAGTGGATCACAACCATAGCTAAACAACAGCAAACACCGGATCCAAATAGAACTATTCCAACTACTCCCATGTCAACAAATGATATTCTCACTTTCATTCAACTATATATAAGGTACTTCCTTAATTAAGCCAAACAAATACACCCATTCAATCGTAATAGAAACCAGAGATAAAAAATTCTACAATGAAATCCTAAGATAGACAATCATTCAACAACACAAATAGACATGCAAGTTCAAATCAAGAACAACCCACAAGAACCCCACAACAACCCAGAAGCTCCAGTGGATATACTATTCAAAATCAAAATTAATCAGTACACTTGTTCCCAAGTGATATTCTCACTATGCCAAATCACAATTTCCCACAAAATGTTCATTATACAAACCATAGTAAACCACAATGTAATTTCCATTTTTCATTCTGAATATATTCCACTATCTTCAATTAGCAATGCAAGTATATACATGTTTTTCTTTCACCTTAATTCATTTACAACAACCGATTTGTACATTAATAATTCTACATTATTCTACAAAATTCAAACACTACTAACTCCTACAAATCTTACCTCTTTATTGTTCTACCATCCACAACGAAATGTTACATGTCAACAAAGATTCAGCCAATCCACAAAAAAATTAACACTGGCCTCCTCAATTTCACTCAATGATCATCCAAACACTGCAGGCTTCAACGACGAATCCACTGCACGCAATATCATCTATCATAAACGTACAGTCACACTTGCCTGGAACAAAATGGTCAACCGAGCCGTTTCTCGCAAGGATACGACCACAAACAGACCCACGAGCGACTCAACTAAACAGAATTCCATTAAGGCCTGTGAAAATGAATGCAACATGTTGGCACAACATCGCCCAACATTGTTGGGTGAATGTTGTGCGATGTTGGCCGAGGGTGTTCAAACGACCGCAACATGTTGGGCTATGTTGCGTGAAACTCATGCCGCAAGGGGATCTGGGATCGATATTTACCCAAAACACTTTGCGTCCAACATGGTGGCCTACAGACGATGGAAAGCGTGGAAGTGCATCGCAATTGTTGCCCTTCTGGAAGATTTTGATAACTCTGAAACACATAAGTGTGCACGCAGAGGAAAAACGAGATCTTGGATCAGGAGAAGGAGCAAAAAGGGATACTTCAACAACATCGTGAACGAGTTGATGATTGAAGATACCGCTGCATATCGAGAGATGATGCGCATGTCTTATGAGGATTTTACCACTATTCTGACTGCCATTGAACCTCACATTACTCCTCAACAAGTCACGCGTGGTGGGCATAAAGTTATTGCACCTGCAGAGAGACTGACACTGACTATACGATTTCTGGCTACGGGTGAAACGTACCGCTCTTTGTGCTTCTAGTTTCGAATATCAGTATCTGCCATATCGTATATTGTCAGGCAAGTTTGTAAAGCCATCTATGATCACATTGGCCCGGATTATCTAAAAAGTTCCGGAAACCAGCGAAGAATGGCTTGACATAGCAGCAAGATTTGAAGAGAAGTGGAATTATCCAAATTGTCTTGGTGCCATAGATGGCAAGCATATTCTTATGCAGCCACCCCCTAATGCAGGATCCCACTACTACAACTACAAGAACACCAACTCCATTGTACTAATGGCTGTTGCTGGGCCTGACTATGAGTGCATATATGCAGACGTTGGAACCAATGGCAGGGTATCTGATCGCGGAGTGTGGAACAAGTGTGGCCTCTCCCAAGCAATTGACGAGGGAACCATATCCCTTCCACCGCCTGTGTCTACCATTTGGGGCTACTGAGGTTCCCCATGTATTTGTTGGCGATGATGCCTTTGCATTGAAAAAACACATGATGAAGCCCTATCCACAGAATGGTCTGACAGAGGACAAGAGGGTCTACAACTATAGACACAGTCGAGCAAGAAGACTGTCAGAGAATCTGTTTGGAATCATCGCAAATAGATGGCGTGTTTCATTCAATTATTCCACTCCCGCCAGACACAATACAATCTCTTGTTATGGCAGCCCTTGTTCTTCACAACTATCTGCGAAGGAGCTCCTCAAGGACTACCTACTGCCACACAGGATTGCTTGACTCAGAAGATGGAAATGGGAATGTGATTTGTGGTACCTGGCGTCAAGATTCCAGAGCAGAGTCATTCCTACCACTTGTAGTTCCACCCACAGGCCACAATGCATCACATGATGCCAAGTTGGTCAGGGAGATCTTCAAAGAATACTTTTTCAATGAAGGATCAGTGGACTGGCAGTGGAATTTGTGCTGCTGAAAAACACTTCAGAATTTTGAGTAAAGCAAAATGATGCATGTTTTATTGCATCGGAAAAGTATGCATATCAGGGGTAGTAGTGTTTTACTTATTTTCAAAGTGACAGACGGAAGTTAGTTACCTTTTAACCTACAAGCAAGATGTCTTTAACTATGTGGATGGTTTATAATCAGAGTATAATCACACCATGCCGTCATGGTACTTCTTTTTATTTTTTACCACTTGAGTACCATCTCACTTGTACTACTCCCATTCTATTTAAAACCTGAATAATATAATTTTCTAAAATATGCAAACAAATGTTTTCTGATTTTTCACCAAAAGCATGATTTTAGTTTATGACAATACCTTGCAATTTTTTAGTGATATCCAAGGTTTCTCCAATGCATAATTCAACTCAGGCTGACCAGGATTTGCAGAGGAGCAAGTTTGGCCAGCATATTGTACACTAAGGCCCTGTTGAAGTTCAAATTGAAGACATGAATAAAGTGAAAATTTACAATCATAATATGTGTACAGTAACCTCCAAGGCTCAGGGGTGGTGGGGTTGTTTGGGTTTTGAAGTTTCCAGTTGCCCCAGGGGAGGGGGCATTTTTCAGCATTTGATTGTTTTTTTTTGTTTTTGTTTGTTTTGTTTTGTTTTGTTTTGTTTTTTTAATTTTATATATATAACTTGAACAGTAACAATATTGTATAGAATACTCTGATGATTGTCCTATGTTTGTTCTATGTTCTATGCTGGCTCTCCTAACTTGAACAATAACAATATTATGAGACTTGAATTGATAATTTTTCCTTAAAATTGAACGATATTATATTAAAATTTACAGAAGATACTGTTGAATGATCCCTTTCCATTGGGGGACATTGAAGAGCAGTTTATAACAACAGCAATAATAGCTGGTCAATGTCAGCCAGTGTTTCAAGATCACCTGTACTGGGGCTGGCTGTTCGAAAGCATGTTCATATATGAGCCAGCTGGTGGCTCACTCGCCTGCCAGTTGATCGGCTGGAGCGTGGACTGCTCAGCGTTCAACTCGATTTCAAAAAGGATATCGCTAATCCTTTTCTCTGCAATCATTCTGCTTCTCTTGTCAAAATGGGACAGCTTTTCAGCCACATATAGTACGAATGAGCAAGTCGGAGGTTGTGTTTGTGGCATTGGCTCTTTCAGAACCTCAATGCACGTTGAAAGAAATTCGTTTCTGGACTCTGATTCCAATGAATTCTTGCATCGCGAACTTCTACCAGAGCTTGGCGTTTCAGCGCGTTGTGGAAGTGCAGTTTCTTCTAATACCGAGGTATCTGAATCTACGGAGATTACTTCCGGTGACTCGGAGCTTGAACGGCTTTGTGGTCTAATATTGTCTGCACTTTTGCCTGCTTGCATGACAACTACTAGAAATTGTAGCCTTTCCCAGTAGATCCACTGGGATCTGTAGCACTCGCTTGTAGCTTGGCCAGATCTCTTGGCCTTTGTCTTCACGAGTTCCCTTCCAAGTTGGGCTCTCAAACCGGCGATTTTCGTCTTGATTTCTGCCGCACCTATTCCAAGTTTTTCTTCCACCTCTTTCAACGCTTTCTCTCTCTTGTTTCGGTTGTGGTACTCCTTGTTGAAAACATCCCAGAGGCAGAGTCTCTCTTCGAGCATGTCGATTAGCTCGTCGACTTCCTCCTCCGACCACTTTCTGCTTTAAATCTATCCCTAGTCGCGGCTGAATTGGCCTTCCTCTTTCCATTTGTTTCCACATTAACATCCGCCATCTTGTTCGGAATGATGGTTACCGAATTGACAGAGCATTCAGTGCGCACGTGCGAGACCAACAATGTTGCGCAAACCGTTCAAACGAACGCAACATGTTGCAATGTGCTTCACTGACCACGAGAACAAAAGAAATGTTGGCAGATGTTGGGTGAAAAGTTTGACCGATTTCAAACTTCACACAACATGTGCCAACATCATGCAACATCATGCAACATCATGCAACATCGCCCAACATGGTGTACAAACGATCGCAACATGTTGTGCCCAACAATGTTGGGCGATGTTGTGCCAACATGTTGCATTCGTTTGCACAGGCCTTTAGTCTTTTCACACACAAGATGGCTGATCCCATGTGTCCGTGCACTACCGCTGACCGTGGTCATGTGCACTGCAGACTCATACGAACAAAACTGTCCAGGATGAGGTAATGCTTCGAACCAAACAAAAAAACCCTGCCCCTTCCCCCACCATCCATAATCGTTAATAATTATCGGTGCGCACTTCTGATTCGTCATAACACACGCCCCTCAAACCAAACGCATCTTAGCATCCCACGCGCCGCTGTTACCTCATTTGCTGCTGCCTGCCATGCAGTCAACTAAGGATCTGGCAAAGCGCCTGGGTGCAATAAGAAAATATCGACCTTCGGGGATATATCGAGGTAACTTTCTTTTCCTATTTCCCCCTCCCCGCCCTGTGTTGAACTCTTGACCATTGACCCTCGGTTTTCTCCCCTCACTCTTAACTCGGCCAGGGCCAAAAGTTCGTAACCGCCAAATGTGTCGGGCATGGATTGCGCGCATCTACCATTTCTAAACATGTACTATCGAAGGAACTTTCCACCTTCATGGAGCAACCACGTTACTATGCCCCTGATGAGAATAACACGGTTGCTTCGATGGACGAACCACTCATGATGGTCATCGGTTCACCACATTTCTTCGAGCGCTCTCCCCAACCACCCATACCACCCCCAAGTCATATATTTATTAGCCTTTATTCTACGTACACCCCAATCCCTCCCTTTCGCCGCTTTCCTTTTCGATCTTCGCTCGGTTTTCTGTTACAGTAACTCCCATTCCCATTGTTTCACAACGCACGTGCGCACCACAGGTCACCAATTCCACATTTCTGCCCATTTACCACGTTCCCTACATTTCAACAACCTGACCACAGCCGCATTTTAGCGCTGCAACATGTTATCACACACTAACATGCACAATTTCATATTACAATCATATTCGCCAGTTTATCACCCCCGTAAGCCCATATATAACTCACCCATTACTAGAAATACGATAATCGCAGATATCCCCTCACTCAGTAGTGGGTTTTCGGAAAGCGGGATTCTTGCTTGTATTTTCCGTTCGGAGATTATTTAAATTTTTTTGCAAACCACGGCTGTGTAGCGACGTCACCAGTCGGCCGTTAAAAAAAATCTTTGTCACACGAAGTCTGGTTTAGTTCAGACAACGTGCACAGTCTGCAATTTTCGTAGACACTAGCTGAACTTCAAAATTCGCTGAGAAAACATTTACACGCAACTACAGAATACTCCCGAGGCTTGAAAGCCAAGCAAAGTCGATCTTGGACACCGAAGTTTTTATGAATTTCAAGAAAAGCCGCGATTTCTCCAGCCAATGCTTTATCCTAACCACATACGTGTGTTTGTTTTTTTTTTTGTGCGTGTGTGTGCCAAATTTAGAACCGTCAAAGCGAGTCGCTTGTTTACACGCTTTCGAAGTCTCGGAATCGTGTGAATTTTGGCAGGGATTCAATTTTCAACACAACAACTTTTCAAACTGCGTTTGACGATTTTAAAATCTTTGACAGAAAAAAGAAATCAAGTCACTAAATAATAGAAGGTCCGATTTTATTGAGCGAGCAAACCCGGTCACTAAATAATACAAAGTGCGATTGTGTTGAGCGAGTATCTTACGGGGGTCCCGCTAGTAGACACATTGTTTAATTTGGAAAGCAGTGGCCGGATATTTTCTACTTTAATAGCCTTCAAAAAGCAAAAGCATTTTAACCCGGTTACATTTTATCCTTGAATACAGTGTGCCAACAAACGCGGCGACAAAACTTCACAGCATGTGTCAGACTGTCAATGAAATTATGCAAACATGTCAGGAATCGGATGACACAATCTTGCACGAAGGCACTCTGAAATAGCCTTGAAAACCAGGGAAAAGATCACAGTATAATCCTAATTGGCCTTCATCACAGTTACCGGGGCATCAAACGACAAAATATACGGCAATTGTTGAAATACCAATGATAACACGACCGTCGTTTAACAAAAGTGTATTTAACGTTAATTGAATTAAAGTTTCAAAACTCACCGCTTCCTGAAAGCCATAGTGTTAGCTCTTTTCCAGCAAAGGAAACAAAACCCAAAACACTATTGTTTACGTCTTCAATGATTTCAAAATACACTGTATAGAGCAGTCCTCATACAGTACGAAAATTCCACTTTCCATTGTATTGTGTTGTCATCTTGTCAAACTTGGATTCTGAAAACTGCATTCCTGTTATTGCGAAAGGTGACATTTGCCACAGTGATTGTTCGATTTCCACCGACTGTATTTTGCTATTCCTTTCTGAAGAAGTGTCTGCGTTTTAACACAATACTGGCGTCTAGGATTGTGTTCAGGTCGACCAGTTGGGCCTTAAAGAATCCGCTTTACGTCTAGTAAAGCTTGCCTCCCATGCGCTGGCAAAATATCCGGGCAAATTTACAGCCGTCTGTCGAACTGCTTGGCCTTGTATCTGCATCTTGTTGTACAAAATCACTTCAGTTCGTACTCTATCGCATGTCTCCAAGAAAATGGCGGTTTACAGTTAAGCTGCCGATGTAACCTCGCCTGCTGTGATCGCTCGACGCAGAGGGCCTTGGGACGAGGTCGTATGGCACAAACAAACACACGAACATTAGATTTCGAGATGGCGACACGCTTGGAGTCTCCGATAAGGCGATAATACTACTGCATTAGCGTCGTAAATATTTCCCTCACTTCGTTCGGGGATTAATTTCCACACAGTAGCACAGGGGTCAAAATACCCATAACACAATTTATACTATTGGTGGTATGTATTCAGGATATACTACTAATAGCAACTTACTCTGGAATACTTTGAGAAATAAATTGGCTTTAATTGGTTGATTGCCATTTTATTGTGAAAGCTCATCTGGAGACTGCTTTTTTGCATCTATGGGGCATGGCCTTTATGAAAATGCTGCCTTGCATTTTGAGATTTGTACTGCTGGAATTACTCATATGTTTGATAATCCTGAATTATATATTGAAAGTCTTGCCAATGGATCATGGGAACATTACATTCACAAAATGTCCAAACAAGGCACATGGTGTGACATTATCATACAAGCAGTAGCAAATGCACTTAGCTGTACCATTCATATCGTTGACTCTAATACAAGTGCTTCTGATGCAACCATTATTACTCCTGTTGATTCACAGCAGAAACAAACAATTATTGTTTTTCTTGGTTATATAAATGGTTTACATTATGTTCCTACCTTGCAAGATACATGCAATCAAAACACAGTGAACGTGGGTTCACTTAAAAGAATGTTGCGTATGACTTATAATCAAAGGAAAGAAGTCTGTGCAAAAAACAAACAATCTGCCAAGAAATCCAGCAGCAATCAGTGCAATGATGCCAAGCAGGCTAAATTAGAGAGGAGAAAGCTTGAGAAGCTACAAAGAGCTAGTGAAACCGATGATGCCAAACAGCTTCGGCTAGCAAGAGAAGCACACAGAAGTAAAATGCCACCTCTAAATAACCAAGAAAAGACAGATACCCAAGAAAATGAACTGACAAAAAACCTCACTTGCAATATTTCTCAAGCCAGTGAGAAAACAATATATCTGAATAAATTTGATATTTTGAAAAATGGACCATTGCATGACCAAGGTTGGGCAAAACCCAATAAGAAACAATTTCATAAATCTATGCAGTTTTCCATCTCTCAGTGCACAGTCTGCAAAGAAGCATGACCAATTATCACTAAACCAAAGTCTCCAGCTAGCTATATGTGCTTACGGTGGTCTAGAGATAAAAACACACCAAAAAAGTTTTCAGATGCTAAAAGCATGATTACAGGACCAGTACCTATTGAGTTACAAGGTCTGACTCAAACAGAAGAAATGCTCATTGCTCGAGCACTGCCAGTAATGAGAGTATATATCAAACCAGGTGGACAAACGAATTATTCAGGGCATTGTATCAGGGCATCACTTTTGCCAAGATATCCAAAAGACCTGTCTATAATTGTAGTACAGGTTAAAGGCAAAGAAAACACATTTAAGGATGTGAATGTTCGAAAGCAAAATGAGTACAATGCACTGGTCTGGCTTTTGCAAAACAATCCCCATTACAGGGATGTGACTATCAATTAGATTGTCTACCTATCAATGGTGCTCCATCTGATATAATGACTCTTGAATCTGATAGATATTGTATCAGATGAAATACCATCACCTCATTTAGACCCTTCTACTGATAACAATGATGAGGACAATGTTTACAATCAGTCAACAAAAATGAGTACTTTTATGCCAGTCAATGAGCAACAGCAACAGGAATTATATGCAATTAAAGATCAGTTATGTCCAAAAGAACCAATGAACTGGCCCATTGTTGCTGATCAGCCTATATATGAATATCAGACACCTTTCCTGGCTACATTAGCGTTTCCCACATTATTTCCTGATGGTAAAGGTGATTCAACAAATTCATCACTTTTAAAAGAAATTCCTTTAGAGGCAGTTAAGCATCTTATCAAATTTGCTGAAAATATTGGGGGAAAATGGCTGTACAGATTTTCTAGCCACCCCAGATTTCCTTATTGGGCTTTTAACATGATTCAGAGAAAAAGAGTGGAATTTTTCTAAAGCAAAATCCAGGTGAAGCACATTTGACAGTAGATGAACTACATGAAATGGCTGCGAGTAATAACAGCAATGCACTTATTTCAAAGACATCTAGATATGTTGCAAACCTTACAGGCTCAAATCCTTACTGGTATAAGGTGAGACAAGATCTCAAAGCCATTATAACAACTGTTGGCACACCAACACTTTTCTTTGCATTTTCATCAGTTGATGTGTATTGACCTGACTTGCATGCACTCTTTAGGAATCAAAAAGGCACTAGTGAAGAAAGGCAGCAAGCTGTAATAAATCATCCACACATTGTTTACTCAAAGACTGGAAAGTTTTATCAAGCATTGGTTGTATAAAACACTTGATGCCAAATGGCACTGGTACAGATTTGAATACCAAGCTCGAGGAAGCATTCATTGCCATAGCACTGCTAAATTGAACAATGACCCTGGTTTGTGTGATCTAACCAAGACAGCTCTTAAAGGCTTGGCAAATGGTTTGAACCCAGGAGTGTGAACAGTAGGTTGGTTGTGATCGTCCGGGTTAGAGTAGTCTCCAGAAAGACTGTTGTTGGTGACTGACGTTTCGACTACCTGAGCGGAAGTCATCTTCAGAGTCAAGTGAAAAGTATTCGTCAGATGGCGGTATATATGTCTCTGGTTGTAGAAGTGATTGGTCCGTTATGTCGGTCTATGGTTGGTCGAGTCGGCTTGGTTGTATTTCGTTATTGGTCAGTTGATGTTCTTTTGTCCTGTTGATTAGTCTATTGTTCGTTCGGTTGCGTTTGATGTCATCTATCAGTCGTTTGTAAGGTGCCGGTAGTTGTTGGCATCTGTTGAGTGGTTTCCGTTCTAAGTTTGTGTACCAGCTTTCCAGTGTAAGTCGTTGGTAGTAGTTGGTACTGTGGCTGATGCATTCAGCAGAGTCCCAGTTGATGTCGTGTTTAGTCTGTCGGTGGTGTTCAGAAATGTGATTTCTGATGTCGCCGTTTCTGGTAGCTCATTTGTGTTCAGTAAGTCTCGTGTTCAGGTTTCTGCCAGTTTCACCGATGTAGGTGGCTTTGCAGTCAGTACAAGATATTCTGTATACTGTTCCCTGTCTGTTGACGGAAGTTTTCCGTTGTCTTCAATTTCCTTAGTGAACTGTATGTCAGGGTTTTGGTCGTTCAGGTGTTTGTGGAAGGAGTCAATGTCGTCTTTGTGTACAGCAGTAAACGTATGGTCAACGTATCGTAGCCAGAGAGGCAGCGTTTGTTCGTAGGTTGCAAGGGCGCGTTCTTCGATGTGTTGCATCACAATTTCTGCTACAATAACAGAGACCGGTGAACCCATTGCTGTTCCGTGTAGTTGTCGGTAGTGTTTTCCGTTATACTGGAAGTAAGTGGAAGTCAAGCATAGAGTTAGTAACTCCATGATGTCTTTTGTCGGTAAGGGTAGTTTGGTAGTGTGGCGTTCGATAGCAGTTTCAGTACACTGCAGTGCCAACTGAAGTGGAATACTGGTGAACAGTGATTTCACATCAATTTTCCAGTATTCCAGTATTACCAGTATTCCACTTCAGTTGGCACTACAGTGTACTGAAACTGCTATCAAACGCCACACTACCAAACTACCCTTACCGACAAAAGACGTCATGGAGTTACTAACTCTATGCTTGACTTCCAGCCCACTTGACTTGTAGCCCACAAACCGCGACTTACTGACCAACGTAAAGGACAAAGACGAACCCATCAACAGACAGGGAACAGTATACAGAATATCTTGTACTGACTGCAAAGCCACCTACATCGGTGAAACTGGCAGAAACCTGAACACGAGACTTACTGAACACAAACGAGCTACCAGAAACGGCGACATCAGAAATCACATTTCTGAACACCACCGACAGACTAAACACGACATCAACTGGGACTCTGCTGAATGCATCAGCCACAGTACCAACTACTACCAACGACTTACACTGGAAAGCTGGTACACAAACTTAGAACGGAAACCACTCAACAGATGCCAACAACTACCGGCACCTTACAAACGACTGATAGATGACATCAAACGCAACCGAACGAACAATAGACTAATCAACAGGACAAAAGAACATCAACTGACCAATAACGAAATACAACCAAGCCGACTCGACCAACCATAGACCGACATAACGGACCAATCACTTCTACAACCAGAGACATATATACCGCCATCTGACGAATACTTTTCACTTTACTCTGAAGATGACTTCCGTTCAGGTAGTCGAAACGTCAGTCACCAACAACAGTCTTTCTGGAGACTACTCTAACCCGGACGATCACAACCAACCTACTCTTAAAGGCTTCTTAGCTTAAAAATACAAAGATGAGCACAAAGATGAGAATGCACCTGAGCTAGACCATGATATTATTGCCGGTAATAGAGCTTCTGAAATAGTATGTAAAGATATTGACTGGTTGCTTTCTACTATGAACCCAAATCCACCAGATGATGGTATATGGATAAGACCAGATTGTCATCCATGTCAAAAGTACTACCAGGACATACCAGAATGTTATCCCCGAGCGAAGCGAGGAAAATAATCACAACGCTAATACGGTAGTATCGCCTCATTCGGAGACTGCAAGCGTGTCGCCATCTCAAAATTTAATGCTCGTCTGTCAGTCATTCGGTCAGTCAGTCTGTCTGTCTGGCGTACGACCTCGTTCCCAGTTCCTATCGCTGCTTAACCAATAACAAAGGCCGGATCAATCACGTGTATAAGAGAAATTAGATTGAACGAAGTAACTGCAGTGTATCGTAGCTGTGTTTACGAAAATGGAAAACTGGAAAACTGGAAAACTTAAAACACAACAGTCTCGCGAAGCTCATCTTCAAAAGAGAAGGGAATAGGTACGGGCAAGGCGAAATCGTGAAACGATCGAACAGTGTCAAATACGTCTAGTGAAAGACGACAATCATGTTATGATCGACAGCACGAAGCGTGCCGAAGAAACGACTCCGCAAAGAGAACAGCGCCTGAGAGATAATCGGCAGCTTCAGAAGCAAAAGCGGGCCGAAGAAAATACTCCACAAAGAGGACAGAGCTTGCAAGCAAATCGGGAGCTTCAGACGCCGTTTTGTGTTAAATTCAGATAGTTATTCAGGAAGGACAAGCAACAAAGGTCAGTCAGTGGAAATCGAACAATCACCGTGACAAATGTATTCTATCCCTAATCAAGAATGTATTAAAATCTGCATGCTGATCATTTTCCTCGAAGTATTGTTTTAATACTCTTCTTCCGCCAGTTTCGGCTACTGTATTCGCTCAGAGCAATCAGAACTTAGAGTCTTGAATGATTTAGTTAGATGTCTTATTTTTTCTTTCAAGACTAAAACGCTGTGATCTGACACGCGGTGATTGCAGCGAGAATCATTCACAACCCCTTTGAAATATGACTAGGTCTGAAGCCCGTGTATAATTTGTAAACCGTGTAAACCGTTCATGTTTTGCTTTTATTCTGGGAGAAATCATGCTGTTTTGTTCACATCCAAAACAATTCGAGCTCATTAAATATGCATGCCCGAGTCTTGTGCATGCAGTCCAGAGTAAAAAAAATTGCACAGGAAGCCTATTTAATTGTACTGCCTATGAATTCAAAGTGTAGCACTTGACTTCGAAGAAAAGATTGCGTCCATATTTTAGTAAAACAAAGACTGCCCTTGTTGAGTAGTACGAAAGTAAAAGTCCAATCAATGGCAGAGCGAGGGGTATCTGCGATTATCGTATTTCTAGTATAGTTCAACGCCATACTCGGTGTAGTACAAGCTATTGCCTGAGAAAGAAAAGTATTGACTCTGAACCAAAATGTAGACTTAACTTTCGAATGGATCTATGCTATAAGACAAGGTTACAATTTGAGCAAATTCATGCTAAAGGTGGTGAGCCACAGTATAGAGCAAAACTTGTCACCTGGAGAAATGACCGTAGACTTAATAACAACCAGCAGCGGCTGCAATTACAAGGTTGGAGAGCTAACTGTGACATTCACGTAGTCACTGACCACTATGCTTGTGTAGAATATCTTACAAAGTAACCCGCTAAAGGTGAGCCCAGAACACCTATACTAAAAACAGTACCAAGTCAGTGACTGACTTGGTGGCCGAGCGGTTTGGGGGTAGTGGACCTGAATTCGTAATGAAGCTCGAAGCCAGGAGGTCGTGGGTTCAATTCCCGCGGCCGGCAGTAGTAAGAAGGTTTTTCATCCGAGGAGGCAACTCCAACGGTTTTTCCCTTCTGAACCTGTCTTCTTTCAACAGGTATTCCACCGGTCGGACATTTGAAACATGAGCCTCTGGCTCGGGAGAATGGGCAACCACTCCCTAATGCTTCGACTTTAAATAAACGATATTTATTTATTATTTATTTGACACAATCATCAATAATGCTGCACACAATAGTCATCCTCACAAAGCTATAAAGAAAATAATCATGAAAACTCTTGCTGAAAGAGATTATGCTGCTCAAAAAACAATGCACCACCTGTCACTAAAGCTTCACAGCTAAAGTTTCAACGTAATACCAGTTAGCTTAAATGGTCTCGTAGAATTCATATTAACTCATCAACGATGGAAAAGTTTGTTCTAACAAAGGAAAGAGACATAGATAGGAAAAAACCACCAACCAAAAGCTTGAGCTGTGAAGCTTTAGTAACAGGAGGTGGTGCATTGTTTCTTGAGGAGCATAATCTCTTTCAGGTTTGTTTGTAAACAACAAGCTTACCAAACTTCCAGATAATGTAGTTCCAAGAATTTTTCCTACATACTCATCCAATCCAAGAAGGCCAAACTTTTCTCAGTATTGTAATTATCAACTTTTAAGATACAAACCTTGGACAGCCACTGAAGAAAGAGCTTGGGATAATGAAGAAGCAACAGATGAAAACATAAATAAATGGAAACAATTCCAACAGACACCATATGCTAAGGCTAATGTCCCTGAATGGTTTGAGAAACTTTAGTCAATTATCCAAAGCCAACAGGAGACAGAAGATCTGCATGTTGATGCAGTCTGAAAACACTCGTGAAGAATAGATGCTTATTACTGACCTACACACACCATTTATTAATTCTTTACAAGGAAATTCACAATCACTCTATGAATGGCACAATGACAGATCTCATTATTCTGAACAGCAAATTGGTGAGATGCCAACATGCATTAAAAACATGAGGGAACAGAGTAATCACATCCTACATGAAAACTATACAAATATAGATCTTGCCACTTTCACTGATATGCAAGGACTTGCATACAATATTGTCAAGGACCATTTTGAAGATTTATCTCCAAACAAAGAGCCACTTGCTCTCATCATTAATGGAGTAGCAGGTACTGGTAAGAGCTACCTTATAAATGCCATTCGTAGACTTCTGCATGACAAATGTGCAGTAAGTGCAACAACTGGTAAAGCTGCCTTTAATATAAATGGGGTAACAGTTCATTCCCTTTTAAAGCTACCAGTTGGGTCAAGAGGACATAAAGATCTTACAGGTCAGAGTTTGATAAGAATACAAGAATCTCTTAGTGCCATTGACTATATCATTAATATATCTATTAGACACTTAGGTGTGCAGTACGGCTGTTTATTTTTACGAGTCGTGCAGTATTTTGGCGAGCCGCTCCGGCGAGCCAAAATACAAACGACGAGTTATTTATTATGCAACTCCCTTAGTAAAAGATGTAAATTAAATCGCGGTACGTTGTATGACCAAGGGGACATGTTTTCCGCGCGCGATATGTCAATCAAGTTTAGTGCTGTGTGCAGTGTAAGCAAGCGCGGATTTTGTACTTGCAATACTTTTAGTCGTTGTTTTCTGAGCTGAGTAACACTGAAGCTGAAAGAGGTACTTTTAAACAAAGTTTGCGGGGAGATCTTAGATACTATATCACATAATGTTGTCTTAAACAGAACAAATTGGATGAACGAGATGTGTCAACATTTTCATTTTCGTAGAGTGCCATGAATCAACAAACAGCCAGTTCTCGCCTTATCCTCGCTTATGAAGTATAAAGTGGACTTCTTCTTGTGACCAGTGGTGGTACAGTTCGCATACAAATTGCAGTTTCTCAATGGAGGTAATCATTGCCTGTTGTTGCAAGTAGATGCCATAGATCTTGGCCTGGAATTACACGCCGAGGCAAATCCAACGGCTGCCGTGTTGAATACCGACAAGATCTCGTTTCGAGATTGACAAGGATTCTTAAACTGCTCTCAGAAATATTGATCTGGCTGGAAACATTATGGCCTTATAAGCAAACTGTGATGTGTGGTCTGACATTTTGTGGAATGGAAGATTAGTTATGTTGCGGCAAATTCAGTTGATTTTCTGACGAAGAAGCTGGTCTCCGTGCTCGATTTTGCGCATCGGAAAGTAAGCCAGGTCAGTTTGAATTCTGTGCTTCTTTCTTTGCTTAATACTCTCTAGAAGTAATGTAAATACCAGCTGTGCACAGGGTGACTTTATACAAAAAGCGAAACAAAAGAATTAACGGCAGCGAATCAAGAAAATAGTTTTTTCCTTAGCAACGTTGGATACGGCTGTATCTTTTTTACGTGTCTATGGAATTATTCGCACGTAACTATGCGGTATTTTCACGTTACTAAGGGAGTTGTATAATAATTGATGAATATTCCATGCTTGGGCAAATAACCTTTGGGTGGATAGATAAACGCTGTAGACAAGCATCTGGTTTCCATGATAAGCTGTTTGGCAAAAAATCTCTCATTATGTGGGGATCCAGCCCAGCTTCCCCCCTGTGGCAGATAAACCACTCTACCATACCATACCAACCAATAGTATCGGTGAACAGGGATACCTAACATACAAAGTGTTTCATAAAGTAGCTAAACTCAGTGTTAACCAGCATGTGCAGGGTGATGATCCTCAACAGACAGAGTTTAGAAAGTTGCTTTTGAGACTTAGAAAAGGTGAATCAATATTAGATGACTGGAACCTCTTGCTGACTCAACAACCTACTAATGTTGACAATTTGGTACAATTTAGTAATGCAACTAGATTGTTCTACAGCAATGAAGAAGTTGCTAACCATAACCATGAACAACTTACTAAGCTGCAACAACCAGTAGCCCAAATCAGTGCTCAGCATTCATCTGCTGCAGCCAAAAAGATCAGTCCTGGTGACTTTTCAGGTCTTCAACCATTGCTTTTTTAGCTAGGGGTGCTAAAATAATGCTCACAATGAACTTATGGCCAGCTGTGGGTCTTTGCAACGGTGCAACTGGAACTGTTGTACATTTTATATACTAGAAATATGATAATCGCAGATACCCCCTCTGCCATTGATGGGACTTTTACTTTGGTACTCCCAACAAGAGTAGCCTGCTTTGTTTTACCGAAATGTTGACTCAATCTTCTCTTCGAAGTCAAGTGCTACACGCAAAGAAAGGAGAAAAAGAATGGTGTGTGTTATAGGAGTCGATTGCGTGACGAAGTACGTATTTCCCACGGTCTGCACGTCAAATTAATTCATACAGTCTGCCAAGCACGTTCTCAAATTTAATATTCAAATTTTGAAGTTGGTCAGCCGTCGTAGTACAAAAAGAAAGGAACACTAATTTTCCAATTTTGAATTCATAGGCAGTACAATTATATAGGCTTTCTGTGCAATTTGTTTTTACTCTGGACTGCATGCACAAGACTCAGGCATGCATGTTTAATGAGCTCGAATTGTTTTGTACGTGAACACGCTCAAAACAACATGATTTCTCCCAGAATCAAACAAAACTTGAACGGTTTACTTCAAATTATACACGGGCTTCAGACCTAGTCATACTTCTGAGGGCTTGTGAACAATTCTCGCTGCAATCACCGCATGACAAATTACAGTATTTGTTACAATTTTAGTCTTGAAAGAAATAATAAGACATCTGACTAAATCATTCAAGACTCCAAGTTCCGATTCCTCTGAGCCAATGCGGTAGCCGAAACTGGCGACAGAAGTGTATTAAAACATTACTGCGAGGGAAAATGATCAGCATACAGATTTTAATACATTCTTGAAGTGATCGAGTTACAAGATACGGTTAGAATATATTTGTCACGGTGATTGTTCGCTTTCCACTGACTAACCTGAACAAGGATCTGAGTTTAACACAAGACGGCGTCTGAAGCTCCCGATTTGCTTCCAAGCGCTGTTCCCTTTGCGGAGCCGTTTCTTCGGCACACTTCCGTTCATGATGCTGTCGGTTATCAAATGTTTGTCGTCTTTTCTCTAGACGTATTTGGTGCTGTTCGATTGTTTCACGACTTCTCTTTTACAGACGAGGTTCGTGAGACCGTGCTGTGTCAAGTTTTCCAGTTTTCAAATTCATTTTCGTGAACGCAGTTACGTACAGTTGTTGCTTCGTTCAAACCTTTGTTTGACCTCGCTTTGACGCTAATCGATAATTATTATTACGTCATTGCCTTAGAAGGTCGTCCTATGACAGACTGACGAACATTAGATTTCGAGATGGCGACTCGCTTGGAGTATCCACACAAAGCGAATTTGCTACATTAGCGCCGTGATTATTACCCTCACTTCACTTCGCTTTGCTCGGGGATCAGAATAATTAACAGCTACCTGATCTGCCAATAGCAGTTGTTGTTAAATTTGACAATTACAGAGGTCCATCTATCAGTGAGACTCTTCCATCTTGTGTACCAATGTGCCCAATCACTGCTTCAAATCAGTCATTAGATGGTTTCCATGAAAGACAGCAGCTTCCTGTTAGACTTTCATGGGCAATAACAATTCACAAAAGTCAAGGACTTACATTGGCTAAGGCTTGGATAAATATTGGAAAATCCAAAAGAACTCCAGGAATCTCATATGTCGCTCTTAGTAGGGTTAGATCATTGTCATCATGTGTTATTGAGCCAATGACCTACCACCGATTAACAAGTTTAAAATCATCTAAAACTTTGCAGTATCGACTAAATGAAAAGGAAAGACTAAACCAAATAGCACAGACAACCCACAATACATTTAACAAAACCATTAACTACTAGAAATACGATAATTACAGATACCCCTCGCTCTGCCATTGATTGGACGTTTACTTTCGTACTGCTCAACAAGGGCAGCCTTTGTTTCACCGAAATGTTGACGCAATCTTTTCTTCGAAGTCAAGTGCTACACGCAAAGGAAGGAGAGAATGGTGTGTTATACTTTTGCATTGAAAAAAGTGTCGATTGCGTGACGCCGTACGTATTTCCCACGGTCGGCATGTCAAATTAATACAGTCTGCCAAGCACGCTCTCAAACTTTAATACTTAAAACTTGAAGTTTAATAGTCGACCACCGTACTACGGGAAAAAAGGAACACTGATTTTCCAATTTTGAATTCATAGGCAGTACAATTAAATAGGCTTCCTGTGCAATTTTTTTTACTCTTGACTGCATGCACAAGACTCAGGAATGCATATTTAATGAGCTCAAATTGTTTTGTATGTGAACAAAACAGCATAATTTCTCCCAGAATCAAAGCAAAACATCAACGGTTTACTTCAAATTATACACGGGCTTCAGACCTAGTCATACTTCAAAGGGGTTGTGAACGATTCTCGCTGCAATCACCGCGTATCAGATCACAGCATTTTAGTCTTGAAAGAAAAAATAAGACATCTAACTAAATCATTCAAGACTCTAAGTTCCGAGCGAATACGGTAGCCGAAACTGGTGGAAGAAGAGTATTAAAACAATACTTCGAGGGAAAATGATCAGCATGCAGATTTTAATACATTCTTGATTAGGGATAGAATACATTTGTCACGGTGATTGTTCGATTTCCACTGACTGACCTTTGTTGCTTGTCCTTTCTGAATAACTATCTGAATTTAACACAGAACGGCGTCTGAAGCGCTCGATTTGCTTTCAAGCCGCCGTTCGCTTTGCGAAGTATTTTCTTCGGCCCGCTTTTGCTTCTGAAACTGCCGATTTGCTTTCAGGCGCTGTTCTCTTTGCGGAGTCGTTTCTTCGGCACGCTTTGTGCTGTCGGTCATAACATGATTGTCGTCTTTCCTCTAGACATATTTGACGCTGTTCGATCGTTTCACGATTTCGCCTTGCCCGTGCCTGTTCCCTTCTCTTTTAAAGACGAGCTTCGCGAGACTGTTGTGTTTTAAGTTTTCCAGTTTTCCATTTTCGTAAACACAGCTACGATATACTGCAGTTACTTCGTTCAATCTAATTTCTCTTATACACGTGATTGATTCGGCCTTTGTTATTGGTTAGCAGCGACAGGAAGTGGGGACAAGGTCGTATGCCAGACAGACTGACTGACAGATGAACTGTAGTGTTTCTGCAATGCGGACACGTGACTGTACAGGGGTCGTACTTGAGCGTCACATCCGGGGAACTAGAGGAGCGGGAAACTTGTGTAATCGAGTGTTGTAGCGAAGCCTTCGTGGCTTCTGTGTGACTTCTGTGTAGCTTCTCTAGGATTCTACATTGGCGACGAGGATGGCTGACAAGGAGAGGGCCTTACGTACGTTTGATTTATCTGGATCTGCGTCGCAGATCGCCAAGAGGTGGCGAAAGTGGAAACGAGCATTTCAATATTATGCCGATGCTCATTGACTCTGGTTCCGTGAGTAATTTAATTGGTGAGAAAAATTTCCAGGAGCTGTCTTGCCAAGGACTGAAAGCTGAACTACAGCACTGTTCAAAGAAATTGTATGCTTACGGAGGGCAGGAGCTCAAAGTGGTTGGTCAGTTTCAGGCTGTAATTTCGGTGGCCAAAGCAAAAACAGAGGCAGTTTTCGTGGTTGTTAAGACGGGCCGCTGTCTTCTAGGCTATTCAACAGCCAAGGACCTTGGTATCCTGTGTATTGGACCTGGAGTGTCAGTTTCGCCAAATTGCAACCAAGTGAGAGGCACTTTTGAGGAGGAATTAAAGAGCAAATATTCCAATGTTTTCCAAGGTATTGGAAAACTTAAGGATTACAAATTGAAGCTGCATATTGATGAGAATGTGGTCCCAGTTGCACAGAAAGTTCGAAGAGTACATTTTTCACTTAGAAGCAAAGTCACTGATAAGGTTAATGAGCTACTAGAGAAAGACATCATCGAAAAAGTATATGGACCCACAACTTGGGCGAGCCCCGTTGTTGTTGCCCCCAAAGCCTCAGGCGACATTCGATTGTGTGTTGACATGCGAAAGGCGAAAGGCAAATGAGGCGATTATCCGCAAGAGACTGCCTATCCCTACAATAGATGAGGTGCTGGAAAGTCTGAATGAGAGCACTGTGTTCACAAAGTTGGATTTGCGCTGGGGTTTTCACCAGATCGAGCTGCAGGAAGACTCTAGAGGCACCACAACGTTTGCGACTCACGACGGTATTCAGGTATGGTATTCAGGTACAAGCGGTTGAGTTTTGGAGTCAATGCTGCACCGGAGAAATACCAGCACATCATCTCCCAAACAGTGGCAGGCCTTGAAGGAGTATCCAAAATCGCAGATGACCTTATCGTGCATGGGAAGGGTACGGCAGAACATGACAAGAACCTCTGTAAGCTATTAGACAGGCTTGAGGAGAAGCAGCTGACCCTGAATGTGGAAAAGTGTGCCTTCAGAATGGAGAAAGTAGTTTTTATGGGAATGCTACTGACCAAGCACGGTATTGGTCCAACAACAGAGAGAGTTCGAGCTGTGGTCGAGGCGAGTCGACCAACTTCAGCTTCAGAAGTCCAAAGTTTTCTTGGAATGGTTGGGTTTAGTGCTCGTTTCATACCCACCTTTTCAACCTTTGCTGAACCACTAAGGGTAATATCACGCAAAGGGACACCATTCATATGGGGTTCTGACCAAGAAAAGGCATTTGAGAAGCTCAAGGAGCAGGTTGCAAGTGCACCAGTCTTAGCTTATTTTGACAAAGATGCACATACTCAAGTCATCGCTGATGCCAGTCCAGTTGGACATGGAGCAATTCTAGTGCAAGAAAAGGATGGGGAAAGCCGTGCTGTGTGTTACGTAAGCCGTACCCTAAGCAGCGTTGAACGCAGGTATAGCCAAACAGAGAAGGAGGCACTCGCTTTGGTCTGGGCTTGCAAAAGATTCCACCTTTACTTGTACGGGTTACCTAAATTTGATCTGGTAACCGACCATGAGGCACTGAAGGTGATTTACTCAAGGACATCTGAGCCATCAGCACGGATTGAACGGTTGGTGCTACGCCTTCAGCCCTACAATTATCAAGTGATCTATGTGCCCTCAAGACGGAATATAGCGGACGCTCTGTCTCGTCTAACCAAAACCTCTGCATCATGGCAATTTTAATATGACGATCAACATGTCCAAATGGTGGCACTGCATATAGTACCTAATGCTCTCACAATTCAGGAGATTGAACAGGCTTCTGCTAAAGATGAAGAGTTGCGAGCAGTGAGAGAATGTCTTATTGACGACAAATGGGAGAAAGTGCCTAAGCCATACCTATCAGTGCGTAACAAGTTAACTTTTATTGGCCATGTTGTTCTACGAGGGACAAGGATAATCGTACCTCAAGTATTTCGCAAGAGAGTGATTGAATTGGTCCACGAGGGGCACCAAGGAATTGTAAAGACTAAAGAGAGATTGCATTCCAAGGTTTGGTGGCCAGGAGTTGACCGGGAAGCAGAATTGCAATGCAGGGAATGCTATGGGTGCCAAATGGTGACTAAGAATGTTCCGCCTCCACCAGTTAAGACAACCCAGATGCCCCAGCGACCCTGGGAAGAACTGGCTCTGGACCTACTTGGCCCTATGCCTTCAGGGGAATGCCTCCTAGTTTTGGTCGACTACTTTAGCAGATGGATGGAGGTCGTCATCCGTTCAACGTCAAGCGAGACAATCATAAAACGCTTGGATGCTCACTTTGCAAGACATGGAGTGCCTAAAAGTGTAAGGACTGACAATGCTCCAAATTTGACATCGAAAGAAGTAGAGAATTATTTCAAAGAGATGGGAATCGAACATTGTCATACGACACCTCTTTGGCCAAGGCACAGGCAGCCCACAATGTGTTACTAAGTCACGCCTGATCGATCAAGGTCTGATGACGTCACGGCCGATCGGTTAATAAGGATTTGTACGGGGAGATTTTCAAATCACATTTTATGCGTGAAAATAAAACAATCTTTCTCCTAAACTTCTTCAGATAACATTACGAGTCCTTATTTACCGTTTAAGGTGACTTTCGAGGCGATTTGGCGCCAATTTAGCTGCCTGTGTATGTACTGAAATTTTGGGAAGGCAGGAAGCCAAATGCCTAAAATCCCTGACTCGCTCTAACATAATCACCGATTTCTCCCCGAAATCATCGCTTAAATGCCATCCGGCTCTGGCACAGATCAGAACGATGACTAGACTTCTCAGACACGTCGACATGCAGCTGATAAATGCTGTTTTTCCATGCAAAAATGCTAGCGAAAGCTCGGCAACTTCGATTCCTAGATCATCGGACAGTTATGCATGGACCAGAAAAAAACCGTTGGTGTCAATTTGAATCCCCACCACCCCTCCCCAAGTGACAATTTTTCAAACGTTCGTTTAAGGTGACTTTCGAGGGTGTGGGCTGCCTGTGGCCAAGGGCTAATGGCGAAGTTGAAAGGCAGAATCGTTCTCTATTGAAAGCGATGAGAGCAGCAGCCACGGAGCAACGAAACTGGCAAACGGAACTAAACAGGTTTCTTTTGTCCTACCGAGCAACTTCTCACTCGACAACTGGGAAAAGCCCAGCCGAATTGTTGTTCAGGCGTAAATTAAAGACCAAGCCGCCAGATATCTCTGATGTGGGGGATGAAGAAGAAGTAGAAGTTTCATATCAAGGTGTCCAAGACCGTGATGCAGAGAGAAAGCAGACAAATAAGGATTACATCGATGAGAAGCACCACGCGCAGGATCGGGACATGAGAGTAGGATACTCTGTGTTGCTGGAGAGGAAAAAAGAAAACAAGTTGTCAGCCTTGTACGAAAAGGAGCCATACCAAGTTACAGGCCGCCATAGGGATCAAGTGGAGTCACCGCATGGAGTAGAATACAAACGGAACCTTCAGTATGTAAAGCGTTTCGTTGTACCAGATCGAGAGGAATACCTTTTGTTACCTCAGGAGCAACCGGTACTGGAATGCTTCCCGTCAAGCAGGGATCAGCCAGTATTTGTAAGACAGCCACTGGAACACTTACCGTTATTTCAGGGGCAAACCGTACCAGCCTTGCCTGAGGCCAAGTCTGTTCCCCAGTTACGCAGATCAGAAAGAGTTCGTCGTCGCCCAGAGGCTTTGAATGATTATGTTATGTCCTGAGATTTATGCCCATGATTATGTTACGTCCTAGAACATTGAACTTTACAGTACTGTAGTACTTTTCATTTGTTAGCTTTGTGTGTGCCTAGTTCTGGAAGGAGAGGAGGGAATGTAGTGTATCTGCAATACGGACACGTGACTGTACAGCGGTCGTACTTGAGCGTCACTTCCGGGAACTAGAGGGGCGGGAAATTTCGAGATGGCGACACACTTGGAGTCTCCGAATGAGGCGATACTACTGCATTAGCGTTGTGATTATTTCCCTCGCTTCGCTTGGGGATCATTAATTTGTTTCAAAACCTTAGCACAATAATCTAACCAGTGTATACCATAGTCTGACATGGCTTTACAACTGGGACAATTTATTAACTTCTCCATATAATAATATTATAACTAGAAATACGATATTCGCAGAAAATCCCATGCCCATGTAATCAGTTATATTTTTGGTTATATGTATATCTATAGTTCCTGTGTGAAGAAATTGAATAAACATTATCCAGACTTTAATTAAGCGTTAGTTGAAGGAAAACTACATTGACATGAAGTAACCGGGAACAGATGGTGCGTATGCCTTTTGCATGTAGAGAAGCGGTGCAGCATTGTGGTTTTCATTTTTGTTGGTGTCATTTTTCCCGACCGACGGAGCGGACCATTTTTAGTGACTCCATTATGTACATCAAGGTACATCAAGCAGAAAAAACAGAAAAACAGAAAAAAAAAAAAAAAAAAAAAAAAAACAGGAAAAAAAAAACAGAAAAAGAGCAGAGCCGAGCGGAGCAGCAGAGTGGAAAAACCAGAGGAGAAGAACAAGGCAAAAAAGTTGGTGAAAGCACTCAAACTGGTGCTTGAGTGTGTCGAGGACGAGTATTAAGAAGTTTTCCGCTGTTCTTAACTCGAGTAGTATTAAGAGTTGATGTCTGTAAAAATCGAAGAAATGTGGCCATCGGTGGCCAAAGTCAAAAAATCGAAATCGCTCATACTTTGGTCAGTTGTAGGCATTAGTAAGTAAGAAAACGTGATGTAGTTAGTTTGTCCAGATTTCACCTCCTTTGGGAGAAAATTTGGAAAACGTAATTCGGCCGATTCTCAGGGGAAACAACGATTTTCGAAGGTCAAGAAAATCACTCTCGTTATCACAAAGAAATGTACCAAGGGCTCTGTACTGGTTGTTTATTTGTTAAATAGGTCTTTAGCTTTCTTCTGAGAAGATTGTTCAATGAATACCATTATCTGTGAACTATTGGTAAATTAATAACGGAGGTCATATTTCAGTCACATTTCATTGTCATAATTTATGTCTAATATGAAGCGGGTTTTCACCATGCGCGGGGACTTCAAATACTATGAAATTTTGTTTGTGGTTAGTTTGAATGTTGATCTTTTAAACTATCGACTTTCTTTTCTGGGGTCTGTGAGCGTTTCTTTTAAAAACGTTAGCAAAATTGCTCGATTTCACGCAAATGACGTTTCTCTCGCCCACAAGTCGGTTATCGCGTGGATTGAAAAACAGAGATATATTTCTTTTAGGTACTTTTTATCAAAACTGTGACACCTCTGGTAACTCTGTCTTTCGTTGTTGAAAAAAAAACCTAATCTAATATCAGTTTTCTGCATGTAAACAAACGTTAAAAATTTGCATATATATCGCGAAAAGCGTCTCACTTTAGCAAGGCGAAACATCGTCCTTTAGAATGATATGTAGGTGAATAAGCGTTCGATTAAGTAGTAATAAACCGATACTTTAACTTTTGGATAATTTAGCGGGCAGTGCTGTAAATGCCTCCGCCGTTCAATCCACACTTTCGTGACACATTACAAGTTCAGACCGCGGTCACGCACGGGACTGTTCACTCCGGCGACAAAGAAACAATCGGAAAAATAGTCGCCACCTTACCCTTACAATAAAATTACGGTCTTCTAGAATGATGGCAATTATGAGTAACTGTGATACGTATGACAAATCAGTCATACCAGTGGTGCCTTAGAATATTTCGTAACAGCTCGGGGGCCTCTATTCTAGTCAGATTGATCATATTAAGCTAATTTGAAATTGATAAGCCATTGATAAAGAAACGTTGTTCCTTTACCTTCTGGGTAATTTAGGGGGCACTGCTGTACTAAATACACCCGCCGTTTTAGAATTCGTGACTCGTTAGATTTGTAGATTGCTATCACGCACGAGAGTACCGTTTATATTTTATAACGCGAATGACGTTTCTCTCGCCCAAAAATCGGTTATGCCGTGGATTGAAAAACACAAATGTATTTCTTTTAGGTACCTTCTTTCAATACTGTGACACTTCTGGAAACTCTGTCTTTAGATATTGACAAAAACAATGCGATCTAACATAAGTTTTCCGCATGTAAACAAACGCTAAACATTTGCATATTTACCGCGATCAGTAGTCCACTTATTCAAGTAATGCGAAACGTCGTCCTTCAGAGTGATTTGTTGCTGAACACTTGCGATTCATCGACGAAGTAATAAACCGAAACTTTACCTTTTAGGTAATTTAGCGAGCACTGCCGTAAATAAATACCCTCGCCTTAAAAACTCTGTAAAGAATGCATTACTTAGTTTCCTAGATCGCGGTCACGCACGGGACTGTTTATTCCATCATATCAGTGTGGCAAATGTTTTTTTCTTGTAATTTTTCTGAAAAAATAGTCTCCTGCTTACCCTCAAAACAAATTTTAGTCTTGCAGAGTGATGGAGGTATAGTGATGTGAATTAGACAAATGAGCTAATTTCTCAATTTTCTGACGGTCTTTTTCCAAACTATAAATTTCACCCCAAAAGATGCAGAGTTCCGTAACAAATTACAAGTTGAAACAGCGACAAAGAGTTTCAAACCTTTGTACTACCTCTTTCTGTACCATCAAAGTAGTCAAAGTAGTGAGCCTTTATGTGCATCCCCTCACCCTCGCACAATCCCTAACACGGCCAAAAGAAGTTTTGAATGGATTTCTCATTATCAAGTTTTAGCAAATGACGTTCTGACTCCTGGTTAAAGTCGCTCATTAAACTTAACATTCTCGAAAAGGAACAACTATGGCGTCCTTTTCACGTGCAGAGGGGGTGAGTCTGGGGTAGCATATTAGCATGCAGGTGATAATTAAATAATGTACTAGAAATACGATAATCGCAGATACCCCCTCGCTCTGCCATTGATGGGACTTTTATTTTGGTACTCCCAACAAGAGTAGCCTTTGTTTTACCGAAATGTTGACTCAATCTTCTCTTCGAAGTCAAGTGCTACACGCAAAGGAAGGAGAAAAAGAATGGTGTGTGTTATAAGGCCCCGTCCACACTACGCCGCATAAATTTGAAAACGCAACTTTCACTCTGAAAACGCAAGAAATGTTTTCCGTCCACACTGGAAAACGGATAAAATGTTTCCGGGCCCAAATTTATTGTTATTGCTCTACAAACGTCCCTGACAATCTTTGAAACCACTTGACGTGACCACGTGAGTCAGAGTTTTTGAAAAGTTCCGTTTTCAAAATGTTTTTCGTCCACACCAAAACGCAAAGCCGGCGTTTTCAAATTTATCCACTTTGAAGAGCGTTTTCGAAAAGTTCCGTTTTCGTGGACAATTTATCCGGATTAGTGTGGACAGTAGGCCTAACCGTAAGAATAAAGTTGCGTTTTCAAATTTATCCGGCGTAGTGTGGACGGGGCCTAAGAGTCGATTGCGTGACGAAGTACGTATTTCCCACGGTCTGTACGTCAAATTAATTCATACAGTCTGCCAAGCACGTTCTCAAATTTAATATTCAAATTTTGAAGTTGGTCGGCCGTCGTAGTACGGAAAAAAGGAACACTGATTTTCCAATTTTGAATTCATAGGCAGTACAATTAAATAGGCTTCCTGTGCAATTTTACTCTGGACTGCATGCACAAGACTCAGGCATGCATGTTTAATGAGCTCGAATTGTTTTGTACGTGAACGCGCTCAAAACAACATGATTTCTCCCAGAATCAAAGCAAAACTTGAACGGTTTACTTCAAATTATACACGGGCTTCAGACCTAGTCATACTTCTAAGGGCTTGTGAACGATTCTCGCTGCAATCACCGCATGTCAAATTACAGTATTTGACAGTTTTAGTCTTGAAAGAAATAATAAGACATTTGACTGAATCATTCAAGACTCCAAGTTCCGATTGCTCTGAGCCAACACGGTAGCCGAAACCGGCGACAGAAGCGTATTAAAACAATACTTCGAGAGAAAATGATCAGCATACAGATTTTAATACATTCTTGAAGTGATCGAGTTACAAGATACGGGTAGAATATATTTTTCACGGTGATTGTTCGCTTTCCACTGACTAACCTTTGTTGCTTGTCCTTTCTGAATAAGGATCTGAGTTTAACACAAGACGGCGTCTGAAGCTCCCGATTTGCTTCCAAGCGCTGTTCCCTTTGCGGAGCCGTTTCTTCGGCACGCTTCCGTTCATGATGCTGTCGGTTATCAAATGTTTGTCGTCTTTTCTCTAGACGTATGCGCTGTTCGATTGTTTCACGATCTCGCCTTGCCCGTGCTAGTTCCCTTCTCTTTTGCAGACGAGCTTCGCGAGACCGTGCTGTGTCAAGTTTTCCAGTTTTCAAATTCATTTTCGTGAACGCAGTTACGTACAGTTGTTGTTTCGTTCAAACCTTTGTTTGACCTCGCTTTGACGCTAATCGATAATTATTATTACGTCATTGTCTTAGAGGTCGCCCTATGACAGACTGACAGACTGACAGACTGACCGACGAACATTACATTTCGAGATGGCGACCCGCTTGGAGTCTCCACACAAAGCGAATTTGCTGCATTAGCGCCGTGATTATTACCCTCACTTCGCTTCGCTTCGCTTCGCTTCGCTCGGGGACAAAGTAATGAAATGGGAAACGGATATGGAAAAGAGAAGAAACTGAGACAAGTTCCCTGACAAAAATGGTTTGCTAAGTTTGCAAAGTGTTTCCGCAAAAAAAAAAAAAAAAAAAAAAAAGGAGAGAGAGAGAGAGAGATAAAGAACGAAGGAAAGAAAGAAAGAAAGAAAAAACAAAGAAGAAAGAAAACAGCAATACCAACCGAAATAATCGCGAACCGAGGAAAACGGCGTCAGCGGTCCTGAGTTAAATGAACAGTACTTCCCGTGCATGACCTCAATCTAAGAAACTAACGAGTCACGTATTCCAATTAACGAAGTGTAGATTGAAAGGCGGGTATATTTACAGCAGTGCCTCCTAAATGCCCCGAAAAACAAAGGAACAACGTTAGTTTATCGATGGATTATCAGTTTCAAATTAGCTTGATATGATCAATCTGGCAAGAATAGAGACTCCCGAGCTGTTACGAAACATTCCAAAGCACCACTGGTATGACTGATTTGTCATACGTATCGCAGTGTCTTGGAATTGCCATCATTCTAAAAGACCATAGTTTTGTTTTGAGGGTAAGGTGGCGACTATTTTTCCGATTGTTTCTTTGTCGCCGGAGTGAACAGTCCCGTGCGTGACCGCGGTCTGAACTTGTAATGTGTCACGAAAGTGTGGATTGAACGGCGGAGGCATTTACAGCACTGCCCGCTAAATTATCCAAAAGTCAAAGTATCGGTTTATTACTACTTAATCGAACGCTTATTCACCTACATATCATTCTAAAGGACGATGTTTTGCCTTGCTAAAGCGAGACGCTTTTCGCGATATATATGCAAATTTTTAACGTTCGTTTACATGCAGAAAACTGATATTAGATCAGTTTTTTTTTCAACAACGAAAGACAGAGTTACCAGAGGTGTCACAGTTTTGATAAAAAGTACCTAAAAGAAATATATCTCTGTTTTTCAATCCACGCGATAACCGACTTGTGGGCGAGAGAAACGTCATTTGCGTGAAATCGAGCAATTTTGCTAACGTTTTTAAAAGAAACGCTCACAGACCCCAAAAAAGAAAGTCGATAGTTTAAAAGATCAACATTCAAACTAACCACAACCAAAATTTCATAGTATTTGAAGTCCCCGCACATGGTGAAAACCCGCTTCATATTAGACATAAATTATGACAATGAAATGTGACTGAAATATGACCTCCGTTATTAATTTACCAATAGTTCACAGATAATGGTATTCATTGAACAATCTTCTCAGAAGAAAGCTAAAGACCTATTTAACAAATAAACAACCAGTACAGAGCCCTTGGTACATTTCTTTGTGATAACGAGAGTGATTTTCTTGACCTTCGAAAATCGTTGTTTCCCCTGAGAATCGGCCGAATTACTTTTTGCAAATTTTCTCCCAAAGGAGGTGAAATCTGGACAAACTAACTACATCACGTTTTCTTACTTACTAATGCCTACAACTGACCAAAGTATGAGCGATTTCGATTTTTTGACTTTGGCCGCTCTTTCTTTGATTTTTACAGACATTTGCTCTTAATTGGATAAAACTACAAAATATTAATTTAGTTATGGCTGCCAATATTTTCCTTCGTTACGGACCTTTGTTGTTTCCTGTGTTTACTCCTTGTACAGTTGAACAAAAAGCAAAACCAAATGAATACAATGGTCTTCTTTCTGGTGATTGTGATTGAAATTTTCTTTTTGTGCACTCTTAGTACCTGGGTTCACACTAGATCATTAAGCCGACTTAAGGCAACTTAGGCTAAGTCTCCTTAAGTCGACTTACACGTTCACACTGGTAATAGAAGCGACCTGACGAAATATTAGACGTCTTTTAAGCTGTCATCAAACGCATTACATATCCCCGTATTTTAATCCCTTTGGTACTGTATTTCAGACACTTGCGCAAGGCGGGATTAAGGCGAACATTTGGTCTTTTGCTCTGTTGCCGTAAAAATGATCCCAAGAAACAGGAGAATAGCAATCATAGCCACTGTTTTTTATTTGCTAAATCTTCAACTAATGATAAATAGGACCGTGGCGAATAATCTGATGCTTATCAGAGAGCAAATGCAAGAACAGTTCGCATTAGAAAATGAACAATTCCTGCTCATGACCGTGCTACTGATACAGCGGAGGTGGCGAAGGAGAAATGGAACGTGGTTGTGCAACTGATCATATAAGTTATCATGCTGCAAAATGTACACCTTTCCGGAAATTCGATTAAGTAAGTAAGCCCTAAGTCAGGCTTTTACGTGGCTCAAGTCAGACTTAGTGCCAATGTTTTTGCCGGCACTAAGTCAAAAATCTATTTTTTTGTCTTAGTCGTTCAGACGCATTTTTATCGCTAAGTTGTCCTAAGTGGCTACTAAGTCAGACTTAGCAGCCTAGTGTGAACCCACCTAATATACTCGAGTGAACAGTGGGAAACTTCTTAAAACTAAATAAAAAATAATAATAATCATTGACTTGAAGAAAAATGAACACTGATCGTTTATATTCATTTACATCATCTGATGATTAACATTGTAGAAAGTGGTTTACCTGGAAAAGAAAACATAAGAGGCTTCTTACAAGTGTTGTACAAATTATTTTCGAAGGGTTCCCCGTAGCGTAAGAAACTCGACTGAGTAGTTCGTTTTGCAATCATTCAGTGCAACAGCATAACAGCAATCAGACGTCAAATACATACCCAGAAGGAATATTTTGCATTTCCACAGAATCGCGAGAACATTGCTGTTGGAGCCAGTCTCAGGTCGCTTCCCAATTTGTAGAAATTATGCTCAATTTCACAAGATTTAGACATATTTCCATTTTGGAGGTTTCCTGAAAGTAAAATGCAGTGGATCTTATTAAATTTTGGATAAAAGGATCAAAGAAATTAATTTCATAAGCGAAAAGGTACCCAAGTTTGTCGTCCTGCGTGAAGTCCCGCCATTTCGGTGAGCAGTCCTTGCAATCAAGTGATTCCTATACCAAACATCCTGGGGTATAAATTGCATATCCATGGCTTCTTTTTCAGTGTTGGAAAAAAATTCAAGGAGTCCACACAAGAAAATCATGCACACAAAAAAGGTGCACTGCTGGAGACCACGCTGTTTGTTTAGTGGCTAGAGCGCAAGCTCCACTGCGATACCGCTGAGCAATAGCAACGTGTACAAAAACTATTTGTATTTCTACAAGTGTACATACACATGCAGAGCTTCATTTTTATTAACAATACCTAAAATGGCCAGCACTCTTAGAATGTTTTAATTTCATAAGTATAAAGTATATTTACAATAATAATTTACAAAATAATATTTCTTTTCTTTTGTGAAAGTGCAATTAAAAATTAAAAAATCTAGTCAGTCAACAAAAGACTTGTATTACACAGAGGATTGAGTATATCCAGGTACATGAAGAATGCTTTTCGTGCAGGAAGCACCTTGTGTACATAACAACAGTTTTCCTTTTGGTACTTCATTGTGATGGGAAATACACTGTACTGTATGTCACTGTTTTCTTAATTTTCTCAGTGCAGGGGATTTTATGCACCTTGTTTGCCACCTTTGAATAAACAATAATAAAAGGTATAGGTATAGTTAACACACAGAAGGGAAAAGTAAGGGTAAAATTACATAAATAGGAAATATAACACTATATAATTAACTCTAAAGAGTGATCATATGTAAATATTCTCCTTCAGTTACTCTCAACAGAGGTCTTGGAGAAGTTGGCTTTTGATAGCCAGATGAAAGCTGATCAATGTGTCAGTTCTCACAACATCACTTACACATATTCTTCTTTTTCTAAAGGCTACATGAGAAATTCTGCATTTTGAGCTTTAGAGTGGAATCAAGGTATGGTTAACTGGATTGAAGTGACATGCACATAGAGATAATTACTAATGCACTGGGTGTTTATTGCATACACTACATGTTTTGTGCATGTATTGTCCAGTAGTGTAAACACCATAGAGATGGTTTAGTACCATAGTCTTGCAGGGAGACTTTTCACTTGTTGCCATATAACCACAGGTAAATGAGCTAATGTCCTGTGTATGTACACCGCCATTGTGTTTCTTGGAAGAGCCCCTATCAATGAAGGAGAACAGATCTCCGTTAAAATGAGAGTTGAGATGGAAGTTTTATACAGTATGATTTTTTTCTTTTTTCTGGGGTTCCTTCATATTGTTGACATACAAAAAACCACTGAAAGGAAGAAATTGAGGATTACAGTTTGGCACAATCTGTTGGACAGTCAATTTTATTATTAAATGATGCTGTAATGACAATATTAAACTATCAACACCCTGACAAGTGAAGAACGACACTCATCTATTGTATAACAAAAGTTCACA
The DNA here is from genome assembly GCA_964036295.1 of Plumapathes pennacea. NCBI lineage: Eukaryota > Metazoa > Cnidaria > Anthozoa > Antipatharia > Myriopathidae > Plumapathes > Plumapathes pennacea. Next base: position 26,382,954 of record OZ038463.1, on the reverse strand, counting down.
CACTAAGTTACTAGAAATACGATAATCGCAGGTACCCCCTCACTCTGTCCTGCACTGGCATATATTAGAAGTTTCGACGCAAAAAAATAAACACAGAAGTAATGTGTCTCTTTTATATGGCCTTGGATGTAACCAGCATGTTGTAGTTGACGGAGCAAGCGTGTTAAAATAACGTTTTACTACTTTTGCTACTATATCAAGTGCTGCACACAAAAAAGGAGAAAAGAAATGGTCTAAAATATATTAACTTTGTGTTGCTAAAGATTATTGCTATTTATGCGTTAAAAATATATCCAGAGCTCGCAAACCCCACCCCGCCTGGCCTCTTTTGTCTGACGCCGAGCATTTTCTCACAATGAACTTCCGAGAGAGTTCCAACAAATTTTGACCATGTTATAACGTAAATCGTGGTAAATATGAGTCAACACCACGGCAAACCAGTGGAAATTGTGTTTTTTTACCATAACATTTAGAAAACATAAAAGAAAGTTTCGTTGCAAAGCGCGACCTGGCGTCAGCATCGCTGTCTGGACTCTTATTTACCCACGTTAAATAGACCAATCAGAGAGTGGTAAAAACTTGAAATACCCATCGTCGCGTCTGCTGCACAATTCTTCCCGCATTCATATTTTGAAGCTTGGTCGACCACATTTGTGCGAGAATGGAAGTTGATCAAAATGTTGATGGTGCGGATGCTGGTGCTGAGGCAAGGTGAGACCTTTTCCTTAGAGTTATACTTTTAAATACCAAAAATGTTTTTTTTCTGTCGTTGAAGCGGTTTTGCCCTTGTGGGATCCAAATCAATTGTGCTAGTTTCTTTTGAGGTGTTTCAGTTGATTATCAGAATAAATTCAGTGATTTTTTGCTGTCGAATCTTCCTGCCTCTCTTTTATTCTTGTCTGTGTCAACACAGACAAGAATAAAACTTTGAAAACGTTAGGCTGTGTTAGACGGTTAGTTTCTTTGCCTTCTTTGGCTACCAACATTCACCAGCTAAAAGTTTGCGTGTTTGTCTGGAATATGTTCATTTACCGCTTGTACACGTTTCGGTTTTTTATGCACTAATGTATGCGCTATTTCAGAAATGGACAAGACGGGGGACAAAAAAAAAAAAAAAAAAAAAAAAAACAGGAAAAGTCTGGATTGTAAATCGTTTTCAAGGGCACACCACTGCAAAGGTAATGGACATCCTCTGTTGGTACTGTCACACTTTACTGCTGGTTTCGAATATTAATGCACGACCGCTGATCTGTTTTATTTTCATGCCATGGAATTCGAAAATGGACTTTGGCATTTTTAAACGCAAGGTGGCCAGGTCTTTCCGCCTCCCAAAAAACGTAAAGTTCTTCTTCGCTGGGGAGGACGGAAAGAGGGCAGAAAAGATAAAGTACGACAATATTTAACTCCTGTTGTTTTCATTGTGACATTTGCACGGTGTTCACAACTTTATCAAATAATGCATCACGGTTTGCTTGTTTCCTCAGTAATGGAGATACGATCTACATTATGACTACCTGAGAAGAGAGGGGGAAGAGAGGATAGAGAAGGAAGAGAGAAGACAAGGAGAAGAGAGAAGAGACACAGAAAACACCAGAGGAAAGGAGGATGGCAGCATATAAAATGATGCTGTCAGGGCTGCTGTCCTCCTTGGAAGTGTAGGCCGTCTCATTATGGAGTGGTAAAGTGTGACATAATTTCGCAATTTTTCATTCAAATTTTGACCACAATGAAATGTGTGCGAAATTTAAAATAGTTCACGACTCCAAAAAGCATGAACAATTTTTTACTAACTTAATTTTCAAATTTCAAAAAATCATTTTTGTGATTATTCACTTTACCACTCTATAATGGGTCAGCTCTGACCCAGTAAGAAAACAAAGTCTCTCAGCATCAATTCTTTCTATTCTTAATCTTATTATCATCATCATTATCATACAGCACACTATTCATTGTGTGCCCTTTTTATCATAATTGTGTGTTATATAAGCTTCATCAAGTGCTCCTGCCTGGTACGAAAACCCAAAACCTTGTAGGAAAAAATAGGAACGTACTCTCCAACCAAAGGCATGCAGAAGCACAATCCCTTGGAGGATAAGGGAATAATAACTATAATGAACTATACAGGTACAGTAAACAACCCTTTCACTCACAAGCTTAATGCAAAATCTCTCAGCTTTTTTAAAATACATTATATAAATTATGTAGTGAGAAGTGACAGTTTAGTCAGCATTCATTTAGCCAACAATGTACAAAAGGCTATTTATTCCCTATAGTGTACAATACAGTACACCTCCAACTGAAGGAGAAATTTGAATTTGATCAGTCTTGGGTGTGAAAGGGTTTGCATTATTTTGTTACAATATTGGTTACTGTCTACCTTGGTGCTGGTCTTACATGTTATTGCCATTTACATTACATCACTGTACTGAAGCTTTCCTTCAAAAATAGCTAACAATCCTCTAACAAATAAGTAAATAACTTTAAGTACAGAATATTGCCACAGCAGTTTACATTACAATTACTTGCACCAATGTTAAACCTTGTGTCAGAAAGGTACACACAGAAAAAACAATTTGCCCTGGCATGTTTTCCACTTGAGCACAGTACAGCATCATTCCAAATTTTAAGAAAACATCCAGGTACATCAAATCCCTTTTTGAGGTTTCTTGACACACCATACAAGAATATACAGGCCAGTGTTCTTGAGAACAATCTTTTGGCCTTTTTGTTAGACACAACAGCATTGTCAGTTCATTTTTGGCTGCACAAGAGTTGACTTCTCAGCCTGATTTCTTCACTTGAACATTTCCTTTAGCATGATCTTTGGAGATGAAAACACATACTCAGTTTTTGTCTTCAGTGCATATTGTTGCAGTTTATTATACAGTACTTAAATAAATAAATACGTGCCATAAATAAATACTTGTTGTCCTGGAATGTTAACATGAATAGGTCCTACAAAGAGATAAAATTCTGGAGTACATTGTCTTTCACAGTACACTATGGGTGATAGCAACATTTAGTAGCAATATTTAGTTTAAGAATGTATGATAAAGAGATTGTATATGCACAAACAAAAAGTTAATGTTAATGTTAAAGTTAATATTGTATTATTACAGTACCTTCTTTTGGTATTGTCTTCTTTTCATCTTTAATGCTTACCAGTGCTGTTTTTTGAATAATAACAATTGCCTGTATAGTACAATTGAGTATGTTACTATGAATAAAATACTGCACATGGGAAAAATTAAGGACAAAATAATATTTTACAATAAAACAGATACAACATGTACATGCAGCAAAGATAATAAACACAGCATTGTCCTCATACTCACTATTCCATGATACATCGATGTTTGGATGTTTTAAAGTGCTACAACGATCAAACTTTTGAATACCTTTTAGTTTCCAAGAATCGGTAGTTAACTTCATAATGCACAATCCATCCTATCCGTTTTGCCGTCTGATGAGAGAAAGTGAGTCTTTTCAAGCTCGAAATCCCGACATTTCACGATTCTCCTTCAACCGCCATGTTCCTACGGCCTGGTTACAATATTCGAGTGGTTTCCAATGACTACGAAGGCCTGGTTACACTGATAAAACATGTGACGTCATTTTCTCAACACCCGGCACACGCACATGGCTAATTTCTTATACAAACTCGCGTGTGCCAAAAGATTCGCTCTTGTTTATAATTTTTTTTTCGGCTGGAACGTCTTAAATGGGAGGAAGTCGATGTGTGGTCCAAGGATGCAGCAATGGCTCCAATCGGCAGAAGGGAATTGCGCTGCATATCAGCCCCGTGGGGAAGTCGGAGAGAGAAAAGTGGGTTCGATTCGTTCGCACGCATAGGAAAAACTTCGCACTGCTAGGCCGATTTATGGTCTGCTCTGTTCACTTCGAGGAGAGGTGCTTCACTCGGGCATTTGACCCCAATCCACGCCGGCAAATAAACTCTGGGTCGCTACCTACTATCTGGCGAAAGGTCAATAAATCTGGCGAGCAACCCTCTGCAAGAGACATTCGCATGCAGGAAAAAAACCTCCACAAGGTTAGTGGAAATGTATGCGATCCCGATTTTTGTTTTGCTAGTTTTACTGTTAGTAGTGGTCGCTGTTGAAAGCAATTAGAATCGGCCTTTTTATTACGCTTATTCTTGTTTTCATTACAGTTTTACGCAAACAGCAAATTATAAAACACATTTGATAATTTTAGATGTTGATTGAAAAATGCCTGGTGACCGGAACTGCTGCAATTTTAAAGCATAAAACGGGATGCAAGCATTTGTTATAATAATTACTTTCCTTTCTGAGGTTCTCAAGAAATTACTTCAGAGCAGCAGTTCGTTAGGTGCTTGCAGCAGCACAGTCATGGATGTTGAACAAGAACATGTAAGTGAACTAAGCTTAATTTCTTCATCTTCTCATGTGTATCTGACCTAGCTGAGCCATACCAAAAAGGGGTCCAAACCTTTTTAGAGTTTGAACTTTTACAAGGCTGTCACTATTTTCATGCACAAGTTCTATCTCTGGATGCAGGACACCCAAATATAGTTTATGATATTATCATTTTGTTTGATTGGAAGCATGGTGTGTGATTCTAACTAGAATTTGTCTATCTCGGGAAAGATTATTTCAGAATCTGCAGGCATGCAAAAGGTGGAGGCAGTAGAATCAACCCTGCCTGAAGTGGCAGAATTGGAGGCTGCTGCATCAACTGGATCTGAACATGCAGTGTTGGAGGTTTCAACTCAGACAGAAATGCAAAATGTGGAGGTTTCAACTCAGACAGAAGTGCAAAGTAAGGAGGTTACAACTCAAACACTAGCGGCAACAGACAAGGTGATTTTATTTACAATTTTTACAGCCCTACACTCCCAATTTACAATTATTGCACTCCTGCACTAACAACCCTGTAAGTCATACACTGTATAAAGCAAAACAGAGCCAGCTAATATGAATTTATTTCAGTCTCTTAGAGGTGAACCTTGTTCAAGCTGTGCTTCCCTGAGAAGGGAAAAAAAGAAACTACAGAGGCAGCGAAAAACATTGGAATTGCGATTGAAAGAAAATAAAGCAGAATGGGAAAAGACTATGATGAGCAGGGGACCACAATTAGGAAGTGAAGGTTTAAATTGTGTTGTACTCTAAAAATATAAAGTCTTTTTTGCTTTGTTTTGGTACAGAAACTCAAACAGAGGCAGTTGTGATACTGGATGAGGGCCAGGGAATGACAGAGGTGGATTGTGAAAACAAAGGCATGGAGATTGATGACGAATCAGAGGAAGGTGAAAGTGAACATAATGATGAGGAAGGTGACGCAGACTGGACACCACAGAAGCTGAGGATACATACAAGCAAGAAGGGGATGATAACAGCAACAATCTGCCAAATCCAAAGTATGGGTCGTAAATCTTTTAAAGTTAACAAGTCGGATAAACTAACCAAGGAAATAATATTGTTATAATCTAAACAAAAACAACGTGAACATATTATATCTTTACTCACTCATTCATTTTGTTCCTTTTGCTTCTTTTAGGTTAAATTGTGAGGGGAAAAACTTGAGAGAAGAACCCAAAGGGATAGTGTTTCTATCCAAACTACTTCTTTTGTTTCAAACCTGCAACTTGTGCTTTGCCAGCAACCCACTTCTTCAAATATCACAGTCTGGCACCATGCTTACAATCAAGTCTACTTGTAGTCAATGCACAGGGGAATTTACATGGAGGAGTCAGCCATTCATGTTGGGCAAATTCCCAGCTGGGAACATACTGTTAAGTTTTGCTATACTCTGCGCTGGTACATCAATCAACAAAGTCCTACTCGTGTTTCAGCACATGGGTATTCTAGTGTACCACTACCCGACTTACTACTACCACCAGCGTCACTTACTTGTACCTTCCATTATCAAGTACTGGAGGGGCTACCAGACTGCATTACTTGAAAGATTAAGGGGAGAAGAAGTGATTCTAGCAGGGGATGGCAGACATGATAGCATGGGCCACTCAGCAAAATATGGAACTTACACAATATTTTGTTGTACAGTGGGCTACATCATTCACCTTGTTCTAGTACAGGTAACTACCCATATTATCGTTAGGAATTAGAGAATATAACTAATGAGATACTTTAGGCATTTGTGGCGATGTTGTGAGGTGCAAGGTAGTACACTAACATACATGAAGACATACATAAAGCTATAACAATGAAGAAATCTCAGTTTCTCACTTCAGGCAAATGAAGCAGGAAGCAGCTCTGCCATGGAGTTTATGGGCCATCAACGGGCGTTTGAATTACTCCTTGGTACTGGAATGCTAATCACAGCCTTCATATCAGACCGACATTCCCAGATTGCAAGGTGGATGAGGGTTGAATGTCCAAAAAAGTGCAAGGAAATAGGAAAGCCAGTGATCTCTCATTTTTTTGACCTGTGGCACATAGGCAAAAGTAAGTTACTCAACAAACAAACTGTTATTAGCATATGAACAATGCCAAAATTACATAATGATATTGAATTTGATGGTAAAGTTGTTTGAGAATCTTATTACAAAGAGCTGCTGCCTGCCTTTTACGTTTTGTTGTTTTGTTTTTACACTGCTACAAATAGAGGGAGGGGGGAGGGGTGGAGGTAGTAGATCTTTGACTCACATTATTTGATCACACCTCACACTTAGCCAGAAATTCAAAAGATGCTGATCAAGCTGAGCAAAGAGAAAGGCCTGGAGGTAATTGGGAGATGGAGGAAAGCATGTGTCCGTCACTTCTACTGGGCAGTTACATCCACGCCAGCAAAGTTGGAGAAGGTTATCCTTGCAAAGTATAGGGCATTTCAGTACCACATATTGAACCAACACACCAACATACCCAATAGGCTGTTCAACAAGTGTGCCCATGGAAAGCTTACCGCCCAACGTTTGTGGCTGACGAAAGGTATTACATAACATTTTATCTTGTCAAGGCTTTCACCTTGTCATAAAAGTCATAGACATTGTTTCACACACAAAATCTGGATCTGCATCACAATAATATTATTATTTTTGTTTAAATTGGTTTGGAAAAATGTCAACTATCATCAAGTAATATACACCATTTGATTGGGGATTTACATTGCTGAAAACTCCTTCAGGTTCAAATGCATACAACAAACTATGTGAGACACTGAACAACTCCTTCCTGCTGAGAGGCATCAAACAAGCATCACCTGTTCAACAAACAAGTTGTCTTGAAGGATACCACTCAGTAGTAAACCAGTTTGCACCAAAAATGTTGGCATACTCGTATCTTGGAATACAAAGCAGGTAATGTAGCTTTTTCCACAAGTAGTCTTACTACAGAGAAGAAATATAAAAGAGCAGCAGCCACTACTCCAGAGTAATAGCTGCTGAGGATTTCTTTTTTTTTTTTACATTTTATAAACATCACTTAACAACTTACTTGCTACTTATATATTATTTCAGGTCCATTCTTGCCGCACTGCATTTTAATGAAAACCTGAACAGAGAGACTGTAAAAGATAATCAGGGGAATCCAAAACTCCGAGTCACTTATGCCAAATTCAAAGAAGGAGAGGGGACTGTGAGGGAAGTCAAAGTTGGTCAGAAGTATGGTATGTTTTGTTCTTGTAATGTAAGGATACAACAAAAAGAAAATGCTAGTTTTTCACAGGGCTGTTACTGTAAATGACTTTAATTTCAGGTTATGTTGGTGAAATATATGAAGTACTTGTTACCACACCACGGGCAGAATTTCAGGAGTTGGAAGAGGAACTAAAAACAGGAGTTCCAGAACCACAACATAGCATGCTGCAAGACAAGGAAAGCAGAAATGATGCAGTGGATAAGTATATTTCGAGAAAGAGCAAGGAAACTCCTATCTGCCCACCAACATGTACAGGTACTGCTCTCACTCATTTGTGTGGGTGGTACCAATATGAGCTGCACTGCTAGAGGTTTATGCCACAGTCAAAAAAAATAATTCCCCTATTTCTTTCCAGATGCTGAGCTACAGCAGTTTCTCCAGCATAATAATTTTAATCCAAGCAGAAAGGCACCTGTATGCAAGAAATGTGGACATCCAAGGAAAGGCCATAAAAAAGGCCAATGTTCATCTAATACATAATGACATCAGCATGTGCATGTAGTCAATATTAATGTTTGTTTTGTTTATTCCTTAAGTATCAAAATATTGTTAATTTCACTGCCTCCTGTTCATAAGCATATCAAAAGTGTTCACAAGAACTGTAACAGCTTATGAAAATAACATAATATCTTACCAATATAAGAATACCTCAGTTCTGTACTTTAGTCCTCTTCTTCCTCAGACTGGTATCCAGCGTTAGGGAAAGCACGTCTGATACTGTTGTATACACAGTTTGGAAGAGGAACTCTTCTAGAGGCACCAAGATACTCGTACACTAAATATACATATTGGCGATATGCAACAGATCTCAGAAACCTAAAAATAAAAATAAAAAACTAATGAATGGCTAAAGTAGATTGAATTTTTTGAATCATACAAAAATCATCCTCAATCATTATAGCAAAACAATTTTTAACACTTACTCTGATTCGGCTGCATTTCGCTGAGTTTTTGTAGACGAATAAGATTGTTTTGATTTCGTCTTCAGTCGAATCCCTGCTACTTCCAGCACCCAAGTATTCAAGCAGCAAGAAGCGAAGCCTGGATGTAACGTTATGCACTCGTCCGCTTGATCGACGTCTTGCATTCTTTCTTGGCAGCAATCAATATCTTTGCAGCACCAGCATTCTTCTGGCTTGGTTATTCGTTCCAGGGAACAATTTGAGCATTTACACCTAACAAAACACCGATTGTCAGTTATATCGGTAACAAGAAACTAAATGCACATCCAGGTGGATTTTCACGTTAAAACAAAGTCGCTTTGTCTTTTTCCATAACACAGCTTACAACACAAATACACATACCATTCTTGGACATCTTCCTCGCCTGAAAAGCGACTTAACAGTCTGTTCTTCCTGTTCTTCGACGGCTAACTCCTCCAAGTATTGAGCGGCTTCTTCCTCGTTTGGAACAGGCTCCAATGCCTCGTCATATGGAATGAATTCCTCTCCAGTATCTTGTACATTGTCATCCGACAGAGTAGAATAGTTTTCGGAATCACTGCCTGACGCTAAGCTCTGATACTCGTCGCTGGAAGAGCAGCTAGACATTTTTCGAAGCGATAAACACAAGAAACGTATCACACAAACCGCAGCGACTTGAGAAAATGACATCACGGATAATTTCTCAAAGACTACCGCAGTTTTATCCCGCTGGTATTGCAGGCTCGCAGGAACATAGTCCAACATGGCGGACGTGAAAAATACCACCTTTTAGACATCGATATTTTCGCTTTGCGGCGAACAAAGTTGCGGCGAACAAAGTTCATTCATGTCTACTAAGGTAATCTAGAGACAAATGTTGTTAAAAAAAAGTGTTAAAATTTGATCGTAGTAGCACTTTAAGTAAGAGTAAGGTAACTTTTTCAATATGTTTACTAAAACCCCAGGAACTCAATTTTGATGTGTTATAAGTTTTGGCCTATTATAAGTTTCACCTATGCAAAAGTAAAAAGACAAAAGCGGTCTATCTTATATCACAGTTTTCAGAGATAAACAGTCGCAAAAGTCTTCGAAAGAATAGTTTATGATCAACTGTACAACTACCTTACTATTAATAATTTAATCACTAATCAACAGTCGGGATTCAGATCACTCCATTCCACCGCTACCGCATTACTTGAAGCCACCGACAGCTGGGCTTACAACATTGATCGAGGTGAAGTAAACGCGGTTGTATTCTTAGACCTAAAAAAAGCGTTCAACACTGTCGATCACCCTATTCTTTTATCTAAATTGAAAGAATACGGTGTTAGCGGTGCCTCGTTGGTATGGTTTAAATCATATCTGGATAGTAGAAATCAAGTGTCTTGTAAATGGTTCTCTTTCCGACAATCGACAATTAAGGTGTGGCATTCCCCAAGGAACAATCCTTGGCCCCTTGCTTTTTATTTTATATATAAATGATCTGCCTAATTGCTTGTCGTGCTCTCAGTCTAGAATGTATGCAGACGATATGCATTTAACTCTTGCCAGTAACAATATTGATGACATTGAGCATGATATGAATCTAGATCTCGCGAAGATTAATGACTGGCTTATTGCAAATAGGCTCACTTTGAATACATCTAAAACCGAATTCATGCTCATTGGATCACGTCAAAGGTTAAGTACGTACAGTAGATCTCCATCTTTAGTAATCGATAATGCTCACATAGAACAAGTAGATATTTCTAAATCTGTTGGAGTTTTTATTGATGAAAATCTATCTTGGAATGCCCACATTAATCATTTATCTAAGAAAATCGCCTCCGGTATCGGAGCGCTAAAGCGTTGCAGACCCTTCGTTCCTTCAGCAACACTGCGGTCTATATATAATGCCTTAGTTCAACCACATTTTGATTACTGCAATGTCATCTGGGGTAACTGCAACATCACTTTATCAAAAAAACTTCAAAAGCTGCAAAACCGTGCAGCTCGAATTTTGACTCATTCCAGCTATGATACTAATGCTGATCCTTTGCTTGAGCAACTAGGCTGGATGAAACTGGAGTCGCAACGATTACGTCAAAAGGCTACTATGGTTTATAAATCCCTAAATGGTCTTGCTCCAAACTATCTTGGGAGAAAATTTACTGACCGTAGTAAAGTCACAAGTTATTCTTTGAGAGACACCGAGAGCAAACTCGCTATTCCACTGCCCCGAACTAATTTTATGAAAAACAGTTTTAGCTACAGTGGGGCAGTACTTTGGAATAGCTTACCCATAGAGCTGCGGCAGGCAAGTACTCTCACTAGTTTCCAATCTGGCTGCAGCAGGTTTTTCTCTCAGAACTAAATCGATTAGGTTTATAATTACTCACACGGCATTCATGTAAAGCAGGTTTTTATTTATATTTATTGATTATTTTTATATAGTTATTAATAACAATAGAGTAGCATATTTAGAGTAGCTTATATTAGGGTGATATTAAATTAAGGTATTGTTATAATGTATGATTATAACAATGATTCCTACTAGTTGTAATTTCTGATTGAATCCTCCGTGTATAAATAAAGTTATTACTACTTACTACTTACTACTACTACTACTACTGAATGTTTGCCAGTGACATTCACACTCTGGAAGTCATCAGACTGACTACACCATGATGGTAGAAGATACAGTTTTGTCTTCCTTGCCTGAAGGCTCACAAACTCTGGACATCATGAGACTATCGCCTGTGATGATAGAAGATACAGTTTTATAACTTCCTTACCGAAGGCAAACAAACTCTAGCAGTCATTAAGAACAACGCTTGTGATGGTAGAAGAACTGCTGTCTTCCTTGCCTAAAGGATAGAAGTTACTGTTGTCTTCATTGTCTGGAGGCGCACAAACTTTGGTGGCCACGAGACTATCGCCTGTGATGAAAGAAGATCAGTTTGCCTTCCTTACCCAAAGGCACACAAACTCTGGCAGTCATAAGACTAACGCTTGTGTGGTAGAAGAACTGCTGTCTTCCTTGCCTAAAGGATAGAAGTTACTGTAATCTTCTTAGCCTAAAGGCTCACAAACTCTGGCAGTCATAAGACTAACGCTTGTGATGATAGGAGATCTGATGTCTTCCTTGCCTAAAGGCGCACAAACTCTGGGAGTCACGTAATTCACGTCTGTTGATGGAAGTTACTGCTTTCCTCTTAGCCTAAAGGCGCACAAACTCTGGCAGTGGAAGACTAACGCTTGTGATGATAGGAGAACTGATGTTTTCCTTGCCTAAAGGCTCACAAACTTTGGTAGTCATGAGACTAAATATGTGATGATAAAGAACTACTGTAAGGCTTGGAAGGAAATGATGAGACAGTAGCCTTGTGTCCGCCTGACGGAACAGGTTGCTTGTGGGATTAAACATCAAGGACAAATAGCCATGATTTGGCAGGATGGCAGTAAAGTGAGCTGCCGCAAAGAACCCCAAGATAAGGTGTGCGACCCAATAAGGACCCTCCCGGCTTTTGATATATAAAATGGATAAGGGAAGGAGCCATCCCTGAGACGGAATGATGAGTAGACATATATTGCTCTGTTCAAGGCAAGGGAAAGTGCATGGAGATGAAACTCTTCACGCCAAGCTCCCATGTGGCAGCTGTCATGACAATGTCTGCAAACGTTTCATCATTACGCTCAAGGCTGAGGAGCTGCCTAAAGTACTGTTCATTATCTACCATTCTCAGCACAGTTAGGAGTCGCAGGTCAGCTGTCAAATCTTCTGTGCCTATCAGTCCCTGTGAGACCATATGCCACAGGCAATTGCCATCAGGACTGGTTGGAAGTGCTGTGTAACGAGTTTGTACAACAGGGTGGAGCTGTGCCATGATGTGCCTTTCCGAACCTGCATGCCATCATAGATTGCTGGTTCAATGCCTCGCACTTGATCGAGTTGATGATACAGTGATTCCCTTTCTGAGCAGATGAACTCTTTGATGAAGTGAACATTTGTAACATCAGAATGCAATATTTGGGTGCTGACTTTGCATTTTCTTGGTTCATTCCTTGGCACACTGCTTAAAACAGTTGGCTTTGAGACTTTTGGCTGAATTACAGGGTTTGCATGCCTGCATTTACTGCACGTGTGTTTTGCATATACAGCCAGTAGGTCGTCTTCAGCAATCCTGTTTTTGAGACTTTTAGCCTTACCAATAGACTGAAGTCTGTGAAAGCTCATTGGCTGAAAGAGCACATGGTCAAGGGAACGCACTCTCGATGCTGCAACAAAGGTGCATCCAGTTGCTTTCTCACTTTTACCCAGGTCAATCACTACCTCGGATAGGGTCTGACCTTGTGACTTGTGGATAGTCATGGCATATCGCAGTCTCAGGGGGACTTGAAGGCGTGAAAGTCTGCTACCATGGAAGTCCCACTCAAACAGTTGTGGTGGTACTGGAATACATTGTGGTCTTTCCTCAATGAAAGGGGGTCCAGTGTAGTGTGGAAAATTTACAAGGACAGCATTGGGAAGGTCTGGTGGTCCAGTGTTTGCAGCAAAGAGAATGTCCTGTACTGTACCAGGGGAACCATTACACAGGCCCATTTGTTGCCAAAGGTTGGATGTGAGCATCACCTGTGCTCCCTTTGTGAGGAAGATCTCTGGGTCCAAGCCACCAGCATCATCTGACTTGGCAGAAGCTGCACCTGTGCCAGAATGTTTGGCAGAGATGCGATCAATGGGGGTGTTAAGGCTCTTCAACTTCTCATAGTTGTATTCAGCCACACTCTGTTTATCAAAGAACAGTCTGACTCGGCCTGGTTTCTAGTGCCTGGCAACTTTGTAAGTAGCTTCCTCCAGTCGTCTTCTGTTGAATGGCCATTTCTCAATCTCAACAACAGGCCACGGAAAGCTGCTGCTTCAGGGTTGCTTCCTGCTTGTCGCATGACTTGTTTTAGAAGAACAACCGTGTCAAACATTTTGTAAACGGCATGGCCTTGGTCACCAAGAACTGATCCTTTAGCAGCTGCATAAATTGGTCTGTCGCCACCAGGTGGAAGTTGGCCAAAGTCACCAATCAAGATGACAGATATTCCCCCAAAGGGTTCAGCAAGCTTGCCTGTTCCTTGGCGTGGCCTCCTGTCAACCCATCCCATGCTCCTTTGGCCCAACATTGACATTTCATCTATGAGGATGTAATGCTTTCCTCCCAGAAACACCTAAAGCCGCTGCAGTGACTGACCCTGTAATTCTTTGTTTCTCTGCTCTCGTACAGGGAACTGCAAAGCAGAGTGGATGGTGCAGCCATGGATGTTAAATCCTGCCATTCCTGTTAGAACACATTCCTCTTTGAGCACATCTGCAATAGCACTAATGAAGCATGACTTCCCAGTGCCAGCAGTCCCTGAAATGATCATTCGCAGTGGGGTTGTTGCTTCATCAGCATTCAGGGTTTTGTGGTGGTTCTGAACAATGTCATAGGCTAGACGCTAGTTCTCGTTAAGCTGTGAAATGTCTACACGAGCCATTGGACACTGCATCTTGCTCGAACCTTCCTTTTTTTGCTGAGCAACCCACTGTGAACAGGATCGTTGGAGGGGAGGGGGAAGTTCAGAAGCTCACTGTTCCAGTCGTAGTTGTCTATCTGATCTGTTGGAGTATCCTCATAGTGCTGGTTCAGGCGGCACAAGAGCATCCACTCCTCACATGTCTCTTCTGGGGGTGGTGGTGGTTCATCATCTTCTGACTCAGGTGTGACTAAGCAGGGCTGAGCACTCTCAATTTCAGATGCAACCTTTGGGATGTGCTATTGTGCATATTCTGTGGACAGGAACGCACTGTATGCTCTGATGAAGACATTGCTGCATTCTTCTTTCCCATTCCATGAATTCTGAGGCTCTTTACTCCATGGCTTGTACTTGATCAGCTGGTATTTGCAGTACAGAGAGTAGTTCTTTCCAGCTGGATTGGATGAAAATGATGGATAAGCCCTTAAAACAACCTCATCGGCCCTTGGCCTTGGAATGCCGCTGACGAGATTATACTTGGAGGCAAATTCCATGAAGTTCAGATTTGATATTCCAGGGAAACGTTCCTCCCACTGTTCTCGCTTAGAGTAGACACCGAGCATTGATTGGTCCAATACTTCATCTGGTTTACTGCCTTCCTTGCTCTGCTTATGGTTAACTTTGCGACTTTCATCAAGTGACACAGTAAAAAAGGAATAGGTGCAGTGCAATTGGTAAATCAAAGTACAAACACATGTATAGAGTATTGTGTTCTCTTCGATCCTTGTGTATGAAATGCAGAAAATAATAGAAAAACACATTCATTGGTCTGATTAAACAGGAATTCAGATAAAACAAAATTTCACCATGCATCCTTTGTTCAACTGTTCTTTGTTGAAAATAAACAATGACAAAGAACGATGCTTGTGTATGAAAATGCAGCAAATAATAACAAAACACATTCATTGATCTGATAAAACAGGAATTCAGATAAAACAAAATTTCAGCATGCATCCTTTGTTCAGCTGTTCTTCGTTGAAAATAAACAATGACAAAGAATGATCCTTGTGTATGAAAATGCAGCAAAAAATAACAAAACATCCATTGGTCTAATTAAACAGTAATATTTCACCATGCATTCTTTGTTCAGCTGTTCTTCGTTGAAAATAAACAATGACAAAGAATGACCGTATTGCAATTAATGCATTATTGCGCAAATTTGACCATCGATACACAGAGGTAAAAAATGTAAACACAACCATAAAAGCCATACAGAATAGTTTTCAATTCTTACCTGCCCCTTGCTTCCTGATGATAAGAACGGGTAGATCACTCACATTGGCTGGAAGAGTGCTGAGAAATCCCTGAACATCCTGTGGCAAGTTAAGGACATGACCCACGCTGGCCGCCATGTTTACAGTAAACACACATGATGGGGAAAGCCCTGGCAATCAGCTTTTCCTCTACTTCGGTAAGGTCCTGTAGTTCTGCAGGCACTGTCCCAGGACCCATGTCGTTGTCAGCCGAGAACAATTGACATGAAGTCTTTTTGTCGCGCTTGCACCTGGTGCAGGTGTTAGTCCTGCTCGGACATACTACGGTTGGTGATCGGCCATGTTTCTTTGCATACCTTGCAGCACAAGTGCCGGAGATTTTCCTCAAAGCTGTGAAAGGCAGTGAGTTCCTCCCGTACCCACTCTTGTTCGTGGAATGGAGAAGTTTCTGGATTTGCCCACCACGGTTATGCAAATATTGTTGTTTTTGGCTGTGACGTTCTTCGACAACTGCAGCACGCTGTTGTCGGCGTCGAGTGTTGGCTTCATTTTGAGCTTGAAGTCTGCGGGTATTCTGTTCAGACGATTCATTGCTACGTCGGGAAGCTACTCGCTGGCGATTGGATTCTCTTTGCAGAGTTGTCTGTGTCAACCCCTTCTGTTTATGACGCTTTTGATCGGCGTTCATGCGCTGTTGTCTTTGCAGAGTCTTCTCATCGGCCCGCTTTTTCTCCTGAAGGTCTCGATTCGCTTTCAAGCGCTGTTCTCTTTGCGGATTTGTCTGTGTTACCCGCTTCTCTTCATGTTGCTTTCGATCGGCATTCATGCGCTGTTTTCTTTTCGGAGTCGTTTCGTCGGCACGCTTCTGTTGATGATGCTCTCGGTCACAGTTCCGTCTTTTGTTGAGACGAACTTGGCGCTGTTTGATCGTTTCACGATTCCGCCTTGCTCGTGCCTGTTCCCTTCTCTTTTGAAGACGAGCTTCACGAGACTGTTGTGTTTCAAGTTTTCCGGTTTTCAAGTTTTCCATTCGTGAACACAGCTACGATATACTGTAGTTGCTTCGTTCAATCTAATTTCTCTTATTACGAGTAAAACTACAGGGCCACACGTGATCGATCCGGCCTTTGCTATTGGTTCTGCAGCGATGCAATAGGAACTGGGGAGGTGCATGACAGACTGGCAGACTGACAGACCAACATTAGATTTCGAGATGGCGACACACTTGGAGTCTCCGATAAGGCAATAATACTACTGCATTAGCGTCGTGAATATTTCCCTCACTTCGTTCGGGGATTATGTTGAATAATAGCTGTTATGTAAAATTTTTATGCATGTGCTGTTCAGGTCAATCTCTGTTTCTGTGATTATACTCACTACTGTAGCTTCCTTAATGATAAGATCCTCAATAGTGCTGCAATAGTGTTCCCCACAGTATAGTTAACATCAGTGCATAATTTTAAGTGACTCTAGATTTTGTTTCCTTTTAAAAACTGAAAAGACTATGCCAAGGGTCCGTTGTATACAGTAGAACCCTGCTATTTCGAACTCGGTTATCTCAAACTCCCCTCTATTTCAAACGGAATCCAATGTCCATTGGAAATAAGCATGGTAGAAACTTCCCTTGGTAGAAACCCGCTATCACAATATCATGTAGAAATAGTGTGCTGTTGTTATAATTTCTCGTGAAACTAATACTCAGATAATATAATGTGCACACATACAGTGCTTAGTGGATATTTAGAACATACATAAACCAAACATAACTTGTGCTGATTCACAGAAATACTTAGAGCATGCACAACATATAGGAATTTATGTGATTCACACCAGGTCAAGAAAGAAAATTAAATTTAGTAATGTAATATGTAAAAAAATAAAGTTGTTAGAAATATGAGATGTGAAGTACCAGAAGCATTGGTTGTCCCTTAAAATTGCTTAAATACAGCAGAACTATTTCCTCCAACTTAACTAACATTTGAAGGCATAAAGTATGTACACTGAAGCAATCTATTACAGTAATCAGGTTTTGTTAGCACTTGGCAATCACTAATACATTTGTAATGTGTATTACAACACAAGAAAATGTGAATAAAATGGCTATATACTTATAAATGCCTGGTGTGATCAATGGAAGTGATTTTTTTTGCAAATGAATGTGGCAAGTTTGACTGGAATGGTCAGCATCTGCAATAGGTAATGAGACCTGAGTAACTTTTGTTTGTTGACAAAAGATTGGTCGACATCTGCCTGCAATGAGACCTGAGTGGTTTGCTTTTGTAAGGTAACAATGAAACCTAAGTGGTCTGCTTTTGCATGTTGGCAGTGGACCTGAGTGGTCTACATTTACCCTGTAGCAGTGGACCAGAGTAAAGCATAAAGCGTCATTGTTTTACGGCTAAAGCTCACCGTAGCTTTGGTTTCTGTTTTCGCCCTGTTATCTTCCCAAAAGTATTTCGTGTCGCCACAGAAAGTTTCGTCGGGACTAAATACTTATCGGCGACAGAGATATTTGCAATACCCCAGAGGTACCATCAAACATTTGTTTACGGCTATTCTCAAAGCTTGTGCGGTGAACGCGAGCCAAAATCTTTTCCTAAAATCCAGTTTATCCGTGCCTATTCCACAGAGCCAAATGGCGTTGAATTTGAATGGGATGCAGTTTACTTTTTCGCTTCACTACTTATATGTTTTCTTTTATTAACTCAATACGTTTCTTTCTATCAGGCTTTCGAGTATTCGTGCTCTGTAACAAATATAAAATTGACAGCGAGGAATGTCACACGAGAGATGTTTACAATATTATTGCGCTTTTGTTCACAGTGTGTTCAGTCCATTTGTGACTGCAAACTCAATCCTCAGAATTATTTCGGTGTATTTTTCATTTCTGGTATTCACTGACCATTGCGAAACAAAGGCTACATGATCGAATGAAAGAAACACTTCAACAGGCAATGTACGATACGCAGAAGAATTTTATGAGGCAACAGATGTCATGTACAGAGTAAAGCATAAAGCGTCATTGTTTTACGGCTAAAGCTCACCGTAGCTTTGATTTCTGCTTTCGCCCTGTTATCTTCCCAAAAGTATTTCGTGTCGCCACAGAAAGTTTCGTCGGGACTTTTTTTTTATCGGCGACAGCGGTACCATCAAATATTTGTTTACGGCTATTCTCAAAGCTTCCGCGGTGAACGCGAGCCAAAATCGTTCCCGAAAATCCAGTTTATCCGTGCCTATTCCACAGAGCCAAATGGTGTTGAGTTTAGATGGGATGCAGTTAATTTTTACACACAAGTAACGAGCAATTCACTGGCCACATCTCGAGTTGTTTAGCGAAGTCAATTACGTCATCGCCCAGCACGTGATAATATGAACCAATCACCGTGTGCTGATTCTCGACCCACAAAAAGGAAAAATAAAAAATAAAAATTCCGATTTTTAAGCTCTCGTGGGCCCCAGGCCCCCGCGAGCAACTATACGGTTTTGAACAATACATGCCACACCCTATCGAATAAACGCCCCCTTCGAATAAGCGCCCCTCGGCCTATCTAAAATTTGAATTTTGAATTTTCGTACCGTATGGGGGCCGCTCTACATTTCGAAATCACTGAAGGGATAGCGCGTAGACAATAGCGTTTGAGGTTTTGCTGGATTTCCTGGAAAATAACTAAAAACTAAGACTATCAGGAACCGTTGAGTTTAATAATTACAGTAGGCATACAGTATAATAACTGCAAACGTCTTTTCAGTTGTGTATTTTAACATGCCCCGAAACTGTGATGAAGGCCATGTGAGAAATTGTGCCAACAGTTAGTTTGTGTTAAACCGGAAGTGACGAATTTAGGTTTTGTTAGGTTTACTTATTTGGGCATGTACACGTGATAGACACGCGGAACCGACATGGTGTAGGTTTACTGACAGAGAGAGAGATAGGATTTCAGGCGAGCGAGCGAGAGTTGTGTGTGTGATTGTACTGTGACCATTAAAAGACGCGTTCACCAACAGCGAATGAAATGTTGTGTTGATCTGGAGGCAATTCACGACATCTGGCACCTCCGACGACGGGGACACGTAAGTATAATTACGTCCTCAATTTACGGGAAACTGCAACAAGCAGAATTGATAGCGCTCGAACAAGAGCAAGGACCGCAATCTTCAAGCAAGTGGAAGATGGACGTCGCCAAAACGACACTTCAAGCGAAGCTCACGCAGCTTCGCGTCGCGAGAGAGAGAACGGACAATGTTATCTTGACAGAGAACAGTGAGATCATTGCAAGGCAGCAGCAAGCGCTCAAGGCCTTAGTGAACGAGACAGACTACTGGAAGAGAGAATTGGAAGGTTTAAAAATAGCCGACAATCAAGACCTGACGGACATAACCACATGGAACGACAAGGTAGAGAAGGAAATCAGCGAAGCTGATACGGAGATAACTCGACTCAGAACCTGGCTCGAGGACGCTAAACAAAGGAAAAATAGGAAAGAACGAGAAGAAGAGTTAGAACACGAACGACAACTTTTCGAGACACGCCTCAAATTCCAGACTGAACTACAGGCAGCCAAAGCGCAGCACGAATCAAAGGACGACAAAGAGAAATCCGAGGTCAGCGCCTCCGGTTCCGCAGCAAAATTGCCTAAACTTGTCATTACACGGTTCGACGGCAAGTATGAAGACTGGCCACGCTTCTGGGGTCAATTCCGGGAGACAATTGACAAGACCAACATTCCGAGCGTGACGAAATTTGCCTACCTGAGAGAGTTGTTGGATCACAAGGTCAGGAAAACAATCGAAGCCTTACCGTTTACAGTTGAAGGATACAACCGCGCCAGGAGCATTCTACAGGATAAATTTGGCAAAGAGTCAGAAATCATCAAGGCGTACACGAAGCAAATACTTGAGCTGCCAACCATCTCAAATGTCAACGTGAGGAGAATACATGAGTTTAGCGATAAACTAATGTATTGCATACAATCACTACAGACGATGGGCAAGCTGGAACAAATAAACGGAAACACATCCATGATTCTAGACAAGCTGCCGGGGATTTGAGGAGATTTAGTCCGCACCGACACAGCATGGGAGGATTGGGATTTTGCCAAACTAACTGAAGCTTTGCAGTTGTGGACTCGGCGTAACCCGTTAGACCAACAACAGTCAGAGGGAGTCACTGAACCATCAGCGCGAAGCCGTGACCGCCCTAGGAAATTGTTCCACGCAAAACACCGAGAGGTCAAACCTCGTGGGTGTGTTTACTGTGAAGATGTGTCACACAAATCTGGCGACTGTCCAAATGTCGTCACATCCAGCGACAGGAAACAAACGCTGGCCAAACATCGCCTTTGTTTTAACTGTACGGGATCAGGCCATCGAGCTGCGGAATGTCCAAGCAAAGCGGCATGCCAACAGTGTGATCGACGCCATCACACATCAATCTGCGAAAGGGAAAAGGAAACTCGAACAGTTTTGATGACGACAACAAAGAGTGGCGAAGGAGTATTTCCGGTGGTGATTGTGAAAGTGGATGAAATCACATGCCGAGCGTTAATTGATTCCGGCGCAGGGAGTTCTTACGCGTCGGCCAAACTCATCGATCTTCTGCACAAAAAACCGCTCGAAGTAAAAACAAGGCGTGTTGACATGCTGATGAGTTCACAAGTCCAGAAGATGGAGACCTACGAAGCCATGATCAAATCCACTGATGGAGATTTTCAAATGGCCGTGGATCTAATTAAAGTCAACAAGAGCGAACTGTTGTCGATTGACAACCCACACTACGCAGATCTGATTGGAAAATATCCACATCTCAAGGGGGTACGCATTAACGACCATGATGACAAGTCACAATTGCCCGTGCATGTAGTGTTGAGCGGAGGGGATTATGCGCGCATTAAAACCACCACCAAGCCACACGTGGGAAAAGACGGTGAACCAATAGCGGAATTCACCAAACTTGGGTGGTTCATTATGTCTCCCGGGAAAGAGGCTGATCTCTCCAAGATGCTGCTAACACAGACATCTCACACAGACTACGAGAGCTTATGCAAGCTTGACATTTTAGGCCTGGCGGATTCCCCTGAGGGAGACCAAGGGGAAGTCTATGCAGAGTTTAAGGAACAACTAACAAGAAGCCCAGACGGATGGTACGTAACTGGTCTCCCTTGGAAAGGGAACCACCAGCCTCTTCCGTGCAACGAAGCTGGGAGCTTGCGCCGACTAGACAACCTGGTACGGAAGCTGGAGAGATCAGAAATGCTGAAACGATACGATCAAGTGATAAAGGATCAATTGCAGGAGGGGGTGGTGGAGCGTGTCTCCGGTCCGGCCGAAGGGCCGGAGTTCTACATACCCCACAAGCCAGTCATACGTGAGGCCACAGAAACCACTAAGCTCCGTATTGTATACGACGCCTCTGCGCGGGCCTTCGAGAAGGCACCGTCGCTGAACGAGTGCCTCAACGCGGGCCCACCCTTGCAAAATCAGCTGTGGAACGTACTGGTGCGGGCGCGGTTTCACCCAGTCGCTGTTACGGGGGACATTAAGCAGGCATTTCTCCAAATTAGGATCTGGAAGCAAGATAGAGATGCCATGCGGTTTCACTGGTTAGAGGATCTGCACTCCAAGAAAGTGGAAACCTTACGCTTCACTCGTGCACTGTTTGGACTAGCCCCATCACCGTTCTTGCTTGGGGGAGTGGTCCGGCAGCACCTCGAGAACTGTCGCCCTAACTATCCAGATGAAGTCCAGGAAATAGAGAGAAGTCTCTATGTGGATGATCTTATCAGCGGAGACACAACTCTGGAGAAAGCGCAACACCTCAAGTCAGCCTCGACAGAAATATTTGCCAAAGGAACTTTCCAGCTACATAAGTGGCACTCGAATGCGAGGGAATTAGAATCTCCAAGTGTAACCAGGGTCGGTGAGGAAGAAACGTATGCCAAGGAACAGTTAGGCACGCCGCAAGAGGAAGAAGGAACCCTCCTGAGGCTCGGCTGGAACAAGAGCAAAGACACAATCAGCATCAAGTTCCCCTTGGAGCGCGCTGAACCCACGTAAAGAGGGATCCTCGGGAAAGTGGCGAGGGTATACGATCCCCTGGGATTGGTGTCGTCTACCACGTTGGGTGGTAAACTCCTCTACCGAGATGCATGCAACGCCAAACTGGCTTGGGACACACAACTGCCAGGCGAGCTGCTGGGCAGGTGGTCGCGGTGGGAGAGAAGCCTGCCTGACAAAGCAAGAACGCCCAGAGCATTAGTCTGCTACCGGGAGGAGATTGAATCCATCGAACTCCATGGTTTTGGAGATGCCAGTGGGCGGGGAGTGGCCGCAGCTGTGTACGCGGTGGTAAAGCAGCCGTCTGGAGTAACACAAGGGTTGGTCGCAGCCAAGTCAAGGATAGCCAAACAGGGTCTAACCATACCCCGTTTAGAGCTGGTCTCCGGGCATATGGCTGCAAACCTCGTGGCCAACATGCATGACGCCTTAGCAGGGTTTCCGCTGGCTCAAGTGCACTGCTGGCTCGACAGCAGTGTGGCCCTGCACTGGATCCGGGGCGCGGGTGAATATAAGCAGTTTGTCGCAAACCGGGTTCGGAAGATTCAGGAACGCGGGGAAGTGACCTGGCGGCACGTCGGTACCCAAGATAATCCAGCAGACCTCGGAAGCAGAAGCGAGGATGTCAGAGACCAGCAGCTGTGGTGGCATGGCCCCAAGTGGTTGGCGCACCATGAGCACTGGCCACCAGATATCACGACGAGCACCACCAAGGAATCCCAAGTCGAGGCCAAGGCGACCAGAGAGCTGTTTGCGATGGCGGTGGCAGCAACTGACCTGCTCGACACCCTCCTTGAAAAATGGAGCTACTGGAAAGCACTAAGAGTGGGCGCGTGGATCTCGCGGTTTACCCGAAATGCCCGAAGGGTAAAGGCGGAAAGAACCACGGGTCCGCTGACCACAGACGAGATTGAGCAACAGAAGCTTTTCTGGGTGAGAAGGGTCCAAAACAGATGCGCAGAGATTCCCCGAAGATCAGTTACAACTCAACCTGCAACCAGACGAGACGGGAATTTTAGAATGTCGAGGTAGAATCCAAGGACATTTCCCGGTATATCTCCCCGACACCGCGATGTACACGGAGAAATTTGTCCAGCACGCCCATGAAGCCAGTCTCCATGGGGGAGTGGGCCTAACCATGGCAAAGGTCAGAGAGAAAGTCTGGGTGCCGCGGTTGCGCCTCCTAACAAAACGAGTCATCAAGAGGTGCTGGGGCTGTAAGCGCTTCCAAACAACCGCACTGGCCAGCCCGCCACCAGGAAATCTACCCACAGACCGCACCGTGGGACACACAGCATTCCAAGTTGTGGGGGTGGATTTCGCAGGCCCGTTACGCTATCGCACAAGAACCAAGAAGGAGGGCAAGACATACATTGCGTTGTACGCCTGCAGCCTTAGCCGGGCCCTGTACCTCGAGTTACTGCCCACATTGGAGACCAACGAATTCCTGGGGAGTCTAAAGAGACTCATTGCTCGCCGTGGACGACCAGAGAAGATATATTCTGACAACGGACGGACCTTTGTCGGGGCAGCCAAGTGGCTGGAAACCGTCATGCGCGACGAGAGGTTCAACAACTTCTTGGCCCACCAGGGCATACAGTGGCAGTTCAACTTGAGCCGAGCACCCTGGTGGGGAGGACAATTTGAACGGATGGTTGGACTGATGAAGGGAGCTCTGTACAAATCAATCGGAAACGGGTTCCTCACTTGGAATGAGCTGGAAGAAATCCTCCTTGACGTAGAAGTGACGCTGAACAACCGGCCCCTCAGCTACGTTGAAGATGACGTCCAGATGACCACCCTGACGCCAAACTCGCTCATGTTCACTCAACCCAACACGCTGCCAGAGCTAGAAGCTCACCACCTGGACAAGGGAGACTTACGCACGCGAGCAAGATACCTGAAGAGGTGCAAAGACGCAATGTGGGAGAGGTGGACGAGAGAGTACGTGCGAGGCCTTCGGGAACGCCACAACCTGAAGCACAAGGTATCACAAATGACCCTAGCAAAGGGGGACGTGGTTCTCATCAAGGGTGATGACAGGAACAGAGGCCACTGGAAAATAGGGATCGTGGAGAGTCTGATATCAGGGCGTGACGGGATTGTCAGAGGAGGTCCAGCACCTATACCCACTAGAGCTGTCCTGCGATAGGACAGTGTTGGAAACACAGGGCCCTTTGAACGCCGATGCTCCTGCTTTCAGGCCAAGGCGATCTGCTGCTGTTGCCGCCGGGTGTCGCATTCAAGACATCGTGCAAGGAGAACGGGATGAATGCTGAAAACAGTTGAACTTTGACTATTCGTATTGTTAATTGAACATTGATCAGTTGTGAGAACATTGGGACAATATTTAAGGTATTCGCCTCCACAGGAGACGAATAGGGGAGTGTGTGAGAAATTGTGCCAACAGTTAGTTTGTGTTAAACCGGAAGTGACGAATTTAGGTTTTGTTAAGTTTACTTATTTGGGCATGTACATGTGATAGACACGCGGAACCGACATGGTGTAGGTTTACTGATAGAGAGAGATAGGATTTCAGGCGAGCGAGCGAGAGTTGTGTGTGTGATTGTACTGTGACCATTAAAAGACGCGTTCACCAACAGCGAGTGAAATGTTGTGTTGATCTGGAGGCAATTCACGACAGCCAAGTAGGATTATATACATATATAGAGAACATTTCGCTAATTTTTGAGTGCCTTCGTGCAATGTCACTTTTTCCACCAGGTGCCCGTTATCTTAAATCGTGTGACTGAGACATTAACGTACTTGGTTAGGATAGCGTTGGCTGGAACAATCGCGGTTTCTGTTAAAGTAATAATAATAAAAAATCAGTGTCGAAAAGCGACTTTCCTTTACTGTGCAAAACTGATAGAGTCGCAATTCTAATTACACTTTCCTCAGACAGTCTCGGATGTATTCTGTAGTTGGTGTAGAAAGTTGAGTTTACTACTTGTACACGAAAACTTGAAAACGCACCATGGCACATTGTCTGAACTAAACCAGACTGCCCTGCGACAAACATTTTTTTGCGGCCAACTGGTGACTTCGCTATGCAACTATGGTTTGTAAAAACGAGCAATAACCCGCCGAGCGGAAAATAGACAAGAATCCCGCTTACCAAAAGTCACTACAAAGCGAGGGGATATCTGCAATCATCGTATTTCTAGTACCACTATATTAGAGAGAAAAAGAAACGTAACGCCGTTTTTTAGGAAGTTGATAAGTTAGTGACCAACTTTAAAGGACTTATTTCTCTTGACTTATATCTCTCTTGTTTAGTGTGGAACTACGTGTGCATTTGCTGGGTTGTCAATACTTGAACCACAGATTTCTCCGAAAAGTTTTGCATAACTACATCAAGCCATACTCGAAACGGGAAACCCGGAGTAATTTATTTGTGACTAGTGCGCTTTTCGGATGACTGTCGAAAACCAAAACCAAAGCAATCACAGAGCCAATCAATAAAGCGAGCCAAAGCACTTCCGACCAATTAGAAGTACGAGCAAAACCAAAACCAAAACCAACTCCCAAATAATTGCGATTGGTTTTACTAACCAATCAATAGGGCGAGAACAAGCCATCGTCATTTGCTTTCTCGCGTGAGAATATCGCAACCAGGTTTTGCTTTCGTCCTTGATTGGCCAAGAATGTTGCTAAACTACAGTGTTCGGACCAATTGGAAAGCGTAGCAAACGCAAAACCAAAGCAATCAAACAATTACTTTCGACAGACATGCGAAAACGGCTCTATATTTGCGGTAACGATTATATTTGCGGAGTGTCTCCAAAGCTGTCCACTGCAAAATAAAGCACCGTATGGTAGGTGTTGCGACAACCCTGTGCATTGTTTGAGGTGATTCCCTAGAAAAAGAATCTGTCATAGATTTGTAATGAAACTTGGCACGATTGTACAACAACTCAAGTGAGTCACAATGATGCAATAAAAACAAGGGGTCGCCGTGTTCGTTTTTAAGGCACAAGCTGACGAATTATGTTCTAGCGCCTGTTTTGCGCAACCCGATACTGGGAAATAAGGTCAATGATTTTCAATGCAGTCTGAAATATCACCAAACTTTCAACTTTATTCTATTGACTATTCATCTATGTCACAGAAAAACGTATGCGAATAGCTCCAAATCTATTTTAACAACAAAATTGGTGGGAAGTTGATGTGCTGTCTTCAACCAAAAGTGGCCTAATCCGTAGCATTTCTTTCAAATGTGCAAAATCTGCTCATAGATTTCTGCCTATTTTTTCCTGTTTTACTGGGGACACTGTTCTTATTAAAATTTTGTAATAAAAAAGGGGGTCACCCTGCTCGTTTATGCGCATTTGTCAGGAAAAGGCGAATATTCACTTCAAAATAAGTCTTTCCGAGAGGGGACTGGGACGACTTTCAACTTTCAAGGTGGCTGCTCCCACAAGGAACAATGAAAAATAAAACTTATTTGCCTAAAGAGTGTAAAAAAACTTTCGATCTTGAAATTTCAGTGGTTCTCAATCTCCACCATCTCAAAAGTGTTATGCGCACTAAAGATGCGCAATGCAAAACTAGAGACCAGAACATGGTGACAAGAAACCTGCATGCGAAAATGTACATTGAACGAAAACTTGTCAGCAGTCTAGTTGGAGAAGAGGAAAAAAAAACTTTATTTAAATGAATTCATTGCTGCAGTGAGTTTCCAGTCTCTCGTGCCATTTTTCCATGACATCACATCCTGGGCGGCCATTTTATGATTGACAACCACAAGCTTGTTGCAAAAAGCTTTCACATCATGATTGTTTAACATATTTAACTGTAGATCTTCAAAGCATGAATGCGAGAGTTGTGTAGCAAATTCTTCTTGTATGATCTCGGTTAATCATTAACTTTGCAACCGCTAAACGCCGCGGCTGGGACGAATTCGACATGACAGCTGCACCTTCTGCGACAACAGTGGCTCCATTTACCGGCCGGAAATAGCTTTTTACGGTAAGATGTATCAGATAGTGTCCAGCTTTTTGGTATTTGATCGACTTTTTTACGATTTGTACGTTTAACCGGACAGAAGCGATTATGTTGTGATGGATTAGTGTCGCTGAGAAAAAGTAAATTAGGGTAAGTTTCAAAATAAACGTCTGTAGATCCACACAAACGCGAGTTTTAGTTCCAGAGGTTTGAAACACCCTTGAAATTCGATTTGTCGTGATTTAAAGCGGAAATTATAAACATATAGGAACGTCCGACCGCTAATTTCCGATAAAGTCAAAGATCAAAGGATGCGTTGTTTTGGTCACGTAACCCGACTTCAAACCGTTCCCGAAATCCGCCATTTAATTTACCCCAATTTTTTATTTGCTATATGTTTAGTTCAAGGGATGGTCCTTCCCTGGGGTAAATTCTCAGTGGTCGAAGCGATGTACCAGAGTGCGATTTTTGGCTTTAAACTTGACCTATATTTTAAGGTCACGCATCACTGTCACGGTCATAAATTTTTGCCAAAAATTCAGGCTTCGGTAACACTGCAATCTGACAGCACTAGTTAACAGAGGAGAGACATTGTTTACTTTGTAGGACTCAATTTTCTGTAAGATGGTCTTTACCATCGTGAGGGAGCTTCCGAAAACCTTGGTACTTTAGTGTTGAATTTGCCAAATTCCACGCGCGAACAGAAAAAATTCACCAAAAATAGATAAAGAATCAAAACAACCTCGGACCTGTATTTTTGGTAGTTACTGAAGGCCTTTAATATGGCAAAGTTTGAGAAAATCGGATTTTTCTATCTTGCATACCTATAGTCGATATTTACAGCAACCCGCTCTTAACCACTTCCTGCTGATAGCGAAATATTACATACACCTTGCGCGAATCAAGTCTGAACTATTGAACATAAACGTTTTCCTCGCACTACTTCAAAACAAGATTCAATCAGAAAAAGAAATCGCCGTCAGAAATAATGCCTACGAAACTTACAAAAATAAATGGACCACGCTTTCAAATTGCGACTTTTAGACTGTTCCAAGCTTTTCTACCTGCACACTAGATTTAGTACTATACTTTTGTAATACTACGTACCTCTCTCAAGAGGAATTTATCCTCTGAGTTATTGAGCGTCAATGTCTGTCACTGTAGTTTCAATCAATGTGAAATGTTTTGTGTGAAGTCCTTGTTTTGCAAGTATTATTATACATAGATTGTTATGAGAGCCTTTTCGCTTCTTAGAAGCTTAGTTGTTAGAAACATTGTAATAACGTTAGCTGTACTTTAAAGAACAAACTTAAATATAAAAAATGTATAGTAACTATGTAGGTATGTAGTAAATCTGTAAGCAAGTATGTAAATATGTATGTATGTTAGTAAATAATAATAATAATAATAATAATAATAATAATAATAATAATAAAAAAAGAGATAAGAGAAATGCTTCATATAATTTTCAAAGCACAGACGAAGCATTGAAAGCTTATTCTGAAGCACATCCAGACGAATCAGTTGGAAATTTAAAAGAACCTAATTTTAACGATTATTATTCTCCAAGCAAAGATCAAAAGAATGGAGAGATGATATTTACAGGATTGACAGTAGCTGGTTTAGCATATGGTGTTTCAAAAATTTACTGACTTGATGTTTTCCTGTGATGACTAAAATCATACAAAAGTGACAGAAATAGATCCAGAAAATCCTTTCGATCCTAGTACTCATGATGGAAATGGTGAAAAAATCCCAATGAGACAAACTAGTTCACATGAAACACCTTTGAATCCTTTTCATCCCCGCGATACTCACGATACTCAAAAAACATTTAGTGGTGATTTAGAAACAGATCCATTAATACAAAAGGAAAAAGAACGTGATGAAGCATGGGATAGGATTACGGCTAAGTTTCCTAGGTTCGACCCAGAAACGTCTCCCTTCACAGCTAAGATTGGTGAATTTGGTAAAGTTAGAGTAAAACTTAACCCATTAACGCTTAATGCGCCCTCATGCACCCGCATGATAAACCACTGTGAAAGTTCAAAGCGCCCTTATGTGCCCGCTGCAACTTGGCACACTTTGATTGGCTGTAACTCCACGCATGTGAGTTCCCGGATGAAAGGATTGCGACAGCCACATTCCTGAGTTCTTTAGTTTTCTTTAGACACTAAATACATAAGTTTTTGATTTCGTATTCTATTTTTGTGGATTTTTTAAATCGTTGACCTCGAGAGATATATTTCTGTGATGGCTGAAACTGCTGGCGCTGAAGAGGACGCTGGTTTCCAAGAGTGGAGAGAGCTTTTTGGTGATTCTGATGATGAAGAATTTTTCGGTTTCAAAGTTGGTAACGACACTGGCTCCGAGCTAGAACTTTCCGACAAAGAAAGCGATGGTAGTGGACAAGAATCGGAGCAAGAAGATTTGCTTGCCGTATCATTCGCCCATAATTTGTCTGCCGTTCATGTTGAAGAATTTACCGAACCACATGGGCCAACGGAAGCTACATCGGAGGACACCATGGCTAAGGATTTTTTCAATCTTTATTTTGACAACGATTGCCTTGAAGAACTAGCTAGAAACTCGGAAGTGTACACGCGTAGCAAGGGAGACGAGAATTTCACAGCTTCGCGGGCAGAGGTGTCGGCATACATCGGAATGTGCATCCTGATGGGAATTCAAAAGCTTCCCAGCCTGGAGATGTACTGGTCCACTGACCCTTTCGTGGGTAACATGGGCATTAAAAAAACAATTCCAAAGTGGAGATTCAAGGAATTGTCGAAGTATTTCCACACGAAAGTTTGGTGAAATTCACCGGAAGATTAGGAATCAAGCAGTACATGCCTGCCAAGCCCGATAAGTTTCGGATAAAGCTGTGGCTCCTCGCCGATGCGGACACATATTACGTCTCAAGGTTCAATGTTTACCTCGGGAAGAATCGCATTGACAACGAGCTGTTTCTACAGAAGGGCTTGGGTCATTATGTTGTCTGGACTCTCGGAGAGCCCTATCTAGATTGTCACAGACACTTTTTCTTTGACAATTTCTTCTCCTCTGTCCACCTCACGAAGTGCCTGCTGAATCGCGCCACATACAGCTGTTCGACAACACAACCAAATCGGAAGGACTTCCCGCAAGATCTGAAGCAGGTGAAATTGGTGCAAGGAGAGATTAGGACAAGACAGGATGGAAAGCTTGTGGCGACAGTTTGGAGAGACAAACGAGTCGTTAATTTTCTTTCAACTAACTCTCAGCCGGCCGAGGAAATTCACGCCGAGAAGCAAGGTCGAAAGAATGTTGTCGCAGAGGAGCGGCGGCAGAAACCCCCGGTTGTTGAGATATATAACAACCACATGAATGGCGTGGATGTCAGCGATCAATATCATAGCTACTATAAGTCTGGTGGAAGCTACCGTAAATGGTGGAAATATCTTTTCTGGTTCTTTGTTGATCTGTGCGTGGTCAATGGTTTTATCTTGCGCCGACTTCGAGGCCGCACTCAAGTTTCTCAACACGAACACCGACTTGAGCTTGTTCATCAGTTGATAGCTGGGTACAGCGGCCAAAAAGAGCTTCAAGCGGTTCACGACGGAACACAAAGTCTTCATGAACTGGCAACAACATCGAAGGCCATCACCTAACCAAGTTACAGGGCAGAAAGAAAGCTTGTGCTATGTGCTCGAAAGCAGGAAGGAAACGCCAAGATGGCCGCACATTTGAGACGCAGTTTATGTGTGAACAGTGCAGTGTTCCTTTGTGTAGAAAAGCAAAAGAAGGTGCAATTCCCTGCTTCTTGGATTGGCACAATGGACAACAACTGTCAAGATAAATTGGTTCAGCTTGTGCAGTGTAGAGTGAGAATTTTTCCTTTCTTGTGTTTCAGTTACGAGGCTTTCATCCGATTCTTTATCGGCTCTTTATTGATGTGCATTGAGGCATGTAGTGCATAATTTTCAAAAGAAAGTCACATCATTTACTGTTCATTGTGCTGATGTTATTTTAAGTGAGCGTCTTCAGCAATTTATCCTTTCAAACAGAGAGAATAATCACGGGTTATCGCGCGTCATCATGGCACGAATTTCAAAATATACTACTGATATTCAATTCGAAAATCCTTTAATTGTCTTTCGTTCCTTTTGAAAAGTTGCAGTGGTGTTGTATAGAGCCTGTACTTCGAGTTTCTCATGGTTAATTACCTGAAGACATCAAATTCTAGCAGTAGTTTTGAGATACATGCTTAATACAAATAAAGTTGTGTCAACATTTGATTCTCTGTTCTGACTATCACATTTCTCGCCCTGTATTGAGTGCTCATGATTTTAAGATCTGTGTGATCCAACATAACACTTCTACAGTCTGAATTTTCCTTGTACTGCTGCAGCTTCTAGGAACTTCTAAATAAAGAATTTTCTGACCATGTGTCTGTTCTGAAATCTGAGTAGCCATTTTGTTTGGATTTTTGAGGGGGGTTGGGCCTCAGGGCACTGAACCTTAATGGGTTAATAGAATAGGTGGGAAGTCATACAGTTTGTTTGGAGTAGGCGGAGAGTTGAATGAGAAACTTCCTCAAACGATAAAGGATAGTCTTGGACCACCTGCCGTAAAAGTTATCGAAGAAAATGAACTAATGAGAGCAGAAGTACAGAAAAAATCAAAAGTTTTAAAGAAAGAAGACCAGAAACTTCTGGATCTGCGAGAGAAATAATTGATGAACAGATACAAGTACTAGAGTACGAGGATCAAGAGCTAGAGCGAGAAAACGACATTATTCAAGAAAAAATGTCTTTGAAAGATCGAGTTAAGGCGATTTTCAACAAGTATGGTTTGTGTTGGTGTTTTAGCAGCTGTGGGAACCATCATTGGTGTTATCGTATCAAATCTCAAAGCAGGTTTCTCTAAGGTAGCAAAAGGTGTTGGAAATGGTCTCAAAGAGATTGGGAGAAAGTTGGCTGAAATTCTTCCTGGAATGGTTGGAGCGATAGTTAATTTCTTTTTTAAAGCCGCTGGGGAGGCTATTGGTTTTCTCTCTAAGCATGCTTGGTTACTGATTCTTCTCGTCGTGACTTTTGTCACTGAACAACTTAAGAATAAGAAAAAATAATTGCAAATATGTATCAGATAAACCTATTATTGAAATTAACCCCCAATGGAGTAGGAAGAGTCATCGCAAATGATAGTAGTGTCAAAGCCAAAGTGAAACTAGCCAAACAAATTCAGGGTGCAAAGTTCCTTATCAGTGGTAATCACTCAAAAAATCAACTGAACACTCTTTCAGAGAACTTCTTCGCTGCTATCACGCTGCTATCACGCTGCTATCACGCTGACTATACATCATCCAAAATATGAGCTGCTGAAATAGACCAACACCAGACTCTAACTTAATTGCTCCCAACTATCGCTAAGTGCAGCTATACCAGTAATAAATACGAACCATTCAAAAACGAAAGTGCAAACAATGCTGAAACACTAGTAAAACTCAATTTTGCTATAAACTAGAGGAAGATTGCAGCACGGACTCACAAGTACAACAACGCAACTCGTCCAAGAAAATTTGCCTAACCCAAGCTTCCCAGGAGCTCGTATTTTCCCTTGGACTTGCCACCTTTATACTCTACGAACGTCTATAAATCACCAAAATATCTCAATTCATATATGATATCTAATTATTATTCAATATTTGTTACTAATAAAACTCATTACTAAAAAGAATTATAGCATACTTATAACCCCCACCCCATATTTAAATTATATTGTATACTTTGTTTAATTTATCAACATGTAACTGTTGCAGTTACTTTTTTATTCTTTTAATTATTATTTTCTTCTAATAAAACTAATTACTTGATAAATATTACGTCTTATTTATAACATACCCATTTAAAAATTATTAAATTGTTAATTGCTATCTGACCCAATTTCAAATTATTATATTCTATAATTTGTTTAACTTATCATAATCTAACTCTTAACATTCCACCCATGTTTAAATTATTAAAATATTATTTCTATCTGACCCATTTAAAAATTATTATATTGTACACTTTGTCTAGCTTATCAACACTTAACTCTTCCCTTTAATTTTTTATTCATTTAAATATCATTATTATTTTCTACTAATATAACCAATTACTTAATAATTATTACATTTCATTTATAACATGACCCATTTTTAAATTATTATAATGTATACTCTGTTTAAACTAAAAACATGTAGCACGTAAGACTGATAAGCACACGCGAACAGACACAGACCAATAAACTTATTCGACTATCCACCTTCAATGTTAATTCTTAGCATGGACTTCATATGTTACAGTTGCTTATCAGTGGTAATCACTCAAAAAATCAACTCAACACTCTTTGAGACAACTTCTTTGCTGCTATCACCAAACGCTGACTATACATCATGCAAAATATGAGCTGCTGAAATAAACCAACACCAGACTCTGACTTAATCGCTCCAAACTATCACTAAGTGCCAGCTGTACCACTAATAAATACGAACCATTAAATAACGAAAGTGTAAACAATGCTGAAACACTAGTAAAAGTCAATTTGGCATACAAACTAGAGGAAGATTGCAGCACAGACTCACAAGTCCAACAACGCAACTTGTCCAAGAAAATTTTCCAAACCCAAGCTTGCCACGAGTTATTTTCCCCTCGACACCAAGAAACTTATTTGAGAATCCACCTTTAGTGTTAATTCTTAACATGGACTGCATATGGTACAGTTGCTTATCAGTGGTAATCACTCAAAAAATCAACTGAACTCTTTCAGAGAACTTCTTCGCTCCTATCACCAAACGCTGACAATACATCTTGCAAAATATGACCTACTGCAATAGACCAACACCAGACTCTAACTTAATTGCTCCCAACTATCGCTAAGTGCCAGCTATACCAGTAATAAATACGAACCATTCAAAAACGAAAATGCAAACAATGCTGAAACACTAGTAAAACTCAATTTTGCTATAAACTAGAGGAAGATTGCAGCATGGACTCACAAGTCCAACAACACAAGTTGTCCTAGAAAATTTTCCAAACCAAAGCTTCCCAGGAGCTGTTATTTTACTCTCGACTTGCAGCTTTATATACTACGAACGTGTTTAAACCACCAAAATACCTCATTTTCTATTTTTCTAGCTATTATTCAATATTTTTTACTAATATAACTCATTACTAAAAACACTTATACCATATTTATAATGTCTAACCCATTTAAAAATTATAATATTGTATACTTTGTATAACTTATCAACACGTAACTGTTCCCTTTACTTTTTTATTCTTTTAAATATCATTATTATTTTCTACTAATATAACCAATTACTTAATAAATATTACATTTCATTTATAACATCTTACCCATTTTTAAATTATTATAATGTATACTCTGTTTAAACTAAAAACATGTAGCACGTAAGACTGATGAGCACACGTGAACAGACACAGACCAAGAAACTTATTCGACAATCCACCTTCAATGTTAACTCTTAACATAGACTACAAATGTTACAGTTCCTTATCTCCCAGGTGAAATGAAGTTCATGACTTCATGAACTTTGGTGACCGTTCTTGAACAGTTCATGAACATCCATTGAAGTTCATCAAGAGTTCATGAAGTTTAGTTCATGTTCACGTCAAAGTCAGTTCTCGGACTCACAAGTCCAACAATGCAACCTCTCCAAGAAAATTTTCCAAACCCAAGCTTACCAGGAGTTGTTATTTTGCCCTCGACACCAAGAAACTTATTTGAGAATCCACCTTCAATGTTAATTCTTAACATGGACTGTATATGGTGCAGTTGCTTATCAGTGGTAATCACTCAAAAAATCAACTGAACACTCTTTCAGAGAACTTCTTCGCTCCTATCACCAAACGCTGACTATACATTTTGCAAAATATGACCTACTGAAATAGACCAACACCAGACTCTAACTTAATTGCTCCCAACTAGCACTAAGTGCCAGCTGTACCAGTAATAAATACGAACCATTCAAAAACGAAAGTGCAAACAATGTTGAAACACTCGTAAAACTCAATTTTGCTATAAACTAGAGGAAGATTGCAGCACGGACTCACAACTCCAACAACACAAGTTGTCCTACAAAATTTTTCAAACCAAACCTTGCCAGGAGCTGTTATTGTACCCTCGACTTGCACCTTTATATACTATGAACGTCTTTAAACCACCAAAATACCTCATTTTCTATTTTTCTAACTAGTATTCAATATTTTCTATTAATGAAACTCATTACTAAAAAAAATTATAGCATATTTATAACCTCTAACCCATTTAAAAATTATAATATTCAATACTTTGTCTAACTTATCAACACATAACTGTTCCCTTTACTTTTTTATTCTTTTAAATATCATTATTATTTTCTACTAATATAACCAATTACTTAATAATTATTATATTTAATTTATAACATCTGACCCATTTTTAAATTATTATAATGTATACTCTGTTTAAACTAAAAACATGTAGCACGTAAGACTAATGAGCACACGTGAAAAGACAGACCAAGAAACGTATTCGACAATCCACCTTCAATGTTAATTCTTAGCATGGACTGCATATGTTACAGTTGCTGCACTCAAAAAATCAACTGAACACTCTTTGAGAAAACTTATTCGCTGCTATCACCAAACGCTGACTATACATCTTGCAAAATATGACCTACTGAAATAGACCAACACCAGACTCTGACTTAATTGCTCCAACTATCACTAAGTGCCAGCTGTACCACTAATAAATACGAACCATTCAAAAACGAAAGTGCAAACAATGCTGAAACACTACTAAAAGTCACTTTCGCATATAAACTAGAGGAAGATTGCAGCATAGACTCAAAAGTCCAACAACACAACTAGTCCAAGAAAATTTTCCAAACCCAAGCATGCCAGGAGTTGTTATTTTGCCCTCGACACCAAGAAACTTATTCGAGAATCCGCCTTCAATGTTAATTCTTAACATGGACTGCATATGGTGCAGTTGCTTATCAGTGGTAATCACTCAAAAAATCAACTGAACACTCTTTCAGAGAACTTCTTCGCTCCTATCACCAAACGCTGACTATACATCATGCAAAATATGAGCTACTGAAATAGACCAATACCAGACCCTGACATAATTGCTCCCAACTATCGCTAAGTGCCAGCTGTACCACTAATGAATACGAACCATTCAAAAACGAACGTGCAAACAATACTGAAACACTACTAAAAATCAATTTGGCATATAAACTAGAGGAAGATTGCAGTACGGACTCACAACTCCAACAACACAAGTTGTCCAAGAAAATTTTCCAAACCCAAGCTTGCCAGGAGCTCTTATTTTGCCCTCGACGTCCCACCTTTACATACTATAAACGTCTCTGAACCACCAAAATACCTCATTTTATATTCTTCTAACTATTATTCAATATTTTCTACTAATAAAACTCACTACTAAAACAATTTATAGCATATTTATAACATCTAACCCATTTTTAAATTATTATATTCTATACTTTGTTTAACTTATCAACACTTAACTGTTCCCTTTTCTCTTTTATGCTTTTAAATATCATTATTATTTTCTACTAATATAAGCAATTACTTAAAAATTATTACATTTCATTTATAACATCTGACCCATTTTTAAATTATTATAATGTGTACTCTGCTTAAACTAAAAACATGTAGCACGTAAGACTGATGAGCACACGTGAAAAAAAACACACCAAGAAACTTATTCGACAATCCACCTGATATGTTAATTCTTAGCATGGACTGCAAATGTTACAGTTGCTTATCAGTGGTAATCACTCAAAAAATCAACTGAACTCTCTTTCAGAAAACTTCTTCGCTCCTATCACCAAACGCTGACTATACATCATGCAAAATATGACTTGCTGAAATAAACCAACACCAGACTCTTACTTAATTGCTCTCAACTATCACTAAGTGCCAGCTGTACCAGTAATAAATACGAACCATTCAAAAACGAAAGTGCAAACAATGCTGAAACACTACTAAAACTCAATTTCGCATATAAACTAGAGGAAGATTGCAGCACGGACTCACAAGTCCAACAACACAAGTTGTCCAAGAAAATTTTGCAAAACCCAAGCTTGCCAGGAGGTTTATTTTCCCTTCGACGTCCCACCTTTATATACTACGAACGTCTTTAAACCACTAAAATACCTCATTTTATATTTTTCTAGCTATTATTCAATATTGTCTAATAATAAAACTCAATACTAAAACAAATTATAGCATATTTATAACCTCTAACCCATCTAAATTATTATATTGTATACTTTGTTTAACTTATCAACACTATAACTGTTCCCTTTACTTTTTTATTCTTTTAAATATCATTATTTTCTACTAATATAACCAATTACTTAATAATTATTACATTTCATTTATAACATCTGACCCATTTTTAAATTATTATAATGTATACTCTGTTTAAACTAAAAACATGTAGCACATAAGACTAATGAACACACATGAACAGACACAGACCAAGAAACTTATTCAACAATCCACCTTCAATGTTAATTCTTAGCATGGACTGCATATGTTACAGTTACTTATCAGTGGTAATCACTCAAAAAATCAACTGAAAACTCTTTCAGAGAACTTCTTCGCTGCTATCACCAAACCCCGACTATACATCATGCAAAATGTGACCTCCTGAAATAGACCAACACCAGACTCTGACTCAATTGCTCCCAACTATCACTAAGTGCCAGCTCTACCAGTAACAAATACGAACCATTCAAAAACGAAAGTGCAAACAATTATAAAAAACTAGTAAAACTCAATTTGGCATATAAACTAGAGAAAGATTACAGCATGGACTCACAAGTCCAAGAACGCAAGTCGTCCAAGAAAATTTTCCAAACCCAAGCTTCCCAGAAGCTCGTATTTTCCCTTCGAGTTGCCACCTTTATAGACTACGAACGTCTTTAAATCACCAAAATATCTCACTTTATATTTTTCTAACTATTATTCAATATTTTCTACTAATAAAACTCATTACTAAAAAAAATTATAGCATATTTACAACCTCCACCCCATATTTATATTATTATATTGTATACTTTGTTTAATTTATCAACATGTAACTGTTGCAGTTACTTTTTTATTCTTTTAATTATTATTTTCTTCTAATAAAACTAATTACTTGATAAATATTACGTTTTATTTATAACATCATACCCATTTAAAAATTATTAAATTGTTAATTGCTATCTGACCCAATTTCAAATTATTATATTCTATAATTTGTTTAACTTATCAAAATCTCACTGTTAACGTTCCACCCATGTTTAAATTATTAAAATATTAATTCCTATCTGACCCATTTAAAAATTATTATATTGTACACTTTGTTTAACTTATCAACACTTAACTGTTCCCTTTACTTTTTTATTCTTTTAAATATCATTATTATTTTCTACTAATATAACCAATTACTTAATAGTTATCACATTTTATTTATAACATCTGACCCATTTTTAAGTTATTATAATGTATACTCTGTTTAAACTAAAAACATGTAGCACGTAAGACTGATGAGCACACGTGAAAAAAAACACACCAAGAAACTTATTCGACAATCCACCTGATATGTTAATTCTTAGCATGGACTATATATGGTACAGTTGCTTATCAGTGGTAATCACTCAAAAAATAAACTGAACACTCTTTCAGAGAACTTCTTCGCTGCTATCCCCAAACGCTAACTATACATCATCCAAAATATAAACTGCGAAAATATACCAACACCAGACTCTGACTTACTTCCTCCCAACTATCACTAAGTGCCAGCAGTACCACTAATAAATACGAACCATTCAAAAACGAAAGTGCATAATATGCTGAAACACTACTAAAACTCAATTTGGCATATAAACTCAAAATCTCACTTTTAACATTCCACCCATGTTTAAATTATTACTAGAAATACGATAATCGCAGAAACCCCCTCACTCTGCCATTGATGGGATATTACTTTGGAAACTCCCAACAAGAGTAGCCTTTGTTTTACCGAAATGTTGACTCAATCTTTTCTTCGAACTCAAGTGCTACACGCAAAGGAAGGAGAAAAAGAATGGTGTGTGTTATACTTTTGCGTTGAAAAAAGAATCGATTGCGTGACGAAGTACGAATTTCCCACGGTCGGCACGTCAAATTAATTCATACAGTCTTCCAAGCACGTTCTCAAAATTTAATACTCAAATTTTGAAGTTGGTCGGCCGTCGTAGTACGGGAAAAAAGGAACACTGATTTTCCAATTTTGAATTCATAGGCAGTACAATTAAATAGGCGTCCTGTGCGATTTGCTTTTACTCTGGATTGCATGCTCCAGACTCAGGCATGCATATTTAATAGGCTCGAATTGTTTTGTATGTCAACCCACTCAAAACAGCAAGATTTCTCCCAGAATCAAAGCAAAACTTGAACAGTTTACTTCAAATTATACACGGGCTTCAGACCCAGTAATACGTCTAAGTGCTTGTGAACGATTCTCGCTGCAATCACTGCGTGTCAGATTACAGAAAAATAAGACATCTGACTAAATTATTCAAGACTCCAAGTTCCGATTGCTCTGAGCGAATACGGTAGCCGAAACTGGCGAAAATGATCAGCAGACAGATTTCAGTACATTCTTGAAGTGATCGAGTTACAAGCTATACGGGATAGAATTTATTTGTCACGGTGATTGTTCGATTTCCACTGACTAACCTTTGTTGCTTGTCCTTTCTAAATAAGTATCTGAGTTTAGTTCCCGATTTGCTTTCAAGCGCTGTTCCCTTTGCGGAGTTTTCTGTGTTACCCGCTTCTGTTCATGTCGCTTTTGGTCGGCATTCATGCGCTGTTGTCTTTGCGGAGTCTTCTCTTCGGCCCGCTTTTTCTCCTGAAGGTCTCGATTCGCTTTCAAGCGCTGTTCTCTTTGCGGACTTGTCTGTGTTACCCGCTTCTCTTCCTGTCGCTTTCGATCGGCATTCATGCGCTGTTTTCTTTTCGGTCATAGTTCCGTCTTTTGTCGAGACGAACTTGGCGCTGTTCGATCGTTTCACGATTCCGCCTTGCTCGTGCCTGTTCCCTTTTCTTTTGAAGACGAGCTTCGCGAGACTGTTGTGTTTCAAGTTTTCTATTTTCGTGAACACAGCTACGATATACTGTAGTTGCTTCGTTCAATCTAATTTCTTATATTGCGAGTAAAACTACAGGGCCACACGTGATCGATCCGGCCTTTGTTATTGGTTCTGCAGCGACGCGATAGGAACTGGGGACGAGGTCGCACGCAAGACTGACAGACTGACAGACGCACATTAGATTTCGAGATGGCGGCAGGCTTGGAGTCTCCGATAAGGCGATAATACTACTGCATTAGCGTTTTGAGTATTTCCCTCACTTCGTTCGGGGAAAATATTAATTCCTATCTGACCCATTTAAAAATTATTATATTGTACACTTTGTTTAACTTATCAACACTTAACTGTTCCCTTTACTTTTTTATTCTTTTAAATATCATTATTATTTTTTTCTAATATAACCAATTACTTAATAATTATAACATTTCATTTATAACATCTGACCCATTTTTAAATTATTATAATGTATACTCTGTTTAAACTAAAAACATGTACCACACAAGACTGAGAGCACACGTGAACAGACACAGACCAAGAAACTTATTCGACAATCCACCTTCAATGTTAATTCTTAGCATGGACTGCATATGTTACAGTTGCTTATCAGCGGTAATCAATCAAAAAATCAACTGAACACTCTTTGAGAGAACTTCTTCTCTGCTATCACTAAACCCTGACTATACATCATGCAAAATATGAGCTGCTGAAATAAACCAACACCAGACTCTGCCAGCAGTACCACTGATAAATACGAACCATTCAAAAACGAAAGTGCAAACACTACTGAAACACTAGTAAAAGTCAATTTCGCATATAAACTAGAGGAAGATTGCAGCACAGACTCGCAAGTCCAACAACGCAACTCGTCCAAGATAATTTTCCAAACCCAAGCTTGCCAGGAGTTGTTATTTTGCCCTCGACACCAAGAAACTTATTCGAGAATCCACCTTCAATGTTAATTCTTAACATGGACTGCATATGGTGCAGTTGCTTATCAGTGGTAATCACTCAAAAAATCAACTGAACACTCTTTCAGAGAACTTCTTCGCTCCTATCACCAAACGCTGACTATACATCATGCAAAATATGAGCTACTGAAATAGACCAATACCAGACCCTGACATAATTGCTCCCAACTATCGCTAAGTGCCAGCTGTACCACTAATGAATACGAACCATTCAAAAACGAACGTGCACACAATACTGAAACACTACTAAAAATCAATTTGGCATATAAACTAGAGGAAGATTGCAGTACGGACTCACAACTCCAACAACACAAGTTGTCCAAGAAAATTTTCCAAACCCAAGCTTGCCAGGAGCTCTTATTTTGCCCTCAACGTCCCACCTTTACATACTACAAACGTCTTTAAACCACCAAAATACCTCATTCTATATTCTTCTAACTATTATTCAATATTTTCTACTAATAAAACTCATTACTAAAACAATTTATAGCATATTTATAACTTCTAACCCATTTTTAATTATATTCTATACTTTGTTTAACTTATCAACACTTAACTGTTCCCTTTTCTCTTTTATGCTTTTAAATATCATTATTATTTTCTACTAATATAAGCAATTACTTAAAAATTATTACATTTCATTTATAACATCTGACCCATTTTTAAATTATTATAATATATACTCTGCTTAAACTAAAAACATGTAGCACGCAAGACTGATGAGCACACGTGAAAAAAAACACACCAAGAAACTTATTCGACAATCCACCTTATATGTTAATTCTTAGCATGGACTGCAAATGTTACAGTTGCTTATCAGTGGTAATCACTCAAAAAATCAACTGAACACTCTTTCAGAAAACTTCTTCGCTCCTATCAGCAAACGCTGACTATACATCATGCAAAATATGACTTGCTGAAATAAACCAACACCAGACTCTTACTTAATTGCTCCCAACTATCACTAAGTGCCAGCTGTACCAGTAATAAATACGAACCATTCAAAAACGAAAGTGCAAACAATGCTGAAACACTACTAAAACTCAATTTCGCATATAAACTAGAGGAAGATTGCAGCACGGACTCACAAGTCCAACAACACAAGTTGTCCAAGAAAATTTTGCAAAACCCAAACTTGCCAGGTTTATTTTGCCTTCGACGTCCCACCTTTATATACTACGAACGTCTTTAAACCACTAAAATACCTCATTTTATATTTTTCTAGCTATTATTCAATATTGTCTATTAATAAAACTCAATACTAAAACAAATTATAGCATATTTATAACCTCTAACCCATCTAAATTATTATATTGTATACTTTAACTTATTAACACTATAACTGTTCCCTTTACTTTTTTATTCTTTTAAATATCATTATTTTCTACTAATATAACCAATTACTTAATAATTATTACATTTCATTTATAACATCTGACCCATTTTTAAATTATTATAATGTATACTCTGTTTAAACTAAAAACATGTAGCACATAAGACTAATGAACACACATGAACAGACACAGACCAAGAAACTTATTCAACAATCCACCTTCAATGTTAATTCTTAGCATGGACTGCATATGTTACAGTTACTTATCAGTGGTAATCACTCAAAAAATCAACTGAACACTCTTTCAGAGAACTTCTTCGCTGCTATCACCAAACCCTGACTATACCTCATGCAAAATATGACCTGCTGAAATAGACCAACACCAGACTCTGACTCAATTGCTCCCAACTATCACTAAGTGCCAGCTGTACCAGTAACAAATACAAACCATTCAAAAACGAAAGTGCAAACAATTATAAAAAACTAGTAAAACTCAATTTGGCATATAAACTAGAGGAAGATTACAGCACGGACTCACAAGTCCAACAACGCAACTCGTCCAAGAAAATTTTCCAAACCCAGCTTCCCAGGAGTTCTTACTTTCCTTTCAACTTGCCACCTTTATACTCTACGAACGTCTTTAAATCACCAAAATATCTCATTTTATATTTTTCTAACTATTATTCAATATTTTCTACTAATAAAAGTCATTACTAAAAAAAAATAGCATATTTATAACCCCCACCCCATATTTAAATTAATATATTATATACTTTGTTTAATTTATCAACATGTAACTGTTGCAGTTACTTTTTTATTCTTTTAATTATTATTTTCTTATAATAAATCTAATTACTTGATAAATATTACCTGTTATTTATAACATCATACCCATTTAAAAATTATTAAATTGTTAATTGCTATCTGACCCAAATCAAAATCTAACTGTTAACATTCCACCCATGTTTAAATTATTAAAATATTAATTCCTATCTGGCCCGTTTAAAAATTATTACATTGTACACTTTGTTTAACTTATCAACACTTAACTGTTCCCTTTACTTTTTTATTCTTTTAAATATCATTATTATTTTCTACTAATATAACCAATTACTTAATAATTATTACATTTTAGTTATAACCTCTGACCCATTTTAAAATTATTATAATGTATACTCTGTTTAAACTAAAAACATGTAGCATGTAAGACTGATGAGCACACGCAAACAGACACAGACCAATAAACTTATTCGACAATCCACCTTCAATGTTCATTCTTAGCATGTACTGCAGATGGTACAGTTGCTTATCAGTGGTAATCACTCAAAAAATCAACTGAACACTCTTTCAGAGAACTTCTT
Source organism: Plumapathes pennacea (assembly GCA_964036295.1). Classification (NCBI taxonomy): domain Eukaryota; kingdom Metazoa; phylum Cnidaria; class Anthozoa; order Antipatharia; family Myriopathidae; genus Plumapathes; species Plumapathes pennacea. The sequence goes on along the minus strand of OZ038463.1, from coordinate 26,338,800 downwards.
CACTGCTATCAACAAACGCTGACTATACATCATCCAAAACATGAACTGCGAAAATAGACCAACACCAGACTCTGAATTAATTGCTCCCAACTATAACTAAGTGCCGGCTGTACCACTAATAAATACAAACCATTCAAAAACGAAAGTGAAAACAATGCTGAAACACTACTAAAAGTCACTTTCGCATATAAACTAGAGTAAGATTGCAGCACGGACTCACAAGTCCAACAACGCAAGTTGTCCAAGAAAATTTTCCAAACCCAAGCTTGCCAGGTGTTATTTTGCCCTCGACACCAAGAAATTTATTCGACACTCCACCTTCAATGTTAATTCTTAGCATGGACTGCATATGGTACAATTGCTTATCAGTGGTAATCACTCAAAAAATTAACATTTGAAACTCTTTCAGGGAACGTCTTCGCTGCTATCACCAAACGCTGACTATACATCTTGCAAAATATGACCTACTGAAATAGACCAACACCAGACTGACTTAATTGCTCCAACTATCACTAAGTGCCAGCTGTACCACTAATAAATGCAAACCATTCAAAAACGAAAGAGCAAACAATGTTGAAACACTAGTAAAAGTCAATTTGGCATATAAACTAGAGGAAGATTGCAGCATAGACTCACAAGTCCAACAACACAACTCTTCCAAGAAAATTTTCCAAACCCAAGCTTGCCAGGAGTTGTTACTTTGCCCTTAACACCAAGAAACTTATTCAACACTACACTTTCAATGTTAATTCTTAGCATGGACTGCATATGGTACAGTTGCGCATCAGTAGTAATCACTCAAAAAATCAACTGAACACTCTTTCAGAGAACTTCTTCGCTGCTATCACCAAACGCTGACTATACATCATGCAAAATATGACCTGCTGAAATAGACCAACACCAGACTCTGACTTTATTGCTCCCAACTATCACTAAGTGCCAGCTCTACCAGTAACAAATACGAACCATTCAAAAACGAAAGTGCAAACAATGATGAAACACTAGTAAAACTCAATTTGGCATATAAACTAGAGGAAGATTACAGCACGGACTCACAAGTCCAACAACGCAAGTTGTCCAAGAAAATTTTCCAAACCCAAGCTTCCCAGGAGCTCTTATTTTCCCTTCGACTTGCCACCTTTATAGACTACGAACATCTTTAAATCACCAAAATATCTCATTTTATATTTTTCTAACTATTATTCAATATCTTCTACTAATAAAACTCATTACTAAAAAAAATTATAGCATATTTATAACCCCCACCCCGTATTAAATTATTGCCAACGAGCAGCCGAGCGAAGACACGAGGCTGCGAGGCGGCAGCATCAAGCACGAGAGAGAAGGGGGAAAAATCTCGAATGGAGTGTAACCACTTAGAATGACGTAATGTTTTTCTGCAATCAAGTTAGCCAATTAAGATACGAGTTGTTTTGTTCTGCTTGTTTTCTGAGCCAATGGGAGCGCGAGATGCAGAGATTTTAACCAATTGTAGCGCTTCTTCTTTGGTGTCTCCTCGTGGCGATTTGCAGAGTCCTGTCAGCAGAGTAGCGACGTTTTTCTACTTCAGGTGAACAAAAGGTCAGTAAAACAATCTTGTGTTCTTGGACTTGCTGTGTTCCTCTTCTAACGCTTTACGTTAGTGCACTTCAGCGAATTGTTTGTCAAGAACCAGCGTGTTCTAAATCGACCGAGCGTGCTCAAAGTCGGCCAGCGAGCCGTGTTGAAAGTTCAACGTGCCACCTTCAGGTCAGCGTGCCATTCAATACACAATCAATACGAAACAAAAAACATTTGAAAAGCGAAAAATACAAACGAATCGACCAGCGAGTCATTACAAAGAAATTCTCGAAAAGCAAAACACCGTCGTTCAAACTATTGAACTGAAGTGCACACTAAACTAAAGCCAAAGGAAGAAGACACAAGAATCTAAGATAATCATGCTAAGCTTTCTATATTTATTATTTCTTCAAAGTAATTTTAGTTGTAGTTGTTATTCAGATCTACTGTTTAAGCTTACATGTTCCCCTCATAATGATACTTTCACCATTTACAAGTTTAAGGGAAGATTTTTGTCAAGGCGAATCTCTCATGCTTCAAATGGCAGTTTCAATCCCTTTGCTATCTCAAATAAGGAGGCTCATATTGTCAATGGCAACATAAACAATTTAGAAACTTATAAACTCTCCAAAGATAATTTCTTGTGCAGTTGATTGCTTTCTTGAGTTATGTTTTGCTACTTTCCATGGTCATCTCGACAAAATCTCACGTAATGAGTTTTTCGACATCATTTATGACTCATGTAATGCAAGACAAACAATTGGTGCTGTTGAGGAAGTTCGAGAGCCTGTGTGGTCATGGATCAGAAATCGCAGTGCTTCATTTTCTACTAGAAATACGATATTCGCATACAATCCCACGCCCATGTAATCGTTTATATTTTAGTTATATGTATATCTATAGTTCCTGTGTGAAGAAATTGAATAACCATTATCCAGTCTTTAATTAAGCGTTAGTTGAAGGAAAACTACATTGACGTGAAATAACCGGGAACAGATGGTGCGTATGCCTTTTGCGTGTAGAGAAGCGGTGCAGCATTGTGGTTTTCATTTTTGCTGGTGTCATTTTTCCCGACCGACGGAGCGGACCATCTCTCTCTTGATGGCCTGGGGCGATAGCAACGACGCGCACACGTCAAATGGCACACGCGCGGGAAATTCTGGCGCGGCCGCGCAAAACGAGAAAATCAACAGAAAAGTTTTTGTTCCTGGGAGCTGAGGAGAATTAAGGTAGGTTTAAACTAAATTACTAATTCTTTTCTGCTATAATAAACGACGTACTATTGGTGGCCAGCCATAAACTTGTGCAGTACAGTACAATAAACGAGTATTAAAAATGACAACTTTTGTTTACTATAAAGATTTTGTTTAAAATTTGTTTTGTCAGCAAGATGACGGAAGCTGTAGTTCCAGAGGCATTGACAGAAGGCGTGCATTTGACGAAAGTCATCAACAAATTCAAGGGCAAAGAGGAGACGAAGGTAAAATTATCAGAAATTGTCTGTTACGTAAAAATCAGGCGCAACATTTATTGTTTCGTGACATATATTTGCTTTACATTATACCTACAACACCGTAGTCTTCGGTCTAGCTAATAAATTCTGTTTTGTTCTAGGAATTCAAGTGGAAAACATTCCAAAATTTAAAAAAGGAAGTGGCCACAGCGTTCAAACTTCCACGTCGTTTAAGATTCCACCTTGCAAACAATGATGGTGGTCGTGCAACAGCACGGTAAGTTTACAACAAGCTTAACTTTTACGTGTTTAACCACAGCAGTTCTAATACAGACATTCTTTTTTAGTGACTCTATTATGTACATCATGGTACATCAAGCAGAAAAGCCAGGAGAAAAAACAGAAAAAAAAAAGAAAAAGAGCGGAGCCAAGCGGAGCGGCAGAGTGAAAAAACCAGAGAAGGCACAAAAGTTGGTGAAAGCACTCAAACTGGTGCTTGAGTGTGTCGAGGACGAGTATTAAGAAGTTTTCCGCTGTTTTTAACTCGAGTTGTATTAATTGGATAAAACTACAAAATATTAATTTAGTTATGGCTGCCAATATTTTTCTTTCGTTACGGACCTTCGTTGTTTCCTGTGTTTACTCCTTGTACAGTTGAACAAAAAGCAAAAACAAATGATGAATATAGTGGTCTTTTTTCTGGTGATTGTGATTGAAATTTTCTTTTTGTGCACTCTTAATACACTCGAGTGAACAGCTCGCCAATGTTACATCGTGTAAAAAAAATAACAATAAATCATTGACTTGAAGAAAAATGAACACTGATTGTTTATACTCATTCACATCATCTGATGATTAACATCGTAGAAAGTGGTTTACCTGGAAAAGAAAACATAAGAGGATTCTTACCAGTGTTGCACGAATTATTTTCGAAGGGTTCTCCGTAGCGTATAAACTCGACTGAGTAGTTCGTTTTGCAATCGTTTAGTGTAACAGCATAACAACAATCAGACGTCAAATACATACCCATAAGAAATAATTTGCGTTTCCACCGAATCGCGAGAACATTGCTGTTGGAACCGGTCTCAGGTCGCTTCCCAATTTGTAAAAGTGATGCTCAATTACACAAGATTTAGACATATTTCCGTTTTGGAGGTTTCCTGAAAGTAAAATGCAGTGGATCTTATTCAGTTTTGGATAAAAGGATCAAAGAAATTAACTTCATAAACGAAAAGGTACCCAAGTTTGTCGTCCTGCGTGAAGTCCCGCCATTTTCTGTGAACAGTCCTTGCAATCAAATGATTGCTATACCGAATATCCTGGGGTATAAAATGCATATCCATGGCTGCTTTAACATTTTTCGGGCAGTGCTTGAAAAGGTTCCAAGGAGCCCACACAAGAAAATCATGCACACAAAAACGGTTGCCTGCCAGAGACCACGTTGTTTGTTTAGTGGCTAGAGCGCAGGCTCCACTGCGATACCGCTGAGCAATAGCAACGTGACATACACAAAATGGCCAGCACTCAGAATGTTTTAATTTTATAAGTATAAGATATATTTATCATAATAAGTTACATAATAATAGTTCTTTTCTTTTGATGAGAGTGCAGTTAAAAATTTTAAAAATCCAGTCAGTCAGCAAGACTTGTTTTGCACAGAGGATTGAGTATATCCAGATACATGAAGAATGCTTTTCGTGCAGGAAGCCCTTGTGTACATAGCAATAGTTTTCCTTTTGGCACTTCATTGTGATGGGAAATATACACTGTACTGTATGTCACTGTTTTCTTAATTTTCTCAGTGCAGGGGATTTAAGCATCTTGTTTGGCACCTTTGAATAAACAATAATAAAATGTATAGGTATAGTTAACACACAATGAAGGGAAAAAATACATAAATAGGAAATAAAACACTATATAATTAACTCTCAAGAGGTTCATTATGTAAATTTTCTCCTTCAGTCATTCTCACCAGAGGCCTTGGAGAAGTTGGCTTTTGATAGCCAGATGAAAGCTGATATATATGTCAGTTCTCACAACATCACTTACCCCATATTCTTCTTTTTTAAGGCTACATGAGAAATTCTGCATTTTGAGCTTCAGAGTGGAATCAACGAATGGTTAACTGGATAGAAGTGACATGCACACAGAGATAATAATATTACTAATGCACTGGGTTGTTTATTGCTTACACTACATGTCTTGTGCATGTGTTGTCCAGTAGTGTAAATACCATTTAGTATAAAGATGGTTTAGTATCATAGTCATGCAGGCAGGCTTACTTTTTACTTGTTGCTATATAACCACAGGTAAATGAACAAATGTCCTGTGTATGAACACCACCATTATGTTTCTTGGAAGAGCCCCTATCAGTGAAGGAGAACAGATCTCAGTTAAAATGAGAGTTAAGATGAAAGTTTTACACAGTATGATAATAAGAAAAAAATTGTTTACCTTTTTTCTGGTGTAATCCTTCATATTGTTGACATACAATACCACTGACTGGAAGAAATGGAGGATCACAGTTTGGCAATCTGTTGGATGAAATTAATACAAATTAATTATTAAATGATGCCGTAATGACAGTATTTAACTATCAACACCCTGACAAGTGAAGAGATATGCACATCTATTGTCTGACACAAATTCACACACTAAATTATTATGTTGAATAAAAGCTGTTATGTAAAATTTGTGAGCATGTACTGTTCAGGTCAATCTCTGTTTCTGTGATTATACTCACTACTGTAGCTTCCTGTTAATGATAAGATCCTCTGTGCATATATCTGCCTGTACTGCAACAGTATTCTCCACAGTATAGTTAACATCAGTGCATAATGTTAAGTGACTCTAGATTTTGTTTCCTTTTTAAAACTCTTAAAAAACTATGCCAAGGGTCTGTTGTATACAGTAGAACCCTGCTATTTCGAACTTGGTTATCTCAAACTCCCCTATATCTCAAACGGAATCCAATGTCCATTGGAAATAAACATGGTAGAAATTTCCTTTGGTAAAAACCCACTGTCACAATATCAAGTAGAAACAGTGTGCTGGTGTTATAATTTCTTGTGAAAATACACAGATAATATAATGTGCACATATACAGTGCTTAGTGGATATCTAGAACAGAAATAAACCAAACATTACTTTGTGCTGATTCACAGAAATACTTGATGCATGCACAACATAAAGAAATTCACATGATTCACACCAGGCCAAGAAAAAAATCAAATTCAGTAATGTAATATGTAAAAAAATATAAATAAAGCTGTTAGAAATATGGGATGTGAAGTACCATTGATTGTCCCTTAAAATTGCTTAAATACAGCAGAACTATTTCCATCAACTTAACTAACATTTGAAGGCATAGAAGTATGTGCATTGAAGCATTCTATTACAGTAATCAGGTTTTGTTAGCACTTGGCAATCACTAATACATTTAATGTGTATTACAACAAAAGAAAATGTAAATAAAATGGCTATATACTTATAAATGCCTGGTGTGATCAATGGAAGTGATATTTTTGCAAATGAATGTGGCAAGTTTGACTGGAATGGTCAGCATCTGCGATAGGTAATGAGATCTGAGTAACTTTTGTTTGTTTACAAAAGATTGGTCAACATCTGCCTGCAATGAGACCTGAGTGGTTTGCTTTTGTAAGGTAACAATAAAACCTGAGTAGTCTGCTTTTGCATGTTGGCAGTGGACCTGAGTGGTCTACATTTACCCTGTAGCAGTGGACCAGGATGGTTGTAAAGTCACATTCGTCATGATGGAAGAGCACAGATCTTTATTTATCTGTGTGTAAGTTTCTGTGTGAGAAGACAAGCTCACCTAAAATGCTGTACCAGAAGCCTGGTGTGGGCTTGGCTGAACAGATTTGTTGTTGGTACAAAGCTGAGGCCTCCTTTATGGTTTGGCAGGATAGCGGTGAAGTGTCCAGGAGTAGCCGTAAAGTATGCAAGAAGACCTGCACGGATGGATGGGGTATTTCCTGGCTTCTCATAGATAATGTGGTGCCTTGTGTTGTCAGCACCTTCCTGAAACAGTTGGCACAGTTGAGCACCGTTTTGGTATGGATATGGGAATGTGCCATCCCTGAGACGGAATGATGAATAGACATATATTGGTCTGTTTAGGGCGAGGGAAAGTGCATGGAGGTGAAACTTTCCACCCCAAGCTCCCCATGTAGCAGCTGCTTTGACAATGGTGTCAAAAGTTTCATGATGATTCTCCAGGCTGAGGAGCTGCCTGAAGTACTGTTCATTCTCCACCATTGTCAGTACAGTTAGGAGTCGCAGGTCAGCTGTCAACTTCTCAGTGCCTGTCAGTCCCTGTGAAATCATATGCCACAGGCAGTTGCCATCACCTCTGGTTGGTATGGCTGTGTACTGGGTTTTTACAACAGGATGGAGCTGTGCCATGACATGTGTTTCTGGAACCTGCTTCCCTTCATAAAGTATTGGTTCAACAGATCTTACTTGGTGGAGTAGACAATGTAGCGATTGCCTTTCTGAGTGTACAAACTGTTTGATGACCTGAATGTTTGTTCCAACAGTGTGCAGGAGCTGTTTTCCAACTTTCTGTGTATGTGGTATATTGTTGGAAACATGTGGCTTTGAGAAACTTGGTTGATCCACTGGGTTCCCAGGTCTGAATCTGGACCATGTTTCTTGTGCGAGTGTAGCCAGGTGCTGTTCTTCAGCTCTCCTGTACTTCAGGCCTTTGCTTTTACCAATGGACTGAATTCTCTCGAGACTCATTGGCTGGAAAAGTACATCATTGATGGACCGTACCCTGGACGCCGCAACAAATGTGCATCCAGCTGCTCTCACTTTTCCCAAGATCAATGACTACTTTGGACAAGGTCTGTCCTTGTGACTTATGGATAGTCATGGCATATCGCAGTCTGACAGGGACTTGGAGACGTGAAAATCTGCTGCCATGAGCATCCCACTGAAACAGCTGTGGTGGTACTGGGACACAATGGGGCATTTCTTCCATGAATGGTGGCCCAGTGTATTGTGGAAAGTCCACAAGTACAGCAATGGGCAGCTCTGGTGGGCCACTGTCTGCAGCGTACAGGATATCATGAACTGCACCAGGAGAGCCATTACATAGCCCCATTTGCTGCCACAGGTTGGATGTGAGCATGACCTTTGCTCCTTTGCTGAGGAAAATCTCCGGGTCCAGGCCGCCAGCATCATCTGACTTGGCAGAAGCTGCACCCGTGCCTGAGTGTTTTGCAGAGATGCGAGCAATAGGGGTGTTGAGGCTCTTCAACTTGTTGTAGTTGTACTCAGCCACACTCTGCTTATCAAAGAACAGTCTGACTGCATCACTGAACTCGGCCTGGTTGCTAGTGCTTGGTGACCTTGTAAGGAGTTTCCTCCAGTCGTCTTCTGTTGACTGGCCATTTCTCAATCTGAGCAACAGGCCACGAAAAGCTGCAGCTTCAGAATCGCTACCTGCTTGCCTCATGACTTCAGTTAGCACGACAACAGTGTCAAACAGCTTGTAAACAGCGTGGCCTTGGTCACCAAGAACTGATCCTGGAGCAGCTGCATAGACTGGTCTGTCACCAACAGGTGGAAGTTGGCCAAAATCACCAATCAGGATGACAGAAAATCCTCCAAATGCTTCAGCAAGCTTGCCTGTTGCTTGGCGGAGCCTCCTGTCAACCCATGCCATGCTCTTTTGGCCCAGCATTGACATTTCATCTATGAGTATATAATGCTTTCCGTCCAGAAGCATCTGAAGCCGCTGCAGTGACTGACCCTCTAATTCCTTGTTCTTCTGCTCACGTACAGGGAGCTGCAAGGCAGAGTGGATGGTACAGCCATGGATGTTAAAACCTGCCATTCCTGTTGTTCCTGTTAGAACACATTGCTCTTTGAGAACATCTGCTATAGCACTGATGAGGTAAGACTTTCCAGTACCAGCAGTTCCTGAAATGATCATTCGCAGGGGAGCTGGTGGTTTGTCAGTCTGTTGGGTCTGGTAGTGCTGCTGAACAATGTCATATGCTAGGCGCTGCTTGATGTTGAGTTGTGAAATGTCTACAGCATTTCCAGGCTGTGAAAGCACTTTGTCTGAGTTGTCTTCTTGTGTTTTCTTCTGCTGAACAATCCATTGTGGACATGCTCGCAGGAGAGGAGGAGGAACTTCAGAGGCTCCACTGCTCCAGTCATAGGTGTTGATCTCCTCACTGGGATTATCTTCAAAGCGCTGGTTCAGGCGACACAAGAGCATCCACTCTTCACACGTGTCCTCCCCTGGTACTGGTGCCATTGCCTCTTCTTCTGGTTCTGCTTTGGCAAGATAGTGCTGGGCACTCTCGATTTCAGCTGCAACTTTAGGAACATGTTGTTGCGCATATTCTGTGGAGAGAAAAGCGTTGTATGCTGTGGTGAACATTGCACTGCATTCATCTTCAGCATCCCATGCATTATGAGGAGCTCCAACCCAAGGCTTGTACTTGATCAGCTGGTATTTGCAGTACAGTGGGTAGTTCTTTCCATCAGGGTTGGATGAAAACGTTGGAAATGCCCTGATGACAACTTCATTGGATCGTGGTCTTGGCTCATTGTTGCTGATGCGGTAGTTAGAGACAAATTCCATGAAGTTGAGGGCTGAAATTCCAGGAAAAAGTTTCTCCCACTGAGCCCGCTTGGAGTACATACTGAGCATTGATGGATCCAATGCTTCTCCTGGTTCACTGCCTTCTTTGTCTTGTTGGTGGTTCACTTTGCGGCTTTCATCAAGTGATACACTCACAAAGGAATAGGTGCAGTGGTACAGGGGCTCCTGTAGCAGTAAGTGGGCTGTTTCCTTTGCTCCCATGTCACGATCTCCAGCAACTTTGATCATGGATCTTTTCAGTGCAGATGACGCTTGGTCGGTATCCTGAAGGCGGTCTACGCAGGTCTTCAATATGCCTGTTGCTGGCTGAGAGCGAGGTTCTCCCTTGGCTATGTACTTGGCCATATAGCGTGCACATGCATCAACATCAACAACAATCTGGAGGTCAACATTAGCACGCCAGTGCTGCAGCATCACACGATTGTGGGGATTCAGGCGATCATCATTGCGCTTTGTGACAAGGGTGGCCCTGATCTTGTCTTCACTGATCTGCTCGAAAGTGACATCAGTGTGTTCTGTCAGTTGCTGTGGAAAACCAAAACGACAACTGGGCTCTTCCTCTGCTTTCTTACGACGAAGGCAGTAGGCTGCATTGCAACGGGTATGCCGCTGAACAGAGTTGACCAGCTGGTGGTAATCTTCGTCTTCGTCTTCCACATCTCTGAAAGGTACAGAGGATGGGTGTGGGTCTGATGCTGACCAGTCATTGAAGTCCGGCATTGCCTCATTCATCGTTGTCACCAGCCAATCTGCATATTCAACTGCTGTTGCCTTGGCTTGGTCACCCTCTGCAATTGTTGCCAGCAGTTCTTCACGATTAGCATCGGGATCAAAGAGCATATTCTGCGCTTCCCAGCCTTTGGCAGCTGTGGTGATAAGGTCACAAAGGCCAGGGTCATTCTTGAGCTTAGCACAGCCATGGGCGTGAATTGATCCACGTGCCTGCCATTCATATCGATACCAGTGCCAGCTTGCATCAAGGCACCCATACATCCAGGTGTTGATAAACTGTGGCAGTTTGGCAGAGAAGAACCAATCTGTTAGATGGGGGTTGTTGATGATGGCTTGAACACGCATACCATGGGTTGCACCCTCTGGCTGTTGCAGCAGGCGGTGAAGATCTGGCCAGTAGTTATCTGCTGCACTGACAGTGAAGAAGAAGGTAGGGTATCCCTTCTGGTCAAACAGTGCTTGAAGTTCCTGCAGTCGCTGGAACCAATACTGTTTGGTGCCCTGGATTTTGGTAGCATACATCTCGACACGCTTCATAAGCTGTTTGGCTGACATCTCTTGCACCATTGAACGGAGCTCTTCGATTGTGAGATTGGCATCTCCAGGGTGCTGCTTAAGGTAGATGTTTGCTTGTGATAACAACTCATTAAGCGAGTCTTCAGATATTGATGGCCAATCGAATGGATCCTGACCATCAATAGCTGACCTGATGGCTTCTTGATCTTGTTTCTTGTGGAGTGGGAGAGGCAAGAAACTTCTGGGAAGTTCAACATCTTCACCATTATCCTCCTGTGCATCTGTGGGTACATCAGGATCACTGTTGTCTTCATCTTCAGTGTTGTCTTCGATGATTTGGAGACCACTTGGTACATCATCTTCAGGCAGGTTTTGCAGTGATTTGTGGTCGATGATAATGTCCTTGTAGTAGGGATTGTTTGTCTTGAGCCACTGAATCGCATCCAAGACTCGTTTGCGGCGCACTCTACAGTCTTTGTGAGTGTTATCTAATTAAATAAAGTGAGGCTAATTTTGTACTCTGAAAATAAATGTCTTTGAAATAGTACATACGTACATGTACAGGTATCACTAAATACTTAAAAATGATATATTGTATTGTGCAAAAACACTCCATTGTACAGTATGCCAGAGTAGCAAAAATATAAATAACTTAAACATGAAAACCATGAAAATGAAAACCTTGAAAATCAGTTCACTATGTCTATTGAGGGGCAAAATAAATCACAACACACACACTAATTTTGAGCTGTATTCAGTAACAAAGAAGAATGATGCATTTGAAATGAAATTCATAAAGTCTTCAAAGACAAAAAATGTAAAACAAAGTATGGCAGCTGCTTTTTAATTGATAGAAACCCATGAAATTAGATGTGATAACATTTGGAAATTCAGCAAAATTCATGATTTATACTGTATAATTGTGTAAATATACATATACTGTACAATTATGTAAAAGAAAGATTGACAGCAAACAATTAATTCAACAAGCAAAAAATAAACCATGAATTTAGTCAAGAAGATTATTTTCTGATGCAGAAAAATGTAATATACTGACAGTACTTTTTCTTCGTGTTCAATAAACTGGATAGGTTTCAAAAGACAATTTAAACAAAGGAAGGAAATCATGTTAAAAAATCCATATTACATTTAGCAAGTGAATCAGGTGTGAAAATCGAAGATGGTTGGCAGTTACTCACATGAAAAACAAACATAATGAAACAACAGTAAAGCAACGACAATATTTCCGAGACGGCTGATAAGCATTATAGGCCAGGTACAAACGTAAAGAAGAAGAGGTTTCATTTCTTACCTGCCCCTTGTTTCCTGATGATAAGAATCGGCAGATCACTCACATTGGCGGGGAGACTGCTGAGAAATCCCTGCACATCTTGTGGCAAATTAAGGACATGTCCTTTGTACCCACGCTGGCCGCCATGTTTCCGGTAAACACACATAATGGGGAAAGCCCTGGCGATAAGCATTTCCTCCACTTCGCTGAGGCCCCGTAGTTCTGTTGGCACTATACCAGGGTCCATGTCGTTGTCATCCGAGAATAAGCGGCACAATGTCTTTTTGTCTCGCTTACATCTGGTGCAGATATAGTTCGGGTAGGCCATACTTTGCTTGGCAACTATTGGCCATGTTTCCTTACACACGTTACAGTGAAGGTGTCAAAGGTTTTCTTCGTAGCGGTGGAAGGCTGCAAGTTCCTCTTGTGCCCATTGCTGTTCATGCAGAGCCGGGTTGTCAGGATTAGCCCATCCACGGCTATGCAGATATTGTTGCCTCTGGAAGCGCCGTTCTTCGACAAGCGACGAACGTTGCTCACGACGTCGATTGTTGGTCTCATTTTGAGCCTGAAGCCTGCGGGCCCTTTGTGCATTCGTTTCATTGTGGCGTCGGGAAGCAGTTCGTTGTCGAGCGGCTTTCACGCGCTGTTCTTTTGCCTGAGTTGTTTCTTGGGCCAGCTTCTGCCTGTGATGCTCCAGATCAGCTATAATGTGCTGCTCTCTTTCCTGGGTTGTCTCCTGAGCTCGTTTCTGCGGGTAATGCTCTCGGTCATACCGTTGCTTCGCTTTTTTGGCAGCGACAGCACTGTCTGTTTGCCGTCTGCGCTCAAGACGAATACACCGTGCCTGGCTTGTCTCGTGCATTCGTCTTAGTCTCGCTTGTTCTCTTCGTTTTTGAAGACGAACTTGTTTCTTCTCTTCAGAGTGTTCGCTTTGATTTTTTGCTTGATTCATACTTGCCGTATATACTTCTTCAGCAAGAGTGTATAAAAACTCCTTCAACCTCCGAGTGTCCGTTGCTTCGCAACAGACCAGCAGACACTGCGGTGCGGGAAGGTCGCCCGTGAACGAAAAACATTAAAAAACGAGATTCGAGGTCGCGAGAAAAAAGAGCCTGGGAACGAGGTTAGAGTGTTCTACCCAGCAAACCCCGCACGTGATTCTGTTCCGAGTTTCTACCCAGCAGACCCCGCTGCGCGGGGACGTGATTCTCTTCCGATGTTTTTCCCAGCAAGCCCCGCTGTGCGGGGAGGTCGCCCGTGAACGAAAAACATTAAAAAACGAGATTCGAGGTCACGAGAAAAAAGAGCCTGGGAACGAGGTTAGAGTGTTCTACCCAGCAAACCCCGCGCGTGATTCTGTTCCGAGTTTCTACCCAGCAGACCCCGCTGCGCGGGGACGTGATTCTCTTCCGATGTTTTTCCCAGCAAGCCCCGCTGCGCGGGGAGGTCGCCCGTGAACGAAAAACACTAAAAAACGAGATTCGAGGTCACGAGAAAAAAGAGCCTGGGAACGAGGTTAGAGTGTTCTACCCAGCAAACCCCGCGCGTGATTCTGTTCCGAGTTTCTACCCAGCAGACCCCGCTGCGCGGGGACGTGATTCTCTTCCGATGTTTTTCCCAGCAAGCCCCGCTGCGCGGGGAGGTCGCCCGTGAACGAAAAACATTAAAAAACGAGATTCGAGGTCACGAGAAAAAAGAGCCTGGGAACGAGGTTAGAGTGTTCTACCCAGCAAACCCCGTGCGTGATTCTGTTCTGAGTTTCTACCCAGCAGACCCCGCTGCGCGGGGACGTGATTCTCTTCCGATGTTTTTCCCAGCAAGCCCCGCTGCGCGGGGAGGTCGCCCGTGAACGAAAAACATTAAAAAACGAGATTCGAGGTCACGAGAAAAAAGAGCCTGGGAACGAGGTTAGAGTGTTCTACCCAGCAAACCCCGTGCGTGATTCTGTTCTGAGTTTCTACCCAGCAGACCCCGCTGCGCGGGGACGTGATTCTCTTCCGATGTTTTTCCCAGCAAGCCCCGCTGCGCGGGGAGGTCGCCCGTGAACGAAAAACATTAAAAAACGAGATTCGAGGTCGCGAGAGGAAAGAGCCTGGGAACGAGGTTAGAGTGTTCTACCCAGCAAACCCCGCGCGTGATTCTGTTCCGAGTTTCTACACAGCAGACCCCGCTGCGCGGGGACGTGATTCTCTTCCGATGTGTTTTCCCAGGAAACCCCGCTGCGCGGGGAGGTCGCCCGTGAACGAAAAACATTAAAAAACGACATGGTGTTCAGATTAGTACCCACGCAGGGCGTGGGAACAATGTCTGCTGATGCGGTTTTTAGCGACATATTTACTATGAGAATGGTTGGAAGTTTAAGTGAAGAGCTAAGGTCATTGTTTGTGGTTGAGCAATCCAACCAGTCACATTGTTCATTGTGTGAAAATCAAATAGTGAAAAATACAAGCATATTTGTACTCTACATAACCTGTCCAAGCTTGAGTTCCATAGAGTTTGAAAACCATGCCTCTGAAGCTGTTCTTCCTAGCAGCCAGGCTCTCTACTGTGATTTTTGCCACAAGCAATCTGGTGATATTGCTGCCTTGCAACATGTTATTAAATTCCCTACATTTTTGTTCACTGAAATGTCATCAAACTGTATTGATCAAATCATGTTTCCATTGACTATGAGTGTGTTGGGCAATTTCTATTTACTAAAAGCTGTTGTACGTTGTTCAAACCAGCATTTTACCATTGCAATAAACAATGGCACAGATTGGTTATATTATGATGATATTCGTGCAGTTGTCATACATTATGGTAATTTTCAAGATTTGATAAATGCTCATGCAAATGGCTGGTACTTTGCTGTCTATGAAAAGTCTATTCTACCATTTAATATATTATCTAGTGAACATACCAACAATTTGGCACACAAATCAGCACAGGTGAAGTCACAAATGACTGAAAATTTGAAGAAACATGAAAATGCAGACTACATGAAGAAATATAGGGGGCAGGATAGAACTAATAAAGAAACTAAAAAGCAACCAAATAAGCGTAAGAGAGCTGACTACATGAAGGAGTACAGGAAGCGAAAGAAACTTGACATTTTAATAAGAAATCAGACAGAAAGTATTTTGAAAGGTGATGATTCCAAAAGAAAAACTAATAATGAACCAACAAAACATCAACCATTAATAAGAAATCAGACAGAAAGTATTTTGAAAGGTGATGATTCCAAAAGACAAACTAATAATGAACCAACAAAACATCAACCATGTAAAACAAAGCCTGATTTGGATAAGGAGACATATTTGTCTGAATTTGACAGTCAAACAAACGGACCAATTCACGAACAGCCGTGGGCTATTAAAAACATGCAAGATTTTCATAATTCAATGAAATTTGAAATTCATCAATGCCAGCCTTGCCATGAAGCATGGCCACTCGCACTTAAATCTAAAAAGCAATCACCATATATCTGTTCAAGATGTGTACGTGATAAACATTCTGTCAAAAAAATTTCAGCTCAAAATAACATGATACCCTCAAAAGTTCCAATTGAACTGCAAGGTCTCACCCAGCTTGAAGAAATGCTGATAGCACGTGTTTTTCCTGTAATAGGGACTTTAAGATCCGAGGATGCGGCGGCCTGGAGAACGCCACGACCGTGGGTGGACTGGTGAGAGCACCACGTCCGAGCGCGGGAAGTTTGTAAATTAAGATTCTTGTATGCGGCGGCGACAGCAATCAATTATAAGAATTTTAAAACTGTTGATTTTCACAGCTGTATGTCCATGAGCTCCTTTAAAGAGGTCCAAGAAGCTTTACTCTTCTCTTTGGAAGCAGAATTTATCGACGACAAAGAATTTGCTGTGTTGTACGAGGAATATAAACCCAAGAACCTGCCATTTTGTCACTCAGATTACGAAAAATTTTCCCTTGCAAACAAAGACCCAGCCAAGTGTAAAGCGGACTTCAGATTTGGAAAGCGGCATATTCCATGTCTTGCGGATGCTTTACAGTTGCCTCCATCGTTTATTTGTCCAAATAGTACAGTCTGTGATGCCACTGAAGGGCTTTGTGTTGTGCTCAAGAGATTTGCTTATCCTTGCCACTTATCAGATATGATTGCCATTTTTGGGAGATCTGTGCCAGAGCTAAGCATGATAAGTAATGAAGTTACCAACTGGATTTATAATAATCATCACCATCAAATAACTGAGTGGAATCACTTAATCTTATCTCCCAACTTACTGCAAACCTATGCAACTGCAATCCACAACAGAGGCTCTGCCCTGGACAACTGTTTTGGGTTTGTAGACGGCACAGTTCGCCCCATATCAAGACCTGGGGTCAACCAAAGAGCTGTTTACAATGGGCACAAGCGTGTTCACGCTCTTAAGTTCCAGTCAGTTGCTCTCCCAAATAGACTAATATTGGTCATCTCTTTGGGCCAGTAGGTGAGTATTCATAACACTTCCAAACTTACTCCTGGTCTTTACAGTTATTTACATTCTCTTTTCTTATTTTTTCAGAAGGAAGAATGCATGATGCCAGAATGTGACTATTTCTGGCCTTTATGGTGAGCTGGAACAGTTTGCTTTCTCCCCTGCTGGAGGAGAGATGTGCATATACGGGGATCCAGCATATCCTCTACGCATCCATCTCCAGGCTCCCTTTCAAATGGGTGTACTTACAAGGCAAATGGAGGAATTTAATGGGTCAATGAGTCCTGTCTGTGTTTCTGTTGAATGGCTCTTCTCTGATATTGTAAACTATTTTAAGTTCATTGACTTTAGAAAAAATCTAAAGATAGGTCTCAGCCATGTTGGCAAAATGTACATTGGCAAATGGTTTGAACCCAGGAGTGTGAACAGTAGGTTGGTTGTGATCGTCCGGGTTAGAGTAGTCTCCAGAAAGACTGTTGTTGGTGTCACCAACAACAGTCTTTCTGGAGACTACTCTAACCCGGACGATCACAACCAACCTACCAAAATGTACATTGTTTGTGCTATTTTGAGAAATGCTTTAACCTGTCTTTACTCAAACACAACTGCTGAATTCTTTGGACTGGATCCACCATCACTGGTTGAATACTTCAGCTGAAAGCAATAGTAATTAAGGGATTGTCTAGCATTTTTTTTGGTGATTGCATGAGCCCCCAAGATGAGTAGTCCTGTGCTACTTTTGAGATAAATGTAGTTTGAAATAACTTGAACTAAAACAAATGTGATATGCTAGAGCTGGTGAACAACATCACCTAGCATGTGGAAACAGCAGACATTACTTCCTGGTTATCCAGCTAAGCATGATCATAAACTGACTGTAATGGATGATCACTCCAGTTCACATGGTAAATCTTTATCACCCATTGCCTCTTGTAATTTACTTCACACTTTTCCCATCCAGACAACATACTGTATCAACATACTTCATAATTATGGAGTGCATCAAGAGAATGGAAATAGGTATTCAAACCACAACATCTGTATTTATGAAAGCTGTTGTTACAAATGTAAATAATACAGCTATCTAACAGAAGCAAAGTAGAACTGCATACTTTTTTCAGATTTCGCAACTTTCAAATCTGCATTCAGATCACATCACAGTAATTCCAAAAGGTTTGTTAGTTAAAAAATTGTAAAGTATCAGGAGAACCTTGAAAAATATATGATATATTTGAAACTTTGTTTCTCCATATAAAACATCTTGTATAACTGAAAAATATTAAACTGCTGGTGATGCTTAAATGAAATGTAAACAGCATTTGACACAGCAATAGTTACTATTTGCAGGAAAGATGTCATTGTGAAATAGATATTTTGGAATTTTTATCTGAAGGCACAAAAACAATCATACAAACTCAAATAAATCATTTCAAAATGCATGTCAAATTTGCACATTATAAATATGACATTGTTCGATTACGATTTTGTCTAAAATAATTAAAATACAAACTGGGTATTTTACATTAACAGCATTTCTGCAAATAGATGTACATGTATATGTATAAAAGAGCCTTACTTGTTAAGTACTTTATTTAACAGTCCGATTAATGCTGCTCCTTGTTGTTGTTGCTGCTGTAACAACAGCATCTGTTGCTGTTGGTACTGCTGTTGCTGTTGCTGCGTTAGCTTCATCATATAAACCTTGCCGTTGTTGGGCAGTGACCTCCAACTGCTTCTTTTCCATCTCTTACTTTTCACGCTTTTGGCTAAGTTCCTTTTCTTTAATTTCATAATTCCTCTCTGCTCTCTCGGTTAGGAGAGCCATTGCATCTCCTTCACTCCTTTGTCGTTTACGTTTGCTTTCAACACCTTCTGCCAATTCTCTTTTCTTGGTCTCTGAGAGATTTTCCATGGCTTTCATTCTGACATCTTCAGCTTTGGCTTTGTCAGCTTTGGCTTTGTCATCTGTTTCAGTGCTCTCTTCAAGAGCAATAAGTTGCTCAAGCAAGTCGTCAAGTTCGCTCGGCTCATCAGGAGCAATACCTGTAGCTCTCTCTTCAGTTCGCAACTTCTTTTTTTGCCTATTTTGCAGAATCCCAAGATGGTCTCGTACTGATCTTTTGTCTACGTTAAATGTAGGTGAACTAAATTTGTTGAGAATGTCCGCAATTTTCTCCCAAACTTGGCTTCTTTGTGTCGAGCCTTTCTTGAATTCATATGGATTAGCAGCAAGAACTTCCCTGCCCAGGATCACATCATGATCTTTCGTCCAAAACATCACGTTACTGAAAAATAAATTCAAGTTTTAAAACTGTTGTTAACCATATAACCAAGGGAAACTGTAGCAAGAGATGATTGAGATGACTTACCCGGGAGGTTTGCTCGCCGCCATGCTCAGCCGTTTCAGTTCAGTCTGGAAAGAGGAAATTTTTTGTTCAATAAAAGTTTTTGGACTCTGGCAATTCTCAACGAAGAACGAGAAGTAATCAAATTTCACATTTTCGTTTAAAACATGGAAAAATGAGCAACTAAGCTGAACAAAATAGAGCTAAACACTCACGTTCTCTCAAAGACGCCAATTGACTTCTTCTCACGTTCCTAGACGTGAGGACGACGCCAGCGGTGACATCACACGCATGCGCTCTTCACTCAGGAATGGTAAAATCACTTCCGGCCGCGTCCTGGACCCATCGCGTTCCAAATCTTAAAGACCCTAACATCTGTTTATACAAAACCAGGTGGACAAAAAGCATACAAAGGTCACTGTATCAATTTTTGTCAAGATATTCAGGATCTTGCCGACTCATTGCCTAGATATCCCAGGGAGGCACCAACAATAATTATATCTGTTAAAGGTAAAGACAATGATTATAAAGATCTCTCAGTGATGCGTGAGTGAGTAAGTAGTGCTCTGCATTGGTTAGTTGAGAATAATCCTGCTTATAAAGATATTACCATAGATTATGAGTGTTTGGCTACTTTACCAGCAGAAGGCATCCCTAGTGACCTGCATGAAATCCAATGTTCAGAGAAAACTAAAGATGATGAAATTGGCCCAGATAGAGGTCCGTTAGACGTGAGTGAGATGCCATTTAATGAAGAGACTGAACTAAGTAGTACTATTCCTAATCCAGTGGTCTTGAAGTCTCAAAAGCAACTTATTACAGATGATCTTTTGCAGAATCATAAAATTAACTGACCATCCCGAAGCTCTGACCCTATCAATGAGTTTAAAATTGAATTTCTCGCAACAATGGCATTTCCTACCCTCTTCCCAGATGGCAAAGGAGACCCCACCAACAGTGCCATAATGCGCAATATCACTAGGGGAGAAAGTAAAGCATCTTATTATGTTTGCAGAATATTCTGATCAAAAATGGGTCTACAGATTTGCAAGGCATCCACGATTTGCATATTGGGCATTCAATATGATTCAGAGGCACAGACTTCTAAGTCAAGGGAGTATTTTCTTGAAACAAAACCCAAGTGAGGCAAAAATGACTATGGAACAGCTTCAGTTAATGCTTAAATCAAATAATTATTCAGCTATCATGTCTAAACTGATGCATTATGCT
Organism: Plumapathes pennacea; assembly: GCA_964036295.1. Taxonomy (NCBI): domain Eukaryota; kingdom Metazoa; phylum Cnidaria; class Anthozoa; order Antipatharia; family Myriopathidae; genus Plumapathes; species Plumapathes pennacea. Next base: position 26,318,591 of record OZ038463.1, on the reverse strand, counting down.
AAAAACCTAACAGGAAGCAATAGTTACTGGCACAAAGCCAAAGAGGATTTACGAGCTACTATTGCTCAAGTTGGACCTCCAACAATATTTTTCACTTTATCATGTGCTGAGTACCACTGGCCTGAATTTCATCAGTTTGTTGATGATTCTGAGTTTGAGGTTATTCCACCAGCAGTCAGGCAGCAACATGTTCTTGAAAATCCACATCTTCTAGACTGGCTATTTACTGAACGTACTGTTCACTTTGTCAATTCTTGGTTGAATAAATCATTAGGGGCAACATGGCATTGGTACAGATATGAATATGCTGTCCAAAGGGGTTCAATTCATTGTCATGGAGTTGCAAAATTACAAAATGGCCCAGGGCTTTGTCAGCTCACTGAAGTAGCACTGCAGGGTTTTTTGGCATCAAAATATCTAAATGAAAACAAGGATCTATCAAAAGAGCAACTTATAGAACTTCAAAATAAGAAGAAAGAAGGTGAAAATGCAGAGTCAATAGTATGTCAGTATGTTGACTTTTTATTGACAACTTGGAATCCCTGTCCTCCAGATGAAGGCTGGTCCAAACCTGATTCTCATCCCTGTCAAACATCGTATCTCTCTCTGAAAAATGATCAGATGGTTGAAGACTATGTTAATTTGCTAAACTCTGTGCAGCGACATACAGTATGTAGTACAAAGTATTGTCTTAGGAAGAAGAGCAATTCTGAATTGAATTGCAGATTCAATTTTCCATTTGATAACTGTGTTAAAGCAAAAATAGATTTTGAACCTGTCGATACAAAATCTGGCCAGCAGAAATATAAAGCAGTTATTGTGACACGGCGAAATGACTCAAGATTAAACCGCCACCAGCCTTTACAATTGCAAGCATGGCGTGCCAATTGTGACATCCAAATTATCGTTGATTACCAGGCATGCTTGGAATACCTTGTAAAATACACATCAAAGGGGGAGAAGGCATCTTCAGTTCTTAATAATGCATTTACGAACGTTGTGCAGAAACTTTCTGATGAAAGTGACATTCCTACAGCATTTAAGCAGATCATGATTAAATCTATTGGGCAAAGGGAGTACTCAATTCAAGAAGTTATGCATCATTTACTCTCTTTGAAATGTGTCAGCTCTACCTATGAAGTAATTACTGCATCACTTGATGGTTCAAGAAGGATCAAAATGGGCAAAAAGCATGAAATATGCACTGCTCCCTCTATGCTTCATTTGTATGCAGAACGCAGCAAGTTTTTGAAGTCATTTCCACAGATACTGAAATACAACTTTCTTGAATTTGTGTCCACGTTTACACTGAAAGGCACAAAACATATCCCAGGTTTCCATCAAATTCACAAAATGAACATTATGGGTTGTTTTGTAAATACGAACTTCTTAAATACAAGCCTTGACAAAACACGCCCGAAAATGCTTGGGATGGTGATGAGCAATGCAATGAAACATTCAAAACTAATTGGTTCAATTTTCTTTGTAGTAGCCAAGGTAAAACCTTAGTTCCTGATTAGGAAATCAAATTGCAAACCTTGAAGGCATCAGTTACTATACACAATGACAATGATGGTGTTCTACCAGATGTGGGAGAAGAAAAAGAAGAATGAATGTTAATGTCTGAATTAAATGTACAACTTTTCAGTTGCAATCAGTCTTATAGTGTCTTAGCTCCAGAGGGATATTGGCACAGTGCCACTGACTTATTTAAAGATGATGAAATTAGTTCTTCAGTTTCTTGGCTTGGTAATCAGAAAACTCTGAATGATCCACAGTGGCATACCCCACCAAGGATTGTTGATACTTCAAGCTTTAGCATAAACCAAAGTCTTGCCTACAAAATAGTCTGCAATCACGTTGACTGCAACAACCAGGAGCCTTTATTGCTCATTATTAAAGGCATTGCAGGATCAGGGAAAAGCTATGTCATTGATGCTATCAGAAATACTCTTCGTGAAAAATGCCAGGTATTAGCTTACACTGGAAAGGCATCGTTCAATGTAAATGGTGTAACATTACATTCTCTTCTCAAATTGCCAATCGGCACAAAGAGACTAAATGAGCTAAAAGGGATAGCACTGCAACAACTTCAACAAAACCTTGAAAATGTCACATGTTTGATTATTGATGAATATTCCTTTGTCAGTCAGAGCATACTAGGTTGGATAGATTCTAGGTGTCGTCAAGCTACAGGACGTCAAGATATAATTTTTGGAGGTCTCTCTGTAATTCTTGTGGGTGATATTGCACAGTTACCTCCTGTTGGTGATAAACCACTCTACCATCCATTGCCCAAAACAGATAAACAAGTCCACGGTCATCTTATGTATCAACAATTTAAAAAAGTAGTGCCATTGACTGTTAATCATAGGGTTTCTGGACACACTAAAAACAGTATCTTTTTAGAGATCTTCTGCTCAGAGCAAGGAATGGGGAATCTACCTTGGATGACTGGAAGACATTACTTGAAAGAAGTCCAGACCGTGTGACAAATATTGAAGAGTTTAAGGCATCAGCAATTAGGTTGAGCTATCTGAAGTCTAAGGTTGCACAAATAAACATGATTAGACTAAATAAACTTAAGCAGCCAATAGCAACGATCAAAGCCCGACATTCTGGTGGCGCTCATGCACTTAGTTCTGATGAAATGGGGGTCTTGAACCTACTAGAAATACGATAATCGCATATACCCCCTCACTCTGCCATTGATGGGACTTTTACTTTTGGTAACTCCCAATAAGAGTAGCCTTTGTTTTACCGAAATGTTGACTCAATCTTTTCTTCGAACTCAAGTGCTACACGCAAAGGAAGTAGAAAAAGAATGGTGTGTGTTATACTTTTGTGTTGAAAAAAGAATCGATTGCGTGACGAAGTACGTATTTCCCACGGTCGGCACGTCAAATTAATTCATACAGTCTGCCAAGCACGTTCTCGAAATTTAATACTCAAAGTTTGAAGTTGGTCGGCCGTCGTAGTACGGGAAAAAGGGAACACTGATTTTCTAATTTCGAATTCATAGGCAGTACAATTAAATAGGCTTCCTGTGCGATTTGTTTTTACTACTGCATGCACCAGACTCAGGCATGCATATTTAATAGGCTCGAATTGTTTTCTATTTGAACCCACTCAAAACAGCAAAATTTCTCCCAGAATCAAAGCAAAACTTGAACAGTTTACTTCAAATTATACACAGGCTTCAGACCCAGTAATACTTCTAAGGGCTTGTGAACGATTTTCGCTGCAATCACCGCGTGTCAGATTACAGAAAAATAAGACATCTGACTAAATTATTCAAGACTCCAAGTTCCGATTGCTCTGAGCAAATACGGTAGCCGAAACTGGCGAAAGAAGCGTAGTAAAACAATACTTCGAGGGAAAATGATCAGCATACAGATTTTAATACATTCTTGAAGTGATCAAGTTACAAAATATATATTTGTCACGGTGATTGTTCGATTTCCACTGACTAACCTTTGTTGCTTGTCCTTTCTAAATAAGTATCTGAGTTTAACACAAAACGGCGTCTGAAGCTCCCGATTTGCTTTCAAGCACTGTTCCCTTTGCGGAGTTGTCTGTGTTTCCCGCTTCTGTTCATGTCGCTTTTGGTCGGCATTCATGCGCTGTTGTCTTAATTTGCGGAGTCTTCTCTTCGGCCCGCTTTTTCTCCTGAAGTTTCCGATTTGCGTTCAAGCGCTGTTCTCTTTGCGGAGTTGTCTGCATTACCCGTTTCTGTTCATGTCGCTTTCGATCGGCATTCATGCGCTGTTGTTCGCTCGTTTCACGATTTCGCCTTGCTCGTGCCTGTTCCCTTCTCATTTGAAGACGAGCTTCGCGAGACTGTTGTGTTTCAAGTTTTTCAGTTAAGTTTTCCATTTTCGTGAACGCAGCTACAATATATTGTTGCTTCGTTCAAATCTAAATGCTTCGTTCAAATCTCATCTCTAAGTTATTCCGAGTAAAACAACAGGGCACACGTGATCGATCCGGCCTTTGTTATTGGTTAGCGGGGTAACCGCGCCTAAAGTCGTACAACAGACTGACTGACTGACTGACAGACAATGTTGAATTTCGAGATGGCGACAGGCTTGGAGTCCCCAAGTAGGCGGTATAATATTGCTGCATTAGTGTCGTGAGTATTTCCCTCACTTCGTTCGGGGATAATTTACTTATGTAAAGGAGCTAGAGTTATGCTTACAATGAACTTATGGACTAAAGTTAGACTTTGCAATGGATCTCTAGGAACCTTGGTGCATTTTGTTTATGCAGATGGGCAAATGCCTCCAACACTACCAATTTCTGTCATTGTTCAGTTTGATGAAGATTACAGTGGACCTTCTCTTTCTTCTGAAATTCCTAGATGTGTTCCAATATGTCCAGTAACAATTGTTTCTCAAAATTTAGGACAGAAATGCGCATGAAATTGGCATGGGCAATGACTATACACAAGAGTCAAGGTCTAACTCTTAGCAAAGCTTGGATTGATCTTGAATTTAGAGAGTACATGTGGAATGACATATGTTGCACTTAGCCGAGTAAAAAGGCTTGAAGATCTTGTCATAGAACCTATGTCATTTGAGAGGCTACAGACACCAAAAAAGTCATCTAACTTAAAGTACAGACAACAAGAAGAAAAGCACCTTGATATTCTCGCTGAAAATACTTTACATAGCTTAGGCAGAATAAATGGAACAGACATCAGATGATTGGACCACAAATGTCGATTATTTTTTTGATTTTACATGCATTGTCTTTATTTTTCGGTTTCTAGAGAAGCAATGCCTAGGATTGAAATAATGGGCCATTGCAATAAGCTTCATATAAAAAACTAAATTGGAAAAAAATTGCATAAACGCCAATTTTACTTATTAGTAGAACTTTTGTTGGAACATGACCTCCCTTAAGAGATAGCAAGGGAAATTGGAAATCCATCCCAGACTTAAGGAGCACAATATTGTTATCATGTAATATTTTTTCTCACAGGTAAATAAGCTTCAATATTAGATAATAAATTGTGCTCACAACTTAGCAAACCGACAAGTAGAATAGAACCTTTGTAGAGTTAAGAAACTAATGGCAAAGCATATACAATATGTGTATTTGAGATATTATGACAACTTTTATTCATTAAACTCTTCATTGCAGATTCATATGTGAAAATGTCAGACTCCCCTCGCTCAGGTAAGTGATGTCAATCTATATAGTTGGGGGGGGGAGATAAAATGCCCAAACAAAAGTCCAATTTGCAGATCACCAGGGCTGAAAAGTTGTTCAGAATCCCATCAAGCAATGGTATTTCCAGACCAAAGCGTTTTCAATCAATCCTGATGCAACAGCTTTCTATTCTTTTTGGAGCATGCTTTCTTCGCTCCTTCTTCATACATTAATGTGACTGGATTTATTTTATTCTATTTTCAAGTGTTATGAAGGTTTCAAATGACTGTGTTCCAGATTTTGAGGTCAACATCGGCTGTGTACTTATATCAATGTTTCTTTGTTTGTTTCTTTCTTTCTTCTCTATCAGGATCATTCCGTGGTTTCATTCACAATTTAAGTCCCATAAAACGTTCAAGGAATCAGAATGAATGGTTTGACTTCAACCTCCAAACGAGTCCCTCCAAGGTGAAAAGAGTGGTTGGATTTGATGCCTCAAGTCATTCAACCCTAAAAGAACACGAGGATTCAAAACCGGCAGTGCTTCTGTCCAATGTGAAAGAAAATGAAAGTAGCAAAGACATAATATATAACCAACAGTCAAGTCTTCGCATCGCACCCACTTTTGACATTGACTTTGAATATTCACCTAATCTCACATCACCTCCTTCCTTTACATCAGCTCAACCTGCAGTCACCATCACCCTTGCACAAGTACCAAAGTTAAAGATAAACCAAAAGGTCAATGTCACAGCAACCATCTAATTGGGTAGTGAGAACCCTAAAACTGTGTCGCTGAAAGCCACAAACAAGATCACCATGGTAAAAGAAGATTGTGTTCTGGAAGACGAGACTGGGATGGCAAGCTTGCACATCTGGGATGAGATGATAAAACAGGTCAAAAGTGGGTCCACCTACGACTTTCAGAACTTAAATGTGAAACATTTTCACGGCAGCAAACCTTGCAACAACACCAATAACTACCTTTAAAGAAGCCAAACAACAGCAAGCACCTGTACAAGGGCCTGCATTATTGGAGAACCCAGAAAAGGAGGGAAAAGTGCCAAAGTTCAAGTTTGTTAACAAGTTGAGTATCTTTGTTGCTTGCCAATCGTGTAAAAGGAAGATAACCGAGATATCACAACAAAAGTACATCAAATGCAAGAATTGTGGAGTGTGGCAACGACAGGTAGAATGCAAGCGAGATGCGTCAGTTCAACTCAAAGTTGAGATGGATGGCCAAGAAATGTGGCTTACAGCTTTCACGAAGACTATTGAATCTCTCCTTGCCGTGTCTAAGGATGTGTCCCTCATGAGCGACTCTGACACTATTGAAGAACTCCTCATGGATCTTCACGACATTAATTTTAGTTATAATGTAAACAGAAATGTTATCACCAAAGTGCCATCCACCTCCCTTTGAAGAGTACATATGAACACTGCAAAAGAGACAGTGTCAATTCTTTTGACATGAGAGTTCTCAAATATCTATACTACATTCTGTTCGAAATGTTAAAATGTTAACAGAAATGTTATCACCAAAGTCTCATCGACCTCCCTTTGAAGAGTCATACAAACACTGCAAAAGAGAGTGTCAATTCTGTTGACACGAGAGTTCTCAAATATCTATATTACGTTCTGTTTAAACTGTTATAATGTTAACAGATATGTTATCACCAAAGTGTCATCAGCCTCGCTTTGAAGAGTGCAAATCGAATACTGCAAAAGAGACAATGTTATTACTTTTGATATGAAAGTTCACAAGTATCTAAACTACGTTCTGTTCATAAGGCTTTGATTTATTGCTACAGCCGTGAAATGACTCGCTCAATGCTTGCATTACATAAAATGAACCATGATTTCACCAGTAGTAATCAAGTGTGAACATCGTTGGACGTAATGAGTTGACAGTTTTGGAGAGACTTATTATAATTGAATAATTATAATTGCGTTTATTGTACAAAAAAACATTGCTTGTGTGAAATACTAAAATTCATATTTTTTATAGTTCTTGCAAACATGTTTACACCTTTATCTTATCACTCTAATATCACATAAAACATATATTTATATATGTATACAAAAGATAAAATATACGAAAACGAGGCTGTGCAGGCATTGATGCCCTACCACCATACATTTCTTTGTATTTTCGAGAGTGTCAGTTTGAAAGCCATTCTAATAAAATATTGCAAGTTTCACTAAACCTTCAAAATTTCATTAGAATCGCTATCAAACTGACACTCTCAAAAATACAAAGAAATGTATGGAGGGAGGGCATCAATGCCTGTGCAGCCTCGTTTTGGTGTTTTCCCCATATATTTCTTTCTTAAATTCAAGTACAGGAGCAGAATTTCACAAGCAAATATCTCCTATTTTTTTCAGCAATCTTTATTAAACTTTACATTCCTACTAATTTTGATGTGCTTTATGTTATTAGGTTTTTCCTGGAAAATTATAAATTATATTTTATGTGATTTTAGAGTGATTAAGAGCTTATAGGAGTGGACAGAATCCTTAGATTCAAAATAAAAATTGGCCATTTCAGATCCCGTGATGATTTCACTCTTTTTATTTCTCTTTTCCTGCATCAGGACATGTGATCTGAAATAATCAATTACCAGACGAAGCTGAGAAAGTTATACTTGTTGGGGGTACTTTAAAGTACTAAATCCCATTTGTTGAAACGTTATTATATCAACTAGACTAGCCTTGCCAGTGAGCTCGCGGCATGAGTTGGGTCGAGACCAGAATATAAAATGGAAAGTAGGGGACAAGAGCGGAACTCCCAAGAGAGACTTCCAATTTCTCACCATAAAAATATCACAGTATAGAGAACTTGGCTTTTGACACCTTGCTCTTTTGACACCTTGATTAAACTAAAAATTATTATATTACAACACTCATACACTTCTTAAAGGTTGAGCGACCCTGCATCTTGAGAATGCGTGACATATCTTTTTATGCACAATCGATTATGACAGTTTGACCTTGACTCATATTTCTAATCAGAGGCCACGATTAATCCAGCCTTCGCTTCACTACTTATGTGTTTTCTTTTCTTAACTCAATACGTTTCTTCTATCAGGCTTTCGAGTATTCGTGCTCTGTAACAAATATAAAATTGAAAGCGAGGAATGTCACATGAGAGATGTTTACAATATTATTGCGCTTTTGTTCACAGTGTGTTCAGTCCATTTGTGACTGCAAACTCAATCCTCAGAATTATTTTGGTGTATTTTCCATTTCTGGTATTTAATGAACATTGCAAAACAAAGACTACATGATCGAATGAAAGAAACACTTCAACAGGCAATGTACGATACGCAGATATGAGGCAACAGATGTCATGTACAGAGTAAAGCATAAAGCGTCATTGTTTTACGGCTAAAGCTCACCGTAGCTTTGGTTTCTGTTTTCGCCCTGTTATCTTCCCAAAAGTATTTCGTGTCACCACAGAAAGTTTCGTCGGGACTAAATACTTATCGGCGACAGAGATATTTGCAATACCCCAGAGGTACCATCAAACATTTGTTTACGGCTATTCTCAAAGCTTGTGCGGTGAACGCGAGCCAAAATCTTTTCCTAAAACCCAGTTTATCCGTGCCTATTCCACAGAGCCAAATGGCGTTGAATTTGAATGGGATGCAGTTTACTTTTTCGCTTCACTACTTATGTGTTTTCTTTTATTAACTCAATACGTTTCTTTCTATCAGGCTTTCGAGTATTCGTGCTCTGTAACAAATATAAAATTGAAAGCGAGGAATGTCACACGAGAGATGTTTACAATATTATTGCGCTTTTGTTCACAGTGTGTTCAGTCCATTTTTGACTGCAAACTCAATCCTCAGAATTATTTCGGTGTATTTTCCAATTCTGGTATTCACTGACCATTGCGAAACAAAGGCTACATGATCGAATGAAAGAAACACTTCAACAGGCAATGTAAGATACACAGAAGAATTTTATGAGGCAACAGATGTCATGTACAGAGTAAAGTATAAAGCGTCATTGTTTTACGGCTAAAGCTCACGCTAGCTTTGGTTTCTGCTTTCGCCCTGTTATCTTCCCAAAAGTATTTCGTGTCGCCACAGAAAGTTTCGTCGTGACTAAATATTTGTCGGCAACAGCGGTACCATCAAATATTTGTTTACGGCTATTCTCAAAGCTTCCGCGGTGAACGCGAGCCAAAATCGTTCCCGAAAATCCAGTTTATCCGTGCCTATTCCACAGAGCCAAGTGGTGTTGAGTTTGGATGGGATGCAGTTACCTTTTACACACAAGTAACGAGCAATTCACTGGCCACATCTCGAGTTGTTTAGCCAATTCAATTACGTCATCGCCCAGCACGTGATAATATGAACCAATCACCGTGTGCTGATTCTCGACCCACAAAAAGGAAAAATAAATAAATAAAAATTCCCATTTTTAAGCTCTCGTGGGCCCCAGGCCCCCGCAAGCAATACTAAAACGCTTTGTTTGAAATGAGTTTTGTATATATATATATATATTTTTTTCATTTTGCTTTTAATTTTGTTACTGTTCCAGAGCGTTGCGCTCGTTGGCACTTAGCGAAAGCTATTCCTAGTTATATTGTATACTTTGTTTAATTTATCAACATGTAACTATTGCAGTTACTTTTTTATTCTTTTAATTATTATTTTCTTCTAATAAAACTAATTACTTGATAAATATTACGTCTTATTTATAACGTCATACCAATTTAAAAATTATTAAATTCTTAATTGCTATCTCACCCAATTTCAAATTATTATATTCTATAATTTGTTTAACTTATCAAAATCTCACTTTTAACATTCCACCCATGTTTAAATTATTAAAATATTAATTCCTATCTGACCCATTTAAAAATTATTATATTGTATACTTTGTTTAACTTATCAACACTTAACTGTTCCCTTTACTTTTTTATTCTTTTAAATATCATTATTATTTTTTTCTAATATAACCAATTACTTAATAATTATCACATTTTATTTATAACATCTGACCCATTTTTAAATTATTATAATGTATACTCTGTTTAAACTAAAAACATGTAGCACGTAAGACTGATGAGCACACGCGAACAGACACAGACCAAGAAACTTATTCGACAATCCACCTTCAATGTTAATTCTTAGCATGGACTGCATATGGTACAGTTCCTTATCAGTGGCAATCACTCAAAAAATCAACTCAATCACTCTTTCAGAGAACTTCTTCACTGCTATCACCAAACGCTGACTATACATTATGCAAAATATGAGCTACTGAAATAGACCAATACCAGACTCTGACTTAATGACTTCCAACTATCACTAAGTACCAGCTGTACCACTAATAAATACGAACCATTCAAAAACGAAAGTGCAAACAATGCTGAAACACTACTAAAACTCAATTTGGCATATAAACTAGAGGAATATTGCAGCACGGACTCACAAGTCAAACAACACAAGTTGTCCAACAAAATTTTCCAAACCCAAGCTTGCCAGGAGCTCTTATTTTGCCCTCGACATGCCACCTTTACATACTACGAACGTCTTTAAACCACTAAAATACCTCATTTTATATTTTTCTAACTATTACTCAATATTTTCTACTAATAAAACTCATTACTAAAAAAAATTATAGCATATTTATGACCTCTAACCCATTTAAAAATTATTATATTGTATACTTTGTTTAACTTATCAACACTTAACTGTTCCCTTTACTTTTTTATTCTTTTAAATATCATTATTTTCTACTAATATAACCAATTACTTAATAATTATTACACTTCATTTATAACATCTGACCCATTTTTAAATTATTACAATGCATATTCTGTTTAAACTAAAAACATGTAGCACGTAAGACTGATGAGCACACGTGAACAGACACAGACCAAGAAACTTATTCGACAGTACACCTTCAATGTTAATTCTTAGCATGGACTGCAAAAGTAAATGTTGCTTATCAGTGGTAATCACTCAAAATATCAACTCAACACTCTTTCAGAGAACGTCTTTGCTGCTATCACCAAACGCTGACTATACATCATGCAAAATATGACCTGCTGAAATAGACCAACACCAGACTCTGACTTAATTGCTCCCAACTATTGCTAAGTGCCAGCTGTACCAGTAATAAATACGAACCATTCAAAAACGAAAGTGCAAACAATGCTAAAACACTACTAAAAGTCAAGTTGGCATATAAACTAGAGGAAGATTGCAGCACAGACTCACAAGTCCAGCAACACAACTCGTCCAAGAAAATTTTCCAAACCCAAGCTTGCCAGGAGTTGTTATTTTGCCCTCGACACCGAGAAACTTATTCGAGAATCCACCTTCAATGTTAATTCTTAACATGGACTGCATATGGTGCAGTTGCTTATCAGTGGTAATCACTCAAAAACTCAACTGAACACTCTTTGAGAGAACTTCTTCGCTGCTATCACCAAACGCTGACTAAACATCTTGCAAAATATGACCTACTGAAATAGACCAACACCAGACTCTGACTTAATGACTTCCAACTATCACTAAGTACCAGCTGTACCACTAATAAATACGAACCATTCAAAAACGAAAGTGCAAACAATGTTAAAACACTAGTAAAAGTGAATTTGGCATATAAACTAAAGGAAGATTGCAGCACGGACTCACAAGTCCAACAATGCAAGACGTCCAAGAAAATTTTCCAAACCCAACCTTGCGAGGAGTTATTTTGCCTTCGACACCAAGAAACTTATTTGAGAATCCACCTTCAATGTTAATTCTTAACATGGACTGCATATGGTGCAGTTGCTTATCAGTGGTAATCACTCAAAAAATCAACTCAACACTCTTTCAGAGAACTTCTTCACTGCTATCACCAAACGCTGACTATACATTATGCAAAATATGAGCTACTGAAATAGACCAATACCAGACTCTGACTCAATTGCTCCAACTATCCCTAAATGCCAGCTGTACCACTAATAAATACGAACCATTCAAAAACGAAAGTGCAAACAATGCTGAAACACTACTAAAACTCAATTTGGCATATAAACTAGAGGAATATTGCAGCACGGACTCACAAGTCAAACAACACAAGTTGTCCAACAAAATTTTCCAAACCCAAGCTTGCCAGGAGCTCTTATTTTGCCCTCGACATGCCACCTTTACATACTACGAACGTCTTTAAACCACTAAAATATCTCATTTTATATTTTTCTAACTATTACTCAATATTTTCTACTAATAAAACTCATTACTAAAAAAAATTATAGCATATTTATGACCTCTAACCCATTTAAAAATTATTATATTGTATACTTTTGTTTAACTTATCAACACTTATCTGCTCCCTTTATGTTTTATTCTTTCAAATATCATTATTATTTTCTACCAATATAACCAATTACTTAATAATTATTACATTTCATTTATAACATCTGACCCTTTTTAAATCATTATAACGTATACTCTGTTTAAACTAAAAACATGTAGCACGCAAGACTGATAAGCATACGTGAACAGTCACAGACCAAGAAACTTATTCGACAATCCACCTTCAATGTTAATTCTTAGCATGGACTGCAAATGTTACAGTTGCTTATCAGTGGTAATCACTCAAAAAATCAACTCAACACTCTTTCAGAGAACTTCTTCGCTGCTATCACCAAACGCTGACTATACATCATGCAAAATATGACCTGCTGAAATAGACCAACACCAGACTCTGACTTAATTGCTCCCAACTATTGCTAAGTGCCAGCTGTACCAGTAATAAATACAAACCATTCAAAAACGAAAGTGCAAACAATGCTAAAACACTACTAAAAGTCAATTTGGCATATAAACTAGAGCAAGATTGCAGCACGGACTCACAAGTCCAACAACGCAAGCCGTCCAAGATAATTTTCCAAACCCAAGCTTACCAGGAGTTGTTATTTTGCCCTCGACACCAAGAAACTTATTCGAGAATCCACCTTCAATGTAAATTCTTAACATGGACTGCATATCGTGCAGCTGCTTATCAGTGGTAATCACTCAAAAAATCAACTTAACAATCTTTGAGAGAACTTCTTCGCTGGTATCACCAAACGCTGACTATACATCATGCAAAATATGACCTACTGAAATAGACCAACACCAGACTCTGACTTAATTGCTCCCAACTATCACTAAGTGCCAGCTGTACCACCAATAAATACGAACCATTCAAATACCAAAGTGCAAACATTGCTAAAATACTACTAAAAGTCAATTTGGCATATAAACTAGAGGAAGATTACAACACGGACTCACAAGTCCAACAACGAAAGTTGTCCAACAAAATTTTCCAAACCCAAGCTTCCCAGGACCTCTTATTTTGCCCGCGACTTGCGAGCTTTATCTACTATGAACGTCTTTAAACCACCAATATACCTCATTTTATATTTATCTAACTATTATTCAATGTTTTCTACATATAAAACTCATTACTAAAAAAATTTATAGCATATTTATGACCTCTAACCCCTTTAAAAATTATTATATTCTATACTTTGTTTAACTTATCAACACTTAACTGTTCCCTTTACTTTTTTACTCTTTTAAATATCATTATTATTTTCTACTAATATATCCAATTACTTAAAATTATTATATTTAATTCATAACATCTGACCCACTTTTAAATTATTATAATGTATACTCTGTTTAAACTAAAAACATGTTGCACGTAAGACTGATGAGCACACGTGAACAGACACAGACAAAGAAACTTATTCGACAATCCACCTTCAATGTTAATTCTTAGCATGGACTGCAAATGTTACAGTTGCTTATCAGTGGTAATCACTCAAAAAATCAACTCAACACTCTTTGAAAAGACTTCTTCGCTGCTATCACCAAACACTGACTATACATCATGCAAAATATGACCTGCTGAAATAAACCAACACCAGACTCTGACTTAATTGCTCCCAACTATCACTAAGTGCCAGCTGTACCACTAATAAATACGAACCATTCAAAAACGAAAGTGCAAACAATGCTGAAACACTACTAAAAGTCAATTTGCCATATAAACTAGAGCAAGATTACAGCACGGACTCACAAGTCCAACAACGCAAGCCGTCCAAGAAAAGTTTCCAAACCCAAGCTTGCCAGGAGTTGTTATTTTCCCCTCGACACAAAGAAACTTATTCGAGAATCCACCTTCAATGTTAATTCTTAGCATGGACTGCATATGGTGCAGTTGCTTATCAGTGGTAATCACTCAAAAAATCAACTCAACACTCTTTCAGAGAACTTCTTCGCTGCTATCACCAAACGCTGACTATACATCTTGCAAAATATGACCTACTGAAATAGACCAACACCAGACTCCCAACTATCCCTAAGTGCCAGCTGTACCACTAATAAATACGAACCATTCAAAAACGAAAGATCAAACAATGTTGAAACATTAGTAAAAGTCCATCTGGCATATAAACTAGAGGAAGATTGCAGCACGGACTCACACGTCCAATAATGCAAGCCGTCCAAGAAAATTTTCCAAACCCAACCTTGCCAGGACTTGTTATTTTGCCCTAAACACCAAGAAACTTATTCAAAAATCGACCTTCAATGTTAATTCTTAACATGGACTGCATATGGTATCCCTTAACAAAATGAACTATACTTTTAGTGTATGCAATATGTACATCAAGTATACTACGCTATGTATACTTTATGTATAGTGTTAGTATATCTGCAGTATATACACAAATTATACATTCTGTATGATTGATGTATACTATTAGTAGTAGTCATTTGGAACCACTTGGTAGTATACATTTAGTATACCACATGGAAGGACATATACTAATAGTATACACATTTTGTACACGAAATATACCACAAGAAGTATACTTTTTGTATAGGACATACACAAAGTATAATTCTTGTAGAATTGATGTTTTTCCAACTTTACACATATCAATAGTATACCTTTAGTATACATTTAGATTATGAAGCTTCCAAAGCTCTTCAAATACAGCATGCATCACACTTTCAAAACATGTTCAGCACCACTGATAACAACAAAGCCATGACTGTTGATTTGCATTTTATTAATACACAAATAAAACTCAAAACTCTCTGAGAAACAGGAGGATGAATGTTCCTATCAAAGTCTTATTTTTCAATGATTCTGCACACATTATTGCACGTTTTGAACTTGGTGAGTGAATCAAAACCCTTAAATACTCACTTTATGTTTCAAATTTTGGCGAACAAATTTTATGAACTGTTGACAAAATCGTTTTCTTTAGTTGCCAGCTGGCACCTTGACAAAAGGGTTAAATTCCGACCCTGAGTTGTAAGTCATCACAATACAATACTTTAGTTAAGAAAAAAATGCTTAGCTGTAAGGTTTTCCAGGTATTCCATAACAAAATTGCTGAAATAATTTATAATCAATGAATAATAAAATATATGGCCAGCATAATATAATAAGAGATTAAAATTTTAAAATTCTCAATATATAAAAAAACTTAAATTCCAATATCAATAGAATAAACTCCTGACACAGACTAAGAGATTAGCTATCCCTTTTTGCCTTTCGTGATTGCAAAGCAGTTAACTTGTTCCTCAGTGATATCTTGATGGCTGAAGGCGATGGATTGGTTCTTGCCATTTCTCTCATAACAAAGCCTGCCAAATAGTTAATCGAATGTATTTATACAACTGGGGTACATTGTTATTTGAATTTAGAGTTCTTACGAATTCCCAAGTAAAACCTTTAATATTGAGTTGAACACAAGAAAAATTATAATTTATATCTCCCAAGCACTGATGTATTCTTTCATCCCTCATTTGATGAGGAGTATAACTTATAAATCCTAGCATACCACATGCTTCAAATAATAAAACATCATTTTATTATTGACATACCTATGATGCTCTCAAGGATATCCTTGTCAGGGTGAGGCTTGCCATGGGCACTACTTAAGTTCATACCATAGAGTTCTTCATTGTCATAAAAACAATTCAATAAGAAGGATGCAGCAGACTTAAATGTTGGTTTGGCCACTGCTTGCTGGACCAGCGCCTGGTATAAAAATACCTGAGATCCTGGAGTCAACTCAACCATCTGTGGAATACAATGAAGATGTAACTACAATAGCCAAATAGTAGTAAACAGCCAAAAACTTTGTAGTTTCCAGGGCTCAAAGTTTGCAACCAACTAGATTCTTGAGAATGCACCAAAAAAAATAACAGTGGTCAACACCTTGACAGAAATGCTGGTAGTGCAACTTGACATCACTGACCCTGGTTTCACAAAGATGACACAAAGGATGCGATGTCACTTCATTAGATGCCACAGATACCATACTTGAATGTGGTCACTTTTATCAATGGAGCCACTGCCATTAACAAACTGTTATGTACCACTGGACACTTGTTGCATGTACAATAACTCTTGGCTTAACCAAAGAACATATGCATGTATTTAGGATCAAATCAAGATATTTACCTTGAACCTTTCTGCCAGAATAGAGTTCACCTTTCCTGGTCTTGGAGGAGTGGAACCTATTATTTAAATAAATAAATAAATTACCACATTGGGGCATCAACAGGCAGAAAAAAACTTGTGAACATCAACATAACTGAAATGAATATACCATTGATGCAATGTTTGATTGGAGCAGTTTTCAATTGACTTTCGTAAAACCAAAACCAAAGCAATTACAGTGCCAATCACAGAGGCTGTAAGAAAACACTTTCAACCAACCAGATGACAAAAATTAATAATTCACAATTGGTTTTACTTTGAAGGAGAAACCAATCAGTAGTGCGAGCAAATGTCATCTCCCCTTCCTTGCTTGTGTGATTTGGTTTTGATTCTGCTCCGGTTTGGCCAAGAATGTTGGAAACTTGCTTCGACCAATCAAAAATCATAGCAAATGCAAAACGAAAGCAATCACACAATTACTTTCAGTAGTGTTTCGAAAACTGCTAAAAATGTAGATCAATCTTAGGACTCAAGACATTGTAGGATTTGTACTCTCCGTGCATTTTTCATCATTTCAGAAACCTTTGTTTATCGAGACAAATCCATAAGACAAATACTGCTCACTTTTCTCTTATGTTCAGCTTAGATGTTAGGGAGGAAATAGCATTGCTGATGGCCAGTCAGTTACATAATTAAAGTTCCTGCACCAGACAGTGATCCAGGGTTGTCAGTAGAACTTAGGACAGGAGGCTACAAGGAATACGTACACTTTTGCCCATGCTAGTGAAATTATAATACAAGAAGAAAATATTACCTTGGTCTTCAAACTGTTTAAGTTGTCTCTGCAAATCTTTGATCTTTATCTTTAGCCTCTTGCAAGACACACAGCTGTCCCCTTCATCAGACAGGTCATCATCAATGCTACTGGGGGGTGAGGCAATCAACATTCGTCTAGGACATTTTCCTCCTACATTTGGTCTGGTTGCCATGTTCCTTGTCTCAGAATCTGAACTACTGGTAGCCACAGTTTGTGACCTCTGTGTTGGCTGTCTTTCTTTTGAGCTTAGTGGTGTTGTCAGCAATGCCAAGGTGTCTTGTAATTGTGCAATGGTGGCTGCCTGATATGGTGTTGCATGCTGCAGTTCAGTGATAGTTCTTTGAAGCTGCAATGCTGTGGTGTTGTTTGATGGATGTGACAGTGTGTTTTGTGGCTGCCTTGGAACACTGTTTTGCAGTGTTGGTGGAGACCAGTTCTGCTGCATGGGTGTGTAATCTAATTCATCACCTAGTAGCGAGCTACAGTCTTCCAGATCTGAAGTGAAAGAATCACTTTCACTTACAAAAGCAGCCATTTGGTTAAGGAGGTTGTTGTTTTTTTCTGCAAGGGCTCTTCTTTCTTTTTGCTTTTCTTCCTTTGCTCTTTCTCTTTCTACTCGCTTGAGCATTTGTTGATTCCCTTCAAATTTGCATTTTATGCACTAGCCGACTGTATGATTTCATGTACTTGTAGTCCAAAGTTCTACGGGAAAATATAGATCTTTACTGTGAGATGTTGTCTATTATTATAGAACAGACGGTCTGGTTGAAAAGTTGAAGCGAAACTGTACTGACTTGGCAATTCGGACCGCCGAGCCGCTTAGGAGAATCTATTTTTTCATCGCTGTTAGCATTCCAACATTTTTGATGAATAAAGACAATTTTATTGTGAAAGTTTTGAAGTTCTATGTTATAAAACAAATAAACCAGCTTCAAGCGTGCTCCGTTCAGAAATAAAGCACTTAGCAAGTGCCGAGAGCACTCAAGAAGTGGGGAAAAACGCTCACCTTCGGCTCGCGTTTCTCCCTACACTTCTTTCGTGCTCTCATCACTTGCTGCGTGCTTTATTTCTGAACGGAGCATGCTTGAAGCTGATTTATTTGTTAATTAAGTAAATTGAGATCACTGAGAAAGACCTTTGTAAGGAAAGCATACTCACCATGTTTCCGAAGGTTAAATTATCCAAAGGAATAACTTGAGTGTTTGACAGTCAAATCCACGTGCACAGCCAAATCCCGCGTGCAAAGCATGGCATGTGATGGAGCATGCGCATTTCAGTTGAACCTCGTTCTGGGAACGAGATTGGCGGGAACAAACATGGCGACAGGAGAGCGGGAAGAAAGCAACTCTAAGAACGTTGAAAAACGAAGAGGTTGTTATTTATCATATTTATCCAATCCTGCGAGAAAGATTCCTAAAACATCACAGTATCGGCAACAACAATCCAAAGAAATTTCCCCGTCCATAAATGTGAAAGAAACGGATGCAATTCCCAGCTGTGATATCCTCGACGACTCTTCGGTAGAAGATTGTGGAGACTGTGATCTGGGAGAGTTCTTGTCATCCAGAGAAACAGAACGTGATCCACAGGACCAATTGACAGATGGATCATCGGTCGCTGGGATTCTTAACCAGCTTGTTTACAATGGGATTGATGATATCGACAGCGACACTCGAATTCCACACCTCTCACGATCACAGGACGATCCAGCTCTAGACGAATTTGAGTGTGATACTAGTTGCAGCAATTTAGATGACACTGAGTTGGAGGACGAGTTGGAGGATAAAGAAGAAAAAGACAATCTGGATAGCTTTGTGAGGATTACTGAGCTTTCCTCAAACAACGACTCCCCTTTGTATGCTGGCTCTCCTATCACCTTCTCTGTCAGCATGCTGTTGATCATCACGTTTGCTATGAGGCATAGTTTAACTGGACTGGCTTTGGCTGACCTTTTGACACTGATTAACGTTCATCTCACTCTACCCAACTGTTTTGCGAAATCCACTTCTGTCCTCAATCGCTTCTTTCAACAGCTTAAAAAGCCTATTGAATATCACTATTACTGCACTTTCTGTTTTCAATATATTGGACTACAGAAGATCGCCTGTTGTTCAAACAAGCACTGTTTGTCAGATTTTTCAAAGAAAGGCACACTGGCCTACTTTATTGTCCTACCACTGGTTGCACAGCTTCAGTCCTTGTTTACAAGTAAGTATAATTCAAAACTACTTTAGAATAGTTGAATTTCTTATCAACACATACGACGATTTTTGAGTGAACTTTAATATTTTGTTAGTTTAGGGGCCATCAAATGTTCACCAGTGCCCCACTCACTGTCAAATGGATGTTTAAGAGGGGGGGGGGGTATCTACTCAATACTTTTTAATCGCCATTGCATCATATTTCAGTGTGTATATTAACAACTGTATTCAATGACTATTATAAGATATGGGACACTAATATACTATGAGGGTGTTTAACACTCCAAATTGGTGTGATGAACCAAAAGAACAGTTATGAAGGAAGCTATAATGTTCCTTCTGTTCTCCAGGATCTGAGGTGCCTGATTTACTACAGTATCCTGTAACAAGACAAAAGAAACAAGCGGATAATATTGAAGATATCTTTGATGGACAGCTTTACAAGAGGCACTTTGGAGAGGATGGATTCTTAAGGGGTACATCAGTAGAGGAGAAGCAGAGACAGATGCATTTGTCACTACAAATTAATACTGATGGTGTTGCAGTGTTTAGGTCATCAAAATTCTCCATATGGCCACTATATTTCATTGTAAATGAACTGCCTCCAAACTGCAGGTATGACTGTTTTGCTGTTGTTGTTTTCATTATCATGTGTTATTGATGTTTGTTGCCTTTAGAAGCTTCAACCTCTTTAACCCTCCCTCCCTCTCTCTCTCAGAAGCTTTGAGCCAGAGTTATACTTATAGACATTACCAAATATCACATTCAAGAAAGACTTAAGTGAATTAGTAATCACAACCAAATGATAGAAAGAGGTACCAAGGGAAGAACATCTTTGTCATTCATGTTTCACACACATGGTCAAAGATGAGATGCACTTCCTTTATATCTGCCCCTTATATGATCAATATAGAAAAGACTTGTTTCTTAGAATCAAAGGAATCACAGGTATAGACATATCAAGCTTATCAGGAATGCAAAAAGCTGACTTTATGTTAAATTCGACAAATTTTGAAATCATTGCATTGACTGCGGACTATATTTTCACGTTTAATAGAAAACGACCAGATCTTTTTAGTTAATTGTTAATAGAAAGAAATCTATACTCCTCTATGTATCATCAAATGTAATGCCCATGTCACAATAATATTGACATGGATATTATTGACATTGTACACATCGTTTTGTTTTATTATTAATATTATCATCATTATTACAAAATTGTAAATTGCTTTGGCGATATCTGAAAAGATCATGCTAATAAAGCAAACATTTCTTTCTCCCTCCCTCCCTCTCTCTCTCTCTCTCTCTCTGATCATATGTATGCTTTCTTTCTTCACTGTCCCTGCAGGCAACAGAGGAAGTACCGTCTTTTTGCTGGGCTTTGGTTTAGTGTTTCTAAACCCCATTTTCAGACGTTCATGCAGCCATTTGCAACTGCACTAAATGACTTGTACCATAAAGGTGTGTGTTTAGAAATAAGAACCTAGATAAAAACATAATAACAATATTGTTGTGTGTAAATCTTGATTGTTTTGTTTCAGCTATATGGTTTTGATAAGTCAAATATAGTTTATATTTGCTATCAAATACATGTAATTTGTACCCTGCTTCTTACGATGATTATAGTTTTCTATCTTGCTTGTGTATGTTAAATGTCTAAGCTGCATGTCATCATTAAGAGTGGTTTCACTAAAATGCTCTGGATTTTCCCCCTTGATGTTCCACAGAACCAAAAATTTCAATCTCTTACATTATATGAATGATATTTTATAAGAAATATGAAATAACTGTTTGGAACTTAAATTCACAATCTGACCAATAGTATTATACAAGTTACAGATTATCTTTGTTGTTTTATTTTATGTAGGAATTCCAGTTAAAGTGAAAGAAGAATATAGGACACTGCGATGCATATTACTGCTGGGAACATTTGATGCCCCTGCCAAATGCCTTTTTCAACAATTTGTACAGTTCAATGCCTTCCATGGGTGCCCTTACTGCCTGAGTCCTGGTGAAACAGTGCAAACCAGCAACAAAGGCCATACACATGCCTACCCATTTGATGAGAGTAACCTAGTTACTGGCCATGGAGAACCTAGGACCCATGAACAGACACTGAAGTTTGCAGCTGAGGCTGCAAAGCAAACTGCTCAAGATGGTTCTCCGCATGCTGTGAAAGGTGTCAAGGGTTTCAGTTGGTTTATGTTTGTACCCAAGTTCGACATAATAAGAGGAGTTGCCATTGACTACATGCATGGCACATTGCTCGGAGTGGTCAAGATGTTGCTAACTCTTTGGAGTGACAAGTCTTACAAAGCAGAGCCATGGTCAGTATACAACTGAATGAAAGAAATAGAAGACAGGTACATTAAGATTAATACTCCATCCTGTATCACTCGCCTTCCTAGAAGCCTCATAGCCAACTTTGGACATCTCAAAGCATCTGAGTTGAGAACCTTCCTGTTATTTTACTCCATTCCATGCCTATATGGTATTCTGCCTGAACAGTACTTTCAACACTTCATTCTGCTTGTTGAAGCTGTTTATCTCCTCCTCCAAGATTCCATCTCACCTGTTAACATCAGAAAGTCCTCTGCACTCCTAAAGCATTTTTGTCTTAGGATAAAGGAACTGTATGCAATCCGTTATGAAACATACAATGCCCACTGCTTGCTTCACCTAACAGAAAGGGTTATGGATCCTGGCCCCTTATGGACTCATTCCTGCTTTTGCTTTGAGGATTTTAATGGAGAATTAAGGAGACTATTCCATGGAACTCAGAATATCGAAGAGCAGATTGTTCGGGCCATAAAAGTTCAACAGAAAATCCCAGAACTAGTTCCTCTTCTTCAGGATGGATCTCTTTCTAAAGAGTTTTATGACCATTTGACTAAAAAAAGACAGCTTGTTTACAAGAAGGAGAAGGTATCTGATAACAGTCAATGCAGTATTGTTGGAAATTTAAGAAAGTATCTTCTCACTGTCATTGAACGAACAGTATTGGAATGTTTGGCTGGACCCATAGCAGAAGTATTTCAGTTCCAGAGATTGCTTGTGGGTAATCAGTTGATTCATTCAAAGGGTTACAAATGCATGACAAGGAGAAACAATTACACTGTGAAATTCAAGCCTGGAAATGGAGATTCAACACCTTTTTGCTTTGGAGAGATACTATTTTATCTCAAATGTTTTTTACAGTGTCCAATTCCATTATTTTGTTGTGACAGCTGCAAATGTAAAAAAGTAAAGTATTACGCCTTTGTTAATGTTCTTGAGCGTAATAGGAATCTTGTTATTGCTAATGACCCCTTCACTGGTGCTACTGTTCCGCACTTGATTCCAGTAATTAGGACAGACAATTGCATTAGTGCCATTCCATTCGAGAACATTGTTGGTTTATGCTTTCATGTTGACTGTGGATATGATGGCAGTTATTTTCTGGGATTTTTTTCCCAATCAGTATGAAAAGGACTGAACTATAAAACAAATAGGGAGGTGTGTAATCAAAAACTCTCTAGCAAAGATCTTTTCAAGTGTCAAATATTTATCCCAAAGTGGTTTTTCATCATTATTAGGTATAGAAGAACACATTATTTGACAAATATCATCATCATGCTCTTTCATATAAATTACAACTGATGTATACAACAAGTATACATCCTTGTTTTTTTTGTTTTTGGTATACAAGTGAGGTATACACCAAGTATACATCACAACTGCAGCTTCCCACTGATCTATACACCAAGTATACATCACAACTGCAGCTTGCCACCGATGTATACACCAAGTATACATCTCAACTGCAACTTCCCACTGATGTATACACCAAGTATACATCATTATAGATTCTCAAGTTTGATTTTCTCCTGATGTATATTTGATGTATACAAAATATATACATAACACCAATGTAGTACAGATGATGCATACTCTTTGTATACAAAAAGTATACTAATCATGCTTTAATTTTGGTAAGGGATAGTTGCTTATCAGTGGTAATCACTCAAAAAATCAACTGAACGCTCTTTGAGAGAACTTCTTCGCTGCCCAAACGCTGACTATACATCTTTCAAAATATGACCTACTGAAATAGACCAACACCAGACTCTGACTTAATTGCTCCCAACTATCACTAAGTGCCAGCTCTCCCACTAATAAATACGAACCATTCAAAACCGAAAGTGCAAACAATGCTAAAATACTACTAAATATCAATTTGGCATATAAACTAGAGAACGCTTGCTGCACGGACTCACAAGTCCAACAATGCAAGTTGTCCAAGAAAATTTTCCAAACCCAAGCTTCCCAGCAGAAATTATTTTGCCCGCAACTTGCGAGCTTTATATACTATGAAAGTCTTTAAACCACCAAAATACCTCATTTTATATTTTTCTAACTATTATTCAATATTTTCTATATATAAAACTCATTACTAAAAAAATTTATAGCATATTTATAACCTCTAACCCATTTTTAAATTATTATATTCTATACTTTGTTTAACTTATCAACACGTACTGTTCCCTTTACTTTTTTATTCTTTTGAATATCATTATTATTTTCTACTAATATAACCAATTACTTAATAATTATTACATTTCATTTATAACATCTGAGCCATTTTTAAATTATTATAATGTATACTCTGTTTAAACTAAAAACATGTAGCACGTAAGACTGATGAGCACACGTGAACAGACACAGACCAAGAAACTTATTCGACAATCCACCTTCAATGTTAAATCTTAGCATGGACTGCATATGGTACAGTTCCTTATCAGTGGTAATCACTCAAAAATTCAACTGAACACTCTTTCAGAGAACTTCTTCGCTGCTACCACCAAACGCTGACTATATATCATCCAAAATATGACCTACTAAAATTGACCAACACCAGACTCTGACTTAATTGCTCCCAACCATCACTAAGTGCCAGCTGTACCAGTAATAAATATGAACCATTCAAAAACGAAAGTCCAAACAATGCTGAAATACTACTAAAAGTAAATTTGCCATATAAACTAGAGGAAGATTGCAGCAGGGACTCCCAAGTCCAACAACGCAAGTTGTCCAAGAAAATTTTCCAAACCCAAGCTTCCCAGGAGCTCTTATTTTGCCCACGGCTTGCCAGCTTTATATACTACGAACATCTTTAAACCACCAAAATACCTCATTTTATATTTTTCTAACTATTATTCAATATTTTCTATATATAAAACTCATTACTAAAAAAATTTATAACATATTTATAACCTCTAACCCATTTTTAAATTATTATATTCTATACTTTGTTTAACTTATCAACACTTAACTGTTCCCTTTACTTTTTTATTCTTTTAAATATCATTATTATTTCTACTAATATAACCAATTACTTAATAATTATTACATTTCATTTATAACATCTGAGCCATTTTTAAATTATTATAATGTATACTCTGTTTAAACTAAAAACATGTAGCACGTAAGACTGATGAGCACACGTGAACAGACACAGACCAAGAAACTTATTCGACAATCCACCTTCAATGTTAATTCTTAGCATGGACTGCATATGGTACAGTT
Source organism: Plumapathes pennacea (assembly GCA_964036295.1). Classification (NCBI taxonomy): domain Eukaryota; kingdom Metazoa; phylum Cnidaria; class Anthozoa; order Antipatharia; family Myriopathidae; genus Plumapathes; species Plumapathes pennacea. The sequence goes on along the minus strand of OZ038463.1, from coordinate 26,293,391 downwards.
CCTTATCAGTGGTAATCACTCAAAAATTCAACTGAACACTCTTTCAGAGAACTTCTTCGCTGCTACCACCAAACGCTGACTATATATCATCCAAAATATGACCTACTAAAATTGACCAACACCAGACTCTGACTTAATTGCTCCCAACCATCACTAAGTGCCAGCTGTACCAGTAATAAATATGAACCATTCAAAAACGAAAGTCCAAACAATGCTGAAATACTACTAAAAGTAAATTTGCCATATAAACTAGAGGAAGATTGCAGCAGGGACTCCCAAGTCCAACAACGCAAGTTGTCCAAGAAAATTTTCCAAACCCAAGCTTCCCAGGAGCTCTTATTTTGCCCACGGCTTGCCAGCTTTATATACTACGAACATCTTTAAACCACCAAAATACCTCATTTTATATTTTTCTAACTATTATTCAATATTTTCTACTAATAAAACTCATTACTAAAAAAATTTATAGCATATTTATAACCTCTAACCCATTTTTAAATTATTATATTCTATACTTTGTTTAACTTATCAACACGTACTGTTCCCTTTACTTTTTTATTCTTTTGAATATCATTATTATTTTCTACTAATATAACCAATTACTTAATAATTATTACATTTCATTTATAACATCTGAGCCATTTTTAAATTATTATAATGTATACTCTGTTTAAACTAAAAACATGTAGCACGTAAGACTGATGAGCACACGTGAACAGACACAGACCAAGAAACTTATTCGACAATCCACCTTCAATGTTAATTCTTAGCATGGACTGCATATGTTACAGTTTCTTATCAGTGGTAATCACTCAAAAAATCAACTTAACACTCTTTGAGAGAACTTCTTCGCTGCTATCACCAAACGCTAACTATACATCATGCAAAATATGAGCTACTGAAATATACCAACACCAGAGTCTCACTTAATTGCTCCCAACTATCACTAAGTGCCAGCTGTACCACTAATAAATACGAACCATTCAAAAACGAAAGTGCAAACAATGCTGAAACACTAGTAAAAGTCAATTTGGCATATACACTTGAGGAAGATTGCAGCATGGACTCACAAGTCCAACAACACAAGTTGTCCAAAAAAATTTTCCAAACTCAAGCTTGCCAGGAGCTCTTATTTTACCCTCCACATGCCACCTTTATATACTATGAACGTCTTTAAACCACCAAAATACCTCATTTTATAATTTTCTAACTATTATTCAATATTTTCTACTAATAAAACTCATTACTAAAAAAAATTATAGCATATTTTATAACCTCTAACCCATTTAAAAATTATTATATTGTATACTTTGTTTAACTTATCAACACTTAACTGTTCCCTTTACTTTTTTATTCTTTTAAATATCATTATTATTTTCTACTAATATAACCAATTACTTAATAATTCTTACATTTCATTTATCCCCGAAAGAAGTGAGGGAAATACTCACGACACTAATGCAGTAATATTATAGCGCCTACTTGTGTTATACCGCCTACTTGGGGACTCCAAGCCTGTCGCCATCTCGAAATTTAACGTTGTCTGTCAGTCAGTCTGTCTGTCTGGCCTACGACTTTAGGCGCGGTTGCCCCGCTAACCAATAACAAAGGCTGGATCGATCACGTGTGCCCTGTTGTTTTACTCGGAATAACTTAGATAAATTAGATTTGAACGAAGCAACAATATATCGTAGCTGCGTTCACGAAAATGGAAAACTTAACTGAAAAACTTAAAACACAACAGTCTCGCGAAGCTCGTCTTCAAATGAGAAAGAAACAGGCACAAGCAAGGCGAAATCGTGAAACGAGCGAACAACAGCGCATGAATGCCAATCAAAAGCGACATGAACAGAAGCAGGTAATGCAGACAACTCCGCAAAGAGAACAGCGCTTGAACGCAAATCGGAAACTTCAGGAGAAAAAGCGGGCCGAAGAGAAGACTCCGCAAAGACAACAGCGCATGAATGCCGACCAGAAGCGACATGAACAGAAGCGGGTAACACAGACAACTCCGCAAAGGGAACAGCGCTTGAAAGCAAATCGGGAGCTTCAGACACCGTTTTGTGTTAAACTCAGATACTTATTTAGAAAGGACAAGCAACAAAGGTTAGTCAGTGGAAATCGAACAATCACCATGACAAATATATTCTATCCCGTATAGCTTGTAACTCAATCACTTCAAGAATGTACTAAAATCTGTATGCTGATCATTTTCCCTCGAAGTATTGTTTTACTACACTTCTGTCGCTAGTTTCGGCTACCGTATTCGCTCAGAGCAATCGGAACTTGGAGTCTTGAATGATTTAGTCAGATGTCTTTTTCTGTAATCTGGCACGCGGTGATTGCAGCGAGAATCGTTCACAAGCCCTAGAAGTATTACTGGGTCTGAAGCCTGTGTATAATTTGAAGTAAACTGTTCAAGTTTTGCTTTGATTCTGGGAGAAATCTTGCTGTTTTGAGTGGGTTCACATACAAAACAATTCGAGCCTAAATATGCATGCTTGAGTCTGGTGCATGTAGTAGTAAAAACAAATCGCACAGGAAGCCTATTTAATTCTACTGCCTATGAATTCAAAATTGGAAAATCAGTGTTCCTTTTTTCCCGTACTACGACAGCCGACCAACTTCAAACTTTGAGTATTAAATTTCGAGAACGTGCTTGGCAGACTGTATGAATTAATTTGACGTGCTGACCGTGGGAAATACGTACTTCGTCACGCAATCGATTCTTTTTTCAACGCAAAAGTATAACACACAGCATTCTTTTTCTCCTTCCTTTGCGTGTAGCACTTGAGTTTGAAGAAAAGATTGAGTCAACATTTCGGTAAAACAAAGGCTACTCTTGTTGGGAGTTACCAAAGTAAAAGTCCCATCAATGGCAGAGTGAGGGGGTATATCCGATTATCGTATTTCTAGTAACATCTGACCCATTTTTAAATTATTATAATGTATACTCTGTTTAAACTAAAAACATGTAGCACGTAAAACTGATGAGCACACATGAACAGACACAGACCAAGAAACTTATTTGACAATCCACCTTCAATGTTAATTCTTAGCATGGACTGCAAATATTACAGTTGCTTATCAGTGGTAATCACTCTAAGTGCCAGCAGTACCACTAATAAATACGAACCATTCCAAAACGAAAGTGCAAACAATGCTGAAACACTACTAAAAGTCAATTTGGCATATAAACTAGAGCAAGATTGCAGCACAGACTCATAAGTCCAACAACGTAACTCGTCGAAGAAAATTTTCCAAACCCAAGCTTGCCAGTTGTTATTTTGCCCTCGACATCAAGAAACTTATTCGAGAATCCACCTTCAATGTTAATTCTTAACATGGACTGCATATGGTGCAGTTGCTTAACAGTGGTAATCACTCGAAAAATCAACTGAACACTCTTTCAGAGAACTTCTTCGCTGCTATCACCAAACGCTGACTATACATCTTGCAAAATATGACCTACTGAAATAGACCAACACCAAGACTCTGACTTAATTGCTCCAACTATCACTAAGTGCCAGCTGTAGCACTAATAAATACGAACCATTCAAAAACGAAAGAGCTAACAATGTTGAAACACTAGTAAATATCAATTTGGCATATAAACTAGAGGAAGATTGCAGCACGGACTCACAAGTCCAACAACACAAGTTGTCCAAGAAAATTTTCCAAACCCAAGCTTGCCAGGAGCTCTTATTTTGCCCTCGACATGCAACCTTTATATACTACTGTTATGTATTGGTCAGTGGTTTGGTTGCGCGTGCAGGCGTATTAAATTGGTCGTTTTGAGTATGGCCGCCATGTTGAGAATGGTGTGGTTTCCTTGTGAATAAACCCCGGTTCAATCCGAGCTCGAAACCGGCCATCAGTGATTCTTACGGACATTACACTGGCAACGAGGATATAACGAGGAATAAAACGAGGAATGGCGGTTGTAAATATTGAAATTCAAGTTCGATTGCAAAGGCAATTCGTCAGCACTGGCACCACGATGGAAAACGTGGCTGAAGTCATTTCAATACTTTCTGGTGGCCAAGGGAGTGGCGAATGACGCACAAAGAAAAGCCTTGCTCCTTCACACAGCGGGAAAAGAAGTACAAGAGTTGTACAAAACGCTGACAGACCCAGGTCCGGGGGCAGGAGTAGAAGAAGACGAAGTGACGGAATTCGAGAAAACGGTACGTACGCTGAACGGGTATTTTGTCACCAAAGTTAAGGAACCGTACGAGAGACATGTGTTTAGAAACATGGCCCAACAGGAGGCGGAAACGGTTGATCAATTCATAGCCAAACTCAGGAAACAGGCAGAGAATTGTAATTTCGCCAACGTGGATGTTGACATAAGGGATCAAGTCATTGATAAATGTCGGTCATCATTGTTGAGAAGAAAACTATTGGGGAAAGAGGATCTTACTCTGAAAAAGGTGCAAGATTTAGCACGAGCTATGGAGGTGGTAGACCTGCAGTCCAAGAAAATGGGAGGGAGTTCAAACGAGACTGAGTCGCTAGAGGTGAACAAGGTCTTCCAAAACCTCGGCACACAACCTCCGAAGTCAGTGAAGGGACGATGCTACCAATGTGACAGAGAGGGACATTTTAGCAGAGATAAATGTTGTCCTGCACGCCAAGCTGTATGTGAAAGGTGTAACAAGAAGGGCCATTTTGCAGTGACATGCAAGTCTAACAATGACCGTGGTGCTACCAGTGGGAAAAATAGCAGAAAGGCTGAGACTCGATACACAAGGTATGTGGAAGAAGACGTCGATGACACTGAGGATGAAGATGTGCTAGGCATCTTTACAACCTGGAGTTCTGAAAAGGGTGGACGAACACCCATTTGCATGTCAGTAAAGTTGGATGGACAGCACTGTCAGATGCAGCTGGATACAGGAGCCACAGTGTCAATCATGTCCAAGACCTTGTACGACAAGCAGTTCAGCCACCATCCTTTGAAACGTAGGAGGATCAAACTAAAGGCCTACAATGGAGCGCAGATTCTGGTATATGGAGAAGTGCATGTTACCGTGACATATGAGCTACAGGAAATGGTACTGCCATTGATCGTAGTTTAAGGAGATGGGCCTGCACTTCTTGGGCGAAATTGGTTAGAGAGCCTCAAGCTAAATTGGCACAACATTTTCCAAGTGAGCAAGATTGAAATCTTGTCGGATGTGTTAGATAGACACAAAAACGTGTTCAGCAAAGGACTGGGCACCATTAAAGGTTTCAAAGCGGAGATTAAATTGCAAGATGGTGCCAAGCCCATATTCTGTAAGGCTCGGCCAGTACCCTACGCCCTACGCCCTAAAGTTGAAGAAGAATTAAACCGACTGGAGAGCCAAGGAGTGGTCAAGAGGGTGGAACGCAGTGACTGGGCATTTCCAATCGTTTGCGTACCCAAGAAAGATGGAAGCATACGCATCTGTGGTGATTTCAAGGTGACCGTAAACCGCGTGCTTCTCGACAACCCATACCCCTTACCAGACACTGAAGATCTATTTGCCACACTTGGAAGCGGAACGGTGTTCAGCAAGATTGACTTGTCCAACGCATATCAGCAGATGGAATTGGGCCCTGAGAGCCAACAGTACCTCACGGTGAACACTCACAAGGGATTATATGCCTATCAGCAGTTGACCTATGGTATAACCTCTGCTCCAGCACTCTTCCAGTCAACGATGGACCAGATATTGCTGAAAATGGACAAAGTACGCTGCTGGATTGACGACATATTGATCAGAACGGAACCCCATGAACACTTGCAAGTATTAGATGAGGTGTTGACCAGGCTGGAGAAACACGGCATCCTGGCCAAGTGGTCCAAGTGTGAATTCATGGTACCAAGTGTAGAGTACCTGGGGTACCGCGTAGACGGAGAAGGTCATCATCCTCTAGCTGAGAAGATTGCAGCTATCGTGGAAGCTCCAAGTCCAAAGAACCTAGCAGAACTTCGTTCCTATTTGGGAATGCTCAACTACTATGGGAACTTCATAGCCAATCTCTCCACCGTGCTACAGCGATTGCATGAACTACTCCATAAGGGAGTTAAGTGGGCATGGACAGATGCATGTAAAGAGGCCTTCAAGAAGAGCAAGTCGGAGCTTCTAGCCAGCCAAGTACTTGTTCCGTATGACGAGAACAGGAAGCTGATTCTGGCATGTGACGCATCCCCATATTGGGTAGGAGCACTCCTATCCCATACCATGGATAATGGGGAAGAACGCCCCATTGCTTTTGCATCAAGAACTCTCACCAAGAGCGAAAGGAACTATTATCAGATCGAGAAAGAGGCCCTAGGAATCATATTTGGAGTCAGGAAGTTCCACAAGTACTTGTATGGGCGCAAGTTCCAGCTATTGACATACCACAAACCCTTAGTGACCATTTTGGGACCCAAGACAGCAGTGCCAACTCTAGCAGCTACAAGGATGCAACGCTGGGCGGTGATTTTGCAGGCATACAATTAGCAGGTGGAATACCGAGCATCAACTGAACATGGAAACGCCGATGCACTGTCACGCCTTCCTTGTGACACCAAACCCATGAAGGAAGAGGCTGAAATCCTGTTCTTCTCAGGCCTTGAGGAACTACCAGTTGACGCCAGGGACATTAGCGGATGCACCAGGAAGGATCCAGTGTTAGCAAGGGTATTGAATTACACCCTTGCGGGATGGCCTAATGCAGTATCTGATGAGGAACTGAAGCCATACTTCACACGAAGGCATGAGCTAACTGCGGAGCAAGGATGTATCCTATGGGGCATGCGGGTCATCATTCCACCAGCGTTAAGGACCAGGCTGTTAGAAGAGCTACATGAGGAACATCCAGGGATTGTTGCTATGAAATCCATCGCTCGAAGCTATATTTGGTGGCCTAAGTTGGATGCTGAGATTGAGCTGAAGGTGAAAAGCTGTGAGGTGTGCCAGTCAGTACAGAAAGCAGCCCCAAGGGCACCATTGTACCCATGGAGATGGCCTACCCGAATATGGCAGCGGATACACATTGATTTCGCTGAGGATAGTGACAACTTCCTCATGCTGATTGACAATCATTCCAAGTGGATTGAGGTGGGACACATGAGTTCTACGACAGCTCAGAGCATGATTAACCAATTGAGGATGTGGTTTGCTGCATACGGACTACTGGAGGAGATTGTCTCGGACAATGGCCCACAGTTCATCTCCAGTGAGTTTGCTGAGTTTGTGAAGCAGAATGGACTCAAGCATACGCTCGTACCCCCATACCACCCAGCATCCAATGGGGCAGCAGAACGCACGGTACAGCTATTAAAGCGAGCTTTGAGAAAAGCGGCTGAACGAGTGAGAAGAGGTGGTAGAAAACTACTCCTGAAACATCAGCTGTCCAGTTTTCTGATCCACTACAGAAATACTCCACATTCAGTGACAGGGGTGTCACCAGCAGAACTGTTTTTGAAACGCAAACCACGCACCAAGTTCAGTATCCTGCTGCCAAACATGGAGGAACACATCCAAAACTAGCAGGGGAAGCAACAGAGGCAGCATGACAGGAGTCGAGTAAAAATTAGGGAACTGGCTCAACATGACTCTGTCAATGTGCGGAATGCCCGAGGAGGGGAGGAGAAGTGGGTCCCGGGGACCATAATCGGAAGGTTGGGACCACTGACCTACCTTTGCTGGGAAAAACATCGGAAGAGAATCACTTCCCCGCGCAGCGGGGACTGCTGGGTAGAAACTCGGAACAGAATCACGTGCGGGGTTTGCTGGGTAGAACACTAACCTCGTTCCCAGGCTCTTTCCTCTCGCGACCTCGAATCTCGTGTTTTAATAGGGAACTTAAGCAACTGACGTTTTCGGCGCGACGGCGACATGAGAAACCGATAAAGACTGGCCCGAGTTCTACTGCGCATGCGAATTCCAAACGCACCGCTGTCACCCTCACGTCGGCGACACGAGTTGAGAGATTTTGCCGTCGTAGCGACAACGTGAGTAACTTTGGCCTTATTTGTTGCTTTTGTGTACTTTGTTTTTCCATAAATGAGTTTTAAATGTGTTCAAAACTTACCTGTCAGTTTGTAAGACGATCTAAAGGGTTTTGTTTTGCTTCTTCCTCAGGATTAACATGACCGAACCACCTGAGCCAATGGCCACAAAAGCTAGCTCGTAAGTGATTTTTGATCTTTGGCACAACTTTCCGATATTAAGAGGAATGTTTTATTTTTAAGCCCGGCAGAGCTGATAGCTGTTTGAAAATCTCTCAGCTTGATTTATACAACCTGCAACTTCCCTTCGGAAAAACTCTGTTTATTTTATGTCGTCGCAGCTTTCCCATCTCAATTTACTTCATGTTTTGTGGGAAAATGTCTCTATTAACTTCTTGTTTACATTAGCTAAGGTCGACTTTCTGTAAAACGTTGTGAATTTGCTTTAAAATTTTGACTGTAGTACACTGCCTTTTTCAGAATAATGGAGTGGACAGATCAACATGACACTTTATTTCTGACAGAGGTCTTGGTCTCAGACTTGTATCAAACCAGAAAGGGTAGCCCTGAGAGGGGAAAGGTATGGGATGGTGTTGCTGCACGGCTGAATAACCTGTCTGTACCAAATTTCCATGTAAACAAACGTTCATTGAGGGACAGATTGAACTTGCTTATGGCCAAATTCAAGGCAAAGACCAAAGATGAAGAGAAAGCAAGTGGTATTAGTCCAGAAGTGCGAGAAATAGATGTTCTTTTGGAGGAACTATGTGAAAAAGAACAAGAGGCAGGGAATAAACCCACAGCTGCAGGAGCAAGAAAAAAAGTTGAACAAGACAAGTCAACTGCAGAGAAGATGCGATATAAAGCTATGGAGACAATGGGGCAGACTCAAAAGCGGAATCAAAAAAGCACTGGAGAAATCCCAGCCAAGAAAAGTAGGAAAAACGTTGGTGATGCATTAACTTATTTACATGATAAAGCTAAAGAGATGGCTTTGAGGAAAGAAGAGATAGATCTAAAAAAACAAGAGAGGCTAGAAATTCACTTCTAGCAGAGCAGCAAAACAAAATGCAGCAGCAAATGCTGACAATTATTCAGCATCAACACCAGGAACAGCAAAAACAACAGGAAAGGTATCAACAGCAACAGTTGCAAGCCATACAATCCATGTTAAGCCAACAGCAACAGCAGTCTCAGCTCCTGTTGACTCTGCTTGAGAAATTTGCTCCAAAACAAAATTGACTGTTTCATACTTAGCACATGTTACCTATTGTTGTGTTTGCCTGTTTATCATTCAAGGGCATTGATTTTACCAGTGCTCCAACAGTCCCCTGTCCATGTTGATAATTACAAAATGTTTATTTATCATTAGTCTCTTTGTTGTAAATGTAGCCTTTTAATAGTGTAAGCTTTCTATTATTATGACCGTTGTTACAAACATTATTGAAATAAAAATTATACATTTACTGTTTTAAACATCTCAGTGCTGAAATTGAGCCCCTTCATAGAAAGAGCTAAAGGAATTGCAAAGATTACAAAGAAAGTGTTAAGAAAATTTTGAAGCCTCACCTCTGTTCCTGATTTGTGAAGTAATCTTGGAGGCTTGGAGGGTTCAATTGAAAAAACTCTGAGGTCTGATTACCATAGAGGCATGTTAAAGCATTTCTCAGTAGTGCACACACAACATACATTTTCCCTACACTACTTAACCCGATTTTCAGATTTTTCTTAAAGTCTAAAAATTTAAAGTAGTTTAATATGTCTCCAAATAACCATTCAACTGAAATTCGAACGAATTAAACATCTGCATCTGGGGTGTGATAGCTGCGCCTCTGAATGGTGCTTGCAGGTGAATTCTCAAAGGGTACGCTGGATCTCCATATATGCACATGGGTTGGGCTGTTGTGGAGAATGCATAACGTTCTAGGTCAAGTAAGAGCCCAGAATCTGCAAGCATGCCAGCATCATGTTTTTTCCCTTCTGGAAGAAAAGATACAATGGGAAGATTCTGTTAGCAATGAAGTTGTTCCATGGCAAGGGTTGGGGGAAGGGGGGAGGGCATATTGAAGTGGGACATAAAATTTTATTCATAATTTTTTGGCAATAGTTTAAGTTTATAACTGCAAATGCTTTCCTAGTTTTTTAGTAATTTAGCTGAATACACAAGAATAAAAAATAATATGCTATATGAAAGAATATTTGGGGGGTGAAACAAATTTACCCGTTGGCCCGTAGAGGTTTGCAATCAGCCCATTTGGCAGTACCACTGACTGGAACTTCAAAGCGTGCACTCTTTTATGCCCATTGTACACTAGTCTCTGATGTTCATCTGGTCGTGATATTGGTCGAACAGTTCCGTCCACAAAACCAAAACAATTTTGGAGAGCAGCCCCTTTCTCTTGAATCGATTCTGCATACAGTTCTAGTGCTCGAGGGTTTAGCACTGCATCATTCCAGCGGGTTATGAGATGGCCGTGGGTGTCGTAAATATAATCAATAACGTGATTTACGGCCATGCTTATCACGGGTACTGGACGTCTGAAGCGGTGAACCATATCACCATATCTACACGGATATGCAACCCGTCTTAGCAGCATACATAGCCCTTCCATGCCATTCACTACACTTCTCTGGTACAGCTTAAAGGTTGGTGGCAACTGCAAGGCTTCAGCGAGAGCTGGAAGATCTCTTTTTAAGAATCTGAATTCCGCGTTGCACTCCGCTTCATCCATCGCATTGAGGTCAAATCGAGTGTAATCATCGTAAGGAAAATCAGGATTTTTTGACTGAAACACGTCATGCAAGAGAACAAAATCTTCATCTGAAATAAGTTTAGCGTCGTAGTAGAGCATTAGAATATCGCGGAACTCTCCAAAAGTAGTCATGACTAAAACACACAAAAACAAACTCGCCGTTGCCGGCTGCTTAACTACTTATATTTTGGCGCGCCGACTGCAACCTCTGACCCAGTCTTTCTCGATTTTCACGTTGCCGTCGCGCCGAAAACGTCAGTTGCTTAAGTTCCCTAATGTTTTTCGTTCACGGGCGACCTTCCCGCACCGCGGTGTCTGCTGGGTTAATCACGTGGTGTTCTGCTGGTCCGTTGCAAAGCAACGGACACTGTATAGGAGGCAAGTATGAATCAAGCGAAGAATCAAACCGAACACTCTCAAGAGAAACAAGTTTGTCTTCAAAAACAAAGAGAACAAGCGAGACTAAGACGAATTCGTAAGACAAGGCAGGAGCGGTGTATCCGTCTCAAGCGCAGACGGCAAACAGACAGTGCTGTCGCTGCCAAAAAAGCGAAGCAACGGTATGACCGAGAGCATTATCAGCAGAAACGAGCTCAGGAGACAACCCAGGAAAGAGAGCAGCTGATCAGGAGCATCATAGGCAGAAGCTGGCCCAAGAAACAACTCAGGCAAAAGAACAGCGCGTGAAAGCCACTCGACAATGAGCTGCTTCCCGACGCCACAATGAAACGGTTGCACAAGAGGTCCGCAGGCTTCAGGCTCAAAATGAGGCAACTTCCAGAGGCAACAATATCTGCATAGCCGTGGATGGGCTAACCCTGACAACCCGGCTCTGCACGAGCAGCAGGAGGACTGAAAATAAGCTAAAATAGTGCTAAAGAAGGCCAGCCAAGAGCTCCAAGGGGCAGGTAATACACGTCTATTTACTTTCTTCACTCAACTCGTCCGTTATGCATTGCTTCGAGCTTATCGGACATTTTTGTGGCCGCGATAAAGCTTTGTTGTTGTGATGCTATAAATTTTCACGACAGAAAACTGTTTTGACCGTTTGAGTCTTGACAGTTAAATTAACTTCCAGTGTCATACAGTGCAGAGGTTAATTTGCCACTTAACAAATAACTTGCTTTATAGACAAAATCACAACATATATATCACTCACACAGAAGAAGTTGGCGTTTCTGTGCATTTGATTAGAGAGAACTGTGTTTATTAAAATTGCAGCACTAGAAACCATGATTTCAGTTTATCAGAAAAACAGATCAAAATATTTGTCCTCTGTGAAATTATACAGTGCAAAAACTTGTGAGTTCTGGTTTAAGTAGGCAGTTTTTTTTAACTGCTCAGCTATTTTTATCGTGTACTGTATAACACTGTATAAGTACTATAAGTCAAATGTTATTTGAACTGTATTTTTTATGTTGGGCTAAACTTTCCAAAACCCGGCCACTACTTTCCATATACAGTCTTTGTTTGTGTTTACTTCTTTGTCTTACTAAGCCCCCCTTCCCTTTGCTATAAATCATAGTACATATACTAATATAAAATGTATATATAAATAAACAGAAATGATGTTTAGTAAACTAGAAATTGTTATGAATGATTATTTTGTCAATTTGGCACCTGGAAAAGAACGTAATTTAATGCTCAGTGTTGTATCCAGGATTTCAAAACTGGGGTGCATTTCCTTTTGCATTTTTGAATTAGCAGTTTAGCTGTACTTTATACATTACTGTGTATAAATTAATGTTCAGAAGAAATTTACTGTGTTAGTAGCTGGTGTGGGCAGAAAAAAATTGCCATGATCTAAACAAGTTCAATTAGATAATGCCCTGACAAGTCAATGCCTTCAGTAGACTGAAAGTCAAAAATCCATTTCCAAAGATACATAATTATAAGCCAAACAAGTCATTTGCATTTACCACAGTTTCATTTCACTTCAGCCAGCTCTTTACTAGCATTAATTTCTTTCTTTTCCAAGATAGAATTAGTGATATAGTTTAATAAGTTTTCTTTTGAACAAGTTTTTTTCCATGCACCTGGATATCTGGTGAGATATTGTCTAAACTGTTACCCCACCAACAAATAGTATCTCAAGCCACAGAACGCACTTTTTAAATTATAGACTTTGATGCTTGTTTTGTTTTTCATAGGTCCCTAAATATCAAGACAAGCATGAAGTTCACTAAGTCCAATTGGAAAAAGTATCTTTCTGTGATTAGGAAGAGGTAGTTTATACCCACATGACATGGGAAATAAGACTTACAGTTGTGGATAATGTGCAAACCTGACTCTCATTTGTCTAATATTCTGTAAAATTATTGAATATTTATAATTCATTTTTTCATTTTTACTCACAGGAGAGTATAGGGTTAGGGCTATGTTTCTCTGGCATGGAATTTTGTGTGTTTGTACATGTACTGGGCAACACATGCATATCAATTTGCTTCTGAGAAGTATAATGTAACCTACAGGTACTTGAGAAGTATGTAATATACAGTCTTTCACCAATGAATGTAGTTCAAACACTGACTATGTATACTTTCTTATGAGACAGAATAAATTACTGTGAAATGGACATGGCATGATGAATAATATCACAAGAACTTCCTTCTTTTAAGACCACCCTACATATTATATAATAAAACAAGACAGGCCCGTGGCCAGTGCGCTTGTGACGTCATTAGTACAATGAATAGAGACACGCGGGGTCCCGGGAGAGGAACTTTTGTCGTGCGTTTATATGCAAAAGATATTATAGCCGAGTCAGTTTTTGCACATGACGGATCCAAGAGCTCCCTTTATTTTTCTTGCCCTCTTTTCTTCTAATTTCGGTCAAACAGATATTCACGAAAAAGTGTATTATAATAATTGAGAGAAAACAATTATCGAAGGCCCCGTAGGAATATTCTTCGTTTGCAACAACCCAGTTTTCATTGCTTTCCGATGCACGTGACAGTACTTGTGTGACGCTTGCTTACAACCTGGCAACCTTGTTGAGTGAATTTTCAAGCTGACATGTTTTGTGGAGGAACTGTGTTGTCATTTTGTAATGGGATTGACTGGGGAATACCCGACATCTTAAGTAGCTGTAAGACAGCGTAATAGCCTTATCTCATCTTCCCAGCGTGTACACCATGTTCAAGTAGCTGTAATTGAAAGCTTTCAGACTTATCTCTGTAGCACATTAAAACATGACACTTCCCATGATGAAATTACTTCGTATGAAAAAGCCATCTCAGACATTACTCATCCTACATGTACAAGTCTGATCACTAATATGTTCAAGACTGCTATGCATTAAGCTTTAACGCAAAATTCTGGGTCGATACGAAATTAATCTCTATCGGAAGCTGCAGACGTTTGAATACCGTGACAACAAAGGCGTGCATCACGGGCTTGTGAAGCGAACATTACGGCTCGGATAGTCGGATATCAACCTTGAGCTTTTGAAGACTTCGAGGTATTCAGTGACAAATATTCTCGATGTAATCGCCTGCTGGTCTTTCCTGCTTTTGTTAAAGCGGCGTGAGTGAAAGCTAAGTAGCTGATGATTCGGGATTCCCCGTTCTATGATATTATGCTCGTGACATTTCATTGACAGATCTTGTATCTTAATCTCGCGTGATATTTGCCTCAAACCTATTAGTAATTCAATATCCTCAGACAATAAACAAAGAACCTTTACTGCAAGCAAAACGAAGTTAAACGCCGACTGTTCGTATACGCCGCACGTTACACAAAGCCGCAGAGTTTCCGACAAAGGGAGACGCTCTGCCCGCAGGGAAAAGTTCAAGTTCTATCAAGTTTCGACACGTCTTCTACTACTTATTCGATGTTCTTTCACACAAATATTGCTCAGAACACAGATACATTGGTTGAAGCGGTATCTATAATCGAGCATTTGCAAAACACAACTCTTCGTACTTTACGGGGGTCCCGCTGGTAACACATCAAGCATTTGTGTACGGCTATTTTCAAGTCTTCCGACGCTTAAAAACAATGCAAGCCAAAATCGCTCTTAAAGTATGGCTTCCGTGCATCCAGAAAGCCAACCGATGATCGTTTTGTTTGGATCAACAACTGAAGGACCGGAATTTTTTTCTATATCCCTTGATAGAGAAAACCCATTGTACTTGGTTCTGTGATTTTGATCTCTGAGTACGTCTGATCTTGCAATGCCTGTTTTTTAACACATTTTAAAACACAAACGTATCTTAGCACCTCGGTTACTTTTGGCAATCTTCTTTTTGAGCTTCTAGCTTTCTCGCAGCGATGGTTTATTGATCCTAATTTTCTCTTTCCATTTCCATCTGTGGCTTTTTATTGTTTACATGTTGTTTACATGCACGTTCTCGGAACGCATTAGCATTGTGAAGTACGTAAGCTCGGGTATAACCATGGACTTTTGACGACTTTGGGACTTCTTTGAAATGTATTCTTGTATTAGTCGCCTGCTTTTTCTACTCTTGTTCAAAATGCGTGAAAGGTTATTCAAGGGTACGTGGCTTGGCTCACGACTTCGTCTTGCAGGACTTCGGTTTTCTTTCACATAAACATTTGTGGGGATACAATAAAACTGAGCAAAGCGAGATCTACCAACGGTCACTTTTTCCTCAGCCATTTCCCAATTTTCAAATAACAACGCCATCTGTTCCACTGATTGTTTGACCTTCATGGCACCGAGCCAAAATGTCGCAACAACAACATAAATGCACAGCAGAGTGAAATTTTGATCCCAAACAAAAGTCAGATTTTCTGACGCTTTACTTGTATCAGCAAGAATAACACAAAGTAAAAGAATACAAAGTACCTTCAAGTTCACCCTCATACTAAACAGTTCCATATAATCCGCTATCAAGCGCTTGTCAAGAATCGCCGTCTTTACACAGGTTCTCGTCTTTGTATGTCGAGTGGCTTCGTTCAGCTTGTTCCTTCAAGTTCTCAAGGTTCTGGATGTCAGATTCTTCGTACATTTCTGTACAGTTGTGCATAGTTATGCAGTTCATTGATAAGTTCATTGCATTTGCTTTCATGGCTTTCAATATGGCTTTTGAGGCTGAACGGACCGACCCAAGCCAAAACTGCTCAATGAAATTTAGTATAGGTCTACCGCAGCCGGCGTATGCGTTTGTAAGATGAGCGGTCCATAAAATAATCCACAGAGCCAACTAAGGCAAGCAACTTGCTGTCTTCAAAATGGCGAAACTGCTCGCCCGCCAAGTCACTTGATCACAACGTCATCACAAATCACATGATAATACGAACCAATCACCGCATGCAGATTTCTAACCCAGAAAAATAAAAAAAATTAAAAAAATCGTTCTATTTTAAAGCTTGTGTCGTCACAAGCAATTACTGTACTCTTCAAACAGCAGTGGGATCCCAGGGAGGGGAGGGGGTAGTACTATGCCATATAGGTATGTGCCGACCCAAAGGGTATCGTTTTCAAACATTTTTAGTCTGAAATAGGGTATAGATTTTGCCTTTTTGGCCTGGGATAGGGTATGATTTTAATAGAAATTTGTTGCAGAGGACAATGCACAGCAAATGGAAAAAACACAGGGCAGAAATTGATGCAAAAGAAATAAATCTCTAAAATAGCTCTGAAATATGGTATTATATTTTGGAGTCAGGTCTGAAATAGGGTATATATTTATGGAGTCAGGTCTAAAATGGGTATAGTAAGTCAGATATTTTGGTCTGAAATAGGGTAAGGGGTTTTCAGGTCCAGGCGGCACACCCCCACCCAAAATTATGATGAGTACTCTCCGGAATGGGACACATGCCACTATCATGTAAATGCTAATAGTGTCATCCGCCTTTAATTACATTATATAATATTGAGATGCGTAGTGAAAGCATACAGTACATGAGAGCTCTAAGCAGTGTCATACATAATCGATTACTTGGGCGTGGGACCTCTGCGAATATCGTATTTCTAGTTATAATGTATACTCTGTTTAAACTAAAAACATGTAGCACGTAAGACTGAGGAGCACATGTGAACAGACACAGACCAAGAAACTTATTCGACAATCCACCTTCAATGTTAATTCTTAGCATGGACTGCAAATATTACAGTTGCTTATCAGTGATAATCACTCAAAAAATCAACTGAACACTCTTTGAGAAAACTTCTTCGCTGCTATCACCAAACCCTGACTATACATATTGCTAAATATGACCTACTGAAATACACCAACACCAGACTCTGACTTAATTGCTCCCAACTATCACTAAGTGCCAGCAGTACCACTAATAAATACGAACCATTCAAAAACGAAAGTGCAAACAATGCTGAGACACTAGTAAAAGTCAATTTGGCATATACACTAGAAGAAGATTGCAGCACCAACTCACAAGTCCAACAACGCAACTTGTCCAAGAAAATTTTCCATAACCAAGCTTGCCAAAAGTTGTTATACTGCCCTCGACAACAAGAAACTTATTCGAAAATCCACCTTCAACATCAATTCTTAACATGGACTGCATATGGTGCAGTGGCTTATCAGTGGTAATCACTCGAAAAATCAACTGAACACTCTTTCAGAAAACTTCTTCCCTGCTATCACCAAACACTGACTATAAATCTTGCAAAATATGACCTACTGAAATAGACCAACACCAAGACTCTGACTTAATTGCTCCAACTATCACTAAGTGCCAGCTGTACCACTAATAAATACGAACCATTCAAAAACCAAAGAGCAAACAATGTTGAAACACTAGTAAAAGTCAATTTGGCATATAAACTAGAGGAAGATTGCAGCACAGACTCACAAGTCCTACAATGCAAGCCGTCCAAGAAAATTTTCCAAACCCAAGCTTGCCAGGAGCTCTTATTTTGCCCACGACTTGCCACCTTTATATACTACGAACGTCTTTAAACTACCAAAATACCTCATTTTATATTTTTCTAACTATTATTCAATATTTCCCACTAATAAAACTCATTACTAAAAAAATTTATAGCATATTTAAAACCTCTAACCCATTTTAAAATTATTATATTGCATACTTTGTTTACCTTATCAACACTTAACTGTTCCCTTTACTCTTTTATTCTTTTAAATATCATTATTTTCTACTAATATAACCAATTACTTAATAATTATTACATTTCATTTATAACATCTGACCCATTTTTAAATTATTATAATGTATACTCTGTTTAAACTAAAAACATGTACCACGTAAGATTGATGAGCACACGTAAACAGACACAGACCAAAAAACTTATTCGACACTCCACCTTCAATGTTAATTCTTAGCATGGACTGCATACGGTACAGTTGCTTATCAGTGGTAATCACTCAAAAAATCCACTTAACACTCTTTCAGAAAACTTCTTCGCTGCTCTCACCAAACGCTGACTATACATCATCCAAAATATGACCTCCTAAAATAGACCAACACCAGACTCTGACTTAATTGCTCCCAACTATCACTAAGTGCCAGCTGTACCACTAATAAATACGAACCATTCAAAAACGAAAGTGCAAACAATGCTGAAATACTACTAAAAGTCAATTTGGCATATAAACTAGAGGAAGATTGCAGCAGGGACTCCCAAGTCCAACAACGCAAGTTGTCCAAGAAAATTTTCCAAACCCAAGCTTGCCAGGAGCTCTTATTTTGCCCACGACTTGCCACCTTTATATACTACGAACGTCTTTAAACTACCAAAATACCTCATTTTATATTTTTCTAACTATTACTCAATATTTCCTACTAATAAAACTCATTACTAAAAAAATTTATAGCATATTTATAACCTCTAACCCATTTTAAAATTATTATATTGCATACTTTATTTACCTTATCAACACTTAACTGTTCCCTTTACTCTTTTATTCTTTTAAATATCATTATTTTCTACTAATATAACCAATTACTTAATAATTATTACATTTCATTTATAACATCTGACCCATTTTTAAATTATTATAATGTATACTCTGTTTAAACTAAAAACATGTACAACGTAAGAGTGATGAGCACACGTAAACAGACACAGACCAAAAAACTTATTCGACACTCCACCTTCAATGTTAATTCTTAGCATGGACTGCATACGGTACAGTTGCTTATCAGTGGTAATCACTCAAAAAATCAACTCAACACTCTTTCAGAAAACTTCTTCGCTGCTATCACCAAGCGCTGACTATACATCATCCAAAATATGACCTGCTGAAACAGACCAACACCAGACTTTAACCTAATTGCTCCCAACTATCACCAAGTGCCAGCTGTACCAGTAATAAATACGAACCATTCAAAAACGAAAGTGCAAACAATGCTGATACACTAGTAAAAGTCAATTTCGCATATAAACTAGAGGATGCTTGCAGCACAGACTCACAAGTCCAACAACGCAACTCTTCCAAGAAAATTTTCCAAAGCCAAGCATGCCAAAAGTTGTTCTTTTGCCCTCGACACCAAGAAACTTATTCGAAAATCCACCTTCAATGTTAATTCTTAACATAGACTGCATATGGTGCAGTGGCTTATCAATGGCAATCACTCAAAAAATCCACTTAACACTCTTTCAGAAAACTTCTTCCCTGCTATCACCAAACGTTGACTATACATCTTGCAAAATATGACCTACTGAAATTGGCCAACACAAAGACTCTGACTTAATTGCTCACAACTATCACTAAGTGCCAGCTGTACCACTAATAAATACGAACCATTCAAAAACGAAAGGGCAAACAATGTTGAAACACTAGTAAAAGTCAATTTGGCATATAAACTAGAGGAAGATTGCACCACGGACTCACAAGTCCAACAATGCAAGCCGTCCAAGAAAATTTTCCAAACCCAAGCTTGCCAGGAGCTCTTATTTTGTCCGCGACTTGCCACCTTTATAGACTACGAACGTCTATAAACTACCAAAATAACTCATTTTATATTTTTCTAACTATTATTCAATATTTCTTACATATAAAACTCATTACTAAAAAAATTTCTAGCATATTTATAACCTCTAACCCATTTTTAAATTATTATATTCTATACTTTGTTTAACTTATCAACACGTACTGTTCCCTTTACTTTTTTATTCTTTTAAATATCATTATTTTCTACTAATATAACCAATTACTTAATAATTAATACATTTCATTTCTAACATCTGTCCCATTTTTAAATTATTATAATGTATACTCTGTTTAAACTAAAAACATGTAGCATGTAAGACTGATGAGCACACGTGAACAGACACAGACCAAGAAACTTATTCGACACTCCACCTTCAATGTTAATTCTTAGCATGGACTGCATATGGTACAGTTGCTTATCAGTGGTAATCACTCAAAAAATCAACTCAACACTCTTTCAGAAAACTTCTTCACTGCTATCACCAAACGCTGACTATACATCATGCAAAATATGACCTGCTGAAATAAACCAACACCAGACTCTGACTTAATTGCTCCCAACTATCACTAAGTGCCAGCTGTACCAGTAATAAATACGAACCATTCAAAAACGAAAGTGCAAACAATGCTGAAACACTACTAAAAGTCAATTTGGCATATAAATTAGAGGAAGATTGCAGCAGGGACTCACAAGTCCAACAACGCAAGCCGTCCAAGAAAATTTTCCAAACCCAAGCTTGCCAGAAGTTGTTATTTTGCCCTCGACACCAAGAAACTTATTCGACAATACACCTTCAATGTTAATTCTTAGCATGGACTGCATATGGTACAGTAGCTTATCAGTGGTAATCACTCAAAAAATCAACTTAACACTCTTTCAGAGAACTTCTTCCCTGCTATCACCAAACGCTGACTATACATCATGCAAAATATGACCTGCTGAAATAGACCAACACCAGACTCTGACTTAATTGCTCCCAGCTATCACTAAATGCCAGCTGTACCAGTAATAAATATGAACCATTCAAAAACGAAAGTGCAAACAATGCTGAAACACTAGTAAAAGTCAATTTGGCATATAAACTATAAGAAGGCTGTAGCAGACTCACAAGTCCAACAATGGAAGCCGTCCAAGAAAATTTTCCAAACCCAAGCTTGCCAGCAGCTTTCATTTTGCCCTCGACTTGCCACCCTTATATACTAAGCAGGGAGTCCTCTGACTTCTTGGCATTGTAAACTACCTGCAGAGATTTGCACCACACCTGTCCCAGGTGACTGCTCCAATCAGAAACCTCCTGAAGGAAGGCATAGCCTTTGTGTGGGAAGAACAAGTACAAGGAAGGAGCTTTGCCGAGATCAGAAGATTCTGGTTAGTGCACCGGTCCTACAGTACTTTGACCCAAAGCAAGAAACAGAACTGCAGTGTTATGCCTCACAGTACAGACTAGGCGCCAGCATCACACAGAATGACCACCCAGTTGCATATGCATCAAGATCCTTGACAGAAATTGAAGAGAGATATGCCCAAATCGAAAAAGAGCTACTGGCAATCGTATTCGGAGCAGAGAGATTCGAGAGCTACCTGTATGGCAGAAAGGTGGTGGTAGAAACAGACCACAAGCCCCTTGAGGCAATTTTCAAGAAGAGCCTACTTGGCGCCCCCAAGAGGTTGCAGCGAATACTGCTGCAACTTCAGAAATTTGATTTGGAAGTCAAATACAAGAAATGTACAACTATGTACTTACAGATACACTGAGCCGAGCATTCCTCACCCAGAAGCAACAAGAGCAGAGACCAAGAGAATAGGTGTTCCAAAGTGAGATAGAGAAGGAAGTGGAGGAGACACTGACTACATCCCAATCACTGACTCTGGCCTCATCAAGCTCAAACATGCCATAGAGGCAGTCATGCCTAAACTGAAGACAACCATCAAGGCAGGACGGCCAGAAACAAGGAAAGAAGTACTGCCAGAAATAAAGGACTATTTCAACTTCAGAGATGAGCTGACCATCCAAGACAGGATTGTATTCAAAGGAGACAGACTGGTCATCTCTCACAGCCTGAGAGCAGAGATCAAAGAAAAGATCCACTCCAGCCACTTAGGAATCCAGGGATGCCTAAGGAGAGCTAGACAAGCAGTGTACAGGCCCAACATGAATAAGGAAGTAGAGGAGTACATAGCCAAGTACGAAGTTTGCAACAAGTACCAATCAGAGCAGCCAAGAGAGCCCATGATTTCTCATCAAATCTCGGAACGTCCATGGCAGAAAGTGGCAGTCGACCTGTTCACACTCAAAGGCAAACAGTACCTTGTTTGTGCCGACTACTACTCAGATTACTTTGACAACATGGATCAAACGAAAGGAAAGCAGGTCATCAAGACCCTGAAGGTTCATTTCGCACGTCATGGGCTCCCCAACGAACTTGTTTCAGACAATGAACCAGCATTTGACTCACACGAATTCTGCACTTTTGCACCGAAGTACGAATTCGAGCACAACACAAGTTCGCCTGAGTATGCCCAATCAAATGGAAAGTCAGAAAGTGCTGTGAAGACTGCAAAGTAGATTCTGAAGAAAGCCTAAGCATCTGGCTCAGACCCCTATCTAGGGCTGCTAGCACATTGCAACACGCCAATGGAAGGCCTCAATACCTCTCTGGTCCAAAGGCTGTATGGCAGACAAACCCGAACAACACTACCCATTAAGACAAGCTTGCTTCTACCTGTTACCACAGCAGATGTGGAGAAGCTCCTGGAGTGTAAAGCAAAGCAGACTACCTACTACAACAGAGGCACAAAGGAATTGCCCACTCTTAAAGGGGAGGCGGTACGTATAAGACCTGCACGCAACTCTGATAGTTGGACTGTTGAGGACTGTGCTCAACACCTCGGTTCAGTGGTTTCCCCCGGGTAACATCCGGGGAATTTCTTTCCTGCGCACCAAGTCCTACGTTCGTAATGTAAACACGTTTTTGTTCTTCTTCACTGTGAGCGCTTTCTTGTTTTTAATTTGTCCACTTGGGCACCCCTACTACCGTCAATGCTCGGTAAGAAACATTGTTTAGCCTTTTCCGAAGTTTTCGTTTGTTATTTTGCCTTCGCGCAATTTAGCTAGTTATTCCTGTTATTTATAGTTAATGTTCTTTGCAGAATAAAACAGAGTTGCAGCAACAGCATTGTCACATTCTTATCAACATTTGGGATAGGCCCTCACTTAGGCGCCTATTCATGGACAAAGGCCACTGTGGACGGCCAAGTCGGCATACGCTCATACCAAGTGAGGACAGAGGATGGAAGGGTCTACCGTCTGAGACAGTCAAGAGATACACCAACGATGGAAAGGCCGGACTTAAGCCTCCTTCCTCACAGTCACCCAAGCACCCCAACAGACACAAGAGCAGAGACCCACAAGAGTACTACAGCACCCAAGTCATCCTATGACTCCAGACTTCCCAATGTAGTGCCAAAACCACCAAGCCCTGTGCAGACTTCCGCCAAAACACAAGCACCTGTCCAAACAGGTAGTCAGCCAAACCCACCAAAGTCAGTGAACGCAGCAGGCTCCACCAGAAGTGGAAGAGTTGTCAAATCTACAAATAGTGACTGTGTGTATCTGTACTCTTAGGTCAAAGTTTCAGGAAGGAACACTTGACTACGAAACGTTTATTTTCTGTTACAGTTTGTAGTCTCTTATTTGGAAAGGGAGGTGTAACGTTATGTTATAGATTACATGAAGTATAGTGATCGCATGAGGTTGTATTGCGACAAGACAAGATTTAAACGTGTTAACCAGTCACTTGTCTGTTCACTGAGTAAACAACAAAACATGGTACAGTTGCTTATAAATGGTAATCACTCAAAAAAAAGTTGTCGGGGACTGGGGCACAACCAATTAGTAAACAAAGTCACAAGATTAGTCATGCGACTAGCAACCGGAAACGCGTGAGAGTGAGAGCCAGTGAGAGGACAGGGCGTAGCCCCAAGAGAGAGAGAGGGATTCAGTGAGCAACCAGTGTAATCAACGTGATTAAAACTCTGAAAACAGTGATTTGTTGTGGATACGATTCTTGGGAGGCAAGAGATTCCCAACACGTGGCACCTCCGACCAAGGATATTGTAAGTATCATTAAGTCCTCGTTTAAGCTCAAAACAATGGACGCCGCCGAAACAACCAAAGCTGGAATGGAATCAGCTGAAGTTGACTCCCAAACTGGCGCAGCTGACCTACGCGATTAAAAGATCGGAAACAATCCTTGATACCGAACAATCAGAAGCCATCGGACGACAGCAAGAAGCGCTGAAGAAACTCACAGCCGAAGTAGACAACTTGCGAGGAGAAGTCGAAGGCCATAAAATAGCGGCGCAGCAAGAAACCCATGAGATCGACGAATGGAATACAAACATAGATGCAGAGATATCAAAAGCGGACAAAATGACCGGAAGGCTGAAAGATTGGCTGAAAAATCAGGAGATGAAGCAAGAAACGCAAGAGCGCGAAGAAAAGCTGAAATTTGAGCTAAAGCTGCATGAGACCAAAATCAAACTCCAAACAGAACTGCAGGACAAACAAGCAACGCAAGCACAAGCGTCAAATGAAACAACCAGAATGCAGGCGAAGCTTCCGAAACTGATCATTACCAAATTCAATGGGACGTACACTGACTGGCCCAGGTTTTGGGGACAATTTACGGAGACAATTGACAAAACCAGCGTGGCGCCCATCACTAAATTCGCATACCTGAGGGAGATATTAGTAGATAACGCGAAGAGGGCGGTAGAAGCATTGCCTTTCACCCCAGGTTATAACAGAGCGAAAGCCATTATTCAGGACAGATACAGCAAAGAAGCCGAAATCGTCAAGGCCTTTGTCAAGGAAATATTGGATCTCCCGTACACACCAACAGCAAACCCCAAGAGAATTCACGAGTTTTACGAGAAGTGGAACTACAACGTGCAAGCGCTTCAAACTCTGAACAAATTAAGTAAAGTGGATGGAGCAGTAGCAATGACGCTTGACAAGCTACCGGCAATTCGGGGAGACATCACCCGAACTGACACGAGCTGGGAAGAATGGGATTTCACGCAATTAGCCGAAGCATTGCGCCTCTGGACGCGACGGAACCCAATTGAATACCTAAAGTCAGAGGAATCGTCCCGAAAACGCGATGTAAAGCCGAGCCAAGTTTATCAGACTCAACAGAAGAAAGGCCAAGTTCCACCCAAACTCCGCACGTGCGTGTATTGCGACAAAGCCGAACACAAGTCGCCAGATTGCATTACCGTCACATCTCCAGAGGAGCGCAAGAAAATCCTAGCAACAAAACAGCTATGCTTTAACTGCACGGGTTCTGCACACAGAGCTGCCGAGTGCAGAAGCACCGCAACGTGTCGGCATTGCGCTAAGAGGCACCACACCTCGATCTGCGACATGTCAAAGGAAATCATACCGGAAGCGATGATGACGGCTCAGTCTAAAGAAGACAGTCAAGTAATCTATCCAACTGTACTCATCGAAGTCGACGGAATTAAGACGCGAGCACTCCTCGACACCGGGGCAGGAAATTCCTACGCATCTGCCAAATTGATCGATGCTCTGAAGAAAAGGCCTAAAGAGATCACAACCAAAAGAATCGAGATGATGTTAGGCACAACAACCGCCAAAGTAGAAATCTACCCAGCGACCATCAAAGCAATTAACGGCCAATTCTCTATGGATATCGAGTTGACAAAAGTGGACAAGCTGCAGCTGATGACACTCGAGAATCCTAATTACGAAGCGCTGCTGAGTAAATATAACCACTTAAAAAGAGTGAAGATTGATGACCACGACAACAAACCGCAACTTCCGATACACGTGGTCCTCGGAGTGAATGAATATGCCACCATCAAAACAAGGACAGCGGCACGAGTCGGGATACCAGGACAACCTGTCGCTGAGCGCACGAAACTCGGATGGATCATGATGTCACCCGGGAGAGAAGTCACAAGTCCACTTCTGTTAACGCAATCAACCAGCACAGACTACGAACAGCTATGCGCTTTAGATGTCCTCGGACTTGCTGACACGCCTGAAAATGATCAGGAGACCGTATACGAAGAGTTCAAGGAACAACTGGAAAGAAACGAAGCCGGATGGTACGAAACCAGATTGCCTTGGAAGGGAAACCATCCGCCATTGCCAACCAACGAAGCAGGCAGTCGAAGAAGACTGGAGCAGCTGATCAGAAAGCTACAACGAAACGGGAATCATGAAGATTACAACAACATCATTCAGGAACAACTCCAACAAGGAATAATCGAATCAGCACCTACAGTATCAGGCGGGAAAGAATATTACATCCCACATAAAGGTGTCGGTAGACAAGATGCCGAGAGCACAAAACTCCGTGTAGTCTACGACGCTTCTGCGAGAGAGAACAACAACCAGCCCTCACTGAACGACTGCCTCCACCCAGGACCTCCGTTGCAGAACCTACTTTGGAGCATTCTCGTACGATCAAGATTCCACCCAGTGATCATTACTGGCGACCTACGGAAGGCTTTCCTACAAGTCAGGATAAAAGAAGAAGATCGAGACTCCTTAAGATTCCACTGGAGGGAACCTGGAAGCACCAAGACCGAAACATACCGTTTCACAAGAGCCCTGTTTGGCCTCACGTCCTTGCCGTTCCTTCTTGGAGGAGTGATCAACAAGCACCTCAAGATATGGGAACCCCGACACCCAGAAATCATCAAAGAGCTACGTGATGACCTGTACGTAGACGACCTTGTGATGGGCGATGCAACTGTCGAGGAAGTGGCAGTGAAAAAAACTACAGCGACTACAGTGTTCAAGGACGCGACATTTGAACTACATAAATGGCATTCTAATGCCGAAGAACTCGAAACAAACAGTGACCCACATCCGGGGCATGAAGAGTTAACCTATGCCAAACAACAGTTGGGGACTCGCCCATCCGAAACAAAGCTGTTCGGACTAGTGTGGGACAAGAGTCGAGATACTCTGAGAGTCACGCTGCGCAAGGAAGAGACCAGCTGGACGAAGAGAAGCGCCCTGTCCCAACTGGCCAAGATCTACGATCCCTTGGGTCTAGCGTCGCCTACAACGTTAACCGGGAAACAACTCTATCATGAAATGTGCGACTCCAAACTACCATGGGATGCTGAGCTGCCAGAACACTTCACCGTAGAACGCGCACTCGCACCGCATCGAGAGCCAGTCTTGGAAGTTGCACTCCATGCATTCGGGGACGCAAGCACGCGCGGAGTAAGCGCAGCGGTCTACGCCGTCGTCCGACAGAAGCGAGGGACTACTCAAGGACTCGTTTGCGCGAAATCACGCCTCGCAAAACGCAACCTCACAATTCCACGACTAGAGTTAGTCACCGGACACATGGCAGTGAATCTTGCAACCAATGTGAAGTCAGCCCTCGACGCCTATCAAGTATCATTGCATTGCTGGCTCGACTCCACTGTGGCATTATACTGGATTAACGGTCACGGGGAGTACCGCCAATTCGTATCTAACAGGGTACACAAGATCCAGCAACACCAGAACGTCAAGTGGCATCACGTCCCAACAACTGAGAACCCCGCGGACTTGGGAAGTCGCGGGGGAAGCGTCACAGACAACCAACTATGGAAGCAAGGTCCGCTGTGGCTAAGCGATTCGACGAAGTGGCCACCAGGGTTAGATCTAGAGCCCTGCACCGAAACTAAAGCAGAATTAAAGGTGTCGCGGAACATCTTCGCCGCCGCGATCCAAGTACCTGACGCCTTTGACCAGTTGCTCGACGCCCACACACTGCACAAGGTACTACGAATCGGCGCGTGGATATGGAGATTTGCCCGCAATTGCCAAAATCCATCGGCACATCGAAAGACAGGGCCACTCGACACGACTGAGATAGAACAACAGAAAATCTGGTGGATCAAGCGAGCGCAACTTGACGCACAGACGAGTGACCACTTCGAGGAAGACAGGTTGCAGTTGAACTTGCAGCCAAATGACCAGCAAATTCTAGAGTGCAGAGGCAGGATACAAGGGGAGTACCCAATCTGCCTACCCGACAGCCATCCATACACCTACAAGTTGGCACAACAGGCACATCTAGTGACACTACATGGTGGAGTTGCGCTGACCATGGCCAAAGTCCGGGAAGCCTACTGGGTCCCAAGATTACGCCGCCTCATCAAAAGAGCAAGAAGAAACTGCTGGGGATGCAAGAGATTCAGGGCCCAAGCATACCAATCACCGCCTCCAGGCAACCTCCCCAGTACAAGAACGCAAGGAAGTACGCCCTTTCAAGTTATAGGCATTGACTTCACGGGGCCCATCCATTACCAGTCTAAAGCTAAGACGGAGAGCAAGGCATACCTGGCGTTATACGGGTGTAGCCTGACAAGGGCAGTTCACCTAGACTTACTGAAGTCTTTGGAAGCCAAAGAATTCATCGCAAGTCTAAAGCGATTCATCGCACGGAGAGGCAGACCAGAGCTAATATATTCAGACAACGGGTCCACCTTCAAAGCCACACAGAAATGGCTACAGCGAGTACAGAAAGACGAACGACTCAACCAGGACCTCGCTGACCTCTCCATCAAGTGGCGGTTCAACCTAAGTCGAGCACCATGGTAGGGAGGCCAATTTGAGCGTCTCATAGGCCTGTTCAAGAGCGCCTTCTACAAGTCCATAGGAAACGGAACCCTACGATGGGCAGAGTTGGAGGAAGTGATATTAGACGTCGAGATTGGCCTTAGCAACCGCCCTCTGAGTTACCTAGAGGACGATGTTCAGCTTCCCGTGCTGACCCCCAACTCGATGCTACACATCAACCCGAATTACCTGCCCAAGCTGAAAGCTCACCACCTGCAAGAGACGGATCTACGAAGGCGAGCCAAGTACCTTGACAAGTGCAAACAAGCAATGTGGAGTCGCTGGACCTGTGAATACATAAGAAGTCTCCGGGAACAACACCGGAGAGCAGGAGGAGAGCAAACCCCCCACCCAGACGTTGGGGACGTCGTAATCATCAAGGATGAGCAGAAGAACCGAAACCAGTGGAAGTTAGCAATCGTGACAGAGCTCATCAAAGGGAGAGATAACATTATGAGAGCCGCCAAGCTGAAGTCAAGCAAAGGCAACCTCGAGTGAGCTATCCAACACCTCTACCCATTGGAATTGACGTGTGACATCCAGCAGACGGTTCCACTCAACCCAACTGTTCCACCATTCAATCCAAGACATAAGAGGGATGCTGCCGCGGCGGCTGAACTACGGATTCAACAAGTTGTGGGCGAGGAACAGAATGAACATTGAACCCTGAAAGAACGTTTAAGAACACCAATATTCGTTTCAATAATTTGTTAAGTTTTGATTACAAGGAAATTCACATGCCCAGTCCAAGTACGTATGAACATGTACATCTCAACTGAGAATGTACATGGGGGAGTGTGTCGGGGACTGGGGCACAACCAATTAGTAAACAAAGTCACAAGATTAGTCATGCGACTAGCAACCGGAAACGCGTGAGAGTGAGAGCCAGTGAGAGGAGAGGGCGTAGCCCCGAGGGAATAACTTAGCAAAAATAGGAATAACAAAAGGAAGAGAGAGGGATTCAGTGAGCAACCAGTGTAATCAACATGATTAAAACTCTGAAAACAGTGATTTGTTGTGGATACGATTCTTGGGAGGCAAGAGATTCCCAACAAAGTGAGCACTCTTTGAGAAAACTTGTATAAACTAGAGAAATGTTGTAGCAGGGACTCACAATGAATAGTTGTAAAGAAACATCCAACTGTTCAGATTCTGGTATTTGGTGGCCTGCCTATGTAGAAGATGAAGGAGTTTTTTGCCTCCTTCATAATAAGATTCACCATTATCACAAATGCAGAGCCTGGGGATGTTGTGCTGACAACTGCATCCCACCCCAAATTCTAAAGGAATGTGCAACGGAACGATCTCCCTTACTGGTCATCATACTTAATAAATCCCTAACTACAGGCTCACTACCCCTCAAATGGAAAATGGCAAACATAACCCCAATTCATAAAAAAGGAGCAAAAGAGAAAAGAGAAAACTACCACCCAATTTCACTAACTTCGATCGTTTGCAAAATCTGCAAAATGATAGTACGAGACCGAGTGGTACAGTTTTGGAAAGAGCAGAATGTATTCAACCCAAAGCAATTTGCATACCTCAGTGGTAAGTCGACGGTTGCCCAGCTACTGTCCAGCTATAACAACTGGGCCACAGCAAGAAACAGATCCAAACCAACACAGCATTCCTGGACCTGTCAAAAGCCTTTGAGGGTCATTAATGACCCTGAAAGTGACACAATGACCCTACAATCTGACCTAAACTAGATATGATCAAGGATTACAGTGCGTCCGTGCTATCTATATATATATATATATATATCTGCAAAAGCTATACTTCTAAAAATATATATATATTGCACATACAAGATGGTGCAACAGCCAGTACCATGTACCGCCTGCAAGGCCAAATCATTGCCACATGCAAATACTCAAGAACTGAATGCAACAGGTTTGTTTCATAACCTGTACAATGTTAACTACAACGATTTTCGATTGCAACGAAAACACGAAAGTCATCAAAGTCATGTAAAGTTGCACTAACAATACTAAAATGGTTCTTTGGATAGCAATTTGCAGTCTGTAAACTAACAAAAGAGAACGTTGGAGAAGAGTACATCAAGTTGCTAACATGCTATCAATATAATAAGAAATGTTTATGTTGCATTCCACTTGGATTGCTCATTTGCAGCCTTCTCAAAACCAGGTGGTCGGCGGCTCATTGAGCCGCCTCGTCTGATACTTTGACCGCCTCCGTCACATCAATTTCTAACAACAACAATTTCTTATAAACACGCAGTCAAGCAGATGCTGAATTTCTGAGAGATGCGTTGAGTCCAAACTCACATAGAATCATGTGTCTGGATCCAGGTAACTGCTTATCGTCAGGCAAATTCACTCCAGTAAATAAATCACCATGATTTTACTGAAAAACAAGTGCAGTTTCGAAATATCTGGGCAACGTCACTTCTTTACCGCCATTTTGAATGGTGGCTGGTTTTTGCACAATTGCTTTGATGCACAATGGCTTTGTTGCAAAGCAATGTGCTGACTTAAACGACTGCAGGCGGCGGGAGAGAGAGAAGCAAACAGGAACGAAGATAACAACATTTTTTGCCAAAGCGCCAAGAAAGGAAGGACTATTTTGCGTATGACATATCTACAGATTTACATTCATTTACTGAATGCACGTTCTGAGCAGTTTACTCGGATTTCATTTTGTATTGATTTCCGAATACGTCTCGGTAATTTCTGTCAGTACAATCCGGATAATGCACAGTTTTTCCGGCCTAATGCTGAACCAGTCATCGAGTTAGTTCAACACTCAAATATGTTAACTTTATACTCATTGTGTTTCTTTCCTGGCCTGCTGGGTTTGAGAGGGCTGAAGTCCTGTAGTGGACAAAACCACAATTGTCAATTATCGTTTATACTTGATTTAGAATATAGTAAAGAGACATGATTGAAACATTTAAACATCTGAAAAAGTGCTCACAAATGCTGGACACAGCATTTAAGGAGAGCCTAAATTTCAAAATTTTCCCGGGGAAGCATGCCCCCAGACCCCCCTAGCAAATCGTGCCTTCGGCACTCAACCAAGCCTACTCCTCCTAGCAAATAACTTACTCTTCCAAAACATTTTGAGAAGGCTGTCATTTGTTTTATAGTCATTGTTAAACTCCACTGACATGGCCATGATTTTAATCATGGCAACGAAAAGACAAAAGCTGTTGCCAATGTCATGTAAATGTTGCACTGCATTGTTACCAAATAATGTTGAACGATCTTTTGGATAACAATTCAAGGTCTGTAAACTAACAAAATAGAACGCTGGAAAACAGTACATTAATATGACAATGAATATGACAATGTTTATGTGCCATTCTACTCTAATCACCTACTATAGACAAGGTCAGAAACTCGTATTGTTGAGCTTCATAGCTCAGCAAAATAAAATGATCCGCATTCGTGTCCAATCGCCAAAGGGAATTAATACGGTGGCAAACTCTTGGATGCAGAGAAAAGTTGCATCTCCTGTGGAAAACAGCTGAGTTGACACATCACAGGATGGCGAAGGCATGAGAAGAGCAACAATCAGGACCAAACTGGACCATATCCACCCAGAAACGCAGAACACAGAACAGAAAATGAAACATAACAGAGAAGGCAGACAGACAAAGGAAGGAAACCTAGTACTCTGCGACTACGTACTCATCAAGCAGCCCAAGAGGAACAAGTGGAGCACCCCATATGAACCAGTGTTCTACACTGTGAACAACATTTGAGGTTCCCAGATAACACCCAGGCAAATCACGGATGGGAGAACAAGCTGCCGGGACACAAGCCACTTCAAACTGGCAAACGCAAGTGATCAACACCACAGACAAACAGGAGACCAGAGTGGAACCACAATGAACAACAATTGCCAAGAACAAACACAGAGATGCAACCTTAACCGACATACCACTCACTGATGAACCTGATAAGCCACCCCAGGAGGAATGCAGAGACAGAGGGAAGGAACAGGTACCTGTAAAAGAACTGGAGAACATGAAGGCAGACACTGAGATGAACCAAGCCGAACCAGCAGGCGAACTGGGGACCGGAGACCAATGCAGGACAAACCCAAACCAACCAAGACGGGAGAGACGAAGACCAGACTACCTAAAGGACTACGTTGAAAAATAAGTGAAGAATTGAAGTCACTTATTCATTACAGAACATTGTCGATGTTATAAACAATAGGAACATCGTTGAGTTACAAGTTTAATAATCAATTATTGATCCACATTGAGCAACATTACAGTAATGCTCTCTGCTAAAGCTTTGGAGGAATGTAGTATCCACAATTAACTATGTTACGTCATGTTATTTACATGCCCAATGATCACGTGATATCAGTAACCAATTAAAATAGTCTTTATCTGTCATGGCGTCTGGTGATTATACAGTATTTATAGTTACTGTAATTTAGTGACATAGAGTACTCTATTTTAAAACTTATTTGTTAGGAGGTATTTTAAGCTTTGATTCCATATTTTGTTGGGAGCCATGAAAGGGCTAACCTCAGGTATTCCCTTCAAAGTGATTTTTTAAGCTCGCATTGAGCACAAAGTGCTGAAAAGCAAGCTTTGTGCGATCCAGTCGAATGGAATGTGTCCCGGTGCTGTCAACAATGGATTCCAAATATGGAAGTCGTTCTGTTCCCAATTTGGGTAGTTTCGATATTACCGAAACGCAACAAGATCAAGAACGCGATCGTCGAAGTAGTCTTTGCTGTGGCATTTTTAAGCGTCCCACCTTATTGCAGTTAAGACTGTCAGTCAGTCTGTCATGCTGTGTCAACAATTGCCTTTGAAATTTGAGCATCAGCGAATACGCATGAAGAAACGAAGAGATGGGAAGACGTTTTCTGGAGTTATTTTGATTGTTATCATTGTATTCCTGAATTGCCAGTAGATCTGTTGCACTTCCGAACCATTATCACAGAGGTTTCGGTAAATTTTCGGTTTGACAAGCGTAAGTCAAAGTTGAAAGACGCGTGACCACTGACAGCCCTGATCGCAATCAAGCGACTTTAGTTTGTCGAAACATTTCTATCGTTTGATTATATTTGCTTTGCTTCGGATAGTTATCGCCAGCAATGAGAAATGCTTTAGAGAACTGAGAGAAGAAGAATTCTAAAGTGAATTTGACCAAAACCGCAAGTAATGTCAACAAGTGATCAGATTTCATTTAAACCTATCCGACTTGAAACTCAGCCAAAAGAAGAAAAGCGTGTTTTCTTTAAGCATGTATTTAGCTTGAATGCAGCGCAGGCTGGAGTATCATGGCCTCTGATGAATATGTACATGCTGAACATAAGCTGTGCATGACATGAGTAATGAAGTCACTGATAGACTTTTTTCAGTGCGACTCCGGAAGGTCTCCTTCCGGTTCAAAGATTTGGACTCGGTGAAGGATTTTAAATTCTCCCATTTCGAGCGTCTAAGTTTTATAATTTTCACCCTCTGCCACCTCGTAACTGAGGGTTTTCAAAACTGAGACTAGCAAATACGCGGTTCAGCAAAAGTGGAGGCCCACGGAAACGGATGCGAACTTGACATACCTAAAATTGAGCAATTTTTGTGTCTACTGCGCATGCGCAGCAGACACTATGCCATCGTCTGGAAATCCGAAAGTAATGTAAGTTAACAATGGAATGAATCGGATCCAATCAAAAACAAAGAAGATTTTGCGCAATGCCATCGGATCACGTCGCCCGTTCTCGCGAGCCAATCAAGACAAGAGACGACCAAAGATCGCTGAACAGCGTGGCGTGTTTGTGTTTGTGGAAGCTTGGCGGTGAAAGCGTTGGAGTTTTGGTGAGTGGTTATACAATGAATTTCGCTAGATTTGCTAGTACGACTTACCACAGCTTTCAAAGCGTGCATCAAGTCGGTCAAATGAAAGGTTTTCGGAGCTTCTTTCGAGTTATAGGTGGATGCATATTTCGACGAGAAACAGCGTCAACACCAAACCACCCAGCGAGACGGACACAAGAACACTTTCAAATCGATGCTGAGCCCCGTTTGGGGAAACAAAAGCCCGTAAAGGGAAACAATGAGCCTCCTCGGAGGATGATTGAGCCTCTTCGGAGGATAAATGAGCCTCTTCAGAGGATGATTGAGCCTCTTCGGAGGATAAATGAGCCTCTTCGGAGGATGATTGAGCCTCTTCGAAGGGCGAATGAGCCTCTTCGGAGGACGAATGAGTCTCTTTGGAGGATCAGTGAGCCCCATTGTGGGAAAATTCAGCCCGTCCGCGGGATAAATAAAGTCTTTCATGCAGAAACTTTCGCTGTGCTACGGGAGCGTGATGAACAAATCGCACCTTTGACTGACTGAGCATCTGTGAAAGCTGTGGTAATTCGGCAAGGAAACTATGCTAGTACACTAAATGGACAAAAGCTAAACTCCTTAGCGATCAGTATCAGCGAGTGTTCACTGAAGAAGACCTAACAACCTTACCTGACTTGCCGACAGATAATGTTACGGGTATGGAGGATATATTCATCACTACGGAAGGTATCCACAAGCTACTTAAAGAGCTGAATATACACAAGGCTATGGGACCAGACTTATTACCAACAAGAGTGTTAAAAGAAGCTGCCGATGAGATTGCGCCAATCCTGACATTGATATTTAATCAATCCTACAACACTGGTACCTTGCCACTTGACTGGCTCTCGGCAAATGTAACAGCCATATTTAAGAAGGGAAAGCGCTCTGACCCAGCCAATTACAGACCTGTATCTCTTACCTGCATCTCCTGTAAGCTCATGGAGCACGTTGTGTATAGCCAGATCATGAAACATCTTGACCGCAACAACATTCTAGTGCACTACCAGCATGGCTTTCGTCAAGGCCACTCCTGTGAATCACAGCTGATCTGTGCAATTGATGACCTTGCCAGATCAATGAAGGCAAGGAACCAAATAGACTTGTTGATCCTAGACTTTTCAAAGGCATTTGATACTGTACCACATGAGCGTCTCCTACGGAAACTCAACCACTATGGACTTCCTAGACAATTACTGTCCTGGATTAGAACATGGCTGACTGAACGCCAACAACGAGTAATTGTGGATGGAGAATCTTCCGAATCGGTGCATGTACGCTCCGGAGTGCCTCAAGGAACTGTTCTGGGACCTTTGATGTTCTTATTATACATTAATGATATAGGGGTAGGATTATCGTCCAACATTAAATTATTCGCAGATGACTGCTTACTCTATAGAACAGTCAACTCCCAAGATGATGCCAAACAATTACAATCAGATCTCGACATCTTAGTAGAGTGGTCAAAAACTTGGCAAATGTTGTTTAATCCAGCTAAGTGCTACACCCTTAGAATATCTAGGCTTCACTCTGAAACTGTACATAACTACCACATATCAGGGACAGCACTAAAATCAGTTAGTGAGCATCCTTACCTAGGTGTGCACCTGTCAAACAGTTTAAGGTGGAACGCGCATATTGCTGAAATAACCAAGAAGGCAACCAAGCAGTTGAATTTTGTCAGGCGTAATCTATCCAAATGTTCCACCCAGGTGAAATCGATGGCATATAAAACACTAGTAAGGCCACACTTAGAGTATGCTTCAGCAGCATGGGACCCCTATACTAAGGGGAACATAGAACAAATTGAGGCAGTCCAACGCAGATCTGCACGTTTTGTAACCAACTGTTATGATAGGTATAACACTAGCATAACTAGTCTTATTAAGCATATAGGGTGGGAAAGCCTCGAAGTTCGGAGAAAAGTCAATCGTCTAGCAGTTTTTTATAAAGCCCTTAACCAACCAAGTAGCTGTTCCACTACCAAAGGACCTTTTAACACCAGTAAGATCTACCAGACACCAACACTCCCGGTCCTTTATTCAGATGCCCACTGGTCCAGATTATTATAATTATAGTTTTTATCCTAGAACCGTAAGAGATTGGAATGCACTACCTGAATATGCAGTTCAAGCAATTAATGTAGAGAGTTTTAAAATGGCCATTGTACAACATTTTGGGAATTAGGATTAGGATTAGGATTTACAATTAAATATTTTAGGATTTTATTTCTCTTAGTACTTTTAACTTTTAATTGACTACTAGTTTTGCTAATTAGATAATTAGATATTTTGTATTTAGGTAATTAGATATTAATTAATTGATTTAGTTGACTGGTTGATTGGACAGAATGCTAGCCATCCTTTGACCTATTTGTTTTTTTATCAATTTATTTGTATTGGAATTCTACGTGATGCTGTAAGGCTTTGTAGAAAATAAACATAGATCTAGATGTTGTCAACAAGTATGATTTAAACCTCAGTTTAATAGAATCTTGTGATGAGACTGCGAACAACAGCCCCGAATTATGCAGACCGACTGCAAGGAAATGCACCACACAGTCAAAAGTCAAACGATCGTTTAGAGACCGCGAACCGTCGAGAATACCTAAGAAAATCATGCAAACAATGAGAAGGAGAAAACTAAGACCCAAACTGAAGAAGATACTTAGAACATCTGCTCCCAAATCATCCAGTATGTACAAGCTAGCAACTGATTATAAGAGTTGGTATGTAAACTTGGTCCACAGAAGTAACTTGTAGTATCCAGTCCTCCTAGACCGCGCGATTATGGGATGTAAGAGAGACGGGGAAAAGCACATGGTTGAGTAAAAGCAGTTTTTATTGTGTTTACATTGGCCCTTGTATTGGCTTCTCTATCGTCGTTACTGAGGGTACCACAACTGGCAACGAGGATGTGTCTAAATAGATCGCAGTGAAGCTACAGAATTTGTTGGTGTAGATTTGTAGTCGGCATGGCGAGCGGCGGAAAATCGAGCGGCGAAGACTCGAGCAGCAGTCAACCGACGGGAAGCGGTGGGAACCCAAATATCGGTGGAACTCCGTCATTTGTGCCGCTGGATCTTGGATCACTGAAAGAATTTGACACCAAAGGAAATCCCCATGGAATATCACAGCGGTGGAAGAAGTGGAAACGTGCGTTCAACTTGTACTTGGAAGGAAAGGGAGTGACTGTGGACTCGCAACGGCGAGCGCTCCTTTTACATGTGGCCGGCTTAGACGTCCAGGAAATCTATTATACCCTGGTAGATGACGATGAACAGAAGGATTACAATGCTACAATGAAGGTACTCGATGATTACTTTATTCCGAAGAGTAATGTTTCGTTTGAAAGACATTTGTTTAGACAAATAGCGCAGAAAAATGACGAAACTGTCGACCAGTTTGTGTGCAGACTCAGGCAGCAGGCGACTAGTTGTGACTTTGCAGCCCAGGAAGACGATTACATTCGCGATCAGCTGATTGATAAGTGCCACTCTAACTATCTGCGGCGAAAATTCCTGGAGAAGGGAGGGTCAGCGAAACTTGATGACCTACTGATACTCGCCAGAGCACAGGAAGCAGTCGACCGCCAGCTGAAAGCTATAGAGAATAATGCGAGTACCAGCGAAGTAAACATGGTTTCCAACACGAAGTTAAACCGTCAGAGCAGAAGCGGTGGTACAGGAGCTGCAGGCAGTAGCCATGGAAAGACCTGTTTCAACTGTGGCCGTGAAGGACACTTCGCCAGGGACAAGAAATGTCCAGCACGTGGCCAAACATGCAAGCAGTGTGGTGAAGTGGGACATTTCAAAGTCAAATGCCCCCAGATATCAGCGAGTAATGTACAGCAGCGACGAAGTGCCAACAGGATGGAAATCAACGTAGCAGCTACAGTGGGAATCGTTCCAGTCATCGCCGTGGCAGGAGATCTGAGGCAAATTTTGTACAGAGTAGCAAAGTGGATGAACCTCCAGCCAACCCATACTACTCATTTGCCGTGGAACACAGGACAGGCCCGGATGAAGGTCTCGTAACACTAAAGGTGGGAGGAGTCGACATGTCTGATGTCCTGATTGACTCGGGAGCAACCTGCAACCTCATGGGCTAATCAACCTGGGAGTGGCTAAAGGAAAATAGAATTCAGTGCGAGTCACGCAAAGGAGCAAAGGTCCTATTTGCCTATGGAAGTAAAGAACTGTTGCCAACACTGGGAACATTCACAACCGTCATCGAGTCATTGGAAAACAACTCTAGCTGTTCTGCAGAATTTGTTGTCATAAGGGGCGAAGGCCGCACTCTACTCTGTCGAGAGACAGCAGAAACACTTAAATTACTTCAAGTCGGACCCATCCAGGTAAACAGTGTCGTTGGCGAGCAAGAACTGATATACGGAGGGAGTATCAAGACCTTTTCACCGGAGTAGGCCTTCTGAAGGACTACAAGATCAAATTACATATCGATGACTCAGTGCGACCAATAGCCCAGAAACCCCGACGACTACCATTTGGTCTACGCGCTAAAACGGAGGAAAAGCTGGACGAGCTACTAGATGCAGGAATAATTGAGGAGGTGCCGGAAGGACCATCTAGCTGGGTCTCCCCGTTGGTAGTCGTACCGAAAGGGGATGGAGACATTCGGGTGTGTGTGGATATGCGCCGTGCCAACGAGGCAATTACCAGAGAACGCCACCCAATCCCAACAGTGGAAGAGCTTATGGACGACTTGAATGGAAGCACGGTGTTCAGTAAGCTGGACTTGAAGTGGGGCTTTCATCAAATTATGCTGAGTGAGGAAAGTCACCACATTACTACGTTTGCAACTCACCGTGGTCTGTACCGCTACACAAGACTCATGTTCGGAATTATATTTGCTCCAGAAAAGTACCAACAGATCATCAGGGATGTCCTCAGGAAGTGCGAAGGGGTGGCCAACATCGCAGACGACCTGATTGTTCATGGTAAGGACGTGGAAGAGCACGACAGAAGACTTTTTGCAGTTCTGGAGAGATTGAGAGAGGCTGGACTGACCCTGAATGGGAAGAAATGCGAGTTCAGGTTGTCAAAGCTTACCTTTTTCGGACATGAACTGACAAGCAAGGGAGTAAACCCGAGCGAAGAGAAGGTGGGCGCTATCAAAGATGCAGAACCACCCAAAGACGCAAGTGAAGTGAGGTCGTTCATGGGACTGGTCCAGTACTCTGCAAAGTTCCTCCCCGACCTAGCAACAATTGCACAGCCCATACAAGAGCTGACAAGGAAAGGTGTCAAGTTTGTTTGGGGCACAAAACAACAATCAGCATTCCAAGAGCTGAAGCGGTTGATCACACATGCGGACACGCTGGCGTATTACAAAGTTGGCTGTAGGACCCGGATCGTAGCAGACGCATCACCATTTGGACTAGGTGCAGTGCTGACCCAGCAGCAGGGAACGGATTGGAGGATAATTTCGTACGCATCCCGCAGCCTGACTGACGTAGAACGCCGCTACAGTCAGACAGAGAAGGAGGCACTGGCGCTAGTCTGGGCGTGTGAATGCTTCAACCTCTATGCCTTTGGCCAACATTTTGAGCTTGAAACAGACCACAAACCCCTGGAGTGCATCTATTCACGCACGTCAAAGCCCTCAGCGCGAATAGAGAGATGGGTCTTGCGTCTCCAGTCGTACGATTTCAAGGTGGCCTATCGCCCAGGAAAGGCAAACATTGCTGATGCGTTGTCCAGGTTGAACTCTATGGTCCAGCATGATGTGGGCGAGGAATTTGACTACGTTCGAGCAGTGGTGGAAACCAGTGTACCAGCAGCCCTATTGCCAAGGGAAGTTGAGAGAGCATCCGCCAATGATCCAGAGTTGTGTGCAGTGAAAGCCTGTGTCCGGACTGGCAACTGGGAACAGTGTCCGGTGTCAGCGTACCTGCATATAAAAGATGAGCTATGCGTGTATGGAGAGCTGTTGCTACGTGGCACCAGGATAGTCATTCTGCAAGGTCTGAGAGATCAGGTTACCAGATTGGCACACAAGGGCCACCAAGGGATTGTCAAAACCAAAAACAGGCTACGGAGCAAGGTATGGTGGCCAAAGATGGATCGGGATGCAGAGAAGATATGCAAGGCATGCCATGGATGCCAGGTTACAGGAGAATACAGTGCACCAGAGCCGATGGCTCGAGTACGTTTTCCAACCGGTGCATGGCAGGACTGTAGTGCAGACCTACTTGGTCCCCTGCCCTCAGGAGACAATATCTTAGTAGTGGTAGACTACTTTAGCAGGTACTATGAGGTCGTGATTATGAGGTCGACAACCTCTGCCAAGATCATCGAAGCAATCACCCCGATCTTCGCAAGATTTGGAGTGCCCTACTCTCTGCGAACAGACAATGGACCTCAATTTGCCTCTAAAGAGTTCACAGCATTCTTAGTAGATCATGGTATAGAGCAGCGAAATACAATTCCACTTTGGCCTCAGGCAAATGGCGAGGTCGAACGACAGAATCGCACGCTGTTAAGGGCGTTGCGGATAGCACAAGTGGAAGGTAAATGCTGGAAGATGGAGCTGACCAAGCATCTGACAGCATACCGGTCAACCCCTCAGACGACAACAGGCACCTCACCCTATTTCCTTATGTTTGGGCGGGAAATGCACACCAAGTTACCTGACATCAGGAGAGGAAGGCAGATCATGGACGAAGAGGTGCAAGAAAGAGATTGGGAGAGAAAGATGAAGGGCAAAGAGTATGCCGATGACAAGCGCAGAGCAACGGAGAGCGGCATCGAGGCAGGTGACCTAGTACTTGTGAAAGCCCCGAAGAAGAACAAGTTGTCTCCAAACTTTCATCCAAGTCCTTTCTCAGTCGTCAAGAAGGAAGGGGGAGAGGTCACACTCAAAAGTCCTGAAGGCGTTGAGCTGAAGCGCAACACATCATTTGTCCGGAAGTATGTCGAGGACAGCATCGGTCCAGAAGAGACCCATGGTGACCCTACTCAGATCATACCGGATGACCATGATGATACAACACCGACACAGGACAGTGGTGCGAGGGTGACAGAGCCTACACACAGCGAGCAAGCACAGCATCCTACTGCGAGCACCAGGCCGCAGCGCACAAGAAGGATGCCAGACCATTTTAAGGACTTTGTTTTCCCATAGACTTACGGCATCAGAGACATTTGGTCGAACTCGTTTGTTTTGTTTTTTTTTACTTGTTTAGGTTTTAAGGATTATGAAATCTAAGAAAAGGAGGGATGTAGTATCCAGTCCTCCTAGACCGCGCGATTATGGGATGTAAGAGAGACGGGGAAAAGCACATGGTTGAGTAAAAGCAGTTTTTATTGTGTTTACATTGGCCCTTGTATTGGCTTCTCTATCGTCGTTACCGAGGGTACCACATAACTGCTTTTTCAGCACATTTTTAAAACTTCCAAGATGCTGTACTAGGGTTCAGAAATGTACTTCCAAAACCCAGAGTTCTTTATTTTGTCACCACAAGACGTATAGTAATTGTCGCTTTGATTATGAGCAATATTGTTTCTAAAACAAAGCTCTTAATGTCAGGTGATATTGAATTAAGGTATCAGGATACCCTCCGGACTTTGCCAGATTCGAAAAAATTTTTTTTGGCTTAACGAAATTATTACATGTTTTACCTTGTGTTTCTGAAAACAAAATTTGGATACCTATTTTTTTCCTCGAGATATTTAAACGAAAGGATTTTATATTTCTCTTTCTCGCCGGAAGCTACCTGTCAACAGATCGTTAGTATCACCCGTCTGCGCAGCATGCGGCTTGCGCGTCAGTCGTGCAAAACAATAAAGTACAAATTTTAGCCGCGCGACGGATAACGCATGACTAACAGCAGATCTGCAAGAATATCGAAATGCCATAAGAAATATTTCCCTGTATGCCTTTGTGAACGCTTTCTTACGTTTAGAACGAGTTTGTCGTTTGCTTGAACTCATTCCGAATTCCAACTGTGGCTGCAAAAGGTTGAATTGGTGTCGAGTGGTGTGTGCAACTGTGAAGCGAAAATAGATGTTGCAAAACTTACCCGAACGAAGCGTTGATGTCCGTAGTTATACACGGCGGCCTTTTGTGCTGCGTGTTTCAATTACCGACAAAATGCCTGGAAAGCCTCTATGCGAAAGCACTAACTGCGGTGTTTTGACAGATTGCTGACAGATGAGGCGATTATGTAAACAGGTTTCCGGCTCCCTGGTCAGAATCTTTAAATGTGTTTTTCTCGGTGTTTTCGAAACGCGGAAAAGTGTTTCTTTCGGAAACCTGCATTTCACTGGATTTTAATCGATTGGCTTGAAACTTGGCAAATATGTGAATCAATATCAAAGCTACAAAAAGGTGTCTCCGATTTTAATTCTTTTTTTTTGTTCGGAAGATATGTCCGCTTTTGTCTTGCGCGTAGCTAGAAATATGATCGGCCAACTTTAAAAGTCAATAACTTTGTATATGGACAAGATATCAAAATTCGGAGACACCTTTTTTTTCTTCATTGTGTCAACATTAGGCTGAAACAATAAATAATCAAATCGGGTAAAATCTGAGTGACATTAGGCTTTTTGAATGAGGCAAGGTCAAAATTCACTCGGAAGCTGATAACTTTCTTTCTTTAGCAAATTCAAAAAATATAAAGCTTTACCCTAAATCTATGATTGTTGAGCTTTCAGAAAATATATACTTTATTATTAGTTAAATGTAACGCTAGCGCGAAAAATGGGTTTGAACGCATGTCGTTCACGAGGGTATCCTGATACCTTAAACCCAGGGCCTATGCAATCTGACAGCAATCAAGATATGGCAATCAGTTTATTACCTTCTAATAGGTTGTTAGAATCCCGATTGCTTCAACTGGGCTTGAGACCACTAGATGTTGGTGGTGCAGGTGACTGCTTTTTTAGAGCTGTTTCTCATCAGTTATATGGTGATCCAAATTTTCACTTGAATATCCGGGCTGCTGGCATCGAATACTTGAACGAAAATCCTGAGTGTTTTATCGAAAGTAATACCGAAAATTCCTGGATGGAATATATGACTAATATGTCCAGCCAAGGAACATGGACTGATGGTCTCATTATACAGGCTGTTGCCGACAAACTGAATTTAAGAATTTACATTGTAGAATCACATCAGCATTTTGCAGAGTTTAATGTGGTAGAAGCAGTAAATCCACTACAGCAACCAACAGTAATTTATATAGGTCATGTCGAAGAGTACCATTATGTGTCAACAGTTCCATCGTCGGGCGGCTCAAACACACTTGAAAATCAGCATGCTAAGAGGAATGCTTACATGAAGGAATACATGAAAAGAAAACGGCAAACTCATGATAAACAGAAGCAAAATGATTATATGAAGGAATACAGGAAAAGGAAACTAAACCAAGAAAAGGAAATTGAGGAAAGACAGAAGAAAAATGCTTACATGAGGGAATATAGGAAAAGAAAACAGTCCAAACAAAAGAAACAACAGGCCCAAAAGGAACACTTAGATATAGGTGCTCATGGAAATGCTTCTGGCAATGGTAATGGAATGGAACAAAGTTCTTTGCAACATAATAATCATCTTCAGCAGGCAGAATCAGCATCTGAAGAAAATTTGACATTGAAATTTCATGACATTGTTTCCAAAGGACCAATGTACATATGCAGTTGCTGTGACCAGTTGTGGTATAAACACAGTGTGCAGTCTGCTGAAACACTAAGATGTCGTAATCCTGATATTGACAAGTATCTGCTAAATAAAAAAAGTGTGAAAAATGTTGAATGGTTGTGTAGTTCATGCCATAAGTACTTAGCAAAGAATAAGGTCCCACCTTGTGCTGCTGTGAATGGGATGCAATTTCCAACAATACCTGCATTTTTTGACCTGAATGAGTTGGAGTGTAGACTACTTGCTCCTAGATTGGCATTTCAAAAACTCATGCAAGCTCCAAGAGGAAGGCAATTCAAAATAAGTGGGAACATCGTAAATGTTCCAGCTGACATCACAAATAGTATCAGTATGTTGCCCAGATTACCAAATGAAACTGGAACAATAAAGGTCAACCTAAAGAGAAGATTACAGTATAAGAGTTCAGCATTATCATTAAATGTTAGACCACACAAAGTAATGCAAGCAG
This sequence comes from Plumapathes pennacea, assembly GCA_964036295.1. Lineage (NCBI taxonomy): Eukaryota > Metazoa > Cnidaria > Anthozoa > Antipatharia > Myriopathidae > Plumapathes > Plumapathes pennacea. The sequence goes on along the minus strand of OZ038463.1, from coordinate 26,249,181 downwards.
CCAACTGGCTTGTGAATAACAGTAGTCTTTACAGAGAAGAAGGCATTATGTTAAATCAAAATTGGGCAGAAAATAATGCTAATTTGTATGAATGTGATGATCGACAATGTGAGGCCCAGTCAGAAGATATGGAATGTGATACAAATGCTGACAAAGCAAAAGAAACACTCAATGATGAAGATGAGTGGAGTGAAGATGAGGCAGAAATACCTGCCGGGGTTACTGATACTATGTTAACTCCCACAGACTTCATGGAAGATAGAGAACGTGAACACATTTTGAATGTTGCACCGGCTGAAGGTAGCAGACCTCTTAGTGTATTCAGAGATAAATATTCTGAAGAACTAGCATATCCTGGCATATTCTTAGGCCACAAAAGGCCTGATAATGAAAATAGGCTTGCAGCTGTTCATTATAGTGACATCTTTAAATCTGAATTGAGACGGTCAGACCGAAGAGCTGCTATGTGTGTAGAAAATATATTCTTTAAAACAAAAAAGCTGCAAATGAAGATTATGTTGGGAAAATCTCAAGTTGCCCTGAGGAAATGCAAAGGAAATAACAAAACAATGAAAGCAGGACAGTTAAAACAGCCAGGGGCATTGGAGAATTTAATTCACCATGATGAGGGTTTTAAGTTTTTACGAGCATTGCGTGGTTCACCTCCATATTTTGAAAAGGCAAAGAAAGATATATTTGCAATGATAAGACAGTTGGGACCTGCCTCTTTGTTTTGTAGTTTCTCTTCAGCAGAAACTCAGTGGCCTCATCTTCTAAGAATACTTGGTCAACTTGTTGATAATAAAGAATACACTGACACTGAGCTAGAGAATCTGAATTGGCAGGAAAAGTGTAGGCTTATTCAAAGTGATCCAGTCACATGTGCCAGACATTTTGACTATCAAGTGTGTCAATTTATACGAAATTTCCTCATGAGCAGTCTTGCACCTTTAGGCAAAATATCAGATTGGTTTTACAGAGTTGAGTATCAGCAGAGGGGCTCACCTCATATCCATATGCTGATATGGCCGGAAGATGCACCAGTATTTGGTGTTGATAGTGATGATAAAGTCATAGCATTTATTGACAAAATAATTAGTTGTGAAAGACCAGCTAATAATCCTGAACTTCTAAAATTTGTAAACAGGCAAATCCACAGGCATTCACACACATGCCGAAAAAAGTCCAAAACAGAATGTCGTTTCAATTACCCACAGCCACCTATGAGTTCTACAAGAATTCTTTATCCCCTGGATAGTGATATTCAAGCTAGTCAATTAAAACATCACAAAGATACTTGGAAATCTATAAAGAAACAATTAAATGACATGAAAGAAGGTGAAAATATATCATTTGACGAGCTACTTGTAAATTTGAAAGTAACTGAAGAAAATTATCTGCTTGCTGTGAGATCGCATCTCAATACTCCAACTATATTTTTGAAGAGGAAGCCAAATGAGTTAAGAATCAATAATTACAATCCTGCTTGTCTTGGTGCATGGAGAGCTAACATGGACATCCAATTTGTCTTAGATGTTTATGCATGTGCTATGTACATTGTATCATATATCTCAAAAGCACAGAAAGGAATGAGTGAACTTTTACGAACTGCATGTGATGAAGCTAGGAAAGGGAACTCTAGCATTAAACAACAAGTAAGGGATATTGGAAATAAATTTCTGAACAATGTTGAAATCAGTGCACAAGAAGCGGTCTATATTGTACTACAGCTTCCAATGAGAAAATCATCTCGTCAAGTGATATTCATTAATACATCACCTCCTGAACAGAGAGTTCAACTTTTAAAGCCCTTAAGTGACATCCAAGAGATGGAAGATGATAGTGAGGAAATCTACACTGGTGGACTGTTAAAGAGATACACAAAGCGTCCTTTAAGCCTTGAACATGTGACACTTGCAGACTGGGCTGCATGGTATGACTCTTCTGGGAAACCATATGCTAAGAAATCCTATCAAATTGATACTGATAATCTGCCTGTAGAGACAGCTGTTAGTGAAGAAAACGATGATGATTGTGGTGAACCAAGTTGTGAACCTCAAAAGAACAAGAAACGATCAAAAGCTAGAATTATTAGAAGTGTTTGCTTTAACAAACAAGTAGATCAAGAGAAGCATTACCGTGAACTAATCATGTTGTTCACATCGTGGAGAAATGAAGAAACTGACTTGATTGGTAATTTTTCTTCTTATCAAGAACATTATGTACTTGTCAAAAATATACTAGATGAACAAATGAAACAATATGCAATTTGTAGTGAAGATCTCAATGAGATCCAAGAACACTTAAATGATATTGAAGAGTCTGATGGTAATTATGACCTGATAGCACCTGTTACACAGAACATGGAATACCAAGATGATGCTGAAGGCATGCAAGACTTGCACCCTGATTTCAATGAAGGCTATGATTTGTCAGACGACATTGGAATTCCTTCCACTGCCTCGAATAGTGAACAACTAATATTTAACGAGTTACAAGATCATGATTATAGACAAATGGTCCAAATGTTGAACAAAGAACAAAAGGAATTCTTCTATCATGTCCTCCATCTCATTAAAACATGTGATGAACCATTCCATTGCTTTCTCAGTGGAGGAGCAGGTGTGGGTAAATCACATGTCACTAAGGCACTATATCAGGCTGCGCTGAAGTATTACAACACCAGAGCTGGTGATGACTTTCATCAAGTCAAAATATTACTGCTAGCCCCTACTGGAAAAGCTGCTTATAATATCAAAGGTAACACAATACACAGCTCTCTGGCAATACCAGCATGCCAGTCTCTGAAAATTGCAAACATCTTGATTCAAGTAGATTAAATACTCTCAGAACTCAACTTGGAGGTGTAAAACTAATATTTCTAGATGAAATATCAATGGTAGGAAATACCATGTTCAATGTACAAATAAACAATAGACTGAAGGATATTAAAGGAAGTAAAGAGGACTTTGGTGGTGTTAGTATAATTGCAATTGGTGATTTGTTTCAACTTCAACCTGTTATGGATGGGTACATATTTAAAGACATGGACAACTCAGAATATGGAATTCTAGTTTCTAACCTGTGGCAGCAATATTTTAAAATGTTTGAGCTTCAAGAGATCATGAGGCAAAGAGAAAGCAAAGTCTTTGCTGAAATTTTAAACAGATTACGAGAAGGTAAACACACTCAAAATGATATTTTGAAAATCAAGGAAAGAAGTATCAAAGAAAACACTATTGATAACTACCCAATGCATATACCTCACTTGTTCTTTCAAAATGTCAAGGTCAATGAGTTCAATGATAGAGTCCGCCGTGCAGCATGTGGTGACAAGTATACTATCAAAGCACAAGATAGTGTTATAGGAGCTAACTCTGCAGAGCTTAGGGACAAAATCATGAAGCAGATACCACATGACCCCAGGAAAACAAGGCAAATAATTTCCAACCTTCAGCTAGCAGAAGGGGAAAGAACAGAAATTGCAATAAATATACGAACAGAAGATGGCATGACAAATGGTGCAGGTAATGTCATTAAAAAGATAAAATTGTACCAAAGAGATAAACCATCTGGAATAATATGGGTACAATTTGACCATCCTCATGTTGGAGAAAAGACACGCCATGAGAACAGAAACTTATATGTACAAGGCATTCAACTTACATGGACTCCAATTATACCTGTCATTATTCAGTTTGCAGTAGGTAGAAATAGAACTGCTCAAGTAGTAAGAAAACAATTTCCACTCCGCCCAGCAGCTGCAAAAACAATACATAGGTCACAAGGTGATACAGAAGCTAGCATTGTTGTCAGCTTCGACACCAGAAAAGCAATACCTCAAATACATTATGTTGGCCTAAGTAGAGTAACTACAATTGAGGGACTGTATGTCACTGAGCTTTGTGAAAACAAAATAGCAATGAGTACTGATGTGCAGACTGAAATGGAGTGTTTACGAACAGAAGGGCACCTCAAGCTTTGTGTATCCCCTCTCTACAGTGAGCACCAAATCCCTTTTAAGCTTTGCTTTCTTAATGCAAGGTCACTGCACAGACATATTGAAGATGTACGCAAAGATTTGAATTACACAACCACAGATCTCTGTATTTTTTCTGAAACAAGATTTTGTCAATCAGATAGTGATAATATGTATGACATTGATGGATACACTCTGTTTAAAAACAACAGTCAGTCCAGTCTTAACACAAGACCATATGGAGGTACAGCAATCTACAGTCGCATTGATTTCATCCCTGGGTATCCATATTGCCACAACACTAATGGTATTGAGATAACTATTGTAAGGGTCATGCCCCTCTCACATCTAACCATCATAGGTGTATATCGGTCTCCTAAAGTACCAGTACGACAAATGTGTACAGCGTTGAGAGAAATCCTTGACATGCAGCCATCTACTGCTTTTAATGTTTTTATTGGAGATTTCAACCTCAACTGGTTAAATGAAAGTGACCGGCTTCCTCTCAGTAATCTGTTTATTAGAGACTACAATTATAGACACTTGATTTCTCATTACACCACTGACCATAGAACATGTATTGATCACATCTACACTAATTTACCAGACCCAACTGTTACACCACAAGTCTTGGAGACATATTTTTCTGATCACAAGCCTATTTGTGCATATATTACGACCTGAAATTAAATAGGTACATTAACACCAAGACTGTATAACTGCTGTCAATAACTGACATGTTATGTTGTAACACTGTTGTTAAGAATTACAGTAATTTTAAAGGTAATCTAACTTTGATGATAACCTTAGTTAGTTTAGTCATTAAAAAAATCAGAGAATAATCATAGTAACACAGGTAAGTCTTCATTTTAATTTTCTTGTTATTTTTTCTCTGTTTCTCTCAATTCTCTTAATTCTCTTTCCTTAACAGAATAACCTCATCAGGATGGACCAGGGAAAACTAACTGGATATATTCACAACCTATCTCCAGTTAAAAAAAGTGAAAAAACAAACTACTTTGACATGCAACTTCAGACTGAAGATAAGGTACTCAGAGGAGTGTGTTTTTCCCCGGGCAAGCACACTGAGTTCGCTACATTCTGTAACAACAAATCTCCAGTAAAGCTTACAAATGTAAGCCTTAAAGATGCAGCATCTGAAACTCCCAGTGTCCTAATGAACAAGAGAACTCAGCTTGAAACTGCAGAAGTCAAATTCCCAATTCTCCACATGCAGTCAGTTCAGAACATCCAATCTCTATCAGGTGCTAACGATGGGCAACTGATAACATTGAAAGCAAAAATTATACAGCTGTCTGGAGAGAAGAGAATCACCACAAGACATGGACCCATCAGGAAACGAGAAGGATATCTCGTGGACCCAAAAGCCTCCATCAAGATTGTTCTTTGGGAGAATTTTACAAATGAAGTGAAGGAGGGTGAAACATATACATTCACCAATATAAAAGTCAGGAAAGATCAAAATGGTGTACCGTATGTCAACACTCCCCGAGAAGGATGCCAAATACAGTCCACTGATCCATTTGTCGAAATGCTTGCAGTGCCAACGCAGCTACCAGACAGCTTCACTACAGCAACAACAATTGCTGAAATCCAAGGTGTAGCTGATTTCACGCAATACTTCTCACGTGTCAAGTGCAACAAGAAAGTCACCGCAGATGATTCTCCTATTGTCAAGTGTGACAATTGCAACATGATCCAAAAGAAAGTGAATTGTCCAAGCCAATGTCGATTACAATGCCATATCAAGACACCCACCAACAAAGTCACTGTCACCATGTTTGATGACATCATCAGAGCTGCTCTACAATTTCTGAATGGCAACAACACTGATACCCAAGAGGAAACTGCTATTCAAACCTTTCTGAATCTACCACAAGTAGAAATATCATATAACACTACAACCAAGATTGTTTCCAACATGAAGTTGCAATGAACTTCAACAAACATATCCATGTTGACAGTAACTTCACAAAGAACATTCTGCTGTTTGTTTTTCAAGAGTTGTTAAGAAATTATGCAGAATATATTACTGTTACAATATTACCATTCCTATGTTAGCATTACTGTTACTGTTACTATTACCATTACTGTTACAAGTTTCATTCCATGTTCCATATGCTCATGCTGATAAAAATGACAAAGGGCAATAATTTTTGAACATGTATTGTGATTAAACCCAAGCATTCCATGTGGACAAAACACGTTTTTACATTATCTCGTTCTAGAAAATATCCATATCTCAATCCATAAAACAAAAATACTTTTACTGTTATGAATACATATTTCAAAGACAATAATAAAATAAAAGTAGACAAACCTCGTGTCTTTGGTTTTTTAACCCTTTCACTCCCAAGAGTGATTAACTTCAATTTTCTCTTTCATTTTCTTACCAGATATACATGTATTGTACAGTTAGGAGAAATTGGCTTTCGATCCCTTCCTCAGATTAAAGCTGATTGAGTTATCAATCATTGGGAGTGAAAGGGTCAAACATGCTCTGTTGCACTCGATTACTGAGTAAACAACACCACCTATGCAACGTTACACCTCACAGCAGTAGACACATGTTCACATCGTGGACCTATTTTTACAATGTGGCCTTGAGCCAGTTCTATTAAATACCCACTCCCGCAAAAGTACTTTTTACAAATTCGCGAGCTTACAGCTGCCTTGCTGCTTTGATATTTGTATTTTATGTAATAGCAGCACCTTGAGTAAACTATGTATGTATGTATGTACATGTAAACATCATAGTAAATCTTCACAGAAAAGTGACACCTTTGCAACTGAGCCCTCACCATGGTTTAAATGGGCACACTTTGCAATTATGTGACCTCTGAAAAACACAAGAGAACAGTAAGCAAGGGGTTGTTAAACAGGGTCTCCTATTTCCAGAAGAAAATCAAGGACGAGGAAAGTAGCAGAAAGGAAGTGCTGCAAAAGGCCTCCCATGCTATGTACTGGTTGGCGGCTAAGGAATGTTTTGCTAACAGAAAGATCACATCCCTCCTTGAACTGCTGGAGATGCTGGGCCTTGACAAACTCAAATATTTTTCACACAGATCCTGTGGATCACTCAGTTATTACAATCGGAGAGAGTTTGAACAATCTGATTTGTGGCAAAATTCAGCTGTCAGGTGCACCTTATGGTCTTCTTGTCAATGTCTCAGATACTATATCAAGACTATATCAGTCAGATTTCCTTCAGCCAGCAGCAGCTTACCAGCCACTACTAAACCCAGTGCCAGTGCAGACACAAGGTACCCACACTGAAGCTGAGGAAGAAGTGTATGAGGAAATTTGAGTAGCTTCTTGCAGTCTTAGCTCCCCTTCAGCTGATCAGCTGTCCAATTCATCTTAATACTCACACAATTTTAGCGATGAAGATGCTGACTCAAACTAATACTGATGTATTAACATACACTGTATTACAGTGTAAACTTTCATCCCTCAAATTTCAAACTATTTGACTTGGACTGTTAAAGGTTCTTTTCTCTTTTACTTTCCAAGCAAAAGCGTAATACACAAAAGTAAGATGCAGTGTAAAGAGAAATGCATCTGCAATCCAGTTGAAACTTCAGGAGTTCAGTCAACCTTCCCGAATCTGACAGCAAGCATTCTGTATTGGGTTTGTGGACTTGTAATATTAAATTTCACTTCATTTGATCCATAAAGGTCCAAATGCACCAGATAGCATTTTGGAGCATTCAACATTTAAAATTTTCCCAGGGGGGAGGGGGTGGCATGCCCCCAACCCTCCAAGGGGATAGCGCCCTTTTGGCACTCATTGGATAGTATTTTATCCTCACCACATACCATTGTCACATCATGGAAGGTTAAGTTATGGGAGGTATTCGCTCCTGGCCCCGAGCCTTCCGGCCATTAGTACCTGACAACACCAAGACATTAAAACAACCCCTCTTATATGCCCTGTATAATGATGATTACATGCATACAAAAGACTGTTCTCCTTCCACTACTCAGATCTTTTATCTTATATTTACTAAACTGCTTGTTTAGGTTGTGAACACACTTGGTTTGCTTAGGTTACTTTCTGATCGCTTTCAAGAAGTACAACACAAGCAAACACAGAAGCAATAAATGGGGTGAGCAAAACACGTCCAACCAACTGGAATTAATTTGTACAAACAAAACCAAGACCAAAATTAAATAACTGTGATTGGTACCAACCAGAAGAGAAAAGAAGCTGGGTTAGCACTGGTCAAGATTTCAACCACTCGTTCATTATATATGTCCCCTGAGGGCAGTGATTTTCCAGAAAACGTGGCAAAAAAAATTACAGTTCCCCCTAAAATCTCACTGCTGCATTGGCTTTACCACGAGCAATAAAGCGTGAAGCATCATGGAAATGACACCAAATTTACATTGACTCAAAACGATAGTTCTTTTTTTTTTTTTTTTTTTTTTTACAAAAAATCCATATCAGCCACTACTATAATACTTTAAATAAATCCGTGATCTGGAGCTTAGAACTTCACATGCACTTGGTTTTTCTTAACAAAGTTTAAATAAACAGTGACAAGCAGTGATAAAGTGAGCGGTTCCCAGTCTCGAACAGGTCAAAGCTAAGGACCTCTCATATTCTGCCGATAGTACATCGGACGTGTCGGGAATTTACCAGGAAAATGGCTTGGCGCTGATTTACAAGAATCGTACGAAAATAGCATGGCACTCACAAGCACATAGACTATCCCGCAAACATCACATGCTGATGCAGTCTATTTCCACACAACACACGAGGTAACATACAAGCTCAAAGCGGCAGGTTCTCTGGCTGTCTCTCCAGACACTTTGTTCAAACGAAATAGCAAAAATGCATGAGAGCAGACTTTTCAAAGCGACAGCAAACAAACTCACCAATATTTCAGTCGACAAAGACTGCTGGTCCGACGAACGAAGCGGGGAACGAAGCCACACAACTGCATCTGTACTAAATTAATTCCGCGCCACTTGACACCATTGTTCTGCAGTCTCTCTTTCACGTAGCACTTATCTGCCCCTGGGTGAGGGGGTGAGCGTTATGCCCAGACGTGATTTCCAGTTTGATCCCAGAACCACTGGGGACATTCAGTATTGTAGTAAGGACAATCTTCACAGAGAGCTGCATCTGAAATCATTGTAGTATACTGTGCGCTTGGAGTTGCTTGTCCCAGTATTTGACCGCAGTATTTGACCGCAGAGGGGTGGGTAGGGGGAAGGGTAAATGTTTGAGCCCGCGCAAACGCGTTCAAAATGGCCGACGTAAAGGCATTTTTGAGAATCAAACACCCTATCTGTGTACAAGATGAGTGGTTAAGGGATCGCATAGAGTTAGCCAAGCAAAGGAACCAGGTGCCATCCTTCTTCATTTTTAGTTCATTTTGGAGGAGAGGGTAGCCTGCGTGCAGACGTCCACTTCTGTATCCCGCTAAAGTTCCTTTCCCGACTTTATAGCGGACATACACGACGTCTGCACGCAGGCTGGGGAAAGGGCACCACTTTTAAAGATGCTGTTTTTCTCTTTTATATGAATTTAATAGCGCGGGTAACTACTAGCTGGAACCAACAATTTAAAACATCACAGATTAAACCTGGAAGGTTGCCGCAAGAAAGCATTAAATAATATGAACAAAAAGAACTACATGTACAACACTATATCTTTTACTGGTTGGACGGTCCTTTGTGGAGATTACACGTTTTGTCTTAGTATATAGTATAATAGTGCTTTTTACTCCTACAGAAGTGTCTCTCAGGTAAATCTCTCTACTGAGCTTGGTTTTGTGTCTTTTATAATTGCAGTAGAACCATAGAATCAGTTATACCCTCTGCTCGCCATGTTTTATCGTCTGGTAGCTCACCAGAAAATCTGCACTTCGCAAACTGCGTACAGTTGTGAAAGTGGCTTATTCCAGCTGTTACCATCTCCCCAGGGACTTTTCAAGCCTGACTGCAAATTAGCAATTTCACTTCTCTCATTCTTTCTCTATTAACTTTTTTGTGGTTTGGTAGCCATTGCATTAATTATGATACCACTCTACAAATTTCCCTCCCCCAGGCAAGGAAAAAGTGGCAATTTCACTCTTTCTCTCATTCTTTCTCTATTAATGTTTTTGCTCCTCTCTTGTGAATTCTGCCCCAGGGGAGGGTGATACAGGTTACAGGTGCACATTAAATGACCCCAATTATCATAGGCTTGAATCATTTTCTTTATCTAATTTCACAGATGTTACAGTACAGTATAGAAAGAACTGCTGACATTTTAGTCTTGTACTTTTTTTAGGGTCAGCTCTTGTCCTCACAACAGTTAGGTGAGTTTGTCTTTGTTCAGTGGTTGCTAGCAAATCTGCAAGAGATAGGCAGGCCATGCCTTCCTGATAATATCTCATATGAGAAAATTATCACATTGGAGGGAAATTTCTGCTTGCAGGTATGCCATGCAATAAAACATTTTTGGGGAGGGTGTGAGGATAATCTTGGAGGCCTATTTATAGCACTTAAAACAGTCACTATTTGAGGCAAAGACATCAATAGTGTCACAGTTGCTTACTAACTGTACTTACAGAGATTCTGCTAGACCGGCATATTTTACTGATAAAAACTGTACTGTACCAGAAAAAAAATGAGGCTGCCAGTGTTCCGTAACGGAAAAATATGAAGTACAACCTTTTTTTCTGAAGATTCCCCTGTCCAAAGGGAGCCCACACTGGGCATTCTACTCAATCTAGCGAATAAATGTGCCAAAATGGTCGAAAAACTCTATGAGATAGATTATCTTGTGTCCAGTTCTGCTGCAGTAGAAGAAATAATAATTTTGCTTCCTGTATATGTTGTACCAGTTCCAGGTAGCTCTGTACCAGAAAACATATATTTCTTACGGGTACTCTGGCTGATAGATTAGTCTAGCAGAATCTCTGACTTATCAGCGTCCATCCAGGGTTTGACTTTTGCTGCTAATATTAAGCCACTTTCACAATCAAAGCAAATATATGTAACATTTTTAACATGAGTTCCTGTCAAGTTAATCTCTCTGCTGGGCATGGTTTGGTTTCTACAGAATCACATTATGACCAAAAAAGCCATTCTCCACTCTGCCCACCAAAATATCTCAGCTTTGCCAACTGCACAAGTGATCGTGAAATTGGCTTATTATTTGCATCTTTCTAAAAGGACCCCAAAACACAATGTTACAGGTAATTGTTTTGTTGAAAAATATTGTCTTAGTTTGCATACAGTAAGTGTAGGTGGATTTGTTTTGTTCTGGCAATGTGCAAATGCTCAGGGTCCCTCCCCGATGGCATGCACTAGTACAGTAAGTGCATAACCATTCAACCTGGGTGATCTCATCCAAATTTAAACAATCATACAGTATGCTGTCTTTAATGGGTAAATAGATGTAAAAGTGCTTTTTTTGATATGAAAACATGGTGTTTTCTCCTGTCAAACAGCAGTAATAGCTGGCTTGCTCATTTTTTGCATTCAGGCTGAGTATTAAAATCCATTGTAAATTTTCTCTGATTCCTAGAGTATGTCTATCCACAACTCTTCCCATGCAATAATTAGACCATTGGTTTAGAGAGTTTAAGATCTACTGTACTGGGTACAACTGTTTGAAATCAAGAGTTTCCAACCAACAAGCAAGTTTTATTCAATCATTTTCATGTGTATTTGTGATATTATGTCAGGCCTACCAAACATGTGGTTCCCTATTTTAAAGTTTTTATTTTATTGAAAACATCAATTAGCAAATATTAAAATTGGCAATTAACCTTGTGATGTCCAAATGTGGGATTCTGCCAAAATGTGTCATGAAGTTACATTTAATATTAATTGTTGAAAGCTGCAAACGTTCTATGCAATGGGTATTGCACAAAACAGTTAATTCAAGTGCAGATTTTGTACTTAATGTAACCCTCATAAAACCTTAAGACTTTGTAAAATTCATTAATAATTCATACTGTAAGTGTGCAAACCAATCCAAGCTCAGCTTTGAGTAAAATGCACACTTAATATTATTTTATATGCCAATAAATATCTGACGAACTATTAATTGGTATCTTAGCTTTTGATAAAGATTTGTTGTTGTACTGATTAGTATGCATAATTTTTCATAAAGATCTGTACACTGCACAGAACAATGATATACATTCTAGTCACTCTTTTATTTCACAGGCACGATAAAATATTTGCATCCGATCTTTATGTGGCTCAACATTGAGATAAATATATTGGCCACAAATATTTTATTCTATCACATAGAGAGAAGTTTGCCTCTGATCATTCCCTCCTTTTGTGTCAAACTTATATGTATTTTGTTATTCTTCTGTTGTGTTCTTATTGTTTTGCAGGTTAGTTCTTTCATGGATGTTGGGCAGCCTGCATATTCACAGTTGGTAAAACTGAGGGGACAAGAAGACCCAGAAAATCTAATATCAAGCAACAAAATTAGTACAGTGGTAAGCAAGACAACAAACATTGAGCAAAGAATACAATAATAAAGTTATACACTTTAGTATTGTGTCATTGATAAGATGAAGAGGCATAATATGACACTTTTAAAACATTCTGTAAAAGGAGAAAGACAACACAAGCTCTATTTTATAGTTATATGTATAGGAACAGAAATATTCCTCAGAAAACCTCACTTTATATGCATTATTTTTGAGGTTTGGCATAAACCTTCAATAGCCAGTACATGTAATTGTGTCCCTTTATTGATATATAGCAACAATGGAAAGCAAGGCCTTCCAGAATGTTGATTCTACAGTTAACAGATGGAACACAGAGTATTGAGGGAATGGAATACCAGTCAATCCAAGCTCTACAAGCCACATTGACCCCTGACATAAAGGAAATATTTATCTGACCTTAGCCTCTTTTCATGTCAAACAGATGCAATCAATCATTATTTGGATCACTTGTTCAAAGCTCAGTATGCTGACTTGGATTTTTTTCTCTCAACCTCTTGGCAAAGTATTGTCTGTATGCATGACTTTACCTTCTAGGTTACAAGTGTACATTGGATCCTAAAATTGCATACAGAGGAAAAAGCTTTAAGGTATCACCCCCCCCCCCCCCCCCCCCCCCCACCACCACACCACCACCACCAACACCACCAAATGACCACTTTCCAGCAGATTTCAATTTAAATGGCATCAGTTGACAATAGACATTTCATATATATATATATATATAACAGTTTGTTATTAAATTGTATAGCTGCTTTGAATAATGTCTGTCATTGATAACAATAAAATTAGATGATGAAATGCATCGATTTGAAGACACTGCCAAAGAAATGGCCAGTATTTAAAACACTTCTGTTTCGGTTTCCATGCATAAACAGCGAAAGGGGGCCTTCAAAACCCACTCAACTTGGTATATGAAACACATGTAAAAGCTCATATTAGCAAAAGAATGTGTATCAAGCATGTACATTGTTAAGGTATAGGCTGATTATTAGCGTGACAAGTAAACTATTGCTGTTCTGTCTGTCTGTCAGATTGAAGTGTATGGTAAAATAACCTGCCGACTGGGGATATTACTACTGACAGCAGACAACGTGAAAGTGCTTGGAGGAGAAGTGGGACACTTCATAGAAAAAAAATCCATGTGGAAAATGCTTCATCAAGAAATGTGAGAACCTTTCTTCATTGAATGTAAATCATCATTGTCAATCATTAGTTAGATAAATTGTCAATAATTTCAGAGGGTGGCTACATCAAGCTAGTTATGGTGGCTCTCTACCTGCATGTCATCACAGCACTGGGAACATTCCCCTACTTATTTAGAGAAGCACGTGAGTATTGATTGTTCCCATATTAACTCTGGCTTAGCGAAGACTAGTTCACTGGCTTAATGTACCCATCCAAGGAGTGGAGACGGGAACAAAGCCCAGCTCACTTACACTAGAATCAAATCTCTGTGGGAATCTAGGCTGCATTGATGATAGACTTGCAATTTACATAACCATATGGCCATCCGAACATTCATAGTTGACAAGCTCCGCTTAATCATAAGTTTACAATATTACACAAACGTACACCTTTAGAATTTCTCAAGTAATTATTCAACAGCTATATGATAACTTAGTAAGTACACTTGAAATACCTGGATTGCATTTGTGTATGATCTATTTTTATAGAGGACTAGATATTCTAGCAGATGGTGGCCCAGTGAATTCAGAGCCTGAACGAATCGAACATCAGACAGCAAATGCCGCTCCAACAAATGTGCCATCTACACAGAGAAGCAGCAACACAACAATCAACGTTGGAGGCAGTAGGGCTCTTCGAATCAAAGCCAACAGCACATGCAAAGACGAGTTCAGAGTATGAGAAATTTTAATTCAGCTAGTTATCAACCGAGCAATGTGCAAGTAACCTGTATACAGCCATCCCAAACGGGACACACTGGCTATGTGCAAGAAAACAGACAAGTTTTTACCACTGGTAATAGTAAAACTGCTGTCGGAAATGGTTCAAGAAATGACTCAAATCCTTCGGATGAGATTGGGTACTTTGTATTTGATGAGTTGGATGAGAATTTTGATTTTGATTAGTTGGATGAATCTGAGAAAGAAGGACAACAAGTAGCCGAACCAATGGATATGTGGACGGATGATTTTGATGCAATCCCAGACGAAGAGTTACTTTTCGAAACCAGTGTAGATCAGAGTGATTCAAGTGAAGTGACTACTGTTATCGAAGAACCAAGCAAAACCTTGAAGATGGAACACTCCTTACAGTTTACAGGTGACTGTGGGACTGTTAGCACCAGAAACTCTTTGGGTAACACTTCAGGACAATCTGCTAAACTTAGTCCCCATGCCAACGTCATGGATTCATCTTCTTCTACTGGTTTGAAACTAGAATCAGAGGCTTCATCTGATCCAACTGCTGGAGATGAGAGGTTTCTGTCAAGAGGCGCGGGTATGTTTAATCCTGGGGCAAAAAGACCTGCTGTCAAACAAGACGCTTCAGTGCAAGGTATATGAATCTTTCTTTGCACAGATTCCCCTAACCATTTTTAAAAGAAAGAAATATATGAATGGTGTAGCAAAGGAATAGAGCATGCGTTACTTATAGAAGCACGCGGCAATTTAAATGAACACGAGAGAAGTATGGAGAAGCACGGCGCCGCCGATAAGATAAGGCAAATGATAATGATAACAAGAAAAGGAACCGAGTTTCACGCAAGTTGACGTTAAATTGACGCGTGCGTGTTATCTCGAGTTATAATGACGTGGAATTCGTCAGCGTTCACGAATCAGATCGCGCGTACTATCCACTTTATCTTATATTGAGGATTGGTAGCTTAAGGACGTCCGCGCCAAAAACTTTTAACGTTCAGAATTTTTTCAAATTTCTGCAATAGTTATCCCCGCGCAAAGCGAGGGTAATAATCACGACGCTAATGCAGCAAAATTGCCTTATCTGAAGACTCCAAGCGTGTCGCCACCTCGAAATTTAATGTTCGTAGGTGTGTGTGTGTGTGTGTCAGGTACGACTTTTTAGGCCAGGTGCCTAAGGCAAAGACGTAATAATTATCGACTAGCGTCTCCGCCTCGGAAGGAAAAAAGATTTGAACGAAGCAATAATTGTACGTTGCTGCGTTCACGAAAATGAATTTGAAAACTTGGAACAGACCGGTCTCGCGAAGCTCGTCTTCAAAAGAGAAGGAAACAAGCACGGGCAAGGCGAAATCGTGAAACGATCGAACAGTGCCAAATACGTCTAGAGAAAAGACGACATACATGTTATAACCGACAGCATCATGAACGGAAGCGTGCCGAAGAAACGGCTCCGCAAAGGGAACAGCGCTTGAAAGCAAATCGGGAGCTTCAGACGCCGTTTTGTGTTAAACTCAGATACTTATTCAGAAAGGACAAGCAACAAAGGTTAGTCAGTGGAAATCGAACAATCACCGTGACAAATATATTCTACCCGCGTGTCTTGTAACTCGATTACTTCAAGAATGTATTAGAATCTGTATGCTGATCATTTCCCCTCGAAGTATTGTTTTAATACGCTTCTGTCGCCAGTTTATTCGCTCAGAGCAATCGGAACTTGGAGTCTTGAATGATTTAGTCAGTGTCTTTTTTTTTTTTTCTTTCAAGACTAAAACTGTAACAAATGCTGTAATCTGACATGCGGTGATTGCAGCGAGCATCGTTCACAAGCCCGTAGAAGTATGACTACAATCCTGGCCAAAATTCGTGGGACACTTAGCCTTTTATGTAAAAACTAGACTGGCCTTGCCAGTGAGCTCGCGGCGTGAGTTGGGTCGAGACCAGAATATAAAATGGAAAGTAGGGGACAAGAGCGGAACTCCCAAGAGAGACTTCCAATTTCTCACCATAAAAATATCACACAGTATAGAGAACTTGGCTTTTGACACCTTGCTCTTTTGACACCTTGATTAAACTAAAAATTATTATTACAACACTCATACACTTGCTTCTTAAAGGTTGAGCGACCCTGCATCTTGAGAATGCGTGACATATCTTTTTATGCACAATCGATTTTGACAGTTTGACCTTGACTCATATTTCTAATCAGAGGCCACGATTAATCCAGCCTTCGCTTCACTACTTATGTGTTTTCTTTTCTTAACTCAATACGTTTCTTCTATCAGGCTTTCGAGTATTCGTGCTCTGTAACAAATATAAAATTGAAAGCGAGGAATGTCACACGAGAGATGTTTACAATATTATTGCGCTTTTGTTCACAGTGTGTTCAGTCCATTTGTGACTGCAAACTCAATCCTCAGAATTATTTCGGTGTATTTTTCATTTCTGGTATTTAATGAACATTGCGAAACAAAGACTACATGATCGAATGAAAGAAACACTTCAACAGGCAATGTACGATACGCAGAAGAATTTTATGAGGCAACAGATGTCATGTACAGAGTAAAGCATAAAGCGTCATTGTTTTACGGCTAAAGCTCACCGTAGCTTTGGTTTCTGTTTTCGCCCTGTTATCTTCCCAAAAGTATTTCGTGTCGCCACAGAAAGTTTCGTCGGGACTAAATACTTATCGGCGACAGAGATATTTGCAATACCCCAGAAGTACCATCAAACATTTGTTTACGGCTATTCTCAAATTAGCTTGTGCGGTGAACGCGAGCCAAAATCTTTTCCTAAAATCCAGTTTATCCATGCCTATTCCACAGAGCCAAATGGCGTTGAATTTGAATGGGATGCAGTTTACTTTTTCGCTTCACTACTTATATGTTTTCTTTTATTAACTCAATACGTTTCTTTCTATCAGGCTTTCGAGTATTCGTGCTATGTAAGAAATATAAAATTGACAGCGAGGAATGTCACACGAGAGATGTTTACAATATTATTGCGCTTTTGTTCACAGTGTGTTCAGTCCATTTGTGACTGCAAACTCAATCCTCAGAATTATTTCGGTGTATTTTTCATTTTTGGTATTCACTGACCATTGCGAAACAAAGGCTACATGATCGAATGAAAGAAACACTTCAACAGGCAATGTACGATACGCAGAAGAATTTTATGAGGCAACAGATGTCATGTACAGAGTAAAGCATAAAGCGTCATTGTTTTACGGCTAAAGCTCACCGTAGCTTTGGTTTCTGCTTTCGCCCTGTTATCTTCCCAAAAGTATTTCGTGTCGCCACAGAAAGTTTCGTCGGGACTAAATATTTATCGGCGACAGCGGTACCATCAAATATTTGTTTACGGCTATTCTCAAAGCTTCCGCGGTGAACGCGAGCCAAAATCGTTCCCGAAAATCCAGTTTATCCGTGCCTATTCCACAGAGCCAAATGGTGTTGAGTTTGGATGGGATGCAGTTAACTTTTACACACAAGTAACGAGCAATTCACTGGCCACATCTCGAGTTGTTTAGCGAAGTCAATTACGTCATCGCCCAGCACGTGATAATATGAACCAATCACCGTGTGCTGATCCTCGACCCACAAAAAGGAAAAAAAATAAAATAAAAATCTCCATTTTTAAGCTCTCGTGGGCCCCAGGCCCCCGCGAGCAATTATGACACTTTCCCTCTTCCCGCCCCCCTCCCCCTGACAATGTTGACTGAGTGTGCTCAAAGTGCACTCCTTTATGCAACATTGTATGGGGGGGGAGGGGGAGGGTTACCTTTCGGAAAAAGAGCCGCTTTCGTTATTTAAAAGAGAGTAATGTTGAAAAATAGCATTTTTTTCAGAGTGTCCCACATACTTTTGGCCAGGATGGTCCGAATTAGGCGAGTTTACTAAAAGTATCCATAACTTCTAGAGGATTTTATGTATTAATGCCAAACTTGAAATAGTTGTTTATGACCTTGTGTATATATTCGAACAAAGTTTGTCTAATAAAAAGCAGTTGGAACATTTCAGTGAATGACGTGCTCATATCGTAAGTGCTGGGCAGTATGATTGTGACGCGGTAAAATTGAAAGTGTTACGGTCGCAATTAAATGTAACGGTTTTTACGATTAAAAACTGGGGATTAAACCCTCAAATCGATTAATCGTTTATTTTACGATACGCAGACGTCAAAATTTAACGAAAAACAGAGATTTACGTAGGAAAAGAAACGATTTCCGTGGAGCAGAGGGCTGGCCATTTGCTTGCAAATCGACGAAAATAGATCGTTTCGCGACATCGCGCGAGATTGTGGAATTTCTAAGTCTTCTGCGGTTAGAGTTGTTTGCGGCCGTAGTCTTAGGTATGTTTTTATGGTTCAGCACACACGAATCACCGCTCGATTCACACTCACGGTTCACCGTTTTGGGCTGCTTCACTAGGAACACAGTTATACACTATTAGTTTCTGTATTGATTACTACAGCTTCAACAATCACGATGTTCACGTATAGACCATTATCATTCACTTTGTGAAAGTTTTTACCAAAATTGAGACAATTGAAAATGGTGAATCGTTATAACCTAAAAAAAAGAAAATATTATTTTTTATAAGCTGTTGAAATGGTGAACCGGTGCGAACATAGTATTCGTGTAATTCAAGATCGTACATTTTTTATAGTACGTAAAGTAAGATTTTGTTCATCACCTGAAGGCATAGTCGAGTCATTTTCTTTCTCAGTGTGATCAGTATGATGATAAACGAAAGTGTGAACCGTGCTGTGAATTATTGATAAATTGTAACAGGTGCACCGCTAAATATCTGACCAAGCCCGTTGGTAGTGGGGAGGTGCGTTGCATGCTGTGTCCCACATACGTTTGGCCAGGATTGTAGGTCTGAAGCCCGTGTATAATTTGAAGTAAACCGTCCAAGTTTTGCTTTGATTCTGGGAGAAATCATACTGTTTTGAGCGGGTTCACATACAAAACAATTCGAGCTCATTAAATATGCATGCCTGAGTCTGGTGCATGCAGTCCAGAGCAAAAACAAATTGCACAGGAAACCTATTTAATTGTACTGCCTATAAATTCAAAATTGGAAACAGTGTTCCTTTTTCCCGTACTACGACGGCCGACCATCTTTTTGAAATTTGAGTATTAAATTTTGAGAACGTGCTTGGCAGACTGTATGAATTAATTTGACGTGCCGACCGTGGGAAATACGTACGCGTCACGCAATCGACTCTATTTTCAACGCAAAAGTGTAACACACACCATTCTTTTTCTTCTTCCTTTGCAATTGACTTCGAAGAAAAGATTGAGTCAACATTTCGGTAAAACAAAGGCTACTCTTGTTGGGAGTACCGTGGGAAAAAGTCCCATCAATGGCAGAGCGAGGGGTATTTGCGATTACCGTATTTCTAGTATTAGCTGTGGTTACACTGAGCTGTTTTCCCACGTTAAAAGGCCGTTTTCACGCGTTGAAATGGTCGCGACGGTGTAACCGCATTTTCCCGAGCAAAATTTCACGCGTTGAATATCCATGGATACATCAAAAAGAACAAAAGAAAAGCCCATGACATGTACCGAGATGAAAAGCAAGGTTTTTCAGAGCCCCAAGATGACTAGACCAATGAGAGAGTTGCGGTTTTATCGGATGATCTCAAACATGTCAAAATTAGCATTTTTAATTGCCGTGCCACTTTGTTGTTACTCGACTGTGAGAACTGAGACATATGGTTTTGGAAATCGTTTGTAGCGAATAATAATTTCAGACAAGCGGATGAACTGGCGGCGTCCCATTCTTATTCTCCTCCTCCTCAGTAAAAGTACTTGGCTAATCAACACATTGAACTTATTTCGGTGACAGAGAAGGACAAACAAAATCGACAGCAGACCACCTATGACTCTCAAATCCTCCGGCTCCATTTTAAAATAGAATTCCCGCCACAAAAAAAGTATTTTCGTAAGGATGATCAAATATCACCCAAGACAATCAATTTCTCTGTGTGACCGGAAGCATCTCGGGCAACGGAAACACCACGACAATTTCAACGCGTGAAAATATTGCTCGGTAACTCGATAAAACATGCCCAGTGTAACCACAGCTATTATTAGCTGTGGTTACACTAAGCTGTTTTCCCACGTTAAAAGGCCGTTTTCACGCGTTCAAATGGTCGCGACGGTGTAACCGCATTTTCCCGAGCAAAATTTCACGCGTTGAATATCCATGGATACATCAAAAAGAACAAAAGAAAAGCACATGTACCGAGATGAAAAGCAAGGTTTTTCAGAGCCCCAAGATGACTAGACCAATCAGAGAGTTGCGGTTTTATCGGATGATCTCAAACATGTCAAAATTAGCATTTTTAACAACTGCTGGAACCAATTCTGTGGCCTTGGAAGCATCCAAACAGTTCTTGGAGCTCGAGCTGCAACACGCCCGGTGACTTCGCAAAAGTAGCGAATAATAATTTCAGACAAGCGGATGAACTGGCGGCGTCTCATTCTCATTCTCCTCCTCCTCAGTAAAAGTACTTGGCTAATCAACACATTGAACTTATTTCGGTGACAGAGAAGGACAAACAAAATCGACAGCAGACCACCTATGGCTCTCAAATCCTCCGGCTCCATTTTAAAATAGAATTCCCGCCACAAAAAAAGTATTTTCGTAAGGATGATCAAATATCACCCAAGACAATCAATTTCTCTGTGTGACCGGAAGCATCTCGGGCAACGGAAACACCACGACAATTTCAACGCGTGAAAATATTGCTCGGTAACTCGATAAAACATGCCTAGTGTAATCACAGCTATTATAAACTAATTCATAAAGTGCAAAAAATTGGGGGTCACGGCTCGTTTCGGAGATAATTGGTGTCATAAATTGCCAAATTTGGTCATTCCAGTCGTCGTAGGTATCGCTTGTTTATGAGCAGAAGCATCAGCAATGATCGAATTTGAACTTAATGGGTACATTAAGAAAACTACTTCAATTTAAGACCCTTTCAAGGCCCAATAAGGCCATTTTTGCAGCTTCTTAAAGACTTTCGTGACCGATGCTTTAGCGTCCGCGGGAGTGTAAAAATGGATTTTAAAAAAACTTCTAACGTTCAGAATTATTTAATTTTTTAATATTATCTAGAAAATCGGTTTAAAAAACTTATTTACTAAAAGAAAAGTACCGGACTTTTAAGAGAGTTATTTTGACGAATAGTATCCAAGAACCATGTTTTGTTAACATCTGCGCCGCGCGTGCATGACGTTGCATTGCATCATTCATTGTTATTACGTGCGCAGAAATGTTGCGCATGAAAATTAGCGCGAACATCCTTAATCAGCCTTCGCCTGATCTAGCTATCAAGTGGCAAGTTCTCCATTCTGTGCGATATATCTGTGGTGAGAAACTGAAGGAGTAATTTGTATTCGCCTGTTTCTCTGTCTAAAATATACTTAATGCAAAACGCATGAGCTCCACTTTACAGTTATAGAATGTACTCATTGAAAGCTTTTATTTAAGTGGTCACTTTGACAGTTCAGGAGTTGGAAGTGAATGCTGCAATTTGAATGTACTCATTGAGAGCTTTTATTTGAGTGGTCACTTTGACAGTTCAGGAGTTGGAAGTGAATACTGCTATTAGAATGTGTTCATGGAGAGCCTTTAATTGAGTGGTCACTTTGACAGTTCAGGAGTTGGAAGTGAACATGCTATTAGAATGTGTTCACTTTGACAGTTCAGGAGTTGGAAGTGAACACTGCTGTTAAGATGTGTTCATGGAGAGCTTTTAATTGAGTGGTCACTTTGACAGTTCAGGAGTTAGAAGTGAACATGAGAGCTTCATTCGAGTGATCACACCGGCTTCGCTGTTGGCTTTATTTGACAGTCAGGGATTGGAAGATTTCTAAGTTGAGTTAGGAGTGCCAATGGTAGGGTTCAGAATACAAAAACATGAACAGCTAACAGTCCCAACATCGTTAACACTGTTATTTCGAACAAATTTTAAGTTTTCCTGCTGATCAACCGATGCCACAATTGTACAGTATGCATGTGTAAGACTGATTATATGATATTTGTGTTTCTGCCTTTCACTGGTGCAGGTCAAAAAAGAGAGTGCGCAGTCCCGATTACCTATCTGTCACAGTCCTATGCTGAAGATATGTCTGCGCCAAGTGCAGACAAAACTATGAGAATCAAGGTGCGGAAAACTGATTAATGTAAAGCTATCGCATACAACAGACAAGAAACTGTGTTCACTCTAGAGCTGTACATACACTGTATAGCCGTGTGAATTTGAAAAAGCATGGACTTCCCAACAATAACGTGAACACTGCTCTTAGAATGCACTCATTGAAAGTTTTCATGTGGGTGATCTCACTCCTTTGGTGTTTGTTTTACAGTTGAAGAGTTTGGCTTTTTCTAGGTTGAGCTTAAGTTGACATTTGCAGAGAAAGCCCTAACCTTCTTCTCGCCTGTCTTCTCCACTTTCAGGCATATGTTGTTACTCTAGTGTCACACTCGCAGCCGATAGCAGAATGCTCCTGGAGTGTGACGGTCAAGTTAAACGATGGTACGGCCACACTAGATGTCAACCTTGCACCACAGGTAACTTACAGTTTTGCTTACCCAAATATATTTAAACAGTAGCCTATATTCGCACGTATGCGGTACAGTCGGGAACTTAAATAAAGGCCGAATTTTGATTACATTTCCCATTAAGACACACACAGTTGTATAGATACAGGGGCCTGTAAGTCAGTGAGAGCCTCGTACCCAGTTTATCGAAGACTGCTATGGGCTTTTCAGCGTACACTTACATCCCTCTGAACTTAAACTTTTCGTTTTTGCATGCACGTTATCAGATTTTTACAAGTATTAATTAGTATAAAGTCAGTATGACAACAACGAAGACTAAGCACGACACCACCGGTTACGAAACCCAAACCAATCTGTGGATAAAAGGAATGTATACTGTAAACAGCTGCAATGCCGCCAACTCTGGGCGCTGAGCTCTGTGAAACTAAAGATGGATGAAGCGAAATATATCAAATTTACGATATAAACTTTAACTGAATGAGGCGAGTGCTGGATCAAGAATGAATCAACTTACTAACGGACAACTTTTCGTACCTCTCGAACGTACCCGTAATTCTCCCAACCCGGACCCCAGTCGTCTGGTCCGTGCCGGCAAAATAACTATTTCTGCCCATTCCTCGTTGCTACATTAGTCAGAAATACTATTTTACACGGTAATATTTTAGGTTATGATCCGTATTTTAGGTAATACCCGCGGCACAATTCAAACTATGTTCTGATTTACCGGGGAAAAGAGCGACCCTAACCAAGGATCCCCTTGTGTTTATTATTTCACAACACCTCTCCCCGCTTACTTATTAATTCACATTTCCGTTCCAATTACATCTTAATGTATTATTACCGTAACGTCATTTTAATCCAAATACAATTTATGCAGCACGAGCGCTAGTTTCTCGCTTGCCCCTTTTCATCCTATCTTTATTTTTGTTTTTCCCACTAACAATTCCCCACCCCACCCCCAAGGCCTCAAACGAATCCCCACTCCCCCACCCAACAGTAACCACAACTACGAAACTCCTTTTCCCGTTTCCAAATACAAATGTGTTTACAAGCAATTTTTTTCCCTAACAACTTTCCATTTCCCCTACCCCGCTCCCCAGGCCTCAAACAATCCCCCCCCCCCCCCCCCCCACCCTATAGAAGCAACAACAACTACTAAACTCCCTTTCCCTTTTCCAAATACAAATGAGTTTACAAACAATTTCCCCCTCCAACAACTTTCTACAACCCACACCCCCCCCCGATCCCCAGGCCTCAAACAATTTTCCCCCTCCCCCACCCTACAGAAACAACAACTACGAAACTCCCTTTCCCGTTTCCAAATACAAATGTGTTTCACAAACAATTTCCCCCTCCAACAACTTTCTACAACCCCAACCCCCCCCCCCCCCCGATCCCCAGGCCTCAAACAATTCCCCCACCCAACAGAAACAACTACGACGAAACTCCTTTTCCTGTTTGCAAACACAAATGTGTTTTACAAACAATTTCCCCCTCTATCAACTTTCCATTTCCTACCCCACCCTACAGAAACAACTACGAAACTCCTTTTCCCGTTTCCAAATACAAACGTGTTTCACAAACAATTTCCCCCTCCAACAACTTTCCACAACCCACACCCCCCCCCCCCCATCTCAAGGCCTCGCATCCACCCCCCCCCCCCCCCTCCCCTACCCGCCACGTACAATAAACAACGAAGCCCCTCATCCCTTTTCGCTAAACAAATGTATTCACTGCCCACCAGCTACGCGCTGGTCTCCCACATAACACATCCTATTTTATTACTTTCACTCCCTCCCTTCGACCCGCCCCTCCAAGTCGCCGTTTTCCTTGTTAATAATTCTCTATACCCGCCTCCTATTGGCCAGCGAAAGGTACGCCCCCACAAACCAAAGGTCACTTAACATTTCACGTGGCCACGATTCGACTTCGTTTACAACTGCCTGTAGTATTGCAACCCAGTATTTTACTTAGCGTTTGGATGCATTCCTACGGCATCGATCTTCGGAAATCTATCGAGGTAAGTCAATTCCTTCCACCTAATTTTTTCCCTCCCCTCCTTGTGTCCAAGTCTTGACCATCTTCCCTCGCCTTTCTCCCTTCACCCTCAACTCGGCCAGGGCCAAAAGTTTGTAACCGTTGATTGTGTAGGGCATGGATGGCGCGCGCCTACCATTTCGAAACACGTACTATTGAAGGAACTTTCACCTTCATAGGGCAACCGCATTACTATGCCCCTGATGAGAATAGCGCGGTTGCTTCGACGGACAAACCTCAAATGATGGTCATTAGTTCGACACACCTTTTAGAGCGCTCTTTCCTACACCACCCGTTTAACTTCCACTTTTATTAATTACTGTTACTGTGTTAACGTCTTCACTAATCCCTTCGTTTTTCAATTCTCTGTTTATTGTATTCTCGGTTTTATTCGCTCTTCGCTCCCGTCCCCTTTGTTGCCCAACACACGTGTTAACTACCGACCCCAACTACATGTCTCCCTACCGAAAATGTTCCCTACACAAATACAAGCCCTGACACGGACCCCATTTTAGCGCTGCAGCATATAATCACGTACTAACGCACATCGTTTTAATTTATACTTCACTTCGCCACTCGATCACTCCCTTAAAGTGCACATAAGCCTTCAGAGGATACATATAACTCATCCACCATTAATCCCCGAACGAAGTGAGGGAAATAATCACGAGGCTAATGCAGCAAAATTGCATTATTTGAGAACTCCAAGCGTGTCGCCATTCGAAATTTAATGTTCGTGTGTGTGTGTGTGTGGGGGGGGGGGGGGGGGGGGGTACGACCTCGTCCCCAGGGTAATCCGCGTCGAGCGACCACTGCGAGGTTACATCGGCAGCTTAACTGTAAACCGCCATTTTCTTAGTGACATGCGGTAGCTGTACGAACGGAAGTGATTTCGTACAATAAGATGCAGATACAAGGCCAAGCAGTTCGACGAACGGCTGTAATTTGCCCGGATATTTTGCCGGTGTATGGGAGGCAAGCTTACTAGCCGTGAAACGGATTCTTAAAGGCACAACTGGTCGACCTGAACACAATCCCAGACGCCAGTATTGTGTTAAAACGCAAACAGTTCTTCAGAAAGAAATAGCAAAATACAGTTGGTGGAAATCGAACAATCATCGTGGCAAATTTCACCTTTTACAATAACAGGAATGTAGTTTTCAGAATCCAAGTTTGACAAGATGACGACACACAATACAATGGAAAGTGGAGTTTTCGTACTGCATGAGGACTGCTCTATACAGTGTACTTTGAAATCATTGAAGACGTAAACAATAGTGTTTTGGGTGTTGTTTCCTTTGCTGGAAAAGAGCTAAAGCTATGGCTTTCAGGAACCGGTGAGTTTTGAAAATTTACATCAATTAACGTACAACGCTTTTGTTAAATGACGGTCGTGTTATCATTATGGTATTTCAACAATTGCCGTATATTTTGTCGTTTGATGCCCCGGGAACTGTGATGAAGGCCAAGTAGGATTATACTGTATACTATATCTTTTTGCTAGTTTTCAAAGCTATTTCAGAGTGCCTTCGTGCAAGATTGTGTCATCCGATTCCTGACATATTTGCATAATTTCACTGACAGTCTGACACATGCTGTGAAGCTTTGCCGCCGCGTTTGTTGGCACACTGGCTGAGGTCACACTAGAAAGTTAAAGCGCGCTTTAGCGCTGCTTAATCACGTTTTAGCTTAAATCTGTGTGTGACCGTAAAAAACGCGCTTTAGGAGACCGCATGGGGGGAGGATGTAAAGCGATACCAATAGCGGCAAAGTTCAAACATGTAACTCTCGTTCTAAAGCGCTTCAAAAAGTACGTCTTAGTACGAGCTTTAGTGAAAGTTCGATTTGCTGACCAATCACATGCACGCTCGGAAAAGCCGCTGTCAATTCCGCAAGTTGATCATCACCATGCGTTGGAAATAGAATCACGTTCTTTCCGGACTTTGAGCAAGTTTCGTCCGTCTTAATACTTCGATGGTTTTTCGCATTTTGGTGTCTTCCTTGGCGATCTCTGGTCCGACTTGCTGACAAATGTTAGCAAATGTTTCTCTCAGTATCCGAAAATGCCTCCTCCATTCCGCTTCTAGGGCAGGGGAATTGATGAAAACCAATGTTGCGGTCTTGGAAAAACCCACATTAACAGGCGGCCGTACTCTCGGTTGTGGCCAATCCTTCTCCTCCGTTCTCTCAGAAGTAAGATAGTCCTAATTCTTTTGAATCGCCTACACCGCACTTTCCAAACAAGTTTTTTAATCAACAGTAAAAAATAGCAAAGAGAGCTATGATAACATTTGCGACGGGCAATGTGCTCAGAAAAAAACTGATCCACGGGTTTTCGGGTGAAACCTTTAATGGGATTCGGATGTTGGCTGTCATATTTGACAGCCAAAGGAAACCTGAACGTTACGTCTCCTGAAGCGTGATTAAATCGCACGGCTTCGTAAAGCACGATTTCGACCCCTAAAGCGCGCTTTAAGTTTCTAGTGTGACCTCAGCCACTGTATTCAAGGATAAAATGTAACCGGGTTGAAGTGCTTTTGCTTTTTGAGGGCTATTAAAGTAGAAAATATCCGGCCACTGCTTTCCAAATTAAACAATTACAGTCTATTGTATATTATTGTCTACTAGCGGGACCCCGTAAGATACTCGCTCAACACAATCGGACCTTGTATGGTCCGTGGGTCTTCCGTCCATGCAATTTTTGTATAAATTACAAAATCATAAATTGAATATCCAAGTTTCCAATTTTCATATTTTATCGTTTATGCGGCAATGAAAATTAGAAATTACTCTTGGACTTTGCATCGATGTATATTTTCAACAATCCAAAATTGAATTTGGTTTTCCGATTTCTCCTTTCCGATGTGTTCGAAAATCAGAAATCTAACCACCAGTTTTCCTTTTCCATCCGCTGAAAAACGACAAAAACGGACGCATACTTCGTATGATTCGAACTGGAGATCAATTTTCAATTTTCGTATATACGAAAATTGAAACATCGAATTTTGACAAAATTTCCCGAGGGGGAGGGTATGGCTAGTCTGTTTCGGCTGCTAATTTCCCGAGTGTGAGGGTACTTGGTTCTTCGTTTGTCAAGGGAAGGGGACACGGGAATTTCTGGACCACTCTTAGCCCGAAAATGGCGGCGCGCAAGAGGTTTATTTTGTAAAGACGACGAATTGATGTGCGATTGCCTGAGTCTACAAAGTGTGGTAATGACTGTGGAATAGACCGAACTCGTGCAGTTTATTTCACCTTGCTAGCTATTGGGTTTTTCTTTTTACGACGTTCGGACTCGTTTAGACTCAGGCAATCGCACATCAATTCGTCGTCTTTACAAATTAAACCTCTTGCGCGCCGCCATTTTCGGGCTAAGAGTGGTCCAGAAAATCCCGTGTCCCCTCCCCTTGGCAAACGAAGAACCAAGTTCCCTCCCTCACACACGGGATTTTCTGGACCACTCTTAGCCCGAAAATGGCGGCGCGCAAGAGGTTTATTTTGTAAAGACGACGAATTGATGTGCGATTCCCTGAGTCTACAAAGTGTGGTAATGACTGTGGAATAGAAACGCCGAAGATTAGGCGCCGATGTGGGCTAAGTATGGCCGCCGAACGTCGTAATGACAGGTAAGAGACCGAACTCGTGCAGTTTATTTCACCTTGCTAGCTATTGGGTTTTTCTTTTTACGACGTTCGGACTCGTTTAGACTCAGGCAATCGCATATCAATTCGTCGTCTTTACAAATTGAACCTCTTGCGCGCCGCCATTTTCGGGCTAAGAGTGGTCCAGAAAATCCCGTGTCCCCTCCCCTTGGCAAACGAAGAACCAAGTTCCCTCACACACTCGGGAAACTAGCAGCCGAAACAGACTAGCCATACCCTCCCCCTCGGGAAATTTTGTCAAAATTCGATGTTTCAATTTTCGTATGTACGAAAATTGAAAATTGATCTCCAGTTCGAATCATACGAAGTATGCGTCCGTTTTTGTCGCTTTTCAGCGGATGGAAAAGGAAAACTGGTGGTTAGATTTCTGATTTTCGAACACATCGGAAAGGAGAAATCGGAAAACCAAATTCAATTTTGGATTGTTGAAAATATACATCGATGCAAAGTCCAAGAGGAATTTCTAATTTTCATTGCCGCATAAACGATAAAATATGAAAATTGGAAACTTCGATATTCAATTTATGATTTTGTAACAACAAAACAAAACAAAAATTGAATGGACGGAAGACCCACGGACCTTGTATTATTTAGTGACCGGGTTTGCTCGCTCAATACAATCGGAACTTGTATTATTTAGTGACTTGATTTCTTTTATCTGTCAAAGATTTTAAAATCGTCAAACTGCGTTTGAAAAGTTGTTGTGTTCAAAATTGAATCCCTGCCAAAATTCACACGGTCCCGAGACTTCGAAAGCGTGTAAACAAGCGACTCGCTTTGACGGCTCTAAATTTTGTCACATTCGAAGAAGCGTATTAAACTTATAAAGTAAAAAAAAAAAAAACATACACGTATGTGGTTAGGATAAAGCATTGGCTGGAGAAATCGTCGCTTTTCTTGAAATTCATAAAAATTTCGGTTTCCAAGATCGACTTTGCTTGGCTTTCAAGCCTCGGGAGTATTCTGTAGTTGCGTGTAAATGTTGTCTCAGCGAATTTTGAAGTTCAGCTTAGTGTCTACGAAAATTGCATACTGTGCACGTTGTTTGAACTAAACCAGACTGCCGTGCGACAAAGATTTTTTTTAGCGGCCGACTGGTGACGTCGCTACACAGCCGTGGTTTGCAAAAAACAATTTAAATAATCTCCGAACCGAAAATAAACAAGAATCCCGCTTTCCGAAAACCCACTACTGAGCGAGAGGATATCTGCGATTATCGTATTTCTAGTCTTAATAAAATAGCACAGGGGTCAAAATACCCGCGGCACAATTCAAACTTTAACTCTCAACATTGTATAGGGGGAGGGGGGAGCCGCTTTTGTTGTTGAACAAGAGTGATGGTGAAAAAATAGCATTTTTGCAGAGTGTCTCACATACGTTTGGCCAGGATTGTAGTAACTAGATGGTTTAGATCACCAGAGTTTCACACGAATAATTGTAGGTTTATGGTGATGAGGCACAAACAGTCTTCGCTAATGAGTCTATCTCGGCTGTCGGCTGGGTGGCACAAAAGCCGTTGAGTCGATTCAATGGAGTTGACTGTCGTCCGGCAGAGTTCAAGTAATGCTCAAGTAAAGCAAACAAATGTACAAACTACCTTCTTCGGCAGGATAGTGTTGTTGTGCAGACATGTTTACGTCGAGTGACACCGTTGTCCTGAAAGTTGAAACCTGACGGCTCAAAACAATCTCACCAGTTCTTTTGAATTCTTGACAAACAGGTGAAATTCATCTTCATTTAGCAGCCTGTCAACTTTTTCAAGTGAACACGAGTGGTGTTCAGTTTTCATTCATGGGCTGACTTGAGCGAAGTGCCGTGAAACAGACTTTCCGATTGGACGAGCGTGCGTTTTGACGGTTTTTGGGAGAATATTGAACTTGATCATTTTCAATATAAAGTTCTTTCAGGTAATAAAAGCAATATGACACTCGTCCATGTCTTTGTCACTAGGGATGTTCTGAAAACACGAGAAAAATTTTTCTCGTGTTCTCCCAACATCCCGCGTGTTTATATAAGAGTACAAAGACATAGTAATAATAATAACAATAATAATAATAATAATAATAATAATAATAATAACAATAATAATAATAACAACATTGAATAAGATTTGTTTGGAGGTATGTAAACATGATTATATATCATTGTTAATTCTAGGAATTTTTTCAGCATTTGTTTAAATTTCTGTGAGAATCATGTGAGCTTTTCAGGTAATCAGTTAGTTCATTCCATGTTTGCCTCCTTTATTTTTTAGGCTATGAACTCCATAATTTGTTTTGTTGTGGTTTTGGCAGATTTTTGTGCAATTTCGTTTACTGTATGAATATGTCTTTATTTAAACTTGCCAAATGATTGTGGTAAGTTATTCTGATGATATTTAAACATGAATTGTCCTATTAGAAAGTCATTAATCTGGTAAATGTTAAGGATTTTGTATTTTTCAAATAATGGTTTTGTGTGTTCTGTGTAAGATGAAAAAGTCATTAATCTGAGGATTTTTTTTTCTGGATGTTAAGAATTGGAATCAGCTTTGTCTTTGAGTGTTACCCCATACTACATTTCCGTAGATTAGTCCTGATCGTAGTGTTGATTTACACGATGCGATTCGTGTCGTACGAAAATTGCATGTGGCAGCAGTTGTAAGCAAAAGTCATACGCACCTTGTAGTTGATGTGGATATGGCTTGGTTTACGTTTGGAGCGTTAGGCTTTGTCATAGCAGAAAAATTGGACAAGATTTTCAAAGAATCCTCACAATATTTATTGCTTTTTATTGACTTATGGAAATGTGTCTCAAAGTTCATGAACAATGGTATTTATCTTATATGGGATGTTCACAGGTTGACGTTTCATGGCATTTTACAAAACTTCGTCAATCTTTTGTGAACATTTACACCTTTTACCACTACCCGTGCGCAAACGAATTGTTAGTTCTTACAGAACTAGGATAACATAGACCCATTGCACCGTCGTGAGAATGTCAGCCATGTTGGAATGGACAGAACAATAAGTTTCTTTTTTCCATGAGAATAGCTCTCATTTACCAGGCCGTAGGTAGAACAAAAGAAGCGGCCAACGTCACATGCAAAGTATCTGCAGTACAGGGGTATTTTGTTGGACCATTATTCAAACACCACTGAACGGACTCTAATCTGACAAAAGTCTGCAAAACGTTTTGAGATACAGGTCTTAAACACGAGGGCGCACTATAACAGGGCGCTTCCCAGGGAAGAGCAGAGCCACTTGTCAATCAACAGCGACCGAGACAACAGCTCCTAATTAGTAAAAAGCCAAAAATGTCCAAATTTTGTTTTTCCTTGTACTTGAATACCACGCAAAACAAGATAAGGTTGCCTCGTCAATTTTCCATCACGTAAACATTTATTGTGAGTGCAATTTGAGTAAAATCTAAGAATAATCTTCAAAGCAAGAAATTAAATATGCTTGGTGCGCAGCCATGAGTCGCATTGCTCCGCGAAATTCAAAATGTATTTTCGCAGCCAAGAGCAAAATTTCGTTTTAAATCCTTCCGTTCAGAACTCCATATTGAAGTTGCCCGCATGTGTGTAATTTTAGGTATACTTTTAGTCGCCAAGCTGCAGAGAAATTTCATGGACAGCGCGACTTCTGAACGCTGTGGGAGCACGTGCGATTTAACAAACATTATGCAAATTTGATGTCGAAACAGGTGGGGCCAACAGCCTTTTATAGCGCACCTTCGTGTTTAAGTGCAGAACTGCACAAGTATGTGGCCATGACATTGGATTAAAGTGTGTTATAGGGTGTGGGAAAATCGGTCCGACTGTTCGTTTTGTCTATTTCTAGGTCCGGGTAGGTACACTTAGGCCCGGGTCAAACGACGTACTTCAGATGAGACGAACTAGATTGCAGTTTACAGTGTAGGTCGACCCAAATTAAACAAGTTCGACTGTTGGGTGAATTTAATTGTCGAACTTAATTGTCGAACATAATCCTGTCGAAACAAATTCAGAATGCAAGAATTAATTTTTAAGGTCGGCGTCCCACCTCCAGTGGGAAGCGAGACCCTGTTGCAGCCAAGACTGCGTCAGTCCGCCCGTCAGTCAGTCAGTCATTGCTGTGTCAAGAATAGAATTCCAAATTAGGAAGTTTATTCCAAATTTGGGCATGATTAAATACGCACGAAGAAATAGATTTCAAGAGGTCGATGAACTTTAAAGTCACGGAATTTTATGGCCTTTGAAT
The DNA here is from genome assembly GCA_964036295.1 of Plumapathes pennacea. Lineage (NCBI taxonomy): Eukaryota > Metazoa > Cnidaria > Anthozoa > Antipatharia > Myriopathidae > Plumapathes > Plumapathes pennacea. Next base: position 26,216,329 of record OZ038463.1, on the reverse strand, counting down.
CACAGCTTTTGGTTAAAGTATGAATGCGGAAGACGCTCCAAAGGTTTATACTTGTTCTTGGCCGATACCTCGAGTGTTTCAAGCATCGGCCGATTTTCCTGATATAAACTGTGAAAACAACATTTCATACCGGCCGAACGGTACGTGCTGTATATCGATCGTGCAGTTATCATTTTGTATCAATGTTTCAGTCGGTTGACCGTACACAGGAATCCGTCGTTCATCTCCATCGACACTCATTATGCAGCGGACGCGCGCGATTGAGTTGTTTACAATATATCTTTAAATTTGCCTGGATAACTTACCACAAGACTTGAAGTATATTGTGTATGCCGAAGCCCTTGAACGAAAGGCTACTTTGGTGTTCTTCGTTGATAACGAGTTACAAATATTAAGAGTTCGCTCGAACGAACTGTGCAAGAAAACAACATATTCTTGTACTTATGTACGTATTCAATCATCCGGTTAATAGTTATCTGTTTCATTGTATTACCGAGACCGTAAAATGTGAACCTTCTATAACAGGTCATTCATGTGACTACACTAAACTTCAAAACATTTTGTGTTCGTCGTCATTTGAAATCCGAGTTAAAGTGCACATAAGCCCAAAAATGATATCTTTACAATCGAATCTACATGACGGAAATATGTTGACTATTAAAATAAGTCTGCGTTTTAACGCTGCGCCTTTGAGTTATAAAGGTTTATATTTTGAATATGGTAATGATGTGACGTCAAAGAAGGAACAATTTATTATACAAAATCTTGTTGGCAGAGATAATTGACATTTTATCAACGTCCATTTTATATTTGAATTCTGTGTAAATGATTTTACCAAATACTTTGTATGAATCTGAAAACAGTTCCAATCACGAAGAGAAAGAAATAACATTGAATTACTCCTTTGACGTCACGTCATTACCATATTCGAAATATAAACCTCTATAACTTATAGGCGCAATGTTGAAACACAGAAATAATCTAATGGTCAACTATTTACTTTATGTAGAATCGATTGTGAAGATATCATTTTTGGGCTTAAATGCACTTTAATGATACCCGTGAATATGTATACTGCTTGGAAGGAAGATACGCCGCTCAAAATGATTTGAACGCCGTAAAGCGGGCAAGGTTTGTGCACTTTAGAATATGTCCTGCCGATTTTCGCTTTGATTTGAGAGGATTAGGCCACGTTGAGGTTTAAAGAACAATTATTTGAATCAGACTGTGAGTGTAGAGCCGATTGCCTCATTAAATATGCATGTTACGCATGATTGAGTGCAAGCGTGTTGGGTTTCCCTGTACTGTGGTGGTAAAGCGTAACATCGTTATTTTGCAAAATTTTCCATTCGAATCTCTAAGCATACACAGCTACTGCACAAACGTGTGCAAAGTTTCTAATCGCTAGCCCTACTGACAGCAACCAGATAGCTCCATACTGAACTCTCTTATTTAGCATCAGTTCTAAATCAAAGGAACGAACACCAAATAAGAGGGTTTAGTATTGAGCAATGTGAACCGCAATAGCCCACATCTCAGCTGTTTAATGCACTAAAGAACTAATTTTTTGTGTGACCTCTTTTTAGACAGGGCATTCCAAAGAATGGTCTAAAATCCATATTTCAGATATTTTTTGTGACATCACTTTACCATTATATTCACCCAAGGCAGTCCCTACTTTAGAGCAGTAGACACATATACCTTTGCCGGAACGGATGCGTATTTTAATAATTGAAACTGACTTTATTGTGTCTGGAGGTTTTTGAAGTCCAAACAAGTATGTATCGGACAACCAAATTTTAAAACTTTGAGCAAAGGAAAGGACTCCTAACGCGCAAGAATCACCGCTCCTTGCCTGCGCAACAGACCTTGTATTTGTCCGCGCGGCTTGTTGTTCACTCGAAGTATGGCACGATACCTTGTTCTTCTCGGCTCGCCTCCCCATTCACATGCCCTCCTAAACCTGTTGTACGAACTAGACCACAACCAAAGTTTGCCAATCAAAAAGAGAGCCGACCTTACAGTGGCATCACTGCTTTGATCTGGTTTTGGTTAGCGGGAGTTTGCATATATTTCGGCTCATGAAAAGATCAATGTTTGACCCCGAGACGATCTTTGGTCGATCCAAATACAGTCAGTCGAACTTAATTGAGTCAAACGTCATTCTTGTCACGAACTTAATTCGCTTAAATAGTTCGTCTCGTCTGAAGTACGTCGTTTGACCCAGGCCTAAACGACCCATTTCAATTATTACAATTTTACGCCCCGCCCACACGGATGCGTTTTCAAAAGTTTACGGTTTCGTTTCACTTGAAGCAGAAAAAAAGTATTACGGCCACACGACATCGTTTTCAAGCGTTCGCTTCCTTTTGCTCGGACTGCTTTCAAGCTTGATTGCATGCTTTCAAATTAATAATGCTCTGCCCATGGTACAGGTTGCTTATATGGGAAGAAGCCTTAACCATTTTCAGAAGTTTAATTTTATTTGACCTAAAAGTACTACTTACCTATTTTTACTTTTATTTATTAAGTTTTTCGTGTTGGGAACCAAATTTAATCTTGGATTTTTGCACATTTCTAGACGATGTAAACAAAAACATTGATTTGGCCAAGAGGGCCCCCTTATGGGCAGCTCACACCCTTTCTGCGGTCAGATTGACTTGAAACTAAGAGCTCAAAAGATTTGTGTGACCTGAGTTTCTGTTCTGTACCGTTATACTAAATATCATTTACTGTCACGTTGATCAAATATCTTTTCACTTTTCTCCGCAGAGAACAGAGGAGTTCCAAAAGAAACTTGCAGCAGTATCGTGCTTAATGGATGTTCACTTCTCCCCGACTTACGTCAGACCACGTGTACAGAGCATGCTACAACCAACGTCCAGTGACGTCACTTCGCTCATCGGCAAAATACGCTTCAAGATGGCGCCGCACGTGTAGAATATGCTACATATAGGACACTATATAGTGCATTCCTAGTTTACCAGTTTAGTTTTGGATTTGGTTTAGTCGAACCAATAAATGTTTATCAGCATAAGCACGGCTAGCTTTTGCAAAACCTGCCACGGTTTCCTGTTTCGTAAAGAAAACGGTTGATGGTTATTTACCATAACACATCTTCGAGCCTGCGAAAACGTTATTTTTCGAGTCAGTGGTTGTTGCACAAAACTTAGAAACAACAACAAATTCCTTAGTTCATGCAGCGCTTGAAGATCTCAAGTCATTATCATCAATATACCTTGATATAAATGCACCCATTTAAATATACCGATACCTCTTTCCATGAAGGCTTTTATCTTAGTTCTAAAAACACCTGAGACGTAAAAACGGACTGCCAGTGGTCTTGCGTGACGTCATCTGAGATTTTCACGTGCACTTGACTCTCTGAGAAAAGGACTTCGTGTTTTCTTGTACCAGTTCGGTTATCTTTGTTTATGTGGGGGTTCAGCTCAAAATGGAAAATCAAAAACAACAGGGTAGCTTGTCCTCCATTGAGTACATTCCCCAGAAAGGTTTGGCACTGCCTTCGCGCCATAGCAAACTACCGCACACGCACACACGCACAGAGTTTATTTATACCTTTCAATAAAAGCTATGGAAAAAAATGTTCATGAGATGGTATTAGCTACCTGAAATAATCATACAGGGCTAGACTAGGCAGGCAAGCTGTTTACAATATTTTTTACAAGACGAACACAAACGAATAAAACAAATAAGCAAAATAGTGATAAATAGAAAAGGCAACAAATGGTAACAAAACCAGAACAAATATATAACAAATAGTAATAAAGAGAAATAAGAATCAGGCAGGTTATGATCCCCGAATGAAGTGAGGGAAATAATTACGACGCTAATGCATTAATTTGAAGACTCCAAGCGTGTCGCCGTCTCTAAATTTAATGTTCGTGTGTGTGTGCGATGCGACCTTTTTAGGCCAGGTGCCTAAGGCAATGTCCTAATAAGGCAATTACGTAATCACTGGCGATTATCGATTAGCGTCTCCGCCAGTGTTTTTAAGAAAGATTTGAACGAAGCAACAATTGTACGTAACTGCGTTTATGAAAATGAATTTGAAAACTAGAAAACTTGAAACAGAACGGTCTCGCGAAGCTCGTCTTCAAAAGAGAAGGAAACAGGCACGGGCAAGGCGAAATCGTGAAACGATCGAACAGCGCCAAATACGTCTAGAGAAAGGACGACAATCACGTGCCGACGAAAAGACTCCACAAAGAGAACAACGCTTGAAAGCAAATCGGGAACTTCAGAAACAAAGGCGGGCCAAGCAGAGAATTCCACAAAGAGAATCCAATCGCCAGCGAGTAGCTGCTCGACGTGCCAATGAATCGTCTGAACAGAATACCCGCAGGCTTCAAGCTCAAAATGGAGCCAACACTCGACGCCGACAACAACGTGCTGCAGTTGTCGAAGAACGTCGCAGACAGAAACAACAATATTTGCATAACCGTGGGCCGGCAAATCCAGAAACTTCTCCATTTCACGAACAAGAGTGGGTACAAGAGGAACTCACTGCTTTTCACCGCTTTGAGGAAAATCTCCGACACTTACGCTGCAAGGTATGCAAAGAAACATGGCCGATCACCAACCAAAGTATGTCCGAGCAGAACTACACCTGCACCAGGCGCAAGCGCGACAAAAAGACTTCGTGTCGATTGTTCTTGGCTGACAATGGATCCTGGAACAGTGCCTGCAGAACTACAGGACCTCACCGAAGTAGAGGAAATGTTGATCGCCAGAGCTTTCCCCATCATGTGTGTTTACCGGAAACACGGCGACCAGCGTGGGCCGGTACAAAGGTCATGTCCTCAACTTGCCACAGGATGTTCAGGGATTTCTCAGCACTCTTCCAGCCAATGTGAGTGATCTGCCCGTTCTTATCATCAGGAAGCAAGGGGCAGTTAAGAATTGAAAACTATTCTGTATGGCTTTTATGGCTGTGTTTACATTTTTTACCTCTGTGTATTGATGGCCAAATTTGAACAATTATGCATTAATAGCAATACGACCATTCGTTGTCATTGTTTATTTTCAACGAATAACAGCTGAACAAAGGATGCATGGTGAAATTTTGTTTTATCTGAATTCCTGTTGTACAATCTCTTTATCACACATTCTTCAAGTAAATATTGCTATTACCTACAGTGTACTGTGAAACACTTTACAATGTACTCAAGAATTTAGGACCTATTCGTGTTAAAATAGACACAAAATTCCATGTTTTTTTTTTTTTTTTTTTTTTTTTTTTTTTTGCGTCGAAACTTTAGTAAAAGGCAGAGCAAAAGGCTGCTGTTGTTGAGCTACCAAAACAATACATGCCAGGCCAGAGTGAGGGGATATCTGCGATTATCGTATTTCTAGTTAATTAGTATCAGATAATGATGTTTTGTTTAAGTTTCTTTTTTTAAGATTGAAGACTTACAGTTAAGGTCTCTATAAAGGTTCGTGAGTCCTACTCGGAAAAAATAATTGTAGCGTTACAATTTAACGTACATGCACGTATTATATATCGTTGTAAAGTTCTTGTACTGCAGAATGTAGATCTGATGTTTTCAAGCACATTAAAGTTGGAGTACGTGTTAGTTTAATTTGAAAATTGACTGTTTCGGAAACGAGAATCAAAACTTTTGTCGGTTTGATTCGAAAATGATAAAACAACTTTTCTCCAATACTCAATGAAGTTGACTAAAATACGGCGCCAGCGACTTTTGATCCGTTTTGTTTTAAGGATTATATTCTCTTTTAAAATGGAGGGAGCGTTTCGGAACCCGTTTTCGATACAAGTTGTTAATAAAACAAGAACGAAAAAATATATATCAAAAGTCGTTGACACGGTATTCGAGAAAAGCTCGTCTTTTACACCTCACGAAAATTTGAGTGATATCGACAAAACCGCTCAAAAGGTTTAACTTCCCGAAAGGCCTAATTTTTCGCGAAAACCTTTCATCGATCTGATTTTGATAGACTCAACCTTTAACGTATACGAAAAATGTAGTATATCTGCATTTTTTCAATCCCGACCTTTACAACGATAATAGTACGTCTATATATCTTAAATAGCAAAGCTACAATGATTTTTTTCCGAGAATATTTTTGAGAGACGCGCAAATCTTTATGGGAGTCCAATATTATACCAAAAGTGCCTGAATGTGTTTTACTTTGTGGTGGATGAAAGATTACATACTTAAATTTATCTACATTAAGAGAGACTTTGTTAACACAAAGCCACCCATAAACTTTATGTAGTTCTCTATTGATGGTTAATCCCAGAGTTACGTAGGTTCTTTTTAGCATAAAACAGATTAGAGTTGTCAGCGAATAGGTGAAAATCAAATATGTTAGAACAATTACTAAAATCATTAATAATAGAGAGGGGACCCCACACTTAATCTGCTTTTGATTTGATTCAGTGCTACCAAGTAACAAACTGTTTTCTGTTTTTGTTTTTGTTGTTGTTGCTGTTTTTGTTTTTTTAAACAGAAAACAGTTAAAAAGTTGGAGCAAAACCAGTCTTTAACAATTCCTCTAAATCCCTCCCCTCCTGAGGACACCGACGCGCATATCATGGACCCCCTTCATAGGGTGCGAACTCTTTGAATAAAGGCCATAAGTGCTCATTTTGTATTCATAAACACTGCTCACCAGTTTCACCTGAGCTGAGATGCTGAGTAGCTTGTATTCTAACAACTATTTCTCCAATTCAAAGCCATACACAGCTGCAAAAAGCAATAAAAAATATTGCAATACTTAAATTTCATGTGGAAGGAGTTGGACACAAAACTGCTGAATAGTTTTTGAAAAGTGTTGGAAAACGCAGCATTGGAGATTTAAGCACGTCTCCGAGCATCGTATCGTGTTTACAGAACTAGTGAATACTTTCTAACGGTCTGCACGATTGGCAATCGGCTTGGCAAGCTGATTTAGCAAGTTTTGGGAAGGCTTCGCCCTGAAATTTGGTTTTGTGGCTTGTTTTGTCAAAGAGAATCAGGTACAGAGACTTTAAATGAAACTCCGGAGGCACCTCAAAGTCAATTATAATAATAACAAGTTTTGTCGCGTGAAAACGCGACAGATGCTGGGATTCAAGTTTGGTGTGGCAAGTGTCCGCACGCACCATATGAATTGTTGAATAAGCAATCTCTGGACTAGAGCGAGACTCCCAAGAGTGATCAACTTCAATTTTCTCTTTCAATTTCTCACCCGAAAAAATATTATACAGTATGGGGAACTTGGCTTTTGATTTACTCAAATGAACCTGATTAAACTACAAGTTATAATTACAACACTCGTACATTTGCTTCAAAAGGATGAGAGAATCTACATTTTGAGTTGGGGAGTAATTGCGCGACATATCTCATTTTCATGCATCTTGTTTTGACAGTTTGACTTCGAACATTTGTTTCTAATCGCATGCCACGATTAATCTAGCCTGTGCTTCATTACTTACCTGTTTTTCGTCTTCTAAATTGTGTTTCTTCTACAAAGCTTTCTAAATTTCCAGTCGGCCTGTTTCATTCTGAGCTATTATCACCGCGGTTTTGATGGATTCACGGTTGCTTGATGAGCTTATGTTAAAGCTGAAAAACCCAGCGGGAGCCACTTCAGCTTGTCGAAATGGTATCGTTTGATTATGTTTGCTTTCCTTTGCTTAGTTTTAACCAGGTGGACGAAGAAAAATGCGAAAGTGAATATAATGAACAAAAACCGCAAGAGCGCAAGTATACGTCAACAAAAATCTCACGTTACATACTTTGAGACTCAGCCAAGAAAAGAAAGGCTTCCACGCCGCTTGCACGTGAACATTATCCAATCAAAATATAGTATTTTTGCTTACACGTCAATAAAAATTCAAAATTCTAGAGGGGGGACTTCTTGACCAATTGTCATGATACCTACGCTGTGGTTTTCGGGTGAAAACAATTATATGCTGGGCCCTTAGGCTCAGCATAATAAAAAAATAAGCTAAACAGGGCGAAGGTAAAATTACCGACACCAAATGATAAACAGCGTTTTGCCGTTACGGGAATAAATTATATCTTTTAATTCGCTTCACCAAGAAGAATTACTAAGAAGCCATGTTAGAGAAAACTCAGGGAAATTTAAGAGCGACTTGGGGCATCATAAACGAAGTATTGAATAAAAAGAAGGCGAAGTTAATTAGTGTATCACAAATTCGTAGTAACCGTAAGTGTTATGTCAAAGACACTGACACTGCAAACATTTTTAATAAATTTTTCACTAGCGCTGGTCCAACAAGCAAAAGTAATTATCCCCGAACGAAGTGAGGGAAATACTCACGACACTAATGCAGTAATATTATACCGCCTACTTGGGGACTCCAAGCCTGTCGCCATCTCGAAATTTAACGTTGTCTGTCTGTCAGTCTGTCTGGCGTACGACTTTAGGCGCGGTTACCCCGCTAACCAATAACAAAGGCCGGATCGATCACGTGTGCCCTGTTGTTTTACTCGGAATAACTTAGAGAAATTAGATTTGAACGAAGCATTTAGATTTGAACGAAGTAACAATATATTGTAGCTGCGTTCACGAAAATGGAAAACTTAACTGAAAAACTTGAAACACAACAGTCTCGCGAAGCTCGTCTTCAAATGAGAAGGGAACAGGCACGAGCAAGGCGAAATCGTGAAACGAGCGAACAACAGCGCATGAATGCCGACCAAAAGCGACATGAACAGAAGCGGGTAACACAGACAACTCCGCAAAGGGAACAGCGCTTGAAAGCAAATCGGGAGCTTCAGACGCAGTTTTGTGTTAAACTCAGATACTTATTTAGAAAGGACAAGCAGCAAAGGTTAGTCAGTGGAAATCGAACAATCACCGTGACAAATATATATTTTGTAACTCGATCACTTCAAGAATGTATTAAAATCTGTATGCTGATCATTTTCCCTCGAAGTATTGTTTTACTACGCTTCTGTCGCCAGTTTCGGCTACCGTATTTGCTCAGAGCAATCGGAACTTGGAGTCTTGAATGATTTAGTCAGATGTCTTATTTTTCTGTAATCTGACACGCGGTGATTGCAGCGAGAATCGTTCACAAGCCCTTAGAAGTATTACTGGGTCTGAAGCCCGTGTATAATTTGAAGTAAACTGTTCAAGTTTTGCTTTGATTCTGGGAGAAATTTTGCTGTTTTGAGTGGGTTCACATTCAAAACAATTCGAGCCTATTAAATATGCATGCCTGAGTCTGGTGCATGCGGTAGTTAAAACAAATCGCACAGGAAGCCTATTTAATTGTACTGCCTATGAATTCAAAATTGGAAAATCAGTGTTCCTTTTTTCCCGTACTACGACGGCCGACCAACTTCAAACTTTGAGTATTAAATTTCGAGAACGTGCTTGGCAGACTGTATGAATTAATTTGACGTGCCGACCGTGGGAAATACGTACTTCGTCACGCAATCGATTCTTTTTTCAACGCAAAAGTATAACACACACTTTTTCTCCTTCCTTTGCGTGTAGCACTTGAGTTCGAAGAAAAGATTGAGTCAACATTTCGGTAAAACAAAGGCTACTCTTATTGGGAGTTACCAAAGTAAAAGTCCCATCAATGGCAGAGTGAGGGGGTATATGCGATTATCGTATTTCTAGTAAATATTGGATATAAATCCCCGCAAAAATTAGCTTTTACGACATTGGATCATATGTATAAGTTAGACTGCTCTAAAGCAGTCAGTGTTGATTTCAATACGCCTCTTAACCCTTTCAATCCTGAGCTCATAATACACATTCTCCCAACCATTCAAGAAGAAAATGTATGAGATATAGTAATAATTGATAGGCCAATCAGCTTTAGTCTGAGGAAACTATCCAATATGCAAATTCTTTATACAGTAAGATATATCTCTCCTGAAAAACTGAAGGAGAAAATTGAAGTTGATCACTCAGGAGTTAAAGGGTTAAAGAAAGTCGCAGAATATGTATATGAGCCACTGATCAGCATTTATAATACGTGTATAGATTCTTCCCCGTTTCCCGATTCCCTGAAAATTGCTAAGGTCATTCAATTATTTGAAAGACGGAGACAGAGAACTTGTTTCAAATTACCGGCCCATATCATTACTACCAACCATCTCCAGAATATATGAGAAACTTATCTGTGATTCACTAGTGTATCATCTAGAAAGTAATCACTGTTTTTTGATTATCAATTCGGAGTTTGAAAAGAGCGAAATACGGCACTAGTAAGAACTGATTTGTTTCAAGAATAATAAGTGTATTTGAAAATGGCCAATGCTCTATGGGCGTTTTCTTAGATTTATCAAAAGCATTCGGTATGATAAATCACAATATTTTGACAAACAAACTTAGGTTTTATGGTATAACTGGTCATAGCAACAAGCTTTTTCAAAACTATCTGGAAAATCGGAAACAACTTGTTAATGTAAATGTGGCATCCCTCAAGGATCTATTCTTGGTCCGATCCTTTTTCTGATTTATGTCAATGATGCTCAGCTTGTGCTCAGTTTGTCAAGCGCCTGCCAAATGCAACCGTCGCTTTTCTTCGTCATTTACTTACGCTGCAATAACGGCGTGGTGAAGCTAGCGGTTCAAATGAATTTGCCCTTGGTGGACTCTCGCCCGCAAGTCTTCCCGCAACGCCACCACGCCCTTGATCAACGCCACCATGTTACAGCCGTTGCCGTCGACCTCAGCAAAGCGTTTGACTTGGTCTGTCATAGCTTGATGCTAGCCAAACTTAAATCTTACGGCTTCACAAACAACGCACTTGACCTGATGTCTGCCCACCTGAGAGATCGCCAACAAAGGGTCAGGATAGACGGTACACATTCGGATTGGTCTGCTGTACACACGGGTGTACCACAAGGGTCCCTCCTATCACCACTCTTGTTCAACATATACACAAATGATCTGAACTATTTTGTATCAAATGTATCACTAAGACTATACGCTGATGACATCACAGAATACGCCTCAAACGCATCACCCGTAGTGCTACAGTTTATAACTAACGATAACATCAAGACCCTGTCTAACTGGTTTGACTCCAACTACTTAACAATAAACGCTTCCAAGACCCAATCTATCGGTATTGGTCCTTCAACGCACAATTACACTTTTGAAATAAATGAGTCCGCCGTACAAGTTTCTAATGACCTGAGAATTCTTGGGCTTACAGTCGATAAAATGTTGACCTCCAAGCTGCACATCACCCTTCAATTGAAGAAAGCCTATGCTAAGGCCGCAACTCTGAGAAGAATGCGCCGATTTATACCCACATCATGGTGCGTCTATACAAGGTTTTTATTTTGCTCCACCTGGAGTACTGTAGCCCACTGTTGATTGGCATTGGCAAAGAACAAGCCAACAGACTGGAAGATGCCAACTATTACATCTTGAGAACAGTACTTGGCTTATCCAACTCGCACAGCTATGATGCAATTCTTAAAATCGCTAAGATGAAATCTCTAGCTCATCGCAGATACTTCCAATTACTGATCCTCCTTTTTAAATGCCTTAAAGATCAAGGTCCCCAATACGTGAAAGACTTATTTAAGCCTCGCTTTGTCAGCAAACACAATCTTCGAGGGAACAGCAGCAAGTTAGAACAGCCTAGTTTTTATTCTCACTGGCTACATAACTCGTTTTCTTATATCACTAGCCGTGCATAGAACACCTGCTAAAGTCCGCGAAACGGATAACATCAAAGCTTTTAGGAAACTTTTATATGAGGCAAATCTGTCACCGGAAACTAGCGGCTGCTCATGTTTTATCTGCTCCGATTAATACGGACACAAATGGAGTTTTCAATAATTTGCAAGGTAGTAATTAGTGTAATTAGTTAGTAAAAGTAATTAGATAGTACAGTAGCCAGTATTTTTTAGTCAATTGTCATTTCTATATACAATTACTTAGTCACTGTATTTTAGATATGTGTATTAGCATAGTAGTTTCCGGCTTATTTCGTAATTTTAACAAAATGCGTGGGTACTAATCTGAACACCATATCGTTTCTTAGTGCTTTTTGTTCACGGGGCGACCTCCCCTCGCAGCGGGGTTTGCTGGGTAAAACACCGTAACAGAATCTTCAACATCGTTCCCAGGCTCTTTCCTCTCGCGACCTCGAATCTCGAGTTTTAAAAATGTTTTTCTTTCACGGTGCGACCTTTCCCGCACCGCAGTGTCTTCTGGGAGTCGCGACGAACTTCATTTCATGGACCGAAAGATGTTTTTGTCGACTGAACTGAAACCGGAAAGTACTAAGGTCTAACGCGATGGTTTTCAAAAGCGGAGCTAAGGAAGGGATGACAAGGCAAGCGAACAACGATACACCAAAAAAACAGGACGAAAATGCGATGAGTGAAACAAGCGATTGATTTGTAGCTAAACCAATCTAACGGCCTAACGTGGTTACTGCAAGGCCCAAGAAACATATCAGGACAGAAAGGGTGCTTGAAGGCCGTCCAAAAGCTGGGCACGCTATAACTGAAATGTGTTTTTCATGTCTCAAGATAGGCTTAGCTTTCAAGCAGGTAAGACATCTATTTACTTTGTTCACTCAACTCGTTCGTTCTGCATTGCTTCGAGCTTATCGAACATTTTGTGGCCGTAAAAGCTTATGTTGTTGCAATGCTATCAGTTTAAACGACAGAAATTTGTTTTGATCGTTTGAGTGAGTTCATTGACAGTACCAGTTAGATATAGTCTGTATCAACTTTGAGTGTCATACAGTTCAGAGCACAGGCTCCCCAATCTTACTGTATGACTTGAAAAAAAAATTTTTTAATTAAAGAAATACTTCACCTATGTTGTTCCTTGTGTGCTTTTATTCCTTAAATGTGTATCATTTCTGGGCAGTTTCAAGCCGTTTTGAGCGATTTTCATCTGGTGCTAATTCAGCCTGTATATAAAATGACATACAGAACAGACGGAACCAGCACCAGATGAACGGCTTGAAACTGCCCAGAAATGATGCACAAGGAATAAAAGCACACAAGGAACAACATAGGTGAAGTATTTCTTTGATTTGAAAACTTTTCTTTTTCAAGTCATACAGTAAGATTGGGGAACCTGTATTCAGAGGAGATATTTGCCGCTTGACAACTTGCTCAGACAAATCTTAAAGGTCACAACACATCACTTATTCATACACAGAAGAATCTGTGCACTTGATTAGAAAGAACTACATGTGTATTTGCATTCCAGCATTATAAACCATTTCAGTTTAACCCTCTGAGAAATTATACAATGCTCAATCAAAATTTTGAACATGGAGTAAAAAGACTGTGAAACCTTTTGCAATTGAAAAACTTGTGAATTTTGGTTTGAACTAGATTTTTGTTTTACAAAACTAATTAAATGTACCTGCAGTTGTTTAAACTATGTTGCATTTATCATATACTGTTTAAATTAATGTTATTTGACCTGCATGGCTGCATTGTCAACCCTTCAAGAAACCCCTTAACATCATGACAGTGATAGAATATCTTGTGTTGTGACTTTGCAGGATGATAATTTTGCAGGCATTGAAACTAAAGTGTTTATATTTTCACTAGGAATCACAACTACCTTTACCATTTCGATGGTGTAAAGGTCAAAAGTATAACATGCAAAACAAAGATTTAAGAAATAATATCCCATACTTGTCCAAGAGATAGGTACTGCTAGGCTGTAAGAGTGAAATAATATACTGAAACAAGTTCACTGTATTGTACTTCAGGTTCAGAAAGAGGCCCTTGACACAATGTAGAAGTGTATTGAACAGTACATGCATAGAGGGAACTCTGTAAACATTGTTTAGCTCTAAAAGTGTTTTTATGATGGTTTGCAGAAGTTCAAATTTGCATGTCACTATGACCATTACGATGATGTAACTGTCAAAAACATAAAATGCAAAACAAAGATTTGAGAAATAAAATCCCATGCTTTTCCAAGAACTTTTTTTCTGAGGGGTATTTGACCCTTAATACCAGGTTCTCACTTTTAATTTAAATAGTGCTAAGCTGAAAGGATGGATTAGTATCACTGAAACAAGCTCAAAGTACTGGATTACTTCAGGTTCACCACATAATGTTCAAGTGTATTTAATACATAGAGGAAGGAACTTTGTAAACAGTGTTTAGCTGTAAAATATGTTGTTCCAAATTTGCAGGATTATAGTTTTGTAGGCACTGAAGCTAAAGTCTTCATCCCCGAGCAAAGCGAGGGAAATAATCACAACGCTAGTGCAGTAGTATCGCATCATTCGGAGATTCCAAGCGTGTCGCCATCTCGAAATTTAATGTTTGTCTGTCAGTCTGTCAGTCCGACGTACGACCTCGTCCCCAGTTCCTATTGCTATAACAAAGGTTAGTCAGTGGAAATCAAACAATCACCGTGACAAATATATTCTATCCTGTATAGCTTGTAACTCAATCACTTCAAGAATGTATTAAAATCTGTATGCTGATCATTTTCCCTCGAAGTATTGTTTTAATACGCTTCTGTCGCCAGTTTCGGCTACCGTATTCGCTCAGAGCAATCGGAACTTGGAGTCTTGAATGATTTAGTCAAATGTCTCATTTTTCTGTAATCTGACACGCGGTGATTGCAGCGAGAATTGTTCACAAGCCCTTAGAAGTATGACTAGGTCTGAAGCCCCTGTATAATTTAAAGTAAACCGTTCAAGTTTTGCTTTGATTCTGGGAGAAATTTTGCTGTTTTGAGTGGGTTCACATACAAAACAATTCAAGCCTATTAAGAGCCGTTGTCTGAGAAAACCGGGCAGGGTCAAAAGATGGGGGTCGGCCGAATTACATAAAATTACCAGCACTTGATGTCTATCTAGTATGATTATGAACGGTGGCATTTGAACGAATTTTGGGTCTTTTGTTTCGGAGATTGACCACCCCCTTGGTTTTGGGACCGCGGGAGCCAAAATGGCGTCCAAAAATAGACCAACTTCGAGACAAAAAAATACCAACTTCCCGACGGATTTTACCAGCGAGTTTTTCCACACTCTTTCCATGAGTACATTTCCCCTAGATTACAGTTTCAAATTCAGATTTTATCAGTGCTTCTTTTTTGGCGAGCGGCTTGAAACAGTAGAGGTTAAACAAAAATCCAGACACGTCAGATTTTTAACGTTTTTAAACGCTCTTTTCTCAAAAGTGCGGTTGTTTATTTTTCATTTAAGACCTGATTTTGGTAGTCCATTGCCATCTAAACCAAATTAAAAAAAGAATTGATTGGGGGAAAAAGCCGTTCTCGCTTGACTCACATTTGAAGTTGCTCCAAATTGCGGTTAGAGACGTTTTCCCGCCAAATTAATTCTACATTATACTGTACCACAATAGCGATCGGTTCCCCATAAAACTACTCCAAAAGACATTTTATTACACAAATACAGTATTCGCAACTATATTTGGCAAATCAACGGCTATTAATGTCATTCTTCGGTCTAAACACTCAAAATAGTTTTCCGCCAAATTTCTCTTATGCTACAATGTGCCACAAAAGCCGCTCCGTTCTCCATAAAAACCACTCCAGAAGACACTTCGTTGAATAAATGCAGTAATCACATTCCATTTTGACAAATCAGGGGCTTTGTGGGTCTCTTTGTTACAATTACTCAAACTATCTTGGAAATTGATCACCACATGGTGTCACGCTCACGCCTACGTTTCGTATCACGCTTACGATCACCATATTTACGATTGTTTAACTGGGCTTCTTCTCCTACTTTTCGTGTGTGTGTATGTGTATGTGTATGCGTATAGTGTGTGTGAAACGTGCTTTTCAATAAGTATAAAGATACAGTTGCGGTGACATCCCACTTAGCTGCTCTTGGTATAAGCAGCAAGCGAGGATGGCATATTCACGGTACAGTGGTTAGCGAGAAAGACCTCATACTGAACAGAGCTGGACATTTTTGCCTCACGGATGAGAAAGTGACTGTTATGACCATCTGTCCTAAGCACAGACGGGATTTAACAGTGAACTGGCCAGGACGAAAACGACGAACGTGTGGCTATCCTACACATAAAGGCCAGCGTAAACAAATGCGCATTCCCAGGCGGATCAATTTCGCAACGTCCGAAGAAATCTTCAGTCGCCATGGTGCTACGGTTCCTGGAGGAACGGGTAAGTTGTCGCCTTTTTCCCACGCAGCTGAATATTTTTAGTGCATGTACTAGGCTAGATAACTTCTCTTAACTGATCGCCAGTCATCACGCAAGAATTGGTCCAACAACCTGTTTCATATCTTATCGGAAAGTTTCAGACGAGCACAATAGCGTAAAACGTCATCAACAATGTCCACATTTAACAGTATCCCTGCATATTCCGTTGCGCCTTTTGGGATGAAAGGCATGTTGTTGGGGGGGGGGGGGCAGTTTTCCGTGATTGAATAGTGTATTTAAATCCCGGTGTCTTATGCCCGCTTTATATTATCTGATTCGTAGCGATATGCGAGGAATGCCGCAAAAACCACACCCAGACGCGTGATTTTACTCCAAGTGGTGAAGAAGAGACATCCCATGATGAGGTATTCAACACTAACTTGTTCGATAAATGCTCTTTTCAATAAAATAACTCTTTAGTAATTTATACAACTGCGCAATGTGTTGCAATTCACAGGCCAGTGCCGACGATATGACTCCCCAAGCTGCGGCAGAACTAGTCGTTGAAGAACAGACTCACCGACTCAAACGACGAGACTGGGCACCACAACATCTTCGCAGTCATCACAGGCGAGCATCCCCGAACAATGGATTAGTATCTGGTCTGATAAGAAGGAGGAGCAACAGGAGAAACGGTAAACGCTCAACAGTGCTATCACCAATCTGACCGGGGGTCGTACAAGTCCTATACAGTCAACGCTAAACACGTCCTGGCATGATATCTCATCGACCCAGCAAAAATATTACCAACAGAAGGCCAAGGAAACTATCACCGCGGCGCTGTCAGTAATTAGTCCCGGTCAAGAACAGGAGCTCTGGGCTAATGTCCGCAAGGAGGTGAGACTAGAATCAGCTGGTGAAAGTGCGTCCAGACGCAAAAGCTTTGATCCCTCCTCTGGCGTCATTGAATCTCTCGTCAAGGCATACAACCAAGCTGAGTCGTGGCAAACAAAGCGACAAATTCTCTCGGTCTTCGCCAATGATTTCAGCCGGGTAGAACTAATAAATTTAATTCCAACACTATCCAAATGGCAAATAGATCAAGCACGACAGCACGCTACTGAGGCAGGTAAAGGACAGGCCGTCCAACCAGACCCTATATTCCGTGCGAGAATTTCAAGAACACAAGTGGAACATTTCATCGACTACATTTCTCGGCCAGAAATGATGCAAGATGTCGCATTTGGCACAAAAGTACTAAAGCTTGACTCGGGCGATAGCATCATTATTCCAGCTGTGGTGAGAACGATGATCCCGTCTAGAATAATCGAGCAGTACCAGAGCTACTATGAGCAGCAGAATTTCGAGCCAGCAGCACAGCGATCTTTGTTTAGAATGATCGAGGTTTGTGCTGCTTCAGTTCAGAAGTCCTTGCAAGGCCTCGACAATACCACAGCAGAAGGAACTGAGGCCATCGACAGCCTGACAGACATAGTATATAAGCACCCTCAGCAGCCATGGATCGGAGGAAGGGTGGGTGAAATCTGTGCAGCAGAGACTTAAAGAGGCCACGAGATACCTCAAGACAGAGTTCAAGAGTCATGTTAGCAGAGAAGAAAGCTGCGCCGACCATTGCGTCACCTACGCGATGAGTGATCCCGGCAGCCAACAGTTCGGAAGTTGATGCCAGCATGCACATGATGTCCAGTGCAGTACCTGCTTGTCACTAGAGAAAATCTTGGTCGAAACTGTTAATAAGATCAATCACATCTCTATGTCGGAGGATGAAAGGTCAAGGATGAAGCATGCAAAACATCGAGTTGATCAAGGCATAGAAAGCACACCTATTGCGCACAGTGAACCAAGAGGAGGCAAAGCAAGACGCATTGGCGACCACTGACCTGGAGACCTGTCTAATAGTGATGGACTGGGCGATGAAGTACCTGCCCCAGCGCTACCGAGAGCGCATGAGTGATTTTTTTGGGAAGAGAGGAAGAAGCTGGCACGTTAGCGCGGTCATCACCAAGAGCCAAGGGAAGCTTAATGTGGAATGCTTTGTACATCTGCTTGACACATGTACACAGAACAGCTTCGCAGTGGCTTCTGTGGTGTGTAGATTCCGGGGATCAGCTTTATCAACAATTTTGCCTTCGAGCAGAATGGCGTCCGTGCTTGGCGTGGATACGACACTGGCCCTGGGAAACTGCTGCAGTACAGCGAATTACAGGTTCAGCCACAAGGAGATACCGGCCTGCAAGTTCTTCATGACTTTGGTCTTCGAACCCGTGACCTGGGATCAATCAGCGATGCACGTCGGGCTACCAGAGCGGAAATTTTCTCCTGCGTCGAAAACAGTTGTGTGCTGACCTTCAAAACGATGGTGGAGGCGGAAGCACATATGGACACGGGAAAGCACGTGCAGCCATCAGAATGCGAGTCAGTTTATGACACTGCGAGGAGAAGATGGGCAGAGAGAATGAACGAAATGAACGTGGTCAGCGGTCCAGCACTATGGACTGCAGTGGATGAAAGCCCTTCAACGTCGGACGACTGCAGCATACCTGAAGGATGGGCCGTCAAAACAACTAAAGAGCCCCGAGGATGGTGGAAAAGGTCAAGGCTCATCTTACCGAGAAGTTCCACACCGGAGCTGCAAGAGGACAAAAATCAGATCCAGCCCAAGTAGCGAAGGAGATGAAGTTTGCCAGAGACGCCAGTGGCACCCTGCTCTTTCAGCCAGAGGAGTGGTGGACTGCCCAGCAAATCAGCAGCTTCTTCTTCCGTTTGTCTGCACTTCAACGATATAGAACGCCCGAAAGTGCCGATGAAGAGGACCTGGTGGCAATGGAAACGGAGCACCACCTCCAAGAGCTACATCGAGCAGTATTTGACGATATTGAAAGCCCCAACCACTCGATCAAAGTAAACAGCATCAACATATGTGACCTGCTGGGATCTGGTAAGCTGAGCACATTGAAGCTTGTCCAGTTGCAAGATATCTTCTCGGAGTTAAATCTCCAGACGCCTGATCCACGTTCTAGAAAGCGTACTTTCATCGATCCATTGTAGGCCTTTGCGAACACTTGTTCTTGTCGTGAATAAAAAGTATCGTATAGACAAGTGAATTTTAATTTTTAGTTTAAGCTTACACACGCAGGTAAAAAATTATCATTTTTATATAGATATCCGTCGTTTGTCAAGTGGAATTGCTTTGTTTCCACAACGGCGGCTGATTTCATGCATAAGGATACAAAATACTTTAATCATAGTACAATTGTTCCCACTGATATCGTTGACTGCCGTTCGTGAAAAATGAAAATGAAAATGAAAAATAAACAACCGCACTTTTGAGAAAAGAGCGTTCAAAAACGTTAAAAATCTGACATGTCTGGATTTTTTTTTTGACCTCTACTGTTTCAAGCCGCTCGTCAAAAAGGAAGCACTGATAAAATTTGAATTCGAATCTGCAATCTAGGGGAAATATACCCATGGAAACCAAGGGGGGTGGTCAATCTCCGAAACAAAAGACCCAAAATTTGTTCAAATGCCACCGTTCATAATCATACTAGATAGACATCAAGTGCTGGTAATTTTATGAAATTCGGCCGACCCCCATCTTTTGACCCTGCCCGGTTTTCTCAGACAACGGCTCTTAACTATGCATGCAGTCCAGAGTAAAAAAATATCGCACAGGAAGCCTAGTTAATTGTACTGCCTATGAATTCAAAATTTTTCCCGTACTACGAGGGCCGACCAACTTCAAAATTTAAGTATTAAATTTTGAGAACGTGCTTGGCAGGCTGTATGAATTAATTTGACGTGCCGACCGTAGGAAATACGTACTTCGTCACGCAATCGACTCTTTTTTCAACGCAAAAGTATGACACACACCATTCTTTTTCTCCTTCTTTTGCGTGTAGCACTTGACTTCGAAGAAAAGATTGAGTCAACATTTCGGTAAAACAAAGGCTACTCTTGTTGGGAGTACCAAAGTAAAAGTCCCATCAATGGCAGAGCGAGGGGGTATCTGCGATTATCGTATTTCTAGTATTTTCACTGGAAGTCACAATTACCATGACCTACTATAATAAAAGGTTTAAAACATAAGAAGCAATAATAAGATTTGAAAAATATAATTCCATGCACGGATAGCACTGACAAAGACATTGAGTCCTGGATGCCTTCAGTGCCTCAAGGTTAATAATCAATTTGCAAAGATACATAACAATTATAAGCCAATTAAAGAATCAATTTGCATTTACCGCAATTAGTAACATTTTACTCGTACCAGCTTTCTACTACATTGATTTCTTCCTTTTCCTTGAGAAGAAATTCACCAAACTGGAAAAAGTACCTTTCTGTGATTAGGAAGAGTTAGTTTACCCATATGACATGGGAAATGAGACTCTTCTCATGTCCCACAGCATCTTACAGTGGTAGAGAATGTGCTAAGTTGTCTAATATTCTGTAGAATCAGTGTATATTTTTTAATGCATTTTTTTCCATTTTCACCCTCATAGGAACTTCCAATTTTCCAATATGTTGGGGAGTATAGGTTTAGGGTTATATTTTCCTGGCATAGGATTTTGTGCTTTAGTACATGTACCAGGGAACACATGCAACAATATTGAAAACTTTTGAAAAGTAGGATGTATTACTTACGGGTACTTGAGAAATATATATGCAGTATTTCGCCAATGAATGGAGTGCAAAGACCGTCTCTGTATACTTTCTTAATATTTACGGAACAAAATAAATCACTGTGAAATGAACATGGCATGATTTTGTGTGAAAGAGAAGAATAACTTTCACGACCAACCAACAAATATAACAGAATTACTGTGCTCTTCAAACAGCAATGGGTAGAGTTCTCATGTATGCTTACACGACGCTTGTCAATATCATGTAAATGCTGATATGCAGTTGAAGCTCCCGTAAGTGGACACAGTTATGGACACTTTCTATGCTTACTGTGGGGAACTGTCTGCTTACGAGAATGAGTAAATGCAAAATTTGTTCGTAAGTATTGCTGTCCGCTTACGAGAATGTCCGCCAGAGAGCTTCAACTGTAGTGTCATTTACCTTCAGTCACATGACATGAGAGCTCTACCCAGCAATGTCATACATAATCGATTACTTGGGCGTGGGACCTTTGCGAATATCGTATTTCTAGTAATGAATATTTTAGCAGCAAACAACGCCTAGAGGTGCTTATGTTCAACCGACTTCAATGGGCTCAGCTGCTCAACATCGATCCATAACAAGCTAACCCGCCGATCTGCAGTAAGTATAATTTCTAACTCGTGAATGCGAAAAGAATGAACGATTTATAGCAGTTCGAGGAAATTTCTCACTCGCTCGGTCGATGTTAGTATCGTTTGATTATGTTTGCTTTGCTTCGCTAATAGTTTTCATCAGTAATTAAAACTGTACAAAACTGGAAGAAGAGTAATACGAAAGTGAATATTAAACAAAACCGCAAAGGCTCAAGTACATGACTGTCAACAAAATCCCATGTTACTGTTACGGGGCACTTTCGTATCGTAGCAGACTTTACGAGGACTCGCTTCTCAGTATTTCAGGTCTTCACTGGATCTTGCTTATTGCTTGACTAGCTCAGATTACAGTAGTCAAAGAGAGTGTGGCTTCAACTAGATGTAAATCCCCAGATTTATACTCACCAAGCGTTTGTCCGCCGAGCTAGGCCTAAATGGATTTTCGCACATCGGTGCAGGTGTAGAGTAATAATTTTTGGACATTATACAATATGACCTGATTGAACTTTTGAAGCTCTGACCTCTCAACAGTTGGCTGGTTGTGTTATTGATATAAGATAGTTCACACTAAAAGGTCTACCTGGGGTCATAGACGCAGCTATAGTTGCACATTTGCTCTTTCATAAAATTGGATATAATGGTTCCCAAATAGGTATTTGGCCAGGCAGAACCGTCAGCATTAACTATCCCAATTAACCTAATGGATATTGGTTCAGCAGGATTAACTCATTTTTACTAAGTAATGGATATTTAATTAGCCGATCCTAATTCGAAAGGTGCTTAGTAGCTATTTACCTAGCCGTGGTACCTGGGCTCTTCCAAGTGTGAACAAGAGAACTCTAATTCACTTAACGTATTCGTTTCCAAACTACGGGAAGATTAGCTAGATTTATACTACTAGAAATACGATAATTGCAGATACACCCTCGCTCTGCCATTGATTGGACTTTTACTTTGTTTTACCAAAATGTGGACTCAATCTTTTCGAAGTCAAGTGCTACACGCAAAGGAAGGAGAAAAAGAGTCGATTGCGTGACGCCGCAATTCAAATTAATTCATACAGTCTACCAAGCACGTTCTCAAAATTGAACACTTAAATTTTGAAGCTGGTTGGCTGCCGTAGTACGGGAAAAAAGGAACACTAATTTTCCAATTTTGAATCCATAGGCAGTACAATTAAATGGGCTTCCTGTGGAAATTTTTTTTACTCTGGACTGCATGCACCAGACTCAGGCATGCATATTTAATGAGCTCGAATTGCTTTGTATGTGAACCCACTCAAAACAGCATGATTTCTCCCAACATCAAAGCAAAATTTGAACGGTTTACTTCAAATTATACACGGGCTTCAGACCTAGTCATACTTCAAGGGGCTTGTGAACGATTTGCGCTGCAATCACCGCGTCTCTGAATGCAGCATTTGTTACAGTTTTATTCTTAAAAGAAAAAAAAAGAGACATTTGACTAAATCACTCAAGACTCCAAGTTCCGATTGCTCTGAGCGAATACGGTAGCCGAAACTGGCGACAGAAGCGTATTAAAACAATACTTCGATGGAAAATGATCAGCATACAGATTTTTGCTCGCGGGGGCCTGGGGCCCACGAGAGCTTAAAAATGGGCATTTTTATTTTATTTTTTTCCTTTTTGTGGGTCGAGGATCAGCACACGGTGATTGGTTCATATTATCACGTGCTGGGCGATGACGTAATTGACTTCGCTAAACAACTCGAGATGTGGCCAGTGAATTGCTCGTTACTTGTGTGTAAAAGTTAACTGCATCCCATCCAAACTCAACACCATTTGGCTCTGTGGAATAGGCACCGATAAACTGGATTTTCGGGAACGATTTTGGCTCGCGTTCACCGCGGAAGCTTTGAGAATAGCCGTAAACAAATATTTGATGGTACCGCTGTCGCCGATAAATATTTAGTCCCGACGAAACTTTCTGTGGCGATACGAAATACTTTTGGGAAGATAACAGGGCGAAAGCAGAAACCAAAGCTACGGTGAGCTTTAGCCGTAAAACAATGACGCTTTATGCTTTACTCTGTACATGACATCTGTTGCCTCATAAAATTCTTCTGCGTATCGTACATTGCCTGTTGAAGTGTTTCTTTCATTCGATCATGTAGCCTTTGTTTCGCAATGGTCAGTGAATACCAGAAATAAAAAATACACCGAAATAATTATGAGGATTGAGTTTGCAGTCACAAATGGACTGAACACACTGTGAACAAAAGCGCAATAATATTGTAAACATCTCTCGTGTGACATTCCTCGCTGTCAATTTTATATTTGTTACAGAGCACGAATACTCGAAAGCCTGATAGAAGAAACGTATTGAGTTAACAAAAGAAAACACATCAAGTAGTGAAGCGAAGGCTGGATTAATCGTGGCCTCTGATTAGAAATATGAGTCAAGGTCAAACTGTCATAATCGATTGTGCATAAAAAGATATGTCACGCATTCTCAAGATGCAGGGTCGCTCAACCTTTAAGAAGCAAGTGTATGAGTGTTGTAATAATAATTTTTAGTTTAATCAAGGTGTCAAAAGAGCAAGGTGTCAAAAGCCAAGTTCTCTATACTGTGTGATATTTTTATGGTGAGAAATTGGAAGTCTCTCTTGGGAGTTCCGCTCTTGTCCCCTACTTGCCATTTTATATTCTGGTCTCGACCCAACTCACGCCGCGAGCTCACTGGCAAGGCCAGTCTAGTTAAAATACATTCTTGAAGTGATCGAGTTACACAAGATACGGGATAGAATATATTTGTCACGGTGATTCTTCGATTCTTACTGACTGACCTTTGTTGCTTGTCCTTTCTGAATAAGTATCTGAGTTTAACACAAAACGGCGTCTGAATCTCCCAATTTGCTTTCAAGCGCTGTTCCCTTTGCGGAGCCGTTTCTTCGGCACGCTTCCGTTCATGATGCTGTCGGTTATAACATGTTTGTCGTCTTTTCTCTAGACCTATTTGGCGCTGTTCGATCGTTTCACGTTTTCCCCTTGCCCGTGCCTGTTCCCTTCTCTTCTGAAGACGAGCTTCGCGAGACCATTCTGTTTAAGGTTTTCCAGTTTTCAAATTCATTTTCGTGAACGCAGTTACGTACAATTGTCAGTAAATCTAACCACGCAGATGTAAAGTTCGACGTTTGAACCGGGCTAATCGATAATTATTATTATTGTCATTACGTCATTGGCTTAGGCACCTGGCCTAAAAGGTCGCCCTATGACAGACTGACTGACGAACATTAAATTTCGAGATGGCGACTCGCTTGGAGTCTCTACACAAAGCGATTTTGCTGCATTAGCGCCGTGATTATTACCCTCGCTTCGCTCGGGGACAACATTGCATACTTGAAACTCAGCCAAAAAAGAAAGGCTTCCACACAACTTGCACGTGAACATTACCCAATCAAATTACAGTTTTTCTGTTTCACGTCAATCAAACTCCAAACAATCCTAAAGGGGGTTCCTTTTACTAAAAGCTACGCTTGGCTTTCGGTTGAAACAATTATATAAGCATAAAAAGAGTGTATAATTCGCGAGTTGGCGTCTTGGTTTTTGCTCTACATTGGTGACTGACGTTTCCTGGAGACTTCAATACAGTTCATATCGCTCCGAAAGTTAGAAAAGAAATTTAAAATGTTCTGCTACAAAAGGTTAGTCTGCTACAGCACTAAAATCCTTGAAAAAGGAATATGTACTCAAGGGGTGGGTCTGGGTCGCGTATTAACACTTGTTAATGACTATTTTTTGTCATATGAGTTATTACCTAATACACTAATACACTAAATTAATACAGTAAATTAGAACTGGCTCTATATACATCTTTACTTCAAGTCGTGGACGATCCCCATCGTACATCTGCCGAACTAAATTGTGACCTCAAAAATATAAAACTATACTCGTGATTGGTTAGTGACTATCAATCCTAGTAAAACTAAATCTATAAATTTTTCTACCAAGCGTCACAAAGTAAAGCATCCAATACTCACTTTGACAATGTGCCGATTGAAGAAGTAAATTGTCACAAACACTTAGGAGTCCACTCTCTTTAAATCTATCATGAAAAGCCATGTATTAAACATTTATGAAAAAGCATCAAAAAGACTTCTAAAAGGTCTTTTAAAAATTCAAAATAGGCAGAGATACTTTGGCCAAGTTGTACAAAGCCTTTATTAGCTGCTCTGAAAACGGTAGCGATTTTCTGGAATTTATTCAATACGAATCTGCAAAAGCCTAACGGCTCGCGTTTCTCCCTACACTTCTTTCGTGCTCTTGTCACTTGCTGCGTGCTTTATTTCTGAACGGAGCACGCTTGAAGCTGTTCTATTTGTTAAATAGAACAATCCATGCCTTTTGTGAATAATCACTGACGGTGGTCGACATCCTAAAAGAGTCCCAGCAGTCCTCTTCTTCTATTTCTTTTGTTCTTATATCCGTTTATAATCCTCATGAGTGTTATGTGTGTGTGTATGTGTGGCTGCTGTAAAAATAACTACATTCTACACTTGCTGTTGTTCATATCCTGCTTGTGGTTTTATGTACAATAAACAGTGTTTATAGCCACTGCAACATCTAGACGCTAGTTTGTGTATTTCGTACTGTGCCTCTTGCGTGTGCTCACTCGTACGTTGTTTTTCTGCTCGCGTTATTGCAAGTCAATTGGACTCTCATGAGAAATACCTGAGAATGACAGCGGAAATCCGTTCTTGACGTCACCACTGGTGGCCAGCGTTCGCTGCCGTTATTATGCAATTGTGTGTTACTTGAGGTAAAATTTCAAATTGTATGGAAGCCCCGTTTTTCTTGTGCACAACTTATGATATAGAAAATGCATTGAATTAACTGATATTTCAGCACTGAGCCCTAGTACTGAGTTTCTTGACTAGTTCTCCATGTTACACTGAACAACAAAATCTGCACTTGAATCCTCAGTTTTGTGCAATGAGTGCTGATTAAAAAATAGGGTGATTTTGGGCAAAAAGAGCATTTCTGCAGTGTACCTTGTTCCGTGAAAGCGTTTATCATCGTTATATATCTTTCAGTGTGTTTTATTTTTTTGGGTAAAATAGCTTTCCACATAGATGTGTACATCATGGCGACTACAGTATTTGTCGGAGTTGATTTGCATGTTTTTCTAATTATCTGACACAGTCATTTTATCGTCTTGCAATTTGTTGAACGCACTTTCATATCGGCGAACTTCATGGAGAAATACTGGTTTTTGTAATAATACCAGTTGTCTCCCTTGTAATCCACCTTGTTTCCAGGTACTGTCCGTTTAGGTTAGAGTGACGACAAGCGTTGTACCAACAGTACCTGTGTGCTGCACAGCACAGTTTCCACTATACTTGTCATTGCTCGCGGGGGCCTGGGGCCCACGAGAGCTTAAAAATGGGAATTTTTATTTTATTTTTTTTCCTTTTTGTGGGTTGAGGATCAGCACACGGTGATTGGTTCATATTATCACTTGCTGGGCGATGACGTAATTGACTTCGCTAAACAACTCGAGATGTGGCCAGTGAATTGCTCGTTACTTGTGTGTAAAAGTTAACTGCATCCCATCCAAACTCAACACCATTTGGCTCTGTGGAATAGGCACGGATAAACTGGATTCGGGAACGATTTTGGCTCGCGTTCACCGCACAAGCTTTGAGAATAGCCGTAAACAAATATTTGATGGTACCGCTGTCGCCGATAAATATTTAGTCCCGACGAAAGTTTCTGTGGCGACACGAAATACTTTTGGGAAGATAACAGGGCGAAAGCAGAAACCAAAGCTACGGTGAGCTTTAGCCGTAAAACAATGACGCTTTATGCTTTACTCTGTACATGACATCTGTTGCCTCATAAAATTCTTCTGCGTATCGTACATTGCCTGTTGAAGTGTTTCTTTCATTCGATCATGTAGCCTTTGTTTCGCAATGGTCAGTGAATACCAGAAATGAAAAATACACCGAAATAATTCTGAGGATTGAGTTTGCAGTCACAAATGGACTGAACACACTGTGAACAAAAGCGCAATAATATTGTAAACATCTCTCGTGTGACATTCCTCGCTGTCAATTTTATATTTGTTACAGAGCACGAATACTCGAAAGCCTGATAGAAAGAAACGTATTGAGTTAATAAAAGAAAACACATAAGTAGTGAAGCAAAAAAGTAAACTGCATCCCATTCAATTCAACGCCATTTGGCTCTGTGGAATAGGCACGGATAAACTGGATTTTAGGAAAAGATTTTGGCTCGCGTTCACCGCACAAGCTTTGAGAATAGCCGTAAACAAATGTTTGATGGTACTTCTGGGGTATTGCAAATATCTCTGTCGCCGATAAGTATTTAGTCCCGACGAAACTTTCTGTGGCGACACGAAATACTTTTGGGAAGATAACAGAGCGAAAACAGAAACCAAAGCTACGGTGAGCTTTAGCCGTAAAACAATGACGCTTTATGCTTTACTCTGTACATGACATCTGTTGCCTCATAAAATTCTTCTGCGTATCGTACATTGCCTGTTGAAGTGTTTCTTTCATTCGATCATGTAGTCTTTGTTTCGCAATGTTCATTAAATACCAGAAATGAAAAATACACCGAAATAATTCTGAGGATTGAGTTTGCAGTCACAAATGGACTGAACACACTGTGAACAAAAGCGCAATAATATTGTAAACATCTCTCGTGTGACATTCCTCGCTTTCAATTTTATATTTGTTACAGAGCACGAATACTCGAAAGCCTGATAGAAGAAACGTATTGAGTTAACAAAAGAAAACACATCAAGTAGTGAAGCGAAGGCTGGATTAATCGTGGCCTCTGATTAGAAATATGAGTCAAGGTCAAACTGTCATAATCGATTGTGCATAAAAAGATATGTCACGCATTCTCAAGATGCAGGGTCGCTCAACCTTTAAGAAGCAAGTGTATGAGTGTTGTAATAATAATTTTTAGTTTAATCAAGGTGTCAAAAGAGCAAGGTGTCAAAAGCCAAGTTCTCTATACTGTGTGATATTTTTATGGTGAGAAATTGGAAGTCTCTCTTGGGAGTTCCGCTCTTGTCCCCTACTTGCCATTTTATATTCTGGTCTCGACCCAACTCACGCCGCGAGCTCACTGGCAAGGCCAGTCTAGTTATCTCTGTCCTTGGTAGTAAACTTCATGTTATTGTGATATGCTAACGAGTCTCCCGCCGTCTCTGAATATGAGCCCACACTCAGCCTGTACAGCGACTGCTTATCCATAACACCAAAGCTACAATATTTGGCATAAGCTCTGTCTCCGTTCCAGTCTCCTACCTCCACTCGTAGCTCGCTTGGTCTGTTGGTTGTCAACCGATGGATCTTCTCGTTTCCTAACCAGAACTCGCCGGTCAGCTGTCCAAAGCCCTCTTTGTATTCATTCCATCCCAGGTGGAAGTCTTGGGAGCCATCTTGTCTTCTCTGGAACACTGTACAGCCGCCTCCGTCGGTTATCATGTCACAGAAAACTGAGAAAACTCCTTTGTCATCAGGATTGACAAAGTACACACCGCTTGATATGCTTCCGGCTTTGTACAGGGCAAATAAATACCGCTTTATTCATACCTTACATACAAAAACAGAATGATAATAATAATAGTAAAGAGTACATTATTACAGGTTTGGACACCTAGAAATAATTAAAAAGCTAATCAGGCTAGGTGACACATTAGGTTTAGAATACAAAATACAGGTTTGGTACAAGACAGCTATAACTGATGATCAAAAAACAGAAAAAACAACAACAACAACAATAGCAATAAGTAGTTACAATAAACACAATACCAAAATTTATCAAAAAGTATTAAAAATTTTATATGAGAAAAGCAAGTAATTAGTAAGAAGCTACAAGGGAGGATTTTAGCTTGTTTTTGAAAGAGTTCTTTTAAATCATTTTGAACTGAATTCCAAATTTTAGCACCCTGAAATCTCATATTAAACTTTCCATAATTAGTTTTGACTCTTGGCATGAAATAGGCAGATTTTGATGCTAGTCTAGTATTATAGGTATAAACTCTGTTAACACGTGTAAAAAAGTCAATAAATATAAGTGGAAGAGTGTTATTATAGTATTGATGCATTAGCTGTGCGATATGAAAAAATACAATGTCCTGGAATTTAAGAATGTTAAGGTCTTCAAAAAGAGAACTTGTATGCTCATCAAAGTTAGAAAAAGTTATAATTCTGATGGCTCTCTTTTGAAGAACAGTTATTGGCTAAAGTGTAGTATACATAAGTATTTTCCCAAACTACTAAACCATAAGTTAGATACGTATAGAAAAGAGAGTAATAGAGTTGAGTTAGTATAGTAATATTAAGATAATGCCTGAGTTCTGAAAGAATGCCAATACCTCTAGCAATTTTTTTGGAAGTTTGATGTACGTGATGTTTCCAACTCAAACTGCAATCACTGACAAACGTCTTGGGACACTTGCACAGTTTCAGTAATTTCTCTACTATTTCAGTTGTAAGACAACCCCCCTCGCCCCGTTCAATGTTGAAGTGGCCTAAACTTGTTTTCCCAAACACACGCAACATTGTACAGAGGGGAGGGGGGAGAAAAATGGTTTCGCGCCTTTTAGTACGCTTAGTCAATGACTTGTGTCTGATATACATCAATTTTTGAAAGTGTCCCAAGAACTTTTGTCACTGATTGTGCATTCAATTATAATGCCCAGATATTTAGTGGTTTATTTACACTCTAAGTTTTTGCCATTGGTGGTGATGTTTATATCATGATTAATTTTTTCTGGTGTGAATGAAAAGTAACAAAATTGGATTTGTGCACATTCAATGAAAGTTTGTTAGCAGATAACCTGTCATTAACCTTCTGTAACTCATCATATATAATTTTTTCTAAATCTTGTCAACTTTTATAAGCATGGCAAATGGTTTGAACCCAGGAGTGTGAACAGTAGGTTGGTTGTGATCGTCCGGGTTAGAGTAGTCTCCAGAAAGACTGTTGTTGGTGACTGACGTTTCGACTACCTGAGCGGAAGTTATCTTCAGAGTCAAGTGAAAGGTATTCGTCAGATGGCGGTATATATGTCTCTGGTTGTAGAAGTGATTGGTCCGTTATGTCGGTCTATGGTTGGTCGAGTCGGCTTGGTTGTGTTTCGTTATTGGTCAGTTGATGTTCTTTTGTCCTGTTGATTAGTCTATTGTTCGTTCGGTTGCGTTTGATGTCATCTATCAGTCGTTTGTAAGGTGCCAGTAATTGTTGGCATCTGTTGAGTGGTTTCCGTTCTAAGTTTGTGTACCAGCGTTCTAGAGTAAGTCGTTGGTAGTAGTTGGTACTGTGGCTGATGCATTCGGCAGAGTCCCAGTTGATGTCGTGTTTAGTCTGTCGGTGGTGTTCAGAAATGTGATTTCTGATGTCGCCGTTTCTGGTAGCTCGTTTGTGTTCAGTAAGTCTCGTGTTCAGGTTTCTGCCAGTTTCACCGATGTAGGTGGCTTTGCAGTCAGTACAAGATATTCTGTATACTGTTCCCTGTCTGTTGATGGGTTCGTCTTTGTCCTTTACGTTGGTCAGTAAGTCGTGCCAGTATAACGGAAAACACTACCGACAACTACACGGAACAGCAATGGGTTCACCGGTCTCTGTTATTGTAGCAGAAATTGTGATGCAACACATCGAAGAACACGCCCTTGCAACCTACGAACAAACGCTGCCTCTCTGGCTACGATACGTTGACGATACGTTTACTGCTGTACACAAAGACGACATTGACTCCTTCCACAAACACCTGAACGACCAAAACCCTGACATACAGTTCACTAAGGAAATCGAAGACAACGGAAAACTTCCGTTCTTAGATTGCCTCGTGAGCCACGACAAAGACAGGCTACGAACTACAGTCTAGAGAAAACCAACGCACACTGACAGACTACTTGACCAGACTTCTTACAACCCTACAACCCTACTTCACACAAGGCTACCACGATCAGAACGCTGACGAAACGAGCGCAACTACTTTGTGACTCTCCCGACGACTTACTTAACGAGACCCGACACCTGGAACGCGTTTTCCAGAAGAACGACTACGACCCTAACTTTGTCAAACGCAACACTCACAAGACCGCACCCAACGACACTACCGACAACGAAACCACTGACGACACAACTCCACTGACCTTGGCCACACTACCGTATATCAGAGGCACCTCTGAGACGATAGCACGTATTCTACGACCCTACAACATCCGGGTAGCCCACAAACCCATCACGACTCTACGGGACTTACTGACCAACGTAAAGGACAAAGACGAACCCATCAACAGACAGGGAACAGTATACAGAATATCTTGTACTGACTGCAAAGCCACCTACATCGGTGAAACTGGCAGAAACCTGAACACGAGACTTACTGAACACAAACGAGCTACCAGAAACGGCGACATCAGAAATCACATTTCTGAACACCACCGACAGACTAAACACGACATCAACTGGGACTCTGCCGAATGCATCAGCCACAGTACCAACTACTACCAACGACTTACTCTAGAAAGCTGGTACACAAACTTAGAACGGAAACCACTCAACAGATGCCAACAATTACCGGCACCTTACAAACGACTGATAGATGACATCAAACGCAACCGAACGAACAATAGACTAATCAACAGGACAAAAGAACATCAACTGACCAATAACGAAACACAACCAAGCCGACTCGACCAACCATAGACCGACATAACGGACCAATCACTTCTACAACCAGAGACAGATATACCGCCATCTGACGAATACTTTTCACTTGACTCTGAAGATGACTTCCGCTCAGGTAGTCGAAACGTCAGTCACCAACAACAGTCTTTCTGGAGACTACTCTAACCCGGACGATCACAACCAACCTACTTTTATAAGCATCTTGTTAACTTTTATAAGCACTAAAGAGATTTGAGTCATCAGCAAATAAATGAAAATCCAGAATGTTAGAGCAATTTGAGAAATCATTTATGTACAGTAAAAATAGTAAAGGCCCAAGAACTGATCCTTGGGGCACCCCACAAGCTATATTTCTCTGAACAGAATTAGCGTTACCCATAAAAAAGACTGCTTACGATTGCTTAGATAAGATCTGAACCAATTTAGTACAATACTATAGTAATGGGGAACTAATCTTCAGAATTTCTAACAAAGACAGCTATAATCAAAGTGTCACTTACTGTAATAAGACTTCAGCAAACTCGCTGTAGTGAAGACATTTTGCTCCTCCATAGGTCTTGGATAGATTTCCTTAAATAAATCTTTTTAAGAGGCTCTGGTCTTCTTGGTCGTTACATTTTCTGTGGAATTCTTTTTGTCGTGCTTATTATCCCAGATATTGGCTTCTTTCAGTGAAAAGTAGCTGTCTTTGCCTTTGATAGACCTCAGTGTGATCATTCAGAGCCACTCGTGCGACACAGAGCGCTTATAATAGTTATTCAAAATGGTGCAGATTTGGAACATCACCCGCGGAAAGCACGGGACAGGTATTCCATCGACCCCACGATACCCAAATCCGGTTGAGATTAGGGTTGCGTTCTCCTAACATCGAACGCAAAATATATTATCGATTAAAGTTGAAGAGTAATTAGTAATCCTAGTGGGTTGTAGAATATGTGGCTGAAAGAAGAAGGAGCCCGAAGTATTTACAAAGTCTTCAGTTAAGGCATGTGAGTCCAGATTAAGCAAATTGATATTAAAGTCGCCAAGGAGAACACAAAATTTGGATTCTTTCTGGATCGTATCAAGATTAGTATAGAGTGAGTTCAAGAATGAATCAACTTTAGAACTAGGATGCCTATAGAAATTGCCACAGATTATATTTCTGCTGTTAGAAGCATCAATTTCAATCCCATAGAGATTCGAACTCATCTGAAATCACACTAAGATCATTCCTTGTAGTATAACTTAAGTTTTTATGTAAGGGCCCAGCATATAATTGTTTTCACCCGAAAACCACAGCGTAGGTATCATGACAATTGGTAAAAGAAGTCCTCCCTCTATGATTTCGAAGTTTGATTGACGTGTAAGCAAAAATACTATATTTTGATTGGATAATGTTCACGTGCAAGCGGCGTGGAAGCCTTTCTTTTCTTGGCTGAGTTTCAAAGTATGTAACGTGAGATTTTTGTTGACATGTACTTGCGCTCTTGCGGTTTTGGTTCATTATATTTACTTTCGCTTTCTTCTTCGTCCAGCTGGTTAAAACTAAGCGAAGGAAAGCAAACATAATCAAAAGATACAATTTCGAAAAGTGGCTCCCGGCTGGGTTTTTCTGCTTTAACATACGCTCATCAAACAACCGTGACTTCATCAAAACCGCGGTGATAATAGCTCTGAAATGAAACAGGTCGACTGAAAATTTAGAAAGCCTGGTAGAAGAGACGCAATTTAGAATACGAAAAACAGGTAAGTAATGAAGCGCAGGCTAGATTAATCGTGGCCTATGATTAGAAACAAATATTCAAAGTCAAACTGTCAAAATCAATTATGCATGAAAATGAGATAAGTCACGCATACTCCCAAACTCAAAATATAGATTCTCTCATCCTTTTGAAGCAACTGTACGAGTGTTGTATTATAACTTATAGTTTAATCAGGTTCATTTGAGTAAATCAAAAGCCAAGTTCCCTATACTGTATGATATTTTTTCGGGTGAGAAATTGAAACAGAAAATTGATCACTCTTGGGAGTCTCGCTCTAGTCCAGAGATTGCTTATTCAAAAATTCTTATGGTGCGTTCGGACACTTGCCACACCAAAGTTGAATCCCAGCATCTGTCGCGTTTTAGAGTGACAACACTTGTTGCTCGCGGGGGCCTGGGGCCCAACGCGAGCTTAGGAAGGCAAATTCTTTTTTTCTATTTATTTTTTTTGTCGGTCGAGAATCAGCACACGGTGATTGGTTCAGATTATTACGTGATATGCAATGACGT
The DNA here is from genome assembly GCA_964036295.1 of Plumapathes pennacea. NCBI lineage: Eukaryota > Metazoa > Cnidaria > Anthozoa > Antipatharia > Myriopathidae > Plumapathes > Plumapathes pennacea. Next base: position 26,182,008 of record OZ038463.1, on the reverse strand, counting down.
AATTGACTTCGTTAAACAACTCGAGTGTGGCCATGAATTGCTCGGTACTTGTGTGTAAAAGTTAACTGCATTTAATCCAAACTCAACACCGTTTGGGTTTGTGCCGAACACGCACTAATAAACTGGATGTTAGGGAACGATTTTGGCTTGCGTTCTTTAGTTCACCGCGGAAGCTTTGAGTATAGCCGTAAACAGATGTTTGATGGATACCGCTCGGGGATTGCAAATATCTCTGTCGCCGCTAAATATTTAGTCCCGACGAAACTTTCTGTGGCGACACGAAATACTTTTGGGGAGAAAACAGGCCGAAAACGGAAACCAAAGCTAAGATTAGCTTTAGCCGCAAAACAATGGCGATTTATGCTTCACTCTGTACATGACATCTGTTGCCTCATAAAATTCTTCTGCTTATCGTACATTACCTGTTGAAATGTTTCTTTCATTCGATCATGTAGCCTTTGTTTCGCAAGTTTCGCAATGGTCATTGTATACCAGAAATGAAAAATACACCGAAATAGTCCTGAGAATTAAGTTTGCAGTCACAAATGGACTGAACACTCTGTGAACAAAACCGCAATAATATTTTAAACATGTCTCGTGTTACATCCTCACTTTCAATTTTATATTTGTTACAAAGCACAAATACTCGAAAGCCTGATAGAAGAAATGTATTCAGTTAATACAAGAAAACACACAAGTATTGAAGCAAAGGCTGGATTGATCGTGGCCTCTGATTAGAAATAAGAGTCGAAGTCGATTGTGCATAAGAAGAGATGTCAGAATTTCGCCCCGAAATTTTTACCGGTTCCAGCGAGCGCAGCAAGCTGACGTTCGGAGAGAGGTAAGATAACGCGCAATTAAACATATTTAGCCAGTTTATAAGTTCAATCGCTGCCGAAGACCGCCGTTCGGCGAACGACCAAAATCCCCATACATTTATTTATAATTGCGAAAGGTCATGTTCTTTTGTAATAACAAAGGTATCACATATCACTGTGTGACAGACAGACAGACCCCCGGAGCCTGGGCTGCCCTGTGTGTATACTAGAAATGAAAAATACACCGAAATAGTCCTGAGCATTGAGTTTGCAGTCACAAATGGACTGAACACACTGTGAACAAAACCGCAATAATATTGTAAACAAGTTTTGTGTTGGGCTCGTGTTACATTCCTCGCTTTCAATTTTATATTTGTTACAAAGCACAAATACTCGAAAGCCTGATAGAAGAAACGTATTGAGTTAACAAAAGAAAACACATAAGTAGTGAAGCGAAGGCTGGATTAATCGTGGCCTCTGATTAGAAATATGAGTCAAGGTCAAACTGTCATAATCGATTGTGCATAAAAAAGATATGTCACGCATTCTCAAGATGCAGGGTCGCTCAACCTTTAAGAAGAAAGTGTATGAGTGTTGTAATAATAATTTTTAGTTTAATCAAGGTGTCAAAAGAGCAAGGTGTCAAAAGCCAAGGCAGACTAGTATTGAAGCGAAGGCTGGATTAATCGTGGCCTCTGATTAGATTTACGTTTTCGAAGTCAAACTGTCAAAATCGATTCATAAAAAGACAAGTCACGCATTACTCAGATTTACTCGGTGGGTAACCGTTTCGCTTCTAAGCTCAAAATGCAGAGTCGCTCAACCTTTAAGAACCAAGTGTATGAGTATTGTAATGATAAATTTATAGTTTAATCAGGTTTCATTTAAGCAAGGTGTCAAAAGCCAAGTTTTCTATACTGTGTGATATATTTCTGGTGAGAAACTGGAAGTCTCCCGGAAGTTCCGCTCTTGTCCTTGCTTTCCATTTTAGTTTATTCTGCTCTCGACCCAACTAACGCCGCGAGCTCACTGGCAACGCTAGTCTAGTTATGAATATAGAATCCAACTCTACCTGCCAAGGATTTACTAGGCTGTGAAATGAAACTATTATTTGGTATTGAAGTATTACTAGAGTACTCTCTATCAATATTGAAACGAATTTCTGACATTCCGATAACACTGAAAGAGTACTTTAACTCCTCCAATATGGTTAAGAGATGGTCAAAATTAGCTGCCAAACTTCTAATATTACAGTGAAGGATTAAAAATGTTTTACTAGAGGTCAAGCTTGCGGTTTCTGAACTCTCATGAAATTCATGGGTGGAATAATATTTGAAATTTATTTGTGATGGTAGAGGGCAGAGCAATCTTTTGGTGGAACTATCAATAACAAAGGCAGTTTCCTATTTTAGGTTCCTGATTATCCCCGAGCGAAGCGAGGGTAATAATCACGACGCTAATGCAGCAAAATCGCCCTATTTGAAGACTCCAAGCGGGTCGCCATCTCGATATTAGTTTGTTCGTGTGTCTGTTTGTCTGTCAATCTGGCGTACGACCTCGTCCCCATGGCCATCCGCGTTGAGCAACGACAAGGGATCAATCATGTGTCCCGCTCTAGTTTTACTAATACTATGAATAAGATTGAACGAAGTAACATTTAAAAACTGAAAAACTTGAAACACAAAAGTCTCGTGAAACTCGTCTTCAAAAGAGAAGGGAACAAGCACGGGCAAGGCGGAATCCGTCTCGACAAAAGACGACAATCCTGTTATGAACGAAAGCATCATGAACAGAAGCGTGCTGAAGAAACGACTCCACAAAGGAAACAGCGCTTGAAAGCAAATCGGGAGCTTCAGACGCCGTTTTGATCAGATACTTAGTCAGAAAGGACAAGCAACAAAGGTCAGTCAGTGGAAATCAAACAATCACCGTGACAAATATATTCTATCCCGTATCTTGTAACTCGATCACTTCAAGAATGTAATAAAAACACGTTCCAGAATAACTTTCGATATTCTAAAGTGTCAAAAAATGGCTAAAATATTATTTTGACCCCAATTTCTTACAAAAATTATGCCAATATTTATTGAACACCTCCGAAATTTGCAAAGATAACCTTGAAGGCGACAAAATATAATGATATTTAATGAAATCCACCAGAATACCTAAATAATGCGCATTGCATGGTTTTCTTCTTCGCCGAGGAAATCTGTCCATGTCATTTATTTTTGCCAAAAGCGCTGTTTTATTCTAGTAATTAACTATAAATTATTGCGAGATTTACAAGAGTGCCGATGAAAATTAACCAGTACATAGGTCTGCAATCGCAGAGCCAGTTTTCGTTTCAAATATTGGCGAGTCAAGTTCCCTGAATAGATCTGCGATCGCAGAGCCAAGATTTTTCGAATACCACCGGCCAAGTCAATTTACCTGAATGGATATGCAATCGCAGAGCCAAAAGTTTTTCGAATACCACCGGCCAATCAATTTACCTGAATGGATCTGCGATGGCAGAGCCAAGACTTTTTCGAATACCGCTGACCAAGTCAATCTACCTGAATGGATCTGCGATCGCGGCCTTTTGCTACCTTGCTCAGATGATAGCTGATTAAACCATCGATTCTCACTACAAGTTCCTCTTAAAAGGTTGGGAGAATATGCATTATGAACTTGGAAGTGAAACGGTTAATAAGGCCTAAAGTCTGTCAGAAATCTACACAGCAAGTTTTAGGAACAAGCTGTCCTCGCCGAGGCTGTGGAACTACGTAAAGGGACACATTGACTGATAGCAAGTCGAAGGTGAGCTTGAGTGGGCTTGCGTCATTTCCAACCTACAAAACGATCACAACGAAACTAAATAACACATTGGAACCATTTTGTGTATTAGAGTAAACAAAGAACTTGTTTTCGAGAATTTGCTCGGTTTATACTCGCTCGAAAGTATTTTCAACATTTTCTTCTAGATTTCAAGGAGAATGCCAACTGAAATTACTACATGAAAGATTGTGGAATCTAAACAACGATATTTTGCGAACTCGTGAGTGGCGGTGCTTGCCAACCTGATGATATTAATCGGTCAGTATAAAACGCAAACTGTCATGACAGCTTGACCTTCTAATTAACTTTCTGTGTGCCACTTCCCAGGTGACCTCCTTTCAATCAGCCTCAGATGTGCGCAACATTAATTCCAGTTTGTTACTTTCTGTTCAGAATCTTCCGATTGCTATTTTCAAGTATCGATTGAACCGCCTTTTACCAACCGCTTCTCGATCAATAGTGATCAAAAGAGGCCTGTGGCTGGAAACTACCAAATCAATTTCGGTGGAACGGCTGTCAAAAGTCGGAAACGCAATCCAGAAGGTCTGGATTTCGCAAGGACCTTCAGCGCTTGTTTCAGTATTCGTATTTTTATTTACTTAGTTTGCACATCTGCTTATTTGGGCTTTTACGAGTTTTTATTCTCGGTCTGCATTTTAATACCGAGTCTGGAGTCTGCATTTTATGCCCATGCAATCCGCAGTCCGTTTTATACTGACCGTGATATTTCACTATTAAAATACAACAGTGCACTGAAATTTCGGCGAGTCGCGGTAGCTGAACTTGCTTGTCTAGCTTGTGAGATACTGAAATGAAGAGAAAATAATAAAAGGGCAGCATACTTACACATTCCTTCTTCTCCACGTACGTTGAGTAGCAATTGACATGTTTCCCTTCGACGACGAATCCTTATCTCTGTCCTTGCTCATAAATGTGAGTTGAAAGAGGTGCGTTATGGATGTAAACGGTCACACAGATGTGCCGTAGTGCAGCTGTTCTTAGGCTACAACTAGACTGGCCTTGCCAGTGAGCTCGCGGCGTGAGTTGGGTCGAGACCAGAATATAAAATGGAAAGTAGGGGACAAGAGCGGAACTCCCAAGAGAGACTTCCAATTTCTCACCATAAAAATATCACACAGTATAGAGAACTTGGCTTTTGACACCTTGCTCTTTTGACACCTTGATTAAACTAAAAATTATTATTACAACACTCATACACTTGCTTCTTAAAGGTTGAGCGACCCTGCATCTTGAGAATGCGTGACATATCTTTTTTATGCACAATCGATTATGACAGTTTGACCTTGACTCATATTTCTAATCAGAGGCCACGATTAATCCAGCCTTCGCTTCACTACTTATGTGTTTTCTTTTGTTAACTCAATACGTTTCTTCTATCAGGCTTTTGAGTATTCGTGCCTGTAACAAATATAAAATTGAAAGCGAGGAATGTCACACGAGAGATGTTTACAATATTATTGCGGTTTTGTTCACAGTGTGTTCAGTCCATTTGTGACTGCAAACTCAATCCTCAGAATTATTTCGGTGTATTTTTCATATCTGGTATACAATGCATGACCATTGCGAAACAAAGGCTACATGATCGAATGAAAGAAACATTTCAACAGGCAAAGTACGATAAGCAGAAGAATTTTATGAGGCAACAGATTGTCATGTACAGAATAAAGCATAAATCGCCATTGTTTTGCGGCTAAAGCTCGTCGTAGCTTTGGTTTCCGTTTTCGGCCTGTTATCTTCCCAGAAGTATTTCGTGTCGCCACAGAAAGTTTCGTCAGGACTAAATATTTAGCGGCGACAGAGAAATTTGCAGTCCCCGAGCGGTATCCATCAAACATTTGTTTACGGCTATACTCAAAGCTTCCGCGGTGAACTAAAGAACGCAAGCCAAAATCGTTCCCTAAAATCCAGTTTATTCGTGCATGTTCCACAGAGCCCAATGGTGTTGAGTTTGGATGGGACGCAGTTAACTTTTACACACAAGTAACGAGCAATTCACTGGCCACATCTCAAGTTGTTTAGCGAAGTCAATTACACCCATACATTCATACATATTTTTTATTGATGCTCCCCTCAAGGGGCTTTTCAGCAACAATTTGGCTTCGCCATATTACTGTGGAGTACAGGCACTGAGGGTGGTCGCTGCCAGAAATTTGTTTACGTCCTCAATGGTTCTTTTACGTCCCCCCTGTAATCAAGTATAGAAGTATGGGGAGACGGGACCGCCATTTTACGTAGTCAGCCGAGCCAAGTGAAGACCTTACCATTTGCTGATAGAAACAAAGGCAGCATCTTCTCTTCAGTTATTTTAAGACCCTGAGTGCTGGTCCGGCCGGGGTTCGAACCCGCGACCTCCCGCACGAAAGACCGGCACTCAACCAACTGAGCCAACCGGGCGGCGGTTTACGCCATCGCATATCACGTGATCATATGAACCAATCACCGTGTACTGATTCTCGACCCAGAAGAAAAAGAAACTGTCACAGTTCAGAATAACTGTCACTGTTCAGAAATAAAGCACTTAGCAAGTGCCGAGAGCACTCAAGAAGTGGGGAAAAACGCTCGCCTTCGGCTCGCGTTTCTCCCTACACTTCTTTCGTGCTCTCGTCACTTGGTGCGTGCTTTATTTCTGAACGGAGCACGCTTGAAGCTGGTTTATTTGTCCAGCACTGAGGCGAGAAATCAAAATGATTTTACTGCAGTGCAGAAATACTGCTGAAGACTTTTTCTTTTTATCCATACTTTGTTTGACTATTTTGAATTAGCATACGGCCTCAGCGAGGGGTCAAAAGTGCGAAGCGTCGTGGGGTTAACTTTTGCAAACAAATTAGTTCTAAGGCGCTGTCTCTAAGAAGAGGAACTGAAAGAATATCGAAGGAGTGAAAAAAGTGGGTCAAAATGATCTTTACTGCTGCAAATCTCGGAGCGCTGGAGGAAAATAAGACAACAGTAATAAAAATAAGAACAAAAGGTCTGGAAGCCGCTTACTTAAAAGAATACCGCAAGATCTTGTGACAGTTGATATAAACCAATTCACAAAGCGAACGCCTCCTCGTTTTCAACTGAGTCGGAACTTTGCCACAACCAACGCGATGCCGGGTGATCGTAGCCAAAGAAAAATTGCGTCACAGCATATATCTGTGGCTGTTATGTCCTGTAACGCACTTCTTTCGACCAACATAGGACAAATGGACAGAGAAAAGGATTTGTCATCGAACGGAAACATGTCAATTGCAACTCGATAGTACGTGGAGAAGAAGGAATGTAAAGTATATTTAGTTCTGATAGTTTGTCATGATTGTTTTGTAGGTTGGAAATGACTTTCAAGGTGTTATCAGACATATGTGTCCCTTCTGTTTTATGTAGTTCCACTGTGGCATTGAGAACAGATTGTAACTACTAGAAATACGATAATTGCAGATACCCCCTCACTCCGTCCTGCACTAGCATATATTAGAAGTTTCGACGCAAAAAAATAAACATAGAAGTAATGTGTCTATTTTATTCGACCTTTGATGTAACCAGCTTGTTGTAGTTGATGGGGCAAGCGTATTAAAATAACGTTTTACTACTTGTACTATACCAAGTGCTGAACACTTAAAGGAGAAATGGAGTGGTCTGAAATATAGTAACATTGTGTTACTAAGCTTTGAGCCACTAAGAAAACAACATATATATCAGCATCAATTTTTTTATTCTTAATCTTATTGTCATCATCATCATACAGCACACTAATCATTGTGTGCCCTTTTTATCATACATTTGTGTTATATAAGCTTCATCAAGTGCTCCTGCCTGGTACGAAAACCCAAAATCTTGTAGGAAAAAGTAGGAACGTACTCTCCAACCAAAAGCATGCAGGAGCACAATCCCTTGGAGGATAAAGGAATAATAACTATCATGAACTTAATACAGGTAAACAACCCTTTCACTCCCAAGCCTAATGCAGAATCTCTCAGCTTTTTCAAAATAAATTATATAAAATAAATTATGTAGTAAGAAGTGACAGTTTAGTCAGCATTCACTTAACCAAAAAGGTACAAAAAGCTATATATTCTCTATACTGTACAATACAGTACACTTTCAACTGAAGGAGAAAATTGAATTTGATCACTCTTAGGTGTGAAAGGGTTTAAACTTGTTGTTACAACATTGATTACTGTCTACCTTGGTGCTGGCCTTATATACTCACATGTTATTGGCACTTATATTACATAACAGTAGCATACTGTGACCTCTATCGGAGAATTTTATTAATGAGCTTGCAGGGGGTATGTGGTAGTGACGTAAGAGGCGGTATGTATAATAGTGACGTGTAATGACGTATATGTAAAGAGTTGCATAGGTAATTTTTTAAGATATAAAAAGTTTTTTCCTTTTTCATTTTCCTGGACCAAGAGTCGAACTTTCTGAAGTTGCTTCACGGACTCATCGATCTTGGAAACATCTGCAGGATCACTACATGAATTCTTGTTGCTTTTCAGAAGCCGTCTCTTTTCCTTGCGTAATTCAGCAATGCCTTGTTCGTGTTTGATGATTGCTGGGATCTCTTTGACTTTGCGTCGAAGTTCGGAAATGTCTCCCTTGATCTGCTCTAATTTATCAGCAGCGTATCTTATCTCATAGAGCGGGTCATATTCGTTCTGCCAGGAATTCATGACTGCAAATGGTTTGCATCCGATATTGAACCTGATCTTATATACGATCTTGGTCTATTGTTTATAAAATATCGCCGATGATTGGTATACCATTGAATGGTGAATTAGCATCCAAAAGTAATCCTTTGCCTTTTTGGTGTTTTCTTTGACAAACAGCTGTGCGCCAACGTCTTTTATCTTTCGCTTTTTGTTGATCTCTTTTCTGAACAGTGGATGAACGGGCCGATCTGATAGTTCTCATTATGTCCTTCCACGGAGCGTTAGCATCGATTGTTATCCGCATGATAATTGCCTTTTAGTTTTTTAAGATCATTCTCTTATTTATAGTTTTTTCAGGTTGAGAAAACTTGTAATGTGCAGAAAAAAAAAGCAAAGAGACAATATATGATCAAACATCCCGATGTACTTGCCCGGTGATAGATAAAACAAAGAAAAGTAAACTTTGTGTAACTTGACTACGCGCAAAAATTATTTTTGCACTTTAGCTATCCTATACCTGTTCAGTGCTTTTTGTTTGCAAACTGAACAGGACACCACGAACTGATATACCTAACGCCTCCTTGAGTTTATCAAAATGTTTAGATGCACTGGATGCATCCAGCCGTTACTGAATGAGCTCTTGGTCACTTTTCCACACTTATTGCTCACTTCTGTGTCAAAATACTTGTCCACACCATTGACTGCAAGGCGCCGATATGGTAAGATATCACTGCTAACCGAAAGAAGAGCTTCAGAACTGATTCAAGACATTGTGATACTGTGAAGTTGAAGAGAGAGTTTTGTTCGCTCATTACATTATGCTGTATTCTGATTACAATATAATGTAACGAAATACGTTAGTTAGTTATTAGGTTAATGATCCATCTTGATTGACCGCTGGCAGACGCCACGTTGTTCTTGGGTAATGTAATCCGATCTAGGTAGCGCATTCCTAAAAATAAACCAGTTGATTCTCTCTCTGATCTGCGCTGGTGCTTTTGTTGCAACTGCGGCCGTTAATCTATCTTCACTCGGAAAAACGTTACATTGGTGGCAGCGGTTAAAAATGGCAACCGTAAATGCAAATACTGACACCTCTGATTACCCGGAGGTCACCTTTGGACCGCTCGAAACCGGTAAGCGTTTCGGAACAGCAGACCTGGCCGCGACACGTGTTGACTTCGTCCCTCCAACCAGCTCGACACCCCACGCGACCAGCGACTACATGAAAGAAATTGCTGCGTCGATGGCCTCAATCCAAGCAATGTACAGGGAACAAGCCGAACAGTTCAACGCGCGGCTCGACGAGACGACGAAAAGCCATCGCGAAGACATGGCTGACATCACCGCACAGTTCTCGAGGGCACTAGAACAGCAACGACTGCTGCACACGGAGGAGACTCGGGAACTTCGAGCAGAGATTTTCCATCTCAAGTCACTCGAGCGGAGCCATGTGCAACCCAAGCCCCCTCTGCCAACTCAACCTGCGTCGACCCAGTCCCCACCCTCATTCGTGGACTGTCATGACGAATTGGCGGATCATCTGGACCTGCTCCAAACCATGGCAGAGGCAATGAAGGAGACAGCTTCGCACCCACCAAAGCCAAGCACTGGGAAAAACAAGTTCGGGAAGTCGCTGAAGCCAAACACATTCGATGGCGACAATTCCTGGGAGGACTACAAAGCCCAGTTCGACCTAATCGCGGAGCTGAATGGCTGGGAGGATGAGACCAAAGCAGTTTACTTGGCGGCGAGTTTAAAGGGTCACGCCCAGGCCGTCCTCGGGGACCTCAACGAGCACAGTAGGCGGGACTTCAATTCTCTGGTCGCCGCGTTGAGTTCCCGGTTTGGAGCGGAACACCAAACTGAACTGTACCGGACACAATTGAAAACGTTACTCCGGAAGAAGGACCAGACACTGCCAGAACTTGCACAAACGACGAGGAGGTTAACCCGTCAAGCGTACCCGGAGGCAACTGAAGTTACAAAGGAAACACTGGCCCGAGATCACTTTATAGACGCGCTTCCGGACCCAGACGTCCGCTGGCGCATCCAGCAGACACGGCCAAAATCCCTGAAGGACGCACTGACGACGGCAGTCGAACTGGAGGCATTCCAGCTAGCCAACCTCCAACGGGGTCAAGCTACCAGAGCCGTAGTTCCTGACCCCCAGGATGCAACGACTGAACGTTCCGCTAGCGCAAACACTGCGACATCTGAGAGAAACCCCCTCGACCAGAAGCTAGACACCATGGCTGAACTCCTCCAGTCTTTAGTGGTTTCCCTTCAAAGTCCACAACGTTCGCCTGGACGGCAGAACTCTCCCGCACGCTGCTGGACATGTGGAAAAGCTGGACATTTGCAGAGAAACTGCCAGGAGACCCCCGACCAGAACCAGAACCAGGGAAACGGAAGACAGCCGGATTCGAGGCCCAGAACCCGGCAACACCGAGACTGACCAGGCCCCACCAGACCCCCCTGCGAGTAAACACGACAACGGAAAACGGACTATTCGTAAAAGGAACTATCGGCGGTGTTCAGACAAACTTCCTGGTAGACACAGGTTCTAACATTACCATTGTAACACCTGAGGTCTACCAGAAGATTCCCGAGTTGGTGCGCCCTGTCTTAGAGAACGTTGTCTCGACTATGTTGTTGGCTGATGGGCGTTCGCTTCCCTTCGCTGGCAAAGCAGCTATTCAAATGCAGCTGGGGCACACAGACGTTGTTCATGAAGTCTGGGTTGCCGACATTGGGCTGGACGGGATTCTTGGAATGGACTTGATGCGCAGACTAGGGTGTGAGCTTAAATGCAACCGAGGCAACTACCAGCTCATTCTACCAGGAGGAAGTGTGAAATGTGCACAAAACCTGCTTGGAACCACATGCTGTCGTGTTGCGGTGGGTAAAACCGTCGTGGTACCACCAGGGACAGAGATGATTGTACCAGGGAAGTACATGCAACCTAGTATGGTGGCTGGTCCTGGGGTGCTAGAAGGCGCCGACCAATTTGTTAAACGAAACAACTTGCTGGTAGCCAAAACCCTGGTTGACATGGGAAAGAAAGACGTCCCCTTGCGGCTGTTCAACCCAACTTCAAAGCATCAAACGGTGCATAAAGACACGACCGTAGCGTGGTGTGAGCCTGTACCTGAAGTGTTGGATGCCAGCGGTGCAACGATCACAGTCGTTTCATGTCAGAAACCCGATGGCTACAAGGCAACGGATGCACGTACAGATGTGCCCGACTTTCTGAAAGACTTGCTGAACCGGAGCTCTCAGCATCTTGACGCTGGTCAGCGAGAGGAGGTCGCAGCTCTTCTGACAGAATTCTCTGATGTGTTCGCCTCCTCAGACGATGACTTGGGTAGAACCGGAATTGTGAAACACCGGATAGATACTGGAGGGGCAAAGCCGATTCGACAGCCAGCGAGACGGATGCCTATACACCAGAAGAAAGAAGCAGAGGCGGAGGTAAAGAAGATGCTTGAAAGAGGAGTGATAGAACAGTCTTCTAGCCCGTGGGCTTCCCCTATAGTTCTCGTGAAGAAAAAGGATGGATCCACTCGTTTCTGTGTTGACTATCGCAGACTAAATGACGTAACAATCAAGGACTCCTATCCACTGCCGCGGATAGACAATTCATTAGACGCTCTTGCTGGATCAGAATGGTTTTCGACACTTGACCTGAAGAGCGGCTACTGGCAAGTGGAGATGGAGGAGGGAGATAAGGCGAAGACAGCATTCACTGCCGGGTCGGGGCTCTATCAGTTTAGAGTGATGCCTTTCGGACTTGCAAATGCGCCCGCAACCTTTGAGCGCCTGATGGAACGAGTGCTCTCAGGCCTGCCGCCAGAACTGTGCTTAGTCTACCTGGACGACTTAATCATCCATGGCAAGCACTTCAAGACTAACTGAAGCGACTGAGGAACGTCTTCCTGCGTCTACGAGCCTCACGCTTGAAGCTGAGTGCCAACAAGTGCCACTTGTTCCAGAGGCGTGTGTCGTATCTGGGACACATTGTCAGCAAAGACGGGGTGTCCACGGATCCTTCTAAGATCAGGTCTGTCGTGGAATGGCCCACTCCCCAAACAGTAGCACAGGTGCGGAGCTTTTTAGGACTCTGTTCTTACTACAGGCGCTTTGTACAAGGATTTCCAGATGTTGCCAAACCACTGTACAAGCTAACAGAGCAGAGCAACAGGCCATTCCAGTGGACCAGTGAAAGCGACGAGGCATTCCGGAAGCTCAAGGAAGCGATGACGCATGCACCTGTCCTGGCGTACCCAACTTGTGAGGGACCCTTCGTGCTGGATACAGATGCTAGCAATCAAGGGATAGGAGCTGTGTTGTCGCAGTTACAGGACGGGAAGGAGCGTGTGGTTGCGTACTACAGTAGAGTGCTGCACAAGGCGGAAAGAAGATACTGCGTGACGAGGAAAGAGCTCTTGGGTGTGGTCGAGGGCGTGCGCAACTTCCACCACTATCTGTACGGTAGAAAGTTTCTTGTGCGCACAGACCATGGAGCCCTCCAGTGGCTGTTGAACTTTAGAAAGCCAGAAGGACAACTAGCCAGGTGGTTGGAACAGCTGGGCACGTATGATTTTGAAATCCAACATCGACCAGGCAAGCACCACGGAAATGCGGATGCACTGTCGAGGAGACCCTGTGGAGCCTGCAAGTACTGTGCGAATGCTGAGCGAAAAGGGAATTTCGCAACCGAGGAGATGCGGAGCTGTGAATGTGGCGGAGCAGCAAGTGCGACCGAACCGACCAAGCATGGCATGGGTGAGGAAGAGACAGAGAGCCTGGTGGAGGCCAGTCCTGCGGCAACGTTATGCGCCGTGCAGACCAGAAGCACAACGACATCCGCCAGGCTGGCGACAGACGGAGATAGTAGCACGTCCAGCTCAGACGAAGAGCCAAGTATGCCCGTGTCCTGGAGCAACACACAGTTGTGAAAGGCACAATTAGCTGACAAGGAACTCAGACCATAAATTGAGTGGAAGGAGGCAGGCGGAAAGAGGCAGGCGGAAAGCGCCCCGAATGGTCTGACGTCTCCCACGCGAAAGCAGAAGTTAAATGCTATTGGGCTCAGTGGGACCTCTTGTACCTGAAAGATGGAGTACTCTATCGGCGATGGGAGTCTGATCGTGGGGACGAAATCACGTGGCAGCTGGTTGTACCATTGACGCTAAGGGCTGATATCATGCGACAGCTCCATGACAGTAAGACAGCAGGCCATCTGGGAATCAGTAAGACCCTGGCAAAGGTGCGCGAGCTATTCTACTGGCGAGGCTGTGAAGGGGATGTCAGACGATGGTGCCGGAGCTGCGACATGTGCGCTTCAAGGAACAGACCCCAGAAAACATCGAAGGCACCAATGAAGACATACAATGTTGGTGCACCCCTTGAGAGAGTTGCCTTAGATGTTCTTGGTCCACTGCCGGAGAGTGATCGGGGCAACAAGTACATCCTGGTAGTCGCCGATTACTTCACCAAATGGACCGAGGCCTATTCCATGCCCAACCAGGAAGCAACAACGGTGGCTAAACTCCTAGTAGAAGAGTTTGTTGTCAGGTTTGGGGTCCCCAGACAACTCCATTCGGATCAGGGACGAAATTTTGAATCTGCCGTGTTCCAAGAGATGTGCCTGTTGCTCCCCTCAGACCACAATCTGATGGCATGGTCGAGAGATACAACCGAACCCTGGAGAACATGCTGTCAAAGTTTGTGGCCGAAAACCAGAAAGATTGGGACGAACACTTGCCGTTCGTTATGATGGCTTACCGATCGTCGGTACACGAAACCACCGGATGCAGTCCAAGCGAGTTAATGCTGGGAAGAAACTTACGACTGCCCGTCGATCTGCTGTTTTCCAGGCCTCAGGAGGAAACCCTCCATTCCCCCACGGAGTACGCGAACAAGCTCCAGCAGCGACTTCGCGCCAGAGACACTCAAAATCGACAGCGAGAGGCAGAAGAGGCATTACGACCACCGAGTGGACCAATGCCTGTACAACGTGGGAGACGCGGTTTGGTTACACAATCCTACAAGGAAGAAAGGCATCACCCCAAAGTTACAACGTCCTCGGGGTGGGCCTTACTTGGTGACCAAACGCATAAGCGACGTGGTGTACCGCATCCAGCTAACTGAGAGGGCAAAACTTAAAGTGGTGCACTTCGACCGACTGAAGCCCTACACTGGCGCGAATCCCCCGACCTGGCTCAATCCAGAGGCTCCGGAAGACCAGCAAAGACCAGGCGGACCAGAAATGGCAGGGAAGTCAAAGGCCCTACCCAACTCGCCAAGCCGCACACAGGCGCCCCGAGTGCCAACTAGACAGGCAAACCACCCAGATGGACAAAAAACTATGTGCTGGGCTCGGAATAATATAAAATGACACTGAGCTGATGATTCTTGTTCTTCCAAGTTGTTATTTCCCATTGATTACATTATTGTCTGTTGTTGTTATTTGTTGGCCTGATATGAGGACATATCCCTTATTTTTCAAGGGAGGGAGTAATGTAACGAAATACGTTAGTTAGTTAGTTAGTTAGTTATTAGGTTAATGATCCATCTTGATTGACCGCTGGCAGACGCCACGTTGTTCTTGCGTAATGTAATCGGATCTAGGTAGCGCATTCCTAAAAATAAACCAGTTGATTCTCTCTCTGATCTGCGCTGGTGCTTTTGTTGCAATTGCGGCCGTTAATCTATCTTCACTCGGAAAAACGTTACAATAATAAAGGTTCATCAAACCTTTCATACTAAAAAATAAGTGATTGTCATATTGAGTATGTATTTGCATTTAAGTGTTTTTGTCCATTACTAAACAAATAAAGCCTGCATTCGGATCGGTAAATTTTGTTCGTTTCGTTCGTCAGAAACTCACTGGCATGCATTTGAGTCGGTAAATAATTTTTATACTCAGAACAACAGAATCGGTGGATTTTTGTAGAGTCGATATTGATGAAGAGAATAAGAAGAAAGATGGCCAAAGCTTATTTTGTAGATGCATCTTTTGATCTTTTGTCTTCGTTCACCGGATTTAATGTTCACTGATTGTCTGCAAGATTTGACTGAAAGCATGAAGTGAAGCGGAGAGATAAGGAGAAGGTTTCTTTGCGAGAAAGTACAGGCGAAAAGACGTGACTGTCTATTTTGAAGTAAGCATCTCGGAAAAGGCGTATGTTGCATAGCCTACTTCTGCTATAACATTTATTTGCTTCGACAGACTTACTCTGCTTCCCCCACTGACGATCTTTGCGTCTTTAGGCAAGGTTTTACAAGCGTTATGTGAACTACAAAACCTGCGAGATCATATAGGCAACTCGCAATAAATAATCCTTTTGTAGACTAGCTATGGTACAACTTTCAAGTAGAGTGTTTTTCGGGGGGGCTGTTGATCGTGTAGCTAAAGGTGTGAATTATGATTTTAAAAATCATTTGAAGAGTGCCGTTGTTGAAAAACATAGCATACTGATAAGATTAAACAATCGCGTCTTTTAGATGGTGTATGTGCTAAATTATTTATTATATTATTTTTGTTGAGGTTAAAGGGAGCTTCATAAAAAGGAAGGAGTTGATTCTTAGTTGAAAATGCTATTCGTGGTGATATTCAAATATGAGCGCGGGCAAAGAATACACTAAACTGATCGGTATTCTTTCAAGTTAATACAGCAAGACCGTAAGGCTGATGGCTTCAACAAGCAAAGGTTTTATTTTCTAATCAGAGCTAACGAGGGATCTTGGCGGATCGTAAACTCTTTCTTGCCCGATGATTTGAGGCGGAGCCTTCCGATTTGCTAAAAACATATGCCTTGTCCCCGAGCGAAGCGAAGCGAAGCGAAGTGAGGGTAATAATCACGGCGCTAATGCAGCAAATTCGCTTTGTGTGGAGACTCCAAGCGAGTCGCCATCTCGAAATCTAATGTTCGTCAGTCAGTCAGTCAGTCTGTCAGTCTGTCATAGGGCGACCTCTGAGGCAATGACGTAATAATAATTATCGATTAGCATCAAAGCGAGGTCAAACAAAGGTTTGAAGGAAGCAACAACTGTACGTAACTGCGTTCACGAAGATGAATTTGAAAACTGGAAAATTTGACACAGCACGGTCTCGCGAAGCTTGTCTGCAAAAGAGAAGGGAACTAGCCGGGCAAAGCGAAATCGTGAAACAATCGAACAGCGCCAAATAAATACGTCTAGAGAAAAGACGACAAACATTTGATAACCGACAGCATCATGAACGGAAGCGTGCCGAAGAAGATCAAGCAAATCGGGAGCTTCAGACGCCGTCTTGTGTTAAACTCAGATCCTTATTCAGAAAGGACAAGCAACAAAGATTAGTCAGTGGAAAGCGAACAATCACCGTGACAAATATATTCTACCCGTATCTTGTAACTCGATCACTTGTATTAAAATCTGTATGCTGATCATTTTCCCTCGAAGTTTTCTTTTAATACGCTTCTGTCGCCAGTTTCGGCTACTGTATTGGCTCAGAGCAATCGGAACTTGGAGTCTTGAATGATTTAGTCAGATGTCTTATTATTTCTTTCAAGACTAAAACTGTAACAAATACTGTAATTTGACATGCGGTGATTGCAGCGAGAATTGTTCACAAGCCCTTAGAAGTATGACTAGGTCTGAAGCCCGTGCATAATTTAAAGTAAACCGTTCAAGTTTTGCTTTGATTCTGGGAGAAATCATGTTGTTTTGAGCGCGTTCACGTACAAAACAATTCGAGCTCATTAAACATGCATGCCTGAGTCTTGTGCATGCAACCCAGAGTAAAAACAAATTGCACAGGAAGCCTATTTAATTGTACTGCCTATGAATTAAAAATTGGAGAATCAGTGTTTGTTTTTTTCCCGTACTACGACGGCCGACAAACTTCAAAATTTGAGTATTAGATTTTGAGAACGTGCTTGGCAGACTGTATAAATTAATTTGTCGTGCCGACCGACCGTGGGAAATACGTACTTCGTCACGCAATCGATTCTTTTTTTCAACGCAAAAGTATGACACACACCATTCTTTTTTTCCTTCCTTTGTGTGTAGCATTTGACTTCGAAGAAAAGATTGAGTCAACATTTCGGTAAAACAAAGGCTACTCTTTTTGGGATTACCAAAGTAAAAGTCCCATCAATGTCAGAGCGAGGGGTATCTGCGATTATCGTATTTCTAGTATAAAAGTATTTAACGAGCAGACACGAAGAGAAAATAGCATTCGTGAGCTGTTTTCTTGGTAGTTAAAAAACAACTATGGAACTGAAGGAACCAGAGACATCCACAAAATTTACTGTTTGGTCATTTGCTAAAGACGTAATTGAATTCGATGTGCTCGAAAATCCACCATGGCGTAACAAAAACGAAAGAGAATCACCATCTACGGTCAGTGAAATGGTCAAGGACACTGCTGCTATGCAGGAGCGATGGATCTCTATGAGAGAGAATTTTGATCCAGGGTCACGGAAGGAACGCGATTTCTTGGCGCGTTTTATTCATCACGTTAACGCTGAAGAAGAACACGGTTGCCGATATAGTGTAGAAGAAATTGAAGAATGCATCTTCTTGGATAACAAATCGACCGAGAAAAGATTACCTGAACAAGAAACTATCAACATTTACAATGCTCATTTCTACCTGAAGCAGGAAGTTGAAAAAGAAGAACAAACCCTGTTGAAGGAAGGGGAGGAGAGCCTACGTGGTTTCCTTGAACTAACTTTCTTCAGAATGTGCATAGAATCACTTTAAGTAAAGTCTCATTGGAGAGAGGCGGAACTCCACCAGGCCAATTGAGCAGAAATTGCCGGAAAACAAAATACAATGGGGAAGAATACGAATACAAGTATCTGGAAGACATGGAGGAAGCTGTCATGACTCTGCTTGATCAATACAATTCTCTGATTAATTCGTTAAAGATTGAAAGCAACAGGGAAATCAGAGTTTACAAACTCTTCAAGGTTTGTAGTTGGCTGATTTTTGAGCTGCTAGATCTGCATCCATTTGGTGATGGAAATGGAAGATTATGCCGTCTTCTATGCAGTTATGTGTTGTCGGTAATGACCCCATTTCCAACTTCGATCTATAACATCTGGAGGCCTTCCAGCAGAGATGGTTATGTCCAAGCCTTGGTTGACACCAGGCTTAAGTACAACAGAAAGCCTAGAAGTCTTGCAGCGATGATTATAGAATGTAACTGGTATGGATGGAAAAAATTTCTGGAGGATTAATTGTCAAACAAAGACTTATGCATTCTTTTATAATTGTGTTTTTTTTTTCCTTTTATCTATGTAATTTCAAGTTTTTAATAATTGAATGAAAGATTGTTCAGTTTAAAATAGAAATGGACATTTTGTAAAACAAAATACGACAGTCGGACGTGTGTTATATAAATTACCTTGTAGTTCAAAAAATAAGTAATAAAGTCTGTATATCAGTCAATGACTCTTCAAGTGTTGATCTATCTTTCATAACATAAACCTTATATAACAGATGAAAACTATTTTGTTATTTTTTGATCACGATAAAAAATAACCGCAACTATGTCAAACTGTTTGTTTTACTTCCTTTGATTAGTGTCGAATCACGATTGATGAACAGGTGTTTTATAAATCAATATTTCAGATTATAACCTATTTCTGTAATCAATTTCTGATCCGAACATCTCTTTCTTTCGCTTCATCGTCTTTTTTCTTATCTTGCGCTTTAACTCTTCCTCTTGCATTTGGTGGGGATACTTTAGCTACTTTGTGACTGGATGCATTCTTGGTAAACGATGGCAGTGGCGTTTTAGATAATGAGCTAACAGTAGTAGTGTATGTTGGCTTGGGTGAAAACGATGGAGGTGTCGGAAGTTTTTGACGTGAACCTGTCTTTTGGGCATGTGAATTCACTTTGTGGATGGGAGTTTGCTTAGTCAACGGTGTTGAAAGCGATGGAGGTGGTGGAAGGTATTGACGTGTCTCTGTGTTAGATGACTCTGGTTTCAGCAAAGTGTTGAGGTCGTCCAATGTGACGTTTTCATACTTTTTACTGTTTTTGTTTTTCTTTGCCTTGAGTCGGACAGGAGCTGGTGTGTTTAGTTGTCGACGATTGTGGTGGTTAAATTGATTAAGTTCTTTCAGGAAATTGCTTCGTTTTTCCAAAATCCCTTCATCCGATGTTAAGATCTGATTGAGTCGGGCTCCTGATTCTGCAGGTGAATAGCGGCGGTTGCTTGGAGGTGTGGACATATAATTAACCCAGTCCTGAGACACAAATCGACTTGGTACAATCACAATTGAGTTCTCATCATCATCCATTTTTTTCCTGTTTTGATTCTTGGTGTGTGTACTATCGACCTTGTGTTAGAAGATCCAAGGCAATAGGGATTGCAATTCGAGCCAAAGCTGCCAATGCGAATCCTCCTGTTTTCTTGTTTCCGATCAAGAGAGATTTCAGACGTTGTGGTTTGATCCGGTAGTTACAAGCAGTCTCGAGGCTTTTTCCCAACTGCACTCGATTGACGCTTTTTATGACTTCGGGTGGGATAGTAATACTCCCCATTTTGACGTTTTGTAGTACTTCCTGCAATGCCTGAAGTTGACTCACCCCATTTTATCGATTGTGCGATGACTTGGATTTTCAGCAAACTTACGAAGAAATGCAGAGTGACGTCTCATGAGTGGTGTTGGTCCTCTACGCACAGACATTTTCTGTGTATTTTTCTTGGCAAGAGACATGATGAAGACTGGTCTTTGCTGAAGTTGCTTTCTTTTATATAGCTTTCTTTATTCTACCAAGTTTTGCTTGGGATAAAGACTTGAGTGAGACCGCGCGCCTTTGTCGGAATGATGTTAAGTTGTATGCGATGCTTGTCATTTGTAGCCATATCAAAGTCTATCATCAGATTACTGTATGGTTTGTTGACCGTTTTACGTCTTAGCCAGCGCATGATTTGGTTAACCTGACCTTTGCTGTAACTGGAATGCAAGAAACGTTCAATAACACGAATGTTTCGGAGCTCGATGATGAAAATGGCTACAGACACGTTTCGTGAAATGTCTCCCTTGGTGATAGAGGTTGTGAGTCAGCATGAATGCCGTAATGTTCCTGTGATGCGACCACTTGGTAAAAATGTCCAATACGTTGCTATCCTTGACTCCTTCTTTCATTAGATCATCTAAGACGATTATATGTGTTTCATTCTCTGGAGCTGCTTCAGGAAAGTCTTCGTCAATGGACTCAGGCAAACCCTCCAGAAGTTCGACGACTCCTAACTGGAGGAGCTTATTGTATCCAGGTTGATAAGCTCCATAATACCAGACAACCCGTGTGACCGGGTGATGAAAAACATCCATGGCTGAAAATGTGTGTATCCATCAAACGGCGTTGGCAGCAGGTCACAAGCAAAGGTACCTCGGAAAAAGTGTTCAGTCAAAGGATGGTGATTCAGGACTGAATCTATTTGACTGGTCCACAAAGGTGCAACATTCGCCATGCTCTCTGTATTTTTCTCAAAACGTATCCTTCATCTCTTTTATACTGTTTCATCGAAGGTGATGCTACCTGTCATATCCAGCTCCATGACAGCACTGTAGTCTAGCAAAAACAATGCTTTAGTGTTGGGAGCAGGTGCATCATCAAAAGTGAGTACAAAGCGTTGAGAACCGTTGGGCAAATCATACAAAACTGTATCGTTATAGTCATCATTGGGTGTAAACTCAATAATTTATATGAAGTGATCTTCTTTCCACTGATTATAGGTGATTTCACACCCGACACCAGACATTTCTTGCATTCGTATGAAACGGCGGTAACCTTTATACAAGTCACTGGCATCGTCCAACTTCAGCTCGTCTCACCCACCATCTCCATCTGTCTCAATCTTTACCAAGTTCCGCTGTTTGAATTGAAAAGGAGTGTGCTTGTAACTGCCTTCAAAATGAGCCTGGTCACAGAGCATCAACATAATTCTCTTCGGCATTGGCCATTTGCCACCGCCTCTGATAGGTTATGTGTTTTTACTCCGTTGGTGAGTGTGAATTCCCTCAGCACAATGTTGTCCATAGTGTAGTGAGCTTTGACTGGGGAAGCCAGCTCGGGGTTGATTAACGGGTGATACACAGTCAAGTACGGCTTACCGACAAATGTAAAAATGGCATCTGTGATTGTTTCAGCATGGAGGCAAGAGGCCGGCTTGTTAGAATACAATTTGATATTAATCCGAACCTGTGGTAAGATATATTTATCCACGGAAAACACAGGAATCTGGTTCATCGGCATTGTTAAGTGTACGACTTTACTCGCGCTGGTCAGAGCAAGCCGTTCTGTACGTCCTGTATTGGTATCATCATAGGCATCCAGTTTACCACTTGTATCAGAATACCAGCCTTGGAAGACTCCCCGCGTCTTTTTTGCGACATCTGAGAGACCGAAGAATGTAAGGAACCACTGGATGAGACAGAAGGATCGCGCAGAGGCTGTTGTCACCTTTCTTTCGTTTATTTTTATTTCGGCATGGGAGAAGACCGAAAATGCCATGTTATTGATGAAGGTCACATTATCTTCAGCAGTGTAGTTTGCACCATATGGTTTGGTAATCTTCACGGCAAAGTGTAGTTGCGACTTTCTAATATCAATACATTTGTTGGCCGAGTAAATGTTAAACTCCACCGGATCGGTGCTATCATTAGTCGGTTGAACTTTAACTGGCTCATTACCAAAAATAGAAAAGTCGACAGAAGGGTGCGAGAATATGTCGAGACCGTCATTCTGTACTCGCGGACCTTTATATCCGCCCCGTTGTAGTGTAGGCATAGAGCGCTTCATGATGATGCTGACAGGTTGATCAGTCGAAATGAAAAATGTGAAACATATTAGTGAAAGTGTCTTTTATTTATACCCTTTCATTTTTTTACAGAAATATATTGTCATGCATTCCTGTGTATCCAGAAGTCCCGAGAGGTATCTGAGAGGCATAGATGCCACTCTTTCCACCTTTTTGTCTTCTGTTTTTTTGTCTTAGTTCTACGCTTAGGTCGTCGACGCCCAGATCCCGATTGAAAAGCAGCTGAGAGTATTTCGCTAGCATTAGATTTGCCCACATTTATAGGTTTTCTTGCAGCGTTTCGTCCACGCGCTTTCAGTGATTGTTTGAGATTTTTCCCGGATAACACATCGTTGATCAGACCATGAGCTTCAGGGGGAGTTGACGACAGGACCTGTTTACCAATATTCTTAAGAACTGGCGTAAAGCGACGGCCCGCTCGTTTGAGAAAACTTCCAATACCACGACCACGTTGACCTGGAACATTAATAGGATAGTCTATTGCAAAACCTCGTCGACCACCAAGCTGCGGGTATGCAATAATACCACAATGACGGTTATACTTGTACATTGAATGTACCATGTCTACAAGCTTTTCTTTTTGTCCTGAAAAGAAAAAAGTGTTTGATACGAAAAACCACTTTGGACACTTTCCTTGTACCATTTGAAGAAAGAGAAGTAACACATTTTCTTTTATAGATGATAGCCAACTGGGCTTCGTCTTCTGAAATGCAACAGCAGGCTTTTACTCCCCGAAGCAAAGTCAATTGCATCGCCATTATCGTCTACTATCTCGATCTGCATGCTGCTGATGGTTTGATCCAGGACCGGATAGTACAACGGGTTAGCATATTCCACAGAGTAACTGATACCTTCTGGACGTCCCGGATTAGCTATGACTGCACTGTAAAATCAAAAGTGCTGATTCGACCCCAAAAATGGGGCCGAAACGATGAGTCCAGGATGGCACCTTTTTTAGGTCTGTTTCAGCTCCATCATAATGGGGCCGTTTTGGCACCAGATTTTGGGGCTAATCTGACCCCTGTACTGGGGCCAAATTTGACCTTTGAGTGGGCTGAATTGTAATACTGGGGGGCTATTTTGGAATTCAGAAGTACCCAATTGGCCCCCAAAATTTTAGCCCTCTCAGAAATGGCCCCTTGAAAAATGGCTGATTCAGCTCCTTCACAGGTCGTTACAGCACCGTGTAGATCTAATTTACTGTTCCTGTTTTTTTCTTTAGCTCAGTATATAACAAAGGTTGACTCAAGTATAGTACAGTAGATTTCAACTGTAACATTTTATTATATTCAAGTTGTTACAAGCTCATTTGGTAATTCGCCCTAAATTGAACCCCCTCGGTATGACTGATGATCACACAATGTGATCACAAAATTATAAGTGGAAACTCTAACACTGTTTCACCTAATTTTACAAGACATAGACTTCCAACCAGCACAATAGGTCTTAGTAATGTCATGGAACACTTGCCCAAGCAACAACAAAAAAAAACAGCACTGTAAGCCTAGTGAAATCATTAAATACACAAATAGTTAGGCTAAACGAGGATACATTTGAGCATTGACTAATTTGACTAGATATTTTGCACTGGCAAAGCATTGACAAAGGAGGTGACAGACACAAGTGTCTGTCTCCTACCAATTTCTAGCAAAATTTGTTCAAAAAAGGTCAGAATTGCTTTGCAATTGGTGTATGAAATATCGATTACATAAAAGCAGGCAAGCAACCCAAGAACAGCATCCATCATTTTATGCTGGGGAGTGTTGCACAGCACACTGCCCTCAATCACAGTGAAGAGTAAATCCACATCAAAAATACCTTCCACCAGCACAACTTGGGGCTGAATAAACTCACTGACACTTGCATTTACATCACAGTCCCTCTGAAAATAAAAGGCAAAAGTGTAAGTACAATCATAGAAAAAAAATGCACAAAGCAGCATCTCAGTTACAGTCAAATTATGTGCGATTTGTCTAGAACCTCCTAGAACAAAAATAAGTTCAATCCTACAGTAGTAGGTCACACCTTAAGTGGTCAGTTACCCGGATGGTTGGAGTACACATTATGCAATATTCTTGTACTAGTGATAGTGCAAGTAACTGTATCAGGTGAACACCAATAGGCTCTTTGCATGTGGGGTCACATGACCCCAAATACATGACTGGGAAAACATCAACTCAGGTTGAACGAGTGTCAGAAATGGAAAGAGCACAAAAAAAAATATGCTGACAGATGAAATTTCAGGTCCAAACCTTTTTTATATCACATTTGGTGAAATGGGAAGTTGCGGGAGGGCATTAACTTGCCCTCCAGCAACTCTGTTCTTATAAATCTTCTTAACATTTCTAAACAATGCCACCAAGTTTGATGTATAAATGCTACAAGACCTGATATTTCACCTGTCCGCATATTTTTTTATTTAAGTGTGAATTTACAAATTTTTACTGAGCATGCACAAGCAGAACTACATTGTACATGTATGTCCTCCCGTATCCGTATAGGATTATGGTTAGAGTTAGGTTTAGAGTTAGATTCAGGTCTGATTACCATGTGCTAGAAAGAGGTAATTCGATTTTGTCACATCCAGTGTGTGGTGATACCTCAACTGTGTACAAGCAAAACTTACAAATCTGATGTGAAATTCCATCATGCATTCATCTCAAATACAGAACAGTGCATGTGAAAGAAAAATAGCATCAGAACTTATAATACTGTACTCACCGATTACGTCTCTACTCTTCCATTATTCTTCAGTCTTTCGACCATACATTCAAAATGTACGGAAAGGGACAGGTACTGTACGCAGCCTTCCACAAATAGTTCTAACTTTGAGTTGAAGGAAATGACTGAAAACACTGATAACTTCGTCCTGCCAAAGGAGTGTTGGCCTTTGTGGATATACAAATAAGAATTCCTGATCACATTTATCCACCGAAGTCGGGGCTGCTGAACGCTGACGTTGTAATTGATGGCAGACTGACCTGACCGTAACTCCAACAGCCGTCGAACAACAAGTTCGACGTATATCCACACAGCTGCATCCCTATTCTTTCTAAAAAAATGAACGTTCAACCGTTTCACCACAGGCAGCCCACAAGGTGTTACTAAGTCACGCCTGATCGGTCAAGGTCTGATGACGTCACGGCCGATCGGTTAATAAGGATTTGTATGGGGAGATTTTCAAATCACATTTTATGTGTGAAAATAAAACAATCTTTCTCCTAAAATTCGTCAGATAACATTACGAGTCCTTATTAACCGTTTAAGGTGACTTTCGAGGCGGTTTGGCGCCGATTTAGCGATTTTTTTTTTGTGCCGCCCGTCTATGTACATATATTTTGGGAAGGCAGGAAGCCAAATGCCTAAAATCCCCGACTCGCTCTTACATAATCGCCGATTTCTCCCCGAAATCATCGCTTAAACGCCATCCGGCTCCGGCACAGAACAGAACGACGACTAGACTTCTCAGACACATCGACATGCAGCCGATAAACGCTGTTTCTCCATGCGAAAATGCTAGCGAAAGCTCGGCAACTTCGATTCCTAGATCATCGGACAGTTATGCATGGACCAGAAAAAAACCGTTGGTGTCAATTTGAATCCCCACCACCCCTCCCCGAGTGACAATTTTTTCAAACGTTCGCTCAAACCGAATGCCAGACCTCACCCGCCTGGGTAAAATTTGACACTTCCGGTGAGTTCCGGCCCAGTGAATTTATTTAAACTTCACGTCAGAACTTCGCGCGAAACGTAGAAAATGTTGTATGAAAGAGAAAGAGTTGGAATTAATAGATTTTGAACTTTGGGCTTCGCTTTTGTGTCATGGAGAATGAGGAGGTAAGCATGAAAACATTTGTGATTCTTTAGAGTACTTTGAAACCAGCGTTTGTGAGGTTGATAATAAATATCTACAACCATCTGATTTACTTATTTACATTATTCTGCTTCTCGTGTTTCAAATACGTTTTTTGTTTGCCTGCACATGCCATTTTATCATGATGTGAAACACACCGGAACTCACCGGAAGTGTCAAATTTTACCCAGGCGGGTGAGGTCTGGCATTCGGTTTGAGCGAACGTTTGAAAAAATTGTCACTCGGGGAGGGGTGGTGGGGATTCAAATTGACACCAACGGTTTTTTTCTGGTCCATGCATAACTGTCCGATGATCTAGGAATCGAAGTTGCCGAGCTTTCGCTAGCATTTTCGCATGGAGAAACAGCGTTTATCGGCTGCATGTCGATGTGTCTGAGAAGTCTAGTCGTCGTTCTGTTCTGTGCCGGAGCCGGATGGCGTTTAAGCGATGATTTCGGGGAGAAATCGGCGATTATGTAAGAGCGAGTCGGGGATTTTAGGCATTTGGCTTCCTGCCTTCCCAAAATATATGTACATAGACGGGCGGCACAAAAAAAAATCGCTAAATCGGCGCCAAACCGCCTCGAAAGTCACCTTAAACGGTTAATAAGGACTCGTAATGTTATCTGACGAATTTTAGGAGAAAGATTGTTTTATTTTCACACATAAAATGTGATTTGAAAATCTCCCCATACAAATCCTTATTAACCGATCGGCCGTGACGTCATCAGACCTTGACCGATCAGGCGTGACTTAGTAACACCTTGTGGGCTGCCTGTGGTTTCACAATACCGCACCACGCCACAGAAAAAACGGTTTGAACTGAATGGTGCCCGCGCTACTACGCATGCCCATTACGCTAAACCGCACACACCGACAGTCGTCGCAAACTCGTTCCCAGGGCCTTCAGCGTGAGGAAACTCTCAAACAAGAAACGAAGCCCTACCTTTTCAGATTTCTCTGGGTCATTCAAGTTTTGCTATTTGATGCAGTAGTGGATTGCGGAATTCAAAAAGTTGTTCTCAAAAATTTTGATCTGTAGCTTGAAGCGGTGATTCCCAGCCCAAGCGGTGAGGCCTGGGCGAGTGATGTCATAAGAGTTAGAGTGGGAATGGTATGACACAATTTCAGCCGGTTTCGGCCATTGATGGCCAGTTGCAGCAGCAATTTATATCTATCATGCATGTCTGCTTCAGTGTGTACCTTCCTGTGATTTTTTCTAATGCAAGTTTTAACAATAAATTTCTGAGCAACAGAACTTTGTGGAATTAATTTTGGGGCCAAATCAGCCATTTGTATTTAGCACTTGGGGGTGTGGCTGAATTGAAATCAAGGGCCAAATTACAATTTAAGGGAGCTAAATTGGAAACAGGAAGGGTCAAATCAGTACCATGTAGAACTGTTTGAGCCCTTCTTGCTCATAACGGCTCCACTGTGGGCCATACTGGCCCAAATGACTTTGGGGCCGAATTGGCTTTTGGGGCCAAATCAGCACTTTTGATTTTACAGTGTGCTAATAGCTTGTATTCACCACCGCCGACAAGGCGCTTTCGAATGAAATCGCAGTAGACCAGAAATCGTTGAAATTGGTTTGTAGATCCAGACAGATTAGCTTTACGATCAACAGGAATTCCAAGGCCTCCTTGACTTGCATTAGGCGCGGTCTCGTGCTGTCCTAACCACCATTGATTCGGCTCCAATGTAATGTTAGGATTAGCTTCTTTCATCGCTCTTGCTTCGATTTCAGGCACGAGTTCACCTTCTGTACTTCTCTGTGACGTATCATGAAATAGTCGGTAGGGAATACTGTATTTTTTTGAATTTTCAGTGTACGCAAGCAGCTCTAGGAGAGGACCATTTACAAATATTTCGTGACGTTTGCCAAATTCCAGGAAATGATCGTTGTTGTTGTTCACTCTCACTTGTGGTGATGCGAAACCTTCTGATGGTGGATAGGCCTTTTTTATCTGTAGTATGATTTGATCTATTACATCTTGAACGGTTTTGAAGTGTTCCCACTGGAGTGTGTGAATAGCTGTTCGTTTGTTGATATGACTGAACCACTCACAAACACCATCCTCTGTTTGAACCCGTTCTATTGAAACAGGGACTTGCGCGTAGTGAATGCAAATAGGGATTGTCTACGGCTCTTGCTAGGTACTTGATTCCAAGAAGCAGGAAACGTGATGCGTTTAACAGCTACTTCCATAGCATTCATATGATAGGCACGAGGCAGAGCATTTGTAAATTTGTCAGGTCTGTTGTCTTCCGTTACCAGAGCAGACTTGGCATTGCTAAACAAATCTACTTTTTCATCAATCATGACCGACGCCATGATGTCGAATGTTTTTATAAGGCTCCCAACTATTGTAGGACGAATCGTAGCCACGCCACTTCACTAGCACTTCGTTCATTACACGTCGACCAACTCGTCTTCTTCGTCGATCTAGAATGTCTTCAACGGCAAAGAGTTGTCCTGGATTCCACTCAATCTTTTGCAATTCATCCGCGTAAAAGCGTCCGTCTATAGGCGAGCCGTCCAGTTCAGCGACCAGAAAACGAGGGACTGCAAGAGTCTTAACAACGCGTCTGACTTTATAGATAGCCTCTGTCCATCTACCATAGTAACTACGTTGAAACGGGTTGGCCTTCTCTACACTGAGTCGAACATGATCGCCCACAGATAGCACAGGTTTTGGCTTTGGTTTCTTGCTATACAGATAACGACCATAGAGACGATTATACACCTTATACTGATTCCAGATCGTGACGTCTTGTGGAGCCATTCCAATACTTCGATGTTTACGTGCATTATAGGCCTTCACAAAATCCTGGAGATGATCAACATATCGCGTCTGCATAGTATGAACCATCTAATCTACAATGGATTGTTTGATTGTTCGATTGAAGCGTTCCACTATTGTCGCCTTGTGTGAGCCATGAGTACTCCAGTGTCGAATGTATCTTTGCTTAAGCCATTGCTTAAAACTCCTGTTTACAAACTCTGTCCCACGATCTGTTTGCAGCGACAGGGGGCGATCTCGCGCTTGTTCTAAAATATTCTTAAATGCGGTAGTGACTGACTTTGGAGTTTTGTCTAGCAGTGGAAGCACAAACGCGTATCGAGACATTACGTCAATGACTGTTAGCAAAAACGAATACCATCGTTCTCCTTCGAAAACAGCGACATGTCTAGCAAGTCGGCTTGATACACTTCATTCACACCAGTTACATAGGTCGAATCACCTCGTTGACGCTTGAGAACAGGTGATGGGCGCTGTTTGGTATATACCCTCTGTTTTTTAACCATGTAAGAGCACGCACTTTGTCCACTCCGTAGTGTTCATGAACTTTATTAACAAACTCGCGAGCACCGACAAAAGCAAATGGACTGCTGGGGTTGGTATAGACTTCCGTCAAAAAGTTGTCTATCTGCTTAGCGCTTGCTTTCCGACGGGTGGGCAGTGTGACTTTAGGCTGATAAGTGTGATAAATGATCCGCTGCCAAGGTTTTCGATCAGTGATCAATCGAGGACGTTCTCCTATGTCTTTCGAAGTTCTCTCGTCTTTTCTCATTGTGTCACACACACAGACAGACACAGACGCATAAATGGAAATAATTGTCTTTTAATAAGCATTGTCTTTGTTATATACATGTCCAACGGAGGGGATGTTTACAGTTACTTTGTTCACAGTCTCATGGTTTTTTTCTCCTAGCTCATTCTTATTTTACATGGCTAGTTTGTTGGTCGACATGTTCCATAGGGTAAAGTGTCAAAAGGGTTCCAATGTTCACTGTGAGCTTCACCACTTCCAATCAGTGACGCCACCATCATCCGTTTGCTGATAACGGCTTGATACCGTTTGACCAAATTTCGAGCCATCACAGCCTTGTCTCCTTTGCCTTTTCGAACGATACTGTTTGGATATCTCACGGGGATAGAGTATTGATTCGCTGCAACATCAGGAGCCTTTCCAGTCTGTACATCACCTACTACCTTCCATATCGTCTCTCGCATTACGTCCATGTTCACCTGTTGTGACGCATGGTAGTTCAGCGTTAGACCTCGCACCTTGACTGCACACTCGTTGTCTTCCAGACGATACGAGTAATTCTTAGGACCCCCTGAACAAAACTCAAGCATATCCTTCCCACCGACTTCATCTGTCAGATCACCAAAGTATGGACCTGTCTGAACGAAGCTGTCACTTCTCTCACCCTCGTAGACTTGAAAAATTACACTGTCCGTATCTGTATACATTACTCTTTGACCCAACGGATGTAAGACTTCAAGATACAGCTTTTTTCTGGCCAGCCATGTTGTCCAAGCAGCAATCACCACACATGTATGCTTCCCATCATCTAAGGTCTCCAGAAACTCATCTCGTGTGTTGTACATGACTTGAATGGTCTCGGAATCAATAGGGTACACAGCGTGTACATCATACTTTGGATCAGTCGCAATAGCCAACCAATCTTCCAGCTCTGACAGATATACCGTCTTTACTTTGCTCGGTTTTTCGTATTCAACTCGAGCTTTGATATTTTCCTCTTTACTTCGATTTTCCCCTTTACTTCGATTTTGTCATAGTCGAGCAATACACCTTCATGTTGAAGATAATCATCAACATAGTGTCGGTGCTTCTCAGGTGTCGTACAATCAGCTGGCCAGCCGCTGGCTTCTTGCTTCAGTTGCTGAAACTTTTGTACATATGATCGGAATAGCTCAGCATTGGTGCGACTAAAGTGCCACGTCTCCCACACTTTGACCAAACGATAACCCATGCTAAGAGCCAGTTTCACCTCTTCAGAAACCCATGTCCCGCGCAGGACTCTCTTCTCATCTAAATGAGTGCAGTACTGTTGTGACTGCAAGTTTGCATTCAGCACAGAGTGGGAACATCAGTTTACCCTGGCAACAATATGGTAAGACAGGGTGATACAGTTGTCTTGGAGGTAGCACATCACATTTGATCATACCATATACATTAGATATGTCCAGTGGTAGACCGCCACCATGTTCAACGTCAATGTACGATTGTGGGATATCCTCACTTTCATCCGAGACCATTTCCTGATCCATGTTGCTGTCTGTCTGCTGAAAAACACAAATGACTTGGGCTCTATCTTCATGTTTACTTTAATACAACCTCTTAACAATACATATGTCAAAAAACATGATAGACAGAAAAGACACCAATCACATAACAACACGTCATGATAAGGTGTGTTCACTTTTTTCTTTCCAAAGAGAGGTCTATGATATAATATTTCATTAATATTTTTGCGGGAAAACAATTTTGTAATGTGACACTATGTAAGGAAGACGGGAAAACATTTTTAATAAAATAGAAGAAGGAAATAATGAAAGTGACAGTTTATGCTGAGCTCAAAGCAAAGCTCAAACAATTTTTACACTCCCGACAACTTCACTCGCTTTTGGAATCAAGTCTGACAGTTGGGTTGTATTACATTTTCAAATACATTCGTGGGAAACTCTACCGACACAGCATCTGGAAACTAATCGTATTCGCCAAAAACCTTGTCCGATTCCTTGGCATTTCTTTACCACCTTCAGTGATAACGTTGGATGGTGACACAGATATCAGAGAACGTTATGTTGAGCAGCAGGAAAACCGCATTGCAACAACTATTCTCGAGCGCTTGGAACGTCTCTCAGCTGACTCGACAATAGATTGCGAAGATGGTGGACAAGCGGACATTGGCTATATTTTTTATGATCATGAACCGTTTGAATGCACTGTAGGTCATTACAGTGCGGCGCGAGTCGATGTTGGACATACACAGGGAAAATACTTTCAACAGGGATACAAGGCTCATATCACAGAAGATGGAATCATTGCTTCACTAAACATTGACTGAGCAGATTACTTATTATTCTTGTTTCCTCAATAAAATAGATTACAATAGGCGACTCGTGTGTTTTGTTCTTTTAATTGCATTTTCTTTTCATCGAGCAGCGGCGTAAACGTTTCACTGAGCATTGATCGAACAGATCAGTCACTATTCATCTTCTTTTCGTCAGTACAAAAATATGGTTTACAATAGGCGACTCGTGTGTTTTGTTTTGTTTTTTGGACTACTAATGTTTTTTTATAAATAGAATATATTTATTAATTCATTTTTTTTTATTCATCAAATAGGGGTTTCGTATATTTTGCCTGATAGTTTTATGTTTTTTTCTTTGATAAAAACAGATACAATCTGATTTATAAAACACATAAAGTCTGATATTTCATTTACCTTTTCTTCGTCGTCGTCAGAAATGACGACAACCAACGGCTCTGGCGACTTTAGTTCGTCACTATTCTTCATCAAATCCTGTAAGAAAAGGAAACCAATTTTTTTGATCAGAAGAAAAAACGAAATAATTATGAAATAAGTAAAAAAGCAAAACGAGCAAAAAATACTTACAACATATGCTTGTGCCATTTTTCTTTTTTTTTTTTTTCTCGTCTACTTGACTCAGCAACAGCGTGATAAAACAAACGACCCCTATTCATGCGCTTTTATATCGGAGTAACGCTGACCAGTAAACTTGACTGTTTTTACAGCTTTTCAAGTACTATTTCGATTTTTTGTCGACTCTCAAGGGAAGTTAAGTAATACCTTTTCATCTTGTACAATAATTTCATATCCTCATATAAATATAAACATATCCTCAACAATGGCTTACCATGTGGACATGTGAGAAGATACTCGAAACACAGAGACTTTCACATTTCATGTCAACGATTCATATCTCTATAATACGTTAATGTTGTGTGAATGTATCTGTGATGTCTAAACACGTATTTTACAAGAAAACACGGTCTTTTCTGCACTCGTTAAAAATTGATCAATCTTAATCCATGTTTTGTTCTCGGACTTTTAAGTCTCTGGGGTCAGCAACGTACGACCTGATTTTAATAATTTCAAAACATATCATCGAGCATGACTTACCACATGGACATATGATCATACAGTTGCTAACGCAGACACTCCCACATTCCATGTCAACGATTCGTATCTTGTAATACACCAATGTTGTGTGAATGTGTCTGACATGTGTAAACATCGAGTTTTAGAGATAAACATATCCTTTTCTGAACTCATTAAAAAAATGATCAATCATAATCACTGTTTTGTTCTCGGACTTTTAAGTCTCTGGGGTCAGCAACGTTCCACCTGATTTTAATAATTTCACAACATATCATCGAGCATGACTTACCACATGGACATATGATCATACAGTTTCTAACGCAGACACTCCCACATTCCATCTCAACGATTCGTATCTTGTAATACACCAATGTTGTGTGAATGTGTCCGACATGTGTAAACATCGAGTTTTAGAGATAAACATATTCTTTTCTGCACTCATTAAAAAAAGATCAATCATAATCCCTGTTTTGTTCTCGGACTTTCAAGTCTCTGGGGTGAGCAACATACGATGTAATAACACTTTTGTTTTTTTCAAAACCTTTTCACATGAAGTGATCAGCTTCAAATTTCTCCTCTGATATCCCACCAGATATACAGTATACAGTATAGCGACTTTAGCAACGCATAGTTCGCTCAGGTGAAAAGTTGATTTAACTATCAACTGTCACTACACCATTCATATATCTTTTTCTTAAAAGGTTGGGAAAATCTACACTTTGATGGTTTGTGGATAAAAGGAATGGAAATCAATAGGCATACTGAATTATGAAATGAATCATATAAGATTATTTGTCCTCCATGATCATATCATTTGCAGTTAAAGAACATGAAAATTAACTGTGCCAATCCGTTGGATCATCTAACCTCACAAGTAATGCATGCGAGGAGAGTTTTAACAAATATTAACCCAAAAGTGCGCGAGAAAGGACGCTATAGGGAACTACAATGCTTGCTAGAAGACCTACTGTCAAGTGTGAAGCACACCAAGTAAGTTGGTTTTTTTCTTCGGTTTATTCAGAAAATGTACACTTTACACAAAAATATTTATTATGTGTTTTTTTCCTCTTATTTTCACAGTTCATCACTCTCACCCTTACTACTCGGACTCTCCGATAGACAGTTGTCCTACGGACAGAAGGAGGTAGAAACCCCTGGACCCGTAGCGAAGACCAAAGAAGAACGATTGCTAAATGAAATGGAGACAAAAGAAGCAAGAAACGAACATTTGATTGATGAACTTTTTAACGGCATTTGAAAAAATATAATAAAAAAGAAAATGTGACTAAAGACGAAAATAAAAAAGGACGGAAGTCCTTTATACATTTTGTGTCACTTCTTGTATTTTCATCCTTCATTCGCCCCCCATCTCCATCTTTGTTTATATACAGTGGGAATAGTATCTTATTGTGATAAAAAACTAGGGTAAACGCAGAGTTTACAACTGAAGTGCGAGAACGCAGAGGTATAAGACATATGTAAACTTTGACAAAAGAAAATAAAATATTCTTACCTCACATTTGCATCTCTTTTCAATCACTCATCACTAGCTAAATTATCACATCATTATGCTAACATGAGTCGGTAGTCTAGTGGTAAGTTATGCACCTCCGGAGCGCAAGGTCAACAGTTCGAGTCTTGGTACAGGAAAATGAAAAAGGAAAAAACTTTTTGTATCTTAAAAAGGTTACTTATGCAACTCTTTACATATACACGTCATTACACGTCACTATTATACGTACCCCCTCTTACGTCACTACCCCATACCCCCTACAAGCTCCTTAATAAAATTCTCCGATAGAGGTCACAGTATACTACTCATAACTGTACTGAAGTTTTCCTTCATAAAAAGCAAACAACAATCTAACAAATAAGTAAATAACAAAACCTTGTGTCAAAATAGTACACATAGAAAATACTTGGCTGTGAGCATGTCATCCACTTGAGCACAGTACAGTACCATTCCAAATTTTAAGAAAACATACAGATATACCGAAATTTTTTTTGTGGCGTACTCAACAGAATATACAGGCCAATGTTTTTGAGAACATTTTCCTTTGGCATTCTTGTTGGACCAGACAATCGGGTTGTACACGTCAGCATTGAGTTCATTTTTGGCTCCTGACAATCTTACACTTTCATGATGTCTGTGACTTGGTATATGAGGATCCCTTAACAGCACAGGAGTTGGCTTCTCAGCATGATTCCTTCACTTTAACATTTCCTTTAGCATGATCTTTGGAGATGAAAACACATGTTCAGGTTTTTGTCTTTGATACATATTGTTGCAAATTTATTATACAGTACTTACCTATAAACAACATAGAAATTGAACTTCGACTTGGACCGAAGTGTAAGTTTAGCCAAGGAACCTCTTTCTTTGCTCCTACAAAAATCAGAAAAGGCACCAGTTTTAAGTGGATTAATAAGATAATTCACATGATGTACACAATACAATGCACTTTCATAGCTAACCTGTACTATTCATCCACAATTGACATAAATCTTGGAAGGATGCTGCAAAGGAACTGGCGCACTGTAAATATATACTTGTTGTCCTGATAATAGAGGCCAATTCTTTCCTCAAAACACTGCTATAAATGTTTTTGGTTATCCCCGAGCGTAATATCAAGTGTACATGGCATAAAAACAAATGCACATCATCATATGGACAGCTAAAGAAACTTCACTGCATAGATCATAAATCACTGTAAATTAATTAGGCACTGTATATTGTAGTAAAAATTGGCAAATATTCTAAAAAACACAAACTACAGCTTTTGCAATGGTAAATCAAAGTACAAAGACATGTATACAGTATTGTGTTCTCTTCGATCCTTGCGTATGAAAATGTAGCAAATAATAACAAAACACAATCAGTGGTCTGATTAAGCAGGAATTCAAATTAAACAAAATTTCACCATGCATTTTTTGTTCAACTGTTCTTCATTGAAAAGAAACAATGACAAAGAATGGCCGTATTGCAATTCTTTCCTAAAACTGCTGTAAATGCTTTTGAATATATGAAGTGTATAT
Source organism: Plumapathes pennacea (assembly GCA_964036295.1). Taxonomy (NCBI): domain Eukaryota; kingdom Metazoa; phylum Cnidaria; class Anthozoa; order Antipatharia; family Myriopathidae; genus Plumapathes; species Plumapathes pennacea. Next base: position 26,146,052 of record OZ038463.1, on the reverse strand, counting down.
GGCATGAAAACAAATGCACATCATCATATCGACAGCTAAAGAAATTTCACTGCATAGATCATAAAACACTGTAAATTTATTAGGCACTGATATTGTAGTAAGATTGGCAAATATTCTAAAAAAGACAAACTACAGCTTTTGCAATGGCAAATCAAAGTACAAACACGTGTATACAGTGTTGTGTTCTCTTAGATCCTTGTGTATTAAAATGCAGCAAATAATAACAAAACACAATCAGTGGTCTGATTAAGCAGGAATTCAATTAAAAAAAATTTCACCATGCATTCTTTGTTTAACTGTTCTTCATTGGAAAGAAACAATGACAAAGAATGGCCGAATTGCAATTAATGCGTAATTGTGCAAATTTGGCCATCAATACACAGCGAGGTCAAAAATATAAATACAACTATAAAAGCCATACAGAATAGTTTTCAGTTCTTACCTGCCCTTTGCTTCCTGATGATAAGAACGGGCAGATCACTCACATTGGCTGGAAGAGTGCTGAGAAATCCCTGAACATCCTGTGGCAAGTTGAGGACATGACCTTTGTATCCACGCTGGCCGCCGTGTTTCCGGTAAACACACATGATTGGGAAAGCTCTGGCGATCAGTATTTCCTCTACTTCGGTGAGGTCCTGTAGTTCTGCAGGGACTGTCCCAGGATCCATGTCATTTTCAGCTGAGAACAATCGACAAGAGGTCTTTTTGTCGCGTTTGCACCTGGTGCAGGTATAGTTCAGCTCGGGCATACTTTGGTTGGTGATCGACCATGTTTCTCTGCATACCTTGCAGCGTAAGTGTCGGAGATTTTCCTCAATGCTGTGAAAGGCAGTGAGTTCTTCCCGCACCCATTCTTGTTCGTGGAATGGAGGAATTTCTGGTTGCCCACCCACGGTTATGCAAATATTGTTGTTTTTGGCTGCGACGTTCTTCGATATTGAAACTGCAGCACGCTGTTGTCGGCGTCGATTGTTGGCTTCATTTTGAGCATGAAGCCTGAGGGTACTCCGATTCATTGCCACGTCGAGAAGCTACTCGCTGGCCATTGGATTCTCTTTGCGGAGTTGTCTGCGTTACCCGCTTCTGTTCATGTCGCTTTCAATCGGCATTCATGCGCTGTTTTCTTTGCGGAGTCGCTTCTTCGGCACGATTCTTTTTATGATGCTGTCGATCATAACAGGATTGTCGCCTTTTCTCGAGACGAATTTGACGTTTTTTACTCGTTTCACGATTTCGCCTTGCTCGTGCCTGTTCCCCTTCTCATTTGAAGACGAGCTTCGCGAGACTGTTGTGTTTCAAGTTTTTCAGTTAAGTTTTCCATTTTCTTGAACGCAGCTACGATATATTGTTGCTTCGTTCAAATCTATATGCTTCGTTCAAATCTAATTTCTCAATTATTCCGAGTAAAACAATAGGACACACGTGATCGATCCGGCCTTTGTTATTGGTTAGCGGGGTAACCGCGCCTAAAGTCGTACGCCAAACTGACTGACTGACTGACTGACAGACAACGTTAAATTTCGAGATGGCGACAAGCTTGGAGTCTCCAAGTAGGCGGTATAACACAAGTAGGCGGTATAATATTACTGCATTAGTGTCGTGAGTATTTCCCTCACTTCGTTCGGGGAAAATCTTGCTGCCTCTGTTATTGCTGGAAATTGCCCGGCCTTTGGTCTGTTTACATGATTTAGCACACTGGCTAGTATTTAAATGATTTGGTTGTAGAGTAATCTTTACACGACATTTTGATCTGCGGTCTTTGGAGAATTTGGAAAGCAAAGTTTGTCTTAAGCCTTTCACTCCCAGTAGTGATCCACTTCAATTTTCTCCTTCAGTTTTTCACCAGAAACATGATACAGTAGTGAGAACTTGGTATTTGATACCTTGCTAAGATGAGAGCGGATTAAACTCTCACTACATTACTCGTACATTTTACTCTTAAGAGGTTGAGAGAATCTGCATTTTGAACTTGGGAATGAAGGGTTAACATCTCAACTGAAGACGTCCTCTAGAACTACAGTGTTAACTGACGTGTGCGGTTTATAGTAGAAATCTAGTTCTCAAACTAGTAAATCAAACGTGGTGTGGGGCCATTTTGGGGTATTATAGTTTTTCTACGTGTCAGTCTGCGTCATCAAGGGTTCCTTCCAGTCATTCTGAAACTATGAAAATAAATGCTGATTGACTGTCTTACTTCTGTTTCTTTTATTTTTTAGTATCTGTACTGGTAACTTGATTTAGCAGAGTATTTGAAACTATCGATCAAAATCTAAAGCGATCCCACAATCCATTCAAGTAATTCGACTTGGGCAGCGGTATTTTGGCTCTGCCATCGCAGATCCATTCAGGTAACTTGACAAGGCAGTATTTGGAAAAAAATGACTCTGCGATTGCAGATTCAGGTAACCAGATTCAAGTAACCTGACTCGGCAGTGTTGAATAAATTTGCGATAAAAAATGTGCGCTGAATACATTTGGGACCGGTTAAAAATCTGCACATCGATAAAGAAGTGAACAGAAAGTTTGTGATTCAGCAATAAATCAAGTAGTGGTACTTGTTCTTAACCAAATTCTATCATTCTGGAATATCGGAAGTTATTCTGGAACGTGTTTAAAATTTGTATACTAATCATTTTCCCTCGAAGTATTGTTTTAATACGCTTCTGTCGCCAGTTTCGACACCGTATTTGCTCAGAGCAATCGGAACTTGGAGTCTTAAATGATTTAGTCAGATGTCTTATTTTTTTCTTTCAAGACTAAAATTGTAACAAATGCTGTAATCTGACACGAGGTGATTGCAGCGAGAATCGTTCACAAGCCCTGTAAAGTATGACTAGGTCGGAAACCCGTGTATAGTTTGAAGTAAACCGTTCAAGTTTTGTTTTGTTCTGGGAGAAATCATGCAGTTTTGAGCTGGTTCACCATAAAACAATTCGAGCTCTTTAAATATGCATGCCTGAGTCTAGTGCATAGAGTCCAGAGTAAACAAAAATCGCACAGGAAGCCTATTTAATTGTACTGCCTATGAATTAAAAAATGGAAAATCATTGTTCCTTTTTTCCCGTACTACGGCGGCCGACCAACTTCAAATGTTGGTATTAAATTTCGAGAACGTGCTTGGCAGACTGTATGAATTAATTTGACCGTGGGAAATACGTACTTCGTCACGCAATCGACTCTTTTTTTCAACGCAAAAGTATAACACACACCATTCTTTTTCTCCTTGGCCTTTGCGTGTAGCACTTGACTTCGAAGAAAAGATTGAGTCAACATTTTGGTAAAACAAAGGCTGCTCTTGTTGAGCAGTACCAAAGTAGAAGTCCAATCAATGGCAGAGCGAGGGGTATCCGCAATTATCGTATTTCTAGTAGTTTAGGTAACACATACAGCACAAAGAAGTTATTACACGGGAAGGAGTGCATTACGACGGAGTATGTTTACGAGTCGGTATTATTTTTTTGAGCCTGCTTCAGGCGAGAAAAAATAAAATTGACGAGTAAAAGTACAGCCGTATTGCACTACTTTTCGTGTAATAAATTGTTTATTATACGGAAAACGAAGCAGGGCAAACGTTCTCACCGCGCGCAAAATGGAACAAAAAATGACGCGTTCGTAAACTTTGCTTGCGAGAATTGATCACGTAAGCTAATAAACCAGTTGATCTGGTTCCTAACGAGTGCAATACGCTCCCATCTTTGCACTCGTTTTGGCCTGCATTTACACTCGAAAATGTAAAGTCGTGTAATAAATATCTTATTAGACACTTGGCGTGTAGTATAGTACGGCTTTATATTTTTATGATACGTGCAGTATTTTGGCAAGCCGCTCTGGCGAGGTACCTTTGAGCAATTTTGCGAGGAGATCTTCGACAACTACACGGAACAGCAATGGGTTCACCGGTCTCTGTTATTGTAGCAGAAATTGTGATGCAGCACATCGAAGAACGCGCCCTTGCAACCTACGAACAACGCTGCCTATCTGGCTACGATACGCTTACTGCTGTACACAAAGACGACATTAACTTCTTCCACAAACACCTGAACGACCAAAACCCTGACATGCAATTCACTATGGAAATCGAAGACAACGGAAAACATCCGTTCTTAGATTTGCCTCGTGAGCCACGACAACGACAGGCTACGAACAACAGTCTACAGAAAATCAACGCACACTGACAGACTACTTGACCAGACTTCTTACAACTCTACTTCACACAAGGCTACCACAATCAATCAACTACTTTGTGACTCTCCTGACGACTTACTTAACGAGACCCGACACTTGAAGCGCGTTTTCCAGAAGAACAACCCAAACTTTGTCAAACGCAACACTCACAAGAACACCGCACCCAACGAGACTACCGACAACGAAACCACTGACGACACAACTCCATTGACCTTGGCCACACTACCGTATATCAGAGGCACCTCTTAGACGATAGCACGTATTCTACGACCACCCTACAACATTCGGGTAGCCCACAAACCCATCACGACTCTACGCGACTTATACTGACCAACGTAAAGGACAAAGAGGGACAGACAGGGAACAGACAGGGAACAGTATACAGAATATCTTGTACTGACTGCGAAGCCACCTACATCGGTGAAACTGGCAGGAACCTGAACACGAGACTTACTGAACACAAACGCGAGCTACCAGAAACGGCGACATCAGAAATCACATTTCTGAACACCACCGACAGACTAAACACGACATCAACTGGGACTCTGCTGAATGCATCAGCCACAGTACCAACTACTACCAACGACTTACACTGGAAAGCTGGTACACAAACTTAGAACGGAAACCACTCAACAGATGCCAATAATTACCGGCACCTTACAAACGACTGATAGATGACATCAAACGCAACCGAACGAACAATAGACAAATCAACAGGACAACAGAACATCAACTGACCAATAACGAAACACAACCAAGCCGACTCCACCAACTATAGGCCGACATAACGGACCAATCACTTCAACAACCAGAGACATATATATCGCCATCTGATGAATACTTTCACTTGACTCTGAAGATGACTTCCGCTCAGGTAGTCGAAACGTCAGTCACCAACAACAGTCTTTCAGGAGACTACTCTAACCCGGACGATCACAACCAATCTACTGTTCACACTCCTGGGTTCGAACCATTTGCCATGCTATAGTACCATCTTAAACAGAACAAATTGGGCGAACGAGACGTGTTGACATTTTCATTTTCGTCATGCCATGAATCAAAGTTCTCGCTTTCTACTCGCTTGTGAAGTGTGAAGACCAGTGTTGGTACAGTTGGCTTATAAATTGTTTCTCGATAGAGGTAATCATTGCCTGTTGTTGCAAGTCGATGCCGTAGATCTTGGACTGGATTTACACGCCGAGGCAAATCCAAGGGCTGCCGTGTTGAATGCCGAAACGTTCTCGTTTCGAGATTGGCAGGGTCTCCTAAACTACTCTCAGAAATATTGATCTGGCTGGAAATGCTATGCCCTGATAGCCGAACTGTGTTGTGTGGGCTGACATTTTTTGGAACGGAAAATTAGTTGTGGTTGCGGCAAATTCAGTTGCTTTTCTGACGAAGAAGCTGGTCTCCGTGCTCGATTTTGCAGAACGGAAAGTAAGCCCCCATCTTCTCTCTTTGCTTAATAATCTCTAGAAGTAATGTAAATATCAGCTGTGTACAGGGTGACTTTTATACGAAAAGCGAAAGAAAAAAATTATACGGCAGCGAATTAAGAAAACAGATTTTTTCCTTAGCATCGTCCAACACGGCTGTCTTTTTTGTACGTTACTATAGGGTTATTTAGACGTTACTATGCTGTATTTGTACTTTAATAAGGGAATATATTTAATATATTTTTTCCGATCCGTACGCCTACCAATTCTGCAATCTGATTGGTTCCCTGGCCGTGCATTTGTTTCCAATATCTGCCGACTGGCACTTGCCTTATCTTCCGTCATGTAACGTGGCTGATTTAACTTCGTTTACAATTTAAATTTTTCTTTCAAACATATGTTATGCACTCTAAAACTGATTTAGACAGTGCAAGAAACTTGTTGCAATAATACAAAGCGGAAACGGAAGTCCAGAAGAACACAATTAGCTCCTGCCAAATTCTGACACTGTTGCGAGCTAGTGCGAGCTACAATCCTGGCCAAAAGTATGTGGAACACTCTGAAAAAATGCTATGTTTTCACCACCACTTCTTGTTGAACAACGAAAGCGGCTCCTGTTTCCGAAACTTAGTCCTCCCCCTCCCCCCATAAAAAAGGGAGTGCACTTTGAGCACATTTATTCAACATTGCAAGGGGAGGGGGCGGGAAGAGGGGAAGTGTCATAATTTTTAGATAAAAGGCTAAGTGTTCTTTTCTGAGGAAGTGCTGTAAAATCCGAATTATTTCCGTATTTGTTACTGAGAATGGACGTTATTGTGGCCGAGTATTGTCACGGCAGGAACTCGGACGTCACTCAAAGTGCACATGTCATGTGTATCATGTAAGATTATACTAGTAGCTTTACTTCTTGTCGCTAGGAGATTGGTATCTGTATCACTTACAAATTAATACACAGGACTTTGAATAGAAACTTGTTTATTGTTGCCGCGGCATGACGTCACCAGTCTGTCGAGCTGCAGACATTTGCTCTTAGTTGTGCGTTGCCCGGTGCGAAAAACCCAGCAATGCTTGAAACAAAAAAAAGCCAATTGGATTAATGCTGGGAAACGTACTCCCCGATCGAATTGCAAACGCACAAGCCCCGGGGAGTAGGGCTGAAGCAGAAACACCACTATGATAACCAGCGAGACGCACTGTCACACAGTCGGCCACAGAGGACATGATCATAAGGTCAGCGCCCTCTGCTCCGCGGAAATTCTTTCTTTTCCCATGTGAATCGCTGTTTTTCTTTTAATTTCGACGTCCGAGTATCGTAAAATAAACGATTAATCGACTTGAAGGTTTTAACCTCAGTTTTTAGTCGTTAAAACCGGCATTTAATTGTGACCGTTACATTTTCAATTTTCACCTCGTCACAATCATATTCCTCAGCACATACAATACGAGCACGTCAGTAGTATGGGGTCCGGAAAATGACCCACTTTGCATACTAATGAGATGCCTTACCCCCACCCCCTGGGGAGGGTTTTTGTCACCCTAAAAAATGGGAACTGAGGGGGTGGGGGTGGGGTGAATTTTGTCACTGTAGGAAGGGAATTGAGGGGGAGGGGAGGGTAGGGAGAAGGGTTGACCGGAAGTAAGATGAAATACAATTAAGAAAAACAATAGATATGAAATAACGTGCTTTTAATGACAGCAAGATAAAAATACAATTAAGAAAAACAATTGATATGAAATAACGTGTTTTATCGACTGCATGTTGAAATGCATTGTTTGTAGGTTTTCAAGGCATCAAGAGCAGAACGGAGGAGTAGAGTGGTCAGGGTTTTGGGTTCACCATTGCAGCTTCGCGCGTCGACCAGAGTTTCAGTGAAGTTATCTGAGGATCCTAGGATGGAGATAGGGAAGGGAGCTTTGATGACATGTTGGAGAATGTGGCTGGTTAGAAGTCTGGCGAGACGACCATTGCCATCGCCGAAGGGGTGAATGTCCAGGAGTTTATAGATGAACCAGGCACAGAGTTTGAAGGATTCGTAGAGTGTTAGGAGACTAAATTCGTGGAGATCATTGAAGCGATCACAGAGTGTTTCCAGCTGATGTTTAATTTCTTTGGGGGATGAGTAGGTGTACTCTTTTCCGCCAAAGGTAGTGCTGCGTACGTATGGACTGAATTGGTTGGGGTGATTGTTACCAAAAATACGGGAATGCACTTCGCAGATAAAGTCAGGTGTCATCAGTGGCGGGTATACTACAAAATCGTACTGTTTGTCGGGGAAGAACTCTTGTCGAAGAAATTTATAAGCCAGCAGGAGATCATGAAGGCGTGTGGTTTTTTCTTCTGTATCTTGGATGTGATGGAGGAAATCTGTCATTCTATCATCATGACAATACGATTTGGGAGCTATTTTTTCAGACATCAAAGCTTGAATTTGGTCAGCTAAATGCTGCCCTGTGACGCCAAATTCAATAGACGCTTCAAAGTTTAGCACGTCCGCCACGACTGACATGATGAGGGTAACTGAAGTTAAACTTCGGTTTCTTTTAGTTGTCTTAGCCGTCCAACGAGAGTGGCAGAGTCGCGGCGTGCCTTTAATTGTGCTTGGATGTCACGCTTGATGTCCTCGGTTTCTTGTTCTGAATCGACGATGCAATGGTGTAGCCCGTGAGTTAGAGTGGTAGAGTCGCGTCGGGTACGGGGAATGGCTACGACTGAGTCGGGGTGAAAGATCCATTGATTGCCGCTGTGCGCGGTTTCAAGACATTCCAAACAAGGCATGCGAACGTTGTAGCCTACGTAGTGCTTGCATTTTGTGCAATGGATGTTTTGAATCGCACAATAGCAGTGTGGACCCCACTGCCAATCACCTGTAAGTTGTACGGAACTGAAACAAAAAATAAAAATAAAAATAATGTAAGTAGATGAAAACAATGAATTGAAAAATGGTAAAATAAAAACCTACTTTTTTAGAGGCATGGTAGAGGTGTAGTACCACGGCTGACAGTTATAACGATCGTGTGTGGACATGGCCCAGTGTTGATCGCGTAAACCTTTCACGCTCAAAACATGCTCGCAGGTTTTGCAGCAAATAACCACGACGGCTTCGTCTCGAAAAACTTGCCAGTCAATGCCAGCTTGAATAGGACCGTAACCCCGTCTTTTAACGAGTTTTTCTTGATTGTTCCATGCGCTTATTCGCATCAGTTTTTGTTGCCGGGTCATTGGCGGGTCTGGTATAGTCTGCCAATCATGAAGGCATATGTTTGCCATAGTTGTTATGCTTGAGTGAAAAAATATTAAAAAGTGAAACACTATTTATAATTGAAAAATGATTCGTCACCCCCACGTGGGATGCCATCACGTTGGTATCCCACGTGGGGTGACGTAAGCAAAGATAAAAATAGTTGTGTTGATTTGTTTATAAAAACAGGAAGCGGGGGAGAATGAATGCATACACGAAAATGAAGTCGATTGTGCTGCTCGTAGTTGCGCTGTTTCTGTATGTCTTTTTTGTTCCGAACAATGGTCAAAAGTTCAGCTCTCGCGATGCAGCATTGGCCGCATTTCAAAAGATGCAGAATACGCAGAAGATGCAGAAGATGCAGAATGGTACGAAGAAAACTGTAATAACTCCGCCGGGTTATGTACAGTTGCGAGTGGGTCCGAACAAAACGATTCCTGCCAAGAATTGTTCAGTCGAGTCGCTTGGAACCTTTGACTCATTGGATGCAGCATTGGCGGCTTTTAACAAGCTACAGAATGTAACCCAGAAGAAGTCAACTAGAAAGCGGCGTGGAATTCTCGGATCATTACTACCGCTCGTCAAGATACCATCACCAACACAGCCACCGATTACCGGTCACGAGTCATTGCTGATTCCCTTTTGTCGCAGCAAGACCTGGCAAAAGTTCGAGTCTGAGTCCATAAGCGAGTTCAAGATTTGGCTGATGCGCTTGCCGGAGCCGGTGCGATCCATTTTCATTCGCAAACTGTTTCTGCGGACGGATTTCAATGCACAATTGCAGCAAGTGGCGGAATGGATGCGGTGGCGAAAAGCCGTGGAGATATTTGACAAGGGCTGGGACAAGAAGGATTGGCCTTGTAATAATGCGGGTATGCGAGGTGAATGCGATCCATCTATGTTGCTTAATAGTGATTGGTTCTTCGCTATGACATTCCGTGTCAGGAACTTTGAACTTTTTGAAAAAGCGATGTTAAAAGTGTATTGTAAAAACACCATGTTTTGAAATAAAGATTTTTTATTGTTCGATGTTTTTACATGTTTTATTTTTGTTTATCGAATGCCTTGTGAAGAAAGCGACCAAAGAAACTGTTATCAAATTGTCTTTGTTGTTCTTTTTCTCGCCTTTCTTGCTCTGCTTTGGTAATCCAGAGGCTTCCGTCACTCTGTTTCTTTTGCTTCTTCTTTTGCTTTTATAACAACACCATCAAATGCACAGCGCACATTGTGTTCAGCTTCGCGGTACAGTGTGACCATTTCTTGTTGTTGTTCTTCGCTTGTCATATGATAAAATATCAGTTCTTGCATGCGTGGGGAGTAAGTCTTGATAAGTTCCCGCCGCCGGTCTTCAATAAAGCCTTGTTTGCTTTGTGGAGTGAGATAATTCCAACTGTAGGAATATTTGGGGTGATGTGTGGCCATGTAGTCTTGAAATTGTTGGTGACGGTCTGCAATGTTTTGACGCGCTATTTTCATTTCTTGTCTAAAATTCATGGTTTTTAACTTACCCGACCACGACGCTTTCTACTTGATACTTGTATTCAGCGTTGTATTCAGCGTATTCAGCTATGTAGGTATCGCAGCGGTCACATTTAAGAAAATACAACATGCTCGCCGAAAGATAGATGTCGAATGAGAATAAAAGTAAAAAATGTTTTTATTTATGATTTCTTTACAAATGTAGTTACATACAGAGTGGTAGTGGTGGTGGTCAAGTTCAGTTCTTCCAGTGTTTCTTTGAACAAGGTTTCTTCTAGCTGTTTCCACCGCTGTTCGATGAGATAGGCGTTTGGGTCGCTAGCACCTTTCATTTTGGCCAGTTCTTTTCGTTCCATATTCGCCCACTTGGTTTTCATCCGTGTGTAGACTTCATGCCAATGAGGGTAGTCAATGGCGCCACACACTAATTCTTTGGTCCAAGCTCGAGTCGAGGCGGTATGAAAGTCTGGGCAACATTCGCTGCTTTGCTCATTGTGCATCACGTACTTGGCAATGGCGTCGAAGAGGACGAAGCTGCGTTGGCTGGCGGTCTGCAATAAGCTTTTTTGGGGAACAAAGTTGAGAGCGACGATCGCTTCTTCCAAGAGAGTTCGTTCAAACTCTTTTTGTTGCGCTTCGTTTTGTTCTTGTTCACGCTCTTCTTGGTCTCTTTCTGTGTATCGGTTGTGATATTGTTCGTTCATCCAGTCATAAATTTTTTTCCAATCTTCATCACAGGGTTTGTAACGAATGAAAGAGTTTTGAGTGTATTTTGGAAATACGGTGCGAGGTTTAGAATTGGCCATAGTGATGAAAGCAGTGGAGAGAAAAAATATCAGCGGCGCGATGTGGAAAAAAGTAGAAAAAACGCGATTTATATAGGGTTTTTCCCGCTAAAAATAGGTTGCACCACGTGGGATGATGTATATAGGTTTTTCCGGATAAAAATAGGTTGTTGTTGTTGTTGACATTGACCCCCACGTGGGATGATGCACGTGCTACTAGGTGACGTCATCCCACGTGGGGCGATAAAAATAAACAACATGCTGACGAATCCCTTGGAAAAATATCTTAAAAAGCGCGATGCTACAAAAGAAAAAATTATTCAGTGACATGGCTCAGGCGATGCTGGATGCGAGTGATTTTATTCCTTTGAATAAGACACCGCGTAAACGAAAAATGCCAAATGGGGCGGCGGCGAAAAAGTCAACAAAGAAAGCAGCGGGAAAGAAGAAAAAGGTGGAGAAGAAGACATCCGGCGCTGCCGGAGCCAGTGATGGCCCCCCTCTTGGAAAAGTTATACCGATTGACATGCTCGTCTACGAAAAGAGAAGCGCCCCCTGGTACGACAACTGGCCCTGGGTCTACAAGTCGAAAGGAAAGCGTATGCATGCAGTGACTGGTGATCTGATTGAGGCGTCCAAAGGTGTGTTTACAGATCCCTACGAGGGAACTATTGTTACAAGCACATCATGGTTCGACGATCCATGCAAATATATACCATGGTACAACGTGGCGCCTTCGTGGTTAAAAGGACCTCAGGAAAACTACCGAAGAAACAATCATACCCTGAAGATCAGTATTCTAGCCCCCTTTGGCCCCAGTCCGCCTCTAGGTGTGGGATATTATGAAAACGAAATGAAGAAGCGTGCAGCGGCTTGGCTGAAAGTACCCCCCAGTGACCCTGATCTACGGCAAAGTCCTCAGTGGTACAATGAAGAACCGTATTCAGAGACGGGACCTATATCATTCTGGCGCACTTTGCATCCCTGCGAACGGTATCACAAGCTGTTGAAAGAGATTGTGGTGATTCGCGAGTTGTTCGAAGACAAACCGGAGTGGTACAATCGCTTTCCGTTCTCGACCATTGGTCCTGCGAGTAGCATAACCCCATAATGCGATGGGAGCGGTACAACGTGTTGAACGGGAAAACGTGTCAGCCTCCGGAATTACGCGATCGTCCTTGCGATGATCCTTATCCTTATCCTTATCCAGCCTTAGTGCCCGAGTCAGAAGCGGAGGCGGCATTACCGTGGTACGACAAATATCCGTGGATGAAGATTGCCTGTGTGGATCCTCGCACGCCCGATTTGACGCATGACCCGTTTCGTCGCGCGAATGTGCTCAACGGACAAGAAGTGTACCCCCCCGAATTGAATGCGCCTGGTGAGGGTGATTGGTACAACGTGTCGTTGGCCAAAATTAAAGAGCGGGAGAAGGAGGAGATGCCTAAACTGAGAAAAAAGAAGAATAAGAAAGTGGAGCCCATGAAAGGGATAGGCTTTCGGGCGCTAACTGAAAAGGAGATTCATGTGAAGCGCAAGAAATGGATGCGTAGTGAGAAAGATCAAGAAAGGATCCATTACGAAGACATCAACGGAACGCGCAAACTGTATGTGAACATTGCGTGTCCTGATGGTGAGCCAGGATGTGAAGCTCTGCATAGCCGTGCTGCCACCCCCGAGGAAACCGCCCAGTGGAAATCACAATTCAGCGGCGTGTTTGGCAATTATGAGGATATTCCGAAAGAGTTTTTGGAAATGATTCTCAAGGGGTCCGATGACGAGGGCGTGTATTATTGCACGTTTACGAAGAAGAAGTATTTTCGAAAAATGGCCACGGTTGCGTACCAAAAGTTGTATCCTGTTGATCTACAGGAACTGGTGATGGCAAGAGATTTTCTGTCCAGCACCGATGACAAGGAGCTTCGAAAGGAGATTCAAAAGAAGATTCGACAGATAATCATGGAGTCACCACCCTATATGATGTATTATGGGGAATATTCAGATTTGAGTACGGATTTGCTGGAGGAAATCACCTTTACGGGTACCGTGGATGAGTACAATGTGTACATGTCGACTAGCCAGACAACCCTCTTTTCCATGTCGAAAGCTTTTCATGAGTTAGCACGTCGGTCTCCCCCTAGCTACGAAAGCGTCGAGGAAGCCGTGGCAGCACTGGAAGCCATTCCGCCACCCCCTCCCCCATCACCAGAAAAAAGAACGGGTCTGGATGTCGTGCAAGATGTGTGTGCCATTCCAGAAGAGATCTTGAATGCAACAGATACAATCAAGGAGATCAATAAGCAGGTAGAAGAAGAGGAGGATCGGCAGAATGGTCTAGAAGGCATCAATCAATATTGGCGACAGATTGAGCTGGAGAAGACAAAAGAGCAAGTGGAGACTAGCAAGAAATGGTGTCAAAACATCCGAAAGGAGATCGAAGCGATGGAAAAGAATCTAAGAAATTTCAAGGTGTGGAAAGACAAAACTGTGGAGGAATTGAAGGAGGGCTACCATGAACTGGATTACAAGAAAGAGCAGTTGGAGATCTTTTTGAATGATGGAAAGCCTGTGGTGAAATCACCTGAAAAAGACATCATCGCCCGAATGGCTACCCAGGACTACGAGGAATGGAAAAAAGAAAAGAAGGAAAAACCCAGCAAGGCCTATGAAGACTGGAGTCGGGGGTTAGACGAGGCTGCGAAGAAGAAGTCACTAGAGTTGAGCGAGAGTCGGGATCGTCGCCGCACATTGCGCCAGCAAATAATTCGGAGTCGCGCCATTCCACCCTTGATGCATTGCTTTTGGGGGATTATCTTGGAAGAAATGCGAGCAACTATTGTTCGTTTTTGTCGCAGTGCCTGTTTGGGTTGTCGTTCTTCTTCCTGGAGGTTGCATGACGCATGCACTCAGTCTATGCGTTCTGTCTGGAGCGAGCATGCGTTTCAGATTTTGAACGAACTGAATCTGGCCAGTATGGAGATGATGTGGAATGAAGTGATGGAACAGCACCATCTTGATGTGACCATAACTAAGAGTATTTTAACCATTGCACCCCCAGCAGATTTGATTCGCATGTGGCAGCGGGAAACACGTTGCGACCCACCCCCCGTCACTTTGGCAGCCATGTATGATGTGATTGCGCGTCAAGTGCCTGACCCTCCCCCCGAAGGTTCTGAAGATGCTGCATTACTTCAGGATTTCCCCACTACGTGGGGCGCTTCAAGGGAACTGTTTCATCAACTGAATCGCCGCGTGGATGCATTTATGTCAGACTACAAAGTGTCAGACATGTTTTTTGATGAGCATTTGAGTGATGTGGTGAAAGAGTTGTCAGAAAAGAGGCAGTAAAAAGTTGTTTGTAAAAGATTTTTATTACAAAATGTAAACTCGCCGTTTGCGAGGATCTTTATTAAAAGATACATAGTGGATTCCTTTGCCTATCTGTGGTCGTTTGCTCCGGGTTCTTTGAGCGACTGGGGTAAGGGGAAGAGGGGCGAGACGGCTTCGAGGTTTGCGTGTGGCTGCTGGGGTGCTGGGGGAGGGTTTCTTGGGCGGGGCTGTGGCCATGACCACACGGGGTTGAGAGGCGGCCGGCTGCTGTTCTTGATGCTCTTGGAACTTTTTCAGTTCATGCATAAAGGTGTCACGTTTTTGGGTCACTGAAGCGGCTGGATTGTCCAGGATAGCTTGGAGACGTTTGCCTGTGGTTTGAGCATTGTAGTGGCGTTGATCAGGGGTCAAGCTCATGGGAGCGCTCCATTCGGGAGTGTCATAACGTTTTCTTTTTTGGGAAGAGGGGATCACAATGGTTTCGGTCATTTTTTAAAAGCGTGTTTGACTACTTTTCGAATACCCCAACGCAAGACCACGTGTAACGGAAATCCTCCTGTTTGTTTGTTGCCTCGGAAGAGAGACTGGAGTCGACAGCGCTGCGTTCTGTGGTCACAGGCGGTTTCCAAGGCATGTCCCAATATTTGTCGTTTCACGCCTTTTATGAGTTTGGGGGTTAAGGGGAGGGTACCCATCTTGATGTTTTGCAAGACTTCTTGGGCAGCACGCAACTGTTGGGGACCAGCACGTATCAAGAGGCTGGGGTCGTGTTCGAGGTTGCATAAAAAATGCTTGTGTTTTCGCATGAGGGGGGTGGGGCCACGTCGCGGGGTCGTCATGATTGATGTTTTTAGGAAAGGGGGGCGCGGTATTTTATAGAGTTAAGGACGGGGAAAAGAGTCGAGTGGGCCCGTGCTGTTCGTTGGGGATTAAGTTGATGCGAAGGCGACAGTCATCATCAGTGTCCATGGCGAAATCAATTGTAAAGTTCGAGTAAGGTTTACGATGGGTGGTGCGTCGAAGCCAATTCATGATTTCACGTACTTGTTCTGCGGTGTAACTGCTGTGTAAGAATCGTCGTATGACGTCCATGTTGCGAAGTTCAATGATGAAAATAGCTACAGACACATTGCGAGCCATGTCTACATTGTGTTTTCCTTGGTGATAGGGGTTTTGAGAGGTCATGATGGCAGTCACACCCCAATGATGTGATTTTTCTACGAATAGGCGTAGAGTGTTCGGGTCATTGACGGCTGGCCCCATTTGATCGTCTAGGACCAGAATGCGCACTTCGTTCTTGGGTGTCTTTTGGGGGAAGTCTTTTTCGATGGATTCCGGGAGTCCCTCTTTGAATTCCACGCCCATTTTTTTCAAGTAATCGTAGGCGGGTTGCCAAGAACCGTAGCGGAACACAATTTTTGTGACGGGCCATTGGAAAAACTCTTTTCTCCGTTTAAAAATCTCTGTAATGAGAGTGGTCTTACCACTGTTGGAAGGTCCAGAAACGAGAATGCGCGCCGGGTGTTTGAAACGCAAGTCGAGTTCATGCGCATGTTTTTTGATGGTCTTGGGATACGTTAGCTGTGACGTTGCGCGTCGTTTAGGCATAATGACACTGGGAATGAAAAGAAAAAATGAACATTTTTATTTATGCATTTTGTAGGTACAGGTTTGTCCTTTGGCTAAACTAATATCAGAAATAACATCCTGGGGGTCTAAATCGGTGCTGGCCAAGTGAGCCATGTGGCGGTCGTTTTGGACGAATGCGAGAGGTTTCAGATAGGGTAGAGAATGAAAATCATAGCGTCCTTTGAGACCGCGTTCGGCGGCCACCACGATGCAGTAATAACCGCACGCGTTGCTCATGCACTGGTATTGAATTTGATTTTGATGGGAAGTGGAAAAGTGTTTTTGAAAACGATTGAACCAGGGGTTGCGATACTGTTGGAGATCTTGTCCGTAACTGTCAAAGATGTGCAATTGACGGGTGTCGTCCGCTCCCATGAGAATCCAATGTTCCCCCGACTTGGACGCCGGATGAGTATTGACCACGAGCAGCCAGGGTCGAAAGTGACCGTGTGCGTCTAGGGGGAAAGGGGGTGGGAGTTCATCACAGGCAAACACGCCTCGAAACAGGTGTTGTGTGAGAGGGTGTTGGGATAAGAGTTGATTGATTTGATCGGTCCAGAGGGCAGTCACATTCATGTTTTTTCAGACACGATCTTGGAATTCCACGGAGCTCAACATGTCCAGTTTCAGTAAAGCAGTGTCAAAGAAAAGAAGCAAAGCTTTGAGTTTCTTCTGGGCACCTACTCCGCCTGGACCGTCAAAGTAGAGTGTGAATGACTGCGTGCCGTGGGGTTGTTTATAGAGTTTCGGGTCTGCTGGGCTCTCAGCGGGGGTGAAGTTGAAGATGATGAAATGGTATTTTTGGTCAAATGTTTCTTGAGGCATGTAAATACCATCTCCAGTGTTTTCATACATTTTCATGAATCTGCGATAGGGTTCCGCTGGGTTTTCTTTCAAGTCAATCACGTCATAGCCACCATCTCCATTGGTTTCCACTTTTACCAGATTGTGTTTTCCAAACGTGTAGGGGTTTTCTTCCCGCCCGTTGCCACCGTCTGGATCGTCTGTAGCGGTGTCGGGTTTTTCATAATTGACTTGGGGCTGGAGCATCAGCACAACGTAATTGGGCATCACTCCCACCCTGGCCTTGGGGATGTGATACTTTTTCACACCATTTGTGATGTTGTAGTCTTTCAGTTCCGGTCGTGTGATCACGTAGGTGGCTTTGCGGCCGCCGGGGTGGGTCAGTTCTTTTTCAAGGGGGGCTACGTGGGCTGGTTTCATGATGGCTTTATGCAATTCAATGTAGATTTTCTCGTCATCATTGATAGGCACTAGTTTGCCTTGCCATGCTTTGGCGGTCATCAGGGGCCAGTTGTTGTTGTGAAAGTGAATTTTCAGGTCTATTTCCACGTTAGGTGGAAGGAATTCAATGCGGGCCAGTTCGGGAATCTGCTTGAAAGGAATGACGAAATCACTTGGTCCCAAATATCGGGTTTTGTTTTTACCAGTACCACCCGTTTTGGTCATCCACTGTTCCCAGCGATATTTAAATACTAATGTGCCATCATTTACACTGGTACCATCTGCCACACTGTCATTTGTATCCATGTCTAGGAATGGAGTGTAGCCCTGTTGGCGCCCCCAACTCTTTTTGTCTGCTTCGCTCATGTAAAACCAGGCGTACCACCATTCTTTGTAGCCAAAATCCTTGGGAGTTGGAGTTCCGAGTGATTTTCCATTCAATTTTATTTCCATGTGCGAAATGGAGGAAGGAGCAGTATTTTGAACTGCTCCAATGAGATGAGTGGTCCAATCCTCGTCGATTTTCTTTCCATCTGCTGACACCAAGCCCAATCGTAGTCTCAGAGAAGAGCGTCGCAAATTAATCCAATGTGCTCTTTTCAAACGAAAATGGAGAGGCTTCATGGAATCATTGAGAGGGTACACTTCTTCCCTTTCAAAAGCGTACAAGGTGTCATTGATGGGGGAGGACTGAACAAATTGATTCCGGGATTCATGAGTGTAGTGGTAACAGGTGTAGCCGAGACTGCTTTTCGGCGAGATGGGGCTCGCTTGCGACCTCCTCCACGCTGTTTAGGCATGATTAACAAATGAGGGTGACAGCATTCTATTTATACATTTTTCTTACAACCAGATATTATTTGTTTTGTATCCCTTTCCGCACTGTTTTTTTCCTTGCAGAAAGTCGCGGGCCCTGGTTTTATTCCCCATGACACTGCCTAAATAGCCTTTTCCTTTTTGCCAATTTCCGAAGAAGGGGGGGTGGTCGTCTGTAATTGACACCTCCTTTTTGCTTTTTGGCGCGTTTCCTTTTGCGACCTCTGCCTGTTTGCATCCAAGAAGGACCCTCTTTTTTAATAGCGGTGGCGGTTTCTGGTACAGGGGTGCCTGCTGTTGTACTTGTAGGTACAGTGCCTAGGGCAAGTGTTGGTAAAGCGGGGGCAGCAGCAGCAGCAGGTGTAGGAGCTGTCATCATCGGTAAAGAGGGGGCTGCTTGAGGAGTACAGCAGGGGCCATTCTGGGTGTTGCTGGTACAGTTGTTTTGCGGGCAGCTGGTAACGTGGGCGGGGTTTCGGCTGGGGTAAATTTGGGTTGGACGGCTTGTTCAATGGGCGTGGTCGTGGAAGGTGATGGAGCGGCATCTTCGGATAAACTTTTTAAATCTTTTGCTAAGCGACCACTGGACACGTATTGTTTGGCTTGTTTTTCAAGTTGTTGTCCAGCGGCTTTGGCGGTAGTTCCTGCCAGATCTCTCCAAAATCCACCCCGCGCTGTTGGGGGTAGGCTGAGGCCCCATAATTGTGACGGTACTTGAACATGTATCGCATGATGATGGTTAAAATGGTAAAAATAAAGAACGTGTGCCTCATATTTATAGACAGATTAACGTCCCTTTCTTCTTTTTCCACTCAATTTGTAAAGGTTATTAAAATTGGATCCGGCTAAAAAGCCACCACCCCACAAGTCCGCTATGGGTTTGGCCTTCCAGGACCGGACGCGCCAGGTGCTTCCACGATATTTCTTTTTCTTTCTTCCCGATGTCACTGCTGATCCTAATTCTGACGCATTACTGGCTAAGCCTGCAGCGAAACCAGCAGGACCTGCAGAAGTGCTCATGAGTAATTTTGCTCCTACAGCGCTTCTTTGCTTTTTCCGCGGTTGAGTGTAGTCAAGCCCGCGTTGGCGTCGTTGTTCTTCCGAGTCTGGACCCAGACTGGGAATGACTAGGGAACCTGCTTGTCGAAACCATCTTTCCACATCACTCATACCACCACGTTGAGCGCGTTTGCGCTGCTTGCGCTTGCGTGGTCGTCCTTTAGCCATCTTTTTGAACAAGTCCTTTTATTTTGTCTTTTCTTTTATTTATATCCTTGGTAATCCCATGGCTGACAGTATCGCTTTACGCACTTTCACATTTGCACTTTGTGCTTTTAACATACCTTTAACACATCGAATAGGAAATTTTTTACAGATAGAGGCAGCTATGAATGGATTGCCACCACGCTGTCGATGCTTTCGACGGCGTTGTTTACGTTTACACATGTTACAAGCTGTTCAAGTATTTGGGTAGAGGGGTGTTGTCAACAACACCTTTAAAGGCTTGTTTGGCCAATAGACGTCCTGCTGTGGCAAAGGTGGGGCTTGGTCCACTTAAAAACATGGACATGACTTCGGCCACATCATCAATTTTTCGGCGTTTGTACTTGCGAACAGCACCCCCTCTCTGTTTACGACGGGCACGTTTTTTGCAATGCTGTCGACGCTGCTTACGTTTACACATAATGAATAGTATTTTCATCTGTTTCTCACTTTTATTTGTTTTTATTGCATGATGATTTGGGGGCGGCGACCGCGTGATACACGCACACGGGTTCTGCGTTTGCGACGTCCTCCACCCTGTTTGCGTTTTTCTTGGACGGGGTAGGGACGAATGGTACCAGAGCCCACTTGACGGCGTCTCTTTTTTCCCAACACCCTTGTGGAATGTGTTTGAGGGTAGAGGGGTACGCCTTGCAGACGGTTGTACTTTGAACTGATTTCTACCATGGTGCTTTTGTTTGCTAATGTATTAAGGGGTGGCACTCTTATTTATAGATATTTTTTCGTCGGATGTGTAATGTCATGAAAGTGGTGGCAGTGTCGCTGGGGGTAAATTCCAGTGGATGTCCGTCTTCATCTTTGAACCAAATGTGAAAGTGATGGAAGGTACCCGCTTTAATGGGGACATAATGAGGGTGATAGACCACGTATTCGTGGACCGGCTTGTCGGGGTTGAGAGGTGGTAAGACATCCATGAAGAGGAGAGGTTCTTTTTTACCATTCACATTACTGTTATGAATGAGATCAGAATAAACGCAGATTTGGTGACGGACCACATTATTTTGATTTTCATAATATTTCAAACTATGGCGTCGAATGATGGGACCAATAGGGTTAGCACTGGTGGAGTGGCCGTTCTTGGTTAGGGGCAAGAATTGGTCCAGAGGCTGAAACAGTCCGCCGGGGGGAGAAGTGATACCCAGACTGGTTTCCTTTTCTTTGGTCAAATATTGGAATTCCCCATAGGATAAATGAATGTAATAGCCAGACAATTCAGGGGCACGTATACCTACACCTAGAAGCGTGGCTAAAAACGGGTTGACAAAAAGAATGAATTGATTCGACATATCGTGAAGAATGCAATAATGTGCAAAATCTTGATGATTGTGTGCTTTCGACGATAAGCGTAGAAATCGCGGTCTAAAATCACCACAAGCATCTGTGGTAATTTTAACAATCATATCTACCACATCATCGGCCACCTCGTACTCTCCTGAAGGTAAGGTAAACAAAACCACTTTTCGATTCCCTAACCATTTGCCATGTGGTTCTGCTCTGACTTCAATGGCCAAAGTAACTAGACGAGGGGGTATAGGTCGATTGCTCACAGGAGGGCGCCGCATCAGCAGCCATTGTGCTTTGCGCGAGTCCAAGACGCCAAGCGTTGATGTTTTTTTGTGAGGTATAAACGAGTTGGGAATCGTCAGGGATTTGAGAGCCACTTCTGCATCCTCGGAAAACGTAACACGATGGGGAAAGGGTGCAATAAAATTCCCGGGCGTGTTGGTGAAGGACAGCGTGTGTGCCGCATTGCTGGCTAGAAAGAGGACATCAGACATGCTGAGAAAAAATGAATTTTTTATTTACGCATGTTTATTTATACTTTTTCGAAAATGTAATTGTACACGGCTGACACCCGTGTCTCCCAAAGTTAATGGTTGACCGCGATCATCTTCCCACCACACTGTAAGAGCCTGCCGTATTTCAGGTTTCATAGCTTTATAGGATACGTTCATTTCTTCCCAATGTTGTATAGGTGCCTCTGGTACTAGTCCGGGATTCTTAACCACAGCCAATAAAGAATCCTCAGAATTATTGACTATTTGTGATCGAATAAAATCACCATGCAAATAAAAACACTGTCCAACTCGGTGTGCCTCGCGCGGCCCCCAGAGTTCACTAGTCGGCCAGTCTGGTGGTTGATGGTGAGGATGAAAATCATCGACTAATTCTCCAAATGTCTCGTTCAAATTGGCGGCAAAGGGGTCAAAAAGTAAGGGGCCCGCATGAATATGGTCCAGCGGGTCCATGTAAAAAATGTATGGTGGACGGGATGCTACATCCCCCAATAATCCACCCCCAGCCCCGCCATGTAGTCTTCCACGTGCCACAAAGGCGTTCGTGATGGGTCGAAAATGACCATACGCCCCTTTAGGGTCTACGTGGCGCGCCCACGGATCCCAAAACCATGTTCCCCCATAAAAATAATTAAGGGGATCGCGAGATGCAAATCGCAGGCAGCGTTCCAAGTTGCGGTTGATCTGGATAACAATTGTCTGATCGGGAGTGGTTTCTTCGATACGGCCCAATCCAGGTACATAATCTTTCTTGAACATTAAGCTAGGTTTTTGATGAGGAAGGTCCTCGTAGACGTCATTAATTTGTCGAATTATTTGTTCTGCCACATCCTCGCCTGTGAAGTAAAGTCCCGGCTTCAGCGACATGACTAAAAGATGACCCAAGGGTCGCGCTTTTTTGATCCAATCATCAGCAGGTTGAGTAATCCATTTTGCATAAGACCCCAGTTTCATTTTCTCCCACTCGGGAAATTGTTGAAACCCATGAACGGCTTTTCGAAGTTTGCTTATCGTACTCTCTCCCGCATCCATACCCACTCGTGTGACTACCCATGTCATGGGTCTTTGAGGTTGAAACCAGGTGGTCGGCAAGCTTAATTCTTGGACACTTACTTCCCAGCCTGTGAAATCCACTGGTTTGGGTAGTTGATTGGTAAATTTTTGGGGAGTATTTATCCCCACATATCGGGCATTACTGAGCAACTCAACGATGGGAGTCGCCATGTTTTTTAAAAAATGATGTGTTCCTTTTTTTTTTGGTTTCCTTTTATAGACTGTCCCAGGCTCGTTTGTTGCTAGGTCGTTTTGTGACATAGACTATCACTGTGGTGACTCCCCAGCCAAAATCAATTTCTTCTCCTTCCTCGTCAAAAAATTGAAACGAGATATCTTTAATGACTTTATCTTCTGTCTGTATAGGAATAGGATTAGCAACACGGTGTGTATATGCCGCACAGTCCAATCGTTCTTTGTCCCCCGGATTAGGAACAATGGCCAGCAAACCTGACAAGATACTGCCGACAACCACATTTTTACCCAGGGTGGAATACAGCAAAAAACGACCAATTTGTTCGTCACTCATGGTGGTAGCACTTGCATTCATCAAAATAGCATTGTTCTCCTTAATGGATTGTCTAGTGCCGCTCCGGTCGATTTGTCCATCGGAGGTGCACATGAAAGGGCTGTCTAGATAGCCACCCCGCGCTGGCAATTGGTTTTCCTTGACCAGTTGACCTCCCCACACCCCTTCATTAGTCACCAACCAGCGTCGTGGCAACAGGTCATTAGGGTCTTGTCCAAAACGAAGCAGTTTTGCCATCGTGTCATTCACCCATATTTTGTAATCGTGTCCGTCAGTGTCTTCAATGGTGATGCGTTGTTTGTTGACAAACGACCCATCACCGTTTCCATTTTCAAAAGTAAACCGTAATTTCTTAAAGTGATTTAGAGGGAAGGCACTGTACGTCTGCCGCATCATCTGCATGAGCACTTGATAGACGTTTTTGTAGGGTTTATTGTTTTCCAGCGTGAACAGGACAGAGCGTACCTGTTTCTATTTTTGACCTTGACTGTCTGTTGTTTCACACCGCAAATATTTTGCATGATTGTTCATTCTCAAATTTTTCCAACTGATATTTTTGGCGCCATCGTATCCGCCGGTCACCACCCAATGAGGTGCCTTGATTTCTCGATGTTTGCGAGAGATGGCATTCCACGAGGTAGGAATAATGACACTCATCACTTGTACTTGCATTCCCGTCAAATCAATGGGATACGGCAGTTCCACATTAAAATTTGCAGGAGTGTTGACTTGTCCGTTACGCGACTGACCATTACTAAAGAAAGTCATCGTCTGTCCCTCCACGTTGTGAACACTCATTTTAGATTCTTTTTAGGGATCCACGAATTGTACTTTTCGGATAGCCTACCCACTTGATCAACACTTCGGTAACTTTCTTACCCCTCACGGTTCGCCGTCGTTCGTCTAAAACTTCTTCTACAGCAAAATCCTGTTGGGGGTTATAGGGAACCTTTTGTACTTCGTCTCCGTAAAATCGACCCTCGATAGGAGTACCATCTAATTCTTCCACTAAATAGCGCGGGTTTCCTAAAGTGCGCACCACGCGACGCACTCGATACAGAGCTTCGGTCCAGCGTCCGTAATAACTTCTTTGAAACACATTGGCTTTGGCAATGCTCAAACGAACGTAATCACCCACACGTAACTGAGGACGTTGAACGCGTCGGCCTTTCATACTGTACAGACGCTCGTACACTTGATATTTATTCCAGGTGGTCACATCCTGGGGAGCCATTCCAATGCTTGAATGCGGTCTTGAATTGTAACCTTTTACAAACTCCTGTAATTGTTTCACATAGTTCATTTGACGTGTGTGAATGATGAAATTAATTATTTTCTGCTTAAATTCTCGATTAAAACGCTCCACAATCGCCGCTTTGTTCTCGCTAAATGTGCTATAATGGTGTATGGACTGTTCTTTCAACCACGCTTGCATACTCTTGTTGTAAAATTCTTTGCCCCGATCCGTGTGCAAGTTCGTGGGCTTGGTCTGCGCTTCGTTCACAATGGACTCGAATGCAGCCACGACAGCACTGCCTGTTTTGTTCTTGAGAGCGCGCACATAAGCCAGACGCGACAGCACATCCACTACCATCAGTAAATAGCGTATGCCCTCATTGTCGGGCGCCAGAGCCTGCATGTCCAACAGATCTGCCTGCCACGTTTCATGCATCCCCGTCACATAGGTAGGGTCCCAGCGATTGCGACGGGGGGCCGGACGTTGTTTGGTATAGACGCGCTGCGTACGCAGCCATGCTTTCGTTTGATCATGTGGAATACCGTAGCGACGCTCGACCTCACGAGCAAATACGTTCAGTCCCGAGAACACTAAAGGACTGGCTGGATCCGTATACAGCGCAGAGAGAAACGCGTTCCGGTTTTTACGGGGTGGGGGCTGGTACGTCCATTGTTTCGAACGATGGATCTCTGCCATTTTTTAGTCTGCATGTTTTTAAGAACAGCGCGTTCTTTTATGGAGGACGTTGCGTGCCGTAAGGCAATGTGTCATAGGGATTACAATGGGAGGGGTGAGCACTTCCGTCCGACAAAAGACTGGCCACCATCATTCGCTTGCTAATGACCGCACGATACGTCTTGGTACGTTCCCGAGCAAAGACGCGTTTCTGAGCATTGTGACTTTCCCGCACAATGCTGTTGGGATAGACAATGTTAATGGTATGCTCGTTGGCAGTGTCTCGAGGCGTCATACCAACACTGACGTCTTCGACCACATTGACGATCTATCACGAATGGTGTCCGCCGTTAATTTGCGACAAGCGCGCACCGTTTGCGAAATACCGCGCACTTTCACTTCTCGATCCCCATTGTCTAATTCATACGCGTAGTTCTTAGGTCCTGCACTGACAAACATCTTGATAGCGCGCCCCGGTTCGATTTCGTCTGTCAGATCACCAAAAAACTCTCCCGTCTTAATCAAGTCACGCTGATCTCCTGGACCCGTAGTGAAGATGATGGAATCCGTGTCCATATACAAGACACGTTTGTCCAGAGGATTTAGACATTCCACATACAATTTCTTGCGCGCCAACCAAGTGGTCCAGGCCGCAATCATGACAGACACGTGAGCGGGACATGCAGCATTGTCCACATGTTCTTCGCGGTAATTATACACCACCATCAACATGGTCTGACCGATGGGAAACACAGCATGAATGTCAATCTTAGGATTCGTGGCCAAAGCCATCCATTCAGACACGTCCGTCAGGTACTCAGTTTGCATCTTGTTCGTTTGCTCCCCTTGCTTGCCCCACATGCCATTCAATGCTTGTTTGTTAATCGCCCGATTGCATTCGTCTCGCTCCATCTTCTCGGGGTCCAAATACACACCCGAATGCGCTGCGTACGCAGCAATAAACGCAGCACGTTTTTCTTCCGTGTC
Source organism: Plumapathes pennacea (assembly GCA_964036295.1). NCBI lineage: Eukaryota > Metazoa > Cnidaria > Anthozoa > Antipatharia > Myriopathidae > Plumapathes > Plumapathes pennacea. The sequence goes on along the minus strand of OZ038463.1, from coordinate 26,120,347 downwards.
TACGCCAGCAGGCCATCCGCTGGCCTCTTCTTTCAATTTCTGAAACGTCTGAATGTAGCTGCGAAACAGGTGACGCGAGCGTTGCGGATAATGCCATACTTCCCATACTTTATGGATGCGATAGCCTTTGCGCAATGCCAATTTCACCTCTTCACTGACCCAGGTACCACGCAAACACCGCTCCCGAGGGGTGTGGTCACAATACCCCTGTTTCAACTCTTGAGCACATGTACCACAGAGGGGAAACATCAGCTTGTTGTTGCATCGATAGGGCAACACTGCATTGTACAGATCACCCGGCGGTTCGATATCACACTTGACAAACCCATAGGTCTGATGTACGTCGGCTTCGGTCAGCGTGTGATTCCAGTACTGTCGGATTTCTGGGTGACCAATGGGGTAGGGGTCATGGTCGTCTGGATCCCAACTACCCATGGGTTCACTGGGGCCCACTGAGGGGGGTACGCTGGGGTCTAAAGGCTCCATTCTTTCCATTCTTTCGTCACGACTTATGTTCAAATTGCAATCAGGATACAGCGACTTAAAATCATAATAATAGATTCCCTCCTCGGGACCTTCTGCACTTGCATACAATTTGGTACAGCCTGTTCGCCCCCCAAAAAACGCATCACGCAGTCGCAACGGCGACACCAAATCCGCACGTTCACACCACGCCTGTATAGTTGGGTCCTCTTTCTTACGACGCTCCCATTCGCACTCCCACATGGTTCCACTTGGTAACCGCACGCTCGCAAGCGTTCTTCCTTGAGCCGTGTCCGTCGGTGAAGTTCTCCCATGCTCATGTTCAATTTAGTGTTTTGATCGTCACCGCGATAACACTGTTCACAGCCGTGGAAATAACAGCCCCAGAACTCATAGCAACAGCGCGTCTGGGTCTGGTACCCATCCACGGGGCCCGTCCCCGCGTCCCGAGGTCGATACTCGCCCCCATTCCACGCGTGCTGGATGCGACCGTCATGCTGATGGTTGAGCCAACTCAACCACTCCAACGCCTTGTAGGATTGGTTTTGTTGCGGAAAATAGCCCGACTCCTCCACGTGAGGAATGCTTTTAGGCGGCATGTGATAGGCACGAAGGACTTTGTTGCATATGCCAGCTAACGTAATACTGTGCTTGAAAGGGTTGACACCATTGATGCGTTGAAATTTGCGGCAATATTCCAACACGCCCTCTCTCAAAATGGTCACATCCACAGAACAGTAGGCTCTCAATGCCTCTCGCATGTTGAACACCGCCCCCTCGTCCACTTGTTTCTTGTACCAGGCCATAAACACGGGCTGTTTGTCGCGATGCATGCCGTCCGGGTCGTACGATTCAATGGGGGGCATGTGGCCAACATAGTCCATGTTCTGGGGGGTGTGAAACAAATGTGGAAAATAGCCCTTGGCCAGCAGTGATTGTTCGCCTTCCAAACGCAAACCAAACGTTTTGGGAAATTCACTGAGGGACTTGAGAATGAAACAGAGACTGTCCACAAAGCGGAATCTCTCCCAGTACAGACTCAGGATTTTGCCCCCTCTCATAATGACTTGGGGACAATGGTCGCTTTCCAGCAACGTCCATAAAATGAACTGAAAATCAAACCCCTGCCCGTTGTGAGCGATCACTGTAGCCCCATCTTCATGGTACTCACACAGATAGTCGAGAAATTGATACACACAATCTTCGCCTTCGAATACATGTTCCTCTTCGCCCAGCGTTGTCTGTGCAATCAGCAAAGTAGCTTTATGTTCACCCGTCTGTTGCTGTGTCTCAATATCATAGAACACAAAATTGACAAAATTGTCAATGTCTCCCTCCACTATTTCCTATTTCAAAAGATTAATAGGTTGATTGAAGGGGGGCACACGTCGGACAGGTTCCAAGCGACCGTCTTTGTGTTTCTTCTTGTCCACTTTGACAAGGGGAAACGAAAACACAGGTACAAAACATCGGTGTCCCTCGGGTTGATTGCTTTCACACACGCGACAATAGTGCTCTCCACACACGTGCGGAGGTCGATTAGCACGCTGTACATACTCGCGACCACATGTCTCACACAATCGCCATTGATTGGTGCACTGACCATGTTTTTTGTGTTTTTTGTGATTTTCCAAACACTGCAGTCCGTAAAAATAGCGACGACAAATTCCGCACTGCCGTTCACGCCGTTCATTTGTTTGGCGGTCTTGACAGCATTTGCTCTTGCAAGCCTCGCACAGAAGAGCGCATCGATGTTTCAAACGATGGTTGTGTGGTTTGTTTTGCAACTCGCAAAAATGTTTAGCCCCCATGTAGGCATTCATTCGAGGGATAAACACGTAATGACCGTCGTACAATACTAGATTCAAAATTTTGTGCGTGCGCACATCCTCTTCGTGCTGTTCCTTAAAGAAAAGAGCGTGATTCATATTGGTAGCATAGACGCGAATGATAAATCCCTTGGGCCGCAAATACTGAGCAAATTTCGCAAGTTCCGCTTGTCCTGACCGCTGATACACACCTACGTCACAAGCCAAACACAATTCGGCCGCTTTCCGTTTCCACAGCTCCGGATTGTTGCGCAGTCGTCTCATCCCCCGACGCACTTGTGCTCCCTCATTGTAATAGAGCATACCATACACCAAACATCGGGCCAAACACATCTGATCGTCTGCATCGAGAGGGGGACATACAACGCTTTTGTCACGTTTCAAATTGTTCATAATGTTCACACCGCGCAGTCGTTTACCACCGCCCCCCGCCGGCTGTCGCATGGCCGTCACATTGACAATAACCGTGTCGTCAATCTTGAAATCGCGATGCGATTGCATCACCCGTCCAAATGTGTCATTGATTACCGTATCGGTCAAACGATAAGCTGGCATAAACGAAACACAAATCGGCATTTGTAATTGTCTCGATCGAAACGTTATCAGAGCATAGTCATCGTTCTCCAAATTAGCTTCCGCCATGGCGCGATGAACAAGTGCAATCAACGCCTTGTTCAAATGTTCCATATTAGTGTGCAAATCACCGGCTTCGATGGCCGCTAATTGTCGGGCCCCGGGATCAAATTGCATGTCGTACTGTCGCACTCCAAATCGACGCGATTCGCGTTCCGTGCGGTGTCGTAAATCCCATTCCAAATGCCCCGCCGCTGCTGCGGCTTCCTCTCTTTCACCACCCCCCACTTGCATATCCATATCTTCTAAAGGGTCCATCATCTCGAGTGGTTCCTCCAGAAGAGCACCTTCTCTTATAAGCTCCTCCAGCCAATCATCATCATCATCATCATCATCATTCATAACTTATAAATAAAAAAGACTCATATCATACACTCATATTTTCGATCATGTCTGAGGACTGGAACTACGACAATACTCATGCGCGTGACGTGCGCAACGTACGTAAAGTACGCTTTAATACACCAAATAATAATAACCGTCGCCGTCGTAACAGAGGTAGAAACACCCGCAACAACAAGTGGAAAAAAGCTTTCCAGGAGTTATCCCAAATCAAACGACGCTTCAACCAACTGAAACGCCGCAAAACCCCCCGTATTTCTACCCACACATGCATTGTTCAAAAAACCGGAAGATATAAAAGGCGTTAAATTACAAAAACAACCATCAAACAATCATGTCTGAAGATTGGAACTATGATAATACGCATGGACGACGTAGCCGTAGCCGTAGCCGTAGTAGTAGTCTACCACCTCTCATACCCTGGGATGACCCACTAATGGCCGCCTGCCGTGCCGAGGAAGAACGCCATCGTCTTGCAGTACTACGAACATACCGACAACAGCCGAGACCCTTTCAACACATATACCAGCGGCAGATACAACGGCGGTATCGTCGCAGACTCAAAGCCAGACAAGCTGCTCAAAGAGCCACTCGAAAAGCCCGCAAACGCGTTATAAGAAAAACGCTTAAAAACCTTCCCAATACTCTTGCTGCTGGAGCAGCCTAAGCCTAGGACATAAAAAGACGTCACATAAAAGTAAAATCACTTTTTCGCCATGGACACGGCCAAGTACCGATTCAAGCAAGCATTGCACGAATACCTTCACGACCGCGATCTCCAAAAACTTTTCAATCGTACCTGCACGAGCGGACTGGCCATTCTTTTCCAATACTACCGAGGTATTCTCAAAAACAAACATCACAGTTTAATCAGCATTCTGGCTCGCCGCATGAAAAAGTATTTGGGCATTACCATCCCCCCACCGTGTTGTCACGTCACGGAAGAAAAAACCTATCAAGAGCGTGAAAACATGATCATTCAAAACATTTTAGATGTGACTGACCGCTCTCCCAGCGTACTGGATGGCGACCAGATCGATGGCCCCACCCCACCCCCACTGGAAACTTTGTTTGACGTCACCACCACTACCCCCCAGGAATACATGACACTTCCACTTGAATCACTTGTAAAACATGTTTAATAAAAAACTTTTTTCAAATAACAGTTTTTGTGTAGTCACTGAACAAAAAACGACTACTAAACAAACACAGTTTTTACATCCGTCGCTGTCTTTTAGCAGACGACTTTTCCTTTTCTCCTTCTTTCTCTTCTTCTTCTTTCTTTTCTTCTCCTTCTTTCTTTTCTTCCTTTACATCGCCACGCGGCATCAGAAAATTCACACTCGCTTTTACAAACCCGCCATGCACTCTCATACATATTTCTGGAAAATATTTACAGCATCCCGGATGGCGTGGAAGCAACAGAGGACTTATATCTTTATCATGACGACATTCAAACAGAGTGCCATCATCATACATACTGCATGCGCGACAACATCGCAAATCATGCACATCCAAAGCACGCACAGCTGCCCAGGTCAAAAAACACTTCTCGTCATAACCCAGGACTGTCCAATCACTGCGGCACTGACTCATCATCCACCAGCACCGGTCCCACCGCCCCTTTTCCACTATCTTATCTTTCTTGACCTCACACAGATGCTTTTCACCGGGAAACAGCTTCTTGCAAGCCAAGCGTGACACTTCAATATTATTCAAAAACTTGCGACGCTTTCCCTTGGCCCAGGTAAACTCTTCCCACTCGTGCGGTACTTTAGAACTATCCCCCATCTCTATTTGGGGAAGATCATTGGCTTTCCATCGACCGTCCTGAATAAGACGAGAAAACCAAACCATTAACATTACAACATTTTTCAGTTGCATTAGTTGTTATAACTTAAATTAAAATAAAAAATACGTAAAGTACTTACCTCAAACATAGTTTCGGACGGCCCTGCCTCCACGGCATCTGAAATGCTATCTTGGGCGGGCTGACTTTGACTGGTCCCTCCTCTACCTTGATTGCGTCCTTGGAATGTCTATAAATTAAATAATTTACCATTAGTTATCATTAATCATGAATTACAACGCACTGGCTAACTTAGCGAATAATATACGCACAACTGCGAACATGGAACAAGCTGCGACTGACTTAATCCGAGAACTTCAATCGAATAATCAACCCGAGATTGAACACGCACCAATGACAGGACTTAACCCCCCCGTACCCCGCCGAAAAACACCATCGCCGCCAAAGAAAAAGAAAACAAAACAAAGCAATGACGAATGGAATCGTGTCTTTAGCAAAAAAGGCAAACATATAGCCCGCTACACAGCCATTCGCCCCGAGGATTAATGGAGCGATATCTTTGATCGCTTATACCGTAACAGCCAAAAACGCCGCAAAGATCGCAGAAGACGTCGGCGAAAAAATATCAGAAAAAAGAAAACACTTACTTGATTTCTTGTTCTTCTTCCATCAGCCATGATCTCAGTTTTTGTGCTGACTTCTCCAAAAACCGCTCTTTTTATAACAATAATATGCTTACGTCAGACCCACGTGCAACACAGCCCACGTGGGTGTCTAAAAATACATGATTGTCTAAAAATACATGTTTGTCTAAAAATACATTGTTTGTCAAAAATAAAATTCTTGTGACATCATCCCACGTGGTATTATTTATTCCATAAATACAATAACGCGCTGTAATTATTTTTCACAGCATGGATGAAGTGCTAAAGAAGATTCAAACACGATTAGAAGAGCGAGAACAAATTCAAACTCGATTAAGATTGAAAGCACAAGCACTCTCAACTCTCGTTGATTCACTCGAAAAAGACATTATACGACAAAAACTACGACTCCAAATCAGACGAAGACGAAGGAAACAGCGATGTCCCAAAAAATGTCGAAGATGAGCAAACCGCTCAAACCGCTCAAACCGTTGAAACGCCGCCGACACTCCGACGAGAATGAACCGACAGCCAAAAAACAGAAACAAATTGTCTGGCAAAATGAGTGGGGAAAAGATGCGATCAATGATTTCAACTGGGAAAAACACATTGATCAATCCCTTCTACTCTATCACCGGCAACAAGAAACGCTCACCGACGATGAAGTCAATGCCTACTGTGACCGCTACCAAGAAGAGATCGACTGGGTATACTTGGGAAAAATAACACCTCCCAGCTGCTACAATGACAGCAGCCATGAAAAGATGAAAGCAGAAATCCAGGAATTAAAAGAAAGCGAGGAAGGCATGCAATGGCTAAAGAAAAAGATTGCTAAAGAAAAGCAACAACTAATCCAAGAGAAACAACTATTGGAACTGGATATCAGCATGCTGAAACAAGAGATCGCAGAGGACATGAAAGATATGTTCTATCCAGCTCCAGACATCAACCCCGATTGGAATGATGAAGTCGAGCGTTTTCGCCAACTAATGGATTGGGTCGATGAGTCCAAAGCAACCACGCGCGAAGACTTTGTCTGGTGGATGTTTGGCCTGGCCAAGGACAGACCTGAGCTGGAAGAAGAAATCGTGGAGAAGCACTACATGAAGCCGTGGTTTGAAGAGAAACTACAAGTCCTCCTGGATTATGGATTATTTGAAAAGAACAAAGACAAACGTGCATAAAGTTTGTTTTATTTTGAAGTCATGTAAACAAACATGAATAAAAACACAGTTTTTAAAATCAACTTGTGTTTACCATTTCTTCATCCCTAATCAACTAAACTTAATTTATAACATGCTTCTTTAAACAGTTCTTGTTGCTCCTCCATCCAGTCACTCTCATCCCAGTACTTGTTCATCAATTCGAGCTGGCGATCGCTGTACCGTGCGGCCCGTAGAGCGCTCATTTCACTCCAGATATATCGCTGCTTGTCGCGTTCTTTTCCCTTCACCCAGGATTTGCTAATAGCCGCTTCTTCTCGCCATTTTTTTTGCTGCTCGTGAATCAGATCGTGCATCTCTCGAAAATCCGCCAAATCATCGTCAGCCGTTAATTTTTCGTATTTTCGTCTCCCCACATATTTCAAGCTGACTTTTCCAATGACAGCAGCAGGTCTTATTATTCTCTTTTTCCTTCTTCTTTTTGTTATTTTCTCCTTCTTCTCTATTTTCTCTTTCTTCTCCTCTGTCTTCTCCCCCTTCTCTTCTGTTATCTTAACTTTCTTTAGAACCGGTTCGCTCGCCTCCATCTCAAAAGACAGCAACCCACAACTGATTCAATTTTTATTTTCTGATTTCTATTTATGAACTATTTTCAAAAAATTAAAATGTGATGATATGTCAGCAGACCGCAAAGTTATAGATTTCCCGCCGGAATCGAACCGACCTCTCCGAAGAGAGTACCAGAAGAGAAATTTTTGTGTGCGGTCCATGTGTGCACATGTTGTTTTGTTTTTTATTTTATTTAACATCAGAAAAAAAGATCAAAAATCGACAAATATCAAAAAGACAAAAAACAAATCATCAACAAAGACCGTGATTATGCTCAAAATCTGATTTACAAAAACAGTGCTGGGCTCCGTGCTGACAAGTTGGTGCGTCGAAAGCACAACGCGGCTGCTCGTGGCTGTCGGTGAGTGAATTGAATGCATCAAGGAGGTTCTGTACGGCCATCGCAGTCCCCCTAAACTCATCCTCCGTGATGATTCGCGGACCTGCTTCGTTCTCCGATTCCATTAAAATGGACCTTGCTTGTTGAACAGGCTCTTCCCCCTCGCACCATGCTTTTACAGCAGCGTCGTCGTCAACAAATGGCGCAGTGCTATAAATAAATAAAAAACATGAATAAGAAAAATGCAAAAAACATGGACGTCATTTTAATTCAAGTTACTTACGCATAGCTGTCGAAGCTGAACTCCGAGGAGGTGGCGGCGGCAGCATCGCTGAGCATTGGATCGACCTCATTGTCCTTTAGGGCCGCCATCATTTCTTCGCCAGTGTCAGGACTCAGCAGCGGGCTGATCCCGCTGACTTCTGATGTGCTGCTGTCAACTGTGATAATTGAACGATCGACGATTTGGTCACCGGCTCGCCGAACGGCATCTCTCACAACATCACTCACGGTCGAGTCAATCGCCGGCCTTTGGGGGCACTCGTCCATGTAATGAACGCCAGCGTGAGCTGGGCAACCTGGATCTTCGCAAAGCCTCGCGGGCGCGATCGTCTTCAGCACTCTGATCAGCTTTCCGTACGCATCTTTCCCACCTGGGAGGAGAAATGCCTCCAACTCGTATGCGACTTCGAGCGCCATCTCCTCCCAGGTCATCTCAGAAAGGTTTTTGGCCATAGTGGTGAAAAAACTTGTAAAATAGAACAACTAGCAAATTGAACAGCTCGGAAACCAAGTCGAAAGGTGTCAAATTACACGCGCGAGTGGTTTTTATACTAGCTGTCAACTAATCCAGTTTCAAACCTGTTTTAACTCACCCACCACTCACAACCAAGAATGATTTTGCGCCTAAATTACCATGTGCTCACTTTGATTGACAAATAAGCTGCTAGTCCAATCAGATCCACACCACGTGGAGGCCAACTCAAACCGGTCTGTAAGTAGTTTTCCGCCGGTCTGTAAGTAGTTTTCCGGCAAAAACCCATTATAGTGTCAAAGAACTTTCTAGAACTTTCTATTTCTAGAACTTTCTAGAACAACAACCCCACGTGGGATTCTTTTACTAATGAACTCATTAGCGGCGTCAACAAGTTTATTTTTAAAACCCACGTGGGATAGTTGCACGCAAAAACCTTTATAAACAGCTTTTTTAAATATAACATTAACAAACTCCTTATTTCCATGTCCATATCGGAATTAACGGAATACCTTATTTTTATTATCGCATTTATTTTTGCATGCTGGCTTTTAACACTTTACATTTATATTATTTCCTGGCTACTACAACATGATCGGAATTGCCGCTAGACTAAACGATGTTGAATGGACCGATTACATCGTCTCACGGACCTCAGTCATTTACCCGCGGATGATGGTTCACCAACTCGAACTAGAAGAACAGAAACCATCCTACATCATCCTAGAAGACAGCGAACACGTCCGCTTCCATGTCCTACTAGCAAGCCCCTCGAAACCCGAACGCTTCCTGACCTGGCTAAACGACAAATGCCGAGATGCTCGCAAAACACCGCCTAACAGCCAATGCATCCGCTGCATCTACGCTATGTTGCGTTACCTACAACGCCGCAAATTCAACATGGTCGTCACCAACTATTCCACCGCTCGAGACTACTACGAAAAAATCGAGAATCCCTCTTACACAGACGCCTTCAACACTGACTCAGAAATCGCTACCGGTGTGGTCAAACAGATTGAAGGCATCGTCAACGACATCGAAAACGGGAAATATGCAACAGCCCGCCCCCCTGACGGATGTACCATCACTCCTACTCCAAGGCACATTATCTATCCTGTTGGACACAGTTATTGTCTCCTATGCGGTCGTTACCAAAATCTGATTCACCAAACACGGCCTTTTTGCCCCAGCTGTGAAGACCGTCGTTTTACCGGTTTAAACGGCTTTTCCTGTACAAACAACTACTCTTGTAAAGGACATGGCAAATAAAAACTTTTATTTCTTCACTCTGTCTCGGGTGGTGCGCTGTGGCGCCCTGTGTAATCCCTATTCCTTCTAACCCGCAACCCTTCTCAACTTTCCACAGTTCGAATCCCCGGTCCGACAATGACCAAAAATAAAATTAACCCACCGAGGCAAAAAAGGCCTGACCTCACTATGGTAAGTAAAACTCCTATTCCACCACTACCCCCTCTCCCCAGGGCGCCCTTTGCACACCCCTTTTCCACTTCCGGTCAACCCCTTCCCCCTCCCCTCCTACAGTGACAAAATTCACCCCACCCCCTACCCCCTCAGTTCCCGTTTTAGGGTGACAAAAACCATCCCCAGGGGGTGGGGGTAAGGCATTTCATTAGTATGCAAAGTGGGTCATTTTTCGGACCCCATACTACTCACGTCATTCACTAAAATGTTCCAACTGTTTTTTAATTAGGTTCGAATACATACACAAGGTCACGAACAAACACTATTTCAAGTTTGGCATCAATACATCAAATCCTCTAGAAGTTATGGACATTTTTAGTACAACTCGCGTTATAGACAATCCTGGCTAAAAGTGTGTGGAACACTCTGAAAAAATGCTATGTTTTTACCACCACTCCTTTGTTGAACAACAAAAGCGGCTCCTGTTTCCGAAACTTAGTTCTCCCCCCTCCCCCCATACAATGTTGCTTAAAGGGAGTGCACTTTGAGCACATTCATTCAACATTGCAAGTGGGAGGGGGGCGGGAAGAGGGGAAGTGTCATAATTTTTAGATAAAAGGCTAAGTGTCCCACGACTTTTGGCCAGGATTGTAGCACCAAATCCTGTCGGAGGCTGTAAAAACACTTTTAACCAATCGGGAAACCAATGAAAGTAATTAATTTGTGTTTGGTTTTGCTTTAAAGAAACCAATCAGTGTGAGGAAGTGCCATTAACACAGTTGATTTTCTTGCACGAGAGTTGCAATAGGCCTAGTTTTGCTTTGATCATTGAGGCCAAGATTGTTGCTAAACTTCTTACGTAGGTACCCAATGGTAGCTGTGAACCAAACACAAAACCAGAGCAATATTGCTATCACGTGATTATTTTTGGACAGCCATTTGAAAACAGCTCTCTGCATACACAGAGTAACCAACATTAGATAACACTAATAACAGCCCTATACTAATTTATTCATTATAATTTGTCAGTATACCTGAGCATTTTTATTTTGGGGAGAATGGATTATTCCTTTTTTAAGATGAAAACCTGTCTCACTACATTTGGTGGCTTTCAAAATCTGTTTTGACAAATTGTCACAGCCATAATTTACCCTGCAGCAAAATCTCATTCACTCAAGTCTTTTCTCTTTCTCAGGTTCTGCTAATTAAGGGTTATTAAACCATTTGGTTGAAACTAAATGTGATGATAAAACTTAATATACCTGGCATTGAATTTTTTTAAAGATGTTTCTTTGTAAACCATGAGCATTTGGAAAATTATAATCTGTGAACTGGCCGCTGTGAAAGACTTCATATTCTTAAGTATTCCTCATTTTTTGTACATGCATTTCAAAATCATGTGATGATATATACCCCCTTGGAGTAGCTGTTATTGTGTTTTCCCCGAACAAAGTGAGGGAAATACTCACGACACTAATGCAGTAATATTATACCGCCTACATGTACCGCCTACTTGGGGACTCCAAGCCTGTCGCCATCTCGACATTTAACGTTGTCTGTCAGTCAGTCTGGCGTACAACTTAGGCGCGGTTACCCCGCTAACCAATAACAAAGGCCGGATCGTTCAAGTGTGCCCTGTTGTTTTACTCGGAAAACTTAGAGAAATTAGATTTGAACGAAGCATTTAGATTTGAACGACGCAACAATATATCGTAGCTGCGTTCACGAAAATGGAAAACTTAACTGAAAAACTTGAAACACAACAGTCTCGCGAAGCTCGTCTTCAAATGAGAAGGGAACAGGTACGAGCAAGGCGAACTGGTGAAACGAGCGAACAAAAGCGCATGAATGCCGATCGAAAGCGACATGAACAGAAGCGGGTAACGCAGACAACTCCGCAAAGAGAACAGCGCTTGAAAGCAAATCGGGAACTTCAGGAGAAAAAACGGGCCGAAGAAAAGACTCCGCAAAGAGCGTTATAAAGAGAAGCGGTTGATACAGACAACTCCGCAGAGAGAATCCAGTCGCCAGCGAGTACCTTCTCGACGTAACAATGAATCGTTTGAACGGAGTACCCCCAGGCTTCAAGCTCAAAATGAAGCCAACACTCGACGCCTGCAACAGCGTGCTGCAGTTATCGAGGAACGTCGCAGCCAAAAACAACAATATTTGCATAACCGTGGGTGGGCAAATCCAGAACCTCCTCCATTCCACGAACAAGAGTGGGTACGGGAGGAACTCACTGCCTTTCACAGCTTTGAGGAAAATCTCCGACACTTACGCTGCAAGGTATGCAAAGAAACATGGCCGATTACCAACCGTAGTATGTTCGAGCAGGACTACACCTACACCAAGTGCAAGCCCGACAAAAAGACTTCGTGTCGATTGTTCTCGGCTGACAACGACATGAATCCTGGGACAGTGCCTGCAGAACTACAGGACCTTACCAAAGTAGAGGAAATGCTGATCGCCAGAGCTTTCCCCATCATGTGTGTTTACCGTAAACACGGCGGCCAGCGTGGGTACAAAGGTCATGTCCTCCAGCACTCTTCCAACCTACATATATGAGTGTTCCCGTTCTTATCATCAGGAAGCAAGGAACAGGTAAGAATTGAAAGTTATTTTGTATGGCTTTTATGGTTGTGTTTACATTTTTGACCTCTGTGTATTGATGGCCAAATTTGCACAATGATGCAATAATTGCAATACGGCCATTCTTTGTCATTGTTTATTTTCAACGAAGAACAGATGAACAAAGGATGCATGGTGAAATATTCCTGTTTAATCAGACCAATGAATGTGTTTTGTTATTATTTGCTGCATTTTTCATACACAAGGACCGTTCTTTGTCATTGTTTATTTTCAACGAAGAACAGCTGAACAAAGGATGCATGATGAAATTTTGTTTTATCTGAATTCCTGTTTAAAGTGCACCTCAACCCTCAAATCAGGTTTCCTTAGCAGAAAGTGGGCTAAAAATGGGGAAGAATGACGTTGGAATTAGGAAAATCGGATGAATTTGTGATTTTTAATAGTGATTTGTTTCCGAGTAAATCGTATATCAAATTGCGCAGGGTTAGACATTTGGGGCTTGGGACCAAGTGACGTCATCCAGGGAGCGTTGTCAGGACTGACAAAGATTTATTTTGCGTTTGTTGACTTGTTGCCATCTTAACTCGAAAAATCAAAGAAGTGTTTAATATGTCGTCCAGTGGATCGGATTCAGCCTCTACTCACTCCGAAGAATGGGAAGATGTTTTTGACGTCGAAGAAGAGCCGAGCGAGGATCCGCAACCCGTTCAGACGACTTTGAGCGGTCGGAGCAGAGACGATTTATGCGATATGGAGCCCTATGCTGACGAGCCGTTGGCAAACAAGGAGTGGTTTGATCAATACCAAAAGGAAATGGACGAAATTGAAATGCTTGAGCAAAAGCTGAAAGACAGGCTATGTGAGAAGACCCCCGTTTGTGAGTAGTAAGACGTACAGTGTCTGTGATTGGTTTTGATGAACATGATCTTGATCTTGATGAACGAAACATCCGTTTCTTCTACTGTAGGTGCAAGTGCGGAAACTGTAGCCGAGATTTACTACAGAATGCCAGAGAATGTTACTGCTGCACTGAGTTAGATGGATGTGTTGAGGCTTTAGAAAGCGACATAGTACGACAAGATCTCGCTGATGGCACGTTTCTAAAATGTGTTACCGAGCATCCTGGTTTCGACCAGGTCTGCCAAAAAAAGTGGAGCCTGAGGTTGGCGGCAGATAAGTATAAGACAAAAGGCAAAGCCAAGCATCGACAGACAGGGTCAGAGAACGAGTAAGTGCAGACGTGCATGAGTATTTATCTGATTATGGAAGTTTAATAGTCATGTTATTGTGAACAATTTGACTAACAATGTTTACCGCTTGTACACCCTTTTCATGTGCTACTTTAAATTGCAGATTTCTACGAAGCATATCTTACAGGGAATTTTCCAGATTAGTGTACGGAATCCTCGGAAATCCTTCCTGCATGTGCATATGTGGCCATTAGAGGCACATTTCCCACAGAAAAAGACCAAACGTTTGCAGGGTTTGACCTCGATGAAGGTTAAGTGCAGGATTATATGTATAAATTACCTTGATCAGGTTTTGACCCATCCCAGTTTATAGATGTCAAAACGAGTCTTGCAAGGTACACAGAGTTGTATTTAGTAATGAAAATGTGATCGCTAGCAGACGGTTTATTTACATTACTTTTTATTTCTGGGACATTCTTTAACATTTTTATGCCCCTTCATTGGTTTTTTGCACACTGAACAATTGGGTTTTGCCCTTGTTGAATTGTCACTTTCCAATGCTGGTCCACGCTGCGGTACTGTAATTTCAGGAACTGGAAAGTAAAGGGACAAACATAACTTGTCAATTCTTCTGTGTTGGCTAAACTTTAGAATATCCCACCACCAGTTTCCATAAAAATACATTATTGCTTTGGTCTAAGTGTTTTAAATCATAATATATTATTAGAAATATTAAGTGGCCAGTTATTCCAAAGTTGCTCCATTTCCAGCTGAATCTTGGATTATTTACCTGGTGTGGTTGGTGAAAAATCTTCCACAACCATCCTGCTCCTCCTCTTTTTCTTTTCTATGGCAGCTGCCATGGGCTGTTTCTGCAGCATTGAATTCATTGGGGCGGGTGTCATCTCTGTCAATTGCTGTGCGGCAGCTGCTAGCTGGTCTTTACTGGCCATAAAAAATGTTTGATATATTTCCTCCACATAGTCTAAAATTATAGGCACATTCACTATGACTGAGCAATATTACAAGGCTGTTATCTCTCAAATTCACAGTTGTAGCAACATGTTTGTTAAAACATCAACTATTAAATCTGTCTTATACTTTATAAAACTTACCAAAATTCTTTGTAATTCTCACATTCCTCACAGTTGCTTCTCCATTTTTGAACTTTGGGTAGCTGACCTTTACTCGTTCAGTTCCATCATTTCTGCACTTTACTTCCCTGTCCAGGTTGTTGTTGAAATGTACCGCAGCAATAATATGTCTAAAATATATATGCCTTTTTAGGATTGACGGTTTAATGGAACATTGCATTTTGTTGCATAAATAAGGGTTGGGGAAGGGGGAAGGTGGGGAATCAGGACAATGGCATAAACAAAGATGTCAGAAAGAAAATGTGTACCTGCAATACATTCCAACATATGAAAAAGATATCATCTTTGGGGCAAACTGATTCAGTACCGAATGAAACCCTTCCAAGCAGCTGGTTTGTTCAAATGGGGAGGCCTTTTGGATGCCCTTCATCAGGCTGTCGGTCATAAGAGCTTTGCACAGTTTGTCATACACAGTATCTATAAAACAAAAGGACTAAGGTCAAAAAAGTTATGGTTTAATTTCCAATGCAGAAATAGAAGACCATGAATGGTTCTGCATATACCAGTACTCTTGAGCCATGTCCGAGGCTCAATCTCTCCATGACCACATCGATTGAACAAAGGATCATCCAAGTTGTCATGCTTGTTAACAATGTGGCTCCTCAGGAACGATTTGAATTTGGCCCAGATAACCTCCCATCCTTATTGTGAGTTGATGTTGCACTCCAATACAAATGGTTTTCACAGGGCTTGATCCAGTCATTCAGCTTCTCACATCCTTTCTCTTTGGCCAGATTAGATAATACTTTCCTCATTTCTGTAAACATTAACCAAAATTTGGACACAAAATTTTCAATTTCAGACATGAATGTTTCTGCATAACAGTTTTAAAACTGTTCTCACTGTAAATTATTGTTTCAATTATAAAACATCGGGAACTTTTTTTTTTTCACATACTCTGATATTGTAGGCCAACAGTAACACTTACTTTTCTTCAAGTGCCAAATATCATAGTAGTGTACAATGTTATTCAGGACCTTCCTCATGTGGCTTGCTATTGCAATGTGTCGGTCTGATATAAATGTTGTGATCGGGATATTGCATCCAAGAAGAAAGTCCATACAATTCTTGAAAGCCATACATTCCATTGCTGGTCTACTTCCGGCTTGATTTCGCTATAGAAAGTAATAAATATAAAGTGAAGAATGTATAAAAAAACATAATTTGGCACTTCACATTTATAATGTTGCAGCTGGTTACAGAAATGTGTAATCATAAACATTTCTCACCTGAACAAGAGAAAAATGCAATATCATTGGGATGGAACAACAGAAGATGGTATAGGCCCCAAACTTTGCAGTGTGACCCATACTGTCGTGTCGCCCATCCCCTGCTATTGTAATTCCTTCCCGGATATCCTTCACTTTTGCCAGCATCTTGGCCTGGTACTTTTGCCAGTAAATAAGGACAGTGGGGAATAGCTTGCTCTGTGAAAATATTACCAAACATATTTTTCAGCATAAATAATCTGTATAATAATCCAATAGCAAAGGCAAAAATAAAGAAAATAATAAATGGTTGTGATGGTCTGTTATTATTTGTAGTCATATGCCTTTACCTTTTGATGTTTGAAGAATGTTGTCAGAGACACACAACCAAGCCCCATGTGTGCAAAGATCTGGAAGACCTTGGATGCAGATCCCCCAGCAACAAGTATGGCCATGCAAAGCAGAAAGTTCCCAGTTCGCATTCCTGTTCCCGGCATGTTGGGTTGACTGTGCCAAATATTCATAGGTTTTGGACACTTTGGGTTTCTGCAGGTGGTATGGATCATTGCACTTGTACCAATTTGTGTGGCCTCCACCATAGGGTTGTCTTCTTTGCAAATTTGACAAAACTTGAAGTTGGGATAGGAAAGTTGGGATAGGAACACGATGTGTTTTGGTTCTGTCCGGAGGTTTGTATTTGCCATTGATATTTTGGAACGAAATTTTGTATTTTGAAATTCACGTTATACACATACAAACAACCAGTGGACCCTTCCCCAGTAACATTCAACTGCAAGATATTTGTATCAAGTGTTATCTTACCGTTCAGAGCTCTTCTGATAGTATTCCTCATCACTTTCAGTGTCTGCTTCCGATTCTGGCTTGTACATTGAATCTGACGACAATTCCGGCTCTTCCTCCATGCTCTCGTCGTATTCCTCGTTGCAGCTTTCCACGCTACTTTCATCTGCTTGGACATCGCCAGGTTCCAAAATAGGTCGTCTAATACTCTGCTGTTGGATACTGGGAACTGTAGCCAAACATGAAAAGACAGGTCAACTATAGGATCATGCATTTACCAGTTTGATTCTTTTTTTCGAATGCAAGATTAGTTTTGCGATTGAACTTTGGCTGACAATATCAGCGCACTTTTTATTTTCTAAGAACCTCACCTTTTTTTGCTTTTGCCACTTCCCGTTTCAATTTCTTAATACGTGAACTCTGGTTGATCATCTTATTCTTGAGCTGCCTGGTTGTGCTCTTCAGCTTGACACAATTCTTGCACCGCCGGTACTTTATCTGCTTTTTCGTCTGCGTAGCTTTGTTGGCAATTAATGACTGAAAAGATATGGAACGAGAACGTATTATTTTTTAAAAGAGAAGAGTAGAAAGAAAAAAAGGCGAAACACATTCGCGTGTACGACGCAATTCCTTTGTCAACACTTGCGGCGGACTTTTCCCTGCAGCCCAGTCAAGGGTCATGTAGTTGACATCTTTGTCTTACATTTTGAATTTTTCATAACTTTGTCCCACAGCAACTTCGACAAACCAAACAAAATGGATAAATACCTACCATATCTGTTGTTCCGACGTCGTTGTGTTTTGACTGAAATCCTTCCGGAATTTGTTGAAACAGCGGCTCCGTTTGTGTCACCTCTGCCACGAGGGTCGCTTGATCTTCATGACTTGTAGCGGCCGCGGACAAATGTTCCGAGTCTCTTATCGCCGATTTGATAATCTAACGGAAAAAAATACTGAGCTTAAATCGAGAGAAAACAAAAGGAACTAAACAAAGGCGTATGCATATCTCACCATCTTTTTGCTACGCGAGCTCTGTGTTGTCGCAGAAGATGTGGCTGTATGAATCTTTGGGAAGACGCAAACTCCAATGTCGTCCTTCTTTAGTCTCGGGAAACTTCCCTTTTCCTGGCCAGGTACACTAGAAAACCTCCTGTAGAAGTCCTCCACAGCAAAGTGCTTCGAACAAACCGCGGAGTTCTTGGTGGGTTCCCATTTTGCGCGCTTTGACTTGACAAATTCTACCCATTTTCTTC
Source organism: Plumapathes pennacea (assembly GCA_964036295.1). Lineage (NCBI taxonomy): Eukaryota > Metazoa > Cnidaria > Anthozoa > Antipatharia > Myriopathidae > Plumapathes > Plumapathes pennacea. The sequence continues at coordinate 26,102,120 of OZ038463.1, read as the reverse complement.
TTCTTTTTCGTGCTTGTGGACGATCGTCATCCGCAAACGGAATAAAGTGTTGCGCAATACTCTCCTTTAAGTTAGGAGTGTTGCTGCATCCACCTACAACGCATCTGCTTGGCATTTCAAAACGCTATCGAGAGTCTCCCTATTTATATCTTGCTTGTGTCAGGTTCAGAATGCGAGTAAGTTTCCCTGCGTGACGTCACACGCTAGTTCCCGACCCATTCTCCCAAGTGTACTTTATCGCGCGGTTTCAAAGATGGCGGGCGGCGTTTACGCTGATTTAGCGGCACTTTGAGAGATCGCGAAAAATAGAGGTTTCGATCAAATCACCTCATTTTTTCGCAAAGTTCCTTAGAATTGTATGTAGATTTCGTTGAAATAGTGTAGTTTGAGGGTTGAGGTGCACTTTAATCAGACCAATGAATGTGTTTTCTATTATTTGCTGCATTTTCATACACAAGGATCGAAAAGAACACAATATTGTATACATGTGTTTGTACTTTGATTTACCATTGCAAAAGCTGTAGTTTGTGTTTTTTAGAATATTTGCCAATTTTTACTACAATATCAGTGCCTAATTAATTTACAGTGATTTATGATCTATTGCAGTGAAGTTTCTTTAGCTGTCCATATGATGATGTGCATTTGTTTTTATGCCACGTACACTTGATATTACGTTCGGGGATAACCAAAAAAATTTATAGCAGTGTACTTATTTACAGTGCGCCAGTTCCTTTGCAGCATCCTGCATCCAGCATCCAAGATTTATGTTAATTGTGTAGTAATTGAATAGTACAGGTTACCTATGAAAGTGAATTGTATTGTGTACATCATGTGAATTATTTTATTAATCCACTTAAAACTTGGTGCCTTTTCTGATTTTTGTAGGAGCAAAGAAAGAGGTTCCTTGGCTAAACTTACACTTCGGTCCAAATAAAAGTTCAATTTCTTTGTTGTTTATAGGTAAGCTTAACCCAGTAAGACTCACAATTTGGGCACCTGCAGTCTTTATTACAACTTGATTCCTTGCTTGATAAATACACATATATAATATATACTGATTACCTATACAATATTGATAAAAGCTCCAACTGCTCATGACACAAATTTAAAAGGATGAAAAAAAGAATATTGACCTCATTTTAATATCGAATGATGAGACGAAGCATTATTGTTGGATAAAGGATAAGTCTAGATTGATTGGATCTCAAAAGGGAAAGAGAGGGTATAAGAGATTTTTTTGTGATTATTGTTTGAACTCGTTTGAGAACGAGAAAACCCTTGGAAAGCACTTGGAATATTGTTCGAAGAATGAAACTGTAAGGCTAGATTTACCGGATTTATTTTCAAGTATTGGATTTAAGGACCACAATATGAGTATGCGAGTTCCTTTTGTAATTTACGCCGACTTTGAGTGTTTTACGGAGAAGATGTCGACTTGCGCTCCATCAAGTGAGGAAAGTTACACGAACATGTATCAGAAGCACACACCTTCCGGTTTCTGTTTTTATGTTAAGTGCGTGGATGACAGCCTTACAATAGGGCCTATCGTTGTGACGAAAAAGACGAACGAAGAAAATTTAGCAGGAAAATTTGTGAATATGATTGAGGATACTATTATGTCTATTTATAATAGAACAAAGTTTTCTAAGGAAATGGTGTTTGGTAAGGAAGATAGGAAAGCATTTAACGAGACAAATATTTGTCACATTTGTGAGGGAGAATTTACTAAAGATGATACGGTGAGAGACCACTGCCATATAACAGGTAAATTTAGAGGAGCAGCGCATAATAGTTGTAATTTGAAGTACAAGTTACCAATATTTTGTCCAATTATTTTTCACAATTTAGCTCATTATGACGCCCATCTCTTCGTAAAGGAATTGGGGGGCGAAATACGATGTATTCCGAATACAGATGAGAACTACATTTCTTTCACGAAAAAGATAATTGTTGATACATTCATCGATAAGAAAACTGGTAAAGAGGTTAATGTGAAGCGCGACATCAGGTTCATTGATAGTTTTAAGTTCATGGCGTCTAGTTTAGCCAATTTAGTCAAAAATCTAAGTAAGGAAAAGTGTAAGAATTTGGCTAAGTTTTATAAGGGAAAACGCCTTGACTTGTTACTTAGGAAAGGTGTTTATCCTTACGATTATGTGGATTGTCTTGATAAATTAAAAGAGACGAGCCTTCCACCTATCGAAGAGTTTTACTCTAGGTTAAACGATGAATTTATTTCTGAAGAAGATTATGAACATGCTAAGAAAGTTTGGAAGGAATTTCATGTGAAGACGATGAGGGGATACAATAATATTTATTTGAAATCAGACGTTCTTTTGCTGGCAGACGTTTTTGAGAATTTCAGAGATGTTTGTCTTGAAAATTATAAGTTAGATCAGCTTGGTGTTATACTTCGCCAGGTTTGGCTTGGAGTGCGGCTCTAAAATTGACGAAAGTATCCTTAGAGCTAATATCAGACGTTGATATGTTACTCATGATTGAGAAAGGAATTAGGGGCGGCGTTTCGATGATTTGCACTCGACATGGCGAAGCTAGCAATCCTTACATGGAAAAATATGACTCTTCGCGAAAGAATAATTACATAACTTATCTTGACGCTAATAATCTTTATGGATGGGCAATGAGCAAGCCATTACCAACCTCAGATTTTAATTGGATGAAACGAAAGGAGCTCAAAGATTGGAAAAATCAACCATGTATTCTTGAGGCTGATTTTGAGTATCCAAAGGACTTACACGATTTTCACAACAATTATCCACTAGCACCGGAGAGAATTATGATACATAAGTGTGAAAAGTTAGTGCCTACGCTTAGCGATAAGAGGAAGTACGTGGTTCATCACGAAGCGTTGAAGACGTATGAAAGGTTAGGGTTAAAGATTAAGAAAATAAGACGGGGTATAAAATTTGAGGAGAGTGCGTGGTTCAAAAGTTACATTGATTTGAACACTAAACTTAGGGCAAACGCGAAGAACGACTTTGAAAAAGACTTCTTTAAGCTGATGAATAACTCAGTTTTTGGAAAAACCATGGAAAATATTCGAAACAGGGTAGACATTAAGTTGGTCACTAACGAGTCACAAGCTAGGAAACTTATCTCAAAACCAAGCTTTGATAGAAGGAAAATATTTTGTGATGATTTAGCGACTATTCACATGCATAGGACGAAGCTATTATTTGATAAACTAGTTTACTTGGGAATGTCAATACTTGACATTAGTAAAACGTTGATGTATGATTTCATTATGATTACATCAAAGAGAAGTACAATGATAAGGCAAGGTTTCTATTTACTGACACTGATTCATTAATGTATGAGATATGTACGGATGATTTTTATAAAGATATTAGTGGGGATGTTTTAACCTCGTTTGACACTAGTAATTACCCAAAGGATCATCCTCCAGGAATTACTACTGGAGTTAACAAGAAGGTGATTGGAATGTTTAAGGATGAAGTTGGTGGAAGACAAATTTCAGAGTTTGTCGGTTTGAGAGCTAAGCTTTACTCTTACGTACTCGATTCTTCAAACGAGGAGGAAAAGAAGTGTAAGGGCGTTAAAAAGACTGTCGTTAATAAGGATATAAATTTTCAGGACTACAAAGATTGCTTAATTACAGGAGATGATAAGAAGATAATAAGAGACACATATTATCGAACGGGATAGACACCTAAGCCTTAGAACATTATGGGATTAAAGATATTTAGAAAAGTTATTGTTTTAAAACAAATTTTGGCGGTAATTCTGTGTCGTATGGTATGATTAGTAATTCTTCTCTGACGAATCCTCTTTTCGGCCCATCAACTAAATAATACAAAACTGGTTGATTTTTAGATATTATGGATTTTTTCAACTCAAAAACACGTTTGTACTCCATATAGGATCTGTAGCTCTCCTCACACTTCCTCCTTCTTCCTCACCAGGAGAAAGTAAATATCTCACTTTTTCACCAGGATCAAGCCCTTTTTCGTTAAGAGTGCGTCCACCATAGGACCAGGCAGTGGTGATACATGCCATCTCACCGATTTCAATGAAACTTGGCACAATTAACAGGTTCAACTAAATACTTAATAAGGCAAAGTGGTTGGGCTTTGCAACTTTTCCTTTGGAAGATAGACCACCCCCCATGGTTTTTTACCCAAAAATCATAAAAATCGCAATAAAAAAGCACAAGAACAAGACACCCCGTCTGCCCTCAGAATACACTGGATTTTATTCTTATTTCATATGGTTAAAAAGTGTTCCTCTGTCAGTTCACAACCGTAGTTTCAAGTCGTTTGGAGCAATAAGTGTCAATTAGGAGCTGTCAGTATGTACCCCTGTCACGCAAGTTTCCGGAATGAGGCAAAAATGCTCAACTTCCGATCCAAATATCTCCAATGCGCAACCTTCTTTTTAAAACTAATTACAACACGATTAAGACCAGTCCTTGGACTTATAATATTAACAATAAAATTTTTGGCATCTGTTATTTTCTTGCGACAACAGCTGAGTAAACCACGTGACCGGCGACGGGCGCCAAAACAGAAAAGGCCCAAATCCAGTCAAATAAAACATTACGGGAGCCGATCTTTAAACACATTTTGTAAATTAGAGGCTTAAAACTATATGTGAATAATGTTTGTGGCAGTTAAAACTAGCTGACGGCAATAACCGTCTTTATATCCATCGATGTAAACAGGAATGATGCCCAACTCTCTACATAGACCAGTGAATGGTCTGCAAAGCTTCTTATCGTTACATATAGATCCTGGACATGATCTTGTAATATTTAGATTGCTCTTGTAACCCTGCTGATCTGTTAGGGCCCACGTACGACACACGACGTTTATTCGCCTTTCAATTATGTAGCGTCAAGTACAACCCGAGTTGTATTTCTCCCTAAAATTGTTTTACCTGACTGATAGAATCCTGAGCTCACCCAAAATGACCATCCGTTTCATTTGCCCTCAAATAAACATTGAATTTGTCGACGTAGTGACATCAGTATGCAAATAAACACCGGAACGCACCAAATACGTGGCGCCAGTACCTTGGTCAGCGGTAACAAAGTGCCGGATGTAAATTATTTTAAGTTATTTTGGTTTTTGGGAAAGTGTCTTTTCTGTTCATAGCCTAGTCTAGCAGGCTAATGATTCTATTTAGCTAAATGTGCCGACAATAAATGCAAAAGACACACCTAGCTTATAATACAGGAGCTTAAAATTTTGGGTTGATAGGAGGCACCAGATATGGAAAAAATACTACAATTTTGATACCAAAGAATTTAAAAGCGTAGCTTATCTTTTTCAACTGGAATTATGAAATGTACATTATTGTGCGTAAGCAATCAATACAGAATTAAGGTAGGACTATGGATAGTGTATAGTAGGGTTGGAATTGCATGCTAAGTTAGAGTTCCAGCTCTCTTCGGATTTTAAGCCTGGTGGTGATCTCTTCTGCCTCCGCAACGTAGTCCTCCTCCTCATCTTGAGCTGGACTTACATCAGCCTGGTCCATAGCTAGCCGACCAGTCTTATAGAGTACAGAGAGTCTGCTAAAATACCGGGCTATTTGGTCAGCAGTAAGCCACTCGTCTTTGTTGAAGACTTTTCTGCCACTTTCATTGCGCAGTCCTCATCTTGCTGCACACATCTACTGCACTTGCCTTTCGTCCTGTCTCCTCGCCTTCCATGAATATATTTTTCAGGTGCGTCTTGACCTTCTCTGAGAAGCGGACTGCTCTTCGAGAGGTTTTTGGAGCCCATCCCTTTGAAGCCTGGTGATCGGGTTCAGTGGTGGCTATTTGTGGGAGCGAACCAGTTTCTCTTTGAATGTAGCTCCCAGAGACCTCTTTGCACGTCTTGGCCCACTTTCTCTTGATATTGTCATAGGTTGTTTCCCTTTCTAACCTTACAAGGTGTTTGCCCACGTCCAGGTGTTTTTGGAGGCTTGAAAAAGATTGGTAGGTCTTTGTGCACCCTTCTTCGGGGCAGGAGAAACACCAGCTCCGTCTGCTACTGGATCTGCTTCTACTGGTTCTAATATACCAGGCTGAGGTTGATGGGAGACACATTCCCTGGTCGTACACCTCACAGCGCCAGCCTCCACTAGCAGTTGACGAAACGCCTGCAGGACACAAAGGTTTGTGGGCCCCTGAGGTGTGCCCAAGCCTTTCACTCGAGTTGGTGTAAAATGCTTCCCAGGACCCACATCATATGCCTTCCACACTCGCAGACTGCCAGAATCAAAACTAAAGTTGTTTAGAGCCTGTATCCCGGTCATTGTGTGTTTCGTCATGGTCTGGCTGGACTCCTGAACCTTTACTACTGCTGCTTGGCACCCTTTGACCCCGCCATAGGACTCAATTGCAGCCTTCATGTCATCAGCACTCTTGATGTTGTTACCCTCGTTAATGTAGCGTCGCATATGGCTTTTAACAGTGGCAATTCGTCTGTCACAGACATCTTTTCCAGCTTGTGGGTCACTGAAGTCATATCTGGCAATGCGGATGCCCGCGCGCTCTCCAAGACTGGGAAGTGACAAAATCAGGTATGCGCAGTGATAACACCCAGCATTGTCTGATCGGAGAAACGCTTCTTGCAGGTTTGGGTTGGCCGTTTTCAGTGATGTGAGTGTGTGCTCTAAGATTGAAGCTACTGCAAACCAGTTTTTTGTGCACTGTTCGAACAAATGGATGTAGGTCCTAGCCTGAAATTGAACGGTAAACAAGCAATTCAGATACAGCTTCAAAATAACTACGGCAATAGTTAAATGTAATGGTTGGTCCAAGGAAAATTACCACCCTGAGGTAAGGGAGGGAGGTGGCGAACTGGCCTCCCCTGGAGTGTATAAATTTCCCTAACCTTGAATATCCAACATTTTAATAAAACCCATGCCCTGGGATTCCGACTTTAATTTGAATAAATTCGAACCTAAAGCCCCTGCTAATAAGTGTTTCAAAACAGTTTGCCAGAAATATGTTTTCTTTTGTGTTTACCTCAATGCCGTCATTATCGCTCTTCATCAACGCAACAGTCACGTGCCATGATTTGCCCTTCTTTCCAAACCAGTCCCTCTGCGTTTCTCTAAAACTGGCTGGTAAGAATTTCATGGCCCAATCCATTATTAGTAGGACCTGGCCTGACGTCAGGTTGTCGATGACATCACGCTTTGCGGCATCCTGGTGAACTGCTCGAATGACGTGAGCTTTCCATTCATCCAGTTTAGGGACAGCGGTGTCAACGTCATATTCTATTTCTTCTTGTTGATCTTCACCACTTAAAAGAAAAAAAATCGTTCACTATTTGGCACTATAAAGTAAAAAATAATGATGATAACGATGATAAATTTAACGATGGTGATAATGATGATGATACGACGACAGCAACGTTGACGACGACGACAATGATAATGATGATGATGATGAAGATTGTGATGGTGATATCAAAAACTATACAAAGGCCTCTTCTGAAAGTGCCCCCAATCTAGTCAAAAATGTGTTACTCGTACCACTTACCTATACATGACGGCAGGGGAAGACAACGCCACTTGAAGGTCTACCAGAGCGTTTCGATAGTCCTCGCAGCGGTCACAGATTATGCTATGCTCATGGTCACAGCGCCCATGGAATTCTGGCTCTTCGGTGCTTAGTGCATGTACACTGCAGTGATCTGCACACGGATCGGCTCTGGAAACGTGGATTTTGTAGTCCGTTTTCAAGTAATTCTTCGCGGACTTTAGACGGGATCGAACGTCTCTTGCGGTTTGATCGTCCAAGCCTGGACATGGAGACAATCATACAATGTCAGTGGCTGTAATTTTAGTATTAGTTCAGCTTGTACGCAAATCCTATATTCAACATCCATCTAAATTAACAAAATAATAAAAGGTGAACTCTTGTTGGCAGATGGCAGACGAGGAGTGCTAGCTTTGAGGCTACTATCACAGCCAATATGAATAGAAAGTGAGCCTTTTATAGTTGTCTTAGTAAAAACTAACTACCATAGAAACGAAAATGTATTTCTATTTATTACGTAATAAATAGCGGTGAGTGGCTCAGCCAGTCAGATGGCAGAATTCGTAATGAAATAGTTTTTTTTCTAAAGTAAATTAGTACATACTTAATGTACAAAGTTTGCTTGTTGCTTCATCTAGAGCTGTGAAAGCCATAACTTCATCAGTTTGAATACTGTCCAATCCAGCCAGCGACTTCTTTCTAGATGCGGCACATATCTAGGGGAACGACAGAAAGTCTTTCTCTTAGAACGTTAGAGCATAGGTATAATTATGACATATATCTAACTGCAAAAAGTCGTTTTCTTTAAACAAATGGTCTGAGCAACAGCGCCCTTCATATGGAAAGTGTGTGGAAAGGAGAACACTAACAATAATTTTCGAATAAGTACAAGTTGACTCAGTACATTCCTGGGGCATTGAACAAAAACCACCATGTTGTCCGCCTGGTCTGGGTGAAGGTCAGCATTGTTTCGTTTCGAGACTGAGATTATGATCGCTTTGGTGCAGATATCAACAAGGGCTTTCTAAAACACAGGCAATTACAAAATTTGTTCTAAACATTTTTAGCTAATTCTAAACCTCCCCTCATATACCTCTTTGAGAAATGAATTTTAATGAAATTAGAGCCTTATCTCAAACTAAAAGTCAGACTGACCAAGAGAAGTTGAGGCTTGCGACGTCATAAAAAGTATAATGCCTACAATGTGTCATGCTAAATGCATTTTCTCTTACCTTGAGGATGTTGAACAGTGTTGATCGTGCAATCGGTTTAAATCCAGACTCAGCACAATAGGACTGGTCCAGATGTATTAGTCTAGACGCTATGACAGTCCTCACGACGTTAGGAATATCGATTTTTGCACCATCAGAGAGTTTTAGGGTCTTGGTACCATAGGCTACATCTTGGAGGAATGAAGGGCTAGAAATAAAATCCAGAAAGTGGTCAACTTTCACTGGATCAAGGCGGCATCGCTGCAAGACAGGAGGTTTAATGAGTTGGCCTGGATTGAAAAGGAAAGCATGCTTTCTGGCTTCGTCAACCCTCCACTCAGTCAAACCCGGGATGAAGTTTAACAACTCGGTCTTGGAATAATCGCCCACAAAGACTGAGAGGATCTGCTGCCTAGTATACGAAGATGTGGCCTCATTGTAAAGCGTAACTAGCCTGGACAGCAGCGTATTCTCGGGAAGGTTGACGTCAGAGTCAGTAGCATGACTGGACTTTTCAATGACTTGCTGCAAAAGCTATTTGGATTGTCCTGGTGCTATGGCATCTAGAACAGTCTCTACAGCTTGCATTCCTTTCCGTTTATAGTAACGTACAGTAGGCGATGAAATGCTTTCTACGCTTGTGCTGAGCTGGGAACGTACTGGGCTAACCCTACCATCTGCATGCCGCAAAAAGTTGTTGAGGGAGTGTAACTTCATCTGTATCTGTGGAGTGGGCTGCCATTCCATTGATGTTTTGTCGGCTGTTACAGATTCTTGTGAAGCAGAGGAGAAAACGTCGGAGCCATCATCGCTTGGCTGAGCTCCGCCTTTGGCTAACGGCATGTCCTTACTTGCAGACTGCAATGGCAACATCTGGAAAAAAGTAGCGAATGCTTGTCAGTGCACAAATCTTTTATAACCTAAAACTACGTAAAACTGAACCTGCATCGAGATTTAGTCTATTAAAGTACCGAAAAAATGTGTAAAAATGAGCTCATATACAAAGTGCGGGAACGCAATTCTCTCTAGAAGATCCACTCCTATTCCTTAGACAATAATATAGAATAAGCTCGTTTGTTTATGATAAAAGCGAGCCTATTCTATATCATTATGTTGTCGTGCCAACTTTTATACTCTTTCTTGCCATTAGGCCTATTTCAAACGTTAAACTTCACATGCGTCGAATACAATGCAAATGAGCAAAATCTAGGGTTTCAGCTAATTTACATTGTATTTCACCCATGTAAAGTTCGATGTTTAAAACAGGTTTAAATGACGGCATATTTTTGATGACAGGAAGAAAAAAGTCAGACAAGAAAATGGGATCATGGCTTCAATTCATAATTACCGAGCAATAAGTTGACTCCCCCCTTGCGTGAAGAATGATCTTACAAGGAAGAAGAATAATTTCTTCGCGCACTATTCGTGGAACAACCAAAGAACATCTTAAAAAGACTTACAGGCGTGCACTTGCTAAGAGACTACTTGCTAAGTAAATTTGGTCATTGCTGACAAAGTTTCCATTGTGCAACTTCAATACTGTAACGTGGGTTATGTTCGCCTTTTTGAGATTGCACTGCATTTTAAGTTGTTTGAAAAACTGTGGTAAATAATCCCGAAGTAAATTTTGAAAGATACGGGTGTACAACGGATTGTGAATGAACTGTCAACTTCGTAAGGTACATTTATTCCCACAAAAAATAAATTTATAAATTTATAATAATAATAATAATAATAATAATAATAATAATAATAATAATAATAATAATAATAATAATAATAATTGAAGAAGTAACGCCGCTCAAATCCCGCCTTTTTGTCATATTTTTTAAAAGTGCCGCGTTATGAATGTTTTTGTCGTTGTTTCAACACGATTCATTGGACTTTTATCGTATCGTTTGCGGATCCTTTCACGGCTGGGGATCATTTACCGGCCTGGTACAGAACTTTTTTATGTCATCGATAGAAATATCAAACATACCTCCAAGAAGCTTCCAGGATCACTTGACGCACACGGTCCTGGGGAGAGGGACTCGGGTACTGGAATATCAGCGATAGTGGGCTGGACTTCTTGTGGCTGCTCACCTCGCACAACGGCCAGGTGATCATTACGACAAGTTTTGCACGTTCCTGCAAAAAGTTTCCATTATCATATATCTTTTCGATAATTCAACAAGTTGTTTGGAAAGGAGGTAACATTAAACTAACACGCAGTAACAAGAGTAGGCTCACAGAGACTAAAAATGTCCTAATATCTCGATATCCTACCTGCTCCAACTGGAATGAGTACGTTCCATCTTGCCATTGTTTCCTTGCACATTTCTAAATTCGCTCCTCTCTCTGGTTTACCCTTCCGATTTCCATGAAGTGGGTGCACGCACTTTCTCCCTGGTCTCCACATTAATCCAAGTTCAGCGCGGTGTCTTGGGCAGATCGTCATATCAGCACCATCATCGTCGAAGTTACCAGTGCGGGCAAGAATCAATTCCTTCTCCGTAGAAGTACTACTCTGGGACACTTTGATTTGTCTCAGGTGAGATTTTATATCTTTTAGGCAAGAACTCAATGGGAAAAATTCTTTGATTCCCGGATAGCGCGAGGAAATGTCACACTTGTTACTCGAAAAAGATGTAAACGAGCACGAGAGGGCCGCCATACAAGCTGATATCAAACTGGAACGGACCGAAATTTATAGATGAAGGAGTAGAACCTCGATGAAAGCGATAATATTTACTGGACGAAACACTTCAGTATTGGAACTCAAAACCTAACTGACTAACACTAGTTCTGCGCTATATTTATACAACAGGGTTACTAAGTATAGACAGTGATTCATTAAAGGGAAGGGCATATCCGGTACGAAAATCTCCACCTAATAATTACGTAAGTAGAATGAACTAGCAAACTAAATAGAGGGTGTAACTAAATACGTCAGCAGGGCGCATTAGCGTGTTGACAGCTGCGGCGATAACGTCACGCAGGACAGTACAAACAAAGTTTGTACTAATTACATTACGCCAAAAAGCATCAAGGCTGTTGGTTTTAAAATGGAAACAACAATTAAGGTTTCAACGCAATGCTCACTTAGATCAGTGAAAATTTACTGCAAGCGATTTATCACTTCATGCAGCAGTGTAATTTATCGCTCGCCAAGGTCCTGGGCTCGTGTTCCGTCACGCATTCAGTGCGTTCCGGTGTTTATTTGTATACAGATGCCACTAAGTCGACAAATTCAATGTTTATTTGAGGGCAAATGAAACGGATGGTCATTTTGGGTGAGCTCAGGATTCTATCAGTCAGGTAAAACAATAATTTTTAGGGAGAAATACGACTCGGGTTGTACTTGACGCTACATAATCGAAAGGCAAATAAGCGTCGTGTGTCGTACGTGGGCCCTAACAGATCAGCAGGGTTACAAGAGCAATCTAAATATTACAAGATCATGTCCAGGATTTATATGTAACGATAAGAAGCTTTGCAGACCATTCACTGGTCTATGTAGAGTGTAAGAATGGAAATTTGGGCATCATTTCTGTTTACATCGATGGATAAAGACAGTTATTGCCGTCAGCTAGACTTAACTGCCATAAATATTATTCGCATATAGTTTTAAGCCTCTAATTTACAAAATGTGTTTAAAGATCGGCTCCCGTAATGTTTTATTTGACTGGATTTGGGCCTTTTCTGTTTTGGCGCCCGTCGCCGGTCACGTGGTTTACTCAGCTGTTGTCGCAAGAAAATACCAGATGCCAAAAATTTTATTGTTGATATTATAAGTCCAAGGACTGGTCTTAATCGTGTTGTAATTAGTTTTGAAAAAGAAGGTTGCGCATTGGAGATATTTGGATCGGAAGTTGAGCATTTTTGCCTTTTTTTCGAAACTTGCGTGACAGGAGTACATACTGACAGCTCCTAATTGACACTTATTGCTCCAAACGACTTGAAACTACGGTTGTGAACTGACAGAGGAACACTTTTTAACCATATGAAATAAGAATAAAATCCAATGTATTCTGAGGGCAGACGGGGTGTCTTGTTCTTGTGCTTTTTTGTTGCAATTTTTATGATTTTTGGGTAAAAAACCATGGGGGGTGGTCTATCTTCCAAAGAAAAAGTTGCAAAGCCCAACCACTTTGCCTTATTAAGTATTTAGTTGAACCTGTTAATTGTGCCAAGTTTCATTGAAATCGGTGAGATGGCATGTATCACCACTGCCTGGTCCTATGGTGGACCCACTCTTAAATCCAACGGGCCGAGAATAATTTCTAGTTTTTTGTTCAACATTTTTCTCACGATAAGCGTTGATGGCTTTTTTGCCAGTCAGTCGAGTGATGTGGTTGTTGATATTTCCCACGATATTTGGTAATCTATTCACCCACTTTGTTGTTCATCACTTGATTTACTCGTCAAAGCTTCTGCATCAACATATCTTGAAGCAATATCGATAACGACTAAAGCATATTTATAAGTTTTTCTTCCAACTTTATCGTGGGGAAGGAATAGGAGATCAGCTTGATGAATTTCGTTTGGTTCTGAAATAATCCAATATGGTCTTGGAACATAATTTGGTGGCGGAAGATAAATTTGCCAAAGCGCCTGTTTTGATAGCCAATCTTTTGCTTCTTCATTAGTAACTCCAGCTTCTAAAGAAAGTCTTTAATTGCGGATAAACCCTTCCAATATCCTTTTGAAGAGTAATAAATCTTTTCCATCTTTTTCATTTAAAGATTTAGTTTTGTGACTTTAAAATATGTCAGTTGCAGAAATACTTAATCCAACTAGGAAACCGAAATTGTCGAAGGCAATGAAAGCAGAGAGAACAGTTCATAGGACGACTTTCACACCATCGTCTGCTAAGCCTGGAGAAACACTTCATGTTGACGTGCCGAGGTTGCATGAAAACATGGTATTCGTTCCAAAGAGTATGTTTTTGAGGTTTAAGGGTTTTGCAAACAAACACCTTGTTCAAAACGTATCAAGAAACTTAGTGAACCACATGAAGATTTTCTTTGGAGGAAAAACTATTTGTGATACAGACAGATACGACATTTTTCATGGGTATCATGATATGTTGATGTGTGAAGAAGATATGAAAAGAGGAATCATGATAGAAGACAAAAGAAAGATTAGAGCGGCAGGAACTGGCGATTCTAAGATTATGAAACCCACGACAACAAAATGAGTGATCTCGGAAGACAAACCAAAGTTCTCATAATTCTTGATGATTGTGCAGTGAGTGCTGATGTGAAGAAACAAAGCAGTAAACTCATCGATCTCGCGTTTAGTGGACGACATATTGGAATTTCTGTTTGGGTTCTAACTCAACAATTGACTAGCATTGCAAAACAATTCAGAGAAAATCTTGGCTGTGTTATAAAAGTTTGGTTCTGGAATTGATAATAATGAAAAGAAAACTATTTGTGAAATACTAAAAAACGAAAAACACTCAAGGATTTGTTTTTCTCTTCGCCATCCATTTTCATATCATATTGAAATTCCACAAACAACTTAAGATTTTGTTTTGACAAATAAATGGCAGAAACTGTAAAAGATTACGTTAATCTTGAAAATAACGAAACGAAAGAGAACAAAATAGCTAATGCAAAAAGAAAACCAGGACAAAGTAAGAAGAAAGAATCACAAAAGAAACCTGAAATAGATTCAGAGGTACAAAGTGAAATATCGAGAAAAAGAGATATTCTTGCGTAAGTTGCCATGACGGTTGGTTTGGAAGAATATGTAGTAGAAAACGTAAGTGCAGTTGATATTAGAAAGATGAAGGATTCTGATTTAGAATGTTTATTCAAAGTTTATGAAGAAAAATCCGGAATGAAAGATGGAATGGGAATAGCTGTTGATGGAATTGTTAAGGTACTTTTGTATTTACTTACTTTTGATGACGAAGAGTCTTTGAAGAAAGATTTGTTGAATAATAAACAATTAGGAAGAAGAATTGGGAGATACGCGTCAAAAGTTTCTGAGGAATATGGAGACGTCGTAGCTTTTTTGAAAGTTGGCTTGGATATTGCAAAACATGTTGTATTTACAAAAGATGAGTCAACAACAAATGTTGAAGATGAGAAAAAATAAAGTGTAATTCTTTTTTGTTAGCATTTGCAACAAAACGCTAACATGATTTAAGAATTTGCTAGCAATTACATAAATAATGTCAGAATCAACAAATGATTTAGATCAAATAACAAGTGTCCCAATCGATCTCGAAGAGAAACCTAAGAAGAAAAAAGTATCCTAAGAAAGTCGCCGCTGGTAAAGCCTTGGCAAAAAAGAACAAGGAAGCAAGAGAGGCGTTAAAAAAGAGCCAGGATAAGGATAAAGAATGTGTTAACCCTTTGAGTTTTTTAGACGTGACTAATGGATTACAAATGACAGCCGCTTTGATAGGTTCTTGTTTAGTGATATATCATGGTTACAGATTTTTTTTACCCACCAAAAGATGAGTCAACCGCCGTAGATGACAAACACGAAATGGTTGTAAGAAGACCTGTTGAGACTAATCAAGTGGAAGAATCGGCCCCAGTCGAGAAACTAAAAGAAGAGAGTAAAACGAATATTGATATGGAATGATTTAAAGATTAACACCTCGTATTTCAAAATGAGTAGTGACAATAAACCTGTTAGTAATGCAAAAGAGGCGGTTGCTCTGGTTGCAATTTCAGCAGGAATTGGTTATGCTGTGAAGAAAGCTTTAAGAAAGGCAGTAACTTCAGATCCTTCTTCGAGTTTGATGAATGCGGTTGAGTGGACGGGAGTTATGATTGGAGCAATTTACGCAAGAGATTACCTCATAGATCAAAAAATTATTCCGACTTAAGAAAATGAAAATAATTAACAAAATGAAGATCATAGGTGTAACAGTATGTGGGTTTTTGCTTGGAAAAAGTCTTATTGATTTATTAAAGACAAACCAGATACCAATGAAGGATTTTAGTGGGGTTATAATAGAGAATACTCATACTTATGACATATCAGGCATTGCGATGACATTTTTTGGTTTCACCGCCGGATTATTGATATAAGGAGTTAAAGTTACCATTCTAAAAAGAATGGCAACATTTTTAACCGTAGCTATTGGTGCGATATTAAATGCAGGTACGTTTATTGGCGGCAGTTACTTGGCAAAGTTTTTGTCAGGAAATGATCAAGACAAAGAAAGAAAGAAAGAAAGAGAAATGATTTGGCTATTGAGAAATACGAAAAAGATTACAACGATTGGAAAGAAAAAATGGGAAAAATAGAACTTTGGAGAGAACAACAAGAAAACGACAAAGAAAACGCTTCATATAATTTTAGAAGCACAGATGAGGCATTAAAGGCCTATGCTGAAACTCATCCGGATGAAAATTTAAGAGAACCTAATTTCAATGATTATTATTCTCCAAGCAAAGACCAAAAGAATGGAGAGATGATATTCACAGGATTAACTGTAGCTGGGTTGGCTTATTGCGTCTCAAAAATATATTGACTTAACGTTTTCGTACGATGGCTAAAATCATACGAAAATGACAGAAATAGATCCAGAAGAAATTCCATTGAATCCTATGGGTGGAGAATATGATGGTGATCATGACGGAGACGATCACGATAGAGGTGGAGATGAAGAAACGGACTTTGGTGGACATGGTGCTCACGACGACGATGGGTTTGACCCAGACGATTATCATAGCGAGGGAGAAAGAAATAGAGCAAAAGAAGCTATTTCAATGTTACAAGATTTTGGTTTGAAAACGCCTACAGGTCTTAGATATTCAATTGCTGATGACAAACAATGCGTTACTGAATATGCAGAAAATAAGGGTTGGTATAAGGTTATAAAGATTGGAATAGACGACTTCGTCCTCGACCCGGTCAACACAGGTGAAGGTCCTGCTTCTTCAAAAGTGTACGAGCTACTTGGTTTGGAAAATAATAATGAGAAAACTATTGATTCAAAGTTAAGAGAAAAGACAGAATCAGAGGAATTCATAAAGAGAGTAAGAATTGGTGAAGAGATAAGAGATAAGATTCTTTATGGTAAAGACGAATATGACAGAATTTGGGTAAAAAGTAAGATGAGATTAAATGCAGCAAAGTTCTTCGTAAGTGAAAATGGAGAATTGATTCCTGAGAAAAAAAGTAATAAACCAAGCCCGAAAGAATTACTTAACTTTTTAGAAAAATCAATAGGAGAGTCATTGAAAGATAATGATCTTGACGTTGACAAAAACAACGAAAAAATAAGTAGTTTGAAAAAAGAATTAAAAGAAACAAAAGAAAAGAACGACAAGTTGAACAGAGCAATCAAGAAATTGACAAACGATAACGAATCATTAAAAAATCGTGTCTCTAGAAGAGACAACTCGATTAAGGCTCTTGAGAATGAGTTGAAAAAGTCGACCTCGCCTGAAGAGAGGAAAAAGTTAGAAGAAGAAATAGAAAAACAAAGGGCAGAGGCGGTTAAGGCAAGGAAAGAAAACGAGGCGGTAATGTAATGAAACGAAACAAAGAAAGGATTGAGGAACTTCAAGCAGAAATAAACGATAACCCAGAAGATAGGGAAAGAATTGAAGAACAAATAAACGAATTAGAACAAGAAAACGAAAGATTAGGGGGAGAGAACGAACAAATTTTCGAAAGACTATCTCTCAAAGAAAAAGTTAAATATATCTTCAAGAAATATGGTTTGTCTGTTGTTGGTGTTTTAGCATCTGTGGGAACTATAATTGGCGTTATCGTATCAAATCTCAAAGCAGGTTTATCAAAGGTGGCAAAAAGTCTTGGAGATGGACTTAAAGAGATTGGAAAAAAGTTGGCTGGGATTCTTCCTGGAATGGTTGAGGCAATAGTTAGTTTTTTTTTAAGGCTGCTGGAGAAGCCATCGGTTTTCTCTCGAAACATGCTTGGTTACTGATTCTTCTCGTGGTCACTTTTGTTGTTGAACAATTTAAGAATAAGAAAAAAAGGTAATAAATATGTATCAGACAAAGCTCATAGGAGAAATAGTAAAAATCAGGTTTTAAGTGTAATAGCAAAAGTAAAAATTGCAAAGCAAATCCAAGGAGCAAAATGCCTTGAGGTTATTTCCTGCCCCTACACAACTTCTCCTTTAATCATTCGTTGTGACCTAGTGGATGAGAGTTCGTTCTTCTCAAACATGAGTGAAGGAGAAAAAGTGTTAGAGAGAGTCAATAATACAGATAAATTCTTGATCGTAGAGAACAGCATACCATCTGTTAAAGCACCCATAAGTAGCACAAAAAGTCTAATAAATGACTTCATGATTGAAATTGAACTATTTAGAGATAAAGCCATATTTAACCATGAATCACTTCCAGAGGCATTCGCTCAAGTTGCTATTCACCATACAAAAAAATAACTTAACTTAAGAGAATATTGAATGAATGATAACAAAAATGAGTGAAGTTATTCAAAAAGAAAGATTGTATCCGGATGCCCCAAGTAATCCTAACACCTACAGGTTATCTGTCTGCTCAAGAATTCTTGAAACGATGAAGAAAAACTTGGAAAGTAATATTAAGAAGAGAAACGAAAAATTAAAAAACCCTCTAGACTTAAAACAGTAAACATATTTTCATCGACTGGCGCTTCAGTTTTATCAGTATCTGGAGCGGGTGTTTCAGGAACTGGTTTTCGTGTTGGTGCACTCTTAGGAGCAACATCTCTAGTGACTATTGCTCTTGACAAGGAAACAATTAGAAAATTAACGATTTATGAAAAGTTAATATCGCTTGACCAATCAAAAATTAGTAGCATTCATGAAATGGTCAATAAGGCACTTTCAGATGAAAACGTCTCTGAGGAAGAGTTTAGAAAAATGAACGACGAACGAAATAATTACGAATCACAAAGAAACGAAATTCTTAAGGTTCCAAAAAAGGGAGGAACGCTAAAAGATCGCAAAGCGTGAGAGACTTGGCAGAAGAACTTTTGAAACTTCTTCGGCAATCGAAAACTTCTTGAACAACGACAAAAGAACCTTTGAAAATTTATTGGATAAATTAGTCATTGACATAAACATTAGCATTAGAAGTCAAGATATAGACCAAAGACTGGAACCAAGCGCCCCTCCAGCATATGAAAATGTTATTTAAAAGTTTATTGTTTCGTATTAAAAAATACGAAACATGAGCAAGAAAGCAATATTCAGCGAAAGAGATAAACTAAGAGCAGTAAGTTCAGATGAATCTGCCATTTTTCATAAAATGTTTCCAAAAGTAAACATACAAGAGTGGCTCAAGAAAAAGAAAAAGGCTTACGATATGTTCAAGAAACATTTCCCTGACGCGAAAGATGAAATATTTTATGAATACGACGCAGACGGAAAATTTATTACATCGTGGAAAGATACTGCTAATGGACCTGGGACCACAAGAGACATCTGGGCCGATGGAAACTTTTTAGTGAACCCAGAATCATTTTCAGAAGACTTGACAGAAGATTTGGGAAGAAGAGTTTTATTTCCATTCACATTATTATTGACTACGGAAACTTATAGCCTCCATCCCACTCCTTTCAATCACTCCACTAAACCAGTGCCTACAGATTTGAAAATTTACGTCACGCCTGAAAAGTCCTTTGTTGCGAAAATGAAAAACGTTTTCATAAATGAAACACTCACTTTTACGACTTCTAAACAGGCTAAAAAGTAGGTAGCGGACCTGACATAGAATTTTGGCCACAACAATTAAGCTTTGCTGTTTGGTGTGCCACTTGTGGATGTGGTATTGGCCTTAATGAAAATTATTCAAAAGTAGTTCAAAGTTTAATTGAATTTCATGTGTATTTCACGATACGAAGAATTCTTTATGAGTTGGGCGTCGCTTTGCCTAATACAAATGCTTTCAACGCGTTGAATAATCCTGTTGACAAAGGAAAATATCAAGCTTTGTGTAATGAGTTTGGATTAAATAACCCTGACCTTCGATGGACGCGTGGAACAAATGGCGGATTAGGTGATGTTTACGCTTATGATCACGTTCACGGTCATTATTCTAACACAAGAACGAGTCCTTGGTTTTCAAATAAAGAAGCAAAGTGGCCTAATGGAGGATTACACTTTTCAGATGAAAGTGGTTCTTCGAGTAAAGTAATTCATCATATTAGAAACGATTTTCATCACGGGAAACAACATGAGTGGTTCGCTTTGAGAAAAGGCAAAGGAATCACAAAAGCAGGACTTGGAAGACTCAATAGAAGCATCGAAGCTTTTGTTTATTGTGATTTGGGAGCACAAGCTAATGTTAGAAATCCGATCGTTGGAGATGGAGGTGGAGTACAAGAAGCACAACAAGAAATGTTGATTTATTTGAAAGCGCCGTGATTGAAGAAGACATTTCGAAAAGTATCTCAATATATCAACTGGCTGTTCAAAACGCAAAAGTGAAATTAGACTTTGCAATCACACCTGGAACTTGGTTGCTTCCTTCTGAATTAGTCATAAACACAGGAAGAGTCGATGGTTATAACAACAAATTACAAAAGGCTACAGATGACATGAAGTTTGGAGCGAATGATTCAGTAAACAAAAAGGTTAGTGAGAATACGAGCCCGAAAAAAGATTCATCTCAAAGTAGTGTAAAACCAGATCATGTTGTACACGAAAGCCAAAAGGTGGCTAACAAAACAATAACCTCAACAAAATTAAATCCTTCAATTAACTCAAGAAGTCACGAAGAAAAATTAGCTTCAATCGCTGTAGTTGTTGGAGGAACTGCTTGGTGGTGGTTTCGTTAATTTCTATTTTGCGAAGAAGGTAGAAATAATAAACTGACAAAAACACAACTTCATATTTTCCTAACAAAAGCGCTCATGGCCATGAGCGTAAGCTCTTTCTTGTTTTATTGTAAACATAACTTTCCTTGATCAATTCATCGCGAGTGCGCTCATGGCATGAGCGCAAAACGACCGAGAAATTCACGATTAACAGAATCACCAACTTCATCTTTTCCTGACAAAAGAGCGCTCATGGCATGAGCGCTTGCTCGTTTCTCGAAACTTATCTCAAATTTCAAAACCACAAATTTTCGGTTTGTATAATTACTTAGTAACATTATCCTTATCATGAAACCCTTTATTTAAAAATGGTAAACAAACCACTACATGAATAAATCACCAAATCGAAAATTCTTGAATCCTAATCACTATTTTAATTCCATCTGGCTTAGTTTGTTCATCGTGTCACTAACAACGTTAGCCCATCTCATCTCATTCTCCTCACATATCTCTCGAATAACTTTCATTTCACTCTTAATTTGATTATGCGAAACTGCACAGTAACCTATCCTTGGATACATTGAAACAA
This sequence comes from Plumapathes pennacea, assembly GCA_964036295.1. Lineage (NCBI taxonomy): Eukaryota > Metazoa > Cnidaria > Anthozoa > Antipatharia > Myriopathidae > Plumapathes > Plumapathes pennacea. The sequence goes on along the minus strand of OZ038463.1, from coordinate 26,081,071 downwards.
GTTCGTGTAACGCTATCAAGAAACGCCTGTAACTTGATGAGTAACTAAGTTGCCCCTCCAAACGATCCCCCAACTTCGCATAATCTTGCTTGAGAACAACTTTAGCTTGCTTCAAAAGCTCGCCCTGCTTCTGAGCGAAAGATAACGTTTTCCTCTTCGTGTCCTTAGTAGCTTTGGCAAGAAGACTGATCATTGAAAAAAATCCTTCCAACTCTTCCGCAGTCGCACCCAACAACTCATCATAATTAATTGACAAGAATGTTGGATCATAATTGGCTTCCAAGATATTAAGCACCTCCTTTCTCTTCCTTTTTCTCTCTGCTTTATTCTCAACCCTCCGCTCTTGTTTCTTCTCTATGTTGCAATAGCACCTATCCAAATCCCTCTTTATGACAGGATACATCCTCGAAAGCGTGTCAAAGTTACTCTTGACATCACCAAGCATCTTTTTTTCCATCTTTCTATTCAAACCCTCTTAACAGTTAACCACTTCCAAACCGTGAGAAAATGTGTCTTCACAAAGAATTCGACATGAATTATTTAGTAACGCAAACAATAATTAAATTTATAACGAAGTTAGTTATGAATTATTTAGTAACGCTAATCTTTTAATCGTCTTCCCTTTCAACTTGATCAACAAACATTTCTACCTCGACATCTTCAATTCTTGACATTGGACTAACAATCGCCTCCGTCAAACTTACTTGCAAATACGCGTTCGTTGAATTAATAAAGACGGAATCAATCTTTATTTTAACATTAACGTCAAAATACTCATCAAGCATAAAATCAGGAGTTAATCGTTTTCCATCATGACCATAAAACTTACTAAAATTTTTTCCATTATGATGACCAACTCTAACAAACATTTTTGGATCTTCTCCAGGTTCCTCTTTCAAAGGATTAAATTTCACAAAACTCGTTCCGCCCGTCTTCTTCCCAATTTGTTTCTTAATCTCTGGTCATTAAATTTCTTAATCCAAGCTTCATCTCTAACAACAGGCCCAAAAATTATTGAAAAATAGAAATGACTTAGCGTTCCATCTTCTTTAAGAACTTTTTTCAAACCAAAAGTTGTAACATCCTTCTTCTCTAAAATTATTGGTTTACTCTTTCCACTAGAGTCTTCTGTGTAAACTTTCATGATGTGAAATTTTTCACCTTTTTTGTTCTTCTTCGTCTCAAAATCAGTAAATCTTAAATTTTCAGTTTTCAGATCTCCGATTTTCATTATTCTTTGTTTTATATTTTAGAAAATCTTAAGTTATATTTTTAATAATTCATAACGAAAAACGTTAATAATTATACCCTTGTTTTACTCACTAAATCATTATTTTTGCAAACCTTACAATTATGCTTATGCTTATCATGTATACAAAACCCTTTTCCACCACATTCCCGACAATAAAACTTCCTTCTGTTATGTTTACAAAAGAATGTTCCTCCGCATTCCCTGCAGGATTGCTTGTGCTTATTATGTTCACAAATTTGCGATCCCCTACAAAGCCTGCAAAAATACTTATACTTCCTATGTACACAACGATACCTCAACCTATTTATGGCTATCTTTTCCTTTATGTTTAATGATATAAGCTCATCAATCTCCACAGGCTCATCCATGATATTACTAATATTATCTTCATTCCTCAAAGTCATTTTTTTATACAATTATCAATTCCTTTAGACCAAAATTCAATTTTTTTCGTCAATCCGAACTCCTTAAATTTCTGAAATTCTTTTAACTTTTTTTCTTAATTCTGCAAAGTGTTATAGGTGGTTTACTATGCCCTCCTAATGTATTAATAGATAGGTATAGATGGTTTCTGGTGTCATAAATCAAAATGCGCCAGAAAACACCGTTTTACCACTACTTATCGAAATCAAAATCAGATAAGAAATCTTTTACCAATTTTCAAGAACATATTCCATGTGGATTTTCATTAATAATTGTTTGTTTTGATTGTGTTATGAAACCAAAACAAGTAGTTTACACATTAGAAAGTGAAGATGTTGTTGAAAAGTTTAATTTTATGATTGATTGTGAGATAAGAGAGATTTATGAAAAATATTTGAAAAATCCAAAGATGATTTTTGGTCAGAAAGAAAAAGAATTTTATAATTCTCAAAAAGTTTGCTACATTTGTAAAGGTTCAGAGAGGGAGAGTTTAATTCTGATAATATAAACTTACCAAAAGTCAGAGAGAAAAATATGGAGAGAGAGTTTGTATTGAATTGTATTCCTCTTAATGAAGAGAAATATATTTCTTTCACTAAATATCTAAAAGTTGATTAGGTGAGATTAGGTGAAAACATGGTGTTCGTCCCAAAGAGTATGTTTTTGAGGTTCAAAATAAAGATAGAAAAAGGGCATGCTGATAACCATCTTGTTCAACATGTATCAAGAAACTTAGTGAATCACATGAAGATTTACTTTGGAGGAAAAAGTATTTGTGATACAGACAGATATGAAATTTTTCATGGGGACCATGACATGGTGACGTGTGAGGAAGATATAAAAAGAGGGTTAATGAATGAGGACAAAAGAAAGATTATGGCGAAAGGATCTGGTGATTCTAAGATCATAAAGGAAGGAAGGTTCCCCTTGAATTTTTTTCCCAAGGGACCCCCTTTGGATTCTTTTCACAAGGGTCACCCTTTGTATATATTTCATAAGGGTTCCCCCTTTGGATTGATTTCGTAAAGGTCCCACCTTTCCATTTTTTTCCTAAGGGTCACCACTTTGGATTTGTTTCATAAGGGTCCCCCCTTAAAATTTATTTTGTAAGGGTCCCCCCTTTGGATTTATTTCGTAAGGGTCCCTCCTTTGAATTTTTTTCGCAAGGGTCCCCCCTTTGGATTTTATTCGTAAGGGTCCCCCTTTGGATATATTTCTTAAGTGTCCCCCTTTGCATTTATTTCGTAAGGGTCCCCCCTTTGGATTTTTTTCCTAAGGGTCCCTCGTTTGGATTGTTTTTCTAAGAGTCCCCCTTTGGATTTTATTCATCAGGGTCCCCCTTTGAATTTAATTTGTAAGGGTCACCACTTTGGATTTTATTCGTAAGGGTCCCCAGTTTGGATTGTTTTTCTAAGAGTCCCCCCTTTGGATTTTATTCATAAGGGTCCCCCCTTTGAATTTAATTTGTAAAGGTCCCCCCACTGGATTTAATTCGTATGGGTCACTACTCTGGAGTTGTTTCATAAGGGTCCCCCTTTGGATTTATTTGTAAGGGTTTACCTATTGGATTTATTTCGTAAGGGTCCCCCCTTTGGATTTATTTCGTAAGGGTCCCCCTTTGGATTTATTTCGGAAGGGTCCGCCCTTTGGAAGTATTTCTTGAGGGTCCCCCCTTTGGATTTTTTCTTAACGGCCCCCCTTTGGATTTATTTCGTAAGGGTACCCCTTTGGATTTATTTTGTAAGGGTCCCCCCTTTGGAGTTATTTCGTAAGGGTCCCCCCTTAGGCTTTATTTCGTAAAAGTCCCCCCTTTGGATTTTTTTCGCAAGGGTCCCTCGTTTGGATTGTTTTTCTAAGGGTCCCCCTTTTGGATATATTTCGTAAGGGTCCCCCATTTGGATTTTATTTGTAAGGGTCCCAACTTTGGATATATTTCCTAAAGGTTCCCCTTTTCGATTTCTTTCATAAGGGACCCCCTTTGGATTTATTTTGTAAGGGTCCCCCTTTTGGATTTTTTTCGTAACGGTCTCCCCTTCGAATTTATTTGGTGAAGGTCCTCCTGTGGATTTTTTTCCAAGGGTCCCCCCAATGGATTTATTTCGTAACGGTACGGCCTTTGGAATTATTTCGTAACAGACCCCCTTTGGATTTATTTCGTAAAGGTCCACCTTTGGATTTATTTTGTAAGGGTCCCCCGTTTGGAGTTATTTCGTAAGGGTCCCCCCTTTGGATTTATTTTGTAATAGTCCCCCTTTTAGATTTTTTTCGTAACGGTACCCCCTTCGAATTTATTTCGTAAAGGTCCTCCTGTGGATTTCTTTTCCAAGGGTCCCCTCATTGATTTATTTCGTAACGGTACGGCCTTTGGAATTACTTCGTAACAGTCCCCCCTTTCGATTTTTTTGTAAGGGTCCCCCCTTTGGATTTATTTGGTAAAGGTTCCCCTTTGGATTGTTTCCGTAAAGGTCCCCCCTTTGGATTTTTTTCTAAGGGTCCTCCATTTGGATTTTATTCGTAAGGGTCCCCCTTTTGGATTGTTTTTCTAAGGGTCTCCCCATTGGATTTATTTTGTAAGGGTTCCCCCTTTGGATTTATTTCGTAAGGGTCCCCCCTTTCGATTTATTTCGGAAAGGTCCACCCTTTGGAAGTATTTCGTAAGGGTCCCCCCTTTGTATTTTCTTCGTAAGAGTCCTCCCTTTGGATTTATTTCGTAAAGGTCCCCCTTTGGATTTATTTTGTAAGGGTCCCCCCTTTGGAGTTAGTTCGCAAGGGCCCCCCTTTGGATTTATTTTGTAAGATTCCCCCCTTTGGATTTTTTTCGTAAGGGTCCCTCGTTTGGATTGTTTTTCTAAGGGTCCCCTTTTGGAAATATTTCGTAAGGGTGCCCCATTTGGATTTTATTTGTAAGGGTCCCCACTTTGGACATATTTCGTAAAGGTTCCCCTTTTCGATTTGTTTCATAAGGGACCCCCTTTGGATATATTTTGTAATAGTCCCCCTTTTAGATTTTTTTCGTAACGGTACCCTTTTCGAATCTATTTCGCAAAGGTCCTCCTGTGGATTTTTTTTTCCAAGGGTCCCCCCATTGGATTTATTTCGTAACGGTACGGCCTTTGGAATTATTTCGTAACAGTCCCCCCTTTCGATTTTTTCGTAAGGGTCCCCCCTTTGGATTTATTTGGTAAGGTTCCCCCTTGGATTGTTTCCGTAAAGGTCCCCCCTTTGGATTTTTTTCCTAAGGGTCCTCCATTTGGATTTTATTCGTAAGGGTCCCCCTTTTGGATTGTTTTTCTAAGGGTCTCCCCATTGGATTTATTTTGTAAGGGTTCCCCCTTTGGATTTATTTCGTAAGGGTCCCCCCTTTCGATTTATTTCGGAAAGGTCCACCCTTTGGAAGTATTTCGTAAGGGTCCCCCCTTTGTATTTTCTTCGTAAGAGTCCTCCCTTTGGATTTATTTCGTAAAGGTCCCCCTTTGGATTTATTTTGTAAGGGTCCCCCCTTTGGAGTTAGTTCGCAAGGGCCCCCCTTTGGATTTATTTTGTAAGATTCCCCCCTTTGGATTTTTTTCGTAAGGGTCCCTCGTTTGGATTGTTTTTCTAAGGGTCCCCTTTTGGAAATATTTCGTAAGGGTGCCCCATTTGGATTTTATTTGTAAGGGTCCCCACTTTGGACATATTTCGTAAAGGTTCCCCTTTTCGATTTGTTTCATAAGGGACCCCCTTTGGATATATTTTGTAATAGTCCCCCTTTTAGATTTTTTTCGTAACGGTACCCTTTTCGAATCTATTTCGCAAAGGTCCTCCTGTGGATTTTTTTTTCCAAGGGTCCCCCCATTGGATTTATTTCGTAACGGTACGGCCTTTGGAATTATTTCGTAACAGTCCCCCCTTTCGATTTTTTCGTAAGGGTCCCCCCTTTGGATTTATTTGGTAAGGTTCCCCCTTGGATTGTTTCCGTAAAGGTCCCCCCTTTGGATTTTTTTCCTAAGGGTCCTCCATTTGGATTTTATTCGTAAGGGTCCCCCTTTTGGATTGTTTTTCTAAGGGTCTCCCCATTGGATTTATTTCGTAAGGGTTCCCCTTTTGGATTTATTTCGTAAGGGTCCCCCCTTTCGATTTATTTCGGAAAGGTCCACCCTTTGGAAGTATTTCGTAAGGGTCCCCCTTTGGATTGTTTCCGTAAAGGTCCCCCCTTTGGATTTTTTTCCTAAGGGTCCTCCATTTGGATTTTATTTGTAAGGGTCCCCCTTTTGGATTGTTTTTCTAAGGGTCTCCCCATTGGATTTATTTCGTAAGGGTTCCCCCTTGGATTGTTTCCGTAAAGGTCCCCCCTTTGGATTTTTTTCCTAAGGGTCCTCCATTTGGATTTTATTCGTGAGGGTCCCCCTTTTGGATTGTTTTTCTAAGGGTCTCCCCATTGGATTTATTTCGTAAGGGTTCCCCCTTTGGATTTATTTCGTAAGGGTCCCCCCTTTCGATTTATTTCGGAAAGGTCCACCCTTTGGAAGTATTTCGTAAGGGTCCCCCTTTGGATTGTTTCCGTAAAGGTCCCCCCTTTGGATTTTTTTCCTAAGGGTCCTCCATTTGGATTTTATTCGTAACGGTCCTCCATTTGGATTTTATTTGTAAGGGTCCCCCTTTTGGGTTTATTTTGTAAGGGTCCCCCTTTGGATTTATTTCGTAAGGGTCACTCCTTTGTATTTATTTCATATTGGTCGCCCCTTTGCATTAATTTCGTAAGAGTCCCCCCTTTGGAATCATTTCGTAAGGGTCCCCCCTTTGGATTTTTTTCGTGAGGGTTCCCCCTTTAGACTTATTTTGTAAGGGTCCCCCCTTTGGATTTTCTTCCTTAGGGTTATCCCTTTCGATTTATTTCGTAAGGTTCACCATTTTGGATTTATTTCCTAAAGGTCCCCCTTTGGAGTTATTTCATAAGAGTCCCCTTTCGATTTTATTCTTAAGGGTCCCCGATTTGAATTTATTTTTTAAGGGTCCCCCCTTTGGATTTATTTCGCAAGGGTCCCCCCTTTTGAGTTATTTCGTAAGGGTCCCCGCTTTGGATATATTTCGTAAGGGTCCCCCTTTGGATTTTTTTGTAAGGATCTCTCGTTTGGATTATTTTTCTAAAGGTCCCCCTTTTGGATTTTTTCGTAAGGGTCCCCCCTTTGGATACATTTCGTAAAGGTCCCCTTTGGATTTTTTTCGTAAGGGTCCCCCCTTTGGATATATTTCTTAAGGGTTCCCCTTTCAATTTATTTCATGAGGACACCCCTTTGGATTTATTTTGAAAGGGTTCTCCCTTTGGAATTTTTTTTAAGGGTCCCCTCTTTAAATTTTTTTCGTAAGGGACCCCCCTTTGGATTGATTTCGTAAGGGTCACCAGTTTGGATTTGTTTCTTAAGGGTCCCCCCTTTGAATTTGTTTTGTAAGATTCCCCCTTTGGATTTATTTCGTAAGGGTCACCAAAGTGGATTTGTTACATAAGGGTCCCTTTTCGTAAGGGTCCCTTCTTTGGATTTATTTTGTAAGGGTCCCCCCTTTGGATTTATCTCATAAGGGTCCCCCCTTTGGATATTTTTCGTAAGGATCCCCTTTGGAATTTTTTCGTAAGGGTCCCCCTTTGGAGATTTTTCGTAAGGGTCCCCCTTTTTGATATATTAAGTAAACTTTCCCCCTTTCAATTTATTTCATAAGGGTTCACCCGTTTGGATTTATTTTGTAAGGGTCCCCCCTTTGGATTTTATTCGTAAGGTCCCCCTTTGGATTTTTTTCGTAAGGGTCCCCCTTTAGATTTATTTTGTAAGGGTCCCCCCTTTCGATTTATCCTATAATGGTTCGCCCTTTGGATTTTTACGTATGGGTTCCCCCTTTGGATTTATTTCGTAAGGGTACCCCCTTTGGAGTTATTTTGTAAGGGTCCCCCTTTGGATTTATTTCATAAGGGTCCCCCCTTCGGATGTATTTTGTAAGGGTCCCTCCTTCGAACTTTTTTTCAAGGATCCCTCCTTTGGATTATTTTACTAAGGGTCCCCCATTTGGATTTTATTCCTAAGGGTCCCCCATTGTATTTTTTTCGTAAGGGTCCCCCCTTTTGGATTTATTTTGTAACGGTCCCCCTTTGGATTTTTTTCATAAGGGTGCACCCTTTGGATTTTATTCGTAAGGGTCCCCCCTTTGGATTTTATTTGTAAGGGTCCCCCCTTTGGATTTATTTTTTAAGGGTTCCCCTTTCGATTTTTCCATAAGGGTGCCCACTTTGGATTCTTTCATAAGGGTCTCCCATTTGGAATTTTTCGTAAGGGTCCCCCCTTTGGAATTTTTTTAAAAGGGTCTCCCCTTTGGATACATTTCGTAAGGGTTGCCCTTTTCAATTTATTTCTTAAGGGACCTCCCTTTGGATTTATTTGTAAGGGTTCTCCCTTTGGATTTATTTCCTAAGGGTCCCCCCTTTGGATTTATTTCGTAAGGGACCCCCTTTGCAGTTATTTGGTAAGGGTCCCCCTTTGGATTTATTTCATAAGGGTCCTTCCTTTGGATTTATTTCCTAAGGGTCCCCGTTTGGAGTTATTTTGTAAGGGTCCCTCCTTTGAACTTTTTTGCAAGGGTCCCTCGTTTGCATTATTTTACTGAGGGTCCCCCCTTTGGATTTTATTCGTAAGGTTCCACCCTTTGTATTTTTGTCGTAAAGGTCCCCCCATTAGATTTATTTTCTAAGGGTCCCCTTTGGACTTATCTCATAAGGGTCCCCGCTTTGGATTTTATTCGGGAGGGTCCCCCCTTTGGATTTTTTTCGTAAGGGTCCCCCCTTTTGATTTATTTCGTAAGGGTCCCCCCTTTGGAGTTATTCGGAAGGGTCCCTCGTTTTGATTGTTTTTCTAAGGGTATCCCCTTTGGATTTTATTCGTAAGGGTCCGCCTTTTGGAGTTATTTCGTTAGGGTCCCCGCTTCTGATTTTTTCGTAAAGGTCCACCCCTTTGGATATATTTCGTAAGGGTTCCCCCTTTGGATTGTTTCCATAAAAGGCCCCTTTGGATTTTTTTCCTAGGGGTCCTCCATTTGGATTTTGTTCGTATGGGTCCCCCTTTTGGATATATTTTGTAAGGGTCCCCCCCTTTGGACTTATTTCGTAAGGGTCCCTTCTTTGTGTTTATTTCATAAGGGGCCACGCTTTCCATTTATTTCGTTAGGGTCCCCCTTTGGAATAATTTCGGAAGGGTCCCCCCTTTGGATTTTTTTCGTCAGGGTCCCCCTTTGGATTTATCTCATAAGGGTGCCCCCTTTCGATTTTTTTCGTAAGGGTCCCCCCTTTGGAGTTTTTTCGTAAGGTTTCCCCCTTTGGATACATTTCGTAAGGGTTACCCCTTTCAATTTATTTCATTCAGATATGAAATTTTTCATGGGGACCATGACATGGTGACGTGTGAGGAAGATATAAAAAGAGGGTTAATGAATGAGGACAAAAGAAAGATTATGGCGAAAGGATCTGATGATTCTAAGATCATAAAGGAAGGAAGGTTCCCCTTGAATTTTTTTCCCAAGGGACCCCCTTTGGATTCTTTTCACAAGGGTCACCCTTTGGATATATTTCGTAAGGGTTCCCCCTTTGAATTGTTTCCGTAAAGGTCCCTCCTTCGGACTTTTTTCCTAAGGGCCTAATTTATTTCGTAAGGGTACCTCCTTTCAATTTATTTCATAAGGGACCCCCTTTGGAGTTATTTTGTAAGGGTCCCCGCTTCTGATTTTTCCGTAAGGGTCCCCCCTTTGGATATACTTCGTAAGGGTTCCCCCTTTGAATTGTTTCCGTAAAGGTCCCCCCTTCGGACTTCTTTCCTAAGGGGCCTTGATTTAGATTTTATTCGTAAGGTTCCCCCTTTTGGAATCACTTCGTAAGGGTCCCTCCTTTGTATTTATTTCATAATGGTCCCCCTTTTATATTTATTTCGTAAGAGTCCCCCCTTTGGAATCATTTCGTAAGGGTCCCCCTTTGGATTTTTTTCGTAAGGGTTCCACCTTTTGGATTTATTTCGTAAGGGTCCCCTCTTTGGAGTTATTTTGTAAGCGTCACTCCTTTGAACTTATTTTGCAAAGGTCCCTCGTTTTGATTGTTTTTTTAAGGGTCCCCTTTGGATCTTATTTGTAAGGGTCCCCCTTTGGACTTTTTTCGTAAGGGTCCCCCCTTTGGAATTTTTTCGTAAGGGTCTGCCCTTTGGAGTTATCTCGTAAGGGTCCCCCCTTTGGATACATTTCGTAAGGGTTCTCCCTTTCAATATTTTTCATAAGGGTCCCCCCTTTGAATTTATTTTGTAATGGTCCCCTCTTTGGATTTATTTCGTAAGGGTTCCCCCTTTGGATTGTTTCCATAAAGTTCCCCCTTTTGGAATTTTTTCCTAAGGGTCCTTCATTTGGAAATTATTCGTAAGGGTCCCCCTTTTGGATTTATTTTGTAAGGGTCCCCCCTTTGGATTTATTCCGTAAGGGTCCCTCCTTTGTATTTATTTCATAAGGGACCCCCCTTTGCATTTATTTCGTAAGGGTCCCCCCTTTGGAATCACTTCGTAAGGGTCCCCCTTTGGATTTCTTTCGTAAGGATCCCCCTTTGGAATTTTTTCGTAAGAGTCCCCCTTTTGGAGATTTTTCGTAAGGGTCCCCCTTTTGGATATATTAAGTAAGGGTTCCCCCTTTGAAATTATTTCATAAGGGTTCACCCGTTTGGATTTATTTTGTAAGAGTCCCCCCTTTGGATTGATTTCGTAAGGTTCACCACTTTGGATTTGTTTCATAAAGGTACACCCTTTGAATTTATTTTGTAAGGGTCCCCCTTTGGAATTATTTCGTAAGTTTCGCTCCTTTGTATTTATTTCATATTGGTCCCCCCTTTTCCTTTATTTCGTAAGAGTCCCCCCTTTGGAATCATTTCGTAAGGGTCCCCCCTCTGGTTTTTTTTCGTAAGGTTTCCCCCTTTAGATTTATTTCGTAAGGGTCCCCCCTTTGGATTTTCTTCCTTAGGGTTATCCCTTTCGATTTATTTCGTAAGGTTCACCACTTTCGATTTATTTCGTAAGGGTCCCCCCTTTGGAGTTATTTCGTAAGAGTCCCCCTTTCGATTTTATTCTTAAGGGTCCCCCCTTTGAATTTATTTTTAAGGGTCCCCCTTTTGGATTTATCTCGTAAGGGTCACCACTTTCGATTTGTTTCCTAAGGGTCCCCACTTTAAATTTTTTTAAGGGTCTCCCCTTTCGATTTATTTCGTAAGGGTCCACCTTTGGATTTTTTTGTAAGGGTCCCCCCTTTGGATATATTTCGTAAGGGTCCACCTTTGGATTTTTTTCGTAAGGGTCTACCCTTTGGATATATTTCGTAAGGGTTCCCCTTTCAATTTGTTTCATAAGCGACACCCCTTTGGATTTGTTTCTTAAGGGTCCCCCCTTTCTTTTGTAAGGTTCCCTCTTTGGATTTATTTCGTAAGGGTCACCACATTGGATTTGTTGCATAATGGACCCCCCTTTGGATTTACATCGTAAGGGTCACCACATTGGAGTTGTTTGATAAGGGTCCCCCTTTGGATTTTTTTGTAAATGTCTCCCCATTGGAGTTATTTCGTAAGAGTCACCTCTTCGAATTTGTTTCAAAACGGTACCCCCTTTGGATTCATTTCGTAAGGGTCACCACTTTTGAATTGTTTCATAAGGGTCTCCCCTTTTGATTTATTTCGTAAGGGTCCCGCCTTTGGATTTATTTTGTAAGGGTCTGCCCTTTGGAAGTATTTCGTAAGGGTCCTCCCTTTGGAGTTATTTTGTAGGGGTCTCCGCTTTGGATTTATTTCGTAAGGGTCCCCCTTTGGATTTTTTTGTAAGGATCTCTCGTTTGGATTATTTTTCTAAGGGTCCCCCTTTGGATATATTTCGTAAGGGTCCCCCTTTGGATTTTTTTCGTAAGGGTCCACCCTTTGGATCTATTTCGTAAGGGTTCCCCCTTTCAATTTATTTCATAAGGGACACCCCTTTAGATTTATTTTGAAAGGCTTCTCCCTTTGGAATATTTTTTAAGGGTCACCCCTTTAAATTTTTTTGTAAGGGTCCCACCTTTGGATTTATTTTTTAAGGGTCCCCCTTTGGATTGATTTCGTAAGAGTCACCAGTTTGGATTTGTTTCTCAAGGGTCCCCCCTTTGAATTTGCTTTGTAAGGTTCCCCCTTGGGATTTATTTTGTAAGGGTAAACACATTGGATTTGTTGCATAAGGGTCCGGTCTTTGGATTTACTTCGTAAGGGTCACCTCTTTGGAGTTCTTTCATAAGGGTCCCCCCTTTGGATTATTTTGTAAGGGTCTCCCCATTGGAGTTATTGCTGGCGACGTAGGAGCCAGCAAATATTCTTACAAAAGTGAAATTTTCTAAAGATGTGTGTCCGGAAGCAGTCACGTGTCGACTGATAACCAATTAGATGCAGACATCTGCACATGCGCATGGAGCGTCATGATGTTCAGCACATGGTTTTGTCTCCCGAGTTGAAGCGAAGTGTTGTCGGGTGAGTGTTAATTTTATATCAATCCTTTTTCGAAATGAGGGTTGTGTGGAACGATTTATCAAAGCATTCGAGGTTTGTGTATCTATGGTCGGTCGAATGCGCGATATTCAACTCAAATCGCTTTGAGTGAAACTCCGAAGCTGTTATCGAAGCGTTCGTTGTCAATGCATACTCGCAGCAAGAAAACTATTAATAAGTCATTGCACTTGGTGGCCATTGAGCCAACTGACCCGCTGTGGTCGCAAAACAAAACAAAAGAACTTAGCCATTGCGATCGGTCGCCGTTGAGCGAACAACCAAGCTATGGTACACAGCGAACGAAGCCTTGCATAATCGTTCTGTTAATTCAGAATTTGTGGGAAACTATGGAAAATACAGCAACGATGTTGTATCGTGCACAAATCTCGCGAATACAGACAGGCAGCTAAATGTTCCAAAAAACGGGACCGTGAGCCATCTAGAATCCCTGCTAAGAAACTCTTGAATGCGATGCGTAGAAAAATTCGTAGGAGGAAAATAAGATCTTATGTTAGAAGTTTTATTCCAAGGTCATCACGACTACATGAGCAGACATTATAAATATTTACACTCAGTATGCTGTATGTATGAAATGTGTGAGACGTCCCAAAGACGCAGGCGTTGTCCTTGGCAAGCTAGACCAGACACATTCTCAATGGATGCTGTATTTTCAGCACAGAAATGTAAACACATTGCTTTAAAAGGTTGCATGCTGTCTTGTAATACTTCACAACATTTGCCAATGCAATGCCTGAGTGAAATGCTTTCCCATTTAGGTTTAAAACCATTGGATGTTGGTGGCTCTGGTGATTGCTTCTTTAAAGCAGTTTCTCATCAGCTTTATCAAACAGCTGCTTTACATGCAAGAGTTCGGATGGCTGGAACAGATCTTTAATTACCCATTCTGATTTATTCAGGAAATATGTTACTGATATTTCATGGGAGAGTTACATTGTACAAATGTTAACAGTGGGTACATGGTGTGACAACATTATTGTTCAAGCAGTATCCAATGCTCTTAACTGTGTGATACTGTACATATAACACAGTCCAATAATCATGCTTATGTTATTATTACTCTACAGCTTATCTCCACAATCAACTCATCACTCAATTTGACAACTGCATCAGATAATGACCTCCTAATTGCCATATTGGAAGCAAACAAAACACTCAAGTTAACCTATGACAACCTGTCTTATCAAGTCACAGAATCTGAGGTCACCTGAAAACCCTATTACTCAGCTCAGTGCTTCAAGCCATCACGACAAACAAAATGCTCATAAACTTCAATACTATCAGCAAATCCACATACAAGTTCATCTTATACTGTTATTTATTGTTATGACAGTTTGATAAATGAAATACCATAGTTTGAAAAGTTACTATTACATCACTGTTTAAATTCTATTGACGCCACAGAAAAAGTGAACTGCACCTTTTTGAATGAGGTATACAGCTTCACATATTGTTATGTTACCGTTTATATTGAAATCAAAGGACTTTGATAGAAATCAACTACACCTTAGGTGCATAGAGCTTCATGATGTTCATGTTGTTATTGTTTAAAAGTTGTTTGATACAAGTTTGTTACCAATATGGGACTTTTTATGCTGCAATCAGAACACTGACAAAAATAAACAGCAAATTTTTCTATTATTTGGTGTACATCCCTGATAAAAAGTATCCCCCCACTCCTTCACTCTCTTGGAAGGTAATTTACTTGAATCTAATAGCAATTTAATTTTTTAAATTGAATGCAATTCCAATTGAAAAATACAACTGTTTATTCTGAACTCTGCTGTTCGATACAGCACAGCAAGTGATAACACATTGCAACAAATATTAGATGCGCTGAATGGCCACGCCAGCACTTCACTTCTCCTTGAGGATTACTAGTTTCGTAAGAGTCCCCCTTTCGATTTCATTCTTAAGGGTCCCCCCTTTGAATATATTTTTAAGGGTCCTCCCTTTGCATTAATTTCGTAAGGGTCAGCACTTTGGAGTTGTTTCATAAGGGTCCCCACTTCAGATTTTTTTTAAGGGTCTCCCCTTCCGATTTGTTTCGTAAGGGTCCCTCTTTTGGATTTATTTCGTAAGGGTCCCGCCTTTGGATTTATTTCGTAAGGGTCTGCCCTTTGGAAGTATTTCGTAAGGGTCCTCCCTTTGGATTGTTTTCGTAACGGTCCCCCCTTTGGATTTATTTCGTAAGGGTCCCGCCTTTGGATTTATTTCGTAACGGTCCCCCCTTTGGAGTTTTTGTAAGGATCTATCGTTTGGATTATTTTTCTCAAGGTCCCCTTTTTGGATTTTTTCATAAGGGTCCCCGCTTTGGATATATTTCGTAAGGGTCCCCCTTTGGATTTTATTCGTATTTTATTTGGATTTTAGTCATACGAAGTAATTTCATCATGGGAAGTGTCATGTTTTAATGTGCTACAGCTACTTGAACATGATGCACACGCTGGGAAGATGAGATAAGGCTATTAAAGCTACTTAAGATGTCGGGTATTCCCCAGTCAATCCCATTACAAAATGACAACACATGTTGTCACAATTCCTCCACAAAACATATCAGCTTGAAAATTCACTCAACAAGGTTGCCAGGTTGTATAGCAAGCGTCACACAAGTACTGTCACGTGCATCGGAAAGCAATGAAAACTGGGTTGTTGCAAACGAAGAATATTCCTACGGGGCCTTCGATAATTGTTTTCTCTCAATTATTATAATACACTTTTTCGTGAATGTCTGTTTGACCGAAATTAGAAGAAAAGAGGGCAAGAAAAATAAAGGGAGCTTTTGGATCCGTCATGTGCAAAAACTGACTCGGCTATAATATCTTTTGCATATAAACGCACTAATCATTGTACTAATGACGTCACAAGCGCACTGGCCACGGGCCTCTCTTGTTTCGTAAGAATTCCACCTTTGGAATTTTTTCGAAACTGTCCCCCCTCTGGAGTTTCTTCTTAAGGGTCCCCCCTTTGGATATATTTCGTAAGGGTTCTCCCTTTCAATTTATTTCATAAGGGACACCCCTTTGGATTTATTTTGTAAGGGTTCTCGCTTTGGAATTTTTTTCTAAAGGACCCCCTTTGGAGTTTTTTCATAAAGGTCCCCCCTCTGGATTTATTTTCTAAAGGTCCCCCCTTTGGATTGATTTCGTAAGGGTCACCACTTTGGATTTGTTTCATACGTGTCCCCCATTTGAATTTACTTTGTAAGGGTCCCCCTTTGGAATTATTTCATAAGGGTGCCTTCTTTGTATTTATTTCATAAGGGGCCACGCTTTACATTTATTTTGTAAGGGTCCCCCCTTTGGATTTATTTCTTAGGGGTCCCCCCTTTGAATTTTATTCGTAACGGTCCCCCCTTTGGAGTTATTTTGTAATCGTCCCTCCTTTGAACTTTCTTTGCAAGGGTCCCTCGTTTGGATTGTTTTTCTAAGGGTCCCCCTTTCGATTTTATTCGTAAGGGTCCCCTCTTTGGATTTTTTTCGTAAGGTTCCCCTTTGGATTTATCTCATAAGGGTCCCCCTTTTCGAATTGTTTTCGTAAGTGTCCCCCTTTGTAGTTTTTTCGTAAGAGTCCCCCTTTGGATACATTTCGTAAGGGTTCCCTCTTTCAATTTATTTCATAAGGGACCCCCTTTGGATATATTTTGTAAGGGTTCTCCCTTTGGATTATCTTTTAAGGGTCACCACTTTGGATTTGTTTCAAAAGAGTCCTCCTTTTGAATTTATTTTGTAAGGGTCACCTCTTTGGTATTATTTCGTAATGGTCACCACATTGGATTTCTTTCATAAGGTTCCCCCCTTTGGATTTATTTCCTAAGGATCACTACTTTGGATTTGTTTCATAAGGGTCCCCCCTTTGAATGTATTTTGTAAGGGTTCTCCCCTTCGATTTATTTCTTAAGGGTCCCTATTTATTTCATAAGGGTCCACCCTTTGCATTTATTTCGTAAGGGTCCCCCCTTTGGAATCATTTCGTAAGGTTTCCCTCTTTGCATTTATTTCGTAAGGGTCCCCCGTTTGGATTTATTTCGTAACGGTCCCCCCTTTGGAGTTATTTCCTAAGGGTACCTCCTTTGAACTATTTTTCCAAGGGTCCCTCGTTTGGATTGTTTTTCTAAGGGTCCGCCCTTTGGATTTTATTCCTAAGGGTCCCCCTTTGGAGTAATTTCGTAAGGGTTCCCGCTTCTGATTCTTTCGTAAGGGTCCCCCCTTTGGATATATTTCGTACGTGTTCCCCCTTTGGATTGTTTCCGTAAAGGTCCCCCTTTGGATTTTTTCGTAAGGGTCCTCTTTTTTCGTTTCCCGGAAGAGTCCTCCTTTTTGATATATTTTGTAAGGGTTTTCCCTTTGGATTATTTTTTAAGGGTCACCACTTTGGACTTGTTTCATAAGGGTCCTCCTTTTGAATATATTTTGTAAGGGTCCCCTCTTTGGATTTATTTCGTAATGGTCACCAAATTGGATTTGTTTCATAAGGGTCCCCCTTTGGATTTATTTCGTAAGGATCACCACTTTGGAGTTGTTTCATAAGGGTCCCCCCTTTGGATTTTTTTTGGAACGGTCTCCCCATTGGATTTATTTCGTAAGGGTCCCCCTTTTAATATATTTCGTAAGGGTTCCCCCTTTCAATTTATTTCATGATTGACCCCCTTTGAATTTACTTTGTAAGGGTTTTCCCTTTGGATTTATTTTGTAAGGGTCCTCCCTTTGGAGTTATTTCGTAAGGGTCCCCCCTTTGGAGTTATTTCCTAAGGGTCCCCGCTTCTTATTTTTGGTAAGGGTCCCCCATTTGGATATATTTCGTAAGGGTTCCCCGTTTAGATTGCTTCTCTAAAGGTCCCCCCTTTGGATTTTTTTTCCCAAGAATCCTCCATTTGGATTTTATTCGTGAGGGTCCCCCTTTTGGATTTATGTTGTAAGGGTCCCCCCTTTGGATGTATTTCTTAAGGGTCCCTCCTTTGCATTTATTTCATAACGGTCCCCCCTTTGCATTTATTTCGTAAGGGTCTCCCTTTTCGAATCATTTCGTAAGGGCCCCCCTTTGGATTTTTTTCGTAAGGGTTCCCCCTTTGGATTTATTTCGTAGGGGTCCCCCCTTTGGATTTATTTCGTAACGGTCCCCCCTTTGCAGTTATTTTGTAATCGTCCCTCCTTTGAACTTTTGTGGCAAGGGTCCCTTGTTTGGATTGTTTTTCTAAGGGTCCCCCTTTCGATTTTATTCGTAAGGGTCCCCTCTTTGGATTTTTTTCGTAAGGTTCCCCTTTGGATTTATCTCATAAGGTTGCCCCCTTTGGATTTTTTTCTTAAAGGTCCCCCTTTGGATTTATCTCATAAGGGTCCCCCCTTTGGAATTATTTTCGTAAGTTCCCCCTTTGTAGTTTTTTCGTAAGAGTCCCCCCTTTGGATACATTTCGTAAGGGTTCCCCCTTCCAATTTATTTCATAAGGGACCCCCTTTGGATATATTTTGTAAGGGTTCTCCCTTTGGATTATATTTTAAGGGTCACCACTTTGGATTTGTTTCATAAGGGTCCTCCTTTGGATTTATCTCATAAGGGTCCCCCTTTGGAATTGTTTTCGTAAGTGTCCCCCTTTGTAGTTTTTTCGTAAGAGTCCCCCTTTGGATACATTTCTTAAGGGTTCCTCCTTTCAATTTATTTCATAAGGGACCCCCTTTGGATATATTTTGTAAGGGTTCTCCCTTTGGATTATTTTTAAGGGTTATCACTTTGGATTTGTTTCATTAGGGTCCTCCTTTTGAATTTATTTTGTAAGGGTCACCTCTTTGCTATTACTTCGTAATTGTCACCACATTGGATTTGTTTCATAAGGGTCCCCCTTTGGATTTATTTCGTAAGGGTCACTACTTTGGAGTTGTTTCATAAGGGTCCCCCTTTGGATTTTTTTTGTAAGGGTCTCTTCATTGGATTTATTTCGTAAGGGTCCCCCCTTTGGATTTATTTCGTAAGGGTCCCCCGTTTCGATTTATTTCGGAAGGGTCCGCCCTTTGGAAGTATTTCGTAAGGATCCAGCCAGTCACCACTTTGGATTTGTTTCATAAGGGTCCCCCCTTTGAATTTATTTTGTAAGGGTCCCCCTTTTGGATTTATTTCGTAAGGGTCCCTTCTTTGTATTTATTTCATAAGGGTCCACCCTTTGCATTTATTTCGTAAGGGTCCCCCCTTTGGAATCATTTCGTAAGGTTTCCCTCTTTGCATTTATTTCGTAAGGGTCCCCCGTTTGGATTTATTTCGTAACGGTCCCCCCTTTGGAGTTATTTCCTAAGGGTACCTCCTTTGAACTATTTTTGCAAGCGTCCATCGTTTGGATTGTTTTTCTAAGGGTCCGCCCTTTGGATTTTATTCCTAAAGGTCCCCCTTTGGAGTAATTTCGTAAGGGTTCCCCCTTCTGATTCTTTCGTAAGGGTCCCCCCTTTCGATATATTTCGTACGGGTTCCCCTTTGGATTGTTTCCGTAATAATCCCTCTTTGGATTTTTTCCTAAGGGTCCTATATTTTCCTTTTATCCGTAAGGGTCCTCCTTTTTGATATATTTTGTAAGGGTTTTCCCATTGGATTATTTTTTAAGGCTCACCACTTTACACTTGTTTCATAAGGGTCCTCCTTTTGAATTTATTTTGTAAGGGTCCCCTCTTTGGATTTATTTCGTAAGGGTCCCCCCTTTGGATATATTTCGTAAGGGTCCCTCGTTTCGATTTATTTCGGAAGGGTCCGCCCTTTGGAAGTATTTCGTAAAGATCCAGATTTTGGATTTACTTCGTGAGGGTCCCCCCTTTCGATTTATTTTGTAAGAGTCCCCCCTTTGGAATTTTTTTGTAAGGGTCCCCCTTTGGAGTTTTTTCGTAAGGATCCCCCTTTGGATATATTTCGTAAGGGTTCCCCCTTTCAATTTATTTCATGATTGACCCCCTTTGAATTTACTTTATAAGGGTTCTCCCTTTGGATTTATTTCGTAAGGGTCCCTCCTTTGGATTTATTTCGTAAGGGTCCTCCCTTTGGAGTAATTTTCCAAGAATCCTCCATTTGGACTTTATTCTTGAGGGTCCCCCCTTTGGATGTATTTCGTAAGGGTCCCTCCTTTGTATTTATTTCATAAGGTTCCCCCTTTGCATTTATTTCGTAAGGGTCTCCCCTTTGGAATCATTTCGTGAGGGTCCCCCCTTTGGATTTTTTTGTAAGGGTTCCCCCTTTGGATATATTTCGTAGGGGTCCCCCCTTTGGATATATTTCGTAACGATCCCCCCTTTGGAGTTATATTGTAATCGTCCCTCCTTTGAACTTTTTTTTGCAAGGGTCACTCGTTTGGATTGTTTTTCTAAAGGTCCCCTTTGGATTTTATTCGTAAGGGTCTCCTCTTTGGATTTTTTCCTAAGGTTCCCCTTTGGATTTATTTTTATAAGGGTACCCCCTTTGGATTTTTTTCGTAAGGGTCCTCCTTTGGATTTATCTCATAAGGGTACCCCCTTTGGATTTTTTTCGTAAGGGTCCTCCTTTGGATTTATCTCGTAAGGGTCCCCCCTTTGGAATTTTTTTCGTAAGTGTCCCCCTGTGTAGTTTTTTCGTAAGGGTCCCCCCTTTGGATACATTTCGTAAGGTTCCCCCTTTCAATTTATTTCATAAGGGACCCCCTTTGGATATATTTTGTAAGGGTTCTCCCTTTGGATTATTTTTTAAGGGTCACCACTTTGGATTTGTTTCATAAGGGTCCTCCTTTGGATTTATCTCATAAGGGTCCCCTTTTTGGAGTTGTTTCATAAGGGTCCCCCCTTTGGATTTATTTTGTAAGTGTCTCCAAATTGGATATATTTCGTAAGGGTCCCTTCATTTATTTCGGAGGAGTACGACCTTTGGAAGTATTTCGTAAGGATCCAGCCAGTCACCACTTTGGATTTTTTTCGTAAGGGTCCCCCCCTTTGGATTTATCTCATAAGGTTCCCCCCTTTGGATTTTTTTCGTAAGGATCCCCCCTTTGGATATATTTCGTAAGGGTTCACCCTTTCAATTTATTTCATGATTGACCCCCTTTGAATTTACTTTATAAGGGTTCTCCCTTTGGATTTATTTCGTAAGGGTCCCCCCTTTGGATTTATTTCGTAAGGGTCCTCCCTTTGGAGTTATTTCCCAAGAATCCTCCATTTGGACTTTATTCGTGAGGATCCCCCTTTGGATGTATTTCGTAAGGGTCCCTCCTTTGTATTTATTTCATAAGGTTCCCCCTTTGCATTTATTTCGTAAGGGTCTCCCCTTTGGAATCATTTCGTGAGGGTCTCCCCTTTGGATTTTTTTCGTAAGGGTTCCCCCTTTGGATTTATTGCGTAGGGGTCCCCCCTTTGGATTTATTTCGTAACGGTCCCCCCTTTGGAGTTATATTGTAATCGTCCCTCCTTTGAACTTTTTTTGCAAGGGTCACTCGTTTGGATTGTTTTTCTAAAGGTCCCCTTTGGATTTTATTCGTAAGGGTCCCCTCTTTGGATTTTTTTCCTAAGGTTCCCCTTTGGATTTATCTCATAAGGGTACCTCCTTTGGATTTTTTTCGTAAGGGTCCCCCTTTGGATTTATCTCATAAGGGTCCCCCTTTGGAATTTTTTTCGTAAGTTTCACCCTTTGTAGTTTTTTCGTAAGAGTCCCCCCTTTGGATACATTTTGTAAGGGTTCCCCCTTTCAATTTATTTCATAAGGGACCCCCTTTGGATATATTTTGTAAGGGTTCTCCCTTTGGATTATATTTTAAGGGTCACCACTTTGGATTTGTTTCATAAGGGTCCTCCTTTTGAATTTATTTTGTAAGGGTCACCTCTTTGCTTTTATTTCGTAATGGTCACCACATTGGATTTGTTTCATAAGGGTCCCCCCTTTGGATTTATTTCGTAAGGGTCCCCCCTTTGGAGTTATTTCGTAAGGGTCCCCCGTTTCGATTTATTTCGGAAGAGTCCGCCCTTTGGAAGTATTTCGTAAGGATCCAGCCAGTCACCACTTTAGATTTGTTTCATAAGGGTCCCCCTTTTGGATTTATTTCGTAAGGGTCCCTTCTTTGTATTTATTTCATAAGGGTCCAGCCTTTGCATTTATTTCGTAAGGGTCCCCCCTTTGGAATCATTTCGTAAAAGTTCCCTCTTTGGATTTATTTCGTAAGGGTCCCCCGTTTCGATTTATTTCGTAACCGTCCCCCCTTTGGAGTTATTTCCTAAGTGTACCTCCCTTGAACTTTTTTTGCAAGGGTCCCTCGTTTGGATTGTTTTTCTAAGGGTCCCCCCTTTGGACTTTATTCCTAAGGGTCCGTCTTTCGAATTATTCCTTAACGGTTCCCGCTTCTGATTCTTTCGTAAGGGTCCCCCCTTTGGATATATTTCGTAAGGGTTCCCCCTTTGGATTG
Organism: Plumapathes pennacea; assembly: GCA_964036295.1. Taxonomy (NCBI): domain Eukaryota; kingdom Metazoa; phylum Cnidaria; class Anthozoa; order Antipatharia; family Myriopathidae; genus Plumapathes; species Plumapathes pennacea. The sequence continues at coordinate 26,059,444 of OZ038463.1, read as the reverse complement.
TTTCCGTAAAGATCCCCCTTTGGATTTTTTTCCCAAGGGTCCTCCATTTGGCTTTTGTCCGTAAGGGTCCTCCTTTTGGATATATTTTGTAAGGGTCCCCCCTTTGGATTTATTTCGTATTTATTTCATAAGAGTCCCCCTTTGCATTTATTTCCTAAGGTCCCCTTCTTGCAATCATTTCGTATAGGTTCGCCCTTTGGATTTATTTCGTAAGAGTCCGCCCTTTGGTTTTATTTCGTACCGTTCCCACGTTTGGAGTTATTTTGTAAGGATCCCTTCTTTGAACTTTTTTTGCATGGATCCCTCGTTTGGATTATTTTTCTAACGGTCCCCCTTTGGATTTTTTTCGTAAGGGTCCCCCTTTGCATTTATCTCATAAAGCTGCCCTCTTTGGATTTTTTTCGTAAGGGTCCCCCTTTGGATTTATCTCATAAGGGTCCCCCCTTTGGAATTTTTTCCTTAGTGTCCCCCCTTTGTAGTTTTCTCGTAAGGGTTCCCCTTTGGATACATTTCGTAAGGGTTCCCCCTTTCAATTTATTTCATAAGGGACGCCCCTTTGGATTTATTTTTTAAGGGTCCCCCTTTGGATTTTTTTCGTAGAGGTCACCTCTTTGGATTTATTTCATAAGGGTCCCCCCTTTGAAGATATTTTGTAAGGGTCCCCCCTTCGGAATTATTTCGTAAGGGTCCACCCTTTGTATTTATTTCATAAGGGTCCACCCTTTGCATTTATTTCGTAAGGGTCGCTCCTTTGGAATCATTTCGTAAGCGTTCCCCCTTTGGATTTATTTCGTGAAGGTCCCCCCTTTGGATTGTTTCCGTAAAGGTCCCAATTTGGATTTTTTTCCTAAGGGTCCTACATTTGGATTTTGTTCGTAAGGATCCCCCTTTTGGATGTATTATGTAAGGGTCCCCCCCTTTGGATTTATTTCGTAAGGGTCTTCCATTTGGATTTTTTTCGGAAGGGTCCCCCTTTTGGATGTATTTTGTAAGGGTCCCCCCTTTGGATTTATTTCGTAAGGGTCTCACCTTCGTATTTATTTCATAAGGGTCCCGCGTTTGCATTTATTTCGTAAGGGTCCCCCTTTTGGAATCATTTCTTAAATATTCCCCCTTTGGATTTATTTCGTAAGGGTCCCCGTTTGGAGTTATTTTGTAATGGTCCCTACTTTGAACTTTTCTGCAAGGGTCCTTTGTTTGGATTATTTTAATAAGGGTCCCCCCTTTGGATTTTATTTGTAAGGGTCCCCCTTTGTATTTTTTTCGTAATGATCCACCCTTTAGATTTATTTTGTAAGGGTCCCCCCTTCGGAATTATTTCGTAAGGGTCCCTTCTTTGTATTTATTTCATAAGGGTCCACCCTTTGCATTTATTTCGTAAGGGTCGCTCCTTTTGGAATCATTTCGTAAGCGTTCCCCCTTTGGATTTATTTCGTGAAGGTCCCCCCTTTGGATTGTTTCCGTAAAGGTCCCAATTTGGATTTATTTCGTGAAGGTCCCCCCTTTGGATTGTTTCCGTAAAGGTCCCAATTTGGATTTTTTTCCTAAGGGTCCTACATTTGGATTTTGTTCGTAAGGATCCCCCTTTTGGATGTATTATGTAAGGGTCCCCCCTTTGGATTTATTTCGTAAGGGTCTACCATTTGGATTTTTTTCAAAACGGTCCCCCTTTTGGATGTATTTTGTAAGGGTCCCCCCTTTGGATTTATTTCGTAAGGGTCTCACCTTTGTATGTATTTCATAAGGGTCCCGCGTTTGCATTTATTTCGTAAGGGTCCCCGTTTTGGAATCATTTCTTAAATGTTACCCCTTTGGATTTATTTCGTAAGGGTCCCCGTTTGGAGTTATTTTGTAATGGTCCCTACTTTGAACTTTTCTGCTTTTCGTTTGGATTATTTTAATAAGGGTCCCCCCTTTGGATTTTATTTGTAAGGGTTCCCCCTTTGTATTTATTCGTAATGATCCACCCTTTAGATTTATTTTGTAAGGTTCCGCCTTTGGATTTATCTCATAAGAGTCCCCGCTTTGGACTTTATTCGTAAGGGTCCCCTCTTTGGATTTTGTTTGTAAGGGTCCTCCCTTTGGATTTATTTTGTAAGGGTCCCGCTTTGCATTTTTCTCATAAGGGTGCTTTCTTTAGATTTTTTCGTAAGGGTCCCCCCTTTGGAATTTTTTCGTAAGGGTCCCCCTTTGGAGTTTTTTTGTAAGGGTCCCCCCTTTGGATACATTTCGTAAGGGTTCCTCCTTTCAATTTATTTTATACGGGAGCCCCCTTTCAATTTATTTCATAAGGGTCCCTCCTTTGGATTTATTTTGTAAGGGTCACCACTTTGGATTTGTTTCTTAAGGGTCCCCCCTTTGAATTTATTTCGTAAGGGCCACCACATTGGATTTGTTTGATACGGGTCCCCCCTTTGGATTTAATTAATAAGGGTCACCACTTTGGAGTTGTTTCATAAGGGTCCACCCTTTGAATTTTTTTGTAACGGTCTCCCCATTGGATTTATTTCGTAAGGGTCCCCCCTTTGGATTTTCTTCCTAAAGGTTCCCCTTTCGATTTATTTCGTAAGAGTCCACCCTTTGCATTTATTTCGTAAAGGTCCCCCCTTTGGAGTTATTTTGTAAGGGTCTCCCCTTTGGATTTATTTCGTAAGGGTCCCCTCTTTGGATTTATTTCGTAAGGGTTCCCCCTTTCAATTTATTTGATAAGGGACGCCCCTTTGTATTTATTTTGTAAGGGTTCTCCCATTAGAATTTTTTCAAGGGTCCCCCTTTAAATTGTTTTTTTAATGGTCCCACCTTTCGATTTATTTTTCAAGGGTCCCCCCTTTGGATTAATTTCATAAGGGTCACTACTTTGGATTTGTTTAATAAGGGTCCCCCCTTTGGATTTAATTCGTAAGGGTCACCAATTTGGAGTTTTTTCATAAGTGTCCACCCTTTGAATTTGTTTTGTAAGGTTCTCCCCATTGGATTTATTTCGTAAGGGTCCCCCCTTTGGATTTTCTTCCTAAAGGTTCTCCCTTTGGATTTATTTCGTAATGTTCCCCCGTTTGGATTTCTTTCGTAAGGGTTCCCCGTTTGGAGTTATTTCGTAAGGGTCCCCCTTTGGATTTATTGCGTAAGAGTGCCCCTTTGGATTTATTTTCTAAGGGTCCCTCCTTTCAACGTTTTTGCAAGAGTCCCTCGTTTGGATTATTTTATTAAGGGTCCCCCTTTTGGATTTTATTCGTAAGGGTCCCCCCTTTGTATTTTCTCGTAAGGGTCACCATTTAGATTTATTTTTTAATGGTCCCACCTTTGGATTTCTGTCATAAGGGTCCCCCGTTGGATTTTTACGTAAGGGTTCCCCCTTTAGATTTATTTCGTAAGGGTCCCCCTTTTGGATTTATCTCATAAGGGTCCTCCATTTGGAGTTATTTCGTAAAGGTCCCCCGTTTGGATTTATTTCGTAAGGGTTGCCCCTTTTTATATATTTCGTAAGAGTCCCCCCTATGGATTTATTTCGTAAGGGTCTCCTTTTAGAGTTATTTTGTAAGGGTCCCTTCTTTTAACTTTTCTGCAAGCGTTCCTCGTTTGGATGATTTTACTAAGGCTCCCCATTTGGATTTTATTCGTAAGGGTCCCCCATTTGGATTTATTTCGTAAGGGCCCTCCATTTGGAGTTATTTCGTAAAGGTCCCCCGTTTGGATTTATTTCGTAAGGGTTGCCCCTTTTTATTTATTTCGTAAGGGTCCCCCTTATGGATTTATTTCGTAAGGGTCTCCTTTTAGAGTTATTTTGTAAGGGTCCCTTCTTTTAACTTTTCTGCAAGGGTTCCTCATTTGGATGATTTTACTAAGGCTCCCCATTTGGATTTTATTCGTAAGGGTCCCCCATTTGGATTTATTTTGTAAGGGTCCCCCTTTGGAGTTTTTTATAAGGGTGCCCCCTTTGCTTTTTTTCATAAGGGTCCCCTCTTTCAATTTATTTCATAAGGGACACCCCTTTGGATTTATTTTGCCAAGGTTCTCTCATTGTAATTTTTTTTAAGGGTCCCCCTTTAAATTTTTTTCGTAAGGGTCCCACCTTTGGATTTATTTTGTAAGGGTCCCCGCTGTGGATTTATCTCATAAGGGTCCCCCCTTTGGATATTTTTCGTAAGGATCCCCCTTTGGAATTTTTTCGCAAGGGTCCACCCCTTGGACATTTTTCGTAATGGTCCCCCCTTTGGATATATTTCGTAAGGGTTCCCCCTTGTGATTTATTTCATAAGGGTCTCCCCTTTGTATTTATTTTGTAAGGGTCCCTCTTTGGATTGATTTCGTAAGGGTCACCACTTTGGATTTGTTTCATAAGGGTGCACTCTTTGGATTTATTTTATAAGGGTGCCCCCTTTGGATTTATTTCGTAAGGGTCACCACTTTGGATTTTTTTTGTAAGGGTCTCCCCAATGGATTTAGTTTGTAAGGGTCCCCCCTTTGGATTTATTTCGTAAGGGTCCCCCCTTTGGATATATTTCGGAAGGGTCCACCCTTTGGAAGTATTTCGTAAGGGTCCCCTCCTTGGATTTATTTTGTAAGGATCCCCCTTTGGAATTTTTTCGCAAGGGTCCACCCCTTGGACATTTTTCGTAATGGTCCCCCCTTTGGATATATTTCGTAAAGGTTCCCCCTTGTAATTTATTTCATAAGGGTCTCCCCTTTGTATTTAATTTGTAAGGGTCCCTCTTTGGATTGATTTCGTAAGGGTCCCCCCTTTGGATATATTTTGTAAGGGTCACCAAATTGGATTTGTTTCTTAAGGGTGCCCCCTTTGGATTTATTTCGTAAGTGTCACCACTTTGGAGTTGTTTCATAAGGGTAAAGGTCCCCCCTTTGGATTTATTTTGTAAGGGTCGCCCTTTGGATTTTTCTCATAAGGGTGCCACCTTTGGATTTTTTTCGTAAGGGTTCCCACTTTGGAATATTCTCGTGAGGGTTCCCCTTTGGATACATTTCGTAAGGGTTCCCCCTTTCAATTTATTTCATAAGGGTCGCCCCTTTGGATTTATTTCGTAAGGGTCCCCCTGTAAGGGTACCTACTTTGAAGTTTTATTGGAAGGGTCCTTCGTTTAGATTGTTTTTCTAAGGGTTCCCCCTTTGGATTTTATTCGTAAGCATCCCCCTTTGGAGTTATTTTGTAAGGGTCCCCGCTTCTGAGTGTTTCGTAAGGGTCCCCCCTTTGGATATATTTCGTAAGGGTTCCCACTTTGGATTGTTTCCGTAAAGGTCACCCCTTTGGATTTTTTTCCTAAGGGTCCACCCCTTTGGATTTATTTCCTAACGGTACCCCCTTTCGACCTATTTTTTAAGAGTCCCTACTTTTAACTTTTTTGGAAGGGTCCCTCGTTTGGATTGTTTTCCTAAGGGTCTCTCTTTGCATTTAGTTCGTAAGGGTCTCCCTTTTGGAATCATTTCGTAAGGGTTCCCCCTTTGGATTTATTTCGCAAGGGTCCCCCCTTTGGATTTATTTCGTAACGGTCCCCCCTTTTGACATATTTTGTGAGGGTCCCTTCTTTGACCTTTTTTTGCAAGGGTGCCTCGTTTGGATTGTTTTTCTAAGGGTCCCCCTTTGGATTTTTTTTTTTTTTCTAAGGGTCCCCCATTTGGGTTTATCTCATCTGGGTGCTCCCTTTAGATTTTTTTCGTAATGGTCCCCCCTTTGGAATTTTTCGTAACGGTCCCCCCTTTGCATTGATTTCCTATGGGTCACCACTTTGGATTTGTTTCATAAGGGTCCCCCATTTTGATTTATTTTGTAAGGGTCCCCCTTTTGGATTTATTTCGTAAGGGTCACCACATTGGATTTGTTTCATAAGGGTCCCCCCTTTTGATTTTTTTGGAAGGGTCTCCCCATTGGATTTATTTCGTGAGGGTCCTCCCTTTCGATTTATTTGGTAAGGATACCTCCTTTGAACTTTTTTATTTGGAAGTATGGATGTTTTTCTTAGGGTACCCCCTTTGGATTTTATTCTTAAGGTTCCCCCTTTCGAGTTATTTCGTAAGGTTCCCCGCTTTGGATTTTTTCGTAAGGGTCCCCCCTTTGGATTTATTCCGTAAGGGTCCCTCCTTTCTCATTAATTCATAAGGGTCCCCCCTTTGCATTTATTTTGTAAGGGTCCCCCCTTTGGAATCATTTCGTAAAGGTTCCCCCTTTGGATTTATTTCGTAAGGGTCCCCCCTTTGGAGTTATTTCGTAAGGTTCCTTGCTTTGGATTTTTTCGTAAGGGTCCTCCCTTTGGATTTATTCCGTAAGGGTCCCTCCTTTCTATTTATTTCATAAGGGTTCCCCCTTTGGATTTATTTCGTAAGGGTTACCCTTTGGATTTATTTCGTAAGGGTCCCCCCTTTCGATTTATTTCGTAAGGGTTCTCCCTTTGGATATATTTCGTAAGGGTTCCCCCTTTGGATGGTTTCCGCAAAGGTCCCCCCTTTAAATTTTTTCCTAAGGTTCCTACATTTGGATTTTGTTCATAAGGGTCCTTCCTTTGCCTTTATTTCGTAATGGTCCCGCCTTTGGAATCATTTTGGAAGAGTTTCCCCTTTGGATTTTTTTCTTAAGGGTTACCCCTTTGGATTTATTTCGTAAGGGTCCCCCTTTGGATGGTTTCCGCAAAGGTCCCCCCTTTAAATTTTTTCCTAAGGTTCCTACATTTGGATTTTGTTCATAAGGGTCCCTCCTTTGCATTTATTTCGTAATGGCCCCGCCTTTGGAATCATTTTGGAAGAGTTTCCCCTTTGGATTTTTTCTTAAGGGTTCGCCCTTTGGATTTATTTCGTAAAGGTACCCCCTTTAGATTTACTTCGTAAGGGTACCCCCTTTGGACCTATTTCGTAAGGGTCCCCCCTTTCGATTTATTTCGTAAGAGTTCCCCCTTTCGATTTATTTGGTAAGGGTCCCCCCTTTGGATTTATTTCGTAAGGGTCCACCCTTTGGATTTCTCTCATAAGGATCCCCCCTTTGTATTTTTTCGTAAGGGTTCCCTTTTGGATTTATTTCGTAAGGGTCCCCCTTTTGGAGTTATTTCGTACGGGTCCCCCCTTTAGATTTATTTCGTAGGGGTCCCCGCTTTGGAGTTATTTCCTGAGGGTCCCCCCTTAGGAGTTATTTCTTAAGGGTTACCCCTTTGGATTTATTTCGTAAGGGTCCACCCTTTGGATTTCTTTCATAAGGGTCCCACCTTTGTATTTTTTCGTAAGGGTTCCCCTTTTGGATTTATTTCGTAAGGGTCCCCCTTTTGGATTCATTTTGTAAGGGTCCCCCGTTTGGATATTTTTCGTAAGGATCACCACTTTAGATTTATTTCGTAATAGTCCCCCCTTTGGATTTATTTCGTAAGGGTCCCTTCTTTGGATTTTTTTCGTAAGGGTCCACCCTTTGGATTTATTACGTAAGGGTCCCCCCTTTGGATTTATTTCGTAAGGGTCCCTTCTTTGAACTTTTCTTCCAAGGGTCCCTCGTTTGGATTGTTTTTTTAAGGGTTCCCCCCTTTGGATTTTATTCGTAAGGGTCACCCCTATGGATTTATTTCGTAAGGGTCCGCCCTTTGGAAGTATTTCGTAAGGGTCCCCCCTTTGCATTTTTTCGTAACGGTCCCCACTTTAGATTTATTTCGTAAGGGTCCTCCTTTGGATTTATTTCGTAAGGGTCACCACTTTGGAGTTGTTTCATAAGGGTCCCCCCTTTGGAATTTCTTTGTAAGGGTCTCCCCATTGGAATTATTTCTTAAGAGTCCCCCCTTTGGATTTATTTCGTAAGGGTCCCCCGTTTGGATGTATTTCGTAAGGATCCACCTTTTGGATTTTTTTGTAACGGTACCCCTTTGCATTTATTTTGTTAGGGTCCACCCTTTGTATTTATCTCATAAGGGTCCCCCCTTTGGATTGTTTTCGTAACGATCCCCCCTTCGGAATTTTTTCGCAACGGTCCCCCGTTTGGAGTTTTTTCTTAAGGGTCCGACCTTTAGATATATTTCGTAAGGGTTCCCCCTTTCAATTTATTTCATAAGGGACACCCCTTTGCATTTATTTGGTAAGGGTTCTCCTTTGGAATTTTTTTGGAAAGGTCCCCCTTTTGGATTTTTTCCTTTAGGTACCCCCTTTGGATTTATTTTGTAGGGGTCCCCCTTTTGGTTTGATTTCGTAAGGGTCACCAACTTGGATTTGTTTCATAAGGGTCCCCCCTTTGAATTTATTTGGTAAGGGTCTGCCCTTTGAAATTATTTCCTAAGGGTCCCCCTTTGCAGCTATTTTGTAAGTGTTCCTCCTTTGAACTTTTTTTGCAAGGGTCCCTCGTTTGGATTGTTTTACTAAGGGTCCCCCCTTTGGATTTTTTTTGTAAGAGTCCCCCTTTAGATTTATTTTGTAAGGGTCCCCCTTCTGGATTTATCTCATAAGGGTCTCCCCTTCCTATTTTTTCGTAAGGGTTCGCCCTTTGGATTTATTTCGTAAAGGTACCCCCTTTAGATTTATTTCGTAAGGGTACCCCCTTTGGACTTATTTCGTAAGGGTCCCCCCTTTCGATTTATTTTGTAAGAGTTCCCCCTTTCGATTTATTTGGTAAGGGTCCCCCCTTTGGATTTATTTCGTAAGGGTCCCCCCTTTGGAGTTGTTTCGCAAGGGTCCCCCCTCTGGATATATTCCGTAAGGGTCCCCCCTTTCGATTTATTTCGTAAGGGTCCCCCCTTTGGAGTTATTTCGTACGGGTCCCCCCCTTTAGATTTATTTCGTAAGGGTCCCCCCTTTGGAGTTATTTCCTGAGAGTCCCCCCTTTGGATTTATTTCGTAAGGGTCCCCCTTTAGATTCAATTTGTAAGGGTCCCCCTTTGGATTTCTCTCATAAGGGTCCCACCTTTGTATTTTTTCGTAAGGGTTCCCCTTTTGGATTTATTTCGTAAGGGTCCCCCCTTTGTATTTATTTTGGTAAGGGTCCTTCTTTTGGATTCATTTCGTAAGGGTCCCCCGTTTGGATATTTTTCGTAAGGATCCCCACTTTAGATTTATTTCGTAAGAGTCCCCCCTTTGGATTTATTTCGTAAGGGTCCCTTCTTTGAACTTTTCTTCGAAGGGTCCCTCGTTTGGATTGTTTTTCTAAGGGTCCCCCCTTTGGATTTTATTCGTAAGGGTCACCCCTATGGATTTATTTCGTAAGGGTCCGCCCTTTGGAAGTATTTCGTAAGAGTCCCCCCTTTGGATTTTTTCGTAACGGTCCCCATTTTAGATTTATTTCGTAAGGATCCACCTTTTGGATTTTTTCGTAACGGTCCCCCCTTTCCATTTATTTTGTTAGGGTCCACCCTTTGTATTTATCTCATAAGGGTCCCCCCATTGGATTGTTTTTGTAACGATTCCCCTTCGGAATTTTTTTGTAACGGTCCCCCATTTGGAGTTTTTTCTTAAGGGTCCGACCTTTAGATATATTTCGTAAGGGTTCCCCCTTTCAAATTATTTCATAAGGGACACCCCTTTGCATTTATTTGGTAAGGGTTCTCCCTTTGGAATTTTTTTGTAAAGGTCCCCCTTTTGGATTTTTTCTTATAGGTACCCCCTTTGGATTTATTTTGTAGGGGTCCCCTTTTGGTTTGATTTCGTAAGGGTCACCAACTTGGATTTGTTTCATAAGGGTCCGCCCTTTGAATATATTTCGTAAGGGTCTCCCTTTTGGATTTTTTTCTAAAGGTCCTCCCTTTGGACTTATTTCGTAAGAGTCCCCGCTTTGATTTTATTTCGTAACACTCAGCACTTTGGATTTGTTAAATAAGGGACCCCACTTTGAACTTATTTTTTGACGGTCCCCCTTTGGATCTTTTTCGGAAGGGTCCCGCCTTTGCATATATTTTGTAAGGGTCCCCCTTTGGATTTTTTTAGGAAGGGTCCCCCCTTTGCATTTATTTCGGAAGGTCCCCCTTTGGATTTTTTCCTAAGGGTCCCTCATTTAGATTGTTTTTCTAAGGGTCCTCCCATTGGATTTTATTCGTAAGGCTCCCCCGTTTGGATTTTTCCGTAACGGTCCCCCCTTTGGATATCCTTCGTAAGGGTACCCTCTTTCGATTTATTTCATAAAGGTCCCTGTTTTGGATTTGTTCGTAAGGGTCCCCCCTTTGGATTTATTTTGTAAGGGTCCCCCTTTGGATATATTTCTTAAGGGTCCCCCTTGGATATATTTCGTAAGGGTTCCCCCTTTCGATTTATTTCATAAGGGACTCCCCTTTGCATATATTTTGTAAAGGTTCTCCTTTTGGATATTTTAGTGATCCTCAATTTGGATTTTATTTATAAGGGTCCCCCCTTTGGATTTTTTTTCTAAGGGCCCCCTTTGGATTTTTTTACGATTATTATTTAGATTGACTTCGTAAGGGTACACGCTTTGGAGTTTTTTCCTAAGAGTTCTCCATTTAGATTTTATTCATAAGGGTCCCCCTTTCATAAGAGTCCCCCCTTTGGATTTTTTTACTATGGGCCCCCTTTTTGGATTTTATTCCTGAGCATGACCCCTTTGGACCTATTTCGTAAGAGCCCCCTGTGGATTTTATTCGTAAGGGTCCCACCTTTGGATATATTTTATAAGGGTCCCCCCTTTGCATTTATTTTGTAAGGGTCCCCCCTTTCGATTTTTGTCGTAAGGGTTCCTCGTTTGGATTGTTTCTCTAAAGGTCCTCCCTTTGGATTCAGGGTTCCCTTCAGGGTCCCCCTTTGGATTTGTTTTGTAATGGTTACCACTTTGGATATATTTCGTAAGGTTCCCCCTTTCGATTTATTTCATAAGGGACCCCCTTTGGATTTATTTTTTAAGGGTTCTCCCTTTAGGTTTTTTTTTGTAAGGGTCCCCCGTTTGAATTTTTTTGTAAGGGTCCCCACTTTGCATTTATTTCATAAGGGTCCCCCCTTTGGATTTTTGTCGTGAGGGTCCCTCGTTTTGATTGTTTCTCTAAGGGTCTTCCCTTTATTTGTAAGGGTCCCCCTTTGTATTTATTTCATAAGGGTCCCCCCTTTGCATTTATTTCGTAAGGGTCCCCCCTTTGCATTTATCTCGTATAGGTCCCCCCTTTGGATTTTTTTCGTAAGGGTCCCCCTTTGGATTTATTTTCTAAGGGTCCCAACTTTGGATTGATTTCGTAAGGTCCTCCCTTTGGATTTTTTTCCTAAGGGTCCTCCGTTTGGATTTTATTCATAAGGGCTCCCAACCTCGTTCCCAGGCTCTTTCATCTCCCGGCCTCCGCCCCCGAAGAAAGACCCTGGTTCGGGCTCGTCACGTGCCTTGCTCAGAAAGATAATCTGTTGGTAGGGGTCCCCTTGTCAAAGAAATTTGTCGTGATGTTCGCTTTTCAAATAATAACGAGTCTGGCACAAACGACACAAATCAGCCACACTTTTTGGCAAGCTTCCTATAAAAGGGCGCTTCCCAGGGAAGCGCAGAGCCACTTGTCAATCAACAGCGACCGAGACAACAGCTCCTATCAGTAAAAAGCCAAAAATGTCCAAATTTTGTTTTTCCTTGTACTTGAATACCACGCAAAACAAGATAATGTTGCCTCACCAATTTTCCATCACATAAACATTCATTGAGTGCAATTTGAGTAAAATCCAAGAATAATCATCAAAGTAAAATATTAAATATGCTTGGTGGGCAGCCATGCATCGCATTACACTGCGAAATTCAAATGTATTTTGGCAGCCAAGAGAAAAATTTCGTTTCAAACCCTTCTGTCCAGGACTCCACATTAAAGTTGCCCGTATGTGTTTGATTTTAGGTATACTTTTAGTTGCTGCAGAGAAATTTCATGGACGGAGCGACTTCTGAACGATGTGGACGCACGTGCGATTCAACAAACATTATGCAAATTTGATGTCGAAAGAGGCGGCCAACGCCCTTTCATAGCGCACCTTCGTGTTTAAATGCATCTTTTCACCCTTCCGAAGGAGCCTTGACTCTCAAAATTACCCTTTTGAAATCTCTGAAGTTGTCGAGGCGTCTTTCACATGGTCTGCAGATTAAATGCGGGAAACCTTCGCTCTTTGGCAACGAGCTGCTGTAAAACTCTTTCACTGTTTCGAGAACTGCCTTATTAGCTCAGTTTTCCGCATACGTTTTTGCAGTGGTCTCCCACAGAACTACAAGGCCTTGATTGTTGTTCAGACGCAGCGTAAACTACATGGGAGGTGTTAAATTTTTACCAAGTAGACAAAGTAAAGTAAATTTCAGACTTAACGGCCTCTCCCTTGATTTCCTTTTTTGCAACCGGCCAGATTCTGGCCAACACGTGACCAACCTGAACCAGGGTCTTTCTTCGGGGGCGGGGCCAGGGAGATGAAAGAGCCTGGGAAAGAGGTTGAAGAGTTCCCCCTTTGGATTTATTTTTAAGGATCCCCTACTTGGATTTATTTCGTAAGGGTCCCTCCTTTGGATTTCTTTCCTAAGGGTCCCCCCTTTGGATTTTATTCCTAAGGGTCACCCTTCAATTGTTTTCGCAAGGGTCCCCCCTTTGGACTTTTTTCTAAGGGCCCCCCTTTGGATTTTTTTACTAAGGTTCCCCTCTTTAAATTTTATTCTTCAGCGTCACCCCTTTGGACCTATTTCGTAAGGGTTCTCCCTTTGCACTTTTTTGTAAGGGTCCCCCTTTGGATTTTTTTCGAAAGGGTCCCCCTTTGGTTTTATTTTCTAAGGGTCCACCCTTTGGGTTGATTTCGTAAGGGTACCCCCTTTGGATTTTTTTCCTAAGGGTCCGCCATTTGGATTTTATTCATAAGGGTCCCCCCTTTGGATTTATTTCCTAAGGGTCCACCCTTTGGATTTTATTCGTAAGGGTCCCTCCTTTGGGTTGATTTCGTAAGGGTACCCCTTTGGATTTTTCTCGCAAGGGTCCCCCATTTGGTTTTCTTTTGTAAGGGTCCCACTTTGGATTTACTTTGTCAGGGTCCCCCATTTGGATTTATTTCCTAAGGGCCCCCCCTTTGGATTTTTTTACTAAGGGTCCCTTTTTTGGATTTTCTTCCTCAGCGTCATCCCTTTGGACCTATTTCGTAAGAGACACCCTTGTGGATTTTATTCGTAAGGGTACTCCCTTTGGATTTATTTTATAAAGGTCCTTCCTTTGGATTTATATCCTAAGGGTCCCCCTATTGGATTTTATTCGTAAGAGTCTCCCCTTTGGATTTATTTCGTAAGGGTCCCCTCTTTGGATCTATTTCGTAACGGTCAACACTTTGGATTTCTTTCATAAGGGACCCCCCTTTGAATTTATTTTGTAAGGGTTCTCCCTTTGGATTTGTTTTGTACGGGTCCTCCCTTTCGATTTTTTTCGTAAGGGTCCCCTCTTTCGATTTATTTCGTATGGGTCCCCCCTTTGGTTCTTTTTTGTAACTGTCCCCCATTTGAATTTATTTCCTAAGGGTCCCTCCTTTCGATTTATTTCCTAAGGGTCCGCCCTTTGGATTATATTCGTAAGAGTCCCCCCTTTCGATTGATTTCGTAAGGGTATTCCCTTTGGATTTTTTTCCTAAGGGTCCTGCATTTGGATTTTATTCATAAGGGTCCCCCCTTTGGATTTATTTTATAAGGGTCCCCCATTTTAATTTATTTCGTAAGGGTCCCTACTTTGGATTTATTTAGTAACGGTTCCCCCTTTCGATTTATTTCATAAGGGACTCCCCTTTGGATTTATTTTGTAAGGGTCCCCCCTTTGGGTTGATTTCTTAACGGTATCCCCTTTGGATTTTTTTCCTAAGGGTCCTCCATTTGGATTTTTTCGTAAGGGTCCCCCCTTTGGATATATTTCGTAAGGGTTCCCCCTTTTGATTTATTTCATAAGAGACCCCCATTTGAACTTATTTCGTAAGGGTCCGTCCTATGGATTTATTTCGTAATGGTTCCCCCTTTCGATTTATTTCATAAGGGAATCCCCTTTCGATTTATTTTCTAAGGGTTTTCCCTTTCGACTTTTTTTGACCTGTGCGTATATTTTGTAAGGGTCCCCCATTTGGATATATTTCGTAACAGTTTCCTCCTTTGGATTTATTTCCTACGGGTCCCCCCTTTGGATTTTATTCGTAAGGGTCCCTCGTTTGTATTGTTTCTCTAAGGGTCCTCCCTTTGGATTTTATTCGTAAGGGTCCCCCCGTTGTATTTATTTCTTAAGGGTCCACTTTGGATTTGTTTCATAAGGGACTCCCCTTTAGATTTATTTATTCAGGGTTTTCCGTTTGGAGTTTTTTGTAAGGGTCCCCCCTTTGGATATATTTCGAAAGGGTCCCCCCTTTGGATTTATTTCGTAAGGGTCCCTCCTTTGAATCTTTTTCGCAAGGGTCCCTCATTTGGATTGTCTTTCTAATGGTCCACCCTTTGGATTTTATTCATAAGGGTCACCCCTTTCGATTTTTTTAGTAAGGGTCCCCCCTTTGGATTTTTTTCGTAAGGGTCCCCCATTTGGATATATTTTGTAAGGGTCCTTCCTTTCGATTTATTTTGTAAGGGTCCCCCCTTTGAATTTATTTCGTAAGGGTCTCCCCTTTGAATTTCTTTTCTAGGTGTCCTCCCTTTGGATTTATTTCGTAAGAGTCCGCCCTTTCGAATTATTTCCGAAGGGTCCCCCCTTTGGATTTAATTTATAAGGGTCCACGATTTGGATTTATTTCCTTAGGGTCCCTGCTTTGGAATTATTTCGTAAGAGACCCCCTTTGGATTTTATTAGAAAGTGTCGCCCCTTGAATATATTTCGTGAGGGTCGCCCCTTTCGATTCATTTGGTAACGGTCCCCCCTTTGAATTTATTTCGTAAGGGTCATCACTTTGGATTTGCTTCATAATAGTCCCCCCTTTGAATTTATTTTGTAAGGGTCCCCCCTTTGGATTTATTTCGTAAGGGTCACCAGGTTGGATTTGTTTCATAAGGGACCACGCTTTAGATGTATTTTGCAAGGGTTCTCCCTTTGGATTTCTTATGTAAGGGTCCTCCCTTTGGATTTTTTTGTAAAGGTCCCCCCTTAGGAATGTTTTCGTAACCTTCCCTCTTTTGGATTTATTTTCTAAGGGTCCCCCCTATGCATTTTCTCGTAAGGGTCCCTCGTTTGAAATGTTTCTCTAAGGGTCCTCCCTTTGGATTTTATTCCTCAGGGTCCCTCCATTGTATTTATTTCATGTGGGTCCCCTTTTGCATTTATTTCGTGAGGGACCCCCCAATGGATTTATTTTGTAAGGGTTTTTTATTTGGATTATTTTTGTAAGGGTCCCCCCTCTGGATTATTTCGAAAGGGTCCCCCCTTTGGATTTATTTGGTAAGGGACCCTCCTTTGAATCTTTTTCGCAAGGGTCCCTTGTTTGGATTGTTTTTCTAATGGTCCACCCTTTGGATTTTATTCATAAGGGTCACCCCTTTGGATTTTTTTTGTAAGTGTCCCCCCTTTGGATTTGTATCGTAAGGGTCCCCCCTTTGGATATATTTCGTGAGGGTTCCCCCTTTCGATTTTTTTTCTAAGAGTTCTCCAGTTGGATTTTATTCATAAGGGTACCCCCTTTGGATTTTTTTGTAAGGGTCCCCCATTTGGATATATTTCGTAAGGGTTCCCCCTTTCCATTTATTTCATAAAGGACTCCCCTTTGGATTTATTTTGTAAGGGTTCTCCCTTTGGACTTTTTTTGTAAGGGTCCCCCATTTGGATATATTTCGTAAGGGTTCCCCCTTTCCATTTATTTCATAAAGGACTCCCCTTTGGATTTATTTTGTAAGGGTTCTCCCTTTGGACTTTTTTTGTAAGGGTCCTCCATTTGGATTTTATTCATAAGGGTCCCCCCTTTGCATTGATTTCGAAAGGGTACCCCATTTAGATTTATTTTGTAAGGGTCCCTCCTTTGGATTTATTTCCTGAGGGTCCTCCCTTTGGATATTATTCGTAAGGGTCCCTCGTTTGGATTGTTTCTCTAAGTATCCTCCCTTTCGATTTTATTCGTAAGGGTCCCCCCTTTGGATTTATTTCTTAAGATTCCCTCCTTTGAATCTTTTTTGCACGGGTCCCTCGTTTAGATTGTTTTTCGAATGTTCCCCCTTACGAAATCCAAATGGAGGAGCCTTAGCATAGAAAATCCAAACGGGGTATCCTTACAAAAGCAATCCACAGGGGGGACCCTTACGAATAAAATCCAAAGGGGGGACCCTTATGAATAAAATCCAAATGGAGGATCCTTAGAGAAACAATCCAAACGAGGGACCCTTACGAATAAAATCCAAAGGGAGGACCCTTAAAGAAACAATCCAAACGAGGGACCCTTACGAATAAAATCCAAATGGGGGACCCTTACAAAATAAATCCAAAGGGGGGACCCTTATGAATAAAATCCAAATGGAGGATCCTTAGAGAAACAATCCAAACGAGGGACCCTTACGAATAAAATCCAAATGGGGGACCCTTACAAAATAAATCCAAAGGGGGGACCCTTATGAATAAAATCCAAATGGAGGATCCTTAGAGAAACAATCCAAACGAGGGACCCTTACGAATAAAATCCAAAGGGAGGACCCTTAAAGAAACAATCCAAACGAGGGACCCTTACGAATAAAATCCAAAGGGGGACCCTTAGGAAATAAATCCAAAGGACGAAACCGTTATGAAACATATCCAAATGGGGGTCCCTTAAGAAATAAATGCAAAGGGGGATCCTTAGAGAAACAATCCAAACGAAACGAAACCGTTACGAAATATATCCAAATGGGGGACCAATACAAAATACATCCAAAGGGGCGAACCTTACGAAAGAAATCCAAAGGGATGACCCTTGCCAATAAAATCCAAATGGTCCCTCCTTTGGATTTATTTCCTAAGGGTCCCCCCTTTGCATTTTCTTCGTAAGGGTCCCTCGTTTGGATTGTTTCTTTAAGGGTCCTCACTTTGGATTTTATTCGTAAGGGTTCCCCTTTGTATTTATTTTATAAGGGTCCCCCATTGCATATATTTCGTAAGGGACTCCCCTATGGATTTATTTTGTAAAGGTTCTCCCTTTCGATTTTTTTCCTAACGGTCCTCCCTCAGGTTTTGTTTTGTAAGGGTCCCCCCTTTGGATTTTATTCGTAAGGGTCCCTCGTTTGGATTGTTTCTCTAAGCGTCCTCCCTTTGGATTTTATTCGCAAGGGTCTCCCCTTTGTATTTATATCATAAGGGTCTCCCTTTACATTTATTTCTTAAGGGACCACCCTTAGGATTTATTTTGTAAGGATCCCACCTTTGGATTTCTTCCTAAGGGTCCCCCCTTTGGATTTTTTTCGAAAGCGTCCCCCCTTTAGATATAATTCGTAAAGGTTCCCCCTTCGATTTATTTCATAAGCGACCCCATTTGGATTTATCTTGTAAGTGTTCTCCCTTTGGATTTTTTTGTAAGGGTCCCCCCTTTGGATTGTTATCGTAACGGTCCCCCCTTTGGAGTTATTTTGTTAGGGTCCTCCTTTGGATTTATTTCGAAAGGGTCGCCCTTTGGATTTATTTCGTAAGGGTCCCTCCTTTTAATCTTTTTCGCAAGGGTCCATCGTTTGGATTGTTTTTCTAATGGTCCCCTCTTTGGAATTTATTCGTAAGGGTCACCCCTTTGGATTTTTTCGTAAGGGTCCCCCTTTGGATTTATTTCGTAAGGGTTCCTCCTTTGGATTTATTTCGTAAGGGTTCCCTCTTTCAATTTATTTCATAAGGGACTCCCCTTTGGATTTATCTTGTAAGGGTTCTCCCTTTGGACTTTTATTGTAAGAGTCCCCCTTTGGATTTTTTTCGTAAGGGTGCTCCCTTTGGTTTTATTTTGTAAGGGTCCCCCCTTTTGATTGATTTCGTAAGGGTACCCCCTTTGGATTTTTTTCCTAAGGGTCCTCCATTTGGATTTTATTCATAAGGGTCCCCCCTTTGTATTAATTTTTTAAAGGTCCCCTATTTGGATATATTTCATAAGGGTCCCTAATTTGGATTTATTTCCTAAGGGTCCCCCCTTTGGGTTGATTTCTTAAGGGTACCCCCTTTGGATTATTTTCCTAAGAGTCCTCCATTTGGATTTTTTTCGTAAGGGTCCCCCCTTTGGATATATTTCGTAAGGGTTCCCCCTTTTGATTTATTTCATAAGAGACCCTAATTTGAATTTATTTCGTAAGGGTCCGTTCTTTGGATTTATTTCCTAATGCTTCCCCCTTTCGATATATTTCATTATTTCATAAGGGATTTATTTTCTAAGGGTTTTCCCTTTCGACTTTTTTGTAAGGGTTCCCCCTTCAGATTTTTTTTGTAAGGGTGCCCCCTTTGGTTTTATTTTGTAAGGGTCCCCCCTTTGGATTGATTTCGTAAGGGTTCCCAATTTGGATTTATTTCGTAATGGTTCCTCCTTCGGATTTTTTTCCTAAGGGTCCTCCATTTGGATTTTATTCATAAGGTTCCTCCCTTTGGATATATTTTTTAAGGGTCCCCCATTTGGATTTATTTCGTAAGGGTCCCCCTTTGGATTTTATTCGTAAGGGTCCCCCTTCAATATATTTCGTAAGGGTCCCCCCTTTGGATTTTTTTCTAAGGGCCCCCCTTTGGGTTTTTTTAATAAGGGTCCCCTCTTTGGATTTTATTTTTCAGCGTCACCGCGTTGGACCTATTTCGTAAGAGACCCGCCTGTGGATTTTATTCGTAAGTGTCCTCCCTTTCGATATATTTCGTAAGGGTCCCCCCTTTGGATGTATTTCGTAAGGGTCCCCCATTTGTATTTATTTCATAAGGGTCCCCCCTTTGCATTTATTTTGTAAGGGTCTCCCCTTTCGATTTTTGTCGTAAGGGTCCTTCGTTTGCATTGTTTCCCTAAGGGTGTTCCCTTTGGATTTCTTTCGTAAGGGTCCTCCCTTTGGATTTTTTTCTAAGAGTCCCCCTTTTGGATATATTTCGCAAGGGTTCCCCCTTTCGATTTATTTCATAAGGGACCCCCTTTCAATTTATCTTGTAAGGGTTCTCCCTTTGGATATTTTTTTGTAAGGGTCCCCCCTTTGGATTTTTTCCGTAAGGGTCCCCCCTTTGGAGTTATTTTGTAACGGTCCCCGATTTGGATTTATTTTGTAAGGGTCACTCCTTTGGATTTGTTTCCTAAGGGTCCTCCCTTTGGATTTTATTCGTAAGAGTCCCTCGTTTGGATTGTTTCTTTAAGGATCCTCCGTTTGGATTTTAATCGTAAGGGTTTTCCCTTTGTAGTAATTTCATAAGGGTCTCAATTTGCATTTATTTCTTAAGGGACCCCCTTTAGGATTTAATTGTAAGGGTCCCCCCTTTGGATTTATTTCGTAAGGGTCCCTCCTTTGAATCTTTTTCGCAAGGGTCCCTCGTTTGGATTTTTTTTCTAATGGTTCCCCCTTTGGATTTTATTTGTAAGCGTCACCCCTTTGGACTTTTTTCGTAAGAGTTCTGGCTTTGGAGTTTTTTCTTCAGGGTCCTCCCTTTGGATATATTTCGTAAGGGTTCCCCTTTCGACTTATTTCATAAGAGACCCCCATTTGGATGCATTTTGTAAGGGTTCTCCCTTTGCACTGTTTTTGTAAGGGTTCCCCTTCTGGATTTTTTTCGTAAGGGTCCCCATTTGAATGTAATTCGTAAGGGTCCCTCGTTTGAATTTATTCCCTAACGGTCCCTCCCTTTCGATTTTATTCGTAAGGGTCCCCCCTTTGGATTTCCCTCCTAAGGGTCCTCCATTTGGATTTTATTCATAACGTTCCCCCCATTGGATTTATTTTGTAAGGGTCCCCGATTTGAATTTATTTCGTAAGGGTCCCTCCTTTGCATTTATTTCGTAAGGGTCCCCCCTTTGGATTGACTTCGTAAGGGTACCCCCTTGGGATTTTTTTCCTAAGGGTCCTGCATTTGGATTTTATTCATAAGGGTCCCCCCTTTGGATTTATTTTATAAGGGTCCCCCATTTTAATTTATTTCGTAAGGGTCCCTACTTTGGATTTATTTAGTAACGGTTCCCCCTTTCGATTTATTTCATAAGGGACTCCCCTTTGAATTTATTTTGTAAGGGTCCCCCCTTTGGGTTGATTTCTTAACTGTATCCCCTTTGGATTTTTTTCCTAAGGGTCCTCCATTTGGATTTTTTTCGTAAGGGTCCCCCCTTTGGATATATTTCGTAAGGGTTCCCCCTTTTGATTTATTTCATAAGAGACCCCCATTTGAATTTATTTCGTAAGGGTCCTGTCCTTTGGATTTATTTCGTAATGGTTCCCCCTTTTGATTTATTTCATAAGGGACTCCCCTTTTGATTTGTTTTCTAAGGGTTTTCCCTTTCGACTTTTTTGTAAGGGTTCCCCCTTCAGATTTTTTTGTAAGGGTGTCCCCTTTGGTTTTATTTTCTAAGGGTCCCCCCTTTGGATTGTTTTCGTAAGGGTACCCCCTTTGGATTTTTTTCCTAAAGGTCCTCCATTTGGATTTTATTCATAAGGGTCCCCCTTTGGATTTATTTTGTAAGGGTTCCCTATTTGGATTTATTTCGTAATGGTCCCTCGTTTGGATTTATTTCCTAAGGGTCCCCCCTTTGGATTTATTTCGTAATGGTACTACCTCTGGATTTTTTTCCTAAGGGTCCTCCATTTGGATTTTATTCATAAGGTTCCCCCCTTTGGATCTATTTTGTAAGGGTTCCCCATTTGGATTGATTTCGTAAGGGTTCCCCATTTGGATTTATTTCGTAATGTTCCCTCCATTGGATTTTTTTCCTAAGGGTCTTCCATTTGGATTTTATTCATAAGGTTCCCCCCTTTGGATCTATTTTTTAAGGGTCCCCCATTTGGATTTATTTCGTAAGGGTCCCCCTTTGGATTTTATTCGTAAGGGTCCCCCTTCAGTATATTTCATAAGGGTCCCCCCTTTGGATTTTTTTCTAAGGGCCCCCTTTGGGCTTTTTTACTAAGGGTCCCCTCTTTGGATTTTAATTTTCAGCGTCACCCCTTTGGACCTATTTCGTAAGAGACCCGCCTGTGGATTTTATTTTTAAGGGTCCTCCCTTTCGATATATTTCGTAAGGGTCCCCCCTTTGGATGTATTTCGTAAGGGTCCCCCATTTGTATTATTTCATAAGGGTCCCCCTTTGCATTTATTTTGTAAGGGTCTCCCCTTTCGATTTTTGTCGTAAGGGTCCCTCGTTTGCATTGTTTCCCTAAGGGTGTTCCCTTTGGATTTCTTTCGTAAGGGTCCTCCCTTTGGATTTTTTTCTAAGAGTCCCTCGTTTGGATTATCTCTTTAAGGATCCTCCCTTTGGATTTTATTCGTAAGGGTCTTCCCTTTGTATTAATTTCATAAGGGTCTCAATTTGCATTTATTTCGTAAGGGACCCCCTTTAGGATTTATTTTGTAAGGGTCCCCCCTTTGGATTTATTTCGTAAGGGTCCCTCTTTGAATCTTTTTCGCAAGGGTCCCTCGTTTGGATTTTTTTTCTAATGGTTCCCCCTTTGGATTTTATTTGTAAGGGTCACCCCTTTGGACTTTTTTCGTAAGAGTCCCGGCTTTGGAGTTTTTTCGTAAGGGTCCTCCCTTTGGATATAT
Source organism: Plumapathes pennacea (assembly GCA_964036295.1). Taxonomy (NCBI): domain Eukaryota; kingdom Metazoa; phylum Cnidaria; class Anthozoa; order Antipatharia; family Myriopathidae; genus Plumapathes; species Plumapathes pennacea. The sequence goes on along the minus strand of OZ038463.1, from coordinate 26,037,899 downwards.
TTCGTAAGGGTTCCCCTTTCGACTTATTTCATAAGAGACCCCCATTTGGATTCATTTTGTAAGGGTTCTCCCTTTGCACTGTTTTTGTAAGGGTTCCCCTTCTGGATTTTTTCGTAAGGGTCCCTCTTTGAATCTTTTTCGCAAGGGTCCCTCGTTTGGATTTTTTTTCTAATGGTTCCCCCTTTGGATTTTATTTGTAAGGGTCCCTCCTTTGGATTATTTTCCTAAGGGTCCTCCATTTGGATTTTATTCATAACGGTTCCCCCTTTCGATTTATTTAATAAGGGACTCCCCTTGGGACTTATTTTTTAAGGGTCCTCCCTTTGGATTTTTTTTGTAAGAGTCCCCCCGTTGGACATACTTAGTAGAGGTTCCTCCTTTTGATTTATTTCATAAGGGACCCCTTTGAATTTATCTTGTAAGGGTTCTCCCTTTGCATTTTTTTGTAAAGGTCCCCCATTTGGATTTATTTTGTAAGGGTCCCTCCTTTGATTTGTTTCCTAAGGGTCCGCCCTTTGGATTTTATTCGTAAGGGTCCCTCGTTTGGATTGTTTCTTTAAGGGTCCTCCCTTTGGATTTTATTCGTAAGGGTCTGCCCTTTTTATTTATTTCATAAGGGTCCCAATTTGTATTTATTTCGTAAGGGACCCCCATAGGATTTATTTTCTAAGAGTCCCCCCTTTGGATTTATTTCGTAAGGGTCCCTCCTTTGAATCTTTTTCGCAAGGGTCCCTCGTTTGGATTGTTTTTCCAATGGTCCATCTTTTGGAATTTCTTCGTAAGGGTCACCCCTTTGGATTTCTTTCTAAGGGTCCCCCTTTGGATTTTTTTCGAAAGCGTGTCCCTTTTGGATATAATTCGTAAGGCTTCTCCTTTCGATTTATTTCATAAGGGACCCCCTTTGGATTTATCTTGTAAGGTTTCTCCCTTTGGATTTTTTTGTAAGGGTCCCCCCTTTGGATTTTTATCGTAACGGTCCCCCCTTTGGAGTTATTTTGTAAGGGTCCTCCTTTGGATTTATTTCGAAAGGGTCCCCCTTTGGATATATTTCGTAAGGGTTCCCTCTTTCGATTTATTTCATAAGGGACTCCCCTTTGGATTTATTTTGTAAGGGTTCTCCCTTTGGACTTTTATTGTAAGGGTCCCCCCTTTGGATTTTTTTTGTAAGGGTGCTCCCTTTGGTTGTATTTTGTAAGGGTCCCCCATTTTGATTGATTTCGTAAGGGTACCCCCTTTGGATTTTTTTCCTAAGGGTCCTCCATTTGGATTTTATTCATAAGGTTCCCCCTTTGGATTTATTTTGTAAGGGTCCCCCATTTGGATGTATTTCGTAAGGGTCCCTCGTTTGGACTTATTTCCTAAGGGTCCCCCCCTTTGGGTTTATTTCGTAAGGGAACCCCCTTTGGATTTTTTTCCTAAGGGTCCTCCATTTGGATTTTATTCATTAGCGTAACTTCTTTGGATTTATTTTGTAAGGGTCCTTCCTTTGGATTTATTTGCTAACGGTCCCACCCTTTCGATTTTATTCGAAAGGGTCTCCCCTTAAATATATTTCGTAAGGGTTGCCCCTTTCAATTTATTTCACAAGGGACCTCCCTTTGGATTTATTTTGTAAGGGTACTCCCTTTGGACCTTTTTTTGTAAGGGTCCCCTCTTTGAATTGTTTTCGTAAGGGTCCCCCTCGTTTTATTTTGTAATGGGCCCCCCTTTGGACTGATTTCCTAAGGGTACCCCATTTGGATTTATTTCCTAAGGGTCCTACGTTTGGATTTTATTCACAAGGGTCCCCCCTTTGGATTTACTTTGTAAGGGTCCCCCATTTGGGATTATTTCGTAAGGGTCCCTCCTTTGGATTTCTTTCCTAAGGGTCCCCTCTTTGGATTTCGTTCGGAAGGGTCCACCCTTGAATTTATTTCGTAAGGGTCCCCCATTCGAATTTTTTTTCTAATGGCCCACCTTTTGATATTTTTACTAAGGGTCCCCTCTTTGGATTATTTTCCTCAGCGTCACCCCTTTGGAGCTATTTCTTAAGAGACATTACTATGGATTTTATTCGTAAGGGTCCCCCTATTGAATTTATTTCGTAAGGGTCCCGCTTTGGATTTTTCTCTTAGGGGTCCCTCCTTTAGAGTTATTTTGTAAGGATCCGTTCTTTGAAATTATTTCGTAAGGGTCCCCCGTTTGGATTTTTTCGTAATGGTCCCCCTTTGGATTTAATTCGTAAGGGTCCACCTTTGCATTTATTTCCTAGGGGTCCCTCCTTTGGATTTATTTCCTAAGGGTCCCCCTTTGGATTTTATTCGTAATGGTCCCCCCTGGATTGATTTCGTAAGTGTACCCCCTTTGGATTTTTTCCTAAGGGTCCTCCATTTGGATTTTACTCATAAGGGTCCCCCCTTTGGATATATTTTTTAAGGGTCCCACATTTGGAATTATTTCGTAAGGGTCCCTCCTTTGGATTTATTTCCTAAGGGTTCCCTCTTTGGACTTTATTCGCAAGGGTACCCCATTGAATATATTTCGTAATGGTCACCCCGTTGGATTTTTTTTCTAATGGCCCCCCTTTGGGTTTTATTACTAAGAGTCCCCCCTGGATTTTAGTTTTCAGCGTCAGATCTTTGGACCTATTTCGTAAGAGACCCCCCGTGGATTTTATTCGTAAGGGTCCCCCCTTTGGATATATTTCGTAAGGTTGCCCCTTTGTATTTATTTCGTAAGAGTTCCCCCTTTCTATTTATTTCATAAGAGTCCCCCCTTTGCATTTATTTTGTAAGGGTCCTTGCTTTCAATTTTTGTCGTAAGGGTCCCTCTTTTGCATCGTTTCCCTAAGGGTCCTCCCTTTGTATTTTATTGGTAAGGGTCCCCCTTTGGATTTTATAGGTAAGGATTCCCCTTTTTGTTTTTTCGTAAGAGTCCCCCCTTTGGATATATTTCGTAAGAGTTCCCCCTTTCGATTTATTTCATAAGGGACCCCCTTTGGATTTATCTTGTCAGGGTTCTCACTTTGGATTGTTTTTGTAAGAGTCCTCCCTTTGGATTTTTTTGTAAGGGTCCCCCCTTTGCATTTATTTTGTAAGGGTCCCCCCTTTGCATTTATTGGGTAAGGGTCCCTCCTTTGGGTTTATTTCCTAAGGGTCCCCCCAGTGGCTTTCATTCGTAAGGTTCCCCCCTTTGGATTGATTTCGTAAGGGTACCCCCTTAGAATTTTTTTCCTAAGGGTCTTCCATTTGGATTTATTTCCTTAGGGTCCCTCCTTCGGATTTATTTCCTATGGTTCCCCCCTTTGGATTTTATTCGTAAGGGTCCCCCCTTGAATATTTTTCTTGAGGGCCCACCCTTTGGATTTTTTTCTAAGGGCCCCCCTTTGGATGTTTTTCGTAAGGGTCCTCTCTTTTGATTATATTCCTCAGCGTCACCCCTTTGGAATTATTTCGTAACAAACCCCCTGTGGATTTTATTCGTTTGGATTCATTTCGTAAGGGTCTCTCCTTTGGATTTATTTCGTAAGGGTCAACACTTTGGATTTGTTTCATAAGGGACCCCCCTTTGGATTTATTTTTAAGGGTTCTCCCTTTGGATTTCTTTTGTAAGGGTCTCCCATTTGGATTTATTTCGTAAGGGTCCCTCCTTTGGATTTATTTCCTTAGGGTCCCCCCTTTGGATTTTATTCGTAAGGGTTCCCTTTTTGGAATGATTTCGTTCTATTTATTTCATGAGGGTCCCTCCTTTGCATTTATTTTGTAAGGGTCTCCCCTTTCGATTTTTGTGATAAGGTTCCCTCGTTTGCATTGTTTTCCTAAGGGTCCTCCCTTTGGAGTTGATTTGTAAGGGTCCCCCCTTTGGATTTTTTTGGTAAGGGTGCCCCTTTCTGATATATTTCCTAAGGATTCCCCCTTTCGATATGTATTATAGTGGACCCCCTTTGGCTTTATCTTGTAAGGGTTCTCCCTTTGGATTTATTTTGTAAGGGTCCCCCCTTTGGATTTATTTCAAAAGGGTCCCCGTTTTGGATTTATTTCGTAAGGGTCGCTCCCTTCCATTTTTTCGCAAAGGTCCCTTGTTTGGATTGTTTTTCTAATGTTCCCTTTGCATTTTATTCGTAAGGGTCACCCTTTTGGTTTTTTTTCGTAAGTGTCTCTCCTTTTGATTTTTTTTCGTAAGAGTACCCCCTTTTGATATATTTCGTAAGGGTTTCCCCTTTCAATTTATTTCATAAGGGACCCCTCTGGACTTTTTGTAAGGGTCTCCCTTTGGATTATTTTCCTAAGGGTCCCCCCCTTTGGTTTTATTTTGTAAGGGTCCCCCCTTTGGATTGATATCGTAAGGGTACCCCCTTTGGATGTTTTTCCTAAGGGTCCTCAATTTGCACTTTGTTCATAAGGGTCCCCCTTTTGGATTTATTTTGTAAGGGTCCCCCGTTTGGAAATGTTTCGTAAGGGTCCCTCTTTTGGATATATTTCCTAACGGTCTCCCCTTTGGATTTTATTCGTATCGGTCGCCCCTTGAATTTATTTCGTATGGGTCCCCCCTTTCGATTTTTTTCCTAAGGGCCCCCCTTTGGATTTTTTTACTAAGGTTGCCCTCTTTGGATTTTATTCCTCAGCATCACCCCTTTGGACTTATTTCGTAGGAGACCACTTGTGGATTTTATTCGTAAGGTTCCCCCCTTTGAATTTTATTTCGTAAGGTTCCCCCTTTGAATTTAATTCGTAAAGGTCCTCCTGTGTATTTTTTTCTGAGGGTCTTACCTGTGGATTGACTTTGTAAGGGTCTGCTATTTGGAATTATTTCGTAAGGGTCCCCCTTTAGGATTTTTTTAGTAAGGGTCTCCCCTATGGATTTATTTCGTAAGGGTCCCCCTTTAGGATTTTTTTAGTAAGGGTCTCCCCTTTGGATATATTTCGTAAAAGTTCCCCATATGTATCTTATTTGTAAGGGTCCCCCCTTTAGATTTATTTCGTAAGGGTCCCTCCTTAGGATTTATTTCATAAGGGTCACCCTTTTGGATATATTTCGTAAGGGTCCCCCTTTTGGATATATTTTGTAAGGGTCCCCCTTTGGATTTATTTTGTAAGGGTCCCCGTTTGGATTTATTTCGTAAGGATCCCCCCTTTGGTTTTTTTTTCGTACGGGTCCCTCGTTTGGATAGTTTTTCTAAGTGTCCCACCTTTGGATTTATCTCGTAATGGTCCTCCCTTTGAATATGTTTCGTAAGGGTCACCCTTTTGGATTTATTTCGTAAGGGTCGCCCCTTTGGATTTATTTCGTAAAGGTCCCCCTTTTGGAATTTTTTTAATGAGGGTCTCCCCTTTGGATATCTTCCTAAAGGTACCCCATATGGATTTTATTTGTAAGAGTCCCCCTTTGGATTTATTTCGTAAGGGTCCCCCCTTTGGATTTTTTTCGTAAGGGTCCATCGTTTGGATTGTTTTCTAAGGGTCCCCCTTTGGACTTATTTCGTAAGAGTCCCCCTTTTGGATATATTTCGTAAGGTTCTCCCCTTTGGATTTTATCTGTAAAGGTCCCCCCTCTGGAATTCGTAAATGTCCCCCCTTTGGATTTATTTCGTAAGGATCCCCCTTTGAATTGTTTTCTTACGGTTCCCTCGTTTGTATAGTTTTTCTAAAGGTCCCCCCTTTGGATTTTATTCGTAAGGGTCCCCTTATTTGAATATTTTTAGTAAGGGTCTCCCCTTTGTATATATTTCGTAAGGGTTCCCCCTTTCTATATACTTCATAAGGGACCTCCTTTGGATTTATTTTGTTAGGGTTCTCCTTTTTTGTCTTGTGTTCTCCTAGCAAAGCTTAATTTAGCTTTAAACCAATCCATTTGCCGCAATGAGTAAAATACATTTCATAAAGCTGCCTGCAATGTCCAAACATCGATCAGTTTTGAAAATTAAACTTAATCTTTTGCTATGACTATATAAACCTTTGGGCCTGCGCGAGTTTACAAGTAACCATGTTGCGATCAGATAATACTATACCCGGGCCGAGGGCTAGACCTTTGACAAGTACCCTGGGCTTGACGTTCGCGAGGTGATCTCGCAGTAATATGGTTCGCTCAAAACCACCGATTGAACGGATCTGGCCGTCCAACATATAATTTTTAAAGCTATACGCCATACTTCAAGAAACATAAGTCTAAACTAATATATCTACCCATCCAGAAATTTGCAGCTAAACAATTGCAGAGCAAGATCCGGCCACAAAACCAAACATGTGGCCAGAACGTAACACGGGAAATCGGCCCGAATAAATCTCGCGGATTAACTGAAATAGCGATAGCTTACCCTCAACCGTATATACCACTACAGAAGCGATTTTCTAGCCCTCTCAATCCTGCCTCTTGTCCTTCCCGCGTAAAATAGTAATGCCCCGCGAATGTAATTTTATTCCTAAAACAGGAACTGGATGCTATCATGCTGATTTTATGACAGCTGAGAGTTGCCTGATGTGGATGAGCCTGATTGAATCGACTGTTATTGGATTAATACCGCGGAAAATTTTTCACTGATAACTAAACTTGAAACAGTCTTTTGTAAGATTTTGATAACGGCTTCAGCATCTAATTTGAAATTCGGATTTACAAAAATTGATTTTCGATTCGGCACATGTCTGCTAGCAGCTGATTCAGTCATAAAACTCGATAACGTGACATAACAGGGAACAGATTGAACGGACATATTATAGCGTTTCGATCGCGGTGCATAGAAACCATTCATTGAATGTTTCGGCGACCACCTGACCACTGTAATGTTCTCAGGAAGTGCGTGTTTCGATGCGAATCTTTGTGGGGAAATACTGCACGGAAGTGAAGTCAAATCAATGACATTGTTTGTGACTGGCGGAAAACTAATAAGATTTTTTTACTGGGCATCAAGCTCTTTCGTTAGATGCCGACTGATAATTTTCGCCACATAAGCGCGACTTCTGTTATAGAGTGAGAAAGGCACCCCAGAGCACGATTGCCGGCTAAGATTACAATTTCTAATTCAGGACAAAGTGATTATCGGCACACTGACTCTGATAATGGTTTGGAGTTTACACCTCTGTCATTCATACCAAGCAGACCGCACTCCACGGGCGGTGGGGACAATTTGTCCCCACCGAAAGGCCGTTGTCAAGGCGTGCGGCTCGTCATGGTAAAGGTCTCCCATTTTGAAATTTTTTTTCTAAGGGTCCTTCCTTTCGATTTATTTTGTAAAGGTCCCCCCTTTGGATTTATTTCGTAAGGTTCACCACTTTGGATTTGTTTCAGAAGGGTCCACCCTTTGAATTTTTTTTCTAAGGGTCCTTCCTTTCGATTTATTTCGTAAAGGTACCCCCTTTGAATTTATTTCGTAAGGGTCACCACTTTGGATTTGTTTCGTAAGGTTCACCACTTTGGATTTGTTTCAGAAGGGTCCACCCTTTGAATTTTTTTTCTAAGGGTCCTTCCTTTCGATTTATTTCGTAAAGGTACCCCCTTTGAATTTATTTCGTAAGGGTCACCACTTTGGATTTGTTTCGTAAGGGTCCCCCTTTGATTTATTTTCTAAGGCTCCCCCTTTGGATTTATTTCCTAAGGGTCACCACTTTGGATTTGTTTCAGAAGGGTCCACCCTTTGAATTTATTTTGTAAGGCTCCCTCCTTTGGATTGATTTTGTAAGGGTCACCATTTTGGATTTGTTTCATAAGGGTCCCCCCTTTCGATTTATTTCAGAAGGGTCCACCGTCCCCCCTATCGATTTATTTCGTAAGGGTCCCTCCTTTGAATTATTTTTGCAAGGGTCCCTCGTTTGGATTGTTTTTCTAAGGGTCCCCCCTTTAGATCTTATTCGTAAGGGTCCCCCCTTTGGATTTATTTCGTAAGGGTGCCCCCTTTGGATTTCATTTGTAAGGGTCCCCCTTTGAATTTATTTAGTAAAGGTCCTTCTGTGGATTTTTTTCCAAAGGTCCCCCCTTTGGATATATTTCGTAAGGGTCCCTCCTTTGGATTGATTTTGTAAGGGTCCCCCTTTGGATTTTATTTGTAAGGGTTCCCCCTTTGAATTTAATTCGTAAACGTCCCCACTATAGATTTGTTTTGTAAGGGTCTCCCCTTTGAGTTTTATTCAAGAACACATTCCAAGTGGATTTTCGTATACAATTGTTTTTTGTGGTGAAAGTGTTATGAAACCAGAACAAGTAGTTTATACAAAAGAGAGTGAAGAAGACGATGTTGTTGAAAAGTTTTTTCTTTATGATTCATCATGAGATAGAAGAAATTTATGAAAAATATCTGAAAAATTTAAAGAAGATGATTTTTGGTGAGAAACATAAAGAAGAGTATCATTCTCAAAATGTTTGTTACATTTGTAATGGTTCAGATGGGAAGTTTAATTCTGATGATATGAAATTGCGAAAAGTAAGAGATCATTGACAATGATTTGACAGGAAAGTTTAGGGGAACAGCACATTCTAAATGTAATTTGAAAGTAAGAACACAAAGAATGATTCCTATCATTTTTCATAATCTTCAAAATTATGATGCACATTTAATAAAAGAATTGGCAAAGATGGAGAGGGAGTAAATTGTATTCCACTTAATGAAGAGAAATATATTTCTTTCACTAAATATGATGAGACAGTTGAAAAGATAAGAATGGAAAAACAATAAATGAATGAAGATAGTTAAGAGAAAATGACATCAATAAATATGCAAGCGAGATTTATTGATGGTTATAAGTTTTTGTTAAGTAGTTTTGACAGAATGGTTCAGACACTTGAAGATGAAGATTTCAAAATAACATCACAATTTTTTAAAGGAGATGAGTTGAATCTCTTAAAAAGGAGAGGTGTATTTCCTTATGATTATTTTAACTCTTTTGAAAGATTCAAAGAAAAAGAGATGTTTTATTCGATTTTGCGTGAAAAGGATATCTCAAGTGTGTTTATGAAAATGCACAAAAAGTTTGGAAAACTTTCAAAATGATCCTTATCTACCAACGGATGATTTACTTCTTGTAGACGTTTTTGAAAAATTCCGAAGTGTTTGTATGAAATCTTGTGGATTTATCCGGCTCACTATTACACGTCACCTGGTTCAACTTAGGATGCATTTTTTAAGAAGAGTGGAGCAGAACCAGAATTACTAACAGATTATGATATGTTTTATAATGTTTGAAAGAGGAATAAGGGGCGGAGTATCAAAGATTACTGGAGGATATTCAAAGGCGAATAACAACTACCCAAGGAATTATGACAAAAGGTTGAAAAGTACGTTTATTGAATATTTGGATGCAAATAATCTTTATGGATTAGCTATGACATGCCGTATTCAAACTTTGAGTGGGTATCACAAGATGTCGTAAATGAGATGAACAATGATATTTGAAAGAGTAGAGTTTGAAGAAAATTGCTGCGTCAATTCTTGTGGTTGCTTTGGAATATCCAGAAAAGTTACATGATCTTCATAACGATTATCCATTAGCACCAGATAGAAGTAAAATAAACAAAGTTGAAAAGTTAGTTTCTACTTTTTATAACATACAGAGAAATATGTGTTTCATCATGAGTTATTGAAATATTATCAGAATATGGGTTTGAAGGTTAAAAAGGTTCAAAGAATTATCACCTTTGATGAAAAAGATTTTATGAAGGATTACATTGAGATTACTTCATGGAAAGTGCGCGCGTACGGTTTTTATTCACGAGTTGTGAAGTATCATAAAACGAACGAGCGAGGCTTTGCGAGCGAGTGAGTTTTATGATACGAAACAACGAGTGAATAAAAACTGTACAAAGCACTTTCCATGATGTTTTCTGTTTATTATATACATACTGAGACATTTATGATGGGACCGGGAAACCCTTTAAAAGTAGTGAAAAATCGTCGTTCGCAGCTTGCGATTGGACGAATGATTTTTTTCACGTGTGAAAAGCGTCGTTCGCGGCCTCTCATTGGCTAGAACTCATTTGCGTACGAAATTTTACGATATGGCTTTTTCGTATGTCTCAGTATGTATATAATATTTATTTAATACGAAGATGTGAATGGCTGGGAAGACGAAGTTTTGAAAAAAACTTTTACAAACTAATGAACAATTCTCTTTTTGGAAAAACGATGGAAAATATTCGAAATCGAGTGGATATTTGACTTACGACTCATGAATCACAATTATCTAAGTTAGTTAAAAAGTCTAATTATCGAGGTAGAACTGTTTTTAGTGAAAATTTTGTTTTGAATCATTCAAAGACGACATTAAGTGTAAAGGAATTAACAAGGAAGTAGTCGAGAAAACGATTAGAATGGATCATATGAAAGAAGTGTTATTTTCTAAAAAACAACAAACGAGGGAAATGGGGAGAATACGTTCTTATGGTCATAAATTATTTTCTCAAAGTGTTAATAAAATTGCTTTTTCTGCTGATGATGATAAAAAGGTACGTATTACCAAACGGGATAGACACTTTAAAGCTGGTGTTACACTGGTCGATTTGCAACGACGATTTGGAACGCCGATTTGCTTCAAAATTACGTAGCGGTGTTACAAGTTTTTGAATCGCTTTCAAAAACTTGCAACGCGTTGCAGCACTGCAAACATCGCGAAAAATCGTTCCCCATGGGGTGTTACAGCTGAACGATTGTTAGTTCAACATCGTATCGTTGCAATTCGACCAGTGTAACACCACCTTAACTCTCGGCCATTATAAAACTTCAAGTGCTGCTTAATGATGAAAAAGATTAATTAGAATCTTGTATCAAAATGATACAAGATTATTGTTTTAAGACAAATTTTGGCGGTAACTCGGTGTTTTCTGACACAATTTGTAATTCTTCTCTTACGAATCCTCTTTTTGGTCCATCGACTAAATAATACAAAACTGGTTGATTTTTAGATATTGTGGAGTTTTTCAACTCACACTTTCCCCCTTCTTCACCGGGAGAAAGTGAATATCTTACTTTTTCGATTGAGTCAAGCCTTTTTTATCGAACCGAACAGGTCGTGAATAATTCTTAACTTTTTGTTCAACATTTTTCTCACGTTAAGCATTTAATTGCTTTTTTACCAGTCAGTCAAGTGACATGGTTGTTGATATTTTTCACGATATTTGGTAATCTTTTTACCCACTTTGTAGATCTGCCTTCAGTTATCATTTCGTCAGCGTATTATTGACTAAATATTTTCTCCCCAAAGTTTTGTTCGCTCTCTCGACGAATGCTTGTGCTCTGTGATAAGCAGTTTCTGATCGTTCGATAAGTACTTTCTTTTCATTCATAAGAACCATTACAGATCCCATGAATTCTCTTCCCGGATCAACAATCAAAGTTTTTGGCCATTTTAACTTTCTTGAGTAAATTTTCTTGAAAGCGTTTGACACTTCATCACTTGATTTACTCGTCAAAGCCTCTACATCAACATATCTTGAAGCAATATCAATAACGACTAAAGCATACTTGTAAGTTTTTCTTCCAACTTTGTCGTGTGGAAGGAATAGCTGGAGATCTGCTTGATGAATTTCGTTTGGTTCTTTAATAATCCAATGTGGTCTTGGAACATAATTCGGTGTGGGAAGATAAATTTGCCAAAGCGCCTGTTTTGATAACCACCTTTTGGCTTCTTCTAGGCTAAGTTTAGCTTAGCAAACAAATCATTTCAAGGTAAAAATTTGGCATTTCAAGCGAGCAGCGATTATCAAAGTGGGAGAACTTTTTACTTTGAGGATGTGCATCATTTTGAAACGTTTGCCTCGAATGATATTAGTTCTGGGGCTGTTCTTAATTTACACGTAAACACACCAAGAAGTTGTATGAAAGAAATCATGTTATTCTGTTTAAAGAGTTTCGATTCAGGAGAAAGAAAAGCAGAGGAGTTTATTAATCCTCTTGTTAACTCCGTAAAGGTTTTTATAAATGGTGTTCCACACAAGTTATTTTCAGACGGAATTTTGCGAGAGGATGTTTGGCCAATGATTTTGATTATGATTATGTCGAGGATCACTATAAGGAAATTGACTTTCATAATGGCAAGTTCGCATTGTGGATTGATTTGAGGATCCACACCAGATAACAATCTTCATGGAGACGGAAGATCATTGTGGTTGGAAGATCGTAGGACTTAAGATTTTGTTTTGACAAATAAATGTCGGAAACTGTAAGAGACTACGTTAATCTTGAAGAGAACGAAACAAAAGAAGAACAAAAGCCTAAAGCAAAAAGAAAACCAAGACAAATTAAGAAGAGAGAATCACAAAAGGAAGCTGAAATAGATCCAGAGGTACAAAGTGAAATATCGAGAAAAAGAGATATTCTTGCGTCAGTTGCCATGTTGCAAGGTTTGGAAAAATATGTAGGAGAAAAAATAAGTGCAGTTGATATTAGAAAGAGGAAGGATTCCGATTTAGAATGTTATTCAAAGTTTAGGAAGAAAAGTCTGGACAAGAATTAATAAAAGATGGAATTGGAATAGCTGTTGAAGGAATTGTTAAAGGAATTTCGGGTTTACTTACTTTTGATGACGAAGAGTCTTTGAAGAAGGATTTGTTGGATAATAAACAATTAGCAATAAGAATTGGTAGGTATGCATCAAAAGATTCTGAGGAATATGGAGACGTCGTAGCTTTTTTTGAAAGTTGGCTTGGATCTTGCAAAACATGTTGTATTTACAAAAGATGAGTCAACAACAAATGTTGAAGATGAGAAAAAAAGTGTAATTCTTTTTGCTAGCATTTTCCAACAAAATGCTAACATGATTTAAGAACTTGCTAGCGCTTATATAAATAATGTCCGAATCAACAAACAATTCAGAAAATACGGATCAAATAAAAAGGTGTCCCAACCGATCTCGAAAATAAACCTGAGAAGAAAAAAGATCCAAAGAAAGTCGCCGCTGGTAAAGGCTTGGCAAAAAAGAACAAGGAAGCAAGAGATGCGTTAAAAAAGAGTCAGGATAAGGATAAAGAAAGTGTTAACCCTTTCAGTTTTTTGGACATGACTAATGGTTACAAATGACAGCCGGTTTAATAGGTTTTGTGATATATCATGGTTACAGATTTTTTTACCCACCAAAAGATGGATCAACCGCCGCAGATGCTAAACCTGAAATGGTTGTAAAAAGACCCGTTGAGACTAACCAAGTAGAAGAATCGGCCCCAGTTGAGAAACCAAAACAAAAACAAGGGAATCAAGCAAATTTTGATATGGAATGATTTAAAGATTAGTATTTCGTATTTCAAATTAAGTAGTGACAGTAAACTTATTTTTGAGTAATGCAAAAGAGACGGTTGCTCTGGTTGCAATTTCAGCAGGAATTGGTTATTCTGTGAAGAAAGCTTTAAGAAAGGCAGTAACTTCAGATCCTTCTACAAGTTTAATGAATGCGGTTGAGTGGACAGGGGTGATGATTGGAGCAATTTACGCGAGAGATTATCTCATAGATCAAAAAATTATTCCGACTTAAGAAAATGAAAATAATTAAGAAAGTGAATATCATAGGCAAACCAGTATGTGGGATTTTGCTTCGAAAACGTCTTATTGATTTATTAAAGACAAACCAGATACCAATAAAGGATTTGAGTGGGGTTATTGATATAAAGAGTTAAAGTTACCATTCTAAAAAGAATGGCAACATTTTTAACCGCAATGCAATATTAAACGCAGGTACGTTTATTGGCGGCAGTTACTTTGCAAAGTTTTTGTCTGGAAACGATCAAGACAAAGAAAGAAAGAGACACGATTTGGCTATTGAGAAATACGAAAAAGATTGCAACGATTGGAAAGAAAACATGGGAAAAAAAAGAACTTTGGAGAGAACAACGAGAAAAAGATAAAGAAGACGCTTCATAATAATTTTCGAAGCACAGATGAGGCATTAAAGGCCTATGCTGAAACTCATACGGATGAAAATTTAAGAGAACGTAATTTCAATGATTATTATTCACCAAGCAGACCAAAAGAATGGAGAGATGATATTCACAGGGCTTATGGCGTCTCAAATACCTATTGACTTAACGTTTTCGTATGATGAACTAAAATCTTACAAAAATGGCAGAAATAGATCCAGAAAATCCTTTTGATCCTAGTACACATGACGGAGATTGGGATGGTGAAGAAATCCCAATGAAACCAACTAGTTCTCGCGAACCACCTTTAAATCCTTTTCATCACCACGATACTCACGATACTGAGGAAACATCATTTTGGTGGTGATTCAGAAACAGATCCATTAAAACGAAGCTTGGGGTAGGATTACTGCGAAGTTTCCTAGGTTCAACCCAAAAATCTCTCCCTTCACGGCTGAATTGGGTGACTATGGTAATATCGTCGTAAGACCTAATAGAAATAGAGGAAAGTATCATAGTCTATTTGGAGCAGATGGGGAGAGTTAAATGAAAAACTTCCTAAAACGATAAAGAATAGTCTCGGTGACCCAGCGGAAAAAGTCATCGAAGACAATGAACTAATGAGAGCAAGAAGTACAGAAAAAAATCAAAACTTTTAAAGAAAGAAGACCAGAAACTTCTGGATCCGCGAAAGAAAGAATTGACATTCGCTCAACTTGCTATTTATCATACAGAAAAATAACTTAACTTACGAGAATGTAAAGTGAAAAATAACAAAAAATGAGTGAAATTACTGTAAAAGGAAAATTGTACTCTGGTGCCCAAAATAATTCTAACGATTACAGATTAAATGTTTGCTCAAGAATTATCGAAACAATGAAGAAAAACTTGGAAATTGATATGACGAAGAGAAGCGATAGGAGCTAGGAGCAACATCTCTCGTAACTATTGCTCTTGACAAGGAAACCATTAGAAAATTAACGATTTATGAAAAACTAATATCTCTTTGGTCAATCAAAAATTAGTAGGATTCATGAAATAGTTAATAAGGCACTTACAGATGAAAACGTTCTCCCTTTGGACTTTATTTGTAAGGGTCCCCCCTTTGGATTGATTTTGCAAGTCACCACTTTGGATTTATTTCGTAAGGGTCCCCCCTTTGGTTTTATTTGATAAGGGCCCGCCGTTTGGAATTATTTCGTAAGGGCCCCCCCTTTGGTTTTATTTGATAAGGGCCCGCCGTTTGGAATTATTTCGTAAGGGCCCCCCCTTTGGACTTTTTTCGTAATGGTCCCCCCTTTGGATTTATTTCGTAAGGGTCCCTTCTTTAAATTATTTTCGCAAGGGTCCCTCGTTTGGATTGTTTTTCTAAGTGTCCCCCCTTTAGATTTTAATCGTAAGTGTCCCCCCTTTGGATTTTTTTCGTAACGGTCCCCCCTTTGGATTTATTTCGTAAGGGTCCCTTCTTTAAATTATTTTCGCAAGGGTCCCTCGTTTGGATTGTTTTTCTAAGTGTCCCCCCTTTAGATTTTAATCGTAAGTGTCCCCCCTTTGGATTTTTTTTCGTAACAGTCCCCCTTTGGATTTATTTCTTAAGGGTCCCTCCTTTGAATTATTTTCGCAAGGGTCCCTCGTTTGGATTGTTTTTCTAAAGGTCCCCCCTTTAGATTTTAATCGTAAGTGTCCCCCCTTTGGATTTTTTTCGTAACAGTCCCCCCTTTGGATTTATTTCTTAAGGGTCCCTCCTTTGAATTATTTTCGCAAGGGTCCCTCGTTTGGATTGTTTTTCTAAGGGTCCCCCCTTTAGATTTTAATCGTAAGTGTCACCCCTTTGGATTTTTTTCGTAACAGTCCCCCTTTGGATTTATTTCTTAAGGGTCCCTCCTTTGAATTATTTTCGCAAGGGTCCCTCGTTTGGATTGTTTTTCTAAGGGTCCCCCCTTTAGATTTTATTCGTAAGTGTCCCCCCTTTGGATTTTTTCGTAAGGTACTCCCTTTGGATAAATTTCGTAAGGGTCCCCCCTTTGGATTTATTTCGTAAGGCTCCCCCTTTGGATTTTTTTCCTAAGGGTCCCCCCTTTGGATTTTTTTAATAATGGTCCCCTCTTTGGATTTTATTCCTCAGGGTCCCTTCTTTGGATTGATTTCGTAAGGGTCCCCCTTTGGATTTTATTTGTAAGGGTTCCAGTAGTAGGAAAATATTCCTTCTGACACACAACTTGTCCCACCACCCCACGACTCTAGCACATGTTCTAGAAATGAAGGCTAAGCAAAAATTTATTTACTTCTAACACAATTGCTAGAAATGACAATGCGAAGTAAAATTGAGCAAACTGATTTTTACACAAACAAGACTTAAAGACTCGTTCAATCAAACAAACATGTCAGCGTTAGACGAACTAAGAAGAAGAGGAAAGGCGAAAGAAATAGGTATAAATGGCCGATGGAGAACTCTCGAAGAAGCAATTAAGGAAGCTGAAACGAATCCGAGAGAGCCGGTAGAGAGGGCTGTTCCACCAAATAAGCGAGAGATACCTATTCCGGCTCCAAGGACCGTATTTCCGTACAGGTCTTCTGAAAGGCCTATTCCACTTCCTCGAAAGGGAAATGGTTGGATACATTGGTTCGTAAAACATTTGTTGAGAGTTGGTGATGGTCTTATTAAATTAATTCCAGAGGGTAGGGTAAGAGATAGTGCGAAGAAATTTTTAGGTTTGATAGGAAGGGATGGAAAAGAGTTATATTTATTAAATGAGGAAAATGAAAAACTAGTGCCAAAGCCAGGGGTCGAGGAGTTTTTTAGAGGATCGATTAAGAATATTAGAATTAGGAGTCCAGAAAAACAAATGGACAGTCCAAAGTTTTTTGAGGGAAATCATCAAAAGTTTTGGATAAGCTCAAAGATTTTCCAAAACCATTCAAGGTTGAGTTTGTGTTGTCATGTGTTTATAAGATGTTTAGTAAAGAACAGTTTTTGGAATAATCAATTTATTATCACAGAAGTGGAATTAAGGAAGTTTATGAAAGTACTGATCTTGAAGAGTTGTATACCTTAATGAAACAATTATTGTTAGAAAAAGGAATTTGTGCACTTAGGATCTGGTTGGGTTTTTGAGAGGATTGAGTATTTGACTATTGAGATGGACAAGTTCACACCAATATCTGGCGGAACTTACGTGGATCTTCCAAAAAGAATAATGATGAAGAAGGCTGTGACGAACGTTCAAAATGACGACAATGAATGTTTTAAGTGGACCATTTTGAGGGCGCTTAACCCAAGGGAGAAGAACCCAAAAAGGATAGATTCTGCATTAAGCGTAAGGTTAAAGATTTTAATTAGATGGGAATTACGTTTCCTGTTGATATTAAGAAAGGCCCACTGATTTTTGAGAGAAATATTCCAGGATATAAGATTTGCGTAGTGGGATATGACGAACGTCAACGAGAGAGGATTTTTTTCATTGAGACCAGTGAAAGAAGATCATGACAACAAACAGGTCATTATTGTGTGATAAATTCATTGTCAAGATTATTGAAGAGCCAATATACAAAACATCGAAATAAGGTGAATGTTTGTAGGAATTGTTTTAATCATTTTTATGACCAATATTTCGAAGAACATAAGGTTTGTTTTTTAAACGAAGGATCAATAGCTATAATGCCGACTTTGTAAGTTTGTAAGTTTAAGAATCATTATAAGGCACTCAAACTTCCTTGTGATTTATGCTGATTTCGAGTCTTTCAACAAAGTTATTGTAGACGATGAGTCAAATATTAGTGAAAAAAAAAAAGATTTTGAAACGTGGAATGAAAAATAAATATGATGCATCAAAATCAAAATCAGATAAGAAATCTTTTCCACAAATATTCAACACATTCCTAGTGGATTTTCATATACAATTGTTTCTTTTGATGAAAGTGTTATGAAACCAAAACAAGTAGTTTATGCAAAAGAGAGTGAAGAAAACGATGTTGTTGAAATGTTTTTTCTCTATGATTCATCATGAGATAGAAGAGATTTGTGAAAAATATCTGAACAATTCAAAGAAGATGATTTTTGGAGAGAAAGATAAAGAGGAGTATCATTCTTAAAATGTTGTAATGGTTCAGATGGGAAGTTTAATTCTGATGAAATGAAATTGCGAAAAGTAACAGATCATTGACAATGATTTGACAGGAAAGTTTGGGGGAACAGCACATTCACTGTGTCAAAAGAGGCGTACACGGGAATATCCGTGTCATTGATATTATGTTTTCACGCTGCGCGTCAAGGACGAGAACGCCGCGTGTCTTATTACGTGGAGTGTCACTTAGAATCCAGTTCACGACATGTCCCTACACGGAGTGTCTGTTAGTGTCACGTATCCTAACACTCGCACGTTGCGTGTAGTCCCATGTCGAGCAACCTGATACTCGAGTTACTTAGCGTGTTTGGAATGGGAACGCGAGGTGTCTACGCATGTGGCGTGTCACAAAGAGCCTGATTCATGCCACTTTGTTACACGAAGTGTCCGGCGTGTTATCTGGTGTCGTACGACGAGTACTTTGTGACACGCACGTCCGTCTTTATGTCAGTAAATCTTCACGCCAAGGAGAATGTAAACTTGAGTTTGAAATTTTCAATGTTTAGGCAAAGTCAGGGGCCTGTTTAAATATTTTTTGAGACCGATTTAGTCGTGTATCAAGTGGTAAATTTAGTTATTTCCATGTTTCCTTATTGTTTTCAGTTGGATTAAACTGACACTTTCTTAGAAACAGTAATGTAAAAGTCCAAAGACTCTCCTGACGCCATTTCGATAACTGCAGTTTTGCGCCGCATGGCAGCATCGGAGATCAAGGCGAGCGCAATTCTTTATGTATACAAAATTTGAATACATCCTAATATTTCCTTGAATGTCATTTAGTTCCAACTCCCACGGGGGAGAAGGCTACGAACGGAAAGACAGGGAGAGGGAAAACAATCATGAACGAATCATGAAGCCACAGGCAAACAGATGTGAGAGACAAAGGCCTCCCACATGTGGTATATATGAAGTCGTGACCAGCAGGCGATTGAAAGAGCATATCATATGAAAACATAAAGCACGTGCATAGTTAGACACCTTTCGTAAAAGTTAATATTTTTGTAGTTGCAAAAATGCTGGTGCCATTGTGTCAATTTAAATCCTGAAGCTTGCTGCAAATTTCTGCAATTAAAGGCCTTCGTTTAGGTTCTTGATTTAATGCATTTCTCAGCTAATGTCATCAAGTGCTCAGAGCTGACCTTAACAGCAACACACCTAAAAATCTGTCCAAGGGAGTAAATGTCACTGGCAGTAATGGTGGATGTGTTCCATTAATTATTTCAGGAGCAATTTTGCGGGTAATGTCTCTTGTACAATTCTTGATTTTAAAGTGAGAGCTTCTTAATGGACGCGTGTGATTCTCTGATACATTTCCCAAAATCAATTAAAATTGCATGATATTTATTGTTATGGAATGAAATCAATATGTTATCAGCCTTGATGTCCCTATGTACATCGCCTTTGATATGAACTGCAGAGAATTTGCTAAATCATTTAGTAACTTTACCCAAGAAGGCATGGGAAGATTCAAAGAGCTTTTGTGCAACGTTTGAAAAAAATCCCTAGAACTAACACCAATACTCCTGAGAAGAAATCTATTTGACAAGGTTGTATAACCTGGTTTTGCGTTACTCGTGCTAAAACAGGATCTATTGTGTTTAGTGGGCGGTAAAACAATACGCACGGAAATGCCTGACGACTAAGTAATTCCGGTCTTTTACTAACAATCACGAACATTCAGCTTTCGTTGGAGAGAAAATAACAACACTGCAGTTTCAACGAGTTAATGATATCTTATACTGAGTTATAATTAATGTAAGTTACGATTTAGTCTGTTTGCTTGTGTATGCCTATCAATTCTAATTCTCCAGTTCTTGCCTTACGAAAGTGTCTTTTCCTCTTCTTTCTCTTATTTCGCATTAGCCTCTTTTCGTCTTTCTTATTCCCTCGACTGAACCTCTGCTTTCCCATCGCCGCCTTCTCCACGAGCTCGCAGGTTCCCGCGTCTGCCACTGTTTCCCGCGCGGCCGTTTGCAGCCTGGTTTTGAGTGACCGCTAGACCCCGAAATGCGGGCGCAAGATTTAAGGGATTAACATAACGCTCTTGGATTGGACAATCTTAGCTGTCAAGTTTTTCCTTTCAATACATATAATTGTCAAACAATTAACATACGACCCTTTGGACTCTGTAGGACTTTGAGTCAGTAACTCTTGGTCGGACCTTGCAATATTTCTTTGTTAGCGATAAAAAAACCTCTTTGCAGACGTTGTAAGCTCAAATGGCATCCACTAGCACCTTTTTCGGATCGAACAGTAGTAGCAGTGAAAACAACGGATCTTCTGGGCCTTCGAGATTTAGGCGCGCAAATGTACCTGCCGCTTCGAATGGTCGTGCTCGGCATCAAACAGAGAAACTACGACGCCGATAATTCAAGGAAATGTTGTCGTATCGTCAAGAAAGTTAGGGGCACTTTTGGACAGAAGGAAAACTCAGACTCTGACAGACCTACTGAAGAGACAGAACAACGACATTCAGAGAATGGCGGGAAAGATGAGGAGTCCCAAAAAGAAATGTCGGAGATCAAGGACCAAATCAAGGAGATAAGAACTGAACTGAGCAATGGCCGCACATTACAGCATTAGGAATCCTCTCACTATGGGCCCTTCCTAAAGCTTTGAAGGTAATCATTCCTATCGTGACTTTGACTCCGTCGAACAATGAAGGTAGTGAGAGAACAGGAATTTGTATTAATTATAATGAGATTAGAGAACAGGAAACCACACAAAAGCTCTGATAAATTTTTAGACACGTGCTAATGCATTTTAGCATGCTTTTTTATCTGTGGTTGCTCCGTTATTACTAGGATGAAATTCATATGCTGCATAGCCGACAGGAGGACGAAAAGCGAGGGGTATGTATATGAAAAAGTCCTGAAAATTATCTTCATAATATCCTGTTCTTATTAACGTTCATACATGCAGCGTGTGTCTTTTCTATTTAGTATTGACAGCACTCACAATAAAAGAGTTAGAGGCTTTCTGTACGAGCAGCTCTCAAAAGAAAATGACAGTTATCCAAAGAGCGTTGTAATGCGTAAGTTCTACAAACAAAGTCTTTCCTCACATATAACGTCTTTGTATAGAATATGTGTAGTACATGATTATAAAATAAACGTCGGCTTGCGGTATCTGTACAGCTGACGCTAAAACCTGGAATTTGTAAAGGGTTATATAGGTCTCATGTTTGTTGCCCCGCTTTATGTTTTCAGGTGCTAGTTCAAGATACTATGAGACGAAGAGGCCACAGCATCTTGACAACTTGCCTGACAGGAGTGAAGCCGTAGGAAAACGGCACAGAAATGTATTGACCTATGATATACTTGTTTGCAATAAAACTGATTAACTTGAACATATTGCATGGAGTTTCGCTTTGAACTACACATGGCAGAGGGAGGCCGATATAGAACTGGATGCATTGCAGAAATAAAATAGTGCCGTAATGTAATATAAATTCTCCAGGGTAAAGCAAAAAGCCAGAAGAATTTGTCAACATTCATTACTTGAGAACTGTGGAATTTCAGTGGCGGGATACGAGGCGTGTCGCGTAATTTCTTGGCGTACACGATTCCCAGTACGTACAAAATTCAGCTAATATAAACAGCGTGCTCTAGCAGTCACGCCAAGCGCCGTGTAATGCCCGGTGCTTGATTCCCAGGTAATTTTTGCGTGTTTTTCAATATCATGACATTCCCGGAGCCAAACGCGCCAAGTATCAAAGACGTGTCAACATCCGGATATTCGGTGATAGGGAAAAAGTCCGAATCATAGCGTGTCCGGTGCCGACATTTCCATGACACGTTAAATGTTCGGAACACTGAAACGTAATTACACTCCCGTATTCTTTAAGAATACGAGTTCGTATCGGCAAATGTCATGCACCGTGCACGCCTCTTTTGACACAGTGATTCTAAATGTAATTTGAAAGGTAAGAATGATTCCTATCATTTTTCATAATCTTCAAAATTATGATGCACATTTAATAAAAGAATTGGCAAAAGATGGAGAGAGTAAATTGTATTCCACTTAATGAAGAGAAATATACTTCTTTCACTAAATATGTAAAAGTTGATGAGACAGTTGAAAAAGATAAGAATGGAAAAACAATAATGAATGAAGATAGTTAAGAGAAAATGACATGAATAAATATATGCAAGCGAGATTTATTGATAGTTATAAGTTTTTGTTAAGTAGTCTTGACAGAATGGTTCAGACACTTGAAGAATCTCTTAAAAAGGAGAGGTGTATTTATTTCCTTATGATTATTTTAACTCTTTTGAAAGATTCAAAGAAAAAGAGTTACCTCCCATCGAGATGTTTTATTCGATTTTGAGTGAAAAGGATATCTCAAATAGTGTTTATGAAAATGCACAAAAAGTTTGGAAAACTTTCAAAATGATCCTTATCTACGAACGGATGATTTACTTCTTGTAGACGTTTTTGAAAAATTCCGAAGTGTTTGTATGAAATCTTATGGACTTTATCCTGCTCACTATTACACGTCGCCTGGTTTAACTTGGGATGCATTTTTTAAGATGAGTGGAGCAGAACCAGAATTACTAACAGATTATGATATGTTTATAATGTTTGAGAGAGGAATAAGGGGCGGAGTATCAAAGATTACTGGGAGATATTCAAAGGCGAAAAACAAATACCTGAATAATTATGTCAAAAGGTTGAAAAGTACGTTTTTTGAATATTTGGATGCAAATAATCTTTATGGATTAGCTATGACAAAAAGATGCCGTATTCAAACTTTGAGTGGGTATCACAAGATGTTGTAAATGAGATATGAACAATGATATTTTAAAGAGTAGATTTTTGAAGATAATTCCTCCGTCAATTCTTGTGGTTGCTTTGGAATATCCAGAAGAGTTACATGATCTTCATAACGATTATCCATTGGCACCAGAGAGAAGAAAAATAAACAAAGTTGAAAAGTTAGTTTCTACTTTTTATAACATACAGAGAAATATGTGCTTCATCATGAGTTATTGAAATATTATCAGAAGATGGGTTTGAAGGTTAAAAGGGTTCACAGAATTATCACCTTTGATGAAAAAGATTTTATGAAGGATTACATTTTATTTAATACGAAGATGAGAATGGCTGGGAAGACGAAGTTTGAAAAAAACTTTTACAAACTAATGAACAATTCTCTTTTTGGAAAAACGATGGAAAATATTCGAAATTGAGTGGATATTTGACTTACGACTCATTAATCACAATTTTCTAAGTTAGTTAAAAAGTCTAATTATCGATGTAGAACTTTTTTTATTGAAAATTTGGTTGCCGTTCACATGGGTAAAACTAAGACTTATTATAACAAGCCAATTTACCTTGGAATGGCCATTTTTGACCTTAGTAAATTGATCATGTACGATTTTGACTATGGTTATATCAAGAAAAAATACGTTCACCGACACAGATTCTCTGACTTACGAAATTGAAACGGAGGATTTTTATAAGGACATTTCTCCTGATGTAAAAACACATTTCGATACTAGTGAGATTTCAAAAGATCATCCTAGTGGTATCCCATCTGGCTTGAATAAGAAACTACTTGGAATGTTTAAAGACATGGTATCCCATCTCGCTTGAATAAGAAACTACTTGGAATGTTTAAAGAATGGAGTTGAGATGTCTGTGTTCGTTGGTTTGAGAGCAAAGTTGTATGGAATAGGTTTTGAATCATCGAAAGACGACATTAAGTGTAAAGGAGTTAACAAGGAAGTAGTTAGAGAAGAAAGAAGTGTTATTTTCTAAAAAACAACAAATGAGGGAAATGGGGAAAATACGTTCTTATGGTCATAATTTATTTTCTCAAAGAGTTAATAACATTGCTCTTTCTGCTGATGATGATAAAAGATACGTATTACCAAACGGGATAGACACCTTAACTCTCGGCGATTATAAAACTTCAAGTGCTGCTTAGTGATGAAAAAGATTAATTAGAATCTTGTATCAAAATGATACAAGATTATTGTTTTAAGACAAATTGTGGCGGTAACTCACTGTTTTCTGACACAATTTGTAATTCTCTTACGAATCCTCTTTTTGGTCCATCGACTAAATAATACAAAACTGGTTGATTTTTAGATATTATGGAATTTTTGCAACTCAGAGTTTCCCCTTCTTCAACAGGAGAAAGTAAATATCTTACTTTTTCGATTGAGTCTTTTTTCATCGAACCCAACAAGGTCGTGAATAATTCTTAACTTTTGTTCAACATTTTTTTCACGATAAGCATTAATTGCTTTTTTACCAGTCTGTCGAGTGACATTTTTGTTGATATTTTTCACGATATTTGGTAATCTATTTACCTATTGATTTATTTTCACAAATAAATGTCGCAAACTGTAAGAGACTACGTTAATCTTGAAGAGAACGAAACAAAAGAAGAACAAAAGCCTAAAGAAAAAAGAAAACCAAGACAAAGTAAGAAGAAAGAATCACAAAAGGAATCTGAAATAGATCCAGAGGTACAAAGTGAAATATCGAGAAAAAGAGATATTCTTGCGTCAGTTGCCATGTTGCAAGGTTTGGAAAAATATGTAGGAGAAAAAATAAGTGCAGTTGACATTAGAAAGAGGAAGGATTCTGATTTAGAATGTTTATTCAAAGTTTATGAAGAAAAGTCTGGACAAGAATTAATGAAACATGGAATTGAAATAGCTGTTGAAGGAATTGTTAAAGGACTTTCGTATTTACTTACTTTTGAAGAAGAAGAGTCTTTGAAGAAGGATTTGTTGGATAATAAACAATTAGCAATAAGAATTGGTAGGTATGCATCAAAAGTTTCTGAGATATATGGAGACGTCGTAGCTTTCTTTGAAAGTTGGCTTGGATATTGCAAAACATGTTGTACCTTCAAAAGATGAGTCAACAACAAATGTTGAAGATGAGAAAAAATAAAGTGTAATTCTTTTTGTTAGCATTTTCCAACAAAATGCTAACATGATTTAAGAATTTGCTAGCCCTTATATAAATAATGTAAGAAATCAACAAATAATTCAGAAAATACGGATCAAATAACAAGTGTCACAACCGACCTCGAAAATAAACCTGAGAAGAAAAAAGATCCAAAGAAAGTCGCCGCTGGTAAAGCCTTTGCAAAAAAGAACGAGGAAGCAAGAGATGCTAAGGATAAAGAAAGTGTTAACCCTTTGAGTTTTTTAGACGTGACTAATGGATTACAAATGACAGCCGGTTTAATAGGTTCTTGTTTCGTGATATATCATGGTTAAAGATTTTTTTACCCACCAAAAGATGAATCAACCGCCGCAGATGCTAAATATGAAATGGTTGTAAAAAGACCTGTTGAGACTAACCAAGTAGAAGAATCGGCACCAGTTGAGAAACCAAAACAAAAACAAGAGAATCAAGAGAATTTTGATATGGAATGATTTAAAGATTAGTATTTCGTATTTCAAAATGAGTAGTGACAGTAAACTTGTGAGTAATGCAAAAGAGGCGGTTGCACTGGTTGCAATTTTAGCAGGAATTGGTTATGCTGTGAAGAAAGCTTTAAGAAAGGCAGTAACTTCAGATCCTTCTACAAGTTTGATGAATGCGGTTGAGTGGACAGGAGTGATGATTGGAGGAATTTACTCGAGAGATTATCTCATCGGTCAAAAAATTATTCCGACTTAAGAAAATGAAAATAATTAACAAAATGAATATCATAGGCATAACAGTATGTGGGTTTTTGCTTGGTTTTAATCCCTGTGTATTGCAATGTTGCACCCGCCGATTTCGCAAATTACGGCAGAACGAATCGAGACAGCTTAGTCAGCTTGTTGACTGTAATTTTAACCTGTCGCGAAAAGCTCGCTGTTGGCACTTATAATATTTATCCTCGATTACTAACGATTCAACATAGTAGGCAGGTTTCTGTCGAACGAGTCTGCACTCGGCAGGATCAATATATTCCTCGACACGAAGGGGCTTTTAGAAACGTTTTCCTCGTACAAAACCACAAATTCATTGGAGCCAATATTCTATAGTTATATGTCTCATGTGTCATGATCATGTTTAAAATGGTACAGCAAAATTATCCGACGTTCTGCTTAGCCGTCGTGCTGTTTCTTAAGTACTTTGAAGAACATGACACGACCGCGTCCTTTGCCCAATCCTCTAGCGCATTTCCCGTCGCCGTCGTGCTCTCCCGTCCTGTATCTTAAGGTCCCTATTGACTTAAAGTTTTTGTATCATGAATAAAATCTTCCGAAAATGGCAGAAATAGATCCAGAAAATCCTTTTGATCCCAGTACACATGACGGAGATGGGGATGGTGAAGAAATCCCAACGAAACCAACTAGTTCTCGCTTTTAAAGAAAGAACACCAGAAACTTCTGGATCCGCGAAAGAAAGAATTGATGAACAGATAGAAGAATTAGAGCACGAGGATGAAGAGCTAAAGCGAGAAAACGAAATTATTGAAAAAGAATATCTTTAAAAGACCGAATTTATGACAAACTTTAAAAAATATGGCTTGTCTGTTGTTGGTGTTTCAGCGGCTGGGGGAACTATAACTGGTGTCATAGTTCTAATCTCAAGGCTGGTTTGTCAAAGGTGGCAAAAAGGTCTTGGAGATGGGCTTAAAGAGATTGGAAAAAAGTTAGCTGAGATTCTTCCTGGAACGGTTTGTTTAAGACCACTGGGAGAAGCCATCGGCTTTCTCTCGAAACATGCTTGGTTACTGAATCTTCTCATCGTCAGTTTTGTTGTTGAACAATTTAAGAATAAGAATAAAACGTAATAAATATGTATCAGACAAAATTACTATTAAGGTTAAAAGCTCATAGGAGAAATAGTTAAAATCAGGTTTTAAGTGTAATAGCGAAAGTAAAACTTGCAAAACAAATCCAAGGAGCAAAATTCCTTCAGGTTATTTCCTACCCATAAACAACTTCTCCTTTAATCAAGAGAAAAAGTGTTAGAGAAAGTCAGAAATACAGGTAAATTCTTGATTGATTGTAGAGAACACTCTAGACTTAGAACAGTCAACATATTTTCATCGGCTGGCGCTTCAATTTTATCAGTATCTGGAGCAGGGTTTCAGGGACTTGTTTTGGTGTTGTCGTTGGCGCTCCTCTCATCGGAGTCGGCGCACTCTTAGGAGCAACATCTCTCCTAACTATTGCTCTTGACAAGGAAACCATTAAGAAAATTAACGATTTATGAAAAACTAATATCTCTTCGTCAATCAAAAATTAGTAGCAATCATGAAATGGTTAATAAGGCACTTACAGATGAAAACGTTCTCCCTTTGGATTTATTTCGTAAGGGTCCCTCCTTTGGATATATTTCGTAAGGGTCACCAACTTGGATTTGTTTAATACGGGTCCACCTTTCGCTTTATTTGGGAAGGGTAACCACTATCGAGTGTTTTCATAAAAGGTCCCCCCTTTCGAATTTTTTGTAAGGGTCTTTAGCTTTATTTTGTTAGGGTCACCACTTTGGATTTCTCTCGTAAGGGTCCCCCTTTTGGATTTATTTCGAAAAGGTCCCACCTTTGGATATATGTCGTAGCGGTCTCCCCTTTGAATTTATTTCGTAAGGGTCCCCCCTTTGGATATATTTCGTAAGGGTCACCACTTTGAAGTTGTTTCATAAGGGTCCCCTCTTTGGCTCTCCTTCATAAGGGTCCCCCTTTGGATTTTTTTTCCAAGGGTCCCCCCTTTGGATTTGTTTCGTAAGGGTCCACCCTTTGGATTCATTTCGTAAGGCTCCCCCATTTGGATTTTATTCATAAGTGTCCCCCCTTTGCATTTATTTTGTAAGGGTACCCCCTTGGTCTTTTTTTTTTGCAAGGGTCTCCCCTTTGGATTTATTGTGTAAGGGTCCCCTCTTTGCATTTATTTCGTAAGGGGTCCCCTCTTTGGATTTCTTTCATAAGGTTTCCCCGTTTGGATAAATTTTGTAAGGGTCACCACTTCAGAGTTGTTTCATAAGGGTCCCACCTTTGGATATATGTCGTAAGGGTCCGCCATATGAATTTATTTCATAAGGGTCCCCCATTGGGATTTTATTCATAAGTGTGCCCCATATCGATTTATTTTGTAAGGGTCCCCCCTTGGTCCTTTTTTTGCAAGGGTCTCCCCTTTGGATTTATTGCGTAAGGGTCCCCTCTTTGGATTTATTTCGTAAGGGTCACCACTTTGGAGGTGTTTCATGAGGGTCCTCCTTCGGATTTTTCTTGCAAGGGTCTCCCCTTTGGATTTAATTCGTGAAGGTCCTCCTTTTGGACTTATTTCGTAAGGGTCTCCCCTTTGGATTTATTTCTTAATGGTCCCCCTTCGATATATTTCGTAAGGGTTCTTCCTTTGAATTTTTTTCGCAACGTACCCCCCTTTGGATATATTTCGGAAGGGTCATCACTTTGGATTTGTTTTATACCGGGCGCCCCTTTGGCTTTATTTTGTAAAGATTACCACTTTGGAGTTGTTATCATAAGGGTCCTCCCTTTGAATTTTTTTTGCAAGGGTCTCCACTTTCCATTTATTTCGTAAGGGTGCCACCTTTGGATTTATTCCGTAAGGATCCCCTCTTTGGATTTTTTTCCTAAGGGTCCCCCATTTCGATTTTGTTCATAAGTGTCCCCCCTTTGGATTTATTTTTTAAGGGTCCCCCTTGGTTTTTTTTGCAAGGGTCTCCCCTTTGAATTTATTGCATAAGGCTCCCCTTTTTGCATTTATTTCGTAAGGGTCCCCCCTTTGGATTTCTTTCGTAAGGGTGCCCCCTTTGTATATATTTCGTAAGGGTTCCTCCTTTGAATTTTTTTCGCAATGTTCCCCCCTTTGGATATATTTCGTAAGGGTCATCACTTTGGATTTGTTTCATACCGGGCGCCCCTTTGGCTTTATTTCGTAAAGATCACCACTTTGGAGTTGTTATCACAACGGTCCTCCCTTTGAATTTTTTTCCAAGGATCTCCAGTTTCAATTTATTTCGTAAGGATCCCCTCTTTGAATTTTTTCCTAAGGGTCCCCCATTTGGATTTTACCCATAAGTGTCCCCCCTTTCGATTTATTTTGTAAAGGTCCCCCCTTGGTTTTTTTTTGCAAGGGTCTCCAATTTCGATTTATTGCGTAAGGGTCTCCTCTTTGGATTTATTTCGTAAGGGTCACCACTTTGGAGTTGTTTCATAAGGGTCCCCTTTTGGATTTTTCTCGCAAGGGTCTCCCCTTTGGATTTAATTCGTAAGGGTCCCCCCTTTGGATTTATTTCGTAAGCGTTCCTCCTTTGAATTTTCTTCGCAAGGTTCCCCCCTTTGCATATATTTCGTAAGGGTCATCACTTTGGATTTGTTTCATACCGGGCGCCCCTTTGGCTTTACTTCGTAAAGATCACCACTTTGGAGTTGTTATCATAAGGGTCCTCCCTTTGATTTTATTTCGTAAGGATCCCCTCTTTGAATTTTTTTCCTAAGGGTCCCCCATTTGGATTTTATTCATAAGTGTCCCCCCTTTGGATTTATTTTGTACCCCCTTGGTCTTTTTTTTGCAAGGGTCTCCCCTTTTGATTTATTACGTAAGGGTCCCCTTTTGGATTTATTTCATAAGGGTCCCCTCTTTGGATTCCTTTCATAAGGTTTCCCCGTTTGGATAAATTTTCTAAGGGTCACCGGTTCGGAGTTGTTTCATAAGGGTCCCACCTTTGGATATATGTCGTAAGGGTCCCCTCTATGAATTTATTTCGTAAGGGTCCCCCCTTTGGATATATTTCGTAAGGGTCACCCCTTTGAAGTTGTTTCATAAGGGTCCCCCATTTGGATTTTATTCATAAGTGTCCCCCTTTGGATTTATTTTTTAAGGGTCCCCCTTGGTCTTTTTTTTTGCAAGGGTCTCCCCTTTGGAATTATTGCGTAATCTTTCTTTGGAATTATTGCGTAATCAATCTTTGGATTGTTTTTCTAAGGGTCCCCCATTTGGATTTTATTCATAGGTGTCCCCCCTTTGGATATATTTTGTAAGGGTCACCCCTTGGTTTTTTTTTGCAAGGGTCTCCCCTTTCGATTTATTACGTAAGGGTTCCCTCTTTGGATTTATTTTTGTAAGGGTACCTCCTTTGGATTTCTTTCGTAAGGGTCCCCTCTTTGTATATATTTCGTAAGGGTTCCTGCTTTGAATTTTTTTCGCAAGGTTCCCCCCTTTGGATATATTTCATAAGGGTCATCACTTTGGATTTGTTTCATACCGGGCGCCCCTTTGGCTTTATTTTGTAAAATCACCACTTTGGAGTTGTTATCCTAAGGGTCCTCCCTTTGAATTTTTTTTGGCAAGGATCTCCACTTACGATATATTTCGTAAGAATCCCCTCTTTGGATTTTTTTCCTAAGGGTCCCCCATTTGGATTTTATTCAAAGTGTCGCCCCTTTGGATTTACTTAGTAAAGGTCCCCTCTTGGTTTTTTTTTTGCAAGGGTCTCTCCTTTGGATTTATTTCGTAAGGGTCCCCTCTTTGGATTTATTTCGTAAGGGTCACCACTTTGGAGTTGTTTCATAAAGGTCCCCCTTTGGATTTTTCTCGCAAGGGTCTCCCCTTTGGATTTAAATCGTGAAGGTCCTCCCTTTGGATCTAATTCGTGAAGGTCCTCCCTTTGGACATATTTCGTAAAGGTCTCCCCTTTGGATTTAATTCGAAAGGGTCCCCCGTTTGGATATATTTCGTAAGGGTTCCTCCTTTGAATTTTTTTCGCAAGGTTCCCCCCTTCGGATATAATTCGTAAGGTTCATCACTTTGGATTTGTTTCATACCGGGCGCCCCTTTGGCTTTATTTCGTAAAGATCACCACTTTGGAGTTCTTATCATAAGGGTCCTCCCTTTGATTTTATTTCGTAAGGGTCCCCCCTTTCGATTTATTTCGTAAGGGTCTCCTCTTTGGATTTATTTCGTAAGGATCCCCTCTTTGAATTTTTTTCTAAGGGTCCCCCATTTGGATTTTATTCATAAGTGTCCCCCCTTTGGATTTATTTTGTAAGGGTACCCCCTTGGTCTTTTTTTTTGCAAGGATCTCCCCTTTTGATTTATTGCATAAGGGTCCCCTCTTTGGATTTCTTTCATAAGGTTTCCCCGTTTGGATAAATTTTCTAAGGGTCACCACTTCGGAGTTGTTTCATAAGGGTCCCACCTTTGGATATATGTCGTAAGGGTCCCCCCTATGAATTTATTTCGTAAGGGTCCCCCCTTTGGATATATTTCGTAAGGGTCACCTCTTTGAAGTTGTTTCATAAGGGTCACCAATTTGGATTTTATTCATAAGTGTCCCCTCTTTGGAGTTATTTTGTAAGGGTCCCCTCTTGGTCTATTTTTTACAAGGGTCTCCCCTTTGGATTAATTGCGTAAGGGTCCCCTCTTTGGATTTATTTTGTAAGGGTCACCACTTTGGAGTTGTTTTATAAGGATCCCCTTTGGATATATTTCGTAAGGGTCCCCCCTTTGGATTTATTTCGTAAGGGTTCCTCCTTTGAATTTTTTTCGCAAGGATCCCCCCTTTGCATATATTTCTTAAGGGTCATCACTTTGGATTTGTTTCATACCGGGCGCCTCTTTGGCTTTATTTCGTTAAAATCACCACTTTGGAGTTGTTATCATAAAGGTCGTCCGTTTGAATTTTTTTTGCAAGGATCTCCACTTTCGATTTATTTCGTAAGGGTCCCCCTTTGGATTTTTTTCGTAAGGATCCCCTCTTTGGATTTATTTCCTAAACGTCCCCCATTTGGATTTTATTCATAAGTGTCACCCCTTTGGATTTATTTTGTAAAGGCCCCCCTTTGTTTTTTTTTGCAATTTTTTTTGCAATTTGCCCTTTGGATTTATTGCGTAAGGGTCCCCTCTTTCGATTTATTTCGTAATAGGTCTCCCATTTGGATTTCTTTCGTAAGGGTTCCCCCTTTGGATTTATTTCGTAAGGGTGCCCCCTTTGTATTTATTTCGTAGGGGTTCTTCCTTTGAATTTTTTTCGCAAGCTTTCCCCCTGTGGATATATTTCGTAAGGGTCATCACTTTGAGTTTGTTTGATCCGGTTCCCCCCTTTTTGCTTTATTTCGTAAGGGTCCCCCTTTGGATTTCTTTCATAAGGGTTCCCCGTTTGGATAAATTTTGTAAGGGTCACCACTTTGGAGTTGTTCATACGGGTCCAACCTTTGGATATATGTCGTAAGGGTCCCCCCTACGAATTTGTTTCGTAAGGGTTCCCCCTTTGGATATATTTCGTAAGGATCACCACTTTGAAGTTGTTTCATAAGGGTCCCTTCTTTGGCTCTATTTCATAAGGGTCCCCCTTTGGATTTTTTGGCAAGAGTCTCCCCTTTGGATTTGATTTGTGGAGGTCCTCCCTTTGGACTTATTTCGTAAGGGTCTCTCCTTTGAATTTTTTTCGCAAGGTTCCCCCCTTAGGGTCCCACCTTTCGATTTATTTCGAAAGGATCTCTTTGGATTGTTTTTCTAAGGGTCCCCCATTTGGATTTTATTCATAAGTGTCCCCCCTTTGGATTTATTTTGAAAGGGTCCCCCCTTGGTCATTTTTTTGCAAGGGTCTCCCCTTTTGATTTATTGCATAAGGGTCCCCTCCTTGGATATATTTCGTAAGGGTCCCCTCTTTGGATTTCTTTCATAAGGTTTCCCCGTTTGGATAAATTTTCTAAGGGTCACCACTTCGGAGTTGTTTCATAAGGGTCCCACCTTTGGATATATGTCGTAAGGGTCCCCTCTATGAGTTTATTTCGTAAGGGTCCCCCCTTTGGATATATTTCGTAAGGGTCACCACTTTGAAGTTGTTTCATAAGGGTCCCCCATTTGGATTTTATTCATAAGTGTCCCCCTTTGGATTTATTTTTTAAGGGTCCCCCCTTGGTCTTTTTTTTTGCTAGGGTCTCCCCCTTAGATTTATTGCGTAAGGATCCCCTCTTTGGATTGTTTTTCTAAGGGTCCCCCATTTGGATTTTATTCATAGGTGTCCCCCCTTTGGATATATTTTGTAAGGGTCACCCCTTGCTTTTTTTTTTGCAAGGGTCTCCCCTTTGGATTTATTTCCTAAGGGTTCCTGCTTTGAACTTTTTTCGCAAGGATCCCCCCTTTGGATATATTTCGTAAGAGTCATCACTTTGGATTTGTTTCATACCGGGCGCCACTTTGGCTTTATTTTGTAAAGATCACCACTTTGGAGTTGTTACGATAAGGGTCCTCCCTTTGAATTTTTTTTCCAAGGTTCTCCACTTTCTATTTATTTCGTAAGGGTCCCCTCTCTGGATTTATTTCGTAAGGATCCCCTCTTTGAATTTTTTTCCGAAGGGTCCCCCATTTGGATTTTATTCATAAGTGTCCCCCCTTTGGATTTATTTTGTAAGGGTCCCCCCTTGGTCTTTTTTTTGCAAGGGTCTCCCCTTTTGATTTATTGCATAAGGGTCCCCTCCTTGGATATATTTCGTAAGGGTCCCCTCTTTGGATTTCTTTCATAAGGTTTCCCCGTTTGGATAAATTTTCTAAGGGTCACCACTTCGGAGTTGTTTCATAAGGGTCCCACCTTTGGATATATGTCGTAAGGGTCCCCTCTATGAGTTTATTTCGTAAGGGTCCCCCCTTTGGATATATTTCGTAAGGGTCACCACTTTGAAGTTGTTTCATAAGGGTCCCCCATTTGGATTTTATTCATAAGTGTCCCCCTTTGGATTTATTTTTTAAGGGTCCCCCCTTGGTCTTTTTTTTTGCTAGGGTCTCCCCCTTAGATTTATTGCGTAAGGATCCCCTCTTTGGATTGTTTTTCTAAGGGTCCCCCATTTGGATTTTATTCATAGGTGTCCCCCCTTTGGATATATTTTGTAAGGGTCACCCCTTGCTTTTTTTTTGCAAGGGTCTCCCCTTTGGATTTATTTCCTAAGGGTTCCTGCTTTGAACTTTTTTCGCAAGGATCCCCCCTTTGGATATATTTCGTAAGAGTCATCACTTTGGATTTGTTTCATACCGGGCGCCACTTTGGCTTTATTTTGTAAAGATCACCACTTTGGAGTTGTTATGATAAGGGTCCTCCCTTTGAATTTTTTTTCCAAGGTTCTCCACTTTCTATTTATTTCGTAAGGGTCCCCTCTCTGGATTTATTTCGTAAGGATCCCCTCTTTGAATTTTTTTCCGAAGGGTCCCCCATTTGGATTTTATTCATAAGTGTCCCCCCTTTGGATTTATTTTGTAAGGGTCCCCCCTTGGTCTTTTTTTGCAAGGGTCTCCCCTTTTGATTTATTGCATAAGGGTCCCCTCCTTGGATATATTTCGTAAGGGTCCCCTCTTTGGATTTCTTTCATAAGGTTTCCCCGTTTGGATAAATTTTCTAAGGGTCACCACTTCGGAGTTGTTTCATAGGGGTCCCACCTTTGGATATATGTTGTAAGGGTCCCCCCTATGAATTTATTTCGTAAGGGTCCCCCCTTTCGATATATTTCGTAAGGGTCACCACTTTGAAGTTGTTTCATAAGGGTCCCCCATTTGGATTTATTCATAAGGGTCCCCCCTTTGGATTTATTTTTTAAGGGTCCCCCCTTGGTCTTTTTTTTGCAAGGGTCTCCCCTTTGGATTTATTGCGTAAGGGTCCCTTCTTTGGATTTATTTCGTAAGGGTCACCACTTTGGAGTTGTTTAATAAGGGTCCCCTTTTGGATATATTTCGTATGGGTCATCATTTTGGATTTGTTTCATACCGGGCGCCACTTTGGCTTTATTTTGTAAAGATCACCACTTTCGAGTTGTTATCCTAAGGGTCCTCCCTTTGAATTTTATTCATAAATGTCCCCCCTTTGGATTTATTTAGTAAAGGTCCCCCCTTGGTTTTTTTTTTTGCAAGGGTCTCCCCTTTGGATTTATTTCGTAAGGGTCCGCTCTTTGGATTTTTTTCGTAAGGGTCACCACTTTCGAGTTGTTTCATAAAGGTCCCCCTTTGGATTTTTCTTTGGATATAATTCGTGAAGGTCCTCCCTTTGGACTTATTTCGTAAGGGTCTCGCCTTTGGATTTATTTGGTTAGGGTCCCCCTTTGGATATATTTCGTAAGGGTCACCACTTTGAAGTTGTTTCATAAGGGTCCCCCTTTGGATTCCTTTTGCAAGGGTCTCCCCTTTGGATTTAATTCGTGAAGGTCCTCCCTTTGGACTTACTTCGTAAGGGTCCTCCCTTTGGACTTACTTCGTAAGGGTCTCCCCTTTGGATTTAATTCGTAAGGGTCCCCCCTTTGGATATATTTCGTAAGGATCATCACTTTGGATTTGTATCATACCGGGTGCCCCTTTGGCTTTATTTCGTAAAGATCACCACTTTGGAGTTGTTTTCATAAGGTCCTCCCTTTGATTTTATTTCGTAAGGGTCCCCCCTTTCGATTTATTTCGTAAGGGTCCCCTCTTTGGATTTATTTCGTAAGGATCCCCTCTTTGAATTTTTTTCTAAAGGTCCCCCATTTGGATTTTATCAGAAGTGTCCACCCTTTGGATTTATTTTGTAAGGGTCCCCCCTTGGTCTTTTTTTTTGCAAGGGTCTCCCCTTTTGATTTATTGCATAATGGTCCCCTCTTCGGATTTACTTCGTAAGGGTCCCCTCTTTGGATTTCTTTCACAAGGTTTCCCTGTTTGGATAAATTTTCTAAGGGTCACCACTTCGGAGTTGT
This sequence comes from Plumapathes pennacea, assembly GCA_964036295.1. Lineage (NCBI taxonomy): Eukaryota > Metazoa > Cnidaria > Anthozoa > Antipatharia > Myriopathidae > Plumapathes > Plumapathes pennacea. The sequence goes on along the minus strand of OZ038463.1, from coordinate 26,002,325 downwards.
TTCATAAGGGTCCCAGCTTTGGATATATGTCGTAAGGGTCCCCCTATGAATTTATTTCGTAAGGGTCCCCCCTTTGGATATATTTCGTAAGGGTCATCACTTTGGATTTGTATCATACCGGGCGCCCCTTTGGCTTTATTTCGTAAAGATCACCACTTTGGAGTTGTTATCATAAGTGTCCTCCCTTTGATTTTATTTCGTAAGGGTCACCACTTTGAAGTTGTTTCATAAGGGTCCCCCATTTGGATTTTATTCATAAGTGTCCCCCCTTTGGATTTATTGCGTAAGGGTCCCCCCTTGGCCTGTTTTTTTTGCAAGGGTCTCTCCTTTGGATTTATTGCGTAAGGGTCCCCTCTTTGGATTTATTTCGTAATGGTCACCACTTTGGAGTTGTTTCATAAGGGTCCCCCTTTGGATATATTTCGTAAGGGTCACCACTTTGAAGTTGTTTCATAAGGGTCACCCTTTGGATTTTTTTTGCAGGGGTCTCCCCTTTGGATTTATTTCGTAAGGGTTCCTGGTTTGAATTTTTTTCGCAAGGATCCCCCCTTTGGATATATTTCGTAAGAGTCATCACTTTGGATTTGTTTCATACCGAGCGCCCCTTTGGCTTTATTTTGTAAAGATCACCACTTTGGAGTTGTTATGATAAGGGTCCTCCCTTTGAATTTTTTTTCCAAGGGTCTCCACTTTCGATTTATTTCGTAAGGGTCCCCTCTTTGGATTGATTTCGTAAGGATCCCCTCTTTGAATTTTTTTCCTAAGGGTCCCCCATTTGGATTTTATTCATAAGTGTCCCCCCTTTGGATTTATTTTGTAAGGGTCCCCCCTTGGTCTTTTTTTTGCAAGGGTCTCCCCTTTTGATTTATTGCATAAGGGTCCCCTCTTTGGATTTATTTCGTAAGGGTTCCCTCTTTGGATTTCTTTCTTAAGGTTTGCCCGTTTGGATAAATTTTGCAAGGGTCACCACTTCGGAGTTGTTTCATAAGGGTTCCACTTTTGGATATATGTCGTAAGGGTCCCCCCTATGAATTTATTTAGTAAGGGTCCCCCTTTGGATATATTTCGTATGGGTCACCTCTTTGAAGCTGTTTGATAAGGGTCCCCCATTTGGATTTTATTCATAAGTGTCCCCCCTTTGGATTTATTTTGTAAGGGTCACCCCTTGGTCTTTTTTTGCAAGGGTCTCCCCTTTGGGTTTATTGCGTAAGGGTCCCCATCTTTCGATTTATTTCGTAAGGGTCACCACTTTGGAGTTGTTTCATAAGGGTCACCCATTGAATATATTTCGTAAGGGTCCCCCCTTTGGATGTTTTTCGTAAAGGTTCCTCCCTTGAATTTTTTTCGCAAGGTTCCCCCCTTTGGATATATTTCTTAAGGGTCATCACATTGGATTTGTTTCATAGCGGGCGCCCCTTTGGCTTTCTTTTGTAAAGATCACCACTTTGGAGTTGTTATCATAAGGGTCCTCCATTTGAATTTTTTTTCAAAGGGTCTTCACTTTCAATTTATTTCGTAAGGGTCCCTTCTATGGATATATTTCGTAAGGATCCCCTCTTTGAATTTTTTTCCTAAGGGTCCCCCATTTGGATTTTATTCATAACTGTCCCCCCTTTGGATTTATTTTGTAAGGGTTCCCTCTTTGGATTTCTTTCATAAGGTTTCCCCGTTTGGATAAATTTTCTAAGGGTCACCACTTCGGAGTTGTTTCATAAGGGTCCCACCTTTGGATATATGTCGTAAGGGACCCCCTATGAATTTATTTCGTAAGGGTCCCCCTTTGGATATATTTCGTAAGGGTCACCTCTTTGAAGTTGTTTCATAAGGGTCCCCCATTTGGATTTTATTCATAAGTGTCCCCCTTTTGGATTTATTTCGTAAGGGTCCCCCCTTGGTCTTTTTTTTGCAAGGGTCCCCTCTTTGGATTTATTTTGTAGGGGTCCCCCCTTGGTCTCTTTTTTGCAAGGGTCTCCCCTTTTGATTTATTGCATAAGGGTCCCCTCTTTGGATTTATTTCGTAAGGGTTCCCTCATTGGATTTCTTTCATAAGGTTTCCCCGTTTGGATAAGTTTTCTAAGGGTCACCACTTCGGAGTTCTTTGATAAGGGTCCCACCTTTGGATATATGTCGTAAGGGTCACCCCTTTGAAGTTGTTTCATAAGGGTCCCCCATTTGGATTTTATTCATAAGTGTCCCCCCTTTGGATTTATTTTGTAAAGGTCCCCCCTTGGTCTTTTTTTTGCAAGGGTCTCCCCTTTGGATTTATTGCGTAAGGGTCCCTCTTTGGATATATTTCATAAGGGTCCCCCATTTGGATTTTATTCATAAGTGTCCCCCCTTTGGATTTATTTTGTAAAGGTCCCCCCTTGGTCTTTTTTTTGCAAGGGTCACCCCTTTGGATTTATTACGTAAGGGTCCCTCTTTGGATTTATTTCGTAAGGGTCACCACTTTGGAGTTGTTTCATAAGGGTCCCCCTTTAGATATATTTCGCTAAGGTCACCACTTTGAAGTTGTTTTATAAGGATCCCCCTTTGGATTTTTTTTGCAGGGGTCTCCCCTTTGGATTTATTTCCTAAGGGTTCCTGCTTTGAATTTTTTTCGCAAGGTTCCCCCCTTTGGATATATTTCGTAAGGGTCATCACTTTGGATTTGTTTCTTACCGGGCGCCCCTTTGGCTTTATTTCGTAAAGATCACCACTTTGGAGTTCTTATCATAAGGGTCCTCCATTTGAAATTTTTTTGCAAGGATCTCCACTTTCGATTTATTTCGTAAGGGTCCCCTCTTTGGATTTATTTCGTAAGGATCCCCTCTTTGAATTTTTTTCTAAGGGTCCCCCATTTGGATTTTATTCATAAGTGTCCCCCCTTTGGATTTATTTTGTAAAGGACCCCCTTGGTTTTTTTTTGCAAGGGTCTCCCCTTTGGATTTATTGCGTAAGGGTCCCCTCTTTCGATTTATTTGGTAAGGGTCTCCCATTTGGATTTCTTTCGTAAGGGTCCCCCCTTTGGATTTATTTCGTAAGGGTGCCCCCTTTGTATTTATTTCGTAAGGGTTCTTCCTTTGAATTTTTTTCGCAAGGTTTCCCCCTTTGGATATATTTCGTAAGGGTCATCACTTTGAGTTTGTTTGATCCGGTTCCCCCCTTTTTGCTTTATTTCGTAAGGGTCCCCTTTGGATTTCTTTCATAAGGGTTCCCCGTTTGGATAAATTTTGTAAGGGTCACCACTTTGGAGTTGTTTCATAAGGGTCCCCTCTTTGGTTCTTTCATAAGGATCACCACTTTGGAGTTGTTTAATAAGGGTCCCCCTTTGGATTTTTTTTGGCAAGAGTCTAACCTTTGGATTTGATTTGTGGAGGTCCTCCCTTTGGACCTATTTCGTAAGGGTCTCTCCTTTGGATTTATTTCGTAAGGGTGCCCCCTTTGGATATATTTCGTAAGGGTTCCTCCTTTGAATTTTTTCGCAAGGTTCCCCCCTTTGGATATATTTCGTAAGGTTCATCACTTTGGAATTGTTTGATACCGGGTGCCCCTTTGGCTTTATTTCGTAAAGATCACCACTTTGGAGTTCTTATCATAAGGGTCCTCCCTTTGATTTTATTTCGTAAGAGTCCCCCCTTTCGATTAATTTCGTAAGGGTCCCCTCTTTGGATTTATTTCGTAAGGATCCCTTGTTTGAATTTTTTTCCTAAGGGTTTCCCATTTGGATTTTATTCATAAGTGTCCCCTCTTTGAATTTATTTTCTAAGGGTCCCCCCTTGTTGTTTTTTTTGCAAGGGTCTCCCCTTTGGATTTATTGCGTAAGAGTCCCCTCTTTGGATTTATTTCGTAAGAGTCACCACTTTGGAGTTGTTTCATAAAGGTCTCCCTTTCGATATATTTCGTAAGGGTCACCACTTTGAAGTTGCTTCATAAGGTGCCCCTCTTTGGCTCTATTTCTTAAAGATCACCACTTTGGAGTTGTTTAATAAGGGTCCCTCTTTGGATTTTTTTTGGCAAGGGCCTAACCTTTGGATTTGATTTGTGGAGGTCCTCCCTTTGGAATTGTTTCGTAAGGATCTCTCCTTTGGATTTGTTTCCTAAGGGTGCCCCCTTTGTATATATTTCGTAAGGGTTCCTCCTTTGAATTTATTTCTTAAGGTTCCCCCCTTTGGATATATTTCGCAAGGGTCACCCCTTTGGAGTTGTTATCATAAGGGTCCCCTCTTTAGATTTATTTCGTAAGGATCCCCTCTTTGAATTTTTTCCTAAGGTTCCCCCATTTGGATTTTATTCATAAGTGTCCCCCCTTTGGATTTATTTCGTAAGGGTCCCCCCTTGGTCTTTTTTTTTCCAAGGGTCTCCCCTTTTGATTTATTGCATAAGGATCCCCCTATGAATTTATTTTGTAAGGGTCCCCCCTTTGGATATATTTCGTAAGGGTCATCACTTTGGATTTGTTTCATACCGGGCGCCCCTTTGGCTTTATTTTGTAAAGATCACCACTTTGGAGTTGTTATCATAAGGGTCCTCCCTTTGAATTTTTTTTCCAAGGGTCTTCACTTTCGATTTAATTCGTAAGGGTCCCCTCTTTGGATTTATTTCGTAAGGATCCCCTCTTTGAATTTTTTTCCTAAGGGTCCCCCATTTGGATTTTATTCATAAGTGTCCCCCCTTTGGATTTATTTTGTAAGGGTCCCCCCTTGGTCGTATTTTTTGCAAGGGTCTCCCATTTTGATTTATTGCGTAAGGGTCCCCTCTTTGGATTTATTTCGTAAGGGTCCCCTCTTCGGATTTATTTAGTAAGGTTTCCCCGTTTGGATAAATTTTGTAAGGGTCACCACTTCGGAGTTGTTTCATAAGGGTCCCACCTTTCGATATATGTCGTAAGGGTCCCCCCTATGAATTTATTTCGTAAGGGTCCTCCCTTTGATTTTATTTCGTAAGGGTCCCCTCTTTGGATTTATTTCGTAAGGATCCCTTCTTTGAATTTTTTTCCTAAGGGTCCCCCATTTGGATTTTATTCATAACTGTCACCCTTTTGGATTTATTTTGTAAGGGTCCCCCCTTGGTCTTTTTTTTGCAAGGGTCTCCCCTTTTGATTTATTGCATAAGGGTCCCCTCTTTGGATTTATTTCGTAAGGGTTCCCTCTTTGGATTTCTTTCATAAGGTTTCCCCGTTTGGATAAATTTTCTAAGGGTCACCACTTCGGAGTTGTTTCATAAGGGTCCTCCATTTGGTTTTTTTGCAAGGATCTCCACTTTCGATTTATTTCGTAAGGGTCCCCCCTTTGGATTTATTTCGTAAGGATCCCCTCTTTGGATTTTTTTCCTAAGGGTCCCCCATTTGGATTTTATTCATAAGTATCCCCCCTTTGGATTTATTTTTTAAAGGCTTCCCCTTGGTTTGTTTTTTTGCAAGGGTCTCCCCTTTGGATTTATTGCGTAAGGGTCCCCTCTTTCCATTTTATTTCGTAAGGGGTCTCCCATTTGGATTTCTTTCGTAAGGGTCCCCCCTTTGGATTTATTTCGTAAGGGTGCCCCCTTTGTATTTATTTCGTAAGGGTTCTTCCTTTGAATTTTTTTCGCAAGGTTTCCCCCTTTGGATATATTTCGTAAGGGTCATCACTTTGAGTTTGTTTGATCCGGTTCCCCCCTTTTTGTTTTATTTCGTAAGGGTCCCCCTTTGGATTTCTTTCATAAGGGTTCCCCGTTTGGATAAATTTTGTAAGGGTCACCACTTTGGAGTTGTTTCGTACGGGTCCCACCTTTGGATATATGTCGTAAGGGTCCCCCCTATGAATTTGTTTCGTAAGGGTCCCCCCTTTGGATATATTTCGTAAGGGTCACCACGTTGAAGTTGTTTCATAAGGGTCCCTTCTTTGGCTCTATTTGATAAGGATCACCACTTTGGAGTTGTTTAATAAGGGTCCCCCTTTGGATTTTTTTTGGCAAGAGTCTCCCCTTTGGATTTGATTGGTGGAGGTCCTCCCTTTGGACTTATTTCGTAAGGGTCTCTCCTTTGGATTTATTTCGTAAGGGTGCCCCCTTTGTATATATTTTGTAAGGGTTCTTCCTTTGAATTTTTTTCGCAAGGTTCCCCCTTTTGATATAATTCGTAAGGGTCATCACTTTGGATTTGTTTCATACCGGGCGCCCCTTTGGCTTTATTTCGTAAAGATCACCACTTTGGAGTTGTTATCATAAGCGTCCTCCCTTTGATTTTATTTGGTATGGGTCCCCCCTTTCGATTTATTTCGTAAGGGTCCCCTCTCTGGATTTATTTCGTAAGGATCCCCTCTTTGAATTTTTTTCCTAAGGGTCCCCCATTTGGATTTTATTCATAAGTGTCTTCCCTTTGGATTTATTTTGTAAGTGTCCCCCCTTGGTCTTTTTTTTGCAAGGGTCCCCCCTTTTGATTTATTGCATAAGGGTCCCGTCTTTGGATTTATTTCGTAAGGGTCCCCTCTTTGGATTTCTTTAATAAGGTTTCCCTGTTTGGATAAGTTTTCTAAGGGTCACCACTTCGTAGTTCTTTCATAAGGGTCCCACCTTCGGATATATGTCGTAAGGGTCTCCCCTTTGGATTTATTGCGTAAGGGTCCCCTCTTTGGATTTATTTCGTAAGGGTCACCACTTTGGAGTTATTTTAAAAGGGTCCCCCTTTGGATTTTTTTTGCAGGGGTCTTCCCTTTGGATTTATTTCCTAAGGGTTCCTGCTTTGAATTTTTTTCGCAAGGTTCCCCCCTTTGGATTTATTTTGTAAGGGTCCCCCCTTTTTCTTTTTTTTGCAAGGGTCTCCCCTTTTGATTTATTGCATAAGGGTCCCCCCTTTGGATTTATTGCGTAAGGGTCCCCTCTTTGGATTTATTTCGTAAGGGGTCTCCCATTTGGATTTATTTCGTAAGGGTCCCCTCTTTGGATTTATTTCGCAAGGGTCACCACTTTGGAGTTGTTTCATAAGGGTCTCCCTTTCGATTTTTCTTGCAAGGGTCTCCCCTTTGGATTTAATTCGTGAAGGTCCTCCCTTTGGACTCATTTCGTAAGAGTCCCCCCTTTCGATGTATTTCGTAAGGGTCCCCCCTTTGGATTAATTTCGTAAGGGTTCCTCCTTTGAATTTTTTTCGCAAGGTTCCCCCTTAGGATATATTTCTTAAGGGTCATCACTTTGGATTTGTTTCATACCGGGCGCCCCTTTGGCTTTATTTCGTAAAGATCACCACTTTGGAGTTGTTATCATAAGGGTCCTCCATTTGAATTTTTTTTGCAAGGATCTCCACTTTCGACTTATTTCGTAAGGGTCCCAACTTTGGATTTATTTCGTAAGGATCCCCTCTCTTGATTTTTTTCCTAAGGGTCCCCCATTTGGATTTTATTCATAAGTGTCCCCCCTTTGGATATATTTTGGAAAGGACCCCCTTGGTTTTTTTTTTGCAAGGGTCTCCTCTTTGGATTTATTGCGTAAGGGTCCCCTCTTTCGATTTATTTCGTAAGGGGTCTCCCATTTGGATTTCTTTCGTAAGGGTCCCCCCTTTGGATTTATTTCGTAAGGGTGCCCCCTTTGTATTTATTTCGTAAGGGTCATCACTTTGAGTTTGTTTGATCCGGTTCCCCCCTTTTTGCTTTATTTCGTAAGGGTCCTCCTTTGTATTTCTTTCATAAGGGTTCCCCGTTTGGATAAATTTTGTAAGGGTCACCACTTTGGAGTTGTTTCATACGGGTCCCACCTTTGGATATATGTCGTAAGGGTCCCCTCTTTGGATTTATTTCGTAAGGGTCCCCCCTTTCGATTTATTTCGTAAGGGTCCCCCCTTTGGATTTATTTCGTAAGGATCCCCTTTCTTGATTTTTTTCCTAAGGGTCCCCCATTTGGATTTTATTCATAAGTGTCCTCCCTTTGGATTTATTTCGTAAGGGTGCCCCCTTTGTATTTATTTCGTAAGGGTCATCACTTTGAGTTTGTTTGATCCGGTTCCCCCCTTTTTGCTTTATTTCGTAAGGGTCCCCCTTTGTATTTCTTTCATAAGGGTTCCCCGTTTGGATAAATTTTGTAAGGGTCACCACTTTGGAGTTGTTTCATACGGGTCCCACCTTTGGATATATGTCGTAAGGGTCCCCTCTTTGGATTTATTTCGTAAGGGTCCCCCCTTTCGATTTATTTCGTAAGGATGCCCCCTTTGTATTTATTTCGTAAGGGTCATCACTTTGAGTTTGTTTGATCCGGTTCCCCCCTTTTTGCTTTATTTCGTAAGGGTCCCCCTTTGTATTTCTTTCATAAGGGTTCCCCGTTTGGATAAATTTTGTAAGGGTCACCATTTTGGAGTTGTTTCATACGGGTCCCACCTTTGGATATATGTCGTAAGGGTCCCCTCTTTGGATTTATTTCGTAAGGGTCCCCCCTTTCGATTTATTTCGTAAGGGTCCCCCCTTTGGATTTATTTCGTAAGGATCCCCTCTCTTGATTTTTTTCCTTAGGGTCCCCCATTTGGATTTTATTCATAAGTGTCCTCCCTTTGGACTTATTTCGTAAGGGTGCCCCCTTTGTATTTATTTCGTAAGGGTCATCACTTTGAGTTTGTTTGATCCGGTTCCCCCCTTTTTGCTTTATTTCGTAAGGGTCCCCCTTTGTATTTCTTTCATAAGGGTTCCCCGTTTGGATAAATTTTGTAAGGGTCACCACTTTGGAGTTGTTTCATACGGGTCCCACCTTTGGATATATGTCGTAAGGGTCCCCTCTTTGGATTTATTTCGTAAGGGTCCCCCCTTTCGATTTATTTCGTAAGGGTCCCCCCTTTGGATTTATTTCGTAAGGATCCCCTCTCTTGATTTTTTTCCTAAGGGTCCCCCATTTGGATTTTATTCATAAGTGTCCTCCCTTTGGATTTATTTCGTAAGGGTGCCCCCTTTGTATTTATTTCGTAAGGGTCATCACTTTGAGTTTGTTTGATCCGGTTCCCCCCTTTTTGCTTTATTTCGTAAGGGTCCCCCTTTGGATTTCTTTCATAAGGGTTCCCCGTTTGGATAAATTTTGTAAGGGTCACCACTTTGGAGTTGTTTCATACGGGTCCCACCTTTGGATATATGTCGTAAGGGTCCCCTCTTTGGATTTATTTCGTAAGGGTCCCCCCTTTCGATTTATTTCGTAAGGGTCCCCCCTTTGGATTTATTTCGTAAGGATCCCCTCTCTTGATTTTTTTCCTAAGGGTCCCCCATTTGGATTTTATTCATAAGTGTCCTCCCTTTGGACTTATTTCGTAAGGGTCTCTCCTTTGGATTTATTTCGTAAGGGTGCCCCCTTTGTATATATTTCGTAAGGGTTCCTCCTTTGAATTTTTTTCGCAAGGTTCCCCCTTTGGATATATTTCTTAAAAGTCATCACTTTGGATTTGTTTCATACCGGGCGGTCCTTTGGCTTTATTTCGTAAAGATCACCACTTTGGAGTTGTTATCATAAGGGTCCTCCCTTTGAATTTTTTTTGCAAGGATCTCCACTTACGATTTATTTCGTAAGGACCCCTCTTTGGATTTTTTTCCTAAGGGTCCCCCATTTGGATTTTATTCATAATTGTCCCCCATTTGGATTATTTAGTAAAGGTCCCCCCTTGGTTTATTTTGTTTTTGCAAGGGTCTCCCCTTTGGATTTATTTCGTAAGGATCCCCTTTTGGATATATTTCGTAGGGGTCACCACTTTGGAGTTGTTTCATAAGGGTCCCCCTTTGGATTCTTTTTCTAAGGGTCTCCCCTTTGGATTTAATTCGTGAAGATCCTCCCTTTGGACTTATTTCGAAAGGGTTTCCCCTTTGGATTTAATTCGTAAGGGTCCCCCCTTTGGATTTATTTCGTAAGGGTTCCTCGTTTGAATTTTTTTCGCAAGGTTCCCCCCTTTGGATATATTTCGAGAGGGTCATCACTTTGGATTTGTTTCATACCGGGCGCCCCTTTGGCTTTATTTTGTGAAGATCACCACTTTGTAGTTGTTATCATAAGGGTCCTCCCTTTGATTTTATTTTCTAAGGGTCCCCCCTTTGGATTTATTGCGTAAGGGTCCCCTCTTTGGATTTATTTCGTAAGGGTCACCACTTTGAAGTTGTTTCATAAGGGTCCCCCTTTGGATTCTTTTTGCAAGGGTCTCCCCTTTGGATTTAATTCGTGAAGGTCCTCCCTTTGAACTTATTTCGTAAGGGTCCCCCCTTTCGATTTATTTCGTAAGGGTCCCCTCTTTGGATTTATTTCGTAAGGATCCCCTCTTTGAATTTTTTTCGTGAGGGTTCCTTCTCTGAATTTTTTTCGCAAGGTCATCACTTTGGATTTGTTTCATACCGGGCACCCCTTTGGCTTTATTTCGTGAAGATCACCACTTTGGAGTTGTTATCATAAAAGTCCTCCATTTGAATATTTTTTGCAAGGATCTCCACTTGCGATTTATTTCGTAAGGGTCCCCCCTTTGGATTTATTTCGTAAGAATCCCCTCTTTGAATTTTTTTCCTAAGGGTCCCCCATTTGGATTTTATTCATAAGTGTCCCCCCTTTGGATTTATTTTGTAAAGGCCCCCCCTCTTGGGTTTTTTTTTGGCAAGAGTCTCCCCTTTGGATTTGATTGGTGGAGGTCCTCCCTTTGGACTTATTTCGTAAGGGTCTCTCCTTTGGATTTATTTCGTAAGGGTGCCCCCTTTGTATATATTTCGTAAGGGTTCCTCCTTTGAATTGTTTTCGCAAGGTTCCCCCCTTTGGATATATTTCGTAAGGGTCATCACTTTGGAATTGTTTCATACCGGGGGCCCCTTTGGCTTTATTTCGTAAAGATCACCACTTTGGAGTTGTTATCATAAGGGTCCTCCCTTTGATTTTATTTCGTAAAAGTTCCCCCTTTCGATTTATTTCGTAAGGGTCCCCTCTTTGGATTTATTTCGTAAGGATCCCTTTTTTGAATTTTTTTCCTAAGGGTCCCCCATTTGGATTTTATTCATAAGTGTCCTCCCTTTGGATTTATTTCGTAAGGGTCCCCCCTTGGTCTTTTTTTTTGCAAGGGTCTCCCCTTTTGATTTATTGCATAAGGGTCCCCTCCTTGGATTTATTTCGTACGGGTCCCCTCTTTGGATTTCTTTATTAAAGGTATCCCCGCTTGGATATATTTCGTAAGGGTCACCACTTTGAAGTTGTTTCATAAGGGTCCCCCATTTGGATTTTATTCATAAGTGTCCTCCCTTTGGATTTATTTCGTAAGGGTCCCCCCTTGGTCTTTTTTTTTGCAAGGGTCTCCCCTTTTGATTTATTGCATAAGGGTCCCCTCCTTGGATATATTTCGTAAGGGTCCCCTCTTTGGATTTCTTTATTAAAGGTTTCCCCGCTTGGATAAATTTTGTAAGGGTCACCACTTCGGAGTTGTTTCATAAGGGTCCCAGCTTTGGATATATGTCGTAAGGGTCCCCCTTATGAATTGATTTTGTAAGGGTCCCCCCTTTGGATATATTTCGTAAGGGTCACCACTTTGAAGTTGTTTCATAAGGGTCCCCCATTTGGATTTTATTCATAAGTGTCCCCCCTTTGGATTTATTTTCTAAGGGTCCCCCCTTGGTCTTTTTTTTGCAAGGGTCTGCCCTTTGGATTTATTGCGTAAGAGTCCCCTCTTTGGATTTATTTCGTAAGGGTCACCAGTTTGGAGTTGTTTCATAAAGGTCCCCCTTTGGATTTATTTTGTAAGGGTCACCACTTTGGAGTTGTTTCATAAAGGTCCCCCTTTCGATATATTTCGTAAGGGTCACCACTTTGAAGTTGTTTCATAAGGTTCCCCTCTTTGGCTCTATTTCTTAAGGATCACCACTTTGGAGTTGTTCAATAAAGGTCCTCCTTTGGATTTTTTTTGGCAAGGGCCTAACCTTTGGATATGATTTGTGGAGGTCCTCCCTTTGGACTTATTTCGTAAGGGTCTCTCCTTTGGATTTATTTCCTAAGGGTGCACCCTTTGTATATATTTCGTAAGGGTTCCTCCTTTGAATATATTTCTTAAGGTTCCCCCCTTTGGATATATTTCGTCAGGGTCACCACTTTGGAGTTGTTATCATAAGGGTCCCCTCTTTGGATTTATTTCGTAAGGATCCCCTCTTTGAATTTTTTTTGCTAAGGGTGCCCCATTTGGATTTTATTCATAAGTGTCCCCCCTTTGGACTTATTTCGTAAGGGTCCCCCCTTGGTCTTTTTTTTGCAAGGGTCTCCCCTTTTGATTTATTGCATAAGGGTCCCCCCTATGAATTTATTTTGTAAGGGTCCCCCCTTTGGATATATTTCGTAAGGGTCACCACTTTGAAGTTGTTTCATAAGGGTCCCCCATTTGGATTTTATTCATAAGTGTCCCCCCTTTGTATTTATTCCGTAAGGGTCCCCTCTTTGGATTTATTTCGTAAGGGTCACCACTTTGGAGTTGTTTCATAAGGGTCCCCCTTTGGATATATTTCGTAAGGGTCACCACTTTGAAGTTTTTTCATAAGGGTCCCCCTTTGAATTTTTTTGCAGGGGTCTCCCCTTTGGATTTATTTCCTAAGGGTTCCTGCTTTAAATTTATTTCTTAAGGTTCCTCCCTTTGGATATATTTCGTAAGGGTCATCACTTTGGATTTGTTTCATACCGGGCGCCCCTTTGGCTTTATTTTGTAAACATCACCACTTTGGAATTGTTATCAGAAGGGTCCTCCCTTTGAATTTTTTTTCCAAGAGTCTTCACTTTCGATTTAATTCGTAAGGGTCTCCCCTTTTGATTTATTGCGTAAGGGTCCCCTCTTTGGATTTATTTCGTAAGGGTCCCCTCTTCGGATTTCTTTCATAAGGTTTCCCGTTTGGTTAAATTTTGTAAGGGTCACCACTTCGGAGTTGTTTCATAAGGGTCCCACCTTTGGATATATGTCGTAAGGGTCCCCCCTATGAATTTATTTCGTAAGGGTCCTCCCTTTGATTTTATTTCGTAAGGGTCCCTACTTTCGATTTATTTCGTAAGGGTCCCCTCTTTGGATTTATTTCGTGAGGATCCCCTCTTTGAATTTTTTTCCTAAGGGTCCCCCATTTGGATTTTATTCATAACTGTCACCCCTTTGGATTTATTTTGTAAGGGTCCCCACTTGGTCTTTTTTTTTGCAAGGGTCTCCCCTTTTGATTTATTGCATAAGGGTCCCCTCCTTGGATTTATTTCGTAAGGGTTCCCTCTTTGGATTTCTTTGATAAGGTTTCCCCGTTTGGATAAATTTTCTAAGGGTCACCACTTCGGAGTTCTTTCATAAGGGTCCCACCTTAGGATGTATGTCCTAAGGGTCCCCCTTATGAATTTATTTCGTAAGGGTCCCCCCTTTGGATATATTTCGTAAGGGTCACCTCTTTGAAGTTGTTTCATAAGGGTCCCCCATTTGGATTTTATTCATAAGTGTCCCCCCTTTGGATTTATTTTGTAAGGGTCCCCCCTTGGTCTTTTTTTTGCAAGGGTCTCCCCTTTGGATTTATTGCGTAAGGGTCCCCTCTTTGGATTTATTTCGTAAGGGTCACCACTTTGGAGTTGTTATCATAAGGGTCTTCCATTTGAATTTTTTTTGCAAGGATCTCCACTTTCGATTTATTTCGTAAGGGTCCCCCCTTTGGATTTATTTCGTAAGGATCCCCTCTTTGGATTTTTTTCCTAAGGGTCCCCCATTTGGATTTTATTCATAAGTGTCCCCCCTTTGGATTTATTTTGTAAAGGACCCCCTTGGTTCTTTTTTTGCAAGGGTCTCCCCTTTGGATTTATTGCGTAAGGGTCCCCTCTTTCGATTTATTTCGTAAGGGGTCTCCCATTTGGATTTCTTTCGTAAGGGTCCCCCTATGGATTTATTTCGTAAGGGTTCTTCCTTTGAATTTTTTTCGCAAGGTTTCCCCCTTTGGATATATTTCGTAAGGGTCATCACTTTGAGTTTGTTTGATCCGGTTCCCCCCTTTTTGCTTTATTTCGTAAGGGTCCCCCTTTGGATTTCTTTCATAAGGGTTCCCCGTTTGGATAAATTTTGTAAGGGTCACCACTTTGGAGTTGTTTCGTACGGGTCCCACCTTTGGATATATGTCGTAAGGGTCCCACCTATCAATTTGTTTCGTAAGGGTCCCCCCTTTGGATATATTTCGTAAGGGTCACCACTTTGAAGTTGTTTCATAAGGGTCCCTTCTTTTGCTCTATTTCATAAGGTTCACCACTTTGGAGTTGTTTAATAAGGGTCCCCCTTTGGATTTTTTTTGGCAAGAGTCTCCCCTTTGGATTTGATTTGTGGAGGTCCTCCCTATGGACTTATTTCGTAAGGGTCTCTCTTTTGGATTTATTTCGTAAGGGTGCCCCCTTTGTATATATTTCGTAAGGGTTCCTCCTTTGAATTTTTTTCGCAAGGTTCCCCCTTTTGATATATTTCGTAAGGGTCATCACTTTGGATTTGTTTCATACCGGGCGCCCCTTTGGGTTTATTTTGTAAAGATCACCACTTTGGAGTTGTTATCATAAGGGTCCTCCGTTTGAATTTTTTTTCCAAGAGTCTTCACTTTCAATTTGATTCGTAAGGGTCCCCTCTTTGGATTTATTTCGTAAGGATCGCCTCTTTGAATTTTTTTCCTAAGGGTCCCCCTTTTGGATTTTATTCATAAGTGTCTCCCCCTTTGGATATATTTTGTAAGGGTCCCCCCTTGGTCTTTTTTTTGCAAGGGTCTCCCCTTTTGATTTATTGCGTAAGGGTCCCGTCTTTGGATTTATTTCGTAGGGTCCCCTCTTCGGATTTCTTTGATAAGGTTTCCCCGTTTGGTTAAATTTTGTAAGGGTCACCACTTCGGAGTTGTTTCATAAGGGTCCCACCTTTGGATATATGTCGTAAGGGTCCACCTTATGAATTTATTTCGTAAGGGTCCTCCCTTTGACTTTATTTCGTAAGGGTCCCCTCTTTCGATTTATTTCGTAAGGATCCCCTCTTTGAATTTTTTTCCTAAGGGTCCCCCATTTGGATTTTATTCATAACTGTCACCCCTTTGGATTTATTTTGTAAGGGTCCCCCCTTGGTCTTTTTTTTGCAAGGGTCTCCCCTTTTGATTTATTGCATAAGGGTCCCCTCTTTGGATTTATTTCGTAAGGGTTCCCTCTTTTGATTTCTTTCATAAGGTTTCCCCGTTTGGATAAATTTTCTAAGGGTCACCACTTCGGAGTTCTTTCATAAGGGTCCCACCTTTGGATATATGTCGTAAGGGTCCCCCCTATGAATTTATTTCGTAAGGGTCCACCCTTTGGATATATTTCGTAAGGGTCACCTATTTGGAGTTGTTATCATAAGGGTCCTCGATTTGAATTTTTTTTGCAAGGATCTCCACTTTTGATTTATTTCGTAAGGGTTCCCCCTTTGGATTTATTTCGTAAGGGTTCTTCCTTTGAATTTTTTTCGCAAGGTTTCCCCCTTTGGATATATTTCGTAAGGGTCATCACTTTGAGTTTGTTTGATCCGGTTCCCCCCTTTTTGCTTTATTTCGTAAGGGTCCCCCTTTGGATTTCTTTCATAAGGGTTCCCCGTTTGGATAAATTTTGTAAGGGTCACCACTTTTGGAGTTGTTTCGTACGGGTCCCACCTTTGGATATATGTCGTAAGGGTCCCACCTATCAATTTGTTTCGTAAGGGCCCCCCCCTTTGGATATATTTCGTAAGGGTCACCACTTTGAAGTTGTTTCATAAGGGTCCCTTCTTTGGCGCTATTTCATAAGGTTCACCACTTTGGAGTTGTTTAATAAGGGTCCCCCTTTGGATTTTTTTTGGCAAGAGTCTCCCCTTTGGATTTGATTTGTGGAGGTCCTCCCTATGGACTTATTTCGTAAGGGTCTCTCCTTTGGATTTATTTCGTAAGGGTGCCCCCTTTGTATATATTTCGTAAGGGTTCCTCCTTTGAATTTTTTTCGCAAGGTTCCCCCTTTTGATATATTTCGTAAGGGTCATCACTTTGGATTTGTTTCATACCGGGCGCCCCTTTGGCTTTATTTCGTAAAGATCACCACTTTGGAGTTGTTATCATAAGGGTCCTCCCTTTGATTTTATTTCGTAAGGGTCCCCCATTTCGATTTGTTTCGTAAGGGTCCCTTCTTTGGATTTATTTCGTAAGGATCCCCTCTTTGAACTTTTTTCCTAAGGGTCCCCCATTTGGATTTTATTCATAAGTGTCCCCCCTTTGGATTTATTTTGTAAGGGTCCCCCCTTGGTTTTTTTTTTGCAAGGGTCTCCCCTTTGGATTTATTGCATAAGGGTCCCCTCTTTGGATTTATTTCGTAAGGGTCCCCTCTTTGGATTTCTTTATTAAAGGTTTCCCCGCTTGGATAAATTTTGTAAGGGTCACCACTTCGGAGTTGTGAAAAAAATTCAAAGCAGGAACCCTCAGGAAATGGATTTCTTTAATAAGGTTTCCCCGTTTGGATAAGTTTTCTAAGGGTCACCACTTCGGAGTTCTTTCATAAGGGTCCCACCTTTGGATATATGTCGTAAGGGTCCCCCCTATGAATTTATTTCGTAAAGGTCCCCCCTTTGGATATATTTCGTAAGTGTCACCTCTTTGAAGTTGTTTCATAAGGGTCCCCCATTTGGACTTTATTCATAAGTGTCCCCCCATGGGATTTATTTTGTAAGGGTCCCCCCTTGGTCTTTTTTTTGCAAGGGTCTCCCCTTTGGATTTATTGCGTAAGGGTCCCCTCTTTGGATTTATTTCGTAAGGGTCACCACTTTGAAGTTGTTTTATAAGGGTCCCCCTTTGGATTTTTTTTGCAGGGGTCTCCCCTTTGGATTTATTTCCTGAGGGTTCCTGCTTTGAATTTTTTTCGCAAGGTTCCCCCCTTTGGATATATTTCTTAAGGGTCATCACTTTGGATTTGTTTCATACCGGGCGCCCCTTTGGCTTTATTTCGTAAAGATCACCACTTTGGAGTTGTTATCATAAGGGTCTTCCATTTGAATTTTTTTTTGCAAGGATCTCCACTTCGATTTATTTCGTAAGGGTCCCCCTTTGGATTTATTTCGTAAGGGGTCTCCCATTTGGATTTCTTTCGTAAGGGTCCCCCCCTTTGGATTTATTTCGTAAGGGTGCTCCCTTTGTATATATTTCGTAAGGGTTCTTCCTTTGAATTTTTTTCGCAAGGTTTCCCCCTTTGGATATATTTCGTAAGGGTCATCACTTTGAGTTTGTTTGATCCGGTTCCCCCCTTTTTGCTTTATTTCGTAAGGTTCCCCCTTTGGATTTCTTTCATAAGGGTTCCCCGTTTGGATAAATTTTGTAAGGGTCACCACTTTGGAGTTGTTTCATACGGGTCCCACCTTTGGATATATGTCGTAAGGGTCCCCCCTATCAATATATTTCGTAAGGGTCCCCCTTTGGATAGATTTCGTAAGGGTCACCACTTTGAAGTTGTTTCATAAGGGTCCCCCATTTGGATTTTATTAATAAGTGTCCCCCCTTTGGATTTATTTTGTAAGGGTCCCCCCTTGGTCTTTTTTTTGCAAGGGTCTCCCCTATGGATTGATTGCGTAAGGGTACCCTCTTTGGATTTATTTCGTAAGGGTTACCACTTTGGAGTTGTTTCATAAGGGTCCCCCTTAGGATATATTTCGTAAGGGTCCACCCTTTGGATTTATTTCGTAAGGGTTCCTCCTTTGAATTTTTTTCGCAAGGTTCCCCCCTTAGGATATATTTCTTAAGGGTCATCACTTTGGATTTGCTTCATACCGGGCGCCCCTTTGGGTTTATTTCGTAAAGATCACCAACTTTGGAGTTGTTATCATAAGGGTCCTCCATTTGAATTTTTTTTGCAAGGATCTCCACTTTCGATTTATTTCGTAAGGGTCCCCCCTTTGGATTGATTTCGTAAGGATCCCTTCTTTGGATTTTTTTCCTAAGGGTCCCCCATTTGGATTTTATTCATAAGTGTCCCTCCCTTGGATTTATTTTGTAAAGGACCCCCTTGGCTTTTTTTTGCAAGGGTCTCCCTTTTGGATTTATTGCGTAAGGGTCCCCTCTTTCGATTTATTTCGTAAGGGGTCTCCCATTTGGATTTCTTTCGTAAGGGTCCCCCCTTTGGATTTATTTCGTAAGGGTGCCCCCTTTGTATTTATTTCGTAAGGGTTCTTGCTTTGAATTTTTTTCGCAAGGTTTCCCCCTTTGGATATATTTCGTAAGGGTTATCACTTTGAGTTTGTTTGATCCGGTTCCCCCCTTTTTGCTTTATTTCGTAAGGCTCCCCCTTTGGATTTCTTTCATAAGGGTTCCCCGTTTGGATAAATTTTGTAAGGGTCACCACTTTGGAGTTGTTTCGTACGGGTCCCACCTTTGGATATATGTCGTAAGGGTCCCCCCTATGAATTTGTTTCGTAAGGGTCCCCCCTTTGGATATATTTCGTAAGGGTCACCACTTTGAAGTTGTTTCATAAGGGTCCCTTCTTTGGCGCTATTTCATAAGGATCACCACTTTGGAGTTGTTTAATAACGGTCCCCCTTCGGATTTTTTTTGGCAAGAGTCTCCCCTTTAGATTTGATTTTTGGAGGTCCTCCCTATGGACTTATTTCGTAAGGGTCTCTCCTTTGGATTTATTTCGTAAGGGTGCCCCCTTTGTATATATTTCGTAAGGGTTCCTCCTTTGAATTTTTTTCGCAAGGTTCCTCTTTTGATAGATTTCGTAAGGGTCATCACTTTGGATTTGTTTCATACCGGGCGCCCCTTTGGCTTTATTTCGTAAAGATCACGACTTTGGAGTTGTTATCATAAGGGTCCTCCCTTTTATTTTATTTCGTAAGGGTCCCCCCTTTCGATTTATTTCGTAAGGGTCCCCTCTTTGGATTTATTTCGTAAGGATCCCCTCTTTGAATTTTTTTCCTAAGGGTCCCCTATTTGGATTTTATTCATAAGTGTCCTCCCTTTGGACTTATTTCGTAAGGGTCTTTCCTTTGGATTTAATTCGTAAGGGTGCCCCCTTTGTATATATTTCGTTAGGGTTCCTCCTTTGAATTTTTTTCGCAAGGTTCCCCCCTTTGGATATATTTCTTAAGGCTCATCACTTTGGATTTGTTTCATACCGGGCGCTCCTTTGGCTTTATTTCGTAAAGATCACCACTTTGGAGTTGTTATCATAAGGGTCCTCCCTTTGATTTTATTTTCTAAGGGTCCCCCCTTTGGATTTATTGCGTAAGGGTCCCCTCTTTGGATTTATTTCGTAAGGGGTCTCCCATTTCGATTTATTTCGTAAGGGTCCCCTCTTTGGATTTATTTCGTAAGGGTCACCACTTTGGAGTTGTTTCATAAGGGTCTCCCTTTGGATTTTTCTTGCAAGGATCTCCAGTTTCGATTTATTTCGTATGGGTCCCCCCTTTGGATTTATTTCGTAAGGATCCCCTCTTTGGATTTTTTTCCTAAGGTTCCCCCATTTGGATTTTATTCATAAGTATCCCCCCTTTGGATTTATTTTGTAAAGGCCCCCTCTTGGTTTTTTTTTGCAAGGGTCTCCCCTTTGGACTTATTTCGTAAGGGTCTCTCCTTTGGATTTAATTCGTAAGGATGCCCCCTTTGTATATATTTCGTAAGGGTTCCTCCTTTGAATTTTTTTCGCAAGGTTCCCCCCTTTGGATATATTTCGTAAGGGTCATCACTTTGGATTTGTTTCATACCGGGCGCCCCTTTGGCTTTATTTCGTAAAGATCACCACTGTGGAATTGTTATCATAAGGGTCCTCCATTTGAATTTTTTTTGCAAGGATCTCCACTTTCGATTTATTTCGTAAGGGTCCCCCCTTTGGATCTATTTCGTAAGGATCCCCTCTTTGGATTTTTTTCCTAAGGTTCCCCCATTTGGATTTTATTCATAAGTGTCCCCCCTTTGGATTTATTTTGTAAAGGCCCCCCTCTTGGTTTTTTTTTTTTGCAAGGGTCTCCCCTTTGGAGTTATTTCGTAAGGGTCTCTCCTTTGGATTTATTTCGTAAGGATGCCCCCTTTGGATATATTTCGTAAGGGTCATCACTTTGGATTTGTTTCATACCGGGCGCCCCTTTGGCTTTATTTCGTAAAGATCACTACTTTGGAGTTGTTATCATAAGGGTCCTCGATTTGAATTTTTTTTGCAAGGATCTCCACTTTCGATTTATTTCGTAAGGGTCCCTCCTATGGATTTATTTCGTAAGGATCCCCTCTTTGGATTTTTTTCCTAAGGTTCCCCCATTTGGATTTTATTCATAAGTGTCCCCCCTTTGGATTTACTTTGTAAAGGCCCCCCCCCTTGGTTTTTTTTTGCAAGGGTCTCCCCTTTGGATTTATTGCGTAAGGGTCCCCTCTTTGGATTTATTTCGTAAGGTTTCCCCCTTTGGATATATTTCGTAAGGGTCATCACTTTCAGTTTGTTTGATCCGGTTTCCCCCTTTTTTGCTTTATTTCGTAAGGGTACCTCTTTGGATTTCTTTCATAAGGGTTCCCCGTTTGGATAAATTTTGTAAGGGACACCACTTTGGAGTTGTTTCATAAGGGTCCCACCTTTGGATATATGTCGTAAGGGTCCCCCCTATGAATTTGTTTCGTAAGGGTCCCCCCTTTGGATATATTTCGTAAGGGTCACCACTTTGAAGTTGTTTCATAAGGGTCCCTTTTTTGGCTCTATTTCATAAGGATCACCACTTTGGAGATGTTTAATAAGGGTCCCCCTTTGGATTTTTTTTTTGGCAAGGGTCTCCCCTTGGGATTTAATTTGTGGAGGTCCTCCCTTTGGACTTATTTCGTAAGGGTCTCCCCTTTGGATTTATTTCGTAAGGGTCCCCCCCTCGGATATATTTCATAAGGGTTCCTCCTTTGAATTTTTTTCGCAAGGTTCCCCCCTTTGGATATATTTCTTAAGGGTCATCACTTTGGATTTGTTTCATACCGGGCGCCCCTTTGGCTTTATTTTGTAAAGATCACCACTTTGGAGTTGTTATCATAAGGGTCCTCCATTTGAATTTTTTTTGCAAGGATCTCCACTTTCGATTTATTTCGTAAGGGTCCCCCCTTTGGATTTATTTCGTAAGGATCCCCTCTTTGGATTTTTTTCCTAAGGTTCCCCCATTTGGATTTTATTCATAAGTGTCCCCCCTTTTGATTTATTTTGTAAAGGCCCCCCTCTGGGTTTTTTTTTTTTGGAAGGGTCTCCCCTTTGGACTTATTTCGTAAGGGTCTCTCCTTTGGATTTATTTCGTAAGGATTCCCCCTTTGTATATATTTCGTAAGGGTTCCTCCTTTGAATTTTTTTCGCAAGGTTCCCCCCTTTGGATATATTTCGTAAGGGTCATCACTTTGGATTTGTTTCATACCGGGCGCCCCTTTGGCTTTATTTTTTAAAGATCACCACTTTGGAGTTGTTATCATAAGGGTCCTGCATTTGAATTTTTTTTGCAAAGATCTCCACTTTCGATTTATTTCGTAAGGGTCCCCCCTTTGGATTTATTTCGTAAGGATCCCCTCTTTGGATTTTTTTCCTAAGGTTCCCCCATTTGGATTTTATTCATAAGTGTCCCCCCTTTGGATTTATTTTGTAAAGGCCCCCCTCTTTGTTTTTTTTTTTTTGCAAGGGTCTGCCCTTTGGACTTATTTCGTAAGGGTCTCTCCTTTGGATTTATTTCGTAAGGATTCCCCCTTTGTATATATTTCGTAAGGGTTCCTGCTTTGAATTTTTTTCGCAAGGTTCCCCCCTTTGGATATATTTTGTAAGGGTCATCACTTTGGATTTGTTTCATACCGGGCGCCTCTTCGGCTTTATTTCGTAAAGATCACCACTTTGGAGTTGTTATCATAAGGGTTCTACCGTCAATTTTATTTCGTAAGGGTCCCCCCTTTCGATTTATTTCGTAAGGGTCCCCTCCTTGGATTTATTTCGTAAGGATTCGCTCTTTGAATTTTTTCTAAGGGTCCCCCATTTGGATTTTATTCATAAGTGTCCCCGCTTTGGATTTATTTCGTAAGGGTACCCTCTTTGGATTTCTTTCATAAGATTTCCCCGTTTGGATAAATTTTCTAAGGGTCACCACTTCGGAGTAGTTTCATAAGGGTCCCACCTTTGAATATATGTCGTAAGTGTCCCCCCTTTGAATTTATTTTGTAAGGGTCCCCCCTTGGTCTTTTTTTTTGCAAGGGTCTCCCATTTGGATTTATTGTGTAAGGGTCCCCTCTTTCGATTTATTTCGTAAGGGTCACCACTTTGGAGTTTTTTCTTAAGGGTCTCTCTTTGGATTTTTCTTGCAAGGGTGTCCCCTTTGGATTTAATTCGTGAAGGTCCTCCCTTTGGACTTATTTCGTAAGGGTCTCCCCTTTGGATTTATATCGTAATGGTCACCCTTTGGATATATTTCGTAAGGGTGACCACTTTGAAGTTGTTTCATAAGGGTCCCCCTTTGGATTTTTTTTTGCAAGGGTCTCCCCTTTGGATTTAATTCGTGAAGGTCCTCCCTTTGAACTTATTTCGTAAGGATCTCCCCTTTCGATTTTTTTCGTAAGGGTCCCCCCTTTGGATATATTTCGTAAGGGTTCCTCCTTTAAATTTTTTTCGCAAGGTTCCCCCTTTGGATAAATTTCGTAAGGGTCATCACTTTGGATTTGTTTCATACCGGGCGCCCCTTTGGCTATATTTGTAAAGATGACCACTTTGGAGTTGTTATCATAAGGGTCCTCCCTTTGAATTTTTTTTGCAAGGGTCTCCACTTTCGATCTATTTCGTAAGGGTCCCACCTTTGGATCTATTTCGTAAGGATCCCCTCTTTGGATTTTTTTCCTAAGGGTCCCTCTTTTGGATTTTATTCATAAGTGTCCCCCTTTGGATATATTTTGTAAGGATTCCCCCTTGTTTTTTTTTGCAAGGGTCTCCCCTTTGGATTTATTTCGTATGGGTCTCCCCTTTGGATATCTTTCGTAAGGGTCCCCCCTTTGGATTTATTTCGTAAGGGTGCCCCCTTTGTATATATTTCGTAAGTGTTTCTCCTTTGAATCTTTTCCGCAAGGTTCCCCCCTTTGGATATATTTCTTAAGGGTCATCACTTTGGATTTGTTTCATACCGGGCGCCCCTTTGGCTTTATTTGGTAAAGATCACCACTTTGGAGTTGTTACCATAAAGGTCCTCCATTTGAATTCTTTTTTGAAGGATCACCACTTTCGATTTATTTCGTAAGGATCCCCTCTTTGGATTTTTTTCCTAAGGGTCCGCCATTTGGATTTTATTCATAAGTGTCCCCCCTTTGGATTTATTTTGTAAAGGTCCCCCCTTGGTTTTTTTTTGCAAGTGTCTCCCCTTTGGATTTATTGCGAAAGGGTCCCCTCTTTGGATTTATTTCGTAAGGGTTACCACTTTGGAGTTGTTTCATAAGGGTCCCCCTTTGGATATATTTCGTAAGGGTCCACCCTTTGGATTTATTTCGTAAGGGTTCCTCCTTTGAATTTTTTTCGCAAGGTTCCCCCTTTTGGATATATTTCTTAAGGGTCATCACTTTGGATTTGTTTTATGCCGGGCGCCCCTTTGGCTTTATTTCGTAAAGATCACCAGTTTGGAGTTGTTATCATAAGGGTCCTCCATTTGAATTTTTTTTGCAAGGATCTCCACTTTCGATTTATTTCGTAAGGGTCCCCCCTTTGGATTTATTTCGCAAGGATCCCCTCTTTGGATTTTTTTCCTAAGGTTCCCCCATTTGGATTTTATTCATAAGTGTCCCCCCTTTGGATTTATTTTGTAAAGGTCCCCCCTTGGTTTTTTTTTGCAAGTGTCTCCCCTTTGGATTTATTGCGAAAGGGTCCCCTCTTTGGATTTATTTCGTAAGGGTTACCACTTTGGAGTTGTTTCATAAGGGTCCCCCTTTGGATATATTTCGTAAGGGTCCACCCTTTGGATTTATTTCGTAAAGATCACCAGTTTGGAGTTGTTATCATAAGGGTCCTCCATTTGAATTTTTTTTGCAAGGATCTCCACTTTCGATTTATTTCGTAAGGGTCCCCCCTTTGGATTTATTTCGTAAGGATCCCCTCTTTGGATTTTTTTCCTAAGGTTCCCCCATTTGGATTTTATTCATAAGTGTCCCCCCTTTGGATTTATTTTGTAAAGGTCCCCCCTTGGTTTTTTTTTGCAAGTGTCTCCCCTTTGGATTTATTGCGTAAGGGTCCCCTCTTTGGATTTATTTCGTAAGGTTTCCCCCTTTGGATATATTTCGTAAGGGTCATCACTTTGAGTTTGTTTGATCCGGTTCCCCCCTTTTTGCTTTATTTCGTAAGGGTCCACCCTTTGGATTTCTTTCATAAGGGTTCCCCTTTTGAATAAATTTTGAAAGGGACACCACTTTGGAGTTGTTTCATAAGGGTCCCACCTTTGGATATATGTCGTAAGGGTCCCCCCTATGAATTTGTTTTGTAAGGGTCCCCCCTTTGGATATATTTCGTAAGGGTCACCACTTTGAAGTTGTTTCATAAGGGTCCCTTCTTTGGCTCTATTTCATAAGGATCACCACTTTGGAGTTGTTTAATAAGGGTTCCCCTTTGGATTTTTTTTTGGCAAGAGTCTCCCCTTTGGATTTGATTTGTGGAGGTCCTCCCTTTGGACTTATTTCGTAAGGGTCTCCCCTTTTTGATTTATTTCGTAAGGGTCCCCCCTTTGGATATATTTCGTAAGGGTTCCTCCTTTGAATTTTTTTCGCAAGGTTCCCCCTTTGGATATATTTCGTAAGGGTCATCACTTTTGATTTGTTTCATACCGGGCGCCTCTTTGGCTTTATTTTGTAAAGATCACCACTTTGGAGTTGTTATCATAAGGGTTCTCCCCTTGATTTTATTTCGTAAGGGTCCCCCCTTTCGATCTATTTGGTAAGGATCCCCTCTTTGAATTTTTTTCTAAGGGTCCCCCATTTGGATTTTATTCATAAGTGTCCCCCTTTGGATTTATTGCGTAAGGGTCCCATCTTTGGATTTCTTTTATAAGGGTTCCCCGTTTGGATACATTTCGTAAGGGTCACCACTTTGGAGCTGTTTCATAAGGGTCCCCCTTTGGATTTTTTTTGCAAGGGTCTCCCCTTTGGATTTAATTCGTGAATGTCCTCCCTTTGGACGTATTTCGTAAGGGTCTCCCCTTTGGATTCATTTCGTAAGGGTCCCCTTTTAGATTTATTTCGTAAGGGTTCCTCCTTTGAATTTTTTTCGCAAGGTTCCCCTCTTTGGATATATTCCGTAAGGGTCAACGCTTTCGATTTGTTTCATACCGGGCGCCCCTTTGGCTTTATTTTGTAAAGATGACCACTTTGGATTTCTTTTATAAGGGTTCCCCGTTTGGATAAATTTTGTAAGGGTCACCACTTTGGAGTTGTTTCATGAGGGTCCCACCTTTGGATAAATGTCGTAAGGGTCTACCCTATGAATTTGTTTCGTAAGGGTCCCCCCTTTGGATATATTTCGTAAGGGTCATCACTTTGGATTTGTTTCATACCGGGCGCCCCTTTGGCTTTATTTCGTAAAGATCACCACTTTGGAGTTGTTATCATAAGGGTTCTCCCTTTGATTTTATTTCGTAAGTGTCCCCCCTGTCGATTTATTTCGTAAGGGTCCCCTCTTTGGATTTATTTCGTAAGGATCCCCTCTTTGAATTTTTTTCTTAAGGATCCCCCATTTGGATTTTAATCATAAGTTTCCCCCCTTTGGATTTATTTTGTAAGGGTCCCCCCTTGGTCTTTTTTTTTGCAAGGGTCTCCCCTTTGGATTTATTGCGTAAGGGTCCCTTCTTTAGATTTATTTCGTAAGGGTCCCCTCTTTGGATTTCTTTCATAAGGGTTCCCCGTTTGGATAAATTTTGAAAGGGTCACCACTTCGAAGTTGTTTCATAAGGGTCCCACCTTTGGATAGATGTCGTAAGGGTCCCCCCTATGATTTTATTTCGTAAGGGTCCCCCCTTTGGATACATTTCGTAAGGGTCACCACTTTGGAGTTGTTTCATAAGGGTCTCCCTTTGGATTTTTCTTGCAAGGGTCTCCCCTTTGGATTTAATTCGTGAAGGTCCTCCCTTTGGACATATTTCGTAAGAGTCTCCCTTTTGGATATATTTCGTAAATGTCCCCCTTTGGATATATTTCGTAAGGGTGACCACTTTGAAGTTGTTTCATAAGGGTCCCCCTTTGGATTCTTTTTGAAAGGGTCTCCGCTTTGGATTTAATTCGTGAAGGTTCTTCCTTTGGACTTATTTCGTAAGGGTCCCCCCTTTTGATTTATTTCGTAAGGGTCCCCTCTTTGGATTTATTTCGTAAGGATCCCCTCTTTGAATTTTTTTATAAGGGTCCCCCATTTGGATTTTATTCATAAGTGTCCCCCCTTTGGATTTATTTTGTAAGGGTCCCCCCTTGGACTCTTTTTTGCAAGGGTCTCCCCTTTTGATTTATTGCATAAGGGTCCCCTCTTTGGATATTTTGCGTAAGGGTCCCCTCTTTGGATTTCTTTCATAAGGTTTCCCCGTTTGGATAAAATTTCTAAGGGTCACCACTTCGGAGTTGTTTCATAAGGGTGCCACCTTTGGATATATGTCGTAAGGGTCCCCCTATGAATTTATTTCGTAAGGGTCCTCCCTTTGATTTTATTTCGTAAGAATCCCCCTTTTCGATTTATTTCGTAAGGGTCCCTTCTTTGGATTTATTTCGTAAGGATCCCTTCTTTGAATTTTTTTCCTAAGGGTCCCCCATTTGGATTTTATTCATAAGTGTCTCCCCTTTGGATTTATTTTGTAAGGGTCCCCCCTTGGTCTTTTTTTTGCAAGGGTCTCCCCTATGAATTTATTTCGTAAGGGTCCCCCCTTTGGATATATTTCGTAAGGGTCACCTCTTTGAAGTTGTTTCATAAGGGTCCCCCCTTTGGATTTATTTTGTAAGGGTCTCCCCGTTTTTTTTTTTTGCAAGGGTCTCCCCTTTGGATTTATTGCGTAAGGGTCCCCTCTTTGGATTTATTTCGAAAGGGTCACCACTTTGGAGTTGTTTCACAAGGATCAACCTTTGGATATATTTCGTAAGGATCCCCCCTTTGGATTTATTTCGTAAGGGTTCCTCCTCTGAATTTTTTTCGCAAGGTTCCCCCCTTTGGATATATTTCTTAAGGGTCATCACTTTGGATTTGTTTCATACCGGGCGCCCCTTTGGCTTTATTTCGTAAAGATCACCACTTTGGAGTTGTTATCATAAGAGTTCTACCCTCAATTTTATTTCGTAAGGGTCCCCCCTTTCGATTTATTTCGTAAGGGTCCCCTCCTTGGATTTATTTCGTAAGGATCCCCTCTTTGAATTTTTTGTAAGGGTCCCCCATTTGGATTTTATTCATAAGTGTCCCCGCTTTGGATTTATTTCGTAAGGGTACCCTCTTTGGATTTCTTTCATAAGGTTTCCCCGTTTGGATAAATTTTCTAAGGGTCACCACTTCGGAGTAGTTTCATAAGGGTCCCACCTTTGAATATATGTCGTAAGTGTCCCCCCTTTGAATTTATTTTGTAAGGGTCCCCCCTTGGTCTTTTTTTTTGCAAGCGTCTCCCATTTGGATTTATTGTGTAAGGGTCCCCTCTTTCGATTTATTTCGTAAGGGTCACCACTTTGGAGTTGTTTCATAAGGGTCTCCCTTTGGATTTTTCTTGCAAGGGTCTCCCCTTTGGATTTAATTCGTGAAGGTCCTCCCTTTGGACTTATTTCGTAAGGGTCTCCCCTTTGGATTTATATCGTAATGGTCACCCTTTGGATATATTTCGTAAGGGTGACCACTTTGAAGTTGTTTCATAAGGGTCCCCCTTTGGATTTTTTTTTTTGCAAGGGTCTCCCCTTTGGATTTAATTCGTGAAGGTCCTCCCTTTGAACTTATTTCGTAAGGGTCTCCCCTTTGGATTTATTTCGTAAGGGTCCCCCCTTTGGATATATTTCGTAAGGGTTCCTCCTTTCAATTTTTTTCGCAAGGTTCCCCCTTTGGATATATCTCGTAAGGGTCATCACTTTGGATTTGTTTCATACCGGGCACCCCTTTGGCTATATTTTGTAAAGATGACCACTTTGGAGTTGTTATCATAAGGGTCCTCCCTTTGAATTTTTTTTGCAAGGGTCTCCACTTTCGATCTATTTCGTAAGGGTCCCACCTTTGGATTTATTTCGTAAGGATCCCTTCTTTGGATTTTTTCCTAAGGGTCCCTCATTTGGATTTTATTCATAAGTGTCCCCCCTTTGGATATATTTTGTAAGGGTCCCCCCTTGTTTTTTTTTGCAAGGGTCTCCCCTTTGGATTTATTTCGTAAGGGTCTCCCCTTATGGATATCTTTCGTAAGGGTCCCCCCTTTAGATTTATTTCGTAAGGGTGCCCCCTTTGTATATATTTCGTAAGTGTTTCTCCTTTGAATCTTTTTCGCAAGGTTCCCCCCTTTGGATATATTTCTTAAGGGTCATCACTTTGGATTTGTTTCATACCGGGCGCCCCTTTGGCTTTATTTGGTAAAGATCTTCACTTTGGAGTTGTTATCATAAAGGTCCTCCCTTTGAATTCTTTTTTGAAGGATCACCACTTTCGATTTATTTCGTAAGGATCCCCTCTTTGGATTTTTTTCCTAAGGTTCCCCCATTTGGATTTTATTCATAAGTGTCCCCCCTTTGGATTTACTTTGTAAAGGCCCCCCCCTTGGTTTTTTTTTTTGCAAGGGTCTCCCCTTTGGATTTATTCCGTAAGGGTCCCCTCTTTGGATTTATTTCGTAAGGTTTCCCCCTTTGGATATATTTCGTAAGGGTCATCACTTTGAGTTTGTTTGATCCGGTTCCCCCCTTTTTGCTTTATTTCGTAAGGGTCCCTCTTTGGATTTCTTTCATAAAGGTTCCCCTTTTGGATAAATTTTGTAAGGGACACCACTTTGGAGTTGTTTCATAAGGGTCCCACCTTTGGATATATGTCGTAAGGGTCCCCCCTATGAATTTGTTTCGTAAGGGTCCCCCCTTTGGATATATTTCGTAAGGGTCACCACTTTGAAGTTGTTTCATAAGGGTCCCTTCTTTGGCTCTACTTCATAAGGATCACCACTTTGGAGTTGTTTAATAAGGGTCCCCCTTTGGATTTTTTTTTTGGGAAGAGTCTCCCCTTTGGATTTGATTTGTGGAGGTCCTCCCTTTGGACTTATTTCGTAAGGGTCTCCCCTTTGAATTTTTTTCGCAAGGTTCCCCCTTTGGATATATTTCGTAAGGGTCATCACTTTGGATTTGTTTCATACCGGGCGCCTCTTTGGCTTTATTTTGTAAAGATCACCACTTTGGAGTTGTTATCATAAGGGTTCTCCCCTTGATTTTATTTCGTAAGGGTCCCCCCTTTCGATTTATTTGGTAAGGATCCCGTCTTTGAATTTTCTTCTAAGGGTTCCACTATTTGGATTTTATTCATAAGTGTCCCCCCTTTGGATTTATTGCGTAAGGGTCCCCTCTGGATTTCTTTCATAAGGGTTCCCCGTTTGGATACATTTCGTAAGGGTCACCACTTCGGAGTTGTTTCATAAGGGTCCCCCTTCGAATTTTTTTTGCAAGGGTCTCCCCTTTGGATTTAATTCGTGAATGTCCTCCCTTTGGACTTATTTCGTAAGGGTCTCCCCTTTGGATTCATTTCGTAAGGGTCCCCCTTTAGATTTATTTCGTAAGGGTTCCTCCTTTGAATTTTTTTCGCAAGGTTCCCCTCTTTGGATATATTCCGTAAGGGTCAACGCTTTCGATTTGTTTCATACCAGGCGCCCCTTTGGCTTTATTTTGTAAAGATGACCACTTTGGATTTCTTTTATAAGGGTTCCCCGTTTGGATAAATTTTGTAAGGGTCACCACTTTGGAGTTGTTTCATGAGGGTCCCACCTTTGGATATATGTCGTAAGGGTCCACCCTATGAATTTGTTTCGTAAGGGTCCCCCCTTTGGATATATTTCGTAAGGGTCATCACTTTGGATTTGTTTCATACCGGGCGCCCCTTTGGCTTTATTTCGTAAAGATCACCACTTTGGAGTTGTTATCATAGGGGTTCTCCCTTTGATTTTATTTCGTAAGTGTCCCCCCTGTCGATTTATTTCGTAAGGGTCCCCTCTTTGGATTTATTTCGTAAGGATCCCCTCTTTGAATTTTTTCTTAAGGATCCCCCATTTGGATTTTATTCATAAGTGTCCCTTCTTTGGATTTATTTCGTAAGGGTCCCCTCTTTGGATTTCTTTCATAAGGGTTCCCCGTTTGGATAAATTTTGAAAGGGTCACCACTTCGAAGTTGTTTCATAAGGGTCCCACCTTTGGATAGATGTCGTAAGGGTCCTCCCTATGAATTTATTTCGTAAGGGTCCCCCCTTTGGATACATTTCGTAAGGGTCACCACTTTGAAGTTGTTTCATAAGGGTCCCCCATTTGTATTTCACTCATAAGTGTCCCCCCTTTGGATATATTTTGTAAGGGTTCCCCCTATGGATATATTTCGTAAAGTTGACCACTTAGGAGTTGTTTCATAAGGGTCTCCACTTTTGATTTATTTCGTAAGGGTCCCCCCTTTGGATTCATTTTGTAAGGGTTCCCCCTATGGATATATTTGGTAAAGTTGACCCCTTAACAGTTGTTTCATAAGGGTCTCCCCTTTGGATATATTTCGTAAAAGTCCACCCTTTGGATATATTTCCTAAGAGTCCTCATTTGGATTTTAATGGTGAGGGTCTCCCCTTTAGTCTTATTTCTTAAGGGTCCTCCCTTTTGATTCATTTCGTAAGGGTCCCCCCTTTGGATGTATTTCTTAAGGGTCATCACTTTGAGTTTGTTTGATACGGGTCACCCTTTGGCTTTATTTCGTAAGGGTCCCCTCTTTCGATATATTTCGTAAGGGTCATCACTGAGTTTGTTTGATACCCCTTGCGAAATAATTTTCGAGCTATCTAGAACATTCTAGAAGTTTCTGGAATTTTCTAGTCCCTATCCAGCTTTTTTTGGATAGCTATTCCAGTTCTTTCTAGTTCAAGAAAATTCCAGTTGTTTCTAGCTTTCAAATCTTTCAGATGATAGAAACTTCAAAAATTGTTTTGTAGCCCCAAAAATTCCAGTTTTTTCTAGCTTTCAAGTTCTTTCAGAAGCCATAATTTTCTAGAATTTTGTCTGCTTAAGAAAATGCAAGTTTTTTCTAGCTCATAAATTTCTTTCAGAAGCTAGAATTTCTGAAAAATAAAAATGAGGTTGTAGCTGATCCCTTACAAATCAATCTAATTTTAATCTTATTTTATGGCTATCTTAATGGTAGCACAATTTTATCTTATTTTATTGGTGCCAAGTCCTATTCTATTACTAATTAAAAATATTACAAGGAAAATAGGGCATCTATCTTATTTGTTTTAATTTCATCCAAGTAGTGTATTGCTATTTTCTCAAAGCAAGCTTAAATTTATTGTCATGCAAAATAGTCTATTTGAATTCTATTTTATAGCATGATAGACTCAAGTAGTGTATTTTATTTCTATTTCTCAAAGACAAGCTGAAAAAATAGCATGCAAATTAAGCTATTTAAATACAAAAGATTAATATTATTCTTCTATGATAAAATATACTGTTTTACTCCATATTTCCCCCTGCAGGCAGTTCAGGTAAAGGCCAGTTCCTTTGTAAAATATTCATAAATTAGGTTATCATAATCATATTTTAAGGTAAAATAGCTACCACAGAATCCAGGGTATAAGCCCATCTACTTGTTAACACAAAAAACATCCAGTTATAAGACCTCTGTCCCCAACTTTTTACTATTAGCCATCACAGAACACTGTACATTAACTTCAATAGAAGATTAATATGAAATAATAACAAAAAGTTACTCATTGGCTGGATGGAGCACATGGCTTTTTGATGATTTGTACTGAGTTTGGGACAATTGATTAAAGACTAACAGCTGTTGGCTCATTTTTAAAACATTTTTCATCCACCATCTGTGAGAAGAATGTAATTCAGTAGAAAGGTTGCTTGGGGCTTGTTTGCCATCAGTTTAGACTGTCAGACTGTCGTTTTGGTATACAGAGACCACAGGTTGCTACAGGTTATTGATCACTGTGATATCAGGTCAGTGATGGTTTGGCCACATTCAAAAATTGTCTAGCAAGATGTCAGATAAAGACTGTCATTATTTTCATGATCCTGCTTTCTGGATGTGTATAATTTTGCATTTAGTTAAGTTGAAGGCATAGCCCCATGTAGGCTTGACAGTGTAGAGCAGCTAAACAATCCTTGTGCAAAAGGCTAACTTTAAATCATCAGTAAAGAGGGCTAATTGAAAGTCTTTGTGGAGATAGGCATGCATGTCATTTATGAATGATTGAGGAACATAAGGGGCCTAGAGGTTTTATTTTAAAAATTAATGTTTTACTGAAGATAGAAATAATATGGTCTGTTTCAAATCACATGCTAAACCTGTGATAGAAAAATGATTGAAAAACTATTTAAAGTGGACATGTGAAAACTCTGTGAAACACCATGCCTTAAATTTTTCTCAAGCAACCTGTGAAAAACCATGTGATTCAAACTGGATCAAAGAAAATATGTCCTGTATAATTTGAAAACTGCAGCTGGAACAGAAGTTCAATTTCATTCTGATGATCTGCATGAACTGTTAAATTTGCAAACCTTTTCTCTGGGCAAAACTGAATGATACAATCATGCTGAGAAGTTGCTTCATGTACCGGCTACAAATTTATTATCAGACAAAAGACTAACAGAAACATTGAACCAGGGTGTGTGTTACATAAAGCAGATGATTGTATACTTTTCTCTCTTTGAAATCTAGTAGGCCAGTCCTAAATAGCTGCCTCACACAGGAAAATAATTACTACTGTATTTTCATTCACACAATATTGTCTGAAATGAATCACACTGTAGCAGGATCTTGAAAAGGAAATTAACAGAATTATAGCAGACAATTCAATTTCCAGCCATAAAAAGAAACCCAAAATCTCACAACCAAGTTCCATGAAAGTCAAGAAAACTCATTGACAAAACTGAAATGCATATAATCACCATGCTTTAAGACCATAAAAACTTGCAGATGATATTATTACACTCTAAAATAATAAAATACTATATGGGAAACTTAGATTGCTTTTGTGAAACAACAATTCATTTGAAATACACATCATTACCAGATGATCACAAAATAACATAAGTCGTGCAGGAAGTACTGCAGTTCCAGGAATATATTAGAATCAGAATAAAAAACAAACTCACCTCCACCAGAATTCTCTTATCATGTTTTTGTGGTGTGTCCTGGTTTAGCTCCAACAATTTATAGTCTATTTTGAGTTCGTGTTCGATGGAGATTTGTTCCCGAAGTTAATTTCAACCACGAAAATGATTCGCATAACATACGGCGTACATTGTAGCAACAGCTTTTCCAAAATTGCGCAGGTTTATCTCTTTTCAGTCGGTTCCCTCCTTTGGCTTTATTTCGTAAGGGTCCCCCTTTGGATATATTTCGTAACGGTCATCAGTTTGAGTTTGTTTGATACGGGTCCCGCTTTGCCTTTATTTCGAAAGGGTCCCCCTTTGGATTTATTTCATAAGGGTTCCTCGACTGGATATATTTTTTAAGGGTCGCCACTTTGGAGTTGTTTAATAAAGGGTCCTCCCTTTGGCTTTATTTCCTTAGGGTCACCACTTTGGATTTCTTTCGTAAGGGTCCCCTTTTCGATTTATTTCGTAAGGGTCCCACCTTTGGATATATGTCGTAAGGGTCCCCCCTTTGGATATATTTCGTAAGGGTCACCAATTTGGATTTGTTTCATAAGGGTCCCCCATTTGGCTATATTTCGTTAGGGTCACCACTTTGGCTTTCTTTCGTAAGGGTCCTCCTTTTCGATTTCTTTCGTAAGGGTCCCCCCTTTGGATATATGTCGTAAGGGTCCCCCTTTGGATATATTTCGTAAGGGTCACCAATTTGGATTTCTTTCATAAGGGTCCCCCATTTGGCTTTATTTCGTTAGGGTCACCACTTTGGCTTTCTTTCGTAAGGGCCCCCCTTTTCGATTTCTTTCGTAAGGGTCCCCCCTTTGAATTTATTTCTTAAGGGTCCCCCCTTTGGATATATTTCGTAAGGGTCATCACTTTTGATTTGTTTTATACCGGGCGCCCATTTTGCTTTATTTGGTAAAGATCACCACTTTGGAGTTGTTATCATAAGGGTCCTCCCTTTCAATTTTTTTTGCAAGGATCTTCACGTTTGATTTATTTCCTAAGGTTCCCCCCTTTGGATCAATTTCGTAAGTGTGCCCCCTTTGGATATATTTCGTAAGGGTCACCAATTTGGAATTGCTTAATACAGTCCCCCCTTTGGCTGTATTTGGGAAGGGTAACCACTATTGAGTGTTTTTATAAGGGTCCCCTCTTTCAAATTTTTTGTATTTGTCTCCCATTTGAATTTATTTCGTAAGGGTCCCCCCTTTGAATTGATTTCGTAAGGGTCACCCCTTTGGAAATATTTCGTAAGGGTTCCTCCTTTTAATTTTTTACAAAAGGGTCCCCCTTTGGATATATTTCTTAAGGGTCATGACTTTGGATTTGTTTCATAGCGGGCGCCCATTTGGCTTTATTTCGTAAAGATAACCACTTTGGAATTGTTATCATAAGGTTCCCCGCTTTTAATTTTTTTTGCAAGGGTCTCCACTTTCGATTTATTTCGTAAAGGTCCCCCCCTTTTTTTCCTAAGGGTCCTCCATTTCGATTTCATTCGTAAGGATCCCCCTTATAGATTTATGTCGTAAGCATACCCCCTTTGGATTTATTTCGTAAGGTTCCCCCCTTGTTAATTATTTCATAAGGGTCGTTCCTTTGCAATTATTTCGTAAGGGTCCCCCTTTGGATTTATTTCCTAAGGGTTCCCCCTTTGGATTTATTTCGTAAGGGTGCCCTCTTTGGATTTCTTTCGTAAGGGTCTCCCCTTTGGATTTATTTCGTAAAGGTCCCCCCTTTGGATATATTTCCTAAGAGTCCTCATTTGGATTTTACTCGTAAGGGTCTCCCCTTTAGTCTGATTTCGTAAGGGTCCTCCCTTTAGACTTATTTCGTAAGGGTCCCCCCTTTGGATATATTTCGTAAAGTTCAACACTTTGGAGTTGTTTCATAACGGTCTCCCCTTTTGATTTTTTTCGTAAGGGTCTCCCCTTTCGAATTATTTCGTAACGGTCCCCCCTTTGAATATATTTTGTAAGGATTCGTCCTTTGAATTTTTTTCGCAAGGGTCCCCCTTTGGATATATTTCGTAAGGGTCATCATTTTGGATTTGTTTCATACCGGGTGCCCCTTTAGCCTTACTTCGTAAGGATCACCACTTTGGAGTTTTTTCATAAAGGTCCCCCCTTTGGATTTTTTTTACAAGAGTCTCGCGTTTGGATTTATTTCGTAAGGGTCCCCCCTTTGGATTTATATTGTAAGGGTCACCCCTTTGAATTTCTTTCGTAAGGGTCCCCCCTTTAAACTTTTTTTGCAAGGGTCTCCACTTTCGATTTATTTCGTAAGGGTCCCCCCTTTGGTCTCTCGTTTGGATTTTATCGTAAGGGTCCCTCCTTTGGATACATTTCGTAAGGGTTGCCCTTCTGGGTTTATTTCGTAAAGGTCCCCCCTATGGATATATTTCGTAAAGTTGAGCACTTTGGAGTTGTTTCATAAGGGTCCCCTCTTTGGATTTATTTCGTAAGGGTGCCCCCTTTGGATAAATTTCGTACGGGTTCCTCTTTTCAATTTTTTTCGCAAGGATCCCTCGTTTTCATTTTTTTCTAAGGTTCCCCTCTTTGGATTTTACTCGTAAGGGTCTCTCCTTTGGAGTTTATCGTAAGGGTCCCCCTTTGGATACATTTCGTAAGGGTTGCCCCTTTGGATTTATTTTGTAAAGGTCCCCCTTTGAATTTTTTCCTAAGGGTCCTCCGTTTCTAAGGGTTGCTCCTTTGAAATTTTTTCGCAAGGGTCCCCCCTTTGGATATATTTCGTAAGGGTCATCACTTTGGATTTGTTTTATACCGGGCGCTCCTTTGGCTTTATTTCGGAAAGATCACCATTTTGGAATTCTTATCATAAGGGTCCCCCCTTTAAACTTTTTTTGCAAGGGTCTCCACTTTCGATTTATTTCGTAAGGGTCCCCCCTTTGGTCTCTCGTTTGGATTTTATCGTAAGGGTCCCTCCTTTGGATACATTTCGTAAGGGTTGCCCTTCTGGGTTTATTTCGTAAAGGTCCCCCCTATGGATATATTTCGTAAAGTTGAGCACTTTGGAGTTGTTTCATAAGGGTCCCCTCTTTGGATTTATTTCGTAAGGGTGCCCCCTTTGGATAAATTTCGTACGGGTTCCTCTTTTCAATTTTTTTCGCAAGGATCCCTCGTTTTCATTTTTTTCTAAGGTTCCCCTCTTTGGATTTTACTCGTAAGGGTCTCTCCTTTGGAGTTTATCGTAAGGGTCCCCCCTTTGGATACATTTCGTAAGGGTTGCCCCTTTGGATTTATTTTGTAAAGGTCCCCCTTTGAATTTTTTCCTAAGGGTCCTCCGTTTCGATTTAATTCGTAAGATTGCCCCCTATGGATTTATATCGTAAGGGTACCCCCTATGGATATATTTCGTAAAGTTGAGTACTTTGGAGTTGTTTCATAAGGGTCGCCCCTTTGGATATATTTCCTAAGGGTCCTCATTTGGATTTTACTCGTAAGGGTCTCCCCTTTAGTCTTATTTCGTAAGGGTCCCCCCTTTGGATTTATGTTGCAAGGGTTCTCCCTTTTGATTTATTTTGTAAGGGTCTCCCGTTTGGATTTATTTTGTAAAGGTCCCCCCTTTGGATATATTTCCTAAGGGTCCTCATTTGGATTTTACTCGTAAGGGTCTCCCCTTTAGTCTTTCGTAAGGGTTCTCCCTTTGGATTTATTTCGTACGCGTCCGCCCTTTGGATTTTTTTCGTAAGGTTCCTCTTTTGGATTGTTTTTCTAAGGGTCCGCCCTTTGAGTTTTATTCGTAAAAGTCAAACCTTTGGATTTTTTTCCTAAGTTTACCCCGTTTGGATCGAATTCGTAAGGGTGCCCCCTTTGGATATATTTCGTAAGAGTCATCACTTTGGATTTGATTCATACCGGGCGCCCCTTTGGCTTTATTTTGTAAAGATCACCACTTTGGAATTGTTATCATAAGGGTCCCTCCTTTGAATTTTTTGCAAGGGTTTCCACTTTTGATTTATTTCGTAAGGGTCCCCCTTTGGATTTCTTTCGTAAGGGTCCCCATTTCGGATTTATTTCGTAAGGGTCCCCCTTTGGATTTATTTCGTAAGGGTTTCCCCTATGGATATATTTCGTAAAGTTGACCACTTAGGAGTTGTTTTATAATGGTCTCTCCTTTGGATTTATTTCGTAAAAGTCCCCCCTTTGGATATATTTCCTAAGATTCCTCATTTGGATTTTACTCGTAAGGGTCTCCCCTTTAGTCTAATTTCGCAAGGGTCCCCCATTTGGATTTTACTCATAACTGTCCCCCCTTTGGATTTATTTTGTAAAGGTCCCCCCTTTGGATTTCTTTCGTAAGGGTCCCCCTTTCGGATTTATTTCGTAAGGGTCCCCCCTTTGGATTTATTTCGTAAGGCCCCCCCCTTGGTTTTTTTTGCAAGGGTCTCCCCTTTGGATTTATTGCGTAAGGGTCCCCTCTTTGGATTTCTTTCGTAAGGGTCCCCTCTTTGGATTTATTTCGTAAGGGTGCCCCCTTTGTATTTATTTCGTAAGGGTTCTTCCTTTGGATTTATTTCGTAGGGGTTCCCCCTTTGGATGTATTTCTTAAGGATCATCACTTTGAGTTTGTTTGATACGGGTCCCTCCTTTGGCTTTATTTCGTAAGGGTCCCCCTTTGGATATAGTTCGTAAGGGTCATCAGTTTGAGTTTGTTTGATACGGGTCCCGCTTTGTCTTTATTTCGAAAGGGTCCCCCCTTTGGATTTATTTGATAAGGGTTCCTCGATTGGATATATTTTTTAAGGGTCACCACTTTGGAGTTGTTTAATAAGGGTCCTCCCTTTGGCTTTATTTCGTTAGGGTCACCACTTTGGATTTCTTTCTTAAGGGTCTCCCTGTTCGACTTATTTCGTAAGGGTCCCCAATTTGGATTTGTTTCGTAAGGGTTTCCCCTTTGGCTTTATTTCGTAAGGGTCCCCCTTTGGATATAGTTCGTAAGGGTCATCAGTTTGAGTTTGTTTGATACGGGTCCCGCTTTGTCTTTATTTCGAAAGGGTCCCCCCTTTGGATTTATTTCATAAGGGTTCCTCGATTGGATATATTTTTTAAGGGTCACCACTTTGGAGTTGTTTAATAAGGGTCCTCCCTTTGGCTTTATTTCGTTAGGGTCACCACTTTGGATTTCTTTCTTAAGGGTCCCCCTGTTCGATTTATTTCGTAAGGGTCCCCAATTTGGATTTGTTTCGTAAGGGTTTCCCCTTTGGATTTATTTCGTGAGGGTGACCCCTTTGGATATATTTCGTACGGGTTGCTCATTTCAATTTTTTTCGCATAGGTTTCCATTTTTTTTCTAAGGGTCCCCCTTTGGATTTTACTCGTAAGGGTCTCTCTTTTTGATTTTAACGTAAGGGTCCCTCCTTTGGATACATTTCGTAAGCGTTGTTCCTTTGGACTTTTTTCGTAAAGATCCCCCTTTGGATTTTTTCCTAAGGGTACTCCATTTCGATTTCATTCGTAAGGGTCCCCCCTATGGATTTATATCGTAATGGTACCCCCTTTGGATTTCGTAAGGGTTCCTCCTTTGAATTTTTTTCACAAGGTTCCCCCTTTGGATATATTTCGTAAGGGTCATCACTTTCGATTTGTTTTATACCGGGCGCCAATTTGGCTTTATTTGGTAAAGATCACCACTTTGGAATTGTTATCATAAGGGTCCTCCATTTGAATTTTTTTTGCAAGGATCTCCACTTTCGATTTATTTCGTAAGGGTCCCCCCTTTGGATCTATTTCGTAAGGGTCCCCCCCTTTGATTTATTTCGTAAGGGTTCCCCCTATGGATATATTTCGTAAAGTTGACCACTTTGGAGTTGTTTCATAAGGGTCTCCACTTTGGATTTGTTTCGTAAAGGTCCCCCCTTTGGATATATTTCCTAACGGTCCTGATTTGGATTTTACTCGTAAGGGTCTCCCCTTTAGTCTTATTTCGTAAGGGTCCTCCCTTTAGATTTACTTCGTAAGGGTCCCCCCTTTGGATGTATTTCGTAAAGTTCAACACTTTGGAGTTGTTTCATAACGGTCTCCCCTTTTTATTTATTTCGAAACGGTCCCCCTTTTGGATATATTTTGTAAGGGTTCTCCCTTTAAATTTTTTTTGTAAAAGTCCTCCCTTTGGATTTTTTCGTAAGATTCCCCTCTTCGAATTTTTTTCCTAGGGTTCCCCCGTTTGGATATTTTTCATAAGTGTACCCCCTTTGGATTTATTTTCTAAGGGTCGCTCCTTTCGATTTATTGCGTAAGGGTCCCCCTTTGGATATATTTCGTAAGGGTTATCGCTTTGGATTTGTTTCATACCGGGCGCCCCTTTGGCTTCATTTCGTAAGGATCACCACGTTGGAGTTGTTTCATAAGGGTCCACTCTTTGGCTGTATTTCATAAGGATCACCACTTTCGAGTTGTTTAATAAGGGTCCCCCCTTTGGATTTTTTTTGCAAGGGTCTCCCCTTAGGATTTAATTCGTAAGGGTCCCCCCTTTGGATATATTTCGTAAGGGTTCCCCCTTTGAATTTTTTTCGCAAGGGTCCCCCCTTTGGATATATTTCGTAAGGGTCATCACTTTGGATTTGTTTCGTACCGGGCGCCCCTTTGGCTTTAATTCCGTAAAGATCACCACTTTGGAATTGTTATCATAAGGATCCCTCCTTTGAATTTTTTTTGCAAGGGTCTCCCCTTTGGATTTTTTTCGTAAGGGTGCCCCCTTTGGATTTATTTCGTAAGGGTCCCTCTTTGGATTTCTTTCGTAAGGGTCCCCCCCTTTGGATTTCTTTCGTAAGGGTTCCCCCTATGGATATATTTCGTAAAGTTGACCACTTTGGAGTTGTTTTGTAAGGGTCTCCCCTTTGGATTTATTTCGTAAAGGTCCCCTTTTTTGATATATTTCCTAAGAGTCCTCATTTGGATTTTACTCGTAAAGGTCTCCCCTTTAGTCTGATTTCGTAAGGGTCCTCCTTTTGGATTTATTTCGTAAGGGTCTCCCCTCTGGATATATTTCGTAAAGTTCACCACTTTGGAGTTGTTTCATAACGGTCTCCCTGTTTTATTTATTTCGTAAGGGTCCCCCTTTTGGATATATTTTGTAAGAGTTCTCCCTTTAAATGTTTTTTTGTAAAAGTCCCCCTTTTGGATTCTTTTCTGAGGTTCACCTCTTTGGATTTTTTCCTAAGGGTCCCCCATTTGGATTTTATTCATAAGTGTCCCCCCTTTGGATGTATGTTGTAAAGTTCCCCCCTTTCGATTCATTCGTAAGGATTCGTCCTATGATTTTTTCTGGAAGGTTCCCCCCTTTGGATATATTTCGTGAGGTTCATCACTTTGGATTTGTTTCATACCGGGCGCCCCTCTGCCTTTATTTCGTAAGGATCACCACTTTGGATTTGTTTTATATAGATCCCCCCTTTTGATTTTTTTTACAAGGGTCTCCCCTTTGAATTTATTTCGTAAAGGTCCCCACTTTGGATATATTTCCTAAGGGTCCTCATTTGGATTTCACTCGTAAAGGTCTCCCCTTTAGTCTTATTTCGTAAGGGTCCTCCTTTTGGATTTATTTGGTAAGGGTCTCCCCTTTGGATGTAATTTGTAAAGTTCACCACTTTGGAATTGTTTCATAACGGTTTCCTTTTTTTATTTATTTCGCAAGGGTCCCCCTTTTGGATATATTTGTAAGGGTTCTCCCTTTAAATGTTTTTTGTAAAATTCCCCCTTTCTGATTTTTTTTGTAAGGTTCACCTCTTTGGATTTTTTCCTAAGGGTCCCCCATTTGGATTTTATTCATAAGTGTCCCCCCTTTGGATTTATTCGTAAGGGTCCCCCCTTTGGATATATTTCGTAAGGGTCATCACTTTGGATTTGTTTCATAACGGGCGCCCCTTTGGCTTTATTTCGTAAGGATCACCACTTTGGAGTTGTTCTATAAAGATCCCCCCTTTGGATTTTTTTGCAATGGTCTCCCCTTTGGAATTATTTCGTAAGGGTCCCCCCTTTGAATATATTTTGTAAGGATTCGTCCTTTGAATTGTTTTCGCAAGGTTCCCCCCTTTGGATATATTTCGTAAGGATCATCCCCTTGCGAAATGAAGCTGGATGATTCAAGAATTTTCTAGAATATTTCTGGAATTTTTCCAGCTTTAATTCTAGAAATTTCTTGAATTATTCCAGCTTTAAGACTAGAAATTTTTAGAAATTTCCAGGATGTTAAATGAAACAAAATTCAAAATTAAAGCTATAAAGATTTTTTGGAAATTTCTAGTCTGGAAATTTCTAGCATTAACCAGAATAATTAAGCTGGATTATTCAAGAAATTTCTAGAATATTGGTCCAGCTCTAAAACCAGAAATTTCTGGAAATTACCAGGATGTTAAATATGAAACACCAAAACTAGCAATTTCTGGAAGTTTATAATCGGGAATTTTCTAGCATTTAACGAGAATAATGAAGCTGGATTATTCTAGGATTTTTCCAGCACTAATTCAAGAAATTTCTAGAATTATTTTAGTTCTAGAATTCACCAAAATGATAATAATGGAGATCTAGAATTATTCCAACTTGTTGCAGAGAAATTTCTGGGAAGTTCTAGAATTATTCTAGGTTATGCTAGAAATTTTAGAATTTTTAATATGCTTTG
This sequence comes from Plumapathes pennacea, assembly GCA_964036295.1. Lineage (NCBI taxonomy): Eukaryota > Metazoa > Cnidaria > Anthozoa > Antipatharia > Myriopathidae > Plumapathes > Plumapathes pennacea. The sequence goes on along the minus strand of OZ038463.1, from coordinate 25,960,462 downwards.
AAATTATAATCCCTAGAAATGCAAGAACTAGCTTTAGAACAGCTTTAAAATAGTGAAAACTACAGAAAAAAATAGGGACAAAACAAGCATAAAATCAACTTATAGGAAGTTATCGTTAACGCATTTCTGTTCATTTGCGTCGGCTGGCCGTCAAAACAATGCGTAACGTCGGCTAATAAGAGTTTTCTCTAAGTAAATGAAGGTTGGAAAATTGTTGGAGATACTGTAATTTGAGATAAATCGGGAAAAATGAGGATAGCGAACAGAACATGATTATTTCACAGATCTCCACACAAAAGAAATGTGCAGAGACACGGCCGTGAGCGCTTGAAAGAGAAGAAACAACAGTCGGAAAACTATAGGTTCCCGAAGATGAAAGTGTCTGATGATTCAGTATAAAACGATGCATAGAAGTACGACTATCTAATTTTTTAAACAATTTGCCGGATTGCAATTTCCAGCGTACACATGAAATAAGAACTCGATGCCGCCGGCGCTCCGTTAAATTTCATGAAACTTGCCAATTTTAAGAAGTGCAAGCCAACTGCCTTAAAGAAGTGCTGACTACATTCCGCCACCATGGACACGCAATTTACAAACATTCACGAATTTTCAAAGGTACGTTTGGGGGAAAAAAAAGAAAGATTTACGGCACTGTGCGAGTCGCAATTTGAATCACTTTGACGGCCAGACGTAGACTTCAAAGAAGATTTACTAGAGATTTCATAATGCATTTGAAACACCCGTGCTATTTATACGGATAAAGTTATACACAAATGACCTTAATTATCTTCGGTTCTTCTGTCGACTACAGCTTGCCAAGGTTTCAGCGCAAGACTTCAGTTTTTCTGCCCAGTTGCTTCATTTTGAGTGGATTTATGAATTGTTTTCCATGGTTAAACACTTGGGAAAGCTTCATTCCTTAAACTGCTTTTCAATTGCCACAGAGTAGAAATTTCTCTCGCAAATGAAAGAAACCCTCCTCGCTTGAGTTTGAAAAAGATAAAATCAACAACGTCGCGTCCGCGCTTACATTTTGGCGCTCAAAAGAGAGAGCTTCTGATTGGTTAATGTGACTCGCTCCCAGTGCCAACGTGGGGCAACGAGAGGCCATTTTACACGTGAGGAAATAAAGTTTGCGAACGTCAAGTCAATGTAAAAGCGGTTAACTAAAATTATGAATATGGCTACCTGGTTGGAGCAATCTTCAGTAAAAAGAGATGGACCTGTGCAATTTTGGAAAAGCTGTTGCTACAATGTAAGCCGTATGTTATGCGAATCATTTTCGTGGTTGGAAAATTCGGGAACAAATCTCCATCGAACACGAACTCAAAATAGACTATAAATTGTTGGAGCTAAACCAGGACACACCACAAAAACATGATAAGAGAATTCTGGTGGAGGTGAGTTTGTTTTTTTATTCTGATTCTAATATATTCCTGGAGCTGCAGTACTTCCTGTACGACTTCTGTTATCTTGTGATCATCTGGTAATGATGTATATTTCAAATGAATTGTTGCATATCCCGGTGTACTTGTTTCACAAAAGCAATCTAAGTTTTCCCATATAGTATTTTATTATTTTAGAGTGTAATAATATCATCTGCAAGTTTTTATGGTCTTAAAGCATGGTGATTATATGCATTTTAGTTTTGTCAATGAGTTTTCTTAACTTTCATGGAACTTGGTTGTGAGATTTTGGGTTTCTTGTTATGGCTGGAGATTGAATTGTCTGCTATAATTCTGTTAGTTTCCTTTTCAAGATCCTGCTAGTGTGATTCATTTCAGACAATATTGTGTGAATCAAAATACAGTAGTCATTATTTTCCTTTGTGAGGCAGCTATTTAGGACTGGCCTACTAGATTTCAAAGAGAGAAAAGTATACAATCATCTGCTTTATGTACACACACCCTGGTTCAATTTTTCCTTTTGTCTGATAATAAATTTGTAGTACATGAAGCAACTTCTCAGCATGATTGTATCATTCAGTTGTGCCCAGAGAAAATGTTTGTAAATTTAACAGTTCATGCAGATCATCAGAATGAAATTGAACTTCTGTTCCAGCTGCAGTTTTCAAATTATATAGGACATATTTTCTTTGATCCAGTTTGAATTATATGGTTTTTCACAGGTTACTTGAGAAAAATTTAAGGCATGGTGTTTCACAGAGTTTTCACATGCCCACTTTAAATAGTTTTTCAATCATTTTTCTATCACAGGTTTAGCATGTGATTTGAAACAGACCATATTATTTCTATCTTCAGTAAAACATTAATTTTTAAAATAAAACCTCTAGGCCCCTTACGTTCCTCAATCATTCATAAATGACATGCATGCCTATCTCCACAAAGACTTTCAATTAGCCCTCTTTACTGATGATTTAAAGTTAGCCTTTTGCACAAGGATTGTTTAGCTGCTCTACACTGTCAAGCCTAGATAGGGTTATGCCTTCAACATAACTAAATGCAAAATTATACACATCCAGAAAGCAGGATCATGAAAATAATGACAGTCTTTATCTGACATCTTGCTAGACAATTTTTGAATGTGGCCAAACCATCACTGACCTGATATCACAGTGATCAATAACCAGTAGCAACCTGTGGTCTCTGTATACCAAAACGACAGTCTGACAGTCTAAACTGATGGCAACCAGCACCAAGCAACCTTTCTACTGAAATACATTCTTCTCACAGATGGGGGATGAAAAATGTTTTAAAATGAGCCAACAGCTGTCCCAAACTCAGTACAAATCATCAAAAAGCCATGTGTTCCATCCAGCCAATGAGTAACTTTTTGTTATTATTTCATATTAATTTTCTATTGAAGTTAATGTACAGTGTTCTGTGATGGCATATAGTAAACAGTTGGGGGACAGAGGTCTTATAACTGGGATGTTTTTTTGTGTTAACAAGTAGATGGGCTTATACCCTGGATTCTGTGGTAACTATTTTACCTTAAAATATGATTATGATAGCCTAATTTAAGAATATATTACAAAGGAACTGGCCTTTACCTGAACTGCCTGGGGAAATATGGAGTAAAACAGTATATTTTATCATTATTTTTAGAAGAAGAATATTAATCTTTTGTATTTAAATAGCCTATTTTGCATGCTATTTTTTCAGCTTGTCTTTGAGAAATAGAAATAAAATACACTACTTGAGTCTATCATGCTATAAGATAGAATTTAAATAGACTATTTTGCATGTCTATTTAAGCTTGCTTTGAGGAAATAGCAATACACTACTTGGATGAAATTAAAACAAATAAGATAGATACCCTATTTTCCTTGTAATATTTTAAATTAGTAATAGAATAGGACTTGGCACCAATAAAATAAGATAAAATTGTGCTACCATTAAGATAGCCATAAAATAAGATTAAAATTAGATTGATTTTGTAAAGGATCAGCTAAAACCTCATTTTTATTTTTCAGAAATTCTAGCTTCTGAAAGAAATTTATGAGCTAGAAAAAACTTGAATTTTCTTAAGCAGACAAAATTCTAGAAAATTATGGCTTCTGAAAGAACTTGAAAGCTAGAAAAAACTGGAATTTTTGGGGCTACAAAACAATTTTTGAAATTTCTAGCTTCTGAAAGATTTGAAAGCTAGAAACAACTGGAATTTTCTTGAACTAGAAAAAACTGGAATAGCTATCCAAAAAAAGCTGGATAGGGACTAGAAATTTCCAGAAACTTCTAGAATGTTCTAGAAAGCTCGAAAATCATTTCGCAATGGTCACTTTGCATTTGTTTCATGCCGGGCGCCACTTTGGCCTTACTTCGTAAGGATCACCACTTCGGAGGTGTTTCATAAAGGTCCCTCCTTTGGATTTTTTTCGCAAGAGTCTCCCCTTTGGATTTATTTCGTAAGGGTCCCCCCTTTGGATTTATTTCATAAGGGTCCCCCCTTTGGATTTCTTTCGTAAGGGTGCCCCCTTTGGATATATTTCGTACGGGTTCCTCCTTTCAAGTTATTTCGCAGGGGTCCCTCGTTTGCATTTTTTTCCTTCGAGTCCCACCTTTGGATTATACTCGTAAGGGTCTCTCCTTTGGATTATTTCGTCAGGGTCCCCCCTTTGTATATATTTCGTAAGGGTTGCTCCTTTGGATTTATTTCCTAAGGGTCCTCCATTTCGATTTCATTCAAAAGAGTCCCCCCCATGGATTTATGTCGTAAGCATACCCTCTTTGGATATATTTCGGAAGGGTTCCCCATATGGATTTAGTTCATAAGGGACCCCCGTTTGGATTCATTTTCTAAGGGTTCTCCCTTTGGATTTTATTGTAAGGGTCCCCCTTTGGATTTTTTTGAAAGGGTCCCCCCTTTGGATTTATTTCGTAAGGGTGCCCCCTCTGGATATATTTCGTCCTCCTCTAGAAATAGGGGTCCCCCCTTTGGCTTTATTTGGGAAGGGTAACCACTATTGAGTATTTTCATAAGGGTCCTCCCTGTGGACTTTTTTGTAAGGGTCTTTCCTTTGGATTTATTTCGTAAGGGTCGCCCCTTTTGATTTATATCGCAAGGGTCATCACTTTGGATTTGTTTCATAAGGGTCCCCCCTTTGAATTTACTGTGTGAAGGTCCCCCTTTTGGATACCCCCTTTGGATCTCGTAACGGTTCCTCCTTTGAATTTTTTTCACAAGGTTCCCCCTTTGGATTTTTTTTGCAGGGGTCTCCCCTTTGGATTTATTTCCTAAGGGTTCCTGCTTTGAATTTTTTTCGCAAGGTTCCCCCCTTTGGATATATTTCGTAAGGGTCATCACTTTGGATTTGTTTCTTACCGGGCGCCCCTTTGGCTTTATTTCGTAAAGATCACCACTTTGGAGTTCTTATCATAAGGGTCCTCCATTTGAAATTTTTTTGCAAGGATCTCCACTTTCGATTTATTTCGTAAGGGTCCCCTCTTTGGATTTATTTCGTAAGGATCCCCTCTTTGAATTTTTTTCTAAGGGTCCCCCATTTGGATTTTATTCATAAGTGTCCCCCCTTTGGATTTATTTTGTAAAGGACCCCCTTGGTTTTTTTTTGCAAGGGTCTCCCCTTTGGATTTATTGCGTAAGGGTCCCCTCTTTCGATTTATTTGGTAAGGGTCTCCCATTTGGATTTCTTTCGTAAGGGTCCCCCCTTTGGATTTATTTCGTAAGGGTGCCCCCTTTGTATTTATTTCGTAAGGGTTCTTCCTTTGAATTTTTTTCGCAAGGTTTCCCCCTTTGGATATATTTCGTAAGGGTCATCACTTTGAGTTTGTTTGATCCGGTTCCCCCCTTTTTGCTTTATTTCGTAAGGGTCCCCTTTGGATTTCTTTCATAAGGGTTCCCCGTTTGGATAAATTTTGTAAGGGTCACCACTTTGGAGTTGTTTCATAAGGGTCCCCTCTTTGGTTCTTTCATAAGGATCACCACTTTGGAGTTGTTTAATAAGGGTCCCCCTTTGGATTTTTTTTGGCAAGAGTCTAACCTTTGGATTTGATTTGTGGAGGTCCTCCCTTTGGACCTATTTCGTAAGGGTCTCTCCTTTGGATTTATTTCGTAAGGGTGCCCCCTTTGGATATATTTCGTAAGGGTTCCTCCTTTGAATTTTTTCGCAAGGTTCCCCCCTTTGGATATATTTCGTAAGGTTCATCACTTTGGAATTGTTTGATACCGGGTGCCCCTTTGGCTTTATTTCGTAAAGATCACCACTTTGGAGTTCTTATCATAAGGGTCCTCCCTTTGATTTTATTTCGTAAGAGTCCCCCCTTTCGATTAATTTCGTAAGGGTCCCCTCTTTGGATTTATTTCGTAAGGATCCCTTGTTTGAATTTTTTTCCTAAGGGTTTCCCATTTGGATTTTATTCATAAGTGTCCCCTCTTTGAATTTATTTTCTAAGGGTCCCCCCTTGTTGTTTTTTTTGCAAGGGTCTCCCCTTTGGATTTATTGCGTAAGAGTCCCCTCTTTGGATTTATTTCGTAAGAGTCACCACTTTGGAGTTGTTTCATAAAGGTCTCCCTTTCGATATATTTCGTAAGGGTCACCACTTTGAAGTTGCTTCATAAGGTGCCCCTCTTTGGCTCTATTTCTTAAAGATCACCACTTTGGAGTTGTTTAATAAGGGTCCCTCTTTGGATTTTTTTTGGCAAGGGCCTAACCTTTGGATTTGATTTGTGGAGGTCCTCCCTTTGGAATTGTTTCGTAAGGATCTCTCCTTTGGATTTGTTTCCTAAGGGTGCCCCCTTTGTATATATTTCGTAAGGGTTCCTCCTTTGAATTTATTTCTTAAGGTTCCCCCCTTTGGATATATTTCGCAAGGGTCACCCCTTTGGAGTTGTTATCATAAGGGTCCCCTCTTTAGATTTATTTCGTAAGGATCCCCTCTTTGAATTTTTTCCTAAGGTTCCCCCATTTGGATTTTATTCATAAGTGTCCCCCCTTTGGATTTATTTCGTAAGGGTCCCCCCTTGGTCTTTTTTTTTCCAAGGGTCTCCCCTTTTGATTTATTGCATAAGGATCCCCCTATGAATTTATTTTGTAAGGGTCCCCCCTTTGGATATATTTCGTAAGGGTCATCACTTTGGATTTGTTTCATACCGGGCGCCCCTTTGGCTTTATTTTGTAAAGATCACCACTTTGGAGTTGTTATCATAAGGGTCCTCCCTTTGAATTTTTTTTCCAAGGGTCTTCACTTTCGATTTAATTCGTAAGGGTCCCCTCTTTGGATTTATTTCGTAAGGATCCCCTCTTTGAATTTTTTTCCTAAGGGTCCCCCATTTGGATTTTATTCATAAGTGTCCCCCCTTTGGATTTATTTTGTAAGGGTCCCCCCTTGGTCGTATTTTTTGCAAGGGTCTCCCATTTTGATTTATTGCGTAAGGGTCCCCTCTTTGGATTTATTTCGTAAGGGTCCCCTCTTCGGATTTATTTAGTAAGGTTTCCCCGTTTGGATAAATTTTGTAAGGGTCACCACTTCGGAGTTGTTTCATAAGGGTCCCACCTTTCGATATATGTCGTAAGGGTCCCCCCTATGAATTTATTTCGTAAGGGTCCTCCCTTTGATTTTATTTCGTAAGGGTCCCCTCTTTGGATTTATTTCGTAAGGATCCCTTCTTTGAATTTTTTTCCTAAGGGTCCCCCATTTGGATTTTATTCATAACTGTCACCCTTTTGGATTTATTTTGTAAGGGTCCCCCCTTGGTCTTTTTTTTGCAAGGGTCTCCCCTTTTGATTTATTGCATAAGGGTCCCCTCTTTGGATTTATTTCGTAAGGGTTCCCTCTTTGGATTTCTTTCATAAGGTTTCCCCGTTTGGATAAATTTTCTAAGGGTCACCACTTCGGAGTTGTTTCATAAGGGTCCTCCATTTGGTTTTTTTGCAAGGATCTCCACTTTCGATTTATTTCGTAAGGGTCCCCCCTTTGGATTTATTTCGTAAGGATCCCCTCTTTGGATTTTTTTCCTAAGGGTCCCCCATTTGGATTTTATTCATAAGTATCCCCCCTTTGGATTTATTTTTTAAAGGCTTCCCCTTGGTTTGTTTTTTTGCAAGGGTCTCCCCTTTGGATTTATTGCGTAAGGGTCCCCTCTTTCCATTTTATTTCGTAAGGGGTCTCCCATTTGGATTTCTTTCGTAAGGGTCCCCCCTTTGGATTTATTTCGTAAGGGTGCCCCCTTTGTATTTATTTCGTAAGGGTTCTTCCTTTGAATTTTTTTCGCAAGGTTTCCCCCTTTGGATATATTTCGTAAGGGTCATCACTTTGAGTTTGTTTGATCCGGTTCCCCCCTTTTTGTTTTATTTCGTAAGGGTCCCCCTTTGGATTTCTTTCATAAGGGTTCCCCGTTTGGATAAATTTTGTAAGGGTCACCACTTTGGAGTTGTTTCGTACGGGTCCCACCTTTGGATATATGTCGTAAGGGTCCCCCCTATGAATTTGTTTCGTAAGGGTCCCCCCTTTGGATATATTTCGTAAGGGTCACCACGTTGAAGTTGTTTCATAAGGGTCCCTTCTTTGGCTCTATTTGATAAGGATCACCACTTTGGAGTTGTTTAATAAGGGTCCCCCTTTGGATTTTTTTTGGCAAGAGTCTCCCCTTTGGATTTGATTGGTGGAGGTCCTCCCTTTGGACTTATTTCGTAAGGGTCTCTCCTTTGGATTTATTTCGTAAGGGTGCCCCCTTTGTATATATTTTGTAAGGGTTCTTCCTTTGAATTTTTTTCGCAAGGTTCCCCCTTTTGATATAATTCGTAAGGGTCATCACTTTGGATTTGTTTCATACCGGGCGCCCCTTTGGCTTTATTTCGTAAAGATCACCACTTTGGAGTTGTTATCATAAGCGTCCTCCCTTTGATTTTATTTGGTATGGGTCCCCCCTTTCGATTTATTTCGTAAGGGTCCCCTCTCTGGATTTATTTCGTAAGGATCCCCTCTTTGAATTTTTTTCCTAAGGGTCCCCCATTTGGATTTTATTCATAAGTGTCTTCCCTTTGGATTTATTTTGTAAGTGTCCCCCCTTGGTCTTTTTTTTGCAAGGGTCCCCCCTTTTGATTTATTGCATAAGGGTCCCGTCTTTGGATTTATTTCGTAAGGGTCCCCTCTTTGGATTTCTTTAATAAGGTTTCCCTGTTTGGATAAGTTTTCTAAGGGTCACCACTTCGTAGTTCTTTCATAAGGGTCCCACCTTCGGATATATGTCGTAAGGGTCTCCCCTTTGGATTTATTGCGTAAGGGTCCCCTCTTTGGATTTATTTCGTAAGGGTCACCACTTTGGAGTTATTTTAAAAGGGTCCCCCTTTGGATTTTTTTTGCAGGGGTCTTCCCTTTGGATTTATTTCCTAAGGGTTCCTGCTTTGAATTTTTTTCGCAAGGTTCCCCCCTTTGGATTTATTTTGTAAGGGTCCCCCCTTTTTCTTTTTTTTGCAAGGGTCTCCCCTTTTGATTTATTGCATAAGGGTCCCCCCTTTGGATTTATTGCGTAAGGGTCCCCTCTTTGGATTTATTTCGTAAGGGGTCTCCCATTTGGATTTATTTCGTAAGGGTCCCCTCTTTGGATTTATTTCGCAAGGGTCACCACTTTGGAGTTGTTTCATAAGGGTCTCCCTTTCGATTTTTCTTGCAAGGGTCTCCCCTTTGGATTTAATTCGTGAAGGTCCTCCCTTTGGACTCATTTCGTAAGAGTCCCCCCTTTCGATGTATTTCGTAAGGGTCCCCCCTTTGGATTAATTTCGTAAGGGTTCCTCCTTTGAATTTTTTTCGCAAGGTTCCCCCTTAGGATATATTTCTTAAGGGTCATCACTTTGGATTTGTTTCATACCGGGCGCCCCTTTGGCTTTATTTCGTAAAGATCACCACTTTGGAGTTGTTATCATAAGGGTCCTCCATTTGAATTTTTTTTGCAAGGATCTCCACTTTCGACTTATTTCGTAAGGGTCCCAACTTTGGATTTATTTCGTAAGGATCCCCTCTCTTGATTTTTTTCCTAAGGGTCCCCCATTTGGATTTTATTCATAAGTGTCCCCCCTTTGGATATATTTTGGAAAGGACCCCCTTGGTTTTTTTTTTGCAAGGGTCTCCTCTTTGGATTTATTGCGTAAGGGTCCCCTCTTTCGATTTATTTCGTAAGGGGTCTCCCATTTGGATTTCTTTCGTAAGGGTCCCCCCTTTGGATTTATTTCGTAAGGGTGCCCCCTTTGTATTTATTTCGTAAGGGTCATCACTTTGAGTTTGTTTGATCCGGTTCCCCCCTTTTTGCTTTATTTCGTAAGGGTCCTCCTTTGTATTTCTTTCATAAGGGTTCCCCGTTTGGATAAATTTTGTAAGGGTCACCACTTTGGAGTTGTTTCATACGGGTCCCACCTTTGGATATATGTCGTAAGGGTCCCCTCTTTGGATTTATTTCGTAAGGGTCCCCCCTTTCGATTTATTTCGTAAGGGTCCCCCCTTTGGATTTATTTCGTAAGGATCCCCTTTCTTGATTTTTTTCCTAAGGGTCCCCCATTTGGATTTTATTCATAAGTGTCCTCCCTTTGGATTTATTTCGTAAGGGTGCCCCCTTTGTATTTATTTCGTAAGGGTCATCACTTTGAGTTTGTTTGATCCGGTTCCCCCCTTTTTGCTTTATTTCGTAAGGGTCCCCCTTTGTATTTCTTTCATAAGGGTTCCCCGTTTGGATAAATTTTGTAAGGGTCACCACTTTGGAGTTGTTTCATACGGGTCCCACCTTTGGATATATGTCGTAAGGGTCCCCTCTTTGGATTTATTTCGTAAGGGTCCCCCCTTTCGATTTATTTCGTAAGGATGCCCCCTTTGTATTTATTTCGTAAGGGTCATCACTTTGAGTTTGTTTGATCCGGTTCCCCCCTTTTTGCTTTATTTCGTAAGGGTCCCCCTTTGTATTTCTTTCATAAGGGTTCCCCGTTTGGATAAATTTTGTAAGGGTCACCATTTTGGAGTTGTTTCATACGGGTCCCACCTTTGGATATATGTCGTAAGGGTCCCCTCTTTGGATTTATTTCGTAAGGGTCCCCCCTTTCGATTTATTTCGTAAGGGTCCCCCCTTTGGATTTATTTCGTAAGGATCCCCTCTCTTGATTTTTTTCCTTAGGGTCCCCCATTTGGATTTTATTCATAAGTGTCCTCCCTTTGGACTTATTTCGTAAGGGTGCCCCCTTTGTATTTATTTCGTAAGGGTCATCACTTTGAGTTTGTTTGATCCGGTTCCCCCCTTTTTGCTTTATTTCGTAAGGGTCCCCCTTTGTATTTCTTTCATAAGGGTTCCCCGTTTGGATAAATTTTGTAAGGGTCACCACTTTGGAGTTGTTTCATACGGGTCCCACCTTTGGATATATGTCGTAAGGGTCCCCTCTTTGGATTTATTTCGTAAGGGTCCCCCCTTTCGATTTATTTCGTAAGGGTCCCCCCTTTGGATTTATTTCGTAAGGATCCCCTCTCTTGATTTTTTTCCTAAGGGTCCCCCATTTGGATTTTATTCATAAGTGTCCTCCCTTTGGATTTATTTCGTAAGGGTGCCCCCTTTGTATTTATTTCGTAAGGGTCATCACTTTGAGTTTGTTTGATCCGGTTCCCCCCTTTTTGCTTTATTTCGTAAGGGTCCCCCTTTGGATTTCTTTCATAAGGGTTCCCCGTTTGGATAAATTTTGTAAGGGTCACCACTTTGGAGTTGTTTCATACGGGTCCCACCTTTGGATATATGTCGTAAGGGTCCCCTCTTTGGATTTATTTCGTAAGGGTCCCCCCTTTCGATTTATTTCGTAAGGGTCCCCCCTTTGGATTTATTTCGTAAGGATCCCCTCTCTTGATTTTTTTCCTAAGGGTCCCCCATTTGGATTTTATTCATAAGTGTCCTCCCTTTGGACTTATTTCGTAAGGGTCTCTCCTTTGGATTTATTTCGTAAGGGTGCCCCCTTTGTATATATTTCGTAAGGGTTCCTCCTTTGAATTTTTTTCGCAAGGTTCCCCCTTTGGATATATTTCTTAAAAGTCATCACTTTGGATTTGTTTCATACCGGGCGGTCCTTTGGCTTTATTTCGTAAAGATCACCACTTTGGAGTTGTTATCATAAGGGTCCTCCCTTTGAATTTTTTTTGCAAGGATCTCCACTTACGATTTATTTCGTAAGGACCCCTCTTTGGATTTTTTTCCTAAGGGTCCCCCATTTGGATTTTATTCATAATTGTCCCCCATTTGGATTATTTAGTAAAGGTCCCCCCTTGGTTTATTTTGTTTTTGCAAGGGTCTCCCCTTTGGATTTATTTCGTAAGGATCCCCTTTTGGATATATTTCGTAGGGGTCACCACTTTGGAGTTGTTTCATAAGGGTCCCCCTTTGGATTCTTTTTCTAAGGGTCTCCCCTTTGGATTTAATTCGTGAAGATCCTCCCTTTGGACTTATTTCGAAAGGGTTTCCCCTTTGGATTTAATTCGTAAGGGTCCCCCCTTTGGATTTATTTCGTAAGGGTTCCTCGTTTGAATTTTTTTCGCAAGGTTCCCCCCTTTGGATATATTTCGAGAGGGTCATCACTTTGGATTTGTTTCATACCGGGCGCCCCTTTGGCTTTATTTTGTGAAGATCACCACTTTGTAGTTGTTATCATAAGGGTCCTCCCTTTGATTTTATTTTCTAAGGGTCCCCCCTTTGGATTTATTGCGTAAGGGTCCCCTCTTTGGATTTATTTCGTAAGGGTCACCACTTTGAAGTTGTTTCATAAGGGTCCCCCTTTGGATTCTTTTTGCAAGGGTCTCCCCTTTGGATTTAATTCGTGAAGGTCCTCCCTTTGAACTTATTTCGTAAGGGTCCCCCCTTTCGATTTATTTCGTAAGGGTCCCCTCTTTGGATTTATTTCGTAAGGATCCCCTCTTTGAATTTTTTTCGTGAGGGTTCCTTCTCTGAATTTTTTTCGCAAGGTCATCACTTTGGATTTGTTTCATACCGGGCACCCCTTTGGCTTTATTTCGTGAAGATCACCACTTTGGAGTTGTTATCATAAAAGTCCTCCATTTGAATATTTTTTGCAAGGATCTCCACTTGCGATTTATTTCGTAAGGGTCCCCCCTTTGGATTTATTTCGTAAGAATCCCCTCTTTGAATTTTTTTCCTAAGGGTCCCCCATTTGGATTTTATTCATAAGTGTCCCCCCTTTGGATTTATTTTGTAAAGGCCCCCCCTCTTGGGTTTTTTTTTGGCAAGAGTCTCCCCTTTGGATTTGATTGGTGGAGGTCCTCCCTTTGGACTTATTTCGTAAGGGTCTCTCCTTTGGATTTATTTCGTAAGGGTGCCCCCTTTGTATATATTTCGTAAGGGTTCCTCCTTTGAATTGTTTTCGCAAGGTTCCCCCCTTTGGATATATTTCGTAAGGGTCATCACTTTGGAATTGTTTCATACCGGGGGCCCCTTTGGCTTTATTTCGTAAAGATCACCACTTTGGAGTTGTTATCATAAGGGTCCTCCCTTTGATTTTATTTCGTAAAAGTTCCCCCTTTCGATTTATTTCGTAAGGGTCCCCTCTTTGGATTTATTTCGTAAGGATCCCTTTTTTGAATTTTTTTCCTAAGGGTCCCCCATTTGGATTTTATTCATAAGTGTCCTCCCTTTGGATTTATTTCGTAAGGGTCCCCCCTTGGTCTTTTTTTTTGCAAGGGTCTCCCCTTTTGATTTATTGCATAAGGGTCCCCTCCTTGGATTTATTTCGTACGGGTCCCCTCTTTGGATTTCTTTATTAAAGGTATCCCCGCTTGGATATATTTCGTAAGGGTCACCACTTTGAAGTTGTTTCATAAGGGTCCCCCATTTGGATTTTATTCATAAGTGTCCTCCCTTTGGATTTATTTCGTAAGGGTCCCCCCTTGGTCTTTTTTTTTGCAAGGGTCTCCCCTTTTGATTTATTGCATAAGGGTCCCCTCCTTGGATATATTTCGTAAGGGTCCCCTCTTTGGATTTCTTTATTAAAGGTTTCCCCGCTTGGATAAATTTTGTAAGGGTCACCACTTCGGAGTTGTTTCATAAGGGTCCCAGCTTTGGATATATGTCGTAAGGGTCCCCCTTATGAATTGATTTTGTAAGGGTCCCCCCTTTGGATATATTTCGTAAGGGTCACCACTTTGAAGTTGTTTCATAAGGGTCCCCCATTTGGATTTTATTCATAAGTGTCCCCCCTTTGGATTTATTTTCTAAGGGTCCCCCCTTGGTCTTTTTTTTGCAAGGGTCTGCCCTTTGGATTTATTGCGTAAGAGTCCCCTCTTTGGATTTATTTCGTAAGGGTCACCAGTTTGGAGTTGTTTCATAAAGGTCCCCCTTTGGATTTATTTTGTAAGGGTCACCACTTTGGAGTTGTTTCATAAAGGTCCCCCTTTCGATATATTTCGTAAGGGTCACCACTTTGAAGTTGTTTCATAAGGTTCCCCTCTTTGGCTCTATTTCTTAAGGATCACCACTTTGGAGTTGTTCAATAAAGGTCCTCCTTTGGATTTTTTTTGGCAAGGGCCTAACCTTTGGATATGATTTGTGGAGGTCCTCCCTTTGGACTTATTTCGTAAGGGTCTCTCCTTTGGATTTATTTCCTAAGGGTGCACCCTTTGTATATATTTCGTAAGGGTTCCTCCTTTGAATATATTTCTTAAGGTTCCCCCCTTTGGATATATTTCGTCAGGGTCACCACTTTGGAGTTGTTATCATAAGGGTCCCCTCTTTGGATTTATTTCGTAAGGATCCCCTCTTTGAATTTTTTTTGCTAAGGGTGCCCCATTTGGATTTTATTCATAAGTGTCCCCCCTTTGGACTTATTTCGTAAGGGTCCCCCCTTGGTCTTTTTTTTGCAAGGGTCTCCCCTTTTGATTTATTGCATAAGGGTCCCCCCTATGAATTTATTTTGTAAGGGTCCCCCCTTTGGATATATTTCGTAAGGGTCACCACTTTGAAGTTGTTTCATAAGGGTCCCCCATTTGGATTTTATTCATAAGTGTCCCCCCTTTGTATTTATTCCGTAAGGGTCCCCTCTTTGGATTTATTTCGTAAGGGTCACCACTTTGGAGTTGTTTCATAAGGGTCCCCCTTTGGATATATTTCGTAAGGGTCACCACTTTGAAGTTTTTTCATAAGGGTCCCCCTTTGAATTTTTTTGCAGGGGTCTCCCCTTTGGATTTATTTCCTAAGGGTTCCTGCTTTAAATTTATTTCTTAAGGTTCCTCCCTTTGGATATATTTCGTAAGGGTCATCACTTTGGATTTGTTTCATACCGGGCGCCCCTTTGGCTTTATTTTGTAAACATCACCACTTTGGAATTGTTATCAGAAGGGTCCTCCCTTTGAATTTTTTTTCCAAGAGTCTTCACTTTCGATTTAATTCGTAAGGGTCTCCCCTTTTGATTTATTGCGTAAGGGTCCCCTCTTTGGATTTATTTCGTAAGGGTCCCCTCTTCGGATTTCTTTCATAAGGTTTCCCGTTTGGTTAAATTTTGTAAGGGTCACCACTTCGGAGTTGTTTCATAAGGGTCCCACCTTTGGATATATGTCGTAAGGGTCCCCCCTATGAATTTATTTCGTAAGGGTCCTCCCTTTGATTTTATTTCGTAAGGGTCCCTACTTTCGATTTATTTCGTAAGGGTCCCCTCTTTGGATTTATTTCGTGAGGATCCCCTCTTTGAATTTTTTTCCTAAGGGTCCCCCATTTGGATTTTATTCATAACTGTCACCCCTTTGGATTTATTTTGTAAGGGTCCCCACTTGGTCTTTTTTTTTGCAAGGGTCTCCCCTTTTGATTTATTGCATAAGGGTCCCCTCCTTGGATTTATTTCGTAAGGGTTCCCTCTTTGGATTTCTTTGATAAGGTTTCCCCGTTTGGATAAATTTTCTAAGGGTCACCACTTCGGAGTTCTTTCATAAGGGTCCCACCTTAGGATGTATGTCCTAAGGGTCCCCCTTATGAATTTATTTCGTAAGGGTCCCCCCTTTGGATATATTTCGTAAGGGTCACCTCTTTGAAGTTGTTTCATAAGGGTCCCCCATTTGGATTTTATTCATAAGTGTCCCCCCTTTGGATTTATTTTGTAAGGGTCCCCCCTTGGTCTTTTTTTTGCAAGGGTCTCCCCTTTGGATTTATTGCGTAAGGGTCCCCTCTTTGGATTTATTTCGTAAGGGTCACCACTTTGGAGTTGTTATCATAAGGGTCTTCCATTTGAATTTTTTTTGCAAGGATCTCCACTTTCGATTTATTTCGTAAGGGTCCCCCCTTTGGATTTATTTCGTAAGGATCCCCTCTTTGGATTTTTTTCCTAAGGGTCCCCCATTTGGATTTTATTCATAAGTGTCCCCCCTTTGGATTTATTTTGTAAAGGACCCCCTTGGTTCTTTTTTTGCAAGGGTCTCCCCTTTGGATTTATTGCGTAAGGGTCCCCTCTTTCGATTTATTTCGTAAGGGGTCTCCCATTTGGATTTCTTTCGTAAGGGTCCCCCTATGGATTTATTTCGTAAGGGTTCTTCCTTTGAATTTTTTTCGCAAGGTTTCCCCCTTTGGATATATTTCGTAAGGGTCATCACTTTGAGTTTGTTTGATCCGGTTCCCCCCTTTTTGCTTTATTTCGTAAGGGTCCCCCTTTGGATTTCTTTCATAAGGGTTCCCCGTTTGGATAAATTTTGTAAGGGTCACCACTTTGGAGTTGTTTCGTACGGGTCCCACCTTTGGATATATGTCGTAAGGGTCCCACCTATCAATTTGTTTCGTAAGGGTCCCCCCTTTGGATATATTTCGTAAGGGTCACCACTTTGAAGTTGTTTCATAAGGGTCCCTTCTTTTGCTCTATTTCATAAGGTTCACCACTTTGGAGTTGTTTAATAAGGGTCCCCCTTTGGATTTTTTTTGGCAAGAGTCTCCCCTTTGGATTTGATTTGTGGAGGTCCTCCCTATGGACTTATTTCGTAAGGGTCTCTCTTTTGGATTTATTTCGTAAGGGTGCCCCCTTTGTATATATTTCGTAAGGGTTCCTCCTTTGAATTTTTTTCGCAAGGTTCCCCCTTTTGATATATTTCGTAAGGGTCATCACTTTGGATTTGTTTCATACCGGGCGCCCCTTTGGGTTTATTTTGTAAAGATCACCACTTTGGAGTTGTTATCATAAGGGTCCTCCGTTTGAATTTTTTTTCCAAGAGTCTTCACTTTCAATTTGATTCGTAAGGGTCCCCTCTTTGGATTTATTTCGTAAGGATCGCCTCTTTGAATTTTTTTCCTAAGGGTCCCCCTTTTGGATTTTATTCATAAGTGTCTCCCCCTTTGGATATATTTTGTAAGGGTCCCCCCTTGGTCTTTTTTTTGCAAGGGTCTCCCCTTTTGATTTATTGCGTAAGGGTCCCGTCTTTGGATTTATTTCGTAGGGTCCCCTCTTCGGATTTCTTTGATAAGGTTTCCCCGTTTGGTTAAATTTTGTAAGGGTCACCACTTCGGAGTTGTTTCATAAGGGTCCCACCTTTGGATATATGTCGTAAGGGTCCACCTTATGAATTTATTTCGTAAGGGTCCTCCCTTTGACTTTATTTCGTAAGGGTCCCCTCTTTCGATTTATTTCGTAAGGATCCCCTCTTTGAATTTTTTTCCTAAGGGTCCCCCATTTGGATTTTATTCATAACTGTCACCCCTTTGGATTTATTTTGTAAGGGTCCCCCCTTGGTCTTTTTTTTGCAAGGGTCTCCCCTTTTGATTTATTGCATAAGGGTCCCCTCTTTGGATTTATTTCGTAAGGGTTCCCTCTTTTGATTTCTTTCATAAGGTTTCCCCGTTTGGATAAATTTTCTAAGGGTCACCACTTCGGAGTTCTTTCATAAGGGTCCCACCTTTGGATATATGTCGTAAGGGTCCCCCCTATGAATTTATTTCGTAAGGGTCCACCCTTTGGATATATTTCGTAAGGGTCACCTATTTGGAGTTGTTATCATAAGGGTCCTCGATTTGAATTTTTTTTGCAAGGATCTCCACTTTTGATTTATTTCGTAAGGGTTCCCCCTTTGGATTTATTTCGTAAGGGTTCTTCCTTTGAATTTTTTTCGCAAGGTTTCCCCCTTTGGATATATTTCGTAAGGGTCATCACTTTGAGTTTGTTTGATCCGGTTCCCCCCTTTTTGCTTTATTTCGTAAGGGTCCCCCTTTGGATTTCTTTCATAAGGGTTCCCCGTTTGGATAAATTTTGTAAGGGTCACCACTTTTGGAGTTGTTTCGTACGGGTCCCACCTTTGGATATATGTCGTAAGGGTCCCACCTATCAATTTGTTTCGTAAGGGCCCCCCCCTTTGGATATATTTCGTAAGGGTCACCACTTTGAAGTTGTTTCATAAGGGTCCCTTCTTTGGCGCTATTTCATAAGGTTCACCACTTTGGAGTTGTTTAATAAGGGTCCCCCTTTGGATTTTTTTTGGCAAGAGTCTCCCCTTTGGATTTGATTTGTGGAGGTCCTCCCTATGGACTTATTTCGTAAGGGTCTCTCCTTTGGATTTATTTCGTAAGGGTGCCCCCTTTGTATATATTTCGTAAGGGTTCCTCCTTTGAATTTTTTTCGCAAGGTTCCCCCTTTTGATATATTTCGTAAGGGTCATCACTTTGGATTTGTTTCATACCGGGCGCCCCTTTGGCTTTATTTCGTAAAGATCACCACTTTGGAGTTGTTATCATAAGGGTCCTCCCTTTGATTTTATTTCGTAAGGGTCCCCCATTTCGATTTGTTTCGTAAGGGTCCCTTCTTTGGATTTATTTCGTAAGGATCCCCTCTTTGAACTTTTTTCCTAAGGGTCCCCCATTTGGATTTTATTCATAAGTGTCCCCCCTTTGGATTTATTTTGTAAGGGTCCCCCCTTGGTTTTTTTTTTGCAAGGGTCTCCCCTTTGGATTTATTGCATAAGGGTCCCCTCTTTGGATTTATTTCGTAAGGGTCCCCTCTTTGGATTTCTTTATTAAAGGTTTCCCCGCTTGGATAAATTTTGTAAGGGTCACCACTTCGGAGTTGTGAAAAAAATTCAAAGCAGGAACCCTCAGGAAATGGATTTCTTTAATAAGGTTTCCCCGTTTGGATAAGTTTTCTAAGGGTCACCACTTCGGAGTTCTTTCATAAGGGTCCCACCTTTGGATATATGTCGTAAGGGTCCCCCCTATGAATTTATTTCGTAAAGGTCCCCCCTTTGGATATATTTCGTAAGTGTCACCTCTTTGAAGTTGTTTCATAAGGGTCCCCCATTTGGACTTTATTCATAAGTGTCCCCCCATGGGATTTATTTTGTAAGGGTCCCCCCTTGGTCTTTTTTTTGCAAGGGTCTCCCCTTTGGATTTATTGCGTAAGGGTCCCCTCTTTGGATTTATTTCGTAAGGGTCACCACTTTGAAGTTGTTTTATAAGGGTCCCCCTTTGGATTTTTTTTGCAGGGGTCTCCCCTTTGGATTTATTTCCTGAGGGTTCCTGCTTTGAATTTTTTTCGCAAGGTTCCCCCCTTTGGATATATTTCTTAAGGGTCATCACTTTGGATTTGTTTCATACCGGGCGCCCCTTTGGCTTTATTTCGTAAAGATCACCACTTTGGAGTTGTTATCATAAGGGTCTTCCATTTGAATTTTTTTTTGCAAGGATCTCCACTTCGATTTATTTCGTAAGGGTCCCCCTTTGGATTTATTTCGTAAGGGGTCTCCCATTTGGATTTCTTTCGTAAGGGTCCCCCCCTTTGGATTTATTTCGTAAGGGTGCTCCCTTTGTATATATTTCGTAAGGGTTCTTCCTTTGAATTTTTTTCGCAAGGTTTCCCCCTTTGGATATATTTCGTAAGGGTCATCACTTTGAGTTTGTTTGATCCGGTTCCCCCCTTTTTGCTTTATTTCGTAAGGTTCCCCCTTTGGATTTCTTTCATAAGGGTTCCCCGTTTGGATAAATTTTGTAAGGGTCACCACTTTGGAGTTGTTTCATACGGGTCCCACCTTTGGATATATGTCGTAAGGGTCCCCCCTATCAATATATTTCGTAAGGGTCCCCCTTTGGATAGATTTCGTAAGGGTCACCACTTTGAAGTTGTTTCATAAGGGTCCCCCATTTGGATTTTATTAATAAGTGTCCCCCCTTTGGATTTATTTTGTAAGGGTCCCCCCTTGGTCTTTTTTTTGCAAGGGTCTCCCCTATGGATTGATTGCGTAAGGGTACCCTCTTTGGATTTATTTCGTAAGGGTTACCACTTTGGAGTTGTTTCATAAGGGTCCCCCTTAGGATATATTTCGTAAGGGTCCACCCTTTGGATTTATTTCGTAAGGGTTCCTCCTTTGAATTTTTTTCGCAAGGTTCCCCCCTTAGGATATATTTCTTAAGGGTCATCACTTTGGATTTGCTTCATACCGGGCGCCCCTTTGGGTTTATTTCGTAAAGATCACCAACTTTGGAGTTGTTATCATAAGGGTCCTCCATTTGAATTTTTTTTGCAAGGATCTCCACTTTCGATTTATTTCGTAAGGGTCCCCCCTTTGGATTGATTTCGTAAGGATCCCTTCTTTGGATTTTTTTCCTAAGGGTCCCCCATTTGGATTTTATTCATAAGTGTCCCTCCCTTGGATTTATTTTGTAAAGGACCCCCTTGGCTTTTTTTTGCAAGGGTCTCCCTTTTGGATTTATTGCGTAAGGGTCCCCTCTTTCGATTTATTTCGTAAGGGGTCTCCCATTTGGATTTCTTTCGTAAGGGTCCCCCCTTTGGATTTATTTCGTAAGGGTGCCCCCTTTGTATTTATTTCGTAAGGGTTCTTGCTTTGAATTTTTTTCGCAAGGTTTCCCCCTTTGGATATATTTCGTAAGGGTTATCACTTTGAGTTTGTTTGATCCGGTTCCCCCCTTTTTGCTTTATTTCGTAAGGCTCCCCCTTTGGATTTCTTTCATAAGGGTTCCCCGTTTGGATAAATTTTGTAAGGGTCACCACTTTGGAGTTGTTTCGTACGGGTCCCACCTTTGGATATATGTCGTAAGGGTCCCCCCTATGAATTTGTTTCGTAAGGGTCCCCCCTTTGGATATATTTCGTAAGGGTCACCACTTTGAAGTTGTTTCATAAGGGTCCCTTCTTTGGCGCTATTTCATAAGGATCACCACTTTGGAGTTGTTTAATAACGGTCCCCCTTCGGATTTTTTTTGGCAAGAGTCTCCCCTTTAGATTTGATTTTTGGAGGTCCTCCCTATGGACTTATTTCGTAAGGGTCTCTCCTTTGGATTTATTTCGTAAGGGTGCCCCCTTTGTATATATTTCGTAAGGGTTCCTCCTTTGAATTTTTTTCGCAAGGTTCCTCTTTTGATAGATTTCGTAAGGGTCATCACTTTGGATTTGTTTCATACCGGGCGCCCCTTTGGCTTTATTTCGTAAAGATCACGACTTTGGAGTTGTTATCATAAGGGTCCTCCCTTTTATTTTATTTCGTAAGGGTCCCCCCTTTCGATTTATTTCGTAAGGGTCCCCTCTTTGGATTTATTTCGTAAGGATCCCCTCTTTGAATTTTTTTCCTAAGGGTCCCCTATTTGGATTTTATTCATAAGTGTCCTCCCTTTGGACTTATTTCGTAAGGGTCTTTCCTTTGGATTTAATTCGTAAGGGTGCCCCCTTTGTATATATTTCGTTAGGGTTCCTCCTTTGAATTTTTTTCGCAAGGTTCCCCCCTTTGGATATATTTCTTAAGGCTCATCACTTTGGATTTGTTTCATACCGGGCGCTCCTTTGGCTTTATTTCGTAAAGATCACCACTTTGGAGTTGTTATCATAAGGGTCCTCCCTTTGATTTTATTTTCTAAGGGTCCCCCCTTTGGATTTATTGCGTAAGGGTCCCCTCTTTGGATTTATTTCGTAAGGGGTCTCCCATTTCGATTTATTTCGTAAGGGTCCCCTCTTTGGATTTATTTCGTAAGGGTCACCACTTTGGAGTTGTTTCATAAGGGTCTCCCTTTGGATTTTTCTTGCAAGGATCTCCAGTTTCGATTTATTTCGTATGGGTCCCCCCTTTGGATTTATTTCGTAAGGATCCCCTCTTTGGATTTTTTTCCTAAGGTTCCCCCATTTGGATTTTATTCATAAGTATCCCCCCTTTGGATTTATTTTGTAAAGGCCCCCTCTTGGTTTTTTTTTGCAAGGGTCTCCCCTTTGGACTTATTTCGTAAGGGTCTCTCCTTTGGATTTAATTCGTAAGGATGCCCCCTTTGTATATATTTCGTAAGGGTTCCTCCTTTGAATTTTTTTCGCAAGGTTCCCCCCTTTGGATATATTTCGTAAGGGTCATCACTTTGGATTTGTTTCATACCGGGCGCCCCTTTGGCTTTATTTCGTAAAGATCACCACTGTGGAATTGTTATCATAAGGGTCCTCCATTTGAATTTTTTTTGCAAGGATCTCCACTTTCGATTTATTTCGTAAGGGTCCCCCCTTTGGATCTATTTCGTAAGGATCCCCTCTTTGGATTTTTTTCCTAAGGTTCCCCCATTTGGATTTTATTCATAAGTGTCCCCCCTTTGGATTTATTTTGTAAAGGCCCCCCTCTTGGTTTTTTTTTTTTGCAAGGGTCTCCCCTTTGGAGTTATTTCGTAAGGGTCTCTCCTTTGGATTTATTTCGTAAGGATGCCCCCTTTGGATATATTTCGTAAGGGTCATCACTTTGGATTTGTTTCATACCGGGCGCCCCTTTGGCTTTATTTCGTAAAGATCACTACTTTGGAGTTGTTATCATAAGGGTCCTCGATTTGAATTTTTTTTGCAAGGATCTCCACTTTCGATTTATTTCGTAAGGGTCCCTCCTATGGATTTATTTCGTAAGGATCCCCTCTTTGGATTTTTTTCCTAAGGTTCCCCCATTTGGATTTTATTCATAAGTGTCCCCCCTTTGGATTTACTTTGTAAAGGCCCCCCCCCTTGGTTTTTTTTTGCAAGGGTCTCCCCTTTGGATTTATTGCGTAAGGGTCCCCTCTTTGGATTTATTTCGTAAGGTTTCCCCCTTTGGATATATTTCGTAAGGGTCATCACTTTCAGTTTGTTTGATCCGGTTTCCCCCTTTTTTGCTTTATTTCGTAAGGGTACCTCTTTGGATTTCTTTCATAAGGGTTCCCCGTTTGGATAAATTTTGTAAGGGACACCACTTTGGAGTTGTTTCATAAGGGTCCCACCTTTGGATATATGTCGTAAGGGTCCCCCCTATGAATTTGTTTCGTAAGGGTCCCCCCTTTGGATATATTTCGTAAGGGTCACCACTTTGAAGTTGTTTCATAAGGGTCCCTTTTTTGGCTCTATTTCATAAGGATCACCACTTTGGAGATGTTTAATAAGGGTCCCCCTTTGGATTTTTTTTTTGGCAAGGGTCTCCCCTTGGGATTTAATTTGTGGAGGTCCTCCCTTTGGACTTATTTCGTAAGGGTCTCCCCTTTGGATTTATTTCGTAAGGGTCCCCCCCTCGGATATATTTCATAAGGGTTCCTCCTTTGAATTTTTTTCGCAAGGTTCCCCCCTTTGGATATATTTCTTAAGGGTCATCACTTTGGATTTGTTTCATACCGGGCGCCCCTTTGGCTTTATTTTGTAAAGATCACCACTTTGGAGTTGTTATCATAAGGGTCCTCCATTTGAATTTTTTTTGCAAGGATCTCCACTTTCGATTTATTTCGTAAGGGTCCCCCCTTTGGATTTATTTCGTAAGGATCCCCTCTTTGGATTTTTTTCCTAAGGTTCCCCCATTTGGATTTTATTCATAAGTGTCCCCCCTTTTGATTTATTTTGTAAAGGCCCCCCTCTGGGTTTTTTTTTTTTGGAAGGGTCTCCCCTTTGGACTTATTTCGTAAGGGTCTCTCCTTTGGATTTATTTCGTAAGGATTCCCCCTTTGTATATATTTCGTAAGGGTTCCTCCTTTGAATTTTTTTCGCAAGGTTCCCCCCTTTGGATATATTTCGTAAGGGTCATCACTTTGGATTTGTTTCATACCGGGCGCCCCTTTGGCTTTATTTTTTAAAGATCACCACTTTGGAGTTGTTATCATAAGGGTCCTGCATTTGAATTTTTTTTGCAAAGATCTCCACTTTCGATTTATTTCGTAAGGGTCCCCCCTTTGGATTTATTTCGTAAGGATCCCCTCTTTGGATTTTTTTCCTAAGGTTCCCCCATTTGGATTTTATTCATAAGTGTCCCCCCTTTGGATTTATTTTGTAAAGGCCCCCCTCTTTGTTTTTTTTTTTTTGCAAGGGTCTGCCCTTTGGACTTATTTCGTAAGGGTCTCTCCTTTGGATTTATTTCGTAAGGATTCCCCCTTTGTATATATTTCGTAAGGGTTCCTGCTTTGAATTTTTTTCGCAAGGTTCCCCCCTTTGGATATATTTTGT
The DNA here is from genome assembly GCA_964036295.1 of Plumapathes pennacea. Lineage (NCBI taxonomy): Eukaryota > Metazoa > Cnidaria > Anthozoa > Antipatharia > Myriopathidae > Plumapathes > Plumapathes pennacea. Next base: position 25,936,628 of record OZ038463.1, on the reverse strand, counting down.
AAGGGTCATCACTTTGGATTTGTTTCATACCGGGCGCCTCTTCGGCTTTATTTCGTAAAGATCACCACTTTGGAGTTGTTATCATAAGGGTTCTACCGTCAATTTTATTTCGTAAGGGTCCCCCCTTTCGATTTATTTCGTAAGGGTCCCCTCCTTGGATTTATTTCGTAAGGATTCGCTCTTTGAATTTTTTCTAAGGGTCCCCCATTTGGATTTTATTCATAAGTGTCCCCGCTTTGGATTTATTTCGTAAGGGTACCCTCTTTGGATTTCTTTCATAAGATTTCCCCGTTTGGATAAATTTTCTAAGGGTCACCACTTCGGAGTAGTTTCATAAGGGTCCCACCTTTGAATATATGTCGTAAGTGTCCCCCCTTTGAATTTATTTTGTAAGGGTCCCCCCTTGGTCTTTTTTTTTGCAAGGGTCTCCCATTTGGATTTATTGTGTAAGGGTCCCCTCTTTCGATTTATTTCGTAAGGGTCACCACTTTGGAGTTTTTTCTTAAGGGTCTCTCTTTGGATTTTTCTTGCAAGGGTGTCCCCTTTGGATTTAATTCGTGAAGGTCCTCCCTTTGGACTTATTTCGTAAGGGTCTCCCCTTTGGATTTATATCGTAATGGTCACCCTTTGGATATATTTCGTAAGGGTGACCACTTTGAAGTTGTTTCATAAGGGTCCCCCTTTGGATTTTTTTTTGCAAGGGTCTCCCCTTTGGATTTAATTCGTGAAGGTCCTCCCTTTGAACTTATTTCGTAAGGATCTCCCCTTTCGATTTTTTTCGTAAGGGTCCCCCCTTTGGATATATTTCGTAAGGGTTCCTCCTTTAAATTTTTTTCGCAAGGTTCCCCCTTTGGATAAATTTCGTAAGGGTCATCACTTTGGATTTGTTTCATACCGGGCGCCCCTTTGGCTATATTTGTAAAGATGACCACTTTGGAGTTGTTATCATAAGGGTCCTCCCTTTGAATTTTTTTTGCAAGGGTCTCCACTTTCGATCTATTTCGTAAGGGTCCCACCTTTGGATCTATTTCGTAAGGATCCCCTCTTTGGATTTTTTTCCTAAGGGTCCCTCTTTTGGATTTTATTCATAAGTGTCCCCCTTTGGATATATTTTGTAAGGATTCCCCCTTGTTTTTTTTTGCAAGGGTCTCCCCTTTGGATTTATTTCGTATGGGTCTCCCCTTTGGATATCTTTCGTAAGGGTCCCCCCTTTGGATTTATTTCGTAAGGGTGCCCCCTTTGTATATATTTCGTAAGTGTTTCTCCTTTGAATCTTTTCCGCAAGGTTCCCCCCTTTGGATATATTTCTTAAGGGTCATCACTTTGGATTTGTTTCATACCGGGCGCCCCTTTGGCTTTATTTGGTAAAGATCACCACTTTGGAGTTGTTACCATAAAGGTCCTCCATTTGAATTCTTTTTTGAAGGATCACCACTTTCGATTTATTTCGTAAGGATCCCCTCTTTGGATTTTTTTCCTAAGGGTCCGCCATTTGGATTTTATTCATAAGTGTCCCCCCTTTGGATTTATTTTGTAAAGGTCCCCCCTTGGTTTTTTTTTGCAAGTGTCTCCCCTTTGGATTTATTGCGAAAGGGTCCCCTCTTTGGATTTATTTCGTAAGGGTTACCACTTTGGAGTTGTTTCATAAGGGTCCCCCTTTGGATATATTTCGTAAGGGTCCACCCTTTGGATTTATTTCGTAAGGGTTCCTCCTTTGAATTTTTTTCGCAAGGTTCCCCCTTTTGGATATATTTCTTAAGGGTCATCACTTTGGATTTGTTTTATGCCGGGCGCCCCTTTGGCTTTATTTCGTAAAGATCACCAGTTTGGAGTTGTTATCATAAGGGTCCTCCATTTGAATTTTTTTTGCAAGGATCTCCACTTTCGATTTATTTCGTAAGGGTCCCCCCTTTGGATTTATTTCGCAAGGATCCCCTCTTTGGATTTTTTTCCTAAGGTTCCCCCATTTGGATTTTATTCATAAGTGTCCCCCCTTTGGATTTATTTTGTAAAGGTCCCCCCTTGGTTTTTTTTTGCAAGTGTCTCCCCTTTGGATTTATTGCGAAAGGGTCCCCTCTTTGGATTTATTTCGTAAGGGTTACCACTTTGGAGTTGTTTCATAAGGGTCCCCCTTTGGATATATTTCGTAAGGGTCCACCCTTTGGATTTATTTCGTAAAGATCACCAGTTTGGAGTTGTTATCATAAGGGTCCTCCATTTGAATTTTTTTTGCAAGGATCTCCACTTTCGATTTATTTCGTAAGGGTCCCCCCTTTGGATTTATTTCGTAAGGATCCCCTCTTTGGATTTTTTTCCTAAGGTTCCCCCATTTGGATTTTATTCATAAGTGTCCCCCCTTTGGATTTATTTTGTAAAGGTCCCCCCTTGGTTTTTTTTTGCAAGTGTCTCCCCTTTGGATTTATTGCGTAAGGGTCCCCTCTTTGGATTTATTTCGTAAGGTTTCCCCCTTTGGATATATTTCGTAAGGGTCATCACTTTGAGTTTGTTTGATCCGGTTCCCCCCTTTTTGCTTTATTTCGTAAGGGTCCACCCTTTGGATTTCTTTCATAAGGGTTCCCCTTTTGAATAAATTTTGAAAGGGACACCACTTTGGAGTTGTTTCATAAGGGTCCCACCTTTGGATATATGTCGTAAGGGTCCCCCCTATGAATTTGTTTTGTAAGGGTCCCCCCTTTGGATATATTTCGTAAGGGTCACCACTTTGAAGTTGTTTCATAAGGGTCCCTTCTTTGGCTCTATTTCATAAGGATCACCACTTTGGAGTTGTTTAATAAGGGTTCCCCTTTGGATTTTTTTTTGGCAAGAGTCTCCCCTTTGGATTTGATTTGTGGAGGTCCTCCCTTTGGACTTATTTCGTAAGGGTCTCCCCTTTTTGATTTATTTCGTAAGGGTCCCCCCTTTGGATATATTTCGTAAGGGTTCCTCCTTTGAATTTTTTTCGCAAGGTTCCCCCTTTGGATATATTTCGTAAGGGTCATCACTTTTGATTTGTTTCATACCGGGCGCCTCTTTGGCTTTATTTTGTAAAGATCACCACTTTGGAGTTGTTATCATAAGGGTTCTCCCCTTGATTTTATTTCGTAAGGGTCCCCCCTTTCGATCTATTTGGTAAGGATCCCCTCTTTGAATTTTTTTCTAAGGGTCCCCCATTTGGATTTTATTCATAAGTGTCCCCCTTTGGATTTATTGCGTAAGGGTCCCATCTTTGGATTTCTTTTATAAGGGTTCCCCGTTTGGATACATTTCGTAAGGGTCACCACTTTGGAGCTGTTTCATAAGGGTCCCCCTTTGGATTTTTTTTGCAAGGGTCTCCCCTTTGGATTTAATTCGTGAATGTCCTCCCTTTGGACGTATTTCGTAAGGGTCTCCCCTTTGGATTCATTTCGTAAGGGTCCCCTTTTAGATTTATTTCGTAAGGGTTCCTCCTTTGAATTTTTTTCGCAAGGTTCCCCTCTTTGGATATATTCCGTAAGGGTCAACGCTTTCGATTTGTTTCATACCGGGCGCCCCTTTGGCTTTATTTTGTAAAGATGACCACTTTGGATTTCTTTTATAAGGGTTCCCCGTTTGGATAAATTTTGTAAGGGTCACCACTTTGGAGTTGTTTCATGAGGGTCCCACCTTTGGATAAATGTCGTAAGGGTCTACCCTATGAATTTGTTTCGTAAGGGTCCCCCCTTTGGATATATTTCGTAAGGGTCATCACTTTGGATTTGTTTCATACCGGGCGCCCCTTTGGCTTTATTTCGTAAAGATCACCACTTTGGAGTTGTTATCATAAGGGTTCTCCCTTTGATTTTATTTCGTAAGTGTCCCCCCTGTCGATTTATTTCGTAAGGGTCCCCTCTTTGGATTTATTTCGTAAGGATCCCCTCTTTGAATTTTTTTCTTAAGGATCCCCCATTTGGATTTTAATCATAAGTTTCCCCCCTTTGGATTTATTTTGTAAGGGTCCCCCCTTGGTCTTTTTTTTTGCAAGGGTCTCCCCTTTGGATTTATTGCGTAAGGGTCCCTTCTTTAGATTTATTTCGTAAGGGTCCCCTCTTTGGATTTCTTTCATAAGGGTTCCCCGTTTGGATAAATTTTGAAAGGGTCACCACTTCGAAGTTGTTTCATAAGGGTCCCACCTTTGGATAGATGTCGTAAGGGTCCCCCCTATGATTTTATTTCGTAAGGGTCCCCCCTTTGGATACATTTCGTAAGGGTCACCACTTTGGAGTTGTTTCATAAGGGTCTCCCTTTGGATTTTTCTTGCAAGGGTCTCCCCTTTGGATTTAATTCGTGAAGGTCCTCCCTTTGGACATATTTCGTAAGAGTCTCCCTTTTGGATATATTTCGTAAATGTCCCCCTTTGGATATATTTCGTAAGGGTGACCACTTTGAAGTTGTTTCATAAGGGTCCCCCTTTGGATTCTTTTTGAAAGGGTCTCCGCTTTGGATTTAATTCGTGAAGGTTCTTCCTTTGGACTTATTTCGTAAGGGTCCCCCCTTTTGATTTATTTCGTAAGGGTCCCCTCTTTGGATTTATTTCGTAAGGATCCCCTCTTTGAATTTTTTTATAAGGGTCCCCCATTTGGATTTTATTCATAAGTGTCCCCCCTTTGGATTTATTTTGTAAGGGTCCCCCCTTGGACTCTTTTTTGCAAGGGTCTCCCCTTTTGATTTATTGCATAAGGGTCCCCTCTTTGGATATTTTGCGTAAGGGTCCCCTCTTTGGATTTCTTTCATAAGGTTTCCCCGTTTGGATAAAATTTCTAAGGGTCACCACTTCGGAGTTGTTTCATAAGGGTGCCACCTTTGGATATATGTCGTAAGGGTCCCCCTATGAATTTATTTCGTAAGGGTCCTCCCTTTGATTTTATTTCGTAAGAATCCCCCTTTTCGATTTATTTCGTAAGGGTCCCTTCTTTGGATTTATTTCGTAAGGATCCCTTCTTTGAATTTTTTTCCTAAGGGTCCCCCATTTGGATTTTATTCATAAGTGTCTCCCCTTTGGATTTATTTTGTAAGGGTCCCCCCTTGGTCTTTTTTTTGCAAGGGTCTCCCCTATGAATTTATTTCGTAAGGGTCCCCCCTTTGGATATATTTCGTAAGGGTCACCTCTTTGAAGTTGTTTCATAAGGGTCCCCCCTTTGGATTTATTTTGTAAGGGTCTCCCCGTTTTTTTTTTTTGCAAGGGTCTCCCCTTTGGATTTATTGCGTAAGGGTCCCCTCTTTGGATTTATTTCGAAAGGGTCACCACTTTGGAGTTGTTTCACAAGGATCAACCTTTGGATATATTTCGTAAGGATCCCCCCTTTGGATTTATTTCGTAAGGGTTCCTCCTCTGAATTTTTTTCGCAAGGTTCCCCCCTTTGGATATATTTCTTAAGGGTCATCACTTTGGATTTGTTTCATACCGGGCGCCCCTTTGGCTTTATTTCGTAAAGATCACCACTTTGGAGTTGTTATCATAAGAGTTCTACCCTCAATTTTATTTCGTAAGGGTCCCCCCTTTCGATTTATTTCGTAAGGGTCCCCTCCTTGGATTTATTTCGTAAGGATCCCCTCTTTGAATTTTTTGTAAGGGTCCCCCATTTGGATTTTATTCATAAGTGTCCCCGCTTTGGATTTATTTCGTAAGGGTACCCTCTTTGGATTTCTTTCATAAGGTTTCCCCGTTTGGATAAATTTTCTAAGGGTCACCACTTCGGAGTAGTTTCATAAGGGTCCCACCTTTGAATATATGTCGTAAGTGTCCCCCCTTTGAATTTATTTTGTAAGGGTCCCCCCTTGGTCTTTTTTTTTGCAAGCGTCTCCCATTTGGATTTATTGTGTAAGGGTCCCCTCTTTCGATTTATTTCGTAAGGGTCACCACTTTGGAGTTGTTTCATAAGGGTCTCCCTTTGGATTTTTCTTGCAAGGGTCTCCCCTTTGGATTTAATTCGTGAAGGTCCTCCCTTTGGACTTATTTCGTAAGGGTCTCCCCTTTGGATTTATATCGTAATGGTCACCCTTTGGATATATTTCGTAAGGGTGACCACTTTGAAGTTGTTTCATAAGGGTCCCCCTTTGGATTTTTTTTTTTGCAAGGGTCTCCCCTTTGGATTTAATTCGTGAAGGTCCTCCCTTTGAACTTATTTCGTAAGGGTCTCCCCTTTGGATTTATTTCGTAAGGGTCCCCCCTTTGGATATATTTCGTAAGGGTTCCTCCTTTCAATTTTTTTCGCAAGGTTCCCCCTTTGGATATATCTCGTAAGGGTCATCACTTTGGATTTGTTTCATACCGGGCACCCCTTTGGCTATATTTTGTAAAGATGACCACTTTGGAGTTGTTATCATAAGGGTCCTCCCTTTGAATTTTTTTTGCAAGGGTCTCCACTTTCGATCTATTTCGTAAGGGTCCCACCTTTGGATTTATTTCGTAAGGATCCCTTCTTTGGATTTTTTCCTAAGGGTCCCTCATTTGGATTTTATTCATAAGTGTCCCCCCTTTGGATATATTTTGTAAGGGTCCCCCCTTGTTTTTTTTTGCAAGGGTCTCCCCTTTGGATTTATTTCGTAAGGGTCTCCCCTTATGGATATCTTTCGTAAGGGTCCCCCCTTTAGATTTATTTCGTAAGGGTGCCCCCTTTGTATATATTTCGTAAGTGTTTCTCCTTTGAATCTTTTTCGCAAGGTTCCCCCCTTTGGATATATTTCTTAAGGGTCATCACTTTGGATTTGTTTCATACCGGGCGCCCCTTTGGCTTTATTTGGTAAAGATCTTCACTTTGGAGTTGTTATCATAAAGGTCCTCCCTTTGAATTCTTTTTTGAAGGATCACCACTTTCGATTTATTTCGTAAGGATCCCCTCTTTGGATTTTTTTCCTAAGGTTCCCCCATTTGGATTTTATTCATAAGTGTCCCCCCTTTGGATTTACTTTGTAAAGGCCCCCCCCTTGGTTTTTTTTTTTGCAAGGGTCTCCCCTTTGGATTTATTCCGTAAGGGTCCCCTCTTTGGATTTATTTCGTAAGGTTTCCCCCTTTGGATATATTTCGTAAGGGTCATCACTTTGAGTTTGTTTGATCCGGTTCCCCCCTTTTTGCTTTATTTCGTAAGGGTCCCTCTTTGGATTTCTTTCATAAAGGTTCCCCTTTTGGATAAATTTTGTAAGGGACACCACTTTGGAGTTGTTTCATAAGGGTCCCACCTTTGGATATATGTCGTAAGGGTCCCCCCTATGAATTTGTTTCGTAAGGGTCCCCCCTTTGGATATATTTCGTAAGGGTCACCACTTTGAAGTTGTTTCATAAGGGTCCCTTCTTTGGCTCTACTTCATAAGGATCACCACTTTGGAGTTGTTTAATAAGGGTCCCCCTTTGGATTTTTTTTTTGGGAAGAGTCTCCCCTTTGGATTTGATTTGTGGAGGTCCTCCCTTTGGACTTATTTCGTAAGGGTCTCCCCTTTGAATTTTTTTCGCAAGGTTCCCCCTTTGGATATATTTCGTAAGGGTCATCACTTTGGATTTGTTTCATACCGGGCGCCTCTTTGGCTTTATTTTGTAAAGATCACCACTTTGGAGTTGTTATCATAAGGGTTCTCCCCTTGATTTTATTTCGTAAGGGTCCCCCCTTTCGATTTATTTGGTAAGGATCCCGTCTTTGAATTTTCTTCTAAGGGTTCCACTATTTGGATTTTATTCATAAGTGTCCCCCCTTTGGATTTATTGCGTAAGGGTCCCCTCTGGATTTCTTTCATAAGGGTTCCCCGTTTGGATACATTTCGTAAGGGTCACCACTTCGGAGTTGTTTCATAAGGGTCCCCCTTCGAATTTTTTTTGCAAGGGTCTCCCCTTTGGATTTAATTCGTGAATGTCCTCCCTTTGGACTTATTTCGTAAGGGTCTCCCCTTTGGATTCATTTCGTAAGGGTCCCCCTTTAGATTTATTTCGTAAGGGTTCCTCCTTTGAATTTTTTTCGCAAGGTTCCCCTCTTTGGATATATTCCGTAAGGGTCAACGCTTTCGATTTGTTTCATACCAGGCGCCCCTTTGGCTTTATTTTGTAAAGATGACCACTTTGGATTTCTTTTATAAGGGTTCCCCGTTTGGATAAATTTTGTAAGGGTCACCACTTTGGAGTTGTTTCATGAGGGTCCCACCTTTGGATATATGTCGTAAGGGTCCACCCTATGAATTTGTTTCGTAAGGGTCCCCCCTTTGGATATATTTCGTAAGGGTCATCACTTTGGATTTGTTTCATACCGGGCGCCCCTTTGGCTTTATTTCGTAAAGATCACCACTTTGGAGTTGTTATCATAGGGGTTCTCCCTTTGATTTTATTTCGTAAGTGTCCCCCCTGTCGATTTATTTCGTAAGGGTCCCCTCTTTGGATTTATTTCGTAAGGATCCCCTCTTTGAATTTTTTCTTAAGGATCCCCCATTTGGATTTTATTCATAAGTGTCCCTTCTTTGGATTTATTTCGTAAGGGTCCCCTCTTTGGATTTCTTTCATAAGGGTTCCCCGTTTGGATAAATTTTGAAAGGGTCACCACTTCGAAGTTGTTTCATAAGGGTCCCACCTTTGGATAGATGTCGTAAGGGTCCTCCCTATGAATTTATTTCGTAAGGGTCCCCCCTTTGGATACATTTCGTAAGGGTCACCACTTTGAAGTTGTTTCATAAGGGTCCCCCATTTGTATTTCACTCATAAGTGTCCCCCCTTTGGATATATTTTGTAAGGGTTCCCCCTATGGATATATTTCGTAAAGTTGACCACTTAGGAGTTGTTTCATAAGGGTCTCCACTTTTGATTTATTTCGTAAGGGTCCCCCCTTTGGATTCATTTTGTAAGGGTTCCCCCTATGGATATATTTGGTAAAGTTGACCCCTTAACAGTTGTTTCATAAGGGTCTCCCCTTTGGATATATTTCGTAAAAGTCCACCCTTTGGATATATTTCCTAAGAGTCCTCATTTGGATTTTAATGGTGAGGGTCTCCCCTTTAGTCTTATTTCTTAAGGGTCCTCCCTTTTGATTCATTTCGTAAGGGTCCCCCCTTTGGATGTATTTCTTAAGGGTCATCACTTTGAGTTTGTTTGATACGGGTCACCCTTTGGCTTTATTTCGTAAGGGTCCCCTCTTTCGATATATTTCGTAAGGGTCATCACTGAGTTTGTTTGATACCCCTTGCGAAATAATTTTCGAGCTATCTAGAACATTCTAGAAGTTTCTGGAATTTTCTAGTCCCTATCCAGCTTTTTTTGGATAGCTATTCCAGTTCTTTCTAGTTCAAGAAAATTCCAGTTGTTTCTAGCTTTCAAATCTTTCAGATGATAGAAACTTCAAAAATTGTTTTGTAGCCCCAAAAATTCCAGTTTTTTCTAGCTTTCAAGTTCTTTCAGAAGCCATAATTTTCTAGAATTTTGTCTGCTTAAGAAAATGCAAGTTTTTTCTAGCTCATAAATTTCTTTCAGAAGCTAGAATTTCTGAAAAATAAAAATGAGGTTGTAGCTGATCCCTTACAAATCAATCTAATTTTAATCTTATTTTATGGCTATCTTAATGGTAGCACAATTTTATCTTATTTTATTGGTGCCAAGTCCTATTCTATTACTAATTAAAAATATTACAAGGAAAATAGGGCATCTATCTTATTTGTTTTAATTTCATCCAAGTAGTGTATTGCTATTTTCTCAAAGCAAGCTTAAATTTATTGTCATGCAAAATAGTCTATTTGAATTCTATTTTATAGCATGATAGACTCAAGTAGTGTATTTTATTTCTATTTCTCAAAGACAAGCTGAAAAAATAGCATGCAAATTAAGCTATTTAAATACAAAAGATTAATATTATTCTTCTATGATAAAATATACTGTTTTACTCCATATTTCCCCCTGCAGGCAGTTCAGGTAAAGGCCAGTTCCTTTGTAAAATATTCATAAATTAGGTTATCATAATCATATTTTAAGGTAAAATAGCTACCACAGAATCCAGGGTATAAGCCCATCTACTTGTTAACACAAAAAACATCCAGTTATAAGACCTCTGTCCCCAACTTTTTACTATTAGCCATCACAGAACACTGTACATTAACTTCAATAGAAGATTAATATGAAATAATAACAAAAAGTTACTCATTGGCTGGATGGAGCACATGGCTTTTTGATGATTTGTACTGAGTTTGGGACAATTGATTAAAGACTAACAGCTGTTGGCTCATTTTTAAAACATTTTTCATCCACCATCTGTGAGAAGAATGTAATTCAGTAGAAAGGTTGCTTGGGGCTTGTTTGCCATCAGTTTAGACTGTCAGACTGTCGTTTTGGTATACAGAGACCACAGGTTGCTACAGGTTATTGATCACTGTGATATCAGGTCAGTGATGGTTTGGCCACATTCAAAAATTGTCTAGCAAGATGTCAGATAAAGACTGTCATTATTTTCATGATCCTGCTTTCTGGATGTGTATAATTTTGCATTTAGTTAAGTTGAAGGCATAGCCCCATGTAGGCTTGACAGTGTAGAGCAGCTAAACAATCCTTGTGCAAAAGGCTAACTTTAAATCATCAGTAAAGAGGGCTAATTGAAAGTCTTTGTGGAGATAGGCATGCATGTCATTTATGAATGATTGAGGAACATAAGGGGCCTAGAGGTTTTATTTTAAAAATTAATGTTTTACTGAAGATAGAAATAATATGGTCTGTTTCAAATCACATGCTAAACCTGTGATAGAAAAATGATTGAAAAACTATTTAAAGTGGACATGTGAAAACTCTGTGAAACACCATGCCTTAAATTTTTCTCAAGCAACCTGTGAAAAACCATGTGATTCAAACTGGATCAAAGAAAATATGTCCTGTATAATTTGAAAACTGCAGCTGGAACAGAAGTTCAATTTCATTCTGATGATCTGCATGAACTGTTAAATTTGCAAACCTTTTCTCTGGGCAAAACTGAATGATACAATCATGCTGAGAAGTTGCTTCATGTACCGGCTACAAATTTATTATCAGACAAAAGACTAACAGAAACATTGAACCAGGGTGTGTGTTACATAAAGCAGATGATTGTATACTTTTCTCTCTTTGAAATCTAGTAGGCCAGTCCTAAATAGCTGCCTCACACAGGAAAATAATTACTACTGTATTTTCATTCACACAATATTGTCTGAAATGAATCACACTGTAGCAGGATCTTGAAAAGGAAATTAACAGAATTATAGCAGACAATTCAATTTCCAGCCATAAAAAGAAACCCAAAATCTCACAACCAAGTTCCATGAAAGTCAAGAAAACTCATTGACAAAACTGAAATGCATATAATCACCATGCTTTAAGACCATAAAAACTTGCAGATGATATTATTACACTCTAAAATAATAAAATACTATATGGGAAACTTAGATTGCTTTTGTGAAACAACAATTCATTTGAAATACACATCATTACCAGATGATCACAAAATAACATAAGTCGTGCAGGAAGTACTGCAGTTCCAGGAATATATTAGAATCAGAATAAAAAACAAACTCACCTCCACCAGAATTCTCTTATCATGTTTTTGTGGTGTGTCCTGGTTTAGCTCCAACAATTTATAGTCTATTTTGAGTTCGTGTTCGATGGAGATTTGTTCCCGAAGTTAATTTCAACCACGAAAATGATTCGCATAACATACGGCGTACATTGTAGCAACAGCTTTTCCAAAATTGCGCAGGTTTATCTCTTTTCAGTCGGTTCCCTCCTTTGGCTTTATTTCGTAAGGGTCCCCCTTTGGATATATTTCGTAACGGTCATCAGTTTGAGTTTGTTTGATACGGGTCCCGCTTTGCCTTTATTTCGAAAGGGTCCCCCTTTGGATTTATTTCATAAGGGTTCCTCGACTGGATATATTTTTTAAGGGTCGCCACTTTGGAGTTGTTTAATAAAGGGTCCTCCCTTTGGCTTTATTTCCTTAGGGTCACCACTTTGGATTTCTTTCGTAAGGGTCCCCTTTTCGATTTATTTCGTAAGGGTCCCACCTTTGGATATATGTCGTAAGGGTCCCCCCTTTGGATATATTTCGTAAGGGTCACCAATTTGGATTTGTTTCATAAGGGTCCCCCATTTGGCTATATTTCGTTAGGGTCACCACTTTGGCTTTCTTTCGTAAGGGTCCTCCTTTTCGATTTCTTTCGTAAGGGTCCCCCCTTTGGATATATGTCGTAAGGGTCCCCCTTTGGATATATTTCGTAAGGGTCACCAATTTGGATTTCTTTCATAAGGGTCCCCCATTTGGCTTTATTTCGTTAGGGTCACCACTTTGGCTTTCTTTCGTAAGGGCCCCCCTTTTCGATTTCTTTCGTAAGGGTCCCCCCTTTGAATTTATTTCTTAAGGGTCCCCCCTTTGGATATATTTCGTAAGGGTCATCACTTTTGATTTGTTTTATACCGGGCGCCCATTTTGCTTTATTTGGTAAAGATCACCACTTTGGAGTTGTTATCATAAGGGTCCTCCCTTTCAATTTTTTTTGCAAGGATCTTCACGTTTGATTTATTTCCTAAGGTTCCCCCCTTTGGATCAATTTCGTAAGTGTGCCCCCTTTGGATATATTTCGTAAGGGTCACCAATTTGGAATTGCTTAATACAGTCCCCCCTTTGGCTGTATTTGGGAAGGGTAACCACTATTGAGTGTTTTTATAAGGGTCCCCTCTTTCAAATTTTTTGTATTTGTCTCCCATTTGAATTTATTTCGTAAGGGTCCCCCCTTTGAATTGATTTCGTAAGGGTCACCCCTTTGGAAATATTTCGTAAGGGTTCCTCCTTTTAATTTTTTACAAAAGGGTCCCCCTTTGGATATATTTCTTAAGGGTCATGACTTTGGATTTGTTTCATAGCGGGCGCCCATTTGGCTTTATTTCGTAAAGATAACCACTTTGGAATTGTTATCATAAGGTTCCCCGCTTTTAATTTTTTTTGCAAGGGTCTCCACTTTCGATTTATTTCGTAAAGGTCCCCCCCTTTTTTTCCTAAGGGTCCTCCATTTCGATTTCATTCGTAAGGATCCCCCTTATAGATTTATGTCGTAAGCATACCCCCTTTGGATTTATTTCGTAAGGTTCCCCCCTTGTTAATTATTTCATAAGGGTCGTTCCTTTGCAATTATTTCGTAAGGGTCCCCCTTTGGATTTATTTCCTAAGGGTTCCCCCTTTGGATTTATTTCGTAAGGGTGCCCTCTTTGGATTTCTTTCGTAAGGGTCTCCCCTTTGGATTTATTTCGTAAAGGTCCCCCCTTTGGATATATTTCCTAAGAGTCCTCATTTGGATTTTACTCGTAAGGGTCTCCCCTTTAGTCTGATTTCGTAAGGGTCCTCCCTTTAGACTTATTTCGTAAGGGTCCCCCCTTTGGATATATTTCGTAAAGTTCAACACTTTGGAGTTGTTTCATAACGGTCTCCCCTTTTGATTTTTTTCGTAAGGGTCTCCCCTTTCGAATTATTTCGTAACGGTCCCCCCTTTGAATATATTTTGTAAGGATTCGTCCTTTGAATTTTTTTCGCAAGGGTCCCCCTTTGGATATATTTCGTAAGGGTCATCATTTTGGATTTGTTTCATACCGGGTGCCCCTTTAGCCTTACTTCGTAAGGATCACCACTTTGGAGTTTTTTCATAAAGGTCCCCCCTTTGGATTTTTTTTACAAGAGTCTCGCGTTTGGATTTATTTCGTAAGGGTCCCCCCTTTGGATTTATATTGTAAGGGTCACCCCTTTGAATTTCTTTCGTAAGGGTCCCCCCTTTAAACTTTTTTTGCAAGGGTCTCCACTTTCGATTTATTTCGTAAGGGTCCCCCCTTTGGTCTCTCGTTTGGATTTTATCGTAAGGGTCCCTCCTTTGGATACATTTCGTAAGGGTTGCCCTTCTGGGTTTATTTCGTAAAGGTCCCCCCTATGGATATATTTCGTAAAGTTGAGCACTTTGGAGTTGTTTCATAAGGGTCCCCTCTTTGGATTTATTTCGTAAGGGTGCCCCCTTTGGATAAATTTCGTACGGGTTCCTCTTTTCAATTTTTTTCGCAAGGATCCCTCGTTTTCATTTTTTTCTAAGGTTCCCCTCTTTGGATTTTACTCGTAAGGGTCTCTCCTTTGGAGTTTATCGTAAGGGTCCCCCTTTGGATACATTTCGTAAGGGTTGCCCCTTTGGATTTATTTTGTAAAGGTCCCCCTTTGAATTTTTTCCTAAGGGTCCTCCGTTTCTAAGGGTTGCTCCTTTGAAATTTTTTCGCAAGGGTCCCCCCTTTGGATATATTTCGTAAGGGTCATCACTTTGGATTTGTTTTATACCGGGCGCTCCTTTGGCTTTATTTCGGAAAGATCACCATTTTGGAATTCTTATCATAAGGGTCCCCCCTTTAAACTTTTTTTGCAAGGGTCTCCACTTTCGATTTATTTCGTAAGGGTCCCCCCTTTGGTCTCTCGTTTGGATTTTATCGTAAGGGTCCCTCCTTTGGATACATTTCGTAAGGGTTGCCCTTCTGGGTTTATTTCGTAAAGGTCCCCCCTATGGATATATTTCGTAAAGTTGAGCACTTTGGAGTTGTTTCATAAGGGTCCCCTCTTTGGATTTATTTCGTAAGGGTGCCCCCTTTGGATAAATTTCGTACGGGTTCCTCTTTTCAATTTTTTTCGCAAGGATCCCTCGTTTTCATTTTTTTCTAAGGTTCCCCTCTTTGGATTTTACTCGTAAGGGTCTCTCCTTTGGAGTTTATCGTAAGGGTCCCCCCTTTGGATACATTTCGTAAGGGTTGCCCCTTTGGATTTATTTTGTAAAGGTCCCCCTTTGAATTTTTTCCTAAGGGTCCTCCGTTTCGATTTAATTCGTAAGATTGCCCCCTATGGATTTATATCGTAAGGGTACCCCCTATGGATATATTTCGTAAAGTTGAGTACTTTGGAGTTGTTTCATAAGGGTCGCCCCTTTGGATATATTTCCTAAGGGTCCTCATTTGGATTTTACTCGTAAGGGTCTCCCCTTTAGTCTTATTTCGTAAGGGTCCCCCCTTTGGATTTATGTTGCAAGGGTTCTCCCTTTTGATTTATTTTGTAAGGGTCTCCCGTTTGGATTTATTTTGTAAAGGTCCCCCCTTTGGATATATTTCCTAAGGGTCCTCATTTGGATTTTACTCGTAAGGGTCTCCCCTTTAGTCTTTCGTAAGGGTTCTCCCTTTGGATTTATTTCGTACGCGTCCGCCCTTTGGATTTTTTTCGTAAGGTTCCTCTTTTGGATTGTTTTTCTAAGGGTCCGCCCTTTGAGTTTTATTCGTAAAAGTCAAACCTTTGGATTTTTTTCCTAAGTTTACCCCGTTTGGATCGAATTCGTAAGGGTGCCCCCTTTGGATATATTTCGTAAGAGTCATCACTTTGGATTTGATTCATACCGGGCGCCCCTTTGGCTTTATTTTGTAAAGATCACCACTTTGGAATTGTTATCATAAGGGTCCCTCCTTTGAATTTTTTGCAAGGGTTTCCACTTTTGATTTATTTCGTAAGGGTCCCCCTTTGGATTTCTTTCGTAAGGGTCCCCATTTCGGATTTATTTCGTAAGGGTCCCCCTTTGGATTTATTTCGTAAGGGTTTCCCCTATGGATATATTTCGTAAAGTTGACCACTTAGGAGTTGTTTTATAATGGTCTCTCCTTTGGATTTATTTCGTAAAAGTCCCCCCTTTGGATATATTTCCTAAGATTCCTCATTTGGATTTTACTCGTAAGGGTCTCCCCTTTAGTCTAATTTCGCAAGGGTCCCCCATTTGGATTTTACTCATAACTGTCCCCCCTTTGGATTTATTTTGTAAAGGTCCCCCCTTTGGATTTCTTTCGTAAGGGTCCCCCTTTCGGATTTATTTCGTAAGGGTCCCCCCTTTGGATTTATTTCGTAAGGCCCCCCCCTTGGTTTTTTTTGCAAGGGTCTCCCCTTTGGATTTATTGCGTAAGGGTCCCCTCTTTGGATTTCTTTCGTAAGGGTCCCCTCTTTGGATTTATTTCGTAAGGGTGCCCCCTTTGTATTTATTTCGTAAGGGTTCTTCCTTTGGATTTATTTCGTAGGGGTTCCCCCTTTGGATGTATTTCTTAAGGATCATCACTTTGAGTTTGTTTGATACGGGTCCCTCCTTTGGCTTTATTTCGTAAGGGTCCCCCTTTGGATATAGTTCGTAAGGGTCATCAGTTTGAGTTTGTTTGATACGGGTCCCGCTTTGTCTTTATTTCGAAAGGGTCCCCCCTTTGGATTTATTTGATAAGGGTTCCTCGATTGGATATATTTTTTAAGGGTCACCACTTTGGAGTTGTTTAATAAGGGTCCTCCCTTTGGCTTTATTTCGTTAGGGTCACCACTTTGGATTTCTTTCTTAAGGGTCTCCCTGTTCGACTTATTTCGTAAGGGTCCCCAATTTGGATTTGTTTCGTAAGGGTTTCCCCTTTGGCTTTATTTCGTAAGGGTCCCCCTTTGGATATAGTTCGTAAGGGTCATCAGTTTGAGTTTGTTTGATACGGGTCCCGCTTTGTCTTTATTTCGAAAGGGTCCCCCCTTTGGATTTATTTCATAAGGGTTCCTCGATTGGATATATTTTTTAAGGGTCACCACTTTGGAGTTGTTTAATAAGGGTCCTCCCTTTGGCTTTATTTCGTTAGGGTCACCACTTTGGATTTCTTTCTTAAGGGTCCCCCTGTTCGATTTATTTCGTAAGGGTCCCCAATTTGGATTTGTTTCGTAAGGGTTTCCCCTTTGGATTTATTTCGTGAGGGTGACCCCTTTGGATATATTTCGTACGGGTTGCTCATTTCAATTTTTTTCGCATAGGTTTCCATTTTTTTTCTAAGGGTCCCCCTTTGGATTTTACTCGTAAGGGTCTCTCTTTTTGATTTTAACGTAAGGGTCCCTCCTTTGGATACATTTCGTAAGCGTTGTTCCTTTGGACTTTTTTCGTAAAGATCCCCCTTTGGATTTTTTCCTAAGGGTACTCCATTTCGATTTCATTCGTAAGGGTCCCCCCTATGGATTTATATCGTAATGGTACCCCCTTTGGATTTCGTAAGGGTTCCTCCTTTGAATTTTTTTCACAAGGTTCCCCCTTTGGATATATTTCGTAAGGGTCATCACTTTCGATTTGTTTTATACCGGGCGCCAATTTGGCTTTATTTGGTAAAGATCACCACTTTGGAATTGTTATCATAAGGGTCCTCCATTTGAATTTTTTTTGCAAGGATCTCCACTTTCGATTTATTTCGTAAGGGTCCCCCCTTTGGATCTATTTCGTAAGGGTCCCCCCCTTTGATTTATTTCGTAAGGGTTCCCCCTATGGATATATTTCGTAAAGTTGACCACTTTGGAGTTGTTTCATAAGGGTCTCCACTTTGGATTTGTTTCGTAAAGGTCCCCCCTTTGGATATATTTCCTAACGGTCCTGATTTGGATTTTACTCGTAAGGGTCTCCCCTTTAGTCTTATTTCGTAAGGGTCCTCCCTTTAGATTTACTTCGTAAGGGTCCCCCCTTTGGATGTATTTCGTAAAGTTCAACACTTTGGAGTTGTTTCATAACGGTCTCCCCTTTTTATTTATTTCGAAACGGTCCCCCTTTTGGATATATTTTGTAAGGGTTCTCCCTTTAAATTTTTTTTGTAAAAGTCCTCCCTTTGGATTTTTTCGTAAGATTCCCCTCTTCGAATTTTTTTCCTAGGGTTCCCCCGTTTGGATATTTTTCATAAGTGTACCCCCTTTGGATTTATTTTCTAAGGGTCGCTCCTTTCGATTTATTGCGTAAGGGTCCCCCTTTGGATATATTTCGTAAGGGTTATCGCTTTGGATTTGTTTCATACCGGGCGCCCCTTTGGCTTCATTTCGTAAGGATCACCACGTTGGAGTTGTTTCATAAGGGTCCACTCTTTGGCTGTATTTCATAAGGATCACCACTTTCGAGTTGTTTAATAAGGGTCCCCCCTTTGGATTTTTTTTGCAAGGGTCTCCCCTTAGGATTTAATTCGTAAGGGTCCCCCCTTTGGATATATTTCGTAAGGGTTCCCCCTTTGAATTTTTTTCGCAAGGGTCCCCCCTTTGGATATATTTCGTAAGGGTCATCACTTTGGATTTGTTTCGTACCGGGCGCCCCTTTGGCTTTAATTCCGTAAAGATCACCACTTTGGAATTGTTATCATAAGGATCCCTCCTTTGAATTTTTTTTGCAAGGGTCTCCCCTTTGGATTTTTTTCGTAAGGGTGCCCCCTTTGGATTTATTTCGTAAGGGTCCCTCTTTGGATTTCTTTCGTAAGGGTCCCCCCCTTTGGATTTCTTTCGTAAGGGTTCCCCCTATGGATATATTTCGTAAAGTTGACCACTTTGGAGTTGTTTTGTAAGGGTCTCCCCTTTGGATTTATTTCGTAAAGGTCCCCTTTTTTGATATATTTCCTAAGAGTCCTCATTTGGATTTTACTCGTAAAGGTCTCCCCTTTAGTCTGATTTCGTAAGGGTCCTCCTTTTGGATTTATTTCGTAAGGGTCTCCCCTCTGGATATATTTCGTAAAGTTCACCACTTTGGAGTTGTTTCATAACGGTCTCCCTGTTTTATTTATTTCGTAAGGGTCCCCCTTTTGGATATATTTTGTAAGAGTTCTCCCTTTAAATGTTTTTTTGTAAAAGTCCCCCTTTTGGATTCTTTTCTGAGGTTCACCTCTTTGGATTTTTTCCTAAGGGTCCCCCATTTGGATTTTATTCATAAGTGTCCCCCCTTTGGATGTATGTTGTAAAGTTCCCCCCTTTCGATTCATTCGTAAGGATTCGTCCTATGATTTTTTCTGGAAGGTTCCCCCCTTTGGATATATTTCGTGAGGTTCATCACTTTGGATTTGTTTCATACCGGGCGCCCCTCTGCCTTTATTTCGTAAGGATCACCACTTTGGATTTGTTTTATATAGATCCCCCCTTTTGATTTTTTTTACAAGGGTCTCCCCTTTGAATTTATTTCGTAAAGGTCCCCACTTTGGATATATTTCCTAAGGGTCCTCATTTGGATTTCACTCGTAAAGGTCTCCCCTTTAGTCTTATTTCGTAAGGGTCCTCCTTTTGGATTTATTTGGTAAGGGTCTCCCCTTTGGATGTAATTTGTAAAGTTCACCACTTTGGAATTGTTTCATAACGGTTTCCTTTTTTTATTTATTTCGCAAGGGTCCCCCTTTTGGATATATTTGTAAGGGTTCTCCCTTTAAATGTTTTTTGTAAAATTCCCCCTTTCTGATTTTTTTTGTAAGGTTCACCTCTTTGGATTTTTTCCTAAGGGTCCCCCATTTGGATTTTATTCATAAGTGTCCCCCCTTTGGATTTATTCGTAAGGGTCCCCCCTTTGGATATATTTCGTAAGGGTCATCACTTTGGATTTGTTTCATAACGGGCGCCCCTTTGGCTTTATTTCGTAAGGATCACCACTTTGGAGTTGTTCTATAAAGATCCCCCCTTTGGATTTTTTTGCAATGGTCTCCCCTTTGGAATTATTTCGTAAGGGTCCCCCCTTTGAATATATTTTGTAAGGATTCGTCCTTTGAATTGTTTTCGCAAGGTTCCCCCCTTTGGATATATTTCGTAAGGATCATCCCCTTGCGAAATGAAGCTGGATGATTCAAGAATTTTCTAGAATATTTCTGGAATTTTTCCAGCTTTAATTCTAGAAATTTCTTGAATTATTCCAGCTTTAAGACTAGAAATTTTTAGAAATTTCCAGGATGTTAAATGAAACAAAATTCAAAATTAAAGCTATAAAGATTTTTTGGAAATTTCTAGTCTGGAAATTTCTAGCATTAACCAGAATAATTAAGCTGGATTATTCAAGAAATTTCTAGAATATTGGTCCAGCTCTAAAACCAGAAATTTCTGGAAATTACCAGGATGTTAAATATGAAACACCAAAACTAGCAATTTCTGGAAGTTTATAATCGGGAATTTTCTAGCATTTAACGAGAATAATGAAGCTGGATTATTCTAGGATTTTTCCAGCACTAATTCAAGAAATTTCTAGAATTATTTTAGTTCTAGAATTCACCAAAATGATAATAATGGAGATCTAGAATTATTCCAACTTGTTGCAGAGAAATTTCTGGGAAGTTCTAGAATTATTCTAGGTTATGCTAGAAATTTTAGAATTTTTAATATGCTTTGAAATTATAATCCCTAGAAATGCAAGAACTAGCTTTAGAACAGCTTTAAAATAGTGAAAACTACAGAAAAAAATAGGGACAAAACAAGCATAAAATCAACTTATAGGAAGTTATCGTTAACGCATTTCTGTTCATTTGCGTCGGCTGGCCGTCAAAACAATGCGTAACGTCGGCTAATAAGAGTTTTCTCTAAGTAAATGAAGGTTGGAAAATTGTTGGAGATACTGTAATTTGAGATAAATCGGGAAAAATGAGGATAGCGAACAGAACATGATTATTTCACAGATCTCCACACAAAAGAAATGTGCAGAGACACGGCCGTGAGCGCTTGAAAGAGAAGAAACAACAGTCGGAAAACTATAGGTTCCCGAAGATGAAAGTGTCTGATGATTCAGTATAAAACGATGCATAGAAGTACGACTATCTAATTTTTTAAACAATTTGCCGGATTGCAATTTCCAGCGTACACATGAAATAAGAACTCGATGCCGCCGGCGCTCCGTTAAATTTCATGAAACTTGCCAATTTTAAGAAGTGCAAGCCAACTGCCTTAAAGAAGTGCTGACTACATTCCGCCACCATGGACACGCAATTTACAAACATTCACGAATTTTCAAAGGTACGTTTGGGGGAAAAAAAAGAAAGATTTACGGCACTGTGCGAGTCGCAATTTGAATCACTTTGACGGCCAGACGTAGACTTCAAAGAAGATTTACTAGAGATTTCATAATGCATTTGAAACACCCGTGCTATTTATACGGATAAAGTTATACACAAATGACCTTAATTATCTTCGGTTCTTCTGTCGACTACAGCTTGCCAAGGTTTCAGCGCAAGACTTCAGTTTTTCTGCCCAGTTGCTTCATTTTGAGTGGATTTATGAATTGTTTTCCATGGTTAAACACTTGGGAAAGCTTCATTCCTTAAACTGCTTTTCAATTGCCACAGAGTAGAAATTTCTCTCGCAAATGAAAGAAACCCTCCTCGCTTGAGTTTGAAAAAGATAAAATCAACAACGTCGCGTCCGCGCTTACATTTTGGCGCTCAAAAGAGAGAGCTTCTGATTGGTTAATGTGACTCGCTCCCAGTGCCAACGTGGGGCAACGAGAGGCCATTTTACACGTGAGGAAATAAAGTTTGCGAACGTCAAGTCAATGTAAAAGCGGTTAACTAAAATTATGAATATGGCTACCTGGTTGGAGCAATCTTCAGTAAAAAGAGATGGACCTGTGCAATTTTGGAAAAGCTGTTGCTACAATGTAAGCCGTATGTTATGCGAATCATTTTCGTGGTTGGAAAATTCGGGAACAAATCTCCATCGAACACGAACTCAAAATAGACTATAAATTGTTGGAGCTAAACCAGGACACACCACAAAAACATGATAAGAGAATTCTGGTGGAGGTGAGTTTGTTTTTTTATTCTGATTCTAATATATTCCTGGAGCTGCAGTACTTCCTGTACGACTTCTGTTATCTTGTGATCATCTGGTAATGATGTATATTTCAAATGAATTGTTGCATATCCCGGTGTACTTGTTTCACAAAAGCAATCTAAGTTTTCCCATATAGTATTTTATTATTTTAGAGTGTAATAATATCATCTGCAAGTTTTTATGGTCTTAAAGCATGGTGATTATATGCATTTTAGTTTTGTCAATGAGTTTTCTTAACTTTCATGGAACTTGGTTGTGAGATTTTGGGTTTCTTGTTATGGCTGGAGATTGAATTGTCTGCTATAATTCTGTTAGTTTCCTTTTCAAGATCCTGCTAGTGTGATTCATTTCAGACAATATTGTGTGAATCAAAATACAGTAGTCATTATTTTCCTTTGTGAGGCAGCTATTTAGGACTGGCCTACTAGATTTCAAAGAGAGAAAAGTATACAATCATCTGCTTTATGTACACACACCCTGGTTCAATTTTTCCTTTTGTCTGATAATAAATTTGTAGTACATGAAGCAACTTCTCAGCATGATTGTATCATTCAGTTGTGCCCAGAGAAAATGTTTGTAAATTTAACAGTTCATGCAGATCATCAGAATGAAATTGAACTTCTGTTCCAGCTGCAGTTTTCAAATTATATAGGACATATTTTCTTTGATCCAGTTTGAATTATATGGTTTTTCACAGGTTACTTGAGAAAAATTTAAGGCATGGTGTTTCACAGAGTTTTCACATGCCCACTTTAAATAGTTTTTCAATCATTTTTCTATCACAGGTTTAGCATGTGATTTGAAACAGACCATATTATTTCTATCTTCAGTAAAACATTAATTTTTAAAATAAAACCTCTAGGCCCCTTACGTTCCTCAATCATTCATAAATGACATGCATGCCTATCTCCACAAAGACTTTCAATTAGCCCTCTTTACTGATGATTTAAAGTTAGCCTTTTGCACAAGGATTGTTTAGCTGCTCTACACTGTCAAGCCTAGATAGGGTTATGCCTTCAACATAACTAAATGCAAAATTATACACATCCAGAAAGCAGGATCATGAAAATAATGACAGTCTTTATCTGACATCTTGCTAGACAATTTTTGAATGTGGCCAAACCATCACTGACCTGATATCACAGTGATCAATAACCAGTAGCAACCTGTGGTCTCTGTATACCAAAACGACAGTCTGACAGTCTAAACTGATGGCAACCAGCACCAAGCAACCTTTCTACTGAAATACATTCTTCTCACAGATGGGGGATGAAAAATGTTTTAAAATGAGCCAACAGCTGTCCCAAACTCAGTACAAATCATCAAAAAGCCATGTGTTCCATCCAGCCAATGAGTAACTTTTTGTTATTATTTCATATTAATTTTCTATTGAAGTTAATGTACAGTGTTCTGTGATGGCATATAGTAAACAGTTGGGGGACAGAGGTCTTATAACTGGGATGTTTTTTTGTGTTAACAAGTAGATGGGCTTATACCCTGGATTCTGTGGTAACTATTTTACCTTAAAATATGATTATGATAGCCTAATTTAAGAATATATTACAAAGGAACTGGCCTTTACCTGAACTGCCTGGGGAAATATGGAGTAAAACAGTATATTTTATCATTATTTTTAGAAGAAGAATATTAATCTTTTGTATTTAAATAGCCTATTTTGCATGCTATTTTTTCAGCTTGTCTTTGAGAAATAGAAATAAAATACACTACTTGAGTCTATCATGCTATAAGATAGAATTTAAATAGACTATTTTGCATGTCTATTTAAGCTTGCTTTGAGGAAATAGCAATACACTACTTGGATGAAATTAAAACAAATAAGATAGATACCCTATTTTCCTTGTAATATTTTAAATTAGTAATAGAATAGGACTTGGCACCAATAAAATAAGATAAAATTGTGCTACCATTAAGATAGCCATAAAATAAGATTAAAATTAGATTGATTTTGTAAAGGATCAGCTAAAACCTCATTTTTATTTTTCAGAAATTCTAGCTTCTGAAAGAAATTTATGAGCTAGAAAAAACTTGAATTTTCTTAAGCAGACAAAATTCTAGAAAATTATGGCTTCTGAAAGAACTTGAAAGCTAGAAAAAACTGGAATTTTTGGGGCTACAAAACAATTTTTGAAATTTCTAGCTTCTGAAAGATTTGAAAGCTAGAAACAACTGGAATTTTCTTGAACTAGAAAAAACTGGAATAGCTATCCAAAAAAAGCTGGATAGGGACTAGAAATTTCCAGAAACTTCTAGAATGTTCTAGAAAGCTCGAAAATCATTTCGCAATGGTCACTTTGCATTTGTTTCATGCCGGGCGCCACTTTGGCCTTACTTCGTAAGGATCACCACTTCGGAGGTGTTTCATAAAGGTCCCTCCTTTGGATTTTTTTCGCAAGAGTCTCCCCTTTGGATTTATTTCGTAAGGGTCCCCCCTTTGGATTTATTTCATAAGGGTCCCCCCTTTGGATTTCTTTCGTAAGGGTGCCCCCTTTGGATATATTTCGTACGGGTTCCTCCTTTCAAGTTATTTCGCAGGGGTCCCTCGTTTGCATTTTTTTCCTTCGAGTCCCACCTTTGGATTATACTCGTAAGGGTCTCTCCTTTGGATTATTTCGTCAGGGTCCCCCCTTTGTATATATTTCGTAAGGGTTGCTCCTTTGGATTTATTTCCTAAGGGTCCTCCATTTCGATTTCATTCAAAAGAGTCCCCCCCATGGATTTATGTCGTAAGCATACCCTCTTTGGATATATTTCGGAAGGGTTCCCCATATGGATTTAGTTCATAAGGGACCCCCGTTTGGATTCATTTTCTAAGGGTTCTCCCTTTGGATTTTATTGTAAGGGTCCCCCTTTGGATTTTTTTGAAAGGGTCCCCCCTTTGGATTTATTTCGTAAGGGTGCCCCCTCTGGATATATTTCGTCCTCCTCTAGAAATAGGGGTCCCCCCTTTGGCTTTATTTGGGAAGGGTAACCACTATTGAGTATTTTCATAAGGGTCCTCCCTGTGGACTTTTTTGTAAGGGTCTTTCCTTTGGATTTATTTCGTAAGGGTCGCCCCTTTTGATTTATATCGCAAGGGTCATCACTTTGGATTTGTTTCATAAGGGTCCCCCCTTTGAATTTACTGTGTGAAGGTCCCCCTTTTGGATACCCCCTTTGGATCTCGTAACGGTTCCTCCTTTGAATTTTTTTCACAAGGTTCCCCCTTTGGATATATTTCGTAAGGTTCATCACTTTGGATTTTTTTCATACCGGGCGCCCCTTTGATTTTATTCCGTAAAGATCACCACTTTGGAGTTGTTAGCATAAGGGTCCTCCCTTTCAATTTTTTTACAATGGTTTCCACGTTCGACTTACTTCGTAAGGGCGCCCTCTCTGGATTTCTTTCGTAAGGGTCCCCCCTTTGGATTTATTTCGTAAGGGTTCAACCTATGGATATATTTCGTAAAGTTGACCACTTTGGAGTTGTTTCATAAGGGTCTCCCCTTTGGATTTATTTCGTAAAGGACCCCCTTTTGGATTTACTTTATAAGTGTCCCCCCTTTGGATATATTTCGTAAAGTTCACCACTTTGGAGTTGTTTCATAACGGTCTCCCCTTCTGATTTATTTCTCAAGGGTTCCGCCTTTGAATTTTTTTCGCAAGGGTCCCCCCTGTGGATATATTTCGAAACGGTCATCACTTTGGATTTGTTTCATACCGGGTGCCCCTTTGGCTTTTCTTTGTAAGGATCACCACTTTGGAGTTGTTTCATAAAGGTCCCTCCTTTGGATTTTTTTTGCAAGGGTTTCCCGTTTGGATATATTTCGTAAGGGTCCCCCCTTTGGATTTATTTCGTAAGGGTCCCCCCTCTGGATTTCTTTCGTAAGGGTTCCCCTTTGGATATATTTCGTACGGGTTCCTCCTTTTAATTTTTTTCGCAAGGGTCCCTCGTTTGCATTTTTTCCCTAAAGGTCCCCCCTTTTGATTTTACTCGTAAGGGTCTCTCCTTTGGATTTTATCATAAGGGTCCCCCCTTTGGATACATTTCGTAAGGGTTCCCTTTTGGATTTATTTCGTAAAGGTCCGCCTTTGGATTTTTTCCTAATGGTCCTTTATTTCGATTTCATTCGTAAGGGTCCCCCTATGGATTTATATCTTAAGGGTACCCCCTTTGGATTTCGTAACGGTTCCTCCTTTGATTTTTTTTCACAAGGTTCCCCCTTTGTAAGGGTCATCACTTTGGATTTTTTTCATACCGGGCGCCCCTTTGATTTTATTTCGTAAAGATCACTTTGGAGTTGTTATCATAGGGTCCTCCCTTTCAATTTTTTTTAAAATGGTCTCCACGTTCGATATATTAAGGGTGCCTTCTTTGGATTTCTTTCGTAAGGGTCCCCCTTTTGGATCTATTTTGTAAGGGTTCTCCCTTTAAATGTTTTTTGTAAAAGTCCCCCCTTTGGATTTTTTCGTAAGGTTCACCTCTTTGGATTTTTTTCCTAAGGGTCCCCCATTTGGATTTTATTCATAAGTGTCCCCCCTTTGGATTTATTTTGTAAGGGTCGCCCCTTTCGATTTATTTCGTAAGGGTTCCCCTTTTGAATATATTTCGTAAGGATTCGTCCTTTGAATTTGTTTTCGCAAGGGTCCCCCATTTGGATATATTTCGTAATGGTCCCCCCCTTTGGATTTATTTCGTAAGGGTCGCCCCTTTCGATTTATATCGCAAGGGTCATCACTTTGGATTTGTTTCATAAGGGTCACCCCTTTGAATTTATTTTGTGAAGGTCCCCTTTTCGATTTATATCGCAAGGGTCATCACTTTGGATTTGTTTCATAAGGGTCACCCCTTTGAATATATTTTGTGAAGGTCCCCTTTTCGATTTATTTCGTGAGGGTCGCCACTTTGGATTTGTTTCACAAGGTTTCCCCTCTTTGGCTTTATTTCAGAAGGGTCACCACTATGGAGTTCTTTCATAAGGGTCCCTCCTTTGGATTTTTTTTGTAAGGGTCTCCTCTTTGGATTTATTTTGTAAGGTTCCCCTCTTTGGAATTATTTCGTAAGGATCCCCCTTTGGATATATTTTGTAATGGTCACCACTTTGGAGTTGTTTCATAAGGGTTGCCTCTTTGGCTTTATTTCGTAAGGGTCACCACTTTGGATATATTTTCTAATGGTCCTCATTTGGATTTTACTCGTAAGGGTCTCCCCTTTAGTCTTATTTCGTAAGTGTCCTCCCTTTGGATTGATTTCTTAAGTGTCCCCCCTTTGGATATATTTCGTAAAGTGCACCACTTTGGAGTTGTTTCATAACGGTCTCCCCTTTTGATTTGATTCTTAAGGGTCCCCCTTTTGGGATATATTTCGAAAGGGTTCTCCCTTTAAACTTTTTTGTAAAGGTCCCCCCTTTCAATTTTTTCGTAAGGTTCCCCATATTGGATTTTTTTCCAAAGGGTCCGCCATTTGGATTTTATTCATGTGTCTCCCCTTTGGATTTATTTTGTAAGGGTCGTCCCTTTGGATATATTTCGTAAGGATTCGTCCTTTGAATTTTTTTCGCAAGGGTCCCCCTTTGGATAGATTTCGTAAGTGATCACTTTGGATTTGTTTCATACCGGGCGCCCCTTTGGCGTCATTTCGTAAAATTTACCACTTTGGAGTTGTTTCATAAGGGTCTCGTCTGTGGCACTATTTCATAAGGATCACCACTTTGGAGTTGTTTAATAAGGGTCCACCCTTTGAATTTCTTTCGGAAGGGTACCCCCTTTGGATTTATTTCGTAAGGGTCCCCCCTTTGGATATATTTTATAATGGTCACCACTGTGGAGTTGTTTCATAAGGGTCGTCCCTTTGGCTTTATTTCGTAAGGATCACCACTTTGGAGTTGTTTAATAAGGGTCCCCCCTTTGGATTTCTTTCGGAAGGGTACCCCCTTTGGATTTATTTCGTTAGGGTCCCCCCTTTGGATATATTTTATAATGGTCACCACTGTGGAGTTGTTTCATAAGGGTCGTCCCTTTGGCTTTATTTCGTAAGGATCACCACTTTGGAGTTGTTTAATAAGGGTCCCCCCTTTGGATTTCTTTCGGAAGGGTACCCCCTTTGGATTTATTTCGTAAGGATCCCCCCTTTGGATATATTTTATAATGGTCACCACTTTGGAGTTGTTTCATAAGGGTCGCCCCTTTGGCTTTATTTCGTAAGGATCACCACTTTGGAGTTGTTTTATAAAGGTCCCCCCTTTCGACTTTTTTTGCAAGGGTCTCTCCTTTGGATTTAATTCTTAAGGGTCCCCCCATTGCATTTATTTCGTAAGGGTCTCCCCTTTGGATATATATCGTAGGGGTCCCCCCTTTGGATTTATTTCGTAAGGGTCACCAATTTGGATTTCTTTAATACGGGTCCCCCTTTCGCTTAATTTCGGTAGGGTAGCCCTTGCGAAATGATTTTCGAGCTATCTAGAACATTGTAGAGGTTTCTGGAAATTTCTAGTCCCTATCCAGCTTCTTTTGGATAGGTATTCCAGGTTTTTCTAGTTCAACAAAATTCCAGTTGTTTCTAGCTTTCAAATCTTTCAGAAGCTAGAAATTTCAAAAATTGTTTTGTAGCCCCAAAAATTCCAGTTTTTTCTAGCTTTCAAGTTCTTTCAGAAGCCATAATTTTCTAGAATTTTGTCTGCTTAAGAAAATTCAAGTTTTTTCTAGCTCGTAAAAGTCTTTCAGAAGCTAGAGTTTCTGAAAAATAAAAATGAGGTTTTAGCTGATCCCTTACAAATCAATCTAATTTTAATCTCATTTTATGGCTATCTTAATGGTAGCACAATTTTATCTTATTTTATTGGTGCCAAGTCCTATTCTGTTACTAATGTAAAATATTACAAAGAAAATAGGGCATCTATCTTATTTGTTTTAATTTCATCCAAGTAGTGTATTGCTATTTTCTCAAACCAAGCTTAATTAGTCATACAAAATAGTCTATTTGAATTCTATTTTATAGCATGATAGACTCAAGTAGTGTATTTAATTTCTATTTCTCAAAGACATGCTGAAAAAATAGCATGCAAAATAGGCTATTTAAATACAAAAGATATTATTCTTCTAAAAATGATGATAAAATATATAGAGATTACTTCATGGAAAGTGCGCGCGTACGGTTTTTATTCACGAGTTGTGAAGTATCATAAAACGAACGAGGGAGGCTTTGCGAGCGAGTGAGTTTTATGATACGAAACAACGAGTAAATAAAAACTGTACAAAGCACTTTCCATGATGTTTTCTGTTTATTATATACATACTGAGACATTTATGATTGGACCGGGAAACTCTTTAAAAGTAGTGAAAAATCGTCGTTCGCAGCTTGTGATTGGACGAACGATTTTTTTCACGTGTGAAAATAGTCGTTCGCGGCCTCTCATTGGCTAGAACTCATTTGCGTACGAAATTTTACGATATGGCTTTTTCGTGAGTATGTCTCAGTATGTATATAATAAACTTTTTTACTTCATATTTCCCCAGGCAGTTCAGGTAAAGGCCAGTTCTTTTGTAATATATTCTTAAATTAGGCTATCATAATCATATTTTAAGGTAAAATAGTTACCACAGAATCCAGGGTATAAGCCCATCTACTTGTTAACACAAAAAACATCCCAGTTATAAGACCTCTGTCCCCCAACTGTCTACTATATGCCATCACAGAACACTGTACATTAACTTCAATAGAAAATTAATATGAAATAATAACAAAAAGTTACTTATTGCCTGGATGGAGCACATGGCTTTTTGATGATTTGTACTGAGTTTGGGACAATTGATTAAAGACTGACAGCTGTTGGCTCATTTTAAAACATTTTTCATCCCCCATCTGTGAGAAGAATGTAATTCAGTAGAAAGGTTGCTTGGTGCTGGTTGCCATCAGTTTAGACTGTCAGACTGTCGTTTTGGTATACAGAGACCACAGGTTGCCACAGGTTATTGATCACTGTGATATCAGGTCAGTGATGGTTTGGCCACATTCAAAAATTGTCTAGCAAGATGTCAGATAAAGACTGTCATTATTTTCATGATCCTGCTTTCTGGATGTGTATAATTTTGCATTTAGTTACGTTGAAGGCATAGCCCCATCTAGGCTTGACAGTGTAGAGCAGCTAAACAATCCTTGTGCAAAAGGCTAACTTTAAATCATCAGTAAAGAGGGCTAATTGAAAGTTTTTGTGGAGATAGGCATGCATGTCATTTATGAATGATTGAGGAACGTAAGGGGCCTAGAGGTTTTATTTTAAAAATTAATGTTTTACTGAAGATAGAAATAATATGGTCTGTTTCAAATCACATGCTAAACCTGTGATAGAAAAATGATTGAAAAACTATTTAAAGTGGGCATGTGAAAACTCTGTGAAACACCATTGCCTTAAATTCTTCTCAAGTAACCTGTGAAAAACCATGTGATTCAAACTGGATCAACGAAATATAATACATATAAACATATAGTATAATTTGAAAACTGCAGCTGGAACAGAAGTTCAATTTCATTCTGATGATCTGCATGTTAAATTTACAAACCTTTTCTCTGCGCACAACTGAATGATACAATCATGCTGAGAAGTTGCTTCATGTACTACAAATTTATTATCAGACAAAAAGACTAACAGAAACATTGAACCAGGGTGTGTGCAGATGATTGTATACTTTTCTCTCTTTGAAATCTAGTAGGCCAGTCCTAAATAGCTGCCTCACAAAGGAAAATAATGACTACTGTATTTTGATTCACACAATATTGTCTGAAATGAATCACACTGTAGCAAGGATCTTGAAAAGGAAACTAACAGAATTATAGCAGACAATTCAATCTCCAGCCATTACAGGAAACCCAAAATCTCACAACCAAGTTCCATGAAAGTCAAGAAAACTCATTGACAAAACTGAAATGCATATAATCACCATGCTTTAAGACCATAAAAACTTGCAGATGATATTATTACACTCTAAAATAATAAAATACTATATGGGAAAACTTAGATTGCTTTTGTGAAACAAGTACACCGGGATATGCAACAATTCATTTGAAATACACATCATTACCAGATGATCACAAGATAACAGAAGTCGTACAGGAAGTACTGCAGCTCCAGGAATATATTAGGATCAGAATAAGAAACAAACTCACCTCCACCAGAATTCTCTTATCATGTTTTTGTGGTGTGTCCTGGTTTAGCTCCAACAATTTTTAGTCTATTTTGAGTTCGTGTTCGATGGAGATTTGTTCCCGAAGTTAATTTCAACCACGAAAATGATTCGCATAACATACGGCGTACATTGTAGCAACAGCTTTTCCAAAATTGCACAGGTCCATCTCTTTTTACTGAAGATTGCTCCAACCAGGTAGCCATATTTATAACTTTAGTTAACCGCCTTTAAATTGACTTGACGTTCCAAAATATATTTCCTCACGTGTGAAATGGCTTCTCGTTGCCCAACGTTGGCACTGGGAGCGAGTCACATTAACCAATCAGAAGCGCTCTCTTTTGAGCGCCAAAATGTAAGCGCGGACGCGACGCTGTTGATTTTATCTTTTTCAAACTCAAGCGAGGAGGGTTTCTTTCATTTGTGAGAGAAATTTCTACTCTGTGGCAATGGAAAAGCAGTTAAGGAATGAAGCTTTTCCCAAATGTTTAACCATGGAAAACAATTCATAAATCAACTCAAAATGAAGCAACTGGGCAGAAAAACTGAAGTTTTGCGCTGAAACCTTGGCAAGCTGAGTCGACAGAAGAACCGAAGATAATTAAGGTCAGTTGTGTATAAGCTTTATCCGTATAAATAGCACGGGTGTTTCAAATTCATTATGAAATCTCTAGTAAATCTTCTTTGAAGTCCACCTCTGGCCGTCAAAGTTATTCAAATTGCGACTCGCACACTGCCGTAAATCTTTCTGTTTTTTTTTTCCCAAACGTACCTTTGAAAATTCGTGAATGTTTGTAACTTGCGTGTCCATGGCGTGGCGGAACGTAGTCAGCACTTCTTTAAGGCAGTTGGCTTGCAATTCTTAAAATTGGCAAGTTTCATGAAATTTAACGGAGCGCCGGCGGCATCCAGTTCTTATTTCATGTGTACGCTGGAAGGCAAATTGTTTACAAAATTAGATAGTCGTACTTCTATGCATCGTTTTATACTGAATCATCAGACACTTTCATCTTCGGGAACCTATAGTTTTCCGACTGTTGTTTCTTCTCTTTCAAGCGCTCACGGCCGTGCTTCCGCATACTTCTTTTGTGTGGAGATCTGTAAAATAGTCATGTTCTGTTCGCTATCCCCATTTTTCCCGATTTATCTCAAATTACAGTTTCTCGAACAATTTTCCAACCTTCATTTACTAAGAGAAAACTCTTAATAGCCGACGTTACGCAATGTTTTGTATTTCGTAAAATTCAACACTTTGGAGTTGTTTCATAACGGTCTCCCCTTTTGATTTATTTCGTAAGGGTCCCCCATTTGGATTTATTTCGTAAGGGTCCCCCCTTTGAATATATTTCGTAAGGATTCGTCCTTTGAATTGTTTTTGCAAGGGTCACTCTTTGGATATATTTCGTAAGGGTCATCACTTTGGATTTGTTTCATACCGGGTGCCCCTTTGGCCTTACTTCGTAAAGATCACCACTTTGGAGTTGTTTCATAAAGAGGTCCCCCCTTTGGATTCTTTTGCAAGGGTGTCCTGTTTGGATTTATTTCGTAAGGGTCCCCCTTTGGATTTATTTCGTAAGGGTCACCCCTTTGAATATATTTTGTAAGGATTCCCTCTTTGGATTTATTTCGTAAGTAATTTGAAGTTGTTTCATAACGGTCTCCCCTTTTGATTTATTTCGTAAGGGTCCCCTTTTGGATTTATTTCGTAAGGGTCCCCCCTTTGAATATATTTTGTAAGGATTCGTCCTTTGAATTTTTTTCGCAAGGGTCCCCCTTTGGATATATTTCATAAGGGTCATCACTTTGGATTTGTTTCATACCGGGTGCCCCTTTGGCCTTACTTCGTAAGGAACTTACCACTTTGGAGTTGTTTCATAAAGAGGTCCCCCTTTGGATTCTTTTGCAAGGGTGTCCTGTTTGGATTTATTTCGTAAGAGTCCCCTTTTGGATTTATTTCGTAAGGGTCCCCCCTTTGAATATATTTTGTAAGGATTCGTCCTTTGAATTTTTTTCGCAAGGGTCCCCCTTTGGATATATTTCATAAGGGTAATCACTTTGGATTTGTTTCATACCGGGTGCCCCTTTGGCCTTACTTCGTAAGGAACTTACCACTTTGGAGTTTTTTCATAAAGGACCCCCCTTTGGATTTTTTTTGCAAGAGTCTCGCGTTTGGATTTATTTTGTAAGGGTCCCCCCTTTGGATTTATTTTGTAAGGGTCACCCTTTTGGATTTCTTTTGTAAGGGTCCCCTCTTTGGATTTATTTCGTAAGGGTTCCCCCTATGGATATGTTTCCTAAGAGTCCTGATTTGGATTTTACTCGTAAGGGTCTCCCCTATAGTCTTATTTCGTAAGGGTCCTCCCTTTAGATTTATTTCGTAAGGGTCCCCCCTTCTGACGTATTTCGTAAAGTTCACCACTTTGAAGTTGTTTCATAACGGTCTCCCCTTTTGATTTATTTCGTAAGGGTCCCCCTTTTGGATTTATTTCGTAAGGGTCCCCCCCTTTGAATATATTTTGTAAGGATTCGTCCTTTGAATTTTTTTCGCAAGGGTCCCCCTTTGGATATATTTCGTAAGGGTCATCACTTTGGATTTGTTTCATACCGGGTGCCCCTTTGGCCTTACTTCGTAAGGAACTCACTACTTTGGAGTTTTTTCATAAAGGACCCCCCTTTGGATTTTTTTTGCAAGAGTCTCGCGTTTGGATTTATTTCGTAAGGGTCACCCCTTTGGATTTATTTTGTAAGGGTCACCCTTTTGGATTTCTTTCGTAAGGGTTCCCTCTTTGGATTTATTTCGTGAGGGTGCCCCCTTTGGATATATTTCGTACGGGTTCCTCATTTCTATTTTTTTCGCAAGGGTCCCTCGTTTTCATTTTTTTTCTAAGGGTCCCCCCTTTGGATTTTACTCGTAAGGGTCTCTCGTTTGGATTTTATCGTAAGGGTTCCCCCTTTGGATACATTTCGTAAGGGTTGCCCCTTTGGATTTATTTCGTAAAGATCCCCCTTTGGATCTTTTCCTATGGGTCCTCCATTTCGATTTCATTCGTAATGGTCCCCCCTATGGATTTATATCGTAAGGGTACCCCCTTTGAATTTCGTAAGGGTTCCTCCTTTGAATTTTTTTCACAAGGTTCCCCAATTTGGATATATTTCGTAAGAGTCATCACTTTGGATTTGTTTCATACCGGGCGCCCCTTTGGCTTTATTTCCTAAAGATCACCACTTTGGAGTTGTTATCATAAGGGTCCTCTCTTTCAATTTTCTTTGCAAGGATCTTCACGTTCGATTTATTTCGTAAGGGTGCCCCCTTTGGATTTTTTTCGTAAGGGTCCCCCCTTTGGATTTATTTCGTAAGAGTTCCCGTTATGGATATATTTAGTAAAGATGACCACTTTGGAGTTGTTTCATAATGGTGTCCCCTTTGGATTTATTTCGTAAAGGTCCCCCCTTTGGATATATTTTCTAAGGGTCCTCATTTGGATTTTACTCGTAAGGGTCTCCCCTTTAGTCTTATTTCGTAAGGGTCCTCCCTTTAGATTTATTTCGTAAGGGACCCCCTTGGATTTATTTTGTAAGGGTCTCCCCTTTGGATTTATTTTGCAAGGGTTCTCCCTTTGGATTTATTTCGTAAGGGTTTCCCCTTTGGATTTATTTCGTAAGGGTCCGCCCTTTGGATTTTTTTCGCAAGGGTTCCTCTTTTGAATTGTTTTTCTAAGGGTCCCCCCTTTTAATTTTATTCGTAAGAGTCCATCCTTTCGAATTTTTTCCTAAGGTTCCCCCCTTTGGATTGATTTCGTAAGGTGCCCCCTTTGGATATATTTCGTAAGGGTCATCACTTTGGATTTGTTTTATACCGGGCGCTCCTTTGGCTTTATTTCGTAAGGATCACCTCTTTGGAGTTGTTTTATAAAGGTCCCCCCTTTGGATCTTTTTTGCAAGGTTCTCCCCTTTGCATTTAATTCGTAAGGGTCCCCCCTTTGTATTTATTTCGTAAGGGTCCCCGTTTTGGATATATTTCGTAAGGGTTCCTCCCTTGAATTTTTTTCGCATGGGTCCCCCTTTGGATAAACTTCGTAAGGATCATCACTTTGGATTTGTTTCATACCGGGCGCCCCTTTGGCTTTATTTCGTAAGGATCACCTCTTTGGAGTTGTTTTATAAAGGTCCCCCCTTTGGATTTTTTTTTCAAGGGTCCCCCTTTACATTTAATTCGTAAGGGTCCCCCCTTTGGATTTAATTCGTAAGGGTCCCCCTTTTGGATATATTTCGTAACGGTTCCTCCTTTGAATTTTTTTCGCAAGGGTCCCCCATTTGGATATATTTTGTAAGGGTCATCCCTTTGGTTTCTTTTCGTAAGGATCACCACTTTGGAGTTGTTTCATAAGGGTCCTCTCTTTGACTTTATTTTGTAAAGATCACCACTTTGGAATGGCTATCATAAGGGTCAACCGTTTGAATTTTTTTTGCAAGGGTCTCCACTTTCAATTTATTTCGTAAGGGTCCCCCCTTTGGATTTATTTCGTGAGGGTTCCCCCTATGGATATATTTTGTAAGGTTGACCACTTTGGAGTTGTTTCATAAGTGTCTCCCCTCTGGATTTATTTCGTAAAGGTCCCCCCTTTGGATATATTTCCTAAGGGTCCTCATTTGGATTTTACTCGTAAGGGTCTCCACTTTAGTCTCATTTCGTAAGGGTCCTTGTTTTGGAATTATTTTGTAAGGGTCTTCCCTTTGGATATATTTCGTAAAGTTCACTACTTTGGAGTTGTTTCATAACGGTCTCCCCTTTTGATTTATTTCGTAACGGTCCCCCTTTTGGATATATTTTGTAAGGGTTCTCCCTTTAAATGTTTTTTTGTAAAAGTCCCCCCTTTTGATTTTTTCGTAAGGTTCACCTTTTGGGTTTTTTTTCGAAGGGTCCCCCCTTTGAATATATTTTATAAGAATTCGTCCTTTGAATTTTTTTCGCAAGGGTCCCCCTTTGTATATATTTCGTAAGGGTCATCACTTTGGATTTGTTTCATACCGGGCGCCCCTTTGGCCTTACTTCTTTAGGATCACCACTTTGGAGTTGTTTCATAAAGGTCCCCTCTTTGGATTTATTTCTTAAGGATCCCCCTTTCCATCTATTTCGTAAGGGTCCCCCCTTTGGATTTCTTTTGTGAGGGTCCCCCCTTTTGATTTATTTCGTAAGGGTGCCCCCCTTGGATATATTTCGTACGGGTTCCTCCTTTCAATTTTTTTCGCAAGGGACCTTGGTTTGCAATTTTTTTTCTAAGGGTCCCACCTTTGGATTTTACTCGTAAGGTACTTCTCTTTGGATATTATCGTAAGGGTCCCCCCTTTGGATACATTTCGTAAGGGTTGCCACTTTACATTTATCTCGTAAAGGTCCCCCTTTGGATTTTTTTCCTAAGGGTCCTCCATTTCGATTTCATTTGTAACGGTCCCCCTATGGATTTATGTCGTAAAGGTACCCCCTTTGGATTTCGTAAGGGTTCATCCTTTGAATTTTTTTCGCAAGGTTCCCCCCTTTCGATATATTTTGTAAGGGTCATCACTTTGGACTTGTTTCATACCGGGCGCCCCTTTGGCTTCATTTCGTAAAGATCACCACTTTGAAGTTGTTATCATAAGGGTCCCCCCTTTGAATTTTTTTTGCAAGGGTCCTCCCTTTGGATTGATTTCGTAAAGGTCTCCCCTTTGGATATATTTCGTAAAGTTGACCACTTTGGAGTTGTTTCATAAGTGTCTCCCCTTTGGATTTATTTCGTAAAGGTCCCCCCTTTGGATGTATTTCTAAGGGTCCTCATTTGGATTTTACTCGTAAGGGTCTCCCCTTTAGTCTTATTTCGTAAGGGTCCTCCCTTTGAATTTTTTTCGCAAGGGTCCCTCCTTTGGATTTATTTCGTAAAGTTCACTACTTTGGAGTTGTTTCATAACGGTCTCCCCTTTTGATTTATTTCGAAACGGTCCCCTTTTGGATATATTTTGTAAGAGTTCTCCCTTTAAATTTTTTTTGTAAAAGTCCTCCCTTTGGATTTTTTCGTAAGGTTCCCCTCTTCGAATTTTTTCGTAAGGTTCCCCCGTTTGGATTTTATTCATAAGTGTACCCCCTTTGGATTTATTTTGTAAGGGTCGCTCCTTTTGACTTATTACGTAAGGGTCCCCCCTTTGAATACATTTCCTAAGGATTCGTCCTTTGAATTTTTTTCGCAAGGGTCCCCCTTTGGATATATTTCGTAAGGGTCATCAGTTTGGATTTGTTTCATACCGGACGCTCCTTTGGCTTCATTTTCGGATGGATAACCACTTTGGAGTTGTTTCATAAGGGTCCACTCTTTGGCTCTATTTCATAAGGATCACCACTTTCGAGTTGTTTAATAAGGGTCCCCCTTTGTATTTTTTTTGCAAGGGTCTCCCCTTTGGATTTAATTCGTAAGGGTCCCCCTTTGGATTTCTTTCGTAAGGGTCCCCCTTTGGATTTATTTCGTAAGGGTCCCCCCTTTGGATATATTTCGTAAGGGTCCCCCCTTTGGATATATTTCGTAAGGGTCCCCCTTTGGATTTCTTTCGTAAGGGTCCCCCCTTTGGATTTATTTCGTAAGGGTCCCCCTTTTGGATATATTTCGTGAGGGTCCCCCCTTTGGATATATTTCGTAAGGGTTCCTCCTTTGAATTTTTTTCGCAAGGGTCCCCCCTTTGGATATATTTCGTAAGAGTCATCACTTTGCATTTTTTTCATAGCGGGCGCCCCTTTGACTTTATTTCGTAAAGATCACCATATTAGAATTGTTATCATAAGGATCCCCCTTTGAATTTTTTTTGCAAGGGTCTCCCCTTTGAATTTTTTTCGTAAGGGTGCCCCCTTTGGATTTATTTCGTAAGGGTCCCTCTTTGGATTTCTTTCGTAAGGGTCCCCCCTTTGGATTGATTTCGTAAGGGTCCCCCTTTTGGATATATTTCGTAAAGTTCACTACTTTGCAGTTGTTTCATAACGGTCTCCCCTTTGGATTTATTTCGTAAAGGTCCCCCCTTGGATATATTTCCTAAGGGTGCTCATTTGGATTTTACTCTTAAGGGTTTTCCGTTTAGTCTTATTTCGTAAGGGTCCTCCCTTTGGATTTATTTCGCAAGGGTCCTCCCTTTGGATTTATTTCGTAAACTTCACCACTTTGGAGTTGTTTCATAACGGTCTTCCCTTTTGATTTATTTCGAAACGGTCCCCCTTTTGGATATATTTTGTAAGGGTTCTCCCTTTAAATGTTTTTTGTAAAAGTCCTCCCTTTGGATTTTTTCGTAAGGTTCCCCTCTTTGAATTTTTTTCCTAAGGTTCCCCCGTTTGGATTTTATTCATAAGTGTACCCCCTTTGGATTTATTTTGTAAGGGTCGCTCCTTTCAATTTATTGCGTAAGGGTCCCCCTTTGGATATATTTCGTAAGGGTTATCACTTTGGATTTGTTTCATACCGGGGGCCCCTTTGGCTTCATTTCGTAAGGATCACCACTTTTGAGTTGTTTCATAAGGGTCCACTCTTTGGATCTATTTCATAAGGATCACCACTTTCGAGTTGTTTAATAAGGGTCCCCCCTTTGGATTTTTTTTGCAAGGGTCTCCCCTTAGGATTTAATTCGTAAGGGTCCCCCCTTTGAATATATTTCGTAAGGGTCATCACTTTGGATTTGTTTCGTACCGGGCGCCCCTATGGCTTTATTTCGTAAAGATCACCACTTTGGAATTGTTATCATAAGGATCCCTCCTTTGAATTTTTTTGCAAGGGTCTCCCCTTTGGATTTTTTTCGTAAGGGTGCCCCCTTTGGATTTATTTCGTAAGGGTCGCTCTTTGGATTTCTTTCGTAAGGGTCCCCCCTTTGGATTGATTTCGTAAGGGTCCCCCCTATGGATATATGTCGTAAAGTTGACCACTTTGGAGTTGTTTCATAAGGGTCTCCCCTTTGGATTTATTTCGTAAAGGTCCCCCCTTTGGATATATTTCCTAAGAGTCCTCATTTGGATTTTACTCGTAAAGGTCTCCCCTTTAGTCTTATTTTTTAAGGGTCCTCCTTTTGGATTTATTTCGTAAGGGTCTCCCCTCTGGATATATTTCGTAAAGTTCACCACTTTGGAGTTGTTTCATAAAGGTCTCCCTTTTTTATTTATTTCGTAAGGGTCCCCCTTTTGGATATATTTTGTAAGGGTTCTCCCTTTAAATGTTTTTTGTAAAAGTGCCCCTTTTGGATTTTTTTGTGAGGCTCACCTCTTTGGATTTTTTCCTAAGGGTCCCCCATTTGGATTTTATTCATAAGTGTCCCCCCTTTGGATGTTTGTTGTAAAGGTCCCCCCTTTCGATTTATTCGTAAGGGTCCCCCCTTTGAATATATATCGTAAGGATTCGTCCTATGAATTTTTTTTCGCAAGGTTCCCCCCTTTGGATATATTTCGTGAGGTTCATCACTTTGGATTTGTTTCATACCGGGCGCCCTTCTGGCTTTATTTCGTAAGGATCACCACTTTGGAGTTGTTTTATATAGATCCCCCCTTTTGATTTTTTTACAAGGGTCTCCCCTTTGAATTAATTTCGTAAAGGTCCCCCCTTTGGATATATTTCCTAAGGGTCCTCATTTGGATTTCACTCGTAAAGGTCTCCCCTTTAGTCTTATTTCGTAAAGGTCCTCCTTTTGGATTTATTTTGTAATGGTCTCAACTTTGGATGTATTTTGTAAAGTTCACCACTTTGGAATTGTTTCATAACGGTCTCCCTTTTTTATTTATTTCGCAAGGGTCCCCCTTTTGGATATATTTTGTAAGGGTTCTCCCTTTAAATGTTTTTTGTAAAAGTCCCCCCTTCAGATTTTTTCGTAAGTTTCACCTCTTTGGATTTTTTTTCTAAGGGTCCCCCATTTGGATTTTATTTATAAGTGTCCCCCCTTTGGATTTATTCGTAAGGGTCCCCCCTTTGAATATATTTCGCAAGGATTCGTCTTATGAATTTTTTTCGCAAGGTTCCCCCCTTTGGCTTTATTTCGTAAGGATCACCACTTTGGAGTTGTTCTATAAAGATCCCCCCTTTGGATTTTTTTGCAATGGTCTCCCCTTTGTAATTATTTTGTAAGGGTCCCCCCTTTGAATATATTTTGTAAGGATTCGTCCTTTGAATTTTTTCGCAAGGTTCCGCCCTTTGGATATATTTCGTAAGGGTCATCACTTTGCATTTGTTTCATACCGGGCGCCACTTTGGCCTTACTTCGTAAGGATCACCACTTTGGAGGTGTTTCATAAAGGTCCCCCCTTTGGATTTTTTTCGCAAGGGTCTCCCCTTTGGATTTATTTCGTAAGGGTCCCCCCTTTGGATTTATTTCGTAAGGGTGCCCCCTTTGGATATATTTCGTACGGGTTCCTCCTCTCAAGTTATTTCGCAGGGGTCCCTCGTTTGCATTTTTTTTCTAAGAGTCCCACCTTTGGATTACACTCGTAAGGGTCTCTCCTTTGGATTTTTTCGTCAGGGTCCCCCCTTTGGATATATTTCGTAAGGGTTGCTCCTTTGGATTTATTTCGTAAAGGTCCCCCTTTGGATTGTTTTCGTAAGGGTCCTCCATTTCGATTTCATTCGAAAGAGTCCCCCCTATGGATTTATGTCGTAAGCATACCCTCTTTGGATATATTTCGGAAGGGTTCCCCCTATGGATTTATTTCTTAAGGGACCCCCGTTTGGATTCATTTTCTAAGGGTTCTCCCTTTGGATTTTATTGTTAGGGTCCCCCCTCTGAATTTTTTTCGCAAGGATCCTTCATTTGGATTATTTTTGTAAGGGTCTCCCCTTGGATTTTATTGTAAGGGTCCCCCTTTGGATTTCTTTGTAAGGGTCCCCCTTTGGATATATTTCGTAGGGGTCCCCCCTTTGGATTTATTTCGTAAGGGTGCCCCCTCTGGATATATTTCGTAAGGGTCACCAATTTGGATTTGTTTAATACGGTTCCCCCCTTTGGCTTTATTTGGGAAGGGTAACCACTATTGAGTGTTTTCATAAGGGTCCTCCCTGTGGACTTTTTTGTAAGGGTCTTCCCTTTGGATTTATTTCGTAAGGGTCGCCCCTTTCGATTTATATCGCAAGGGTCATCACTTTGGATTTGTTTCATAAGGGTCCCCCCTTTGAATTTATTGTGTGAAGGTCCCCCTTTTGGATTTATTTCGTAAGGGTCACCACTTTGGATTTGTTTCACAAGGGTTCCCCTCTTTGGCTTCATTTCGTAAGGGTCACCACTGTTGTCCCTCCTTTGGATTTTTTTTGTAAGGGTCTCCCCTTTGGATTTACTTCGTATGTTCCCCTCTTTGGAATTATTTCGTAAGGATCCCCACGGTGAATTTTTTTCGTAAGGGTCCCACCTTTGGATTTTATTCGTAAGAGTCACCCCATTTTGGATTTATTTCGTATGGGTCCCCCCTTTGGATATATTTTGTAAGGGTCACCACTTTGGAGTTGTTTCATAAGGGTCGCTCCTTTGGCTTTATTTCGTAAGGGTCACCACTTTGGAGTTGTTTCATAAGGGTCCGCCCTTTGGATTTTTTTGGAAGGGTCTCTCCTTTTGATGTATTTAATAAGGGTTCCCCCTTTCGATTTATTTCAGAAGGGACCCCCCGTTGGATTTATTGTGTAAGGGTTCTCCCTCTAAAGGTTTTTTGTAAAAGACCCCCCTTTGGATTTTTTCGTAAGGGTCCCTCCTTTGGATTTATTTTGTAAGGGTCCTCCCTTTGGATTGATTTCGTAAGGTTACCCGCTTTGGATTTTCTTCCTAAGGGTCCCCCATTTGGATTTTATTCATAAGTGTCCCTCCTTTGGATTTTTTCGCTAACTGTCCTCCATTTGGATTTTTCTCGTAAGGGTCCCCCATTTGGATTTATTTCGTAAGGGTCCCCCTTTGGAGTTATTTCGCAAGTATCCCCCCTTTGGATATATTTCGT
Organism: Plumapathes pennacea; assembly: GCA_964036295.1. Classification (NCBI taxonomy): domain Eukaryota; kingdom Metazoa; phylum Cnidaria; class Anthozoa; order Antipatharia; family Myriopathidae; genus Plumapathes; species Plumapathes pennacea. The sequence continues at coordinate 25,894,898 of OZ038463.1, read as the reverse complement.
AAAGGTGCCCCTTTCGATTTCTTTTGCTTAAGGGTCCTCCATTTGGATTTTATTCGTAAGGGTCTCCCCTTTGGATTTATTTCGTAAGGGTCCGTCCTTTGGATTTTTTTCGTAAGGGTTCCTCTTTTGGATTGTTTTTCCAAGGGTCCCCCCTTTGAATTTTATTCGTAAGAGTCCACCCTTTCGATTTTTTTCCTAAGGGTCACCGCTTTGGATATATTTCGAAATGGTTGCCCGTTTTGATTTATTTCATTAGGGATCCCCTTTGGATTTATTTTGTAAGGGTTCCTCCTTTGGATATATATCGTAGGCCTCCCGTTTAGATTAATTTCGTAGAGGTCCCCCATTTGGATTGATTTCTTAAGGGTACCCCCTTTGGATTTTATTCATAAGTGTCCCCCTTTTGGATTTTTTTGCTAACTGTCCTCCATTTGGATTTTTCTCGTAAGGGTCCCCCCTCTGGATTTATTTCGTGAGGGTCTCCCTTTGGATTTATTTCGCAAGTATCCCCCCTTTGGATATGTTTCGTAAGGGTCACCAATTTGGATTTTTTTCATACGGTCCCCCCTTTGGCTTTTTTTTGAAGGGTAACCACTTTTGAGTTGTTTCATAAGGGTCCCCCTTTGGATTTTTTTGTAAGGGTCTCCCCTTTGGATTTATTTCGTAAGGGTCCCCACTTTGAATTTTTTTCGTAAGGGTCACCGTTTCCAATATATTTCGTAAGGGCCCCCCTTTGGATTGAATTCGTAAAGGTCCCCCCTTTGGATTTTTTTCCTAAGGGTCATTCACTTGGATTTTACTCGTAAGGGTCCCCCCTTTGCAAATATTTCGTAGAGGTCCCGCCTTTGGATTTATTTCGTATAGGTCACCAATTTGGATTTGTTTCATACGGGTCCCTCCTTTTCCTTTATTTCGTAAGGGTGAACACTTTGGAGTTGTTTTATAAGGTTCCCCTCTTTGGATTTTTTTTAAGGGTCTCCTCTTTGGATTTACTTCGTAATGGTCACCACTTTGGAGTTGTTTAATAAGGGTTCCCCTGTTTGGATATTTTTGCAAGGGTCTCCCCTTTGGATTTAATTCGTAAGGGTCCCCCTTTGGATATTTTTGGTAAGGGTCCCCCCTTTGGATTTATTTCGTAAGGGTTCCCCCTTTGAATTTTTTTCGCGAGGGTCCCCCCTTTGGATATATTTCGAAAGGGTCATCACTTTGGATTTGCTTCATACCGGGCGCCCTTTGGCTTCTTTTCGTAAGGATCACCACTTTCCAGTTGTTTCATAAGGGTTCCCCCTTTGGCTCTATTTCATAAGGATCATCACCTTGAAGTTGTTTCATAAGGGTCCCCCTTTGGATTTTATTGTAAGGGTCTCCCCTTTGGATTTATTTCGTAAGGGTCCCCACTTTGGATTTTTTTCGTTAGGGTCCCCCCTTTGGATTTTTTTTGCCCCCTTTGTATATATTTCGTAAGGGTTCCTCCTTTGAATTTTTTTCGCAAAGTTCCCCCCTTTGCATATATTTCTGAAGGGTAATCACTTTGAGTTTGTTTCATACGGGTCTCCCCTTTGGCTTTATTTCGTAAGGGTCACCCCTTTGGATTTATTTTATAAGGGTTCCCCGTTTGGATATATTTTGTAAGGGTCACCACTTTGGAGTTGTTTCATAAGGTTCCTCCTTTGGCTTTATTTCGTTAGCTTCACCACTTTGGATTTCTTTCGTAAGGGTCCCCCTTTTGGATAGATTTCGTAAGGGTCCCACCTTTGGATATATGTCGTAAGGGTCCCCCCTTTCAATTTATTTCGTAAGGGTCCCCCCTTTGGATATATTTTGTAAGGGTCACCACTTTGAAGTTGTTTCATAAGGGTCCCCTCTTTGGCTCTATTTCATAAGAGTCACCACTTTGGAGTTGTTTAATAAGGGTTCCCCTGTTTGGATTTTTTTGCAAGGGTCTCCCCTTTGGATTTAATTCGTAAGGGTCCCCCCTTTGGATTTCTTTCGTAAGGGTCCCCCACTTGGATTGATTTCGTAAGGGTCCCCCTTTGGATATATTCCGTAAGGGTCACCAATTTGGATTGTTTCATACGGGTCCCCCCTTTGGATTTACTTCGTAAGGGTCCCCCTTTGGATATATTTCGTAAGGGTCACCAATTTGGATTGTTTCATACGGGTCCCCCCTTTGGCTTTATTTCGGAAGGGTAACCACTTTTGAGTTGTTTCATAAGGGTTCCCCCCTTTGGATTTTTTTTAAGGGTCTCCCCTTTTGATTTACTTCGTAAGGGTCCCCCTTTGGATTTAATTCGTAAGGGTCACCCCTTTGGATTTCTTTCGTAAGGGTCCCCCCTTGGATTTCTTTCGTAAAGGTCCCCCCTTTGGATATATTTTGTAAGGGTTCCTCCTTTGAATTGTTTCGCAAGGTTCCCTCCTTTGGATATATTTTGTAAGGGTCATCACTTTCTATTTGTTTCATACCGGGCGCCCCTTTGGCTTCATTTCGTAAGGATCACCACCTTGGGGTTGTTTCATAAGGTTCCCCCCTTTGGCTCTATTTCATAAGGATCACCACCTCGGAGTTGTTTCATAAGGGTCCCCCCTTTGGAATTTTTTTGCAAGGGTCTCCCCTTTGGATTTAATTCGTAAAGATCCTCCCTTTGGATTTATTTCGTAAGGGTCCCTCTTTGGATTTCTTTCCTAAGGGTCCCCCATTTGGATTTATTTCGTAAGGGTGCCCCCTTTGTATATATTTCGTAAGGGTTCCTCCTTTGAATTTTTTTCGCAAGGTTCCCCCCCTTTGGATATATTTCGTAAGGGTCATCACTTTGGATTTGTTTATACCGGGCGCCCCTTTTGCTTTATTTCGTAAAGATCACCACTTTGGAGTTGTCATCATAAGGGTCCCCCTTTGAATTTTTTTTGCAAGGGTCTCCACTTTCGATTTATTTCGTAATGGTCCCCCCTTTGGATTTATTTCGCAAGGGTCCCCCTTATGGATATATTTCGTAAAGTTGACCACTTTAGAGTTGTTTCATAAGGGTCTCCCTTTGGATTTATTTCGTAAAGGTCCCCCCTTTGGATATATCCTTGAAAAATGAAGCTGGATGGTTCTAGAATTTTCTAGAATATTTCTGGAATTTTTCCACCTTTCAATCTAGAAATTTCTTGAATTATTCTAGCTTTAAGACTAGAAAATTTAAAAAATTTCCAGGATGTTAAATGAAACAAAATTCAAAATTAAAGCTATAAATATTTTCTGGAAATTTCTAGCATTAAACAGAATAATGAAGCTGGATTATTCAAGAAATTTCTGGAATTTTAGTCCAGCTCTAAATCTAGAAATTTCTGGAAATTACCAGGATGTTAAATGTGAAACACCAAAACTAACAATTTCTGGAAATTTATAATCTGGAAATTTCTAGCATTAACCAGAATAGTGAGGCTGGATTATTCTAGGATTTTTCCAGCACTAGTTCAAGAAATATCTAGAATTATTTTAGTTCTAGAATTCACCAAAGCGATAATAATGGAGATCTAGAATTATTCCAACTTGTTGCAGAGAAATTTCTGGGAATTTTTAGAATTATTCTAGGTTATGCTAGAAATTTCTAGAATTTTTAATATGCTTCGAAATTATAATCCCTAGAAATGCAAGAACTAGCTTTAGAACAGCTTTAAAATAGTGAAAACTACAGATAAAATAGGGACAAAACAGGCATAAAATCAGTTTATGGGAAGTTATCGTAACGCATTTCTGTTCATTTGCGTCGGCTGGCCGTCAAAACATTGCGTAACGTCGGCTATTAAGAGTTTTCTCTTAGTAAATGAAGGTTGGAAAATTGTTCGAGAAACTGTAGTTTGAGATAAATCGGGAAAAATGGGGATAGCGAAAAGAACATGATTATTTCACAGATCTCCACACAAAAGAAGTATGCAGAGGCACGGCCGTGAGCGCTTGAAAGAGAAGAAACAACAGTCGGAAAACTATAGGTTCCCGAAGATGAAAGTGTCTGATGATTCAGTATAAAACAATGCATAGCAGTACGACTATCTAATTTTGTAAACAATTTGCCTTCCAGCGTACACATGAAATAAGAACTCGATGCCGCCGGCGCTCCGTTAAATTTCATGAAAGTTGCCAATTTTAAGAATTGCAAGCCAACTACCTTAAAGAAGTGCTGACTACGTTCCGCCACCATGAACACGCAAGTTACAAACATTCACGAATTTTCAAAGGTACGTTTGGGAAAAAAAACAGAAAGATTTACGGCACTGTGCGAGTCGCAATTTGAATCACTTTGACGGCCAGAAGTGGACTTCAAGAAGATTTACTAGAGATTTCATAATGCATTTGAAACACCCGTGCTATTTACTGACCTTAATTATCTTCGGTTCTTCTGTCCATTCAACTTGCCAAGGTTTCAGCGCAAAACTTCAGTTTTTCTGCCCAGTTGCTTCATTTTGAGTTGATTTATGAATTGTTTTCCATGGTTAAACATTTGGGAAAAGCTTCATTCCTTAACTGCTTTTCCATTGCCACAGACTAGAAATTTCTCTCGCAAATGAAAGAAACCCTCCTCGCTTGAGTTTGAAAAAGATAAAATCAACAACGTCGCGTCCGCGCTTACGTTTGGCGCTCAAAAGAGAGCGCTTCTGATTGGTTAATGTGACTCGCTCCCAGTGCCAACGTGGGGCAACGAGAGGCCATTTTACACGTGAGGAAATATAGTTTGTAAACGTCAAAGTCAATTTAAAGGCGGTTAACTAAAATTATGAATATGGCTACCTGGTTGGAGCAATCTTCAGTAAAAAGAGATGGACCTGTGCAATTTTGGAAAAGCTGTTGCTACAATGTACGCCATATGTTATGCGAATCATTTTTGTGGTTGAAATTAACTTCGGGAACAAATCTCCATCGAACACGAACTCAAAATAGACTATAAATTGTTGGAGCTAAACCAGGACACACCACAAAAACATGATAAGAGAATTCTGGTGGAGGTGAGTTTGTTTTTTATTCTGATTCTAATATATTCCTGGAACTGCAGTACTTCCTGTACGACTTCTGTTATCTGGTGATCATCTGGTAATGATGTATATTTCAAATGAATTGTTGCATATCCCGGTGTACTTGTTTCACAAAAGCAATCTAAGTTTTCCCATATAGTATTTTATTATTTTAGAGTGCAATAATATCATCTGCAAGTTTTTATGGTCTTAAAGCAAAGTGATTATATGCATTTCAGTTTTGTCAATGAGTTTTCTTGACTTTCATGGAACTTGGTTGTGAGATTTTGGGTTTCTTGTTATGGCTGGAGATTGAATTGTCTGCTATAATTCTGTTAGTTTCCTTTTCAAGATCCTTGCTACAGTGTGATTCATTTTAGAGAATATTGTATGAATCAAAATACAGTAGTCATTATTTTCCTTTGTGAGGCAGCTATTTAGGACTGGCCTACTAGATTTCAAAGAGAGAAAAGAATACAATCATCTGCTTTATGTACACACACCCTGGTTCAATGTTTCTGTTAGTCTTTTGTCTGATAATAAATTTGTAGTACATGAAGCAACTTCTCAGCATGTTGTATCATTCAGTTGTGCCCAGAGAAAAGGTTTGTAAATTTAACAGTTCATGCAGATCATCAGAATGAAATTGAACTTCTGTTCCAGCTGCAGTTTTCAAATTATATAGGACATATTTTCTTCGATCCAGTTTGAATCACATGGTTTTTCACAGGTTACTTGAGAAAAATTTAAGGCAATGGTGTTTCACAGAATTTTCACATGTCCACTTTAAATAGTTTTTCAATCATTTTTCTATCACAGGTTTAGCATGTGATTTGAGACAGACCATATTATTTCTATCTTCAGTAAAACATTAATTTTTAAAATAAAACCTCTAGGCCCCTTATGTTCCTCAATCATTCATAAATGACATGCATGCCTATCTCCACAAAGACTTTCAATTAGCCCTCTTTACTGATGATTTTAAGTTAGCCTTTTGCACAAGGATTGTTTAGGTGCTCTACACCGGTGAAGCCTAGATGGGCCTTCAACGTAACCAAATGCAATGCAAAATTATACACATCCAGAAAGCAGGATCATGAAAATAATGACAGTCTTTATCTGACATCTTGCTAGACAATTTTTGAATGTGGCCAAACCATCACTGACCTGATATCACAGTGATCAATAACCTGTAGCAACCTGTGGTCTCTGTATACCAAAACGACAGTCTGATAGTCTAAACTGATGGCATTCAGCACCAAGCAGCCTTTCTATTGAATTACATTCTTCTCAGAGATGGGGGATGAAAAATGTTTTAAAATGAGCCAATAATAAATAATTGGCTCAGGACCAGTACAGCTGTCAGTCTTTAATCAATTGTCCCAAACTCAGTACAAATCATCAAAAAGCCATGTGCTCCATCTAGTCAATGAGTAACTTTTTGTTATTATTTCATATTAATTTTCTATTAAAGTTTGTTCTGTGATGGCATATAGTAAACAGTTGGGGGACTTATAACGTGGATGTTTTTTGTGTTAACAAGTAGATGGGCTTATACTCTGGATTCTATGGTAGTTATTTTACCTTAAAATATGATTATGATAGCCTAATTTATGAATATTTTACAAAGGAACTGGCCTTTACCTGAACTGCCTGGGGAAGTATGGAGTAAAACAGTATATTTTACCATCATTTTTAGAAGAATAATATTAATCTTTTGTATTTAAATAGCCTATTTTGCATGCTATGTTTTCAGCTTGTCTTTGAGAAATAGAAATAAAATATACTACTTGAGTCTATCATGCTATAAAATAGAATTCAAATAGACTATTTTGCATGACTATTTAAGCTTGCCTTGAGAAAATAGCAATACACTACTTGGATGAAATTAAAACGAATAAGATAGATGCCCTATTTTCCTTGTAATATTTTAAATTAGTAATAGAATAGGACTTAATTGGCACCAATAAAATAAGATAAAATTGTGCTACCATTAAGATAGCCATAAAATAAGATTAAAATTAGATTGATTTTGTAAGGGATCAGCTAAAACCTCATTTTTATTTTTCAAAGATTCTAGCTTCTGAAAGAAATTTATGAGCTAGGAAAAACTTGAATTTTCTTAAGCAGACAAAATTCTAGAAAATTATGGCTTCTGAAAGAACTTGAAAGCTAGAAAAAACTGGAATTTTTGGGGCTACAAAACAATTTTTGAAAGTTCTAGCTTCTGAAAGATTTGAAAGCTAGAAACAACTGGAATTTTCTTGAACTAGAAAAAACTGGAATAGCTATCCAAAAAAAGCTGGATATGGACTAGAAATTTCCAGAAACTTCTAGAATGTTCTAGATAGCTCGCAAATCATTTCGCAAGGGTATTTCCTAAGGGTCCTCATTTGGATTTTACTCGTAAGGGTCTCCCCTTTAGTCTTATTTCGTAAGGGTCCTCCCTTTGGATTTATTTCGTAAGGGTCCCCCCTTTGGATATACTTAAAGTTCACCAGTTTGGAGTTGTTTCATAACGGTCTCCCCTTTTGATTTATTTCGTGAGGGTCCCCCTTTTGGATATATTTTGTAAGGGTTCTCCCTTTAAATATTTTTTGTAAAAGGTCCCCCCTTTGGATTTTTTTGTAAGGCTCCCCTCTCTGGATTTTTTTCCTAAGGGTCCCCCATTTGGATTTTATTCATAAGTGTCCCCCCTTTGGATTTATTTTGTAAGGGTCCCCCCTTTCGATTTATTTCGTAAGGGTCCCCCCTTTGAATATATTTCGTAAGGATTCGTCCTTTGAATTTTTTTTTGCAAGGGTCTCCCCTTTGGATATATTTCGTAAGGGTCCCCCCATTGGATTTATTTCGTAAGGGTGCCCCCTTTGGATATATTTCGTACGGGTTCCTCCTTTCAATTATTTTCGCAAGGGTCCCTCGTTTGCATTTTTTTCTAAGGGTCCCCCCTTTGGATTTTACTCGTAAGGGTCTCTCCTGTGGATTTTATCGTCAGGGTCCCCCATTGGCTACATTTCGTATCGGTTGCCCCTTTGGATTGATTTCGTAAAGGTCTCCCCTTTGGATTTTTTTCATAAGGGTCCTCCATTTGGATTTCATTCGTAAGGGTCCCCCCTATGGATTTATGTCGTAAGGGTACCCCCTTTGGATTTATTTCGTAAGTGTCCCCCCTTCTTATTTATTCCAGGGTCGTTCCTTTGCATTTATTTCGTAAGGGTCCCCCATTTGGATTTAATTTGTAAGGGTCCCCCCTTTGGCTTTATTTCGTAAGGGTTCCCCCTATCGATCTACTTCATAAGGGACCCCCCTTTGAATTTTTTCGTAATGGTCCCCACTTTGGATTTATTTCGTAAGGGTCCCCTTCTGCATTTTTTCGCAAGGGTCCCTCATTTGGATTATTTTTCTAAGGGTCCCCCCTTTGGATTTTATCTGTAAGGGTCCCCCCTTTGGATTTTTTTGTAAGGGTCCCCCCTTGGTATATATTTCGTAGGGGTCCGCCCTTTGGATTTATTTCGTAAAGGTGCCCCCTTAGGATATGTTTCGTAAGGGTCACCAATTTGGATTTGTTTGATACGGGTCCTCACTTTGGCTTTATTTCGAGTATTTTCATAAGGGTCCCCCTTTGGATTTTTTCGTAAGGGTCTCCATTTGGATTTATTTCGTAAGGTTCTCCAATTTGGATTTGTTTCATAAGGGTCCCTTCTTTGGCTTTATTTCGTAAGGGTCACCACTGTGGAGTTCTTTTATAAGGGTCCCCCCTTTGGATATTTTTTCGAAGGGTCTCCCCTGTGGATTTATTTCGTAAGGGTCCTCCCTTTGGATATATTTCGTAGGGGTCCCCCCTTTGGATTTTTTTCCTATGAGTCATTCATTTGCATTTTATTCATACGGGTCCCCCCTTTGTCTTTATTTCGTAAGGGTTAACACTTTGGAGATGTTTCATAAGGATCCTCCCTTTGGAATTTTTTTAAGGGTTTCCCTTTGGATATATTTCGTAAGGTTCCCCTCTTTGGAATTATTTCGTAATGGTCCCCACTTTGGATTTTTTTCGTAAGGGTCCCCCCTTTGGATTTATTTTGTAAAGGTCACCCTTTTGGATATATTTCGTAAGGGCCCCCCTTTGGATTTCTTTCGTAAGGGTCCCCCCTTTGGATTTATTTCGTAAGGATCCCCTCTTTGGATTTTTTTCCTAAGGGTCCCCCATTTGGATTTTATTCATAAGTGTCCCCCCTTTGGATTTATTTTGTAAAGGACCCCCTTGGTTCTTTTTCTGCAAGGGTCTCCCCTTTGGATTTATTGCGTAAGGGTCCCCTCTTTCGATTTATTTCGTAAGGGGTCTCCCATTTGGATTTCTTTTGTAAGGGTCCCCCCTATGGATTTATTTCGTAAGGGTTCTTCCTTTGAATTTTTTTCGCAAGGTTTCCCCCTTTGGATATATTTCGTAAGGGTCATCACTTTGAGTTTGTTTGATCGGGTTCCCCCCTTTTTGCTTTATTTCGTAAGGGTCCCCCTTTGGATTTCTTTCATAAGGGTTCCCCGTTTGGATAAATTTTGTAAGGGTCACCACTTTGGAGTTGTTTCGTACGGGTCCCACCTTTGGATATATGTCGTAAGGGTCCCACCTATCAATTTGTTTCGTAAGAGTCCCCCTTTTGGATTTATTTTGTAAAGGTCACCCTTTTGGATATATTTCGTAAGGGCCCCCCTTTGGATTTCTTTCGTAAGGGTCCCCCCTTTGGATTTATTTCGTAAGGGTCCCAACTTTGGATATATGTCGTAAGGGTCTCCCCTTTGGATTTATTTTGTAAGGGTCCTCCCTTTGAATTTTATTCGTAAGAGTCCACCCTTTGGATTTTTTTGTTAACGGTCACCCTTTGCATATATTTCGAAGTGGTTCGCTGTTTTGATTTATTTCATAAGGTACCCCCCTTTGGATTTTTTTTAAGGATTTTCCCTTTGGATTTCTTTGGAAGGGTCCCCCCTTTGGATTTATTTCGTAAGGGTTCCCCCTTTCGATCTATTTCATGAGGAACCCCCCTTTGAATTTCTTTTGTAAGGGTTCTCCCTTTGGATTTTTTTTGTTAGGGTCCCCCCTTTGAATTTTTTCGTAATGGTCCCCACTTTGGATTTACTTCGTAAGGGTCCCCCCTCTGAATTTTTTTCGCAAGGGTCCCTCATTTGGATTATTTCTGTAAGGGTCCCCTCTTCGGATTTTATTTGTAAGGATCCCCCTTTGGATTTTTTCGTAAGGGTTCCCCCTTTCGATATATTTCGTAGGGGTTCCCCCTTTGGATTTATTTCGTAAGGGTGCCCCCTTTGGATATATATTGTAAGGGTCTCCACTTTGCAATTTTTTCATAAGGGTCCCCTCATTGGCTATATTTCGTAAGGGTCACCACTGTGGAGTTCTTTCATAAGGGTCCTTCCTTTGAATTCTTTTCCAAGGGTCTCCCCTGTGGATTTATTTCGTAAGGGTCCCCCCTTTGGATATATTTTGTAATGGTGACCAATTTGGATTTGTTTCATACGGGTCCCCCTTTGGTTTTATTTCGGAAGGGTAACCACTTTTGAATTGTTTCATAAGGGTCCCCCTTTGGATTTTTTTGTAAGGGTCTCCCCTTTCGATTTATATCGTGAGGGTCATCACTTTGGATTTGTTTTATAAGGGTCCACCCTTTGAATTTATTTTGTAAAGGTCCCCTTTTGGATTTATTTCGTAAGGGTCTCCACTTTGCATTTGTTTCATAAGGGTCCCCTCATTGGCTTTATTTCGTAAGGGTCACCACTGTGGAGTTCTTTCATAAGGGTCCCTCCTTTGAATTTTTTTCGAAGGGTCTCCCCTGTGGATTTATTTCGTAAGGGTCCCCCCTTTGGATATATTTCGTAATGGTCACCAATTTGGATTTGTTTCATACGGGTCCCCCTTTGGTTTTATTTCGGAAGGGTAACCACTTTTGAATTGTTTCATAAGGGTCCCCCTTTGGATTTTTTTGTAAGGGTCTCCCCTTTCGATTTATATCGTAAGGGTCATCACTTTGGATTTGTTTTATAAGGGTCCACCCTTTGAATTTAGTTTGTAAAGGTCCCCCTTTTGGATTTATTTTGTAAGGGTCACCACTTTGGATTCGTCTCATAAGGGTCCCCTCTTTGTCTTTATTTCGTAAGGGTCACCACTGTGGAGTTCTTTCATAAGGGTCCCTGCTTTGGATTTTTTTGTAAGGGTCTTCCCTGTGGATTTATTTTGTAAGGGTCCCTCCTATGGATTGAATTCGTAAAGGTCCCCGCTTTGGATTTTTTTCCTAAGGGTCATTCATTTGAATTTTATTCGTAAGGGTCCCCCCTTTGCATATAGTTCGTAAGGGTCCCGCCTTTGGATTTATTTCGTAAGGGTCACCAATTTGGATTTATTTCATACGGGTCCCTCCTTTGCCTTTATTTCGTAAGGGTCAACACTTTGGAGATGTTTCATAAGGGTTCCCCCTATGGATTTTTTAAGAGTCTTCCCCTTGGATTTACTTCGTAAGGGTCCCCCTTTGGATTTATTTCGCAAGGGTCATCACTTTGGATTTGTTTCGTAAGGGTGCCCCCTTTGGATTTTATTCGTAAGGGTCCCCCTTTTGGATATATTTCCAAGGGTCCCCCTTTGGATATATTTCGTAAGGGTCAGCACTTTGAGTTTCTTTGATACGGGCCCCCCCTTTGGGTTTATTTCGTAAGGGTCCCCCTTTGGATTTATTTCATAAGGGTTCCCCGTTTGGATATGTTTTGTTAGGGTCACCACTTCGGAGTTGTGTAATAAGGGTCCCCCTTTGGATTTATTTTGCAAGGGTCTCCCCTTTGGATTTAATTCGTAAGGGTCCCCCCTTCGGATTTCTTTCGTAATGTCCCCCCTTTGGATTTATTTCGTGAGGGTCCCCCCCTTTGGTTATATTTCGTAAGGGTCCCCCCTTTGGATTTTTTTTCAAGGGTCTCCACTTTGGATTTATTTCGTAAAGGTCCTTCCTTTGGATTTATTTCGTAATGTCCCCCCTTTGGATTTATTTCGTGAGGGTCCCCCCTTTGGTTATATTTCGTAAGGGTTCCTCCTTTGAATTTTTTTCGCAAGGGTCCCCCTTTTGGATATATTTCGTAAGGGTCATCACTTTGGATTTGTTTCATACCGGGCGCCCCTTTGGCTTCATTTCGTAAGGATCACCACTTTGGAGTTGTTTCATAAGAGTCCCCCCTTTGGCTTTATTTCATAAGGATCACCACCTTGGAGTTGTTTCATAAGGGTCCCCCCTTTGGATTTTTTTTGCAAGGGTCCCCACTTTGGATTTAATTCGTAAAGGTCCTTCCTTTGTATATATTTCGTAATGTCACCCCTTTGGATTTATTTCGTGAGGGTCCCCCCTTTGGTTATATTTCGTAAGGGTTCCTCCTTTGAATTTTTTTCGCAAGGTTCTCCCTTTGGATATATTTCGTAAGGGTCATCACTTTGGATTTGTTCATACCGGGTGCCCCTTTGGCTTCATTTCGTAAAGATCACCACTTTGGAGTTGTTATTATAATTGTCCCCGCTTTGAATTTTTTTCTAGAGTCTCCACTTTCGATTTATTTCGTAAGGGCGCCCCCTTTGGATTTATTTCGTAAGGGTCCCCCCTTTGGATTGATTTCGTAAGGGTCCCCTCTATGGATATATTTCGCAAAGATTACCACTTTGGAGTTGTTTCATAAGTGTCTCCCCTTTGGATTTATTTTGTAAAGGTCCCCCCTTTGGATATATTTCGTAAGGGTCCTCATTTGGATTTTACTCGTAAGGGTCTCCCCTTTAGTCTTATTTCGTAAGGGTCCTCCCTTTGGATTTATTTCGTAAGGGTCCCCCCTTTGGATATATTTCGTAAAGTTCACCACTTTGGAGTTGTTTCATAACGGTCTCCCCTTTTGATTTATTTCGTAAGGGTCCCCTTTTGGATATATTTTGTAAGGGTTCTCCCTTTAAATTTTTTTGTAAAGCTCCCCTCTTTGGATTTTTTCGTAAGGTTCACCTCTTTGGAGTTTTTTGCTAAGGGTCCCCCATTTGGATTTTAGTCATAAGTGTCCCCCCTTTGGATTTATTTTGTAAGGGTCCCCCATTTGGATTTATGTCGTAAGGGTCCCCCCTTTGGATTTATTTCGGAAGTATCCCCCCTTTGGATATATTTCGTAAACGTCCGCCTTTGGATTTTTTTGCTAAGTGTCCTCCATTTGGATTTATTTCGTAAGGGTCCCCCATTTGGATTTATTTCGTAATGGTCTCCCCTTTGGCTTTATTTCGTAAGGGTCCGCCCTTGGTTTTTTTTTTTCGTAAGGGTTCCTCTTTTGGATTGTTTTTCTAAGGGTCCCCCCTTTGAATTTCATTCTTAAGACTCCACCCTTTGGATTTTTTTCGTAAGGTCACCCCTTCGGATATATGTCGAAATGGTTCCCCGTTTTGATTTATTTCATAAGGGACCCCTCTTTGGATTTATTTTGTAAGGGTTTTCCCTTTGGATTTCTTTTGGAAGGGTCCCCCCTTTGGATTTTTTCGTAAGGGTCCCACCTTTGGACTTGTTTTGTTAGGGTCCCCCTTTTCGGCTTATTTCGTAAGGGTCCCCCCTTTGGATTTATTTCGTAAGGGTTCCCCCTTCGATTTATTTCTTAAGGGACCCCCTTTGGATTTATTTTGTAAGGGTTCTCTCTTTGGATTTTTTCGTAATAGTCCCCCCTTTCGATTTATTTCGTAAGGGTTACCAATTTGGATTTGTTGGATACGGGTGTCCCCTTTGGCTTTATTTCGGAAGGGTAACCACTCTTGAGTTGTTTCTTAAGGGTCCTCCCTTTGGATTTTTTTGTAAGGGTCCCTCTTTTGATTTATATCGTAAGGGTCATCACTTTGGATTTGTTTCATAAGTGTCCCTCCTTTCGATTTGTTTTTTAAGGGTCTCCCATTTGGATTTATTTCGTAAGGGTCTCCCTTTGGATTTATTTCGTAAGGGTCATCACTTTGGATTTGTTTCATAAGGGTCCCCGTTTGAATTTATTTTGTAAGGGTCCCTTCTTTGCATTTTTTTCATAAGGGTCCCCCCTTTGAATTTTTTTCCAAGGGTCTCCCCTGTGGATTTATTTCGTAAGGGTCCCCCCTTTGGATATATTTCTTAGGGGTCCCCCCTTTGCATTTATTTCGTAAAGGTCCCCCCTTTGGATTTATTTGGTAAGGGTCCCCCTTTTGGATATATTTCGTAAGGGTCACCAATTTGGATTTTTTTCATACGGGTCCCCCCTTTGAATTTATTTCGGAAGGGTAACCACTTTTGAATTGTTTCATAAGGGTCCCCCTTTGGATTTTTTTGTAAGGGTCTCCCGTTTCGATTTATATCGTAATGGTCATCACTTTGGATTTGTTTCATGAGGGTCCCCCTTTGAATTTATTTTGTAAGGGTCCCTTCTTTGGATTTATTTCGTAAGGGTCACCACTTTGGATTTGTTTCATAAGGGTCCCCCCTTTGGATTTATTTCGTAATGGTCAACACTGTGGAGTTGTTTCATAAGGGTCCCCCTTTGGATTTTCTTATAAAGGTCTCCAATTTGAATTTATTTTGTAAGTTTCCCCTCTTTGGTATTATTTCATAAGGGTCCCTTCTTTGGATTTATTTCGTAAGGGTCACCACTTTGGATTTGTTTCATAAGGGTCCCCCCTTTGGATTTATTTCGTAATGGTCAACACTGTGGAGTTGTTTCATAAGGGTCCCTCCTTTGGATTTTCTTATAAAGGTCTCCAATTTGAATTTATTTTGTAAGGTTCCCCTCTTTGGTATTATTTCGTAAGGGTCCCATATTTGGATATATTTCGTAAGGGTCACCACTTTGGATTTGTTTTATACCGCGCGCCCCTTTGGCTTTATTTTGTAAGGATCACCACTTTGGAGTTGTTTTATAAAGGTCCCCCCTTTGGATATTTTTTGCAAGGGTCTCCCCTTTGGCTTTATTTCGTAAGGGTCCCCCCTTTGGATTTATTTTGTAAGGGTGCCCTCTTTGGATACATTTCGTAATGGTCCCTCGTTTGCATTTTTTTCTAAGGGTCCCCCCTTTGGATTATACTCGTAAGGTTCCCCCTTTGGATTTTTTTGTAAGGTTCCCCCCTTTGGATACATTTTGTAAGGGTTCCCCCTTTGGATTGATTTCGTAAAGGTCCATACTTCGGATTTTTTTCCTAAGGGTCTTCAATTTCGATTTCATTCGGAAGGGTCCCCCGTATGGATTTATGTCGTAAGGGTACCCCCTTTGGATTTATTTCGTAAGGGTCATCCTTTGGATTTTTTTCGTAAGGGTCCCCCCTTTGGATTTATTTCGTAAGGGTCCCCCCTTTGGATTTATTTCGTAAGGGTGCCCCTTTGGATATATTTCGTAAGGGTTCCTCCTTTCAATTTTTTTCGGAAGGGTCCCTCATTTGCATTTTTTTCTAAGGGTCCCCCCTTTGGATTTTACTCGTAATGGTCCCCTCTTTGGATTTTTTCCTAAGGGTCCTCCATTTCGATTTCATTCGGAAGGGCTTCCCCTATGGATTTATGTCGCAATGGTACCCCCTTTGGATTTATGTCGTAAGGGTCCCCCTCCTGCTTTCTTTTACAAGGGTCGTTCCTTTGCATTTATTTCGTAAGGGTCCCCCTTTGGATTTAATTTGTAATGGTCCCCCTTTGGATTTTTTACGTAAGGGTCTCCCCTTTCAATTTATTTCATAAGGGACCCCCCTTTGGATTTATTGTGTAAGGGTTCTTCCTTTGGATTTTTTTGTTAGGGTCCCCCCTTCGAATTTTATCGTAATGGTCCCACCTTTGGATTTATGTCGTAATGGTACCCCCTTTGGATTTATTTCGTAAGGGTTCTCCCTTTCAATTAATTTCGTAATGGTCCCCCCTTTGGATATATTTCGTAGGGGTCCCCCCTTTGGATTTATTTCGTAAGGGTAACCACTATTGAGTGATTTTATAAGGCTCCTCCCTTTGGAATTTTTTGTAAGGTTCTCCCCTTGGATTTATTTCGTAAGGGTCCCCTCTTTCGATTTATATCGCAAGGGTTCCCCGTTTCGATTTATTTCATGAGGGACCCCTTGCGAAATGAAGCTGGATGATTCTATAATTTTCCAGAATATTTCCGGAATTTTTCCAGCTTTAATTCTAGAAATTTCTTGAATTATTCCAGCTTTAAGACTAGAAATTTTTAGAAATTTCCAGGATGTTAAATGAAACAAAATTCAAAATTAAAGCTATAAATATTTTCTGGAAATTTCTAGTCTGGAAATTTCTAGCATAAAGCAGAATAATAAAGTTGGATTATTCAAGAAATTTCTAGAATATTAGTCCAGCTCTAAATCTAGAGATTTCTGGAAATTACCAGGATGTTAAATATGAAACACCAAAACTAGCAATTTCTGGAAATTTATAATCTGGAAATTTTTAGCATTAACCAGAATAATAAAGCTGGATTATTCTAGGATTTTTCCAGCACTAATTCAAGAAATTTCTAGAATTATTTTAGTTCTAGAATGCACCGAAATGATAATAATGGAGATCTAGAATTATTCCAACTTGTTGCAGAGAAATTTCTGGGAAGCTCTAGAATTATTCTAGGTTATGCTAGAAATTTCTAGAATTTTTAATATGCTTCGAAATTATAATCCCCAGAAATGCAAGAACTAGCTTTAGAACAGCTTTAAAATAGTAAAAACTACAGATAAAATAGGGACAAAACAGGCATAAAATCAGTTTATGGGAAGTTATCGCAACGCATTTCTGTTCATTTGCGTCGGCTGGCCGTCAAAACATTGCGTAACGTCGGCTATTAAGAGTTTTCTCTTAGTAAATGAAGGTTGGAAAATTGTTCGAGAAACTGTAATTTGAGATAAATCGGGGAAAAATGGGGATAGCGAACAGAACATGATTATTTCACAGATCTCCACTCAAAAGAAGTATGCAGAGGCACGGTCGTGAGCGCTTGAAAGACAAGAAACAACAGTCGGAAAACTATAGGTTCCCGAAGATGAAAGTGTCTGATGATTCAGTATAAAACGATGCATAGAAGTACGACTATCTAATTTTTTAAACAATTTGCCTTCCAGCGTACATGAAATAAGAACTCGATGCCGCCAGCCCTCCGTTAAATTTCACGAAAGTTGCCAATTTTAAGAATTGCAAGCCAACTACCTTAAAGAAGTGCTGACTACGTTCCGCCACCATGAACACGCAAGTTACAAACATTCACGAATTTTCAAAGGTACGTTTGGGGAAAGAAATAGCAGAAAGATTTACGGCACAGTGTGCGAGTCGCAATTTGAATCACTTTGACGGCCAGAGGTAGACTTCAAAGAAGATTTACTAGAGATTTCATAATGCATTTGAAACACCCGTGCTATTTATACGGATAAAGCTTTATACACAACTGACCTTAATTATCTTCGGTTCTACTGTCGACTCCGCTTGCCAAGGTTTCAGCGCAAAACTTCAGTTTTTCTGCCCAGTTGCTTCATTTTGAGTTGATCTATGAATTGCTTTCAATGGTTAAACATTTTGGAAAAGCTTCATTTTCCATTGCCACAGACTAGAAATTTCTCTCACAAATGAAAGAAACCCTCCTCGCTTGAGTTTGAAAAAGATGAAATCAACAACGTCGCGTCCGCGCTTACATTTTGGCACTCAAAAGAGAGCGCTTCTGATTGGTTAATGTGACTCGCTCCCAGTGCCAACGTAGGGCAACGAGAGGCCATTTTACACGTGAGGAAATATAGTTTGTGAACGTCAAGTCAATTTAAAGGCGGTTAACTAAAATTATGAATATGGCTACCTGGTTGGAGCAATCTTCAGTAAAAAGAGATGGACCTGTGCAATTTTGGAAAAGCTGTTGCTAAAATGTACGCCGTATGTTATGCGAATCATTTTTGTGGTTGAAATTAACTTTGGGAACAAATCTCCATCGAACACGAACTCAAAATAGACTATAAATTGTTGGAGCTAAACCAGGACACACCACAAAAACATGATAAGAGAATTTTGGTGGAGGTGAGTTTGTTTTTTATTCTGATTCTAATATATTCCTGGAACTGCAGTACTTCCTGTACGACTTCTGTTATCTGGTGATCATCTGGTAATGATGTATATTTCAAATGAATTGTTGCATATCCCGGTGTACTTGTTTCACAAAAGCAATCTAAGTTTTCCCATATAGTATTTTATTATTTTAGAGTGCAATAATATCATCTGCAAGTTTTTATGGTCTTAAAGCAAAGTGATTATATGCATTTCAGTTTTGTCAATGAGTTTTCTTGACTTTCATGGAACTTGGTTGTGAGATTTTGGGTTTCTTGTTATGGCTGGAGATTGAATTGTCTGCTATAATTCTGTTAGTTTCCTTTTCAAGATCCTTGCTACAGTGTGATTCATTTTAGAGAATATTGTATGAATCAAAATACAGTAGTCATTATTTTCCTTTGTGAGGCAGCTATTTAGGACTGGCCTACTAGATTTCAAAGAGAGAAAAGAATACAATCATCTGCTTTATGTACACACACCCTGGTTCAATGTTTCTGTTAGTCTTTTGTCTGATAATAAATTTGTAGTACATGAAGCAACTTCTCAGCATGTTGTATCATTCAGTTGTGCCCAGAGAAAAGGTTTGTAAATTTAACAGTTCATGCAGATCATCAGAATGAAATTGAACTTCTGTTCCAGCTGCAGTTTTCAAATTATATAGGACATATTTTCTTCGATCCAGTTTGAATCACATGGTTTTTCACAGGTTACTTGAGAAAAATTTAAGGCAATGGTGTTTCACAGAATTTTCACATGTCCACTTTAAATAGTTTTTCAATCATTTTTCTATCACAGGTTTAGCATGTGATTTGAGACAGACCATATTATTTCTATCTTCAGTAAAACATTAATTTTTAAAATAAAACCTCTAGGCCCCTTATGTTCCTCAATCATTCATAAATGACATGCATGCCTATCTCCACAAAGACTTTCAATTAGCCCTCTTTACTGATGATTTTAAGTTAGCCTTTTGCACAAGGATTGTTTAGGTGCTCTACACCGGTGAAGCCTAGATGGGCCTTCAACGTAACCAAATGCAATGCAAAATTATACACATCCAGAAAGCAGGATCATGAAAATAATGACAGTCTTTATCTGACATCTTGCTAGACAATTTTTGAATGTGGCCAAACCATCACTGACCTGATATCACAGTTATCAATAACTTGTAGCAACCTGTGGTCTCTGTATACCAAAACGACAGTCTGACAGTCTAAACTGATGGCAACCAGCACCAAGCAACCTTTCTACTGAATTACATTCTTCTCAGAGATGGGGGATGAAAAATGTTTTAAAATGAGCCAATAATAAATAATTGGCTCAGGACCAGTACAGCTGTCAGTCTTTAATCAATTGTCCCAAACTCAGTACGAATGATCAAAAAGCCATGTGCTCCGTCCAGCCAATGAGTAACTTTTTGTTATTATTTCATATTAATATTCTATTGAAGTTTGTACAGTGTTCTGTGATGGCATATAGTAAACAGTTGGGGACAGATGTCTTATAACTGGAATATTTTTTGTGTTAACAAGTAGATGGGCTTATACCCTGGATTCTGTGGTAGCTATTTTACCTTAAAATATGATTATGATAGCCTAATTTATGAATATTTTACAAAGGAACTGGCCTTTACCTGAACTGCCTGCAGGGGGAAATATGGAGTAAAACAGTATATTTTATCATAGAAGAATAATATTAATCTTTTGTATTTAAATAGCCTATTTTGCATGCTATTTTTTCAGCTTGTCTTTGAGAAATAGAAATAAAATACACTACTTGAGTCTATCATGCTATAAAATAGAATTCAAATAGACTATTTTGCATGACTATTTAAGCTTGCTTTGAGAAAATAGCAATACACTACTTGGATGAAATTAAAACAATAAGATAGATGCCCTATTTTTCTTTTAATATTTTAAATTAGTAATAGAATAGGACTTGGCACCAATAAAATAAGATAAAATTGTGCTACCATTAAGATAGCCATAAAATAAGATTAAAATTAGATTGATTTTGTAAGGGATTAGCTAAAACCTCATTTTTATTTTTCAGAAATTCTACCTTCTGAAAGAAATTTATGAACTAGAAAAAGCTTGAATTTTCTTAAGCAGACAAAATTCTAGAAAATTATGGCTTCTAAAAGAACTTGAAAGCTAGAAAAAACTGGAATTTTCTTGAACTAGAAAAAACTGGAATAGCTATCCAAAAAAAGATGGATAGGGACTAGAAATTTCCAGAAACTTCTAGAATGTTCTAGATAGCTCCAAAATCATTTCGCAAGGGACCCCCAGTTGGATTTATTTTGTAAGGGTTCTCCCTTTAAATGTTTTTTGTAAGAGTCCCCCCTTTGGATTTATTTTGTAAGGGTCCCCCTTTTGGATTGATTTCGTAAGGGTACCCCCTTTGGATTTTTTTACTAAGGGTCCCACATTTGGATTTTATTCATAAGTGTCCCCCCTTTGGATTTATTTTGTAAGGGTCCCCCATTTGGATTTATTTCGTGAGGGTCCCCCTTTGGATGTATTTTGTAAGGGTCTCCCTTTCGGATTTATTTCGTAAGGGTCCGCCCTTTGGATGTTTTTCGTAAGGGTTCCTCTTTTGGATTGTTTTTCTAAGGGTCCCCCCTTTGAAATTTATTCGTAAGAGTCCACCCTTTGGATTTTTTTCGTAAGGGTAACCACTTTGGATATATTTCGAAATAGTTCCCCTTTTTGATTTATTTCATAAGGGACCCCCTTTGGATTTATTTTGTAAGGGTTTTCCCTTTGGATTTCTTTTGGAAGGGTCCCCTCTTTGGATTTTTTCGTAAGGGTCCCACCTTTGGACTTGTTTTGTAATGGTCCCCCTTTTGGGCTTATTTCGAAAGGGTCCCCCCTTTGGATTTATTTCGTAAGGGTTCCCCTTTCGATATATTTCATAAAGGACCCCCCTTTGAATTGATTTTGTAAGGATTCTCCCTTTTGATTTTTTTTGTTAGGGTTCCCCCCTTTGAATTTTTTCGTAATGGTCCCCCCTTTGGATTTATTTTGTAAGGGTCCCCCCTCTGAATTTTTTAGCAAGGGTCCCTTATTTCGATTATTTTTCTAAGGGTCCCCCCTTTGGATTTTATTTGTAAGGGTCACCCCTTTGGATTTTTTCGTAATGGTGCCCCCTTTGGATATATTTCGTAGGGGTTCCCCCTTTGGATTTATTTCGTAAGGGTCACCAATTTGGATTTGTTTGATACGGATCCCCCCTTTGGCTTCATTTCGTAAGGGTCAACACTTTGGAGTTGTTTCATAAGGTTCCCTCCTTTGGATTTGTTTTGTAAGGGTCTCCCCTTTGGATTTATTTCGTAAGGGCCCCTGTTAAAGCCGTCGTTATCGGCTTTTGTTTCGTTTCGCTCGTATTCGGTCTAGTGTCCAGGCCCGCTCGTTTTTGTTACAATCGTCAGCAAAAGGATTCGCAACATTTCGTAAGCACAATTTATTAGTTTGGCTTCGTCAGATTTCTATCGTTTTTGCCATTAGTTTGTGTCGCCTTCGTCATTCTTGTTAGTTTTGCCACTGTTTACGGTTTGGATCCTTCGTACGGATTCCTCACGGATTTTTGTAAGTATTCTGCTATTCAGTCGTCGATTCGTCCTATTTTGGTTTCGTATTTCGCGTTATTTATAAGTATTTCGTCTACTCGTTTGTAGCACCGCTTTGATCTACACTGGATTAAACAGAAGATCTTCAGAGGAAAGGAGCTAGAATTTCTACGGTGGGAGTCTTCATTCGATGCCTTGGTTGGTTCCACGTGTTTAGACGCCAGAGCTAAATTGCACTATCCGTGCCAGTTTCTAGATGGGGAGCCGTTGAGAATGGTCGAGCACTACCAGGATTTACACGAGGACTCCGACACTGCCTACCATCGAGCTCGAAAGGAACTGAGATACAGATACGGAAACCCAAGTGTACTGACCTCCAGCCTCGACAAGAAACTGACCCAGTGGCCGAAGATTGGGAAAGATCAAGCCCGAGAACTGCTGAGGTTCAGCGACTTCCTGAATCAGGTCACCACAGCCATGCGAAAGTACACGGCCTTGAAAGTTTTTGACAGCTCCAGGGAACTTGTCAAACTCTCAACCAAATTACCTGGATGGGCGCAGACTAACTGGCGAAAGAAGGTTTGTAATTACAAAGAAGAACACGGTGAAAGCAGCTTCCCACCCTTCTTTGTCTTCGCAGAGACAGTGGAGACTCTTGCTCGACAAGCAAACATGCCTGAGTTTGAGAAGCAAGTAACAGGGATGAGACAGATGTGGAAAGAAGGGCAAACCAGTTCACCAGAAGACGAGCTTCTGGTACAGCCAGAGCCTTCAGTACGCATGTAGATTCAAAGCCACAGCGACAAACCAAACCTCAAACCAACGAAAGTCAGAAAGAGCCTGCACGTCCCAAGGCCTGCCTTTACTGCCAGAAGGCTGATCACAAGCTGATTGACTGCCAGGAGTTTATGAAGAATGAATTTGAGTCACGGAAGAACTTCCTCAGGGAGCAAAGGATTTGCTTCAATTGTCTGGTTTCCAACAACCATATGGCCAAGAGATGCGACCAAGCCAAAGCTGAATGCGCGACATGCGCGCAAAGACACGCCACTGCTCTACATGACCCTGAGAGACACCCCAGTGAACCTCGTGCTTCATCGAAGTGCACACAGATATGTGGTTCGGACCAGGTCTCGACGTCATGCTCCAGGCAAAGAAGTTCTCACATACGCCCTGCTTGACGACCAAAGCAACGCTGTGCTGATAAAGAAATCTGTGTATGACAGATTAGACCTGAAGGGCACGGACACCAACATACGAATCACTACAGTCCTGGAAAAAGATCGACTCGTGGCAAGTTAGCGCGTCACAGGACTTGAAGTGTCAGACTACCATCATCAGACCAGTATACAGATTAACAGCGCTTACACCAGAGACGAACTTCCGGCAGACGAAACGGATATCCCGACCAGACGGGCAGCAAGGCAATGGCCACACCTGTGACCAATTGCTGATCAAATACCCGAGCCGCAGAGCGTGGAAATCGGTTTGCTGATAGGGCGCAATGTTCCGAAGGCCATGAAGATAAGAGATGTCATAAATGGCGACGATGATCAACCATGGGCTGAGCGATATGACCTTGGATGGACCATCATTGGGAACGTGTGCCGCGTAAAGGAGAAAATAAAAGCCCAATCAAAGTCAACAGGATTGCAATTAATGACAGCGTCACAGCCACAGAAGTAATCAGTCCTGTACAAGTGCAGAAGATGATGGAGCTCGACTACAGCGAGAAGAAACCTGGGCGCGGAGGGAACACAGCAATGTCAGCAGAGGACCAGAGGTTTATCGACATTTTGGAGCGGGGAATCCACAAGGACGCTGACGGGCACTGGGAAATGCCGCTTCCCTTCAGGCAGGAGAGTCCTATGCTTCCAGATAACAGCCCTCAGTATGTCAGGCGATTGCTCTCCCTGAAATCAAAGTTGGAGAAAGAGCCCAAGTTGCTCAGAGATTACCTCGGTTTCATGGACAAAATAATCTCCAAAGGCCACGCCTCTAAAGTACTTGGGAGCCAACTCGACACCGAGCCAGGCAAGAAGTGGTACCTTCCACACTTCCCAGTATACCATCCAAAGAAACCAGATCAGATTAGAGTTGTATTCGACTGCAGTGCGACCTTCAAAGGAGAGAGTCTTAACAAGCATCTCCTGCAGGGACCCGACCTAATGAACAAACTCATTGGCGTGCTAAGCAGATTCAGACAAGAAGAAGTTGGAATCATGTGTGACGTGGAACAGATGTTTCATAGTTTCAAGGTAAATGAAGAGCACAGGGACTTCATCAGGTTCTTATGGTTCTAAGACGGAAACCTCTCGAAGCCCATGGCGACCTACAGGATGAACGTTCACCTCTTTGGCGCAGCTTCAAGTCCCGGATGTGCGAACTTTGGCTTGCACGAAACAGCACGAGCAGGCGAGCTCAAGTATGGCGAGGTTGTCTCCCGCTTCCTGCAAGACGATTTCTACGTCGACGACGGGCTGAAGGCAGTGAAGACGCCCCAAGATGCGATCGACCTCGTTAAAAAATCGCAAGCCATGTGTGCAGACGCTGGACTACGTTTGCACAAGTTTACCAGCAACTCTCTGGAGGTCCTAGAAGCTGTGTCGCCAGAAGATTGCGCAAAAGATCTTAAAGACCTCGACCTTCGCCATGATGTGCTGCCAATCCAACGATCGCTTGGCACTTACTGTATTAAGTCGGACAGTTTCCAGTTCAGGATCACCCTCAAAGATAAGCCACTGACCCGCCGAGACATCTTGAGTACTGTCAGCTCTGTGTACGATCCACTGGGGTTGGTGAGCCGTGAGCCCGGTAATCCTGGTGGGCAAGTTGATCCTTCGGGAACTTTGCCAGAAGAACTCAGACTGGGACGATCCAGTACCCGATGATCTTCGTCCGCGCTGGGAGAAGTGGAGAGAAGATCTAAGCCACCTTGAACAATTACAAACACCTCGATGCTTCAAGCCTCCTGGATTTGGAGAAGTGAAGACAACAGAAATACACAGCTTTGCCGACGCCAGTCAGGTAGCTCTTGGACAAGTTTCCTATCTCCGGCTGGTCAACGATAAAGGTCAAGTTCATGTATCATTCTTGATGGGAAAGGCAAGGGTTGCTCCCCTAAAACTGATGTCCATACCCAGATTGGAGTTGACCGCTGCTGTAGTATCGGTCAATGTTGCTCAGCAACTCATCCAAGAATTGGACTACCAGATCGACGCAGACGTGTACTACAGTGACTCCACCGTGGTCCTCAGTTACATTAACAGTGAAGCCCAGCGTTTCCATGTGTACGTTGGAAACCGAGTACAACTGATACGAGACAAGACTACTCCAGAATCTTGGCACCACGTCAAAGGCCAAGAAAACCCAGCAGACGTAGCCTCCAGATCAGTCACTGCCAAAGAACTCCTGAAGTGTCAGCTCTGGCTCAAGGGACCAGAGTTCCTTTGGAAGACGGAGTTACCACAGTACGCTGACCTACCAGCTGTGCCTGTAGCCGAGGAAGATCCCGAAGTGAAGAAAGTGATGGTTCACAGTACACAAGTTAAGCCATCGGCAGAGTACCTGGATCCAACCATATTTGATCACTTCTCATCGTGGTTCAAATTCAAGAAAGCCTTAGCCCTTACGATTCAGTACGTCAGACGTCTTCGAGCCAGAATTTCAACACCAGCCACTGATGCACCAGCAACAGGTCCGCATACAACGCCCCTGGTGGAAGATTTGAGGCAAGAAGAACACGTGATTCTAAGGAGTGTTCAGAACTATCATTTTCAAGAAGAACTGGGCGCACTACGAGCATTGAAAGGAGGAGAATTTCAGGACGGACGATCAGCCAGAGCACGCAACCAGAAGCTAAAGCAAACCAGTAGTCTCTACAAGCTGGATCCGTTCCTGAGCCAAGATGGCTTACTCAGAGTTGGAGGCCGCATTAAACGCAGAGATTTCCTTCGAAGAGAAACACCCAGCCATTCTTCCAAAGAAGAGTCATGTGACTACGCTAGTGACACGACACCATCACAAAGAAGTCCAGCACCAAGGCCGCCTGATGACCCTAAATGAGATACGCCAGCGTGGATACTGGATCATTCATGGTCGTGGCGCAGTCTCAGACCTGATTGCAAAATGTGTGACTTGCCGCAGACTCCGGAGCCCAACAGAGTGTCAGAAGATGAGCGATCTACCAGTTGATCGCTTAACCGAAGGTCCTCCCTTCTCGTACGCCGGAGTCGACGCCTTTGGTCCCTGGTACATCAAAGAAGGACGGAAGACCTTGAAGAGATACAGCCTAGTTTTCACTTGCATGGCTTCAAGAGCTATTCATCTTGAGACATTAAACTCAATGGAGACAGACAGCTTCATCTGTGCACTCAGACGCTTCATCAACAGACGCGGTAGTGTACGCCAACTCAGGTCAGATCGTGGGACGAACTTCGTTGGCGCCAAGCTGGAGCTAGCTGATGCATGGATGGAAATGGATCAGAGCAAGATCCAAGACTTCCTACTGACCAAGAGCTGTGATTGGGTTGAGCTCCGGATGAATGTTCCCCACGCATCACACATGGGTGGAGTTTGGGAACGCCAGATTAGATCTGTTCGTTCAGTCATAGCAGCTCTCCTTGAAGACCTCGGTACTCAGCTCGATGATGAATCACATAGGACCCTCTTAACAGAAGCAGAGAACATCGTGAACAGTCGTCCTCTCACTGCAGATCTTTCCAGCCCAGACAGTCCAGAACCAATTACTCCCATACAGCTGCTGACTCTGAAGTCGAAAGTGGTCTTGCCGCCCCCTGGAAACTTCACTCAGCCAGATGTCTACAGTCGCAAACGCTGGCGACGCGTCCAGTACTTGGCAAATCTATTTTGGGACAGATGGAGACGAGAGTATCTCCAAACCCTGCAAAGAAGACCAAAGTGGCAGAGCCCCCGGCGGAATTTCGAAGTCGGAGATGTGGTAATCGTGAAAGAAGAGAACGTCCCGAGGAATGAGTGGGCACTGGGGAAAGTCAACAAGCTGTACCCCAGCGAGGATGGCCACATTAGAAAAGTGCAGGTTCTGATCGAAAGCAGCGATCTTGACAGAAAAGGCAGAAGAGAGGAAGAGCAGAAGGTACTCGACAGACCAATCCACAAATTGGTGCTCCTGGTCGAGTCCCCAGCCGCGACCCCCACCGAAGAACTGAAAAAAGATACCTAAGCGGACTGATAAGTTCAGAACAGAGACCGAAAGTTTTTTTTTGGACATTTGAACTTCAGGTTTCAGAAAATGCTAGCTAGCTAAGTACCATTTTGGGGAGGAGTGTTAAAGCCGTCGTTATCGGCTTTTGTTTCGTTTCGCTCGTATTCGGTCTAGTGTCCAGGCCCGCTCCTGTTTTTGTTACAATCGTCAGCAAAAGGATTCGCAACATTTCGTAAGCACAATTTATTAGTTTGGCTTCGTCAGATTTCTATCGTTTTTGCCATTAGTTTGTGTCGCCTTCGTCATTCTTGTTAGTTTTGCCACTGTTTACGGTTTAGATCCTTCATAAGGATTCCTCACGGATTTTTGTAAGTATTCTCATATTCAGTCGTCGATTCGTCCTATTTTGGTTTCGTATTTCGCGTTATTTATAAGTATTTCGTCTACTCGTTTGTAGCACCGCTTTGATCTACACTGGATTAAACAGAAACCAGACAACAGTTTCAGTGTGGTTCTCGACAAGCGCGTTGACACTCGACGCCTCAACAAAGTCAGTTTACAGAGAGGTTGTCACAGTCCCCCCTTCCGATTTATATCGTAAGGGTCATCACTTTGGGTTTGTTTCAAAAGGGTCCCCCTTTGAATTTATTTTGTAAGGGTCCCCTCTTTAGATTTATTTCGTAAGGGTCACCACTTTGGATTTGTTTCCACTTTGGATTTATTTCGTAAGGTTCCCCTCTTTGGTATTATTTAATAAGGGTCCCCACTTTGGATTTATTTCGTAAGTGTCCCCCCTTTAGATATATTTCGTAAGGGTCTCTCCTTTGGATTTTTTCCTAAGGGTCCTCTGTTTGGATTTTATTCGTGAGGGTCCCCCTATGGATTTATGTCGCAAGGGTACCCCCTTTGGATTTATTTCGTAAGGGTCCTCCCTTTGCATTTATTTCGTAAGGGTCCCCCCTTTGGATTTATTTCATAAGGGTCCCCCCTTTGGATATATTTCGTAAGGGTCACCACTTTGGAGTTGTTTCATAAGGTTCCCCCTTTGGCTTTATTTCGTAAGGGTCAACACTTTGGATTTCTTTCGTAAGGGTTCCCCCTTTGGATTTATTTCGTAAGTGTCCCCCCTTTGGATATATTTCGTAAGGGTCACACCTTTGAATTTTTTTGCAAGGGTCCCTTGTTTGTATTCTTTTTCTAGGGGTCCCCTTCCGAATTTACTCGTAAGGGTACCCCTTTGGATTTATTTCGTAAGGGTCCCCTCTTTGTATTTTATTCATAAGGGTCTACCCTTTGCATTTATTCGTAAGGGTCCCCCTTTGGATTCAATTTGTAAGGGTCCCCCCTTTGGATATATTTCGCAAGGGTTCCCCCTTGCATTTATTTCATAAGGGTCCCCCCGATTTTTTTGTAAGGGTCCCCCCTTTGGATTTATTTCGTAAGGGTCCCCCATTTGGATTCATTTCGAAAGGGTCGCTCCTTTCAATATTTTTCGCAACGGTCCCACGTATGGATTGTTTTTCTAATGGTCCTCCCTATGTATTCTTTTCGTAAGGGTCCCCCCTTTGGATTTATTTTGAAAGGGTTCTCCCTTTGGATTGTTTTTCTAAGGGTCCCCCCTTTGGATTTTATTCGTAAGGGTCCCCCTATGTAATCTTGTCGTAAGGGTTGCCCCTTTGAATATATTTCGTAATGGTTCCCCCTTTCGATTTATTTCATAAGGGAGCCCCCCTTTGGATTTATTTTGTAAGGGTTCTCCCTTTGGATAGTTTTTGTAACGGTCCCCCCTTTGGATTTTTTCGTAAGGGACGCACCTTTGGATTATTTTGCAGGGGACTCCCTTTGGAATTATTTCGTAAGGGTCCCTCTTTGTATTTTTTTCGTAAGGTTCCTTCCTTTGGATTTATTTTGTAAGGGTCCCTGCTTTGAATTATTTCGTAATTGTCTCTCGTTTGGATTGGTTTTCTAAGGGACCCCCCTTTGGATTTTATTTGTAAGGGTCCCCACTTTGGATTTTTTGCGTAATGGTCCCCCTTTTGGATTTATTTCGTAAGGGTCCCCCCTTTGGATTTGTTTCGTAAGGGTTCCCCCTTTGGATTATTTCGTAATTGTCTCTCGTTTGGATTGGTTTTTTAAGGGACCTCCCTTTGGATTTTATTCGTAAGGGTCTTCCCTTTCAAATTATTTCGTAAGGGTCCCCCTTGGGAATTTTTTTTCGTAAGGGTCCTTCCTTTGGATCTATTTCGTAAGGGTCCCTCCTTTGAATTATTTTGTAATTGTCTCTCGTTTGGATTGCTTTTCTAAGGGACCTCCCTTTGGATTTTATTCGTAAGGGTCCCCGCTTTGGATTTTTTGCGTAATGGTCCCCTTTGGATTTATTTCGTAAGGGTCCCCCTTTTGGATTTGTTTCGTAAGGGTCACCAATTGGGATTTTTTTCATACGGTTCCCCCCTTTTGGCTTCATTTCGTAAAGGTCAACACTTTGGAGTTGTTTCATAAGGGTCCTTCCTTTGGATTTGTTTTGTAAGGGTCTCCCCTTGGATTTATTTTGTAAGGGTTCCCTCTTTGGATTTTTTTCGTAAGGGTCACCACTTTGGATTTGTTTCATAAGGGTCTCCCCTTTGGCTTTATTTTGTAAGGGTGAAAACTGTGGAGTTGTTTCATAAGGGTCCCTCCTTTGGATTTTTTTATAAAGGTCTCCACTTTGGATTTATTTCGTAAGGTTACCCTCTTTGGTATTATTTCGTAGGGGTCCCCACTTTGGATTTATTTCGTAAGTGTTCCCCCTTTGGATATATTTCGTAAGGGTCTCTCCTTTGGATTTTTTCCTAAGGGTCCTCTATTTGGATTTTATTCGTGAGGGTCCCCCCTATGGATTTATGTCGCAAGGGTACCCCCTTTGGATTTATTTCGTAAGGGTGCTCCCTTTTTATATATTTCATAAGGGTCCCCACTTTGCATTTATTTCGTAAGGGTCCCCGCTTTGGATTTAATTCGTAAGGGTTCCCCCTTTGGATATATTTCGTAAGGATCACCACTTTGGATTTCTTTCGTAAAGGTCCCCCTTTGGATATATTTTGTAATGATTCCCCCTTTCGATTTATTTCATAAGGGACCCCCTTTGGATATATTTTGTAAGGGTTCTCCCTTTGGATTGTTTTTGCAAGGGTCCCCCTTTTGGACTTATTTTGTAAGGGTCCCTCCCTTGGATTTATTTCGTAAGGGTCCCCCTTTGGATTCTTTTCGTAAGGGTCCCTCCTTTGGATTTATTTTGTAAGGGTCCCCCTTTTGGACTTAATTCTTAAGGGTGCCCCTTTTGGATATATTTCATAAGGGTCCCCCCTTTGTATATATTTCGTAAGTGTTCCCCCTTTCGATTTATTTCATAAGGGATCCCCCTTTGGATTTATTTTGTCAGGGTTTTCCTTTTGATTTTTTTTGTAAGGCTCCCCCTTTGGATTTTTTCGTAAGGGTCCCCCCTTTGGATTTATTTTGTAAGGGTCCCCCCTTTGGATTGATTTTGTAAAGTTACCCCTTTTTCTATCTTATTTCCTAAGGATCCTCCATTTGGATTTTACTCGTAAGGGTCCCCCCTTTGGATTTTATTCCAAGGGTCCCCCCTTGCATTTATTTTTTAAGGGTCCCCCTATGGATTTTATTCGTAAGGGTCCCTCGTTTGGATTTTTTACGTAATGTTCCCCCCTTTGGATTTATTTTGTAAGGGTCCCTCTTTTGAATTTTTCGTAAGGGTTCTTCTTTGGCTTTATTTTGCAAGGGTCACCACTTGGAAATGTTTAACAAGGGTTCCCCCTTTGGCTTTATTTCGTAAGGGTCACCACTTTGAAGTTGTTTTATAAGGGTCACCTTTTTTGTAAGAGTCTCCCCTTTGGATTTGTTTTGTAAGGGTCCCCCTTTGGAATTATTTCGTAAGGGTCTACCCTTTGTATATATTTCATAAGGGTCCCCCATTTGCATTTATTTCGTAAGGGTCCGCCCTTTGGATTTTTGTTGGTAAGGGTTCCTCGTTTGGATTGCTTTTCTAAGGGTCCCCCCTTTGAATTTTATTCGTAAGAGTCCCTCCTTTGGATGTTTTTCGTAAGGATCCCCCATTTGGATATATTTCGTAATGGTTCCCCGTTTCGATTTATTTCATAAGGGACCCCCCTTTGGATTTATTATGTAAGGGTTTTCCCTTTAGATTTTTTTGTAAGGGTCCTCCCCTTTGGATTTTTTTCGTAAGGGTCCTTCGTTTGGATTGTTTTTCTAAGGGTCCCCCTATGGATTTATTTCGTAAGGGTCCCCCCTTGGATTAATTTCGCAAGTGTCCCCCCTTTGGATATATTTCGTAAAGGTCCCCCTTTGGATTTTTCGTAAGGGTCCCCCTTTGGATATATTTCGCAAGGGTCCCTCCTTTGGATAGAATTAGTGAAGGTCCACCCTTAAGGCTTTTTTGCCTAAGGGTCCTCCATTTGGATTTTATTCGTAAGGGTCCCCCCTTTGGATTTATTTCGTAAGGGTCCCCCGTTTGGATTTATTTCGTAAGGGTCTCCCCTTTGGATATATTTCGTAAGGGTTCCCCCTTTCGATTTATTTCATAAGGGACCCCCCTTTGGACTTATTTTGTAAGGGTTCTCCCTTTGGATGTTTTTTGTAAAAGTCCCCCGCTTTGGATTTTTTCGTAAGGGTGCCCCCTTTGGATTTATTTTGTAAGGGTCCCCCCTTTGGATTGATTTCGTAAGGGTACTCCCTTTTGATTTTTTTCGTAATGGTGCCCCATTTGGGTTTTATTCATAAGGGCCCCCCATTTGGATTTATTTCGTAAGGGTCCCCCCTTGGATTAATTTCGCAAGTGTCCCCCCTTTGGATATATTTCGTAAAGGTCCCCCTTTGGATTTTTTTGTTAAGGGTACTCCATTTGAATTTTTCTCGTAAGGGTCCCCCATTTGGATTTATTTCGTAAGGGTCCTCCCTTTGGATTTATTTCGCAAGTGTCCCCCTTTTGGATGTATTTCGTAAAGGTCCCCCCTTTGGATTTTTTTGCTAAGGGTCCTCCATTTGGATTTTATTCGTAAGGGTCACCCCTTTGGATATATTTCTTAATGGTTCCCCGTTTCGATTTATTTCATAAGGGACCCCCTTTGGATTTATTTTTTAAGGGTTTTCCCTTTGGACTTTTTTTGTAAGGGTCCCCCTTTTGGATTTTTTTCGTAAGGGACGCACTTTTGGATTATTTTGGAAGGGTCCCCCTTTTGGACTTATTTTGTAAGGGTCCCTCCCTTGGATTTATTTCGTAAGGGTCCCCCTTTGAATTTTTTTCGTAAGGGTCCCTCCTTTGGATTTATTTTGTAAGGGTCCCCTTTTTGGACTTAATTCTTAAGGGTCCCCCTTTTGGATTTATTTCATAAGGGTCCCCCCTTTGTATAGATTTCGTAAGTGTTCCCCCTTTCGATTTATTTCATAAGGGATCCCCTTTGGATTTATTTTGTCAGGGTTTTCCTTTTGATTTTTTTTGTAAGGCTCCCCCTTTGGATTTTTTCATAAGGGTCCCCCCTTTGGATTTATTTTGTAAGGTTCTCCCCTTTGGATTGATTTTGTAAAGTTACCCCTTTTTCTCTCTTTTTTCCTAAGGGTCCTCCATTTGGACTTATTCATTAGGGTCCCCCTTTGGATTTATTTTGTATGGGTCCCCCATTTGGATTTATTTCGGAAGGGTCCCCCCTTTGGATTTATTTCGTAAGTGTCCCCCCTTCTGATATATGTCGTAAAAGTTCCCCTTTGGATTCATTTCCTAAGGGTCCTCCATATGGATTTTACTCGTAAGGGTTCCCCCTTTGGATTTTATTCTAAGGGTCCCCCCTTTGCATTTATTTTTTAAGGGTCCCCCTATGGATTTTATTCGTAAGGGTCCCTCGTTTGGATTTTTTACGTAATGTTCCCCCCTTTGGATTTATTTTGTAAGGGTCCCTCTTTTGAATTTTTCGTAAGGGTCCCCCTTTGGATATAATTCGGAAGGGTCCCTCTTTTGGATAGAATTAATAAAGGTCCCCCTTAAGCCTTTTTTGCCTAAGGGTCCTCCATTTGGATTTTATTCGTAAGGGTCCCCCCTTTGGATTTATTTCGTAAGGGTTTCCCCTTTGGATATATTTCGTAAGGGTTCCCCCTTTCGATTTATTTCATAAGGGACCCCCCTTAGGATTTATTTTGTAAGGGTTCTCCCTTTGGATGTTTTCTTGTAAAAGCTCCCCGCTTTGAATTTTTTCGTAAGGGTCCCCCCTTTGGATTTATTTTGTAAGGGTCCCCCGTTTGGATTGATTTCGTAAGGGTACTCCCTTTTGATTTTTTTCCTAAGGGTGCCCCGTTTGTATTTTATTCATAAGGGTCCCCCCTTTGGATTTTTTTGTTAAGGGTACTCCATTTGGATTTTACTCGTAAGGGTCCCCCATTTGGATTCATTTCGTAAGGGTCCCCCCTTTGGATTTATTTCGCAAGTGTGCCCCCTTTGGATGTATTTCGTAAAGGTCCCCCCTTTGGATTTTTTTGCTAAGGGTCCTCCATTTGGATTTTATTCGTAATGGTCCCCCCTTTGGATTTATTTCGTAAGGTTCTCCCCTTTGCATTGATTTCGTAAGGGTCCCCCCTTTGGATTGTTCCTCGTTTGGATTGTTTTTCTAATGGTCCCCCCTTTGAATTTTATTCGTAAGAGTCCCCTTTTTGGATTTGTTTCGTAAGGGTCATCCCATTGGATATATTTCGTAATGGTTCCCGTTTCGATTTATTTCATAAGGGACCCCCTTTGGATTTATTTTGTAAGGGTTTTCCCTTTGGACTTTTTTTGTGAGGGTCCCCCCTTGGATATTTTTGGTAAGGGTCCCACCTTTGGATTTATTTTTTAAGGGTCCCCCTATTGGGCTTATTTCGTAAGGGTCCCCACTTTGGATTTATTTCGTAAGGGTCCCCCCTTTGGATATATTTCGTAAGGGATCCCCCTTTCGAGTTATTTCATAAGGGACCCCCCTTTGGAATTATTTTGTAAGAGTCTCCCCTTTGGATTTATTTCGTAAGGGTCCCCCCTTTGGAATTATTTCGTAAAGGTCCCCCCTTTGGATTTTTTTCCTAAGGGTCCTCCATTTGGATTTTATTCGTAAGGGTCCCCGTTTGGATTTATTTCGTAATGGTCCCCCCTTTGGATATATTTCGTAAGGGTCACCACTTTCGATTTGTTTTATACGGGTGCCCCTTTTGGCTTTATTTTGTAAGATTGCCATGATCTAAACAAGTTCAATTAGATAATGCTGACAAGTCAATGCCTTCAGTGGACTGAAGATCAAAGAGCCATTTGCAAAGATACATAAGCCAAACAAGTCATATACCACAATTTCGTTTTACTTAAGCCAGCTCTTTACTAGTATTAATTTCTTTCTTTTCCTAGAAAGAAGTAGTGATATAGTTTAATAAGATTTCTTTTGAACAAGTTCTTTTCCTTGGACCTGCATGGCCTCTTGTCAGATATTGTCTAAACTGTTACCCCAACACAGTCTGCTTCCCCACCCACCCATCTATCTCAAAGCCATAGAACTCACTTTTTAAATTATAGACTTTGATGCTTGTTTTGTTTCTCATAGGTCCCTAAATATCAAGAAAAACATGAAATTCACTAAGTCCAACTGGAAAAAGTATCTTTCTGTGATTTGGAAGAGGTAGTTTATACCCACATGACATGGGAAATGAGACTTTTTTAAGATAAGAATGTCAATACAGTACTAAACCGATGCTCTTCTCGTGTCTCACAGAATCTTACAGTACTTGTTGATAATGTGCAAACCTGACTCCCATTTGTCTAATATTCTGTAAAATTATTGAATATTTATAATTCATTTTTCCATTTTCATTCACAAGAGAGTATATTCATCGTGCCATGTCCATTTCACAGTAATTTATTTTGTCTCATAAGAAAGTATACAGAGTCAGTCTTTGCACTGCATTTATTGGTGAAATACTGTACATTACATACTTCTCAAGTACCTGTACGTTACAGTGTACTTCTCAGAAGCAAATTATTGAATGTGTTGCCTAGTGACATGTACAAACACACAAAATCCCATGCCAGAAAAATATAGCTGTAACCCTATGTTCTATCTAATTGAACTTGTTTAGATCATGGCAATTTTGTTCTGCCCAAACCAGCTTAACTAACACAGTAAATCTCTTCTGCACATCACTTTCAGCTAAACTGCTAATTCAAAAATGGAAAAGGAAATGCAGCAATAAATTACATTATTTTCCTGATGCCAAATTGACAAAATAATCATCCACAACAATTTTTAGTTTACTAAACATCATTCTGTTTATTTCTATATACATTTTATAATAGTATATGTACTATTATTTATAGCAAAGGGAAGGGGGGTTTAGTAAGACGGAGTATATACAAACAAAGACTGTATTGTTAGTATAGGTAATCGCATGATTTCGAGTGCAATTTGGAATAAATTAGCACGAGTAAATTTCGACAAATTGCACGAGCGCCGCGCGAGTGCAATTTGTGGTCTTTGAAAAATTTATGAGTGCTTATTTATTCCAAAATTGCACAAGAGATCATGTGATTACTTGTTAATAACATGCATACAGTAATTTACGTTGCGCAATTTTTTCAATTTCGTTACAATTCACAAGTCTCTCAAGAACTTTGTTTTCTCGCAAACAGAATCGGAATCGTCCTGAGGAATGAAAACACGCCTTTCGTTGTCGAGCGGCTTTCACGCGTTGTTCTTTTGCTTGAGTTGTTTCTTAGGCCCGCTTCTGCCTATGATGCTCCCGATCAGCTATAATGCCCTGCTCTCGTTCCTGGGTTGTCTCCTGAGCTCGTTTCTGCTGGTAATGCTCTCGGTCATACCGTTGCTTCGCTTTTTTGGCAGCGACAGCACCGTCTGTTTGCCGTCTGCGCTTGAGACGGATACATCGCTTCTGGCTTGCCTCACGAATTCGTCTTAGTCTCGCTTGTTCTCTTCGGTTTTCAAGACAAACTTGTTTCTTCTCTTGAGAGTGTTCGGTTTGATTCTTTGCTTGATTCATACTTGCCGTATTTACTTCTTCAGCAAGAGTGTAAAACTCCTTCAACCTCCTGCAGTGTCCGTTGCTTCGCAACGGATCAGCAGAACACCTCGTGATCAACCCAGCAGACACCGCGGTGCGGGAAGGTCGCCCGTGAACGAAAAACATTAAAAAACGACATGGTGTTCAGATTAGTACCCACGCAGGGCGTGGGAAAAATGGAAAGTAGGGACAAGAGCGAAACTCCCAAAAGAGACTTTCAGTTTCTCACCAGAAAAATATCGCACAGTATAGATAACTTGACTTTTCACACTTTGCTCAAACGAGACCTACTGGTATAAATTGTCATTACAACACTCATACACTTCCTTCTTAAATGTTGAGCGACGCTTTGGAGCTAAAAAGGATCAGCCGGCAAGAGAAGCTGAGAAATGCGTGACAATCGATTTTGACAGTTTGACTTCGAACACTTATTTCTAATCAGAGGCCACAATTAATCCAGCCTTCGCTTTAATACTTATCTGTTTCTTTTATTAACTGAATACGTTTCTTTTACCAGGCTTTCGAGTATTCGTGCTCTGTATCAAATATAAAATTGAAAGCGAGGAATGTAACACGATATTTGTTTACAATATTATCGAGGTTTTGTTCACAGCGTGTTCAGTCCATTTGTGACTGCAAACTCAATGCTCAGGACTATTTTGGTGTATTTTTCATTGCTATACAATGACCACTGCGAAACAAAGGCACATGATTGAATGGAAGAAACATTTCAACAGGCATTGTGCGATAAGCAGAAGCATTTTATGAGCCAACGGATGTCATGTACAGTGTAAAGCATAAATCGCCATTGTTTTACGGCTAAAGCTCATCGTAGCTTTGGTTTCCGTTTTCGGCCTGTTATCTTCCCAGAAGTATTTCGTGTCGCCACAGAAAGTTTTGTCGGGACTAAATACTTAGCGGCGACAGAGATATT
The DNA here is from genome assembly GCA_964036295.1 of Plumapathes pennacea. NCBI lineage: Eukaryota > Metazoa > Cnidaria > Anthozoa > Antipatharia > Myriopathidae > Plumapathes > Plumapathes pennacea. Next base: position 25,858,041 of record OZ038463.1, on the reverse strand, counting down.
TGCAATCCCGCAGATCAAACATTTGTCCACGGCTATTCTAAAGCTTCCGCGGTGAACTAAAGAACGCAACTAGCCAAAATCGTTCCCTAAAATCCAGTTTATCCGTGCATGTTCCACAAAGCCAAACGGCGTTGAGTTTGGATTAAATGCAGTTAACTTTTACACACAAGTAACGAGCAATTCACTGGCCACGCTCAAGTTGTTTAACGAAGTCAAGGCTAACTGCCGACTGCGGCTTTTATTGTATGAACAAAAGACGATGGATTACATTTTTATAATCTCCTATCACTCTGTCACAAATAGGAAATTGTTACAGCCGTTTCGGTTTCAAGTTTGGTATGTAGTCTCCTGTCGAGTTTGTTATGCATTGCATTGCTGAAGAGGTGGACAAGCAATGAAATCACTAAGCAAAAAACAGCAAACAGGGTTGCATTGTGTGTGTGTGTGTGTGTGTGTGTGTGTGTGTATGTTTGAGAGGGGTGGGGGTTGGGAATTGTGGGGGGGCCGAATCGAGTTCCTCTGGAGCCATTTTATCATAAGAGTATTCAGTGTGTGTGATTGGAAATCTGTTCTTTGATGCTGTTACTATAAAGAATTAATGCGTTACAACACTCCGGAAATACCGGGGCTCAACCATCATTGTTTACGGCTAAAGTTTGTCATGGCTTTGTTGTCCGTTTTTGGCCTGGTATCTTCCCAGAGGTACTTCGTGTCGCCACAGAAAGTTCTTCGGGGCTAAATAATTAGCGGCGACAGAGTTATTTGCAATCCCGTAGCGATGTCCATTAAATATAATCGAATCCATCAAACATTTGTTTACGCTTATGACGATGAACTTATGAACGCCAGCCAAAAATTGTTCCCTGAAATCTAGTTTACCCGTGCATGTTCCACAGAGCCAAACGGTGTTGAGTTTGGATGGGACATAGCTAACTTTACACGCAATTGTATTAACGTACAATTCAATCGCGGCGTCCACATCTCAAAGTTGTTCGCGAAGTCACCTTACGTCATCGCATATCACGTGGCAATGTGAACCAATCACCGTGTGCTGATTCGTAACCCAGAAAGAAAATAATAAAAATAACAAGACTGGTTGCCAGTGAGCTCGTTGGGTGGGGTCGTGACCAGATGAAACTAAAATGGAAAGAAGTAGGGACAAGAGCGAAACTCGCAAAAGAGACTTTCAGTTTCGCACCGGAAAAATATCACACAGTATAGAGAACTTTACTTTTGACACCTTACTCAAATGAAACCTATTACTATAAATTGTCATTACAACACTCATACACTTGCTTCTTAAAGGTTGAGCGACTCTCCATTTTGAGCTTAGGGGTGGAAAGGTTAGCCAGCGAGAAAAGAATAATGCGTGATTTATTTTCATGCACAGTCGATTTTGACAGTTTGACTTTGAACACTTTAATCAGAGGCCACGATAACCTAGCCTTTGCTTCAATACTTATGCTTTTTTACTGAATGCTTTTCTTCTGAGGCTTTCGAGTATTCGTGCTCTGTAACAAATATAAATGAAAGCGAGGAATGTAACACTAGACTTGTTGACAATATTATTGTTCACAGCGTGTTTAGTCATTTGTGACTAACAAACTCAATGTTCAAGACTATTTCGATGTATTTTTCATTTCTACAATCCTGGCCAAAAGTATGTGGGACACTCTGAAAAAATGCTATGTTTTCACCACCACTCCTTGTTGAACAACGAAAACGGCTCCTGTTTCCGAAACTTAGTCCTCCCCTCTCCCCCCATACAATGTTGCTTAAAGGGAGTGCACTTTGAGCACATTCATTTAACATTGTAAGGGGGGAGGGGGGCGGGAAGAGGGAAAGTGTAATAATTTTTAGATAAAAGGCTAAGTGTCCCACGACTTTTGGTCAGGATTGTAGTATATAATACCACTGCGAAACAAAGGCTACTTGATCGAATGGAAGAAATATTTCAACATGCACTGTACAAAATCTATCAAACATTTTTTTGCGGCTATGATGGTGAACTTAAGAACGCAAGCCAAATCTTCTTTATCCGTGCATGTTCCACAAAGCCAAACGGTGTTGAGTTTGGATGGGATACAGATAACTTTATACGCAAGCATTAATGTACAATTCAATCGATTACATCTCAAGTTGTTTGCAAAGTCACCTTACGTCATCACATATCACGTGGCAATGTGAACCAATCACCGTGTGCTGATTCGTAACCCAGAAAAAAAACTAATAACACGACGATTAAGACACGCTGTGCAATCCTAAGCTCGCCGGGGCTACGCCCCAACGAGCAATAAAAATAAAACGACGAAGATGAAGACACGGTCTCCAATCCTAAGCTCGTCGGGGCTACGCCCCAACGAGCAATAAGAATCAGGCAGGTTATGATTAATTAGTATGAGATAATGATGTTTTGTTTAAGTTTCTTTTTTTAAGATTGAAGACTTACAGTTAAGGTCTCGATAAAGGTTCGTGAGTCCTCTCGGAAAAAAATGATTGCAGCTTTACAATTTAACGTACATGCACATAATATATATCGTTGTAAAGTTTTTGGACTGCAGAATATAGATCTGATGTTATCGTTTTCAAGTACATTAAAGTTGGAGTACGAGTTAGGTTAATTTGAAAATTAACTGTTTTGGAAACGAGAATCAAAACTTTTGTCGGTTTGATTCGAAAATGCTGAAACAACTTTTCTCCAATACTCAATGAAGTTGACTAAAATACGGTGCCAGCGACTTTTGATCCGTTTTGTTTTAAGAGCGAATTTTCCTAAACACCGGGTGAAATGAGAAAAATGTGGCACACCAGTCAAAAATCGGGGTTCTTCATATTTTGTCCAGAGATAGCGTATGGTGTGCCAATTACTCTCGTATATTTATTTTGTTCAGAATTTTTTGGAATTTCAGAAAAAAAAATTAAAAACCGCTAGGCCTCAAAATATGACTAAAATGAAAGGGATTCGGAGGACCGCAAAAACCTTCGCACGCGACCGTGCAACGAAATTCTATACTTAAATGTCTTCATCTATTGATCAAGAAGACATCTACAAGCACTTTGGGCCTATGAATAGATCTTATTAACCGAGCGCGCGGGCCGTACAGTAAGTTATGGACCGAGTTTTTTTCGTCGCCTTATGGCCCGAGCGCGCTTCGCGCGAGGGCCATAAGGCGACGAAAAAAACGAGGATCCATAACTTACAGTACGGACCAAGCAAACGAGGTTAATAAGATATTTATTATATGCCTTTAGATCTTTCGGCAAACACAAAACAAGGCCCCAACGAGTACTCGTCTTGTTCATTCAACAACATCAATCGCGATCAGGCATATGAATTACGCACGTTTGTTTTCACAACAAGTTCAGTTAACAGCTTACAATTCTACCGATTTGAAAATCTTGAAAGAAAATAAGCGTCTGTCGAACCAACTGCCTAGATAAATACTAATTTGTTCTGAGCTGAATGAAATGGCCCGTAGCGTGTGTCAAACAACGACACTGCAGTGAACTTTATTCGGTGAACGACTCGAACTCGCCCTTGCTCGCTCACTAAAGATTAAAAAACTGCAGTCTTATCTCTTTCCAGAAGAAACTGCTTTGTAACTCAAAGTATTTTTATTCTTTTGAATAAGTTTCTTACACGTACAATAATGCAGAAGGCAAAATGGCACTAAAAGAAAATCATTTTATCACAAACTGCGACCGACACATCGTTGAAAGTTATATTATTCAAAACTCACCGCTTAATTTTCCTGCCTCCTCGTGGAGCGTTTAGGTTTCTTCCAGCAAAATAAACGTCCTCAAATCACCACGGCGTTTTTGTCCCAGTCAGTGATTTCGAAATACAGAGTTCTCGTGCATTGTGAAAAATTTATTTACAGTCTTCACAGTGCGCCATGACGAGCAAACATGTCTGCAAAACTTGATTCTTGCACGGTTTTAGTCATAACTGTTCACGGTGATTGTTCGCTTTCCACTTTCTTCCTGGCAAGTGTGCAAATTTTAACACAGAGGTGAAACAACCCTCCATACTCTGCAGCGCTTGTTGTCAATGACGGCTGAGGTCGCAAGCAATTTTTTCCTCGGATTTTTTCCTTCTTCGTAACGGTCATTTTCCAAGATTGTAAGCTTTCCCCGATCATCATAACTTAACAGTGAATATCCGGAACGTTTAAACTTCCCATTGCACTTCTGGGCCTTTTATGACAAACGTTTAGCAACTTTTCGAGTAATCATTTGCGATCCACATGTGCAAACTGATTTTGCGGTCCGTACAGTAAGTTATGGACCGGTAAAATTGACCAATCAGAACGTACGTAAAATCAATTTGCGGTCCGTACAGGAAAGTATGGACCGGTAAATTAACCAATCGTAGCGTGCGTAGTATCAGTGCCATATAATAAATAGAGTTATAGGTCAAATATTAAATATTTGGTGTCGTGGCAAAGATAGCCCAAATTTCAATTCTCACAAATCTCAGTTCAGAGCACTTTTTCAAAAAATCATTTCTGTGTCCGGTATAACTCAGATATGCACAAAACTTCGGTTGTAACATCTAGAAGTGTTATTATTATCCAGAATATAAAAATTAGTTTGGTACTCTTCATTGCTCGAAAGAACTAACTCGGCGATTTTTGCCAAAATCACAACGTCGACTTGTAAACAACGGGCAACGATCAATTCTCACTTCCGGATAAACTCGAACAAAAACGTCGCCCTCCTCAAACCTGGCACAAAACTCTGTAGGAGACCCTATAATAAGTTTAATTTTCCATACTACCGGTTAATGATTGATTTATGTGGTTTTTCTATCAAAATCCTGTTCAACTCAGTGGTCGACAAGCGCCAGTAAGTAATCGCTTAATAACGCTAGGTCTTGAAAATCACTTTCTTTGCCAATTTACGCCTCGTTTAGTTTTACGCTGCTACAATATAGCACAAATATGTTTCCAAGGATGTCCCGGTTGCTTTAAGAGCTCTTTCTGGTAAAAAATGAAAGAGTCATGGAGTCAAAATACACGCGCCGACGTCGCCGTGCGTTCGTTATTGGTGTCACGCAATCTCAAAACTCAGCGAGATATGTTTATTATATTTTATAGTTACATTGACATCCCTTGTTTGATCCAAAAATATAATTAACTTTGTTTTGTGATTATCGCTACCGGGAAGGAAAAAGCGACATGAAAAACTGTATTATTTGGGTGTCAAAGTGGCCAAATAATGAAAACAACAACAACCATAAACTAGAATGGTTATGGCCTGAGTACTCAAAACAGCACAAAGGCAAAAGTAACCCTCTGACTTGACATTGTACCGTACACGTAATTAAAAGCTACACGCCTAACTATATAAAAAATACCCCAAAACTGTTAATTCCACCCCCCCCCCCCCCCCTATACCCAGACACGGATTATTGTATATTTTGGTCTCCCCCCTCCTCCCCTCTCAATTTTTAATTTTCTCCAATACATTATTTGTACTTTAAACCTTTGAGACTTCACTCCGTCCCATCCCAACCCACCACATGGCTTTTTTTTAAAATACACATCATTGCTGGCAGGTACAGCCCATGCAAAACGACTTGATCTTGTCGACGTATGGCTGTTTACGTCGAACGGATACGCGTCTGTGATGTCAATATTGAAGGAGGTGCAAATCTCCTTTAATAGAGTAATTGAAAAGGTATTTAGTCTTGAGCTGGAGCACATGTCACACAGATTGTATGCATCATAAGTTATGGGATGCGTGGACCCCACTTCACGAGCAACTGTATTAACAAGGTCTTGCACTAGGGCCTCATTTGTGGCGCTCTGGATGGCGTCAAACCGATCGTCGTCATCGTTGCGAAGGCGCTTCTTCGATGCGAGACGGGAAAAATAACTTGCAATCTGGTTTGGCGTGAGGAAGTCATCGCTCGTGAATTGAGGGTTACCGCTTGTATCTTTAGCTGTCATCATTGCTCGGGCGACGGACGCAGGATCAGCTTTCTGGCCTGATTGCTCACCCAGTCTAAATTTTGCGGCTAGATAGTTTTTCTGACGAGACGTAAATCTAACCCTTCGTGAACCACCAGACTTAAGGGCCCATCCCATTGGTAAAGAGGAATCGCTTGGAGAGAAGACTGGCCTTGTGACAGCGTGAAGCTCTGGTACGCCTGCAGGCTGTCCCTCGAGAGTTTCAGCATAGATGAGGGCAGCTCTGTCTAAAAGTGTTTCGCGCTCGAGTGCTCGTTGATGCTTGCCACAGTCCAGGTGTCGTTGCGTTGATGAATGCCTCAGGAAGGTTTGTGTGCATCCATCCTCGGGACATGTAAAGACTGCCTCTGCTGCCCTTGTAAGATCATCTGCACTGTCAGCCTCCTGTTGTACTTGGTCTTTATTCCCTCCTGCGATTTGTGTTCGCCTTTGCTTGACTGAAGCAAAGCTGTTTGGCTGCATGTGAGCTACAGTAATAGCAGGCAGTTCAGCTGCAGATGGACACTGCAGTTTTTCCGCTGGAATTAACTTTCCAGGGCCAATGCCATACGCCTTCCAAACGCGAATTCCGTCATCTTCATACATCACATTGCTTAGAAGACTAACCCCTTCGATCTTTAGGGAAGGCATCTGGAATGTGACGATTGATTCACACAAAGTGACGCTAACTGCTGGCACTCCACCGGAGGACAGAATCGCATCCTTCATTTGGGTGGGTGTCTCGATGTCGTTACCAGAGTTCAGGTGGATTCTCATGTGGGATTTGATCGTTGCAGCTTTTCTGTCGCATGATCCTTTTCCACCTTGAGGGTCGGAAAAATCAAGGCGCTTTATTGACACGCCATCGTGCAGACCAAGGACTCTAACACTGGCGATAGTTGCCCCACAGTGATAGCAACCTGCGTTATCCTGCGCGTGGCATCTGACTGTATGGGCGCTCCCCTCCCGTGTACCAGGCAATGACGTTTGGTCTCAGTGAACCGATGTTTTGTCAGATAAGGAATCCACTGTTGCAATTGTTTAAATGGCATTTTACCAGCCATAATCGATAGAATTTGCCGTCGTGTCTCCCAGCAGCTTGCAGCAACGTAGCACTCGGCAAGTGCCTCCATCAGCGTTTCGTCAACGAGTGTTTCACCGGCGGACTTGTCATCACCAGATAAAATGTAACGGATAGAGCTGGAAGAACAAATCCCCTGGAACAGTGGCGCCACATCCTTTGGTGCTATGTCGTGTACAATAGCGGTCACACCTTGCTGAGCTTTACGTATGTAATACCGTTTTGTTCTATCTCTTGCACTGTCCCACGGAGTGTTGAGCCTTGATCGAATAGGGCTGAAATCTCGCGAACGCAAGTACTCATTTAGGGCTTCCACAGGCTTGCTCTGTTCTTGATGTGTGTCGCTGATATCATCGAAACCAATTTCACTAGAAGAGCCACTACTTATGGGAATCTAAAAAATTCCTCCGGGTGTCACTGGAGTACTGTGAAGTGCACCAGAGCTCTGGTGAGGCAAACCGATAGCATTGATATTAATCTTCTTTCTGAGTTGTTTTGGGTGGGGGAGTTGGGGGCATGAAGCATGAAGTACGACGACGTATTCAGGTCCACAAATTCTATTTGAACTTGGTGCCCCCGCCCTTTTAGTTGTGAAGGGTATACAAGTCTAGCCATGCAATGAATCAAAACAGAGGGGCAAACAATATATTCCATACATTCGACACTAAATTCTCGGTATCAGGTATAAAACGACCAACAGAACAACAAAAATTGTCGCGTACGGCGAAGCGGAATATAGGATCTGTAGGGATGAAAACGCACTTATTTTTTAAAATTAAACCACCTTTAGGTGTTCTGCAAAAAATAACTGGCAGTACTCTTGAAGCATCTAACCTACCATACCTACCAAGGAAATCTTTTCTATGCCCGCTGTGTTGTCATGCGCGGCGTCGCTACGGCTTTGGCTACGCCTTTCTGTGGTCGGTGTTGGCTCGGCATAAATGTTAGACCTGCAACTGCAGCATATTCCTGTCTCAAAATAAAATGTAAATGTTAAAAAACAATGCATTGTCGGTCGCACTAATCATTTGAGGACATTTTGTTATTACGAAACAGTTCGGTATAAAAACCTACCGCGAGATACATAACAGGATTTATCATTCGCGCCGCTTTCAGGTCGAGTGCATCGTATTTATTGTTACTACGCTGATTTTTTAGTGTTACGTATAAAAATCAACGGAAGCGCTGAAACTACTATACAATTGTGTCATAAACTGGCTTGGAGAGAAAAGTGCCCTTCTATTAAATCAGAAATCAAAAATTCCGAAAGCGGCAACTTTTAAGTTAAAAGCCCTGTTTATATGAAAAAAGGTTGGCCCGGGGACCCCAGCCTGGGTGCGCCAACTATTCATACATTTTTTTATAAATCGAAGCGAGCGTGTACATGGCAAAATGATTTAAAGTTACAGTAATCTACTTGGAATAAATTAGTTTTAGTATTTACCGTAATAACACCCATGCAATGCAGATAATCCTAAAGTTATAATTTCCGTTGTTCTTTCTTTTTTTAACTGTGCCAATAAAGAAGATATGAAGTCAGGGAAACGAGTTTCCTATCAGAGCAGATAACAAATTACAAAAAAAAAAAAAAGACTTGACGCACGTACCCGAACCAGCCGCAACAAATATACCAGTGCGGCGAAGGATTGTCCTAGAGAGCGCTTTGTTGATCCCACGATCAGCCTTGCGCGATTCCCCCTTCTCACCATGTCTGCATAGGCCCGCTGGAACTCGGCAACGCTGCGATCCTTTGCGCCAACCAATTCCCAAAGAAGAGCGGTGTGAAGCGTGAATCGTCAATTTTTATATATCAGACGGCGGAGTAAATATCGACGCCCGTGCTAATATCAATTCAACTTCGGTCTCAACATTGCTTATCCCCATCGCCTTTTTGTGCCCCGAAATATCCTTATTACAGGAAAGAGAGGGAATTGTTGTCGCGTTGCTTTCTGATAATTTGTTTTGCTTGTCAAGGGCACAATATCCCCCAACCAGTCGCTGAAACGAACAACTTATCTCCATTACAGACTCGCCTCCGCTTCTCAATTTGCCAACTCTGTTTCGAAAAACTAATATCTTCATGTCACTGTTGCTATCTTTCCCTAACGGCAACTGCTTGTACAACCAAATTAGGTATTCATTTTGGTGTGTCGAGAAAACGTAAAACGGAAGTTGCCCCGCCCGACCGCGCCTTTACGACTCCTTTCATTTTCTTTCTTTTCCCTCGGTACTGAATAACAAGACAGGACGGCCACTGAATAAAAAGAAAATTACGGAAAAGAAACTAAATTGTGAATCTCTGTTAGTGATGTAAATTTGAGATGAGGCCTTATTAGAGCCGAAAAACAACAACAACAACAACATGAAGGTGAATGGGTGAATAAATGCAATATTTGCTCGCGGGGGCCTGGGGCCCACGAGAGCTTAAAAATGGGAATTTTTATTTATTTTTTTTCCTTTTTGTGGGTCGAGGATCAGCACACGGTGATTGGTTCATATCATCACGTGCTGGGCGATGACGTAATTGACTTCGCTAAACAACTCGAGATGTGGCCAGTGAATTGCTCGTTACTTGTGTGTAAAAGTTAACTGCATCCCATCCAAACTCAACACCATTTGGCTCTGTGGAATAGGCACGGATAAACTGGATTTTCGGGAATGATTTTGGCTCGCGTACACCGCGGAAGCTTTGAGAATAGCCGTAATATAAATTGTATTACGGGTATTTTGACCCTTTTGCTGATGTGTGGAAATTAAATAATGGGTGAATTATATATGGGGTTACGGGGGCAATAAACTAGCGAATATGATTGTGTTAAGAAATTGTGCATGCTAGTGCGTGATAACATGTTGCAGCGCTAAATACGGTTGGGGTCGGGTTGTTGAACTGTGGGGAACGTGGTAAATGGGCAGAAATCTGGAATTGGTAACCTGTGGTGCGCACGTGCGTTGTGAAACGATGGGAATAGGAGGCGCTGTGACCGAGAAAACCAAGCGAAGAGCGAAAATGAAAGCGGCGAAACGGAGGGATCGGCGTATACGTGGAATAAAAACTAATAATATATAACTTGGGGGTGGGGCGGGTGGTTGGGGAGAGCGCTCGAAAAAATGTGGTGAACCGATGACCATCATGAGTGGTTCGTCCGCCGAAGCAACCGTGTTATTCTCATCAGGGGCATAGTAACTCGGTTGCTCCATGAAGGTGAAAAGTTTCTTCGATGGTACGTGTTTCGAAATGGTAGGCGCGCGCCATCCATGCCCAATAAGTTCCTCCCACCATCCCCATTCATGTAAGACAGGAACAATCTACAGTCAAGCCCTTCGATACCGACGTATCATTACCAATGACTACGAGCTACAACAACAACTCGAACGACTACACAAAATACTCTTAGCAAGAGGCTACGCCCACTCTACGATACAAAAAACATTTACGAAAGCCACACAATATACTCAAAAACAACTCCTCCAACCAACTACAAAGGAACATAAAGAAGGGAAGGTTCTACCTTTCATAATTCCCTACAACAAACATCAACCTACAATTTCAGCGACTTTACAGAAACACTGGCAACTAATCCAGGATGACACTACCCTACAACAACTTTTCCCCAACAAACCTTTAACTGCGTATACCAAACACAAAAACATCAAAGACATGCTCGTCAAAAGCCGATTCCAACTTCATGATCACTAACAAACATAACTCACACCACCAAACATAAACCAGCCATCCCTAATCTGTACCATTGCAACATCCACCAAGTCCAATCATCACAATATACACAAAAAGCTTTCGAAGAGGTCTCCGCGCCCCAGAAGAAAAAACCAATCCACTGCATCCAACACATTGGCACCAAATCCAAGCCTGGACAAAACAGATCTATCGAACCAGCTGCCAAACCACAAACAAGTGAACCAGCAGCCTGCCTACCTGAACAACTAAAGAACCAGAAACACTTAACCAAAAAAGAAAAAAAGAAAGGGAAAAACAGAAAAACAACTTACAAGAAAGTCAAAGAAAAAATTCATCCAACACCATAAATGTGAGATGCAAGTTCAAATCAAGAAAAGTCCACAAAAACCTCACAGCACCCAGAAGCTCAAGCGGATCCCAATCAGAGCCAAGCAACAGCAAACACCGGATCCAAATAGAACTATTCCAACTACTCCCATGTCAACAAATGGTATTCCCACATTCATTCTACACTATATATAAGATACTTTCTTCATAAAGCCAAACAAATATACTCATTCAATATTGTAACAGAAACCATAATCAAAAATTCCCACAATGAAATCCTAATATAGACAACATAAATATCACCATATCCAACAACATAAATATAACATGCAAGCCCAAATCAAGAACAGCCCACAAGAATCTCGCAACAACCCAGAAGCTCCAGTGGATTCCAGCCAGAGCTCAATAAGAGCTAACACTGTATCAAACTAGAAATATTCCAAATCAAATCTAATCAGTACTGTTGTTCCCAAGTGATATTCTCACTGCAACCATGCAAAATCACAATTTCTCACAAAATTTTCACTCTACATAGCAAACCACAATGTAATTTCCATTTTCTTTCTGTATATATTCCACTACTTCCAATAAGCAAAACAAATGTGTACATATTTATTATCGTCAACTTAATTCATTTATAACAACCGATTTATGCATCAATAAAAGCACGTTATTTACAAAATTCAAACACTACCAACCCCTTCAAATCTTACCTCTTTATTGTTCTACCATCCACAACGAGATGTTACATGTCAACAAAGATTCAACCGATCCACAAAAAAGCAACACTGGCCTCCTCAATCTCACTCGACGGTCATTCAAACACTGAAGGCTTCAACGACGAATCCGATGCACGCAATATCATCTATCATAAACGAACAGTTACGCTTGCCCGGAACAAAATGGCCAACCAAGTCATTCCTCGTAATGATACGATCACCAACAGACCCACGAGCGGCTCAACCGAACAGAACTCCATTAGTCTTTTCTTACACAAGATGGCGGCCCCAAATGTTGTGTCCGTGCACTGCCGCTGACCATGATCGCGTGCACTGCCGCTGACCGTGATCGTGTTCACTGCGGACACATACGAACAACACCGTCCAGGATGACGTAATGCCTTGAACCAAAAACCCCCTGCGCCCCCCCCCCCTCCCCATCCATAATCGTTAATAATTATCGGTGCGCACTTCCTATTGGCCACAACAGCACACGCCCCCCCAAACCAAACGCAACTTAGCGTCCCACGCGCCCCTGTTACGACCTCATTTGCCGCTGCTTGCCATGCAATCCACAAAGGACCTTGCGAAGCGCTTCAACGCCGTTAGAACATATCGGCCTTCGGGGATATTTCGAGGTAACTTTCTTTTCCTATTCCCCCTCCCCGTCCTGTGTTGAACTCTTGACCATCGACCCCCGGTTTTCTCCCTCACCCTCAACTCGGCCAGGGCCAAAAGTTCGTAACCGCCGAACGTGTCGGGCATGGATGGCGCGCGCCTACCATTTCGAAACACGTACCATCGAAGGAACTTTTCACCTTCATGGAGCAACCGAGTTACTATGCCCCTGATGAGAATAACACGGTTGCTTCGGCGAACGAACCACTCATGATGGTCATCGGTTCACCACATTTTTTCGAGCGCTCTCCCCAACCACCCGCCCCACCCCCAAGTTATATATTATTAGTTTTTATTCCACGTATACGCCGATCCCTCCGTTTCGCCGCTTTCATTTTCGCTCTTCGCTTGGTTTTCTCGGTCACAGCGCCTCCTATTCCCATCGTTTCACAACGCACGTGCGCACCACAGGTTACCAATTCCAGATTTCTGCCCATTTACCACGTTCCCCACAGTTCAACAACCCGACCCCAACCGTATTTAGCGCTGCAACATGTTATCACGCACTAGCATGCACAATTTCTTAACACAATCATATTCGCTAGTTTATTGCCCCCGTAACCCCATATATAATTCACCCATTATTTAATTTCCACACATCAGCACAAGGGTCAAAATACCCGTAATACAATTTATATTTGCTCGCGGGGGCCTGGGGCCCACGAGAGCTTAAAAATGGGAATTTTTATTTATTTTTTTTTCCTTTTTGTGGGTCGAGGATCAGCACACGGTGATTGGTTCATATCATCACGTGCTGGGCGATGACGTAATTGACTTCGCTAAACAACTCGAGATGTGGCCAGTGAATTGCTCGTTACTTGTGTGTAAAAGTTAACTGCATCCCATCCAAACTCAACACCATTTGGCTCTGTGGAATAGGCACGGATAAACTGGATTTTCGGGACTGAATTTGGCTCGCGTACACCGCGGAAGCTTTGAGAATAGCCGTAAACAAATATTTGATGGTACCGCTGTCGCCGATAAATATTTAGTCCCGACGAAACTTTCTGTGGCGACACGAAATACTTTTGGGAAGATAACAGGGCGAAAGCAGAAACCAAAGCTACGGTGAGCTTTAGCCGTAAAACAATGACGCTTTATGCTTTACTCTGTACATGACATCTTGTTGCCTCATAAATTTCTTCTGCGTATCGTACATTGCCTGTTGAAGTGTTTCTTTCATTCGATCATGTAGCCTTTGTTTCGCAATGGTCAGTGAATACCAGAAATGAAAAATACACCGAAATAATTCTGAGGATTGAGTTTGCAGTCACAAATGGACTGAACACACTGTGAACAAAAGCGCAATAATATTGTAAACATCTCTCGTGTGACATTCCTCGCTTTCAATTTTATATTTGTTACAGAGCACGAATACTCGAAAGCCTGATAGAAAGAAACGTATTGAGTTAATAAAAGAAAACATATAAGTAGTGAAGCGAAAAAGTAAACTGCATCCCATTCAAATTCAACGCCATTTGGCTCTGTGGAATAGGCACGGATAAACTGGATTTTAGGAAAAGATTTTGGCTCGCGTTCACCGCACAAGCTTTGAGAATAGCCGTAAACAAATGTTTGATGGTACTTCTGGGGTATTGCAAATATCTCTGTCGCCGATAAGTATTTAGTCCCGACGAAACTTTCTGTGGCGACACGAAATACTTTTGGGAAGATAACAGGGCGAAAACAGAAACCAAAGCTACGGTGAGCTTTAGCCGTAAAACAATGACGCTTTATGCTTTACTCTGTACATGACATCTGTTGCCTCATAAAATTCTTCTGCGTATCGTACATTGCCTGTTGAAGTGTTTCTTTCATTCGATCATGTAGTCTTTGTTTCGCAATGTTCATTAAATACCAGAAATGAAAAATACACCGAAATAATTCTGAGGATTGAGTTTGCAGTCACAAATGGACTGAACACACTGTGAACAAAAGCGCAATAATATTGTAAACATCTCTCGTGTGACATTCCTCGCTTTCAATTTTATATTTGTTACAGAGCACGAATACTCGAAAGCCTGATAGAAGAAACGTATTGAGTTAAGAAAAGAAAACACATAAGTAGTGAAGCGAAGGCTGGATTAATCGTGGCCTCTGATTAGAAATATGAGTCAAGGTCAAACTGTCAAAATCGATTGTGCATAAAAAGATATGTCACGCATTCTCAAGATGCAGGGTCGCTCAACCTTTAAGAAGCAAGTGTATGAGTGTGTAATAATAATTTTTAGTTTAATCAAGGTGTCAAAAGAGCAAGGTGTCAAAAGCCAAGTTCTCTATACTGTGTGATATTTTTATGGTGAGAAATTGGAAGTCTCTCTTGGGAGTTCCGCTCTTGTCCCCTACTTTCCATTTTATATTCTGGTCTCGACCCAACTCACGCCGCGAGCTCACTGGCAAGGCCAGTCTAGTTGTATTAGTTACTCAGAGACAGTCACATAAATAAAGATTTCTTGCCAGTTAGGCCAGTAATAAAATGTACATATCACTTCCAGTTGTCAGTCTGTCATTAGATCTGTGTGCAATCCGGTAAAATAACTCATTTTGGTAAATAAAGTCAGCTCAGTTTGAAATCTAGGTGCCACTACTAGCTACTGATCTTATCACGTTTCATTTGTGTCTG
Source organism: Plumapathes pennacea (assembly GCA_964036295.1). Taxonomy (NCBI): domain Eukaryota; kingdom Metazoa; phylum Cnidaria; class Anthozoa; order Antipatharia; family Myriopathidae; genus Plumapathes; species Plumapathes pennacea. The sequence goes on along the minus strand of OZ038463.1, from coordinate 25,842,962 downwards.
ATAAAAACAAACTGTTTCTTGACCGTATTCATGGGTATTCATGTATCATTTCAAGGACAAATTCTATTGTTGTTGTTTTCATTATTTGGCCACTTTGACACCCAAATAATAAAGTTTCATGTCGCATTTTCATTCCCGGTAGCGATAATGACAAAACAAAGTTAATATAGTTTTGGATCAAAGAAGGGATATCAATGTAACTATAAAATATAACAAGACAGGCCCGTGGCCAGTGCGCTTGTGACGTCATTAGTACAATGAATAGAGACACGCGGGGTCCCGGGAGAGGAACTTTTGTCGTGCGTTTATATGCAAAAGATATTATAGCCGAGTCAGTTTTTGCACATGACGGATCCAAGAGCTCCCTTTATTTTTCTTGCCCTCTTTTCTTCTAATTTCGGTCAAACAGATATTCACGAAAAAGTGTATTATAATAATTGAGAGAAAACAATTATCGAAGGCCCCGTAGGAATATTCTTCGTTTGCAACAACCCAGTTTTCATTGCTTTCCGATGCACGTGACAGTACTTGTGTGACGCTTGCTATACAACCTGGCAACCTTTCAAGCTGACATGTTTTGTGGAGGAACTGTGTTGTCATTTTGTAATGGGATTGACTGGGGAATACCCGACATCTTAAGTAGCTGTAAGACAGCGTAATAGCCTTATCTCATCTTCCCAGCGTGTGCATCATGTTCAAGTAGCTGTAATTGAAAGCTTTCAGACTTATCTCTGTAGCACATTAAAACATGACACTTCCCATGATGAAATTACTTCGTATGAAAAAGCCATCTCAGACGTTACTCATCCTACATGTACAAGTCTGATCACTAATATGTTCAAGACTGCTATGCATTAAGCTTTAACGCAAAATTCTGGGTCGATACGAAATTAATCTCTATCGGAAGCTGCAGACGTTTGAATACCGTGACAACAAAGGCGTGCATCACGGGCTTGTGGAGCGAACATTACGGCTCGGATAGTCGGATATCAACCTTGAGCTTTTGAAGACTTCGAGGTATTCAGTGACAAATATTCTCGATGTAATCGCTGCCGGTCTTTCCTGCTTTTGTTAAAGCGGAAAGTGAGTGAAAGCTAAGTAGCTGATGATTCGGGATTCCCCGTTCTATGATATTATGCTCGTGACATTTCATTGACAGATCTTGTATCTTAATCTCGCGTGATATTTGCCTCAAACCTATTAGTAATTCAATATCCTCAGACAATAAACAAAGAACCTTTATTATATACATACTGAGACATACTCACGAAAAAGTTACTGCACGCAAAACGAAGTTAAACGCCGACTGTTCGTATGCGCCGCGCGTTACATAAAGCCGCAGAGTTTCCGACAAAGGGAGACGCTCTGCCCGCAGGGAAAAGTTCAAGTTCTATCAAGTTTCGACACGTCTTCTACTACTTATTCGATGTTCTTTCACACAAATATTGCTCAAAACACAGATACATTGGTTGAAGCGCTATCTATAATCGAGCATTTGCAAAACACAACCCTTCGTACTTTACGGGGGTCCCGCTGGTAACACATCAAGCATTTGTGTACGGCTATTTTCAAGTCTTCCGACGCTTAAAAACAATGCAAGCCAAAATCGCTCTTAAAGTATGGCTTCCGTGCATACAGAAAGCCAACCGATGATCGTTTTGTTTGGATCAACAACTGAAGGACCGGAATTTTTTTCTATATCCCTTGACAGAGAAAACCCATTGTACTTGGTTCTGTGATTTTGATCTCTGAGTACGTCTGATCTTGCAATGCCTGTTTTTTTAACACATTTTAAAATACAAACGTATCTTAGCACCTCGGTTACTTTTGGCAATCTTCTTTTTGAGCTTCTAGCTTTCTCGCAGCGATGGTTTATTGATCCTAATTTTCTCTTTCCATTTCCATCTGTGGCTTTTTATTGTTTACATGTTGTTTACATGCACGTTCTCGGAACGCATTAGCATTGTGAAGTACGTAAGCTCGGGTATAATCATGAACTTTTGACGACTTTGGGACATTCTTTGAAATGTATTCTTGTATTAGTCGCCTGCTTTTTCTACTCTTTTTCAAAATGCGTGAAAGGTTATTCAAGGGTACGTGGCTTGGCTCACGACTTCGTCTTGCAGGACTTCGGTTTTCTTTCACATAAACATTTGTGGGAATACAATAAAACTGAGCGAAGCGAGATCTACCAACGGTCACTTTTTCCTCAGCCATTTCCCAATTTTCAAATAATAACGCCATCTGTTCCACTGATTGTTTGACCTTCATGGCACCGAGCCAAAATGTCGCAACAACAACATAAATGCACATAAATGCACAGCAGAGTGAAATTTTGATCCCAAACAAAAGCCAGATTTTCTGACGCTTTACTTGTATCAACAAGAATAATACAAAGTAAAAGAATACAAAGTACCTTCAAGTTCACCCTCATACTAAACAGTTCCATATAATCCGCTATCAAGCGCTTGTCAAGAATCGCCGTCTTTACACAGGTTCTCGTCTTTGTATGTCGAGCGACTTCGTTCAGCTTGTTCCTTCAAGTTCTCAAGGTTCTGGATGTCAAATTCTTCGTACATTTCTGTACAGTTGTGCATAGTTATGCAGTTCATTGATAAGTTCATTGCATTTGCTTTCATGGCTTTCAATATGGCTTTTGAGGCTGAACGGACCGACCCAAGCCAAAACCGCTCAATGAAATTTAGTATGGGTCTACCGCAGCCGGCGTATGCGTTTGTAAGTAAGATGAGCGGTCCATAAAATAATCCACAGAGCCAACTAAGGCAAGCAACTTGCTGTCTTCAAAATGGCGAAACTGCTCGCCCGCCAAGTCACTTGATCACAACGTCATCACAAATCACATGATAATATGAACCAATCACCGCATGCAGATCTCTAACCCAGAAAAATAAGAAAAATAAAAAAATCGTTGCATTTTAAAGCTTGTGACATCACAAGCAATAAACATATCTCGCTGAGTTTTAAGATTGCGTGACACCAATAACGAACGCACGGCGGCGTCGGCGCGTGTATTTCTGCATGACTCTTTCACTTTCTACAAGAAAGAGCTCTTAAAGCAACAGGGACATCCTTGGAAACACATTTGTGCTATATTGTAGCAGTGTAAAACGAAATGAGGCGTAAATTGGCAAAGAAAGTGATGTTCAAGACCCAAGCGTATTTAAGCGATCAGTTAGCGCTTGTCGACCACTGAGTTGAAGAAGCATTTTTGATAGAAAAAACCACATAAATCAATCGTTAACCGGTGGTATGGAAAGTTAAACTTATTATAAGGTCTCGTACAGAGTTTTGTGCCAAGTTTGAGGTGGAAGGCGAAGTTTTTTGTTCGAGTTTATTTGAAAGTGAGAATCGATCGTTGCGCGTTGTTTACAAGTCGACGTTGTGATTTTGGCAAAATTAGCCGCGTTAGTTCTTTCGAGCAATGAAGAGTACCAAACTAATTTTTATATTTTGGGCAAGAACAATATTTCTAGATATTACAACAGAAGTTTTGTGCAAATCTGAGTTATACCGGACATAGAAATGATTTTTTGAAAAATTGCTCTGAACTGAGATTTGTGAAAATTGAAATTTGGGCTGTCTTTGCTCCCACACCAGATATTCAATATTTGACCTATAATTCTATTTATAGGCCCAAATTGTAGATGTCTTCTTAATCAATAGATAAAGACATTTATGCCTAGAGTTTGTTGCGCGGTCGCGTGCGAAGGTTTTTGTGGTCCTCCAAATCCTCTCATTTTAGTCATTTAGAGGGTATGGCGGTTTTTCAAATATTTCGCGAAATGAAAAAGTTTCTGGACAAAGTAAATGTACCATGGTAATTGGCACACCATAGGCTATTTCTGGACAAAATAAAAAGAACCCTGATTTTTGACCGATGTGCCACTCCTCACCCGGTCAGAAAAAAAAGTCGCTCTTAAGGATTATTTAACAAATTGACGTCAGTTTTTTATGTGTCTGTCCTCTTATTGATCATGAAACGCGTCATAACAGCACCTCGTGGATCCACAACTTTTTGACAATGTTATGACTCGTTTCATGATCAATAAGAGGACAGACACAAAAAATTGACGTCAATTTGTTTTTTACAATAACTCAAGCGACGACGCGGGGAAAACACGCAAGAAAACTGGATTTTGTTCGATTGTCAACAACTTTCCCCGCTTTCTAATTGGTCGAGGTTAAAATTCAAGACATTTCATTGACCAAAAAGTGACAGTTTGACGTGAGCATTTTGCGCATGCAAAATAAAATTTTGTCAAAGAAGTTGGAAAGAAATGAAACTAGACGCTTTTCTGCTTGCGGCTTTCTCGACAATTTCAAGACAATCAATGAAATTCGCCTCTGAACACTTCTGGTTCTCTACTTCAAATGCCGAATGTCGCTTTTGCAAGAATTGTGGTAAAATTGAAGCTGAATTCACCTTCTTCGTCCAAATCACTCATCAGCACTCGAGTTATGTGTCTGTCCTCTTATTGATAATAAAAATTAGCCAATCACAAAGCGAGAAACTGACGCGTTATTGTAAAAACTAGGAATAGCTCTCGCTAAGTGCCAACGAGCGCAACTCTCTGGAACAGTAACAAAATTAAAAGCAAAATGAAAAATGACTCGCTGGTTGATTCGTTTGTATTTTTCGCTTTTCAAATGTTTTTTGTTTCGTATTGCTTGTGTATTGAATGGCACGCTGGCCTGATGTTGGCAAGTTGAACTTTCAACACGGCTCGGTGGCCGACTTTGAGCACGCTCGCTCGATTTAGAACACGCTGGTTCTTGACAAACAATTCGCTGAAGTGCACTAACGTAAAGGGTTAGAAGAGGAACACAACAAGTCCAAGAACACAAGATTGTTTTACTGTCCTTTTGCTCACCCGAAGTAGAACAACGTCGCTACTCTGACAGGACTCCGCAAAACTCGCCACGAGGAGACTTTCGCTGGCCAAAAATGCTCCAGCATAACACCAAAGAAGAAGCGCTACAATTGGTTAAAATCTCCGCATCTCGCGCTCCCATTGGCTCAGAAAACAAGCAGAACAAAACAACTCGTACTTTAATTGGCTAACTTGAAACAATTGCAGAAAAACATAACGTCATTCTAAGTGGTTACGCTCCATTCGAGATTTTTTCCTCCTTCTCTCGTGCACGGCTCTATGATGCTGCCGCCTCGCAGCCTCGCGTCTTCGCTCGGCTGCTCGTTGGCAATTATCTTTTAAAATGGAGGGAGCGTTTCGGAACCCGTTTTCGATACAAGTTGTTAATAAAACAAGAACGAAAACAAAATATCAAAAATCGTTGACACAGTATTCGAGAAAAGCTCGTCTTCTACACCTCACGAAAATTCGAGCGATATCGACCAAACCGCTCAAAAGTTTTACTTCCCGAAAGGCCTAACTTTTCGCGAAAATCTTTCATCGTTCTGATCTTGATAGACTCAACCTTTAACGTGTACGAAAAATGTAGTAGATCTGCATTTTTTCAATCCCGACCTTTACAACGATAATAGTACGTCTGTATATCTTAAGAGAGACTTTTTTTTCTGACCGGGTAAGGAGTGGCACATCGGTCAAAAATCAGGGTTCTTTTTATTTTGTCCAGAGATAGCCTATGGTTTGTCAATTACCATGGTACATTTACTTCGTCCAGAAACTTTTTCATTTCGCGAAATATTTGAAAAACCGCCATACCCTCTAAATGACTAAAATGAGAGGATTTGGAGGACCACTAAAACCTTCGCACGCGACCGCGCAACAAACTCTAGGCATAAATGTCTTTATCTATTGATTAAGAAGACATCTACGAACAATTTGGGCCTATAAATAAAATTATAGGTCAAATATTGAATATCTGGTGTGGCAGCAAAGACAACCCAAATTTCAATTTTCACAAATCTCAGTTCAGAGCACTTTTACAAAAAATCATTTCTATGTCCGGTATAACTCAGATTTGCACAAAACTTCTGTTGTAATATCTAGAAATGTTGTTCTTGTCCAAAATATAAAAATTAGTTTGGTACTCTTCATTGCTCGAAAGAACTAACGCGGCTAATTTTGCCAAAATCACAACGTCGACTTGTAAACAACGCGCAACGATCGATTCTCACTTTCAAATAAACTCGAACAAAAACTTCGCCTTCCACCTCAAACATGGCACAAAACTCTGTACGAGACCTTATAATAAGTTTAACTTTCCATACCACCGGTTAACGATTGATTTATGTGGTTTTTTCTATCAAAAATGCTTCTTCAATTCAGTGGTCGACAAGCGCTAACTGATCGCTTAAGTACGCTTGGTCTTGAACATCACTTTCTTTGCCAATTTACGCCTCATTTCGTTTTACACTGCTACAATATAGCACAAATGTGTTTCCAAGGATGTCCCTGTTGCTTTAAGAGCTCTTTCTTGTAGAAAGTGAAAGAGTCATGCAGAAATACACACGCCGACGTCGCCATGCGTTCGTTATTGGTGTCACGCAATCTTAAAACTCAGCGAGATATGTTTATTATATTTTATAGTTACATTGATATCCCTTGTTTGACCCAAAACTATATTAACTTTGTTTTGTCATTATCGCTACCGGGAATGAAAATGCGACATGAAACTTTATTATTTGGGTGTAAAAGTGGCCAAATAATGAAAACAACAACAATAGAATTTGTACTTGAAATGATACATGAATACTCATGAATACGGTCAAGAAACATTTTGTTTTTATCATACACAAATGAAACGTGATAAGATCAGTAGCTAGTAGTGGCACCTAGATTTCAAACTGAGCTGACTTTATTTACCAAAATGAGTTATTTTACCGGATTGCACACAGATCTAATGACAGACTGACAACTGGAAGTGATATGTACATTTTATTACTGGCCTAACTGGCAAGAAATCTTTATTTATGTGACTGTCTCTGACTAACTAATACAAATATTGCATTTATTCACCCATTCACCTTCATGTTGTTGTTGTTTGTTGTTGTTGTTTTTCGGCTCTAATAAGGCCTCATCTCAAATTTACATCACTAACAGAGATTCACATTTTAGTTTCTTTTCCGTAATTTTCTTTTTATTCAGTGGCCGTCCTGTCTTGTTATTCAGTGCCGAGGGAAAAGAAAGAAAATGAAAGGAGTCGTAAAGGCGCGGTCGGGCGGGGCAACTTCCGTTTTACGTTTTCTCGACACACCAAAATGAATACCTAATTTGGTTGTACAAGCAGTTGCCATTAGGTGTTAGAAAAAGATAGCAACAGTGACATGAAGGTATTAGTTTTTCAAAACAGAGTTGGCAAATTGAGAAGCGGAGGCGAGTCTGTAATGGAGATAAGTTGTTCGTTTCAGCGACTGGTTGGGGGATATTGTGCCCTTGACAAGCGAAACAAATTATCAGAAAGCAACGCGACAATAATTCCCCTTCTTTCCTGTAATAAGGATATTTCGGGGCACAAAAAGGCGATGGGGATAAGCAATGTTGAGACCGAAGTTGAATTGATATTAGCACGGGCGTCGATATTTACTCCGCCGTCTGATATATAAAAATTGACGATTTGCGCTTCACACCGCTCTTCTTTGGGAATTGGTTGGCGCAAAGGATCGCAGCGTTGCCGAGTTCCAGCGGGCCTATGCAGACATGGTGAGAAGGGGGAATTGCGCAAGGCTGATCGCGGGATCAACAAAGCGCTCTCTAGGACAATCCTTCGCCGCACTGGTATATTTGTTGCGGCTGGTTCGGGTACGTGCGTCAAGTCTTTTTTTTTTTTTTTTGTAATTTGTTATCTGCTCTGATAGGAAACTCGTTTCCAAATCTGACTTCATATCTTCTTTGTTGACACAATTAAAAAAAGAAAGAACAACGGAAATTATAACTTTAGGATTATCTGCAGTGCATGGGTGTGCTTACGGTACATACTAGAACTAATTTATTCCAAGTAGATTACTGTAACTTTAAATCATTTTGCCATGTACACGCTCGCTTCGATTTATAAAAAAATGTATGAATAGTTGGCGCACCCAGGCTGGGGTCCCCGGGCCAACCTTTTTTCATATAAACAGGGCTTTTAACTTAAAAGTTGCCGCTTTCGGAATTTTTGATTTCTGATTTAATAGAAGGGCACTTTTCTCTCCAAGCCAGTTTATGACACAATTGTATAGTAGTTTCAGCGCTTCCGTTGATTTTTATACGTAACACTAAAAAATCAGCGTAGTAACAGTAAATACGATGCACTCGACCTGAAAGCGGCGCGAATGATAAATCCTGTTATGTATCTCGCGCTAGGTTTTTAAACCGAACTGTTTCGTAATAACAAAATGTCCTCAAATGATTAGTGCGACCGACAATGCATTGTTTTTTTAACATTTACATTTTATTTTGTGACAGAAATATGCTGTAGTTGCAGGTCTAACATTTATGCCGAGCCAACACCGACCACAGGAAGGCGTAGCCAAAGCCGTAGCGACGCCGAGCATGACAACACAGCGGGCATAGAAAAGATTTCCTTGGTAGGTATGGTAGGTTAGATGCTTCAAGAGTACTGCCAGTTATTTTTTGCAGAACACCTAAAGGTGGTTGAATTTAAAAAAATAAGTGCATTTTCATCCCTACAGATCCTTATTTTCCGCTTCGCCGTACGCGGCAATTTTTGCTGTTCTGTTGGTCGTTTTATATCTGATACCGAGAATTTAGTGTCGAATGTATGGAATATATTGTTTACCTCTCTGTTTTGATTCATTGCATGGCTAGACTTGTATACCCTTCTCAACTAAAAGAGCGGGGGCACCAAGTTCAAATAGAATTTGTGGACCTGAATACGTCGTCGTACTTTATGCTTCATGCCCCCAACTCCCCCACCCAAAACAACTCAGAAAGAAGATTAATATCAATGCTATCGGTTTGCCTCAACAAAGCTCTGGTGCACTTCACAGTACTCCAGTGACACCCGGAGGAAGTTTTTATATTCCCCCAAGTAGTGGCTCTTCTAGTGAAATTAGTTTCGATGATATCAGCGACACACATCAAGAACAGAGCAAGCCTGTGGAAGCCCTAAATGAGTACTTGCGTTCGCGAGATTTCAGCCCTACTCGATCAAGGCTCAACACTCCGTGGGAAAGTGCAAGAGATAGAACAAAACGGTATTACATACGTAAAGCTCGACAAGGTGTGACCGCTATTGTACACGACATCGCACCAAAGGATGTGGCGCCACGTTGTTCAAGACCTGCCTTTCGGGGAACGAACAATCACATTGTCAACCAGGGAAACCATTAAAGTTCCTAACGTGATACGAACATTGATACCAGAAAGAATTGTAAGCCAGTACCATTCCTACTGTGAAGAGGCGGGATTCCAGGCACTAGGGCGTAGTGCACTCTTACGTATTTTGAACATCTGTGCAGCGTCCGTTCGAAAGTCCCTGCAAGGACTGGACTATATAAGTTCTTCAGGGGTTCAAGCATTTGAAGACTTGTTTGACGTTACTGAAACCTTAGGGGACATCGGACAAGGAATGGGATGGACAAAGATGCAGCAAAGTCGACTGCGTGAAGGCAAGCGCTACCTGAAAAGCGACTATGAGGTAGCTGCTCAATTGACTTGGTATTAGTTACACTTAGTGACCCATCCCGTTAGGCGGACACTCTTTAATATAAAAAACCAGGTAGTAAGCGCAAGGACTTAAGGAGGGGAAGGCTGTACCACGATGTAACCAGTAGTCGCATTTAGTATACTTGTTTTAGCATGCTTGTCTTTGTGTATGATTTATTAATATCAGTAGCGCTGGGAACGAGGTTACAAGTATAGTCAGTAAACTCGATGGTACATAATTTGTTTTTCCCGCGTACTAGATACTTTTATATATTTCATGTAAAATAATAAAATCGTCTTCTGTTGATTTTTGTCATAGGTGCATGTGTCGAAGAGCTCAACAGTAGCAGATCCCTGAGAGCGTTTGCCCTGACTGACCCGAAGGAGCCTTTGTTTCAGTCCGTTTGCGATCACGAACACACTGACGCCTGTGACCGCTGTGAGATGCTGGCTTCAGTAGCTCGAGAAACAGAGGCAGGCCTAGTTGCACAGAGTGACAAGATGTCATCAGTGGTGAAGGAAGAGCTCAGTTTCAGAATAAAACAGGCCAAAACTACAATTTGTTCGTGGAAATCACACCTTCTGCGCTCGGTCAACCAAGATTCTGCCCGCCTGGAGGTATTAGCAGCATTGGATGAGTCATCAGTGCTACTGGTACAAGACTGGGCAATGAAATATTTGCCCAGAAAGTACAGAGAAAGTCAAACCGACTGGTTTGGTAAACGTGGGATTCCATGGCACGTGACAGTAGCGACGAGGAGGGATCAAGGTACAGGAGATCTGCAAATGCTAACCTTCGTTCACATCTTCCCAGCGTGTAGTCAGGATAGCTGTGCTGTACTCGCAGTGATGGCAGACGTTATCAAACAGCTGAAGATAACCATGCCCAACCTAAATTCCATTTACCATCGTCAGGATAACGCAGGTTGCTATCACTGTGGGGCAACTATCGCCAGTGTTAGAGTCCTTGGTCTGCACGATGGCGTGTCAATAAAGCGCCTTGATTTTTTAGACCCTCAAGGTGGAAAAGGATCATGCGACAGAAAAGCTGCGACGATCAAATCCCACATGAGAATCCACCTGAACTCTGGTAACCCACCCAAATGAAGGATGCGATTCTGTCCTCCGGTGGAGTGCCAGCAGTTAGCGTCACTTTGTGTGAATCAATCGTCACATTCCAGATGCCTTCCCTAAAGATCGAAGGGGTTAGTCTTCTAAGCAATGTGATGTATGAAGATGGCGGAATTCGCGTTTGGAAGGCGTATGGCATTGCCCTGGAAAGTTAATTCCAGCGGAAAAACTGCAGTGTCCATCTGCAGCTGAACTGCCTGCTATTACTGTAGCTCACATGCAGCCAAACAGCTTTGCTTCAGTCAAGCAAAGGCGAACACAAATCGCAGGAGGGAATAAAGACCAAGTACAACAGGCTGACAGTGAAGATGATATTACAAGGGCAGCAGAGGCAGTCTTTACATGTCCCGAGGATGGATGCACACAAACCTTCCTGAGGCATTCATCAATGCAACGACACCTGGACTGCGGCAAGCATCAACGAGCACTCGAGCGCGAAACACTTTTAGACAGAGCTGCCCTCATCTATGCTGAAACTCTCGAGGGACAGCCTGCAGGCGTACCAGAGCTTCACGCTGTCACAAGGCCAGTCTTCTCTCCAAGCGATTCCTCTTTACCAATGGGATGGGCCCTTAAGTCTGGTGGTTCACGAAGGGTTAGATTTACGCCTCGTCAGAAAAAACTATCTAACCGCAAAATTTAGACTGGGTAAGCAATCAGGCCAGAAAGCTGATCCTACGTCCGTCGCCCGAGCAATGATGACAGCTAAAGATACAAGCGGTAACCCTCAATTCACGAGCGATGACTTCCTCACGCCAAACCAGATTGCAAGTTATTTTTCCCGTCTCGCATCGAAGAAGTGCCTTCGCAACGATGACGACGATCGGTTTGACGACATCCAGAGCGCCACAAATGAGGCCCTAGTGCAAGACCTTGTTAATACAGTTGCTCGTGAAGTGGGGTCCACGCATCCCATAACTTATGATGCATACAATCTGTGTGACATGTGCTCCAGCTCAAGACTGAATACCTTTTCAATTACTCTATTAAAGGAGATTTGCACCTCCTTCAATATTGACATCACAGACGTATCCGTTCGACGTAAACAGCCATACGTCGACAAGATCAAGTCGCTTTGCATGGGCTGTACCTGCCAGCAATGATGTGTATTTAAAAAAAAGCCATGTGGTGGGTTGGAATGGGACGGAGTGAAGTCTCAAAGGTTTAAAGTACAAATAATGTATTGGAGAAAATTAAAAATTGAGAGGGGGAGACCAAAATATACAATTTAATCCGTGTCTGGGTATGGGGGGGGGGGGGGGGGGGTTGTTTTCATTATTTGGCCACTTTGACACCCAAATAATGCAGTTTTTCATGTCGCTTTTTCATTCCCGGTAGCGATAATCACAAAACAAAGTTAATTATATTTTTGGGTCAAACAAGGGATGTCAATGTAACTATAAAATATAATAAACATATCTCGCTGAGTTTTGAGATTGCGTGACACCAATAACGAACGCACGGCGACGTAGGCGCGTGTATTTTGACTCCATGACTCTTTCATTTTTTACCAGAAAGAGCTCTTAAAGCAACAGGGACATCCTTGGAAACATATTTGTGCTATATTGTAGCAGTGTAAAACGAAACGAGGCGTAAATTGGCAAAGAAAGTGATTTTCAAGACCTAGCGTTATTAAGCGATCACTTACTGGCGCTTGTCGACCACTGAGTTGAACAGGATTTTGATAGAAAAACCACATAAATCAATCATTAACCGGTAGTATGGAAAATTAAACTTATTATAGGGTCTCCTACAGAGTTTTGTGCCAGGTTTGAGGTGGAGGGCGACGTTTTTGTTCGAGTTTATCCGAAAGTGAGAATTGACGTTTGTTGCGCGTTGTTTACAAGTCGACGTTGTGATTTTGGCAAAAATCGCCGAGTTAGTTCTTTCGAGCAATGAAGAGTACCAAACTAATTTTTATATTCTGGATAAGAACAACACTTCTAGATATTACAACCGAAGTTTTGTGCATATCTGAGTTATACCGGACATAGAAATGATTTTTTGAAAAAGTGCTCTGAACTGAGATTTGTGAGAATTGAAATTTGCCACGACACCAAATATTTAATATTTGACCTATAACTCTATTTATAGACCCAAAGTGCTCGTAGATTTCTTCTTTATCAATAGATGAGGACATTTAAGTATAGAATTTCGTTGCGTGGTCGCGTGCGAAGGTTTTTGTGGTCCTCCGAATCCCTTTTATTTTAGTCATTTTGAGGCCTAGCGGTTTTTAATTTTTTTTCTGAAATTCCAAAAAATTCTGAACAAAATAAATATACGAGAGTAATTGGCACACCATACGCTATCTCTGGACAAAATATGAAGAACCCCGATTTTTGACTGATGTGCCACATTTTTCTCATTTCACCCGGTGTTTAGGAAATTCGCTCTTAAATGTAAACTCTGAGTGCAAAAGTCGGATATTAAAAAATTCTGGGATGTGAAAGGAGCTAGGGTAGAGTTATTGTGAGCGGCCGTTGCAATTATTCGTAATGAAGGGAGCGACGATACAAAGGTACATCCTATAAGGATGAAGGACCTGGTGTCTCGGAGGCTATATAACTGATTGGATACATGTGACTAATAAGTCGGCTGACACCACTATCGCACTTTTCCGGGCAAGGGATAATTCACTATGGCTTGGGGGCTGGATTATCTCTCCCCGTGCGGTCTGGAAGTTTTGCAGGTGTTGGCGAGTTGCTCCTCGATCTGGCTTGGGGGCCGGGCAACTTTCCCCCGACCCACTATGTGTTGTCATGGGGCCGGGTTAATTACCGGGGTTTTCTTTTTTAACTTTCACTGCTTCTTTTGCGATCAAATTTTGTTTTGTTTTCCGTTTTGGAAAAACTAATCCACATCCAAGAGCATATTGAACATACTGCACAGTCAAGTGTGCCAAATACGATTTTTTAATGCGTCATCCCGTCACAACATGATTGCACATCTCGGCGATGAATCGACATTGATACAGGAAAATTGCTAAGGAAGGCTTTTTATCAACTCTTAAAAGGAGCGAGAGTAGTAACTATCGAATACCCCGCATTTTTGGAGCATCCCCTGAAGACGGTGGATACGCGGATACGCAGTCAAGCTAGACCACCCTCTTTAGTAGAACGAGGAATACATTGGAGTTAGACCACCCCTCCCCCTAAATTGTCGAAGTATATGTGGAAGTAGATACGCGGATACGCAGTGGAATTAGACCACCCTCCCCTACGTTTTTGAAGTACATGTGGAAGTGGATACGCGGATGGGTGGTCTGACTTCACCACGTATCCGGATACGCTCTAGTGCGGGATTTTCTGTAGTTTAGCCGAACTGGAAAACTACCCCCAAAATAGGGCACACAATCGTCAATTTCGAACGCCCAAAAATTACTTTTCACATCCTTGTCACTAATAGAGACCATAAGTATTTCGCAGCCCGTTAACCTTAAACCTCAATAACTTACAAGTAATGTCTGCCAATTTCTGTTATGTTTTCAAAACTCCCCCCGGGAACTCTAGTTGGCAAACTGTAAATACCAAAATAGAAGACCACGATACACCCTTTAAGGTGATTCCCTAGTTTTGCATTGCGCATCTTTAGTGCGCACAACACTTTTGAGATGGTGGACATTAAGAACCACCGAAACTTCAAGATCGAAAGTTCTTTATACTCGTTACGCAAATAAGTTTTAGTTTTTGTCGTTCCTTGTGGAAGCAGCCACCTTGAAAGTTGAAACTTGCCCCAGTCCCCTCTCGGAAAGACGTATTTTGAAGTGAATTCGCCCTTTCCTGGATAATTGCGCAAAAATGAGCATGGTGACCCCCCTTTTTTATTTCATGTATTTTAAGAAAATACGACTCCCCATGATATATCCAAATTTAAACAAAAATTCTTTCTCAATTTTGAAATACTATCATTGAATCACTATTACAATATGTTTTTAGGCGTTTCAGTGTAAGCGTGTAGATGATCAAACTGCCTATTATTTCATGGTGACCCCCTATTTTTATTTTATTTTTTTAATGTACTAGAAGTAATTACTAATTGTGCAAAGTTTTAATAAAATTCAATTACTATTTCTTTTTCGATGGAATCACCTTAAGTGAACTCACCAAGTTTTCTAAGAAGGGTGGAAGCAGGAATAGGGCCGGGTGCGGAAATGGGAGAGGGTGGAAGGCAGGAGGGGGTGCAGAAGGGGGTGTGGGAGAAGAGAAGATGGATAGGAAGGAAAAGGGAAGAAAGTTGCAGGAGGGGAAGAAGGAGCCAGGGCTCAAGGGAGAGCAAGGAGGAAGAGCAGGAATGGGAGATAAGTGGAGCAGAATATGAAAGAGCAAAACAGGAATTGGAGGGAGAGCTGAAGCAGGAGCAGGTGTTGGAGCGGAAACAGAACTGGAGAGGAAATGGGAGCTGGATTGTTGACAGCTGCATGGAATCTCAAGCTTGCATGGGCCAAAAAAATCCTTTTATTAACATTGTTAGTAGGTAAGTACCACAGCACTGTGAAAGGACCATGTACAATCGAACATACAGGTAAACAGTACAGCAAGGGAAAGGATAAAACCACTGTCTTACTTTGTATCACCGACTCTTATCTGATTGCTCACAACTCGAAAATTTCCTATACTGCCGCCACACTTTCTTCCTCAGCTTAGGACAACATGCAACTGTTTTAAAGCCGCTCGTTTATTGATATTGAGCCAGTTCTGTGAGAATTAAGTCATCCCCTTTTTTTTTTCATCACAAAATCCATTAAACGCCACCCCTTCCCCCATAATCCATCGACCATTAACAAGTAAGGGTCCCTAATTTAGGAGGCAATCTTTGTAAAGTAAGTTCGCGGCTTATGAACTGATAAGTATATATAGTACGTATTCCTTATAAGGCACAACCGGACGAACAAATACCTGACCCTGATGAGTAAATACATTGCCCCAATGAGCAAATACGCAACCTTAAATAATAATTAGCCGTAAATTGAAATGATGCGATATATATACGAAAATTACGGCCTAGCCCTACACCTTGCCCTAGCCCTAGAACTAGCCCTAACCCTAGTGTACACGTACAAGAAACTTTAACAAAACTATGACTTTCTGTTTGTTCCGAGCCGTTCGCACTTGACGGATAATCGTACATTTTTTAACCTTACACGACGGCTTCTTCGAAGTTTGCGCGTGGCGATTTACAACATATTGGTGGGCGACAAAGTGCCGTTTCCGTGAGTTTGCACTTAAAAATGTGTAAATGTCAACAGTTTCGTTTAACTGCACAAAAGTGCTAAGTGCGAACGGCACCTACTGTACACCGTCATCTGGTCTCATTATTTTAGGTAGTAAATAAGGAAAATAATGCGTACATTTGATCAGTAGCAATGGATAGCAACTACAAATAAATAATCAACCAAGCTTGCAAAAAGAGAAAAAAACGTTCGCCGCGGGAAGAATTGTCCGGATTCAAAGCCAGTTCGACGGGCAACCCTGCTGAGCACCCGTCTACGCTGCACAAATGGGGAGAGAGAATTCGGCCCCCAAACCATGGTGAATTATTCCTAAATCCAAACAACGCTTGCACAATGCTAAGCCGACTTCTTTAATATATGCACACATTTAGGTATATATAGTCGCAGACGGGCGGCCTTCGTCCTTATAGGATGACTGCCTTTATAACGTCTTTCATTGCTTTATAAACCATTTGCACCGTCTTATTGTTATAACCGCTTTCATATCCCGAATTACTTAATATCTGCCTTTTTCACTGGATATATTTTTTAAATCGCCTGCAAGCACTGTTCAAAAGGAACATTGGTGCTCGGCGCATGCGCAACAGTTCATTTCAGATTGTTACAGGAGAAATGTAATTAAAACGTCCGTTGTTCGCAATATCATTGTATAAGCCATGTCGCATTAATCGAAGAAAGCAACTTTTCACGGAGAACACATGATTCGTGGGGTTTGTTTCAAGTGTCTTTCGTATACACCGATTGCCGCAAATGTAGCACTAAGTCGGGCTAACGGAAACTTGAGCAAAAGATACACTCTAACGGTGTTGTTAATTTATGCCTTAAAATTAACATTTGTTACGTTGCACCACCCAGCATTTGGTCTTATCTTGCAATATTACAGCATCTGGATTGGGCCCAGGGCTTTTCAAAATATTACAAATTCCTTATCCCCGAGAAAGGAAATTCTGGCAACTTTTTCCAACTTTCTCCAGCTTTCTTCCATTGATATTTTATGTTTGCTGTGGCTCTACAATTAGGTATATATAGTCGCAGACAGGCGGCCTTCGTCCTTATGGGACGTGCCTTTGCAACGTCTTTCATTACTTTATAAACCATTCGCACCATCTTATTGTTATAATCGCTTCCATATACCCGCCTTACATAATGTCTGCCTTTTTCACTGGATATATATTTTTAAATCGTCAGTAAGCATTGTTCTAAAGCAACATTGGTGCTCGGCGCATGCGCAACACTTCATTTGAGACTGTGACAGGAGAAATGTAATTAAAAAGTCCGTTGTTCGCAGGATCACTGTATAAACTATGTCGCATTAATCGAAGTGTCTTTCGTATATACCGATTGCCGCAAATGTAGCACTAAGTCGGGCTAACGGAAACTTGAGCAAAACATACGCTCTAACGGTGTTGTTAATTTTTTGCCTTGAAATTAACATCATGTGTTACCCCAGCTAACAATTTTTCGTTGCAGCAACGTTGTCACAATGTTACGTTTTCGTTGTCACAATGTTATGTTATTACGTTGCGACAACTTCAAAGTGTGGACTACCATAAACGTTGTTGTAACGTTGCGATTTACGTTGTGACGGAACATTCTGAAAACGTTTAGACATAACGTTTTCGATGAACATTCTCACAACGTTCAAATATTACGTTGCGACAACATCAAAGTGTGGACTAGCATAAACGTTGTAGTAACGTGGCTACTGACGTTGTGACCAAACGTTCAGAGAACGTTTAAACACAATGTTCTTGGTA
Source organism: Plumapathes pennacea (assembly GCA_964036295.1). NCBI lineage: Eukaryota > Metazoa > Cnidaria > Anthozoa > Antipatharia > Myriopathidae > Plumapathes > Plumapathes pennacea. The sequence goes on along the minus strand of OZ038463.1, from coordinate 25,825,251 downwards.
AACATTCTACCAATGTTGGAATAATTTTACGTGATCAATAGGATCATGAATAAACCATGAATACTACAATATACCAGATATAAAAGCTCATAACAGGACATGCAACAATGTTGTGAAATTATTTTATTTAGATAGTTTTGAATTGTAGCATCGTGCCAAATTGCTTATGATACTTGAAAAGTATAAACCAAAAGTGTTGCGACCATTCTTATAATATTTGTGCTTCTTGGTCTGAATATTCCAGCTGAGTATGGTCTTGAAGAGCAGCATTTCGATTCTTTCCTGCAAAATATATTATTGTAACATGGTTAATCATCACTACAATGTGAACTGTAAACGGTAACTACGTGTATATGAAACTGATGAAATTCCTAGTAAATCTTGATAACAGTATATTAATCTTTTCCACATAACAAAAAATTGATAAAATATATATGCATTAGTTTGGTTACTTTGGGCATGTGTTAAATGTATGAAGATCAATACTTTTATACAATAATGTTCAGGATGTTATCATTCCAGGAATTTTGTCAGCTTTAATAGTCAGATTATGTGTAAAAGGTCATTTGTATCTCCATCAAGAAGAAACAGGATTCATACAGCCTTCTTAAACCAAAAGCAAGGACTTTTCTAGGGCCTTTCAAGCAAAGTTTTACATTTTCAAGGACAATACCATTATACTTGATGGACAGAGTAAAATGTTTATAGCAGTCTTTGAAGATTCTTAATTTTTTTCTCAACAAACTACATCTTAACAGTGCTGTTTTTCGAAGAGCATTTGACTTGGTGATCAGAACCATATTATCAGTCAATCAATTAACTTCTGGGTTGATTTGTTATTGACAAATTATTGAGCTTTTCATGGACTCACGTATAAATTCAAGGACTTTTCAAAAGTAAACATCAAAAAGATCAAGTACTTTTCAAGACAATAAGTCAAATTTGTAGAGGACCCCATAGTAAATCACTCTTAATTACAAGTTGGCATCTTCAATATAGACTTTTATTATTATCTTATTATTATTATTGTTATAATTCAAGGTCTTTTTAAGATTGTATTAGCCAAGTTGAGGCAAGTTTGAATACTGTAAAGTTTCAAGTCCAGGCCCTGTGTCACTCTGGGCACACCAACTATTCATACACTTCTTTATAAATCAAAGCAAGTGTTTATACATGGCAAAGTGGTTTGCCAAGTAAATGCTTGATTCGATTTATAAAGAATGTATGAATAGTTGGTGTGCCCAGGGTGACTCAAGGAGGAGATTGATTCAAATAAAAAATCAAGGCCAATTCCATTAATATTCGATTTATATATTCAGAAATTTATGAACTTTTGAAGCTGCTGTCTACAGTGTAAATGGAAATATATAGTTTCAATGAACTATGCAATTCAAGCACTTGTTAAGAGATAGTAAGCAGCCAAATTCAAACCTTTTTTTTACAAACCTTGGCACCAATTGAGCAGCCAATCACACACATCCTATATAATAACACATCTTTGCCACTTGTTGTATATATATAATATTGACTGATTTGTTGTTTACCTTGTATCCAGTGTTTCCCAAGCATTTCTGCAACTTCTCCATTCATGATTGTTTATGCCGATGCTTTGTGTGACCTCAAATATGCTCCTGGAAAAAATACATACAATCCAAGTGTTAATAAAGATAAGGACATACAATACGGTGTACATAGTTTATAGGGCCCAGTTGTTCAAGACTAGGCATCCCCGGTATATATAAACATTGTTGTATATCACTTCCTGTAACAGTAAATTCATAATGTGCTAGCTGGTATAAAAATTCAGTTTTATCATGAAGTTTAATTATTCTGACTTCGATCACTGATTTGGCCCCCACAAATTCCTTGTCCACTCTCTTCGCTGCGCCATATTTAATGCAGGGACAACTGCTTCCTGATTTTAATTACGCTGAGTTTGGTCAGCACACTGTCTGAAAACACGACTAATTTGAATAATTATTTATCTAAATTATTAAAGTCACATTAAAACATTTTTCGTGTGGGATTTCCTATGAATATTCAGTACACATACATCGGCCACGCATCCAAAATGTTGACCCTATCATATGCACCTGTGGATATAAATATAAAGGCAGAGAACGATATTTTACTTACGCCGATCTAAATAGATCCAAATTTGTCAAAGCGAGGTGCAGGCGAATCGAAAGGAAAGCAATGAGTTTGCATGAGTTTGCACTTGAAAATGTGTAAATGTCAACAGCTTCGTTTAACTACACGAAAGTGCTAAGTGCGAACGGCACCTATTGTACGCCGTCATCTGGTCTCTCAGTATTTTAGGTAGTAAATAATGCGCGCATTTGATCAGTAGCAATGGATAGCAACAAATAAATAATCAACCAGCTTGCAAAAAAGGGAAAAAAGCGTTCGCCGCGGGGAGAGTTGTCCGGATCCCTAGCCAGTTCGACGGGCGACCCTGCTGAACACCCGTCCACGCTGCACGAACGGGGAGAGATAATTCCCCAAGCCATGGTAAATTATCCCTAAATCCGAACAGCGCTTACACAATGCTAAGCCGACTTTTTTAATATATGCACACAATTAGATATATATAGTCACAGACAGGCGGCCTTCGTCCTTATGGGACCTGCTTTTGCAACGTCTTTCATTGCTTTATAAACCATTTGCACCGTCTTATTGTTAGTAGAAATACGATAATCGCAGATACCCCCTCACTCCGTCCTGCACTGGCACATATTAGAAGTTTCGACGCAAAAACATAAACATAGAGGTAATGTGTTTATTTTATACGACCTTTAATGTAACCAGCTTGTTGTAGTTGACGGAGCAAACGTGTTAAAATAACATTTACTACTTGTACTATACCAGATGCTGAGCACTTAAAGGAGAAAAAGAGTGTTCTGAAATATAGTAACTTTGTGTTACTAAGCTCTGACCCAATAAGAAAACGACATATATATCAGCATCAATTTTTTTATTCTTAATCTTATTGTCATCATCATCATACAGCACACTAATCATTGTGTGCCCTTTTTATCATAAATTTGTGTGATATAAGCTTCATCAAGTGCTCTTGCTTGGTACGAAAACCCAAAACCTTGTAGGAAAAAGTAGGAACGTACTCTCCAACCAAAAGCATGCAGGAGCACAATCCCTTGGAAGATAAGAGAATAATAACTATCATGAACGTAATACAAGTAAACAACCCTTTCACTCCAAAGCCTCAGCCTTTTTAAAATAAATAAAATAAATTATGTAGTGAGAAGTGACAGTTTAGTCAGCATTCACTTAACCAAAAAGGTACAAAAAGCTATATATTCTCTATACTGTACAATACAGCACACTTTCAACTGAAGGAGAAAATTGAATTTGATCACTCTTAGGTGTGAAAGAGTTTAAACTTGTTGTTACAACATTGGTTACTGTCTACCTTGGTGCTGGCCTTACTCACATGTTATTTCCACTTATATTACATAACTGTACTGAAGTTTTCTTCATAAAAAGCAAACAACCCTCTAACAAATAAGTAAATAACATAACCTTCAAAAAGGTACACAGAGAAAAAAAAAATACTTGGCTCTGAGCATGTCATCAACTTGAGCACTGTACAGTACCATTCCAAATTTTAAGAAAACATACAGATATACCGAAATGTTTTTGTGGCGTACTCAACAGAATATACAGGCCAATGTTTTTGAGAACATTTTCCTTTGGCATTCTTGTTGGACCAGACAATCGGGTCGTACACGTCAGCATTAAGTTTATTTTTTGCTCCTGACAATCTTACACTTTCATGATGTCTGTGACTTGGTATATGAGGATCCCTTAACAGCATAGGAGTTGGCTTCTCAGCATGATTTCTTCACTTTAACATTTCCTTTAGCATGATCTTTTAAGATGAAAACACATGTTCAGGTTTTTGTCTTCGGTACATATTGTTGCAAATTTATTATACAGTACTTACCTATAAAAAACATAGAAATTGAACTTCTATTTGGACCGAAATGTAAGTTTAGCCAAGGAACCTCTTTCTTTGCTCCTACAAAAATCAGAAAGGGCACCAAGTTTTAAGTGGATTAATAATATAATTGACATGATAGTGTACACAATACAATGCACTTTCATAGCTAACCTGTACTATTCATCCACAATTGACATAAATCTTGGAAGGATGTGATGAAGGAACTGGCGCACTGTAAATAAGTACTTGTTGTCCTGATAATAGAGGCCAATTCTTTACTCAAAAAACTTTTTTTGGTTATTCCCGAGCGTAATATCAAGTGTACATGGAATAAAAACAAATGCACATCATCATATGGACAGCTAAAGAAACTTCACTGCATAGATCATAAATCACTGTAAATTAATTAGGCACTGATACTGTAGTAAAAATTGGCAAATATTCTAAAAAACACAAACTACAGCTTTTGCAACAGTAAATCAAAGTACAAACACGTGTATACAGTATTGTGTTTTCTTCGATACTCATGTATGAAAATGCAGCAAATAATAACAAAACACATTCAGTGGTCTGATAAACATGAGTTCAGATTCAAAACTTTTTGGAACATTCAGGAACAAAATATCACCATGTATTGTTTGTTCAGCTGTTCTTCTTTGAAAATAAACAATGACAAAGAATGGCCGTGTTGCAACTAATGGATAATTTTGCCAATTTGGCCATCAATACACAGAATCAAAAATATAAATACAACAGCCATAAAAGCCATACAGAATAGTTTTCAATTCTTACCTGCCTCTCGCTTCCTGATGATAAGAACGGGTAGATCACTCACATTGGCTGGAAGAGTGCTGAGAAATCCCTGAACATCCTGTGGAAAGTTGAGGACATGACCTTTGTACTCACGCTGGCCGCCGTGTTTCGGGTAAACACACCATGATGGGAAAAGCTCTGGCGATCAGCATTTCCTCTACTTCGGTGAGGGCCTGTAGTTCTGCAGGGACTGTCCCAGGATCCATGTCGTTTTCAGCCGAGAACAATCGACACGAGGTCTTTTTGTCGCGTTTGCACCTGGTGCAGGTATAGTTCAGCTCGGGCACACTTTGGTTGGTGATCGATAATGTTTCTTTGCATACCTTGAAGCGTAAGTGTCGGAGATTTTCCTCAAAGCTGTGAAAGGCAGTGAGTTCCTCCCGTACCCACTCTTGTTCGTGGAATGGAGGAGTTTCTGGATTTGCCCACCCACGGTTATGCAAATATAGTTGTTTTTGGCTGCGACGTTCTTCGATACTAAACTGCAGCACGCTGTTGTCGCCGTCGAGTGTTGGCTTCATTTTGAGCTTGAAGCCTGCGGGTACTCCGTTCAGACGATTCATTGCTACGTCGAGGAGGTACTTGCTGGCGACTGGATTCTCTTTGCGGAGTTGTCTGTGTCAACCGCTTCTCTTTATGACGCTTTTGATCGGCACTCAAACGCTGTTGTCTTTGCGGAGTCTTTTCTTCGGCCCGTTTTTTCTCCTGAAGTTCCCGATTTGCTTTCAAGCGCTGTTCTTTTTGCGGAGTATTTTCTTCGGCCCGTTTTTTCTCCTGAAGTTCCCGATTTGCTTTCAAGCACTGTTCTCTTTGCGGAGTTGTCTGCGTTTTCCGCTTCTGTTCATGTCGCTTTCGATCGGCATTCATGCGCTGTTTTCTTTGCGGAGTCGTTTCTTCGGCACAATTCTTTTTATGATGCTGTCGATCATAACAGGATTGTCGCCTTTTCTCGACACGAATTTGGCGTTGTTCGCTCGATTCACGATTTCGCCTTGCTCGTGCCTGTTCCCTTCTCATTTTAAGACGAGCTTCGCGAGACTGCTGTGTTTCAAGTTTTTCAGTTAAGTTTTCCATTTTCGTGAACGCAGCTACGGTATATTGTTGCTTCGTTCAAATCTAATTGCTTCGTTCAAATCTAATTTCTCTATTATTCCAAGTAAAACAACAGGGCACACGTGATCGATCCGGCCTTTGTTATTGGTTAGCGGGGTAAAAGCGCCTAACGTCGTACGCCAGACAAACTGACTGACAGACGAACGTTAAATTTCGAGATGGCGACACGCTTGGAGTCCCCAGCTAGACGGTATAATACAAGTAAGCGGTATAATATTAAAGCATTAGTGTCGTGAGTATTTCCCTCACTTCGTTCGGGGATAATCGCTTCCATATACCCGCCTTACATAATATATGCCTTTTTCACTGGATATATATTTTTAAATCGTCAGTAAGCACTGTTCTAAAGCAACATTGGTGCTCGGCGCATGCGCAACACTTCATTTGAGACTGTGACAGGAGAAATGTAATTAAAAAGTCCGTTGTTCGCAGGATCACTGTATAAACTATGTCGCATTAATCGAAGAAAGCAACTTTTTACGGAGAACACATGATTCGTGGGGTTTGTTTCAACTGTCTTTCGTATATACCGATTGCCGCAAATGTAGCACTAAGTCGGGCTAACGGAAACTTGAGTAAAACATACGCTCTAACGGTGTTGTTAATTTTTTGCCTTGAAATAAACATGTGTTACGTTGCACCACCCAAAATTTGGTCTTGTCTTACAATATTACAGCATCTGGATTGGGCCTAGGGCTTTTCAAAATGTTACAAATTCCTCATCCCCGGGCAAGGAAATTCTAGCAACTTTCTCCTACTTTCTCCAACTGTCTTCTATTGATTTTTTTATAGTTTTCTGTGCTAATTCTTTCACCGCTGAGACAAAGTTTCAGGAGGTTTGAAATGGTAATTCACTTTCAGCTGAACGAGGGCAGCTCCATGCAGGAGACAGATTTACTACACAGAAGTTTCAAAATCAGGGTAGAAACCGAAGAGTATTAATTTTTCTACTCTATTGTGTACGATTAGCGAAGGGGCAGATAGAGGGCAATCCTCCCAAACTCCCCTGGACCCGCCACAGTAGCACGAGCATCCTTGTACGCGTAGAAGAAGCTTGAACAAAACTATGACTTTCTGTTTATTCCGAGCCCTTCGCAATAGACGGATAATCGTATATTCTTTAATCTTACACGACGGCCTCTTCGAAGTTTGCGCGTGGCGATTTACAACATATTGGTGGAAGACAAAGTGCCGTTTGCATGAGTTTGCACTTGAAAATGTGTAAATGTCAACAGTTTCGTTTAACTACACGAAAGTGCTAAGTGCAAACGGCACCTATTGTACGCCGTCATCTGGTCTGTCAGTATTTTAGGTAGTCAATAAGGAAAATAATGCGCGCATTTGATCAGTAGCAATGGATAGCAACAAATAAATAATCAACCAGCTTGCAAAAAAGGGAAAAAAACGTTCGCCGCGGGGAGAGTTGTCCGGATCCCAAGCCAGTTCGACGGGCAACCCTGCTGAACACCCGTCCACGCCGCACGAACGGGGAGAGATAATTCGGCCCCCAAGCCATGGTGAATTATCCCTAAATCCGAACAGCGCTTACACAATGCTAAGCCGACTTGTTTAATATATGCACACAATTAGGTATATGTAGTCGGAGACAGGCGGTGTCGGAGAAATGCAGACTGCAAACCTCAGACTGCAGACTGCAGACTAGAAATAAAATAAAATAAAATAAACCAAAACAAAATAAAAAACTTTCACAAAATAAAATAAAATAAAACAAAACACCGCACGACGGTGCAAATATAAAAACAAAAACTTACGTAAAATGCCGTGAAATAAGTTCGATTGGTTCCCGTTAGCTTGACGAACGATATCATCCAAATCGTTGCGGAAATTCATCATCCAAACCGACTTATTGGATCAGAAAATTCCTTCCTTCTCTAAAGCGTTTCTGATCCGCTCGATACGTATGTACTTTTCGACCGCACCCCTCCCCCCTCAACCACATTCTTGTGCTCGCCCCATTTCTTGTGCGGTCATGATCTCTAAACTAACTGAATAATGCCCACTTAACTTCTCCTGCCACGTCGGGTTTTCTATACACAATAGTATAATAATATAAAATAATAATAGTAGTATTCAAAAATTATAATAATCTATTTCATCCAACAAACAAGGCCGATGGAAGAGACAAAAGAGAAGATCACAATTCATGCCCTTTCCAAATCGTACTTTATTCCACGGCACATGTATTGTCGGCCGCGTTGTTGCACGAAGGCTAAATGCTAAAGTGGGGACAGGCGAATTTCAGGTAATGACTTGGCTGTATATGACAAGAAATTCAAGGTGTTCATTTCGCCGGTTTGTTTTGTGAACATGAACTTAATCGCGCGACTTGGGGCTTTTGAGCCAATCAGTTTCTATCTTGATTGGTGATTACACCCCATAGTGTAAAGTCGGTACCGGAAATATGACACATCGTTTAGCCTGACGATAGCCAGATCGCCAGATGTTGAATACCAAGTCCATCAAACGTTAGAAATAGCTAATACACAGGTTGAATCACTTACTGGACATTGAGTATGAAACGAAGAACGTTTCGGCCATAATGTGTATTATATAAACCAACTGGATGGATAACAACATGTTTAATCAGTTAGAAATAGCTGCGTTGCATGTTTCAATTTTTTGGAATATTTCACCGGCAGCAATAACTTTGCGGTAAGTCACTGTAATATCTTCCATATTTTCCCCATACGTATCGAGCGTATCAGAAACGCTTGAGAGAAGGAAGGAATTTTCTGATCCAATAAGTCGGTTTGGATGATGAATTTCCGCAATGGTTTGGATGATATCGTTCGAACTTATTTCACGGCATTTTACGTAAGTTTTTGTTTTTGTTTTTGTATTTGCACCGTTATACGGTGTTTTGTTTTATTTTATGTAAGTTTTTGTATTTTGTTTTGTTTTGTTTTATTTCATTTTATTTCTAGTCTGCAATCTGCATTCTGCATTCTGCAGTCTGCATTTGTGCGACACCGTTATAAGGAAATGTATGGGGATTTTGACGATGGCAACATCGCCAGAAATTTCAGACATCCGGTTGCGCCATCTCGGAAGAGGCATCAGGTTTCACGCTGACAGCCGCTCAAGAAATAACAAAGAAATGTATGGGATCTGATAATAAATTGCGCTTTTCGCTTAACTGAAGCACGTTCGTAAAAATGTCTGGGCAGCATTCGGAAGAGGAAAGCTTCCTAAACACAACAGTACAAAAAATATTTATCTCCGGTAAAATTCGATGTGTACTTTTTTGAATTTAAAATTTCGGCCGACGTAAGAAGGGATTGATAGAAGAATACGCTCAAAACCGGCTACTGTCACTTTTTAAGCTGCATTTAAAGAAGAACCTTGGGTACAACGCAAAATGTCTACCCCGTACCTGATTGTCGAAGGATTGAACATCTCCTGTGAAGCCTCAGTCAGTCCCCTGGAGCAAATTCGATGTGTACTTTTTGTGTTTGAATTTGCAGTTCACAGCCAGCCATGGCGAATACCTCCCGTGAAATACGCTGACTTCGGATGTTGATATTTTGGGCTGGGAAGCTCCAAATCGCATGAAAATTGCACCAAACGAAAGCTAATTTCAACTAGGTCGTTCAGCGGCACGTCTCCTAAACGTAGCAGTCTCTTTTTGAACCGGAGAAACCCATCCCTCCCCCACCCCACTGAGGCAAAGTACGCAACAATGTTGAATGTGTGAATGGCGCATGCTCATACCGCACGCCGCTGGGAAAGACCGGAAGCAATCGTGGACGCAAAATGTCTGGAATTTCTGGCGATGAAATCATAATATTTGCTAATAAAACACGAAATAAACACACTTTACCTGTTAGTTGTTGTCTCCTGTGTCCCTTGTGTAAATTTAGAGCCGCTACGGCCAATATTAGTGGTCAAAATTCCCGGCGGTGTTTCTCCCTCCAAAAGAGAGAGAAGGCTGGAAACTCCGTTGGCGAGTCGTCGTTAGACAAGCGCCGATAAATGCCGCCAAAATCTTCCAACGTCGAAAATGTCTCCCACACGCCATTCCTCGATAAATTGCACTCCGGCACATTGGTGTTTCGGCAAAATCGCGTTATCTTCAAGCCCGCAAAACAACGACATTTGTCGTCAAACTGCCATGAAATTAGATGCTCCCATGCTTGACTCCGATAAGGTGGCAACATTCCGAAACAACCCAACCGTCGCTCTGAAAGCGACATTCCCATTGGTCAATGACAACAAAGGCAATTTGAACAGTTGGCGATAAAACGCACTCTATCTGGAGTGGTGTAAAGAATACGACTCTGCTCACCCTCTCCCGGCGCGTCGGTTTTTTTGAAACCCTATCGTTGTCATTGATTGGTACGTGAAGACAAAGGCTGTCAAAAAAACCGACGCGCCGGGAGAGGGTGAGCAGAGTCGTATTCTTTACACCACTCCAGACAAAGTGCCTTTTGTCGCCAACTGTTCAAATTGCCTTTGTTGTCATTGACCAATGGGAATGTCGCTTTCAGAGCGACGGCTGGGCTGTTTGGGAATGTTGTCACCTTATCGGAGTCAAGCATGGGAGCATCTAATTTCATGGCAGTTTGACGACAAATGTCGTTGTTTTGCGGGCTTGAAGATAGCGCGATTTTGCCGAAACACCAATGTGCCGGAGTGCAATTTATCGAGGAATGGCGTGGTGGAGACATTTTCGACGTTGGAAGATTTTGGCGGCATTTATCGGCGCTTGTCTAACGACGACTCGCCAACGGAGTTTCCAGCCTTCTCTCTCTTTTTGAGGGAGAAACACCGCCGGGAATTTCGACCACTAATATTGGCCGTAGCGGCTCTAAATTTACACAAGGGACACAGGAGACAACAACTAACAGGTAGAGTGCGTTTATTTCGTGTTTTATTAGCAAATATTATGATTTATTGCCATCGTCAAAATCCCCATACATTTCCTTATAATCTTGGCCCTTTACGCAACCACCGCCCCCCGCCCCCCCCCCCCCCCTAAGCTAGCTTGGGCCGCCTGTGCTTCTTTGTGCGTATGGTTGCTTCTGACCAACTGGCGTATGGAAGCTTCGTTTGCCTTTATGTACTCGATGGGACCGAACAGAACCACCAAATTCTACTACAATGCGATGAAATTTCTAGAATCCACGAAAGTGAAAAACGTAAAGAAATCTGGAAGTCGGTGGCGATCCCGCAGCCCGCCATTTTCCATTAAACCGCTGACCTCATGAATCTCAGGAAAGGTCGAGAATATTCACGTGGGAACCGCATTAGAAAGGCTTGTTCCGAGACACGAACCGACAGACAAACGTGAGAAAATGTCTGACATTCCCCAAACTGCTGGCCGGAACAAATCTCAGAAAAGATCGAGATTTTTATTCAGAAAAGGTCGAGAATATTTACGTTGCAGATTGTATACAACGAAGTAGAAAATAATTGGGGTATTTTAACTTTCCCAAGAAAGAATAGCGCTAAGAATTGGGTTTTCCTTTATTTTCGTGATTCCAAATTCGAGTTTCGACAAAAAAGTAGAATTGCCGGGAATTGCCACTGATTAGTAATTGCGGCTTTTCTTGAAATTCATAAAAAATTCAGTTTGAAGATCGACTTTGTTGACTGGGCAAAACCGATCGAGTCACAATTCTAGTTGCGCTTTTCCTGCCTTGCGGGTCTCGGGAGTATTCTGTAGTTGCGTGTAAAAGTTGTCTCAGCGAATTTTGGAGTTCAGCTAGTGTCCACGAAATCTTGCAGACTGCGCTCGTTGTCTGAGCTAAACCAGACTTCCGTGCGACAAATATTTTTATCGGCCGACTGGTGACGTCGCCATGCAGCCGTCGTTTGTAAAAAAGATTTTAAAATAATCTCCATTGCGGAAAATAAACAAGAACCCCGCCTTCCGAAAACCCACTACAGAGCGAGGGGATATCGACGATTATCGTATTTCTAGTTATGGAGGCATCGAGACAGTGGGATACTGAGAGTGAGATATTGGTAGCAATTTGCTAACATATGGTTTTGGTGGCAAGCGCTGTTTGCACTTCAAATGATACAAATGTCGATATTAATGTCGTTAAAATTACGAGTGCGACCGGAGCCTAACTTTCAACAAAAAGTGTTCTACATGTTACCGAGCACTTTCGTGTCGTACAGTAGTAATGGGGACTCGCTGGCGAAGGAGGCTTGAAACGGCTTTCCCTGAGGTGGCACTTTAATCTTCTCTTCACAGTGTGGCTCGAGAGTTACAAGAATTCGTCCATAGGTCTGAACTCCACAGAGGAGAGTCCAACAGCTTATCTCTGTCCTTCACATCTCTACTCTCTTCTCCTATCCTTCTCTCTCTCTCTGCTCTCTCTCTCTTTCTCTGGTCTCCCTCTAGTACAACGTAGGCTCTGTTATATGGCCTCGCGCAGAGTGCAACTCATTAATTTTCATATATTAATTTCTTAATCATTACGTATAACGGGTCCAGGACAAAGTTGCGTCGATCCACCTGTGGATCTGTTGTTCTGGGATCATTCGAGCTTAACGATCTATGGTGTCACCTGCTCTTATCTGGTAGTTACGTTGTTATTGCATCAGCTTCAACGATGCTTCGCTCGGGCGCTTCCTTGTGGAATATTGTTAGTTGGCCGAGCTGTTTATTACAGGTGGTTGTTATGGTTGTTTTGCCAACAAAAGTTTCCAGTTAATAGGATTTCGAACTATCGTATTTCCGCTCGTGGCTGAATATAAATTTCCTATTTTTGACTCTCAACATACACCCCCAGTCAGGCGTGTTTTTTTCCCGTGGCACTGATTTCATGCGTGTTCTGGCGAATATTTTGCGCGGCCCCTGAAGTAAGTGCCACGTTCCGTTACCAATTTAGAGAAAGCGAACCTGCCGGTCACTGACTCCGCGCGTGCAGTCAAACACGCCTCGCGAGGCAGTCGACCATAACTCACGCCATTTTCTTCAAATTCCTCAATAAATAAAATTTGGCAAAATTAATGTTTAAAATACCCAATTCATTGTGGGTAACAGAGTGTTCCATTCTCAAAACTTTTTGAGCATTCAGAGCCGATTTTCTGAGCTGAACGGACAGCACAAGAAACACGCACAAGCAGCCATTCAGTCATGCAGCTTCTATGATTTCTTATTAATTCTGTTTCCCTATTTTTAAGAGCGAGCTAATTTTGCTAGCTTGTGACGTCATGTACGTACTTACACGTGCTTGAATGTCATTGTGAAGGATACGCGACATAATTCATAAAGAGTGAGACAAATTCCTTTATTCCTCTAAATGCTTAAAGCATATACAGTAATATACAATATTTGGGATATATATGAGTTTGAAAAGAAATCAGTGTAGGATGAGCAATAAAGTCTTTGAATTATCTTTCTCTCAGGACGCCCCAACCGTTGCTTCAGAACATTCTGGAGCCTCGGCAGTGCCTTTCGTGTTGAAATTTAGGCATGGGCATAACCGGGGACGATGGGGCAGGCACGTTTCCTGCAGGAATAATAATGTTCAAACTTTTGATGTTTTACTTCACTGGTCATCACGCAAGAGTTAATCTATCACAATGGTCTGATGACGTAACGGCATTACGGCCTGAGTAACGAAGGCTTGCGTGACGAAATTAGGGCTGTTTGCTTTCTCTGCTTTATGTGCGCAACACATTTAAAAAAGAAAACTATCAGTATTAGTTCGTCTCCATACACTGGTATTTTCGTACGATTCATGCATAAGGAAAGAAAACTGCTGCGTGACGCGTTCGTTAGTTTCTAGTTATTTCTACCGATAACTGTCAAACGCGAAAAATGACGTAAACGAGACCTATGTCAATATAGCCTAAATTGGTCATGCAACATTTAGTGTACACAAAGATAAAATCTACATGCAAATTGGTTGATGCTTCTAATTATACTAGTAGCTTCGCTCAGTCGGTCTTGGGGCATCAAAAATTCGCATCAAAAGCGACAAAAAAAGAACTGCACAGTTCGGGTGTGGTGTAACCTACAAGTTTAGCTTCTCAAATAGATGCGTAGGCGACAAGATAAACATTTCAGCGTAACCAAAGATGCTGCTGAACAAACAAACGAAATCCCATAGGCAACACAGGCCTAACCACGTCAAGAATACAGGATCTACTTAATCGAATTATGGAGAAGAACTTATTGAAGGATTATAAGCAACGATATTCTGGTGACGAGCGAGAGGCTTGTGTTGAGATAAGTACGAGCGGACGAATTCTGAGACTGGCAATTGGTGCAAACACGACAGCCGCTGATGTGAAAATATGGAGCGAGCTGCCATGTGGCATACCATCTGATGTCTTGAACCTTGAAATGGGAAAGAGAAAGCTGGCTGACCATGAAGTGATTTTGAAGATTGCGCTAGCTAAGGGTGAGATCCCATTGAAACTGACTCTGTCTCCGTGGTGGCTGAAGTTTGTTTCGGCTTGCATGAGGGGTGATGGAGAGCAGGTTAGAGCGCGAATAAACATCAAGATGAGTGGAATAAATCAAGATGACAGGATATTTGTAGCAGCATTCACTGCCGCCCAGAGGGGTGACCACAGCTTGCTGTTTAGCGTCATCGCTGGACGGAAGATTGACGCGGAGAGGAGAGTGGAGCTGAGTGGACGCACGCTCTTACACGCGGCGATCTTCGGGGGCACCATTAGTTGTGTGACAAACATTTTAGTTAATGGGGGAAACTCGCTTCTTGAGACACCCGATGTCACGGGAGAAAGTCCAATGCAACTGGCTCACAGACTACACGGTGACGGGAAGATCCTGCAGCTCCTGCACATGTACCTTGAACTGCACCGGCGGGAAAGTTCCAGGGACATCTGGTCACTCATTGATAACGAGAACAAATATGAGGGCGAGTCCAGCACCGCCGATTTACGATGCAAATCAGGTCCAGAAGACGAAGAAGAATGGTCATGCGATAAAAACGATTTAAATCATTTGACTTCAGGCTGCTGTAAGACAAAAGAAAGGGACAGAACAAGTCACGAGACTCCCGATTTTGAAAACAATATTCCTGCAGATAATAGTCAACCTTTGTCGAATGAAAACGAAACTAAAAGAGCCTCTACTGAAGATGGGAGGCTCGAGGGAGTTTTGTCGAACCATATGGAACATGAAAAGCAGATGAATAACTCTTCTTGCCAAGTAGTTCCTCAACGGATGAAAACAGATGGAAGACAATCTGAAGACACCAATGAAATTGAGGAAGTATTGGAAACTAGCCGTGAACATGACGCATCCCATCAACGTAAGCCCAAAATACCAAGCTTGCTCGAGCGAAGAAAGATGTCCAGGCAAAGACGCAATGCGCATGCACCAGCCGGTAAATGCTCAGACTCAACAACAAATGTTGCGTGTGGTAACAAAATTGACTCCCTCGAACATGACTTGAATAAGCTTGATGTAGATTGGCAAGGAAAGACAAGCGACAGAGGAATAGTTAAAACGCACAATGAAACCAAGCAAAGACGAAAGGGGGTATTTGGCTTTAGTGCGCAAGTCCCGCTGGTTAGGCGAAAACTAGAACGAAGTTTGCAGGAGCCACCTACGTTCAAACTTGAATCACATGACCCAAGCCCAGGCTCCTCGTCCAGCGGTGACGAGTTCGCTAGTGTGTCTGATCTGTACAAAGGTGTAAGGAAGCCCGCAGGGAGTGCACAATCTGACAAAGGCCGCCTGTTGCCCGTTATCAGCGTCATCCGAAACTGCAATAATGCGTCTGTTTCCTCAGACCGTCAAGGAAGTGAGAAACACGCACACAGCAGCGCTTGCGTGAAACCTCCATTACTTCACACACAACAGACTAAGAAGACTCTTCCACTGTCAATGGGCTCTGCACGCAACGTCAGGTAACGGCGCCGAGCTGTAGTGCCTGTAATGTCTTATTGCTTGTGCGTATTTACGAATTAAACTGTAAAAACGGTGTTTTATCTACGTATAATGCCAACTGTATGCTGTACAAATATATTGGTGTGTTTGAAATATTTATGTGTTTATGTATGTATGCATGTATGTATGTATGTATGTATGTATGTATGTATGTATGTATGTATGTATGTATGTATGTATGTATGTTTTGAAAGACGTAGAATAATTTTGTATGTATCTATTATGTATATGTGCCCATGTATAAGTAGTATGTATGTGTGTGTGCGTGTATGTGTGCATGTGTGTATGATGTGTGACACATGTGTATCGTGCAAGCAGTTCTCGAAGCAAGCTTCAATTAAGTGGTTTTCTCCTAATAGACAAAGGAAGCAATCCCAGCCCATCTTTGGGTCGCCCAAAAACCTGGCCCCAGGTTCTTCGCTGGCTAGGTCGAGAAGACGAAGTTTTTCTGGGTCCCCTTTACTAACCTCCAGTCCTCCCGCAGCCTCTGGTTTTGAGAAGCCTGCATGGCGACATGGGTGAGTTTGCGGGCTCATGCATTCACGATTGGCCATGATCAGTCATCAGTATGAACCTTCAGACTGTTACAAAGCGTTGACAGCATTTATAAAGAGAATCTCAATACTATGTTCATGTCGTAAATGATATATTCAGTAAATAACAGGCAATATAAAGATGCATTCTTTCACTGCTGAAGACAAGTTTAATTAATTAAACTAGAAAACGTTTAACTCCTGAACCTGTGCAGGTTTTGCACTTGTGTCGACCTCGGTCATATTTTGCTGCAGGAATCAGTAACGCAGATAGCATAATTGATTCGTCAGTTCTTTGTAAGTTGTTAAGTTTTGTTATTTATCTTGTCTATGAATTATGCTGAATGCATTCGTCGATTCATCTTCTCCAACTTTCAGCGCAAGAATTAGTTCCCAGCACTCCTCCCCAGGTGGTGTACACGTACGGAAGGCTTGGTGGCGCAGCAGTAACAGCAGTGAAGGCAGTATGTCCGAGGGATCAGCTGATGAGGACTGGGCTCAAAACCAATCTATACTTTCGCAAAGAGTGCAACATCTTTCAACCTGCCAAGCAGACCAAACTGAAGGCAAAGTCGAGGAAAAGGCGAGAATGTATCGGTCCAAATCTGATCCTACGCGAGGCTATGACTTTGCCGATTGCTATGTCAACAAGGAAAGTAAGCGAAAGCTTTCGTCAAAGGCATTTGAACAATGGCTGCGAAAGAAAAACGAGGAAGCTTTAGACCTAGAGGAGAAACGAATCAAAGCCGTAGAAAGGGAGCTGAAGAAACTCAGGCACACAAAGGAAGTGGAGACAGATGAGGCAAGAGTGCCTACTATTAAGGGGAGGGTTGGAAGTCTGTAGACACAGCATGGACAACAACAATCTGACGGTTTTACTCAACATTTGTGTCTACTACTTTTTAAAGCTATCTAAACGAACCTCATCTATTCATACTCCTGAACCCAGGCTTTTAACAGTCGCCTAACAAGTTAATCCAGGATTAATAGCCTAATCATAAATATTACAATTCCTTCGAATGTGATTGGCTCATAAACCCCCGATTAATCATTAATTGGGCACCTATGTTCTGTAATCGGATACGTCTTTGTTCTGTAATCGGACAGTTGGCTTAACCAATCATTAACAAGAGTGAAATTTAAATGCGCCTCAGTGGAAAAAACGATTGCCGATGTGAGTTTGTGGCATCTCGAAAGGCGAATTTTTGTTCAATCTTGGACAACTTAACATGCAAGGAACAGTTTGTGGTCAGTCAAAGAACGTGAACAGTCACTATGTAACAAAAGAAGATAGGAAATTTTCGCCGGTCGGGCGCGTTTGTTTAGTTCACGACATCGCCAGCATGTTGTTGCTATAGACACTCTGCAACTTACGGCTCAATGTCAATGAACGTCGTTAATTCATTTCAAAATCATGGAAGAAATTTAACTTTGTTGTGATGGACTGTGATGGACAAACGTTCCTCAAGAATTAAGCCATCAAGAAATCGGTAAGTTTGTATTTGTTGTGCCTACCCGCTAAGATACAGATTTTTTCAGTCTTCAATATTTCCTTTGAATGCCTTGGAGTAAACTTCTGTGAAAGAAAATAAACTAGTATTCTGAAGAAGCGCGGTCGTCCGATTTCGTAATCACTCGTATGATTACAGACCGAATCGGACTCCACTCAGTCCTATTACCATTATAAATCCTTTCAATTAATGTCGATGACGCTTCTATTTATGCCAAGTTTTGGTCAACCAACTAGCTGGAGGTATATTTTAAAACTTTCTCACTTTATTTTCAATTTAGGTGATATTTAAATAAAGTAATTAATGATTATTTCGCGGCTCCCTTACTCAGTGATGAGACGTCCAAATCTTTTTAAGGATTTCTTAGGAGGGTTGTAAAAAAGACTAGTAAAAATGTCGAATGTTTTTCGCACAATAATGTTGTTTGCTGACAAGTAACGCATACAAAAAGGCAGTTGCATGATTTCTAAAGTTTGGAGCAGTAAATCCTCAACCAAGAGAACAGATTGAGATGATTGTATAAGTCACGTGAGATAGCTGTCAACTCGATAAACAATCAGATGAAACTCTGACGAAGCAATAATTGCTCGGTTACTTTCAAGTATCATGCAGTTCTAAGGTCTGTGCCATTAACACACGTTCCCTTCAAACACCATCCATGCCTGCCGCTCAGTAGGGTACGCTTCGAAGCCTGCTACGTTTGAGTAATTACGGTGGTCATTTTAACAGTTTTATGAAGCATTTTCTGGCACACCGTTTTGTCAAGTTGGTTAACAAGAAAACCGGGATTATAAAATGAAACTAAGTTATATAATCTCAAATGACATACACAAATGAAAATGTTTGGAAAGTTTTAATAGCGTAAGATAGAATCCCTAAAATGTATTGGATATGAGATTTGTAAACAGTACTACGAAACTTCTTGTAACAAAAGATGTTTGTGTAAAGGTGCAGTTAGTAATACGGGCAACAAAATCGTGCAACTTGTCGCGCAACATTGTTGCGTTGCAAGTTGAAGAGCAATAATGCGCGTGGTAGCATCCTTCTTGCAACTTGCCACGCGACAAATTTTTAATATTGCAAGTTGCAAACTTTTGTTGCAGAAGTAGAACGAGCGTATACTTTCTGCAACAAAATTTGAGTTCGTTGCGCGTATTACCGCTGTTGTTGCAGCTTGTAACGTAACAAAGCTCCTCGGTCGCCATATTGTATGTCAAACTGATCAATCACACGACCGACTTTCGTGTCCAATTGCAACAGCGTCATGCTACAAGTTTTTGTTGCGTGAGCGATAATACGCGCAACATTGCTCTTCAACTTGTAACGCAACAACTTTGCGCGAAAAGTTGCACAATTTTCTTGCCTGTATTACTGCACTTTAAGTAAAATGAAAAGGTTTCAAAACATAATTATATTTTCTATGAAGTTACAAACGTTTTTAAAACAGTGAAAAATATATTAGTGCATGGCTGCAAAATATCATCCCCAGTCCCCGGGGATGATATATCAACCTCGTCCCCGGGGCCATGCAACGACAAAGGATCGATCACGTGTCCCGCTGAAGTTTTACTGATACTCTGAATAAGATTGAACCAAGCAACAATATCGTAAATGAATTTGAAAACTGAAAAACTTGAAACACAAAAGTCTCGTGAAACTTGTCTTCAAAAGGGAAGGGAACAAGCACGGGCAAGGCTGAATCCGTCTCGACAAAAGACGACAATCCTGTTATGATCGAAAGCATCATGAACAGAAGCGTGCTAAAGAAACGACTCCGCAAAGGAATCAGCGCTTGAAAGCAAATCGGGAGCTTCAGACGCCGTTTTGATCAGATACTTATTCAGAAAGGACAAGCAACAAAGGTCAGTCAGTGGAAATCAAACAATCACCGTGACAAATATATTCTATCTCGTATCTTGTAACTCGATCACTTCAAGAATGTAATAAAAATCTGTATGCTGATCATTTTCCCTCGAAGTATTGTTTTAATACGCTTCTGTCGCTAGTTTCGACACCGTATTCGCTCAGAGCAATCGGAACTTGGAGTCTTGAATGATTTAGTCAGATGTCTTTTTTTCTTTCAAGACTAACTGTAACAAATGCTGTAATCTGACGCGCGGTGATTGCAGCGAGAATCGTTCACAAGCCCTGTAAAGTATGACTAGGTCTGAAACCCATGTATAATTTGAAGTAAACCGTTCAAGTTTTGGTTTGATTCTGGGAGAAATCATGCAGTTTTGAGCGAGTTCACATACAAAACAATTCGAGCTCATTGAATATGCATGCCTGAGTCTGGTGCATGGAGTCCAGAGTAAACAATATTGCACAGGAAGCCTATTTAATTGTACTGCCTCTGAATTCAAGAATGGAAAATCAGTATTCCTTTTTTCCCGTACTACGGCGGCCGACCAACTTCAAAATTTGAGTATTAAATTTTGAGAACGTGCTTGGCAGACTGTATGAATTTGACGTGCCGACCGTGGGAAATACGTACTTCGTCACGCAATCGACTCTTTTTTTCAATGCAAAACACACACCATTCTTTTTCTCCTTCCTTTGCGTATAGCACTTGACTTCGAAGAAAGTATTAAGTCAACATTTTGGTAAAACAAAGGCTGCTCTTGTTGAGGAGTACCAAAGTAGAAGTCTAATCAATGGCAGAGCGAGGGGTATCTGCAATTATTGTATTTCTAGTAATGAAGTGTATACATTGCATCTCCAAAGTCCAAAGTACTATTGAGAATTTTATCTTATGCAATTAAAATTTTTGCTCGTCGGGGCCACGCCCCGTGAGCTTAAAAACGGAAATTCTTTCTTTTTTCTTCCTCGTGTTTTTCTTTTCTGGGTCGAGAATCAGCACACAGTGATTGGTTCATATTATCACGTGATATGCGATGACGTAAGGTGACTTCGCGAACAACTTGAGATGTGGGCGCCGCGATTGAATTGTACCTTAATTCCCACGCCCTGCGTGGGTACTATTCTGAACTATATGAAATCTGAATTTAACAGGAAATTCTAAAAACTCGGAATAAAAGCAGATGTGTGCATTTCGTGTCACGAAGAAACCCCACTTGCAAGCCTTTCAATCAAACTCAGTACCCGATCTTTATCACTTTACCTTCGAATGTATATAAATCTACCGAATTAGTTTGAAAGTATTGTTTCTGCACATCTGTCAGGCCAATAACTAAACAAGCAACACACAATGAACAGGTTCTACAATTCAGATGTTATTCTGTTTGACTTTGAAATGAACAGCCGTGAAAAACGCGGCTCGGACGGTCATTTCGGGAATCACCAGTTGTAATGGACAAACCAGTGCATTCGGCCTAGTCACAACACTGACATCAATTATTGGAGGTAAGCAAACTTAGACAAAAATTATTGGCGTTGTTATGAAGCCTTGCAAATCCTACTAAACCTGCAGAGTTTGATACCGTGTCAGTCTGTGGCATATCTCAGGTAAGCAGTCGCAAAACTAAATATTCACGAACTGTACTGAATAAGTATGAATGAACTTGATGGGACACAGCTACCAACAAACTTGTTGGAAGCTAGTGGACTAGCATACGACGGCTTGAACTGACGACTTTCGAACGGTTTTCACAGCTTTGAAAAGGATCGAACTGTTGAACAGCTATCACCCTCAAATCGTTCGAGACTTCGCCAATCGTAGTTCGCACAGCATAATTCGTGGCTGACATATCCAATACGAGCTTCTCAAGACAGAAATTCAGGAATTGCTTAGTGTTTCCTTTTAGCTTCGCACCCAGAAAACTTGCTGTACTTGCTGGCGTGTGATCACCGCTTTCTCCTCGTGTTTACATTCACGCGCAAGGACACTACTGCTAACGCATGCGCACTTGTCGATCTTGTCGACTCATTATTTTGCATTTGATGGCGCAATACGCACGTAAAATATCATGTTTTTCTCTGCATTTTTCTCAAGTTTCTTTCGGTGAATCTGTCTTAAATTTTGCAGGCAATCGAAGGTTATATCCGGTTTTGTCATAATTGATTTTAATGGAAATTTATGGAGCAGAAGTTTTTTTATTTGCAAAAAACAAAAATTGCCAATTATCTCGGAATCTGCTCCTCTAACCCCAACTTTTTTTCACAGTTATGTTTACCTTATACAAATTTCTAAACATACTGAAAGTTTCAGAAAATTTTACCGAAGAAAAGTCCAGAAAATAAAGCAGAAAGTTTGAAAATGGATAAAAGACCTTGTTTGTTTTCCATAGGTCACTAAATATCAAGACAAACATGAAGTTCACTACGTCCAACTGTAAAAAGTATCTCTGTGTGATTAGGAAGAGTTAGTTTATACCCACATGACATGGGAAATGAAACTTTTTAAAGACAAGAATGTCAATGCAGTACTAAACTGATGCTCTTTTCAATTCTCGCAGCATTTTACAGTACTTGTGGTGGATAATGTGCCAACCTGACTCTCATATGTCTAATATTCTGTAGAATTATTGCATAATGCATTTTTCCATTTTCACTCACAGGATTTCTCTGGCATTGGATTTTGTGTGTTTGTACATGTACTAGGCAACACTTGTAACCTATATTGTAACCTACTTGAGAAGTATCTATATCTTTGACCTATGAATGTGGTGCAAAGACTGACTCTGTATACTTTCTTATGAGACAAAATAAATTACTGTGAAATGGACATGGCATGATGAATAATATCGTGAGAACTTCCTTTTTTCAAGACCATCCCACATATTATATAATGAAATTACTGTACTCTTCAAACAGCAATGGGACCCTGGGGGAGGGGGGGGGGGGGGTGGGAGGGTGGAGTACTCCCATATATGCCATATAGGTATGTGCCACTCCAAAGGATATTGTTTTCAAACATGTTTAGTCTGAAATAGGGTATAGAGATTGTCTTCTTGGTCTGAAATAGGGTATCGATTTTGTGTTTTTGGCCTGGGATAGCGTATGATTTTAATAGAAATGTGTCGCCGCGGACAATGCACGGCAAATGGAAGAAAACACAGGGTGGAAATCGCTGCAATAGAAAAAAGTCTCAAAATATAGGTCTGAAATAGGGTAATACATTTATGGAGTCAGGTCTGAAATGGGGTGTGGTAAATCAGATATTTTGGTCTGAAATAGGGTAAGGGTTTTCAGGTCCAGGTGGCACACCCAACCCAAAATTATGATGAGTACAAGTGGAAGCAAGTGTAGTGTTGTAATGACAATTTATAGTAGTTTTTATATTGTATGACATTTTTCTGGTGAGAAACTGCAAGTCTTTTTTGGGAGTCTTGCTCTTGTCCCTTCCATTTTAGTTAGCAACTACCGAGAGCACTCAAGAAGTAGGGAGGAACGCTCGCCTAACGGCTCGCGTTTCTCCCTACACTTCTTTCGTGCTCTCGTCACTTGCTGCGTGCTTTATTTCTGAACGGAGCACTCTTGAAGCTGTTCTATTTGTTAAATAAACCGCGTTTATAGCCCTGTACCACTTTTCCTAAAATAATGCAGGGGACATTATATTTTGTAGTGGTCTCTGAAATTACACTGGGATGAACGGGAAAGAAGCCCAACGAGACATGGTGTGTCAACTGCAAATTTAGTTTAATTATTTTTAAATTATAGCCAGGATTTTATGGGGTTAATATATTTTAATTTTTAATTAATTAATAGTATATGGTTATTACGATAATTTATTTACTAATTTTCGTTGTGGAGTGCCTTAAAACTAGCTTGTAGCTAAAGCCCTGGTCAAACGAAATGCAAGTCGGCGCAAGTCGATGCAAGTTCGACTTGACTGTAAATTTGCGCTAACTTGCAACCTTGAGGGCTGAGGAGACGACTGACATTTCAGGCTACAGGAGTACTGGCATTACCACCTTCCTTAAAGCAAATACAACTTAACAAGATACCCACTCTTAGTTGGGCCCTTGACCAAGCACGTGGGAATCGCTGTATTTAATTATCGGTTATCAAGTATTTCGAAGCTACAGTTACGTGTGAAGCGTGCGTTAATAGCAATAGAAACACTACATCAACTGCATACAATGCTTGTTTTACAGTATCTACGAAAAATAAGAGAAATTTTTAACTTGTTTTCTCATCTACATTGCGCGAAGAAATGGTTGACCGTAAAACTTCTACCTTCAAAACAGTTTGCTGTATTGATTGAATAGCTTGATGACCGGGTACGTCAATATTGCACATGTGTGACAAAAATGCATTGAAATAGGAGAGAAGGATTAGGAATATACATTGTGTGATCATCGGGCAGCTAATGGACATCAAGGCTTTTGTTGTTCAATTGTTGAATAAATCCACTTAGATTAATACGTTGTGTCAAATGCAGTTAACAGCTCCATCATTAAGTTTTTACTAATTAAAATTATTAGCTCCCTAATGTCTCGTCTCGTCTTCGACCCTCAAATCAAAGGCTATGCTTATTACCACAAGTTCAACATAAGTACTTGTAATGTAAGTACCGGTATCACGGAGGTCATGGGTTCGATTCGATCCCCTTTGAAGTCCGTTATTCTCTTTTGATGTGGAGGGAGCGTTTCGGCACCCGTTTTTTATACGTTTCATATATTTGAGAAAAGCTCGACTTCTACACCTCATTAAAATTTCAGCGATATCGACCAAACCGCTCAAAAGTTTTAGTTACCAAAAGGCCTAATTTTTCGCGAAAATCTTTCATCGCTCTGATCTAGACCGCACTCTACATTTAACGTGTATCAACAATTTAAGAGTAAATCTGCATTCTTCATCCTCATACCTTTACAACAATATATAGCACGTGTAAACAATACCGTAAATAGCAACGCTACAATGATTTTTTCCCAGAATATTTTTGAGGAACGCGCGAACCTTTATCGAGACCTTAAGTTGCTTCATAACTGCGAAGGTCACTTTCACTGTTATTCTCTATCCACAGTTCATATATATGCGCTATCTCATATATAAATCATATATATATAAGTGCTTGTGTTATCAACTCTTAATAAATACCTTACAAAGACGCTTTCCTGATAATTGGCGTCATTTACTGCAAAAGGTGATAAAAAGATTACTCTTTCCTACTTAACTCTTCACCTCAAATATAAGACTCAGTAAACAGTAATATTAATGCAGCAAAAGCACCGCCCATTTTGTACTAATGAATTGTTTTGTTTTCGGAAGGAAGCTTCAAGAGAGCAGAAAAACGATTTGATAGAGTGAAGGTTCTCGAGATGGACACTACCAAACTGACTTTCCATGGTCCGGCCGGACTACACGAGCCCGCTCGTTTTCTGTCAGAAAATGTGGAGACAAAAATTAAGATATTTACAGCCAGTCGTAATTGAGTCACCTTGCATTGCAATTGCTATTGTTGTAGTTAAACCGACCGCGACACGCATTCTTTTACGATATGATTCCTTGTCAGTTTGTTTCGTTGAATCATTCATCGTTTTTCTCTGAGACTAGTGTTTGCAATCTGCCCGGCATTCAGCATGTAGTTTCGCTCCATCTTATGCCATCACTTTATTGTGCCAAATTAATCACATGGAGGACTAAGTAGTCCATGTCCCATTGGGGATTAATTAGTACAGAAGCATATTGTAATAAAAACATTGAATCGAATTTTCAAACTCGGGAACCTCGTCAAGAGTGTTAATAAAAGGAGCTGTGAATAAAGAAAAGGCTTTGAACAGGTATGAATTACTACATGCGCTATGGTCGATCAGCTTACACGTTCGCATCAAGTGTGACCAAGCGAGGGCGCGGCAGTGTATGAAGAACACGTTGCACGGTATTGTGGCGTTGTTTTGAGGTGCTCAAGACAAATTTTCTCGCTGTTGTATTTTTTGTTAAGTTCTACAGCACGAGCTCAATTGGCCAGAAGTTCATCTAAGTCCATCGACAGAATGGAGACTGCAAACAGCGTGGATGACCGCAGCAACAAGAAGGAAGTGTACGTCCAGTTAATGCCAAGTGCTGAAGTAAAAATGTTTACAGCCACTCCCTCAACAACTATCCGAGATCTAAAGATACTTTCGGAGGAAAAGTGTGGCATCCCTTCAGACGTGCTTATTTTCATGCACAATGCCGTGGTTCTTGACGACAGCACTGCATTGCTTGAGATGAGTTCCTCGGAATGCCTTCTCCTCGATCTATTGATCCAGCCGCTCTGGGAGAAATTTATTCATACCTGCTTCAAGGGAGAAAACGGTCGAACTATGGCCAGGATACACATTAAAATGAATCAGTTGACTCCTAAAGCGCGAACTTTTGTAGCAGCGTTTATTGCAGCTCATAAAGGAAATAGCGAACTATTTCAGTCAGTGATCGAGTCCTTCAAGAAAGAAGTAATTTTCCAAACAGTTGGTTTGAGCGGTCGGTCTTTGTTACACGCAGCAGTATCAGGTGGTAACATCAGCTGCGTTATGACTCTCATTATCAACGGAGGATGGAAATTACTCTACCAAGCGGACAAGCAGCGAGAAACTCCTCTGGATATGGCTCAGAGGATGAAGAAAGAAGGTCTTGTACAGATCTTGACAAAATACAATGATATGTATATTGATAGACATTGGGACAACACAAAGGGCGATGAGACGATGAAGCGTGACGGCAAGAGGACGCAGCTACCAGGAGACAACAACAGACAAGATGTAAAACTGAAAGGAAAGCGAGGTTTGTCAACTGTCGAAGACGCCGGGAGAGATATTTTGGTTCCCAAGCCACCGACCCAGGGAAGACCTGGACAACGGCTGTTGCAACGAAGAGACACACCTCTCAAACTTCATGGAGGGCAAAGTGAAACGATTACAACCCAAAGCGCACCTTACACCAACTCCACAAAGTGTGAGATCATATTGGAGAATGATGAAAAAGAGACAAGCAGCAATAATAGCAACGAACGAGTTGATCAGATTAAGCTTCCAGTTATTAATGTGGAAGGTGGCGAAAGCCCTATTGTGTCGCCCAGGTCCCTTTCACTCGGCGTGCAGGAGCGGCGAGGTAGTTTACCAAGGACCATGGGGCGACTCAGATCACCGTCTTCTCCAATTCCCCACAAGAAGCTCCTCTCGGCTTCACCGCAGCAGCTGATGCAAAGGCCAAGGTCAAGGACCACACAGGGCGAAGACGAAAGGTAGGTCTAAGGCCAATTCAATAAAACATTTACAGTACAAGTGTATTTTACGAGGTCGACAAAAAATTTGAAATGTAAATGTCTGATTGAGTTGTGCCCTGGACAGAAGAAAAACATGTTGTGTTTTAATACATGGTTGGCGAGGGCCGAGATTAAACAAAGAGTATAACGGAATTACTTCAAATGTTAGAATGAGTTGTGTAGTGATAATTACTAGGTCATTTGGTTTTCGTTTACTTGAACCTGGCCGCGATTTTATAAAATAACTGAACGTGCTTCACAAAACCATGTCTTTGTACCTATTTATAGAATGTTAATTTTAGCCAATCAGAACGCGCGTAGTTTCATAGTTATTTTATAATCACTAATGTACGTAAGAGTAAAAGCAAAACCTGCTTTGCGATATTCTTACTTTCTAGCGATGGCACCGCTGATTGGTTTCAAGGTAAAACCAAACGCGAACATATTTTTGTTTCTGATTGGTTGAAATTGTTCTTACAGCCCCTGTGATTGGCGGTGTACTTACTCTGCTTTTCATCTAAAATCAGCTCTATGAAAATATGTTGCCATCAAATATCGGAATAATAACTAAACTAATCGCTACTTCGAATTTTAAATCCCAGACCTGAACAACGATGATATAACATTTATAAACAAAAGACAAATACAGACCAAAAACACATAGGAGAAGTTAGCATCGATTCGTTTAGTCTAAACATGAGAATTTAGCAAAACACTACCACAGTAATGTATCAACATCACCATGTATTATTGATCACGTGGTAGAAACAACCAAACATGACAGCCAACGGGCTTTCTGAATGGAGAGATTAGTATTTCACCACATACTGAAGAAAGGAAAAAACATTTGACCCCTTACTACTACTACTACTACTACTACTACTATTACTACTACTACTACTACTAGAGTGATTTCAATAAACCCGTGAAACAGTTTTTATTAGTGAGGGTGTACTAGTATCTAGTAGAGAGTATTTGTCTATATCTTTGATTCGAAACAAAATGTTGCGATATTGGGAAATTGAATATCCTAAGTGGCCGCGATCCGACCGCTAGCAAGTGTTAATGTCCGCGTCGATACAAATATATTGAAGGCGTATCTACGGAACGTTACTAAAAACACGCGAGTCGACGTCAACTCAAGGCAATTTCTTGTCCTTTCACCGACCAAATGCCAGTAGTGCATGCAGGCTCATTAGTTTTTGCAAATTACGCGGAAAATGACAATTCTAGGCTCCTCTCGCACAGCTCAACAGGCCAATCAAGTGTTTACTGTGAGTTTTGTGTAGGGGTTTTTGAGAAGAATTTCCGGTGGCAAATAAACATAGTCCATTGCCGTATAGTCTGACATCTACTTGGAGTGTGTACGTGTCTCTAATAGTCTCTAATAGTCTAGTATCTGTTTCACGGGTTTATTTGAAATCACTCTACCACTCCCACTACTACTCTCACTACTAGAGTGATTTCAATAAACCCGTGAAACAGATACTAGACTATTAGAGACTATTAGAGACACGTACACACTCCAAGTAGATGTCAGACTATACGGCAATGGACTATGTTTATTTGCCACCGGAAATTCTTCTCAAAAGCCCCTACACAAAACTCACAGTAAACTAGACTCTTGCCCATATAAAAGAAACAATGTGGGCACTTGATTGGCGTGTTGAGCTGTGCGAGAGGAGCCTAGAATTGTCATAATTTGTAAAAACTAATGAGCAAAAACTAATGAGCCTGCATGCACTACTGGCATTTGGTCGGTGAAAGGACAAGAAATTGCCTTGAGTTGACGACGTCGACTCGCGTGTTTTTAGTGACGTTCCGTGGATATTTCTTCAATATATTTGTATCGACGCGGACATTAACACTTGCTAGCGGTCGGATCGCGGCCACTTCGGATATTCAATTTCCCAATATCGCAACATTTTGTTTCGAATCAAAGATATAGACAAATACTCTCTACTAGATACTAGTACACCCTCACTAATAAAAACTGTTTCACGGGTTTATTGAAATCACTCTACTACCACTACTACTACTACTACTACTACTACTACTACTACTACTACTACTACTATTACTACTACTAAACTATACTAGAAATACGATAATCGCATATACCCCCTCACTCTGCCATTGATGGGAATTTTACTTTTGGTAACTCCCAATAAGAGTAGCCTTTGTTTTACCGAAATGTTGACTCAATCTTTTCTTCGAACTCAAGTGCTACACGCAAAGGAAGGAGAAAAAGAATGGTGCGTGTTATACTTTTGCGTTGAAAAAAGAATCGATTGCGTGACGAAGTACGTATTTCCCATGGTCGGCACGTCAAATTAATTCATACAGTCTGCCAAGCACGTTCTCGAAATTTAATACTCAAAGTTTGAAGTTGGTCGGCCGTCGTAGTACGGGAAAAAAGGAACACTGATTTTCTAATTTCGAATTCATAGGCAGTACAATTAAATAGGCTTCCTGTGCGATTTGTTTTTACTACTGCATGCACCAGACTCAGGCATGCATATTTAATAGGCTCGAATTGTTTTGTATTTGAACCCACTCAAAACAGCAAAATTTCTCCCAGAATCAAAGCAAAACTTGAACAGTTTACTTCAAATTATACACGGGCTTCAGACCCAGTAATACTTCTAAGGGCTTGTGAACGATTTTCGCTGCAATCACCGCGTGTCAGATTACAGAAAAATAAGACATCTGACTAAATTATTCAAGACTCCAAGTTCCGATTGCTCTGAGCAAATACGGTAGCCGAAACTGGCGACAGAAGCGTAGTAAAACAATACTTCGAGGGAAAATGATCAGCATACAGATTTTAATACATTCTTGAAGTGATCGAGTTACAAAATATATATTTGTCACGGTGATTGTTCGATTTCCACTGACTAACCTTTGTTGCTTGTCCTTTCTAAATAAGTATCTGAGTTTAACACAAAACGGCGTCTGAAGCTCCCGATTTGCTTTCAAGCACTGTTCCCTTTGCGGAGTTGTCTGTGTTTCCCGCTTCTGTTCATGTCGCTTTTGGTCGGCATTCATGCGCTGTTGTCTTAATTTGCGGAGTCTTCTCTTCGGCCCGCTTTTTCTCCTGAAGTTTCCGATTTGCGTTCAAGCGCTGTTCTCTTTGCGGAGTTGTCTGCATTACCCGTTTCTGTTCATGTCGCTTTCGATCGGCATTCATGCGCTGTTGTTCGCTCGTTTCACGATTTCGCCTTGCTCGTGCCTGTTCCCTTCTCATTTGAAGACGAGCTTCGCGAGACTGTTGTGTTTCAAGTTTTTCAGTTAAGTTTTCCATTTTCGTGAACGCAGCTACAATATATTGTTGCTTCGTTCAAATCTAAATGCTTCGTTCAAATCTCATCTCTAAGTTATTCCGAGTAAAACAACAGGGCACACGTGATCGATCCGGCCTTTGTTATTGGTTAGCGGGGTAACCGCGCCTAAAGTCGTACGACAGACTGACTGACTGACTGACTGACAGACAACGTTAAATTTCGAGATGGCGACAGGCTTGGAGTCCCCAAGTAGGCGGTATAATATTGCTGCATTAGTGTCGTGAGTATTTCCCTCACTTCGTTCGGTGATTAAGGTCTCAAGGCTTCTAGCTTGACACTATTGCTATACTATTCGGGAAGACTACTTATAATTCAAAACAAAACAATTTGAATATCATGTATGTATGTGTAAAAGTGTAAATATGTGCAAATGTGTAATCGTTATTACTGTCTAAATGATAATTTAAAATGATTTAAAAAAATTATGTGATTGACGACTAGTTATTTTCAAAAATTAAGATTTGATGTAGTAACCTAATCAAATGGAGGGTCTACATATAAATGAATGATTTACGATATTAACTACAATGCAAATTGGATATTTGTAAAATTCGATAGATTTAGTAAGAGTTCAACTATTGCAGGGAGTGCAGTTTTTTGCAGTCACTCATCATGGCATCTAGGTCCAGTTTCTTAATTTCCATTCAGATTTCTCTCGGAATTTTTGGACCGCTTTTAGTCCATTTTAGTCGAATCATGAATACGTCTCTAATCGCCGGTGATATGCCACTTTTTAAAATAATAACCGCTGACATAAATTTCATTTCATCACAGGTCCGATGCACAGATGGTAGGAAATCAACGGTTTCCCTTTAATTCGGCCAGTGCACCCTCCTCACCACTCCAGACTCGCAAACGGCAAAGCATGCCGGTATCCGCTCTTACCCGCTCAACTTCGCCGTTTGGATCGCGAATGTCACTACGAGTTGACCAGGGCGATCCCGAGTAAGTTGGACTTGTGCCAGATCTTAATAAAAGTTTGCTCACTTATGGGCAGACAGATACTTACAAGCCAGGGCGGGAGGGGGCGCTAGCAAAAAGTCAAACAGTAAATTACTACGAAGAACGAGAACGCGTTTGGTCACTTGAAATTTTTATCTTCCACGATCCACATACATGCAATGTGTTTTGATTGACCAAACGTGTTTCTCGTGTTTCTCGTTGTTACGCGCGAGGTAATTTACCCACGGGGGACTGGGTACCTTTCTAAAAATAATTTTGGGAGGGATTACCTATACGGGGACAACCTCTCTTACCTTTATACTCTCTTGAGTCACAGTAATACTAATCCTAATTTATATTGATGCTTTTGTAAAAGAAAACCTATACACTAACGAACGTTCTATACCCTAAAGGTAATCATATCCTATATTAACTTTCTAGGTAATAATAACGAATGGCCTGAAGATGATAAAAGTTCATAATATGCTATAACCATATTCTAATTGAAATGATTAATTTGATGCTGCTCTAGTAGTAGATGAAGTTGTAGTTCTTGTTGGTTAGGGAGGTATCATGTCTTTTTGTTAAAGTTTATATTTTTAAGTAATTTTGTATTCTTCTATGCGTCTTTAAACTGGCTCCTTTCCTGCATTTGTTTTATCTTGTTTGGAAGATTGTTCAAAGTAATATGGCCTCTGTATCTTTTTCTGGCTGTTTGTAAACTGTATTATTTGCGATGTTTTTTGTAGTTCCTTTGCCCGTAAACTTCAATCTCACTTAATGGGTTTTGACAAGACGCGTGAGACGCTGCCTTGGAACGTGTGGAAGAAGATCAGAGAGCCTGGCACCGAGAAGATAGAGGAAAGCTCGGGCGAGTCGTCCGACGACGAAGACGAAGACGAAGAAGAGAGAATTCGCAAATACCAACAGATGTCTGGCCATCGCAAATCGTTTGAAGTCTGGTTGAACGCTAAAGAAGACCAAATAGTCAAGGAGCAGACACAAGCCGAAACTGAAGCAAAACGCCTGGCGGAACAGAAAGCCCTTGAAGAAATGGAGAGACGAATGAGAGCAAAGACCTTTGACGAATGGCTAAAAGAGAAAGATGGTAAAGTGGAGGAAAACACAGAAGATGACGTCACGGAGGCTGAGAGAGAGGCAAGGCGGGCCCAGGCTTCCTTCAAATATCAACAGTGGATGAAAAAGAAAGACGAGTTGGCATTGGCACGAGAAGAGAAGATAAGAGCAGAGGAGCAGAAAAAATACGAGGAACTGAAAAAGAAGAGAGAAGAAGAACAACGCGCGAGATGGCTGAGGAAGAAAGCCGGCAAGGCGAACAGTGTTCCCATTTGACACAGCGCGTATTCCTGTACACACGTTTAACTAATTCATTTCAGTAAACCAACTATTGTTTATTGTTTATTAGAGTAGTGTGAGATTTTGTAAAACTTTCTAGGACCAATTGCAATGTTATGAATTAGTTCTCTAAGAGAATTGGATAGTAACTGTAGCTGACAGAACGAGGGGGTACATAGTTGTGCCGTTCCAAAGAGTACCGTTTTGGTCTAGGATAGGGTACTATATGTCTGGGACAAGGTGTGACTTCGATATGAGACAACAAATATAGACTGCGAAACCTTGGGAAACAGGTCTGAAAGACCTGAGACCTGAGACCCTGGAGGGGGGCATTACTCCTCATAATTGTGGGTGGGAATGTGTCGCACGGTTGTCAAACCCTATTTCAGACCAAAATATACAAATTTTTGACCTATTTCAGACCTGTATTCTAAAATATTCCCCTTTGTCAGATCTGTATCTCAAACATTTGCATTATATTTAGACCAAATACCAAACTAAGCAAAATATACTACCGCTTCCTAACCAAAGAGACAAATGCTTGGCTTATATATCAGAGTACCCCCATCGATGCCTCTTCAAGTAATCTACGAGGGTTGCCTCGCTGAAGACAATGTATGACTGTGAGCACTGAAATTAAAAGGGGAATGATGCAGAATTGAATAATGCATTTTTTAATTTTACATTTTGCGGTTATCTCATCTTTTCAAATAAAGCCCCCCCCCCCCCCACTAATCCTCTACAAGGTCAGATTCTTTTCTTTGACATCCATAGTTAAGAATTTTCCTCTTTACCAATAAAACAGTTGCTTAGTTTTGGTTTTGGCGGTCAGTATGCATTGTGCATCTACGTGCGCAATTACTTTTGAAGCGGCTCTTGAACATGGGTCACGTGGACATGTCCTGATATCCAGCGCGGTCGCTGCAACCTTCTAAAACGTAAAGCCCGAGGATATATTAGACGTACTAGACGTACCTTCGCTCTGAAAACTGTATCTGCAATATGTTATATCATGAGGAGCCGCAGCCGGGTTGAGCCGTAAGTACCCGTTGCTAACCAAGCTGTTTTAATCCCAATTAACTGCGTCGAACAAAGGTGTAAGCAAAACAGCACGCAAGCGCCTCGATCCTTGGGGTGAGAATGTTTCCCGTGGGGCAAACGCCAGCCTGCTGAGCTGCTTTGTGAAAGCCGGATATCAAGAATTCACTGAGCTTTGGGGCTGTTTTGCTGTATTTTTTGAGTCTCTTCAAAGTTTGTCATTTTTTCTTCGACAAATGGGCTGATACACTAAACTATTGCGCAAATTTAAAGTAGCCGTCCGTCGCCGAGTATTAAAATTGACAACTTCTTATCCTACCAAAATAAGCTGATACGCAAGTTTGAAGCGTATACCAGTCTTGGAAAAAAGCCAATCACTACAAAAGCGGTTTTATCTGATTTCGACTTCACTTCCGTGCAATATTCCCTCCCAAAGATTCGTGTCGGAACATCCACTTCCTGGGAACATTGCAGCAACTAAGATTCTGTCTAGTCAGGTAGTAATAGAAAGATCCCAAATGGCTGAAATTTGGTCCAAAAAAAGCCGAGATGTTTACTTCGCACAGGCGAGATCTTACTTTTTTTGTTTGAGTTACGATCGCAACGACAAGAAGACTGCTGAAACTGGACGGCTACAAGCTATTTTACCTGAATTTGACTTCACTTCCATACAATGTTCCTTCACAAAGATTCGTGCCAAAACACACACTTCCTCAGAACATTGCTGCACTAAGATTCTGCCAGGTCAGGTAATAACCGAAGTCGTAAAATATGTATCCGAAATTACAGTATTTCGCAATAATAGTAGCTGGTTGAAAGCCAAGGTGTTCTCTTTTTTTTCGCACAAGGTTGCGGTTCAACTCAAAACCCCAAACACCACTGAAAACACCAGTAGAGTTCTCGACAAAACTTCAATCAAACTATAAATACTTCTCCCTATAATTGATCAAAGACTCAAACGACCATGTACGAGTTAATACTCTTGTACTTTCTGTGTGAGTCTGCCCGGAGTTTTGTCTTGTGTTCTCCTAACAACGCTTAATTTAGCTTTGAACCATTCCATTTGCCGCAATGAGTAAAATACATTTCATAAAGCTGCCTGCAATGTCCAAACATCGAACAGTTTTGAAAATTAAACTTAATCTTTCGCTATTACTATATAAACCTTTGGGCCTGCGCGAGTTTACAAGTAACCATGTTGTGATCAGATAATACTATACGCGGGCCGAGGGCTAGACCTTTGACAAGTACCCTGGGCTTCGTTCGCGAGGTGATCTCGCAGTAATATGGTTCGCTCAAAACCACCGATTGAACGGATCTGGCCGCCACACAAAAAGAGCCACAATCACTTTAACATATAATTTTTAAAGCTATGAGCCATACTAATCAAGAAACATAAATCTAAACTAATATATCTACCCATCCTGAAATTTGCAGCTAAACAATTACAGAGCAAGATCCGGCCACAAAACCAAACATGTGGCCAGAACGTAAACACGGGAAATCGGCCCAAATAAATCTGGCGGATTAACTGAAATAGCGCTAGCTTACCCTCAACCGATTATAACACTACACAAACGATTTGCTAGCCCTGTCAATCCTGCCTCTTGTCCTTCCCGCGTAAAATAATAATGCCCCGCGAATGTAATTTTATTCCTAAAACAGGAACTGGATGCTATCATGCTGATTTCATGACAGCTGAGAGTTGCCTGGTGTGGATGAGCCTGATTGAATCGACTATTATTGGATTAATACCGCGGGACATTTTTCACTGATAACTAAACTTGAAACAGTCTTTTGTGAGATTTTGATAACGGCTTCAGCATCTAATTTGAAATTCGGATTTACAATAATTGATGTTCGATTCGGCACATTGTTTGCTAGCAGCTGATTCAGTCATAAAACTCGATAACGTGACATAACAGGGAAGAGATTGAACGGACATATTATAGCTTTTTGATTGCGGTGTATAGAAACCATTCATTGAATGTTTCGGCGACTACCTGACCACTGTAATGTTCTCAGGAAGTGCGTGTTTCGACGCGAATCTTTGTGAGGAAATATTGCACGGAAGTGAAGTCAAATCAATGACATTGTATGTGACTGGCGGAAAACTAATAAGATTTTTTTACTGGGCATCAAGCTCTTTCGTTAGATGCCGACTGATAATTTTACGCCACATAAAGCGCGACTTCTGTTATAGAGTGAGAAAGGCACCCCAGAGCACGATTGCCGGCTAAAATTACAATTTCTAATTCAGGACAAAGTGATTATCGGCACACCGACTGTGCTAATGGTTTGGAGTTTACACCTCTGTCATTCATACCAAGCAGACCGCACTCCACGGGCGGTGGGGACAAATTGTCCCCACCGAAAGGCCGTTGTCAAGGCGTGCGGCTCGTCATGTACTAAATCAAGGAAGCTGGCCAAACGATACTGCCTGCCGATACTGAACTTTGCAACTTGGCTCGAGTTGGCCATCGTTTGGCCATCGAGTTGCATGAGCTCAAATGTTTAGCCAACTCGAACCAAGTTTTTTATTGTTTGGCCACCCCAAGTCAACTCGAACCAAGTCAAGCCAAGGTTAACGCACGACCTGTGATTACGCCAGCTTTTGTTATTGCATTGGAATAATTTCCTTGCGACTTAACTTGAGTTGGCTCTACTTAGGAGTGCCGTTTGTCCATTCGCACGCAATTTTACTGATTATGTAATTTTGACTTGAGTTGGCTGAAGTTGGCAGTACCGTATGGCCAGGACTTTAGACTAGCCGTCGGTAACAAAACAAAACATTCTTTGTCGCGTGCGTACTGCGTCTATCACGTGCACGTGCATCTTTTTCCATTGTCCTTCTCTCACCTGTCCTGAATCTAGCTCTGATATCTCTCAAAACGTACAATTTTCCATTTGAACAGAATATCAAACACGGTACAAAACAAGGAATGCTGTTTACATGCTTTGCACATTGCCGACTGACGTTTTCACTGGGTGAAACAGACTGGTATGTCTTGTATTGTTTTTTCGTTTTCTGAAGTTTGCAGGAGTCAAGTTTTGCTAATCGCGGCGCCAGTATAAACGCTGTAAACACACTTTTTGCGATCAATGTATGCCGGCTCCGTTCTTTATTTTGAAAACATTGAAGACGTAGTGATCTGGCCGTACTAATTGTGCTGCTTTGCTGAAGAGTCTTAGAACTTTCTACGAGACAGCAAATTGGTGAGTTTTAAATAATATGATTTCAGCAGTTTGCCCGGCTCGCGATGTGGAAATGTGGTCAAATTTAAATTGTGTGTTCCTTCAAAGTACAAATAATCTCGTATTGTTGTACATGCTAGCTACAATCAGTGACAAAAGTTCTTGGGACACTTTCAAAAATTGATGTATCTCAGACACAAGTCATTGACCAAGCGTACTGAAAGGCGCGAAACCATTTTTCTCCCCCCTCCCCTCTGTACAATGTTGCGTGTGTTTGGGAAAACAAGTTCAGGCCACTTCAACATTGAGCGGGGGGGAGGGGGGTTGTCTTTCAACTGAAATAGTAGAGAAATTACTGAAATTGTGCGAGTGTCCCAAGACTTTTGTCACTGATTGTCTTGACTGGTTATTCAGGAATATAAAAAAATATGCTTTAAACACCTGTTATGACCTTGATTTCGGCTAATTTTCAGTAAAAGTTTACTTCTGCAAAAAACGTATTGACATCGCTTAACGTCTACCGAAGTCATGGCATAATTGTTTCAATTGATGCTTTGACTAATACCAACAGATGAGAAGCAAGTGTGATAACATAATGTGCTCGTAAATATCGTTCCGATTTTAAAAGAAACTATTCTGAATACATATACATAGATCTTATTAACCGAGCGCGCGGTCCGTACAGTAAGTTATGGACCGAGTTTTTTTCGTCGCCTTATGGCCCGAGCGCGCTTCGCGCGAGGGCCATAAGGCGACGAAAAAAACCAGGATCCATAACTTACGGTACGGACCAAGCAAACGAGGTTAATAAGATATTTATTATATGGCTTTAGATCTTTCGGCAAACATAAAACAAGGCCCCAACGAGTACTCGTCTTGTTCATTCAACAACATCAATCGCGATCAGGCATGAATTACGCACGTTTGTTTTCACAACAAATCCAGTTAACAGCTTACAATTCTACCGATTTGAAAATCTTGAAAGAAAATAAGCGTCTGTCGAACCAACTACCTAGATAAATACTAATTTGTTCTGAGCTGAATGAAATGTCAAACAACGACACTGCAGTGAGCTTTATTCGGTGAACGACTCGAACTCGCCCTTGCTCGCTCACTAAAGATTTAAAAAAACTGCAGTCCTATCTCTTTCCAGAAGAAACTGCTTTGTAACTCAGAGTATTTTTTATTCTTTTGAATAAGTTTCTTACACGTACAATAATGTAGAAGGCAAAATGGCACTAAAAGAAAATCATTTCATCACAAACTGCGACCGACACATCGTTGAAAGTTATATTATTCAAAACTCACCGCTTAATTTTCCTGCCTCCTCGTGGAGCGTTTAGGTTTCTTCCAGCAAAATAAACGTCCTCAAATCACCACGGCGTTTTTGTCCCAGTCAGTGATTTCGAAATACAGAGTTCTCGTGCATTGTGAAAAATTTATTTACAGTCTTCACAGTGCGCCATGACGAGCAAACATGTCTGCAAAACTTGATTCTTGCACGGTTTTAGTCATAACTGTTCACGGTGGATTGTTCGCTTTCCACTTTCTTCCTGGCAAGTGTGCAAATTTTAGCACAGGGGTGAAACAACCCTCCATACTCTGCAGCACTTGTTGTCAATGACGGCTGAGGTCGCAAGCAATTTTTTCCTCGGACGTTTTCCTTCTTCGTAACGGTCATTTTCCAAGATTGTAAACTTTCCCCGATCATCATAACTTAACAGTGAGTATCCGGAACGTTTAAACTCCCCATTGCACTTCTGGGCCTTTTATGACAAACGTTTAGCAACTTTTCGAGTAATCATTTGCGATCCACATGTGCAAACTGATTTTGCGGTCCGTACAGTAAGTTATGGACCGGTAAAATTGAACAATCAGAATGTGCGTAAAATCAATTTGCGGTCCGTACAGGAAAGTATGGACCGGTAAATTAACCAATCGTAGCGTGCGTAGTATCAGTGCCATATAATAAAGTGTCGTATAGACCCACCAGATGCCCTTAGTTTGTATGTGGTTGGATTTTATATGAAATATGTGATACCGCTGACCGCGCGCGGGCGCCCACACACGCGTAATTGAATGATGTTTCTAGCCGGAGGGTCGGATGCAGGGTCTTTTTGGTCGCATTGTAAAAAATGACGATTGTTACTAGTGATTAGTGAAGGTGTAATTTTGTTTAAGCAGCGGAAAACTGAATAACGGATCACTTTAAAATGTGCGCGAAAGTGAGCTTTTGACGGGTCAAACAAATCTGGTTACAGGTGTGAGCTCAGCAGAGCGAGCCGGGTAAGGAAATTGCGATAGTGACTAAAAGAACACACGAGTGACCACGAGTAACCACGAATGACCACGAGTGACCACAAATGACCACGAGCGACTACGAGTCAAAATAAGCTTCTCACGTGATTGTGACGTCATTTTATTGCCATTTAAAATTCAAAACGTAATATCATGCGCTCATGATGAAGTGTAAAAGTTTCTCTAAGCGTCATTTAAAAAAAACAAACACTTTGAAGAAAACGCCGACCACAAGGCGTAAAGTATTCATAGCGTGACAGTGACGTCATTACCAA
Source organism: Plumapathes pennacea (assembly GCA_964036295.1). Taxonomy (NCBI): domain Eukaryota; kingdom Metazoa; phylum Cnidaria; class Anthozoa; order Antipatharia; family Myriopathidae; genus Plumapathes; species Plumapathes pennacea. Next base: position 25,785,820 of record OZ038463.1, on the reverse strand, counting down.
CTCACTGCAAATGACCACGACCAATTATTACAACACTATTAGACATGAGCTGTATTATGAACAGCTTATCGGGTGACTACGAGTCTAAAAAGTTCCCTCGCGTCATTTTACTAAATAAAAACACAACGGCGACTATCTAAAGAATAAAATGTCACTGTGACGTCACTGATATCGGCGTATTGCAGAACTTAACAGGACACAAGTGAACGTCACTGGTAACACCTAGTACCTTTTAACAAAACTAACGGGAAATTCGGACATTCTGAACAATATTCTAACACCAGCTTAAAAAAAGACTTGTTCAGGGTTATCGTTAATTGCCCGATCTTTGTGTATAGAATAACAAAATATCAAGAAAAAGAAAAAGTAAATGCAATATGTTATAAGTGCAATATGTTCGTTTAAGTGAAAATCACACGCAAATCACATTTTTCCAAGGCATCTTTTTGCTCATCCATCAGAGCCACGTAGTTGTTCCATGATACGTATACAACTCCGTCGAAAAGAGGGTTCTTTCGCTGTATATGAGCGCAGGCAAGGTGATAATAGTTGTTAGTAAAGTCAGGGTTGAAAATTAGTTGACTGGTATGACTGTCACGTCCTTTGAACCTGCGGTCCACGTGCTTCACAATGATGTTGTTCGGTGCATTCGGTATTTGGGGGCAAAGTCAGCCCCACATCCATAGCATTTTTGGACAGCATTAGGTAACATGCAGAGCGTGTATGGATGCGGGGACATCCCAGAGTGCCATTGTGTACCACCTACAGACGCAGATAGTTCTTCCTGCCACTGCCGACTTGCAGCTCTAGAGGTGTCAGGTACAGCAGCGAGGCCAGCGGCTGCGGGCTGCAGGTATTGCTCCCACTCCCGACTTGCAGCTCTGGAGGTGTCAGATGCAGTAGTGAGGCCAGCGGCTGCGGGCTGCAGGTATTGCTCCCACTCCCGACTTGCAGCTGTGGAGATGTCAGGCGCGGAAGTGAGGTCAGCGGCTGTGGGCTGCAGGTATTGCTTCCACTGCCGCTCTGAAGTTGTGGAAGTTTCCGACGATGTAGTGAAGCCAGTGGCTGAGTGCTGCGGGCGTTGACTTGGCTGCGTATTAACAGGTGCTGCCCATTGCCAGGTTGATTGGTTCGACAATGGGTACTCACCCAGTGAAGTAGAAAATCCACTTGACACTGAATCTTTTGTCCGTTGACGCTTTTTTCTAGCTGCTTTTCGCACTTCATTCTCTTTCATACCTCTCTCCGAGCATCTGAGGTTGGCTTCAACAGCAGCTGTCAAGTTGACGTCTCCTCTTCCCTTCGATTTCGCCCTTGGCAACTTCTGGCGGAGCGCAAGCAAGTAATCAAAAAGAAGTCCTTGCTCCTCAGCGACAGCAACTGTGTCAAGGCATATGCTTAAAGCTTTGTAGGTGATGCAAACACATTGAAACACGTTGCTTTTCTTACTCAGTGGTTTCACAATGAGTGGATCACCGCCGTCCTTGCTTTTGACAGATATCATTCGCTCATCGTTAGAAGCAGCTCTCATGATAGCCCCATTTTCGTTGATAAGGAGTTTGGCCTTGCGAAAGACAGACTCCATCGTGGTCTGACTAATGCACTCCTCTGGTATGGAGTATTCTTGGGCCGTGTTACTAAGGTGCTTGGGAGTAGTCACTGTGGAAGGAGTCGCGCCATCCAGGTCCACCGCCGGAAGATTTGGGCCTGGCTCTCGTGGTCGAGGGAGAGCACGGGGCTTTGCACTGAAGAATTTCTTCGCGTGCTCTATTCTCTGGTCTTTCGGAGCGTCTTTCCAGTCCTCGTAAGGCATGGTGTACTGCCTGTATTCGGGGGCTAGATGATAGGGGCCCTCGCCATAAAGCGCCTTCACGGAATCAGAGTACAACCTGACTACTCGACTTTTGAGGGCCTCAAGAGCAACAGGTAGGGACGCATCTCGATGACTTCCTCCACTTTCTTTTGTAGCCTCATTGATCTCATTCTTTGAGAGGAAATGCTGCCACTCTGTGGGGTTCTGACCATATGAGCCCTTTATACCTGCTTTCTCCCTGACATGTTGTGTCATAGTGTTCCGGATTTTCTGCTCCCTGTGCTGCTCAAAATATTTTACAAACTTTGTTGGAACGTTCCGGGTGCAGCTCCTCTCGATCTCTTCCCAGCGCTTCTTCATGATGGATAGTTTCATATCAAATTCGTCGTTTGACTTGCAGTCATAAAGACTTCTTTCTTCTTTGCTTCTTGGGCCTCCAAATATGTCATCCAAGATCTGCCGTTTCTGCCTGACTGGAAAATGAAACTCTTCTAGCTTCTTCTCTACATTAGCTTGTACGTGCTCTATTCCAAGTAGGTGGATTGTGTCCCTTGTTTCAGACATTATTCCAGTATACACGACGCTCTCTTCGTCCGTCCCAAGTACTCTAAGATTTTTTAGGGTGGGACATCCACGTTTAACTGCCTGCCAGAAAAACTTGAATTCGCCGCGACCCTTCTCACGGTGAACCAAAAGAGGTCCAGGGAACCAGGGATGCTTTCCAGAGGTGTTTGAAACAAGACTTCATGTAGCATGTCTGAGTAAAGTAATACTCGGCTATGTTGAAGGTTGTGTCCACAACCAGGGGACTGCACTGACCAGGGTTTGCACAAAATCTTTCAACGTCTCGTAGCGTCTGATCAACGTAGGCCACTACGTTTGACTGGTGGTTATGCCGAAGGAGAAATTCTCTGATGAAAGGCTGGTTCTTGTCGAGCACGAAGGGATCACTCTGTCTACTTTGGTCGAGCAATTGTAGAATTAGGTCCTTGATCTCGTCTTCATCTTTGCTCCGGCTTAATTCACTGTAGTTGTACCTGTGAGATAATTAATAGAAACCACATTATGAGTTCTTTCTCCGTTGGAAAAATCACACTGAAATATGAAAAATTGAACTTCTGGTCGGAGTGTTATGTCACAAGTGAAACACACGAAAACCGGATTTCAGTATTCAGCACTTCTTTGAGTGAACGTTTTGTTCTAGATGTACATGTTTTTTATCATTGTGCGATATACGTGTTCGTATGTTGAATTTCCAGTGTATCTACTAAAACCTGCAGAAGAATCGCTACTTCCGCCTACTGGTTGTCATGTTTATGTTCTACTCGTGACGTCACACGTATAGCATAATTGAGTTGTTTTACGTTGGAGTTGAAGTAGTGGGATTGGAGAGGTTCACAAGCCCTTGACTGTAGTAACGTTCCCGCCGGCGTTTTGCATTTTATTTCCAGTATACTTTCGGGTGTGTCTGCGAAGGTGTGGGAGGGGGGGGAGGGGGGGGGGGGGTCGAGGACTAGGGGAACTGATCGGCTGAACAGAACTGCTCCGCCTCAACGGAAGCCACACGTCATTGTAACAAAAGAAGTACCTGTAATTACCGACTTGCTTCGTGTCCCGGACAAGATTAGTGTCTGTCTCCGATTCCATAAGACCAGATTCATCTGTGAAGGCCTGGACGACAATTCTTGGAGCACGTTTGTCAGTCATCATGGTTTCCCTCATCTCTTTCTTCATCGAGTGCTCACGAGGCCTGAATGGTGTCGCGAAGTTGCCCTTTGCATTGCCATGAACATCGGATTCGAGTGGGACCGCAGGGCCATCAAAATAGTAGTGCATGATAATGTGCGGGTAGAGGAGGTTGTAAAACTTGAGATCCTTTAGCTTTCCGTAAACACTGTTAAATTTATTTAGCGGCATGATAAACATTGTGCATCTTGTGAATGCGCAACCATGCTCCTGAACAGTTTTCTGGTGGACGGCTTGTCGACGTATCACAGCACAAATGCGGCTCGTATCAGCAGTAACCTTCTTCCATCCATGGCTGGTTCTGCGGTTGTAGCTTCCAGAAACAACTTTACCTCTCTGGTTGCGAACAACGTGCACTTCTGAGCTGAGTTGAAGGGAACCATCTTCACACATGCTCACTTCATAAAATCGAGCGCTGTCTTTCTTTAAAAACCTTCCTGGAATGTCGTCTACATCAAGATCATAGGGATGCTTCAGGTCGATTGAGGACTGATTAATTACGAAAGTTGCTGTGCGTTTTACCCTCAATGGTTTCTGCTTTACAACTCGGTTGACTGGCACGTGAGCCTCGAAACAAATCTTGAAAATTTCTTTTATATCTGGGCTGTCCTGATGAAGCATGGGAAGCCTTTTGTTTCCCTGGTAGTACAGGACCGGACTGCCGGGACTTTTGTTACCGAGCACTTTCGTGTCGTACAGTAGTAATGGGGACTCGCTGGCGAAGGAGGCTTGAAACGGCTTTCCCTGAGGTGGCACTTTAATCTTTCTCTTCACAGTGTAGCTCGAGAGTTACAAGAATTTCGTCCATAGGTCTGAACTCTACAGAGGAGAGTCTTATCTTTGTCCTTCACATCTCTACTCTCTTCTCCTATCCTTCTCTATCTGTCTCTCCTTCTCTGGCTTTCTCTGCTCTCTCTCTTTCTCTGGTCTCCCTCTAGTACAACGTAGGCTCTGTTATATGGCCTCGCGCAGAGTGCAACTCATTAATTTTCATATATACATTTCTTAATCCCTACGTATAACGGGTCCAGGACAAAGTTGTGTCAATCCACCTGTGGATCTGCTGTTCTGGGATCATTCCAGCTTAACGATCTATGGTGTCACCTGCTCTTATCTGGTAGTTACGTTGTTATTGCATCAGCTTCAACGATGCTTCGCTCGGGCGCTTCCTTGTGGAATATTGTTGGGTGTCCGAGCTGTTTATTACAGGTGGTTGTTACGGTTGTTTTGCCAACAAAAGTTTCCAGTTAATAGGATTGCGAGCTATCGTATTTCCGCTCGTGGCTGAATATAAATTTCCTATCTTTGACTCTCAACGCTTTGCTGTGCAGCATTGGCTTGTGATTGAGAATCATTACTTTCGGTGTCTGACTGGATATCGTCTGACTGCGGTACTTTTCGTACGTGGCCGGCAGTTTGCTTACTGACATTTGGTTCTTCCGCTGAGTCCCCATTACTTTCTACGTCACTGATGGTAATAATCTCCACGTCCACTCCAGTGTTACGTCTTTTCGTTGTCTTACTTTGGTCGTACTTTTTGGGAGTAAAATCTTTCCGTTTTTTTATCCGGACTTTCGTGGCAAGAGGACCAGAAGTGCAAATATTTTTACATCTCAGCGGCCTTATCTCTGCGATCAGCCAATCATATGTAGGTTCCCACGCCATGTGAATTTAGTAAGCAATTCCCACGACTACATTAAAAGAGACTCGAATTCTCTGATAAATCCAAATCTGTCCGGTAGGGTCACTACTGCTATTGCTCGTGGCCGACGAGCTTAGGATTGCACCGTGTGTCTTAATCGTCATGTTAGTCTTCTGGGTTACGAATCAGCACACGCTGATTGGTTCACATTGTCACGTGATATGCGATGACGTAAGGTGATCGCGAACAGCTTGAGATTCGGGCGATTGAATTGTATTTTCCCGTACGAAAATTGCTAGCCCGACTGAGCGAGAAACGGGCCCGACTCTGGCCATAATCGGTGAAATTTCAGCAAGACAAAGTGAGACAGAGTTTTTGTCTCGCCACAATGTGCCAGCGTGACATTTGTCTCGCTGCGTTATCGGCGAAAACACGGCCAGACTGAACGAGACACACAGAGACATATTTTTCTGCTTGAGCGTGTTATTTGTCAGGCTCGGTTATCGGCGAGAATGAACGAGACATAGCGGAATAAATTTCGCTTTTGGGGTGGATCAAATGTAATCGGTTGAAGGCTGAACGAGACGGCAGCGAGACAAATCGGTCAATCCTAAACGCTGGTTTGGACTAACACTAAGCGTGTTTGAGATTAAGCATGACTTATCTGATGTCACTAGCACAGCAATATTCTTGTACTGTAATCTTCCTTTTCATTCAAAGTACTGAGTTGTGCAATGTACACAACCGCTTCTGCTTCTGAGACAAACTTGTAACATGAGTACGCATCTTCCGGTGCGGTAAGGTTTGCACGCAATGTCTGTTCACGTAAATTAACCCAATCAGTCCACACGTAAACGCAGCATATTGTTTTAGAACAGTTTTACAATTATTACGAAACGTTTAGAGGAACCATAGCGTGAGGAAACGAAAATTCGTGTTCTCTTGGATGACACTTTTCGTCGTGTGCACCGTGAGTGAGCTTCCTGATTGGCTACATCTGGGCTGTAAAAACATCATATCACTGGCACTAAGTAGTGGTTTTATCAACGACTTCAACGGGACATCAGTTGCTTTAGCTTCGATTGAGTGAAAACGTTTGTTGCAACTACGACGGCAACGTTCATTTTGTTTGCGTTTTCAAGCGAAAGTGAATTCGTGTGAAGTTGCTATTTTGAGTAACACGCACAGCGTGTGGCGAGATGTTCGGTACGGCTGTGGGACTGTTGAAAAGATTGAAACCGTTCGCCATCAACACTGCCCAAGACCTGAGCAAGTGAATAGGAGCCCCAACCTTCTGTATGTACCCACCAGGATTCTTGTAAAAACCCAATGAAAAGCGATTGATCGAAAGACGTAGTTCTGATCGAATGGCGAGCAGCCAAAAGTGAGGGAATTGAGCGAGAATTCTATCATCGATGTGATGTGGTATGTTAGCCAATATTGTTTGACGACTGAGACTTCATTGTATTTTGAACAACTATCTTAAGAGATCAATATGTAATTAAATTGCAATTTTGAATCAACTCTGCTGTGTCGTTGGTTATGTGAACGCGTCGCATGTGAACTCCATTTGTTTACCAGCGATACATAAGTCAAATGACAGGCGATAATCTCGTAGAAAAAATGAGTCCAATGACGGGCGATATACTCGCCAGAAACAAGCCATCCATATGTCACGGTCAGTGAAGTGTCTCGCTCGATTCTTGTTCAGTTATCGCCCATTAATTATCGCTCATTGCTGGGCTCCGTCTTGCTCGTGTCTCGCTCAAATTTCTGGCTTGTTTTTCGCCGAAAACAGACACCAAAGCTACGATGACTGTTTAGCCGTAAACATTTGACACTGTAAATGACATATGTTGCCTCATACATACTGTTAGCTGTTTTGTACAGTTTTTTTTTTGCCGAAAATAGATCCTTGTGTGACGAAATATCCATCCTCGTAACTCTAGACTCAATCAAAGCGGCTTTGTGAGCATATTACATGTATCATACTGCGAGCCTGTGCCGTCAAAATGCTTCAGATTATCGTATAGAGTGCCTGTTGAAATGCTTCTTCAATTCGATCATGTAGCCTTTGTTTTGCATGGTAACTGTACACTAGAAATGAAAAACACACCGAAATAGCCCTAAGCACTGAATTTGTGAGTCACAAATGGACTGTGACGCTGTGAATCAAAACCGCGAGAATATTGTAAACAACTCTCGTGTTACATTCCTCACTTTCAATTTTATATTTGCCACAAAGCGCGAATACTCGAAAGCCTAATAAAAGAAACGCATTCAGTAAAAAGAAAACAGATAAGTATCGGAGCTATGGCTGGATTAATCGTGGCCTCTGATTAGAAATAAGTGTTCGAAGTCAAACTGTCAAAAATACAGTAAATGTCGTAAGTCACGCACAGGGTCACGCATTACTCTTATGAGTGTTGTATGAAAAGTTATAATTTAATCAGGTTTTATTTGAGCGAAGTCTCAAAAACCAAGTTCTCTATGCTCTATAATATTTTTTCTGGTGAGACTGAAACCCGGTGGGGTAAGGTATGTGCCGTGTACATTTTTGAAGTTAGGTCTGAAATAGCGTATAGAAAATCAGATATTTTGGTCTGAAATAGGTTAGGGTTTTCAGGACCGGGCGGCACACCCACGCAAAATTATGATGAGTACCCTCCTCCCCCGGGGACTGAAAGTCTCTCTTGGGAGTCTCGCTCTTGTCCTTACTTTTAATTTTAGTTTATCCTGGTCTCGACCCAACTCACGCCACGAGCTCACTGGCAAATCCAGTCTTGTTATTTACAAGAATATTTACTGCACTTAATGTTTGCTTTTCTTTTTTAATGTGCCGAAAAAGTGTTTGAATTTAATACAGCACCTTGTGTTACGTTGTCTACAGCCAACACTGACACGTGATTCGTCAGGCAAGGGACATATTTGTGTGTACTTTACGCCTTGTGGTCGGCCTTTTCTTCGCGTTTTATTTGACGCTAGTGAAATTTTTATACTGCATCATAAGCGCATAATACTACGTTTTAAATTTAAAATGACAATAAAATGACGTCACGTGAGGAGCTTATTTTGACTCGTGGTCATTCGTGGTCACTCGTGGGCACTCGTGTGTTCTTTTAGTCACTATCAGGAAATTGCCGCTAATAGTGCAGCTTTAGCCGAAATAGCTGCGGTGTTTTTTTGAGTTCCATCAACGGGTCTTGGCTTTAGTCCAATTAAACTTAAAAGCCGGAAAGAATGTGACAGCGTGACACTGCTATGTTGAAAATAGAACTAGACTGGCGTCGCCAGTGAGATCGCGGCTTGAGTTGCGTCGAGACCAGAATATACTAAAATGGAAAGTGAACGAGAGTGGAACTCCCAAGAGAGACTTCCAGTTTCTCACCAGAAAAATATCACACATTATAGAGAGCTTGACTGTTGACACCTTGCTCAAATGAAACCTGATTAAACTATAGATTATCATTACAACACTCATACACTTGCTTCTTAAAGGAGAGCGACCCTGAATTTTGAGAATGCGTTACATATCTTTTTATGCACAATCGATTTTTGACAGTTTGACCTCGACTCTTATTTCTAACCAGAGGCCACGATTTATCCAGCCTTCGCTTCAATACGAATTAACTGAATACGTTTCTTCTATCAGGCTTTCGAGTATTCGTGTTCTGTAACAAATATAAAATTGAAAGCGAGGAATGTAACACGACAATTGTTTTACATTATTATTGTGGTTTTGTTCACAGTCATTTGTGACTGCAAACTCAATGCTCAGGAATACTTCGGTGTATCTGGTATACAACTAGACTGGCCTTGCCAGTGAGCTCGCGGCGTGAGTTGGGTCGAGACCAGAATATAAAATGGCAAGTAGGGGACAAGAGCGGAACTCCCAAGAGAGACTTCCAATTTCTCACCATAAAAATATCACACAGTATAGAGAACTTGCCTTTTGACACCTTGATTAAACTAAAAATTATTATTACAACACTCATACACTTGCTTCTTAAAGGTTGAGCGACCCTGCATCTTGAGAATGCGTGACATATCTTTTTATGCACAATCGATTTTGACAGTTTGACCTTAACTCATATTTCTAATCAGAGGCCACGATTAATCCAGCCTTCGCTTCACTACTTATGTGTTTTCTTTTCTTAACTCAATACGTTTCTTCTATCAGGCTTTCGAGTATTCGTGCTCTGTAACAAATATAAAATTGACAGCGAGGAATGTCACACGAGAGATGTTTACAATATTATTGCGCTTTTGTTCACAGTGTGTTCAGTCCATTTGTGACTGCAAACTCAATCCTCAGAATTATTTCGGTGTATTTTTCATTTCTGGTATTCACTGACCATTGCGAAACAAAGGCTACATGATCGAATGAAAGAAACACTTCAACAGGCAATGTACGATACGCAGAAGAATTTTATGAGGCAACAGATGTCATGTACAGAGTAAAGCATAAAGCGTCATTGTTTTACGGCTAAAGCTCACCGTAGCTTTGGTTTCTGTTTTCGCTCTGTTATCTTCCCAAAAGTATTTCGTGTCGCCACAGAAAGTTTCGTCGGGACTAAATACTTATCGGCGACAGAGATATTTGCAATACCCCAGAAGTACCATCAAACATTTGTTTACGGCTATTCTCAAAGCTTGTGCGGTGAACGCAAGCCAAAATCTTTTCCCAAAATCCAGTTTATCCGTGCCTATTCCACAGAGCCAAATGGCGTTGAATTTGAATGGGATGCAGTTTACTTTTTCGCTTCACTACTTATGTGTTTTCTTTTATTAACTCAATACGTTTCTTTCTATCAGGCTTTCGAGTATTCGTGCTCTGTAACAAATATAAAATTGACAGCGAGGAATGTCACACGAGAGATGTTTACAATATTATTGCGCTTTTGTTCACAGTGTGTTCAGTCCATTTGTGACTGCAAACTCAATCCTCAGAATTATTTCGGTGTATTTTTCATTTCTGGTATTCACTGACCATTGCGAAACAAAGGCTACATGATCGAATGAAAGAAACACTTCAACAGGCAATGTACGATACGCAGAAGAATTTTATGAGGCAACAGATGTCATGTACAGAGTAAAGCATAAAGCGTCATTGTTTTACGGCTAAAGCTCACCGTAGCTTTGGTTTCTGCTTTCGCCCTGTTATCTTCCCAAAAGTATTTCGTGTCGCCACAGAAAGTTTCGTCGGGACTAAATATTTATCGGCTACAGCGGTACCATCAAATATTTGTTTACGGCTATTCTCAAAGCTTGTGCGGTGAACGCGAGCCAAAATCGTTCCCGAAAATCCAGTTTATCCGTGCCTATTCCACAGAGCCAAATGGTGTTGAGTTTGGATGGGATGCAGTTAACTTTTACACACAAGTAACGAGCAATTCACTGGCCACATCTCGAGTTGTTTAGCGAAGTCAATTACGTCATCGCCCAGCACTTGATAATATGAACCAATCACCGTGTGCTGATCCTCGACCCACAAAAAGGAAAAAAAAAAAAAAATTCCCATTTTTAAGCTCTCGTGGGCCCCAGGCCCCCGCGAGCAATGACCATTGCGAAACAAAGGCTACATGATCGAATGAAAGAAACATTTCAACAGGCAATGTACGATAAGCAGAAGATTGTTATTAGGCAACATATGTCATGCACAGAGTAAAGCATAAATCGTCATTGTTTTGCGGCTAAAGCTCATTGTAGCTTTGGTTTCCGTTTTCGGCCTGTTATCTTCCCAGAAGTATTTCGTATCGCCACAGAAAGTTTCGTCGGGATTAAATTTTTAGCGGCGACAGAGAAATTTGCAAACCCCCAGCGGTATCCATCAAACATTTGTTTACGGCTATTCTCAAAGCTTCCGCGGTGAACTTAAGAACACAACCATAATCATTCTTAAAATCCAGTTTATCCGTACATGTTCCACAGAGCCCAATGGTTTTGAGTTTGGATAGGATGCAGTTAACGTTTACACACAAGTAACGAGCAATATTCACTGGCCACATCTCGAGTTCAATTACATACATTACATACATATTTTTATTGATGCTCCCCTCAAAGGGCTTTTTAGAAACGATTTGGCTTCGCCATATTACTGTGGAGTACAGGCACTGAGAGTGGTCACTGCCAGAAATTTGTTTACGTCCTCAGTGGTTCTTTTACGTCTCCCTGTAATCAAGTATAGAAGTATAGGGAGACGGTACCGCCATTTTACGTAGTCATCCGAGCCTCGTGAAGATCTTACCATTTGCTGATAAAAACAAAGGCAGCATCTTCTCCTTAGTTATTGTAAGACCCCGAGTGCTGGTCCGGCCGGGGTTCGAACCCGCGACCTCCCGCATGAAAGACCGGCATTCAACCAACTGAGCCAACCGGGCGGCGATTTACGTCATCGCATATCACGTGATAATATGAACCAATCACCGTGTGCTGATTCTCGACCCAGAAAAAGGAAAACAAAAAAAACCCCTCCATTTTTAAGCTCGCCGCAGCTGCGCTCCCCGCGAGCAACTATGAACAGTTTTCTGTTCGTATTATCTATTTATCAAGATTCTCTAAACAAACCGATCGTGAAAACCCACCAAAATCATACCAGAGGAAGATGAACTCTACTGATCAAAAACCGATATTCCAATCGTACATAGTTATCAACTTAACCCCGTGGGATATTAGCGTGTCGTGTAGCGATTGTCTTATGCTAATTAAATGGTTACCCAAGACTTGCAACACTTTCCTCGTTTTCTGAGCCTGCTGCTTAAAAATACTGTAGTACCCGGAAACGTATCCGAGCTGACAAAAGCACGTTTGAAACCAACACAATAACCAAGAAAATCGGCCTGACAAAAGATTTCTCACGAGTAACCACGAGTAACCACACCAATAATAACAAATACTCTGTTACTGTTTATAATCACAGCGGTTACTCGTGGTTACTCGTGGTATTTCTGTACATTCACAGCAAATCGTTTTCATTGTGAGCACAAATGATGTGTCTTGTCATGCTTTTCAACTGACTAAGCGTTTAACTTTGTTCTTGCTCGGAATTTTGCGTATTAAAGTGAAATATGGCCACCATTCGTTATTCACGGGTAACCACAGAGGTCTCACATTTCTCTGGCTCAGTCTCCTTGCTTTTGTCGGTGTAATTTGAAACTGCGGAAGGAGCACAATCTCGCATAAAATCTTCGATCAGACTCCAATTCAAAAGAAATCTTCGTCTAATACGTTGCGTCCGCTTCGCCCTTGTGCATCATTCAAACCGCGCAAAGTGACGGTTGGCCTTTGGAAGACTACATGTTTATAAATCATTAAATTAGAAACCAAACCGCGAACTCTTTATAAAGGGACCATATAATAATATGCGGTATCCTATCTTGTCGGATTTAGCAGAAAAGTGCAAGTCTTTCCCGGCTGAAACTTATAGATTACGAATAAACTGATACACGTAGTCTCAGACAATCAGTGACATTTTCAAGTCATGGAATATATTTTGTCTCCGTGAATAGCACACATTTTCGGTAGCGCATTCAAAGCACAGCGGTCGGGACATTTAAAATGAACAGTCAGATCATTTTAACTTTTATCTCTTTCAATATTCAGCAATATTGTCATTTGGAAAATTGTAATTGTGAATGGTTGTCTGTGCAAAAAAGCTTTGCGTAAATAAAGACAGTTCCCATTGATGCCTGTTTTGTGCTTACCGAAATAAAACAGTTAATTTGTTATTTTTATACCGTGAGTTTAGTATTTTTTTGTTTGTTTGTTTCTGTCACGGTTTGGACTTTGCATTTGCTTTCAATTTTTGACGAAGCCAGCTTCATCTCATACTGTCATTTATGATTGCATGTAGTTGACCGTTCGGTTCGTGTACTTGTTGCGTTGAAGTACCTGTTAGGAAATTATAGCTGGCCTACCTTGACCCTTGTCTAGTATTGTAAATGTGATTCCTCTGTGCTAGATCTTCAAAAGACATCACAGCAAGTGGAAATTTGCCCTACAACACTTGCTGTGGTTGATGTCAAGCGACCGGTTTACTCAATCGCGCACTAGACAATGTGACACTCAAGTGACAAGAAAAAAAGATAGCGGGAGAACTCAATGAATATTTCTGGAGTGAACTAAAATTGCACTTCTCCCGAAAAGACGTAAAAGGAATATTAAGCATGTGCGTATAACCTCAGACGTCACTTCCGTCACCAGTATGTTACGGTCCACATTGTACGAAACCAATCGTAAATTTGTTAACTCATTGAACATTGAACTGTACTTTAGAAAATAATTACTTGGCCTGCCAAAGGCGGGGCCAAGTATTAAAATGCAAAAGGTTTTTCTTGGGGGTCGAGAATTGGCAAACGCTGATTGGTTGGGGCGCTCATCAGTGACGTCATTTTCTCTGTGAGTACTGCCATGAGCACAAACATGAATGATGTATTGAAATCAGTGAAACATGCAATGAAATTGCACAACTGCATAACTTTGCAATGTACAGAAATGTAGGACGAAGGAGCTGCTTCCGAGAACAGTGAGAACATGAAGACAATCAGAATTTATTAATGTATTAAAATCTGTATGCTGATCATTTTCCCTCGAAGTATTGTTTTACTACGCTTCTGTCGCCAGTTTCGGCTACCGTATTCGCTCAGAGCAATCGGAACTTGGAATCTTGAATGATTTAGTCAGATGCCTTATTTTTCTGTAATCTGACACGCGGTGATTTGCAGCGAGAATCGTTCACAAGCCCTTAGAAGTATTACTGGGTCTGAAGCCCGTGTATAATTTGAAGTAAACTGTTCAAGTTTTGCTTTGATTCTGGGAGAAATCTTGCTGTTTTGATCTTGCTGTTTTGAGTGAGTTCACATACAAAAAAATTCGAGCCTATTAAATATGCATGCCTGAGTCAGGTGCATGCAGTCCAGAGTAAAAACAAATTGCACAGGAAGCCTATTTAATTGTATTGCCTATGAATTCAAAATTGGAAAATCAGTTTTCCTTTTTTCCCGTACTACGACGGCCGACCAACTTCAAACTTTGAGTATTAAATTTTGAGAACGTGCTTGGCAGACTGTATGAATTAATTTGACGTGCCGACCGTGGGAAATACGTACTTTGTCACGCAATCGATTCTTTTTTCAACGCAAAAGTATAACACACATCATTCTTTTTCTCCTTCCTTTGCGTGTATCACTTGAGTTCGAAGAAAAAGATTGAGTCAACATTTCGGTAAAACAAAGGCTACTCTTGTTGCGAGTTACCAAAGTAAAAGTCCCATCAATGGCAGAGTGAGGGGGTATCTGCGATTATCGTATTTCTAGTAATTTTATATCTTGTACGTATGCCCTCGCGCGCTCGCGATGCAATTGTTCTGGGGTATCCTTCATATAAGTCAATATATAGGGTTTTACATAATAAAGCAAGCGAACTCCTCTGCGCCCTGTGGCTTGTTTCGATATGTTTTCGTCAGCAGTGCGTTGTCATAAGAGGAGCTGTCTAATTGCTCGTTGGGGCGTAGCCCCAGGATTGGAGACCGTGTCTTCGTTTTTCGCCGTGATTGGTTTACATTGCCACGTGATATGCGATGACGTAAGGTGACAACTTGAGATGTGGATACAGCGATTGAATTGTACGCTAATACAATTGCGTGCAAAGTTAGCTATATCCCATCCAATCTCAACACCGTTTGGCTCAGTAGAATATGCACGGGTAAACTGGATTTCAGGGAACGATTTTTGGCTGGCGTAGTTCATCGTCATAAGCGTAAACAATGTTTGATGGATTCGATTACATTGAATGGACATCGCTACGGGATTGCAAATAAATCTGTCGCCGCTAATTATTTAGCCCCGACGAACTTTCTGTGGCGACACGAAGTACCTCTGGGAAGATACCAGGCCAAAAACGGACACCAATTAAAGCCATGACGAACTTTAGCCGTAAACAGTGATGATTTTAATTAACAAATAAAACAGCTTCAAGCGTGCTCCGTTCAGAAATAAGGCACGCAGCAAGTGACGAGAGCACGAAAGGAGTGTAGGGAGAAACGCTCCAACGGCCGACTCGAAAATTGTGTGAATGAAAACTTACCGATTTCGTGACTCTACCTCGTAGTACAATCGTTTGAAATCTGTCCGAAAATTTTTCAATCATTTTTTTCCAGTCACATCGTTGGAAATTCTTTCTCTTGCATCACTACAAACACGTCTGCTCGTCTGCCTTCGCCGTTCATGTTCAGTGATTGCTCACGGTTGATCTTCTTCAACTGAATGATTTGCCCTCTCCTTCCTTGTTGAAGCATTCAACTTCAAACAATTACCCACTGATGTAATTGTGACTCCCAAATATGCTGTACTTAGGGACAGTGCTTAAACCGAGTCGCTTTCCACGACGCTGACAAGAAACTTGTGCCGCGGCCGTTCTTCGACAAAGATTTTCCCTTTCCAAACTGTTGAACTTTAAAGTGCTTTTTGTTGAGGTCACGTTTACTGATTCACGGTGAACTGCTTTGATCATACCGTACTAGCCGGTGTCTTTCACTTAAGCCAAATTTTATCTCGAAGTTGGGCAATGGTGACTCCATTCTCGCATTTTTTTGCCAGAGGATGACGTAAGCGTGGTTTATAACTTATAAACCACGGGTAAGCGTGGTTTATATTCTGGTAAACCACGCACAGCACGAAAAAGCAGATTTAATGAAGGTTAATGGTGGCGTAAAAGTAGCGTAAACATCGAGTTTAAACGCCTTTACGCCAGATTTACAGCGCGTAAAGTTCAGCTTTACTTCAGCTTTACTCTTGAGCTTAAATGCGGCTTAACGAGACTTCTTTACGCCTTCGTAATGTTGGCGTAAATACGAATTAAAGATGACTTAAACAGTACGAAAATGTCGCTTAAAGGCCACGCAAATCAAGCTTAGTGTTAGCGTAAAAGTAGCGTAAAGTTTACACTTTACGCTTGGGTCTCTTAAGCTTAAATGCAGCTTAACGAGACTTTTTTACGCCTTGATAATTTTGGTGCAAATACGGATGGTAACAATATCTAAATATTGGTTTTTCGAATTTAAGTTCCTTTAACATATCTGAAAAGAAATTGAAAGTATGAATAATTTGAAAACCAGAACTTTCAATAATAATTTTACCCTGGTGTGACAAATATTGTTCTAGAGAAATTCTTGTGAAAAATCACCAACTTTCAATACCATGAGCTGACAAAAGAATTAGCGATGTTTAATGGTAAAACAACCAGTAGAACAACTAAAGCAAGCATTCTAAGACCCTGATTAATTCAAAATATTACCACAAATGATGTACAATTTTGACCTTGAATTACAGCTGTACAGGCAAGGTACATAGGTACATAGGAGTGTAAAAAAACAAAAACAAAAAAAAACAAAACAAAAAACAAAAAACAAGAAAAAACATGACAGTACTTTAGATTTTAAAGGCTTACATGGCCTTAAAGTCTTTGTGTAGCATATGCATGAAGTGTGCCTATAATATTGACCAGAAATGTTTTGTTAGAAACTGGTGTGTGCTTTTATAAATGTATCAAACTGGGACTCCAGTGCATTTCATTTACTTTCAACTCAATGCATTGCAACTTTAGAGTCCTCCTGTCCAAATAAAAAAACAGCAAAACATTATTTTTGTTAGGAAAGAAATAGACCAAAGCTGTACTGCATTGATTCTGAGCTGAAAGTATACGAGCTACTGTGGACCTTCATATTTCGTGGATGCTCATTTTGAGTGATTACAAGCAAGTATAAACATTTGGATTAGTGCAGATCCAATTTGATACATTACATGTTTATATGTGTATGCCTCTTGCAAGTTGATAATACAAGTGTCAGGCCTTCAATATCTAAATTGCTGTCAGGTTTCTCTTAAACAATTCCCCTGTATAAATATATTGTAAACATTGATCACATCATTTTATAATGTTATAAGCATCTACAGTTGTCCTCAGCTTTGGAGTCCTTCTGGGAAAGTCTTCTTTTTTTGCATTTTAGTTGAGTTTTTCTGCAAAAAAAAAATGGTTGTACTAATTACTGTATGTGCAAATTCATTCAAAGTACTGGTTTAAACATAACATATAAAACATTATTGTGCATGTTCACCACCCCATACTTGAGAGTCCAGACACTTCAAGATCTAAATTGTATCAGCTTAATTCACATAATGTGATTCTACCCTACTTTTCTGCAGATGCAGAAAGGGAAAATAGTCTGTTCTGTCATAAAAATTCACAAACACTACATACATCATTACCTGTAATGGAACATCAAATGACACTTATTAGAGTCACAAGCTAGCATTGAATATAGTTTTGAGCGAATACATTTAAGGTGATTCCCTAGTTTTGCATTGCGCATCTTTAGTGCGCATAACACTTTTGAGATGGTGGACATTGAGAACCACCGAAATTTCAAGATCGAAAGTTCTTTGTACTCTTTACCAAAACAAGTTTTGTTTTCCGTCGTTCCTTGTGGGAGCAGCCACCTTGAAAGTTGAAACTTGTCCCAGTCCCCTCTCGGAAAGATGTATTTGAAGTAAATATTCGCCTTTTCCTGACAAATGCGCAAAAACGAGCACGGTGACCCCCATTTTTATTCCATAAATTTAATAAGAACAGTGTTCCCAGTAAGACAGGAAAAAATAGGCAGAAATCTATGAGCAGATTTTACGTAGTTAAAGGAAATGCTACGGATCGGGCCACTTCTGGTTCAAGACAGCACATCAACTTCCCACTAATTTTTGGTGCTAAATTAAATTTGGAGCTATTCACATATATATTTTTCTTGACATAGGTGAATAATCAATAGAATAAAGTTGAGGGTTTGGTGATATTTTAGACTGCATTGAAAATCATTTACCTTATTTACCAGTATCGGGGTGGGCGCAACAAACGCTAGAACACCATAATCGTCAGCTTGTACCGTAAAAACGAGCACGGTGACCTCTTGTTTTTATTGCATCATTGTGACCCACTTGAGTAGCTGTACAATTGTGCCAAATTTCATTATAAATCTATGACTAATTCTTTTTCTAGGGAATCACCTTAAACAAGTTTCTGAAGCTGTGTTTTCAACGGACCCACCCGGCACGGTTTTAGTTTACATACCAAAGTAAAGCAGTTCCAAAGAGTAGTATACATGTACTTCATCAAACCAAACAGACATGCATGCAACAAATCTCACTCACTTATACTTTGGTTGACGAGTACATCCACAGTGTAGTTTAGGCAGTCCATTGTAAAGAACAGAAAGCGATCTCATTGCTCACCTTTGTTTTAATTGGTCATTTGTTATATATGCAGTATGGAGTTTTCCTCGATATCTTGATATGTTCGGCTTCATTTGTCCGGTTCGTGCTCAACTTGAAGATGGTCCAGGAAACCTCTTTATCTTGTTTTCCATTGTCTGAATCCTGTAGACGTTTACCGTGATCTTGGAGAAATGAAAAGCAGCAAGTTGTTTATGTTACTAGAAATACGATAATCGCAGATACCCCCTCACTCTGCCATTGATGGGACTTTTATTTTGGTAACTCCCAACAAGAGTAGCCTTTGTTTTACCGAAATGTTAACTCAATCTTTTCTTCGAACTCAAGTGCTACACGCAAAGGAAGGAGAAAAAGAATGATGTGTGTTATACTTTTGCGTTGAAAAAAGAATCGATTGCATGACGAAGTACGTATTTCCCACGGTCGGCACGTCAAATTAATTCATACAGTCTGCCAAGCACGTTCTCGAAATTTAATACTCAAAGTTTGAAGTTGGTCGGCCGTCGTAGTACGGGAAAAAAGGAACACTGATTTTCCAATTTTGAATTCATAGGCAGTACAATTAAATAGGCTTCCTGTGCGATTTGTTTTTACTCTGGACTGCATGCACCAGATTCAGACATGCATATTTAATAGGCTCGAATTGTTTTGTATGTGAACCACTCAAAACAGCAAGATTTCTCCCAGAATCAAAGCAAAACTTGAACAGTTTACTTCAAATTATACACGGGCTTCAGACCCAGTAATGCTTCTAAGGGCTTGTGAACGATTCTCGCTGCAATCACCGCGTGTCAGATTACAGAAAAATAAGACACTGATCTGACTAAATCATTCAAGACTCCAAGTTCCGATTGCTCTGAGCGAATACGGTAGCCGAAACTGGCGACAGAAGCGTAGTAAAACAATCCTTCGAGGGAAAATGATCAGCATACAGATTTTAATACATTCTTGAAGTGATCGAGTTACATACTATACGGGATACAATATATTTGTCACGGTGATTGTTCGGTTTCCACTGACTAACCTTTGTTGCTTGTCCTTTCTAAATAAGTATCTGAGTTTAACACAAAACGGCGTCTGAAGCTCCCGATTTGCTTTCAAGCGCTGTTCCCTTTGCGGAGTTGTCTGTGTTACCCGCTTCTGTTCATGTCGCTTTTGGTCGGCATTCATGCGCTGTTGTCTTTGCGGAGTCTTCTCTTCGGCCCTCTTTTTCTCCTGAAGGTCCCGATTTGCTTTCAAGCGCTGTTCTTTTTGCGGAGTTGTCTGTGTTGCCCGCTTCTGTTCATGTCGCTTTTGGTCGGCATTCATTCGCTGTTGTCTTTGCGGAGTCTTCTCTTCGGTCCGCTTTCGCTCTTGAAGTGCCTGTTCGCTTCTCTTTTGAAGACGAGCTTCGCGAGACCGTTCTGTTTCAAGTTTTCTAGCTTTTAAATTCATTTTCGTGAACGCAGTTACGTACAATTGTTGCTTCGTTCAAATCTTTCTTAAAAACATGGCGGTGACGCTAGTCGATAATAATTACGTCATTGCCTTATTTGGACATAAAAAGGTCGCATCGCACACACAAACACACACACACACACACGAACATTAGATTTCGAGATGGCGACGCGCTTGGAGTCTTCAAATGAGCCGACTATGTTGCATTAGCGTCGTAAATATTTCCCTCACTTCGTTCGGGGATAACCGCGAGTAGATGTAAAACGAGAGTTCTGACTCATAGCCCTAGGGTTAACAACCCACTTCGCGCGTGTGCTAGCGCAATGCTAGCATAAAGACCCACCCCCTAATCTTATTGAGGCTTATTAATAGGCGAATTTATTTTTTAGGGGAGACATTATACAAACATTACTACATTTGAGATTGAGCCAGAAAAAATAAGTGGGTTTTACGATGAGCCAGAATTCGAGTGCTTGATAATAGGCTAATTTAAAAATAAATAAAAAAATGATTTTTAAAAAAGTACTTAAGGAAAAGGATTAATACATAAAAATGACTACGTTAAACGAATTAAGAAAAGGGATTGCAAAGGAGCTTGATATTAAGGGGAGGTGGAAAATGAATAAAAAAGATCTCGAAGAAGCAATCTCAAGGGCACAAAGCCCAGAAATAAAGCAAGAAAAGCCGATTCCCAAGCCGAGAACTATTCTTCCCGAAGGTGTTAAGCTTATTAAAAAGAAAAAATATAAACGTTGTGAGCATGGGAGGATTGCGCATGATTGTAAAGATTGTGGTGGATCAGCAATTTGTGAACATGAAAGGAGAAGATATATTTGTAAAGATTGTAATGGAAACGGAATTTGTGAACATGGAAGGAGAAGATATATTTGTAAAGATTGTAATGGAAACGGAATTTGTGAACATGGAAGGAGAAGATATTCGTGTAAGGATTGTCACGGAAGCGGAATTTGTGAACACAACGTATCAAGACAGTTTTGTAAGGATTGTCATGGAAGCGGGATTTGTGAACATAACGTTTCTAAACATGTATGTAAAGATTGTCACGGAAACGGAATTTGCGAACATAATAGGATTAGATACTTATGTAAAGATTGTAAGGGAAAGGGTATTTGTGAACATGGTGAACAAGAATATTTATGTAAATTGTGTAGAGGAAGAGGAATTTGTGTACATAATGAAAGAAAATATTATTGTGTAAAATGTAATGGAAAGGGTATTTGTGAACATGGAAAGAGAAGATACGCTTGCTTTAATTGTAAAGATCAAAAAGGATCAATAATTTGTAAACACAACACGAGAAGGTATTATTGTAGAGAATGTAAAGGAAAAGGAATTTGTGAACATAATAGGAAGAGACATGAGTGTAAATATTGTAAGAAGTAAAACCAACAAGACTAAAAAGTTTTTATTTACTTAAAGTTTTGTATTTATAAAGTGAGAACTATGAAAATCGAAGACTTGAAAACTGAAAACTTAAGATTTACTGATTTTGAGACGAAGAAGAACAAGACAGGCCCGTGGCCAGTGCGCTTGTGACGTCATTAGTAAAATGAATAGAGACACGCGGGGTCCCGGGAGAGGAGCTTTTGTCGTGCATTTATATGCAAAAGATATTATAGCCGAGTCAGTTTTTGCAAATGACGGATCCAAGAGCTCCCTTTATTTTTCTTGCCCTCTTTTCTTCTAATTTCGGTCAAACAGATATTCACAAAAAAGTGTATTATAATAATTGAGAGAAAACAATTATCGAAGGCCCCGTAGGAATATTCTTCGTTTGCAACAACCCAGTTTTCATTGCTTTCCGATGCACGTGACAGTACTTGTGTGACGCTTGCTATACAACCTGGCAACCTTGTTGAGTGAATTTTCAAGCTGACATGTTTTGTGGAGGAACTGTGTTGTCATTTTGTAATGGGATTGACTGGGGAATACCCGACATCTTAAGTAGCTGTAAGACAGCGTAATAGCCTTATCTCATCTTCCCAGCGTGTGCATCATGTTCAAGTAGCTGTAGCACATTAAAACATGACACTTCCCATGATGAAATTACTTCGTATGAAAAAGCCATCTCAGACGTTACGCATCCTACATGTACAAGTCTGATCACTAATATGTTCAAGACTGCTATGCATTAAGCTTTAACGCAAAATTCTGGGTCGATACGAAATTAATCTCTATCGGAAGCTGCAGACGTTTGAATACCGTGACAATAAAGGCGTGCATCACGGGCTTGTGGAGCGAACATTACGGCTCGGATAGTCGGATATCAACCTTGAGCTTTTGAAGACTTCGAGGTATTCAGTGACAAATATTCTCGATGTAATCGCCTGCCGGTCTTTCCTGCTTTTGTTAAAGCGGCGTGAGTGAAAGCTAAGTAGCTGATGATTCGGGATTCCCCGTTCTATGATATTATGCTCGTGACATTTCATTGACAGATCTTGTATCTTAATCTCGCGTGATATTTGCCTCAAACCTATTAGTAATTCAATATCCTCAGACAATAAACAAAGAACCTTTACTGCACGCAAAACGAAGTTAAACGCCGACTGTTCGTATATGCCGCGCGTTACACAAAGCCGCAGAGTTTCCGACAAAGGGAGACGCTCTGCCCGCAGGGAAAAGTTCAAGTTCTATCAAGTTTCGACACGTCTTCTACTACTTATTCGATGTTCTTTCACACAAATATTGCTCAGAGCACAGATACATTGGTTGAAGCGGTATCTATAATCGAGCATTTGCAAAACACAACCCTTCGTACTTTACGGGGGTCCCGCTGGTAACACATCAAGCATTTGTGTACGGCTATTTTCAAGTCTTCCGACGCTTAAAAACAATGCAAGCCAAAATCGCTTTTAAAGTATGGCTTCCGTGCATTCAGAAAGCCAACCGATGATCGTTTTGTTTGGATCAACAACTGAAGGACCGGAATTTTTTTCTATATCCCTTGACAGAGAAAACCCATTGTACTTGGTTCTGTGATTTTGATATCTGAATACGTCTGATCTTGCAATGCCTGTGTTTTAACACATTTTAAAATACAAACGTATCTTAGCACCTCGGTTACTTTTGGCAATCTTCTTTTTGAGCTTCTAGCTTTCTCGCAGCGATGGTTTATTGATCCTAATTTTCTCTTTCCATTTCCATTACACAACGCATTAACATTGTGAAGTACAGTACGTAAGCTCGGGTATAATCATGAACTTTTGACGACTTTGGAACATTCTTTGAAATGTATTCTTGTATTAGTCGCCTGCTTTTTCTACTCTTGTTCAAAATGCGTGAAAGGTAATTCAATGGTACGTGGCTTGGCTCACGACTTCGTCTTGGAGGACTTCGGTTTTCTTTCACATAAACATTTGTGGGAATACAATAAAACTGAGCGAAGCGAGATCTACCAACGGTCACTTTTTCCTCAGCCATTTCCCAATTTTCAAATAATAACGCCATCTGTTCCACTGATTGTTTGACCTTCATGGCACCGAGCCAAAATGTCGCAACAACAACATAAATGCACAGCAGAGTGAAATTTTGATCCCAAACAAAAGTCAGATTTTCTGACGCTTTACTTGTATCAGCAAGAATAATACAAAGTAAAAGAATACAAAGTACCTTCAAGTTCACCCTCATACTAAACAGTTCCATATAATCCGCTATCAAGCGCTTGTCAAGAATCGCCGTCTTTACACAGGTTCTCGTCTTTGTATCTCGAGCGCCTTCGTTCAGCTTGTTCCTTCAAGTTCTCAAGGTTCTGGATATCAGATTCTTCGTACATTTCTGTACAGTTGTGCATAGTTATGCAGTTCATTGATAAGTTCATTGCATTTGCTTTCATGGCTTTCAATATGGCTTTTGAGGCTGAACGGACCGACCCAAGCCAAAACCGCTCAATGAAATTTAGTATGGGTCTACCGCAGCCGGCGTATGCGTTTGTAAGTAAGATGAGCGGTCCATAAAATAATCCACAGAGCCAACTAAGGCAAGCAACTTGCTGTCTTCAAAATGGCGAAACTGCTCGCCCGCCAAGTCACTTGATCACAACGTCATCACAAATCACATGATAATATGAACCAATCACCGCATGCAGATTTCTAACCCAGAAAAATAAAAAAAAAAAGAAAATCGTTCCATTTTAAAGCTTGTGTCGTCACAAGCAATAAGAAGGGCGAAGAATTTTACATTATGAAAGTTTACACGGAAAATTCCAAAGGTAAAAGTAGACCAATAATTTTAGATAAAGAAACACCGTCGTTAGGTTTAAGAAAAGTTTTAGACGGTAACGGTAAAATAAATCGCTTATACTTTCCAATAACTTTCCTAAACACTTATGAAGATTTTGAATGGATTGAGAGGTTTGAAGAAATTACTAATTTTATAGAAGCATATGTTAAGAAAATAGGTGTAGAAAAGGGGGTTGATTTTAGTAAGTTTAGTCCATTGAAAATCGAATTGGGTGAAAGTTCAGTGATGTTTCTTAAAGTTGGATATTACAATAAGAGGGTATTTTGTAATTTTTATGGCCCAGAGAGAAAACGTTTAGCTGTTGATTATATGTTGAATGAACCTTTTGACGTTAACGTAAAGATAAAGATTGATTCCGTTTTTGTCAACTCGAAAAATGCGTATTTACAGGTTAGTTTGACGGAAGCGACTGTCAACCCGGTGTCAAGGTTTAGAGAGATTAGTGATGAGGAAGGTATACTTGGCGAAAGCGAAGATGAATAATCTTTAAAGACAAGATTTGCGTTACTAAATAATTCATAACAACTTTGTTATGAATTAAATTGTCGTTTGAGATAAGGTAAAATTAATTATTTATCAAACGCGCCCAGGTAGATTTTAGAGTATGTTAATCACGAAAATAGAATACTTGAAAAATGATGATTTTTAAGTACCCGACGCGTCGGGTACCTCGAAATTTAGAATATGTGAATTTTGAAAATAGGGCACTTGTTTTTCATGGGTTTTGAATTTTGTAAAATCACCTTGTGATGAGACACGCGTGTCTCACTTAAGCGAATAATTAACGAAACCACCACCAAAATGCTCCTCCAACAACAACAGCGATTGTAGCTAACTTATCCTCATGAATTATTGAGCTAGTCGAAGTAGTAGGAGTAGGAGTAGTAGGAGTAGTAGGAGTAATCGAGACGACTGAAGCATTTGATTTCGTTGGTCTTGTGGCGGTTGTAGTTTTAGCTTGGCTTTCGGCATGATCTGTTTCTACGCTACTATGAGGTTTATCTTCCTTAGGGCTTGCTTTGTTTCCTGAATCATTCTCTCCAAATTTCATGTCATCAGTAGCCATTTGTAATTTGTTATTATAACCTTCTACTTTTTCTTCGTTTATTATTAATTCAGAAGGAAGCAGCCAAGTTCCAGGCGCGATAGCAAAATCTAATTTAACTTTCGCATTTTTAACAGCGAGTTGATATCTTGAGATACTTTTAGGAATGTCTTCTTCAATCACGGCGCTTTCAAATAATGTCAACATTTCTTGTTGTGCTTCTTGAGCTTCTCCTCCATATCCGACGATTGGATTTTTAACGTTCGCTTGCGCTCCCAAAATACAATAAACAAAAGCTTCGATACTACGATTTAATCTACCAAGACCTGCTTTTGTAATTCCTTTGCCTTTTCTTAAGGCGAACCACTCGTGTTGTTTTCCGTGATGAAGATCATTTCAAATGTGTTGAATTACCTTATTCGAAGAACCGCTCTCATCTGAAAAGTGTAATCCACCATTTGGCCATTTGGCATCCTTATACGAAAACCAAGGACTTGTTTGAACGTTAGAATAATGTCCGTGAGCGTGATCATAAGCGTAAACATCACCTAATCCTTTATTCGATCCGCGCGTCCATCGAAGGTCACTATCAACGGAAATTCCAAACTCTTTACACAAAGCTTGATGTTTCCCTTTGTCAACAGGATTATTAAACGCGTCGAAAGCGTCGGTATTTGGTAAAGCAACACCCAACTCGTAAAGAATCCTTCTCATAGTGAAATACACGTGAAATTCAATTAAACTTTGAACTACCTTTGAATAATTTTCATCAAGACCAATACCGCAACCACAAGTAGCACACCAAACGGCGAAACTTAGTTGTTGTGGCCAAAATTCAATGTTTGGTCCAGCTAACCATTTTTTAGCGTCTTTAGAATTTTTGAATGTCAGCGTTTCATTTAAGAATACGTCTTTCATTTTGGCTATAAAAGACTCTTCTGGCGTGACGAAAATTTCTAAATCTGTTGGGACACTTTTAGCTTCTTGATTGAAAGGTGTCGGATGTAAGGTATAAGTTTCAGTTGACGGTAACAACAATAGCGTAAATGGAAATAATACTCTTCTTCCAAGGTCACTTTTAGCCGTAGGTGAAAGAGTTTCTGGGTTAACCAAAAAACTTTCATCTTTCCAAATGACTCTCGTGGCTCCTGGCCCATTTTTCAAGTCTATCCACTCAATAGAGTATTTTCCGTCTCTATCACCCTCATCAACAGCTATAAATTTATTTTCTTTTGCATTTGGAAAATGTCTTTTGAATTTTTGCATGGCTGCTTTTCCCTTTTTGATGAGTTCTTCTCTTTTACTACTTCCCAAGTCCAAGTGAGATGGAACTTTTAAAGGCCCGTCGTGAGCGTTGTGAGCGAATCCCGGTCTATTATTTGTAATTTCAGTATATCCGCCGCGATAAATTCCATCATAACCATACGTGTTAAAATTACCCCTTTGATTGAAGAATGTTTTTCTACTGTTTGACATATTCTATATTTTAAAATATAGAATATTCAACTTTTAAACCTAATATGGTGGAGGAGCGCTTGGTTCTAGTCTTTGTACGATTTCATATTCTGGCGGAGCGTCTTTTTGCTCGAAAGATTGCTTGTTAGTCTTGATGTTCACGCTTATGCTGACGTTAACGTTTATTTTACCGATTTTTGTGAACTTAAAATTTTTTGTCGAACATTTTTTATATATCTTTCCGTTAAGTCGTTGATGCTTTGAGTGTTTCCTAATGCAACCTCGTTTTTTGAAAAGCAAAGTATTTCGTTTCTTCGTGATTCATATTCATCTCTTACAAAGTTAATTTTAGCAAACTCTTCGTCACTAACGTTTTCATCTGAAAGAGCATCACTCAACATTTCTTGAATTTTACTAATTTTAGTTTGACCAAGCGATATTAGTTTTTCATAATTTGTTATTTTTTTAATTGTTTCCTTGTCAAAAGCAATAGAAACTAGAGAAGTTAATCCTAATAGTGCACCTACTCCAATTATGGGAATTCCAACTACTGCTCCAAGGCCAGTTCCTGAAACGCACGCGCCAGACACTGATAAGACTGAAGATCCGGCCGATGAAAATATGTTTATTTTTCTTAGCCTAGAATGACTCTTTAATTTTTTGTCTCTTCTATTTGTGTCAATTTCCAAGTTTTTTTCCATTTTCTGAATAATTTTTTCGCAAGTGGTTAGTCTATAATAACCAGATTTGGCTTTATTAACATGATCCTTCGTAAGGTCAGGATAAACTTTTTCTTTTTGAATAACTTCAGCCATCTTTATTATTTTTTCATGTCTTTATATTTCTTTAATTAGTTTTCGTCATGAAGTATGTTAACATTAATATATGGTGGTGTCCTTGAATTTGGTGTCATTTTAGTATTATCTGGGTAAAAGAGTATAATACGAAGCTTGTCTACAACACTTTTCGCGGCGGATATTTTTACGGCTTCGACGTTTTCTGTTAACCCTAAACCGACAAAAACCAAGTTTGCGCTTTTAACTCTTTTTAACGTTTTTGGTGCACTAGTTTTTTCAATGTTGGTAAACGTACAGCCTTCATCAATCAAGTTGCACCATACAATTACAGGGGAAATGGCGAACGCGCTGGGCCAATATATTTTAATAAACTTTGCTCCTTGAATTTGTTTAGCAAGTTCTACTTCTACGAAAAGACCCTGGTTTCCTCTAATTGTGTCGTCTTGATTCGTTAGAGGTTCTAACTTTAATATAAATCTAGTTTCATACATGTTTCATTAAAAATATGTGTTTAGATTGATAGTCGATGAATTACTCCTTTTAATCACATTCGTTTAGCACTCTATTAATTTGAGTTATTTTTCTGTGTGATGAATAGCAATTTGAACAAATGCCTCTGAAATTGATCCACTGTCATAGATGGCTCTATGTCTAAATATTTCAATTTCAATCTCAAAGTCATTTATTTGACTTTTTGTGCTACTTATGGGCACTTTAACAGATGGTATGCTGTTCTCTACAATCAAAAATTTATCTGTATTATTGACCTTTTCCAACACTTTTTCTCCTTCACTCATGTTTGAGAAGAAAAAACTTTCATCGACAAGGTCACAACGAATTATTAAAGGAGAAGTTGTGTATGGACAAGAAATAACCTCAAAGAATTTTGCTCCTTTTATTTGTTTTGGGAGTTCTACTTTTGCTGCCACACTTAAAACCTGATTTCTATCATTTTTATCATTAGCTTTTAACCTTAACAATAAGTTTGTTTGATACATGGTCATTACTTTTTATTATTCTTATTCTTAAATTGTTCAACAACAAAAGTGACAACGAGAAGAATCAGTAACCAAGCGTGTTTCGAGAGAAAACCTATTGCTTCTCCAGCAGCCTTAAACAAAAGCTAACTATTGCTCCTACCATTCCAGGCAGAATTCCAGCCAACTTTTTTCCAATTTCTTTAAAACCTTCTCCAACACCTTTGGCGACTTTTGTCAAACCAGCTTTGAGGTTTCCAACAATGACTCCGATGATAGTTCCTACAGCGGTTAATACGCTAAACACCGTAAATCCATATTTTTTGAAGATCAACTTGATACGATCTTTCAAGGGCATTCTTTCCTCAATGGCTTCACTATCTAGTTTTATTTTTTCTTTTTGTTCATTCAATTCTTTAATATTTCTGTTGATTTCCACTAATTCTGGTCCTGAAGCGTTCGTCCTTCTCTCTTTAAGAACTTTTATTTCTTTATCTTTTTCTTTAATTTTCAAATCGTTATTTTTAATTATTTCTTGTCTAGTAGGACCAAGACTATCTTTTATAGTTTTAGGTAATTTATCGTTGAAGGTCCCATCTCTCTTAAATAATCTATGAGGTTTATTTTTATCCCCACGACTCATGAGTGTAACCATAACGCACCTTTTACCTTTATCATATATGGCTCTAAATAAATCACTCGGTCTTTTTCCTTCTTCTTCCCTTTGCATAACGAATTTTTCATTAATTATATTCCAAGCTTTATTAACCGATTCCTCTAAATCGCCCACTCCATCTTTTGGTAATAATGCTTCCAGGTCACTAGTATCGACAAAAGACGTTTCATCAATTTCATTTCCATTACTATTATGTTTAGATGTCGTCGGATCACCATCACCTCTTTCATGCATTTCAATGGTTTCACTTCCACCAATACCACTTGGTTCATCAGGTTCAAAAGGATTTCTTTCTGGATCTATGTCTGCCATTTTCGTATCATTATTTGAAAACTTTAAGTCAATATATCAATAAAACTTTGAGACACCATAAGCCAAACCTGCCACTGTTAATCCTGTGAATAACATTTCTCCATTCTTTTGATTTTGGCTAGGAGAATAATAATCGTGAAAATTAGGCTCTTTTAAATCTTCATCTGGATGAGTTTCTGCATATGCTTTTAATGCCTCATCTGTGCCTTTAAAATTATAGGATGCGGTTTCTTTATCTCTTTCTTGTTTTTCTCTCCAAAGTTCCACTTTACCCATTTTTTCTTTCCAATCGTTATAATCTTTTTCGTATTTCTCAATAGCCAAGTCATGTCTCTTTCTTTCTTCGTCTTGTTCTTTTCCTGACAAAAATTGTGCCAAGTAACTTCCTCCAATAAAAGTTCCCGCGTTTAATACTGCTCCAATAGCCATGGTGAAAAATGTTGCCATTCTGTTTGTATATCTAGAATGGTAACACGTATTCTTTTATATATGTAATCGTATTAATTTCAAAAAATTCTTAAGTCGGAATAATTTTTTGTTCTACGAGGTAATCTCTCGCGTAAATTGCTCCAATCATAACTCCTGTCCACTCAACCGCATTCATCAAACTAGAGGAAGGATCTGAAGTTATTGCCTTTCTTAAAGCTTTTTTAGCGGCATAACCAATTGCTGCAGAAATTCCAACCAAAGCAACCGCCTCTTTTGCATTATTAACGAGTTTATTTTCACTGCTCATTTTTTGATACAAATCTCTAATCTTTAAATCATTCCATATCGATATTTGTTTCTTGTTTTTGCTTTGGTTCCTTAACTGGAGCAGTCTCTTCCACTTGATTAGTCACAACCACTTCATGTGATTCTTCCTTTTTTGGGTAAAAAAATTTGTAGCCATGGTATATCACAAAAACAGAACCTATCAAACCAGCTGTCATTTGTAATCCATTATTTATGTCTAAAAAACTTAACGTACTAATATTGTTAGAATTATCTTTTTCATGACTTCTCTTTAAAGCCTCTCTTGCTTCCTTGTTTTTTCTAGCCAAGGCTTTACCGGCGGCGACTTTCTTAGGATCTTTATTCTTTTCTTTTTTACTTTCCTTATTGGGGCTTGATTTCAAGTCATTTGGAACACTCGTTATTTGATCTACTTTTAACTCGTTTACTTCGTTTTGATTTTCAGTTTCTGACATCTTTTTAATATATTCGTAATTCTTAAGTCATGTTAGCATTTCGTTATCAAAATGCTAACATATTTATTAATAAGTTAAAATTAAAAAAAATCAAACTTTCTTGTCTTTTGGATTTTCAATCGTATCCATTTTTTCAGTTACTTTTAAAGATTCGTCTTTTGAAACTACAACGTGTTTCGCAACATCTAATCCGACTTTCAAAAAAGCAACCACGTCTCCATATTCCTCAGAAAGTTTAGACGCATATTTTCCAGTTCTTCTTCCTAATTGTTTATTATTTAACAAATCTTTTTTCAAAGATTCTTCATCGTCAAAAGTAAGTAAATACGAAAGTGCTTTGACAAATCCATCAACGAAAATTCCCATTCCATCTTTCATTAATTCTTGTCCAGCTTTTTCTTCGTAAACCTTGAATAAATATTCTAAATCAGAATAATTCATCTTTCTAATATCAACTGCACTCAAGTTTTCTCCTACATATTCTTCCAAACCTTCCAATATAGCGACTGATGCAAGAATATCCTTTTTTCTAGTCATTTCGTCTCTTGTTTCTGGATCTAATTCAGCTTGTTTTGCTTTTTTCATCGCTTTAGGTTTTGGCTTTGGTTTTGGTTTTTCATTTTGACCAAGTGGTACTTTCTTTTCTTTATCTTCGTTCTCCTCTACATTGATATAGTCTCTCACAGTTTCTGTCATTCTTATTTGTAAATACGAGATCTTAAGTTGATTGTGGAATTTCAACGTGATATGAAAATGGATGACAGAGAGAAAAACAAATCCTTGAGTATTTTTCATTTTTTAGTATCTCACAAATACTTTTCTTTTCTCGAATATCAATTCCAGAACCAAAACTTTTGAAAATTGCGTCTGTTCCATCAGAGTCTGGATTATGAAATGCAATGATGCAACCAATGTTTTCTCTAAATGGTTTGGCTATACTCGTCAATTGTTGAGTTAAAACCCAAACAGAAATTCCAATATGTCGACCACTATACGCGAGATCAATTAATTTAGCGGTTCGTTTCTTTACATCTTTGCTCACTGCACAATCATCAACAATTATGAGAACTTTGGTTTGTTTTCCTTGATCATTTATCTTATTATCATGGAATAGATTTGCGCAAATCTCCAAACATTCTTCAACTTCTTCAGATTCAGACGCGTTAGGTATCATGACGAAAAAACACTCGTCACCATTCGCGAATCCCTCATAAGTTTTGTTTGTTGCAAAAGTTGGGCAAATTAAAACAATGAAATCGAAAACGTGTCTAAAAGGTCCTCTTAAAAGATCGACCAAGTATTTCGTTTTTCCACATTTTGTTGGGCCATTAATCAAGCAATGAAAAGGTACTTCTGATTTCAAAGATTCCATCTTTGAAATCATAATCGTATATTTTTAAGCTTGATTTATTAATACATTACGAAGATGGTTGAATTCTTACATCTTTCACAACTCCATCACTAACTAAAACTGCCGCGTCAGAAACAACAAAAACGTGACAATCTACGGTTGTAGAGGCAACTCCCTCAATGTCAATGGCTAATCTAACACCATCATGAGACCTTCCAACCACAATTCCATCACCATGAAGATTGTTGTCTGGTGTTGATCGAAAGTCAATCCATAACGCAAACTTATCGTTATGAAAGTCTATTTCATCAAAGTGATCCTCTACATAATCAAACCTTTTCAAAATCATTTTCCAGGTGTCTTCTCTTAAAATTCCTCCAGAATACAAAGCGTTTGGAACACCATCTATAGAAACTTTAACGGAATTGATTAGTGGATTTACAAATTCCTCTGAGTCCCTCGCGCCTTCTGTTACTTCCTTTAAAAAGAATAACATGATTCCTTTCATGCAACTTCTTGGAGTGTTTACGTGGAGATTAATGAATGAACCCGTACCAATGTCAATCGATGGAAGCTTTTTAAAGTAATGAACATCTTCAAAGTAAAAAGTCCTTCCGTTTTGATAAACGTTGGATGCTTTAGATGCTAAATTTTCATCCTCAATAGTTGAATATTCCAACTCTATGTTTTCTAGTTCGTAATCGTACTTTTTTGAGGTGTCAGAAGTCACGACGATAGAATCTGAACTAGCGAGCTTTATTTCAAACCTAAGATTTGACTTTAACCCTCTTTGATAATAAACTCCGTGGTCGTCTAACACTGGGTGAGATAGTGGAATGTGGAAACCTTTACCATACGTTGTGTTTGTTTGCTTTACTTCATTCGCATCTGCGCCAGATGTTTTGAAAATTGCCTTTCTTTTAGTTTCACTTATTACTCCCCTTTTTAAGTCTTCCTCACACGTTAGCATATCGTGATACCCATGAAAAATGTCATATCTATCCGTGTCACAAATGGTTTTTCCTCCAAATACGATCTTCATGTTAGACACTAAATTTCTAGACACATTTTGAACAAGGTGATTGTCGGCGTCATGTCCTGTTTCAAACTTTATATTAAACCTTAAAAACATGCTTTTAGGCACGAACACCATATTTTCATTCAATCTTGGAACTTCAACGTAAAGAGTTTCTCCTGGTTTTGCTTTTGATGGTGTAAAAGTATTTCTGTGAAGAGTTCTCTTAGCCTTCATTGCCTTTGACAATTTAGGCCTTCTATTTGGATTTAGTATATCTGCAAGTGACATATTTTAAAGACACACAGTAAATCTTTAAATGAAAAAGATGGAAAAGATGAAGAGAATCTATTACTCTTCAAAAGGTTATTGGAAAGGCTTATCAGCAATTAAAAAACTTTCTTTAGAAGCTGGCGTTTCTGATGAAGAAGCGAGAGATTGGCTATCAAAACAAGCACTTTGGCAAATTTACAAATCACCGCCAAATTATGTTCCATCTCCACATTGGACAATTTCTGTTCCGAACGAAGTTCATCAAGCCGATTTATTGTTTCTTCCTCACGATAAAGTTGGAAGAAAAACTTACAAGTATGCCTTAGTAGTTATCGATGTTGCTTCAAGATATGTTGATGCTGAGGGTCTGACAAGTAAATCGAGTGAAGAAGTATCTTTGGCATTCAAAAAAATTTACTCAAGGAGGTTAAAGTGGCCAAAAACTTTGATAGTCGATCCAGGAAGAGAATTTATGGGATCTTTAACAAACCAAATGAATCAAAATGGTGTTGTTATAAGACGATCTGAAACGGCCAACCACAAAGCACAAGCATTTGTCGAAAGAGCAAACAAAACTTTAGGTGAAAAAATTTTTAGTCAACAATACGCCGACGAATTTGTTGCTGGTGAAAGTAAAGGTAGATCAACAAAGTGGGTGAATAGACTACCAAATATTATAAAAACCATAAATAATCACGTCACTAGACTAACAGGAAAAAAGGCCATCGATGCTTATCGTGAGAAAAATGTTGAACAAAAATCAAGGAAATATTCTCGCCCTGTTGGTTTCAATGAAAAGAGGATTGACGCGTACAACATTAACGTAAGATATTTGTTATCTCCTGGAGAGGAAGAAGGCGGAAGTGTAAGAAGGGCAACTGATCCTATATGGAGCACCAAAGTTTTTGAGTTGAAAAAATCTGTGATTTCTAAAAATCAACCAGTTTTGTATTACTTGGTTGATGGGCCAAGAAGAGGATTTGTCAGAGAAGAATTACAAGTCATCCCAGAAGACACTGAATTACCGCCAAAATTCGTATTAAAACAATAAATTTATTTTAACAGCTTTTTTTCTAAATTTTTTAACATTAATTTTTAAATAAATTTGCTTCTTTCTTCGCAATCTTAAACTTTGTTGCAAAACTTTTCAACATCAATTCTTTATCAAATTTTTCATAATCAACTTTTTCATTTATTTCACTTATTTCATTTATTTCATTTATTTCACTTATTTCACTTACTTCATTTACTTCACTTACTTCACTTACTTCACTTACTTTATTTACTTTATTTACTTCACTTATCTTATAATGCCCAAGAGCCAAGGTATCTTTTCCGTTTGGCAATATATGCCTCTTATCGTCATCGGCAGAAAGTGCAATTTTATTAACTCTTTGTGAATATAAATCATGCCTGTAGGAACGTATTCTGCCCATTTCTCTCATTTGCTCTTTTCTTGAAAAAAGCACTTCTTTCATATGTTTCATTCCAATAGATTTCTTGACTACTTCCTTGTTAACTCCCTTACACTTTATATCTTCTATCGACGATTCCAAAGATATTCCATACAACTTTGCTCTCAAACCAACAAACTCAGAAATCTCAACACCATTCGTCTCATCTTTAAACATTCCAAGTACTTTTTTATTCAAACCAGATGGAATACCACTCGGATGATCTTTTGGAATATTACTCGTATCGAAATGTGTTTTCATATCTGGCGTAATATCTTTATAGAAATCCTCTGTTTCAATTTCATAAGTCAGTGAATCTGTGTCGGTGAATAAAAGCCTTGCTTTTTCATCATATTTTCTCTTGATGTAACCATAGTGAAAATCGTACATAATTAATTTACTAAGTTCAAGAATAGCCATTCCAAGGTAAATTGGCTTATTATAATGAGTCTTAGTTTTCCCCATTTTAACAGCAACCAAGTTTTCGCTGAAAACTGTTCTCCCTCGATAATTGGATTTTTTGACTAACCTTGTAAATTGTGATTCATTAGTTGTTAGTTTAATATTTACTCTATTTCTAATATTTTCCATCGTTTTTCCAAAAAGAGAATTATTCATAAGTTTATAAAATTCTTTCTCAAAATCAGTCTTCCCAGCCATTCTCATCTTGGTATTAAATGAAATGTAATCTTTCATAAAGTCTTTTTCATCAAAGGTAATCATTCTGTGAATCTTTTTAATCTTCAAACCCATTTTCTGATAATATTTCAACAACTCATGATGTAACACATATTTCTCCTTGTTGTAAAAAGTAGATACGAGTTTTTTAACTTTGTTTATTTTCATTCTCTCCGGGGCTAATGGATAATCATTATGTAAATCGTGTAGTTCTTTTGGATATAATAAATCAACCTCAAGAATTGATGGTGGAATTTTATTTAAAAATTTACCGCTTTTAATTTTGCTGTTAAACTTTCTCACTAACTCACTCGAACCCCATCTAAAATTTGAATAAGGCATCTTTTTCGACATGGCCAATCCATAAAGATTATTCGCCTCCAAATATTTAATAAACTTATCTTTTGAATTCCCGTCGTGGTAATTCATGTATTTATTATTAGCCTTTGAGTACCTCCCAGTTATCATTGATACTCCGCCTCTTATTCCTCTCTCAAACATCATAAACATATCATAATCCGTTAGTAACTCTGGTTTTGCGGAAGTCTTCTTAAAAAATGCATCCCAAGTTAATCCAGGTGAT
This sequence comes from Plumapathes pennacea, assembly GCA_964036295.1. Taxonomy (NCBI): domain Eukaryota; kingdom Metazoa; phylum Cnidaria; class Anthozoa; order Antipatharia; family Myriopathidae; genus Plumapathes; species Plumapathes pennacea. Next base: position 25,749,839 of record OZ038463.1, on the reverse strand, counting down.
GTATAATAGTGAGCTGGATCAAGTTCATAAGATTTCATGCAAACACTTCGAAATTTTTCAAACACATCTGCAAGAAGTAAAACATCAGTTTGTAAATAAAGATCATGATATTCTTTTAAATTTTTCATGTTAAAAGTTTTCCAAACTTTTTGTGCATGTTCATAGTCACTATTTAAAATATCTTTTTCATTCAAAATTGAATAAAACATCTCAATAGGAGGCAACTCTTTTTCTTTGAATCTTTCAAAAGAGTTAAAATAATCATAAGGAAACACACCTTTCCTTTTTAAAAGATTCAACTTTTCATCTTTAAAAAATTTTGATGTTATTTTAAAGTCTTCATCTTCAAGTGTCTCTACCATTTTGTCAAGACTTTTCAATAAAAATTTATAACTATCAATAAATCTTGATTGCATAAATATTGGAATAATTTTTAGTGAGCCTTCTTTATCTATTACGGATATCTCATCAACTTTCACAAATTTACTGAAAGAAATATATTTCTCTTCATTAAGTGGAATACAATCAACCCACTCTCCATCTTTCGCTAATTCTTTTATAAACAAATGTGCATCATAATTTTGCAAATTGTGAAAAATTATAGGAATTTGTGTATTCATCCTTACTTTAAAATTACACATAGAATGCGCTGCTCCTCTAAACTTTCCTGTTAAATGACAATGATCTCTAACTTTTCGCAAATTATCATCATCAAAACTAAACTCTCCTTCTAAACCTTTGCAAATGTAACAAACATCTTGAGAATGGTATAATTCTTTTTCTTTCTCACCAAAAATCATCTTCTTTGGGTTTTTAAAATATTTATCATAAATGTCTTTCAACTCCTGATCAATCATAGAATTAAACTTTTCAACAACATTCGTTAATTCACTTTCTTTTGTGTAAACTACTTGTTTTGGTTTCATGAGACTTTCATCAAAACAAACAACTACGTATGAAAATCCACTAGGATTGTGTTCTTGAATATTCGTCGTAAAAGATTTCTTATCTGTCTTTAACTTTGGCGTATCACCTTTTTTCATTCCAAGTCTCAACAATCTTCGTTTCGTTTCTTCACTCATATTTGACTCTCCGTCTGCAACTATTTCGTTGAAAGACTCAAAATCAGCATAAATTACAAAAGGAACTTTAAACATATTAGAAATATTTTTAAACTCTAACGTCGGTTTCACATATATAATTCCTTCAGAACATCTTTCACAACCCTTACATTTTTTAAGATATTTATCAATACAAACGATCTTTTTATGTGGTGGCATTACAGCTGTTGATCCTTCGTTAGAAAAACAAATATTTTTATGTTTCTCGAAACCTTTGTTGTAAAAATGGTTAAAACAATTCCTACAAACATTTACCTTACCATTATGTTTTGTATATTTACTTTTCAATAATCTTGACAATGAATTTATTACACAATAATGTCCCTCGTAAAGTAACAAATCTATCACTTTAACATTGGAGTCATTATTCGACTTAACCGGTTTCAGTGGAAAAAATCCTCCTCTCTCTCGTTGATAATCATCATACCCAACTATACAAATCTCATGTCCTGGATTATTTTTCTCAAAGGTTGTTGGTCCACTCTTCAAGTCAACAGGAAATTTGATACCATTCCAATTAAAATCTTTAACTTTATCTCTCAATGATGAATCTATCCTTTCAGAATTTTTATCTTTTGGATTAAGTGATCTTAAAATGGACCACTTGAAGCATTCGTCGTCTTTGTTCTTAATATTAACGACTGCCTTCTTTTCAGTTATCCTTTCAGGAAGATCTTTGTAAGTTCCACCAGATATTGGTGTAAACTCATCGGCCTCGATGGTTAAGTGTTCAATCCTTTCAAAAATCCAACCAGATCCAAGATTAACAAATTCCTCTGATTTCTCTAACAAATATTGTGAAACCTCATCGTAAAGTTCTTCAATATCGGTACTATCGTAAATTTCTTCAATCTGACTTCTATGATGATAAACCGATTCCTCCAACAACTTTTTATTTTTAAACATCCTATAAACACAAGATAAAACAAATTTAACCTTGATGGGTTTCTTCAAACTCGTAATCTTGTCAATCACCTCCTTTCTGTTTTTTGAGAAAAACGAAGGAATATCTATTTGATTCTCGCCTCTAATCCTGATATTTTTAATCTTTCCTCTGTAATACTCTTTAACTTCTGATTTACTCTTCTTTTCCTTCTTACTAGACTCTCTCTCAACCGTTAATTTCTCTTCATCAATGAGTCTTAACAACTTTTTAGCCATATTTTTAAAATTACCTTCAGGAATCAAATTTAGTAAACCATCTCCAACTCTCTTCAAGTTCTTTACAAACCAATTAAACCAACTCTCACCTTTTCTAGGTTTGGGAATTGGTTTTTCCACTTGGCTCTTAATAGGCTTAACACCTTCGGGAAGAATAGTTCTCGGCTTGGGAATTGGCTTTTCTTGCTTTATTTCTGGGCTTTGTGCCCTTGAGATTGCTTCTTCGAGATCTTTTTTATTCATTTTCCACCTCCCCTTAATATCAAGCTCCTTTGCGATCCCTTTTCTTAATTCGTTTAACGTAGTCATTTTTATGTATTAATCCTTTTCCTTAAGTACTTTTTTAAAAATAATTTTTTTATTTATTTTTAAATTAGCCTATTATCAAGCACTCGAATTCTGGCTCATCGTAAAACCCACTTATTTTTTCTGGCTCAATCTCAAATGTAGTAATGTTTGTATAATGTCTCCCCTAAAAAATAAATTCGCCTATTAATAAGCCTCAATAAGATTAGGGGGTGGGTCTTTATGCTAGCATCGCGCTAGCACAAGCGCGAAGTGGGTTGTTAACCCTAGGGCTATGAGTCAGAACTCTCGTTTTACATCTACTCCGCGAAAGACGAGTGAATGAGGCTTGAAACTCGCAACTCTTGATAAATCGAAGTGGAAAAGCTGCTGCAGTCGACCCAGTGTTGAGTTCAAAACAACCAAGTTCGTATAACTCGAACTCCCAGGCATTGTAGGGGTTGGACTTAGAAGAACAACATCTGGTATCTGCACATTTGTGTAACTTGAACTTCCAGGTGTCGTGAGGGTTGGACTTTGAAGAAACTATAGATTCAGACTTTGCCTTTGACAGATTTGCGAAGTGAAGTTTTGCACTGAGTCATATATATTTTTAACAAACATTGGAGTCGCGATATAGCGTCGGAATATTACAGCGAACCAAACCACGCACCTTTCCGCCATCTTCATGTCGCAGCGTCACGTCACGTGACTAAAAGGGCGCGAAACCGGGATCGCAATGATACTTGGAACCTCGCAACGGTCCTTGACACATCCCCCAATAAAAAATCAAGTCGTCTCGTTGTGAAAAGTGGCTCATAATGAAAAATTACCTCGTAATGAAAGTCGACTTGCAATGAAAAGTTTTTCACAATGAAAAGTCATAGGTCTAAAAAAATCGCCTCAAAGTGAAAAGTCGCTTTATCCATTTACTATTCATGCACGTCGTCGCTGTACAAACCGTTTTGAAGATCAAATGTGCCTTGGATAGGAATTAACTTAAATCCCAAAAGGCATTCAGAGTATTAGATAATTATAAACATTTAACTCCAAAAGGGGAGTAATATTTACTCCACCAACAGACCTGTAGAGCAAAATTAACTCTGATGTCAGAATATAAATAATCCCAAGCATTCAACTCCAAAAATGGGAGTATTATTAACTCCCATTTTTGTGTATTATTGACTCCCATTTGAGTGCCCCACCCCGGAGTGCATGTTGAAATATTTCTTCCATTTGATCAAGTCGCCTTTGTTTCGCAGTGGTATTTTGTATACTAGAAATGAAAACTAGACTGGCGCTGCCAGTGAGCTCACGGCGTGAGTTAGGTCGAGACCAGAATAAACAAAAGATGGAAAGTAGGGACAAGAGCGGAACTGCCAAGAGGGACTTAAGTTTCTCACCAGAAAAATATCAAACAGTATAAAGAACTTGGTTCTGACATCTCGCTCAAATGAAACTTTGTAAACTAAAAATTATCATTACAACACTCATGCATTTGCTTCTTAAAGGTTGGGGGATTACCAGCAAGAAAAGCTGAGTAATGCGTGACTTAGACTTTCGTGCAGTCAATTTTGACAGTTTGACTTCGAACACTAAACAGAGGCCGCAATTAATCCAGCCCTCGCTTCAATACTGTTTCTTTTTTAAACTGAATGCGTTTCTTCTATCAGGCTTTCGAGTATTCATGCTCTGTAACAAATATAAAATTGAAAGCGAGGAATGTAACACTAGACTTGTTTACAACATTATTGCGGTTTTCTTCACAGCGTTTTCAGTCCATTTGTGACTGCAAACTCAATCCTCAGGACTATTTTGGTGTATTTTTCATTTCTAGTGTACAGTTACCACTGCGAAACAAAGTCTACTTGATCGAATGAAAGAAACATTTAAACAGGCAATGTACGATAAGCAGAAGCATATGCAAATTCCCGCCTCAAAACCAAAGGTGCGTTTTGCTGAAAATGAATTAATAAAATGTTCAGAGGAAAGAACTCAAAACGTTCCTCGAATTAACACTATTTCCCTGATCACAGCGGAAAATCATGTTAGGAAACCCGAAACTTTCACTATAACCGCAGAAGAACAAACGGAAGAAACTTTTGAAACAATAATGCCGCAAGAAGAGAGTTTTGTTACTGAAGAAACTAATATTGTGTTTGAAGAACCAAGCATCTCATGCAAAGAGATAAGAGTGGAAACTGAAGAAAACAAAATTGAAGTCGACGAAAAAGCTAAAACCCACCGTGGAAAAAATTTACAGAGAAAACACAAGATCAGCCGCGCTGAACCAATTTGAGAAAATAATGTCGTATATGATAATGTTACACATCTTTGCTCTAATATAGAAACTACGGTTAAATTTAGAAGTCACAGAAGAAACTGATCAAACAAATATAGTTAAAACCGGAATTCCAGATACCACTCAAAATGTGTCACAAGAGATGACAATCCCAGTTGCAAATCAAACACAAGAAGTTGCTAAACCAACAGCCCAGGATTCAGATCACAAAACAATTAATGATGTTCAGATTGCTAAGACAATACAAACACCAAGCGAAATAATTGAAATTGAAACCAAGACGGTAGATTTTGCCTTGAATACATCAAGTGGTTAGGATTGCATATCGAATGAGAATGAACAAACACAACTGACAGGTGCCGAGCACATTATTTCTTCAGACGACAATCCAAACACGATAGAGCCAATGACCGGAGGCATGTCAAAATACTATTCAGTTTTCTAAGTCTAACAATAGTCTTTCAATAGAAGGTTCGATTTGTGGCACGAAATTATCTTTCCTTGTTGACACCGGCACAAATGTCATTGCAATCAAAGTGGATGTGTGGCGCCGATTGCCACCGTCCACGAAACACCCTCCAGAGCTTGTTAGTTTAAACATAGATTGAGTAACAACCACCCAAACAGCCCAAGTTCGGCAAGACGTAATTCATTTTCAGCCTAAGCCATTTAACAACTTCTTAAAGATCCAATCCGCAGATGATCAACAATTGGAAATTGTCCCATACAGTAAGGCAAAACTGGAGAAGGACTATAATTCATGTCCCGCTTATGTTGTCTGCGCCTTTCTTTTTCTAATGATTTGAAGTTGGTTGTTTCCAGAAAACTACAAAAGCAGGAAATTACACGGAAATTCTGCAAGCAACTCCAGAAGGCCTACAATTTGCACAATTTGCCTTCCACACAAAATGGAGAACTTGAGTGGCTTTTGCGCAAACACGAACGAGAGAAATTATTGTACATTTCGTTCACATGGTCTATTAGCACACACGAAACAGAAATAATGACACCGTGTTAAAAGAATTATAACAACCGGACAGCTTCTCGAATTATTAAGGTACCGGACCTTGTCTAGTAAACGAATACCGTTCGTGAACAGCCTTCTTGATTCACAGACAAACTAAGGCAATTGTATAATTTTAAAAGCATCTTTTCATGCGACTCACAAAAAATGTTTTGCAAACATATATTGTTCGCGCTTCGTGTACACAAGTAAGTTATTGCTGTACAAGTCAAAACTCGTTTAATTGGTTAGATCGATCTTCCGGTTGCTAGTGAACACCTTTCCAGCACATGCCGTTACTTTACATAAAATTATTCTCTTTACCAGTTGCTCTGTAAACTTTATGCATAGTATTATACTGGTCAAAGGACAATAATCTAGTTAAGCATAGAAAGAGTACTTGTTTTAGTTAGTATGGCTTGTTTTTTTTCTTTTAACCCTGACAATAAACTCACACTTCAACAATGCCACATCTAGTTGTGCCAAATACTGTTGAACTACTACTACTACTACTAAAACCTACCGATGGACCCTGCCACAAAATGCAAAGATCATCTACTCTGAATTTACTGGATTTCCATAAACACGAGAACACCTTGCTGATGCACTAAAGCCTCGTTACAGCAAACTAGCAACAAGCCAAAGAAATCAGTCCAGTACGAAAGCTGTTCAACAAATTAAACTGAACTTTCATCTCAGAAGCGGCATGTTATACCAACAAACCGCCTGAACAATACCAAATACAGGAACTGAACACTATATAACAGCAAAAACGGGTCCAACGTGAAACCAAGGTCACAGGCACCTATAAACCGATCCACTACAGGGGCGGATCCAGCATTTTTAGAGGGTAGTTTCCAAAAGTGAGCGCCGAAGGCGCGAGTATGCTAGGGGGTCCGGAGGCATGCTCCCCCGGGAAAATTTTGAAATCTAGGAGGCCAGAAACGCCATTTCCTGCAATTTTCGATGTATCTTTCTCCAAATTCAGGTGTTTAAACCTACTTAATTTTGAAGCTAGGTAATGTGAAAAATTGTATCACCTGACAACTGGTCAGACATTCTCTGAAAATATCCAGAGTGTTCTCATAGTGAATACACTACAGAGACAAGAATCAATACTTGCCTCTTTCTTTTTCATGCACTGCACAGGCTTTGTACTGGCACATCCTGATCCTATGTCACAACTCTCCCAAGGTTTGGATAACGGTCACCATAAAAGAGAGAAAGAGAAAAATAAAATTGTTACAATGTTAAATGCACTACCAGGGAGAAGAGGAAATCATGCAGTACTTGCCTTTTCTCATCAGTGCACTGAAAGGGCCATTTTGGACTAGCACCACAGTTTTAACAGCTCTCAAATGGTTCAGGATCAAGTCACCATAAAAGAGAGAGAGAGAAAAAAAAGTTAAAATGTTAAGATAATGATACCAGAGGGAAGATGAAATCATGCAGTACTTGCCTTTTTTCATGCACTCAGAAAGGCCTTAACCAATCTGTGACAGCTCTCCCAATTGGTTGAGCAATACAAAGGAGACAGGAAGAGAAATATAACATTAAAATCATAGTGAATACACTACCAGAGGGGAATATTAAATCACTACTCTATTTCATGGCAGTCTTTCTTCATGTTAGTACATCCTGTCTTCCACAGTCAAGTAGACAAGTCACAGACTATAAAAAAAGGGAGGGAGAAAGGGGAAAGGGAGAAAGGGGTGAGAAACAAAATTAAATGAAGGTGATTTCAATACTTGCCTTTGTCAATCCCACCTGTGAGCCAGCTTCTTTGGATGACGCTGAATGAACCCCCCTTAGAATCCCCAAGTCAATCTCATGTCTTGGAAAATATATAAGGCATCTTGATGAGTGATAATAGCAGAGAATAGCATAGCCAGCAGACATCAGCTGTTGTTTCTGTACTGTTCTCCATCAATTTAAGGAGTGAATCCTGATGGAACATAACTCACAAGTACTCGAGAAATACTGGTGCTGCATAAGCTAAGTAACTTCCAATCATTCATCTAATCATGCAGAATATTTGCCATTCTCATTCTTCTTGGATGTGAACGTGCAAATAGTCGATGATTGTGTCTAAGTCCAAGGTCATGTCGGAGAGTGTGAACAATAAACTTACTCGGCAGAAAGAAGCCGTTACAGGGAAGGACAAGAGCAAGGGTAACATGACCAAGCTTGAGTTTGCTAGAGATGTATGGGAGGAAGTGGACAAGCAACAGCAGCTTGAGCTCCAAATGGCTATTTGCGGCTTGAGTGAAGAGTACGAGCTTGCAGACGAAGCCAGCTATCTTGTGGTTCAGCCTGACGTGTGGTTTGAATGGAATGAAAAAGAGAGAGCTGAATACATATCTAAAGTAAACAATCTAAACATGGAGGATGTCACAATGAAGAAGACCGTAAGTGTGACAGAGCAGCAGGATAATGCCGAAAACATCACAGAATGGAAGGAGTTTTCCGATGATTTGAGTCCACTTTTTCTCCTTGAAGGAGCTGTCCAAGGGCCTGGTGCAAACAATCGTAAAAGAAGCAGAAAAATTGCTCAACCAACCAGACGCCATGCAGAAGATGCCCTCGATAAGTGTCAACAATGGTCCTTTGAAGTACCTTGTCGCCGCTAAGAACTGTAAGAGGGGCATGTACGAGTGTACAATGCACCGCAATCATGTCACTTGTACTTGTCCCTGTTACAAATACAACGCCTTATGCAAGCATAGTCTCTGTGTGGCACAAACCACAGGCATACTAAAGGGCCATATTGACCATTTCATCAAATCCCCTCGTCGCATGAAGCCCTCCAAGAGTGCTCTCACAGTGCCCGAAAAGCCTGCTGCAGGGAAAAAGGGCAGTTCCCACAAGAATGCATGGCGACCAAGCCGTGGTAAGAGCCGCGATAGATGTCCTCAGCCTGTTGCCGTCCATCGACCCTTCACTGATGTCCACCACAACGACAGACCACTTATTGTTTTTTAACTGAGGAGCCGAAAGCCAAAGAGTGCAGGCAGTGCCGAACAGAGTTCCCCAGAAGAAAAACGGTGGTGCCGTACGACATTGTGCTGTCACATGAAGAAAGATGGCTGTACCCAGACCCGAACAATCCAGGTGCGAAACTTACTTCTGGGAAGTTCACCAAGAAACACTACTGTGTGAAGCGTTCCTGCATCCGCACGCGATTTCCGTACTTTGACTCATCTTACTTGGAGGTCCCAGTGGAAGTGGGCACAAAGCTCAGGGATGCTCATAAGAACTTGATGCAAGTGGAGCTTGATTATGAAACCATGCCATGAAGCTGTTTTCCTTACTTTATTTGCAATTCGCATACGTGCGACAACAAAGAGAAAACACATTTTTTGGATATTAGGTGCAATAATCTATGACATCGCAAAAAATTCTGACCTTTTCAAGCACCTAAAATTTCCTAAAATTTTGCCGGTGCAAGTACCTTTATGCGAACGTTTTTTTTACCGATTTTGGACGGTATTACGTTAACTGTTCATGTTCATTTATATTTGCGTTCTTTAAATTCTTGCGATGGTAAATGACATTGCTCCCATTGTAATATTAGTGTTGCCATGGATTCATGTCCCAGTCATTTTAGAGTGGTTCGAAAACTTTTGGACGTGCAACGTTTCATTTGAGTGTGTTTACAAGTTGTTTGAAGTCTTTCCCGTCTTGCTCAACTGGCGAGCATCCACCGGAAAACAGCCATACAAACTGCTGAGGCCAGTGGAAATACGTTTTGTTTGGTTCGTTACAGAATCGTTGTAAATTGAAATCGTTAGCTTTGCAGCGACAAAGATTAATCTTTCATAGAAGTATGTTACGAGTTGTATACTGATCCCGATTATAGTTGTAATTTGATTCGGTGTATTATTTTGCGTCCCAATAATGTATTTATGCTGTTTTTTGTGTGTATTTATGTATTTATTTATTTATGCTGTGGAACAATTATAACTCCATAATTACACGTTTTTTCGACTTCTGCTTATGTAGTCCTCACTGCTTAATACGAGAAAAAAAAGCAATTCCTTCCTTCCTCTTCCTTCCTTCCCCTCCCCCCTCCCATTTTGTTGTCACACAACCAGCTTCCGATAAAAGCAATTCCGAGGCGAATCAAGCGTTTCGCTGAGCATATTTTCGAGGTCTTCGTTTTCGAGGTCTTAGTTTTCGAGGTCTTCGTTTTTGAGGTCTTCGTTTTCGAGGTCTTCGTTTTCGAGGTCTTTGTTTTCGAGGTCTTCGTTTTCGAGGTCTTCGTTTTCGAGGTCTTTGTTTTCGAGGTCTTCGTTTTCGAGATCTCGAAAACTAAGACCCTTTGGAATCATTGCCAAACGTCTAAAAATACCGCATTGTTTGAAGTGTCACACAACCAGCTTCTGGTAAAAACAATTCCGAGGCGAATCGAGCGTTTCGCTGAGCATATTTTTGGGGGTCTTCGTTTTCGAGGTCTTCGTTTTCGAGGTCTTTGTTTTCGAGGTCTTCGTTTTCGAGGTCTTAGGTCTTAGGTCTTAGGTCTTTGTTTTCGAGACACCCGGTCCTTTCCGCATTCGTTTCATTGGCGTTGGGAAGCAGCTCGTTGTCGAGCGGCTTTCACGCGCTGTTCTTTTGCCTGAGTCGTTTCTTGGGTTTGCTTCTGCATATGATGCTCCTGATCAGCTATAATGCGCTGCTCTATTTCCTGGGTTGTCTCCTGAGCTCGTTTCTGCTGATAATGCTCTCGGTCAAAGCCGTTGTTTCGCTTTTTTGGCAGCGACAGCACTGTCTGTTTGCCGTCTGCGCTCGAGACGAATACACCGCTCCTGTCTTGTCTCACGAATTCGTCTTAGTCTCGCTTGTTCTCTTCGTTTTTGAAGACGAACTTGTTTTTTCTCTTGAGAGTGTTCGGTTTGATTCTTTGCTTGATTCATACATGCCGTATTTACTTCTTCAGCAAGAGTGTAAAACTCCTGTGTCCGTTGTTTTGCAACGGACCAGCAGAACACTACGTGATCTACCCAGCAGACACCGCGGTGCGAGAAGGTCGCCCGTGAAAGACATTAAAACACGACTTCAAGGTCGCAGAGGAAAGAGCCTGGGAACGAGGTTAGAGTGTTCTACCCAGGTCCCCGCTGCGCGGGGACGCGAATCTCTTCCGATGTTTTCCCCAGCAAACCCCGCTTCGCGGGGAGGTCGCCCGTGAACGACAAACATTCAAAAACGACATGGTGTTCAGATTAGTACCCACGCAGGGCGTAGGAATAAACAATTTGGATATAGCAGAGAATACTATTCTTGTATATTATACACTGATATTTCAGATCATTTACCAGTTTTTATATTCCAATACGCTAAGAACAAAATCACAAGGAAAAAATACTTCAAACGCGAATATTCTTTGGCCAATGAAGAACACTTCAGACGTGAAATTTCAACGATAAAGTTTTTCATAAGTTCGATAATAGCATCTTTCAATAAATATTTTCCCGTGAAATGTGTTACAAGGAGCTCAAGAACTGCTCGTAACCCGTGGATGACTGCGGGTATTCTAAAATCAATTAAAAGAAAAAACAAGCTCTACAGAGCGAAGGTAAAATCACCGACGCCAAATAATATACAGCGTTTTTGCCATTACCGTAATAAATTATATCACTTAATTCGTTTCACCAAAAAAAATTACTATGAGACTATGTTAAAGAAAGCTCAGGGAAATTTAAGAGCGACCTGGGGTATCATAAACGAGGTATTGAACAAAAAGAAGGCGGAACCAATTAGTGTATCAGGAATATTCAATCATGATAAACGTTATGTCAAAGATATAGATATTGCAAACACATTTAATAAATTTAATAAAATTACCTTCAAGTCAAAGAAATTTTAAAGATTGGATCAGAGTCCCCGCAAAAAATGAGCTTAAATTCGATCATGTTTCCTCTTTAACGGTATAGATCATTTATACAATTTAGACTGCTCTAAAGCAGTTGGTGTTGACGACATTCCAATACGTATCTTAAAGAAAGTCGCAGAATATGTATATGAGCCACTGGCCAACATCTATAATACGTCTATAGATTCTTCCACGTTTCCCGACTCTCTGAAAATCGCAAAAGTCATTCCACTGTTTAAAGGTGGGGACAGAGAGCTTGTTTCAAATTACCGGCCTATATCTCTGCTACCAACCATCTCAAAAATATTTGAGAAGCTTATTTGTAATTCACTAGTGTCTCATCTCGAAAGTAATCATTTTCTTTTTGATTATCAATTTAGGTTCAGAAAAAAGCGAAACACGGCATTAGCAACAATTGATTTCGTTTCAAGAATAATAGATGCATTTGAAAATGGCCAATACTCTATGGGCGTCTTTTTAGACTTATCAAAAGCGTTTGATGCGGTGAACCACGATATTTTGATAAATAAACTTAATTATTATGGTATAACTGGTCACAGCAACAAGCTTTTTCAAAGCTATCTATAAAATCGAAAACAGTTTGTTAATGTGAATGGGACTGATTCTAACCTGATGCCACTCACTTGTGGCGTCCCTCAAGGATCTATTCTTGACCCGATCCTTTTTCTTATTTATGTTAATGACGCACAGTATGTAACTAGAGCCATCCATCTTTTACTTTACGCAGATGACATGAATCTTCTTTACAAACATAAAAAGATTGAAACGCTAGTCTCAGTTCTTAATAAGGAACTAGGATTTCTTTATGATTGGCTCCTTGCCAATAAGTTAAGCGTAAACCTATCAAAAACAAAGTTCGAATAAAAACAGTTCCAAAGTGGCACCACATGTCATTGCGCCTTGTCTCTCCTGAGTCCAAACTTTCTTTTATCGCACTCAGACACTGCAACACGTTTGCTTCAAGGTCTTTCAAATAACGTGGGGTTTCGTTATTGGCAGAAGCGGAACAGACTCTCTAAAGGCCAATTCACACTGGACGCGTCGCGACACGCCGTAACTGAACGCGTTGTCGCGTTGAAATTAGCCCTTGTTCTATTTTTACGGCGTCGCTCTGGGTTGACGCGTCCGGTGTGAATCGGATTGAAGGAATGACCGGGATCTAATTTTGTCGCGTTGACACGTGCAGTTACGGCGTGTCGCGACGCGTCCAGTGTGAAGTGGCCTTAAGAATTTAGACAAATTAAAAAGCAACTGATCAGAAAAATTTTAACGTTTCTCAACAATACATGAATGCTCAAGCCATACTTTGTATTTCAAAGTGATTACGTGATGATAACAGTCAAACCCCGCTATTTGAAGTCCCACAGGACATGAAAAAGTTCGAAATAGCAGGGTTTCGAAACAACTAAGCTAGCATCAAATCACAAGAGTTTGTATTTGTATTGTTTATTTGAATAAGGGCTGATCCACAACTGTATGTAAGCATGTTAAGACGAATTTTCAAGCTTTCACAAGAGGATATGAAGATAAAGAAGATGGGACACTGCAAGTTGTCACGCAATATTACGTCATCGACTAATAAATTAGTGCGACTTCAATTAAAACTCGATATTTCCAGTTGTGCTCTGATGTGCTCTGTTGTTTGTCCATAAAAGTTGACATAAAATTCGAAATAACGAGGTTGAATTTAAGTCAAGGGGAACAAGTGTCATTTCGAAATAACCGAGTTCGAAATAGCCGATAGTAAATGACTGAAAAAATAACGTTAAATCCAAGGGGATTCAATTTGACTTCGAAATAACGGGGACTTCGAATTAACCGAGTTCAATATAGCTGGGTTCGACTGTAATTATGATAACTTCATTTTAACTCGGTTTGTTGGGGCCTATTAGGCGGAGTTTAACTCGGTTTGTTGGGGCCTATTAGGAGGAGTTTAAGCAACAGGATCTATGACTACCCAACTCTTGCCGCAGCCTTCCAAGGAAAACAAAAAAATTGCATGCTTTAGTTGTGAGTAATTGCCTCGTCCTCGACAGGCTGACAATACATCCAACAAAATCTTTCACAAAGAAAAATCCAAGAACGTAAAACGGACACAACAAGGAGCAAATGTCACTCACCACAAGTCGTTTTATTTCGAATTCGGCCTTTTGCTTAGCTTCTTCTGGTCCAGTCATGTAGATGCGGTCTGTCTTAATGAACAGCTGTACTCCCGACATTGTGCATTCGATTCAAGGTATGTTTTCCTTTGCCAATCACAGCTCCTTTAAATTTGCTTGGGACATTTACCACCGACGGCACCTTGTGCTGCATAAAGAAATAATTTGCGGCAAAGAAAAGCTTTTATTACTGGTTTATCTCAGTCTTGGCTACCCTATTTTATAGCTACGTTAACTGTCAAAGTTTGCATGCTTTTTCGCTTTTATAAAATGTATTGTTCTCTTCCAGCTATCAGTCATCAACTTAAGCTTGGATTTTGGCAACCTTCAGAGACAGGAAAGATATTCATATTGCTCTTTTTACCATTTGTAAGGGAAAATTTCATAAAGAAGTTGGACAAGTTGCAGATTTGACCGTATTTTTTTACCGAATATTATGCCTATTGTGCTCCCCATATGTTACAAGTTGCAGCAATTTGTTGTATATTGGTAAAATAAAATACAAACCAGCTTATTAGCTGCTCCAATATAAACCAGCTTATTATCTTCGTGTTTCACGAGCAAAAACTAGACTGCGTGGTCTCTAAGTTATACATGCACTTAGGCTGTACAACATTGGTAGTGTTTGTCATTGTTTTCGAACCAGTCGTGCAGCTTTTTTGTAACTAAAGCGGTCAAAGTATCTGTCAAAATATCTGCTATTGTTTATAATTATCATCTGCAACATCGCCATCGTCATCATCATCATAATTGCATTATTATTATTATTATTATTATTATTATTATTATTATTATTATTATTATTATTATTATTATTATTATTATTATTATTATTATTATTATTAATAGTAGTAGTACATAAAAGCGGTTCAAAAGTCCTACCAGGATAAGCTTCTTTGCGCTCTCCCTCTGCTCCTCCAAGCTCTCACGCGGAAACCGCCTTGAGAGTCCTCCACAGCAGCTCCCGACATCTTTTTGATTATTGTGATGTTCTTGCCTTGCTTACCAATCACAAGACCTTTGTACTCATCGGCGACTTTTACAAAACAAGTTTGATTTCCACTTTTATGTTGGACCTCTTCCTGTCTATCATTAGGCGTCCTTCTGTCACGCGGAAAATATATGTGAAGGTAGCCACCAGGTTTTTCATTGGTTGATTCGAAAGTGAAAGTAAAATCAGCTCATAGTGTAGCCAGACGATGATCCCGATGTTTCTTACTTCTACTGATCGGGAAGGTACTTTTAACATATGAAATGACGGTTTTGTTAACTGTTAGTGCTAATGAGCTAGAAGTAGCAGCTAAAAGTAGCTAAACGCTACTGCTATGCAACTAACAACAAGCCACATCTATAAAGTAATGACTGATAACTCAGAGCAGTTGATGTTTACTCAGTTTACAATCAGCCGGCTCAATCCCTCAGATTATGAAATTACTATTCTTACCCGTTTTTGCTTCTCCACTTCGACATTAATCATTCGACATTCATCAGCACCTTTCACTAGGCCAGGATCTGCAGCTGATCGTTTGCTATGTCATCACTGTTCCCGTGAACTTCACCCTCACTCTTTGAAGTCCCACATCGACACCCAACATCAGAGTATTTTATCTCGTGACACTGCAGAAAACAGAGTTTCTGCAACCAGTTTCCACAGTGGTGTATGTGTTGACGAAAGAGCTGGAATTTTTTTTGTTCGTTAGAATAAGCAAGGGGCAAGTTACTGTTGTCATGTGCAGTATTGCCCAAATGGGAGCCCACCCGTGATGGCTTGCCAAGTAAAGGCATGTCAGCAGGTGATGGATACTGCAGCAAGAAGCGGACTCCATGGATAAATCTGTAACCACCTGCAGTCTGTGCCTTTTCTTTCCAAGAGTGTGCCAGAACAGGTTCTGGGAGGTGGAAGCCTTGATTATCTTATCAATAATCTCCATCTCTTGAAACCTGGTAGGAAGGATGAATGTGTGAGGTATCAAAATGCAGCCTCAATAGCAGGGGTGTCGATGATTGTGCAGCTAAGGGGTGAAGTTACACTTCCTCTCGCTACCTCAATTTCAGTGTCTGGGATGGAGGTGAGAGGAAGAAGTGGTGGTCATTCAGTGGTCGAGTCTGTGTGACCTATGACTGTGAGCAACACACTTGGTTTTGCAAACATGTCAAAGGGTCACAGTCATGTATTCACAAGACAATTGTTAAGTGGTACATGATAGAGACAAGGCAATTTCCTGACCATCTTATGAGTTCACTTCCCAGAGAGGTGGACAGTGATGACTGTAACTCCCTCGATAAAGCTGATGGTGAGACTACTGAACCTGATATTGATGGCACTGAAGATCAGGAGCCTGCTATTCAAACCTCAAGGCAGTTCCCACCACAGGATGACAAGGTGAAGACGATGGCAGAGTATGTCTTCAAGGAGAAGAAGATACCTGTGATGCTTCCTGTTTCTTTGGCATCAGGTGCCTCTTCATTTCCAAAACGGTATGGAAAAAGTGAAGAGCATTTTGTTTGATGATATATATAAAATAGGTAAAAACTTTAGTATATGTTGATGTGTGAAGAATACACTTGCACATGTTTTTAACATCAAGATTGAAGCAAATTAGGTATTAATAGGAATGGACTGTGTATAAGTTTTGAAAATTTGTTCTGGACCATTGGATTTTATCAGGAGATTATTTTAACCAAATCTGAAAATATTGTTGCAGGGGAGCTCAAACTTTCTCCAGGATCCACCCCTGATACTGTTGTCTTTCTTCAATTGTGTTTAGTCTTGTACCTGCAGAGACACAGTGCAGTAGGTGCCCTGGCCAACCTCAGCTGAGTGAGCTGTCAGCTGTGACCAAGTGTGGGAAGCTATTAACACATGTACATCCAGGACTTATAACAGGTATCATTCAAATACAGTATGCAGACAGGCATCCCTTGTCATGGAGGTTACTGTCTCATGTACCATGAAAAATTCTGATTTTATAAATACAGGCACTGATTGTTCTATTATTTTTCATGTTGTGACAGGAATTGAAATATGTGTGAAATTTTGTCCAAGTTGTCTGCTGCCATACAGATATCAGGAATTCAGTGACCGGTGTTCATAATTTTAATGATTACTGGATTTTTAGTTTGGGTTTCATGGACCTTGTTCTACAGTTTTTCAAGGTATTTATCTTTCCTTTGTTGAGGTTATTCTACCTACCTAACTTTAATAATGTTTGTGGAATTTTATTACATGATAATATTAATAGTGTTATATTATAATATTAATTATAACAAATTTCTTATTTCTCTCTTCTTCTAAAAAATAAGCAGTGTTAATGGGCCATTTCCAAAGTGGAGCGGGGAAACTTATTTTTGCATTGTATTGTCTGTAAACATGCCACATTGCTATTGTTATGGCATAAGGGATATAAGTGTTTCATGTGATAAATTAATTAAGTGTATGTCCGACACCTGTAGGTTCATACGGCCTTCAGCCGTGTGTGCAAAGCAGTCAAGAACTGGCTTGGCATGGAAGATATGTCTGTACCACCGTCTGTTGTCCGCAACGCCTATCTGCATTTCGAGGCATTGTGTGACCACAAGTATGATTACTTTTGTGTCTTGTGTGGCCATCATCCACCATTCCTTGTAACAGATGCTGACAAGAAGGGAATGTTTGACTTGACAGGTGAATTGAAATGCTGCATTTACATATATTAGTGAAAGATACATGTATATAGAATAGAAAAAAACCTGTTTGATGGGAGATGGTGCATATATCTTTTTACAGAATACCTTTTGGTTTTTTGTTTTCTTAATATGGTATTTTTATTTTGTGCATTTTGTTGATTCCAGCAAGTGATCTGGAGATTCCACAAGATGGCTCTGATACAGTAGATGCAGATGCATTCTGGGATCAAGTCTGCCTTTCTATGGTTTTCAGGGGTTTCTCGCATTGTGGTAATACTTGCAGCATATTTTTATATCACGTAATTTATGTTTATACTTTCAAACGGTTGAAATATTCATGTAATAGCTATCCTGTACTTACAGCACTGGTAGGTAACAGCTATTATTATACAGCGCAAGGCGACTGATAATTTGTTCGTTTGTTGCCTAAGGTGTGTGCCTAAGGCTTGAGGTTCGGGTTCGATTCCCGACAGGGTCCTTGGTGAACCATGTTTCAAAGCATGAACATCATTAATCATTAAACATCATTTTTATGTTGCGTGTCAATGTTGTTGTTGTTGTTTTTTTGTCATCATTAGGTGTTTGGCTTGGTGCAGCCTGTCAACACGGAGTGTGCTACGGCATCAAGTGGCTTCTGAGGCAGGAGGGGGCGCGGGCCCATGTGGATCTCATCAAAAGCCTGGCACACCAACGCAACTTTGTGGTGGTTGATTTTGCAAATCAGGTGGCGACACACGGCAACAAAAGATACCCTGGTATGTTTTCGCCCTATGATGGTAGAGTTCTGCCAGCCACCGAGGAAAACGTGCATCTAGCCAAGGCTAACCAGGTATCGGTAGACATGCCATGGCTGGCTCGCGCTTCCAGAGGGGCAATGCCATCGTCTGACAACAGTGACAGCGTCAGAGAAGCTCACCCTATGACTAGCAGCAATCAATACTTTTGCATGTTCGATACATTCCATGAAGAGAACTCGTCAAGCGACAAGGATCTTCTTCGACGCACTCGATGTGTTAAACAGCTGGAGGGATGGTTTTGTACAGAGGTTAAGGAACAACTCAACAATGCCATGAACAAAAACACCTATTTCACCACACAAATGTCACCTGTCAACGCCATATTTGTCCAACGCCTTGCAATGGAACTTGCAAATGAAGAAAAAAACCTTAGGACAGTGAAACTTCAAAGGTTAGTCAGTAATCTATCGATTCGAAAAACAGAGCATCTTGTGAAACTGTACAACTCCGTTCGTAAAATATGTTGGCCTATGTACATAAGAAGTTGTACAGTTAAGCGCATGGTTAGTTCTACCCGTACGAATGAATCGTCATCACATGAATAGTATAATATTTGTTTTCTTATGCTACAGCTTATGCGACCGCTTACCCTCAGCACGAATGGCCAGCTTGTCATCGTTGTAGCCCCAGCAGGCACAGCTACTGCAGTTCCATTTGAAACCCATTCCACCCAGGCAGCTACTGCAGTTACAGAAGACGTCCAGCCCACACCGGCATCTTCAACAGGCACAGCAACTGCAGTTCCAATGGAAGCCCATCCCACCCAGGCAGCTACTGCAGTTACAGAACGCGCCCAGCCCACACAGGCATCTCCAGCAGGCACTTCATCTGACACACAGTCAATTAATGGAGTCGCGCACAGCTCAATGGTGCCAGTGAGAAGGCTACAATCAGTAACAAAAGGATACTTCCAAAAATTGATGTATCTCAGACACAAGTCATTGACCAAGCGTACTGAAAGGCGCGAAACCATTTTTCTCGCTCCTCCCCTCTGTACAATGTTGCGTGTGTTTGGGAAAACAAGTTCAGGCCACTTCAACATTGAGCGGGGGGGAGGGGGGGGGGGGGTTGTCTTTCAACTGAAACAGTAGAGAAATTACTGAAATTGTGCGAGTGTTCCAAGACTTTTGCCACTGATTGTCTTGACTGGTTATTCAGGAATATAACAAAAAATATGCTTTAAACACCTGTTATGACCTTGATTTCGGCTAATTTTCAGTAAAAGTTTACTTCTGCAAAAAAACGTATTGACATCGCTCAACGTCTACCGAAATCATGGCATAATTGTTTCAATTGATGCTTTGACTAATACCAACAGATGAGAAGCAAGTGTGATAACATAATGTGCTCGTAAATATCGTTCCGATTTTAAAAGAAACTACTATGAATACATATACAGTGTCGTATAGACCCACCAGATGCCCTTAGTTTGTATGTGGTTGGATTTTATATGAAATATGTGATACCTCTGACCGCGCGCGGGCGCCCACAGACGCGTAATCGAATGATGTTTCTAGCCGGAGGGTTGGATGAAGGGTCTTTTTGGTCGCATTGTAAAAAATGACGATTGTTACTAGTGATTAATGAAGGTGTAATTTTGTTTGAGCAGCGGAAAACTGAATAACGGAGCACTTTAAAATGTGCGCGAAAGTGGGAGCTTTTGACTGGTCAAACTAATCTGGTTACAGATGTGAGCTCAGCAGAGCGAGCCGGGTAAGGAAATTGTCGCTAACAGTGCAGCTTTAGCCGAAATAGCTGCGGTGTTTTTTTGAGTTCCATCAACGGGTCCTGGCTTTAGTCCAATTAAACTTAAAAGCCGGAAAGAATGTGACAGCGTGACACTGCTATGTTGAAAATAGAACTATGAACAGTTTTCTGTTCGTATTATCTATTTATCAAGATTCTCTAAAACAAACCGATCGTGAAAACCCACCAAAATCATACCAGAGGAAGACGAACTCCACTGATCAAAAACCGATATTCCAATCGTACATAAGTTATCAACTTAAACCCGTGGGATATTAGCGTGTCGTGTAACGATTGTCTTATGCTAATTAAATGGTTACCCAAGACTTGCAACACTTTCCTCGTTTTCTGAGCCGCTGCTGCTTAAAAATACTGTAGTACCCGGAAACGTATCCGAGCTGACAAAAGCCCGTTTGAAACCAACACAATAACCGAGAAAATCGGCCTGACAAACGATTTCTCACGAGTAACCACGAGAAACCACACCGATAATAACAAATACTCTGTTACAGCGGTTACTCGTGGTTACTCGTGGTATCTCTGTACATTTACAGCAAATCGTTTTCATTGTGAGCACAAAGGATGTGTCTTTTCAACCGACTAAGCGTTTAACTCTGTTCTTGCTCGGAATTTTGCGTATTAAAGTGAAATATGGCCACCATTCGTTATTCACGGGTAACCACAGAGGTCTCACATTTCTCTGGCTCAGTCTCCTTGCTTTTGTCGGTGTAATTTGAAACTGCCGAAGGAGCACAATCTCGCATAAAATCTTCGATCAGACTCCAATTCAAAAGGTTCAATGAAATCTACGTCTAATACGTTGCGTCCGCTTCACCCTTGTGCATCATTCAAACCGGGCAAAGTGACGGTTGGCCTTTGGAAGACTACATGTTTATAAATCATTAAATCAGAAACCAAACCGCGAACTCTTTATAAAGTGACCATATAATCCCCGAACGAAGTGAGGGAAATAATCACGACACCAATGCAGTAATACCGCTTTATACCGCCTTACTTGCTGACTCCAAGCGAGTCGCCATCTCGAAATTTAACGTTCGTCTTTCAGTCTGTCAGTCTGTCGTGCGACCTCGTCCCCAGTTCCTATCGCGTCGCTGCAGAACCAATAACAAAGGCCGAATCGATCACGTGTGGCCCTGTAGTTTTACTCGCAATAAGAGAAATTAGATTGAACAAAGCAACTACAGAATATCGTAGCTGTGTTCACGAATTTGGAAAACTTGGAACCGGAAAACTTGAAACACAACAGTCTCGCGAAGCTCGTCTTCAAAAGAGAAGGGAACAGGCACGAGCAAGGCGGAATCGTGAAACGATCAAACAGCGCCAAGTTCGTCTCGAAAAAAGACGAAACTCTATGACCGAGAGCATCATCAACAGAAGCGTGCCGAAGAAACGACTCCGAAAAGAAAACAGCGCATGAATGCCGATCGAAAGCGACATGAAGAGAAGCGGGTAACACAGACAACTCCGCAAAGAGAACAGCGCTTGAAAGCGAATTGAGACCTTCAGGAGAAAAAGCGGGCCGAAGAGAAGACTCCGCAAAGAGAATAGCGCATGAATGCCAACCAAAAGCGACATGAACAGAAGTTGGTAACACAGACAACTCCGCAAATAGAACAGTACTTGAAAGCGAATCGTGACCTTCAGGAGAAAAAGCGGGCCGAAGAGAAGACTCCGCGAAGACAACAGCGCATGAATGCCGACCAAAAGCGACATGAACAGAAGCGAGTAACACAGACAACTCCGCAAAAAGAACAGCGCTTGAAAGCGAATCGGGAGCTTCAGACGCCGTTTTGTGTTAAACTCAGATACTTATTCTATCTACTTATTCTTATTCTATATATATTCTATCCCGTATAGCTTGTAACTCGATCACTTCAAGAATGTATTAAAATCTGTATGCTAATCATTTTCCCTCGAAGTATTGTTTTACTACGCTTCTGTCGCCAGTTTCGGCTACCGTATTCGCTCAGAGCAATCGGAACTTGGAGTCTTGAATGATTTAGTCAGATGTCTTATTTTTCTATAATCTGACACGCGGTGATTGCAGCGAGAATCGTTCACAAGCCCTTAGAAGTATTACTGGGTCTGAAGCCCGTGTATAATTTGAAGTAAACCGTTCAAGTTTTGCTTTGATTCTGGGAGAAATCTTGCTGTTTTGAGTGGATTCACATACAAAACAATCCAAGCCTATTAAATATGCATGCCTGAGTCTGGTGCATGCATTCCAGAGTAAAAACAAATCGCACAGGACGCCTATTTAATTGTACTGCCTATGAATTCAAAATTGGAAAATCAGTGTTCCTTTTTTCCCGTACTACAACGGCCGACCAACTTCAAACTTTGAGTATTAAATTTTGAGAACGTGCTTGGCAGACTGTATGAATTAATTTGACGTGCCGACCATGGGAAATACGTACTTCGTGTCACGCAATCGATTCTTTTTTTCAACGCAAAAGTATAACACACCATTCTTTTTCTCCTTCCTTTGCGTGTAGCACTTGACTTCGAAGAAAAGATTGAGTCAACATTTCGGTAAAACAAAGGCTACTCTTGTTGGGAGTTACCAAAGTAAAAGTCCTATCAATGGCAGAGTGAGGGAGTATCTGCGATTATCGTATTTCAATCTAGTAATATGCGGTATCCTATCTTGTCGGATTTAGCAGAAAAGTGCAAGTCTTTCCCGGCTGAAACTTATAGATTACAAATAAACTGATACACGTAGTCTCAGACAATCAGTGACAAAAGTTCTTGGGACACTTTCAAAAATTGATGTATCTCAGACACAAGTCATTGACCAAGCGTACTGAAAGGCGCGAAGCCATTTTTCTCCCCCCTCCCCTCTGTACAATGTTGCGTGTGTTTGGGAAAACAAGTTCAGGCCACTTCAACATTGAGCGGGCGGGAGGGGGGTTGTCTTGCAACTGAAACAGTAGAGAAATTACTGAGATTGTGCGAGTGTCCCAAGACTTTTGTCACTGATTGTAGAGTTGTTCCCGGGTGTGGAGGGGTACTTCCTACCTGGTCAGTTTTGCCAGTCGCGCCTTCAAGGACGCAGAGGAAGTAATGCCTGCACCATAATCGCAGTAGTGACTGCAGTGCGGTTTCTCCGGGGGCTCTTCTATGCCACACCGTGTCATGCCGATGCAATGTGTCCATTTATTTCCCTGATGGCAGAAGGGAACCAAGTGTATGACAGGGTGGTTGGAGATGCTGCAAGAACTTTTGATGCGTATGAAGCAATTCAACTTGCTGGATTGCAAAGCACAGCAGAAGTTTCAAGGGTTGAGGGTTTGGTAGACACCGCTGACTTACCAAACCTGTGTAAGCAGTATTTTTCTCAAGGCGGGCCCACATTCTCATCCTACCACCAGATATAACTGTCCTCGTGTTAGTCCACAAAAACTCTTGTATTACACTTTTGGACAGCCACGCTCATGGTGAACAGGGCGCACTTCTTTTCACGTCTACCAGCCCTGTGACTTTTTCCGCCTATCTTCAGTTGTTCGCCTCAAGCGATCGAACGTTCTCCACGTGGAGCTTTAGGTGGAAACATTTTTTCCATTTCTCTAAAAGCAATTTAAGCATTTACTTTGTGTGAAATCGTTAGGGTTAAGGTTAGGGTTAGCCAAACATTGATTTGCATGTATCACGCTGAATGGTGACTTTGAAAGTAGCTTCATTTGTGTTCGTGGCACCGCGCCGTTATGTGGGCAGGTCGGAGATAATAGCATGACAGAATTGGCTGATTTTATCGAAATACCGTACAAAGTTATACTTTTGAAAGTTATTGCCGGTAAACTGGTATTGTTATTGCTCAGTTATCAGCTTAGAATTCAGTACTCTAATCAATTTGGTAAGGCTCTGAAAGATTGTGAAACAGTCGGAAGAGTCAGAGTTATTTCGCACGTTGCTGTGGGCGCGGCACGGCGACAACAAGTTATCTAGAGGGTGGTACATGTCGCACAGCCCGACCAAAAGTTTTTTCTAGTATTTTTATAATTGCTTTATCTTGCTGTGTTTAAGCCACTATTATTTTTAAAGGATGAGATATAATTTGGACGTTTGACACACAAAACTCACTTATTTCTGCTTTGAAAATCATCCAAAATAGCTTTTTCCACCGCGTTCGGGAAGATACATGCGCTTATACGGCATCGGTGAACGTCAAGGAACAATTGACAGGGATATTTGTTAAATTCGAGTGGAATGATGCCTCGAGTTCATTAAAAATTGCGTTTCTTAGAGTACGGCTTTGTCACAACCATGACAATTTTTTTCCCAGCCCCCCACCCCCTTCGATACCAAAAAAAGACGGCATCCTTAACTCTGGTTCAGGTCGTACCAAGAAGAGCTCAGACAATCCTGAAACGATTTATGGTATGTGCATTTCACATACAATTTCCTTCAGGTAAATATGGCATTTGTAACTACCTGATTATGTAGTTGCAAAACTGTGTTGGTATTGCTTTCAAGGGGGTAGGGATGAGGAAAGACGGCGCGAACTGGTTGATTTTTGCTCGAAAAAGGGATGAAACATCTTTTGTTCAGATGCTACAGAGTAAGGAACACCGAATATATCACATAGTGCGTAGAAAATGGATTTGAGCAATGTATGCAAACTAGTCGCTTTTTTCAATGAACCGGATGAGACTCGTTGCGCTTAGACGCTATAGTGCAGGAAATAAGGACAAATGCGCATAAAAATGAACAGAATGGGGTCAAAGCAGCATGTATGGTAAATACTCATGTTTTTGTTTTGAACCAGATTAAATTCCGTCATTACGTACTATATTGACCGAAACACGGGTAAAATCGCATATAAAACGCTGAAAAGATGAATAATTAGAGTCTAAATCGGTGGGTAGGAAACTTTCAGTTTACAAAATACAATACAATACAATACAATAGTTTATTTAACCACGTAACGTTTAGGAGTAATAACTCGTTAAAACACGCACGTGAAAGCAATATGAAGATATTAAGGTAAAATAAATACTAAATTTTGTTAAAATTACGAAATAAGCCAAAAACTACTATGCTAATATACATATCTAAAATACAGTGACTAACTAATTGTATAAAAATGGCGATTGACTAAGAAATACTGGCTAATGTACTATCTAATTACTTTTACTAGCTAATTACACTAATTACTACCATATTATTATTGAAAACTCCATTTGTGTCCGTATTAATCGGAGCAGATAAAACATGAGCAGCCGCTAGTTTCTGGTGACAGATTTACCTCATATAAAAGTTTCCTAAAAACTTTAATGTTATCCGTTTCGCGGACTTTAGCAGGTAAATTGTTCCATGCACGGCTAGTGATATAAGAAAATGAGTTGTGTAGCCAGTGAGAATTAAAACTAGGTTGTTCCAACTTGCTGCTGTTCCCTCGAAGATTATATTTGCTGACAGTGCGAGGCTTAAATAAGTCTTTCACGTATTGAGGACCTTGATCTTTAAGGCATTTACAAAGGAGGATCAGTGATTGGAAGTATCTGCGATGAGCTAGAGATTTCATCTTAGCGGTTCTAAGAATTGCATCATAGCTGTGTGAGCTGGATAAGCCAAGTATTGTTCTCAAGATGTAATAGTTGGCATCTTCCAGTCTTTTGGCTTGTCAATGCCAATCAACACTGGGCTACAGTACTCCAGGTGGGGCAAAATAAAAGCCTTGTATAGACGCACCATGATGTCCGTAGGTATAAAACGGCGCATTCTTCTCAGAGCTGCGGCCTTAGCATAGGCTTTCTTCAATTGAAGGGTGATGTGCAACTTGAAGGTCAACATTTTATCAATTGTAAGCCCAAGAATTCTCAGGTCATCAGAAACTTGTACGGCGGACTCATTTATTTCAAAAGTGTAGTTGTACATTGAAGGACCAATACCAATAGATTGGGTCTTGGAAGCGTTTAGTGTTAAGTAGTTGGAGTCAAACCATTTAGACAGGGTCTTGATGTTATCGTTAGTTATGAACTGTAGCACTACGGGTGATGCGTCTGAGGCGTATTCTGTGGTGTCATCAGCGTATAGTCTTAGTGATACATTTGATACAAAATAGTTCAGATCATTTGTGTATATATTGAACAAGAGTGGTGATAGGAGGGACCCTTGTGGTACACCCGTGTGTACAGCTGACCAATCCGAATGTGTACCGTCTATCCTGACCCTTTGTTGGCGATCTCTCAGGTAGGCGGACATCAGGTCAAGTGCGCCGTTTGTGAAGCCGTAAGATTTAAGTTTGGCTAACATCAAGCTATGACAGACCGAGTCAAACGCTTTGCTGAGGTCGACGGCAACGGCTGCAACATGGTGGCGTTGATCAAGGGATGCACGCCAGTCCTCCGTCATTTTTAGTAGGTCTGAGCAGCACGAGTGGCCCTTAAGGAATTCTGACAGATTCGGGGATAACATGGGGTGGATGAAATCGTACACCTGGGCATACATTACCCTTTCAAACACTTTTGAAAGTGCAGTTAACACTGAGACAGGCCTGTAATTCTTTTTGTCAATGCTTTCTGATTTCTTATAGACGGGGATTAGGTTGCTCCTTTTCCATTCCGATGGCCATGATCGATGGATAATAAAGTGATTGATCAACTTTTTCACTTCTTCAGCAATGGAGGGAGCAGACAGTTTTAGTAGTCGGGCTGATATGCCATCTGCACCGACAGCCTTTTTGGGGTTCAGGTCTTCCAGAGTTTTTCGTATAAATTCACCGTTAACTGGTTGAAAGGAGAACACATCTTGGGGGTGTCTCACAGCGATCGCTCTAACGCTGGGGTGGTTCGCAAGATCCTCAGTGGTAAGATTTGCTTCATCGCCGTCAACCGTCTGACTGAAGTATTGATTAAATGATTCAGCTATTGCCTGAGGCTCCGTGAGTACTTGGCCGTTGTCCACGAGAATGATCTTGCCATGTTTCTTTCCGCCTGTACTTGGCAGAAGGGGCTTCATTTTCTTCCAGAATTCTCCCTGGTGGCGAGCATTAGATGAGACGTCTTCACAAAAGTTCTTCATAGCACTGCGATTCATAGATGTTACTTTGTTTCTTTGGACTCTATATGTCTCCCAGGAAGTGCTGGATGGGTTTCGTTTGTGTAGTTTGTATAATCGGTTCCGACGAGATATTTCGCGGAGAATAGTTGGCGTAATCCAGGGTAGTTGGTCCCCTCTTATTTGCTTTGTCTTTATTGGGGCGTGTTTATCTAATACTTGCTTGTAAAGTGCTGACCAGTGTGCCCAGATGTCATTAGCGTCCTCATAAACGTACGAAGAGTCCCAGGGGACACGCTGAAGATCTTTGAGGAAGGCCTCGGTGATAAGGTCCTTCATACTCCTGTACTCGATAATGCGTGGGCTGGGGCGAGGGAGCTTACTCTTGCGAACGGTGTAAATGAGATCGTGGTCGCTGATTCCAAGGTGAAGGGATCCGCTTTTGGCGTACCTATCAGGGTGACTAGAGAGGACAACGTCAATTAATGTGCTTGATGTGGCTGTAACGCGGGTTGGCTCTGTGATTTGGTTTGCGAGGCAGAACTTGTGGCAGAAGTCAGTTAGGATTCTGTTGGGGGATCGTTCTTTATCTGTGGTCATATCTATATTGAAGTCACCTAGTAGCAGTAGTTCAATCCCTTTGATCCTCAGCATTTATATCATTCGGTAGGGGGCTAGAATCTATTGAGATCTCTCGTGATGCAGATTTGGAATACTTATGAATATAGTGTTAGGGGATTCCTGCTCTCCGTCCCTCTCCAACACAGCCTACGGTCTTTCGTGTAATAAACATATAGCCAGTCAGAACACTGTAGCTTTTGTAAACTCTATTGCTTTATTGCAATCTATTGATACCACCGAGGGAATAAGGAGTTATTTTTATCTAATTCTCGCAAATGGGAGGTTGGCCAACCGAAATATAAATAAAAGGCGTCAATTCATTACCGGCAACGGATGGTACTTACGACTGAATGAAGGAAATTGGCCCAAAACAAGTAGCGCGCCACCTCTAAGCTCATGATGAAGACGAGCAATAAGGCTAAAGGTGGTGTTAGTCGATTGGCAACGACTGTGTGCAACGACACGATGTTGCGCTAAAAATCGTTCAGGTGTAACCGCATTGGGTTTTCATTATTTTGCAGTACTGACGCATTGTAAGTTTTTGAAAGCGATTCAAAAACTTGCAACACCGTTGCGTGGATTTGATGTAATATATCAAAAACGAGTGCGAGTGTTTCATCACCCGTTCCAAACACCGAGAAACAGATGAAAGAGGTGTTTGGAATGGGTGATGAAACACGAAGCACGAGTTTTTGATATGGCTTCTCAAATGTGCATAATAATGTTCGGCATGCCATTTTATAACAATAATTTTTACTCTTTCAACCGAATATAATGACGTTGCTTTGATTGGTTGCAACTTTTGTACCTCATTAAGAGCTATTATTTATCAGGTCTCTCCTGATTTATCTAGGGAGCGCTTTTCACAAATTGTTTGAATGATTCACTCGATAGCGCCGCAGTTTATTCGGAGCTACGAGCGTTATGGAAGAAAGTAACGAAGGTAGCCGTTTCCGTCCTCCAAAAACCGGGGAAGAGGAAAGTAAACTGCTAAACGAAAGCGTCCCCAAATCGACAAGTTACAAGAATAAATGGGCTCTCAAAGTTTTCCATGAATGGCAGATGAACAGAAAAGTGAAAGTTGCTGTGATGGATCCCGGTGGCGTGTTTAAAGATTGTTCTAAGCTGCACAAAGTTGATACGGTGACTACAGATATCGCAAACATGCCGATACGTTCAACTACTGGCTGAGTAAATTTGTGCAGGAAGTATCGAATAACAAGGGCGAGAGATATCCTGCCAGGACAGTTTATGGCATAGTCTGTGGTCTTCGAAGGCATTTGGTTGAATCAGTTGGGTCCGAAGCGCTAAATCCTTTGGATGCTATTCCCCCATTTGTGAGGTTAACATTATTGTCAATGAACAAAAGTAGAGTAGCAAACAAAGTGTGAATCCATGTAATTTACTAGGATATTCTAGTAATGCCAGAGTGCCGGAATCATTAAAAGTTGCATTTGTTGTGTTGTTGAATGTGTAATTTCCCTTATTTGCTTGCACGACCCTTGATGCCCAATGAAAACGCAGAGGAAAATCACTGGTGATTTGGATATGTAATCCAAATCACTAGTGATTTTCCTCTGGGTTTTCATTGGGTACGAAGGTTCGTGCATGTGACCAAATACTATTCCCCCATTGGCTGATAACCTCATCCATAATTAATGAGTTTGAGAACTGTAAATCGTCGTTGCAAATCGACCGGTGTAACACCAGCTTAAGGCACCAGAACCCAGGCTATAGCAAACTAAACTGACTTTCCCTTAAAATGGGGGGTTGCAAAAAAAAAAAAAAAAAAAAAAAGAAATTGCGCAAGGTGTAAAACAATGTACTTGGGATATGGGGATCTTCAATTTTTTCTGGCAGTGGAGCATCTACCTTAACATCCACAGAACCTTCTAGCATATTTGCGGCTTTTATTGCAAACAAAAAGCGGATTCGAAGACTGATACGCAAGGAATCATTCCCCAACCTTACGCAATTTCGCATAAGGTGCTTGGGTCTCCCAAGGTGCTGATATAGCTAGTTCCCGCGGGACTTGGGGTCGGGCGTGAAACAATGCAGCAGCATACAAGATGGCAGTGATGCTACAGGCACTGCTGCCATTTCTACCTGACTGAAAGCTGTTGGAAAAAGCCAATATCCCATCCTCCCATTACTATGTCTATACAGAAAGGCACTACTAGAAATACGATAATCGCAGAAACCCCCTCACTCTGCCATTGATGGGATATTACTTTGGAAACTCCCAACAAGAGTAGCCTTTGTTTTACCGAAATGTTGACTCAATCTTTTCTTCGAACTCAAGTGCTACACGCAAAGGAAGGAGAAAAAGAATGGTGTGTGTTATACTTTTGCGTTGAAAAAAGAATCGATTGCGTGACGAAGTACGTATTTCCCACGGTCGGCACGTCAAATTAATTCATACAGTCTTCCAAGCACGTTCTCAAAATTTAATGCTCAAATTTTGAAGTTGGTCGGCCGTCGTAGTACGGGAAAAAAGGAACACTGATTTTCCAATTTTGAATTCATAGGCAGTACAATTAAATAGGCGTCCTGTGCGATTTGCTTTTACTCTGGATTGCATGCTCCAGACTCAGGCATGCATATTTAATTGAAATTGCGGAGTTGTCTGTGTTACCCGCTTCTCTTCCTGTCGCTTTCGATCGGCATTCATGCGCTGTTTTCTTTTCGGTCATAGTTCCGTCTTTTGTCGAGACGAACTTGGCGCTGTTCGATCGTTTCACGATTCCGCCTTGCTCGTGCCTGTTCCCTTTTCTTTTGAAGACGAGCTTCGCGAGACTGTTGTGTTTCAAGTTTTCTATTTTCGTGAACACAGCTACGATATACTGTAGTTGCTTCGTTCAATCTAATTTCTTATATTGCGAGTAAAACTACAGGGCCACACGTGATCGATCCGGCCTTTGTTATTGGTTCTGCAGCGACGCGATAGGAACTGGGGACGAGGTCGCACGCAAGACTGACAGACTGACAGACGAACATTAGATTTCGAGATGGCGGCAGGCTTGGAGTCTCCGATAAGGCGATAATACTACTGCATTAGCGTTTTGAGTATTTCCCTCACTTCGTTCGGGGATAACAGTTAGTTCTCTTTTATTTTCTGTGCAGGTCACAGTAATATCAACAATATCAATAACGAGGTCCTCATTATCGGTTACACCATCACCACCCACGTGTGAACCATCAGCTGGCGAAACAATATCTGGCAAAAAAAAGGAAAGAAACAATAATCTGCGTTAACTTTCAATGGTATTTGGACAAAGTAACAGAACAAGTTTCATTGTTTCATCAAACCTGTAACTGTACCGATTTCAGTCCGATTTCCTCTTTTAAACCCGGGGAAAGTCTCTCTACGTAAAAACCAAAAAAGTTTAACATTTCATTTATCAACTTTCGGTCCTCGTCGCTTGATCATGCCATTCTTCTCGAGGATTATTAATTTACCACGAACAAGAACAAGAACACTTTCAATGAAAGGAAATCAAAAAGTCCTCACAGTACAAAATTGATACTACCTCATATAGATACAGCAATGAAAATAATGTAAACTGCCACTTGGTAATAACTGCATGTTAAACCTGATGTATGTCAAGGGAAGGTACCCTTGAGAACCTCTGCGCCGTCCAGCGATGGCTCAGTGATCGTATTGTATCTGGACACCACAACTTCCAATTCTAGTTTCTCTTGGCAAATCTTTCGGCGCAACTTCATGCGTTGGAGTACTCTGAAATTCTCTCTTAATATATGATCATTTCTTTCCAGAGGATGTGTTGGACACAAACTAGGCCTGCCCCATGGGGCATTTGACTGTCGGCAAAAATGTTGGTCAGCGTTTGCAAGCTAAGGATTTTGTAATTCTCTGGTTTCGCATGGTCGTATTAAATGTGTTTGTTTTGTAAAAAAAAAAAAATGACGTCAGTTTTTTATGTGTCTATCCTCTTATTGATCGTGAAATACATCATAACATTGTCAAAAAGCTGCGGATCCACTTGGCGAAGCGCCTCGTGGATCCACATTTAAATAACAATATGATCAAAGAAACCACTCTGCATATGGTATTCTTGTGGTTCTGGTACAGTATACATAATGTAGAGATTCCTGCAGCCAAAGCAATGATAATGTGGCTTCTCCCATCATGTTGGGTCCTTCTTGTTCGAGACCGTGAGACATGTTTTTTTGTATTTCAGGATGTTGTATTCTGTAAAACACAATAACATAAAACAAATGCAGCCAGTGTTTCCAGCGAATCACACAAACGCTAGCCCAAAAAGACGAAGACGATAAAAAGTGCCTTTAGCTTTCTCTCGTTGCCCTTCAAGAACAGGAAAGAAGAAGAGACTGTAGAGGAGGCATTACAGCCTTAATAAACCGTCAGCTGTAACATTATTTCCGATATTTTTCAATTACACAAACTGGAATACTGAAGTTGCGCTTCTAGAAACGATATAATAAGTGTAAATGTACTGTCTGCAGACCGTTACTTTACGGCCATTGCTTGCTACAGTAAATACAATGCTACATTCAAGCTGTATGACGTACCTGCGAAACAAATCCTGCTGTTCCAGTGCACCGACATATGATGATATTTCCCACGCCCTGCGTGGGTACTAATCTGAACACATATCGTTTTTGAATGTCGTTCACGGGGCGACCTCCCCGCGCAGCGGGGTTTGCTGGGAAGAACCTCGGAACAGAATCACGTTGCCGCTGTCCACGCGCAGCGGGGATTGCTGGGTAAAACCTTCAACTTCGTTCCCAGTCTCTTCCCTTTCCCGGCCGAACACGTAAGCTTTTTGCGATTTGAATGTTGTTCGCGGTGCGACCAACCCGCACCGCGGGGAATGCCGGGTAGAACCTTGAAACAGAGTACCTCGTTCCCAGGTTCTTTCCCCTCCCGAACACGAAGGCTTTTTTGCGATTTGAGTTGTTCGCGGGACGACCTACCACCCGCGCCGCAGGGTTATTGGGAGTCCGTTGCGAAGCAACAGACCATCACTTCATCTGGGAAGGTACTGTACTAACACGACGGCCTTCAAAGGTGATGACAAGACAAGCGAACAACGGTACGCCGAGAAGCAAGACGAAAAATCCGATCGGAGAAACACTAGCGGTTGATTTATAGCTGAGATAATCGGTCGACCGTTCACAGCTGACTGGCATTTACCTTCTTGGATCGAACTTTTATAAACCATTTGAATTGCCTAACATGGTTACTGGCCCTTAAAAGCAAGTTATGATCAAGAGCAAGGCCCGAGAAACAATTCAAGACAGAAAATAGTGCTTGAAGGGCGGCCGATAGCTCCAAGACGGGGAAGGTTAGACACGTAAATTTACTTTGTTCACGTCACTCAATTCGTTCGTTCTGCATTAATGCTTCGAGTTTATCGAACATTTTGTTACCGCGGTAAAACTTGGTTGTTGCAATGCTATACATTTTCACGACAGAAAATTGTTTTGACCATTTGAGTCTCGACATTTAAATCAACTTCCAGTGTCGCATACAATGCAGAGGTTATTTTGCCACTTGACAACTTGCTCAGACAAAATCACAACATATCACTCACACAGAAGAATCTTGGTGTTTCTGTGCATTTGATTAGAGTAAATCATTTCAGTCTATCAAAGAACAGATCAAAATATTTGTCCTCTGTGAAATTATACCTGCAGTGCTCAGTCAAAGTTTTGAACACACTGGAGTAAAAAATCGTAAAACCTTTCGTATTTCAAGAACTTGTGAGTTTTGGTTTGAACATGCAGTTTTTTAACTGCCCATGCAGCTACTGTTATCATGTACTGTATAACACTGTATAAGTACTATAAGTCAGTGGCCTAAACTTTAGAGTACCCAGCCAATAACTTTCTAATACAGTTTTGTCTTTGCTTTGTTCTAGAAGTATCAGATATATGAGAATATATTAGAAACAATAAGTGGCTGGGTGTGCTATAGTTCCTTCATACAGGTAACCATCCCTCTTCTCTCACAAGGTCAATTTAAAGAAATATGCCTCTCTCAGTCTAATAAGCTCCCCCCCTCCCTTTCCCTTGCTATAAATAATTAATTAGTATATATACTATATTATGAAATGTGTATAAACAGAATGATGTTTCAGTAAACTAGAAGTTATTATGAATTATTATTTTATCAATTTGGCATCAGGAAAAGAAGTGTAATTTATTGCTGCATTTCCTTTTGCTTTTTTGTCAATTAGCTGTTTAGCTGTACTATACAACATCACTGTATTAAAATTGCCATGATCTAAACAAGTTCAAATTAGATAACACTGATCAGTGTTGTATCCAGGATTTCAAAACTGGGGGTCCTTCGGACCCCCTCTTCCAAAATTTAGGGGTCCAAATAGGATTTTGTGGGATCCAACTAATTTAATATTCATTTTTAATATTAATATTCGTGGTGCGTCATTATTCACATTGCTTATTTTTGTACCAAACAAATAACAAGCCGATAGGACATTTTTATGTTCCTGCCACATTTTGTTCTCTTTCGAGGAGGTTTTCGGCTAAAAGTATTTTATTGACGTCCGCCATACGCACAAAACATATTTATGCAAATCTGAACTCAATTCTTTGGGTTATCAAATTTCACCACGCTACGCGAAAAATTGACAGCTTGATTTTCAGTCGATGTGCAAGACTACAGGTCAATGTTTTAAGATTTGTATGCAGACAGATTTCGACCGTTTGTCATATTAAAAGCGGTGTCGTCGTGATCGATAAAAGGTGTGCACGTCGCGATAAACTGAGCCGCTCGAACAGCCAGTGGTTTACAGTAACATTTGATCGAATATTTGTTCAGCCACACTCGCATTCTAGGATTTAACCCTTAGAAATTGTACTACTTTTTTCGTGTCGTATGCGACAGAAAACCAAATCACAGAGTAATTTTTTATTCGCGTCGTAAGCGAAAGTTGCAACGCGTAAATCGGGCTTTACCGACGCGCTATCAGTGGTGAAGGATCAGCGTCGGGTTTCCGCTTAGCGGGTCGCGTTCCGAAAAGAGTCGCTTGTCAATTAATTTTTCGAGTGCGTCCAAGCGGACGCACTTGCTGGAATTTTTTGCGTCCAAATTGAGATTTGTGCGTCCCAGGACGCAATGACGCGCTCTGGATACAACACTGACTGATGAGTCATATGCCCCAATCAGTGACTCAAGGTCAACAATCAATTTGCAAAGATATATATTTTAATTTATATGCCAGAAGAGTCAATTTGCATTAACCACAGTTAGTATCATTACTACATACTTACTACTTACTATTAATTTCTTCCTTTTCCTAGGTAGATTTGGTGATAATTATAATTTAATAAGTTTTCTTTTGAACAAGTTTCAAAGTTTCCAATGCAGCTGCATGACATTAATTTCTGGTGAGATATAATTTACATCCACATAATATCCACAATTAGCTTTCCCACCCACCCACCCACCTATCTCATGCCACAGAACACATTTTACAATATTCCTAATTATACTTTGATGCTTGTTTTGTTTCCCATAGGTCCCTAAATATCAAGACAAACATGAAGTTCACTAAGTCCAACTGGAAAAAGTATCTTTCTGTGATTAGGAATAGTTAGTTTATACCCACATGGCATGGGAAATGAGACTTTTTAAAGACAAGAATGTCAGTACAGTACTAAACTGATGCCCTTCTCGTGTCTCACAGTATCTTACAGTACTTGTGGTGGATAATGTGCAAACCTGGCTCTCATTTGTCTAATATTCTGTAGAATTATTGTATATTTATAATGCATTTTTACATTTTCACTCACAGTAGAGTACAGGGGAGAGTATCGGGCTAGGGCTATATTTCTCTGGCATGGGATTTTGTGTGTTTGTACATGTACTATACAACACTTGCAACAATTGAGAACTTCTGAGAAATATATTGTAACCTACTTGACAAGTATCTATATATTTCACCTATGAATGTGGTGCTAAAACTGACTCTGTATACTTTCTTATGAGACAAAATAAATTACTGTGAAATGGACATGGAATGATGAATAATATCGTGAGAACTTTCTTCTTTCAAGACCATCCTACATATTATATAATGAAACTACTGTACTCTAAAAACAGCAATGGGCCCTGGTTGGGGGGGGGGGGGGGGGGGGGGAGTACTCTTATATATACAGTATGTCATATAGGTATGTGCCACCCCAAAGGGTATTGTTTTCAAACATTTTTAGTCTGAAATAGGGTATAGAGTTTGCCTTTTTGGTCTGAAATAGGGTATCGATTTTGTGTTTTTGGCCTGGAATAGCATATATAGAAATGTGTCACCGCAGACAATGCATGGCAAATGGAAGAAAAAACAGGTGGAAACTGTTGCAAAAGAAATAAGTCTCAAAAATAGGTCTGAAATAGGGTATACATTTATGGAGTATGGGTCTGAAATAATCCCCGAACGAAGTGAGGGAAATATTTACGACGCTAATGCAGCATAGTCGAATCATTTGAAGACTCCAAGCGCGTCGCCATCTCGAAATCTAATGTTCGTGTGTTTGTTTGTGTGTTTGTGTGTTTGTGCGATGCGACCTTTTTAGGCCAGGTGCCTAAGGCAATGTCCAAATAAGGCAATGACGTAATCATTATCGACTAGCGTCACAGAAAGATTTGAACGAAGCAACAATATTGTACATAACTGCGTTCACGAAAATGAATTATTTGAAAACTAGAAAACTTGAAACAGAACGGTCTCGCGAAGCTCGTCTTCAAAAGAGAAGGGAACAGGCACGGGCAAGGCGAAATGGTGAAACGATCGAACAGCGCCAAATACGTCTAGAGAAAGGACGACAATCACGTGCCGACGAAAAGACTCCACAAAGAGAACAACGCTTGAAAGCAAAACGGGAGCTTCGGAAAGAAAAGCGGTCCGCAGAAAAGACTCCACAAAGAGAACAACGCTTGAAAGCAAATCGGGAACTTCAGAAACAAAGGCGGGCCAAGCAGAGAACTCCGCAATGAGATCCAATCGCCAGCGAGTAGCTTCTCGACGTGCCAGTGAATCGTCTGAACAGAATATCCGCAGGCTTCAAGCTCAAAATGGAGCCAACACTCGACGCCGACAACAACGTGCTGCAGTTGTCGAAAGACGTCGCAGACAGAAACAACAATATTTGCATAATCGTGGGTGGGCAAATCCAGAAACTTCTCCATTTAACGAACAAGAATGGGTGCGGGAAGAACTCACTGCCTTTCACCGCTTTGAGGAAAATCTCCGACACTTACGCTGCAAGGTATGCAAAGAAACATGGCCGATCACCAACCAAAGTATGTCCGAGCAGAACTACACTTGCACCAGGTGCAAGCGCGACAAAAAGACTTCGTGTCGATTGTTCTCGGCGGACAACGACATAGATCCTGGAACAGTGCCTGCAGAAGTACAGGACCTCACCGAAGTAGAGGAAATGTTGATCGCCAGAGCTTTCCCCATCATGTGTTACCGGAAACACGGCGGCCAGCGTGGGTACATAGGTCATGTCCTCAACTTGCCACAGGATGTTCAGGGATTTCTCACCACTCTTCCAGCCAACGTGAGTGATCTGCCCGTTTTTATCATCAGGAAGCAAGGGGCAGGTAAGAATTGAAAACTATTCTGTATGGCTTTTATGGTTGTTGTATTTATATTTTTGATTCTGTGTATTGATGGCCAAATTGGCAAAATTATGCATTAATTGCAACACGGCCATTCTTTGTAATTGTTTATTTTCAACGAAGAACAGCTGAACAAACATGCATGGTGATATTTTGTTCCTGAATGTTCCAAAAAATTTTGAATCTGAACTCATGTTTATCAGACCACTGAATGTGTTTTGTTATTATTTGCTGCATTTTCATACACAAGGATCGAAGAGAACACAATACTGTATACATGTGTTTGTACTTTGATTTACCATTGCAAAAGCTGTAGTTTGTGTTTTTTAGAATATTTGCCAATTTTTACTACAGTATTAGTGCCTAATTAATTTACAGTGATTTATGATCTATGCAGTGAAGTTTCTTTAGCTGTTCATATGAGGATGTGCATTTGTTTTTATGCCATGTACACTTGACACTACGCTCGGGGATAACCAAAAACATTTATAGCAGTGTTTTGAGGAAAGAATTGGCCTCTATTATCAGGACAACAAGTATTTATTTACAGTGCACCAGTTCCTTTGCAGCATCCTTCCAAGATTTATGTCAATTGTGGATGAATAGTACAGGTTAGCTATGAAAGTGCATTGTATTGTGTACATCATGTGAATTATCTTATTAATCCACTTAAAACTTGGTGCCTTTTCTGATTTTTGTAGGAGCAAAGAAAGAGGTTCCTTGGCTAAACTTACACTTCGGTCCAAATAGAAGTTCAATTTCTATGTTGTTTATAGGTAAGTACTGTATAATAAATTTGCAACAATATGTACCAAAGACAAAAACCTGAACATGTGTTTTCATCTCCAGAGATCATGCTAAAGGAAATATTAAAGTGAAGGAATCATGCTGAGAAGTCAACTCCTGTGCTGTTAAGGGATCCTCATATACCAAGTCACTGACATCATGAAAGTGTAAGATTGTCAGGAGCCAAAAATGAACTCAATGCTGATGTGTACAACCCGATTGTCTGGTCCAACAAGAATGCCAAAGGAAAATGTTCTCAAAAGCATTGGCCTGAAAATTCTGTATATTCTGTTGAGTAGCCACAAAAAAATTTCGGTATATCTGTATGTTTTCTTAAAATTTGGAATGGTACTGTACTGTGCTCAAGTGGATGACATGCTCAGAGCCAAGTATTTTTTTTCTATGTGTACCTTTTTGACACAAGGTTTTGTTATTTACTTATTTGTTAGAGGGTTGTTTGCTTTTTATGAAGGAAAACTTCAGTACAGTTATGTAATATAAGTGGCAATAACATGTAAGGCCAGCACCAAGGTAGACAGTAACCAATGTTGTAACAACAAGTTTAAACCCTTTCACACCTAAGAGTGATCAAATTCAATTTTCTCCTTCAGTTGAAAGTGTACTGTATTGTACAGTATAGAGAATATATAGCTTTTTGTACCTTTTTGGTTAAGTGAATGCTGACTAAACTGTCACTTCTCACTACATAATTTATTTTATATAATGTATTTTGAAAAAGCTGAGAGATTCTGCATTTAGGCTTGGGAGTGAAAGGGTTGTTTACCTGTATTAAGTTCATGATAGTTATTATTCCCTTATCCTCCAAGGGATTGTGCTCCTGCATGCTTTTGGTTGAAGAGTACGTTCCTACTTTTTCCTACAAGGTTTTGGGTTTTCGTACCAGGCAGGAGCACTTGATGAAGCTTATATAACACAAATGTATGATAAAAAGGGCACACAATGATTAGTGTGCTGTATGATGATGATGACAATAAGATTAAGAATAAAAAAAATTGATGCTGATATATATGTTGTTTTCTTATTGGGTCAGAGCTTAGTAACACAAAGTTACTATATTTCAGACCACTCTTTTTCTCTTTTAAGTGTTCAGCACTTGGTATAGTACAAGTAGTAAAACGTTATTTTAATACGCTTGCCCCGTCAACTACAACAAGCTGGTTACATCAAAGGTCGTATAAAATAGACACATTACTTCTATGTTTATTTTTTTCCGTCGAAACTTCTAATATATGCCAGTGCAGGACGGAGTGAGGGGGTATCTGCGATTATCGTATTTCTAGTAGGGTATAGTAAATCAGATATTTTGGTCTGAAATAGGGTAAGGGTTTTCAAGTCCAGGTGGCACACCCCACCCAAAATTAGGATGAGTGTCCCCAGAATGGAACACATGCTAATATCATGTAAATGCTAATATATTGAAATGTGTGGTGTAAGCATACAGTACATGAGAGCTCTAAGCAATGTCATGCATAATCGATTACTTGGGCGTGGGACCTTTGCGAATATCGTATTTCTAGTTTAACTTCGAACGGATTCGAAAGGCAAGTGGACATAGAGGGCAATGGTAAAGCCCTCTCGGCAAACCAACACAAGTCGAACAATCGCTGGCACCGCATTCTACCAGCTTAAGAACCTTTCCGGCGTCGATTTTAGTAATGGAATGATGAATACAATGAAGTTCTTCTTCCGCCATTTTGAATGCTGCTTCGCGGCTGGAGACTGGTACTCAGAGCCCTGTATGAGTACAGGAGAGCCTTCCATGCGCACATAATAGCCCTGCAGCGCATGTGTACATATGGCGGCTTGTCTTGTATTCCATATATGGTAGTCGTACGATAAACCCTACTCGCCACACCGCCAGTTACTCGATTTTGGCTCAGACACCCGGCAGTATTTACACATCGTAAAAAGATGCAGTGTTTTGACCTGTTCGTCACAACTGGTCAAGTGGTTTGAACCAATCAGACATTCGGTTGCGGTTATTCCTGGAAAGGCGCAATTAGTTCGGGGGAGTTCCCGGAATAATTTGTTCGCGGAAGTAGTTTTGCAGCAGCCGTTTCGCCCCGAATCGAAAGTCGTTTCGCACTGAATTGAAAGTTGTTTCGTCCTGTATTGAAAGTCCCGAGGTGACCGAGCTTCGAATGACTTGAAATATTACGTCTCAAACAAATTCACGACAACGCGTGCTGATCGAACATAAAAACGCTTCGACAAGATTGGTTTTCATATTTTTTCGATGTCATTATGTTGGTATTGGAAGTTTTGAAGAGGTGGTACACCTCAGCTGACGTGCAATGTAGCCAACTTGCAAAATACTGGTATAGGCAAGGCGCTTCATCGACGAAGGTATAGTTGTTTTGCATTTTAACAGTATGGCATCCGTAAAGGAGCTTGTCGCACAGATCTGCAAAGATCCACTTCTTCTTCATGGTATCGAGACTAAGTGCTCAAAAATATTAAAAGAAGTCAAGATTCCAGCAGGATGGACAGAAACATACAAACTGGAAAACTGCAATCCATCGTACAAATTTCGCGTGAAGCTTATGAAGGATTTTGTCGATGTGAAGAAAAGTGAAAGCTACACTATTATAAACAACAACAAGCAGGAATTCACTGAGGATCTGACAGGGTTTCTCTTTGAGAAAGAAAGCCACTGTTCTGATAATGATTTGCATCTTCCAAACGAAAGTTCGTATCCAGATCTGTTTGAGAAGAACTGGAAGATCGAGGGAGTTGTGGTGAGGAAGTCAGCCAGCCGTGCTTGTGTGCTAGTCAAGTCAGCAAGGCCTCGGGGTTCTCCAAAGCAAGAGGAGATGATCTTGTCCTACAATGCTCAGCAGTTTCCTGGACTTGGCATAGGCCTAAAAGTTGGAGACATCCTTTGTGTTGCATACAACAAAAGGAAAGGACAGCAGGTTTTAGAACCTGAAGTTGTCGGGTACAGATGACATTTCATATAAAATATGAACCTATAAAAAATGTTGTGATAGTCTTCTTTAGGAGTGACCATTTCTGTTAATCAATATTGCTGACTGATCAATATTATTAAGTACATAATAATTAGAGATTAACTAGACTCTGGCACACAGAGATATGAAATTTATTCTTCAAGTGTTCATCAAGATGAATATGAGAAAACAAATTTCATGTCTCGAAGCATCCATGTATATCAATCATTCTGTTTATTTTATAGACATTGGTGTATGTGTTCGCCATTGAGAAATGTAAAACATGCAAGGTCACTGATTGGCTGATACCAACACTGGTAAAGATATCTTAATTTTACGTGTGTTCCCACAGATACAACATTTCTCAGTGGCGGAAATCTCTGTATTGCACCAGAGTTCATGTAATAAAGTGTATTACAGTCGAACCCCGCTATTTCGAACTTGGTTAATATTCGAAGTCTTAGTTTGTTATTTTGAAGTCAAGCTGAATCCCCTTGGATTAGCTTGGCCAGCTTGACTAGCTCGGATATTTCAAAACCCCACTATTTCGAACTTGGCGAGATCTTACAAGATCTTAAATAGATCTTACAGGATCTGGCAAGGTTACTTGCGGTATTACAGGATCTAGGAATTATGTCACAAGAAAGAGCATGTCATTATTAAGGCTACCATTAGTTTCAGAAAGTTTAGCAAATACAAATGGAGTGGCAAATGCTAAAAATCAGAAAAAGAGGAAAATAAGCCTCCCCTGTAACCAATACACTCTATGTTTATATATAATGTCTACAGTCTCTAAGCTCTTTGATGCTTAATTGACCCTCTCACCAGATATGCTTTGCGCGCCCAGTGACTGATGGCAGCCATTTTCGTATAATACCAAAATGGTAAATTCTCATGTTTTTCTATGTTTTATCATGAAATATATCAGCACAAACTCAACGTGTATTAAATATGGCAAGCAGCAACAGTCAGATTGATCAGTTATAGCGTGGGTGCCTCAGGAAAGTCGAGCTCCATATGCAAGTATAAACATGGGCATGCATTAAAGCATCTATGGTGAGAAGGTCTCTTAAAAGTTGGCCATTTGGTTTCAACCATGCTGAAACCTAAATCGCTTACTAATTTGGATGTGCTAATTAATTCTTGTGACAGGGTTATTATGGTACTGTAATTTGATTAATTATGTACACTTCGGTTGGTATCAGTCTTTTCATTTCTAAAGTGGCCAAATGCAACCATATTGTTATATAATGTGTATTTTGATTTCATCCTTGGATGTATACAAATTGTATAAATCATCTATTTTTTCTAATAGGCATTGTTTGCTGGAAGAATCTGAAATAGACTGCTTACTGTCCAAGCTGCTGGAAATGAAGACAGCTGTATCTGCTATGCTGATTGAAATCAAACAAAGGTACAGTACAAGTTAGTGTATTAGGTACTTTGAGGACATTCTGGGTAAACAAGTTTAGGCTTATATTATAGTTAAGTACACTAGATGGGCATGCACCTGGGAGGTTATCTGTTGTTGCCCTCTTCAAAACACCTGGGCCTTGGTTGAAGACACAAATTTCACCTTGTCTAAGACAAAGTGCTTTAAATTGGACCCTCAAACACCATGCTACATAGCAGTGTCAGTGTGACTTCTGGTGACAGTGAAAAAGGTACTTTATGTAACAGCACATTAAATTTCTCTTGTAATTCTGGAAGGACTACCTGTGGAGACACCTGGGCCTAGGGATGACTTTACTTTAAGAAAAAATGACCCTGTTCAAGTTGCTAAAGCTTAAATTATTACATTAAGATAGCATGTCTTACCTTCTGCAAAACAAAAATATATTGGTGCTACCACATGCAGATGGAAGGTATTGAAGACTGAAATTCCCTAATATTAAGCATTTTTTTCACAGATGCTTTGCAGCTTGGACATACATTCTGAAGCAGCTGAAGCAGGAGGATTGTTCTCAACATGTTATTGAGTCCATACTGAGAATTTGTGATTGCATCTGCTCCATTTCATCCAAGACTCTTGACAAAGTGATGGAAGAGTTTTCCCACAGCATGTTTTTATCCAACATTTTGCCAGAATTCATTGGCAAAATTGTTCCACAACCTGGTGATAATAGCAGGTAGTACAATATATTATTGGGTCATTCCACAGTATTTCGTATGTTGCGGAGAAGACATTTAGAGACATTCAGTATGCCACAGCTCAAAATCCAAATGTCACAGTAATAAAATTCTACCTTTTTCTTGTAGACATTCATTATAGCTATGCCCACTATGTTGCAATTTTCTGTAAGTTTTAACCATGGAAGATTACAACAAGATAAGTGATCGTTGCGGAGAAGACTCAGAGGATTTGCTATTTTTGTTTTACAAAATCTAAGTGAAAAGTTCTCTGATTCTATGATGGATTCACAATTTTTTGTTGTTTTGTATTAAAGAGTGGTGTATATATTTTAAATATATGGCAAAAAAATTTAGCTGCATTTGTTCGATCATCAGAAAAACTGACCATATTTTGATGTGGCTCTGTTGTGGAGAAGACGTTGCGGAGAGGACATTTTTGTCCATGAACAAATAACACAAAAATCTCATTGAATTTGGCAAAGTGTGTTATGTTGAACAACTCTTATTAACATTCTAGAATATATAACAGCTTTTAGTGAAACATATGGTGATAAATGTCAACAAAAACAAGGTCCTTTGATCAGACTAGCATGGTATTGAAAAAGAAAAGGGTCATGGTCAAATTTTTCAAGTTGATTTTGATATGGATAGACATTATTACTTCATTGTAGTTTTAATCATTGTATTTGGTGCATCAAGAACTGATGTTACCAGAAACTCTGGAAAAAAACTTGCATAAACATTAATGCTGACTCAGACCACAAAGCATTATGGGTGAAACCAAAAATCCAGAATACTTGGCAAAAATACCCCCCAAAAATAATTTTTATCAAGTACACATAAATTCTTTATTATTAACATATCCTATAATATATAACAGCTTTTAAAGCAGCATACTATGCTGTTAAATGTCAACAATAACAAGGTCCTTCACAGTAACTTCAAAACATTTCATTTCAAACTTGTTGCAACAATGTTGATTTCAACACAGTCATGTAAATACTTGTACATGTTAATGTACAGTGTTTGTAAATATCTCATGTTTACTGAACAGCAACATATTGTAGCAGTTTAGTGACAACTCTGCTTCCTTGAAAGCTTGAAAAACAGTTCCAAGTTCCTCCAGATCTGGAGTTTCAAAGGGGCCATTGCGGCCCTGCCATCGTACTGGGCCATAAAACACACAGGTGGCATGTACCTTATCAATGTCATCTATCTGAGGCCAATCAAACATTTTGGCACCAACTCTGTGCAAGAACTTTGAATGTGGTGAAGTGATTGTTATTAGCAAGTGCTCTCCCAAATGCTGTTTGAGTAGACAGAATGCCTTGTACTGTAGTAATGTTGTCTTCCTCTCAAACTTTTAACTAACACAGAAGTACACTGCTGCACACTTCAAAATATACTAAAAGCCCTGAAAAGTACAATTTACCTAACATGAGTTTATTTTAGAATTTATTTAGTTTATAATGAGTTTATTTTAAATCACCTTCTCAGCAATGTGTCCTCTCCGCAACAAAAAGAAAACGTCCCTA
Organism: Plumapathes pennacea; assembly: GCA_964036295.1. Taxonomy (NCBI): domain Eukaryota; kingdom Metazoa; phylum Cnidaria; class Anthozoa; order Antipatharia; family Myriopathidae; genus Plumapathes; species Plumapathes pennacea. The sequence continues at coordinate 25,705,014 of OZ038463.1, read as the reverse complement.
AATCATTAAGGTGATGAGCTGAAGAATATCTGAGCACAATAAAACATACCTCCTGTTATAAATTAAAAGTTATCAAACTGTGTACCTAATGTGATTATGTGGTCATCCATAACACAAACTTTTAGGTGTCAAAATGTTGCGGAGAGGACAGTCTCTAGCACAGGACTCTGGGTAAAACATCATCCTGTAACAACTGTTCTGTAAACCGCATCAGTAATAGTTTATGCCCTGATAACTTTTGTGAGGTTTCAGTTTTTCATTTGTTTTTAAACAATAAATTGATTTGTCCTCTCCGCAACGGCCATTTTTACTTTTTTCATGTTTGATTATAATTTATGCATCATTATCAACATGCTAACCCCATAAATCACATCATAAAGTAAACTATCAACACCAAGCTACAACTTAAAGGACATTTTAGGTTTGATTCAAAACATTTAGAAAACTGATATCCATGTCCAAAATACTGTGGAATGACCCTATTATAAAAAGCAAACTTATCACAATCATAATCTAAAACCCCTTCAATCAGTTTTACTCTGTCTTTACATGAACAATAAACTACTTTGGCAAGAACATTACATATGTACAGATATTTGTCCAAGGATACTGTTTGTTCCGAGAAGTGAACTTGCTCGAGGGCAGCTGCGAGTTTTGAGGAGTTCAGACAATGTCAAGTGCTACAGAGAAATATAGAAATACAATGTATCCTCCATTAAAGATCATGTATATTTATACAAGACAAATTGATAGAATTGATATAAATGTACGTTATTGTTTGTATTTTGTGTGCATTGCAGTGAGATTTGCAGATTGCTCCAGAACTTTCTTCTTCATGTGCTCAAGGCAGATCCTTCCTGTGGGCAGAGGGTCCTTGCATTGGCGAAATGTCTAACCACTAAGATGCTTGAAGGTGCCCTGGACCTTGATTGTGCCAAGAAGACTGGGACCTTAGGATTTGAATTTCTTTTCAATCTGTCATCAGTCGTGGCCCTAAAAGTACCTGGGGCATTCAATGATCTTGATTCTTTGGGTTGGCGCCAACTTCCTTTGATCCCAACAGAGCAAGAAATACATGCACAGAACATCAGTAAGTAAAGTAGCCTGAATCTTAGAAGTCTCAAGCACGATTTCACATCTGATGATTTCTGGCCAATCACAAAAAGAAATTTATATTTTTTGAGAAGTTAGTTGCATGATATTTTGACAATATACATTGATTTGACCATAACTTTTATATTATTTTTACCTGATATCTTTACTTTATGTCTCTCTCCTGTTAGAGATTAAGAAAGACGACTTACCAGTAAAATGTGAACAGTACAAATCAGAGGATGATTACCTGGATACAAACTTTAGGCTGATGAGAGAGGAGTGCTTCTATAAGCTGAAGAAAGGGATTTCAGACTTTATCAAAGGTTGCAACCCAGATCCCAGAGATATGATGATGTACAGGTAATTATATATAATTACAAATGAGTTTTATATTGAGATACAACTTCAGTAGACTATGAGTACGATTAAAGTCTGAAGCAGCTCCGTCAGCCACTAGAATAACATTACAGAGGGAGTTATGGCAGAGCATCCGACCGCACACAAAACGTACTAACATTTTCAGCGATTTCATGCCGCTCAACGAGCCCATTCAAACATTCACTAAGGATACAAGATTTTACGGTTGCAATTGTACTGTATTTGCTTTACGGAATCGAACCCATGACCCGCGATACCGGTGCGACGCTCTGAGCTTTGAAGCTCCCTTTTTTCCGAGCTATCTTTGCAACTGCTTAAGTTGCTTCGTAACTGCGAAGGTCACTGTCATCCTCTATCTGCAGTTCATATATTTGTGCTTTCACATATATAACTCGTATGACTGTAGAATGTTAGTGAAAGCGAAGAGAATGTGGCTGAAGACGGACAATGCAATGTTCTCCATAAAGAAGGAGCACTTTTAGCATAAAGAAAATTATTTAATTTCTTCTTTCTTGGGTTGTCGTGTTTCTTTCCCTTGAGTGCACGTTTCTAATTTATATCACGATAAGGGGAGTCAGTTTTGAAGTCCATAGCCTGAATGCCGCCGTCCCATTCTGGGACGGCTGTACACAGGCTATGAAGTCCATTGATTTCACGTCAAGTATTTGTTGTGCGACCCTTATTTTCTATCCAAAACCCGTGCAGCAGGCACATCTCTGAGCTACTATTTTGATGTTGATATCCAGTATTAGTAACTGCATGGTATTTTGAAATTGGCGAGTTGGTCATTTTGCTTACGATTGGCTCCCTTGCAAATCGGGCGCGACCACTGCATCAGTGTATTTTGAAAGGGGTACTAAATGGCATCCACCATGACAAGAGCCTAGCTATGTAACCATTGATACTAACTTTTATGTTCAATTAAATGACAGGATCAGTTTGAGAGGAATTTCAACACAATGGAAGTATTCTCCGGTAGGGTTATCAGTGTGTCTCGCATTCAAGGAAGAGTTTGGAAAGCAGCAGCTGTTACAGGAAATTGACTGGGAGTAAGTCCTTGTCCGTTTTTTAAATAATTAAAATATTTAAAATACTTTTGCAATTTTCGGATGACTGTCGATAGTAATCGCGTGATTGCTTTGGTTTTTGCGTTTGCTGTGCTTTCAGATTGGTCGGCAAGTTTAGGAACATTCTTCAGCAATCAAGAAAAAAACAAACCCTGCCGATTGCGATCGTGGCGTTAACGTTTTCGTGCCGATGTCATTTTCTCACATTGTTGTTGATTAGTCTTTTCTTCAAAGTAAAATTAATCGCAAGTTACTTTTGCCGTGTTCACACGAGACACATTTACCTCGGTAAAAGCATTTACTTTGCTGCAGTAAACGTACCACGCATGTAGACATTTACAAAACCTTGGTAAATGTAGTTCAGAACAATAGAAAATTTACTGTAGTAAATGCCAATTTATGTCTTGCAGCGCATGGTAAATGCCAATTTACCGCGGTACTGTATTTCTTTTACTGCGGTAAATGTATCTCGTGTAAACACGGCATTTGGCATTTGGTTGGTTAAATTATTTTCTTACATTCTTGGTTACAACTTTTATATCACAATAAGGATGACGCACAGTTCTTGAATGCAGCTGTTTTACTTACAGATCTACAAACTGGCTACTGTACGGTAATCTCTTGTGTATCTCTCTGGATGGTCAATTCACAGACCCGATATGGGTGCTGGTAGAGAGAAAACCCTCCACAAAGGACAAGTAAGTAGATTTTGATGTATTTAAACAACAATTTACTTTTAGTGAGATGTACTGGTGGCTTGCTTAACCTAACCGCCGATAGTGCCAAATTACAGCTTTCGAACTGCAGTATAATTCACGGCAATACAGTAAAAGCCATTGCCATGCAACACATGGCAACGCGACATAACGTACTAGATCCTGAAATATAAATTACAGTATCATATGCATGTACATTACAGCTTGGTGCAATACAGTACAGTATGAATTCATCATTCTGATTTTATTCTAGTTTTTGCACTTTTCCGCTGATCATATGATTATTTCAGAGTGACGTCTGAGCTAATTTTTGTGTATTCTTAGGATTGTTTGGGTGACGTTTTGTACTGACCGGAACTCAGTGAATGATGCTGAGGTTATCACAAAGTTGCAGGGGCTCAGAGATGAAGGTTTGCTTTTTATTATAAGTACTCATTTACTTGCAATATAATTAGTTGTATAAACTGTGTTTTGCGCCCGTACACGCGCCTGCTCTTATCGTAATATTGTGCTCCACGTACATAACTTAGTCATTTGGAGAAACTCCTCGCGAGGGCTGATAGTTTAGCCTTTAAAACAGTAGTTTGTATGCTAATGTATTCACATTAATTTAATTAAATATTTTGTGGGCGCGGTTTGACACCCCTTTTATTTTCTGTCATCTGATTTAAGCATACTTTATGTTTAAAGACTAATAGTTTGATTAGAAGGTAAGTTATGCATCAACAATTGCTCAAGTATATTTTGTGGAATGTCTTGCATATTGTAGGTATAGAGGCATACATGGCAGAAAGTTCGACTTTCTACAGAGCATTTGGTCCTGCAATGGACGTTCTCCAAAGGAAAGGTAATAGTAAACTAGATTTCATGTGCGTTAGTAAAACACATTAAAAGCGTCCTTATACAAATTTGGACTTTGTCACTAAACATAATGAGATGTTGATTGCCATTAATTCTTCTCATCTTGTTACTGTATCTAGCAACTGTTCCCTTCAAAGAGTACATAGTGGATGCGAAGCCTAAACATACATCAGAACCGGCATCATACATCCCTAAGATAACGTGCTCCCCGGACTGGAACATTCTGTACGAGACCGAGACAGAATACGTGAGCAAACAAGAATTCCCGCCAGACTACTCCTTACTAGATGACTTCTCTGCAAAGCAGCAATGTGGTCTTAAGCAAAAACTGGATGAGACACAAATGGCCGCGGTTGATATGGCCCTGAAACAGAAAGTAGCGCTCATACAGGTTACTAATGCATTCATACCTACGATACGTCAGCATTGCCTACAATAAGTTGGAAATTGTTGAGACACTCGTTAGTCGACGTTCCCCCCTCCCTTTTCACTGTTGATCCTGTAATACTGCGTATCAAATTTGGAGGCTCAAACAACATTGCAATAGGGGGAGGAGAGAAGAAAAGCAAACAAGTCCAAAATCGAAAAACTGTGTAGATAATAAAGTGCCTAAACTATTTTCGCAGCCAACTGTAACCTATACTAAGAAAGAGTGAATGAGGTTTGGCACTCACTGGATTCACACTAGACGTTGGAAGTGCGATCAAGTTCGAACCTATTTTATTTTTAATGTGCGTTACCTTATTCTAAATTGCCCACGTAGCTTCGATTATGGCCACAGTAAACACGTCTTAAAACAGTTTTGTGGGATTCACACTGACGAAGTTAAAAACTAATCGAACTTGATTGCATTATACACTTTTTGTATGTCCACTAGAAAGTATGAATGCAGTAATGTAGGTTGTACAAACTCGTCCATATAATCACAAAGTGCATAATGACGATAACTACTAGAAATACGATAATCGCAGATACCCCCTCGCTCTGCCATTGATGGGACTTTTACTTTGGTACTCCCAACAAGAGTAGCCTTTGTTTTACCGAAATGTTGACTCAATCTTTTCTTCGAACTCAAGTGCTACACGCAAAGGAAGGAGAAAAAGAATGGTGTGTGTTATACTTTTGCGTTGAAAAAAGAGTCGATTGCGTGACGAAGTACGTATTTCCACGGTCGGCACGTCAAATTAATTCATACAGTCTGCCAGCACGTTCTCAAAATTTAATACTCAAATTTTGAAGTTGGTTGTCCGTCGTTGTACGGGAAAAAAGGAACACTGATTTTCCAATTTTGAATTCATAGGCAGTACAATTAGATAGGCTTCCTGTGCGATTTGTTTTTACTCTGGGCTGCATGCAAATTTATTGAGCTCGAATTGTTTTGTATGTGAACCCGCTCAAAACAGCATGATTTCTCCCAGAATCAAAGCAAAACATGAACGGTTTACTTCAAATTATACACGGGCTTCAGACCTAGTCATACTTCTAAGGGCTTGTGAACGATTCTCGCTGCAATCACCGCATGTTAGATTACAGCATTTGTTACAGTTTTAGTCTTGAAAGAAAAAATAAGACATCTGACTAAATCATTCAAGACTCCAAGTTCCGGTTGCTCTGAGCGAATACGGTAGCTGAAACTGGCGACAGAAGCGTATTAAAACAATACTTCGAGGGAAAATGATCAGCATACAGATTCTAATACATTCTTGAAGTGATCGAATTACAAGATACGGGTAGAATATATTTGTCAAGGTGATTGTTCGATTTCCACTGACTAACCTTTGTTGCTTGTTCTTTCTGAAGAAGTATCTGAGTTTAACACAAAACGGCATCTGAAGCTCCCGATTTGCTTTCAAGCGCTGTTCCCTTAGCGGAGCCGTTTCTTCGGCACGCTTCCGTTCATGATGCTGTCGGTTGTAACATGTTTGTCGTCTTTTCTCTAGACGTACGTATTTTGCGCTGTTCGATCGTTTCACGATTTCGCCTTGCCCGTGCCTGTTCCCTTCTCTTTTGAAGACGAGTTTCGCGAGACCGTTCTGTTTCAAGTTTTCCAGTTTTCAAATTCATTTTCGTGAACGCAGTTACGTACAATTATTGCTTCGTTCAAATCTTTTTTTCTTCCGAATTAAAAACACTGGCGGAGACGCTAATCGATAATTATTATGTCATTGCCTTAGGCACCTGGCCTAAAAAGTCGTACCACACACAAACACGAACATTAAATTTCGAGATGACGACACGCTTGAAGTCTTCAAATAAGGCGATTTTGCTGCATTAGCGTCGTAATTATTACACTCGCTTTGCTCGGGGAAAATGATCTAAGTGCTAGAAATCTTACCCTGGCTTTCACTGCCATTCTTCTCTGTCCACATTAAGCTTTAAAATGCTAAAACTTTAACTACGCTCAACAACGACGTTAACACTACTCTCAGAATGTACTCACTGAGAGCTTTCATTTGAGTGACCCCCTCTTTAGTTTTATTTGGCAGTCCAGGAGGTAGTTTTGCAGGTTGAGTCAAAGCCTTTGGCGGCAAAAGAGTTAAGGCTGGTTTTGAAGCTCATGTTACCATTCGATACTATTTTTCCTCGTTTTCAATTGGCCGAGAGACTGGTACGTCACCTGCAAATGGCTGCCTACAAATATATATCTGCTAATTCGAGCTACTATTTTCGGCGTGTCAGCTACAAATAATACTCGGCCCATGCGCAGATTTCTCCACCTGTGTGAACATAGCAGCTCGTTTTTGCTACAACACACGCTCTTCAACACATTTTATGCCAAACAATTTGTGAAATGCAAACTCACTCGAATGATAAGAAAATTAATGAACTCATTTATCGCAAAATATCGTGATTTGCCAGTGTCTCGCAGACCAACTGTTTGCCTCTGCCTCCGGCATCGGCAAATAATTGATCTGCTCGCCACTGGCAAATCACGATATTTTGCTCAACTTCGTCCAATAAGTGCTCAATATCAGACTGCTAAAGTCGTATAAACATATTGATATGGCGTTGGCATGTTGAATCATGGCTTCATCTTTTGGTGTTATCCTTGAGATCGCTGCTTATAGTTAGTTACTGCGTATTATACTGACCTCTGATTCATATAGGGTCCTCCTGGCACAGGAAAGTCACACGTTGGTGTGTCCCTGGTGCGGCTACTTCTCTCCACGAAAGTGCCTCAAAAATTTGGACCTATCCTGGTAAGATCCCTCATTGGAGTAGTTCATTTATGGCATAAAATAGTCTCGGGTGTTTAGCTAATTTGAGACGGCATCTTTGTAGATTGTGACCTACAAAAACCATGCCCTGGACCATTTCCTGGTGGATTGTTTGAAGAAAATTCCATCATACGAGCTTAAACTTGTTCGCGTGGGAACTCCTCAACACTGCGATGTAGAGGATTACGTCTTGAGAAAGGTAAGATATGTCTCGAAGCAATATTTCATTAGCATCGGGATTGGATAGACGATGGGTTTAGGGTGGGGGAGTATAGAATGCCTATCACATCACCACATCTTTTCCCTTTAACCAAAACAAATAATCGTGTCTCGAAATTCCGATAACATATTGAGTACTCGTTCACTTTAATGGAGGAAGGTATACATTTCTAACACAGAAGATCTTCGAACAAGCACGATATTGTGTGGATACGACTATATGGTTCGAACAACGAATTTTCTACGCATTTTGCTGGTTGCTTTGGTACAGTATACTAATCAACCACACAACACTAAACTGTCTAGTTTCTGGTCAGCGCCGGTGTTGGCGTCGCGGTAAAACGTGGAATCAACTTGCGGTTGATATTCATATGCTGAACGCTGTAAATAATGGTTGAACGCTGACAGTTTGATCGGTCAGCCACACATTCTTTTCGGCGTTTAGTATATCCACACCAGTTTTAGTTCATATATTGAACGTATTACTAAGGATGACATATTTATGTGAGTCGGATGCTACAAGTTAGAAATTTCAGTTATTCTTCTGTCAGGTCGCTGGGCGTGGAAAGTGGGCTGCGTCTAATCGCCATCTGAACAAGGCTATGAAGTCCCAGCTCTTTGGTATGCAAGGTCAAATCAGAGACTGCTATGATAACCTGCGGAAAATTAATGTGTTTGGCATCGACACAGTCGTAGAGGTTGGTGTCATGTGATTATTTCTAGTATAATTTGCGCGAACTCAAGTTGCGGCCAAACTTTGGCCAGAAGCACAGTTAATCTTGCTTGGCCTTACCTGGTTTTGTTTCTTTAGCTCAGTGGTGAACGTGACTGGCCTCTGCTTGTGAAGCAAGCAGCACATTAAGTGTGCCTTTAGAGCAAGTGAGACCGCGGCCAACAGGTCTGCGCACTGACGCGCGAACTTCCAACGATCTCTGGTCAGCGATCTCTGGTGCAACAACTCTGGTAGTTCTGGCGGTTCGTGCGTGCGCATACCTTAATGCAATTTGTCACCGCGGACCAAAAGTAACGTTGACTACGCTTAACGTCGTACGGAGCCACCTTAGCAACAAGCTTTTCACTTTTCTAGTGGTACTTCTGATTGCTTTCCATTAGATACGTTGTAGTCGTGACTCGGATAACCACATAAAATGGCGGTCCCGTTTCTTGTTCTTAAAAGAACACCTGAGACCACTCTAGTGAAAGTTCACACCGAGGATAGTATACACTAACTATGCATCGAAACTGTCTTAGATTTGTCTCCGTTTTAAATGTTGGTTAAATTCCAGAGCGTCGTATGATTTTTACTAAATGTTTGATCTATTTTGTATAGGAAGCCTCAGATGCACAGATTAAGTCTCTGCTGACCCAAGGTCCTGGTAAGAAGCAATTGGCAACTTCAGCAGAGGTCGAAAAACTTCTAAAAGACCGCGATTCAAACCCACAGCTCTTAACCTGGCGGCAGAGAGGTAACACAGTAAAAACATTTTAATGCTAGTTGCTCGTTGGGCGTAGCCCCGACGAGCTTAGGATTGCACAGCGTGTCTTCATCGTCGTGTTATTAGTTTTTTTCTAGGTTACGAATCAGCACAAGGTGATTGGTTCACATTGCGACGTGATATGTGATGACGTAAGGTGGCTTCGCGAACAACTTGAGATGTAGTCGATTGAATTGTACGTTAATGCTTGTGTATAAAGTTATCTGTATCCCATCCAAACTTAACACCGTTTGGCTTTGTGGAACATGCACGGATAAAGAAGATTTGGCTTGCGCTCTTAAGTTCACCGTCATAGCCGCAAAAAAATGTTTGATTGATTCGATTATGTTGGCTACCGCTACAGGATTGCAAATAACTTTGTCCCCGCTAATTATTTAGTCACGACAAACTTTCTGTGGCGACACGAAATACTTCTGGGAAGATGTAGAAGAAAATGGAAAGCAAGGACAAGAGCAGAACTTCCGGGAGACTTCCAGTTTCTCACCAGAAATATATCACACAGTATAGAGAACTTGGCTTTTTACACCTTGCTTAAATGAAACCTGATTAAACTATAATTATATTATTACAACACTCATACACTGGCTTCTTAAAGGTTGAGCGACTCTGCATTTTGAGCCTAAAAGCGAAACGGTTACCCACCGAGTAAATCTGAGTAATGCGTGACTTGTCTTTTTATGAATCGATTTTGACAGTTTGACTTCGAACACGTAATTCTAATCAGAGGCCACGATTAATCCAGCCTTCGCTTCAATACTAGTCTGTCTTGTTTTTTTTTAACTGAATGCGTTTCACTTCTATCAGGCTTTCGAGTATTCGTGCTTTGTAACAAATATAAAATTGAAAGCGAGGAATGTAACACGAGCCCAATACGAGACATGCTTAAAATATTATTGCGGTTTTGTTTACAGTGTGTTCAGTCCATTTGTGACTGCAAACTCAATGCTCAGGACTATTTCGGTGTATTTTTCAATTCTGGTATACAATGACCGTTGCGAAAGAAAGGCTACATGATCGAATGAAAGAAACATTTCAACAGGCAATGTACGATAAGCAGAAGAATTTTACGAGGCAACAGATGTCATGGACAGAGTAAAGCATTAATCGACATTGTTTTGCGGCTAAAGCTCATCGTAGCTTTGGTTTCCGTTTTCGGCCTGTTTTCTTCCCAGAAGTATTTCGTGTCGCCACAGAAAGTTTCGTCGGGACTAAATATTTAGCGGCGACAGATATATTTGCAATCCCCCAGCGGTATCCATCAAACATCTGTTTACGGCTATTCTCGAAGCTTCCGCGGTGAACTAAAGAACGCAAGCCAAAATCGTTCCCTAACATCCAGTTTATCAGTGCGTGTTCCACAAATCCAAGCGGTGTTCAGTTTGGATTAAATGCAGTTAACTTTTACACACAAGTACCGAGCAATTCACTGCCACACTCGAGTTGTTTAACGAAGTCAATTACGTCATTGCATATCACGTGATAATCTGAACCAATAACCGTGTGCAGATTTGTAACCCAGGAAAATAACATGACGAAAAAGACACGCCGTGTGATTTTAAGCTCGACGGGCCACGCCCGCGAGCAAAAATACACCGAAATAGTCTTGAACATTGAGTTTGTTAGTCACAATTGACTGAACACGCTGTGAACAATAATATTGTAAACAAGTCTAGTGTTACATTCCTCGCTTTCAATTTATATTTGTTACAGAGCGCGAATACTCGAAAGCCTCACAGAAGAAAAGCATTCATTAAAAAAAACATAAGTATTGAAGCGAAGGCTAGGTTATCGTGGCCTCTGATTAAAGTGTTCAAAGTCAAACTGTCAAAATTGACTGTGCATGAAAAGATAAGTCACGCATTACTCTTTTCTCGCTGGCTAACCTTTCCACCCCTAAGCTCAAAATGCAGAGTCGCTCAACCTTTAAGAAGCAAGTGTATGAGTGTTGTAATGACAATTTATAGTAATAGGTTTCATTTGAGTAAGGTGTCAAAAGTAAAGTTCTCTATACTGTGTGATATTTTTCTGGTGAGAAACTGAAAGTCTCTTTTGCGAGATTCGCTCTTGTCCCTACTTCTTTCCATTTTAGTTTCATCTGGTCTCGACCCCACCCAACGAGCTCACTGGCAAATCCAGTCTTGTTTCTGTGAGAACTACAATCATGGTCAAAAGTCGTTGGGACGCTCCTCTTACGCACATCCGGAGCACAATGTAAATCCGTAGAACCTATGGGGGTCTCATATTTCTTGTTTTCAAGTCCCTCCCCCTCCCCCTCCCCCTCCCCTCCATTCAATGTTGGCCCGTGGTGCAGCTATGAGCCAAACCATGCTCAACTACCCAACATTGAATGGGGGGAGGGGGTAAACTTGAAATCGTCCCAACAATTTTGACCATGATTGTAGCTCTCTAAGCCGGCGTAGCGCTTGGTAAGATGTATCAAGCTAAGTAAAGATCGTTTTGCTTGGCGTTTCGAGCGCTAGCCTTTAGTCAGAACGAAGTCATGTTGCTGCACTATGTTTCTATAAGGTTAGCCCCAGAGCTTTTGAGGATCAACCACTGATTGTGACAATGATTTTTTTGCAGAGATGGTAAAAAAAGGTCTTGAGAAATGGTTGCCTCATGATGAGAATTTTCAATCATTTGGTGGCAAAGAATCTGAAAGACCTGAAAACAGCAATTCAAGTCCTAAAGAACGAGCAAAAGAGCCTGACAAAGATGAGAAAGGGTGAGTCGTACGAAAATACACTTCACAAACGTTATTCTGTTTGTTTCAATTTGAAACTACATCAGTTCTCTAGACAGAATACTGGCCCTGGTGTGGAAAACGAGTGGATAGCGCGATCTGATCGGGCTCTGGGTCCTGAAGTCAGGGTAAAATTTGAAATGAAATTGCGATTGTTCAGGCACTACAGAAGCCACGTGCAGCTCAGACAAATAATAATACTCAGGTTTGGGGAGGTACCTACTTTCATATGTAGTGCCTTCTCATTTAAACAATTGAGTGTTTTTTAAAGCCTGGTCCTCACTAGCGCATAAGCATAAGCATAAGCATAAGCATAAGCATAAGCATAAGAATAAGAGAGCGACAGTGGCGACATAAGCATAAGCATAAGGAACGAACATGTTTGATCCTTATGCTTATGCTTATGTCGCCACTGTCGCTCTCTTATTCTTATGCTTATGCTTATGCTTATGCGCTAGTGAGGACAAGGCTTAACAGGTATCATCCTAAACATTGCAGTAGGAAACTTCCTTAAGGCCTGGCAAAACGAGAACACATTGTGGCGGCAAAATTGCTAGCGCGTATGTTTCCCAAATGTTGCCCTGTTTTGCCACGCGCATAATATTTTTTGCGGGCACAAGGTTAATTTCCTGAACACAGACACATGCACACACACACAAAACTGAAAAACTTCAGAAACATTTGTTGTGTCCGTACGGAGCGCGTACGTTTTGCCACATGGAAACATCAAAGGACACAATAGGGCCGTTTATACGAGAGAAATATAACGCGTCTTATCTAAGACGCGACTTAAATAAGACGCGAATTGGTCGTATAAATAGTACAAAATAAGCGTTCGTGTATTATTTTAGACGCGACTTAATTAAGACGCGTCTTATCTTAGAACAAGGTTTTCAGCTGTTCTTATTTTGTCCGCGTCTTAAATAAGACGTGAACTTCCTCGTATAAAGGGTTCAACTGTTGTTCGCGGCTTATTTTAGCCGGAAACACATACTGCGCAAGCGTCGGGTTTGTTGTTGCATCCCAGTCTTCTCCCGGCACACTATAAGAAGTCTTACATTTTTCTTAGTGGGGGGAACCACCGGGACAAATCTGGCTCATATGGCCCCAGAATCCGCACAGTTAAGCGAAAGACCCAGATGAACCAGATCAGTGTGTTCAAATCTTATTTTATTAGTAAAAATTCTTGTTGTCCGATCGAGTGAAATCCCCACACGGGCGGATCCAGGGTAGTTTCCTTAGTTTCCGGAAACTACCTAAATTTTGGGGAAAAAAATAAAAAATAAAAAAAGATTGACAAACGGCCGAGTCGTTCTTGTTTCCACTCAGTACCGAAATCCAATTCACGCCATTTTCCAGTACCTTGCGTCCCGCGCTCAGCGTATATTGGTGTCACTGGACGGCAAAAATGCGCTTTTCTTCGGTTTCTATGCGTGTAGAACCGCGGGGAGGGGACCCACGGGAGGAAATTCGCTCGGAAACACCCCAAACTCGCCTCTCATTGGCCGGACCACTTAATCGATATTCGGAAACACCCCAAGCTTGCTCTCATTGGCCGGAAACTACCTTGGAAACTACCTGACAAAGTATAAAAGGGGCAGGCTACCCCAGTGAGGTCCTCTGTTCCGTTTGAGTGATTTTGAACTCGTGAACTGTATTATACAGGGCGGTTTATCGAACATGGTTTTGAATCAAGACAACAAGCCGCTTGGAGAACCTATTTTTCGAAAGGAGCTTTGTTCTCGCTTTGATATTGGTGTGGTATTTAGCGGTGTTAGTTCTTTTTCCGATCCCCAGAAGTTAGAGTTCATCGGGAGCTTTTGGAGCCCACGCGGTGATCCCCTCTTTCAATTCCTTTCGTCGATCGAGAGTGGCGGAAAATATCGTAAGTCTGGCTGCAACAGTATCCTTGGCTGGCTTATTCTAAGTACCTGGATGGCGCATTTTGTTTACACTGTGTTCTATTTGGCCGAAATGCGAACAATGTGGGAGAGTTGGTGAAATCGCCGCTAACGTTTTGGACAAGCGCCACCGGCCGATTCAAGAAACACTGTCATTACGAGGACCACAATTACGCAGTCCTTGCCATGGATAACTTCGTGAAAGTTATGAAACGCCGGGCTGTCCCAGTCGATCAGCAGCTCGACAACTTGATGCAGGACTAGCAAATTTACAAGAATCGGAAGATTCTATCTTCGCTGTTCAAGACTATGATTTTCTGAGTGTTATGACGCTCTCAACTCAATGGAGTCTTGCAAGTCTCTCGGTCCGGATGGTTTGTCTGCTGAGTTTTATTTAAGATTCTGGGGTCACCTCGGGTCTGACCTTGTCAACACGCTCAATCATAGCTATGACCGGGGCTATGACAAAGGCGAGCTATCTGTAACACAGCGCCGAGCGGTTCTCCGACTTTAGTTTAAGAAGGACAATTCGGATTTGCTGAAAAATTGGCGGCCAATCTCTTTGCTGAATGTGGACTAGATAGCCACAAAGAGTTTAGCAAACAGATTGCGCTCGGTTATCCAGCACGTGGTCTCGGAGGATCAAACATGCGGGATACCTGACCGCAGTATTTATGAATCACCTTCATTCAATTTTGTTTCTCGCCCCTTCGTCAAAAATTGCAGGAAATGGCGTTTCTGGCCTCCTAGATTTCAAAATTTTCCCGGGGGACCATGCCCCCGGACCCCCCAAGCATACTCGGCATACTCGCGCCTTCGGCGCTCACTTTTGGAAACTACTCACTAAAAATGCTGGATCCGCCCCTGCCCCATACATTCTCTTATAACCGCCATTATGTTGTGCCCGCGAACTATCAGCAGAATCACCCCCAGCGTTTGGGCCGCCTGTGGTTTCTTTTAATTTCAACGCTAATATAGTGGCGCCCCGCGGTCCCCGCGACCGACAGCATTTGTTGACACAGCATCTAATCTAGCGAGCAGATGTCACATTTCATTTTCATTCGAATTTATTTTGTCGTAAAGTTGCAGAGCCTGTGATGAAAAGCACCGATACAGCTTAACTGCGCGTAACTGTCAAGTAGAAAATCCTAACGTATAAAACAGAAGTCTATTAGATTTTATAATATCGCGAAACAATTTGATAAAAAAAGCTTGTTAGAAATACCAAATCTATTTTGCCAAATTTGATCTTTCTTGTTAAAAAAATATGGAAATTTGATAAACTTGGAGAGGGGAACATTTTTGCCTGGGCCAGAATGTCCGGCCGGACATTTCAGCCCGGGCCAAAATGTCCGGGGGGACGTCGTGGCCTGGGGGACAAAAAAGCCTGTTACACCGAGAGAAGACTGGGATGCAACAACAAACCCGACGCTTGCGCAGTATGTGTTCCCGACTAAAATAAGCCGCTAAGAACTGTGGAACCCATTTATACGAGCATGTTCGAGTTTTAGCGAAGACGCGTCTTGAATAAGAACAGCTCAAAACCCTGGTCTAAAATATGACGCGTCTTAGGGCCCGTTCACACTTGACGAAAAAAGCGATCTGAGATCGATCTGAGATCGATCTGGCAAAATGCGTTTTAAGTGTGAACGCTCCAAGCGATCTCAGATCGATCTAACTCAGCTCGCATTAGGAGGTGGTCTGAGATCGATCTGAGATCGATCTGAGATCGGTCCGCCTCCAGTGTGAACGCAAGCGGACTGAGAACCGGGCTGACCGGGAAATCTGGTGACAAGTCAGTACGCGTCCTTCCCGCGTTTTTCGATTAACTATGGCGAAGCGGGGAGAAGCGTGGTCTCCTGCTGAGACAAAAGCACTAATTGCAGCATGGGGGGATCGAAAAATTCAGGGAAAGATGGATACGCAGCACAGAAATGCTGAAGTTTATGCAGCCATCGCGGAAGCCTTGTTAAATGCTGGCTTTGAGGGCCGTGATATGAAGCAATGCCGCACAAAGGTCAAACACCTGAAGACGGAGTATAAGAAGTTCAAGGACTCTTTGGCGAAGTCTGGGAATTCCAGAAAGACGCCACCTCCATTTTTTCAGGAGCTGGACAACTTTTTAGGCGACCGGCCTGAGGCAACCGGCCTCGAAAACGCTATTGACACATCTACCCGTGGAACTGCCTCCACTGAACACGAAGCAGATGAAGAAAACGGTAAGCGTTTCGTCTTGGAATAGACTGAATAAGGTCAACACTCAGGCTGCCTGTCACACTTGTAGTTCGTTTGTTGCCAGCTAACTAATAACAGGAACATCATTATTATTCCAGTCCATCATAATATGTATGTCCTTGAATCAAGCTGTTTATTTATGTATGATGTCCGATTCGAGTTCGCCTTTGTATTTATTCATATAGAAAGTACTACCACTTTGGTGGTTTGCCAAATCCAGAATTACAGCTTTTCGCTTATTTTCTCAGGTGATGAGCTATATGAAAAGTATGGGAGGGGGGTGATGGTGGAAAAAGAATGTGCTCAATGTGGCTACAAAGAGATGGTGCACACAGCAGGAGCTCTTGTAGAAAGTGGTTGCACCAGAGTCTACGCCGAGGAAGACGAGTTTAATTGCCCAAACTGTCAACTGGATGACTGCATTGGAGGTAGATTTCTGAGCATACACCTTATGAAAAGTACTCAGGGTGCCCCAAGTTCCTCCCCCCCCCCCCCCTCCCCCCACTAACCCCCTGCCCACCCCTATCTATTCTTCAAGAAACATCCATTATTCTATCAAAATTCATTATAGATGGCCTATGTCACATGATGTGATTTTCAAAAAGGGCATTCTTTTGTTCAATTCCGCATTGTAAATGATGTTGGCAATGACTTTACAGGCAATGGAACATTGGATGCTTCGGAAGCATCCAGTACATCTACAGAATTTGAAACAGCAGCACAGACTCCCCAGAAAAGGAAGGCAATGGCAAAACCACCCAAGAAGAAAGTGAAAGCCCAAAAAATTGGTGCCATGGAGAAAGCAATGGCAGCTTTTCTTGAGTATCAGAAGGAGACAGATACTAAGTACCTCAACCATATGAGAGAGCAAGTAGAAAGAGATGCTGCATTGCGAATGGAAGAGATAAAAGCACAGAAGGAATCTTCTGAACTGTTGGCTAGGATGTTGTCCTTTAATGCTCCCCAACAGCTAGTTTATTCGGTACCAAGGGAGGATCCTTCAGGGTCACAAAATATCAGTTATGCCAACTCACAGTCATATTTCCAATTGTAAATTGGCTCAGTGACTTTCTGTCTGTTTTCGTTTATCAATAGTGTAAGCTAGCTTTGTCTTCAAGTTACCTTGATAAAATGTTGAAATTACCAGTGGTAGATTGAAAATACATTTATACTGTTTTCTTGTCTCACTTTTTCCTCTTGTTTGTTTGTACAGAAATAACTATATTATGATGAGCAACATTAAAACATGCATAGCATATCTTATGCAAGCAAGACTGTTGCACCATTATGCCCAATAAGACAAAATGTTGTTTGTTTGTAAATAATTAAAAGCTATGATGATGAACAATATTGAACCAAAGCATTTCTTATAGCACTGGCTGTTGTACCATCAGCCATGTCCAATGAGACAGACTGGTCAGGGCTGTCTACCTGAATGTTGGCTAGCAATTCATCATCAAATTCCTCATTCCTTGATTCACAAAGATTGTGTAGCACACAGCAAGCAGCTGTTTTTGTTGGAAGATATTTCAGAGTTGTATCATTTCGTTTAAGTAGACATCTAAATCTACCCTTGAGCCTCCCAAAGGCAGCTTCAACAACCATCCTTGCTCTGCTCAAACAGTAGTTGAAGTGCTTTTGCTCTGCTGTCAGGGTACCATTTTCAGGGAATCGTTTCATCAACCATGGCAGCAATGGGTAGGCTGGGTCCCCAATAATCTGCAGAGGAACATCTACACCAGCAATCTCTTCTGTGCACTGCAAAAAAGGGACAAAATTTCAACCACTACTGTACTTAAGCATACACATACACTTGTATTCTTGGTTTGCACTCACTGCCTTCTTATGACGTCACATGCAAACCAAGAATACATACATACACAATGTACATACATACATATAAATACTATTACATACATACATACATACAGTACATACATACATACATACAGTACATACATACATACAGTACATACATACATACATACAGTACATACATACATACCTATTACATACATACACTCATACATGAAAACATGATTGTATACAGACAATGTATATGCATATTACATACATTTGGAAAAAGGTTTCCACTTTGAGCCTTCTCATACAGACTAGAGTTTACCAGCACTCTGGCATCATGGACCTTGCCTGGCCATTTTATGCATATGTCTGTGAACCTTTCAATATAATACAATTGATCATCGAGTTACAAAGTGTGATAATCAATTAGTTGGATAGAAATTAAAATATTTTGAGCTAATATCTCTTCAGAAGAACAAAAAAAATTATTCCCCATCCCTGACCGTTCCCACCATCCTAATGTAAAACTATTATTTACAATTTGATATTCTTAATTACTCATACCTGCATGCATGGTCCACGACAGCCTGCATTATAATGGAGTACCTCCCTTTTCTGTTGTAATAATCAGAGCTGCACTCTGGAGGGGCCGCAATTTTCAATGTGTGTGCCGTCAATTGCGCCCACACACTGCGGGAAATTCCAGGTCGAACGAAACCCAGCGACAGACTTCTCAAGGTCTTCCCCAGTTGGCCATTTCACGTACAGTGGCAAGAGCTGGCAAACAATGGCTTGACACACTTCGTTTACTATGGTGCACGCTGTTGACTTTCCAGTGTCAAATCGCCACGCTAGTGAACGCATGTCCTCCCCCGTGGCTAGGTGCCAGATACACAATGCAACTCGTTTCTCGGTAGGGATGGCATCTCTCATTCGAGTATTTTGCTTCGTCAGCGTTGCATCCAGTTGTTGGCAAATGAAGAGAAAAGTTGTCTTCTTTAGGCGGAAGTTTTGGACCCAAAGGTGGTCGAAATCAGGGCCATCCCAGCTGCTTACGGTTCTCTCCCAAAAGAAACTGCCAGCCCTCCCAGGTTCTACCCAATAGATCCGTGGTTTGACCTGGAGTACGTTCGAGATCAAGAATAAAAAGGATTCCTGCACCCTTCTTCTTCGAGCCATCAGGCTTCTCAGGTCTCCTTCGCTTGCCAATCTTTTCGCTTTCTGTTTCCTGGTGAAACGACGCCATTCTTCCTCCACATACTTCAGAAGAGCTCTTTCCGCCATCTTTCAGATTTCCCGGCAAACACCCTTGCCCCTCCCCCAACGGGCATAGTTTTGTTCTCTAGTGTGAACGCGCGCCGATGCGATCTCAGATCGATCTCAGATCGATCTCAGCACCGATCTCAGTACCGATCTCAGAACCGATCCAAGTGTGAATGGGCCCTTAAATAAAACGCGGCTTGCGTAAGACACAACAAGGGTTTTTTATCATTTATACGGTCAGTTCGCGTCTCATTTAAGGCGCGCCTTAATTAAGACGCGTCTTATTTCTCTCGTATAAACGGCCCTAATGTCGCCGCCACAATGTGTCCTTGTTTTGCCAGGCCATTAATCCCGTGCTCATAATGGCCATTAATACCCTCTCATTCGCTCTGACGAAGGGCTAGCGCTCGAATTGTCAGCAATTGTCTCTTTGACGGCGTTCCATTACCCTCATCAACACACAGTTGATACACCAGTTGTCTTCCGCCACGCCGACGCAGTCAACCTAGTTCTCTTA
This sequence comes from Plumapathes pennacea, assembly GCA_964036295.1. Taxonomy (NCBI): domain Eukaryota; kingdom Metazoa; phylum Cnidaria; class Anthozoa; order Antipatharia; family Myriopathidae; genus Plumapathes; species Plumapathes pennacea. The sequence continues at coordinate 25,685,502 of OZ038463.1, read as the reverse complement.
AGAGCTGGCATTACACCATTAATACTGTGCGTCTGTTTATGTTACAGTGCAGTACGGAAGAAGAAAAAGGAAGGTTCAGACGAAAAGGACCGCATAAACAGTTTTCCTTTAGATCGGTCAACTGAAGAAAACGAGAGGCGACTTGCAGTTGGGGGATCTGAAGAAGAAGAAGAGGAGGAGGAAGCGGGGGAACAGGAGGCAAGCCCTGATATAAGTCTACCTCAAAATAAAATTGAACCCTGGGAACGCTACCTGCCACCTGTTAACGATAGCGGTATGTATCTCATTCAGATATAGTCCGCTTTGAGGTTAACTCTGTCATAATAGGTCACGTAAATCTGTCGCTGTCATATACACACACAACGTTGCTGCACTGCACGCTCGCTATACCTCTGACTTAGTCGTGTCTCAGTCGTGTTTAATATTATTGACTTGCAGAAACTTCGAAGTCCAAACACCTCATGAATGCACAGAACGTTTTCGAACTCAATGACCAGGAAAAGATTTCCCTTGTGTATGTCATGCAAAAACAATACAGAGAAAAAATCATTAAAGAATTCGAAGTTGTCAGCAAACTTTACGCCCAGGCAAGTAATAATAATCAGTAAACGTAGCTTACTTGTATCATAAAAAGGATCGCTGATGAGCGCATTTTAAACGTGAGCGCTTGCTATAAAATTAGTGTTTCTCAGGGAAGATGTGACTCAATGACTCAAGATTGACCAGGGCCGAGACAAGAGCTCATAATTAGTGAAAAATCAAATTATTCAACACTTTTTTTTTCGGGTTATCTAAATATCAACAAACAAACTGAAGAATGCTTTACAATCTTTCATGAACAAAGTATTCATTTTGAGGAAATGTAAGAACGCAACCGAAGCTAAACTCCAAACAGCTCTTGCGCCTATACAGCATTGAACTCCCGTGACTTTCAAATATCTAGTCCTAGCGAAACTAAAGCTCAAGTTATGTTATTCATGCTTGGAATTTACAATGCAGTGGTTTTATCGGGAGATTGCGAACTAAAAGAGCGAGTGTTTGAATACCTTCTGATGCACGTACAGCTGTCATTATGCAAATTTTATGTCTGAATGAAGCGGAGCTCTCCCTGTTATAGCGAGCGCTAGCGTGATCATGGTCAACCATGATTGTATTGCCATTGAGGCTGGAATATGTGGATGTGTTTCTAATTGTTGTATGTGGTTGTTCTTGTTGTTCACTTGTACATTATTTCAACATTTCGTTGCTGAAACAAGATACTGTGAAGTGAAACTTTCCATCATGCTACATCCAGCACTCACAATTCAGAGGCATGTTAGAAAGTCGACTTGGGTTGATGACCATGAATTATGGTCAATAATTCGATGATTAACACTGATACAATGTTGTTCCCTTCGTCAAGAAACACCAAGAGTTTGAGGATTTAAAAAATCAGCACTACATCGATGTTCTAAGCCAACGCCATGTGATCGGAATGACAGTCACTGGTGCAGCGTTAAGAGCTAACCTGCTGGGTGAGTTGTCACTATGTCTGGATTAACAGTCTACAGAAATAACTGCAGGAAGAATTTGCTTTACACGATGAAACCATAATATCTTAGTTCTCTTTCCTCTGTAAAGTTGAAAGCGATAATTTAAACTATACATCCGCTAACTGTCGTGGTGGTTGCTACAGCTAATATCAAGCCGTCGGTGATGATTGTAGAGGAGGCAGCCGAGATTCTAGAGCCTCAGCTGGTGGCGGTCATTCCTCCTTCTGTGCAGCACTTGATCATGATTGGTGATCACGAACAACTGCGGCCCACGGTAAAGTTCAACTTACTGGCAAGGCACTGCAAATTAGACGTGTCCATGTTTGAGCGTCTCATAAAAGCTGGCATGCCACAGCGTTCTCTTGGAAATCAGTGCCGGATGAGGGATGAACTGGCTGTGCCGATACGTGAGCTGAAGATATATGATAAGTACGACACGAGGGCCGAGGTATATGGAATATGCGATTTGTATTTTGCATTGCTGTGTCGCGTCAATGTTACAACAGTGAAAATACTTTAGTCTTGTAGTTTGACTCTCGCTAACTAGAGTGTATTCAATGAATATTGCAACTTTAAGTATTATTTATTATTTCTAACCATAGACTTAATTTGTGCCAAAATATCCCGCATTATACTTGGGTAGCATTTTATCACACTCCTCCCCTTATCCCACAGTCAGAATAATGTTGGCTGTAGATCTGAAGGGTTTATTTTGTTTTAGATGGTCAGGTGTCTTGAGCCCCCGGACTGTGTTCAGAACGGACTGTACTTCATAGATCATACCAAAGAGGAGCGCACTGCTCAGGGCTCCCACAGTTACTGCAATCCCCACGAAGCCAGGGAAATATGTAGGGCCCTCAAGCATCTCTGTGGCAGTGGAGTCCCCGCTTCCAAAATAACTGTGCTTTGCTCCTACCGGGGCCAGGTGAGATGCCGCCGAAAGGGACATTTTTGACAATGACGTTTTAGGCCCTGTCCAATCTCTAATCGTTGTCATTTGAAATGTTTTTCCCCCTTAGTTTTGGCCTCCCATCCACACTAAAACGTTGACTTGATATTGGAAGTTTTCAAAAACGGTTCCCAAAGTGGAGAAAACGGAGGTTTATGAAAAAGTATGAAAACGCTTGGACGTAGACTCTAAAATATCGACGTTACCTCTGCTCAGTTTGCAAGCAGCTTGTATAACTCATAGCTGGCCGATTACTGTTTCAACGAGGTAAAGGTTAAAAAAAAAGAACAACTAAGTTAGCTTGGCTTGTGCCCACAGGTGTCTGAAATTAATCGTCTTCTGAAGGATCATGACTCGGTTTCCGATGTCGAGGTTACCACGATCGACAGTTTCCAGGTGAGTTAATCAAGACTGTATAAAGAGGAAACCTTAAATAATAGGAATGTAAGGGTGCAGAGGAAAAAAGAGGACCATAAAAATGAGAAGTGTAATTAGTAGAAAAGAATGGTTTTAATAATGAAGTTGCACATATACTGCATATTATGAGTGTGCTCCTATACCATCCATCACTTTGCTAATTGTTGTTTTGTAAGTAAACGTTATTCCCATGAGCTGATGAAGTAAAACCTTAACCTCCAGAATATAATCACGTATCACGGTGTGTGTAGCAGCGTACTGGAGTAGCTGACAGAAACTGACAAGTGTTTACCGTTGCTAATGTACAATAGTGAGCCTCGTTAAACAATGTTACTCGTATTGTATTTCCTATTCCCCACAGGGAAAGGAAAACGACATCATCATCGTCTCTCTAGTCCGCAGCAACAGACAGTTCACCATTGGGTTTCTGAGTTCCAGGAATCGGTTGTGTGTAGCCATATCACGAGCCCGATGCGCGCTGTACTTATTTGGTAACAGGGCTGCGCTTTGTCAGAGTTCTAGGAAAGGTTGGAAGGTTAGTGAAAATTCAGTGTGCTCTGTATTCATTCGTATCAACCTCTTAGCAATCTGCTTGTTTCTGTAAGCGTCAAAGAAAACCATCTTTTAGTTATGCAAAAGCAAAAAAGTATCTTAATTTGAAAGCTTTGTCTGAAAGAAAAACTCGTTCATTTAAACTCATTACAAAAAGCTGTTTTTATTCGTTTCCTTCTGTAACACTCGTGTGCTCTCTATTGCAGAAATTCATCGATTATCTGCAGAATCAGAGACGTGTTGGCCGGACGTTCCCTTACTGTAGTAGCGCCGGTAAGGGGGACAAGGTGTGTTTCTGTCTTTTATCTTCCTGCTGCCGGAAAGAACAGTATTGTCGGTAAAGATGACAAGTGTAACAGTGTAATAACAATGCCAACAACTGCGTATGCCACAGGAGCCGAACTACTGTACAAGAAACCGCAGAACGACGACGGCAACTTCGGTAAAACATGAAGACCGATTGCAGAAGTCGCAGAACCAATTTTAAAAATGTCGTTGGTTTCAAGTATGCCTTCACAGGATTTATCCCCGAGCGAAGCAAGGGTAATAATTACGAAGCTAATGCAGCAAAATCGCCTTATTTGAAGACTCCAAGCGTGTCGCCATCTCGAAATTTAATGTTCGTCAGTCAGTCAGTCAGTGTTACGTACGACTTTTTAGGCCAGGTGCCCAAGGCACTGACGTAATAATTATCGATTAGCGTCTCCGGAAGAAAAAAAGATTTGAACGAAGCAATAATATTGTACGTAACTGCGTTCACGAAAATGAATTTGAAAACTGGAAAACTTGAAACAGAACGTTCTCGCGAAGCTCGTCTTCAAAAGAGAAGGGAACAGACACGGGCAAGGCGAAATCGTGAGACGATCGAACAGCGCCAAATACGTCTAGAGAAAAGACGACAAACATGTTATAACCGACAGCATCGTGCCGAAGAAACGGCTCCGCAAAAGGAACAGCAATTGAAAGCAAATCGGGAGCTTCAGACCCCGTTTTGTGTTAAACTCAGATACTTATTCAGAAAGGACAAGCAACAAAGGTTAGTCAGTGGAAATCGAACAATCACCGCGATAAATATATTCTACCCGTATCTTGTAACTCGATCACTTCAAGATTGTAGTAAATCTGTATGCTGATCATTTTCCCTCGAAGTATTGTTTTAATACGCTTCTGTCGCCAGTTCGGCTACCGTATTCGCTCAGAGCAATCGGAACATGGAGTCTTGAATGATTTAGTCAGATGTCTTATTTTTCTTTCAAGACTAAAACTGTAACTGAAATGCTGTAATCTGACATGCGGTGATTGCAGCGAGAATCGTTCAAAAGCCCTTAGAAGTATGACTAGGTCTGAAGCCCGTGTATAATATTTGAAGTAAACCGTTCAAAGTTTGCTTTGATTTTGGGAGAAATCATGCTGTTCTGAGCGGGTTCACATACAAAACTATTCGAGCTCAGTAAATATGCATGCCTGAGTCTGGAGCATGCAGTCCAGAGTAAAAACAAATCGCACAGGAAGCCTATTTAATTGTACTGCTTATGAATTCAAAATTGGAAAATCAGTGTTCCTTTTTTCCCGTACCACGGCGGCCGACCAACTTCAAAATTTAAGTATTAAATTTTGAGAACGTGCTTGGCAGACTGTATGAATTAATTTGACGTGCTGACCATGGGAAATACGTACTTCGTCACGCAATCGATTCTTTTTTTTCACCGCAAAAGTATAACAAATACCATTCTTTTTCTCCTTCCTTTGCGTGTAGCACTTGACTTCGAAGAAAAGATTGAGTCAACATTTCGGTAAAACAAAGGCTACTCTTGTTGCGAGTACCAAAGTAAAAGTCCCATCAATGGCAGAGCGAGGGGGTATCTGCGATTATCTAGTTTCTGGGCCTTTAGAACGTGGGCGAGATTTGAAGAACTTTTAGTCACTTGTTTTGCTTAGTAAGAGACAATGGGTGTTGATTGTGACTGAACCGCACGGCGTGAAACAAAAAAAATTACGCCGTATAACAATGCATCATGGTAAATAGGGTGCATCGAGACAAATTTTCCCACTACTCCTGGTGTTGCCGTCGTCGTCTTAGTTTGTTTACTAAGCTGTCTGACAATGACTATGACAGTAATCTGTCGGTCAAGCGATGCAACAGGCCGCAGTGTCTGAAACTAGAATATTGTGTTATTTGTTTGTGTCACATTTCCAGCCAAGTTGTACTGTTGGTGGACGTAATTCAGAAGATTGTTTTTGGCAGACTGACAACAAACCATCTGCAGGTAAGTTTGTTGCCTTTTGTGCTAGCTGATTGCGATCTTTTTCTGATTGGTTTCTTAAAGTAAAACCAAACGCAAATTATTTTGGTTTCTGGTTAGTTTAAAGTGCTTCTTACAGCCTCTGTGGTTGGCTGTATAATATATTATACTTTCAATGCGACATTTGATTGTCTAATTTATTTGTATGAGTGAATTGTGAATGTGGTGTAAGTTTTCGCTGGAGAGTTGAAAATATATTTAGGTTGTACGGATGTGGAGCTGCCGCTCAGAGCATCACCTTTTATCAATCTCACGAGGCTTTACGCACGCTGCTGTTGCTATATTTTTTGATACAGTGCCTATAAATCCCAATTTCTTTCTTTGTAAAGCAATTGTAAGGAACTAGCGGGACCCCCGTAAAATACGGCGGGGTGACATCGGATTTTCTTTTTTTTTATCCTTTTCTCTTTTTTTCTTTCTTTTTTCCTTGTTGAAGTTTGTTGAATTTACAGTGTCAAAACCGGAGAACAAACGCTTTTGTCGCCAAAGGAGCTTCAGCCTTTAACATGTTGTCCCCTTAACATGTTTTTGGTGTGCTAAAAGAGTATTGTGTACTACAGTTGGCGAATTGCGGTGGCAAAGTGACTGCAGCCCCCTATTTATTTTCTTTCAACAGTCTCGTCGATAAATATCTTCAATCCATCAACTGTGAGCATTGGAGATAATACTACAGTCAATGTCAACGGTCAATTAGGTAACGCTATGCTGAGCTAAAATATCCTATTAGGGACCTTAAGCAGCGGGATGGGGGTGAGGACGGCGACGTCTCCGCTCAGACAATCATTTGCGCATGCCTGAACATGACATCTCCCCCGTCCTGGCCGCGTCACCGACGGGAAAACAGGAGATCTGAAGTCGTGGTAACAACGTCGCATTTTTTCGTTTATTTTAGGCCAGAAAGACCATGTTTACGACCTGAGACCTAATTGAGGAACACTGAAGATGTTCTTGAGCCGAATGGAAGTTTACTTCAGCTTCTTATTACGGAGTATATCGGGATTTGCGGGCATCGCTTTACCGCAGTTGTTTAAGTGCTTTTGCAGTTCGTTCCAGATTTATCGGTGGCCAGGAAAAGCAATCATCCGTCCTGAATCCTCGTAAGTACAATCAACAAGGGTACAAATTATCCACGATGTTAAGAATTTTCCTCTCTGAACCGTTTTTCCTTCCCTATATCGAGTATCGGAAAACATGTCTTGTTTGCTTGTATCTTCGGTCATTAAACCGTTTGTTTGCTGCGTATGCTTTGTTGTCAGTCGTCCGAATGCTGATCTCAACACATTTATCTCTTAACGGAGACTTTTAGCTCGCTGAATGTGTTCGTAATTCCTTGAGCTGTGTCACTGTCGCACACGCAAATTTTTCAAATTACGGCAGGAAGAAATTTAGAGCTAGTCAGCTTGTGAACTGTAAACATGTCACGAAAGGCTCTCTGTCGGCACTTTTAATATCTATCCTCGATAAACTAACGATTAATACTGTTAGGCAGGTTTCTTTCGAACATGACTGCACTCCACAGGGTCACGTATTGGACACGAACGAAGGCGGTTTTTAGAAACGTTTTACTCGGACTTAACCAGCAAATTCATGGAACCATTGTTCTACAGTCACGTGCCTTGATCATATAATCGCTAGTATTTTACAGTGGTACAATAAAACTAATCAGGTTATCCGGCGTTCTTTTCAGCCGTCGTACTAATGCTTAAATATTTGGAACATGCATGACACGATCGCGTCCTCTTTGCCCAATCCTTTCGTGGACTTGCCGTCGCCGTCGTGCTGTCCCGTTTAAGGTCCCTAATGTCAAGAAAGGCCAGTTTTCTAAATTATTACGAATATTGCTAATCAATTCTCACTACATCACTCATGCATTTTTTTTCTGACACAACTGGGAGAATCTGTATTTTGAGCCTGGGATTGAAAGGGTTAAGAAAACTATGCAATGACTTTTCGAAAATATTTCCCGTTTTTCGTTCACGCGGCAGGGTTTTCTATCCTTTTTTATGACTGAAGAAAGTAGGGATCTGTGGGCCAGCATTTGATATTTATGGTTACTGACACTTAAAAAGCAAGTTATGATCAAGAGCAAGGCCAGAGAAACGATTTAGGTCAGAAAAGAGTGCTTGAAGGCCGTCCGATAACTGGCACTCTGTAACTGAAATGTATTTTACACGTCTCAAGAAAGGACTTAGCTTTCAAGCTCAACTTAACGTGAAACGGACATGGCATGATTTTGTATGAAAGAGAATAATATGAGAACTTTCTTCTTTCAAGACCACCCTGTATATAATAATAGAATTACTGTACTCTTCAAACAGCAATGGGTAGAGCTCTCATGTATGCTTACACCACACATCCCAATATCATGTAAATACTAATATAGTGTCATTTGCCTTCATTTGCATTACATGATATTGGGATGTGTGGTGTAAGCATACATGAGAGCTCTACCCAACAATGTCATATACAATCGATTACTTGGGCGTGGAGTCTCTGCGAATATCGTATTTCTAGTGTGAGTTGATGACGTACAATCATGGTTTTGTCTGTTAACAGTTACTGAAACTGGAGGAGAGAGGACATGTCCTCCTACCCCGACAGAGGGGCCTGTGCAAGAAAGTGATACCCTGCACTCTGAGGTAAATGATATGACGGTTGGTGGTGAGCGGAGGCCTGCGGAAGAACACCCTCTACAGCCAGAAACTCTACCTCATACAGTTGGCGAAGGAAACCCCAATCAAGAGGAGGCACGTCCAGGAGCAGCAGACGTAGATAGGGCTGATGAACAAGTCACTCAGGGATCCGACCACACTACACCGACTGTTCAGGAAAGTAGGGTTCCGAAGGGGGACAGAGAGAACTTAACATCGCAGATGATTGGGCCTGAGCTTAAATCACCTTTTCAAGAGAGTGAAGAAGGAGCCATGTCTGACCAAAAACCTGTCCAAGACAGCGAGGATGTGAAGAAACCTCCAGAAATCGAAAGCACGCCTCACTCGGAGAGTAGTCTGGAGGCGAAGGAAGGTTTTCTTTCTCCTGATACACTGGCCCCTTTTCAGGAAGCAAAGAATTCAAGTATTTCGAAGAAAAATGATCAGGAATCCAGAAGTGTCCAAGAGATCAGCAAAGAAGGTGGTTTTGCCCTGGTGTCGACGTCTAGCAGTGGAGGTGAGTCTGATTCTATACCACAGGAATTGAATGCCTTCGAGTCTGGGCCCGTGTCTAAATCACCTCTTCAAGAGAGTGAAGAAGGAGCCATGTCTGATCAAAAACCTGTACAAGATAGCGAGGATGTGGAGAAACCTCCAGTAACCGAAACCACACCTCAAGCAGAAAAAAGTCTGCAAGCAAAGGAGGATTCAATTCCTCTTGATGCACTGACCCCTTTGAAGGAAACAGAGAATGTAAAGATTTCGAATAAAAGTGATCAGGAATCCAGAAGTGTCCAAGAGAGCAGCAAAAAAGGTGGTTTTGCTGATCCCTTGATGTCGACACTTGGCAGTGGAAGTGAGAATGATTCTGTACCACAAGAACCGAAAGCCTTTGAGTCTGGGCCCGCGTCTAAATCACCTCTTCAAGAGAGCGAAGAAGGAGCGATGTCTGAACAAAAACCTGTACAAGACAGCGGGGATGTGGAGAAACCTCCAGAAACCAGAGGTTTTGCTGATACTCTGATGTCGACCCCTGACAATGAAAAAATCAGTTTAAAAGAGCCAGGTAAAAAGTCAGAGGCTGTTGAGAAGAACGAGACAACGAATATGGAGGAGTGTCAACAAGGTGCTGCACGCGTCGATGAGCAGTCGGCCGGTGACTTGTTTAGTGACGTGCCAGACCAAAATTACCCACCAGAGGAATCGGGAGCCTTAGAAATACCTTTAGATTAGGACAGAAATTTCTTCCCTTTAGTAGCATTTTCTAAATAGTGAGCTTTGCACACTGTTGGTTAAAAAAAGGCACGATATTCTAAGTTAAAACAACCATTTAACAACAAGTGAGCGGAGACTGAGGTATTCTAAAGAAAATCCGCACGATAGTTATCACCTTTGTATTTTCAGATTTGTTTCTCTGAATATGGGCAATCTGGTTGGTTTCAGGAGAGCAATACCACGCGTAACAACAAAAGGATAAACTTTAAGTTTCCCAATCAGTCGCTTTTAGTATGATGTCTACTTTTACACCACTCTTCCCATGCTAGTAGTATTTGTCACTTCGTACATTCCTGGAGGGGGTCGAACGGCACCGAGGCGCCAACCGCCAGAGGGAGCATGAAAGCTCTGACATACAAGCTACAGTATTTGAATATTGCAAACAGCTTAGAAAATTTCTAGCTGCACCTACTATGTCTGATAAGGTTAATGATAGACATTTAAACTGGTTGACTTTTTTCTTGTATAGAAATATATAATAGTTAGAGTTTGTGAGTAACTCAACTAAACTGGCGTTGCCAGTGAGCTCGCGGCATTAGTTAGGTCGAGAGCAGAATAAACTAAAATGGAAAGCAAGGACAAGAGCGGAACTTCCGTGAGACTTCCAGTTTCTCACCAGAAATATATCACACAGTATAGAGAACTTGGCTTTTGACACCTTGCTTAAATGAAACCTGATTAAACTATAAATTATCATTACAACACTCATACACTTGCTTCTTAAAGGTTAAGCGACCCTGCATTTTGAGAATGCGTGACATCTCTTATGCACAATCGACTTTGACTCTTATTTCTAATCAGAGGCCACGATTAATGCAGCCTTCGCTTTAATACTTATGTGTTTTCTTTTATTAATCGAATACGTTTCTTCTATCAGGCTTTCGAGTATTCGTGCTTTGTAACAAATATAAAATTGAAAGCGAGGAATGTAACACGAGACATGTTTAAAATATTGCGGTTTTGTTCACAGTGTGTTCAGTCCATTTGTGACTGCAAGCTTAATACTCAGGACTATTTCGGTGTATTTTTCATTTCTGGTATACAATGACCATTGCGAAACAAAGGCCACATGATCGAATGAAAGAAACATTTCAACAGGCAAAGTACGATAAGCAGAAGAATTTTATGAGGCAACAGGTGTCATGTACAGAGTAAAGCATAAATTGCCATTGTTTTGCGGCTAAAGCTCATCGTAGCTTTGGTTTCCGGCTTGTTTTCTCCCCAGAAGTATTTCGTGTCGCCACAGAAAGTTTCGTCGGGACTAATTATTTAGCGGCGACAGAGATATTTGCAATCCCCCAGCGGTATCCATCAAACATCTGTTTACGGCTATTCTCAAAGCTTCCGCGGTAAATTAAAGAACGCAAGCCAAGATCGTTCCCTAACATCCAGTTTATCAGTGCGTGTTCCACAAACCCAAACGGTGTTGAGTTTGGATTAAATGCAGTTAACTTTTACACACAAGTACCGAGCAATTCACTGGCCACATTCGAGTTGTTTAACGAAGTCAATAACGTCATTGCAGATCACGTGATAATCTGAGCCAATCACCGTGTGCAGATTCGTAGCCCAGAAAAAAACTAATAACATGACGAAAAAGACACGCCGTGTGATTTTAAGCGCGACGGGCCACGCCCGCGAGCAATAAATGTTGTTGATCGCACATTAGTTACCCATATGAGTTCATTTTGTAAGGAATTTAAAGTTGAAATGCTTGAAAGTGAGCACCAGATGAAGGACAGATTGTGCAGAAATATATTCATGAATGAATAGAGCACTTGTCAGTGTGCTATGTTGAGTTATAGAGGCACAAAGGAGTTTGAAGAACACATAAGAAGTGTGGAGAAGCATAACGCCGCGGATGAGAAGACTGGGAATGAGACTGGTAACTAAACATTTTATTTACTTCCTGTTCACACTTTCACTTTTAACACCGATGATTTAAACTTTGATTTAAAGGATTGGAAGGTATCTAAATGCGAACATGGCAAGCAGTTTGCAGTGGGGAAGCAGAAATAGGTAAGTATTTTGGTCGGGTTTCGCTCTCTAGTCGCATCATCAATACGTATCGAGAGAAAGGCTAGTGACTATCACTTACTTCCGCTGGTCTTGTCTTTTGTTTTAGTTTCGAAACTGAAAGGATACCAATGCATAAACGGCTTCTAAGTAATCAATATGAAACGATCGTTCAGCGACACGTCTGCGCTACACGATGTCAACACAGTTAATGTCAAGCGTGCGTTTCGATTTCAGGTTTAAATGGAAAGCTTGCTGTAAACAGGAACAGAAATTGTTGTGACATCCCGACAAATATCGTCCGATTTAGTAGAGAAGAGCAATTCCCTCGAGTTGTCTCGGGTTTGCAGTCAGTTTCTTTTTGCCCTTTGTAGAGCCAGTTCGGTTGATATCTTTTGACTGCAGTTTCTGTGTCATTTCTGAGTCTGAAAGCCGCGGTGATATCTGAAGTCGCAACGAGAAATGGTGCCTTCTAGCAAACTGATACGTTGTTTCTTTAGCACGGATGTGGTTCAAAATGGTAGTAAAAGCTTTGTATCACTGTCACGCCACATTTATGTGGTGTTATATGTTGTGTTACCCTCGTCACCAGAGGTTCTGGTCTCCGCGCAGCCTCTGTCTAAATAGTTTAGCTTCAAATTTGCATATAAGTAGGCAAACTGAACGGTAACGCAGACCTGAAACATACTCGTGCTTGTGGAATTTCAGTATGGGATTTGATCGATGGAAAGCTTCGGCAACTATGCAAGCGGAAATGTTTTTTTTTTGTTGTTGTTCTTAGAGCCGAGGATGTATTTGTATATATGTGTACAACACATCACCATCATCATCATCATTCTTTATTATTATCTTTAAGCATATACATAACTATGATTCAAAATAAGGAATTCAAACTTGGATAAGGTAAATGAAACTAGTCTGAAGCTAATCTAGCTGGGAACTTATGGAGACATAATTTTATAGAATTAGAAGGCCATCACACGATACAAAGTTAAGGATATACTCGTAAGTTAACGGCACTTACAAAACTTAGGTTATATCTAATTTAAGATGAAATAAATAAATGTATAAAGCACAAAAGATAAATGATAAATAAACAAATAAGGGTACCACTCAACTTTGGATTTATATATGTAGCAGTTCGGTAGAAACTAGAAAGGAAATAAATTTAGCTTTAATATGAGAGAATAAGATCTTTCAAAAATGAGGCTTTAGAGAGTGATTTTGTTTGATCATCAATAAAGTTCCAAATCTTGGTTCCTCTATAACGTATATTAAATTTGATCTAGCAGATAAGTAGGTGTTGTAATGGTACTTAGATGCTACTGCTTCAAAGAAGTTATTAAATGTTACTGGGAGCATATTGGCGTGGAAGTTATAAAGGGGCAAGGGAACGTAGAGCTGGATAATATCTGTTAGTTTTTGGATCTTGGGTTCCTTAAATAGTCAGACTAGAATGTTTTGGAAGTTTTATGATTAAAATCATATTTGGAGAAATGTTATTATACGTGCATGTTTTTTGGAGAACTGATAATGGTTTTAGAGAGGTGACATGTGTTGCAGAACCATAGGTCAGGAATGGATACATTGGTGAGTAATATAGTTGGACTGAAACATTTCTAGGTACATGATGTTGCAATCTACTTATTATGCCAATACCCCTTGAAATCGTTTTGAATATGTTTTGTCCATTTTAGGTTGGAGTCCATCATAACTCCCAAGTATTTTAAGAAATGTTTCTGATTTATAGTTATGTATGTTCTGATGGATTATTCTTTGTAGTGAATGGAAAATAACAACATTTGTTTTGTCAATATTCAATGATAATTTATTTGCACATAACCAAATATGGATATTTGTTAATTCTTCAATATTTAAGATTCTAGGGTTTTCAGGCTTTTATCAGCTAGGAAGAGATTAGCATCATCTGCAAAGAGATAACAATCAGTAAGTTTAGAACATTGATTAAAGTCATTAATGTCAAGAAGAAAAAGCAAAGGACCAAGCAATAATCCTTATGGTACTCCCATGTCATTTGTTTGTAGTCTGATGTTGTTCTACCAATTGAAACAAACTGCTTTCTGTTCGTTAGATAGGACGTGAACCATTCTAAAGCGATTCCACGAATTCCATAGTACTCAAGTCTTTTTAAATAAAATACTATGGCGTTACGGTGTCAAAAGCTTTGCTGAAATCGAGGAAAATATCACAAGAATATTAGCCATCATCTATTGCACGTTGAATTTTGTCTGTTTTTAGAAGCAAGGCATGGGTAGTTGAATGGTTAATGCGAAAGCCGAACTGGCCTTTGTACTGTAAATGAATGATAATTTGGTTAAGTAATTCATGATCCTTTTGTGCACCAATTTCTTCATAATTGTGTTAAATATTGAAAGTAATGAAATGGGACGGTAGTTAGTAAGAGTTAGAAGAGAACCGCTTTTGTAAACGGGAGCTACCCGAGCAATCTTAAGACTATCAGGGACATCACCAGTTGAAAAATATTTGAGAATCGTTTTTTTTAATAATTTGAGTATAGGGCCAGGAATACTGTTGGGATCATGAGCTTTGCCAGGTTTAAATTCTGATTCTAGATTTTGAATTTCCTGTACATTAGTTGGAGTAAAGAAGAAGCTTGATAACTGAGGAGATGCTAGGTAACTTTCAAAAGATTTATTAGCCTTTGGAATTGAATTAGCTAGATTACTTCCACTGTTGGCAAAGAAATTACTAAATTCCTGTGCAATGTTTTTGGGGAATCAGTGATGGTCTCATATGATTTAAAAACTTTAGATGGGAATTTAGAAACTTGAGGTTTAAGTCTAATTAATTGTTCTATTCCTTTCCACATATTGTTTACATTAAACTTGTTGGCAGAAAAATAATTTAGATAATATGTTGTCTTAATTATTTTAATTGAATGCTTCAGCTTATTTCTATATAAATGGTGTCACTAATCTGTGGAACAGCAGACCGCAGAACTGCGGAAGCGGAACCTACCAAAATTTTTTTTCGTTACTCTTCGTTTCTGCTGTGATATTTTGAGCTCCTTTAAGCTTACATTTACATACTCGTCCTTAACTTCCATGCATATTATCGCAGCGTCAGTAAACTGACAAGCGACTGGACGAAGACTCGCACTTATTAAAATACTCTGGAGCGACATTTCGGCTCGAATCTTCTCTGTCGCAGCGATCAAACCCCAAAAAGGTTTGTTGTTATGTTCCTTGAGTTATGCTCGGTATATCTCTTGAATGGTCTGTCTTAAAATTGGTCCGATCGAGCGAGTTTTGTCGCTTGTCCGCCAAAGTCAAAGGGAATAGGACTTCAAAAAAATGACTGAAAAATCGACAGAATATTTTACCGTGAATCATTTTTACCGCCACGGCCGTTTGAAGTAAACAACAAACAGGTTTGTCTAATTGGCTGAATTGTGTTATGAAACTATATTTATCAATCTCTTTTTATTATATAATGAAGTCAAAGTCTAGTTGACAGTTTACACTAGAAATACGATAATCGCAGATACCCCCTCGCTCTGCCATTGATAGGACTTTTACTTTGGTACTCCCAACAAGAGTAGCCTTTGTTTTACCGAAATGTTGACTCAATCTTTTCTACGAAGTCAAGTGCTACGCTCAAAGGAAGGAGAAAAAGAATGGTGTGTGTTATAAGAGTCGATTGCGTGACGAAGGACGTATTTCCCACGGTCGGCACGTCAAATTAATTCATACAGTCTGCCAAGCAACGTTCTCAAATATTAATACTCAAATTTTGAAGTTGGTCGGCCGTCGTAGTACGGTAAAAAAGGAACACTGATTTTCCAATTTTGAATTCATAGGCAGTACAATTAAATAGGCTTCCTGTGCGATTTGTTTTTACTCTGGACTGCATGCTCCAGACTCATGCATGCATATTTAATGAGCTCGAATTGTTTTGTATGTTAACCCGCTTAAATTCTCCCAGAATCAAAGCAAAACTTGAACGGTTTACTTTAAATTATACACGGGCTTCAGACCTAGTGCTTCAGACTACGACGGCCGACCAATTTCAAAATTTGAGTATTAATATTTGAGAACGTTGCTTGGCAGACTGTATGAATTAATTTGACGTGCCGACCGTGGGAAATACGTCCTTCGTCACGCAATCGACTCTTATAACACACACCATTCTTTTTCTCCTTCCTTTGAGCGTAGCACTTGACTTCGAAGAAAAGATTGAGTCAACATTTCGGTAAAACAAAGGCTACTCTTGTTGGGAGTACCAAAGTAAAAGTCCTATCAATGGCAGAGCGAGGGGGTATCTGCGATTATCGTATTTCTAGTGTAAACTGTCAACTAGACTTTGACTTCATTATATAATAAAAAGAGATTGATAAATATAGTTTCATAACACAATTCAGCCAATTAAACAAACCTGTTTGTTGTTTACTTCAAACGGCCGTGGCGGTAAAAATGATTCACGGTAAAATATTCTGTCGATTTTTCAGTCATTTTTTTGAAGTCCTATTCCCTTTGACTTTGGCGGACAAGCGACAAAACTCGCTCGATCGGACCAATTTTAAGACAGACCATTCAAGAGATATACCGAGCATAACTAAGGGCTTGTGAACGATTCTCGCTGCAATCACCGCATGTCAGATTACAGTATTTGTTACAGTTTTAGTCTTGAAAGAACAAATAAGACATCTGACTAAATCATTCAAGACTCCATGTTCCGATTGCTCTGAGCGAATACAGTAGCCGAAACTAGTGGCGACAGAAGCGTATTAAAACAATACTTCGAGGGAAAATGATCAGCATACAGATTCGGCTAATACATTCTTGAAGTGATCGAGTTACAAGATACGGGTAGAATATATTTGTCACGGTGATTGTTCGATTTCCACTGACTAACCTTTGTTGCTTGTCCTTTCTGAATAAGTATCTGAGTTTAACCCAAAACGGCGTATGGAGCTCCCGATTTTCTTTCAAGCGCTGTTCCCTTTGCGGAGCCATTTCTTCTGCACGCTTCCGTTCATGATGATGTCGGTTATAACATGTTTGTCGTCTTTTCTCTAGACGTAATTTGGCGCTGTTCGATCGTTTCACGATTTCGCCTTGCCCGTGCCTGTTCCCTTCTCTTTTGAAGACGAGCTTCTCGAGACCGTTCTGTTTCAAGTTTTCCAGTTTTCAAAATCATTTTCGTGAAACCAGTTACGTACAATATATTGCTTCGTTCAAATCTTTTAAAAACACTGGCGGAGACGCTAATCGAGGATTATTACGTCATTGCCTTTGGAACCTGGCCTAAAAAGTCGTACCACACACACACACACACACACACACCAACATTAAATTTCGAGATGGCGACACGCTTGGAGTCTTCAAATGAGGCGACTATGCTGCATTAGCGTCGTAAATATTACCCTCGCTTCGCTCGGGGATAATGTCTATTGCTATTTTGACAATTAGCTATACTCGATCAGCTCAAAATAATTATGAGGTAGCTACTATAGTGTGACACTTGCAAATAGCTTCACGTACGCCTTGCGGACCTATGTTTTTCTTTTTCTGTCTCCCTCTTTTCCTTTTTCTTTCTTTTGCATTCGCTTTAGCGAAGAAACTCATTTTTGATATGTTTCGCTAGTTCCGCAGGTTCTGCAGTTTCACGGTCTGCTGTTCCGCAGATTAGTGACATATAATTTTTACTTAATGTGGTGATACAGTGACACAGTTTCACCAGGCTATGTTTCATTGGAATATTGAGTTTATAACGTTGCCGCAAGTACTAAATTTAGCTGCTGAATTTAATGTTAGATAAAGCCCCTATCAAACGGTCACAACTTTTGTCTCAACATTCTCTCAACATTGTTGAGAGCCGATGTTGAGGCCGTTTGACACCCCTCTAAACATTGTGGCATGAGACATACATGTTGAGAAGAGTTTGAGTTCCTTTAAACTTTGTCTTTTGTTCTCGAAATGCTGAGACAGTTTGATGCGACACGTTCTCAACATGCCTCAACAATGTTGAGAGAATGTTGAGAGAATGTTGAGACAAATGTTGTGATAGTTTGACAGGGACTTAAGCCTATAGTCTACAGATATGTGCCACTATTAGCAGACTTCTGAGCGGACGTTTTATGTTTGTTTTGTTTTGTTTTGATTTTGTCTGTTTGTTTGTTCGTTTTTCTTTACCAGGAGAATATACAATGAAAGATGCGAAGGAAACAGAGCTAGAAATGATGAAATTGTACGCGTCCCTCCTTATTTTAAAGGTCGTGTCATTGGAAAGGAACATTGGAAGATCAGACAAATCCAAGAAACGTCTGGGGCTTTTGTCAAGGTATGCAATGAAGGGTTCCTCGTAAGAGGTTCTGAAGACGAAAGGCATTGCGCTAGGAAACTTATCCAGGAAATAGTGAACGCTTCTCAAATGTAAGTGCATTGTTTCAATTGTATTATTTAGCGTTATTGTCACTATCTATATTTGCCATCGTTGATATCATCGTAACCATCACCATGACCATCAATATTGATGTCACTTGCATTTTACTTGTACTAAGTACAAGGCACAATATTGCTTACAATGAAAAATCAGCTCTAAAGAGAACTAGATTGATTCATTTTTTTATTTGCTCAGACGAAGGGCTAGCGGTCGAAACGCCAGCTTCAAATTCTTTCACGGGATCCAGCTTTCACAAGTTATACAGCAGGGGCGGATTTAGGTGGGGGGGGGGGTGGGTGGATTGGGTGGCTAGGTCCCTCTGAAGTGGCAAAAAAGGAATTTTGGGTATTTTGAAATATAAAATATAAAAATAATCCATCTGGGCTTATTTGATTTTCTCTTACGTGAGTCGGTCACTTCAGGAGTATGGGGAGCACGGAAGCGGAGATATCGTTTTCTGGTGTTCGGAGGGTTCATACTTTGCTCCACAGCACAATGACCACCGGACGATTGTCAGATTTGGCTGTCATCGTCATGCATCCACACAGTTTCCATCAACAGAAGACAGGTTTGCGAGAAATTTATGGCACCGCACCCCAGAAGGATGTCACTTTCACTTTTGGCAGATTAACGTAACTGAGGCAGTATGAGTCAACTACTTCTTCCTTGTTTTAGACCAAATTGACTTTATCGTTAAGAGAAATTCAAATGTTTCCTGATACATTAATAACACTGTTTAATCTATAAACGGTTTTATTCTGCCCAAATATCGTTTTCCTACGCAATTATATAATCTATACTTACTACATACCTGTTATGGACGCCGGAAGTGACTCTTACTTAGCCGAAAATTAGTTTCTGTTTTTAGCTAATTAATCAATAACTCGTGGCACGGGGACCACGTGTGCGAGTGTGGTTTCGCAAGTGGTAATTTGAGTCGAAAAAGAGCGTGTGAGTGAAGTGAATGAATAAAAGCCAGTTGAAGATTTATACAGTCTCCTGAGTCGACACCAAAGCTGGTTCTTCGAGCCGGATTATACAGATTGCAGCCTAAGCCGTCCGTGTTGACATTTGTTGAGAATGGCAGACAAAGAGCCGTCTGAACAGTCTGTAAACAAAGCCACTAGCGACTCATGCCGGTTGAAGCGCAAGGTCGCTAAATCTGCGCTCACGAGGAACGCAAACCGAGCCAGAGGGATTATGGAACAGACCGGCAGCCAATTCAAATTACGACAGTTCCGTGATGGAATCGTCGAAGCCCTAAACAAAGCCCGAGCCTTGACGGAGACGCTCGAAAACATCGACCCTGAGGCCATCGAGAGCGATGGAGAGTGGTTCTTGGAGGTTGACGAAAACGCTCGTGAAGTTCTTGGAGAAATCGAGGACTACCTCGAGACTCAAGGGCAAAAGCCCGAATGTTCTGTGTCAAGCGTGGGTGAAAGCGAGCAACAGCAGCCGAACCAGAATCACTCCGAACACGTTCATGATGACGTCGAGTCTCTGCCCGTTCTTGACCAGAGTGGCGTGACCAGTTCAACGCATAGCCTTGCCCGAATACAAGTGCCGAGATTCGAAGGAAGCCCCGACAAATGGCCGTATTTTTGGGGGATCTTCAGTGCCCTCGTTCACCAGAACTCGAAGCTACCAAGTGCCATAAAGTTCGCGCACTTGAACAATGCGCTTGGCGACGGTGTGAAAGAAGCAATTTCCTGCCTCACGGGCGAGCCAGGAGATTACGAAAAGGCCGTCGATCTGTTGAACGACCGCTTTGGCGACCCGCCTGATGTCGTCGACGCACATCTTCGACGCATTATAGCATGGCCATCAGTCAAAGAACGCGACCGGAAGGAATTTCAGCGATTCGCTGATGCACTCCAAGCAGCAGTGTTTGCTTTGGATAAGCCGGCATACGAACACAAACTGCGGAGTTACCCACTCTGCACGCAGCTAGTGCGTAAATTGCCCCCCAGTGAGAAGGACGAGTGGGTGAGGCAAGTAGAACAAGAGCTTGTCAATGAAGATGTGCGCGGGTTTGCACGGTGGGCGCAAACCAGGTCTAAGACGTTGCATAGGCGTGACCGTTACGACGAGGCACCAACTCGGACCACCGTGCAGCCAAAACAGCAGAGCCACGAGCTAGTGAAGAAAACCCCGCCCAAGGTTTCGACTATGCTTGCATCCACTGAGACCTGTCCACTGTCCGGACCGAGGCCTTCCCAGTGCGCTCTTTGTGACGGCAACCACCAAGAATCAGAGTGTGAAGTTCTGTTAGCCGTGGATACAAATCAACGTTGGGAGCTAGTCAAGTTGAAGGCCGTGTGTTTTGGATGCCTAAAGCAAGGCCATCAACGTCGAGCGTGCAAGAAATCCAGCCAATGTGGTGTAAAATCCTGCGTGAAGGGACACCATCGCCTTCTCCATTCTGTCGAACCACAGGGTACATCTGTCGAACCACAGGGTACAGTCCGCTGTGGTAAGGCAGCTACACACGCCCCGATTGCCACCACCAAGGTTGCTCTGAAAACTATCTGCGCACCCTTTATCAGTGCCTCTGGCCAGACAGTTTGGGGCACTGTGCTGCTAGACTCAGAAAGCGAGACAACTGTGGCCCGAACGGCTTTCGCCAGACAACTTGGTCTCCGAGGGCCAAGCAACAATCTAGTCGTTGATGCCGTCGGAGGGGTTTGGTCTACCGTCAAGTCCGAACGTGTGTGTCTGCCCTTTACCCAGACGATGGAGAAGGTGTTTGCGTGGACCATGAAAACTATCGGTGCGCCCACGGAAACCATAAACTGGCCCGAGATCAAGCAGCACTACGCGCATCTATGAGACGTACCCCTACAGCCGGTGAATCCCTATAATTTATGTTGTGTAGTAATCAAATTGTGCTTACCATGCGTAAAATAGAGTAATACCACGTTTGAAAATTAGACTCTTAACTTTGCTCCAAAGTGGTCTCAAAGCGCAGGAAATGCCATTTCAGAGACTCTAGATTTCAAAATTTCCCGGGGGAGCATGCCCCCGGACCCCCATAGCGGCTCGCGCCTCCGGCACTCGAACACCAATACTCGGCCCCCAGCCACCCCCTCTTTCAAAATCCTAGATCCGCCCCTGTACAGTATTGCTTACACTTAATAATAGCCCATTCCTGGTTTACCATTACATCAAACTCAGACAGTAATTCTAAGAAGCAGTTTTACATCATCAGTCGTATATTCTTCCTTTTTACCGACAGGAGTGTTGGAGAGATGCTAAAAGTCGACGAACAGTTGAAAGGTCGTGTCATTGGCAAGGGAGGCTGCAACATCAAAACGATCAGAGAGAAGTGTGGTGCTTTTGTAAATGTCTGCGCTGACGGGTTCTCCATAAGGGGATCTGATGAACAAAGGGAGTTGGCCAAAACGCTTATTCAAGATGCTATAGATGCTTCTCAGTCTCCAAGGTTAGATTCATTGCATTTTCAGAAACGACAACGATAATTGATTAATAAATTGGATGCAGTGCCCGTGAATAGTTTTTTCGCCTATCCGGCGTCATCCCATGTCTACACTGATAGTTTATCTTAGTCCCGTATCACAGTTTTGGGCATTTGTCTAGTCCACGCATATCAACAACTCGGAAATTTGGTTGAGGTGTGTTCCACGTTTCTAGTCAATTCCTGACTCTTTTTCAGACCGGCTGTCCAACAGAATATCACAATCAAAATATTACCCTATCCTTGACAAAATGTTACTCTCTATTAAATAGACACGAGTGTCTTACTGGAAAATATGCCGTTCGTAAAATCCATATGAAACTACATCGGGACCCGAGTGGCGTATTTTCCATATCGTTAGAGTGAGGATATCGATAGCACCATATCCCGTTTGTGCATTTTCTCGTGAAACACTCGTGTTTATATACTGCAATAAAATGAAAATTACACTGTGGCTTGAAGATACGGACTCCATTTTCTCATTGTAAAACAATATTTTTACTCGTGCAGCGCTCGTTCGTAAAATGTTGATTTTACCACTTGAAAATATATTTCATATCTTCGTGCCGCCGTGTAATACCCTCTATTTATTATATAGACATGAGTGTTTTACTGGAAAATATACCGTGCGTAAAATCCATACGAAACTACATCCGGGACCCAAGTGTGGATATCGTTGGCATCATTTCCCGCTTTTGCACGGTTGTTTGTGCAATTTCTCGTAAAACACTCGTGTCTAATATAATAAAAAGAAAATTACACGGCGGCTTGAAGATATGGATTTTATTTTCTCGTAGTAAAAACAATATTTTTACTCACTCGCGAAGCGCTCGTTCATAAAATATTGTTTTTAACACTCGAAAATAAAATTCATATCTTCGCGCCGCCGTGTAATATCCTCTATATATTTTCGACTACAACGCGTCAAGTTCATATACCCTCATTGATACGTATAGTTATCATACATTGCACTGCAAATTCAAGAGAGCTATTTTGACCCCAAAAATGGGGCCAAGACGGTGAGTAAAATATAGAACCTATTTTTGGGGCTATTTTGGCCCACTTGGCTGGGGCTGTTCCACTCCTAATTTAAAAGCCATTTTGGCCCTGTCAGTGTTCTAAAATAGCCCCTTGTGGGTTCCATTTTGGAAAATGAAGTGGTCAAAATGGATTTTTGGGGGGCTGAATTGATTTGGAATAGGGCTGAAATGGCCCCACAAACTAGAACTATTCTGGCCCCATGTTTGTTCAAACAGCCCCAATGGGATTGTTTTGGCTATAAATCGGCGCCAAAGTGACGAGAAGAATAAAGTACCAGTTTTGGGGGCTGTTTCAACTCTCATGAATGAGGGCCACTTCAGCCTACTATTTGGAATCCAGAATGATCCCAGCTGGGGACCTAAAAAAGCCTATTGAGGATAATGGTTTATGTGATATAGGGCCCATTTGAGGCTTTTACAAGGCTGGAACAAACATAAAATTGCCTGCATGAAATAATACACTAATTGGAAAAAAATTAGCCATCTTGAACTCACAAGAAGAACCACAAACTTACAATGCACAAATTTATTGGAAAAAACCAACTTATAAAACAGTTTCATGATACTGCCCTATGAATTACACTAACGGTACCTGCTGTTTGGCTGTCATGTAGTGCAGTTAGCACATCAAAGCAGTAAACATTCATACAACCTTTAATGGTACAAACGTATACACTGTATTTTCAAATAATCAAGTTCAAACATTGTTTCTGAAAATAAGAATACGAGTTACTATCTCTAATCCTGATAGAGTACTACAAATTGCTAAGTTGTCCTTTCTGTAAGAGTGATGCAATACAAAACATGTTGTCTTAAAACAAAGTCGTTTCATACTGTACAGCTCCTCCAGAGCTCAACACTTGATATTATTTGTGATTTATTCAACTGCACAGTTTCTCTGCAAGGAAGAAAGGAAAATGTTAGTCTGTTTTGTTGTCCTTAGTTTCTTAAACCGAGTACAAACAAATAACCTGGTGGCTAAACAAAGTTTTTGAAAAATGTATAACACACTTGATACTATTTCATTTTCAGAGTCATTAAGAAATGCATATAAAATGGAAAAATCTTATATAGTGTATTGCAAACTCTTGCTAAGCCAAGATCCTGTCAAGATCTTGCTAAGATATTGGCAAGACCTTAGACAAGATTTTCAACCTGGGATACAGTACCAAGACTAAAGAGTCTCAAACCTGAACAGATTTTCTTCAAAAACACATGAAAGAAAGGTAATGAACTCGTGAACATACAGTGTGCTGAAATGTTGGAAGCTTATTTTAGCACTTGAACACTGGTAATGACTACATTGCATATGCCAGTCAACACTATATTTTCACTTTATAGCACATACTAACCAAGGTATAAACCCTTAGATTATCTTGAAAGATATTCCTCAAGTTAAACAGTAGGATTATGGCTAGGGTTAGGCTTAGACTTAGATTTAGGCCTGATTACCATGTGCTAGAAAGTGGAAATTCGATTTTGTAACATGCACTGTGCAGTGATACCTTAACTGTGTACAAGCAAAACTACTAGAAATACGATAATCGCGCTCGCTCTGTAGTGGGTTTTCGGAAAGCGGGGTTCTTGTTTATTTTCCACTTGGAGACTATTTTAAAATCTTTTTTTACAAACCACGGTTTGTGTAGCGACGTCACCAGTCGGCCGCTAAAAAAATCTTTGCGGCATGGAAGTCTGGTTTAGTTCAGACAACGTGCACAGTCTGCAATTTTCGTGGACACTAGCTGAACTCCAAAACTCGCTAAGACAACTTTTACACGCAACTGCAGAATACTCCCGAGACTTGAAAGCCAAGAAAGCGCAAATAGAATCGTGACTCGATCAGTTTTGCACAGTCAGCAAAGTCGATCTTCGACACCAAAATTGTAATGAATTTTAAGAAAAGCCACGATTTCTCCTGCCAACGCTGTATCCTAACCACATACGTGTATGTTCTTTTTTTTTTTTTTTTCAAAGCGAGAGTCGCTTGTTTACACGCTTTCGAAGTCTCGCAAAATGTGTGAATTTTAATTTTGACGAATTTAAAATCTTTGACAGAAAAAAGAAATCAAGTCACTAAATAATACAATTTCCGATTGAACTGAGCGAGCAAACCCGGTTAATAATACGAGGTCCGATTGTGTTGAGCGAGCAAATTCGACCACCCATAGACAATAATATACAAATAGACTGTAATTGTTTAATTTGGAAAGGAGTGGCCCCTGGCCGTGTATTTTCTACTTTAATAGCCTTCAGAAAGTAAGAGCACTTCAACCCGGTTACATTTCATCCTTGAATACAGTGTGCCAACAAACACGGCGAGAAAACTTCACAGCATTTCCATATGTCAGACTGTCAGCGAAATTATGCAAATATGCCAGGAATCGGATGACACAATCTTATTTGTGCACGAAGGCACTCTGAAATAGCTTTGAAAACTTGCGAAAAGATCACAATATAACCCTACTTGGCCTTCATCACAGTTCCTGGGGCATCAAACTACAAAATATACGGCGATTGTTGAAATACCATAACTATAACACAACTTTAAAAATGACATACGCGTACTGTACATTAATTGATGTAATTTTTCAAAACTCACCGGTTCCTGAAAGCCATAGCTTTAGCTCTTTTCCAGCAAAGGAAACAAAACCCAAAACACTATTGTTTATGTCTTCAATGATTTCAAAACACACTGTATAGTGCAGTCCTAGTACAGTACGAACATTCCACTTTCCATTGTATTGTGCGTCGTCATCAGTGTCAAAACTTGGATTCTGAAAACTACAATCCTGTTATTGTAAAAGGTGAAA
Source organism: Plumapathes pennacea (assembly GCA_964036295.1). Taxonomy (NCBI): domain Eukaryota; kingdom Metazoa; phylum Cnidaria; class Anthozoa; order Antipatharia; family Myriopathidae; genus Plumapathes; species Plumapathes pennacea. Next base: position 25,660,056 of record OZ038463.1, on the reverse strand, counting down.
TTTGCCACGGTGATTGTTCGATTTCCACCGACTGTAATTTGCTATTCCTTTCTGAAGAAGTATCTGCGTTTTAACACAATACTGGCGTCTGGGATTGTGTTCAGGTCGGCCAGTCGATGCCTTAAAGAATTCGTTTCACGGCTAGCAAGCTTGACTCCGATACAATGGCAAAATATCCGGGCAGTTTACTGCCGTCCGTCGAACTGCTTGGCCTTGTATCTGCATCTTGTTGTACAAAATCACATCCGTTTGTACTCTATCGCATGTCACCAAAGAAAATGGCGGTTTACAGTTCTTGCCTAAGAGCCTGGGAACGAGGTCGTACGCCAGACTGACTGATAGACTGACAGACTGACAGACGAACATTAAATTTCGAGATGGTGACGCGCTTGGAGTCTCCAGAAAAGGTGATACTACTGCATTAGCGTTGTGATTATTACCCTCGCTTACGCATGGGGATAATATCTGATGTGAAATTCGAACATGCTTTTATCTCAAATACAGAACAGTGCATGTGACCAATGTGACAGAAAAATAGCATCAAAAAGTATAGTACTGTACTCACCGATTCCATCTCTATCCTTCCATTATGCTTTCGACCATACATTCAAAATGTACGGAAAGGGACAGGTACTGTACGCAGCCTTCCACAAATATGTCTAACTTTGAGTTGAAGGAAATGATTATATACACTAATCACTTCGTCCTGCCAGAGGAGTGTTGGCCTTTGTAGATGTACAAATAACAAATCCTGATCACGTTTATCAATATCCTCCGAAGTCGGGGCTGCAGAACGCTGACGTTGTAATTGACGGCAGACTGACTTGACCGTAATTCCGACAGCCATCGAACAACGAGTTCGACGTATATCCACACAGCTGCAAAAAGCTATTCTTGCTCAAAAAATGAACGTTTAAACCGTTCCACGACACTGCGCCACGCCACAAAAGGGAAGCGAATTCCCACGTAAGGATGGTTACCCCCTCCCGCAGTCTGATTATATTATGTCAGCGGTCGCCCCTCAACAGTAATAACTGACTGACAGAAGTGCAGTGATAAATAAACGTCACATCGGAGTGAAGCGTGTACGAAGAAAGAAGTAAAGTAGAAATATCGAAGTCCCTAAAGCGTTTTAGTTGAAACGTGCATACAATACTCTTTCATAGAAAATTAACGCTTCGTGTAAATTTAGTAAATGTGACTAAAACCAATGAATTAGAGAAAAATATCCCATCAATACTGCATGCGCCGCCTCAAAGGCAGTATCGCTTTTTAACATTTTTGAGGCTGCAAAAAGGGATCAATTTTGTCTTTTTAGAAATTTTGTCTTTTCTGAAATAGTAGATTTTGCATATTTTTGTATTTGGTCTGCAGAAGTAGGGTAAAATGTTTTGGTGACAGAGTCTGAAAAAGGCTGAAAAAGGGTCGAAAAATCTCATATATATTTTCTAAATAGGGTCTAAAAATCGTACAGTTTTAGTTTGTAGTAGGGCGAGGGTTTTGAGAACACTCCGACTCAAACTTATGAAGATTTTCCCCCCCTCCCCCTCCCCCCGAGAAGAGGTTTTTGGGGGCAGAGCCTTTAACGGCTAGCTACACGTAGCTAAAACAACCGTCCAAGCCATATGAACAATTCAACGTGGTCCCATCTAAAAAGCCGTAAATCTCTTTCGATGCGGACATCGCGCGGGTTTTGCTGTAGAAACTTGATTTCATTTTTTACAAGGCTCGAGTAGTCGCAAGACAACTGAATTATTGCCGGGAGTGGTTCACTTGAATGTTTAGTGCTTTGCTGAAGTCTCTTTTGCTGCCAAGGGTGACAAGGAGTTTTGCTGGTAACGAGTCATTCCCAGATCATCCTTTTTTTATTTACATTTTGGAGCGATGCTACCTAACACGAACACAGAAAGAAACCATAACAGCGCGAAAATTACCGCTGCTTCAAGGTTGGTTAGTTATCAATACATTGGGGCGACCGCTGACATAACATAATCAGACTGCGGGAGGGGGTAACCATCCTTACGTGGGAATTCACTTCCCGCCGCAAAAAATCGTTTGAACTGAATGGCGCCCGAGCTACTACGCATGCCCATTACGCTGAACCGCATACCGACAGTCGTCGCAAACTCGTTCCCAGGGCCCTCAGCGTGAGGAAACTCTCAAACAACAAACGAAGCCCTCCGTTTTCAGATTTTCTGTGGGTCATTCAAGCTTTGCTTTTTGATACAGTAGTGAATTGCGGAATTCAAAAAGTTTTTTTCAAAATTTTCGATCTGTAACTCGAAGCGGTTATTCCCAGTCCAAGCGGTGGGACCTGGGTGGGTGTTTGATGTTATAAGAGCTAGAGTAGAAATGTGTATGGCACAATTTCAGCCGGTTTCGATAATGTTTGGCTGAGCGACATCATTGGTAGGTATATAACGGGTTCAAGCCCGCATGCATTTTGAAATACAGACTGATTATGCTGTTGTACCAAGACACTCAATGGGACCGAAGTGACACTTGTACGAAGGTTGTTTTGACCAACCCTTATGAATGGTACTGATATAGCCCCATGGGCCAAATCAGTCCAACATGGGGTCACTTTGTATTTTGATGGGGCTATTTTGGATTTTAAAAGGGCCAATTTGGATTTTAGTGTGGCCATTTTGACCCTAAATTTCAAATTGGCCCTTTGTGGTCCAAAATAACCCCTTCACAAAGTGGGGCTATTTTGCATTTTGGGGCTAAAACAGCTCTTTCTAGTATACAGTGTGGTAAAGCCGTTTTCGCATGACTGTCGATCGTGTGATTGCTTTGGTTTTACGTTTGCTACGTTTTCCGATTGGTTTGAACATGTTAAGCAGTATTCTTGGCCACTCAAGAGTGAAAGCAAAACCTAGTTGCAATATTCTCACGCAAGGAAGCGAGTGGCGATGGCGTGTTCTCGCTTTCACTGCTGATTGGTTAGTAAGACCAATCGCAATTACTTGGTTTCGGACGTGTTTTTGCTCGCCTCATTGATTGGCTCTGTGATTGCGTTGGTTTTGGTTTTCGACAGTCACCCGAAAAGCGCTCTATATCATGACGATATTACATGAGGAAATTACATGGCCGTGCGTAGATACGAATTTTATCTCCAAGCGACCATTTAATGTCCTGTTTGTTATATACATATCGATAAATTATATCCAGAACATAGACATATCTCACAGCCCTTATTTCCTGTCAGAACTTGCTGTCTTCAAAAATTGCGCGCAGTTAACATATCATTTTTATGCTGGGCCTAAGGGCCCAGCATATAATTGTTTTCACCCGAAAGCCAAAGCGCAGGTATCATGGCAATTGGTAAAAGGACCCCCCCTCTAAAGTTAAAAGTAAAGTATCTTTATTTATACACGGTAAATATTTCAGCTAGTAGCCGGTGGGGCCGTGTTGGTCCTCTAGGATTTTGGAGTTTGATTGATTTGAGACGTGCAAGCAAAAAAAACTGTAATTGATTGGGCAATGTTGACGTGCGAGCGGTGTGGGCGGTGTGGAAGCCTTTCTCTTTTTGGCTAAGTTTCAAGACAGTATGTAACGTGAGATTTTTGTTGACATGTAGTTGCGCCCTTGCGGTTTTGATCAATTATATTCACTCTCGTATTCTTCTTTTTCCAGTTGTGTACAGTATTTTTATTGCTAGTGAAAACTAAGCGAACCGAAGCAAACATATTTAAATGATAAAGACATTTCGATAAGCTGAAGTCGTTCCCAGCTGTCACGGGTTTTCAATTTTAACATTTGTCAAACAACCGTGTCACGAATTTACGAAAACCTCGGTGACAATAGCTCTGAAACACAACAGACCGACTAGAAATTCAGAAAGCCTGATAGAAGAATTGCACTTTAGAAGAAGAATAACAGAAAAGTCATAGAACGGAGGCTGGATTAATCGTTGCCTGTGATTAGAATAAACCGTTCGAAGTTCAACTTTCAAAACAATTGTGCATGAAAATAAGATGGCCGACCCTTTCACTCCCAAGCTCGAAATTCTCTCAACATTTTGAAGCAAGTGTATGAGATGTATGAGAGTCGTAATTATAACTAAAGTTGATCACTCTAGTCCAGAGACTGCTCATTAAAGAATTTTAATGATACGTGTGGATAGTAGCCGCACCAAACTTGAATCCCAGCATCTGTCGCGTTTTCACGCGACAAAGCTTGTTATCCTTCACGTGCGAAGATATCGCGCGCGATGAAAATATCAGGTTTTAGAACTGGAGAAATTTTGGTATTTCATCGATATCTATATAAAAGAAACTGCTTTATTAGCGTACGTTTTATATAGTTGTCTTCCCCTTTAGGAGTATATTCAACGAAAGAAATGATGGAAATGAAGAAGTTGTAGAAGTTGACGAAGAATTAAAAGGTCGAGTCATTGGTAGGGACGGATACAACATCCAAATGATCATCAAGAAGTCTGGTGCTGTTGTTAAGAAATGCGTCGGCGGTTTCCTGGTTAGAGGTCCAAAGGAACACAGGGAACGCGCAAGAAGACATATCCTGCAGATATTGGTAGTGTGTTACAAATCATGCTTTCTCCTGTAACGGTTTTCTTTTCTTTTGTTGTTTTTTGACCAAAACTAGTAGAGTAATATTTCAAGGCTTCTGGGCTGTCTCATTCCACTGTGATGTATATATACGGTTACTGTAGTATGAAATATAGCATAGTCTGTCAGCCCCAAATACGGAAAAAAAATTGTTTGTGATTGTTTTTATTTGCCGCGAACACAGAATGAAGGAGTATCAGGAGAGTTGGCGGACATTCCAAAGGAATACCAAGGAGTAGTGATTGGCAGAGGTGGCCAAACCTTAAACGAAATCAGCACAAAAACTGGAGCACAACTGTTCCGCGTGGGATGGGAAGTCTTCATGAATGGACCAGAGGAAGCTCAGGACAGAGCTCGGTTGGAAATTAAACGCATTGTGGTGAGGTTGCTTATACATTAAAGCCAGTTTGGTTGCTACGATGTAAGACCAACGTAATGTAGTATACACCGCCAATCACAGAGGCTGTCAGAAACAGTTTGCAGGACCAATTAGCAGTACGCGAATCAGCAGTATGTGCAAGGAAACGCCATTGTTGCTTGTGTGAGACCGTTTTTGCAATCAGGTTTTGCTTTTATTTCTGAATGGCCAAGAATGCCGCTGAACTCGTTTGGACCAATTCGAAAGCGTAGCAAATGCAATGCCAAAGCAATCACACGATTATTTTGATTGTCAATTAAAAATGGCTCTATTGGGTCAGTTCGAACATGTTTGACATAATCTCGCTCCAGTTCTCAGGTTTAGAAACCTGCGTCAACCAAAGAGGGGGAAAGCTAATTTATATTTACAACTAGCACAAGTTAACTAGTCCAAAGTAATGTATGACATTTTTAGATATTATAGTAAATGATTCGGTTGTAGAAGTAGCATTATGTTAGACATAATTAGTCCATTCCCATAACACCATACAATAGGTGCCTTGTGACCCCTGGCATGAAAACATTTAACATTTTCATTATTTATTGTTGGTTTTTGTCTCCTTCACATGAAGGCTGGAGCAAGGAATGCGTCACAAGTTCAGAAAACAAGACGTAGAGCCTTTTGTTTTGTGGACGACTTCAACTTTCCAGATAATTTTGAGTTAATATTAACTCCACTTGCATGCTTGGACACACCACTGACGCATTATCGCCTACAACTGAACGACCAGGGCTGTGACAGAGTCTCAGGTGTCGCTAGAGGACCACCAAGCTATCTGGAAGACCTTAAGGAAAGCGTGCTGCAAATTCTCGTAGAAATAAAGCAAGATTTCGAGCTTGGAAAGCGACAGCGCAATGACATGTGGTGTCACTTTGGAACTGTCGTTATTGAAAATGTGGACGAAGGTTTGTTTGTTGTTTACTCTATTTCGTACCTTCGTTACAAATGTGTCTGTGCTTCTCAAAGTGAAATATTAACACTGACATTTTGTCACATTTCATGATACAGAACTTGTTAATATGAAAAATGACAGCTACTAAAATTTTATGAGCAAATATTATTTCGCCCCTGACTCAACGATCCAAATCTACTCGTACTCCTCCCTGTTAAACTGAGCCACAGATCCTGGTTCAGAAAGTCTTTTTTAATTTGTTGTATTCTTTTTTAATTGCTGTGTTGCAGCGGACGCGGGTGAAAGGGATAAAGTTTGGACTTTAGAGGAGATTTCAGACAATTTGCCTACTCCCCCGAAAGGTGCAGAAGAAAACAATGACCAAATACCATGGCGTACTAGCTTCAAATTGGGCTTGGCCTTTGATGAGACGCGCCGTTTGGGAGAGCTGAAGAAGCCTTTGTATGATACACGGCACGATTTGAGGTTTCTGACGCCGTCAGGAAGGGCAGTTCGTTGCAAGGTACAGTGCAAACATTTTCTGTTCATTATTCATGTTCATATCTTACTATAACCAGACTTGTCTCAACCGCAGTTTAGGAAAGTTGTTTTTCTATGCGGTGTTTTTGCAAGTTCTTTGCAACGACAGGGACATGTAACATTTCGTTTAACCCTCAACAAACATTTAAGCGACACAATATTATATAAGTGCACTCCATTTAAGTTTTTTAGGCTCTTTGACATTCTAAGTTTGGGATGTTCTGCTTCTAAAAATAGTAAAAAGTAACACGAGATTTTTGCTGAAGATTCAACAAACCAGTTTATTACGAAGGTCAATCCCATGGCCTCATTTCTTTATTGCTAGATCTGGATCAAAGAAAAGGAACGCGAAGGAGATGAGGAGAAGATACCTTTCGATGATGTGAAGAATATCATTGAAGAGTTTCACTTCCGAGACGAGCGGACAAATGCTCGGTGTAAAGCTTGGCTCTGTCTTCCATCCGTGAAAAGACTGAAAGCAGAGATCGCATTCCCCGCCTGTGATTTCGACTGCCGCTTAACAATTAGAACAAGTAAGTAAAGGAGTTTGTCTACCAGCCCCATTGAAATAGTACGTGACAAGGAACAAGATATATAAAGCTTTACGGGCTTGTTGAAATATCAAGAAAAAGGAATTAGAAGAGGAGACATACAGCAGAGGGGACAGCAAAGATTATATTTCGTAGACACCCTAAAGCCAATACTTACTGCATATTTGTAGTTTTCTTAAGAATATCTTACTGTATTTAGAAAATACATACTTGTCAGTGTCACTGCATTACCATAATAATCCCGAAGTCGTAATGTTTCATCAAGCAACAAACCTACTCAAGAAATGATTAATGTTCAATTTTAAAGGCTACGTATATATAGTACTCTTGATAAATAAGTATCTTGATAGCAACTTCTGGGCATTCCCTTTCGTTTAGTGTAAGTTTATGCAAGGTTTCCAATTTTGATAGGTGAGACTTTGGCGAGAAAAGGAAGCCCAACTGACGAAAAAGAAGACTTGATTCTGCGTGACTATCTCTCGAGTATTACACTGTGCGAGGAGGACAACGACAATTTAGCACTTCCGGACGCAGATCTTCCGGCCGGGTTTTATATCGACTATAGGAGATGCTGTAGAAGATCTTTATATCCATATGGGGAACATTTTACTATCATCGTATCAAAAGAAATTTTGTTTCTTTCCAAGAGCAAAGCTGAGAATAAAGTTGAAAGACAGGTTAGTGCAAATTGTAGTCATGTGTAGTCATATATAAAATGTCTTGTGTTTACACTCTGCAATTGCACTCATGACTTGGTATGAAGTGTTTGGCTAGTCTTGTACGATAAGCAGTAATAGTGCGACGAGATGGCATCTGAAATGCAGACAAGGATAACAAATAAGCAAGTGATGATTTACGAGGCAAATCCAACGAATTTCGTAATTAAATAGAGCCTGATTACTTGTCAGTATCAGTAACCCCTTGAGTCATGTTTCAATAAATAAATAAATGAATAAATAAATAAGTAAAAATAGTAAAAACAAAACGAAAGTAGAAGAAAAATATGTAAAAGAGAGAATAGATGTAAGATACTTCACTGTGAATGTTTTCGCCTTTACTGTAGCGCCGCCTCTTTCGACATGAAGTTTGCATAACGCTTGTTGAATCGCATGTGCGTCCAGGGCAATCAGAAGTCGCGCTGTCCATAATAAAGTTTCTCTGCAGCTTGGCGACTAATACTATACCTAAAATTAAACACATGCAGGCAACTTCAATGTGGATTTCTGGATGATTTTGAAGCGAGAATTTTGCTCTTGGCTGCCAAAATACATTTTGAATTTCGCGGTGCGATGCGACGCGTGGATACGCGCCAAGCATGGTTAATTTTTGCCTTGAAAATTATTCTTGGATTTTACTCAAACTAAACTCTAAATGAATGTTTATGTGATGGAAAATTGGTGGGGCAACATTATTTTGTTTTGCGTGGTATTCAAGTGTATGGAAAAATAAAATTTGGACATTTTTGGCTTTTTACTAATATGGGCTGTTATCTCGGTCGCTGTTGATTGACAAGTGGCTCTGCGCTTCCTTGAAAAGCGCCCTTTTATAGTGCGCCTTCTTGTATAAATTGTTTCCAGATACACTATTTTTTTGTAAAATGGAGAGTCGATGTGTCGACTAAAAAATCAACTGCAGATAACATATCCAAATATGGCACTGGGAAAAAAGGAACATTATCCTAGGGCTGTCATTCACTATATTTTAACCATTAATGTTTGAATTTCCGTCTTCATTTAGTACTTTCCATATTACCATATTCACTCTTTCTCTCTCTCTCTCTCACTTCTTTATTCAAAAGAGGTATTATTAACAGAAACATAATTGAGCTGTTTCAATATCTCTACAGACGGATTTGCACTTGCATTGTAACAAATGGGACCAGTTACTGCGTTATGGACCTCACTGGGAGCCTGAAGATATAGTTCAGATGCTGCCGGAATTTTTGAGTTTTGTGAAGAAGGTTCAAGAATTAATAGTACTTGATCAAGAGGCGGAGTAGGATGACCACTAAATATTTTGGTTTATTGTGATTCGGTTTGAGCATAGAAGCTACTTATAGTAGTACTCCCTGTTTATCAAAAGCTAGACCAGTCATGTCGGTGATGGTGTGTACACTCCCTTGTTTTACAAAGAAGTTGACGTAAATAAAATCTGTGTGTGTTGCATTTTGTAAATGCTAATAAACAAAGTTACTGAATGGGGTTTACTAACTTTAGTTGCGGTAGCCGGAAAGGGAGGACTCCCATATGAACAAACAGGACGGAGATGCCCGTCGTACCTCTTGGGGGTCAAAATCAGAAGTTTTGGTACCGCTTAGGGTGCTCAACATCAAACGCGGGTATTTTTATGTGACGTGGTACCGTTTAGGGGTCGGCTATTAGCCGAATGAATTTTTGTTGTATGGGTCTTTATAGCAATTAAAGGCTATTTTAGTAACTCTTTGGGGTCAAAACGAACATTCCCGACGAGCATCCCCGTCCTTTTTGACTCACGGATATGCGTAGCATATCTGGGAGTCATTGGTGTCTACAATCTGTCGCTCACTTACTCACTCACTAGGTGTGTTAGCTTTTTGGCGTGGTTGCTAAGTCAGTACGTGTCTCACCATGGCGGTGGACGGCTGAATGTTTGTCAAGATTAGTTCTATTTTGCTTTGAGCTGCCGCCAAATTTAACAGAGCCTCAACAAAACTTCTGATTAACACTGACACAGCTGTAGCTGCACCCATCCGAAGCTCTACAGTAAAAGCAGGCAGATGTTAGCAACTTTAAACGATATCATTTTCCGGCGTAACCTTTGCCCTGATCAATGAGATGAGTAGCGTGCTTTGATGTCGGGCCAATGTTGATGTAAACTGTAATCTAGCAGCGTCGCCGCTAAGCTCGCCATCTTTGCCTATAGTCTTTCGAAAGTTTTGATTCGGGTTCCCTAAAGTTCGATTATACGATTGGCAGGCCATATTTGTTGCACTTGTGCCTGTTAAAGCCTTGACCGGCTAGTCACGTTCATCACGCAAGTCGCAATACCTCCACATACAGATTTCAATGCAAACATTTATGAAAGTCAACCTTTGTCCGAATAGGTGTGTTGTACGTCGCCTGGCCAAGAAATGCGCACAGTGATCCACCCGGCTGCTTCTTTTCTACGGCTTCCAATTGCCACAAATCATAAAACTAAAACTAAACAATGACATGAAATCCGAATCATTTGTTTACCGCCTTTGCGGCCAAGGTATTCGTTGCACATACGTATTTCACTTTGAAAGACATGGAACTTTGACATCAAAAATTTAAAGGAAAGCTTTGTGTACCCAAAGCATTGTTGAAACAACTGGCATGGTTTTGTTTTGCGACGGCCCCAATTTTCGAGGGAAATTTACTGACGTCGCTGAAATTGACGTAATGAATCAGAAGCTGTGCGGCCAATCCGTTTCCCGAATTTCAGGAATCAGAAAACCACAGATTTGTAGCAATTCATAATCAAAAAACACAGTTGTCTGACCTGTGGTCTCTGCAATCAGACATTTCCTGTCAGGGGATGGGCGGAACCGTTTTTATACTTCCGGTACACATGACCTAGGCGGGAGAGAGAGGGTGACAGTTTCCTGTCATTTTTTGATTCGGAAAAGTTCGCTGAAATCGGGACAATGTGATACTTCTGCCGCTTGGATTTTAGCTTCTTTGAGCATAATTTATGTAATGGTTCTCATATATAGAACCTGAATTTAACGGTAGATATCGACTGCGATAATTCATGCTCACACTAGAAATAGCACTGCCATAAATATCTGCTTCGTGTTACGCATCGCGTTGATCGTGCCCTAATTTGAAAAGAAGTCCATTGTTGACATAGAAAGGACGGCTCGCTAAAATTATATGTCCATTTTAATATCCGTGAGTCTGCCGTCGAGGCTCTATGTTTATGTGGAGGGAATAGTTGGCTTGAAATTTCACCTTGAGTTTGTCTTCTAATCGTGCACGGAAAGAATTGCGCTAACCCGTATTTCAGCATAACGTTCGAAATGCAAACCGGCCTTTGTTTGCACAGGATTTCTTAAAGACTACAATCGGCTTATTTGTGGCAGCAGTTTAACTTCCCTCTTGCTAAGTTTGCTTCTTCGCCGATGCCGTACTAACTACATGATTTTTCAAATATCTCTGTCGCTTGTCCTTTGACTTTCACCGATACTGTATTAGCGCATGCATCTTCGGCAAAGCGGTGAAATACCTGTTTTTGATCGATCTATAAATGAAAAAAAAAAAAGGTGAGCCACCATTCCACTCGAATTTAACAAATATCTCCGTCGCCCAATTGATATCTCATCCTTTGAAATTATAGTGGCATACACAGCAAGCAACTACTAGAAATACGATAATCGCAGATACCCCCTCACTCCGTCCTGCACGTTAGAAGTTAGAAGTTTCGACGCAAAAAAATAAACATAGAAGTAATGTGTCTAATTTATACGGCCTTTGATGTAACCAGCTTGTTGTAGTTGACGGAGCAAGCGTGTTAAAATAACGTTTTACTACTTGTACTATACCAAGTGCTGAACACTTAAAGGAGAAAAAGAGTGGTCTGAATTATAGTAACTTTGTGTCACTAGTGGTTTACTAATTTCGCGTTGAAAAATATATCTAAATTTCGCAAACCCCACCCCGCCTGGCCTCTCTTGCGTTACGCCACGCATTTTCTCACGATGAATTTCCGAGTGAGTCCACAACAAACCACGGCAAACCAGTGGAAATTAGCTTTTTTTACCCCAACATTTAGAAAACAAATTTCTAATTTCAAAAAATCATTCTTGTGATTAATCACTTTACCACTCTATAATGGATCAGCTCTGACCCAATAAGAAAACAACATATATACATCAGCATCAATTCTTTTTATTCTCAATCTCATTGTCATCATCATCATACAGCACACTATTCGTTGTGTGCCCTTTTTATCATACTTTTGTGTTATATAAGCTTCATCAAGTGCTCCTGCCTGATATGAAAACCCAAAACCTTGTAGGAAAAAGTAGGAACGTACTCTCCAACCAAAAGCATGCAGGAGCACAATCCCTTGGAGGATAAGGGAATAATAACTATCATGAACTTAATACAGGTAAACAACCCTTTCACTCCCAAGCCTAAATGCAGAATCTCTCAGCTTTTTCAAAATACATTATATAAAATAAATTATGTAGTGAGAAGTGACAGTTTAGTCAGCATTCACTTAACCAAAAAGGTACAAAAAGCTATATATTCTCTATACTGTACAATACAGTACACTTTCAACTGAAGGAGAAAATTGAATTTGATCACTCTTAGGTGTGAAAGGGTTTAAACTTGTTGTTACAACATTGGTTACTGTCTACCTTGGTGCTGGCCTTACTCACATGTTTGCCACTTATATTACATAACTGTACTGAAGTTTTCCTTCATAAAAAGCAAACAACCCTCTAACAAATAAGTAAATAACAAAACCTTGCGTCAAAAAGGTACACATAACAAAAATACTTGGCTCAGAGCATGTCATCCACTTGAGCACAATACAGTACCATTCCAAATTTTAAGAAAACATACAGATATACCGAAATTTTTTTGTGGCGTACTCAACAGAATATACAGGCCAATGTTTTTGAGAACATTTTCCTTTGGCATTCTTGTTGGACCAGACAATCGGGTTGTACATGTCAGCATTGAGTTCATTTTTGGCTCCTGACAATCTTACACTTTCATGATGTCAGTGGCTTGGTATATGAGGATCTCTTAACAGCAAAGGAGTTGACTTCTCAGCATGATTCCTTCACTTTAACAATTCCTTTAGCATGATCTTTGGAGATGAAAACACATGTTCAGGTTTTTGTCTTTGGTACATATTGTTGCAAATTTATTATACAGTACTTACCTATAAACAACATAGAAATTGGACCGAAGTGTAAGTTTAGCCAAGAAACCTCTTTCTTTGCTCCTACAAAAATCAGAAAAGGCACCAAGTTTTAAGTGGATTAATAAAATAATTCACATGATGTACACAATACAATGCACTTTCATAGCTAACCTGTACTATTCATCCACAATTGACATAAATATTGGAAGGATGCTGCAAAGGAACTGGTGCACTGTAAATAAATACTTGTTGTCCTGGTAATAGAGGCCAATTTGTTCCTCAAAACACTGCTATAAATGTTTTTGGTTATCCCCGAGCGTAATATCAAGTGTACATGGCATAAAAACAAATGCACATCATCATATGGACAGCTAAAGAAACTTCACTGCATAGATCATAAATCACTGTAAATTAATTAGGCACTGATACTGTCGTAAAAATTGGCAAATATTCTAAATAACACAAACTACAGCTTTTGCAATGGTAAATCAAAGTACAAACACATGTATACAGTATTGTGTTCTCTTCGATCCTTGCGTATGAAAATGCAGCAAATAATAACAAAACACATTCAGTGGTCTGATAAATATGAGTTCAGATACAAAATTTTTTGGAACATTCAGGAACAAAATATCACCATGTATTGTTTGTTCAGCTGTTTTTCTTTGAAAATAAACAATGACAAAGAATGGCCGTGCAACTAATGCATAATTTTGCCAATTTGGCAATCAATACACAGAATCAAAAATATAAATACAACAACCATAAAAGCCATACAGAATAGTTTTCAATTCTTACCTGCCCCTTGCTTCCTGATGATAAGAACGGGCAGATCACTCACATTGGCTGGACGAGTGCTGAGAAATCCCTGAACATCCTGTGGCATGTTGAGGACATGACCTTTGTACCTTAATACGGAGTATTTTCTTCGGCCCGTTTTTTCTCCTGAAGTTCCCGATTTGCTTTCAAGCGCTGTTCTCTTTGCGGAGTTGTCTGCGTTACCCGCTTCTGTTCATGTCGCTTTCGATCGGCATTCATGCGCTGTTTTCTTTGCGGAGTCGTTTCTTCGGCAAGCTTCTGTTTATGATGCTGTCGATCATAACAGGATTGTCGCCTTTTCTCGAGACGAATTTGGCGTCGTTCGCTCGTTTCACGATTTCGCCTTGCTCGTGCCTGTTCCCTTCTCACTTGAAGACGAGCTTCGCGAGACTGTTGTGTTTCAAGTTTTTCAGTTTTTCAGTTTTCCATTTTCGTGAACGCAGCTACGATATATTGTTGCTTCGTTCAAATCTAAATGCTTTGTTCAAATCTAATTTCTCTTCCGAGTAAAACAACAGGGCACATGTGATCGATCCGGCCTTTGTTATTGGTTAGCAGGGTAACCGCTCCTAACGTCGTACGCCAGACAGACTGACTGACAGACGAACGTTAAATTTCGAGATGGCGACAGGCTTGGAGTCCCCAAGTAGGCGGTATAATATTAATGCATAAGTGTCGTGAGTATTTCCCTCACTTCGTTCGGGGATAAAAAAACACAGGGCGAAATCAGGCATATCCGCATCTCGGAAACTCAACGGAAACATGTAGTCAGGCGTTTCCGTCACGTTTCCGTCGACCGGAAACGCGTAAAGCGAAAATATACCAGGATTTCGCGTTTCCGTTACGTTTCCGCGAAGGAAACATTTTGTGATGTTTCCGTAACGTTTACCCAACGTTTTCGCGGAAGCTTTTTTCCTGGTGTCTGTTTCTTTTGTCAAGAGATAATAATTCTCAAGAAATATTTGACGTTCTTCCGCATCTCTGCCATTTTCCCCGAGTTCGATGTGCGATGAGCTATCCGTGAACAGCCTTCTGGAAACGGCGAGAGCTTCCGAGAAATGCTTAAAGAAGTCTAGTGTTCGACGCGAGATCAAAAGCACACGAGAAAAAGAAATTGTTTGTTTTACTTCGATTATTACTGCCCAGCTGGTAATGCAACATGGAGCACAACACAGTCGTGCCCACAAAGCTTCCTTCCACGTTGCTTCTTGGTTGGTACAACACCCGATTTACGGCTTTATGCTCGCTTCATGATACTCAACTCGCTAAACTCCGAAAAACTCGGTTGATACTTGATGTAGATCCAATGTATCGTGAACCAGCGGCTACCGTTGACCAGATTGCCATAGCAACCACAGAGTAGGCCTGGGGCGGCTACCCTTGACGCGCAAAATTTGACAAGTTTCCAGTTGAGCCGTCAGACTTGTCACGAGATGGAAACCCAAGGTTTGATTGAAGAGTTCGGAGATGTCCACGAAGCAGAGACGCCATTCAACCCAGTCCTCGAGCAATTTCTATCCGAAATGAAAGTAATTCGCCAGGAAAGCAAACGTCTTAAACGTCAGTTTGAAACGGCTTTCAAATCCCGGAGAAGACTGAGATACAAGCGGGACGAGGACTTGGATCCCAACTGTTCGGTGAGTAATAGCAGTTTTTCTTCATCGCCGTAGATTGGTAGTAAGATCAATTTAATATGTCAAAAAGGGTTTCTCCTATCCGTCGTCAGTATCTCTCAATGCATTCAAAGTTTCGCACCCCTCGACGCACGTGGATTCAAACGAAACCACCGACAAGAAGACATGCCACCCCGCATCGTCAACCCCCGTTTACTGTGTAATCTTTGCGCCTCAAACTATTAGCTTTAAGGACTTATGGATTTTGCTACCTTGAATTAAAAACGGGATGGGAGTTTCTGTGCCGTTGCCTACTACTATCGCATGGATATAAACTTCAAAGTAACAACAAGTCAGTTGCGCTTTTGTCTACTTCAAAAGACCCGCCACTCACGACCGGCAATAAACTTAGTTGCAAAAAAAAAAAAATGGTTTCCTGAACCGGAAATATAATGCCTTTGTGTATAGTGGGAATCACTTCAGCACAAGAAGGCAGTATTTTTTTACTCCATCAAAAGCTTTCCCTTTCTTGCAATGTTCTAATATTGTTCCGCTCATCATTATTCAAAAGGATGCCGTCAGAAAGATTTACAAGGAGCTGTCCAAGGAAGACGTGGAAAGTACTATGAAGTTCGGGTTTACGGTTGTAGTGCCCACGTGTCCCAGTGCCCACGGCCACACGGCCCACGTCCTAGGTTGCACAGCCCACGTCTCCAAATCATACAGCCCACGACTCTTTGTCACACAGCCCACGTGTGTATGTTTTATGAAAATGTGTATGTGTATGTGTGTATGTTTTATGATGTGAAGTAAATTCAGCAGAGCGGCCGTCAACAGTCGACAAGCAAACAAAACTCGGCTCTTATTTTGTATTTGATGTGTAATTCATAGTTGACTCGCGCGTTCATACCGACGCTATGCAGTGGTTTCTTCTTTATTTCGTACGAAGTAACTCGATTTTTTCCCACGCCCTGCGTGGGTACTAATCTGAACACCATGTCGTTTTTTAATGTTTTTCGTTCACGGGCGACCTCCCCGCGCAGCGGGGTTTGCTGGGAAAAACATCGGAAGAGAATCACTTCCCCGCGCAGCGGGGACTGCTGGGTAGAAACTCGGAACAGAATCACGCGCGGGGTTTGCTGGGTAGAACACTCTAACCTCGTTCCCAGGCTCTTTCCTCTCGCGACCTCGAATCTCGTGTTTTAATGTTTTTCGTTCACGGGCGACCTTCCCGCACCGCGGTGTCTGCTGGGTTGATCACGTGGTGTTCTGCTGGTCCGTTGCGAAGCAACGGACACTGTATAGGAGGCAAGTATAAATCAAGCGAAGAATCAAACCGAACACTCTCAAGAGAAACAAGTTTGTCTTAAAAAACGAAGAGAACAAGCGAGACTAAGACGAATTCGTAAGACAAGGCAGGAGCGGTGTATCCGTCTTGAGCGCAGACGGCAAACAGACAGTGCTGTCGCTGCCAAAAAAGCGAAGCAACGGTATGACCGAGAGCATTATCAGCAGAAACGAGCTCAGGAGACAACCCAGGAAAGAGAGCAGCTGATCGGGAGCATCATAGGCAGAAGCTGGCCCAAGAAACAACTCAGGCAAAAGAACAGCGCGTGAAAGCCGCTCGACAACGAGCTGCTTCCCGACGCCACAATGAAACGATTGCACAAGAGCCCGCAGGCTTCAGGCTCAAAATGAGGCAACTTCCAGAGGCAACAATATCTGCATAGCCGTGGATGGGCTAACCCTGACAACCCGGCTCTGCACGAACAGCAGGAGGACAGAAAATAAGCTAAAATAGTGCTTGAAGGCCAGCCGATAGCTCCAAGGGGCAGGTAATACACGTCTATTTACTTTCTTCACTCAACTCGTCCGTTATGCATTGCTTCGAGCTTATCGGACATTTTTGTGGCCGCGATAAAGCTTTGTTGTTGTGATGCTATAAATTTTCACGACAGAAAACTGTTTTGACCGTTTGAGTCTTGACAGTTAAATTAACTTCCAGTGTCATACAGTGCAGAGGTTAATTTGCCACTTAACAAATAACTTGCTTTATAGACAAAATCACAACATATATATCACTCACACAGAAGAAGTTGGCGTTTCTGTGCATTTGATTAGAGAGAACTGTGTTTATTAAAATTGCAGCACTAGAAACCATGATTTCAGTTTATCAGAAAAACAGATCAAAATATTTGTCCTCTGTGAAATTATACAAAAATTATAATTGTGCAAAAACTTGTGAGTTCTGGTTTAAGTAGGCATTTTTTTTTTAACTGCTCAGCTATTTTTATCATGTACTGTATAACACTGTGTAAGTACTATAAGTCAAATGTTATTTGAACTGTATTTTTTATGTTGGGCTAAACTTTCCAAAACCCGGCCACTACTTTCCATATACAGTCTTTGTTTGTGTTTACTTCTTTGTCTTACTAAGCCCCCCTTCCCTTTGCTATAAATCATAGTACATATACTAATATAAAATGTATATATAAATAAGCAGAAATGATGTTTAGTAAACTAGAAATTGTTATGAATGATTATTTTGTCAATTTGGCACCAGGAAAAGAATGTAATTTATTGCTGCATTTCGTTTTCCATTTTTGAATTAGCAGTTTAGCTGTACTTTATACATTACTGTGTATAAAGTAATGTTCAGAAGAGATTTACTGTGTTAGTAGCTGGTGTGGGCAGAAAAAAATTGCCATGATCTAAACAAGTTCAATTAGATAATGCCCTGACAAGTCAATGCCTTCAGTAGACTGAAAGTCGAAAATCCATTTGCAAAGATACATAATTATAAGCCAAACAAGTCATTTGCATTTACCACAGTTTCATTTCACTTCAGCCAGCTCTTTACTAGCATTAATTTCTTTCTTTTCCTAGATAGAATTAGTGATATAGTTTAATAAGTTTTCTTTTGAACAAGTTTTTTTCCATGCACCTGCATATCTGGTGAGATATTGTCTAAACTGTTACCCCACCAACAAATAGTATCTCAAGCCACAGAACATACTTTTTAAATTATAGACTTTGATGCTTGTTTTGTTTTTCATAGGTCCCTAAATATCAAGACAAGCATGAAGTTCACTAAGTCCAACTGGAAAAAGTATCTTTCTGTGATTAGGAAGAGGTAGTTTATACCCACATGACATGGGAAATAAGACTCTGCTAAGATAAGAATTTCAATACAGTACTAAACTGATGCTCTTCTCATGTCTCACAGCATCTTACAGTTGTGGATAATGTGCAAACCTGACTCTCATTTGTCTAATATTCTGTAAAATTATTGAATATTTATAATTCATTTTTTCATTTTTACTCACAGGAGAGTATAGGGTTAGGGCTATTTTCTCTGGCATGGGATTTTGTGTGTTTGTACATGTACTGGGCAACACATGCATATCACTTTGCTTCTGAGAAGTATAATGTAACCTACAGGTACTTGAGAAGTATGTAATATACAGTCTTTCACCAATGAATGTAGTGCAAAGACTGACTATGTATACTTTCTTATGAGACAGAATAAATTACTGTGAAATGGAGACCACCCTACATATTATATAATAAAATTACTGTACTCTTCAAACAGCAGTGGGATCCCAGGGAGGGGAGGGGGTAGTACTATGCCATATAGGTATGTGCCGCCCCAAAGGGTATCGTTTTCAAACATTTTTAGTCTGAAATAGGGTATAGATTTTGCCTTTTTGGCCTGGGATAGGGTATGAGTTTAATAGAAATTTGTTGCAGCAGACAATGCACAGCAAATGGAAAAAACACAGGGCAGAAATTGATGCAAACGAAATAAATCTCTAAAATAGGTCTGAAATATGGTATTATATTTTGGAGTCAGGTCTGAACTAGGGTATATATTTATGGAGTCAGGTCTAAAATGGGTATAGTAAGTCAGATATTTTGGTCTGAAATAGGGTAAGGGGTTTTCAGGTCCAGGCGGCACACCCCCACCCAAAATTATGATGAGTACTCTCTGGAATGGGACACATGCCACTATCATGTAAATGCTAATATAGTGTCATCCGCCTTTAATTACATTATATAATATGAGATGTGTAGTGAAAGCATACAGTACATGAGAGCTCTAAGCAGTGTTATACATAATCGATTACTTGGGCGTGGGACCTCTGCGAATATCGTATTTCTAGTAGATGAAATAAAACACGTCGATGCAGTGGTTTCTTCTTTCTTTCGCATCGAAGAACTTTCGAACTTTCTATAAACACCGAGTCGTATTATCATAACAATTAAGGAAGCGGAACGGAACACTTGATGCAGTTATCAGCCATAACAGAGATGAATCACAATCGAGAATATAGAACTGAGATGTCGTACTATTGCGATAACACTAAGACCGTCATCATTATCGCAAATGAGTTTGCTTTTATATGTTTCCCGCGGATCAGTCTAGTGTATAGAGTGGCTTTTCATTGGTTTCCCGCGGATTTGTAATAGTGTTTTCATTGGTTCGTGAGCAACAATTGAAAGTCGAACAAAAGGTATTCACTTCAACATTTTCACACCTTCTCGGATCAAAATGTTGAGTGTTATGATTGGGCCATTACCAATCGGTCCGGGTCAAGTTGTCAAACGTCGCAAAAGCTATTTTTGTTTGAGCAGTAATTTGCATTGAGTTCTCCATGTGAAGTTTGACGTCATTGTCGACCAGGAGTCGAAGCTACAGATTTTTCCTTTTGAACCTGTTCACTTCAGATAAATACATTTACAAACAAATAAGGATTAGATCTTTTATTCTTGCGAAAGCAAATACAACATAAGAGCCGAGTTTTGTTTGCTTGTCGACCTCACGCTCGACTGTTGACGGCCGCTCTGCTGAATTTACTTCACATCATAAAACATACACACATACACATACACATTTTCGTAAAACATACACACGTGGGCTGTGTGACAAAGAGTCGTGGGCTGTATGATTTGGAGACGTGGGCTGTGCAACCTGGGACGTGGGCCGTGTGGCCGTGGGCACTGGGACACGTGGGCACTACAACCGGTTACCGAAGTTCGATTTTGCCCACCGGTGAGTTCCGATCCACTTTTTTGCTTAACCTGATGGATCAACTGCAGAATACTCCACCGCATTGTTGGGGTCTTTACTAGAAAAAGCTGACAACGGGGACGCGGAATAAAAACAAAATAAATCAAGAACGCGGTACGCAGTAAGAAAATTATTCAAATGTTGTAGCCGTATTAAGAAGTGGCTACGCGGTACGCAGTGAATAAATATTTTCATAAAACAAGGTATTATACTACACCTGCTAATTTATTAGTTTCCGCGTACCGCGTAGCCGGCTGCGCAGAATAGTTGGTGTGTGGCACGACTAGCTAGCGGGGTATTCAGTATTTAGTATTCACCCCCATCCTTGTGCCTCTCTCGCAATACATTCTTTAAATTTGAGGCGCTACTGGTGAACTACGAGCGGTAAAACTGATCAATTCTTTACGTCTCTGCTCTTTCTCGACAGAAACTCGAAAAGCGCCGACAAGCTCTGAAAACCATCACTTTCTCCCCGGGTGATCAAAGGAAGGCGGATGACCTGTTCAACCTGCCGAACGCTGTCGACTTCATGTCGTCCGAGGAGAGTGACGAGGAAGCAGCAGAGTATGGTGGGAGGGGACCAAAACCCAGAAAAACCAAGCGACTATCCTGGCAGAGGTCAAAACTAAGAAACATAAAGCAAATTCTTGATGAGCACTACAATGCCCAACAGACTAAACAGCAAAGAAGGATCAGTGCTATCACGCGTCGGGGTGAGGAGGTTTCTGGCAGATCCGCGCCGACAAACAGCCCTGGGTGGGCCGCACGATCACCCCAGAACGCAGTAGACAAGCCAGGATTTTAGATTGTATATATGTATACATAGTATTTGATCTGACTTGTTCAAGTTCCAGCTGGTAGGCAAAACGTTTTGCAGCTTTTATAGGATATAGATTGAATATTATCGATATCCGCTTGTACTATATTCGACCATTTTATCCTTGAAAATGTATGTATATAAGGCTCAATAATCATTAAAACCCGATTGAAATGTATCCTGTATAGTCTTCAGTTAGTTTTCTGTCCCTCCAAAACGCGCACTCAATTTACGAGAGGCACCGATAATAACGTAACACTCCAAGCGCGGGCCAATGCAACGTGATTCTTTTCATCCATGCCAAGGCTTGAAAAGAAAACCGGGCAAAATAAAGCCAATATCTAACAAAATTTCGATCAGTGACCAGCCAACGGAAACACGATCATCAACGGCGGAAACACGTTAAACACTCCCCGTAAACACAAGTTTCCTTCAATGAGAAACCGCACCGTAAACGTGTCTATAAGTGATTCGTTTCCGACATTTACGCACCGTCGGAAACTTATATACCCGCCACGTTTCAGTCGGCGGAAACGTAAAGTTACCGCAACGGAAACGCAAGCATCTTTTGTGTTTCCGTCGTGTTTCCACGCGCGGAAACGCAATATTTCGCCCTGTGAAAACTTTTGGTCGAGCTGTGCGACATGTATCACTCTCTAGATACATTTGTAGGCGCATGCCGCGCCCACAATCATTTACACGAAAATTTTGGATTTGGGGTAGGTAAAAGTTTTTGTATCAAAACCGGCGCCCATTTTATATATTTATTCTCCTTTTCGATAAGATCGTTTCTTTCATCTGTTAAACTCACTTTGATACTCTAGTTTTATTTTATAGCATTTTGTTTCATTTGGGAAGTTTACACCCTTTGCAGTGCACTGTGTAGTAATTTTTTTTTTTGCCTTGGACTCTGAGGAGGTGTGCGATCCACGCACACCAAGGAGCTTATACTCTCTAGTAACACGCGCTTAATATCTGTTATCCACTTTTCAATCTTTGACAAACTTTTAATCCACTTTGCGCGCAGCTAGAAACATTTGGGCTTTCTTCGTTTTTCCGAAAAATGGCAAAAAACGTAACCAGAAACTGCAGCTTGAAACTTTAGTGGTGCTTTGCGACATTTTAGTCTACGAGCTTGAGTTGAGTAAATATGCTCTTTCCAGCTGTGCTATAATTTCATCTTTGTCCAAGTTTTACATAAGCTATCATTACCGCAATAAAGATCTGTTACAATACCTCGGGCACTGCATGACTAACACACCCTTTCTTTTAAATGGAAATAGAAAAACCCGATTGCGATATTTTCATGCAAGAAAGCAAGTGGCGATGGTTTGCAGGTGTCCGCCCACTGTTGACTGATTTCTTCTTTAGAGTAAAACTAAACGCGATTTCCTTGGCTTTCGGTTGGCTGAAAGTGTTTCTTATGCATAATTGCTATATTTTGGTTTTCGAAAGTCATCCAGAAAAGGCTCTATATCAAACACTGTTGGAGTTCACAGCGTATATTTTGATTTGTTACAGGAGCTGATGACCAGTCGCAAACTTAATTCCATCGGTCAGCCTACAATTCTCCGTACAAACAATTTGACAACACATTCGTCCAACATTGAGTTCTTGTCTCTTCTGTCCTTGGCTGTTCAAAACTAACTCACACTCTCTCACTGCACTCTCTTATGGGTTCAACTCGATCGCCAGCCGTTTTGTCCCGCTTGACCGGGCATGCATACAATTAACTATTTGCTTAATTAACAAAGAAACGGAACAGAATCCTAACAAAGAAACAGAATATATCCGTAACAAGCACAATTAATGGAACACAGGATCAGAAACATGAATGTACTTAAAACACAGTCAAAATCAATACAAAATCTTAGCATTTAAGGATAGGATAGAATACTCCCACCACCATATGTAATAAGGTAATCATTCTGTTATGTCGTTCTTTTAATTTATATTCGGTGCCAGCCTTGTATAAACCAATGTGAAAAATTATGAAAACTTACACCTCAATTTGACCTTTTTGGGAGTCAGGAATGACAACACCCACTTAAAATACAAGGCAAGTCTAGATTTTCCTTTCATACTGAGTCAAGGTACAAACAAATAAAGTGCAGTTCTATTTTGCACAAAAACCTAAAATTCTTACAGAGTTCAGATAAGTTCTTCTTTGTCATTTCATTTTAATCATGTTTGGAAACAATATTCCTCTTGGCAGTTGTCCCAGTTATTTGACAATGCTGACATTCTGGAATCCCAGGAACAATGTTTTATTTGTCATTGCCACTCATGTCAACACAGGACTCCAAAGCTTCATCCAAAAGATCTTCAGAAAAGAGAAACATATGGGTAATGCATCAATGAATGACATTCAAAAAATAAAAAAGTAGCATCTGATGCAAACAGCAACATGTAGTTATTTGTGAGCTGATAGAACTAGTTTACATGTACGACAAAAACAAAAGCATAAGCATAAATGACAAAAAAAAAAACAGTGCGACATATTAGCATAAAATATTTTCTTACCTAGTTATGCTTATGTCACACTGTGGCTCTCCTGTCGTTTATGCTCATGCTTATTTGTTTGCGCTTGTGCTTATGCTGATGTCATAAAGAGTTGAAAAGACACCATTTGCCTGGGGGAGAGGGTACTCAACGGTAAATTGGGTAGGGAGGTACCGTTCACCATATCAACCCATGTCCAACATCTTGGCAAGACCTTGTAAGATCCCCTAAGATCTTTTAAGATCTTGTCCAATCTTGCCAAGATCTTATCTTGGTAAAATCTTGGTAAAATCTTGCCAAGATCTTGTCTTGGTAAAATCTTGGTAAAATCTTGCCAAGATCTGGTTCCAGAAAATTCTTGTTTCTCTCACAGGAGATCTTGCCAAGATCCCACAAGATCTTGCTAAGATCTTGTTAATATCTTACATGATCTTGTCAGGACAATCTTGTTGAAATCTTGATAAGATCTTGCCAAGATTTTACTAAGATCTTGCAAGACCTTGTCAAAACATCTTGTAAGATCTTGTCAGAACATCTTGTAAGATCTTGAGTGATCTTGATAAGATCTTGCTAAGATCTTGTAAAGATCTTGCAAGATCTTCTCAGAACATCTTGTAATATCTTGTCAGAACATCCTGTAAGATCTTAAGCGAGAGCAATAAGATCTTGCCAAGAATTTGTAAAGATCTTGCAAGATCTTGTCAGAAGATCTCGTAAGCTTGTAAGATCTAAGAGATTTTGATAATTAGGTCTGAGTTAATTTACTGACTTAAAATAAATAATGATTCATTGAAAGATTCATTGACCTAAAATAGACAACAATTAATTGAAAGTCTAAAAAAGAGATACTTTAATTACGAATACTTCAACATTGCAACAACAAAGATATCATTACTGTAGCTTTTTTCGTTTGAATGTTTGACTAACTCCTGTGGTCGAACAAATGACATAAAAATCAATCCAAAAACTTGATGAGTAATAACACAAACACGAACGCACGCAGTCGTGTTCAACTCCAACAAGTAAATCCACACAATTCAGACATTGTGACGTTCCTCTCACGAATTAGCGTTCAAACAAAAGCATAATGATCCAACTTGTCGATAAAATTCGCAAAATAAGCGGTGAATTCAACTCCCAGAGGCGATGCGATCTAAATCCACTCGATCGATGTCGACATTGATGTCGCAGTTCGTCGCGTGCTCGTTCAGGACTGGGAACTAGTATGAGGTCACATATTATACATTGACCAATCAGAACGCAGGATGTTCGGCGGTTGAAATTTTAACGGTTCGAAGTTTGAGGACGGTTCGTCGATCTTCTGTGTATGAAATTTAGCTTTTATTTCACTATTTCAAAGCTTTTGACTGATCCAAGCACAACATAAGGCTTTATTGATGCCAGAGGGAGGACAGGCAGAAGTAGAAGACTTGCCAAATCGCCTTCAAGTCGAACGATCAATCGATCGATGTTCAAACACCGACATGGTTTTAAAACATCCAAACGCTGACTCGCGCACTAAATACTTGAATTAACATGAGAAGAGGTAATTTTACTTGGTTATATTAGTGAATAGATTGATTTACGTGGTCTGAATATGTTCATTGTTGGACTGTATACTTTTGGGAGAGTACTGGATCTTCACATACATATTTTACTACTGTATTTGACTCACTGATGGTGGTTGTCTGTGATGATCTAGGCATTTCTAATGCTTGTTTTTCCATTCCCGATTCT
The DNA here is from genome assembly GCA_964036295.1 of Plumapathes pennacea. NCBI lineage: Eukaryota > Metazoa > Cnidaria > Anthozoa > Antipatharia > Myriopathidae > Plumapathes > Plumapathes pennacea. The sequence continues at coordinate 25,634,645 of OZ038463.1, read as the reverse complement.
TTATGTTTCTCAGTGTAGTTTATAAAACGTCTATCTTTTAGCAATTGACAGTACATACCGTCCACAGGATGATAATTAAAAACAAATACTGTCAGGCAATAACTTGCATGTGCATTGACATGAGGCTAACATGTGCAATTACTTTCTTTCAGGGAGACTCCGATGTATTAACACAAGCAAAGAAGAAGAAAGGCCAGTACTTGCAGCTGAGTGTGTTGCTTGTACTACTTGCCCATTTGACTTTTGTTTGATATATATACATTTAGCCTAAAAATTATGTACTGGGCATACAGAGTTTAAAAATGTTCAAATACCAGCAAATTTTTTTTGACAGTTTAATGTTATGGACACTTACATTATAATTTGGTCCACGTATAGTGCATTTCTTTTGATATTGTCAATAGCTGACACAGTTGCAGACAAATAATAGAGATGTGTGTCTGCTATCAAAATTGTTGTGGTCTTTAAAAGTTGGAGTGCCCCAGTTTCTGAACTGATTGAGTATCTATGGTGCCACCATGCATAGATTTATCCTTGTTATGGTATCTAAAATTATTCTGTTTCAAGTTGTTATTAATAGATTTAATAGGACTTCTGCACCATTGATAGAGCAAGCAACACCAGCCACTTTATGGTCAATTTAATGTTGTATAGACATTAATCATACACTTTTTTAAACTATGCAACAGCTATAGCATCATTAGATTTATTAATATTGAATTAGACATACTAATATTGGATTAATACAACAATCAATCAATGTGAATACCTTTGCAATAAAATGAAATTGGAAGCTTTAACACTATTCTGTTGTGGCTTATAAAATTGTACTATTATCACAAGATAACTTTTAGGATCTTGCAAGTTCTTGACAAGATATACCATGACCTTGCAAGTTCTTGCCAAGATAATACTGGATCTTGTAAGTTCTTGACAAGATATACCATGACCTTGCAAGTTCTTGCCAAGATAATACTGGATCTTGTAAGTTCTTGACAAGAACCTTGCAGGTTCTCGCCAAGATAATACTGGATCTTGTAAATTCTTGACAAGATATACCATGATCTTGCAGGTTCTTGCCAAGATAATAATGGATCTTGCAAGTTCTTGCCAAGATATACCATGACCTCTAAGGTCTTGCCAAGATATGCCATGATCTTGCAGGTTCTTGCCAAGATCTTGTCAAGATTTAGCAAGATCTTGCAAGATTCTCAATTAAGATCTTGCATCATCCTGCAGGATCTTGCAGAGATCTTAGGATCTTGTTTAAGATCTTGCCAAGATCTTTGCAAGATCTTGGCAGGATCTTGGCAAGATCTTGCCAAGATTCTGGACATGGGAAACTCTACTCAAGATTCAAAAATATATATGTATTTTACCCTGTCTAATTTGTGATCCTGTTCAAGACTGAACCAACTAGACTGGCCTTGCCAGTGAGCTCAAGGCGTGAGTTGGGTCGAAACCAGAATATAAAACGGAAAGTAGGGGACAAGAGCGGAACTCCCAAGAGAGACTTCCAATTTCTCACCATAAAAATATCACACAGTATAGAGAACTTGGCTTTTGACACCTTGCTCTTTTGACACCTTGATTAAACTAAAAATTATCATTACAACAGTCATACACTTGTTTCTTAAAGGTTGAGCGACCCTGCATCTTGAGAATGCGTGACATATCTTTTTATGCACAATCGATTATGACAGTTTGACCTTGACTCTTATTTCTAATCAGAGGCCACGATTAAAGCGCACATAAGCCCAAAATTGATATCTTCACAATCGATTTTACATAAAGTAAATAGTTGCCTATTGGATTATTTCTGTGTTTCAACATTGCGCCTATAAATTATAGAGGTTTATATTTTGAATATGGTAATGACGTGACGTCAAAGAAGGAACAATTTATTATACAAAATCTTGTTGGCAGAGATAATTAACATTTTATCAACGTCCATTTTATATTTGAATTCCGTGTAAATGATTTTACCAAATACTTTGTATGAATCTGGAAACAGTTCCAATCACGAAGAGAAAGAAATAACATTGAATTACTCCTTTGACGTCACGTCATTACCATATTCAAAATATAAACCTCTATAATTTATAGGCGCAATGTTGAAACACAGAAATAATCCAATAGGCAACTATTTACTTTATGTAAAATCGATTGTGAAGATATCAATTTTGGGCTTATGTGCACTTTAATCCAGCCTTCGCTTCACTACTTATTGCTCGCGGGGGCCTGGGGCCCACGAGAGCTTAAAAATCGGAATTTTTATTTTTTTTTTCCTTTTTGTGGGTCGAGGATCAGCACACGGTGATTGGTTCATATTATCACGTGCTGGGCGATGACGTAATTGACTTCGCTAAACAACTCGAGATGTGGCCAGTGAATTGCTCGTTACTTGTGTGTAAAAGTTAACTGCATCCCATCCAAACTCAACACCATTTGGCTCTGTGGAATAGGCACGGATAAACTGGATTTTCGGGAACGATTTTGGCTCGCGTTCACCGCACAAGCTTTGAGAATAGCCGTAAACAAATATTTGATGGTACCGCTGTCGCCGATAAATATTTAGTCCCGACGAAACTTTCTGTGGCGACACGAAATACTTTTGGGAAGATAACAGGGCGAAAGCAGAAACCAAAGCTACGGTGAGCTTTAGCCGTAAAACAATGACGCTTTATGCTTTACTCTGTACATGACATCTGTTGCCTCATAAAATTCTTCTGCGTATCGTACATTGCCTGTTGAAGTGTTTCTTTCATTCGATCATGTAGCCTTTGTTTCGCAATGGTCAGTGAATACCAGAAATGAAAAATACACCGAAATAATTCTGAGGATTGAGTTTGCAGTCACAAATGGACTGAACACACTGTGAACAAAAGCGTAATAATATTGTAAACATCTCTCGTGTGACATTCCTCGCTGTCAATTTTATATTTGTTACAGAGCACGAATACTCGAAAGCCTGATAGAAAGAAACGTATTGAGTTAATAAAAGAAAACACATAAGTAGTGAAGCGAAAAAGTATTTAATGAACATTGCGAAACAAAGGCTACATCATCGAATGAAAGAAACACTTCAGCAGGCAATGTACGATACGCAGAAGAATTTTATGAGGCAACAGATGTCATGTACAGTGTAAAGCATAAAGCGTCATTGTTTTACGGCTAAACCTCACCGTAGCTTTGTTTCTGTTTTCGCCCTGTTATCTTCCCAAAAGTATTTCGTATCGCCACAGAAAGTTTCGTCGGGACTAAATACTTATCGGCGACAGAGATATTTGCAGTACCCCAGCGGTATCCATCAAACATTTGTTTACGGCTATTCTCAAAGCTTCTGCGGTGAGCGCGAGCCAAAATCTTTTCCTAAAATCCAGTTTATCCGTGCATATTTCACAGAGCCAAATGGCGTTGAGTTTGAATGGGATGCAGTTAACTTTTTCGCTTCACTACTTATGTGTTTTCTTTTATTAACTCAATACGTTTTTTCTATCAGGCTTTCGAGTATTCGTGCTCCGCAACAAATATAAAATTGAAAGCAAGGAATGTCACACGAGAGATGTTTACAATATTGTAACGAACTTGTAGTTTGTCAGAATTTACCCTCTTCTGCTGTATTGTAGTCACTAGGAAATGTCGTTATGATTTGTACCGGTCGTGTCGAGAGAAACCCCATATGGTTCGTTTTCAGTGTTGCACAACACATGTACCTGGCTACTGTCGGATGTGACGTAGATGACTGTCACTGATCCCCATATAAGCTCGGGTTTCGCAATTAATAAACGCTCTGCTTCACTCGTGTCTAAGCTGCGTTTCGTAGTTGTTCTTCGGCCTTCTATGGCTCCAGTGAAAGGCCAGAGCGCACTGGCCTCGGTCCGTTACAATATCATTGCGGTTTTGTTCGCAGTGTGTTCAGTCCATTTGTGACTGCTAACTCAATCCTCAGAATTATTTCGGTGTATTTTTCATTTCTGGTGTTCAATGACCATTGCGAAACAAAGGCTACATCATCGAATGAAAGAAACACTTCAACAGGCAATGTACGATACGCAGAAGAATTTTATGAGGCAACAGATGTCATGTACAGAGTAAAGCATAAAGCGTCATTGTTTTACGGCTAAACCTCACCGTAGCTTTGGTTTCTGTTTTTGCCCTGTTATCTTCCCAAAAGTATTCCGTGTCGCCACAGAAAGTTTCGTCGGGACTAAATATTTATCGGCGACAGCGGTAGCCATCAAATATTTGTTTACGGCTATTCTCAAAGCTTCCGCGGTGAACGCGAGATTTAATAAGAACCGACTTAAGAACCGAAATCCCGCTAAACACCCGATATATAAGAACCTATTTAGGCTGACTTGTATAAATGTAGGTTCTTATAAGCGGGTGTTTACTGTAATGCTAAATATTTTCTAAATAATATTTTAACATGCCGTATATACCACACACTCACAGCTCAGCGTACACACGAAGCAATATTCAAACTTCACAAACCATATCCTGCAATTCCATGCACGCCAGGTTTGTATCAGCATCACCAAGATGGCCGCCTCTCGTCGCACATCGAACGTGAAAGGCAAGCATTCTCAAGAGATATCCAGCCTACATGTGGCCTATTACAACGAACATTTAGAAGTCGTTTGGCCGCCTTACAGCTTACCCGAAGGAGTTGCGCTACCATCATCGTCGCATCTGTTAAGAGATTCTTTCCTGGACTTCTTTTCTACTCTCGATAAGGTTGTAACACTCAGCAACAGCGTCGGTTGATAAATCTCGAGCACGCTTGCATGCCACGAGAGGCGGCCATTTTGATGATGCAGATGACTCTATCCCACAATTCCATCCAGGCGGGTTTAGGTGCTTTGAATTGTCTCATGCGGCTAATCCCAGCGTGCTTGTGAATTGTCTCTATAGGGTAATTTTACGAGGAGGACGTGTTGAAAATTGCATTCGGGCTTACAGGGGATTGGTAACGAACTTCCGGTTTACTTCCTGTTTGGCTCTTGTTCATGATGTCCAAGAAAGATGTTGCTTGGTTTTGCCCAAAACAAAGCGACGGAAAGGGGTAAGAACTTATTAATTCACACTAATGCCCTTCAAATAATTCCGGAAGAAGGAATTATTTATGCTTGCATTGTACAATTCAGTGTATTTTGTAACCAAATGCTGATTTGTCTTCAGACTTTGTCGAACTTCAATCAATCATAAATTCTGTTCTTAGCATCTCTTCCAGGTTAAGGATACAATCAGTTAAGCTATATAATACGACGTGCAGTTCTTTTTTTAACATCTACCCGTTCCATGTCATGTCACCATGTCATGGCAACAATAACATTATAACCGTAGTCAGTAGTAATATTCGACAACGATAGGCCAATCCATGCTTTGACGGATTTGGTTATTCTACTTGGTTCACAGAGTCCTTTACCGCCGATGCTAAGTTTTTATTAAAAACTCTATATCGAGTGTCTGATACGTGAGGGCAAAATAAAGAGATTTTGGAAATTAGGCGATCACTCTGCATGAATAAATTTGTGCTATATAATGGCGTCATTCATAATGCACAACAACCTGCATATATTTCTTGATTTTCAAAACTATAACATATAAAATTTCGGAAAACATAAGATGAACTTTTCAGTTGCTTATACAAACCTATTGGATCGATTTTTTAAACAAAGTTTAGACCGCGGTTAAGAAAGCCCTGGTCTAAACATAGTTCAAACAATAGCCATGCTTGTCGGACCACGGCTAAACGTGGTCTTCATAAACCGACGCCGATTGCATGTTCTGAAAATGCAGTTTAACCTTTAGCGAACCTGGTTTATAGAGTCCGTCTAAACTTCAAATATAGCAATAGAGCAGTTCTAACTTGGACTTTGTTTAAAAAATCGGCCCATTATGTTTATGTCACAATGCGGTGATCTTGCGTTACCGTGCGAGGTTGACACGATCAGAAATAATGAAGCCCTTCAGTTTCTTCGGCGAGTTAGTACTGAAAATACACGAATGCAACGCCAGCAAGCTGTAGTAGACTCATGTAGTGGACGATCGTTTGGCTTTCTAAATGGTGTCTAATTGGTGTCTCAAGCGTTACATGCAGCAAGATTTTCCGAGAATTGTTTACTGATATGACAACTCATTTCGCGGAATTAGGCAAGAAGCAACACAGGTTATTCACAAATGATTCACAATGGTTATTTAAAACAAATATGAAAAGACATCTGCTATTGCAGGAAGAGAATGGGTCTGATCTTGTTCTCGTTAGAAAACAGCGACATAATGTTTAATTGTGAATTAAAAATAGTTTTCAGTGTATTTGAATTATGTGCTGTGGTTTACTTTAACTAAAGGCAAAAAGTAACAGTGGACCTTTACAAAACTATATCTCCAGATATACCTTATTTCATCCCTTGATTAATCCTTTCCCTCTGGAGTAGGGGAACCGGAATAAACTATTGGAAGGTGATGAGCTACGAATTAAAAGGCGTGACTACAAACGTACTTCTGGGATGCGATTTTGTGTATTTTTTTGTTAAAGTGCAAAATATAGTTTAAACGTATTTTTATCTTCACGAATTCCCTCTCGGCTGAACACTCTTTTGAATATGTTTGGATATCTGCTGATAATACGTCACAACTGATAATACAATCCCAGGCTAAAGTAGATTGTTATTAAGCTGTTATGTATTTAAATTTTGCATTATAGAAATGAAGAAGTTGTTGAAGTTTCAAAGAAATTTAGAGGGCTTGTCATCGGCAAAAATGGATCTACTATAACGAAAATCAGAAGGACGTCAGGAGCTTCTATAAAAGATCACCCGGACGGGTTCCTTCTCAGAGCCTCTGAGAGACAAAGGCAAAGGGCCAAGGAGCAAATCTTGCAGATAGTGGTAGGGATTGATCACGTTTACTCAATAGGGCCGTTATACGAGAGAAAATAAGCCGCTGCTAACATGAGACGTGAACACCTTGTATAAATGGCACGAAATCCACGTTCGCGGCTTATTCTGGGCTCGGGGTGTTGAGCTGTTTTTATCTAAAGTCTGTCTTACATGGAAGGAGGGTGACCCTCCCAGAGGGGTCATCCTTCTCTATTGAAATTCCTTGTTCCGTTTACATTACAAGTAGGGTCACCCTTGGAGAAGGGTTACCGTATATTCTTGCTAGGGTAACCCTCCCGGCAGGGACAACTTTTGAACATGTAAACGCTCGAGGTAGGGTTACCCTCCTAGGGGGGCTCAGTTTAGCGGTGCCAGGTTGCTATCTCGAATCTTGCGACCTCGCGATGCCTGTCAGAATCTTGGCGAGATAGCCCTAGGGAGAGCGCTTGGCATGTAAAGGGGGGGGGGGGGGGGCTATCTTCTAACCTAGGAGGGTCATCCTCCTTCCATGTAAACAGGGCCTAAGCCGTGGCTTACTTTAGGCGTGAAACCGCGAACCATTTATACCAGCAATTCGCGTCTCCTTGTGTAAGGCGTACTCGCATACTAGGGTTTGCTCACGTCTTATGTAAGCCGCCGCTTATTTTCTCTCGTTTAAACGACCCCAATGCTGGTGCATTAGACAGTCACTTAAAAAGGCAGCATGTTTACCTTAAAATTATTAAATGACATATAGACAGAAAAGAGACAACATACATACATACATGCGTACATAAATATCACTGTACGGAGATACATTACTTTTACTATTTATCCTCGAATTTACAGAAAAAAGAAGCCTTCAAAAAGTTTACCTTCGAAAAGAAGAAGCACAACAACAGCAACAACAACAGCAACAAAAACAAGTGGAACAAAACAAAATAAAACAAAAAATAAAACAGATCTGAAAAGAAATTAAAGGGCACACCATGGCAGCATTCTCAGTCGCTAACTAAACAAAACCAAAACTGACCAGTTGCGATCTGGGCACCGGCAAGCAAGCAAATAACGATGATGTTTTCAATTTGGCTCACACTGTTGATTGGTTTTTTCTTCAAAGTAAACTACCATTTGCCAATTATATTGGCTTCTGGTTGGTTGAAAGTGTTTTCGTGCGACCTCCGCAACTGCATGGCGCTGTAGTTCATTCATTGGTCAGCTCTAACGGAAAAAATCAGTGTGTAAATTGTTTCTTTTAACCTTTGAAGAATGCCAAGCAGAACGAGGATCCGGATCAGGGAGAGATGCTTGACATTCCCGATGGCTTCAAGGGACTTGTGATTGGCCCAGGCGGACAGACTTTAAATGAAATCAGTACAAGAACCGGAGCCTACTTATTCCGCATGAACAGGAATGTATACATGACGGGAACACCAGAAGCCAAAAAGAAAGCTCGATATGAAGTGCAATTTATTGTGGTAGGTTTCTGTTGCAATTTAATGCCCTGTGAAATTATGCCAAAGATTAGAGCTTTAAAGTCGATTTCATCTGGGAATTACAGATGTTCAACAACCATTTCATATAGCACTATAGTTAGATAGAGGATGCATCCGACGTACGAGGTGGTCTTTAATTACTAAGAATTCTGGGGTTGAAATAAAACTAAAGTTCTCCAAAGCCCTGTTAAGTTATTTAATTGGGCGACATGTGATCAACTTTCTCAGCCAATCAAGAGCAAAGCCAAAAGGAATTGCGATCTGGGCACCTGCAAACAAGCTGAAAAAACGATGCAGTTTTGGCTGGCGCTGTTGATTGATCTATTCTCCAAAGTAACTACCATTTGCCAATTAATTTGGTTTCTGGTTGGTTAACAGTGTTTTTGTGCGACCTTCGTAATTGCATGGCGCCGTAGTGCATTTGTTGGTCAGCTCTAACGGAAAAAGATCAGTGTGTAAATTGTTTCTTTTAACCTTCGAAGGATGCCAAGCGGAACGAGGTTCCGGATCAGGGAGAGATGGTTGACATTCCCGATGCCTTCAAGGGACTTGTGATTGGCCCAGGTGGACAGACTTTAAATGAAATCAGTACAAGGACGGGAGCCCATTTAATCCGCATGAACAGGAATGTATACATGACGGGAACACCAGAAGCCAAAAAGAAAGCTCGATATGAAGTGCAATTTATTGTGGTAGGTTTCTGTTGCAATGAATTTAAAGCCCTGCATCTGGGAAGTACAATATATGCAACAAGCATTGCATAGATCCTTTGATTAAGAATTCTAACGACTGAGATAAAATATAAAGTTATTCAAAGCCCTGTTAATTTGTTTAAAGTTGCGACATAAGTGGAGAGCACTTAAAATAAAAGCTTCATGCGAGATGCCATAGACGAGAAGCCATATTTATCTGCTTGAACTAAGAAAATGCTGGTATGCTGCCATTCGGTAAGACTGTCCCACAATATTTACTGCAATGGGTAAGTTATACTCCGTACCTGCATTTGTTAACATTAGAAGTTTACTTTCTCACTTTCTTGTGTTATAATCAAAGAGATGGCTGTAATACATGTATAGACGTCTCCGGCAACACTCTTAACCGTTAGGGAAACGACTAACCCATGTTTTGATGTCCTTATACAGGGTGGAGGTCGAATGATTGATCCAAATCAACAAATGAGGGGCTGCTGTTTCGTGGATGACTTTAATCTGTCAGGGGATTGTGTTGACCTGTGCCTAGTACCAAATCAATGTATATCGGCTGCTGTGGTGCCAACAATACAGACACAGTATCGACTACGACCATCCGAGGAATGTAGGACAGTAAGTAGATTGAGCATGCATGAATACAGTGTATGGTATCGTTATGCTTACAACGACAGTATGTGTTCATGAAGTGCTAAAGTATGTGATATGTATCTTTTTCCCGAGTGTTCGAAAACTATTAAGTTATAAATTTAGTCCGCTCAATCTATAAGCGCGAATTCTGAAAGGCAAGCAAAGTTCACAAGAAAAGTCTTCATCTAGTCCTTCTAATTATTTACCCAGAGGTTGAGCGAAGGAGTTGAGTAACTCGGCCCAGAGTTATCCCATATTGAAGATCGTCCCACGATGTTGAGCAAATTTCTGTTTTCAAATCTAGAATGAGTCTTCCTCTTCTGCCAGTAATGGAAATCCATGCTATATCAAAGAACTCACGAACTACGTCAAGCAAAGTCTCGTCGAAATAAGGGATGGTATTGACTCAGGACAGAGGAACATTGACATGTGGCTCCATTTTGGGACAGTGGTTATTCGAGACATAGATGAAGGTTTGATATTTTCTATTTTCTCTCCACTCAAACTCAATCCATCGATCCAATAATAACTACCCTAATTTCCATCTGATTAGGCATTTGCCATGTGTATATGTGTGTCTGTCGATCTATATATCCCATCTACATGTAAAGTCTAGATATGCCCCGTACCGTTTCCTCGAAAGTCGTTTCTCTCCCTAGAACGGCCCCTTTTCTACTCTTCCCGCAACGTGCATACGAAATTTTGTTTGTTATCATTATTTCTGCTATTTTATTGTATCGCGCTGCTTAACAACCGTGTAATGCCCTCTTGTTTTTGGTCGTTTCTCCATCTCAATAGATGATGCAAGCAAACAATGGACGTTGGAGGAAGTAGCGCAAAATTTGGCAGTTCCCTCTAATGATATGAACGGATATAAACAGCACCCGTCATGGAAGACAATCTTTAGAGAAGGCATAACGTTTGACGCAGAAGCTGCGCTTGGAGACCATTTGAAGAGGCCTGGATACGATGCACGACACGACATAAACATTCTGACACCATCTAGAAGGCCAGTTCGTTGCAAGGTAAAACTTGAGACGAATTTTCATTTGACTCTTTAGTATTTTTCACACCGTCGCAGTCCATTGCTTTTATTAGAGCCGTTTTCGGATGACTGTCGAAGTAATTATGTGGTCAATTGCTTTAGTTTTGCGTTAACTACGCTTTTCGATTGGTTTTTCAACAAGTTTAGCAGCATTCTTGGCCAATCAAACGCGATGGCGTTTCTTTCGCACCTCCTTTTGGTTTCTTCGGCAAAGTAAAACCAAACGCGGATTACTTTGTCTTCTGATTGGTTAAAAGTGTTCCTTACAGCCTCTCTGATTGGCGGTGTACTTATTCATTTTTAAGGTGTGGGTCAGGCACAAGGACAAAAGGAGCGCAGAGCACAATGAAATACCATTTAATGACATCAAGAATATCCTGGAAGAGGTATGCTTCAAAAACGAGCAGACAAAAGCACGATGCAAAGGTTGGCTCTGTCGTCCGTCTATCAAAAAACTAAAGGCAGACATAATATTTCCTGCCTGCGAGTTTGACTGCCGCCTCACACTTCGAACAAGTAAGTAGCTTAAATGATCCTTTCTTGTTTCGATTTAGCAATTGAGGGAATTTATTCTGGTTAGATAAAAATCAATAATAACAATTTTTACGGCTGTTAGTACGTATTTCGACAATCTTCAATACGTACTATTCGTTACCCGAAACGTCCCAAACCATAACAATTCTATACTAGAATCCGAGATCTAATAGAATTTGTGAGAGCATAAACTGTGACGTTTCTTCCACCTTGGATGTGACCCAGACACCTCATTCGTATGTCGTTTTAAGGATAAACACTCCAGACACTACAGCTACGGCAGTAAACCAACAACAAGACCAGTTATGTACCGTAAGTGTTAAGTAAGGTCAAAATACTTATTATCTAATTGTAACAGGCCATGTGTTTGCAAAAGAGCAAAGCCCAACAGACAAAAAGGAGAATAAAATCTTGTTGGACTATTTCTCGGATCTCACTCTGACGGAGGGTGAAGAACTACTGTTTCCTGATCAAACGCTCCCGAGCGACTTTAATGTGATGTACAACAGACGCAGCAGAAGGGCTTCGTACTCGGATGGTGAAGACTTTACCATCATTGTGTCCAGAGAAATGACGGACCCTTCAGGAAGAGAAGTGGTTTGTAAAAATATGCTGCGATATATAAAACAGTGTTCCATAATATATTCCTTTCATTAGAGTTTTTTTCTATTTTAACGTTCTTGATGCTGCGATTGATTTTCTATTTTACTCAACCATTTTGCTGTATAATTTCAATTTCACGGTTTTGTACCGATTTCTATTTTCTTTCCTATTCAGAATTTTTTCATTTTGATAAGAAAAATTAATTCGTTTCACGTTTTAAATGCCCCTTTATTTTTCAATTATTTCTTGTTAATTCGTTGTCCACTGAATCTTTACTGTATTGCATCCATACAGAGACTAAACGTGCGAGTATTCTAGTTATCCAGTCAGCAAACAGCGTCAGTAGTTTAGACAGATAAGTTAAGCTTTTTCTTTTTTTTTTTTTTTGGCTTATATACTTTATTCCCTTTAGACGGATCTTCATTTGCATTGTAACAAGTGGGACGAGTTGCTGCAAACTGCAGAATGGAAGCCAGAAGAAATTGTAGATAAGTTTCCTAGCTTTCTTAAATTTGTAAGTAAAGTTCAACAATTAATATTGCACGGCCAAGAAACTCAAGCAAGCTCAGGAAGCTAAATCCTTGTGACCCTCTGATGGCATGTGGAAATGTTAAATATAATTCACGCCGGCATATGCTCACAGATTTGCATACACACATTATTATTATTATCTGAGCAGTGTAGCATTGGGTTATAGATGCATTGTAGCATTGGGTTATATAGTTTTAAGCTCCTATTTAAATACAGTAGGAATCAATACTTAACTTTTACTATGATTGTATTTACTTGTTAGTTTGTCGCCCTTTAGAATAAACATTAGGTATCGTTAGGATTTACCCCACATAATCATAATTAGTGATCTTTAGTTCCTTCAAGACCTAAGTACCTGCAAGATTATCTCATAATATAATTTCATATTATTATCTTAGTTTAGTAATTCTGTAAATTTATAGGGTTTAAAAAGAGTGAGTACTCATGATATGATTTCGTAATTTTAATTAGTCTATTGTATTGTCACTGGAAAACGTGTGTAGCGTATACTGTCATTAATATATAAAGCAGCGGCCCGGAGTTATTTAACAGATTACCAGCCGATTAACAGGGTGTCACGCCAGCTACATAGTAGCCCCGGTTGGTATCCATCATAAACTGATTTCTTTTGCTCTCTCAATTTTCGAATCTAATGGTTTATTAGGAGTCTTAGATCACTCTCGTATATATAAATACGTTGGACAAAAAATATTAGTTGTAAAAGTTATTTGCGACCGTTTTATTATCGACCATAGGTCCCAATGCCGCTCATTAGAAAGGATTTTTTCCTGTGTCTGTTCCTGTGTGTATTCAACTACTAGAAATACGATAATCGCATATACCCCCTCACTCTGCCATTGATGGGACTTTTACTTTTGGTAACTCCCAATAAGAGTAGCCTTTGTTTTACCGAAATGTTGACTCAATCTTTTCTTCAAACTCAAGTGCTACACGCAAAGGAAGGAGAAAAAGAATGGTGTGTGTTATACTTTTGCGTTGAAAAAAGAATCGATTGCGTGACGAAGTACGTATTTCCCACGGTCGGCACGTCAAATTAATTCATACAGTCTGCCAAGCACGTTCTCGAAATTTAATACTCAAAGTTTGAAGTTGGTCGGCCGTCGTAGTACGGGAAAAAAGGAACACTGATTTTCTAATTTCGAATTCATAGGCAGTACAATTAAATAGGCTTCCTGTGCGATTTGTTTTTACTACTGCATGCACCAGACTTAGGCATGCATATTTAATAGGCTCGAATTGTTTTGTATTTGAACCCACTCAAAACAGCAAAATTTCTCCCAGAATCAAAGCAAAACTTGAACAGTTTACTTCAAATTATACACGGGCTTCAGACCCAGTAATACTTCTAAGGGCTTGTGAACGATTTTCGCTGCAATCACCGCGTGTCAGATTACAGAAAAATAAGACTGCTCTGAGCAAATACGGTAGCCGAAACTGGCGACAGAAGCGTAGTAAAACAATACTTCGAGGGAAAATGATCAGCATACAGATTTTAATACATTCTTGAAGTGATCGAGTTACAAAATATATATTTGTCACGGTGATTGTTCGATTTCCATTGACTAACCTTTGTTGCTTGTCCTTTCTAAATAAGTATCTGAGTTTAACACAAAACGGCGTCTGAAGCTCCCGATTTGCTTTCAAGCACTGTTCCCTTTGCGGAGTTGTCTGTGTTTCCCGCTTCTGTTCATGTCGCTTTTGGTCGGCATTCATGTGCTGTTGTCTTAATTTGCGGAGTCTTCTCTTCGGCCCGCTTTTTCTCCTGAAGTTTCCGATTTGCGTTCAAGCGCTGTTCTGTTTGCGGAGTTGTCTGCATTACCCGTTTCTGTTCATGTCGCTTTCGATCGGCATTCATGCGCTGTTGTTCGCTCGTTTCACGATTTCACCTTGCTCGTGCCTGTTCCCTTCTCATTTGAAGACGAGCTTCGCGAGACTGTTGTGTTTCAAGTTTTTCAGTTAAGTTTTCCATTTTCGTGAACGCAGCTACAATATATTGTTGCTTCGTTCAAATCTAAATGCTTCGTTCAAATCTCATCTCTAAGTTATTCCGAGTAAAACAACAGGGCACACTTGATCGATCCGGCCTTTGTTATTGGTTAGCGGGGTAACCGCGCCTAAAGTCGTACGACAGACTGACTGACTGACTGACTGACTGACTGACAGACAACGTTAAATTTCGAGATGGCGACAGGCTTGGAGTCCCCAAGTAGGCGGTATAATATTGCTGCATTAGTGTCGTGAGTATTTCCCTCACTTCGTTCGGGGACAATAAACTTGCCTGTGACGTCTGCGTCATACCCTCGACCAATGCTCACTGCAGTAGTTATGATAATATCTTATTTTGACTTTAGTGTTTTCTCCAATGCTTTTACTTCTTTTCACATACGAAAAAGAATCTGCATGCGCCTTTGATGTTCTTCCACGTTCCATTTTGTTTCATCAAGACGCATGGCCCTCCTTGCTGACGTCCTCCCTGACCTTCCCAGTTTACATAGATCTTATTAACCGAGCGCGCGGTCCGTACAGTTAACAAATAAACCAGCTTCAAGCGTGCTCCGTTCAGAAATAAAGCACGCAGCAAGTGACGAGGGCACGAAAGAAGTGTAGGGAGAAACGCGAGCCGAAGGCCACTTCTTGAGTGCTCTCGGCACTTGCTAAGTGCTTTATTTCTGAACGGAGCACGCTTGAAGCTGGTTAATTTGTTTTATAACATAGAACTTCAAAACTTTCACAATAAAGCTGTCTGTTGGAATGCTAACAGCGATGAAAAAATAGATTCTCCTAAACGGCTCGGCGGTCCGAATTGCCAAGTCAATACAGTTTCGCTTCAATTTTTCAACCAGGCCGTCTGTTCTATAAAATTAGACAACATCTCACAGTAAAGAACTATATTTCCTGTAGAACTTTGGACTACAAGTACATGAAATCATACAGTCGGCTAGTGCATAAAATGCAAATTTGAAGGGAATCAACAAATGCTCCAACGGCCTACTCGAAAATTGTGTGAATGAAAACTTACCGATTTCTGGACTTTACCTCGTAGTACAATCATTTGAAGTCCGTCCAAAAATTCTTCAATCATTTTTTACAGTCACATCGTCGGAAATTCTTTCTCTTGCATCACTACAAACACGTCTGTTCGTCTGTCTTCGCCGTTCATGTTCAGTGATTGCTCACGGCTGATCTTCTTCAACTGAATGATTTGCTCTCTCCTTCCTTGTTGAAGCATTCAACTTCATTCAAACAACCCACTGATGTAATTGTGACTCCCAAATATGCTGTACTTAGGGACAGTGCTTAAACCGAGTCGCTTTCCGCGACGCTGACAAGAAACTTGCCGTTCTTCGACATAGATTTTCCCTCTCCAAACTGTTGAAGTGCTTTTTGATGAGGTCACGTTCTTTACCGATTCACGGTGAACCGTACTAGCCGGTGCCTTCACTTAAAGCCAAATTTTATCTCGAAGTTGGGCATTGGTGAATCCATTCTCGCATTATTTTCTCTTTTTTGCCAGAGGATGACGTAAGCGTGGTTTATAACTTATAAACCACGGGTAAGTGTGGTTTATACTCTGGCAAACCACGGTTTTCGACCAATCAGCGCGCGGCTTGTATCGTGACTATGTTATAATAAGTTATGGACCGAGTTTTTTTCGTCGCCTTATGGCCCGAGCGCGCTTCGCGCGACGAAAAAAACCAGGATCCATAACTTACGGTACGGACCAAGCAAACGAGGTTAATAAGATATTTATTATATGGCTTTAGATCTTTCAGCAAACACAAAACAAGGCCCCAACGAGTACTCGTCTCGTTCATTCAACAACATCAATCGCGATCAGGCATGAATTACGCACGATTGTTTTCACAACAAATTCAGTTAACAGCTTACAATTCTACCGATTTGAAAATCTTGAAAGAAAATAAGCGTCTGTCGAACCAACTGCCTAGATAAATACTAATTTGTTCTGAGCTGAATGAAATGGCCAATAGCGTGTGCCAAACAACAACACTGCAGTGAACTTTATTCGGTGAACGACTCAAACTCGCCCTTGCTCGCTCACTAAAGATTTAAAAAAGCTGCAGTCTTATCTCTTTCCAGAAGAAACTGCTTTGTAACTCAAAGTATTTTCTATTCTTTTGAATAAGTTTCTTACACATACAATAATGCAGAAGGCAAAATGGCACTAAAAGAAAATCATTTCATTACAAACTGCGACCGACACATCGTTGAAAGTTATATTATTCAAAACTCACCGCTTAATTTTCCTGCCTCCTCCTGGAGCGTTTAGGTTTCTTCCAGCAAAATAAACGTCCTCAAATCACCACGGCGTTTTTGTCCCAGTCAGTGAGTTCTCGTGCATTGTGAAAAATATATTTACAGTCCTCACAGTGCGCCATGACCAGCAAACATGTCTGCAAAACTTGATTCTTGCACGGTTTTAGTCATAACTGTTCACGGTGATTGTTCGCTTTCCACTTTTTTCCTGGCAAGTGTGCAAATTTTAACACAGGGGTGAAATAACCCTTCATACTCTGCAGCACTTGTTGTCAATGACGGCTGAGGTCGCAAGCAATTGTTTCCTTGGATGTTTTCCTTCTTCGTAACGGTCATTTTCCAAGATTGTAAGCTTTCCCCGATCATCATAACTTAACAGTGAATATCCGAAACGTTTAAACTTCCCATTGCACTTCTGGGCCTCTTATGACAAACGTTTAGCAGCTTTTCGAGTAATCATTTGCGATCCACATGTGTAAACTGATTTTGCGGTCCGTACAGTAAGTTATGGACCGGTAAAATTGACCAATCAGAACGTGCGTAAAATCAATTTGCGGTCCGTACAGGAAAGTAAGGACTGGTAAATTAACCAATCGTAGCGTGCGTAGTATCAGTGCCATGTAATAAATGCCTTTATTGCAATTTATTGCAATCTGCGGTTAAAATAAGTTCGACTGCTCCGGATTCAATAAGCCGTCAACCTAATGCAGCCACAAAAGCAACGTCTAATTAATACCAGACCATTTCAGCCTCAAGTATTTGTATCTACTTTTCTATATTTTTCTTTATAATTCTTTATAATTATAAATTTCTGTCTGACCTACGTTTACAGAAGCCACACTTTCTGTCCCTGTCGAAGCTAGTGATGGAACACCAGAACTTAGACTTTTTTGTTTAGGAAAACCTTTGTTAAGCGGGCAATCTAAAACTCGACCCCGAAGGAGCTCTTGTCACCCCAAGGTTTAATTTAGCTTTCCTGGTACAAAACACTTTATGAGGACTGCTCTTTATTTCGAAATCATTGAAGGTGTAGACGAGAATGTTTTGGATTTTGTATCATTTACTGAAAATGAGCACTACGACTTTCAGGAACCGGTGAGTTTTTAATAATTACGTACAGCAGTGCGTTAATGGCAAACATGATTGTGGTTTGATGCCCCGGGAACTGTGATCAAGGCCAAGTAGGATTATCTTTTCGCTAATTTTCAAGCTATTCCAAAGTGCCTTCGTGCAAGATAATCTTTTCCGTCAGAGTTTACCGTTTACGTGTGACTCAGACGAATTTGAATGATTAAGACAAATTGACATATTTCCGAGACTTCGACTCTCGCTTTCAGCTCGAAGAAACGTATTTTATATAAAATAAAAAACCATACACGTGTCTTCTTATTTGGTTAGGATATAGTGCTGGCAATCGCGACTTTTGTTAAAACTTAAACAAAAATTCGGTGTCGACGATCGACTTTCCTGACTGCGACTGATCTTGCTAGAGAGTCTCGGATGTATTCTGTAGGACTTTTGGAGTTTAGCTTGTCCACGAAAACTTGAAAACGCATCCATGACTGTGCACGTTGCCCGAACAAAATCAGACTGCCGTGCGACAAGCATCTTTTTAGCAGCCGACTGGTGACGTCACTATACACCACGGTTTGTAAAAACGATTAATAATCTTTTAAGCGGAAAATCTGAGAAGAGGGATAACTGCATGCAATTAGCGCTTAATCAGTAAAATCGCCTCGACTTTTTGTCCAGAGTTTGTCGTAAAATTAGAAAATAAGAGGGTGGCTATTAATTAAACTTGTCTTGTATATACTAAAACATTTACTGTCCTCAGTATCGGTGAATAGCGGGTGCTATTTACCTTGCCAATGCGGCTCGGTAAATAGCCACCGCTATTCACCTCCACTTCGGCAAATAATTTTTAAATATTGGGAGAACCGGGGCTGGTTCAGATGATTGGCATGTTTACCCAGGAAAATACGAAAATGACAAGCTGTTTTACACTTGCTGTGACAAGGTCAAACTAATCAGAACCAAAATAAATGCGAAACACAGCACGCAATGGACACAGCAAACAAACACGACGACGAAAACGAAATGGAAGTGTACGTCCATTTTATACCAAGCAATGAAATCCAGATATTTAAAACACCTCCAACGACAACTATCCGGGATCTAAAGATACTTTCTGAGGAAAAGTGTGGTATCCCTTCAGACTTGCTAACTTTTATGCACAATGCCGTGGTTCTTGACGACAACATTGCGTTGCTAGACCTGGGTTCTTCAGAATACGCAGTCCTCGATCTGTTTGTTGATCTAATTTGGGAAAAATTTGTAAATTCCTGCTTCAAAGGAGAAAACGATCGCATTATGGCCAGGGTACACATCAAGATGAACCAGTTGAGTCCTGCAGCGCGAGCTTTTGTAGCAGCGTTTACTGCGGCTCATGAAGGTAACAGCAAGTTATTCCAGTTGGTGATTGAGTCTTTCAAGGAACAAGTAATGTTTCAAACAGTTGGTTTCAGCGGTCGATCTTTGCTGCACGCAGCAGTATTGGGTGAAAACATCAGCTGTGTTATGACTTTCGTTATCAACGGAGGATGGAAATTACTTTACCAGGCCGACAAGCAGCAAGAAGTTCCCCTGGATATGGCGCAAAGGATGAAGAAAGAAGAAGGTCTTATACAGATCTTGACAAAATATAATGACATGTACATTCATAAAGACAGGATAAGTGATCGGATTTCTGCGTGGGAAAGCTCACAGAGCGACGAGACAATTACACGTGACAGCAAGGAGACCGAGCTCCACGGATACGCGAGTGGACAAGATGAAAAGCTTCCAGGGAACTCAGTCGTGGAGGAAGAGAAGCACGTTTTGTTGCCCAAGCCACCCACTAAGGGAAAGCCCGAAGAGTCTCTTGTTGGCAGAGGACAGCGGCTGTTGCAACGGAGTGAAACGCCCCGTCCCAAGCTTCACATACCCGCACCAGGAGAACAAAATAGAACGGCGAAATATACCATCGTATCTCCTAAGAGCCCAACACGAAACCAGGTGAAACAGAGAGAAGGCGAAAATTGCAGTTACGACAACGATAGCAATATCAGGCAAGCCGAAGCCGTCCAACTTCCTATTGTCAATGAGGAAGGAAGTAGAAGTCCACTTGTATCTCCAAAGAACCCACAGCGAGAATTTCTAGCGGATGTGATGAGTCGACGCGGCAGTTTGCAAAGACACATAAGAAGAGCCAGGTCTCCATCTTCTCCCACATTGCCTAGTAGAATGAAACATCCACCCAGGCAAACGATAGAGAGACCAAGAGCAGGAAGCCTGGTGGGAGAGCAGGAAAGGCGGTAAGGCACGAATCATTCGGTGAATGGAATGTGCTTTTACTACTTGTTTTAGAAATTACACAGTCCAGTTTGCTGCCTTTGGTGATCGGATTACTTTACTGACTTTCAAAGTGTTTTACTATTGCAACAACCGTCCGTATGACAGCCTGTACGTGCGATTTCACATTTCGGACGTGATCGCCTCTGTCAACATTAATTGATATTGGAAGCAAAAGAATTCAAAACAGCATTTAGATTTGGCTTTTAAAAGGGACAAACGTCAAAGAACTCAAGCGTTGAGTTTTCCGTGTTGATTCGGCTCACATTTCTATTTGCTTGAACTTGTCCAAGATATGTATAGTGATAACTAAGATAATATGGATTTAAGGATTTTATAAAACTTCTACTGCAGCTAATCATTTAAGCTTCCTGCTTTCTGTACTTGTTCTCAAGACCTTTACTTTGCTCCAAAATGATCTAACACCTACAATCAGTGACAAAAGTTCTTTGGACACTTTCAAAAAATGATGTATCTCAGACACAAGTCATTGACTAAGCGTACCGAAAGGCGCGAAACCATTTTTCTCCTCCCTCCCCTCTGTAAAATGTTGCGTGTGTTTGGGAAAACAAGTTCAGGCTACTTCAACATTAAACGGGGGGAGGGGGGGGGGGGGTTGTCTTTCAACTGAAACAGTAGAGAAATTACTGAAACTGTGCGAGTATCCTAAGACTTTTGTCACTGATTATAGCTACTACGGCGCTCATGTCACGATCCTCTTATGAAAACCGCCCTTTCAAAAATCTACATCCGCCCCTGATTAATGGAGAAATAAACAAGAACACGGTTTGGAAATTTGACTTTCCGTGGCCCTGCGTGGGCAAAGTGACGCAGACATATAAAATAAAAATATGGCATATATGTATCAATTCGATTCGAGAGCATGCTACAGTGGGAAGACATCGATCAAAACAACAAAAGATGACAGATGACAACTTATTTTTAAGCAGCTTGGAATTTCTTGCCTGCCGTCCGCGTAATCTGTCGTGACCCCAGAACAACTGAAATGATCACAACTTTCCTCAATACTGGTCAAAGTGGTGAGACCATCAACACAGTTCAGGTTCCGTTCGTCGAGGGTACACCCAGCATGCAATGGAAGTCAAGGCGGATTGCATGGGAATCTCGTACCAAGATCCTTACACTGTCTTACGCCGAGGGTCTGGGTACGAGATTTTATGCACTTTCTCGAAAACGGTAACAGCAAAAAGAATCCTCACAACTAAAGACATTTATGTATTAATTTGAGTGCACGAACTAAGATCCACTGTACATCACTTTAGATTTATAATGCGCTTTGCTTGTTTGGAAGGGGGTTGGGAAACAAAACGCCAGTTTTCTTACCATTTCTTCTTTGTCCGAATGGCATAATTAGCGTAATCAAGGCTACCGGGCATACATGATGCAGGACTCATTCGACATAAATGACGTCTTTTTAACGTTACTAAGGTGCAACGTGCAGATGAGAGACAGCCCGCCTCGATCCTACCTTTCGTCCAGTGCTCCCAATTCACCCATTCTACTCCGCCAAAGAAAGTCCCTGCCTTTGTCATCCCTTGCCTGCCCCAGGTCTCCAACTGGTTGTCGTTCATCGCTTTTACCTGATCAGGTGGAACACAAGTAAGAAACACTCGTGTAGAGGATCAGACAAACTGTCAGAAAATCAGATATCGTCTCATGACGGAAAACTGGAAAAATAGTTATAGTGTTGCAAATGCTAGTCCTTGTGAGAACCAGGTTTGGACTGCGTCTGCGTTGTGATAGGCATGATGATTCTATTGGCGTACTCGTATTGCATGGAGTGCTAAGCGCTGCACAGAAATGCTTTTAATGGCGTTCATCTATATCAAGGTCATGTTCATACATCCTGCTATTAATTGCAAAGAAACTGAACGTTTAAGGTCTCGATTAAGGTTCGCGCGCCCTTTTCGGGAAAAAAGTATTGTAGCGTTACAATTTAACGTACATACACGTACTATATATCGTTGTAAAGGTCTTGGACGGAAGATTACAGATCGGGTGTTATCGTTTTCAGGCACATTGAAGGTGAAGTACGATTGAGCTTAAATTGAAACTTGATTGTTTCGGAAAAGGGAAACAAAACCTCTGTCGGTTTTATTCGATAATGCTAAAACCCCAGACCTTTACAACGATATATTGTACGTGTATATATCTTACATAGCAACGCTACAATAACTTTTTTCCGAGAATATTTTTGAGGAACGCGCGAACCTTTATCAAGACCTTAAATCGTCGAAATCTACATACTTTCAATTGTATTTTCAAGATAAAAAAGGAAAAATAGGAACACCAAACGGCATGTTCACGCCAAGTTTTTGGATTTGTAGGGTTGGGGTGGGTTGGTGGAACCTGGCACTTGGTACTTAAACCGTTATGAAGCAAATTTAGTTAATTTTTAATATATTTTGTTACTTTGTAGTCGAATTCAGGCAAACTTGATGGCCTTTCAGAAGACACGTGAAACGCTGCCTTGGAATGTGTGGAAAGCTGTCAGTTCGCGGAAAGCCTTCGAAGAAGATGACAGCTCAACCAAGTCACATGGCAAAGAGGCTGAAGAGGAAATGATCCGCACTTACCGAATGTCTGGTCATCGGAAGTCGTTTGAGGTATGGCTGGCTGATAAAGAGCATGAAAAAGTAAAAAGGCACACGGAAACCAATGTTGAAGCCAAACGGCTGTCAGAACTAAAAGCCCTGGAAGAAATGCAGAGAAGAGTGAGAGCAAAGAGTTTCGACGAATGGCTCAAAGAGAAGGAGGCGAGTGTAGGGGAAAATACAGAACCTGACGTCACGGAGGCTGAGAGACAGGCAAGGCGGGCCCAGGCTTCCTTGAAATATCAACAGTGGATGAAGAAAAAAGACGAAGCGGCGCTGGCACGAGAGGAGATGATACGAGCAGAGGAGCAGAGAAAATACGAGAAACTGAAAAAGAAGAGAGACGAAGAAGAACGGGTGAAGTGGCTGAAGAAACCTCTTGGCAAGGTGAAGAGCGTTCCTGTTTGACAACTTTATATACCTTAAAAATCCCGGCCTCCACTCACACTAACACTACATGAAATAGAATATAGCAAACTTAATAGGCGAGTAAACCGCTAGGCATAACTGAATAAGTCATATATGCACAGGACTCTGTCCGGACAAGCCTCCTTAATTTTTCAGCTAAAACGGCGGACGTTAAGCGGCCAACTACTGCTTCTTTTACTTTTAGTTATTCTTCTGCGCAGCGGATGCCATAGCAGACAACAAAGAATCATAAAACATAATTCAAAACCGTGACAGTCTCCCTTTCGACCATATGCTGGCCTTGAAGCTTAGAAACAAGTATTCGGATTGGTTTGTCTCTCTTTGTCATGCCTAAAAGTATATAAAGGTATATAAAAGGGGCGCCTTCTTTAATAGGCTGTAGATATATAAAAGGGGTACCTCTTTGAATAAATATTTTTTTGCTTCAACACCTCTATCGGAAATACTTGATGTTCCGTTGTTCCCTAAGTTAATTCTAAGGGTACAAAAGGGATAGAGTGTTTTTACTGCAGGTTTATGAAAGGGGTAACATTTTCGGGAAGGTGTATGAAAGTGGTACCATTTTTGGAAAGGTGGGTGAATGTACCATTCTTCATGAAAGGTATGTCGAAGGGGTACCTTTTCTTTCAAAGTGATATATGAAAGGTTAAGGGTTTGGACCTCGGGGCGGAGCCTCCCCGTATAAAACTTACTGAGTAACCCCCTCCCCCCCCCCCCCCCTCCCTCACCTAGGGCTTATATAGGGTGTCCGCTTAATACAGGTTCTGATAAATTGCGCCATAATAACTTGAGACACGAGCGAGGTGCCCTTTGATTGTGAATTGCTGTTTGACATGGTTGAGTTATCGCCAATCTTTCGCACCATGCCGTCGCAACCGGAAAAGACGGTTTTATAAGTAGACAGTAATCTCATAATCCAACAAAAAATACACTCTAAAAAACTTGAAGAGTCCGCGTCCGCTTAACAGAGGTGTCCGTTGAATACAGGCTCATTTTACAGTAAATATGTGAACATAGTTTTGGGACCCAAGCTGGTGTCCGCTTGATGGAGGTCTCCGTTTGATAGGGAGTCCGATTAATACAGGTTTCACTGTAGTAGTGAAAATCCCCCCCGGGGGGGGGGGGGAGACTCCCACATAGAAATGACGGCGGTGCTCGTCGAGAATCGTTTTGACCCCTGAGAGGTACTAAAACGGGCATGGTTCGAGCTTACTTCAACCCCTAAAAGGTACCAATAAAAGCATACCAAGAACTTAAAGCTTCAATGCCTTTAATTGCTATAAAGACAATATCATGAAGCACTTTATCCTTTGATGTCTTCAAACAAAAAAAGTTCATTCGATTGACACCCGACCCCTAAACGGTACCACGTAACATAAAATGATGTTGAGCACTCTAAGCGGTACCACAACCGTAATTTTGATCCCTCAGGGGTACGACGAGCGTCCCTATCCCTTTTTATGTGGGAGTCCCCCCCCCCCCCCCCCCCCACACACACACACACACCCGGAATATGAATATGAATATCTTGGTCTAATTTTTGTCAACCAATTTAAACGAGGACATTTTCCTAATGTGTAAGCAGTATGCGCGACTTTCCTGTCACTGCGGATTAGATACTTTCAGAGTTACAGAAATTAGGTGAGTTAGTAAAGCAATGTCACTGTTGAAACGGCCTCAAAGCGGCTTTACATTCACCAAGGCACTTCATCTGCATGTAGATATTTTCAGGGAGTTTTTCCGGCCTAGAAAGTCACAACAGGTAAATATAACTGACCCGCGTTCACAGTAAGTTACATTTTAACCAAGAATCAAGCAAATTACTATTTGCCATACACTTATTTATAGATCGGATACTTTGAGCTAACGATATATTGTAACGTGCTTTTGCCTTCTTGAACCAAGCGTCCAACTGCTGTATTCCTTGACAGTTGATAGTAACTAAAAGAACACACGAGTGACCACGAGTTAAAATAAGCTCGTCACGTGACTCTGACGTCATTTTAATGTCATTTTAAATTTAAAACGTAATATCATGCGCTCATGATAAAGTGTAAAATTTTCTCTAGCGTCATTTTAAAAACAGACACTTTGAAGAAAACGCCGACCACAAGGCGTAAAGTATTCATAGCGTGAATGTTTATTACATAATTAACCAGAAATAGATAATCACAGATACCCCCTTGCTCTGCCATTGATTGGACTTTTACTTTTGTACTGCTCAACAAGAGCAGCCTTTGTTTTACCGAAATGTTGACGCAATCTTTTCGTCGAACTCAAGTGCTACACGCAAAGGAAGGAGAAAAAGAATGGTGTGTGTTATACTTTTGCGTTGAAAAAAGTGTCGATTGCGTGAAGCCGTACGTATTTCCCACGGTCGGCACGTCAAATTAATTCATACAGTCTGCCAAGCACATTCTCAAAATTTAATACTTAAATTTTGAAGTTACTCGACCGCCGTAGTACGGGAAAAAAGGAACACTGATTTTCCAATTTTGAATTCATAGGCAGTACAATTAAATAGGCTTCCTGTGCGATCTCTTTTTTTCTCTGGAGTGCATGCACAAGACTCAGGCATGCATATCTAATGAGCTCGAATTGTTTTGTATGTGAACCCGCTCAAAACAGCATGATTTCTCCCAGAATCAAAGCAAAACTTGAACGGTTTACTTCAAATTATACACGGGCTTCAGACCTAGTCTAGTCATACTTCAAAGGGCTTGTGAACGATTCTCGCTGCAATCACCGCATGTCAGATTATAGCATTTGTTACAGTTTTAGTCTTGAAAGGAAAAATAAGAAATCTAACTAAATCATTCAAGACTCTAAGTACTGATTTCTCTGAGCGAATACGGTAGCCGAAACTGGCAACAGAAGAGTATTAAAACAATACTTTGAGGGAAAGTGATTGTCGTCTTTTCTTTAGACGTATTTGGCGCTGTTCGATCGTTTCACGATTTCGTCTTGCCCGTGCCTGTTTCCTTCTCTTTTGAAGACGAGCTTCGCGAGACTGTTGTGTCTCAAGTTTTCCAGTTTTCCATTTTCGTAAACACAGCTACGATATACTGTAGCTACTTCGTTCAATCGCGAGTAAAACTACTGGGCTCGGTTTTTCAAAAGTCGATTAAGCTAATCCAGGATTAACAAAATTTTTTCACTCGACCTCTATGTCAATAAACTGCTGGGTTTTGTTCGAAGATGGATTAGTAAGCTTGTTCCAGGTTAAAACCCTAACTCGATGGACGAAACTTTCACGTTTTCAGGCTAAAAAATGACAAGAAAGTTTAGACCTAATCCAGGATTTAGCCTAATTGTGCTTTGAAAAACCGGGCCCAGGGCCACACGTGATCGATCCGGCCTTTGTTACTGGTTAAGCGGCAATAGAAACTGGGGACGAGGTTGTACGCCAGACAGACAGACTGACTCACTGACAGACAAACATTAAATTTCGATATGGTTACACGCTTGGAGTCTCCGAATGAGGCGATACTACTGCATTAACGTTGTGATCATTTCCCTCGCTTCGCTCGGGGATTACATAAACTCTACACACAAATATGTCTCTTGCGTCGTGTCTGCCAGCTGTACACAACGTATCACAGCGTCCTGTATTTAGTTCAAACACTTTTTCGGCATATGAAAAAAGAAAAGCAAACATATTCTTGTTCCCACGCCCTGCGTGAGTACTAATCTGAACACCATATCGTTTTGAAATGTCTGTATTTCATGGACCGACCTCCCTGCGCAGCGGAGCTTGCTGGGTAAAACATCGGAACAGAATCACGTCCCCGCTACGCGGGGTTTCCTGGGTAAAGGCTGGTTCACACGAGTAAAGCAAGCGCAAGCGCAAACGCAAACGCAAGCGCAAGTGACCGGCGGTTCATACGGTAAAATTTGTGAAGCAAGCGCAAACGCAAGCGCAAGAGAATGGAAACGTTTTCAGAGGAGCAACGGCGTGACCGACAGCGTTACAAGCAGAAACGAGCTCAGGAGACAACCCAGGAAAGAGAACGGCGCATTACAGCTGATCTGGAGCATCATATGCAGAAGCTAGCCCATCAGAAACAGCTCAGGAAAGAGAACAGTGCATGAAAGCCGATTGAAAACGAGCTGCTTCCCGACGCCACAACGAAACGTCCGGAGAAGCAGCCCGTATGCTTCATGCTCAAAATGAGGCCAACAATCGACGCCGTGAGCAACGTTCGTCTCTTGTCGAAGAACGGCGCTTCCAGAGGCAACTGCATAGCCGTGGATGGGCTAACCCTGACAACCCGGCTTTGCACGAACAGCAGGAGGACAGAAAATAAGCTAAAATAGTGCTTGAAGGCCAGCCGATAGCTCCAAGGGGCAGGTAAGACACGTCTATATTTACTTTATTCACTCAACTCGTCCGTTATGCATTGCTTCGAGCTTATCGGACATTTTACGGCCGCGATAAAACTTTGTTGTTGTGATGCTATATATTTTCACGACAGAAAACTGCTTTGACCGTTTGAGTCTTGACAGTTAAGTCAACTTCCAGTGTCATACAGTGCAGAGGTTGCGACTTGACAACTTGCTAATTGCTTGTGACGTCACAAGCTTTAAAATGCAACGATTTTTTTATTTTTTTTATTTTTCTGGGTTAGAGATCTGCATGCGGTGATTGGTTCATATTATCATGTGATTTGTGATGACGTTGTGATCAAGTGACTTGGCGGGCGAGCAGTTTCGCCATTTTGAAGACAGCAAGTTGCTTGCCTTAGTTGGCTCTGTGGATCATTTTATGGACCGCTCATCTTACTTACAAACGCATACGCCGGCTGCCGTAGACCCATACTAAATTTCATTGAGCGGTTTTGGCTTGGGTCGGTCCGTTCAGCCTCAAAAGCCATATTGAAAGCCATGAAAGCAAATGCAATGAACTTATCAATGAACTGCATAACTATGCACAACTGTACAGAAATGTACGAAGAATTGGACATCCAGAACCTTGAGAACTTGAAGGAACAAGCTGAACGAAGCCGCTCGACATACAAAGACGAGAACCTGTGTAAAGACGGCGATTCTTGACAAGCGCTTGATAGCGGATTATATGGAACTGTTTAGTATGAGGGTGAACTTGAAGGTACTTTGTATTCTTTTACTTTGTATTATTCTTGTTGATACAAGTAAAGCGTCAGAAAATCTGGCTTTTGTTTGGGATCAAAATTTCACTTTGCTGTGCATTTATGTGCATTTATGTTGTTGTTGCGACATTTTGGCTCGGTGCCATGAAGGTCAAACAATCAGTGGAACAGATGGCGTTATTATTTGAAAATTGGGAAATGGCTGAGGAAAAAGTGACCGTTGGTAGATCTCGCTTCGCTCAGTTTTATTGTATTCCCACAAATGTTTATGTGAAAGAAAACCGAAGTCCTGCAAGACGAAGTCGTGAGCCAAGCCACGTACCCTTGAATAACCTTTCACGCATTTTGAACAAGAGTAGAAAAAGCAGGCGACTAATACAAGAATACATTTCAAAGAATGTCCCAAAGTCGTCAAAAGTTCATGATTATACCCGAGCTTACGTACTTCACAATGCTAATGCGTTCCGAGAACGTGCATGTAAACAACATGTAAACAATAAAAAGCCACAGATGGAAATGGAAAGAGAAAATTCGGATCAATAAACCATCGCTGCGAGAAAGCTAGAAGCTCAAAAAGAAGATTGCCAAAAGTAACCGAGGTGCTAAGATACGTTTGTATTTTAAAATGTGTTAAAAAAACAGGCATTGCAAGATCAGACGTACTCAGAGATCAAAATCACAGAACCAAGTACAATGGGTTTTCTCTGTCAAGGGATATAGAAAAAAATTCCTGTCCTTCAGTTGTTGATCCAAACAAAACGATCATCGGTTGGCTTTCTGGATGCACGGAAGCCATACTTTAAGAGCGATTTTGGCTTGCATTGTTTTTAAGCGTCGGAAGACTTGAAAATAGCCGTACACAAATGCTTGATGTGTTACCAGCGGGACCCCCGTAAAGTACGAAGGGTTGTGTTTTGCAAATGCTCGATTATAGATAGCGCTTCAACCAATGTATCTGTGTTCTGAGCAATATTTGTGTGAAAGAACATCGAATAAGTAGTAGAAGACGTGTCGAAACTTGATAGAACTTGAACTTTTCCCTGCGGGCAGAGCGTCTCCCTTTGTCGGAAACTCTGCGGCTTTATGTAACGCGCGGCGCATACGAACAGTCGGCGTTTAACTTCGTTTTGCGTGCAGTAACTTTTTCGTGAGTATGTCTCAGTATGTATATAATAAAGGTTCTTTGTTTATTGTCTGAGGATATTGAATTACTAATAGGTTTGAGGCAAATATCACGCGAGATTAAGATACAAGATCTGTCAATGAAATGTCACGAGCATAATATCATAGAACGGGGAATCCCGAATCATCAGCCACTTAGCTTTCACTCGCTTTTCGCTTTAACAAAAGCAGGAAAGACCGGCAGCGATTACATCGAGAATATTTGTCACTGAATACCTCGAAGTCTTCAAAAGCTCAAGGTTGATATCCGACTATCCGAGCCGTAATGTTCGCTCCACAAGCCCGTGATGCACGCCTTTGTTGTCACGGTATTCAAACGCCTGCAGCTTCCGATAGAGATTAATTTCGTATCGACCCAGAATTTTGCGTTAAAGCTTAATGCATAGCAGTCTTGAACATATTAGTGATCAGACTTGTACATGTAGGATGAGTAACGTCTGAGATGGCTTTTTCATACGAAGTAATTTCATCATGGGAAGTGTCATGTTTTAATGTGCTACAGAGATAAGTCTGAAAGCTTTCAATTACAGCTACTTGAACATGATGCACACGCTGGGAAGATGAGATAAGGCTATTATGCTGTCTTACAGCTACTTAAGATGTCGGGTATTCCCCAGTCAATCCCATTACAAAATGACAACACAGTTCCTCCACAAAACATGTCAGCTTGAAAGGTTGCCAGGTTGTATAGCAAGCGTCACACAAGTACTGTCACGTGCATCGGAAAGCAATGAAAACTGGGTTGTTGCAAACGAAGAATATTCCTACGGGGCCTTCGATAATTGTTTTCTCTCAATTATTATAATACACTTTTTCGTGAATATCTGTTTGACCGAAATTAGAAGAAAAGAGGGCAAGAAAAATAAAGGGAGCTCTTGGATCCGTCATGTGCAAAAACTGACTCGGCTATAATATCTTTTGCATATAAACGCACGACAAAAGTTCCTCTCCCGGGACCCCGCGTGTCTCTATTCATTGTACTAATGACGTCACAAGCGCACTGGCCACGGGCCTGTCTTGTTATAGACAAAATCACAACATATCACTCACACAGAAGAATTTGGGGTTGGATGGAAAACGCGGAGCGTGGAAAATGCGGAGTATAGAAAATGTGGAGTGTGGAAAATGAGGAGTATGGAAAATGCGGAGTGTGGAAAATGCGGAGTCTAACGTAATTTTTATGGAAAATGCGGAGTCTGACCTAATTCTTATGGAAAATGAGTCCCTTAAGTAATTCTGATCCTAAACCGATATAGGCACAGTTCCAAGTGTGAACGCTCCAAGCAATCTGAGATTCATCTCATTAGTGGGAGTTTGGGAGAGCTCAAAAGTTTGTGTGAACCCGAGCTGCTTCTATTACAAAATTGGCGATTTTACGGCAAGTCTATATAGTTATATTTACTTAGCGAAGATTAAGTTGCTGAAGCCGTTGAAGCTGCTGTTCAGTGGAAAAATTGCTATCGTATCGTGAAGGCTTCAAGCTTCAGTCATAAAGTTCTGCAGAGCCGATTGACACACTTGCGAACATTGAGCGACTAAACCTTCACAAACAAGCTTTTCAGCAGAAGAAATTGGATCGAAACTAGAGACTCAACTTACTTATTCTCTAATCACTCTGCAGTGAAACGAGAACAAATCATTTTGACACTAATTACCATCAAACATACAAGAATCAGGAATGGGCATCTCCTTTATTGATAGCCAGGCTTACAATATAATGGGCAGTGAAACAGTAGCTATTTAACAATATATGAAGACTAATACAATATCCATTGATATCTAGCACAGAATAGTAATTCTTAACAAAGGCAATAATGATTAACTTGTACACTGTAACAAACTAAAGAAATTTGACGGAAGGTAAACGAGAGATGCCGTCGAGTGACACTTGCTTGTGAAACAAGCCTTATATATACCGTACCTTCTCACGAATAATCATGCACGCTTCACAACTATGTACAGAGTGAATACCAACACGTCCGAACTACCGCGACAAGCGTGCATTCCAAACGTGACAAAATACATTTATTCTCTAATCACTCTGCAGTGAAACGAGAACAAATCATTTTGACACTAATTACCATCAAACATACAAGAATCAGGAATGGGCATCTCGTTTATTGATAGCTAGACTATCGCCCCCATTGTCGAATATAAAGAAAGAGAAAGGACGACATACTAAAGTTCCAAGCTTTTAGAAACTGAAAGCATGGCGTCTAAACTATTCTTGACATAACCATCCTTAGCTTTATCAGATCGCCACCGGCCATGGCGCTTAAACAATCTATCATTAACGCCTGCGTTGGCAGCAGCAGTAGCGCCTCCTGATCTAAGACTGTGGAGACCAAATAATTTGGGATAAAAACCTAGCTGAGAAAAAGCATCCAAAACTACCTCTCGAGTGCGGGTATAAGAGATACCCGTGTTCTTTAAACTATAAGAAGCCTTAGATCTTGAAAATTGTAACGTACGAAAAAACTTCAAGTCAGATGAAAGATCAATGCTAGCAACCTGGACATACCTACTTAACAAGTTAAATGGGCAAGTAACATGACCAGTTTTGGCCAATACAACAGCATTTCCATTTCTATAAATATCGGTCTTGCTCTTAGCTATGTACAGTTCAACATATTTATCATCAGAAAACTTTACATCGCAAGTAAATAAGCCAGTTCATTAAAGCGTAAAAAACCGGCATAAGCTGTGACACAAATAGCGGCAGTAAGTAAATCAGACAAACTAGCATTATCTGAGGCAAACTTCTGACATATATTCAATATCATGTCAGGCGTAACAGGTTCCTTTTTAACTATAGGTCTAGAAAGACTTCTCTTTGCCGATTCTAGAATACTTTTAACAAGATTAGACTCGCAAGGATTAGAAAATCCGTAAATATTATGCGCCCAGCGAATGCCATACACAGCGGCTTCTAAGGCCGGGTATGAGGATTTACTTTGTAGTAAAGACTCTAAGTAAGTAGCAACAGACAGTTCATTAGTTGGAAGAACACTAATTTCTTTATAACTGGTAGCCCAAAGCCTAAACTTTTCAAAAGCTCTTGAATAACGCTCAGTAGTGGAATCAGCTTTTGCTCCTAAAGTACGGAAAGGCAAACAACTTGCCAAACGGCTAAGTTCGGGATCCCTAAAGGATACAGCAAACGCCGACGAAGCCCTTGCACCTTGTAAGCATAAACAGGCAAACAAAGAAATAAGTAAAAGAATGTACATTAACAACGTAAAAAATTGCCTCTGCAACAAACTGCGGCATGTACGTGCCAAAAAATCAACACCAAGTACAAGGTCCCAGTGGAGCTATAGTATTCATAAGGTCCCAGTGGACCAATGAGATACAAACAATAAGCTCTTTGTCCCAGCGGAAACAATGCTTTAAAGATTAACCTTTGTCCCAGTGGACCAGTGAAATTTGAGTGCCATCGAGTTTCAAAAACAACACCGGAGTACTGAAAGAAGGCGAACCAAAAATTGTTTGCTTGTTCGTGCCTTGAACAAAAACACTGCTACCATCTTGAACGAACAAATAGTCAAAAACAAATTTCCTAATAAAAGCGCCGTTCTGCTGAATTAAATAAGGCCAAAACAGTGGCGAAGGCCAGAATGGAACGACCAAAACACCTTGAGAGTGACAATTAAGAAAATGCATAAGAACGCGAGGGATCAAATTAACCGGGGGAACAAGCCAACAATTTTCCTGAGCCCAATCGAAGGCAAGACAGTCTACGCCCAAGCTACCAGGTTGATAAAATAACGAATAAAACCTAGGAACTTTAGTATTAACGGAATTGGCAAAACAGTCGACTGTAAAGGGCCCCCAAGTGGAATCAACAGCCCGAAAATACGAATCCTTGATACTCCAGTCGTCAAAATCAACAACCTTGCTCAAATAATCAGCAACTTCATTCTCTAAACGCGGAATCCACTCAATATCGATAATAACATTGTGTTCCTTAGAAAGCCAAAAAATGTCCATGGCGAGCTTATACAGGTGAGCCTTAGTGCTGCCCGACTTAACAATAGTAGCAACGCCCTGGTTATCCGTGTACCACTTCACATAGTTTTCTTTCAGCAACTGGACAAAACTCTGCAATGCGTGTTTGACAGACGTAAGCTCTCTCCATGTGGAACTTTGTTGTATTTCAATCGCGTCCCAGTTTTTGTGCGAAACTGGACTATTATTCATACATATAAAGGCCGCACAACCCACCTTACTAGCGTCGGAATAAACAACCCGCGAAGGTAAG
This sequence comes from Plumapathes pennacea, assembly GCA_964036295.1. NCBI lineage: Eukaryota > Metazoa > Cnidaria > Anthozoa > Antipatharia > Myriopathidae > Plumapathes > Plumapathes pennacea. The sequence continues at coordinate 25,600,952 of OZ038463.1, read as the reverse complement.
AGATGTTTCCTCCATATAGGTCTAGAATTTAGGCTCTGCAAATGCTCGTGCCAAAATTTAATTTCTGTAAGAACATCAGAATCCAAAACCACCTGCAAATCCCAGCCTTTGCTAGCTTCAATTAACCGGTGCAGAGCTTTTGTCATGAGTGGGAACCCAGTGGCACTTGTCTTTGTTGGGTACAAAACCGGATTTAAAAAAATCTGACCTAACAAGGAGTGAGTGCTCATTACATTTGGAGAAACTTTGTGCCGCAGAAATACCATCGTCCAGATAAACGACAATGCTCAATGCCTTAGAGCGCCAATATTTCACTAACGGTCTCATGACATTAGAAAAAATATATGGTCCAACAGAGAGTCCAAACGGTAAAACCGTAAACTTGAAATACTTTATAACGCCTCCGAAAATCCAAGCAAAACCCAAATATTGTTGATCGGGTTCAAAAATTTCGATATGATGATAACCCGATTTGATATCGAACGAGCAAGCCCAGGCGTAAGGACTGGCTAACAAACACTCTAAGAATGATTTGGCATCTTCAAACTTAATCTTAGACTTCTTAACAAAAAAACTGACGTGCCTAAGATCCAAGATGAGCCTTTTCTTCCCATTAGGCTGAATAGATACTGACAAGGGGTTGACAACCGTCGGCGAAAACGACACTCTACGACAGAATCAACTTTAAGAAGATCGGTGATGGCACTAAAAACAAAATCAGAATTCTGCAGGGCAGACTTGTTGTTTTGAAGCTGAATTGGCGTAGGAGTATTGTAAACCGGAATCTTATAACCTTCCTTGATAACGCTAAGAATAAATTGCGAAGCACCAATTCTCTCCCAAAAATTGACATTAATTCTAAGCCTGCCCTTAACAATGACAGAATCAGAACCTTCTACATAATCCGCATAACTACGTTCTAATAAGTCCTTTTCCTCAAGACCAGAAGTGGAGCACAAATCTATAACAAAACAAGAATACTCATCTGGTCCAAGTCTCTTTATCGTTCCACTACTTGCTGACGGTGGAGGTGTAGGAACCAGGCAAGGAACTGTTGTTGGATGAGTGACTGAAGTTTGGGCAAAATGGCGAATTTGCCCAGTGTCCGAACTGGCCACAGTTGAAACACTTGTCGGAAGACTGGGGTTGTCTGATACGAAAAGGCTGGTGGCGAAAGGACTGCTGACGAAAATGTTGGGGCCGAAAAAGTTGAGGAGCCGCAGGGCGGTTAGAGTTACCAGCCACGTGGAACGCATCCTGAGGAGACTTAAAACGGTTTTGAACAGCACTCCCAGATTGCTTACGCCCACGAAGCTTGGAAAGCGCCCTTCTTTCTGCTGCTCGAAGTTTCTTTTCATCCTCTGAATCGTCAGCTAAGTCGTCGGATTCGTACTCTTCAACCGCCGTCCAACCAGCCGGACTCTTGTCGGCAAAGCGTATAGCTTTATTGCGCTTGTTCAGCAAGGCTTTGGCGTTTTCCAGTTCTTTACTAGCTCCGGTTAAGTTGCCTTCCAGCAGATGAGCGGATGCCGAGTTAACCGAGTCCAACAAACTCGAATTGAATTCAAACTGCAACTTGTTTCCCTTGAACTGAAAACTGCTGGCAGCCTTCGCTTCTGTTTTCAATTTCTTGATCTGAGAGGTAGTCGCAAGCTCCTTCTGCTCGAGACCGCGATGAAACTGAGTAAACTTCTGGTCGAGCTTTTAGTCGAGGAGGCGAGAAATTAAGTTTATCGTTTCTTCACCAGATAAGCCGTTCTGTTCTTGGCTTCCTTGTGCAGGGTGTAATAATGAAAAATCACTGCCCTTTTCGACCATATTTGACGAAAGGTAAACGAGAGATGCCGTCGAGTGACACTTGCATGTGAAACAAGCCTTATATACCGTACCTTCTCACGAATAATCATGCACGCTTCACAACTATGTACAGAGTGAATACCAACACGTCCGAACTACCGCGACAAGCGTGCATTCCAAACGTGACAAAATACATTTATTCTCTAATCACTCTGCAGTGAAACGAGAACAAATCATTTTGACACTAATTACCATCAAACATACAAGAATCAGGAATGGGCATCTCGTTTATTGATAGCTAGTTTGCTGATCACGACCTGTCAATGATCTCTTGAAGTTTCAGACTATTCCAGCTGCGGATGGCTTGGCACTTTGCTAATCTCCAAACATAACTTGACTTGGGACTCGTAGATTTCCACTTTCATTTGACAATAATTCTGCCAGCTCCTCCCCGAATTACTTACAGGCACTTCGTCCATGTTTTAGAGGCGATTTCTTTCGTTTGAATTTCCCAGTTTAAACTTTTATGGCTGCTTTGTTTATGTTTTGGGAATCTCTCGCTCTTGGCCACTATTTTTCTCGATGCAAAAGTTGAGTTTGCGTGATTGTCATGGCAACGAAGTGTGCAAAAGCAATATTAATCTGTGCAATCAACTCTGATTTTTGCATCTATACTATGAAGGTGGATATTTAATAAACGTACCGCATGTCAAGTTATTATTCAGTAAGGTTATTACATCGGAGCGAAAGTTTACCGGAATCAATGCAAAACAATGCCCATTAGGGAGGTGTTTTGGTTCTAAAATGGCAGAAAGAGCGCTGATCATGGCTCTGCTGCAGTTAACCTCAAAGAATGGCATCGTGTTACCCGATGATTTCAAAGGAAAACCATCCAAGATTCATATTCTGGCCGGGTAATGCACTCGCGAAATGAGATCTATCAGACCCAGCATTTTCCATAAAAATTACGCCGGACTCCGCATTTTCCATAAAAATTACGTTAGACTACGCATTTTCTATACTCCGCATTTTCCATACTTCGCATTTTCCACACTCCGCACTCCTCATTTTCCATCCAACCAGAATTTGGCGTTTCTGTATTTGATTAGAGAGAACTGTGTTTATTAAAATTGCAGCACTAGAAACCATTTCAGTTTATCAAAGAACAGATCAAAATATTTGTCCTCCGTGAAATTATACAGTGCAAAACTTTGTGAGTTCTTGTGACAGGTTTAAATAAGCAGTTTTTTTTTTTTTTTTTTTTGCTCAGCTGTTTTTATCATGTACTGTATAACTCTGTATAAGTACTTATAAGTCAATTGTTATTTGAACTGTGTTTTTTATGCTGGGCTAAGCTTTTGAAAACCCGGCCACTGCTTTCCATATAACAATACAGTCTTTGTTTGTATTTACTTCTTCGTCTTACTAAGCCCCTCTTCCCTTTGCTATAAATTATAGTACATATACTATTATAAAATGTATATATAAATAAACAGAATGATGTTTAGTAGTAGGTTGGTTGTGATCGTCCGGGTTAGAGTAGTCTCCAGAAAGACTGTTGTTGGTGACTGTCGTTTCAACTACCTGAGCGGAAGTCATCTTCAGAGTCAAGTGAAAAGTATTCGTCAGATGGCGGTATATATGTCTCTGGTTGTAGAAGTGATTGTTCCGTTATGTCGGCCTATGGTTGGTCGAGTCGGCTTGGTTGTGTTTCGTTATTGGTCAGTTGATGTTCTTTTGTCCTGTTGATTAGTCTATTGTTCGTTCGGTTGCGTTTGATGTCATCTATCAGTCGTTTGTAAGGTGCCGGTAATTGTTGGCATCTGTTGAGTGGTTTCCGTTCTAAGTTTGTGTACCAGCTTTCCAGTGTAAGTCGTTGGTAGTAGTTGGTACTGTGGCTGATGCACTCAGCAGAGTCCCAGTTGATGTCGTGTTTAGTCTGTCGGTGGTGTTCAGAAATGTGACTGTACTGACTGCAAAGCCACCTACATCGGTGAAACTGGCAGAAACCTGAACACGAGACTTACTGAACACAAACGAGCTACCAGAAACGGCGACATCAGAAATCAAATGTATGAGCTTTGTATGAAATTTTCTAATTTGATCAGGTTTCATTTGAGCAAGGTCTCAAAAACCAAGTTCTTTATGCTGTATAATATTTTTCTGGTGAGGCTGAAACCCTGTGGGGTACTCAGATATATGAGGCATATAGGTATGTGCCGTATACATTTTTGAAGTTAGGTCTGAAATAGGGTATAGAAAATCTGATATCTTGGTCAAAGACAGGAGTTTTCAGGACTGGGCGGCACACCCACCCAAAATTATAATAAGTACCCCCTCCCCCGTGGGGGACTGAAAATTTCTCTTGGGAATCTCGCTCTTGTCCCTACTTTTAACTTTAGTTTATTCTGGTCTCGACCCAACTCACGCCACGAGCTCACAGTCTTGTTACAAAATAAAGTGATGCAAATTGACCTATTTCCCCATGGTAGCTATCTTTTATTACAACTATGAAGTTCTATCTTATACAGTGATGTTTCCCTAAAAAGTCCTTATTCCTATATGTAAAACATATTCTTTCAACTTTCTCTTAAACGTATTCTTTGACTTGATTTCCTTCAATTATGTCGGCAAGCTGTTCCATACAACAGCGCCATGGTATTTCCCATAATTTGTTCTCTTATAGTCTATGTAGATAATCTGCAGATCTAGTATTGTCCCCGAGCGAAGCGAGGGTAATAATCACGACGCTAATGCAGGAAAATTGCCTTGTTTGAAGATTCCAAGCGGGTCTCCGTCTTGAAATTTAATGTTCGTCAGTCAGTCAGTCAGTCAGTCAGTCAGTCTGTCTGTCTGTCTGGCGTACGACTTTTTAGGCCAGGTGCCTAAGGCAATGACGTAATAGTTATCGATTAGCGTCTCCACCAGTGTTTTTACTGACATTCGGAAGAAAAAAAGATTTGAACGAAGCAACAATTGTGCGTAACTGCGTTCACGAAAATGAATTTGAAAACTAGAAAACTTGAAACAGAACGGTCTCGCGAAGCTCGTCTTCAAAAGAGAAGGGAACAGGCACGGGCAAGGCGAAATTGTGAAACGATCGAACAGCGCCAAATACGTCTAGAGAAAAGACTGCAAACATGTTATAACCGGCAGCATCATGAACGGAAGCGTGCCGAAGAAACGGCTCCGAACAGAGAACAACGCTTGAAAGCAAATCGGGAGCTTCAGACGCCGTTTTGTGTTAAACCCAGATACTTATTCAGAAAGGAAAAAGGTTAGTCAGTGGAAATCGAACAATCACCGTGACAAATATATTCTACCCGTATCTTGTAACTCGATCATTTCAAGAATGTATTAGAATCTGTATGCTGATCATTTTCCCTCGAAGTGTTGTTTTGATACGCTTCTGTCGCCAGTTTCAGCTACCGTATTCGCTCAGAGCAATCGGAACTTGGAGTAGTCAGATGTCTTATTTTTTCTTTCAAGACTGAAATTGAAACAAATAATGTTGTAATCTGACATGCGATGATTGCAGCAAGAATCGTTCACAGCCCTTAGATGTATGGCTAGGTCTGAAGCCCGTGTATAATTTGAAGTAAACCGTTCAAGTTTTACTTTGATTCTGGGAGAAATCATGCTGTTTTGAGCGGGTTCACATACAAAACAATTCGAGCCTATTTTAATTAAAAAATATTATACAAATATTTATTTTAAAATGTGCATGCCTGAGTCTAGTGCATGCAGTCCAGAGTAAAAACAAATCGCACAGGAAGCCTATATAATTGTACTGCCTATGAATTCAAAATTGGAAAATCAGTGTTCCTTTTTTTTTCCGTACTACGACGGCCGACCAACTTTAAATTTTGAGAACGTTGCTTGGCAGACTGTATGACTTAATTTGACGTGCCGACCGTGGGATATACGTACTTCGTCACGCAATCGACTCTTTTTTCAACGCAAAAGTATAACACACACCATTCTTTTTCTCCTTCCTTTGCGTGTAGCACTTGACTTCAAAGAAAAGATTGCGTCAACATTTCGGTAAAACAAAGGCTACTCTTGTTGGGAGTACCAAAGTAAAAGTACCATCAATGGCAGAGTGAGGGGATATCTGCGATTATCGTATAGTATACATGGATACTTTTATTTTGTATAAAATAATTTATAAAGGTGTCTGGTAAATTTCCACAAAAGTAAGAGGGCATGAATAATGCCATAAGCTAAGTGTTGAGCATATATATCAAGGATTCTTAGTGATAAAAATAAGGGTCTTGATTCTTGTAAATATTTTGAAAATGTCATGATTCTGATCAGTTTTGTGTATTTCCTGAAGCCTTGATGGATAATAATAATAATAATAATAATAATAATAATAATAATAATGATAATAATAATAATAATAGTACATTATCTTTCTCTCAAAACATTGCAAACATTGCATAACACTATGATTTATTCTTACTTGACTTACTGTAATGTAGTGTGGTCAAGTACACATCAAAAAGTTTATAACAGATCAAATACCAAGGGAATTTGTAAATACATTTTTCTTGAACACATATGGGCTCCGAAGTATTTTAAGTAATAATTTTATAGATAGTCATGTGTTCATTATTTATAACATTATATTTTAGCCTGTAATTCTAGCCTAGTGTTTTTGGATACTCTGATGGACCTTAAAGTATTTTATACATTTTTTAGATTGTATTGTAAGTTTTTCCATTATGGAGGACCTCCCTGAAAACCAAGTTTTTTACGTGATGGGTGCTTCCTCCCGTAAAGATTATGTTTCGCTTTTGCCATTATCCCAGTTAGCTTTGGTATTTTTGTAGTTACTTTTTTGATATGATATTTCCATGAGAGATCTTTATCTATATTAACTCCAAGAAAGTTAGTGTTTTTAACTTGCTCAATTTCTCAGAGTCTTTTTTACATTCAAGGTTAGCTTGTTTGCAATGAACCAGTTTGATACATTACAGAGTTCACGGTTTACAATTTCACACAATGTCTTAGGGTTTTTGTGGCTATAAAATAAATTTGTATCATCTGCAAATATAAAGGAATAATAGGAGATTTGAACTTTTTGTAATGCCATTTACATATATTAAAAACAGTAATGGTCCAAGAACTGATTCTTGTGGTACCCCACAACTAATTAGTGAATTATCTGACTTTATGGCTCTGTAACTAACCATTTGTTTCCTATTTGTTAAGTAATTTTTAAACCAATCTAATTTAATTCCTCTGAATCCATAATACTCTAGTTTATCCAACAATATATTATGATCCACCATATCAAATGCCTTCGAAAGGTCTAGAAATATCCCAATTGTAAATTCACTATTTTCCATTGCCTTTGCAATTTTAAATGACAAGCTCTATGCCTGACGACTTGCTGTGTAGAGTGCCTTTTTCGGAATCCATATTGATTTGAACATAGGTGGTTATGCTTGTTCAGAAACTTTATAGCTCTTTTATGCATTAGTTTTGTTTGAAAGAGCCAATTCATTTAATATTTCCTTTTCTTCCACTGGCTCTAAAAAGAATGAATTTATGCAGTTTTGTTTCAAGAAAGCTTTGAAGTTATTGTTTCTGTCTGGTTTTATTTTCTTAGCCAAATTCGGCCCTACGTTTGTAAAGTACTCATTAAACCTGAAAGCTATTACATGTGGATCAGTGATTATTTGCTCACCTTCTTTAAACTGAACAGATATATCTTCTTTTGTTTTTCTTTGATATATTACTTCATTGATTAATTTCCGAGTAGATTTAAGATTCCCCTTTTCTTCATCAAATTTACTGTGATAATAAGCTTTCTTTGGCTGCCAATTTAAGTTTGTTAAACCTATTTCTGTATTGCTTGTAGATTGTTTCATTTGTTTCATTAGGTAATCTTAGAAATTTTCTATAAAGCTTGTTTTTAGTTTTTCTTGACTTCAGGATTCCTTTGGTAATCCAAGGCTTTTTCATGCTGACATAGGTATCTTTGATATTCACTAGAGGTAGGCATGTTTCATATGCTTTTCATATGCTTTTACACTTCATCATGAGCGCATGATATTACGTTTTAAATTTAGAATGACATTAAACTGACGTCACAGTCACGTGAGGAGCTTATTTTGACTCGTGGTCATTAGTTCTCACTCGTGGTCATTCATGGTCACTCGTGTGTTCTTCCTGGTTTCCATATAATCGTCTCTGACGTAAGGATCGTCTCTGTCGCATTTTTTTGTCGACGCAAGAATAGAACACGGTTCTATCGGGACAATCAAGTCGCTTCTGACGTAAGGATCGTTTGAAACAATCGCAAGAGTGTTTCCATATAATCATCCCGATCGCTCGACAAAAAATTCTGCGACAGAGACGATCCTTACGTCAGAGACGATTATATGGAAACCAGGCTTTAGTCACTATCGACAGCTGATGGGTGACCAGCAGCCATATAATGCCCCGGGGACCGTGAGAATGTTTTTCTTCACGTCACTCGAAATTCGAAACAAGGATTTGTTTAGTGTTCCTGCAGGTCAATAACGAATCGAGTATTGAAGTGAAACATCGCCTGATCTTCCTGATGATCTCTTCCAAACAACAACACGTCACATTCGCGATGTACCGGCTACAAACGGTATGTTTTTCGTGTCAATGTTTATCTTTTCATCATTTTGTTTTACATTTGGTGATCCATGTGAGTAATAAAAATAAAAAAAACACTCTGATTTGAGATACCAATTTCTTTTTCTCGCTAACGCTACGCTCGTTTCTTCGCTGTTGAGTCGAGTCAGGCCGTGTTGTGTTACTCGACCCACGATTAAATACATGTTGCAAGGAGTCAATCACGGGCATTCACCGCTGGCAATCCATTTCTTGTGCAAAATTCAAAGCAGTATTTAAAGCAAAATTTAATCATGTATTTGTGTGGAACAATTTATCGAGGCCCACGAGGTTTGTGTACGTATTATTCTGCGGGCTCTTCTTGAAACCGAAACCGATGCGACTGTGTTTACTTAGCGAAGTGTTCTCGCTCACTGTCAAAAGCAAAGGAATGTCGTGGGAAATTACGCAGTTTTCATTTCCGCACAGCCCGTAGACACAGTGCAAAGTCAAAGCAATCAAACCAAGTCATTGTACTCGGTGGCTTTTGAAAACGGTGTCCGAGGGTGGTCACGTAAAGTCGCAACCAAAATGTCGGAAGTGGCTAGTTCGGGCAGTGAGCACTCTCTGTTTTACTACTTTGGCTTTGCAACTTACCAATATACGACTTTTCACTTTTCCGACTTGCGACTTGCGACTTGCGACTTTCCACTTAGATTTTAGCACGACGGCCGAGGGTGGCTAATGGTCACACAATGGCTCTCGCCTCAAATTCCTTCCTAGGCGGCAGGATATATAGAAAAACCTCGCCTGATCAGCCTGCTTTTTCACCTGATCCAAATAACGGAACGGGAGTAACTTACGCTGTAGTTTGAGTTAGATTCTTATAGAGTTCCTTTGGAGTCGAAACAGACGTGACAACCCGGGGAAGGGGGGGGGGGGGGGGGGGGAACTTCCTTAAATTAAGTATGGGGGTGTGCCGCTGAGTCCCTGTGACCTTGTTCGAGAGTGAAAAAAGGCAATTTTGCTACCCTGTTCCAGATAAAATGGTGAAAATAGATACCCTGTTCCAGACTAGAGGCGACTCCACAAATGTGGCGTTGCGTGATTTAAAGTAACAGTTCAGAGCTGTTTTGCAGCGACAGACTCGACTATAAATCATCAAGGATTCTGGCAGGAAGAAATATCGACCTTATCAGAGCCAGACTGAACAAAAAATATGGGCACCCCCCGGCGTGACAACGCGCATTACAGTTCGAACTCTTTTTAATCGGTGGCGGAAGCGATGCCACGGGTGCCTCTTCTGGAAGCCAGGAGATCATGATAGCAAATATATGAGCCTACTGTAGGTAAGTCGTAAGCAGTAAGTCGCAAAGTGAAAAGTAGTACAACAGAAGTGAGAAGTCGAGAGTGCTAACTGAACTAACCACTTATGACTTTTCAGTTGCAACTTTACGTGGCCATCAATGGCCGCATGAAGAGAAACAGCATCAAGTTTTAGGAGTCGAGCTGTAGAAGTAGGATGTTTCCCTTGTGCGACGGACTATTGATCGATGAACGGATTGACTGGGGCTTGCAACAAACGTATGTTTAGACTTCGGCACGTATCTCTCACAAAACGTATCCAGATTAAATTTGACAGATAGACTGAAGACAGACGGAAATATCAATAGGTGGGCATACAGACACAGATAGACAGATAGAGACAGGTAAAGCAGAAAGAAAAAGACAAATAGATAGTCAAACAGGCAAATAATTCATTTTTTAATGTTTTATACATTTTAATCCTATCCTTGTTTCACAGACACCAAGAGCTTAACCACAGAGCGCAGTTGATGTGACATAAATACCAACGTCGCGCTTCTGTTTACAATACCTTGATTATTGGATTAGAGGTCGCTTATAACTAATTTAGAAATGCTTTTCCAGCATGGCATGGGGTGGGGGGGGGGGGGGGGGGGGGGGGGGGGGAGGGGGTTACGAGCATGGTAGTCCTCCGCATAATTATGTTTGGCTTTTATATTTCAAAACAAAATCAATATGGTAGTAGAGTAGTAAATTCTGTTTGTCTTGGTATGTGGCCTAAAACGGGAATACTGCTATAAAAAAAAACGTATATTTTGATCTGAAATAGGGTATTACATGACCCGAACTAAATTGTGAGAAGTACCCCCTCCCTCTCCGTATAAACGTTACAAACATCTGGCCACAATATCAAGATGTCGAAAACGTGATAGACTGCAGTCGTTCTCATCACGCCTCAACAGTCCAAACAAACATTTTGCACCGTTAACTAAATACTAGCACCTTTTTCGACGGGTAGCGATAAATCAAATATTTCGGCAGAAGGTACTGAATCTGTGAGCTGAAGCCGGGTGTCTCTGTGCTTCTGTGCTTCTGTGGGTTGAACCGGGTATTGTTTCTTCAAGGTAACACGAGATCCAGTTGTCAAAAGGTCAAACTGTACAGAACAAGGGTCTGCCCCAGAAGCAATGGAAACCACAAACAAACACAGCGATAACAAATCCAAAATGGAAGTGTACGTCCAGTTGTTGCCGAGTGCTGAAGTCAAGATGTTTACAACGAGTCCCGAGATAACTATCCGGGATCTAAAAATTCTCTCGGAGGAAAAGTGGGGCATCCCTTCAGACGTGTTGTATTTCATGCACAATGCCGTGGTTCTTGACGAGATCACCACATTGCTCGATCTGGGTTCTTCGGAATACATGCTCCTCGATCTCTTCATCCAGTCGCTCTGGGAGAAATTTATTTACTGCTGCTTCAAGGGAGAAAGTGACCGAGTTTTGGCCAGAGTACACATCAGAATGAACCAGTTGACTCCCGAAGTGCGAGCCTTTGTAGCAGCGTTTATTGCGGCGCATAAAGGAAACAGCGAACTATTCCAGTTGATGATCGAGTCGTTCAAGGAACAAGTAATATTTCAAACAGTTGGTTTGAGCCGTCGATCTTTGTTGCACGCATCAGTGTTGGGTGGTAACATCAACTGTGTTATGACTCTCGTTATCAATGGAGGATGGAAATTACTCAACCAAGCCGACAAGCAACAGGAAGTTCCCCTAGATATGGCGCAGAGGAAGAAGAAAGAAGAAGGTCTTATACAGATCTTGACAAAATACAATGACATGTACATTGATAGACATTGGGAGAAGGGCGAAGAGACGAGCAAGAGCGACAGCAGGGGGACAAAACTTCCAGGAGACGACAGCAGACAATATGAAAAGCTTTTTAAAAATCTAGACGTAGCCCCAACAGTAGAAGGAAAGGAGCGTAAAATGCTGCCCGTGCCACCCACCCAAGGGAAACCCGAAGAGTCTCCTGCTGGCAGAGGTCAGCGGCTGTTGCAACGGGGCGAAACGCCCCGCCCCAAGCTTCACATACCCGCACCAGGAGAACAAAATAAAGCGGCGAAATCCCCGACCAAATCACCAAAGAGCCCTATACGACACCATATAAATATCAAACGGGCTGAGTCCCTGAAACTACCTGGCATTTACTCAGAAGAAAGAAAAAGCACGCTTGTCGCACCCAGGTTCCCGCGCGGCAGTTTACACAGAAACGTAGTAGAACGCCCTAGATCGCCATCCTCCCCAACTCCTCGGGCGAAATATACACCACCAAAGCTGGTAATAGAAAGGCCAAGAACAAGAACCGAATGTAGACCAGAGGAAAGGTAAAAAGCTATGAACATGCACACCACCCACCCTCCCCCTCTCCCCCCCCCACAACACCACCACTTACAGTGCCATAAAAACTGATTACCGTAAAAATTCGAATAAGCGCCCTCCTTCCAATAAGCGCCCCCTCCACTGCGTTTTTTTTTTTTAAATAAGCACCCTGTCCCAAATAAGCGCCCCCACCCCTTCTCTTGCTGTATGAATGATTAACCGGTGCTCAATGGAAAGAACCACGTGAATATCAATCGACAGTAACTTTGTTACGGGCTTCCATTGTTGACTGAACATATCAAACTCACGCTTAAGGTATCAGGATACCCTCCGGACTTTGCCAGATTCGAAAAAAAATTTTTTTTGGCTTAACGAAATTACTACGTGTTTTACCTTGTGTTTCTGAAAACAAAATTTGGATACCTATTTTTTTCCCCGAGATATTTAAACGAAAGGATTTTATCTTTCTCTTTCTTACCGGAAACTAGCTGTCAACAGATCGTTAGTATCTACTGTAACTGCGCAGCATGCGGCTTGTGCGTCAGTCATGCAAAACAATAAAGTACAAATTTTAGCCGCGCGACGGGTAACGCATGACTAACAGCAAATCTGCAAGAATAACGAAATGCCGCAAGAAACCTTTCCTTGTACGCCTTTGTGAACGCTTTTCTATGTTTACGCTGAAACAAATTAAATATAACCACGTGAGCGACGAAATATCACAAAGTGTGATTCTTGCACAATGCCGATTTATAAACCTTGAGCAGCGCGTGGACCACGCTCGATGGTGGTGGCTCAAGAGCACTCCTGCTTTCGCAGCTCTCTTTTTAGAACGAGTTTGTCGTTTGCTTGAACTCATTCCGAATTCCAACTGTGGCTGCAAAAGGTTGAACTGGTGTTGAGTGGTGAGTGCAACTGTGAAGGGAAAATAGATGTTGCGAAACTTACCCGAACGAAGCGTTGATGTCGTAGTTATACACGGCGGTCTTTTGCTGCGTGTTTCAATTACCTACAAGATGCCTGGAAAGTCTCTATGCGAAAGCACTAACTGCGGTGTTTTGACAGATTGCTGACAGATGAGGCGATTATGTAAACAGGTAAAACGCGGAAAAGTGTTTCTTTCGGAAACCTGCATTTCAATGGATTTTAATCGATTGGCTTGAAACTTGGCAAATATGTGAATCAATATCAAAGCTATAAAAAGTATCTCCGATTTTATTTCGTATTTTTCGTTCGGAAGATATGTCCGCTTTTGTCTTGCGCGTAGCTAGAAATATGATCGGCCAACTTTAAAAGTCAATAACTTTGTATATGGACAAGATATCAAAATTCGGAGACACATTTTTTTCTTCATTGTGTCAACAGTAGGCTGAAACAATAAATAATCAAATCGGGTAAAATCCGAGTGACATTAGGCTTTTTTAATGAGGCAAGGTCAAAATTCACTCGGAAGCTGATAACTTTCTTTCTTTAGCAAATTCAAAAAATATAAAGCTTTAACCTAAATCTGTGATTGTTGAGCTTTCAGAAAATATATACTTTATTATTAGTTAAATGTAAAGCTAGCGCGAAAAATGGGTTTGAACGCATGTCGTTCACGAGGGTATCCTGATACCTTAACAAAAGCCTATACCGGATGTTGCGTGACTCCCGCTGAGCGGTGGCTCACTCAAGAATGTTCAAATTTTGATACATTTTGCTCTCTTGCTCGTTTGTTAATAAAGCAATCGCATTTTTACCTAAAGATTCTAAAACTAAATTTATTAAGCTTTAAGTAGACAGGTAATTCATACCTATTGGCAGTGATTTCAATGGGGCATTTTGAGGTTTTGTCTGTAAGAAGGTCTTGTTGCGAAATTTTGTACAGCGGTAAGGATTCTGGGTAAAAACTGGTAGAGAGCATGCTCAGAGTTTATTTTTACCACCAGACAGAAAACCTGTTAAATTTGGCGCATTGTGATGCATAATTTGTGAAGGTTCGGTAAACTTTGGATGGGGCAAATCGGGTTCGAAGTCAAAGCTTTTGTGCTATTTATGCTGTCTGGCGTTAGTGATCACCGGAGCGCGACGGACGATAAATTCAAAGACGCACAGAACAGATTCGATCGGGGGATGTAAAGGTTCGAAATAAAGCAAGTAAGCGCCCAGTCTAGTCTATATTTGAGCCTTTTAGATAAACTTTTATAGTCTTCCTCGATGTAAGAAGGTCTGGGTGAAACTCAGAGAAAATGTTCAGTATGAAATAAGTTTGATTTGCGACACCAGGGTACTCTGGTAAATCCTTGTTATTGTTCCAGTTCCTGTTAGATTGTTATTAAAGTTGTGTTTTCTATGGACTCAGATTGCAATGGTTTTTCAAAATTAAATAAGCGCCCCCTCCCGAATAAGCGCTCGGTACGTAGACCAAGAGCAACTGCTCGCGAACTCGACATTTATATTGATTTCAGAATCAGAAAATATTTTTTCATCCACTTCATTGAGTCATTCGCACTTTTACTCTTCTGATTCAGGTGTGACGTGCAGATAACAGACGGTCCGCCTCAAGGCTACTTTTCGTCCAGTGCTCCTAACTCACCCAATCATCTCCGAAAACGCCAGACCTTGCCTGTGTCATCCCTTGCCCGCCCCAGGTCCCCGTCTGGTTGTCGATCACCACTTTCTCCCGATCAGGAGGAACCCAGGTAAGAAACACTAACGTAGAGGTTCAAAAATTAAAGCTACTAGTGTCATTCACAGGAGCTTCGGGACCTGTCACTATCTATCTCCTCTTAGAATAACTCGTTCCGAAACTCTTTTTCCACATATTTCCATACGCCTTGAAGTACATAGCGCTGAGCATCAGTAGAAGAAACATCCCTTGGCATTATCTTATTGTTTTCAACTTCTAAGTTACAAGTCTAAGTCACGTAAGAACAATCTTTGCCCAAGATATATCCAAGAGCTGTTCAGTTGTGGTAACAATAAGTACAATTTAAGGAATGCATACTTTGTAATCCCAAGATTCAATACTGTTTCCTATTGAAAGCAAAGCATACGGTACCTAGGACCCCTATTATGGTCAAATTATAAGCTTCTTTTAGAACAATCCCTACACTAACAAACTTTCGTAAATGTGTAAGGGATCTATATTTGGCATACCTCTAAATTAAAGAAAAATTTACAAATTAAGACTTATGTTCAACTTTTCAATTGTTCGATTTTTAGATTTTATAATTAAAATTATATTATAACAGCCAATTAGTATAAGGGATTTTCTCCCGGCTATGTAAACTTGACACAAAAATAGAGTTATAGTCATTTATTTATTCATCTGCAAACTAAGACTCTTTCAGAACATTTATTAATTACAAGAATATTGCCGCTTCCCTTTCACTCAAGTCCAAAATACGTATTCTCCCAACTCTTTAAGAACAAAATGTATTAAGTGATGTAGTGGGAATTTATGGTTTAATCAACTTCTATTTAGGCGCCATGTTATCCTTACTGTATGCTATATTTCTGCTGATAAACTGAAGGAGAGATTTGACGTTGATCGTTCTTGGGAGTGAAAGGGTTAAACAGCGAAATGGCGAAACAGTGAAATGTCGAAATTTTAAAGATTAAGGAAAATGTTAATAAAAAATCCCTTTATTATCCAACTTCTTTAGTAACGTACGTTACAAATATCGCAAATAACTCCATAGTAAGACTAACGTACCAAGTTATTTCTCGTTCGGACCGGTAAGTCAACCAATAAGAATGCGAATACGCGCACGCGGACCCGGCAAACTAGCTGGTATAAGTTAAAGGAAACATGTTTGACAATTTCAAATGTTGTATTGGCTATCTAAGCTATAATTCCTTGTTACACGCCCTGAAAAAAAAAGACAATACCATGCAGTAACTACAGGTGGATTGTTAGTGTGACCAAAGTTCGAAATAGTTTGTGATGTATGATGTAAAATATAGTAAAACATGTTTACTGTGGACATCCAAAGTACAGCACGAGGTTTAGAATAAGATTAGAACTTGATCATGCACTAAACATGTTTCGTGCTCTAGTACTATTCTTAAACGGAAGTGGTGATTGGAAGAGATAGCCGCGTACAGAAATTTAATATTAATTTTCGCCTGCTTATTCCATAGTTTTCTCAAAATGTTTGCTACTTCTGTATAGCTCCCGGTTGTACTTGTGACTTTAATAACCATAATGTCGACATTGACTACTTATCAAATCCAAGCCTTTGTCGCCGACGAATATGTCGGTAGGTTTCTACCAAACTCCAAACTGAGGCGTTTTTCTCATTATAACTCAACAATGTAGTAAGGCCCGGCCCTAATGTTTTAGTGCAATTTTCACAAACAAGTTAACTTTATGTTAACAAATTGGTTATCTGACTCATTTAGCTATGCAGTATAAGTTTCTTGATAGCCCGTGCCAGCTCCTGTGGTAATTTATTCGTAAACGAATATACCGTGTATTGTACTTTGGTCTTCTCTGGCACAAATGGAGTTGTTGCTGTTGGTGATGGTATAAGCTCAATAAAGCGTTGAAACATGAGGAACTGTGCCGTCAATTTCGAAATCTTTAAAATTATAACAACTCTATCGCCTGAAATATATATTTGTGGTACGCTTGTCTTGCAGATTCTTTTCTCGTCAACTCCAAGTCCACTTGATGGCATTTGACAAGACTCGTGGAATGCTGCCATGGAATGCGTGGAAAGCTGTTAGAGAAGACGACAGCTCAACCAGATCATCTGACGAAGAAGATGATGAAGAAGGCAGAATACGCAGATACCAGCAGATGTCTGGCCATCGTAAATCGTTTGAAGTCTGGCTGACCGCTAAAGAAGACCAAAAAGTCAAGGAGCACACACAAGCCGAAACCGAAGCCAAACGGCTGGCTGAACAGAAATCTCTGGAAGAAACTCAGAGACGAATGAGAGGTAAGACGTTTGACGAATGGCTCAAAGAGAAGACAGAGAGAGTGGAGCACAAGGCAGAAAGTGACGTCGAAGCTGAGAGAGATGCAAGGCGGGCCCAGGCTTCCTTCAAGTATCAACAGTGGATGAAGAAAAAAGACGAGGAGGCACTGGCACGAGAGGAGAAGATACGAGCAGAGGAACAGAGAAAATACGAGGAACTGAAAAAGAAGAGAGAAGAAGAAGAACGGGTGAGGTGGCTAAAGAAACCTCTTGGCAAAGTGAACAGTGTTCCTATTAATTGAGAAGTACTTAACACGACGTTTCTTCATGGATGGATGGGATGGGACAGCCATTCGCGCGCGTCTAATGATAATTGACCGCCATTCTGTACTTGATATGATCAGCAAACTCTGTCTAGTACGGTTGTCAAACGCCGTACTTCGCATGAGCCGAACTCAATTACGGTTTAGGTCGATCCAAATTAACTATTAAGTTCGTCGTTCATTCAAACGCCGAACTTAGCTCAGACGAACCCGACTGAAGCCGTTCTTCGCGGCTACACTAGCCGTGAAGATCGACCAGCCGCTCCAAATACGAATGCCAAACTGCACAACGGCGTTTGACCCAGGCCTAAGCTACTACCTAAATGGAGGAAACTTGAAATAAGTTGTAGTCCGCTGTTCTGTAAGGACTGACCTATCCAAGATCGATACACGGCTGCATACCTGTAGAGAACAAGGGATTGAACACGTGGTGGAACACTACTCAACTAAGTTTAATTAATCGAGTGTGCACCTGAGCTACCGCGCATAGAAATGTATTAAAGGATAACTCCGACCAAAAATTAATGCATTTTTAAATAAACCTTAAAGGTACGGATAATCCATATTCGAACTGCTTTTGCACATATTGCTCTTCAGGAATTTTTAAAAAATCCTTGAATGTCACTATTTTGCGAGTTTTGGCCTCAAACACCGCGGCGCAGAATTCGCGTGTCAGCGGTAATTTTTATCAATATGTGATGTAGTGTATGGGGAGCTTGAAGATGGCGGCGGGTCACAGAGTGAATTGTTTATCGTCTCAGACGATAAAGCGAGGTTTGTTGGAGCTGGACGGTTCAAAAAGATCGTAGACACAGTGTTCGCCTTCAGATTCATAATTGAATTTCCATCAAGAAGCTATGCTCTCATACAATTTACGCTCAAGACAGTCTGAAGTGAACCGGCGGCTCGGAGCACACGACAGGATTCTTTGAAAGGACAGGATCTTCTCCAGAAATTTAGGCCAGCCGTATCTTGTGTCTGTTGGGATTCCTGTAAAGTCGATTGTAGTTGATACCCCTGGCTTTGCTCGAGTCAATTCGGTGATTGAACGCATTACGACACATCATCTTGCCTTTGTAAAACTCTCAAGCTCCCCATACTATACGTCACACATTCACAAAATTGCCGCTGACATGCGTGTTTTGCGCCGCGGTATTTGAGGCCAAAGCTCGCTATTCATTGATTTTTTACGAAATCGAGAAGCGCAATACGTGCAAGAGATGTTCGAATATTGATTCTCCGTACCTTTAGAGTTTTTTTTAAAAAATGCATCAATTTCAGGTCGGAGTTATCCTTTAATGAAACTTGACTCGTCTAAAATCAAAACCTTCACGATAGAAAGCCATCAGAACTCCTGCGACTTTTTTGGATAAATGAAACTACGGCACGGATACGGGGACAACAATGACCACACAGTACATTTGACTTTAATTGGACTCATCCAATTATAACGATGATCTCAATGTAAACTAGTATTTGGGCAACCGGTTAGAATCACCATCAACAACAATATCTACAATTACAATCTGAGACAAAACTGAACTGCAAGGCCAATGCAGATAATGTAAAAATAAGGAGCGTGGTTAATAGGATGGGACAGAGTGCACGTAGTGTTAAGTCCCGAGCCCAGCAAAACACAAACTGAGCTCCCAAACTGATATCTTTTACTCAACTTAAAACCCACTCGAGTCTCTGTTCGATCACGTGACTGCTGACTAGTTCCAGTCCTATACATTTTGGTTCCAGTCCTCTACATTGCTCCTCTCGGGAAAAAATGTTGTCCTCAACATTATCGTAGAAGGTTTAGTAAGCTAATGTACTTTTGATCTTTGTATTATTGAACGGTGTCCTAGAGAAGCATGTTATTCTGGTTGCGCAGGCCAGAATAATGACTCAGGTGTTGTCCAATTTCTCACGTTATACAATGCAAAAAGAATTCTGAGACAACAATGTGTCTTATGGGAATGAAGTTATACCACTTAAAATTGAGCAACAAGAAAAAAAGACGATGCGATCTGACAACAACAACAGTTTCATTTGTATCAATCTTAACAGAAACAATGTCCATGCAAGTTCCGCTAGTACCGCACGGGGTAGATCGGTTGGACTGGTGTGGGTAAACATGTCCAGTATATGTACGGCTGTAGAATGGGCTGTGCCGTCCAAGGTGGTGTGACGGGTTGCCATACAGGTAACTGCTGTAAGAGTGGCACTGAAATGCTGTGAACCCCTGTTGTGGTACCTGGTTGCAGGGAGGGCTGTCCCAACGTGTCGTAGGTCATCCTGAGTGGCGGTCGGCTTGTACGCTGTGATGTTCTCCGGGCTGTATTGTTGTCATCAGCGTCTGACGTCATATCTGGCTGTTCTAACCCTTCTATGTCAGGCTCTGAATTGGTAGCATCATCTTGTGAAAGATCAGCATCCGGCTCCGGTGTTTCCAGGACAGTTCCGTCATCCCTTTGGTCCTGATGGCTCGTTGACTCGTACAATTCCCACAGTTCGTAAGGTTCCAAGGTCACAGGTTCCTCATCAGTAAGTCTCAAGTCATCTCCTTGTGGAGTCTGTTGCTGCCTGGTTCTCTTGTGGCGCTGTTGGCAACTTTTGGCTATCTTGGCCTGCGGCTCTACAGGCAAGTATGAACATGGCAGCAAGAGATATCGGTGCAGGACCCTTGATCTTTCCTCTCCACTCTCAGGCTTCACTTCGTACACCGGTATGTCTCCCCTTTTCTGTATTATTATGTGGATTTGTTGTTCCCAGTATGGGCACAGCTTTCCTGGACCACCCCGCTTGGTTAAGTTCCTCACGAGAACACGGTCTCCCTCTTGTAAGGTAGTATGTCTCATCTTCTTGTCATACTGTTGTTTTCCCACTTCAGCGCTCTTCTTTGCGTTACGAGAAGCTAAGTCGTAGGCTTCTGTCATTGCCCGTCTCCATTTTTTCACGTACTCTGGATAGGTGGAGTATCCTCGCGGAGGTTTCAGACCGAACATGATGTCGATGCGGAGCCTTGGTATTCTACCAAACAGCACGTAGAATGGCGAGAAGCCAGTGGAGTCGTGGCGGGTACAGTTGTATGCATGAACTACCTTATTTAGGTGGTCACGCCAGCGGGATTTCTGTGTCTCAGGTAGTGTTCGCAACATGGACAGTAGGGTTCGATTAAACCTCTCCACTTGACCTTTCCCCTGAGGATGGTAGGGTGTCACGCGAGAGTGCGCGATTCCACTCAATTTCTCAAGGTTGTAGAAGAGACAATTCTCAAATTCCCCTCCTTGGTCATGATGAACAATTTCTGGGAACCCAAACCTCATGATGAAATCATTATACAGCTTATCTGCAGCGGTCTTAGCAGACTTGTCACGGGTGGCGTAAGCTTGGGCAAATCTTGTGAAATGGTCCATGATCACCAATATTTACTGATAACCGCCAGTGCTTGTTTCAAGGTGGATGTAGTCCAGAGACACCAATTGGAAGGGGGCTGTCGTGATGATGGGATGAAGTGGTGCGGTGACATGAGTTGCCGGTTTTCTTTGTTTCAGGCACTAGCACACTCCTGTGACGTAGTGAGTGATGTTGGCCCTCATAAACGGCCAGTATAACCGTTCTCTTGCCAGTTCAATTACTCGGTCTACTCCCAAGTGTCCCATGTTCTCGTGCAGTTCTTTGTAAACCCTCTTGTGGTACGTCTTTGGTAGGACCTGGTTGTTAGGCCCGCTCTTGTGATTGTCAGTGAAGACAGTGAACTCTTGAGAATAGTACAGGTATTCGCGGAATTATCCTGTGATGGCCCATGTGAGGGCCAGGAATTCCAGTTTGCCTGCATGGAGGTGGTACTTCTTTTCAGCCGGCGACAGTGCCCGTGATGTGTAAGCGATGACTCTCATGATACCCTCCTGTTTCTGGTATAACACTGCCCCCAGACCTTCTTTGCTAGCATCATTATGGACAATGAATGTTTTTGAGAAATCTGGGTAAGCCATGGTTGGTGGACTAGTAAGGTGTCCCATCAACTCCTCAAGGGCTGCTTGTTGTTCATTGCCCCAGCAAACTGGTGTCTTGGAGGGTAGATGTTCCTTCTATCCGGTGGCGATCAGCAGGTCATAAATTGGTTTGGCATGTCCTGGCAAAGTTTTTTATGTACCTCCGGTAGTAGCTTAGCATCCCAGCCAACTGTCTGACTTCCCCGACAGTCTTTGGTCTTGACCCTTTCAGCTTCCTAATAGCCTCCACACATCCTGGGTTCATCCGGTAACCATCACCAGACACAATCCTTCCAAGGAAACGGACCTCATGTTTAAACAGGCTACATTTGCGAGGCTTCAGCTTCACTCCATGCTGACGTAGTTTCCTTAGCACAGTTCTTAGGTGCTCAACATGCTCCTCGAAGGTTTTGCTAAACACAATTGTGTCGTCCAGATATGGGATGGCTACTTTGTCCCTCAGGTCACCCAGACATCGCTCCATAAACCGCTGAAAATTAGCTGGAGCGTTCATTAGTCCAAATGGGATCCGTACCCATTCATAAAGGCCCCATGGTGTGATGAACGCTGTAGCTGGTCTGCTTTCTTTGCTCACAAACCCCTGATGGTATGCCTTGCCTTGGTCAAGTACACTGAACCAGGAATTACCACCTAGACTATCCAAGGTCTCCTGGACCCTAGGAATGGGATGTCGATCAGCTATACTCTTGCGGTTCAGTTCTCTCTAGTCTATGCATCCTTCTTGCGAACACAAACAACAGGCGAGGAGCAGGGTGACTTAAATTCAGTTACGAAGTTCTGGTTCAACAGGTCCTCAATGTACTGCTTCACCTCGGGGTACACGTGGTCTGAGTATTGATGTGTACTTCTTCTGAACAGGCTGATTGTCCTTAAGATTAATTTCCATCTCCAAATCAGGAATGCAACCGATGTCTTCATCATTGGATGAAAAGGACTCGTACTCATCCCTCGGCATTGCCTCAGCTGTAATTTGTTGGTTGTAGTTCAGGCCAATCAGATCAACTGCTGGGAGAGGGTTCCTGCTTCCTTGGTCTTGTTCCCTGGCAGCAGAAGGCCTTGGTGATTCCTGCAGTAGGTGCTGTTCAAGGGGGCCACTTGGGGCTTCATTTCCCTGTATCCTAACATCTGCTGCTGTCACTGATTTCACTGCTTGAAGTAGTCCCAGCGTGGTGCGATTATGCAGCACAATGTCATGGTATGTACCATTGTGTACTACAATTTGTACTTTGGACATGTTCCCAGGCTTGATGTTCGCTAATGTTTCATGTATCTCCAAGCCATCTGGCCAGTGGGCAAGTTGGTCTGGCTCAAATAACACTGGGGTGAGCCTGTTCACAGGTCCTGTATTCGCACGACATGACACTGTAACAGTCTGGTTTTTAGGGATCATTGCATCCTTCTTGCCAGTCTTCACTCCACAGATGGCATCCGAGCCTTAACTCTGGATGAGATTAACGAGGGCATTCAGCTTTGTCTTGTACTTCCCAGGGAAACTCTGATAAACCGTTAGCATTGGGTCCTGACCCTGGCCTACTGATTTTTCAATCACATTGTATCCCAGGATAGGACAGTCCAACTTTTCAGTTGTAACTAGAAAAGGCACCACCATTTCTTCCTGATCACTGTCGCTGCTAGCAGAAGTTAACTTTACATTGACTTCCACCCACCCAATGTAGGGAATCCTAGTCCCATTCGCTGCTGGCAAGTTTAACTCTGTATCCAACAGCTCAGACAGCTGTCTAATGGCTATGTTTCCCAGATGTTGGTTGAGGAACTCAACTGGGAGTATTGACACTTGGGCACCAGTGTCCATAAAATGTGAGATTCACAGTTATTGAGCAAACACTTCACTACACATCTCTTGCCAACAAGGCCAATCACCTTAGCATGCTCAATTGGGGTTAAGTGACTAACATAGTCTGGGTCTGTAAACTCTTGAGACTTTGCCTTAGAGAGGTGACTGATTGCCTGGCATAACACTTTATGTTCTGGCCAGTGTCCTTTTTGACAAGCAGTGGAACAATACCACACACTTTTACATTGCTGGCATCTTTTAAGTTGCTCATGTTCTCCTCCAGTTTTGCAGCAGTGATTACATTGGTGAGACATTGGTGGAGTCACAGCTACTTCCCGTCTCGAGGAGGTAGCCGTCCCCTGTTTAATGGTTTCCTGCATCCCCTTGCAAAGTGAGAATCACTTCCGCATTTAAAACAGTGGTTGCAATCTTCTTTTTTGCTTTCAAGGCAGTTTGAACACACTGGTGGCCTTCTTCCCTCCCTCTCAAAAGACCCGTTGTTGTTCTTCTTGATTTCTCCTTTCAATGCTTCAACCTCTGACTTGATTGCATTGATAGCTGCAAAGAGATCACGCTGTTGGGGGTGTTCTCTGGTTGCCTTTTGATCTTTCGTTGACTCATCAGATACTGAAGCCACTGACACTGGTGCAGTTTTGGGTTTGTGGTTCCTTAGTTTCTTTCCCCTTTCCTTCTCTGCTGAAGCTGCTGCACTCATCTGCTGCATCAACGTCTCATCGGTCACATTCAAATCTTGCAACAAAGGGCGCATCTTAGCGCGAATGCTCTCGTCTTGTAAGCCAGTCTACTGATCGCAGGAACAGACGTTGTACATGATCAGTGTCATACTGTGGGGCAGTAGTATCATCTCCCTCACTACATGCAAATAAGATTTTGCTGTCTGAGATCCAGGGCATGCATCAGGAATGCTTGGGGTGATTCCTTGGGGCCCTGACATGCTAGGGTTTGGTACAGCTCAGATGTATTATTTGTGCCATAGTGACTATGCAGAATTTTCTTCAATCGATCCAGTGTCAGTTCCTGGTAGGTCTCCAAATAGTTACGGAGTACCATACCGGGCGTGATCGAGCGAATAACACCATCTACAATCTCACTCTCTGCGTAACCATGGGCCAATCCAGTCTGTATCTGCCTCACCAAGGACGTGAAGCTGAGTTTATCTTTCTGTTCAGGTTCTCCAATCTGTCCATTAATCTTGAACTATCTACGTAACGCGCTAGTTATCAACAGTTTATGAACAGACTTCGCCTGATACGGGGAAAGGTTTTGGTTCCTTTAGAATAGGTTTTCCACTCTTACCTTCGCCCACGGAGCCAACGGGAGGGCTTCCCGTCAATAGCTTTTTCACATCTTGAATGTAAGGCACCGTTTCCGTCTCTTCGAGTTTCATCAATTCCTCTTCAAGTCGCTGGCAGACATGTTTCGCCACCGCTAATTTCCCCGTGTCCTTGGATTCGACTTTGAAGATCTGAGTGAGTATTTCCAGTGAGCTCCGATCCGCGGCATAAACTAAGGATTGTATCTGCAATTGAAGTTCCTCTGCCATTTCCGCGCTATTCTCCGTATCGTCCAAAATCCGGGTTTGTAATGGCGTCCAACAGACACACATAGTCGCAGCGATGAAAACGAATAACTTCACAAACATGTCACGGTTCGACGAAAGCGTCCGGCCAGCCTTCCATTTTCGGCCAAGGTTGTTTGTCACGTAGCAGGGTCGCCAAATTGTTAAGTCCCGAGCCCAGCAAAACACAAACTGAGTTCCCAAACTGATATCTTTTACTCAACTTAAAACACACTCGAGTCTCTGTTCGATCACGTGACTGCTGACTAGTTCCAGTCCTATACATTTAGGTTCCAGTCCTCTACAGTAGCAACACTTCATCATATAAATCTAGCGAGAACAAAGTTCTTACAGCGGAACCTCCCTTAAGCGACCAGTAACCAAAGTATACTGTTTGGTTTCTTATTCAAATCACTATTAGCGAAACAGGAAAACAGGGAGAGCACGAGAGTAGCGTAGGGAAACCACGAGGCCGCCGAGTGTTTTCCCAACTTCCTAAGTGTTTAGACGAGCCTATATTACACGGGAACGCGTTCTATATTTCTTCTATAAACTAGACTGGCGTTGCCAGTGAGCTCGAGGCGTTAGTTGGGTCGAGAGCAGAATAAACTAAAATGGAAAGCAAGGACAAGAGCGGAACTTCCGGGAGACTTCCAGTTTCTCACCAGAAATATATCACACCTTGCTTAAATGAAACCTGATTAAACTATAAATTTATCGTTACAACACTCATACACTTGGTTCTTAAAGGTTGAGCGACTCTGCATTTTGAGCTTAGAAGCGAAACGGTTAGCCACCGAGTAAATCTGAGTAATGCGTGATTTGTCTTTTTATGAATCGATTTTGACAGTTTGACT
Source organism: Plumapathes pennacea (assembly GCA_964036295.1). NCBI lineage: Eukaryota > Metazoa > Cnidaria > Anthozoa > Antipatharia > Myriopathidae > Plumapathes > Plumapathes pennacea. The sequence goes on along the minus strand of OZ038463.1, from coordinate 25,575,410 downwards.
TCGAACACTTAATTCTAATCAGAGGCCACGATTAATCTAGCCTTTGCTTCAATACTAGTCTGTCTTGTTTTTTAACTGAATGCGTTTCACTTCTATCAGGTTTTCGAGTATTTGTGCTTTGTAACAAATATAAAATTGAAAGCGAGGAATGTAACACGAGCCCAACACGAGACTTGTTTACAATATTATTGCGGTTTTGTTCACAGCGTGTTCAGTCCATTTGTGACTGCAAACTCAATGCTCAGGACTATTTCGGTGTATTTTTCATTTCTAGTATACACATAGGGCAGCCCAGGCTCCGGGGGTCTGTCTGTCTGTCACACAGTGATATGTGATACCTTTGTTATTACGAAAGAACATGGCCTTTGGCAATTATAAAGAAATATATGAGGATTTGGTCGTTCTTCGGCAGCGATTGAACTTACAAACTGGCTAAATATGTTTAGTTGCGCGTTATCTTACCTCTCTCCGAACTCCGAACGAACCGGTAAACATTTCGGGGCGAAATTCTGACATCTCTTCTCATGCACAATCAACTTCGACTCTTATTTCTAACTAGACTGGCGTTGCCAGTGAGCTCGCGGCGTGAGTTGCGTCGAGACCAGAATATACTAAAATGGAAAGTAGGGACAAGAGTGGAACTCCCAAGAAAGACTTCCAGTTTCTCACCAGAAAAATATCACACAGTTATAGAGAACTTGGCTGTTGACACCTTAGTCAAATGAAACCTGATTACACTATAAATTATCATTACAACACTCATACACTTGCTTCTTAAAGGTTGAGCGACCCTGCATTTTGAGAATGCGTGACATATCTTTTTATGCACAATCAATTTTTGACAGTTTGACTTCGACTCTTTTTTGACAGTTTGACTTCGACGATTTCTAACGAGAGGCCACGATTAATCCAGCCTTTTCTTCAATACTTTTGTGTTTTCTTTTATTAACTGAATACGTTTCTTCCATCAGGCTTTCAAGTATTCGTGTTCTGTAACAAGCAAGGAATGTAACACGACACTTGTTTATTGCGGTTTTGTTCAAAGTGTGTTCAGTCATTTGTGAACTGCAAACTCAATGCTCAGGACTATTTCGGTGTATTTTCATATCTGCCATACAATGACCATTGCGAAACAAAGGCTACATGATCGAATGAAAGAAACATTTCAACAGGCAAAGTACGATAAGCAGAAGAATTTTATTAGGCAACAGATGTCATGTACAGAGAAAAGCATAAATCGCCATTGTTTTGCGGCTAAAGCTCATCGTAGCTTTGGTTTCCGTTTTCGGCCTGTTATCTTCCCAGAAGTATTTCGTGCCGCCACAGAAAGTTTCGTCGGGACTAAACATTTAGCGGCGACAGAGAAATCTGCAATCCCCGAGCGGTGTCCATCAAACGTTTGTTTACGGCTATTCTCAAAGCTTCCACGGTGAACTTAAGAACACAAGCCAAAATCGTTCCCTAAAATCCAATTTATCCGTGCATGTTCCACAGAGCCCAGTGGTGTTGAGTTTGGATGGGATGCAGTTAATTTTTACGCACAAGTAACGAGCAATTCACTGGCCACATCTCGAGTTGTTTAGCGAAGTCAATTACATACAGGCTACATACATACATACATATTTTTATTGATGCTCCCCTCAAGGGGCTTTTCAGCAACAATTTGGCTTCGCCATATTACTGTGGAGTACAGGCACTGAGGGTGGTCACTGCCAGAGATTTGTTTACGTCCTGATAAGTGGTTCTTTTACGTCCCCCCCCCCCCCCCCCCCCGTAATCAAGTATAGAAGTATAGGGAGACGGGACCGCCATTTTACGTAGTCAGCCGAGCCACGTGAAGATCTTACCATTTGCTGATAGAAACAAAGGCAGCATCGTCTCTTCAGTTATTTTAAGACCCTGAGTGCTGGTCCGGCCGGGGTTCGAACCCGCGACCTCCCGCACGAAAGACCGGCACTTAACCAACTGAGCCAACCGGGCGGCGGTTTACGTCATCGCATATCACGTGATCATATGAATCAATCACCGTGTGCTGATTTTCGACCCAGAAGAAAAAAAAATTCCATTTTTAAGCTCGCCGGGGCCACGCCCCGCGAGCAATCAGAGGCCACCATCAATCTAGCCTTCGCTTCAATACTTGTGTGTTTTCTTGTATTAACTGAATACGTTTCTTCTATCAGGCTTTCGAGTATTCGTGCTTTGTAACAAATATAAAATTGAAAGCGAGGAATGTAACACGAGACGAGATGTTTAAAATATCATTGCGGTTTTGTTCACAGTGTGTCCAGTCCATTTGTGACTGCAAACTTAATACTCAGGACTATTTCGGTGTATTTTTCATATCTGGTATACAATGACCATTGCGAAACAAAGGCTACGTGATCGAATGAAAGAAACATTTCAACAGGCAATGTACGATAAGCCGAAGAATTTTATGAGGCAACAGATTTCATGTACAGAATGAAGCATAAATCGCCATTGTTTTGCGGCAAAAGCTCATCTAAGCTTTGGTTTCCGTTTTCGGCCTGTTTTCTTCCCAGAAGTATTTCGTGTCGTCACAGAAAGTTTCTTCGGGACTAAATATTTAGCGGCGACAGAGATATTTGCAATCCCCCAGCGGTATCCATCAAACATCTGTTTACGGCTATTCTCAAAGTAGCCTGATTATCAGACGGTCGGAGATCGTTCGTTGCTCTTCCCCTTCCCTCCCCGTCTGATTCACCGAAGCGAGATCCTTGTTCTTGACGTCATCAACAAAGGGTATCAAAATAACCAATGAGCGAAGCTGTTAGAAATGGGCCGTAAAAAGGCCAACAAGCGGGATCGGAGTTCTCTGCTTAGATTATTGGGAGGAAATGATTGTCGGTCCAGCAGAATGTCACTGTTTGGAAAGAGTGCATGCGATACGATTTGCAGATTTCTCCCAAGAACCACTTTTCTCAGCGTAGGAGAATGTCGGTTACGCAAATTTGAGTCGCGAAAAAGCCATAATTTCAAATTTATCGACCAATCAAAAGCGACAGTTTCACGTTAAATTTGCATGTGTCACGCTTGCGGTTTTGAAACGAAAATAACGTTATTGATTTTACTGAGACCAGCTGCTCTTTTGTTTGTTTCCTTTTGATTTCGAGCTCACAAAATACACTCAGAAGCAGTAACCTGGCAGTGAAGGCATTATAAAATAATTACTGTATCAATAACAAATACATATATGTATATCGCTTTTAATGCAGCGTGACACAAATCAACAGCACAATTACAGAGACATGCAGTTCTTTTATTGATTTTTCCCCTCCTTTTAACGCCCAAAATATACTCAGAAACAGTGCAGTGAAAGCATAAATCAGATATCTGGCTTACTTCGTTGCCACCGATCTTGAACTCCAAAACGACAGCAGATCGAGCAGCAAAGGCGCCAAGACCGCTTCGTCATTCCTGACACATTCATCCTTTATGCCAATTGACTTCAAAAAGTTCCTCTGGTCCTCCATAAAGCTTATGAGGGGTGAGATAACTATAGCGATGGGATCCACAGAGAATCCAGTGTTCCCCATGGCTGCCATTTCAGCATGAACTACTGGAGCCATTTGAAATACGATTGACTTACCTATAAAACAGTTGGTAATTTCAAAAAGCCTCTTTACCGCACAAAATATGCCTCTATAGCCTTTAGCTGTTCGGGGTCAAGCTCTGTAATTCCAAACACATCGCAAGAAGTGATGATAGCGTCCCTTTATATCTCGATACTTGTCCGCCATTTTGTCGCTTACTGCAGTACAAAGCGCATTCCAAGCATGCCTCAGTTTGGCGAAAATGTTAGCTTCTCTCTGATTGGTCAAATTTGTACAATGGCAGAACAAGGATCTCGCTTCGGTGAATCAGATGGGGAGGGAAGAGGAAGAGCAACGAACAATCTCCGACCGTCTGATAATCAGGCTATTCTCAAAGCTTCCGCGGTGAACTAAAGAACGCAAGCCAAAATCGTTCCCTAACATCCAGTTTATCAGTGCGTGTTCGGCACAAACCCAAACGGTGTTGAGTTTGGATTAAATGCAGTTAACTTTTACAGACAAGTACTGAGCAATTCATGGCCACACTCAAGTTGTTTAACAAAGTCAATTACGTCATTACATATCACGTGATAATCTAAACCAATCACCGTGTGCTGATTCTCGACCAACAAAAAAAAATAATAAAAAGAATTTGCAGTCCTAAGCTTGCGTTGGGCCCCAGGCCCCCGCGAGCAAATATTTAGTCAAAAAAATACATCACGTATCACGTCAGCGTGTAATATACTCTCATCTTACACGGTTATTTAGCTAATCAGAACGCGCGTAGTATCATGGTTATTTTATCGCGTTCCCATGTCTTTGGCTGTCTCGCCGAAGCGGCTCGTGATTTTAAACTTTTCCTCGTGTTCTCACAACATCCCGCGTGTTTATATTAGAGTACAAAGACATGAAAACGCGTGTTATATTCATTTTATAAAATCACTAAACGTTAAAACTTGTATTAGAGCGGTTTTCGAATGACTGTCGAAAGTAAACGCATGATTGCTTTGGTTTTGCGTTTGCTTTGTAGTCTGATTGGTCGACAGAAAAAGGCGTGAGTCGTCGGCCAATCAGACGTGAAAGTAACACCAATCGTGTGTTTGGCTTTACTCGTCATCATCACGAAAGTATTTTTTTTTTTTTTCATTTTTCTTTTCTTCGCACTGCAGTGTACATGTTGTATTGTTTCGTTTCTTAGTTTCTGGTCATGTGAAAGGCGTCTGTGTGTCTAATTTTTGAGCTTTTTTCGCCGTTGTTCGTCGACTCGGGTCGAGCCGTTTCGTCAAGTTAGCGGCGGACAGAGATAGTCTAAGAACACGAACTTGCTTTAGCCTGCGACAAGCGTATTTCAAGCAGCTAAAAATGTGGAGATTTCAACGCTGACTCAGTCAGTTCCCGATCAGTTGCGAATAAAGTTCACATCAACACACTGTATTAAGCAAACATTCATCCTAGCGAATCATGTGGTAAACGGAAATCATGGCGATTTTTCGACCAAGAACAGCTCGAAATTTCATTGGCTAGTAAACGCAAGTAAACACACGATTGCGTTTGCTCGCCTCTTTGATTGGTTAGTAAAACCAAAACCAAACCGATGCATTGCGTTTGGTTTTGCTCGCACTTGTGGTTGGTCGGACGTGTTTTATTGGCTTTGTGATTACTCTGGTTTTGGTTTTCGACAGTCATTCGAAAACCGCTCTAAGAACTATTTATTAAAATAATCAAGTTACAAATTGTCCCGAAAACTCTCAAAACGCGTGCTCGTCCAATCGGAGAGCTTCACAGGATGAATTAATACGTCCAAAGGCAAGTGTGGATCGCAACTCGAAAATATGGACACTGTTTATGAAAGAAACTTCGCACTATACCAGAATGATGCTAGCGAGACAGTGTTTATCGGTTGAAGCTGACGTTAACGTTAATGATGGTACATAAATAAAGAAAGAAATAAAGAAAGAAAGAAAGAAAGAAATCACTTTATTTAAGTCTCAATGTATTTAGCACTGCCGTGCTAATTGGGGAGACCTGAAATACAGAAACCAAATATCATAAACTGAACGTAAATTGGTCGTTTGGCTGAAGCGCACAACACCACATTCTGCAGATGGATTAACGTCTCTGCCGTCAAGTGCCACAGACAAAATATCGCTGCACTGTCGCAGATTGCTTGCGCTCAGGCGACTGTGGAAATTGCGAAGGCTGGACTTATTACGGTGGCCTAAGAGTGCCATAGTTTGGCGGTTTGGTAAACCAGCATTAGACCATGCAGTGATCGCTGTGGCTTTAACGGAGTGATTTGTGTAAACTATGGACAGGTCTGCTGCTGTGCTGATATCTTCCATCATCGATGACAGCTTGTTTACGCCAAAGGGTCGGTTTTTGTACCAAACTGTGAGATTTGGGCGCCACTTTCGCTTTAGATACTGGAAAAAGGCATCACAATCGGGGTTGAGATGTGCCAAGTATTTCTGGAGTGCTGAATAGCCGTCAGTAGGCAAATCTGAGGCGTACATCCGGCCAAACTTCTCAAAGATTTCGGCTTCGTCAATGCCTCCTTGATGATATTTTGTCGCTTCGTCGTGAGTCATGGTGACAAAAGGGCGACCGCTCGCATCCACCTAAAAAGAGAAGCTGGGCTTCTTTAAACTTCTCTGGCCTTCTCTGCCTTCGGCACTAGAACAGGGACGTGTGAAACCACACATTACGAAGGAGGCTAAGCGGCTCTGAAGGTAGGAGGACTGAGCTGGTTTTCAATTTTACCAGATCCTCGATTTTAATGGCTGGCTTTAGAGAAACTTTTTTTTTTTTCCAGCTCAGTTGTGGTAGACGCTTGAGTTGGGCATCTAACAGCTGATTACTGCAAACAAATGCGGAGGTTTATCGAAGGCGCGTTCAGATGCCCTTCCACTGCGTGTCTCAGAGCCAGAAGAGGCAAACGGCCATAATATTCTCCGCTTTTGTTTCTTGCTTCTGTATAAAATTGTCGCAAGGTTTGGTCGAATTCGTTGTCATCCATTTCTTCCAAATTTCTTAACTTCGTTTCGTACTCGGCACCATTCAGAAGAAAAACGAGCGACTCACAGTTACGAGTTACAGTAGTTTATAATTCCCGCTATTGCCGTGTTTATTGTTTACAACTTTGACATTTTTAGAAAGCGTAACAGTTGCTACAGAACGACAACAGAAAATTTTTGGAACAGAACATTTGCAAAACTTTTCCGTTTTACTTTGGTTTCGTATTTGGTGTTTTTGCTCGAGCATTTTCCAGCACTTCGTTCAGGTCATGTTCTTCAAGAGCAGCAAATTTTGTCTTCGCTGCTGGCTGTGCTGGCTCGATTTCTTCTTGAACAGCGACCTCTGTCCCAGTGGTTTCCTCTCCGAACTCAAAGTTTAAGTCAAATTGTAGCATATCTTCCATATTTTCCGACATTTTGTTACCGTGGCTGGCTTCACAAAACCATGTCTATGTGTAAAATGGTTTTCAGCCAATCAGAACGCGCGTAGTATCATACTCTATTCTATAAATATATTTATCTAAATCTAATAATACGCTAAGCCACTTCCGTCCGTCCGTCCGTCTGTCAGGCTCTTTCCAGACCATCTCATCATAAAAAAATCCAAGATGGCCGCCACATCGAATGAAACTATAAATATTGGCCTCGTATGCCGACCACGGTTGTTCTAGAAATCGGAAATGAGTTTAAAAAGAGAACTTGTGCTGTCAGGTGACCGGATGTCGGGCTGATGCTGCCGCATGTTCGAAAAACAGGAAGATTTTCATGTCGATCGATCGGCGATTCGTCGAGTGGTACGGTCGAGCGGAACACGCACTACAGAGAAGTTTGTACTTTGACATTGTAAAATGCATTCCAGATGTTCGAAATGAACTTCAAAAAGGAAAAAGAAAGAAAGAAAAAGAAAAAATATCCGATCACCGTATTTTACGGGGGTCCTACTAGTCTAAAAAATACGCTAACTTCCGTCCGTCTGTAACGCTCTTTCCCAGGCCTCGTCATCATAAAAATAATCCAAGATGGCCGCCACATTGAGTGAAACAAAGTATAAATATTGGCCTCGTATGCCGACCACAGTTCTTTTAGAAATCGGAGATGAGTTTAAAAAGAGAACTTGTGCTGTTAGGTGACTGGATGCCGAGCTGATACTGCCGCATGTTCGTTTGCTGCCGCAAGTTTGTACTTTGACACTGTAAAATGCATTCGGGATGCTCGACATGGACTTCAAAAAGGAAAAAAGAAAAAAAGAAAAAAAATCCAATCACCGTATTTTACGGGGGTCCCGCTAGTATATAATATTGCACTAATTTTCCGTTACAGAAGAATGTACAGCGTCTCAGCCTGCTCTCAGGGCCACGAGTGTACTCTATTAGCCCTGAAGAAGCCAACAGGCGAAACGTCAGGAAAAGTAAAGAAAAAGGTCTTGTAGGCAAAAAAGCGTTTGACGTGTTATTCCGTGACTGGAAACTGGTGAAAGCTGTGTCGAAGCACCCTCTCGTTCCCAAGGGCGATCAACTTCCATTTTCTTTTTTGAGTCTCTCACCAGATGTATATCATACAGTGTGGAGAACCTGCTTTTTAATAGCTTGTTCAGGTGACAGCTGATTGAACTTTTACATCACTCATATAATTTTTGGAGGTTGTGAGAATTTGTATTATGAGTTTGGGAGTGAAAGGGTTAAAAGCGTAAACCCTGTTCAAGAAAGAGAAACCTTAAATCTCACGCACTGTGAACAATAATATTTTAAACATGTCTCGTGTTACATCCCTCGCTTTCAATTTTATATTTGTTACAAAGCACGAATACTCGAAAGCCTGATAGAAGAAATGTATTCAGTTAATACAAGAAAACACACAAGTATTAAAGCGAAGGCTGGATTGATCGTGGCCTCTGATTAGAAATAAGAGTCAAAGTCGATTGTGCATAAGAGATGTCAGAATTTCGCCCCGAAATTTTTACCGGTTCCAGCGAGCTGACGTTCGGAGAGAGGTAAGACAACGCGCAACTAAACATATTTAGCCAGTTTTTAAGTTCAATCGTTGCCGAAGACCGCCGTTCGGTGAACGACCAAATCCCCATACATTTCTTTATAATTGCCAAAATGTTTTTTCGTAATAACAAAGGTTCCACATATCACTGTGTGACAGACAGACAGACCCCCGGAACCTGGGCTGCCCTGTGTGTATACAAGAAATGAAAAATGCACCGAAATAGTCCCGAGCATTGAGTTTGCAGTCACAAATGGACTGAACACGCTGTGAACAAAGTCTCGTGTTGGGCTCGTGTTACATTCCTCGCTTTCAATTTTATATTTGTTACAAAGCACAAATACTCGAAAGCCTGATAGAAGTGAAACGCATTCAGTTAAAAAACAAGACAGACTAGTATTGAAGCGAAGGCTGCATTAATCGTGGCCTCTGATTAGAATGTTCGGAGTCAAACTGTCAAAATCGATTCATAAAAAGACAAATCACGCATTACTCAGCTTTACTCGGTGGCTAACCGTTTCGCTTCTAAGCTCAAAATGCAGAGTCGCTCAATCTTTAAGAACCAAGTGTATGAGTGTTGTAATGATAAATTTATAGTTTAATCAGGTTTCATTTAAGCAAGGTGTCAAAAGCCAAGTTCTCTATACTGTGTGATATATTTCTGGTGAGAAACTGGAAGTCTCCCGGAAGTTCCGCTCTTTTCCTTGCTTTCCATTTTAGTTTATTCTGCTCTCGACCAAGAGAGGATGATATAAGAGAAGGACACCCCGCGCCCCATGATAATTATTTTCAATCTATTTTTAGCCTTAAAAATCTATTTTTATCTCGCCCCATGACCGCGCGACCTCTACTCCTGCGTGGCGTGCAAACAATCGAAAGATTTTCACTTCTGGGCCCGGTTGTTCAAAGAGTGTATAACGCTATTCACCGGATAAATCGCTATCCAGTGGTTAAGTGTTAACATTTAAACTCATTTTCTCAACTAGATAAGGATTTACCCGGTGGATAACGCTAACCACTCTTTAAACAATCGGGCCCTGATTTTACTTCACTGTATTGTTAGGACCGCGTCGAGCGATTTCCAAATATTCTCTCGAGCAGGGATATGTGCCATGAAGTGAATCAAACAAACGGAAATCTTCGGTTTAACCGCAAGCAAAGCGGACACAAGAAACTCGGACAAGTGATTTGCCGAAACACGGACACAGTAAGAACTAAATCGCTCTCTGTTCTTTCATTTGATTGTTCGTTCAAGTTGTAACAGTCTGTCTGCACGGTTGAAATACATTGTCTGTTGTTCTTGACCTTTTCCTTCGGGCTAATTGCTTTTTCAAAGTTTCTGCGCTAATGCAGTGAGGGGAATTTGCCACCTGACTAAAATAATTTGTATCTTGAGCTCTGAAGTCAGGAGTCAGTTTAGGTGATTTTTTAGTCTGCTTATAGAAATCTGTTGTTTTATTTGAACTGAATTATTACTGTGAGTATACCAATGTCAGTTAGTATGGATGGATGTTTTGCTATTTTCTGTATTTTTGAAGTACACTGCTTGTCCTCTGGAAAATTCTATAAACAAGCAAAATTTGAACACAGAGAAGTCAGTGTAGCATTGATCAAGAAATTGTATCTATAATTAAATTATTTACAAATGCCAACATGTTTCCCCTGTGATTTGGTTCTGTTTTATGTGAAGGCTGCAAGTGGAACACAAACAAATTGTGGCTTTTATAAGACCTTTTGTGGAATCATGTCTTTCTGCTTTTCAAAACTTTTTTTCATGGTGGTAATTTTGGTGGTTACAACCATCAGCTGCTCTGATTGACTATATGAAAACTGCATGAGTTTGATTTCAACTCAATTATCTTTGCTATAGCTGGAATGTATATGTTTTCAATGTTTTAGCCTTGACAGATATTGATTCATTTCTGATTGAGCCACTAAATATTGTGAAAGACTGTTGTTGCTTTCAAATCTGTCACTCAAATCTAAAATTTTGGCAAATGAAAATTGGCAATGCTTTTCTGAAGGAGAATAAATGTTCTTTCAACTGAAGTTTTGCTCTGATAATCATTGTTGCTTTGTAATAAGTAAATCTAGCACATAACCCTTTCAAAATTTAAATTACTCAACTCACATTTTCATTGCACTGTGGTGATTTTGTGAGCAACAAATCATAACTCAATGTTTTGATAATATTTTATGTGAAAAATGCTGTGAAAATTGAGTAAATCTAAGTGGAATGACAATAAATGACATAAATTTCTGGTAAAAAAGATACTGCAGTCTGGATTAAATAATAAGCAATTACTGAAGAGTACCAGTATATATGTATTTAATGTCTGCATCCAAACAATGTCACTCTCTGAATTGACTATACATAGATCTTATTAACCGAGCGCGCGGTCCGTACAGTAAGTTATGTACCGAGTTTTTTTCGTCGCCTTATGGCCCGAGCGCGCTTCGCGCGAAAACGAGGATCCATAACTTACGGTACGGACCAAGCAAACGAGGTTAATAAGATATTTATTATATGGCTTTAGATCTTTCGGCAAACACAAAACAAGGCCCCAACGAGTACTCGTCTCGTTCATTCAACAACATCAATCGCGATCAGGCATGAATTACACACGTTTGTTTTCACAACAAATTCAGTTAACATCTTACAATTCTACCGATTTGAAAATCTTGAAAGAAAATAAGCGTCTGTCGAACCAACTGCCTTGATAAATACTAATTTGCTCTGAGCTGAATGAAATGGCCGATAGCGTGTGTCAAACAACGACACTGCAGTGAACTTTATTCGGTGAACGACTCGAACTCGCCCTTGCTCGCTCACTAAAGATTAAAAAACACTGCAGTCTTATCTCTTTACAGAAAAAACTGCTTTGTAACTCAGAGTATTTTTTATTCTTTTGAATAAGTTTCTTACATATACAATAATGTAGAAGGCAAAATGGCACTAAAAGAAAATCATTTCATCACAAACTGCGCCCGACACATCGTTGAAAGTTATATTATTCAAAACTTACCGCTTAATTTTCCTGCCTCCTCGTGGAGCGTTTAGGCTTCTTCCAGCAAAATAAACATCCTCAAATCACCACGGCGTTTTTGTCCGAGTCAGTGATTTCGAAATACAGAGTTCTCGTGCATTGTGAAAAATATATTTACAGTCCTCACAGTGCGCCATGACGAGCAAACATGTCTGCAAAACTTGATTCTTGCACGGTTTTAGTCATAACTGTTCACGGTGATTGTTCGCTTTCCACTTTCATCCTGGCAAGTGTGCAAATTTTAACACAGGGGTGAAACAACCCTCCATACTCTGCAGCACTTGTTGTCAGTGACGGCTGAGGTCGCGAGCAATTTTTTCCTCGGATGTTTTCCTTCTTCGTAACGGTCATTTTCCAAGATTGTAAGCGGGTGTTACTAAAACGCGAAACAGCGAAACAACGAAACAGCGAAACAGCTAATTATTAACTAAAATTAACGGTAATAACTAATACCGAGATTATTACGGGGAACAACGAATTCTTAACTAAAATTTACTGCAATAACTAATACCTATATATGAAGGATGATTATTGAACCTATTGGTCAAATAAACAAGCCCGTTGTCATCTGTCTTTGAGCTCTGGTATTTCCGGTATTTCCGGAGTGTTGTAACGCATTCATTCTTTTTAGTTAAAACAGCATCAAAGAACAGAATACTCTAATGATAAAATGGCTCCAGGTATTGTTGTATGGCTCAATCCAGCCCCAGGTATTGTTGTATGAGTCAAATCCATCTGGGATCTTGTCGTGAAACTAAGGGATTTGAACATTCTTGGCCACGGCGTACGGAAACCCCTAGCCCACGGAACCGCAACCGTTGGTGATAATTAAACTCTGTATTTCAGATAGTGTCACTGTGGGGCGTGATGGTATGATCCCACTTGGAAATGACTCAATTAAATATAGTCCCTTCATTCTAGTGTTCGTCAAAAGTTTAAGCTATTTTACCATTAGAGTATTCAGTGTGTGTGATTGGAAATCTGTTCTTTGATGCTGTTACTTTAAAAAAAAATAGTGCGTTACAACACTCCGGAAATACCGGTGCTCAAAGACAGATCGATGCCAACTTGACGCAACATGACAACGGGCTTGTTTATTTGAGCAATAGGTTCAATAATCATCCTTCATATATAGGTATTAGCTATTGCAGTAAATTTTAGTTGTTTCCCTGTAATAATCTCGGTATTAGTTATTACCCTTAATTTTAGTTAATAATTAGCTGTTTCGTTGTTTCGTTGTTTCGCTGTTTCGCGTTTTAGTAACACCAGATTGTAAGCTTTCCCCGATCATCATAACTTAACAGTGGGTATCCGGAACCTTTAAACTTCCCATTGCACTTCTGGGCCTTTTATGACAAACGTTTAGCAACTTTTCGAGTAATCATTTGCGATCCACATGTGCAAACTGATTTTGCGGTCCGTACAGGAAAGTATGGACCGGTAAATTAACCAATCGTAGCGTGCGTAGTATCAGTGCCGTATAATAAAATGCATTATTATTATGGAATAGATATATTAATCACTGGGAAATGGACATGATAAAATGTTGTGTTTGGAAAAGGGTAAATGGAACGTGTATGGTCTACTCAAAAACTGTACAGTCTAAAAATAGACCGAAAAAAATTATCCCTGGAAGAGACCCATGTATGGGGGTGTCCTTCTCTTATATCATCCTCTCTTGTCTCGACCCAACTAACGCCGTGAGCTCATTGGCAACGCCAGTCTAGTTCGTATCTAGAATCCAGAGTACTTCAAAACAAGTTACCACATGCATCTAACATACATATATCCACATTTCTCTCCGTATAATATAAATTGTTAAAAAGATATATTGGAACTATAATAAAGATTGACTGATCTAAACACAATTTACAAGCTAAATACCACTAACACACTAGGTAAGGCTCAGTTTATAAAAAACTGCAAATCTAAAAAGTGAATTGAAAGCCCGACCAACAAAAAAAGAAAGACGATTACACACGTTTGATCTTATAGTAGCTTATACTTTAAATCTAAGCTAGTTTACTGCAGATAACTAAAGTCACCTAACCTTTAAAATAGTTGTCTCGAGTTCCATTCCGCAATGGCGGTTTAGGCAACTCGTTGCCGTCAACTACTCCAAGAAGATCTTTATTTGGATAGCGTGAAAACTTTAAAAGACTAATTCTCTGATTCTTTCTGTGGGATTTCAAGCTGATGAACTATTTAGCAGGATCTATCCGTCGCAACACTTTTCAAATGTCCGTCAACAGTTCAGGAAAGACACCTTAAGGGGGTACGGCTTTCCAGCAATGATAATCTTGAGTGCTCCATCTCGTGTGAATGCCTCGTCCACCTTCTCGCTATCGATAAATCCCAAACAAACAGGTTTATCTAGTTTAAAACTGTAGGACACGCTACTGGTTGTGCCAACAACTGACCCGTCGTGAACAACAGGTTCCCCACCCCAGGGGAGTTCGTCGTTGTGGTGTTGCAACATGGTCATGTGAACAAGTCGTTTGTGTCGCGCTTCGTTGCCCATTTCTAGAACAGCTTGTTTCCCCAAGAAATCCGCCTCCTGTGGAAGGGATAAAATAGAACTTTAATTAACGGTTTGGTTCGTACATTCATCATCTGACGCACTGGAAACTTGTTAACCAAATCAATCACTTAGATGCTTTAAAACTTTGTACCTAGTCGTATCTAATTGTACAGTAGAACCCCACCTAACGACCACCTCGTTGTTACAATCATTTTCTTATCACAAAGCCCCGTTAATGTAACCAACGACCACTTTTTGAAATCCCAATGAGCTTTTCCCTTTATAGATTCACCCCGTTAATACGACCAAACAAAATGGAGAGTTCGAGAGCTTTGTTTCTAACCAAGAAATTTGTAGCATTTTGTTAGTATAGGTAATCGCATGATTTCGAGTGCAATTTGGAATAAATTAGCTCGAGTCAACTTTTCAAAGACCACAAAATTGCACGAGCGCCGCGCGAGTGCTTACTTATTCCAAAATTGTACGAGAAATCATGTGATTACTTGTTAATAACATGCATACAATAATTTACGTCGCGCGATTTTTTTCAATTTCGTTACAATTCATAAGTGTCTTGTCGGAAACCAACTTCCGTTTTTCATTGTTATTGTTAAGATTGACAGTTCGTAATTAGCATATTAGACATGTGCTCAGAGAGAGAGGAGAGTGTCGTGTTACGAACGAATGCTGAACGATGTAAGTCTCGAGCGAAGCGTGCTCTGAATCAACAATAAAGTGAGTATTTAGGAAACGTGTGTGACCGTTGACACACGTTTTCGACAAAGTGGCGACCACGACGGGAGTGCCATCATGGAGAAACAAATAACAGAGCTGAACGGGAAACTACAAACCCTAAACTTCAGAATCGGCAAAGCGGGCGAGGTCATCGAGAAACGTGAGCGAGACGCAGCGGAACGATGCTGTGAGTCTCTTCACAAGGTCATAAGCGCCGTGAGCAACCTGAGGGAAACAATCGAAGACAAGAAGTTCGGAAAAGGGGAGTCAGCCGAGGATGTGGAAGAGTGGGCTTCAGAGTTGAACATAGATGACACATTAAGCCGCGCGGATCAGTGCTCGAAGCAGCTGAAAACTCTGATCGCCGCAATAGTTCGGGAGGCAAAGCAAGAAGATGAATTACGCGACCATCAACACGCCCTCGAACTCGAGCAGGAGAAGCTACAGATGCAACACGAGGCAACAGCCAAAGCACACGCCGAACAACTCGAGTTTGAGCGGAAGCGCTTGGAATTACAACAACAACAACATGAAGGGTTATCGACATCCCAACATGGAATCGCGAGCAGAGGCAGCGTGGTGAAAATGCCAAAACTCGTCATCTCCCAGTTTGACGGTACTCATCGGGATTGGTTGCGCTTCTGGGGTCAATTCGAAACACAAATTGACAAGTCGGGCGTCCCAGGAGTCACCAAATTTTCATACTTGAAGGAGCTGGTTGACCCCAAAGTCAGGAATCTCATCGGGGGACTACCGTTTACGGATGAAGGCTACTCAAAAGCAAAGGAGTTGTTGTGTAGGAGGTTTGGAAACACCAGTGAGATCGTGGGTTCGTATGTGAGGAACATCTTAGAGTTACCGAACATCAAAGAAAGGAACGTTGAGCGAATTCATGAATTTTACGAGACATTATTATTCAACGTCGAATCACTGCGAACAATGGGGGAATTGAAAAAACTCGACGCGGCGGTGCGCTTCACCTTTGACAAGCTTCAAGTCATCAAGACGGAACTGACAATGGCGAACGAGAACTGGATCGAATGGGATTTCGACCAGTTTCTGAGCGCTCTTGAGAAATGGTCAATCAACAATCCTGTGCTTGAAACGAAGTCAAGCCAGCGCGGAAAGGGACGAGCTTTCTGGTCAAACGAAGAAAGGAAACGAGACACCGGAAACCGGCCTCGTGCGTTGGGCTGCCTTTATTGCGAGAGCAATCAACACAAGGCAGTGAACTGTGACAAGGTGAAATCTAGTGACGAGCGAAAGAAGATTCTATCAACGAAACGGCTTTGCTACAATTGTACGGGGGCCAAGCACAGGGCCAGTGACTGCAAGAGCAAAAACACGTGCAGGACGTGTAATGGGAAACACCACACTTCGATTTGTGACAAAGACCAGAACCCACCCCGTGAGTTCGGAATGACGGCTAATTTGGTAGGGGACAATGGCGCTGTTGTTCATCCGGTTGTGGTCGTACGCATCGGTGACTACAAGTTCAGGGCCTTACTAGACAGTGGCGCAAGCCATTCATATATTTCTTCGACCGGAATTGATTTAATTAAGGCAAAACCTCACTCGACTGGTCTTCGGCAGATTGCCATGCTTACCGGAACAACGACCCGAACAATGCAGACATTCAACGTGTTGATTGAATCCGTGTCAAGTGATTTTCAATTGGAAGTGAACGTAACAAAGGTCGAGAAACGAGAGTTATTACTCTTGGACAATCCCGGCTATCCCAAGTTACTGGAAGGGCATTCCCATTTACGGGGAGTTGTTATGGATGACGTAGACGAGAAGGATAATTTACCAGTTCATATTATCCTGGGCGCTAACGACTTCGCCAAGATACGTACGAGCGAGAAGCTGCGTGTTGGCAGGCGAGGCGATCCAGTCGCAGAGTTTACAAGATTTGGTTGGACAATCATGTCCCCTGGAGCATCGACAGGGTCAACAAACGCCTTTGTCACGCTGAATTCTGCCGCCTCGGATTACGAGCAACTTTGCTCACTAGATGTTTTAGGGCTGGCAGAACAATCCGGAAGTCAAGCGGAAGTGTACGACGAGTTCAAGGAGACACTGAAACGTTCCCCTGAAGGGTGGTATGAAGTCGCGTTGCCGTGGAAGGGCAACTGCCCAGAACTCCTTGACAGCCACAGCAGAAGTTTGCAAAGGTTGAACTCTTTGTTACGGAAGTTGAGGAGAACTGACATGTTGGAGGAATACGATGCTGTGATTCGTGAACAACTGGAGAACGGGGTTGTTGAGAGTCCCCGTGGGGGAGGCGGAGAGATGTTTCTATTTACCACACAGAGCTGTGTTGCGTGACAGCTCCAGTTCCACTCGTTTACGTGTCGTGTATGATGCGAGTGCGTGTGCAGGATCAAGCACCATCTCTAAATGAATGTTTACACACGGGTCCTCCTCTCAACAATCAGCTGTGGAGTGTCATTACTCGTCAGCGGTTTCATCCTGTGGCTGTGGCGGGCGACTTACGCAGAGCGTTCCTACAGATTAGAGTCCGAGAGGCTGATAGGGATGTGCTACGATTCCATTGGATCAAGGATAGGAACTCTCGGGAAGTTGAGGCCCTGCGATTTACCAGGGTGCTTTTCGGTCTCGGGCCATCACCATTCTTACTTAACAGAGTATTGCAGCAACACCTAGAGAGTCTGTCGGAGACTTACCCCGAAACCGTGCGAGAGATCCGTAACAGCCTGTACGTGGATGATCTAATCACCGGGGTGCCGACGACCGGTCAGGCACGGCAACTGAAACGTGAGGCCGTCGAAATCTTCGAGGATGGGAAGTTCACCCTACACAAATGGAATTCCAACGTTCGGGAGCTCGAGACAGATGGAATGGTGACTACTAACGAAGGTGAGCAGTCGCTTGCCAAGGAACAGTTCAACGCGAACTCAAACGTTCGGGAGATCGAGACAAATGGAATTGTGACCACTAACGAAGGAGAACAGTCGTTTGCTAAGGAACAGTTCAACGCAGTGCAGGGGGAGTGTAAACTACTCGGACTTGGCTGGAACAAAGCGGATGATAAGCTACTTGTGAGTTTTCCTAGCATACCAGCAGTCACCACTAAGCGTGGGATCCTCGCCAGCCTAGCAAAGGTGTATGACCCCCTGGGACTTGTTTCACCTGTCATCCTAGAAGCTAAGCAATTATATCGAGATACGTGCGTGAAGAAGCTAGCATGGGACGCACCATTACCACAGGAGATTCGAGAGGGATGGGAGAAATGGGAACGTGGACTGCCGGACATCGTCGCTACATCGCAGCATTCCAACTTATCAGGAGGCAATCGACGAGATTCAACTCCACGCATTTGGCGATGCCAGTGGTCACGGAGTGTGCGCCACAGTTTACGCTGTCGTGGCGCAAGTGTCAGGCGTTAGTCGAGGTTTGGTAGCAGCTAAGTCACGGCTCGCTAAGGAGGGACTAACGATCCCACATCTGGAACTGGTGGCCGGTCACATGGTTATCAACCTGGCGTCTAACGTACGTGTCGCACTAGAGGGCTTTCCTGTCGCGCCTGTCACCCACTGCTGGCTGGACAGTACAGTCGCGCTTCACTGGATTCACGATAACGGAGAATATCGACAGTTCATGGCCAATCGCGTGCGAAAGATCCAGAGTCACCCGGAAGCGCGGTGGCATCACGTCCCAACGAACGAGAACCCTGCCGACCTCGGGAGTCGGGGAGGGAGTGTCAGTGGACACGAACTCTGGTGGAAGGGTCCCGCCTGGCTGCCGGACCAACAGCAGTGGCCACCACAGATCGTCACCAAGGCCAGTCCCCAGAGTACTGAAGAACGGAAGGTTCAACGAGAACTTTTTGCGGCTGTGGTCGAAGTAAACAACGACTTTGACCGCGTGTTCGATAAGTTCGGCTTGCATAAAGCCATGAGGATCGGTGCGTGGATCTCGCGATTCACTCACAATTCTCGCAATCCTTCGAACAAGATCCAGGGACCGCTCACGACTAGCGAGGTAGCGAAACAGGAGCTGTTCTATATCAAGAGAGCGCAGAGTCAAGGGATGAGCGAGAACAAGTTTACAGTTGACAAAGAACAGCTTAATTTACGACTAAATGGTGAAGGGGTCTGGGTATGCCATGGCCGAATCCATGGGGAGCTGCCCATCTATCTACCAGATTCGTCTCCTGTTACTGCTGAAATTGTCAAGCGCGCGCACGAGACATCCATACATGGGGGTGTCAGTCTGACGATGGCCAAGGTGCGAGAGAGGTTTTGGGTGCCACGCCTGCGCCGGCTGGCCAAGAGAATCGTCAAGTACTGTTGGGGTTGCAAGCGTTTCCATGCCATGCCGGCTGGAGACCCCCCTCCAGGCTATCTACCGAGAGAGCGGACAGAGGGAACCATACCCTTTGATGTCATCGGAGTGGACTTCGCCGGTCCCATTAAGTACCGAAACAAGAATAAAGAAGAGAAGGCGTATGTAGTACTGTACTCCTGCTGTAAGACACGCGGGGTATTCTTGGAGGTCCTTCCCAGCCTTGAGACTCCCGAGTTCTTACAGAGTCTGAAACGCTTAATCGCACGAAGGGGCCGGCCGTCAAAGGTCTATTCAGACAATGGATCTACATTCAAGGCAGCTGCTAAAGTGGCTACGAAAGGTCAAGGAAAACGAGAAGTTCCATGAATTCCTGAGTGACCATTCCATCACGTGGAACTTCAATGTGAGTTGCGCGCCATGGTGGGGCGGACACTTCGAGCGGTTGATCGGAGTGATGAAGGCAGCCTTCTACAAGTCTGTTGGACAAGGGATTCTTAGCTGGCCTGAGCTGTGTGAGCTGATTCTGGACATCGAGATATCGATGAACAACCGCCCACTGTGCTACCTGGAGGAGGACGCTCAGTTACCAACGCTAACACCGAACTCCTTCCTGTTCCTGAACACCAACTACCTTCCTGAATTGGAGCCACACAGTATAAATGATCGAGATCTAAGGAAGTGAGCGAAGTTCCTGAAGGCCACTAAGGAAGCCATGTGGCGCCGCTGGACAGGAGAGTATCTGCGAGCACTGAGAGAGCGGCATCAGCAGAAGAATCGTGGGAAAGAAAATCAGTTAGCCGTCGGCGACGTGGTGATAATCAAATCAGATGACCGCAACCGAAACAACTGGCCGTTAGGCGTAGTGGAGGAGCTTTACGTGGGCAGAGATGATGTAGTACGTGCCGCGAAACTACGAGCAGGCAGAGGCCACATGGAGCGGGCAATCAAGCACCTATACCCGTTGGAGCTGTCGTGTGACCTCCCTCGTAATCAACCGCTGGTACTGAATCCTGAAGCAGTTGCATACCGACCCAGAAGAGACGCAGCAGCAGCCGCTGGTCTACGCGTCCAAGACATACTAGATGATGATGATCACTAGAGTCTCTCATATATATGAACTGCGTGCATTAGTATAACCCTCGTTATCGTGACCTTTTTCATTAGTTTGTTTAAGAGTTAGTAATTACATATGCCTCGAGAAAGAGTCATATGGGGGAGTGTGTCGGAAACCAACTTCCGTTTTTCATTGTTATTGTTAAGATTGACAGTTCGTAATTAGCATATTAGACATGTGCTCAGAGAGAGAGGAGAGTGTCGTGTTACGAACGAATGCTGAACGATGTAAGTCTCGAGCGAAGCGTGCTCTGAATCAACAATAAAGTGAGTATTTAGGAAACGTGTGTGACCGTTGACACACGTTTTCGACACTCTCAAGAACTTTGTTTTCTCGCAAACGGAATCGGAATCGTCCTGAGCAATAAAAACACGCCCTTTTGTTTTATTTGGCTTCGCAAATACGTGCGCCAGCTGTCAGCAATTTTTAATTTCAAATTTCTGCACTCCTAATTTCAAATTTCTGGACTGTTAACTTCACATGTTTGCACTGTTTGGGATAAATTGACGTGCGCTCAGCCAATCAGAATGCAGAAATTATTGTATGCATGTTATTACTGTTTTAAAAAACTCTTAGTTGCAATAAATTGCATTTGAGTTTCGGGTGCTCACAAACAGTCAATAGGGAAGTGAAATTTCATCATACTTGTCATGACGTCGTTTGAAAGAGGCCAGCTACAAAACTTGACCCTACCCCGTTAATATGACATGAAAAATTATCTCGGATTCTACATTCTTGCATTGTACAAACCAATACGTTTGTATTCTCTAGAATGCCATAAAGTTAAGCCTTCATGCAAAGTTTCGTGACAACAAGACCGTGTGTCACGCTCTCCGCCGCGAAAATCCTTTAAAAATCCAAGCAACACACAATCCCGGACAAAATGTGTTGACACATGCTTTAAATGTCATACTTTTGTCAAAACTACCATGCTGTGAGTCACCAGTTCCAAAGAAAACTGCTTTTAATCACCCCCCTCCCCGTATCAATGTTGTAGCTTGAATTTGGAAGAGTTCCGGTAAGACTCTGACAGTAAACCGTTGATAAATAATTAATTTATCAACATTGAATGGGGGAGGGGAGAATGTATCAACACTTTTGTCCGAGATTGCAGAATCAAACTAAGGTCCACATCAGCTTTAGTTCGTGCCGCATAAAAAAGGTCGCAATGTTGGTATACTGAAGCTGTACACCAACATGGCGGCTCCATACAAAGACCTTTTTGTGTCTACTGCTTCAAAGAAGCTGTAGACACTATGTCGTCGAGCGTGTAAGTAATGTAATGTAACGTACGAATTGATAAACGGTCGCACGTTAATATTCGGAACCAATGAAAGGATCCGCTGGATTGCCGATTGTACACGAACTTCGCTATTGGTCAAAGAAACAATGACAGGGCGGCGAAGGCTGGTTCGTGACAAGCTCGTGATCCCGAGAAACCCATGAGGTCACAGCGTTTTCAGCGAGGCGATCGGGTTAGTGAATATTTCATATGAATTGCTTCAAGTTTACCAGGATAACTTGCCGCACCTTTCAAAATATGTGTCAAACCGGTCAAACGAAAAGTTATTTCACTGTTTTGAATCAACGAACTTGGGGTCAACTGAACCGACGGAGTTAGAGCGACGAGTTGCCTTGCCGAGGGAAAGCTGCGGACGCGGATATGCAGAACAACATCGAGCCCCTTTTGGGGAAACTAAAGCCCCTTGTTAATTTTGTCTCAAATCACAGTTTTTGAAACTATGTGTGCCGAAAACGCTGTATAATATGTTTCGTGCCAAAATGTAAAGGTTAGGCAAACAAGCCTGCATGTTCAAGTAGCTGTAAGACAGCTTAATAGCTTATCTCATCTTGGAATGCTTTTAGAACATGATGCCCGGTATCATGTTCGGCTATCTGTGTAGTGCCCACATCCATCTTCCATTTGGTCATTCGCGTACTAGTTAAAATAAATGTATACTTTAATACTCGAGTCTAGTTCTGCTTGTCGTTACTAATTTTATTTGGACGGCTGTGAGGTTAAATGTTTACAGAACCGCCAATGGTAACTGAATAGTCATATTTCCTATCAATGGCTACTGCATCCTCAAGCACCTTCATCTCTGGGAACCTATATTTCTCCAGCCTCGCCTCGCAACGCTCTCGGAATTGAGGTAACGCAAGTGCTTCTTTGTGCTGATCCGCGTTTTGATCTGTGAAATGCCTTCAATGTCTGGGCATAATTCCCTCTGTTCCTGCATTACGTGTGTGCGTTTTCCCTATTCTTAAATTTCCCCAGTTTCCCCCCAAAAAAACCGTTTCTTATACAACAGTTTAGCGCAAACACAGATGCGACGCGACATTTTGGCAGCGGGCCAGCTGATTCAAGCTAACGGAAATACGTCACAGATTATCTTGTGGTGCAAGAGGGGTGGCCTGTGGCAAATGCCATTTATTTATTCAAAAAAAAATGGAAGAAAAAATGCAGTAGACACATGCACCTCACAGGTGCCTATTTTTAATTTCGTCAGAGATTAGGTCTCGATAAACTCACAATGCAGTGCAATTTCTAATACTTTTACCGAGTGATTTATTTTCAACGTATCTATCGATTCGAGATATTAAACTAAGATAATTTTCCGATGCCCGATCATTCAAACCACCATTAGTACTATTTTGTGATGCCCTCGTTAAATAAAGTCACTCTTTACTTTACTTGCTTACTTACTTACTTACTAAATAAGCTTACAATACATCTTTATCCTCACCTTGTCTATATCGACGATGTTCTTCAGTCCCACGTCACGGATGGTGGTGAAGGGGGTCAGTTCGCTGCCGTAACCAGGCCTCGCTTGCTCAACACGAACACACTTCACAGCGTACTCACCCACATTTCTAATCCCAAGGTCTCTACCGGCTTCCATCAGCTGATCGTACAAGTTCAATCCATACTGTTTAAGATGAACGAGAAAAGAAAAATAAGTTTAGGAAAAATTAACAAGAATGCTAAGACAACTGGACGAGTTGTCTGTAAATGATTTTAAGTCAGTGACGACACTGTCGCATGACTCACTTCAACAGGAACGAACAGCTGCCAATTCATGACGTCCAATTTGTCGCTTCTCCTGACAAGCTTGACTCCAACCGCATAGCCAAGGTCTATCTCCTGACAAAATAACCAATGGCACGATCTCTTATCAGTCCTTTAGTCTTCTAAACGTCTTGTTTGTGTTCAAGATAAGTGTCCGCTTTACTATTGCTCAAACATTACGATAATCAACCGCTCTCCTTTACTTTTAATGTTTGACATAACTTTAATAAGGCTTCGATTAAACAAAATGGTTTCGGTTATAAAGCAATGATGTGCATAGTCTTTGTGAGTTTTCCCAGCCAGAACATACGACAATGATTAAATTATCAAATCTAGTCGAACTCCTCGCACATTTATTTGTTCATTTGAGCCCGAATTGAGTCGATATTGGACTGACCGAAACGTGAAATGATTCGCATTTTGTACTTGCACAAAACAACAACAACAACAACAACAACAACAAATGTATCCTTCGGTCGGTCAAAAACCAAGATGACTGGAGGGAATGGCGCGCGATTTAAAAATAGGCTGCCAGGCTGGGTCTGTTGCTCTGCCTATTGCTGACAAACACAACATGAAAACGCACAATTGGCGACTTGTAAACGTAAATCTTGTTGTGTAAAACCGCCTATTTAGTTAGCAGTTCTCTTAGTGCAATAATAGGGAGAGGCTTCTTCTTTGCTTTCTTCATTCCGCCATTTTCTGTTTATGCATTATTTTAAAAAATATCAAAAAACTCCCTGCGCTTTTATAGGGCGCCCCCGCGTTTAACATAGTGGTTGCATTAGTTTCTCACTCCAACAAGTGTACTTGTGGTTGTCGTTGTTTACTTCGACCTACAAAATGGAGACATGAGAGATTTGTCGTGCAAATGAAAAACATATCCACTGAAGCCTTGCTTCTCACTCATCTAAATAGACATGTGTTACCTTAAAAGTGTCAACTGGATAGTGGCTTTCGCCGAGTGAGGTCTGTGTAAGAGTCTGCAACAGCTTCGAGGACATGGGGCCGAGGAATCCCAGACTGACGTAATTGGATTGCACATTTCTGATTTGAATCGCACTGTGCTCTGGGATGTGACGAGATATCCATGCCTGAGCCAAAGTTGTGTGTTCAGCGGTCGGAAGCAGTAAAAGAAATCTGAGAGAAATGATGGGCGTTAGGATTTTTTATAAAATAGCTACTATGCGCGTTCTGGTTGGCTAAATAATCGTGTAAGAGTTAGAGTATATTACACGCTGACGTGATACGTGATGTATTTTACTGACTAATTAGTTTATAAAAGAAATACATAACGCGTTCCCATGTAATATTGCCCATCTAAACACTTGGCGAGTTGGGAGAACACTCGAGTAGCTAGCAAAACCACTTGGCGGCCTCGTGTGGTTTCCCTATTACTCTCACACTGCGCTCTGTTGGTGAACTGTACTGGCACAGTTTGGACATCAGAATTAATTTCAATTAATAAGGGCTCGGTGAGTTCTTCTTAATACTGCAAGGGGGTACTTGGAAATGATTGACAAAAATCCTTAAAAAAGTACCGACCTATTTCAGTTCTCCTCCTACTGATACACCGACCACGCGGGGGTGCTGATAGGATCATTTGAAATTCAGATTTTCTCGCTGATATGCGCGACACAACAAAAACAAAAGCATAAAGAACAACAACAAATACAGCTCACTTGTTGTGGTCAGTTCTAAGCACACTGCACAGTGCTTCGAAGCCTCCACGACGATTCAACATGGCCGTATTTACAACGCGTCCGACCGAAGATACCACCTGACTGATATCCTTCGCACAGAGGAACTGCAGCAACTCATCACACGCGCCTGGCTTAGGAGACTGGGTGGACAGCGGTGCAAAACAATTACATAAAGTATGTGAGCGTTGTGAAGTATTTAACTTCAACAGGTTTAGGGGGATTGCTCGGCATCCCCGTTATAACAAATAAAATTTGTGTAGCGCAAATTAGCACGTGGGGAAATGCGCTGTTCTACAAATTATCAACTACGAATAGAAATGCCTTAAGCTGCTTCTTGAAACTCGCGTAGGTTTTGACTTTCCTGATGTGTGCCGGTAATATATTCCACAGAAAAGGAGCAGCTAAACTAAATGATCTATCACCAAGACTGCTAAGAAACTTAGTAGAAGGTTTAACCAACAGTAACTCCGTTCAGGGATGTGAAACCCGCACGCTCTTTCAGGTGAGACTAAAACTCTGTCCCCGGGTCAGACTGCAGAACGGTCCCTTCTATAAGCTTGAACGCGCGCGGTCTGGAGAGAATGCCCCGTTCTCTTCTCGTGGCGCTCGCTCTACCCAGACCGCTCGCGTTCGTATCGCGCTTGCTTGATTATCAAAGCGCAAACGGACTCTTTTGTAGTCTACCCCAGAGTACAGTGAAGACTATTGTCGTAATTCTGGGTCTATGGAAGAACAGTGTAATTTTTAAAGATTCTGTCTGTCTGTCTTGGTCCCCACCCCTCTTCTCCACTTACGGTGATTTCAAAGAACCCAAGTGACGTCATATCCAGCAGTCCCACTGCGTGTTCGCAAGCATTGTACTCGTCCTGTACGTTGTTAAACCAGTCCGGTCTACCGAAGCCATTGTCAGAGGGACGAGCTGCAACAGTGTGTTTGTGAAAAAGAAACGAGTGCACTTAAAGGGGCTCGGTCATGAGTTACGCATGCGTCTTTTTAAAAATAACACGCCGCGCATATTTAGTGAGCTTCAAAGGCTAATTCAATATGTTTTGTATCTGAACCTCGAAACACGTTAAAATTCTCCCAAAATCAAAGCAAAAACTGACGGGTTTACTTCATAGTACACGGACCTTACCTCGCTAACTTCTGCGGCGCTCAAATTTAGCTATACTTCGAACGCCTTGTCAACAGTATAAATTGTACTAGAAATACGATAATCGCAGATACCCCCTCGCTCTGCCATTGATGGGACTTTTACTTTGGTACTCCCAACAAGAGTAGCCTTTGTTTTACCGAAATGTTGACTCAATCTTCTCTTCGAAGTCAAGAGCTACACGCAAAGGAAGGAGAAAAAGAATGGTGTGTGTTATAAGAGTCGATTGCGTGACGAAGTACGTATTTCCCACGGTCGGCACGTCAAATTAATTCATACAGTCTGCCAAGCACGTTCTCAAATTTAATATTCAAATTCTGAAGTTGGTCGGCCGTCGTAGTACGGAAAAAAGGAACACTGATTTTCCAATTTTGAATTCATAGGCAGTACAATAATTGTACTGCCTATTAAATAGGCTTCCTGTGCAATTTGTTTTTACTCTGGATTGCATGCACAAGACTCAGGCATGCATGTTTAATGAGCTCGAATTGTTTTGTACGTGAACGCGCTCTAAACAACATGATTTCTCCCAGAATCAAAGCAAAACTTGAACGGTTTACTTAATTATACACGGGCTTCAGACCTAGTCATACTTCTAAGGGCTTGTGAACGATTCTCGCTGCAATCACCGCATGTCAAATTACAGTATTTGACAGTTTTAGTCTTGAAAGAAATAATAAGACATCTGACTGAATCATTCAATTCTCCAAGTTCCGATTGCTCTGAGCCAATACGGTAGCCGAAACTGGCGACAGAAGCGTATTAAAACAATACTTCGAGGGAAAATGATCAGCATACAGATTTTAATACATTCTTGAAGTGATCGAGTTACAAGATACGGGTAGAATATATTTGTCACGGTGATTGTTCGCTTTCCACTGACTAACCTTGTTGCTTGTCCTTTCTGAATAAGGATCTGAGTTTAACACAAGACGGCGTCTGAAGCTCCCGATTTGCTTCCAAGCGCTGTTCCCTTTGCGGAGCCGTTTCTTCGGCACGCTTCCGTTCATGATGCTGTCGGTTATCAAATGTTTGTCGTCTTTTCTCTAGACGTATTTGGCGCTGCTCGATTGTTTCACGATTTCGCCTTGCCCGTGCTAGTTCCCTTCTCTTTTGCAGACGAGCTTCGCGAGACCGTGCTGTGTCAAGTTTTCCAGTTTTCAAATTCATTTTCGTGAACGCAGTTACGTACAGTTGTTGCTTCGTTCAAACCTTTGTTTGACCTCGCTTTGACGCTAATCGATAATTATTATTACGTCATTGCCTTAGAGGTCGCCCTATGACAGACTGACAGACTGACAGACTGACTGACGAACATTAGATTTCGAGATGGCGACTTGCTTGGAGTCTCCACACAAAGCGAATTTGCTGTATTAGCGCCGTGATTATTACCCTCACTTCGCTTCGCTTCGCTCGGGGATAATTAACTCATTGTATAAATCGCCGCCGGCTCAAATCACAGCATATTTATCGAATAGACAGCCAGTTTCTAACCCGACGAATTTTAAATCTTAAAAGGAAAAAGAAGTCGTCTGACTAACCGACTAAGTTCCGATTCTGCTAAGAGAAATACACCATCTGAAACTGTCGACAGAAAATTATTCATCGGGTTCGTGTAAAAATCACTTGCCCAACCATAGCATAAACGAGAACAGCAGGCTTATATATTTTCTTCAAGTGATACAGTCAGTAATACACACAAGGATATGTCTAGCATAACACGCCGTCTTCAATGATTTCAAAACAAAGCCGGCAGTTCTCATGTAACTTGCGAAAATTATTATTTCCAGTGCAGCGCCCGTGACGAGCAAAACATTCTGGCAATTTCATTTAGAAACGGTGAAATTTGCCATGGTGACTGCTCGATTTCCACCGACTGAACTTTGCTTTTCCTTCCTGATAATGTATCTCTGTTTGAAGACAAACGACGTGGCGTCATTTGTACTTTGTTGTGCTCGAGCTTCGCTTCATGTGCCATTATTTCAAGTTTTGCGAGCTGAGCTACCGCACGTCACAGCTCATGACCGAGCCCCTTTAACGAACGAAAATACCTGAATTGAGTTTGGCAAACTGGAAAAATAAAACGTACGAGTCTTTTTTCTCAGGCAGTTATTCGTCGACGTTATCGGGTCACGTGTTACTTTTTCACCAATCACGAGAGAAAAATATTGAGGATTGCAAAACCCTTTTTCAGTGGGTTTGGTGCGAAAGAATACAAAAGCTCACCTTCACCGGGGACCTGGAACCAATTAGGTCTCTCCCAGCCATTTACCTCGCCCCAGACCGCCCCGGCCGAGTCCATCCGAGAGTGAATTGCGGAACATTTGACGTTTCGCGAGGACGTCCGCTCGGAATAAGGAAACTTCATACTATAGTGTTCACCCACAATTTCTTTAACGCGGTCTCTTAAAAACATCTTGTTGTTGTGATCAGCAGAAAATCTTCGGATATCCATGCAAGAGAGATCCAAGGAAGGTTGACCAGCGGTAATCCATTCTGACAGAGCTTTCCCCACCCCAGCAGCATTAGCGATCCCACCGGAGTTCATGCCTGCCGCGACAAAGTAATTCTTTACCTGTCAATTAACATACAGTATCTCAGGTAACGAAGGACTGCGGCCCATATTCTTTGGATTGTTTTTTTTTTTTTTTTTTTTTTTTCTCGCTGAAGGGGGAGAGAGGGAATTGGAGGGGACATATTTTGAAAGTTTTTCTATTTTCTGTAGCACTAAAAATTAATGTAAATATTGGTTCTGTGACTTTATGTTGTGATGGTTATCACTACTTGCAAATATAACTTTGGCTGCCAACCCACGAGGGATAGTGGTTGGAAGAAATTCCGCAGTCTTAGTCCGGTCAAAGTCAACAAATTTACACTAAGTTATATAGGTTTATATAAGTTACAATAGGTGTATGAGAAGTAACGTTGTCCATGTTTGGGATTACAATAACACACCCACCTCACTTGCGGGGCCCAGACAGTAGTTCATGTCAGGTGTGAAACTCTCAGGACCGTTTATCATTTGGCGAATTTCTGCCTTCTCCAAGGACGGAAAACGGTGGAGCAACTCAACTAACAACTCCTCTGTCAAGAAAAAAAAACACACTTCCACAGTTTATAAGGTACTTCATTATAGGAAGTCAAAGCAGTTGTTTTAAAATGTCACAAGCATTGCAAAAAAAAGTGAATAAAAAAAAAAAGAAAAAGCTCCACTGCTGTTTGGTTTGTCAGACATGGTTTAGTTAAACTTCATCACAATAAACCTGAACCAAATACGATAAAAGGAACTCTTTACAGTATCATAGCAATATGGTACTGAAAGCTACCAAAATCTAATAGACAACTGATTTTTGAAAACTGCTCAATAAACGCGGGGGCGGACTATAAAAGGATCTTCCTAAGAAAGAATTTAATGAATATATTAATTGACCGGCAAGATGGCGGTCGCTGTTCGAAATGGCTCCTACCTGATGAACAAATGAGAGGAAACTAAACAACAAATGTTATTTTATTGGTCAGAATAAATAACGTTATACAATATAGAATCTTACTGGCCATTAATACTGTATTAAAATAAAGCTGTGTGCGCGTATTGCAAAAGCGCTTATATTATCAGTCATTTGGGTTCATCTTCACGTTCTCCTTGTCAATATTCTGAGTTTCTCCATGACCATGACTCGCATCCGAGTGAGTATGGTTTAGCCAGTCCTCCAGACTGAGGCTTATTGTTATTACAAACCCCGAACTTTTAATTTGATGCTACTATCGAAGTTCCATCCTCATTTGAGCATGAATTGAGTCAATATTGGACTGACCGAACCGTGAAATGATTTGCATTTTGTAATTGCAATTTATTTTGTTTGGAATTACTCATAAACACTAAATTGCTGTCCTCAAATAGCATACCAAGAAAGGCCCTGTTTACAGGACGTTACAGTGCCACAAGAAACAAGAAATGTACCCTTCGGTCGATCAAAAACCAAAATGACTGAAGGGAACGGCGCGCGATTTAAAAATAGGCCGCCACGCTGAATCTGTTGCTCTGCCTACTGCTGACAAACACGACATGAAAACGCACAATTGGCGACTTGTAAACGTAAGTGTTGCTGTGTAAAACCTTTTATTTAGCTGACAGTTATGGTCGTGCCGAGAAAAGCGAGAGGCTTCTTGCTTGGTTTCTATATTACGCCATTTTGTATTTAATATCAAAAAAATTCCCCGTGGGGGGTCCTCTTTTATAGCGCGCCCCCGCGCTTAAACATACAAATCACATCCTTTTTGTCTGTAAATAGAGCATGTGTGAGTAGTGGATATAACGAAATGTGGGCAAACCTCAACCCAGTGACCGCCCATTCCTAAACAGTCGTTTACTTTACATAAACTTTCAGTACTCATCTGTACATACCGAAATGCGGCCAGTCTTCAGGCAGTAGCTGAAACTCAAAATTCCTTGGAATTCCTTCGTGAAAACATGGCTTGGATTGCATTTCAAATCCCCCGCCCATGATTCCTCCGCTCCATTCTCGTATATAAATCTTTCCATCCACGTCTCTCAGCACAGGCAGCATACCCGGTGCCCCAAAGGGTTTGGTAACGACGTAGAAATGTTCACAGGAATGAAGAGGAACGTTAACTTTAGGAGTGCTTTTCTGATAAAACATGAGAAGGAATAAACAGATGAATGAAAAAACCGACCTATTGATCGGTCAAACGACTGGATTAACAAGCAATTACACAAACGGAGCAATGAACAAATTAAAAAGAGTATAAAGGTAAGGGAGGTAATCCCCGTATAGGTCTTTTTCCAAAGTAATCCCTCCGAAAGTAATTTTTGAGGGTCCCAAGTCTCCCGCGGATATATTACCGCGCGCAACAGCGAGAAACGCGAGAACGCATTTGGTCACTCGACATTTTCATCCTCTACGACACGTCCACACAACGTGTTTCGAGTGACCAAACGCGTTTTTCGTTGTTACGCACAAAGGAATATATCCGCGGGGGACTGGATACCTTCTAAAAATAACTTTGGGAGGGATTACCCTGTAATAAGACCTTTACGGGGGATTACCTCTTACCGTTATATTCTATTGACGAATTACAGTGATCGTGCCGCTAAATCAAAACAGTGAAACGCAGAAAAATATGAGATAACAACAAGCATGTCACATTTTCTCACCTCTCCGATTTCTCTGGCCCACTGTTCGTCCGTACCAAAAGTGAAGGAGCAAAATTAAAGATTAGCAAAACTTTTGACTTTTATTTTCTTACGCAAAACAACACATTATGAGTTTAAAAGTATCTTGGATACCAGAGTACTAATCACTCGTTCAGAACTAAACGGCGCCGGCAAGAGGGAGAGCTTTAGTCCTTTGAGCCAAGCAACAGCCACTATCCAAGGCTATGGGGTACTAAGTCATGAAACATTTATTCTTAGTTAAGTCAATCAGAAGAGTTTGTTTGCGGACGACTAACATACCTGACCAGCACAGTTGACGAATATGTCACATTTTATAGCTCCCTTGTTTGTATCAACTCCGCACACTCTGCCATTAGAGGTCGATATGGATTCCACACGGACTTTCTCGTATATTTTGACACCTGTTACCGGGAGAGAGCACATTCATTCTATAGCAACATTTTCCTGATGCACTCTTGTTTTACACAAACACTCCCTCCTTTTTTCTGCAAGATCGTATTACGGGGCCCAGACTATAGCTCTTCCACGCTCGTGACTGGGCCCGGGGGAAGGAGGAGGCACTCTGACATAAAAATGACGGGAATGTTCGTCGGGAGTTTTCGTTTTGACCTCTAAGAGGTACCAATAAAAGCATGCCAAGAATTTATAGTTTCGATGTCTTTAATGCTATAAAGATAATATCATGAAGCACTTTAGCCCTTGCTGTTTACAAACAAAAGAAGTTTATTCGACTGGCACCGGACCCCTAAACGGTACACGTCACATTAACATATCTGCGTTTGATGTTGAATACCCTAAGCGGTACCAAAACTCGTGATTTGGACCCCTAAGAGGTACCACGAGCATTCCCGTCCTTTTTATGTGGGAGTCCCCCCTCCCCCCCACCTCCTTCCCCGGTGACTGGGTTCCTGCAGTACGATCTTACAGGGAAAAGGAGGCCGCGCGCCGAACGCAGAAAATGATGGGTAACATATGACATATATGACGAGAATTTTATTATTGGTCGCCAAATAAACTGCACAGTGAACGATGCGTCTGTCCTGTTACGTGAGCTCATACAGTAAGCAGTTGCCAAGGCAATGCATCAACGTGACATTTTAGAGTCGTCATTATACCATTAATGCTCAGTTTTACTGTGTATTCTAAATTAGCCAACTTGCAGTCTTTTATTGGACGCTATAAAGTTAAAAAAAAGTTGGAAACTGAGCGAACCACAACATTCAGTTAAGTGTTGACCAACGGTGGGGTGCATTAAATTCTATGTTCACTATTCATTATATTGAGTATAAATTTATTATAACTTAAATATTTAAGAAATATATTGTTGACTGATGTATCGGTTATTGTAGTCTGTTCATGGCATGCTGATCATTCTAAATATCACGATAGGATTATGCTACGAATACGATACGATACTAAACGGCTATTGTTGTAATTGAACTGCTAAATGTCAAACTGTCACAGCATCCCATCCAAACTCAACACCGTTTGACTCTGTGGAACATGTAAGGATAAACTGGATTTTAGGGAATAATTTTGGTTGCGTTGCTAAGGGTGCGTTTCTTTAATAGATCCATGATCCAAAGTATCCAATTTAAATAATAATAATAATACCTTTATTAAAAGTGTCAGAGTGTTTAGCTTCCCAGCTAATTGTGGACACTACTTAGAATAATAATTAACTAAACTGGACTAACTAACTAAACTAATCAATAGCTAAGTACTATATTAAAATTCTAGATAGTAATAAGGTCCATTTTCTAAAACCGCACTATGGACATCTCGAACAGCATAAATTACAATTAATACATACGTCCTCCACAAGAGCAGTAAGATCTTTTTTCTTATGCTACTTTTAAAGTTGTCCAGCGTCTTTCTATTTCTATCTGTTGCACTCAGCCTGGACCAGAGCCAGGGACCAAAATATCCAAGCGAGTGCTTACCATAACGTACTGTGGAGAATCGGGGCAAATTAAAATCCGCGTTCCTAAGGGAATACCCTTTGCTCGAACTATTGAAAAGATCAGAAATATAGTTCGGTGCAATACCGTTTTTAACTTTAAACATTACAGTTGCAATGTCCTGAAGCCGTCTATTATATAGACTTGGCAGATGTGCCCGGTTTAAGAGCTCTTCGTAAGATTCAGTTTTAGAATTAAAAACCACTCTGAGCGCACGTTCCTGTACCCTTTCAAGCTTACGTCTATCTGATTGTTTGCAGAAATGCCACACTATGTGGCAGTAGGTCAGATGCGGGAGTATTGCAGTCCTGTACAGTTGTAATTTTGCTTCACATCCAATCATTTTTCGAAGTCTTCTCAGGACCCCCACCATCCGGCTCGCCTTTTTACATACGTCGCTTATATGATCAGAGAAAGAGATCTGATCGTCCATGTTGACTCCAAGGATCTTCAGTGTTCTTTTAGGCTTAATTTCTTGACTTCCAATTGACAAGGTGCATCTTTCATTCACATCCTCCTTATCCAATCGGGGGGCTATGACTAGGATCTGGTATTTCTTGGGTTTGGCCTGTAGAAGGTTTGCCTTGTACCACTGCGACACATTTTCTGCCTCTTTCTTGAAGGCAGAAGCTACGGGCTCGATGTTTTTCCCATTGAAGTACACCTGGCGATCGTCTGCATACATAAATAGGTTGTCTGTTTCAACATGCTGGCATAGATCATTCTGGAACAAATTCCAGAGCAACGGCCCAAACGATGAGCCCTGAGGGCAGCCCCTCAACTGTTCTTTCCACGAGCCAACAGCTCCATTTACTTTGACGCGATTCTTCCTGTTCTCAAAGTAAGAACGCATAAGTTCCAAGGATACATGGTTGAACCCGTAAGCTTCAAGTTTCTTTATCATGAGAGCGTGATGCAGAGAGTCGAATGCTTTGGACATGTCTGTCGATAAGACTGCCACACATTCTTTACTATCAGCCGCCTTTCTCCAGTCCTCTGTCACTCGAATTAGATTAGTCTCGCAGCTGTGTTTCTTCCTGCAGGCTGACATCGTATTGTAAAGGTGCATTATTTCGGTGATCTGTTTGCAAAGTAGTGATTCAAAGACTTTCGCAACTGAATTTAAAACAGTAATAGGTCGATAATTAGAGCAAACAGTTCCATCATCCCTTTTGAAGACTGGTATCCACTGTCCCATTTTCCAACTGGCTGGCCACTGTCCACTGCGAATACACGTGTTGAAAATTTGGGTCAATGAGGGTGTAAGTGCCTTAGCAGATAAATTCTGGATATGATCCAGTGAATCCGTCCTCAGTGTGGATCACACGGATTCATTATCCGGATTTGGATTTCAGTAAAGAAACAGAGAATCTGTTTTTGGATTAGTGATCCGGATTTGGTTTCCTAAAAAGAAACACACCCTAAGTTCACCGCGGAAATGTGATGGATTCGATTATTTAATGCAAATAACTCTGTCGCCGCTAATTATTTAGTCCCGACGAAACTTTCTGTGGCGACACGAAATACTTCTGGGAAGATAACAGGCCGAAAACGAAAACCAAAGCTACAATGAGCTTTTGCCGTAAAACAAAAGCGATCTATGCTTTACACTGTACATGACATAAATGCTTCTGCTTATCGTACATTGCCTGTTGAAATGTTTCTTCCATTCGATCATGTAGCCTTTGCTTCGCAATGGTCATTGTATACTAGAAATGAAACATACACCGAAATAGTCCTGAGCATTGAGTTTGCAGTCACAAATGGACTGAACACGCTGTGAACAAAACCGCAATAATATTGTAAACAAGTCTAGTGTTGGGCTCGTGTTACATTCATCGCTTTCAATTTTATATTTGTTACAAAGCACGAATACTCGAAAGCCTGATAGAAGTGAAACGCATTCAGTTAAAAAACCAGACAGACTAGTATTGAAGCGAAGGCTGGATTGATCGTGGCCTCTGATTAGAGTCAAACTGTCAAAATCGATTCATAAAAAGACAAGTCACGCATTACTCAGCTTTACTCGGTGGCTAACCGTTTCGCTTCTAAGCTCAAAATGCATAGTCGCTCAACCTTTAAGAACCAATTGTATGAGTGTAGTAATGATAAATTTATAGTTTAATCAGGTTTCATTTAAGCAAGGTGTCAAAAGCCAAGTTCTCTATACTGTGTGATATATTTCTGGTGAGAAACTGGAAGTCTCTCGGGAGTTCCGCTCTTCTCTCTGCTTTCTATTTTAGTTTATTTTGCCCTCGCCCCAACTAACGCCGCGAGCTCACTGGCAACGCCAGTCCACGTCAGCGTGTAATATACTCTCATCTTACACGGTTATTTGGCCAATCAGAACGCGCGTAGTATCATAGTTATTTTATAGTTAAGAAATATATAACGCGTAACCGTGTAATGTAGACAGGATATTACACGGCGGCGCGAAGATATGAATTTTATTTTCGAAACAATATTTTACGAACGAGCGCTTCGCGAGTGAGTAAAATATTGTTTTTACCACGAGAAAATAAAATCCATATCTTCAAGCCGCCGTGTAATTTTCTTTTTATTATATTAGGCACGAGTGTTTTACGAGAAATTGCACAAACAACCGTGCAAAAGTGGGAAATGATGCCAACGATATCCTCACTAGTGAGGATATGGAGAATACGCCACTCGGGTCCCGGATGTAGTTTCGTATGGATTTTACGCACGGTATATTTCCAGTAAAACACTCGTGTCTATATAACACTGAGTATATTAAACTGTTATTTAGCCAATCAGGGCGCGCGTAGTATCATAGTTATTTCATAAAATACATTATAAATACTGCATAAGCAATTATTGGACAAGGTCGAGTAAAATATCCTGATTTGACAGTGGCGATAAGATCAATTATTTCCCGATGCCGGAGGAAGAGGCAAATAATTGATCCGCGAGACATTAGCAAATCACGATATTTCGCGATAACTGAGTTCAATAATTATAATAGTTTTATCATTCTAGTGAGCTTGCACTTCACAAAATATTTGGCATAAAACGCGCGTTGTAGCGAAAACGACCTGCTATGTTCACACAGGTGGAGAAAACTGCGCGTGATCAGAGTAGTGTTGGCAGTTGACTCGCCGAAAACAGTAGAGCGCATGAGAATGCACTTATTTGTAGGCAGTTATTTGCAGGTGACGTAGCAGTCTCTCGGCCAATCGAAAGAGAGGAAAAAAAATATCGAATGATAACATAATTTATTTGAAAACCTTTCCTCTGGTACGGTTTCTATAATTCCGGTAGTTGAAGACCTCCTTTGTTACTATTTTATTATCACAGTATTACTACTAAAACATTTAATCATGTACAATGAGAATAATACAATTTTTATCATATATATACCCACAATAGGCTTTTCAAATCCTGTTACAACTTACCACTCAAGACTGCTCCCCTGGCAAGTGATTGACAGATGTCACTAGGATTTGCCACACCATCTTCAGGAATCCACAATCCTCCCTAGAAATAGATTTCAAAATATATTAAAGAACTTCTTCGGTTAGAGCACTATGACACCACAAAGCAAAAGATGCTTTCCTGTAGAATACATTCCTGAACACTTCTCTCTCATGCACACACCACTTGCTCGCCTCCTCTCTGTCACACCTCAGCCAGTCCACATAAAGTTATTACAGTATTCCAGGATGTTGTTCTCTCTGCTCACCACACACACACACCCCCCCCCCCCCCCCCCCCCCCCGACACACACACCTTTTTGATCCATTCCACTCATTCAGATCTTTGGTTTGCTCTATTCCTACCTCCCTTGTCTACCTGCACCCAGCCCACAGCCTGATACCTTCCACTCGTGACCCTTTCACCTGCACCCTACCTCTCAAAGTGTTGCCGTGTAAATGTTTGTACTGTTTTCCCTTGTTAGTCTTCCTTAAGTTTTGTAATAACTGTAAATCTATTTCCTGTTACATTTTTTCTATCACAATATTTATTGTGGGTTGGCAGCAGGTGAAGCAACCTTTGTTTGTTAAATTCATCTGGCATGTGTATGCTAAATATGTCAACAAATAAAAATAAAAATATTTTTCACCATGATGTCATCACTACGCAAGCCAAGACTCCAGAGTTCTGCAGCTTCCTTTGGTGAAACAATCTCCACATTGATATTAAATGCCCTATAAGTGAGCAAAATACAGCAATACAGATGTTGAATTAAATTATAAAGGATTTAGTCCAAAGAATCAGATCTTTATATTACTACCATTTTCATGAATGAGGGGCACGGAAATATACATTCAAACGCCTTTTAGGCGGCCACCCTTGAGGAAAAGACAAGTGGCTTGCTTAACAGGGGTTGGCCATTTAACAGGAATTTGTCAGAAATTAGCATTTTAAGGTGTGGTTTTTTCTTGAAGAAACATCACTTTATTTAAAAACAAATATGCTTGTGGCCTGTAATAACTGTTGTATATTATGATAGAAATGTCTATTTGAATGTCTTTACCAGTCTTAACCTATATTTTCAGATTCTTATTTTGTCATCACCTTTTTCAAAACAAATTATTTAAACTGCATGTATTAAATTTTTGGTGGCTGCTTAATCCAGTAGGGTTAAAAACAATAAGAAAAACCTCATCGAGATGGCCAGGGCCATTTGTTAGGGGTTTCATTTACAATATTATACTGGCAATAGTTTCAAGATTTTGATAATTGGCCTGTAGGAGACCATGCAGTAGGGTAGAGTATAAAAAGGGTCTTCCAGATGGAGGGCTGGCATGAAAGGAATCATCCAATGTTGGACCCTTATAGAGAAAGCATGATTGCAAAGTAATTGATGATGTTAATTTTGTATGTGTGTGTGTCTGTGTGTGTGTGTGTGTGGGGAGGGGGGGGGGGGGGGGGGAGGGGGTGTGATGAGAATGTGAAAGTAATAAAACAATGCAGTGTGAATTTTACAAACCTGGCCTGGTCTGCCTTTCTCTTCAGAAGAGACATACGTTCCTTAGTTCGAGCAATGATTAAGCCACCACACGTTTTGAACCCTACAAAGCAAAAAGAAAAAAATTTGACATGGTGATACCAGATGGCTCATTGCAACTTCACCTGGGGTTGCCAAACTTATGCCTCCTGGGGGTAAAAATTTGCACTGCAATAAAAAAAATAAAAATAAAAGTATAGCACTAAGGGTTCAATAAAAAAAATAGCTACAATTCATCCCAATAGTGATATTGCAGACTGCAAACTACAGCTGAGATGGACAAATATTTTGGCAACATGTACGGAGTGCAAGTCTTTGTATCAAAAACTGACTAAACCTAAAACTTTTATCAGATTCAGCATTTGTGATGATTAGTTTACACTAATATTATAAATCACCCTAGCACTAAAACAGGATCTTTTCATACAAGGTCTCACCTGTTGCTAAGCCTGTCTCCTCTTCCAGTTTACTGTACAACTCACAAGCATAATCAGACAGCGCTGTTCCTGAACTGGTACCACGTAGTTTTCCTATCAGTCCTGCAGCATGCCAAGTAGTACCACATGACAAGCTGAATAAAACAGTTTTGAAGGTGAAAGTAAGAAAAAGAATGAAAAAGTGGACGACAGCCTTGCATTAGCTGACAGTATGTAATCAAGGTATCACCCCCCTAAACGACCACTTTCCAGCAGAATTTTATTTAAATGGCATCAATTGACTAAACATAGGCATGCTATATATCAAACTGTCTGTTATTAAATTGTCTAGCTGCTTCTAATAATTTCTGTTGTTAATACCAAACATGGCACATGTTATTGTGCAATCATTGAAGTCATATATTTTTTACTTAATCTCCCTCAATTTTTAACTGAACGAACAGAACAAAACTAACGGCCTTTTAAAAGGGCTCATGGAGGTTTAAAAAAGTGTCTCAGTTTTTTTTACTTTGATTCAAAACTGTTTTGATTATTTTGATTTTAACGATGTGAGCAATTTTCACAGCTTACATTAAAATGTTCATAAAAAAGTTTGAAGCCAAATTTCAAAATTCACACTTTTGTAGACCCCCATAAGCTCTTTCATGCACTGTTGGTTTCGTTCTGATTAGTTGAAAATTGAGGGAGATTAAGTAAACAATATATAAAAAATATGACGTCACTGATTGCACAATAGGTTCCCCAAGCTCAATATCCATGACAACCACCACCAAGAATCAATATGCTGATTTGCAACAAACATTTTGATATTTTGCATGCCAATGTTTTATGTTTTTTTTGTCAAGAAAAAAATTAAAACCTGTATGGCATATTAGAGGGGGGAGGGGGGGGGGGGGGGTAACCTGACTTTCAGGCTTTTTTCTGGGGAGATGTGGTATAGGGGCAAGAGAGAGAGGAAAAAAGCCTGACACAATAATTGCCACTGAAAGAAGCCTTCCGCCCCTTCACATATGTCACCATATCTTCGGCCAATCAAAAGGACCTCTGGTTTTTGATTGACATGCATCCAGTTGCAAGCGGCTCCTGGTAAACAAACTAGGCTACTCACTGGTTCAAGAAAATTAAATTCATTCTTGCAAGTGATTTTAGCTGATTGAGCGAGACATATACTGAACAATTCTGCCAGCGCATTCAAAACAGTTGCTCATTTAATTAGAGTGGTTTTTTTAGTTTTTCTTTGAGTTGTTTTTAAATTCGTTGCTTTATTTCAATTCAAATCAAAGGTTTTAACTTAAACTCGATGGCACTTGAAATAAACTTAAGCACTGCAGATACTAGTGGGGCAAGAGGTTAAGATTTGCTTTAATTTTGGAAAAGATTTAGGCTTTCTTTGAGGCTTACAAAATGAAACAATTTCATGGCTGTAGCTCATTAAATATGTGCATGGTGCAATGTTGACAAGTCCACGTCTGCGCGTGCGATTCTTTTGTTTATTATCCAATCAGCACAATGTCCAGAATCTGGACGTTCAACACGGGTCATTGCATGGGTTTGTGTCAGGCGTAATTTTCATTTCTCTCCTCTCTCCCCAGTCTATTAGGTGGAGAGAAAAATTAGCCTGATACTCAGGTTGGGAGGGGGGGTCTAAATGGTCCTCAAAGTACCAAAACCAACTTACACAAATGAGATCTAAATAATTATAGCAATATGATTCACACAGTCATTAAAGTACAGGACATAACTGTAATAGCATATTAAGACAAATGTACAATGTACAGTAGTATACACAAAAATTCATCAACCTCATCAATGCTACAGCTGCATAGTGTAATAACATAGCAAAATTACCAAATCAAACAAACAACATATTTACTGTAAGTATACAGTGTAATGTTTGTTTTAATTGCAGGTGATCACAAATACCATATAGGTGTCTCCAGTGATTATTATAGGTAATTGCATGATTTTGAGTGCAATTTGGAATAAATTAGCTCAAGTAAATTTTTCAAAGACCACAAAATTGCACGAGTGCCACGCGAGTGCAATTTGTGGTCTTTGAAAAATTTACTCAAGCTAATTTATTCCAAAATTGCACTCGAAATCATGTGATTACTTGTTAATAACATGCATACAATAATTTACGTTGCACAATTTTTTTCAATTTTGTTACAATTCACAAGTGTCTCTCAAGAACTTTGTTTTCTCGCAAACATAATCAGAATTGTCCTGAGGAATGAAAAGACCTTTTGTTTTGTTTGGCTTTGCAAATACACGCGCCAGATGTCGGCAATTTTTAATTTCAAATTTCTGCACTCTTGATTTCACATTTTTGCACTGTTTTGACACTGTGTGCTCAGCCCAGAATGCAGAAATTATCATATGCATGTTATTAGATAAATAATTACCTTTGTCAACTATGTACAGTAGAAATTACCCACCTTCCTTGTTCCAACAGCACAATATCTTTCCATCCAAGCTTGGCCAAGTGGTATGCGACTGATGTTCCCACCACTCCACCACCACAGACAACAACTTCAGCTTGTGTTGGAGGAGCAGAGGAGCCTGAGTGTACACATCTCAGTTGGCTCTTATCATGGATCAGGTTGCAGTATTCTATGCAGGCTGCCACTGCATTGTATCTACCTCTTCCTCTGCATATTAAAAGAATTACATGTGCATAATTTATGGTACCGCTAGACCAATATTCTATCTCTATCAGGCCAACTTTACTGCAGTAAAACTTCCAGCCCATCTCAAACTCGCAACAGAATTGAAAAATAGTTTGAGATAGCGGGAGATTCAGACAGCTGCGTTTTACTATTGGCGAAATTCTATCAAGTTTATTTTCAAGGGAAATCAAATTCTGTTCGAGACAGTGGGGTCACTTCAAGATGACAGAGTTCGAGATATAGCGGGTTTCTATTGTATTAGAACCTCACAAAACATGAAAATTGTGCAAACTGGTTGATCAGTGACAAAAAGAAAAAAATTACACCTACTGTATATCACAGTATTTCAAGACATGGCTCTACACAGAGGTTGATTAAGCCATTGACACAATAAACACCTTCCTCCACCACAAACAGAGAGAGGGGAGGAGGGGTTAGAAATGGAGTTTCATGGGACCCCTCAACCGTTTTCCTTTATTACAATTTTTGATGAGGTATCAACCTTTTAAAAACTGTAAATTTCGAGCCCTCCCGCAGTCATTACTAGAAACAGCACGCTATCACATTTGCATTAAAAATCGCATATGAAAAGGTATATTCAGGTGGGTTCACTGGTGACAATCAACAGACTCTCGACAGGACGTCTACATACGTTCATATGGATCTGAGGAGCGCCATCAAATATGTAATGTTATTACACGACTTCACATTTTCAAGTGCAAATACGGGCATTAGGCCCTGTTTATATGAGAAAAAGTTGGCCCGGGGACACGAGTCACGCTCCTCCCCGAGTCACCCTGGGCGCGCCAACTATTCACATATTTCTTTATAAATCAAAGCGAACGTTTATATGACAATCACAACTTGCCTCGGGGAGGAGGGTGACCCTGGGTGCCGGGCCAACTTTCTCCATGTAAACACTTGGGAAGGGGGGCCAACTCGCGTTTTCGAACGCTGTTAAAACAAAAGTTCGGCATAATCGAAAAAAAAAAGAGCACAGTAATCAACGATAACACGATCTATCTTCGGTCTGTCCTCTTTGGGCTTTATAAACTGAGTCTTAAAAATTCTTTCCTGTCTCTTGATTGAGAGGGCCAGCTTTGACCCGGTTCCCGGGACAACTTTTTCTCATATAAACAGTGCCTAAGCCACACTCTTCATG
Source organism: Plumapathes pennacea (assembly GCA_964036295.1). Taxonomy (NCBI): domain Eukaryota; kingdom Metazoa; phylum Cnidaria; class Anthozoa; order Antipatharia; family Myriopathidae; genus Plumapathes; species Plumapathes pennacea. The sequence continues at coordinate 25,532,807 of OZ038463.1, read as the reverse complement.
TCAGCCACTATTTTATGCACAGAGAACAAAGTTTTACCTCGCAAAACCAAATCGTACCGTCCTGTGCGCGACACGAAACATCTTTCGTCAAAACCACCTAGACCGAGAGGACCTGGAATCTAATTTTACGAAATCTTCACGATTTAGTTCGGACTCCGAACGCTTTCACGACGGTAATAAAATGCGAGTCTGTCTGTCGGCCATGCTATATGTGATCATGTGCATGACCGTTGGCGATTATAAAGAAATGTATGTGGGTAATTGGTCGTTCGCCGAGCGGCGGTCTTCGGGAACTATTAAACCTAAAATGTGGCTAAATATGTTTAGTTGCAAAGTTTATATTTTACATTGCTCCAAACATTTTTTTTTTTTCAGCTTCCGTTCGGAGCGAGGTTAGATAACGTGCAACTAAACATATTTAGCCACATTTTAAGTTTAAGAGTTCCCGAAGACCGCCGCTCGGCGAACGACCAAAATCCACATACATTGCTTTGATCGCCAACGGTCATGTTCTTTCGTAATAGCAAGTGCACCCGTTACCCGCTACCCGCGGAAAAGACCTGCCGTAGCAAGTGTCACATATCACTGCGTGACAGACAGCCTCTGGTCTGAAGAGAGCTTTGACTTTTAGATTTAAAATATCGGATAATGCCTGGCTTTGCAACTTATTAAGGAGTTCAAAACAAAACAACTTCAAAGTTCTGTTTTTAGTCACAAAAATGCAAATTTGAACTCAAGTCCTTAAGTCAATCAATGAAAAACTGCGACCACACGCACCTGTCATAAATTGCCCGGTAAATTGACAGCTTGATTGTCAGTCAATGTGAAAGACTACTGATCGATGTTTTAGCGTTTTAGGATTTGTACGCGGACTGATTTCAACCGTTCATAAGCGGTGTCGCCGTGAATGTCAACGTCGCGAGCCGCTCGAACGGCCAATATGAGTGCAGCCACGCCGTGCATGAGGAGCATGATTTTAAACCTTACGAATGTCATGTTTAGTGCGGCAGAAGCGCGGAGTAGTTCATTGACCCGTGACGCACTGCGAATTATTTCGGCTATGTTTAAAATCCGAAACCGGGAACCGGGAACCTGCAACCGGGAACCTGCAACCGGGAACCGGAAACTAGGAATCTGGGAATCTGGAAAACAGGAACTTGGAATTGGAAAGGGAACGCAGAAATTAGGAACAAAACGAGTTACAAAATTTTATTGAACGCTTGTCCTCTGTAAGAATCGTTTTCACTTAAGGTGGCTCGAAATAGTTTTTTGACGCGCGAAACACTGAGTAAGTCGAAATTTCATCATGGCCCACTCGTCTTCCACATCAAGAATCTGACTTCGAAAGACACATCGATCACACAAGGGACATGTGCGACCGGCAAATACCTGGCAAACACAAGAAACTTTTTCCACATTCGAGAAATATAGGTTATTTACCGGACAGGAGGTCCGTAATAGAGGAAAATTGTGCACGAATCCGGCTGGTAGTGTTTCTCAGGCCAGACATGTAGTACTTCCGTTGTAAAACAATTAATTCGGGAGCAATACTATTCCATACAACTTTTAGGTTTCCTCATCACGATGCGATTTGAATTCTAGCTAATTCTCGAGTTTGTCCTCAATGTCGTCCTTAAACTCAGTTGGACGTCCAAGATTTCTTTCAGTGCAATATTTCCCATCGCATACAGGTTCTGGTTAGATTATTCACTGTTCAACGACTGAAAAACGGAGGAAAAACTCAAAGCCGCTGGAGCGGCTCGCTGTGACAATTCATGAATGAAATTGGCGGCTTTGTACAAACTCGCCTTACATCAAATTTTGACAGCTGATTGCTGACAGCTTTTTGACTTCCGTTTCCGCTTTGATATAGTTTTCCAAAGCGTATAGCTATGAAAAACTAGCTAATCGTACAAAACCTCAGACTGAATCAGGCGCGTTTTTGGTGTAAGATACAGACACCGGAAAATAAAACTGCCCGCTCAGGAGAAATGCACGCGCAGGTAACGTGCACATGCGCAAATGCTGATCTTGTACACCCGAAATTTTGCGGTTTTCTTTCGTGTTTTTGCGGATAACTCCGCTCCGAGTAGGTGAATTGTCTCTATTTTTTCCTCATTCATTTAACTGAAGCCGAGAAAAGCCAACGTCTTTTTTAAAGAATTTCTGTCAACAGAAAACCAAATGAGAGAAAAAATGGATTTCCTGCAAAACGTGTTGACAGAATTTTACCAAATTTATTTATTTTGTCGCTTTCCGTACACAAAAAAATTGTGCAAAATTTCAAAAAAATTCAATGAAGGAATATGAATATACCTAACTTTTTCCCACTTTTATATCACTCACAACAGGTGACGTTGTGTCGCCATGCAACCGATATCTGCTCAAAATTTATGAGAACACACTCTTTATAAGAACTCAATGCCATAGACATAAAACCCTTTTGAGAAAGTAAAGGCCGATTAAACTAAACAGCGGGTCATTTCTTGGTCTATAAACTGCCAGAAACTATTACGAGCCACCTTAATGAAGAAAATTAATGATTTGTCTGTTTATCAGCCGGTTACAGTTGTTTACGGCTAAAATGGAATAATTGGTAGCATACTTGCAGGGAAATTTCTCTACAACAAAACCGGATAATTGCTCGTTGGGGCAACGCCCCGACGAGCTTAGGATTGCAGACCGTGTCTTTTTCTTCGTCATATATATATTTTTTTCTGGGTTACAAATCAGCACACGGTGATTGGTTCACATTGCCACGTGATATGTAATGACGTGAGGTGACTGCGCGAATAACTTGAGATCTAGTCGATTGAATCGCACGTTAATGGTTGTGTATAAAGTTATCTGTATGCCATCCAAACTTAATACCGTTTGGCTCTGTGGAACATGCACGGATAAACTAGATTTTAGGGAACGATTTTGGCTTGCGTTCTTAAGTTCACCGTGATAGCCGTAAACAAATGTTTGATGGGTTCGATTATATTTAATGGATACCGCTACAGGATTGCAAATAACTCTGTCGCCGCTTTTAGTCCCGGCAAACTTTGGGCACACAAAAGCTTTCCTTCAAATTTTTGATGTCGAAGTTCCATGTCTTTCAAAGTGAAATACGTATGTGCAACAAATACCTTGACCGCAAAGGCGGTAAACAAATGAATCAGGAATCGGATTTCATATCATTGTTTAGTTTTAGTTTTATTATTTGTGACACTCGGGCCGTAGAAAAGAAGCAGCCGGGTAGGTCACTGTGCGTATTTCTTGGCCAGGCGACGTACAACACATCTATTCGGACAAAGGTTGACTTTCATCATTTTTGCATCGAAATCTGTATATGGAGGTATTGCGACTTGCGTGAAGAACGTGACCAGCCGGTCAAGGCTTTAACTGGCACAAGTGCGACAATTATGGCCTGCCAATCGTATAATCGAACTTTAGGGAATCCGAATCAGAACTTTCGAAAGGCTATTGGCAATGAGGCGAGCTTAGCGACTGTATATCTGTACAGTTTACACTAACATTGGCCCGACATCAAAGCACTGCTATTCATCTCATGTCAAAATCGACAGTGCATAAATAGATAAGTCACGCATTACTCTTTTCTTGCTGGCTTACTTTTCACTCCAAAGCTCAAAATGCAGAGTCGCTCAACCTTTAAGAAGCAAGTTTATGAGCGTTGTAATAACAATTTACACCAATAGGTTTCATTTGAGCAAGGTGTGAAAAGTCAAGTTATCTATATTGTGTGATATTTTTCTGGTAAGAAACTCAAAGTCTCTTTTGGGAGTTTCGCTCTTGTCCCTACTTTCCATTTTAGTTTCTTCTGGTCTCGACCCCACCCAACGAGCTCACTGGCAACCCAGTCTTGTTACAAATATTCTATGGAATTTTTAAAAAATAAAGCAATATATGCAATGGGGCCCTACAATCATATCTGGTCTAAAGTTGGCATACTTTGACACAACACAAACAAATCTCAAATGAAAATGAATATTTTCTACGTTGGGAGTAAACCTGGCAGTTCCGGTGTTCCTGTCGCGGAACTGTCGAATATCCCGGCAGACGATAACAATGTCATCTAACACGCTTTCTGAAGGGTTGACAATCGGCTTTCCACATCCATAGCAGACGCGTACGGTCGTGCCAAGCAACCATTTTAAAGTAAAACCGCCTGGGGGCCTGACAGGTTTAGCGACCACGTTCCCCAGGGTGGAATGCTGACTGGCTATCCGGATAGCTGGTGTTGTTGGATGTCTTGCTGCTGCTGCTGCAGCTGTTGGGTATCTCGCTGCCGCTGCTGGATATGTCGCTACTGCTGCTGGATATCTTGCTGTTGTTGTTGTTGTTGTTGTTTCTACTGTTGTCACTGCTGGGTATCTTGCCGTTGTTGTTGTTGTTGCTACTGTTGCTGCTGTTGGGTATCTACCTGCGGCAGGTGATGAACCGACAGGAGGAACTGGTGTCTGGAACCCTTCAAACATGTCAACAGTTTCGGTGGCCGGTTCCTTTCTACTGTTGCTTCTTTTCCTTTTTGCTTGTCCTGGCTTCTGCCCCGCACTTGACGGACCTCCAGAAAGAGTTAAACTGGTCCATTTTGTACCCTGCCTGGACGTCCTGAACCATTTCAGGAACGGCAGTAGGCTGCCTTGCTTCTCTGCAACTGCCAAGACGTGTTCGCAAATCCTGGTGGATCTGTTTAGACACGCCTTGTCGCAGTGTAGTGCACTGCCTTTCCCAATTGATACGGTATGTATCTTGTTGGAAACACCAGCAACGATATACGACCCATCAGTTGCACCCGGCTTAGGAACGATAAGGCTTTCGGTGGACAGTAGTACATGCGCTTGGTGGAATAGCCTCCTCAAAACTGACATTGGCACTGTGGTAATGCCTGTTGACAAAAATACAATACAGTTATCACCAACGAATAACAGCTGGCAACATTTTTGTCATAGAAACTTGTATCGTGGGATATAATTTTAAACTTCCTCTTCTTTTCATATCAACTGAATTACCCGGATAACTGAAACACGCAGTCACCATGAAAGAGTGTAAAGAGGAGTGAAGATAAATATGAAGACAATGTATAGCACATGTAAGTCATACCCGAGTTTTCTGGAGAGACCGACAGACCACTCGATGTTGTTTCAGGACTCTCAAAAGGCGTGGACACAATCGCCTCTGGAGCAGAGGGTTCATGGTTGTTGCAGTCCATTGTTGCTTTTCGAATTTATCCAGCTGTTTTGTCCTTTGCGCTGCAGTCATCACTCACAGATCAATCGCACCACCACTCACAGATCTGTACTAGCACAGCATAAACAGTGTAACCGTCTACAGTGCATGGAAAACAGCGAGGGTAAACCCGGTGTTCATGAAAGAGGATGAAACAGAGTGCGGAAACTACCGACCGTTATCAATTTTAAGTGTACCTAGTAAAATCATTGAATCATGCGTAACAGACAGTATTGTTCAACACGTCTTCACAGACAACCAGCTGGTCACAGAACATCAATGGGCATACAGGAAGGACACTCCACAGACCTATTACTGGTCAATTTAACTGAGATCTGGAGAAGAGCCCTTGATTCCAAAAAAGTTGTCGGCGTAGTCTTCATCGATTTCCAGAAAGCATTCGATAGTGTATCACATCTCAAACTTATAAGCAAACTTGAATACTGTTTTGGAATCACCGGATGTCTACTATCGTGGCTGAAAGACTACCTAGGGCAAAGACAGCAGTACACCACTATAAACGGACAAAGGTCAGATTACGCTGAAGTGACCTGCGGTGTACCGCAGGGCTCCGCCCTCGGCCCATTCTTGTTCACATTGTATACAAACGACTTGCCGCTGGCGGTCACCTCTGGGACAGTCTTTATGTATGCGGACGATACAAAACTCTTTTGTATTGGCGACTCCGTGGACGAAGTTACTGAACTACTCAACAATTCGCTCAACGAGCTGTATACTTGGTGTAATTCGATGATCCGCACCCCGTGAAATGTGAGGCGATGCTACTCCACCGAGGCTCCTTCATCGGCCCACTCAACAAACTCACACTAGGGGCACATGAAATACGATGGGTCAAACACTCCAGATTGCTCGTAGTCACAATTGATGACAAACTTACTTGGTCCCGTCACATTGGCGAAGTAAAAAAGAGCTTCGCCAGTAAATTAAATACGATCAAAAGAAGCAGATTTCTGCCCAGACAAACGCTTTTAGATTTATATTTTAAAGTAATTCTACCCTCAGTAACGTACGCGATACCCGTCTGGGGTGGCTTCACCTGTAAGGACAATTTCAACTCTTTAGAATCCTTACACTGCAGAGCAGCCAAACTTATTTTCAATCTCCCATGGGATATGCCTACAGTGGACGTTCTGAGAACGGCAAAATGGGACAACCTATTTTTTATATATAAAACTAGTTTAGTGAAATTAATGTACAAGTTATATCATGATTTAGCACCGAACAGCATGTACCACATTATAGAAAGACCCAATAATAATTATATTTTCAGAAATAGCAACAAACCCAAGGTGCCCCGGTTCAATACCTATTTCATGAAAAACTCTATCGCCCATAGGGGCCCTATAGTTTGGAACGCACTTTCAGCGCACTTACCCTGCGATGAAACACTATCTGCTACAGCGTATGTGAAATGGGCCAAAGGAACAAAAACACTTCGTAATATAGATTTTAACGCCCTATCTGCCCAGTCCATCCCAGATTTTAATGAACATTTTAGATATTATTAATTATACATTATACCAGCACGCTATTGTTATTGCTGTTATTATTATTAGTATTTTTAGATATTTATTATAGGAATGTTAGTTTTTACTAGTTATTAATAATTTAAATATAGGTTACTGATTAGCCTATTACTATTTGTTTTTATACACGACCCTACAAGCTGATGCTTAAACTCTTATCGTGCTTAAATAAAGATTATCGTATCGTATCGTATCGTATCGTCATTTGCTCCCGCCGAGCGTAGTTGATCTCGTAGATTTGTGCAAAGTCGGTATGGACCTTTTCTGAAAACTGCACGGTCTTCATTTCGAAATTGCTCGTCTATAACTTCTTTCACTGCTTCGATGAACTGATGTGGATTGTGGGCATCGAAGTGGAGGCGATGTTTAATCATGAAATGACCCGCTTCTGTGTCATTTGAAGTGTACGGTCTCGGAGGGTTTCCTAAACCTGCTCCTGTGCGAACGGATCTAATGAGACCTGATTTCATGTACTCTTTTTTCACAGATGGTGGGAGGTTCCGCGCCTTTAATTGTTCTTCTATGTTCTTCCTAAAATGTAAAGAGCACAGAAGAAACACAGAATACTTCAGAACTCTTCGAAGTCCGTCCTGTAGGGGCTTCTCGCCATCCGTCCCGCATGCCAAAGTACATTCCAGATTTGGATTTTTGCACACTAGCGTGTGGACAAAGGTTGCGTAGGTTCGCACCTCCTTGCACTGGTGCATGAGGAGAGGGCCAATGAAAACGAGACTTTCACCAGTTTCACTGTGCACCAGTTTTAAGTTCCGGTATGTTGTGGTAGTTAGACTGATGTTGCTTCTGAACACGTTGAAGGTGGGGTCTGCACCAAATATGGTAAATTCTCGTTGATTAGTGCAGAAGAGTTCCACCTCTTCCAGTTGGCGTTGATGGGCCAAAACACAGGCGCACTCAGGGTGAACTTGAACGGTGCGGATGAATCTTGAATCACCAGCCCTTTCCTCTTGTCTCTTGGCCTGTTCAAGGAGAATCCACAAAGACTGGTCTTCTGAAGCAAGCTTTGAGGCGAACCAGCTTTTCATGCACTGTGACGCGCATTGTACAAATCCCTTGGGCCCCTAGGAAGGGCTGCTGCCCCCCTGCCTTCAACAACATCTCCAGCACTCCTGTATATCTCATCAAGGCTCTGCTTCGGAGTTTTGCAAGCGCCAACTGTCTCCTTCATTCTCCTCTTAAGGCTGTGAAGGGATCTTCTGTACGGCTCTTGCTGGTGCTTTGCGTTTCCGTGTAGGCGTACTTCTACGGCGTGGGGCTCCTTATCGAATATATATTGCACCAAGCACATATTTAATTCTTGCCCCGTGATGTCTAAATGAGTCACAAAAAGGATAGAAATCAATAAGTAAATGACCCACAACCACAAAAAAAGTGCGAAAATACTTTGGGAAATGCATATAATCATAGGCATCATCATTATTATCGTCATCATCACCTCTGTCATTAATTAATCGAAGTAAAAAAGCGCGCTATTCATTACCTCCAGCTAACAGAACATTCTCTCACAATTCATATTATCATCCCATATTATTTTTTTAACCCATTTTGCCAAAACGTTTACAAATATGACCACAAATTCTCACCTGTCACAAAAGCAATCTTTTTGTGGAGGTCTTTAGCCTGTTTGTGCTGGAAGTAAAGACGACGCAAGACGTAAACGTCGTCGGTGCTGCCGCTTGGCTTTTCCTTGTACACTGCAACGGACTGTACTTTGCCATCGCCGCTCCGGCTCACAGTGCAATAGCGTCTGGGACTGCCTGTCCGGTGCCAAACTCCCATATCGTCAGATTTTATGTCCTCTGGGTGATCCAACATTGTTAGGTCGACTAATAAAGCCACATTAGTTGAAACGTTAATGGGCTGTTGGCAACATAAGCGCTGACTGTCCCATTGCGTCAGCATGATCTTCATAATTTGGCAAGAGTCATACGACGACCTTGTGTAAGACAGCACTGGAAGACTTGGATCTCCGTTGTACAAGGTGACTGTTTCAACTATCTCCAATTCGTCTTCACTGCTATCAGAATAGCTGAAAACATTTCAATAAAGATAACCATGAGTATACGAGTTTATCAAGCTAAACCTACACGTGTCCCCCCCTTATGAAGGTTTCGGCACGCCCATCACAGTGAGTATAAAATGCTATTATTACTACTTACATGTTGTCCACTGACGCATCTTCATCTTCCTCATCACTGAATTCGGATTCCCTGCGAGCCTCCGTTTTGACCTTTGCGTTGTAGAAAATACATTAAAAAGAAATCAAAACGGTAACGGAAAACATAACTTGAATTTTAAAATGCGTGCCGCGCATAGCGCATGGCAGAGGTATAGTGGTAATCATTGTTTATCAACACTTCTTCTTTTATCGTAATTTTTGCCAATCACGAAAAAAATTCTTTGTTTTAGCAGGTAATAGATCTTTGGTTGACACATAAATAACAATAGGTACGTTAACGTGATTATCGGCTTACAATAGTGCTATTTACTTCAGAATGTTAACTGCGTTGCTCGTTTCACGGACAAACACTACATCATCATCATCATCATCATCATCATCGTCGTCAACATTTCCATTGGAAAGAGACAGAAATGAACGATCAACGTTTATTAAAGAACAGCTTATAAAGTATGACTATCTAATGTTGGTTCAAAATTGAGATTATTACTCATGCCCCCTGGGGGGCGATGAGTCTAGCAATGCAGGTCGTTAATTTTTTTTCCTCCGTCGAGAATCTGCACACGGTAATTGGTTGTTGGCGATCACGTGATTGTGATGACCTACTTGTTATTGGCGAGCACTTGAAGAGAGAGAAAGACAAGTATCAATGTCTGTATGGTTTTCCTTGTGGTAGCGATTTTTGTTTAAACGGATAGCTAATATGCGCCTTCAACTTTACTAGTCTGCTCCGCTTCAGAAGCAATAATATTGATGCGCCGTCATGAACTGAATCTGGCAGTCCCAGTCGCTCGAAGGATTATGTTGGAATTATCTTGCTTTGCAATATTCTTTCTGTCGTAAATGAAGCGTCTGAGAATGTATAAACAAGTTTCACTCGGCCGTACGTGATTCGCGTCATTTTAACATTCCTGAGTGCAAATGCTCGATTATAGATACCGCTTCAACCAATGTATCTGTGTTCTGAGCAATATTTGTGTGGAAGAACATCGAATAAGCGGAAGACGTGGTGAAACTTAATAAAACTTGAACTCGAATTTACCCTGCGAGCAGAGCGTCTCCCTTTGTCGGAAACTCGGGGGCTCTGTGTAACGTGCGGCGTATACGAACAGTCGGCGTTTAACTTCGTTTTGCGTGAAGTAAAGGTTCTTTGTTTATTGTCTGAGGATACTAAATGACTAATAGGTTTGAGGCAAATATCACGCGAGATATACAAGATCTGTCAATGAAATGTCACGAGGGTATTATGGAATGCCGAATCATCACTACTTAGCTTTCACTCACGCCGCTTTAACAAAAGCAGGGAAGACCGGCAGGCTATTACATCGAGAATATTTGTCGCTGATTACCTCGAAGTCGTCAAAAGCTCAAGGTTGATATCCGACTATCCGAGCCTAGTGTTCGCTCCACAAGCGTGATGCACGCCTTTGTTGTCACGGTATTCAAACGTCTGCAGCTTCCGATAGAGATTAATTTCGTCTCGACCCAGAATTTTGCATTAAAGCTTAATGCATAGCAGTCTTGAACATACTTGTGTATCAGACTTGTACATGTAGGATGTGTAACTTCTGAAATGGCGTTTTCATACGAAGCAAGCAACTTCACCACCGGGCAGATAAAATGGGAAGTATCATGTTTTAATGTGCTGCAGAGATAAGTCTAAAAAGCTGTCAATTACAGCTACTTGAACATGATGCACACGCTGGAAAGATTAGCAAAGACAAAATAAGACTAAAAAGCTGTTATTACAGCTACTTGTACATAATACATACGCAAAAATTCCAACATCTGCTTCAGAGATAGGCATAAACAAGCAATATTAAAGAGAGTGGCACTGAGAAAAGCTATTTGTTGTTGCTGTTAGGGTCTTCGTTTTCCGGGTCATAGGCCTTCGTTTTCGTTACAACCCGGCAGTGTCAAGACGAGAACTCCAGTGGAGATGACGCAGCAACTTCACCCACTGTGCAGTCGGTTGATAGGTATAAGTCACCAGTTTTATGGGATGTGGACACTACAGATAGCCGAAAGTGATACCGGGCATCATGTTCTAAAAGCATTCCAACATGAGATAAGGCTATTTCGCCAGTCAATCCCATTACAAAATGACAACACAGTTCCTCCACAAAACATGTCGGCTTGGAAATTCACTCAACAAGGTTGCCAGGTTATATATAGCAAGCGTCACACCAGTATTGTCACGTGCATCGGAAAGCAAGTTCAAAATGCTCCCGGCAAAAACGATCACTCAAGACAAAAGCAAATCACTCATTGAAAATATTATTCCGTATGAAGCATCATACCCGGCATGAGTACACTGGCACTGTCAGTCTAGTTTCTAGAATACATTGCAGCCCTTCTCTATAGCCTCCAAAACGTTCAAAGCATTTTAGTTACGCCTAGAACAGTACTACTTACATCATGTTTTCTAATTGCGCATCTACATTTTCGACAGGCTCCGTTTTAACCTGTGCGCTGAAAAAAAGTACAGTGACAGGAATTATAATTTAGACTTTTCATAATGACATGCCAGGTATATCATGCAATAGCGTGTTATTTACCTTCGAATGTTTGCCACGGTCGACGTTTCGCGGACAAATATTACGTCATTGTCAAGAAGTCCACTTGAAAGAGAACCAAATTTACTGAGTTAATTGCTCGCGGGGTGTGGCCCCGGCGAGCTTAAAAATGGAGTTTTTCTTCTTCTGGGTCGAGAATCAGCACACGGTGATTGGTTCATATGATCACGTGATATGCGATGACGTAAACCGTCGCCCGGCTGGCTCAGTTGGTTGAGTGCCGGTCTTTCGTGCGGGATGTCGCAGGTTCGAACCCCGGCCGGACCAGCACTCAGGGTCTTAAAATAACTGAAGAGAAGATGCTGCCTTTGTTTCTAACAGCAGATGGTAAGATCTTCCCTTGGCTCGGCTGACTACGTAAAATGGCGGTCCCGTCTCCCTATACTTCTATACTTGATGACAGGGGGGGACGTAAAAGAACCACTGAGGACGTAATCAAATCTCTGGCAGTGACCACCCTCAGTGCCTGTACTCCACAGTAATATGGCGAAGCCAAATTGTTGCTGAAAAGCCCCTTGAGGGGAGCATCAATAAAAATATTTATGTACGTATGTAACTTGAGATGTGGCCAGTGAATTGCTCGTTACTTGTGTGTAAAAGTTAACTGCATCCCATCCAAACTCAACACCATTGGGCTCTGTGGAACATGCACGGATAAACTGGATTTTAGGGAACAATTTTGGCTTGCGTTCTTAAGTTCACCGCGGGAGCTTTGAGAATAGCCGTAAACAAATGTTTGATAGATACCGCTCGGGGATTGCAAATTTCTCTGTCGCCGCTAAATATTTAGTCCCGACGAAACTTTCTGTGGCTTCTGGGAAGATAACAGGCCGAAAACGAAAGCCAAAGCTACGATGAGCTTTAGCTGCAAAACAATGGCGATTTATGCTTTACTTTGTACATGACATCTGTTGCCTCATAAAATTCTTCTGCTTATCGTACTTTGCCTGTTGAAATGTTTCTTTCATTCGATCATGTAGCCTTTGTTTTGCAATGGTCATTGTATACCAGATATGAAGAATACACCGAAATAGTCATGAGCATTGAGTTTGCAGTTCACAAATGACTGAACACACTGGCTGTGGTCACACTAGAAAGCTAAATCATGATTTCGCACCCTAAATCTTGATTAAGGAAACCGCAAGATAAATCGTGATTTAGAAGAGGCGGCATTCGTGCTCTCTTGAATGTATCAAAGATGACAGATAACTTTATAATCCGATTAGATAAATGAAATAGAACACGTTCTAAAGGGCAGCATCTGAACTTTGGAGTAGTAAAAACTTTGGCCTTTGCAGACGTTATCATCGGTCTCTTGTTTTGCTAAGAAAAGTAATATGGAAAGCCCGATCCAGACGACTGAAAAGAATCAGGATGCTCATGCTCCAGAGGGAACGGAGGAGAAGGCTGGTTTTTGGCTTGCACATCATAGTGCTTTCCGAATCTGCTGGAACGTTAAAGTTAAACGGAGGTCGATCGGACATCTTAAGAGAAGTTGCGAAAAAAGTGCGGGAACTGATAAAAGTGAGTTGTGGTGCATGATTACGATCAATACGGGGGCTGACGTCGGCAATTCGATGAAGCGTGCTATTGGTTCATGGAACAAGAGTTAGATAAATCACCTTTTAAATCGTACTTTTGAGATGATTTAGAACGAGAGTTATTTCTTTCAACTAAGCCGCTTTCGATATCACTTTACAACATTAATCAGTGCGGTTTCCACTGGGCAGTTTTTACGGTCACACACAGATTTTGGCTAAATCGCGATTAAGCACTGCTAAATCGTGATTTAACTTTCTAGTGTGACCACAGCCACTGTGAACAAAACCGCAAAAATATTGACGTAAATAAGTGTCGTGTTACATTCCTCGCTTGTTACAGAACACGAAAACTCAAAAGCCTGATAGAAGAAACGTATTCAGTTAATAAAAGAAAACACAAAAGTATTGAAGCGAAGGCTGGATTAATCGTGGCCTCTCGTTAGAAATAAGAGTCGAAGTCAAACTGTCAAAAATCAACTGTGCATAAAAAGATATGTCACGCATTTTCAAAATGCAGGGTCGCTCAACCTTTAAGAAGCAAGTGTATGAGTGTTGTAATGATAATTTATAGTTTAATCAAGTTTCATTTGAGCAAGGTGTCAACAGCCAAGTTCTCTATAACTGTGTGATATTTTTCTGGTGAGAAACTGGAAGTCCCTCTTGGGAGTTCCACTCTTGTCCCTACTTTCCATTTTAGTATATTCTGGTCTCGACGCAACTCACACCGCGAGCTCACTGGCAATGCCAGTCTAGTTATAGTTTAATAGGGGGAAGTTCATTTACTTTGACAAGGGGGTATGAGGATCTTAAAATTTGAAGAATGAAATTTTAGCAGCCCTCCTTGCTAGAGTTTTTCCCTCCCCCCCAAAAAAGTCTTACTTTTTGTTAACCCCCCTCAATAAAGAAACAGTATACATTTTGAAATTGAACCCCAACCAAAACGGTGCTCCAACCCTCCTCCAAATGTAATGTTAATGCCCGATTTTAATGAAAGCGCGGTTTGGCCAAAATACGAGAAACGATGTGCGCATATGCTATTGATTTAGTTAATTGGTTTGGTTTATAGATTCATTCACTAAAGTTCCGGTTTGTTATTGAACGAGAGATTATAGTTGGGTTCACACTAGATCACTAAGTCGACTTAAGGAGCCTAAGTCTAAGTCTTCTTAAGTCTTCCTAAGTCGACTTAAGCGTTCACACTAGAAATAAAAAGCAAGCCGAGGACATATGAGACGTCCTTCAAGACGTCCTTCAAGCTGTCATCAAAACTCACTTATGAAGCCCAGTTTTTATCCCTTGGGAAACGCACTAACGCAAGACGTGTTCAGGGCGTAATTTGTTCTTTTAACTACAAAGCCAAAATGATCCCAAGAAACAGAAGAATATCAATCGTAGCTGCAGTCTTTTACCTGTCTTCAACTAATGATCAACAGAACCGCTTTGAATAATCTGATTTTGATCAGGTAACGAATGCAAGAGCAGATCGCATCACAAAACGAGCATTTTATGCTCTCGATCGCTCTACTCAATCTGATTGTACATCTCTGCTGTTAATCGTATCACATGGACGTGCCAACAACGTGGTTGTGCAACCCGGGGTTGGGGTGTTACTAAACCGCGAAACAGCGAAACAACGAAACAACGAAACAGTGAAACAGCTATAATTATTATCTAAAATTAACGGTAATAACTAATACCGAGATTATTACAGGGAAACAGCTAAAATTTACTGCCATAGCTAATACCTATATCTGAAGGATGATTATTGAACCTATTGCTCAAATAAACAAGCCCGTTGTCATGTTGCGTCAAGTTGGCATCAATGTCTTTCCGGTATTTCCGGAGTGCTGTAACACACTTTTTTTTAAGTAACAGCATCAAAGAAAACAGATTTCCAATCACACATACCGAATACTCTAATGGTAAAATAGCGAAAACATTTGACGAAAAATACTAGAATGAAGGGACTATAATTAATTGAGTCATTTCCAAGTGGGACCATACCATCACACCCCACAGTGACACTATCTGAAAAACAGAGTTTAATTATCACCAACGGTTGCGGTTCCGTGGGCTAGCGATTTCCGTACGCCGTGAAGAATGATCAAATTCCTTAGTTTCACGACAAGATCCCAGATGGATTTGACTCGTCATACAGCAATACCTAATTCATTTTGTATCAGATTTCTGTGTGACTCATTCAGGGTAACACCTGTGCAAAAAACTGCCACACATAATCTCGTTTTAATATCGAACATGAAAAGGGGATGCAGTCAAACTTTTCTAATACGGACAGCAAAGGGTCAGAAATTAGTGTAGTGCTCTTGTAGTGCTCTCCGCATTATAGATATTAGGTCATTCTAAAACAAAATCCTAATACAACCCGACTGCGGCTTTCATTGTATGAACAAAAGACCGATGGATAACATCTTTATAATCTCCTATCACTCTGTCACAAATAGGAAATTGTTACAGCCGTTTCGTTGTTTCGTTGTTTCGCTGTTTCGTTGTTTCGGGATGCACAAGTCAATTGTAACCCCCCCCCCCCACCTCGGGGAATGGTGGGGACATGGATTTTCTTTGTTGCAATAATCGACTATTCCCCCACCCCATGGGACATAATGTGCTGGCAAATCCCCCACATTGTGGGGCCAAAAATTGGCAAAATTTTACAAAAGAGGCTTTGCACAGAAAACTTCTCTCACGAACGAACCGCGTGGTCGAACTGGACGAGGCCGCATTGCATCATATTTTTGGTCAAATATCCCACCTTGAGCCCCACCTCTGTAGGTCGGGAATCATGAAGAGAAAATCCCCCACCCCTTCGGGCTTAAACACCTTTCAAATACGAAAAATGCCCCACATTGCCCCACCATTCCCCGAGGTGGGGGGGTGGGGGTTACAATTGACTGGTGCATAAGTCAGACTTAGTGATCTAGTGTGAACCCAAGTTATATAAACTTGCTGATTACAATTGGCAGTCAAAGCTTTTAACTCGAAATCTTATCAACAAACCATTTAGCATGTAATGGCGAGTTTACCTTTTGGTCGAGGGTCTATGTCGAAAGTTGAGGGTAACATGTCGATGGTTGAAAAGAGATCCTTTAATTTTTTTCCTGACAAAAGAAGAGAATTGAAATGAAGCAAAACTCTGAGTCGCAGCTATCAGTGAAAACAGGAACAGATTGATCTAATTAGCTACTTATACATGTACCGATTATCAAACGTGTTGACGGGTACACTTTGCCAAAATTGTTCATATTTGCATTTTAGAAATGTCCGCATTCCCAAATTTATCAAATTTGCAGTCCAGATGATGATCTGACAAACTCATCTGACATATATTACTATATATCCAAAAGAGTGTATTCTTCATCTGATTAGAGACTTTACTGCAATTATGTACTTGGGTGGTAACACTAAAGAGTCCCAGCTGGATGTAATTACACATCTCTGTTGTCACCATATTTATTTTAGATTTCTGGAGCCCGCCTACAAATCCGACACAGTAGTTCGTTTGATCATGAACACGGTAGTTAACTATTCTGTGTGTTTAAGTTCGGAATGGAAGATTAGTACTTCAAACTCAGGTACTGGTGAAACATGACTCACCAAACATCTGTATCAGATAATAGCCGACAGGCAGGCGCCTGTTGTGTAATAGCTGTCTCATACGTGAACTACTGCGAATAGTCTGACTTAGAGGGAGTTACCGTTTCTCCAGTGATCATAAAAGGTTATGGGATTGTTATGAGTATCCCTACATGTTAGACCAGCGAGAAAACTTTGGCCTTAAGACTGGAATGTCCAGCCGGACAGAAATATGAGGGACGTTTCAGTTTGAGACACCGGCAGTTACCCAATCAATCCAAGAATCTAAGACTTAAACAAAGTCCGCAACAAAGCGAAGCTGTTTTTAAAAGGATAAAAAATGATGAGACTTAAGATGAGAGATAAGTGATGACGAGATTTTTCAACACTCCGCATTTTCCATAAGAATTACATAAGACTCCTCATTTTCCATAAAAGTTACTTATGTTGTGTAATATGGAAAATCTGAGAACCGCGTAGCGATTTTTCTTTCCAAAAGTGTAATGCAACACGGGTAACAGGGTTACACAGGTAACAGGTTTACACAGGTAACAGGGTGACACAGGTAACAGGGTTACACAGGTAACAGGGTAACACAGGTAGCAAGGTTACACAGGTAACAGTGTAACGCAAGTAACAGGGTAACACAGGTAACAGGGTAACACAGGTAACAGGATGACACAGGTAACAGGGTAACACAGGTAACATGGTTACACAGGTAACAAGGTAACACAGGTAACAGGGTAACACAAGTAACAGGGTTACACAGGTAACAGGGTAACACAAGTAACAGGGTAACACATGTGACAGGGTAACACGAGGATTGGTCTCTTGGTCACAGGGTAGCCATCTACCAGGGCCGTCACCAGCTAACGGGTACATTTCAGGACATTTCGCTGTACACAGAGTAACAGAGACTTCACACAAAACTTGGAACATTTCGGGACATTTCAAGAAGGCTTACACCAAGTACTACCCTCATTAAAAGCAATATTTGGAATGATAGGATAAGAGAAACATAAAGAAATGCATCAAATTTACATGAGATTTTCGCCAGGACACAAACAGATGTTGTTAGGTATCGGAATACTAGCAAGTATTTTACCTGACATCACTCAAACATATCACTATAGAATGAGAAGAAACGATAGGATCAGTTTTAAGCAAAGAGAACAATATATGATAATGCACAACATTGGCCCTTCACCAGCACATTTCACTAGGCCAGGGTCTGCAGCTGATCGTTTGCCATGTCTTCATTGTTCCCATGAACTTCATCCCCACTCGTTGAAGTCCCATAACGACACCCAACTTCAGAGTGCTTCATCCAGTTACCACAGTGGCATATGTGTTGATGAAAGAGCTGGAATTTTTCTTGTTCATCATAATAAGCAAGGGGCAAGTTATTGTTGTTATGTGCAGTACTGCCCTAATGGGAGCTCACCCGTGATGGCTTGCCAAGTAAAGGCATGGCAGCAGGTGATGGATACCGCAGCAAGAAGCGGTCTCCTTGGATATATCTGTAACCACCTGCAGTCTGTGCCTTTTCTTTCCAAGAGTGTGCCAGAACAGGTTCTGGGAGGTGGAAGCCTTGATTATCTTATCAATAGTCTCCATCTCTTGAAACCTGGTAGGAAGGATAAATGTGTGATGTATCAAAATGCAGCCTTAATAGCAGGGGTGTCGATGATTGTGCAGCTAAGGGGTGAAAGTTACACAATCTCGTTCAACTGTTTGTGATAGCGTTCGTAAGGATGCAGAGTGCGCCAAAACGCAGTAGGCCCCCTTTCTGAATACGGATCTTCATTGTACCACTGAGGACTGCGACGTAGATCTGGATTGCTGGGGGGTACTTTCAGTCAAGCAGCTGCACGCTTCTTCATTTCGTTTTCATAATATCCCACACCCTCGGGCGGACTAGGGCCAAAGGGAGGTAAAATGCTAATCTTCAGTGCATGATTGTTTCTTCCCCCCATTTCCTGGGGTCCTTTTAACCACGAAGGCGCCACATCGTACCAGGGCATATAGGTCATTTCATACTTGCAATCGTACTGGTACGGATTAGTAAACACATAAACATTAGTTATCGCACCTTCCGACGCTTCAACCATCTCGCCAGTCACGCCATGTTTCCGTTTATATTCGGACACGTACACCCAGGGCCAGTCATCGTGCCAGGGGACAATTCCCTTTTCATGGGAGAGCATTTCAATCGGTATAACTTTTCCAAGAGTGGGGTGATCACCGGCTCCGGTAGCGCTGGATGTTTTCTTCTCCACTTTTTTCTTCTTTCCCGCTGCTTTCTTTGTTTGCTTTTTGGTCCCCGCCGTCGACCCATTAGGCATTTTTCGTTTACGTGGTGTTTTATTCAAAGGAATAAAATCACTCGCATCTAGCATTGCCTGAGCCATCTCACATAATTACTTTTTGTTTTCTCGTCACGCTTTTAATATTTTCTAGAGGATTCGTCAGCATGTTTATTTTTATCACCCCACGTGGGATGACGTCATCAAAAAGCACGTGCATCATCCCACGTGGGGTGACATCAGCAACCTATTTTTAGCGGGAAAAACCCTATAAAAATCGCGCCGTTTTTCCATTTTTCCACAACACGTTGATGTTTTTTATTTCCATTGCCTTGTATTTCCTCGCTACACCCAAAACTCATTCATACGCTACAAATCCTGTGATGAAGATTGGAAAAAAATCTTCGCCTGGATGAACGACCAATTCCGAAACCGGTACACAGAAACAGAGCAAGAAGAGCACGAACAAACTCAAACCGAAGCTCGACAGAAGGATTTTGAACAACACCTCTTAGAAGAAGCGATTGTCGCCCTTGGCTTTGTTCCCCCCGGAAGCACTTTGCAGTCCACCAACCAACTCAGCTTCGTCCTCTTTGATGCCATTGCCAAATACGTCATGCACAACGAGCAGAGCAGCAAAGAGTCTGAACGTTGCCCAGACTTTCGTACCGCCTCGACTCGAGCCTGGACAAAGGAAATAGTGTGTGGCACCATTGACTACCCCCATTGGCATGAAATCTACACACGGATGAAAGCCAAATGGAACAGTGTCGAACAGAAAGAACTGGCAAAGATGAAAGGTGATAGCAGCCAAAACGCCTATCTCAACGAACAGCGCTGGAAACAACTTGAAGAAACCTTATTCAAAGAAACTCTGGAAGAACTAAATTTGACCAGCACCACCACGACTCTATATGTCACCACATTCAAAGAGAAACCTCAATAAAACATTTGATTTTAAAACCCAAACCCTTTTGTTTTTATTGTCATAAACCGCTAACCCTTTCCACAAGCATGTTGTATTTTATTAAATGCGACCACTGTGATACCTACATAGCAGAATATGCCGAAAAACACAACGCCTATCAAGTAGAAAGCATCGTGGATGGGTAAGTTTAATTAAACAAATGAACACAAAACAAGAATATGAAATAGTGCTTCAACTTGTTGCACGTCGTCACCAACAACTTCAAGACCACATGGCTACACATCGACCCAAATACTCCTACAGTTGAAAAGACCTCTCTTCACAAACCAAGCAAGGTTTTATTGAAGACAGACGGGGTGATATTCTCAAGACCGCTTACTCCCCGCGCATGAGAGAACTAATGTATTCTTTTATGACCAATGAAGAATATCAACAAGAAATGGACACACTGTACCGTGAAGCTAAATATGATGTTCAATGTGTGTTTAGCGGTGTTATAAAAACCGACGAATAAACATCATTCACTTAAAAACATGGTGTGTCGACGCGGTGGCATTGCTAGGAAGCGTGTGACTAAGAAAAAGAAGAAGCTAAAGAAGAAACAGAGTGGAGAAGGGTGGTTTATTACGAAAGCAGAGCAAGAAAGGCGCAGAAAAGAACGGGAGAAAAAGTTTGATTGTAGTTTCATGGGTCGCTTTCTTAATTCGTTCAAGAAAAATAAAACATAATGTAAAAGTTGAAAAATAAAACTTTTATTTCAATATGGTGTTTTTAAAATACACTTTTTCAAAACATCAACTTTTTCAAACATCAACTTTTTAAAGTTCCTGACAAGGAATGTCATAGCGACGACGAATAGAGGACCCATTAGGGTCAAAAATAAAATAAGTGGGATCTACATCATAATGCCGCCAATCCTTCTTGTCCAGGGCTTTTCGCCACCGCATCCACTCCATCACTCGCTCCAACCGTGCATCAAAATCAGGCCACTGAAACTGGTCACGAATCGCTAGCTCTCGATCCATCTTAGGCAATCGCATCAGCCAAATATAACAGTTATATTTCTGGTTCTCACCGGTTGTTTTCCAGGCCTTGCTGCGACAATAGAGCAACAACAATGTTGACCCCGCAATTGGTGGTTGATCGTTTCCCGATCCATCTGTAGGTTTCACTGATCCCAAATTACGTCGCTTCCTGGTTGGCTTCTTCTGGGTTGCATTCTGTAGCTTGTAAAACGCCGCCAATGCCGCATCACGCGAATTGTAGACTGTGACGTTGAATTAACTATTCTTGATAAAAATAGTCTCGTTCGGACCCACTCGCAACGGCACGTAATGCGCTGAAGGCACTACTGGTTTCTTCGTACTATTCTGCATCTTTTGGAACGCCGCCAACGCCTCATCGAGAGAACTAAACTTTTGACCATTGTCCGGAAGAGAACGCGCCGATACAATTCCGACATACAGAAGCACTACGAACAACACAATTGACTTCATTTTTTCATGTGTACATCAATCCTCCGACTTGCTGTTTTTATAACTAATCCTCCGCTATTTTTATCTTGCTTACGTCACCCCACGTGGGATACCGACATGATGACATCCCACGTGGGATGACGTATACATTTCTTCTATTATAAATTTGCATTTTTAACTTAATGTTTTCACTCGAGCATAAAACATGGCTATGCAAGAGCCGCCAATGACCCGCCAACAGAAAGTAATGCGAATAGCCTCATGGAAAAAAGGCCTGACGATGAAAATAGGCTTGTAGCTGTTCATTATAGTGCCATATGTAAATCTGAATTAAGACGTTCAGACAGAAGAGCTGCTATGTGTGTGGAAAATATGTTCTTTAAAACAAAAAACTGCAAATGAAGATCATGCTAGGAAAATCTCAAGTTGCGGTGAGGAAATGCAAAGGAAATAAAAGACAAATGAAATCAGGAGAGTTAAAACACACAGGAGCACTGGAGAAATTAATTCACCATGATGAGAGTTTTAAGTTTTTACGAGCATTGCGAGGTTCACCTCCATATTTTGAAAAGGCGAAGAAAGATATATTTGCGATGATCAGACAATTGGGACCTGCCTCTTTGTTTTGTAGTTTGTCTTCAGCAGAAACTCAGTGGCCTCATCTCCTGAGAATACTTGGGAAACTTGTTGATAACAGAGAATACACTGACACTGAGCTAGAAAATCTGACCTGGCAGGAAAAGTGTAGGCTTATTCAAAGTGATCCAGTCACATGTGCAAGACATTTTGACTCAGTATCAAGTATATCAATTTCTACTAGAAATACGATAATCGCAGATACCCCTCGCTCTGACATTGATGGGACTTTTACTTTGGTACTCCCAAGAAGAGTAGCCTTTGTTTTACCGAAATGTTGACTCAATCTTTTCTTCGAAGTCAAATGCTACACGCAAAGGAAGGAGAAAAAGAATGGTGTGGGTTATACTTTTGCGTTGAAAAAAAGAATCGATTGCGTGACAAAGTACGTATTTCCCACGGTCGGTCGGCACGACAAATTAATTTATACAGTCTGCCAAGCACGTTCTCAAAATCTAATACTCAAATTTTGAAGTTGGTCGGCCGTCGTAGTACGGTAAAAAAGAAACACTGATTTTCCAATTTTGAATTCATAGGCAGTACAATTAAATAGGCTTCCTGTGCAATTTGTTTTTACTCTGGACTGCATGGAAAAGACTCGGGCATGCATGTTTAATGAGCTCGAATTGTTTTGTACGTGAACGCGCTCAAAACAACATGATTTCTCCCAGAATCAAAGCAAAACTTGAACGGTTTACTTCAAATTATGCACGGGCTTCAGACCTAGTCATACTTCTAAGGGCTTGTGAACGATTCTCGCTGCAATCACCGCATGTCAAATTACAGTATTTGTTACAGTTTTAGTCTTGAAAGAAATAATAAGACATCTGACTAAATCATTCAAGACTCCAAGTTCCGATTGCTCTGAGCCAATACGGTAGCCGAAACTGGCGACAGAAACGTATTAAAACAATACTTCGAGGGAAAATGATCAGCATACAGATTTTAATACATTCTTGAAGTGATCGAGTTACAAGATACGGGTAGAATATATTTGTCACGGTGATTGTTCGCTTTCCACTGACTAACCTTTGTTGCTTGTCCTTTCTGAATAAGGATCTTAGTTTAACACAAGACGGCGTCTGAAGCTCCCGATTTCCTTCCAAGCGCTGTTCCCTTTGCGGAGCCGTTTCTTCGGCACGCTTCCGTTCATGATGCTGTCGGTTATCAAATGTTTGTTGTCTTTTCTCTAGACGTATTTGGCGCTGTTCGATTGTTTCACGATTTCGCCTTGCCCGTGCTAGTTCCCTTCTCTTTTGCAGACGAGCTTCGCGAGACCGTGCTGTGTCAAGTTTTCCAGTTTTCAAATTCATTTTCGAGAACGCAGTTAAGTACAGTTGTTGCTTCGTTCAAACCTTTGTTTGACCTCGCTTTGACGCTAATCGATAATTATTATTACGTCATTGCCTTAGAGGTCGCCCTATGACAGACTGACAGACTGACTGACGAACATTAGATTTCGAGATGGCGACTCGCTTGGAGTCTCCACACAAAGCGAATTTGCTGCATTAGCGCCGTGATTATTACCCTCACTTCGCTTCGCTCGGGGACGAAATTTTCTCATGAGCAGTCTTGCACCTTTAGGCAAAATTGTAGACTGGTTTTACAGAGTTGAGTATCAGCAAATAGGCTCACCTCATATCCATATCTTGATATGGCCGAAAGATGCACCAGTGTTTGGTGTTGACAGTGATGACAAAGTCATAGCATTTATTGACAAAATAATTACTCGTGAAAGACCATCTAATAACCCTGAACTACTAAAACTTGTAAACAGGCAAATCCACAGACATTCACACACGTGTCGAAAAAAGTCAGACAGAATGTTGTTTCAATTACCCACAGCCACCTATGAGCTCTACAGAAATTCTTCATCCTCTGGATAGTGATGTTCAAGCAAATGAATTGAAGCAGCACAAAGATGCTTGGAAGTCTATAAAGAAACAATTGAATGATATGAAAGAAGGTGAAAATATATCAGAAACAAGCACGAAATACCGAATTCGGCCTGACAAACTCAAAGATGACGTAGATCAAGAGATAAACATATCTTTTTTTGCTTGAGTTAAGCCATGAGGTCACATTTATATAAAGCGCTGCTAATATTCTGTACTGACCTAAAAATAGATTATGGCTTCCACGACGTCTTCCATGGCTTTTCTTTTCTTCCCAGCTTTCCTGGCGTCAACGATGACGGAGCAGCCAAGCGATCGTGTGTCCTTCCTTCAAAGCAGAAGAGAAATGATGTGACACCTGATGCCTCGACGATACTTCACAGTCGTATCCGGTTTGAACAAAACGTAATTAGCGAGTATCAGTTTCAAAATATGTAAAATAATTTCGTTTCCAACAGGCTAAAAAAACTTTAAAAGCACCGAGGAAAATTACCTCCTTGCTTTGAGATCACATCTAAATACCCCTACTATATTTTTGAAGAGACAACCAAATGAGTTAAGAATTAATAATTATAATCCTGCTTGTCTTGGTGCATGGAGAGCTAACATGAACATCCAATTTGTCTTGGATGTTTATGCATGTGCTATGTACATTGTATCATACATTTCAATAGCACAGAAAGGAATAAGTGAACTTTTGCGAACTGCATGTAGTGAAGCTAGAAAAGGCAACTCCAGCATAAAATAACAAGAGACATTGTCAATAAATTTTTCAACAATGTTGAAATCAGTGCCCAAGAAGCTGTCTATATTGTGTTACAGCTAGCAATGAGAAAACCACCTCGTCAAGTGATATTCATTAATACGTCACCTCCTGAACAGAGAGTTCAGCTTTTGAAGCCCATAAATGACATCCAAGAGATGGAAGATGACTGTGAGGAAATATACTCTGGTGGTCTGTTAAAAAGATACGTAAAACGTCCTTTAAACCTTGAACATGTGACGCTTGCAGATTGGGCTGCATGGTACGACTCTCCTGGGAAACCATACGTTAAAAAGTCCTATCAAGTTGATATTGATAATCTGCCAGTAGAGACATCTATTGATGAACAAAATCATGTTGATGAATATGATGAACCCTGTAAACTTCAAAAGAACAAGAAACGATCAAAAACTACAATTATTAGATGTGTTTGTTTTAACAAACAAGTAGATCCAGAGAAGCATTACCGTGACCTAATCATGCTTTTTACATCATGGAGAAATGAAGAAACTGACCTAATTGGAAATTGTTCCTCTTATCAAGAACATTTCCTACTCGTTAAAGATGCAATAGATGAACAAATGAAACAATAGGCAATTTGCAGTGAAGACCAAAATGATATTCAAGAAGACTTAAATAATATTGAAGAGTCTGATGATTCTTAAGACCTGATAGCACCTGTTATTCAGAACACGGAGTACAGAGATGATGCTAAAGGCACACAGGACTTGCACCCTGATTTCAGTGAAGGCTATGATTTATCAGATGACATTGGAATTCCTTCCACTGCTTCAAATAGCGAGCAACTTTTTTTAATGAGTTTCAAGACCATGAGTATAAACAAATGGTCCAAATGTTAAACAAAGAGCAAAAGGAACTCTTCTATCATATCTTGCATCTCATTAAAACATCTGATGAGCAATTCCATTGCATTTTGAGTGGAGAAGCAGGTGTGGGTAAATCATATGTAACTAAAGCACTGTATCAGGCTGCACCGAAGTATTACAATACCAAAGCTGGTGATGACTCCCATCAAGTCAAAGTATTACTGCTAGCCCCAACTGGAAAAGCTGATTATAATATCAAGGGTAATACAATACACAGTTCTATTGCAATACCAGCATGTCAATCTCTGAAGAATTACAAACCTCTTGATTCAAGTAGACTAAATACTGTCAGAACTCAACTTGGAGGTTTAAACCTAATATTTCTTGATGAAATATCAATGGTTGGCAATACCATATTCAATGTACAGATAAACAACAGACTGAAGAACATTAAAGGCAGCAGAGAAGACTTTGGTGGTGTTAGTATTATTGCAGTTGGTGATTTATTTCAACTTCAGCCTGTCATGGATGGATACATATTTAAAGACATCGGAAACTCAGAGTATGCAATTCTTGCCCCCCCACCTGTAGCAGCAACATTTTAAAATGTTTGAGCTTCAAGAGATTATGAGGCAGAAAGAAGCAAAGTGTTTGCTGAACTTTTAAACAGATTACGAGGAGGTAAACATACCCAAAGTGGTATTTTGAAAATCAAGGAAAGAAGTATCCAAGAAAACACTATGGACAACTACCCGATGCATATACCTCATTTGTTCATTCAAAATATCAAGGTTATCGAGTTCAATGATAGAGTACACCGTGCAGCACATGGCGACAAGTATACTATCAAGGCACAAGATAGTGTTATAGGAGCTAACTCTGCAGAGCTTAGAGACAAAATCATGAAGCAGATACCACATGACCCCATGGAAACAAAACAAATATTTTCCAACCTTCAGCTGGCAGAAGGAGAAAGAACAGAAATAGCAATGAATGTACGGACTGAAGATGGCATGACAAATGGTGCTGGTAACGTCATTAAAAAGATAAAACTACATGAAAGAGATAAGCCATCTGGAATATGGGTACAATTTGACCATCCCCATGTTGTAAAACTCGCCATGAAAACAGAACTCTATATGTACAAGACATTCAACCTACATGACTCCGATTATACCTGTCACTATTCAATTTGCAGTAGGTAGAAATAGAACTGCTCAAGTAGTCAGAGAACAATTTCCACTGCGCCCTGCACCTGCAAAAATAATACACAGATCACAAGGTGATACTAAGAATAGTATTGTTGTCAACTTTGACACTAGAAGAACAATACCTCACATTCATTATGTAGGCCTAAGTAGAGTTACTACAATTGAAGGGCTATGTCACCTGAGCTTTGTGAAAACAAAATAGCAGTGAGTGCTGATGTGCAGACTGAAATGGAGCGCTTACGAACAGAAGGGCGCCTCAAGCTTTGTGTATCCCATCTCTACAGTGGGCACCAAATTTCTTAAGCTTTGCTTTCTTAATACAAGGTCATTGCACAGGCATATTGAAGATATGCGCAAAGATTTGAATTATACAACCACAGATATCAGTATTTTTTACCGAAACAAGATTCTGTCAATCAGATAATGATAGTATGTATGACACTGATGGATACACTTTGTTTAAAAACAACAGTCAGTCCAGTCTTAACACAAGACATATGTAGCAATCTACAGTCGCATTGATGTCATCACTGGGTATCCATATTGCCACAACACTAATAGCATTGGGATAACTATTGTAAGGGTCATGCCCCTACCACATGTAACCATCATAGGTGTATATCGGTCTCCTGAAGTACTAGTACGACAAATGTGTACAGCATTGAGAGAATTCCTTGACATACAGCCATCTACTGCGTTTAATGTTTTTATTGTAGATTTCAATGTCAATTGGTTGAATGAAAGTGACCGGCTTCCTCTCAGTAATCTGTTTATTAGAGACTACAATTATAGACAACTGATTTCACATTACACCACTGACAATAGAACATGTATTGATCACATCTACACTAATTTACCAGACCAACATGTTACATCACAAGTCTTAGAAACATACTTCTCTGATCACAAACTTATTTATGCACACATACATAGATCTTTTCCGGCATAAAAAATAACACAACAGTAAGCATAAGTTTACGACTGATAACTGATACATTAGTTTGTTGACATTTGTCCACTCATCTTAAAATACAAAACACTTTGATACATAGCAATACTCACGTACATGTAGTAGCATTTTGGACCGAAGGTTATCATCTGACTTTGATGGTAACCTAAGGTATTGTGTTGTTAATTCGACAAACTCAAAAAGGTAAGTATTCTGCAATTATTGCTGTTATACTTTAGTTGCAGGTATTTATATAGATCTTACTCATTTCCTGGTATTCCATGTACATAATTTCTTGAATATTCACACTGCCTACAATAATTGTCATGGCCTCCTCTGCAGCCGTTTTTGGTCTGCCTCCCAGAATTGCTGTAAAGGAGACTATCAACAGAGCACTTAAGTGTGACGTCACTTTACCATGGCATCAGAATTTTCTGTTCTAAACAAACCAAAACGAAAACAAAATGGCGTCCTTTTCCATATCTGCACTCAGTTCTTACTTCGCTGACGAGAAGAAATCACTCTCAAGAGGGAAAAATCATTTCAAATCCGGTCACATAGATACGTTTTCATTTAGTCGACGTTTGTTAATGGACTTAGTGGCCTTTACCTCACTTTCTGTGAACTTTCCATGTTGTAGAAAGGGAAGGATATTTACATACACACCAGTTGGCACAATACCTTGAATGAGAAACCCCTTATCTGCCAAAATAAGGTCTCCAGTTACCATGTGTTCCAGCATCTTCGATTGTTTGGTAATCTTTTTATCTGATATTGACCCAGGGTATAATTTACTAGTATAATTTACTTACAAAAGTAATAACAGCATTAGGTACTACTCCTACCAAAACCTTAAACGAATTCATGCCCCTGTACCTTGAGAATGTAACATTCTGTTGACTCATTAAACCTGGCGTAGCCACCTCAATATCTGTGCAGTCAATCACAATTCTGCAGTTTGTGTACTGGGAAAATGATGAGGGGGCACAGAGCTTGTTTTTGTCCCTGGATGGAATGGAGGTCGTTATATTAACAAACAAAAGGCTATGAAGTACATGAATAAACGTTGTAACTACATTAGAAATTGTACCAACACTACATGCAAATACCTGGGCCAAATGTAGATTAGTGTAATTCTGACGAAGCTTCATTAAAGTTATAAAACGTTGGTCCTCCAATGAAATTATTTCAACCTTCCACCCTGAATAATACGATATCGAAGCTTTGAATCTGTTAAAATAGTTAACAACAATGTTAAAGATGTCTTTTGTGGGTAGGCCAGTTTCCATTCTCACAACATTTTCACTCAACGAGGACAAAGTGTAGTGGTTTCTTTTGTACTCAGAAGAAGCCTTGTATTTGTCAAGGTCCCCTTTCAAAGTATCCAATTCAGCTCTATGTACTGTTCATCTTTTGGATATTGAGATTTCTTCTTCATTGACAATAGCACTTGGTTGTTTGGCAAGACAGTCCTGCACCACATCTTGGACAGTAACTTCTTTTTTCTGGGAGCATTTCTTCTGCATTTTTGGTGGCCCTTTATCTTGAGATGGGAATAATTTGTTTTTGTTCCTCTCAAAGATTTTAGGGCCAGATGATTTCTGTCCACCTCTAAAGTGGCAACTACAAACTCTGGAATGTATAGTTGTTCTTTGTCTTGTCTTCTTTAATTTGAAAAATTAAATTAATTCAGGGGACATATTTTTTTGTCTAATTCATTTTCAATTTATTAACTCGGTTAAGCTACCTTGCCAGATACCACTAAGATGGGTCAATATTGAGTCGGAATCGTAAATATATAATGATAAATATGATCTAACTGGACTCTGACAGTGATGTAATTTCACTGTACAACTTGGTAATTTCTGGTCTAATTTCAGATCGCTCACGCTGTCACTTCACGCCTTTCTAAATCTTTGAGTGAAGTGCTGTTGCTCAATATCATAATTATATTACAGAGCAAAACGTTCAAGAATTATCTTCTCTTTTTACCCTAATCAGTAGATTGCCTCAGGTTATAAAGTATTGAATTTTGACATATCGATGACCTGGAAGTCAAAAAAGGTATCGTGTTCCCCGTAGAATACTTCCGGTCATGGACAGTAAATACGGTAGCAAGATTACCTACCTTATCAAGTCAACCCACTTATTGTAGAGTTGTTTCTTTTTCTTCTGGCTCGGAAATCCAAAGAATCGGCAGGTGTGCGACTCTGACTGGTGGTTGCAATCTGGAACAAAGCATTGAACCATTTCGACCTTGGCTTTTATGCTATTAGCACAACAATATTGGGATTATTTTGATCCCTAGTACGGCAAAGTACTTTTGTCTTGCTGTATTAAGCGTTTCTTGAAGGTATAATGTCAAAATAATGAGTAAACAGCAGAACTATTAGCCAAAAAAGCGCCTCTCTGCAATTATGCAATCGATTCAAGTTTGTTTAGAACAGAAAATTTTGATGCCATGGTAGCATGACGTCACGACTTTAGTGCTCTATATTCCTGTGAAACAAATTTTAACAACAATCACTTTCTCAACAGGTTAAAAATGAACAGTCCCAAACAAATAAGTGGCTTCATCCATGTTTCCCCTCTCAAGAAAAGCTCAAAGGCTACCTACTTTGACTTAGTAATACAAACAAAAGATGATACTGTAAGAGCAATCTGCTTTTCACCCAAGAAACACAATGACCTGCAAATGGAGAGCAAAGCAAGCAGCCCTGTGAAGCTAGCCAACTTTAAAATCAAAGATGGTAGTCCACAGACTATACTTATGGAAAACAAACTTGAAATTGTAGGTTAGGTGTGATCGTCCGGGTTAGAGTAGTCTCCAGAAAGACCGTTGTTGGTGACTGACGTTTCGACTACCTGAGCGGAAGTCATCTTCAGAGTCAAGTGAAAGTATTCGTCAGATGGCGGTATATATGTCTCTGGTTGTTGAAGTGATTGGTACGTTATGTCGGCCTATGGTGGGTCGAGTCGGCTTGGTTGTGTTTCGTACCGTATATCAGAGGCACCTCTGAGACGATAGCACGTATTCTACGACCCTACAACATCCGGGTAGCCCACAAACCCATCACGACTCTACGCGACTTACTGACCAACGTAAAGGACAAAGACGAACCCATCAACAGACAGGGAACAGTATACAGAATATCTTGTACTGACTGCAAAGCCACCTACATCGGTGAAACTGGCAGAAACCTGAACACGAGACTTACTGAACACAAACGAGCTACCAGAAACGGCGACATCAGAAATCATATTTCTGAACACCATCGACAGACTAAACACGACATCAACTGGGACTCTGCTGAATGCATCATCCACAGTACCAACTACTACCAACGACTTACACTGGAAAGCTGGTACACAAACTTAGAACGGAAACCACTCAACAGATGCCAACAATTACCGGCACCTTACAAACGACTGATATATGACATCAAACGCAACCGAACGAACAATAGACAAATCAACAGGGCAAAAGAACATCCACTGACCAATAACGAAACACAACCAAGCCGACTCGACCAACCATAGGCCGACATAACGTACCAATCACTTCAACAACCAGAGACATATATACCGCCATCTGACAAATACTTTTACTTGACTCTGAAGATGACTTCCGCTCAGGTAGTCGAAACGTCAGTCACCAACAACAGTCTTTCTGGAGACTACTCTAACCCGGACGATCACAACCAACCTGTTCACACTCCTGGGTTCAAACCATTTGCCAAACTTGAAATTCATGATACTGAAGTTGATTTTCCTGTAAAATCAATACCAACAACAAACAGCATCTCTTCGTTGTCAGGAGTACACTACCAGCAACTCATCACTATTAAAGGCAAAGTCATTCAGCTAAGTGGCATCAAGAAGGTGAACACACGGAATGGGTTAAAGCAAAAGGCTGACTACTACCTCACTGACCCAACAGGAAGCATTAAACTAACACTCTGGGAAGACTTCATTAATGATGTCCCAGAAGGCAAGGCATACACATTCAATAACGTGAGAGTTATCAAGGAATACAACACGGACAAATCGGCCTTAGGTACGTCACTCCAAAACTGTACAGTTGCTGAATCAGAAGACTTTAGTGAACCATTGTCTCAACCGGTTTAACTCCCAAGCAAAGATTGAGATCATTGGTATCACAGCATTTGGGAGGTACCTTTGCTGTCAAAATTGCAGTAAAAAGATTGCTGATGAGTCTTTCAGTGCAAAACTTCTGAAATGTTGCAACTGCTCCATGACACAAAGAGATAAGTGCATCATGCACTGCTATGCTCAAACCAAAGTATCAGAAGATGGGAACAAATCTGTTCTAACATTCAGCAAATCATGTCATAATTAAGTCTTCAAGAGTTATTAAATGAAGAAGAAATAACACTAGCACTTTTGGACTGTCCCACCCTAGATATCACGTATGACAATAAATCCAAAATTGTCTCGCAAGTATTTTGCTACAAAAAGGACTTTGATCATGTCACCGTTTATTCTATTCTACAGTTATATCATGTCTCAGCTATCTACCCATAGAGACCAGTACGTTATTGTTATTCAACACAAGAAATTGACCATTATACATCCAAGTTGTTCCTATAAAATGTACTGTACATCACAGTCATTATAAGAATCATTTACTTACAGCTCCTCAGTAAAAGTGTAAACCTTGCACAAAGACATTGTTAATAAAGTGGTTGCTCTATTGTCTGCATTTGCTTTCCCTATTCCCAGGGATATTAAAATGTCTTTGACTAATTTTCACCATTATGGCAGAATGACATTTTAAACAGCCATATCATTACATCATCCAAGCAGTAGACACATGTTCCGACAAGAACCTATTTTTAGTTTGGGATTCATGCACCTTGTTTGACAGTTTTTCAAGGCATTTGTCTTCCCTTTGTTG
The DNA here is from genome assembly GCA_964036295.1 of Plumapathes pennacea. Lineage (NCBI taxonomy): Eukaryota > Metazoa > Cnidaria > Anthozoa > Antipatharia > Myriopathidae > Plumapathes > Plumapathes pennacea. Next base: position 25,500,215 of record OZ038463.1, on the reverse strand, counting down.
AGGTTGTTCTACCTATCTACCTTTAATGTTTGTGTACTATTGTTGTGATAATATTAAGAATTGGTTCATGCTTTAGCGTGCATCTATCAAGTTATGGATGCACGTGGGAAGTTGAAAGAGCACGAGAGAAGCATAAGAGTTGCTTAAAGCATAGCCGAGAACAACTCTAGCTTCACGAGTGCTCTTCCAACTTCCCAAGTGCAAACATTATTCCATAGACACACAGCTAAAAGCATGAACCAATTATTTTATAACATGGGCACACGAAATTACGAGCAAAAAACAAATTCTTACTTCTGATTGAATGCAAAATTCTCTTTTGATGGAAACGAAAACTCTCACTGGCTGATTGAAACTTCCATACAACTAAGGCCCTGTTTAGATGAGACAAAAATTGGTCCGGCGACCCGGATCACCCTCCTCCCCACGTCACCCTGGGTGAGCGAACTATTCATACATTTCTTTAGAAATCGAAGTGAGCATTTACATGACAAATCACAACTTGCCTCAGGTAACAGGATGGCCTGGGTGGCAGGGTCACTCAGTTGATGAGATATGGTGTTCACGCGAAACGTTTAGTTTAGTTTAGTCTAGTTTAGTTCTGTTCTGTTAGGTCGCGAACTTGCCCAGGCATTCCTGGAGGCAGCGGGGGCCTGGGTTCAAAAAACCTGGTTGAACTGAGTGAACTGTCATGGCGTACAATGTTATTCGGTCGGTAGTTTGTTGTTATTAAAGTTCGTATAGGTACAGTCGTCTCGCTGTAACATATTGGCCCTTCGAGCCGGATAGTCGAATGGAGGAACCACGCACTTCAAAGCTGTCGGAGGATAAATTACATCGAGAAATCTGCAACGAAGAATTCGACAAGACGACAACAACAGCGGATAGCCAAGCAGCGGTGAGTTCAAGGCCTCGACGAGAGCGACGACCACCAGCGAGATTTACCGAATATATCGTACAGGGAGCGGGAAAGGACGACGTGAATGGAACTATTTACCGACTGTCCAAGCGAAGAGAGGCCTTGAAAACCTCGGCAACACGAAACGCAAACAAGGCCAATGAAATTCTACTCGAAGGAGGGAGTCAGACCGTGTTACGGAACGTAAAGGAACGGGTTCACAATGCCTTTGAAGGAACAAGAGTGGCAACGGAGGAGCTTATGCAGCCTCAGGCCGGACGAGCATACCAAGAAACGGAAACCGGGGAATGGCTAGAGGACTTCAGAGCGAAGGTCGAGGAGACACTCGACAAGATCGACGCGCATCTGGAATCGCGAAGCAGTAAGCCAAGGGAAGAGAAGAAAGCCAGGAGCCTTGTGATGTTAAGAAGCAACGCAACCTGATGGTAATGAGACCTGTCACAAAGGGGCCAGGAACAGCAGCATGGAAGCGAAAGCCAGCCTTCTGCCGCTATAATGAAAGCTCAGCCGAAGACAACGAGTTGTCGTCTGGCCACGAAAAGTACTATGACGTTCGAGAGAACAGGATAGCAACCTACACACGGCAACCAGAGACATCAACACCGAAAAGGGATGCAGAGTGACACACTGATGACACGAGTAAGTCACAGGACTGTGACTCGAGCAGTGAAGGGTCTGAGGTAGAAGAGGCCTGTGACGCTGGAGACATTGAACGCTTCTTCAAGGGTCTGAAGAAACGAAGCCTGGCCGTGTTTGCAGGCAACCGGGAACTCTACTATGATTGGATGGCGCAATTCGACATATTCATCCACCACATGAGAGTGCCGCCCAAGATAAAAATGATGATGCTGAAAAATTATCTTTCTGGGAAGCCCTTGAAAGTTGTGGAGAACCTGGGCTACACACCAAAGCAGTATAAAACCGCCCTGCAGAAATTAGATCAGTGAGGAGAACCTCAGAGAGTTGGAGATCTTCTCCGATCGCCTCGTGGACGTTTTGGCCAAGTTGAAGGACTACGGCCATGAAAGAGAGCTTGGAGGAGTCTCGGCGCTTTACACAGCGGTCCAGCAGAAGATGCCGAAGTCACTACTCGTGTCATACCAAGGTTGGAGACACAGCAAACGCAAGAGAGACAGCCTTGCTACATTTGCCAAGTGGCTGGCCAAGCAAGTCATTTACCGGTTGGATGCAGAGGAGATATGTGAGAGGCCAAGGAAAAGAGAAGTCCCAAAGGAAGAACCAGAAAGCGAGCACACATTCCACCTCTGCTGACACTAAAGTGAAGTGTCCCATTTGTGAAGGAGCCCACAAGATCGCGACTTGCAAAACCTGGAAAGAGACCCCTGTAAAAGGAAGATGGGAGCTATCCAAGAAGCACAAGCTCTGCTATCGCTGCCTGGGGCAGGGCTATCTAGGGAAGGCGTGCCGAGGAAGCAGTCGTTGCAATGTGGATTCCTGCGGAGGAACTCATCACTTCCACTTGCATGTCGAGCGCCGAGAAAGTGCAGCAGAACCCAGTAGAGAGGGGGACACCGTCACCGCTTCCAGTTCGTTCGGGGCTACCGGAAACCACCTGAAAGTCCCAGAGAGTGTGATGCTGCGAACAGTCCCAGTCTGGCTTCTTGGAGCAAGAGGACGGGGGATCCAAGTCAATGCCTTCTTAGATGATGGCTCAGACACCACGTATGTCCGGGATGACGTCGCCACAGCACTGGGCTTTACCACCGGAGATGGCCATCTAAGATTGTCTACCCTAAGAGACCGTGGCATACAGCTAAGGAGCAGAGCAGTCTCGTTAGGCATCGGAAGCCTGGACGGAACAATGAAAACCACTGTTCGAGCATGGACAATGGAAGAGATGTGCCTGCATGGCGACACGAGCTGTACATTTAGAGATGGCCTATTCCCTTGATACCAGCAGTTTCCTGAATGCGTTTTCGAGAATGGTGGCAAGGCGAGGCAAACCAGAAGAGATGGTTAGCGACAACGACACCAACTTCGTTTCAGGGAACAGGGAGCTGCGGAAATTGGTTGCCGCCCTGGATCAAGATAAGATTAAGGACACAGCTGCAACCAACGATGTTCGATGGAAGTTCAATCCGCCAGCTGGCTCCCACCATGGGGGAGTATTCGAAGCCTTGATCAAGTCAGCAAAGAGAGCCTTAAGCGCCATACTGGGAAATGCGGGTATCAACGATGAAGAGCTGCTGACCGCCATAGTTGAAACGGAAGGCCTGATGAACTCACGCCCTCTAACGTACAGCAGCAGTGACCCACATGACGAGCCGGCATTGACTCCAAACCACTTCCTGTACGGACAAGCAGGTGGGCAACTTGCCCCGCGGGTGACTGACGAAATTGCGTTCAACCCCAGGAATAGATGGCAGTTCGTCCAAGACTTGGTCGCGAAGGTGTGGAGAATGTGGATGAAGGAGTATCTGTCCACCCTAAATACTCGTGGCAAGTGGATCGAGCAGAAGAGAGACATGAGCGTTAGAGACGTGGTCTTGACGGTAGACCAGAACGGTTTAAGAGGAAGTTGGCCCCTGGGACGGGTGTTGGAAGTTTTCCCAGGCTCGGATGACCATGTCCGGGTGGTGCGTGTTAAGTCCCACGGAAGAGAGTACACTCGGCCGATCACCAAGCTATGCCCCTTGGAGTTTTAGAGACAAACAACTTTAAGTGGACGAGAATAGAGGTCTCGTCCACGAGGGGGAGGATGTTCACGCAAAACGTTTAGTTTAGTTTAGTCTAGTTTAGTTCTGTTCTGTTAGGTCGCAAACTTGCCCAGGCGTTCCTGGAGGCAGCGGGGGCCTGGGTTCAAAAAACCTGGTTGAACTGAGTGAACTGTCATGGCGTACAATGTTATTCGGTCGGTAGTTTGTTGTTATTAAAGTTCGTATAGGTTCAGTCGTCTCGCTGTAACATATGGTGACTCTAGGTGCCGGGCCAGCATTTCTCCATGTAAACACTTTGGCTCAGGTGGGAGGGCCAACTCAGAATACACAGAGCATGCACTATGTTTTACATGTTCTGTTTCACGCCGTTTTATCACAGGCTCTGTTTTTTTGTGCTCCGCGCCGGCAGCAAAGATTTTAATGACAGGAAATATGAAAAAGTCGACAACATCAGTGAAAAAATGGTCTTGGACCTCAGCTTTGGTAAAAACAGTAATAGAAAGTATGAAAGACTACAAGAGCATCTTGTAGTCTTTCATACTTTAATGCTGACAAGATTACACTATATGAAAAATTCCGGTCGATGGCTTCAAAATATTTAGCAGAAAACTTTTTCGGACCTATGGAAGTTTATTGCCCGGAGAAGCCTGTCAAGGATATGTCAAAAGAGGAGTACAGTGCCCACAAGGAAAGGCATAGCAAAGAAGCTGAAATAGTCAAAGCTGGTACAACTGCATAAAAGCAAAAGTGAAGAGGAGACAAGTATTTCCAACTCTAAAAAGCTACAGGGATGTCTAAGAGCTAGACCATTCTTTTTTTCTGGGATACAAGAGACTTTTAATTTTCTATTTACAAGAAATATTTTGATGATATAACATCATCTTAGCAACACCAATTGTGATTGTATGGTTGCAGCTTTTGCTGAACATGGAAAATAGCAATTCACCCCTTCCCACTCTGAAAACCATTTGATCTTTTTGGTAAAAATTCAGTGCTGGGTTATGTCTATTTATTTGCAATGGTATGGTATTTATTCCAGCATATTTTCTAAATAACATTTTCATTTCCATTTAGGTGTTGTTATAAGTTAATGTCACTTGTCCATTAATGTCACTGACACCTTTGCCGATTACTTTGCCACCATGGCTGACTCAGTGTCCTGGCGGCCTCGCATGTTTTGTTACTGGCAGTTCTAATCAGGGTCCTGTGAAAGATCCATGCGGGAGCTGTGCAAAGGGCTGTCGCAGCAACCAGAAGGCAATCCAGTGTGACGATTGTAATGTTTGGCATCATGCGAACTGTATAGGAATGGGAAAGGACGAATATGCGGACGTCTGCAACCCAACAGCTAACTGGTCGTGCCTGAAATGTTTATTTCCAATGACGTTTGATATGGACAGGCAGGAGACTATTTCACCTATACCAACTACATTTGGCCAGACTAATCCCCGAGCGAAGTGAGGGTAATAATCACGACGCTAATGCAGCAAAATCGCGTTATTCGAAGATTCCAAGCAGGTCGCCATCTTGAAATTTAATGTTCGTCAGTCAGTCAGAATTACATACGACCAGGCCCAGAATGTATTGAGAGCACCTCACAAAGGATCGGTCACGCGTGATCGACAGAAACAAAAGCGATTTGAACGAAGCAACAATATTGTACTGCATTCACGAAAGTGAATTTGAGAACTGGAAAGTTGAAAACACAACAGCCTCGCGAATCTTGTCTTCAAAAGAGAAGGGGACACGGGTAATCGTGGGAACGATCGGACAGTTATCGATCTGTTAGCTCTCTACTCTCTCCGAAAGAAAAGCAAAGTTTAAGAACGTAAATATCAAAAACAAAGTTCTATGGGAGGAGATTAGCAGTGAATTAAATAGGCGATAGGTGGGCTGCACACCTATCGCCTATGAGGAGTGGCATGAGATTTATTCGGATGAAAACATAGATCCAATTGCTTTGTGCAGCAATATAGATGGAGCAGTTGAACAAAACAGGCTCCAGTGAAAGTTAGTGATCAGGAGTCATCCACCTCAACAAGTGATACTGAAGAACAACATAAAGCCCCAAAGAGAAAAATGAAAAGACGAGGGAGTATTGAAGTTGTTGGTATTTTTACAGAGTTTGCACAAGACAGAAGAGAACAAGGTGAAAAGATGAAAAAGTTGTCTGATATGCATGAGAGAATGGCTTCTTTGAATAGGTTTCTCAATGTGTTCGAAAAGTCTCTGAAAAAAGATTAAGGATATCACCAACGTGTTTATTTGAGTTGTTTGTTGCTGTTAGGCCAAAGTAGAACTGTTGTGTAAGACCCAAATTTTGCAAATATCCATTGCTTGAAGTTTCACTATTTAAAGTTTTGATACCTGTTTGTTACAGGATTTTTATGCCACCCACAGCAAGTCGCTGAGAGGGATGTTGACATTATTGCCTTTTGAGGTCACGGTTTAATAACATTTTGTTGTTTTTCTTCTTCCTTTGGTTCCTTTTCTATCGTCTACTGTAGTAAACAGGCCATTTCCCAGATGCATGTTGCCTCTGTTTCAAACCGAGGTCTGGTGTGAAACCTTTCTTATGAAAATGAGTTTGATTTGCATGAAAATAAACACTCATTTTTAAAGAAAGGTTTTGCACTAGGCCTCGGTTTGAAGCAGAGGCAAACAGGCATCTCGGAAATGGCCCATTCGTCCCCTACCTTACACCGTGAAAACTGAGGAGTTCTGGGATGAAGTGAAATACCACAAGTAAATACAAATCAGTAAACAAGGACCAATCAAGATATGTTTGATAACATTTTGTTGCCTCATTGTTTTTAACTGGTAATATGAACACGAGTAGAACAGTGGATTGGACAATAATAATAAACTGAGACAATTATTGTCTTGGTCCTTCTTTGACCCCCTATAAACTTTTGCTTGAATAAGATCTTTGTTAACGTATAGGAAATATTAAAATAATGCTTTATGTAAACATATTTCTTGGGATATCTTCGATTTTGTGATTTGTGTGTGCAGAATGTATTTTGGAGTGAACACCCAACATTGCATTGCACATTAAAATACCATTGGTATGCCACGATACAGATAATAATCCAAATGTTTTGCAAACATACGGTATACAGTCATGTAGTTGTATACATGCATGCATATGTTTAGGGCAATAGCCTCGTTATCAAGTTCCTTTTCTCATTCCCTCCTACTCCTGGTAGGAAAATGTCTTCGCCATTGCCAGCATGAACATCATCAAAATTGTCATCTAAAAAACCATCAATGTCATCTTCAACAAGGCAAACATTATGTAAAATGCATGCAGATACAACAATTTCAGGAATGTCCTCAATCATGTCAATGTCCATCATTGTCTTGAGTTTTCTAAATCGACCCTTCAGAAGTCCAATAGATCTTTCTACAACCATCCTTGTGGAACTGTGAGCAAAGTTGTACCTTCTTTGTTGTGCAGTAAGGTGCCCATTGTCTCGAAATGTTGTCATTAGCCACGTTTTAAGAGGATAGGCTGTGTCTCCCAGGATGTGGGAATTTCCAGGAAAATAATCAGCTTGGTTTAATTCAACTTCACAGCAAATTGGTAAATTTCTGAATACACGAGCATCATGTACTGACCCTGGGTAACCACAGAAAACATCCGTTAAGAATAAATCAGGGTCACAGATGACTTGCAGTTGCACAGATAAAAAACCCTTGCGGTTGACGTACTGCTCAATTATTTCGAGGAGCTTTTATAGGTATATGGGTGCCATCAACAGCCCTCAGAACACCTAGAATACCCTTTTTCCTCTCAAAGGCTTCCATTACTGCTTGAGCTTTTGGACCAGTGGGAAACTTTATAAACTCAGCCAGCAGATGTGTGACGATGGCTTTACAGATTCTCCTATAAACTCTGTATGCCGTTGCTCTGCAAACATCAAATCTGTCGGCAACCGAACGTAAACATTCAGGATTGCCAAGTACCCAGAGGGTCAGCAGGAGCTGTTTCCTTAATACCACTGGAGCTCTTCCTCCATGGACATTGAGCTGCGGAATTTCCTCATGATGAGAGAGCATGTTTTCTAGAACAGTTACCGTATGCCTAGACATACAAAAATGGCTTCTGAAATCTTCGATAGCGTAGTTTTGAATTACATTCTTGAAGAAGTGCTTGCTTCGAATGTGTTCCCTCCTCATACTTCCAAACAAAAGGAGTAGTTTCTTCGTCTTGTGATCCTTCTGAAAGCTCTTGTTTGTGTAAATTGTGAAAGCGAAAACTTCCTCAAAAAATAACAACCAGCTTCTCGCTGCCATCTTCGAATTTGCCGCACGAACTGCATTTTTCGTTTCTTTGGTCGTGAAGAATCCATGTGATCTGAGATTAAAATCCGATCTCGGATTCTCCCAAAGAAACGCACCCTAAGAAACCTGATCCCAACGGAAGCTAAAGTGCAGATTTTTAAGTCAGCACTTCTGCCCCACCTCACCTACTGCAGTACAGTATGGCACTTCTGCAAAGCCTCAGATAGCCGCAAAACTAGAAAGAGTACAAGAACGAGGACTAAGAGCCGTATTTTGTGGCAGAACTAGTACTTACGAGAACCTTCAGCAGATGGCAAAACTTCCCAGCCTGTACAACGGATCCGTTCAATTTCTTATTCACAGTGGTTATTTTGTATTGTCTAGTGTCCCTAATTAGTAGTGATGCTAAAGGATTTCTGACACGTTAATAGTTATTCATTCATTCATTCAAATAGGTAAGTTCCAGCAATTGATCTGGAGATTCCACAAGATGGTTCTGATACAGTAGAAGCAGATGAATTCCGGGATCAAGTCTGCCTTTCTATGGTTTTCAGGGGTTTCTTGCATTGTGGTAATACTTCTATTTCTATATCACATAATTTATGTTTATACTTTCAAACGGTTGCAATATTCATTCAATGGCTATCCTGTACTTGCAGCACTGCTAGTTAACAGCTATTTATGAAACATAGGGCAACTGATAAGTTGTTTGTTTGTTTGTTTGTTTATTTTTTGTTCGACCATGATTTTAACCAGTGTGTCTGATGCTCAGAATCCATTTGTTGTTAAACCAAACTACAAATTTTGGGCACCCTGGGTTGGACACCACTCATGCAAAAGCAAGTTTCTAATCAACACTGAATACAAGAAATGCCACCACAGCCAGGATGTAGCAGAATCTGGCACACAACATGAAACGAATGTTGAGGACGTCATGGAGATCTTGGAACGGGGGAGTGAAAGTGAAATAAATGTTACACTAAAAGTCAAAAACCTGTTTTTATGTGCTACATCTTTTTTTAGTATATCCTTAATTTGAAGCTTTAAACATAATGGGATAACTACCTACATATCAGATGTTATTTTAATATTTTGTTTGCAAGTAAAGGTACTAAAGGAGCATTGTTCCAAGTTGTCAATCAAGGATGCTTTAAAAATGTCAAAAGTCAAACTGATTAGAAAACTGAAAGGTCGTCTTGGCATTCCCTCGGAATTCGTGAAAGTATTTTCCAAGGTTTGGGGAGGATCAGGTGAGTTCAAACAACACCTAATGACTTGCCAGTGCAGACGTTTAACATGTAAACCTGGATGAGAAGTCCTCACATCTGACAACCTTTTGGAAGATATCGATGCATGCGGATGCCGTTCGGAATCAGCTCTGTGTTGGAGGTATTTCAGAGGAAGGTGCACCAACTCATTGAGGGACTTCAAGGGGTGAAAGTCATAGCCAATGACTTCGTTACAGTCAGCTATGGCAGCGCCATGGAAGAAGCCATTGCTGACCATGACCGGAATTTCATGGCATTCCTAAAGCGATGCGAAGAGAGAGACGTATGGGTCAACACAGAGAAGTTTGAGCTCAGAGCGAAGTGCCATTCATTGGGCACATCATGACACCAGAAGGCCTGCGAGTCAACCCAACGAAAGTTCGAGCCATCAAGGAGATGCCGCCTCCCACCGACAAGGCAGGAGTATCGAGACTACTGGGCCTGGACAAGTATCTCGCAAAGTTCCTTCCCCACCTGTCAGATATCATGCAACCGCTCAGAGAGCTCATGAAAAACCATGTCCTGTGGACCTTGGAAGGCGCTCAATAGACTGCACTAGAAAACTTGAAGAAAGCTGTCTCAAGCACTCCAGTACTTCGATACTACAACATCAAAGAGGAAGTCACCCTGCAGTGCGACGCATCACAGTTTGGCCTGGGAGCTGCACTATGCAAGCTGGCCAACCAGTAGCGTATGCATCGAGGGCACTAATACCAGCGGAAACCTGTTATGCCCAAATCGAAAAGGAACTGCTGGCGATAGTCTTTGCCTGCAAGAAGTTCGAAGAGTACACCTACGCCCGAAACAATGTACATGTCGAGACTGACCACAAACCACTGGAGTCCATCGTAGTGAAGCCACTGAATTCTGAACCAAAACGGCTGAAAAGAATGCTCCTCAGGCTCCAGAAGTACAACCTGGTGATCCAGTACAAGAAAGGAAAGGATATTTACCTGGCTGACACTCTCAGCAGGGCATATCTGCCAGAGATCAATACCTGCAATTTCGAGAGAGCTAGAAGGAATTGACCACGAAGAAGACCTCCCACTCACTGAAGCATGTTGGCAGCAGATAAAGCATGCATCTGCTGACAACCCTGTGCTGCAACAACTGAGAGAAACCATCAGGCAAGGATGGCCTCAAACCAGATCCGAAATACCAGAGCCCCTACGCGCCTACCTCGACTTCCGCAACGAGCTGACCGTCCAAAATGAGCTGGTATTCAAGGAAGAAAGATTAGTCGTAGCAGTCGCCCTACGCAAAAGAGCTCGTGGCCATGATCCACGGTACACACATAGGCATTGAAGGATGTATACGCCGAGCACACGAGTCTCTACTGGCCTCACATTGCAACAGAACTGAGAAACTATATTTCAAAGTGCGACATCTGCCTGAGCTATTGCAGTGCACAGACAAAGGGACCCTTGCTCCAGCACGACATGGCACTTCGACCCTGGTCAAAAGTTGTGAGTTTGAGTGTCGGAAGCCAACTTCCGTTATATAATGTTATTATGATTGGCAACTTGTGATTAGCATATTAGACATGTGCTCAGAGTGTCGTGTTAGGAATGAACCCTGAACGATATAAATCTCGAGCGAAGCTTGCTCAGAATCAACCAAGGGAATAAAGAGAGTATTTAGGAAATATGTGACCGTCGACATACATTTTCGACAGGAGCTGACCTGTGCGAGTTCGACAACTTCATATTGCTAGTCATGTGTGACTACTACAGTAACTACATCAAGGTGGCCTGCATCACCTCAAAGCCTCATTAAGAAGATCGTGTTTGCTCGGTACGGAGTGCCCGACACCGTGGTGACCGACAATGGGCCCCAGTTCACATCAGCTGAGTTCGCCAAATTCACTAAAGCCTGGTCTTTTGAGCATGTGACGTCGTCACTACGGTATCCACAGTCAAACGGAAAGGCAGAGAACATGGTGCAAAGAGTCAAGTGCCTCTTCAAATTGTAAAGCGTCCAGAGGGCCTGAGTACCTCACACTCCTGGACTGGTGTAACACACCGGCAGAGGGAGTTGGCACCAGCCCAGCTCAACAGCTCATGGGAAGGCGCTGCAAGACACTACTGCCAGTAGCAGGCAACCTGCTACATCCTCAATACTCGACGGAACAAGATGCCCGCTCAATCATGATGGCGAAGCAGCGCCAACAACACTTACAACAAGGGTGCCAAGCCATTGGAAGTAGTAGTAGTAGTGAACTTTATTAACGTGTTGATGCGTTCTAGTGCTAGTGCACTAATTGGGGACACAACTTAAAATCCCTAATTATTGCAGTAATTTAAAATACAATTATAAGCGACGAATCATACTAAAAGTTTTTTTCTAAAATTATAAACTAATCAAACTTGTTTCCTAACAGTTCTAAATTGTATACTATAGTTACTTACATAAGTTGGATAAATCAGTGTGATGTGTGATCTGTTGTGGGTAGTTGCTGGTGTGATGTGTTTGTATTGTTGTGGATGTAGTTGCTAGGGTAATGTAAATATAACAAGATTAAAATTTATCAGAATATAACAATACTTTACGTCACAATTATTACAAGTTTCTTAAAATATGATGCAAGGTGCCTAGGTTGTGCCTAGCTCCTGCAAAAATGACATTTTTTACAGTCTCCTTTGTCAAGTGGTGGTCTTTTCGTCTTATGGCCCGTTTGAAAGAGTTCAGACTTGAGATGTTTCTTTCTGCAGGCGATAGTTTTGCCCATAAGTGTAGTCCCATGTATCTTATAGAGTGCTTCCCGTATGTTATAGTATTAAACCCGGGTAAGGTGAAGTCTGTATTCCTAAGGTTATAAACTGATCCACTACTGAAGAGGTTTTGAATGTGCAGAGGTGTCAGATTGTTCTTGACTTTAAACATGAGAATTAGTATGTCCTGTAATCTTCTATTCATCAGTGTCATCAGGTTGGCCTTTTGCAGTATGTGTTCGTAACTGTCTGATTTGTTATTGAAGATAATACGCAGGGCTCTTTCCTGGACCTGTTCCAGCTTTCTTTTGTCTGATGATCGGCAGAAGTAGTGCTGTTTTGGAGAACTCGTATGCTTCAAGTTTTTTTATAAGTAGGAGTGGATACATAGAATCAAACGCCTTGCTCATGTTGGTTGTCAAGCCTGACTAGTGTTTTACTATTGATTGATTTTTTCCATTCTTCAACAAGTCTGAGTAACGTTTGGCAACTGAGATTTTTTCTGTAGGCTGTTAGGTTTCTACTTAGCCTGGGGTCCATGTATTCTGTGACTTGCTTGCTCAGTAATTGTTCAAATATTTTGTCCATGGAAGGCAGCACTCTTAGTGGTCTGTAGTTTTTAGCCTCAGTTCTGTCCTCTTTCTTGAATACTGGGGTCTACGTTCCTTGCTTCCACTTTGTTGGCCTTTGTCCTTCTTCTATGCAGGTGTTCAATATTTTGGAGAGTGAAGGAGCTAGTTCTGCTGCTGCTAGTTTTAGTGCTTTTGGAGGTAGGATATCGCTTCGTATTGCCTTTCTGATGTTAATCTTTGCAAGAGCCTCGCATACCTCATCTGTATCCACAGCTCTGAACTTGCACGACTTGTCGGATTTGTTGCTGCCCGACCTGTGTCTTATTTTGTGGAGACTCAGTGTTGGGTGAAGTTCTGTTCTAAGTGTTTTCTTATAATTTCAGCGCTGATGTCGTTGGCCATTGTGGAGAATTAGTTTCCGAGGTGTTCTGTGACCTTTCCTTGGTCCTTTTCAAGTTCTCCGTTGATGTTCATGCAGATGTTGCTGTTGCTGCTGTCTTTGCCTTTACTGTCTAGGAAGGGTTTGAAAGTCTTAAAGAATTTTCGAGGATTTGCTTTGAGATCTTCGGATGTTTTCAACCAGTAAGCCTTTATGGCCTTTCTCCTTAGTTTGGTAGCCTCATTACGCCATTTCCTCTTTAGTTCCCAGTTTTCCAGTGTCCTGGATTTACTGATCAGCCTGGAGAACCTCCTTTTCTTTCTGATAGCATTCTTCCATTCTGTGGTTATATATGGCACGCCCTTAGCTCTCACCTTGAGCATTTTAGTGGGGAGAATTTCGTCTAGGATTGTGTTCAGCAGATTGGCCCAGTAGTCCAGTTTGTCACTTGGTGTCGCGAGTACGTCACCTACATGCCAGGGAGCTGTTCTCAGGTTTTCCTTGAGGTTGTCTGCATTTAAGCTCTTGAAGTCTCTGAAGAATATGATTTTGTTTTGGTGGTGTCACATAGTAGCTTTCCTTCCCTCGTTTCTGGACTGAGTTTGTCTAGATTCAAGTCTCCCGTAATAATGATTAATTGTTTTTGGATGGAAGCCCATGCGCAGATGTTGTTTAGGTAGTAGGCCTCTCCCACAGCCTCTGGGGGTCTGTATATTCCCACCACCACGACATGATGTCTTCCAGACTTCGATTCGATGGCAAGGGGCTCAATAGTTTTGTAGGCTCTTGGGAGTTTTAGCTTCTTTGATGGTAGTTGCGATGAAAAGTAAGCTAGGACGCCCCTGCCTCCTTTTGCTCAGTCTTTTCGATAGATGTTGTACCCGTTGATTTCAAATTGTTTGTCTGGATAGGTGTTATCAATCTTTGTCTCCGTCAGAAACACCACTTGTGGTTTGAACTCATTGAATAGAGCGTTTAGTTCCTCAAATTGGTTCTGAATGCTGTTTACATTGAGGTGCATAATTAGTAATTCCCGGTTGTCTTTTCGTCTTAACTGTTTAATTCTTTCAGTTTCCAGAGGTTGTGATGGTTCGTCTGTATTATCACGGACCAGCTCGTCGGCGACGAGATAAATGGCTGGAAGAATGCCATAATGAGGTATTTGAGGGAAAGAAAGGATGCCTCTATACTGTTTAGACACCTTCAAATCTCTACCAAGGATAACCATGAAAATGTTCAAACAAGATGCTCTGCGAGTCTGCCCAAACTAAGCTAAAGACGTTTAGCGGAGACCCTCTTAGTGGCTGACTTTTTGAGACAGTTTCAAGTCAGTCGTAGACCAGGACCTGGATCTCAGGGACATCGATAAGATGAACTATTTAAGTAGCCTGCTGAAAGGAGAGGCAGCTTGTGCCATAAGTGGATCACCGCTTACCGGTAGCAAGTACAGTGCAGCAGTGGCACTGTTAAGGAATCAGTTCGGTCACAATCAAGTTCTGATCAACTCATGCATGTTTGCATTGATCAAAACACAGAGGCCGACGTGTGACGTCAAGAAGTTGAGAGTCACTTTTTCAGGAAATAGCAAATCGCTAAAGAAGCACACCTTTGTGTAGTACAGAATCCAGGTGAACAGTTAATACGCTGAACACTGGCCTAAAGAACAACAAAACAATTGAGGAACAACTGGGAGGATGCTTCATCAAAGGAGTAGACTATGCAGGTCACTTTCAAGGCAACCTCCATTGCATTCCCCATTTACCTATTAAGCAGAATAGTTTTCAACAGAGATGAGGATGGTACATGAAGCTTCCACTAAGATATCAAACGACACACCCTGCTTGAACAGTTGTCTACACATTGGATCACGCTTGGTCAAGAGTCTACTGGACATTCTACAATTTCACGATTCCAATTCCATAAATACGCCCTTACACCATGGCGTACATGGGGCATCAGAGAAAGGACTTATCAGACCTTTAAGAAAGCGACAAGCAAAGTTTTAAAGAAAATTAAGGAACAGATTGCATTGCTCGACTAATATTGAAGCACAGATTCTGATGAACTGTAATCATTTAATCACTTTCAGTTACTTAGGCCAGCCGGGAGGATGTCAAAAAAGGAATTACTAATAAGTGTTGCTTACAGATAATCATTGATCAAACTAATTACTGACGTAAAAGCCAGATGTGCATTAATTGCGCATGACACAATAATCATAACTTGTAATATTATAAGCCTACTTCATGCAGAATTCTAGTTGTATTCTGTCATTAAACTAGACTGGCGTTGCCAGTGAGCTCGCGGCACAAGTTGCGTCGAGACCAGAATATACTAAAATGGAAAGTAGGGACAAGAGTGGAACTCCCAAGAGAGACTCCCAGTTTCTCACCAGAAAAATATCACACAGTGTAGAGAACTTGGCTGTTGACACCTTGCTCAAAACTCATACACTTGCTTCTTAAAGGTTGAGCGACCCTGCATTTTGAGAATGCATGACATATCTTTTTATGCACAATCAATTTTTGACAGTTTGACTTCGACTCTTATTTAAGAAGGAAATGATAGCAATCGTGTTCAGTACACAGAAATTCAGAGAGTACATTCTAGGGAAAAAACCGTGGTGCAAACCGACCACAAGCCCCTAGAAACAGTACTGCATAAGCCGATGGCAATGACACCATTAAGATTGCAAGCAATGATACTCAAAGTGAGCGGCTTTGACCTAAAAGTGGAGTATCATCCTGGCAAGAAGCAAGTTCTCGCTGACACCCTCAGCCGAGCAAGCCTAAACGAAGTACCATTGGAGGAAGATGAGCTCCAAGTGAACATGCTGGAAAGAGTCTCAATCACAGAAGCAAAACACACAGAGCTCCAACAAAACACAGCAGAAGAACTCCATGAGCTCTACGCCATAATTCAAGTGGGGTGGCCAGAAACGAAGCATCAAGTCCCACACAGCATCCGGCAATACTGGGAAGCGCAAGATGAGCTTGCTGTACTTGATGGTGTGATCTACTGAGGACTGAGGATCGTGGTACCCCCATCCATGAGACCAGCCACGCTCGGGATAATACATGGAACGCACCTCGGAATAGTGAAGTGCAAGCACAGAGCCAGGGAAGCACTTTACTGGCCTGGTATGAGTGCTCAGATAGAGGAAAAAGTCAAAGACTGCACCATTTGTCATGACTATGCCCCCTCACAACCGAAAGAGCCACTGATACCAAGTCCTGTCCCAGAACTGCCATGGGCGATGGCGGCGTCAGACATACTCACCTTTGAAGGCGAACAGTACCTAGTACTAGTTGATTATTACTCCAAATACATTGAGGTGACCAAACTGAAAGACCTAGCGTCTCAGGAGACTATTGGAGCCCTAAAGGAACATTTTGGTCGGCATGGAATACCAACACAACTGACTACAGACTGTGTTTGGTTTTAGATGTTGATATTAACTTTTGAATTTTATTTAATTTTTTTGTATTCCTTTTCCCCTTTTGGACACTTCGTGCCTCTTATATAACGTTATAAACGTTTGGTCACATGACCATTACTTGTAAGGAATCGCACGTGCTTCACGTTGTGTATATCGAGAAGAAAAGAATGTTTATTTAGCCCTGTTCTGGCACAGAATGTAAGTAGTTCATCCCCCTTTTGTGTTCTTCTAGTTATGCTTTATGCTTATTCGTCATCTGTTTGTCTTTCATTTAGTTTTCACCGTTTTGATCAGCGAACTTGTAATCCTGCATTTTTGGCATGAAATTCAAGTACATAATCATATAACGAGCGCATTGATTACTGTGCCGACGCGAACATTGTGAGAAATTCTTGTTAAACAAAAGAATAACTTGGAAAGGGCTGCACTATTTACCCGGATTTCGTGAGAAATGAATGCTACGAGTGAAATTGATGGAATGGATGGAATCAATGGATTGGACCGCCGGATAACGGACCAAAGAATGTACCAAGTGGAACCAGGTTCGAAAATAAATCAAATGGACTCTGGAATGAACCCATCAGTTAATGCCAGCCAAGAATTTCCCCTGGACATTGGAGCCACAGCCTCAGCACTACCTTCTGCAGTCTTTAAGCCACCATCAACACAAGGAGCATTTGGATACTCACTACACCAGGACCCCCTACCTAACACACATTGATTTTGGTGAAGTTGTGCGTCAACGTGAAATAAGTGAACAGCGCAGATTGGCAGCTTCTTGGAATAAGACTGCTAATGAAGTTGTCACTCGAACACAACAACTTCGTACCTGCCTCTACACAAACTGGAACCCTTCGTCTGCTCGCAAGTTAGTAGAAAATTTAACTCTCGTTTGGAAATCCTTCGAAGCCATCCACGCGAAGTACCTGCCAGACATACACGAGAGGAAGCAACTGCAAGAGGTTAAACAAAGGTTTGAGACTCTCAAAGAGACAATGACAACCACCATTGAGGAATGTGGGAGGCAAGTACAAATAGATCAAGAAAACTATAGTAGCGACGATGGAGCCTCTGCAAAAAGCAACAATTCAAACCGGTCTCGGAGCTCCACAACCTCAAGAGCCCCCTCCTCATCTTCTAGAAAGGAAAGGCTGCAAGCGGCGCTTCTGGCCAGAAAGAAGCTGGAGTTAGCGAAGAGTAGAGCCGAGGAGGAAGCTCAGCTAGCCAGATTAGCACATGAACAGAACACAACCAGGGAATTGAGGCGACTCGAGGAAGAGACCACTCTAGCCGAATTAGATTGGAAGATCGAGAGGGATTATAATGAAGAAACTGATCTAGTGGACGGAGTCAATGATGATATTCATCAAACCTATCAAGTCAAGAAGACGCTAGACCGACATCACCAAGAAATTTCCCTGAGAGAATCTGAGCCAAGAAAATCAGAAATTCCTATACCAACCTTGAGAGGGACATCAGATCCAAAGCCAGTAGATTACTCCACCTCCTTCGATAAGGCACCAGTTCCTTCGAGTTCAATACCTGGGACTGGTTACCATCCTACAAACGGGAACAACAAAGGAGCACCCCCAGTTACCGACGCTCATCACCCATTGTACCCAGGTCTACCTACTCATCAGCACAAGTCTAAGCTGGATCCAGACCCTGACCAAGACAAGGAAGACTCTCCTAAGGACCAAGGAAGACTCTCCTAAGGACCATGTAGCAGCCATGTGGAAAGTACAACTCCTATATGGAATTACTCCCACTAAATTCAGTGGCAACCCAGCAGACTTCCCTTTCTTCAGGGAGCAGGCCCGTACTCATCTTGAAAGTGAGCTACTAACCGATGCACAGCGAGTTGAGTACCTACTAAAGTTCCTGACAGGTGAAGCTTTGGAAGTCATCAAACGAAACCGAGGTTGTTCTTACGAGGACCTCATGAAGACCATGGAGGAACGTTTTGGTCAACCCATTCAAGTGACACAAGCATGTATTGAAGACCTCGTATCTGGTCCTAAGCTCGTTTACAATGACAACATGAGCCTACTGAATTTTTCAGAGAAGCTGAATACGGCAACAAAGATTCTCAACGGCGATAACGAGTGCGAAGCCAGTGTAGCTACCAATCTGAGAAGAGTTGTAAACCGCCTTCCGAGTGACCTAATTGCAAAATGGCAGGCTGAAAACTACAAGATCTTCAGCCAAGGCAGAACTGCCCGCCTGCAGGACATTGCCAACTTTGTTAAAAGGCAAGCTTCCATAAGGAATGATCCAGTATTCGGAACGCAACCACAGAAACGAGAAAGCAAAGAAGACAAGGATGCTCCCAAGGCTATGAAAGCCTGACCACCACCTTTGAAAAATGCCACAATTTCCTCTACTCATGTCGACAGCCCACCAAGAGCAAGGGGCCCGACCACTTGTGGGATTTGCAAGTCTGTGTCCCATCGACTCCAACAGTGTCCCATTGTCAAACAGTGCGATCATGTAGCAGTAAGGCGACAATACGCTGCATCATATGGATTCTGTTTTAACTGTGGTGGTCATAACCCTGATCACAGTGGCAGAACTTGCCCTGAGCCTCCAGCTTGTTCCATGTGTCCCGGTCATCAGCTGACACTACTGCACAAGGATAACAACAATGGACGCCGCTTCAGGGCAAGAAAACCCAAGGATAACAACCGAGAAACGCCCCCTGCTGCTAACCATACTCCCCAACAACAGAGCACAAGACAAGGCACAGGGCCACCACCCGACAACAGGCCTCGAGCTTCAGTATCCTCTGCTGGTGTTACTACCACAAGGGCTCAAGCACTGTTAAATGTAATACCAGTGACTATCACCACAACGAATGATGACTCCCTTTCTACATATGCGTTCTTAGATAATGGCTGCACCGACACCCTCGTAGATCGTGAGCTTGCTGGTCAACTTAATCTGGAAGGGACTTCAGAACAAATCGGTATCAAGACAATCAGAAACAACAAGGAGTTCAAAGTCAACGGGTGTGCTTCACCCTCAGTCCTGTGGAAGGATGTGGTGGATATTAGAGGTCAACGAAGCATATGTCCTCCCAGATCTCAACCAGTCTGAACAAGTCTTACCCACAAGAGTGGACGTTAAAGAGTATCCACACCTACGAGATTTGACTTTCCCAGAGGTTGATGTCAAACGAGTCTCGATAATCGTCGGGAACAATGTCCCTGCTGCGCATCTGCAAAACGAAGTCAGAATCCCACCAGATGACAATGGCCTTTATGGTTATCGGTTCCCACTCGGCTGGAGTATTGCAGGGCCACTGACCAGCAGGGAGAGAAGACAAGCAGCAGTTAACTTCCTGTCGGTTGGCCTTCGACCTGAAGATCCAATCGAATGATTCTGGAGGATCGAAGACTACGGAGCAACAAAGGCAGGTGAAAGACCACAGTCAGTTGAGGACAAGCGAGCGCTGAAAATTTTAGAAGACACTACCGTGTTCGTAGACGGACATTATGAAGTTGGGCTTCTGTGGAAACAAGATGAGCCACGGCTACCAAACAACCGCGCCCTGGCTGAAAGACAAGCAGAATTTCTTAGATGACGCCTGACTACAGCAGGAAACAAAGAAATGGCTGTCAAGTACCGAGAGGTCATAAATGACTATATCTCAAAGGGCTATGCCCGCAAACTAACTCCCGAAGAAGCGGTTAAGGAGACTTCCTGCACCTGGTACCTGCTCCACCATCCGGTGACTAACCCCAACAAACCTGGGAAGCTACGCATCGTCTTCGATGCCGCAGCCGAGTCCGGAGGCACATCTCTCAACAAGAATCTTGTCCAAGGCCCAGACATTACCAACAGCCTTGTTGGAGTGCTGCTGCTCTTTCGGCAAGGAAACGTAGCACTGGCTGCTGATGTACAGGCAATGTTCCACCAGGTGCGCGTGCACAAACAAGATCAAGATGCTCTGCGATTTCTCTGGTGGACTGACGGTTTCGGTGAACCCCCAGATGTCTACGTCATTCAAGTACACATATTTGGTGCAACTTCATCACCTTGTGTCGCTGTAAGGAATCGCACGTGCTTCACGTTGTGTATATTGAGAAGAAAAGAATGTTTATTTAGCCCTGTTCTGGCACAGAATGTAAGTAGTCCATCCCCCCTTTTGTGTTCTTTTAGTTATGCTTTATGCCTATTCGTCGTCTGTTTGTCTTTCATTTAGTTTTCACCGTTTTGATCAGCGAACTTGTAATCCTGCATTTTTGGCATGAAATTCAAGTACATAATCCTATAACGAACGCGTTGATTACTGTGCTGACGCAAACAGACTGTGGTGTACAGTATGCAAGTAAGGAATTTGAGAGTTTCACTAAAAGCTACAACTAAACATGTGCTGGTGAGTCCCAAGCACCCCCAAGCAAATGGTGAAGCAGAAGCTGCGGTCAAGACGGTGAAGTCGCTATATTGGACTATAGGAGAGTCCAACCCTGGATGCACCAACTTCATTAGACATAGCAGAAACCAAGGGCTCACCTTCGTATATAACTCGTAATGGCAGACAAGTAAAGAAACCAACTACAATCTCAGCCAAAACTCGTTGAAACACCGCCACTCCCCCGTGCAATGTTGGAAGCGTCGGCCGTATCTTCTCGCGTTTTCTCGTGATTTTTTACAACATTGCAAAGGGGGATGGGGGAGCCTGAAGCCTAAGTGTTTCAACAGTTTTGGCGGGGATTGTCTGCGGTTAGCTTGCGTTATTGTAAAAGGAGACTGAGTGTCCCCGTGCAATGTTGGAAGCGTCGGCCGTATCTTCTCGCGTTTTCTCGTGATTTTTACAAAATTGCAAAGGGGGATGGGGGAGCCTGAAGCCTAAGTGTTTCAACAGTTTTGGCGGGGATTGTCTGCGGTTAGCTTGCGTTATTGTAAAAGGAGACTGAGTGTAAAATAGACGTCGAGTGAGTTGTATGCAAACTGTTTCATCGTTGTCTGGCTCTAAAAATTCAAAAGGCATCGTGCCTGTTGCCAAATACATCTCCCGTGTATTGTGCATTTGTTAATGAATTATTCACACAAATTTGATTGGTTCGAGGTTGCAAAAAAGGAAGTTTACGCGCCCAATGAGAATCTTACAATTGAATTCAAATATTATACTCTCATTTACAATCGTTATTGAAATCCTCCTCGTTTATAGTCAACTGTGCGTCAATGGATCTCATTCAGCAGTATAATGATAGTAATTCAGAAGATGATGCCGTGGAAGCTGGTTTGGCAGACAATTTAAGCGTTCCGCAGGTCCGGAGTGTATATCTAATAACCTATAGTCAAGCCAATCTTGCACGCGTGCCCACACGTAATGCGTTTGCCGCTGCTGTCCTCGAAGGCTTCCAAAACACAGGCAACTCTTCAGCAACAGTTGTGCACTGGGTCTGCAGCCAAGAAAGCCACCGTGAGACTGATGGAAAACACTATCACATGGCCATAAAGTTAAGTCAGCCGAGGAGATGGCGTGCTGTGCGACAATATTTGTCCCGGATACGAAACATTAACGTTCATTTTTCTAATCGCCACGACAACTACTTCACAGCGTGGAGCTATACAACGAAAGAAGACCGCCAGTATGTTGAATCGGAGAGGCATCCCCAGCTGAGAAACAGCTACCCACCTGTGACTTCTGCAGCCACAGAACGGTTACGAGCAAGAGTCGCAGAATCTGCTGAAGACGGAAATGAAGAAGAGGTAAGGGGAAGGCCCCAAAAGCGCAGCAAGAAAAATCGCCTAAGCATATACGTGTCGCAAATAGCTGTCAGAAATGAAATCAAATCCCGTTTGGAGCTCTTAGCCTTTGCTAACCGCCAGCAAGAACTCGGAAAAACAGATCTTGTGGAGTTTATCGCAAACAGGGGAAGCAGAGCTGTGGAGGAGGCACTTCAGGTTGGCTGGGAGTTAAAACAAGCAGAAGAAAACCTACGACGTTCAAAGCTCACTCATCTGGAGATACTGCAGGAGGCTCTTGACAGTGCGTGCGTGGAACGGTGTAATGGCGAGTGGCTTCTGCTGGCCGAAGATATCCTGCAGAGAAATGGAATTCCTCAAGCTTCATTTACAGGTGCAGTGAGGAGACTGTTGGAGGAAGGGCGCAGCAAGTACCGAAACATTCTAATCAAGGGGCCAGCCAACTGTGGAAAGACCTTCATTCTGAACCCACTGAATTCTATTTACAACACATTTACAAATCCCGCGACAACTACGCTCGCATGGGTTGGCGCCGAGACGGCGGAGGTAATCTTCCTTTAATGACTTTCGCTGGAGCCCTCAAATTCTTCCGTGGCATGATTTGCTACTTTTGCTGGAGGGTCAAACTGTACATTTATCTGCTCCGAAAACTCGATATGCGAGAGATCTTGTTTTCGGCGGCGACACGCCAGTGTTCAGTACGGCAAAACAGGAACTCGTTTTTGCAAGTGGGGGATTTGTCGACGAACGGGAAACGCAGATGATGAGAGTTCGCTGGCGTGTGTTTTCTTTCGCCTCTCCAATTCCTGAGGAAGAGCAGCGCAATGTTCCACCTTGTGCACACTGTTTTGCCCGACTCATTCTTCTCTGAACAACAACCGCGGTCCCAGGGAAATAAGTGATTGGTCCGTTATGTCGGTCTATGGTTGGTCGAGTCGGCTTGGTTGTGTTTCGTTATTGGTCAGTTGATGTTCTTTTGTCCTGTTGATTAGTCTATTGTTCGTTCGGTTGCGTTTGATGTCATCTATCAGTCGTTTGTAAGGTACTGATAGATGACATCAAATGCAACCGAACGAACAATAGACTAATCAACAGGACAAAAGAACATCAACTGACCAATAACGAAACACAACCAAGCCGACTCGACCAACCATAGACCGACATAACGGACCAATCACTTCTACAACCAGAGACATATATACCGCCATCTGACGAATACTTTTCACTTGACTCTGAAGATGACTTCCGCTCAGGTAGTCCAAACGTCAGTCACCAACAACAGTCTTTCTGGAGACTACTCTAACCCGGACGATCACAACCAACCTATAGCAGTTCTTGCGAGTGCTTCTGTGATGGGTCCCCGTCTTGTAGCCACATTCTGCTCTCGCCTTTGCCAGCACGTTCGAACATTTGGTCAAAATTATTGTCTATAAAAGAGGCAAAATACTTGCCGCACATCCTTTCGTATGGCTCGCAGGCAACCACACCCCTGTCGTGACTAATTGCAACTACTAACTTCACTAATTTCCCTCCGGTTCCTTCTTTCCTTCCCTTCGTCGTACATCCGTACGCCAATCCCTCTGATCGCTTCCTCCATACTCGTCCTCTAGGTGCGCGAGCTTGGTCCATAGGATTTCTTTTGTAAGTGAAAGATGTTCCGTCTAGATAAAAAGCAATTTGCTTCTCCCATAAACTTTCAGGAACATTTTCTTTCACTCTCTTCGCGAAGATCAGACGTTTTCTCATATCGCGCTGGCTTAATAAGCCTTCCTTCCTTGTTTGCAATGAAAAGTACCCTTCTTTGTTTAAGAACCGAGTAATGGTTCTTAAGGATGCCTCCTGAATGCTAATTCCGGCTTCTTGCATAAGGCGGCTGGCTGTAAAGTTCCCGCCTTCTCGCCGCAGAGAGTTCAAACGTCGGATGAGTTTGCGCTTTTGACGGCAAGTTAGTCGCCCTTTTCTGCCAGTTTTGCTTGTTCTTTTTGTTGGCTTCGCTTCTTGCTTTCTGGAATGGAAAGTTTTCTTTATTCTAAGCACAGAAGCTGGTGATATTCCGCATTCCTTTGCAATACTTCGCAATGATCTCTCCTTGGACTTTAAAAGGTAAAAGCAGTACGTTTTTGTAGTCTCTGAAATTCTTCCTTTGAAAACCATTTTACTCTCCCGATTTCTGTTTAGATCTGTTATAGCACTGCTCATACATTATTTATACTTTAAAACATTACAAAAATCCCCAAAATAACGCAAAGAGCAGGCACGTATACAGTCACCAGCCACCAGCGAACGTTCTGAAACGCTCCCTGTACATCACGCACTCATTCCAGAATATTGTCCCTATATAATAGTGATGACAGGCATCACTTAACACTCTTCTGCACAGACAATCTCAGCCAAAACTCGTTGAAACACCCCCACTCCCCCGTGCAATGTTGGAAGCGTCGGCCGTATCTTCTCGCGTTTTCTCGTGATTTTTAGAACATTGCAAAGGGGGATGGGGAGCTTGAAGCCTAAGTGTTTCAACAGTTTTGGCGAGGATTGTAGATTAGACCTATAACTATAAGCAAGAATGAAATGAGGACAGCTGTTGATCAGGAAGACTTTACTCAGTTCATGTTACGATGTTTCGTTCCTGTTAAGGGAAAGGGGGGGGGGGATGTTATGTATGGCAATGCCGCTGGGCATAATACATTGTTATTTATTGTCGTCTGTTATCCAATCATATTAAACCACGTTTTGGACTTTGTGATACAACATGGCGTTCGTCTCGTAAATATATAACACTTTGTAATATTTGCATTGACCATTCCACAAACATTTAGTTTAGCTTTGTAGGGTCAAATGATTACACGTCGCGGATTCCCGAAAAAGGAAGCGGATAACGGAAAAAAAATTCCAGAGTTTCGCCGGCAATAATAATAATCGAAATTTCTACTCCAACTTACCCTGGTTCCAGAGGTCCATTTCCCTCTCTTCCTCTCGTCTTTCTCGGGGTCGTATAAATAAATCTCCAACTTGACGCGAGAGCATACCTTTATCCCGGCGCAGTTCATATATTTGCCAACGTTCAGCTTCTTCCCGTATCTGTTTCGAACCAGCCAAGGAGTAAGAAAGAATGACTGAAGGTTGAAATGCTCGCGTTTCTGTACAGATGCGATCAACGACGTCTGTTTCGCACGCGCCATTTTGTCCCCAGAGTTGGAGACTGGTGCTTGCCAAAATGTGAGCCTTCAGCCCACTCGTCTTCTCGGCTTCAGCAGCACTATTCCAGTGGATCGTCTTCCATCTAACATGATTATCATTCGCTGCCTTGACTTCTGACAAAGGCAGGACACTGTGATTCCACTTCCAAAGTTTAACCTTCCCTCCTTCCATCCAAATGGCTGCCATGACAACACATGAAACACAGGCCCTTACACTACAAGCAAAGTTACAAATATGCAATTACATGAACACCTTTTTAATTGATGAATTAACACATCGCATTACATTAACTTTGAGGCTAAATTAACTGGCCAATGACAGGTCTACAAGTCTGTTGATATCTCTGTTCAGCCAATCCTGTGTGATATCGTCCAGGTGATTATCGAAGTCTATCAGACTCTGATAAGCCTTGCCATCCAGGAGCTCTGACGAAAGGCTCAGGGCATCTTCTCCACCATCCAAACTTCTGCAGGGAAACAACCCATACTGTTTAAAAGCAATTTACCAGAGCTAAAAGATCACCGACTATTTTTAAGTTTTCTTATCATCACGATAAGAGCTTATGCTTCATGTCAATGCAGTAAATGGCATTCTGCTCCCAGGGGATTCTCCAATTTCTAAACCACGAAGCGGTGTCAATGAGAAGATAAGAAAACCTAGTATCGACAAAGTAAACCCTTTCACCCTCAAAAGTGATCAACTTCATTTTTCCCTTTTACTCAGCAGAGATGTGTCATATAAAGTACAAATAATTTAGCTTTTGATGCCTTATTAAAATGAAAGCTGATTTACCACTATAGTTATCAATTCTCACTACATCACTTGTACATTTTCTTTCTGGAGTTAACAGTTAAAGAGTCTGGAGTTTGAGCTTGGGAGCACATTGGTTCATTTGTGATCAGGCTTTCCTTCTCCTCCCAACCCAAATGATATAATATAAATGTAAGGTTTGTCGGGAAAGGAGGGCCTGATACAGAGACTGTTGGAACATATGAATACAAGTCCAATATACAATATACATGCTTAAGATACAATAACAGCAGTGAATAAAATATGATGACCTGATTGGTGTTCCCAAATTAGCTCTTGTTTCGGTTGATTGACATTGCCTTATGGCATAAGGAGCTTTTGCCTTGATAAACAGAAAAAGTTTTGTTTTTCACATAACAACACCTTGGACAGGCACACTGAGCAAGAGTAGATTTTTTTGGCAGAAGTTAAAGTGGTACTTCGATCAAATTTGAAAACCAAAACAGGTTAAACCATCAACACGGATCAAATCACCTGGACTCCCAAAGTCAGTCTAATTTTTACTAAATGGCCAAAAATGGGCCCAGAATCTGCCTTCAAACTTGAAAAAAGTAAACCGTCTGCCACTGGTCTAACCTTTCCCCGCTATATTCGGTCAGTGGCTTTCACCTCAGACCAAACCATCATGTTGTAACCCATTGCAATGGAAATAAAATCCCCCAAAAGGCCATGAACAACGTTGAAAAACCTCAGGGCAGGTATAAATACATCCATCCCATCAAAATTTTATTGGCTCACTTTAGTTTGTTACGCAATTGCGTGGAATATTGCAGGAGGTGGACACACAGTGCAATATTGTTGTGTGAATGTTTAGAACTAACCTCTACTTCTGCAACACTGCATGCAACAATTTTGAGGGTGAACACACGGTACAATTGACCCTTTCAGTTAATGTCACATGACCTGAAATGGGACAACACGCCAAAATAACATCTCAAAACAACAATGAAATGTTATTTTGCCAGACATTTGCTCATTTTTTCGGGTTTTCTGGACAAAATATCTGACTGAGAGTGAAACATCTGTTAACATCGTGATATAGGACTGTTATTAGGACTGTTTTCTTAGATATTTCCACAGCATTCAACAAAGTTTGGCACAAAGGTTTATTAGCAAAACTACGCCATATAGTTGTTGGTGGTTCCTTGTTTACATGGTTTGAAAGTTACCTCTCTGAAAGAGAGCAGAGAGTGGTCCAGTCTAATGTCCAGTCATCTTGTTTCTATTTTTGGACGATTCTTTTTTCTTAGAGGAAGTTACTGGCTCACCGGATGTTTTAGCACTTCGCTGCTTAAACCAAAATCTTCAGTCTATTTTGTCCTGGTCTAAACAATGGTTGATAACCATGAACTAAATCAGTGTTGTTTTCTCTTGAAGAGGAAATCCATTCCACCCTCCATTAACACTGACGTTACAATAATATATTATTGATGAAGTTAGTAGCCATGAGCACTTAGGACTCACGATGCTACCAAATATGTCTTGGTGTGCACATATCTTAAACATACATCAGAAACCTTGTTTAAAAACTGAACTTAAATGATTTCCCAGGCTTAGATTATGAATCAAATGCTATTTTTATAAATTAGTACAATCTTTCCTAATGCAAACTAAGCATTTTTGCTAGCAGTCATATTTTTCTTTATCTATGTGTACTTTCCCCTATCAGGGTGTTGAATCATTTTGTATTATTAGCTCTTATCCATATTATCATTTGTAAATTAGCTTTGTTTTTGTTTTGTTATGCTTGCTTGTTTTGTTCCGCTCCTTAAAAAATATTTTTTGTATATTTAAATTTACGTAAACTCCCCAGATGAGCTGCATTTGGCAGCTTTTGGAGTAATGTAAAAGTTTAAATATAGTTTGAATAATTAGGAAAAAAAACCCGTGATATTTTACTGTTACTTAGAAATGCATGTTGGTGTATTGTCCATTGAGGTCACATGACACCCTAACTGAAAGGGTCAATTTGGTTGTTCTATGTGTCCACACCTTTACTGTTGATTACATGAACATAAAACCAAAACAATACTCACACAACTTTTTCATGCGGTTTCCACTTGTTATCTTGAACAACGAAACACTGAAATTATTCACATACATGTGAGTTATAAGTTGAGAAAAATGTTGACACGATGTACATGTACATCGTGTCAATAAAAAACATCTAATTATTCCCAATAATGTTATTTATGTGAAGCAGAGTGGAGCAAAGGAAAACAAAAGAGACTATGGACATTCTTGGTACAGTTACATGTACTGATACCTTTCAAACATTAACAAAAGAGGCAACATTTAAATTACATGTACTTTCTTGAAGTCCTGAATAGAATGCAAAAGAGTGTATGGAAGCCGAAAATAGGCCAATAGGTGTAAATACATAAGGTGTAAGAGGTGAGCAAGTGTAGTGTGAGTGCACACAATTAGTGTTTTCCCTTGATTTGTGTGAGCTTAGTATACAAAAGAATGCTAGCATGAAAACCACTCATGACATCTTCATTACTTATGAGGCAGAACATCAGCTCAATTTTTGACCAGATCTGATATAAAGTTTTGTCAAACAGCAGGGACTTGAGGCGTTGGTGGCAAGAAGGGCCTGCAATTACTTCTCAAAAGTAGGGCTCCATGGTAATTTGTCTGATTCCGGTGCACTTTTGGGAATAGTTTCCCGACACCAATGGCTGTTTAGCGTGATTTAGTGTTGACTACTGCATGGAGAGTACTGTCAGCAGGAGAGATTCCAGACAAAAGGTCTAGTGTGCTCAGTAAGATCTTTATAATATTTTGTTCTTCACCTTTACCAGTAACAACTTTGCTTAGGCCCTGTTTACATGGAAGGAGGGTGACTCTCCCAGAAAGGACACCCTCCAAGAAGGGTCAGAAGATAGCTCCACTTTACATGTCAAGCGCTATCCCAAGGGCTATCTCACCTAGAGTCTGAAAGGCATCGTGTGGTCACGACATTTGAGATAGTAAAGTTCTCCCTGCTGGGAGGATTAACCCTCCTCCAACTGGATGACCCTACTTATCATGTAAACAGAACAAGGAATTTCAATAGAGAAGGGTGACCCTTCTAGGAGGGTCACCTTCCTTCCATGTAAACAGGACCTAGGTGTTTAGGAATGTTTTTGATTGTTTGGTCAACAGTTGCAATTTTGATTGTTTGAAGAAAACTGGTGTAATGCTGTATTTGATTTTAACTGTGTTTCACTCGAGAGCGACTTCACCCCGACAGAAAACTATTTCTACCGGGCTTAGGTTGGAAGAACACTGGAATTGATACCAATATTCATGTTCCTCATTGTCAGATATAGCAGCATTGCTCATTTTTCTGGGAAAATTGCACATTTAAAAACCAGCCAAACTAAAATGTTTACACTTTGAGTCAAATTCAAGCCACATCAGTCCATCTCAAGTGTGACATAATTAGTGGCCCCAATTCCAGTAAAAACCTGATGGAAAAGTCGGCAAGTGTCGGTAAAAGTCGTGAACAGATCGATGCCATATGTCAATCACTGAGCACCTCCACACACAAAAATACAGTACAGATAAAAAAATTATTTGGTGCAACCTACTCAATTTTGAACTAAATAATTTGAACTAAAATTCAGCAGTGTTGTATCCAGAGCGCGTCATTGCGTCCTGGGATGCACAAATCTCAATTTGGACGCAAAAAATTCCAGTGTGTCTGCTTGGACGCACTCGAAAAATTAATTGACAAGCGACTCTTTTCAGAATGCAACCCGCTAAGCAGAAAGCAGACACTGATCCTTCACCACTGATAGCACATCGGTAAAGCCTGATTCATGCGTTGCAACTTTCGCTTACGACACGAATAAAAAATCACTCCGTGATTTGGTTTTCTGTCACATACGACACGAAAAAAGTAGTACAATTTCTAAGGGTTAAATCCTGGAATGCGAGTGTGACTGAACGAATATTCGATCAAATGTTACACTGTAAACCACTGGCTGTTCGAGCGGCTCAGTTTATCGCGACATGCACACCTTTTATTGATCACGACAACACTGCTTTTATCTGATGTCAAATGGTCGAAATCTGTCTGCATACAAATCTTAAAACATTGACCTGTTGTCTTGCACATCAACTGAAAATCAAGCTGTCAATTTTTCGTGTAGCATGGTGAAATTTGATAACCCAAAGAATTGAGTTCAGACTTGCATAAATATGTTTTGTGCGTATGGCGGACATCAATAAAATACTTTTAGCCGAAAACCTCCTCGAAAGAGAACAAAATGTGGCAGGAACATAAAAAATGTCCTATCGGCTTGTTATTTGTTTGGTACAAAAATATGCAATGTGAATAATGATGCACCACGAATATTAATATTAAAAATGAATATTAATTAGTTGGACCCCACAAAATCCTACTTGGACCCCTAAATTTTGGAAGAGGGGGTCCTAAGGATCCCCAGGTTTGAAATCCTGGATACAACACTAATTCAGTATGCCCATGGTCAGTATGATGACCCAAAATCAAGGAATTTTTGGCCTGAACATAACACTCTTTCCATTGTCAAAATCAATTTACTGCAGATGCTGTTATTTCATGGATGTTAATCTTTTAGGTGTATCTCTTTCTAATTTTCAAGCACAGACAGTCAAGCATTCTGGTGAAAACTTTATCCTTACAGAAAAGGAGGAACTTGAGGAGAAGATTAAAAATAATATTCTTCAAGCCCAGACATTCCAGGCAAAAGCAAAGAAGATGCAGTACCCATGGTAAAAGGTGATATTTTGATCAGGAGCAAGTAAATAATCACTCTTGCCATTTCCCACTTACTCTCACAAGCTTGGTTCAATGAGTTGGTGTCACTCCAACATTCTGCTGGAACTTACCAACCTTACATAATATTATGTACAGTACATGTAGCTACACAGTACTTGTATCAATTTTATCTTTAATATGTACATGACTGTATTATTGAGTTAGATCTTGCACATAAGTAAAAAGACATACATAACTCATGGATTACTGTACATGTACACTTAAAAGCCACACAAACAGCAAAGTGAAAAACACGGCATGTTACACGTACCTTGCACGCAATCTCTTCACAAGTTGTTGATGCCTTGAGGTTATCAATCTGGAGTGAAATTTTAAAAATAACATCAATTTCGAGTCCCTTTGTTTGTAAAAGCAGAGTTCAGGCAAAGCTTACTCAAACTTTTTATATCTACTTACCATAAGAATAAAACCATTACTAAAGTGATCACATATCTTTTCACCTATCTTGTATGCAATGGCATCAGGACTGCAACAGGCAGGAAAACAGTAAGGGATTGATAAGATTTTTAAATCAAAATTACTCCACAGATACTACATGTACATGTTAATAAATTGAGAACCCACAAAAAACTAATGGAGCTGTATTCAAAGAATTTCATATTTGAATTAATATGTTTACAGAAAAACATTCATGGCCAGATTTTGTGAAATACAAAATTAATGTACTTTCATTTTTACCTTTTATCAAGAAATTGGAATAGGAGGACAAGGGAATTACTGTACTGTATATTTTGACATACCTATTAGCATTGATGTGTTCATTTGCCTGGTAATAGCCTACAATTTGAATGTTGCAAGTCTTGCAGTAGGAATCAACCTGTGATTGGAGAAAACCAGTCTTAGTTAGGGTTTCTTGCAAAGAAACCTGCAATGGTTCTCCTAGTTACAATATGACTTGTAGCACAATCTTCATGTTCATTTATGTAACACAGAATATACCAAAATTTCACTGCAAGTTAATTTTTCTGTATATAAATTGCAATATTATATTTTTTTTTTGGTGAAAAAACCACAAGGTAAGTTTTAAGTTAGTTAATAATTAACAATACAAAAATATTCTATGTAACCAGTGGATTTTCCTTTCTTTTTTTCCTTTTTTGTGTTTCCTTTTTTCCTTTAAAAGTCCATGTCAGGCATCTTGGATGCAGTTTACAGTTTACATCTTGAATGCTTACATCTTGGATGCAGTTTTACTTGACTCTGTGGTGATGTACCACTCTGTAAAGTGGTGATCAATCTACTTCAAAATATCACTTCCCAGTTTTTCAAACAGCAGCAGCATCAGCCCCATATCAAGCAACCTGAGAGCTCAACTTCTCTTTCCAAACTCATTTTTCCTAATTCCAAACAAACAGTGGCAAGCATACATGTAAGAAGCAAATAATATAATTATTATAGTTTTTGTTTTGCTCCCTTCTGGCCACTATATTGAATTTTGGAACCTTGGAAAGAGTGTTTTACACAAACTGGGAGACACTAATAGCATATTTTATATAGATACTGTAATACTCTAAGCATCTGTATGTGTAAAGCTACTGTTATCATTGGTTGTATTGAGTTGCTCTTCCTCAAGCCCCCTCTAAGATGTCACTCAAAGATGGTGGTCACTGAGCGAGTGAAAGAAATATGTTGGATTTTTGGCATTTCCATCCACAATGGTTCTGATAGAAATTGGATGTTCTCTGGAGTAATGCAAACAAACTGACCCAGATCAACTACAAAAGTTACAAAACCATGCAGCCCAGGTTATCACACATGCTACATAGGCTGTATGACGTCAGGTCATGCAACATATATCTTACTGAGAGACGTTTTTAGCATAAGATGATTTAGCATCTTTCAATAAATATTTTCCCATGAAATGTGTTACAAGGAGCTCAAGAACTGCTCGTAACCCGTGGATGACTGCGGGTATTCTAAAATTGATTAAAAGAAAAAACAAGCTCTACAAAGCGAAATCACCGACGCCAAATAATATACAGCGTTTTTGCCATTACCGTAATAAATTATATCATTTAATTCGTTTCACCAAAAAAAATTACTATATATGAGACTATGTTAAAGAAAGCTCAGGGAAATTTAAGAGCGACCTGGGGTATCATAAACGAGGTATTGAACAAAAAGGAGGAACCAATTAGTGTATCAGGAATATTCAATCATGATAAATGTTATGTCAAAGATATAGATATTGCAAACACATTTAATAAATTTTTCACTAGTGTTGGTCCAGGGTTAGCTAAAAAGCTACCTTCAAGTCAAAGAAATTTTAAAGATTGGATGAGAGTCCCCGCAAAAAATGAGCTTAAATTCGATCATGTTTCCTCTATCATTTAATACAATTTAGACTGCTCTAGAGCAGTTGGTGTTGACGACATTCCAATACGTATTTTAAAGAAAGTCGCAGAATATGTATATGAGCCACTGACCAACATCTATAATACGTCTATAGATTCTTCCACGTTTCCCAACTCTCTGAAAATCACAAAAGTCATTCCACTGTTTAAAGGTGGGGACAGAGAGCTTGTTTCAAATTACCGGCCTATATCTCTGCTACCAACCATCTCAAAAATATTTTAGAAGCTTATTTGTAATTCACTAGTGTCTCATCTCGAAAGTAATCATTTCTTTTTGATTATCAATTCGGGTTCAGAAAAAAGCGAAACACGGCATTAGCAACAATTGATTTTGTTTCAAGAATAATAGATGCATTTGAAAATGGCCAATACTCTATGGGTGTCTTTTTAGACTCATCAAAAGCGTTTGATACGGTGAACCACGATATTTTGATAAATAAACTTAATTATTATGGTATAACTGGTCACAGCAACAAGCTTTTTCAAAGCTATCTAGAAAATCGAAAACAGTTTGTTAATGTGAATGGGACTGATTCTAACTTGATGCCACTCACTTGTGGCGTCCCTCAAGGATCTATTCTTGGCCTGATCCTTTTTCTTATTTATGTTAATGATGCACAGTATGTAACTAGAGCCATCCATCTTTTACTTTATGCAGATGACATGACTCTTCTTTACAAACATAAAAAGATTGAAACGCTAGTCTCAGTTCTTAATAAGGAACTAGGATCTCTTTATGATTGGCTCCTTGCCAATAAGTTAAGCGTAAACCTATCAAAAACAAAGTTCATTCTCTTCGGTACGAGAAAGAAATTATCTAATATGTCCATGAACTTTCCTCATATTTCTCTTCAATTAGCAGGAGAGTGTATAAAACAAGAAACACACACAAAGTTCTTAGGTGTAATCGTTGATGAGGAAATTTCGTGGAATAAACAAATAGATTACGTTACTCGTAAAATATCAAAAAATATCGGCATTCTTTATAAAGCCAGGCATTATTTAAGTGCGGATATTTTACTGAATCTTTATTACAATTTAATATACCCATATATATCTTATTGTACTTTAATTTGGGGAAGTAATTACAAATCAAAACTTAATCCTATTTATATTTTGCAAAAAAGAGCTCTAAGAGCTATTACTTTCAGTGAGAGGAGATCTGCGAGCAAACCAATTTTTAAGAAACTAGAAGTTCTAAACATCTATGAAATTGTTGATTTCCAACTTGGAGAATTGGCTTTTCGATACTCTGCAGATCAGCTGCCCGCCTTTTTTTCCAGTTATTTTACGGATCTCACCTCACTTCATACTTACGGCACTCGGTCCAAATCAAACAAGAATCATTACTTACCGTTTCAAAATTTGAACTATGGAAAATTTGGCATCAAATACGCTTCTGCGAAAATATGGAATTCTGTTCCAATAGGTTTAAAGAACTGTATTTCGCTAAAAGTTTTCAAACGTCTTTATAAGAAGCACATTATCTCTCAGACAACGCAGAGCTAGAGCTATATCCATAGCCTATGTATACACTTTCTTCGAGACCTATAAAGCTACATATTCAGTCCTGTTAACTTACAGATCCTATTACCTACTTAATACGTGTTACTTCATTGTATAAACCTTTATTACCCTATTTATTTCATTTTGTAACCTACGCCGTTAGTAATTAAAATTTGTACGAGGGAGCATGCGCCCAAAAACCCATAATGGGTTGTAGCATGCTTCCTCCACTTATCATTGACTTAGAATTATCATTTCTGTAAACAAATACCCTAAAAATAAGTGGAAATAAAAACCTTTGAAACCTTTAAGCTGATTCTTATGTATAAAATCATGAACAATAGAACTCCACAGTACCTGAAGTCACAATTTACATGTATGCGGTTGAGAGATAGCACCAACTGATCTTAGGGCAGAGAAGCAAAAATCTCATTGTCCCTTAAAGCCAATTTTATGAAGAAAAGCTTTAAGGCCGTGGCACAAGTTTCTTATCAGCATCGTAGAAAGCGACTCGGTTTAAGCACATCCCTAAGTACAGCATATTTGGGAGTCACAATTACATCAGTGGGTTGTTTGAAGTTGAATGCTTCAACAAGGAAGGAGAGGGCAAATCATTCAGTTGAAGATCAGCCATGAGCAATCACTGAACATGAACGGCAAAGACAGACGAGCAGACATGTTTGTAATGATGCAAGAGAAAGAATTTCCGACGATGTGACTGAAATAAAAATGATTGAAGAATTTTTGGACGGACTTTAAAGGATTGTACTATGAAGTAGAGTCATAAAAGCAGTAAGTTTTCATTCACACAATTTTTGAGTTGGCCGTTAGAGCATTTGTTGATTCCCTTTGCATTTTTTTGTACTATTTTATGTACTATAGCCGACTGTATGATTTCACCTACTTGTAGTCCAAAGTTCCATGGGAAAATATAGTTCTTTACTGTGATATGTTGTCTGATTTTATAGAACAAACAGGCTGGTTGAAAAGTTGAAACGAAACTGTACTGACTTAGCAATTCAGACTGCCAAGCCATTCAGGAGAATCTGTTTTTTCATTGCTGTTAGCATTCCAACATTTTTGATGAATAAGCACAGCTTTTTGTAAAACTGGAGAAGTTCTGTGTTATAAAACAAGTACAACAGCTTCAAGCGTGCTCTGTTCAGAAATAAAGAACTTAGCAAGTGCCAAGAGCACTCAAGAAGAAGGTAGAAATGCTGGCCTAGCGGCTCGCGTTTCTTTTTACACTTCTTTCATGCTCTCGTCACTTGCTGCATGCTTTATTTCTGAATGGAGCACGCTTGAAGCTGTTCTAGTTGTTAAATAAATGATAACAATGATTGTATAAGCATTTACTGTAGTATTGGATGATAGTTAATTAGACAAAAATAGGGTCATACCAGTGACTACTAGTGATGGCACAGTAGTTAGATAATAATTACAGTGGCAATATATTACAGAGTAGTATTAAAATAATGATGTAGATGACTACGTAATAACTACAGATGGTTGTACATTGATGAATTATTTATAGTGTCTTAAATAGCTCTTGAAAAAACTCGTGTAAATAAAGTTTGTCTGTCTAAATATAGCTACGCCCCGAAGACATCAGCCGATCACACGGAAGAAGGTCTACATCACAATGACGTGCAAGAAAAGCGTTTTTAAAAGCTCTGCAGCTATTATACCTGTGACAAAGCTACTTCTAACATCGGAGCCAGACCCATGCAAATATGGAAGAAAGGCACAGCATCCAGCACGATCACTTCACCATCGAGCTCTTCACCCAGCAAGACACCATTTACAGCTTTATGTGTATACTTGGCGGCATGTAACAACACTTTTGAATACGCTCGCGGGGATAAACGAAGTTTCATGTTGATTTGCGTTGAAAGGCCACAAACTGCGAGGTTACTAATGTCGGTGACGTCACGCAGCATGGCGGCGGGATCGGGGCCGGGATTGGTGTTGGCCTTGGCAGCCGGCTGGTGTGCCGCTATAGCGTCCACCTGCGCCAAACTGGCCATGTCCCCAGACATATTGGAAAGTTTTTCGTGCATCTTTGTTAAAGAATCCTGTTCCATGGTAATACTTTACAGTGATTCACCAGTTACACTACTCGTCAGTTTTACAGTATTTGTGTGACTTTTCTAACCGTTTAACTTGTGCGATCTAGTCCAAATTTGAACAGATGCTGTCCGAATGACTGAATAAGATATCAAAAGTGCTTTGTGTGCTCGGAAAATAAGGTGCAGTCCTCCAAAGCGGCAAAAATTAATAACCCTCACTCCCTCCCCCAGCGTAATTTTATGCCTTTCTGCCATTTTTGAAATCCAATGATCAACTTCACTGATACTAGGTATGCCTATCCACAATATTTTCTGTACAAAAATTGGGCCCATGAATTACAAAACAAGATCTACAACTGTTTGAGATCAATTTGGGTTTTTGGTATTTGGGTTTTGTGTGATTTGCCATGGTGGCTGTTAAGTGAATTTAACAAAAGATTGCCCATCAGCCTCTATTGTCCTTGGAACCAACATGGCTGCAATGTCTTTGTATTCTGAATATCCAGCAATTGATTGTACGGTCAACTCTCTTTAAGTGGACACCTCTCTAAGGCAGGCAGCAAATTTGGTCTCTGCTGAATTTCACTTGTTTCTATGTAAGTGAACACTCTCTAAAGTGGACAGTAGACACTATTTTCCAGGTAAATAATAAGCGACACAAACAGGCTTTGTTAAGGTTAATTCACAAATGTTTAAAGTGTGTATCAGCTGAGTTGGATTTCCGTAGGACTAAAAGAAACACAACCAGTCCGTCATGTGATTACATAATGTATATTGCCAAGCGATCTTGGTTGGTCAAGTGTGAACACTCCCTGTAATAAAGCACTGGTTTCAGTTTTGAGGTTCGTTATCAGGTTACATGAACTCTCTCTTGGTCCTGATGGTATCCGCCTTAGAGAGAGTTGACTGAGTGTACACCAAGAAATAGTGCAGTTGGAGATATTTTGCTGGATTTCTCAAGAGCTCATTGGGTTTTTTAATTAGTTGTAGGGTGGAGATTATAAGTATCTTTGGCCTGTAAGCACTGTAATCTGTTGAAAGTTAAAATCCTGAATCTCAGCTCTTCTTTTCCATGCCTCCCAAATCCCAGCCATAAAATATGCTTGAATTATGCACCTGAAACACATATATTGAGAACCCTGAAGTAAAAGGATGTGATTATTTTCAGTGACATGGTAATCATTTCTAATTACTGTCACTATTATTTTTTTAACTTCTTTGTGTTCTTTTTACAAATGAGGGCCTCTTTCCCCCCTCCCTTGGCCTGAATCTGTCACATACAGAGAGTGACACTGAATAATTCAGTCAATTCTAACATGTATCAATTTCACTTTTATAATAATATTGTCCTTCAGGTTGTAGTTACTGCAAGGATAGCATCATTCATGCTTGTGTTTCTCTTCAATGCATTGATGTGGACTCTGTTTGTGAAATCCTTGAGACAATGCTCATCTTCAGCAGAGGCAATGGTGACAAATACTGGATCAAACTTTATTTGTACAGTAAGTTTCACCTTGTTATTTCCTGATTACTGAGGTAACTGTTCTGCTAAATGTCCCAGTGTTGATGTGCACTGCCACTGCTACTCAAGCAAAGCTCAGAGTCTATTACATTCCTACACATTTTTAGATGTTTGATTAATCAATGATGGATCACACACCCAAAAGAATCAGTCCTTCCATTATTTATAATTCTCTCCTTTTTGGCTCCCAGCATAACTTTAGCAGTGAAATAAGCATAGAAATTATGCCAACTGGTGACTGTCAGATGAGGATCAACTGACATGTGTTTGACTTTATAGCTCATCTCTCAGTTGACAACCTGTCTACATGGTTAATTTATGCCACCTACGATACTTGATCCCGTTTTACAAGAAGTCTCTCATTTGGTGGTGTTGTTGTTTTTCTAGGCTGGACTAAGCTGGTTGGTGTTTGGAGAGAGTGTTTCTCTGAAGTGGTGGTTTGGTACATCTCTAATCCTGAGTGGTCTGGTCTTGATTCATCATGGAAATCTGACCAGGCCTTATGAACCCACTCAAACAAAACCTGATATAAAAGTTGACTAATTACAAAATTTTTACATGGCAGTTATATTTAATTTCTCTAGAGCTCAGGTATATATTTTATTTTGTTTAGCATTCCCACATGTACATGTATATTCCTAAAGCATTTTATACAGTAAGAATTTTTGGTGTACCTTTTTTATAGACAGTATCTACTAAAATGTGCATTACCATCATGATTCTAATAGGCACCCTGCTTCCCAGGTTGTGTCTTTTTTAAGTAAAATTCAAAGCACCTATACTAAATGAGAAAACTAAAGGATTGATCCATCTAATGCAAACTAGACTAATAAATATTAACTGAAAGGCTAGCTCAGTAGGCAATTGAAAGGAATAATTAACTATTCTGGCATCCGCCATAATCACTAAATAAGCACTCTGTCGCCAATAAGCGCCCCCTCTTTCCAAGCACACAATTTCCAATATTGCCATCTCAAATTGCTAGCCTATAATGAACTTGTTGATGTCAAGTGAACTTTGAGTTTATTGCCAATTAAAGTATTAATACCACAATGTTCCTATTAAAACGTTGAAAATTCATTAAGTGCACTGTCTCCAATAAGTGCCCTGTCACTAATAAGCCCCCTCTCTTAAGGACCGAAAACTAAACAAGTTGCTCTGGGCGGTTAGAATCATTACAGTATGTTTGGCATATACCTTGTCTACAGTATCACAAAGTTTTGCACATTTTCATTTCTCCAAAAGCCCCTGGTTGATCATCATTAACAAGACATCTTATCCACACATTGTACTCTGTTTCGTCTTTCAAACTCTCTGTAAATACATACTGAGTCACTTCAAGCAAATAAGCAGCATATTCATCTCTTCCTTTTTCCTGAATCCACACCTCGTATTTCAGTTGATCAGCCTCAAAGAAATTATAATTTATAGGGTGTCTCCATGACAAAGACAGTGATGGTTGCCTGAAATCCACAGACCCATTGCATGTGATGTTTCTAACTCTTGCTGGAATCAGTTTATAATAGTTAACCTCAGGCACTTTGGCATTCAGAGTATTCCCGTTAGCAAGAACCAAATCCATGGTTTGTAGAAACGATGGAATGTCAACAATTGTATCTTGGTAGATTCTATAGAGCCAGTAAGGATCACTGCAACAATAATGTTGGGGTATTTCCTTTGTGCTCTTAATTAATCTTTGTTCTTCTGTACTTAAATGCTGAATTCCCCCAACATCAGCTGGCCTGTCTGGATGAACAACAGAATTACTCTCTATCATATTCCTCCACACTACATATGATAAACCAATTCCTGGCAGTTTGGCCAGTGTACAATAAGGTGTGTAATGTTCAGGATTAATGCCAAATGGAAACAACTCCATCAGTACTGCACCAGGTGGTAAAAACATGGACAGTATCAGTGCTGAACCGTGTATTCCAATTAAGGCTCTTGCTTGACTAATGAGTTCAATTTGTTCCCTCAAAGTGTGGCTCTCCATGCTAACTTGCATGACTTGCATGTTAAACTTTGCAGCTAAGGCAAGTGCAAGGTCAAGTTCATTTAGAATTAAGCGATTGTGTCTTCTGGAGTACAAGACCATGTATGATGATGCTGAGACATCTGAGGGTTTTCCTATTTTTAGTTGCATCCTGACAAAGTTGGTGAACTTCCTGATCTGGGAACCTGTGACTGAAACTTTAGGGAGAGGTCCTTGGGGTTTTTTAAAACCATACTGGTACCATGTCGTAAATTTGGATATTCCAACAACACTATGTTGAAAGCAAGTTAGTCTATTTGATGCTAATATGTCTGTCTTTAATAAAGGGGTTTTGCTGCTGAACAGTTTGTACAAGTCAAAATATTCACCAGCTCCTCTGCCCTCCATCAGAATAAGCCTCCAATCCAGAGACAAGTCTTGCTCACAAGAAAACTGCTTTAATGTGTGATATAATGGCAATAAATCATCGTGTATCACATGCATAATGTTGTCTGGATTCAGCCTGTGAAATAACAGGCTCATACCGTCCACAAAAGTAACGTTTCGATAAGTTTTTGCAGAAGTGGCAGGGAAGTCTACATAGTTAAAGTACTGCGTGTTGTGATCGTCCACTGAAGATAGATCCAACAGAGCGGGCTCAAATCTGTTGTGCGGAACGCCATCCAAAATTGACTCTGTGCCATGAAAGAAAATGTATTCATCGTGTTCTGCGTCATAACACAAATTCCTAAACTTGCAAATACGAGAAGATCTATCGCCACCAAAACACCAAACGCTGCTGCCCAACTGCAAAGAAAGTTCTCCCACTGGGTTGAAAATCGACGCAGGAACACCTTTTTGCGGAGGCTCTTCCGTAAAAGCATAAAGAATGTCATATAGTTTAAGCATAGAAATCCCAACACAAAGGTGACAGATAAATGACCAAAAGCTCCTGCCCTCCATATCGAAGTACAGTGGGGTACAGTGTTTACGATTCGCTGTCTGCCATGTTTTACCGCTGACCTGGCAGACTGCAACCTCGTTCCCAGGTTGCACGCGCAAAGTTCGGGAAGCGAATTCCCACGTAAGGATGGTTACCCCCTCCCGCAGTCTGATTATATTATGTCAGCGGTCGCCCCACTGTATTAATAATAACTAACCAACCTTGAAGCAGCGGTAATTTTCGCGCTGTTATGGTTTCTTTCTATTTGCCGTTTTCTGTGTTCGTGTTAGGTAGCATCGCTCCAAAATGTAAATAAAAAATGAAACAGCTCCCACACCCCTCATGCACCACAAGATGATTTGTGACGTTATTCCGATTAGCTCGAATCAGCTGGCCCGCTGCCAAAATGTCGCATCGCATCTGTGTTTACGCTGAACTGTTCTATAATAACACTATTTTTCTGGGGAAACTGAGAAAATTTAAGCACAGGAAAAATGCACACACTTATAAATGCAGGAACAGAGGGAAGGATACCCAGACATTGAAGGCATTTCACAGATCAAAACTCGGATCAGCACAAAGAAGCACTTGGGTTACCTCGGCTCTGGGAGTGTCGCGAGGCGAAGGAATATAGGTTCCCGGAGATGAAGGTGCTTGAGGGGCAGTAACCACTGCTAGGAAATATGACTATTCAGTTGCCATTGACAGTTTTTGTAAACATTTCACCCCACAGCCGTCACGGCCAAATCCTATGTTTATCAATATTTATAATAATAATCTAATGGAAGATCTCGAGACCAGATTTAAAATAGGTACCTAAAAACGCACATGTGTCCGCCAGGGGTCAATATAGTTCCCTCGCAGCCGTTATTTAGCTCGTCACGCAAGGAGACAGGGTGATAATTGCTCACCACAGGAATCACAACCCTGCACTCAATCATGCGTAACATGCATATTTAATTCGGTTGAACAGAGTGAGTCAAACTATTATTGCTCTGCAAACTCAAAGCGGCCGAAATTCCTTCCAAATCAAAACAAAATTGGCATGATATATTCTACATTGCACAAAACCCTGCCTGTTTTACCCTCCGAAGCGCTAAAACCCATTTTGAGCGGCGTATCTTGTTTCCGAGCGGTATTC
The DNA here is from genome assembly GCA_964036295.1 of Plumapathes pennacea. Classification (NCBI taxonomy): domain Eukaryota; kingdom Metazoa; phylum Cnidaria; class Anthozoa; order Antipatharia; family Myriopathidae; genus Plumapathes; species Plumapathes pennacea. The sequence continues at coordinate 25,457,916 of OZ038463.1, read as the reverse complement.
ATATTCATTAAACCCGATTAAGATGACGACCAGCACAGCATGTTTTTTCAAGAGTAACGTTTATTTTTAACTCGCACAAACAAATGCAAACGCGACCTTTCGAGGTTCATAGACTGGTTTCACCATTTACAGTATCAGTCAAATCGATGAAATAAATAAACATTGACTGGATGACTGAATACATACGTACAAGCATGTGTTGTTTTCTTGCAGAGTTCCGTCAGGGAAAATCGAGCGAAGTTTTGACAAACTCGCTTTAACCCTCCAAGGGCATCTTCAAAAGTCGTGGTACTTATCCTGGCAACTTGAAGACATGTCATAAACATTAATGCTCACTGAAGTAAACGACCAAATGGCCAATGGGTGTTTCACATTTTACGATCTGCCGACTGAAATATTAACACAAAATGATAACTAGCTAACTTCGCACCGTACCGGTGAAGAAATTCATCGTGAACTTTCACTAACCTCAACACACGTTTGCCTTTTCAACGATCACAACGCATCGCGTCGAGTCGATCATCGTTCGGTCGTCGTGCTCCGACGCGAAAGCTCTTAATGCTTTCATATTTCCGATGGGTCGATGGTGGATCCGATCGAAATATTCCTCATTTGGATTGGTTCCGATTTATCCATTGTTAACTAACATTTGTTTACATGAGTCGATGGCATAGCGTCTACTAGCGCAAGCGCAGTAGACACAAAAATGAAATCAAGTTTCTACAGCAAAACCCGCGCGATGTCCGCATCGAAAGAGATTTACGGCTACTGCTTTTTAGATGGGACCACGTTGAATTGTTCATATGGCTTGGACGGTTGTATTAGCTACGTGTAGCTAGCCGTTAAAGGCTCTGCCCCCCAAAAACCTCTTCTCGGGGGGTAGGGGGAGGGGGTGAAAACTTTCATAGGTTTGAGTCGGAGTGTTCTCAAAACCCTTGCCCTACTTCAAACTAAAACTGTACGATTTTTCGACTCTATTTAAAAAAATATATATGAGATTTTTCGACCCTTGTTCAGACTCTGTATACCAAAAAATGTACCCTATTTCTGCAGACCAAATGCCAAAATATGCAAAATCTACTATTTCAGACCAAAAAGACAAAATTGATCCCCTTTTGCAGCCTCAAAAATGTTAAAAAACGATACTGCCTTTGAGGCGGCGCATGCAGTATTGACGGGACCCTCCATGACAAGAAAAAATCTCGCTAAGTCGGCGCCAACTTATTATAGGCGGCAAGTAAGGACTCTTCTGTTGTTAGACCGATTTTTGAGTAACTGTTTATTATCTTGTATTTATGTAGTATTTGTTTATCAAATTAGACTATGGAAAATTATTACTATCATTCAAGATTATCTGATATTAATATAGTAAAATATTAAAAGCAATGGGATTTCCTAGAAATGCTCGAAAGAACTTCCTGAGATCTCCTGCTTCAAAAATATAGTTAATCCTACTGAAAATCAGGCTATATTATACTGGCTACTGAAATATTTATCTCAAACGAAGTTTAGATGAAGTGTTATTTATTCACCAGAGGTTGAGACTGAGAAATTGGATAATCCTACTACAACCTATCCAGCTTTAGCTAACTGGTCCTAGAACTCTGTATAATGAAAACAACTTTTAGGTTGGATCACACTTGAAGAAAAAGTAAATATAAATTAGAAATCGGAATTCTGAAATTCAATAGGCTCTTGAGCACATGCAGAAAAGGTGCTACGTCATTCGACAGGTGCAACTGAGTTGTTTTTTCAACATTCGATTTACCTCAATGATCGCCGTATCTTTCACGGAACGCCGCAACACAGTATCCTACCAAAAAAAAAACGATTCAGGTTTTAAAATTCAAAACAGAGGTTTAACAACCAACTTAACAGGAAGACAATAATAACTACCGGAAAAACCTCGCTGGACTGATCTCCGAGCTTTGTTGGTGACCGCAATATATCATGAGTGGACATCACGCTTCCGTTACCGACAGATTTGCCGGACTTTTGGACAGAGCGTCATCAAACTCCGGCGTCCTTTTGAATCAAGCAGTGTTAGAAGGGGACGTCGCTAAAGTGAGGTTCCTGTTAAAATACGGAGGACAAAGTGTAGGACTGAGCGAGAAAAATCAGCACGGCCGAACGCCACTCCAGCAAAGTTGCTTAGATGGAAATCAGGCAGTGGTCAGAGAATTACTTAATCACGGGGCAAATATCGAGAGTGAAGATAAGAGAGGTCGCACAGCTCTGCACTTCTCGGTCGTGGCAAACTCGACTAACATCGCGGTGTTGTTGATTAATTCTTGTGCTAATATAGCCGCACTGGACCAAGATGGACAGTTGCCGGTCGATTTGGCACAAAGTAGAGACATGTTGCTATTCTTGACTCAAACGATGTATCAAGCAGGATACCAAGAAACGTCACGATGGTATTTGGAGAAATGGGGCTTTAAATCTCCCCGGTGGAGCGACAGGGGGTCGTTATCCTCGTTTTCATCTTCTGAGAGCGATAGTGATTCAGAACCGAGCGTCGCTGATCAGAAGAAATCGGAGGACCTTAGCTGACAAGATGGAAAATGAACAGGTTCCACGAACTTATTATCTGGTGCGTCTTTACCTTCCAGAGAGCGGCCGCCAAAAAGACAAAAGAAAAAAACGAAGAAAAAAAGAAAAGAAAAGAAAACCACCACCAACAGAAGACAACAAAACAAACAACAAAAAACCGGGCACTTATAATTTTATCCTACATCACTGTGTAGAACTAAAACATGACTCAAAGCTTATATTTGCAGGAATATGATGAATTATTGGCGTTGTATTCACATTTTATTCACAGTTACAATATTATCTATATATACATATCCTAGTTACTGTATGAATTTGTCACTTGTTGCCACGGAAAGCGACGCTGAGTGGTTCAAGCCTTTCGAAGTTCCGAGTGTAAGTTCCCCTTTAAGATAAATCACATCAAGGCCAGCTGGCTACTACGTTCTTTGCTCGGTATCCTGCTCACAGTGTGCCAGCAAAAATTATATAATTTTCACAATGCAAGAATTTCAACCCTTCAACAGCACAGCTCTCGCCATACCGTGTGGAGATACTTCCTGAGAAGAACGTTGATCAAACTCAATATTTCTATGATATGTCTCGAGAGTTGAAGGATTAACTGTGCGACACCACTCTGTTCTTTATCATTTCGACACACGTCTATTGAACCTCTTGTAGCTGATTTCCTCGGCTAACGCGTCGTTATCTCCATCCACGAGTGCATGGGATTGAGTTGGATGAGTTTGGTGCACGGTGAGTGCTATCGAGACTAACTCTGCTCTGTGTTTTTCTGCGAAAGCATGTCTTTAAGACGTTGGGCTCGTCGGTTGTGATCGTAGTTCACTAATCTCTGTCCTACGAGGTACCTGTAGTAAAAAGTACTTATTATAAATAATGCATGGAACGACACAATCAAAGCAGCGTCGCCGCTGATAGCCCGCACATCACGTGTTAATCGATAGATTTTGTCGCAACTGCCACATCGGGTTTACTTCAGTTTAGCGTCAAAACAAGACATTCAATTTGCATGGCGCTCGAAATGAAAGTCTTCAGAGTCGCAGAATCAGTTAGAATGGCGGTATTTCGACTGACAAAAATAGACTATATACGGCTAATATACAAACAGCCAGTGATTTCTGCGCAAGAAAAATGGAGACTTCACTTCTCTGTGGTGGTTTGGACAAATCCGACAAATTGCGAAACCTAATGCTTCAGCAGCCATCGAAGTCCGACCTGCTCGTCAAAAATCAATTCACAGAAAATAACGGACACTAAGGTTAATTATGGAGCGGAAAAAGATTTTGTCTAACTCGGAAAAGAGAGTTGGCGGTGAAGATAACGAAACCATATCTACTGTAAAATAACACCAAAACCGTTTCTTGCTTTCCGTTTAATTCCCCTCTACCAAAACTTCAGGGATGTAATTCCAAACATCCTTTAAAAAAAATCTTTCAGCCAGGAGCTAAAACTTTCAAAAACCACGACAGGCATGCTCGTCGGCAAAACTACGACCTTCAGAGGCTATTTGCCACAGAAACGAAACTTTAGATGCTTGACGTGAAAATGCGGCGATTCTGTTTAAAGTTGTTCAGCGCAAGGCATCATTGAGCAGTGAATCGAGATTTTTTCCCAAATACAATATCGTATGTCAAAATTTTGAACTGCTACTTTGCTCACTGCGCAGCAGTAATGATTGTAACAGTGTAACTGACTACAAAAACATATAAGCTCTGAAGATGTAACAAACCGAGCATTCTACTGTACATGCTACTGCTAAGTTTGTACCGAAACTTACAACAGCTACTACTACTATACACAGATGTGCCGCTTTTGCCTCTCGGAGTTACGAGTACACGAGTATGGGTCTCTTGCTACTTACTTGTCATTCTTGATCCGTTCGTACAACATCCGAAATTGTCGGCCTTGAAAGACAAATCCCATAATGAGCGTGAACACTGCTATCGTGAAGGGGTAAATACGGCGAAGACAGAACGAGCACGTGTCCAGCGACTCCACTGTAAATTATGACGTCAAAGAAACGACAAAGATCAGATATGATGAGGATGGAAAGTTAAAACAGCAGTTTACAGTACTGAGACAGTAGTACCAGTGAACTAAACTACTCGCAAGGAATCGATAGCCTGGTTTTGTTTTTCGCTCATTTTGTTCTCGGTCCTGGGCTAGATTAACTTCGTGGAAGTACAATCAGCAAAGAATTGTGCAACAAACAGACCGCAAAGGGCTTTTTAAAAATCCTGCAAACTTTTAAAAGTATTTGATTCACGTACGCGCGCATTCATGCTCAATCACATTCACCGCACGTCCACGAAAATGAAATGAACAAGTGAACGCATGCCCACCCAAGGAGTGCTCAGGGCTTTAGCGTGTGCCCCCCTCCCCCCTCACCTCGACTACACTTGATCAGGTCGGGTGACTACAGTACCCACTTTATCGATAGTTGCCCGCACACAAGATAGGTACGTACCGATCATGGGAACAAGGCCGGCAGCAATGACGTAAGGCACCGTAATCGCCAACAACAGACACGAGATGACAGGTAGTGCCAGGGCCCTGAGAATGAAGCTCACGCTCATGTGGCGCACGCCACCTTGGTAGACCTGGACAGAGATCATACGAGTTAGTCTGGATGTGATAAATTTCGACTTAGACCAACAATACAGTGCAGATTCCTGACCCACAACTCCGTCCACATCTCTGAAATGTTAACACTTCGTAATTATCCGTCATGCTCTTCGTCAGCTTTTGTTCGCCATTTGTCATAGTTTCTTCCGCTTTTCTTCAAAGTTTCGTAAGCTGTTCTGAGAATTTCGTTTGCCCTTTGTCAGAGTTTCGTTCGTTTTTCGTCAAAGTTTCGTCAGTGTCCGTCACATTTCTTTTTCGTATATCCAATTATTAACTCAACTAACGTACCGTCTCCAGCACACCCTTGAGCCACCAGTTGGGTCCCATCATAGTCACGGCACAGATGATCTTCATGTGCAGAACACCCAACGCCCAGTCCTACAAAACAACTTGAAGTTAGTAACACAGCCACGACAAATGGTCACTTCGTCTCGGCACCCTATATATGTTTGGCCTCATCACAGTTCAACTGGACAGCAATTACTCAAATATGACAGGTGGCAATTAAACATCACAACATCAATTAACAAGCAACCAATCGCATCAGTAAATTAAAAGTAATAAGGAGCTAGGGTCAAATCTTTATTCTTATCTAGTTAAAATATATTGGCGCGGTGCGATAAAACTACTGTCGCCAGCTATCCAAAATTTCTTGCTGCAGCTTTCTGGGGAGGAAAACTTCAGGGTACCAAATGTGAGGGTATAAATAAACTGAAAACGGCCAACTGAACTCTGGAAAATAAAACGTTTCCTGTTAATAGATGACGTCAGAGGTCGTACAGATCGCCTACTCCGTCCGAGTTCTCTTCCTGAAAGAGGGTTTGATTACCTGCCATGGAAAGAAAAGTGGAGTCTGGTCCAATGGGACCCGAAGAGGAGCAACGACAATGAGCTCGAACAGGAACCCCAGAAGCAGAGGGATCACTCCGATAAGAGCCACAGCCACAACCACACATTTAGCACCCTGTGAAAGGACGAACATTGGTTTGAAAAGCCTACCATTACCAAATCTTTAAAAGAATGCAAGTTATCCACGAGGTGGACAAAACAGTTTAAAGCTGGTCCTAGGTTCGAGTCATATCTAAAGGCAAACGTCTCTGGGGTAAATTCTAACACCTGATAGCCCGCGATAACAAACTGATTTTTTTGCCTGTGCTGAGAACTATCCATGGTTTCAACGTTGAGCAATCACGAAAAGATGTGGAAAGTTCCTTGTGCCTGGACGAAAAATATCACATAGCAACAGGCTTCCGGAAGTACCAATCGAGCGCGTGTTCCACACCCGCTACTTCTTGTTGTTCAAGATCTAAATCTGATTGGCCAAAACCTGATATCACGGAAGTCGTTTGTCGGCTCGATTTTGCAGACTGTATTTTCTGGCGGCGCAAGGCAACAGGCGCAAAATCTGTCCCTGTTGCAGGCTAGATACATTATAGCTACAGATTGACGAGAGGGTAAACAGAAGAGATAGTACAGTATACCAGCATTAGCCACTCCAGCAACTTCTTGACAACCCCACCGACGCCAAGCGGCACCCAGGACCACAAGACGGCGAGAATACGGCAAACCAGCCAGCCCATGTACAGACCGCAGGCCGCCGTGTACAGCTCGTGTACTGAACTCTCACCCATCCACTGCGACATCACTGTACGACCAATATATACTAAAAGCAAAACGAACAAACACAGCTGTCGTAAATTACTCAATGTTATGAGGTGGGGGTAACTCTTTCAAAACACAGAGCCTAGATAGCAGACTCAACGATATCGTTTATTGTTTCTAAATTAGGTGGGTTAGATAATATTAATCTTCAGGTGACTGGGCCTTTATGTATGAACAAGTGAATGAACTGTGTGAACAACCGTGAAAAACGTATATCGAAAGCTTAGGGAAGGCAGCCGCCAAGTAGATTAATATGTTGAAGCTGACTCATTCTGCGAGTGTATGGGGGTTTTCCTACATTGTGTTAGGCAGTAAAGAGCTAAAGTATACTGCAGTCCCCAAACCGTAAATAGTCACATCCTCTAACTTACACGTCCTGTTTGCTAAATGTAGCAAAATTCTGAAGTAACAGGAGCTTATTGTTGCGGTATTTTAGTTACCAAAAGAATATTATGCTTCCTGGTGTTGAAAATATAACACGTGTAACTTATCCAAAGTCATTATTTATTAAAGATGATACACGAAATGCTCCAAATCACAGCGACAACACAACGGAACATTTGAATACCTAATATTCAAATATACAAAAAAGTTGATTAAAATGAACGTAGAAACATAGCTGTGGCAATAGATGAAATCTGTTGGTAATAGCAGATATAAAGTGCTGTCAAGGAGTTATGAAAGCAATGACAAGGTTCAGATATTTTCTATACCTGGTGCAGTCAGCGTCACAAAGCTAGCAAACGACAGGGAAGCACACATCAAAACCAAAAGGAGGATAATCTGCAACGAAAACCAGGTCTTTCCCTTGATATAATACTTACAAAAATTAAGTCGAACAAGTGAGGCAGGGAGACCTATTAGGTGTGTCAACTACATCTCGGGTAGACCTCTAATAGTTGAGCACATCAGCTACATCTCCAATACTTTTAACTACTTTTGGCAGACCTCGAATCTTCTAAAACGTCAAGGGGAGTTGTGATGTTGTATGCTGTTTCCCGTAATAAAAATTTAAACGCAAGATAAACTCTATCTATCTTCCCACACGGGTTTTTATTATCGTATCATCTTTTTAAGTTCGGGACTCATTTCGGCTTTATCGTGTCAAGCAGGTAAGGTCAACCGCGTTCATTTAACTCGAAAGGAAAAGATCTATTGTGACGATACTTTGAAGAATGGAGCTACGAGGGACTCTGTCCGAACTCACCCTAAGCGTAAAGTGCGACGGCCTGATGTAGGGTTGAAACCCGAGCGCTACTCCATCTCCAGCCGCTCCCACTCCAGCCTGAGCCTGAGCCTGAGCCTGCTGCGCGTCAGCGGCTGCCACGTGGTCGTGTCCGTTCGCGGGCTCTGGGTTGACATGATTGATGAACTCGTCCGCCCCCACTCCAAACACCTAACAGAACAACGAGCACCTTTCTTCAGCAGCTACATGAAATGTTCGCGACAGTTTAATTTCGCGACTGTGTAAAAATCGTGAGTAACCCAGAACATGAAACTTTCGAAATTTGCGAAATTAAAGTGCTGTGTAATATGCACTCCCAAAATCGCGACGTCAACGTGTCGTCAAAATTTCATGCAATAAGATACACATATTGATACTACCAACTGGAGATGTCTGAACTACACGAGGCACAATGTGCTTTACACACTTACATGCTCTGGCTGAGCAGCATCAAGTGGCACATCTCCAAGAAGGTATGACCTCAGATTCCTAATTCAAGAAAACAATTAAATAAAGAGTAATTACAACTGGGTCTCAGAAAGTACCTGACCTGGAAGACTAAACATGAGCAACTCACAGAACGTAAGCCGCTGCCACCGCCCAGCCCCTCAAAATGCCTTTCATCCACTGCCTGGTGTGTCCCTGTTCGAGCAGCGCTGGCAGCACCACTTGAAGTAGAAGCAACTCCAAAGACAGTTCACTGACCGGCGCCTCACTGCAACACAATTAGTGACAGATTTTCACTGAAACAGGGAGCCAGATAGAAAGAGAAAGAGAGCAGAACAGAAAAGAACCTTTATTTATACACGGAGTATCCTCATATTTATATTCTCTTCCAAATCTATACAATATCGCTGATGCTAACTACCTAATTTAAGTTTTCCAGTTGACTTTGAACATTCCTAAAGCTTTATGTCTTGTTGGCCAGCTCTTTTATCCGGAGAGATATTTCCAGAAGCGAGTTAGCTCGTTAAAATCTGTTACCACACCGCGAAAGTGCTCCGTAACAATTGTGTTGATTTTGTTTCTAATTTCCCTGTATTTTAGGCTTGGATAAATTCTGCTGGCATAATTTCGAGCATAATTCACTACTTCGGGCAGCGAGCATTATACCGGCATAATTCCGCATTTTCGAGCATAGTTGTTAAGGTGATTCCCTAGAAGAAGAATCTGTCATAGATTTGTAATGAAACTTGGCACAATTGTACAACTCAAGTGGGTCACAATGATGCAATAAAACAAGGGGTCATCGTGCTCGTTTTTACGGCACAAGCTGACGAATATGGTGTTCTAGCGTCTTTTGCACGCACCCCGATACTGGTAAATAAGGTCAATGATTTTCAATGAAAGTCTGAAATATCCCCAAACCCTCAACTTTATTCTACTGACTATTCACCTATGTCACAGAAAAATGTATGTGAATAGCTGCAAATCTATTTTAACAACAAAAATTGGTGAGAAGTTGATGTGCCGTCTTGAACCGGAAGTTGCCCTATCCGTAGCATTTCTTTCAACAGCGTAAAATCTGCTCATAGATTTCTGCCTATTTTTTCCTATTTTACTGGGGACACTGTTCGTATTAAAATTATGGAATAAAAATTAGGGTCACCGTGCTCGTTTTTGCGCATTTGTCACTTCAAAATACGTCTTTCCGAGAGGGGACTGGGACGAGTTTCAACTTTCGAGGTGGCTGCTCCCACAAGGAACGACGAAAAATAAAACTTATTTGCGTAAAGAATATAAAGAGCTTTCGATCTTGATATTTCGGTGGTTCTCAATGTCCACCATCTCAAAAGCATTATGCGCACTAAAGATGCGCAATGCAAAACCAGGGAATCACCTTAAGCATAATACGAAAAAATCAGTAGGACAAAGACATGCATTACAGTTGAAAGAAAAAATAATAAAACAAATGCAAAACAAACTGAAAATATTATGTGATTTGCCCAGCATTCGCTAAAAAACGCCAGCATCACAAGCTCTGAAGTCTAAAATCAGCTCGGCATACATAGCCATGTAGGGCTTGAGGCGAAACCATGCACGGCAAAGGACTGGGGCGAGGCTCGTACCGAGCATAATTCGGGCATAATTTTGAGCATAATTCACGATTTTTACGAGCACTGCCGGAAGGCATAAGTCGCAAATTTACGAGCATAATTTATCCAAGCCTACAGTATTTAGCACATACGGCCAGGTCATCCTTGTTGATGATGGCTGCTTTCTTTGTCTGATCACGTTCAAACACAATAGATATTTTGAGTTCGGGTTTAATAACTAGAGAAATGGAAAGTCAATTCCCGTTACCTGGACAGCTGAACATTGTAGGGCAGAAACTTAGGCAGCAACCACTTGATGAGCCGCACAGGCACATGCATCATAAGCATCACTGTTGTACCGAACACGACCTGAATAAAAAATTTTTATTGTTAGTACAACTGTATTCACACTCCCACATTTACTTTTTGGTATGCACTGAATTACAGGGGGAATACCCTGGTCAAGCAGTAAAAACACAGCATTTCATTGTGATAAAGCCACGGTGGCCTAGCGGTTAGCACGGTCGGCTTTCACGCCGAGAGCGCGGATTCAATCCCCACCCTGTCTCAAGGCAATGAAATTTGAGGTGTAAAAACTGGGCCCCCTACTCGTGGCTCGGATGCATACAAGATTGCCAGTAAAGTATAAAATTGGGCTATCGTGCGGAAATTCGAGCATAAAACAACATACCAGGGATAGCAGGAACCTCCTTGCATGTCGATAAACTGGAAGGCGAATCATCTGATGAACAAAGAGCGGCACATTAGTGCTTGCGGATAATACATGCTACAGTACAAGCACCACTGTTTCAGTGATAAACTTAGAAGTTGTTCTGTGACACGGCAAAGCGAACACTGCCAACACCCTTTTTTTCACGTGTGTGTCTTAACGAGTTATTACTCCTAAACGTCACGCGGTTAAATAAACTATTGTAATGTACTGTGATGTAAAAGTGGAGAGACGTCAAAACAGCCAAACAGAAAACAAGCAGACAAAGAGTGAATGAATGAACACATAGGGAAGAGGAGACGCATAAAAGAAGACTAGAGGAATGGAAAGAGACAAGGAAGACAGATAGAAATAACGCAAGAGAGCCACCAAGGGAAGAGAAAGCCTTAACTACACTGCAAACTCACAACCTCTTGAACGGGATGAAAATCAGGATCGTTGAGATTTCTGAGAAACCACAGGACACCAGGTCGGAGTACCTCTCTCAATAGAAGAATAAATGAAGCAAAGTAGAACACATACACCATGCCAACCAGCCAGTGCAGAAACATGCAGGTGCCTGAAAAACCAAGACATTCAGACAACTCAAGCATAGTTTCCAGCTAACCTGTTCTCACGACCCCTCTTCAGTAGACCTAAACCATGCTTGCTGATTTTTGAAATCATCAAGCTGGGATCTTTAACACGAAAATAGCCAATCACTCGGGGGACAAAATCTGCACTTGAATATACGGTTTTGTGCAATAACCGCTGACTCAAAAGCAAGGTGACCGCACGGCCGAAAAAAACGTATTTCCGCGGTGTCATAAACATCATCCTGCATATCTTTTCTGGATTTCATCCAATACTGTTGAAACTTTCCAAAAAATAATGCTTATGTTAATGTTTACGTGCTCTTTGTGATGTAAGTAGATATTTTCGTCTTAAACGTCCCAGTTTGGTAATTTCAAGAATCAACAAGCATGATTTAGGTCTGTCTCTTCGAGATTCACACGGCTATCTCAGTATAGAAAACCGGGCAATAACTTGCTGGGACGAAGGTCACCATAACTCATACATTTCCTTATTAATAGCAGAAAGTCTGAAAAGGTCTCAGGACCTACTGCAGAGTGAGGGAACACTTTTGCATACCTGGAGCTGTGCTAAGGCTAAGAGTTCTCTCTTTTAATGAGGCACCAAACAGAGTCTGCAAAGAAGAAAGGCGTGTAAACCAAGCGCACTGTATGCATATAATAATAATAATAATAATAATAATAATAATAATAATAATAATAATAATAATAATAATAATAATAATAATAATAATAATAATAATTATTATTATTATTGTAATAATTATAATAATAAATAATAATAATAATAATATAAGGGTTATCTACTATGGACCAGTTCTAGCCTGCGTAGCGGCCTCGAGGGACTGGGAACTAGCCTCGAGGGACTGGGAACTAGGAGGGGAGGGAAGGCCTGCCTGGAAGCCATTATAAATTCCATATCAACCTCCAATCACCATGGGGGGTCGATCTATTTTTTCCAACCAATGAAATGCGCGCCGGTCAAGAACATGACAGCTGTCAAACTCACGTGTAGCTTCGCCTCGCGCGTTGTCAAAACAATGTTGGAGGCAACTCCGAGAAAAAGCTCCAAGAAACTAATTCCTAAACCTCCAAAGGTAAGCGATTTTTGCCGTCTATGTAAAGTTAAGACGATTCTACAGAAAACCTTTTTAAGCCGTCCAAACGAAAGGAGTGTTTTGGACTGATTTTAGCGGAGGTTTGTGCTCGCGTTGGAATTGAAGTCGAAAACTCTGCCGAGGTATCAGATCGAGTTTGCCGTCCTTGTGGCAGGAAAATTCGAAACGCTGTCACGAATTATTCATTTGTTAATTGTAACATAACGAACGTCTCAGCTGTACAACAGGAACAGGTCCAGGAATCGCCCGAAAGACTGAAGCGATCGCTTCCTACGACGATAACACCGGACCGTTGTCCGTCAAAAAGTGCGAAAACTGCGGCTTCGAGGGCTGAAACAGCGCCGAACGTTTTGGGTTCATCGAATTCTAGAGACAACGCGACTAAACGGAGCAAGTCTTCGAAAGAACTCTTCGGTGAAGCTTCGTCGTCTTCCAGCGGCCTTATACATGTCGACTTAGATAAGGAAAATGCTGGGGATACGCTTACTCTGGACGATCGACTGAATAATCGCCTAGACCTGAACGATTTATTACCAGAACCGTGTGATAGCTCTGACGCAAGCTCTGACGAGAGGAAAAGAAGCGAGGTTCGTGTAATCATTGGTTATCCAAATGGCGACACTGCAGTACGGCAGCGATTTGACACTTTAACCAACTCTCTGATTAGGGCTCTAAAGAACTGGAAAACTGCAGCGAACATAGTTTTCAAACACCAGGATGTTGTGCAACTCAGATGCTGGGTTTTTTAGTTGATCGCGAAATTCGCACTTCAACACTTCCTCGGCTGAACTGAGTAGCACCTTGAAGGGACAGGACTTCAGTTCTTCGGCGTTTACTTCCCCGAGAATGGCTGCACGATAGCCCTTGGAGTTGAGCTCGCTTAGCTGGTCTTGCATGATGCTAGCCAACGGAGATATCACCAAAACGACAACATGGCCGTTGGTTTCTAAGTCTTTAGCACTGGTGAAAGCTTAGTAAATTCTACTTTTTCCGAATCCCATCGGAAGAACTGCCAAAACATCTTCCCCAGATAAGAGAGCTTGGACGGCCTGCTCCTGTTCTGGTTTTAAATTCAACGATTCTACGGAAGGAAGACTCGACTGATACGCTTCGCGAGACGCCATATTCGAGTGTGAAAACATACCGCGAGGAACGCGCAAGCGTTGACAGATTTCGCTTATTTTACCTGTCAATCATGTTCTCTCGACCAATAGAAAACTCCGGCCCTCAGCGGCCGGAGCGATGGACTTTGGGGTGGGTTCCAGGCAGGCCTTCCCTCCCCTCCTAGTTCCCAGTCCCTCAAGGCTAGTTCCCAGTCCCTCGAGGCCGCTACGCAGGCTAGACCAGTTCAGACGCCGATCTCTTCATGAGCCGAACTTAACTTGAATTTGGGTCGACCCAAATTTATTATTTTCGCGTGTCGATTCAGACACCGTCCTTATTCGGCTCAACAAAATTGAAGCAAATCACAAAACATTAAAATACATTATAATAATTGCTGCGCAGCGAGCGAAGCAGCCGTTCATATTCTTGGCATATACATATTGAAAGGTTGAAAAAATCTCGATTTCATCGGCGTTGCGACTTTTGACCAGAATGCACCGTAAATTTGTCGATCAGAACGCACCGCAAATTAATCGACCACGGACAACAACACGTCAGGTGAGTTTGCTGGTTGTTCGCTGTTTTTGCTTATTCGTCTTTACGTTATGAATAACTTTAGATCATTCTACTATCTTTTAAAAGAGAACATGAAAGCTTTTGTGAACCTGGACAGATTTCCAAGTTTTTTTGCTCAGACGAAGGGCTAGCGCTCGAAACGTCAGCTTCAAATTCTTTCAGTATCGATGTCGCCACTTCGTTTCTTTCCTGCAGGTTTCTTTTACGGCAACCTTTCGAGGTGAGTAATTTTATTGATTTGTTGACATTGTTTTACGACACGTTTCTCAGAGGGTTATAATCTCTTTCACTCCGATTACACGTTCACGTTGTGCATGACTTACAGGTCATTTTTCGCAACTCATCCTGTCGAGTAAGTCAAAATCACCACATTTGATATCAGCTATCCCCTTTTTTCCCCCAGAATCTTGCTGAACATATATACATGCACATTGGTGTGTTGCACAAAAAATGTTATCAAAGTCATCAAACCAAAAACATAAGCTCTTTACTAGTTCCTTTTAGAATGGGATTGCGTTTTAATTAGGTAAATTGTAAATTGCTGTCATTTATTGGTATTATTTGAATAGCTTACAACAAATTTGTCAACAATAAGTCAACTGGCAGCCATTTTTACAAGTAAAAATTGTTGTTAGCTTTTTGCTTAGTCAGTTCCTGTTGGATTTATTTTATTGATACTCTTTGAATAGCTTGCAACAATAATCAATTTATACAAGCAGTATTGCAACTTTTTGCAGCCTTGAAAATGAATTATAAAAAACATTATCATTGCCATATATCACTTGTGTTCCTATCATGAAAAATGTACCTACATTTCTTTTGCAAATTAGCTAGATTTGGTAGGTTGGTTGTGATCGTCCGGGTTAGAGTATAGTCTCCAGGAAGATTATTGTTGGTGACTGACGTTTCGACTTCCTGAGCGGAAGTCATCTTCAGAGTCAAGAAAAAGGATTTGTCAGATGGCGGTATTTATGTCCCTACCGTTCACAGTCCTGGGTTCAAACCATTTGCCATGTTAGCCAGATTTGTTACAATGTACACTTACATGCTGACAGCTGATCACTGAGGGAATGAAATACAAGCTGCACATACAGCATCCGAAAAAGGGCCATTAACAGTAACATCGTTTTCATTCCAGCAGTCTATTAGCCATTCCCCAAGGATCACCATATGATACATGTTTGACCATAAAGCCCAGCGCAAATGGACCCAACGCTGTTGTCCATTTGTGCGGGATTAATACAGTAGGTCCCAGTTGCTCAATGCATAACTATATTCAGTAGATAAGTTGCTATCCAGCATAAGCAATGTCCTCCCAACTACATTTATATCAGATTACACCAAAATCAGCGCAGCAATCACTATCTTTAGATATCCTAGTTTATGAATTAGATTCGGCTCCTGAAAAGTTCGGTGTCTGAATCAGAGTCGCTCCAAAGCCGTAATTCCCAGCTGGTCTAGGCGTAAAGAATGGCTGAGCCGTTCCAAATCGAAACAGCCGTTCTAAATAGATTCAGACGCCAAACTTTTGGTTCGGCTCATGAAAAGATCGGCGTTTGAACTAGGTACAAGAAACAATTACTACATGCTTCGGTTAAGAGTTCCGTGACGTTGCACTGTCTAATGCGTCTACAGAAGCTGTGTAGATTGCCCAAGGATCTGATTTCCTCGTATAACTTTGACCACAATTTCGGTCCCTGATTAGATATCTGATTATACATGTACATTATCTAACATACATACGTACATTATATTAACTGTATCACAGAACTTCTGACACTAAATGACTCACCAGAGAACAGATATCAAGCCACCAGCCACAAACAAGAGGGAAGAGACCAATCTCCACCAACATCAGCAGAGAAACCTACGAAAACAAGGCATATCACTCACAAGCCTTGAGTATACTTACATCATAACAATAAAAAAAAATGATAATAATAATAATAATAATAATAATAATAATAATAATAATAATAATAATAATAATAATAATAATAATAATAATAATAATAATAATAATAATACAGGAATGCGTTGAGGCAAACTTCACCTTTCAACACAAAGTCAGTAAGTAGCATGTTACAGTCCCTTCTATTGTGGTCGCTACTCAGAGCAGGTTTGGGCCTACAGTGCGCTTTTAGATTGTTCAATGTAATTGTGTGGTTTTGTATTTCTCTGCTGTAACTGTTGCCTTTTGTTTCACGATTTTCGATAAATTTCACGCAGTTCAAACTTATATTTTTCAGTTGCACGCTGCTGCAGTGCTTTATTCTAATGGCCGGTTGCAATTGCAAAACGGTTCGACAGTTCTGTGATACATGTATAACCTTTCAAGCAAACGCACTCTTCTTTATTCATGTCCCGGCATTCACATGTGGGTAAAGCAAACATGTCAGAACCGTTCTGCTCGCCTGTTTCGATTAAGTTTATCAAAAAATCACTAAATGAAGCCTGGAAGAGGTCTTTCCTCTTCAACATAGTCTCGAGTGTTTTAGTTCAGCATTTGTCATTTCATCTTGAAAGTGCATTACGGGAGAAAAATTTCCGTGTTTTTGTACATATTTATAAAACGAGTTTTTAAGTCAACCAAGGCGTGCGTAGTGCACCTTGTCTGCACAAAGTTTCCTCACCTTTACGACCACATAGCACAATCCTAGGATTCGTCTGGCTCTGTCAAGGGAACAGCAGAAAAGAAGAGGGTCAAGTGAGTTGACATGGGGTTACAACAGAGCAACGGCTATTGATTTAGTGGCATCAGAAACTTTACAGTAAACATATCAGAGGAATTTGTCGACTATATGGCTGTATTTCAAAAAGACCTGAATCCAGGCACCAAGAAGCAGGCAAGAAACAGACACACCAAAAAAAGACAGCAAACCCCCCCGGGGGGCGGGAGGTTACTCCCTATAGTGGACTATACAATGAGGCTCCCTCCGCTGGAGGCTGGAAGTATGCGAAAGAGGTGCCTTTTTTCGACTGGAGGTTTATGAAAGGGGCCCGTACCTTTTTCAGGATGGAGGTAAAGAAACAGGTAGGAATTTCAGTCCTTTCGTTATGCAGAAAGACTTCGGCAGGACTGTCGTAGGTCGTTAAAAACGTTTTGGTATGCTACATGTGGTTCTTGCCCACCTAATTCTCTTATTTTCATAGAAAGCCGAGTCGCAATAGCTTTTTCATCGCACCGTGGGTCAAATAGGCCATTTCCGAGATGCCTGCAGCCTCTGTTTGAAAGCGAGCTCCAACTCCTGACCAGAAGACATTTAATCGATTTTTTATGTTATCGTATTAAGATTTCCGTTGCCCGCTACCTGCGACGGTGCACTTTCTGTCTGTCCGTCTGCGAAACAGCACCACATTGCGGTTGCCTATGATTGGCCACTGCCCGTCTCATTTCTTTCCAGTCTGGTGAGTTCCAGTTACAACGATTGCAAAATTAAATTGCTCTCACTAAAATTTCAGATTGAAGTCGATATACACATGGACTTGCACGAAATAGTAGTGAAATGTATGATTAAATTAACAATATAACAACTACTGCGCATAATAATGTAAAACAGAAAAAGAACTAAAATCCACCACACAAACCTGTTCAGTCTGCATAAAGCTGCAAGGCTCTAATGAAACGTGAATTAAGAAAAACAAGAAACACACAAATAAAACCAAGACCACGAATAATCTGTTGCACCCATGTTCCGCCAGAGCGTATGTACATGGCAGGCAAAAATAGATGTGTGTACATTTTCCGTTGTGGGTGGTACTTCTCATAATTTTTGGTGGGGAGTGTGCCACCCAGTTCTGAAGACCCTTACCCTTCGTCAAACCAAAATATACAATTTTGTACCCTATTCTCAGACCTGTATCCCAAAATTTTTCCCATGCCAGGCCTATATATCAAAATTTGCATTCGGTACGGCAGTGGCGGGGGCCGGGAGATGAAAGAACCTGGGAACGAGGTTGCGTTTGAAACGGGCCTTAGCTCCGTTTCACTAAATTTGCATTCCGGATGTTCACTGTCTACAGGAAGTAAAATTAAGTTATATCTGTCATGACGTCATTTGAAAAACAAAAAAAAAAATGCCCTATCCGGCCCTGTGAATACGACCAGATTTTTATGGCCCTTGGTAGTCGCATTTCCTTAGGCCCGTTTGAAACGTCGCGCCACTGCCGTGCCAAACTCAATGCAAATTAGCTCAAACAATGGATTTTGCTCATGGGCAATAGTCCATGAAAAAGGAGGAATATTTCACTGTCTAAAAAAGTCAGGAAAAGAGCAGAATTAAAGGGCTTTACCAATGCTCACAAGATGTGATGGAATCATCACGTCAAAGGATACATGGCAGATAACCAGTGAAAAGGCAAGTATAACATATCCAAAGATGGATGTGAGCAGTCCTTCAAACTTGGATGACTGCACCTGCAACAAAATTGACAGACTTATTTTCATTTTCTTTGTGTTACCATAATCTAAATGTTTCTCGTGCAACATGCATACATTTCGAAAAGATATGTAATTTTCACGTATGTTGATGAAATTAGAGAACAGAAAAGAAAAGAGAAACAAAACAAAAACAAAAGAGAAAACTAACAAATTTTATTTTATTAATTTTATGGTTATTCTGATTATAAAAGTGTCGCTAAATATTAATTCTAAACATTGCAACATAATTCTGGATATTTGTTCCTTCACCTCTTGCTTGTAATTCCTACTGTTAGTACAGTGTAGTGGCAAAATCTAAAGGTCATACAGTGTAACTGAATATCATCAATATTGTGAGTGTGTTACTAATAAAACATTGTATGTAAAGTCAAGAGTGTTTAAATTTCAAATCCAAATGACAGCTTCCACAAGCTGTCCCATTACTCAAAGCCATTTTACAAATCATTATCAAGCAAAACGAGTTTATAGCACATACATAAATTGCAAATGATGACTGCTTTGCTTCTACACACGAAATAATTGTTGCACTAGCACCCAAACAAAAAGCAGTTGGGTAAAAAAAGATCAATATAAAGAGAATAATCTGCTGTGCAAACTTACAGTCTCCTCAAGCGCAAGCAGAATAACTGTAAACTGGCCAATATGGAATGGACAAAATGCTGCAAGTGACACAACAAAACATCAAACATATTAGAGAACACAGTATGATACTTGCTAACTCTCTAGCACCAGAGCAAAAAATAAATAAATCTTTCCTAAATTAGAAATATGATATTCGCAGGAGTTCCTGCTCACGTCTGAATCAGGAAAAAAAGATTAACTGGAAGTAGCCAGCACAGAGACCGTGTGGCAAGGGTTCAAAACACCTAAGAAATTGGAATTTCACTGCACTTCTAAAATATTAAAAAGGAGCTAAGGGAAATGACATGCCTACAGTACTTACCAAAGACCAAAATGAATGAGGTATTAAGAGAGACAACCCAAAAGACATGTTCCTGAGGAAGAACACAGTGAACCACACTGTTACACATTAATTCAACCAAGAAACACATTTTGTGCTTTACGTACAGTAGAACCTCCCAGAATGACCAACTTACTCATAGAACCAAAAATCTCAAGTTGCTCCTCAGTCACCAAACTAAGTATCAGTAATCCTAACCTCAACCTCAATGTTCAAAGTAACACAGATGCAATAAGCATTTCATGAATGACCTATTCTTAAAATGTTGATAAAACTATTATTTTTGACGCCAGCCGTAAATCCCTTGGGATAAACAATATTTGAGTTCGCATACTGCTGTGAGACCCTCAAGTGACAACAAAAAGTATGGTTTATGTCAGAGCAGTGATTGTGATGTTTCACACAGACAAACAGACAAACAAACAAACAACCTCGATTTCAATCTCATAACAAGCCACGTGGCTCCTGAGTGATACATGGGTAAATAAAGTATTGTAATAATTGTATTGTATTGTAGTTCACAACTCACCAAGAACACCAAAGATCCATCCAAGCCAAGCATCTACAGAACAAAAGAAAGACAGCACAGTAAACAGAAAGTAAAGTACAAAAACTGAGTTAATGAAGGATGCTTCATATCTTACCCTCTCCCAGGTTAGTTCATCCGCTGCTCTTTCCCACTCCACAGGATTCCAGTTGCCCTCATCTATGCAAAGCATTGCAACCAATCAACAATGGCATCAGTGCATTAGTCTGCATGTCTTCGACTTTATGTATATTGAAGACAGTCATAAAGTATAAATGGATACATATATAAGGGGTGAATTTAGGAGGAAATCCCAAGGCCCAAGCTACTCCTAGAGTGAAGGGGAGGGGGTGCTTATCACAGGCTTGTCTAGATTTGATACAAACCTTCCTCGTTGTGTCCAGCATTATCTGCAGCTTGGTTATTCTCTTGCTGTGGGATATCTCCTTGTCCTTCATCAGGTACAACATTGTTCTCTTCTCCTCCATTCCCAGCACCAGCACCAGCCTGTTCGAACATACAGGACATAATGCTTGTCAGTTATACAGTAATAAAAGTCATTTCTATTTGTGTAAAAGGACAATCTGTCCCACATCTAGTAAGATACAGTGAAACCTCAGTATAACGAAGGTGAAGGGACTGGGAAAATGTTTTTGTTATAACAGGCTGAAGAATATCATTCGGTATATCAGGGTTGTCGTTATACTGTACCAGGAGTGTAAATGGGAGAGCCTACAGTACATGCAGAGACAAAGCTGTATGCTGGCTGATGATGTCAGACCTTGCAATAGCCAGACACTGTCTGTCTGACAGTGTAACAGGTCAGAACTAACAACAGCTGTGATAAAGTCAGCAGGTACAATGTATGGCAGGCAAGGGTTGTTCAACTGACTAAGCAGCTCAGCATGTTAAACAAACTGTCTTTCATGTTTACATACAGAAACATAAGTTGTTGTGCAAATTTATTACCAATTTTAGCTCACCAATCTATCCCCACCCACTTGACAGGGTGGGGCCCAGACCTCTGGCCTGAATCTCCCACCTAAAAATTTGGTACGGTTATGATTTCAGTATGCCCATGCAAGCCCCAAAAGATTATAATACAGATTCTGTGAAACTATTGCAGCTTACTGTATCATTCTATGGACTTCTAACATGGACAGTTATCCAAGTTTTAACCCCACCTACCAGGTTTTTAAGTGTACATTTGTCAACATTTATCTATGTGAACAACTTGGTAGCAGTTCAAAAAAGATATAATCAGCCAGCTTGCATTTCTTTCAGAAAGTGACATTATAGCACATGCACATGTATGTACATACCAGCTGCCCTGCACCAAACAGGGCTCCACCAACCACAGGTAGTTGTGGCAAAGGCTCTAGGTTTGGTTCCAGCCAGTCTGGTCCTCCATTGGTAACTATCTGCTCTCGTAGCCACACCAAACTAATAAAGGCACACAGTGTACAGGCCACTACAAAACACCCTTGTATACAGTCTGTCATCAGGTTCTCACTGCAAGAAGAGTCTGTCATCAGTATTTGAGGTTGACAACAAAATACATGGTATTGGTGTGTGCATCTACAGTAATAGGGCCCTGTAAGGGGTAATTCCGAACCGGCAACACTGCCTTGAAACGGCGACAGGAGAGCTACGAACTAACGACAAAGTGCTGCGAGGAAATTCCGACAGCGACACTGATAATAATTAAACCAACAGCAAATTCCGCGTTTGGCACAAATTTTGATGGCAAAATCAGTTCTGTGAACCAGTGTACACGGCGGATTTCTTCCTTCTTTTGTCAATTTAGCACGGATGCTGTCATTTTTTGGCTACATCACAGTCACCTATGAGCTTCACTTATCCGTTGACATAGCTACTGACTGACCACGTGTGTGTGCTTGTCTCTGGATGGCGTTTCCCTTTTATCAGCTAACAGCAGATTTACATCAGACTCTACTCTTGTCAACTCTATTAAACAAACTCTGCTTCAGGAGAAAGGCAAAATTTTGCCAGGGACTGAAAGTATTGCCAGGAATCGGGAGACAGGAAGTGTTTACTGGGATCGGGACGTCCAAAAAATATCCGGGACAATTGACACACTTTTAAATTTGGGAGGTTTTTCCATCTGGCTGAATGTGGTTAAAAAAGAAATGCCATTTCATACAGCATAAACTTCCAAAGTTTCCGGGGCTTCCATTCTTTCCTATTCCTCCTGTATATTTACAAAACGTCCAGTGTAAAAAACATTTTAATCGTTAGGTTCTATTGAAAGTCATTTTTCATTCTTTAGAAGGCGAGGGAATGACATTTTAGGGAGCCAAATTAAAAAAATCTTCCAGGGCAGCATGCCCCTGATCCCACCATAGGCAGTTTTCTCTTTTGGAGCTCACAAATTTCTCAATCCCAATTTTTCATGGTTTTTCACGCAGTAATCCACGCTTTCACTGAGCAGCACCCTTGGAGGATGATGATCAGTGTTGTTTTTGAGTCTGTCGGTAATATTGTGAACAAGTTGAACTGTCAGTAAGTGGTCGGTAGATGACTTACCGACCACATACCGACCACGCGATTGACTTTACCGATCACATACCGACCACTCAAAAACTTTTACCGACCACTTACCGACCACTTTTCTCGTTCTCTTTTCTTTTTTAACAATTGAAAGCAAGAAAGACCGTTTGATTTATTCTTGATGTGATTTGCACGTGTGCTGTATAGTAATCGATGTGCATGAGCGAAATCAGTCTGGTTGTCGAAGTGAAGTTGTCATTGACTTTTATTGAACTTGGTGGCTCCTAAAGGAGCCGTTGTTTTCAAGGCAAATCTCACTCAAAGAAGTTGAAAATTGAAAATTACTCGTCCAAACTCGTGACTGAATGGACCCGCATGTATGGACGTGAGCCAAAAATTTACTCGCATTTATACATTCACAATAAACTTGGTGGATTGAAATGCACTAACTTTTATTGGTCTAAAGAATCTTGTTTGTTCTATTCATGGATAAAAATACACCGAAATACACCAGCGTTTAGAAAAGCTTTTAAAAAGATTCATTGTTTACGCGATTTGACACCTCAGCACATCAACGCCTGAACGCCTCCTTTGGCTCATTAGCGCTAAACGTCTATTGAAACAGATTATTTGTGCTTGTGCTTCTTTGTGCTCATGTTTCTAGTTGAGTCTCTTTCAAGATTTAATAATTCTAGTGTTTGCAAATGTGTTTGTGTTTTGTGTTTCGGCCGGAGGATTCTTTTCACTTCCGATCAGTAGCGTGCAAATTTTATATTTTCAGCTTGTTTCTAGTTGAATCTCTTTCAAGATTTAATAATTCTAGTGTTTGCAAATATGTTTGTGTTTTGTGTTCACCCAGAGGATTCTTTTCCCTTCCGATCAGTGTCGCGCGAATTTTATATTTTTAGCTCATGTTTAAAGTCATTTGTGTTTTGTTTCGAATTTTATTTATTTCATGAATTTGATCGGTTCCTTGCAATCATCGAAGACATCGCCGCAGGCTTGCAACTCATAACAACAGCTCTTTTAAGAGCCACCACGTTAATAAAAGTGAATGATTCATCGAGCGCTTCAAACAAACGTTATCCGAAATGAAAAACGCTACCGACCACTTACCGACCAAACCTTTCACTTTACCAACCACTTACCAACCACATCATAAATCTTACCGACCACATACCAACCACTTAACGACCACGTTACCGACCACGTTACCGACCACGTTACTGACCACATACTGACCACATGTCGACCACATACCAACCACATACCAACCACATACCAACCACATACCGACCACTTACCGACCACATACCAACCACATACCGACCACTTACCGACCACATACCAACCACGTTATCGACCACTTACCGACCAGTTCAACTTGTTCACAATTACCGAGAGATTACCATGTCAATTGATTTTACTCCTAAACTGACAACAGTGTATTAGTGTATTTTGCAAAAAGTGCAGTTTTGAAAGTGTTGGTTTGAACGTTCACATTTGTTCAAAAGAGTCCTCAAATACAAATTTTCCGGGGAAGCATGCCCCCGGACTCTCCTAGTGTGTCTAACCCTAACCCTAACTCAAACCATTTCTCACAAAATGCTAGATCTGCCCTAACTGCAAATGATTAGATGGCTTAAAAAAATGTAGAGTGTTTAACAGAGTGTTATGAACCTTCAGGGTTAAATGACGTCACTGGTCGAAATTCCAACGAGCGCCACAGGGACATTTCGAAATTGCAACATACCTAGTTTTGAAATTCAGATGGGGGACATGGATAACCTCCCTTACAGGGCCCTAGTAATAACTGACACCTGATGAAGCTTTATAAGTTGAGCTATGAATTCTCACTACATGTACATTCCTCATCAGACTGGCTCTGTCATGAAGCTCTGAAGTAGTACAGTATGCATGTAAGAAGATTTTTGCTCCTGGGAAAGCAGTTCCAACAGTTTTTCCTCTCTGAATCTGCTTTCTACAGGTATTCCACTGCACAGCTCCTACCAGCTGTGCTAAATTACTTACCACTTGTACAGGTATTCACATGAGTGTGAGAGCAATCTAATTAATCAGTTACACCATAAGTGATGTCATATTTAAGATTGTACCAAAATTGCACAAGTCATTAGCATGCACTAATGTCACAATTGACAACTTTGAACACTGAAGTTGAGAAAAAGCTACAGACTGAAAGTACAAAAAAAACTGAACACTTTATTGATTGCTATATTAATATTAATTGCACTCAGTGCAATTAAAAGATTTCAAACTGCACTCTCTGCAAATTAACAATTAACTTGCTCTCTCTTAGCCAATCATTTTACACTGTTGAAAATTCATGCAACGAGGAGATTATTTAAAATCATGAAAAAATCTTTCTCACATGACAGTCTGGTTTTATGGTTCAGACAACATGCACAGTGATGTGTTTTCAAGCTTTTGTGGACAACTTAAACTCCAAAATTCGCTGGGACAACTTCCACACGCAACTACAGAAGACTCTGAGGCAGAGCAAAATGAAAAGCAAAAGCAAAGCAAAGCAGAAAAGCAAAATTAGAATTGAGACTTCATCAGTTTTGCACAGTCAGGAAAGTTGATCTTCAGCACTTATATATTTTTTTAAAGTTTAATAGAAGCTGCAAAATTGCTATATTTTTTTTACTTTATCAATTATGCATCTTAGAGTGTAACAAATTTAAACTGAAAACGAGAGTCACTGGTACCTTGGAAATAAGGGAATTTTGGCAAGGATTCAATTTTGAACTCAACTTTTCAAACCGCGTTTGACAAATTTTTAAATGTTTGACAGAAAAAAGAAACTGAGTCACAAAACAATTGACCACTCATAAATTCTAATACTAACCGTATAGTCTTTGTAGAACAAGGCAAAGATAAACAAATAAACAATATTATTATATACATACTGAGACATACTCACGAAAAAGCCATATCGTAAAATTTCGTACGCAAATGAGTTCTAGCCAATGAGAGGCCGCGAACGACGCTTTTCACACGTGAAAAAAATCGTTCGTCCAATCACAAGCTGCGAACGACGATTTTTCACTACTGTTAAAGGGTTTCCCGGTCCCATGATAAATGTCTCAGTATGTATATAATAAACAGAAAACATCATGGAAAGTGCTTTGTACAGTTTTTATTCACTCGTTGTTCCGTATCATAAAACTCACTCGCTCGCAAAGCCTCGCTCGTTCGTTTTATGATACTTCACAACTCGTGAATAAAAACCGTACGCGCGCACTTTCCATGAAGTAATCTCTATTTACAAAATCATACACTTTCATTACAACATAAGTTGTGCTCCTTCACTTACGTTGATAGCATGTCCAGAGGTAGGGTTAACAAGGAACTCACAGATCCAGCAAACAAACAGCGGTATATTCGATCTACAAGGGAATAACCCAGATTAAAACTTACCAACAAATTATTTCACACAGCAAATCATAGCAGGGTAAACTGTACAACACATATTATATGCATATGTGAAATAGGACTTGCTATGGGATCAACATGTACAACGCTCACAGTGGAAGCTATTACCAATAGTATGGCAATACAGTCATGCATTAAGCAAGCTTTGATTTGTGTGCTTTTCCCAACAACTGCACACACATGTACATGCAACTATACACTGGTGATCTGTGTTTTGACCTGGAATAGGCTATGAATTTGGAGAGGTCTAAATAAGCAAAATTCTGAGATAGGGAGAGTATTGTTAACGGTGGTAACTTACAGGCAGTTATTGGTACCACTCCAAGCCACGCCAGGGCTACTAGTGTGTAGTGAAACCAGTATCTGACAGCACGGAAAAGGCTCCTCGTCAATCCATTTACAAAGTCCCTGACTGGTAAACGACTGGGCATATCTGGAGCATAGACTAGGAAGACAAAAGGCACAGCACCTACTGTGAACATCGTATCTAGCCATCAGCTTTAAAGTACGGGAAATTCACATGAGATCAACAGCAAAGCTTTGACTACACAGCATTGGTTACACAATAATAACAGTATTATAATATTGACCCTTTTCAGTTTTTAGGAGTTCTGCAGAACAAGCTATACAGCAGTGCCAAGTTGTTCAAAGCATAGGTACTGTATGTTTTTGTCAGTTTGCAGGCTCAAAGTGTGAAGTATTCACTTGAAAAATGACTCCTACTTTAAAGTTACATAAATCTGTACCATTAGAGATTCAATTATGCAGATGTACACATACTTGGCTTGAAGGTAAAGCGGTGGTTGCACAGTTCACAGTATCTGAGAAAGAAATGGTGAATAACAGGTATTACTGTTGCAGTAGCTAAGTACACAAGTTGAAAGAGAATTGAAATGCGTTAGCAATTTTATTGTGAACTCACAGAATTTACATAGTTATCAAATAACAGAAACAAGACTGTGTGCTGAGATGAGAATGGTCAACATTTTGGCAAGGAAATATGCACGGATAATTGTCAGAGGATATTATCTTTTACGAGAAGCAAACAGTTGCCCAAAGCAAAGCTTGAGAGCAACTGTGAGTTTTGAGGAACAAATGTCCATGGACAATTATCTGTGCATATTTCTGAAGCCAAAAGTAGTATATTGTCTTTATTATCCTTCAACTATTTCCTCTCGCAGCAAAAATAATGGTGCAAGGAACTGCTTTTTCGACAAATGAATGATGTCCTCGGTAGTCATCTCGTAATGTCTTTTAGTGATTAATATATAAAACTGTGTTTGGATATTGTCAGTAACCAGTGACAGTTCACCAGGCAAGGGTTATTCGCTGATAACATCCGCTTGTGAGCAGACTAACATTCGTCAGTCACATGACACGATTTCACCAATCTTGATGGGTCATAATGACTGATAACATCAGACATCATTGGGTCACATGTCATGATTCCATCAATCATGCGTGAGGGGAAATACCGTGTGGCATGAAATTTTCACAGGAGTTTATTTTTGCGAATTTCACTGATTTTCTGACAATTCGCGAAAATTAAATCCCGCAAAAATAAACTCCCTCAAAAAATAAATCCGCCAAAATTTACTCCATTTATTTGCTAAATTCGTCCAGTACTATATGTTATGTGTTATGTTATGCCGTATACTGTAGCTTTGAGTTGTAATGGATGATTTAAGACATTTTGTAAATCAGAGATTATAAACAAGATTTAAGAAAAAGTGAAACCCCTTGTTGCTATTTACAAGTGCCGAACGTGAAATACCGGACAGAACTTGCCTGAGATCCGTGAAAATTTGTTTCCAACAGTAAAATCTTAAATCCAAATTCGCAAAAATTTCTTCCCACAAAACAGAAAAATTGGCAATCCGCGAAATTAAACTCCCGCAAAAATTTCCTGTCACACAGTATTTAATGGATCAAAATTGCTCTTAATCTATGGATGACTGACATTAGTATATACAACACAAATGAATAGGGCTTTCCACATGCTCTGATTGGCTACTCAATCTCGAAATAACCAGTACTAATCACCTCTCTCCACTTCCACGAATAATAATTATATAAACAATAAACTACTTTTGGCAAGGAAATATGCACGGATAATATTGTCCGAGGATATTATCTGTTCCGAGAAGCGAACAGTTGCCTGAGAGCGAAGCTTGAGGGTAACTGTGAGCTTCGAGGAACAGATGATGTCCAAGGACAATTATCCGTGCATATTTCCAAAGCTAAAAGTAGTTTATTGTCTTTATTATCCTTCAAATATTTCCTCTCGCAGCGGAAATAATGGTGTGGGGACTGTGAAGCTCTTTGGCACTTTCTGGAACTGCTTTTTCGACCAATAAATTGATGCCCTCCTCGGTAGTCATCTTGTAATGGGTTTTTGTGATTAAAATATAAAATTGTGTTCAGATATTGTCAATAAACAGCATTTGTTCGCCAGGTGGGGGTTATTCGGTTACGTGTCACGATTCCACCAATCATGTGCGGGAGGAAATATTTGATGGGTCATAATATTAATTATGACCCATCAAATATTTCCTGCCGCGCGTGATTGGTAGAACTGTGAATAACCCCTGCCTGGCGAACTAACGCTGTTTATTGACAATATCCGAACACAGTTCTATTTGTTTAGTCACAAAAATCATTACAAGATGACTACTGAGGAGGACATCAATTTATTGGTCAAAAAGCAGTTCCAGAGAGCACTAAAAAGCTTCACAGTTTTCGCGCCGTTATTTGCGCTGCGAGAGGAAATACAATTTGAAGGATAATAAAGACAATAAACTACTTTTGGCTTCAGAAATATGCACGGATAATTGTCCTTGGACATTATCTGTTCCTCGAAGCTCACAGTTGCCCTCGAGCTTCACTCTCGGGCAACTGTTCACTTCTTGGAACAGATAATATCCTTGGACAATAATTATCCGTGCATATTTCCTCGCCAAAAGTAGTTTATTGTTTATATATTCCAAATATTGATCAGCGTGACAAAAAAACAACGAAAACCATTTGATTTCTGTTTTGTTATGCATTCCAATCTCTTATTTTGTTGACAGCAATGGGACACAGGACATATCCCAGTTTACAAATCACATAAGCTTGTCTCAAGCCGAGCTCATCGATTACAGTATTTTTAAATATTAGTGTAAATCGATGAAATGTGCATTTTATTTCTCTGCAGTAAAACAAGCTCAGAAATCAAACGTTATAAAAAATGCCTCCATTGATTTGGTTTGTAAACTGACTTCATGGGTACATTCCTGTTATAACCGACGCAAAACAAAACATTGCCAATACGATGACGACATTATAAAATAAGAACACCACTCCGTTACATATTCTCAGAAAAGGCCAGAACTCACTCTTTCTTGCTGTGCTTAAGCCACTGGAGCAGACTGCGGTATAAAGAAAAAAGAGAATAAAATTAGACTTAAAACACTACAGCGTATCTTTGTCAGCTGGACTTTGTAACTTATATGTACACACCATTCTTGATGAATAAACTTGATACTTCCGGTGCAAATACATGGATGATAAAGCGGCTTTTCTGGCGTGCCTTCTGCTCGACAGACACGACAGATATCACCTGGAAGACAATAACGAGATATACAGGATTACACACCTGAAGCGACGACGGCCAGTATACAGTATAAATGATCACATACATCACATCATGCATTCATTTTAAAAGAATGTTCAACCAAGCTCTGTGAATACCGGCCGATGAACGCTAAGAATACTGAGGAATAGCGAGGCTTATTTTTATTTTGACAATTGGTACAGACATAGCGATACTAGTCAAAAATTAAACTCAAACCTTCGTGCGGGTCCTCCATCTCTAGGTGCCGTAATATTATGGGATGTAATGCGAATGACATTACCAACTTCGTGTACGTCTACAGCGATTGTCCCGTAGAGGGAGGAAAAGGCTCGGTTACTCGGTCACATGGGCTTGTGATTGTGATTTTGTGAAAGGCAAGAACTGTGTGTGTATGGATTGTAATCATGGAGAAAGGGAAAGAAACGAACAGTTCAGTTGACGAACAAACCCTAGAATACTTCAAGAGAGTTAAAGGCGTTATAGATGAGAACGATTTTGATGATGCTGAGCAGATGCAACTGTTTGTGGCGAACGTTTTCACTCAGGTACAAAACAACGAGTTAAGCCTGTCTTGTGACCAGTCTGTGAGTATCGTGATGGAAAAACTGGTCGTGCACTTCAGTGAAATGCAGATCCGAGCAGTGCTGCAGAATTTGCGGCCTGAGTTCAAAGTGATCTCCACCGATAAGTTTGGTAGTCATGTTCTGGAAAGCCTGATCAACTGCATACCACGTGCTGTTAGGTCAGAGAGAAAAAGAACGCAGGAGGTGAAGGGCGAGGATCTAGAGAGTGCCGAGTCACTGTTTCTGGAGTTTTGTGGTTTTGTGAAGGAGAACCTAACAGAGCTGCTTTGTCACACCTATGGTAGTCATGTGGTGAGGACAGTACTCGAAGTCTTAGGTGGTGTGAAAGTCGCTGATAGCATTGTGCGTAGCAGGTCGTCACGGGCAAGAAAGGGCAGAACCTCAGGAGGGCCAGTGAAGGACCAGTTCCACAAGCTCTGTCCAGGTTTGATTTCATTATCATACAGTGTAACCTTGATATAATGAAGGGCAAGTGACTAGCCTGTTCCAGGCTCTCAGATACTGGAAAAGGTGCAGAGAAAAGGCGCGATGAACTGGGGTGGAGGCACAGGAGGGCTGGGGCGAGGGAAGGAGGAGGTGGGGAGAGCCTATATGTAACTATTCAGAACCCTGTTCCGGTATACCAGCTCCTGGTACAGTATACCCTCTGATTGATCAATTTTTGTCACATGCCAATTGATATTTGATAATAAATTATCCATACGCTTTTCGCACGTGAAACATGGATGTAAACAGTGCAATTGCGAAATGTTTACGGGATTTCTTGCACATTAATTCTCTCAAAAAAGAGAAAGAGACATGCCTGAAACATTTAGTCGCTGTGATTTAATTCGGCTGAGTTCGGACCCGCTGTTATTTAATTCGGTTGAGATAAGAGTTGCTGTGATTTAATTCGGCTCAGTTCAGAGTTGCTGTGATTTTATTCGGCTCAGTTCAGAGCTGCTGTGATTTAATTCGGCTTAGTTCAGAGTCGCTGTGTTTTAAATCAGCTGAGTTCAGACCCACTGTGATTTAATTCAACTGAGTTCAGACCCGCTGTGATTTAATTCAACTGAGTTCAGACAACTGAGATTTATTTCAACTGAGTTTAGAGTCGCTGTGATTTGTTATTTAATTCGGTTGATTTC
Source organism: Plumapathes pennacea (assembly GCA_964036295.1). Taxonomy (NCBI): domain Eukaryota; kingdom Metazoa; phylum Cnidaria; class Anthozoa; order Antipatharia; family Myriopathidae; genus Plumapathes; species Plumapathes pennacea. The sequence goes on along the minus strand of OZ038463.1, from coordinate 25,426,493 downwards.
AGAGCGGCTGTGATTTAATTCGATTTGTCATTAATCAGTGAGTGACATCTTTCAAAATCACATGATCAGGGGCGGAAAAGGGTTCTGAATAGAATTACTATAGGCTCTCCCCACCTCCTCCTTCCCTCGACCCAGCCCTCCCGCGCCTCCGCCCCAGTTCATCGCGCCTTTTCTCTGTGATTTTTCAGTATCTGAGAGCCTGGAACAGGCTAGCAAGTGACTGGAAAAATGTGCTTGTTTTATAACGGGGTTTTGTTCGGGGGGTACTCCCATAAATTTCCTGTCTAGGGACGTTCCTCCCGATAGGGTATCATTTTCAGGGTCCTCTGTCTTAAACAGGATATTAAATTTTACATTTAAACAGGGTTATTTTCCAAAGATCTTCTCCTCCCCTCCCCCCTCAAACAGATTTGTTGCACTCGCCATTTTTTATTTTTTTTGCACAATTTCTTTGTATGCTCCAGTGGAAATGTGTGCAATGCAGGCTAACTTATTCTCTCTGACTGAAATATTAAAAAAATAGATTACACGCAAACAATTTTCGGTGAACGGACTGGTGTTGACATGGCCAAAGATAGTGTCTTGAATAGAGTAATTTTTTGGTCCAGTCTTGAACAGGGTGTCTAATTAGAGCACTTTGTCTTACACAGGGTAGCAAAATTTACATTTTGGTGTCTTGAATAGGGTCAGGGTTTTATAGAGTCAGTGGAACCCCCCACCTGAATTCCTATTGAGTACCCTCACCAGGATTTTGTTCTAGCAAGATTGCTCCCACACATTTTATCGTAACGGGCTGAAGAATATTGTTCATTATATCAGAGTTTTCCTTATAGCGGGATTTGTTATATCAAGGTTTCACTGTACTTTGTAATGCATCAGGGCCCAGTTGTTCAATTACAGTGGTGCTTAAAAGTATTAGTGTAAATGAATATGTGTTGTCAGCACAATATTGTGTTTTTATGTTGAGTGTGAGTGTCCAGGTGTGTGAAGTATCCTAAAACTTTTAAGCACCATTGTAGCTACATACATATAGATACAGTAGACTACAGTACATGTACTGTAGATAAGCTAGCGGGACCCCCATTACGGGGGGTGTAAAATTTGGTGATCAAATATTTTTTCCTTTTTTTTTCTGTCTTTGTTTTTTCCTTTTTGATTTCCATTTCAAGCATCCCAAATGCAGTTTACAGTGTCAAAGTACAAACCTCACAAAATTATGTAGTGCATGTACCACTCGACTGTACTCAACTCGTTGAATCACCAATAGATCAACAGTGTTGTATCCAGAGCGCGTCATTGCATCCTGGGACGCACAAATCTCAATTTGGACGCAAAAAATTCCAGCAAGTGCGTCCGCTTGGATGCACTCGAAAAATTAATTGACAAGCGACTCTTTTTGGAACGCGACCCGCTAAGCGGAAAGCCGACGCTGATCCTTCACCACTGATAGCGCGTCGGTAAAGTCCGATTTACGCGTTGCAACTTTCGCTTACGACACGAATAAAAAATCACTCCGTGATTTGGTTTTCTGTCGCATACGACACGAAAAAAGTAGTACAATTTCGTAAGGGTTAAATCCTGGAATGCGAGTGTGACTGAACAAATATTCAATCAAATGTTACTGTAAACCACTGGCTGCTCGAGCGGCTCAGTTTATCGCGACGTGCACACCTTTTATCGATCACGACGACACCACTTTTAATATGTAAAACGGTCGAAATCTGTCCGCATACAATCTTAAAACATTGACCTGTAGTCTTGCACATCAACTGAAAATCAAGCTGTCAATTTTTTGCGTAGCGTGGTGAAATTTGATAACCCAAAGAATTGAGATAGATTTGCATAAATATGTTTTGTGCGTATGGCGGACGTCAATAAAATACTTTTAGCCGAAAACCTCCTCGAAAGAGAACAAAATGTGGCAGGAACATAAAAAATGTCCTATTGGCTTGTTATTTGTTTGGTACAAAAATAAGCAATGTGAATAATGACGTGCCATGAATATTAATATAAAATATGAATATTAATTAGTTGGACCCCACAAAATCCTACTTGGACCCCTAAATTTTGGAAGAGGGGGTCCGAAGGACCCCCAGTTTTGAAATCCTGGATACAACACTGGATCAACATCAAAATCTCCCCATTTTTAAAACATGTTGTCATCCAGTCACCTGACAGCTGAAATTCTGTTTCTAAACTAAATGAAATTCTCACCTTCAGTAGTCATGTCTACAACTTGGCTGAAAGGTAATGACGAGAGGATTTCTGACTTGCTTGTGTTGGCGATTCAGTTCAAATTGGCATCATGAAAAAAATTAAAACTACTTAAAGCCTGAAATACTAAAATCTAGATTTTAGAGTACATGTAAGGACTGCTGAACAGTAAATATTTAATTTTACAAAATGTCTTTTGGCTGCTAGCTGACTAACACAGCTTTTAGGAAATGGGGGATAGAACTTGTGAAGTAAGCTACAGTATGTTGAGTTGCAAAAGTAACAGCTTGTTTTGTTAAGAATTTACTTTTTTTGTGCTATATAAATGGGGATAAATGAATTTGCGCTATATAAATGCATCATCATTATCGTTATCATTGCAATATTGTGGGTTAGCATCAGATTTTTCTATACTACTTGAATGTATAATTATTTTTGAATATAAAAGATGAGCAGCTGCAAAATAGTTCACTGTTGAAGAAAAGTTTGGCAAATCAAAACTTTGTAGTATTTTACAGAGCTTAAATATTAATAAGCTGTTCTCTCCGTGAGCAGTTGGCAGTGCCTTTGGGAGCAGTACAGCTAAGCCTGTTGATGTCTTGGCTACCCCTGAAAGTTTCCATCCTATTTTGAAAAAAATAACCAAGAAATTGTTGAAAAGTGATTTGGAAAAGCTGACGATCCACCCCATTGGCAGTCCAGTACTACAGACACTCCTGTTGGTCTTACACAAGCAAGATGCATGCCTTTGTTACAAATTGTGTAAAGGTATCATGGAACAGTGCAACTTGTATAAAGAACAGAAAAACAGCAACAAAACCCAGAAGGACAGTTCTCCTACCAGGTACTGTACATGTACACATGTATATAGTATACAGTATTAGTATACACAACTCCAATGAACAGTGTTTTCTGCACGCTATGACTGGTTACTTAATATCTGAATAGCAAGTACTATTCACATCCCGGTGACTTCCGGTTTGAAACAAAATGGTGCCTGTTTTGCTGCTGTCACTGAAGCAGAAGAGTTTCAGAATGAGGCAGCTGTACTGCATAACACAAAGAAAACTACAATGTTCTTTTTAGCAGTGTTCACTGGTGAGCTTTTGTGTTTCATTTTGCCCTTTGTACGAAGTGTTTTGCTTTCTACAAGTGTCCAATTTAATACGCATGCAAGCTTGCATGAAAAAGCTGAACGTTTAAGGTAAACTATTATTTTAATGTTTTGCAGAATGGTTTACAGCAAGAAAAACTTAAAACTCTGTTGGAAGAAATTCCTCAGGCACAATTGCAGAAATTTTGTCAAAACTCTCGCATTGTTTTTGGTTGCAAATTGTTTTTCCGTGCGTAATCAGTAAGATCACCTGAACTTTTTGTCCATACTGTAGTTCATTGGAAAATAATTAAAAAAATTGGAGGCTAGCTACTTGTGTTGTACGTGCTAAAACAAGTTATTATTCTCGGCCACCGCTATTCACCTCCACTTTGGCGAATAAAGTTGATATCACATCAGTTGTTACAATTATTGTTTTTGTTGTTGTTGCATACAGTAGTGTTAATAAGAATACAAGTAGAACCCTGCTATTGTAACAATATGTCATATGCAGTATGATTGCTCTTATCATATGCAAATCTGGACTAAATCTGATTGACTTGAAAGTATTGGAAAATAAACAGCCATAAGTCTTCATAATTTGTAATTTGTTTGTTTTTTGGTCTTTGCTTTAGTCTGGCTACAGATTCCCATTGAATAATAATATTGCTTCAGCCTTACCTACATGTAAACTTACCTGGTGAAAGAAACATAACTCTGTCATATACACAAGTTGAGGTTTGATCAGGAGCAAGTAAATAGTCACTTTTTTGCTCAAGTCTTTGTTAGCACTTTCATGTGTTCTGCTTTCCAAAATTACTTCAATACATACAGTACAGGAGGAGTTGAAAAATCAGACTAAACTGTATCCCAAATCAGCAGGAAGAACACATTTTTCACCTATACCGCATATGTACTGCAGTTGCTGCTGACTAGGAATGTTGTAGTGAATCGCTTGTTCAAACTCTGTCCAGCCAGACATCACCCTGTTTCTTTGAAATATGTGAACTTAGAAGAGCATGTGAAACCAATCACTGCAGATTCTGGTATGACATGGTACACTGTACATACAAGAGCCCTTTTTTTGTTCTTCTCTTCCCAGATTCTGCTCAGCCCAATAGTACAGAAACATGTTCAGCTTTTGTCAGAGCAATATTATCAGACATCACATTCTCTTTATTGTGCCATTAACACAAATTATAATTATTATTATTTATATTATTATTCGCCGAAGTGGAGGTGAATAGTGGTGGCTATTTAGCGAGCCACTTTGGCAAGGTAAATAGCCACCACTATTCACTGACACTGAGGAGAATAATATTGTTTTAGTATGGCCAAACTATGGCCAAAAGATTGAGGCGATTATACTGATTACAGAAGTTTTGAAGGAATTTGTGTAATTGTGCCTGAGACATTTCTTCCAACAGAGTTTTAAGTTTTTCTTGCTGTAGAAACCATTCTGCAAAACATAAAATGTTTCACCTCAGAGTTAAAAAATAATGGTCATATTTTTCATGCAAGCTTGCATAAATGGACACAGAAAACAAAACACAAAACCCTTTGCACATGTACCAACAGCAATGTGCTTGTGTGTGTTTAACTTTTCTTGTTTGTCACATATTTTTTGGCCAGGTTTTAGGTATAGTAATCACTTTGCCTTCCCTCTACTTCCCTCTGTTATCAACAATGGATTTCCAAATAAAGCAGTTGCGGTTTCCAAATTTGGGCAAGATGAAGGTCGCGTAACAGGGTGTGTCGAACAACGCAGTTTAAAAGCAAGATGTTGTTGTAGTTGTTGTGACCATATTTTTGTTCGGAACGTGTTTTCATTTTGAAGGTTTGTCATGCGTCCGAAGTTTGTTTGGCCATTGATTCTGAGCTTGGTTGTGTTTCACTCTGCTGTGTTTGCGTTGTTATTGTGACATTTTGGTGCAGTGCCATGAAGGTCAAACAATCAGTTGCACCGATGGCGTTTTAATATATTGCAAAGAAATCTGAAGCTGTTGGTTTAGTATCCGCCAAAATTTCTGTAGTAACAGTAAATACGGCTTGGAAGATACTAGGCCGAAAAGGTATTGAATCTTGGCTATAAAAGAGCCAAAAATATCCATTTCCGGTGAATGTTTACAAGTTCATATAGTATGCTAGTATGCAAATTATCAGGTATTTTAATTCTTGGTTTGCATGTGACGTCATAAAAAAGCCATCTCAAAAATAACGTATCCTGTAAGTCCAATACACTGATATGTTCAAGATTATCATGCCTAAAGACTTGAAGCAAAATTCTGAGTCAATACAAAATATCTATCGGGAGCTATGGACGTTTGAGTACCGTGACAACAAAGCCGTGTACACGCGCGTGGCCGACTAAAATCGGTCCTTCACGAAACATTTTAAAATTGGCACTGCAAAAGATGTGAAGTAACTAAACATCAAACTGAGTCACAGATCAACTTCATTTCACGTTCTGAGTTCAACTAACATGGCGGCCGCATACAAACTCTTATCAAATCTCCAAAAAACAAATTGCCACTGCTTCGCCAAAATGAAGCCTAGACAATCCAAAATTTGCATCTGGACTAATTCAGGCATGCTCTTTTTAGTTCTGGAGTCAAAAAGGTACAATCTGTTATTTTGGAGGGTGTTGCGGTCATGTGGCCCATGAAAACCTTGTCGATAATTCTTTTCTCTCAATTATTATAAAACACCTTTTTAAGCCCGCGTTCACCACGAAGTGGTGAATTGAGCCAGTTCTATAAATAGCTACTTCCACAAAAAAAGTCCTTTTACAAATTCACGAGCTTACAGCTGCCTTGTTGCTTTGATCAATATTTTGATACCCTTTCTATTTGTTTGAAAATTAGTTGCACTAAATAACCTTGATAAACTCTTATTTCTTCATCTTGACTGACTTCATCCTCATGGTGATTACAGATGGCCTGTACTCACAATTTTGTCCATCTTTCCCCGACTGAATGTGGACAATATGAGCAAGTACAAAATACAGTGCATGTAAAGTTGTTGTTCTTGTTGTCTAAACTAGTGCAACATTTTCTCCTTCAGTTACAAGGTTCCCCCACTCTTTGCGCATGAGAGCAGCAGCCATGTGGTGGAAAAGATTCTCCATGTCATCTCCCCTGAGCTTCATTTAGAGTTGTATTCAACATTTTTTAAGGGTCACCTCCCAGAGCTGGTGGAGCACCCAATTGCAAACTACATTGTGCAACATCTACTGGCAAGTTGTACAGACAAGGCCGAGGTACAGCATTGGTTTTGCTTTAGAAAGCGTGTAGTATCATACTGTACGGTATGTCTTTTTGTTTGTCTACATAACATCAAAAAATGTGAGAAATGGCCTTTCTTATCTTCCCTGAAAATTCTCAAGGAGCGAACAAGTAATCATTTAAGATGAAGTACAGTGCATGCATGTATTTGACTGACATTGTGCCTGCAACCTGTTGGTTCAGAGCTTACTCTTTCACTCTTGATTACTTAAGATGTTCTCCCAATCATTCAGGAAGGAATTGAACAAATCCTATTAAGAAAAATGCAAATTTCATTTGAGCTTTCAGTGTCGGATGCCAAGTTCTCCATGTGCTGTTTGCCAACCTTTTTGTTAGCTGATAACTTACTGTAACAGTACTTAACCTAAGGGTGATGTCTTCAGCATTCTCTTTTCTCTCACTAGAAATACACTGTATCATTCTGTCTGTTGTAAGGTGAATCTGGCATTTTGATATCCTGCCTGGTAGAAAGCTGCTGTTATTGGATTCTCACATGTTGAAGGGCTACTCCACCTTAATGTGTATTCTCAAATGCTCCATAATATCTCCTACTGTAAATCTATATTGTATTGCAGTAGTTTTCTGTAGACTGTGTACTGGGTGCCATTTATTGATTTTCCCTGAAGCCATCTTTAATCTTGTTACATCAAACGGTTCCCGTATTGTCATAAAACATTAACTTTTTTGTTGTGGGCAACCATTTGATAAGATCCAAGATGGCGGCCTCTGGGAAATTTACACGAGTTTGTGGCCAGGGAAATCTGTCTGCAAAAAGCATCTGTACAGGAGGAACAGAATGGAATCACGTTCTGTGGAGAACTTGGCTCTTGATAACTTCTGAAATGATTTTTTACTAAAATGTTTGGAAGAATCTGTATTTTGAGCTTGATAATGAAAGGGTTAAAGCATTTACTAATCCCAAGCCAGGTTTATAGCAGCTGTAACACCCTCGGGTGTACTCCAATATATAAGCCATATAGGTATGTGCTGCCCCAAAGGTTATCGTTTTGAAGCCTTTTTTAGTCTGAAATAGGGTATAGATTTTGCCTTTTTGGTCTGAAATAGGGTATTGTTTTTGTCTTTTTGGTCTGGGATGGGGTATGATTTTAACAGATTTGTGTCAAAGGGAAGAAAACACCGGGCGGAAATCCTTGGTACAGAAAAAAATATCTGAAATAGGGTACACATTTTGAGGTCAGGTCTGACATAGGATATACATTTTGGAGTCAAATAGGGTATATATTTTGGATTCAGGTCTGAAATAGGGTATAGAAATTCAGATATTTTGGTCTGAAATAAGGTAAGGGTTTTCGTGACCGGGCGGCACACTCCCACCCAAAATTATGATGAGTAGCCCCTCCCCCCCCCCCTCCACCCCCGGGCAATAACAACATCACATTATCACTGTTTTGCAGGCAGAATCCATAGTAGCTGAACTGCTGGATCTTATAGAAGATATTCTGGCTCTGGGTCATGTTGGCATCATAATCAGAATCGTGGAACTGTGTGTTAGACATCGCGTTCAACAGGAGTCAGTTACACATGCTGTGCTGTCCGCCTTTCATTGTTCAGGAGAAGAAGAACGCCGCAGTGCGGCCGCTCTGATAACTTCCCTAACAACATATGATGTATTCTTTGGTCAACAAGGGAAGCCGTCAGTGACTCATGACGAGGTATGGCAACTGTGTATCGTGTTTTGTAGATCATAAATACGTATATTCGTTCTTAGTCGTTGCTTGGACGATGTTATCAAAAATATCATTCTGCATGGCTGGTGTAAATAAATCTATATAATAATACGCTAAGCCACTTCCGTCCGTCCGTCCGTATATATAACCCTAATTGACTGCTTATTGATGCGTTCGCGTTTTGAAGTGTAGATGTCGACTTTGGGTTAGGATAAGTTAGGTACAGTAAGAAGACTTTGACGTTTGTTTAAATTGGCCCAGTCGTGTATTTTCTTTATATTTACCGATTTGAGAGGTAAATCTAGCGATGCATGACCTTGCAACCACCAGTTCTGCATACTGCACACTAATCAACGACGTGACTTTGCTAAATGTGAACACTGCAGGCTGCAGGCACTCCATCAACAGTGGATCCTAGACTGAAGTCGGTCAACTACCATGGAGCCATGCTGATGAAGAGTTTGTTTGAGTTTGACAAGCCCGAGGTTTTTGTGGACAGCTTGGTGGTTGTGTCGTGTGGGGAGCTTTTGATGCTCTGCAGTGATGTGCTGGGTTCATTTGTAGTGGAGGCTTTTTTAAAGAGCCCCACTGTCAGCGTAAAAAAGAAACATAAATTCATCAAGAAGTTGAAGGTGGGTAGCTCTGTTAATTTCCGTGATTGATTGAGCACAAATTTTCACGCAGTCCATAGCTGAATGCAAAGCAACCGTTGGATATTTACAGTATTTAAGGTTTTATTTTTAATTAGTGGCTTTTAAAATACGATGATTTGCTTTTGTCGGGATGTGTATTAATTTCTGTCGGCTGATGCAGACAATAGTAGAAATTTAGAAAGTCTAGCGTCTTGTTTGTCATACACGTTCTGTGTGTCACTGCAAACCAGGGTCCACTTGTGTCGACACAGAAACGAGTTTAGTTGGTCAGCGCATCAAAATAAGGAAAACCAAAATATTTTGGACAGCAAAGCAATGGGGTCCGAGTTACACACAAGACCAAGCAACCGACTGGTTTTGAGTTGTTGGTTAGGACGGTGATGGCTGTCTGACTGACTGACTGACTGATTTTCTTTCGGATTGGCCCAACGGTTTACCGGCATTCTTGACCAAAAGCAAACAAGTAGCAATAGAGCTTCTCGCATTGCTAATTGGTCTCTTCTTCAAAGTATCAGTTGTGAATCAAAGTGGTTGTATTTTTATAGGGTACCTTTACCAAAATGGCGTGCGAGAAGCATGGAAGTCACGTGGTCGATACGTGTTGGAGACAGGCAGAAGTGAAGTACAAGGAAAAAATCACTGCCGAGCTAGCTGAAAGCGAGGCTCAGTTGAATAATAACTTCTATGGCAGAATCGTGTTAAAGAACTGTGGCACTGAGCAATTCAAGAAGAACAATCCTTCGTGGCTTGAAAAACAAGACAAAGCCAAGCGGAAAAGGAGACTGTTCCAGGAGATTCTGGGAGATGATGTTGTAACATCGACCAAAAACACAAACGACGCGAATCATCACAAGAATCAAAGTGCAGCAATACCTCACCAGAACTTGTCTAAATATTCTTCTGAAATGGAAGCTTTGGGTTTTGGTGAAGACGGGAGAGGCTGTGGTAGCGAGGTGAGCCAAAGCGTAAGGTTCGAGATTCTTTTCATGCGTTGTTGCCACACAGTTAGGATAGTAACCTAGAGGTAGTTGACGTGAGGAACGAGACGAGACTTTTCGATTAAAAAGCCCGTACTCAAGGTTCATCGCATAGGTTTTTCTACTCTACGATTAGAATATTTACGAACGCCAGTTTCACGGCCACTTTCGCTGGAAAGACTTCTTTTGTGTACCAGATTCGAATTTGTAAAAATATAATGGGTATCAACCACTCCGTTTAGCTGCGATTGCGGCCAGAATATCACACGCTTTCTGCCCAAATAGAGCAGTTTACATATCAGCGTACCACCTTTAAGCAAAATTCCGAACGACCTGCTTAATGTTTTTCTTTTTCTTTTTCTTTTTTTCTTTCTTTCTTTTTTTTTTTTTTTTTTTTTTAAGAAAATGCATATCTCTTGAGTGGAGATTTATAGCCGAAAAGTTAGCTAATCGAACTAATGTTTGCGTTATTCTTGTGTCCGACATTCGCATTATCACATGGCGGCCATGTTGGATCGACGTCATAATTTGTAACACGAAAACGAGGTGCGCAGAGCATGCACGAAAGTGAACTCTCTTGCGTTTTTCAACGTACAAGTGTCGTGAAAAACGAGGAAAATTTTGTGACTTTTACAGCTGATCAAAAAATGACAATGACTTAGTAAAACCACGATCGTGCACAAGAAATGTTGCGCACAAGTGTGCGATCGCATTACGTTTAACGAGCCCGGTATTGGCTTAAAAACTGAAAAGAAAAAGAGACTGGTTACTTTTAAAATAAACCAAACGCGAATTACTCTGGCTTGTGATTGGTTGAAAGTGCTTTTTACAGCCTCTGTGGTTGGCGTTGTACTTAACTTGGCAGTAGTTCGAAAACCACTCCAGAATGCGCGAGCAAAATAGAACACATTTCTGCATTTGTGGTCCTGACGAGAAGGCAGTTTATTACTGGGCAGTATACTACTGATGTGTGCCCTGTTTTTAGTCGTATCCATCCAGCATCGACTTACAGGAAACAAAAAGCAAACATTAACTGAACATGTAATCCCATCACCGCTGCCTTTACAACATTTGTTTGTAAGGTCGCCAAACGATTCTTACCTTAGATGTGTTCTGTCAAACGTGGATGCGCGCGCAACCTTGTCAAAATGGTCTCTTGTGTTTTCCGGTGTTTGATAACACTTGTTCCAGTGTATTTTTTTGACGCACCAAATGGCGTTGATAGCGTTGTGGATAACTGACCAAGGTTGTAGCCAGATTGGTTGTAGCTACAGTAATAATTTCCAAGGAAGCCACTTTCATATGCTTGCTCCATTCAGTCATATGCAGGCAAAACCATTCACGGGAAGTGAATATAGACCTTGGTGATCATCAACTTTGGCGTTTTACTTCGTCGAACCAGCTCCACAGGCGATTAGATTTTTCGATCTTAAGATTTCCATCGTTATATAACTTTTCTCCATCTCTTATGACAGGAAACAGCAGAAACGATGGAGCAGGGAGACCGTTTAAATGCTGTTGATGAGTTATCTATCGAAGATCACCAACAAGGGACAGAACAGCACAGCAAGAGAAAGAAACCGAAGAAAAAGCAATGTATACACGAGGGCGTCAAACACGACCACGATGATGTGAATTTTATTGTTAGCGCCATTGAGGCGACAAAAGCCAAGAAGAAACGTAAAAAGGAGAAACGTGCCCACAAAAGTTGATTTTGTCAGCCAGTGTAATGAAAATCTAAAAACTACCTTGAAAATGAAATGAATAAAGCTTTTGTATAAATCGTTTAAACTTTTTCTTAAACCCTAGGGCGTCCACCTACGTTGTGTTTAAAACTACGGGAGTGCAAAATGTAGTTTAATAGGGTATAGAAGGCCGCCCCTGGCCGGTGTCGAAAAAATAATCTACGCAGGAGGTGTAACCGCCATCGTGCGCGGCCGTCGGGTCGAAAGGCGCAATGCACCAACCACGGGGGGGCCGTGCAGCTGGCATGCGGCCATCGTGGCGTGACCGGGGCCGAAGCTACATGTGATGATGGCGCCGCGAGTAGCGCTGTCGACGTACCGGTGTTTAAGCAAACAGTGGGAGAGAACGACGAAATTAGCGCGATGAACTCACCTACGGAGATGCTTGATGGAGCCAGGAAGAAGGAGCACGTGGACGCCTGTCAAGGCCGAACTTGAAGACTCTACGTAACGATAACTCTGCGAGAAAACACTGGTGGTGACTGCTAAGGCAGGAATAAGCGTGTTCGGCCATAATGAGGTCGACCAGAAGAACATCAAACTGCGGAATTTATACTATACAGATATTATCCCCCCGGATAAAATCCGTTGGCGAAGACGGACTTGTAGAGGCCTAGCATAACTGAACTTGAACTGCACCACGAACCAACCTAAATCGCTTGTAGGACTGGCTGAAGGATCATATCGCCTGCAGGTTCGCCTCCGCGGAATCGAGGAGCAGTGGAGGCCTTGTAAAATGCCGAAGCCAAGCCGTGCCCGCTCGGCGGAACCTAGCCTGGGAACGAGGTTAGGCCAAGCTACGCAGACTCTTTCATCTCCCGGCTGCTGTCCTCTCTGCCCATTCCCCTCCTTCCCGAGCGTTTGCTCGTTTCAGTTCACCCTCACCGCTCCCCTTCATAAATTTCCTTTCCCCTGACACAACGCTAATAAACGCAGCCCAAGCTCGAATACGCCAAAAGCCTAATTTGTGAGCAAATTTTTGGCCATTTCTCTGTCGCGGTGGGCGCACTACCAGTAGCGTGGCCAAGATTGCCAACCGTCATTGAAAGAAACACTCTGATTGGTCGAACGATAACAAAGGAGCTGTTCAAATTATTGTCTACGGAAAGGAAATTTATCTGGCTATTGGTTTCCGGAGCTATAGGCGTTGACACAAGGGACTCTAGAGGCCACAAATAACAGGTACATCTGCTTTTATTTTAATTCATTCAGAATCTTACGACTTATCCAGATCGTTGCTTTTCCCCATACATTTCCTTATAATTTTCTGTTACGCAACATCACTGTGTGACAGGCAGACAGATCCCCGGAGTCTGGGCCGCCGCCTGTGGCGCAACTAGCCTCGTCTCCAGGGCCCTCACGCGGAAGACCCTGGGGACGAGGCTGGGTGTGAACACTGACTAGTTGAGCGTGCAGGCGCTTTAAAATGGACGCAATATTTCATGAAAAGGTTTGCCGGTGCATCAGCTGAGAATTTATTTGACGTAATTGTTGATTTACTGTTAACTTGGGTTCCTATTATTTTTGCAGCAAGACGGAGCTTTGTGTGCGCAACATTGTCTGAACGCGCTGTTCCAAGGTAAACGAAAACCAGAACTTTTGTCGTGAGGTAAACAATATTTTTAACCCCCGCCTGAAAGAATTTTTTTAACACTTTTCTGTTGGTCTCCAGGTCCGTATTTCACTGCTGTGGATCTCGCAGCAATTGCTCGACATTTAGATGAAGAAGAAAGGTTGAGGATGGCAGAAGGAGATGTGGAATCCGAGGAATACAAGAACTTCCTGAAGGTACAAAATAAACATATACGGCAAGGTTCACTTGATTACACTTAAACACGGCTTCGTGCTAATGCTACACTTATCGTAATTTCTTGTAGCAACCCTCGTCGAACATGGATGACAGTGGCTTCTTTTCTGTCCAAGTAAGACGAAGCAGTGTTAGGGTAAACTATAAAATGGTGAAATGCGTCATATTAACATTGCCAAAAAGATGTGAATCCATGAGGCACTTTACCGAGAAATAAAACCCTGGCGTCAATCGTTTTTTTCACAAAAACAAACTCTAGCGACCAAGCGGAGAAAACACGCATTTTGTTTGATTTGACTGAAACATTGTCAACAACTTTCCTCGCTTTCTACGGGTTGAGGTTAAAATTCATGACATTTCATTGGCTGAAAAATGACAGCTTGATGTGAACATTTAAAACGTGCAAAATAAAATTCTGCCAAAGACATTGCAAAGAAATGAAACTAGACATTTTCGTCTGCGTTTTTCTCAATAATTTCAAGACAAAGCTCAAGGCACTCCACATCTGAGCATTATGTCTTCTGCTTCTCCAGTTCAATCGATAAATGTCTTTTGCGAGAATTGAGGTAAAATTTAAGTTGAATTCACATTCTTCATCCAAGTCACTGCTGTCAGCACTCAATTCCATGTGTCTGTGCTTTTTTGATGATTAAAAATTGCCAATCACAAAGTGTGAAACTGACGTGTTGTTGTAAAATTGAAAATCCCCTCTCCAACATGTGCTAAAAGTATATTGAGCTCAAACCCATTCCCCTTGGATTTCCCTTTCTGTCATTTACTATCAGTTAACTTGAACTCCCGCTAACTCAAACTATTCCTCGTTGCCCTTGAGAGTGCGAGTTAGTGGGGTTCTACTGTAGGATTATGAAGACCCAAAGCAGTAGGTGGACCAGGCCAAGAAGATCAGGGTGACTTGGAAAGGGCATAGACTTGTCTAATAATATAATATCTCAAAAGTTGACTTTGTTATAAATGTGTAACCTTTAGCCCTCTCTTGCTGACTGCACCCTCCAGAAAATTCAATCAAGTGTATTAAGTTTGTGAAATTAACAAGGCTTTCAAGACCAATTTTTGTCCAAACTTGTTCCCAAAATTCAACTACGCACTATCTGCTACCCTTGTGTACTGTATTGTATCGAGCCTGTCATCAGTGAGTCAGGTGCTGTCGTTGAGTTTTTCTTTCCTCTGTTTTAGGTGCTCAGTCATGCTTTACAAGTGTGGGGACTGAAGCTTGTCCCATATTTGAGCCCAGATGTCAAACAAGCAAGAGAAAATCCCCAGTAAATCCATTTATAAATACATCTTTGAGATTTCACAGCTACAGTTGTGACACAACTGTAGCTGTAGGTGCATTCAATTGGGTCTTCCGGAATAGGAATAGCGATACTGATTGATAAAATATTTTGCTTTGGAGCTGAATTATGCAATCCAGATGTATCAGGAGCTGTTCAAAATGTCAGCATAGAGGTTTTGAAAACAATCCCGAAACAAATTCCCCCAGAACAAGCAAAACTTTTGATCATTTTAGCCATTCTTATTTTGGAATATGGTCAATCGAGTGCACCCTTAGTGAAACAAAAATGAATGATGGCAATGTTACTGTCACAGTGGGTCTTCACATTTTAGCAAATACTATCTGTGGTTACACTGGGCCTTTTGTCCATGGTTAAGTGGCCTTTACCCAATGGAAGTGATATCTTTTGTGTGTAACTGATTTTCCCAGGGTGAAATTGCCTCTTGAAAATTGAAAAGATATGTCAAAAAAGAAAAAGAATAGCCCTGACAGTTCCAGACCTAATTCTTATGGTTTATTAAAACCCCAAAGCACGCAACCAATTGTGGTAGCAGTGATTGCCAATCACAGGAGATTACATGCTGTGTTCACCATGGGTAATTTATCAGCATGTAACCGCAAACCGGAAGTTGAACAAAACCCAGACTGAACCCAACCCAAGCTCTGCAAGCTATTACCCCTTTTGGGAAAAAGAACTAGTGCAACCTATTTGGGAGAGCCAGACAGGAAAATACATATAAATGAAACGTTTACTGGCATACTGGACTATTGGATCCGTGGACCCTGGACTATTTTTGAACCATTTTTTTGGATTTTTTCTTGGACCATTTTATCGGATTCTTTTCTTATTTTTAACCGTACTAGGGATATCGGTCAACTGTCGGTGGTATATCAGTCAAGTACCGGTCGAGTGTCGACCGACATACCGGCCGATATATCTGTTGGTACTTCTTTACTTCCCTGAGCAGCCTCTGTGGCGAAGCGAAATGCTGCAACTCTTTTGCCAGTTATTCAGCGGAAAGTGCAACCTGGCTCTTTGGTTTTCACAGACAAGTGATCGGCATACAGAAGGATACAAAAAAATCTGGGTTTATTAAAACCAACGAACGGTTAACCAGTCAATCAATTTTGTTTAACAGAAAAGAATGTTTCGTAATGCTCAAAATGCACAAACTCAAAATGTCACCGATACTTCAGTGAACTGTCGATCAAATATCGGTCAAGTATCGGTCGAATGTCGACCGACATATCAGCCGATATATCGGTCAATATGTGACCGATATGTCGACCGACACGCGGCCGATTGCCGACCGATACTCGGTCGAGTGTAGTAAAGTAGCACTAGATAACTTGGAGGTTCAGTTTCGCCTGATGAATCATTGAATCACTGATTCGTCATTGAATTGTCTGTTGAGTCATCGGAAAACGTCGTCATAAGATCAATCATTCCCGCTTTTCACTCATGTGACATGTTCTTTAAGAATAGGCTTCGTCTCCGGAAACCTGTCGCTCAAGGACACTTGCGATCTTGTCTGTATCGGCGGCATTGGTGTCAAGTTTGGCGTACAGAAAAGCAATGGGAGAGGAATTGCAATGAAATAATGGCTGTTTTTTGGGTTCGGTTTTTAACTGTACACAATAACATGAAATGATTTCCAACCAAATATTGGTTGTTCAGGGACATTTTTTGCGTGCCTTAAGGAGAAGTAATACGGGCAACATTTTCAGTGCAACTTGTCGTGCAACAATGTTGCGTTGCAAGTTGCAGCAGCATGCTGCACGAAGTAGAAGATATAAGGTAGATATAAGGCAGATATAAGACAGATGTAAGACAGATATAAAGCAGATATAAGGCAGATATAAGACAGATATAAGGCAGATATGGCAGATAAAAGTCGTGTCGTCCCGAGGCAATTTTCCCTGAAACTTACGAAACGCTTACGACAGCATTGCGAGATAAATTGCAAAGCACAATGTCACACCGTGCAACAAGACCACGCAACGTTGCGAAAAGTAAAAGACTGTTCAAATTTTTCTGCAATTTGTCTCGCAAAGTTTTTGTTGCGTTGCAAGTTGTAAAGAGGGGTCGCACTGTCGCACGTGCAATTTCTTCTGCAACTTGTGTGCATGATGCGTTGCAAGTTGCAGAAAAATTTACCTGTGTGACATGGTGTGTTACTGCATCTGATACATAACAGTGTAATTTAAAAAAGCCTGAGCTCCCTGTGTTATTGTATCATACAATAACAACTTTCGTTTCTTTTATACAGATACCAAGATGCATTTATTTGCAATCTGCAGCAACACTGGCTGACAATTAGAAAACTTGGAAATCAGGTATGAACGTATAGGACATACTCTGCACTACCATTACTGTTACTAAAAGGAGGAATGGAGAATGAAATCAAGGAAGCCGACAGAGTTAAATATTGTAGGGTTAGGTTTATAGTTAGGACTAGTAGTTATCAGAGATTAGTCAAGTGCGTTCAACTTCTCTTTGCTATGGGTTATTTTTGCTCTAAAATGCTGTTCCCTATAACGATCTCGAAAATCCATTCTCTAAAGATATACGAAAGTGTAAGACATGATCAAATGTGATTAATACTTTTGTCGGAAGAAGTAAGTTGAGTTGCACACGAGAGTTCGACCATCCTGTAGCTTGCGATTGAGTCACCACGATACCTCTGTCTCCACAAAGCCTTATATTTCTTCCAGATACGTATCTGTAACATTAGTAAAGTGTCGATTGCATATTTAGTTTATCCCCGAGCTCTGCGAGGGTAATAATCAGAACGCTAATGCTGTAATATTGCGTTATTTGGAGACTCCAAGCGGGTCGCTATCTCGAGAATCTAATGTTCGTGTGTCTTGCGTACGACTCTCCTGGCGCGGTTGCTCGGCATAAGCAACGACAATTGATCACGTGTCCAGCTGTAGTTTCACTGACACTCCGAATAAGGAAGGTGCACGACAGATAGAAAACAGATTGAATGTAAGTAAGTAATAACTTAATTAAGGTCTCGATAAAGGTTCGCGCGTTCTTCAAAAATATTAGGGAGCTTAAGCAAACTAGGACGGCGACGGAAACGCCAAGAACCGGGAAAAAAGTGTCTCCGCATTCCTTATGTCTTCATCACTTTGTCTACTCTTAAAATGCTCAAATTTGTTCCGTTTTTGCCGAAGTTCTATTGGTTTCATCGTCTCTTACTAAGAAGAACGACTGTCGTAATTTTTAAAAACGTCGTCCACGTCCTGACAACAGCCCAGAAAAGAAGCATTTGGAGTCCCACGCGAGAGCACGGCGAGCCCAAGATCGTGTAAATTTCACATATTCACGTGCGCCTTTTGTCTTCTGCAATGAGTTTTATTGTTTCACCGCCGTTGCCGTCGTCCTTTCCCGTCCTGGTGCTTAAGCTCTCTATTCTCTATTATTAATCAACGCAGAAACTGAAATAGGACAGTTACATTTTTTGGTGGAATTCCTGCTGCCCTTTATTATCCCAGATATTGGTTTCTTTTAGTGAAAAGAGGGTGTCTTTGCCTTTGATAGACTTCACTGTAATCATTCAGAGCCACTTGTGCGACACAGAGCGCGCGTAGTAATTATTCAAAACGGAGCAGATTTTGCACATCGCCCGCGCACTCAAAACATAGGTCCGCAAAGCGTACGTAAAGACATTTTCTAGTTGATGATAGTGCATGATAGTTCGTGTTCAAATGGGCGTGAGAGGTCGAACTATCATCGACTATCATCACCTCTTTATCGGGGCTTTACACCAAGCCAGCTACGTACTATGCATGACAAATGCACGAACACGACAGTTTATTATAACTATTTTGAGCTGATCGGCACACATGGAGCAAAATATAGCTTGCCAAATATTTCAAGTCGCTGTATAAATTTCTGCGAGGTAAACTAGATTTTGACTTGTTATAGTAGTGTTTTCGTAAAGTAACACACTCCAGCCAAACCAACCTGTTTTCTCGTGCTCTTCGAACGGTGGTGAAAAGGATTCACCGTAAAATTTCCTATCAATTTTTAAGTTATATCAAATTCTGCTCTCCTGACATTAGCGACAAAACCCGCTCGATGGTTTTAACACAATGTTGTCGTCTGGGATTGTGGTCAGGACAGCTCCAGTCGACGCCTTAAAGAAATCGTTTCACTCCTTTTACGGCTAAGCGGGTTTTCCTCCCATACAATGGCATAATATTCGGGTCATTTACAGCCGTCGGCCGAATTGCTTGGTCTTGTATTTGTATCTTGTTGTATAAAATCAATCTGTCGCTGTTACCGTCATTAATTAAACGTAAATGCTTGGTAACCTCGCCAGGTCGTACCATGACTGACTGACTGACTGACTGACGAACATTAAATTTGAGATGGCGACACGCTTGAAGTCTCCAAACAACGCGACACTACAGCATTAGCGTCGTGATTATTACCCTCGCGGAGGTAAAATTTCACCTCGTGCACAAGCTTCGTTTTTCTTGTGCACAACTTAAGTTTTAGGAAATACGTTGAACAAATTATACTTGGGTATTTACTGTCCTAAGTCTTGAGGTTTTACGGGCATTATACTGAACTAAAAAGAAACTGCATTTAAATCCACAATTTTGTACAAGGAGCGCTATTTCAAACAAAAGGTGGTCTCACGACCGAAAAAAATTCCGCGGTATCGCTTCTGAGTGTACATGTAGCATCAGGACATGCCATCACCGTATGTCACTCAAATATTATGAGGCTTGACTGTAATGAAGGATTCTTACTGTTGTTTTATTGGTCTCTGTTCCAGTGGTTCAATCTGAACTCATTGCTGGCCAAACCATCCCTTATTTCATGCACATACTTAGGCATGTTTCTCACCCAGTTGCAGACTGAAGGTAAGTGTTAATGTTTTGATATATGAGCATGCACCCCTTTACTGCAGCATTACTCAAAACCCTAACTACTACCAGCGACTCACACTGAAAAGCTAGTACACAAACCTGGAACGATAACCTTTCAACAGATGCCAACAATTACCTGCACCTTACAAACGACTGATAGACGACATCCAACGCAACCGAACGAACAATAGACTAATCGAGAGGACAACAGAATATTACTTGACTAATAACGAAACACAACCGAGTCACGGTCAACAGCCATATGACGACAAAACGGACCAATCACATCATCGACCAGACATAAATACCACCATCTGCGTGACAAAGCCTCTTCACTTGAATCTGAAGATGACTTCCGCCTAGGGAGTCAAAACGCCAATCAACAACAACAGTCTTTCCTGGAGACTACTCTAACCCGGACGATCACAACCAATGTACTGTTCACACTCTTTGGGTTCAGAATCACTGTGTTAGGTTTTCTCGCAGGGTACTCTATCTTTGTTGTTGTTGGTGATCTCCCAAAATGTGAGGCCCAAGAACTGTTGAAGTTATGCCCTGTAGAACCACAGGCTCTTCATCCATCCACGAGTGCCCAGTCCTCTTCGTCCCACATTATTAGTAAAGGTGACCTTGTGGCAGCCTTGCGGCAAGCCAGTGCTGGAAACAAAAAAGAAGGTAGCGTAACGGTGACTATAATAATGAATAAAAGAACACACGAGTGACTACGAATGACCAGGAGTCATATAAGCGTGACTGTGACGTCATTTGATTTCATTTTAAATATAAAACGTAGTATCACTCATGAAGTGTGAAAATTTCACAACAAACACTTTGAAGAAGACGCCGACCACAAGTGTAAAGTATTTATAGTGTGACAGTGACGTCATTATCAACTCACTGCAGAACAGGCTACAAACGACCAGGGCCCAGTTGCATAAAATATTAACGCTCGGGACTAGGCGTTTATAACAATGGAAATTAATATATTTCTATTGTTATTTACGCCTGGTTCCGTGCGTTAATCTTTTATGCAACTGGACCCAGGACTGGCTGTGACGGCGTATAAACTGTATCGCTCGCCGAGGTGAGTGATGCAGTGAAAGGAAAGGTCTTTATATGAATCATGTGATACTTTATTGTTCCCAGGTCCATCTGTTGATGTTGATGTTGATGTTGATGTTGATGTTGATGTTGAAGACTTGAGAAGAAAAAGACAACTACATTTTGCAAAGGAATCATCAAGGTATATCCTGTGGCATCTGTTTATGCAATTATGTTAATGCAATACGTATGATGAATCGACTATTAGGTTGGATGTTCGAAAAGAACGACGTTAGCAAAATTGAGCTAATGCTTTGAGCGTTAGCCATTCACCAGAGAAAGTGCTCAAAAGTTCAGTTCAATGTTCTTAGTATAGGTAATCGCATGATTTCGAGTGCAATTTGGAATAAATTAGCACGAGTAAATATTTCAGAGACGACAAAATTGCACGAGTGCCGCGCGAGTGCAATTTGTGGTCTTTGAAAAATTTACGAGTGCTCATTTATTCCAAAATTGCACGAGAAATCATGTGATTACTTGTTAATAACATGCATACAATAATTTACGTCGTGCAATCACAAGTGTCTCTCAGGAAATTTGTTTTCTCACAAACAGAACTGGAATCGTCCTGTGGAAAGAAAACACGCCCCTTTGTTTTGTTTGGCTTCGCAAATACGCGCGCCGGCTGTCGGCAATTTTTAATTTCAATTTTCTGCACTGTTAATTTCACATTTTTGCACTGTTTGGGATAAATTGACGTGCGCTCAGGCAATCAGAATGCAGAAATTATTGTATGCATGTTATAAACGGCGTAATTTTTGCACATTCACCCTTAGTCGAATCATCGTACGTCTTTCTCCACCCCGACCCAGTCAGAAACTAGTTCTCCCAAGTACTAGCTTTCCATTGCATCTTAAAAAGTTCGAAATATACTTCAGACCATAACTAATGTGTAGTGCCCAACTTTGTTTAACAGTTCGAGTTGTAGTACGTGGTGAAAGTTATTCT
Organism: Plumapathes pennacea; assembly: GCA_964036295.1. Classification (NCBI taxonomy): domain Eukaryota; kingdom Metazoa; phylum Cnidaria; class Anthozoa; order Antipatharia; family Myriopathidae; genus Plumapathes; species Plumapathes pennacea. Next base: position 25,404,799 of record OZ038463.1, on the reverse strand, counting down.
CACACACTGCAGAAAACGCACATATACACACTTACAACTCTCTCAGCGTATATAAACGTAGCGAATCAAACACACCTATTCTATTACATAATCATACACTTGCAGTGACCAAGATCAGATAGAGAAGGCTGACCAAAGTCAACAGAAAACCTTCACAGAAGAAGGGAGCAGTCAGGGATGCACCCTGTGTCAAGGTGAGTTGGATTCCTGTTCTGCTGACTTAAAACACAAACACTACAACTGTCGTTGCTTCTGCTGTTGCTAGCAACTGCAACCGAAAGAATGAGAACTACGAGGCTAAACACGTCTCAAAATTAAGGATTCGTTGTCTTCTAAACTCTGACAAGGACTAGAAAGCGACTCAGAAATACCCCTTTATGATGGGGCGATTTGTATTGAGACGTTTGAAGTTTAGTTTCTTTGATAGAATTGTTGACATATGGAATACTGTACCGTTATCAGTTCGCCAAGCAGAGAATGTTTCCAGCTTTAAGAGAGGATTAAGGGATTTCCTTTCTGCAAGGAATGAGTAATAGAATGCTACCAGGTAGCTGTCGATTTCTTTTGTTTAATTATTTCATATTATCCATACATATTATTTTTTAGGGGGGGGATATTTAAAGGGGCTCGGTCATGAGCTGTGACGTGCGGTAGCACAGCTCGCAAAACTTAAAAACGTTAGGCTAACGTTGAAAAGTTTGATTACTGGCGGATGAAGCGAAGCTCGAGCACAACAAAGTACAAATGACACCACGCGTTTGTCTTAAAACTGAGATACATTATCAGGAAGGAAAAGCAAAGTTCAATCGGTGGAAATTGAGCAGTCGCCAAGGCAAATTTCACCGTTTCTAAATAAAATTACCGAAATGTTTTGCTCGTTACGGGCGCTGCAATGGAAGTGATAATTTTCGCAAGTTGCATGAGGACTGCTCTTTGTTTTGAAATCATTGAAGAGGCAAGTAACTCCATATCCTTGTGTGTATTACTGACTGTATCACTTGAAGAAAATATAGAAGCCTGCTGTTCTTGTTCATGCTATGGGCCAGTGATGTTTACACGTTCTGTCGACAGTTTCAGCTGGTGTATTCTTCTCAGCAGAATCGGAACTTAATCGCTTAGTCAGTCGACTTCTTTTTTTCTTTCAAGATTTAAAATTTGTCGGGTTGGAAAGCTGTCTATTCGGTAAATATGCGAGCGAGGCGATTTATACAATGAGTTAGTTATATAATTTATACTGTTGACAAGTCTTTCGAAGTATAGCTAGATTTGAGCGCCGCAGAAGCTAGCGAGGTAAGGTCCGTGTACTTTGAAGTAAACCCGTCAGGTTTTGCTTTGATTTTGGGAGAATTTTACCTGTTTTGGGGTTCAGATACAGAAACAAATTGAATTAGCCGCTGAAGCTCATTAAATATGCGCGCCGTGTTATTGCTCGCGGGGGCCTGGGGCCCAAGCGAGCTTAAAAACGCAAATTTTTATTTATTTATTTTTTCCTTTTTGTGGGTCGAGAATCAGCACACGGTGATTGGTTCATATTATCACGTGCTGGGCGATGACGTAATTGACTTCGCTAAACAACTCGCTGAATGTGGCCAGTGAATTGCTCGTTACTTGTGTGTAAAAGTTAACAGTTAAAAGTTAACAGTTAAAAGTTAAAAGTTAACTGCATCCCATCCAAACTCAACACCATTTGGCTCTGTGGAATATGCACGGATAAACTGGATTTTCGGGAACGATTTTGGCTCGCGTTCACCGAGGAAGCTTTGAGAATAGCCGTATACAAATATTTGATGGTACCGCTGTCGCCAATAAATATTTAGTCCCGACGAATCTTTCTGTGGCGACACGAAATACTTTTGGAAAGATAACAGGGAGAAAGCAGAAACCAAAGCTACGGTGAGCTTTAGCCGTAAAACAATGACGCTTTATGCTTTACTCTGTACATGACATCTGTTGCCTCATAAAATTCTTCTGCGTATCGTACATTGCCTGTTGAAGTGTTTCTTTCATTCGATCATGTAGTCTTTGTTTCGCAATGTTCATTAAATACCAGAAATGAAAAATACACCGAAATAATTCTGAGGATTGAGTTTGCAGTCACAAATGGACTGAACACACTGTAAACAAAACCGCGATAATATTGTAAACATCTCTCGTGTGACATTCCTCGCTTTCAATTTTATATTTGTTACAGAGCACGAATACTCGAAAGCCTGATAGAAGAAACGTATTGAGTTAATAAAAGAAAACACATAAGTAGTGAAGCGAAGGCTGGATTAATCGTGGCCTCTGATTAGAAATAAGAGTCAAGGTCAAACTATCATAATCGATTGTGCATAAAAAGATATGTCACGCATTCTCAAGATGCAGGGTTTTAGTTTAATCAAGGTGTCAAAAGAGCAAGGTGTCAAAAGCCAAGTTCTCTATACTGTGTGATATTTTTATGGTGAGAAATTGGAAGTCTCTCTTGGGAGTTCCGCTCTTGTCCCCTACTTTCCATTTTATATTCTGGTCTCGACCCAACACACGCCGCGAGCTCACTGGCAAGGCCAGTCTAGTTTTAAAAAGACGCATGCGTAACTCATGACCGAGCCCCTTTAAGGTGGTATGGCTTGTTTTTAGACCCTTTTACAGACCGTCCCTATGGCTGTAATTTCTTCTCAGTTTTTGTATTTAGTATTTACTGCCATTAAAGTGTAATAAATAAAATAATATATTTGCTCAGGAAGTTAAGGTATCACCCTCTCTAATATGCCATACAGGATTTTTTTACTTGACAAAAAACATAAAACATTGGTCATGCGATATATCAAAATGTTTGTTGCAAATCAGCACATCGATTCTTGGTGGTGGTTGCCATGGTTGATGAGCTTGGGGGAACCTATTGCGCAAACCAGTGACGTCATACATATTTTTTACTTAATCTCCCTCAATTTTTAACTGATCGGAACGAAACCAACGGCACATGAAAAAGCTAATGGGGGTCTAGAAAAGGGTGTCTCAAAATTTTGAAATTTTGCTTCAAACTTTTTATGAACTTTTTAATGTAAGCTGAAAATTTCTCACATCGTTAAATATTAAAAATAATAAAAAAGTTTTGAATCAAATGGAAACAAAGACTGAGACACTTTTTTTAGACCATGAGCCCTTTCATATGCCGTAGGTTTCGTTCCAATCAGTTAAATACTGAGGGATATTTAATAAAAAATATGAGAAACCTGTGACGTCAATAATTGTGCAATAACGCTTGCCATGCTTGGTATTAATGACAGACATTAGAAAAAGCTAGACAATTTAATAGTAACAGTTTGATACATAGCATGCTTGCATGCTTATGTTTAGTGAATTAATGCCATTTAAATAGAATTCTACTGGAAAGTGGTCGTTTGGGGGAGGGGGTGATACCTTAGGCGCTTTCCCTTGTTAGTATTTATTTGAATTCTGGCTTGTCCAATCACAGGAGTGTGACGTCACGGCCACAAATCTTAGTCCTGTGATCGGTCAAATAACAGGAGGAGTCCTTGTCAACCGTTTAGGAACAGATTTGAGGATTCTAGCGCTATCATTTAGGACGTTTGTTTAGAACACATTTAACCGCGACCGCCTTAGTGACAAGCGACCAGCCGCAAAGAGCATATTCTCAGCAAGGTGGATAAAACACAAGGGGTTTATTTTGTACAACTCTAACTGTATTTGATATCGGTTGTATCGGTATCTGGCGGGTTCAGCCACTTCACGTAGTAGCGGTAGTGGCCAGCCACTTCACATAGGATTGGCAGCGGTAGCAGTAGTGTTACTGCTGCTGCTGCTACTACCTTTACTACCTAAGTACAACTACTTCATTCTGTTACCCTTCTACCTTTCTGCAGTACGAAGTCTTGTGACATTTCTTCAGTGAATGCAGATATTAATAGTAATACTATAGTGCTGCAACAACCACTGCCACCAAGTTCCTTATCACCGTCTTCGCTACTTCGTCATTGTTTTTCAATTCATTCTAATTATTGTGCTGGGGCGTTTGTGTCTAGTCTGCATTTGTCCACCATGTCTGTGAATTTATCTCCCAGAAATGACAGAGGAAGAGATGCTGGCTGTAGCAGTTAAGATGTCACTGGAGGAGCCGACTTGAAGTCATAGCTGCGTAGCGAGCATCTGTCGACCTGCTTCCGTCAATGAAGGGAGTGGCCGGAATACCTGTGGGTACAAACGAGAGCAGCCAAGCGCAGGAAATCCGCTATATTAGAAACTAAGTATAAACCATATATTGGACCCACATTGTGATGGTCTGAACACACCTTAGCTTACAGCTGGAGATGCTCACAACCACCGTACGAAGTGATTGTCCATCTTTGGAACTTAAGCCTTTGTGACTAAATTCCGCATGTGCTATAATTGATTCGATTCTTGAAGAGAAAGAGCACTTTGGCAAATTAAAGTTTTCCACCAACGATACTGTTTTCATTCGTGTCTGTGAAGGACACACTCACAGACACGCGCACGCACGCACGCACGCATACATACATCATCCGCCAGTGTCTTTTGACATAATCACACGCGACACGCATCTTTCGTCTGATCTTTCTTCTTTGGAAATCACCCGAACTCTTTACACTCGTTAACCCCCAAACATAAAATGAGGAGGGGGAGGGGGGTACGTATCAGTCGACGTGTCGGCGGACTATCGACCGACTAGATTATCAGTCGGTGGCTGACCGACACAGTGGGGGGTATAAACAAACTCGAGAGAGGACTGAAAACTAACTTGAGAGAGGACTGAGAAGAAAACGACATAATCACAACATCGCTCGAGAGATGGACTGAAAACTAAACTAGAAATACGATAATCGCAGATATTCCCATGCTGTGTAGTGGGTTTTCGGAAAGCGGGGTTCTTGTTTATTTTCCGCTTGGAGATTATCTTAAAATCTTTTTTACAAACCACGGTTGTATAACGACGTCACCAGTCGGCCGCTAAAAAAATCTTTGTCGCACGGCAGTCTGGTTTAGTTCAGACAACGTGCAAAGTCTGCAATTTTCGTGGACACTAGCTGAACTCCAAAATTCGCTGAGACAACTTTTACACGCAACTACAGAATACTCCCGGGACTTGAAAGCGAAGAAAAGCGCAACTAGATCGTGACTCGATCAGTTTTGCACAGTCAGCAAAGTCGATCTTCGACACCGAAATGTTTATGAACTTTAAGAAGAGCCGCGATTTCTCCAGACAACGCTGTATCCTAACCACATACGTGTATGGTTTTTTTTTTTTTTTTTTTTTTCTTATATTTTTTACAAAGCAGCTATACTCCCTCATACACCTATTGTCATACCGTATGGCACGTTTTGCGGGCATCCGATAACAGGAAAGTTGAGCGGCTTCAGACTGAACTGAAGCGTGCCCTGCGGACAATCTACAACAACACTCCATCAGCCACATACGAGCAACTTCTGGAGGAAGCCAAATTACCCAGTCTTCACAATCGACGATTGCAAGACATCACCATGTAACGGTTTGTAGTGAAGATAGCAGCCTGTTCAAAATCAAACAAACCCAGAAAAATGAAACTAGCGTTGTTGACACTAATTTGCTTTGTGGTACAGTGGTACAGTGTATAGAGCAAAGATCAAGGTGATTTAGATCCAGCACAGCAATTCAAAGATTTTCAGCTCTGTTAGAAAACAGGGCCGTTAGTAATTTTTTTCGGAATTTCATTGTCAATTCCCCCAGGGGAAATAAGTCAGCACCCCCCCCCCCCCCCCCCCCCCGACCTTAACCCTGAGAAATGGATTTATCTCCTTTACAAATTCTCGCTGCACGGCTTTGGTTCAGTACAGACTTAGCCGACACCTTTTCCCAAAACCAAAGAACTGCACAACCTCGTGTGTGAAACGTTTGACAAACAAATTAAACTGTGACGTAGCGATCCATCTGCCCTGCCCGTCTGCCTGGTCCGTACAAGAAAATACGGACCGCTAATGAACCAATCAGAATCCTCCATTTCTACAGGTGAACTATGTAATAAGATATGTATATAACCTTTCATTTATAGGTATATTACTATATAATTTTAGATTTCCCATAATATAATTAAGGTGTTACAACTGTGCATTAAAAAAGGTGGACGCGAATTAAATGAATAGCGTTCCAAGACAAACTCAAAAACCAAGGCTCTTGTGGTGGTTTTATTGAGCACGCTATCGCCCCGAAGTACGACGGAGATACTTTAGTAATACCCGGCTATTGGGAATTACTTAGAGTTCGGAATTACACACACACACAAACAAAAGTATATTTTATAAACCGACATTTCGAAATAATCGCCGTCAAGGTGGAAGCGCGTGCTTGCGAACATTACCTGAATTACGTCACAAACCCAAAGAACTTGCAGTGTTTGGTTTCCGTTAGGAGTTCAGTCGCTGCAGTATTGTCTGTTGCTGAGATCCACGATTGTCTGTTGCTCGGAGGTTACACGAGTTTTTACAACAGAACAACTCAGCAAGTAAGTCGCTTGGGCACTTTTCTTGGGTTTTCAAATCATTCTCTTGGAGTAACGTGAATGTTTTGACATTCGCGGCAGTTTTGATTTGGTTGACGCCATCCGCTCACGATTCACCCAACAGAAGCGTAATTCGTAAGACAAAACTCTTCAGTCTCCAGGATTTTCTTTTTTTTTTTTTTGTCTCGTTCTTTTAATGTTATTGCCGTTAAATTAGATTTTAAAGTTTCCTGTTTTGACTTAAAATCGTATCTAGACTTGCTCATTTTGAGAGTTTGCGACTTTATACGCAAGAGCATGCAGTCAGAACATTATGTATCCGTATATTTCTTTTCCCGTGCTTTTAACAATTATGGACCAGTAATCAAAATTCTTATTGAAAATGTTGCTTTATTTTTAGAAACATGTTCACCTCCAACTACTGGTGTTAGTTAATTATTGTAATTTAGCAACCATAGTGGCACAGCAACTTTTCGAATAAAAAGGGTCAGTCTGGGCTGGAATATAATTTCTTATGTATTATGTATAAAGCAACTTTAGTTGTTGTCGTTTCTTTCTGTTTCTCGCACAAGGGGTAATTTCCATGTTATATAAATGAAATCGTTTCTTTTTCCGCAGAAAAACGGAGCATAATGGAGCAGAGACTGAAAAATGAGTTAAAAGTAAGTAATCCGCTAACCTCTTGTAAAATGTCCGGCTTGAGAAATAACAGTCCTTTCGGTACTGATTTAAAATTTTTGTGTTTATAGCTCAAGGATGAGCAGATAGAGAAATTAAAGCAACTTGTACTGGAGAAGAAGAACGACCTAAAGGTATAAATGAGGCCGCCATGGCTTCTTGATTTTCTTTTCATGTTTTCCTGGTGAGGTTATGCGGTTTTAAAAAGAGTCAAGCATTTTATCGGATTAAAAATTTATCTACTTTAAATACTTGTGGCTATTAAACGTACCCGCCGCGCACGTCGGCACAAGTAATTCAAATTGCGACATGTGTTAAGTTTATGGTAAAACGGCGAAAAACAAGTTTTTTTTGGTAAATTATTTTGTGTTGCGGATAAATTCGAGCTCAAAGAACGTCAAAGTAAATGACACCTAACACAAGCCGGTTGGCAAGATTCCTTTTGTAAAAACTTGTTCAGACTACATTTGCATTTATTTTTCAGGGGGCCAAAAATAAGGCCAAGAACTTGAGACGAACTATTCGGAGAACAAAGGAGAAAGTTAGAGAAGGTAAGAATACATAATTCCGCGACTAAAGAACTTTAAAATCAGAATAAGACAATGTTATAAATTCCAGATAAATTCCAGAAGTGTGACGCGCATGTCAAGAAAATGATAAGAATATTACTTCAACGTCGAGCAATTTCGAAGTTTGTGGCCTGTGAATCATCCATGATCTACGTGTACTTTATTGTTAATTTACGAAAGCGATAAACCCTATTTGCGTGTGAAAAGTTCTTAACCTAGGTTTGTATTAAAAAGCTAAGAGCAGCGCAGAAATATCCTGCAAACAACTATTCTGCCCAGGCATGCGCAGTTGCTGAGGTTGAAATATTCCGGCAGTCCAATCGAAGGTCAAAATTGAGGAACATCTAATGTTTACATTCTTTTATTCTAGCAAAAAAACAACTAGAAGACATGACCAATGAAAGGGACCTTTTAAAGGAGGAATTGGAGAACACGAGGAGAGGTATTTAAAATAAATGAGACGAACTGAAAATAAAATAAGTTTTAAACTAGAGTTTGCTAATAGATTGAATGACTTAAAAGAATAAAGCAAAATGTTCTATTCAAACGAATTTTCTAATAAGGCATGCACAGGCAGGCCTCCAAGTTCATTTAAAGATCAAAATTGAGAGACTAGTGGGGGAGATCGCACCAAAATTCATGATGCATTTATGTTCACATTTTTATGTTCTATATAGCAAACAAAGAACAAGCCGAAGACAATAGAAGAGAAATGGACGAGTTGAAGGAGGAGTTGGAGAAGGCAAGAAGAGGTGAGAATAACGGCGAACTGAAACTAGAATCGGCTTTTCACTAAACCTCGCTAACAGAGGTAAAATAACAACGCGAAATATATCCTTTACAAACGACAGTTTTCTATTTAAGTATGCGCACTTGCAGAGATATTCCAACAGTCGGCATTCAAAGATCAAAAATGAAAGTCAGTGCGGGAGATCACAATTAGGTCATCTAACAGGTAAAATTTAATTTTTTTGTGTTCTATTAAACAAAGAACTAGAAAACACTAGAAGGGAAAGAGACGCTTTGAACGAGGAGCTGCAGGAAACGGCAAGGAGAGGTAAGAACAAGACAGACTGAAAATCGTAACGTTATAACAAGTTTTACAACTGAAACTAATGAAAGCAAACCATTGTAACGTTAATTTTGATCCATTTCTATGTGAAAAGTTCGCCACTAGGGCCCGCTAACAGACTGAGGTAAACGAGCAACGCGCGAAATGTCCTATAAATATTACTTTCTACAGTCCAGTCTTGCGCATCCTCCGTAGCAGAGAAATTCCGACAGTCTATTTCAAGATCAAAATTCAGAGACTGATGGATAGATTGCGCCATTGGGCCATAATAATTTTATTTTGCTTTTATGTTTTATAGTAAACAAACAACAAGAACATACGAGAAGACAAACGAACCAATTGGAGAAGGAACTGGAGAACGTGAAGAAAGGTAAGAATGAGACGAACTGAAAATCGAAACGTTTAAACAAGGTTTACAATAAAACCGAAAATCAAACCATTGTTTATTCAAGAAACAGACTTGTTAGACTAACAGTAGGTTTGTACTCGGACTACAATTACGTAACTTAATGTATGTGCATGATTAGTGAAAACGATATCCATTTTACTGCAAGTTATACAACTGAGGCAATAAAGTATTACTGTATTTGCCTCATTCGCCCAAACATCAACCGATTATCTTCGTTTATTGCCAGGACACCAAGAGGACGTCACAGCGCTGAAGAAGCGTGTCGAAAAACTGGAAGAGGAGAACAACTCTCTTAAGACAAGGGTGAGTATCTGAAAGAAACGACAAAAGTTTCACATGGTCGGACGGACAGGCCGAATGCAGACAACTTTTTATCATATTTTATGCCCAACGCAGAACAAGTTGAAAGCTTTAACAGTAGATTTCAAGGTTTTTAAACTTCTGGTCTCAGATACAAGTTTTGGACCTGAAACAATTATCTTTGCCCCGGTGTGGTGTGGCGCTGATAACATCTCTATAGTGGCACACAACTCGATATCAATACACCATCGTGGACCTTGCAGGGTTTCTTTAATTACTTTTCAGTTTGTGTCAAAGAAAATATATTTTCCCATTAAAGATTTTGGAACTCAATGTTTAATTTATTCCTTGCTTTTAGGTAGCTCTTCTTTTTTATTTCATAAGCTGCAACTCAGTTACTGCGCAGCCCTCACCTAGAATGAGTATTCTTTAATTCACTCCCGCCGATAAAGCTAAATATTTGTTTTTCTCTTCTTTTTGTTTTGTTTTGTTTTGTTTTGTTTTTCGTACAGATGACTCCGGAGTCACCAAGCTTATTAATCAGTTTCTTTTTTGCCTGACTCATGTAATGACACGTGGGTCAAGCAAGTTGAACATCCGTTAATTATGTTAATGTCCTCCCGCCTTGTGGTAGTGTGTGTCAGGTGACACTGAAACTAAATCAGTTAGTGGCACAGTTACACCTCTATATTACATGTCAAAACTCGGCTAGTGAAATTGAATGATGCAACTGTTGTAATATTTTCTTACATAGCTTTGTGTGATTGGGTGCCTGCAGATAATGTGTAGTGAGGCATACTAATTTGCATATCCTCTGTATTCTGGACTCGTGAACTGTAATAAAAGTCACACGAAACTGTCGATAAATGACTTGACTATATATTATTAATTGCTTTTTTAATGTAATACACCTCAGTTTGCCACTGACGAATCAAAAGGAGCAGGTAGGTATCGCGACCGCTGGTACACAGATCGCTCTCCTCAGTTATTACTATTCAACTCACAGGTTTTGTTCTTTATTTGCCTATTTTCAATGTGGCCAAAACAATCTGGGGCCGTATTTGCCAATATTTACCAAGTCATATACTTACGAACAAAAATGTTCGTAAGGATATGACTTAGAGCCGTTTTCGGATGACTGTCGAAAGTAATCGTGTGATTGCTTTGGTTTTGCGTTTGCTATGCTTTCCGATTGGTCCTAACAACTTTAGCAACACTCTCGGCCAATCAAGAGCGAAAGCAAAATCTGGTTCCGATATTCTCGCGCAAGAAAGCAAGTGGCGATGGCGTGTTCTCGTACTGTTCATTGGATTTTAAAACCAATCACAATTACTTGGTTTTGGTCTTGGTTTTGCTCGTACTTCTAATTTGTCGGATGTGTTTTTGCCCGCCTCATTGATTGGCTCTGTGATTGCTTTGGTTTTGGTTTGAAACAGTTAACCGGATTACGCTCTATGTTGTAATTTCCACACCACCTTTCTTAAAGAATGGGGTGCAGTCATCCAAAACATTTAGGGGTCTCAGGAAAACAAAGCGTAGAAGAAACCTCAAGAGATTGAGGTCAAAAGCACCTTAAATTTCAAACCGGAATGCAAACGCGAACATCTTAACATCAGATTTAATTTTTTCTCGTTTTTGTTTGATTTCGAACAGGCTGCCGAACAGGCTATCTTAGTTCACTTTGATGGTTGACTGAGACCGTAAAGGTGAAACTTCTATGAACCTCGAAGGGTCGCGTTTGCATTCGGTCATTCATGTGAGTTAAAAATAAACGTCACTATTGAAAGGACATAACCTGATTGTCAGGTCCAAGGGGAAAGGGGGAGAGAGGGGGGGGGGGGGGGGGGGGGAGAGAGAAGAGGGAAAAGAAGAGATTGACACAAGTCCATTGAAAACAGCCTCCCCATTTGCGGGTCCTACATTTTTGGCCAGTTATGTGTTGCGTCGCATGTGCCATGTTGGCGCGACCGCTACACGCTGTCACCATGGCAACATAATTGCTGGAGCGGTGAAAATAGACAATCATTAATCACACATTGATCAACTTAAATCCGACCATTTTTAAGGCCAAATAAAATAATTAGTCTCGTTCCCATGACAAACTGAATGCAACTAAAGTCGAAAGTAAAAAACCGAGCATCAAACGCTTTGAGCGGGAATTTTTGCAAATTGTCTCTGTAATTTCGCAAAGGTTCCGTGGCTGGTAAAAAGAAACAATATAAGGAAGGAGCAGTTTATGCAAATTTTATTTTATCATCACCATGGAAATTTACACGAGTTGGTAACGAAATATGTAAACAATTTTTGGAGTTACATTTCTTTACAGTCCTTCAAGCTGGACATACATTTACACGGCTAAAAGTTACAGGAAAAATTAAAGTAATATAGTTAAAAGTCCACAACCTAGACATGTCTAGTTACACTGATATCTCTAACTGCTTTCACACTTAGCAAGAGTTGGTCTGAGTTATCAGAAGACCTGCCGAACAAATGAATACCAAAATTAATGTAACAACGAATAAGAAAGTAACAGCTACAATCCCGGACAAAATGTGTTGACACATGCTTTAAATGTCGTACTTTTGTCAAAAGTACCATGCTGTGAGTCACCAGTTCCGAAGAAAACTGCTTTTAATCACCTCCTTCCCCGTGTCAATGTTGTAGCTTGAATTTGGAAGAGTTTCAGAATGTCCCCCCGGACATTTTGGCCCGGATTGAAATGTTCGGCCGGACAAAATGCCCCCCTCTCTAAATTTATCAAAATTTTAGTTCAAATGATTCCAAACAAGAGTAAACTGTCATTGTGTAGCAAACGAATTCATCGAATCAAACGAGCGATTTCGTCAATTGTGCAAAAAAATCAACTTTGTGATATTTTATAATATGATAGAATCCATTTCAAGTTATACTAGACTGGCGTTGCTAGTGAGCTCACGGCGTGAGTTGGGTCGAGACCAGAGTAAAATAGAGTGGAAAGTAGGGACAAAAGCGGAACTCCCAAGAGTACGGTGGCCCACAAGTGTCACGACACAACACAGCACAAACACAAGTTTCACGGCGCAAACACAAATCGCCACGGGCACAAACACAAGTTTCACGGCACAAACACAAATCGCCACGGCAAAAAACACAAGTTGTACGGCACAAACTCAAATCGTCACGCTGGAAGTGATTCCAAACTACTCCCAGTATAGAGAACTTGATTTTTGACATCTTGCTCAAATGAAACCTATATTACTATAAAAATGTCATTACAACACTCATTCACTTGCTTCTCAATGGTTGAAGGACTCTGCATTTTGAGCTTAGGAGTGAAAAGGTCAGCTAGCAAGAAAAGAGTAATGCGAGACTTGCGAACTGCGAACACTCATTTTTAATCAGATGCCACGATAACCTAGCCTTCGCTTCAATACTTATGTATTCTTTTTACTGAATGCGTTTCTTATATGAGGCTTTCGAATATTCGCGCTCTGTAACAAATATAAAATTAAAAGCAAGGAATGTAACACGAGACTTGTTTACAGCGTGTTCAGTCCATTTGTGATTAACAAACTCGATGCTCAGGACTATTTCAGCGTATTTTTCATTTCTAGAATTCAACTACCAATGCAAAACAAAGGATACATGATCGAATGGAAACAATATTTCAACAGGCACTGTACGATAAGCCGAAGCATTTTGACAACTGTCACGCTCGCGCGCAGCATAATCCATGTAACATATTCACAGAGCCGCGTTGCGATATTTTCGTCACAAAAATGGATATACTTTCAACGAAAAATTTTTACAAAACAGCTACAGTGTGTACGAGGCAACAGATGTCACTTACAGTGTAAAGCATAAGTCATCGTTGTTTACTGCTAAAGTTCGTCATGATTTTGGTGTCCGTTTTCGGCCTGCGGGTATCTTCCCAGAGGTATTTCGTGTCGCCACAGAAAGTTTGTCGGGACTAAATAATTAGCGGCAACAGAGTGATTTGCAATCCCGTAGCGGTATCCATCAAATAATCGAATCCACCAAGCATTTGCTTACGGCTATTTTCATTGCTTCTGAAGGTGAACATATTTAAGAACGCAAGCCAAAATCGTTCACTAAATGCCAGTTTATCCGTGCATATTCCAAGGAGCCAAACGGTATTGAGTTTGGATGGGATGCAGGCTAACTTTACACGCAAGTAAAGTTCAATCGCCCACATCTCAAGTTGTTCGCGAAGTCATCTTACGCCATCATAAATCACGTGACAATGTGAACCAATTACCAAAATAATTCACTGTGCAGTCCTATATGGCGCTTGATTGGGGTCAAAATTCAAACATGTAACTTTACTGCAATATCAAATTCGTCTTGTATCGAAGCTCATCGAAAACATACCTTGAATGGCGAATTCAAGCGATTGAGTAATAAATATGTGGTTTGAATGGCGAATTTTACACGATGGCTGTCACTGTTCGTGCTGAATGGCAATTTCTTTAAATTGAATGGCGAATTTGACGCGCACATGAATTGAATGGCGAATTTGACACGAACATGAATTGAATGGCGAATTCCAACCCGCACATGAATTGAATGGCGAATTCCAACGCGCACATGAATTGAATGGCGAATTTTATCGTCCAGACGTTCCATGCGCTACTTGCAAATCTCCCAAGATCCTTTGCGCTACTATGCAGAACACGTGTCGAGTTCCCGGCACCACGGGGACATGGGGTGTGGCGTGCTGATTTCGCCAGTTCAACCAAAATACACTTCCAACAGATCTGAAAGGCACAAAGGCTAACAGGTACCCCACACTACACACCTAACACGTTTGGTCTTTACTCTTGAGCTAGAAAAAATACAAAGAAGCCGCCCTAAACTCCACTAGTAGAGCTTCAATAAAACTCCACGACTCCTGATGATTGTGTGTTGTATTCCTTCCGGACTGAATTGACTAAAAGGCTTTGTTCTACAACACACCTAAATTCCTAAAATTGTTCGGTCAGATAACTGATATCAACGCCAATCAAACTGAATAAATGTTCTTTTAACAAAGGCAAACACTCTATCTACTAAAAGGGTTTGTCTACAAACAAAACACTTCGACTAGCGACACTAGCTAGACTGTCGATGGAATCATCTTCTGAGATCGTCCGAGAGTGTGCGCAGCGTCTTCTTCAGGCTGCAGAGCAGATAGCAGCTCCACGAAGAGCTTCTGCAAGCGGAGGAAATGAAAACAACACTTCCAGCCAGCCAAGTCAGGCGGATCCACCCAGACCGAGCAATGGCACTACTATCGAGGAGCATCGCCGACTTTTCGGTTTTCGGCCTGCTGCTTCTGTTAGTCGTGGGAGGAAGCCGCTTCCCCCGGGTTCCGCTGCGGGAAGGCGAGTTCACCCGTACACCCGCCCGTACTTGGGTCCCAAAAAAGAACACGTGGACCCGTTCATTTATGTGCCTGGCAAGGGTTCAACAAGAGGCCCTTCCATCAATAGATGAACGGATAAGATTGACTGTGGCGGGTTTGGGTGAGCAAAAAATAACGTTTGATAAGGAAGGGAAAGCGAGCCATGTGCATGCGAAAATTGTGGACGCGTTCCCCGCATTGAAAGAAGCGGGAGGTTACGAAATACTGCGTCCAGCTATCATGCTGCCTCTTCCTGGGCCCCTGTCTGGATGCTCCAGCATATACAATGACACCAAGACATTTTCTCCCCCTTTATCAGAGCAAACTCTAGATGGTAGACCATATTCTGACACAGCATCCTGGAATTGGCTGAAAACAGTCTCTGCACGGTTGTTGTTACTGCACTTTAGGTACACAGGCAGACGTGAATATCCATCCACCCCACCATGAACTACAAGCCGCCATCTGAAGACAAATGTAAAAAGAAAACAATATTTACAATGCTGCATAACTTCAATCGGAAATTATTTCAGAATTCCCCCCCTGAACAATATACATATATTTGCATATGTGTGTGTGTGTTTATGAATAAAATATGCATTCCATGTAGCAAAATAAAGCTGAAGTTACCTTATCAACTTGTGGTTTCCGTCTATGTGCCATAATGCCAAGAGACCGCTTACGTGATATTCTGCCCTTTGGAGTGACTGACAACCACCGCATGGCGACCCCTTCTGGATCTGTTCTGTGCATAGCTTCCCGGACTCGCAATTGAGACACTTTCATGTCTCGTGAGAGGAGCTGTGAATACACCTTACAATATGCACTATTTAGGAATTCCAATTGTATTTTCACGCTATCCAGCTGGTCATCTGTCATGGGAGTTCTTCTATCGCTCACCGATATGTCGTATTCCCGTGCGCGTCTCTTCACAGTGCTCTGTGATACTCCCAGTGCTTCACCAATATCTCGTAAGCTGAAGTCATAACAGAAAAAATACTCCAACTGCTCTTTGGATATTTCAAACCGTGGTCGCCCAGCACGACCGTTCCTCTCTGTTGTAAGTACATTTGGAAGGTCTTGTTGTTGTTCCACGCTGCTCAACATAGACATTACGGTTACGAGCGAGTTGTGGACTTCTTCTGTCAGATTTTCCACCCCTCCAAGACGAAGCAAATGCCGAGTTATTTGTCGCAGCCTGAAAATTACGTAGTCTACTGCATCCGCACTGGCGCCATGTCCTAACCTTCTTGACAAGTCAAGCAGTGATTGTCTGAGACTGTTCAGAAAACGCAGACTCTCTTCGTCCGCCATTTTCACGCCATAGTAGCGCGAAGGATCTTGGGAGATTTGCAAGTAGCGCATGGAACGCCTGGACGATAAAATTCGCCATTCAATTCATGTTCGTGTAAATTCGCCATTCAATTCTGTGCGCGTCAAATTCGCCATTCAATTTAAAGAATTTGCCATTCAGCACGAACAGTGATAGCCATCGTGTAAAATTCGCCATTCAAACCACATATTTATTACTCAATCGCTTGAATTCGCCACTCAAGGTGTTTTCGATGAGCTTCGATACAAGACGAATTTGATATTGCAGCAAATTTACATGTTTGAATTGACCCCGATCAAGCGCCATAGTCCTAAGCTCGCCGGGCTTCACCCACGAGTAGCAAGCTGAAGCCATATATTCATTCCATTCTCAGAAATGTCAAATATTGACTTTCCTGACGGTGTAAAACTGATATAGCCACGGTTCTAATTGCATGCGCTTTTGTGGCTTGGTAGACAGTCTCGGATGTATTCTATAGTTGCGTGTAGAAAGTCTCAGCGAATTTTGGAGTTTAGCTTGTCCACAAAAACTTGAAAACGCATTACTGTGTAAGTTGTCTGAACAAAACCAGACTGCAGTGCGACAAACACCTTTTTATGCCTTTAACCCTCTCTGTAACGGGTTGGGCAAGTACAATAGACAAATGAACCACCGTATGGTACAATATGGCTATGCGCACAGGCCGATAGCCGTTTTAAGGTGCCTCCGAAGTTTCATCGGGCGCACTCGTCCATGACAAACTTTGGATCATAACGTTTTTGACTTTAATGCAATTCCTTTAAATTTTTGAAAAACATTGCAGCTATAATTCAGCAATGCTATGATAGAATTTGATTTAACTGGAGAAAAATATTTGGTAAATATATTATAGCTTAAGTGTACAGCACTTTTGGAACAAAATCGCACCCAGTGAAAATATTTACTGGTCTATTTTTGTTAAATTTCTGGAATCAGCTTACATTGACTTAATACACACCTTAACCAAGCTTCAGCAAAATTGTCGGAGCAGAAGGAAAATTCATGGCGAAATTTAGATGGCCTAATTACCTCCGCTCTTCTGCTCCGACAATTTTTCTGTCGTGCAACTTGGTTAAGGTGTGTATTAAGTCAATATAAGCTGATTCCAGAAATTTTACAAAAATATACCAGCAAAATATTTTACTGGGTGCGATTTTGTTCAAACAGTGCTGTCCACTTAAGCTATAATATCACTAGAAATATTTTTTCCTAGTTAAACCAAATTCCATCATGTTTGCTGATTGATAGCTGCAATGTTTCTCAAAATTTTATAGAAATCGCATTAAAGCCAAAAAAGTTATGATCTAAAGTTTTTCATGGACGAGTGCGCCCGATGAAACTCAGGAGCCACATATTAATCTCAAGAGTAGCCTGATAAAACAAATTTACTGCGATCTTTGGCCCAGCAGAGGTGAGGGCAACACACGCCATAACAGTAGCAGAACAAAATAAATCATGGTCAGAATATGGGAAGGAAGTGAGTAAAGCAATCTTGCGTCCTAACGTGAAAACACACTGGAGAGCATAAATAAAGAATGACCAAATACTCTCCTTTGCGTACGCCAAACCCCAAGAGGATACAAAATGGTTTGTAAAAACGATTAATAATCTCCAAGCGGAAAATAGACAAAAATCCCGGTTATCGAAAACCCACTACAAGACGAGGGGATATCTGCGATTATCATATTTCTAATGATATTTATGATTAATAGGTATGAGGACTTCGTGTCGTCCGATGTCGGTCTGTACTTATACTCGTGATTACAAAATCGGCTTCCCTAGTTGCTATTATCATCATCATCATCATTATTATTATTATTGTTATTATTATTATTATTATTATTATTATTATTATTATTATTATTATTATTATTATTATTATTATTAGTATTAGTATTAGTATTAGTATTAGTATTATTATTATTATTATTATTATTATTATTATTATTATTATTATTATTATTATTATTATTATTATTATTAAGATCAACCAGACAATCCCCTGACTTTGACCCATGACTCTTGCAAACAACCTCTGCAAGAAAATGTCCCCACATGGAACAAATCCCGACCTCTCTCTCCCCATCCTCAGACACCCAGTGCCTTAACTTACCTTTTCTGAATGCTTTACTCATCATCTTCAGACGACCCCTCTTCACTACTCTCATCGCTTGATGGAACTTGAGCAAAACAATTGCTATAAACAAAGGCAGTACGGGTCCAAAAATAGATTAGATATTAGGACCGTATCATTAATTAAACTAACATACAAACGAGAATGTTCGTAGATTTGACTTAAGCATACTATCTCACGTAAGTTCGTATTCACCAAAAGAAAGTTCGTAAATTGTAATTGTAAAAGTTCCTGACTAACAGCAGGATAACGTTAGTATGAAAATTCCATGGTATGGTGCGACAAATTTTTGTGGCTTTGTACGCAAGCCATCTTACCTTCGCAACCGTTTATGCGTACGAACCTACAAAACGTTTATACAATATGTGTGGAGCCGTAGTCATAGAAATTGTTTAAATTTGTTAAATTTATTTTGTTTAATTGTTTAAATTTGTTATTTGTTTAAATTTGTTATTGAATTGGTGAGGGCTGCTACACAGGCACACAGGCCGTGTTTCCCTCTCCCGGCTCCATTTATAGACGGCCAAGATCGAAGGTTTGCTTTGACACACCAAAGGTAAGTTGTTTAAAGCACGATTAGGTTGAGAGCAGTATTTCGCCCTTTTCGAGACTTCCTTGATAAATTATGAGTTAGAAAAGCTTTTGGTTGGCAAAGAGGTAGAGAAACACAATGTAGAATTTGCCAGAGGCCTGGATTAGGCTTTGAGCAACGGTGCCCAGCATGTCACATATCCTCACACCAACATACCCTTGCAATTCCAGATGTTCCAGAGCCCTGTTGTTCTGTTTCAGGGCAAAGTAACAGCTACACAGTCTGCCATGGGCGTCTGCTTCCATATCTTTGTCACCACTGCGTTTGGCAAAGTCCATCTGCAGCTTGAAATACAGTGTTGCTTCCTCGTATCGTCCAATGTATTGCAGAAAGAAACCCATGATTTTGTACATCTTCTTGAAAGCTCTTGGAGTGATAACTGGTTCATCCATGATTTCGTTTATGACCTAAGACACAAAATATATGGGCCCGCTCACACTAAACAGTCAAAGCGCTTTCCTGCAATTCAAGGCAGCTTTCAGTAATTCCGGGTGCTGCCCGTCTGTTGGTAGGGATATCTCCAGGATATAAAGATTACTACATGGAAAGTGCGCGCGTACGGTATTTTCACACGAGTTTGTTTGTTTTCACAAAGCGAACGAACGAGCGAGTTATATTCGTGAAAACAAACAAACGAATGCGTAAATGCCGTACAAAAGCACTTTCGTGCACGTGCACAGCACGTGCTGTACTATATCTATTTCATACATACTGAGATTTTACGAGATTTTTTAATTACGGAAACACAAACATTTGTTGTTAACTACCACATTTGGAGACTTGAACACTATAGATGAATTGGGCAACCATTAGTAAAGCTTTTTTACAAACTAAGAACATATCTTTAGTAAAGGTTGAGGTCAAATTAGCTTCAGTTTCTCGCACAAAGCCTCTTTATAGTGTTCACTCTTTACAAATTCACAAAATGGGCAATATCCTGCATGCAGCTTCAGTTAAATGTTTCTGCTTCGAGCAGCGAGACATTCCTTGTTTCGTTCGAGTGCAGTGTTCTCATTCAGGTTGCTCGATAGGTCAGTGCTTTGAAACGCCCAGTGTTTAGTTCAAAGTTAGTCCATAAAGACATGACGGCCCGGGATCATCTCTTCCGAAACGCAAGTTGAATTGCAAAGATGTCTGTTGAGTTTGTTCTGGTATAAACCCCTCTAGTTTCCTCGATTATTCCTCTGCTATTAGAAATGTTTTCAGTGGCTTGACGTCTCGTCTTACACTCTGTTTACATGGAAGTAGGATGACCCTCCTACGAGGGACACCCTTCTAAAAGGCTTTCTCGGCAAGACTTTGAAAGGCATCGCGCGGTCGCAGGATTTAAGATTAACTTCTTTGACTGTAACTATATTTGTTCTACCCTGGTCACAGAGTTTTTTTTTTCTTTCTCTCTCTACTAAACACAAACCAAGAGAACTGTCATTTAGCATAAATTTATTCAAAAACGGTTTCGGAAAGCGAAGATGGACAGTGTCACCTTCACACCTTGGAACTGCACCACGGCTTGTTTTCAACAAATAGTTCTTAGGAACAGTGGCTCAACGGACTTTTTTAGTCTGAATTTTTCTGTTGCCTCGTGTTCGACTGTTGTGACACCCGACGGTGTAAAATCCTATCAAAGAAAGTATTCAAAGACGTTTTGACTCCTTGATGATATTTTCTTGATGGGCATGCCGACTTCAGGGGAATATTAGGCTTTTTGTCCGTTAATTCAATCCAACGTCGTTTTCAAAGATGGCAGACCAGAGTGCTGTTACTCGTACCCAGACCCGATCAAGCGGACCCGGACAAATAGGAATACCGACTCACACGAAAGCTCAGTGAGGACAGCAAACAGGTGTCGCTAGCTTCGGCAGCAATGGCAATCAAGCGCATCTTATACTACTAGAAATACGATAGTCGCAGATGTATTGAATCGCAATAAACGTGATTCAGTGAAGACCTGAGTTACTGAAAAGCGAGTCCCCGCAAAGTCTGCTACGACACGGAAGTGTCCCGTAACAATAGAAACAATCAGGCGACACTATAGAGCACAAACTTCTGTAAAAGTCTACTCCGATAAAAGGTTTGATTTTACATATATAGAATATCTGATCAAAGTTACTTCACCGAAAGGCACTCGGTCCCGGCTTTCTTATTGAGTAAATGTTATGGCGGCCAAATTATTTAAGAATTCAATATATATACGGGCCTACTTGAGCTATATCGTGTGTTTATACAGTCAAGCAACTGCAAGTTTTAAAAATAACCGTTTCGAAAGTGATTTGATTTGTGTATTTTTTCGACCGGGGACTTCCCGGTACCTCTGGTTTTCCTGTTTGATAAACTTTCGCACATGGCCTAAGGGTGCTGCCTCCAGTAAATATGCTTCACAGTTTTGAAGAAAGTTCATGAGTGGAACGGATGAGGATGGATCGCCACGAAGGTACGAATTTCAAGGGGTTTCGGGGTATGCTACCCCGGAAATTTTTCAAATCTAGAATCAAAATTAAACGCTGCAAATCTGTCTTCGTAAAGGACTCATAGTCTTAAGAAAATGGTCATCATAAAAAGATGAACGATTGTCCGTTTTCGTCGTGTCATACACTGTACTTAAAATTGTACTGTAGTCGAGTCTGTTGTTCAATACTATACCTTTGAACAGAAAGGCATACTTGCCAATATTCCAAGAGCGGCTCGGTAAGAGACCCCAGGGTACTTCAAATTTCATACATCCCTTCCCCTTTCGTCCACACATAAACTCATGATCTTCTCTTCTCCCATCCCCAGATCGAGTTGACCACCCCACCCCTCGTCATACACATGCACAAAATCCTCCGCTCCCCGCGGCTGCTTCTAAGTTTACTTTTGGAACTCACGTTCGTCTGCGCGTAATGCTTTTTCCCAGGCACCCTCGTAAAAAAAGTACTTCCGGTTCCAGATCTTAATATGGAGATATAAGCTATTGTTTTGGAAAACCTTATATCGAGCCAGCCATTGTTTCAGGAGGAAAGTATTATGGTTTTAGGCGATTTATCAATCGGTTTTCACAAACGACGCATCGAAGGTTTCCATCCCAAAAGGTTACCAAGTCACTCGTGTTCATCACATACATCATCATGGAGTTCAAATGACCTTAAACATTCTCTTTACTGAAGCGGTCAGCTCGGACAAACGTCGAGTTTTGTCATACGGGGGCCAAGATGGCTCAATTTGTTGTCGCTGTCGCTGTCAATGATAGAGGCAATCAAGTCGATATTCTGGTAAACGAGAGATGTAAATGTGAAAAAGCCTCGAAGCCGCAAGGTGACATACGCAATTTGAATCATACTTTTACATTCGCCGAGCTTTGCTGTATTTGTAGATTGAACTGTAAGGAAGGCCAAATCGCTAAATTTTGAAGCTGTTTGTAGTGTCTCTTTTGTGCAACCAGTGAATACGTGGTTTGTGTTTAATAAAAGTCACATGGAAGTGAAGTGATATTTTCTTACTTTGTTAGTACATTCACCTCTGTAGTATCGAAGGTAAAATACAACGGGATTGAAAAATATGACCTCGTTTTATGAATTTGTGATCTGTGTTTATCGTGACGGGCAGCAAAAAGGCATGCTTTCTCTTGGTTTGTATTTCCATATTTTCTCGGTTCAGTAGTGTCAGTATGACGTTTCCCGAAAGGAAAAAACTAAAACAAATTAAAAAAACACATCCCCGTATTTTACGGGGATCCCGCCAGGTTTTCTTACTCTGTATAGATATTTTTATGAATCTGATATATAAATGAAATAGAAGAAACAAAAGGGAACTAGACTGGCGTTGCCAGTGAGCTCGCGGGGTGAGTTGGGTCGAGACCAGAATATAAAATGGAAAGTAGGGTACAGGAGCGGAACTCCCAAGAGAGACTTCCAGTTTCTCACCATAAAAATATCACACAGCATAGAGAACTTGGCTTTTGACACCTTGATTAAACTAAAAATTATCATTACAACACTCATACACTTGCTTCTTAAAGGTTGAGCGACCCTGCATTTTGAGAATGCGTGACATATCTTTTTATACACAATCGATTATGACAGTTTGACTTTGACTCTTATTTCTAATCAGAGGCCACGATCAATCCAGCCTTCGCTTCACTACTTATGTGTTTTCTTTTATTAACTCAATATGTTTCTTCTATCAGGCTTTCGAGTATTCGTGCTCTGTAATAAATATAAAATTGAAAGCGAGGAATGTCACACGAGAGATGTTTACAATATTATTGCGCTTTTGTTCACAGTGTGTTCAGTCCATTTGTGACTGCAAACTCAATCCTTAGAATTATTTCGGTGTATTTTTCATTTCTGGTATTCAATGACCATTGCGAAACAAAGGCTACATGATCGAATGAAAGAAACACTTCAACAGGCAATGTACGATACGCAGAAGAATTTTATGAGGCAACAGATGTCATGTACAGAGTAAAGCATAAAGCGTCATTGTTTTACGGCTAAAGCTCACTGTAGCTTTGGTTTCTGCTTTCGCCCTGTTATCTTCCCAAAAGTATTTCGTGTCGCCACAGAAAGTTTCGTCGGGACTAAATATTTATCGGCGACGGAGATATTTGCAATCCCCCAGCGGTATCCATCAAACATTTGTTTACGGCTATTCTCAAAGGTTCCGCGGTGAACGCGAGCCAAAATCGTTCCCGAAAATCCAGTTTATCCGTGCATATTCCAGAGAGCCAAATGGTGTTAAGTTTGGATGGGATGCAGTTAACTTTTACACACAAGTAACGAGCAATTCACTGGCCACATCTCGAGTTGTTTAGCGAAGTCAATTACGTCATCACAAACCACGTGATAATATGAACCAATCACCGTGTGCCCATTCTCGACCGACAAAAAGGAAAAAAAATTGCGTTTTTAAGCTTGCGTTGGGCCCCAGGCCCCCGCGAGCAAAAAAGAAAAAAAAAAAAAAAAAAAACAATACTGAAAAAAAGGAAACTCAAAGGAGAGAAATTGAAACAACTATGACATTCGCATATATAACCAGAGCTCGGAGAGACAAGATTCACTTTCAGGCGGTATACAGGTTATGAAAAGCGTTCACGCTTGCAGTAAATCACGGCCTGTTTGCATCACATTCCTGTTTTCTTTGGCCTACCTATATCCGTAATATTTTCAACAATATTTTAGAAAGGACAGAAACGAAGACTTTGATTCTACAGAATGTGAAATTATTAAAGGCTGACATATTCTTCCCCAACAGAGTAATGAAACCACTCCGTATCAGCGCCGGGTCTAGCAACCGACAACAATTAAAACATAGGAAATCACGACTATGAGACGACTCGCATCGCAACGCTGTTTGACGTCACGATATTATTTTAAACAGTCGCTAAATCTTAATAAAGACTTGAGCAACGGCAGCGAAGAATTCGATAGAGTAAGACCGGGTGATACCAGGTGTTATTCGGCGAAAATTTGTTCGCCTGGCTGGTCGCGATCAGTGTAACCGAAGACTCAAGCATTCGACGAGTGCTTTAACTAGGGGTTTCTCTCTAGAAACTGATCAAATGACTAACAGCAGTATCGAAAGTAAATTTTGTTGTCAAGACATTACGACTTGGTCGCATACACATCACTATTTGACAAATCCCCAAAGCAAAATGCATGCCGGCAGAGTTCTTGGTCTATTTGGCTAAACTGCGACACAGAAACTAAGTTTCAACTAATTATTCCTTAAATTCCTTCTTAATATGACCCTTCAGAAAACGACATTGTCATAAACGTTTTCCGGCTACGCCACAAAACCCTTACCTGCTTCTGCTGTGATGAAAATCTATGGATGAAGAGCTAATACTTGGAAATATCTATTGAAAGTGAATTTCTTGAGTTTGAATTGCTACACAGGTCGCACCTGAACAGAGCCGACTTGAAAAATGGTGTAATTAACCAAAACGACTTAGGAACCGCCCCATATATTGATAGCACGAGAGCGAGCGATGCATTGTGGACATATATGCTTCACAGGGACTCAGTGGCATATCCCCGTACTTAATATGAGGGAGTGCCCGACCCCCCATTTACAAGGCAGCAGAGGGTGAAAATTATAAAACGTAGGCGCTCGAAATGGGAGAATTTAAGATTCTTCACTGAGCGCCAAATCTTTGAACCGGAACGAGACTGTCCGAGTCGCAGAGAAAAAAGTCTATCCGTGACTTCATTACACATGTCATGCACAGCTTATCTTCAACATCTACATATTCGTCAGAGGCCATGATACTCCAGCCTGGGCTGCATCCAAACTAAATACGTGCTTCAAGAAAACACGCCTTTCTTCTTTTGGCTAGGTTTCAAGTTGAGTGTAAGTTTAAGTGAAATCTGATACACTTGTTGACATTACTTGCGGTTTTGGTAAAATTTATTTTTGAATTCTTCTTCCAGTTCTGTACAGTATTTTTCATTGCTGGCGAAAATTATGCGAAGGAAAGCAAATATAATCAAACGATAGAAATATTTCGACAAGCTCAAGTCGCTCAGGGCTGTCAGTGGTCACGGGTATTTCAACTTTGACTTACGCTTGTCAAACAACCGAGAATTTACCAAAACCTCTGTGATAATGGTTCTGAAGTGCAACAGATCTACTGGCAATTCATGAATACAATGATAACAATCAAAATAACTCCAGAAAACGTCTTCCTATCTCTTCGTTTCTTCATGCGTAATCGCCGATGCTCAAATTTGGAAGTCAATTGTTGACACAGAATGACGGAATGACTGACGCAGTCTTGCACAATTAACTGCATTAAGGTGGGACACTTAAAAATGCCACCGCAAAAACTACTTCGGAAAATCGCGTTATCGCTGCCCAAATTAGGAACAGAACGACTTCCATATTTGAAATCCATTGTTGACAGCACCGGGACACATTCCAGACGGACTAACCACATGAAGGCAAACGAACGCAACATGTTGGCACAACATCGCCCAACATTGTTGGCTGAATGTTGTGCTTAACAAAAAACAAAAGAAAAAAATCAAAAAACAATTACCGTAGAATCTCTGACATAATTTTAACAACTTCAGACAATACTTAGCTTGTCCACCGTTGAATCGGTGTTTGATATATTTTTGGTTTATTAAGTCACATTCTGCAAACATAGATTAATTTGTCAATTTATAAAGTGCACAATTTCTCACGGCTTTGATAGGTGTCATTTGGGCGACAAAGCAGAAGACCATCAGATAACAATAATCCTACTTGTACTGAAAAACATAGTAGAGTGGAATGGTTATGAAACCTTTTGATGTATGTCTGTTTCCCTTTGATGTTGGACGGATGATGACCGTGCACAAGTTTTGTTTTACCCTCACTTTAAACGGCTAAACGACTGAACACAAATGTTCTGTATTATTGTTTGAAATATTCTAATATTTGTAGTATAGACTGGAATATTTCGAACAAGCAGCTAAAAGAAACGTTTTGGCTCAGTCGCTCAGCCGTACCTAATGCGGGTAGAACAATGGTAAAACAAAAAATGTGCATGGCCACGGTTAAAGAAATCAAACAAAGACAAAATACAAAAGGTTTCATAACAATTTCACTCAAGTAACAATATGAAAAACAAACGATTCTTATGCAGAAATGGCTGGCCGAGCTACACAAACGAAGTAATGCAAGAACACAAGCAGTACTTCAATCCAGTTTTGTATTCCCCCTTTTTTTCGTAAAATGGTCCCACAGACTATACCAGCAGTTCTCCAACACGTCTCATACAACTGTAGTCAAATTTCCTCGACTGTCACAAATTGCAGGAGATTGCGCATACATTTACCGGCAATTCGCATACAAACACAGACATAAACACAAACACAAACACTTACAACACCAAATAGAAATTGTGATCAAAAATAAAACTGGGGTGTCACTTTGTATCAGATTAGAATGTATCGAGGCTGAAAAGGCCACGTTGCCTGAGTGCAGTAATGTAAGTTTTGCCACAGGCTGTGCTATCTCGACAGACTTCAACACCATCAATCCTCGGGCATCCTTTACAAGCGCGACCAACACGTCTCCAAACATTGCCGGAAGCTTGCAACATCCGAAGGATCCACATTGGTCGCATTTGGACCTCACCATAGTGTATCACCTTCTACAATGTGGTGAAAGTTGTTCGAAGGAATAGTTTTATCAGTACAAACCGCATCCTTTGAGATTGTGAGCAATGATCGTGTCAGTAACCGCATTAAATACAAAATTGATGTTCTGAGTGTCCGTTGCACATGTGAGGTGAACATATATTTCTTTTTCATCGTTCAAGTTCTTGCTTTCGAATTGTTTCCTAATGTAGTTTGCTCCATCGTCAAACGTACTTGGACCTGTGGAGGGAAGGTAACCAATCAGAGTCCGCCCAGGATTATATTTCATCTGTTATACACTAACACTAATTATATAGGGAGAAGTCGTCCCGTCAACTTGAGTCACCCTCCTCCCCCAGTCACTCTGGGTTCGCCAACTATTCATACTTTTTTTATAATCGAAGTCAATCAGTTACACGGGAAACCTCAATTTCATTCTTGAACATAGTGCGCCAACAAACACGGCGAGAATCTTTTCAAGCATTTCCATGCAGTGTCAGCGAAATTATGCAAATATGTCAGGAATCGGATGACACGATCTTGCACGAAGGCACTCTGAAATAGATTTGAAAACTAGCGAAAAGGTCACAATATAATCCTACTTGGCCTTCACCACAGTTCCCGGGGCATCAAACGACAAAATAGACGGCGATTGTTGAAATACACGAGTGATAACACAACTTTAAATTGGCATACGCGTACTGTACGTGAACTGTTGTAATTTTTCAAAACTCACCGGTTCCTGAAATCCACAGCTTTAGCTCTTTTGCAGCAAAGGAAACAAAACCCAAAACATTATTGCCTAAGTCTTCAGTGGTTTCGAAATACACTGTATTGAGCAGTCCTCATACAGTACGAAAACTCCACTTTGCATTGTATTGTTCGACGTCGTCCTGTAAAAACTAAAAGGTGAAACCTCCACGGTGATTGTTCGATTTACACCGACTGTATTTTGCTATTCCTTTCCGAAGTGTCTGCATTTTAACACCATATTGGCGTCTGGGATTGTGTTCAGGTCGCTCAGTCAATGCCTAAAAGAATCGTTTCGCGGCTAGCAAGCTTGCCTCCCGTACAATGGCAAAATATCCGGGCAGTTTACGTTCGTACTCTATCGCTTGTCACTGAAATGGCGGTTAAAGGTTGAGCTGCTGAGTAACCGCGCCTGGAGTTCGTACGCCTGGCTGACAGACTGACCGACAACATTAAATTTCGAGATGGCGATCCGCTTGGAGTCTCCAAATAACGCGATACTGCAGCATAAGCGTCGTGATTATTACCCTCGGAGATAAATAGTTGGTGTGTAAAAGGTGACTTTCAAGGGGAAGGGGGAAGCCAGGGTGACTCAGGTCCCCGGGACAACTTTTCTCCATATAAACGGAGCTAAACAGAATAATAAACTGAAACGCTTGGACAAAGTTGTAATGTGAGGTCAGGAGGTCAAGAAGTCAAGTTTTAAGGCCCTTCCAATTTGACAGATTTGGGATACGAGTCGTCAGTGGAGTATAACAACTAACAAAGATCTATTCCCCCACTACCTTAAGTGTAGATGATCAGAAAAGAAACGAACAGTAAACACAAACCATGAAAATCGCACACTCACCAGGGTAGTCTGGAAAACATAATGTAAGCGGGGAGACAGCAATTTTCTCTTCAAATAAATCCTTCTTGTTAAGAAATAGAATTACAGAAGTTTCAATAAACCATTTGTTGTTGATGACTGACTCAAACAGCTTTAAGCTCTCCTCCATTCGATTCTGCGAATAAAACAAACAAACAAACAAACAAACAAACACGAAAAAAATGCAAGTAAGAAAAAGAAAAAGGAGCACGTTCACATACAACACGTTTAAAGAAGCACCACTTGATGCTGTTTATCCTGACAAGAAGTCAGCGTTTGGTTATCATCACGCAGGACAAAATACCTTCAGTCGCCCGATCAGTTTAATCGGGGTATTTTCACTGAAAACTGATTTATTCCAGCAATAAAATAGGCAAGTTAAACAAATTCACGAAAAGAAATTGGGAATTGTGGGTAAAGGGAGTGTTTTTTCAATGCAGTGTTAGGGCCTATCAAACTCTGAAGAAACCTGTTCTTGGATCAAAGGTAACGGTGACATTATAGATAATTAAGAATTTTTATCCTAAGAATGCTTTTGCCCTGCCCAATGGTAGCCTGCGAAATACAGCCGCCTCACGTCGGCAGTTTTCGTTATGTGTGAGTATTCTCGCATGCAAAACCAGCAACGGTTGAGATTCTCATTTCCACGACTTGAATTAGGCACAAAATTTGTGCCTTGTTAGCAGTTGGTTCTCTATTTTTAGAACTGTCACTGCCGTACGCACCTGGTTTAATCATGTCACGTACACAACTGGTATAATCATGTCACGTACACAATTGGTATAATCATGTCACGTTAATCGAATTTCAAACCAGCTTTACAAATATAAGGCGCCAAGGCATAGAAATGAGATTCCCAACAGTTGCTTCCCGAGGTTTTTTTTTTTTTGTCCCTCATGCTCTCTCACAACAAACAAGATCGACAAAAGAACTTCTGGGCCCGGTTGCTTGAAGCAAGGTTAAGCTAACCCCGGGTAAGTCTAAACTCTGTTGTCATTTTCAAGCCTAAAAACAAAAGCGTTTGATCACAAAAGGACTCCGTCTCTATGTTTTGAGCAAGAACAAACTTTTTAGCTAGTCTTTGATCAAAACTCTGCAGTTTGTTAGCCACAAACAAGAGAGAAAGAATTTGGTTAACCCGGGGTTAGCTTAACCGGGCTTTGAACAACTCAGCCCTGGTACGTAGGACACAGTCCTTAGCACTCACGGATACAAACTTCAATACCACATTTTCTAGTATATTTATGGGCAACTATGGATGGTAATGGCAGGTAAGCATACTTTGTTAAACGGTTGTCGCCACACAAATCTCTATATGATGACACGGGGCAAACACGGGTTTTATTATAAATATTTCAATTTTCTAGAATGTGATTAATGTACAAACATCTCAATTGTATATTTATCGGACAGTTTGCTTGTAGCCAATCATAAACAAGAATAAAACTGTCAATTTTACAAAAACTGTCACAAGTTACCTGTTTCAAAATGGATAAAGACTGCTCTGATATGTTTCAAAGATATCCGAGCATCAATTCTGCGCGAGGATGCAATAAACGTTGTGCAATTTGTTCCGGTTTCGCTCAGGTTCAGTTTCGTTCGTCGTCCCTTACTGAGAAAGATCAGATCATTAGATGGACTCACCGTTGTGTCGTCTTCCTGAAGCTTTAGGTCGTAAGCGCTTAATGACACACAGTAGATGATCGCCGTCACGTATTCAAAGCAGTGGATCCACTTTTTCCGCTCTGATCTTTGTCCTCCAACATCAAACAATCTGCAAGCACAAAAAGAGAGAGAGATTCCGGCATCAGGCTTGTCACTTGGCCCCTTTTAAGCTTCCCGAAGTAAGGCGGCGACCTATTTCCTCAGAGGTCAGCGCACCCATATAAACACCTTACTTGCTCTCAAAATGTTATGCGAATAACTGGAACTTTCCATACATTGTCAATAAGGCAGCACCCTGCCACTTCCTTTGACTGCTCTGCCATGTAAGCTTTCCAACTGTAGCTATAAAATCATGGACCTTTGACATTGGAATCACTTTGCAAAATGGTAATATTCCAAATGTACGTTGTTTACATAGTTTTGATTTAATTAATCAGGTTAACAAGGGAACAAAGACACTCACTTGAAATGGAGTCTCTTGTAGTCAAACTGCACTTCAACAATACCAGTTGTTTTGACTCTCGTTCTCAAAAGGTCTTGTTCAGTGGGCTCATAGTCTGCAGATCCAATTCGATCCAGAGCATCCAAATAGCTAAAGAAAAAAAAAAAAAAAAAAAGAACCGAACAAGAGCGCAAATTGACTATTGATTTGGGGACTAGTGGGGGATAAACGATCACAAATCGTTCGGAATAAAGGCAATGATCATCTAACGGCCTTAGTGACATGCGAATAACCCCAAGTAACGTGTAAAATACACAGCCGAATTGCACGTTGCTTCAAAATACAAAAAATAACGACATTTTCACATTACTAAAGGAACTAACCCTTTCAGTTAGTATATCACATGACCTAAAATGGGACAACACACCAACATGTGTCTCTAAGTAACAGTAAAATATCATGGTGTTACCAAATATTTCACTTTCACTATAATTTCGCTGTACAAGTTACCATAAGTAAATACTGTATTCTCACTCATGAACTTTGGAAGAATTAGGTCAGCCCTACTCAAATCATTTATGCATTTTTCTGTTCTAATCAGTCAATGATGTTTGATGATACAGTGGTTTGTTCAGGAATCTGGTTTTGGTTCCTGAAATATTTTAGTCATTCTTAAGAGTGCTACCTACAGCAATCCCATTACTTGACTTTGAATTCATTTTGTTGTCTGCTACACATGTATAGTAGTTAATTTACTTGGCCATCCTTGTTACTTTAAAACCCCTCCTAATATTCCACGATTACAGAATGATGGACACAACATGTTGTATGTAGTCCACAACTATATATTTCTGATAGTCTGATCTTTCAGTAGATGAAATAATGTATTTTTAAGAATCACAGTTAAGCTTTTGCTCCACACATGTTTTGTTTTGGTGCCAAAACCCTCTGCATCAGCTGATAACTCATGCATAAAACTACTGACCCTAACTGAACAGGACATCAATGGGTCTCAATTCTATGATTCTTCTATTGTGGTTCTCCTCGTTATTTCTGATGGTTCAGCTAC
The DNA here is from genome assembly GCA_964036295.1 of Plumapathes pennacea. Taxonomy (NCBI): domain Eukaryota; kingdom Metazoa; phylum Cnidaria; class Anthozoa; order Antipatharia; family Myriopathidae; genus Plumapathes; species Plumapathes pennacea. The sequence goes on along the minus strand of OZ038463.1, from coordinate 25,372,921 downwards.
GCGTACAAGTTATCCATAACATCACTGCTTTTGTTCTTTGGACTTTGGCAATTATATCAGTGGGCTCTATCAGTGTTTATTCATCTATAATATGGTAACAGTTTGTAAGCTGTGAATCATGGACATTTCAACTTAAGACCTGAGGCACACAAATTACAGAAATGTTGTTTCTAATATAAACTGAGATAAAACTAGAAAGGTTGAACAGTTTGATTTCAGTTGCACAATTCAATGGTGTATTATAAAGATTAACTTGTTTTTATAGTTCAAATGAAAGTCTGACAGTTGAACAAAATTATTAACTTGCTCTGGGAACATACAGTACCCCCTTCTTCCAAAAAGGGGGCCAATTTCAAAACCAAAGGGGACATAATAGAGGTATGCAAAACATATTGTAAGAGTCAGCTGTTTGCTCAATATGTGGGTGCCTTTCAAAATAAAAAGGAACATAATTCACTTCAATATTCTTTGCTCACTTTTAGACAATGGCATGCACAGATTAGTCTCACTGAATGCTTATATACTTTCTAAATTTGTGTGGCAAAAACACAAGCAAAGAAGACCAACTGCATATGATGCAAAACAAACTTGTAGCAACAATATTTGGTCCTACTAATTTATGTGGTCCAATAACCCCACGGTTGTGGACAATTCCAGGAGACAAAGGTCACTGATCGATAAACATAAATAATACCTGGTGTCATAATTAGTACTCTCACAGCTAGAGCTCAGGGGGGAAATAGAAAGGACCCAGGTGAGAATGCCTAACAGAAAATACTACATGTAAATGTACCACAAAGGTAACATGCTAGCCAAGAATAAAATATTACCCAAATATTCTCAACTCTGTACAGTAACAGTTAAGTTACATAACAATCTCATAATTGACTTTACTGTAGACAATGGTACTCAGTGATGGGTCTAGGTTGCACTATTGCAGGATTCATTTTAAAACATTCCAGTGGTACAACTTTAAACCAGAACCTTTGTCATGTAAATGAAATACAGAAAAGAGAAAGAAAGCTTCAAACACCTCAGTGCCATGAGAAGGACCAAGTCCATCTTCAAAAGCAAAGGGAACTGAAAAGAGCAAGATGTTACAGTGAAACAAACCAGCAGTGAATGACTTGCAATTCATACTTCTAAAGGAGAATTTTGAAAATCACACCAGAAAAGCCTGGAGAATTACAACAAGAACCAAACTCAACATCCAAAGAGAAAATAATTGCAATGAATTACATATATCTTATTAGACACTTAGGCGTGTAGTACGGCTGTATATTTTTACGAGTCGTGCAGTATTTTGGCGAGCCACTTCGGCGAGCCAAAATACAAACGACGAGTAAAAATATACAGCCGTACTACACGCCTAAGTGTCTAATAAGTTATTTATTATACAACTCCCTTAGTAAAAGATGTAAATTATTTTTAAATCGCGGTACGTTGTGTGACCAAAGTGACATCTTTTCCGCGCGCGATATGTCAATCAAGTTTAGTGCCGTGTGCAGTGTAAGCAAGCGCGGATTTTGTACTTGCAGTACTTCTAGTCGTTGTTTTCTGAGCCGAGTAACAATGAAGCTGAAAGAGGTACTTTAAGCAAAGTTTTCGGGGAGATCTGAGATACTAAATCACATAATGTGGTCATAAACAGAACAAATTGGACGAACGAGATGTGTCAACATTTTCATTTTCGTCGAGTGCCATGAATCAACAAACAGCCAGTTCTCGCCTTCTCCTCGCTTGTGAAGTATGAAAAGGACTTTATCTTGTGACCAGTGGTGGTACAGTTCGCATTGCCGTTTCTCGATAGAGGTAATTATTGCCTGTTGTTGCAAGTCGATGCCATAGATCTTGGACTGGAATTACACGCCGAGGCAAATCCAACGGCTGTCGTGTTGAATGCCGACAAGAACTGGTTTCGAGATTGACAGGGATTCTTAAACTGCTCTCAGAAATATTGATCTGGCTGGAAACACTATGGCCTGATAACCGAACTGTGGTGTGTGGTCTGACATTTTGTGGAACGGAAGATTAGTTATGTTGCGGCAAATTCAGTTGATTTTCTGACGAAGAAGCTGGTCTCCGTGTTCGATTTTGCGTATCGGATAGTAAGCCAGGTCAGTTTAAATTCTGTGCTTCTTTCTTTGCTTAATAATCTCTAGAAGTGATGTAAATACCAGCTGTGCACAGGGCGACTTTTATACGAAAAGCGAAAGAAAAGAATTAACGGCAGCGAATGAAGAAAAAAAATTTTTTTCCCTTAGCAACGTTGAATACGGCTGTATCTTTTTTACGTGTCTATGGAGTTATTCGCACGTTACTATGCGGTATTTTCACGTTACTAAGGGAGTTGTATAATAAATTACAATATTTGTGAATAGAATTCTTCAAATCTAATTTCATAATTCCAAAGTTATCAAGTTTCCTGACCAATTTCCACATATAATTAAGGACCAAAATGTTCACTTGGCAAAATCCTAATATAATCAGCCTGTAAATATAATATTGTAAACATGTATATTGCAGGACATGGTTCTGTATCAGTTTTCGACAGTGTAAAAATTAATTAAATTCGAGAGGGTCAGGTTAACCTCCAGAAATGCCTCAAAAGTATTTCAATACAATATCATACAACAAATTCTCTCTGAGACTGGCACAAGCAAATTGAGTACCAAAGTGTGACATTTTCATTTTGCAAACTTTTCCATTCAAACCTCTTAACCGCATCATGTGACATACATGCTGATGCAAGAACATAAGCAAAATTCCAAACCGCTATACCCAGTGAAAGGAAAGCCAGAGGTTTACAATTCCAGATAGCCCCAACTAAACTCTCTTAATTAGTGTCAGTTCTAAATCAAAGGAACTGACACTAAATAAGACAGTTTAGTACGAAGCCTGAGCTTCAAAAGCCCATATCTCAGCTGCTCAATGTGCTAAAGAGCTAATTTTTTTTTGCAAACTACAGTTGAACCTCGCTATTTCGAACTCAGTTAATTTGAAGTCCCCGTTATTTCGAAGTCAAGCCAAATCCCCTTGGATATATATTTTTTAATCATTTACTATCAGCTATTTTGAAACCCTGATATTTCAAACTTTTTTCATGTCCTGTGCGACTTCGAAATAGTGGGGTTCAACCGTATTTTCAGATAGGCCATCCTGAAGATTTGAATAAATTCCATTTTTTCAGAAAAAATACTTTTGCAATGCATCACTTTGGTACTGCATTTCTACCCATATCTTTGAGAGGTATTCATCTTAGAGGGGGGGGGGGGCAAAGTTAACTGTAACCCAACACTGGGAGTATTAAATACAATACAATAATAGGAATGCAATATAAGATAAGAACTCATGTTCAGTAAATCCTTTGCAGTTGGAGGTAACATTACTGAAATCTGTCTGTAAACACATGTTGGAACACAAATATTATTATGCAGATAAAGAAAAGAAGTAGACCCAAACTAAAGTCCTTTAAAGCATTTTTGTCTGAGGGCTATTTTCTGTTCAACAATAAGTATGATATATATACATATCAATAATCCGACACTGTAATTCATACTGGTTATATATTTTTAGTGGTGCCAACCCCTTCAAGTCAAGATGTAACAGCATGTCCATAAAACACTGTCCAGTAATTCGTTTCTTATCAATAACAGACAGCCAAACACATGAATAGATATGCAATGTAGAAAATCATGTTGTGTTGCAATGATCTGAAAAATGCTACAAACTTTTAGACTGTTACAAAGATCATCAAACAATATTTTTACAGCAATGGTACCAACCAAGATCATTCAATACAATAATATTATCGATAGGCTTGACTTTTTGGACAACTCTAGCTACAGTTAGTAACACAACTATTGCTTTTCTTGAAGTAGCTGACTATATTCCTCTGGTGAAACTGTCAAAATCAAAATCAGCTGTAAAGACCGTGTATACTGGCAAAGCAGACATATTCAATTCAATTATTTTTCCGTGTACAGTATTGAATGGGTGAATGTACGAACTTTAGGTGTTCTCCATCAAAAAAACTAGCTTATGCACGTTGAACAACTAAATGCACAAATCAAATGGCACGAGCAACGTCAAATATGAATATTCTGGAAATATTAGCATTTAGACCACCACAAATAATGCCCACGCAAAATCTTCTCGTTTATACTATTGTTGTCATGTCTTCGGACTGCAATCTTTTTGTCCTCTTTCTCGCAGATGTAATCCGGGATTTCTGCCCCTTAAATCGGTCAGTCAAATCTGTGTACAGTATATAATTGGAGAGCTACGAGTCTAAAAGAAAATATTAAAATAAAATATCGAAATGGCAAACGACTTCCTTGTCCGCAGTCTATAAGCCTCTAAAGCCGAATGATTTAAACTCGACCCTCCCAAAACAGTTTACAAACCACTGAAATTATCTGTTAATGTTGTCACGAGCACCCAGGTTTTTCAAACGATCGCATGGTATGGCCCTGTACTAATTGTTAAATTCGCAGTTATAAACAAACAGGAACTCTCGTCGCCTGTTGCTATTCCAGGCATGTACAGTATTAACAACAGTGCAAGCGTTGTCCATTCCCAGCAACAAAGCTCACTTACTATCTCGCTGAGTCGTTCAGCTGATACTCTCTAGCTCTCCTGAAACACTTTTGCACGCCTGAATCCGCCCAAAGTTTCTTCATCGCTTCTCGTAAGTCAGGTGTGATGGGTTCAGTATCATCAGCTCGGGCAACCACATCAAAGACGAGCTTAGCGTCATACTAAAGAGAGAGAACAAAGACAGCTCGCTCAGGATAACCATTCATTTTTACATAAAAGAATTCACAAATAACGAAGGTCAATGCTCAAAGTGTATGGGAACATAAAATATACCGGAGGTCGTCTTACCAGTCTCAAATCTGATTCGAAATCTATCCTCAATTTGTCCATAGCTCTGATGATCGTGAGAAGGGAGTATATGGTGTTGCTAAACACCACTGGCTTGTACTGTTTATAGTCTTCTGGACTAAACCCGTGGTCGTGAATAATTCTGCAGTAGGGAGAGATCAAACAACAACGAACATATCAGGTTTTAACTGGTAAACAGAGCGGGTAGGTAACTTGTAAACAACCCTATAAAAGCTCATCAATGAAGGTCAATCGTGCAGTATACCTCATTTGTTTCACTATCGTACTCTTGCCTGATTCTCCTGCCCCTGAAAACAAAGAAAAGGCAAGGAATAAACCCTGTGTAATCGAGACACAAAGCGAGGTAACCTTTGCATCGCCCAAAAACACAGCGAACACGCCTCCCCAAGATGAAGTTGAACCACTCAGAGTATAGATTTGACAGAAAATACACGTTTCGATCTGAAAGAAGCAGAAAAATTCCTCATCATTTTAACAGATGAAGGTTTAAATAAATACTCTAAACTTCCTATGAGTCAAATTAGTGCCACAAAGAACAGCAATTTAAAAAATGCCAGTAGAACAGAAGCGTACCGAGCAACAGTAGTTTGACTTCTCTCTCTTGCCGAGCACCATCGAGTCTGAGGCTTTTCTCGATGGATTTGCTGCGTGCTGTGGCCGCCCGTTCTTCTGCACTTTGAGTGCAACCCATTATCGAGCGAGGCAAGTCGCTCTGAACTCCTTTCCGTTCAAAAAGTGAACGTAATTTTTGGACACTTCCTACAACCCATCGGCATGAATCGAAGATCCAGGCCTGCGGTGTCTGGGGGAGGGAAAGGATGCTTTTTTGTTCTGGGAGGGGCAAATGTAAAATATCATAATCTTGCCCCTCGTATCTGGGTTCTTTGCAAAATTAAAGTAAATTTTGAGAAGATACACCTGCAAAGAAAATTCTTTTTCCTTTCTTTTACTTGTGTGCGGGAAAAGTCAAAATCGGACATCGTCGATGGCACCAGTCGTCCCCTCCCTAGAGAGGAAAATTTATCACAGTCTAAATTTACTGCGTCGGCGGTCCAATCAGAACGAAAGGACAAACAAAGGAAGAAAGGCGCTCGGCTTCCCGACAAACAATGTTGTTTATAAACCACAAATATTCAGAAAAGGGAAACAGCACATCTATTTTCATGCGCGTGTTTATATATATATATATATATATATATATATATATATATATATATATATATATATATATATATATATATATATATATATATATATATATATATATATATATATATATATATATATATATATATATATATATATATATATATATATATATATATATATATATATATATATATATATATATATATATATATATATATATATATATATATATATATATATATATATATATATATATATATATATATATATATATATATATATATATATATATATATATATATATATATATATATATATATTTATATATATATATATTTATATATATATATATTTATATATTTTATATAGTTTTATATGCGTATAATAGTTGTTGCTGTTTTGATTACTTCTCAGAATTGTGCTACGCGGTCCTCAAGACCCTGACCCGACCTCAGACCAAAATTTATTGATGCCCTTTTTCAAAACTGCCCCTAAATTCGTGGGCTGCATATTTGTAGCATTATATCAAAATCACACTCTATGCCAGGCCAAAGAGACAACCTTTTTATACCCTCATACAAACTATAAAATACAAAAGTCTACACTATTTTACTGTAGTTTTAGTTTATTCCTACATGATGGAGTTAGATTAGTGACATACTTCATACTTTATGTAGTTTTGAAACATAGCCAAAAAAATAGTAATACAAGTTGGAGCCCCTGTTATTCTCGTTATTACCGCCAATAAATCATTAGATGAAAAATCGCTAGTTTTAAGTGTTTGTTTAATTAAAAAATTGCCAATTTAAATATTCGCTGAAGCTTAAATAAGGGATTGACAATGCACTAGAGAGGGGGAGGGCTGGGGAGAGTAATTAATTTTCATGTGACCCGAAAAGCTGAAGGGCCACCAAAAATTATGGCAGGAGTCTGGGGTCACACATTTTTGTGTACAATCTTGTTCACTGTAAAGTGTTGTAGTTCTCTAGAAGCATGAAGTGCCGAACAGCCGAACCCTTTCGGGAGAGCATGCCCCCCCCCCCTCCCCTCCCCCCTTTTTCTTTTCTTTCACGCTTTCACGAGTCCAGCTCAAGAAAGCATTTGCATCTGTGGAATGCTCTTTGGAAGACTTGTATAATGAAGTAATTGGAACATCTAAACCTGCTTGAACTCAAAAAAGAGAACAGATAAAAGGAAAGAACTGAGAGATCCTCTGTTCAAGCTCAAATGACATGCAACGACTATAACATGACTTGGCTCAACGATCGAACTCTAAGTAAGTAAACAGTGGCTGTTCTGAGCGAGTACCTCAATTATCGCCATCTCAGGTCACCTGCCACTAAAAAGGATAAATTGAGAGAAGTACAAAGACATCTTAATCCATTTGGCAGGATCAGCAACCCGAAATGACGAGGAAGAATTAGAAAAAACCCATCCAGTGTTGAAGATGGTAAAGTGGACATTATCCTTGAAGTAATTGGCTCTTCAAGCTCAGAGGATGAGAAAGATGAGGACATTTTCAAAAGGGGATCGGGTTTTTTTTTTTTTTTTTTTTTTTGTGCAGCTGAGGGGGATGGCTTCTTCTTCTTCTTCTTTTTTTTTTTTTTTTCGGCAGCAATCTGGGGGAGGGTATGAAAATGTTGTTTTGTTAATATAATTGTACCAGCCCTCCGCCCCCTCTAATAAATGGTCAGTCCCTAAAGGCAGGCTCCCCATATTTTTTGCAATAAGTGTCCTGAAATGTTTTTTCCTGAATTTCCAACCCACCTACCTCTAAATATGTGCTTTAGGGGCTGAAAAATTGATGATCCACTGCAACTTTTCTTCACCCAACCCCACCCCACATCCCCCTTTCGAACCGCTTGTTTGGATTCTGGGAAATATGCAGCCATTAGGAGGGGGATAAACTACGAGTAAACAGATAGGTATATATAGTACGTATTCCTTATAAGGCACAACCGGACGAGCAAATACCTGGCCCTGATGAGCAAATACGCAACCTTGAATAATAATTAGCCGTAAATTGAATTGATGCGAGTGAGAAATACATATACATTATGTATATACATATACGAAAATTACGGCCTAACCCTGACCATAACCCTAATCCTAACCCTAACTCTAACCCTAACCCTAACCTGAAATCTAAGTCTAAACTATAATCCAAACACTGTTTATCCAGTTGCAAAGTTACGGCTAATTATTATTCAATGTCACGAATTTGCTCGTGCGCCACGTATTTACGGCTAATTATTATTCAAGGTTGCGTATTTGCTTAATGGGGCACTGCATTTGCTCATCAGGGCCAGGTATTTGCTCGTCCGGTTGTTCCATATATGGAATACGTACTATAAATACAGATGAGTAAACACGCACAAAAGTTCCGGCTTTTGGTTAGATTGCACTGTATCCTGGGAAGGTTTAGCTCAAAAAAGTGAGCACCAACTCTACAATATCCGCCATTTTGCATTTCACGCTTGGAGCTCAGTCAACTTCTATCCGTTCTAAAACTTTCACACCTACCAAGCTCCAAGTTGGTGCTCACTTTTGCGCCAAACCTACCCAGAATACAGTGCGATCCAACCAAAAGTCGGAACAAAGCAGAAAAGGCGCATCGCACGTTTCAGTGAGTCGGTCTTTCTCAAAGTTTTGGCGAAACATTCATTGGTTGGCTCAAAGATTACAAAATTGTTACGTAACAAAAGCAGCAAAGTTCATCTCCAGAGCTAAAACAGAAGTTGCAGTTGACTTCCCAGTTTCACAAACAAAGAAAAAACAAACACGAACAGTAAATTGGATAGCCTGCGAATACAGCCAAGAGCGTCCTACGTGACATAATACGCGGCTGTAACTGGTCCGCAAAATGTTACGAGTATCTGACAAGCAACCCCGAGAGTTTCAGTCATCCACTCTGTAACAGTGCGTTGTTGCACCTCCGCCATGGGGAGGGGAGGGGAGGGGAGGGGGAGCTATTTTCACGACGAAACAGCCCTCAACTGATTCTGTAGCCTGTGATGTTTGAAATAGTCCGGCGCCGCGTCCAGCAGCCAGGTGGAGTCCACCACACACAAGTTGCGCAAGTAGCACTTGGAAGTGTGCACTAACTCATTGTACATGACGTGTGTAGGCTTAGACAGGAACAAGCAGGAGGTTGGGTGAATCGCCACCTTCTCGTGGTGAGACACCGTGCGGTACGTTCCATCATGCTGTCGCTCCGCTACGTTCATAAATAATCCCGTGGTTAGACACTGCCGAATCTTGGTGGTGTCTTTGTTACACGACTGTAGTGGAATGTCCAATCGTACGTACAAGTCTCGAAGTTGCTTCCTAATGTCCATCACCAGCTTCATCGTGCGAGAGTTTATAAAGTGCTCGTGGCACCAGTCTTTGCTTCCACCCGCTGCCTTGTACGCTCTGTAAATGTTTAATAACGTCAGTTGGTCGCCTTCTGAAGAAATAAATTTCTTGCGTACGGCTATGGCTTGATCTCTCTTGCTGTGTGGGGTGAATGTAATGGAATCTACTGACAGCAGTGCCACTACAGTGAGAATCTCCTCAGAACAACTAAACTCTTGAGACTTGAGGATGATCTTCGCGAGGCGTGGCTCCAGCGGAAAGTGGACCATTTGATGACCCAGAGTGGTGAGCTGTAAGGCGAACAAAAGACTTAAAAGTTTAATTTTCGTAGTTAACAACAAGTACTGGGCGAGTAAAATGGCGCTCCACCAAAACTGACTAGCTTGTTTTGAAAAATAAATCAGATATTCGAGATGAGAATTTGCGACTTTAATTTTCGCTTCACTGTTTTGACTGCTTTTAGTTGTCACGCAATGTTCCGCATGCAAATTGCTAAGGAAGACTTACACAGAAATGGAAAAATGGAATGTGTCGACTGAATAATTTCGATCATACGTAACTCTGTGACTCGATTTTCGGATGTCTTGATGGACGTCCGAATGATCGCGTCAGGCATGCGCATGTAGTGTAGTGTTATGTGACAACTGACCCTGATGGGCAATTACTCAGGGGACCGTGAGTGTTTTTCTCCGACGCCGCTCGAAAGTCGAAGCAAAGAGTTGTTTAGTGTTTGGTCGATAACGAATCGAGTAATAAAGTAAAACATCGCCTGATCTTCCTGATAAACTCTGCTAAACGATAAAGCCGGTTACACACGAGCAAGTTTTCCTTGAGAAGTCTCCTTATTCAAAAATTGGCATGCTAGTTTTTGAACAAGACTTGTCAAGGAAACTTGCCAAGTGACAAAACTTGCTCGTATGTACGGCTCGACAAGGACAATGTGGCATAGACAGAGCTGCCAAAAGCATTGCGCAGCCGTGCAAAGTCAGCGGCATGAAACGCGGGCAGATTAACGGGATTTAAAGTGGCAGCCGGTTTGTTGCTTCAAAAGGTAGGGTAAAAAGTATTAATTCTGAAATTTGAATGGACCTACATTTGACTGGAAAAGGGGTAATTTTTAAGGCCTAATGCACACGAGCAAGTTTTCTATGACACGTTTTCTGTGACAGAAATCTGAGATCTGTGACAACCCGTGTATACGGTCGAGCAACTTTATTTTCACAAGTTTTTTGACAAATTTTCGTTGTTTCTTTTCCTTCTGACTTGGAATTCCATAAACTTTTCGCGTGATCTCAAAGCTTCCAGCAAGAGGCTAATTGCATTATTTTGTTAATTCAAAGACTTTGTTTTCAATGTTGTGGATGCCGCCATCTTGACCGTGCGAACACACTCGCAAATGAAGACATGGGAAATAAAGTTTTCCGGAAAACTTTGACAAGTTTTCGTGTACACGAGCAAATTTCACATGTGACAAGTTTTCCTTGTACACGAGCAAAAAAAACTTGTCGCAGAAAACTTGTCATAGAAAACTTGCTCATGTGCATGGGGCTTTATTGTCCCTAGCTCCTTCGTCGTCAGCAAACAGTAAACATACTTTTCACCCAAAATCGGGCTGAAGGGCTAATTTTGCTAAGTGAACATTTTCTCGTGGAAACATTCTTGACAACATAATTTTGAGTTCAAACTTATACGATATGAGCAACTGGTACTTTATATAAGCCCACGGGGCTAAATATCGGTGGTATTTTTGCGTTTACTATGTGAGGCATATTTACAGAATTATATACGGTGACTATTTAAAATTCGACGTGCGGTCGAAGTCTTCCCTCGGGATGCCGCGAGGCCTCAAGAGGTCCACTTCGTCCACTACAAAATGTGATGTAGTGTCGACATTAGATGCCTTCCCTCAAACATTCCGTATGCTGGCTTGTGAACTAATTAAGACACAATATTGAGCCCTAATCCAGGATCTTACCGTGTGTCGCTTGTCGATGGCTCCAAGTATCACAAGCTCTTCCAGGGCATTCTTGATGGCGTCTTGTGACGGACGGTCTATAAAGTCGAAACTGGTAACGTCACTGATACCCAGAGCTAACAGCTGCAGCACGATATTGCTGAGGCTGCACCTCTGGATTTCGGGAACTGTTGCTTCGCGCAGCTCTTCAAATTGTTCCTCTGTGTACAGGCGATAGCACACGCCACTGGATTCTCGGCCTGCTCGGCCACTTCTCTGGCGCGCCTGCGCTTTGGATATGGGCTGCACGCTCAGCAGGTCCAGGCCTGTCCTGGGGTGAAAACCTGTCAAACATCGCTAAATCAGATGATCACCCTACTAAAGGAACGTTCATTTTTTATGAAGTAGGGGGCCGTGGTGGGAATTGGCACGCGAAGAAAAATGAATGGAACCCTTGGCACGTGATGACAACTTATGAGGTATTACTACAGAAACAATACGTGGACAGACAAGTATACAGCAGTATGGAAAGTTTACTAATAGAGGCTCCTCTGCCTTAGTATTCACAATATCTATAAATATTTACACTATAACACTAAAACGTATCAACTAGTTCCGCCACTGCAAAGACGTCCTTTTGTCAAGACTAAACAGTCTTTCAATTCGCAAGGGAAGAGATACAGGAAACACCTATTTTAGTCCTTAATTCAAGTCAATCTCCGGCTGAGTTCTTGATAGCACTCAGTAAAGAAATTTATGGACGTACAAAATCACTACTGTAGAGTGAGAATTTCTTCCATATCACGCTCAGGACGAGCTATCACCAGGTGATCGGAAGTAAATAATTTGTTCTATTGATTTACCGAACAAAGCTGGAAAACTAGCTATGTAGGGAACTAGGTTAACGTTTCGAGCGCTAGACCTGTATAAACAAATGAGGAATTATGGGTGTCAGAGGAGGGTTGAGGGTTTATACAATGTATCCTTAGAGGAGTGAGGTGCAATGAACTTGGGAAAAAAAAAACGTTTGGTAGTCAACGTCATGGAGCTATGGAAAATGAAAGGATACCCAAAAATGTTTAACTTATTGAAAAGATTTTTTTTTTCTTGGTACCGTTGGGTACTAAGGAAAGTGCGTTGTGGTTTGCAAACTTATATACAGTGGGAGTCATCCAAAAAATAACCCTGTGAGGGGGGAGGGGGGTTTAAAAAAATTGCAGGCTGAGGGTGGGGGGCTATGCTGTTTCCCAATCGGACATCCCAAAATGGTGGTCCACTTGGTGTACTGTAAACTGTGAGTATAATTACAGTGTTGCTCCAGGTATAATGGTTACATATCTGCAGGTTCATTATATCCTGCTATGTTGTAAACTCAATGGAAGCAAAGAAACCAACCTCTAGCCTTCACAAATCCTGTGTCCACTACATACTTGACTCCTGGAATGGTAACTGATGTCTCTGCTATGTTGGTGGCCAAAATAATTTTTCTTGTCCCCAAAGGAGAAGGTTGAAAAACTTTCATCTGGTGGCTAGATGGCAGTGCTGCAAACATTGGACACACCATCAACTTTAGGCAGCCTGGGAAAAACAAATAAAGAGTCAAACCTACAACAGAGTACCAAACACAACATAATGGTAAATCATCCACATGTTCATATAAAACTATATACTTCCCTTTAGATGTATAACACTTACTGTTTTGATGATAGTGAGCACTTTAACAGTGATAACTACAGTATTGCAGTTTTTCACAATAAAGATTGGTGCAGATCACCCAACAGCTCAGATACACTAAACTACCAGTAAAAAGGGACCACACTCTAAAAATACTGTGGTGCCTCCTTGTATGCAGTCCCTTCCCAGGCACTCAATGCACATGCCATATGTAAATCTCTGGTGTGTAACTGTGCATTCAGAGAGTAGTATAACACTTTCCTGATCAAGGGACTCCATAATGATTGTAATTTTGAGTGTCCTGCCTCCGATAAGCGCCCTGTCTTCAATAAGCATGCCCCTTCCCCCACTCTTCTCCCCAAATTGTTAGCTGTGCTAGAATAAACTTGTTGCTATCGAGTGAACTTTTATCATTATGCTGACTACACAAGACAGAGTTGCAGTTTACTGTAAGTTAAAGTGTTATACCACAATGTTCTTATTAAAATATTATTAAAAATTAAATAAGCACCCTGTCTCCAGTAGTCGCCCCTTCCCCCTCGCAACAGAATGCACACAGGAACAAGATGCAGGTTTAATTACCCCAGTGAAATTCGAGTTTTGCAATTTACTAAAATCTCTCATACACTCTAGTGAATTACCCAACCGTCACATAGGGACAATAAGGTGTCAACAGAAGCACACATACAGCTTAGGCTTTTTAAATTAAATTTGCTTTGAAAGCTTTTTCATTAATGGCCACTAAGCAAGTCCTTTACTTTGCTTAGAAAGCTTCCTAGTTTATCTTGTCTTGCCCAAATTTTCATTCAGATGAAAAAATTCATGTGAATACGTAAACAAAACATTGTGTCAAAACAAATACTTGAAACAGAATCTTTAGGAAAAATATGCTAAACCTATTGTTCATTTGATAAGATTGCAAAAAATATAACAAATTTTGTAGCACCACTGTGGCAAAGTGATAGTGGAAGAAAGTCAAGTCATTTGACATGTTTGAAAGAGATTGCATCTCAATGTAGTCATGGTCTATACCTGCTGGGCAGTGGTCTCCACAGTCACTGAGCATTTTAGCAAGGGACTCAATTTCATCTTGACCAGTAAGGAACACAATAATGTCACCACTGTTGAGAGAACAGCATTTTCTTTAATGTTGGGTACGAAACTAACACATGACCTAACTTACAATGTACAGTGCTGTACTTAGGGTTTTTTACTTCACTATAAACCATCAGTTACTGTACATTACAGTACACTGAATTCATCTGTCATTTTTGTGATTTTCCCTGACCAGCGTACCTCTAATACTTAGCCTAGTTCCTACATATACATGTATTTTGTAATCTTGAACAAACAAGCTGTCAAATGCAGTGCAGCTGTACATTTAACAGCATACTATTCCCTCTAACTTTGAAGTCATTGCTATCAGTTACTAACCGTAGAAACCTGGGGGTGGGGTGGGGATTGTACATTGATGTATCACAAAAGGGAGGGAAGACATTAAAATGTACTTAGTACCTTGCTGGCTGCCCTTGGTGTAGCTGCATGGCCGTGACAAGTGCAGCATGTAAGTAGTCTTTCTGCACTTCTGACGTGTACATGACCTGAACAGGGTACTGGCGTCCTTCGATGTACAGCACTCTGGCATGTCCAAAATACTCTGCAAAATGTTCTGCATCTAAAGTAGCTGACATCACCACAATTTTGAGCTGTTTAAGACCCTTTTCTTGGCGCATCTTCTGGGCCGACTTCGCCACTCCAAACAGAACGTCTGTGTGTACAGTGCGCTCGTGTGCCTCGTCCAAAATAACCACAGAATAGCTGTACAGCAGCGGATCTCGTATCGCTTCACGTAACAACATCCCGTCAGTCATGTACTTGATCTTTGTTTTCTCAGAAGTGACGTCCTCAAATCGTACTGTAAACCCAACCTCCTCTCCTATGTGCACGCCCATTTCTTTAGCCACACGGTGAGCTATGCTGATGGCGGCGACTCTTCGGGGTTGAGTGCACGCGATGGTGCCGAGTTTTGCCAGCTTTCCCTCATACAGATATTGTGGGATCTGTGTCGTCTTTCCACTGCCCGTCTCACCGACTATAATCACACTCGCTCGGCTGCGAACCTCAGCAATGAGTGCCTGGCGCGCAGGAAAAATCGGCAAGATGGAACGTTGCTTTCTCAGCGTGCTTTTCGGGTGGTGTGGGTGACCGTTTCTCAAAGACAAGTTTCCTCCCTCCACTGTCGAAACAGAACGAAAGAAACGCTTCCTTGGAGGAGGGCTGGCATTCTCAGATACTGACCTCTTTAACATCCGGCAATGCATTAGTGTTATGATACTGACTTGAATGGAACAAAATAATATTAATACACGGGACTCGTCCGCCAACGCTCGTCCGCCATCTTGCCAGCTTGTCGTGCGACCGCTGACCAAAACTTGGGGATGATCGGACGGACACAATCTCGTACCCAGACCCTCTGATGTCTTTGCTTAGGCGCATGCCCGACAAAATCAAAGGCTCTGGGATGGGAGGGGAGACGTTTTGGCATATTTTCAGCCGTAGAAGAATGATAGAAGCGCCGAATCCACATGGTTCTGGAAGGTCTGTGTTATAAGCATGTTTGATTATTATAAACTTTAAACATTTTTGTTGCCAATAGTTTAATTCTACGTATTGATAACCTATCCTATTCCAGTTTTTCAAGAAGGGGACCAGAGCTTGAATCAAATTAGAAAATGTAATTATTCTGGCCGCACGATTCTGCAGCTTTTGGATTTTTAGAGCGAGTTCTGTTCCCAGTCCCTCCCAAACTACGCTACAGTAGTCAAAGAAGGGTTGAATAAATGAGTTGTACATAGTTTGAAGGGAGGAAGTGGGGACATAATGTCTCACTCGTTTAAGGGCTCCTATTGCGCTCGATAATTTTTTTGAGAACTCCTCAACGTGTTTTGGCCAAGACAATACTTCATCTATATGTATAGTAATGATTTAGCCGACGTTATTCTGGGGACGCATGTATCCCCTATTTGGGTCATCAGTATTCCTGCTCCCCGTTCTTACAATATTTACACGGGTAAGCATGTCCTTTGCCGGAACCGCGTCCAGCTGCTGCCCCAAAGCATTAGTGCAGACGTGTTTCAGTCAGCTCATCAAAATTGAGTTTTTCACTTCTCAATAGCATGGAAATGGAGAGAAGATGTCAACCGCTCAGCTTCCTTGAAACTAAAGGCCATTTTAAATGGACGGGCAGCGAGAACGAGCTCAAATTGCTCGTCGAAGAAACGAACGACGAATGGACCAACTGGGAAGAAGACCCACATCATAATATGCTTGCTTTTAAATCAAAGGACATGGTTGTCAAATGGTATTGTGGAACCAAGACACTAATGATTCAAGGCAACAAACATAAGGACTACAAGGCCAAGCTGCACGGACTACTAAGACCCGAAAGCCGCACTGTTGTAGCGGAAAAAGACGAAGGGGAACTGTGAGGATTCTGGGGCCATATGAGCCAGATTTGGTTCCCCCCAGGGGGAGAACCACAGGGACAAATCTGGCCCATATGGCCCCAGAACCCGCACACCAGCAACCAGGTTTTGCTTTTGTTCTTTATTGGCCAAGAACGTTGCTAAAGTGGTCAGGACCAATCGAAAAGCATGGCAAACGCAAAACCAAAGCAATCACACAATTACTTTCGACAGTCATCCGAAAAAGGCTCTAAGTCATATCATAGCAAATGGTTTGAACCCAGGAGTGTGAACAGTAGGTTGGTTGTGATCGTACGGGTTAGAGTAGTCTCCAGAAAGACTGTTGTTGGTGACTGACGTTTCGACTACCTGAGCGGAAGTCATCTTCAGAGTCAAGTGAAAAGTATTCGTCAGATGGCGGTATATATGTCTCTGGTCGTAGAAGTGATTGGTCCGTTATGTCGGCCTATGGTTGGTCGAGTCGGCTTGGTTGTGTTGATGCTGTTGATGTCAGTTGATGTTCTTTTGTCCTGTTGATTAGTCTATTGTTCGTTCGGTTGCGTTTGATGTCATCTATCAGTCGTTTGTAAGGTGCCGGTAATTGTTGGCATCTGTTGAGAGGTTTCCGTTCTAAGTTTGTGTACCAGCTTTCCAGTGTAAGTCGTTGGTAGTAGTTGGTACTGTGGCTGATGCATTCAGCAGAGTCCCAGTTGATGTCGTGTTTAGTCTGTCGGTGGTGTTCAGAAATGTGGTTTCTGATGTCGCCGTTTCTGGTAGCTCGTTTGTGTTCAGTAAGTCTCGTGTTCAGGTTTCTGCCAGTTTCACCGATGTAGGTGGCTTTGCAGTCAGTACAAGATATTCTGTATACTGTTCCCTGTCTGTTGATGGGTTCGTCTTTGTCCTTTACGTTGGTCAGTAAGTCGCGTAGAGTCGTGATGGGTTTGTGGGCTACCCGGATGTTGTAGGGTCGTAGAATACGTGCTATCGTCTCAGAGGTGCCTCTGATGTACGGTAGTGTGGCCAAGGTCAATGGAGTTGTGTCGTCAGTGGTTTCGTTGTCGCGGGGTAGTCTCGTTGGGTACGGTGTTCTTGTGAGTGTTGCGTTTGACAAAGCTAGGGTCGTAGTCGTTCTTCTGGAAAACGCGTTCCAGGTGTCGGGTCTCGTTAAGTAAGTCGTCGGGAGAGTCACAAAGTAGTTGCGCTCGTTTCGTCAGCGTTTTGATTGTGGTAGCCTTGTATGAAGTAGGGTTGTAAGAAGTCTGGTCAAGTAGTCTGTCAGTGTGCGTTGGTTTTCTGTAGACTGTTGTTCGTAGCCTGTCGTTGTCGTGGCTCACGAGGCAATCTAAGAACGGAAGTTTTCCGTTGTCTTCGATTTCCTTAGTGAACTGTATGTCAGGGTTTTGGTCGTTCAGGTGTTTGTGGAAGGAGTCAATGTCGTCTTTGTGTACAGCAGTAAACGTGTCGTCAACGTATCGTGGCCAGATAGGCAGCGTTTGTTCGTAGGTTGCAAGGGCGCGTTCTTCGATGTGTTGCATCACAATTTCTGCTATAATAACAGAGAACGGTGAACCCATTGCTGTCCCGTGTAGTTGTCGGTAGTGTTTTCCGTTGTACTGGAAGTACGTGGAAGTCAAGAATAGAGTTAGTAACTCCATGACGTCTTTTGTCGGTAAGGGTAGTTTGGTAGTGTGGCGTTCGATAGCAGTTTCAGTACACTGTAGTGCCAACTGAAGTGGAATACTGGTGAACAGTGATTTCACATCAAAGGACACGAGTTTGTAGTCGTTCGGTATCTGTATTGTCTTGATCGCGTCGATGAAGTTCTCAGTAGACTGTAGTTTGTGTTTAGAATTGTTTGTCAGCGGAAAACTTGTAAACTGTCTTGAAGTTTTCCGTTGTCCCCGACGTACGAACTCTCGAAGTACTTAATTAACGACCATACTGAAACCGCGGCCGATAGCTCCAAGGGGAAGGTAAGACACGTAAATTTACTTTGTTCACGTCACTCAATTCGGTCGTTCTGCATTGCTTCGAGTTTATCGAACATTTTGTGACCGCGGTAAAACTTGGTTGTTGCAATGCTATACATTTTCCGGACAGAAAATTGTTTTGACCGTTTGAGTCTCGACATTTAAATCAACTTCCAGTGTCGCATACAATGCAGAGGTTATTTTGCCACTTGACAACTTGCTCAGACAAAATCACAACATATCACTCACACAGAAGAATCTTGGTGTTTCTGTGCATTTGATTAGAGTAAACCATTTCAGTCTATCAAAGAACAGATCAAAATATTTGTCCTCTGTGACATTATACCTGCGGTGCTCAGTCAAAGTTTAGAACACACTGGAGTAAAAAATCGTAAAACCTTTCATATTTCAAGAACTTGTGATTTTTGGTTTGAACATGCAGTTTTTTAACTGCCCAGCTACTGTTATCATGTACTGTATAACACTGTATAAGTACTATAAGTCAGTGGCCTAAACTTTAGAGTACCCAGCCAATAATTTCTAATACAGTCTTTGTTTTGTCTTTGCTTTGTTCTAGAAGTATCAGATATATCAGAATATATTAGAAACAATAAGTGGCTGGGTGTGCTATAGTTCCTTCATACAGGTAACCATCCCTCTTCTCTCACAAGGTCAATTTTAGAAATATGCCTCTCTCAGTCTAATAAGCTCGCCCCCCCTCCCCCTCCCTTTCCCTTGCTATAAATAATAGTGCATATACTATTATGAAATGTGTATAGACAGAATGATGTTTCAGTAAACTAGAAATTATTATGAATTATTATTTTATCAATTTGGCATCAGGAAAAGAAGTGTAATTTATTGCTGCATTTCCTTTTGCTTTTCTGAATTAGCTGTTTAGCTGTACTATACAACATTACTGTATATAAATTAATGTTCAGAACAGATTAACAGTATTTAGTAGCTGGTGTGGGCAGAAAAAAATTGCCATGATCTAAACAAGTTCAAATTAGATAACACTGTAGGTTGGTTGTGATCGTCCGGGTTAGAGTAGTCTCCAGAAAGACTGTTGTTGGTGACTGACGTTTCGACTACCTGAGCGGAAGTCATCTTCAGAGTCAAGTGAAAAGTATTCGTCAGATGGCGGTATATATGTCTCTGGTTGTAGAAGTGATTGGTCCGTTATGTCGGTCTATGGTTGGTCGAGTCGGCTTGGTTGTGTTTCGTTATTGGTCAGTTGATGTTCTTTTGTCCTGTTGATTAGTCTATTGTTCGTTCGGTTGCGTTTGATGTCATCTATCAGTCGTTTGTAAGGTGCCGGTAGTTGTTGACATCTGTTGAGTGGTTTCCGTTCTAAGTTTGTGTACCAGCTTTCCAGTGTAAGTCGTTGGTAGTAGTTGGTACTGTGGCTGATGCATTCAGCAGAGTCCCAGTTGATGTCGTGTTTAGTCTGTCGGTGGTGTTCAGAAATGTGATTTCTGATGTCGCCGTTTCTGGTAGCTCGTTTGTGTTCAGTAAGTCTCGTGTTCAGGTTTCTGCCAGTTTCACCGATGTAGGTGGCTTTGCAGTCAGTACAAGATATTCTGTATACTGTTCCCTGTCTGTTGATGGGTTCGTCTTTGTCCTTTACGTTGGTCAGTAAGTCGCGTAGAGTCGTGATGGGTTTGTGGGCTACCCGGATGTTGTAGGGTCGTAGAATACGTGCTATCGTCTCAGAGGTGCCTCTGATGTACGGTAGTGTGGCCAAGGTCAATGGAGTTGTGTCGTTAGTGGTTTCGTTGTCGGTGGTCTCGTTGGGTGCGGTGTTCTTGTGAGTGTTGCGTTTGACAAAGCTAGGGTCGTAGTCGTTCTTCTGGAAAACGCGTTCCAGGTGTCGGGTCTCGTTAAGTAAGTCGTCGGGAGAGTCACAAAGTAGTTGCGCTCGTTTCGTCAGCGTTCTGATTGTGGTAGCCTTGTGTGAAGTAGGGTTGTAAGAAGTCTGGTCAAGTAGTCTGTCAGTGTGCGTTGGTTTTCTGTAGACTGTTGTTCGTAGCCTGTCGTTGTCGTGGCTCACGAGGCAATCTAAGAACGGAAGTTTTCCGTTGTCTTCGATTTCCTTAGTGAACTGTATGTCAGGGTTTTGGTCGTTCAGGTGTTTGTGGAAGGAGTCAATGTCGTCTTTGTGTACAGCAGTAAACGTATCGTCAACGTATCGTAGCCAGAGAGGCAGCGTTTGTTCGTAGGTTGCAAGGGCGCGTTCTTCGATGTGTTCTTCCATTTGCCATGTTAGGTAACACTGATGAGTCAATGCCCCAATCAGTGACTCAAGGTCAACAATCAATTTGCAAAGATATATATTCTAATTTATATGCCAGAAGAGTTAATTTGCCACCCTATGCATCCTGTTGTTCTGTACTTCAGGGACGAGTATCAAATACTCCAACACAAGAGCTATGCATTCGTATCGAATGAGCTGGTTCATAACTCATCAACCATGTTTGCTGTGATTCAAGACCTAATTCCTGAAGTTCACTCCATTCTTCTTACACCGCTGAAATATGTCCATTACTGGACTGATAGTCCAACGTCCCAATACCGTAACAAGGTCATCTTTGCCACCGTTGCTTCCCACAAGAAATTGTTTGGTGCGCCGGCTACCTGGAATTATTTTGAGGCTGGACCTGGAAAGGGCCCGTGCGATGGTGTGGGGTGTACTGCCAAACGCCTCGCTGATCAAGCAATTAAGAGCAAAAAGGCACGAACACAAGATGCTGATGACTTCTTCACGTGGGCCTGACAGAGCAACGCAACCTCCTCCATGAAGTTCATGTTCATCACCAAGGAAGTTTGCACTGGTATCAGGCATGTCGTTAAGGAAAGGCAGAGTGATACTCAAGCTGTATGTGGCACCATGTCTCTCCACGCAGTCGTCGGAGTTTCGACCGGGAAGGTGAGAGTAAGAGAAACATCTTGCTACTGTGCAGATTGCTTTGGAGAAGAATGGATTTCGTGCTGATACTCAGTGTGCCTGTGGAAGCTTCACATCGTCGAGTGCACCGACACAGAAGTGACGGTTAAGAAGGGTGATTGGGTGATTGCCGTTTATGAAGGCAAGTGGTATCTGGGCCAAGTACTTGAATAAGACAAAGATGACTGCCTCGTTAATTTCATGGAAGCTTCACAAGGAAAGGCCGCCGCCCAAAGCAAATTCAAGTGGCCCCGTCAAAGAGATGAGCTGTGGGTGGCCTACCAAGACATTCTCTGCGTCATTGAGAAGCCTATCAGTGCTGGCAAAGTAGGGAGGCTTTTTTCTGTATCCCCCGAGATACTTGTTCAAATTGAGGACAGATTCGCAGCATGGCGAAAGTAAACTTTCGGAGACATTGTGCGAATTACTAATTTTTTATATTTGACGTGCTGAGAACACGCAGTGTGATCAGTTTCATCAGTTTGATTCTGTAAACAAAACGTTCAGGTTTGAGTAACATACGTTACCAGTACATGTTCTTCATTTTGAACAGTTTATTATAAGTTTTTTGACAATTTATCTAAAAGTGACTCGTTTTGAGTTTCAGTGAAGCACATCATTACTATGCATAACTGAAAAACAACTAAAGTAAGCGATAATTGGAAAATCAAAACACTTAGGTATCAAGAAACCATTCAAGAAGCCGATCTTTATCAAACAGTGCATCGATATTTGTGTAATTGCAATATATGAACGCCACATGTATCGTGCAATTCGTAATAGTTTGTTTTAAAGTGAATTTGACCAGTTATGAATGCAACTTTAGTGCAGATTATATTGTGTTACTTTCGTACCGAAGTATGTAACATACGTTACCATAATTGTGACCCTTCTCTTGTCTTTGTACGAACGAATAAAGAAACGCGTCCACGGCACAGTTAAAATTTAACAATAGTAGGTTCATTGTAAAAAAAATATCTTTACATAGCCTGTTGAATGATTAGTCTTACAAAATCTTTAACTGTAGAGGTATCAAAAAACTTTTTTTTTTTTTGCATAAACAAAATAGAACAAGGGCACTTTTTTAGCAAACGGTCCCATACGTACTAACGTTTGTCAAACCTGGGATTAGTCATGTACTAAACTTCACAGTATTGAATCACAAAGGCGGGGAGGAAGAATACTTCTATTGTTGTAATATTATTTCTCCTTTGAATTCGTCCCAGATACATTGTTTTTCTGAAAAAAAGTATCTTGTTTCAAACATAATTTTCTCAACTTCTAAACGAGTAACTACTGTCATATTTCAGGACGTAAAAGCCAATGATATATATTAACATTACCAGTCAATCCCAACAAGATCAAGGATGCTTCATTTTGAACTTTTTTGAAATGCCAATTGGCCACTTTAGCTGAGAATGAGCCTTCAGTTGTAAAAATTGTTATAACGTTTCGATTTTCAGTCCGTCTCGTTCATACTTCTCCTTGCCTTTTCCTGCAGCTCCCCATTCAAAGCTTCACCTTTCGTGACGCGTCAAGGTGATTGACCACGGCGTCTGTTAACACATCCTCAAGTGGAAGGGGAGGGCCAATTTAGACAAAAGAAAACACACACGAAAAAAAAAAAGGAACTCAGGGGAGATGGGGAAGGAGGGTACTACCCTCCTCACTTTTTTTTATATTCTTTCCCTTTCTTTCCCTTCCATTTCGAGAACTTTGAAATTCAGGTTTGCGGTTTGCTCTGAAACTTTTCTAAAATAAATAACAATAACAATTATTGTTACAGGGTGGGCTGCCTGCGATTTTTTTGTCATTGATTGTCCTGGCATGCCCATTACACAAGCCATTTCCGAGGGCAAAACCTTTGTCATCTCCAACAGCAAATTCAAATTGCTGTTTTGATAGTCTTTCGGGGCAAGCTATTAATTAAAAAGTTCGTTCTTTTATTTTGTTTAATCATATTGTAACCAACACTATCATTGTGTTGCGTTTAGTTAGTTAGTGATTACAGTACAGTACGTGTCTGAGTCTATTGAGTTACAACTCAGATATCTTTGGAATATCCGTTTAGTACAATACTTGATTATTATTGTGAACTAGCCTTTCTTTATTGTTTCGCCTTTTTGTATAGCTTTTGTTCTACTGTATGACTATACGTGTACTTTAGATATGTGAAGGAGATTGCTGAGTTGCTCGTAGCGTTCAGACCGTTTGTAATGAAAGTGTTATGTTAGTGACCTGTGAGTTCGTTCTGCTCCGTGCCCTCGGCAAGCGTTACAAATGTATGCCGTTTTGGAGAATTTCGCTTTTGCCTATGATAAGTTAATTGTATCCGAATATATCAAGTTACAATTGCTAATTAAAGTACAATACATCATATTAAGGGTCGCAACTTGTGTTTTTTCCAGTTAACTGGAAATGTATTTCAACAAAGACCAAATAAATATTTGCCGTTGTATTTAGAAACAAACGACTTCAATGACATTCTGTACAGGGTAAAGTTTGAATCAAACGTGAAATATTGACGTTTGGAGTACCTGGTTCTCGTCCACCAGTGAATAATTAGTGTATCCGGCTGTCAAGTTACTAAAGCTAATTGAAAAGGTAAAAGTGTACTATTAGAGGCACAACGTTGATAAGCTATCATTCGATACAGTATTAATTGAAAAGTTCCCAGATCGCTAAACTGAAATGTCTTCCGAGAGAGACCTCTTAGACGTTCGCCGTTAACCCTAACCCTGTCAGGTTTAATTTCTGCCACGCGTTCTCTGTTATATCAAAATTCACCGTAAACCGAGAACGATTCCAACACAAAAAAGCAGCGATAATTGTTTCCGCCGCACGCTAAGTTTGGCAAATGGGGATATTCTCCCGAAAGAAACTATTTTATTTTCTAGTCCCACGCGGATTGTGACGAATAAGGTAGGGCGGGGTGCACGAATAAAACGAGGGGGGTGAGTGGAATTCCTCACCCCCCCCCCCCCCCCCACGACCATCCCGTTTCTTTCCGCCCATCCGTCCGTCCGTCCGTCCGCCCACCTCACTCCTCCGAAACAGTTCATCAAAGACACCACAGGTCACGCAGCACTTGACAGTATGAACTGATTACATCCAGATGTCTGGCTAGAATTTGATCATTTCAGTATCCTATGTTTACGCACGGACGAGCTGTGCACGGATTTGTTGATCAGAATTACTTGTAACTCGAAATCGATGATTTTGTGAATGGGGGGTATTTTTACCCAGAGAGGGCTTTTTTGCCTGGGCAAAAATGCCCGGGGAGGCATTGTTGCCTGGGCGTAAAAGCCCGGGGAGGCATTTTTGCCTGGGCAATAATGCCCGGGAAGGCATTTTTGCCAGGGGGGCAAAAAAGACTCTTACACCGGTCTTTCGTGCGGGAGGTCGCGGGTTCGAACCCAACCGGACCAGCACTCAGGGTCTTAAAATAGCTGAAGAGAAGATGCTGCCTTTGTTTCTAACAGCAGATGGTAAGATCTTCACTTGGCTCGGCTGACTACGTAAAATGGCGGTCTCGTCTCCCTATAATTCTATACTTGATGACAGGGGGGACGTAAAAGAACCACTGAGGACGTAAACAAATCTCTGGCAGTGACCACCCTCAGTGCCTGTGCCAAATTGTTGCTGAAAAGCCCCTTGAGGGGAGCATCAATAAAAATATGTATGTAATTGACTTCGCTAAACAGCTCAAGATGTGGCCAGTGAATTGCTCGTTACTTGTGTGTAAAAGTTAATTGCATCCCATCCAAACTCAACACCACTGGGCTCTGTGGAACATGCACGGATAAACTGGATTTTAGGGAACGATTTTGGCTTGCGTTCCTAAGTTCACCGCGAAGCTTTGAGAATAGCCGTAAACAAATGTTTGATGGACCGCTCGGGGATAGCAAATTTCTCTGTCGCCGCTAAATATTTAGTCCCGACGAAACTTTCTGTGGCACGAAATACTTCTGGGAAGATAGCAGGCCGAAAACGGAAACCAACGCTACGATGAGCTTTAGCTGCAAAACAATGGCGATTTATGCTTTACTTTGTACATGACATCTGTTGCCTCATAAAATTCTTCTGCTTAAAATGTTGAAATGTTCTGTTGAAATGTTTCTTTCATTCGATCATGTAGCCTTTGTTTTGAAATGGTCATTGTATACCAGATATGAAAAATACACCGAAATAGTCCTGAGCATTGAGTTTGCAGTTCACAAATGACTGAACACACTGTGAACAAAACCGCAATAATATTGACGTAAACAAGTGTCGTGTTACATTCCTCGCTTGTTACAGAACACGAAAACTCGAAAGCCTGATAGAAGAAACGTATTCAGTTAATAAAAGAAAACACAAAAGTATTGAAGCGAAGGCTGGATTGATCGTGGCCTCTCGTTAGAAATAAGAGTCAAAGTCAAACTGTCAAAAATCAATTGTGCATAAAAAGATATGTCACGCATTCTCAAAATGCAGGGTCGCTCAACCTTTAAGAAGCAAGTGTATGAGTGTTGTAATGATAATGTATAGTTTAATCAGGTTTCATTTAAGCAAGGTTTCAACAGCCAAGTTCTCTATAACTGTGTGATATTTTTCTGGTGAGAAACTGGAAGTCTCTCTTGGGAGTTCCACTCTTGTCCCTACTTTCCATTTTAGTATATTCTGGTCTCGACGCAACTCACGCCGCGAGCTCACTGGCAATGCCAGTCTAGTTCTTTTACTAAAACACAACAAAGTTAAATTTTAGCTGTTAGGTGACCTAATTGCGTGATCTCCCCCACTGATTCTCATTTTTGATCTTTGATTGCCGACTGTTGAAACATCTCTGCAAGTGCGCATGCTTGAGTAGAAAACTGTCGTTTGTAAAGGATATATTTCCCGCTGTTATTTTACCTCTGTTAGCGAGGTTTAGTGAAAAGCCGATTCTAGTTTCAGTTCGCCGTTATTCTTACCTCTTCTTGCCTTCTCCAACTCCTCCTTCAACTCGTTCATTTCTCTTCTATTGTCTTCGGCTTATTCTTTGTTTGCTGGGGAGAACATGAAAATGTGAACGTAAATGCATCATGATTCAGCGCGACGTCCCCCACTAGTCTCTCAATTTTGACCTTTAAATGAACTTGGAGTATTTCGGCCTGCCTGTGCATGCCGAAATACACGTCTTCACAGACAACCAGCTGGTCACAGAACATCAATGGGCATACAGGAAGGGACACTCCACAGACCTATTACTGGTCAATTTAACTGAGATCTGGAGAAAAGCCCTTGATTCCAAAAAAGTTGTCGGCGTAGTCTTCATCGATTTCCAGAAAGCGTTCGATAGTGTATCACATCTCAGACTTATAAGCAAAATTGAACACTGTTTTGGAATCACCGGATGTCTACTATCGTGGCTGAAAGACTACCTAGGGCAAAGACAGCAGTACACCACCATAAATGGACAAAGGTCAGATTACGCTGAAGTGACCTTTGTGAGGGCTCCGTCCTCGACCCGTCCTTGTTCACATTGTATACAAACGACTTGCCGCTGGCGGTCACCTCTGGGACAGTCTTTATGTATGCGGACGATACAACACTCTATTGTATTGGCGACTCCGTGGACGAAGTTACTGAACTACTCAACAATTCGCTCAACGAGCTGTATACCTGGTGTAATTCGAACTCCATGATCCCGCACCCCGTGAAATGTGAGGCGATGCTACTCCACCGAGGCTCCTTCATCGGCCCACTCAGCAAACTCACACTAGGGGCACGTGAAATACGATGGGTCAAACACTCCAGATTGCTCGCAGTCACAATTGATGACAAACTTACTTGGTCCCGTCACATTGGCGAAGCAAAAAAGAGCTTTGCCAGTAAATTAAATATGATCAAAAGAAGCAGACTTCTGCCCAGACAAATGCTTTTAGATTTATATTTTAAAGTAATTCTACCCTTAGTAACGTACGCGATACCGTCTGGGGTGGCTTCACCTGTAAGGACAATTTCAACTCTTTAGAATCCTTACACTGCAGAGCAGCCAAACTTATTTTCTTATCTCCCATGGGATATGCCTACAGTGGACGTTCTGAGAACGGCAAAATGGGACAACCTATTTTTATATATAAAACTAGTTTAGTGAAATTAATGTACAAGTTATATCATGATTTAGCACCAAACAGCATGTCCCACATTATAGAAAGACCCAATAATAATTATAATTTCAGAAATAGCAACAAACTCAAGGTGCCCCGGTTCAATACCTATTTCATGAAAAACTCTATCGCCCATAGGGGTCTTATAGTTTGGAACGCACTTTCAGCGCACTTACCCTGCGATGAAACACTATCTGCTACAGCGTATGTCAAAAGGGCCAAAGGAACAAAAACACTTCGTAATATAGATTTTAACGCCCTATCTGCCCAGTCCATCCCAGATTTTAATGAACATTTTAGATATTATTAATTATACATTATACCAGCACGCTATTGTTATTGCTGTTATTATTATTAGTATTTTTAGATATTTATTATAGGAATGTTAGTTTTTACTAGTTATTAATAATTTAAATATAGGTTACTGATTAGCTTATTACTATTTGTTTTTATACACGACCCCAACAAGCTGATGCTTAAACTCTTATTGTGTTTAAATAAAGACTATCGTATCGTATCGTATGCCTAAGTAGAATATTTGTTTGGATAGAACATTTTGCTTTGTTCTTTTAACTCATTCAATCTGTAGCAAGCTCTAGTTTAAAACTCATTTTACTTTCAGTTCGTCTCATTCATCTCGTGTTTTCTATATCCTCCTTCAATAGGCCCCTTTTTTGGTCATGTCTTCTAGTTGTTTTATTTTCTATACAAATGTAAACATTGAGGGTCAATTTTTAAAGCATAGCTTAGACCTGGTTTATCGCTAAATTAAAGTTTAGACGGACGCCGTAAAACAGGGTTAGCCAAAGGTTAAACTGTATTTTTAGAACATGGATCGGAGTCGGTTTATAAAGACGACGTTTGACCGTTGTCCGTTAAGCATGGCTATTGTTTAAATCTTGTTTAGGCCAGTACTTTCTTAACCACGGTCTAAACCTTGTTTAAAAATTCGACCCTAAATGTTTCTTAATTTTCGTCTTCGATTGGACTGCCGGAGTATCTCAACCTCTGCAATTGCGCATGCCTGGGTGGAATAGTTGTTTGCAGGATATTTCTGCGCTGCTCTTAGCTTTTTAATACAAACCTAGGTTAAGAACTTTTCACACGCAAATAGGGTTTATCTCTTTCATACAATAAAGTATACGTAAATCTTGAAGGATTCACAGGCCACAAACTGCGAAATTGCTCGACGTTGAACTAATATCCTTATCATTTTCTTGACATGCGCGTTACATCTGGAATTTATTCTGGTTTTGAAGTCGCAGAATTATGTATTCTTACCTTCTCTAACTTTCTCCTTTGTTCTCCGAATAGTTCCTCTTCAGTTCTTGGCCTTATTTTCTAAGTTTTAAGCCACAGACAAAAGAAATCTTGCCAACCGGCTTATGTTTACATCGGGTGTCACTTACTCTGACGTTCTTTGAGCTCGAATTTATCCGCAACACAAAATATTTTACCAAAAACAACTTGTTTTATGCCGTTTTACCATAACTCAACACATGTCGCAATTTGAATCACTTGTGCCGACGTGCGCGGCGGGTACGTTTAAATTTTGAATCCGATAAAATGCTTGACTCTTTTTAAAACCGCATATCCTCACCAGGCAAACATGAAAAGAAAAACAAGCAGCCATGGCGACCTCATTTATACCTTTAGGTCGTTCTTCTTCTCCAGTACAAGTTGCTTTAATTTCTCTATCTGTTCATCTTTAAGCTATAAACACAAAAGATTTCATTTAGTACCGGAAGAACTATTATTTGTTCTCAAGCCGGACATTTTACAAGTGGTTAGCGGATTACTTACTTTTAACTCATTTTTCAGTCTCTGCTCCATTATGCTCGGTTTTTCTGCGGAAAAAGAAACGATTGCATTTATATAACATGGAAATTACCTCTTGTGCGAGAAACAGAAAGAAACGACAACAACTAAAGTTGCTTTATAACATAATACATAAGAAATTTTATTCCAACCCAGACTGACCCTTTTTATTCGAAAAGTTGCTGTGCCACTATGGTTGCTAAGTTACAAGAACTAGACTGGCGTTGCCAGTGAGCTCGCGGCGTTACTTGGGTCGAGAGCAGAATAAACTAAAATAGAAAGCAGGGACAAGAGCGGAACTCCCAAGAGACTTCCAGTTTCTCACCAGAAATATATCACACAGTATAGAGAACTTGGCTTTTGACACCTTGCTTAAATGAAACCTGATTAAACTATAAATTTATCATTACAACACTCATACACTTGGTTCTTAAAGGTTGAGCGACTCTGCATTTTGAGCTTAGAAGCGAAACGGTTGGCCACCGAGTAAACCTGAGTAATGCTTGACTTGTCTTTTTATGCACAATCGATTTTGACAGTTTGACTTCGAACACTTAATTCTAATCAGAGGCCACGATTAATCCAGCCTTAGCTTCAACACTAGTCTGTCTTGTTTTTTAACTGAATGCGTTTCACTTCTATCAGGCTTTCGAGTATTCGTGCTTTGTAACAAATATAAAATTGAAAGCAAGGAATGTAACACGAGCCCAACACGAGACATGTTTACAATATTATTGCGGTTTTGTTCAGAGCGTGTTCAGTCCATTTGTGACTGCAAACTCAATGCTCAGGACTATTTCGGTGTATTTTTCATATCTGGTATACAATGACCATTGCGAAACAAAGGCTACATGATCGAATGGAAGAAACATTTCGACAGGCAATGTACGATAAGCAGAAGCATTTATGTCATGAACAGTGTAAAGCATAGATCGTTTTTGTTTTACGGCAAAAGTTCATTGTAGCTTGGTTTTCGGCCTGTTATCTTCCCAGAAGTATTCGTGTCGCCACAGAAAGTTTCGTCGGGACTAAATAATTTGCGGCGACAGAGTTATTTGCAATCCCGTAGCAGTATCCATCAAATAATCGAATCCATCACATTTCCGCCGTTAACTTAGCAACACAACCAAATCTAGTTTACCCGTACATGTTCCACAGAGCCAAACGGTGTTGAGTTTGGATGGGATGCTGTGACAGTTTGACATTTAGCAGTTCAATTACAGCAATAGCCGTTTAGTATCGTATCGTATTCGCAACATAATCCTATCGTGATATTTAGAATGATCAGCATGCCATGAACAGACTACAATAACCGATACATCAGTCAACTGTATGTACTCGGCAGATGAACATTAAAAAGACAGTTCTTGTTCAATACACGTTGTGTGTGCCTCTACGTAAAGCTTGAGCAACACAGATAACGTAACAGATGCAGTTAACTTTCACACACAAATAAAGAGCAATTCAATAGCCCAACTTTCAAGTTGTTTGCGAAGTCAATTTACGACATTTGCATATCACGTTACAATATGAACCAATCACCGTGTGCTGATTCTCGACCCAGTAAAAGGAAAACAAAAAAAACCTCCATTTTTAAGCTCGCCGCAGCTGCGCAGTCGCGAGCAATTAACTAACACCAGTAGTCGGAGGTGAACATGTTTCTACAAAATAAAGCAACATTTTCAATAAGAATTTTGATTACCGGTCCATAATTGTTAAAAGCACGGGAAAAGAAATATACGGATACATAATGTTCTGACTGCATGCACTTGCGTATAAAGTCGCAAACTCTCAAAATGAGCAAGTCTAGATACGATTTTAAGTCAAAACAGGAAACTTTAAAATCTAATTTAACGGCAATCACACTAAAAGAACGAGACACAGAAAAGAAAATCCTGGAGAAGAGTTTTGTCCTACGAATTACGCTTCTGTTGGGTGAATCGTGAGCGGATGGCGTCAACCAAATCAAAACTGCCGCAAATGAAACATTCACGTTACTTTAAGAGAATAATTTTGAAAACTCAAGAAATGCGCCCAAGCGACTTACTTGCTTATTTTGTCGTAAAAACTCGTGTAGCCTCCGAGCAACAGACAATCGTAGATCTCAGCAACAGAGAATACTGACAATACTGCAGCGACTGAATTCCTAACGTAAATCAAACACTGTAAGTTCTTTGGGTTTGTGACGTAATTCAGGTAATGTTCGCAAGCACGTCCTTCCTTCGAAGTGTCGGTTTATAAATATAGAATATAATATAATATATAACTTTGTTTGTTTGTGTGTTTAATTCCGAACTCTACGTAATTCCCAATACCTGGGTATTACTAAAGTATCTCCGTCGTACTTCGGCGTGATAGTGTGCGGAACTTATGATAAAACCACCACAAGAGCCCGGGCCGCCTGTGGATCAACAAACCCAATTTCTTAGGTTTTTGAGTTTGTCTTGGAACGCTATTCATTAAATTCGCGTCCACCTTTTTTAATGCAGAGCTGTAACACCTTAATTATTCAGAGTTCTCCCAGGGAAATCTAAAATTATATAGTAAGAAACCTATAAATAAAAAGTATATATATATACTTTTTCCGTTAAGAGCCACACGGAGAAACTATCGGCTTATGTGGATGAATTTCTAAGACCCATAGCAGAGAAGCTACCGTCACACATACGAGATATATACCACGGAGTCCATCAAACGATTGCGGAGTTTAGGAAAGCTACCGAAAGAGTGTTATTTAGCAACATTTGACGTCTCTAGTCTATACACAAATATAGACACTGATGAGGGACTTAAAATCATCGAGGAAGAACTGGTAAAAGCAGACCAGAAGGAACCTTCGGCAAAAATCTTAACTTGCCTCCTCGAGAAAGTCCTTAAACTCAACAACTTCACGTTCAATGAGGAGCATTTTATCCAAGTCAAGGGTACAGCAATGGGCACAAGAGCTGCACCCAACTTTGCAAACGTGTATATGGGTCGACTAGAAGAAATGTTTGTGTACCACACAGAGTGGTCATACAATCTCATAGACTGGGTACGCTTTACAAATGACATATTCTTAATCTGGAAAGGGGACGAAGACTCTTTAATTAACTTCATCGACTACCTTAACAGTGTAGTACCCTCAATCAGATTCACACACGAGGTCTCAAGAAACTCGGTGAACTTTCTTGATAGGGAAACGTCAACACCGATCTTTATCAGAAACCTACTGATTCCCATCCATACCTATACTGGACCCGGCTCAGCGCATCCGCCTCACTAGAAGCACAGCATTCCTTACAGCCAAGCGTTGAGGTTGAGACGAATATTTTCGTCTACAGACACACTCAAAAAACGCATAATGGAATATTCAGACTTCTTTGTCGCTTGTGGCTACAAAAAAAGCAAGGTACTAAACGAATGCAAAAGGTTCTCGTACTGACCCAGATACAAAGATCCCACAGATCGCATACCTCTGGTAACAGCATACAACCCCCACAACATATATATAGCTGAAATTGCAAATAGGAATTGGAACTTTCTCCAATCAAAGGAAAGGCTGTCCCGCATATTCTACAAACTCCCACTGGTCGCATACAGACGCCCAAAAAGCCTTCGAGATAGACTCGTGAGCACACATTTTAAAGGGACAACGGAAGACCATATTCTGCCAAACAAGGGGTGCGGACCATGCAACAAAGGCAAGTGTAGCTGGTGCGAACGAACAACTACCACAACACTATTTACGAGCACAAGCAACAACAAAGTCTTCAATATTTTTCACTCTGTGGACTGCCAATCGACGTGGGTGATCTACATTATTGAATGCAACATCTGCAAACTACAATACATTGGAAAGAGCGAAACAGGATTTAACCTCGTCTAAACAACCATAGAAGCCACATCAAAAAGAAAGTCAGTAGTTGTGAACTCGGAACGAAACGCCATAGCTACCTGACAGTTTAATTTGTTTGTCGTGAACGGCAGATTGGCTCGTTGTCTAAAAACTCGGATGGTTTAACGTGGAAGGACACGTGATGGGCCAAAGAATGTACACAGTCACCGTGAACGAATTTGAGAAGATACACTAATGTTTGTTTGTCGGACACTGTTTTGTGATCGTGGTGCCGCCAGCAGCAGCTGTGCTGTAAACACTGCAAGTATGGATTTCACAATGATTGAAAGCCGTTTCATTTCAAAATCACCGAAGATTTTACGGAACTGATATTTATCTTCACTGTGATGGACAAATAGTCTACGAGAATTAAGCCGTCGAGAGATCGGTAAGTTTTGATTTTTACGGGAGGCCATTGGGATATTGATTTTCTTCAGCCTTGAACGTTTTCTTTGAACGCCTGTGTGATGATAAATGCATGCGAAAAAATATAATTACGTTTCCTGTTTTGAGCTGCAAAGCGCCTGTTTATTTTCAAACAAGGAAAACTTGGCTTATGGTATTTAGCGAAACGAAACGAAACGTAACAAAGTGAAACGAAACGAAACAAAACCTGGAATAAAAGAATACACAAATAAAAGACGTTTCAGTATACGAATTGGCGAGTCGGTTTGCACGACTGGTTGGTATTGGCGGCAAAGCAAAAATACGTTTCCAAAAGACGAAGCATAGAAGAACTAATTCGATAAACCATAGAATAATAAATAAACTAATCGACAGCAAAGTGATCAAGCTAAAAGATTTGGTTTCTTACGCTCTCCTGTACTTGTACAAACCTTGTTTCGCTGATTACCAATAATGGCGGCAAATTGGTATTCAGCGAAACAGAGTTCGTACGCTTCCAACAGACGAAGCTAAACCGATAAACACAGAGCAGTAAATAACTAGTAACCGACAGCGAAGTGATCAAGCTAAAAGATTTGGTTTCTTACGCTCACCTGTAGTTGTACAAACCTTGTTTCGCTAATTACCAATAAAACCGGAAACGGTTGCGTGAGGTTAACAGTACTTTCAGTGTTTTCGTCGATTAAACGATATCTGTTTCGTCGACTCTCATCAACTTTTAGATGACAGAAATGTTAGTAAGTTGTGGCGTGTTATCAGTCAGCCAATGATAGTTTGTTTTTCCTTCTGCGCGTCGAAAGAGAATTTTGCATTCAATCAGAAATGAAAATTCGTTTTTCGCTCGTAATTTCGTGTGCCTATGTTATAAAAGAACTGGTTCATGCTTTTAGCTGTGCGTCTATCGAGTTATGGATGCACTTGGGAAGTTGGGAGAACACTCGTGAAGCTAGAGTCGTTCGCTTCTCTCGTGCTCTCCCAACTTCCCGCGTGCATCCATTTAACAAATAAACCAGCTTCAAGCGTGCTCCGTTCAGAAATAAAGCACGCAGCAAGTGACGAGAGCACGAAAGAAGTGTAGGGAGAAACGCGAGCCGAAGGCGAGCGTTTTTCCCCACTTCTTGAGTGCACTCGACACTTGCTAAGTGCTTTATTTCTGAACGGAGCACGCTTGAAGCTGGTTTATTTGTTTTATAACATAGAACTTCAAAACTTTCACAATAAAACTGTCTTTATTCATCAAAAATGTTGGAATTCTAACAGCGATGAAAAAATAGATTCTCCTAAACGGGTGTCTCGAAAACAAAGACCTAAGACCTAAGACCTAAGACCTAAGACCTAAGACCTAAGACCTAAGATCTAAGACCTAAGACCTAAGACCTAAGACCTAAGACCTAAGACCTCGAAAACGAAGACCTCGAAAACGAAGACCTCGAAAACAAAGACCTCGAAAAATTATGCTCAGCGAAACACTCGATTCGCCTCGGA
This sequence comes from Plumapathes pennacea, assembly GCA_964036295.1. NCBI lineage: Eukaryota > Metazoa > Cnidaria > Anthozoa > Antipatharia > Myriopathidae > Plumapathes > Plumapathes pennacea. The sequence continues at coordinate 25,337,782 of OZ038463.1, read as the reverse complement.
ATTGTTTTTACCGGAAGCTGGTTGTGTGACACTTCAAACAATGCGGTATTTTTAGACGGTGTGACACTTCAAACAATGCAGTATTTTTAGACGTTTGGCAATGATTCCAAAGGGTCTTAGTTTTCGAGCTCGAAAATATGCTCAGCGATTACGGATAATTACGGACCTCTATTTGTTCTTCAAAATGTACAATATCTTCAAATACAGATAATAGAATTATTGTCCATTAATGTAACGCAGACAACACACTGCGTCTTGCTTATCATGGCCAGAAATAGCGGACATGCATGCGCATTAGGGGCTGCAATTTATTTGGCTTTCAGTGTAAACTAAACAATCATACCTTTGAACTAGAGACTAAATAGCAAGCTGTTCAACCGGATTCTCTTATAATACAAGGATACCGAAAATATTGACACAAAATCAGTAGCTGTCCATATGTACTTCTTGCGTTTTTCCAATGTAACGATGCAAGCCACGTCTAAAAGACAACAGTATGGCAGACAAGCTGAAAACGGCATACTGGATGAGAGTAGCTGACCGTTTTGCCTCAAAGTTGTTGAAATATCGAAGCTGTTCAATCGGTTCTTACTTCGAGAAAGGTCATTCTTCTGAACAAACTTATTGGTAACCCTCGGCACTTTGTACCTCTTGCGTTTTTGGATTATAAAGATGTGTTTTGTTGAATTTAGCCGCACAATCACTCGATACGCACGCTTAGTGAAGCAAGGTTCGATGCTACTTGCGATCGGTTCTAGCTCCCTCTGATCAGCCCCGGCGATCGACCAAGTTGTTCAAAACAAACTGTGTAGCCTTGTGAGTAAACCATCCTGCAAAGTGAGTTCAGGATTTGTTTTGGGAATTTAATGGAGCTTTGAAAGAGATGTCGCGAATCGTGGCGCATAAATACGGTTGTTCAAGAACGGACAAGGAAACTCTGTCCAGCAAAGCAGGAACTGTTTTAATACCACTCAATTGCAAGACTTGTTCATCCTTTCTTCTAACTTCAGCATAGAATTTGCAATTAAACTACAGCACCAAGTTTTACAAAACTGACCGTGCGTGTCACCAGTCGCCATTTTTAAAACATTTCAGCTTTTCCATTCGCGGCATGCTGTTTCCAATAATCACTACGATCTCGGAACAGTTTTTCAGCAATCACAGTGATCGTAGCAATCCAGCGGTCTCTAAACACTTTTATGAGCGATCGCAGTGATTGATCGCAATCCGGCATACTTCAGCTAATTGAACGTTTGGTAAACAAACTGCTGCCCGCAATTTTGGGCGGGAAAAGCTGCCGCGGACGCACATTGTGGCGGGAAATACCCGGCCCCCCCTCCCCCCCTCCCATTTTGTTGTCACACAACAGCTTCCGATAAAAGCAATTCCGAGGCGAATCAAGCGTTTCGCTGAGCATATTTTCGGGGGTCTTCGTTTTCGAGGTCTTTGTTTTCGAGGTCTTCGTTTTCGAGGTCTTCGTTTTCGAGGTCTTCGTTTTCGAGGTCTTAGGTCTTAGGTCTTAGGTCTTAGGTCTTAGGTCTTAGGTCTTTGTTTTCGAGACACCCTCGCCAAACGTCTAAAAATACCGCATTGTTTGAAGTGTCACACAACCAGCTTCCGGTAAAAACAATTCCGAGGCGAATCGAGCGTTTCGCTGAGCATATTTTTGGGGGTCTTCGTTTTCGAGGTCTTCGTTTTCGAGGTCTTAGGTCTTAGGTCTTAGGTCTTAGGTCTTTGTTTTCGAGACACCCCGTATCGAGTGATTGTGCGGCTAAATTCAACAAAACACATCTTTATAATCCAAAAACGCAAGAGGTACAAAGTGCCGAGGGTTACCAATAAGTTTGTTCAGAAGAATGACCTTTCTCGAAGTAAGAACCGATTGAACAGCTTCGATATTTCAACAACTTTGAGGCAAAACGGTCAGCTACTCTCATCCAGTATGCCGTTTTCAGCTTGTCTGCCATACTGTTGTCTTTTAGACGTGGCTTGCATCGTTACATTGGAAAAACGCAAGAAGTACATATGGACAGCTACTGATTTTGTGTCAATATTTTCGGTATCCTTGTATTATAAGAGAATCCGGTTGAACAGCTTGCTATTTAGTCTCTAGTTCAAAGGTATGATTGTTTAGTTTACACTGAAAGCCAAATAAATTGCAGCCCCTAATGCGCATGCATGTCCGCTATTTCTGGCCATGATAAGCAAGACGCAGTGTGTTGTCTGCGTTACATTAATGGACAATAATTCTATTATCTGTATTTGAAGATATTGTACATTTTGAAGAACAAATAGAGGTCCGTAATTATCCGTAATCGCTGAGCATATTTTCGAGCTCGAAAACTAAGACCCTTTGGAATCATTGCCAAACGTCTAAAAATACTGCATTGTTTGAAGTGTCACACCGTCTAAAAATACCGCATTGTTTGAAGTGTCACACAACCAGCTTCCGGTAAAAACAATTCCGAGGCGAATCGAGTGTTTCGCTGAGCATAATTTTTCGAGGTCTTTGTTTTCGAGGTCTTCGTTTTCGAGGTCTTCGTTTTCGAGGTCTTAGGTCTTAGGTCTTAGGTCTTAGGTCTTAGGTCTTAGATCTTAGGTCTTAGGTCTTAGGTCTTAGGTCTTAGGTCTTAGGTCTTAGGTCTTAGGTCTTAGGTCTTTGTTTTCGAGACACCCTCTCCTAAACGGCTCGGCGGTCCGAATTGCCAAGTCAGTACAGTTTCGCTTCAATTTTTCAACCAGGCCGTCTGTTCTATAAAATTAGACAAATCTCACAGTAAAGAACTATATTTCCTGTAGAACTTTGGACTACAAGTACATGAAATCATACAGTCGGCTAGTGCATAAAATGCAAATTTGAAGGGAATCAACAAATGCTCCAACGGCCGACTCGAAAATTGTGTGAATGAAAACTTACCGATTTCTTGACTCTACCTCGTAGCACAATCATTTGAAGTCCGTCCGAAAATTCTTCAATCATTTTTTTTAGTCACATCGTCGGAAATTCTTTCTCTTGCATCACTACAAACACGTCTGTTCGTCTGTCTTCGCCGTTCATGTTCAGTGATTGCTCACGGCTGATCTTCTTCAACTGAATGATTTGCTCTCTCCTTCCTTGTTGAAGCATTCAACTTCATTCAAACAACCCACTGATGTAATTGTGACTCCCAAATATGCTGTACTTAGGGACAGTGCTTAAACCGAGTCGCTTTCCACGACGCTGACAAGAAACTTGCCGTTCTTCGACATAGAGTTTCCCTCTCTAAACTGTCGAAGTGCTTTTTGATGAGGTCACGTTCTTTACCGATTCACGGTGAACCGTACTAGCCGGTGCCTTCACTTAAAGCCAAATTTTATCTCAAAGTTGGGCATTGGTGACTCCATTCTCGCATTATTTTCTCTTTTTTGCCAGAGGATGACGTAAGCGTGGTTTATAACTTATAAACCACGGGAAAGTGTGGTTTATACTCTGGCAAACCACGGTTTTCGACCAATCAGCGCGCGGCTTGTATCGTGACTATGTTATAAAACTCGATAGACGCACGCTAAGCATAAACCAATTCTTAAATCTAAACGAATTTTTTATTTAGGCATGCACAGGCAGGCCGAAATACTCCAAGTTCATTTATAGATCAAAATTGAGAGACTAGTGGGGGACATCGTGCCAAAAATCATGATGCATTTACGTTCACATTTTCATGTTCTATATAGCAAACAAAGAACAAGCTGAAGACAATAGAAGAGAAATGGACGAGTTGAAGGAGGAGTTGGAGAAGGCAAGAAGAGGTGAGAATAACGGCGAACTGAAACTAGAATCGGCTTTTCACTTAACCTCGCTAACAGAGGTAAAATAACAACGGGAAATATATCCTTTACAAACGACAGTTTTCTACTCAAGCATGCAAACTTGCAGAGATAATTCAACAATCGGCATTCAAAGATCAGGAATGAGTCAGTGGGGTAGATCACGTGTATCGCACGTTATATGAAGTATTTATTGAGCAGGACTCGCAGGGCCTTATGGGATGTTGTCTTGAGTGATAATGGCGTGGTTCGGATTCAGTTGTTGTTATGCTCTGTAATCTGATTGAGTACGCGACAAAGTGTGGCCATCGGACCGTTAAATAAAGTGTGAGGCGTTGAGAATCCTATAATCCGGAGTACATCACGAGTACATGGTCCTTCGAGCCGGATGGGACTGGATTGACCAACGATAGAGAACCAGCCCAGAGATTATCGATTGCAGATTGCAGCCAGACGATGTCGACGGATGAGTTAAAGAGGATTCGCAAGGTCCGTGGTGGGCACAGAGGATCGGTAAACCGAATAATTGGAAACGTGAACACCATTCTGGAGTCTTTAAACATTTCAGGAGTCGCCGCGGAAAGGGCGAAGCTCGATCAACAAAAATCGAGCCTTCAAGGCACGCTAAAAACCATTGAGTTACTCGACGAAGAGATCCTCGGCCTCGTTGAGGAAAATGACATCGAGGAAGAAACAGAGCAGGCTGATATCAAGGAAACCATTCTACTAACTATCAATCGGGTTGAGGAAGTGGTATTGATGGTCCACAACAGTCCACCACGGTGACTGCGAGTGTGAGTGAACCACCATCGACATATGGAACAGTTCCTGATCAGCCGTCAGATTTACACCCAGTAACACCGAGCTCAGCAGGTAGCCCCCGAGTCAAGCTACCAAAATTGGAATTAAGAAAGTTTGACGGTGACTCAAGTAAGTGGACTTCGTTTTGGGATGGGTTTGAGGCGTCTATCCATAATAATGGAGTCTCGCCCCAATCAATAAATTCAACTACCTCAGTTAACTGCTAGAAGGGGTAGCAGCGGAAGCTATCACTGGCCTAACACTGTCTGCAGCCAACTATGATGATGCCACTGCTGTATTGAAAAATAGATTTGGCAACAAGCAGCAGATTGTAAATAGACACATGGAGATTTTGTTGAATGTCGATGCAGTAGCATCCAACAATAATACAAGGAGTCTGCGCCAACTACATGACAATGTAGAATCACACATCAGGGGTCTCAGAGCACTGGGGATCCCACCAGAGCACTATGGGACCCTACTCTCTTCAGTAATCATGAGCAATCTACCCCCAGACTTGCGCCTGATTGTTAGTAGGGAACTCGGGGGGAACGGCTGGGAGCTCGACAAACTATTGGAGACATTTAGGCGAGAATTAGAGGCAAGGGAAAGAGCGTTTGGAACTTCAAGTACCCAAAGACAAGTCGAACATAGTGCAAAGCCAAGCAAAAAAAAAAACCACACAACTGCTACAGTACTTGTTGCCAGCAACAGTGGACCTGCACGTATTGTAGGGTACCCCATGCTTCAAGAAACTGCAAGACAGTGATGGATGTGGCTGCGCGTAAACTGGAAATACTGAGAAAGTCAGGAAGATGTTATGTGTGCCTTCGTAAGGGTCACATCAGCGAGAAACTGCCCATCGAAACTAAGATGCCAGAAGTGCAATGGTAGGCACCACAACAGCATTTGTTCACCATGGTCAAGAGACAACCTTGAAACCCAAACTCAGGACAAACCATATATTTATCCCAAACCACAGAGTGAAGCTACTGATGGACAGAGTGAAGCTACAGGTGTTGATACCTTTTCGTTCTATACATATTCATTTATGCCAATCCTCCTGCAGACGGCAAGGCCACTTGTGTATGATCCACGTCGCCCCGACAACAAGATATGGGCTAGGCTTATTCTGGACAGTGACAGTCAGCGTTCGTATGTTACAACCAGGTTGAAGAATATGCTTGACCTACCCTCTCAAGATTAGAAATCTGTGTCAATTAAAACCTTTGGGTCAACTGAAGAAAAATCCAACAAGTTGATGTCGTGCATCTGGGAATGTATGTAAAAGGAGAACAAGACCTACAGTTGAAAGCCTTTGCCGTTCCACTTATCTGTCAGCCCCTCCATAGCCAGTCCATCAACCGTGTGTTAGAGACAAACAAGCACCTGGAAGGATTAAGAATAGCTGATTACAGTACAGGAAAGCAGGATTCAGAGGTGGATATACTTGTTGGATCAGATCAATACTGGAAGTTAGTGACCGGTGAGATTCTGAAGTCGGTACAGGGCCCAACAGCTATGAACACCAAACTCGGTTGGGTCCTGTCAGGTTCCTTGCATCCTTATACAGAGGATGATTCCCAAAGTACTAACCTGGTCAGCACACATGTCTTCAAATATGCAGCACAACCAATCCCTTATGAAGACACCATCCAAGGGGATCTGAAGAAATTCTGGGACTTAGAATCCCTTGGAATCCAGCCACAGTCAGTCCATGAAGAATTCTTGGAGAAGATAGTATTTGAGGGAAACCACTACAAGGTACACCACACACACCGCTCCCAACTACGAACTCAGCCAGAAGAGATTAAGAGGTCTGTTAAATCGACTACGCAAGGAGCCAGAGGTCCTCAAGGAGTATGACAGTGTAATCAGAGAACAGATGAAGAGAGGAATTGTGGAGGTTGTAGACAATCAAGAACACTGGGAACCCTCTGGAACTTTGTAAGAGACTGTTTTGTTTTTGATTTAACGGACACTGCAAGTTTAGCTAAGGAAGCAAAGCCCACGAAACGAAATATCATCAGTGTGACATCAAAATTCTATGATCCACTAGGATTCATTTCCCCTATTACAGTCCAATTTAAGCTACTCTTCAGGGAGCTATGTGAAGGCAAGAATGAGTGGGACAACTCACTCGAAGGAGCCACAAAGACCTCATGGGAAAAATTGGTGGACAGTCTGCAACACGTGAAGACCATGAGCCTTCCAAGATGTTACTTCAGTGGCATCGAGCAAGTTGAATCTTGTGAGCTTCATGGACTTTTGACGCATCTGCAAAGGCGTACGGAGCTGTTGTCTACCTACGCATTGTTACAATACAGCAGGAACCCATGTGAAGTTTGTATCCTCAAAAACCAGAGTGGCGCCCCTATCCAAACAGACCATTCCTCGTCTGGAACTACTCTCCGCTCTCATATTGGCAAGACTGATGAACAGCATCAAAGGAGCCCTAGAGTCAGAAATTGACATCAGCAAGTCAGTGTGTTGGACTGACTCAAAGGTGGCATGGTACTGGATCACTCAGGACAACAAGGAATGGAAACAGTTCGTTCAGCATCGAGTTGATAAAATCAGGAAACTGGTCCCACTGAAGTGTTGGAATCATTGTCCTGGCCAAACTAACCCGGCAGACATATTGTAAAGAGGCATCAACCCCAGAGATCTACCCAACTGCAAGTTGTGGTAGAATGGACCGGGATGGCTGAAGGGTTCAGGAAACCCAAGTGCAATGAAGGAAGAAGTCAAGGAGCGTCTGTTAGCAATAAAATTTTTCTGGTGTATTTGCCCTATTGCCGAAACAGCATCATATAATTTTGTTATTTCCAGTATTTTCATATGTTTTCGTTATTGTTATAAATTCCAGATCCGCTGTGTACGTGAAGGAAATAATAGACATTCTCCATAAGCATTTCGAGATGCCTGTTGTCTGTGTTTCAAAACGAGGTCTAAGTGCAAAACCTTTTATATGAAAATGAGTTTTTATTTTCACACAGATTACGCACTAGGCCTCGGTTTGAAACAAAGGCAACAGGCAATTAAAAAATGACGTTTTCTACAGTCCAGTCTTGCGCATCTTCCGAAGCAGAGAAATTCCGGCAGTCTATTTCACGATCAAAATTCAGATACTGATGGATAGATTGCGCTATTGGGCCTTAATGAATTTATTTTTTGCTTTTATGTTTTATAGTAAACAAACAACAAGAACATACGAGAAGACAGATGAAGATATTGAAGAAACTGGAGAACGTGAAGAAGGGTGAGAATGAGACGAACTGAAAATCGAAATGTTAAACAAGGTTTACAATAAAATCGAAAATCAAACCATTGTATAATCAAGAAACAGACTTGTTAGACTAACAGTAGGCTTGTACTCGGACTACAATTACGTAACTTAATGTGTGTGATTAGTGAAAACGATATCCATTTTAATGGAAGTTATACGACTGAGGCAATAAAGTATTACTTTATTTGCCTCATTCGCCCAAACGTCAACGGATTATCTTCGTTTATTTCCAGCACACCAAGAGGACATCACAGCGCTGAAGAAGCGTGTTAAAAAACTGGAAGAGGAGAACAACTCTCTTAAGACAAGAGTGAGTGTCTGAAAGAAACGACTTATAGTCCTGTCCATACTGTTTGACCAAACTAGAAATTATTAACTGTATGGCTTTCTGGCTCGATTAGCCCCAAGACTATTCCAGATAGCCAGTACCTTAATGCTAGTACCTACTATTGACCAGTACTCAATATATACACTATTTTATACCAAGGTACAAATAAAAACTGTCTGTCTAACGACAATAGTTTCACATGGTCGGACGGACAGGCCGAATGCAGACAACTTTTTATCATATTTTATGCCCAACGCAGAACAAGTTGAAAGCTTTAACAGTAGATTTCAAGGTTTTTAAACTGAAGGTCTCAGACACAAGTTTGGGACCTGAAACAATTGTCTTTGCCCAAGTGTGGTGTTGTGTTGAAAACATCTCTATGGCACACAACTCGGTATCAATAGACCATCGTGGAGCTTGCAGGGTTTCTTCAATCACTTTCTTGTGCAATTACTTCAGCTTGTGTCAAAATATATCCTCCAGCACTCTGGCTCTAAATAGATTTTCCCATTAAAGATTTGGAACTTAATGTTTAATTTATTCCTTGCTTTTAGGTAGCTCTTCTTACTGAATTCATAAGCTGCAACTCAGTTACTGCGCAGCCCTCACCTAGACTGAGGATTCTTTAATTCACTCCCGCCGATAAAGCTAAATGTTCATTTTTCTCTTCTTTTTGTTTGTTTGTTTTCGCACAGATAACTCTGGACTCACCAAGCTTATTAATCAGTTTCTTTTTTGCCTTACTGATGTTATGACACATGTTGAATGTCCTCCCGCCTTGTGGTAGTGTGTCAGGTGACACTGAAACTAAGTCATAGCGTTGTATGCATATCCTCTGTATTTTGCACCCCTGAACTGTAATAAAAGTCACATAAACTGTGGATAAATGACTTGACTATATTAATTGCTTTTTTAATGCAATACCACCTCAGTTTGCCACTGACGAATAAAAAGGAGCAGGTAGGTATCGTGGCCGCTGGTACACAGATCGCTCTCCTCAGTTATTACTATTCAACTCACAGTTTCTTCTTCATCTGCCTATTTTCAGTGTGGCCAAAAAAATCTGGGGCCGTATTCGCCAAACTTGCTTACGAACAAAAATGTTTGTAATCATATGACTTATTTATCAGAACAATGACTTACGCATACTATCTTGAGCGAGATAGTATGCGTTTAACAAACTTACGATGGTCATACTTGAGAACATTTTTGTTCGTACGCAAATTAGGTGAATAAGGCCCTTGGAACCAACGTGTGTATAAACAGAGAGGCGACTCGCCAGGGAAATAGCTTTTCTGCTCGTATTAACCAGTCAAAAATACCCAACGTCCGCGTCAAAAATTGTTGTGGCTGGTCGGTCTGATGTGCCGAACGTCCCTGTTACGGTTTGCACGCGTGTCCCTACAGGAAGGGTCCGCATTTCAGTGTACGTTTTCGCAATTTAACATTCACCGATTGCACTACATATTTTCTTTGCAACATAATCAGTGTGTTCGGACCATGTTCGATTTTTGTCAATGAAGACTCAACGCCGCGGCTTGGTGAACTCGAGCATTATTCTCCTGTGCGGACCTCGCGCTCGGTCAATAAATATATCCTATCCATTGTTTTATGTTTGCCGAAAGATCTAATTAAGAAATTCAAAACGCGTTAAACTGATGCAAACACGAGGAGTTTGGGAGAATGAGGAAGTTTGTGTAAACCCGAGCCGCCGCGGCAATACTACTGCAAAAACGACCGTTTTACGTGATTATCAAAGCCGAGATTCTCAACACACAAACTAAAACCAATCACAGGTCGTTGTTTAACTTGCCCAGCGGACAAGACAAGGCTAGTTTTCAAATCTTTAAATTACGAACTTACAAATGCTGGAGAAATGAATAATGAAAAAGTCTTTCCATGAATGACTCTCAAACTGAATTTCCCTCTGCTCGGTTGGCGCTTGCGTAGTATCCAGAACAGAGCTGTCTCGCTGAGTTGCCAGTGAAGCTAGCTTCTGTGCCGATTGAAGTGATGCAAGTGATCGATTTGAACTGCACTAAACTTCCATCGGCGCTTATGGCTTTTCAACACAATGACTCTGCTTAGGCACCTCGCCTGGAGGTCGTACACCAGACTGACTGGCGATCCGCTTGGAGCTTCGAAATAAGGCAATACTACAGCATTAGCATCGTGATTATTACCCTCGCGGAGCTCGGGGATAACGTGTCAAAAAAATCTGGTTTACCCCGCAGAAATTTACACTACATAAAACATTGGCAAGCTCTATTTTGCTCCGTAGGTGTCGATCAGCTCAAAATAGTTATTTTGTCATGCATAGTACGTAGCTGGCTTAGTTTAAAGCCCTGATCAAACGGTGATGATAGTCGATGATAATTCAAATCCGCACGCCCATTTGAACACGAACTATCATGCACTATCATCAACAAGCAAATAGATTCACGAACGCTATGCGAACCTGTTTGAAAACCCAAGGGCTTTTCTCTATATAAATTAACCACGTTAATACGACCACTCAAACAAAATGCGTGACCAAGAAAATAAAACTTGTGAAACAATGATGCATTGTTGAAAGTGACATGTAATCGACGCTTTTCGACTTTTCTGGAGTCGAAGAGGAAGTAAAAAATCAGCAAACTAACTCTCCAAAGTAATTTATCAAACATAACAGCATTGGCTTGAACTCAGGAAAAGCCAGTCAAAGCTCACAGCTTTTTTTCAAACCGGTTGAAAGTTTGAATCTGCACACCGTCCTTGACATGACTATAAAATTCAATCGAAAAAGTTTTATACAATTCATTCTCTTTCAGCCTAAGCACAGGACGAATTTCTCTCAGCTCCTCAAAAGCTCCTTTGCTTTCTCCTCCAGTAAGATGTCAACATTTTCAGTGAATTCGTCTGTGAGGTGTTGAATCTGACGATAAAACAACAAGAAACTTCAGTAAATGTACTAGCTGCTTCGATCTATGAGACTAAGTGTTCTTAGGGTGCGTTTCTTTAAAGAATCCAAATGCGGATCATAAATCCAGAAACAGATTTTCTGTTTCTTTATTGAAATTTAAATTCGGATAATGAACCCTTGAACCCATTCACACTTCAGACGGATTCACTGGATCATATCCAAAATCGGATACTCTGTTTACAACCAATCCTTTGAGATCTGGACTACAAAGATGCTCAAGACATTAGGTGAGAATAAACGATCTTTTGCAGAGGTGTGGTTATTAGAGTATTGACATTACCATTTGCTCCACTTTTTTCGTGTCATCCTCAGAGCGTCCTTGTTTATTTTTTCGCACATCATTTATTCCTTTCTGTCGCACTTTTCTTAATGCTTGTTTCGATTGTTCACTTGTTGCCTTTGCCAACTTTAACAAGTTCTCTCGATGCTCTTGGGTCATTCTGCAAAAAAGAGCATGCAAACATGGATTTGTAGTCTTGACAAATGGAATAGGCCTTTTTAGCAATAGGTCACGTGACCGGAAATTAATCATATTATTTTAGTACCATAAAGGGAAATAGCATAAAAAAATTGAATGGGAAAAGTTGCACGCCCTCCAACAACTTTTCTCATACAAATCTTTTAAGATATAAAAATATTAAAATATTAAAATATGTCTTCTTAATAAATCTTAATACGGTAAGGAGAATTATTTGATTATTTATTATTTTGTTCAGATGGAATCTAACTGGGTCATTAATTCTCACTGCACCACTCAAATAATTTCTTCTTATACAATTGGAAGAATTTGTATTATGAGTTCAAGAGTGAATCGGTTAATGCTTTAGACCTAAATTTCAATGTACAGTGGAACCTCCTGAACGACCATCTCCCTTAAGTGACCACTTACCAAATGACCGATTGGTCTGTCACTCAAATTACTATTGGTGAAACCTGTCATAAGCGACCTTGGCCACTTTCCTCCGGTAAGCAACCACTCTATGCTACCAAAGAGCAATTTTCCAAGAAAGGACTAACTTCCTTTTAGAAACTGGACCAGACAAAACACTAACATATGTAATGTAATGTGCAACAGGACACAGGGTTGATTTCTCAAAACTCAAGGTGTTTCACTCACTAAACCTGTATTATTTAACAATGGTTGTGGCTCAAAGCTACATCTCATTTAGGCCTCCCAAGGTGAGAAGTTCCCATAACGGGAGGTTCCACTGTATTTTTTATGCTCTTTCCATTGATGGTACTCAAAAACGAATGGTCATTAACATGGTTGATTTTTAGTTGCGTGATCTATTATTGAAAAAGAGCCTTTTGGCTTTACACAGGCTGTTCTACAAGAACTATTTAGGGAAAATCATTCAAAATATAACTGTAGTAAACATGGTGCAAACCAGCTAGCGACACTGGCACATGCAAATCAAATGACCACAAACAGATATCTTCTTCAGAAGACTCAATTTTCAAGACACAAAACCACCCACCTTCTACCTACTAGCAATAACTACATCTGTAAAATTAATTAATAATTCAAAGTGTTCAAACCAATTTGATCTCAGCATTTGAATCACATGCACACTTTGTGAATGCCAATAAAATCTGATGAATTAGTAATCAGTATTTATATTATTACCTTTTGATAAATGTTGCCGTACTGGTTATCATGCATAACTTTTCAAGATCTGCACACTGCACAGAATAATGTTGTACATTCCAGTCACTCTTTTCTTCAACAAGCACAATAAAATATTTGTGTTGGATCTTAACAATATTCTCGCCAAAGCAGCTCACCATTGTAAATGCCCATCAAGATTGGCTGCTCATATATGATCTAACAATTAAAGTCTACTCTAATACTGTACTAGCTGGCTGTGCAAATCAGCATGTACTGTAACAGTATTATAAACAGGGTAAGTTGACTGTAATTAAAGATGAAAGTGCATGTGAAGCAACTAGCAATATTAACCTTGGAAGGGGTACAGTGATCATGTGACCCTCTACTGCAGGGTCGTAGTTTGCCCCAGCATTACGTATGGCATGGGCTGCTTCCTTGGTTAACTGTAAATGAAGCATGCTCATTAGGACACAATAAAGAGACAAGGGCACCACAAAGCAACAAAAAAAAAAAAAACAAAAGAAAAATACAGGGTAATTGTGAACAAGTTGCACTCACATTGACAACATGAAGGTTTGTGGTTGGTACAGTACATGGTTAGCAATGTGGTCAGTATGTGGCTGGTAAGATTACTGATACAGTTTGGTTGCGTTTGATGTCATCTATCAGTTGTTTGTATGATGCAGGTAATTGTTGGCATCTGTTGAGAGGTTCCATTCTAAGTTTGTGTACCAGCTTTCTAGTGTAAGTAGTTAATAGTAGCTAGTACTGTGGCTATTGCATTCAGCAGAGTCCCAGATAATGTTGACTTACTTAAAAAAAGACAAAAAAAAAGAATAATTAATTTTTAATTAGAAAATAAGAAAAAGAAAAACATAGTAACCAGTGTGGTTGGTAATACAGTCGAACCTCGCTATTTCGAACTCGGTTAATTCAAAGTCCCCACTATTTGGAAGTCAAGTTGAATCCCCTTGGATATTTTTTTTTCAGTCATTTACTCTTGGCTATTTTGAAACCCCACTATTTCAAACTTTTTTCATGTCCTGTGTGTCTTCAAAATAGCGGGGTTTGACTGTATTTCCATATAGTTGGTGTGTGGTTATACATCTAATGTACCGTACATATACTGACCACAACACTTTTATTAGTACAGTATTTGTGCTAGATGTGACTTCTGGTGAGGCCAGGATCTTTATCACTTCTTGTGCTCAGTAATACAATGTAAAAAATGTATGCATTGTATACACACTAATATAACAATAAATAAGCCAACCTGAGGAAAAGCAGACATGTCAATGACAAACATCTGGTTTCCTTTGATGTTGATCTGGGACAGTTCACACAGTGGAGCCTTGCCTTGGTCTGTTTTTATTCTGATGTGATCTAAAGAAGCTGTGAACAGAGCAAACTACAGTCAGTGGTATCATTTATTAAAAAGAGAAAACTTTTAGAAAGACTGCACCAAATATTTATCAGTAATGTACTTGCAAAAAAACTGAATGTGCAGTGATCATGGAATGGACGAGGTCATGAAACAGTGGGCTAGCTATTTTAAAATTTGTAGAAACATAATGTTCATTTTTTAAACACACTCACCCTACATGGGGGATTTTCTATAAAATATTATGTATTCAAAGAGAAAGATGAGCTTTTGCGATGAAAGTTGCAGTACAGAAAGCTATAAAGGGCTCATTATTTGGGACCTTATTCTGATTTTGGAATGAACAAAATAGTACTCCTTCCATTCTGCTCCTAATAGCAGAACAGACAGAATTACATGTAAATGGAATAGTGGTTTATCCCGAGCGGACAGAATAGCTGGTAATAATGTTCTTTTGTTACCATATTCTGTCGCACCATATGTTGTTTTTCTGGAAAGCGCAAAGTTTCGTTCTTTTAGGAACTGGTATTTTGTCTATTATTATTCCTATGGAATAGGAAATATAGACAGAATAAAGTAAAACCTCTATTTCTATCAACTTCATTTTCACAAAAAATTGAATTCTGTTTGAGATAGTGGGGACTTCAAGATAACCGAGTTCGAGATAGCAGAGTTCTACTGTAGTCCCAAAAGAATGCACCCTAAAACAACCTGTGTGCGACCACCAATGGTTAAGGTTTTAGTGGTTGCTTACAAAAGGTGGTCACTTAATAAGGAATACAGTATTTCACTATAGGAGGCATAAGTGAGACCCACCTTTAAGTCACAACCAGTACTGTCAATTAGCACTGTGGTTTCTTGACTGTTGTTAGAAGTCAACCTAAGTGTCTTGTTAAACTTGCATGTCAGATTATATATTGTATCTTCTCATGTCAGCAAAATACAGTATATCTCACGAGTGAGTGTAGCATTAAATTGTGTCACCAAGGGTTCACTGACTTCCATAATGTATTGCTAATTCACTGAATTTTTTTTTTTATTAATTCAAGGAACATATTCTATGGAAATAACCTGGAAGATATTGGCTCACCTGATATTTTACATTACTACTGTATATTTAACAATTATTTGCCGAAGTGGAGGTGAATAGCGGTGGATATTTGCTGAGCCGTTTCGGTGAGGTAAATATCCACCGCTATTCACTGACACTGAGGAGAATAATATTGTTTTAAAGTATATACCATACAAGTTTAATAGCCAACTCCCAAATAGCTATTTTATTTCCGACAAAAGTGGGCAAAAATTGGGTTTGCGTGCCATTTTGTTTTACCGGAAACCACCAGGAGGTGAATAGTACTTGATATTCCGAGATTGAGGAGCCAATCAGAGTGCGCGAAAAGCACTATTCACTTGTGTGGTATATACTAAACAACATTAGTTAGAACTCACTTGGTAGTATTCTGATGGTAACTTTTGTTGTGTAGTCTTGTGTGAGTCGGTCTACAGTGTTTTGCATGTTACTTCTCATTTTCTGCAGGTCTACTAGTCCGTCAGCCAAATCAGAGTCATAAACTACTCTTCCAGGCTTCTTCTTCCCTAATGTACAAAACAAATCAAGAAAATACAATCACTATTTTACCATGATGAAGTTAACTCAGAAATCCCTTCGAAGGAAACAATAACAATAACAATCACCCTGCAGGTTTCATACAGTATCTTAGTGGTGTGTCACTGACTTGTTGAGGAAGTAAGGCAAAGAAACCCACTGAAATTGGTGGTCAAATATTGACTAATCAATCTGCACCAATTTGATTAGAGAATTAATTAATATTGTTCCTGATTGGTTAACCTCTGTGAATAGCTAAAAGGGTACAATAATTCATGCCCCTGTTTGATACACCACTCAAAACTGCTCTGGAAATGGTTCTGAAGCAATTATCTTGGAACAGTTAATGGACTTTGATGAATGATACAGTGTTCTAGTCGAATCACTCCAACTTGGAGTGCATGGTTAAATACATGATTTCGGCATGGTTCTAAGCTTAAATCCGTCCCTGGATATCTACCTTATTTTGTGGGCAAACACCACTCAGGCCTGGTAGGAACAGTTATGCTTGCAACGAAATACAACAAACCTTTCTTGTATATCTCAAAAATACTGCAGTATATAACAAAATTTCACTGGTTTGCCATGGTGTGGATTCTTAGGCCCTGTTTACATGGAAGGAGAATGCTGCACAATGTGCTGGTAAGCTGAAGCCACAGAATAGGGCACAAAGGCCACGGTGGTAGCGGGCATTACCCCTTGATCTACCAAAAAGAAAAAATTGTGAGCCCAAGTAATAGCAGCCATGGACAATGGCTGCTATTACTTGGGCTCACAAAATTTTTTTTTTTGGTAGATCAAGGGGTAATGCCCGCTAACACCGTGGCCTTTGTGCCATATTCTGTGGCTTCAGCTTACCAGCACATTGTGCAGTATTCTGATTATGTAAATTAAGACACATCCCACAAGCCTTACGATTTTACTACATGGAAGGAGGGTCACCTTCCTAGAAGGGTACCCCTTCTCTATTGAAATTCCTTGTTCCGTTTACATGATAGGTAGGGTTACCCCAGGAGGATGGTTACCCTATCTCCTTGCTAGGGTAACCCTCCCAGCAGGGACAACTTTTGGCCATGTTAATGCTTGAAGTAGGGTTACCCTCCCAGGGAGGCTAAGTTTAGCGCTGTCAGGCTACTATCTCAAATTTCGCGACCGCGCTATGCCTTTCAGACTCTTGGCGGGATGGATAGTCCTAGGGATAGCGCTTGGCATGCAAAGGGGGCTATCCTTTGACCTTTTTAGGAAAGTTGTCCCTTCTAGGAGGGTCACCCTTCTTCCATGTAAACAGGGCCTTATTTGACCATGTGATGACGTATTAAGTAGTGGTAAATAAGAGTCCACACCACGGAAAACCAGCGGAAATTTGTTAAATTTACGGTATGATTGGTGATTATTTTATGCTTCATTGTTCCTTAAGTTTTTTCTGCAATTTCTCATCCAAAAAAGGGCAGTAAAACAGCATTTGTCATGCAATAAATGGTCTCAAAGTCCACTTGCTGTCACGCTCGGATCATACGGATCATACGATGTCGCACCACCTCGCACGTGCAACTTAAAAATTTTACATAAACTGACTTACGCTCTACCTTTCTTTACAGCATAACATCTCACAAAAAGCGTTCCGTGTGAGGTAAATTGTCTTGTTACTGTGACCAAACGCGAAAAATTCAGGCGATTCATTCCGCCGCACTTTGAACCCTGGAGAACCTGCAAACATCTTGGTCAGTGTTTGTTGTGCAGAGCATGCTCCCAGCTGCCAACACTGTTTACGCAACAGGGCGACCAACAGGGCCGGAGTTGGCTGGAGTTGGCTGGAGATGAGTGACTTTCTGAAGTGAGTCTGTACTGAAATTTTACCCTGTAGAGATGATGGAAGAGAAAGAAGGAAAGGATGATGGGCAGAACAATGTCGAGAAGTCAACCGATGACCAAGAAAATAAGACAGGTGGAGCTAAGCAGGCTTTGGCCAGTGGGTACACCAAAGGTAAGCGCTATCCACTCTTTGAAGCTGTTACTGTTCCACAGGATAAATCCTTGTCAAAAATAAACTTATAAAGTTAAATCTCTTCCACTGGATGGCGACTCATCCGGTAAATAGCGCTATTCGCTCTTTGAACAGCCGGGTCCTGATCTGACGTTTTGCAGTTATGAGAAAAAGTCATTTGTGATTGCTGTGCTCAACTTGTATAAACTCGAAATGTTATAAAAGAAAGAAAAAAAAAATCAACAGCTGTACGAGAACAGCGGCGTATTGGTGACTTGGGTTTTTCGCTACAGTGTGGTACTTTTTTATGACACTAAAATTATAATTTTATTTTCGTAATATTCTTTGTTAATCAAATTTATCGCAGGGTAGATATGTTTTTAAATGATTCATTTGCTTGGTACTTGGAACTTGGATTATTTACTTCCAACTAGCATTAGTACTAATATTGGAAGAGTACAGGTGTAGTGCTATTAATCCTGAGCCCTACAAGGGAAATAATCTCAACTCTAGCTTTCAGTTTTAAAATTGTTACACTTGAAGAAACATAATTTATAAAGTAAAATAACTATACATGTATTTGGAGCAATCATAGCTTCTATTAAAATTTTTTTTTTTTTTTGGGGGGGGGGGGGGGGGGGGGTTTGATTCGAATTTGGTAAAAAACCCATAATCTAATACATGGTTTGATTGTTTCTAAATGGCAAGAGGTCTCATGAAGTACCTAGGTACTTTTCTAGGAGACCCCTTGTTACAAGATATATAAAGGTTATTAATAGGCCATTATTAATATTTAATAATAACATCATTATTAGTAATTGTATTATTCATAATATTATAAGTTCAATGATGAGTTCAATTAACTAATAATAATAACAATAATAATAATTATAATTATAATAATAATAATAATAATCTATATAATAGCTCACAAAGCCACTTCCGTCCGTCCATCCATAATGCCCTTTCCAAGGCTTCCTCATCATAAAAAAATCCAAGATGGCCACCACATTGATTGAAACGTAGTATAAACACCGTAAAACCTTGAAAAGAAGCCCAGTGGGCTTAATCTCGAGAAGAAGCCCCCTTCTTCAGTTTGCAAAAGTTATCTAGAAAAGATGGGCTTCTTTTCAAGATAGTATGGGCTTGTTGTTGGCATGTTTTGATGATCATTATAATTAAAATAATGATGTTCTTGTTTTTCATGAGTTCTTTTTTATATTTAACAGAATTTCATGGTTGAAAAATGTCTTCAGTGGTCCTATTGTTTTATAAGAGCAATTCTCAATTCTTACAGCATTCATTTTGAAAAGAAGCCCCCTTCTTTAGTTTGCAAAAGTAATCTCAAAAAGAAGCCCATCCAAGGGTCCTAAATAAAAAGGAAGCTCATCCAAGGGTCCTAAATAGAAAAGAAGCCCATGGGCTTCTTTTCAAGGTTTTACAGTATTGGCCTCGTATGCCGACCACAGTTCTTTTTGAAATTGGAAATAAGTTTAAAAAGAGAAGTTGTGCTGTCAGATGACTGGATGTCGGGCTGATGCTTCCACATGTTTGAAAAACGGGAAGATTCTGATGTCGATCAATCAGCAATTTGTCGAGTGGTGTGGTCGATGTGTACACACATTACAGAGAAGTTTGTACTTTGACACTGTAAACTGCATTCGAGATGCTCAAAAGGGACTTCAAAAAGGAAAAAAGAAAGAAAGAAAATCCAATCACCATATTTTACAAGGGTCCCGCTAGTCTATACGATAATACGCTAAGCCACTTCCGTCCGTCTGTCCATTCGTAACGCTCCTTCCCAGGCCTCCTCAAAAAGAAAATCCAAGATGGCCACCACATCGAGTGAAACTAAGTATAAATATTGCCTCATGTGCCAACAACAGTTCTTTTAGAAATCAGAAATGAGTTTAAAAAGAGAATTTGAGCTGTCAGGTGACTGGATGTTGGGCTGATGCTGCTGCATGTTCGAAAAAAGGAGTGATTTTCATGTTGATCGATTGGCAATTTGTCGAGTGATGCGGTCGAGTGGTACACACACTACAGAGAAGCTTGTACATTGACACTGTAAACTGCATTCGAGATGCTCGAAATGGACTTCAAAATGGAAAAAAGGAAGAAAGAATTAGAAAAAATATATACTACTAGAAATACCATATTCGCAAAGGTCCCACGCCCAAGTAATCGATTATGCATGACATTGCTTAGAGCTCTCATGTACTGTATACTTACACCACACATTTCAATATATTAGCATTTACATGATATTAGCATGTGTTCCATTCTGGGGGACACTCATCATAATTTTGGGTGGGGTGTGTCACCTGGACTTGAAAACCCTTACCCTGTTTCAGACCAAAATATCTGATTTACTATACCCTATTTCAGACCCATACTCCATAAATGTATACCCTATTTCAGACCTATTTTTGAGACTTCTTTTGCAACAGTTTCCACCTGTTTTTTCTTCCATTTGCCATGCATTGTCTGTAGTGACACATTTCTATATATGCTATTCCAGGCCAAAAACACAAAATCGATACCCTATTTCAAACCAAAAAGGCAAACTCTATACCCTATTTCAGACTAAAAATGTTTGAAAACAATACCCTTTGGGGTGGCACATACCTATATGGCATATATATAAGAGTACTCCCCCCCCCCCCCCCCCCCCCCCACCACCACCACCACCACCACCAGGGTCCCATTGCTGTTTGAAGAGTACAGTAGTTTCATTATATAATATGTAGGATGGTCTTGAAAGAAGGAAGTTCTCATGATATTATTCATCATCCCATGTCCATTTCGCAGTAATTTATTTTGTCTCATAAGAAAGTATACAGAGTCAGTTTTAGCATCACATTCATAGGTGAAATATATAGATACTTCTCAAGTAGGTTACAATATATTTCTCAGAAGTTCTCAATTGTTGCAAGTGTTGCCTAGTACATGTACAAACACACAAAATTCCATGCCAGAGAAATATAGCCCTAGCCCGATACTCTCCCCTGTACTCTACTGTGAGTGAAAATGTAAAAATGCATTATAATTATACAATAATTCTACAGAATATTAGACAAATGAGAGTCAGGTTTGCACATTATCCACCACAAGTACTGTAAGATACTGTGAGACACGAGAAGGGCATCAGTTTAGTACTGTACTGACATTCTTGTCTTTAAAAAGTCTCATTTCCCATGCCATGTGGGTATAAACTAACTATTCGTAATCACAGAAAGATACTTTTTCCAGTTGGATTTAGTGAACTTCATGTTTGTCTTGATATTTAGGGACCTATGGGAAACAAAACAAGCATCAAAGTATAATTAGGAATGTTGTAAAATGTGTTCTGTGGCATGAGATAGGTGGGTGGGTGGGTGGGAAAGCTAATTGTGGATATTATGTGGATATAAATTATATCTCACCAGAAATTAATGTCATGCAGCTGCATTGGAAAAAAAACTTGTTCAAAAGAAAACTTATTAAATTATAATTATCACCAAATCTACCTAGGAAAAGGAAGAAATTAATAGTAAGTAGTAAGTATGTAGTAAAGTACTGGCTTAAGTAAAATGATACTAACTGTGGTAAATGCAAATTGACTCTTCTGGCATATAATCAGAATAATAAATGTATCTTTGTAAATTGATTGTTGACCTCGAGTCACTGATTGGGGCATTGACTCGTCTAGTGTTATCTAATTTGAACTTGTTTAGATCATGGCAATTTTTTCTGCCCACACCAGCTACTAATACAGTTAATCTCTTCTGAACATTAATTTATATACAGTAATGCTATATAGTACAGCTAAACAGCTAATTCAAAAAAGCAAAAGGAAATGCAACAATAAATTACACTTCTTTTCCTGATGCCAAATTGATAAAATAATAATTCATAATAATTTCTAGTTTACTGAAACATCATTCTGTTTATACACATTTCATAATAGTATATGTTATATTATTTGTAGCAAGGGAAAGGGAGGGGGGGGAGCTTATTAGACTGAGAGAGGCATATTTCTAAAATTGACCTTGTGAGAGAAGAGGGATGGTTACCTGTATGAAGGAACTATAGCACACCCAGCCACTTATTGTTTCTAATATATTCTGATATATCTGATACTTCTAGAACAAAGCAAAGACAAAACAAAGACTGTTTAGAAAGTTATTGGCTGGGTACTCTAAAGTTTAGGCCATTGACTTATAGTACTTATACAGTGTTATACAGTACATGATAACAGTAGCTGGGCAGTTAAAAAACTGCATGTTCAAACCAAAACTCACAAGTTCTTGAAATACGAAAGGTTTTACGATTTTTACTCCAGTTTGTTCAAAACTTTGACTGAGCACTGCAGGTATAATTTCACAGAGGACAAATATTTTGATCTGTTCTTTGATAGACTGAAATGGTTTACTCTAATCAAATGCACAGAAACACCAAGATTCTTCTGTGTGAGTGATGTGTTGTGATTTTGTCTGAGCAAGTTGTCAAGTGGCAAAATAACCTCTGCATTGTATGCGACACTGGAAGTTGATTTAAATGTCAAGACTCAAACGGTCAAAACGATTTTCTGTCGTGAAAATGTATAGCATTGCAACAACCAAGTTTTAACGCGGTCACAAAATGTTCGATAAACTCGAAGCAATGCAGAACGAACGAATTGAGTGGCGTGAACAAAGTAAATTTACGTGTCTTACCTTCCCCTTGGAGCTATCGGCCGCCCTTCAAGCACTATTTTCTGTCTTGCTCTTGATCATAACTTGCTTTTAAGTGCCAGTAACCATGTTAGGCAGTTCAAATGGTTTATAAAAGTTCGATCCAAGAAGGTAAATGCGAGTCAGCTGTGAACGGTCGACCGATTATCTCAGCTATAAATCAACCGCTAGTGTTTCTCCGATCGGATGTTTTGTCTTGCTTCTCGGTGTACCGTTGTTCGCTTGTCTTGTCATCGCCTTTGAAGGCCATCGTGTTAGTACAGTACCTTCCCAGATGAAGTGATGGTCTGTTGCTTCGCAACGGACTCCCAAAAGACCCTGCGGCGCGGGTGGTAGGTCGTCCCGCGAACAACATTCAAATCGCAAAAAAAGGCCTTCGTGTTGGGCCGGGAGAGGAAAGAACCTGGGAACGAAGTACTCTGTTTCGAGGTTCTACCCGGCATTCCCCGCGGTGCGGGTTGGTCGCACCGCGAACAACATGTCATTCAAATCGCAAAAAAGCCTACGTGTTCGGCCGGGAAAGGGAAGAGCCTGGGAATGAAGTTGAAGGTTTTGCCCAGCAATCCCCGCTGTGCGTGGACGTCGCCGCTATGCGGCGACGTGATTCTGTTCCGAGGTTCTTCCCAGTAAACCCCGCTGCGCGGGGAGGTCACCCCGTGAACGACATTCAAAAACGATATGTGTTCAGATTAGTACCCACGCAGGGCATGGGAATTATTGAAAAACAATAATAGTAGAATAAGATTTGTTTGGGTGGTATGTAAAACATGATTAAAAATCATTATTTTTTTCCTTCTATAAATATTTTCAGCATTTGTTTAATTTTTTTGTGAGAATTTTGTGAGCTTTTCAGGTGATCAGGTAGTTCATTCCATGGTTTGCCTCCTTTATTTTTTAGGCTATAAACTCCGTGATTTGTTTTATGGTTTTTGGCAGATGTTTGTGCAATTTCTTGTATTGTATGAATGAAATTTCCTGACTGAGCAAAACTGATTGAGTCACAATATTCTTATTGTTCTTTCCTTAGCTCACTGTAATTTGTCAGAACTTGTGCTGCTTAAGCCTCTTGTAATGGCTTTGTGAAAAGATGGGGCGCTGTGCCATTAATACTTTCATTAAAAATTAAGCATACAGCGGCAAGACTACATAGTACAATTGAAAAAGGTGTGGTTGTTTACAATGATTTTATTGGAAGCGCCCTTTTAAATTGTTGATATCATAACACAGGAAACTGCAAAAACTGTTAAACATGCCTGGGGTGCTTTATGAGTCACGCCTGTTCCCGAAGTTACGTTATATGGTACTTGCTATATCTTTGTGGTGAGAAATGCTTTTGAGAGGACAAGGGGAGCCCACACTGGATATTCACAAAAAAATGGTCTGAAACGGCTGAAAACTTGACAAGATACGATTGGCTTATGTCCAGTTCTGCACGCCAAAAGTTCAGCCTGCCCCCATCTCTGACAGTGCCTAAACCCCTCATGGATTTCATGCCTGTGGCACTTATTCTAACTCATTTTTGCATTAGAATAAGTAGAATATCCAGTGTGGGCTCCCTTTGGACAGGAGAGCCATCAGACAAAAAAATGTTTGCAGATTTGTACTTCATATTTTTCTAGTATGGAAAACCAGCAGCCTCATTTTTTTGCTGGTACAGTGTGATTTTTAAATGCCGGCATATGCCAGTCTAGCAGAATCTCTGTTTTATTAAAATAAATTCACTCTTGAATAAATGATTTGCACACCATTTTTCTAAAGTTGGGGTTTATATTCTTTGAATCTAAGCTTTTTGGCAATTTAGGTTTTCGTAAATACAAAAGAAATCCACAATAATCTTTGTAATTTTCTTCAATTATTGATCTTGTAACAATTTTGGGTGCCACTTTGATGGGTAGGGCCACACAACAATTCTTGAAGACTTCTCCATTTTTTTAACAGTTGATGATTTTGCCATTCTTATTGTATGGCAAGTAATTGCTCAATTATGATAAAATATGGACAGTTGCTGTATAGGGCAAAAAACAAAAAAAAACAAACAAAACATAGCATGGGTAAAGGCTACAACCATTGGAGTGACAGTTCCCTTGCTAAAAAACACCCTTGAAAGCTTTTGTTTTGATTTACATGTGTATTTTGCACAAATGCATGTCACTGATCCATTGATGTTTTGGTGCATACTTGCATATTCAGTGTTTTTATTCATGACCTTTGGGCACTAACTTTGCAGGCCAGGGTATATATCTATAATATACTACCCCTGGAAGTAGCATTTTAGGAGAGCCAAATCTCAAACAATATTTCTGGAGCAGCAAGCCTTTGACAAAAATACTAGCATTGTTAGAAAGCTATATATATATATATATATATATATATATATATATATATATATATATATAGCTTTCTAACAATGCTAGTATTTTTGTCAAAGGCTTGCTGCTCCAGAAATATTGTTTGAGATTTGGCTCTCCTAAAATGCTACTTCCAGGGGTTTGAAGGCTGGTTTCACACATATGAAGCAAGCATAGCATACTTGAGAGCAACAGTGGTGACATGCTGTAAGCATAAGCATAAGGAGAAAACATGTCCATTCTTTATGCTTATGCTTACAGTATGTTGCCACTGTTGCTCTCTTGTGCTATGCTTATGCTTCTGTCGTACATGTAAACCAGCCTTATAATTTGAACAGTTTTTGCAAACTAGTCTGGATCACTGCAGAGTTCATGATTGAAAATGTTCAGCACTGCATCACAGACAAAAAGAATAGATATCTACATGTATAGGGATACCCCTGGAGTAATTTCATGAGCGATGTGTCTTTGCATGGTAACATATCACACTATTTTGTTTTGCATTATTATAAGCTAATCAATCAACATTGTTAGAAAGAGAGACTTATCAGCAGTGTGAGGAAATGGCGTCTCCATTTGCTCACTTACATGCTTGGGTTTTGCTTGTGTTGATTGGCCATAAATTTTACCAAGTCCAAAACGACTACAAGTCTGGGCTTGAAAATCCACTAGCCTAATGCCCAGGACTAGCAAAATCATTTTGACATCTGACTAGCTAGCAAGAAACTAATGTTCATTTTGTGCCTAACAAGCTGGGGGCCTTTCTCTTTCCTTCCAATTTTATCATTTATTTGTAAGAATAATGCTTTTCTTGCTCTGCCCCAGGTAGCCCATGGCTAGTAAGCTCAGGAGGGGGGGGGGGGGGGGGGGGGGGAGAGGGTACTTCCATATATATATGCCATATAGGTATGTGCTGGCCCAAAGGGTAAATTTTTAGTAATTTTAGTCTTAAAAGGATATGATTTTGAGCATTTGGTCTGGAATAGGGTAGGAGATTGCGATACTTGGTCTGAAATACTGTAGGGTCGAAAATTGCACATTTTGGTCTGAAACAGTGTTGAATTTTAGTCAGAAAAGCGGCTGAAGATTGCATACTTTGGTCTGAAATAGGGTGAGGGTTTTCAGTCTTGGGTAGCATACTCTCACCCCAAATTATGAGGATTGTAGATACTGCATGGTTTAGAGCTTTAACATTCGTACTATGTGGCATTTGTGAAAGAAAGAAGCTAACTTACAGTATGTGAATAGTCTGTTTCTGACTCTTGGTTTCCTGTGCTGTTGCAGAGAAAAGACTATTGGAGACTGTCAGTGTAGTCACATATGTAATCCTGTCATCTATTGTCTTCTTCTTCTTGTGCAAGAATGTTGAGACTGCTTCCATCAGATCCATTGTGCAAGCACTGGGTGAGTACATGTATTTCACAATGCTACTACAATGTTGCATGTTCATGCATTGGTGTAAAGATGTACATGTACTGGGCTTATGGTATTTTGCGAAATGAAACTAAACAAAACAAAACCTGGAATTAAAATATACAGTACTATCCTACAGCAAAATGGTCAAGCTAAAATATTTGGTTTCTTAGGCTCCCTTGTTGCTTGAACAAGCCCTTTATTTACTGTTCTGTGTTTATTGACCTAGCTTCGACTGTTGGAAACACCTTGGATTTTATTTTGCTGTGATTACCAAATGGTTGAGCAAACTGACTCAGAATTGTTGGGGGATAGATTTACAAACATGTGCATCACCAATTCGTACTCAGAAATGTCTTATGTTGTTGTTTTGTTTTGTTTTGCTTTGCTTTGTTTCATTTCATTTTGCTAAATACCATAAGTCGATGTACTGCAGGTGAGGTTGTCAATTTATGGTGATTTCAGGTGAATACCAAGGGTATGCATAGATCCTTTGGCTTGGGAATAACAGAATATTATTATTCAATTCCCTTAGTGATGTTCAAATATCACATCGTAATGTGCATACTCTTTTACCAGTGCATTGCAATGTACTTCTGGGCATGTAGTACTGCTCTCACTGTACACTCTTGTTAAAGATATTGCACAGCTTATTCATTGTGCTTTTAAAAATATTGATTAATATTGATTAATATGACAACAGCCTGGTTATCATCATGCTGTTGTGGTACTGCTATAACAACATGTACTGAAACATTGTCTGCAGTTGATTCAACTGTAGAAACTTGGTGCCCATGGTGTCAATATTTCCTTAATGTCTTTGTTTATTTCCAGTGCTTGGACCTATTGTGGCAGATTTTTTGTCAGGTTTAGTCCATTGGGCAGCTGACACCTGGGGTTCAATTGAACTTCCAGTTGTGGGAAAGGTAAAACACTTGAACATCTTGTCTTTTTTGAATGCAATATTTTGATGCCCAACCATCATTGGTCCGATACTCAGTCTACAAAAAGGTTATTGATGTAAAATTTTGTAATTTCATAGCAAGGATGCATCATTTTTCAAAGTCAAAACATTGTGTATATGCAGTGTGCCTCCTAATAAGCCACATTCTTGACTTTGGGTTCAGGAAAATCACCATTACAAGGAAAATCTGAATTGCCATTACGAGCAAGACCGTTTTGAAAACACAAAAAGGTGTTGTTGTCTTTTATTGGTAGGCATTTATTCGTCCTTTCCGTGAGCACCATGTGGACCCTACAGCAATCACCAGGCATGATGTAATTGAAACAAATGGAGACAACTGCCTGACAACTCTTCCTGTGTTGTGCTATATCGTTTTGAAGTGCTTTATTTCCGACCAGAGGACAATAGAGGAGTCTTACCCCATACACTGTTTCCTTTTTGTGCTGGCGATCTTTGTGACTCTGACCAACCAAATACACAAGTGGTCGCATACATACTTTGGACTGCCTCTGTGGGTTCAGAAATTGCAGGACTGGCACATCATCCTGCCTAGAAAACACCACAGAATTCATCATGTGGCACCACACGAGACTTACTTCTGTATAACCACTGGATGGCTCAATTATCCACTGGAGTTAATCCATTTCTGGCCATGCCTGGAGTGGGCAATTGAGAAGGCTACAGGTGCAAAGCCAAGAGGTGATGACTTTCAATGGAGCCAAAAAGCTAAGTAGTGTAGTGAAATGGCGCAGGGATTGTCACATGCATATTGGGCATAGAGAAAGATTAAGCCATTATAATGGGTGTTTATCTTTTTTTTTTTTTTTTTTTTTTTCAATTTTTTTGTATTGCTAACTCAGTGTTTTGCGATGC
Source organism: Plumapathes pennacea (assembly GCA_964036295.1). Taxonomy (NCBI): domain Eukaryota; kingdom Metazoa; phylum Cnidaria; class Anthozoa; order Antipatharia; family Myriopathidae; genus Plumapathes; species Plumapathes pennacea. The sequence continues at coordinate 25,309,705 of OZ038463.1, read as the reverse complement.
AAGTGTATCAAGAGGCAAGTGAGAGCCAAATTTTGGAATTTCTTGATAAAGAAGAGTATTTTAGAGGTTTCAAAATTCTTATTTATTTTCTGTAGTTACAGTAGACAAAAATGCTGCAGGTAAATTAAAGTCTACAGGATGTGGCTTACTACATTTTCATTTTGTTGTTGTTTGTTTTGTATTTAAAACATTTTACATGTGTTCAAGCAAATAATTACTACTGAGTGAGCCAAAACTGGTCTTTGTACGTATGACAAAAGTGCTTCTTGTGTCCATTTCATATTGTTATGCTGGGCCTAAGGGCTTAGCATATAATTGTTTTCACCCGAGTGCCAAAGCGTAGGTATCATGGCAATTGGTAAAAGAAATCCCCCCTCTAGGATTTTGAAGTTTGATTGACGTGCAAGCAAAATACTATAATTTGATTGGGTGATGTTTACGTGCAAGCAGTGTGGAAGTCTTTCTTTTCTTGGCTGAGTTTTTAGTATGTAACGTGAAAGTTTTGTTGACATGTACTCGCGCCCTTGCGGTTTTCTTCAATCATGACTAAAATCTCCACAATCAACGAACCAGTCGCGACAAAATTCCTCCTCCCTCGCCCCAAGTTTGCCGCGGCCAAAATCGAAACATAGGTCCGCAAAGCGTACGTGAAGCTATTACAACAGTCCTGGTCAAAAATGTTGGGACACAAGGACCAAGTCCTCTAATTTTGAGATTTTCGCACAACCCCCTCCCCCACTTCAATGTTGAATTGCGTATCTTCCAGCCCTGAAGCAACATTGATCGGGGGGGGGGGGGGGGGGGGGGGATTGGCTCCTCAATCTCGGAATATCAAGTACTATTCACCTCCCGGCGGCTTCCGGTAAAACAAAATGGCGCGCGAGCCCAATTTTTGCTCATTTTTGTCGGAAATAAAATAGCTTTTGGGAGTTGGCTATTAAACTTGTGTGGTATATACTAAAACAATTATTCGCCTCAGTGTCGGTGAATAGCGGTGGATATTTACCTCGCCGAAACGGCTCGGTAAATATCCACCGCTATTCACCTCCACTTCGGTGTTAAATATTAGAGCCGCTTTCGCATGACTGTCGAAAGTAATCGTGTGATTGCTTTGGTTTTGCGTTTGCAACGCTTTCCAATTGGTCCTAACCACTTTAGCAACATAGAGCCGTTTTCGGATGACTGTCGAAAACCAAAACCAAAGTAATCACACAGGCCAATCACAGAGACTGAGAGAAAACAGTTCAGCCAATTGGAAGCCAAAGTAATTTGCGTTTGGTCTTGCGTTTGGTTTTACTTTCCAATCAGCAGTGCGAGTACACGCCATCGCTTGCGTGAGAAGTGTTTGGCTTTGGTTTTGTCTCTGATTGGCTGAGCATGCTGACAAACTCGTGTGGACCAATCCGAAAGCGAAGCAAACGCAAAACCAAAGCAATCACACAATTACTTTCGACAGTCATCCGAAAACCGCTCTATTCTTGGCCAATCAAGGGCAAAAGCAAAACCTGGTTGCGATATTCTCACGCTAGATATCAAGTGGCGATGGCGTGTTCTTGCACTGCTGATTGATTTGTTTCAAATTACTTGGTTTTGGTTTTGCTGGGACTTCTAATTGGTCGGACGTGTTTTTGCTTGCCTCATTGATTGGCTCTTTGATTGCTTTGGTTTTAGTTTTCGACGGTCATCCGAAAAGCGCCCTATCACCGTTTCATCGGGGTTTTACACTATGCCAGCTACGTACTATGCATGACCAAACAAAAATGCACAAACATAACAGTTTATTATATAATTAATTTGAGCTGATCGACATGCAAGGAGCAAAGTATAGCTTGCCAAAATAGTTCAAGTCGTTCTGTAAATTTCTGCGAGGTAACCAGGTTACCCGGCCTGGTAAATCGATGACAATCGATCATCGGAAATCCAGCCGATCAATCGATGCCAATCGATGAAAATTGCAGTCGAACCTCGCTATTTTGAACTCGGATAATTCGAAATCCCTGTTATTTCGAAGTCAAGCCGAATCCCGGATACACTTCATGCCCTTCTCCCCTCAGTAGTTTTTGCCACCTAGAAGGGGAACATTTTATTGACCGAGTGCATCACCCAAACGCCAACATAGAAGCTATTTGCATATTGCAAATAGCTTCAAACAGTCGTCGTATGCACTTGTATTCCCCCACCCCCCCCCCCCCCCCTTTCTTTTTTGCAAAATTTGTCCTGTACACAAATAATGCGTTGGCAGTTTTTGCCATTTGTCAAAAAGCTAAGAAAGTGCGGGGTACATTTGACTTCGGCAAATCAAACGCGTGTTCTGCTATTATAATAGGCTACGTACTGAGCACCCTGTGGAGCAAGTGCAGAATACCCTGCATCTATTATCAGAGATTTTAGAGCCCTTTTTATGGCAACGAGAAAATACAAAAGTTTTTTTTTCTAATGGTGAAAATACTGAACAGTAGTTTCTCTTATGAGAGCGCTCTTCTGCTTCTTCATCCAAGTATACCAAATTCCTCTCTGTGGTTGTGGGTTCGTGGCCGTTTTGGGGGTTTCTTTGCGTGTTAGCGGTTGAATTTATTGATACTCGCCGAGCCGCATTCAAAACCGTGATGAATTATATCTTGGACTAATTCGAATGTGCCTTCCCTTTTCATTTCTGAAGAAAAAGAAAAACAAAGAGAAAAAACAAACAAACAAACAAACAAATAAACAAAAGACAGTCTGCTATTTTAGAGGGTGTTGGGGGGAATGAGCCCAACAGATGGCAGCGAAGCCTGGTGTTACGACTCCCATTTCTGCAAAACTCAGCAGCAATATATCAGATCGCTTATGATTCGCCGGTCGTGTTGTTTTGAGTGACGCCACAATATACCAAAAGTTATTCACATCGACCTTTGCAACCGTCGATGTGAACGAATGCCTCTTGCAGGAGATCAATCTCGCTTAACACAATCGGACCTTTTATTATTTAGTGACTTGATTTCTTTTTGCGGTCAAAGATTTTAAATTCGTCAAACGCGGTTCGAAAAGTTGTTGTGTTCAAATTAAATCCTTGCCAAAATTCACACAAATCATATAAACAAGCGACTCTCGCTTTCAGTTGTTTACACTCGAAGAAGCGTATTATATTCATAAAGTAAAAAAAAACACGTATTTTATTAAAATCATGCTCAACAAGAGCAGCCTTTGTTTTACAGAAGTTTAGACGCAATCATTTCTTCTAAGTCAAGTGCTGCACGTAAAGAAAGGAGAAAAAGAATGTTATGTGCATACTTTTGCGTTGAAAAAAGGATTACGTGACGCCGTACGTATTTCTCGCGGTCGACACGCCAAATTAATTCATGCAGTCTGCCAGGCACATTCTCAAACATTTAATACTTGGGACGCTTTCCATTTGACCATCGGTCATTCCGGAATTTTCGAAAAACTTCCAAAAATTTCTTACCGAAACTCAGTTGCGATTCCATTTGATTTTCCCCTGAATTTCCGGGTTTTTGGTCAAATGGAAAGCGCTCTTGAATTGTGAAATTGGTCGGCCGCCGCCCGCCGTAGTACGGATACATTTGCAGTCTTTAATTCATAGGCAGTACAATAAGATAGGTTTCCTGTGCAATTTTTTTGCTCTGGACTGCATGCGCTGGACTCAGGCATGCATATTTAATGAGCTCAAATTGTTTTGTCCCGCTCAAAACAGCGGTATTTCTCCCAGAATAAAATCAAAACTAGAACGGTCTACTTCAAATTAGTATATACCACACAAGTGAATAGTGCTTTTCGCGCGCTCTGATTGGCTCCTCAATCTCGGAATATCAAGTACTATTCACCTCCCGGCGGTTTCCGGTAAAACAAAATGGCGCGCGAACCCAATTTTTGCCCGCTTTTGTCGGAAATAAAATAGCTATTTGGGAGTTGGCTATTAAACTTGTGTGGTATATACTAAAACAATTATTCTCCTCAGTGTCGGTGAATAGCGATGGATATTTACCTTGCCGAAACGGCTCGGTAAATATCCACCGCTATTCACCTCCACTTCGGCGAATAATTGTTAATTATACGCGGGCTTCAAATATAGTCATACCTCAAAGGGCCGTTACCGCGTGTCAGATCACAGCATTTCTCGAACAGAAAGTCACAGTTTTAGATCTTGAAAGAATAAAAAGACATCTGACTATATCATTTAAGACCCCAATTTCCGATTGCTCTGAGAGAATACGCTAGCCGAAGCTGGTGACAGAATTAAGAGAAATTCAATTATCAGCATGCAGATTTCAATATTTTCTTGAAGTGATCGAGTCACAAGATACGGGATAGCAATTTGTCACTGTGATTTCGATTTCCACTGACCTTTGTAGCTTGTCCTTTATGGATAAGTATCTGAATTTAACACAAAACGATCGAACTTTGTTGTGCTCAGATTCCTCAAACAAATCGCCTGCTAGGTCCGCTTTCCATACTGAAACTCCCGATGCGCTTTAGTGCGCCGTTCTCTTTCGGGTCTTCCTTGCGGAGTCTTTTCTTCAGCCCGCTTTTTCTCTTGAAGTTACCAATTCCCTTTCATGCGGTGTTCTCTTTGCGGAGTTGTCTGTGTCATTCGCTTCTTTTCATATCGCTTTTGATCGGCATTTCTGCACTGTTCTCTTTGCGGAGAAAGTTTCTTCGGCACGATTCTGTTCACGATGCTGTCAGTCATAACATGATTGTCGTCTTTTTTGAAGTCAAAATTAGCGCTGTTCAATCGTTTCACAATTCCGCCTTACCCGTGCCTGTTTCCTTCTCTTTTGAAGACGAGCTTCGCAAGACTGCTGTGTTTCCAGTTTTCAAATTCATTTTCGTGAATGCAGTACAATATTGTTACTTCGTTCAGATTGCTTTTCTCTGTCGTGCACTTTCCATATTTGGTGGGCCACGCGTGATCGATCCTTTGTTGTTGCTTATGCTGAGCAACCCTGGAGGTCGTATGCCAGACTGACAGGCAGACTGACTGACAGACGAATACTAGAAATACGATAATCGCAGATATGCCCTCGCTCCGTAGTTGGTTTTCGGAAAGCGGGGTTCTTGTTTATTTTCCGCTTGGAGATTATTTTAAAATCTTTTTTACAAACCGTTGTATGGTGACGTCACCAGTCGGCCGCTAAAAAATATTTGTCGCACGGAAGTCTGGTTTAGTTCAGAAAACGTGCACAGTCTGCAAGTTTTCGTGGACACTAGTTGAACTCGCCGAGACAACTTTTACACGCAACTACAGAGTACTCCCGAGACCCGCAAGCCAGGAAAAGCGCAACTAGAATCGTGACTCGATCAGTTTTGCCCAGTCAGCGAAGTCGATCTTCACCACCGAAATTTTTATGATTTTCAAGAAAAGCCGCGATTACTCCAGCCAAGCACATACGTACATATGTTTTTTTTTTACTTTATCAATTTAATACGCTTCTTCGAGTGTATCAAATTCAGAACTGTCAAAGCGAGAGTCACTTGTTTAGTCTCGGAATGTGTGAAGTTTGGCAAGGATTCAATTTTGAACCGACAACAACTTTCAAACCGCGTTTGACGAATTTAAAATCTTTGACAGAAAAAAGAAATTAAGTCACTAAATAATACAAGGTCCGATTGTGTTGAGCGAGCAAACCCGGTCACTAAATAATCGCCGAGCGTAAGCGAGGGTAATAGCAGTAGTATCGCCTTATTTGGAGACTCCAAGCGGGTCGCCATCTCGAACTTTAATTTTCGTCTGTCAGTCAGTCTGGCGTACGACCTCGTTCCCAGGCTGTTAGGCTAGAACTGTAAACCGCCATTTTTGACGTGCGATAGAGTACGAACGGAAGTGATTTTGTACAACAAGATGCAGATACAAGGCCAAGCAAGCTCGACGGACGGCTGTAAACTGCCCGGATATTTTGCCAGTGTATCGGAGGCAAGCTTGCTAGCCGTGAAACGAATTCTTTAAGGCATCGACTGGCCGACCTGAACACAATCCCGGACGCCAGTATTGTGTTAAAACGCAGACACTTCTTCAGAAAGGAATAGCAAATTACAGTCGGTGGAAATCGAACAATCACCATGGCAAATATCACCTTTTACAATAACAGGATTGTAGTTTTCAGAATCCAAGTTTTGACAAGATGACGACGCACAATACAATGGAAAGTGGAATGTTTGTACTGTACGAGGACTGCTCTATACAGTGTATTTTGAAATCACTGAAGACGTAAACAATAGTGTTTTGGGTTTTGTTTCCTTTGCTGGAAAGGAGCTAAAGCTATGGCTTTCAGGAACCGGTGAGTTTTAAAAAATTACATCAATTAACGTACAGTACGCGTATGTTATTTTAAAGTTGTGTTATTATTATGGTATTTCAACAATCGACGCATATTTTGTCGTTTGATGCCCCGGGATCTGTGATGAAGGCCAAGTAGGGTTATATTGAGATCTTTTCGCAAGTTTTCAAAGCTATTTCAGAGTGCCTTCGTCCACAAATAAGATTGTGTCATCCGATTCCTGGCATATTTGCATATTTTCGCTGGCAGTCTGACATATGGAAATGCTGTGAAGTTTTCTCGCCGTGTTTGTTGGCACACTGTATTCAAGGATGAAATGTAACCGGGTTGAAGTGCTCTTGCTTTCTGAAGGCTATTAAAGTAGAAAATACCCGGCCAGAGGCCACTGCTTTCCAAATTAAACAATTACAGTCTATTGTATAATATTGTCTATGGGTGGCCGAATTTGCTCGCTCAACACAATCGGACCTTGTATTATTCAGTGACCGGATTTGCTCGCTCAATACAATCGGACCTTGCGTTATTTAGTGACTTGATTTCTTTTTTCTGTCAAAGATTTTAAATTCGTCAAACGCGGTTTGAAAAGTTGTTGTGTTCAAAATTGAATCCTTGCAAAATTCACACATTTTGCGAGACTTCGAAAGTGTGTGAACAAGAGACTCTCGCTTTGAACAAAAAAAGAACATACACATGTGGTTAGGATACAGCGTTGGCTGGAGAAATCGCGGATAGTGACTAAAAGAACACACGAGTGACCACGAGTGACCACGAATGACCACGAGTCAAAATAAGCTCCTCACGTGACTGTGACGTCATTTTAAATTTAAAACGTAATATCATGCGCCCATGATAAAGTGTAAAATTTTTACTAGCGTCATTTTAAAAAACAAACACTTTGAAGAAAACGCCGACCACAAAGCGTAAAGTACACACAAATATGTCCCTTGCGTGACGAATCACGTGTCAGCGTCGGCTGTAGACAACGTGACACAGCGTGCTGTATTTAATTCAAACTAATGACCCTACCGGACAGATTTGGCTTTATCAGAGAAATTTGAGGCCCCGTCCACACTAATCCGGATAAATTTGAAAACGGATATTTATTTATCCGTTTTGGCCTCCCGTCCACACTAAGACGCGTTTTCGGTGACCGAAAACGGATATTTTCGAAAACGCTCTCCAGAGTGGATATTTTCGAAAACTCCGGTTTCATGTTAGCGTTTTTGGTCAGTCCAGCGCATTAGTGTGGACGGAAAACTTTCAATGCGTTTTAGTTTGAAAACTCCGTTTTCAAATTTATCCGGATTAGTGTGGACGGGGCCTGAGTCTCTTTTAATTAAGTCGTGGGAATTGCTCACTAAATTCACATGGCGTGAGAACCTACATATGATTGGCTGATCGCAGAGATAAGGCCGCTGAGATGTCAAAAAAATTTGCATTTCTGGTCTTCTGCATGGAGTCCGGATAAAAGAAAAACGGAAAGATTTTACTCAAAAAAGTACTACCAAAGTAAGACAACGAAAAGACCTAACACTGGAGTGAAGGACGTGGAGGTTATTATACTATCGGCGACGTGGAAAGTAATAGGGAACCGGCAGAAGAACAGAATTTCAGTAAGGAACAGAGACTGGTAGCCACGTGCGAAAAGTGCTGCAGTCAGACGCCGAAAGAAAGTGATGATTCTGAATCACTACCAAATGCTGCAAAGGAAAGTCCCGGCAGTCGTTTGTATTATAATATTATTCAGACTCGGGGACACCCGATAAGCCGGTCATATAACAACTTATGTTTAAAAGGCTATGTTTAAAACCTGGAACCGGGAACCGGGAACGGGGAACCGGGAACCTGGGAACCGGGAACCGGGAAACGGGAAACGGGAACGGGGAAATGGGAACCGGAAACTGGAAAGGGGAACGCAAAAATTGGGAATTTAATTAGAACAAAATCAAATTACTAGATTTTTGAAGATTTTTTTCTCGGTTTTCGCCTGGTAAAGAAACCTATAATTTGTCTGATTTATCCGTTAGTTACAGTTGTTAATGGGTAAAATGGTTTAAAAACCCGCCCCCACACGAAAAGAGAATATCTGGTGGCCGGCGTCATTGTTGCCAGCTGGCCAATCAGGTTACATTTTCGCCTACTGACGGCCAAACCACGTGATTAATGGGTGCATTAGAAGCCAGTGACCGCTCATTACGCCCGTCTTTCGTTTCATCATCGCATGGTGCACGATGTCGGAGCAAACTTAAGGGTAAGCTTAGAAGTATTCATCCTTTTGAGTCGTTCACAGTATACTTTTACTCACTGAAGATATTAATCCTTAGAGACAATGAGGTGGATCACGAAAGGGGACGACATCTTTAAGGTGAAGAGATCAGCTTTTTATGTATGATTCAAACTCCGTGCGCGAGAAACAAAGCAGCCTATAATTTTAATTTTTGCTAAACAAGCGTGCTTCTTTGACCTTTAGATGCAATTTTTTTCTTTATCGGAGCCCAACTTGGAAGTCAATAGGCTACAGAAAGACGGATTAACTACATTACACTTTTGGAAAGAAAAATCGCTGCGCGGTTCTCAGATTTTCCATATTACACAACATACGTAACTTTTATGGAAAATGAGGAGTCTTATGCAATTTTTATGGAAAATGCGGAGTGTTGAAAAATCTCGTAGAATCATCACTTATCCTTTTAAAAACAGCTTCGCTTTGTTGAGGACTTTGTTGAGGACTTAGATTCTTGGATTGATTGGGTAACTGCCGGTGTCAGGATGTTTGGTGAGTCATGTTTCACCAATACCTGAGTTTGAAGTACTAATCTTCCATTCCGAACTTAAACACACAGAATAGTTAACTACCGTGTTCATGATCAAACGAACTATTGTGTCGGATTTGTAAGCGGGCTCCCGAAATCTAAAATAAATATGGTGACAACAGAGATGTGTAATTACATCCATCTGGGACTCTTTAGTGTTACCACCCAAGTACATTTTTGCAGTAAAGTCTCTAATTAGATGAAAAATACACTCTTTTGGATAGTATACTATGCAAAAGAATGTTGCATATAACTTGATACAGGTCTATCATAATTTAGAATATCACAGTAGTGAGTATATTTTTCGTCATACAATTGACAAAATCGCTTGTTTGATTTGATGAGTTCGTTTGCTAAACAATGGCAGTTTATCATCTGGACTGCAAATTTGATAAATTTGGGAATGCGGACATTTCTAAAATGCGAATATGAACATTTTTGTCAGAGCGTACCCGTCAACACGTTTGATAATCGGTACATGTTAGTATAAATTATAGCTAATTAGATCAATCTGTTCCTGTTTTCACTGATAGCTGCGACTCAGAGTTTTGCTTCATTTTAATTCTCTTTGTCGGGGAAAAAAATGAAAGGATCTCTTTTCAATCCTCGACATGTTACCCTCAACTTTCGACATAGACCCTCGACCAAAAGGTAAACTCTCCATTACATGCTAAATGGTTTGTTGATAAGATCTCGAGTTAAAAGCTTTGACTGTCAAGATGATCAGTTATGAGTTATACCACTGATGTATATTGCTTTAAAGGTCAATTGTAATCAGCAAGTTTACATAATCTCTCGTTCAATAACAAACCGGAACTTTAGTGAATGAATCTATAAACCAAACCAATTAACTAAATCAATAGCATATGTGCACATCGTTTCTCGAATTTTAGCCAAACCGTGCTTTCATTAAAATCGGGCATTAACATTACATTTGGAGGAGGGGTGGGGCACAGTTTTGGTTGGGGCTCAATTTCAAAATGTATAATGTTTCTTTATACTGTTTCTTTATTGGGGGGAAGGGGGTTAACAAAAAGATTCACGGTTACAGATTCCTGGTTCCCGGTTTCCCGTTCCCAGATGCCGATTCCCGTTTCCACGTTCCCGATTTCCCGGTTCCCAGGTTCCCGGTTCCCGGTTCCCAGGTTCCCGGTTTCCCGTTTCCGGTTTCCCGTTTCCGGTTTCCCGTTTCCGGTTTCCTGTTTCCGGTTCCCCGTTTCCAGTTTCCAGTTTCCAGTTTCCAGGTTCCCGGTTCCCCGTTCCCGGTTCCAGGTTTTAAACATAGCCTGTTTAAAACAGTATATAGATAAAATTGATGTCACAGTCACACGAGGGACTTGTTTTGACTCTTGGGGCCAGTTGTTCAAAGTGTGAATAGTGGATGGGTGTTAAAATTTAGCCTTATAGTATCAACTGGATAAGAATTTCTCCGGTGGATAGCGCTGTCCACTTTTTAAACAACTGGCCCTGGTCGTTTGTAGCCTGTTCTGCAGTGAGTTGGTAATGACGTCACTGTTACGCTATGACTACTTTACGCTTTGTGGTCGGCGTTTTCTTCAAAGTGTTTGTTTTTAACGCTAGTGAAATTTTTACACTTCATGAGCGGGTGATTTTACATTTTATATTTAAATTATATTAAAGTGACGTCACAGTCACATGAAGAGCTTATTTTGACTCATGGTCACTCGTGGTCATTCGTGGTCACTCGTGGTCACTCTTGGTCACTCCTGTGTTCTTTTGGTCACTATCTGCTCGAAGGCATTCTAAAATAGCTTTGAAACGTGGAAAGATCACAGTATAATCCTACTTGGCCTTCATCATTAAGTTACCGGGGCATCAAACGACAAAATATACGGCGATTGTTGAAATACTGTAATGATAACACGACTTTAAAATACTGTACGTTAACTGATGTAATGTTTTAAAACTCACCTGTTCCTGAAAGCCATAGTTTCTGCTCTTTTCCAGCAAAGGAAATAAACCCAAAACACTATTGTTTATGTCTTCAATGATTTCAAAATACACTGTATAGAGCAGTCCTCGTACAGTACAAAAATTCCACTTTCCATTCTATTGTGCGTCGTCATCTTGTCAAAACTTGGATTCTGAAAACTACAATCCTGTTATTGTAAAAGGTGAAATTTGCCACGGCGATTGTTTTATTTCCACCGACTGTATTTTGCTATTCCTTTCAGAAGAAGTGTCTGCGTTTTAACACGCGTCTGGGATTGTGTTCAGGTCGGCCAGTCAATGCCTTGAAGAACTCGTTTCACGGCAAGCAAGCTTGCCTTTGATACACTGGCAACATATCCGGGCAGTTTACAGCCGTCCGTCGAACTGCTTGGCCTTGTATCTGCATCTTGTTGTACAAAATCACATCCGTTCGTACTCTATAGCATGTCACCAAAAAATATGGCGGTTTACAGTTCTGGCCTAAGAGCCTGGGAGCGAGGTCGTACGCCAGACTGATAGACTGACAGACGAACATTAAATTTCGAGATGGCGATCCGCTTGGAGTCTCAAAAAAGCGCGATACTACACCATTAGCATCGTGATTATTACCCTCGCAGAGCTCGGGGACCACACGATAACCGTAGATATTACTCGCCTTTTTGGTGTATTTTCGGGATGCTCGATTCTTTTCTATTTTCCGTTTGATGATTATCAATCGTTTACAAACCGCAACGTCCCCAGTGGGCCGGCCACTAAAAAAAATCTTTTGTCGTACGGAGTCTGGTAGTTCAGACTACGTGTAGTGCAGAGTTATGCGTTTTTAAGTTTTCGTGGAAGCTAAACTCCAAATTTTGCTGAGACAACTTTCCAAACGAACTACAGCAAGCGGAAAGCGCAATTAGAATCGTGACTCAATCAGTTTTGCTCAGTCGATCTCGATCTTTGATTTCTTTTTTCTATTATTTTAACAGAAGCCGCGACTGCTCCAGCCAACGCTGCATCCTAAACAAATACGTGTATTTTTTTCACTTTATAAAGTACAAGTGCGAACAAATTTAAAACTGAAAGCAATGGCTGCTTGTTTGTCTCTGAATTTGCTAATTATGCGAATACATTAGTTGTATTGTCTGGGTCACGCACGATTCAAACTAGCGGGAAAGGTTATCTTGCACGAGGGCACTCTCAAATAGCTTTGAAAATTAGCGAAAAGGTCACAACACAATCCTGCTTCGCCTTCATCACAGTCCCGGGGCATCAAACCACAAAATATACGACGACTGTTGAAATACACAAAATGGGAGGGGGGGGGGGGGGGGGGGTTGGGTTATCTAGAGTCTACGTTATTAAAAATTAAGACGTTATTGAAAACTCACCGATATCTTTTCAGTTGTACTTTCTTTATTGTTACTAGAACATGATATATAAGGACAATAGCAATTTTTCAATATTGCAAAATTTATATACAATAGATAATCCATCCAACAATAACGAGATCAATAATAATGCAGCTGGACTGATTTTTGTTTTCTTAAAAATAGTTTGTAACATATGTCTGGTAGATCAATTATTCAGCCAACAATAAAATGTTCAACAATATCCAAAAATTTGTTTTTCGACTTTAAAGTCCTTTAAAACATTTGATAAGCAATTGAAAATATGAATAACTTAACAACCAGAACTTTCAATATTAATTAAATTACCAGATGGTGTGACAAATATTACTCTAGAACAATTCTTGTAAAAAGTCACCAACTTTCATTATCATGAGCTGATAAAAGAATTTACGATGCTCAGCCGTGTACATTACTTGCACGTGGTGTGGAGTGAGACTGGTTCAGTTGGTCGACGCACTGTCCACTCTAGAACCTCTACCGGGAGTGGCCCAGTTGACTGGTTGGTATGGACCGTCCTTGGAAGATTGCTTCCCTTTGACCGTGGGGGCAAATTCTTCAAATATCGTTGATCATGCTGCAGCTTGAGCTTCTTCAGAGCAGACCTCTCCCATGGCAGTTTCTTTACCATATATCTTCAAGAATAAATGTTCACTGTTTTCATCGTCTGAGAAATCACTCTCATCCGAACTTGCCTGTCTTATCTTTTCTATTTGTTCGCTGCTGCTGTTCGCCTTCTCCAGTGCTTCCAGGCTTCTCTGTAACTTCTACAATTAGAGCATTGGGTTAGAATCACACTAGCAGAAAGATCAATGACTTTTATTCAGAGAAGGCAGCGAGGCAATGTTTTGCATGACTATGTATAAAAATATTACTTCAGTCAACGTTTTTCATTGTTCCAAACCAGGTCTTTAAATTTGCTAAAACCCAATGTAAACTTAAACCAAACTATTTTCCCATTTAAGAGGGGCTCCGCGTAAATATCGACTAATAATCACTGAGAGTGGTCGACATCCTAAAATAGTGCCAGCGGTCATTTTCCTCTTTCTCCACTTTTTCTTTTGATTTTATATCCGTTTATTATATATATATATATATATATAGAGAGAGAGCGGTTATCTGAGCGGTCTTTCCTTTCCGGCAGCGTCCTGATCGGGAAAAAAGAACGGTTGTCGGCTGATAGTGCCAAGGTCAATTGTTTGCTCAAGTGCTATGTTCTTTCTTCGCTTCCAACGGCGCGGGTTTGAAGTTACCCAATATATTATGTTACTATTTTGAAGTGGAAACATTGTTCTATCTGCTGAAACTAGTTATTTAGGAGAAAACCGTGTATCATTATCGAATTTTAGTACCCAAAACAGTAAAAAAAAAAAGGACAAATTCACGACCTCGCAAAACTTTGGTGAAGTGATAGCATTTCAAAAATCTGTCAAAATGCTATTTTTACCCGATTTTTATAACAACAACGCGAGACATAGAGCTGACACCAGGCAATGCGTGGTTGAATTTGTTTCAAGACTTATTGTTGAGTTTGTTGTATAAAAAGGGCCTCTGGGTTCGACTCCTTTTTCCCGGTCAGGACGCCGCCGGACAGGAAAGGCCAGTAAAAAAAAAAAAAGAAAAGACATTTGCCTGAACGAATTAAAATTTATAGTAGGTTGGTTGTGATCGTCCGGGTTAGAGTAGTCTCCAGAAAGACTGTTGTTGGTGACTGACGTTTCGGCTACCTGAGCGGAAGTCATCTTCAGAGTCAAGTGAAAGTATTCGTCATCTATCAGTCGTTTGTAAGGTGCATCAAACGCAACCGAACGAACAATAGACTAATCAACAGGACAAAAGAACATCAACTAACCAATAACGAAACACAACCAAGCCGACTCGACCAACCATAGGCCGACATAACTGACCAATCACTTCAACAACCAGAGACATATATACCGCCATCTGACGAATACTTTCACTTGACTCTGAAGATGACTTCCGCTCAGGTAGTCGAAACGTCAGTCACCAACAACAGTCTTTCTGGAGACTACTCTAACCCGGACGATCACAACCAACCTACTGTTCACACTCCTGGGTTCAAACCATTTGCCATGTTAAAATTTATATTTCTGCAATAAGTGGTCCAAGAGCATTATCTTGGCGACATTAGAGATATTCTGATTTTTTTATATTGCACCACTTGCAAAAATTTACAAGTATAACATCTTATAACCAAGATAACTCACTTATATGATGTTGTTATCGTTGTACAATATGTAAACTAAGCATGTGACTTTAATTCCAACTAACAACATAGACAAATATTGTTTTAAATACTTTAAAGGACTTACATTTCGCATTCTTCTTTGCCTCCTACATATAATTCTATGCTGCTCAGCAGTGTTTTTCTTGGCTCTTGTACTGATATCCTTTCTTGACGTAGGATGCTGCAACACCTAAAAAACAACATCAAAACAATATTTAACAAATAGAACAGCTTCAAGCGTGCTCCGTTCAGAAATAAAGCACGCAGCAAGTGACGAGAGCACGAAAGAAGTGTAGGGAGAATCGCGAGCCGAAGGCGAGCGTTTTTCCTTACTTCTTGAGATAAAATATGTTGCCAATGATTTTATCTGACCTGAGTGGTGTCAATTTAGGAATAAGGAGAGCCCGCAGGCCGCGAGATATAAAGCAGCGCAAAATAATGAGCCTCGTTTATATGTCTTTTCCCGCTATTCGTTTCACTTGTTTGCTGTTGTCCGCCACTTTCATTTCTTCTTTGGTAGTGACTAAACTGGATACTCCAAAATCAGGTTTCCGAGAGAAGACTGGGACCGAATAAAATCGTATGTTCGGACTGTTTTCCGAAAACCGTACGACAGTGACGTTGTATCTTGAATATTTTAAAGGTTTGGCGGGACTTTGGCGCACATTAGCGAGATGTCACTATTAAAATGAACAATGAAGCCAACTCTATTTATCAAATCAAACTAGCTGAAACAGCTGAAGAAGTCGAAAATGTTATAAAAATATATGAGATAGACACAAGAAGCGGCTTTGTCGTATACAAGAAAGACAAGAGTTTCGAACTTGGAGTACTTTTTGTTCTAGTGTTTGTTTTTTTTTTATCAAGCTGTTTTCCTTGTGCGCATACATATCAAAGTGTACTGGGAGAGGAAGGATTGCAAGTATGATGGCATTCCTTTTATATACATGAGAAGATTCTGTGGTGCCACCAGGGAAGGGACAAAGACATAAAGTAAACTAACGAAGATGGAGCAATCACTGGTAAGTGCACTTTAAAGAAAATAAATTTGAAGAACTATACATTAATCATATTATAGTAGGGGGGGGGGGGGGTGTGGTCACTGAAAATGAACAAGACTGATTTCTTTTTTGCCAAAAATGGCACTTCTAAATCTCGTGTAAGCGAAGCGCTCGTTCGTAAAATATTGTTTTTACCACTCAAAAATAAAATTCATATCTTCGCGCCGCCGTGTAATATCCTATATATATATATATATATATATATATATATATATATATATATATATATATATATATATATATATATATATATATATATATATATATATATATATATATATAACAAATAAACCAGCTTCAAGGGTGCTACGTTCAGAAATAAAGCACGCAGCAAGTGACGAGAGCACGAAAGAAGTGTAGGGAGTAACGCGAGCCGAAGGCGAGCGTTTTTCCCCACTTCTTGAGTGCTCTCGGCACTTGCTAAGTGCTTTATTTCTGAACGGAGCACGCTTGAGGCTGGCTTATTTGTTTTATAACATAGAACTTCAAAACTTTCAGAATAAAACTGTCTTTTTTCATCAAAAATGTTGGAATGCTAACAGCGATGAAAAAATATTTTCTCCTAAACGGCTCGGCGGTCCGAATTGCCAAGTCTGTACAGTTTCGCTTCAATTTTTCAACCAGGCCGTCTGTTCTATAAAATTAGACAACATCTCACAGTAAAGAACTATATTTCCTGTAGAACTTTGGACTACAAGCATGAAATCATACTGTTACGGAAGAGATTTCTACTATGTTCCTATTACTTTTATGGGTTATATTTTGGGTTATATTTATTTACTCACACTATGAAGTTGATCTAAAAAATCGAGTAATTTTAATACTATCTAGAGTTATTATTACTATATCCATCTGCTACTGGTACTAATTACGTTAGTTAATCCCCTTTACCTCTAATACAAATGATCTTATACCTTTTGACCAATAACTGGCCGGGGTTTTGCAAGTGTTCGCTACCTGGATTAGTTTAACTAAATCTTAACCTTATCGTTTAGCTGGTACCTGTCCTGGAAAGTGTGAAAACCAATGAGTTGTTTACGACCACGCTCTGGCCCTCCTTAGAGGCGGAGCCTATACCTGGTTCAGCGTCATTACGTAATGTTGATTTTCTAATATTTGTTTTTGGATACTTTTACTAGGTTCTTACTGCTTAAGACTTTATAATTTTTACACTGGATAGTAGGCCGGGATTTACTTTACCACTGTTCTTGAATCTAGCTTATTCCGTTTACGCGTAACTAGCTTAAATAGCTAAAGTTAAGGTTTTTCCTTAGGGCGTATGTTATTGAACATCTGCTGCTTCGTAGTCAGGTTCTGACGTAAGCTACTCTATCATTGGCTCGTAGTAGTGACTGACGGCCAAAACTGTCATTAACGTAATCATCACTACTTAAGGCGAAGCACACCCTTGTCATTAGAGTTTGCAGTTAGCCCTAGAGTTGATAATTTGTAACTCTAGTTGGAGTCAATAAATCGGTGTTGGGAAAGGAAGAAGGCCTCCGTTCCTGATCCTCTGGTACCTCTCCGGGGAGTAGTTTTCCCTCGTATCAATACAGTCGGCTAGTGCATAAAATGCAAATTTGAAGGGAATCAACAAATGCTCCAACGGCCGACTCGAAAATTGTGTGAATGAAAACTTACCGATTTCTTGACTCTACCTCGTAGTACAATCATTTGAAGTCCGTCCGAAAATTCTTCAATCATTTTTTTCAGTCACATTGTCGGAAATTCTTTCTCTTACATCACTACAAACACGTCTGTTTGTCTGTCTTCGCCGTTCATGTTCAGTGATTGCTCACGGCTGATCTTCTTCAACTGAATGATTTGCTCTCTCCTTCCTTGTTGAAGCATTCAACTTCATTCAAAGAACCCACTGATGTAATTGTGACTCCCAAATATGCTGTACTTAGGGACAGTGCTTAAACCGAGTCGCTTTCTGCGACGCTGACAAGAAACTTGCCGTTCTTCGACATAGATTTTCCCTCTCCAAACTGTTGAAGTGCTTTTTGATGAGGTCACGTTCTTTGCCGATTCACGGTGAACCGTACTAGGCGGTGCCTTCACTTAAAGCCAAATTTGATCTCGAAGTTGGGCATTGGTGACTCCATTCTCGCATTATTTTCTCTTTTATGCCAGAGGATGACGTAAGCGTGGTTTATAACTTATAAACCACGGGTAAGTGTGGTTTATACTCTGGCAATCCACGGTTTTCGACCAATCAGCGCGTGGCTTGTATCGTGACTATGTTTAAAATATATATATATATATATATATATATATATATATATATATATATATATATATATATATATATATATATATATATATATATATATATATATATATATATATATATATATATATATATATATATATATATATATATATATATATATATATATATATATATATATATATATATATATATATATATATATATATATATATATATATATATATATATATATATATATATATATATATATATATATATATATATATTTATGACCCATCAAATATTTCCTCCCGCGCGTGATTGGTAGAATCGTGACAGGTGACCGAATAACGTCCGCTCGTGAGCGGACGTTATCAGCGAATAACCCCCGCCTGGCGAACTAACGCTGTTTATTGACAATATCCGAACACAGTTTTATACATTTAATCACAAAAATCATTACAAGACGACTACTGAGGAGGACATCAATTTATTGGTTGAAAAAGCAGTTCCAGAAAGCACTAAAAAGCTTCACAGTTTCCGCGCCGTTATTTGCGAATATATATATATATATATATATAGATCTCATTAACCGAGTGTGAGGAGTGGTTGGTAATTTTCTTGTCGCTTTGCTGATCTCCCTGCAGTCCTGCCTCTTTCGCCGCTGTTGCCAGAAACTGTCCGATGATATTTTTATCGAGTGGACAATTTTTGTACCACACATTGCTGCCTTGCTTGCGCTTGTGGTTCACAGCCAAGAAAAATGGGCTCGCGTCAACGTTGGCCTTGGCTGGTCTGTGGCTCTTGAAAGCCTTGTAGACTTTTACCGGACATTGCTCTGTTCCCGTGGCAAAGAGCTTCGGAGCGAATTGGCGCCTGTGCCCGCCTTCTTGCCCATGCCGAGTTTTGGTTCCCCGCTCTGCTTTCCAGATTAACATCTCGCGCTGGGTTTCGGGATCTTTCGCGAGCTCGACTTCTCCCCAGCAGAGCTTACGGCTTTCGTCTCGAACTCTGAAACCAAAGTTCATCGCCATGTACCACCACATCGTTCTCTGGAGTACAGTTGGGTCATGGTCTCCAAACTGGCCTTGCTGAAATAACTTATCTACTTCTTCGTCGGTCAGCTCCCGAGTTGCGTTTGGTTTGTTTCCGAGGCCCTGCTTCACCAGATTTTTCCTTTTAGAGGACAGCACCTCTCTGGAACGGGAGAACTCCTTATCTTTTAATATGTTGAACGTCGCATTTTTCTCGGTCAGGTGGCGCTGAATACTCCTCTGAAACGTCGTGAGGGTGTCGGGCTCGTACTCGCCGCCATCTTTTTTGTTGACGTCTTTAAAGAACTTGCACAGAGTTTTGTCGAGCTCCTTTACAGGTATGTTTTCTACTTGTCGGTGCTCGTTCATTTGACTCGCAAAACCTGTAGAAAATGTTCATGTCACTTCTGGTTTTCCTGACAGTATTTGCTGACTTTTGAGCTTGAATAAACTCGTTGATTTCTTGGCTGTCAGAAGGCTCACTGTTTTCTTCATTTCCTGTGTTACTTCAGAAGGCTCACTGTTTTCTTCATTTCCTGTGTTACTTTCCATTGTCTCAGGTTCGGAAAACGAAAACCCAAAAGTAGGCTGTGAGTCGTTTGAACCGTCGTCCATGTATTGTTCGTGGTACCGCTGCAAATATTTCTCAAAATTTTCTTGTTCGGCCATTGCGTAATGTAAACACTGGCTTTGAATCTGAGCGGGCCGTACAGGAAAGTATTGCCCGCTCAGACAACCAATCAGAATGCGCCATTTCGCGCGTATATATATATTTATTATATGGCACTGATACTACGCACGCTACGATTGGTTAATTTACCGGTCCATACTTTCCTGTACGGACCGCAAATTGATTTTACGCACGTTCTGATTGGTCAATTTTACCGGTCCATAACTTACTGTACGGACCGCAAAATCAGTTTGCACATGTGGATCGCAAATGATTACTCGAAAAGTTGCTAAACGTTTGTCATAAAAGGCCCAGAAGTGCAATGGGGAGTTTAAACGTTCCGGATACTCACTGTTAAGTTATGATGATCGGGGAAAGTCACAATCTTGGAAAATGACCGTTACGAAGAAGGAAAACGTCCGAGGAAAAAATTGCTTGCGACCTCAGCCGTCATTGACAACAAGTGCTGCAGAGTATGGAGGGTTGTTTCACCCCTGTGTTAAAATTTGCACACTTGCCAGGAAGAAAGTGGAAAGCGAACAATCCACCGTGAACAGTTATGACTAAAACCGTGCAAGAATCAAGTTTTGCAGACATGTTTGCTCGTCATGGCGCACTGTGAAGACTGTAAATAAATTTTTCACAATGCACGAGAACTCTGTATTTCGAAATCACCGACTGGGACAAAAACGCCGTGGTGATTTGAGGACGTTTATTTTGCTGGAAGAAACCTAAACGCTCCACGAGGAGGCAGGAAAATTAAGCGGTGAGTTTTGAATAATATAACTTTCAACGATGTGTCAGTCGCAGTTTGAGATGAAATGATTTTCTTTTAGTGCCATTTTGCCTTCTACATTATTGTACGTGTAAGAAACTTATTCAAAAGAATAAAAAATACTCTGAGTTACAAAGCAGTTTCTTCTGGAAAGAGATAGGACTGAAGTTTTTTCTAATCTTTAGTGAGCGAGCAAGGGCGAGTTCGAGTCGTTCACCGAATAAAGCTCACTGCAGTGTCGTTGTTTGACATACGCTATGGGCCATTTCATTCAGCTCAGAACAAATTAGTATTTATCTAGGCAGTTGGTTCGACAGACGCTTATTTTCTTTCAAGATTTTCAAATCGGTAGAATTGTAAGCTGTTAACTGGATTTGTTGTGAAAACAAACGTGCGTAATTCATGCCTGATCGCGATTGATGTTGTTGAATGAACAAGACGAGTACTCGTTGGGGCCTTGTTTTATGTTTGCCGAAAGATCTAAAGCCATATAATAAATATCTTATTAACCTCGTTTGCTTGGTCCGTACCGTAAGTTATGGATCCTCGTTTTTTTCGTCGCCTTATGGCCCTCGCGCGAAGCGCGCTCGGGCCATAAGGCGACGAAAAAAACTCGGTCCATAACTTACTGTACGGACCGCGCGCTCGGTTAATAAGATCTATATATACAAATGAAGCTGATTAATTATATATATATATATATATATATATATATATATATATATATATATATATATATATATATATATATATATATATATATATATATATATATATATATATATATATATATATATATATATATATATATATATATATATATATATATATATATATATATATATATAATTAATCAGCTTCATTTGTCATCAATTTACTTATATTTACTTCAGAGTAACAGGTCAGTCTTTGTACACTAATAACCGGACAAAATCTAATACCTTGGTCTAGTGACTATTCATATCAGTAATATATGAATAATTGCACCTCACAGGAAATGTATGGACGGGAGAGGGGTGGTGAAGGGGGTAATCAACAGAACTTTTGTACAAGGGCCCGAGACGTACAAACAAAGCATTTAATACATTGCATCTTCACACAGCTATAATATTGTTTTGTTTAAAGAATAATTTCCCTTGCATCACGTACTTTATCGTGCCCATAATAACAGGAACTATTAATTTAGGTAATTATTATTGAAATTCTTTCCATTGTTTTAGATTGAAATAGATGCACCATTTCTTCACACAGCTAACAACCGAAGGTGTACGAAAAGTTACTCTTGGTATCTAAAGTTACATGATTGTAGTACACTTATAGTACATATCATTACAGTTTATATCAGACCATGGATATAATTTCACCGATTATTATTATTACTAACAGCTCTTTTTCGAAATGTGCGCCATTTCCTTGAAATTCTAGGGTTGTAATTTACATGTTAAACAAAAGACTTCGCTCAACATATGAACCACAGGGCCACTACGACCACATCTTGACTCCTTCAGCTTGACTTTGATTCTTAAATATTATGTAAATACAATAAAAGAAGTTGTTAGTGCATAAAATTCCCTCTAATAATAACACTGCTTTAAAACCTGATTTTGGAGTATCCAGTTTACCACACTGGATACTCCAAAATTAGGTTTCCAAGAACTGAGTTAAACAGGTTTGCACAGCACTGTATGTTCCTTTCTTACACATGCACAATAGCCTGTATGTATGTGGAACCTTATTTTAATGTGTTACTTCCTCTACGAGAGGACTTTACAAACCTTACCTTTCATTTCTCAATTTTGATAATAATCCCCCCTAACAGCTCGCGCCTACGGCGCTCAACCATACTCTACACCAGCCAAGCCCCCTTCAAAAAACCTGGATCCGCCACTGAGTTTATACTTACATTGAGTTTCTTTTGTTTTTCAGTCAACATATGAATGTGAAGATATGAATGAGATGGTAGAGGGCATGGCCAATCTGACGATTGAAGAGGACAGTCCTGCAGAATTTGATTGCCTTGTGACTCAGAGAGGAAAAGTTGGCAGTTTTCTGGAAGGTTGTGGAACCGACCTAATGCCAAGGTTGACATACAGCTTGAACGCCGTCTCGGAAAAAAAGTAGAAGAAAGTACGTCCAGAAAGCCAGTGAGGCAGTGAGCTCTGTTCTCAAGGTCATAGCCGAAGATGAAGCAGGAGACTGGAGCCTGATAAAATCCTCTGGGGAAGTTGATAGCAGCTTGGTAGACCTGACGGTCCGGAAGACCAAAAGTACTTGAAAGCATTATCTGAGGCCTACCACAATGCCACAACCTGGTCTTCAAGGCGCCAGATTCTCTCCATCATCAGCGATATCGTAAGCATTCAAGATATTTCTTCGTTTATCCCCGATATTTCTCGATATCGTGTGACTCTTGCCAGGAAACATCGTCTCTTGCACGGACGCGGAGCAACCGTCCCAAAAGTAAAGCGAGCACGATTTAGGATCACTGACACTCAGCTGGACCATTTCCTCTCATTCATAACTGGACCACACATTGTCCAAGATTTACCTTTCGGCCAGAAGAATCTAAAGTTCTCCACCGGAGAAACAGTGAAGACCCCAAATGTTGTTCGAGTTATGATACCTGAACGCATTATTGACCAGTACCTTCAGTTTTGCAAAGAACTTAACTTTAAGCCAATGGGAAAGAGAACTCTCCAGAGAATTCTTTCCGTTTGTGCTGCATCGACGAGAAAATCTCTCCAGGGTTTAGACTACTTGCAAGACCTATTTGCACCACGAATCACAAACTATAATCTAAGAGATGTGGAAAACAAACTGAACCTGCCAAAACCCAGGACAGAATATTTAAAACGTAGCTTCAGCTACAGTGGGGCATATCTCTGGAACAGTCTTCCCCACGAACTTAGAATGTCCTGTTCCATCAATCGCTTCAAAAGAGGCATTGATAAACTATTTTCTACAGCGGACTCCCACACGGCAAACATGTAAAACAGTTTTATTGATACATTAACATTTTTATGTAAATACTTTCAAATAGCTTCATGCACTGATGTTTTGATAGACTGATGTTTTTACCGTGTTTAAATAAAGATTAAAGTTACAGTTACATTAAGTCCAAATTTCGGAGTTAATGTAACTCTATACCCTGGAGTAGAAATTACTAAGGGCCGAGTTGATGATATTCCCATTTTTGGAGTTTAGTTGTGATTTTCTCTCTCAGTTCTGGCTAGTGGGGTCTTTTGCATGTTTTTCTCTATTCCTTTTTCATGCATAGTTTTTTTTTCAGTGATCTCTTGCAAACAAAATCAATACAAAGAAGAATATAATCCAATTCATATTCATTATATAGTGGTTCGTGTAAGTGCGCACCTCCCCCCTCTCCCCATATGCATATATTTTTGCGCCAAATCAAATTGATTGGATTTATAATCCCCCCTCCCCCAAGGCGACAACTCTTCCAGCACTTTTGAGTCACGTGGGTCATCGAAAATGGCGGACTGGCACCGTGTGCAACGCAGGTTACTTTAAAATGTATTTGACGCGGTCTCTTAAACGTCTTCAAGTCAGAATGCACAGGTGAGATTTCTTTTGTTCCTTGTGTGTGGATATCACAGACAATCCGTTTTTGGAGTTACTTCAACTCCTTCAACGTATTTATAAATAATAGCTCTCTCAAGTTAAACTTACTGGCGCCAACTTACTAATAAACTAAATCGATATATTTCTAATCCCATAGTTGTATATCCCAGTTGTAGGAGTTACGACGATAATGAGTCATGGAGGACAAAATTGAAAATATGACGGAATCGGAAAGTATAACCCCTCGGAAATGAAATGGTGTTAAATCTTAATTGTAAAATGGTAAAGCCTTGATGAACAAACGTGAAAAACATGGTTTCCTGGTCCCCCCTTGTCATACGTCAAGTAGTTATGACTTGGGTATTATCCTGTGTCTTTGATAGAGAAAGGCCAAACACTTCAATAGGGCACTCCCAAGGGGTTGGGTACCCAAGCTTGTGTTATTCCCCAATGAAGCGAGAAGAGCATTTCACCAAAGACATTCAGGGGGTATCATCGGGTAACCAGCCCGACTCATTGTTGCCAGGATCTTACGAATGGACTTTGTTTTTTGTTTTTGTGGTCTGCCATGCTCGGATCTAAACGTGAACAGTGCATGGATCCTACGCAAAACACTAAATATTTCCCCCTCCTAATGAGAGTTACATCCTTTGGATTATCCTATTGATTATCCTAGGTACAGAATGTCAGACCATGAGCTCCTAGGTAGTTTAGCTGACATTGGCGCACCATATGTTGTATTTTAATATTTCCTGACTGTGCAAAACTGATTGAGTCATGATTCTTTTCTTGGCTTGCTAGACAGTCTAGTCAAGTCTGTTGTTGCGTGTAGAAAGCTGTCTCGCAAATGTTGGAGTTAAAGTTCACATAAGCCCAAAAATTATATCTTCACAATCGATTCTACATAAAGTAAATAGTTGACTATTAGATTATTTCTGTGTTTCAACATTGCGCCTAAGTTATAGAGGTTACTTTATATTTCGAATTTGGTAATGACGTGACGTCAAAGGAGTAATTCAATGTTATTTCTTTCTCTTCGTGATTGGAACTGTTTCCAGATTTATACAAAGTATTTGGCAAAATCATTTACACAGAATTTAAATATAAAATGGACGTTGATAAAATGTCAATTATCCCTGCCAACAAGATTTTGTATAATAAATTGTTCCTTCTTTGACGTCACTTCATCACCATATTCAAAATATAAACCTTTATAGCTCAAAGGCGCAGCGTTAAAACGCAGACTTATTCCAATAGTCAACATATTTCCGTCATGTTGATTCGATTGTAAAGATATCATTTTTGGGCTTATGTGCACTTTAAGAATGTCCATGAAAAATCTGAAAACGCATCGCTGTGCACATTGTCTGAGCTAAACCAGACTGCACTGCGGCCGACTGGTGACGTTGCTATACAACTGTGGTTTGCAAGGACAATTTGCAATGATATGAAGTTGCACGATGGTCACCAAAAATTATTAACAACTGAGTAAGTGAAAAAATGCCCCTGGTTTAGTTTATAGTACCAAGGTCATACCTTATGCAAACATATTTTGTGTTGCATCTGCCTCCCATTGATTTAGTTTAATTGAGAGGTAGAAAAGAAGCAAACTGTTGATGGAATGCCAGCCTTGTCTCGGGTATGGCAGGATCAGTCACCTCATAACTTTGGAAGTGCTCACTGAAGTGCACCGTTTCCTTCTTTGAGACAACAAAACATTGTTAATGTCTCGGTCCAACATGAGTATCTTAATGACCTCCCAAAACTGGGGCAAGTCTTCAACATGAGTATCTTAATGACCTCCCAAAACTGGGGCAAGTCTTAATCCATCATAGCACAGATGGACCAGACATCCGACCTTGTACTTTGTGCCCAGAATGGACACCCACTTAGCCCTGGAAGAGAATTAGATTTCATCAGTTAAAAGTAGACATCAGCCTTGTACCAGACATCCAGTCGCACAGACAAACACTCATACAAGACTCCAACCGACTTTCGTTCGTGCCTGTGTGCAGGCTACAATTTGTAGAGATCTGTAGAAGTGTACTTGCATGTCAATAACATGGCAATAGCTGAAAGACGCAATTCATTTATTCTTTCGCTAATATTTTGTTATTGCAAATCATCGATTATTCCTCTATCTTGGACACTTATTACTTTTTATGTTTAGTAATGTTCAATGTGTTAAACTCAAGTATCATGGTTACACGCTTGTTATGTACCATTAGTTTATGCCCTTTACTTATTCAAACATCGGTCTTTGTTGGTCAACTTCTGGGTACTCGGCCGCTATCAAGCTGGCATAGATTGATGCACCCACATAGGTATTGACACCTGCTGATAATGGAAAGAGTACAAGGGTGATTTGGCATTAAAATTTTGAGGGTGAGGTGAAGTTGTACTGTGTAGTTGGAATTGCTTGTTGTAACCACCTGGTCCTGTTTCAGTTCTCTTTGCAGTGAATGTTGTCATGCTCCCCTCTGAAGCTTGGAGTTTGTAGCACAAACCCTCTTGGTGACGTTTCCCCAATGTGAGTGGAAGATTGATGAAATTACCAATTGCAGCCCCCAGCCGTTTGAAATAGTGGTGCTTGGCCTCATACTTCATGTACCAACAAGAGGGCCAAGCCTGTAAATAATCAAAGGTTAACATAGTTTAATGTTGCCTATGGTACAAAGCATGTTACATGTTGCCCCTGGTCCTGCAACCAACTACATCAAAATGTATGATTGCACGTACGTTTGTTTGTCGCAGATGTACTCACTGAAGAATAACCCTTGGCATGTAGTGCATCTTTGGGATTATTGTGCACACGGGGTAAAAATTCCTGAATCCCTCATGGTGCTGCTCAATCAGGACTTGGAGATATAGCAGTTGATCCTTGTTGAGGATGGGTGAGAATATTATTCTGACTATCTGCAGTAGATGGCAGAATAACACCCAGTGGTCATCATCCTCTGGTACCATATTACCAACCAACAAGGGTAAGTTCAGGGCCAAGCACCACATTTGTTTTGCTATAATAAACATAATCTGACATTAGTGTACATGCCGCTTTTAAGGTGGTACTGGAGGCTGCAATGACTTTCTCGGATTTGAACAATTTTTGCACCTTCGAAAATTCTTACAATAAGGAGCTTGTGTGCCAAGTTTTACGTCCATGCGCCGAGCCACGTTGAAGATATAAGTATCCAAAGTTCGTTTCTAGGTACGGGTTTCGCGGCAAAAAGCGATGAAAATAACAGAGCTCCCTGGAGGTTGTGGTTTTACCGACGCGCAGTCCTGTTGTGAATTTTGACAGTTTTAGCACCTTCCACCTGAGTTACTTCAAGTCTTTGATTACACTCGTGGTCAAAAATCCTCTAGTGTTGCTTAAGAAACACAAAACATGGTACGTTTACGACTCTATAATTATTTCGAAAGAACATTCTTGTAGTTTACGGTGAATAATTGTCACACAATTATTTCTGCACTGCCCGCTCGACGTGATGTTGCCGGTTTTGTCTTCGCCTGCCACCAACACTACTTTCCGCGTCAAAACAAATATTTTTCTGACTCGTACCTTCCCAACATCGACTTAGTTACATTCAGAGTCGACGGGCAGCTACATAATAGTGGTCGTTGCTGTGTATTCAGACCATTTAATTTCGTAACTCTCACAACAATGGCCGGATCTGTCAACATCCCCGCAGCGACGTGACGTTACCAGGAAAAGGTGTTACTGTTTATACCTGCCCCATGTGATTGGTTTCGCGGGAAATAATAGAGCTTCAAATATGGACTGTTTTGCCTTTTTTGAGGCTGTAGCTCCCAGTCTTTCGCTGAGACTTACGTTATCGACAAATCCAACATGGCGGAAAGAGTGAATGTCGAAAAAGCGGCTGATTTCGCAAGTTTTCGACCGTTCTCCGTGAAATAAACAAAACCTGGATGAAATCGGGCATACGTTGGACCAAGCATCCTTCAGAGGTTTCAATGAAGGAAGATGAAACTTGGCAGATGTAAACTGTACTAGAATACGAAACTTTTCACCGCAGTGCGTCATCGAATGACCTTTCGTTGTCATTCTTTGGCTCGGCAAATCCCGTTTTTCGTATTTCGGTCCTAAAGTAGAGTACGTTCAATTTTCTGTGACGCACTGCGGTGAAAATCTTTAAATTTATGTCAAGAGCCTTCAGTGAACATTTCAAAATGAAAAGTCGAATCGTTGCCGAGAAATTTTCTTTCAACTCGGCCGTCTTGGTCGTTAATAATTAATTCAAATTCCTCAAATTCTAAACATTTCAGAGAAACGCGAGTATTTTTTTCTGATTTCCCGTGCATTAAAGTATCTACTCTGAAAATTTCAGCCAATTACAGCCAATTTTTTGTGATGTTACAAACACATAAAATAAAGGCCAAAAAACGCCAAAATGATAAAATTTGCCTCCAGTACCACCTTAAGAGTACAATAGTTGCATTTGAACAGTGTTACAAGTTTTTCAAAAGTGGAGTGAAGGGTGGCCAAATAGTACTCATTCCAAAAGGGTTAAAAGCCTTTCAGGATAGCAAGCAGGTAACAGCATGATGTGTGATCTGTTTAATTATCGATATACATTAATTCATACAAAATGTATAGTCTCATTTGTAACTTAATACATTTAGACTTCTTTCACAGAGCGCAGAGGAGTTCTTATTTTGAGTTGCTTTATTATGTAAAACCCTATATATTGACTTACATGAAGGATACCGCAGAACAAGTACTTCGCGGGCGCGCGAATACATGAGAATACCGCAGAACAATTACATTGCGGGTGCGCGGAGGCATACGTAGAAGGGATGAAAGCTTTTTTCGTCAAAATTTCGCTTCCCCGTAACTCGTGACCGATTGCATGAAATCCCATTATTTTTCGAAGGTGATGTTATGATTAGGTATTCTGTAAATCCCTACAACGCAATTGCCGTAATTTAGTTCCAAATGTATTGCTTGCTGGTTAGTTATTTTAACAAATTTACGGTCGTTTCGTACAATGTGGACTGTAACATACTGGTGACGGAAGTGACGTTATGAAGCCAATACGCGCATGCTCACGGGTAAGTTACAAATCGCTGGCTCAATTTGGTATTATTGAAATTTTCTCTTGACGCTCTGCTTTCTTTGTTCTTTGTTTTTTTTGCCATATCACGAGTGCACGCCAAATTAATGTGGATAAATCAGTCGCTTGATGTCAGCCAATGCAAATCACAATGTTGTCGGGTGAGTTGCACCTTTCTTTGTTTCTTTTGTTTAGCACAAAGGAGCCAGCTGGCTAGATCTAAACTTAGCTCTTTCAAATAGTTTGAGTTCCCTATTAATGGGCTGCTGACCGTGTGAAAACATGTTGTCGTTGTGGTTTTGCTCACATTGACTCTAAGAGAGAATTGTTTGCGTGTGTGTGTGTGTGTCTTGAAGAGTACAGAGCCAGGTTTATTTTCATGTGCTTGTGCTGTATTGAACTCGAACCATTACAGGAAATGCGGAACAATATAAATCACAACACCACCGCTGGCTCTCTGGCGATCAGCTATTTTTGTGTGCATGTTGCACGATATCACCATAAAATTAATGAAATAAAAGGATTGTCAAGGACGTATACCCAATGGATTTGCCAGTGTCAAGAGTGTCGTACCTGTAGGGGATTGTGACTCCAACCAGAAACATTATGGCATACTACAACATGGATATAGTCCAGGCTGTCTAGGAAGTAACACATATTGGCAACAATGCCGGTTGTAACTTAAAGCTTCTTTAAGATCCACGAATCACGAGGATTTATCACCGTGCAGTTAATCTGCAATTATGGTACGGGTGGAAAATGCAGATTTTACACTAGAAATACGATAATCGCAGATATCCCCTCACTCTGGCCTGGCATATATTGTTTTGGTAGCTCAACAACAGCAGCCTTTTGCTCTGCCTTTTACTAAAGTTTTGACGCAAAAAAAAATGGAAGTTTGTGTCTATTTTATGAGGCCTTAATGTTACCAACTTTTTGTAGTTGATGTCAAGCATGTCAAAAAAAGTTTTTAACACTTTTGCTACACAATCCCTTGGAGGATAAGGGTATAACAACTATCACGAACTTAATACAGGTAAACAACCCTTTCACTCCCAAGTTTAAAATGCAGAATCTTTCAGCTTTAATTTCAAAATAAATTATATAAATTAATATTATATAAAATATGTAGTGAGAAGTGACAGTTCAGTCAGCATTCATCTAACCAACACGGTATAAAAGCTGCATTTTCTTTACTGTACAATACAGTACATTTCCAACTGAAGGAGAAAATTGAATTTCATCACTCTTGGGTGTGAAAGGGTTTAAACTTGTTGTTACAATATTGGTTACTGTCTATCTTGGTGCTGGTCTTACTAACATGTTATTGCCACTTATATTACATATTAATTGAACTGAAGTTTTCCTTCATAAAAAGCAAACAACCTCTAACAAATAAGTAACTAACAAAACCTTGTGTCAGAAGGGAACACAGAAAAAATACTTGGCTCTGAGCATGTCGTCCACTTGAGCACAATACAGTACCATTCTAAATTTTAAGAAAACACCCAGATATAATTTTTCTTGGAGTTACTTGACAGAGTATACAGGCCAGTGTCCTTGAGAACATTTTCCTTTGGCATTCTTGTTAGAGACATCATCATCGAGTTCACTTTTGGCTCCTGACAGTCTTACACTTTCATGATGTCAGTGACTTGGTATACGAGGATCCTTTAACTGCACAGGAGTTGACTTCTCAGCCTGATTTCTTCACTTGAACATTTCCTTTACCATGATCTTTTTGGAGATGAAAACACATATTCAGGTTTTTGTCTTCACTACATATTGTTGCAATTTATTGTACAGTACTTACCTATAAACAACACAGAAATTGAACTTCCACTTGGACTGAAGTGTAAGTTTAGCCAAGGAACCTCTCTATTTGCTCCTACAAAAATCAGAAAGACAAAATTTTCAAGAGGATGATGAGATAATTCACAATGATGTACACATTACAATGCACTTTCATAGCTAACCTGTACTATTGATCCACAATTGACATAAATCTTAAAAGGATGCTGCAAAGGATCTAGCGCACTGTAAATAAATACTTGTTGTCCTGGAATGTTAACACGAACAGGTCCTAAATTGAGAACATTGAAAAGTGTTTCACAGTACACTGTAGGTGATAGCAATATTTAGTTGAAGAATGTGTGATAAAGAGATTGTACAACAGGAATTCAGATAAAACAAAATTTCACCATGCATCCTTTGTTCAGCTGTTATTCGTTGAAAATAAACAATGACAACGAATGGCCATATTGCTATTAATGCATAATTGTTCAAATTTGGCCATCAATACACAGAGGTCAAAAATGTAAACACAACCATAAAAGCCATACAGAATAGTTTTCAATTTTTACCTGCCCCTTGCTTCTTGATGATAAGAACGGGCAGATCACTCACATTGGCTGGAAGAGTGCTGAGAAATCCCTGAACATCCTGTGGCAAGTTGACGACATGACCTTTGTACCCACGCTGGCCGCCGTGTTTCCGGTAAACACACATGATGGGGAAAGCTCTGGCGATCAACTTTTCCTCTACTTCGGTGAGGTCCTGTAGTTCTGCAGGCACTGTTCCAGGATCCATGTCGTTGTCAGCCGAGAAGAATGGACACGAAGTCTTTTTGTCGCGCTTGCACCTGGTGCAGGTGTAGTTCTGCTCGGGCATACTTTGGTTGGTGATCGGCCATGTTTCTTTGCATACTTTGCAGCGTAAGTGTCGGAGATTTTCCTCAAAGCGGTGAAAGGCAGTGAGTTCCTCCTGTGCCCACTCTTGTTCGTGAAATGGAGGAGTCTCTGGATTTGCCCACCCTCGGTTATGCAAATATTGTTGTTTCTGTCTGCGACGTTCTTTGACAACTGCAGCACGTTGTTGTCGGCGTCGAGTGTTGGCTCCATTTTCAGCTTGAAGCCTGTGGGTATTCTGTTCAGACGATTCATTGGCACGTCGAGAAGCTACTCGCTGGCGATTGGATTCTCTTTGCGGAGTTCTCTGCTTGGCCCGCCTTTGTTTCTGCAGTTCCCGACTTGCGTTCAAGCGTTGTTCTCTTTGTGGAGTCTTTTCTTCGACCCGCTTTTGCTTCTGAAGCTCCCGTTTTGCTTTCAAGCGTTGTTCTCTTTGTGGAGTCTTTTCTTCGGCCCGCTTTTGCTTCTGAAGCTCCCATTTTGCTTTCAAGCGCTGTTCTCTTTGTGGAGTCTTTTCGTCGGCACGTGATTGTCGTCCTTGGCGCTGTTCGATCGTTTCACGATTTCGCCTTGCCCGTGCCTGTTCCCTTCTCTTTTGAAGACAAGCTTCGCGATACCGTTCTAAGTCTTCAAATTAATACATTAGCGTCGTGATTATTTCCCTCACTTCGTTCGGGGATAAGGTAGAAGTGCAGATAGATTAGATTATAAGTTCAGTATTTTTCAGGTGAACTGCAGTAGCTCATTGTAGATTTGGTATACAAGGGTCTGTGTCATGTGTATTTTGGGGGTATTGCTGGCTCTAGTAAAACCTTCCTGGCCAATCATATTTTAAAGGCACTGACACCTTCCACCAATGTTGCTTGCACATGAATGCAACTGGAAATGCATGCACCAGTAGAAAATGTAGCTTTAGATCAGGTAGAAGTACACTCAGGTAGATTAGATAGTTGTTTTGATTTTTTTCAGGTCGATTACTCTCAGTGAACGGCAGCATCTGATTGTAGATTTGGTATGCAAGGGCCACAATGTGTACTTTGGGGTATTGCTGGCTCTGGTAAAACCTTCCTGGCCGAGCATATTCTAAATGTACTGACACCTTCCACCAATGTTGCTTGTACATGTACAACTGGAATTGCATGCACATTATATGGTCCACAAATATCAACACAGACTCTGCATTCATTCTCTGGGATTGGGCAATGCCGTGGCAGCAGAGAAGACCTGCTGCGAAATGTGCTGAGCAATGAAGGCTGTTAGGAGAAGGAATACATTGTGCAGAATGTCAGAAACTCAGATGAAGTTTTTGGTGGCCTTCAAGTTGTGGCATTCGGAGATTTTTTACAGTTGCCCCCTGTACCCAGTGCTGTTGATGAAGGCAAATATGCATTCCAAAATCATTACTGGAGTATGACATTTCCCCATCAGGTCTTACTCCAGGAGAGTTTTCGTGCCCACCAAGATAAAGAATTTGTCAGCCTCCTTCAGGGATTATCTAAAGGGCAATGTAACGATGAATGAGAGGGAATCATGCAAAGCCTAAGTAGACCATTGAACCCCAAGGATTATGGCCTTTCTTTCATCCCGAAAGTCTACACACTAAATGAGGATGTGGACTATGCAAACATGTGTATTCTTGACAGTCTGCCTGGCAAAGCAGTGACATTTCAGGCTCATGATGTTGGAGAGAAGAATCGGCTTAACAGAGACTTACTTGCAAGTGCTAAGTTAACTTTGAAGGAGGGACGAAGGTCATGTTCATTTATAATGTGAATGAAAACATCAAAAATGGTGTGCACACGGCTGTTTCAAACTGCCAAATGTCGCCATTCGGTCCCAGTCCACCAAAACGCGCTAACTGCTCGGTCAGTCAGCCTCGCGCTGGTGTGACGCAGCGTGAGGTCACACACAGCGTTGAGACGTAAACAGATGAATTGTTCTCTCTTGCACTTACTTCGGTCGATCGAGATGAGCCGCGGTGGTTTTATCCGAGGGAATGTCAAGACTATTGTACAAGTAGTACCTAGTGTGTTTGCCGTTTTGGCGAACTTTTGTTCAGTGCTCAATTTCAAGCTTGGTTTTTGACTTCAAAAACAAGACGACAGAAGTGGCAGTTTGCTTGGGAGAGAAGTCAGCAATCGACAGTGGAAAGCAAAGGTAAGAGTGAAGCTCTGTACTTTACTTAATTATTTCTTTTAGATTTAGTTAGCTAACTATTTTTTTAGCGTGTATTTGGGACGATCGAGGGAAGGCACCGCGTGTTGATTTCAGTTCAAACGTTCGCCGTTTTGGTGTTTTCCCGCCTTCTCATCTGTAGCGGCCGTGCACAGACTCCCGCTTTTTTCAGGCTTCGGTCGATCATGGAGGCTCCACGAAGGTAGATATAAAGATTGACACGTTTCAGCAATTTATCTCACTTCGATTTCCTTCGGCGTATTTCATATGTGCCTTTGAAATGCAGAGTGTACAAATGGCCGGCGCCGCCGAAGAAGAGAAAAAGAGTTGTCCCCCGTGGCGTCCAGTTCGTGGACGTTGAAATGTAAGAAGTGGTGTTTTGATTTGCCTAAAATTTATTTACCGTAAATTACCGATGTTCGTTTGGAATTTGTATATGTAGTTCACCCAAGGAAGCCCAAAAACAGGAGGAGAAAGAGAAGAAGAGGAGAGAAATGCTCGAGGAGCAGAAGGCAAAAAGCGAGAAAAAGAAGAAAAGAAAAAAATCCTTTTTAAGTTTCGGAAGACGTGTGGTACACGTTATGTTATTTTTGTGAGCGTTTACGGCGTGGAAATTCAAGGAAAATGCTGTGCAATCTGTGAAATAAATTGTTGATGATTTCCGTAATTCGATTTTCCCTTGATAAATATTATTGTTTGATAACTTTTGCGTATCATTATGTCCAACCTGCATTTATCCCAAAGGAACGGCTCTCTGATTTAAATTTCAAGTTCGTGGACATTAAAATGTAAGAATTGGTGTTTCGATTTTCCTAAAATTTGCTGGCCGTAAATTACCGATGTTCGTTTGAAATTTTTTATGCTGGGCCTAAGGGCCCAGCATATAATTGTTTTCACCCGAAAATCACAGCGTAGGTATCATGACAATTGGTCCCCCCTCTAGGATTTTGAATTTTGATTGACGTGTAAGCAAAAATACTATATTCTGATTGGATAATGTTCACGTGCAAGCGGCGTGGAAACCTTTCTTTTCTTGGCTGAGTTTCAAAGTATGTAACGTGAGATTTTTGTTGACGTATACTTGCGCTCTTGCGGTTTTTGTTCATTATATTCACTTTCGCATTTTTCTTCGTCCAGCTGGTTAAAACTAAGCGAAGGAAAGCAAACATAATCAAACGATACCATTTCGACAAGCTGAAGTGGCTCCCGGCTGAGCTTTTCAGCTTTAACATAAGCTCATCAAACAACCGTGAATTCATCAAAACCGCGGTGATAATAGCTCAGAATGAAACAGGCCGACTGGAAAACGTGGTAGAAGAAACGCAATGTAGAAGACGAAAAACAGGTAAGTAATGAAGTACAAGCTACAATCATTAGTAAAAAATGCATTGAAAGATTTACCTAGCGTTTGTCAAACATATCGCGTTTACAGTTTTGTTGAAAATGTCTTGAATTTTTTTTATTTAGTATTTTACTGTGGAGTATTGATGGGAGTAATAGGGACTTTAAGATACGACGACGCGACAGCTGTAAGACGCCGCCGGAAATAAATCGTCAGCAGTTTTAGTCATTGCGCATGCGTGCTCTAACTTGTGCCGCGTCATGCTCACGTCCAGAACGCGGGATTCGGGTGTTTGACGTCCTGTACAGAACGTGGTAAGTACTTTATATTTCTTCAATTATCTGGTCGATGCGATTAAAAAGAAAGAACGTTTGTATGTTTGTATGGCAACTACAACCATCACTGTGCTTTGAAGTATCCTGTTAGCATGGGAAAGTCAAGTTTTGGGTTGTTTTGTTGCAGGTCCTCTGAACGAGTTCCTTCGATATGAATTCGACTTGCAAATCATCGGGGTAAGTGGCTTACTTTGAAGTTTTCTAAACAAATTTCGACTCTTTACGATTTCGTACCAATTCAGTCGGCTTGCACTTCGAACCGAATCCCAATAGCATCTGTTTATCGACACTTTTATTCATTCTTCTCGTACAGTTCAGCAGTCATGTTTTGGACAAGCACCCACGACGTATTGCTCTGCCGAGAAGTACTATTCCAAAATCCATATCAGAAAAAGAAAGGCTCTTGTCAGAGGAGTATGGTGTGGGAGAAAATTGCTGAATCGTTGAACAGTTCATCGTCACCATCATTTAATGTGGACAAGAGGGCTGTGCGCGATCATGTTGGGATTCTTATAAACAGATACAAAAAAAAATACGAGCTGAGGAAAAAGCCAGTGGAATATCACCAGGTGAACCTACCGAACTGGACAATATGTTAGAAGAGATCATTTTACTGGAGAAAACTGCGGAAGTAGAAGAAAACGAAGGAAGTGGTGAACAGAGGGGGAAAATGGAGAAAGATCGAGCCAAAGCCGAGGACATGAGGCTAACAGCTATGGAAACGTTGTCGGAAACCAAAAAAAGAACGTCTGATGACTTGTATGGAAAGATTGAGAAACGCAAACGACGAAGTGGCAACGACACATTCGCATACTTTACATAAAAGTTAGAAAAGGACCGTGTGTTCAAACAGGAGCAACTCACACTGCAAAAAGAGCAGCAAGAGCTCGAGGGGAAAAAGCTAGAGCAACAAATGAAGTTTCAACAACAGCAGACAGAGATGTTTAAAGCAATGCAGCAGCAGCAACAACAACAGCAGCAACAATTGATGAACTTTCAAATGCTTATGATGCAACAACAACAAGAGCAAACAAAGGCTCTGGTGAGTCTGCTGCATAAGAAAGAGGAAAAGTGACTGTTACCTTTTCTACTAAAATCTTCAGTCTTGTTTGGTGGTTAGCTAGACTTTGTTAAAATCCATTCCTATGTCAATTTAAGACAAATTCACAGTGAAAAAGTTATCCCGAGCTCCTTGCTATTTTCTTCAAATTGGTTAGTTGTGTTGAGGATTATGAGTATAGGAACATGTACCAGGATACCTGGATTGTGTTTGTGTTTATACACAGTTGTATATCCTATTGGAATAAGTTGAGTTTGCAGTCTGGTTCTTGTTTCCCCATGCTTTTTGTACAGTTGGGAAAGTACACATACATGTAGAAAGACATGACATGTTTGATCATGTGGTGCTTTAATCTTAAACAAAACTATTGTTTCAAGCAGACATCAGAATCTCTTGTTGAACATGACTGGCTGTTATTACATGATGTTAATAAACATTGAGTTCTTTTTGTTCAGTGAACATTTCACTTATTCAAAAGTGTAGGAATTGGGTTTATAAAAAGTATTCTTGTATTGTTGGAGGGTCTAATCCAAAGAACTCAGATGTGAAATTCGAATACAGGCATGTGAAAGCATTCTGCAATACTGCACAGACAATATACATCTTGCCAATTTGACTCATGCCAATTTTTAGATTCTTCTTGAAATCTAGAAATTTAAAGTAACTAGACTGGCATTGCCAGTGAGCTCGCGGTATGAGTTGCGTCGAGACCAGAATATACTAAAATGGAAAGTAGGGACAAGAGTGGAACTCCCAAGAGGGACTTCCAGTTTCTCACCAGAAAAATATCACACAGTTATAGAGAACTTGGCTGTTGACACCTTGCTCAAATGAAACCTAATTAAACTATGAATTATCATTACAACACTCATACACTTGCTTCTTAAAGGTTGAGCGACCCTGCATTTTGAGAATGCGTTACATATCTTTTTATGCACAATTGATTTTTGACAGTTTGACTTCGACTCTTATTTCTAACGAGAGGCCACGATTAATCCAGCCTTCGCTTCAATACTTTTGTGTTTTCTTTTATTAACTGAATACGTTTCTTCTATCAGGCTTTTGAGTTTTCGTGTTCTGTAACAAGCGAGGAATGTAACACGACACTTGTTTACGTCAATATTATTGCGGTTTTGTTCACAGTGTGTTCAGTCATTTGTGAACTGCAAACTCAATGCTCAGGACTATTTAGGTGTATTTTTCATATCTGGTATACAATGACCATTGCGAAACAAAGGCTACATGATCGAATGAAAGAAACATTTCAACAGGCAAAGTACGATAAGCAGAAGAATTTTATGAGGCAACAGATGTCATGTACAAAGTAAAGCATAAATCGCCATTGTTTTGCAGCTAAAGCTCATCGTAGCTTTGGTTTCCGTTTTCGGCCTGTTATCTTCCCAGAAGTATTTCGTGCCGCCACAGAAAGTTTCGTCGGGACTAAATATTTAGCGGCGACAGAGAAATTTGCAATCCTCGAGCGGTATCCATCAAACATTTGTTTACGGCTATTCTCAAAGCTTCCGCGGTGAACTTAAGAACGCAAGCCAAAATTGTTCCCTAAAATCCAGTTTATCCGTGCATGTTCCACAGAGATCTGCTGTTAGAAACAAAGGCAGCATCTTCTCTTCAGTTATTTTAAGACCCTGAGTGCTGGTCCGGCCGGGGTTCGAACCCGCGACATCCCGCACGAAAGACCGGCACTCAACCAACTGAGCCAGCCGGGCGGCGGTTTACGTCATCGCATATCACGTGATCATATGAACCAATCACCGTGTGCTGATTCTCGACCCAGAAGAAAAAAAAATCCATTTTTAAGCTCGCCGGGGCCACTCGCCGGGGCCACACCCCGCGAGCAATTAATAATATCTCCAAAGAGCCATTCTACAGATGTGCGGACTGTACTCATGGACTTGTTAAAATCTTCCATCTCAGGGGTGAGTGCAGCATTTCTGAATGGTCTTTGAAGATGAACCCTGAGAGGGTATGCAGGGTCACCATATAGGCACATTGGTTGACCAGCTGGGTTGAATGCAAACCGCTGCAGGTCATCATACAGCAGAGACTCTCGCAGCATCCCTGCATCGTGTCTTCTTCCCTCTGTCAAATTACAATTTTGGAAAACTGTCAGTCATTTTTCACACATTTTCTGTAAAACCTAAAAAAAAAAAAACTGGAACAACCCTGATTCAGTTTTGTGAAATAAAATTGGTCAGAAATACTAGAAAAAAAAAAGATTACCATGGTAAGTTATCGCATGACCTGAGTATTCATCGTCACCAGGGAATGTTTATTTTATAACACACGTAAACATACCTACTGGACCGTAGAGGCTGGCAATTAGTCCATTGGGAATCACGGATTGGATTTTCAGAGCATGGACTCTCTTGTGGCCGTTGTACACCAATCTCTGATTTCTATCGGGTCGACATATGGGACGGACGGTGCCATCGACGAAACCAAAACAGTTTCCAAGAGCAGCTCGTTTCGCAGCGACGGCATTTGCGTAAATTTGTAGTGCGTCAGGATTTAAGATGGTGTGATTCCACTGCATTATCCGTTGGCTGTGGTTCTCGTAAACGAAATCGAGTACTTTGTTGCTTATCATGCACAATTCCGGCACTGATCTGCCAAAACAAGGTATCATGTCACTGTATCTGCATGGATAGGCGAACCGCTTCAACAGGATGCAGAGTCCTTCTATCCCATCGCATACTGTTCCTTGGTGGCAATTGAAAACCTCAGGCATCCGAAGAGCCTCGGCCAATAAAGGAATATCTCTTTTTTCAAAGCGGAATTCAGCCTTGCATTCATAGCTGTCCTTGTCTTCAAGATGGAATCTTTCATAGTTCTCATAAGGATATGGAGAATTTCCAGACGTATTCAAATTGTGCAGCATTGTAAACTCATCTTCGTCAATCATGCCTTCAAGGTAAAGGAGAAGTGACAGATCCCGGGCATCTTTAAAGGAAGGCATGGTAAAAAAGTGGCGGCTTATCGCGTCGCGTCGCGGATCAGTCTTAACGTCAAGTTTCCCGCTTCAAGAACGGCGGTCTCGGTTACAGTCCTCCCTCTGCCACGGCGTTTCAGATGCCGTTGCGTCGTCGGATCTTAAAGTCTCTAATGACAAACTGGGCCAGACGAGGTCAAACAAAGAATCAAATTTCACTCGAGAATATGGCACCGGCTAAACAAAAGAATGCAACTGTTATCTCCGAGGTCTGAAACACGTATCGCACGCTTGCTGCACTGCATGATGCTCTTATATCAGGCAGAATACAGTTCCTAAGCACACAATGTGACAAAACGGCTTTAAGTAACGCAATCGGCACTTAACGGTCAAATATTACACACGTTTGTGAATTGACTTCGACCAACTCTGAAAAGACAGTTATCTACACTATAAAGTATTCATAAACATGCCCGAGTTTGGTGGTTGTAGCTCTTTTTTCCTTAGTTCCAGAAGCGTTTAAACATTTTTTACCGTTTTCAGACAATCATGGTCAAAAGTCGTTGGGACGCTCCACTTACGCACATCCGGACCACAATGTAAATCCGTACAACCTATGGGGGTCTCATATTGATGCCCATGGTGCAGCTATAAGCCGAACCATGCTCAACTACCCAACATTGAATGGGGGGGAGGGGGTAAACTTGAAATCGTCCCAACAGTTTTGACCATGATTGTAGATTATTCGTGGCCTGCGATTAGAAACAAATGTTCGAAGTCAAACTGTCAAAACAATTATGCATGAAAATGAGATATGTCACGCAATTACTCCCAAACTCAAAATGTAGATTCTCTCATCCTTTTGAAGCAAATGTACGAGTGTTGTAATTATAACTTATAGTTTAATCAGGTTCATTTGAGTAAATCAAAAGCCAAGTTCCCCATACTGTATGATATTTTTTCGGGTGAGAAATTGAAAGAGAAAATTGAAGTTGATCACTCTTGGGAGTCTCGCTCTAGTCCAGGGATTGCTTATTCAACAATTCATATGTTGCGTGCGGACACTTGCCACACCAAACTAATCCCAGCATCTGTCGCGTTTTCACGCGACGAAACTTGTTTATGTAGTACACCCGAAGAAACCAAGAGGAAAAGGAGAGGAGGCAGATGTTGGCAAAGATGCTCGAGGAGCAGAAAGCCAAACAGGAGAAAAAGAAGAAACGAAAAAATTCCCTTTTAAGCCGATGTGTTGTGGGAATTTTGGTGTATTCTCTAGGCATTAAAACAATAGTGGTCAGAAGTGGCAATTTCACCATTAAACCATATTTTGGCTGGTTGGCATTATGTCTTGTTGGTCTTCCTGTGCTTTGCCTTTGGAACCAGTCGTTTGTTGGAAGGGTGGCGTCTTCGATGGTGTTTTTCCATCATTAGCTGGTATCTCTGTGACCCATTCTTGACGTTGCAATATTCCCTCTGAAGCTGGTTAATTAGCCCATGGATAGACTCAGCACCCTGTTCCCCATAAGCCCAAATCCAACTTTCCATGTCTTCATCCAGTTAACCATATGGTCTTCAAGAAGAAGTTACAAACACGACAAGGCGATGCACGCTCTTGTTGTCAATGCAAGGTAATTTTCACAGATGACAGTAACCCCTCCGTATCTACATGCGAATCCGAAGTTGACGAGGTTCATGATCAGGAGGAATCATTACAGGAAAGTGAAGTTAATGAAATCGACCAAGCTGTT
This sequence comes from Plumapathes pennacea, assembly GCA_964036295.1. Classification (NCBI taxonomy): domain Eukaryota; kingdom Metazoa; phylum Cnidaria; class Anthozoa; order Antipatharia; family Myriopathidae; genus Plumapathes; species Plumapathes pennacea. Next base: position 25,268,316 of record OZ038463.1, on the reverse strand, counting down.
AGTTCATTCTTGGCATCTACACTAAGAGGTCACTATGATGGATTTTGATATTATATTCTCAATAATTTCAGTCAAATATTACCACAAGATTCCTGATGACTTTGATTATGATGGTTTCTTCGCATCTCTGAGAAAGACATGAAGTTGCAGAGTATCGCCACCACCTTGTGAACAGAAGAAATGCACTTTTGCACCAACTTAGCCACCCCGAGGTTCTCCCAAAGACCAAGACTATCTTGAGTGTCCAGTGGAACAGCATTTTTTCTCTGATCAGAAAGCAGATCTCTGAAAGCCCAGAGAGAAGGGTTCAGAGGAAAGACTTCACCTGCCACTCTTCAGATCTGCACTGTCTTCTTGTCTCTGAAGAGTTAATGGAAGAATTTTCAAGCATGAAACAAGAAAGGTTGAATCTCCTCAACAAGAAACGTCTGAATGTGCTTGGAGAAGACCTGGTGGTACATGTCCAGGAGAAACTAATTACTAATCAATTACTCCGTGATGAGTGGAGGGCTCTTTTTAAGGTGGAGGAATTGCAGGTTGATATGGTAGATGTACCTGTATATGGAAATCCTAAAGTGGAGGGCTTGGTCAACGAGTTGTATGAAGAACTGGTGATGCGGTATATGAAGATGGGTGTTGGGGAATTCTTGCATAACTTCAGGCGAGACTTCCACATCAAGAAGACAGAGGAACATCGCAAGAAGGTGGTGGAAAGAAAGAAGAAGAAAGATCTGTCATCCAGTAAAGTGTCCCTGGAATCAATGAAGCTTGACACCAGTTCTGGTCAAGTCCCATCTCATTTCCGTTTACAGCAAATGATTGGTCAACATGGAGAGATCTTTCAAAGCAGTGTATATAGTAAGGCTGAAGTGAAGTTACTGTGCAGAGCTTATGGCATAACATTTAGGCAGAATGACTCCAAGCTGAAGCTTGCAGAACAGCTGGAGGCCAAGATCAGGATGTCAAGCCATGTGCCTTTTCCTCTTGCCTCACCTCAGCAGATGGAACATGCCCGCCAAACCAGTACTGCCCCAGGTCATTCAGGTCCACAGCAGACGGAACATGTCCCCCAAACCACCACTGCCCCAGTTCAATTCAGTCCACAGACAAAATGTGCAGATGGAACTGCTGAAAGGACCACACCATTCTCTTGTCATTTGCAGGGTTGTACATTTTATTACACAATAGCAGGACAATTAATGTTTACTTGTACATCTTGTATATGACATGACTATATATATATATATATATATATATATATATATATATATATATATATATATATATATATATATATATATATATATATATATATACTTATTGATCGGTAGAGTGAGCATATAATTGAACACAGTGACGTTTACACACGTCAATGTACTAATTCAGCTTAATTACCAAATCATTATACACCGTATTGTTACGTAATCTAATTTTAAGAAACACTTGTAATCAGTTTACCTTGAGAACGGCACGTAGCCGAAACATGTTGGTAAAAAACTGATTGATTTTGTGTTTTTACTGGGTCCACGCGCCTTTCACCCTTGTTCTATATATAAATATGAGTACACAAAGGCGTTCCAGGAGAAACCCCACGATTGACACCGTGGACAACGCCGGTCAACTACAAGAGATAACAGAGAACCCACGAGCTAACAATAATAACGCTAACGCAGCGTCAGAAGACGATGAGAGTGCGAGAGATACCGACTCCAACACATCGTTAAGAAGTTCATCGAGTACGTCAACAGTGATTGACATCCATGAAGATGATCCCAGGGACGAAAACCCCACAAGGGGCAGGAGACTTACTATCAGACTGGATCGTCTACATGATATGGTGACTAGATATGAATCACACAAAGAATTCCTACAGAAATGTATACAACAACAACTCATACCAAACGGACTAAAGATCGATCTTGAACCCACTATTGGAAATCACGACGAAGAGTTCGTCTGCAAATAGTACGAGAAACTTAACAAATTTTCACTGGAACTGATGCAAGATGTAGCCACGTTCTGCGAGAAAACCATCAAGTCAAGTAAACAAGACATCACGCAAGTCGACACAGATCTTCGGAATACTATCCACGAAACCGAATATGCTGAAGTCACCAAAATAATCAAATTGAATATTGGAGACAACACACGACAATTAAATTTAAAGAAAAACAGAAAGCTCAACGCAATAAGATTCAATAAACAACAACCTCGAAGACAACGCAGCAACGAAAAAGTTCAGACGTACACACGGAAATCGTGGAGACCCGATATTCCACCAACGCAACCTCCAGCTGAAGACGACGAACCCATAGCACAACAAAGGAGACCTCCAACATACGCTGATATAATCAAGAGGGGAAATCGACGAAAAAACAACTATCGGGATGAGGATCCAAAGTACCGGATATCACACTCGACATCCAGCACACAATTAAGAGCAACAGGAACTGAACCAGCCACCACTGCGAACCAACAATATCTTAACCGTCGAAGGCAAACTCGGAATGCATCAAAAAACGGCCCAACTGCCTTCTCCACAGAAGGCAATCACACAACAATAATGATGAACGCACTGGAGGACATTACACAAGCCACAAGGGTTTTAACCGACTTAGGAAGAAGCTTCAAACAATTCTACGAATACACAATGACCCAGCAGGAAATGTAATGAACCTCACTGAAAAAAAGTTTACCAGGAACGAATTCAGACTTCTAAACAAGAACTTAAACTTCTGCCCAAGACCAAAAGAATTCAACCGATCAGACCTCAACAATGACATAAACAAGTTTTGTAGACGTATCAAAATTCGGGCACATTTTGGCTCTAACACAAAGGAAGAACTCCCTGAAGCACAAATATTTGCAAAAAGGAACTCTACTTGGACCCCGAGTTACACGGACCACACAGTGGAAACATTCATTGCAGCCATTAAGTATGACATTAATAACTCAAAGATGAGACCACTGCCGAAGGATAACCTTACCCCCAAAGAACGTGAAGCTCTATCAGATTTAAGCAAAAGAGATGACATAGTAATTACTAAAGCGGATAAAGGCGGAGCCATTGTCATTATGGACGTACAAGCTTACATTACCGAAGCAGAACGCCAGTTACAAAACATCGAATTCTACCAAGAACTTCCTGGGTCACCTACAGAACACCATAGGGACATGATAAATGATGCTATAGAAACATTCAAGACACAACAGCTACTATCGGAAAAACTCGCGGAAGGCCTACGAACTGAAAACCCTAAGACGCCAAGATTCTACATTCTACCGAAGATTCACAAACAAGACAATCCAGGCAGGCCAGTTGTCAGCTCTGTTAATTGTCACACTAGCAAAATCTCTGCATACGTCGATCACCACGTTAAACCACTAGTGTCAAAACTGCCATCTTACGTTAAAGACACCACGGACTTTCTTAACAAAATTGAGAATGTGGATATAGTCCCCACCAACACATACCTCGTGTCAATGGACGTCAGATCATTAAATACAAACATTCCTAATGACGAAGGAATAGAAGCACTACGACATACACTGGAAAAGAGACGAATTGGATCCTATACAGCGAACAGCACCGTCCTATTGAAATTCATGGAACTAATACTACGTTGAATAACTTTATCTTCAACTGCGTCAACTATCTCCAGATAAAAGGGAAGGTTTGAAGAAACCTACATTTACCCAATGATTTCAACACATTACAAACTATACCTGCGCTACATTGACGATATATTTCTCATATGGACCGACACGAAGGACAATTTCGAAACCTTCATCGAAGACCTCAACGTTAAACACCCGTCCATCAAGTTCGACTACGAGATCTCAGACAAAGAAGTAAATTTCCTCGATACAACAGTATACATGGACCAAACTGGAAAACTCCAAACGAAACTCTATCGGAAGCCCACAGATAGACAGAATTATCTTCATAGCCTCTCAGATCATCAACACACTCTCAAATCAAGTATCGCGTACGGACAAGCCCTTCGCATAAAACGCATCTGCTCTGAAGACTCTGAATTCCTTAAAAACTGTGAACTCCTAAAGGAATCCATGATCAAAAGAGGTTACAAGCCAGATGAAGTAGCAAAGCAAATTGAACGAGCAGCAAACTTACCACGCGCAACACTCCTGCACCAAGGATCGACAGACATCAGACAGAATACCGTTCGTCGTCACCTACAATAGGACCCTTCCACCAATTGCAAGGACGCTACATAAACACTGGCATCTATCACAACTGAACCCCGAAATTAACGATCATTTCAAAGAACCACCTATCTTAGCCTATCGACGTTGTCGCAACTTAAAAGATTACCTGGGAAGCAACATCATCGAGCACGACCGAGTCTTTCGTAGACAATCAACACCTACAATAGGGAAATGCGTCCCATGCATGTCTAAGACAGGGAATCTCTGCTGTAAACAAATAGCTAACACGAGTTCCTTTAGGAGCGTAAGCACTGGTAAAAGGTTTAATATCTACCATCGCGTCAACTGCAAAAGCACGCTTGTTATTTACATCATGGAATGTAGTAAATGCAAGTTACAATATATCGGCAAATACGAATTTCCTATGAACATCAGGATAAACGAGGGATGCGAAGATGGCGGTTATTTTCGTTCTCTTCGTTCTGGCTATTCTCTCTGTCCTTTAGTGTGTTTCTATGTTTTCTTTCAAGTGTTTCTCAACCGTTTTCTTCACTCTAACGTCGACGATCAAGTGATTCAAGTGTGGCAACCAATTATGGCCAAAGTAGATGAATTTGCAATCCGAAAGATTCTTGACGAAGTACTGGATAGGAAACTGAGTCCGATCATCCAAAGCTTGGAATTTTTGAATAAGGAATTCGAAGGGTTTAAAAACAAGATCCAATTGTTAGAGGATTCTAACAAGACAGTCATGAAAGAGAATGAACATCTCAGTCGCGGAAGTCCGTAATGAAGTTGAACAACTGAAGACCAGCAATGACGACCAGGAGCAGTATTCCAGGAGGGAATGCCTTGAAATTCGAGGTGTTCCTGTTGCAGAGAATGAGAACATTAATGCGATAATCACACGAATCGGGTCGCTCATGGGTCTCACACTTGAGGAGGTGGAAATTTCGGTGAGCCACAGATTACCCACAAGACGAAACAACAATGGCGGCCCCCGCCCATGCCCTCCTATCATCGTCAAATTCACCCGAAGGGATACCAGAGACAAATTCTACCGCCTCAGGACGAAGCTTAAAGATTGCTCTACTGAAGACATTGGTCTAGGCCGATTAGCTGAAAACAAGATATTCATCCAAGAGAGCCTGACTCCGAAGAGGAAGGAGCTTTTCAAGAATTGCCTCGAATTTAAGAAGACAAAGAGTTTCAAGTACATCTGGACTCACTACGGGAAAGTCTTCCTGAGAAAGAACGACTCCACCCATCCAATCACAATTTTGACAACAAAAGACCTGGATAAGCTCAAACAAGAACAACATGGCTGAGACATTGATCAGATACTTTTGGACTCATGTTGGACGACTGGATGACTTGCAGAGAGGCAAAATAATAGGGAGTATTTTATTTTATTTATTTACCGATGAATTATCATGGATAACTGCCCTACTTGCAAAAAGATGGTTAAGAATAATTGTAGAGCGGTGGAATGTGACTTTTGTGTGAACTGGTTCCATCTAAAATGCACCACCTTGTCACTCAAAGAGTACAATTCTTTAACTGTTTCAGAAGACTTATGGTTATGTCAGAATTGTCGTAATGCCATATTTCCTTTTAATAATCTTGACGAGTGTGATCTCAAGAAATTATCCTTTAACTCTATTAATACTAGTTGCATGTGTTCACAAAACCTAACAATGGCTGATATGCTGGAACTACCTCAATTTGAAACAATTTCATCGCTCACCAATGTTCCTTTTCTCTCCAGCCTTGATCCTGAAGCTAATCTACCCTCTCAAACCAACTCTAAATATTATACCATCCATGAATTCCATGACTCAAGAGAGATCCAGAACTCATTTTTGAATAGCTCCCTATCTGCCTTACATTGTAATGTAAGAAGTGTTGGTGCAAATTTTGACCATCTTGTAAACATGCTAAGTGACCTCCGGCATCCATTCAAGTTAATTGGTCTGTCAGAAACTTGGCTCAACACCGCTAATGACCAACCATTCAATTTTCCCTACCTGGATACAAATTTCTTTCACAGCCAAGCAGATTTAGAGCTGGTGGGGTAGCTCTATTTATTGATGATGGTTTATCTTTTAGTATAAGGGATGACTTGAGTTCTTCAACAGATGATCAAGAGTCATTGTGGATTGAACTGCAGAATGATAGTGGCAAAAATATTCTATGTGCGGTGGTTTATAGGCACCCAAATTCACATCTTGAGACATTTTTTGAATCTTTTTTCTCAACTTTAGAGAAAGCACACACAGAATCTAAATATTGCATCATAATGGGAGACTTCAATATTAACATCTTAAATTCTGAAAGTCATCCACAAACGGATTATTTTCTGAATAGCTTAGCTTCACATTTTTTTCAACCACATATTCTTCATCCCACTAGAATCACGAGCCACTCTGCAACCCTTATTGATAATATTTTCTTTAATTCCTTGGATCACAACACCATAAGCGGAAAATATACTATGTGATATATCTGATCACCTACCAAACTTTTACTTATAAACGAGATTGATACTACCAAAAATGAAGACATATATGTTAGAGATTACTCAAACTTGGATGAAAGAATACTTATAGAAAAGTTTGAAGAGATTGATTGGTGCGAGACATTTCAAGGTATGCATGACATTAATCAGATCTTTGGAACCTTCTATTCCACCACAAATAATATTATAAACCAGCATATTCCGTTGCGAAAACTATCAAGGAGGGAAAGAAAACTTAGATCTAAACCATGGATCACCCCAGCCTTGAAAGTGCCCATTGACATTAAAAATAAATACTTCAGGAAATACATGAAAACAAGAAATGAATTTCACCATATCAAATATAAATTATATAGGAAACTAAATCATCTGATCAAATTAAGTAAGAGAAAGTTTTATCTTGATTATTTCTCTGCTAATATATCAAATACTAAAAATATGTGGAAAGGAATAAAATAATTAATTACTCTTAAACCTCAAGCTTCTAAATTTCCAAACAAAATTTTCAAATCAAATGAGGCTTTCACTGACCCACAGAAAATTGCACAAGAATTCAACAATTTCTTTGCTAACATTGGCAGTACTCTAGCTAACACTATCCCAAATGTGAACATATCTTTTGAAAATTACTTAACATCTCCACAATTGTCAAGCTTCTTTTTCTATCCAACTAATGCAAAGGAAATTGAAAATCTAATATCTGAACTCAAATCTGGTAAAGCATGTGGTCCTTACAGTATTTCTATTTCCATACTTAAATTACTAAAACATGTTCTATCCAAGCCACTTGAAATTTTATTTAATTTCTCCTTTTCAACTGGTAATGTCCCTGATAACCTCAAAATCTCTCGGGTAATTCCAGTTCACAAAAGTGGCTCTCTTCTAACCCTATCCAACTACCGTCCAATTTCATTGCTATCAATATTTGATAAAATAATGGAGAAATTAGTGCATAAAAGGCTCGTGAACTATTTAACTAAATCATCAACCATCTATGAAGGTCAGTTTGGCTTCCGCATGAACCACTCAACCACCCATGCCCTGCTTCTAACAGTTGACAAAATTCAACATGCAATAGCTAATGGTACTTATTCTTGTGGTATCTTCCTCGACGTGAGCAAAGCTTTTGACACTGTAAACCATGCCATTCTATTAAAAAAATTAGAGTATTATGGTATCCGTGGAATTGCTTTGGCATGGTTTACATCCTATCTATCAAACAGAAAACAGTTTGTCTCTATTGGTAGAACTACTTCAGACTACAAGCAAATTAAATGTGGGGTACCACAGGGATCAGTCCTCGGTCCTTTACTTTTCCTTCTCTACATTAATGACTTCCATCACTGTTCCAACCTCTTTGACTTTCACCTCTTTGCAGACGATGCTAATCTTCTTTTAGCTGACAAAGACCTTAAAAACATAGAAATTAAAATTCACGAAGAATTAGCAAATATTCACACTTGGTTATGTACAAATAAGCTGTCATTAAATATTGATAAAACTAACTTTGTTATCTTCCATTCACCTAAAAGAAAAACCAATTATAACATTAAGCTTGAAATTAACAATAAAACAATAATCCAAAAACATTACCTTAAATACTTGGGAGTTATGCTGGACTCAAATCTAAAATGGGCAAAGCATATCCATGAAGTTACAAAGAAAATTTCAAGAGGTATTGGCATAATAAGTAGACTGCGTCATTATGTACCTAGAAATGTTTCAATCCAACTGTATTATTCACTAATATATCCATTCCTGACTTATGGTCTAGTAATATGGGGAAATACATATGCCACATCTTTAAAACCACTAACAGTTCTCCAAAAGAAAATCACACGTTTAATAACATCCAAATTTGATCAACACTCTAGTCCACTCTTTAAAGACCTCAAGATCCTGAAACTAGAAGATATCATTTACCTCCACAACTCCTTGCTTCTCTACAAATTTCATGCCAAAATGCTTCCCGTAGCATTTAATAATTTCTTCCAAACTGTAGCAACTAAACACCATTATAATACTAGATTTTCTGCAAGATCAACATATTTTATACCTCGTGTTAGAACAAATTATGGCAAATTTAACTTGCGTTACAGAGGAGCAAGGATCTGGAACTCTATTGATGAGCAAACTAAATCTCTCACGAAAACCTCGTTTTTGACAAAAATTAAGAAAGATCTTATTCTCTCATATTAAATAAGCTTAGTTATTTTCCTTTCGATATCTACTTTGGTTTACTATTACTATTCCTGATATGAAATTTTCATTGAGTGATACACTTTATTCCTGTCTCTTCTTTTTTTCTCTACTCCTTTCTTCTTTTCTTGTATACTCTTGTCCTTTTGTTATTTCCTTCATATTTGTTAGATAATTTCCTATTTTGTGACGACCAATTATTCTATCAAAATTAACTATTGAAATGTTGCCCAGCTAGATTAGCTATGTAGTTATTCTGGGTAGCGTTTACCTTTCATATTAGTTATATCAAGATCAACTCCTAATGATGTACATGCCTAAGGTAATAATAAATTCTGTCTGTCTGTCTGTCAAAATAAACAACCACAGGACGGACGCCCACCGACCAGATGGAATACCGGCATCACAACACTTCAGCAAAACCGGACATGACTTCAATGAGCATGCGACTTTCACAATTATCGAACAACTAAAAAAAAACGGACGTGCCTAAGAAAGAGCAACGATCTATACTCGAGAAAAGAGAAGACTACTGGATCATCAAACTTCAGACTCTCAAGCCGCTTGGATTAAACCAAGAACTCAATCATCCTAAAGAGACATCCAGCCTTAAACTATGACTATTAACCCAGATTCACGTACACTTAGCTCCATTTATTCTACCGTACTATTTGTTCTCTTTTCATTACTTATTGATCGGTAGAGTGAGCATATAATTGAACACAGTGACGTTTACACACGTCAATGTACTAATTCAGCTTAATTACCAAATCATTATACACCGTATTGTTACATAATCTAATTTTAAGAAACACTTGTAATCAGTTAACCTTGAGAACGGCACGTAGCCGAAACATGTTGGTAAAAAACTGATTGATTTTGTGTTTTTACTGGGTCCACGCGCCTTTCACCCTTGTTCTATATATATATATATATATATATTTATAACATAGTCACGATACAAGCCGCACGCTGATTGGTCGAAAACCGTGGTTTGCCAGAGTATAAACCACACTTACCCGTGGTTTATAAGTTATAAACCACGCTTACGTCATCCTCTGGCAAAAAAGAGAAAATAATGCGAGAATGCAGTAGTCACCAATGTCCAACTTCGAGATAAAGTTTGGCTTTAAGTGAAGGCACCGGCTAGTACGGTTCACCGTGAATCGGTAAAGAACGTGACCTCATCAAAAAGCACTTCAACAGTTTGGAGAGGGAAAATCTATGTCGGAGAACGGCAAGTTTCTTGTCAGCGTCGTGGAAAGCGACTCGGTTTAAGCACTGTCCCTAAGTACAGCATATTTGGGAGTCACAATTACATCAGTGGGTTCTTTGAATGAAGTTGAATGCTTCAACAAGGAAGGAGAGAGCAAATCATTCAGTTGAAGAAGATCAGCCGTGAGCAATCACTGAACATGAACGGCGAAGACAGACGAACAGACGTGTTTGTAGTGATGCAAGAGAAAGAATTTCCGACGATGTGACTGAAAAAAATGATTGAAGAATTTTCGGACGGACTTCAAATGATTGTACTACGAGGTAGAGTCAAGAAATCGGTAAGTTTTCATTCACAAAATTTTCGAGTCGGCCGTTGGAGCATTTGTTGATTCCCTTCAAATTTGCATTTTATGCACTAGCCGCCTGTATGATTTCATGTACTTGTAGTCCAAAGTTCTACAGGAAATATAGTTCTTTACTGTGAGATGTTGTCTAATTTTATAGAACAGACGGCCTGGTTGAAAAATTGATGCGAAACTGTACTGACTTGGCAATTCGGACCGCCGAGCCGTTTAGGAGAATCTATTTTTTCATCGCTGTTAGCATTTCAACATTTTTGATGAATGAAGACAGTTTTATTGTGAAAGTTTTGAAGTTCTATGTTATAAAACAAATAAACCAGCTTCAAGCGTGCTCCGTTCAGAAATAAAGCACTTAGCAAGTGCCGAGAGCACTCAAGAAGTGGGGAAAAACGCTCGCCTTCGGCTCGCGTTTCTCCCTACACTTCTTTCGTGCTCTCGTCACTTGCTGCGTGCTTTATTTCTGAACGGAGCACGCTTGAAGCTGGTTTATTTGTTAAATATATATATGTATATATATATATATATATATATATATATATATATATATATATATATATATATATATATATATATGTATATATATATATATATATATATATATATATATATATATATATATATATATATATATATATATATATATATATATATATATATATATATATATATATATATATATATATATATATATATATATATATATATATATATATATATATATATATATATATATATATATATATTATATAGACACGTTGATGGGACCATTTTACATTTTACAAGAGCTGTTGCAACAGTCTTGCACAAAGACTCCCCTTGTGCTAAAGTTTTAATATATTAATTATGACTTCTCTTTTGAATATGGAAGGCAATAACGTGGATGGAGAGATGTTCATCAAATTCTCACATGCTGATCTAGAGGATCTTTTCCCGGATGACTTCCCTCTTCGGAAGAAACTGCGGGACTTCATTTGCAATTTTGTTAGTTTTTAAAATCCTTGTTAAGTGAAAGCACAGTCCTTTGCATGGATCATATTATTGCAATGCTATTAATAGTAATTGATTATCCTTTGAACGTTTTTAATTTCAGAAATCTGAAAGTGAGATGCCATCTGGCAGGGAAGAGGTGAACCTGGTTTCTTTTCGTGTTGTTTTTGCAATGTAGTTTTGGTCTGCAGGCGTTAGAATCATGCATTTTGTTTCAGTTTCAGGCAACTCAGGCCCGTTTCAAACGTCGAACTTCTGCCGTGTCGAATCTAATGTTTGCATTAAGTGCGCCAAAAGTTCGACGTTTGAATTAAGTTCGACAGATTTGTATTAAGTTCGACGGCGTCGTTTTATGCAACTGGGCCAGTTGAATAAAACGACCGAAGTTCGACATTGTTTCAAACGTCGTATTTCTCATGTGCCAAATCTAATGCATAAGTTATACAGACATTACATAAATTATTTATTACCCACAAGTCAGCACTTCAGGTCTAAATGAAAGCGCTCGCAGCTACAAAATGGCGGAAATGGATATGTGTTCGTCGTGTTTCGTTGGAACGAAATACACTTGCCTCATGTGTTCCTATCCTTTTTGCAACCAATGCTCTGTATTTGAAAATAATGAAGATACCCCTGGCTGGAGTATGGGCAGGTCGGTTGGATATTGTTTACAATGCCATAAAGAAAAGGAAAATCCTGCAACAATGACAATCCAAGCCAAAAAACAAAAAACAAAAGAAAGCAAACGGAAACGGAAACAGACGACGGGCATAAAAGGTACGTAAAGTACGAATATCTTGGGGATATTTCTTGATTTATATCTTGGCAGCGAAACAACGGTGGCATTGTAGAAAAGCGAACTTTTAGCTCCAAACAGCTCTGCACCGTCACTAGGTCAACGTCGTTGATAAGCAGTAATTGGTATTAAGTGTAGGCATAATTACAGTATTAATAATTTATGGTTTTACATTTTGTGTGCTTGTAGACAGAGGACTGAGCCACAAGATGTTATTTTGCCAAGCGAGACAAACGAGAAGCTCGAGGAAGAACACTATGAAGAAGCTGACAAGAGGAAAAAAGAAACCTGGAAATCTCACTGGAGCTCGGCTGCAACAAACGACTTGATTGATATCGTCATCTCAAACGACAATTACAAGAGAAAATTAATTTTCATTAACACAAAAAACCAGAAGAATGGAGAAATATACAAAGATATTTTACAAGAGCTAAAACAAAGAGCATCCTTAAGGGGTGAGACTGTCACATTCACCATTGACCAACTACGAACCAAATTTAAGAGATGCGTGGCCGAGTGTAAGAAGGCAGCCTTGACAATCAAAACAGCAACAGGGATAAGAAGATTCCAAGAAGAGAAAGAATTTGGGCAATGGTTTGACCAGGGAGGTTGTGAAGACCAGGGACTCATGTCAGCCTGAACAGGCAGTACAACCCTCATCCACAGAGGCAACTGCCAGGAATGATGACGAGGATACAAGTGAAGAACTCTTTGTCCCTGTAAGGTCAGGGCACAAAAAAAGAAACAAAAAGACGAAAGTGCTAAATCTTGTCAAAGATTTTGTGGAGAATGACCCCACGAAAGAGTTGATAGGGTTTATGCGAGAGGAAATGGAGAAGTCCAGACAGCAAGAAATGCAAATATTTCAACTTATGTTAAACGCAAACTCCAATATAGGACATAATAATGATTGCTACCAACAGAGCTCATCCATATACCATGCTCCACAGCAAGGAAACATACCATTTGGGAGTGGTCCTTCAATGGCTCAGGGTTTTCAGAATACTGTGAGGATTTTCTTCAACTATGCCAAATCAGTCCAGAGTGGCAGGCACAGGCTTCTCCCTCAGATCCTCTCCCCCCTTGTCAGGGCTGCCCCCCAGTCTTATGCATCAAACCCTTCCCCATCACCAATTTCTGGTGAACACCCCTCTACATATCATATGCTGTAAATGTGTTTACAACTGGAACTTTATTATGAATCATTGTCAGAAAATTTTCTCTTCCTAAACATTCAGGTAGTCTAATTTTTTACTGCTGCTGTTTCCTGTTCAGCATTTAAAAGACAATATTCATTCATACTAAGTATTTGATATTCAACATAATTGTTCATGTTTGATTGTTTACAAGATGTCATGGATACACAAATGTGTTGAACTGTAGTCATCAGTTATGTACATTGCAAGCTGTCTTTCGCACAGCATAAACTATTGTTCATTACATATTAGGATATTATGGTACTATTCAGTTGAGCAGAATCCCTTTGATAGCCTTGGAAGTTATTCATTTGTACCCATTACTGGCAAGTAAGAACTTGGTAAAGATGTATTTATGTTTGATAGTTAAAAACATGGTGATTAAATCATCAACCACAGGAGTGAAGACAAACCCAAAAATGAAGGACTACATAATCATATGTCAAGTGATTACAAAATGGCATGATTGCAATGCTAAATTTGTGAATAGGATAGTTTTGTGTTATGTACTCTATTTGTCACAAAAGTCTGGTGTGTTATTCCCCTCAGCCTTGACTCTGGCCTAACTTTGTCAGTGGTCCATAGAGGGGGATTTGGAAGTACACTTTTTAATCCTAGGAGTGCATGTTTTCATTCAAAAGCTTATAACTTATGGCCCTGGTTATGAAATGCTACAGTGTAACCACTCATTACAATATTTGAGTCACTTAAACATTTGTTGCATTCCACTTGAAGTTAAATAGTGGTCACCACCTTCCATTCTATGGAACAACTTTAAAATTAACACAACAATTTTAAACATGAATGGTTCATGGCTGTCTTTAAGAAACTCCATGACCCTCTCTTTCTCCCCAGAATTTGTCAGCAAGGCTATTACGAATGATGCACATTGATTCATACGTAAGAGATTTCTAATTTTTTCTCTGTCTCGCCTTTCATCAGTGTGAAGACCGTACGTCAAATCCAGTGTTCGGGCAACTGTGTCTCCTTGATCAATGCACAAGTTATGCAATACAATGCATGCAAGAGTAATGGTTCTTACATGCTCTTGGCTGCTTTCGCATTTTCTCATTAGCACCCTCCAACGTCCCTTCAGCTGTTCATAGGCTCCCTCCGTCACCATTCGTGCTCTACTGAGTCTATAATTGAAATATCTTTGCTTCAATGTAAGGATTGCATTGGTAAAGGGCTTCATAAGCCACGTCTTAAAAGGAAAAGCAGAGTCTCCGAGAATAAGTGGAGGAACATCAACTCCATCAACTGTCTTGGCTATCTGAGGAATAATGTCACCTTCCTTTATTTTCTGCCATAAATCTGTAGACTGCATTATAATGGAGTCATGGGAGTTTCCTGGAAACCCACAACTTGCCCAAATGAACCAATATTTAGCATCAACTATTCCCATAAGGACAATTGAGTAAAAGTTCTTGAAGTTGTGGTATTCTTTACATGCTTCCAACCCTCCTGCAGGAAACTTAATGGGGATGTGACACCCGTCAACGGCCGCCCAACAGCAGGGGAATTGCCAGTGTTCTTCCATGTCGAGCATTTTTTCCTTAAATTGCATTTCACCCTTTGGGAAGTGACAGGCAACACTGTCAGCCCAAAGGTTGTTAATAATGGCTTCACATACCTCTTCAACAACAGTTGATACCGTGGAAAGCCCCACTCCAGCCATTTCGGCTATAGTATAATAGTAATCTCCTCTTCCAAGTCGATAGAGACAGATGGCGAGTCTCACCCCAGGGGAAATGGGATCTTCAGTAACGGTATCTCGTTCCAAATCGTGCCTAATACGACCAAGAAGAAACTGGAACGTAGCCCTCGAGACACGAAGGGTCTTCTTAAACCTACGTTTGTGTATTCATTCCATACTTTATCCCACCATCCTGTGTTTCTTTGTAGACGCCGGCAGGATCTCAAGACGGCTTCTTCACACATCTTTCCAGATGTTATCAAAAGGAGGGCTAATATGCACACTTGCAAAATTAGTCTCCTTCTTAACATGACGTGGTTTAAAACTGATTGCTGCAGTAAACTTCTTCTCTTCCTCGCATCTCGAATGGTTTTTATAAGAAACATCTGATCTCGCATGTGATTTTTACACCCTTGAATTAAATTCGACTGAATAAGTTCGACGTTTGAAACCACTGCCGTGCGTTTGTCGAATCTAATTCAATTAGATTCGACGTGGCAAAAGTTCGACGCTTGAAACGGGCCTCAGCAGGGCAGGTACAAAACCTGGACCCCCCATTTTTTTTATAAAAACATAAAAATATATATTAATAATTAATAATGAAAATATTAATGTAATCAACACAATTTCTCATATATAAAAAATGCACTGAAAAGTTACTTTAAAAAAATAAAAAAAATAGATATTTTTACTTTATTTATTTATTTTTTGCTAGTACGAGCACAAACGCAAATGCAAGTGACTGGTTCACACGGTAAAATTGGTGAAGCAAGCCCAACAGAATGGAAAAGTTTCCATTCTCTTGCGCTTGCTTTACCGTGTGAACCAGCCTTAAAGCCACATGTGTCAATAATAGAACACAAGTCTCCCGTGTGCCAGGGCCGGAAAGATCTGATCTCCAGTCGTGCAGTGGTCCTGATTGATGCTTTCAAAGATGCTTGAACATGTGTCAACGACTTTTTTCTGGACAGCACTTTTTTCTAACAGCAATAGAAACAAAAATTAAAGGCTACTGTGAAGCGGCGTTGAAACTGACTCATGCAGTACATTTTTTCATACGGAATTAAGACACGCCGGGTGTGGTCCTTGTCTGGCTATTGTCTTGGTCATTGTTCTGGTTGTAACATGCAGACAGTTACCTCGTTTATATGCGCGATTTCTTCATTATTGCAACACAGACGAAACTTGTATAGTTACGCGAGAGATCTTAGATTGAACATGGATTATAGTATAAATGCTGGTTGCAGAGGGGATCATAAGGCAGGGCCACCCCAGCAAGATATTGATGAAATGGATAGCGCATGATTTTGTATGGATTGCCAGGAATGGTGAATGGATAAAGAAATTTGAGAATAAGCACTATCATGTTTTTAGAGAATGCGTTATCGCACTTTAAGGCGGATGACCTTGTAGAAGTCTGAAGCAAACCGTAACAAGTGCCCTGACAAACTATCTTTTGACCCGTCTGAGCGAGTAACTTTTAAAGGCATGAAATTCTGCATTATGTGGGAGAGATACGTAGGAGCCTCGAGTCGATTATTTGGCTTAATCACCTTCTAAAGTCATTGCTGTTTTGTTATGTTATTTTGTTTGAGTTTGTTATAGAATGTAATCAATAAAAGCACAATCTTCCACATCTATTGTTTACATTCTCTTGTTAAATTTACTGTATAATGAATGATTCAAAAACGCCGGCATAGTTCCCGTAACAAAATATATTAGAAGGCTTTCTATTTACTTTCTAATCGTTTTTTATACCTGCACGGCCAAAAATTTTTCCTGTGAAAATCTGAATAGTTTTACGTTAAATTTTATGGAGCTGAGAAAAAGTGAGAAATGTATTATTACAAATAAAGATATTATTGATATGATTTAATAATAATTAATAATCCCCGAACGAAGTGAGGGAAATACTCACGACGCTAATGCAGTAGTATTATCGCCTTATCGGAGACTCCAAGCCTGCCGCCATCTCGAAATCTAATGTTCGTCTGTCAGTCTGTCAGTCTTGCGTGCGACCTCGTCCCCAGTTCCTATCGCGTCGCTGCAGAACCAATAACAAAGGCCGGATCGATCACGTGTGGCCCTGTAGTTTTACTCGCAATGAGAGAAATTAGATTGAACGAAGCAACTACAGTATATCGTAGCTCTGTTCACGAAAATGGAAAACTTGAAAACCGGAAAACTTGAAACACAACAGTCTCGCGAAGCTCGTCTTCAAAAGAGAAGGGAACAGGCACGAGCAAGGCGGAATCGTGAAACGATCGAACAGCGCCAAGTTCGTCTCGACAAAAGACGGAACTATGACCGAAAAGAAAACAGCGCATGAATGCCGATCGAAAGCGACATGAAGAGAAGCGGGTAACACAGACAACTCCGCAAAGAGAACAGCGCTTGAAAGCGAATCGAGACCTTCAGGAGAAAAAGCGGGCCGAAGAGAAGACTCCGCAAAGACAACAGCGCATGAATGCCGACCAAAAGCGACATGAACAGAAGCGGGTAACACAGACAACTAAGCAAAGGGAACAGCGCTTGAAAGCAAATCGGGAGCTTCAGAGGCCGTTTTGTGTTAAACTCAGATACTTATTTAGAAAGGACAAGCAACAAAGGTTAGTCAGTGGAAATCGAACAATCACCGTGACAAATATATTCTATCCCGTATAGCTTGTAACTTGATCACTTCAAGAATGTATTAAAATCTGTATGCTGATCATTTTCCCTCGAAGTATTGTTTTACTACGCTTCTGTCGCCAGTTTCGGCTACCGTATTCGCTCAGAGCAATCGGAACTTGGAGTCTTGAATGATTTAGTCAGATGTCTTATTTTTCTGTAATCTGACACGCGGTGATTGCAGCGAGAATCATTCACAAGCCCTTAGAAGTATTACTAGGTCTGAAGCCCGTGTATAATTTGAAGTAAACTGTTCAAGTTTTGCTTTGATTCTGGGAGAAATCTTGCTGTTTTGAGTGGGTTCACATACAAAACAATTCGAGCCTATTAAATATGCATGCCTGAGTCTGGAGCATGCAGTCCAGAGTAAAAACAAATCGCACAGGAAGCCTATTTAATTGTACTGCCTATGAATTCAAAATTGGAAAATCAGTGTTCCTTTTTCCCCGTACTACGACGGCCGACCAACTGCAAACTTTGAGTATTAAATTTTGAGAACGTGCTTGGCAGACTGTATGAATTAATTTGACGTGCCGACCGTGGGAAATACGTACTTCGTCACGCAATCCAATCGATTCTTCTTTCAACGCAAAAATATAACACACACCATTCTTTTTCTCCTTCCTTTGCGTGTAGAACTTGAGTTCGAAGAAAAGATTGAGTCAACATTTCGGTAAAACAAAGGCTACTCTTGTTGGGAGTTACCAAAGTAAAAGTCCCATCAATGGCAGAGTGAGGGGGTATCTGCGATTATCGTATTTCTAGTATTAATTACATAATATAACAATAGAACAAGTGTGCAAAAAATGGGGGTCCAAATGGGGGGTCCAGGTTTTGTACCTGCCCGCCTCAGCATCTTTCAAGACGTGCAGTCATGTAGTTCACCTGTTCCATCTGTTGCCTCAACTGTCAGCCTCGACAGTTCATTTGAAGAAGATCTGCCTTTGGCACAGTCCATGTCTACATGTTCCAGCTTGCCACCACTAAAGAGAACCAAGCGAGCATGGGGTATCAGTCAACCTCCAGGAAAACAACAGAAGCTCTCTGCACTTGGTGATGGCTTTCAGTTACCTATTTCTTCTAAAATACAGAAATGTGTGGATGAAAGAAGACCCCTCGATGACAGTCTGAGAAGGCAGTTGATCAGAGAAACTGTGACCTGTTTGCAAGCATATGTTGGTGACACTCTTAATTCTGAGCACATCACCGCTGCTGCAAAGAAACTCTCCATGGTTGTTCCAATCTTAAGAGATGAGAAGCCACCATTATGGCCAGAAGAACTGGAATTTCAGTACTGGGTAAGTTTGACTGTCTCTGTGTCTATAAATTATTGTGCTGATAGTTTGAAGTAAAAAACTGGAAGAATATGTCAGTGAAGCAATAATGGATTTTACACAACAGTGCTTACCAGAAATCCAAATACAGGTCTCAGCACTTCTCTCTAAAATTTACAACAGCCTCCCATACAGTTACTTTGAGTATAGCAACCTGGACTAAATTTACACCTGAGCCACAGTTTCTGGATTCATGATAAATTCATAGCATTTCAATCCGAGATCCCTTTTGTTGTTTACACACATGAATATTTGGGATCAAAATGTTCACAATTTGTCACAGCTAGAGAACTTTTGGGAGTCCAGAGTACTAAAGTGGACACTGTATCTGACTACACGTCCAAGATTTAGTGTAACACCTACAGAGTCACTGTACCACCCCAAATGGTATGAATCGGGAAACATGAATCCATTTGTTCAATATTTTCCTTTTCAAGGCCTCCACCAAGCACTTACTCCGAAAGCGGATTTCAAACTTGAAGAATACCCAGAAGGCTGCAGCTAAAGAGTTGGGAGAAATCCAGCAGGATAGCCTGAGTGAGAATGACACCAGTGAAGATGTAATCAAACATGAAAAAGAGCTGAAGAAAGAAGTATGCAAGAAAGTTGTTAACTGGAAGGCAGTGGAGCAACTGCAGATGCTGACTTTTTTAGGACGGTCTAAACAAATTTCCAGCATCACTGGTCAGAATGCTGTGGACTATATGCTGGAATAGTTCCCTTACCTGGAGCATGAGAAAGTTGTAAGTAACACTATTGTGTGTAATTTAGTTGGACAGGGGGTCGGGGATATAGGGACGATAGCTATACAATTGATTTATGCATTTCAAATCCATGTAGCTCACAATCTTGCACTAAAACAATACATATACACTAATATATACTGACAGTGATATCAAGTATGTAAACCAATTCACAGATAGAGAATTTTGCTTCTAATGACCCCTTCTGTGGGTAAGCATATACAAAGAAATCCTTTCTGGTTTTCTCTACAGCTCTTATCTGAATTGGAGCTGCATATTTCACATCTGAAAAAAACACAGTGCTGCCAACAGAGCATGGTAGAGCGCTGGGTAGCACTGTCAAAGTGTTTTGTGGGCAATGATACAGGTACGTACACTGAAATGTGCTGTATTAGCTTGGTAGAATTAATCTATGCACATTAACATTGCGAATGGTTTGAACCCGGAGTCTGAACAATAATATTTGTTGGTTGTGATCTTCCGAGTGAGAGTAGTCTTTAGATGAAACATTCCTGAGTCTTCTAAACCAGTGATATCACCACAAAAGGACCAATCACAGAATCAACCAGAGACAAAAATACCATCACCTGATAAAACCTCACTTGACTATGAATATGAATTCTGCTCAGGTGGTTGAAACATCAGTCAACAACAGTTCCTGAAGATTACCCTCACCCAGACGATCACTTGCCATGCCACACGGTGCACACTAAGTCTAAAATTGTACCCAACTGAGCCATGTACAGACAACATACTGCTAATTGACCTGCTTGTAAACATTGAATACTTTGATAACCAAATTGCATAAGAACTCTTAGCAATAGTGAAAAATATTACTTTGAAGTTCATATGCTATAAAATGCTTGTTAAAATGTGGTGAAGTATCAATGGACATTCTACAAGTAAATATGAAATGTGCTCGAGCATAACATAGTGAGATGGATGTTTTGACCTTTTCAGATGAGTCCAAGATACCTTTCATTGCATTGCAGCAAATCCATAAGCCATTTGTGGGGGCAAAGCCATTGCTTTATTCTCTACCTGTAAGTTATTAAAGACATCTCTAGACAGGCTGATCTGCTCTGGTTTTCCCCACTCAAATTTCTTATATTAGTGTCCACAAGCATGATGTCTTCCTGTTTGGAGTGGAAGGTAATGTCAACAGTCTGGAACTCTTCAGCAGCTTCATTGAGAATGAGGTAGCTATAGCTAATAACTATTATTGTGTTCTTTCAAGTGTTCCAAAAATATTGATGTCATGTAAATGCATGCCTTCGTAATATTCTCATTTTATTTTTTTTTCCTGGCTGCATATCAGCCAATGCATTGAAATCATAGCACTGGACACATTTCTTTTGGCTTCAGAAAATGTCAGCCTGTTCATGCCTTCATGTAATACTGTATGCTGATCTATTTCAGGAAGGTCAGAAGATGGAAAACTTCTTAAAGCAGGATCTACCATCAAATGCTCCAGTATTAGTCTTGTACATGGATGAGAATGACAGTGAATGCCTGGAAATAGCCCAGATATTTATAGCCTTGGAAAAGGATGTATTGTGTGAATGTCAACCACTAACAGGGCACAGTATCTTTCATTCATCACTTGTTATTCTCTTGGCAGTGTATTATGCATTTAATCTTGAGTATGAAGAAACACAGAAGAATGTGTTCAAGTTCCTAGAACAACATGTGCTGGATGTAGCTCCAAAGCGAAAAACGTACGTTTTTAAGCAAGTGGAAAACAGGCTGCTGGGAAAACTGACCTCGCAGTAGATACTGTAGTGACTCATAAAACATTAGCTGATCATGCCTGAAAACCTGGCAATGTTTCTGAGTGTCATCCATCAGTTGTTCCTCTGGTGGTTATCACTGTATTAATTTAATGTACATGTACACCAAGTTCCATTTTTAGTTGAGTTAGTAAAAAGTTTGAGAAATCAGGGACCTTTTTTGTTTCCATTGAAATAAGTTTGTCTTGATTCTAGTCTAGTCTAGTCCAAAGCGAAAAACTTACTTTTTTAAGCAAGTGGAAACAGGCTGCTGGGAAAACTGACCTCGCAATAGTTAGTGACTCATAAACCATTAGCTGATCATGCCTGAAAACCTGGCAATGTTTCTGAGTGTCATCCATCAGTTGTTCCGCTGGTGGTTATAACTGTATTAATTTAATGTACATGTACACCAAGTTCCATTTTTAGTTGAGTTAGTAAAAAGTTTGAGAAATCAGGGACCTTTTTTTATATTTCGAATGAAATAAGTTTGTCTTGATTCTAGTCAATGTAGCCCTATATTTGTACTGTAAATTGAGGAAGGATTCCTCTTGTTTTGAAGTTGTTGTAATTTGCTGATTACCTTAAAATGAGGAATAAAGTTCCAGTTTTGAGTCAATTTCATCTTGTTTTAAGATCACATAGGTGCTAGCTTCAAGGTTTTGTATGTCTTGTCTCAGGAACTTAAAACAAGATTTTTAAATCTTGTTTTAAGGAAAGGAACTTTTAGAGTGACCAGAACCAGCACCAGCACCATCATCATCATCATCATCATCATCATCATCATCATCATCATCATCATCATCATCATCATCATCATCATCATTATTGCTCGTGGGGGCCTGGGGCCCAACGCGAGCTTAAAAGCGCAATTTTTTTCCTTTTTGTCAATCGAGAATCAGCACACGCTGATTGGTTCAGATTATCACGTGATATTCGCCTTTATCACGCGGCGGCCATCTTAAATCCATATCGAGGCTACACGGACATGTGATCCAAGATGGCGGCCAGTGAAGTACTGGCAGCTGGCCAATTCTGGCATACAAATTTGGATAAACTTCCTACTATAACCGCTTCAGAGGTTGAAGAATTTTTGAAGAACACCCTTGCAAGCAAACCACGTCACGAGGATACCAGTTCTTTATCGAAGGTTATCTCCATAAGATCGAAGTTACATGACAAGCATCACTGGAGAAGCTGATGTTAGAATGAGAGCCTGCTGTTTCCACTCCATGAAAAAGAACAAAGATCCCCATTCGATCAGCGTTGCATTTGGTCAAAGTGAGCCGAAGATAACATCGTGGAGCTGTTCCTGTGCAGTTGGCAAGGGCCTCTGTCACCACGCAATTGGACTTATTTACACCGTTGCACATTTTCAAATGCTTGGGTTGAAGTCAGTACCTCCTGTACAGTCAAAAACTTCATTACCACAGGTGCGCGAATGTGACTCATTAATAATACTTGCGCTTGCCTTATCGGTTAGCTGAAGTGTAAATTCAAATAATTTGTCTATGAATATTTATATCATCATAAGCCCTTTCTGTTTTTTTCAATACAAGGCATGGCACATCCCAAAACGGCTTGATGGTACAAAACCTAGATCAGTGACAGAAATGTCATTTGTCAAGACAACAGTGTCGTCAGGGCCGGGTTTGGTGAGGAAGAAAAGGAAAAACACATCTGGGGTTCACCAGAAACTCTACAAGCCTTTCAAGGGATCACTCTCAGAGCTGAGCATCCCAGGCTCTCTGCGCCCTGTATTATCCAAACTAGATCCACAGCCAGGCTTTTATTCGTCTATGGCCTGCTGAAAACGAAGAAATCCCAATGACACAGTCAGAATTCGGCCCTGTACCAAAGGGTTCGGTGCTCTCATACCATCATCCCCCTCGCCCGAGTTCTTCTGCCACACGACCAATCACTGATGCCCCTGACGTACCTTGGTTTGACATGCCTGTGTTGCCCAGTATGACGACAGTTCTTCCTGAGAGACAACACCTGTTCTACCAAAGTTTATTGATAAAACCATCGAAGGTAATAGACATTGCTTCTGTCACGTTTCAATTTTTTTTGGAATCGTTTGACTGAACAGTTGCTTTAAAAAGCAAGACTAGACTGAACTACCTTTTTGTTTGAACTCTCAGGCATCAGAATATGAATCTCTGACCAGAGCACAGGCCAAATGCCAGGACTGGCATCGCCTAAGGAAGGGAAGGTTAACAGCCTCGAAATTCAAAAGGCTTGCCAGCCGCCAAAAAGATCATGAAAAACTGGCAGCTGACTTAGTTAAGAACAAATTTATTCAAACAACAGCAATGAAATATGGTATCGAACACGAGGATGAGGCAGCTGAGGTTTACTCAAAGCAATTCGCTCACAATGTTTATCCTGTTGGATTAGTAATCAACCCATCTGCCCCATATCTAGGTGCCAGTCCGGATAGGAGGGTGTATGACCCATCTGAAGACCCACCATGGGGTCTTCTCGAGATAAAATGTCCACAGGCAGTCTTATGTCTCCCTGCCCTACTTAAAAGTAAACAGAGATGGCCTGTAGAAAGCCTAAAGAAAGCACATGAATACTACTTCCAGCAAGTGGGCTGCATGGGAATTACTGGTAGTGCATGGTGTGATTTTTTGCTTATTGTAAAAATGCCTACCACCATGAAAGGATTTACTTTGATCAGTCAGCGTTTAATGACATGTTGCAAAAATTAAGCATCTTTTACTATGCATATTTCCTTCCCATCCTTAAAAGTAGAGGTGGATTGTACATGTGTTTGCAGTATCAAACTCTGTCATGTAGGTGCACATTTGATTGAACTTGGGTTGATGAGGAAAGTTATTGTATTGTTCTTGTAATGTCTTACGACTCAATAACAATAAAAAGTTGTGTCCAGACAGAGCAAAAGGACATCATTCTTTGTGTTCATAAAACAGTGGTCCCTGGAAATTGGTTAGAAGGCTTGCCACAGTCCACAACTGGTTGATGGAACCAGCCATTGTCAGAGGAATGATGCAATCAAATAGGTGAAACTCCTTTACCCTTCTGATAGCACGCTCGACATGGACTCTCAAATTATGTACAGCCTTATTAGACCTGATCTCCTCCTTAGAGAACTGTCCCTTGCTGCTTAGGTAAGCAGGAACAGCAAGTGTGCACTGCAGGGGTTCCAGAAGGTCTTGGATTTTATAACCTTTATCAGCAAGGATTTGGTCACCTGGCTCAAGCAGATTTTATTTGTAGGCTATAAATCTAATAGGTATTTTTAGCATACTAGCCGTAGATTTTAAATAATTAGGCGATTACTAAGTTAATTATATAGATTTTAACTATTTTGTAATATATTTTATATTGTTATATTTTTATATTTCATGGCTCTCCGGAAGAGCATCTGTAAGTTTCTTAATTCCATATGATGATGAGACTCCGTGATGAAATAAAGAATATGATGATGATGATGATTCAGAAGGCCTGATAGCCGTGTCAACTCTTTCTCTGAAATTGAGCCTGCATACAGGGCACGCACATGTGACACTTCACCAGAGGGAGTAATGAACACATTCCCTTTGAATGTTGTGACTCTTGTAAGATGAATAACATTCAGAGTTGATTATAAGGCTGGATGAGACTTGGATTTTAATTTCTGGAGCATCAATGATTCCTCTACACTGAGGGTAGAGATCTTTGAAAACAGTAGGCATGTTTTCTTGTATTTTCTCCCTTGATGGCCAGATAGGCATACTTCCCAAAGTGAAGTACAGAAAGTTTGTCTAAGTGATAATGATCCGGCTCACTGTGGTGGTAGATACTTTAAATTTGTCAGCTAGCTCTAAATCAAATGAACCAACTCTCAGCTTTTGCAAAAACAGAAAAAGCTGGTTGAACAGGTCAAGCTTGCAATTCCACAATGTGTCAGACAGGTATTTTGCATCTTCTGGGACTGCTTTCTCTGGTTTACTCTCTGCTGTGGGCTTGAGAGCCTCAAATGTTGCCATCAAAATTTTGAATGACGGAAACCCCGTGTAAAACCGCACAGCTTGGTCTGGCTTTGCAGCAAGGGACATGACAAGATTACACTTTATGATGGTCGAAGGATCTCTTCGAAGGGTAAAGTAAGCCTTGAGAGTGAGTACATAGACAAACTCACTGTGCTGGAGTTCATTCTGGTGGAACAAGACCTGCCATCCATCCATGGTCTAAAGTCCTGCCTTGAACTAGGCCTGATAAAGAGAATCTACAGCCTTGAGGAAGGAAAGCCAGATGAAGCAGGATATTTTGAGGAATGTGCTGACGTCTTTGAAGGTCTTGGAGAGATTAAAGGTGTGCAGCACCGAATCAAGATTGATCCCGGTGTTACTCCGGTTGTACATCCACCCCGGCAAGCCCCAGTTGCACTACGCCAGCCTCTTAAGGAAGAGCTGCAGCGAATGGAGAAGTTAGGAGTCATCGAGAAGACTCAACAGCCCACCCTCCTGGGTACACAGCCTTGTGATCGCCAGGAAGAAAAACAACAAAATCAGAGTATGCATGGATCCCAGCAACCTGAATCAAGCTGTGAGACGTGAACACTTTCCCATGCAGACAACGGATGATGTAGTCACCAGAATGCCCAATGCAAAGGTCTTCAGTGTCCTGGATGCAAACCATGGATTCTGGCAAATAAGGTTAGGCAACAGCAGCAGCAAGCTTGCCACATTTAACACCCCATTTGGAAGGTACAGCTACAAATGTCTACCCTTTGGAATAGCTTGAGTCCCAGAGGTGTTCCACAGTGTCATGTCCCATTTGTTTCAGGACATAGGAGCTGAAGTAATCGTTGATGACCTGGTAGTATGGGGAGAGGATAATAAGCAACACAATGAGAGGCTAAGGAAGGTGTTAGACCGTTGCTGTGAACGCAACCTCAAGCATAATTGTTCTCTAACTGTGAGATACGATTTGAACCATTTACAGGGCCTGTCTTCCACTCCATATAACGATAACTTTTTTAGCAAGATGCTGTGATCAACCGTGTTGAATGCTTTGGAAAGGTCCAAAAATATTACAGAGTTAATTAGCCCTTTATCTAAATTTGAAAATCATTCCGTTGTGGCGTCCAGTAAAGCATAAAGCATGGAATGTAAAGGGCGAAATCCTGACTGATGCTTCGATAGTAAGTTTTCATCGTTCAGGTACTTATAGATTTGGTTAAGGTGATTCCATCGAAAAAGAAATAGTAATTGAATTTTCTTAAAACTTTTCACAATTATTAATTACTTCTAGTACATTAAAAAAATAAAATAAAAATAGGGGGTCACCATGAAATTTGATCATCTACACGCTTACACTGAAACGCCTAAAAACATATTGTAATAGTGATTCAATGATAGTATTTCAAAATTGAGTAAAGAATTTTTGTTTAAATTTGGATATATCATGGGGAGTCGTATTTTCTTAAAATACATGAAATAAAAAAGGGGGGTCACCATGCTCATTTTTGCGCAATTATCCAGGAAAGGGCGAATTCACTTCAAAGTACGTCTTTCCGAGAGGGGACTGGGGCGAGTTTCAACTTTCAAGGTGGCTGCTTCCACAAGGAACGACAAAAAATAAAACTTATTTGCGTAACGAGTATAAAGAACTTTCGATCTTGAAGTTTCGGTGGTTCTTAATGTCCACCATCTCAAAATGGGTTGTGCGCACTAAAGATGCGCAATGCAAAACTAGGGAATCACCTTAAACACAAGTCTTTCAAAGACTTTGGGAATAGCAGGAATTACCGAAATTGGTCGATAGTTATCAAGATCTTTTTCCTTCGCCTTATGCAGTGGAGTGACTTTTGCCCTTTTCCATTCTGATGGGAATACACTTTTTTCAATTGATTTGTTAACTAGTTTTGTAAGAGATTTTGCTATTACTGGTGCCGCCTCTCTAATGAGGCAACACAGAATCTCGTCCAGGCCAGTAGCTTTCGCTCAAGATACTAATGTCAGTACTTTCAACACTGTGTCTCTGTCCACTGGTTGTAAGTGGAAAGAGGATAGTGTTGGCGTGATGTATTCCTCAAATGATTTTGAGGACTCGCCTAATTTTGAAGCTAATCGAGGGCCTATATCAGTAAAGTGTTGATTAAATATTTCAGCCATTTGATTTGTGTCGTTAATTGAACGCCCTTCTGTCCTTATCGAAGTTATATTGTTATCTTTCTTGGTGTTTCGAGACATTACTTGATTGATAGTTCTCCAAATTTCCCTCGAGTTGCCAGAGTTTTTGGCAAAATGATTGTGATAGTACGAGGCTTTGGTCTTTTAAATTTCATTATTAGTTGCATTTTTAGCACGTTTATAGTTCGTCCAGTCCAATGGATCATTAGATTTTATAGCAGCCTTTTTATGGCTGTCTCTCTCTATAATTCGTTTTCTAACGTTTCCGTTCATCCAAGGAGATTTCTTTTTCTTGATTCGTTTTCGTTTAAGAGGGGCATGTTTGTCAGCAACAGTAAGAAAGATACTCTTCCAACGCATCCACATATCATTGGGATTGTCATAGTCCATAGTGTCCTCCGAAAGTAGCATATCCAAGTCCTCTCTAAATTCTCCAGGAGGGCCAACAATTGAATGGCAAAGTGCTGAGACACGTGACTGGCGTGGGCCCTATTTTTGTAAGAGCTCTGGAGGAAATTGAAATAACTGATCAGGCAAGATTGCATTGTCTACTTTTTCGCTGAATGTTGGATAGACAGGAAGGGTGGCTACTCTCACAACAGTACATTTAAAAACGTTCGTGATTCCTTATTTATGGCCGGGATTTTGGATCAAGGAAAAAAAGACAGGATTCAGGATTTTAACTATCACAGGGGCACAGGATTGGAAGGTCAGGGTTATCAATCTTGTTAATTTGGTGGGGGGGGGGGGGGGTGGGAGGGAAAAATCGGCCTAATGGGGACCCTTTACAAATACTCAGGGGAGAGGGGTACTCTTCATAATTTTGGGTGGAAGTGTGCCATATACCCACCTAGTTTGTACATAATCACTTTACATCCACAAGTTCATCCTTTGTGAACCCCATTATTGTGTGAGGAAGACTTCCTTTCATGGACCCTATGTACCTTTGCTCCTTCTTTGCCTTAACTTGCACTTAAAATGCATATGAGATAAACTCTAAAAACGCATATCAATATTTCTAGATCATGAACAGCGCTCATTCAACTTATCCATCACTCAGCTACCTTTAAGCAATATTGTAATTTATATTACCTTATACAATTTCCATAGTTACGTTACCCACTAACACACACATACATCTAACTCGAACATGCAACTATGCAACTTGACCATTTTAGATATATGCACTTTCAAGTATTATTTCAATTTTAAAATATTACTGTCAGAATATAAACATCGGTAGTTAGTTAGCTATCCAACTGGCAATGTAACTAGTTAGCTTAAGAGTGACTTTCTGTGAGAATCGAAAACTTGGTGACAGGACCGAAAAATCCGACCCCTTCATATTTTGTCACAAAGAACCTAAAAGTGAACTATTACAAAAAACGACATTTAAACTTTCAGTTTGATTTTAATTTTTTTATTACAGAGGAAAAACGGAAAATCGACTGAAAGACCCTCCTGACCACTAATAATTGCCCAATTTCAACGAGCTTGTGTGGAAATACTAAAGTGTTTAGCTGAATATAGTTTTGCTAGCAGCTAAGGCATTCTTTCATCTAACCTCACAAAATATGTTTCAACTGAATTGGAGACCTTCAATCATGGTATACTTCGACCATTTTGCCGAAGAGCGAATTCTGGCAATTTTCAGGGGAATGAAATGGCTCTTGGTACATAAAGTTCTGACTAGAAATTATATCTCAGAGCAAGTCCAATACAAGTACTTTAACTTTCAAAAGTAACATTTTGGGGCCCGCTAAACGCTTTTCAGTCACGCTCTAAAATGTTGAAGGTATTTGCATAAATTAACGTCAGAAATGCAAATACCAACTAGACTGGCCTTGCCAGTGAGCTCGCGGCGCGAGTTGGGTCGAGACCAGAATATAAAATGGAAAGTAGGGGACAAGAGCGGAACTCCCAAGAGAGACTTCCAATTTCTCACCATAAAAATATCACACAGTATAGAGAACTTGGCTTTTGACACCTTGCTCTTTTGACACCTTGATTAAACTAAAAATTATTATTACAACACTCATACACTTGCTTCTTAAAGGTTGAGCGACCCTGCATCTTGAGAATGCGTGACATATCTTTTTATGCACAATCGATTATGACAGTTTGACCTTGACTCATATTTCTAATCAGAGGCCACGATTAATCCATCCTTCGTTTCACTACTTATGTGTTTTCTTTTATTAACTCAATACGTTTCTTCTATCAGGCTTTCAAGACTACATGATCGAATGAAAGAAACACTTCAACAGGCAATGTACGATACGCAGAAGAATTTTATGAGGCAACAGATGTCATGTACAGAGTAAAGCATAAAGCGTCGTTGTTTTACGGCTAAAGCTCACCGTAGCTTTGGTTTCTGTTTTCGCCCTGTTATCTTCCCAAAAGTATTTCGTGTCGCCACAGAAAGTTTCGTCGGGACTACATACTTATCGGCGACAGAGATATTTGCAATACCCCAGAGGTACCATCAAACATTTGTTTACGGCTATTCTCAAAACTGTGCGGTGAACACGAGCCAAAATCTTTTCCTAAAATACAGTTTATCTGTGCATATTCCACAGAGCCAAATGGCGTTGAGTTTAAATGGGATGCAGTTTACTTTTTCGCTTCACTACTTATGTGTTTTCTTTTATTAACTCAATACGTTTTTTCTATCAGGCTTTCGAGTATTCGTGCTCTATAACAAATATAAAATTGAAAGCGAGGAATGTCACACGAGAGATGTCTACAATATGTGTGTTCAGTCCATTTGTGACTGCAAACTCAATCCTCAGAATTATTTCGGTGTATTTTTCATTTCTGGTATTCAATGACCATTGCGAAACAAAGGCTACATGATCGAATGAAAGGAACACTTCAACAGGCAATGTACGATACGCAGAAGAATTTTATAAGGCAACAGATGTCATGTACAGAGTAAAGCATAAAGCATCATTGTTTTACGGCTAAAGCTCACCGTAGCTTTGGTTTCTGATTTCGCCCTGTTATCTTCCCAAAAGTATTTCGTGTCGCCACAGAAAGTTTCGTCGGGACTAAATATTTATCGGCGACATCGGTACCATCAAATGTTTGTTTACGGCTATTCTCAAAGCTTCTGCGGTGAACGCGAGCCAAAATCGTTCCCAAAAATCCAGTTTATCCGTGCATATCCCACAGAGCCAAATGGTGTTGAGTTTGGATGGGATGCAGTTAACTTTTACACACAAGTAACGAGCAATTCACTGGCCACATCTCGAGTTGTTTAGCGAAGTCAATTACGTCATCGCCCAGCACGTGATAATATGAACCAATCACCGTGTG
The DNA here is from genome assembly GCA_964036295.1 of Plumapathes pennacea. NCBI lineage: Eukaryota > Metazoa > Cnidaria > Anthozoa > Antipatharia > Myriopathidae > Plumapathes > Plumapathes pennacea. Next base: position 25,237,194 of record OZ038463.1, on the reverse strand, counting down.
CTGATTCTCGACCCACAAAAAGGAAACAAAAATAAATAAAAATGTCCATTTTTAAGCTCGCTTGGGCCCCAGGCCCCCACGAGCAATTAGCAGTTTTAAGCGATAACGACGCAATCAAAATAAAAGAATGGAGCACGCAGAACACAGAAAATCAATCTACATTTCACTGAGTTTTACTTGCGATGTTGTTTTATTATGTACTGGCTTTAGGATTTGCGTTTATAAATTAATAAAATCAAATGCAAAAAACGCACCTAAAACCAGAGCAGCTAACCTGCCATTAAAAACCAACTATAAGAAGTATGCCGTTGTTTCAGGCTTCTGACATGCCTTAATCAAAGGACTCCAAGGGCCAACTCGTGGATATAGCATGACAAGTAATGACATAAAATATATTCTAGTTAACCTTTATGAAATGGAGAGGTACCTTTCCTCCTTGAATTCCTTGGTTTACTTTATTAATTTTTAAATACACTTCTTCCAGTGCAACAAATTTAGAACTGAAAGCGAGAGTCGCTAATTGTTTACACGCTTCAGAAGTCTCGGAAATGTGTGAATTTTGGCAAGGATTCAATTTTGAACACAAGAACTTTTCAAACCGCGTTTGACAAATCTAAAATATTTGACACTAAATAACACAAAGTCCGATCGTGTTGAGCGAGCAAACCTGGTCACTAAATAAATACAAGGTCCAATTAGGTTGAGTGAGCAAACCGGGCCAATCATAGACAATAATACACTAGAAATACGATAATCGCAGATTCCCCTCGCCCTGGCATGGATGTTTTACTGAAGCTTTGATGCAAGCACCTCTTGAAGTCAAGTGTTGCACACAAAAAGCGAAAAAATATGTTGAAAAATAATCCTTGCACAGTAAAATATTTAACATAGATAGTAAAACTCGAATTTTTGTGGTTTCTTCTCTTGTCTTTAATGTTTTGAACTTCATTTACCAAGATCAGAGCTTTGTATACTCGCGTGGTATGCTTAGCGCAGTACAGCAGTGTATTACAGCGCTGAATGTATTGTCTCGTGTAAACACGACACATGCAACTCTTCAGGTGATGACTCAATGTATTGGCATGCAGTGGCAACACCTTTTCCGATAGGGTTTGGCATGAAGCATTTTTTATCTTGACAAACAAATTCAATTCAGCTGTGATGGCTTCGTGTAGTTTCTCTGCAACGACTGGAAGTCAGTGTGGGCCTAGTCCTGAAAATCGTACTATGGCAGATTGTCTTAGCCTAAAGGAATGCACCAAGGACATCAAGCCTCACTTGAAGTTATTGGGGGTTCGGGATGCTTCTCTTGACACTGAGATGAAGCTGCTTTTGGCACGTGTTGAAGTAAATACATACAGCGATGGTCCAATCTCTTAGTCGTGCAAGATGCGCAGAAATACACGGCCTTTTCATTTCTCGTATATTACGAAGTCGCCTCACATACACAACGGAAATTACATTATTTACGTCGGACTCGCCAACATCATGAGCGAGAAAGCTGGATGAAACAAGTTATTAGTCCTGGGACATGCCTATGCATATTTTCGACGGTTTTAAAGTTAAGCGAAGAGTACAAGTCTTTCTCTTTTTCAGTTTGTAGATATTGGAAAAATGTTTTTCCCATAAATTACGTTCTTCTCATAAATTTTTTAAGTTTCTGCGCTTTCGGAATTTAATCGAGATTTGAACTGCACTTTCCCCATGACAGTTGTTTGCTCCTGTCTAAAGTAGTCCCATCTCGAGAACAGATGTGTTTAAGACAATGGAATGTCATTTACGGCTGACCACTTGTCCACTTCACCGAGATGCTTCTGGCATTCGTTGGCGATGCAACAAATTGCGTTGCTCGGTACCTGCGGAGTTGGCACATCATAAGACAGTAACCGCGAAAGGAGATCGTGGACTGGGCAGCAGACAATCTGCACTTATCTTCCACACTACTCAGCATCTTGTTCCTATTGGTTCATGTAAGTGATAGAGTTTTTGTATGAAATCTAGAAAATATACTCGGATGGCATTCACAGACTGCAGAATAAATCAGTAGAAATTTCGCAGCCATGTGTACGTACAGAGCCTCGTCTGGATGCTTTTCACAATAACTCGCACGCTTGCATATTATGTAATTCATGTTAAAAATCTCGGTTTGCTCCTTTCAAAAATCATGCATGAATATGGTCTATATCATGCTAGGTTCACCATAAATGCCTGTTTCCCTGTTTCATTTAGTTTATACGCTAATTTCAGTTCTTTGTTTTTCTGCTTAGCAATTTGCAAGCGTTGTAGAGAAGGCTTTTCTGGTGTGGGAATAAGATCAACATTAGAGGATTAAGTGCCCTCTCCAAGCCATTCGGATACTGCAGCAACTACAACACAATTCACCTCTTCTTCCGTTCTTGAAACAGAGATTGTAAATATTGATGTACCGGACAATGACCAGGTCAGTGCATTTCTAGCTTATAACATTTAAAAAGTGGATTGAAAATCCTTCTGCCACCCAAATACACCCTTATCCCGGCTTCTGGTGCCCAGCTGCACCTTTCTACGCTTAAGTATTGATGTCCATGTTGACACTGCTTTTTTTCCATTTTTACGTAGCAGAGTGATACCAGTGAAGTGGAGGAGCTAGCAGATAACATCTCTTGCTTAACTATAACGAAAGATAAAATTTTTTATCTGTTGTCGGCAACATCTTCTGAGAACAATGGATGTGAGCAGGATGAATTACATAACAAGCTGAAAACCTTCCTAGATACCCGTGGTGTTCTGCCAATTGGGAAGGCATGGCTCCCATGGTGTGAAGCTAGCGAGCGCACTAGACTCCGGTACACTGCCAAGACTGAAGATGCAGTAGTGGCTGTGCTGAAGGTCATTTCGCCGGAAAATGCTGGACATCTGTGGACAGCTTTGCAAGAACGGCAAAGAATAAATGAGAAGATTGGGCTGCAGGTGTCTCTGCCTCCATCAGAGAGGGTCTATCTGGAATCCCTCGCCGAAGCTTACACAAATGAATCTGGCTCAGATACTCGCAAGCAAATTCTGTCAATCATGTCAGGTGTGGCAAATATTTCACCAATATCTGAAGCTCTTCCAGGACTAACTCGATATCGCTACACTAGCAAATCTTCATCGACTTCAGTTTGGAAAAGGAGTGCCAGTTCAAAATCAGCACACTACAAGGCTACGAATTCGTGAGGCACAGCTGGATCACTTCTTAAGCTTTATAACCAGCCCACATATTGTACAAGACCTTCCGTTTGGTCAGAAGCGTCTTTACCTATCGTCTGGTGAAACGCTGGAGGTTCCTAACATTATTAGAAGCATGATTCCTCAGCAGATCATACAGCAGTACACCCAGTATTGCTAAGAAATGGGATTCAAGCCTTTCAGCAGTTCAACATTGCTGAGGATTCTTTCTCAGTGCAGCGCCACTGTACGGAAGTCCCTCCAAGGCTTAGATTATTTTGCAGCCGAAGGAGGTAAGGCCTTTCATGATCTTGGAAGACTAGCGCAAAGCATGGCGGAGCTTGGTGTTGATAGGAAGGATGCAGCTTCAGTCCAGGAGGCATTGAAGGCGGGAAAGCAGTACTTGAAAGGGGACTTCAAGGTAAGTTAAATCAAGCAAATGTCACAACTAATTCATAATGGATCATAACAAATATATCAAAACAATTCAGTAAACAACTTATATTCAGAAAGGTTTATGAGGTTAGGAAAACAAGTGCACTTTGGCTCTATTTTGTCTATCTATCTTCTCTAAAAGAGTTGTGGAACATTCAGACTTGCTCTCCATTTCAAAATTGAGGTTTTACTATTCAGTAACACCGAATGCAACTTAGGAGGTAATATCGGCAGAGCAAGTAAGAGGGCCAAAGCCTTACCTCACGATGTGTATGTTGTTTTTTCTTCCAAAGGTTAATACTACACTTCTTTTGCCCTTTCGCCATTATAGCTGCTTTTCATTTTGTTTCAGGTTCATATCGCAAAGGCCTCCAAGGTTCCAGACTACTGCAGCACATTTTCTTCGAGTGATGCAAGTGACAGTGCCTTTCAGATATCCTGCAATCATGATCACGGTCACGTAAGTGACCAGTGCGAAAGTCTGAAGGAAAGTCTCCATGTAATTCTGGAGAAGATTAATGAAGCTAACTTCCCCAACAAAGAAGATCATGACGAAGCCTTGTATGTTGCTCAGCACGCAGTGCAGGCTATCCAGATATGGAAATGCCATCAACTTCGCACAGTGTGACAGGATCAAGCACGGCTAGATCTACTGGATTTGTTTAATGAGAGTTCAGTTTTAATTACTGAAGATTGGGCTATGAAGTACCTGCCACAAAAGTACCGAGAATCACAGGCAGACTGGTTTGGTAAGAGAGGAATCTCTTGGCACATTTCTGTGGTTGTCCGGAAGACGCTTGGTCAGCTGAAGTCGCAGTATTTTGTGCATGTCATTGAAAGTTGTGCCCAGGATAGTCCAGCGGTAGTCCTCATCATGGAGCATGTCATGAAAACTCTTCAGGCAGAGCATCCCGAGATTAAGAAGGCATTCTTCCGCCAAGACAATGCTGGCTGTTACCACTCTGCTACTACCATCATAATTCCAGCCCTTTCAGACCACTGTGGAATATCAATTGGTCGAATTGACTTCTCTGACCCACAAGGAGGCAAAGGGCCCTGCAACCATCTAGCAGCAGCTGTGAAATCCCACATCCGACACCATGTCAATGAAGGCAACGATGTCACCGACGTCAGAGAGATGGAACAGGCGATACTCTCTGGCGGAGGCGTTTCAGGGGTAAGAGTTGCCGTGGTGAAGATCAACACAGTCAGACGAGAAAGTCAAAGAGGACACAAAGCTTGAGGGAGTAAGTCATCTAAATAACTTCTATTTTGAGGAACATGGCACCAGGGCATGGAGAGGCTATGAAGTGGGAGGTGGAAAGTTATTAGGGAGCTTAAGCAAACTAGGACGGCAACGGCAACGCGAGGAACCAGGAAGAGTGTCTCTGTAATACTTGTCTTTGTAACTTTGCCTATTCTTAGTTTGCTCAAATTTGTTCCGTTTTTGCCGAAGTTTTATTGCTTTCATCATCTCCTACTAAGAACGATTGTCGTAATTTCTCAAAATGTCATCCACGTCCTGACAACAGCATAAAAAAGGATTTGGAGTCGCACGCGAGAGCATGACAACCCAAGATCTTGTCAATTTCACATATTCACGTGTGCCTTATGTCTTCTGCAATAAGTTTTATTGTTTCACCGACGTTGCCGTCGTCCTCTCCCATCCTGGTGCTTAAGCTCTCTATTATCATTGGACAGGACAAGAGGTATCTGAGATTTTCCCTGATACAAAAGTCTGTTAAAATGTCTTTGTAAGTAGAAGTAAAGCATTCAAATAAAAATACAAATGAAAGCACATTAAGGGTTATAAAGAAAAAATAAACTATTAAAAGCGAGAACTAGGCAAGTTTTAGAAAGTGTTGCCTAAAATAATCACCCATTGCTCTTTACAGGTGTGATTGATGTTATTTGTTACTGTGTCCTTCTTTGGCCAAACTTACCATTGGTTCGACAAATATTTTCTGAAGGTGATTTTAAGCCTGTGGATCCTCGCAGCAAGGGCCAAAAAGGGACGCAAGAGCCACCTAGTGCTTGGCCAGAGTCAGTGGAACAGAGCTGTGAAATCCAAATGGCAGGGGTCTTCGCTTGTCCACAGGAAGCGTGTGTTCATGTTTTTCAGCATTATTCATCCCTGGAAAACCACCTGTCCCATGGCAAACGCTCAGATCTGAGGATTCTCCACGAGGGTTCCAGTGAGGTACCAGCTCTCACTCCTGAATGCTATTCTCAAATACTGCGCAATGCCATGTGGCCAAACAGAAAAGGATACAGGTTCAATGTCAAGCAGAAAAATTACTTGGAGCTCAAGTTCAACATTGGCCAGGAATCTGGGCAAAAGGCGACTGCTGAAGTTGTGGTGAAAGACATGAGACAAGCATGGGACATGAATGGGAATAGGCTGTTTTCACCTTGAGAGTTTTTGACCGAGCAGCAGGCGACATCCTTCTTCTCAAGACTGGCTGCAGAGGTGCCCCAACATTCAGTGCCACTGACAGTAGATGAAAATGCACTAGCTGTGGAGGAGCACGAGTTCAGGGTAGGAAGGGAGGCAGTGCTGGCTTCCTTGAGCTTGCATCACCCAATTTGCCATGACCAATACAATATTTGTGCACTGGTAAAATCCAAGTCCCTCCAGAAGTTAAAGCTTCCATTGCTCAAGATTTTGTGCCCTCAACATGCGAAAGAAAGCACCATACATCGATCTCTTGCAAAATCTTGTTGAAGAGTGCTCTTGTAGCCGAAAGTTATAAGCAATTGTATCTAAAATTCTTTAAGTTCTACCTCGGTGGGCTCTCCACCTTAGTAATATATGCTGAGTAAACTGTAAGCTACTACTAAAACTTTTGTCTGGGCTGGGTAGTCGTCCTAAAATGCCCACCAATTTTCTGGATTATTATCAAGTGGTAACTGATTAGATCCGTGCGAAGATCTAAAGCCGTACATCATTTCTTCCAGCTCATGATTGGCACTGTAGACCTTGACCATGGAAATAAATTCTCTCTCTTCTTATACAACAAATCATGCAGATTTATGCCAAAAATAATCTGCTGCTCGCCTGAATAGTAATAGATTTGTGTCAAATAGACACTTACCGCAACACAAGATTGCTTCAAAGCTTTCGTTTTTCACTAAATGTTTCTCCATGACGTTTTTCTGTCAGTTAAGTTGCGAAGCCGGATCCATTACCTGATTAGTGACGTATGCCGTGCATTCACCGCGGTAAAAGCATAGTGTAAGTAAACGTACCACGCATGTAGACATTTTGCTAATCTTGGTAAAACACGTTCAGAACACTAAAAACAAAAGACAGAAAAGAACTCGCAAAATTCGAGTTTACCATAATGTTAAATATTTTACAGTGCGACAGTAGTGTTGCGCGACATGTGTTGTGCTGCCTCTACTGAATATTCTGACTGTCCACAATAGTGAAAGAGTAACTAAGTGAATTGAGCGTGTCTTTTAAGACCCGTCAGCAGCCCGAAACAACGGCAAACCTCTTATGTAGTTGTTGTTGTTGTTTGTTCAATTCAGTTGATCATTTTTTTTTCTTGATTTTTTTCTTGATTTTTTTTTCTTGTAAAGCTAGATGAAAGAATGCCTTAGCTGCTAGCAAAATTTGGGCAATTTTTAGCAGTCAGGAGGGTCTTTCCCGTTTTTTCTCTGTAATAAAAAAATTAAAATCCAACTGAAAGTTTAAATGTCGTTTTTCGTAATAGTTCACCTTAAGGTTCTTTATGACAAAATATAAGATGGTCGGATTTTTCGGTCCTGTCACCGAGTTCTCGATTCTTACAGAAAGTCACTCTTAAGTCCAATTTTTAATTCCCGATTTATAGATTTTATCAACATGGCCACATCAGCTCTAATGCTGCAGTCGCCTAACACCGTAATAAATGACATTATTATCATTATATGACATTATTATCATTATGAAGTTGACAACTCTGATGATTCTGAACTGATGCGAAGTGCATTTGTTAGTGCTTCTTTGAGATCGACTGACATGGTCATGCCCAGCCAGGTAGGAGCCACGTAATTGCTCTCAGGCGTGGCCCATCGAGTTTAAAATTACACGGCGTGTCTTTTTTGTCATGTTAGTTTTCTGGGTTACGAATCTGCACACGGTGATTGGTTCAGATTATCACGTGATATGCAATGACGTAATTGACTTCGTTAAACAACTCGAGTGTGGTCAGTGAATTGCTCGGTACTTGTGTGTAAAAGTTAACTGCATTTAATCCAAACTCAACACCGTTTGGCTTTGTGGAACACGCGCTGATAAACTGGATGTTAGGGAACGATTTTAGCTTGCGCTCTTTTGTTCACCGCGGAGCTTCGAGAATAGCCGTAAACAGATGTTTGATGGATACCACTGGGGGATGCAAATATCTCTGTTGCCGCTAAATATTTAGTCCCGACGAAACTTTCTGTGGCAACACGAAATACTTCTGGGAAGAAAACAGGCCGAAAACAGAAACCAAAGCTACGACGAGCTCTAGCCGCAAAACATAGTCGATTTATGCTTTACTCTGTCCATGACATCTGTTGCCTCGTAAAATTCTTCTGCTTATCGTACATTGCCTGTTGAAATGTTTCTTTCATTCGATCATGTAGCCTTTGTTTTGCAACGGTCATTGTATGCCAGAAATGAAAAATACACCAAAATAGTCCTGAGCATTGAGTTTGCAGTCACAAATGGACTGAACACACTGTAAACAAAACCGCAATAATATTTCTAATATATATAATGTCTCCTGTTGGGCTCGTGTTACATTTCTCACTTTCAATTTTATATTTGTTACAAAGCATGAATACTCAAAAGCCTGATAGAAGTGAAACGCATTCAGTTAAAAAACAAGACAGACTAGTATTGAAGCGAACGCTAGATTAATCGTGGCCTCTGATTAGAATTACGTGTTCGAAGTCAAACTGTCAAAATCGATTTATAAAAAGGCAAGTCACGTATTACTCAGATTTACTCCGTGGGTAACCGTTTCGCTTCTAAGCTCAAAATGCAGAGTCGCTCAGCCTTTAAGAACCAAGTGTATGAGTGTTGTAATGATAAATTTATAGTTTAATCAGGTTTCATTTAAGCAAGGTGTCAAAAGCCAAGTTCTCTATACTGTGTGATATATTTCTGGTGAGAAACTGGAAGTCTCCCGGAAGTTCCGCTCTTGTCCTTGCTTTCCATTTTAGTTTATTCTGCTCTCAACCCAAATAACTCCGCGAGCTCACTGGCAACGCCAGTCTAGTTTAGATTATTTTTATGCAGCATAAAAATAAAGCCTAAAATACTATATCCTGAAGACTTTAATGATATAAATCTTATATTGTAACTCTGTTTTATTCATTCAGGCACCAGTGAGAGTGATTGTGCTGCTGGTTGTGTAGAAAGGTACACTCTCAGCATTGTCCAGATGTACCCATACAATGCAATTCAGCTTCACAAGTCTAATTTCATTAAATCGAGTATTTAGGAAATCCACATCAACTCCCAGTCTGGCAATATTTTACGAGATCTTTTCAATAAGCTGAAGCGAGGAGAACTAGATATTAGGATTAAGTCCCAGATATTACTTTTGTGGGAGAGGAAGGCATTGATGCACATGGGCTGACCAAAGAATTCTTCACATTAATCATGAATGCGCTGATCAGTGGCACCGGGGGGTATGTGATGTTTGAGGGAGCAGACAATCATTTCCGCCCAGTTATCAGCGAGGAGTTCCACCAAAGTGGGTACTTCAGATATGTGGGACAACTGATTGCCATGTCAGTGCTCCATGGTGGTCTTCGGATGGTGGGGCTTTCAAGGGCTCTTACAGTGTTCATGCCAGGTGATGGGGGATTTCGACCTCATTGGCTTGTGGGTAGCCATAAATAAAAGCCCATGATGCTTTGAGCGCGCGCTTTCGAACTTTGTACCACGGTCACGATAGCAGTACGTGAGGTGGTTCGATTATTTATAAATTATGTCGGATTTTACAACAAGGCTCCTTGGATATTGGATATTGTAAGTAACACAATTCGATATGTTATATATTTAGTCAATGTGACTTGTGTGGTATAAAACGGAGCAGTTTCGGATGTCTGTATGAGAAACTAGTGTTCAGATTGGGTTTGAAAATGAGTGCAATTTGTCTAATTTGTAGACTGTCATCGTGCTTAACATGTTGTATTTAATTGCCAGTGATATCTTAATAAACACGTTTAAAGGAAATATGTTCTTCTTGTTGATTCCTTCTTCTTTGCTAGCCATGTGTTCTGGCCAGAAGCTCGAATGTTTTGCACAACCGCGCACAGCTTACCGCCATTTATATAGAGGCGGGAAATTTTGACGTGGCAGTCTGTGTTTTGCAACATTTTAAAGTCCAAGGTAAATTTGAATTTAAAAATCGTACGTTTGTTTTTTACTTCGACGATAATGGACGACTTTCCTTTACAAGAGACAAACTGCAACCTTCACAGAACCGAAACCACAAGAAGTTCGCCCCAATATCACTGCGTACAATTTGCTTTTGTTTCATTACAAACAATTCGCTGAGCACCAACCGGTTGTAAATGAGAGAAAAAAAGTGACTGCGAAAGAGGCAATTGCTCAGGTGCTTCCAGAGAACTTGACAACAAACACTAGGGCCGCACGAATAAAGGAATTCGTGAAAAACCTGTCAGACGAAGAATGCTCAGTTTCTTTTGCCTTGTCTCTGCAAGGCAACAACACCATCTGCGTTCTTATTGAAATATTGTGAAAATTATTTTCTTGGAGTAACAAGAGCGATTACAGTTTTGAAAGAATTTCAAACCCTGGAAATTGTGTTTATTCAATCTTTCTTGAACTTCGCCAGTACCTAAATCGCTCATGTAGCAATCAAGAAAGTGCAGTTGTTTGAACTGGAAGTCAACAGGCAGTGTTTTGAAAAAATGCTTAAAGCCAGTGGCCTTCAGGTTAGCAAGTGGTTCCTGGAATATCACAATGGCAAGCTTGTGAGATAATATTTGATGCCACAGTTTGTTGGACTTTTTTGTGGTATTACAGAGAACTTTTCTGTTTGTCAGACAGATCTCCAGAGAGTTTTGAGGAACACTCTTGGGAAAAAACTGTCAGTTGAACTTGGCGTAAACAATGTTCACCAAGAGATGCAATTCTCAAAGTACTGTGTGATAGGCATCAAGAGAGCGTTGAAAGGGTTAGTCTTAACTTTGAGGATCATGATGGTATTATGGTGGCAACTGTGAATGTCAAACAGTACCTGCAGTTGCTTTTGAGTAGGTGTGCCATTACCAAGCCCAAGGACAGCATAGTACTTCTAGAGTACACTGACCAGGCTCCTTGGCTAAGGTTGGTCTAGGCATTTTACGGGGTTGCCATCTTCCCGTGTCAAGGTCCACCAGAATTCCCTCTTGACTATCATAACTGTGGCTGCCTATCTTGGCAAACATGATTATGACACTCAAAGAAAGTGCTTTAACAGTGTCCAAAACCAGCTTTCAGACCTCATTGAGGTACTCCCCTCCACTCCCACTGAGCCCCTGATTAAGGTACATTTGCGGTTCTCAGGAGATGGAAAACAAAGAAGAATAGCCACAGGAAGCTCTTCTGCAAAATCTTACTATCCTATTCCAGATGCACCAGAGCATGCAAATCAGCTAGGGGACAAGACAGTCATTTGTAAAAAGCCAGTCTTTGTTCAGGAAGATTCTCTTCTGGCTGAACAAGAATTTCACTGCTGGTTGAAAGGCAAATCGCCTACCAAAGACAAAAGGAGGGAGTTTGCAAAGATGAATTTTGGTAGGCAAGGGAGGGCAAGCCTTGCAAGGGTTGATATTGATGAATACTATGTTGGCACAATGCACTTGGGGTTGAGAGCTGCAGAATCATTGTCTATACGAATCCCTCAGTGTGTCAAAGGTAAGGAGGTCCTTGTTTCATTCTGAGTAAAACTGGAATAGTCATGGAATTAATTTGAATGTTGATGTTTGAATCAGTTGAATATTCATAAGCAGCTGAACCATCACAGCAATCCTAAAATAATACTAAATGATTTATAATAAAATGCTACTACAGCCCTTTGGTTATACTATCTGGTATAATCTACTCAACCTGAAGTCAATTGAAAAGACTGGAGAGGTGACCCAGTACAAAAAAATCCTTTGTTTGTAAATCCTCCCTCCTACTCGGTCGAGTTATGTGAATGAAACTCCTCTCCCATCTGGTATATTCAAGGGATAACAAAAGAGCCAATAGTGGGCATATGATAGGTTTTGGGGCTGAAAGCAACTAAATTGGACATGGCTATACACTTTGTAAATTTTTCAAAGCCTTTCTAGGCCATCAAACCTGCTGGCTGCACCCACTAGAGAAGCTTTCCCGGCATGTTTGTAAAGACAGCAACCCAGTTCAGATCAGGTTTGATGAAGTTGGTGTCCTGTCATTTGGAGAGAAGGCACCAGACCTTCTGGCTGAGGCTGGATTATCAGGAGTGGTTTTAGACATTCGGAAAGATTTTGCAGCAGGTACATAATAATAGGTGTTTAGATAATACAGTATCCATTGTCATTATAACAATCACAGTTGATTCACTTGATCAATCAAGGTTTTTTATGTACACCAGGCATGGGTTTTTTAGGATGCATACAGTGTACTTTGCTCATCATTGAGATACACATGCATAAATACTGTACATACCAAAAGGCCATGATACAAATGGGTTCACACTGCAGCATAAACTGTTCCTAAAACAAAAGACACAGTTGCTACATGTTAACTGGTTCCTTAGGGTTGGCAGAAGTATTCAGCAACCTCCTCAGAACACCCCATAGCCTTACATGACAGCAGTATGAGTGCAAGGCCAGACTCAACCTTGGTTTTCCTGTTGCATTATTGTTTGGAACTCTGTCCGTTACTCCCTCCATCAAGCAAATCACAGTTTATAAGGCCATTATGTGGACAAGGCAAAACAATATGGTGAAATTGTTGGAGTACCTTTGAGCCTGCAAAACTTTTCAGACAGTACTATGGAGACAGCCCACAAAGGACCAAAGTCTGGAAAGTATGTCTACAGTGGTGGCAGACAAGGGTCCATCTCAAAGGAAGATTACCAAGTGAAGGTGCTCACATTATTTACATATTTATTTACTTTCTATTTACAGTGTTTTCAAACTTTCTTATACGCATTATACAAGTGTCATTATGTTTCTTTTCAAGCAGGTGCTTACACAAATGTTCCAGAATGAAGTCACAGGCCTTTTAAGCAAATCAACATGCAATCAATCTGCTGCATTTTCTGGAGCAAGGGGACCTGGAATGGAAGCTCCCAAGAAAAAGGTAAAGCTGTATGCCAACTACTATTGGAGCTACTACTATTTTAGGAATAGAGGAAATTATGTAACAAAATGCAGTACAATACTCCCCTCAGAAAAATATAACGGAATATATTTTCAAATACTTTCAAGTCTGCAGAATCAAGCGTTCCCTGTCCCTCTCAGGGAAGTGACCCAGAGGAAGTAGGAGATGCAGATCTACACTGGGATGTAAGTTCTAATGTTACACAAATTTCTGAACAGCACGTGTCAGAGGGCCAGACTTGCAGGCTAAAAGATCCAGCACACAGCAAAATGTCGCCAAACCACTTGCATGTAATCTATTATTACATCAATTACTGACAACCTTTGCTTACTTTAAGGAATCGCGGGAAGATCACGGAAATCTCCTGGTCACCCAAGACGAAGATATTCAAAATCTTAAAGAAACCCTTATGAGAGTAGGTTTTTCCTGTGGAGATGTAATTGGAGGTCATTATTTGAGCAAAGAAAGTGACGTAGAGTTTCAAAGATCACTGCAAAACATCAGTGGAACATTGTCCTTCCATCTGAAATCTGTCCAGGTCGATGTGTCTTGTGATTCTGAGTAGTTCACGCATCCTTTCGTGGATAAGAGAAGGTAAACGAGTCATGAGGGAGATCTTGCAATGTAGACTATACTTTAACACTGGGAATCAATCGATCACAGTCAAGCATCAATCTCCTGGTAGTAACGAACGGAGGAGGCTGGTATTTCCTTTTATCAGTGTCCAAGGACCCCAGATACACGATGAAAACTTACAAATGGACGTGTTCAAGCCTCTTCAAGAAGTCAAGCTTCACAGCCCTCCAGATTCCAGAACGAAAACAAAATGGATCCAAGATGTCTTTCAAGGTCCCTGCTGACAGTTCTGTCACACTAGCCATGCAGTTCAACGGTCCAAAACCACCCCAACTGGAAAGCATGATTAGACAAGTTGACCCATTGCAGAATGCCCTCGCCACCGGACTGCGCAGCAGTTATCCTGCAGGACCGCACGATTTCAGCTACCGCCACATAAAGTCATGCCAATACTCAAAGACACCGCTCTTGTGCGAGCCGCCCAGCTGGCAATCATTGAACTTGGGCAGAAAGAAAGGGCGACAGATGATATTGACTTCATTGTGAACGTTTTTGCTCGAATCAACAAGTGTTTCCGCGAGAACGATTGCAACAACATACTGTGCAGTAACTCTTGACACATGGCTAACTTTTCTTCATGGCAAAATATAATGATTCTCTGCCACTAAACAGTGCTTTTGAAAACGCACAGAACAAACAGTTTTCGACAATCCAATATGGCCTTTCACATCATGAAAGTTTACACAGAAGATTCTAATGGAAGGAGTAAGCCATTAATCTTAGAAAAGAAAGATGTGTCAACTTTTGGTCTTAGGAAGGTTCTTAAGAAAGACGGGTCGTTAAGTCATTACTACTTTCCAATAATTTTTGGACATTTGGAAGGAGACAAAGTTTGGATTAAGAAGTTTCACGACATTGTAAACTTCATAAGAACGTACGTAAACAAACCAGAAGTAAAGAAGCAAATTGGGAGGAAGGTGGGCAGAACAAGTTTTGCGAAATTTGACCCTTTGAAAGAGGAACCTGGTGAGGAACCAATAATGTTTCTTAGGGTTTGCCATTATAAAGAAAACGTTTTAAGCAAGTTTTACATGATGGAAAAATACTAAGCTCTGATTCCATGCTTGATAAATATCTTCACGCCAATGTAGAGATAAAGATTGATAGCGTTCATTAACTCAACGAACGCTTATTTGCAAGTGAGTTTAAGAGAGGTGTTAGTTTGCCCAGTACTAGGGTTAGAAGATGTTGAAGATGAGATTATGGCTTTAGGGATACGAAGTGAAGGCGAAGAAGATTAAAATATTTCTATTTCGCCTTGGAAATAAAAATTAACTATCATCTTCGATAAGTCACCAAAACCACCACCAAACAAACTCCTCCGACGACTACTGCAATCGAAGTTAACCTTTCTTCATGAATTCTCGCACTCACTGAAGGACTCACTTTCATTGTTATCACAGTTTGCTTTTTCTCTTTGCTTTCGTTTTCAACACCACTATCCGGTTTTACAACACTTTGATGTGAATCTTTTTTCGTATCACCTCCTTTAGTCTTTTCGTTGACTGAGTCATCCACTCCAAACTTTATGTCATTTGTAGCCTTTTGTAACTTGTTGTTATAACCATCGACTCTTTCAGTGTTGATGACCAACTCAGAAGGTAGTAACCACCTCCCTGGGGTTATAGCAAAGTCTAACTTCACCTTAGCGTTTTGGACAGCTACTTGATACCTCGAGATACTTTTCGAAATATCTTCCTCAATCACATTGCTCTCAAACAAAATCAACATCTCTTGTTGTGCTTCTTGTACTCCTCCTCCACTTCCAACAATTGGATACGCAATATACGAAAGCTTCGATACTTCTGTTAAGTCTCCCAAGTCCTGCTTTCGTATTTCCCTTACCTTTCCTCAAAGAGAACCACTCGTGTTGTTTCCTGTGTTGAAAGTCGTTTCGAATGTGTTGTATGACTTTATTCGAAGAACCGCTCTCATCCGAAAAGTGTAATCCACCATTAGGCCACTTTGCATCTACATTTGAAAACCAAGGACTTGTTCTCGTGTTAGAATAGTGACCGTGAACATGGTCGTAAGCGTAAACGTCGCCTAATCCCCCATTTGTTCCACGAGTCCATCTAAAGTCAGGTCCAACTAATCCAAACTCTTTACACAAAGCCTGGTACTACAGGATTATCCAAAGCGTCGAAAGCGTTTGTATTAGGCAAAGCGACACCTAAATCATAAAGTATTATTCTTATCGTGAAGTACACATAAAGCTCAATCAAGCTTTTTCTTGAGGATTTCTTCAACTTTTTCTTTTGAGAGTTTGTTCTCTTTTGCGATTCTTTCAACTTCTTTGTGGGACTCAACCCTCAGCCTCTCGTCACCAGCAGCATTATGATATGTCGGTAAGAATGGGTTACCTTTTCGACTTGTTTGGCCAGTGTAACCAGTACCTACATACCCTCCATACTCAAGATAGGATAAGTTGTTCCTTTGGTTGAAGGAGTTTTTGCTCATGTTTCGTATTTCTTAATAAGAAACGGAGAACTTAAGTCACATACGGTGGAGAAGGCGCACTTGGTTCTAACCCAGTACTCGCATTCCTTTTTGACTTAATGACAATGTTCACTTCAAAGTCTAACTCTCCTATTGTTAACCTCATACTTTGCACTCTTTTTAAAAAAGACTCCTTTTTTGAAATCCTAAGGATTTCTGTTCTTTGTGTTTCATGGGAATCTCTCTTGTCGTTTATTTTCCTGAACTTTTCCGCACTAATCGTCTCATCACTCAAGGCTTTACTAACCATCTCACAAATGCTGCTAATCTTTGATTGACTTAGCGATATTAGCTTTTCATAGGCAGTCAACTTTATCAAAACTTCCTTGTCAAGAATGATGGTTATGAGAGATGAAACACCCAAAAGAGCTCCAACTCCAATGAGTGGTACACCAAAAATAGCTCCAAAACCACTACCAGAAACACCAGCTCCAGATATTGACAGGGCTGTTGCACCAGCTGTTGATACGATGTTTACGTTTCTCAATCTTGAACGTTTTTTCCTCTTTCTATCCCTCTTTTTGATGTCACTCTCGAAGTTTGTCCTCATCGTCTTTAGAACTCTTAAGCAAACACTTAACCTGAAGGAGTTAGAGTCCTTAGGTAATTCAAGATACACACCCACTTTTTGATATACTTCACACATTGTCGTTAACACGACCCCTCACACTCTCAAGTTATTTTTAGGGTTCTGTGTGATGAATGATAACGAATGACTCCTTATCATCGCTTGATAGGTTCTTATCTCTTAGGAAGAAAATTTCAATGTCGAATTCACTCACCACGCTTTTCAACGGACTCACCAGAATCATTCTGATGGCTTTGTCGTTTTTGATGAGCAACATAGTGGTCGTTTGTTTAAATTTTTCCAAGATGTCGCCAGAGTCAACGCTCTTGATGTTTGAAAAGTGAGAGCTTTCGTCTATCAGACTGTACCTCACAGCCATGGCTGACCTAACGTAAGAGAAATCACAAAATATTTCAGGGAACTTTGCTCCCTGAATTTGTTTAGCGTGTTGGACTTTGGTTTTGACACCATTGATGGTTCTTCCTACTCCGGTGGGGGTTAATTTCAATAAAAAAAAGGTTTGTCTGATACATCTTTAAGATTTTTTCTTCTTACTCTTAAATTGTTCAATGACAAAAGTCACGACGAGAAGAATGAGTAACCAAGCGTGTTTTGCAAGAAAACCTATAGCTTCCCCTGCAGCTTTAAACAAAAAGCTAACTATCGCTCCAACCATCCCAGGGAGTATCTCCCCTAACTTCTTTGTGAGTTCCTTAAATCCATTCCCAACACCCTTCGCAACCTTAGTCAACCCAGCCTTAAGATTGGATATGATGACTCCAACGATAGTTCCTACAGCAGTAAGTACTCCAACGACAGACAAGCCACATTTCTTGAAGATGTACTTAACTTTTTCCTTGCGTGAAAGTCTCTCGAAGATTTGTTCATTCTCCTTCTAATCTCTCGTTCTCTTGTTCTAATTCGTTTATTCATTTCTGAATAGTTTGCCTTCCTTCTGGGTCATCAATCCTTTCTCTTTCTGCTTTCCACTCCTTAATACTTTCATTGTTTTGCTTTATCGCAGCTTCGTTTTCTTTCCTCGCCTTTACCACCTCTGCATCTAGCCTTTTTATTTCTTCTAACTTCTTCCTATCTTCAGGCGAGGTTGTCTTTTTCAACTCATTTTGAAGAGTCTTAATTGAATCGTCTCTCCTCGAAACACGATTCTTTAGCTTTTGGTTTTCATCAGACAACTCTTTTATGTCTCTGTTTCTCTCTCTGCTCTTAGTTCTCTTTCTTTTTTCTTATTCCACTCTATTTTTTTATTGTTTTCATCCATTGTTTCTATTGTTGACTTACCTAACACGTTTCGTAGTGAACTTGATGGTGTATTACCTTTTCTATAATACGCCATTTTCATCTACGTAAAACCTTGTGGAATTCTTTGACGTTAAAGAGACCCAATACCCCTTTAATGAGTCTTTCCCATAATGCAACTTCGCTAAGCTAGCGTTAGGCCATGTTCTTTTTAAGAAGTTACCGGACTCTATCTTCCCAAACCAAGAAGCTCATACACTTTGGACAAAGCAGGTCTTTTACGTGAGTTGATTGGGTCAAGGACAAAGTCATCAATTCCAATTTATTTACCTTATACCAACTTTTATTTTCTGCATATTCTGTAACGCATGGTTTGCCGTTGACAATAGAGTATCTAAGACCAGTTGGTGTTTTCAAGCCAAAGCCTTGCAAAATTGACATAGCTTTCTTTGCTCTATTTCTCTCTTCTTCACTATGATAATCGTCTGGAGCAAATTCATCGTTGTCGTGAGCACTATGCCCACCAAAGTCTGTTTCTCTATCGTGTTCATCTCCATCATGTTCACCCATAGGAATTAATGGAATTTCTTCTGCCATCTTTGTGTTTTCATAAGAAAACGTTAAGTCAGTATGTCTTTGAAACTCCCCATGCTAAACCAGCTACGGTCAACCCAGTGAATAACATCTCTCCATTCTTTTGGTCTTTTGCTTGGGGTGTAATAGTCGTTGAAGTTAGGTTCTTTGAGACCTTCGACGTTTTCATCAGGATGTGTTTCAGCATAAGCCTTTAGTGCCTCATCTGTGATTCAGACGTTGTAGGAAGCTTCGTCTTGGTTCTTCTCACGTTGTTCTTGCCAAAGCTCTACCCTTCCCATCTTTTCTTTCCAATCGTTGTAATCTTTTTCGTACTTCTCCATAGCCAAGTCATGTCTCTTCCTTTCTTCATCTTGACTTTTTCCTGAGAGGAATTATGCAAGGTAACTACCTCCAATGAAAGACGCAGCATTTCGTAATGCGCCAATTGCTGTCGTGAGAACTACAGTTGCCATTCTTTGAGGAAATGAATGACAACTCTTTATGCTGTTAAGACCAAAGTCCTAAGTCGGGATAATCTTTTGTTCGACGAGATAATCTCTAGTGTAAATAGCACCTAACATCACGCCAGACCATTCAACTGCATTCATCAAACTCGAGGATGGGTCTGAAGTTACTGCTTTTCTTACAGGTTTCTTTACAGCGTATCCAATTCCAGCTGAGAGAGCTACGAGTGTGATTGCCTCTTTAGCGTTACTTACAAGTTTGCTTTGTCACATTGGACAAACGAAACACTTGCCTTTAAGTCAAGCTGTCAAAATGTCTATTGTGACTTCTTTCTTCTTTGGTTTCTTGGGTTCTTCCTCCTTTGGAGGTTCTTTCATGACCACCATCTCATGCTTTGGTCCTTCGTCTTTTGGGAAAAGGAAGTTGTAACCATGATACAAGACAAAACAACTCCCTACAACACCAGCTGCAACCTGTAACCCTGAACTGACATCAGAGAAGCTCAAAGGATTAACGTTATACTTTTGCTTCTCAAGAGCATCTCTTGCTTCCTTATTCCTCCTTGCCAACTCCTTACCCACTTTTACCTTTTTTGGGTCTTTCTCTTTTGTGTCTTGTTTTGATGACTTCTCTGGAAATGTTGGGACACTCGTTATTGGGTCTATCTTTTTCTCTTTATTTCCTTCTTCTGTCATTTAGGGTGTTACACATTACTTTAAATCATGTTAACACATCGTTAGCACTCTCCCCTAGGATTGTTTCTGTTTGTATTCCTCTTTCTCAGGACTCTCTATGACAACATGTTTTGCGACGTCCCAAACGACTTTGAGGACTGCGACTACATCACCATACTCCTCCGTCACCTTCGAGGTGTTTCGTCCAAGAGTCCTACTTAGAGGTTTGTTTTCCATAAGGTCTTTTTTCAATGAATCTTCGTCATCGAAAGTTAAGAAGTAAGAAAGTCCTTTAACAGCTGCACTAACTATAATGTCCATTCCGTCTTTCACTTTCACTGCCCTGGTTTTTCATGGTACAACGTAGAGTGTCAACCTCTCCATCACTCATCTTCCTTACGTCAACAGCACTCACTTCTCTTCCAACATATTTCTCCAAACCGTCCAACATTGCAACTGAACCGAGTATGTTCCTCTTTCTTGTTGTTTCCTTTGCTTTTTCAGGGTCCTCTATTTTTCTTTTTCTTTTTCTTAGACTTTGTTTTTCTTTTTGTTTCCTTTTCCTTTCAGACCTCTCTTTTTTGGACTGCATCATCATCATGAACATATTCCTCAACAACTTCCATTTTCCAACTCACACCTTTTCTCTTAAACCACATGTGGTATTTCAACGTGATAAGAGAATGGGTGACGGAGAAACAAATCGTGGAGTGTCTCTTTCTTAAGAATCTCGCAAATAGCTTTCTTCTCGATGAGGTCGACTCCTGAACCAAACTTTTTGAAGAACAAGTCAGTCCCATCACCTTCTGGATTGTGAAACGCTATGACACATCCAAGATTCTCTCTGAAGGCTTGGCAATAATAGTCAGCTGTTGAGTTAGAACCCAAACACTTATCCCTGTGTGCCTACCACTAAATGCAAGGCCAATGAGTTTACTCGTTCGTTTCTTCACGTCAGAGCTTACAGCACAATCGTCAAGAATAAGGAAAACTTTAGTTTGTTTCCCAAAATCATTCATCTTGTTGTCGTGAAAAAGGTTAGCACACACTTCCAGACACTCTTCGATTTCGTCAGTCTTTGGAGACATTACGAAGAAACACCTATCCCCATGAGGAAACCCCTCGTACATCTTGTTCGTTGCATAAGTTAACAAGAGGATTACCAAACTCTTCAGCGTTCCTCTCACCTGAATCAAAGCTCTTCAAGAAGAACAGCTTAATTCCTTTCATACAACTCCTTGAAGTGTCTATGCGTAAGTTAATCACAGTATTAGTCGAAATGTCAATCAAAGGAAGTGTATTGAAGTGATATACATCCTCAAAGTAAAAAGTCCTCCCACTTTGATAGGTGCTACTTGCTTGTAACGCAAGGTTTTGATTCTCAATGGTTGAGTATTCCAACTCAATGTCCTTTAACTCATAACCATGTTCTTTCGTGTTGTCTGACGTGACGACTATTGTAGACGCTGGAGTTAACTTTATTTCAAACCTCAGGTTCGACTTAAGGGCGTGTTGGTAAAATACTCCATGGTCATCCAAAACTGGGTGGAACAAAGGAATGTGATACCTCTGCTTGTATGTCAAATTTGTGAACTTCATTATCTTAGAGTCTCCTGACCCTTTAGCCCTGACCTTCCTATTGTCCTCAGAAGTTATGCCGTTTCAAGTCATCTTTAATGGTCAGCATATCGTGGTACCCATGAAAGACGTATTTGGCCGTGTCACAAATAGTCTTTCCTCCAAAAAGGACCTTCATGTTTGATACAAGGTTCCTCGACGCGTTTTGAACAAGCTGGGTATCAGCATGTCCCTTCTCTATAGCGATGTTAAACCTTAAGAAGAGACTCGTTGGGACAAAAACCATGTTTTCGTTTAGCCTTGGCAAGTCAATGTAAATCGTCTCATTTGGTCTTGCAGACGATGGTGTGAAAGTCGTCCTATGAACCGTTTTCTCAGCTTTCATAGTCTTCGTCAATTTTGGTATCCTATTAGGGTTAAGAATTTCAGAAAAAGACAATACTTAAAGACGTGTTATGGAGTCTTTAAATGAATGTCTCTCTAAAAAGTTTATTACTCAACAAAAGGGTATTGGAAAGGTTTATCAGCAATCAAAAAACTTTATATGGAAACTGGGGTAGAACCTGAAGAAGTGAAGAGTTGGTTGTCAAAACAAGCACTTTGTCAAATTTATCTTCCTCTGCCAAGGTATATTCCTATGATGAGTGAAAGAGGGGTAATCGTTAGATGGTCAGAAGCCGGTCATCATAGGGCTCAAGCTTTTGTCGAAAGAGCAAATAGGACCCTTGGAGAGAAATATTCAGTCACCAATACGCTGACAAGATGTTGATGGAAGGAAGGTCAAGAAAATGGGTTGATAGATTGCCAAGCATCATCAAAGCAATGAACTCTCATGTCACTCGGTTGACTGGTAAGAAAGGCATAGACGCTTAACGAGAAAAGAACGTTGAGCAAAAAGTCAAGAATTATCGAAGGAGTGTTGGTTTTCTCGAAGAAAGACTCGACTCATCTGTCAATGTAAGGTACCTACTTAGAAATGGTGAGGAAGAGGGAGAAGACAGAAGGAGAGCGACAAACCCAATATGGAGTACTAAGGTATTTGACTTGGAGAAGAGCATGATATCGAAAAATCAACCAGTTTTGTATTATCTGGTCAATTGATCAAAGAGAGGATTCGTTAGAGAAGAATTGCAGGTAGTTCCAGAAGACACTGAGTTACCACCAAAATTCGTCTTGAAACAATAATCTCGTGTCATACTTGATACCAGATTCTAGAAAGAAATATCTAAGTTCCTTTCTTAACTAAGCAGCAGCACTCGTGATTCTGTAGTGACCAAGAGCAAGAGTGTCTATCCCGTTTGGAAGTGTGTCTTTCGTCGTCATCAGCACTCAAGGCAATTTTGTTGACTCATTGAGAGAAGAGGTGCTGATTGTAAGAGCGTATTCTTCCCATCTCCCTCATTTGTTCTCTCTTTGTGAATAGCACTTCTTTCGTGTGATTCATACCAAACATATTCTTGACAACCTCCTTTGCACTTAATATCATCATCTTCTTCTTCAAAACCTATTCCATACAACTTTGCTCTCAAACCTACAAACTCCGAAATCTCAACACCTTTCCTAAGACTTTCTTATTCAAACCTGATTGGATGGTCTTTAGAGAAATCGCTAGTGTCAAAATGTGTAGGAACATCAGGTGTAATGTCTTTATAGAAATCCTCTGTCTCAATCTCGTAAGTCAGAGAATCTGTGTCGGTGAAGAGAAGCTTGGATGTAAGCCGTAAGCTCGATGTTTACCCGATTTCCATCGTTTTTCCGAAGAGCGTTGTTCATAAGTTTGTAAAAATTCTTCTCAAACTTCGTCTTCCCATTCATCTTCATCTTCGTGTTAAACTCTATGTAATCTTTCATAAAGTCCTTTTCACCAAACGTTGACTCTGTGAACCTTCTTTATCTTCAAGCCCATCTTAGTGTAAATTTTAAGTAACTCGTGATGAATTACGTATTTCTCCTTGCCGTAAAAAGTAGAAACTAGCTTCTCCACTTTACCAATTTTCCTTCTCTCTGGGGCTAATGGCAAATCGTTCTGAAGTTTGTGTAAGTCTTCTGGATATTCCAAGTCAACCTCAAGGATAGATGGTTGGATTCTTTGCCAAAACGCTTCGTCGTCGAGCTTGGAGTTCATCAAGTTGATAAGCTCAGGAGATAGCCACTTAAAGTTCGAGTAAGGCATCTTCATTGACATCGCAAGACCATAAAGGTTATTAGCGTCCAAGTATTTGATGAAGGCACTCCGCTTCGACTTATCATGTTTTCATGTGATTTCATGTCATGTTATTCGCCTTTGAGTACCTCTTCGTAATCATCGAGACTCCTCCCCTTATCCCCTGTCAAACATCATGAAAAAACTCTAGCTCGACTCCACTCTTCTTCAAAAAAAGCATCCCAAGTTAACCCAGGGGACGTGTAGTAACAAGCAGGGTCTAAACCATAGTCCCTCATACAAACACTCCGAAACTTCTCAAAGACGTCTGTGAGGAGTAGCACATCTGTCCTTAGGTAAAGGTCGTGATACTCTGAAAGTTTTGAGATTAAAGGTCTTCCAAACCTTTTGTGCGTGTTCGTAATCGCTTGAGATAGGTTTGTCACTCAATATTGAGAAAAAGTTCTTAAATGGAGGAAGGGAAGTCTCTGAAAATCTCTCAAAAGAGTCAAAGTAATCATAGGGGAAGACGCCTTTCCTCCTCAAAAGTTTCTCTCCTTTGAAAAAATGAGATGTTATTTTGAAGTCTTCAACCTCAAGCATTTGAACCATCCCATCGAAGCTGCTTAACAAAAACTTAAAACCATCTACGAACTTTGCTCTCATCATTATAGGAATTGTGGGAGAGTCTTCCCCATCAAAGTCGCTATTTATCTCCCTCTCATCGACTTTCAAATGTTTTGTAAAGGGAATATACTTCTCATTGAGGGGGATACAATCCACCCTCTCTCCTTCCATAGCTATCTCTTTTATGAACAAGTGGGCGTCATAGTTTTGCAAGTTGTGGAAAAAGACTGGTACCTCCATACAAGTCCTCACTTTCAGATTACATATCGAATGTGCTGCTCCTCGAAATTTTCCATTGAGATGGCAGTGGTCCTTTACCTTTCTCTTATTGAGATAGCGTTTATGCTCTGGGTCCGTGACAAATTCACCCTCAGAGCCTTCACAAATGTGACACACTCTATGACTATGGTATGATTCCCTCTCCTCCTCACCAAAAACCATTGCCTTTGAATGCTTTAGAAAGTTCTCATAAAAATCTCACCTCGTCAACGATTTTTAAGTTAAACTTTTTAACAACGTCATCATGCACACTTTCTTTCGAGTAGGTCACTTGTTTCGGCTTCATGATAGTTTCATCAAAACAAATGACAACATGAGAAAAGCCGCTTGGAACGTGTTCTTGTATGTTCGTCGTAAAAGAGGTTTCTTGATTTAGACGCTAGGCTTGATGTGCCGAAATCTTCCCTCTGAGACTCATCAACCTTTGATAGGCCTCACCACCCATCTTCGACCTATGACTCGCAATGACTTTGTTATAAGTCTCAAAGTCAGCGTAAATATCAAAGGGCGATGGAAACTTCTTAGGATGAGCCTTAAACTTGCAAACATTATTATGAGTCGGCATCACAGCTACCAACCCTTCGTTTGAAAAACACACTCTTATGCTCTTCAAAATTTTTGTCATAAAAGTTATTAAAACAATTCCGGCAAACATTCACCCTCCTCCTGTTCTTCATGTACTTACTCTTCAATAACCTCGACAATGATTTTATCACGCAATAGTGTCCTTCGTAAAGTCTACCACCTTTTCGTTATGGGTTGACCTCACTGGTCTCAATGGAAAGAACTCTCTTCTCTCTCGTTGATACTTGCTATATCCCACTATGCAAATCTTGTACCCTAGATTGTTTTTCTCAAAGTGTTGGCCCCTTTTTTATGTCAATGGGGAACGTAATACCTTCCCAATTAAAATCGTTGACCTTACTCCTTAGTTCTGAGTAAATCCTTTGAGAATCGCTTCCTTTGGGTTAAGTGCTCTCAAATAGCCCACTTGAAACACTCATTATCATCATTTTGAATATTTATGATGGCCTTCTTCGTCGCTTTTTTTGGCAATTCCTTATAAGTCCCTCCAGAAACCGGTGTAAACTTGTCTCTCAATGGTTAAGTTTTCAATCCTCTCAAAGACCCAACCAGACCCTAAGTTAACAAACACCTATGACTTTTCCAACAAGAATTGTGACACGCTTGAAAACAACTTTTCAAGATTGGTACTCTCATAAACTTCCTTAATCTTACTTCTGTGGTGCCAAGTAGATTGTTCCAAAAACTCTCCACCACGAAACATCTTATAAACCCGTAGTTTGTTCACTGTTTGGGAAGAACAGTTTAGAGCTGATCACTTAAGCACTTGGCCAGTTCTGGCAAAGGTACTGATGTCTACTGCGAGTTAAAAAGTACATAGAAATGTCAGTTAAAACTCAGTCCAGCAGCTTCACCAGAAAATGCGGCCCTGAGAGTCAAGCTTTCAGGGATACAGTCCTCGATCTGTTGAAGGAATCTCTTGCTTTGACCGCCATTAAGAACGTCTTGAAAGAATCTCTACAAGAAACGTTGAGTGAAACGTTGGCCCCTCTTCAAACCATTATAACGGACACTGTCAACGATGTATGCAACCTTCGTGCAGATTTGGAAGCTACTAAATCTAAAAACGCAGTACTGAAAGATGAAATTAACACCCTACGAGAGGAACTGGAAGCAGTCAAATCAACTATGAAGAGAGTGGAAGAGAAAGCCAATGCGAATGAACAATACTCTAGGAAAAGTAACATTAGAATCACTGGCATACCTAAAGACGAAAACGAAGATGGACAGGTATGTATTGAAAAGGGGCAAGCCCTCATTCAACGAAACCTTGATGCAAGGGTAGAAGCAAATGAAATCGACAAAGCCCATCGAGTTGGAAAGCGTGGCGGTTCGTCACCAAGAAGCATGATTGTGAAATTCATATCGCACAGTGTTAAGGAGCGAGTGTATATCCAAAGGAAGAAACTACATGGAAAGAATGGCCTATTCATGAGCGAGGACCTAACAAAACCTAATTTGGATTTACTCAAAGCCGGAGTCAGGTGCTGGTCCAAAGGAGGTAAAATCTTTGCCCGAAAGTTAGCGGGAAATGACACCAGAGCCTTTCAAGTTAACTCGCGGGAACACTTGGAGTATTGCAGATCATCGCTTGCCTAAACTGGACCTCTCCTCGTATATTTTCTGACTTACCCTTTTCGACCTCCAATCTACTAGCTGCGAATGTGTGTGCATGTAAATAATTTAATTATGTGTCATGTTTTCTGTTCTGTTTTCCTTTTCTATGTTACTTATTAGACCCTTTTTACCTGTACTGCGCAACCCGATGCAAGTCTGTTTCTATATTCTATCGATGGGGGTTAGTGTTGAAATATACAGAGCAGCTATTGGGAGCTTTAATGTTGCAGTAATAGTTTCTAAATGTATTGTGTATGTGTTCCCTAGCTCAGTCTTATTACTCCTCTTAAACATAACTATTGTCGTTTGGTGTCTCCTATTTATGTCAGGATCGATTGAATTAAATCCAGGTCCAAAATTTTCCGCTTTAACTGTTGGCCACCTCAATGCTCGAAGCTTATCTATTGAAGAAAAGTTTGACCAGATTTCTTTTCTTGTCCGAAGTGCGAAATTTTATATATTTGCATTTTCGGAAACATGGTTGGATGACAGCGTGCCTCTCGAGTCATTGCACATTCCTGGCTTTTCAACACCGTTTACTAAGAATAGAAATAGACACGGAGGTGTTGCATTGTATACGCTTTCTTTACTGGCCACTATCAGGCGAGCGGATTTGGAATGCGATGACTTTGAGATCATGTGGGTTGAACTGAAGATAGCTAAACTAAAAACTGACTCTTCCGTTCCTGCCTTGATTGAAAACAAAAACGTTATCAGTGACCCAAAAGAAAAGGCTACGATTCTCAACAATTTTTTTATTGAGCAAACGAATTTGGATACTAACATGGCGTCATTACCTCCCATGAACTTTATCCAAACTCGAAAGCTCCTTCATGCAGTTACAACATGTAAGGATGAAGTTTTTCAACTACTAAATTCGATGAATGTGTCCAAAGCCTGCGGCTATGATGGTATCGAGAATAAGATCCTCAGGCTTTGTGCTGGAGGTATCTCACACTCCTTTTCTACTTTTATAAATATATCCATTGCTTTAGGTGTCTTTCCTGAAAGTATGTGTTGTTCGTTTTCCTGAACGTTGTCATCCCAACAAAGGAAACAGGCACTGAAAAGGTGATCGCAGATAGGTCGTACGCTGAAGGTGCATTAAGTCAGCGATGCACTCTTGTTGAGACTGTAGGTGCCCATACGACTCGTGAAACCTCGCCAACAACATCTACAAAGTCCTTTTGTATTCATCCAATCAACAGGCCCTGAACTCTGAAGCATCACTGAAACCTGATGTTTTCATTTTAGTTGTTGCTCTGACTTTTCTATCAGTCTAGCCAACGAGAGAAAAAATTCGTCATAGTTCAGCAGCCAGCGCTCTCTCATGTTTTGTGTATCTTCCACTCAACCTCGTCCCCAGGGCCATCTGCATGAGAAGAACGACACTGCCGTTTCCTTTTGATTCACATTTTTTCTGGACTCAATTTCTTGCTGCCTCGACTTGAATTTATT
Organism: Plumapathes pennacea; assembly: GCA_964036295.1. Classification (NCBI taxonomy): domain Eukaryota; kingdom Metazoa; phylum Cnidaria; class Anthozoa; order Antipatharia; family Myriopathidae; genus Plumapathes; species Plumapathes pennacea. The sequence goes on along the minus strand of OZ038463.1, from coordinate 25,209,265 downwards.
TGCATCAAACTGATGACCATTTCCGGCGTCTCGACTTGGATCTTTGTTCAGTTCTATACTTTTTTGCTTATTATTTTCACAGTTTTCGACTTCAATGTTTGGTTTTCAGGTCACATTTCGATTTTTGACATCATTTTATGGTTTTCATGTTTTTGTCCACAATGGAACACCATACCCTTTGGGAAGCATATAATTAAGTATGTACATATGTGTGTGTGTGTCTATGTATGTATGTAGGTATGTATGTGCTTTCTTGCATGGTCTGCACCCCTTGTATGACAGAATGTGGTCTTCCATTGTACCTCTCGTAGGGTTTTTGGGCGACCCTATGCGACCATTGGGGGTTTGTGGAATATGAAGGACAGCTTTTCCTTTGACTGAAGAAAGTTCCAACTCCCATTTGCAAATTCAGCTATATATATCATGTGGAGGTTATATGTTGTTACCAGAAGTATGTGATCAGTGGTACTTTGTCTCTCGTTTACCTACCTACCTACCTACCTACCTACCTACCTACCTACCTACCTACCTACCTACCTACCTACCTACCTACCTACCTACCTACCTACCTACCTACCTACCTACCTACCTACCTACCTACCTACCTACCTACCTACCTACCTACCTACCTACCTACCTACCTACCTACCTACCTACCTACCTACCTACCTACCTACCTACCTACCTACCTACCTACCTACCTACCTACCTACCTACCTACCTACCTACCTACCTACCTACCTACCTACCTACCTACCTACCTACCTACCTACCTACCTACCTACCTACCTACCTACCTACCTACCTACCTACCTACCTACCTACCTACCTACCTACCTACCTACCTACCTACCTACCTACCTACCTACCTACCTACCTACCTACCTACCTACCTACCTACCTACCTACCTACCTACCTACCTACCTACCTACCTACCTACCTACCTACCTACCTACCTACCTACCTACCTACCTACCTACCTACCTACCTACCTACCTACCTACCTACCTACCTACCTACCTACCTACCTACCTACCTACCTACCTACCTACCTACCTACCTACCTACCTACCTACCTACCTACCTACCTACCTACCTACCTACCTACCTACCTACCTACCTACCTACCTACCTACCTACCTACCTACCTACCTACCTACCTACCTACCTACCTACCTACCTACCTACCTACCTACCTACCTACCTACCTACCTACCTACCTACATGAGACAAAGTACCACAGATCACATACCTCTGGTAACAACATACAACCCCCACAAATTGATGAAATCGCAAATAGGAGTTGGAACTTTCTCCAGTCAAAGGAAAAGCTGTCCTGCATATTCCACAAACCCCCAATGGTCGCATACAGATGCCCAAAAACCCTACGAGAGGTACAAAGGTACAACGGAAGACCACATTCTGCCATAAAAGGGGTGCAGACCATGCAACAAAGCCAAGTGTAGCTGGTGTGAACGAATAACCACCACAACACTATTTACGAGCACAAACAACAAAGTCTTCAACATTTTCACTCTTTGGACTGCCAATCGATATGGTTGATCTACATCATTGAATACAACATTTGCAAACTACAGCATATTGGGAAGAGGGAAACAGCATTTACCTACGTCTAAACAGCCATAGGAGCCACATTAAAAAGAAAGTCAGTAGATCTGAACTTACTAAACACTTCTTACACAACACAAAAACTCATAATTTTCACAATAACGTCACCATCACAATCATTGAACAAATCAGGAAAAATGATATGGAAATCGAACAAAAAAAAGAAATCCTTCGAACGCTCAAAATATTCTGACAAAAACTTTGAACACTATACGGCCAAAAGGACTGAACAAAACAACAGGCTAGAGTTTGAAAACGTACATAGATACCTTTATGAAGTATTGTCTATACAGAAATGCTTTGAAACATGTTATAAGGGGCGTTATTGCTGCAGACAAGAGGAGGCAGCGACACTAATCCTGCTTTGGAGTTTTTAGTTTTTGGGAACAGAAAAAAAGTTAAAACAATGTCAAGTATTATGTGATCAGGACCCATCAATTGAAAACATAAACGAATTGGAGATTCTTAAAACTGAATATGATCTTCAATACGTTCGAGAGCTAAATGGAATGAGCAGGGAGAGAAAAGTAATGAGTATTTTTAAACCTTAGAGAATACTAGAGGTAAAAAAGCTCCATCCAAAAACTTTTTACAAGGGACCAATCACTAACAACAAATACTAAAGTTATCATGGATGAACTCAGTACGTTTTATTCAGACCTTTACCAGGAAAAAGCAAATTCATGCAGTGAAACTTTAATAGACTCCTTTCTAACTAAAGTATCTATGCCAAAACTATCTGACGTACAAAAAAAATGTGAGAAAAAGTTGACTGTCAACAAATGTTATAACACCTTAAAAACTTTTCAAAAGAACAAGACACCCGAAATAAAAAAAAGAAACCAGAGATAAAAAATTCTACAATGAAATCCTAAGATAGACAATCATTCAACAACATAAATAGACATGCAAGTTCAAATCAAGAACAACCCACAAGAACCCCACAGCAACCCAGATCCTCCAGTGGATTCCAGCCAGAGCTAAATAAGAGCGAACACTATGTCAAAATAGAATTATTCAAAATCAAAATTAATCAGTACTCTTGTTCCCAAGTGATATTCTCACTAACTATGCCAAATCACAATTTCCCACAAAACGTTCATTATACAAACCATAGTAAACCACAATGTAATTTCCGTCTTCATTCTGTATATATTCCACTATTTTCAATTAGCAATACAAGTATATACATGTTTCTCTTTCACCTTAATTCATTTACAACAACCGATTTGTACACCAATAAAAACACGTTATTCTACAAAATTCAAACACTACCAACTCCTACAAATCTTACCTCTTTATTGTTCTACCATCCACAACAAGATGTTACATGTGAAAAAAAGATTCGGCCGATCCACAAAAAATTAACTGGCCACTGGCCTCCTCAATCTCACTCAACGATCATTCAAACACTGCAGGCTTCAACAACGAATCCGCTGCACGCAATATCATCTATCATAATCGAACAGTTACACTTGCCTGGAACAAAATGGTCAGCCGAGCCGTTTCTCGCAAGGATACGACTACAAATTGACCCACGAGCAACTCAACTAAACAGAATTCCATTAGTCTTTTCACACACAAGATGGCCAACCCCAAGTGTCCGTGCACTACCGCTGACCGTGGTCATGTGCACTAAAGACTCATAGGAACAAAACCGTCCAAGATGACGTAATGCTTCCAACCAAACAAAAAACCCCTGCCCCCCCACCACCATCCAAATCGTTAATAATTATCGGTGCGCACTCCTGATTGGCCATAACACACGCCCCCTCAAACCAAACGCATCTTAGCGTCCCATGCACCGCTGTTACGACCTCATTTGCCGCAGCCTGCCATGCAGTCAACTAAGGATCTAGCAAAGCACCTGGGTGCCATAAGAAAATATCGACCTTCGGGGATATATCGAGGTAACATTCTTTTTCTATTTCCCCCTCCCTGCCCTGTGTTGAACTCTTGACCATTGACCCCCGGTGTAGCCTTTCACCCTTAACTTGGCCAGGGCCAAAAGTTCGTAACCACTGAACGTGTCGGGCATGGATGGCGCGCGCCTACCATTTCGAAACATGTACCATCGAAGGAACTTTCCACCTTCATGGAGCAACCGCGTTACTATGCCCCTGATGAGAATAACATGGTTGATTCGACGGACAAACCACTCATGATGGTCATCGGTTCACCACATTTTTTCAAGTGCTCTCCCCAACCAACCGTTCCACCCCGAAGTTATATATTTATTAGCTTTTATTCCACATACACGCCGATCCCTCCGTTTCGCCGCTTTCCTTTTCGCTCTTCGCTCGGTTTTCTGTTACAGTAACTCCCACTCCCATTGTTTCACAACGCACATGAACACCACAGGTCACCAATTCCACATTTCTGCCCATTTACCATGTTCCCTACATTTCAACAACCTTACCACAGCCGCATTTTAGCACTGCAACATGTTATCACACACTAACAAGCACAATTTCATATTACAATCATATTCGCCAGTTTATCACCCCCGTAACCCCATATATAACTCACCCATTATTAATTTCCACACAGTAGCACAGGGGTCAAAATACCGATTTACCGGGGAAAGAGATCCTAACCAAGGATCCTCCTTGTGCTGCTATTTCACAACATTTCCCCCCCATTGTAGTTATTTATCACACTTCCTTCCGTTCCTAATTAATCTTCATAACTTAACCATAATGTAATCATAATCCGATAATCGTTAATTTATGTTGCTCTCCAGCGCACCCCAGGACCCCACTCAAAGACCATTGTTCCCATCACAACTTCCCCCCCTCCGCCCTCCCCCTCCCCCCAATTTTTTTTCTATTTTTCAATTTTTTCTATTTCAATTTTTTTATTTTTTATTATTTATTATTATTATTTTAAGTATTTCATCTAAAAAAATCAGACCCCACCAAGAAACCTCCCCTGAAAGTGCCAACCACCACAACCAGAACCAACATGAACGAATCCATCCTGAACATGAACACCACTTTTAACCCCACACTCCTCCACCCGTAACTACACACCGCAACTCACTGTCACCACTAACTCATCCACAGCCACTAGCAACTCTAACCCGACCTTAACCCCAGCCACTCATAACCCAATAAACCTCAACAAAACTAACACCACCTCTGCCACAACCACCAATTACTACGCACCCCCTGACTTCAACAAATCGGACAACTCCCTCGAAGCGATACTTGATACGAACGACGAAGACATGGACCCTATCCCTCTCCAACCAACTGAAGACATTGACATCGACACAGACACACCCCTTCTCCCAACCCTATCAGAATTGACCACAAACAACATGGACCTCCCCCCAACCAACCAACAACAACTGGACCCATAGCAAACCAAACCAACGCACCCCCACTTTCCCACCTCAACAAAGACGATTACAAGCAACTCATTGAAATGTCACGTAAAAAATACAAAACGAGCAACAAATTACAGCAATGGACATTTACATCAGATCGGGCAAACTACCATAAGGACTAAGGCTGACCACAGAGACTAGGACACGACTTTCGCCCGAGCTACAAAAACAATGGAACAAATTACTTATGACTACTGGCATTTCACTATGCCAAATACTTAAACAACAATACCAACTTTGTATACAACAGCTCAACAACCAAATCAAAATAATTACCGACAAATACCATCCCCCCACCAACCCAACCCAATTCAATGTACTCCACCAACTAGTTCACCTACATGCTGATGAACTGACAGCTAAAGAAACCATCTACAATGCTCCACCACGAACTAACAAGCCACAACAAGGACAAAAACGAAAACGAACACAGACCCAATATGTCCCCAGCAAAAGACCAAAAACTCCTACAGCGACAACCTCTCACTCTCAACTACACCAATCCCAAGTGTGATGGGCATCCAAAAACATGGCCAACCACAATGACTAACAACCAACAAACCCCCACCCACCGCTACCCCTACCAAACACCAACAAGAAACCCACCAACCTTCCTAATACCCAAATGCAAATGACTATCCAAATCTAAGAATGTCCACGAACAGCAACATCCAAAATCACTTACCTCAATTCTTCGACCATCCCTGAAACGAAACCGACGCAAATCCAAAACAACACAAAACCAAAGACGAAAATACCTCCTCTCCTGTAACCACACCAACGTCCACAACAACTACGTTGCCAACCTCACCAACCACAACCTCACCCCCAGCCAAAAATCCTTGCTCGAAAAAGGTCTCAAATTTATCCCCACTCCCCCACCCACCAGCAACAGAACAACTCTAAACTCCTTCTCCCGCTTTCGAAGACAGATGTATCTCAACTACAACTTCCGATTTACCAAAAACAACCCCCATCCCTTCAGAACCAAAAGCCACTGGCACCCACCAGACCCTGACAACCCCAACCTTCTGGAATACATGGCTAAAGTACGACAGTCCCTACAAACAACCCTCCCCACAACCCAACCTACCACCAACCTTAGCCCATCCGAACAGGCCACCATTAAGTCCCTACAAACTCTACCGAATATTGTGATTAAACCAGCTGACAAAGGCGGTGCAATCGTCCTCTGGCCCGCCCAAGACTATATAACTGAAGCCCAACGACAACTGAACAACCCAGCCCACTATGTCAAAATTGAACAGAACCCTATCCCATTCCTCACCTCACAAATTACCAAATTCATCAACCGGATGAGAACTGAAAACAAAATCGACTACACTACCCACAAGTATCTCCTACCCAAAAACCCTCCACGTACCCCACCTCTATATTTACTACCCAAAATACACAAACCAAACATGCTGGGTAGACCAATCATATCTGGCTGTGACTCTCCAACCGACAAATTATCATCCTTTGTTGACCATTTCCTTAAACCACTTGTACATCTAATCCCATCCTACATCAAGGATACAACACATTTCCTCAACATCATTTTCAACATCAACACTCCCCTACCCCCCGACACAATCTTGGTTACAATCGACGTCACCTCCCTGTACACCAACATCCCTCACAATGAAGGTATCAAAGCAGCTATTAAAGCCCTCTCCCTGGCCCCACCACAACCCCAACAACCACCCCTCCACGATATTGAAACCCTCCTCAAATTTATCCTCCAATACAACTACTTTTCATTCAACAATGACTACTTCCTACAAACCAAAGGCACAGCCATGGGAACACGAATGGCCCCTTCCTAAGCTAATTTGTTCATGGCTGCCTTAGAAAAACAAATTTTTCAAAACGCCCCCAACCAACTACAACCTCTCCTATGGAAACGGTTTATTGACGACATCTTTATAATCTGGCCACATGGCAAAACAACACTCCCTACTTTCCTCAACCACCTTAACTCATCCCATCCCACCATCAAATTTGTACATGAACAGTCCCAAACATCAGTCAACTTTCTGGACACAACCATCCATCTAACCCCTGACTACAAACTTGAATCCTCCCTCTACATTAAACCAACTGACAAGGGACTACTCCTACACAACTCCTCCCACCATCCCCATTCATGTAAAAGAGGAACAATCTACAGTCAAGCCCTTCGATACCGACTTATCATTACCAACGACTACGAGCTACAACAACTCGAACAACTACACAGAATACTCTTAGCAAGAGGCTACGCCCACTCTACGATACAAGAGACATTTACGAAAGCAACACAATATACTCAAAAACAACTCCTCCAACCAACTACAAATAAACAAAAAGAAGGGAAGGTTCTACCCTTCATAATTCCCTACAACAAACATCAACCTACAATTTCAGCGACTTTACAGAAACACTGGCAACTAATCCAGAGTGACACTACCCTACAACAACTTTTCCCCAACAAACCTATAACTGCATATACCAAACACAACAACATCAAAGGCATGCTCGTCAAAAGCCGATTCCAACATCATAATCACTAACAAACACAACCATCCCACCAAAATTCACACCACCAACCACATACCAGCCATCCCTAATCTGACTACAACAATCACCAAGTCCAGTCAGCACCACATACACAAAAAGCTTTACCAAGTCCAGTCAGCACCACATACACAAAAACCTTTTGATGTGGTCTCCGCGCCCCAGAAGACAAAACGAATCCACTGCCTCCAACACACTGGCACCACATCCAAGCCTGTACAAAACAGATCTGTCCAACCAGCCGCCAAACCATAAACAAGTGAACCAGCAGCCCGGCTACCTGAACAACTGAAGAACCAGAAACATTTAAAAGCCAAAAAGAAAAAATTCACCCAACATCATCAATGTGAGATGCAAGTTCAAATCAAGAAAAGTCCACAAGAACCTCACAGCAACCCAGAACCTCAAGTGGATCCCAACCATAGCTAAACAGCAGCAAACACCAAATCCAAATAGAACTATTCCAACTATTCCCATGTCAACAAATGATATTCTCACTCTCATTCAACTATATATAAGGTACTTCCTCAATTAAGCCAAACAAATATACCCATTCAATCGTAATAGAAACCAGAGATAAAAAATTCTACAATGAAATCCTAATGACAATCATTCAACAACATAAATAGACATGCAAGTTCAAATCAAGAACCCACAAGAACCCCACAGCAACCCAGAAGCTCCAGTCGATTCCAGCCAGAGCTAAATAAGAGCGAACACTATGTCAAAATAGAATTATTCAAAATCAAAATTAATCAGTACTCTTGTTCCCAAGTGATATTCTCACTAACTATGCCAAATCACAATTTCCCACAAAATGTTCATTATACAAACCATAGTAAACCACAATGTAATTTCCGCTTTCATTCTGTATATATTCCACTATTTTCAATTAGGAATACAAGTATATACATGTTTCTCTTTCACCTTAATTCATTTACAACAACATCAATAAAAACGTTATTCTACATAATTCAAACACTACCAACTCCTACAAATCTTACCTCTTTATTGTTCTACCGTCCACAACGAGATGTTACATGTCAACAAAGATTCGGCCGATCCACAAAAAATTGACACTGGCCTCCTCAATCTCACTCAACGATCATTCAAACACTGCAGGCTTAAACAACGAATCCACTGCACGCAATATCATCTATCATAAACGGACAGTTACACTTGCCTGGAACAAAATGGTATGGAATGCCATATGTGACAATATGTCATAAAAACATTTATGTATACTAAGAAACATATATGGCTATAACATGAATATATATGGCTATACGTAAATATATACGGCTACAACATGAATATATGTGGCTATAACATAAAGATTGTGGCTATGAAAAAATACATGAAGAAATATATATGCCCATGAAAAGTAATAGCTATTAAAATGTATATGTGGCTACAAAAATATATATGCTACAAAATGTGTATGGCTACAAAAATATATGTGGCTACAAAAATATATATAACTACAAAAATATATATGGCTACAAAATATATATGGCTACAAAAATATATATGGCTATGAAAAAATATATATGGCTACTGTGCCCGCTGTCTTTCATGTTAGCGGAGGAATAAAGTAACACATGCCTGACAGTTTTCGCGTGGAAAACCTTCATTCAAGATGGCGGAACCGAGACAAAGCACGATGTTAGAAGCACTCGTGCAGGAAATTATACAACATCCAGGATTTCGTCAAGCTGTAAATGGTCCCAACGGAGAATTATCGACTCCCCCGTCTAATCAAAATCCAAGAACACCTCGTCAGGAATTACAACTGTTTCGTCGAGGAAATGCAAGCATGCCAACGCAAATCCCGCAATTTGGAGGAAGAGCCAGATGGACACCCACTCCGACTCGTGGCCAGTCTGCTAGAGGCAGAAGATTCAACCCCTACGGGAAAAGTGGAAAAGGCAAAGGCAAACACGTAAAAACAGCTTGCTTCACAAAGGAAGTAGTATTGTTAAGGGCACCAGATGATCGGATGGTGAGAGGGTCAGCAAAGGCAGAATTACAACGATTGGGGCATGTCATGAGTGCCTTCAAGTTCGAGAAATCTTGGCCTGCAGAAGTTGTTATAGAAAAACTGATGGGCACATTTGAATCCACTGTGCCGGAACTGGAAAACATCTCCTGTGAACCAAAGTAAGTTGCGTACTAACTACAAAGTTCTACATGAAAGTGGAACCACTTCTGAAATATCTCAACAGGTCATTCACTTTTGACATGTGCATTAAGGTTTGTGTTGATGTTCACAAACAAATTCCTTTTGGATGTTAAGACATAGACTGTGGGCTGACACCTTCAAAACTTGTACATTTGATAAAACTTTAGGAAAATTATGCCATTACCATGAGAACTCACTTGAAACCTGTGTTTCTTGTCTTGTAAAACAATAATGCATAATGACATTAACAATAGCACTTATGCCAGATGACGTCAGAAATTTCGCGCAAAGCATGAAGTCGAGGCTTGTGTGGGATCGAACTCACACGAAATTAGAAGTCACAATGGCAATCCCTGTCAGTTGTTCGTCTGTTCGATTAAACGAGGAAGATATTGACGGAGCTTCCCTCCAAGGAAGAAATCCTAAATACCTCAGTATTCCTGAACTGAAAAGGTGGCTTTCTTGTCGAAAAGGAGCAAAATTAGCGGGCAATAAGCGGAGTTTGGCAGAAAGGTAAGTCTCGCGCTGAGATTGAGAGTTTCACCGTCGAATATTTTCCTCATGCAAAATGTTCCCCACACTTTTCAGGGTCCAAAATTATATTAATGGTGGCCTTGATAAGGACATAATAGATCCAAACAACGGCAGCAACATCGCCCGTAAGAAGCAACGTATCGCCGGCCACAGTGCTGATTCGCGTGTCACAGCACCAGATATTACGTTCATGTTTCCTCCGGTTACAGCAAACTGGAAGGGCTTAGCCGAAGGCTGCACTTTGTTGCCGGATTTTTCCTTGGCAAACATGATGTTCTACTTCGTTTCTGGTAAAGTTTATGATGGCCAAGAAGCCGGGGACTTTAAAAACATAAACAATCACTCGTACCCTCTCTTCAAAGCCGGGCATATTCAGCGCATCAAAGTTATCAAAGGCAATGATGATAGAGTATATTTGTGCGGAGTGTGCCTTCCTGAAATGAGAAAGGACCGTGAATATAAACTTCAGGTCATCTTATCACCCTCTGGCGATATTGTTTATGCTGAGGATGGCTGTCCAACAGGTAAAGGGCCTCATGGAAGTTGCAAACACATTGCAGCATTCTGTTATGCACTTGAAGAGTTCACAAGGCTGGGATTTACGAGGAATTTCCAGTCCTGCACATCACGGCTTCAAACGTGGAATCAAACGTGGAATCAACCGCGGCCAAAAAAGCTGAAGGCACGAAGTGTATATGACATCACGTTTGAACATGCGAAGTATGGGAAGATGGTGGTTAGGGAGAGGTCTCCTCTTGCTGATTACAATGCTATACCAACCAGATATCGCCAGAAAGAAGAATATGCAACAAAGAAATTGACGGAATTGTGCAAGAAGCTAACTAAACCATGTGCGTTCTTGAAAGTACTCAGGAAACGGCCCGAGGTGGAGTTGGCACACACCTCAACAGCTGTCATTTCCACTGCTGAACCTTTTCCACTGGATTCACAGTCCACCAACTTTGCTCTCAACCCTGCTGTTGTTCCCACCTTGCCTTCCAGCCCTGCTGTTTCCAGGATTGCATCCAGTTCCACTTTGCCAGCCACCCCTCCTCCCAACCCTGCTGCTTCCACCCCACCTCCCAGCCCTGCTGTTTCCAGGATTGCATCCAGTTCTACTTTGCCAGCCACCCCTCCTCCCAACCATGCTGCTCCGACTCCACCTCCCAGCCCTGCTGCGCCAGGTTTTATTGCAACAGCTAACTCTTCTTGTAACCTTGCTACTTTTCCCGACAATAATCCAGTGTCCTCAATAAGGCTCCCTCTTGTTAATAATTGCGAAGAAGCTACTATACCTCAGGACCTACCCACAAAGGCAAGAATCATGTATGAAGAGAAGATCAGAGTGAATTTAATTCAAGCACAACAGATTGAGGAGGCAACTAGAAATCAAGCTGAAAGTAGATCATGGTTTCTGTACCGACAGTGCAGACTCACTGCCTCAAACTTTGGTGCAATCATTAAACGGCGGAAAGAAGATTGTTCGAAGCTTGTTCAGAGACTGACTTCTTCAAATTCTGGAAATCTAAATGTCCGGTCCTTAAATTATGGACGAGATAATGAAGATGCTGTGGCACAATATTACCAGAGTTACCAGGAAAATCATGGTCACCCTGGCACACAGGTTTTTAAATGTGGCCTTGTTGTCAGCCCAAATTACAGTTGGCTTGGGGCCTCTTTAGACAGGACTGTCTATGATCCTTCTGCAACACCCCAATTTGGTGGTCTTGAAATAAAATGCATTGAGTCTGGAAAAGGGATGACACCTATGGAGACCTACTATGCCAAAAGGGAACCCGAAAGTGGAAAGAAGAGGCCATTCTGTTTGGTCAAAGAGTCTAACAAGCTGAGGATTGACCATAAACACAACTATTACTATCAAGTACAAGGTCAGGCTGCAATATCTGGTCTCAAATGGGTTGATTTTGTGGTGATGACAGATCTAGAGCTTGGTGATGAAGGCATTTTTGTTCAACGAATTTATGCTGATGATGCATGGCAACCCACATTACTGCCAAAACTCTCTAAATTCTACTTCTCAAACATTTTGCCAGAACTATTGAAAGCAGATGAGTCTTCATGATATTTTCTCCATGAATCATAAATGCATTTTTAAACATGCATTACCAGATTAAATTACACTTCTGGGTTGAATGTCATTAACATTGTAAATAAAATCAATATCTGCAGGACACATCTTTACACACTGCTGCCATGACAAAATAATTCCTAAATGAAACTATATAATGTCAGGAAGATATATACTGCACATACAAACAATAATTCTAGTCATGCATAAGTTATATAGCCGAACCAGCATCCCAGAGAGCATCACAAGCTACCACTCTATTCCAGTTCACTGTACTTCAGATATCAGTGGTGGCTGAAAGTTTGTAAGCATGGCACAAACAAAGAAAATCTGGTCAATCAATCCAGTGGAACACATGGTAACAGGCACAAAGTCTAAGATGCGATAATTTTTTATGCGTTCTATTGCCCTTTCCACATGAATGCGAAAGCTGGCAATCCGCCGAGTTTCAACAAGCTCACTTTCATCAAATTGTCCTTTCCCTCTTAGAAAGGGTGGTATGTTTAGTTTGACCCCAAGAGGGGCCAGGTCATCCTGGATTTCAAAACCCCTGTCTGCCATGAGGACATCTCCCTTCTCCCAGTCCTTCTCCAAGATACCACATCTAACTGTCAAGTCTCTGTCAGAGATAGATCCCCCTTCCAAAATAGAAATGAAACTAATTCCACCAGACCCAGTGATCCCAACAAGAGCTTTCAGAGTGTTTCTGTTTTTGTACGAGAAGGTTAATTGCTGAGCTTCAGGGTTTTTGGGCTGCTCAATGTAAATCTCTGTGGCATCGATTATGCACCTAAGAGTGGGGCAAAACTCCTTTACTTTCCTGGAAGATCTTTGAAGGCATCTTCCCGAGAGGGCCAGATGTCCACTTCCTTGAAGCGACAAAACAGAGCATTGATCCAGGTGGTACAAATTCTAGACACATGAGATTGTGAAATTTCAAAGCGAGCAGCCAGATCTTGTTCCAGCATACCAACTCGTAATCTAGCTAAAACCAACAGGAGCTCGTCTTCGGGTGTTATCCTCCTGGATGGCCCCGTTTTTTTCGCCGTCTCCGCCTTTTCATTGCTGACAGATCCAACCGTGCCCCAGTAGTTAAGGCCAGTGACAGCATCTCCCATAAAATTAAAGAGGACATCAAACTGCTCCTTAGAAAAGCCCGTATAAAATTTTAACAGCTTTTGATCCTTACTGAGATTCTCAAAAGTGAACCGACTTGCTTTGTATCGCTCCTTTTCTTGCTTTCTTAGCTGTTGCTCGGACATCAAAGCTTCCTCCAGCTCCTTGATTCTTTCCTCCAGCAGTTATTTTAATAGTTCCCTCATCACTTTCTCCGAAAGTGAGGTTTTCCTCATCGTTTCCCACAGTGCTGCTCCTTGTAGCTTGATCTCCTTCACCTGTTGTCGACCTACCTTTTGATAGCGTCGGTGGCAGAGGTTGTCGATCGGTTGGGGCTTTCCTTGGTTGTTTTTCCTCCACAAAACTAAATTTCGTAGGAACTGAACCCTTCTTTAAATTAATTCGAGTGGATCCAGGGCATTTTACAAAGCAGGAGTCATCAAAATGATCGCCACATATCCTGGCGTGATGGTTGACCGGTGTGTTGGTTCGCCTGATCTTCACGAGCCATTTGTTTAACAATTCTTTGTCCTCTAGCGGCAGACGATGCCAAGATCGGTTGTCAGACTTGCGGAAAGAATTTGTACCATATGCGATACACCAATGAGGCATTTTATTCCGAAATACAAAGAAAGACCACAGATAGATAGCATTCAACAAACGTAAACAAACTCTGATCCCACACAAGCCTCGACTTCACGCTTCGCGCGAAATTTCTGACGTCATCTGGCATAAGTGCTATTGTGCATATACTGGTTTTTAGAATCAAGATATTGATGGGTATTGGAACAGAACTGGTTGAACACCAGCTTATCCCAGGTCAGACCCTAAATGGAGAGGTGATCAGCCACATCTTCTCTCAGGGAACTGTGTGGGTGCTTCCCAATGAAAGTTTGGAGCAGACCAAGGTACAACATTATTTTGAATTAAAGAAAATATCATTGACAAGAGATAATATTATTATACAAAACAGTATTATATTATTTTTTCGTCAACAACATTTTCTTTACATCAAAAAACATAACATCTGGGTAAAGGTTTCAAAATTAATTTACTTCAGAATAACTATGTTTAAAACCTATTTGTTGGCAGAACTTAAGAAAACAGTTAATTGTTCTACACCATAAAATTAATAATGTTTTGTCACAATACCTCAAAAACTAGTCAAGTTTTTGTAAATGCTGAATGGTTATTAAAGTCACATCAACTAAATTTTGGTTGCATTTGCAGTTTTTTCACTTGCAATTTCAAGCTCAAAATGCTCCAATACATTCATTTTTTTTTATTCTAGAGTGGTCCCATTGACGAGCTTGGGGATGAAATGACTGAAAGAGAGGGTGTAAGTTAATGACAGGAACAATAATAATTTAGCAACCTTTTGCAATGTATCTTTGAAGCTAATTTATGTTGTCTGTATAGCTGTATGTATATAAATGTCATCTCATACCACAGTACAATAATTAAATGCAAAACTGCATGTAGGTACTGTATTCCTTTATTCATGTTTTAGAGCTACAAATTCTCTGAACAAGAAACACAATACCAGATTTCTCTAACCTTTCAAAATTTTTGTATGAATTTGGGTCCTTTCATTAGAGTGGTACAGGGATTGGAGAGTAAAAAGCACATCTAGGTTGAACAAAATGTAAGCTGGACCACATATTTGAGTGTGCAATTTTGTTTTGTTTGTTTTTTTTTCAGGAAGGTAATACTGGTGATCATTCAGTGCATGGAGGACCATCCTCATCACTGCACATCAGCACTCCATCCGTAAACTGGCCAGATGAACCATCAACATCCTCAGCATTTGTGGATGATGATGAGCATATCAAGGACAAGCTCAAGGAAATGTTTCCCAATACAGACGTTGACATTATTGAAGAAGCTGTCAGTGACTCTATCACACTTGAAGATGCCATCGATATTGTCCTTCAGAAGTCATCAGAACCAGGTACAGTATGTTTATGTGATGAACAGTGTCATATTTGAGGATTGTCTTGTTAAATATCTTCGTTTACAGGATGCCAATATATCAGTGGTATACCTCTGAATGTGATTCCCCTAACTTTTTCAGTCCGAAAACAAAATATGGTCTGGTATTTAATTCATTACAGGCCATAAGAGCATTTTAAAATTGGATTTACATCTTTCAGTGTACAATCACATTTTCTTGCTGTTATGAGTGAACCAGATTTTAGAGTCCAGTCCCTCCTTGATCTGTTGAAACTACAGCATCAAAGTCTTGGATGTAAATATTTCTAAAATTAAAACTTGGGCCAAATCATTTCCCACAGCATCTGTCAAGGATGCGCTGCATTTCCAGTGCTAGCACCATCCATGTATTACTACACTGCAACTGGAGACATCAACCAGGCCACTGCATATTCATCAGTGAGTGACATACTTGATGAAGAAGAAGTGCAATATGTTGAAAAGGTATGTGATTAATGGTGCTTTGGGTGTTACGATATGGATTTTCTGGACAATACCCTTTTACACTCTGTTTTGTAACAGTCATTCCTTACTAGTCAGACTTGATTTACAACAATATATTATTGCTCGCGGGGGCCTGGGGCCCAAGCGAGCTTAAAAACGGAAAGTTTTCCTTTTTTTTCTTTTTGTGGGTCGAGAATCAGCACACAGTGATTGGTTCATATTATCACGTGCTGGGCGATGACGTAATTGACTTCGCTAAACAACTTGAGATGTGGCCAGTGAATTGCTCGTTACTTGTGTGTAAAAGTTAACTGCATCCCATCCAAACTCAACACCATTTGGCTCTGTGGAATAGGCACGGATAAACTGGATTATCGGGAACGATTTTGGCTCGTGTTCACCGCAGAAGCTTTGAGAATAGCCGTAAACAAATGTTTGATGGATACCGCTGGGGTATTGCAAATATCTCTGTCGCCGATAAGTATTTAGTCCCGACAAAACTTTCTGTGGCGACACGAAATACTTTTGGGAAGATAACAGGGCGAAAACAGAAACCAAAGCTACGGTGAGCTTCAGCCGTAAAACAATGACACTTTATGCTTTACTCTGTACATGACATCTGTTGCCTTATAAAATTCTTCTGCGTATTGTACATTGCCTGTTCAAGTGTTTCTTTCATTCGATCATGTAGCCTTTGTTTTGCAATGTTCATTAAATACCAGAAATGAAAAATACACCGAAAGAGGATTGAGTTTGCAGTCACACTGTGAACAAAACCGCAATAATATTGTAAACATCTCTCGTGTGACATTCCTCACTTTCAATTTTATATTTGTTACAGAGCACGAATACTCGAAAGCCTGATAGAAGAAACGTATTGAGTTAATAAAAGAAAACACATAAGTAGTGAAGCGAAGGCTGGATTAATCGTGGCCTCTGATTAGAAATAAGAGTCAAGCTCAAACTGTCATAATCGATTGTGCATAAAAAGATATGTCACGCATTCTCAAGATGCAGGGTCGCTCAACCTTTAAGAAGCAAGTGTATGAGTGTTGTAATAATTTTTAGTTTAATCAAGGTGTCAAAAGAGCAAGGTGTCAAAAGCCAAGTTCTCTATACTGTGTGATATTTTTATGGTGAGAAATTGGAAGTCTCTCTTGGGAGTTCCGCTCTTGTCCTCTACTTTCCATTTTATATTCTCGTCTCGACCCAACTCACGCCGTGAGCTCACTGGCAAGGCCAGTCTAGTTGATCTTCGACAATTGAAGTTTACCAAAGGGTACATGTGTAATCGAGTGCCATGACAACAGTAAAAAGGAACAATGAAATCAATAAACTTCACATTTAATGAAACCTAAACATAATGCAGAAAAGCATAATTCATGACATTACTTAAAAATACTGCTTATTGATTACTCTTTTGACAAAGAATGTTTCTGAGAAAAAATGTTTTTCCTAAGGCTGTTTTGCTGTTGCAGGGGATGTATATAGAACCTGGGCCAGGTTTTATATACACCCTGTTGCAGGACTGGATTGGGCTTGATGAATGTAGTGGTTTCAATTTAGCTCTTTCTTTGAAACAGGTAATGACAGCCACTGGCAAGGAATTGTCAGACCTGAATACGGAAGATGGTTTTGTCAAACTCATTCAAGACAGTGTACTTACTGAAACTGTCACAGTGAGACCCAAGACAATATTTAGGAATGGTAAAGTATTAATACTAAGGTGTATAGCTGATCATGGTTTCTGGAGAATGTCTAAAGCACACAGTATACATATTAACTGACTGTGCAGGCCAGAAGGTGATTTGTAGAGAGAGCTTTTCCTAAGGTGAGGTAGAATTCGAGGTTCCATAAAGTATTACAGTATGGACCAAGCAAACAAAGTTATCTATTTATTTATCATATGGCATTCCTCACTATGTACTATGTTCCTACTAATGTATATCTGATTAGATTACTTGCCCTATTGTCAGTAACACTGCCTGAAAAAAAAAAAACAGGGGTACTTGAGATTTCTACCACATACATTGTACTAGAAATACGATAATCGCAGATATCCCCTCGCTCAGTAGCGGGTTTTCGGAAAGCGGGATTCTTGTTTATTTTCGGTTCGGAGATTATTTCAATTTTTTTTGCAAACCACGGCTGTGTAGCGACGTCACCAGTCGGCCGCTAAAAAAAATCTTTTTCGCACGGCAGTCTGGTTTAGTTCAGACAACGTGCACAGTCTGCAATTTTCGTAGACACTAAGCTGAACTTCAAAATTCGCTGAGACAACATTTACACGCAACTACAGAATACTCCCGAGGCTTGAAAGCCAAGCAAAGTCGATGTTGGACACCGAATTTATTTATTTATTTTTTTTACTTTATAAGTTTAATACGCTTCTTCGAGTGTGACAAAATTTAGAGCCGTCAAAGCGAGTCGCTTGTTTACACGCTTTCGAAGTCTCGGGACCGTGTGAATTTTGGCAGGTATTCAATTTTGAACACAACAACTTTTCAAACTGCGTTTGACGATTTTAAAATCTTTGACAGAAAAAAGAAATCAAGTCACTAAATAATACAAGGTCCGATTGTATTGAGCGAGCAAACCCGGTCACTAAATAATACAAAGTTCGATTGTGTTGAGCGAGTATCTTTACGGGGTCCCGCTAGTAGACAATAATATACAATAGACTGTAATTGTTTAATTTGGAAAGCAGTGGCCGGATATTTTCTACTTTAATAGCCTTCAAAAAGCAAAAGCATTTTAACCCGGTTACATTTTATCCTTGAATACAGTGTGCCAACAAACGCGGCGACAAAACTTCACAGCATGTGTCAGACTGTCAGTGAAATTATGCAAATATGTCAGGAATTGGATGACACAATCTTGCACGAAGGCACTCTGAAATAGCTTTGAAAACTAGCGAAAAGATCACAGTATAATCCTACTTGGCCTTCATCACAGTTCCCGGGGCATCAAACGACAAAATATACGGCAATTGTTGAAATACCATAATGATAACACGACCGTCATTTAACAAAAGCGTTGTACGTTAATTGATGTAAATTTTCAAAACTCACCGGTTCCTGAAAGCCATAGCTTTAGCTCTTTTCCAGCAAAGGAAACAAAATCCAAAACACCATTGTTTACGTCTTCAATGATTTCAAAGTACATGTATAGAGCAGTCCTTATACAGTACGAAAATTCCACTTTCCATTGTATTGTGTGTCGTCATCTTGTCAAACTTGGATTCTGAAAACTACATTCCTGTTATTGTAAAAGGTGAAATTTGCCACGATGATTGTTCGATTTCCACCAACTGTATTTTGCTATTTCTTTCTGAAGAAGTGTCTGCGTTTTAACACAGTACTGGCGTCTGGGATTGTGTTCAGGTCGACCAGTTGTGCCTTTAAGAATCCGTTTCACGGCTAGTAAGCTTGCCTCCCATACACCGGCAAAATATCCGGGCAAATTACAGCCGTCCGTCGAACTGCTTGGCCTTGTATCTGCATCTTATTGTACAAAATCACTTCCGTTCGTACTCTTACAGCTACCGCATGTCACTAAGAAAATGGCGGTTTACAGTTAAGCTGCCGATGTAACCTCGCAGTGGTCGCTCGACGCGGATGGCCCTGGGGACGAGTCGTACCCCACACACACACACACGAACATTAAATTTCGAGATGGCGACACGCTTGGAGTTTTCAAATGATACGATTTTGCTGCATTAGCGTCGTGATTATTTCCCTCACTTCGTTCGGGGATTAGTGATTAATATTATTATCATTATTATCATCATCATCATCATCATCATTATTATTATTATTATTATTATTATTATTATAACTACTAGTATTATTATTATTATTATTATTATTACTACTACTACTACTATTACTATTATTATTATTATTATTACATGCCACCAGCAATAATAGCACAAAGCACACAAAAGTTTTACTATCCAATTCTATACCATTATGTCACTAATAAAATTTGTTTTATAAGGAAGAACCACTGGCTACACAAACAACACCTTCTCATTTTTATGATGACTCTAAAAGCATTATTTGTATCAATATTTCAGGACCAAAACAGGAAAGTGGTCCTGCAAGGCCTTCTAACACATCTAGTTGTTGGAAAACGACTAGCTATGCTGGACCAGTTTGCAAGGGTCCTGGAAACTCTTGGGGTGCTTAATGAAATACGTAAAAAGCCTGCAGTGTTTGAGCCCTTGTTCGTGTCATCTTTAAAGCTGACTCCTGACGTGGTGCTGAGTCAATTCCGACTGAGGATATCACAAGAAGGCTGTCGTGATAATGCAGAAGCTCTGTTTGGGAAGCTCATGAAGTACATAGAGAACAGCAGTGAAGACGGTAACAGTCATTGTGGGAATATATTACTCTTTCATTTTCTCCTTATCTCCCCCTTCACTTTCATTTGGTAATTGTTTTCATTCAAAACTCACTCATTTTTTTCTCTTCCTGTAAAAATGTTGTCATGTTTTTCAGCCATATTAACTCTGATAGAATTGTGTATACTCTTACAGAGCTGAAGGACCTACTAAAGTTCTGCACTGGGGGAGAAGTGTTGCCTTCTGCTGGGATAATGATTGGTGTATGCTCTGCCAGTGATAGCATATATGCATCAACATGCTTGTGTGAGGTCATTTTCCCACGGGCCATGTCAGGCTGGGAGTATGATGACTTTAGAGGTGGACTGCTGGCAGCAGTTCAGGGAAACAAGTTTGATTGTGTTTAATATATCATTCACCTGACTTCCAGATTCCTCTTGATGACATTGTTATGAAAGAATACTAGTTGAAAGATGTCAGGTTTCATGGTTACACTACACAGTTACAGTTTTAGATTTTAGATTTTTCATTACTATACAGTAGTTAAGGTTATCTTTGTTTGCTTGACAAAGAAAGCATTGCACAGTCTTTATAGGATGCATGTGTACTGTATCTTTTAAATGATACTGTTATATCCAGTGTCTTTACTGGAGACAAAGCATATATTTATTTATTTAATATTTAATATATTTACAAAGGAATAAAACTTCACACGAAACCATTCAACAAATGGTGTTGAAGTGATACTTTCAACTATTACTGCCCTCTGCCATTTTTCAGAAATACATCAGTAGTTAAAAAATGGCACTTCAATTTCAGCAAGTCTTACAGAAATTCAGGTATTGATTGTTTGATGGATAATCTGAAGTGCTGCCACATACAGGTTTACCCCATGATTCCCATCATCTGATAATAGATCAACCTGATCCTGCAGCAGCTGCCACTGTGCATCAGGGAGATCAAAACATACTTCTGGAACTACAACATCATTGTCAGAGTCACAGTCAGGAAGGGGGCCACCTCCTGTTCCAAATTCATGCATTTCTTGATCACTTAAAAAAATACTTTGCACAGCTAAATAGTCTGAATTTGCTGTAGCACTAATACCAGAATGCCAGAGCTGTCTCGGTGACCTGTTTCCTTCTGTGCGCATTGGGTGATTGTTCCAGCTAGCTGTCATTTCGCTTGTTGATCTGTTTATGCGTGGCAAAGATATGAAATGAAGGGCAAAGAGATGTGGTTCACTGATAGGATCAAGTAGCTGACACTGTTCAAGAAAGTAAAAGACATTGCGATAGTAGCTGACATTGTTGTTCTTTACATCCACCCAAAGTCTCTCGACTCTCTGATTGTGTACGCTTCTGCCAGTGAGCATGGTTCCTCGATTTGGTCCTCTTTCTGGGTGGTTTACCATGTAGGCTGCAACACCAACATTCTCAGTACCAAAATCAGAGCGTACCCTTGATGGCAGGCCAAACTGGTTAACTGCCTCTAAAAAAAGGGCAGTGACCGTTTCCGATTTATTATTTGTAGAGCATTGGAGGTAAACTATGCATCTACTGAAACCATCAATCCCCCATGTATGACAAAGTGCCATCGGATGAGCTTGTGGTGACCGTCTATATGCCTGCAAAAAATACATCAAAACAATCCACGTCTGAACTCGGTAAATCTACTTTGCAAAATATAATTGTCCAACAAAATCCAGGAGTAGGATATTAAAATAATCCTATCCAATGAATAGAATGAAGGATTCTCACAAGTTTTCAATCTCGGCAGTGATAATATACATTACAAAAACGTAATATAATAGCTTACCACAGTGCATTTGGGCAAGGTACATTGTACGTTCGTCTCACCCCTGCTTGGCAACGCCTCAAAGCATGGCTAACTGGGTCCACTGCATGAATGGCCTCACGGATGCGACATCTCTGTACACGTATTCCTCTGCTTCGTAGTCCTCCAATAATGTACGTTTCTCCTGCATTTGGCATTAACTGCAGAATTTCACTCACAACTTCACGGAAGCGTTCATTTGAAATATCACAATAGGTGATTCTTGGACCGATAGTCTCACAAACCGGCAAAGAGTACTGGTGCCACCATCGCAGAACAGTTCTGTACGACACACGAGCTTCTCTAGCCACTGCCATCCAAATCCCATGAATGTTATGAAAGCCTGTGATTGCATCTTGAGGGATGTGATACCTTGGCCTGACTGGCCTTCCTGACTGTTCCAACGGGCACGAGAATCCCATTTCCGAGCAATAGTCCCTATGCATGTAGCAGAGTTCAAGAAACTGTCCATGCAATGCAATGACTTCATCATGAACTCGAATGAACAGCTCAATCAGGTCTTCGCTGACGCTTTGTTGCTCACAGCAAAATATAACAGCCCTGACAACGTAAACATAATCGTCTAGCCGGCGTTCCATGTATTCTAATACGTTGATATTATCACTGTGGAGGTTTCGTTCAGCTTGTCGAAAAATCGAAGGAATAGAGTGGGCAAAAAATGACTCCAGATCAACTCCATCCGCCATTTAGCTTTTGCTTTAGCCACTGTCGGGACCATTTACAGCTTCACAAAATCCCAGATGTTGTATAATTTCCTGCATGAGTGCTTCTAACCTCGTGCTTTGTCTCGGTTCCACCATCTTGAATGAAGGGTTTCCACGCGAAAACTGTCGGGCATGTGTTACTTTATTACTCCACTAACACAAAAGACAGCAGGCACAGTTGCCGTATATATATTTTTGTAGCCATATATATTTTTGTAGCCATATATATTTTGTAGCCATATATATTTTTGTAGTTATATATATTTTTGTAGCCATATATATTTTTGTAGGCATGCATATTTTGTAGCTATATATATTTTTGTAGCCACATACATTTTAATAGCTATTACTTTTCATAGGCATATATATTTCTTCATGTATTTTTTCATAGCCACAATCTTTATGCTATAGCCACATATATTTATGTTGTAGCCATATATATTTACGTATAGCCATATATATTCATGTTATAGCCATATATGTTTCTTAGTATACATAAATATGTTTCTTTGACATATTGTCGCATATGGCATTCCATAAAATGGTCAACCGAGCCGTTTCTCGCAAGGATACGACCACAGACCCACGAGCGACCCAACTAAACAGAATTCCATTAGTCTTTTCACACACAAGATGGCCGACCCCAAGTGTCCGTGCACTACCGCTGACTGTGGTCATGTGCACTGCAGACTCATACGAACAAAACCGTCCAGGATGACATAATGCTTCGAACCAAACAAAAAAACCCTACCCCCACCACCATCCAAATCGTTAATAATTATCGGTGCGCACTCCTGATTGGCCATAACAACACACACCCCCTCAAACCAAACGCATCTTAGCGTCCCTCGCACCACTGTTACAGCCTCATTTGCCACAGTCTGCCATGCAGTCAACTAAGGATCTAGCAATGCGCCAGGGCGCCATAAGAAAATATCAACCTTCAGGGACATATTGAGGTGACTTTCCTTTTCTACTTCCCCCTCCCCGCCCTATGTTGAACTCTTGACCATCGACCCCCGGTTTTCTCCCTTCACCCTCAACTCGGCCAGGGCCAAAAGTTCGTAACCGCTGAACATGTCGGGCATGGATGGCCCGCGCCTACCATTTCGAAACACGTACCATTGAAGGAACTTTCCACCTTCATGGAGCAACCGCATTACTATGCCCCTGATGAGAATAACACGGTTGCTTCGACAGATGAACCACTCGTGATGGTCATCGGTTCACCAAATTTTTTCAAGCGCTCTCCCCAACCACCCATTCCACCCCCAAGTTATATATTTATTAGCTTTTATTCCACGTGCACGCCGATCCCTCCATTTTGCCGCTTTCCTTTTCGCTCTTCGCTCGGTTTTCTCTGTTACAGTAACTCCCATTCCCATTGTTTCACAATGCACGTGCACACCACAGGTCACCAATTCCACATTTCTGCCCATTTACCACGTTCCCTACATTTCAACAACCTGCCCACAGCCGCATTTTAGCGCTGCAGCATATTATCACACACTAACATGCACAATTTCATATTACAATCATATTCGCCAGTTTATCACCCCCATAACCCCATATATAACTCACCCATTATTAATTTCCACACAGTAGCACAGGGGTCAAAATATCCATAATACAATTTATACTAGATTCTCTGCCACTAAACAGTGCTTTTGAAAACGCACAGAACAAACAGTTTTCGACAATCCAATATGGCCTTTCACATCATGAAAGTTTACACAGAAGATTCTAATGGAAGGAGTAAGCCATTAATCTTAGAAAAGAAGGATGTGTCAACTTTTGGTCTTAGGAAGGTTCTTAAGAAAGACGGGTCGTTAAGTCATTACTACTTTTCAATAATTTTTGGACATTTGGAAGGAGACAAAGTTTGGATTAAGAAGTTTCACGACATTGTAAACTTCATAAGAACGTACATAAACAAACCAGAAGTAAAGAAGCAAATTGGGAGGAAGGTGGGCAGAACAAGTTTTGCGAAGTTTGACCCTTTGAAAGAGGAACCTGGTGAGGAACCAATAATGTTTCTTAGGGCAAGCCATTACAGAGGAAACGTTTTAAGCAAGTTTTGCATGATGGAAAAATACTAAGCTCTGATCCCATGCTTGATGAATATCTTGACGCCAATGTAGAGATAAAGATTGATAGCGTTCATTAACTCAACGAACGCTTATTTGCAAGTGAGTTTAAGAGAGGTGTTAGTTTGCCCAGTACTAGGGTTAGAAGATGTTGAAGATGAGATTATGACTTTAGGGATACAAAGTGAAGGCGAAGAAGATTAAAATATTTCTATTTCGCCTTGGAACTATTATCTTCGATAAGTCACCGAAACAAACAACCAAACAAACTCCTCTGTCGACTACTGCAATCAAAGCTAACCTTTCTTGATGAATTCACGCACTCACTGAAGGACTCACTTTCATTGTTATCACAGTTTGCTTTTTCTCTTTGCTTTCGTTTTCAACACCACCATCCGGTTTTACAACACTTTGATGTGAATCTTTTTTCGTATCACCTCCTTTAGTCTTTTTGTTGACTGAGTCATTCACTCCAAACTTCACGTCATTTGTAGCCTTTTGTAACTTGTTGTTATAACCACTGACTCTTTCAGTGTTGATGACCAACTCAGAAGGTAGTAACCACCTCCCTGGGGTTATAGCAAAGTCTAACTTCACCTTAGCGTTTTGGACAGCTACTTGATACCTCGAGATACTTTTCGAAATATCTTCCTCAATCACATTGCTCTCAAACAAAATCAACATCTCTTGTTGTGCTTCTTGTACTCCTCCTCCACTCCCAACAATTGGATACGCAATATACGAAAGCTTCGATACTTCTGTTAAGTCTCCCAAGTCCTGCTTTCGTAATTCTCTTACCTTTCCTCAAAGAGAGCCACTCGTGTTGTTTCCTGTGTTGAAAGTCGTTTCGAATGTGCTGTATGACTTTATTCGAAGAACCGCTCTCATCCGAAAAGTGTAATCCACCATTAGGCCACTTTGCATCCATATTTGAAAACCAAGGACTTATTCTCGTGTTAGAATAGTGACCGTGAACATGGTCGTAAGCGTAAATGTCGCCTAATCCCCCATTTGTTCCACGAGTCCATCTAAAGTCAGGTCCAACTAATCCAAACTCCTTACACAAAGCCTGGTACTACCCTTTGTCTACAGGATTATCCAAAGCGTCGAAAGCGTTTGTATTAGGCAAAGCGACACCTAACTCATAAAGAATTATTCTTATCGTGAAGTACACACAAAACTCAATCAAGCTTTTTCTTGAGGATTTCTTCAACTTTTTCTTTTGAGAGTTTGTTCTCTTTTGCGATTCTTTCAACTTCTTTGTGGGACTCAACCCTCAGCCTCTCGTCACCAGCAGCGTTATGATATGTTGGAAAGAATGGGTTACCTTTTCGACTTGTTTGTCCTGTGTAACCAGTACCTACATACCCTCCATACTCAAGATAGGATAAGTTGTTCCTTTGGTTGAAGGATTTTTTGCTCATGTTTCGTATTTCTTAATACAAAACGAAGAACTCTTAAGTCACATACGGTGGAGGATGTGCACTTGGTTCTAACCCAGTACTCGCATTCCTTTTCAACTTAATGACAATGTTCACTTCAAAGTCTAACTCTCCTATTGTTAACCTCATACTTTGCGCTCTTTTTAAAAAAGGCTCCTGTTTTGAAATCCTAAGGATTTCTATTCTTTGTGTTTCATGGGAATCTCTCTTGTCATTTATTTTCCTGAACTCTTCCGCACTAATCGTCTCATCACTCAAGGCTTTGCTAACCATCTCACAAATGCTACTAATCTTTGATTGACTTAGCGATATTAGCTTTTCATAGACAGTCAACTTTATCACAACTTCCTTGTCAAGAGTGATGGTTATGAGAGATGAAACACCCAAAAGAGCTCCAACTCCAATGAGTAGTACACCAAAAATAGCTCCAAAACCACTACCACAAACACCAGCTCCAGATATTGACAGGGCTGTTGCACCAGCCGTTGATACGATGTTTAGGTTTCTCAATCTTGAACGTTTTTTCCTCTTTCTATCCCTCTTTTTGATGTCTCTTTGCCCTCATCGTCTCTAGAACTCTTAAGCACACACTTAACCTGAAGGAGTTAGAGTCCTTAGGTAATTCAAGATACACACCCACTTTTTTATATACTTCACACATTGTCGTTAACATGACCCCTCACACTCTCTTAAGTTATTTTTAGGGTTCTGTGTGATGAATGATAACTTGGACGAATGACTCCTTATCATCGCTTGATAGGTTCTTATCTCTTAGGAAGAAAATTTCAATGTCGAATTCACTCACCACGCTTTTCAATGGACTCACCGGAATCATTCTGATGGCTTTGTCGTTTTTGATGAGCAACATAGTGGTCGTTTGTTTAAATTTTTCCAAGATGTCGTCAGAGTCAGCGCTCTTGATGTTTGAAAAGTGAGAGCTTTCGTCTATCGGACTGCACCTCATAGCCATGGCTGACCTAACGTAAGAGAAATCACAATAGATTTCAAGGAACTTTGCTCCCTGAATTTGTTTAGCGAATTGGACTTTGGCTTTGACACCACTGATGGTTCTTCCTACTCCAGTGGGGGTTAATTTCAATAAAAAAAGATTTGTCTGATACATCTTTAAGATTTTTTCTTCTTACTCTTAAATTTTTCAACGACGAAAGTCACAACGAGAAGAATGAGCAACCAAGCGTGTTTTGCAAGAAAACCTATAGCTTCCCCTGCAGCTTTAAACAAAAAGCTAACTATCGCTCCAACCATCCCAGGGAGTATCTTCCCTAACTTCTTTGCGATTTCCTTAAATCCATTCCCAACACCCTTTGCAACCTTAGTCAACCCAGCCTTAAGATTGAATACGATGATTCCAACGATAGTTCCTACAGCAGTAAGTACTCCAACGACAGACAAGCCACATTTCTTGAAGATGTACTTAACTTTTTCCTTGAGTGAAAGTCTCTCGAAGATTTGCTCATTCTCCTTCTAATCTCTCGTTCTCTTGTTCTAATTCGTTTCTTCACTTCTGAATAGTTTGCCTTCCTTCTGGGTCATCAATCCTTTCTCTTTCAACTCCTTAATACTTTCATTGTTTTGCTTTATCGCAGCTTCGTTTTCTTTCCTCGCCTTTACCACCTCTGCATCTAGCCTTTTTATTTCTTCTAACTTCTTCCTATCTTCAGGGGAGGTTGTCTCTTTCAACTTATTTTGAAGAGTCTTAATTGAATCGTCTCTCCTCGAAACACAATTCTTTAGCTTTTGGTTTTCATCGGACAACTTTTTTATGTCTCTGTTTAACTTGTCGTTTCTCTCTCTGCTCTTAGTTCTCTTTCTTTTTTCTTATTCCACTCTTATTTTTTTGTTTTCATCCATTGTCTCTATTGTTGACTTACCTAACACGTTTCGTAGTGAACTTGATGGTGTATTACCTTTTCTATAATACGCCATTTTCATCTACGTAAAACCTTGCGGAATTCTTTCAAGTTAAAGAGACCCAATACCCCTTTAATGAGTCTTTACCATAATGCAACTTCTCTAAGTTAGCGTTAGACCATGTTCTTTTTAAGTAGTTACCGGACTCTTTATCTTTTACTGGTATGTCAGGTAATAAAGGACCAACACCATCACGTCCCAAACCAAGAAGCTCATACACTGGACGAAGCAGGTCTTTTACGTGAGTTGATTGGGTCAAGGACAAAGTCATCCATTCCAATTTTTTTACCTTATACCAACTTTTATTTTCTGCATATTCTGTAACACATGGTTTGCCATCGACAATAGAGTATCTAAGACCAGTTGGTATTTTCAAGCCAAAGCCTTGCAAAATTGACATAGCTTCCTTTGCTCTATTTCTCTTTTCTTCACTATGATAATCGTCTGGAGCAAATCCATCGTTGGGAGCACCAAAGTCTGTTTCTCTATCGTGTTCATCTCCATCATGTTCATTTCCATCGTATTCATCTCCATCATGTTCACCCATAGGAATTAATGGCATTTCTTCTGCCATCTTTGTGTTTTCATAAGAAAACGTTAAGTCAGTATATCTTTGAAACTCCCCATGCTAAACCAGCTACGGTCAACCCAGTGAATAACATCTTTCCATTCTTTTGGTCTTTTGCTTGGGGTGTAATAGTCGTTGAAGTTAGGTTCTTTGAGACCTTTGACGTTTTCATCAGGATGTGTTTCAGCGTAAGCCTTTAGTGCCTCATCTGTGCTTCAGAAGTTGTAGGAAGCTTCGTCTTTGTTCTTCTCACGTTCTTGCCAAAGCTCTACCCTTCCCATCTTTTCTTTCCAATCGTTGTAATCTTTTTCGTACTTCTCCATAGCCAAGTCATGTCTCTTCCTTTCTTCATCTTGATTTTTTCCTGAGAGGAATTATGCAAGGTAACTACCTCCAATGAAAGACGCAGCATTTAGTACTGTGCCAATTGCTGTCGTGAGAACTACAGTTGCCATTCTTTGGGGAAATGAATGACAACTCTTTATGCTTTTAAGACCAAAGTCCTAAGTTGGGATAATCTTTTGTTCGACGAGATAATCTCTAGTGTAAATAGCACCTAACATCACGCCAGACCATTCAACCACATTCATCAAACTCGAGGATGGGTCTTAAGTTACTGCTTTTCTTACAGGTTTCTTACAGCGTATCCAATTCCAGCTGAGAGAGCTACGAGTGTGATTGCCTCTTTAGCGTTACTTACAAGTTTGCTTTGTCACAATGGACAAACGAAACACTTGCCTTTAAGTCAATCCATGTCTATTGTGACTTCTTTCTTCTTTGGTTTCTTGGGTTCTTCCTCCTTTGAAGATTCTTTCACGACCACCATCTCATGCTTTGGTCCTTCGTCTTTTGGGAAAAGGAAGTTGTAACCATGATACAAGACAAAACAACTCCCTACAACACCAGCTGCAACCTGTAACCCTGAACTGACATCAGAGAAGCTCAAAGGATTAACGTTATCCTTTTGCTTCTTAAGAGCATCTCTTGCTTCCTTATTCCTCCTTGCCAACTCCTTACCCGCTTTTACCTTCTTTGGGTCTTTCTCTTTTGTGTCTTGTTTTGATGACTTTTTCTCTGGAAATGTTGGGACACTCGTTATTGGGTCTACCTCTTTCTCTTTATTTCCTTCTTCTGTCATTTAGGGTGTTACACATTACTTTAAATCATGTTAACACATCGTTAGCACTCTCCCCTAGGATTGTTTCTGTTTGTATTCCTCTTTCTCAGGACTCCCTATGACAACATGTTTTGCACCGTCCCAAACGACTTTGAGGACTGCGACTACATCACCACACTCCTCCGTCACCTTCGAGGCGTTTCGTCCAAGAGTCCTACTTAGAGGTTTGTTTTCCATAAGGTCTTTTTTTCAATGACTCTTCGTCATCGAAAGTTAAGAAGTAAGAAAGTCCTTTAACAGCTGCACTAACTATAACGTCCATTCCATCTTTCACTAGTTCCTGTCCTGACTTTTCATGGTACAACTTAGAGTGTCAACCTCTCCATCACTCATCTTCCTTACGTCAACAGCACTCACTTCTCTTCCAACATATTTCTCCAAACCGTGCAACATTGCAACTGAAGCGAGTATGTCCCTCTTTCTTGTTGTTTCCTTTGCTTTTTCAGGGTCCTCCTCTTTTTCTTAGACTTATTTTATTTCTGTTTTCTTTTCCTTTCAGACCTCTTTTTTGGACTGCATCATCATCATGAACATATTCCTCAACAACTTCCATTTTCCAACTCACACCTTTTCTCTTAAACCACATGTGGTATTTCAACGTGATAAGAGAATGGGTGACTGAGAAACAAATCCTCGAGTGTCTCTTTCTTAAGAATCTCGCAAATAGCTTTCGTCTCGATGAGGTCAACTCCTGAACCAAACTTTTTGAAGAACAAGTCAGTCCCATCACCTTCTGGATTGTGAAACGCTATGACACATCCAAGATTCTCTCTGAATGGCTTGGCAATAATAGTCAGTTGTTGAGTTAGAACCCAAACACTTATCCCTATGTGCCCACCACTAAATGGAAGGTCAATGAGTTTACTCGTTCGTTTCTTCACGTCAGAGCTTACAGCACAATCGTCAAGAATAAGGAAAACTTTAGTTTGTTTCCCAAAATCATTCATCTTGTTGTCGTGCAAAAAGGTCAGCACACACTTCCAGACACTCTTCGATTTCGTCAGTCTTTGGAGACATTACGAAAAAACACCTATCCCCATCAGCAAACCCCTCATACATCTTGTTCGTTGCATAAGTTAACAAGAAGATTACCAAACTCTTCAGCGTTCCTCTCACCTGAATCAAAGCTCTTCATGAAGAACAGCTTAATTCCTTTCATACAACTCCTTGGAGTGTCTATGTGTAAGTTAATCACAGTATTAGTCGAAATGTCAATCAAAGGAAGTGTATTGAAGTGATATACATCCTCAAAGTAAAAAGTCCTCCCACTTTGATAGGTGTTACTTGCTTGTAACGCAAGGTTTTGGTTCTCAATGGTTGAGTATTCCAACTCAATGTCCTTTAACTCATAACCATGTTCTTTGGTGTTGTCTGACGTGACGACTATTGTAGACGCTGGAGTTAACTTTATTTCAAACCTCAGGTTCGACTTAAGGGCGTGTTGGTAAAATACTCCATGGTCATCCAAAACTGGGTGGAACAAAGGAATGTGATACCTCTGCTTGTAAGTCAAATTTGTGAACTTCATTATCTTAGAGTCTCCTGACCCTTTAGCCCTGACCTTCCTATTGTCCTCAGAAGTTATGCCGTTTCAAGTCATCTTTAATGGTCAGCATATCGTGGTACCCATGAAAGACGTATTTGGCCGTGTCACAAATAGTCTTTCCTCCAAAAAGGACCTTCATGTTTGATACAAGGTTCCTCGACGCGTTTTGAACAAGCTGGGTATCAGCATGTCCCTTCTCTATAGCGATGTTAAACCTTAAGAAGAGACTCTTTGGGACAAAAACCGTGTTTTCGTTTAGCCTTAGCAAGTCAATGTAAATCGTCTCATTTGGTCTTGCAGACAATGGTGTGAAAGTCGTCCTATGAACCGTTTTCTCAGCTTTCATAGCCTTCGTCAATTTTGGTATCCTATTAGGGTTAAGAATTTCAGAAAAAGACAATACTTAAAGACGTGTTATGGAGTCTTTAAGGTGGCTCCATAGGGTTTTCAGACGCAATTTCGCGTGGGCACCAAAATCACAATGAAATAAAAACCCGACTTTCGTAATTCTCTGGAGGAAATCTGAATTTAACAGGAAATCCTAAAATCTCGGAGTAAAAACAGTTTACGATGCGTGCACGGTTCTTCGAGTCACGAAGAAAGCAAACTTGAAAGCCTTTCAATCAAACTAAGTACACGCCGGCTTTACTTGATCGCCGATCTTTATCACTTTACCTTCGAATGTATATAACTCTACTGAATTAGTTTGAAAGTATTGTTTCTGCACATCCTGTCAGGCCAATAACTAAACAAGCAACACAACGATGAAGAAGTTCTACAATTCAGATTTTATTCTGTTTGACTTTGAAATGAACAGCCGTCACAAACGCGGCTCGAACGGTCATTTCGGCAATCATCAGTTGCAATGGACAAACCAGTACATTCAGCCTAGTCACAACACTGGCAGCAATTCTTGGAAGTAAGCAAACTTAGACAGAAATTATTGGCGTTGTTATGAAGCTTTGCAAATCCTACTAACCTGCAGAGTTTGATCCCGTGTGTCAGTCTGTGGCATATTATCTCAAGTGAGCAGTCGCAAAACTAAATATTCACGAACTGTACTGAATAAGTATGAGTGAACTTGATGGGACACAACTGCCAACAAACTTGTTGGGAGCTAGTGGACTAGCATTCGACGGCTTGAACTGACGACTTTCGAGCTGTCTTCGCGGCTTTGTATTGAAAAGGATTGAGTTGTTGAACAGCTATCACCCTCAAATTGTTCGAGACTTCGCTAACAGTAGTTCGCACAGCATAATTCGTGGCTGACATATCCAGTACGAGCTTCTCAAGACAG
The DNA here is from genome assembly GCA_964036295.1 of Plumapathes pennacea. Lineage (NCBI taxonomy): Eukaryota > Metazoa > Cnidaria > Anthozoa > Antipatharia > Myriopathidae > Plumapathes > Plumapathes pennacea. The sequence goes on along the minus strand of OZ038463.1, from coordinate 25,176,373 downwards.
AAATCCAGGAATTGCATGGTGTTTCCTTTTAGCTTCGCACCAAGAAAACTTGCTGTACTTGCAGGCGTGCGATCGCCGCTTTCTCCTCGTGTTTACATGCACACATTACGGCTAACGCATGCGCACTTGTCGATCTTGTCGAGTCATTATTTTGCATTTGATGGCGCAATATGCACGTAAAATATCAAGATTTTCTTTGCATTTTTCTCGAGTTTCCTTCGGTGAATCTGTCTTAAATTTTGCAGGCAAACGAAGATTATATCCGGTTTTGTAATATTTGATTTTAATGAAAATTTATGGAGCAGAATTTTTTTTATTTGCAAAAAACCTAAATTGCCAATTAGCTCGGAATCCGCTCCTCTAACCCCAACTTTTTTTCACAGCTATGTTTACCTTATACAAATTTCTAAACATACTGAAAGTTTCAGAAAAATTCACCGAAGAAAACTCGAGAAAATAGAGCAGAAAGTTTGAAAACGGGGTAGAAGACCTTTATTTCAAGGACGTATTGTTTCCATAGAAACCACACTAGAGTGACAAAAGTAAGACGTATACGCAACAGACCTTTCGAAACATCTACCCTGGAAATTTGATCAAGAAAGAATATAATGAAATGAATATATGACGGTTTTTGGTGTCATAAACTAAATACAAGCAAGTGCAGGGAAATACCCTATGGAGCCACCTTAAATGAATGAAAAAATCTCGAAAAAGTTTATTACTCAACAAAAGGGTATTGGAAAGGTTTATCAGCAATCAAAAAACTTTCTAAGGAAACTGGGGTAGAACCTGAAGAAGTGAAGAGTTGGTTGTCAAAACAAGCACTTTGTCAAATTTATCTTCCTCTGCCAAGGTATATTCCTATGATGAGTGAAAGAGGGGTAATCGTTAGATGGTCAGAAGCCGGTAATCATAGAGCTCAAGCTTTTGTCGAAAGAGCGAATAGGACCCTTGGAGAGAAATATTCAGTCACCAATACGCTGACGAGATGTTGATGGAAGGGAGGTCAAGAAAATGGGTTGATAGATTGCCAAGCATCATCAAAGCAATGTTGACTGGTAAGAAAGCCATAGACGCTTAACGAGAAAAGAACGTTGAGCAAAAAGTCAAGAATTATCGAAGGAGTGTTGGTTTTCTCGAAGAAAGACTCGACTCATCCGTCAATGTAAGGTACCTACTTAGAAATGGTGAGGAAGAGGGAGAAGACAGAAGGAGAGCGACAGACCCAATATGGAGTACTAAGGTATTTGACTTGGAGAAGAGCATGATATCGAAAAATCAACCAGTTTTGTAATATCTGGTCAATTGATCAAAGAGAGGATTGGTTAGAGAAGAATTGCAGGTAGTTCCAGAAGACACTGAGTTACCACCAAAATTCGTCTTGAAACAATAATCTCGTGTCATACTTGATACCAGATTCTAGAAAAAAATATCTAAGTTCCTTTCTTAAATAAGCAGCAGCACTCGTGATTCTGTAGTGACCAAGAGCAAGAGTGTCTATCCCGTTTGGAAGTGTGTCTTTCGTCGTCATCAGCACTCAAGGCAATTTTGTTGACTCATTGAGAGAAGAGGTGGTGATTGTAAGAGCGTATTCTTCCTATCTCCCTCATTTGTTCTCTCTTTGTGAATACAACTTCTTTCATGTGATTCATACCAAACATATTCTTGACAACCTCCTTTGCACTTAATATCATCTTCTTCTTCAAAACCTATTCCATACAACTTTGCTCTCAAACCTACAAACTCAGAAATCTCAACACCTTTCCTAACACTTTCTTATTCAAACCTGATTGGATGGTCTTTAGAGAAATCGCTAGTGTCAAAATGTGTAGGAACATCAGGTGTAATGTCTTTATAGAAATCCTCTGTCTCAATCTCGTAAGTCAGAGAATCTGTGTCGGTGAAGAGAAGCTTGGATGTAAGCCGTAAGCTCGATGTTTACCCAATTTCCATCGTTTTTCCGAAGAGCGTTGTTCATGAGTTTGTAAAAATTCTTCTCAAACTTCGTCTTCCCATTCATCTTCATCTTCGTGTTAAACTCTATGTAATCTTTCATAAAGTCCTTTTCACCAAACGTTGACTCTGTGAACCTTCTTTATCTTCAAGCCCATCTTAGTGTAATTTTTAAGTAACTCGTGATGAATCACGTATTTCTCCTTGCCGTAAAAAGTAGAAACTAGCTTCTCCACTTTACCAATTTTCCTTCTCTCTGGGGCTAATGGCAAATCGTTCTGAAGTCTTCTGGATATTCCAAGTCAACCTCAAGGATAGATGGTTGGATTCTTTGCCAAAACGCTTCGTCGTCGAGCTTTGAGTTCATCAAGTTGATAAGCTCAGGAGATAGCCACTTAAAGTTCGAGTAAGGCATCTTCATTGACATCGCAAGACCATAAAGGTTATTAGCGTCCAAGTATTTGATGAAGGCACTCTGCTTCGACTTATCATATGTTTTCATGTGATTTCATGTCATGTTATTCGCCTTTGAGTACCTCTTCGTAATCATCGAGACTCCTCCCCTTATCCCCTGTCAAACATCATGAAAAAACTCTAGCTCGACTCCACTCTTCTTCAAAAAAGCATCCCAAGTTAACCCAGGGGACGTATAGTAACAAGCAGGGTCTAAACCATAGTCCCTCATACAAACACTCCGAAACTTATCAAAAACGTCTGTGAGGAGTAGCACATCTGTCCTTAGGTAAAGGTCGTGATACTCTGAAAGTTTTGAGATTAAAGGTCTTCCAAACCTTTTGTGCGTGTTTGTAATCGCTTGAGATAGGTTTGTCACTCAATATTGAGTAAAAGTTGTTAAATGGAGGAAGGGAAGTCTCTGAAAATCTCTCAAAAGAGTCAAAGTAATCATAGGGGAAGACGCCTTTCCTCCTCAAAAGTTTCTCTCCTTTGAAAAAATGAGATGTTATTTTGAAGTCTTCAACCTCAAGCATTTGAACCATCCCATCGAAGCTGCTTAACAAAAACTTAAAACCATCTACGAACTTTGCTCTCATCATTATAGGAATTGTGGGAGTCTTCCCCATCAAAGTCTCTATTTATCTCCCTCTCATCGACTTTCAAATGTTTTGTAAAGGGAATATACTTCTCCTCATTGAGGGGGATACAATCCACCCTCTCGCCTTCCATAGCTATCTCTTTTATGAACAAGTGGGCGTCATAGTTTTGCAAGTTGTGGAAAAAGACTGGTACCTCCATACAAGCCCTCACTTTCAGATTACATATCTAATGTGCTGCTCCTCGAAATATTCCATTGAGATGGCAGTGGTCCCTTACCTTTCTCTTATTGAGATAGTGTTTATGCTCTGGGTCCGTGACAAATTCACCCTCAGAGCCTTCACAAATGTGACACACTCTTTGACTATGGTATGATTCCCTCTCCTCCTCACCAAAAACCATTGCCTTTGAATGCTTTAGAAAGTTCTCATAAAAATCTCACCTCGTCAACAATTTTTAAGTTAAACTTTTTAACAACGTCATCATGCACACTTTCTTTCGAGTAGGTCACTTGTTTCGGCTTCATGATAGTTTCATCAAAACAAATGACAACATGAGAAAAGCCGCTTGGAACGTGTTCTTGTATGTTCGTCGTAAAAGAGGTTTCTTGGTTTAGACGCTAGGCTTGATGTGCCGAAATCTTCCCTCTGAGACTCATCAACCTTTGATAGGCCTCACCACCCATCTTCGACCTATGACTCGCAATGACTTTGTTATAAGCCTCAAAGTCAGCGTAAATAACAAAGGGCGATGGAAACTTCTTAGGATGACCCTTAAACTTGCAAACATTATTATGAGTCGGCATCACGGCTACCAACCCTTCGTTTGAAAAACACACTCTTATGCTCTTCAAAATTTTTGTCATAAAAGTGATTAAAACAATTCCGGCAAACATTCACCCTCCTTCTGTTCTTCGTGTACTTACTCTTCAATAACCTCGACAATGATTTTATCACGCAATAGTGTCCTTCGTAAAGTCTACCACCTTTTCGTTATGGGTTGACCTCACTGGTCTCAATGGAAAGAACTCTCTTCTCTCTCGTTGATACTTGCTATATCCCACTATGCAAATCTTGTACCCTAGATTGTTTTTCTCAAAGTGTTGGCCCCTTTTTTATGTCAATGGGGAACGTAATACCTTCCCAATTAAAATCGTTGACCTTACTCCTTAGTTCTGAGTCAATCCTTTGAGAATTCGCTTCCTTTGGGTTAAGTGCTCTCAAATAGCCCACTTGAAACACTCATTATCATCATTTTAAATATTTATGATGCCCTTCTTCGCTTCTTTTGGCAATTCCTTATAAGTCCGTCCAGAAACCGGTGTAAACTTGTCTCTCAATGGTTAAGTTTTCAATCCTCTCAAAGACCCAACCAGACCCTAAGTTAACAAACACCTATGACTTTTCCAACAAGAATTGTGATACGCTTGAAAACAACTTTTCAAGATTGGTACTCTCATAAACTTCCTTAATCTTACTTCTGTGGTGCCAAGTAGATTGTTCCAAAACCTCTCCACCACGAAACATCTTATAAACCCGTAGTTTGTTCACTGTTTGGGAAGAACAGTTTAGAGCTGATCACTTGAGCACTTGGCCAGTTCTGGCAAAGGTACTGATGTCTACTGCGAGTTAAAAAGTACATAGAAATGTCAGTTAAAACTCAGTCCAGCAGCTTCACCGAAAAATGCGGCCCTGAGAGTCAAGCGTTCTGGGATGCAGTCCTCGATCTGTTGAAGGAATCTCTTGCTTTGACCGCCATTAAGAACGTCTTGAAAGAATCTCTACAAGAAACGTTGAGTGAAACGTTGGCCCCTCTTCAAACCATTATAACGGACACTGTCAACGATGTATGCAACCTTCGTGCAGATTTGGAAGCTACTAAATCTAAAAACGCAGCACTGAAAGATGAAATTAACACCCTACGAGAGGAACTGGAAGCAGTCAAATCAACTATGAAGAGAGTGGAAGAGAAAGCCAATGCGAATGAACAATACTCTAGGAAAAGTAACATTAGAATCACTGGCATACCTAAAGACGAAAACGAAGATGGACAGGTATGTATTGAAAAGGGGCAAGCCTTCATTCAACGAAACCTTGATGCAAGGGTAGAAGCAAATGAAATCGACAAAGCCCATCGAGTTGGAAAGTGCGGCGGTTCCTCACCAAGAAGCATGATTGTGAAATTCATATCGCACAGTGTTAAGGAGCGAGTGTATATCCATAAGAAGAAACTACATGGAAAGAATGGCCTATTCATGAGCGAGGACCTAACAAAACCTAATTTGGATTTACTCAAAGCTGTTTGACAAGTCAAAGGAGTCAGGTGCTGGTCCAAAGGAGGTAAAATCTTTGCCCGAAAGTTAGCGGGAAATGACACCAGAGCCTTTCAAGTTAACTCGCGGGAACACTTGGGAGTATTGCAGATCATCGCTTGCCTAAACTGGACCTCTCCTGGTATATTTTCTGACTTACTCTTTTCGACCTCCAATCTACTAGCTGCGAATGTGTGTGCATATAAATAATTTAATTATGTGTCATGTTTTCTGTTCTGTTTTCCTTTTCTATGTTACTTATTAGACCCTTTTTACATGTACTGCGCAACCCGATGCGAGTCTGTTTCTATATTCTATCGATGGGGGTTAGTCTTGAAATATACAGAGCAGCTATTGGGAGCTTTAATCTTGCAGTAATAGTTTTTAAATGTATTGTGTATGGGTTCCCTAGCTCAGTCTTATTACTCCTCTTAAACATAACTATTGTCGTTTGGTATCTCCTATTTATGTCAGGATCGATTGAATTAAATCCAGGTCCAAAATTTTCCGCTTTAACTGTTGGCCACCTCAATGCTTGAAGCTTATTTATTGAAGAAAAGTTTGACCAGATTTCTTTTCTAGTCCGAAGTGCGAAATTTTATATATTTGCATTTTCGGAACATGGTTGGATGACAGCATGCCCCTCGAGTCATTGCACATTCCTGGCTTTTCAACACCGTTTACTAAGAATAGAAATAGACACGGAGGTGTTGCATTGTATACGCTTTCTTTACTGGCCACTATCAGGCGAGCGGATTTGGAATGCGATGACTTTGAGATCATGTGGGTTGAACTGAAGATAGCTAAACTAAAAACTGACTCTTCCGTTCCTGCCTTGATTGAAAACAAAAACGTTATCAGTGACCCAAAAGAAAAGGCTACGATTCTCAACAATTTTTTTATTGAGCAAACGAATTTGGATACTAACATGGCGTCATTACCTCCCATGAACTTTATCCAAACTCGAAAGCTCCTTCATGCAGTTACAACATGTAAGGATGAAGTTTTTCAACTACTAAATTCGGTGAATGTGTCCAAAGCCTGCGGCTATGATGGTATCGGGAATAAGATCCTCAGGCTTTGTGCTGGAGGTATCTCACACTCCTTTTCTACTTTTATAAATATATCCATTGCTTTAGGTGTCTTTCCTGAAAGTATGTGTTGTTCGTTTTCCTGAACGTTGTCATCCCAACAAAGGAAACAGGCACTGAAAAGGCAATCGCAGATAGGTCGTACGCTGAAGGTGCATTAAGTCAGCGATGCACTCTTGGAGACTGTAGGTGCCCATACAACTCGTGAAACCTCGCCAACAACATCGACAAAGTCCTTTTGTATTCATCCAATCAACGGGCCCTGAACTCTCAAGTATCACTGAAACCTGATGTTTTCATTTTAGTTGTTGCTCTGAAATTTCTATCAGTCTAGCCAATGAGAGAAAAAATTCGTCATAGTTCAGCAGCCAGCGCTCTCTCATGTTTTGCGTATCTTCCACTCAACCTCGTCCCCAGGGCCATCTGCATGAGAAGCCCAACACTGCCGTTTCCTTTTGATTCACATTTTTTCTGAACTCAATTTCTTGCTGCCTCGACTTGAATTTATTTGCATCAAACTGATGACCATTTCCGGTGTCTCGACTTGGATCTTTGTTCAGTTCTATACTTTTTCACTTATTATTTTCACAGTTTTCGACTTCAATGTTTGGTTTTCATGTAACATTTCACATTTGACATAATTTTATGGTTTTCATGTTTTTGTCCACAATGGAACACCATACCCTTTGGGAAGCATATAATAAAGTATGTACATGTGTGTGTGTGTGTGTGTGTGTGTGTGTGTGTGTGTGTGTGTGTGTGTCTATGTATGTATGTAGGTATGTATGTGCTTTCTTGCATGGTCTGCACCCCTTGTATGACAGAATGTGGTCTTCCATTGTACCTCTCGTAGGGTTTTTGGGCGACCCTATGCGACCATTGGGGGTTTGTGGAATATGAAGGACAGCTTTTCCTTTGACTGAAGAAAGTTCCAACTCCCATTTGCAAATTCAGCTATATATATCATGTGGAGGTTATATGTTGTTACCAGAAGTATGTGATCAGTGGTACTTTGTCTCTCGTTTACCTACCTACCTACCTACCTACCTACCTACCTACCTACCTACCTACCCACCCACCCACCCACCCACCCACCCACCCACCCACCCAAACAACCCACCCACCCACCCACCCACCCACCCACCCACCTACCTACCTACCTACCTACCTACCTACCTACCTGAGACAAAGTACCACAGATCACATACCTCTGGTAACAACATACAACCCCCACAAATTGATGAAATCGCAAATAGGAGTTGGAACTTTCTCCAGTCAAAGGAAAAGCTGTCCTGCATATTCCACAAACCCCCAATGGTCGCATACAGATGCCAAAAACCCTACGAGAGGTACAAAGGTACAACGGAAGACCACATTCTGCCATACAAGGGGTGCAGACCATGCAACAAAGCCAAGTGTAGCTGGTGTGAACGAATAACCACCACAACACTATTTACGAGCACAAACAACAAAGTCTTCAACATTTTCACTCTTTGGACTGCTAATCGATATGGTTGATCTACATCATTGAATACAACATCTGCAAACTACAGCATATTGGGAAGAGGGAAACAGCATTTACCTACGTCTAAACAGCCATAGGAGCCACATTAAAAAGAAAGTCAGTAGATCTGAACTTACTGAACACTTCTTACACAATACAAAAACTCATAATTTTCACAATAACGTCACCATCACAATCATTGAACAAATCAGGAAAAATGATATGGAAATCGAACAAAAAAAAGAAATCCTTCGAACGCTCAGAATATTCTGACAAAAACTTTGAACACTATACGGCCAAAAGGACTGAACAAAACAACAGGCTAGAGTTTGAAAACGTACATAGATACCTTTATGAAGTATTGTCTATACAGAAATGCTTTGAAACATGTTATAAGGGGCGTTATTGCTGCAGACAAGAGGAGGCAGCGACACTAATCCTGCTTTCTGACTCAACTCATGGATGTCAGTCTGGATGATCAGTCATGTGACAACTGATGTTGCTATTTGTGACTCGACTTAAGGATGTCGGTCTAGATGATCAGTCATATGACAACTGGTGGCCAATTAAACACAGACATGTGCATGGCCAATCAAATGCAGACTCAAAACTCCGACTGTGTTATCGAAGCATTCTCATTTGTTGCCAAGAGAAAGAAATGTAGTGAAAAATTATGGAGTTTTTAGTTTTTGTCGGGAACAGAAAAAAAGTTAAAACAATGTCAAGTATTATGTGATCAGGACCCAAGTAGATAAGAAAGGGGTTTACAAGAACATTTCGATAACGCGATATCGACTAACGCGATATCCGAAATCGTGATACCGGGATTTAGGAGTGTTCTCGAAGTTTAGGCCCAAATAAAAAATTTGATTTTTTAGTTTAAAGGCTAAACAATTTTAGTTAAATATGACGAATAAGGCTTTGGAAAAAAGAGAGAATATTATGGATGAACCTGTTAATTTTGACGCACCAGTTCTGAAACCTACTAAACAAGTTTTTAAACCTAAATCTTTAACGGAGTTGGCCAAAAAATCAGCCAATTTAGTAAACAAAAGAATTAACAATTTTGCGAATTGGATTTTATCCTATGTTCCAAAGAAAGTGAAGAAGAAGGCTAATGAGCGAGTTGAGGCATTAAAGAAACAAATTAAAAAAATATATGAAAAATTAGGAAAGTATAAGGGAAAAGAGAGGATAATTAGTCAAAACAAACCCCATTTGGTAGAAAGCGCTTTTAAGGGGTACTTAAAAACACATAGGATTGATGGAAACAAAGAAAAGAATTATATTGAGTTTTTAAACAAGTCTAAGAAGGATGTGTTGAAATTAGTAAGTGAAGCAGAAAAACCTATAAAGGTGATGCTTGTGTTAACGTGTGAGTTTGAGAAAGTTGTACTGGAAACTAGAGAAACTATTGTTAACGTTGCTTATTTTAATTCGAATAAGAAGGGTTCAGTTGACGTTGTAACTGAATCAACCAATTTTTCGAGAATGTATGACAAGTTTTCATCCAAGTTTGTTGAAAAAATAGATACTTATCAAAATCAAGGTTCAGGGTGGGTATTTAGTGAAGTGGTGAGTCTTGACATTCACGTAAATCCATATGAGCCTTTGTCAGGAAGTTCGTACGTAAAATTACCTGATAAACTCGCGAAAAAGGAGGCAATAGTTAACGTTAAAAATGTTGATGACAATGAATGTTTTAAGTGGGCGATTACTAGCGCGGTTTTTCCAGCAAAGAATAACCCACACCGATTAACTAAAAAGTTGAGAGAAGATTCTAAGAAATTTAATTGGGAAGGAGTTGAGTTTCCAACTAGTTTAAGCCAAATTAATTTTTTTGAGAGGAATAACAAGTTCTCAGTTAACGTTTTTGGATATGAGGTAGTAACAGGCGTGTACCCACTAAGAATTAGTAAAAACATAAGTGAACAAAGGAAACACATTGATTTAATTTTAATATCGAACAAAGATACAAAACACTATTGTTGTGTTAAGAACAAGTCTAGACTTCTTAGTTCACAAGTTAGTAAAAAGAAATGTAAGAGATTTTTTTGCAATCGTTGTTTGAATTCTTTTGTAAGCCAAAAGTCTCTTGAAAAACATCTCGAGTATTGTACAAAATATGATGCTGTAAAGATTGAATTGCCAGAAGACATAAATTTCGTTGAGTTCAAGGATAAAAATAAGAGTATGAGAGTTCCTTTTGTTATATATGCTGATTTTGAGTGTTTTACGGAAAAAATATCAACGTGTTCACCTTCAAAAAACAAGAGCTATTCAAACGCTTATCAAAATCATACACCTTCTGGATTTTGCTTTTACGTGAAGTGTGTTGATGATAGCCTTTCATTAGGACCATTTACAGTATCTAAAAAATCACCAGATGAAAATTTATCCGAGTTATTAACTCAACAATTAGAAGATACAATCAAGTCTATTTACAGCAGAATTAAGTATCCAAAAGAGAAGTTTGGAAAACATGAAAATAAGATTTATAAAGCCTCAAAAATTTGCCATATTTGTGAAGAAAAATTTATATTTGAAGAAGAAAAGGTTAGAGATCATTGTCACATAACTGGCGAGTTTAGAGGAGCTGCACATAATGGTTGTAATTTAGAATACAAAATTCCCAAGTTTTATCCTGTAATATTTCACAATTTACAAAACTACGACGCTCATATTTTAATAACTGAGCTTGGTGGGGACGTGGATTGTATTCCCAACACAGACGAAAAATACATATCTTTTAAGAAAGAGATAGTTGTGGACGAATTTATAAATGAAGATACAGGCAAATTAGTTAAGATAAAAAGAGATATTAGATTCATTGACAGTTTTAAGTTTATGGCTTCAAGTTTAGCGAATTTATCTAAAAATCTTAGCAAAGACAAATGTAAGAATTTATCCAAATTTTACAAAGGTGATAGACTTGATTTGCTACTTAGAAAAGGTGTTTATCCTTACGATAACGTTGATTCGCTAGAGAAGTTAGAAGAGACTAGTCTTCCACCTATAGAAGAGTTTTACTCCAGGTTAAATGACGAAAAAATATCAGAAGAAGATTATGATCACGCCAAGAAAGTTTGGGATACTTTCAAAGTCAAGAACATGAGAAAATATCACAACATTTATCTCAAGTCAGATGTGTTGTTGTTAGCTGACGTTTTTGAGAATTTTAGAGATATTTGCCTTGAGAATTACAAGTTAGATCCAGCTTGGTTTTACACTTCGCCAGGATTGGCTTGGAGTGCGGCTTTGAAAAAAGCAAAAGTTCAACTTGAGCTAATCAGAGACGTAGACATGTTGCTTATGATTGAAAATGGAATTAGAGGTGGCGTTTCAATGATTTGCAAAAGACATGGAAAAGCGAATAACCACTATATGGAAAATTTTGACAACACGAAAGAGACCAAGTACATCACTTATCTTGACGCGAATAATCTTTATGGATGGGCAATGAGTAAGCCATTACCAAAATCAAATTTTGAGTGGATGACAAAAGAGGAATTAGAAGATTGGGACGAATTTCCATGCATTCTGGAGGTGGATCTTGAATACCCCCAAGAGTTACACGACTTGCATAATGATTACCCATTAGCTCCTGAAAGAATTATGTTAAATGGATGTGAAAAGTTAGTTCCTACACTTGGTAACAAGAAAAAGTATGTTGTTCATCACGAAGCTTTGAAAAATTATGAAAGATTTGGCTTGGTGATTAAAAGGGTAAGACGAGGTATAAAATTTGATGAAAGTGATTGGTTGAAAAGTTACATAGATTTGAACACAAAGCTAAGAGCAAACGCTAAAAACGATTTTGAAAAAGACTTTTTTAAATTAATGAACAGCTCCGTTTTTGGAAAAACAATGGAAAATATAAGAAATAGAGTAGACGTTAGGTTGGTCACCAATGAGAAGCAGGCTAAGAAACTTATTTCAAAACCAAGCTTTGACAAAAGAAAAATATTTTGTGATAAGTTGGCGGCTATTCATATGCATAGAACGAAATTGTATTTTAATAAACCAGTTTACTTGGGAATGTCCATTCTTGACATAAGTAAAACTTTGATGTATGATTTTCATTATGATTACATCAAAGAGAAATATGGCGACAAGGCAAAGTTGTTGTTTACTGACACTGATTCTTTGATGTATGAAATTCAAACAGACGATTTTTACAAAGACATAAGTGGAGACGTTTTAAAATTGTTTGACACTAGCAATTTTCCAGAAGATCACCCTTCTGGAATCACTACTGGGGTTAACAAAAAGGTGATTGGAATGTTTAAGGATGAAGTTGGTGGAAATCAAATTTCAGAGTTTGTTGGGTTGAGAGCCAAGCTATACTCTTTTACTCTTGATTCTTCAAGATTGGAGGAAAAAAAATGTAAAGGGGTCAAAAAGACAACTATCGCGAAAGATATAAATTTTAATGATTATAAGGATTGTCTTATGAAAGGGGGAAGAAAAATGAGAATTATGAATCTAATTAGAAGTCGAAATCATGAAATTCACACCGAGGAAGTGAACAAGGTGGCTTTATCCAGGGAGGATGACAAGAGATGCATATTAGACAACGGAATAGATACGCTTGCGATTGGGCACTATATGATTTGTGGGATTGAAGAAGAAACGGAAGAAGAAAAAGAATAAAAGTTAACTGAAAGATTAGTTTATAGAGACCCTATTTTTGGTGATATATATGCAACATAATATCATTGTTTCAAAACAAACTTAGGAGGTAACTCAGTATCTTCGGGAATGACTTGAAGTTCTTCCCTTACGAATCCTCTTTTTGGACCATCTACTAAATAATACAAAACTGGTTGATTTTTAGAAATCACTGATTTTTTCAACTCAAAAACATTTGTGCTCCATATAGGATCAGTTGCCCTTCTTACACTTCCACCTTCTTCCTCTCCAGGAGATAACAAATATCTTACGTTAAGGTTGTACGCGTCAATCCTCTTTTCATTGAAACCAACAGGTCTTGAATATTTTTTAAATTCTTGTTCAACATTTTTCTCACGATAAGCATCGATTGCTTTTTTGCCAGTTAATCTAGTAACGTGATTATTTATGGCTTTTATGATGTTTGGAAGTCTATTCACCCACTTTGTTGATCTACTTTCGCTTTCAATAGCAGCAAATTCGTCGGCGTATTGTTGACTAAAGATTTTTTCACCCAAAGTTTTGTTTGCTCTCTCAACGAATGCTTGTGCCCTATGGTAGCCAGCTTCGGATCGCCTAATAACAACACCATTTTGATTCATAAGTGTCGTTAAATTCCCCATAAATTCTCTTCCTGGATCGACTATCAAATTTTTTGGCCATTTCAACCTCCTTGAATAAATTTTTTTGAAAGCTGAAGATACTTCTTCACTTGATTTACTTGTTAGCCCCTCAGCATCTACATATCTTGAGGCAATGTCGATAACAACTAAGGCATATTTGAAAATTTTTCTTCCAACTTTGTCATGGGGGAGAAATAATAGATCGGCTTGATAAGCTTCGTTCGGGACAGAAATTGCCCAATGTGGAGATGGAATGTAATTAGGTGGAGATTTGTAAATTTGCCAAAGAGCCTGTTTTGATAACCAATTTTTGGCTTCTTCTGTAGTGACTCTAGCTTCTAAAGAAAGTTTTTTAATTGCTGATAAGCCTTTCCAATATCCCTTCGAAGAGTAATAAATCTTTTCCATCTTTTTCATTTAAAGATTTACTGTGTGTCTTTAGAATATGTCACTTGCAGATATACTAAATCCAAATAGAAAACCTAAATTGTCAAAGGCAATGAAGGCTGAGAGAACTCTTCACAGAATTACTTTTACTCCATCAAGCGCGAAACCAGGAGAAACCCTTTATGTTGATGTTCCGAGATTAAACGAAAACATGGTATTTGTTCCAAAAAGTATGTTTTTGAGGTTCAATATAAAGGTAGAGAAGGGACATGCTGACAATCATCTAGTTCAGAATGTATCAAGAAATTTAGTAAATCACATGAAGATTTTCTTTGGTGGAAAAACTATTTGCGATACTCCAAGGTACGACCTTTTTCATGGGTACCATGACATGATAACATGTGAGGAAGATGTGAAAAGAGGAATAATGAGTGAAGATAAGAGAGAGGCTATGGCGAAGGGATCTGGCGAAGCTAAGTTAATGCAACACACGAGTATTACTTATGGGAAAAGGTATCACATTCCATTATCTCACCCAGTGTTAGACAATCATGGAGTTTATTATCAAAGAGGGCTGAAGTCAAACCTTAGGTTTGAAATAAAGCTTTCCCCCGCGTCTGAAATAGTTCTAACTACAGACAATACTAAAAATCATGGTTATGAGTTGACAGACATAGAATTAGATTATTCAACCATTGAAGATGAAAATTTGGCATCACGAGCGAGTAGCGTTTATCAAAGTGGTAGAACTTTTTACTTTGAGGATGTACATTACTTCCAAAGGATTCCATCAATTGACATTGGTACTGGGGCACTCATTAATCTCCACGTAAACACACCAAGAAGTTGTATGAAGGGAATCATGTTATTCTTTTTAAAGAGTTTCGATTCAGGAGAGAGAAAGGCTGAGGAATTCGTAAATCCAATGATTAATTCTGTAAAAGTTTCCATAAATGGTGTTCCAAACAAATTATTTTCAAACGGAATTTTAAGAGAGGATGTTTGGCCAATGATTTTGAAAAGGTTTGATTATGTTGAGGATCACTTTAAGGAAATAGACTTTCATAATCAAAAGTTTGCCTTATGGGTTGACTTAAGATCAACTCCAGATAACAATCTTCATGGTGATGGAATTGTGGTTGGAAGATCTCATGATGGAATTAGATTAACCATTGACATTGGAGGAGTTGCCTCTACAACCGTAGATTGTCACGTGTTTGTTGTTTCTGACGCGGCAGTTTTAGTTAGTGATGGAGTCGTGAAAGATGTAAGAATTCAACCGTCTTCGTAATGTATTGGTAACTCAAGCTTAAAAATATAAGATTATAATTTTAAAGATGGAATCTTTAAAATCAGAAGTACCTTTTCATTGCTTGATTAATGGGCCCACAAAATGTGGAAAAACGAAATACTTGGTTGATCTTTTAAGAGGGCCTTTTAGACACGTTTTCGATTTCATTGTTTTAATTTGCCCAACTTTTGCAACAAATAAAACTTATGAGGGATTCGCGAAAGGTGACGAGTGTTTTTTCGTCATGATGCCTAACGCGTCTGAATCTGAAGAAGTTGAAGAATGTTTGGAGATTTGCGCGAATTTATTTTATGACAACAAGATAAATGACCAAGGAAAACAAACCAAAGTTCTCATAATTGTTGATGATTGTGCAGTGAGTAAAGATGTAAAGAAAAGAAGTTCGAAACTAATTGATCTCGCGTATAGTGGACGACATATTGGAATTTCTGTTTGGGTTTTAACTCAACAATTGACGAGTATAGCCAAACCATTCAGAGAGAATATTGGTTGTATCATTGCTTTTCATAATCCAGACTCTGATGGAACAGACGCGATTTTCAAAAGTTTTGGTTCTGGAATTGATAGAAATCATAAGAAAACCATTTGTGAAATACTAAAGAATAAGAAGTACTCAAAAATTTGTTTTTCTCTTCACCATCCATTTTCATATCACGTTGAAATTCCAGAAACAACTTAAGATCTCGTGTTTACAAATAAGAATGGCAGAAACTGTAAAGGACTACGTTATTGATGAGAAAGAAGTTGAGGAATTTAAAGAGAGTGTGGAACTAAAAGAAAAAACAAAACCAAAACCAAAAAATAAGAAGAAAGGCGTGTCAAAACAAATAGCTGAAATAGATCCAGAGATTCAGGTTGAAATAACAAGAAAAAAGAATATTCTTGCATCTGTCGCCATGACAATTGGTTTGAAAGAATACGTTGGTGAAAATATAAGTGCGGTTGATATTAGAAAGATGAATAATAATGATGTAGAATCTTTATTCAAGGTTTACGAGGAAAAGGAAGGACAAGAATTTATGAAAGATGGAATGGGAATTATGATTGATGGACTCGTCAAGACACTTTCATTCATGCTCACTTTTGACGATGTCGATTCTTTGAAGAAGGATTTGATGAACAATAAGCAATTAGGAAGAAGATTTGGAAAGTATGCCGTCAAGATTTCTGAGGAATATGGAGATGTCTTCGCTCTGTTAAGGTTTGGATTTGATGTAGCGAAACACGTTGTCATTTCTAAAGACGAATCATTTGAATCGACAGAAAAAATTAATACAATTGAAAGTCCAAAGGACAAAAAAGTTTGATTCTTAATTTTAAAATATTAATAAATATGTTAGCATTTTGTTAACAAAATGCTAACATGACTTAAGAATTACAAATATATTAAAAGATATGTCAGAAACTAAAAATCAAGAAGTAAGAGGCGAGGAGAGTGAAGTGGATCAAATAACGAGTATTCCCAAAGACCTGGAGACAAGTAAGAGTAATTCAAAAAATTTAAGTAAGGATAGAAAAAAGGATCCTAAGAAAGTTGCGGCTGGTAAGGCTTTGGCTAAGAAGAATAAAGAAGCGAGGGAGGCTCTAAAGAGAAGTCATGAAATGGAAAAGTCTAACGATGTTAGCCCGTTAAGTTTTATTGATGTAAATAATGGGTTACAAGTGGCTGCTGGAGTTATAGGTTCTTGTTTCATGATATACCGTGGTTATAAATATTTATACCCAAGTAATGAAGAACGAGTTGTTCACGAAGTTTTAGATAATGACTCTAACGAAAAATTATCAGAATCGTCAAAAGATACAAAAGATACGAACGATTTAAACTTAAAGGACACTAACGAAATAAGTATCGATATGGAATGATTCAAAGTTTTAAGAAACTTAAAGGTTACACGTTTGAACAATGTATTCGAAAATATGAGCAGCAGTAACGACAAATTTATTGTTAACGCTAAGGAGGCGGTTGCTTTGGTTGGAATTTCTGCATTAATTGGTTATGGAACGAAAAAGGCTTTTAGGAAGGCAATAACTTCCGATCCTTCTGCAAGTTTAATGAATGCGGCTGAGTGGACAGGAGTTATGATTGGAGCAATTTACGCCAGAGATTACCTCATAGAACAAAAGATTATTCCGACTTAAGAATTAAAAATAGATAAGAAATGATAAGCGTAATCATATACGGATCTTTAATTGTGAGGAGCATTATTGATTTGTTAAATAGCCCTGGATCAAACTATGATTTTAAGTGGAATAATTTTTAAAGAATGAATAACAATATAATGATATAAAAGAATACGTGTTACCATTCTAGATATACAAACAGAATGGCAACATTTTTCACAGTAGCTATTGGAGCGATATTAAACGCAGGAACTTTTATTGGAGGAAGTTACTTGGCAAAGTTTTTGTCAGGAAAAGATCAAGACGAAGAAAGGAAGAGACATGACTTGGCTATTGAGAAATACGAAAAAGATTACAACGATTGGAAAGAGAAAATGGGTAAAGTGGAACTTTGGAGAGAACAACAAGAAAAAGATAAGGAAAACGCTTCGTATAATTTCAAAAGCACAGACCAGGCGTTAAAAGCATATGCAGAAACTCACCCAGATGAAAATATCGAAGATTCAAAAGAGCCTAATTTTCACGACTATTATTCTCCGAGTAAAGACCAAAAGAATGGAGAGATATTGTTCACGGGATTGACAGTGGCTGGTTTGGCTTATGGGGTATCAAGGTTTTATTAATATATTGACTTAACGTTTTCGTATAATGATACGAAAATGGCAGAAGGGGAAGAAAGAAATACATTTGATCCTAATACAGATGGTGGAGCTGAAGGTGGTGAAGAAATTCCAATGAGACCAACTAATCCAGGTGATACACCTTTGAATCATTTTCATCACCATGATACGTACGATACTGAAGGAACACAATTTGGCGGTGATTCAGAAACAGATATGTTATTGCCTGATACTCCTGGAAATAATCGAGAATCAGGAAATTTTTTAAAAAAAGTATGGCCAAATGCCAATTTAAGTAAGTTACATTATGATCAAGATATATTAGGTGGTCATTGGGTATCGTTGTCATCGAAAAATTCTGCAAAATTCTTTATAAACGAAGATGGAACTTTATCGCCTAAAAAACGAGGAAATAAACCGTCTGGAAAACTACTAATTGCGTTAGGAAAGACATCGAGAGAAATCATGGATGATAACGATCAAGAAATAGAATGGAACAAGAAAAAGGAAAAAGAACTAAGAAAGGAAAAAGAAAGGAATGACGATTTGGAAAGAAAAGTTAAGAAACTTGAAGACTATAACGAATCATTGAAAAGTCGTGTTTCTAGAAGAGAAAAAGATATTAATGATCTTCAAGATAGGTTGAAAAAGTCAAACCAGCCTGAAGAAATAAAAAGGTTGGAAGAAGAAATAAAAAGGCAAAAAGCAGAAGTAACCAAGGCAAGAAGAGAAACCGAAGAAACAAATAAACAAAAAAAAGAAATGATTGAGAGGCTTAAAGAGGAATTAAAAGATAACCCAGAAGATAGGGAAAGAATAGAAGAACAAATAAACGAATCAGAAAATGAAATAAATAGATTACAAGGAGAAAATGAACAAATTTTCGAAAGGTTGAGTCTCAAAGAAAAAGTTAAATACATCTTCAAAAAATATGGATTGACAGTCACTGGAGTATTAACCGCTGTAGGAACGATCATCGGAGTCATTGTCTCAAATCTCAAAGCAGGTTTGACAAAGGTTGCTAAAGGTATTGGAAACGGATTTAAAGAAATTGGAAAAAAGTTGGCTGGGATTCTTCCTGGAATGGTAGGAGCAATAGTTAGCTTTTTGTTTAAGACTGCTGGAGAAGCTATAGGTTTTCTATCGAAACATGCTTGGTTACTGATTCTTCTCGTTGTTACTTTTGTCGTTGATCAATTTAAGAATAAGAATAAAAAGTAATGAATATGTATCAGACAAGTTTTTTATTAAAATTAAAATCTCCTGCAACTTTAGGAAGATCTGTACAAAATGATGATCACGTAACGGCAAAAGTAAAACTTGCTAAACAAATTCAAGGAGCAAAGTTCATTGAGATATTTTGTGATTTCTCTTACATTGAATCAGCCATGGCGGTTAGTTGTGATTTGATAGACAGTGGTTTCAACTTTACAAACATTCAAGGATTTGATAGTAACGATATCATCAAAGTAGTTAGACAAACTAATACGATTTTACTCATAAATAACTACAAATCCACCAGAATGTTTCCAATAGATCAATCAAAAAGCGTAATAACTGAACTTAACATTGATATTCACTTTCTAAGAGATAAGAAACTATCCAACGATGATAAAAAGGAGTCATTCATCCAAGTTATCATTCACCATACCGACTACTAATCTAAACACATATTTTAATAAAACATGTATGAAACGAGATTTATATTAAAGTTAGAACCTATAACGAATCAAGACGGCACCATTAGAGGCAACCAGGGCCTTTTCGTAGAAGTAGAACTTGCTAAACAAATTCGCGGAGCAAAGTTTATTAAGATATATTGGCCCAGTGCGTTCGCCATTTCCCCCGTAATCGCATTGTGCAACTTGATTGATGAAGGCTGTACGTTTACAAACATTGAAAAAACTAGTGCTTCAAAAACGTTAAAAAGAGTGAAAAGCGCAAACTTGGTTTTTGTAGGTTTAGGGTTAACAGATAAAGTCGAGACCGTAAAAATATCTGACGCTAAAAGCGTAGTAGACAAGCTTCGTATTACACTTTTTTACCCAGATAATACTAAAATGGAGGTAAATTCAAGGACACCACCATATATTAATGTTACCATACTTCATGAAGAAAACTAATTAAAGAAATATAAAGACATGAAAAAAATAATAAAGATGGCTGAAGTTATTCAAAAGGAAAAAATGTACCCTGAACTTCCGAAGGATTCTAACGCTTTCAGGTTAGGTGCTTGCTCAAAAATTCTCGAAAAATTTGAGAAAAACTTAGAGATTGATACAAATAAGAGGAACAAAAAATTAAAGAAACATTCAAGGCTAAGAACAATAAACACAATTTCAACTGTTGGATCTACCCTTTTATCAGTGTCTGGAGCAGGTGTTTCGGGAACTGGTTTTGGTGTTGTTTTTGGTGCACCTATTATCGGAGTAGGTGCACTCTTAGGAGTGACATCTCTCGTGGCTATCAGGCTAGACAAGGAAACAATTAAAAAGTTAACAATTTACGAGAAATTAATATCTCTTGGACAATCAAAAATTAGCAAAATTAATGAAATGGAAAGTAAGGCACTTTCAGATGAAAATATATCTGACGAAGAGTTTAAAAAAATTAACGAAGAAAGAGATGAATATGACTTTAAAAGAAACGAAATCCTCAAGGTTCAAAAAAACGAAGTAACATTGAAAAGATCGCAAAGCGTAAAAGAATTAACAGAAGAAGTTTCGAAAGCTGTTCAAAAATTTATGACTTCTCGAGCGTTGACAAAATAACTTTAGAAAATTTATTGGATAATTTGTGCAAAACAAACAAATTAAACATTGACATTAACATAAACATTAACACTCGAAATATAGACCAAAGACTGGAACCAAGCGCTCCGCCAGAATATGAAAGCATTCAAAGACTGGAACCAAGCGCTCCTCCTGCACATGAAATTTTCACTTAAGAGTTTTGTTTCGTATTTTAAAATACGAAACATGAGCAAAAAACTATTTTTCAACCAAATGAGTAGCTTATCACGTCTAAATGATGGATACATTGGCACGGGTTATACAGGTCAAACAAATCAAAATCCGTTTTTTTCTCATCACAACGCTGCTGGTGATGGTCCTTTAAAAGCGCCATCTCACTTAGACTTGGAAAAACGAGAAGAACTTATTAAAAAGGGAAAAGCAGCCATGGAAAAATTCAAAAGACATTTTCCCAATGCTAAAGAAAATAAATTTATCGCCGTCGATGAAGGTGACGGAGATGGTAAATACTCAATCGAGTGGATAGACTTGGAAAACGGCCCGGGAGCCACAAGAGTTATTTGGAAAGATGGCGGTTTTTTAATCAACCCAGAAACGCTTTCACCTACGGCTAAAAGTGACCTTGGAAGAAGAGTATTATTTCCATTTACGCTATTGTTGTTACCGTCAACTGAAACTTATACCTTACATCCGACACCTTTCAATCAAGTAGCTAAAAGTGTCCCAACGGATTTAGAAATTTATGTCACGCCAGAAGAGTCCTTTGTTGCCAAAATGAAAGACGTTTTCTTGAACGAAACGCTGACATTCACGAATTCCAAAGACGCTAAAAGATGGTTGGCTGGACCAAACATTGAATTTTGGCCACAACAACTAAGTTTCGCCGTTTGGTGTGCTACTTGTGGTTGCGGTATCGGCCTTGATGAAAATTATTCAAAGGTAGTTCAAAGTTTAATTGAATTTCACGTGTATTTCACTATAAGAAGGATTCTTTACGAGTTGGGTGTCGCCTTGCCAAATACCAATGCTTTCGACGCTCTGAATAATCCTGTTGACAAGGGAAAACATCAAGCTTTGTGTAAGGAGTTTGGAATTTCCGTTGATAGTGACCTTCGATGGACACGGGGAACAAACGGAGGATTAGGAGATATTTACGCATATGATCACGCTCACTGACATTATTCTAACACAAGAACAAGTCCTTGGTTTTCGAATAAAGATGCCAAATGGCCAAATGGTGGATTACACTTTTCAGATGAGAGCGGTTCTTCGAATAAGGTAATTCAACACATTCGAAACGATTCTCATAAAGGTAAACAACATGAATGGTTCGCTTTGAGAAAAGGCAAAGGAATCACAAAAGCGGGTCTTGGAAGACTCAATCGAAGTATCGAAGCTTTCGTTTATTGTGTTTTAGGCGCACAAGCAAATGTTAGAAATCCAATCGTTGGAGACGGAGGAGGAGTTCAAGAAGCACAACAAGAAATGTTGATTTTATTTGAAAGCGCCGTGATCGAAGAAGACATTTCGAAAAGTATCTCAAGATATCAACTCGCTGTGCAAAACGCCAAAGTGAAGTTAGATTTCGCTATCACACCGGGAACTTGGTTGCTTCCTTCTGAATTAATAATAAACGAAGAAAGGGTTGAAGGTTATAATAACAAATTACAAAAAGCTACAGATGACATGAAATTTGGAGCGAATGATTCAATCAATAAAAAAGTTACAGTCCCAAAAAAAGATTCATCTCAAAGTAGAGTGAAACCAAATCATGTTGAAAATGAAAAACAAAGCCAAAATTTGTCTATCAAAACGATAACCGCAACGAAATTAAATTCTTCAATTAGCTCAAGAATTCACGAAGAAAAGTTGGCTTCAATCGCTGTAGTCGTTGGAGGAGCTTTTTGGTGGTGGTTTCGTTAATTATTCACTTAAGTGAGACACGCGTGTCTCATCACAACGCAATTTTTACAAAATTCGAAAAACCTTGAAACTTGCGTACCCGACGCGTCGGGTACATAAAAATTAGCAATTTCCTATTTTCAAAAATCAACACAACCCTAAAACCTGTCTGGGCAAACTTTAATTCATAACAAAGTTGTTATGAATTATTTAGTAACGCAAATCTTGTCTTTAAAGATTATTCATCTTCTCCCTCGCTAAGTAAAATTTCCTCAGGGACATCTCTAATGATTCTAAACCTTGACACTGGGTCAACAGTAGCTTCCGTTAAACTAAGCTGTAAATACGCATTTTTTGAGTTGACAAAAACGGAATCAATTTTTATCTTTACTTCAACGTCAAAAGGCTGGTTCAACATATAATAGGCAGTTAAACGTTTTCTCTCTGGGCCATAGAAATTACAAAATACTCTCTTATTGTAATACCCAACTTTAAGAAACATCACTGGATTCTCGCCCGGCTCAATTTTCAAGGGATTAAACTTAGTGAAATCAACCTCTTCTTTTTCACCCATTTTCTTTACATGTGCTTCTATGTAATTAATAATTTCGTTAAACTCGTCAATCCATTTCAAATCTTCATCAGTGTACATAAAAGTTATTGGAAAATATAAGCGATTTATTTTGCCATAATCGTCTAAAACTGTTCTTAAGCCTAAAGTCGTTGTTTCTTTATCTATAATTATTGGTCTACTTTTTCCGTTGGCATTTTCCGTGTAAACTTTCATGATATAAAATTCTTCACCCTTCTTGTTCTTCTTCGTCTCAAATTCAGTGAATCTTAAATCTTCAGTTTTCAAGTTTTGTATTTTCATTTCTATATATCTTTATAAAATACAAAACTTTAAGTAAAAAAATTTATAACCAAGTTAGTTATAAATTTCATAAGTTTCAAAGATTAATGATGCTTTCTTTCATTTGTCTTACTTACTTTATTTTACTTTTATTTTCATTACTTATCATTCTTTCTTCTTTACAAATCTTGCAGCTATACTTGTGCTTGTCATGTATGCAAAAACCTTTACCCCACAATCTCTACAATAAAACTTCTTTCTACCATGCGGGCAAAACAAACTTCCAAAACATTCCCTACAACCTTGTTTACATTTGTTATGTATGCAAATTTGAGATCCCTTACAAAGCTTACAAATGTATTTAAACTTTTTATGAATACAAAAATAGTCTTTATTACTCTTCTTAACCTTAACATCCATAATATTCTCTCTGTTTTCCAAAGCCTTATTCGTCATATTTAACTAAAATTGTTTAGCCTTTAAACTAAAAAATCAAATTTTTTATTTGGGCCTAAACTTCGAGAACACTCCTAAATCCCGGTATCACGATTTCGGATATCGCGTTAGTCGACATCGCGTTAGTCGATATCGCGTTATCGAAATGTTCTCGTAAACCCCTTTCTTATCTACTACCCATCAATTGAAAACATAAGCGAATTGGAGATTCTTAAAACTGAATATGATCTTCAATACGTTCGAGAGCTAAATGGAATGAGCAGGGAGAAAAAAGTAATGAGTATTTTTAAACCTTAGAGAATACTAGAGGTAAAAAAGCTCCATCCAAAAACTTTTTACAAGGGACCAATCACTAACAACAAATACTAAAGTTATCATGGATGAACATGGAAGTACGTTTTATTCAGACCTTTACCAGGAAAAAGCAAATTCATGCAGTGAAACTTTAATAGACTCCTTTCTAACTAAGGTATCTATGCCAAAACTATGTGACGTACAAAAAAAATGTGAGAAAAAGTTGACTGTCAACAAATGTTAAAACACCTTAAAAACTTTTCAAAAGAACAAGACACCCGAAATAAAAAAAAGAAACCAGAGATAAAAAATTCTACAATGAAATCCTAAGATAGACAATCATAAAAACAACATAAATAGACATGCAAGTTCAAATCAAGAACAACCCACAAGAACCCCACAGCAACCCAGACGCTCCAGTGGATTCCAGCCAGAGCTAAATAAGAGCGAACACTATGTCAAAATAGAACTATTCAAAATCAAAATTAATCAGTACTCTTGTTCTTGTAGTGATATTCTCACTATGCCAAATCACAATTTCCCACAAAATGTTCATTATACAAACCATAGTAAACCACAATGTAATTTCCGTCTTCATTCTGTATATATTCCACTATTTTCAATTAGCAATACAAGTATATACATATGTTTCTCTTTCACCTTAATTCATTTACAACAACCGATTTGTACACCAATAAAAACACGTTATTCTACAAAATTCAAACACTACCAACTCCTACAAATCTTACCTCTTTATTGTTCTACCATCCACAACAAGATGTTACATGTCAACAAAGATTCAGCCGATCCACAAAAAATTAACACTGGCCTCCTCAATCTCACTCAACAATCATTCAAACACTGCAGGCTTCAACGACGAATCTGCTGCACGCAATATCATCTATCATAAACGAACAGTTACACTTGCCTGAAACAAAATGGTCAGCTGAGCCGTTTCTCGCAAGGATACGACTACAAATTGACCCACGAGCAACTCAACTAAACAGAATTCCATTAGTCTTTTCACACACAAGATAGCCAACCCCAAGTGTCCGTGCACTACCGCTGACCATGGTCATGTGCACTAAAGACTCATACGAACAAAACCATCCAGGATGACATAATGCTTCAAACTAAACAAAAACCCTTGCCCCCCCACACCATCCAAATCGTTAATCCCCGAACGAAGTGAGGGAAATACTCACGACACTAATGCAGTAATATTATACTGCCTACTTGGAGACTCCATGCCTGTCGCCATCTCGAAATTTAACGTTCGTCTGTCAGTCAGTCTGTCTGGCGTACGACTTTAGGCGCGGTTACCCCGCTAACCAACAACAAAGGCCGGATCGATCACGTGTGCCCTGTTGTTTTACTCGGAATAACTTAGAGAAATTAGATTTGAACGAAGCATTTAGATTTGAACGAAGCAACAATATATCGTAGCTGCGTTCACGAAAATGGAAAACTTAACTGAAAAACTTGAAACACAACAGTCTCGCAAAGCTCGTCTTCAAATGAGAAGGGAACAGGCACGAGCAAGGCGAAATCATGAAACGAGCAAACAACAGCACATGAATGCCGATCGAAAGCGACGTGAACAGAAGCGGGTAACGCAGACAACTCTGCAAAGAGAACAGCGCTTGAAAGCAAATCGGAAACTTCAGGAGAAAAAACGGGCTGAAGAAAAGACTCCGCAAAGAACAGCGTACGAGTGCCGATCAAAATCATTATAAAGAGAAGCGGTTGACACAGACTACTCCGCAGGGAGAATCCAGTCGCTTCCTTCTTCCAGCCAAAGTTTTCACGAAGTCTTCGTCCTTAAAGTACCTTGAACATACCCGTGTATGTTCGGTCACAGTGAAAAGACGTCCAACATCTCGTCGAATGGCTCGCACCCATTCCTTTTGTAGGCTTGTTTCTCTCGGAAACTTATGAAAAGAAATCTTTTGACCACCTTCCCGATAACTTTTTTTGTACAAAGAGGAATGCAACAGTTTTGCAGCATTTTCGACAATTTTGTTATTACGCTTTGTTTACGTTTGGCCCTTATGAACTCGTTTTCGTGTAACTCGCACCAGTTTCTTCTGCACGGCCGCCATTTATGAATAAGGCGTATAGCAACGAACAAGTAGGAAATTACAATCATGAAAAGCTTACTAAACTCAAACAGCCAGTTGCTCACATTGACGCAGTTCATTCATCTGCCACTGCTAAAACTCTCAGCTCTAAAGACATGTCTGGCTTACATTCTGTAATATTTTTAGCCAAGGGTGCAAAAGTATTGTTGACCATAAATTTATGGGCACGTGCCGGTCTCTGTAATGGAGCTACTGGAACAGTAATTTATTTCATCTATCAGCATAACCACCAACCACCAGATTTACCAGTTGCTGTGATTGTTCACTTTGATGACTACAAAGGTCCTTCTATTACACAGGAAAAATGATAAAAAATCCAGACCTGTTTTTACTTGGACTTTACCTGGATTTCAAGAGATCCAGGTAAAAGCAAAATCCATGTCTGGATCTTCTCTGGATTTTTACCTGTTCAATTGAAAAGAAGTTATTTCCTAACCTGGTAATCGAAGAAACCAGGTTCACTCCGGATTTTACAATAACCAAGTCGATGTACTTGGTTTTTCTAAGGTTTTCTCTGGTTTATCTAACTATGGTTTTTCTGATATCCTTTTTTAAATTGCCAATTCTGGATTATGCGTTTTCCAATCCAGGTGACTTTTAAAACAAATCTGAATTTTGAGAAACAACGATAATAAAAACTACTAGACTGTATTTAAATATTCAGTCATGGTTAACAACCTGGTTTTTCAGATATACAGGTAAAATATGCCAAATATGGGCCATATGTGTAATACCAGTACAAGCTTATTTAGTCCGCTTGAAAATACTGACTGGATTTTGATTATGACTACTCTGTTGGCTTGGAATTTACTGGGGCCTAAGCACTTTACTTATTTACAGTGAAACATTGAAAAGGTTGTACACCAAGTCGACACTTATGGAGGCAGATTATGTGCAAAGTTTGATTTATACCCGTCCTAAAACTACAGCTTTCGTTTAGACTGATGTCCTAAACCTCTCTCTGAGCAGTGCCAACCCATTCTCCATTTACGATGGTCACAATGCTACTGAACTGGATTAGCTCTTTACTTTGTGGCCTCTCTTTTACCCACAGTCTGTTGTCCTCAAAACAGGAATGTTTTATGTAAAAATACCCTCCAACAGTCATAATCTGGTAGTTCACCTCTGTAGCCACTGCCCTCCAAAAATCATCTTGACCAGTGACACAGATGAAATCGCCAACTTCAGGATACACAGGTACCACCACTTTGGGAAGATTCACATTTAGTCGGTGATGATCAACAACTGCATACCTGTGGCCTGTTTCTGGCTACAGCATAATTTCTCGTTTGAGTTTCCTCATTCCCTCACAAATGGAAATTTCAGCACACTCAATGTACACAGTATCGCTGATAGGATGTCGTGCAACAGACCCAGAAGGGCCAAATACCAGATGGAAAGTATCACCAAGAAAAAACTGGTTGGTGGTTATTGCCAATTTTTGTCAAATAGAAGCTCCGTATTTTGCAATATACTTCACCATCTCCTTAAACAGCAGCAGCAACAACATCTCCCTTTCTGTAAAGCTTTCCACCATCTGGTTTGCAATGCATAGGGAGGAAAGCACTGCGAAAAGATTCCACACCTTCACTTATGTCATCTGGTGCAACATCTTGGAAATGCTCCACGATGGCTCGTCTCTCCCACTGCAACATCATGTGGGTCCTCCCTGGACCCATAGAACTCCTTGATTCACTTTGTCAGCACTACAACCATTATCGCAACGTCTGACGAGTAGTTTAGCTGATTCCAAGGATGATGCAGTTTCCTATAATACAATACATTAACAGAAGTAAAATTTTGTTTCATTTTCAGGGCAAACTGTTTTATAGAGAAAGCCTTATTGTTGTTTTTATAAAACAACACCCCTACTAGATTTCTCATGTGAGCTACATCACACAAAATATTTTGGCAATTTCCAGTACCACTATGAAAGACACTACTAAATTGAAGCTGGAACTCCCAAGAGAAACGGCTGCTTATCCGAGTGCCATTCCCACAGATTAGCCAATCACAGCTCTGGTCCCAAAATCGGGAACTCGGTCATGCATCAGCTTTACAGTCTGAAAACAAAATGGCTCCTTATGATCAAGTGTTTGCTGTAGTGGCTGAAATATTCAAAATTAATGACTTGAATAAACACCAGAAGACAGCTATACGTACTTTCATAGAAGATAAAATAGACATGTTTGTAAATCTGCCAACAGGCTTTGGAAAGTCACTTGTGTTTCAAGCTTTACCGTTCATTTTTGATTGCGTTGCAAGTCAACAAGGACACATAGTTGTTGTCGTATCACCGTAAACCTTATAACAGATCATCTCCTCCATCTTCGGAAATTTGGGGTCAGCGCTACTAGTATCAGTGATATTGAAAACGAGGAGGAAGGTCTTTTCCATTTTGTACCTTTCTACATAGTATTTGATCATTTATTTACATCTTCAAAGGTTTAACAAAAAGAAGACTTCACTTAAAGAATACAAAATCATTAGGTAATAAGTGTTTTTAAAATTCTGTGTTTAGGGGTATTTCAACAAACAACGCTCTGGCTGCATTTATAGACTGTTACTCTCGGCTTTATGAGTTCAGGACTCTGGCATCAGTGAATGTGATTGCTCTAACTGCTACTAAATGTTAAGACATGTTGAAGCCAATATGAAGTCTTACATCAAGAATGATCATTGCCGATGTGATACTCTTTTGAAACATTTTGAGGATGATTCATCGAACAGTCCCAAAGAGCTGCACTTGTGTTGTGACTATTGTGCTTCAAAATGCCAATGTGGAAGTTCAGACTGTGGAAAGCTTACATCCTATCAATCAAAAGCAACAGAAGATCAACCAGCTAGTAAGCTGAGGTCAAGAGACATTACTCAACACCACAGAGAATGTGTGCAAAAGAAACTGACCACATATCACAACATTATGTTGAAGAAACTGTTAAATACAGCTGCAAATGCTGAACTGAAAACTTTGACTGGCATTTCATTTCTTCTTGGGTCCTCAGAAACTCAAATACAGCAGGTTCTAGACAACTTGGAACATTTATTTACATTGAATGACATTTGCAATTTTCTTGAGATTTGGGACTTGAAACATGCTCACAAAATAATCAGAATACTGAATGATGAGTTTCAAGATATTCAAGATTGCTTTGACAATGATGAATTTGAAATGGATATGTTCCTTGAAGACTGGGAAGCTATACTTGCGATAGTGAATTTTTTGACTTCGCAGTTGATAACTTGTCACTGTCATTGCAACATTCATTTACTGAACAGGAATCAAGAGAATTGAATGCCTCTGACATTAGCATACCTGCACAGTACTTGAAACACTAGATAGAGTATATTAAGGTATCACACCCCAAAAAAATGCCATATAGGTTTTAATTTTTTTACTTGACATAAAAACATAAAACATTGACCTGCGATACATCAAAATGTTTGTTGCAAAATAGCACATTGATTCACTGTGGTGGTTGCCATGGATATTGAGTTTGGGGGAACCTATTGTTCAATCAGTGACGTCATATATTTCATACACTTTTAAGTTAATCTCCCTCAATTTTTAATTAATTAGAACTAAACCAACGGCATATGAAAGAGCTAATGAGGGTGTACAAAAGTGTCTCAGAATTTTGAAATTTTGCTTCAAAAATTTTTATCAACTTTTTAATGCGAACTGTGAAAATTTCTCACATCGTTAAAATTTAAAAAATCATAAAAAAGTTTTGAATCAAAATAAAAAAAACTGAGACACTTCTTTAGACCTCCGTGAGCCCTTTCAAATGTATTTTCTCGCGGAATGCGGAATGTTCATATTTTCCACATTTCTCGCTTTTCGCACGTGCTCATGCGCCATGACATGTTTACTGGAATTCATGCCATGTGCAGTTTCATACTATATATACAGGCCACATGGTTTTCACCATTCATCCAGGTATCGCTTCAGCAAGAGCAACTGGCAGTTCATTGCTTGAGATGAACGAGGAGCATAATAGTGATCCAAGAGGCAAGGGTCAGAGTCGTTATCCTTGGAGAGCATCTTTAAAAAAATTCAAAGGCTATTTGGATTCAAGACTTGATGAATTGACGAGCACGCAAAGCGAGTTGAATCGCAGACAGGCCGAACCCGACAAGGAGACTAGGAAGCTTCACCAACAAGCCGAAGCTCAAAAGCTAAAAAAGAAAGGAAACAAGAAACAGTTCTTGTTCAACGCCGAGATTTTTGACGAACTGAAGACTATTACAGAGGAGCTCCAATCCGAGGACATTGATTCAGCTCTAAAGACAACTAAACGAGCTACAAAATTCGTGGAAAGACGAAAAAAGCTCATCAAACTCCCCGACACAAGCGACGCGGGTTGGTTTGCAGTAGAGGAGTACGAGAGCAACAAGTTGGCCGACGATTCGGCTGACGAGAAAAGGATAAAGAAAGCACAGGAGAAAGCCGCCAGGAAGGAGCATGCCAAGCCGTACACCGCGACCAGTAGTAGTTCTACTCTCTCTCGTGGTTTTAAGTCACGCCAACAGGAAAACTCGCTTTTTCGAGGTTTGTTATTGTTGCATACTTGATTCTTTTTTTGTGAGATCCAGGTTGTACACTATGCGATACAACCTACCAAAACTTGCGTTTTGTAGCTATTTGTCATGCAGTGGGTAACAAGAAAATGTTTTTCATTCGGACGAGCTGGCGAGGGAGAATGTAAATGTATTTTCTCGCAGACTGTAGAATGTTCATATTTTCCACGTTTCTCGCCTTTCACACATGCTCATGCGCCATGACATGTTTACTGGAATTCATGCCACGTGCAGTTTCATACTATATATACAGGCCGCATGGTTTTCGCCATTCATCCAGGTATCACTTCAGCAAGAGCAACTGGCAGTTCATTTAATTTCAAGGCTTATCCGCCATCACGGCAATTCCAAATAAAAACCTCGAACATAATGTTAACCATATTATTTGCTTCCAAGGCCGTCGACAACCTCGTCCAGAAAATATCTGTTTCTCCTGTGGATACACAGGACACTGGAGCAAGACGTGCCGAGTCCCTGCATACAAACACAAGCCAAAGACTGATCAGCACAAACCAGGACAATCGGAACAGTATATGTGGTCACGTGCAGGCTCCGGCAACACACAATTTTGAAGAACTATGTGATGATCTGCTTGAAACTTCATATGAGGACATTGTCCAGGTAGTAGAAACAGTTAGTACCACCAACGTTAAAGGGAGGCTTAAAAGTCACATACAGTTCTGGGTTGATATTCAAGCTCCCAAATTCATTTTAGATGTTATTTCGGAAGGTTACAAACTTCCCCTCATCCACACGCCACCTCCGTCATTTAGCAAGAATAATCTATCCACCATTAACAATAGCGAATTTGTTGTTGCAACAATCGAAGAGCTTATCGCTTCTAGTAGAATTATAGAGCAATCTAAGAATAGTTTACAAGTTATTAATCCATTGTCAGTTTCCACTCAATCTTGTGGCAAGAAAAGATTAATATTAGACTTGAGATACGTCAATCAGTTTATTTACAAGAAGAAGGTTAAATTCGAGGATTAGAGAAAGGCCTGAGAGTACTTCTGTTTGGGAGGATATGCTTTCAAATTTGATTTAAAGAGCGGTTATCATCACATCGATATATTTCCACCACACCAGGCATTCCTGGGTTTCTCGTGGACTTTCCCATGCGACTTTCCCCGACGATCTCTCCTGATTGCAATAATCCACTTCTTCTGTACTTGGGGATCACTTGGAAAGTTAAATAAAGATAATTCCCTCCCGCTTTCGTTGCACTTGTCATTGGTACAGAGGGGAACGCAGCAATGATTGCTCGCAATAGTTGCATGACAGACTCACCTTATAATGCCCGCCCAGCCTCGTTTCCAGTTTCAAGAAGGCGGACTGTGAAAAGGGAGTATTGCATGGGATTTTGCATTAACCCTGGCCTGGATATTTTGTTTACCAGATACGGGGACTTAATTCACCCAGGCTTGGATTTTAACATTCCCATTTATGAGTTCTTTATAAATCCTGGCTTGGATAAATTATTTTCCATGTATGGTTATTTTGATAATCCAGGTCTGGATATTCTACGTTCCATAGTTGGAAGTGTGGTTTTACAGAATGGAAATTAGTGAAATTGCAAGTTTGGAAAAACTTAAATCTCAGCGAGATATCTTTATTATAAATAAAGGATATTGATTGATTATCCAGTCTGTGAAATATCTTGAATGGCAGAGAGGTTTGTTGGAAAAGATGGGACTGGAGTATATAGCAAGGAGGTGTTGGGATAGTCAACAATTCCTCTGAAACTATCTGCAACAGTGATAATGGAAGTTGCTGACTGTTTCATTGTCCGGTATCACTGCAATGTTTCTATGGTGGCTCACACGATTCAAAACCTTTGCAAAGTCAGAATCCTACAATATAAATTACCACACAAGGGTTAAATTATGGCACTTTATCGGTGTCAAAATTAAACTTGGCATGACATTAAGTTATTCATGTCATTAGATCGTTTGTTATATTTAATGTTCGTGAGTTCAATTTCACAATTACATTACAAAATAAGTCTCAACATTAAGATGTTCGTCTCAACATTAAGATGTTCATCTCAACATTACGATGTTCGTCTTAACATTAAGATGTTCGTCTCAACATTATGATGTTCGTCTCAACATTATGTTCGTCTTGACATTATGTTTGTCTTGACATAAATGACATTATGATAGCATGCACTGCACGCTCACTTCCCACCAACAAGGATCACATGGTGGCCGATGGGGAAAAAAACATGTCGGAAAGTGAAGGGGAAATTTTGCAAAACCTGAAAGATGTAAACGACCGCCTAAGCAGAGTCGTGCACATTTTACAAGAAACCAACCAAAGCAGTGTAGTATGGGCCCACAGCGAAGGAGCTGCAACGGCTGATATACCATTGAGCTTGTCACCAGTGAATACTTCATCAATGTTCGTGACATCAGCTCCTGCTCCAAGCATGTTTGCTGAACACCAGCAATTGTTCAATAATGCTGTGGTACGAAACAGAAGTTGAGTTAATCAGATGGCAGCCATGCGCTTCTGACTGCTTTCTACAGGAACAATGCAGTCAACACTCTCTTCTGGAAAGAGAAAAGTGAAGAGGAACCACAGCAACACGAGTGGATACCAAGCTAAACTGGACCCACAGATTCTGTTGTTTGGCTGACAAGGATGCACTGAAAATTCCTTCTGTCGAAGAGAAGATACAGTTGAGGGCTGCAGGTCTGGGCGAAAAAGAAATCATGTTGGACAAAGGTTGGTCTGCCGGCTTTCTCCACGAGAAACTCACCGAAGTATCCAAAGCTTCGTGATGGTGGAGGATATGAATTTTTAAGAACTGATGGGCGGTCCATGTCAAGGCCAGTGCTTATACCCAGTTCAAAGGTTGAGGGCTATAGTGTCCAATATTTGAAAGATAACGTGAATCAAGCAATGGCTTTCATTCGCCCTTTGCAGACCAATCTCTCCTTAGACCCTTTGGATGGTGATACAGGCATGGCTGTAAGTAGCAGCCTTCTAGTTTTGCCTGTTCCTGTTGTTAACAATATTGTCCCTGAAAACTAAGACTTAAAATTTAAGATCCCCTCCCATGAAGATCCTCTCTTTATATGTATTGTATTGTAGGTTTTTGAATACTGAGTTTGAATCCATAGCTTTTTAGGCAGATATTCCCATGGAATGTAAGAGGTGTGGGATGTTTAATTCAATGAATGACCTGAAAGAACATCTTTCAAAGTGCATTCAAAGGTAACAATATCTATTTTTCTGTTTTCTTTTTTAACCCATCTGTATTCTTGATGGAAAGGACTATTGTTATGTCTCACGATGAGGCTTTAGCTCAACAACATAACTTTAATATACAAACTGTAATGGCGGTTGAAATACAAGAGAACGCACATGGCATGCGTGCGCATACAACCATACGTAGGCCGCTGGCCAACTAATACGATGTAACACTCCTTCCCCCTAAATTTCCCTAAATTTTACAAGTTCAGTCTTTCAGGCAGCTTCCGCTGTCGCACTGGGTTGCGCCTGGGTGCCTCAACTGATGGTGTTGCGGGTTGCGCCTGGGTGTCTCCACTAGTGACTCCACTGCCGATATCCGGTTGTAGTATAGCATGCTTGTCCGTGGTGTCGCTAATGTCACTCTCAGTGGTTGGGGTTTCTGCATGGGCACTGGTCTCTGGTTCCCGTGACATGGTGTCTTCAATGTTCCCCGCTGTTGGTCCTGGTGTGTTCACCATCAGGTAGGGTTCGAGTCTTGGAGGTTCCTTGTCCAGTTTTGGTGTCAGCAATGACTCCTTCAGTTGGTCAATGTGTCGTCGCCAAACAGTGTTTGGTGCAACTTTAACTTCATAGGACAGGGGTCCAGTTTGGGCTGTGATGACTCCTGGTGTACATTTGCTGTCCCCTCGGTAGTTCCGTGCAATGACGCTTTGTCCCACATGTAGCTTGCGTGTGTGGTTGTTCACCACTTGATTATTTTGTAAGACATGGTCCTCACACACTACGACCCAAAGCTTCCCCTGAGGCTAGCTTGTGATGCCTCACCTGTCGGAGTTGGAGCAGTCCTATCACACATCATGGATGATGGAACGGAACGGCCAATAGCATATGCATCACGCACCCTAAGCAAGACAGAGAGGAAGTATGCGCAAATTGATAAGGAAGCAGTAGCCTTGGTCTGGGGAGTGAAGAAATTCCATCTGTACCTGTTTGGCCGTCAGTTCACCCTAATCACAGACCACGAGCCCCTTACCTCAATTTTCAACCCACAGAAAGGCATACCAGCAATGACAGCAGCCCGACTGCAACGATATGCCCTATTCCTCGCTGGTTTTGAGTACAACATTGTCTACAAGAACACAACCCAACATGGAAATGCTGATGGACTGTCACGCTTGCCCCTACAACGTGATAGTGACCAAACCAGAAGGTACACGCCTGCGAGATGGAGGAAGATCTAGAGGAACTTTACCCCTGGGTCGGAGCCTTGGAAATCAACGAGATTAATAAACACAATAGTGACATCATCTGGGTGACACTGAAGGTAAATGGCCAGAACCTAAGAATGGAATTGGATACCGGGTCAGCTGTATCCATACTCCCATGTAAGACACATTTTTGTGTCTGTTGCAGTCATTTATACAAGCATGATGTGAGTCAGACATACACATACACTGCACAGTATTAAGCAGTGCCATCAATATTCCATCACTATTATTATTGTCCTTTCGACTTATTTGTTGAGGATTTCAAGATAATATGCATTTGGTATTATCAATGGTAACTTTCTGTAAATACAGTGCGAACCAAAGTATCATCTATCCCCAAGACCTTAGACCAGTTTGCCTTGCTTTGAGTTTGTAGTTCTTGCTGGGTTCTCCATGTGTGAGCTATGTTGGTTTTTACAGCTCAGAATAAAGGCTTGCCTTCAGATGTCCCCCAATGTAATCTCATTACATGCAAAGTCTCTTCTTTTCTAAAAATAAACAGTACCTGTGTTTGTTTGCCTCCTACAGTGTTGACAATAAAAGCTGGGAGACAGAACCAACCAAGACTGCAAGTTCCATTGAACCATCCGTACAGTCTGTTTCTCACAAAGCAGGTAATAAAAAGAGTAGTTTAACGGATGGTGGAAAACTCGTGACTTATTAAGAAGTTTGAGAATTACCGTGGCAGCAAGTGATATCATGTGTCAGTATAATGCATTGAAGTGATACTTTTATGTTCATTTATACTTTCAGGCATGGATGCTATGCAAGAACTTTTTCCTGAACGTGAAGTGACTGCACTAAGTGCTAGTTTGCAGAAGTGTGGTGGCGATGTTGCCAAAGCAGTGGACATGGTGTTTTCTGGAGTGCTTCCCATAGATGTGTGTACATTTCCTAAACATTTCATTGATTTTTCAGGTAATCAATCTCGAAGAGTATCTTCGGCATTGTTTACAGTCACATAGTGTCCCAAAATTGTACTGAGCTCGGTAATGAATCAGCATCAAAATCATAGGGTTTTTCAAACATTCAGTCTCATATCTAATAGCCCAACAGTTCATCTTCTCTTTTCATACTCATTTCCAATTTTGCAAAGAACAGTGGTCCTTATAAAAGCCAAATTTCGACCTGGCGAAGACGCCACAATTTTTTCACCTTTTGTTGTTCGTAACCTGTCATTGTCGTGGCTCACGAGGCAATCTAAGAATGGAAGTTTTCCGTTGTCTTCGATTTCCTTAGTGAACTGTATGTCAGGGTTTTGGTCGTTCAGGTGTTTGTGGAACAACAGCCTACAGAAAACCAACGCACACTGACAGACTACTTGACCAGACTTCTTACAACCCTACTTCACACAAGGCTACCACGATGAAAACGCAGACGAAACGAGCGCAACTACTTTGTGACTCTCCCAACGACTTACTTAACAAGACCCGACACCTGGAATGCGTTTTCCAGAAGAACGACTACGACCCTAACTTTGTCAAACGCAACACTCACAAGAACACCGCACCCAACGAGACTACCGACAACGAAACCACTGACAACACAACTCCATTGACCTTGGCCACACTACCGTATATCAGAGGCACCTCTGAGACGATAGCACGTATTCTACGACCCTACAACATCCAGGTAGCCCACAAACCCATCACGACTCTACGCGACTTACTGACCAATGTAAAGGACAAAGACGAACCCATCAACAGACACAACAGACAGGGAACAGCATACAGAATATCTTGTACTGACTGCAAAGCCACCTACATCGGTGAAACTGGCAGAAACCTGAACATGAGACTTACTGAACACAAACGAGCTACCAGAAACGGCGACATCAGAAATCACATTTCTGAACACCACTGACAGACTAAACACGACATCAACTGGGACTCTGCTCAATGCACCAGCCACAGTACCAACTACTACTAACGACTTACACTGGAAAGCTGGTACACAAACTTAGAACGGAAACCACTCAACAGATGCCAACAATTACCGGCACCTTACAAACAACTGATAGATGACATCAAACGCAACCGAACAAACAATAGACTAATCAACGTGACAAAAGAACATCAACTGACCAATAACGAAACACAACCAAGCCGACTCAACCAACCATAGGCCGACATACCGGACCAATCATTTCAACAACCAGAGACATATATATCGCCATCTGACGAATACTTTCACTTGAGTCTGAAGATGACTTCCGCTCAGGTAGTCGAAACGTCAGTCACCAACAACAGTCTTTCTGGAGACTACTCTAACCCGGACGATCACAACCAACCTACTATTCTCCATCATTTCATCATCTTCATATTAAATGAGATATATTCTTTCATGAAATCTTTTTTATCAAAGGTGATCATTCTGTGAACCTTTTTGATCTTCAAACCCATCTTCACATAGTATTTCATTAACTCGTAATGAAGCATGTATTTCTCCTTGTCATAAAAAGCAGAAACTAACTTTTTCACTTTGTTGATTTTTCTTCTCTCTGGAGCTAATGGATAATCATTATGAAGATTATGTAATTCTTTTGGGTATTCCAAATCAACCTCAAGAATTAATGGTGAAATTTCTTCAACTTCCCTCCACTTTTTTGAATAATATTGTTCATCTCGTCAACGATATCAAAATTTGAATAAGGCATCTTTTTTGACATGGCTAATCCATAAAGATTATTTGCATCCAAATATTTAATGTTTTTAACTTTTTGTTGTAATTCTTCATGTATTTGTTAGTAGAGGCCGGTCCATCACTTCCATCAATTGGTTCCAAAAAAGTGTCTCCACTCACAAACAATACTTTATACCAACCGTCGTTTGTGCTATGTTCAGTAACGCAAGGATAATCGTCTTTCATCATGTATCTAAGACCAGTCGGCATTTCCAAGCCATATCTTTGCAATTTTGAAATTGCTTTCATGGCTTTCTTTCTATCTTCTTTGCTGTGGTAATCGTCTGGGTCAAACCCAATGTTGTCATGAGCACTAAGTCCACCAAAGTCTGTTTCTTCGTCTCCACCTCTATCATGATCACCATCATATGATCAATGGAATTTCTTCGTCTGCCATTTTGTTTTTCGTATGATTTTATGACATTATACGAAAACGTTAAGTCAATAAAATTTTGAGACACCATACGCTAAACCAGCTACTGTCAATGAAGAGGACTGGAACCGAAATGAAGAGGACTGGAACTAGTCAGTAGTCATGTGATCGAGCAGAGACTCGAGTGTGTTTGAGTTGAGTAAAAAGATATCAGTTTGAGAGCTCAGTTTGTGTTTTGCTGGGCTTGGGACTTAACAATTTGGCAACCCTGCTACGTGACAAACAACCTCAGCCGAAAATGGAACGCTGGCCGGACGCCTTTGTTGAACCGTGACATGTTTGTGAAGTTATTCGTTTTCATCGCTGCGACCACATGTGTATGTTGGACGCCATCACAAACCTGGATTTTGGACGATACGGGCAATAGTGCGGAAATGACAGAGGACCTTCAACTGGAGATACAATCCTTAGTTTATGCTGCGGATCGGAGCTCACTGGAAATACTCGCTCAGTTCTTCAAAGGCGAATTCAAGGACACAGGGAAATTAGCGGTGGCAAAACATGTCTGCCAGCGACTTGAAGAGGAATTGGCAAAACTCGAAGAGACGGAAACGGTGCCTTACCTTCAACATGTGAAAAAGCTATTGACGGGAAGCTCTCCCGCTGGCTCCGTGGGCGAAGGTAAGAGTGGAAAACCTATTCTAAAGGAACAAAAACCTTTCCCCGTACCAGGCGAAGACCCTGTTCATAAACTGTTGACAACTAGCGCATTACGTAGACACTTCAAGATTAACGGACAGATTGGAGAACCTGACCAAAAAGACAAACTCAGCTTCACATCCCTGGTGAGGCAGATACAGACTGGATTGGCCCATGGTTACGCAGAGAGTGAGATTGTAGATGGTGTTATTCGCTCGATCACGCCCGGTATGGTACTCTGTAACTATTTGGAGACCTACCAGGAACTGACACTGGATCGATTGAAAAAAATTCTGCATAGCCACTAAGGCACAAAGAATACATCTGACCTGTACCAAACCCTAGCATCCACATGTCAGGGCCCCAAGGAATCACCCCAAGCATTCTTGATGCATGCCTTGGATCTCAGACAGCAAATCTTATTTGCATGTAGTGAGGGAGATGATACTACTGCCCCACAGTATGACACTGATCATGTACAACGTCTGTTCCTGCAATCAGTAGAGACTGGCTTACAAGACGAGAGCATTCGTGCTAAGATGCGCCCTCTGTTGCAAGATTTGAATGTGACTGATGAGATGTTGATGCAGCAGATGAGTGCAGCAGCTTCAGCAGAGAAGGAAAGGGGAAAGAAACTAAGGAACCACAAACCCAAAACTGCACCAGTGTCAGTGGCTTCAGTATCTGATGAGTCAACGAAAGATCAAAAGGCAACCAGAGAACACCCCCCACAGCGTGATCTCTTTGCAGCTATCAATGCAATCAAGTCAGAGGTTGAAGCATTGAAAAGAGAAATCAAAAAGAACAACAACAGGTCTTTTGAGAGGGAGGGAAGAAGGCCACCAGTGTGTTCAAGCTGCCGTGAAAGCAAAAAAGAAGATTGCAACCACTGTTATAAATGCGGGAGTGAGTCTCACTTTGCAAGGGGATGCAGGAAACCGTTAAACAGGGAACGGCTACCTCCTCGAGACGGGAAGTAGCCGTGACTCCACCAATGTCTCACCAATGTAATCACTGCTACAAAACTGGAGAACATGAGCAACTTAAAAGATGCCAGCAATGTAAAAGTGTGTGGTATTGTTCCACTGCTTGTCAAAAGGGACACTGGCCAGAACATAAAGTGTTATGCCAGGCAATCAGTCACCTCTCTAAGGCAAAGTCTCAAGAGTTTACAGACCCAGCCTATGTCAGTCACTTAACCCCAAGTGAGCATGCTAAGGTGATTGGCCTTGTTGGCAAGAGATGTGTGGTAAAGTGTTTGCTTAATAACTGTGAATCTGACATTTTATGGGACACTGGTGCCCAAGTGTCAATACTACCAGTTGAGTTCCTCTACCAACATTTGGGAAACATAGCCATTAGACAGCTGTCTGAGCTGTTGGATACAGAGTTAAATTTGTCAGCAGCGAGCGGAACTAGGATTCCCTACATTGGGTGGGTGAAAGTCAATGTAAAGTTGACTTCTGCTAGCAGTGACAGTGATCAGGAAGAAATGGTAGTGCCTTTTCTAGTTACAACTGAAAAGTTGGACTGTCCTATCCTGGGATACAATGTGATTGAAGAATTAGTAGGCCAGGGTCAGGATCCAATGCTAACAGTTTATCAGAGTTTCCCTGGGAAGGACAAGACAAAGCTGAATGCTCGTTAATTTCATCCAGAGTTCAGGCTCGGATGCCATCTGTGGAGTGAAGACTGGCAAGAAGGATACGATGATCCCTACGAAGCAGACTGTTACAGTGTCATGTCGTGCGAATACAGGACCTGTGAACAGGCTCACCCCAGTGTTATTTGAGCCAGACCAACTTGCCCACTGGCCAGATGGTTTAGAGATACATGAAACATTAGTGGACATCAAGCCTGGGAACATGTCCAAAGTACAAATTGCAGTACACAATGGTACAAACCATGACATTGTGCTGCCTAATCGCACAACGCTGGGACTACTTCAAGCAGTGAAATCAGTGACAGCAGCAGACGCTAGGATGCAGGGAACTGAAGCCCCAAGTGACCCCCTTGAACAGCACCACCTGCAGGGATCACCAAGGCCCTCTGCTACCAGGAAACAAGACCAGGGAAGCAGGAACCCTCCTCCAGCAGTTGATCTGAGTGGCCTGAACTACAACCAACAAATTACAGCTGAGGCAATGCTGAGGGACGAGTACGAGTCCTTTTCATCCAACGATGAAGACATTGGTTGCATTCCTGATTTGGAGATAGAAATCAATCTTAAGGACAATCAGCCTGTTCAGAAGAAGTACACATCAATACCCAGACCACTGTACCCCGAGGTGAAGCAGTACATTGAGGACCTGTTAAACCAGAACTTCGTCACTGAATCCAAGTCACCATACTCTTCGCCTGTTGTTTGTGTTCACAAGAAGGATGGCTCCCTACGGTTGTGCATAGACTACAGAGAACTGAACCGCAAAAGTATAGCTGATCGACATCCCATTCCTAGGGTCCAGGAGATCTTGGATAGTCTAGGTGGTAATTCCTGGTTCAGTGTACTTGACCAAGGCAAGGCATACCATCAGGGGTTTGTGAGTAAAGAAAGCAGACCAGCTACAGCGTTCATCACACCATGGGGCCTTTATGAATGGGTACGAATCCCATTTGGACTAATGAACGCTCCAGCTAATTTTCAGCGGTTTATGGAGCGATGTCTGGGTGACCTGAGGGGCAAAGTAGCCATCCCATATCTGGACGACATAATTGTGTTTAGCAAAACCTTCGAGGAGCATGTTGAGCACCTAAGAACTGTGCTAAGGAAACTACGTCAGCATGGAGTGAAGCTGAAGCATCGCAAATGTAGCCTATTTAAACATGAGGTCCGTTTCCTTGGAAGGATTGTGTCTGGTGATGGTTACCGGATGGACCCAGGATGTGTGGAGGCTATTAGGAAGCTGAAAGGGTCAAGACCAAAGACTGTCGGGGAGGTCACACAGTTGGCTGGGATGCTAAGCTACTACTGGAGGTACATAAAGAACTTAGCCAAGACTGCCAAACCAATTTATGACCTGCTGGTCACCACCGGACAGAAGGGACAGCTACCCTCCAAGACACCAGTTTGCTGGGGCAATGAACAACAAGCAGCCCTTGAGGAATTGATGGGACACCTTACTAATCGACCTACCATGGCATACCCAGATTTCTCAAAAACATTCATTGTCCATACTGATGCTAGCAAAGAAGGTCTGGGAGCAGTATTATACCAGAAACAGGAGGGTATCATGAGAGTCATCGCTTACGCATCACGGGCACTGTTGCCAGCTGAAAAGAAGTACCACCTCCATGCAGGCAAACTGGAATTCCAGGCCCTCAAATGGGCCATCACAGAACAATTCCGCGATTACCTGTACTATTCTCAGGAGTTCACTGTCTTCACTGACAATAACCCATTGACCTACATCCTCACATCAGCCAAACTAAATGCCACAGGCCTCCGATGGGTAAATGAACTTGCTGATTTCAATTTTGTCATCAGACATCGCCCAGGTACGGCTAATGCAGACGCTGACACCCTATCCCGGATGCCCATTAGTTTTGAGGAGTATATGGACAGCTGCTCTACAGTAGTCAACAATGATGCCTGGGATGCTGTCTGAGCACAAATTCAAGAAGGAAATACTGGCCAGACTGCATGGCTATCATCCCTCGCAGTAATGCATGACCCGCTAGAGGAGTGCAACAACAGCCCCACACTAGCACCCAGTGAGTTGATAGCTGCCCAACAGCAAGACCCAGCAATTGCCCGGGTCTTACACTTCAAGTACATCAAACAACGTCCCACATCTCAGGAGAGACAAAGTGAGCCAGCCACCACAAGACAGCTGCTACATGAGTGGAACAAACTGATTATCGCCAATGGATGGATGGACTTCTGTATCACAAGAGCGGGCCTAACAACCGGGTGGTCCTACCAAAGAAGTACCACAGAAGGTTTACAAAGAACTGCACGAGAACATGGGACACAGTACACCGAGTAGTTGAACTGGCAAGAGAACGGTTCTACTGGGCGTTTATGAGGGCCAACATCACTCACTACGTCACAAGAGTGTGCCAATGCCTGAAACAAAGAAAACCGGCAACTCATGTCACCGCACCACTGCATCCCATCATCACAACAGCCCCTTTCCAACTGGTGTCTCTGGACTACATCCACCTTGAAACAAGCACTGGCAGTTATCAGTACATATTGGTGATCATGGACCATTTCACAAGATTTGCCCAAGCTTACGACACCCGTGACAAGTCTGCCAAGACCGCTGCAGATAAACTGTATAATGATTTCATCATGAGGTTCGGGTTCCCAGAAACTGTTCATCATGACCAAGGAGGGGAATTTGAGAATTGCCTCTTCTACAACCTTGAGAAATTGAGTGGAATCGCGCACTCTCGCACAACACCCTACCATCCCCAGGGGAACGGTCAGGTGGAGAGGTTTAATCGAATCCTATTCTCCATGTTGCGAACACTACCTGAGAAACAAAAATCCCGCTGGCGTGACCACCTAAATAAGGTAGTTCATGCATACAACTGTACCCGCCACGACTCCACTGGCTTTTCGCCATTCTACTTGCTGTTTGGTAGAACACCAAGGCTCCCCATCAATATTATGTTCGGCCTGAAATCTCCGCAAGGATACTCCACCCATCCAGAGTACGTGAAGAAATGGAGACGGGCAATGACATAAGCCTACGACTTAGCTTCTCGTAATACAAAGAAGAGCGCCGAAGTGGAAAAACAACAGTATGACAAGAAGGTGAGACATACTACCTTACAAGAGGGAGATCGTGTTCTCGTGAGGAATTTAACCAAGCAGGGTGGTCCAGGAAAGCTGCGCCCTTACTGGGAACAACAAATCCACGTAGTGATAAAGAAAAGGGGAGACATGCCAGTGTACGAAGTGAAGCCAGAGAGTGGAGAGGGAAGATCAAGGGTCCTGCACCGAAACCTCTTGCTACCATGTTCATACTTGCCTGTAGAGCCCCAGCCAAGATAGCCAAGAGTTGCCAACAACGCTCTAAGAGAACCAGGCAGCAACAGACTCCACAAGGAGACGATTCGAGACTCACTGATGAGGAACCCGTAACCTTGGAACCTTACAAACTGCGAGAATTGTACAA
This sequence comes from Plumapathes pennacea, assembly GCA_964036295.1. NCBI lineage: Eukaryota > Metazoa > Cnidaria > Anthozoa > Antipatharia > Myriopathidae > Plumapathes > Plumapathes pennacea. The sequence goes on along the minus strand of OZ038463.1, from coordinate 25,132,398 downwards.
GTCGACGAGCCATCAGGACCCAAGGGATGACGGAACGGTCCTGGAAACACCGGAGCCGGATGCTGACCTTTCACAAGATGATACTACCAATTCAGAGCCTGACATAGAAGGGTTAGAAGAACCAGATACGACGTCAGACGCTGATGACAACAACACAACCCAGAGAACATCACAGCGTATAAGCCGACCACCACTCAGGATGACCTACAATACGTTGGGACAGCCCTCCCTGCAACTAGGTACCACAACAGGGGTTCACAGCATTTCAGTGCCACCCCTACAGCGGTCACCTGTATGGCAACCCGTCACACCACCTTGGATGGCACAGCCCATTCTACAGCCGTACATATACTGGACATGTTTACCTGCACCAGTCCAACCGATCTACCCCGTGCGGTACTAGCGGAATTTGCATGGATATTGTTTCTGTTAAGATTGATACAAATGAAACTTTTATTGTTGTTAGATCGCGTCGTTTTTTTTTCTTGTTGCTCAAATTTTTAAATGGTATAACTCCATTTTCATAAGACACATTGTTGTCTCAGATTTCTTTTGTATTGTACAATGTGAGAAATTGGACAGTATCTGAGTCATTATTCTGGCCTGCGCAACCAGAATAACATGCTTCTCTAGGACACCGTTTAATAATAAAGATCAAATATTATCTTACTAAACCAGCGCAGACTCCAGTCTGCCACAATGTGAAACAAAACTGGACAGCTTCACACCTGTGACCTGTGAAGAGTTAGCTCACTGGTCAAGAAGAGCTCATCCAAGTCATGTAGTCTTGACCCGATCCCAACAAGCCTTCTGAAAAACTGTCTCCCTACACGTCTCCCAGTAATAACAAGGACAGTGAATGCTTCATTGGAAAGTGCTGAGGTACCTGCATGTCTGAAATCTGCTGTTATTGAGCCACACCTCAAGAAACCGACATTAGAGACGGATGAGTTCAGCAGTTTCCGCCCAATTTGAAACCTTAAATTCCTGGGCAAGGTGACAGAAAAAGTGGTGGCCAAACAGATTTGCCAATATTCATCAGACAACAGCCTGAGAGAACTGTACCAGTCTGCTTATAAGGCTCATCATAGCACAGAAACAGCCCTTTTTAAAGTTCACAATGACATCTTCCAAGCTTTAGATAACCAGAACTCTGCCATTCTTCTGCTGCTTGATCTATCAGCTGCATTCGACACAGTGGATCACCAGATCCTCCTGTCACGTCTAAAATCAAGATTTGGAATCGTAGGCAAAGTTTTAAGAGCAGAATCAAAACCTATTTTTAAGAGAGTCTACGCATGTTAGTAGAGTTTAAGAAATTACGAATTATTTTAGAATATAATATATATATATATATTATCTTCATCTAGTTTTAAATATGTGTATTTTAAGTAGATTAGTTTGCAGATGATTGTAAGCCATTTTTTCTTGTAAGGAAGCCGTTTTTCAACATTTGTAAAGCGCTATTGGGCAGTTTATTGGAAATAGCGCTATATAAGTAAATATTATTACTATGAACTGTTCTCTCTGCCTTCATTGCCTTCTGCCTTCAATTTTGGCTTTCTAGTTGAATTAAGTATTTCTGCAAACAACATATTTTAAGGACGTGTGATCAAATCTTTAAATGAAAAAGATGGGAAAGATTTACTACTTGTCAAAAGGTTATTGGAAGGGTCTATCAGCAATCAAAAAACTTTCTTCAGAATCTGGGTTAGTGATGAAAAAGCAAAAAGGTTGCTATCAAAACAGGCGCTTTCGCAAATTTATCTTCCTCCAACAAGATATGTCCCAAGACCACATTGGATTATTTCTGAATCAAATGAGATTCATCAAGCTGATCTTTTATTCCTTCCACACGACAAAGTTGGAAGAAAAACTTATAAATATGCGTTGGTTGTTATAAATATGGCTTCAAGATATGTTGATGCAGAAGCTTTGATGAGTAAGTCAAGTGATGAAGTGACGAACACTTTCAAGAAAATTTATTCGAGAATCTTAAAATGGCCAAATACTTTGATTGTGGATCCAGGAAGAGAATTTATGGGATCTGTGACAAATCCCATGAATGAAAAGAAAGTTGTTATCAAACGATCAGCAGCTGGTAATCATAGAGCTCAAGCGTTTGTTGAGAGAGCAACACAACATTGGGAGAAAAAATATTTAGTCAACAATACACCAACGAAATGTTGGCTGATGACAGATCAACAAAGTGGGCGAATAGATTACCAAATATTATAAAAACTATCAACAACCACGTCACTCAGTTAACTGGTAAGAAAGCCATTAATGATTATCAAGAGAAAAATGTTGAAAAGAATTATCGGAATTATTCTCGACCTGTGGGATTTGATGAAAATGGCTCAGTCCTGGTGAAAAAGTAAGGTATCTCTTATCACCAGGTGAGGAAGGAGGAAGTGTCAGGAGAGCTACAGATCCCATAAGGAGCACAAAAGTCTTTGAGTTAAATAAAACTGTAATCTCCAAAAATCATCCAGTTTTGTATTACTTAGTCAATGGACCAAAGAGGATTCGTTAGAGAAGAATTGCAAAGTCCCAGAAGATAATAAGTTACCACCAAAATTCATCTTGAAACAATAATCACTCTTGATACGAGATTCTAAAGAAAGTCTTTAATTTTTTCGTAACTTAGCAGCAGCACTTGTGATTTTGTGATGTCCAACAGCTACAGTATCCATCCCGTTTGGTAATATGTCTCTTATCATCGTCAGCAGAAAGTGCAACCTTATTAACTCATTGAGAAAAGAGATTGTGATCGTAAGAACGTATTCTTCCCATCTCTCTCATTTGTGGGCGATTCGTGAAAAACACTTCCTTCATGTGATTCATATCAATCGTTTTCTTAATAACGCCCTTGTTAACACACTGTGTGAAAAGCCGAATTTTCAAGAGTGTTCTTGTATTGTATACGCCGTCATTATTTCGTGTGTGCCTGGCGTATTCAAGTCGCGCGCCTCACATCACGTCCATCTGGGATATTCTTACCGAACACAGAAGAACGCCTTATTTATTAAATCTTCCTGGAATATTCTTGATCGTATACTTCGCGTGCAAAATTTTTCTGGAGTATGACAATCACATTCGACGTGACTAGCATTTGCGGGCTGGAAAATGTAGACCTCACGTGCAAGATAATTCTGGAGTGGGACGACCACACTCGGTGTCACTAACATTTGCGGGTCAAAACCTGGTATAATTCACGTAAGAAATGTGTCTGGAGTATGACGATCACGCTCGATGTCGCTAGCATTTGCAAGCCAGAAAACGTTTACTTTGTCACGTGTCGTGCGAAATATATAATTTTATAAATTATGTCTGTATTATGACGTTCACACTCGATTTCACCTGGTGAAAGAGTCAGATACTGTATATTAATCTAGACACTCACTTTACTGTGGGAATACTCAATTCAAAGATCTCATGGTCACTTTACTGGGTATGCCAAGTTCAAAGATCGTGGCACGATTAAAACAAAGTATCATAAAGAAGTTCGAATGACAAAAATCATGTCTATATTTCATCTGCTGAAACGTCCAACATCTTGAACATCAGTGTCACATCAAAGCAGGAACCACGACACTAGATTTGACATATTTATAAACAATTTGGGATCAGTACTATCACTGTGAAAGACAAAGGTAGTATGTTTGTGGCTGTTGCAAAAGTCAGATAATATACAAAACACTCACTTTACTGTGGCAATATTCACTTTACTGAATACTGACCAAAAGTCATGACTCAATAAGCCATGTATTTCAAGAAATTCTTATTATTTTGGCTCATGTGTTCATGCCCCTCATTTGTCAAAAATTATGAAATGGTCTGTCACAGGAGGGATGGAAGGTTGGGCATAAACAGACAGAGGGGTATTTAATAGGGGGAAGTATTGTAGTCTACCCATTGGAAGCTAAAATGAATGAGCCCCTATACAATATTGCTACAAATTGGCACTGAACAGTGGTAATATTCAGCTCTAACCTTTGTGGAAAAATAGCAAGATATTATTTACAGTTTGAGTTTCTAACACAAATTCTCCCAACTCTGGATAAAATTATTTGTGAATATTATTTGTGCATTGAGACTATTAGCCTGCATCTGAGCAAGCTGTCAAATACCAAGTTCTCCATACTGTATGATATATAGATGTTTCTGCTGAGCAACTGAAAAGATAAATATGGTAGTTGATCACTCTTCGGAGCAAAAGGGTGAAAAACAAAACCAACTACCATTTTTTGTCCTACAAAAAAAATCTAAAAAATAGTATAAAATTATATATTTATTGCTTGCGAGCAGATATTTTTTCAGGTGTCTAAGCAGCTTTTTTGTCTTTGCATAGTTCAGCATTCCTGTGTATGACACATCCTTCTCAAGCAGTTCAATATTTCTATCTTTCTGGGGTGGCACACTACAAATACTTTCTTCTTCTGTCTCAGTTTGTGTGACAGAACTGCATGTACCAAACTCAATACTGTCCTGTGCATCTTTGTCTTCATTCTGCTTTGTTTGCACTTCGGCTCTTTGTTTCTTAATCATTTTCATCCTTTGCTTCCTTTTCTTTTCATATATTCTCCTTTTTTTCTTTTGAGTGCCTTCCCATTGATTTACAGTACTAGTATTCTGAAACAAGACAAAATCAATGGATTTCAATGCAACAGTGCAAGCCTATTCAACTCACATAGTGACTGACCAGTCATTAGATATTTTGCTCTAATAAAGCGTAGGAACTGCTTGTAGGTTCGACAATGGTTGATCTGAGCACATAGTGAGTAATTAATATTGCTGCCAATCAAAGCAGGAAAGTAGCTACGACACTATAATTGACATATTTGAAAGACAAAGGTATTATCTGTGTGGCTGTTGCAGAAGTCAGATAATATTACGACCTTCACTTTACTGTAGCAATATTCAGTTCAAAGACCTCGAGGTCACTTTACTGAATATGCCAAGTTCAAAGATCATGACTCAATAAACCATAACTCAAATAAATAACACAAAAAATCTTTGAATGACAACTATTCAAGAAACTCGTATTTTGGCTAACATATTTCACAAATTGCCTCAGAGCAACACCATGTGTTCAAGATGGCGGCGAAAGAGAGAAGCTGATGACATCAAAATGGGAACAAGGGTGGCGTAAAAGTTACTTTATCCCGGTTGAGAAAGAGATAGAATGTCAAGCGTCGGACATAAGGCAGAAATGTGGTGCGAAAGATGGTGAGGTACACATCGTACAAATATCGGTTTGCTCTCCACATATAAGTCTTTCTAGGTACGCTTACCTTTCAGAGGAAGAAATATTCCAAACAAATGGCTCGTTACCTCGCGGCCATTGGAAGAAGCGCTTCAAGTCATTGTGCACCGTACTCCCGCCACACTACTGACGCATTGTGCAGGCTCGTGAAGTCAGCGGTATGAAACACCAGTGCGACAAAGAGAAGCAGTGACTGTCTCTACATTAGAGTTGAACAAGTTGCTTGATGCCTTCAATTAAACAGCGATACAACTGGAGAATAACCAAAAGTTGCTGCAAAGTTTGGCAACCTCACAGGATCTACTTGTCACAGAAGTGAAGCAGCTTCGAGAAGACAACAAGTTACTTCATGAAAAAATGGATGAGTTAGGAAGTGAAGGCTTCCACGAGGATGAGGGCAAGATCCCACCTGAAATTTCGGTGAGTATAAATGAACTATTTTTAATTAAGCTAACAGCTATTGTTTTATATAAAAAGTTAACAAAGATCACAAAGCAATTAAAAGTGCGCGGTTCCACTAATTAGAAAAGCGCGGCGTATTTAAAAAAGCCGTTCTAGTTGTAGTTGCAGTCCCACTGTAGGAAGAACAGAAAAAGGGACATGAAGCAAAAAACATGAGACATGAGTTGAGAGCTGTTGATCGCCTTGTGGTCTAAATACATGAATGGAGGTTTCTAAAAACATCTACACGCGGTATTTGCGGAATTTGCGGCATTGTTTAAAAGTAAACAGTCTATATGAACTTAGCCGCTAAAGCAGTTCCTGTTTTCAAAGTATCTCTGTGCGGTTCAAGTTGAAAATGACTTTAAAATTTTTGAGGCTGTATAAAAAAGAATAATATAACACATATGGTATATTGCGGCACAACCGGCAAAGGCGTAAAGCAAGGAGATATCTGAGATTTCATGTAAAAATGCATACATATCTTTCTTGTCCCTGTAAGAGTGGTTTTCAATCATCATGAGCTGCGCAGTCATTTCATATTTTGTGCTTTGTGGATATTCCTAATACCTAAAAACGTTATTTTCAGAATGATGTTCACCTCTTGAACAATACATTTGAATCAGAAGAGAGATACATACAGGGTTGTCAGGCCCCCAATGTGGAGGACTGCAGCTGCAGATTCCTTGATGAGAAGGCTACAAGGCAAAGTAGAGGCTAGCCAAGAAGAACGCCCCAGAAACCCAGCACTCCTTCAACGTGAAGCAAGCCCAGCTTACTCGTAACTTGGGCTACAATTGGTGAAGGCATTTGCCAACAGAGGGTTAAAACTCCACACCACAGAGGAGGTCCCCTTCTCCTCAGAGGGAACACTCCGGTTCAAAAAAAAAATGCTTATATTCTCACCCTTTGATTAAGAAGTACAGCAATTCACTACTGAACGAAGCTATGAAAGAAGCAGTGATGTATTTTTAGACTGCACTATTCCATAACAATAAAAGCATTTTGACTATAAATGGGTGTCATTGCTCAACTTATGAGTAAAAAGAATAAAATAGCAGCTGTAGTTTCCGTATACATTCGTTCGGAAACTACACGTAAAAATGAGACATTTTCGATAACGGAAATATTATGGTTTTCAGAAATTTTTACTAGTTGACGACAGCATTCAAATCGTATACTTGAAAGCGCTAGGTTTTTCGCAAGTTTTCAAGTCGAACACCTAAACAAATTGAAGCCCCACAAAATTCAAATTGCATACTTCTGAAAACTTTAGATTTTTTGCGTGTTTTCAAGTCGAGCATTAAAATAACCTTAAAGTGCAATAGCATTCGAATCGGCATACTCTTGAAAGCACTAGGTTTTTCGCTAGTTTTCAAGTCGAACACCCAAGAAAACTGGAAGCGCTGTAAAAACTCAACTCGAATACTCTTGAACACGGAAAATATTCCTGGTTTTTTAGGGCTGGCTCACCAAAATACCTTGTGTGTTCGTTAGGATTCTGACGTGTGATACACCGACAACTTTAGATTAGTCAAGAGTATTCGATTCGAATTCGGAAAAACAGTCTGTTTTCGTGTTGCATACTCCAGGTTGACCTAACGTCATAACAGTCTGAATACGACCGAATACGCCAGAACACGAGACGTGTGTTGATCCGTTTTCGAGCATGTGCTGACCCGAATACTTGGCTTTTCACACAGTGACACCTTTACACTTAACGTCGTCTGATCTTCCTTCAAAACCTATTTCATTCAACTTTGCCCTCAAACCTACAAACTCAGAAATCTCGACTCCGTTCGTCTCATCTTTAAACACTCCTAAAACTTTCTTATTCAAACCAGAAGGAATATCGCTTAGATGATCTTTTGAGATCTTGCTGGTGTCAAAATGTGTTTTCACATCAGGTGTAATTGTCTATATAAATCATCTGTCTCGATTTCATAAGTGACAGAATCTCTGTCGGTGAAGAGAAGCCTTGCCCTGTCTCTGTAGTTTTTCTTAATGTATCCATAGTGAAAGTCGAACATGATCAGTTTACTAAAATCGAGAATAGCCATTCCAAGGTAAATTGGCTTGTTGTAATAAGTCTTAGTCTTACCCAAGTGAACAGCCACCAAGTTCTCACTAAACACTTTCCTACCTCGGTAATTCGACTTTTTGACAAAATAATCTCAAAAAGTCCCTTCATTAGTTGTAAGTTTGATGTTCACCCGATTTCTAATGTTCTCCATCGCTTTTCCGAAAAGGGAAATATTCATCGTGTAAAAATTCTTCTCAAACTTGGTCTTACCTTTCGTTCTCATCTTTGTGTTCAAACCGATATAATCCTTCATAAAGTATTTTTCATCAAAAGTTATGATCCTGTGAACCTTTATCCTCAAACCCATCTTCACGTAGTATTTCAAAAACTTGTGATGAAGTACATAAAAAGTAGAAACTTAACTTTTTCACTTTGTTGATTTTTCTTCTCTCTGGTGCTAATGGGGTAATCATTATGAAAATGTTGTAGCTCCTTTGGATATTCCAAATCAACCTCAAGTATGCATGGCTTAATCTTTCTCATCAACTCTCTCAACTCTTTTCCACCTCTTCAAATTATTTCGTTCACCAAGTTAACCAAAACATGTGGTGCCCACTTAAAGTTTGAATAAGGCACTTTCTTAGACATGGATAAACCATAAAGGTTATTAGCATCCAAGTATTTTTAAAATTTTCGTCGAGAATTCTTGTCATAATTTTTCATATACTTATTATTTGCCTTTGAATACCTCTTCACAATCATCGACACACCGCCTCTTATTCCTCTTTCAAACATCAAAAACATGTCATAATCTTTTAGTAAATCTGGTTCAGCTTTACTCATCTTAAAGAAAGCATCGCAAGTCAACCCACCTGAAGTGTAATAATTAGCAGGATCCAAACCATAAGCCTCCATACAAACACTCCAAACTTTTCAAACATGTCAGCTAGTAGTAACACATCTGTTTTCAAATAAATGTCATGATACTCTTTGAAAGTCTTCATCTTAAAAGTTTTCCAAACGTTTTTTGCGTGTTCATAATCGCTTTTTGAAATATCCCGTTCATTCAATATTAAGTAAAACATCTCAATAGGTGCTAACTTCCTCTCAAGAAATATCTCAAAAGAGTCAAAGTAATCATAAGGAAATACACTTTTCATCTTCACAAGCGAAAGTTTCTCTCCTTTGAAAAACTTGGACGTTATCTAGAAATCTTGAAAGTCCAAAGTTTGTACCATTCCATCAAGGCTACTCAACAAAAATTTATAACTCAATAAACTTTTCTCTCATATTTATAGGTTTCTTTTTTACTTCACCTTCATCGTCTTCACACTCTCATCAACTTTAACATGTTTCATGAAAGAAATGTACTTCTCCTCGTTTAGAGGAATACAGGATAATCTCTCTCCTTCCTTGGCTAATTCTTTTATGAACAAGTGAGCATCGTAATTTTGTAAGTTATGAAAAATGATAGGTACAAACATTTGTCTTAACTTTTAAATTACACTTCGAGTGAGCTGCTCCTCTAAACTTTCCAGTGATATTACAATGGTCTCTACTTTTGTTCTTAACCAAACTTGTTGCAACGAATTCACCCTCTGAACCCTCACAAACGTGGCAAACAGTTTGACTATGGTAAGATTCCTTATCCTTTTCACCAAAAACCATCTTCTTTGGATGCTTTAAAATTTTTTCATGAATCTCTCTAATCTCTTCATCAATCATAGTTAAACTTTCCAACAACGTTACCTTCTGTCTTTCTTCATATAAATTACTTGTTTCGGTTTCATGATTTTTTCGTCGAAACAAACAACCACATAGGAAAACCCACTTGGTATATGTTCCTGAATATTCGTTGTAAGACTTTTTGCCGTCTTGTTGGGTTAATCGTTCATCTCTCTTTACCAAAACTTTCTTCCTGAGACACATGAATCTCCTATAAGCCTCTTCACCCATTTTCGACTCGTCATTCACAATTACTGTTGAAGGACTCAAAATCAGTGTAAATAACAAAAGGAACTTTGAACTTCTTGAATTTATTCTTAAACTTATATGATGACTGTAATATATTTACATTGGATCTAGACTCGGTCGGAGCCTGGGACCGATCGAGTTGCACGTGTATTAGGTTTTAGTTCGGCACCATTTTGTTTTTGGTAGCTGCCTGTTTATCGAACTCCGATATGTTACAGTGGCGATGAGGATTCGGAATTACAGAACGGCTACTAACCGAAGAGTGATGTACACCTGGTCAAGGGAAGTCAAGACACCAAATGGCAATAGGAAAAATCGGCAAATTCAACAAAGAGAAGGAACTCTTCGAGTGTTACGTCAAACACTTGGAGCAGTATTTTGAGGTGAACAGCGTAGAAGAAGAAAAAAGGAGAGCAATTCTCATAACAGTATGTGGTCCACAAACCTACGGACTACTGAAGAACCTAATTGCTCCAGCTTTGCCAAGCAAGACAGAATACGAAGAGTTGGTGACAGCACTAAAGAACCATTACGCGCCAAAACCCCTTATCATTGCTGAAAGGTTCAAATTTCACAAGAGAAACCAAGCGGAGAATGAGTTGGTGTCATCCTACATTGTCGAACTAAAAAGGTTAGCCACCAAATGTGATTTTGGTGCTTTATTGCTGCAAGCTCTTCAAGAGAGATTGGTCTGCAGGCTCAGAAGCGACGCAGTGCAGAGGAAGTTGTTGTCAGAAGCTATCCTGACATTTGAGAAAGCCACAGAAATTTCTGTAGCATTGGGGTTGGCTGAAAAGAATACCCGTGAGTTTAAACCAAGCTCAATGGCAGAAAGTTTAGCCAGTATCGACAAATTGTCCAAAGGGAATCAACGATTCACCGCTCGGAAACACTTGGGAGCAGCAAACAAGGCAACGAGCAGCGTCACTTGTGGTCATTGTAGGGCCAGACATTCGTCAAGTGAATGTCAATTTAGGAAAGACAAATGCCATGCTTGTGGGAAACAAGGATACATAGCAAAAATGTGTCACTCAAAGCAGTCAGCTTCAAACCAAGTACAACCCACAAGGTACTTGGAGGGAGACAATAGCAAGGAGCTTCCAGACGATAGTGAGGAGCTTGGGTTGTTCAGTCTATACAGCTAAGGAAGGCTCAGTTTACAAGGTTGATGTCAACATAGATAGGAAACTGGTAAAGATGGAAGTGGATACGGGAGCAGCAGTGTCCGTGTTGCCTGAAGGCCTCTACTGGGATAAATTACAACATCTGCCATTCAAAGAGACACACACCAGGTTAAAAACTTACTCAGGGGAACGAGTACCCCTGCTTGGTATCATTGAGGTACCAGTGAAATATCAAGGCCAGAGGGAGAATCTACCTTTGGTGGTGGTCAAAGGAGCCAGACCAGCACTCCTAGGTAGAAACTGGCTGAGGAAGCTGAAATTGAACTGGTCCAACAACTTTTCAGTTGTGCAAGAAGGAGTAGCAGAGCTGCTGCAGAAACACAAAGCGGTTTTTCAAGACGGATATCGCACCTTGAAAGGATTCAAGGCCCAGATTAAACTGCAATAGGGGACAACGCCTGTGTTCTGTAAGGCCAGAACTGTGCCTTACACGCTGAAAGAAACTGTAGAGCAAGAACTGGAGAGACTGGAAGCCAACAGAATCACCTCCAAAGTGGAACACAGTGAGTGGGCAACACCAATTGTAGTAGTTCCCAAACCAGACAACACTGTACGTCTATGTGGAGACTATAAGGTGACAGTCAACCAGAATGTAGAAGTCCCACAGTATCCCCTACCAAATGTTGAGGAGATATTTGCAACTTTGGCAGGGGGAAAGTATTTTACCAAGCTTGATCTGTCCCATGCCTACCAACAGTTAGACCTACACCCTGACTCCCAGAAACTGTTGACCATCGACACCCACAAGGGGCTATACCAGTACCGCCGACTAGCTTTTGGCATCTCCTCGGCTACCGCCATCTTCCAATCCACCCTGGAGCAAATATTACAAGGTTTGGATCATGTCAAGTGCAGATTGGATGACATACTAATCAGCACAGCGACAGTGGCCAGCCATGTGGAGCTATTGGAGGAAGTCTTAACCTGGCTTGAGCAACATGGGCTCAGATTAAATCGGAAGAAGTGTGTGTGTTCTTGTTCAAGTTCAAGTTCAAGTTCTTTATTCACACTTATTTGTATTTACAGCAAGATATTTGAAAATAGTAGCTATAGATAAAATTAAGGAAGATGAAGAAGGAACAAATTACATTCATAAGAGAAAAAGTACGTAGTGGGCAAAGGAGCAGAAGCTTTTGAGTTGTCCACTACCACAGTGAAATTACTGAGGGAGGAATACTTCATTGGAAGGAGGAAGGAGACTTGGAGCTATAACTAGTAGATGAACGGTATAAAATCTGATGTCTATATAGTAGCTGAAAATGTTATTCACAGGTGTAGAAAATAAATATATACTTCTCTTCAATGGAGTGCAAAACTAGTGGATGTATTTGGGACATGCTGTAGACCAAGAAGGCATTCATCCCCTGCCAAGCAAAATGAACGTCATACAGGAAGCCCCGGCACCGACCAATGCAACCGAGTAGAAGTCCTTTCTGGGATTACTCAAATATTATGGGATCCACAACCTTGCAGCAGTTGCATCAACTCCTACAAAAAAACAGTCCTTGGAAGTGGACTGAGCCGTGCCAAGCAGCTTTTGAGAGGTGCAAGAGACAGCTGCTAGGAAGTCAACTGCTGGTGCATTTTGACATGAAGAAACCGCTGAAACTGGCCACAGACGCTTCCTCATATGGAGTGGGGGCAGTCATTTCCCATGTAATGGAGGATGGTCAAGAAAGACCCATTGCTTTTGCTTCCAGAGCACTGACAGCTAGTGAGAGGAACTACTCCCAACTAGAAAGGAAGCACTGGGAATTATCTTCGGAGTGAAGAAGTTCCATCAGTACCTTTATGACCATAAATTCACACTGGAAGTGGACCACCAGCCTCTAATAACGATTTTGGGTCCCAAGAATACGGCACCAACATTGACAGCTGCACGGCAACAAAGATGGGCGCTTATATTAGCCACATACCAATATCACATTGTATACAGGAAGTCAGCGGACCATGCTAATGCGGATGCGCTATCCAGGCTACCCCAGACCATAGAGCCCGGGAAACCTCAAGTAGCAGAGGAAGCAGAGATTTTCTATTTCACATATTTGGATAAACTATCCATCACTGCGTCAGAGATATGCAAAGCTACCAGGAAAGACCCTACCCTCTCTAAAGTGTGGGAGTACACCATGAATGGCTGGCCTGGCAAGGCAGACAACCCCATTTTACAACCTTACCTTAACAGGCAAACTGACCTGTCAGCAGACCAAGGATGTGTGCTGTGGGGTCTCAGGGTGGTAATTCCAGCCGTTTTTCATGAAAGGTTGTTGAATGAACTGCACAAAGTCCACCCAGGGATGTGCAGAATGAAATCCATGGCTCGAAGTTATCTTTGGTGGCCAAAGTTGGGCCAAGACAGAGGACAAAGTGAGGAAGTGCTCCATTTGTCTAGCTATACGCAAGTCCCCCCCCCCCCCCCAGTGGCCCCGCTGCACCCATGGAAGTGGGCCACTCAGGTGTGGCAGAGAGTCCACATCGACTATGCCGAATTGAACAAGCGACAGTTCCTGATCGTCATTGACAGCCATTCTAAGTGCTTAGAAGACTTCCCAATGGAAACCACTACAACCTCAAAAACAGTTGAGACATTGCACACATTCGCTTCATTCAGAATTCCAGAAGAAATTGTTTCGGATAACGGGCCTCAATTTGCAAGTCAAGAATTTGCTCAGTTTGCCTACATGAATGGTATCAAACATACCTTGGTGCCCCCATATCATCCTGCCATGAATGGCGTGGCTAAGAGATCTGTACAGATCGCCAAAGATGCACTGATCAAGCAACTGTTGGAGGTGGAACAAGGACAGAAGAGACTAACCCTTCAACATAAGCTGGCGAATTTCCTACTCTTGAACCGAACCACACCCCATACTGTGACCAGAGTACCTCCAGCCAATTTTTTTCTGCCCAATTCAGCCTACTGAAACCAGACCTGGAGACCACAGTGACTCACAAGCAAGCACAACAAATGAAGTACCATGACCAAGGCAGGGTAAAATGGCGAGAAATCAAGCCTGGCCAAGAAGTTCTGGTGAAGAATTTCCTTGGAGGAAGAGAAAAGTGGCTTTCAGGAATCATACTCAAAAGCTGTGGACCCTGTAACTTCTTGGTACGAGTTGCAAACAAGACGCGCTATGTCCACATCGATCATTTGATGGAGACTAAAAAAGAAGTATCCAACCCTCTCACTCCGGCCAGTACCGCCTCAGAGGAGCTGCTCAGTTCTTTTTCAGCCAAGTCAGCTCAGCCGGTGTTGGATCCCCCGATGCTCGCTAAGGATGTACCAACATGCTTCCCCGACCACATTCCGGAGGAGGTTCCAGTGCCTACTTTTCAAGGAAGTTCCGCCCCGACACTTCCAATGGTTTCAGCTCCGTTGACCTCTCCACCTGTAGCCAGCCCTCCCCTGAGGTGTTATACTGAACGAGTCAGGAACCCGCCCCAGAGGCTAGACTTGTGAAGATATAGCCCTGTTGACACTATTTGTTTAGTTATTGTTCTAGTTGATGTCCCAAGTGACTGAACAGCCCTTTTCAGGAAGGGAAAAGTGTAATATATTTACATTGGATCTGGACTCGGTCGGAGCCTGGGACCGAGCGAGTTGCACGTGTATTAGGTTTTAGCTCGGTAGCCATTTTGTTTTCGGTAGCTGCCCGTTTATCGAACCCCGATATATTACAATAACCTTCATAAAGTAACAAATCTCGTCATTGTGGGTCTCAATGGAAAGAATCCTCTTTTCTCTTCTTGACATTCATCATATCCCACTAAACAAATCTTATGTCCTGGATTGTTTTTTTCAAAAAACGATGGTCCTTTCTTAATATCGACGGGAAATGTAATTCCTTCCCAAATAAAATCTTTGACCTCACTTCTTAATGTTGATTCTATCCTTTGTGGGTTTTCTTCCTTTGGGTTAAGTGCTCTCAAAATGGACCACTTAAAACATTCATCATCGTCATTTTGAACATTCGTCACGGCCTTCTTATTCATTATACTTTTTGGAAGATCCACGAAAATTCCTCCAGATATTGGTGAGAGCTTGTCCATCTCAATAGTCAAACACTCAATCCTCTCAAAGACCCAACCAGATCTAAATGAACAAATTCCTCCGACTTTTCCAACAATAATAATTGTGACATTATGGAAAATAAAGATTCAAGATCAGTACTTTCGTAAACAATTGGGATCCAAGAAAGGTGGAGAAGGAGATGTTTTTTAACACGTTCTCGGTTGACAACTGGATGCAGCTTTCCTTCAGCAAAAAACGAGAAGACTCTTTTGCCAACTGTAAGGGGTGTTTCCACAGCCATGCTAAAGCCCAAGCTGTATTTCCTGTAAAAAGCTTACACCTGAAAGGCAAAGCAAAAAAAAACCCATTTTAGTGGCTAGAGTTCAATAATAATACAAGAGCAAGCAAAACAGTAACAATGAAGCAGGCATTGGATGGGGCCAAGGAAATCTACCACAGTGTAAACCAAGTATTTCAAAAATGGTCTGGTGTGTCCCTTGGAGAGGAACTGACTAAAGTGCCAGAGGCTAATGTTGAAAAAAAGAGAAGTATACAGGAGAAAAAGAAGGCACGCAGAGATGTATTGAGGAAGGCAAAGGAAAAGGTTGAAGAAAACTGGAAGAGAACCTCAATGCTCAGGTACCACAGTACTGTAGACTTAAGATGCTGTTGCCTGGTTTTATGTCTGTGTTGTGTGTGTTTGTGTGTGTATGTGTGTGTTATGTTTGTGTTGTTGTGTGCAAACTTAAATACTGTTAATTACTTGTCTGCTCAATATCCCATCAGTAGACTTACATCTACTCGTCAATTTCTATTTATCAAATCAGCATAACATAATAACTTTTCCATTATAATACTTTCTGCTCTTGGCTAATAATTCAAGTACATATACCTAATAAAATGATCATAATATCATTCAAAATAATTATTTTCAGATGCCTTGGTAATCGCCAATCCTATGCTGGTAGGCAAAGAGAAAGACTGGCATCCAGCTTTGAAAGCAGGCAAGAAGCAAAGGAAAGACGAGATGCATATCTGATGGAAGTGAGGGAGGGAAAGCAAAAGGAGAAAAATCACAGTGGGAACCTGGAGAAATTATCTGGCAAAAAAGGTTTGAAGTTGGAGGAAGAAGGATACCCTGCTGGCACCATTATCAACTGGTCAGAGTTGGCTAAAAGATATCAAGTGAAAAACAAGAAAGGTGAACTGGCAAAGAATGGAGGACAAATGGTTCAAGACTGGAAAATTAATCAAGGGGTAAACATTCACCAGTTTAAGAGACCAACACACAACATTGGTGAAGAGCGCCGAGCAAGAAGAAAAAAGCTTCAAGGAGCAGGAAGTAAATTAAATAGCACCTCCAGTGTTAGTGTATGCAGTCTTCAGTTACTGACAACAAAATTTCATCATTTTCCAGAATAATTGCACATGAATGCCATACGGTGTTAGTTAAAATGGAACCAAAAACAATAACCACATAACTATCTGTGTGTGTATAACCGTTCTTTGAACTGTTAATTCATTTACATGCAATACAGTGTGATGATTATTTTTTTTACTTCAGGTGAGATAACAGTACCTACACAGGAGAGTAATGCGAGCATCAAGTCAATGGTGAAACTAAAGAACACTGCTGGTGAATTTTCTGTTGGAGACCTCATTGTTCCCAAGTTGATTTTGGGCAAAGACAAAAACATCAAACAAATTGAAGTCACAGCAGAAGGAAGAAAAAGGCCTTTGGAAGAGGTTAGAAAAAAATTCTCAGAAATCAATCTGAATTCATCCGGAGCCACCCTGATCAGCAGTATGATGAAATGTCAACGCTGGAGGTTGCAGCACGATTGCAAGACCTAAATGAATTTGACGACAGCGAGGGACTTACAGTAATGAGAAACAAGCTGAAGAAACTGGAGAGAACAAGGCACCTAATCATTTGGCATGACCACTCAACCGTGGCAAACCATGGCCATTTACTGTTCATGGTCACAGTTTTGTATGACCCTGCATTCCACCTTACAGCAGATGAGTATAAAGAAAGAACTGGAAAAGATGTTGACATTCAGGCTGCTGTTGAACAACCAGAAGTGTACATCATTGCAAGGTATGCACATGTGCATAGGAGAAGGTGCACACAATGTATATAAATCATTAGGAAAAAGGTTTAAGCTCACATTTGGAACCAATATTAATACTGCTGGAATCTAAAGAAAGGCAATGTTTCACATCCGTGAAAATGTCTTATGTACTAGAGAATGTGAACCTGAATGAATTCCAATATATTATTGTTAGTTATTGTTATTGTTATTGTTATTGTTATTGTTATTGTTATTGTTATTGTTATTATTGGTTCAATTCAGTCACAGATATATTTATATTATTTTATAGGTGTGGAGATGCAGACATTGACCAGTTAGCATACACAGAAGCCCGGTGTGATTGTCTGAGGAAACTGAGGCACTCACTTGAACTTCCCTCTGGTGTTCACATTCATGATAAAATGCGTTTCTGTAAGGGTGATGGCCCTGCAGTTGAGCTAGAGTGTGAAAGCAAAGGGGAGGGAACTTTTACTGTGCTGGTTGTTCTGTGCATGCTAACCGGGTCTACGAACTGGACCATGTCACAAGATGCAAGGTGGTTGCATACCATGAATGGCAGCAGTCAGTCCTCCGTGGCCCTATTGGAAGGAAACTCTCCTGGCAATGCACACCAAGCCCTTTGAAAAAATGCTGAAGGTTGACCTGGAGAAAGAAGTGGCAGCAAGAGGATTAGTGGCACAAGGTGAGCTCAAGCCTGACCTACAACAAGCACTCACAAATCATCTGAGAGGGAAGATCCGAGTACCAGCCTTGCTGTTTCTAAACCCCGATGCTCCTCTTGAAACCTTCAATTTAGAGGATTATGAAGTTCTACCATGTGAGCCCATGCACGACCTGGCTGGACACATTGGAAATTTGTTACAGGAACTTCCTGAACACATCCCTGAACAAGGAGCAGCACTACTTCAAGAAGTTGTAAAGCTGACTTTAGAAGACAAGGACAAAAAAGTTGAGACAAAAAGCTCCCTTGGAGGTGCAGCAATTATTAAACACACTTGTTGAAATGCAGGAGATTCTGTATACAGATGAAAGGAAGAGGTCGCCAAGCCTAATCCTTAGATATCATAATTTAAGCTTCTGCCATGCCATGCTCTGCAATGAAATTTTGGGACACCAGCCAAAAACACTGACATGCCGGAAAGTGTATGAAAAGCATTTCCATGGCCTAATTAGTCATGCACCATCACAGCTTCGGATCATGTCAGGCACAGCAATGAGTGCAGAAGATGAAGAGCAGGCACTCAATTCTGTCAAAGGAATCACAGAGTCCACATCATCAAATCATCCTGGTCACATCATAGGTAACATTTTAATCAGGCTGCAGGCCAAGGAATCTTTGCAGAAGGAAAACGGGGGATCACGTTCTTCTGAGCAGAGCAGTAAGATAAGCAAGCTTTCTCAGAGCCTACTTGAATTTCCAGACACTCTTGTTCCAGCCTACTTTCTACAACAACACCCTAGAGAATGGCAAGCCCATCTAGAGAAGATCAGTGATTACCTTGTCCCAGGGCCTGGTGTGTGGTGGGACTTTGATGGTGAAAATGTTCTATTTCATGATTCCAAGTCCCAACCTCCAACCAGACCAGAGGGTCCAGCACTTCACCACTTCCGACCAAGCACTGCAAGCAAGGAAGCGGCCTACCTTGGAGAATGCTGGTCCCTATGCCTTGAGAATGGTAACCCCCTGCCAGCTCACTTTCTGTACCTGCCTGATTAAAGTGGTGGCCCAGATAGAGTCGCCAAGGTTGCAACTGGTTTCCTGTTGCCATCAGAGCAGAATGACCACAGTGATGATGACAACATTCCAATAGCTGAGAGTGATCACCTGGATTTTGATGAAGAATCATGTGAAGAGCAGATAATTTCTGTAACTATCACAGACCCAGTGCCAGATCCAGACATTCCTGATCTAGACCCAGCAGTTTTTCTTCCAGATCCAGTTCCAGACCCACACATTCTCCAAGACCCATTTCCAGACCCACACATTCTCCAAGACCTAGCTCCAGGCCAACACATTCTCCAAGACCCAGTTCCGGCGCCAGATTTTCTTGCAGACCAAGTTCCTAGCCAAGTTCTACAGCCAGACATCATACCAGACCCTGTGATAACAGATCAGACAAGTACTCCAGAACATTCCTACCTTACTCGCCTTAGTAAGACACTGGCAGAAGTCTTGGGACACACAGCACAAGTCAAACAGCTGGATCGCCTGAAGAACGAAGTAAAAGATGCTCCTCAGGACAAGTATTCATTTGATCGTTTTATGAACAGCCTTGCTCTAGTTCAAACCAAAGTACTCGCACACAGAAGCCAAAAGTTCGTTTCCCAGGCAACAGATAGGTCTTGCACTCTGCGCATGTGTGAGTACAACCATAAATGGATCCCATGTCCATAATAAGAATACTGCTTTCTTCCCGGCAACTTCAACTAATCGCGCGTGCTTTTGAGGGGTGACGAGCTGCTTCTTCTTCTTTGTTTAGTCATGGCAATGTCTCATTTCGAAATGACAGATTGTGCAAGTGCTCCACTTGCCGACATTCGGGAACTTCGCAAAAAGCGCTTAAAGTGAAATATGAAAAGAAAGCAGGATCTGAAGGCACTCTCCAAAAAAGCCAGGCAGAATCGGAGGGTAGAGAAAATGTGCTCTAAGCGAATTCGAGAAGAAAGGAAATCGTTCCAACAAGAATTAGACCAACTTCAGCACAACAAAGATGAGGAAAGAAGCAAGGGTCTCTACTTCTGGAAAATGTGGAGACATGAAAGAAATGTACCAAAAAAGAGGTTAAAAGTTTGATCTACGTATCCCATCATAGGGGCAGGGACTTAATTAGAGGGGTTGCCATTTTTGGATTTAATAAAGAAATACAGGTCTTTCAAATCACGAATAAGAAAACAGTTGGATAAAAACTTGTATTGTAAATTCATTTAATACCTTTAATTATAATTTAATCCCTTGTATGGTATGTAAAATATAGCGATGTAATCACACTAACACTGTACAGTAACAGCCTTGTTGAATTTGTCTCATAACAGCATGAAACAACTTGTCCGAAAGAACCTTGAACCCCTCAAAGGAACTGACAACAATTATCTTGGCAAAGGTGTATTTGGAACATGCATTAAGAAGGAGTACAGGGGAATCACGGTTGCAGTTAAACACTACACAAATAAAGTTTCTGTTTCTTCTGTGGAAAAGGAGGCCTCACTTTTATCTGATTTGGACCACCCAGGTCATAGAAGTTAACTGGTACCTCCAGTACCATATATTGCTAATTCTGAAATTCATTCTAAACTTTTACTTTCATCTCAATTTGCAGGTTTACCTTTGTTGTTTGGAATATGTACTGAAGCTAAACCATACTTGCTGGTTACACAATTCCATGGTGTTGATGGAAAGTGTGTTAAATTCAGCCAAGCTATCCTATCTTGTATTATTTCCAATGCTAAAGATTACATGAGTGTCCTTCTTAAATGTGCAGATGCACTTTCTTTCATTCATTCAAAACAAATTCTACACAATGATATCAAGGGAGATAACGTGATCATTTCAAAGATCAGTGATATTTTTTCCCAGTCATTGTTGATTTTGGAAAAGCTGTTAATGTGGTGGAAGAAAAGATGTATAACTTAACTCCCAAGGAAAAGGATAAGAACAGAAAATACCATCAGCACATTGCACCAGAACATGTTCGTGGTACCCACTAACAATTGACAGCAAGTGATATTTACTCATTTGATTTATTGATTTCCTGTGTTTGTAAACAATACACATACAAGACTCTTGAAGAATTGTCAGTTCAGTGCCTTCAATGCAATCCAAACAAAGGACCACTTCTTGGTTATTTGCAAAACGAGTTTCACAAGATCGTCCATTATCATTATTAGCCTGGTTTTTGGTCAGTCTTGTGGTTTGCTTACTCCTTTCGAGCCATAGGATTGCAGTAACACCCACATGAATGTGTCTTCTTGGTCATCTGTAAAATATTTAAAATATAGTAAAGTTATTTTAGTTTCAAACAAATCTCACACTTAAACGTAAAATTAGTATATTAAATACAATTGGTCAGTTTATGACCGTAAAATATATTACCCAAACTATCAGAGGTCCAATTTCGCAATGTTTGTAAACAATTTATAGTTTACTTTCAATAAAGTATCCTTATATTTCCGACTATTAAACAAAGCAACATTATTATATACGGTAAGTACTTGTAGCTTGCAGCCGATGGGGCCGTGTGGTAAAATTCAATGCTGTAGAAAGCAGACAGGGATATTCTGTGGTTTAAGCCTCGCGCTTTTACAGCACGACTTGATATCGTACCTTGCGCGCTCCTAATACAGTTCTTCGTGCTTTCGGGGAGCTCCCATCGCCAGGTTATCAATTGCTTTCTTCGTACTCACTACTGGTACGTGTTCTATTTTATCATGTTTCTTGTATTTTCCTGCAGAACCATAAATATAAATAATTTATATGGATGCAGCGATGGACGAGGGTGAAAACTTAGTGATATGACACAACTTGATATCATAAAATGTAATGTACTCACCTTTAATGCAACTCTGTCTTGTTGTACAAGTTGAAGATCCATCCACTTTTTTTCTTTGTGTTGCTCCTTGCCTGGCCACCATTAATGGCCCACGCAATGCGAACATGATACTAGTAGCCTGTCGTAACGTAGCAACTGGGTGACGTAATTTAGCTCTGCTGGGGGATGTCTTTTTCGTTGACCCAGGCCTTAATAAACTTGAGAAATAGTCTTTCAAATGATATGAAAAATCTATTTGGGGAAAGTGTAATGTGCCCCATGAGACAGCGCTCAAACTAGCACACAACTACGAAATCAACAACTTTGAGATTGCCAACAGGCCGTGACAGATAGCGCATATTCAGGGCTCAAAATGGCGACCGATATGGTCACCAATGCGACCAAAACAGTACCTTTGGTGACTAAAACCTCTCCAGCAGTCGCCAAATTGGCAACTAGCTATAGACTAAAACAATGACACAATTTTGCATGCTATTCCTGGTTTGACAGCAAAATTCCGTGCAGAGACACGACAGACGCAGTTATAACGTAACATCGCTTTGGATGCAACTTCATGTAATACCACATTAAATGCGGGCACTTAACATGTGACAGTTCGGCTTCTTTTGATTGGCAGATAAGGAGAAACGTACATAAATTACGAAGCATTCCTCAAATGTTCTTGGCTGTCACAACGTTGGTCAGTTTTTCACACATGAAACTTAATTATTGGCTTACGGTGATGTTAGTGTGCGGAACGTTTATTTACCGAATGAGAGATTTTGTAGATCTAAAATTTTCTATTTTCATTTGCTGAACAAAATAAAACTAGTCATGTCCTGTCTGGTGATAAATGATAATGGTCCTTCTGTAAACAGTGGAGTATGGTCACTATGTAAATTCCCGGATGCCTTGTAACCTTGAAATAATGCAACCAGACCACCCAAAGCTTGGTCTGCCTGTGGTTTTACAGACTCAATTGTCTCAGTTTGTTTCAAAGGCCAACAGATTAAATGCAAATTAGTTTTTGTAGTATGAGTTCCACACAAGAAGTCGCCGATTTGGCAGATTTTAAACAATTTCTTTTAACTGATGCAGTCGAAAATGCAAAATGTTTTACATCTAGTGGAGATCGTTCTTGTGCTGCCAATTTCAGCAGCACAGTGTGAGCAGGCTGTGTCAGCACAGAAACGGATCAAAAGCAGTGCCCGGACAGCCATCAGTGTACCAGTACTGGAGGACTTGATCCATTTGTCTTCTGAAGGTCAACCTGTTGCCGACTTTGATCCAACTCCGGCGGTCAATCGATGGTTCCATCGTGACAAGTCCAAGGGACAACGACAAAGAATACCTCACTTCCTCAACAAGAAATCATAACTGATTAAAACGTAACTCAAGCGGGCAAAGTAAAGCATTGACTTGACACTCAAGTCTATTTGAAATTGTGTGGTCTCTTGAAGTGAGTCACAATTTTTCTCGGCCCAGGCCTCCAACAGTAAAAACATGGCGGACGTGTGCTTTCGGAGATGATTCATTATAACGTGAGGTTATTCTAACTTGTTGAGGTAGACTATGCAAACTCCAGATCTAAATGTAGTTAAAGAAAGTTAGTTATAGTTTAAATGTAAAAATTACATATAAACATTGTCATCGATGCAATATCAGCATATTACGACACTTACGTTCGAACGTTCTAATTCTAGTTACGAATGTTTTTCTTAAGTCTTGACATTACTTGTGATTAAAGGATGAACAGTCAAATTGAAGAGTCCATTCATGTATGCTTGCACGTCTTTGGTTGCTCGTTTTGAGACATTTTCGACTAATCATATTTTGCGACTGAAATGTAAAAATTGGCAACTAAATGTTTGTACATAGTCGCCAAATGGCGACTGGACTTTTTTTTTAATTTCGAGCCCTGATATATAAATTTTCTCAACAAAAAAAACGGCTGTAAACCGCTAAAACTATTTGCTTTCTTGTTTTCATTGATTTTTAGCTTCTCTTTATTAGTGTATATCGCATGCATTCTCAGGAGCTTTCCCTCAGTTACATGGCTCATATCTTCACGTAAACATGCTATACAAAAATCTTTTCTTGTGAATGAATGAATGCTGTGACGCCAATTCTTTTAGAATACCAAGATAGTCTGTGGAGCAAAATTACAGTAAGTTTTCTGACACTCACTACTTAAAGTAAGCAGGTTTCTCTTTTTTACCCCTTTGTTACGATGGCTATTTATAAACAGATTCCGCTGCCAATTTTCAGAATTTTCCCAGCTTTTATCACATGCCCTGGGAAGCTACGTACTGCAATGGCATTCTCGTGTTCTTTTCAGAGTAAAACCGGCACAATATGCTCATTTGATCGGTTAGATAAAAGAATCTTGAGATCTACTCAAGGATACTATGAGGACTTACTCAAAGGATATTATGTCCCACTGTTCCCTTTGGACATTTTCTGGAGTGACCACGGAAAGGGAGCTCATACTTGCTAGAGCGGGTGTTTTTGGCGATGAGAAGACTTGTGGATTGGACACAATTTGCCCACACCACAAGCGAGAACTTGGGCTTGGCTGGCGGTAAAATTCTAACAAGTGTTGCGTGCCGCAAATCGCATCCACGCATGGGTCAAAAAGGAAAGCAGACTGAGTAGTTTCCAAACATATGTCGGAAATAATCTTAAAGGCGACAGGTGTCCTTGTTCAAGTTGGATCAGGTGAGTCACATTTTAAAGGAAAGACAATATTATTTTCCAGCAGTAGCAGCCTATTTCAGCTGCATTTACACAGCAGACCTTTCCTTTGCTCCCGTTTAAAACACACTGTTCACTAACGCTCTCTGTGGGGGAGGGGTGAGTCAATTAACACATTTGTACTCAGTGTCACTCTGATCTGTCTCAACTATCCAGGAATTTGTAGGGACTGCAGGATGAGTGTGTTGAAATGTCTGAGTCCGGTGTTCCAGATGTTGCAAGTCCAGTCTACAGCGACACTGATGTAAAGGGAGCAGCAGCATGTGCCACGCCCATAACAGACATGGAGTCACTCTCGCATACACTTGGCAATTTTGGTATGGACAGTGATTGTGTGAAGTGGATTAACTCTTGTTTCACTAGTTTGTGCATCATAAATGTATGGGATAAGATACAACTGCATGCATGTTATGTGCACGCTATATGAGAAATTCACCCAATGGGCAGGGGTAACGGGCCTGTTTATCAACTGCTTTTTGCTTTTGTTTTCTTTTTACATTAGATGTACCCCAACAACGAGATGTCTCAATCACCACCCACTGGCATCTTTATACCAGAAACACCACAAAGCACTTACAAACCACCAGAAAACTTCGACGCGATGAGACCACACCGTCAGGTTCCAGTAGAGACAAACTAAACAAATTCTTGTCAAGCAGAGATATCAGTCCCATCAAGTCTAAACTAACTATAGCATGGCATTTAACCAAAGAAAGGACTAAACGACATTACACCATGAAAGCACAACAAGCCGTTCTTAGACAAGGTTGCACCGGGGGATACAGTGTGAACTTTGTTCCTGTAAGACCCAGGTGAACAATGCGACAACCATCCATGGCCGAGACAGCAGATAATTCTGAAAGTGCAGGCAAAAGCAATGCTTCGTCCGGTGCTGTCCAGTCTTGATCATTTGTGTATCCGGAGGAAGGATGTGTCAGGACGTTTATACGGCATTCATCACTCATAAAACACTTGGACTGTGGAAAGCACAAGCGTGCACTAGAACATGAAACGCTCTATGACAAGGCCATGATAGAATACACGACTAAACTGAAATGTGGCGCAAGCAAATCTCCAATGTTCAGAGAAGGAAGTGGATCATCGCTAGCAACCACACATCTCACAATGGGATGGGCATTAAAATAGTCACAATCACGTCGCACAAAATTTTCCGACAAGCAAAAGCTGTACCTGAATGCCAAGTTTCAAATTGGAGAGACAACCTGCAAGAAGGCCGACCCGTCCGATGCTTTGAAAGCTATGAGGACTGCGAAAGATAGCAACGGAGATAGACATCTGCAACTTACAGTTGAACTCCAAGCTTAGCTCCTTTTCTGTGTCAATGTTACGGAATATCTGTGAAGCCTTCAGACTTAACACACCGGAAATTACAATCGGGCAGAAAAAGCCATTCGTGGACTTTCTAACCTGGTACAGGGCTGCAGCAGCAATGGCAAGGGCTGATAATGCTACCAGTGTCTGGGGCCGATCCAGCGTTTTCAGACAGCTTCCAGAATCGTTTCTGCATACGTTTAGAAACAATGTTTGTCCCCGAGCGTAAGAGAGGGTAATAATGATGACACTAATGCAGTAGTATTGCCTTATTTAGAGGCTCCAAGCGAGTCGCATCTCGAAATTTAATGTTCGTCTCAGTCTGGCGTACAACCTCGTTCCCAGGCTCTCAGGCCAGAACTGTAAACCACCATTTTTTTGGCAACATGCGATAGAGTACGAAAGGAAGTGATTTTGTACAACAAGATGCAGATACAAGGCCAAGCAGTTCAACAGACAGCTGTAAACTGCCCGGATATTTTGCCAGTGTATTGGAGGCAAGCTTGCTAGCCGTGAAACGAATTCTTTAAGGTGTCGACTGGCCGACCTGAACACACTCCCAGATGTCAGTATTGTTTTAAAAAACGCAGACACTTCAGAAAAGATTAGCAAAATACAGTTGGTGGAAATCGAAAAATCACCGTGGCAAATTTCACCTTTTACAGTAACAGGATTGTAGTTTTCAGAATCCAAGTTTTGACAAGATGACGATGCACAGTACAATGGAAAATGGAATGTAACCGGGTTGAAGAATAAATGTACATATACGGCCAAATAGTTTTTCACTTATGTCTTTTGGTTTTTGTCTTTCGTTTCCACACTTTTCTTTGATTTTGTCTGATTTCTCCTATTCGCTCTTGGGTGTTTACCGTGTCACCTCCCTGAATCCAACTGCCACCAGTGCATGCGGGTTTTCTTGGTAGGCTGCAATTTTTGCAGCCAACATGGTGTGAGAAATTGTGCCAACAGTTAGTTTGTGTTAAACCGGAAGTGACGAATTTAGGTTTTGTTAAGTTTACTTATTTGGGCATGTACACATGATAGACACGCGGAACCGACATGGTGTAGGTTTACTGATAGAGAGAGAGATAGGATTTCAAGCGAGCGAGCGAGAGTTGTGTGTGTGATTGTACTGTGACCATTAAAAGACGCGTTCACCAACAGCGAGTGAAATGTTGTGTTAATCTGCAGGCAATTCACGACATCTGGCACCTCCGACGACGGGGACACGTAAGTATAATTACGTCCTAAATTTACGGGAAACTGCAACAAGCAGAAGTGATAGCGCTCGAACAAGAGCAAGGACCGCAATCTTCAAGCAAGTGGAAGATGGACGTCGCCAAAACGACACTTCAAGCGAAGCTCAAGCAGCTTCGCATCGCGAGAGAGAGAACGGACAATGTTATCTTGACAGAGAACAGTGAGATCATTGCAAGGCAGCAGCAAGCGCTCAAGGCCTTAGTGAACGAGACAGACTACTGGAAGAGAGAATTGGAAGGTTTAAAAATAGCCGACAATCAAGACCTGGCGGACATAACCACATGGAACACCAAGGTAGAGAAGGAAATCAGCGAAGCTGACACGGAGATAACTCGACTCAGAACCTGGCTCGAGGACGCTAAACAAAGGAAAAATAGGAAAGAACGAGAAGAAGAGTTAGAACACGAACGACAACTTTTCGAGACACGCCTCAAATTCCAGACTGAACTACAGGCAGCCAAAGCGCAGCACGAATCAAAGGACGACAAAGAGAAATCCGAGGTCAGCGCCTCCGGTTCCGCAGCGAAATTGCCTAAACTTGTCATTACACGGTTCGACGGCAAGTATGAAGACTGGCCACGCTTCTGGGGTCAATTCCGGGAGACAATTGACAAGACCAACATTCCAAGCGTGACGAAATTTGCCTACCTGAGAGAGTTGTTGGATCACAAGGTCAGGAAAACAATCGAAGCCTTACCGTTTACAGTTGAAGGATACAACCGCGCCAGGAGCATTCTACAGGATAAATTTGGCAAAGAGTCAGAAATCATCAAGGCGTACACGAAGCAAATACTTGAGCTGCCAACCATCTCAAATGTCAACGTGAGGAGAATACATGAGTTTAGCGATAAACTAACGTATTGCGTACAATCACTACAGACGATGGGCAAGCTGGAACAAATAAACGGAAACACATCCATGATTCTAGACAAGCTGCCGGGGATTCGAGGAGATTTAGTCCGCACCGACACAGCATGGGAGGATTGGGATTTTGCCAAACTAACTGAAGCTTTGCAGTTGTGGACTCGGCGTAACCTGTTAGACCAACAACAGTCAGAGGGAGTCGCTGAACCATCAGCGCGAAGCCGTGACCGCCCTAGGAAATTGTTCCATGCAAAACACCGAGAGGTCAAACCTCGTGGGTGTGTTTACTATGAAGATGTGTCACACAAGTCTGGCGACTGTCCAAATGTCGTCACATCCGGCGACAGGAAACAAACGCTGGCCAAACGTCGCCTTTGTTTTAACTGTACGGGATCAGGCCATCGAGCTGCGGAATGTCCAAGCAAAGCGGCATGCCAACAATGTGATCGACGCCATCACACATCAATCTGCGAAAGGGAAAAGGAAACTCGAACAGTTTCGATGACAACAACAAAGAGTGGCGAAGGAGTATTTCCGGTGGTGATTGTGAAAGTGGATGAAATCACATGCCGAGCGTTAATTGATTCCGGCGCAGGGAGTTCTTACGCGTCGGCCAAACTCATCGATCTTCTGCACAAAAAACCGCTTGAAGTAAAAATGAGGCGTGTTGACACGCTGATGAGTTCACAAGTCCAGAAGATGGAGACCTACGAAGCCATGATCAAATCCACTGATGGAGATTTTCAAATGGCCGTGGATCTAATTAAAGTCAACAAGAGCGAACTGTTGTCGATTGACAACCCACACTACGCAGATCTGATTGGAAAATATCCACATCTCAAGGGGGTACGCATTAATGACCATGATGACAAGTCACAATTGCCCGTGCATGTAGTGTTGAGCGGAGGGGATTATGCGCGCATTAAAACCACCACCAAGCCACACGTGGGAAAAGAAGGTGAACCAATAGCGGAATTCACCAAACTTGGGTGGTTCATTATGTCTCCCGGGAAAGAGGCTGATCTCTCCAAGATGCTGCTAACACAGACATCTCACACAGACTACGAGAGCTTATGCAAGCTTGACATTTTAGGCCTGGCGGATTCCCCTGAGGGAGACCAAGGGGAAGTCTATGCAGAGTTTAAGGAACAACTAACAAGAAGCCCAGACGGATGGCACGTAACCGGTTTCCCTTGGAAAGGG
This sequence comes from Plumapathes pennacea, assembly GCA_964036295.1. Classification (NCBI taxonomy): domain Eukaryota; kingdom Metazoa; phylum Cnidaria; class Anthozoa; order Antipatharia; family Myriopathidae; genus Plumapathes; species Plumapathes pennacea. The sequence continues at coordinate 25,103,460 of OZ038463.1, read as the reverse complement.
ATCCACCCGCCTCTTCCGTGCAACGAAGCTGGGAGCTTGCGCCGACTAGACAACCTGGTACGGAAGCTGGAGAGATCAGAAATGCTGAAACGATACGATCAAGTGATAAAGGATCAATTGCAGGAGGGGGTGGTGGAGCGTGTCTCCGGTCCGGCCGAAAGGCCGGAGTTCTACATACCCCACAAGCCAGTCATACGTGAGGCCGCAGAAACCACTGAGCTCCGTATTGTATACGACGCCTCTGCGCGGGCCTTCGAGAAGGCACCGTCGCTGAACGAGTGCCTCAACGCGGGCCCACCCTTGCAAAATCAGGTGTGGAATGTACTGGTGCGGGCGCGGTTTCACCCAGTCGTTGTTACGGGGGACATTAAGCAGGCATTTCTCCAAATTAGGATCCGGAAGCAAGATAGAGATGCCATGCGGTTTCACTGGTTAGAGGATCTGCACTCCAAGAAAGTGGAAACCTTACGCTTCACTCGTGCACTGTTTGGACTAGCCCCATCACCGTTCTTGCTTGGGGGAGTGGTCCGGCAGCACCTCGAGAACTGTCGCCCTAACTATCCAGATGAAGTCCAGGAAATAGAGAGAAGTCTCTATGTGGATGATCTTATCAGCGGAGACACAACTCTGGAGAAAGCGCAACACCTCAAGTCAGCCTCGACAGAAATATTTGCCAAAGGAACTTTCCAGCTACATAAGTGGCACTCAAATGCGAGGGAATTAGAATCTCCAAGTGTAACCAGGGTCGGTGAGGAAGAAACGTATGCCAAGGAACAGTTAGGCACGCCGCAAGAGGAAGAAGGAACCCTCCTGGGGCTCGGCTGGAACAAGAGCAAAGACACAATCAGCATCAAGTTCCCCTTGGAGCGCGCTGAACCCACGAAAAGAGGGATCCTCGGGAAAGTGGCGAGGGTATACGATCCCCTGGGATTGGTGTGGCCTACCACGTTGGGTGGTAAACTCCTCTACCGAGATGCATGCAACGCCAAACTGGCTTGGGACACACAACTGCCAGGCGAGCTGCTGGGCAGGTGGTCGCGGTGGGAGAGAAGCCTGCCTGACAAAGCAAGAACGCCCAGAGCATTAGTCAGCTACCGGGAGGAGATTGAATCCATCGAACTCCATGGTTTTGGAGATGCCAGTGGGCGGGGAGTGGCCGCAGCTGTGTACGCGGTGGTAAAGCAGCCGTCTGGAGTAACACAAGGGTTGGTCGCAGCCAAGTCAAGGATAGCCAAACAGGGTCTAACCATACCCCGTTTAGAGCTGGTCTCCGGGCATATGGCTGCAAACCTCGTGGCCAACGTGCATGACGTCTTAGCAGGGTTTCCGCTGGCTCAAGTGCACTGCTGGCTCGACAGCAGTGTGGCCCTGCACTGGATCCGGGGCGTGGGTGAATATAAGCAGTTTGTCGCAAACCGGGTTCGGAAGATTCAGGAACACGGGGAAGTGACCTGGCGGCACGTCGGTACCCAAGATAATCCAGCAGACCTCGGAAGCAGAAGCGGGGATGTCAGAGACCAGCAGCTGTGGTGGCATGGCCCCAAGAGGTTGGCGCACCATGAGCACTGGCCACCAGATATCACGACGAGCACCACCAAGGAATCCCAAGTCGAGGCCAAGGCGACCAGAGAGCTGTTTGCGATGGCGGTGGCAGCAACTGACCTGCTCGACACCCTCCTTGAAAAATGGAGCTACTGGAAAGCACTAAGAGTGGGCGCGTGGATCTCGCGGTTTACCCAAAATGCTCGAAGGGTAAAGGCGGAAAGAACCACGGGTCCGCTGACCACAGACGAGATTGAGCAACAGAAGCTTTTCTGGGTGAGAAGGGTCCAAAACAGATGCGCAGGAACGGAGAGATTCCCCGAAGATCAGTTACAGCTCAACCTGCAACCAGACGAGACAGGAATTTTAGAATGTCGAGGTAGAATCCAAGGACATTTCCCGGTATATCTCCCCGACACCGCGATGTACTCGGAGAAATTTGTCCAGCACGCCCATGAAGCCAGTCTCCATGGGGGAGTGGGCCTAACCATGGCAAAAGTCAGAGAGAAAGTCTGGGTGCCGCGGTTGCGCCGCCTAACAAAACGAGTCATCAAGAGGTGCTGGGGCTGTAAGCGCTTCCAAACCACCGCACTAGCCAGCCCGACACCAGGAAATCTACCCACAGACCGCACCGTGGGACACACAGCATTCCAAGTTGTGGGGGTGGATTTCGCAGGCCCGTTACGCTATCGCACAAGAACCAAGAAGGAGGGCAAGACATACATTGCGTTGTACGCCTGCAGCCTTAGCCGGGCCCTGTACCTCGAGTTACTGCCCACATTGGAGACCAACGAATTCCTGGGGAGTCTAAAGAGACTCATTGCTCGCCGTGGACAACCAGAGAAGATATATTCTGACAACGGACGGACCTTTGTCGGGGCAGCCAAGTGGCTGGAAACCGTCATGCGCGACGAGAGGTTCAACAACTTCTTGGCCCACCAGGGCATACAGTGGCAGTTCAACTTGAGCCGAGCACCCTGGTGGGGAGGACAATTTGAACGGATGGTGGGACTGATGAAGGGAGCTCTGTACAAATCAATCAGAAACGGGTTCCTCACTTGGAATGAGCTGGAAGAAATCCTCCTTGACGTAGAAGTGACGCTGAACAACCGGCCCCTCAGCTACATTGAAGATGACGTCCAGATGACCACCCTGACGCCAAACTCGCTCATGTTCACTCAACCCAACACGCTGCCAGAGCTAGAAGCTCACCACCTGGACAAGGGAGACTTACGCACGCGAGCAAGACACCTGAAGAGGTGCAAAGACGCAATGTGGGAGAGGTGGACGAGAGAGTACGTGCGAGGCCTTCGGGAACGCCACAACCTGAAGCACAAGGTATCACAAATGACCCTAGCAAAGGCGGACGTGGTTCTCATCAAGGGTGATGACAGGAACAGAGGCCACTGGAAAATAGGGATCGTGGAGAGTCTGATATCAGGGCGTGACGGGATTGTCAGAGGAGCAAAATTGCGGGCAGGCAAGAGTTACTTGGAACGGGCAGTCCAGCACCTATACCCACTAGAGCTGTCCTGCGATAGGACAGTGTTGGAAACACAGGGCCCTTTGAACGCCGATGCTCCTGCTTTCAGGCCAAGGCGATCTGCTGCTGTTGCCGCCGGGTGTCGCATTCAAGACATCGTGCAAGGAGAACGGGATGAATGCTGAAAACAGTTGAACTTTGACTATTCGTATTGTTAATTGAACATTGATCAGTTGTGAGAACATTGGGACAATATTCAAGGTATTCGCCTCCACGGGAGACGAATAGGGGAGTGTGTGAGAAATTGTGCCAACAGTTAGTTTGTGTTAAACCGGAAGTGACGAATTTAGGTTTTGTTAAGTTTACTTATTTGGGCATGTACACGTGATAGACACGCGGAACCGACATGGTGTAGGTTTACTGATAGAGAGAGAGATAGGATTTCAAGCGAGCGAGCGAGAGTTGTGTGTGTGATTGTACTGTGACCATTAAAAGACGCGTTCACCAACAGCGAGTGAAATGTTGTGTTAATCTGGAGGCAATTCACGACAATGGTTTCTGCTTTTCGCAGACTGTCAACCGCGATGTAGTCAAGAGACTGGGAACAAAACAAAACAAAATGGCATCCTTTGCAGAGATTGCGGATGAGAATGTGGTGTGCAATTTAGTTGTCAGGGGAGCTTCTTATCAGTATATAAGTTACCATTACCGATCTCAATACCGAAATATTCGTGGACCGAGTGAACGAAGTGTGAGAAGGTTTTGCCAGCAGAGGTCAACCCATCGGACATCCAACAAGGAACTTGACACAATCGTTCGTGGACCCATTGATCTGTATGGCCACAGTTATGGACAAAGGATAATGCAGGGAAGTGTTAGGGCAATGGTTGGCATTACCTCTGGTGCAATTAGTCAGAGCAGAATAGCAGAAGCATCTCGTCATGTGGCACCAGTGGCTTTTGAAGCTAGGACATGTGACACATTGCAATGAACTAATCCAGTGCAATATTATGCACCCTACTTTGGCTACAAGGGACATTTTGACCAGAACGAAAAGGTTGCACAGGACTTTGGAAAGACTCACGTTTATTTCATTGATGGCTGCTTCAGGTTCATCATGGGATCAGTGAGTATGCCAATCAAAAACCCCATCCTTATTTATGAACATTTGTTCAAACCAGCCCTGATTAAATACGGCCTTTTTGAGCAGAATAGGATGAATCATGGCATAGTTTTTTCTCTGTATTTTTGTGGAGGAACTTCTGAAGAGATACAGATTAAACCAGACTTGCCTTCCATGGCGGCAGACAGCATCAACTAGTAACTATGTATCAGAACGTATGTAGCCTGAAGTCAATCAGAGGGTGAATTACCCAATTAAGCGCCAGTTGTGTGAAATTCAGAGTCAGGAAGATATCACTTTTTCTGATCCACTCATAATGTACTGTTTCTTGGGTTACAATGTATGTTGCTCATGGTGCTGCTGAACACTTGATTTGTTCATGGAATCATCATAGGATTCCTGGGCCAGAGATTGTGTACCTATTGAGAACATGGTCCAGACAGCCCACACAGTACAGTTGGCACCTGAATTAATTCCAACTGCAACTGAAGTAGTTCGGATGTATGAAGAGAGGGGGGTCATGGATTACGAGGGATTCAACATTCGGGAACAATCCTCTTGTAACCAGGGCTGATCTCATTGAATACCGTGAAAGGCTGTTTTTTGCTGCACAGCCTTCAGGACAGACTATTTTTGCTGATGTTGTCCATGGTCACAGCCACAGCTTAAAAGATGTAATTCTGCACTTTGTTCACTGCTCAAGTCACCATGCAGGGTTTTTGGATCAGTAAAACGGATAAGACTGGGAAATCAAACTGAACATGTTTAATCAACATTACTGTTACATGTATTTGTATTTTCATTGAATCTGACCTGTAATTCAAGGCCCATTTACACTAGAGAAAAAATTGACAAGTCTTGGATAAAAATGGTATGCGTACCAAAAATATTACCACAGATAAGTCGTTTACACATCCCTTTTTCTGCCATGCTAACTGCTATGAAGTTATGTTTTGGTACGGGTGCCAGGCTCACGTTTTTGGTCAGCATACTGAAGTTCTATGTCAGTGCGCATGCGGCGCTTTCATTCAACATGGCAGAGAAGTTCATGGAATTTAAAAAGCCGCCCATCTCACGAGAAATTGCCGCGAATTTTTCTAGAAATACAACAACCATCTTAGCAACTACTTTCCAGCAAAAGAGGAAGAGGCGAAGGTACATGATGTTTCTGACAATGGCAGCAATGCTCGCATACAATTGTCCTGTTGATCGACGATTTTAGATGGTACTACGCAGCAATCACTGGTTTGAGATGGCAGAAACAACATTCTCTGATCAAGAGTGGTATGAAAATTTCCGTGTTCTAAAGAAACATTTTGGTACATTGTTTCCAAGATTGAAGATGAAATTGTTCGTAAGGATACAAAAATGTGTAAAGCCTCAAGAAAAAGGGTAGCAATTGCCCTCTATTACATGGGTTCTACCGTGGAATACAGAATAGCCAGCCTGTTCGGTGTTTCGACATCATTTGTCTGTCTTTGTACAAAAGATGTTTCTAAAGCTATGACAAGAAAGCTGCAAGTGGATTTCTTGTCTGTACCAAAAGGTCAAGATTTGAGGGAAGTCATGAGGGTTTACAAAGACAAATGAGGATTTCCTTCTTGTGCAGGTGCTATTGATGGTATCCATATTCCCATTCAAACTTCACTGGAGAACCATACTGATTATGTAAACAGGAAATCCTATCACAGCATACTGATGCAGGCAGTGGTAGGCTTGAGGTACTTATTTTGAGATGTGGTCATTGGTTGGCCAGGCAGTGTTCATGATGCCCGAGTGCTGTCCAATTCACAACTATATAATCAAGGACTCCAGGTGCAGCTTTTTGATCCAAACATCAAAGAAAACGTACTTGGTATTGATATTGGCCAAGTAATTCTTGGTAAACGAAGACCTATAACCCCGGAAAATGAAGACCCTAACAGCAACAACAAAAAGCTTTTCTCAGTGCCACTCACTTTAATATTGCTTATTTATGCCTATCTCTGCAGCAGATGTTGGAATGTTTGCGTATGTATCATGTACAAGTAGCTGTTATAACAGCTTTTTAGTCTTATCTCGTCTAATCTTCCCAGCGTGTGCATCATGTTCAAGTAGCTGTAATTGAAAGCTTTTTAGACTTATCTCTGCAGCACATTTAAACATGATACTTCCCATGGTGAAGTTACTTCGTATGAAAAAGCCATCTCAGAAGTTACGCATCCTACATGTACAAGTCTGATCGCTAATATGTTATGCATTAAGCTTTAACGCAAAATTCTGGGTCAATACGAAATTAATCTCTATCGGAAACTGCAGACATTTGAATACCGTGACAACAAAGGCGTGCATCACGCTTGTGGAGCAAACATTAGGCTCGGATAGTCGGATATCAACCTTGAGCTTTTGAAGACTTCGAGGTATCCAGTGACAAATATTCTCGACGTAATCGCCTGCCAGTCTTCCCTGCTTTTGTTAAAGCAGCGTTAGTGAAAGCTAAGTAGCTGATGATTCGGGATTCCCCGTTCCATGATATTATGCTCGTGACATTTCATTGACAGATCTTGTATCTTAATCTCGCATGACATTTGCCTCAAACCTATTAGTAATTCAGTATCCTCAGACAGTAAACAAAGAACCTTTACTTCACGCAAAACGAAGCTAAACGCCGACTGTTCATATATGCCACGTGTTACACAAAGCCTTAGAGTTTCCGACAAAGGGAGACACTCTGCCCGCAGAGAAAAGTTCAAGTTTGATCAAGTTTCGACACGTCTTCTACTTATTCAATGTTCTTTCACACAATTATTGCTCAAAACTCAGATACATTGGTTGAAGCGGTATCTATAACCACTCTGCCTAAGTAGTAACTCAAGCGTTTGTCAAACATTTCAAGTTCAAATGTTTCTGGAGATGTGATAGCCTGTTTCAACAATAGCTGTTGTTGCACCCTCATTCAGCAGCTGGTTTTTGTTTAAAAACAGTATAGCTAAAAACAACAACAAAACAGTAAAACAGTATAGCCATGCAGTTTTACACGATCATGTCCAATTTTAAGAATTGACAAGTTCCTTATTTGGAAGTTCATTGTTGACACAGAAGGAAAGAGGGACACTGTAACTGCTTTAAGGTTGCAACCCACTGCAAGGGCAACCTTAAAAACACAGCACAAGGCACCATTGATGTATAAAGCGGTAAAAGGGGATGCCCCAAAATACCTGGCACACAGATTTATTAAGGTAAAGGAGAGCAATCCATACAACTTGCAAAATAAAGAGCTTGATATTAAGCTTCCACTCCAAAAAGCTGAATACTTGAAAAAGAGTATTTCTTACGCGGGTCTTATTTTATGGAATGTTCTGCCAAACTCTTTAAGGTCACAAGACTCAGTCTCTACCTTCTAGAGAAATCTGACAAAATGTCTTTAGACTTTCCCTTTCTGACAGCATAGCAGTTAATACTTTAATAGCATGTAAATTTATATAGTGTATTGTTATTACATTTTAGATAATGTAGATTTTTTTGTTACAATAATGTAATGTAATTACCTGCATGGCTTTCATGAAAAGCAATTGTAAAAGCAATTGTACTACTGATGGAATATTGTGTATAAATAAAGTGTCACTTAGCCGTCTTCCGAACGCTTTGTTTTCCTAGCTTTCTGTAACAGAAAAGAGCGCCGACGAATGCCAGTTATCTATTCCACAAATGCGCTTTTGGATGCCAGGAGTGTGATGGTCCGCAACAGAAACAAAGGCACATCTAAAAGCATTCCATAACTTGTCCGCTTCACTGCATTCTTTATCTGGGCTGCTGAGGCTGCTAAAATCAACAGCTCTTAGCTCTTTACAAAACTTTGCTTGATCAAAATAAGCATAATTCCTGACTGTTTTGATGTGAGCCGGTGCAAAACAGCAGGGCCTGTGTATCAGGCAATGAGCATCATGGGTAATGATGTGGTGATATAAAAAAGAAACCAACGTAAATCCACTTTAAGCGATAGTATGTAAATAGAACAAAATATGTCTGGTGCATGTATATATTCCCATGCAGTTCAGACAAATTTAAAAACAATCAGGATTACTGCACACATGCAGGTTTCACTCAAAGTCATTGCAGCTGCATAGCAGTGTTCTGGCAGTTTGTTGTGGGCGCTCATCCTCCCGCAGCAAAGCAAAGAAAATTCTTGTAAAAAGACGCCAGTTACAAAACAATATGCACAAAAAAAGGCCCCAAGAATCATGGAAGACCAGCAGACCTTAGCTCAACTCTCAACCAAAAGGCATAATTGCATGGGTGCATCAGCGAGTGAAGAACAAAGACCTGAATTCATGAGGATGCCAGTCAAATCGACTTGAATAAGTTCAGAAACTTAAAACTAGGGAAGTGCACATTCATGTAGTTAGGGTATGTAACCACCAACGAAAAGAGGTCAACTCAATACACTATTTTTTTCAGACAATTAAAAAGTAGTCTGGGCAACCAAACTTTACGAGCTTGGTTGTCAACATTTACAATACGGACAACCTGGACTTATTTCCATTTTTGAGCACTGGTAAATTCACTTCGAATTCCCAATAAATACTTCAGTCATTTGCAGTGAGTCTGACCTGGGGTACCCTAACTCATATTTCCAGCATTGATCCAAAGCAGAAAAACCTTCATTTTCAACACTCCCTTGACCCCTCTGTGAATTTAATTTATCCATGCTTCAAATGATTATGACAACCTGAGCTCTCACTTTTTAGCCAATGAAATAGCAAGCTATTGACAATAATTCGGCTTGGATTTCCCTATGTTTTCCCACTTCATGCTTGTTACGACAATAACTTCAATAAGTGGTTTTTGATTGCGCTGCAAGGTACCAGGGCACCTCCCTGAACGAACAGCTTCTCCAGGGACCAGATATGACGAACAACTTGGTTGGGGTCCTTACAAGGTTTCGTCAGGAGCCCGTAGCACTTGTAGCTGACGTCGAAGCCATGTTCCACCAGGTTCGCACCACACCTCCTGACCGCAACGCATTGAGATTCCTATGGTGGCCGGACGGTGACTTGATAAGGACACCTGCCGAGTACCAAATGAATGTTCACCTTTTTGGAAGCACTTCTTCTCCTAGTGTCGTGGGCTTCTGTTTACGAAAAACTGCAGAAGACAATGCAAGGCGATTTGAAGAAGTTGTCCAGACAGTAAAGAGAAACTTCTACGTCGATGACTATTTAAAGTCAGTCAAGGAAGTGGACACTGCGACCACCCTGGCTAAACAACTCCATACGTTACTTGCGAAAGGAGAGTTTCGCCTTACGAAGTGGCTGAGAAATAGGAAGGAAGTGATCAAAACCATCCCTGAGAGCGAGAGGGCACCGTCCATTCCGAACCTGGACTTAGACAGGGATGAGCTACCAGTCGAACGAACCCTTGGGACGCAATGGTGTCTGGAGACGGATAAATTTGGCTTCAAGATTGTCCCTAAAGACAAACGCACGGAACGCAGGGGGATACTATCTGTTACGAGTTCTATATACGACCCGCTCGGATTCTTGGCACCATCCTCCCGGCTAAGAAGTTGGTACAGGACCTATGCAAGAAAGGGCTTGGGTGGGACGATCCAATCGGAGAAGAGAATCTCGTTAAGTGGAAGGGATGGTTGGCTGAATTACCCGAACTTTCCAGGATCACAGTTGAAAGATGCGTCAAACCAAGTGACTTTGAAGAAATCACACACGCTCAGCTTCACCACTTCGCTGATGCATCGCAGGTAGCGTATGGAGCAGTGACCTACTTGCGGCTCATAAACCAGGAAGGCACAATCCACTGCGCTTTCCTTATGGGGAAATCCCGCCTTGCTCATGTCAAATCGATGACAATCCCCAGGTTGGAACTATCGGCTGCTGTTGTAGCCATTCAGCTAGACAAGATGCTTCAAGATGAGCTCGACATTGCAGTCAACGACTCGACGTTTTGGTCAGACTCCATGACAGTCCTGCAGTACATCAGCAATGAGAGAAGGTTTCACAAGTTTGTAGCCAACCGGCCGTCGCTGATTCTCGATGGTTCGAAGCCTTCACAGTGGAGACATGTGCCCACAAAAGTAAATCCAGCGGATGATGCTAGCAGAGGGTTAAATCCGAAACAGATGATTGAAGAAAGTCGGTGGTTAAAGGGTCCTGAATTTCTCTGGAAAGAAGAAAGTTCCTGGCCAGAACAACCCCACAATCTTTCTGGCATTCCAGACAACGACCCTGAGGTGAAACAAGAAGCACAATCCCATCTCGCGACGTGTGAGACACAAGAATCCCTGGAATTAATGATTCAACGATATTCTTGTTGGGACAAGCTGAAGAAAGGCGTGGCTTGGCTGATGAGGTTCAAACAGTTTATTAAAGGAAAGTACCACCTCCAACCAAAGAACAAAGGCTCCCTCGAGGATTTCCTACCTTGCAGTGACCTGACAGTAGACGAGACTCAAGAGGCAGAGAAACAGATCATGAAGTACGTGCAGATAAGGTCCTTCCCAGAAGTGATCACTGGACTCAATGGAGTTGGCGTGGGTAAACCCGGAAGCTCGGAGAAACCAACGAAGTCCTCTGGCTCATCTGACACACTGAAGAAGCTGAATCCAGTTTTAGACAAAGACGGATTGATTAGGGTTGGCGGAAGACTGAAATGTGTGCCGATTAACTGAGTCAAAGTACCAGCTGATTATGCCATACCGACACCACACCACCAATTTGCTAATTACGCACCACCACCAAGTAGCCGGGCATATGGGACAAGAATGTGTTGTCGAGTCTGAGGCAGAACTACTGGATCACCAAGGGCCGTTCAGCCGTTCGAAGGGTGATCAGGGGATGTTTTCATTGCCGAAAACAGAGCGCACCACGAGGGGAGCAAATCATGGCAGACTTACCTGAAGATCGCCTGACCTCAGGTGAACCGCCGTTCACATATGTAGGTGTGGATTTCTTCGGACCTATGTACGTACATCGAGGACGTGCCCAAGTCAAGAACTACGGGTTTCTCTTCACATGCTTAACGAGGGCCTTACACATTGAAGTAGTTGATTCACTTGACACCGATGGATTTGTGAATGCGTTCCGAAGATTCTGTAATCAGCGAGGAAACCCGAAAGAAGTTCGCCGTGACAATGGAACTAACTTCCACAGAGAGGAACGTCTCACATATGGGAGGCATTTGGGAGCACATGATTCGTTCTGTGCGCAAGATTCTACGAGCGCTGCTAAAGGGACAAGTGGTGACAAATGAAACCCTAAGAACACTGATGACCGAGGTCGAAGGCATTCTGAATAGTAGACCTCTGACACCCAACAGCAGTGAACCCGACGACTTGGAGCCATTGACACCCAATCACCTACTTCTCTTGCGTTCTAACTTCAACCTGCCACCAGGAGTCTTCAACAAAGAAGATCTTTTCTGCAAACGCAAGTGGAAGCAAGTCCAGTATCTGGCCGATTTGTTCTGGAAAAGATGGACCAGAGAGTACCTCCCAACACTCCAGGAAAGACAAAGATGGCTGAAACAGCACAGAAACTTAGTACCTGGTGATTTGGTATTAGTCGTTGATGAAAGTACACATCGCGGTTTGTGGCCACTAGGCAGGGTCACAGAGGTGTATACCGCAAAGGATGGCCATGTCAGATCTGCAAAGATAGCTACAAGGTCCACGACGCTGATCCGTCCAATCACGAAGTTGTGTTTCCTTGAGTGTTGTGCTGCGAGGTGAACCCGTTTCCCTGAAGTTGACTCACCGGATAACTCGCTAAGGGTTGACTGTGCAAGGCTGTATAAACTGTTCGCCGCCTGTAGCTGTAGTAGGAATGAACTCCTGCGGTCAGTTCATTGGGGCCGATGATGTTACAACAATAACTTCGTTTGTTTTGGGTTTGTTGATATTGTTAGTTCGGTCAGCGGTGTTAACCTAGTTCCCATATCTCTCGCTCTCAAAAACGTTCTGCGACGTTGCTTGTTGCATTCCACAAGGTCGGCTAAGTTCATGTTTTGTTTCGTATTTGTAATAGTCTCTGGAACCCACACAGAATTCGTGAGTACATTATTGACATTTTCCGATTCAGTTCCGTTCTCGACATTTATTCTGTTTTGTGTATCTTTGTTATTCCAGTTCAATCGCTACAGTATCGCAAAACGAAACTCAGTTCGTTTAGCAATAAAGGACAGCGCATCTGTTGACTTGTTTTGGGTATGCTACAATGCTCGAACAAGAAACACTTGAAAATTTGTGAAAAGCATTAAAGACAGTGAAAGTGCAGCTGATGATCAGCAGTGTTCCGAGTCTTTCGATTCAAAGAAAGCCACTGACAACTGTGAAAGTTTCAACTTGAAAGAAACAATACAAATGGCTCGATTGGAAAATGTCTTCTAGTAACAAGTGCCAATGTCCTGTTCTGCAGCACAAGTGCCTTTGCAGACAAGACAAACTACGCTCAAAAGGATGTAAAAACGTTAAAAAAGATTCATTTCTGAAACATGAAAGGAGTCGTGAACACCAAAATGCCACAGCAGCAAAGAAAGAGGCTGACAGCCTTTAGAAACTCCCATTCGGACATTTAAAACACGAGCCTCTGGCTTCGGAGAAATGGGCAACAACTCCCTATGCTTCGACTTAAACAATATTTATTTATTTTTATTGTGGTTTCTGTCCTTGACATGGCAAAGGATCTCTTCAAACGTATGGAATTGCTGCTTAATACAGCATACTTCATCACAAAAACAGGAACTGTCTTTCACACTTTTTGCGGAAAAAATAGGTCTATTAACCAAAATCATTTGTAGTAAAGGGAATACCTACCATAATAACAAAGCATGCCAGTGCCAAATTGACAGTGTTGTTTGTCAATCTTATCAATTTTGTCAGTAATGTTGACCTTATTCCATCATGATTGACAAACCGACTGATCAACTCATTCAGCGAATGAACATTTTGTACGTGAAGATCATGGAGAATGGACTGTCAACTACAAAGTATTTCAAATTACAACAGTTGAGCAGCTGAGACATGCCAATGCTCGAAACACCTTATCCACTATTGACCCAGCTTTTGAATCAGCGAACCAGCTGCCAGGCCAGTGGCAATCACATCTGGTTGGATTTGGGGCAGACAGTGCCAGTGTGATGCAAGGATGTAATGCTGGCATTGGAGAACTTCTCAAAAACGGCAATGTACGGATTCCACACCTGATAAAAATGCATTGCCTAGCACATCGTCTTGAAATTGCTCTAAAGATGCATGCAAGAACACCTATTTATCAAATACTGAGGACACTTTAAAAAGAATACATAAACTTTATTCCAATTCTCCCAAGTTGCTTGCCAAAATGGAAGCCTGGGAAAGTACAGGGAATTGGATGGGTGGACCACAAGAAGAAATAATGGCAGTGATGGAAAAAAACTATTTCAGCGAGACAGTGTTGTGCTTCATCAAGTGATTGTAAAGCTAGTGTTAGAGATTTATAGCTGCAGTATTTCCAGTCCCTGCTGCGCAAAGGATTATGGGGGAACCCCAAATAAGAGACAGTTCAAGATTCATGGCAATGAACAGAACACATGTTGAGTTGGTTCACAAAAGAAGTTGAGGGCAATAAAGCCAAAGCTGAGTTTATCAAAATGGTCCTTCAAGTCGGATAAAGGATGCCCAACAAATCGAGCAAGAGAAGCAGTCAGTTGGAAACGAGCAACAAGTCAGTGGTGAGCTTGTTGACTCAAAATCAGCTGAATTATTCCTCAATTTGAATCCTTTACATTTGCTGACAATTTTGGACAACGATGGCGGAGAGCCTTCCCAAACTAAAGAAGACCAGGAACGGCCACAAGACACATGTAAAAAAACCAATCCTGAAGCCAGTCATTGCACTCTACACAAAATTCTGCATTTTTAGCGTTTTCATCGCTGTCTACGCATTTCTGGATGCTGATTTTTTGTCGAACTTAAGAGCGCCCAACGCTATCTGTCGAGAATCAAAGTTCACCGACCATTTTTTCGAGTCACTCATATTTACTCCAGAGATACCCTTTGGTGACCTTTTTTCAAAAATGAAATGAAAGAGTTCCGGCGATGTTTATTTTTTGGAAAAATCGCGAAATTCTGATCGCACGCCAAACGTGGCGATTTTCTGACCAAGAAAACCACTTTTGTTTGCATGATTTCAGGTCAACTGACAAGAAATTTATTCATGACCGAGAGATCAACAAATCTCATTTTCGCGGCTAAGAATTTCCAAAGTGGTGTTTAAAGAATCGTACGCTGGTGCAAGGGACAAAAAATCTAACAGTTAAACAGCCATTTCGAAGGTTATAGAATGTTTTGAAGGTCACTTTCAAACTAGAAATCTGTCTTGGTATCTTATCGCACAACACAGAATCTATACAGTGGCGATGTGTAAACACTGTCTCACATCTCAAATACAGATTTAAGATATTTCCAGAGTTTTATTGCAGTTATTTCAATAAAAGTCCCATTCAGAGCTCGGTATTCTGATTAAGGAATGTTTATTAGATTCAATACCCAACTGTTTGATCGAGGGTCCATGCCATCAAAACATACCACAACTGCGTTGTGATAAAAGTACCTCCTTAGCTTCTACGTGCTCAAGCTGAAAATAATTTCTGTTGTTTAGTTTCTATTTTGATCGAGCGTGTTGAACTTTCCTATGTTGACAGTGAGGTTTTCGAAAATTTGACATTCGAGAATGACGTTGCTGAGTCACGCAATACTTGGGCTGTAACACGCGTCTTGCTCTTTGTATCTCAAAATTTTCTGTTCGCATTGTACCACTTTTTCAGGTTATAGCCTTTTTGCTTGCGAAGATAGAGCTTTTTTTTGCATTGTAGCTTTTTGCTGGCGTTGTAACTTTTCTTGGGCGTTCAAACTTGTTTGCTTTGTAACTTTTTCTTGCTTACGTCGTAAGATTTTTGCTCGCGTTGTAACATTTTTGGGCCTTGTGTAATGTTTGCTTACTTTGTAACTTTTTTGCTTGAGTTGCAACTTTCTGTTTGCATTGAGCCTTCTATTAATCCACCCTCTAAACGAGTGAAGTGCACCATGTAATCTACATTAGATGACATATTTTGAAGCGTAGTGTTTGTCATGGCTCAATGTAGTTTTAGGGCATTGCTTCAAGAGGCTAGTGCTTGCGGCCAGTCAAGTGACTATCCCGGATTTCTGGAGTGTGTAACACTTAGGGATTGTACTAAAGACATTTCTGGTCACCTGGTGAGCCTCCAACTCAGTGCTGACATGGGCCTGGAGAGTGAAATGAAGCTGCTGTTGGCTAGAGCTGGTAAGTTTCCTTTGAGCTGTTTTATTCCGGCGCAGTAAATCGAATGTTCGGCAATCGAACCTAGTCGTTCCGAAAATCCAACATAATCGAATGTTGGTTTACCTTACTGTCGACTGCAGTGCCTTGACATTCAAAACGAACACGTTGACTGTATGATCCATTATCTTTGCACTATTAAAGTCACGCGTGGATTACAGCATGTCCCAAACATGGGTAGCCGTCACGACGAAGTGCTTCTGCACTGTTAGCCCTGAGGCATAATATGTCACAAGGAAAAGAGCAGGCGATTGAGGAGTGCACCAGAAGTGTTTAACAAAGACAGCCGAAGTCCGCTGTGGCTTTGAGCGACAAACGTGACGTCAAGAAGTCTTTTTGTGACGTATGCCTCAGTTTGAGGAAGGGAGCTGGATTCGTTCGATTGACTTGCCGGGTAATCGTACTTACAACAAAAAATATCTTCGCCACTTAATGAATTGCAAATCTTGACTCAAAATTAATTGAGCACTTGAAGTTCCAATAGGTTCGATTGCTCTTTCATTTGACCATGCCACGTCTTTGTGAATTCTTATAAGTTTGCCTTGCAGAATGAGCTAATTTGAAAATCCTTGAAAATGTTATAGGAGTTTTCACAGTGGAACAAAAACATAAAGTCCTCAACATTTGTCCGTGCCACAGAGCTGAGTTCGGAATCTGCTGGAGAACAAGAAAAACTTTATGTACTGTCCCCAGAACTTTAGCGGCGCATAAGGCAGCCACTGCTAAAGGAACCTTCCGCATGGACAGCCGCCAGTCTGAGTGGATTTTTAAGCATTCCAATACCCTGGTTCCAGTAGGATTATGTAAGTTGGAATTTACTGGTGTATCTATAAGAAGCTTGGCAAAATATAGAAGAGAAACGCTCAGTTGAAACTGACTGTAGCTTTGGCACCTCAGACTACTTGTTGTAACGCATAATGTTGCCATAGCTCCAATACATGCAGTAATAGCTTGAGTACCACGGCATCGATTGAATGCAAGGCATATGAATGAGCTTATTCTCCTGCTTTAGCATACAAAATTCCTCTGGAGAGAAAATTCGAAATCGTAATTGAATATAAAGATTAGTTTTCCAGAACTCAACGTTCAGACTCGCTGATTCTGCTTCTGTTTTTATGTTTTAGCAATTTGCAAACACTGCAAAGTATTTATCAGCCAAAACCAACTGACAGCCGGGGAGACAATTGGTCAGCATACTGTCGAGGAATTTCAGACAACAGGAGCATCTTGTCCAGAAATTCAAGTCGAGGTGGGTATTAAATATAACAGCTACCGAATTGCGCACACTCTGGTTGGTTGATCACTTATGTCTGCAAACCTGGAGCAATTTTTTGTTTCTGCCGATGTGATCTTGACAAGACAACGTTTACCTTTGGGCTCAAGTTGGCAATTTGCGTAAATCAGATGTTTCACATCAAGCTGAGAACACCATTCTTTTTTAAATAATAAGTAAATATTTTATCTCATAGACACCGATGATACAAGCCCCTCAAATGAGGAAAGTGGAAGTGAATCCCCTTCTGATGTGAAATTCCTTACTACTGAGCTAGGCTGTCTGGAAATTTCGTCCAGTCATACAGGTGATGATACTTTTCTCAATCCAGACACTGGTAATCTCGCTTCAACCGCAAGTGACAAAGCTCTATCTACTACAGACACTCCACGCGAGAAGTTGAACGAGTACCTCACTTCCCAAAACATTGCGCCTGTGAGACAACCATGGTTGGAATGGGATCTGGCAAGCACAACCACAAAAAAGCGTTACACCAAGCAAGTGGCAAAAATTGTTTCGTCGGTTCTTGTCACTCTCAGCCCAAATGATGCTGGCAGTCTCTGCCAAGCCATTGTCTCATCGCCAGCCATGAACAAAGCACTAGCCCTGGATGAACTGTTACCACCAACTCGGAAATACCTTCAGGCTCTAGCAGAGGCATACCATCAAGCCCAGGGCTTATGGATATTTTACAGTTATCGTGTATATTATGTACATTGGTCAGTGATACCGTCTATGACTTGATAAATCCTATTTTCAAAAAACCACCTGTATTTCTCGGTTTCCTTTTAGGTCCATGTGAGCACATCATCCACCATTGCAACTCACTGCAGTGTCTACGCACTTAGTGATAGCACCAGCCACAAACTCCAGCGGAAGTGTCACCACAGCCATGACAATTGTTGTTATTATATTGTCATTACCATCATTATCGTTTGCTGTTATGATTATCATTATTGTCGTATAGCTGATGAAATCTAAATACTGTAGCTTTATCAATACATAGAACCTCAAATTGGCCTATATAAATAATATATTATTGTAACAAGTGGTCTCTTAGGAAAAGTATCTAGGTACTTCTTGAGACCTCTTGCCTTATAGAAAACAAAATCATCAAGCATGTAAATGATTATGGGCAATCATAATAAAGGCGAACCTTATTATTATTAAGATGTCAAAGTCTGGATCTGGCTTTACAAGGCATCTCGTCAGCAGTCAGTGAACCCCTTTTGCCTCAGAAGACTACAAAGATGAAGCGATGTACCGTATCAGCTCTGCCACACTTGCCATCCAGTCATGGAAAAGCCATTTACTAAGATCCACACACCAAGACCAGGCTCGTTTGGATGCCATCCAAAATCTCGATCCTGAGGCAGTCTCCATTGTCAATGACTGGACTATGAAGTTTTTGCCTCAGAAATGCAGAGAGTCACAAACAGACTGCTTTGGAAAGCGTGGTATATCGTGGCACATTTCCGTGGTGTACAGAAGAGTGCAGGAAGTACAATGGCAGGGCTTCATCCATGTCATCCAGTCGTGCGCTACCAGTCATGCAGCACATGTTGACCACTTTGAAGAAAGAGCACCCTGTTTTGAGAAAAGCCTTCTTTCAACAAGACAACGCTGGGTGCTACCACTCCTCCCGCATGATATTAGCGTGTCGGGAAATAGCTGCCAACAGTGGGGTACAAGTAGCCTGTGTCGACTTCAGTGATCCTCAAGGTGGGAAAGGAGCTGCAGATCGCCTGGCTGCCACATGCAAAGGCCATGTCAGGGCCTTTATAAATGAAGGGAATGATGTCTGTACGGCCACTGATCTGAAGAGTGTGCTGCTATCACATGGAGGAATAGCTGGAGTACGAGTTGTTTGTCTTGACACAATCACTGAAACTCCTGATGAGTCACAGTCCATAGCAGGAATTACTAAGCTCAACAACTTTGAGTTTAGCGCTGATGGATCTCTGACTTGTTGGCGTGCATACGGTGTTGGCAAAGGAAAGACAATCAAACCTGACAAACCAACGCTTGGTAAGTTATTAAATGAGGTTAGTAATGCTTTGCTCTGCTCTGCCTTGTTTTACTATATTCCACTATGTGGGCGTTCCATGTTCACTTTAAAAACCAAATGGTAGTGCTAAGGCAATTTTCTCACACGAGCAATGCAAGGAGAACCTTTTTCAAAGGCCTGGAAAAAATTTTGCACGCTTCGTTAGGGAAAAGCAAATGAGACGTAATGAAAAACAAACTTTGTAGACTACTTATATTTATCTTTCAGGTTCTGCATGCATGCTCATAGAGGAAACCTTTTCTGGAGGAGATTTCAGGGGCTTCAGCACATATAAACATAAGAAAAAACCAACGACATCACCAACAGCATCTCTGGATTCGGTTGAAGAGCAGCCAGAAGACCCCAACTCTAAGAATGGAGTATACTACTGCCCCAACAGCAGCTGCGTGCGTGTTTTTCTAAGACTATCTGCCTTGGAAAGACATATTTCTCTAAAAAAATGCACCCAGTCTCCAGAGAAATATTCTTTAATGGATCTGGCAAAGATGGGATACAAGGAGCATTTGGAAGAAGGCTTCAGTGTGCCAGCAACACTCAAAACCACGCCAAGTCAAGAAGGCGCCTTCAGGATTCCACAAGAAGGGTGGGCGCTAAAGGCAATCAGAAAAGCATATCACTCCAGCAACAAACAGAAGAAGTATCTGCAAGCAAAATTTAGGACTGGCCAAATAACTGGGCGTAAGCTTGACGCTGAAATGGTTGCACGAGAGATGAGGAGAGCACGTGGCAGTGACGGTGTACGCCTTTTCCAATCGCCAGAGTTTCTGACAACATCACAGGTGGCCTCATTTTTTTCTCGACAAAGTACCTTAGCGCGAAAGAAAGACACACAAATTGTCAACGAGATGGATATCGTGGCGTCGGAAGAGTCGAACTTCAGTGAGGCCAAAGAAGCGGCCCTAACCATCGAGCTTCAACACCCACTAGTGTACGATCAGTATGACCTTTGTTCTATGGCTGTAGAGGATACCATCAAGCTGTTGAAGCTTCCACTGCTCCAGCAAATGTGTGAAGGATTTGGTCTCGATGTGCCTTCTCCACCTGTGTGCAAGAGAGCACCCTATCTGGCCTTTCTAGGCGAAATCACCAGAGAATGCACTTGCAGCAGAACATAGAAACTTGGTTGCGGTTACCAAAGGAACTTCATGCGCTGGTTTTGTGCTTGTGATTTATTCGGATCAGACATTCTCATTCATGTTAGGGGCACTTTCCGGAATGATGCCTTGTGTGCCCTGTTGTTGTTTTCTTTCCTGAGTTTGAACTAGCACTTCAAGACATTTCATTTATGGACCATCCACCTCCAACCAAGTAAGTATAAACCAACCCAAAACTGCTAAAGCCCTGAATAAGCCCTTTATATAGTATCAGTGGTCTGAAAAAAAGGTACTGTACAACTGCTCCCCAAGAAATATTCTAATACGGTCTACTGTTTCATCTTTTAGATTGAACAATGGTGGAAAGAGTTACATCAGAGACTGGAAAAATACTACAAGAAACAACTGCAATTTTTGAAAGAGCATGTCCATTATAACCCACACAATGAAAGAGATAGGTAAAGTATACATTAAACTATGAATATATGTACATCAAATGAGATGTTATATTTAAAACAACTCAGTTCAATATCACCCAAACTTTTTGTCATGATTTAAGTTATCTCCGGGAATCTTGTGAGAACAGATTGTATTGACAAAAGTAAAATAAATGAGCAATGCATGTGTAGAGAACACAAACATAAACAGTGGAAAACATGATTTGTAACAAAGTGTCATGTAATTTGGTGAGTGCCATTTGTCACACATCTTAAACATTGTTAAGTCAAAATGTTTCCACTCTAGCTATTTTTCTTGGATTTGTTTGCAAGGGAAGTTGCAATGGGTCATCTAGTATACACATGTGTTGCAAGCACAGCCTTCTATGCATGTTATGTCAACTTTGTTTCAATGCTCAACATTCATTCAAGTACTATACACACATATTCACCTTTACCATTCTTGTGTTCTTGTACTCCAGGTTGATATTGGCATTTATCATGATCCCCGCATTACAAAAAGAGTTGGACACCTTTAAGAATGTCATTTGGAACACCCATAGAATTCGCCTACAAAAGAATGCAGAGCTGCCAAATGGAGTGCCAGACCACATTTTTAGTTTTCCCGAGAGATATGGACTTGAAGAATGTAGTATGCTTAGATTTAATATACAGCACATGTCCTGTGGCCCATGCCCGAATAATTGTGTATGGACTGACAACTAAATTTGGTTGGACTCAGGAGTGGCTGAATCTGGGTTCTTGTATTGAAGTAGAAGTCGAGAAAGGCCACAGAAAAAAGGTGCAATGGACTGGGGCAGGGACTGGCACCCCCAGTCCCCCTGCCCTAGTCTATCATGCCTTTTCTCTGCTGCCTTTCTCCTGAGAGCCTGGAACGGGCTACTGCAATCAGAAAGTTTTTATATTACTTCATTTCACCAAAGAATTTCTTTCAAAAGGATGGGAGGTAACAGAGCAACAACTAGAGGACGTTGCAAGACATTCAGGCGTACTGGAGGTCAATGATGATTTCCTTGATCCTGCGTTTAGAGCACAATGTGAACAACTGATCCCACCAACAGAAGAAATCAAGCATGATGAGTGCATCACAGCTTTTATGTACCTGAAGCAGAACCTCCCACCAGAAGAATAAGTTTTATCACAAACTTCCTGTTGACTATGTTCTGGAATTAAGGTTTTTGTAAAGTTATAACATGTTACCAAAATGGACATCATTTTATGCTGCAAGTGATTACACAATGTGAATTTCATTCTTTTCTTCATCAGTAACAACAAATTTTAATTACTTTTTCAAAATGGAAGTAACTACATTTAGAGATATGCAACAGAACTCAACACTTCCCTTAAATGTAACGGCAAAATAGTCGTGTGGTGCAAAAGCAGATTTTGCACCACTAGCAGTAAACATTTGTTTGAGCAACAAAACTATGCAATGCGTTATTTCACCAAACCTCTGAAACATACTGTGGTAGAAGCATCTTCCAAATTCCTGTGCCTTGCTAGTTGCCTTGTAGGCTCTGTGATGGCATATATTGCTGCATTGATAAGTTTCTTGGGAACATGTTCTTTGCTAGTGCAGGCAAGCCCAGTAGATTGCAGTCTATTGTTGTTAATGTACTTCTAAAAGGACCCTTCAATAAACTCTTCTACTGTCACACACTCATCTAAATAAAACTTGCCCAAATATATGTTGTTGTACCTCATTTTTTCCAAACAGATCATTTGTGTCGCTTGTTTGCAGTTCTTTCTTCAAGTGTACTGCAAAAGTCTTTGCCAGGTAATGCATTTGTACCACCTTTGTTCCACTGTTTGCCCTGTTTTCTTGATACCTTCTATTGAATCGGCCAAATACCTCTTTATGACCCAAATACCACCAAATTCCTTTGCCTTGCTAACTGCCTTTTATGCTCTACAAAATCCCCCTTCTCCAAAATGATCTTTTTGAATTCAGAACTCAATAGTCGATGGAACTTTGACCAAGCCATCTGATCCAAATAAAAAGAATAAATGTCAACTGAAGTGGCGTAGATATCTAAGAGTAGGAATACTCCAGGCATACTGAGAGTAATCTCTTTTCAGGAAATTCGGCATTTCCTTCCTATGGATGCCTTCTTGCACATATTTTTCCATATCGCCACAGAAACGAGTTTTGTTGACCTCTCAGTCATGAATAAATTTCCGGTCAGTTGACCGGAAGTCATGCAAATGAAAGTGGTTTTCTCGGTCAGAAGCTTTCCGAGTTAGAGGCTGGTATTTCTCATGGCGGATGCTTGGGAATGATACTTTGACTCTTTCAATTAGGATTGGAAAAAAGTGAGGTACCAGGAGCAATTTAAGCGTGTTGAAAATGGACTATTTTTAAGTAATAGGTTCGGCGCTTTTAAATGGTGTTCATAAAAAGTCTTGAAACATCGTCATTTAATTCAATACGGATACTTTGAATGCTCTTGAATGTAGAAGAGGGAATGTCTAGCTGCTCTGAGTAATTTGAATCGAATCAGATATCTCTGTAGACTTCAGTAAAGTTTTCCTTTCGCACATAATCCACACAAAAGATGATGCGAAAATCGCCACTTTTGGCGCGCGATCAGAATTTCGCGATTTTTCTAAAAAATAAACATCGCTGGAACTTTCATTTCATTTTTGAAAAAAGGTCACAAAGGGTATCTCTGGAGTAAATATGAGCGATTCGAAAAAATGGTCGGTGAACTTTGATTCTTGACAGATACCGTTGAGCGCTCTTAATGTGTTCCATTGATATATAAACTACAAATGGGAAATAGTCTAACGAATGCACAGAGTGCAAGAAATTCCCATGTCACTATAGCACGAGCCAAGTTCCAGACAATTGTCTCGACAGTGTCTTGCTTTCCAGACGTCGTTTCTCACATCTGCCAAACCTAATGTAAATGAGCAAAGCATTGCTTGATATCTGAACCGGGCTTACACATGGCGAACAAACGACAATCTAACTTGAAGTCGTTCTTTGGAGATGAAAATGTGAATCAACCCGCTAAGAAAAAATCAAAAGAAGGCCCAAGAATTTCTATGGATGGGAAACAATATTCAGTCTACATCCCATCAAAGGTTTGCCACAAGTTGGTTTGAAAAATTTCCATGGCTAACCACTGAGAATTCAGATGGAAATCTGATGTTTTGCAAAATTAGTAGGAAAGGTGAATAAAAGAATGCCTTCACAAAGGGCTCTAGCGACTATTAGTCATATCATGGGTATATATATAAGGTTCTTGGCTTGGGGTCGGATGCAACAGCCGTTATGCTTGGCCACCATAACGGAGTAGGTGTTCGACTGTCCCAAGTTTCACCCTTCCTCGTCCATGTTCACTGTGCCACCAATAGATGCCCTCATTGTATCAGATGCTGCTCAGCAGACAAACCATCTCAAAGTTTCGAACAACTGTTAACGGTAATTTCAAGCTCTTCAAGTACTTGGCAGCAAGATATGAAAGGCATCGCCAGTGACATGCAGCCCCTGACCCCAATGATTTCAAGAGCTTGAAAGAGCCATGTTCAGTGAGATGGCTCAGCATGACGAAAGCGATGCAGAGTGCTTTTGAAAACTGGCTGTGCTTGGTTTTGGAGCTTGACAAGGAAGCCACAAGAGAGAATGCAGTAACAGCAGGACTTTCGAGACAAATCAAGCAGTACAGTTTCATTGCATTGGCTTTTATGCTGATGGATGTGCTACCAGTCATGGACAACCTAAACAGATTTTTCCAGCTGGACAACATTAGTCTTGCAGCCATTCGACCAAAAGTACCGATGACCAAACATGCATTGGAAGATTTGAGAAGAAAAAATAGCCAGACAGAAGCCGAGTTCAGCGATCACTGTGTTGCTAATGATAACACCTACAAGGGCACCAAGTTGCTCAACATGCAAGAAAACGTGCACAACAACACGTGTAACCAATTCATTGGGAAATTGATTGACAATCTCAATCATCAATTCCCAGCAGCAGACCTGGATATTATTTCTGCCCTTAGGAGTCTATGATGTGCAAAGATATCCAGTGGCAATGGTCGATGGCAACTACGGCAAAGATGCCATCGATGTAATTGCAGACAAATTGGGCCAAACAACAGGTGTCCCTGCTATTGTTTCAAGCCACTCCGTGCAGCATTCCCAATGTTCAAGACAACACTCCAGTCACTTGGAAACTTGAACTTTTTGAAGCCTGCCAGCACACAATACTAGAGTACCAGGAGGACTTTCCTCAGTTCTACATACTGGCAAATGCTGCCCTATGCTTTCCAACAAGCAGTGTTCCATGCGAGCACTGATTCAGCCTGCAAAATCAGATCAAAACCTCACAGCAGTCACGTCTCACCGACAATAAAGTGGACGCACTTATGCTGCTGAGTATGGAGGCTCCAGCTTTTGACTCTACATCGGCCGACTGTTTTCTTGAGGAAGTTGCACTCGACTTTTCTCAGAAGGAACACTACTCAGCTACAACCATGGACAAAAGTATTAATACATTCTCCCCTACCCCCATTCAATGTTGATAAATTTATTTTTTAGCAACAGTTTTCTGTCAGTCTTACCGGAACTCTTTCAAATTCAAGCTACAACATTGATACAGGGAGGGGGGTGATCAAAAGCAGTTTTCTTTGGAACTGGATGACTCACAGCATGGTAGTTTTGACAAAAGTACATTTAAAGGATGTGTCAACACATTTTGCCTGCAATTGTATGTTCTAAGAAGTTGCTTAGGTCATAAGGCAGCACGCTATCAGCACACAAACTTTGCTGCTGTTCTGTGCTTTGGGTTTTGTTGTTTTGTTTTATAAAATATCTGAAAGTGCCCAGCCTGCAAT
The DNA here is from genome assembly GCA_964036295.1 of Plumapathes pennacea. Taxonomy (NCBI): domain Eukaryota; kingdom Metazoa; phylum Cnidaria; class Anthozoa; order Antipatharia; family Myriopathidae; genus Plumapathes; species Plumapathes pennacea. Next base: position 25,078,248 of record OZ038463.1, on the reverse strand, counting down.
GTACATTCTCCTGCGTTTCAGACAATTCCCGCTCTTTTTCTGTTATGGAGTAGGAATGGGATGAGGTAAACAATGCAGAGGGGGAAGGTGAGGTGTTATATGGAAAAACCCCAGTTGATTCTGTTGATTCTATTAGCCATTTAGTAAGCTAGGTAAACTTCAGTCAGGCGTCCCGAGTACACAGGAGGGACTGGAACGAGTGTGTGACAAAGGGAAAAAAGATAACGTGCTCGCTCAATTAGAAACATGTGAAATACACTTCTGGAAAGCTATCCTGTTGCAGACTGTTGATATAACATTTGGGAGCTCAGACGGGAATTATTTCCAGCAACTTCCACGGAAGGACAACAGTTCGCAACAAGGTACGTACGTGAGAGATTCATTCTTTAAAATGAAAATGGCGGAGGAGAAACAAATCTTGTTGGACCGCCAAATCCTATCATTAGAACTTGAAGAATTAACAGGACTGGCCCATCATATCAAAGATGACGAATCGGCCATAGTGGGGAAAGGGAAGTTAACAGTGATTCAGGCCATTCAACGTAAGTTAGATGAAGGAATGGAGGATCTAAGCGAGGAAGACAAAATCACTTACTTGGATGCAGTGATAACTCGCCTCAATCCACTGGCCCTTGTGGGACATGAAAAACAACCGACCGCTATGAAAAAGAGCAGTGAACTGGAAGAACTCCAGAAGGAATTGAGCAACTTAGAAGCTCAACAACAGAAAATTCAAAAGAAACTCTCCTTGGTTCAGGAAGGAAAATCCAGTCAACAAGAGAGTGCCGAGTGTTCCGCTGGTGGGAGTTCAGCAGAGTATACTTTGGAGGGATTTTAAAATCCTAGGAGTTGTGGGTGACCCTGGACAGAAGGACAGAGTATCAAGCACTAATCTCCCAAATAGAAGCTGGACTTGTCAAGGGATACTTGGATCAAGAAGTAGTAAATGCTGTAATCCATGCTGTACAACCAGGCCTGCAGCTGAGAAGTTATCTGGAGAACATGACTGAACTGACCCTGCCTAAGTTGTGTAAGATTCTTTGCTTCCATTTTCATAAAAATGCAACAGAACTTTATCAACTCCCAACAAACATAGCCCAACAACCAAAAGAAGACCAGCAGTCATTTCTGATGAGAGCACTGACCATCAGACAGAAGATCATAAGTGCATCCAAAGAGTCAGGAAGTGGGATAAAATATGGTGCAGCTTCATTGCAGAGTTTGTTCCTCCATGCCCTGGAAACAGGTTTGGCCGATTAGACCATTCGGGCAAAGATCAGACCGCTAACCCACAACCCCTTAGTAGCAGATGAAGATCTAATTGAAGCCATAAGCCTGGCCATGTCTGCAGAAGCAGAGAGGAACATCAAATTCAGTCTTGCAAACAAGGCAAAACCTGCTAAGGTGTCTACACTGGAAAGAGTGGCAGAAACTGAAGAAGGAACAACACATTTTAACAGCACTGAAAGCTGTTCGAGCTGATCTGGCTGTGGTACAATCTGAAGTCAAGTCCCTTCATGAATTTACAAGCACGTACAGTAGAAACACAACAAGATCTCCACACAACGATACCCCCACACAACGAGGAAGTAGATCAACCAATCAGGTAAGACCACCAGGTTGCAAGGCATGCAGAGACAAGAACAAAGGACAGGAATGTTCACACTGTTATCTTTGTGGTGGTAACAACCATATTGCACGCTACTGCCAAACCAAGTTCAGGAAACAGCAGGGAAACGGACACAGGCTACTCCCATGGGACAGAGAGTAGCCTGCCCCCAAGAAGGAATGTCCATCAGTGTCATGGTTGCTTGAAGCAGGGATCCAATAGACAATTACAATAATTCTCAGGATGTCATTCTGTCTGGTATCTGCACACTGTCAGAAAGGTCACTGGCCAAAACATAAAACTTTATGTAAAGTACTCCAGGAACTTTCAGAGCGAGAGCAGTACACAGGAAAAGGCCTGGGGGATGCCTCTGATAAGAGTGTATTTGTCAGTCATCACCCCAAACAGCAAGCCCATGTAGCAAAACTGGTGGGAAGAAAGTGTTCTGTACAGTGCTACCTAAATAATACACCCTTGGAAGTGTTGTGGGACACAGGGGCACAGGTTTCATTAATCTCAGAAGATTGTTTGAAGAGTCAGCTGCCGACCCTCGAAGTAAAGGATGTGCAGCAGTTACTAGATTTAGGTGGATCCATTGACCTCCGAGCAGCAAATGGAACAAATTTCCCTTACTGCGGATGGGTAGCTTGATGTGAAGCTAACCACTGCTAATGACACAGAGATCAAAGTACCCCTCTTGGTAAAAAAAGAACATTGACCAGCCCACAATCGGATTTAATGTGATTGAGCTAATTGTCAAAGAGGCTAGTGAACTTTAACTTCGAAATACGGTGTCAACCAGGCAAATAAAATACAGATGCTGACAGTCTTTCAAGGATCCCCGGTGACTTTAAAGCCTACATGGACAGCTACAGTGACAGAATCTCGCCAGAAAGCATGCAAGCTTCTGTCTCTGCGCCTAACACCCTAGCAAGTGGGGACTCAATTTGGATCACAGCCTTCACTGACGAAGAAACACAACTGCGACAGGATGAAATTCTGTTACCTGTCTCCAACCAAGTTAGAGTGGTCGATATTGTGAGAAGCCAACAGGAAGACCCTAGCATTGGCCGTGTTTTGAAGCTCATCAAGTCAGGCCAGAAGCCCACAATAGCACAGAAACGCAGAGAACCACCATTAGTTCGAAAGTACCTGAGTGGCACAAACTCCACATTGACAAGAAAAGTGGTGTCCTCCACCGAAACCAGCAGGTGGTTCTCCCACAGATATTTCGCCACACTGTATTGTGAACTTCACGAAGAAATGGGACATCTTGGCCTAGAGAGTATTGGCTTTAGCTCATGACAGATTCTATTGGCCACAGATGAGGAAGGACATAGACCACTTCATCCATCACACGTGCATTGTCTAAAACAGAAACATCCTAATCTCCAAACAAGGGCACCACTCCAGCCAATCAACCAAATGGATTGGTTGAGCAGAGACTCAAAGAGACTCACAGAGCAAGTTGGAAGGATCATGTGAACAAGTTAATCCATGCGTACAACTGTACCATCTATAAAACCGCCAGCTACTCACCCTTCCACCTCTTGTTTGGCAGAAACCCTCGGTTACCCATCGACATCATCTTTGACCTCCCAGACAAGCCAGGGACCAGATCCCCCTCTGAGTTTGTGTCTAAATGGAAGACAGCCATGCAAGAAGCATACACCCTTGCATCGAAATCAACCGTGCAAAATACTGCCAGAGGTAAGAAGAATTAAGATAAGCGAGCGAGGGCTTCCACACTGCAAGCTTGGGTCGTGTCCCTGTCCGCAACCTCACCCCACGCAGTGGACCTGGCAAGTTGAAGGCTTTATAACTACATAATACACACTGTAGTCTCCCAGAAGGGTAAAAGTAGCCCAGTGTATGAGGTCAGACCAGAATCGGGTCAAGGACGCTCTCGGATCTTGCATCGTAATCTCTTGCTACCCTGTGAATACCTCCCAACAACGGCATGGCAGGAACTTCCGCCAGTGAGAAGATACAGGCCACCAACACCCTAACCACAAGACAATCAAGAATTACCGGATTTTAACAACAACAATGACACTGATAGTGAGTGATGATCTTCCCACTTTTACATACCATCGTCGTCCATTGGAAGATACGAGCAATCAAGACCAGGAACAACCAGAACCCAGAATCCAGGACAGAGTGTTAGAAGATGCTACAGAACATGCTACTGGCAACGACGCTGACCAGGTCATTAAAATGACAGAAACAGGAGACAACACTGATGACCCACCACCAATGAATGACAACTTGGACACAGGTGATGGTAGACCAAATGAAGGGGAAAATACCAACCAGAGTCACCCCCATCGGACAAGACAGGCACCTAAACGATTCACATACACCAGTTCTGGTAACCCTGCTTACATAAGACCAGTTGCCTTTCATCCGACCGGAGGGACAAACCAGGATGGCATCCCATCGCCAGTAACGTATGGTGCTCCAAACAGCATGATGCAGAATGGCATCCCATCGCCAACAATGTATTGTGCCCCAACCACCATGATGCCCTTTAACAATGGGGCATTCAGACCACCACACTGGGAAACATCTTATGTACCAGTCCACTACTGAGCCTCGTTAAGACATTTCGTAAAGTTACAGTTGAAGTTTAAAACAAAAAAACATTAGCTCTCCTTTAGAATATTTCGGAAACATTCAATTCTGAGTGCTTACCAGAACTATTGAAAAGTAGTTTCTATAATGCGGACCAATGGACACTTTTACAACAGGAATAGAGAGTGTAAAGAACTGAGAAGTCTGGAGCCACGTGTGGAGATAGGCCTGATCAACCCACTCCAGGATGAAAAAACAATTGGAATCCAGTGGAAGGCACCACTGACCAGACTGTCCTGCATTACTATAATGTTGAGGATGACATGTTTTTCTAGAAGGGGAAGGTGTTATATGGAAAAATCCCAGTTGATTCTGTTGATTCTATTAGCCATTTAGTAAGCTAGGTAAACTTCAGTCAGGCATCCCGAGTACGCGAGAGGGACTGGAACAAGTGTGTGATGAAGAGAAAAAAAATAACATAAGCTCGCTCGATTAGAAAAATGTGAAATACACTTCTGGAAAGCTATCCCATTGCAGACTGTTGATATAACAGAGGCAGGACAATTTCTCTACTCCTGAGCAAAACTTCACCCAGAACGAAGGGGAACGCCTGTTTTGCAGGCTAAAAGTGCTATGTTCAGTTAACTAGATAAAGGAGACAACCAAAAATTTAACTCGGGAATCTGAAATGTATGCCGCAATGCGATGCACATTTCAAGGAGCAGCTTCAGTTTTGCACATAACAAAGGCTGTTGTGTAAATTTACCGTGAACGCAAAATTCACCCTTACAATTCATACCATGATCCAAATTGATCTTTCAAGCCAAAGGCCGCAAAAGCAAATTAAATCTGTTGTATTCCAAGTTAAAAGTCTGTATAATAATTGTAACGGCTCATCCAGCTACTCTTGATCTGACAACCTGATGTTGATGGAATGTGATAAATAAACGAAACTTTACACACTCAAATGCACTTTTCGTTTCAAAATACACATCACGTTTTATTTGTGTAAAATACACTGTTACTGTACGCATTTTTTATTCTTGTTACGCATTTTTGGGATCCCTCCGCATAGAGCTATGCAAATGCACGGAATGCTGTGCGATGACTGTGAAGCAGTACGATGAAAGCACACTAAGACCTTTCACCACAGTAAGAAAGCCATCAATTGAAACCCTGGAAGAAGCAAAGGTGAAAGATTGAACCGAGCCCTGAATAGAAGCATTATCACTCCAAGTTACCTCCTGCCAAGTTCAAGTAGGCAGTTATTGATTGCCGAAGATACAGCTCTCTGAACAAGCTAATGTATTTTCTGCAGGAGCTTCATGGAACACCAGTGTGTTTGTTCACACATAGTCAGTGATATTTCACATTCGTATATGATATTGTTACTAAATATCTACATGATATGCATGCATTCCAATCTGTTATTTGCAAGGTATACGAGGTGTTAGAAGGCATTAGTATATAACTAGCATGCTGGACGCGGCTTTCACTTTCACGACAAAAAGATACGGAATGCAACTGGTACCGACAAAGCTACTAAACACGATGATCGTTCCTGTATACCTTCACCACCAAGACAACCCAGATCGCCAGGTCAGGGTATACGCCTTACTTGACCCCGCCAGCAACGGAACCTTTTTCAGAGAAGAGATCATGAGAGAGCTCCAAGTCGGTGGTGTAAGCACACAAGTACTGCTGAACACCATGCATGGCACTGAAGTAATTCCAACTCAAAAGGCCTACTAGTCAGTCCGGTGGACAAGGAACTCTAAATCAAACTCCCCAAGGCATACACAAAAGAGATCCCTTCCAAGAGGGACAAAATTCCAAGACCGGAGTCTACAACAGAATGGCCTCTCCTCCACAGAATTGCAAGCAAGATACACCAGTATGAGGCCGATCTAGTAGTGGGCCTGCTAATTGGCTCAAACTGCCCCAGTGCTATCAAGCCAAAGGAGATTATCCCTGGAGGAAGCAACGAGCCCTACGCCATTCTAACTGTCCTTGGGTGGGGAGTCATTGAACCAATCACCCAAGATCTTTAGAAAGACCCTCCAGATATTTCCTGCAGCAGAATTGCCATCAAGGAGGTGGGCAGTAAAGACCCGTCTCACCACAGCTTCGTCTTCAAGACCAATGCTAAAGAAATCTTCACCACAGCAGCCGTAAGAATGTTTGAGGCAGATTTCAGTGAGACAAAGGACACCAACTGTCAGTCTCTCTCGATGTTAGACTGGTTGTTCATGGCTAAGATGAAGAAGGGAGTCATCCACCACCCTAATGGCCACTACGAGATACCCCTCCCTCTTCGGGATGAACACCTCAAACTGCCTAACAATGAGACGGTTGCGGTTCATCGCCTACAACAGCTCAGGTTCAGGTTCAACAAGGACGAGAAGTACAAGAGTGACTACACAACCTTCATGTCGGGCATGATTAACCCTTTCACGGCCGCGGGCAACTTTAGTCGCCCTACCCATACACAGCCATGGGCGACTAAAGTCGCCCTACGTAATACATTACAATTGACCAATGTTATCTCTTGTTTTACTCGTCCAATCAACTGTCATCTTGTTTCAATGCTCTGATAAACACATGAGGACACCATTTTGGAACTGTGAGTTTATTCGAGTGAGATTTGTGTGAGAATTTGAAGATATTTCGAGAAGTTGGAATCGCATGGGTTTTAAAAATGGCTGCTGGAAGGCATTTTACGGTCGCTGAAGTTGTGGAGGCCATTTTTAAAGACAGCAATTCGGAATTTGAAGGTAATGTGAGTGACAGTGATTTTGAAGTTGGCTCTGCTGAAGGTGATGATTCCAGTGAAGATGAACAAAATAATTTGCCTGAGAGGGATGCTGAGGTCAATGAAGAGCCTCCTGTTGCTGGGCACCGCCGAGTGAATCACCGTCGAAAACCAGATCGATTGGGAAGTTTACCTGGACATTGATCCATATGAAAGTGAATGGCTGCAAAGCTACAACGAAAGGCAAGGTATTCTGGTTGACACTGTTGACTTTGCCCCGGTCGAATTCTTCCATTTGTTTATGCCAGACGCCGCTTTCAAACTGATAGCTGTGGAAACAAATCGATACGCCTCGAAGTTTTTGGATGCTGCCGGTGAATTTTCTGCAAGCTCTCGTTTTCGAAGATGGTCAGAAACCAGCACTGCAGAGGCGAAAGCATTTCTTGCCCTTCAAATTGCCATGGGTTTATGCCAGAAGCCAGCTCTTCGAGACTACTGGAGTGAATATTGGCTAAGCTTCACCACCTTCAAGTCTGTAATGCCTCTCAAAAGGTTCGAGCTTATCCAAACTTTCCTACACTTCAGTAACAGTGAGCTGCAAGTGCAGAGGGGGCAGGAAGGATTCAATCCCTTGTACAAAATCCAGCCTTTGCTGGATATAGTGGATCCAACGTACATGCAAGTGAATTGTCCCAGATGCAAGTTGTCTCTTGACGAAAGTATGGTCAAATTCAAAGGCCGGCTGTTTTTTAGACAGTACCTCCCAGCCAAACCAACCAAGTGGGGCATAAAAGAATTCATCCTGGCTGAAGCAAAGAGTGGGTATTGTCTCAGGTCCGTGATTTACACTGGCAAGGACGCATTCCCCAGAGAACCAGGCATCCCCCTTTCAGAGCAGGTGGTACTGAATCTGCTGGATGGTTTTGAACACAAAGGGCATCAAGTCTTCATGGACAGCTTCTAATCCTCACCAAATCTCTTTTTGAGACTGAAAGATGTGTCAATTGGTGCTTGTGGCACAGTAAACAGTAACAGAAAGGCCTGCCCAGCTGAAACCATGTTGCCTCACTCTGAAGGTGACCCCCCAGTTTTCATGCGAGCACAAGATCTCATTGCCTGTGCTTGGCATGACACCAAGAGGCTTAGTTTATTGACCACAATAGACAACAACCTCACCATTGACAAGCAGATCAGATCTCGTGAGAGCAACACTGTCTACAGGGTTGTGGAAAAACCCGTCATTGCCGAGAGGTATAACAATTACATGGGTGGTGTTGACACTCTGGATCAATTGCTTGGGAGCTACCAGTATCCGCACAAGAGCCAGAAGTGGTACCACCCCATCTTCCATAGAGTGTGTGAAGTTGCTTTGGTGAATGGTTACATCCTATACAGGAAGGCAAGTCCTGACAACAAGCTGAACCCAAAGCAATTTTGAGCAGTCATTGATGGGCTTTTAGTTGGCTGGCAACCACCACGCATAAGGGCAGGCAGGCCATCATTACTCCCTGAGGCCCTCCATCTCAGTGAGTGCCACTTTCCAGACAAGTACGAGAATCCTAAGCACAAACTAGACTGCAGGGTCTGTTCAGATCGTTCTGCGAGGAGGCGAGTGCAGACAAGATTCTTCTGCAAGCATTGTGTGGTGCCCATGTGTGTGGTGCCATGTTTTGAGAAGTACCTTGTGTAATTTATTATAAACTGCTGCATCAAGTATATATCCCCAGAAATCGGGAGTGCGTTGCCCAATTTGTGTTACCCTAATTTAGTTCCACTACCAAAAGGTGCGAGTATGAGTCACATACTTATATCTGAAGTTGAACAAACAATGCTTCATCATCACCAAGCTTTGTAACAGTTTGTTACAGTTTTGCAAATTGCCCTAGTAGGTCCATGGAACCTAACAGCCCAGGCTCAACTTGCCATCACAGTGTGTCACCACGCTATTTGTTACTAAAAAAAGTACTGAAGAGTATTTCTTGTTTCCTCTATATCATTTACCTCCGTGTAATTGCTTTAGGTCTGTAACACCCACAGTTCAGAGCTCTAGCTCAGGACATCGATATGTTAACATCAATCAACACGGCTAGCTCCCCCCTCCCCAAAAAAAAAGAGCTTTCCAGTTTCTCGGTCTGCTTTTCCTCTCCCCCACAGATCTCTTCCAACACAGATTCTGGGACAGACAACCAGAACCAGTCATGCTTCCCTCATGGGTCCATTCAACAGGCTAAAGACCACTGTTCTGTCATCAAAAACCGCTAGCATGTTGCAGCAGTACAACCAAGCCCTCAGCAAATGGAAATAATTCACTGCTATCCACTTTCACCACAACAGCTTCCCAGCCAGTCCCTTCCAAGTTGCCCTATACTTAAAGTGCCTCATAGAATCCACCCAGTCTGTTAACACAGTGGACTCTGCCTTTTAAGGCTAAGGTGGGCCCACCATATGGCTGGTAATCCCTCTCCTACAGAGGTGAGTACTGACTCATTGACAGATTCAGATTGATAAATATTGACTTATTGCTGCACTTATAACTTCATGTCACCTATCGTCTTTCATGCTCAGCTCCTGTTACACCGCATATTTTGTAAATTTGAAATATTAATATTGTTCCCTTACTTTGTACTATTAATACTTAGATTAATACTGTTTCAAGTATGCCCAATCCTAACCCATGTTCCATTTGCCATCATCGTGTACACCAACAGTTGTCAGCAATTGTCATGAGAGCATGGTGTCCTTCTAGTTGTTCTCCAGATTTTGTACTTTTTTGTTTTTTCGTGGTTTATCATGCTCTGAGTTGGCACTATGCTGTTAAATCACAACTAGACTATGGCGCTAAATCAAGACGCAGTTAAGACTATATTGAGATTGGTTTTAGATGAAATCTTAGATGAGAAACTATCCGCCATTTTGCCCGTCATTTTGGAAACCTGACTGAGTGAGCAACTGGACCCAATTGTCAAGTCGCTAGAGTTTATCAGCAATGGACTTGATGAGTTAAAAGCAAGTGTCCAAACTGGAAGAAGCTAACAAGTCCCTGACAAACGAAAACTTGTATCTGAGGAACACAATGGCAGGCCTTCAGCAAGATTTGAACAATCTTACAATGGAAGTAGACAAGCAGGAGCAATACACTCACCACGAAATGCCTGGAGATTAGAGGTGTGCCCTACCAAGCTGTAGAGAACACTGATGAGAAAGTACAGTCCATTGGAAACCTTATAGATGTGGAGATTGATGTGTCTGATATAATAAAATCAGTAAGCCACAGACTTCCTGCATCAGTCACTAGCAACAGACCTTCAGGACTGTGGTCAAATTTACTAACAGGAACAGCCAAGATGTTCTCTACAGCTCAAGATCAAAGCTGAAGAACTTCACTGCCACAGCTATCCGCCATCGCAGCAACAACAAGATCTACATACAGGAAAGCCTGACTCCTCTCAGAAGGAAGCTGTTCAAAGAATGCCTTATCACTTGCAAAAGTCTAAAGTACAAGTTCATTTGTACAAAGTATGGCATAATATTCCTACACAAGGATGACTCAAGCTCTGCTGTGCATGTTACGAGTCTGAAGGAGTTGCACAGGCTTTGTTCCAGCTCTCAAGGCCATGGCCAGACATCCCCAAATAAGACTGAAAATGAGTAATGCAGGATGTAGGTAGGAGCTATTGCTTTTGTTGTAACAAACTAATCAGAGAAATGCTGGGAAATTTTATTGCTCTACTTGCCAACTGTACTGTCATTTAAAATGCACCTCCCTTTCTCAATCTGGATTGGCTTGCAGCTTTTTGGCTTTTCCATTCCATTCTCTAGATAGCCAAGAAATTTTAAGTCTAACCTTCAATCCCTGTACAGCATGTTTGTGTTCCCACAATATAGTGAATGCTAATTTAGAAAATTTACCCATGCTTCAAACTGCATCAAAAATTAGAAATATTCCAAACCTGACAGATATTGACCCAGAGAATATCCCATCTAAAGTTAACTTTGATTATTTTAATGTACATGACTTTCACAGTTCTCCTGATTTACTAAATTCCAAGAAAGCTTTTTCAATTTTAAATTGCAACATTAGGAGTATACAAGCTAACTTCAATCAGTTATCACAAATGCTAAATGATTTAAGGTACAGCTTCAGTGTCATTAGTTTATCAGAGACCTGGCTCAATGCCCCTAGTCTAACAACTAACTAGACTGGCGTTGCCAGTGAGCTTGCGGCGTGAGTTGCATCGAGACCAGAATATACTAAAATGGAAAGTAGGGAAAAGAGCAGAACTCCCAAGAGAGACTTTCAGTTTCTCACAAGAAAATATCACACAGTATAGAGAACTTGGCTTTTGACACCTTGCTCAAATGAAATCTGGTTAAACTATATAAATTATCATTACAACACTCATACACTTGCTTCTTAAAGGTTGAGTGACTGCATTTCAAGCTTAGAAGCGAAAGAGTCAGCTGGCAAGAAAAGCTGAGTAATGCGTGACATATCTTCTTATGCACAATCGATTTTGGCAGTTTGACTTCGAACCCTTATTTTTAATCAGAGGCCAGGATTAATCCAGCCTTCGCTTCAATACTTTGGTTTCTTTTATTAACTGAATGCATTTCTTCTATGAGGCTTTCAAGTATTCGTGCTCTGTAGCAAAATATAAAATTGAAAGCGAGGAATGTAACACGATACTTGTTTACAATATTATTGCAGTTTTGTTTACAATGTGTTCAGTCATTTGTTACTACAAGCTCAATGCTCAGGACTATTTCGGTGTATTTTTCACTGACCACTGCAAAACAAAGGCTACATGATGGAATGGAAGAAACATTTCAACAGGCAATGTACGATAAGCAGAAGCATTTTATGAGGGAACAGATGTCATGTACAGTGTAAAGCATAAATCGCCATTGTTTTACAGCTAAAGCTCATCACAGCTTTGGTTTCCATTTTCGGCCTGTTATCTTCCCAGAAGTATTTCGTGTCACAGCGGCAGAGTTATTTGTAATCCTGTAGCGGTATCCATCAAAAATCGAATCCACCAAATTTCCACCGTGAACTTAGGAACACAAGCCAAAATCATTCCCTAAAATCCAGTTTGTCCGTGCATGTTCCACAGAGCCAAACAGTGTTGAGTTTGAATGGGATGCAGTTAACTTAACACACAAGTAATGAACAATTCAATAGCCTACTGTACATCTGAAGTTGTTCGCAAAGGCAATCACGTCATCGCATGTGATGTGACAATGTGAACCAATCACCGTGTGCTGATTCTCGACCCAGAAAAGAAAAACACAGAAAAACAAAAACAAAAAAAAATTTATTAGTATTTCAGCCTGTTTTCTAAAGACTTTAAAATCAATCATATCTCACCCTCTTAATTGAATTGTTTTTAGCACGCGAATCCCACTTTGTGGGATTTGTGAGGTATAGTAATCACTTTCCCTTCCCTACTTCCCTACTTCCCTGCTTCCCTATTCCCTCTGTTGTCAACAATGGATTTCCAAATAAAGCAGTTGTGGTTTTCCAAATTTGGGCATGATAGAGGCGCATGTCGAACAACGCAGTTTAAAGGCGTTTAAAGAAGTAATAATGATAGTGGGGTGCTGCATAACTCACCTATGGGTAAAGCCCTTGAAAGCAATTGTCTAGGAATTCCAGAACTAGAACCCTTTGAGGGGTGCGAGGTCCCACTTCCCTACCACTTAGTGGGAGATGAAATTTTTGGTTTAAAGACATGGATGCAGCGACCATTCCCAGGTCGAGGTATTACAGAAAATCAAAGAATTTTCAACTATCGTCTGTCAAGAGCGTGCAGAGTAATAGAGAACACTTTTGGCATTATGACAGCAAGGTGGGGAATCTTCAGTCGCCCAATAGTTGCTTCTGTTCAAACAGCTGAAGCTATAACAAAGGCTGCTGTGTGCCTACATAACTTCTTACGTCAAGCAAACTGTGTAGCATATTGCCCTAATGGGTTTGCTGATAGTGAAGACAGCAGTGGTGAAATCAGAGCAGGAGAATGGCAAAATTCAGTACCCAGAGGTGGAAATGGTGCAATGGGGAACATTGCCCCACTAAGGGGCAGGAGAACCTCAAATCCTGCCCTTCAAGTTCGAAAAGCACTAATGCAGTACTTTATCTCAGATGCTGGATCTTTGCCATGGCAGTGGCAGTATGTATAAAGTCGAGGTCAGATACACAATCAGTAGGAGTTCTGGAGTGACGTGCCCTATAGTCACAGACATTCCATGCTGTTCACATCAACATGGCATCTGTACTGCAGGGTTTGTACAGCCCCTTCATTCAAACTTGAAGCTTTCTATTTTTTCTAAGACTTAAGATTACCACCTGTAAGCTTGTGGAGTAAAATGTTTAGCAATTACTTTGAAGATTTTCAGTTTTTGTTTCAGCTTCTCCTGACAGAGTGCATCTGACCAATCTTTGCCCACGCTGTCTTGGTGACCATGCAAGGTCAAATAATACTATTGTTAGTCAATTCATTCAATGAAGTTTTCTATTTTTAATAGAAAACATTTAATTAAAAGCTGTGTGGTGTTAAACGTTGCTGTGGGTGGCTAACATTTTGAAAACCTGATGAACTATACTTATCTTCAGAATCAAGTCACTAAACTGAAGTGTTCATGTAACAAAAACACTAGCCACCAACACGAGTCTTTTATAATATATCATTTTATTACTTGTATCAATATTACTGGTAGGATCTATTCTAGATATGATGTCTTCAGATTTTACCACCATCATGTGAATAATATGAACTACTTTTACAAACAATATTATGGGTATCATGCAAAAACTAGAATGCAATACAAACAACAATATCCAAAGAACAAGTGGCTACAATAACTAGAAAAAAAAGATAGGCACCATTTTTGGCTTATAAAAAAGCCTCGTTTTCCTCTCTCATTCCTTTTTTAATTGCCTGTCCAAACTTGGTGATGTTTAAATAATGTTGTAAATATATGGAACAGCATGTACAGTATTCAACAAATAAAGTATAATAAAAAACTTTGATTTAGTAGTCAAAGATAAACTAGCAAAAGGTATGTTTTGAATACTGAATGAACACTACATTTCAATTAATGCCCTTAACTAACACAATGCTCAGTTACAGTCAACTTTCTCCATTCATAGAAAAGGCTGATCAACCTTAAGACTTAAAGCAAAATTCTGAGTCAATAAAAAATATCTATCGGCAGCTATGGATGCTTGATTACAGTGACAACAAAGCCATGTGACACACTCGTGACCGACTAAATCAGTGCTTGTGTCTGAACTATAAAGTATTCCATCACGAAACATTTTAAAATTGGCACTGTAAAGATGTGAAGTAACTAAACATCAAGCTGAGTCACAGATCAACTTCATTTCGTGTTCTGAGTTCGGCTAACATGGCGGCCGCATAAAAACTCTTATCAAATCTCAAAAAAACAAATTGCCACTGCTTCGCCAAAATGAAGCCTAGACAATCCAAAATTGGCATCTGGACTAATTCAGGCATGCTCTTTTTAGATCTGGAGCCAAAAAGGTGCAATCTGTTATTTTGCAGAGTGCTGCGGTCGCGTGACCTGTGAAAACCACATTGATAATTCTTTTCTCTCAATTATTATTATAAAACACTTTTTTAGCCCACATCCATCACGAAGTGGTGAATTGAGCCAGTTCTATAAATAGCTACTTCTGCAAAAAAAGTCCTTTTTACAAATTCGCGAGCTTACAGCTGCCTTGCAGCTTTGACCAATTACTCGTTTTCTTCGGGTACAGTTCCAGACCAACTTGAAATAGCAAAAGTGATCCCAGTACATAAAAAGGGCCCTTGCTTTTTAGTTTCAAATTATAGACCTGTTTTCTTACTATCAATTTTCAACAAAATATTAGAAAAATTAATGTACAAGAGGCTTATAAGCTATCTAGAGAAATTATCCATTATCAATCATAAACAGTTTGGTTTTAGATCAAAGCATTCTACTACCCATGCCTTTCGTTTAACTGATAAGCTACAACATGCAGTAAACAAAGGCATTTACAGTGTATGTATTCCTGTGGCATCTTCTTAGATTTAAGCAAAGCTTTTGACACGGTTAATCATAGTATACTTTTGTCCAAGTTGGAGTATTACGGTATACGTGGTGTTGCTCATGACTGGTTTGTGTCCTATCTGAGTAATACAAAGCAATTTGTGTCAATTAGAGGTATTGATTCGGACTACCAGACAATTTCATGTGGGGTGCCTCAGGGATTGATCCTTGGACCATTGCTTTTTCTACTGTATATGAATGACATCTTTAAGTGTTCTGAGAGTTTAGAGGTTCATTTATTTGCAGATGATACTAATATTTTCCTAAGTGATAAAAACATCCAAAACCTTGAACATGTCCTGAACTCTTTCACTCCCAAGAGTGATCAACTTTTATTTTCTTCTTCAGTTTCTCACCAGAAATATATCTTATATTAAGGAGAACTTGGCTTTTGATACCTTTCTCAGATGATAGCTGCTTAAACTATCAATTCTCACTACATCACTCATACATTTTCCTCTTTAAAGGAGAATCTGCATTTTGAACTTGGGAGTGACAGGGTTAATATTGAACTAGAAAGAGTTAGTGACTGGTTAAATGCCAACAAGTTATCATTAAATATTGATTTAAAAAGCTTTGTAGTCTTCCATGCCCCACAAAAGAAAATTTTACACAACACACAAGTGTCGATTTCAAGAAAGCCTATTAAAAAAGATAGCCAAATCAAGTACTTAGGCCTCATTTTTGATGTACATTTGAACTGGAAACCACATTTACATGAACTAGGTAAAACCATTTCAAGAGGGATTGGAATTCTATCAAAGCTCAGACATTATGTTGATGCTATGATCTATACCAATATTATATTATTCATTAATTTATCCTTTCCTTACGATATGGCCTATTTGTGTGGGGTAACACTTACAAAACTACTTTAAAACCTATCATAACTCAGCAGAAGGCCTTGCGTATCATTACTTTTTCCAAACCAGATGAACACTCAAACCCCCTCTTCAACTTGAAATCCTTAAGCTAATTGTCCTTGTTTCTTTCTGTAATTTTTAAATTAAAATTAAAATTAAAATTAACATTTTCATATACCAGTTCCATCATAATCTGTTTCCCAAAGCCTTTGACAAATTTTTCCAGTCAATATCATCTAGACATTAATATAACACCAGACTTGCTTCCAAATCGTCTTATTATATTGATTCTGTGAAAACCAATTATGGAAAGTTTAATGTACATTTTACTGCTGTACATCTCTGGAACAATATTGATGAACTTAAAACAAACTTAAAACACTTCCCCTAAAACCGTTCAAGTCACAGCTTAAATCTCACTTCATTCAAACATATGAATTACACTCATTCTTCTTGCAAAGTCTGTATCTTAATACAGTGGAACCTCCATTAAGGGGACACCCTCGGGACAAGAAAAAGTGTCCCTTGGATGGAGGTGTCTCTTGAATGGAGGTGACCCTTGAATGGAGGTAATCAATAGAAGGATTATATGAGAATTTTCTTTTTCAGGACAAGGACAAGTGTCCCCTTAACAGAGGTGTCCCCTTATTGGAGGTGCTTCAAAGTAGAGGTTCCACTGTAATTAATTTTAAATGTTTTCAAGCTGGTGCCTACAGTTGTGTGTTTCTGTCCACACTTAATTTAATTCATTGCATTATTATATTAGTTATACTAGACATCTGTTACTTCTAATATATTTTATTTCTCTAGTGTGCCAGGTCTTATTGCCTACCTGTAACCTGACTTAATCATGTAGCCACTCAGCTCGTTTAGCTTTCTAGTTATACTGAGTGGCTCTTTACCATTGTGTCTATTGTCAACTCTGTAAATTCTCATTTCTTTAATGTAGGTAATAAAGCTTGCATATCCTTCACCAAAACCATCATGCTATGCCTTGTAGTATCTGTCACCAATGGTCACACCTAAAATGTGCTAGACTTTCCTACAATGAACACACTATCCTCTCTACGACCGGCTGTGGACCTTTGGTTCTGCCTAGCATGTACATCAACTATTTTTCCATTTAACCACATAATCAATGACACAGATTATAACTTGGCTATGACATACAGTGTATATTCAAGCCCCACTTTGACATTTCAACTATCAATGACAAATATTTTAACCCCTTTCTTGAAGATTCAGACACTTGTCACTTGCTACAAAACTCTCAAAACGCACTAGGATCACAGACCACTCTGCTACTGTACTCTCATTGATAACATCTTCACAAATAACTTGGACTATGAATTAACAAGTGGTATATTATATACTGACATATTTGACCATTATCCCCGAGCGAAGCGAGGGTAATAACCACGAAACTAACACAGCAAAATCACCTTATTTGAAGACTCCAAGCGTGTCACCATCTCAAAATTTAATGTTCATCTGTCAGTCTGTCTGTCTGTTTGGCATATGACTTATTAGGCCAGGTGCCTAAGGCAACGACGTAATAATTATCAATATTAGCATCTCCACCAGTGTTTTTACTGACATTCGGAAGAAAAAAAGATTTGGACGAAGCAACAATTGTACGTAACTGCATTCACGAAAATGAATTTGAAAACTGGAAACCTTGAAACAGAACAGTCTTGCTAAGCTTGTCTTCAAAAGAGAAGGGAACAGGCACAGGCAAGGCGAAATCGTGAAACGATCAAACAGCGCCAAATACGTCTAGAGAAAAGACGACAAACATGTTATAACCGACAGCATCATGAACGGAAGCACGCTGAAGAAACAGCTCCACAAAGGGAACAGCGCTTGAAAGCAGAAATCGGAAGCTTCAGATGCCGTTTTGTGTTAAACTCAGATACTTATTCAGAAAGGACAAGCAACAAAGGTTAGTCAGTGGAAATCAAACAATCACTGTGACAAATATATTCTACCCATATCTTGTAACTCAATCACTTCAAGAATGTATTAAAATCTGTATGCTGATCATTTTCCCTCGAAATATTGTTTTCATATGCTTCTGTCGCCAGTTTCGGCTACTGTATTCGCTCAGAGCAATCAGAGCTTGGAGTCTTGAATGATTTAGTCAGATGTCTTATTTTTTCTGTCAAGATTAAAACTGTAACAAATGCTGTAATCTGACATGCAGTTATTGCAGCGAGAATCGTTCACAAGCCCTTTGAAGTATGACTAGGTCTGAAGCCCGTGTATAATTTGAAGTAAACCGTTCAAGTTTTGGTTTGATTCTGGGAGAAATCATGCTTTTTTGAGCGGGTTCACATACAAAACAATTCGAGCCTACATGCATGCCTGAGTCTGGTGCATGCAGTCCAGAGTAAAAACAAATCGCACAGGAAGCCTATTTAATCGTTATTTTTTATATACACCCCCAACCAATTCACACACATGTTATATCAACATCAAACATCCAGAATTTACTCCTGGATAATTTGACAACCAGGAGTTTCACTAATTTCTGAAGCAGCAATACTGTATATGTATGATGCAAACTACAAAGTAGCTGTATGAATATCAGGCAAAACATTGCCTCATACACAGAGAATGTATTGTGGCATTTTAAGAAAAAGTAGCCAGCAACAAAATGTAGAACATCATTTTATGCCAGAACTCCAACAGAAACTGGTTGCTATTGAGATCCTTGGCAACACATGCATCAGCCTATTTTAACTGCTAAATTTTAAATCATCTGCTTTGCCCCTTCTATTCTTGGCAAGTTGTGACATGATCTGTGCATCCATTTGAAAACAAACAATATAAGACATATCGCACCTTCACTAACATCCAGCTTGTTATTCTCTGCAGACACGGTGCACCTCTTTTAGGGTCGTGGTATTCCACGGTTGGTCCCTTTGTTGTTTCGCAGACCAGTAACAGGATCGGCACTGAACTCTAGTGCCGCGCTTTATGTTTTTCTTCAGTAATTCTTTGCTATGGTGTATGAGCTCTTCCCGTGAAGGCAGCTTCCTTTTCCTAGGACGACTTCTCAAACCTGTGTCACATGTTGAAAAAATACGGAAGGATTTGTGGTGTTGAGCGTTCCAGCAAGAGCATGCATGATTCAGAACTGCCAACACCCAAAACAGGCGTGTGATTTTGGCCGGCCACCCGAGGCGGTCGGGTCCCCTTCAGAGCTGAAGAACTTTAGTCAGCCGAAATTATGCCTGTTAGTTTAATCTGCTCTGTTGAATAAACTTCTAAAATATTTCTTGATCGTGGGAAACGGAAGATTTCAGGTTCTTGTGGGATATATCATGCAGGAAATTGACGTGAGTTCGGCGGTGAGCGGGAGATGAGGCCCCATGCGAGACTCTCGGGTAGGCGGTAGAGTTGAAAGGATGATTTGATATGTAATCCCTGAAGAAATCCATGAATGATATGCTTAGTCTTTGAAAGACATTCCAAGTTTCCGACGATAGGGAACGTACTTGAGGTATAAAAAAAGGCGGTGTGCACATTCAATTGCTAACATGCAATATCTTGGTCAGCTTGAAAGCAATATTAAAGATGTGTACAGTACAAAGAGCAAGGGGACAGGTCCGCCGGCAAATAAACTGAGCTCTCGACTACTTACCACACCGCATTTCGCCTCCGTCCTCCATTTTTGAATGTGACTCCGCAGTGTGCACGGAGCTTGGGTACGAGCATGTCGAGATTCAATTATTTGATTTGATTGGTCGAATTATAATTTTTTTAACAAGTTAACGTCCAATCAAAACGTTCGAAGTAAACTGTTGAGAGGATTCTGTTCCGCACCATGCACACCGTTGTAAACATGATGGCCGAGAAAGAAGCCCCAAGAAAGAGAAACCCTCAAAACCCAGACGAACCGATTTCTAAGCGGCCAAACTACGATCCTCAGCTCCCGTACGGCCCCAAGGTATATGTAGCGAGGAGGAAAAAACCCGATCCATGGTGGGTCACGTCCATCGAGGTTAGTTTGTGGCTGAAGTTTTCGTTAATTTTCCTGATTGAGTTCACCGACTTCGGTTTGTGATAACGCCAAAGCGATTAATATCGATTTATGTAGGCCCAATAGTTTCTTTTCTGTTCCTTTTTGTTCAGCTGTTCTTCCGTTCAAGCAGATGTCTGAGTGATCTTATAGACATTTGCATTTGTGTTAATTATTTTAGAGTGTCGCATTATTCGAAAATGTATATTTTGCTAATGTTATCCCAAGTTAACAGGAGGTTTATTTCTTGCTATGCTAATCCCGCTATCACTTTGCGGCATACTTGGTTTGTATTGTGATTAATTATTAACACCTGTGCGTATATTGCAGGTTTCCGTCGTTATTGGGGTTCTTCTATTTTTCTTGTACATGTATTATTGCATGGATCATCTGCACTTTCATGTGGTGAATGTGTACGCGAAGCTGGGCAGTTCACACGCTCAGCACCATGTGGCTCACAAGTATCTGAACGGTAAGTCCAAAATAATGAAATATATTTAAAACGTGACATATGCAAGTATAGCTTAGGACTATATAAAACCTGGACCTCAAATCTGGACTCCCCGACAATGTGGACCACAGGCTTCCCAATCTTACTGTATGACTTGAAAAAAAAAAGTTTTCAAATCAAAGAAATACTTCACCTATGTTGTTCCTTGTGTGCTTTTATTCCTTGTGTATCATTTCTGGGCAGTTTCAACCGTTTTGAGCGATTTTCATCTGGTGCTGATTCAGTCTGTATATAAAATGACAAGGCAGTACACAAGCACAACGACCGTTGAACTTACGGAGTCAAAAAATCACCCTAATTCTGCTTCATTCACCTCTATTATCATCAATAGCGATCACTGAAGGGTGGACTGCCTATTCTCTTAACTCACACATCGAAAGCTCACTCTCTTGCCTTCAAAAAGCATGAATTTCTGCCACAGAAGACCAACATTTCAGTCCTATCTGTTGATCCATTCATGTAGCAACGAGGATATCTCAAGCACAGTGACCAGGCCTGATTTCAATAACTCTAATCTGATTGGACGTTGGATATCATGGCGATGTGCAAACTTACCCCCACCAGGGTAGACACATCTGAATATCATCATTCCACCTCTACTCCCTATAGGTTACATTTGACAGCTTTTATCGTGTGATGCAAATGTTGCAATTTATTCGTAATTAGTGCTATGAATCATGCAATAAAAGCCATCAAATGTAACCCATGGGGAGTATAGGTGGGAAGGCGATATTCAGATGTGAATAGAGGTGAATGAAGCAGAATTAGGGTGATTTTTTTACTTCGTAAGTTCAACTGCCGTTTCGCTTGTATACTGCCTTGTTATTTTAAATACAGACTGAATCAACACCTGCTTGTGGTCAAAAAACCTTGATACCATGTCTACGGACCAATTTCTCATGCCTGGCTGAAAAATTCAGGCTATATATATACAGCCTTTATGTGAAACACTATCAAAACATATAGAACTCCAAACTGATGCAAGAGAGGAAAAGTCCATGTAAATGACGGTACTTCCCCCAAGTTCTCTGATTTTTTAAGGAAAAGGAACTGGGGGCGAGGTTGTATTTGGTAAACTGGAACTTTGGGAATCTTTGGATGTCTTCATAGATGATCTGATTGTCTTCTAACATCCTAGCACCCAAGTGCTTAATCCTCAGTCACAAATTTGCATTCAGTTTATGCCGACACTTGGTTTCTGCATTTCAAGTCACCCCTTTAGCAGTCCAGCAGTGCTAAGTTTGCTGAGACTTAAATAAAGGGATTTGTAGTTTAATTTTATTGTTTGACTACCGTCAGTTCATAGTTTGAATATCCCTGCTCGTGTTGGCATTTGTATTATTTGATTTTAAATGTAGGTGATGTTTTATTCTTGTTCAGGTAAAGGTGTGGCAAAAGATGAGAAAATGGCAATGCATTGGTTCAGGTTGGTTTTTCATTTTATACTTTTTTATATTTGTATATTTTTATATTTTTATATTTTATATTTTGATTTTTTTTCTCCACTAAGCTGTTGGCTATAAAAGAAATGGGTTCTTGCAAAAGTTAAAGCAACTCCAAATTTTTATTGTAATCCAATATATGGGATCTTAGATTCATTTTATGGATTCAATTTGACATTGTACATTGAATATTTGGACAATTTCTTCAAATGAAATGAAAATACAAGCACCAAACCACTACCACTGAGGAAGATTTTATCAATGCTTACAGTGGGGAAATTACATTCATGATCATGATAAAATTATTATGAGTAAATGAATGACACTTGGACAAATCGATCATCAATGTCATGTTTGTTTGCACAATTCAGGCAATCAGCCAATAACGGCCATCCACATGGAGCCTACAACCTTGTTGCGGCACACATTCAAGGCTACAATACAGATGTCGAAGAGCAGTAAGTTCAATCCAAACAGATCTGTTCGTAGTTGCAAATTCACAAGTTACTTCCATACATAATACACAAATTCTATTGTGTCGGTCCTTCATTCTGTCGTTCCTCAGTCTGTACCTCTCAGAACTCAACATTATTCAGTGTATATGAAAGAGGTGCCCCTTTTTCAGGATGGAGGCAAACAAAAACTAAGGAAGGTATTTCAGTCCTTTCATTAATTATGCAGAAATATTTCAGCAGGACTTTTTGTTTTGCTTCAACACCTCTATCGGTAAAATTTTATGTTCTTGATGTTCCCTAAGTTAATTCTGAGGGTATAGAAAAGGGGTACTACAGGCACATGAATGGCATACCATTTTCAGAAAAGGTATATGAAAGAGGTACCATTTTTATAAAAAATGAAAAATATATATGTGAAATGGGGTACCTTTTCTTTCAAAATTGGTAAAAGGGTAAGGGTTTGGATCTCGGGGCAGAGCCTCCCCATAAAACTTTACTGAGTACCCCCACCCTCCCCCCCCCCTCCCCCCCTCCCCCTCCCCTATCGGGCGGAACATCCCTGTATAGGAAATATATGGGAGTAGCCCCCCAGATGTGTGGGCTGTTTATCTGTATGAACATGTAACTATAACCTAATGTATACATGGTGTCTAATATTGTTATCTGATATAGTGAAGTTGAACCACTCCTGAACATGGCTGCTGAAAACGGTGTGGATGAAGCCAAAGAAGCTCTGAAGAATCTCTACCCACACAAGTACACCTGACACAAGACAAGCCAGGTCAGCATGTACACTCTACTATCCCTACATGCTGTTGTTTTACAAGCAAAACAGCCACACACACTGTCAAGAATTATCCCAGTGGTGATGGGTAACTCCTCATATATTTGGCAGGGAGTGTGCTGCCTGGTTTTGAGAACCCTGCCCAATTTCAGACCACCATTTTTCGAACCTTTTTCAGACCTGTAACTGACAATTTCACCATAATTTAGACTTGTGCAATAAAATTGGCATGGCCGGTCTATACAATCATGTACCAAAATTAGCAAATCCACTGCCCTATTCCAGACCTCAAAAGACAAAACCTATACCCTAATTCAAACTAAAATGCTTTAAAATAATACCCTTTGGGCAGCACATGCATAATATAGTATATATATTATGGTCTATATATGGCTACCCCCCCCCCCCCCCCCCCCCCCCACTTCTCAATAATTACCCCTCTGTAATTATTGCATGCACAAGTTTTAGGTAGTAAAAATATATAACCTCCTTCCTCTTTTCTGATTTTTT
Source organism: Plumapathes pennacea (assembly GCA_964036295.1). NCBI lineage: Eukaryota > Metazoa > Cnidaria > Anthozoa > Antipatharia > Myriopathidae > Plumapathes > Plumapathes pennacea. Next base: position 25,054,630 of record OZ038463.1, on the reverse strand, counting down.
TTTTTTTTTTTTAGGGTTGATGCTTTGGATCTATATAATATTTAGGATTTACTTCAGCTGTGGGCTGTTTTATTTATTACAAGAGTCACATATTGTCTCTCAAGATTTGTAAGCACTGTATAGTATATATATTATTACATCTTATTACTGAGTCATACAGATATCAAAATTTTATTTGTTAATTAATTTTAACTTATGCTATGCAAAGACATAGAAAGGACAGAATGATGGGAACTTTATAGCATTTGTTTAGGAGGTGGTTTGTAAATCTTTTTGTGTTTGCTGTGCTATTTCCTTGCTTTGTGTGTATAGTTAAATTTTTTTCATGGCAATTTTTTTCTTCTTCTTTCCACGCTGGGGCCACATTCAAAAAGCTTTTGTATGAACTAAAATGTTTCTAAGTATGACTTACGCATTGTAACATTGACTTATGCATACTACCTCACTATGCATAAGTTGTACTATAGCAATGCATAAACCATACTTACGAACATTTTCCTTCATAAGTTTTGGGAATCCATCCCCTGGTCTTCTTGTTTACTCTTATGCTGTAGTATTTGACTTTGTAACATTTTTGTTACATTTAAGATGCACAAGGGTGATGGGTCAGACAAACATTAAAACAATAAAATTTCATGCTTGAATCACTGCTGGTGAATCATCTTTTTTTTTTCTGTTTTTCTTTCATTTTCCTTGCATTGTACATTTAGATTTTCTAATGATTACAAGCCATTCCTAACATTATGAGCAGAACTTAGACAAGAGATCATATAAGCCTCATCTTATTTCATCTGTGCCTCTGGGTCATGAAGCCCAACAGCACCAGAGTAGCCCAAATATGTTTGCATATTTTTGCATATTAATGAAGTTTTTCTCAAAGAAAATTTATGTTGGACACAAATGCAATAGTCTGTGCTGCATCCAACCTAAACACTGGAATTTACCAGTGTTTAGTTCCAATTTTTAGCTTGGATGCAGTGCAGGCTAAAATGCATCTCATTAACTTAGCTTGTCAAACGGAGGGAAGGGTTTGCAAGGCTAGGGTGGAACCTCTGCTGCAGACTTGGCACCAAAGGCAAGGAGGGTCACTCCCTGAAACAGGTTACAGAGTTTGGTTCTGATTTGGAATGGGGGGGGGGGGGGGGGGGCACGCCAAAACACCACATGAAAATTTTGACAACTCACAAGGCCCAAGCCTTAATTCACAACATGTTGACATAATGTTACGCTATAAAAATACAACGTATCAGTCTCGCCACTGTAAAATTCCCAAGGTGAAGATACAGGAAACACCTTATTTTAGCCCTTAATTTGAGTCAATCTGCAGCTGATTTCTTAATAAAACTCAGCAAAGAAATTAATGGGCGCTACAAAATGGTCAACTGGGCCAGCCAGGTCGTGTGTTCATATGGGAAATTTCAGCCCAGGTATTAAACCGGAAGTTTTTTGCCAATTCTTGCATCGATGCCAAACTAAGAAGCAAGAAAGTGCCAAGTACATTTCAAACTCGCATAGTTTTGTGAGCGAAGTGTATAAATATAGCAAAATAATGTTGTCACTCCGTTAGGAACTGTCGCTCTAAATGTGAATCTGTGTTGCTTGTCTGCCTGATGCTGCGGTTGGATATTTCAGCACCCTGGGGAGCAGACTTTCCAAATACAATCAACGAATCAGCAAATTCGTTTAAAAGACCCCTCCCTCAGAGGAAACTTGGCATCTGACAAGTTATAACATTAGCAGGTAAACTCTTTACCAGAAGTCTTTCTGTGCATTCTTTGTGTTTTAATAGATAATAAAACACAAACTTTCTCACAGGTCCTGTACCACAGCGGCTTTTGTATGAGCCTTTTTATGGTTAACATTTCATGCCCCTATACCCTCAGTAGCTTTGCCACTAAGAGGGGACATTTATCACCCAAGCAGTGCTGCAAATAGCCTCAAAAGTGAGGGGGGGGGGGGGGGGGGGGCATACTGTTTCCCACTGACTTCCCAAATCCCACCAGCCATACATCGCATGAGATGTAGTCTCCTTGGGTCGTCACGAACTCCCAAGAAACGGTTGGGAAGAGTGAGGTTGCGAAGTGATGACGTCATACTTTTGAATGAGTGGCACCACGCGGCACCGCGGGGGGCCTGGGTTCACCAAGGCGGTGTCGGAGAGAAAAACTATGGCGGCGGCCTCGGAAAACACACAGGAACGGAATCAGTTTGGAACTGCTCAAGTGTCCAATGTCGACGGGCGAGGAATATTTTCCGTCTTTGGCGTATTCAAGAGACAAGAGAAAGCTTCGTCGAAGCCAGTCTACGACTATGCCAGCGTCCTTTGCCACGTTGCTGGAGAGATTCGAGACGGCTTCCTGCGGGAAAGACTGAAAGACAACGAAGTTTTGCCTTTACTGGAGACGCATTCCAAAGCTGCACGAGGAAAAGGGGTTATCGTACCTTGCCCTGTTGAAGAGGCTGCCAAGTTTCTAGTTATTCCTTGTTATGAAAAGGCGAAAAAGAAAGGGCTTGTTCCCGCAAAGGAGCAAGTTCAGAAGGCCATTGAGTTCTATGAGCGAGTGCTTCCGCATTGCGAGCTGTCAGAGGAAGAATTTCTCGACAGCAAGCTTGGAAACGACGAAGACCAGATGTTTACATCTATAGATCGTCGCCGGCCCGAGTTTGATGCTTGGTGGATCGAAAAGAGAGAGCTGGAATGCTTGGACTGCCCACTTCCGCCCGAGAGGATGAATTTCCCAAACAAGTACCCAGAATACTTCGCCATGCCAGATGTATTCACCAAGATGAAGGATTTAGAGGCCCAGTATACTATTTGGAAGAAGACGTTTCTGGAAAAGTTGAACACCGCTGCGAACCGAGAGCGGTTAGCAGGCATGACTCGACACCAAACGTTGTGGTACGCCTGGAAGAAAGAAGGAAGGCTGGGGGCAACCATGCGCAAGTCTGCCAAATTTTTCGCGGATTGCGATCCTGAAAAGCCATTGAGTGAGGAGAATGTGATAATGGAACTGATGGCTAAATTGACACAGAGCAAGTTTTACAGCTGTGGAGAGGATGCTAAAGTTGACAGGCAGATCTGTAACAGTGGGGAATGCAGGCACTGCCTCACTCCTGCGAAGACCCCCTCAGCACGCAATGGATCATGGTTCCTGACTTGTATAGACAAGGCTGGCAAAGCAGAACTCGGAGGAGAACAGACTCGCAAATGCCTAGCAACTATCCTCTGTGCTGTACAAAAATATGGTGTGAGAGATTTTAGAGATGCAGCAGAGCAGTGTGTGCGGGATTCTGTGAGTGTTTTCCTTCAACATGCGTTTCTCATGCTGTTCTGGAGTAACAAGCCCAGTGCACTTATGACGGCTGAGCTTGTTGAGGCTTGCATTAACAAGTTTCTAGAAGTGATGCAATCGAAGCACTTTGAAATTGCCACTTGGGCAGACTCCACCTGTGCTGTGTTTTCCCTATTGGTGACTGAGTACTGTAGCAGCAAAATGGACAAGAAGGACATCAAAGAGGTGCAGGAACAATTCACCAAAGCATCAGCTAAGGTCAGTGCCATGGCAAAAACCATGTTCAAAGAGGGAGAGTCAACTGGATCTTTCAGAGATCCAGAGAAGCTCAAGGCAAAGCTGATGCTGGAAGCTGTGGCTCCCACTGTTGTCAACCATTTTAACTGGAAGTGGAAGACATTGTCTGCTACAGCAAAAAAGAAGCTTCTAACCTGTGACAATGCAGAGCTCCTTGTTGCAGTGAAGAGATCCTACGAACAAAACCAAAAGGGTTCATCTCTCCCAAAGTGCACAGAATCTGAGCAGTGTCCATGCAGAGATATGTCCAAGTTCCAAGAATACTTCATCAAGGTCCTGTCCAGCAAAGACAATCCAGTGTCTTACTTCAAGTGTGAGGAGTTTGCCAGCAGTATCATGTTGATTGAAGATCCCTCCGTATCACCAGGTGAATTGCCTGGTGATATGGTGTCTTTCAAGGACAATTATGTGTATTCCAAAATCATGGACTGTCAAACCTGGCCTTCTGAATGTGCTCGGCTCTTGTTGCTGTCCAAGATAACCTGTGCAGAAATCTTTACAATGCTCAAATCCCATATGATATTAGGGTATGATGAGCTGTCCAAACGAGAGAACCAGAGACTTCAAGTTCATTCCTGTGCTCACTGTGGAATGGTGGAATCTCAACCAGGCACATACAAGACCTGCAGCGCCTGCAAGTCGGTCTATTATTGCAGCAGAACTTGTCAAAAGAAGGACTGGAAGACTGGACACAAGAACAAGTGCACTGGCAAAGCTGAAGGGGCCACAGTTGAGTAAGTAACACTTGAACACATACATGTATATACTGTTGGTTGGTTGTGATCATCCAGGTGAGAGTAGTTTTTAAGAACACTGTTGTTGGAACCACCAGAGTCAAGTGAAGACAGTTACCAACCACAGTCTTCCTGAAGACTGCTTTCACTGGGGTGATCACAGCCTACTGGTCAAACTCCTGGGTTTTTCATTCTTTTTTACAACTTTATATGTGTTAGTGCCATTGTTCTGTCCAATAAAAAGTTCATTTTATATAACATACTGTAAGTTCCCTAGAGAAGCCTCATGCTTTTGGAACATATGTTAAGAATAAAATATTGTTAAATAGTAATAAAAAAAACTCCTGGGTTCAAATCACTTGCCAACTTGAACAAATACATGCACTAGGAGCTATACAGTCATACAATTGTACATATGCATATTGATCTCTGCAGATATAACATCACTTTTTCCATAGACTTTTTGTTGGTTTGTCTTTTTATGTTAATCCAAAACTTAAGGTGATTTCCTAGAAAAAGAATCTGTCATAGATTTGTAATGAAATTTGGCACAATTGTACAACAACTCAAGTGGGTCACAATGATACAATAAAAACAAGGGGTCACCATGCTTGTTTGTACAGCACAAGCTGAAGAATATGATGTTCTAGTGTTTGTTGCATGTACCCCAATACTGGAAAATAAGGTCAATGATTTTCAATGCAGTCTGAAATATCACCAAACCCTCAAATTTATTCTTTTGATCATTCACCTATGTCACACGAAAATATATAAACAATAAACCACTTTTGGCTTCGGAAATATGCACGGATAATTGTCCGAGGATATTATCTGTTCCGAGAAGCGAACAGTTGCCGGAGAGCGAAGCTCGAGGGCAACTGTGAGCTTCGAGGAACAGATAATGTCCAAGGACAATTATCCGTGCATATTTCCGAAGCCAAAAGTAGTTTATTGTCTTTATTATCCTTCAAATATTTCCTCTCGCAGCGCAAATAATGGCACGGGGACTGTGAAGCTTTTTGGTGCTTTCTGGAACTGCTTTTTCGACCAATAAATTGATGTCCTCCTCGGTAGTCATCTCGTAATGGGTTTTTGTGATTAATATATAAAATTGTGTTCGGATATTGTCAATAAACAGCGTTTGTTTGCCAGGCGGGGGTTATTCGCTGATAACGTCCGCTCATGAGCGGATGTTATTCTGTCACGTGTCATGATTCCACCAATCACGCGCGGGAGGAAATATTTGATGGGTCATAAATGTGAATAGGTAGCTCCAAATTTATGTTAGGACCAAAAATTGGTGGGAAGTTGATATGCTGTCTTAAACCGGAGGTGGCCTGATCCATAGCATTTCTTTCAACTGCGTAAAATCTGCCCATAGATTTCTGCCAATTTTTTACTGTCGTACTGGGGACACTGTTCTAATTAAAATTATGGAATTAAAAATGGGGGTCACCATGCTGTTTTTGCACATTTTTCTTGAAAAGATTCACTTTGAAATACTTCTTTCCAAGACGGGACTGGGACGAGTTTCAACTTTCAAGGTGGCCGCTCCCACAGGAATGACAGAAAATAAAACTTATTTGCATAAAGAGTACAAGGAAATTTTGATTTTGAAATTCCTGTGGTTCTCAATGTCCACCCTCTCAAAAGTGTTATGCGCACTAAGATGCAAAACTAGGGAATCACCTTAACCCTGACCTGAAACTTGGCACCGTACAACTACATGTGTAAATAATTGGTGTAAAACTTTTAGACCAGTTTGGGAAAAACTCAAATTAAGCCACAGTGTGCAGTACACAATACATGTATCACATACAAATCAATAAAATAATGTTGGGATTCATGGTTCATACCATTAATGTCCATATTTTCAATGATGTGTACATGTACAATATACATGTACTTCAGACTGCATGTAGTACAGCACATGTAATTTTTACAGCAAGGTCCGGTTTAGACACCATACTTTACATGAGCCAAACCAAATTCAATTAATTAAGTTCATGTTAAGTATGGTGTTTTAATCAATTTGGAACAGCTGATCTAATTGGATTAGCAGGAATAATGGCTGTGGATTAACGGAAATAACTGCTATGATTTGGACAACGAATTTCACATGAGCCAAATGAAAATATGCGTAAATTGTTTCAAAATGTTTCACCACTGATCCAAATCTGCAGTTTCAATTGTATTGAATTGATTGCAGTTGAAGTATGTTTGGCATCTAAATCAATTGAGCTGTGATTAGTTACTTGGGTCTGCCTTAATTCTAGTTTGATTTGGTTCATGTGAACCACAGTGCCTGAACTGGGCCTAAGATGCATTTGAACCTTGCTGATACATGTATCTTCATGTCATGTACATGTAATGCTAGATTTATGAGTGGTGAAGTGCAGGGGATGTGGTCTTTTTTACAATCAACATATTTAAATTGATGTTGGCAAACATACTGTACACTAGTCACACATTAATAAAGTTTATGTATGTATAAACTAAAGAAAAGCTGTGCACCCAAAATATGTAGCAAACAAGGCTACAGAGTAACTTACAGAAAACATAACTAATGCAAATTAGGAAGAAATGTTATATAGCAGATAATTTAGCATGATTATACAGACTGTAGCTCCAGTTTGAATGAAGCCTGGTTTTCAAACTAGCTTGCTGAGTAATTCTGTGTTCATGTTCTGAGTGTGCATGTTGATCATGCTACAGATTCATGATTGATCTGTGTTTTGGTGTTACTTAATTTGTTCAGCGATTGTGAATCTTCATAACAACAAGTTACTGTACATATCACTAGTTTTTGTTTGTGAAAGCCAAACTTTTGTGATGAGCTAATTTGTGTTATTCTGTACTGTTTGGATTTTCAGGAATGACCCCATGTCTTGCCTTGATGACTGAGTCAACACCACTTGTGTTATGGTACAGTAGTCAGTGAAACATGTGCAATTCTAGTACATGTATCAGGTTATAATCACTCAGATACCATTTTAGCCATATCATATTTGTGTGTAATATGGAATTTGTGACATTCATTTTGTTGTACTGTTCATATATGTTTGAATACAGAGCAGGTCCTTGAAAATTCCATGAGTAAGCAAGAGAATGTTTTGATATACTCAAGAGGGTACTATATAAACCGGCTCTTGAGAAGAGTTTACAACCCTCTTTAATTAAGTACAATAGTATTAGAGCAGTTGAAGGATGACTGTTGAAAATAATCATTCACTGTCGCTTTGGTTTTGCATTTGCTATGCTTTTGGATTGGTTTGTTGGGTAGAATTCCCAGCAATTAGGAACAAAAAGCAAAACTATTTTCACACAAGCTAAAAAGTGAATTTTCACTGCTGATTGGTCTCCAAATGCAAAATACTTTGGCTTCTGATTGGTTGAAGGTGTTTTCTTACAACTTTCAAGATTGTTGCTTTGATTTTAGTTTTTGACAGTAATCCAAACCAAGTATTGGCATTGTCTTTTTTATTGATTATTGTGTGACCATATTACATTTTTTGTACAACAATCTAGTTTTTAATTTTTGTATCAAGAATATGTGTCAGAATTAGTTTGTGCATGAACTTGCTATTAATTGAGAAACACTTGGGATTTTAGATTTTAAAGGCAAGAGTAGTCACACTGGTTAAAAATTGCTTCAGGCCGCAATGTAGCACTGTTGCAATGTACCATGCAACAGCACCTGTAGCACCAACCCAGGCTTAACATTCGACCGACGGGAAAGCCTGTTAGCTCCTGGCTAGTAATCACAATTTTCGTAATACCCTGCTTTGTGTTGTTACAAGAAAGACCCTTTCCCTCCCAAGCTCAAAATGCAGTTTCTCTAAAATGCAATGAGAATTGATAGTTTAATCGATTTCTTCTCAGCAAACTATCAATACCAAGTTCTTCTTACTGTATGATATCTTTCCAATGAGAAGCTGATGGAGAAAATTGAAGTTGGTCACTCTTGGGAGTGACATTGCAGGTGATCAAACATCACAACATACAGGTTGGTGGTGATCACAGCATGTGCAAACATGTCCAGAAGACACCTTTGTAGGGGAACTAATCATGGAGCAAGCCTTTGACTAGCCTGAAATGTCAGTCATCTCGTCGGCCCTCAATCTGCCCTGGGCTTTGGTTCAAGGTCGAGGAGACAGCTGACATTTCAGGCTAGCCTTTGACTAGTTACCAGACTCTTCTGCGCAGCTACCGTGTTTTTTGTACTCATTGTCATCTTTCAGAAGTGGCCCCACCTCACCCTTGCCTGTAGTCAACCCAAAAAGTAACCTTGCAACAATAGATTCAATGTAGGCATTAGATCTTAAGTTAATAAAAGTATGTTTAAAAGCCCACATGTCTGCCACTTATCTTTTGTGTACACATTTCTTGTGGCCGGCGCTGTATTACGGAGCTTCCGAGAGCGAGATACCTCTGTAACCCAGGGTAGCACTATATGGGAAGAACACCAACTTCAGCCTTTGAATGAGTTCCGTTGAGTCTGTGTGAAACTTTCTAGGGAGATTGCGAATTGTGGTAGTAACTTGTCCGAAATATTACCAGTTTATGGGCCATAACCGCCAAAATAGCCGTATGTTGTAGAATTTATACTAGCCTACGTAATGACGGTGAAAGTATAATATCTCACTGCAACGAAAACGCTGTGCGGGAGTTCAATTTTTTTCAATTGGGTAATTATATCAAATTCGCGCTTTTATTCTTCTACGATAGCACCCTATATCACGTTGATTGTCCATTTTGTAGGTGCTCTTGAAAGTGTTTCATGTGGCGGTCGTATTTTATCGATATCTCGGCCACTATTACACCATTTTATTCAGAGATAATGATAAAACACGTTGCGTTGGATGGATTTATGTTATCGGCCGAAATTCGACCATTTTAACCCTTTAGCTCCCAAGCTCAAAATGTAGGTTCTCCCAACCTTTTAAGAGTAAAATGTATTAGTAATGTAGTGAGAATTAATAGTTTAATCAGCTTTCATCTTAGCAAGGTATCAAAAGCCAAGTTCTCCCTACTGTATCATGTTTCTGGTTAGAAACTGAAGGAGAAAATTAAAGTGGATCACTATTGGGAATGACAGGGTTAAGCGCTGAATTTTCCTGACGTGGCTATTTAGAGAAGCTAGTGTCTCAAGCGTAAGACAACTGATATGCCATTTTTGTGCTTGAGTAGTTGGCAAATTTGTTCTTTTCTTTTCGTGTACGATAGCAACTTACCCGAAACTTCTGTCATTCGTTGAGCATTTCAGTGCACGTGGTATTATCCTTGAATGTTTGCGTTCTTGAGGTTTCCTCTGGGCGGTGCTTCATAGTAGTGAAAACCCCGACTTAACGAATATTATGTAAAGCTGTGATTAACGTGGACCTATTTTTCTGTATCTCGGCCGAACTTTGACCCTTCTCTACGCGAAACATGTCTTGGTGTGTATCAAACACAAGTTTAATAGCCAACTCCCAAATAGTTATTTTATTTCTGACAAAAATGGCCAAAAATCAAGTTCGTATGCCATTTTGTTTTGTTTTACAAGAAGCCGTTCTTCAAAATGCTGTGCTGAAACTGAATCACCTTGTGCTGTGTTCTACAGTAGATGTACAACACTGTAGTTAAGATCAGGGGGGTGCTGATTCGTTTCCCGGGAAAAATAGACAATCAAATTCCGAAAAAATTACTTACGGCCCTGTTTTCTAACAGAGCTGAAGTTCTTCAAATTGCTGTGCTGAAACTGAATCACCTTGTGCTGTGTTCTATATAGTAGATGAACAACACTGTAGTTAAGGTCAGGGGGGTGCTGATTCATTTTCTTGGGAGAAACAGCCCATTAAATTCCAAAAAAGTTACTTACGGTCCTGTTTTCTAACAGAGCTGAAGTTCTTCAAATATTGCTGTGCTGAAACTGAATCACTATACAGTCGAATCTATCCGCCCTATCTTCATCCGCTATCGTCGACGACAAACTCTAACAGTTACGACCACTTTTTCGAATTTCCGCGAGGTGGTTGCTTATGAGAACTTTGACTGCGTTTTTAAAAGCTCCTTTCAAGTTGTTTTAGGGTTAGTTTTCCGCAGGAAAGTCGCGTCTGTTATCAATACTCACTCGGAAAGAATTTTCGTTTAAAATGGTTAGCACTTCAGCCAAGACATCGCGAAAATTGTCTTCGCTATACGTTTCCCAGATATCTTAGACACACAATCTTCTTGTACCAGTGCACATAGCCACACATGAGCAGGTTATGAGCGGACGAAGGCTGGGGAGGGGATCTGTCTCATATGCAGTAATATGCGATTTTTGAAATCCAAGATGAATTTCCGGTCAATCCTGGAAACCTGGAAACCTCTCCCCTTTCAAATCAACGCTCGTTTTTACTAGTCTTTTATTTATTTTGCCAGTTGAACAAGTCATACATCTATTTAAACCGCTGATCACCTCACTTGTGGCTCAGTGTCACGTAAAGGTGTATCGCAAAACGCTCTAAAATATATATTATACGGGCAGGTATATGGGCGGTCCGACATCAAAACATTTCAGATTAACTAGTGGCAGTCTGACTTGATTATTTTATACTATTTTCAGACTGCCAGTATCTCTCTTTTTTTCTTTTTTTTCTTTTTTTTTTTTTTTTGTCATAATTATATAATGAATTATATCTTGTAAATGTAAAGATACGAATAAACTGTTGCTTTTGTTGTTGTTGTGGTTGTTGTTGTTGGTACTATCACATAGATACAGCATACTACGCAGAGCCTCTAGTGATAGAAATACTGAAAGAGTAACCCTGTTTTAATAAAGGTATGGTGATTTTATTTATTTGGCGAAGTCGGTTGTGTTGTCTGATTAATTACTCTCTAATTTGCTGTCCATAAGTTGTCGTCATCTGCAACTTCTCAAATTTGATTTTGGAATATAAACTGTAATTTTCTTTCAACACTCCATATTTTAGAGAAACAAGTTTATCTGATAAAAAAGATTTGGCTATTTTTTCACAGGCCTTCTGTCCAAGAGTTCACCCAAGATGGTTTCCAAGGCGACCATGTCGTCACTTCCGCCTTCCCGTTTCTGAGGAAACTTAGGCGTGCTCATTTGCTGGTTGCTCTTGTCCAATTCAGCGAAGCCGCTGACCTTCAAGGCTGAATTCTCATTTAGCCCCAGACCACCCGAACGTGTCAAAAGTTGTCCTGGGTCCGACTCATTCAGTGGTACGTAGAATTCTCTCTTCGTCAGGCCGCTGGACCTTCTAGATCTTTTTACGTATTTTAACATGTCCATCTGGCCAGGAATACATTCGTGCCAAACTCTGAGGTATTTAGACACTTGCGGTGCATTCTGGTCCAGGAAGAGGCTTCGCTCGGCCTGAGCCTCGCACCGGTGTTGGCTCGTGCAGCGCTCTCGCAGCTTCCTCACCACGTGGTCGGAGTCGACATCAGCAGCCAGCTGATAGGAGGTCATGTTGGGGGATGGGTGGTTTGCGCATGTCTGGAAGTCATCCCTGCCCCAGAAGGCCTGTGTGATTTTCACGTGGTGTCCAGGATCACACTGCAGCCAGGCGCGGTTACCCTCGCAAACGACGGTGACATTCTGTGAATAAAAGTAAATAATTTACAATGATGGTGGTTGCCTGTCGTCCGAGCAAGTCTTGTTGACGGTCGAAACGTCAGCCCAAAATCTTAACGGCGTCCAGCTTTCACTCATCGACCTTTATCGATTTCATCATACATATTCTAAACGTTTGTTTGGTCTGCTCGACTCCACTTCAGGCAAAATTTAACGAACGAACGAAATTCAATCAGTTTGGAGGTTCAATGAGGCAGGCCTCATACTTTCTACATAACAAAACCTTCTCTTTTCATTCGGTAAGCCCAAGATGATGTAAGGATGCGTAGGGCACGTTACCAATTGATGCAAAATAGCACAAAACTTGCTGCATGACCGAACTTACCACGTGCACAGCATAAGAAGGCCCTGGATAACCAGGCATGCCGACCTGGCCGGGCAGTCCTTTAGGTCCTGAGAATCCTTTAAACCCAGTTGCCCCAGCGACACCAAGCTGCCCCGCTGGTCCCGGCGCGCCAGTAGGGCCTGGCCGCCCAGGGTATCCCCTGTGTCCAGAAGCCCCTGGAGGACCCATTGGTCCTGATGTCCCGGGGGGACCTTTTGGCCCTGAGGGTCCACTTGGCCCTTCGACGCCGCGAATGAAGAGTCCTAGGGACAGCTTCTGGTCCAACAAGTCGTTATCAAGATGAATTTCGTCCAGCAACTCTTGACTGACGAAATCTCCGATGTTTGGCCACAGATCTTGCGAGAGGAACCCCACGACAACCTGGTGAGAGCGAAAAATCAATTAAAGGTTTAGCCGGACCCAAGGGCCTCTCCACTGCCGCACGGAAATGTCCCGAGCTTTTACCGAACTGTCACTACCGGCAGGAGTCCGGGCTACCAAGAAATGATCAAATTAAATTACTCTGATGTATCAAACAATAAGGAAAATGTGGTATTTAAGAGGTTTGAGATGAACCAAGGGAATGATTCTTTTTCGTTTTCCTGACACTTCACTTGGCATGAACATAAAACTTTGCACTTCAATTTTTGGTGTTGTTTCTATTGTATTTCTCAAAAATAATGAAGAGGCTCCGTCACGTGGTGAACAGTATGTGTAACGAATAGAACTGTGACTGAACATTTGATTTTATACTTTTATACAGCAAGATTTACGTTTACAAAGCGCAAATTGCGCGTTTTCATCTTGCGTTTGTCAGCATAAGGTAGTGACAACAGCTTCAGCGTGGTAGCTTAGGTTTTACATCGCGCGCCATTCTCTCCAGTCACCTCGGTTTTGACCGACCTAAGAATACATTTATTGTTTCTTGTCGCGATGTAACGACCTGTAAACAGGGTCTTTCTTACTATACTCCCTTGAGAGCACCAATTTTTTTTGTGAGTAATTCCGAACAAAATATATTTCAATTACAAAATACAAAATATTTCACGGTTCAGTCAGTCAAATATTGATTTAATTCGGGCTCAACCGAACAGATAACTTAGGGAGGAGATCGACTATATTTGATTTCTGATCATTGTTGTATGTTTTTGCCCGGAAAACTCACAAAGACTGCGCATCATTGCTTTATAAGCGGAACCATTTTGTTTAATCGAGCCTAAAATCAAAATCTCCCTTGGAAAGATCTCCGTGTAGGCCTTTTATAGTGCGTTCCATCTTTAAGTTGATCAAATAATAGAAACCCTTACTTGATAGGAAGCACGACTAACAGCGAGACAACAGTTGTTAAAAACGTTACATCTCTAAATATCGTTCTTACACTCGTTTTGTAGGCAAAATATATAAGTTCTTTTTGTTTACGAGTTAGGCTCCGATCGCACTTGTGACTTTAACAGCAATAACTGAAGACACTAACAACTTATCAAGTGCAAACGGCACTTTGTCGCCGACAAACATGTCGTATAGTAGGCTGCTACCAAACCGGCTTCGAAGAAGCCGTCGTAATTTCTCTGGATGCTTAGCTATTGTCAACTAAAGAGTCCAGTGCGAGAGGTCCCTTATTCTTTTCTTTTTGCTAGCTTGATGAAACAGCGCCGTAGCAAGGAAATCAATTAGTTGACAGCCTCTCTAGAAAAATTGTTTTTTGTAAATAGATATATATCTTTCAAGGTTGGACGTCGTTGAAAAGAAAGTGACAACGTATAAACGCGGACACATGTACAATATAATAATTATAATTTATATTAACACATGTAGTATACCTGGATGCATTTTTTCCGATATATTGATAATACATAGAACATAGATATAAAAAAGTTACCTTTGATTCCAGTAGAACAGCGAACAATACAAAAGCGGCCATCATGGTCACCAGAGCTCTATCGTTGGTCCTAAAGACAACAATATTAACGTGTGAATAAAAATCATTTTCCCAACAGAGCCGACTTGGTTGAAGTTTATCAAACCTCCATTGCCCTCCCCGAATCAATCCTCCCCACTTTTTAACTGAACTGGCACCGGCTGAGATCTATCGTGCTTTGACACGTAAGAATATTTTTGAAAGCCGCTTTGCATAATGACCAGAGCATTACAGCCTACCTCCGGGCGGCAGTGCTTCCCTTTGCCGTTGTCTATTTGTGTGCCATACTTCTGCAATCTGAACTATTTCTTTGTTCTTTTTCGCAGTGATGAGCCGATCGGGCGGTTGTTTTGAAGAGCAGCTGTAGCATGAACTGGTACTTAACCACCCGTTCCGCTTCAGACTTGCTTAGACCGTGATGCTCTATGATCGTGTACAACAGGTACTGGAGCGTGTGTGACCAGCTATTGTTAGTTCACCACGAATCAGTTCGAAAGATCTACTACGAGGCTTTCATTTTGTTCTCTTTCCTTGATTTTAATATCATTCCCTCCCTTCCTTCGTTTTGGATTTAATCCCATTGTTGGGATTGAGAGTATTTTTGGGTGCTATGAGTATTTGTTGTTTTTATTTTCGTGGTGGAGCTATATGGCTTTATTGGGGCAGTCCTTGTAGGGACGTTAAAATCGGAAGCCGGGTTTTCATGACGTGATTCAACTCGATTTGTTTTATATATTACATTTATATGTTTGTATTTATGCCACTGGATCTCTATTGTCTCAACTGATCTCTGAATTGAACAAGGCAATACAGTAAAACATTTACCAAATGACCGATGACGGTCCCTCAGTCTATTAGTAGAGCATCGATTGCAGCGACGCTCGTCCGATAGTACTAAGGTACTCGTTTTTAAGTAACTCCGGAGTTTCATCGCGCGCACTCGTTCATGAAAAACTTTGGATCATAACTTTTTTGGGTTTTGTGCGATTGCCATAAAACTTTAAGAAACAATGGACGGCACTTTTTAGACAAAATCGCACTCAGTGAAAATTTTTGCTGGTATATTTTTGTTTGAGACTTTGTTTGCCGTCGGCGACCGAGAAGAAACAATCTTCTCACGAAATGTAAATATTAATAAAGATCAATGCTTTTTATAACTTCTCGGCAACTGTCAAATGAAATGGAGTTTCAATAAAATTGCAAACGTCTTGTTTTCTGTAATTTGTTTCTGGAGTCACTTTTTTCGGTTATCTTCCATTCGATCAAGTAAAATTTCGGCATGTGTGTATAAAATAAGTGTATAATCCAAAGACATGAACTGACTTGTAATTTTTCGAAGAGGCAGTCGGCCTTAAACCGAAATTAAGAGCGAAAAAATAAGATGTTCGTTCAGCAAGACCATGCAACCGTCAGTGCACAACCTCAATGAAACTCTAGGGAAACAACGGCATTTTTGATACAAAACCAATCTTTGCTGAGAAAGATATTTATATCACCTCTGATTATATCCTTTAAAGGCCGATTTTCACTTGTGAAGTAAGCGGAGGCGGAGAAGGAGACGGAGACGTAAGACACTTGCGCGCGTGTGAAAATTAGCGAACGGAGACGGAAGCGGAGAAGGAAGCGGTGAAGGAAGCAGAACGGAAGGTTTTCTTTTTCTTGCGTCTCCGTCTCCGCTTACTTCGGTTACGTTCATCTCCGTTCGCTAATTTTCACACGCGCAAGTGTCTTACGTCTCCGTCTCCTTCTCCGTCTCCGCTTACTTCACTAGTGAAAATCGGCCTTAAGAGAGGAAAATCTCGACATATGCCCGTCAGAGCAAAACTTTAAGGGAAATATGCAATGCAAGAGCAAGTATGTCTATCTTCAGCTGTGCAGTAATGTTTGTCTCAGACAACGACTTAGTTTGTAAGTATTTTTTGAGGTTTTTGAAGTTTAATATACTTCAAAACAGCAGGCATTCTTTACCTGTCCGTTTATTCAGCGATGGGGGCTTAACTCGAGCAATTACAGAACATATATAACAACTTCGAGTTAAAGCCCTTGAAAAATAACAGGTACCGCGAATGAAACATTAACGTCTTCGAATTACGTTAAGACAAATATCTTGCGTAACCCAAGATATGTTGGTATGGCAGACTGCATATTAAGGATTCAATAATTGTTCGCGCGCTCCTCAAAATTATTATCAAAAAAAAAAAAAGTCATTGTAGCGTTGCTATTTAAGATATATACACGTACAATATATCGTTGCAAAGATCTGGGACTGAAGATCTGATCTAGTATTACATTTTTTATACACGTTAAAGGTAGAGTGCGATTTAGATCAGATCGATCAAAGATTTTCGCGAAATATCAGGTCTTTCGGGAAACAAAACTTTCGAGCGTTTTAATCAATATTGCTCAAATTTTTGTGAGCTGTAGACAACACATTCTTCTCCAATACAATGTTAACGATTTTCGATTTTTTGCTTCGTTCATTCTTTATTAAATAGTTTGTACGAAAAACAGGTCCTGAAACGCTCCCTCCACTTTAACTGAGAATGAAATCCTTAAAACAAAACGGATCAAAATTCGCTGACAATGTATTTTAGTCAACTTCTCATTGAGTAGCAGAAAAAAGCTGTTTTAGTTGAATAAAACCGACAGAAGTTTTGTTGCCCATTTCCCAAACAATCAAGTTTCAAAATGAGCTCAATCGTACTTCACCGTCGATGTGCCTGAAAATGGTAACACAAGATCTATAATCTGCCATCAAAGACCTTTACAACGATATATATTACGTGTATGTACGTTTAAAATTGTAACGCTACAATGATTTTTTCCCAAAAGGGGCGCGCGAACCTTATTGGAATACCCTTGTGAGTTTTAAGGCGTCTATAGCATGGGCTTCAGCTGCAGAGAACAAGAGCAAACAATCTACAGCTTTACAAGTCAAGTGTAATGTAAATTGTTAAGGTGATTAGCAGGCGGCACTCGGTCTGTGTTCACAGTAACACTGACTGGATCATGGGTCAGTGGAACAGTGGTTTTAATCCACTGTTTAAAACAGTCTGGTTTCATTTCACAACATGGGCATTTGCTACCGGAAATCAGCTTGGTTCTCAGCCACTTCAACGCCACTTTCCAATATGCAATTATTTTACTCAGCTAACACCTAAACTCTGCAAAAGTCAACATGTGAGCTCATCCGGTAGAACTCTGCAAACATCACGTCCTGAGAAAAAGTTAGCAGTGTAACTTAGCACTAGAAAAACAATTACTGTGCAACGCTTTGTGTACAAAATCTTAATGACGTCAGTGATCGTTGATCGCCGGAAAACGGTCACTATATCGCCGCACTTCAATCAACACCAGGACAATCAATCGAGATTTGTGTCAACAAGCCGGTGGAAATAAAAAGATACGCTTCGACCTGCGGATCAGAAGAAAAACAAGAAGCTTCACGAAGAGGGAAAACACGGAGTGAAAAAAAAATGACGACTTTAGACGGAAAGACGCTGGAGGTCATCTGGAAGGAAGTGGCTATTGAGTTACCGACCGGTGAGACAGCGAAAATTGCTTTGAACGATCAATCGACCGTCAGTGATTTGAAGCTAATCTGTGAACTCGAATTTGGGATTCCGAGCAATTTGCAGGCATTTAACATGGGCGAATCGGAGTTGCAAGACTGGTGCACTACCTCACAAGCATTTGAGCAGCAGAGAAGCAAGCAGTGTGTGAAACCAATTAAGCTTGAAGTACCTGTGTGGTGGGGAAAACTTGTTTGCGCAGCACTCAACCGCGAAGTCGAGAATGTGAGCCGCAGAGTAAAGCTCCCGATGCAGCAGATAACCAAGGAAGAGAGGTGGTTTACGGCCCTCTTTATTGGCTGCTGTTTAGGAGATGAAAACATTATTTCGCGAGTACTTTTGCTGGACATGAAAATCGCTTCTAACACCAGCACCGAAGCCGGCAGGACCCTTTTGCATGCCGCCGCGGCGGGCGGAAACATCAGATGTGCTGACAGTTTGATCAAGAGTTGGAAAGATTTTAGTCCAGAACTGTTCAATGCTCGTGATTTGGATAACGAAACTCCGTACGACATCGCTAAACGATTAGGACATCAGACCATGGAGAAACTGCTGTTATGTAGAAGCACGACCAACAACAAAGACGAGAAAGGAGAAAATTCTGGCGAGTCGGGGATAGATCTAAACGACCACAGCCCCACAGAGGCTCGTGTGTTCAGTTCAGATGAGGAAGGAACTCTGGCAATATCGCGCAGTTCTCCTGACGGCTCTCACAACAGCAGCAATTACGGCGAGAAGTCAACAGCAGAAGCGCGCAGACTCGTCGAATGCGATGAAAATTGGCGAAATGCAGGAGGAAATGTGTTACTGCAAAGGCTCGAGAACGCGAACGTGACGCCGGAAAAAGATGTGTTTGGTGACGCAATTGCTGAGCAAGATCGAGTTTCAAGCCCTCAGTCTTCCGAGAGCAGTTCCGAGGAAGTGCTATCCGCAGGCGAGACGAAAATATTACAGCCCGAATACACTTGCAGTGTGGGACAACCCCTGCTGCAGCGCAGACTAGGGCGGCCGCACAGCTCGAGGCTACCAAATTTCGTGTTTACCGAGGACGAAGAACAAGGAAAGGAAGACGACCTAACTCATCTGCCGCCCTTGCAAGAAACCGACTTAGTAAGTAGACCAAGCAGTGCAAGAGTCTACTGGCCGCCGAGATGGAAACGCATGGCGACGCGTTCACGCAGTAACCCTCAAACAGCACCGGACACCAGAAGTGCTCCCACTTCACCCCAGGCTCGCCGAGCTGGTTTTAGCCCCAACCCAACCAAGAAAACCACATTTCCTATCAGCGCACCAAATTCTCCTGAATTTCAGGCGCGAAACAGACGCTGTTCTGAGCCGTTTGGACCCGCGTCCATTTTTGGAAAAAACTTGACTTCCGGTGATATGGGTTTCCGTAGAAACTCACACCAGATCTCTGCATTCTCAGTGCCACAACCTCAGTTCAGAAGGAAATCGAGGTGAGTGTACGAATAATTAAAAGGTCAGGCAAAATCTCGTAATTAAGTTATGCGCATCTGCTATGTTGTGCAATATTTGCTTTTTAGAATTGGACGCTGTGTAATGGTTTCGCTTGATTTTTAATTGCTTCGAGCTGCGGAAATGGAGACTACTTTCATCCAAAACAAGCAGTGCGTGTTTTACCTTGTTTTCACGCTGTTTGGGTTATGGCTAACCAATGTTTATTTACAGCGGGTCTCTTGGTAAGAGAGTTACCCGAGAATCTGTAAAAATAATCATTCTTTCTTCACTCCAAAGGATAAGTTACCGCTTGTCCTAATTGATGGTCACACTTTTGTACAAATTTTCATTGTTGAACACTTCCTTTCACAGTTATTTCGTTGGTAATTGTAAGTGTATTTCACAAAGAAGCTCGAGCGGACGCATGTTCTCATTAATTGTTTCACGTAAGATTAACCACAACAGATTACTTTTAGTCACACGATCTGTCAAAAATCTTTCATCCAAGTATAAACTTGACATGTTATTTAACCCTTGGAGAAAATTTCTAAACCAGAGGTTCATTAGCAGTTCCTCAGTTTTCATTTTTATAGTAAATATCAGCGTTCACGACTTATATCAGTTTATCAAATGTCAAATGCCACCGGATTTTTGTAGCTGGGTGCGTCTTAATCTCAAAATCCTGTGCTGTTATTGGTAATCCTCATCGACCTACAATCACAGCTGCGCTAACCGTTGTATGAACGTGTTACCACCCACGAAGACTTTATCCCTGATAACGTCATGGATCTACCGATACGCAGTCTATATGGATAACTTCGTAATTGAAGCAATCGGCCTCAATCTTTTCGTTTTCCTTACACTTCACTTGGCACGAATGAAATTTTGCACTTTACTTTTGGTGTTCTTTCTATTGTATTTCTCAACAAGACTGGAGTTGCCAATGACCTCGTGGCGTGAGTTGGGTCGAGACCAGAATAAACTAAAGTTAAAAGTAGGGACAAGAGCGAAATTCTCAAGAGAAACTTTCAGTCCCCACCCCCGGGGAGGGGGGGGGGGGGGTACTCATCATAATTTTGGGTGGGTGTGTCGCCCAGTCCTGAAAACCCTTAGCCTGTTTTAGACCAAGATATTTGATTTTCTATACCTTATTTCAGACCTAACTTCAAAAATGTATACGGCACATATCTACATGGCTCATATATCGGAGTACCCACAGGGTTTCAGTCTCACCAGAAAAATATTATACAGCATAGAGAACTTGGTTTTTGAGACCTTGCTCAAATGAAACCTGATTAAATTATAAAATTTCATACAACACTCATACATTTGCTTCAAGGTTAACAGACTCTACATTTTGAGATTAGGGGTAAAACTAGGTCAGCCAGAAAAAAGAGTAATGCGTGACTTGCGACACTTGCTGTATTTTTGACAGTTTGACTTCGAACACTTATTTCTAATCAGAGGTCACGATCAGAGGCCAGACTTCGCTCCAATACTTACATGTTTTCTTTTTACTGAATGCGTTTCTTTTATTAGGCTTTCGAGTATTCGTGCTCTGTAACAAATATAAAATTGAAAGCGAGAAATGTAACACGAGAGTTGTTTACAATATTATCGCGGTTTTGTTTCACAGCGTGTTCAGTCCATTTGTGCGACTAACAAACTCAATGCTCAGGACTATTTCGGTGTGTTTTTCATTTCTAGCATACAGTTACCATTGCAAAACATAGGCTACATGATTGAATTGAAGAAACATTTCAACAGGCACTCTACGATAAACCGAAGCATTTTGACGGCACAGGCTCGCAGCATCATACAAGTAATATACTCACAAAGCCGTGTTGGTGGAGTTGTAAGCTACGGGGATGGATGTTTTCGTCACACAAAAGGATATATTTTCGGCGAAAAAAAAACTGTACAAAACAGCTACAGTAAAAAGAATGAGGCAACATATGTCATGTACAGTGTAAAATGTTTACGGCTAAACAGTCATTGTAGCTTTGGTGTCGGTTTTCGGCCTTATTTAGGATTTCCAACGGTTTACACCGATACAACGGTTTACACCACAGAGACAAAGAGGATTAGACAGATTCTATTTTAGTTCATAGTGTAAACCGTGTAAACAGTTGTAAACCGTGTCATATTTCAACCTCTCCGGATCATAAAATTCCACATAGACAATCATTTGCAATACATTTAAGACCATTTTCAATATGTCATGGCCCTTTTTCTGGGATTTCGGAGTCGATATTGTCAACCTTTCGTATATCTCCTGTGTAGAACGCGATTCTTGAAATGTAATTAGGTTGCTTTCGAGGGCACCAATTTAATATTGTACTTTCGCAAAAGGTGCTCTTATTTCTTAATTTGAAACATGTGTACTCACATAACCATCTTCATGAAATTTTGGCAGTCGTCGCTTTCTGAATATCAAAATCCGATATAAGTGAATGAACTACTGGCTCCGGCCTATAAACGAATCTTACTTTCTGTCTCTGGCATCCCAAAGTAGACTACCGCTACAACCAATAGCCTTCAGAATTGCATTCAACCCTCGCATTTAACAAAATAGAAGGCTTTTTACGACTCTTAGCTATGACAGAAGTTACTTTCTTGCTACAATTTTGTATTCGGACAATCTCGGACAAAAGTGTTGACACATCCTCCCCTCCCCCCATTCAATGTTGATAAATTAATTATTTAGCAACGGTTTTCCGTCAAAGTCTTACCGGAACTCTTCCAAATTCAAGCTACAACATTGATACGGGGGGGGGGGGTGATTAATGCAGTTTCCTTTGGAACTGGATGACTCACAGCATGGTATTTTTGACAAAAGTACGACATTTTGTCCGGGATTGCAGCTTTACACACGAGTATTAAAATACAATTCAATCGCCCGTACCTTATGTCATCGCATATCACGTGACAATGTGAACCAATCACCGTGTGCTGATTCGTAACCCAGAGGAAATTGTTATGATAAAGAAGACATAGTCTGCTCGCAGCCGTTTTTGTGGTCGCAACACCTTGTTTGGGGGAGGGGCACAAGGTGTTGCGACCACAAAAACGGCTGCGAGCAGACTAAAGAAGACACGGCCTGTTATTTTAAGCTCGTCGAGCCACGCCCACGAGCAAAAAGCCAGAGATGATAAAGTTCGGTCACGTGGTGAACAGTTTGGATAACGAACAGAACTGTGAACCAAATAAACGGTTTTGTACAGCACGATTTACGTTTACAAAGCGCCAATTGCGCGTTTTCATCTTGCGTTTGTCAGTATTAGGTAGTGACAACAGCTTCAGCGTGGTGGCTTAGGTTTTACATCACGTGCCATTCTCTCCAGTCATCTCGATTTTAGTGACCGGACTAAGAATGCATTTCCTTTTTTCTTGTCGCGATGTAACGACCTGTAATCAGAGTCATTCTTGGTATACTCTCTTGAGGGCAGCAATTTGTTTTTTTTTTTTTTTTTTTTTGCGAGTAATTCCGAACAAAATTTATATTGCAATTACGGCATAATAATGTACATTCATTTGCTGAACAAGGTTAGCTCATTCAACCTATGTACGGTCGGGTGATTGTCGTAAGTTATCGTGTGATTACTTTGGGTTTGCGTTCACTGTAAAGCTTTTGGAAAATTTTGATAGCAATCCTGGCCAATCGAAAACAAAAGCAAATCCAAGTGCGACTGTTCATGGAAGAAGTGGCCGTGTGCTGTTTTCTTGCAGTTTCTATGATTGGCCGCCGCAACGCGTTACGAAAGTCATTCGAAAAAACCCTAGCTATCTATAAAGCCTAAAAGGTATGTAACAAACTGGAATCGTTAACTTGTAGCATTATAAACCCATTATAAATGCTTGTGAACGATCTTCACATTTTTAAGACCAAACATTGTTGAGAAATGAGTACAGTTTTGTTTACGATGATTCCAGGTATCCTCATATTACTCCTTCAGTTTTCTGACAAGGACGGCGGCGAAGAAGGAAAGAACCTCTGGGCGCGCGAGGAAGCAACCTCATTTCCGTGAGTTCAGAATCTGATCTTCGTCGCTGATTAGTTAATCGCCTCGTGATCACGGATAACTGAAAGCTACTAAGTTTTGATTGATATTTTTAAGCGGTTTTACCAGTTCTGTTTCACAAACAAATGGCGATCACAAGGAGGAAGAACTGGCATGAAAATGACGTTGCTACCTCGCGCGCCCAGAGGTTTCCTCGCCAGTGTTCACCTTTGCCACGCTCTGCCGAGCCTTCGCCGCTCTTCATTGGCAGGGTAAGTTTTGCTGCACTATAAAGTGTTCTTTTGCTGTTTTTTTTTTAAGGTCAATTTGTGAAGTGACACTGAATGATGCGCTGTGCGACCATTGGTTTAAAGAGAACGAGGAAAGATTGGAACGCCCTTGGAACGCCTGGATTGCGGCAAAAAGAAAGGACTCTCTTCAAACCTCAGCTCTCCCCCCTACACCCGAAAGATTATCGCCCGGGCCCACAGGCTCCAACTCAAGAAGAATGTCTTTCGACCAGTGGTTGTCGGAGAAAGACCTCGGGAAGCTCAGGCAAATGTACGCCTTGCTATCACTCGAGAGCGGCAAGGAAGACAAACAAAACAAGCAGTGCAAAGGCAAGAGCTTCGAAGAGTGGATGGAAGACAAACTGCAAGAGATGGAAAAAGACAAAGAAAGAGAAAAAGAAGGCCAGAAAGAGCAGAGGCATGAGGAGCTACAACGCGACAGAAGGCGGAGGGTGTCACAGCAGAGGTACGAGAGATGGCTGAAACAGAAAGACCAAAAGGCTCTGTACGAGGAAGAGAAGCAACTAAAAGAAGCTAAGATACAAATGAAGCTCATGCGCAAGCGATGGGAGGAGGAGGATGAAAAGAGGAAGAAGCGGCCAGCACAGCGAACACGAAGCTGTCCTATGAACAACTCACCTAACATATCCCGCTGGAGATTTAGCAGTCTGCAGACAGCGCACCACGCGCATAATGAAAATGCTGCATAAAAAAAGACAACGATGAGCGGGTGGAGTCGTTTTGTACTTGTGTGTGCGTGTGTGTGTGCGATTATGTTTGCATATATGCCATATGGGCCGCTGGCTACTTGTGGGGACCATGTTTGTACACCATGGTTGGGGGGACTACATGTTCCACAGTACCTATTAAAACAATCATTTGTATCAATATACCCTGTATCCTCAACGTTAAGTACACTCATTGTAACCACAGAAAGAAATCAACTCTGGCTGTTGCCGACTTACGGGGACTTATCGTTTAAATCGTTGGCTTCGAGCTGCAAAATCCACCAGACTGAAAAACTGACCAAAAATAGTCTGGTGAGCAGTCATCCTACAAGGACTATATTTGAAAATGCCCATAGTGCTATACCATGCGCGATGGATCCGGGGAAACTCCCAACATAAAAAGGTGGGGATGCTCGTCGTACCTTTTAGGGGTCAAAATCACGGATTAGTTTGGTACCGCTTAGGGTGTTCTAGATCAAACACCAATAATTTTTTGTAACGCGGTACCGTATTGGGGTCGGGGGTCAGTCAAATGGACTTTTCAAGCAACCAGACAAAATTGTTATCAATTTATGGTTAGTGTTCCCACGTCAGGAGAGCGACTGAGTCTACGAGTGACTTGTTTGTTTTAGGATTTTAATTTTTTCATATTTGTCACGGTGATTGTTCGATTTCCACTGACTAACCTTTGTTGCTTGTCCTTTCTGAATAAGTATCTGAGTTTAACACAAAACGGCGTCTGAAGCTCCCAATTTTCTTTCAAGCGCTGTTCCCTTTGCGGAGCCATTTCTTTGGCACGCTTCCGTTCATGATGCTGTCGGTTATAACATGTTTGTCGTCTTTTCTCTAGACGTATTTGGCGCTGTTTGATCGTTTCACGATTTCGTCTTGCGGCCGTGCCTGTTCCCTTCTCTTTTGAAGACGAGCTTTGCGAGACCGTTCTGTTTCAAGTTTTCCAGTTTTCAAAATCATTTTCGTGAAACCAGTTACGTACAATTATTGCTTCGTTCAAATCTTTTAAAAACACTGGCGGAGACGCTAATCGATGATTATTACGTCATTGCCTTAGGAACCTGGCCTAAAAGGTCGTACCACACACACACACACACACACACACACACACACACACACACACACACACAAACATTAAATTTCGAGATGGCACACGCTTGGAGTCTTCAAATGAGGCGACTATGCTGCATTAGCATCGTAAATATTACCCTCGCTTCGCTCGGGGATAAACAGAATAGGCTATATAAGCGGTATCGGTAACCCCCACCTTAAAAAGAAGAGAGGTATAAAAAATACAAAAATAAACTGACTCATTCCCTAAGAATTGCAAAACGTTTATATCATGGGGAAAAATTGGAAGGTACTAAATCAAACATAAAAAGGAGATGGAAGATTTTAAACAAAAGTTTGAACAGGAAAACCAAACCAGTTAGTTACCTTCTGTCTTCAAATATGATAATCGTGAAACTTCTAACGCTGACAAAATTGCAAATGGCTTTTGTGAGTATTTTACAAATATTGGTCCCAACCTTGCAAAGACCATTCCAACATCGTCAAATTCGCCCAGGAACTGCGTCAGGCTACGCTAATACTCCGTTAGCTGTCGGTAAAGTTTCTATTGGTTTCATCTCCGAACCTCTGACCCATATAATCAACTTATCTATTCGTTCTGGCAAAGTTCCTAATCAGTTGAAAATAGCACGAGTAATTCCTATATTTAAATCTGATGACCCTGCCTTACTTAATAATTATAGACCTGTATCTGTTTTTTCCAAACTATTAGAAAAAGCTGTATACAACCGCATTCTTAAGAGCGGGTTGCTGTAAATATCAACTATAGGTATGCAAGATAGAAAAATCCGATCTTCTCAAACTTTGCCATATTAAAGGACTTCAGTAACTATTACCAAAAATATAGATCCGAGGTTGTTTGGACCTTATAATTTTTTTGGTGAATTTTTCGTGTTTGCGTGCGGAATTATGCAAATCCAACGCAAAAATACCGAGTTTTTCGGAAGCTCCCTTACAATGGTAAAGACCGTTCTACAGAAAATTAAGTCCTACAATGTAAGCTAATTCTCCCCTCTATTAACTAGTGCTGTCAGCAGTATCATTGAAGCCTGAATTTTTGGCAGATTTTTAAAATTTATGACCGTGACAGGGGTGTGTGACTTTGAAATATAGGTCAAGTTCAACGCCAAAAATCGCACTCTGGTACATCGCTTTGACAACTGAGACTCTACCCCAGGGAAGGACCATCCCTTGAACTAAACATATAGCAAATAAAAGATTGGGCTAAATTAAATGCTGGATTTCTGGAATGGTTTCCTGTAAGCTTACCTGACCAAAACAACACACCTTTTGATCTTTGACTTATCGGAAATTAGCGGTCGGACGTTCCTATATGTTCATAATTTTCATTTGAAACCACGACGAAATGACTTACAGTCAAACCTCTATTAAGCGGCCCTCTCTTAAGCGGTCACCCTCTCTTAAGCGGTCACCCTCTCTTAAGCGGTCACTAATCAAAGTCCCGGAATTTGCTTCACTGAATTACTGTAAACTTGACCTCTATTTAACGGTCACCTCTATTAAGCGGACGCGGTCACCGTTTAGATTCCCTAATTGGCTAATTTTATTGCATTTCACCTCTATTAAACGGTCACCTAGTTAGATTACAATGCGATATCACATGACGATAGCCAGGCATATCCAGTTTACATTTTAACACCTCATCAAACAACATGTAGTCAGTATGAAAGTGTCATTATTGTTCAGGCTCGTGTGGGTCCACCGCAGTGCAGGTCATACTTCTCGGAACTAAATTCCTCTTTTACCAGCTTCCGTTCTAGCCAGCCACAAGAAAAACTGTCACCTTCAAATATGTACTCGCCAGGAACCTCGGGACCAAAGCCACCACCTCTGTTAACTCGTTATCCCTTGATTATGACTTTTCCGCAGTTCGTAGGCCTCTTCAAAAACTTGCTAACCATATAGCCATTAGTTTTGGAGCATGACCAATAACTTCGAAGTTATCAGTCAGGTTATTCGGGTGAACGTCAAAAGTTGTTTGCAGTGTTTCCACGTCACCAGATTTTTCTCTTACGACCGCCACAGCATTTGAGTCCGTTATATTGAGTGCGTTACCGTGTTGTTGGTAACACTGGTAACATTTTAGTTCAAATTTTCACGTATTACATGCTAAATTTTAGAAAACCTCTCTTAAGCGGTCAACCTCTATTAAGCGGTCAGTTGGCTCAGTCCCAAGGGTGACCGCTTAATAGAGGTTTGACTGTATGTGGGTTTTGACTTATCAGATCCCAGAAACTACAAATTCGCGTTTGTGTGGATCTAACAGACGTTTATTTGGAAACTTGCCCAAATTTACATTTTGTGAGCGACACTAATTCATCACATTTCTGTACGACTAAACACACAATCGTAAAAATAGTCGATCAAAAAACAAAAGCTGGATGCTACCTGGTACATCTTACCGTAAAAGGCTATTTCCGGCCACTAATGCACTGCTGCTGCCGCAGAAGGCGCAGTCGCCACGTGGAATACGTCCCGGCCGCGGCGTTTAGCGGTTGCAAAGTTAACAATTAACCGCAATCATACAAGAAGAACTTGCTGCACAACTCTCACATTCATGCTTTAAATATCGACCGATAAAAAATCATAATGTGAATGCTTTCTGCAACAAATTTATGAACCTCAAAACTTGTTATGTAATGTGGTTGTCAATCACGAAGCCGCCCCGGATGTGATGTCATGGAAATGGCGAGATGACTGGCGACTCACTGGCAAACAATAAATGTATTTCAAAACAAGTGGTTTTTCTTCTCCACTATTATTGACAAGTTTTCGTTCAATGTACGCTTGCACACGTGTGCAGATGGTTATCAGGTTTCCGACTGTCACCATATTGCTGTTGGTTCGGTTTTTATAGCCGATTAAACAATACACAGGTGTTGTTGCCCCACCTCAAGGCTACGCCCACCTCAGAGTGCTATGTATTTCGCAGCGGACAGCTTTTAAAACAAAGCGCAAAAATAATCGTTATCGTAACTATTGTCCCGAAGAAATTACTCCAGGTTTCCCGTTTTGGATTAGAGTTCCTCTCAATTGAACATGGCTTCGTGTAGCTATGCAAAACTTGCACAGGAATCTGTGGCCCAGGTGCTGACAACCCAGCCAATGTACACGTTGTTCCACTGAACAGTTGTAAGAGAAATACTCAAGCACACCTGAGATCGTACAGAGTTCGCGACTCGGCCTTGGACTCTGAGGCGAAACTTGTATTGGCATGAGCAGGTATGTTAATGCTGCTATTGTGTTGGCCTCTTAGACTGTTCGCCGTTTAGTGTATGACAAGACAAGACAACTTTTCTTTAGAGAACCATGTGACTGATGTACATAGCATTGTTTTTCTAATAATATAAGTGTAGTAGTATTATATAACATTAGGTATGGGTGTGATGGTAAATTCAAGGTTAACGAATCGAAGCGAAACACGCGGACAAAAGACAAAATACAAAAGGCTATCTAATTAGTAACATTCCAGCACTAACATTTCCGGCCCCTAATTGCGAACTTTATGAGCCAATTACAACTAAATAATATAACTTAATAAATAAACAAAGAGTTCAGCGTTCCGTCTGTTCCCTTCTTCAGTTTAACTGCCAAATGGCCCCTCCTTAAAAGGATATAGGTTATAGGTAGGGGAGGGCGCAGTTATTATTGACTGACAAGCAATTCGAAAGTGCCGAGGGACAAAAACTAAATTGAGCAACTGAAGATTTCCCTTTTGGCAGTTACCTGAAAATATATTGCATCCGAAAGACGTTAAAACAGCAGCATATCTATTTTGAAGGTGTTTTTGATACTGATGAGCCTTACCTTGGACTCACAATTTGCCCAAGACATCAGGATGTGTTCGGAATAGATGGCGCTCAAACAAAAGAACCTGCTCCACCCCCAGTCAATGGTCGTTGCACCAGTCGGCCGTCAAAGGAGAACGTGGCATCACTTTATCACAGTGCAGGCAGATATTTGAGTGCACCGGAATTATGCTTCCTGTTGCCTCACGTAAGTTCTCTTGCTTTTAAAGTGCAATAACTTTTTACATCACAATAGGTACTGTATACTCAATTCTTTTTATCGCCCGGCATATTCTTGCTTGAGTCACGGAATGGAGATTAATTTATTAATTTACGTATAGCTTCCACGGCCATTTTAAATTATAATTCGGTACTTTCCCCCTCCCTTTCGATTGGCCGAGAGACTGCTATGCCACCTGCAAATAACTGCCTACAAATAAGTATCTACTCATGCGCGTTACTGTTTTCGGCGTGTCAACTACAAATAATATTCTGCAGGCATGCACAGTCTACCTGTGTAAACATGGCATCTTGTTTTCGCTACAACGCGCGTTTCCCAGCACATTTTATGCCAAATAATTTGTGAATTGCAAGCTCACTAGAATGATAAAACATTTGTTGAACTCGGTCATGATAAAATAGCGTGATTTGCCAATGCCTCACAGATCAGTTATTTGTCTCTGCCTCCGGCATCGGCAAATAATTGATTTGCTCGCCACTGGCAGTCACTATATTTTGCCCAACCTCGTCCAATAATTGCTCAATGGTAGTAATAAGTAGTAATAGCAATAAGAGCAACAATTAATAATTATAAAGTTAGCCGCGAGTATATAAAAAAGACCAACAATAATACTCGAGACTTAGAAATGTATATTTAATAGCACTACACATTCCTGTCGTCAGAAATATGCAGGCAGTGTAGACAAAAGTTGACAAAATCCAAAACGCTGGACGCGCAAGAAGTAGTAGTTATCAAGCCGAGGGAGAAGAATCCAGTGGAGAGGCTAAAGAATAGACGCCGGCAGAAAGCACCTCGGCATCGCCGGAGGCATCTACTTCTTTCTTAGAATCGCAAAACTTCCCTGTCTTAGACAGCGATTCACAAAGTAAATGCGAAGGTCTCCTAACCGAAGAAGAGTGCTTATCAGCGCTAAAATCGTGCGCAAAAAAACAAAACACCGGGCACAGACGGGTTAACAGCTGAATTCTACCTACACTTTTGGAACGAGATCTCGAGTCCTCTGGTTGAAAGCCTTAACGCGTCTGTTACAGCCGGTGAACTGTCGATTTCACAAAAGCAAGGTATCATCTCCTTGATCCCCAAAAAGAACAAAGACCCTCTTAGCCTTAAAAACTGGCGTCCCATCTCTCTACTAAACGTCGATTACAAGCTGGCCACAAAGTGTATCGCCAAACGGCTAGAGAAGGTGCTTCCGCTCTTAATTTCTCCTGACCAAACCGGCTACGTTAAAGGTAGATTTATTGGAGAAAACATACGACTAATCTCGGATATAATTGAAACGCATGAAACTGAGAATAAGCATGGAATGATATTCTTTCTTGATTTCGAAAAAGCTTTTGACTCTTTGGAATGGAACTACCTCTTTAGCGTGCTCAGAAAAATGAATTTTGGCCAAGTTTCTGCAGATGGATCCAAACTTTTTACACTGACATATCGAGCTGCGTCATCAACAACGGCTTCACTTCCGAGTTCTTCTCCTTACGCAGAGGAGTCAGACAGGGATGTCCCCTCTCGGGGTTACTTTTTTTTTGGCAGTAGAACCTCTCGCCATTCAAATCAGGACGTGTAAAGAGATCGCAGGACTTGAAATTGGGCATCAGACTGCAAAAATAGCAATGTATGCGGACGATACTACAACCTTTGTTCGTGATGATCACTCGGCAATTGTATTATTTCGCCTCCTCGATCATTTTAGTACTTTTTCGGGCCTCAAAATCAACAAAGGAAAAACGGAGGGTTTATGGCTTGGACCCTATAAAAGAAGACTAGGAATGGTTAACCCCTATGGAATATTATGGCCCCAGAATTACATTATATCGCTTGGGATGGCGTTCGCATACGATCCCAGCTCTGCCAACAAAATTAACTTTGACCAGCACATTTTGAAACTTCAGAAAGTTCTTACTCATTGGCCCCCAAGACACCTGTCTATTGTAGGGAGAATAACTATTGTTAAGACCTTGGCGCTGTCTAAACTTATTTATGTCTCCTCCGTTCTGGATGTTCCAGACAACTACATCAAGGAGGCCAACAAGAGCATTTTTTCTTTCATTTGGAATTTTAAGCCCGACAAAGTTAAAAGAGGAACGCTGGTTGCTCCTATTAGTAAGGGCGACCTAAATATGGTCAACTTTCACGATGTGGAAAGGTCTCGAAAAGCTGCTTGGGTGCGCCGCATCTGCAACGCAGCCTGCAGCACGTGGTCGGTCCTGGTCATGTCCAAATTAAGCAAGTTTGGAGGTACTCTCCTGTTTCAATGCAATTTCGATACAAAATTATTAGAGTTAAGAGATCTACCAGTTTTTACAAAAAAATATTGACGACGTGGCAAGAATTGTACTCAAAAACACCACACCTCGCGGAAGAATATAGGCAAGAGATCATTTGGAACAACCGCTTCTTACGAATTGATGGAAAGTCTTTCTTTTTTTAAGTCATGGTACGACAAAGGAATTTTAAGAGTTCAAGACCTCTTGGTTTTCGGATTAAAGGGATCTTCTTATAACAAGGTGCATGACTGGCCAACAAAGTGACCAACTTTGTCGGAAAAAATAGAATGTACTTTCAAAGTTTAAAATATAGGTAACAGCTTATAATATTTTTTTGTAGGCTGAGCCACAAACAATAGAACCTATAGAAGAATATAAACGTCACTCAAGCCTCGAAAAGCACTTGTCATTTGGAAAACACAAACTGATACCCGGGAAAGAGTCATTGGTAGATGGCAAAGAAAAAGTACCATGATCTCTTGGAAGAGGGCACCAGTTCATCAAAAGTGATTGGAGTGGGAGAATCCAGCAGTGCTGCCTGAACAAACTTGCCTGAGGACTGGGCTTTAAGTCAACAAAGAGGTCTGCGCGTTTCAGCAAAGCACAGAAGACCTATCTGCAAGATATATTTGCCATAGGACGAGAATCGGGATGCAAGCAAGACCTTGAAACGGTTTCGAGATATGCGTAGTGCAAAGAAGCAAGATGGATCCAGGCTGTTTTCCACTGAAAAGTTCCTGACAACTCAGCAAATCCAGTCATATTTTTCAAGGATGGCATCTCAGACGCAAAAGCTGTGCAAGAGGAACAACACTGCGAAGAGCTCCGGCAAAAGATCCTGAGCGAGGTCCAGTTAAAACATTCTATTACGTATGACAACTTCAATCTCTGTAACATGAATAAAAAGGGCACCCTGCGACAGTTTAGTATAGCCATGCAACAGACTCTTTGCGGATATTTTAATTTGAGCACAGAATGCTTCAACACCAGGCGCAAGGCTCAGTACGTCACAACAAAGCCATGTGACACGCGCGTGGCCGACTAAAAACGTGCTTGTGTCTAAATCATAAAGTTTTCCTTAACTAAACATTAAAATTGGCACTGCGAAAGATGTGAAGTAACATAACATCAAGCTGAGTCAGAGATCAGCTTCACTTCGTGTTCCGAGTTCCACTAACATGGCGGCCGCATGCCGCCTTGTGTGAGGGTTTTCAAAGCTGAGACTATAAAATCGAATACGCGGTTCAGCAAAAGTGGAAGCCAGCGGAAACGGATGCGAACTTTCACATTCCTTAAGTTTAGCAAATTTTACAATGTGGCCTTGAGTCAGTTCTATTAAAAACCTACTCCGCGAAAAAAGTACTTTTTACAAATTTGCGAGCTCACAGCTGCCTTGCTGCTTTGATTATTCATAAGATACTTATAATCATGTAACTACATTTATTGATATTTACTGTCACGATTTTTGTAATGCGCATTTGAACATATACATGTGAAATTTGCGCAATACAAATTAAAATTATTATTATTATTATTATTATTAAATGGCACATTGCAAAGCCTGTATGTACAGTGGAACACCGATATACATGCATAGTGTAACAAATTGCAAGCGACTGGGAAAATGTGCTCGTTATATTGGTCAAAAACCCTATAATTTATAACAAATTTGTTGGAAATAAACTAAATTCTTCATTATTATATATCGGAATTTGGCTAATAATTATTTGGCCCTAAAATTGAACAATGTAAAAGAAGGTGGTCGGGAACCTTGCCATTTAAAATACCTCCTTGAGGTCGAAATTTTGACCATTATATTTATATACGTTTAATAAAAAAAAACTCTACTCCTCTGAAGAGAAAATATTCCAAAAATGAAATAGCGCACATGACAACACTATATTTGCGAAGACCAAGGTACGAGGGGAGGCACGAGTTTTAGAACCCGGTGTCCTTGCGGATTTTGTCCCCCTCTCGCGGATTTTGTCCCCCTCTCGCGGATTTTATCCCCCCTAACTCGTACTCGACAACGAAGCGTTCAAAGGTCTTAGAAGCCGTGTCTTGAAATTTATCATGTAGTTAGATGCAAAGCACATTGGAGACTTGAAACAAAGATTGTTTTTTAACAATAGGCATAGCCGTCGTGGCTGGTCGGCCACACACATCGTTTTCGAAAGCTCTCACAGGTTTGATCTTTTTCACTTGACACTTGACTCTGAAGATGAATTCCGCTTAGGTAGTCGAAACGTCAGTCACCAACAACAGTCTTCCTGGACAGTCACAACCAACAAACTAAATATCAAGTGTCACGTAAAAGACGCCTGACTGTAACAAGGATGATTTATTTAAGCAGGTTATTCCTAAGTAGCAATATACACTTAAGCTTAGACTATAAAAACACTGCTCTATAGCTATGCTTGTGTGTTAAGGATCCGCAAACAGTGCAAGGGCGTGAATCAGTCTTTCGAGGTGGCATGCTAATGTTGCTTCGATCAACTAAATTAGACAAAACAGCATCGCGCGTCTGCTTACTGTTTAGATCCATTTAATTGGATCGGCAACTCATTGTTATTTTCGAAAGCAGATACGCGACTGGGTTTCAATTCAATTTCTTTGAAGCGTTGATAACGTTTAATTAGGCGACTTCTATTCATTCGAAGTGTTCAACGCCTTTAACAAACAGGCGGTTTTTAAAAAAAACTTCAATTCAATTCGTTATAGTGAAGCGTTGATGAAAACGTTTAATTAGTGTGTAAACGAAGGCTTCTATCCATTCGAAGTGTAACCGCCTTTATAACAATAGGCGGTTTAAAAAAAGACTTCAATTCAATTAAATTCAATTCTTTATAGTGAAACGTTGAAAACGTTTAATTAGTGGTTTTGATCCCGATTTGAAATCATAGTAAGCCGTTCTATCCGTCAATGACTCTGGCTAAAAGGATCACGTTTCGCATTTCCCGCGATCGAGAGCAATGACGGGGCTATAAAATCCGCGGGGATAAAATCCGCGAGAGGGGATGAAATCCGCTAGCGAATTCTATCCGGGGGGATAAAATTCGCGGGAGGATAAAATCCGCTGTGACACCGGCCTACAAAACGCCAATACTATTTTCTTTAGTCCAACCTTTAGTGCCGACTCTATAAAATACACACACAAAAAACATCTTTTTTATACCCGTTTTCATACTTGAGGCTTGCAAAATGTCAACTCGAAAAGTCATTTGTTATTTTCTCTTGTTGTTCAAGATAAAATACACTGTAGTACAAAGTAATGAAAAAAGCGTTAACATTTTCCGATCTTTATTTTAGGTCCATCCGCCAGTGAAGCCACTCGCTCAGTCCTCCAACAGCGCATCCACAACATCACGGCATCCCCTCCCCTTCCCCCCGTGAGTCTGTGTTCTAGACTGTGACGTAATTAAAACATGCAAGAATCTTTTCACACCTTTCTCTTCTGTATATCATTATTTCCACGTTGTTGTTGTCGAATGTCGAATTATTCGGTACGTTTCGTGTTCATCCCTGTTGTTTGTTTTGCCCAAAAGATGGTTTAGCTGACTAACGTGTTCTTCGACTTTAGGGCAAAGAATAAATGGCTGAATAGACGGGAACTGAGCAAAACTGCCACGATAATTCGAGACGAATTATGCCGGGTGAGTTTCGAGTTTACTGCCTTCGCATTATAGGGTCAGAGTTTCATCTCAGTCAGGACAGTACTATACATTTAACCCAGCCAAAAGACATTGTTAGCTTACAGAATGCGTTCCTTTGCACACAGAGCTCAAGTGACGAGACTGGAATGGACTACAGTGGGCTACCAGGGATAGTAACAAGCAATGGTTCCTGCAAGGACACAAGCGCTAGACTACTGTAAAGTAGGGCTTACTACTGTGATTAATTTGATGCAGATATAATTATGTAGGCTGATCGATACCATGCATTTCTGTGCTGATAAAACTACCGACTATATTTCTATCAACAAATTCGATTTCTATTTTTCAAAACGAAGTTTCACGTCGTTTCTTTAACTTCAAACAAATTGCCCATCTCCATAGCAATTATTTTTATGTTGCATGGAACCTATCAGCCTTGTATATTCGTTATTACACGAGTCGAGGTGTTTCAATAACTTTTCGGGGTTCGCGTTTTTTCTCATGTCATAAGATTTGGTTTGATTTGGCTTTTAAACGGACATTTCTTTATTTAATTGCTGAGAAGTCAGTGCTTCAAGTATATGTTCTATCGAGACATCTTGTTTCGTAGTTAGCCAAGCTTACTTTACATGACTGCAAACAAGCCGGTATTGAAAAGAACAAGAGATATTTTCAACACGAACCGGCTTCAGAACATCGCTAAAGAACTCATACTTTGTACTATTCAAATCAAATTAGCCATGTATAACTGCAAAGCCGCGTTCAGCGCTACGGATTCTGACGGGGAATTTAAGTCGAAAAGTGCTTTATCAGAAAGTTTCCGTAAAGATTTTTCCCTCTCTATTTAGCGAAGAACACGAAAATAGCAAGTTTTCCCAACAGAAATCAAGTTTCTTTCCAGTGTTGTTGTTGTTGTTCTTTGTTTCTGCCGAAAACTTTTTCCTCGGAGACCAACACGTGATACTGAACCTTTTGTCCCCGAGCGATTAAGCGAGGGTAATAATCACGACGCTAATGCTGTAGTATGGCGCTATTTGGAGACTCCAAGCGGGTCGCCATCTCGAAATCTAATGTTCATGTGTCTGTCAGTAGGGACCTTAAGATACAGGACGGGAGAGCACGACGGCGACGGCAAATCCGCGAGAGGATTGGGCAGAGGACGCGGTCGCGTCATGCTCGTGAAATTTCTGCCCGCGAAACGACAAAAATTTCTTACCCATTCCTTAGCGGCGTGTCTCGGGTGGAGCTTGGGAACAAGCCTCGTTTCCGGTTATGAAGGCATGATTGTTCATTGTCGGGATCGTCGAGGAGCGAGTGTGATGGAATGTAATTTTTCCCTTACGTTTTTCGCTCACGGACAAGCCAGTTACTCATTTCTCAGGTGTTGTAGTACGAAATAAGGTTGCCGAAGAACCCACAAGGCCGGAGTACATATGCGTAACGTCAGCATGGAGTTGTCGGACGACAACTCACGGCCGGAGTCATCAGTGCTTTGATCGATAACAAATACTTTACCACGCCGTCCATAAAGCGCGAACAAAGACTGTTTATCAGTTTGTACTTCATGTTCAGTACTGTACTTGGTAAAGTGCCAGAATGCTCGAGCTATATGTGTCAGCTGTCCCAACAGTCTCGCTAATCAATTATCGCGGCGAGGTCGCCAGTCGGAGAACACCACGCCAGGCAGGTAAATATTAATATGAGTTTCTTTGCCATGTGACTGCTTGTAAGTTGTGTATTTCACTGACTTCGAAGGTTGTTCAAGCCGATGTAGAAACTTAATTTGAAACTCTTGTCATAATTTAGAACGTCTTTATATAACATAATCAAAATTTGATGTCCTACAGTGTGAACGGTGCATCCACAAATACAGAAGTTCAAGTTCAAGACGGAGAGATTCACTGTGCTGCTCCTTGTAAAGAGGTAGGATTTCTGGGTTTACATGAGCTGTGAATAACACGAGTTGCAGAGGATTTCGCAAAGGGAAGCAAATTCCCACATCGGATTGGTGACTCCCTCCTGCGGTGTGATTTTATTATGTCAGCGGTCGCCCCACTGTAAAATAACTAACCAAGCTATGAATCAGCGGTAATTCCAGCGCTGTCATGGTTTATATTCTTCTTTTCTTTTTAATTGTCGGTTTTGATGTTCATGTTGGATGGCATCGCTCCAAAATGTAAATAGAAAATTGTATGATCTGTGAATGCGATAATTCCCCTGTTAGTTCCGCTGTGTCTGGTGACTACTTGAGCCTGGTAGAAAATGAATGCAACAAAACCTGTGTAACATCTACTATCTCAGTCAAGATCTGACTGGAATATGTAGTTGATTTATAAGGTATTCACAAAGTGCATCGATCCGATGTGGAAATTCACTTTCCTAGGGTGAGGGGCTGTTGTTGTAAAGTGGCGGGCGACAGTTCCAGCAGGTAAAACCCCCCAGGATTTTGTATGCTGTCTAAACTTGGATGTTTTTTGTCTGTGTCGTTGTGCTTTGTTTTGTGGCACAACAGAAAGAAGCAATAAGGCTGGCGACTAAAAATGCCATGTTTTATACACAACAGTGTACTGTGGATGTCTTGTTTTGTGTGTGGATTGGCTCCTTTTTTCAGTGCAGCCATGTTTATACAAAATGAGGCTGAAATTTGCCAGGCAGCACATAAGACAGTTTTCTGTTGCTCCAGCCCCAACGGGCTTAGTTCTGCACTCTGTCTTTATCGTCGTGTTATTCTTATTAGTTTTTTTCTGGGTTATAAATAAGCACAGGGTGATTGGTTCACATTGCCATGTGATATGCGATGACATAAGATGACTTCCCAAACAACTTGAGATATAGGCGCCGCGATTGAATTGTACGTTAGTACAATTGTGTGTAAAGTTAGCTGTATCCCATCCAAACTCAACACTATTTGGCTCTGTGGAACATGCACGGATAAACTGGGTTTTAGGGAACGATTTTGGCTTGCATTCTTAAGTTCACTGTCATAGCCGTAAGCAAATGTTTGATGGATTTGATTTGATTCAATGGATGCCGCTACAGGATTGCAAACAACTCTGTTGCTGCTAATTATTTAGTCCTGACAAACTTTCTGTGGCGACACGAAATACCTCTGGGAAGAGACCAGCATGATGAACTTTAGCCGTAAACAATGACTTTAATGTGCTTTACACTGTACATGACATCTGTTGCCTTTAAAATACTGTAGCTGTTTTGTAAAGTTTTTTTTTTTGTCGAAAGTATATTCGTTTTTGTGACAAAAATACCAATTCTCACGGTTTAAGACTATGTAATGCTGCTCTGTAAATATATTAACATGTTCATGCTGTGTGCAAGCATGACAGTTGTCAAAATGCTTTGGCTTATCGTACAGTGCCTGTTGAAATATTTTTTCCATTTGATCATGTAGCCTTTCTTTTGCAGTGGTAATTGTATACTAGAAATGAAAAATACATCGAAATTGTCCCGAGCATTGAGTTTGTTAGTCACAAATGACTGAACACACTGAACAAAACTGCAATAATATTGTAAACAAGTATCATGTTACTTTTGTCATTGTCAACTTTATATTTTGTTACGGAGCAGGAATACTCAAAAGCCTCAAAGAAGAAACGTGTTCAGTAAAAAAAATGGACATTAGATTATCATAGCCTCTGATTAAAAATAAGTGTTCAAAGTCAAACTGTCAAAATTGACTATAAAAAGATAAGTCATGCAGTACTCTTTCCTTGCTGGCTGACCTTTTCACTCCAAAGCTCAAAATGCAGAGTCACTCGACCTTTAAGAAGCAAGTGTATGAGTGTTGTAATGATAATTTATAGTAATAGGTTTCATTTGAGCAAGGTGTCAAAAGTCAATTTCTCTATACTGTATGATATTTTTATGGTGAGAAACTGAAAGTCTCTTTTGGGAGTCTCACTCTTGTCCCTACTTTCCATGTTAGTTTCTTCTGGTCTCGACCCCAC
This sequence comes from Plumapathes pennacea, assembly GCA_964036295.1. Taxonomy (NCBI): domain Eukaryota; kingdom Metazoa; phylum Cnidaria; class Anthozoa; order Antipatharia; family Myriopathidae; genus Plumapathes; species Plumapathes pennacea. The sequence continues at coordinate 25,015,369 of OZ038463.1, read as the reverse complement.
CCAACGAGCTCACTGGCAATTCCAGCCTTGTTAAAGTGTATACAATGAAGATTCGCATGTTTTTCTTGGGGAAAAATGATGGGGATGCTCTTCATGAATTTTTGTTTCGACCCTATAAGAGGTACTAAAACTGGCATGGCTTGAGCTTACTTTGACCCCTAAAAGGTACCAATAAAAGCATACCAAGATTTTAAAGTATCGATTGCCTTTAATTGCTATAAAGAGGATATCATCAAGCACTTTATGCCTTGCTGTTTTCAAACAGAAAAAGTTCCTTTGACTGACATCTGACCCCTAAACAGAATTAGGTCACATAAAAATGTCACTGACCTCAAAATGTATACCCTATTTCAGACCTAGCCTCTTTTTATCCAGCACTTTTTGGATTGTCTCTTGCATAGAGTTGTTTAGCTGACTAATATTTTACAGTACTAATATTTTACTGACCATTTTGATATGCTGTTCTGTTTGCTGTTTATTGTCACCGGTTCTGCTCTGGCCGTTTTTTTTTTCTGTTGCAACAAATTCTGCTTAGTGTTTGCTCCCCTACCCAGGGGGCTTTAAATTTGTGCCAGTTCCTGTGCTTGGGTCAATATAGACTTTCTGCATGTGGTGTGGAGTTGGCCTTCTTATGTTCTATACCAACCCTGGGAAATGAGATCTATCCTCTTGCAAAAAAGTCTTATTGTTCTTTCCTTCAATATTAGGATATCTGGGTCGACCTGACAAAAGCTCTGTTGGGAATTGTTGGTGTTATTTCAGGTAAGTTAGAAATGGATACTAGAAATGTGATATTTGCAGATGGCCCCTCCTACAAGTGGGCAGATATTAATGTTTTACACATTTCTTTTAATCCTTACTAGTCAGTGGCCGGTTCACAAAACTTGTATCAAACGAAAATGTTCACAATTTAGTATTGGAACAATGACTCATGCATACTATGTTTTGTGAGATAGTGTGTAAGTCATACTTATGATGCATACATCATACTTACAAACATTTTCCTTTGATGCAAGTTTTGTGAATCCTGCCCCAGGTTTGTAGCTAAAAAAAGAGCATGCCAGTTTAGAAAAGAACTCAGCCACCACTGGGGAAGTGTATGGGAGGGGGATGTCCGGTGGGCTTTCCCCAGCAAATTTTGAAAATTTGAATGCCAAGCGATGCACTCTGGGGCCACCATTTATGAAATGAGAATCAGTACTACAAGAGTGTCGGGAATTGGTTCACGCCAACAAAGGAAACTCGCGGTTGGTTAACTAGTTTTAATCACTCACAACTCTCTCAAACTGATTTCGTTCACTCTCGATCTCAAAACCCGCTCTTGCTCTCTCGTTTCTTAATTACGCCCCCAATTAAGTGTTCAAGGTTCATTGATCACGCGCGCAGCACGTGATGCCTACAACAAGCGATACAAAAACAACTGTAACGTAATAAGCCAACTTCCGGTCGCCACACACTCCCCCTATTTGATTCCCTGGGTATCAAATACATCACAACTGTTCAACTTGATTGTGTCTCTTGATCAGTGATGTTCTTAATACGTTGCATAGCAGCAGCAGCCGCTCTCCTGGGTGCGAACTCTCTGGCCCTGGGATTCAGTGCTGGGACTTCCAGTTGTGGTTCCTGCAAACGGTCACAAGACAACTCCATGGGGCATAGCTGCTGGATTGCTCGCTCCAAAAAGCTTTTCCCTGCCCTCAGTCTTGCTGCCCTGACAATGCCATCTCTCCCTTTGATCAACTTTACCACCACTCCGATATTCCACTTCCCTCTATTTCTTTCATCGCTCTGGATCAGAACTACGTCACCAGGCTTGATTTGCAGCTCTTCCTTGTGGTGATTTAGGTTATGCCTCTCTCTCAAACTCTTCACGTACTCTCCTGTCCATCTGGACCACAGCACATCTTTGCAACGCCGAAGATATTTGGCTCGTTTCCTCAGGTCCGGGTTTTCGATGGAGTCGGCATCTTCTGGTAAGAGGTTTGGCTGGCCAAACACCATGGCGTATGGTGTTAGCACGGGTAGCTGGATGTCATCTTCTACGTAGGTCAAAGGACGGTTGTTGATTGTGATTTCAACATCCAGGATGACTTCTTCCAGCTCGTTCCACGTTAAATTCGCTCGTCCAACAGACTTGAACATGGCTCGCTTCACAAGCCCCACCATTCGTTCGAACTGCCCACCCCACCAGGGCGCTCTGCTCAGGTTAAACTGCCATGCGATGTTCTGGTGAGCCAGGTAGTCTTGCAGTTTCTCGTCTTTCAGGATAGCTTTCAACCATTTTGCGGCAGCGACAAAACTTCTTCCGTTGTCCGAGTACACCTTTTGAGGTCTGCCCCTCCTCGCTATGAAGCGCTTCAGGCTTCTGATAAATCCCTCAGTGGTTTGATCATTCAGTAACTCGAGGTGGATGGCTCGGGTGAGGCTGCAGGCAAACAACAAGATGTAGGCCTTGCCATCTTTCTTCTTACTGATCTTGTAGGTTATTGGACCGGCGTAGTCAACACCCAGTACCTGGAAGGGGACTGAACCAACGGTGCGGTCAACTGGCAAGTTTCCAGGTGGCGGGCAACGGAACGCTGTTGCTTGGAACTTCTTACATCCATAACAGCCTCTAATTGCTTTCTTGGTCAACTGTCGCAGCCGAGGTATCCAATAGTCACGTCTGATGAGAGCCATAGTTAGACCAACTCCCCCATGCATCGTCAGTGTGTGCGCGTCTTGAACCAACTTCTCAGATAACAGTGCACTAGGCGGTAGATAAGTTGGGTAGCTTCCTTGTATTCGGCCGCGGCACTCGTACAGTCCCTTACTGTCCTTCTGTAGGTTGAGCCTCAACTGGTCTTGCTTGAACTTCTCTGTCCCATCGTAGCTTCCTTGGGCTCTCTTGACCCACCATTGAATTTGCTTGTTTGTTTCACCTGTCGACAACGGACCGCCGACTCGCGTTGATTTGTTCAACTTGCAGTTGTCGAGGAACCTCCTGATCCATGCTGTAACTCTGACCGTCATCCAGAAGCTGTGCTTCCCCAAAATCTCATCAAGCTCATTCTTGGTCTCCACAGCAGTCGCGAATACTTCTTTCTGCAGTTTGGTTTCTGCCTCTGTTTCCTTGCTTGGTTCTGTAACCACCTCAACTGGCCAGTGGTCAGGATTTGTCAGCCACCTGGGTCCTTTCAGCCATAACTCGGGTAACTTGTCTGCTCCGCAGCCTCTGCTGCCAACATCAGCGGGATTCTGGTCGGTGCCCACATGTCTCCATTTGATGTAGTCTTTGTCCCTGATCTTGCTCACTCTGTTTGCCACGAACTGTTTGTAGGTAGTCCTTCCTCCTTTAATCCAATGAAGGGCTACGGTGCTGTCTAGCCATCCATGAACTGATCTCACTGGTTGACCTTGAAGAGCGTTCTTCACGTTTTCAACCAAGTTTGCCGCCATGTGTGCAGAGACGAGTTCCAATCTTGGAATAGTCAGCCCCTTCTTTGCCAACCTTGCTTTTGCTGCCAGCAATCCTTGGTTGATGCCGGTGGCTTGGTGGACCACTGCATACACGGCAGCTGCTGTTCCCACTCCGCTGGTGTCTCCAAACACGTGCAAATCGATTGCTTCGATGGTTTCTTGAAAGGCTGCTAAGCTGCGCGGGACTTGAACTCGGTCTGATAGACTCTTCTGGAATTTGGTCCACTGCTTTGTCATGCTCTCGAGCACTTCCTGGTCCCACGATAGGTGTTGTTCACAAACTTCTCGGTACACAAGCTTCCCCACGAGGGTTACTGGTGATGCTAGGCCAAGTGGGTCGTACACTGAAGCAAGGAACCGCAGTATTTCTCTTTTGGTCACTTCAGGGGGGGCCTCTGGAAACATCACAGCGACTGTGTCTTCGGTTTTGTTCCATGGTAATCCCAACATTTTGGTTTCCCCTGGTTTGACTCCGAATTGTTCCTTGGCATAGCTTTGCTTTCCATCTTCCGGCTCACCACTTGCTTCCAGCTCAGGTTCATTTGAGTGCCACTTGTGCAGTTCAAACTGTGCTTCTCCAAATATCTCAACAGCCGTTCCTTTTAGTTTGTGCACCTCGTCCGTGGTTTCTCCTCCGGTGATAACGTCGTCGACGTACAAGCTCTTCTCAATTTCTTCTATTTCACTGGGGTACCTTCCTTTCAGGCTTTCCAAGTGGTGATGCAGGGTCCCTCCTAACAAGAATGGTGACTGCACGAGACCGAACAGTGCGCGGGTAAACCTCAAGACTTCTACATTTGCGGTGTCTCTGTCCTTGATCCAATGAAATCTCAAGGCATCTCGATCTTCCTGCCGAATGCGAACTTGCAAGAACGCCTGCTTGAGGTCGCCAGCCAATGCTACAGGTTTCAAACGGTTTCTCACTAGCACATTCCACAGCAAGTTTTGTAGGGGTGGTCCCGTCTCCAGGCAGTCGTTCAGCGAAGGACTCTTCTCGTTTGATCTTGCAGATGCGTCGAAAACAATTCGCAGTTTGGTGGATTCTGCTGACTCTCTTATCACGGCCTTGTGAGGAATGTAGAATTCTCTTCCCACTGGGTCACAGGTTACTTTCTCTACCATTCCCTTCGCTAACTGGTCTTGAATGACTTCATCATACTGAGCCAGGAGGTTGGGTTCCCTTTGCAGTTTCTTGATCAGGCTTTCCAGTCTTCTCAGACTCCCATGCTTATTGGTTGGGAGGGGGTCGTGACCTTGTTTCCATAGTAACCCCGTCTCATACCATCCTTCCTCGCTTCGTCTCAGTTGTTCTTTGAAATCGTCGTACACGGATTGCTGATCGCCACCTGGTCTGTCCTGAAGGCCTAAAACATCTAAGCTGCTTAGCTGTTCGTAATCAGCCGCCGAGGTTCTGGTAAGGTAAGCGCCGCCTAGACTTGCTTCCTTCCCTGCTGACATCATCGTCCAGCCCAATGTAGTTAGCTCGGCGATCGGTTCTCCGGGTTCTCCAATCTGTGGCCCGGTGCTTAGTGCCGGTACAGTTAAAACACAACCTTTTCTCGCTGAGGTGCTTCCTCCTCCCTGTCACGCTCACTATTTTGTCACAGTGGACAGACTTGTGATCGGCGGACTCACAGTAAACACACGGTTTTGGCGTCCATTCTTCCTGCCTTGAGTGAAAGACCCTCTCTCGTTTAGGCTGCTTGGGTGGGATACGGTCGTTGCTTGATTGGTCAGAAGGCGAAGGCAACGGGTTCCTGTCACACCATTTTCGAAGCGCCTCAAGCATCTGGGAAAAACCCCACTCCTGCCAATCGTCATCCAGTCGCACCAGGTCTGCTCTGATGCCCGGTAGCTTGTCTAAGGTGGCTCGGACGTAGCCGTTGATCTCTTTGGCCCTTCCCATTGTTTCCAGCGTCTGAATGTTGGTTGAGAGCTTCTCGTGAAAATCGTGTATCTTCACTGGCTGCGATCCCTGTATGGTGGGTAAGGCGATGACACACTGCATGTGCGTGTTAGCCACTTCGCTCGCTTTCCCATACTTTTCCTTTAGGATGTTTTTTGCTCGTTCGTAGCCCTCGGAATTGTAAGGCAGGCCATCCACTGACGCTCGCACTTTAGAAGCGAGTAGCTCCTTGAGGTAAGAAAACTTAGCTACCTGTGTTATGTCAGCCTTGTCGATTTCCGTCTCGAATTGGCTCCAAAACCTTTGCCAGTCAAGATGAGTTCCTTGGAACTTCGTGATTATTAGCTTCGGTAGTTTGGCTCCGCTTTCTTTCAGGGATTTACTCCGAGCCTCCTCCCTCTTCTTCTCGAATTCTTGTTGGACTGCTAATTTGGCCTCCTGGAGTCTCATCTCGTCTTCGAAACGTTGTCTTCGCTTCTCTTCTTCTTTCTTTTCATCTTGGTCTCTCGTTTCCTGCAACGCCTTGTCGCGTAGGTTCGCCGTCACCGTTCTCACCTCTTCCACAGCCTCGTCAAATTCAGCTGCTTTCTCTTCGATCTCACGGGTCCATTTCCTAATCTCCTCCGGCTCATCTCCTTTCTCAAATCTCATTGTTTGTACTTGTACAATCTGTTCATGCACGCCGTCGATCTGTTCTTCCAGAACCTTCTGCAGACGTTCCAACGCTTTCAAGTAGTTTTTCTCTCGGATTCTTGGTATATCTTCCTGCGTAAACTTCAGCATTTTCCACTTTGCGTTGATCTTCTTCAACGCCTGGTCTAGCTCTGCCATTGTTGATTGTTTACGGGCTCCACGTCCCGCTTTTCCAAGTTATATTCTTCTACTCGCTGTCCTGGCAGGGTCGCCACTTTTGTCGGGAATTGGTTCACGCCAACAAAGGAAACTCGCGGTTGGTTAACTAGTTTTAATCACTCACAACTCTCTCAAACTGATTTCGTTCACTCTCGATCTCAAAACCCGCTCTTGCTCTCTCGTTTCTTAATTACGCCCCCAATTAAGTGTTCAAGGTTCATTGATCACGCGCGCAGCACGTGATGCCTACAACAAGCGATACAAAAACAACTGTAACGTAATAAGCCAACTTCCGGTCGCCACAAGAGTATTTCGTTAAGAATAATGAAATTTCGCTCTTGTTGGCGAAATTTCATTGAGCAGAACGAAATTTCGAGTGAAATTTTGTTGAGGACATCGAAATTTCGCTCTTGCCGGTGAAATTTTGCGCAAATTTTCAAGCGAAATTTCGTTGAGCAGAACGAAATTTCACTCTTGTCGAAATATTGCACGGAATTTCGAGTGAAATTTCATTGAGGACATCGATGCTTTCTCAATGGACTTGAAACAAACACTTGTTTGAAGGCTTAAATCCAAGGTTTTGTTGAAATGATAAGCGGAAGGCGTCGATCCATTTGAAGTGTAACCGCCTTTATAACAATAGGCGGTTTTAAAAAAACTTGCGAAGCCTTTGTCGAATTTTTGAGCGGGTCCGAAAAAATTTCGTTTGGATTTGCGAAATTTCGTTTGACCTTGCAAAATTTTGTTCGAAATTTTGTTTGGACTTGCGAAATTTTGTTTGAAATTTCGTTTGGATTTCCGAAATTTTGTTCGAGATTTCGTTTGGACTTCCAAATTTGGTTCGAAATTTTGTTTGGACTTGCGAAATTTTGTTTGAAATTTCGACGAAATTTCGTGAGAACAAAGAATGAAATTTGTCGAATTTCGCTGCCATTACTTTTGCACAGTACTGTATGTATAGTTTGGTGATGTTAATGTAGAGATAAATATTCTTCTAAAGATTATCTATTGAAAAAAAGGAATGCTGCCATACATAGTATATAGGTCTGAATCACTATCATCTTGTCTTCATCATCACCATAGTCTGCGTGATTACGCAAGACAAGTTGAACAATCGGAAAGCCTCCTGAGCTTGTGGTTTCTATACCTCCTGCTTTTCAACTTCTGTTTACCAAAGAATACTCTGATATCAAAGTGGTTGTGTTTCCTTTTGCTTGATGACATGACAAATCCCTCATGGAAACAGTGTCTGAGCACTGCAAGAGAGCTATGGAGGAGACTGTCTTATGTCTTGAATGTGTTACTACCAAGCTTTGCATTTACAAAATAGCAGATATCTAAGTAAGAAATGCTGTAGTGCTCAAACAAGACCTTATTACTAGGGATTCCAAATTGGAAGTGAAATACTGTTGTTTGTACAGCTTAGCATGTGCACCCATGGAGGAGTGGGAACAAGCTATGTAAGCAAGAAATTTCTCAATAGTTGGCAGATTTGTTGTTTGTGGGGAAATTGCCCTTGCTGTCTTACAGTTTATTGTCTAAACATGCGAATAGCTATTGGAATAAAGGTGGCAAGGCATGTGTACTGGTTTACATCAAGAGATGTATTGACATTGTCAGTAACTGGATAAGTAAATTTTAGAGAAAATACACAACTTTATTAATCACATTGAGCAGTACAAGTTTATTTGTACCAGAAATTATATTAAACCATTTTAATAATAATTCTATTTTGTTGTAAAATTGTAACGTAACAACCATTTTGTTTTAACACTGAAATGTTGAGACAATCATTTGTTGCAGAACTGAAACCTAATAAACATTTTGTTGTAACACTGTAACAATCAATATTGTTACACAGCTGTAACCTAACAACCATTTTTTGTGACAAGTCTGCAACCTATTACTGTAAGCATTTCTTCTACTTTAACAGTCTGTACCTAACAATATATCATTTGTTGCTGTAAACCTGTAACCTAACAACTATTTGGTTTGAAGCCAACATGCACATATGTTGGCTGTGCATGATCTGGAAGTGCTAAGATATAAACTGTAACAATGAACAGAATTACATTTGAAATGAGCATGATAATGTTGTGATCTGTGCACCACGACCCGTGGGCACTATGACTTGTACATAAAATGGTTCAGAAAAAAATCCAAATCTTGGAAATCCTAACGATTAAGTTACCGCTCACTCCCTTCTTGGTGGACCATTCAATTTTGAGCAGGCTGTTAGTAGTTGGGCTGCCGTCTTTTCCCGGTTGGCGTAAAGCGACCATTGCTCAAAGAGCCTTCCCTGGAGCTGGTGGTATTTCCTCCTCTGGATTCCGTTGTAGTTTCGGTTCTCCAACAAGACGGATATGCAGTGCTGCCACTCCTGATGCAGCAGCTCGATCAACGTATAGAAAGGAAGCTGGCAGCGGCCGTTTGCCCGACGATGTAATGCATTGTGCCAGCCCTCCAAGTCGTTTTTGCTCCTCACTGCCTTCTGGTACACACTCCAGTCTTTTGGGATGAACATCATGCTTTCTATCCACTGCCTCTGGACGTAGTCTATCAACCTGATGATTCGGTCTTGTTAACATGCTTCCGCTTGTTGTTTAAGGTGGTCGAATTGCTCCTGAATCTTATGGTGTGGCAAGAAGGGCAATGCCATTACCTTCCTAATAAACTTGTAACTCCCTTTGTCAGCCATGTAGGTGGTCTGGAGGCCTAACTCTTGATCCTGGAAAAGGTAAACAAAAATACATCAATAGGTTGGTTGTGATGGTCCAGGTTAGAGTAGTCTCCAGATATACTGTTGTTGGTGACTGACGTTTTGACTACCTGAGCGAAAGTCATCTTCAAAGTCAAGTGAAAGTATTTGTCAGATGGCGGGATTTGTCTGGTTGTTGAAGTGATTGGTCTGTTTTGTCTGCTTATGGTTGGTTGAGGCTGCTTGGTTGTGTTTCACTATTGGTCAGTTGATGTTCTGTTGTCCTGTTGATTTGTTTATTGTTTGTTCGGTTGTGTTTGATATCATCTATCAGTCGTTTGTAAGGTACTGGTAATTGTTGGCACCTGTTGAGTGGTTTCTGTTCTATGTTTGTGTACCAGCTTTCCAGTGTAAGTCGTTGGTAGTAGTTGGTACTGGTGATGCATTCAGCAGTCTCAGTTGATGCCGTGTTCAGTCTGTCGGTGGTGTTCAGAAATGTGATTTCTGATGTCGCCGTTTCTGGTGGCTCATTTGTGTTCAGTAAGTCTCGTGTTCAGGTTTCTGCCAGTTTTACCAATGTAGGTGGCTTTGCAGTCAGTACAAGATATTCTGTATACTGTTCCCTGTCTGTTGATGGGTTTGTCTTTGTCCTTGTGTAGAGTTGTAATGGGTTTGTGGGCTACCTGGATGTTGTAAAGTCATAGAATACGTGCTATTGTCTCAGAGGTGCCTCTGATGTACGGTAGTGTGGCCAAGGTCACTGGCATTGTGTCATCAGTGGTTTGGTTGTCGGTGGTTTTGCTGGGTATGGTGTTCTTGTGAGTGTTGCGTTTGACAAAGTTTGGGCTGTAGTTGTTCTTCTGAAAAGCATGTCCCAGGTGTTGGGTCTGGTTAAGTAAGTTGTCAAGAGAGTCACAAAGTAGTTGCGCTCGTTTCGTCAGAATTTTGATCATGGTTGCCTTGTGTGAATTAGGGTTGTAAAAAGTCTTGTCAAATAGTCTGTCAGTGTGTTGGTTTTCTGTAGACTGTTGTTTGTAGCCTGTTGTTGTGGCTCACGAGGCAATCTAAGAATGGAAGTTTTCCGTTGTCTTCAATTTCCTTAGTGAACTGTATGTCAGGGTTTTGGTTGTTCAGGTGTTTGTGGAAGGTGTCAATGTCGTCTTTGTGTACAGCAGTAAACGTATTGTCAACAAATCGTAGCCTGATAGGCAGCGTTTGTTTGTAGGTTGCAAGGGCATGTTCTTCAATGGGTTGCATCACAATTTCTACTACAATAACAGACCAGTGAACCCATTGCTGTTCTGTGTAGTTGTCGGTAGTGTATTCTGTTGTACTGGAAGTATGTGGAAATCAAGCATAGAGTTAGTAACTCCATGACGTCTTTTGTCGGTAAGGGTAGTGGCATTGTTAGTGTAGTTGGTGATGTGGCGTTCAATTGCAGTTTCAGTACACTGTAGTGCCAACTGAAGTGGAATACTGGTGAACAGTGATTTCACATCAAAGGACACAAGTTTGTAGTCGTTCGGTATCTGTATTGTCTTGATCGCATCGATGAAGTTCTTAATAGACTGTGGTTTGTGTTTAGAGTTGTTTGTCAGCGGTTTCAGTATGGTCGTTAAGTACTTCAAGAGTTCGTACATCAGGGACCCACAGAAGGAGACTATGGATTGCATTGGTATGTTGGGTTTGTGCAGTTTAGGTAGTCTGTAGAGTTTTGGTGACTGTGGCACCAAAGATCTCAGTTGGTAGTAACATTGAATGTCAATAGTGTCAGTCTTTCTCAGTGAAGACTTCGGTGTTCAGTTTTCGTTGTAGTGCTGGTGAGGGGTCTTGAGTGAGTTCTTTGTACGTCTGCTTGTCGTTGACAAGTGCATCCATTTTGTCATTGTAGTCTGTTTTGTTCATGACAACAGTCACTCGTCCTTTGTCAGCTGGCAGTATAACGATGTCTTTGTCATTTTGTAGTCGTTTCAGTGCTTGTTTTTTACCTTTGGCCAGGTTGTTGTCATGTATAGAGGCAATTCTGATGTTATCCTTGGCCGTGTCAGGCAAGTCTCTGTTATGAGACAAGGCAGCCTCAACGCTGGATACAGTAGTCTCTGTTGGTATTCGTTTTGGCGTTATGTTGTTTCAGTTTGGTTCAAAGGGCAAGAAGAAATGTTTCTTATCCAGGTGGCGTCCAGTTTAGGTCGGTTACGGTTTTTTGTCTGTTGTAGGCGTTCCATTTTTTGTTGGCATTGTTTGTGGTAGTTGTCGGCCGCTTTGTCAGTAATTGTCAATAGGGTGTTAAGTAGGTCGGTCGGTATTTGTTTTTGTAGTTCGTGTTTACACACCTGTTTGGTCTTGTAGTGGTTGAGTCTCCTGTGACAGTTGTTGATCCGTGCTCTGATCAGTCATCTGCTGGCAGTTTTGACAATCTGGATGGCCTCTTGTGTGTTCAGTGGGGGACTTAAGTTAAAGTCCAGCTGGAACAAGGCCCTGATTGCGGCACTGGTGGTTGAATCAGAGTTGTTCCCATATTTTTCTGACGGTTGCGTAGCTTATGTAATTGTTAGCAAGTTGCTCGCTCTAACGTTCAAGTGAATGTAACATGGCAAAATGGTTTGAATCCAGGAGTGTAAACAGTAGGTTGGTGGTCATTGTCCGGGTTAGAGTAGTCTCCAGAAAGGCTGTTGTTGGTGACTGACGTTTTGACTACCTGAGCGGAAGTTGTCTTCAGAGTCGAGTGAAAGTATTCATCAGATAGCAGTATTTATGTCTCTGTTTGTTGCTCGAGGGTGTTTTCTTTTCTTGTCATCCTTCTTTGTTGATTGTGCTCCTGTTGGAGGTGTCGCTAACGAGCTGCTAGAACTCTCTTCACCACTCAATGCTAGAAAGCCACTCGGTTCACCGCCTCCTGATTCTTTGCTTGCGGATGTCGATGCTACAGCAAAAATCAACGTCAAGGCTTTTCTTGCAGGCCTTGTATGTAATTGCCAGTGCTAGAGTCGAGCGTTGCCGAAGGATTAACACTTGGTTTGTGGCCAAGCACTTCATCAAGTTCATCAAAGAAGGGGCATGTACTTTTACCTTGACCGGAAGTGTTATTAAGCAATTTCACTTTTTTATACTTCTGTTGAAGATTGTGTTTTCTTGTTTTGCACTGCTCACCACTTCAGTCGTACCGTGTTCTTGCTGCTTTACCACTACTCCTTGCCAAACAATCTTCTTTCGACCCATCATTGATAGCTGTTGTTTCAGGATATCTCCTATTTAATGTTTTTGCTCAGATTGAAGAACAGTTGACTTCATCACGTTTGGTCGCCATTTTGATTGTGTTCACTCAAACTACCTCATGATGTAATTTCGATCATGGTCAGCTTAAACATGCTTAAAGATTTTCATGCCCTCAACATCATGGTCTGGACACTCAAAAAATGGAAACATGTTTGGAACTTGATCACAGTAAACATGTTTCGCATATAGTATGAACGCAGTATTTCTCAATTACCTTTGCCTAATCTTTTCTCTTCTTCCCAAACATTACTACGAACATTAGGGGCACTTGTTTTGTGCAGTCCCCGCTCCTTACAAAGGCGTTGATTGTCAGCAGCTGCTTGAAGGGGTGCCTGACCAACTTAAATGTGCTATCAATGTACCACGAGCATTTTTTCGAAGTATTTAGATTGGATAGTTGCATTGCCCATGAGTCAAGAATATTAACAAAGAAGTGTAAGCAAAACCTAAGTAAAATAGCAAAACCTATCAGTTTTTGATAGTATCAGAGTATTACAGTAAGGTTGGTTGTGATCGTCCGGGTTAGAGTAGTCTCCAGAAAGACTGTTGTTGGTGACTGACGTTTTGACTACCTGAGCGGAAGTCATCTTCAGAGTCAAGTGAAAGTATTCGTCAGATGGCAGTATATATGTCTCTGGTTGTTGAAGTGGTTGGTCCATTATGTCGGCTTAGGTTGGTCGAGTATCAGAGTATGTTTTGATAAAAGGTAAATGTGAAGCATTTTTAGATCCTTTACTTAATTATCTCGTAATACCTCTTCCGCGATGGCCGATGCTGGCTCGAATTTATCTTCAAGGGCCCGGTCCTTGATGGCTTTGATTATTTTTGGGGAGAGCAGCTCTCCCACTTCAACAGCATGGTTGTGGGGTGATCGTCCAGGCATGTAGCATCCATCCCTCTGTAACTGAAGCCTTGCAGGCGTTCCCTTTGGGGCACATTGTGCATTGCCAGTAGGTGGTGTATGATCTGCAATCTTTGACATCGTATGAAGAGCCATGGCTGTCGACCAACTTTGGTTTTTGGAACCTTGCTCAACCATGGTGAAGGTTAGAGGACCTGGGGGGATGGTGTCCATTGGCACCGGCACTTCTAAGGACAACTTGATAAGTGGCAGGGCAGATTCTGTTCTGACTGAATCAGTGACTTCTGAAAATGCGATATTAATTACATTAATTACAAGAATGCGATATTAATACAAAATCCACCACTGAGGTGACTGTGGGTGATGCAACTTATGGGTGATGCGACATGTGGTTTATTTAAATACTTACTGAAGGAGCTTGCTTCATCAACAGAGTGTTGTCAGTGAAAAAACCGGCTACTGAATCTGGGGCCTCTGTAGTGAAACAAACAAGAACGTCTTACAAAAGAAAACCAAAAAACCATCAAACAGAGTCATTGTAAGAGTACTGTAGCAATGTGTGTATATCTATCACAAGTGGTGGGCAGCATTTCACTTTCATTATGTAACTATACTCACCCAATGATCTCTCTTCAATATTGTCCATATCTACATCAGTCCCTGATTGTTTGCAGTGCGAACAGTCAAAGTTGTCCTCTTCAGCGTACACATGCAGCACCCCACCATCATTGTGTACTCCTGCTGTGTGCAGTGGTTTAGAATGACCATATCGGTGGCACTCTACACCATTTTACCCTCACCATACCTCATAATCAGCTCATCTGAGAAATGAACAGAAAGCTTTATATTAAAATGTGAACTAACTTAGACAAATGCGAACTATCTTAATGCACTGTGACCTGTGGGCAGCACGACTCATACAACAAAATTTAACTAAGCTTTGGGTTTCTATTGTCAAAATGTAAAGTAACTCAAAGAAATACAATGTGACACAGATTCAAATCTTTTCCCGCACTTTGATTGAGCTTTAGAAAATAAACAAAGCTTTATGTTTCTATTGTCAAAATGCAAACCAACGTAGACAAAAATAATGCAACACAGATTCAAGTTGTTTCCTGCACTTTTAGGTTCCAGCATTTTTAGTGGGTAGTTTCCAACAGTGAGCGCCAAAGGCGCAAGTATGCTAGGGGGTCCTGGGGCAAGCTCCCCCTGGAAATTTTTGAAATCTAGGAGGCCAGAAACGCCATTTCCTGCAATTTTTGACATATCTTTCTCCAAATTCAGGTGTTTAAACGTACATAATTTTGAAGAGTGATACTGTGAAAAATCGAATCATCTAATAACTGGTTAGATAATATTCTCTGAAAATATCCAGAGTGTTCTCATGGTGAATACACTACCAGAGAGAAGAATCAATACTGGCCTCTTTCTTTTTCATGCACTGCAAAGTCTTCCAGCCCAGTGGGTTTTCCAGCAAATGGCATGGAATGAGTGAAAGTCCCTTATAGCACTCATAAACTTTATCTTGAAACCTGGTGTTGAGCTGCTGCAAAGCATGGCTGAGGAATGTTCTGGTCAAGTTAATCTAGTAGTAAGCTTCAGGTGTTTGGGCTGGAGCATTGTCTCTGTAAACTTGTCTCTGAGTTAACCTGGGCATGCTGGGCTCAACTGAAACACTTCTGGCCAGGTTGACAGTTTCATTGTAGAGGTCATAGTGCCTGGCATCAATGTCAGCTTGCATTTCAGTAAGAGCTGACCTCAAGCTTGCAATTTCATTTTTTGCTTTGAGAAGATCAATTTCTTTCCTTTGAAGCTTTACATTGAGTGGTCTGGTCAAGCCTAGGATGTGCCTGACAACAAGAGCAATGATGAACTGGAAAGTGATTGCATTCACCAAGGCCTGTGCATCATTTCTGCTATTTCGGTTCCAGTCTGAATGTCCATGTTCATCTCTGTTCAATGAAATGTCTTTCAGTGTTGACGTGACAGGTAGCAAAAGCTCTCTCACGATGCCCATCATATTCCTCACAGATGGCAAGGAACAAGTGTCAGCCACACACAGGTTGAGGTGATGATTCATGCAGTGTACATAGATAGCTTTCTCATGTGGTTGCTTGCGGCTGTGGTGAGCTTAAAAATGGAGCTTTTTTTGTTTTCCTTTTTCTGGGTTGAGAATCAGCACACGGTGATTGGTTCATATTATCACGTGATACGCAATGACGTAATTGACTCGAGATGTGGCCAGTGAAATGCTCGTTACTTGTGTGTGAACAAAACCGCAATAATATTGTAAACATGTCTCGTGTTACATTCCTCCCTTTCAATTTTATGTTACAGAGCACGAATACTTGAAAGCCTGATAGAAAAAAAATACTTTCAGTTAATAAAAGAAAACAGATAAGTATTAAAGCGAAGGCTGGATTAATAGCACTGCGCACAATTACTAAATATAGATTATGTAAATTAGACACCCTGTGAGACTCGGACAAACATTGCAGTCCGTGTCTGCGAAATGGTCAAATGAAAGTAGTTAAGGCTTTCAAACAGGACAGGAAATGGTTAGTATGAAGCATTGCTGCTGGGGTGAGTGTAAAACCGATTTGAGGTATCCAGAAAGATGGCCAAAATCTCTCAAAGACATGCAGGAATCCGGAAAGAAAGTGTTCATTCCGTTTCCAAAACCTTCCCAAGATATTGATAAGTGCCTGCGTTGGATAGTGGCTTGTTTGCAACAGTTCTTTACGGAGAAAAGTATTTCAAGGAATACTTACATTTGTGCCCTTCACTGGCCAGGAGAGAAAGGCCCAACCGCGGACTCTCCTCACCCACTTAAAGCGAATTTCACGCGAGCACAAGTTGAACGCGCCTCTGCTCCGAAGAGGAAAGCTCCTAAATCAAGAGTGGAGCCATCTAACAAAAGGAAAAAGTTAGTCTTTGAGGATTTGGGAGAGAACTCTACGGAATCTCTGGCAATAGACAAACCAGAAATGGATACCGAGGTATGTGTAGTGCCCGGTGTAGCGCCTGTAGCGGTATATGAAAGCCCTGCTTCTGGCAAAATGGTGTTGGACCAGGAAGCTGTGTATACGAAGTATCTGTTGTCCGCTAAGGTCGATACTATGATACTGAAGAATGAAGCTTCAACTTCCAGAGGAATTTGGCCACATAAAGTGGTTAGTAGTTTGTCTTACGAGGTCATTGTGCAAAAGCCCCATCTGATGAAACACTTTGTGGGCCTGACATCTTCCCAGTTTGAGGTTTTACATAATTTTCTCAATGATGTTTGTCCTTTGGAGACAATAAACTACTGTAACAGTAAGGATTCTGCAAAAAAGGCAAAAAAACCTGGCCGAAATTCAGAGTTTTCAACACGGGAGAAAGTATTCATCAACCTTCTGAGATTGAAGAAAGGCTTCACTTGTAAGACTGGCTGTGCTTCTGAGTTCACCAGACAAGAAAATACAGCAAACACAGGTCAGAAAAATTTTCACAACATACATCCAGCTCATGTACAAAATTATTAGAGACATGCAATCTGTGATGTTCCCCAAGAGAGCACTCCTGAGGCGATTTCTTCCAAAGGTTTTTAAGACTCTGAAGAACATATGTTGCATTGTGGATTGTACTGAGTTCCGGATTGAATGCTCCAGGAATTTTGCCAGGCAGGGGAATACCTTCTCTTCGTATAAGCACACCAACACATTCAAGTGCCTTATCGCAGTGACTCCAAATGGTGGAGCATGTTTTGTGTCCGACTTATTTGAGGGCAACATTGATGATGTGGCTATTTTCAAAGAGCGGTATTTTGAAACACCTTGACCCAAATGATTTGGTGCTGGCTGATAGGGGCTTTACTGTCCGAGAGTTGCTGAATCCTATTCAAGTTGATTTAAAAATACCAGCTTGAAAGGAAGAGGAAGTCTTAGTGCAGCAGAGGAACTAGAAACACGGCACATTGGAAAATACCTCTGACCCTTGCACCTGTTGCAACTCAACTTGTCGTGGTTGCATCATGTCTTGTTAACTTTCAGGGCACTCTTTGTAAATAGTAACAATGTCGAAGGATTTCCAAGTAGTGGTAAAGTAACAACTAATAGTTGACCTAAAATTGTTGTTGATAGCAGGATTCAGCTATCCTACATTGCATTCACTTTACAGTTACTGGCATCTTGGAAATTTCATACTGATGATTAAATCTCCATTTGGCAATGTACAATTCTGATTGGTCAAAACTACAACATAATGGTATGATAAGTCTGTAACTTAGCAGTCCTTATTCCCAGTATGGTGTGTCTAAGAAAATTGCACTGGGAAGGTGTTTTTTGTAGTTGCATTCTTCAGTTTATGGTCTGTAAGGAAATAGAGTACCAAAGTGATGACATCATGAAAAACCTATTTCAGACAGAGAATATAGTGCATGCTGACAAAAAATTGTGATCAATAGAGCAATTAATGACAGAATGATATGGATTGTTTTAATTTTTGCATTTCTTGCAACTTGTATGCAAAATGGTGTAACAGCTAGAACCTGTAGTCTAAATATTAGGTTTCAGAACCAAAGTGAATTTTTTTAATGATGACATCACACTTCAGGACTGCTTGTATGTTGACCCTTTCTTAGTTTGAAATCAAAGCAACCTGGTACTTGATCGCACACAAAAGCTATCCTCTTAAGCTAGCAGGAACTAAACACAATAAACTAGATAGCTTAATGAATATCCATGTGGTTCCTCAAATACAATTGGAGAGTACCAGATTCCATACCCCTTCCTTGTGTACTCTCTCAACCCGTCATACATGTACCAGCCATTGCCAAAATAGAAAATGCAAATGTAATGCCCACCATTCCAAAGTGTTGCACCACAGATTCAAATTTCGTCCAAATAAGGAAACTGAACGTGGTCTGTGGGACAGGTTCAGAAGTCCCCCTCTGCTAAGCAGGTCAACTGAAAAGATTACAAATGACTTTGAATTTAACATTACTCATGGGGTGCTCACCCTTCTGCCTGCACAGTGCCATGACATGTGTGCATCACCATTGTCATCCAGTGTTGCATCTTCATAGAATGAAACTTCCTCTGATGGCTTGGAACTAAACTTTCTTCCACATTGGGAATCTTGTGGGTGTAGCCAGCCATCAAGGGAAGCAGAAAATGCATCCACATTGTTGTGATTATTGGGCTGTGGTAGGGTAACTGAGAGGGAAGTGACTGTGTGTACTTGAGATGGGCAGTTGCTTGAGCAGCAGGTTGTTGTTGTGCACGTCAGGTAGGGCTTCCATAGCTTTAGGAAAAAGTCCCTTTCACTGCCTACAAATCCAAGGTACCAGACACAACTTGGGGCTGTGGTGTAACAGACTGCAGTATCAATTGTTTGGCATCTCCATAGTGGCCACACTCAATCATCTGCAGTGCCCTTTCAATGATGTAGCCTGATTCTGGTAGGTCTGCCAAGTTCACTTTATTGCTTTTAACAAGGGCCTGAAATATCATGAGCCAGTTGTCCAAAGGACAAGTATTGTGCAGGGATATTCCAATACTTGTCACTCCACCCCAAGGAAAAAAGACTGATGCACTCTCTTGATTCTCAGGGGAGGTAGGGTTACATGGTTGAGCTGAAAATGAATGGAGGACCTCTGCTGCATCCATTTCGTTCTGGGTGTGAGACCTGCTTGGATATGGGAGTTGTGCGGAAGAGAGATCTGCAGGGTCACGGGCTACCACGATCAGTAGGCGAAGCTGGCAAAGGAACCTCGGCATTTTGATCATCCATGTCTATGCTGCTGTCAGGGTCAGGCTTTGGCAAAACAAATGGCAGGAGATCTCTGGGCACCCGCATCTCAAAAATTTCAGGTGCAATTACTCTTGTCCACAATGCTGTGAGAGATTCCAAAATCTTTGCAATCAGATTCATCTCTTGAAATCCTCTGGACTGAAACAGGACCATTATCTGCATACAAAATGAAATCGCAGAACTTTCTTTCTGTCACCAGAAGGGTTTGCTGACACTGGTAGTAGTATGCATGGCCAAACTTCAAAAACACATTTTCCATCCTGGACATGGAAACACTGCCTGTTAAGAATCTCTTTGTGTACAGGTTTTGAGGCCGAGGTGACAGTTTCAATGATGAACTGCTTAAAGATCTTTAAAGCCTTGATCTCTATAACACCATTATCATTGACAAGGCCATCTGGTAAACAGGCTAAAAAGGGGAACTTAGGGTTCATCCACAAACCTGTTAAGTTCACTTTGTTCATTGTTTGTTGCTCATACTTCAGAATGGCCTTTGCCTCGCTCTGAAAACCATAGAGCATCCAGGAAGATTGGAAGGGCTTAGAATCTACTTTCCAGATGTTCTGTGAAATAAACTTGAAACCTTCCACTGCAGCGTTTGGCTGTTCTTCAACAACAAGCTTTCCAACTTTGTAGGTGGACAGACATTTTGATGCTGTTAATCGAAGCGACCTTTCCTGAAACCATTCATCCGATGCACGTTGTTCTTGCGTGCCAGGGATTTCCATCAGAGTGGCTGGTTTGAGGTTGTGATATAAAATATCTACTTGTTCTTGCAAACAGCTGCATCTTGTGTCATCAAGATCATAATCGTTGTATGTGACCTTAAGTAGAGTTTGTCAC
The DNA here is from genome assembly GCA_964036295.1 of Plumapathes pennacea. Classification (NCBI taxonomy): domain Eukaryota; kingdom Metazoa; phylum Cnidaria; class Anthozoa; order Antipatharia; family Myriopathidae; genus Plumapathes; species Plumapathes pennacea. The sequence goes on along the minus strand of OZ038463.1, from coordinate 24,995,680 downwards.
ATGGACAGATCATCACTGCCACTCTCTTGAGATACTCTCTGCAAGTCCAGAACAAAGCGATTAATATGTTCAGGTCTAACTTGACGATACTTTGGTGGTTTTGGATCGAAATCAATAAGTAGAGACTCTGTACTTCCTTTTTGTTTGGTGGGATACTTGGCCTCGGAGAGACTGCGGAGATTTTTGTTTCTCTTTGTGCGTTTGTTCCATGAACATTCTTGACTTGTGCATGGTTTCGATAAAACGGGACCATACTTTTCAACATGGCCAAGGATCAAAAATAAAACAGCAACCACATGACTGCAGCGGCCTAAAGATGAGGCCCTACAAGGGGCACAGGAGGCATGGATGACAGCGCCACTGTTCACAGATAAAACAGCGACAACATTGTGCAGGAGTTCATTTTTCATTGACGGCCACACGTGAGCTCGCACAAAATAATAATGATCAGCCATCTTCGTATCCATCTTGTGGACTCCCGAATCTACGTACTTGCAAGCAGTCTTCATAGGTTTATTGGTCATGACTGAGTCCATCGTCGTTGTCTTTGTCGTAATGAGTCACAGTTCCAATAGATTCTAGCGTGTAGAAATGGATGTGCCCGTAGGTAAACAATGAGGGAATATCATGCGAAGGAAAAGCGCACCAGCCTTTTGTCGGTATAACAGGAAGCGAAGCCACGGCAGAAATGTCTTTCAACTCACAGGGTTCTTTGATGGTCTTCATGACAAACCATTTTCCATTGTCAGTGCTTGGCTGGAGATTTCTAAAGTCCCCACTCTATGCAATCTTTCACACGTTTCAAAAGTTCATCATGTTTCCCGCTCTGTTTTAACCATCTGCATTTCAACCATCGTTTTAGAGAGAGACAGTTTATTCGTATCTTAACACTTACAAGGTATAATTACTTAATTACAACAACAACAAAAAGAGAGATACTGGCAGTCTGAAAATAGTGTAGACTAATCGAGTCAGACTGCCACTAGTTAATCTAAAACATTATGGTCGGACTATGAAAAATATTTTACCTACTTAATGAATTTATACAAACAAACACACACAAAGAACAGCTACAAAATAACTACAGCTAAATTTACAAACAGGAAAACAAAAAAGTTAAATAATTATAATGGATATAACTTCAGTAGAGAATCACAAGGTCTCTTTTTATTGCTTTTTTAAAGGACCGTTTGGATAAGAACTTGTATTCTTCATTGAGTGAGTTCCAGATTTTGGCACCTGTAAAACGAAGACTAAATCGGCCATAATTTGTTCTAGTTGATGGAAGACGATTTTACTACATCAGTGATCTGGGTCTTGATTTGTTTCACCTCGTCCAACACGTGTTTCAGCTTTTTGTCGAGCAGTGCCTCGATTTCCTCTACTGATGCCATTAGAAGCGACTATACTACACAACATATAACATATAATGGACTAATTCATACAGACAAGCACTGAAAATCAGTGCAAAAAGCGAAGAAAATCCAGAATTTTACCAGCGGGAAGAAAACACCGCCATCTCGCTTCGCGACCGCTGACCGTTTTAACTGATCCACAGTGTAGTTTTCCGGTTCCCTTTCAAATTTGGAGCCAGGTACGTCGTCATCTTCAGTAAGAACGGTAAGAGATTGAAGAGAAGTGCTTGCGCAAGCCATATTTCCACATTCCATCCTTACGGAGATTGTAATGTTTGTCTGAGTTGCGTGGGGGGTCTCGATTTTTGTGACGTCATTTGTGCGCAGCGCTATTGTGGCCCCTGATTAGAAGTAAGTGTTCGAAGTCCGAACTGTCAAAATCGATTGTGCATAAAAAGATATGTCACGCATTACTCTGCTTTTCTTGCCGGTTGACCCTTTTGCTCCTAAGCTCAAAATGCAGAGTCGCTCAACCTTTAAGAAGCAAGTGTAAGCCAAGTTCTCTATACTGTGTCATATTTTTCTGGTGAGAAACTGGAAGTTTCTCTTGGGAGTTCCACTCTTGTCCCTACTTTCCATTTTAGTATATTCTGGTCTTGACACAACTCACGCCACGAGCTCACTGGCAACGCCAGTCTAGTTCCTTGATGAGTGCTGAAGCTCCATTAAACTGCCAAGCCATGTTTATTGCACCATCATAACATTGTCCTGGACAATCGTCCATTGACAATCCTAAATCCGACACAGCATTGACTATCCAGTTATTAATAGCCCGTCTAGTAGTCCCTTCTTCGCAGAGGTAATAGCCAATGAAATCTTCCCTTATGTTTTTAGAAGAATCCACAAATCTGATGACGACAGAAAGGTTTTCTTCATTAGATATATCGGCTGCCTCGTCTGCCAAAATGGAGAAATACTTGCTTTCCTTGACTTCACATGCCCGGTTATTCAAAACATATTGGCCAACTGTTGCGATCATCATTCTAGGTCATTTTCGAAATGTAAGTTGCATTTCTTGGTGCATTCTCAAGGTTTTGTTCAAGGGTTTCATCGCCACTGTCGACTTGGAATGCAAGCAAAGCCTGGAAATTCCCCTGTGTGTTATTTGGGTCTTCTCAGTGACCTCTGAGAGCGATGTTATTTTGGCCACAGAAAATCACAGTCTTGAACAGGGGCGATAGGATCTTGCGATTCCTGTCAATTTGCTGCTGCATCAGTTGTCGAGCTGCTGATCGACTGGGACAGGCGTTTCATAACTTTCATGAAGTTGCCCATGGCAGGGACTGTAATTGTGGTTCTCGTAGTGACAGTGTTTTTTGAATCAGCTTGTGGCGCTTGTCCAAAATGTTAGTGGCAATTTCACCAACTTGCCCACATTGTTCGCATTTTGGCCAAATAGAACAGAAGGTAAACAAAATGTGCCATCCAGGTACTTAGAATAAGCCAGCCAAGGATATTGTAGCAGCCAAACTATTTGGAATTTACGAGATTTTTCGCCACTCTTGATCGACTAAGGGAATTCAAAGAGGGGATCACCATGTGGGCTTGAAATGCTCTCGATGAACTCTAACTTCTGGGGATCAGAAAAAGAACTAACACCATTAAATACCTTACCAATATCAAAGCGAAAATGAGTTTGCTCTTATATGTTTCCCGTGGATCAGTCAGTGTATAGAGTGGGTATTCATTGGTTTCCCACGCATTAGTCATAGTGTTTTCATTGGTTCGTGAGTGGTTCCCACCTTTTTGTTGTTGGTGGTAATGCCACAGCTGACATTTAACTATGTTCTTTTGTGGCTTGAGGATGACTTTTTTGTTGCCATTACAGCAGGTATGGTACAAAGACATCTGTAATGCTAAAAATTTCTAGTTCTGTCTTGTGGATGGAAGCTCTCTTTGATTTCAGGCGCAAATTAGTGAATTTATAAGTTTGTCCATCTTTCACTTATTCTATATATGATTGCCACAGCACAAGCTTCGATTGAGCCTGTTGGATCTGTTAACTGGCAATCTCTGACAAAGTTTTGCATTAGTGGCTCTCTTTGTTACTTTCTCGACAGGGCTCAAATTGTTAGCCACTGGTGTAAGTGTTAACAGCTTACCAGCCCTGAGGTCTTTAAGTGATCCGATGGTGGTGGTCTTTGTGGTTGGCATCATGTCTATACGCTGAAGTGGGAAGGTTTCTTCTGTTTCTTTTACTGGCGTCCCAGCTTGAAACAGTCTTTTGGAAACTCTTGTCGGACTTCATCTCCGCATACAGGAAGCAACACAGTTGTGAAACTTCACTAGTTCATCTCACGGAAGACTGGAAGGCGAGTCGTGACAACAAGGAGATGGTGGCTGTAATATCCATGGACTTATCAAAGGCGTTCGATACCATCACACATGCACTGCTATAGGCCAAACTGAAGGCATACGGTGTAGGTGATAAAGTCTGTGCACTACTCAGAGATTATCTCTCCATTAGACAGAGAGTAAAGCTTGGCGACACTGTACTTGAGATGGGAAGCTGTGAAGAGAGGCGTACCTCAAGGGAATGTACTGGGACCGCTGTTTTTGAATATCTTTTTTAACGATTTGTTTTACCATATTAAAATGGTAAAACTAAATGCTTACGCTGACTATGAGCAGCTACACGACTCTGACAGACCCTGTAGCCCTGGATAAACGCATTCAGGATGATCTCAGTATTACAAACGAATGGTATAGAGACAATGGCATGATAGCTAATGCCAGTAAGCATCAGGCCACAATACTAGGGAAAACAGACCACCAGTTCTCTTTTCCAGTGAAGAGCTCCATCGAGTTGTTCGGTATAGTCCTTGACAACCAGCTCAGCTTTAACGATCACATCAGTACAATTTGTAAGTTAATAATCAATTTAATGTTATGATCAGTTTTGCAAACTCATCCCTAACAGAATATTACTACGTTTATACAAGGCATTTATTCTTCCCTATTTTTCTTATTGTTCTATTGTGTGGCATTTTTGCAGTAGTTGCAATTCAGAAAAATTAGAGAAATCAGTTGATTGTTCCTTATTTATCCCTGGTGTATATACACAAAAAATAAATAAAAAAATTAATTTACACACTCACATCAAATACAATCATATCTTTATTCTTTCTTTAATTAAATCACATCAAGTACAATCATCTTTCTTCTCTCTTTACTTCTACTACAATCAGGTACAATCATCGTAATAATATGGTGCACACTGAGTAGGTGCACCTCTTAATCCAAACTATTATAGCCGGTAGGCATCACCATACATCCATTATTTCTATTCCAATTAATATATCTTTCTGGTCCCCAGTACCTTAACTGATTCCTCTTTACAGTAATACTACAATGGTAATTTGCCAAAAAACTCATGCAGTACTTGTGGACCTTGTTATCTGTCTGTAGAAATGGCATCAACTTCAACAAAAAATACGGTTTACTCGTATTGTACGGTATCCCAGTCATTAAATCCATCCCGTGCATACTATGGTGAGGAGCTATGGTAGCACTATTATCATCTGGACTATCCATAACTTGTGCTGGTGATTCAAAATACGGCATGCCCCCATGTGGTACTCCATATCTGTAACTGGAGTTTAAACTCGGTGTACTCTTATTTCCCCTAATGTAGGGCGCCCCTTCTATGTAGTGTCCGTAGTCTCCATCTTCTTCATCACTCTCAATCTCCTCATAGATTTGCCCCTCACTGTCACTTTGCTCAAACCTTACTTTCTTCTCTTTTACATGATCTTCCCCTAACTTACTCTTCACTGTCTTCTTCTTCCCCTCTTTACCCTCTGGTACAGTTCTTGGGTAATGCATCCATGCCTCTCCCATCCCTTCTGCTGCTAGTCCATTCATCCCACCTATTGCTTGAGTTAAAGGGTTTATCCCAAAATGCGGATCTAATGCTTCAGTCTCCCCACTAGCCTGAAACTTATGAAATGTAGTCAAATGTCCCAGACCATGCCCTGGCTGTCCAAACAATACACTTCCCATCTTCTGGCTACTCTTACCCTTATCGCCCCCTGACCACTCATGCGGGTTTATCTCCTCACTTAATGGTGGTCCCATTATATAGTAGTTATCATCCCCATCCCATGTCATATGGATAGGATCGCACCCACAGTGGTATACTTTCCACTGATCGCTGTTCATTAAATTCCAATCTTCCATCATGTGTGACCACGCTTGTGGTATGATCCTTGCATCTTTGTTTGGTCCTGTATCAAACACTGTTGGTATCCCCCCGTAATTCTGAGTCACATTAAACTTGAACTCTGGTAAGGTCGCATCATCTCTACTCTTAGGAAAATTCCTCCTCCCATAATCATTCAACCCTGTTCCCCGATTAATCGGTACTGGAGGTAACATGCCTTTATTATCCTGATAGGTGATAAAAAATGGTTGATTACTTGGTGTGGTGGTTAAATCTATCGATCCTGATGCTGTGCTAATGCCATCCATCAGTGCTACAAAATTACTTAGTATAACACCACCATTAGAGCCGTTTTCGGATGACTGTCGAAAACCAAAACCAAAGTAATCACACAGGCCAATCACAGAGACTGAGAGAAAACAGTTCAGCCAATTGGAAGCAAAAGTAATTCGCATTTGGTCTTGCGTTTGGTTTTACTTTCCAATCAGCAGTGCGAGTACACGCCATCGCTTGCGTGAGAAGTGTTTGGTTTTGGTTTTGGTTTTGTCTCTGATTGGCTGAGCATGCTGACAAACTCGTGTGGACCAATCCGAAAGCGAAGCAAACGCAAAACCAAAGCAATCACACAATTACTTTCGACAGTCATCCGAAAACCGCTCTAAACTTAAAGTGCCCTCCCAAATTCCAGATCGTACTCTTATCACTAGGTCTTAGATACTTGTTCAATGTTAGGTATGGAAGTAAGCTCCATCTTGTGTTCACATTCATCCCCCATCCATCTACTGGTGATGAGGTTTCTACTACTTGTGGTCCTCCTTGTGTATCTCCTTGGTTGATTATATAGTGGATATATGTCTTGCTAAAGTTCAAGTCTACAAAATCATGCTGGTTCATATTGAACTGTGAGGGTGTTACAACTCCTCCTGGTGCTCCTTCTGATTGTTCTCCTAATTCTTCGGTGTTATCTGCTTTGGTAGTATTTCCGGTAACTAGTCTCTTTGCTCTATTCAGGTCTATTCTGGTCCAATGTTTCAATACATCTCCACTCACCCCTCTCACTGCTCTGTCCACGTTCTCAAAGGTTATTCCTGAAGCCATCTCAATGCTTTCTCCTCTTCTGTTTCACTCACTCCGTCTATGTCAATTTCTTCTTCACTGATCGTTCCCGACGTCTTTCCAGGCTTCTGAGTCAAACACTCTGATCGCTCCTGATCTATCTCTGAGGTAGCACTGGATTCCGACTCCGAGGAACTCTCCTGACTCTGGCTTGAATCTGATTCTGAACTGCCCTTCGCAGTAGGCTATAAATGCTTCGACTGGGAGCCCGATTGTGTCCCAGATATCTTCTCCCCAATCTTTAACCATTCTTTGAGAATAACTCTCCACGCTCTCGGGTTGATCTCCCCGTTGTAATTTGTGAGCCAAGGCTTGGAAGTCACACGCAGTATTACGCATCGATTTTCGAATGCTACTTTGTGTGCTTGATCCCTCAGATCTCCCCATGGTACGGTGTTCGCCGTTGTCATGTATGGTGTTCTTCCCATCTGCACCATTGGTCTTCCTTTCCTGTTTACCATCGTTAACGTCCCCTCCATCAACGTCTTGAACACTTCTTGGGTCTGTTCGATGATTATCGGCTCTTCGTGCAATATAATCCTCTTGTTCACGCAATCTTCTAGAAAAAAGGTCGCATTCATCCCTCCTAATGCTCTCCCGATTGTTCTGAACGAGTTCACTAGTGATCTCGCAATCAGGGATTTCCCCCCGTTCGATGGCCCCAGCAAGAGAATAGTGTTCACTTTCATCTTCTTCTTGTCCATTACTTCCTCTATCCTCGCTAGCATCTTCCTCATCAGAACTGATTGCCCCGACGCGCCAACGGTCTCCTTCAACCACCTCCTCAATAGGTTCGTACTCTCTGTTAAGGTCAAGTACGATGAATCTCTGGCCACGTTGTGCAATGCTTGATACCACGACACTGCTGTGTCGAACTGCACGTTGTTCCAGTCGATCACTTTCTGTAACTTGCTGTTGAAATCAGCGCAGCATATATGTTTGCGTAGTATGTTGCGCTGTTCCCTCTTACAATACAATACAATACAATACAATACAATAGTTTATTTAACCACGTAACGTTTAGGAGTAATAACTCGTTAAAACACGCACGTGAAAGCAATATGAAGATATTAAGGTAAAATAAATACTAAATTTTGTTAAAATTACGAAATAAGCCAAAAACTACTATGCTAATATACATATCTAAAATACAGTGACTAACTAATTGTATAAAAATGGCGATTGACTAAGAAATACTGGCTAATGTACTATCTAATTACTTTTACTAGCTAATTACACTAATTACTACCATATTATTATTTAAAACTCCATTTGTGTCCGTATTAATCGGAGCAGATAAAACATGAGCAGCCGCTAGTTTCTGGTGACAGATTTACCTCATATAAAAGTTTCCTAAAAACTTTAATGTTATCCGTTTCGCGGACTTTAGCAGGTAAATTGTTCCATGCACGGCTAGTGATATAAGAAAATGAGTTGTGTAGCCAGTGAGAATTAAAACTAGGTTGTTCCAACTTGCTGCTGTTCCCTCGAAGATTATATTTGCTGACAGTGCGAGGCTTAAATAAGTCTTGCACATATTGAGGACCTTGATCTTTAAGGCATTTAAAAAGGAGGATCAGTGATTGGAAGTATCTGCGATGAGCTAGAGATTTCATCTTAGCGGTTCTAAGAATTGCATCATAGCTGTGTGAGCTGGATAAGCCAAGTACTGTTCTCAAGATGTAATAGTTGGCATCTTCCAGTCTTTTGGCTTGTCCTTTGCCAATGCCAATCAACACTGGGCTACAGTACTCCAGGTGGGGCAAAATAAAAGCCTTGTATAGACGCACCATGATGTCCGTAGGTATAAAACGGCGCATTCTTCTCAGAGCTGCGGCCTTAGCATAGGCTTTCTTCAATTGAAGGGTGATGTGCAACTTGAAGGTCAACATTTTATCAATTGTAAGCCCAAGAATTCTCAGGTCATCAGAAACTTGTACGGCGGACTCATTTATTTCAAAAGTGTAGTTGTACATTGAAGGACCAATACCAATAGATTGGGTCTTGGAAGCGTTTAGTGTTAAGTAGTTGGAGTCAAACCATTTAGACAGGGTCTTGATGTTATCGTTAGTTATGAACTGTAGCACTACGGGTGATGCGTCTGAGGCGTATTCTGTGGTGTCATCAGCGTATAGTCTTAGTGATACATTTGATACAAAATAGTTCAGATCATTTGTGTATATATTGAACAAGAGTGGTGATAGGAGGGACCCTTGTGGTACACCCGTGTGTACAGCTGACCAATCCGAATGTGTACCGTCTATCCTGACCCTTTGTTGGCGATCTCTCAGGTAGGCGGACATCAGGTCAAGTGCGCCGTTTGTGAAGCCGTAAGATTTAAGTTTGGCTAACATCAAGCTATGACAGACCGAGTCAAACGCTTTGCTGAGGTCGACGGCAACGGCTACAACATGGTGGCGTTGATCAAGGGATGCACGCCAGTCCTCCGTCTTTTTTAGTAGGGCTGAGCAGCACGAGTGGCCCTTAAGGAATCCTGACAGATTCGGGGATAACATGGGGTGGATGAAATCGTACACCTGGGCATACATTACCCTTTCAAACACTTTTGAAAGTGCAGTTAACACTGAGACAGGCCTGTAATTCTTTTCGTTTTCTCTTTCCCAGCTTCGAAACCCAAAGCATGAAACTCTGCAGGTCCTTGGCGTTTGATCGTTCCGTAAGTTCTATCAGCTCTTCTAGCGCGTCCGCCGCATCTCTTTTCTTCGCTTTCTCTCCATCCTTGTTCTGCTTTGGTCCAACATCGGTCCTCTCCATCTCTACTGCCACATCTAAGTGCGAGTACGATGAAGCCCACTGCGCCAAGTCCGGTCTCGTCGCCCCGAATAAGCTTCTTGGTGGTTGCGATAAATAATCCATAATTCGACAAATATACTTTATAAGTATAGCGTTCGGCAACCTCAACTTTGCTAGGTTGCACTTTCTTTTGCACCACTGGTACAATGGATGGTTGCTGCCCCTTTGCACTTCTTCTCCTCTTCTCACTCTCACCAGCACATGATAATGATCGTTCCTGTGATCGCTGCACATCTCATTCGATCCCATAGGATGATAATATATCATTGCTTTGTCTCTTCTTGTCTCTAGGTAGTTCTTTAACAACTGCCCCGTGATTGTTCCTGATCGCTGGACTACAACGCTTACCCATTGCCTATCAGAATTGGTGTACTCCATGTGAATAGCTTGGAGACTGCCCGACATGTTAGTACTGACCTTGACGGTCAAGTGCGATCATATTTATAGTCACGCAACTTTCAGTCAGCGGTATTACCCATTTAGGCACGATCACCATAGTTACACATTATCATACTAATTTCCCGCCTAAAAATTACCGCCAAAAATTATAATAATTAACATTCTTTACATTCTGGCGCAAATTCCTTACATACCACACATTCTTCACATTCCAATCTACCCCTTCAACCTCTAGGGTTAGCACACCCTTTTGGGAACAGCTTGAGATACTATTATATAGGAATATCAACAAACCTTTAAAAAGTTCTTCAGGCACATCATATGGGAATATCACCATGCCATAATGACGTCAAATATAGGGATATCAACAAACCTTAATTTTCCTACCAGCGCTGCCGCTTGACGCCACGCCCTTCCAGTAGGAAAATTAAGACTTTTTGAAATGCATACATATGATGTCATTATGACCTTTTGAGATGCACACATGATTGCGCCTGAAAAACTTTCTAGACTTTTTGAAATGCAGTATGGAATTTCCTTTTACGAGCTTACGAGCTGTGTTTTCACTTTCCAGATTTTATTGTATGATGAGCCAAGTTTACTGTACTGGAAATTTGACCTCAAAAACTGGGATGCAGAATGCTGCTCAGAACTAAGGTTTACCAAAAATGTCTGTGGACCCACTTCTGCTTTCTTTCGAATTGCAGAAAAAATTCTGTCAGCAGCAATTGGAAAGATTGCATATATTGCTAAAGAGGCTCTCTTAGACTTGTTGATCAATACACAGATATGGTGCACAGCTTTGAAAATATAAAACCGGAACAAAACAAAGCAGGTCTACCAGAAATATTCTTCCAAAGATGGAGGTTGCACCTGAAAAGCATCTGAAACTATATTGCCATAAAGACAGGTGTGAGCATTCTCAAGCAGAGCATGCACAAAGTAAATCTTACCCACAGCACTTAAATTAACTTTCATTTGCTTCTTAAAATCAATGAATTTAAAATAATTTGTAATATTCCCAAACAGCCACTCCACAGCTACCCTCACTTCACTGATGGCTTTGTTGTACAGGGCCATCTGTGGAGTTAAGGGATTGTTCTTGTATGGTGCCTGAAGGTGGACTCCCAAGGGATATGCAGGGTCAACATACAAGCAAAGGGGTTGTCCCTCGAAGAAGGCAATATGTATCAGTTCTTCAAGCAGTCCAGACTGTTGTAGCATGATGCTATCGTGCCATTTACCTTCGAAGGGACCACTCAAGTTGGCTATGATGCCGTTTGGAATCACCACACTCTGAAACTTCAAAGCGTGGATTCTTTTGTGGCCATTGTACATCACGCGTTGGTTCTCTTTTGGTCTTGCAATCCCACGGACTGTTCCGTCTATAAAGCCTAAACAGTTCTGTAGAGGTGCCCCGTACTGGTGGATGGCTTTGGCATAGTCATGCAGTCGATCGGGCTGGAGGAAAGGCTGGTCCCAAGTTTGCAGGCGACGGTGATGAAGAGAATAAATGTGGTACAAAACAGTGTTAAATATTAGGCAGAGTTCAGTGGGGTTTCGTCCAAAGCGGGGCACCATATCCATATATCGGCACGGGTATGAGTCTCTTCAGCATCCTTCCATTCCACTGCAGATATTTCGCTGTTGACAGACAATTTGGTCCGGAATTTGAAGGGAGAGTATTAATGAGTTCAAGTCATTCTTGGCAAACCTCAATTCCGTGCGGCATTCTGTATCATCCCAGTTGTTCAAGACAAATTCATCAAACTTCCAGTATGGAAAACTTGGCTTTGATCTGTTGGCATCAAAGAGCACAGCAAACTCCACATCGTCCATGAGATTTTCAGCGAATGCAATAGTTAAAGCATCACAGCGTTTAGACCACCAGCCATCTTTGTACACGAAGATCGATGAAAGCATGACGGAAATAAAACGCAACCCAGTTGAACGCGAGATTTCAAAAATGATTTAATGGGCTTCTTCACCACAGGATACAGCACTAGATTACCGCCGCATTGTCTTTGCTAAATCTGTCTGTTACGTCATCCTGGACTGTTTTGTTCGTATGAGTCTGCAGTGCACATGACCACGGTCAGTGGTAGTGCACGGACACTTGGGGTCGGCCATCTTGTGTGTGAAAAGACTAATGGAATTCTGTTTAGTTGAGTCGCTTGTGGGTTTGTTTGTGGTTGTATCCTTGTGAGAAACTGCTCGGTTGACCATTTTGTTCTGGGCAAGTGTGACTGTTTACGATGGATGATATTGCATGCAGTGGATTCGTCGTTGAAGCTGCAGTGTTTGAATGATCATTGAGTGAGATTGAGGAGGCCAGTGTTAATTTTTTGTGGATCGGCTGAATCTTTGTTGACATGTAACATCTCGCTGTGGATGGTAGAACAATAAAGAGGTAAGATTTGTAGAAGTTGGTAGTGTTTGAATTTTGTAAAATAACGTGTTTTTATTGATGTACAAATTGGTTGTTGTAAATGAATTAAGGTGAAAGAGAAACGTGTATATTTGTATTGCTAATTGAAAATAGTGGAATATATACAGAATGAAAATGGAAATTACATTGTGGTTTACTATGGTTTGTATAATGAACATTTTGTGGGAAATTGTGATTTGGCATAATTAGTGAGAATATCACTTGGGAACAAGAGTGCTGATTAATTTTGATTTTGAATAGTTCTATTTTGACATAGTGTTCGCTTATTTGGCTCTGGCTGGAATCCACTGGAGCTTCTGGGTTGCTGTGGGGTTCTTGTGGGTTGTTTTTGTGGGTTGTTCTTGATTTGAACTTGCATGTCTATTTATGTTGTTGAATGATCGTCTATCGTAGGATTTCATTGTAGAATTTTTTTTATCTCTGGTTTCTATTGCGATTGTATGGGTATATTTGTGTAGCTTAATTAAGGAAGTACCCTATACATAGCCGAATGAAAGTAAGAACATCACCCATCGACATGGGAGTACTTGGAATAGTTCTATTTGATTCCGGTGTCTGCCGTCATTTAGCCTTGTTTGGGATCCACTTGAGTCTCTGGGTTGCTGTGAGGTTCCTGTGGACCCTTCTTGATTTGAACTTGCATCTCACATTTATGATGTTGGGTGAATTTTTTTTTCTTTGATTTTCTTGTAATGTAGCTCATAGTCGTTGGTAAGGATATGTCGGTATCGAAGGGCTTGACTGTAGATTGTTCCTGTTTTACATGAATGGGGATGGTGGGAGGAGTTGTGTAGGAGTAGTCCCTTGTCAGTTGGTTTAATGTAGGGAGGATTCAAGTTTGTAGTCGGGGGTTAGACGGATGGTTGTGTTGAGAAAGTTGACTGATGTTTGGGACTGTTCATGTACAAATTTGATGGTAGGATGGGATGAGTTGAGGTGGTTGAGGAAAGTAGGGAGTGTTGTTTTGCCATGTGGCCAAATCATAAAGATGTCGTTGATAAACCGTTTCCATAGGAGAGGTTGTAGTTGGTTGGGGGCATTTTGTAAAATTTGTTTTCCTAAGGCAGCCATGAACAAATTAGCTTAGGAAGGGGCCATTCGTGTTCCCATGGCTGTGCCTTGGGTTTGTAGGAAATAGTCATTGTTGAATGAAAAGTAGTTGTATTGGAGGATAAATTTGAGGAGGGTTTCAATATTGTGGAGGGGTGGTTGTTGGGGTTGTGGTGGGGCCAGGGAGAGGGCTTCAATAGCTGCTTTGATACCTTCGTTGTGAGGGATGTTGGTGTACAGGGAGGTGACGTCGATTGTAACCAAGATTGTGTCTGGGGGTAGGGGAGTGTTGATGTTGGAAATGATGTTGAGGAAATGTGTTGTATCCTTGATGTAGGATGGGAATTGATGTACAAGTGGTTTAAGGAAATGGTCAACAAAGGATGATAATTTGCCGGTTGGAGAGTCACAGCCAGATATGATTGGTCTACGAATGACGCTAGTTTGCTAGTGGCTGTGGATGAGTTACTGGTGACAGTGGGTTGTGGTGTGTAGTTACGGATGGAGGTCAGTGTGGGGTTAAAAGTGGTGTTCATTTTTAGGATGGATTCGTTCATGTTGGTGGTGGTGGTTGCCACTTTTGGGCGAGCTTTCTTGGTTGGGTCTGTGGATTTTTTAGATGAAATACTTGTGAACAAAAAAAAATGTTTTGGGGGGGAGGAGGGGGAGAGGGAGGGGGAGGGGGGTGGGGTGGGCAGTTGTGATGGGAACAATGGTCTTTGAGTGGGGTCCTGGGGTGCGCTTGAGAGCAACATAAATTATTTATTATCGGATTATGATAACGTTATGGTTAAGTTATGAAGATTAATTAGGAGCGGAAGGAAGTGTGATAAATAACTACAATGGGGGGAATGTTGTGAAATAGCAGCACAAGGAGGATCCTTGGTTAGGATCTCTCTTTTTCCCGGTAAATCGGAACATAGTATAAATTGTATTATGGGTATTTTGACCCCTGTGCTACTGTGTGGAAATTAGTAATGGGTGAGTTATATATGGGGTTACGGGGGTGATAAACTGGCGAATATTATTGTAATATGAAATTGTGCATGTTAGTGTGTGATAACATGTTGCAGCGCTAAAATGCGGGTGTGGCAGGTTGTAGAAATGTAGGGAATGTGGTAAATGGGCAGAAATGTGGAATTGGTGACCTGTGGTGCGCACGTGCGTTGTGAAACAATGGGAATGGTAGTTACTGTAACGGAGAAAACCAAGCGAAGATCGAAAAGGAATTAATTCAGGAAAGTGATGGCCTGAATAGCGATCGGAGGCATTAGGTGCAGCAAGTTCAGCACCAGCTGCGGTGAGAAGTGATGAAATGCAGCCCAGCTTGAACCGCAAAAGGGGATTTCTAGGACCCATCTTGTTCCAGATGTGGGCATTTAGGATGCCTTCCTCAATGAAATGAAAGCCCACCTTGGTCCACTTCATACTCTTTCTTACGGCAGAATAGGTGCCAATCATTTCATCATTTCGGTCGACACCTCCTATGTTCTTGTTTTAGTCATCAGCCAGTTTCAACTTTCTGATTTCATTGCCATGTCTGTCCCTCTTTCTTGTGTCAATGACATTGGCCTTGTGGATGGTTGACAAGAAGTAGATCTCTTTCTTGTCATTGAAACGAATGGCCAACATGTAATCATTTCTTCTGAAATCATTCTCAGCCTTTTGCAGGCAAGGATTCTTCAATGATGCTGGCAACTTGACACGGTTCTTCCTTGCAGTTCCACAAGAAGCTGTTCCATTGTCATGAAGATATGCAAACGGTTCCTCGCTTGTGTACCAGTTGTCAACATAAACATGGTACTCTTCTCCAAGCAGCGTATCCATCAGTCGGGGGACAACAGCACCACTCTTCCCCAACGTATCGAACAGTTGCTGATCTACATCACGGCCATTGGGTTCTTTTCCGAGGTAAACATAGGAATTCCACAGGTAACCAGAGGTTTCACATAAGCTGAACATTTTGATTCCAAATCAAGCTCATCTGAGTGGGGTATACTGCTTGAAAACAAGCCTCCCCTTCCACAACAGCAACTCCTCATCAATTGATATATTCTTCTCCGGAATGTATGTTGTCTTGAATTTGGAGACCATTAAATCAACAAGTGGTCTGACTTTGAACAGCCTGTCCCGGTCTGCATCATTTGGGTCGTATTGAGAGTTGTCAGCAAAATGCAAAAACCTCAGGATTGTTTGTTAACGGTTTCGTGGCATTACATTATTGAAGATTGAACCCTTTAGGAAAGGGTTTTGGCTCGAATAATCAGAAATGGCAGGCTTTCTTACAATTCCCATCAGGAGAGACAGAGCAAGGAATTTCTTCATTTCAGCCCTTGTTGTATCAAACCATGACCTTGCTTGTGAATGTGTAGGTGGATCAGGGTTGTTTCTCATGTACTGTGAAGCATAGAAGTTTGTTTGAGTGACTAATAGATCAAAAAAATCATCCGTAAAGAATAATTTCATAAAGTCAGCTGCACATCAGGGAGTTAAACTTGGATTCCAGGTGTAGCTATGAAGTTTGGAATTTGTGGATTTTGATCAACAGCCAACCACTTTGCCTCCAGCAATTGCTCCTCTTCTCGAGTCATTCTTCTCCCACCTCTTCCTCTACCACGTCCTCTCCTTGCTCCTCAGTTGCCTCGAGCAGCTCCATGCCCACGTGCAACCACAGGTGGTTTGATGTTGTCTTCATCTTCTGAAGTTCTATATTCCCTTTGACGGCTTCTCCTTCCGAGAAGTCCACCTCTGAGCCGCTCAGATGGTACGAATCACTGTCGTCGCTATTTTCATCATAATCTGAATCAGCATTGGCGAAAACTTCATCCACAACTTCTCTTGAGTATGTGTGGATGAGACGCCATTTTGAAACTCAAAGAATAAACAGCCGAGGTTTATGGGATCTGAGCGAAATGCTTGTGGTCAGCAGTCTTTACCAATCAGTACCAGACCTTTCTCATCCACCAGAGTACGTGGCATGATTTTATTTGAGTGACCGGGCACTGGGTGAAGTGTTTGTTTTGAGGATGTGTATATACGTCTTGGGTTGTTGCATGACGGAACTGAGGATGTATATATACGTCCTTGGTAGCGAAAGGGTTAGAGATTAATTTCTCTTGAAAACGAATATGTGTGTACTGCCTGCGTTTCCAGTTGTCTTTCTGTCTCTTCCAGAAGCAGCCTTCGACATGGATATCTGAGTGATTGAAGAAGTCAAACTCTTACTGAAGAGTTTCAATGATTCAGAAGACTAGACTGGTGTCGCCAGTGAGCTCGCGGCATGAGTTGTGTCGAGACCAGAATATACTAAAATGGAAAGTAGGGACAAGAGTGGAACTCCCAAGAAAGACTTCCAGTTTCTCACCAGAAAAATATCACACAGTATAGAGAACTTGGCTGTTGACACCTTGCTCAAATGAAACCTGATTAAACTATAAATTATCATTACAACACTCATACACTTGCTTCTTATTCCTATTTCGGTGTATTTTTCATATCTGGTATACAATGACCATTGCGAAACAAAGGCTACATGATCGAATGAAAGAAACATTTCAACAGGCAATGTACGATAAGCAGAAGAATGTTATGAGGCAACAGATGTCATGCACAGAGTAAAGCATAAATCGTCATTGTTTTGTGGCTAAAGCTCATTGTAGCTTTGGTTTCCGTTTTCGGCCTGTTATCTTCCCAGAAGTATTTTGTGCCGCCACAGAAAGTTTCATCGGGATTACATTTTTAGCGGCGACAGAGAAATTTGCAATCCTCGAGCGGTATCCATCAAACATTTGTTTACGGCTATTCTCAAAGCTTCAGCGGTGAACTTAAGAACACAAGCCATAATCATTCCCTAAAATCCAGTTTATCCGTGCATGTTCCACAGAGCCCAATGGTTTTGAGTTTGGATAGGATGCAGTTAACACACAAGTAATGAGCAATATTCACTGCCACATCTCGAGTTGTTTAGCGAAGTCAATTACATACATTACATATTTTTATTGATGCTCTCCTCAAGGGGCTTTTTAGCAACAATTTGGCTTTGCAACATTACTGTGGAGTACAGGCACTGAGAGTGGTCACTGCCAGAAATTTGTTTACATCCTCAGTGGTTCTTTTACGTCCCCCTGTAATCAAGTATAGAAGTATAGGGAGACGGTACCGCCACTTTATGTAGTCATCCGAGCCAAGTGAAGATCTTACCATTTGCTGATAAAAACAAAGGCAGCATCTTCTCCTTAGTTATTGTAAGACCCCGAGTGCTGGTCCGGCTGGGGTTCGAACCCGCGACATCCTGCACGAAAGACCAGCACTCAACCAACTGAGCCAACCGGGTGGCGATTTACGTCATCGCATATCACGTGATAATGTGAACCAATCACCGTGTGCTGATTCTCGACCCAGAAAAAGGAAAACAAAAAAAACCTCCATTTTTAAGCTCGCCGCAGCTGCGCTGTCCGCGAGCAAAAAGTTTCCCATGCTCAAACGTGTGTCACCGGGTTACATATAGGTACTTTCATTATTTATGACTTTGGCCTGGAAGGCCATTATTTATGACGAAGGCTGGCAGGGAGATGAGTATCTCCCTGCCAGCCTTCTTGAAATGATAAAGTCAAAGGTGAGGTTGTAACAATCCATTTCCATCATTATCTGCTTGATGATTTATTTAAATGACGATGAAACAAGTGTTTTTAATGCATTCACTTTTATTTTGGTGACTTTTTAAGACAATAAAACAAACTTGACACAGTTTAACACAGATGAATTCGTTTATGTTTTGGTTTAGAGTTGAAGGGTGCGCGTGCGACATATCCCGCTTTTCACCTTGAAATTACATTTGTTTTGCAATGATGTGGTAAACCGATTTGAAGTTCAGTATGTTAATAAGATTTTAAGCTTAAATTGAACGAATGACAACATTCTTTTTCGACTTATGAGGTCCAATTGAAAAATAATACTTTCATGTAGCATAGCAATCTTTCAAAGTCATACTAGTCATGTGGACTAGCTGCAAGAGTGCACAACAACATGAAGAGATGGCAGAACAGGTGAAGACTGAGACAAAGAAGACGAGTTGGCAAAGAAATGGAAGGAAATGTAAATTTCTGAGAAACACAAATGGTTCATACTTACAATGTATGAAGTCCTTTATAGATTGCTGAAGTTGACACGAAGAATGACTGGAATCCTTTACCGGCTCAGAAACATCACATTGTTTTGATGCTGCTTTCAGTACTTTCAGTGTTCTTTCGCTGACGTTTGTTTGAAAAGTTGTTGAAACTCCTCTTTCCATTAAGATTACAAGACAAATGTTTACCATCTTGTTCTAAAATGTTGTGTTACAATTGCTGTACTTGTATGCAGAAACTGTAATACCATTGAAGCTTAAGCAGACGAGGCACCAGTCAGCTCGAGAGTGCACAATAAACAGACCATTATGGAGCACAGGGGTCGAGGAATTAATCAGTATGGTTCGTGATGTTTAAAGGTCCTTTCTGTGGCAGCTGCATTCTCGAATCATTGCTTGTAGTACTGCAATGTATGGTGCCTTGCGGTGGGCAGTTAAATGTGCGGTTTCAACTTCGAAGAACGTGCAAATGTCACTCAGCATGCCGATGCTAAGCTTGTTGAGCTTGTTTCGTTTTCCATGTCATACAGATTCAGATGATCATATGTGACTGGGTGCGCGTGGAGGCGTATTCTTGCACGTGGAGGCGTATTCTTGCTCCTCTCTCTAAGCTCTCTCACCGTCACTGTCCGCATTGTGATGGTGGCGCAGTGTTGCGGCTGCATAGTCGGCTCTGGTGGCATGGGCGTCGACCTCCCTCCCTTTAGCATCGTGAAATTGCCAGCAGAAAATGGCTGATTGAAGGTACCCTGGAAAGCCTGGGCTGAAAAGAAATAAAAACGTGATCGTTACACATCCACTCAAATACTGTAGCCACATGCATCATTTGGATAGCCGTGTACTGTGCACCAGCTGAGAGAAGGGAGGATTGGGATGGATCTTTGGTCGGAACTATCTCGATCTGCAGTGTGCTCACGACAAGTGTACAAGTGTAGGTGCGTGGCTGTGTTGGAAAACGTTTGACTGTGGTAACCGATCCACACACAACTAGTTACACAGGAGGCTGATATAGATACCTTAGAGATCTTGCTCTAGGATTGTCTTCCCAGATCCGATGCTGTATGCCCTCCAGGTGGTGATTTGACGGTCAGAGAACTCGAAGTTGTTCGAGTGCTAGCACACTGGAAAAGACATGGTTCATTTTTCAGTACCAAGGAAGTCCCAAATGTCCCAAAGTAGCACAAGCCAATCTGTTACAAGTTTACCTTATTGTAGGACTTCAGATATTGCTTGCTGGTTTTCAGTGATTGCTGCAAGCTCTCTGTGGTATTTCTGGACAATGCGCCACACTCTTCCAAACGTTTTACGACCCTGCACAGATCTTCAAATGCTCTGCTACCTTCAGCAGCAAGGATTTCCGAACAGTTGCACTGCAGGCGGATAGGATGTTCAGCATTGTGGTGTGACCAAACGGCTTGAATCCTGTTTCTTTGCAATACTGCTGGTATTGCCTGACGATGCGCTCCAGAATCATTGTATGAATGACATTGGGCGTTTCCAGTATGTCTCCTGTTGTCAGCTGGAGGTACCTTTGACTGAACGGCAGATCTTGCATAACATGAGCACTTTTTATGAACGCAGGAAGTGGTCCAGTTGGCTGTTGTCAACCCTCATTCGCACACGATGAGGTGGGAGTGGCACACCCTGACTAATCACAAGTTTGTGCTGTTGAGCGACTTTGAACGTGGACTCAGTGATTCGAGGCAGATACCTCTGAAGCTGATTGAAAGAAATGATATCTGCCATGATCAATAAAATCTGCCTTCCTGTGTCCCAACCAGAGGCATTTTCGTATGCTTCAGTAGGTAGTGCTGAAGAGCTGGTAACAGTAGGTAGAGAAGGTAGTGCTGATGAGCTGGTAACAGCTTCTTGCAGCCAAGGCCCCTTTCCACGAGTCCTGAGGACTGAAGTGCCTTCCACAGTAAAGCCCCATCTCCAGGTGTGATCACATCCTTGGCTCTCATTACGTGGTTCCTCTTGGTGCACGTGCTTGCCTCATGCCATGGTTTCTCACAAGTGCCAATTTTGACTTGTACATTGCAACTCTTGAGTAATTTGTTGAGGAGTCATCGTTGTTCGGCCAGAGATTTGTTTCAATTCCTTTCCCCATCGGAGCTGCTGCTGCCACTCTTCAGGGATGAAAACACTCGCCCTTGTGTCCTCGATGGACACATTAAAAAATGCTTGGCACAGGTCCGACACCTCTTGTGGTTTATCCTGATAACAAAGCGAATATGGTTATTCCAATGCTGGGCTTGACGCTCCCTGCCCGAAGAGCAATGTCACTATCTTTGTACGCTCTGGTTTTGAGGTTTTGAGAAATGCACAATAGACAACTACCTGCACAGACGGCATCTTGTTTTGGTTGTGCATTGGGCTCGGCGCCCTTGGTACAGCTTGCGTGTCACTTGCTTCTTTGGCAACAGGGTCTTGGCCTCCTGGGTCACTGTGATCCAAGTGCTTCTGACATCGAGTGCAAATGCCTGTAAGGCAGCAAATGTATCAAGGACAGACCATGAGCAGAAACACCCTTGCATTGTATGTTAAAGTAAATGCTGGATACAGTTGGGTATGAGTGGACTAGAGACAGGAAAAATGTCCCTATTTGTGATTTTCCCCATCCACAGCCCAAAGTTTTCACAATAGACCTCTGACCCCCGACATCAAGTGTGCAGTCATGCCTAATAAAACAATTACTCCCATGGTAGAAAATGACAGGTAATTATATCTGGACGTCAGTGCTTGTGGCTGGTCTTTTGTTTACGATTAAAAAAAAAGCGTCTGGGTGTGGACCCGGCTGTGAAAATGAACAAAGTTGATTTGTTTATCTTGTTTTGAAGTCATGTCCATTTGAATAGAGAAGGAAAATCCAGATGATAAATTCGTCTTGACTTTTATGCCTACTTATTGGTCCAACCAAATGGATATTTTTTATAGTGACCCCACAAAAACTGCCACAAAGGAACAGACAAATGACAGACTGGACCACACAAAGCCAGAAGTTGCACCCAGAGAGAAAAAGTTTCACTCACCAGCTCCGATTGATACGATGATTCCAGTCATGGCGTATAGCCTTGCTGATTGTTGGAATTTGATCTCTTGTTCAGCCTTTGCTCTACAGTGCACTGCCCAAAATGAAGGACAGGAGCAGTTTTGGCGATTGCTGCGCCAGCGAATTCCATGTCTCCCAATGGTGTGGGCATATAGTGATGTAGGCAAATGAAAGGTTTTCTTCCTCAAAAAGACCTGCAGTTGGAACAAAAGGATACGGATGTTTGGCTCCACTAAAAATATTCAAAGAAGAGTTCACAGAGTAACACACCTGAGTGGGCCAAGAGAAGTTTCGCTTCTGAGGCGGCTGAGGAGTGCCTAACATCCAAACACCTCAGATGTGCTTTGTCGTTTTTGTGGCAAGCACTAATGCTGACGCACTCGACCACCATGGTATCGTTCTTGTTCCCATGACATGTCCCTCCGACAAAGCTGGAGTATCCGCATGAAGCCATGTGCTGCACGGATGGCTTATTCAAATAGTTTATGCTGGAAATGTATACTGAGGTGCAACCGAAATGTCAATAAATTTCCGCCAGCAGCCGGAAAATGTGAGTAAAACTAATGCTCCAGCGTCTTTATCAGTCACTTGTCATGTGCCAATCAATGAGTGGGATGTGGGTGGGTGTGTTGTTGTGACCCCTGGATTGGGTTTTCCGGCACGAGAAGTGGTGCAAGCCGGCTGCTATCGCTACCTTCAGGTAATAATATGCCTCTTGCCAATGCTGTCACTGACGCACTTACTGTGAACCAGTTTGAGTTGCCTTTGTTATTAGTGTTAATGGTGTTACACTCAATGTGCGAAGGTGGAAAAAGCATCGACCATGGCAAAACGATGTCAAAAGCGTTACAGTTTTGTTTAAAGAAGCTATCTTGTTATCTACCGACCACATCAGCTTGACTCAGGCGAGAAAATGTAAGTACATGTTGCACGCTGGGACAAAGGACATTCTTCGGGGTCGCTCAAATTCTGTCACTGCAAGACTTTAATCAATATCCAGGTGGTGTGGGGAGATAACTGCTGACCTATCTGAAAAACAGGACAGCTTGTGTATGATGGCTCTGGTTTTTCACTTGTTTGAGCTGCGAGACCTGAGTTAGTGGTAAAAAATTCAAAAATAACTTTCTCAGGCTTACTGGTGTCATATTACAAATTTTAATCGAAGTGCCCGACTTTTTCACGCCAGCAGTGGCGTGCACTTAGAGTTCCCCAAAATTTGTCTGTTTTCAAGAAGAATGATTTGTCTTTCCGCTAAGGTAGGTTTTGAATTTCAAATCAATGTATCAGTGGCGACTTGGAGCATCCGAAAAAGACAAATTGCGCCGCTGAAACTATCGTATGAGATGGTCAATCTAAAGAATCTGTCAAAAATCCCACTTAAATCTGATTCCTTATCAAAACAACGGGAAATGTGGACCAGTGTCCAAGTAAGTGAATGAAGGAGTTTGTATTTTGATCAACTGTAGGGTCGTTCGAACGAGGCCCTGCAAAAAGCCCAATTTTCAGTTGATTTTCCTGGCCAGGACGTGCCAAAACAAAAAAGTTGGCCAAGAAAAAAATATTTGCCCAAACAAATTAAAATTGCTATTTCTGTAATAGGTGACCCAAGAGCAATTTCCAGAAAAAGTTTGTTGATTTTTTGATCTTGGATGGCCATAGTCGATATTTACACGGAGCCGCTCTTAAATGTTTGCTTGAGAATAGGTGTTCTTGGTTCACCTTTTGCTGCATATTTTGTTAAATATTCAACACGGGCATAGTGGTCAATAACTACTTGAATATCACAATTGGCTCTCTAGCCTTGCAACTGAAGCTGCTGGTTGTTCTTCAACCTTGAGTCATTTTGTTATCTTTGTATTTCTTAACATCACCACTGCAGTGCACTTCAAATTCCTAACTTGGTGTTGGGGCAGTTATCAAATGGAAAATTAAACCTGCATTTCAATTCTGATCCTTTGCCTTTCTTTCTCGGGGAATAGCTTGTACTACAGCTGGTATGCAATTGTACCATGTTGAGAAGATTTGTATAATCAGATTCTATTTGATGGTCGGGTATGTCTTTATGACACTTTTGGCATGGATGCACTGAAGGTCTGATCCACACGTCATATTCTGGTGGCATTGGGTTCACTGTTCAAACCCTTCAAAGCAGTGTCACTTAAATGTCCTCATCCTCTCAGGCAATAGCTTGACTACAGCTGGTATGTAGTTGCACCATGTTTAGAAGATCTGTATAATCAGATTCTATTTGATGGTTGGGTATGTCTTTATAACGCTTTTCGCATGGATGCACTGAAGGTCTGATTTACACCTCACCCTCTGGTGGCATTGGGTTCACTGTTCAAACCCTTCAAAGCAGTGTCACTTAATTGGCATAATCCTGGATAATTGTTCAGTTTGGCAGTTCCATGACAATGAATGCTACCTCTATGTTTATATTTAGATCGATTCCAGTGCCATTTTTCAAGTATCGTAGGGCCAGTATTTGACAAAGTTTTCCAGTTTTGGGTGAAAAACTAGTCAACCATATGGGGATTGTTGATAACATTTTGTCATTCCAAAGAGGTTATGTAATTCAGGCCAATGCATATCAACAGATGAAAAAGTGAAAAAGAGTGTCTTCTACTCTATGCCAGTAAACATTTGTGCCAGAAATGTTACTAACATGAGATTTTCGACATAAATACATCTGCATTATCATTTGTAGCCATTTCATGCAGTCCGTCGATGGTCAGATGTGCTTCATCTGGGTTCTGTTTGAGAAATACTCCACTTTGTTGAAGTCTTTATTTTCTCTGGACCATGTTCGATGCCCAGTATGCAAATCTGGGGTGGCTTGCAAAACGGTACACCCATTTGCCTTTGATAAATTCAGCAAATTTCATAACATGTTTCACACTTTTCTTTGTTGGATCACCTTTTCTGTCATGGAATAATGTTGGAAAAGCCATGGAAACTAAATATGGTGTTTCGTATTCATTTAGCGGCTTGCCTTCCACTGAAGGGCAGTCTATTGGTTTTTCTCCTGAAAGCTGATTTATAGCCGCTTCCATTTCCTGTTGTTGTTGACCAACAGGTAGTAAACTACTCATTTCTGTAAATTCATTATATACTACATCTTCATTGATATCGTCATCAGGACCCAGATCAAGCTCAACAATACTTCGGAAGTCATTTTTTCTACTGTCAGTAAGTCTGATGGTACACCATTCTCAGGTAAAGAGTTTAGGGCCCCCATATTAATGTCTAATTCTACACAATGAGGCTTATTTGCTATAAGCCACTGCAAAGGGTGATGGACTTTCTGTTTTCTCACAGTGACATCTGTGAATGTGTCATCTCTACCTCTCATTTTTACAATGACAGCGGCATGTTTTTTTGGGTACCTTGTTAGAGAGTGCAAGTTCTTTTACATTTTGTAGTAAGTTAATACAATGTCCAGCATGACCCCTCTGACCACCTGGTTTAACATAAATTCTCATTATTGGAAGAGCACCAGTAATTAGCTTTTCCTCTACTTGAGTCAAGCCTTGCAACTCATATGAGACTCATATCCAGTTATACAAAGACGTCTAGATTATTGGCTTATCAGTGATAGTCTACAAGTCGATGTTGACTCAGTAGACATAGTCTCATCAATAAAGTCAGACCACTCTGCAATAACTCTATCAATAAATGGTTTGGATGACAATGAGAGAGGACCAAATTTTTGGAAATTTAATTCGACTTTAGTGAATGATTCAAAATATTGTAATCTTCTAAAAGTAGAATGTGGTATCTGGTTAGATGAATTTAAAGAAGTTCAAGATAAGCGTGTCTTGTGGGATTTAATTAAATACAAAATAAGACAGCTGACAATTGCATATAGCAAAACCAAAGCCCGGAACAAAAGAGCGAAGCTAAATAAGCTAGAGGAAAGTCTAAAGGTTTTTACAAAAAAGTGCGATACCAATCCTTCTAAGGAAAATTTTGAAGAGTTGGAATGTCTACAAGCAGAGTACGACCAGATGTATGATTACATTACACAATGTTCTATTATCCGTTCCCGTGCAACCTGTTACGAAATGGGTGAAAAGAATAATAAATATTTCTTGAATTTAGAAAAACATAAAAAAAAGAGTAGCGTACGGAAAATCTTTACCAGTGAGGAAAGATGACAACTGATCCGAAGAAAATCATGAATGAGTTGGAATCTTTTTACTCTAATCTCTATGATGGTAGTAGGGGTGCAGATTCGGAGACTATTACCTCCTTTCTTAATGATTCCCTTAAAATTCCAAAACTAATGGAAGATTTAAGAAGCGATTGTGAAGGTAAATTAGGATACAGTGAATGCTATAGTGTTCTGCAATCCTTCCAAAATAACAAATCCCCTGGAAATGATGGTTTAACCGCTGAATTTTACCTTGCCTTTTGGCCTTTGATTGGAAGATTACTAGTTGATAGTATAAATTATGCTTTCCATCATGGGGAGCTTTCAAAATCCCAGAAACAGGCCGTTATAACTTTAATTGAGAAGAAAGGTAAAGATAAAAGATTAATAAAAAACTGGCGTCCAATATCTCTAATTAATGTAGACGTTAAAATAGCTTCAAAAACTCTGGCAAAGCGTGTTGAAAAGGTGTTACCTAGTATCATTCATTATAATCAGAATGCCTTTGTTAAGGGGAGAACTATTTTTGATGCAATCAGAACAATCGACGACATTATTGACTACACTAAACATAAAGGCTTGTCAGGTTTCTTAGTGGCCATTGATTTTGAGAAAGCATTTGATACCGTAAACTTCAAATACCTATTAAGAACATTGCATAGCTTTAACTTTGGTCCTTCTTTCATTCAGTGGATACGAGTTTTATATGAAAACGCTTTTAGTTGTGTAATGAACAATGGTTTTACAACAGGGCATTTCGCACTAGGTAGAGGGGTACGGCAGGGGGATCCTCTTTCCCCATACCTGTTTATAATAGCACTGGAAGTGTTGGCTATAAAGATTAGAAATGACGACCATATTCAAGGGATTACAGTTGGACAGGAATCAACTAAGCTCTTTTTGCAGATGATATGACATGTTTCCTGAAAGATAAACTGTCTTATAAGAACCTATTCCGCACTCTTAAGGCCTTCGGGGAGTGCTCCGGCTTAAAAGTAAATCACGAGAAAACAGAAATTTTAGTACTTGGCTCTGATCATGCATCGATACGAGAGAGGACCCATCGAGAGGACTTTTCTGACATGCCCAACCTCAGTGAGTTTATTAAGATTCTAGGCGTTTATTTTGGCTATGACGAAAACCAAAGGGATGATTTAAATTTTCGACAAAATCTAAAATCAATTAAAAAGATAATCAATTTGTGGAAATGGAGAGGTCTCTCCCTCTTGGGGAGAATACAAATAGTTAAAACCTTTGTCATCCCCAAGCTTATGTTTCGAGCATTAGTTACTTCAATTCCTTATGAACTAATTAAAGAAGCCAATTCAATCTGCTACAATTTTATCTGGAATGGTAAAGATAAAGTAAAACGAAACGCTCTTGTCTCTGATATTGAGAAAGGTGGCTTAAATATGCTTGATATCGACTCTATGATTCGAACAAAACGAGTAATGTGCTTAAAAAAATTTCTGGAAGACTACCCGAGTCCATGGAAGACAATTTTAAAACAGAGGCTTCTGCCAGTTGGTGGTAGTTTTGTGTTGTACTGCAATTTTGACACCTCTAAATTAAGTGTGAATCTACCATTTTATTTTAAGCAATGTTTTGAAGCATGGTCAGAGCTAAATGTAAGAGAGCCATGCTCATTTCAACAGATAGTTAATGAGATTATTTGGAACAACAGGTTTTGTTGTATCGAAAAAAAGTCTATATATCGGAGAGACATTGCAAATATAGGTTTTCTAAAAGTTGGAGATTTATTTTCGGCTAGTTCTTTTACACTTAAATCAATGCATTCGTTCTTAAGCCCTGAACAAAACTTCTTGATTATGAGGATTGTAAACTCTATTCCAACAAAATGGCGTTCAGTTATTAGAAACTCCACTATGGTATTAGAAATTGAACCGATCCCTAAAGTTCCACCTATTAGGATAGAGGATAAATCGGCACCAATTCTTGACGTCTCCTCCAAACAAATATACCAGCTCTTCTTGAAGAAAAAACTTACTCCTCCCACTGCCAAACAGAAATTAATGACCAAGTACCCAAACATATCCATATACTGGAATAAAGTGTATTTATTAGCCTTTCAAACAACCCTAGAATCTAAATTAAGAGAATTCCAGTATAAAATTTTAAATCGTATTGTGTTTACAAACGATAAATTATTCCGTCTTGGTATAGTAGAATCACCAAAATGTGCTATCTGTCAAGATGAAGCCGAATCCATCGAACATTTACTCTTCTCCTGTACAATATCCAGTGAGTTTTGGAAACACGTCCTGTCCTGGTTACGAGACAATAATATCTATATGGAAACTTTGACCGAAACAGATCTGATTTTTGGAAAATTTGATGTGAAAGAAGATGTTATCTTGATCAATCATATTTTGTTGTTAGGAAAATATTATATTTACTCTAGGAAATGCCAGCGTAGTAAGCTCTTTCGTTGAAAAACCTTTGTAAGTGTTGGGGAAGGTTGCAGCCCTAGCAGTCTTTTAGAATATTGACCATGCCTTTGTGATAGTTCAGATGCTGCTCAAGTATCTGACGTTTTCTCCCTTTACCTTGGCCTGGTGGCAGGGCTGCCCAAAGGTTGTAATATTCATCTACTTCCACCATTTTATTGAACTTTGGAAGCATCGAGTACAACTTATGTACTTAGTATGCTGATGTCAGCGTGTCGCCAGGCCCACTGGTTGAACGTGCTGTTTTCCCAGGCAAGAAGCACTTCATCCTCAAAGAACTGTGCTCCAGTTTGTTGAAGGGTGCTGAGGCTGGTGTTTCGAACAAGGTTTGATTTTCCATCTTGAATTGCTCCCACAATGGACAGCAGTAGGGGAAACTTAATTCCCAAATAAAAACTACTTTCCTTAAAAAAAAAAGATTAAAAGATGCAATCAAAGAGTAAACATTGCACTACTAAATGGTTCCACCACACCACACATGCACATTCGCAGCATTCCTCTTGATGAAATTTCAGTTTTTACTGCTCTCCGGGGCCGGCTGCCTCAGAAGTTTCTGCTCCAGCATTTCTTTAATTTTTTTGTCTGCTGCTCATTCCTTATTGCAGCCTTGGCCTCTGTAAGAATATTGACCATGCCTCTGTTATAGTTTGGATACTTTTCAATTATCTGACATTTTCGTGCATTCTCCATCTTCAACGCAGTGCTGATTTGAAAGAGAACGTAGCACGAAGACTCGGCACACTAATATGATTAACTACAGTTGCCCCAAGGGTTGACATACCCATTGCGGCGGACTGAGGAAGGTGGTAGGGTTATTGTGAGAAGGGGCTTACTTCAATTCATTTACAAGTTGGCTCACAGGAGACTTTTTAATTTCACAAAAATACTGTTTAAAAATTGTTTACCCTCTGTTGTGTTCATCCTGGAATGCTTCTATATAACTTGGAATGGAAATACTAACAGAAGCCAATTTTTTAGGAAATTCTTCCAAGGCGGCTTGTTCTTCTTAGACCCTTTTATCCTTTACATTGAACCTGAAAAAAAGTTGAAAAAATATGTTTCAGTTTATCATAATATGTTTTTGTGGTTATTGCATACAAAATTAATATGCAGTGTGGCAGAGATGTAATCTTTTATTATTATGATTGCTTGAAATGCTTGCAATGTAATGTTTGTATTTAACACTGGGTTTTCTTTTAAATGAGAACATGTACATGGGTAGGTTTTTCTTTATAAAAAGGGTGAGAAATAAAGTCATTTTGAATTATGTCTGCAATAAATGTAGTTTATTTATAGAACATAAATTAAAATGGTACTTCGAGTTATCAAATTGCATATACCCACAGTTGAATTGTTTGTTGTCCTCAGGGTCTCAACATTTCCAATGTTTAGTGCGGCAACCTGCTTGAGTGTCTCATTAGATAGTAATTTCCCAGACATCCCATCAACACTGAGTCTACGAAATACACCTTTGTTCAAGATAATGCTGCAGCTTCTAACATAACCAGGTACAAGAATGATGGCTTTCACAGGTGAAGACCATTTGTTGTGTTGTGTGCATTTTCTGTGGTGGTTTCCTCTGGATTATTCAGAAATGATTTATCATTCAGAGTACCTGAAATTGTAATAGAAGTTACTGAAAACATTTCTTATATTTTACTGAAATAAATTGAAAGGGATGATTTTGTTATGGAGGGCCAGGGATACTTTGGCCAAGTTTTTATGTTTCAAAATATTTTTCTTATAATTTTTTTTTACATCTTGTAAGTAATAGGAAGTATACTTACAAAGTTGGTTCAAGCACAATTTGATGAGGTCATGTGCAAATCTCACAGATAGCAACTCTATTGTTTTGTTTAGTGGAGGGAGATCTTCAATTCCATTTTCATCATCTTCTGGTGCGACACTTGTCACCTTGTCATTGCTTTCTTCTATTTTACAATTACTTCTTTCTCCTGAAGAGTTTCTGCAAAATGATTTTATATAATATTACTACTACTATTAGGGGACACTTGTTTATAATCTACATTTTTAAATATATATAACTTAAAACGCTTTTTTCCAGTTTCTAAATTGAACATAACTATGAAATATATGAAATGAATAATGAATATGTGAAATGTTGAATTTTTTAAATTATCGACCAAATTCAGTGAATTGATAAAAAAACAGCCACAGAGGGTCCAGCCTTCTCATTCCTTTTGCTTTGTTTTTTAATTAGTCATTAGAAAATAAATCATGTTTATGCATACATTTTGTTCCTATCATTTCCTCTATTTCTTTGGTACCTGCATCATCTCCATCTCCTTTGCATGCACTCTCTTTAATTTTTTCAAAAAAAAGGGATGACAGTAAAAGATGAACAGCTACACTAAGGCACAGAAGTTGTGATTTTCCCTTTGAATAAATACCTGAAAAGAATGGAATAGAAATATAATCAATCGATATATTCATTTTTAATTTTCAAATCATAGTTAATGTTGCACTAGTTTTATAAAGAGTTTGAATCTATCAAGTTTGTCATGAAATCGTTATTTCTTATTTGAAATGGGCATGTTTTGGGTATTGAAGACAACATGGTTTCAGAACACGTTAGTGCATAAAGCAATAATATTTATTATTCATATCTTGCATGTTATGAACCAAAATCCCATATTTGAATGGGGAACGATTTACCACAATATTAGTGGCTTGCTGTAGGCATGCATTGCATTTGTTTAGCTGTCAAGGAGTATCGAAGAAGGGAAAATTCTGTAATTATTTTCTGCTTTTGTGTTACCCAGAATCGATTTATTTGCCAGTAATAAAACATGTGATTCATAATTAAACATTTTACAGAATTTAAAAACCTAATGGGCCCTGCCTTATTACTAAATACTTATATACTTCAGCTGCCAAAAATGTTTGGCTTGTTGTTTAAGAACACATGTCAATATAATAATGAATTGACAATTATAAACGGTCTTACATACCTTAAAAATGCATCAGGCTGAGTAAAGCATAACACGGCTAGAGATGCTGGTGGAACGCCAGCCCTCTTGTTGGTGTTTCCCTTGGTTTTATACCAAAGCACTGTAACATGCACTTCATTGACGGTGCAGTAGCACTGCTTCTGCTGCTGACCACTTCTTTGAACCATTCGTGACACTCATCTATTGCACATAGGGCCATACTCTACATAACTTTACCATTAGGAGAATGATTATTTTCCATCAAGGAACCCTTTCTTCAGCCAAGGAATCTAGTGTGGTTTAGTGCCTGTAATAAGTTATGTTGTCTGGCTTTCCTCTTCTGTTCTTTATCTTCATGCGTAATCCTTGCGTTTTGACGATTCTGTTCTTTCAATTCAGCACTTCAATTGACAGTGCTTTTCTTGTTTCGTTTGATTTCCTCCAGATCCAAAGGCACAACTGTTAATTAATACTCTGACATTATCTAACGCCATTAAAACCACACTGGGGTATGGTCCCTGTGGCAGTATTTACAGCAGTCAGTGCGGGATGGGAACAAGCGTGAACACGAGATGATCCAATTCACTTCTTAGTTATGTGGTGGAGAATCGACCACCATTTCTCTTGCAGCAGGCAACGTGCATGGTATTGGTGTACATTTTGAGTCATGCATAGTCGATTGCATCTACCACACTGAGGATTGTGCCAAAGACAGCGAAACACTAATAAGTTCTTTCATTCAAAGTTAAAACGTAACCATATTCTTCTCAGTTTCCCAAGAACAAATATAAAAAGTCCTCAAAAAGTGGTCAGTTCACATTACCGTATGTAACATTCAAGTCATCTCCCGCACAAAAAACGGATTTATTTGCTTTGAATGTCAAATATCTCAAGATAAAATTAACTGCAAAAATTTCATTAAGTTCAGATTATTTTTATACATAAATGGTTGCTGAAGGTTCTTGCTTGGCCGAGAATGGGGTGTTAAAGTGATTGAGTACACATGTCCAATCATGTTAGTTTTGAAACTTCGCTTGAATAAAGACTTTGAGCATTTGTTTTTTTTACACTTACCTGGGGTGATGAAGTCACAATTTGATGGTTCATCTCTCAGGCTTGGCAAATAACTTCATTGTTTGGCTGGCCATGTAAATGTTTGAAAGGTATATGTTGTGTTTCAATACGAAGACAGAAATGTCCAAGAGCATCTCATGGGACATCCGATGCTATTGTGTATCAGGTTTTATTTGGGCTATTTGTGAATTGTCTATTGTGCATCTGATTTCAGGCATCAGGCATCATCTATCAGGTATAAAATCGGCTATCCGGCATCAGGTATGGTATCAGGCACCTGGCGTATTGGCCATGGTGTATCAGGCATCAGATTGTAATCAAACAGTTCAGAACTTGGTACTTTAGACTCAATAATTTTTGCAAATGATTCAAAACTTCACTGCCTTCGACTTGATCTCCCGTTTGCTCTGGTGATACCAAATGCCAGGGTAGCCCCATCAGTGAATAAAGCCACTGCCATCCAACGGGAGCTCTCCTGAAAGACTTAAATACAATAATTAATTAAAATAGCCAGTTTTGAATCACTTTCAAAAACAATTGTTAAAAAAGTTAAGTGAATATTTCACAACTCTAAAAGCCTTCCAAGGACCAATGGATGCCTAAGTGTAAGTCTTTGGAATCTTCGTATAATGTCTTGCCCGAAGTTTCCAGAGGCAGAAGCTCAGGGCAGATGAAGTGAGCGGTGATGGCATATACTAAGGCTTTTTTCTCTTGTTAAGCTTGTACAAGCGTCTGTCAGAATTTGAAGCTGTACTGACATAAAAAAGACCTTGGAAGATTTAGCTCCAGCAGGGTTTGAATTCAAACAGTTATGCTTGGTCATCTCGAGAACCTCTGGGCCTTTTCTGGTCACCTTCATCAGGTAGTGTTCCCCGGGGTCACCTGATGCTATGGCGATGACAGCTCCTTCAGAAACGAGATCTTTTATTCCTTCCTGCTGTTCCTCTATGGTCGATCTTGTTGCCCTCTGTTGATCGTGCCCTCCTTGTCTGACTTCAATTGACTCCCATCCATCAACATACTCCTGTTCTTTGCATGCACTGTAATTCTCATCTATGCACTGAGTGCAGTAGCGTGTCAGATGGCATGTTTCTAGTTTCCATAGCCACTTGAAAGGATACTGCAGATAAAGCGGTTCTCACATCATTGAACAGCTTGTGTGGCCGATTTTGTTTCACGCTGTTGATGTAGAAAAAATATTGCACTGAAGAGCAATGCTTTCAGACTGGTAGCGAGATGGTGCTGGCTCTTTCATGTTTGCTTCAGCAAAAAAAAAGATTGTGCGTGTTCTGAATAACCACCTGCTCTTTAAAGGGCCCAAGTCATCCAGTGTGCATTGTGCACTTGTGTTTTTGTTGTCATTCGGGAAATAGAGGTGGTCTCACCTGACTTCCAGGGCTCACTGAATCAAATGATATGGCGTCGTTGACGAATATATTTTGTGGCTATTTTAGTGTTTTTCTTTCCTTGGAGAATATTGCAGTCTTACTGTAATCTCCCTTCTTTTCAACTCGGAGCTAAGAGGGTCATCCGCCTGAACTCAATGTTGGAATTTCACGACTTTGCTCGAAGTCACATCAGTCAGATGGTGTTTCAACACACGGCCGATATGGGTTTGTTTTTATAATCAGTGCCATACCATCAACCATGCTGTTGTTTTCTAAATTACGAGGTAAGCTAGCATGGACAAATAGATGAAGCTTGGTGCACGTGAACATCTGTACTCCTGAAGTTATTCAACCAACACAAAGTCGACGCTGACAGAACATTTGTTTTGAGTCCGGGGTTTCCCATTTTTTTGGCAGTTTGATGTATTTTTTGTTCCGATGGAGTCTTAATGTAAGATCTGATGGGCTTTGTTCTGGTCGTCACCAATAAAAAAACATTTCCATTGTTGTCTTTGCTCTTTGCGCATGTGTGTATATTATGAGTTGTCATCCGAGAACATTTCCATCCTGGCCAGAACTTACAGTTGCCATATATATGAAAGCGTTTTATGTTCAATAACTTGTGTTCAACAGACTGGAAGTCCAGATGGAGGAGAGCATGGATTCAAATGGAGGTGCAGTGAATGCATATGGCTCTCCGATTGCTCGTAAGCGACCTGAACTGAATGAGGACGAGTCGATGGACGACTCCGTTTCTGGCGAGTCTGGAACTCACAGCCGAGTGGTAAGGTCTGAATATGTATCTTTTCATTATTCAAATCGAGACCTGCTGATTTAGAGTATCATTTTGCAGGTTTGTTCTTGTAATAACACGTGCAGTAGAAAGAAAGGCACACGGACAGCTGGATGCCCCTGCAAGAATGCTGATATACCTTGCAATAGCAATTGTAGATGCGACACTAAAAAAATGAGATGCAAAAACCAGGAAAGTGCGCCAGTGAACACAAATACCAGTGCGTATGCCTGTCATCAAGAACAAGTAGACAACGCAGAGAGGGAAATAAAGGTAAAACACTAGCTGTTTACTCCTCGTTTTCTTTTCACATTGTTTGACAAGATAATACTGATTACTTTGTAATGCTTTACTATACAAAGCTGATTTCAATACTTACAGCAGAAAAAAATCCTCAGACTTTTTTATCTCACAAAACCATTATTGACATTATATTGTATAATAAAAACAAATTAAATCCTTGACATTTTCCAGATCAACTAACACATTCATTAGACAATTTTTTATAATCTTTCATTCATTCATTCATGAATCAATACAGGAAATTGCATGAGCATCTGTTTTAACTGCTAGAACAAATGTATGGAGTTCATAGCCTAGAAACTAAAGAAGACATTTGGAATGAACTAACTGAAATACTTATAAAGGCAACTCATCATCATCATAAAAAAAACACATCACTGCTAAGTATTTTGCCAGAAGAGCAAGAATAGAAAAAAAGGTATTGTATACAATATTGAATAACTTTTTTATATAACAACCTAAAGTATAACATTTGTAAAAGAGAAAAGTTGTAACCATAAATTTGTGCTAAATCTGTACCTTCACTAGGCACGAGAGGCGTGAGACAAAGCTTAAGTTTAAATATTTTGCAAGCTGTTCAACTTTCTCAAAGTTGTTACCAGATACTAACACTGCTGTAGCTACAATCAGTGACAAACGTTCTTGGGACACTTTCAAAAATTGATGTATCTCAGACACAAGTCATTGACTAAGCGTACTGAAAGGCGCGAAACCATTTTTCTCCCCCCTCCCCTCTGTACAATGTTGCGTGTGTTTGGGAAAACAAGTTCAGGCCACTTCAATATTGAAAGGGGGGAGGGGGGTTGTCTTTCAACTGAAACAGAGAAATTACTGAAACTGTGCGAGTGTCCCAAGACTTTTGTCACTGATTGTAGCAATGTTGACAAAACAAAAATTCTTTGCCCACGCTTTTCCACACAAACTTCAGATGAATACCATATTCCAGAATGGCCATTCTCACACCTATAAGATACTATCATCACTCCACCCTCCACCTTTTTCCCTACAACAGCCCTGTGCCCAAAACAATCATTCTCTTCACATGTGCGTTCCAACAACTGAACAATCTTATGTACTTCCACAACCACTCGTTCCGCCTGTAGAACTTCACAATATTTTTGAGATTCCTCATCACATTTCCTTAGTTCATCAAGTTCCTTCTCAACAGTTGCCTGCAATGATTGTTTCTGCTCATCCATTGAGGACTCAGCCAGTTCAGGAAGGTTTGTGTGCTGTGTTGGATGTTCAAGTACTCCAGCCTGTAAAATCTCATTCCCTTCTCCACTCTCTTCTGTCAAGTTGAACTCCAAAGCTGTTAGTGTGGCACTATCTGAGAAAGACCTGTTCAATAAAAATTATTGTACATGATTTTATTTTTTATTACTGAGATTGGACAAACACAAAGGACAATTTGACACAGAAAAGGTATTGTACTTGTGTGTTCAACTGTTTTAGTCCTAGTTTTCTGGGTCCTACTGCTTTCATACCCTTAGCAAAAGTCTCAATAGTGTTGGTGCTAGATTACTCTGTCATGACATGTATTTCCTGTGGCCAGTACCTTACTAAAGATAAGTTCTGTAACTATTAATTATGTACATATAGTACGAGTATTTATAGTTAGTGTATAGAAGGGTTGTTGTTAAAATAATAAACTCTCAATATAATCACTTGTCAATAAATTATTATTTTTAATTACCTAAAATCATGCTCTTCATCCATGAATGACTTTGATTGTTCTATGATTTCACTGACAGACACCATCACCACTTTCATCGTCAGCACCATCTTCCTCATCTGAACTATTCTCAAAAAAAGGCAACAACATTACTGCAAAAGAAGAAAACATTTTAGTCCTGTTTACACTTACTGCTCTTTTTTATCCTGTTACTTCAATAATTTGTCAGTAATAAATGTGAAATACACACTTAGACATTCATTTCATTACATTATCAGATGTACAAAGGAAAACACCGATGTTGTCGCGTTGGTGTTGCTACGTTTTTACCAAACTAATGTAGTCATAATACCTTCTTTGTATTATTCCGAGTCATAAATCTACTCACTACCCATCTCACATGAACCACTTTCCATCTCCAAGAGCTTGTACATGCCAATAACCATGTACTGTACTGTATGGAGTCTGCCAAAAGCAGTCCAGATGCAGCAATGCAAGAATCGCATACACCCAGTGCATGCACCTCTACACATGTGACATTCAAATATTATCAAATTATTACCTCTCATCGCATTCTTCAAATGGATTTTCAATCACACTGGCAAACAATGGATTCAATTCCTGGATGCTATGATTCAGTGACTGCAGGTCGATCTCTTCGTTGATCTTGGTGGTCCCTGTAATATCAACTCTAAGAAAGTAATGTACAGTAGTTAAGGTCAGCTAACTAGCAGAAAATATCTAAAGAATACTATTTTTAGAGTTGTGCAAAATTTACGTACTAAAAATTTATTACTGGTGGCCCTATGTATCATGCTAAAACCTGGAGTACTGACAAAAGAATATATGCACTCTTGTGACAACTTTTTTTCTCATTTTAATTAATCTTGGTTGATTTTGCACAACTTCTAAATGGCCAATACTTGCATCAGCTTAGAGTCTTCCTTTTCTACAATGGGAGAAAGGTCAGATTGACACCAAGACCGTGTCTGACTGGAGTTGACTGGTAAAAGAGTTGTCACTTATCTGTAATTCAAACACGTATACATATGAAATATTTTTACAATAATCTGTCTAAAAATCACAAAGACTGAAACCAGGTCAACATGTTCAACCTTTATTGAATATTTTATTTGTTACAATATTCTTGTTTATTGGTCGAGTGGAATAATAAATCACAGCCATTACATTACGGACAAAATGTTTGGGCCATACAGTATGTGCCTCACAGAAATATGTTTAAATGAAACCAGTACAACTAAGGTAACTCGGTTCTCGAACATTCCTTCCGGTATGTCGAAATAAAATAAAAAACTTAAATCACTACATTTAGTCTCAATGCATTTAGCACTGCCATGCTAACTGAGGAAATGCAGAAACCAATATCATAAACTGAACGCAAATTTGTCGAGAATCCCAACTGGTCGGAGGCTAACCAGTTGGCTATTTTGCTATTTACATAGTGTACAAATTCAGCTAGTGGTGAGAGCGAGACTGAAAAACCACTCAAAAACCAGAAAACCTAAGTACCTTCTTCGTAAAAGTATGAAGACAGAGATCGGGATGACTGGAACAAACATTGGGCACACAAAAAAGTGTGTCATTCCCAACGAACTAAAATTTAAACCGGTATCATGTAAACATATCCCTTACTTGACGATGGTTGTCCTTGGCTTACACATCTAACGTTCAGTTCTTCTGTTCTCTTATGCAGAAGTATTTCTGCAAACTTGTTGTCTGCTCCTAGAAGATTCCTGATTCTTTGGTCGACCGCAAGAAGGGTTTGCCATTTTAACTCAAACAAGACAGGCCCGTGGCCAGTGCGCTTGTGACGTCATTAGTACAATGAATAGAGACACGCGGGGTCCCGGGAGAGGAACTTTTGTCGTGCGTTTATATGCAAAAGATATTATAGCCGAGTCAGTTTTTGCACATGACGGATCCAAGAGCTCCCTTTATTTTTCTTGCCCTCTTTTCTTCTAATTTCAGTCAAACAGATATTCACGAAAAAGTGTATTATAATAATTGAGAGAAAACAATTATTGAAGGCCCCGTAGGAATATTCTTCGTTTGCAACAGCCCAGTTTTCATTGCTTTCCGATGCACGTGACAGTACTTGTGTGACGCTTGCTATACAACCTGGCAACCTTGTTGAGTGAATTTTCAAGCTGACATGTTTTGTGGAGGAACTGTGTTGTCATTTTGTAATGGGATTGACTGGGGAATACCCGACATCTTAAGTAGCTGTAATTGAAAGCTTTCAGACTTATCTCTGTAGCACATTAAAACATGACACTTCCCATGATGAAATTACTTCGTATGAAAAAGCCATCTCAGACGTTACTCATCCTACATGTACAAGTCTGATCACTAATATGTGCAAGATTGCTATGCATTAAGCTTTAACGCAAAATTCTGGGTCGATACGAAATTAATCTCTATCGGAAGCTGCAGACGTTTGAATACCGTGAC
Organism: Plumapathes pennacea; assembly: GCA_964036295.1. Lineage (NCBI taxonomy): Eukaryota > Metazoa > Cnidaria > Anthozoa > Antipatharia > Myriopathidae > Plumapathes > Plumapathes pennacea. The sequence continues at coordinate 24,956,821 of OZ038463.1, read as the reverse complement.
AACAAAGGCGTGCATCACGGGCTTGTGGAGCGAACATTACGGCTCGGATAGTCGGATATCAACCTTGAGCTTTTGAAGACTTCGAGGTATTCAGTGACAAATATTCTCGATGTAATCGCCTGCCGGTCTTTCCTGCTTTTGTTAAAGCGGCGTGAGTGAAAGCTAAGTAGCTGATGATTCGGGATTCCCCGTTCTATGATATTATGCTCGTGACATTTCATTGACAGATCTTGTATCTTAATCTCGCGTGATATTTGCCTCAAACCTATTAGTAATTCAATATCCTCAGACAATAAACAAAGAACCTTTACTGCACGCAAAACGAAGTTAAACGCCGACTGTTCGTATACGCCGCGCGTTACACAAAGCCGCAGAGTTTCCGACAAAGGGAGACGCTCTGCCCGCAGGGAAAAGTTCAAGTTCTATCAAGTTTCGACTCGTCTTCTACTACTTATTCGATGTTCTTTCACACAAATATTGCTCAGAACACAGATACATTGGTTGAAGTGGTATCTATAATCGAGCATTTGCAAAACACAACCCTTCGTACTTTACGGGGGTCTCGCTGGTAACACATCAAGCATTTGTGTACGGCTACTTTCAAGTCTTCCGACGCTTAAAAACAATGCAAGCCAAAATCGCTCTTAAAGTATGGCTTCCGTGCATGCAGAAAGCCAACCGATGATCGTTTTGTTTGAATCAACAACTGAAGGACCGGAATTTTTTTCTATATCCCTGGACAGAGAAAACCCATTGTACTTGGTTCTATGATTTTGATCTCTGAGTACGTCTGATCTTGCAATGCCTGTTTTTTAACACATTTTAAAATACAAACGTATCTTAGCACCTTGGTTACTTTTGGCAATCTTCTTTTTGAGCTTCTAGCTTTCTCGCAGCGATGGTTTTATTGATCCTAATTTTCTCTTTCCATTTCCATCTGTGGCTTTTTATTGTTTACATGTTGTTTACATGCACGTTCTCGGAACGCATTAGCATTGTGAAGTACGTAAGCTCGGGTATAACCATGGACTTTTGACGACTTTGGGACATTCTTTGAAATGTATTCTTGTATTATTCGCCTGCTTTTTCTACTCTTGTTCAAAATGCGTGAAAGGTTATTCAAGGGTACGTGGCTTGGCTCACGACTTCGTCTTGGAGGACTTTGGTTTTCTTTCACATAAACATTTGTGGGAATACAATAAAACTGAGCATTTGCTTTCATGGCTTTCAATATGGCTTTTGAGGCTGAACGGACCGACCCAAGCCAAAACCGCTCAATGAAATTTAGTATGGGTCTACCGCAGCCGGGGTATGCGTTTGTAAGTAAGATGAGCGGTCCATAAAATAATCCACAGAGCCAACTAAGGCAAGCAACTTGCTGTCTTCAAAATGGCGAAACTGCTCGCCCGCCAAGTCACTTGATCACAACGTCATCACAAATCACATGATAATATGAACCAATCACCGCATGCAGATGTCTAACCCAGAAAAATAAAAAAATAAAAAAATCGTTGCATTTTAAAGCTTGTGACGTCACAAGCAAAAAGACCCAAAGAGAACGATAGAACAAAAAGAACTTAGGGAAAACATCAAGAGATCAGTCCAGAATATAACTTGGTATGTTGGAGAGGAGTAGCGCAAAGAATCACAAGGATGTACTAAGATTGAATTCACAGAGTCAAAAATCCGCCATTTTTGTGGCTGAGAAAATGGCCGATCACAGATTTGGGCTCACAATGCACACTGGATGACTTAGGCCCTTTAATGACGGCCATGTCTGCTTTGTGCTTCAGATTGGTGCCAGCTCCATGTTGAGGGCCCTTTGCATGGGAGATGCATCAGGTGAAATGACGAAAATGTATTTGGTGATGTGTTGGATCATTGGGCATGCTCTCCACTCCATCAGTTTGAATCATGGCGTGTCTGTAGCACAGTTACATGTATAGATGCTTGTGTTTGTGAGAAATACAAAGGTTTGGGCTTGGTTTTGGTATAAGCAGGAATAATTTTCTGAATCTTGAATGCAACATACGTGGCCTTAAGGTAGGTTGTCCAGAAGTCGCTCAAGCTGTTCGTCTTGCCAGATGGCATGGAATTGGTGTGCTGTGAAGTCTTGGAGCAGGGATTTCAGATACTGAAACAGCTCACCAGGTGATGTTTCCATTGTCACCAGCGGTAGTTTTCTTTTTTCTTGTCCTCCGGACAGCTGCATGCTAACGTACTGGAATCGGTGCCACTTGACTTGTTGTGAACTTGGGGAAGTGTCCAACTCCTCTTCGAGAAAGGCCAGTTTCTATACTCACAAGATCTTATCAAGCAGTCTCTGCGATGGTACTTTCTTAGACCCTTGGGACAGTGAGTGTCTTCTAGCATGTCAGAAAGGTATGCATACACTTTGTAGCCACTGCAGATGTTTCCAATAGAGAGAAGCTGCCTTCTAAAATCCATGCAGGCCCTAAAAAAATGTGCATTTCAACATGCAGTTTACCACAAGAATTTCTGTCTTGAGTTCTTGGTAGAAAATCAAAAAATGGTTTACATTTCTCAAATGTTCTTTGTCCCATTTTGATGTTCACATACTTTTCCGAAATTCTTGAAAGGCCTCTGTTTAGGTTACCTCTAGTATCTGCTTCTTGTGTGTCACATACAACTTTGGTCCTATTCGCTTCAAACTTTGGCATCCTTTCTGTTGCCTGTCCGTTGGGAGACTTCCCGTCGGGCCCAAAAGTCATGGGCAAGTTTTTGGTCATCTGAGGGTACGGCATCTGAACGGGTTCACCTTTCAGTGTATGTCCAGCAATGCTTTTTGCCGTGGAGGACACAGGTACGGTGTTTGAAGCCTCTGGCAACCAATGTTGCTTGATGTTTAACTTCTTTTCCACTTTGCTCTTAAAACGGGCTTTTGTGACAGCTTCACCAGAGTAACGACACACCAACGTTCACTGCAGCCCTGGCGTCGTTTGGATCACAAAATGAAAAGATGTAAAGCATTATTTTTGTTGGCAAATCAAAAAATGTCGTAGACATCTTTGAGAACTACCTCGACCATGGGGTGAATGCCACACCACTTGTTGAATTACATTTTGAACACCTTCCTATGCGTTGATTAGTTCCGGGCAACTCCCAGAAACTGCAAAACAATGTGGGTAATTTATTCTGATCTCCTTTTCATGGTCTTTCTGTCTTGCTGTTTGAAGCCTGAGGAAAATGCAGAAGGCGGAAGGAAAAAAGCAGAGTTAGATATTTAGGAGCAACTGGGGGAGACTGAAAATCTACAGCATGCTCAAACTGATGAAATTTTCAGTGAGGATGATGGTTACACTAATGAAGGAGATGCAGACAGTCAGATTGAAGATTTTGATGATGCGCGTAGGGTAGAGTTCATTGATACTTCTTCCATACATAACGAGCTTAAGGCGGCTTTGAAAACGTGGCCCCCTGCCGGTGTTTGCAGATTCAACTTGCAAACATCGGTGCACCGACTTGCGAAAACTGTGACTCTAAATGGCACGCTAAATGTGCCACTCACTGTTTGTGGTCAAATGAAACAACAGGAGCTTGTTTGAACCACAAGCCTTGTATTGTTGAGACGGCTTTGAAAAAAATTTAACTTGATGGCATTCAATGCTGTGAAACTGCGATCGGGGCTCAAGGGCGTCTAACTTGGAACTATCGATTTCATCATTATTCACTGCAGATATTTGCATGCTTTTCTTTAGAAGATTCTGACTAACTGTGTGCATCAAACATGAAAAAAACAAAACAAAACAAACAAAAACAAAAATGACAAAGTTTATTGCTCTGGTTTCGTTCGAAACTTGTCGTTATGGAAAGCTAAAGTAGTCAAACTGGCTGTAACAACATAACTTTATCAAAAAGCTAAACAGACGTTTGCTCTTACATCACTTAGAAGAAAAGCCATGAAATATTTAGTCTGAATAGACTCGGTGAAAAGACGAACTAGTTTACCTACAGTTGGCCTGTCGTCCGGTTTTAGTTTCTTCACTTGCTGGATAAAACTTGGTGTATTGTGTTTTCCCATTCTAAAAACATTCTGCCATCACGGCGAAGCTGTAAACATTGCTTGCGTAGCTTTGGGACTGCAGCCCTTTAATGATCTTGGGGGCGATGTGTGGAAAATGTTTCTGGTAGTTTCTTTGCTCTTGCTCAGAAAGAGCTTTTGGTGCCTTGGGCTTCTTGATCGACAGACTCTTACCGAAATCGATGAGAACAGGGTAGTAATATTAGAGTCACGTTTTTCGAGAACTACATTATTCTCCTTTAGGTCGTTGTTCAGGAAATGAGCCTCGTGCACATGGCGCAACCCATGGCTTCTGGTCAGGAATGAGGCCTTTTGTAATATCAGTCGGAATGGCTGCTTCTGGCCTTCCTCTACTCTTTGGTGTCTGCAGCCAGGATGGTCACCAATGGCTTTAATAACTTTTGACTGGTGGAGAAGTTCCTGATGTGTTCTCTCCTCTGCTTTCTTCTCACTTTCTCTTGCTTGCTTATTAAGCTTTAGTTATTTAACCACGACTGTAAAACCCGGATAAAAGCCAAGGTAGCAGGAGCCAAAAGTACCACTGCCCAAAAATTTTTTGCTTTGTACCCACGTGTGGAAGATGTGATCAGTTTTGCTTCCACGTCATCTTTTCTTGGCGGCGCCACTCTGGCGGTATGGCTCTCTTCTTACATTCCTTATTGTCGTTTTCCGCTGCTTGTTGTGTTTCTTTCTCAGGCATTTCTCGATTGCGGCCTTGATTCTTTCTGTGATTGCCTGCGTCGCATGCTTTGTAGTGCTTTGTTTAGGAAAGTAAACTTTTATATGAATCCTATTTGTTATGAGTATTTTCTACTCCTATTTTTGTTGTATTGTGAATACTCAATAGTTCTGTGTCTTTTTACACACCTCAGGAAAAAAGCATCACTTAATGCTGATAGCTTTGCCACTGTCATACTTTTCCCATTTGTTGTGGAATTTAAAGTACAGTCCAAATTCAGTGAGGGAGACGTGGCACCTAAAGCCTCTTGTTTGGAAAGAACAGGTTCTGAAAGTGTCTTACAAGGTATTTAACATGGCAGAGGTCTAACAGGCATTGCACGAGCAGAAAAAAGCAGTCATGCCTAAGAAAATCCTTCAATGGTAACCAAGAGGTGGACACCGACATAACTCCCCCCTCCGGACTGGAAGCTTTACAAGCTGCTAAGAATGGAACTCTGCAGAAATTTGTCCGACCAAGTGTCATGTCGGAAATTGGCCTAGGTATTGGCAGGACATCCCGGGAATCTGAATTAATATGGTGGCCACTGTACTCACAGTATTCCAGTGGAATTGTAACATTTACGTTTTACGTCGGAAAGGCGACTTTGTAATTGATGTGACATGTCAAAACGAACGGGCTTTGCCGTTTATCAAATTGTGCTATTATTAATTATCAATTTATACTCGATCTGAATTAAAGGCAAACTTTGAGATTCTTTCAAATTCACTATCGAAACCTTAATTCACTATTATTCACAGCAAACTATTAAGAATAATCAGCACCCACATTAAGTTTCATGTTGACTCCATATTTCTTAATTTTCTGTGTGTGGCTCAGGGTTGAATACATTGTTTATTAAATAGACCTTTAACAACCTAAGACAGTGTATTTACAGTTGTATCACAGTAAAGGCGTTTCTACCTGATAAATAAAGAGCTGTTTAGAACCCAAAAAAGCATTAAGAAACAAAAATGTCTCACAGAGTTACAGCCTTTCAGCCAAGTTCCTCAGCTGCTTCCAGGTGGCCAATTGAGTCTGAAAAATATGAACATATTTATATAACGGAAACATTATCACACTACCAGCAAATTAGTACCCAAAAAAACATCTAGAAACATAAATGTCTCACAGGGTCACAGCCTAGCTTTCAGCCAAGTTTCCTTGCTGCTTCCAGGTGGCCAATTTCAGCCAAGTTCCCCTGCTATTTCCAGGTGGCCAATTGAGTTGTGAAGAATATGAACACTATTCCTGAAAAATACTATCACAAGAGCTTAAATATTGGTACCCAAGAAAACATTAAGAAACAAATGTCTCATAGTCACAGCTTTTCAGCCAAGTTTCCCTGCTGCTTTGAGGTAGTCGATGATTCCCGTGAGCAAACAGAATACGTTATTTTGCTATAGACTACCCACTTACGAAGCAATGCATTTATAGTCCTTTGATGAGACTCTGCATTGTCCCCCAAGGAATTATCTGGAGCATCAGCTGCTTCCTGAGTAGCTCCATGTTCCTATAACTCTACCGGAAGGTGACTTCTGCCTGGGTTCCTGACACGATGAAGTCTCTGGCTGCAAAGATAACTCCCACACCACAGCTTGCTACTCCTTGACCAGATTTATCTGGGTTCCTCTGGTAAGGCGTTCCAAAGCGATCAAATCTGGTGATGGAAGACCAGAATGGATCCTTTAGTGCCTCAACATGTGGCAACAATTGCTGCAACAGTTCCAGAATTTTCTTGATGTCTGGAAGAACACTCTTGTCAGGGTTGATCTTCAGTCCATTGTCAAAGAGGATTTGTTGCCTGGGCAAGTTCAGCAAGCCCCCAGTGACACTGGTTCATATGGATGGGCATCAGAATAAGCCTGGGGTTGCAGTCATTCTGGGCTATTTCGACTTTGCAAGGTAGTTTTCGAAACCACAGAATCTCCTGACCGTTTTAATGTTGTCAGGTTTGGGCATGTTGGTAACTCCTTTTATCTTCTCTGGGTCAAGCTTCAGGCCCTGGTCTGTTACTAAATGTCCCATGTAGGGTATCGGCAGACTGCAGCTGGAGTTTTTTCTTGTTCAGCTTCACTCCCTTCTCTCTGCAGCGTTGCAAGAATGCTTTCAGGTTATTTCTGCTTCTTTCGTCTCGCCTTCACCGTATATGACCATGTCATTGTGTATTGTCAGCAGCCCATCGTCTGTCTAGCGTCTCGTGCAGCCTCTTTTTTGAAGATCTCTGATGCAACACTGATCCCAAAGGGGAGTCTCTTCCACCAGTATCATCCATATGGGGTGTCAAAAGTGCATAGTTTGCTGGATTTCTTGTCAATGCCAGTAGCCATTTCTGGTGAACACTTTTGTGAACACTTTGGCCTTGACGAGGTTCAGCAGCACATCATCGATGACAGGCAGGGGGTATCTTTCCCGCTTGAGTGCCTTGTTCAGCTGCTGCGGGTCAAGGCATATCCTGAGGTCTCCTGATGACTTTGTGGCTACCACCAAGGTTGCTGATCTGTAGGTTCGTCTACAGATCGACATCCAGATCTGTCAATCTTTCAAGCTTAGCCTTGAGCTTTGGTTGCATAGTGAATGGTACTTGGCGGTAGGGGCGGACCAGGCGTTACGGTTAGATCAACCTCGAAGCGTTGCTCTCCTTGTATGATAATCATGATAATCTTTAATTATCTGTTCAGCGGTCTTGGTGGTTGACCTCACTGGGGACGCTTGTTCAAAGTTCTCTCTTTGAACTTCCACTTGTCCTATGTGTTGAATCGCCTTTGCTCCAAGCAGGGGTGATAATAATAGAATAGAAGAATGCGCTCCCTGAGAACCTCAAAACAACAACGCCTTTATTGCTGCTTCCCGACAGTGTGGTTCCTAAAACATAACACGAATATCACAAGACTGAAATCCGACTAAAACTAAATGAAACAGTACTTACAAATGTATTAGAGCACGTAGAAACCAAACGATTGGTGAACAAATAATTGTGGCTAAATCCAAAACAAAATACATGTTACTCGCTGAAATCTGACCCATTCCTCCTCGCGACACGACACGCCTACCAAATATGGAAATATAAGGGCTGCGACGAAAATAACCGAAAACTATGACAAACTAACAAAATCACATATTTTGCCACAGCATACCCGCCCGAAAAACGGCATACAATGATAGCCGTTTTCCAAAAATGCTCATGTGAGGGCAAATAAACAATAAATAAACGTACGCATCCAAGCTATACAATTATGTTGCTATCCCAACATCAACAATCTGTTCAGTCAACTGATGACACAAAACTAACAAAGTTCTGTAGGTTGTCAACTTTGGCAGATTCGAGGAAGCACAGCTTGGCGAACCAGGCTCGCTGACTTGGTCCTGACCATTGTGCTCCTAATGCACCCATCTTCACCGCGATGAATGTCGAGGACGCATGCAATAGGCCAAGAACATCTAAGCATCGATTGATCTGCTACCAGTACTACCATGTCCCCAACAGCCAAATTCCTGCACAGCTTGGTCCATTTCTGTCTTTATTGTAGCGAAGGCAAGTACTCTCGTCTAGCGTTTCCAAAAGACGTCAGATACTGAACTTGTCTCCATTGTCTCACGCTGTACAGATTTCTCCTATTAAAAATTCCAGGTGGTAACTCTGGCCCAGCATGGAGAAAGAGCAGATGATTCGGGGTTAGTGCTCCCACATCCCTGGGGTTGTTGGATACTTTGGTCAGTGGTCTGCCATTCACAATCGTTTCAACCTCGCACATCAGCGTAGTTGGGCCCTCGTCATCTATGGTCTGCTGTTTCAGAAGCACATTCAGGACCTTGTTGTTCTGATTGCACTCTCTCAGACACCACCCATGTGAGATGCCGCAGGGGGGTTGAAGACCCAACATATCTCTCGCTTAAGTAGGAACTTGTGGATCCGTTCTTGATTCCAACTAGCTACTACATCTTGTAATTCCTTCTCCCCACAGGTGAAGTTTCCACTATTATCAGATCTTATTTCCTGAGGTGGACCTCTTCTTGCAATGAATCTCAGTGCGTTTAGAAACGAATCCGTATCCATGCTTTGGACAACTTCAATGTGGACTGCTCGAATCGCCAAGCAAGTAAAGATGACTCCGTACCTCTTCACCATGCTGCGACCCTGTTTTACATTGTATGGCCCAAAACAGTCAACTCTTACGTGGCTGAAAGTAGGCTTGTCTGGAGTTACATGATCCGCTGGCAAGTCTGCCATCTTCTGCTCACCAAGGGGCCCTTGTTGTCTTCTGCAGTCGAAACAGTGTCTCAATATCCTGCACACGGTGACTCTTCCTTTAATGATCCAAAACTTCTCCCTCAAAAGCTTTAGGATGTATTCCTGGCAAGAGTGTCCAGAGACTAAATGATAGTGCCTCACAATCAAGTCTATGACATGATGGCGCTTTGGTAGGATGATCTGGTGTCTTGCATTGAACTTAATGTGGAGCGCCCCAATCGACCTCAAGCGTGAAGCAGTTGGTCAACAATCACAGGGTCCAAACTGCAAATTTGGCTCGACTTCTTTACATATCCAGCTTTCTTCATAAATTCATCACTCTTGAATCTTCTCTCTTCATACTCCTCAATTCTTCCCCGAAGGCTGGTCCTTGAATGTACTTCAAGATTTCTTGCTCAGCATACTTCATCTTGTGAACTGTTACTCCTTCCCTTGTCGGCTTCACGTTGGGAAGCGGACTTGACCTTTTTCGAGCTTTGCTCAGAAGCCAGGATCTGTAACAAAGCATCCACGCAGTGGCCCTTCTGTCTAAAAGACTGAGTCACTAACTGGCATGTCCAGTTCCTTTCTTATCTTATTGTCCAATCTTACAGCAATCGCAGCTGCAGACAGCCCAAAACGAGGAATTGTCATGTACTTGAGAGGGGCCACTCGAGACTTTCCGATGATGAAGGAACGGCCAACATTGCCTTGCGAATTAACACGCCTCAAGAAAGTCACTGCTCCATAGCCAAGCTCAGAGGTGTCTGCAAAGTGATGCAGCTGTGTGCTCGCCACGTCCTCAAACCCCAGAGGTTTAAGGCAGTGGTTGATTGAGAACTGCCCCATCTTGGGTAAATCATCAAGCCATCGAACCAGATGCTTATCAGGAATTGTGCTGTCCCAGCCAAGGTTTCTTTGGCAGAGGTCCTGAATAATTGCCTTTGCTGGCAGAATGAAGGGGCATACGAAACCCAAAGGATCGTAGACTGAAGACACATCGCTAAGGAACCCTCTATGTATCGATGGTTTGTCCTTGATCTTGATTTTGAACATGAATCTGTCTGTTTCAATGTTCTAGAAGACACCAAGTCCCCTCTATCGGCAGCTTATCTCTGTCGAGATCCAGCTCTTTGACCTCCTTGGCTCTTTCTCTCACTGGGATGGTTTCAAGGACTTTCCTGCTGTTGCTTATCCACTTTGCCAAGTTGAATCCGCTGCTGGCAAGAATCTGATGAAGCTCTCTGGACAACTTGATGGCCTTCTCTTTAGATTCGACTGATTTGAAGCAGTCGTTACATAGAAGTTCTCGTTTACAGTTTGAACTGTCACAGCATCAAAGTGATCACTGCTGCTTTCGGCTGTCTTCTGCAGTGCAAAGTTGGCACAACTCAGAGACCACACTCCAAACAGGTGTACCAACATCTGGTATTCTTCAGGTTCTTGACCAAGATCGTTGGTTGGATACCAAAGGAATTGCAAGGCGTCGACATCATTTGGGCAAACTCTGACTTGATGAAACATGGCTTGTACATCAGCCATCAGTGCCACTGGTTCTTCATGAAACCTGAGCAGAACGCCAACCAACTTGTTAGTGAGGTCTGGTCCCCTTAGAATCTGGTCATTAAGCGATACTCCCTGATACTTTGCAGGAGTCAAAAACAATGCGGACCTTGTCCGGCTTCTGGGGGTTAACTACAGAGTGATATGGTAAGTACCACACTTTGCCATTCCTTTGGTCCAAATCACACCAATCTGGCACCTTCCTCGTGTACCCTTTCTCAAAAAGGTCATCCATGGAGGTTGAGTACTTCTTGAACAGCTCCAGATCCTTGACCAGCTTCCTCCGTAGGTGTCTCATTCTATGTTCTGCCATTGGTTTGTTGTTAGGCAGATCAGGTGCACACTCCTTCCTTTAGAGCCCAGCCAAGTGTCATCCTTGACGCATATGGTCCATGATTTTTGCTTTTCCTGACTTCAAAAGGCTCTAGTGCTAAAGGTACATCTTGGCTGATGAGCAACTATCTCTCCTGCGAACTTATCAGGAAGTTTGATTCCTTTGAAGTGAGGCCACCTGTCAACATCTTCTTGACTTGAAATGCCACTCAAAGAGATATTTAACTTCTTTGATGGGACATCAGGCAACTCAATCATCACATTCTCTTCCAAATCCATTATTTCAAGATTGACCTTTGAGGAGAGTGTTAGGCTATTCTCCATCTCAGTTGTTGTCAAGGAGATCTGAACTGTAGGTCCTTCTGCACCAAGGTTCCTCACCAACTTATCAGTACACCACGTACATGTGAAGCCACTGTCAAACAAAGCATATACCTTCACTGTTTCTTCTCTTCCTCTAGGCTTCACCTTGACTGTAACAATTGGCAAGGCTTTACTCTCTGACCAAGCCCCAATGGAGTTACTTTTATTTGTACTCGTGATTCCTGTGAACCCATTTTGAACATTGGCAGAGCCATCATCCTGAGACCGGCTTGGAGTGGTGATGGTTCTTGTTCCACCACCTTGCCCTCGACCTTCACTGATCACAGTCCATAAGGCATCATGTAGAGATTCTCTGTGCTTACGTCGAATTCTGCAGTCTTGGGATCTGCACCCTTTGGGGTTCTTACAGCCACTAGAGTAGTGAGTAGAAGATAGACAGTTCTCACAGAGTTTCCGTTTATGCACGAATTGTAGTTGGTCTTTGCTTGATTTAGTTTGGAAGGTTGTACATTCCTGCAACTTGTGATGATCTCCACAGAAGTAGCATGCAAGCTTCATGCTGTCATTTCCATTGCAGAATTCCTTTGAATTTGCCTGGGTGCTGAAGTTGTAGCCTTTACATGCTCCACGAACCTGTTTGTTCTGGACCCTTCCCTTGGTGCGTTTGTCTCTACTACCAGCCTCCATGATAGCACCAAACACTGGATCATTCTTCTCGTTAGCTGCTGCTCTAACTAATTCTGTCATGTCTTCAATGTTTGTATCTCTGCCTTCCTTGCTGATATCTTGCACCTTCTTTTCCCATCTCGACTTTATGAATCCTGGCACTCATTCAAGTATCTTCACCAGCCTATCCTCATCATACCACAGCTGATAACTTTGCTTTTCCTGTGCAATGCTGGATCAGTAGTTGCAGCCTCTCGATGTTGTCTTCAGTGCACTTGTGAACACTGCTCTCAAAGGGCGTTATAAAGAGAAAATAGTTCAGCGGTTTACCATCAAACTGAATTAACTCTGCCTTGGGTAGACGTTGTGACCTTAGTTGCCTTTCCATGCTTTCTTGCATCTTCACATGGTCGACCAACTCTGTGAACTTCATGAAATTCACATTGTTTCTCGATGTTTAGGGCATTTAGAATTTCTTTTACCTTCCCAGTTTTCTTCTTGACTTTCTACCATGTTGAGGATACGATTGTTTTCTCTTGTATAGTTTAATCGTTCATTCTCAGGCCTCTTGGAACACATGACGTCAACCACAATTGGGATTTTTAAAAATGAGGAGTGCTAAAGAAAATGAAAAATAAAGAGAATGAGAGCTGTTCTGTTCGTGGGGGGACATTTCTGATAGTCTGGTACATCAGAGAATGCAGCTGTGAACCTACCTGGTCAACTTGTATCTTTCTAAAGCGTCTGCTACACGCACGGTTGGTAGGACTCGGAATAGAAATCCAGTTGCACTTGTACTAGCGGCATTATCAACCACATATCCAGTACATTTCACCGCAAAGTTTGTTAAAGGAAGGAAAGAATTGTTTTTCTGATATCCAATCTCGCCATTGCATTCCACAAGGTTTTTTTGTTGGGCTTGCCGTGGTGAATCTGGTTCTGCGCCGGCTTCGTGGCTAGCAGGACTTTCTTCTGTGTTCCCTAAAAAATCATTCATTGGAGAATAGTCTTCGTCCATCATCGTATCTGTGTGGCTGGTAACTCTGGCCTCCAGGCCTTTTTATAGTTACTGAGATTGGGCTCGGTAAAGTCAAAATTAAGTAAAGTGAGGCTAATACCAAAGTAAACCTTGCCAAACAAATTCAGGGTGCAAAGTTCTTAGAAATCTTTTATGATTTCTCTTACGTTAATTCAACCATGGCTGTAAAATGCAGTTTGATAGACGATAGTTCTCACTTTTCAAACATCAAGAGCATTGATTCTGATGACATTTTAGAAAAATTTAAAGAAACGACCACCATGTTGCTTATTAAAAATGACAAAGCCATCAGAATGATTCCAATAAATCAATTGAAGAGCGTAATAAATGAATTCGACATTGAGGTTTTCTTCCTAAGAAATAAGAACCTATCAAACGATGATGAGAAGGAGTCATTCATCCAAGTTATCATTTATCACACCGACAATTAATTAAGAGGGTGGAAAGTGAATGATAACAAAATGAGTGAAGTTATTCAAAAATATGTATACCCGCCTATTCCAAAGGAACGCTTTCAGGTTATCTGTCTGCTCAAGAATTCTCGAGATGATGAAGAAAAATCAAGAAGAGAAAGGAAAAGTTGAAAAAACATTCTAGGTTGAGAACAGTAAACATCTATTCCTCAGCAGGTGCTTCAGTCTTGTCTGTTTCTGGAGCAGGTGTTTCAGGCACTGGTTTTGGTGTTGTTGTTGGTGCTCCTAATCAGAGTCGGTGCACTCTTAGGCATGACGTCTCATAACTATTGCTCTTGACAAGGAAGTCATTAGAAAATTAACGATTTACGAAGAGCTAATATCACTCGGTCAAGCAAAAGTGAGCAGCATTCATGAAATGGTTAGTAATGCACTTTCTAACGAAACGTGTCGGAGGAAGAGTTCAATGAGATAAACGATAAGCGAAGTAGTTACGAATTACAAAGATCTGAGATACTCAAAACACTGAGGTAAAAAGTTATAAAAAAAGATCTCAAAGCGAGAGATTTGATGGAGGAGTTGTTAAAAATTATTTGACAATCGAAAACTTCTTGAATAACTTTGATATCAACATAAACATCAGCATTAGAATGCAGTATCCAAGGCTAACACCAAGTGCGCCTCCACCATATGAGATTTAAAAGTTTGTTGTTTTGTATTAAATAATACAAAACGTGAGCAAAAAAGCAACAGTAAGTGAAAGAGATAAACTAAGAGCCTTAAACGTCCTTCTTAACGTTGGTAAGGGTATTGCTGACAAAACGATGGAAGAGATGCAAGAATGGCTCAAGAAAAAAAAGCAGTTTATGATATGTTCAAAAGGCATTTTCCTGACGTGAATGATGAAAAATGTTATGAATACGACCCAGATGGGAAATTATTACATCATGGAAAGATACAACCAATTGACCAGGGGCTTCGAGAGACATCTGGAGTGATGGAGACTTCTTAGTACATCCAAGCACTCTTTCAGAAAGTTTGAAAGAAGATTTAGGAAGAAGAGTTTAATTTCCAAACAAGTGGATAGCTGGTCCAGATATTTTGGCCACAACAACTAAGCTTCGCCGTGTGGTGTGCTACCTGCGGATGTGGTATTGGGTTAGACGAAAATTAGTCAAAAGTAGTTCAAAGTTTGACTGAGTTTCATGTGTATGTCACTATAAGAAGAATACTATAGGAGTTAGGAGTAGCTTTGCCAGGTAGTAATGGTTTTGATGCATTCGATAATCAAGTGAACAAGGGAAAGTACCAAGCTTTGTGCAAAGAATTTGGATTAAAAAATCCAGACTTTAGTTGGAAACATGGCACTGGCGGTGGCTTAGGCGGTGTTTACTTTTGGAATGGAAATGACTACCAAAAAGTAATGGCTTACTACAACAGGTGGCCAAACCTTGGAGCCATTGATTTCATCAAAGACAAAAACGTAAAGAAAAAGTATAGGAAGGAGCTTGGAAATTACATTGCTTTCATCAAAAACAACCTTCATCATGGAAAACAACATGAGTGGTTTAATTTGAGAAATGGTGAAGGAATCACTAAAGCAGGACTTGGTAGACTTAATAAAAGTATAGAAGCTTTCGTATATTGCATCTTGGGTGCACAAGCAAACGTTAGAAACCCCATCGTTGGAAATGGAGGAGGCATTCAAGAAGCACAACAAGATATGTTAACTTTGTTGGAAAGCGCCGTGATTGAAGAGGACATCTCAAAAAGTATTAAGGTATCAACTAGCTGTTCAAAACGCGAAAGTGAAATTAGTCTTTGGTATCACACTGGGAACGTGTTTGCTTCCAAATTAGTCATCAACACTAAAAGAGTTGATGGCTACAATAACAAATTACAAAAAGCTACGAATGATATGAAGTTTGGGTTAAACGATTCAGTCAACAAAAAGGATAACAACACTGATGTAGATTCTGTCAAAAAAGAGGCAAACAGCACCATCACAAAACAAAATACATTAAACACAAAAGTTCAAAAGAAAACATTTCATCAAACAAAACAAATTCTACATTAAGTGCAAGAACACACAAAGAAAAATTGGCTACAATCGCTGTGGTTGTTGCTGGAGCTGGTTGGTGGTTGTTTTGCTAATTATCATGCTTGTTGATGACTCGCGTGTCGACACGCAAATTATTATTAACAAAAACTAAACACAATCTTTTGTTAATACTAACCAAGATTGCTCCAATGCACAGTATCTTTGCAAATTTCCCTGATGATCTTCATGTTTCTCCTAAGCTTCCTTATCGGAAAAAGCACAATGGGTCAACCTTTGGTAAGTCTCTGACAAGTTATGAAAAGCTATTTAAAAGTTGCCATGATCCTTAGAAAAATCACAAACTCTCCAAATGTTTCCACATTGAGCCTTAGTGAAAAATTCCTTGGTCTTTTTCAATAGGTAGCCTTGTCTTATAGTATACCAAACAGGACACTTAAGGGCAGTGGAATCAGCTTTCTTCAGTCTCCCCAACAAGTCTATGAACTCCTGCTCATTGTTCACTTCCTGTGAGTTTTGTTGAATGATGCCTTCAACTCTTTACGGAGCTTGTCCTTCTTTTCTGTCTTCTTAACCTCCTTTTGCTGCTCGGTTTCCCTCCTTTTATTCACACCTCCTTCGTATGTTTAAACAACACTTTTCCAAGTCTGCTTCAGCCAAAGGATACTTTAGCGCAATTTGCTCGAGGGCATTCCTTATTTCATCCAGCATCACTGACTCAGGATTGACGGGTTGTGGCAGTGGTTGTGTCACCTGATCAGGCAAAGACTCCATCTCTAAGTCTCCCTCAAAAACTGCAGCCATCTCAACTGTTGGTGTTAAAAAGGTGCCGATGAATTATTTAGTAATGCAAACAACAATTAAATTCATAACAATTATATTGTACCCTCAAAATCCCATACAAGCAACCACTGTATTCTCAATTTTCCAAACTGTCCAATTAAGGATTAATTTGGATAGTGTTATATAGCATTTTCCCCAGAAAAACTCGCGTATCCAATTTTAGAATAATTTGGACAGTTGGACTCAGCCAATGAAAATGCTTAGAAAACAATGAAAATGAAAATTGAACCAATCAGGTCACGCCTGTGTTCAATGTTGACGTGTACATGCATCAAAGGATATGGAGAAGATGACTGAAGAAAATTAAAACAAAAACGCCAAGAAAAGCACGTCAACATGGTTTAATGTTTTCAATGAGTGGAATCTTGCCCGTGGGGAAGAACGAGACTTGCTGGACATTTATTCCCGTTAAAGAACTGGATGCCTTACTGACTAAATTCTATGCCTACAATCCTGGACAAAATTGTCGGGACAACAGACATGATTTGTGCCTGTCACACGACAGTAACACTCCCCCTCCCTCCTCCCATTTCAATGTTGAAAAATGGAGAACCAAGACATGATGTGTGTGCGTTGTCAAGTTTATGTCTGCAACATTGTCGAGGGGGGAGGGGGGATACATAACCATTGAATCTGTAACCTAAGAGCTGTTCAGGATACTGTGTCCCACACAATTTTGTCCGGGATTGTCTGAAAAGTAGCCAAACTATTCTGACGTTCATTATATGAACGGAATACAGCGGATAGCTTCCATGTTTCACTCTATTCATCAATATGTGCTACTAATCCCAAAAGTAGACAGAAAGTGACATTTCAAAATTATTTCTTAGTCAGTGCTTGTCACGTGTAGCGAACGTGTGTGAATTTCATATGAATTTTGAATAACTCACTTAGAAAAGTATATACATGAAAAAATGGCTTTAAAACTATGAACATCATGACTACACAGTGTCCGCAATTTTTGTACCCCGAAACCGGTGATTAGAGATAAAGCTGTTACGATCACGGCTCCGACACGCGTCACACAACTGGGACCACAAGTGCTCCTGGAGCGCCTTCACAGGCTCCAGTACAAGAAGGCTGTTTTCTGAGTCAGGACGGCTATATTTGACAGCTGAACTTGTACACAATAGCTTTATGCTATGATATCAATATGAAAACCACCAGAAATGGTAGAAATTAATGTGAGGAAGGTCATATTGGACACTTCTCCACTCCAACGGCATAAATTAAATTCAAATATCTTGTTTTAATTATCAAACTGATGTGGGGAACTGTGAGATTTCCCAGAAGAAAGCAAAATCCCGGCACCTGGTTACGCTTAGACATAGGATATTGTTTGTTATATCACATATATGTAACTCTCGTGGATAGATAAGACGTTCCTTGGATAAAACAAACGGGCTTTTGGTGGTGAACTGGACGGAGATATGTTCTATTTATAAATCCACTTATGCGTCACGGCGGCATAACAACAATAGAGTGAGCTTCGAACTGAAACAGCGGCTGCACCTTCGAAATAATGAAGTAAATTATTTTGAGGACAAATCTGCCATGCTGTCTTAAAAGGCGGAATGTCTGCAAATGTTAGAACTTCTCAAAATAATCCATTAGTACAATTGTCACAAAACGAAAAGTGTGCCAGTTCTCTAATAATACTAGAGTGAGCTCGCGGCGTGAGTTGGGTCGAGACCAGAATATAAAATGGAAAGTAGGGGACAAGAGCGGAACTCCCAAGAGAGACTTCAATTTCTCACCATAAAAATATCACACAGTATAGCGAACTTGGCTTTTAATACCTTGCTCTTTTGACACCTTGATTAAACTAAAAATTATTACAACACTCATACACTTGCTTCTTAAAGGTTGAGCAACCCTGCATCTTGAGAATGCATGACATATCTTTTTATGCACAATCGATTATGACAGTTTGACCTTGACTCTTATTTCTAATCAGAGGCCATGATTAATCCAGCCTTCGCTTCACTACTTATAGTGCCAGTACGACGAAAATTTACCCTTGTTTTCATTCTATATTTTGGTACAGAATAGCTCATCGGGGTCTAAAAGAATCATTTATTCACAAAAAAATTAAATATCGTAAATGTGAAAATTTCGAGCTCTGAAATCGCGATATTTTCGTCCGCCATTACGGAATGTTGTTCCACGTGAGCCCCCGGTATCACAGCGGCACCTTTTCTTGTGACGTCAAACTCTCAACACGTCTGCTCGCTTCAGTCAAAGAACGTGTTTATCTCTCCGAATTGATCGAAAATGTCTGGTATTTCTGATGAAGAATTGCCCTGATCAACACATGAAAGTGAATCGGAAGTTTCCTCCGAGTGGGAGGTAACTTGCGATTCGGATTTCATACTGTATGACGAAAGTTTGGAGCCATTTGCCACTGAAAAAGAGGTTGCCGAATACGAGGAGCAGGTCGCCGAAGAAGAAGAGGAAGAGCAAATGCTTTTAAGTAGATTTTCAGGAGAAGTCGATGTCAAGATATGGTATGTATACATATTAGTTTGTGATGACAATATTTTTCCGCTGCTTTTAATCACATTCACACATAGTCATCCTGCTGTAGGTAATAATTGTTTTTGCCGTACTGTAGGTGTAAGTGCTCACATTGTTCCTTGGAACACGTAGTAAAGGCGGAAGAGTGCAGATGCTGCATGGAAGTCAACAGATGCAGGGAACGAATGGAGGAAGTGGAGAAAGATGGAGACTGTATCACAGTGCATCCTGGTTTCCAGAGTGTTTCTTTGGAACGATGGGTTTTGCAAACTGCTGGCATAGGGCTCAAAACAAGAAGAAAGAAGTCGTACACGACTATGCTGACTCAAGGAGATAGAGGTGAGTCAGAGTAAGTCTTTTTATAACTTTTCAGTTATAATAAAGTTTTCTGACAGTTTCCTTAAAATATATGCATAACAAGACAGGCCCGTGGCCAGTGCGCTTGTGACGTCATTAGTACAATGAATAGAGACACGCAGACACCATTTGCAAAACACAACCCTTCGTACTGTATGGAGGTCCCGCTTGTAACACAGCAAGCATTTGTGTACGGCTATTTTCAAGTCTTCCGACGCTTAAAAACAATGCAAGCCAAAATCGCTCTTAAAGTATGGCTTCCGTGCATCCAGAAAGCCAACCGATGATCGTTTTGTTTGGTTCAACAACTGAAGGACCGGAATTTTTTTCTATATCCCTTGACAGAGAAAACCCATTGTACTTGGTTCTGTGATTTTGATCTCTGAATACGTCTGATCTTGCAATGCCTGTTTTTTAACACATTTTAAAATACAAACGTATCTTAGCACCTTGGTTACTTTTGGCAATCTTCTTTTTGAGCTTCTAGCTTTCTCACAGCGATGGTTTATTGATCCTAATTTTCTCTTTCCATTTCCATCTGTGGCTTTTTATTGTTTCCATGTTGTTTACATGCACGTTCACGGAACGCATTAGCATTGTGAAGTACGTAAGCTTGGGTATAATCATGATCTTTTGACGACTTTGGGACATTCTTTGAAATGTATTCTTGTATTAGTCGCCTGCTTTTTCTACTCTTGTTCAAAATGCATGAAAGGTTATTCAAGGGTACGTGGCTTGGCTCACGACTTCGTCTTGGAGGACTTTGGTTTTCTTTCACATAAACATTTGTGGGAATACAATAAAACTGAGCGAAGCGAGATCTACCAACGGTCACTTTTTCCTCAGCCATTTCCCAATTTTCAAACAAGAACGCCATCTGTTCCACTGATTGTTTAACCTTCATGGCACCGAGCCAAAATGTCGCAACAACAACATAAATGCACAGAAGAGTGAAATTTTGATCCCAAACAAAAGTCAGATTTTCTGACGCTTTACTTGTATCAGCAAGAATAATACAAAGTAAAAGAATACAAAGTACCTTCAAGTTCACCCTCATACTAAACAGTTCCATATAATCCGCTATCAAGCGCTTGTCAAGAATTGCCGTCTTTACACAGGTTCTCGTCTATGTATCTCGAGCACCTTCGTTCAGCTTGTTCCTTCAAGTTCTCAAGGTTCTGGATATCAGATTCTTCGTACATTTCTGTACAGTTGTGCATAGTTATGCAGTTCATTGATAAGTTCATTGCATTTGCTTTCATGGCTTTCAATATGGCTTTTGAGGCTGAACGGACCGACCCAAGCCAAAACCGCTCAATGAAATTTAGTATGGGTCTACCGCAGCCGGGGTATGCGTTTGTAAGATGAGCGGTCCATAAAATAATCCACAGAGCCAACTAAGGCAAGCAACTTGCTGTCTTCAAAATGGCGAAACTGCTCGCCCGCCAAGTCACTTCATCACAACGTCATCACAAATCACATGATAATATGAACCAATCACCGCATGCAGATTTGTAACCCAGAAAAATAAAAAATAAATAAAAAATCGTTCCATTTTAAAACTTGTGTTGTCACAAGCAATTATGGAATTTATCCCAAATTATTGCAAAGTAAAATCTGCAAATGGGAACCTACTAACTGAAAGGGAAGACATTCTGTATTTACACACTTTTCGTTTTGCTTTGGTTCTCTATAGGCTTCTAAGATCTGTTGCCTACAGGCAATTTGTCAGATTAGTTTGGGAATATGTGGGAGCATCAAAACGCCTTCCTCTCCCTTCTTGTGTATACAATTCTATCTGTGCTGCTTTTCCTAATGATGCTGCACAATACCATGGTTATGTGGAGGAAGAAGAAGAGGTTACAGAGGAGGCACATGACTGATTGTAAAATAGAATACGAATGAATAATTCATGTATCAGGTGAGCCTGATTGTATATGTATAATCTACAGTCAAATCAATTAGCAAAATAATATGGATTTTGCATTGTTTTTCTATGAGTTATCATCAGTACTGCTGCACTGTCCCTTTCTGTGGCCTTTCCGTGGTTTTCCGCACTTCCTACAAACAGGTGCCTTTCTTTTTACAACACCAGTGCTTGGTGTGGTGCGCTGCATCAGTGCTTGTAGTTCTGTATCTGCAGTTTGTAACAAAATACCAGGTTAATTTACTCATTTTCAATTTTTTTTTAGGCTGCCACAGTTACTGGTATATACATATTTCTTATAGTACCTGAACATGTGGGAGGACAGGTGCGTGTTTCCTTTTCCTGCCTTGATTTAAACTTGAAGATGGCTTCATCTTTCCCTTCTTTGTGTGGTAGCATACTGTGCAAAGGTTCTGGAATCTGCGCACTTAGCTCAACCTGTACGGCCATTAAGTCCTCCCTGGATGTTGAAATCAGGGTTTCGTATATTTCTGCAACATATTCTACAAAAAATTGGAACCATGTGGTAAATGAAGAGTGGACTATCTAAAGAAATGGTAAGCAAAATACCATAGTTACCATAATTGTGCTCTACTTTCACTTCCCTCACAGTTCCTTCACCCTCTTTGAATTTTGGATATGTAACTTTGAGTTTCTGGTTTCCATGAGCATCAGTTTTGGCTTCCCTCCTTAGGTTATAGTTAAAATGAAGAGCAGCTAGTATGGTCCTGAAAAATAGTGTCATCCATTTTAGGGTTGCAATAGCATATTATTATATAGATATTTAGCAAACAGTATACTGGTCTACCTGCACAGCATTCCCAAATATGTATATGCCAGCATCTTTGGTGCAAAGTTATTTACAACTGAGTGGTATCCTCCAAGCAACTAGTTTGGGCCACTGGAGATGCTTGCTTGATGCCCTTCAATAGGGATGCATTGTTCAGAACTTCACATAGCTTTTCATATGCAACCGATCCTGCAAGCAGCATAATATGATAACAACAATATATATTTCTTTGTTACTGGTTGTGTCTTTATGAAATGCATTTCAAGATATTTCAGAGCTTTGATGATTGTGTAGTAAGACTGGGAGGGTACCTTTTGTTAACCATACACGTGGGGTTCTAAGCTCAGCTCCATGGGCACACTTGTTGAATAACTTGTTTGGGAGATTATTATGCTTGTTGATGATGTGGCTGAGGAAAGCCTTGAATTTGGCCAATATCACATCTCCAAGCTTTGGTTGGGTCAAGGTTACTGCCCAGTAAAAGTGTCGTACACAAGCCTTCTTCCACCTCCCAATGATTTCAGAGTGCTTTTCTTTGCTTACTTTGGTGAGTACCTTTTTTATCTCTACCATGTGAAGAACATGATGCTATCAGTAATAATATTATGAAGGATTGTACAAAAAGTCTGGAGATGTAATCTGCAATGAGATAAGTTGTGAGGGCACAATCTCAAACCAAAACAGTTGGGTCTAACATGGGTCTAATGGAGGAACTAGGCCTAACTATCCATCTTCATTGTTTTGTTTGTTTGTTTGTTTTTTTTGGGGGGGGGAGGGGGGTGTAGTTTTCCACCTGCTGTACAAATCAGGCAATGGACCGAAACAATTTAGAGAACCATGTTTACAGAATTCATCCATACTGTAAGTGCAGAACCTTACTTTTTCCAATGTGCCATAGGTCAAAGAAATGGTCAATAACAGGCTTTCCCCATTCTTTGCACTTCTTTGGACATTCTACCCGCATCCACTTTGCAATTGACATGTGCTGGTCTGAAATGAAAGCCCTGATGATCATCCCAGGTGTAAGCAAAAAAGCAAAAGCCTTCTGGTGTCCAATGAACTCCATGTTTGAACTGCTTCCAGCTTGGGTTGCCTGATAAATAAGCAAGTCTGTAATTTCCAGTGTTTGTATGAATCTCACCCATAATGTTGCATGTGAAGGCTTAGAAAGTACTGTACCTGCACAAGAACAATGTGAATTATAAGACCAATAGTGCAACAGTATATGGTGTATGTCCCATATTTTGCAGAATGGCCCATGCTGTCATGCCTTCCATCACCTGCAAGAACCACCTCTCTTCCTGCCAGAGATTGAAGGAGTTTTTCTTCGTAGGTACGCCAAAAGGTGACAATGGCTGGTATGAGGAGATGTCTTTGATGATAGTAGAAGGTCGGTTTGTGATACACAATAGACCCATGTGCTTAAATATTAGGATAACCTTTTGTACAGAAGCACCGGCAGAAAGAATAGCAAAGCTAAGAAGAAGATTAGCAGCAGGGAATTTGCCAAGAAGATATGGCTGGCTCTTCCAAGTGTATGTTCCCATGCA
This sequence comes from Plumapathes pennacea, assembly GCA_964036295.1. NCBI lineage: Eukaryota > Metazoa > Cnidaria > Anthozoa > Antipatharia > Myriopathidae > Plumapathes > Plumapathes pennacea. The sequence goes on along the minus strand of OZ038463.1, from coordinate 24,933,449 downwards.
ACTGCTGCAGCTGGACTCAATGGTTAGCATGGTACCAGTCTGGGTTACACTCAGCTGGATTTTTAGAAAAGCAGAAATAGCAGTGTTGGAAAAGAAGTAGAAGTTTTGAAAGGAAAACAATCCCCTTTGGCTCCTCTCTGGCATTCTTCACCAAACAGTCTAACCTTTGAATAAACCCAAAAACAGATGTGTTAATATATCTACTGTGATAGCAGGGTTATGAACCTGTTGTGAAGGAATATAAAAATATCAGTTAAGAACCACATGTAGCTCACAAATGAAGCTATCCTTGCACTGAAGTTATAATATCCCACTCAAGAAAGCTGCACTGTCTACAATAAATGAATAAAACTTCAGAGTTTCAGAGGTATTTATATACTCACCTTGGTTTTGCACTTTCTTCATTATCATTATCATCCCCTGTTTTCATGTAGATATTATCCGCTTCCTCTGGTGTCCAGGTTGGGTCTTCATCTCTCCCCTGCTCATCTAATTTCTCTTCATTGCCTACATCCTCATCTTCTGGCAAATGAACCTGCTGGAGTCCACTGCTATCCTCATCAGTTTGAGTTCCTGTGTACATGTTGAAGAAAAAGAAAATTTGTAACGTTTGTACTTTGGAGTGTTTGTGATATAACAAATTGAGGTGGTTAATGTAATTAATTATATTACTTTTATGGGCCATTCCTTAGTAATTTCTTGAACACACCTGATGATACCAATAGTGGCTGTTGGTGCATCTGCTCAAATGTTGCTGCCCACTGTGTCTGATTAGATATATTTCTTTTCTTCAACTCCTCCAGTCTAACTTCCATAGCACGCAATCTCCTTTGCAGCTTTTTCTTCTCCTTTTTCATATCTTCACAGTTGGGACAACATGGCATCTGAGACAAATAACCAATGTTTTAAAAAAACATAATGACTATACTGAATATATTTCCATGACTTGAGTAAAACTATGGTGTTCATGGTCATCAAGACGAACAGAACAAATTATACCCTGCTTGGAGTGTTTGATTGTTCAGCTCCAATTGAGTGATCCATTAGATGTAAACATGAAGGAGTGGCAGGTGGAGTTGGCTGAAAAAAGAAAATTGAAACAGAAGTTCCATATATGTACATGTGTATATCTGCAAATATGTATATTTATTGTTAAGCTGACTAGACTTACTAATGTGACAGCACATGCTGGGGGGATGTAGCCAATACCAAGATAGACCAAATTTGACATAAATATTTTTAGAGGCTGAAGCCCGAATTTGAGAAGTGCAAATCACTTCATAATTTTTCAAGCTAATTTTGAGTGTTGGTACAAATGCACTTACTTCTTCAGTAGATAAGAAATGCCGTTTCTGGCACATTTTCATGATTTTGGGTGAAAATGAGCTAAAAGTGTTTTATTTTCGATGGAAAAGTATACACTTAAGGAAAGAATGTTTGGAATGTGATTTCAAAATAGATTTTGGCTTAAGAGCACATTATTTTTAATCAAGTATGTCTTTTAAGAATAAAAACAATATTATGGATGAACTAGTTGATATTGATGCTCCAGTACTCGAACCAACTAAAGCAACATTCAGACCAAAGTCTTTGATGGAGTTACAATCAGTGACAAAAGTTCTTGGGACACTTCAAAAAATTGACATATTTTAGACACGGGTCAATAATTAAGCACGCCGAAGAACGCTTCCCTGCCCCCCCTCCCCCTGTACAATGTTGCGAAACCTTGGAAAAATAGGTTAACGCCAGATCAACATTGAACGGGGGGAAGGGGGGTAGTTTTCAACTGAAATAGTAGAGAATTTACTGAAATCTTGAGAGTGTCCCAAGACTTTTGTCACTGATTGTCTGCGGGAATGTGTTGTACATTGATATGTTATTTTACGCTGTAGTTCCTACAAGTTTATATTTTTTCACTGTACTTTGTGAAATAAATAGAAGCTGTACAGATTTAGATGATTCAGTGCTTCACTGATCGTGTTTTTGATTATATAAAGGATTTTGGTCTGCATGCAGTGTATTCCGGTACTTGAATTTGCAACGTGTAGGGCCTGGGTATGAGTATTTTTTGGAAGGAAAATGGAGTTAACGGAAGGTTATGAGTCGGATTGTTATTCATCGGTGGTTTCTGAATGTGCGGAAAGCTGCGATGACGGTGAGTTTGCTGATGTAGAGGAGCTTCATGCACGCAGTGTGCGAAAGGTGTATCTTATCACCTACAGTCAAGCCGAGTTGACTGCATTCCCCATTCGAAAGTCATTTTCGGAGGCTGTTGTGGCGTCATTTGATGGGTCACCTGCAATGATAGTGCAGTGGGCATGCTGCCTGGAGAAGCATGAGCAGAACTCTGGCTACCATTATCACATGGCATTAAAGTTTGACTGCAATCAAAGGTGGCTGGCCAGTAAGAGATTCCTGGACGAGGAGCATGGTATTTCGGTACACTTTTCAAGTGTACACCAAGATTACTACAGCGCATGGCGGTATGTCGTCAAGTCTGATGAGGAGGTGCTGGAAAGTGACTCCCACCCTGATCTGTGGAACACTTCAACACCAAGAACTGCGCAGGCCAGCGTGACTAATATAGCACGGGGGAAGCGCGCTCGAAAAACAGCCGCAGCCGTTAAAAAAAAAGGTGGCAAAAAGAGGCGTATGTCTGCTTTTGAGCTCTCGGAAATTATAGTTCAGAAGGGAATTAAATCGCGCACAGAATTGCTAGCGCTAGCAAGTGAGCAGAAAGAGGAGGGGAAAACTGACATCGCAGAATTTGTAGTTAACCGGGGAGCAAAGGCCATCGCCGAAGTTCTAGAGATGGCGTGGGAATTGAAAACTGCACAAAGCCGCCTATTACGGTCAAAGAAATCGAGAATGGAGCTGTTAAGCGATGCAAAGGACGGGCAGTGCATCCCAAATTGCGACGGAGAGTGGCTGCGGTGTGCAGAAGAAATCCTGGAAAGTAACGGCGTGCGTGCGCGCCACTTTCAAGATTCTGTTTTGCGTCTGCTTGAGAAGGGAAGAGGCAAATACTGCAATATTATGATTGTTGGGCCTGCAAACTGTGGCAAAACATTTTTGCTAAATCCCCTCAACGTGATCTATCACACCTTTTCAAATCCAGCCTCCACAAGTTTTGCTTGGGTCGGAGCTGAGAAGGCAGAATGTATTTTTCTGAATGACTTCCGGTGGTCACCAGCCGTGATTCAGTGGAACGACTTCCTGTTGCTCCTCGAAGGACAGCTAGTCCATTTGCCCGCACCGAAGACCCATTACGCTAAGGATATCGTTTTCTACAGAGACACCGGTTTTCGCTACAAGCAAGCACCCAATAATGCTTGTCAAGAATACATCCGTTGACGAGCGTGAGCGAAATGATGGCGGTGCGGTGGAAGGTATTTCACTTCAACGGGCAAATACAGAAGGAGAAGCAAAAGGAAATTCCTCCCTGCTCCAAGTGCTTTGCAAACCTAATCCTCTGCACTGCAAACCATTAACTTTTTGTTTGAGGAAAGGAATTTACGACAAGTAACCACGAGTAACCACACTTATATTAAGAACAATACTATTAATGTTTTTTATTATATTGTGGTGACTCGTGGTTACTCGTCATAAATTTGCAGTTGTTTTGTGTTTCACGTTTTTTCGCTGCCTTATTATAGACTGTTATAGGAAGAGCACATTTCGTTTTGTTTAGTATCACTAAAGAGTGAACAAACGTACAAAATGGAGAACAGATGGCACTATCAAGGGTAACCGTTTATGAATATGTAATTAGATACTTGGCCGGAATTGTTTAATAATTTGTGCGATCACCGCCACTGTTGATTATCAAGTTCATCCTGTTGTCCATACTTTCAATGGTCTTATCGATCACATGTTTATCGAAATTTTGTATGGTATTCTTAACTCGAGTAGAGAACTGTTCAAAATTTTCTTTTGTTATGTTATTTACAAGAGCGTCATGTTGCAACTGTCTTTTGACATTGTGAAATATATTTTCTATTGGGTTAATGTCAGGACTTCTTGGCGGTATTGATAAAAGCTTGGCACCTACACCAGATAAAGCATCACGAGCTGCTGCACTATTTTGACTGGGGTCGCCATCCTGAACCCATAACTTAGAATTACCTTTTCTGGCTCTGGTAAAGAGGTCTGAAAATTCTCTGTCAATTAAACCCTTAAAATACTGCCTGTTCAGTTTTTCGTACTGCTCGTACAAAATAACACCTTCATTATAACTGATGGCTACCATCATCTTAACAAGGCGACCTCCAGACCTGCCATGTGAACCTTTGGCCGTGCATATCGGTGCCATTCCCTCGTTTTTCTTTCTCCAAATCCGACCCTTTGGAGCCCGGGCCTGGTCAGCGGGATTGAATTTTTGTGCAAAACTCACTCCGTCCAGGTAGAACGCTATTTTCTCTGACCTAACTGAACAATCGTACTCCCTCTTCATTTTTTTCGCGAATGGCAGCCGTTTCTTCCTGTCGTTTTCTGTCAAAATGCCTTTTTTTTCTCGCTTGCAAATAATGATAGCCCTGACGTCGTAATATTCTCCCTACGGTCTTTGTAGACACTTTGGCAATGTTTATTCCGCTCTGCGTTAGCAGTCTCCTAAGTGTAAAGCTTCCCTCTTGGTGTCTCAGGCATTCTATTTGTCGCAAAAGCATCCTTTCGTCTCGTTGGGACAGTTTGCGCGGCCGACCAATTATACTTTGCTTGTTCTTTTTCCCGCGTGACTGGCTGAAGTCTTCCCTGCAGACTCGGTACACTGAAGATCTCGAGATGCCGCATTGCCTGGCTATGTCTGCTTTCCTCTGCCCCCTTTCTTCAGCCAAGAGCTTTACAAAAGCTCGCAATTCGGAGCTAATAATCCGCTTGCAAACCATTTTAGTTTCATCTGAGTACTACTAATTGACTGTGTGATGAAACTTAATCAAAAGCGTGTCATAGAGCGAATTTAATCTCCTTTTAATGATGACATTAAACTAGAACTAATTTAGAGATTACTCATGCGACGCAGACACTCGCAAATAGTAATTCAAAACCAACTGCCGTTTAATGTATATATTTTTACCGAATATCTAAATAGAGTCTTCCAGACAATCAGTGACCAAAGTTCTTGGGACACTTGAAACAATTGACATATTTTAGACACAGGTCAATAATTAAGCGTTATAAACGCCGAAGAATGCTTCCCTGCCCCCCCCTCCCCCTGTACAATGTTGCGAAACCTTGGAAAAATAGGTTAACGCCAGATCAACATTGAACGGGGGAAGGGGGGTAGTTTTCAACTGAAATAGTAGAGAATTTACTGAAATCTTGAGTGTCCCAAGACTTTTGTCACTGATTGTAGCTTCTAGAACGGCAAATTCGGTAAACAAACAAATTAACAAATTTGCAAATTGGATTTTGTCTTGTGTTCCAAAAGCTTATGAGAAGACGGTTAATAAGGGATTAGACCTAATAAAAGATAAGATTAATGAAATATATAAGAATCAGTATGGAAAAGAGTCAAAGAATAAGAGTAAACCACGAGAGATAGAGGGTGCCTTTAATGGATACTTAAGAACCTATAGGATTGATGGAAATAAAGAAAGAGACTATGTTGGGTTCTTAGGCAGGTCTAAAAAAGACATGACTAAATTAATCAGCAAACAAAAGAAACCAATAAAGATTAGGATTATTTTAACCTGTGAGTTTAAGAGAGTTTTGCCACATAATGGAGAGACGATCATTAGTACAGGTTATTTTCACTCAAATTTAAACAAGAAAACTGGAAGCGATGTGATAACCGAATCTACCAACTTTTCAAAAATGTATGATTCGATTTCATCAAACATCATTGAAAAAATAGATACTTATCAAAATCAAGGTTCTGGCTGGGTTTTTAATGAAGTTCTTCATTTTGATTTACACATGAATCCATATGAACCTTTATCTGGCAGTTCATATATGGATTTGCCAAAAAAACTAAAGGGTAAGAAGGCTATAATTAATGTTAAAAATATTGACGATAACGAATGTTTTAAGTGGGCAGTTACTAGTGCCATTTATCCAGTCACGAAGAATCCACAACGCTTAACAAAAAAGCTAAGAGAAAACTCAAAAAACTTTAACTGGGATGGTGTTGATTTTCCAACTACACTAAAACAAATTGATACGTTTGAAAATCTTAATAAATTTTCTGTTAATGTTTTTGGTTATGAGGATGGTGATGGTGTTTATCTTTTGAGAATTAGTAAGAGAATTAACAAAGAAGTAAAACACATTGATTTAATTTTAATATCAAATGATGAAACAATGCATTATTGTTGGATAAAGGATAAGTTTAAGCTGCTTAGTTCACAAGTTAGTAAACATTGTCATGAGAGATTTTTTTGTGATCGTTGTTTGAACTCTTGTGAGTGAAGAATCTCTTAAAAATCATTTAGAGTATTGTTTGAAGAATGACGTCGTAAGACTTGATTTGCCTAATGAAACCACACGTATTGAATTCAAGGATAAAAAGAGAGGCATGCGAGTTCCATTTGTTATATATGCAGACTTTGAGTGTTTTACTGAAAAATATCAACTTGTTCACCACCAAAGGACGTAAGCTATTCAAGCGCATATCAAAATCATACACCTTCTGGATTTTGTTTTTATGTAAAGTGCGTTGATGATAGCCTTTCATTAGGGCTATTCATGGTATCTAAAAAATCACAAGACAAGAATTTAGCTGAGATATTTGTGAAACAGCTAGAAGAGACGATTAGATCCATTTACAACCGAACAAAGTATCCAAAGGAAATGAAGTTTGGTAAGTTAGATAAGAAGAAATATGATGATTCAAAAGTTTGCCATATTTGTGAAGGAAGTTTTGTGTTTAACGACAAGGTTAGAGATCATTGTCACATAACTGGTGAGTTTAGAGGTGCTGCGCAAAGTAGTTGTAATTTAGAATATAAGGTTCCAAATTTTTATCCAGTTATATTTCATAATTTGGCTAATTATGATGCACATATCTTAATAACTGAGCTAGGCGGAGAAGTAGTTTGTATACCAAAAACGGATGAGAAATACATTTCATTTAAGAAGAATGTGATTGTTGATACATTCATTAATGAAGATACTGGAAATGAAGTAAAAGTAAAACGAGAAATACGATTTGTTGACAGTTTTAAATTCATGGCTTCTAGCTTAGGTAATCTAGTTAAAAATCTCGACAAAGAAAAGTGTAATAACTTAGCTAAGTTTTACAAGGGTGAACGTCTTAATTTGTTACTTAGGAAAGGTGTTTATCCTTATGACTGTGGATTCTCTAAAAAAATTAGAAGAGACTAGTCTTCCACCTGCTGAAGAGTTTTACTCAAGGTTAAACAATGAAAATATATCAGAAGATTACATTCATGCTAATAAAGTTTGGGAGAAGTTTAACGTTACTAACATGAGAGAATATCATGACATTTGAAGTCGGATGTGTTGTTATTAGCTGATGTCTTCGAGAACTTTAGAGACGTTTGTTTGGAAAATTATAAGTTAGATCCAGCTTGGTTTTACACTTCACCTGGACTAGCTTGGAGTGCTGCATTAAAACTTACGAAAGTGTCTCTTGATCTAATAAATGACGTTGACATGTTATTGATGATTGAGAAGGGTATCAGAGGAGTTTCCATGATTTGCACTAGACATGGCAAAGCCAATAATCCTTACATGAAGAAATATGATGATTCGAAAAAAAAAAAAGCATATAACTTATCTTGACGCAAATAATCTTTATGGATGGGCAATGAGTAAGCCGTTACCAACGTCAGATTTCAAGTGGATGAACCAAAGAGAACTAAAACATTGGAAGAAACATCCATGCATACTTGAGGTAGATATTGAGTATCCAAAACATTTACACGATTTACACAACGATTATCCATTAGCGCCAGAAAGAATCAAAATAAATAAGTGTGAAAAGTTAGTTCCTATGCTTAACGATAAGAAAAAGTATGTCGTTCATCATGAAACTTTGAAACTTATGAAAGGTTGGGGTTAAAGATTAGGAAAGTAAGACGTGGCATAAAATTTGAGGAAAGTGCGTGGTTGAAAAGTTACATTGATTTGAACACTAATCTTAGAGCAAACGCAAAGAACGACTTTGAAAAGGACTTCTTCAAACTCATGAATAACTCTGTTTTTGGGAAAACTATGGAAAACATAAGAAATAGGGTAGACATTAAGCTGGTTACTAACGAGCTGCAAGCCAAAAAACTCATCAAAACCAAGTTTTGATAGAAGGAAAATATTTTGTGATAAATTAACAGCTATTCATATGCATAGGACGAAATTATACTTTGATAAACCAGTTTACTTAGGAATGTCAATACTTGACATAAGTAAAACGTTGATGTATGATTTTCATTACGATTACATCAAAGAGAAGTATGGAGACAAGGCAAGATTATTATTTACTGACACTGATTCGTTAATGTATGAAATACAAACAGACGATTTTTACAAAGACATAAGCGATAATGTTTTAACCTCGTTTGACACTAGTAATTACCCTAAGGAGCATCCTTCTGGAATTACTACTGGAGTTAACAAAAAGGTTATTGGAATGTTTAAGGATGAATATATAATGATGTTGGCGGGAAACAAATTTCAGAGTTTGTTGGATTGAGAGCCAAACTTTACTCTTGCGTACTCGATTCTTCCAACATGGAGGAAAAAAAGTGTTAGGGTGTTAAGAAGGTTGTTATTAAGAAGGATATAAATTTCCAGGATTATAAAGATTATCTTATCGACGGCGGCAAGAAAATAAGAACTATGAATCTCATCAGGAGTCGTGATCATGAAATTTATACTGAGGAAGTAAACAAGGTAGCTTTAAGTAGGGAAGATGATAAGAGGTATATATTACTAAACAGAATAGACACTTTTGCACTTGGGCACTATATGATTGGCGGAATTGTCGGCGATGTTGGTGTAGAATTAGATTAAGATACAGATGAAGAGTCAGACGAAGAGACAGACGAAGAACTAATCTGTAGATATGACGGCGGTGATATAGTGCTCACAACGAGAGGAAAGTTTTTATAAAAGATACTCCTAAAGATTAGTAGAAATAGGAATTAATCTTATTGTTTCAAAACAAATTTTGGCGGTAATTCTGTGTCAAATGGTATTATTAATAATTCTTCTCTGACAAATCCTCTCTTAGGCCCATTGATTAGGTAATACAATACTGGTTTATCTTTTCTTATCACAGCGTTTTTCAATTCAAATACCTTTGTGCTCCATATGGGATCAGTTGCTCTCCTAACGTTTCCGCCTTCTTCCTCACCAGGCGATAACAAATATCTTACGTTAACGTCATGATCGATTCTTTTTTCTTCAAATCCAACAGGTCTTGAGTACCTCCTTTTCTCTTGTTTAACGTTTTTCTCAAGATAAGCGTCGATGGCTTTCTTGCCCATCAATCTAGTGACGTGATTATTTATAGTTTTTATGATATTTGGTAGTCTACTTACCCACTTTGTTGATCTGTCATTAGTAACAAATTCATCAGCGTATTGTTGGCTAAATATTTTTTCGCCTAAAGTTTTGTTCGCTCTTTCAACGAATGCTTGTGCTCTGTGATTAGCAGTTTCTGATCGTTTTATAACTACTTTCTTTTGATTCATAAGAACCGTTAAAGATCCCATAAATTCTCTTCCCGGATCGACGATTAAAGTCTTTGGCCACTTCAACCTCCTTGAGTAAATTTTCTTGAAAGCGTTTGACACTTTATCACTTGATTTACTCGTCAAAGCTTCTGCATCAACATATCTTGAAGCAATATCAATAACAACTAAAGCATATTTATAAGTTTTTCTTCCAACTTCATCGTGGGGAAGAAATAAGAGATCAGCTTGATGAATTTTGTTTGGTTCTGAAATAATACAATGCGGTCTTGGAACATAATTCGGCGGTGGAAGATAAATTTGCCAAAGCGCCTGTTTTGATAGCCAATCTTTTGCTTCTTCATTAGTAACTCCAGCTTCTAAAGAAAGTTTTTTAATCGCGGATAAACCTTTCCAATATCCTTTTGGCGAGTAATAAATCTTTTCCATCTTTTTCATTTAAAGATTTAGTTTCGTGACTTTAAAATATGTCGTTTGCAGAAATACTTAACCCAACTAGGAAACCTAAATTGTCGAAGGCAATGAAGGCAGAGAGAACAGTTCATAGGACGACTTTCACACCGTCGTCTGCTAAGCCTGGGGAAACGCTTTATATTTATGTGCCAAGATTAAATGAAAACATGGTGTTTGTTCCAAAAAGTATGTTTTTGAGGTTCAATATAAAGATAGAAATGGGAGATTCTGATAATTATCTCGTTCCAAATGTATCAAGAAATTTAGTGAACCACATGAAGATTTTCTTTGGAGGAAAAACTATTTGTGATACAGACAGATATGACATTTTACATGGGTACCATGACATGCTAACATGTGAGGAAGATGTAAAAAGAGGGATAATGAGTGAGGACAAAAGGAAAGCTATGGCGAAGGGATCTGGTGAAGCAGAGTTAATGAAACAAACGAGCACTACTTATGGAAAAAGGTATCACATTTCTTTATCCCACCCAGTGTTAGACGATCATGGAGTTTATTACCAAAGAGGACTGAAGTCAAACCTGAGGTTTGAAATAAAACTTGCTAATGCGTCTGCAATAGTTGTAACTACAGACAATACAAAAGGACATGGTTATGAGTTGACGGACATAGAATTGGAATATTCAACCATTGAAGATGAAAACTTGGCATTTCAAGCGAGTAGTGTTTATCAAAGCGGTAGAACTTTTTACTTTGAGGATGTTCATCACTTCGTTTCTATTACACAAAGTTTCTATTAATGGCGTTCCACACAAGTTATTTTCAGACGGAATTTTAAGAGAGGATGTTTGGCCAATGATTTTGAAAAGGTTTGATTATGTTGAGGATCACTTCAAGGAAATAGACTTTCATAATGACAAGTTTGCGTTATGGGTTGACTTAAGATCCACGCCTGATAACAATCTTCATGGTGAGGGAGTCGTGGTAGGAAGGTCTCAGGATGGCGTTAGATTGGTTGTTGACGTGGCTGGAATTACTTCTACAACCGTCCATTGTCACGTGTTTGCTGTTTCTGATGCGGCGGTTTTAGTTAGTGAAGGAGTTGTGAAAGATGTAAGAATTCAGCCATCTTCATAAGATTTAAAAATATATGATTATGATTTTAAAGATGGAATCTTTAAAATCTAAAGTACCGTTTCATTGTTTGATTACTGGCCCTACTAATTGCGGAAAAACAATACTTGGTAGATCTTTTGAGAGGTTCTTTTAGACATGTCTTTGACTTCATCATCTTGATTTGTCCAACTTTTGCAACAAACAAAACTTATGAAGGATTTGCTAATCTTGACAAATGCTTTTTCGCTACGATGCCAAACGCGAGTGAATCTGAAGATGTTGAAGAGTGTTTGGAGATTTGTGCAGATCTATTCCACGACAACAAAATGAGTGATCTCGGAAGACAAACCAGAGTTCTCATAATTCTTGATGATTGTGCAGTGAGTGCAGATGTGAAGAAACGAAGCCGTAAACTCATCGATCTCGCTTTTAGTGGACGACATATTGGAATTTCTGTTTGGGTTTTAACTCAACAATTAACTAGCATTGCAAAACCATTCAGAGAAAATCTTGGTTGTATTATTGCATTTCATAATCCAGAATCCGATGGAACAGATTTACTTTTCAAAAAGTTTGGTTCTGGAATTGATAATAATGAGAAAACTATTTGTGAAATACTAAAAAATGAAAAACACTCAAGGATTTGTTTTTCTCTCTGTCATCCATTTTCATATCAGATTGAAATTCCACAAACAACTTAAGATTTTGTTTTGACAAATAAATGACAGAAACTGTAAACGATTACATTAATCTTGAAGAGAACGAAACGAAAGAAGAACAAAAACCTAAAGCAAAAAGAAAACCAAGACAAAGTAAAAAGAATCACAAAAGGAAGCTGAAATGGATCCAGAGGTACGAAGTGAAATATCGAGAAAAAGAGATATTCTTGCTTCAGTTGCCATGACGGTTGGTTTGGAAGAATATGTAGGAGAAAACATTAGCGCAGTTGATATTAGAAAGATGAATGATTCTGATTTAGAATGTTTATTCAAGGTTTATGAAGAAACATCTAATGAAAGATGGAATGGGAATAGCTGTTGATGGAATTGTTAAGGGACTTTCGTATTTACTCACTTTTGACAACGAAGAGTCTTTGAAGAAAGATTTGTTGAATAATAAACAATTAGGAAGGAGAATTGGGAGATACGCATCAAAAGTTTCTGAGGAATATGGAGACGTAGTAGCTTTTTTGAAAGTTGGATTGGATATTGCAAAACATGTTGTATTTACAAAAGATGAGTCAAAAACAAATGTTAAAGATGAGAAAAAATAAATGTATTTCTATTTGTTAGCATTTTGTTAGCATTTTGTTAAAAAATGCTAACATGACTTAAGAATTTGCAAGCGATTTCATAAAAATGTCAGAATCAACAAATCAGAAAATACAGAAAAAGTAGGTCAATTAAAAAATGTCCCAACCGATATCGAAAAGAAACCTGTGAAGAAAAAAGATCCTAAGAAAGCAGCCGCTGGTAAAGCTTTAGCAAAGAAGAACAAGGAAGCAAGAGAGGCGTTAAAAAAGAGCCAGGATAAGGATGAAAAAAGTGTTAACCCTTTGAGTTTTTTAGACGTGTCTAGGGGATTACAAATGACAGCCGGTTTGATAGGTTTTTGTTTCGTGATATATCATCGTTACAGATTTTTTTACCCCCCGAAATCCACCGTAGATGCAAAACATGAAATGATTGTAAAAAGTCCTGTTGAGAATAATAAAGTGGAAGAATCGACCCCAGTCAAGGAACCAAAACAAAAAAGTCAAACAAATATTGATATGGAATGATTTAAAGATTAACACATCGTATTTCAAAAATGAGCAGTGAAAGTAAACTTGTTGCTTGTGGAGAAGCAGACGAGCTTAGGATTGGAAAGCGTGTCTTCATCATCGTCATATTTTTATTTTTATTTTTATTTTTTTTCTGGGTTACGAATCAGCACACGGTGATTGGTTCATATTTTCACGTGATTTATGATGACGTTTTGTCATCACATGACTTGCCGGGCGAGCAGTTTCGCCATTTTGAAGGAGATATGTGGGCGATGGAATTGTGCGTTGCTTGCCTTGGTTGGCTCTGTGGATTCTTTTATGGACCGCTCATCCTACTTACAAACGAATACGCCGGCTGTGGTAGACCCACACTAAATTTCATTGAGCGGTTTTGGCTTGGGTCGGTCCGTTCAGCCTCGAAAGCTTTGAAAAAAGCCGCAAATGAAGCAATGAATATATCAGTGAACATATCAAAAAACATATTAATGTTCTTATCAATGAACTGCATAGCTATGCACAACTGTACAGAAATGTACGAAGATCCTGACGTCCAGAACGTTGAGAACTTGAAGGAACAAGCTGAACAAAGGGGTTCCAAATGCAAAGATCAGACCCCGAATGATATTAATGGCGAAGCAACTTCGATTCTTGGCCATCGCTTGATAGTGTATATGGAACTGTTTAGTATGAAGGTGAACTTAAAGGTACTTTGTATTCTTTTACTTTGTATTATTCTTGCTGATACAAGTAAAGCGTCAGAAAATCTGACTTTTCTTTGGAATCAACGTTTCACTCTGTTGTGCATTTGTGTTGTTGTTGCGACATTTTGGCTCAGTGCCATGAAGATCAAACAGGCAGCAGATAACGTGGCGTTATTTGAAAATTTGAACATGATTGAAGAAGAAGTGGTCGTTGGTAGATCTCGCTTTGAGCAGTTCTATTGTATTCCCAGTAATGTTTATGTGAAAGAAAATCGAACTCGTCCAAGACGAAGTCGTGAGCCAAGCCGAGTGCCTTTGAATGAACTTTCACACATTCTGAACAAGGACAGGAAAAGCAGGTGACTATTACGAGAATACATTTCAAAGAATGTCCCAGAGTCGTCAAAAGTTCATGATTATACCAGAGCTTACGTACTTCACAATGCTAATGCATTCCGTGAACGTGCGCGTAAACAACATGGAAACAATAGAAAGCCACAGAAATGCAAAGAGAAAATTAGGATCAATAAACCATCGCTGCGAGAAAGCTATAAGTTCAAAAAGAAGTTTGTCAAAAGTAAACGAGGTGCTAAGGTACGTTTGTATTTTAGAATGACTTCAAGGACAAGCATTTCGAGACCAGCTGTGTTCAGAGATAGAAATCACAAAATCAATTACTACGCGTTTTCTCTGTCAAGGGATATAGAAAAAAATCCTGGTCCTTCAGTTGTCGATCCAAACAAAACGATCATTGCACCGTACAGTCAAGGTAATGCTGCAATATTTGGAGATAATGCTGGACGACAATGTGTAGCTATGTTCCTAGCAGCTGTCATATTTAACCACACGAATTTTATTTCTTTATCAGAGGATTTGAGCGAAATTATGAATGCTGGGAACAATCTGTATTCCACTCTTTCGCAATTATCTAAGGACTATTTTTTTGCTGCTGACAGATCTACCTGGAATGGTCACAATATATGAAACTCAGTATGAGCTGCAATACAGTGAAAGTTACGTGGGTAATTTGTTTGGAACTTGCTTTCCCATCGAAGGCTTTGCTTACTGTACAACACTGACTGGGGCTTTTAATTTATTGCTCAGACAGGATTTCAGCTGCTTTATTCTGACAATAGGCTGTAGTACTGTAGCTGTATTTTGTTTGTCAGGTGGCAGGTTCAAAGTATTTGATTCTCATAGTAGAGATAGTTTTGGCATGGAACATCCTGAAGGAAAATGTGTATTAATTGAACTTCGTTCAGTTGGCAATTTATTGGAATATTTCCAGACTTTATATGTACACTTGCCCGCCATTACATTTGAAATTAAAGGAGTAAACATTTGTCTAACAGAAGACAGACACAACAGGCACAGATGTGAAGAACCTACAAATGTTCAGCAAAGAAGTAAAGCAATTAGTTGCAAATGTAAGCAGTGCTGTGCAATTTCTTTCTATAGCATTTGTTTCTCTGTAATTAAATCTTGCAGCTATTGGAATTCTGATACATTAAGTGCTGTAATTGAAAAAGGTAACACATTTTACAGGAAAATGAATGTTGACAAACACCTTGTGATAAGTGATTTACCAAATAAACTAGAGATATGTGCAGGCACTGATGTTAATGTTGTCTTTACTGCTAAAAGACAAGGAGTTCTGTCTAAGGACAAAAGTTTAAGCAAGCAGAATCTTCATGAACTTATTACACAAAACAATAGGAATAATACTGGCTTTCTGTTGCCAGCTGACAAAATAACATGTGTATAATTTATTGTTTCTTGATACAGTGTCTGATGAATAAATACAGACTGTACTGTGCTTGCACACCTCTATGGTTCTATCATTTCCATGCAGAAACTCTTGCATGAGGCAGAGTTCACTTCTTACATTCCTCACCTTCAATTTTATTTTTGTTACAAAGCACGAATACTCGAAAGCCTAATAAAAGAAACTCATTCAGTAAAAAGAAAACAGATTATTATTGGAGCAAAGGCTGGATTAATCGTGGCCTCTGATTAGAAATAAGTGCTCGTAAGTCACTCTTCTCTTGCTGGCTGACCTATCACCCCTAAGCTCAAAATGCATCTCTTAAAATGAGTCTCTTAAACTTTAAGCAAATGTATGAGTGTTCTATGAAAATTTATAATTTTATCAGGCTTCCTTTGAGCAAGGTCTCAAAAACCAAGTTCTCTATGCTGTATAATATTTTTCTGGTGAGACTGAAACCCGATGGGGTACTCCGCTATATCAGCCACATTAGGTATGTGCCGTATACATTTTTAAAGTTAGGTTATAGAAAATCAGATATCTTGGTCTGAAATAGGCTAAGCGTTTTCAGGACTGGGCAGCACACCCACCCAAAATTATGATGAGTACCCCCCTCCCACCCCCCACCCCCCCCCCCCCACTCCTGGGAGTCTCGCTCTTGTCCCTACTTTTAATGTTAGTTTATTCTCGTCTCGACCCAACTCACGCCACGAGCTCACTGGCAATTCCAGTCTTGTTAGTAATGCAAAAGAGGTGGTTGCTCTGGTTGCAATTTCTGCGGGAATTGGTTATGCTGTGAAGAAAGCTTTAAGAAAGGCAGTAACTTCAGATCCTTCTTCGAGTTTGATGAATGCGGTGAGTGGATGGGAGTTATGATTGGAGCAATTTATGCAAGAGATTATCTCAAAGATCAAAAAGTTATTCCAACTTAAGAAAATGAAAATTATTAACAAAATGATGATCATAGGTGTAACAGTATGTGGGTTTTTGCTTGGAAAAAGTCTTATTGATTTATTAAAAACAAACCGTAGCTATTGGTGCGATATTAAACGCAGGTACGTTAGCAGTTACTTGGCAAAGTTTTTGTCAGGAAAAGATCAAGACGAAGAAAGAAAGAGACGCGATTTGGCTATGGAAAAATATGAAAAAGATTACAACGATTGGAAAGAAAAAATGGGAAAAATAGAACTTTGGAGAGAAAAACGAGAAAAAGATAAAGAGAACGCTTCATATAATTTTCGAAGCACAGATGAGGCATTAAAGGCCTATGCTGAAACTCATCCGGATGAATATTTAAAAGAACCTAATTTCAATGATTATTATTCTCCAAGCAAAGACCAAAAGAATGGAGAGATGATATTCACAGGATTAACTGTAGCCGGTTTGGCTTATGGTGTCTCAAAAATATATTGACTTAATGTTTTCGTATGATGAATAAAATCATACGAAAATGGCAGAAATAGATCTTTTGATCCTAGTACACATGACGGAGATGGGGATGGTGAAGACATTCCATTGAGACCAACTAGTTCTCGCGATACAACTTTGAATCCTTTTCAACACCGCGATACACACGATACTGAAGAAACATCGTTTGGCGGAGATTCAGAAACAGATCTATTATTGCCTGATACTCCAGGAAATAATCAAGAGTCTCAAAATTTCTTAAAAAAAGTATGGCCTGGCACTAATTTAAGTAAGTTACATTATGATTAAGATCGATTTGGGAGGCACTGGGTTTCGCTAACCTTGAAAAATTCAGCAAAATTCTTTATAGACGAAGATGGAAATTTATCACCTGAAAAATGAGGAAATAAACCATCTGGAAAACTACTCACTGTGTTAGGAAAGACATCGATAGAGATCATGGATGACAACGATCGAAAAATAGAATGGAACAAGAAAAAGGAAAAAGAACTAAGAGAGGGAAAAGAAAAGAACGACGATTTGAACAGAAAAGTGAAGAAACTTAAAGATGAAAATGAAAGGTTGGAGGGCATCATATCTAGAAAAGACGATTCTATTAATGAACTTAATAATAAGCTAAAAAATTCGACTACGCTTGAAGAAAGGAAAAAATTGGAGCAAGGAGAGAAACTGATGAACTAATAAAACGGAACGATGAAAGGATTAAGGAACTTCAGGAAGAATTAAAAAACCCAGAAGATATTGAAAAGAATGAAGAATTAAAACAATTACAACAAGAAAACGAAAGATTAAGAGGAGTGAATGAACAAATTTTCGAAAGGTTAAGTCTCAAAGAAAAAGTTAAATATATCTTCAAGAAATACGGCTTGTCTGCTGTTGGTGTTTTAACAGCTGTAGGAACCATAATTGGTGTTATCGTATCAAATCTCAAAGCAGGTTTATCAAAGGTGGCAAAAGGTGTTGGAGATGGACTTAAAGAGATTGGAAAAAAGTTGGCTGGTATTCTTCCTGGAATGGTTGGAGCAATAGTTAGCTTTTTGTTTAAGGCTGCTAGAGAAGCTATCGGTTTTCTTTTGAAACACGCTTGGTTATTGATTCTCCTTGTCGTAACTTTTGTCATTGAACAATTTAAGAATAAAAATAAAAAGTAATAAATATGTATCAGACAAACTTATTATTAAGGTTAAAAGCTCATAGGAAAAATAGTAAAAATCAGGTTGTAAGTGTGGCAGCAAAAGTAAAACTCGCAAAACAAATCCAAGGAGCAAAATTATTTGAGGTTATTTCTTCCCATACGCAACCTCTCCTTTAATCATTCGTTGTGACCTAGTGGATGAGAGTTCGTTCTTCTCAAACATGAGTGAAGTAGAAGAAGTGTTAGAGAGAGTCAATGATACAGATAAATTCTTGATTGTAGAGAACAGCATACCATCTGTTAAAGCGCCCATAAGTAGCAGAAAAAGTCTAATAAATGACTTCATGATTGAAATTGAAACATTTAGAGATAAAGCCATCTTTAACAGCGGATCAATTTCAGAGGCATTCGCTCAAATTGCTATTCATCATACAGAAAAATAACTTAACTTAAGAGAATGTTAAATGAATGATAACAAAAATGAGTGAAGTTACTCGGAAAGAAGGATTGTACCCTGATATTCCAAAGGATTCTAACGCTTTCAGGCTAAGTGTTTGCTCAAGAATTCTCAAAATGATGAATATAAACTTGGAAAGTGATACCAAGAAGAGAAACGAAAAATTAAAAAAACACTCTAGACTTAGAACAGTAAACATATTTTCATCAGCTGGCGCTTCAGTTTTATCAGTTTCTGGAGCAGGTGTTTCAGGAACTGGTTTTGGAGTTATTGTTGGTGCTCCTCTCATCGGAGTCGGTGCACTCTTAGAAGTAACATCTCTAGTAGCTATTGCGCTCAACAAGGAAGCCATAAGAAAATTAACGATCTACGAAAAGTTAATATCACTTGGTCAATCAAAAATTAGTAGCATTCATGAAATGGTAAATAAAGCACTTTCAGATGAAAACGTTTCTGAGGAAGAGTTTAGGAAAATGAACAACGAATGAAATGATTATGAATCGAAAAGAAACGAAATTCTTAAGGTTCCAAAAAAGGGAGGAACGCTAAGGGGATCGCAAAGCATGAGAGACTTGACAGAAGAACTTTTGAAACTTCTTCGACAATCGAAAATTTCTTGAATATAGACAAAATAACTTTTGAAAATTTATTGGATAAATTAGCCATTGACATAAACATTAGCATTAGAACTCGAAATATGGACCAAAGAATGGAACCAAGCGCTCCACCAGCATATGAAAATGTTACTTAAAAGTTTATTGTTTCGTATTAAAAAATACGAAACATGAGCAAGAAAGCAATACTCAGCGAAAGAGATAAACTAAGAGCAGTAAGTTCTGCTAAAAACTTCGGTTCAGATCTAGCTGGTGTGCCAACAACAGATGAATCTACCATTTTTCACAAAATGTTTCCAAAAGTAAACATGCAAGAGTGGCTTGAGAAAAAGAAAAAGGCTTACGATATGTTCAAGAAACATTTCCCTGACGCGAACGATGAAAAGTTTCTTGCTGTTGATGAGGGTGATGGAGATGGAAATTTTTCAATCGAGTGGAAAGACTTGAAAAATGGAGAAGGTGCAACAAGGGTCATTTGGAAAGATGGAAACTTTTTGGTTGATCCAAAATCATTTTCAGAAGATTTGAAAGAAGATTTGGGAAGAAGAGTTTTATTTCCATTCACATTATTATTGACGACGGAAACTTATAGCCTCCATCCAACACCTTTCAATCATTCCACTAAACCAGTTCCAACAGATTTGAAAATTTACGTCACGCCTGAAAAGTCCTTTGTTGCAAAAATGAAAAATGTTTTCATGAATGAAGCGCTAACGTTTACAACTGCCAAACAGGCCAAAAAGTGGTTAGCAGGACCTGACATAGAATTTTGGCTGCAACAACTAAGCTTCGCTGTTTTGTGTGCCACTTGTGGATGTGGTATTGGCCTTGATGAAAATTATTCAAAAGTAGTTCAAAGTTTGATTGAATTTCATGTGTATTTCACGATACGAAGAATTCTTTATGAGTTAGGAGTCGCTTTGCCTAATACAAATGCTTTTAACGCGTTGAATAATCCTGTCGGATTCCGCTTATGATCACGTTCACGGTCATTATTCAAATACAAGAACAAGTCCTTGGTTTTCGAACGAGGACGCAAAGTGGCCTGGTGGTGGATTACACTTTTCAGACGAGAGTGGATCGTCAAACAAGGTCATTCAACACATTCTAAACAACTTTCATAAAGGTAAACAACACGAGTGGTTTGCTTTGAGAAAGGGCAAAGGAATTACAAAAGCAGGACTTGGAAGGCTCAATAGGAGTATCGAAGCTTTTGTTTATTGCGTTTTGGGGGCACAAGCGAACGTTAGGAATCCGATCGTTGGAGACGGAGGTGGAGTACAAGAAGCACAACAAGAAATGTTGATTTTGTTCGAAAGTGCCGTAATCGAAGAAGACATTTCCAAAAGCATCTCAAGGTATCAACTTGCTGTTCAAAACGCAAAGGTTAAGCTAGACTTTGCAATCACACCTGGAACTTGGTTGCTTCCTTCAAAGTTAATTATAAACACTGGAAGGGTTGATGGTTATAACAATAAGCTACAAAAGGCTATGGATGACATGAGGTTTGGGTTGAATGATTCAGTAAACAAGAAGGAAGGCAAATTAGTCATGAATGCTGGCAAAGCCAAGGATGAAAAACCAATCAAAAGCGTGAGTCATAGTCACATCAAGGTTGAAAATCAAGAACCTATCACACAAGTAGGGTCAGTTACGAATTACTCAGCAAGCGCAAAGGTTCACGAAGAAAAATTAGCTTTAATCACTGTGCTAGTTGGTGCATCTGCTTGGTGGTTATTTTGTTAACACACACATTTCGAAACTGAAAAAAAGCTAAAAATCTGCCTGACTGACGCGTCAGTCACCTGAAAATAACCAAATTTCTACTTACGGAATTCACATGCTAACAAATATCATCTGGCGCGTCGAAAAATTTAATGATGAGCAAGCCTTCGTGATTAATGACCGTTCGTTCTATTGTGGTGGAACAGAACACCTAAAATCCTTGTTTTGCTCGCAAATTTCCTTAATCATAGTTATCTTACCGCTAAAAGTCCTAAATGGAACGCAACAAAACTTCAACATTTGAAACTCAAACAGCAAGTCGTACAACGATACCAAAAGCGTGGCATGACTTCTGGATATGCCACATTACTCGATAACTTCCTTGAATGCAAATATTTGAAGTTGTGCCTTCGCTTGCTTCAACAAACGCCCTTGGTCGTAATGTAACAGAAGTGTTGACTGCTCTCGTTCTTTTATGGCATTGTTGATCTTGCTTATAGCCATAATGAAGTGTGCGGCGTCACTCTCGTCAGTGCTCAGGCTTGAAAACTCCGGCAGTGAATTGCTCTCTTGTTTGATGTGCTTGATTGAAGATCTGAGTTTCTGCTCTAGTTCTTCCTTCTTAGCGGCTCTCTTCTTGGCCTTCAAGTCTTCTTCTTTGTCATCCTCCGTCCTTTCGTCAAGCACCTTTCCTTCCAGTTGGTAGTAAAAACTCTCCAACTCGTTTTTCAGTATTGGATAATTAGACGCCAATTGGCTCAAGACACGCCAAACATCTTGTAACATGACGTTAGTGCCCATCTCAGTCGAAAGTTTTATTGCGAGTTGTTGAGTAACGCGAGCTGTTGTTAGCTTCATGAAGAAGTTAGTCATGAATTATTTAGCAACGCTAATCTTTTCACACCTGTCGAAGTCAACAATTTGATCAACAAGCGGCGTAAGCAAATAATTAAATTCATAACCAAATTAGTTATGAATTATTTAGTAACGCTAATGTTTTATTAAACTATGGTCTAGTCATAAACACCTTAAAATTCTTGCTTACTTGGATATAAACCTCTCACCTTACAAATCTTAGAACTATGTTTGTGATAATCATGTTTGCAAAAACCCTTTCCTCCACAATCTCAGCAATAATATTTCCTCCTACCATGTGTGCAAAACAAATCACCTTCACAATCCCTACAAGATTGTTTGTATCTATTGTGTTTACAAATCTGAGACCCCTTGCAAATCTTGCAAGTATACTTAAATTTTTTGTGAATACAATAATAGTCTTTGTTCCTCTTAGGCGCTCTTTCCATAGCTTTAGCTAAGACGAGGTCTTCATCGTCTAACTCTTCATATTTAATTTTGGGAATATTTTTATTTTCCATACTTGATTAAGAAATAATGTGCTCTTAAGCCAAAAAATCTATTTTGAAATCACATTCCAAACATTCCAAACATTCTTTCCTTAAGTGTATACTTTTCCATCGAAAATAAAACACTTTTAGCCCATTTTCACCCAAAATCATGAAAATGTGCCAGAAACGGCATTTCTTATCTACTTCTTCGTTTAGATCCTCTTCAACACTTACATCCATGCTGCTGTTTGATGTTTCGTTAGATAATAATTCTTTTATTATCTCAAAGAAGAATGGTACAATAATGTAAGCCACAACTATAGTGCTGTCATTTACCTTTGCTTTTGTCAAGGTAAACTACAGGTTTAATTATTCCCATATCCTCTATTCTAATGAACGAAAAATATAATTCAAAATGTGCCTGAACATCAAACGCATATTCAAGCTCTGCATGGACACAATGAAAACTGGCGCGTGCGATTCGTGCTTACCTTTCGCCAACTTCGCGTGGAGGACGGGCGTTCTTGTGGGGTTTTCCACACTGTTGGGGCCGAAAGCGGCAGAAGTCTGCGTCTGGGGCCTTCAATGTGAATGGCCCTTTCAAAACATTCGTCATCAAAGTGGTCCGAACAGACCATGAACCTCCCTTTTGCGGTGAAATTCGCCCGGTGAGTCTTGATGAATCTGACCCACTTATCACGGTCTACCTTGTTCACAGGGCTGCAGTGTAGTGATATACCAGCCCAATGATCTGAGGAATTGCTGCATCCTTGAACAACACATCGACCACCCGGCATTATTCAGTTAAGAACGTACGAACATAACAGAAATTCAATGAGCAGGGTTTTCGCGGGTTGAGAGTTTGACGTCATTTCCGCCGCACAACCTTGGGCTTGGGACCGAATGAACAGGAACATGATCGAGGAATGGCGGACACAAAATATCGAGATTTACTGTCAAAATAAGACGTTGTTCCATGTTCATATCGAAAAGCGGTTTGGTATGGTGTGTGCAAAGTATGTCAGGTTTCAAGAAATGTAAAGAGAACTTACTCTGGAAGTTTGATCGTACTGGCACTTTGTGTGTTTTCTTTCATTAACTCAATATGTTTCTCCTATCAGTCTTTCGAGTATTCGTGCTCTGTAACAAATATAAAATTGAAAGCGAGGAATGTCACACGAGAGATGTTTACAATATCACTGCGGTTTTGTTCACAGTGTGTTCAGTCCATTTGTGACTGCCAACTCCATCCTCAGAATTATTTTGGTGTATTTTTCATTTCTGGTATTCAATGACCATTGCGAAACAAAGACTACATGATTGAATGAAAGAAACACTTCAACAGGCAATGTACGATACGCAGAAGAATTTTATGAGGCAACAGATGTCATGTACAGAGTAAAGCATAAAGTGTCATTGTTTTACAGCTAAAGCTCACCGTAGCTTTGGTTTCTGTTTTCGCCCTGTTATCTTCCCAAAAGTATTTTGTGTCACCACAGAAAGTTTCGTCGGGACTAAATATTTATCGGCGACAGCAGTATCCATCAAATACTTGTTTACGGCTATTCTCAAAGTTTCCGCGGTGAACGTGAGCCAAAATCGTTCCCGAAAATCCAGTTTATCCGTGCATATTCCACGGAGCCAAATGGTGTTGAGTTTGGATGGGATGCAGTTAACTTTTACACACAAGTAACGAGCAATTCACTGGCCACATCTCGAGTTGTTTAGCAAAGTCAATTACGTCATCGCCCAGCACGTGATAACATGAACCAATCACCGTTTGCTGACTCTCGACCCACAAAAAGGAAAAAAATAAATAAATAAAAATTTGCGTTTTTAAGCTCGCTTGGGCCCCAGGCCCCCACGAGCAATTATGCTACTCACAAATTTTGGTGCATGAGTGCTGTGTATAGGAGACTAAATACAAGAGATTTAGACATGCGAAACTTTTGAAATGAGATAGCTCATATGCAGCCAGGCATTTATTCAGTGTCACAGGCAGGATGCCATGCTGATCACGCCCACTTCGAAAAATGTGCTTTCAGCACAGTTAAAAAAAAAGATATTATTCCGATATTTCAACTCGATTGTATTGCACTATCAATTAGTTACTAAATATTTAATTACAGCGGACGATTCAACGCAGTTCTTTTCTGTGAGCAAAACACTCATGTTTGTATTTTTCAGACAATCCTGGACAAAATTGTCGGGACAACAGACATGATTTGTGCCTGTCACATGACAATAACACTCCCCCTCCCTCCTCCCATTTCAATGTTGAAAAGCGGAGAAGCAAGGCATGATGTGTGTGCGTTGTCAAGTTTTTGTCTTCAACATTGTCGAGGGGGGAGGGGGGATACAGAACCATTGAATCTGTAACCTAAGAGCCGTTCAGGATACTGTGTTCCACACAATTTTTTCCGGGATTGTAGGTCAGGAGAAAGGATGTGGAGAAGAGCAATCCTGTTGAGTATGCCAAATACCAGGATGTAGAAGAGCAATCCGTTCATCAATAAAAACTCCGAGAAACTTTGTGACTTCGACTTGTTTTATAACTTTGTTGTCTATAACTAATGGAATATGTAGTCCCAGTTTCTTTAGTTTAGGATGGAAGATCATATAGTTAGTTTTCCCGACATTTAATGATAATTTATTGGCCCTCAGCCAATTCACAACATGTGCAAGTTCGTCATTTAACACAGATGTTAATTAAGGTTTTGTAAATCTTCGCAAACGTCCGAGAACTGGGGTTATCAAGAATTAGCCGAGCTGGGCAAGCACCCCGACAAATGCCCGTTTTCGGGCCGGTCTTATTTAGCCACCAAGTGCAACGATTTACTTGTAAACCCTTGAAAACAGACTGCATGGCACACACTTCTTTCAGTCAGCATGATACATTTATTAGAACTTCTTTTTATTACGTATTACGAATCAAATACAAAATCAGGTATGAACTGATGTGGATAACGTGAAATGATCTTCACAGTGTAAAGGCAAATTTTGCAACCGCATAACGGAAAATGATCTGGACGTCAAGATAAGATTGTTGTCTAGCTTGAGTGCGTATTGGAGCGCGCTATGAGAGACATGTTTCTCAGGCTTAGCTGAGACACCGCTATACAAATCTGAATGTCAGTTTACACAATGAAATTTCTACAGAAACATATTATTCAGTACATTGGCATCTTTGTGTGTCTCTTGGAGGTTGTCAATGGCCCATTTAAAGGCCGACGGTACACTATCCTCGGAGCACTTGCTCCAGATGCCAATATTTCTGTTGGCCAGCTGCCGCCTTTGCACTGGAGTCAAGGAATCCTCCCAGCGCTTGTCCAGTGTCTTGCACATCACTGTCACTTGCTCTTCTCTCCAGAGAAGCGGCCTGACAGTGATGCTTCCATCTTGATCAGACTCCTGAGATGACATCAATGACGAATGGAATGCTTACCTTAATTGTTCATCAAATCCATTGCTTGGAGTCAGTTGATGCTTGAGTTTCTGAAAATAGTTGCCGAAAGGAATTTTATGAGACTTTGTAAATATAGGATGTTACATGGCGGCGCGAAGATATGGACAACCTCGTTCTTAGGTTCTTTCATATCCTGCCCCCGCCCCTGAAGAAAGACCCTGGTTCAGGCTGGTCACGTGTTGGCCAGAATCTGGCCAGTTGCAAAGAAGGAAACAAAGGGAGGGGCCGTTAAGTCCGAAATTTACCTTACTTTGTCTACTGGGGAAGGAAAAAATTTGGATACAAAAAAGTTAACACCTCCCAGGTGTGTCGCACACCCGAAAAAAGTTTATGGTGCGTCTGAACAACAAGTCAAGTTGTAGGCTTTATAGTTCTGTGGGAGACTCACCGCAAAAACGTACAGTATGCGGAAAACTAGGCCAATAGGGCACTTCTCAAAACAGCGGAAGAGTTTTACAGCAGCTCATTGCCAAGGAACCAAAAAGTGGTGTCTCTGATTTCCCTGTCTTTGTAACTTTGTCTATTCTTAGGTTGCTCAATTTGTTCTGTTTTTTTTTTGCCGAAGTTCTATTGATTTCATTGTTTTCTACAAAGAACGGCTGTCCTTATTTTATTGAACTGCCGTCCACGTCCTGACAACGATGTAAAAAATAAGCATTTGAAGTTGTACGCGAGAGCACGGTTACCCCGAGAACATGTCAATTTCAGATATTCACGTGCTTCTTTTGTCTTCTGTGATCAATTTTATTGTTTTGCCGACGTTGCCGTTGTCCTCTCGCATCCTGTATCTTAAAGTCCCTATTATGATATTTTGCTCTCTCTCTCAACAAACCGTAACAACAGCGGCATTTCCTGTCCCTTGAAAAAAGGCTATTAAAGAAACATGAAACCTGGTGTCAAAAGCCTTTCTTCTGAAAGGATTGAAATCTACCTCACATTTTCTTCTCTTTCAACTGCTTTTTAAGTCTGAACAAGGGCTTTTCAATTTGGGGCTACTAGTAGCATTTCGTGGAACAAAAGCGCTGGAAGAAAGTGAACTGAGAGACTTTCCGTATCCCGTTGACAGCACAGCGATAGTGCCTCCAAAGTAAACTGCTTTCAAGCTCTTGACTTATTGAGGTTTTAAAAGGTTTATGCTCCAGTACATGTCTGCTATTGACAATTGCAAAATGAAGCTTGCCAAAAAACGTGACTGATTTGTGTTGTTTGTGCGAGCCTTGTTTTGATTTTGACAAATGCACAGCGTGACAAATTTCTTTGACAGGGAGACCCCTCCCAACAGATTATCTTTGTGAGCAAGGCACGTGACCAGCCTGAACCAGGGTCTTTCTTCGGGGGCGGGGGCTGGGAGATGAAAGAGCCTGGGAACGAGGTTGAAATCACGCCATCGATATCCTCACTGGTGAGTTCGTATGAATTTTACACATGGTATATATTTCAGTAAAACACACGTGCCTATATAATAAAAAATGTTAAACGATTTGCAGGCGAAACGACTGGTAACCGGCATCTACTTGACTGATAATCCACTACACGTATATTTTGCTGAACTATGGGTAACGAAGGCTAAATAAGACCATGAATTCTCATACCCTTTCTCCCCTCTGAATTTTCCTGTCTTTTCCGATAATCATCGCTGTTTCCTTCGCTCACTCTTTTCAGCCTCTTTTTAGATGTTGCGTATGTAGCAGATATAGCATTTTTATGAAAAGGAACACAATAAGCAAACATCAATTGCAGTGGTGTAACTTGAGTTCATGTCATGGAGCTATGCGTCTGGCCACGCAGTTCTAAAAAGATTGGCAGTGAATGAGTTCATGTTTGTGTGGAAAAACATTTGTCATTTACCTACCCTGAATTCGTCTTGTGTCACATCTGGGGTCTGATCTAATGCCGCCTATCTCCTGTACTTCTTTCAGCAGTTGCTCTGCCACTCGCCGATTAATACATACATACATACATACATACATACCTACTTTTGCCCACTTGTGGGGACTATAGTCTCATACCTACATTATGGGGACAGTCACTTCCAGAAAAGCTAGAGTTAAAATATTGTCACGATTTTAAAACACACTTGGAGAGCTTTAAATTTAAGTAATAAAATCTAAGGACCTTGGAATACGGCACTGTGTGGACATATACACTTTTTACTTCTGGGGACTATGAAAATTCACCAGCATCGTGGGGACATGATTTTTAAGATGTAATAAAACGATAATTTGTTGGCCCTAAAGCCCACCTCTGTCAAAAACATATATTTGCCCCGTAGTCCACCTCGAGACCAGACTTTGAAGTCTGTTATTGCCAGTTTAGTTGTGGGGACTGTAGTGTATGTAATTGTGGGGACTAAAATTATGTAAAGAAAGAAACGCCAACTTTATTCAGTATTCTGAATTATCATGAACGTTTGATACATTGAAGTACCTTATTGTCTTGCACACAACTGCACTAAACCTTTGTAGAAATAGAAAACACCAAAAAATGCTAACAGATAACTATTTCGAGTTCGATGTTGGTAAAGTTTTACTCTGTTCTGGTGAGGCAGTAGCCTGCGTCGCATCTGAACTTCACACCTGTATACCTGGGCATGCTCTCTCACGCATTTTTCTGTTTCAGAACTTTTGCTCTGGAAATTACATTCTTCACAAAATATTTAACTGAAGTCCAATCACGGTTTTTAAGCACTCCACTGCTCTTCTTCAGGCAGGCCTCACATTCCCGTTTTCCCGGAAGGGTTCCCTTCTTCACGAAGTCCCCAAGAAACTTGAACACTGTTTCTTTTTCTTCTCTCGTCCATAGTTGATGCGTTTTCTTGTTTCTTTTTCCTGTACCACAAAACAAATACAATAGATATTCTGCCCTGCGAGAAGAAGTCTTCTTCTTTGTCGGTGTAGCGGTAAAATGTGTTATGTATCAACCTAAGGTTACGTACTATGTAGAGTTGGTTACGAGGATATAAGTATTTTTTACTTTAACTCAAAAAAGTTGTATATGAATAAACGCTGAATTTTTACGCTCAATACAACAGCAAACAAAATACTGACATACCAATGTTCTCCTTTTCGTGTTCTTGACTCTCTGCTGATAATACAACAAAATGTATATCAGTAGCTTTCTGCAAAGTTTCTTACAAGTAAACCAAACTGAAAAAAAAAGAAAGGGCCAACACCAACCAAAAAACGCATTTAAAACCAATCCGTTGTCCCTGTTTGGTGTAAATTAGTATGCCATGCCACCTCGTGAAGCTTTGTTTTTTAAATTATAATTACAATTACATTACATTTTTTCCTAAACGATTTGTGTACAATAAAATCTAAATTCCAGTTTCACACGATATAATAACCCATGTGTGGTTAAACAAATATGGCCAAGCATTCGATAGTGGAGGACTTTAAAACATGGCTTTAGGGTTGGTTCTCACAAACCACCAAAAAGGACTGCACCCACGACACACACAGCTCTTACCATTGCCCTTGGCCTTCTGCGATGTCTTTTTCTTCTTCTTCTTTTGCTGCTCCTGCTGCAACTCCACCAGCTCTTCTTCTTCTCCACGAGACTTGGTACCAGCTAAATAAATTCATTAAACATCTTTTTATCATATATGAATGCACTTGCAAAATACATCAAAAGTCAGTTTAATTAAACGAGCTCCTTTTCACAACCCTTTGCTAATACAAAGAGATAAAATTTTGCCATACGCTGAGTACCAGGCTAAGCCGTCAGTCAGTTGTCCATTAACTGTGACCAAAACAAGAGCTCCTTATTAGTGAAAAGTAACACATTACAAGACTTTCTGTTTTCTGCATATCTAAATACGATGCAAAGCAAAACATTAATTTGGAGTTCATTTTAGTAAAAACCAAGGCATTTTTTAAGCAAAATTATATATGCATGGCAAGCAGTCAGGTGTCGCGGTACTCCCGCGAAATTCATAATGTATTTCGCAGCCCCAAAGTAATATTTTACCTCAAATTACTCAATGTTTCAGCTCAGCGTTGCAGTGGCCTTACAGGGTGAATTTTAGGTACACTTTTATGCACCAAGCTGAAGCAAAACTTTGAAATACGTGAGTTTTTAATAATGTGAAGACACGTGCAGTTCAGCAAAAAATATGCAAATTCGATGTCCAAAGAGGCGGGGCTTGCCCTTTTTTAGCGCGGTTTCGTGTTTAACAATGAAAATACGCAACGACACACAAAGCTCTTACAATTGCCCTTGGACTTCGGCGATGTATTCTTGTTCTTCTGCAGCAGTAGCTCCTCCTGTTCCTCTTCACGAGACTTGGTACCATCTAAATAATTTTATAAAATGCGTAATTAACACGTATAAAGGCACTTACACAATATGTAGAGCTTCGAAGCTCAATTTGAACAACTTCTTTTTGCAACCCTTTGCTAAAAGAACGAGATCAGATACAAACAACACCAACTAATATAAATATTTTGAAACCAGGAAAATGCAACTAAACTACAGCTCTTACAATTACGATTGGAATTCTTCTGCTCGTGCTGTTGCTCCTGCAATTCGTCCTCTTCTTCCTCGTCCACCTCTCCACAATGAGGCTCGGAATCATCTAAATAATTCGATTACATGTTTTAAGAATATACGGAAACGCTCTACTCTGTATGCAAATGTGGCATGTCGGATCTCTCAAAATAAGAACTAGATAAAAAAGCAAGACAAGGGAATCAGGTAACATAACCGCATAAAATTAATATTGAATATCCAATTTTCATAAATTGTCTTGACATATAAGGAGATGGAAATAAGAAAATCAACTTCGACTTTCTATCGATTTATAGTTACAGCACTTCCGATTTCTTCTTTCCGATATCTGATCAAAACCATAAATACACTGGCCAGTTTCCCTTTTCCATCCGCTGACAAACGACAGAATACGAGCGCATGCTTTGCGCCATCCGAATTTAGAGATCAATTTTCGTAAATACAAAAATTGACAAATTTTCCCGAGGGGAAGGGAAACGGCTAATCTGTCTCTGCTGTTAAAATTTCCGAGGCAAGAGGCCCGACATTTCGACCTATCCTGCCATTCCACAAGCCACATGACCACATGCGGCACTACTGTCCCCCGCAAGTGCAAAGAACAAAACTTTTTTTTTCAAAGTCGGCACTTTAGTACTTAATGGCATCAACGGAAGGTTCTCTTTTTCCTAATTCGATACATCGGGCAATTCGACATTTTTTGTTCATTAATAGATTGAGGAAAGTAAAACGGATGGTTCTTTAACAGTATAACACGGATTTTTTTTGCTCCAGAATTTACGATGGTTTTAATCAACAGATATTTCAGTGACTTGTCTTTGGCCATCCACATTCTAAATTAGATGTCTTTCATACTATAATAGCTCCATCAACCCTCGACCAATAAACCCCATTTCCTCCGAGGTCAGTGCTCACCCTATCCTAACCCCTAATTCCCTACTCGCTCTGACGAAGAGCTATCGCTCACAATTTTAGCTCAGAAATGTTAACGGCATCCAGTTTTCATACATCTAGCCCTAGGCAATTCATCATGTTTTTCCTTCATGCCGACGCAGTCCAAAACAAGTTATCCCAAGTATTATCTTTCCATTGTACTGAGTATAGAGTTTAAAACTCGACAACAGCCTTGTGGCTGGGCCAAGTAAAACGCACTTAGTGTCAAATTCTAAGTAAGGTATGTTTTAATCGCCTAGTGCGATTGTTCAAATTGATAGTGCAGTTTAAGAAAACACCTTGCAAACTTCTCCAGTTTAGCATTGGAAAGCCACAAAATAAAATAATTGCTCCATGGTTGACTGGGGGTACAAACTTTTATTTCCATATCCGAGTTACCAAAAATGGAAAATATGCAACCTCGTGTTACTCTGCACCTTACCTTCAATCGGCTCAATGTCCACGTCAATATCAATTTCATCAAGAGACTTTCCAGCCCACTGTCCAGTTTTGCCTTCGTCAACAGTAGTTAAGATCTTGCTCATTTTTGCAAGCTCAATGGTAGAGTCATGCAATCGGTAATACTGCCTGTATGTCGTGACCCATGTGTCGTGCAAGCCAATCGAGCTCATTCTCTTGCAGATCCAGGACCTGTGATACTGTGGCCACATACTTTCTTAATTTGGTACTTGTTACAGCTTTTGGCTTCGACAGAGCTAGCTCTTTATTTTTGGCAACCTTTCTCAAACACTCCCATGGGCTGACATGCCCCATACCTCCGCCCCCAGCTGTGGCAAATACGTAGGGGTTGTCCGGGAGAATACCTACTTCGGCCCTCTTTTCAATAAGAACATCTATTCCACATTTTGCTTCCTTTGTTAGGAGAATTGGAACTTTCCTCCCTCGCTTTCCCCTGACTTCAACCATGTCGAGTCTGCCAATAAACGTGGTGAAATAGAAAAATTAAGGTACCGCCCGCTAAATACTGTATTCCGGTATAAGTCCCGGTTCCCACCCCATATAAGCTTATCTACTGGTTAACACACACACACACACACACACACACACAAACATACATACAAACTTTATTTCATTTCGGATTTCCTAGAGTAGCATACATGATGCTAGTATCTCCGAAAACTTAGATAAAAACACATTAAAAAAAACTAAAAGATTATATAACTACAATGAAATATGGGTAATGATAACAAACTATTAAAAAAACTATCATGAAATTGTTTTTTCTATACAAAAAGTGTAACACGTCTTGCGTGGGTTTTAAAACTCCGTAAAGATACAGCGGCTCTAGCATTGTCAGTGATGCTATTCCAAGCTTTAGCGGCAGTGTATTTTACTGATTTAAGTCCAAAAGAAGTGGTTCTCACCCTTGGCAATTCCAGTTTTCTAAGACCTCTTAAGTTGTGTACATTGGGTCTTAGAGTGAACATGGATGCAAGATAGTCAGGTGCCATCTTGGCCAAGCATTTGTAGATTATGACCAGCATATCTTGTATTCGTCTAGTTGTAAGGTTAACCATTTTGAGCCTGGAGAGTAACTCATTATACGTGCTTGTAGAGTCATTTAAAACAACTCGCAGCACTTGCTTGTTGAGCAGCTCCAACTTGTCGGCGTTTCGGGCTCCACAAAAATCCAAACGCTGCTACAGTACTGGAAAAGCGGTAATATAAAAGCCTTGTATAATCGTACCTTGATCTTACATGAAATTAAGTTTCTAAAGCGCTTTATAACCTGAAATTGCTTATTTGGCTGTTTACAAATGTTTGCGATTTGCTTATCGAAACTTAGATTGCAGTCAAGATTGCATCCAAGTAAATCAGTATTATAGTATCTTTCAATGTATATCCCGTCTACTACAAAAGGAAAGTTGTGGTCTGTTGATCCAAGAATAAGTGCCTGAAATTTGTCTGGATTGGCCATAAGGCCATTATTGCTGAACCAATTCATATCCACTGATAATTTACTATTTAACCTATTGTAAAGAGCTACGGGATCAGTGCCTGAGCTGTAGAGCTGTTGATCATCAGCATAAGCATTTATTTTAACTTTAGTAATGAAGTAAAAAAGATCATTTAAAAATATATTAAAAAACAAGGGCCCAAGTACACTGCCTTGTGGAACTCCTCTAGTATTATGCTCCCATGATGATAGTGCATCGCCAATTTTTATCCTCTGCTGTCTTCCTTGGAGGTAGTCCTTCATTAGTAAACATCCTTGACAGTCTGACCATATGCTCGTAGCTTAGCAACAAACAATGAGTGTGGTAGGCTGTCAAAAGCCTTTGACAGATCCATTGCCACCATAGCTACCAGCTCCCCATGATCAAGGGACTCTTTCCAGTCCTCGACAAGTCAAAGCAAGGCGGTTTGACAACTGTAGTCTTTCCTGTACGCCAACAGAAAGTCTGACAGAAGCTGCTTGAAATGGACCAAAAGCTGCGATGCCAGAAGCCTTTCATATACGTTGTTCAGTGCTGGTAATACTGATACTGGTCTGTAGGAATTCTTGCACATGTCGTCGCCTTTGCTTTTGAGCAGAGGAGTGATTTGTCCCTTCTTCCAGACAGACGGGCATTTACATTGAAATAAGGAGTGGTTAATTAGATTAGTCAGAGGTGCGGCAATAACAGTAGCAGACTCGCGTAGCAGCCTTGGAAGAATGTTATCGTGACCGGGAGATTTCTTTGTTTTCACCTCATTTAGTAGCTGCTCGACACATGCGACACTTGTGGGCTGAAAGCCAAACCTGGATGCTTCATTCTCATTTGTGTTCTGCAGTATGGCTTTGATGCTTGGATGATTTTCAAAATTCTCCCCATGAACATCGCTGGATGGAACTTTGATATGGATCACTCTCACTAAATAGAACCCAGAAGAAAGAGCAGAATTAAGTAACAGTAGTTTATTATCCTTGCTGACATTTGAGCTTCTAAATTATTATTTTCAACTTGTGTTCTGACTTACCTTTTTGATACATCCCACTCCAGATCTACCACTGCCAACTTGGTTCGAATATGATGCTGGAACAAAAGAACATTCAAATTATTATATTGCTCTAAGTGAGCTGGCTGGTTACAGTAGTTTTCGGAAGCATACTGCGGCAAGTTATTCTTATATCATGCGCCCAGTGTTCATGAATTTGCCTGGGATTTAGGCCATTTGGTTGGGTCATTGCCGTGTTGAAGCGAAACCTTTTGTATTTCAAAGTTGATACCAGTGCTCCCGAAGACGGGTGGACGATGGGTTCTGCTTCGAATCGGCCGCTTTGAGCTTTTGCACATTGAAAACAACCTTCGGTTTTAATTGCGCCAGTCCAGCAACCAAACAATAGGTCCTCTTGTTTCCTGCGCTTGCTTAATTAGCCAACAGGGTTTGTGGTGCCCTTTGAAAGCGCATTTTGAATCTTTGCACTTACTTTATATTTACTCATGCATATTTTCCCGATTTTTCTGTCCGGTTTGTTCTTTCGAACGTGGAATAAAACCTCATAGAGCTTTGGTCTTTTTAAACGTGTTTCCTCTGAGTTTTCCCGAAGAGACTGTGCATGTCATGCAAATTGAAAAAACAAGTTTTGTTTTTCCCGCCCAAACACATTTTATAAACCACGCGACCATAATTCAAACGCAAGTATAAAGAATCCCTTGCATCTCTGCTGCCCTTGGGTTTCCCCCACTCACTTGAAGTACAACACATGATTTAATGCAGTAACATATCTAGTGAGCGACTTCTTTATCATTTGACTTCTTATTCACCGAGAGCTCGGGCAGTCTGACTATTTTCTGTTTCCTGCCACTTGTTGCCGTCCTGCCATCATGTGCTGGGCTGGTACTTTCCCTCATCTTTTCTTCCATGGCGGTCATTCTGCGATCCAACACGTTAAATGCGGCATCAATTTTGCCTACCATTGCGTCCTCCATTTGTTTTAGAGTGGAAAAAACTTCGTCTGTATGCTTCCCGAGGATGAAGACACGGAGCCACCCCCTACCGAGTCATGGGAGGATGATGCAAATGATAGAGATGGGGATGAAGATTTCCGATATTGCCGAATCGGCGGAAGCAACTCATGCTCACAAGTCTCAAGCATCCTGCTCAAAGTTGTAAGTCTTGGTGTTATGGTTAATGCTTTTCCTTTCTTCTTGGCAAAGCAACCATAGAGTCACTGACACAGCACTGGGAATGGTAATTAAATTCCTGAGTCATTTCTTTTGATTAATTGGAGCATTTGACACTACAATGGCTACATTAATTAGACTTTTTCCAAATACTCTGTACAAACTCAGGAAGGCACTTGGTGTGTCAGGTGACGACTTCATCAAGTATGTGGTGTGTCCAAAATGCAAATCTATCTACAAGTACGAGGACTGTCGAAATCCGTTCAGGGTGCCAAGTATCTGCCAAGTGAAAATTTGTTCCATGGCCAAATCATCCACACAAAAGAAAAAAGGTAGAAAACTGCTTCAATCTAACATTGTTCACAGTGTTCCTTATTGTGCTTTTGTTGCTACACAGATTGCTGTCATTTACTAATCTTTGAGAAACTGCAGGCTGTATATGATCTATTAGTGACGCAGTTACGTACAATTGTTGCTTCGTTCAAACCTTTGTTTGACCTCGCTTTGACGCTAATCAATAATTATTATCATTGACTTAGAGGTTGCCCTGTGATAGACTGACAGACTGACGAACATTAAATTTTGAGATGGCGACTCGCTTGGAGTCTCCACACAAAGCGAATTTGCTGCATTAGCACAGTGATTATTACCCTCACTTCGCTCAGGGATGATAATATATATTATGAATAAATATTCATTTTTATCAGAGCATATTGCTACATGTATGTAGGCAAGGTACATGTATGTGCATCACAGCATTAGCAAAGTGCTCAATTTCCAGTGGCCTGTTGTTGGCTGCTTGTACCGACAATGGAGAAAAACAAGACACTTGATGATTTTTACTCAGCATTTGTCATATAGAGGTTTAATTTCCATTCCTGTGATTTTGTTGTGGTGTAATATTTCTTAGGCATAATAAAGTATCTTGATTTTTAGGGACAACTTCCATTGCAGGAAGGTTCCCTGTTTGTCTCCATGTTTTTTATATTGGTCAGTGAAGGCTGCTGTTTTTGATTTCTTAATTTTGATGCAGTAGAAACCACGAAGGTGGTTTATGCAATCCATTCACATTCTTTTATTATACCCATAATATCTGAAAGCCATGAAGGGTGAACTGTGACAGATTGATTTTCAGCATTCCTACAAGGGAACCTGTTGTATTATGTTAAAAAAAGGAATTCCCAGCTCCCTTGTTTCTGCTTTCTTTTTATGTTAATGTGCCTGTTTCTTGTTCCAAAATTTGCCACAAATACTGTGTGGGTGAAGTCCCATCTTTTAACAACTGGCTGTAAGGATGCTCCGTCTTTAGATAGTTGGCAGACACCTTATTGGGTATTAGGTGATTAAAGGTGGATGAGTTATATGAGGTTAAGGGAGTGATCAAGATGGCGAAGTGAAGTATAAATTTAAAAAACGATGTGCATGAGTATGTCATTATATGCTGCAGCGCTAAAATGGGGTCAGTGTCAGGGCTTGTATTTGTGTAGGGAACATTTTCGGTAGGGAGACATGTAGTTGGGGTCGGTAATTAACACGTGTGCTGGGCAACAAAGGGGACGGGAGCAACGAGCGAATAAAACCGAGAATACAATAAACAGAGAACTGAAAAACGAAGGGATTAGTGAAGACGCTAACACAATAACAGTAAAAGTGGAAGTTAAATGGGTGGTGTAGGAAAGAGCGCTCTGAAAGTTGTGTCGAACTAATGACCATCATTTGAGGTTTGTCTGTCGAAGCAACCGCGCTATTCTCATCAGGGGCATAGTAACGCGGTTGCCCTATGAAGGTGAAAGTTCCTTCAATAGTACGTGTTTCGAAATGGTAGGCATGCGCCATCCATACATGATATATAAACTTTGCATTGACCGACTTAGATTTACGCAGCATATCTTCTATGCAAAGTCTGTACGAAAATCTGGTAATAGCACTCGCGAATGTTGTAACTTTTTGTTCTCCCGACGAGACGTGCGCATGCTTTTCCAACCTCACAGAAACCTTTTGTTTACAGACCGGTAATACCTATGAAAATGTTGGAATATTTCATGTCAACATCTGGACACCTGAAAAAGTCAAGTGAACTTGGGGTTTTCTTGCTTGGAAATCCTTGTAAAATCTTGAATAATCGTGGAGTTTTCATCCTTGTAAAATTACCGGCAAACGTCGCTGGAAAACTCCGGAAAAACCCTCTGAAAATGGCAGTTTTATTTACTGCCATTAAAATTTCTTATAATGCCAGATTATTTCAAATCGTATGCAAATTATCCATTACGTAAAATCCGTAGACAATACGGTTTCTTTGCCGTGATTGCTCCTTTGATGTCACGTCATTACCATATTCGAAATATAAACTTCTATAATTATTAGGCGCAATGTTGAAACACAGAAATAATCTACTAGTCAACTATTTACTTTATGTAGAATCGATTGTGAAGATATCATTTTTGGGCTTATGTGCACTTTAAGCCAAAATACTCTTAATTAAAATTCATAACGTTTTTCGTTACAAATTTTGTCACGTAACAACAAAATATATCTCT
Source organism: Plumapathes pennacea (assembly GCA_964036295.1). Lineage (NCBI taxonomy): Eukaryota > Metazoa > Cnidaria > Anthozoa > Antipatharia > Myriopathidae > Plumapathes > Plumapathes pennacea. The sequence continues at coordinate 24,895,758 of OZ038463.1, read as the reverse complement.
TTCGCAATCCTTACAATAATAGTTTTGCTTTCCATGGAGCAAATACCAGCGCCACCACAATCCCTACAATAATACCGTCTTTTTCCATGTTTACACACCATTGCTCTGTCACAATCCTTGGAAGATGGCTCATACCTATTATGCATGCATATTTGTGTTCCCTTACAATCCTTACAAAGATATTTATACTTTTGATGCTCACAATAATGCCTTTCCAGGACAGGCCTCTCTATCGGCTTCTTTGGATTCGCTTCTGCTTCAATAATCGCTTCTTTGAGAGTTTTCTTGTTCATTCTCCATCTGCCTTTTATGCCTAATTCTTTCGTTTTTCCTTTTCTTAGTTCATCTAACGTTGGCATGTTTTATTTGTTTGTACGAGTCTTTCAGCCATGTTTGTTTAACCCCTAGGGGACTGGGGAGAGGGGTTTTGCCCACAGAAACCACCTGTGCTACAATTTTTGTGAAGTTACTTGCTTTTAATGTTTCAAAAGCTTATATAACTATACATATTTGGAAAGAAGAGATTCTATACTATAATTTGATGGAAAGCAATATCAAATGTAGTTAATTTAAAAAAGGATAAAAACTTAGAAAGGCCAATGAATGAAAAGGTTTTTGCTGGCGACGTAGGAGCCAGCAAATATTCTTTCAAAAGTGAAATTTTCTAAAGATGTGTGTCCGGAAGCAGTCACGTGTCGACTGATAACCAATAAGACGCAGACATCTGCACATGCGCATGGAGCGTCATGATGTTCAGCACGGTACCGTTCAGCATATGGTTTTGTCTCCCGAGTTGAAGCCAAGTGTTGTCGGGTGAGTGTTAATTTTATATCGATCCTTTTTCGAAATGAGTTTTAGAGGGTTGTGTGGAACGATTTATCAAGGCATTCGAGGTTTGTGTATCTATGGTCGGTCGAATGCGCGATCTTCAACTCAAATTGCTTTGAGTGAAACTCCAAAGCTGTTATCAAAGCGTTTGTTGTCAATGCATACTCGCAGCAAGAAAACTATTACTAAGTCATTGCACTTGGTGGCCATTGAGCCAACTGACCCGCTGTGGTCGCAAAACAAAAGAACTGAGCCATTGCGATCGGTCACCATTGAGCAAACAAGCGAGCTATGGTACACAGCGAACGAAGCCTTGCATAATCGTTCTGTTAATTCAGAATTTGTGGGAAACTATTGAAAATACAGCAACGATGTTGTATCGGTGCATAAATCTTGCGAATGCAGACAGGCAGCTAAATATTCCAAGAAACGGGACTGAGCCATCTAGAATCCCTGCTAAGAAACTCTTGAATGCGATGCGTAGAAAAATTCGTAGGAGGAAAATAAGATCTGATGTTAAGTTTTATTGCAAGGTCATCACGACTACATGATATTAGCAAACATAAATATTGGTGCTTGTGGTACTTCGGTGATAAATTTTACACTCAGTATGCTGTATGTATGAAATGTGTGAGACGTCCCAGAAGACAAAGGCGTTGTCCTTGGCAAGCTAGACCAGACACATTCTCAATGGATGCTGTATTTTCAGCACAGAAATGTAAACACATTGCTTTAAAAGGTGGCATGCTGTCTTGTAATACTTCACAACATTTGCCAATGCAATGCCTGAGTGAAAGGCTTTCCCATTTAGGTTTAAAACCATTGATGATTGCTTCTTTAAAGCAGTTTCTCATCAGCTTTATCAAACAGCTGCTTTACATGCAAGCGTTCGGATGGCTGGAATAGATCATTTAATTACCCATTCTGATTTATTCAGGAAATATGTTACTGATATTTCATGGGAGAGTTACATTGTGCAAATGTCAACAGTGAGTACATGGTGTGACAACAGTATTGTTCTTAACTGTGTGATACTGTACATATCACACAGTCCAATAATCATGCTTATGTTATTATTACTCTACAGCTTATCTCCACAATCAACTCATCACTCAATTTGACAACTGCATCAGAGGATGACCTCCTAATTGCCATATTGGAAGCAAACAAAACACTCAAGTTAACTTACGACAACCTGTCTTATCAAGTCACAGAATCTGAGGTCACTTGAAAACCCTATTACTCAGCTCAGTGCTTCAAGCCATCACGACAAACAAAATGCTCATAAACTCCAATACTATCAGCAAATCCACATACAAGTTCATCTTATACTGTTATTTATTGTTATGACAGTTTGATAAATGAAATACCATAGTTTGAAAAGTTACTATTGCATCACTGTTTAAATTCTATTGATGCCACAGCCCTCTTTTGAATGAGGTATACAGCTTCACTTATTGTTATGTTACCGTTTATATTGAAATCAAAGGACTGATAGAAATCAACTACATCTTAGGTGCATAGAGCTTCATGATGTTCATATTGTTATTGTTTAAAAGTTGTTTGATACAAGTTTGTCTTACCAATATGGGACTTTTTATGCTGCAATCAGAACACTGACAAAAATAAACAGCAAATTTCTCTATTATTTGGTGTACATCCCTGATAAAAAGTATAGCTAAAACAATCTCTCCGCGCCAATACCAATTTAATATTTTAAATTGAATGCAATTCCAATTTGAAAAATACAACTGTTTATTCTGAACTCTGCTGTTCGATACAGCACAGCAAGTGATAACACATTGCAAGAAATATTAGATGCGCTTAATGGCCACGCCAGCACTTCACTTCTCCTTGAGGATTACTAGTACTAAAAACTATGTTACACAAAGAATTTTATCAATATGAAATGTTATACAAAGAAAATGCTTCTGGGACTAAAAGAAAAAATTACTGTAAGCATTTTTCCTCTTGGAATGAAGTTTCTTTGATAGCTTGAAAAAATACTTTCAAATCTTAGAAACAACACTTGCCTACAACAAATACAGGGGAAAGAAAACAGTTTCAGTCATCTGGATCTCCTTTGTCGCGGTCTTCCAGATCCAGCCCTTGGTCTTCCATTACAGTCCTTAAGCCTCTTTGGTCCATTTCTCAAAGGGTCATCAAACAGGTACTCCTGCAGGTTATGGTAACGCTCAAAGCAAGGTGCCGGACACATCCTAACCTGACGAATGGAGCATTCATAGATTGTTTCAACTCGTTGAATGTGAACTTTGCAGTTTCTGTGAGCGCCAGTTGCCACAGGATGGTGAAACTGCTGATGATAGTTAAACCGAACATCATGTAAGCCAGCCTCATCCCTGACAGGCAAAGTATCTTTCCGAAATGTGTTGCCTCCAATGTTGCCAGCCTTTGATCCCCCAGATAGACTCCTCCCATGTTGGCGTTGTATGTTTTGATCACCTTTGGCTGTGGGGAGTTCTTCTTTTCCCAACGTCCCTGGGACTGGGCGTTGACAACAGGTGAACATTTCGCTTGTCCTTCCATGTGACACAAGTCAGGTTGCTAGTTTGCTGGAAAAGGGATTGACCTCTCTGTAAAGCTTTCACTTGGGCACTGCTTGGGTCTACAATTTTCTGGGGCAAAAATTTCCTGTTTGCTCTGACAGTTCCACAGGCCAGTATACCTCTTTGCTCTAATTTAAGAAAAAGTGGCACACTGGTATACCAGTTATCAACAAACAGTTGGTACCCTTCATCTTCATATGGCTCTGTAAGTTTCAGCACAACTTGCATTCCAAGTCTTTACTGGCTGCAGGTCCCTCACCAGTATAAATTATGGTATCCAGGACATAACCTATGGAGGGGCATTTAGGACAAAAGTGCAATTAGATCGTGCCCTGCATGTTATGGGATAGTACCTACATGCCATTAGATTGTACATTGTATTTTGCCGTACCTACAATGCCATTAGATCGTACCTCGTATTTGACCGTACCTTCATGCCATTAGATTGTACATTTGACAGTACCTTCATGTCATTGGATCGTACATAGTATTTTGCCATACCTACATGCCATTGGATCGTACATTGTATTTTGCCGTACATTGTATTTGACCGTACCCCCCAGGAAACAACATTCCAGTGGATTGTAACTATTGTATCATTCAGTCAGTGGTTAAACCAAAAGATGTAAAGCCTCGATTTCGTGATCACATCACCTCGTCAGAAAAAAGAATGTCATTTCGACAAGGGGAAGGACAACAACCATCATTTGAGATCATTTCCCAGAACGTGCGATCTGCTGTAACTAGTGTTGTGAATAAGCTTGAAGGTGGAGATGTTGATGACAATATCGATTTTGCCAGATACCGGATTGACTGGCTCTGTTCATTGCTCTTGAGGTTTGGAGGTAATTTGGAAGCAAGACTGCTGCCGTTCCTACAAGAAGCACAACGCATGCTTGAAATTCTCTTGAAATTTTGTGTGAGCGTCAAGACTGTCTACAGAAGACTAGAAGAGCTTGGCCTTTCAATGCATGCAACGTATTTACAGATAACAGAAGTGGAACTAGATGCATTGATAAGAAGCATTTCGCACGAATTTCCCAACACGGGATACAAGACCATGCGGGGTCACCTTTTGTCCAGAGGAGTGAAAATACAAGAAGATCGGATAAGGGAAGCCATGAGGAGGACTGATCCCAAGGGTACTGTGGTTCGTGCTCTGCAACTGCGGGTTACTCACAGAAGAGTGTACAATGTAAGGGCACCCCTGTCGTTGTGGCACATGGATGGACACCATAAGCTCATCAGGTAGGTATCAATTCAGTTCAGTGCAACTAAAATACTTTTTTAACATTTATGTAACTAATGTAACTTTAAATTGTATATAACTGCTCTTTATCAAGGTGAATGTACCTTGTAATGGATAATGTGCCAATCAATGCGAAAATTCAACATAGTAGACCTTTTAGCGGGCCCAAGTGTGCACAACCAGAGAATTGAACGCCTATGGCGAGATCTGTTTTGTGACTGTCTGTACATTTATTACTCCATCTTTTTTCTCGAAGAATCGGGTCATTTAGATGTGACAAACAATGTACAATTGTTTTGTCTGCATTATGTGTTTCAGCCAAGAATTGATCAGCATCTTGTACGCTTTGCCAATGGATGGGACCACTATTGCTTTGATGTGTGTACATGTACAGAGTTCAAACTTTAACTGGAACTTTAATGAGCAATCATTGCTTCTGGTACATATAATTAATATCAATGTATCATAATGTAACACGGACACTAAGTGTTCAATAAACAAGATTTGAGCAAAGCAAAACTACAGTAAATCAAGTTTCTTAATGGAAAACGACCAGTTATTAACAAAAATGCCATAAAACACTTTTTTTAAAATCTTCTTGGGGCCGTTTTGGTAGCCTGCGAAACAGGCCCTTAGGGTTTGTTTTTCATGAGCAGTTAGAACGTTGAATCGTTTTATGGCCGCGTTGGAGTCTAGGGCGAGGATTTGTGGCCACGTCGGAGTCTGTGGCAAGGCGTATACTAGGGCCTGGAACCGCCTCTATGATTTGAGTATTCACGTTCAGATTCTGAACAGAAAATACTGATTGGTCAATACTGGGCTTGGAATGTGCTTGGAATGTCAAAATGTTTGATAAATACCAGATGAAGTACAACGTCTGCACACGTGCGCGCGAGAGAATTTGTTTTGACAGCTCGATCATCCGTGGGAACATTTCCGGTGCGTTTCTGATTGGTCGGTTTTGTGACAGGTTGTCAAAATTAATTCGGGGGCTGAATTCATTTGCATAAGAGCTGATTGCAGGCCCTTGTATTCCCCTCTTCGGACGCTACACAACCCCCTCTTGCTGACCACGCACGGACAACTGAGCGCGGCCAACGGACAATACACAAGGGCCTGTTTCGCAGGCTACAGTTTTGGCATTTTGCTAGTGGTGACTTTAGTGGCTATGTAGAAAGAGCTCTTCATATTAACAGGGCACAACATGACCTACCTATAATCATTGCATATTTGATGTTCATTTAGGATTTTAGTGAATGTGGGATTGATCCTAATGGACCAGCTACTGAACCTGATGTTGAAGAACCTAATTGGCTAGATGCTGCCAATCCACTATCAGAGCTCAACTTTGCACAGCTTAATCCACAACAGGAAGATGCCATGTATGGGCTTGACATCTACCTTGCAACATGCTTGTTTGTAAGTGAACGAATGCAATATTGAAATGTCACATGAGTATGAAAACATGAATTGATAACAGTAACTGTCCTAACTCTAAACATGATTGTATGTGACAGAAACATTTTGGTTGCAATGAAATATCTCAGCCCAAAACTTGTACCATGGAGAAATGATTTAGAGACAGTGTGGAAATATTATCTTAGTTGAATGTTGGCACTTGAAAATCAAACACAGTTGAATGATTTAGTAACAGTGTTGACAACTCTTTCTAATGAAGATGAAAATGTGCCTTCATCTGGAAAGCTTTGGGGGAAGGTGACATTCTGCAAGCATGTGGAAGCAAATATTGAGAATATATTGTCAAACTTCACTCTAATTCTTCCCAAGCCAAAGTTGGGCAAACATGGTGCTCCTGTTGCTGCTGTTTCATCTGCACTCATTGATGCTGGGAAATCGAGTGCATCAACAACACCTGCACCATTCAATTCAACATCTTCATGCACAAACAACTTTTGGAAGACCTTTGGAAACTTATTCATTTGTTCCCCAAAACTCAAAGTACCAAGGCCCTCTCTAAGTTGGTCCAGGGTTACACAACAGGGTTACTAGTGATACAACTATGCATGGCATGAGTTGTGATTTGTTTTCATATAGCACTATTTTAAGTACACTATTTGATTAAAACTCTATAGGTGTTTTGTCTTCCTCAACTTTTCCCAGTACACAAAATTCGTGTGTCCAGGTTTCCAAGGCCTGGAAGTGCATGTAGCCCATCAAGCTTTTTTTCTTTTTAGAGGGTGGCTGCTGTGGGTCAGCATGTCTCATTGGCGAACAACACTTCTTGAGCATAACTCAGGAAATGCTGTCCTATAATTACAAAATATAAACACCTTTAGCCTCATCCCCAGTTCCCCAATATCATATTCAAGTAAGATTACAATCTTCTTTTAGTCATTTCTTTTTTGTTTTATTTTTGGCATTACACATACTGCACATGCACGATTCCAGTACTGTAAAGTACGGAGCTAAGAGTAAACAACCCCCAAAAGTATAAGAAGCAGTAAGAAGATAAAACTCTGAAGAAATGTACATGTATCAACACCTTTAAAACTCTTCCTCAGTCACGTTCTTCTCAGTCTCGCGCTAAATCAGTAAATCTGTCATAGTCTGGATTCAACGTGGATTAAAACTCACCTGAAATCTGTTCCGACACTTGAGACTGTCGACCGGGCTGCCAATGCTCCGGGTGTAGAACTCGCTGACAGCAGCGCGTATCCGGTGGCTTGGACAGGAGTGGAAGTGCAAGGACTTTCCAACTCCTGTAGGACAGTGCATAAAACATTGGTAGTACGTTGGAGGAGATTGTCTCTTTCCGACTGATTTCGATCTTGCATAATTCTGCTGAATTCAGCACATGTGCGGAAGAGCGAGTCAAGTGCTATCGTCACTTGCTATCGTCACCGCTGACCGAATGATGCAAAGTTACGATCCAATGGAATGTTGTTTCCTCAGAGGTACGGTCAAATACAATGTACGGCAAAATACGATGTACGATCCAATGGCATGTAAGTGTGGCAAAATAAAAGGTACGGTGGAATACAATGTACGATCCAATGGCATGTAGGTACGGCAAAATACTATGTACGATGCAATAACATGAAGGTATGGTCAAATACGGGGTACAATCTAATGGCATTGTAGGTACGACAAAATACAATGTACGATCTAATGGCATTTAGGTACTATCCCATAACATGCAGGGCATGATCTAATTGCATTTTTGTCCTGAATGCCCCTCTATAATAACCACTTGATGACTCAGCTATTACAAACCCTTCAGGCCAAATCTGCTTCTCTTCAGAGGCAAAAACTGCCTGAACTGAACTGCACCTTTGAACTTGATGAGTGTCACATCCAGAGACAAGTTCTGTGTCGGTGCATACACAGCAGTGAACCTTGGCAACAGGGCATTCAAGAATGGCCTAATTTTCCAGAGTTTATCCCTATTAGGGTCAGCAGGATCTGGGGCCTTGTCATTGTTTATAAAATGCAGAAATCGAAGAATCTGAAGGTAGTGATCTTTGGACATTGTGTTGGGAAACAGCGGAATAGTGACTATTGAAGTAATGGACTAGTACGACTTCAGGTCGGCTTTTTTGACTAGGCCTATAGCCAAGGTGAGACCCAGCCATGCTTTGAGCTCAGGCACACTGAAATCATGGAGATTGCTTGGTGAGGTGTTTTCAAGTTGACGCTTCTGGCAGTCAAATTGGACAGTCTCGTCCACCATCAGCTGATAGACATCATCAGTAAAGAGTAGCTCGAAATAACTGAGACAGGCCTTATTTTCTCCCATTTCAACTCTCATACCGACTTGTTCGGTGAAAGCTCTGCCTCATGGTCACTGTATGCGAGAGGACCACCTCAAGGTCTCGTAGTTCGGTTGCCCCGCAGCTTCATTGTGTTGATCTTCGTGGTTGATAAACACGTGGCCGCCATATTTAAAAGGAACACCAGCAACAAACTGGAAAAATTCACGAAAAATCAACTATTTTGTGTATCGAAGAGCTGTTTTCACAGGCTCGTTCCTGTTCTAGCCAGCGGTTTCACCATTTAATCTACTCATTCTCCCACAGTCAGACTAAAATTAGCATTGAAAACGAAGTGACGTAATTTTCTACGGCTGTGGCCCTAGTTCGTCCCCTGGGGGTTAAAAGTCAATTTCTCATCCCCAAATTGTTTCGTAGTGTTTCTGTTAGCACTACTTTAGAATTGGGGTGGGGTGAGTTGGGTTGTGTGCCAGACCGTACAAATCTCTACTACTCCACCACATGTATTTTCCTGATCAAACACAAATTTTAATATACAGGTTATAATTAAATACACGATTTACAAGAGACAATTATCAGCCTAACAAATACTATACACGCTATGCAATAATAAAATACCGAGTTTGGGGTCTGGAGCGAGTAACATGGAACTGAGGCATCTAGGTCCACTTGTCAACACGGTCTTCCTTGATTTCTCTGTATGTTTCGGTTCTGTGATGGCGTTATCTATTCAACCGTTGCTTTCCGAAGACGATATTCCAGGGGCATCTCTATGTGGAAGGTCTCCGGCAAATCTAAAGATAGACGAGCTTCGCTTCTGGCTTAAATGTCGTGGCGATCCTTCGAAAGGATTGCATAAAAAGGTAAGACGGCCACCTTGCGTGCGATCGCGAAGAACTTTCACCAAAACAGTCATGTTAGTTGTGGCTTTGAAATCAAGATCTAGAAAGTTTCCTAACAAGGGAAATCATCAGCGCATGATTCAAAGCAAAACAATCGATTATCAAGCCAAAAAGGTAATTCATCCGTATTCACCCATTCGCGAAACGTTTGAGGCACGTGTCTTTACTTAAATTGATCACATCATGTTTTTATACTGTGTATAAACGCTTTTGGTGTAATTTTAATATTATTTCTTTGTATCTAAGGGTAGAAGAATATATCACAACAGGACGCGATCAAATCATTGTTGATCCAGACCCGAATGAGATCTACACGAGAAGGAAGCAGAGACAAGTTCCGAGCCGTGACCTTCTAGACCAGTCTAGTTCTTCCATTTCTATTGCAGTTCGGTATCCTCAAAATGGCTGGTCTACGAGCTTACAACGAATGCCTCTTTTCAGTCGAGCGGAAATGAATCTGCATATTGCTAAGTCGGGAAAAAACATTGATCCACAAAGCCAGAGACACTCGGTTCGAACAGGCTTACGAAAAGCCAAGACATTCCTCAACGACGAGTACCTGAAAGAAGTCCGTGCTTCGAGCGACGATTCATTTTTTTTCTTCAAGGCATTATGCTACCACAGCTTTAGAAAGCATGAACCACCCCATAAATTGCAATTAGCACTTCGTCTTGTTACTGGAGAAGTACAACAGGCCTCATGCTCGTGCGTTGCTGGTAAAGTTGGTTTCTGCAATCACGTATTAGCTTTAATGCTAAAAGTTTGCAAATTTTCGTTATACGAGTGCAAGGATACAAAGGAACTGGACCAAGAAGACGACATGCAACCTGCAGTGGTGTGCACCTCATCACTTCAGCAATGGCATAAAACAGGGAGAGGGGATAAAATAAAAGCCAAGCCAGTCATGGAAGTGATTGTGAAAAAAACCAAACTAGATGATTCTATGAAATCAGCAGGGGGAGGATTGAAATGTCTCCTCTATGAAGCAAGAAAGAATTTGAAAACACAGACTGCTGATGAAATCCAACTTAAAGCTGAACTACAGAAAATAAATCCCAACATGGCTCTAGCACAGATCCTGACTCAAAGCACTGATGAAACAGGATTCAGGGAAACAAAGTTTGGAAAAAGTCCTTTTGGATCTTTTGGCAGTTATCAGCTCCAATTTACAGAATCCAATTTTACAGTATTTTGTTATATTGATTCTGTAGCAAGAATTGACCCTAACACAACAGATGTTCCCAAAGATTTTCCAAAGTTTCCCCTGCAGAACTCTGAGCAATACAAAATACCAGAGGACCTGGGAGACCAGCAGAAAGCTTTACTTGAGTACCTGTCTGTTGATGCAGTTAGGCTAAACACTATTGAGGAACACACCCGGGAACAGTCCAACTCAGATGAATGGAGAAATGAACGAAAGTACAGACTAACTGCTTCAAACTTCAAGACCATTTGTTGCTGACAGAGAAATCACAACACATTTGTTAATAGTTTGCTCCATCCCAAGCCATTTACTTCAAAGTACACAGTACACGGTAATACATATGAACCTATTGCTCTGAGGCAATACCACAAATATATGTTTTCAACAAGAAGAGCTATCGAGCTATTCAAATCAGGTCTTGTTGTGAGTTGTGACACACCCTTTCTGGCAGCTTCACCAGATGGCAAAGTAAAAGATGCAGGGTGTGATGAACCTTTTGGTCTAATTGAAGTCAAATGTCCTGCAACTAGGTTTCTAGTGACCCCCCTGGAGGCATGCTCTGATCCAACATTTTTCTGTGAGGAAGTAAATGGGAAGCCAAAACTGAAGCAAGCTCGTCAATATTATTACCAAGTGCAAGGCCAGCTGGGAGTAACAGGAGCTAACTGGTGTGACTTTGTAGTCTACACTAATATAGGTATGAGTATTGAACGAATTCAAGCTGATGTTCATTTCTGGAGAGAGAAAAAAAAACTGCAATCATATTTCTTTGATAAATTTCTTGACACTGCAGCTGCTGAGTTTCAAATAGGACAGAGCAACCCCAATATGCCAATTGGATAAACTACTCTAAGCAGATATAGAGGATCTTGGGCATTACAAAGAAAAGCACAGACACTCCACATCTGATTCACAACCCCAATCAAGCTAAGAGGAACTACCCCATTCCAAATTCTTGATCCTGTTGATAGCTCGCTCAATGTGAATACGTACACTAGTAATTTGCTGTGTCTTAATTATATCCTCCTGTGACATTTGGGCATCGGTACCAAGGAAAGGAGGGATGTTAAGCGAAACACCCAATGGAAGTAAATCCTGGATAGTGAAACCTTTATCAGCCATGACTGAGTCTCCCTCATTAAACTGTTGGTCAAGAAAACCACTTCGAGTAACGATTTCCCTATCTGAGATGCTCCCTGTATAGAGCTTGCTGATAAATGTTACTGCCCCACTTGGGGCAATGCCCACCAGAGCCTTAAATGTTACATGGTTCTTATAGGAACTAAAAAGTTCTGAATTTAGAAGCAAACTACTAGGCATTTCACACCTGATTTCCGTACAGTCAATTATAATACGGGTTGATGGATACTTTTCTTTGAATGCGGTAGGCATGGTTTGCTCTACTATCTCTCTTGAAGGCCAGATATTAACTTGTGCAAACTTTAGAAACATGTAGTTAATAAAGGATATAAATATTCTGCTGACTGGGGCCTGCGATACACCAAACAAGTTTGCTAAATGGAGTTCACTAAAACCTCTCCTGAGTCTACACATGGTTAGAAAAAAATTCATCCAAGGGCTTTATTTTTCTTGTTCTTCCCTGCTTGTTCCGGTTATTTTCCTCTAGTTCATCTTCATCACTGTCATAAAAATTATCAGAAATGTCTCTCGCCCAGGAATAATACCTTACGTTCTCACCATTTGTGCCAGTGTTAAGGAACGTAAACATGGCCATGAAGGTCTCATAGTTTGGAAATCCTGTGTAAAACACAATATTCTCATCCGAGTTTAAGTTCTCTAACTTGAACAAACGAGCATTTGTGGCTGCAAGCTCTTCACACTTTCTTTGACTCTCACTTTCAGCTTGATCCTGGAAAAAAATGCCTTCGAAAGATGCCCTCCTCTCGGTTTCTAAGTGGGCAGCAAGTTCGGAGTTTTTGTTTTTGAGCCTTTCTTTCTCCACTTTAACTTCGTTCAGCTCCCGTTCAAGTCCCTCAATTTTTTCCTGTAAATTGGAATTTCGTTCCTCAAGCTCTCTCGATTGCTCCCTTAGATCGTCCTCGAGCAATTTGCTAGTACGTGGATGATCGAGTTCAAATCCCTCGTGTGAAGCAGCTTTAGCTTTGGCTGGTTGAGTTATGCGCACTGCCGGTGTCTTTCTCTTAAGCGGAGAAACAGTCCATGGAAATTTCGATGGCACAGTACCTTCTTTCAATGAAACCTTTCCATTGAGTGATTTCTTTAAGTCTGTCTCCTTAAAATGCCTCGAACAGACTTTAGTCAGCACGGTGATTTGAAATTCTTTTCCAGGATCCCTACGAATCGCCAAGATCCACTTCTTGCTCAAATCACTGCGCTTTGGGAACCCAAAATAGGAAATCTTATCTCCACTGGAAGTCCGATAGCCTTTCTTAGTGCACTGGGGTACGCAGCAATTAAGAGGCATCGACAAATAACGCTGAAATAGACACTGATATGTCTGGATTCGAGATTTGCAAGAAGATGGTCGAGCGCGGAGGACCTAGATGCCTCGGTTCCATGTTACTCGCTCCAGACCCCAAACTCGGTATTTTATTATTGCATAGCGTGTATAAAAGACAATGTTACACTCCACATGATCCCGGCACTTGAGATGAGTAAATAGATAAGAGGTATAACATGTTTGAATATCAATAACATATATAAATACCCTCATGGCTGAGCAGAATACACAAAATTCTACATCTACTCCGCGATCAGCCAGTAGAAAATTGTTGTCACCCTTCTTGAAAATTAGAGTGAACAATGCATTTAGATCGCGCGTCACTGAGGCAAGTAAAGAAACAATGATATATCATTTGCCATGCGACCACACTAAATAGTAACAAAAAATTCCCAAGATGAGTAGCTCTCTCAGCTCTCGGTCGTAGATAAATATGGGAAATAATTATTGTAAAAATAAAAATAGACAATGTCAACAACAACAGCAACAATAACAGCATAATTATATTGGTGGCAGGGATGCTATCAATAAGTTAATGTTATCCACTCTAAAAACTGGACTGGTGGACAAAAAAATTAATATTTGTATGTACAGAACAATTAAATCACATTTAAAAAAAATTCCATTGTCGTTGCATTTACCTTTGAATGTAACCTTGTAGGTTTTTCCATCAACAGTGACCCCATTCTGTTTGATTTGCCTTTTTTCCTCATTTAACCTTGCTATAAGATTCTTTAGCTCCCTGCTTGATAGTAGAAAAGATAGAGCAAAAGATTACATAATCATAGCAGAACTGTACCTTATTCAATATTTTCATGTGGTGATTCTTGTCCAAAGTTAAATTTTATTTAAGCGATGCACTTATATCATTTTGTTGTGAAAGGTTTTAACTTTTAATAGCATGTGTATATACTGCTTACTCTATGACTTTCTCACCTCTTTTATGTACAATTCGCAATTGCGAGGGGGAAGACAGAAAGTGCACTTTGACACTTATTCTTGCCAGAAGTGACAATTGGCACCACACCCACAGATACTTGTTCCCTTCCTGAAATACAAATTGGATGTAGTGTAGATACATGTACTAAAAGTTTGGATGCAAGTGTGTAAATCACTCAAATGAGTGTAATATATTTAAGCATTGCAGTATGGTTGTTGTATTCGAAGAACATTAGGCAGTGATCGAATGTTTGATGAGGATTTGAAAACACCTGATCAGATCAAACGGCTAGGTGTTTTTGCTTTTTTTTGAGGTGCTAGTCTTGATGGACAATAATGGCATTGTACCTGCAAGTGGCCTCCCATCTAACTTGAGGTTAAACACAACTTCTTCAGATGGCAGTTGATGGAGCCTGCTTTCTCGTATTGCCCATGTAAGCACCACTGGCAAACTAACACCATATCCTCAGATCTGGCAGAAGCTTCAGGCCAAAGGTTTGACGTGTTACAGAAAAAACCATTTCTTTTACTTGCCTTCATCTCATTCCTAGTCATGATCATGCCAGAATTAGCAGTTTTCTGCAAAAGATGCATATTTTGTAATATTACAAATACTAACATGAAATAATATGATAACTAACACAAACAGAAACATTTTGAATAAAGTTACAGATTAGTTTTAAAAAGCCATAATAAATATAACAATATTTTGTCAATATAAACTAAAAAAGAAACAGCTATGCAATTTTTAAAGAACTAGCTGAAGGAATAATCTTTCAATGGCATGAAACAATGATCTGAGGATACGAAGCAAAGGAAATATAAAAACGTAAAATGTAAACATAACAGATTTTGCTTACTCCGGTTTGTCTAACATTTAGAAAATTCAACACAGTTTGCCAAGCCTGGTCTGGCAGCTTTGTAGACAACTTGACAAATAGCTGCACCCACTCGGGCACACAGAAAGAATCTATGTGGGGCTTGTGCTGTCCGCCAAGGAGATGCTGCAATGAATTTTGGAGGCCGTTTTTTGGCCACTGTAGTGACAGTTGTCGTTATTACCCTCTCTACAAATGCTGCGTTTTCTTTACCCGCGTAGAAAAACCCACTTCCAAGCAGAAGACCAAGATCCTCACCAGACAGCAACTCCTTAAGTCTCTTCAGGAAGGCCTTTGAAAGATGAGTTGCTCATTTTGTTTTGAGCCTTGGCCCGACATCAGTACTGCCACTCAAATCCGACAGGGATGAAATGTCGGATTTAAAAATAGACAGCGATAACCTGGGTGATCTCCGGAGTGTCGTGGTCATGTTTTTGGAATTTGCCCCTGGGGTTTGAGGTGGTGTTTCCAAAAGCGTGCCAAAATCGTGAACTCTTCCCGCCTCGACATCCACACACTTGCTCAATCATGCGGTGAAAACCTTCAGAACAGAAGAAACTGTCCATCTCCAACTACTTCTTCCATTGCGCTAGAAGGCGGAACATTGTCGATATGACCACTTTACTTTTCTTCTTTGATGAGCCGGACCACTCAAGCTTTGCCTGATTCCCATCTCTGGTTCTTAAAGCCTCAAAATCGACTTCCAGAACAACATTCGGGAAAAAAGATGGAACTTCACCGCCTCTAAGATTGCTAGTCTCGCGGCAAGATTGAACGGAATACCACTTGATCGAAGGATCAAGAGGTTCACCAAAGATGCGGTTGAATGTACGCATTTTAGACCATGCTCTTACCGAAGTTCAGAGCAGTACTTTGAATTTCAGCACTAAACTGCGAAATTTATACTGGGTCGGCAATTAAGCTCGAGTTTCAAGTCTTGTCAGCACTTCAGAGTCGAAGCTGTGTGCGTTGACAGAGTCATAACTGCATTTCCATGCCAACACAGACATTCGAACAGACTCCCACAGCACGCTTTGAAGTCGCCTGAAGCTGGTCATAAAATGAAAGCCTTTTGCCAGGAAACATCAAACAATTCGACAATGCTGAAGAGCCACTCTGCTAATTTAACTAATCCAGCATGTGATAATCCGAATGCATTCAGTGGCAAAGCTTCCAATGAACCAATTCCTCCTACTAATGCTGAACTCGTTTATCAGAGTATGCTAACAAATCAGCTCTTAATGCAAGTTATTGCTAACCAAGATGCACTGATGGAAGGAATAAACCAATTATCACACGTCTGCTGGTGGTTATCACGTAAATGTAACAATGCACATACAAGCTAATAATTCTGAGCTAAAAAGGCAAGGATCCCCTCGACCTTTTTCGAATGCAAAATGTTAAGGAAGCTTTCTTTAAAATGTATCCATGTGAAAGTGAGGGAGAAAGAAAAAAGAAGTGGTCCAAATGCACTTAAAGCAAAAACAAACATTTGGCAAAGAAAATTGAAATAAAGAAACTTTGAGCATTCAGCTGTTTGTCTCATCAACAAAAAAAACTCCAAAGGTTTGGAAAGTCCCAATGTCAGTGGAAATGCCAAGAAACCGCACCCTGAAAAACGCACTGAGCTATTCATGTGAGATTTTTTTTGTCATCTTACGCTGATTCTCCAAGATACAAACAAAGAATTAACGTAAAGAAGAAAACAGTTGCATAGTACCATATCACCTGATACTTCACTAACATATGAATGGCACACAACGCTTCTGCAAGGCAGTGATAAAAAAAGATATCGGGTGTACTTCTCTGGTTAGTTAATCACATGGAACTTTGGAGAGTCCTGCATTCTCCTAAGGAGAATGAACATTATGATTGTATCCAAGTAGGGCTGCTTTCGACTAAAAAGTCCAGTTTGAACATGCATTCAACAGACACTCCTTTGATCACCAAATTCAGGTCTTGACACGTTACAATCCTGGCACAACATAGGTACCCTGTCAATTGCTGAGAGATTCATGTTTGTATTCTGATATGCCTGAAAGACGATGCACAATACAAAGTCTCTAACAACTAGAGCATGCCAATGTACATGAAGTCCCTGATGTCCAATGCAGGATGCCTGATATGATGCACAATACATGAAATCCCTGATACCTGATGAATGATGCCTAACACGTGATATATGAAATCCTGGATGCTTGATATACCTGATTCACAATGCGTGAAATCCCTGATAGCCAATGCCTGATAGACTATTATGCCAATGATGTTATGCAATTGTACATCAACACTTAGCCAGCACACGTTACGGAACACCACAACAGATGACTGACCTGATCGAAGGATTAAAGTCTTGACAGGTTTTGAATTTTAGTTTTGTTATCAGTTTCTTCAGAACCCACTTGGATTCATGCCAGATATATTATTGATGGGAAGTACCGTGGTGAACCTTCTCCATAACACTACAGATGAAAGGTGCCTTGCAGTAGCAATCCTTTTGACAATAACTCTCTCATCTGTGAGCACCTGGAAACACTCTGGAAGCTTTTCTTTCTTGTGGCATTCAAAGGTGTGACTTCAGTACACTGCCATGTGCTACATGTTGGCACTTTCCCTTTGTCATTTCTTATGTATGTACCGTTTTTGATATTGGGTTAGCATATTGCACGTCACCAGCTAAGTTGATGTAATGTTTCAAGGTTGGGCCCTTGTGCCAGGCTGAGCCAAAAGGTCCGATCGAAGCCAAGCTGACACAACAGACCAATGACAGAGACGTGAACTGGGACAAGAAGGGGATTATTGAGTCAATTTATCTTTTATACAGTGAAGATTTTCTGTGTATCCAGTGGGGTTTCGTTTGGGTAATTGGAATTTTTGCAGCGATATCAATGTGGCACACATTACATTATTTCCCTCTTAGAAAAAGATGCATCCTTGCATCTTCAACTTTACAAACTTAATTGTACACACAAGAGAAACAAACTATTTGATTACATAGCAAGGTACCCAGGCCATGCAAAGAATTCAGTGTCTTGATTGACTCCAAAGAAGAACAGATTTGCCTACAATTTGACCACTCTTAAGCTGTTACAATCTCGAATATCCAAGCGTTTCTGGCCTGTTACAACCACAAATTATGTACTTGTACCTTGCACCTTCATCAGGTAATAGTTACAAGAGGCATATTTCTATGTGGCAATGGCAATGATGCTGCTCTTGCCCAGAAGATCAGCAATGTGAAGGTGAAGTGGTTCAGCTATGGGTGTATGGTCTTGTGACCATGTTTCTGAAGGGGACGCCTCTTTGTAAATCACTACTAAAATTAATAACCAGGCTGCAGGAACAGGGCGGTGGGAAAATATAGAGATTTCGAATGCAGAAAAAGCTCACTTTTTGTGATTGTATGACAATGATCTTAATTTATGGTGTTAACTACCGATTAAGTAGGACAAATAACTTGCCTTATTTGATTGTAGTAGCACTTTAAACTCATCGACAAGGTCCTTATTTTTACAAGCACTACTTTTCATATAGGTATTCATCACAGTAGTGCTGCTTGACAAGGACCTTTATTTGCTGAGGAAAAGTGACCACTGAACGGGAAGGGAATGAAGACTTGCACAGGCATGGAAAATTTGCAGTCAGATGATCACAGAGCTGCTTGACATTCGTAATGTTAACTCTTCCATGTAGCACAGCAAGGGAGGCTTATTGTTTAATGTGAGAGCCGCAGGTTCCTGCTCACCTTTTGTGTGGCATGTCTCAAAGTTATTTGGCAGTACTGGAAAGCCACAGTCGACACAGAGCATCAAACTCATAAAACTCAGTGCTGCAACTTGTACTGCGCTGCACAGCCATCAGTGAACTTGTGCATTTGTTTCACTGTTACCTTCAAATCTAGGGTGAGGTAGTTTGTGTGTGATTGTGTATGATATAGGCCGCGTTCACACTAGGTGCCTAAGTACAGTGCCCAGGTACCAGCACGATATGGTGAGGTGTTCAGACTATTTGTGCCCAGGCTGAAGATGCGTTCATATTCACTGCCCAGGATGTTGTCAGGACATTTAAAAAATCGTGTATTTCATTATGTATCGGAGGTGTATGTACTTCTTAACGGCACAGATAAGTATATTTTATGCTGTATGTACTTTCCTGATGTTCTTCGACATGAGAAACTCGTGGGACGCATATGATGAAGAAAGCCAGGGTTTTGCGTGTACTACTATGAAAATATGCTGTGCGATTGCTGTAACCTTTCACGAGTTTCTGGCAGCATACCATTGTGCAGGGAGAAGAACATGGGCGATTCCCATAGTTAAGGGTGTATTGGAACATGAGTTACAGCATTTTCCTGGTAGGAAATGGATGGAAAGTTACCGGATTTCAAAGAATATGTTTCATTAGTTGGTACGAGAGATGCAAGGCCTTAAACGAATGGTAATTTGACTGCGAAATCCCATTCCTGTTGAAGGAATCCTGGTTATGCTGTTTAAGTGCTTGGAGAAAGGCTTGGACTATCGTGAAATAGGCGACAAGTTTGGAGTCGGAGCATCAACAGCATGCCAAAAGGTGAATGAGGCTATGAAGGTTTTGGTCGAGTCTAAGAAGTATACAATTAGCAGGCTGCAACAGAGCAGAGACTTGCAAAGAATTATCAATGAATTTCAAAGAAAATGGGATTTTCCCCAGTGCTTGGGTGCCATAGATGGCATCCACATTCCGATAAAGGCTCCCCAGAATTCCATACAGACTACTTCAAGAGAAAGTGTTTTCATTCCATAATTGTGCAAGCTGTATGTGACAGTCGGTGCAGCTTCTCTGATGTTTTTGCTGGATGGCCAGGTAGAGCTCATGATGCTAGAGTATTTGGTCGTTCTCAGATCTGGAAAATGATTAAGGAGGGCCGTTTGATACCAGCTGATGCAAATCTATCTAGGATAATTGATAATCATGTTATTGAACCATTCCTTATTGGTGACCCAGCATATGCACTCTCTAAGCACCTTATGAAGAGTTATCCTGGAAGCAATCTACCTGCAGAAAAAGAAAACTTAAACTACAGACTGAGTAGAGCACATATACAGATTGAAAGAGCATTTGGTAGACTAAAGGGTAGAAGGAGATGTCTTCTCTGTCCTTTAGAGTGTGACCTCGAGAATGTTGTTTTACATGTCACCGCAGCTTGTATCCTTCACAACATGTGTGAAGAGCAACATGCAGCTTACCTTGAGGAGTGGGACAGGTGAGAAGATGAAGTTGGTGATCCACCCAGGCCTGGCCCTTTACAAAATGCTGACGCTAACCAGAGTGCTATTGCTATCAGAAATGTGATAGCTCACTATCTGTCTGAACACTAAGCAGACAATCTAAGCAACAATATTCTAACATACAAGCTATACAGGAGGGATATCTGTAGTTGTTGTTACAAGAAAAAAAAGACATTAGTTTACTTTCTGCATGCCAGTTGGAATCCAACTAATTCAAAGCTTTTATTTTTTCAAGTTTCTGAGACACTTGAGTTTTTTTCAACACAATGGAATTTAATTTGATGAACTTTATATTACAATGACATTTGTATAGTCACACAACTAAGGTATTGTTACTAAACAAAATTGAGTTATGTTACAGTAATTATTATAACAGTTGAGAATCTGAATCTAAAAGTTTTTTATTGCCTTCCAATTTTTTAGTTATATTCTTTGAGTTAAATTCTCTCCCACTCTGTATTTTTTCTTGTAAGGAAGGGGAACAAACTATTTTATGATGGTTGTTGAATTTTTCTGTCAAAATTTATTCCATGTTCCACTTTAGAAATGAGAAAAGGACTGGGACCAAGTGTGCAACATTAATCAAATTACTAGAAATACGATATTCGCAGAAGCCCCAGGCCCCCCTTATCGATTATGTATGACACTGCTGGGTAGAACTCTCATGTATGCTTACTCCACACACCTCAATATTGTGTATTAAATGTAAATGATAGTAGATGACACTATATCAGCATTTACATGATATTGGGATGTGGTTGCATACATGAGAGGAGAGCTCCCTACTCATTGTTTTTTGAAGAGTGCAGTAATTATATTATACATGTAAGGTGGTCTTGAAAGAAGAAAGTTCTCATCATGATACTCTTTCACACAAAATCATCCCATGTCCATTTCACAGTAATTTATTTTGTCCCATAATTGCTTGTTGGGGCAACGCCCTGACGAGGTTAGGATTGCAGACCGTGTCTTTTTCTTCGTCATGAAATATGATCAAAGCTGATGCAAAATAAACCATATAGCCTTCGATTACAGCACTTTTTTCATTGTGAGAGGGATTTTACATCGTTCTATTAGTTTCGTAGTGACCGTGAGAAGCAATTGAAAATGGGCTGTCATGGTACTTCTGTCGAAGGGTGATTTTTGGCAAAGTTTGGAAAACCATATCTGCCATGATAACGCTGCAGTCTAAACGCCCTGCATCACATACGTGACACTAATATTCTTTATTCAAAAAATGGAGCTTAGAATCTGGGTAAATTAAATGACCGTCTTTTGGATGCTATCACATACCGCTCACTTCAACAACTTCACCAAAATGACTTGTGCATAATAGCGTGGCAAGTGGAGCACCAATCACCTGTGTGCTGCACAAACAGGGAAAGATTTGAAGATATATCAGTCAGAAAATGATAATTACATCTTACCAGTCAATAAAATTTGATGATTATGTTGTTCAGCATGAATAGCCATATTAACAGCTGTGAACCAAGTGTGACTTATTGTGAAGAACTTCGCTGCACAAAATTTCCAATAGAAGCTGGATGTTAAAAAAAAAATTCAATTACAATATCACACTTGTTTTCTAGCAAACTCACCAATGGGTATTGCAACCGAAAACATAATTCGCTGCTTTTACCACCCCTCCCCCACCCCCTAGTCAATCTATCTAGTACTTGACAGGAAATAAATTTCAGCAGCTCAAATTTAACCACCCGAGTTCTTCATTAAAAGTCCTTTTCTTTAAAATAGACTACGGAAGCATCTTGCGTTGATATTTTTTGACTGACAAAAATTTCGCGTTGCCATTTTCTGCAGAACAATGATCACGCACCTTCTTTTGCTATTGAACAACTGAACATGATGAAACGGTTATGAAAAGAGCACTCCATACGAAGGAAAGTAGCATTAGCATGATGTGCTGTAAACACGTGATGCGGTTGGAGATGTTTGATCAATCTCGTAGTTGCTGCTCAGTGCAAGAACAGCTCTGAACCACAGCACTCAAGGCATCTGCATATTGTGCTTTCCTGTTTTGTTTGAAGTCCGAAATATCTATTTCAAAGGCGTCACACAAGTGCTTTAGAACAGAAGGGCTGAATTTGCTTAGTTTGCCATTAGCCACCAGTTTACACAGGTCATAATCACCAACAATGAGTGGTTGACTGATTTTGACTGCTGAGATAATGTCACTTCTCAGTGCTGCATACGCTTGCTCTTCCTTGACTGCTTCTTTTTCAACGTAGTCACCGCTACTTCCTCGAGCTCTCCTTGAAAAGAATCCTTGTATCTGGAATTCCTCGGGAGAAAACAGTCGTGCCCCGTTCGAATTTCGTACACTTCTCATCTCCTTTGCCACGTGAGTGGGATTTGCTTTTTGGCCTGTCTTCTCGCCAGCAAGGAATTTGTCCTCCAGATATGCCTTCTGATTAGTGGTAAATCTTGTTATCTGCCGTTGAGTCTTCAAGGCCCAACCTTTACATACCGGGAGAGTAGCCACGTTGCTGTTTGACAAACTGTACCCTTGGACAGTGGGAATCTGTGAACATCCCTCCACGAGCTTTGTGGCATAGTTTCTCTTTGCTCTGTCAAACAAAGTTTCCCTCTTGAGCTGAAAACTGTGCTTTCCAAAGTTTATATGCTCCCATAAGGATGTGAACTGCAGGAATGTAGATACACATCCATCCTCGGGGCAAGCAGTACAGCCCTCTTTCCTCATTGGACTCGCTGACGTGTTTTCTTGGCTTCAGTGGTTTGAAAGTCCCCAGTGAAAATTTGGCGTTGAACCACTTGAAACTTTCAAAGTCTGCAACTAGATTGAAAATGGTGATATTTAAGCAAAAACTAGTTTAAAACATACTAATACTATAGTAGCACTCTTTACAGAATAAAGTAAACACTGCCACCGCACCTGTCTCTTAGATGATTATTATGCCTTAATAGATTTGTTCAGGAAAATTCTGATGGGATTTTATGGTCGCAGACAGCCGTTCACAAGAATCCTTTCCACCCTGTGGATCGGAGAAATCCACCTGTTCAACTGTAATCCCCGTCCTCTCACTGAGATATTTGCAGGCAAGTATCATGTTTGCACAGTGGTAGCAACCAGCATTGTCTTGCCTATAGATAGCAGTTGAGATCTCAGGATTCTCAGATTTCAAGGTTGTCAGGATATGTTCCATTATAGTGATGACTGCTGTGCTATCTTGTGAGCAGTTCTTGATGATGTGGATGAAGCTCTTGGTCTCGACATTGCCGTCTTTCTTTCTGGCAACCAACATGCCATGATATGCGTCACTTCCCAAACTAATCTGTTTGAGACTCTCGAAATAACTGTGGTAAGAATTTTATTGCCCAGTCTTGAGTCACCAGGACTGTGTGCTCACAGATGCAATCAAGTGCCTCTTGTCTGGCTCGTTCCTGATTAACTGTTCGAAGCTGGTGTGCTTTCCACGTTTGGATGTCTTGAATGGCTTGGTTTACTCGATAGAATACGTCGTCTCGTTCATCAATGCTGGAAAATGAAGTCTCCTTGGCTGCGCATTCAATCCCCTCAATGAGAACTTTCAGATCTTCGCAACAATCACAAGCAACATCGTGACTGTGCTCACAGTCACTGTTACAGCTGGTGTCCTTCATATCACTTAGAGCAAACCAGATGGAGTGATCTGCCACGGGTGATTGCTCAGAAATGTGGACCTATGAACAAGTTTTATCATTCTTAAGTTTAGTGGTGTATAATCAGTCCTAACAATCAAGCTGACTTGGCACGTAATTCAAGAAGTGTCGTGTGTAGTACCGCAGGGCTGCTTGTCAAATTAATTAATAAAATTAACAAAACACTGTTCTCTCGCAGGAAATGTCTCTCATCACAAATTACATAAATAATAGATTGACTGTATCGTAATGCCACGTAAATGGCATCCAGGCGTCCAAGTCAAGGGAAAACACGAAAGAATGTAAGGCTGTCCCAGATTCAGTTACAATACAAAAACCCAATTAAAGCTAGGCTTGAAGAGAAATAGGATGGATGCATGCGATTTTTGTAGTAACGTACCTTGTAATCTCCCTCAAGGTACTGCTTTCCTGATTTTAATCGGCTTGTAAAATCCATGACCTCATTCTGATCAAACCCATGTACTGCCAAGGTGTTTGCAACGTCACACAGATTGTCGAAAGCCTTAGATCCATCCGTCAAAAAGTAGTCTAAGCCCTGGAGAGATTTTCTCGTCGATGCAGCACAAACGGAAAGACTTCTCTGGAGAGTTCTTCCCATTGGCTTGAGGTCAAGTTCTTTGCAAAACTGAAGATGCTGGTCAATAATGCGTTCAGGTATCATAACTCAAATGACATTTGGGGTCTCCACTGTTTCTCCAGTGGAGAGCTTTAGATTCTTCTAGCCAAAAGGTAAACCTTGGACAATGTGTGGTCCAGTTATGAATGAGAGGAAATGGTCCAGCTGAGTGTCAGTGATCCTAAACCGTGCTTGCTTTACTTGTGGGACGGTTGCTCCGCGTCCGTGCAGGAGACGATGTTTCCTGGCAAGAGTCACAATATCAGAGAGAATCTGGCGCCTTGAAGACCAGGTTGTGGCATTGTGGTAGGCCTCAGATAATGCTTTCAAGTACTTTTGGTCTTCCGGACCGTCAGGTCTACCAAGCTGCTTATTAACTTCCCCAGAGGATTTTATCAGGCTCCACAGTTCTCCTGCTTCATCTTCTGCTATGACCTTGAGAACAGAGCTCACTGCCTCACTGGCTTTCTGGACGTACTTCTCGTTTTGTCCGAAACGGCGTTCAAGCTGTATGTCAACCTTGGCATTAGGTTGATTCCACAACCCTCCAGAAAACTGCCAAGTTTTCCTCTCTGAGTCTCAAGGCAATCAAATTCTGCAGGACTGTCCTCTTCAATCGTCAGATTGGCCATGCCCTCTACCATCTCATTCATATGTGACCCTCCTGATGAAAAGGGTCATTAAGGTGAAAAACGAAAACGCGTTTAAATCCCTGTTTAAACGAAAACGCGTTTATACGATCGTTTAAACGCGTCTAATATTTGTTTAAACGCGTTTGAAACTCGTTTGAACGCGTTTAAAACACGTTCAAATGCGTTTAAAAATCGTTCAAACACGTCTAAAATTCGTTTAAACGCGTTTAAAATTCGTTTAAATGTATCCTAAACAGAACCACTCTATTTCGTTTAAACGCGAACTTGACTCTAAACAATAATTAATCTCGTTATATTAATTGTCACATTTCAAGAGCTCATGCATAAAGAGCCGCTTGTGCTGTACTCCTTGCGTGAGAACGTCCGTTGAGCATATTTATGAAAGCCGGATATCAACAGTTCAGAGCTTAGTTGTTGTCTTGCTTTTGGGCCGTTGCTCTTTTTTCATTTTTCTTTTTTTTTGTTTGTTTTGTTTTTGCTTATTTGTTGTTGTATTTGTTTTTTCAACAAAAGCCATTGAATTGAACAAAAACTAGTGATACTCACAACATGACTACACTAACTCAAAGATCACTCAATGCAACTTATAGTCCCAAGATCATGTTCAATAAAACAATCACTTGCCCAGCATACCAAGCTTGCTTTGAATTAGGTGTAGACGTATATTTAAAGTATGAATTCTTATGCACAACGTTTACTACCAGTAGAGGAAGGCTTTCTAATTTCACAAAAGATATAAGAATAATAAAATAAAAAAAAACTGATGTGATCGTGCCGTCCAAAGAAACATCCACTTGCCTTATCAGAACAATGCATACCAAGTTTAAGTTTGCTTTGAAATAGGTGTCTCCGGGGAGTTACCGATATCTAATTTAACAAAATTGTCCTGCTCTTTGAGATAGGCTATTCAGTGGCAAAACTTAAAAATGATAAGTATGAAAAGAAATTTCGTTTTCCTAAGTGCACTCTTTTTTGCGATCACTGTAACCTTCAAGCTGACAGATCGCATATGAGCAACAGCCTAATTCCAATTACTCAAGTAAACTGTAGAACCTAAAACACAATTATTAAAGAATAGGTCACACATAATTTATTTACATTTACTAAGATTACAAGGGATTCTTAATAAGCCTTTTCAAAGCCGCTTTTGAGTTTTGAAAGCGAATAAAAGATTTGTAGAAAGGGTCTTCTTCCAGCCGTCTAACTTGTAGCTCTTCTCATTGAACGTGGCTGGGGACTGCTGGGCTGGATACAGTGTCCTGCTCTTCCTCCTGCTCACTGCAGGGTATCACACGTGCAATTGGTCTTTCTTGTTTGGTTCTCTTTTGTCTTTGTCTCTTTCTCTCTTTCTGGTATCTCCTGCACGATTCTGTCATATGCTTCCCCATCTATACAAAGCGTATAGAGTCAGTTTAGCTGAAATGTGGTAAAAACGTTGTCGTTTTGCATGTCGTGATCAAACTTCGCATTGATTGATGGCATTTTCCGGCCCGTGGTTCCCCTTGTAGTTCATACTTCAGCATGTTCTCAATGAGACATGCACGAGCTTTGACAGGATCGTATCATCGTTTACCTTATCCCAAGCTTTATGGGATCCATGTGCGAGGAGACTTCACATTCTGTTTCAGCCAAGAAAACATTTCTAGCGAGTGCGGTGGTATAACTAATACGTTACAAGATATGCAAATTGCCAGTGTATCAAATGAGCCGGGAATGATAGAGGTATGTAGAGAATAATGTTCAAGCAACACGAGCCATACTTGGAAACAAAGGCTAAATCTTCTCAACCAATGTTATCATCTCAACTTTGTTACTAAACTGACTGTAGCGGCAGACTCAAATCCGGTCCAATATTGACACACAACAGTTGCTGCTCAGGAATAGCTTGCAGGAGATCTATCGATATTCTTGATCGACTACGATTTAAAGGATAGGTAAAAAATACAGCTAACCTTCAACCAAGTGTACTAAGACCCAGAAAATATCTGCCAGTGTGCCTTCTTGACTCAGCCTCCTCAGTCAGCCTTCCTGATTTTCCCTCGTATAAACTTGGCAGTGCCACTAATGCTGAGTATTAGGCCACGAGTGGTTTGTATCACGACAATTGACAGTTCTAAGTCGCTTGGTGAGCCACGAAATAATTGACAAAAAAAAAGAAAAAAGCTATACAAAACATTTTACGAACGTGCTTGTCGGCTGGCAGTTCTTTAGCTTCGCGTTTTGCGCAAGAGCAAGTTGCCGAGTCAGTGCACGGCATATTGTGATGTAGTGGCACTTTCGGAATTCATTTTACAGACGTCAATTGTACCTTTTGAGATGGGGACAGGGGTCACTCCCTAAATGTTGGGTGGGAACATGCCGCCCGGGATTAAAAACCCTTACTCTATTTCAGACCATGATATTCGATTTTTGACTGTATTTCAGACCAGAATGGGCCAATTTCGACCCTTAATTTTAGACGAAATATCAAAATCTCTTATCCTTTTCTAAACCAAAGGCTTAAATACCCTGTTTCAGACTAAAATGCTGAAAATGATACCCTTTGGGTCGGTACATACCTATATGACATATGTATGGGAGTAACATCCCCCCCCCCCCTCCCCCGGGCAGCTGTACCGCGGAAATTCCGTTCGGTCTTAACCGATCTAATCTAATAGTGGCTTCGTCTTTGCATCACCGGAAGAACTGGGTAGCTCGAACAGCAGCGGGAAAAGGGGCAGACCAGCACTGGATTCAGAGCGGCTAAATTTAGTGAGACGTAAGTGCCCTCTAAATGTCCCATATTACACAGTCAGTTTGTGCACATTCTTTGGCTCACGCTGGTTTTTATTGCTTCATCATTTAACAATTGACACATTCAATAAACATGATTATTCTACCTTTGTTCCTAAGTTTAGCATTTAACGAAAAAGTAACGCTTTATTATTCTTTTATAGGTATTTTGCTTGAAAGGCATCCAGTCACCCATGAAGAAATAGAGGATGATGTGTGGCAAGAAATATGTAAAAAGATAGACGGCAAATGCCGTCAAGTAAGGTTCTTATCCTAATCAAGTGTAAATCTTTTACAAGTAATTTTTTTACGGCTTTGGAGCAATCTGATTTTCCGTGCCTTCCTTACAAAACTGTCTGATCTCATTAAAAAGGTACAATTTCTGCTGATAGTCCATTCCTTTGGGTTCTAACGCAACAGGAAGTGCGCATGGGGGCAATACATCTCCCTTTAAAAGGTTAATTTTTTCCTTGCTGCTGTCGGAAAATAGTTTCACGTAAACACAACCTGTCTTTCTCAAACCGAAAATGATGGTATTTTTTAATATTTGGGAGTTTTTTGAAATATGGAGAAAGAAAAGAGGCCCAGTCATACACAGGAACAATAGTAGAGCCATCATGTAAACCACAAAGCTGTGCCACGTTTACCCCACTAACAGTGGATTCGTCTACAACAGCTGCAAATTCAAAGAGTGAAGAAACAAATGTTTTCCTGAAACATTGTTTGAGAAGCCCAAAACACCAATCGCATGCAAATTTCGTATGACCCACCATGAGAAAGCTATACAAGCAAAAGTGGTGTAAGCCAACAATAACTCTCCACGCTAAATACCACAGAAAATACGAATTTTTGTTTTGGCCACAACAATTATCTGCATGAAGATGAACTTCCGTCTCCCCTAAATCCATGATTTTCGAAAAAGTAGTGAACGTAGCTAATTGTTGCATTAGCTCCCTTACCCATATTTGTTCCTTCATCTATCAAAAAATTTACCTGCCTGGGCACAGATTCACAGAAGACCCCAAATATTCCAACTTTTCGTGGCGTTTTAAAGTAAATAGGTCCAGGTTGCATAGGATTTGAAGGCAGATGAACTTGTTGCACATAGTCAAAAGAATAGTGCACTTTCCCGCCAATAAACAAGGTAGTCGGGCTGCATTAAAATCAAGATCTCCTAAAATTGGCCTAATAGTCTCTTTGCTTTCATTGCAAGCACTCTTGTAAAAGCTTCTTTCGCGTTCTGCGTGTAAAAGGTGTTCCTCCTGCTGTTTCACAATGTCACTTTTTTCTTCATCAGGCAGATTAGCGGAATGGTAAATACTGGTGTTATTCTTTTGACATGTATGGCACAGATCGGTCATAGGCTTTGTTATTCTGATAAGCAGTCTCAGCCGGTTCCATAGTTCCACGAATTTAGAGTACGAGACAACATTAATGCCTGAACAGTGTGCTGATTGTTCATAAACACGATGGATACTTGCCTTCGTCGAGGATGAAGGGAGCAGTTTAATGTCTGACCGCTTGAATCCTGGCACTCTTCCAGGGATCGCGATAGCATGTTCTTCGGCATAGTTATCTAGGAATTATGTTACTTCTTGAACAGTGTCAAATGTGCAAGTTCTTGCTGGTGGTCGTCCCTTGTTGCCATGGCTTCGCGGTAAGACTCCATGTTCTTTGAAGTGCTGCTGAAGATTTCTGAAACGCTTGATCCCAATCCCATGTAGAGCCAAGAACATATCTGTACAGATCTGTTCACCTGCAAGACACAAGTAATTGTAATATTAATTCAATATAGTGCTTCACTTTGAAGCCAAAACCTAATTTACTAATCAACTTTTAGACCTAAAGATAGTCATCAGTGTTTTCAGCAGTACACGAAAAGATGATGGTGACGTGGTTTGATTCACCAACCGAAATAATGATAAGAATCTTTCGGTTCATCATTTACCTTCCCAACCTTACCAAACTGAGACGCATCTGTAAAAGGTGGAAAGAACTTGCTTTTGACCGCTCTTTGCTGCATGAAATTATTGGGAATGGCCCGCCCCCACTGGAAGATAACTGGAAAATGACCGATGAAGTTCTGAGAAACGTGATTGACCATGCTGGAAAAATTACGTCTTTAGACTTTTTCAGATGTAGACGTATTTCTGACCAAACGTTCATGCATGCCTGGGGGCTCGGGAAACTAACGTGGTTGAGAGAAGAACGGATCCCATACACAAGTGTGACAGATCACTCAGTGGAGTTAATTGCAACGGCTGCTCGAAAATTGCAAGTCCTAGATCCACTGTTGCCCCAACATAACAACATTGTGTAGCACTACAATAAGAAAAATGCCGTCCCTGGAAGGCTTGAAACTCCCAGAACAAGTAACGTCGGAAGATATTTCCAATATTGCAAACAAATGTCAAAACATTATTAGACTTGAAACGGATGCCATACTGACAAGGACAGACTTCAGGAATGTAATTTTAACTTTAGGAAGTCAACTACAGTATTTTATTGCTCCTTATGCTATGATTGCCGACGAGGATATAGTGCTAAATGCAGATATACTTAAAGGAATGAAGGCTTTACGCTGTCTATGTTTGTGTAGCACCGACATCACATCAGGTGGAAAACAACTCCTTGAACGAATACTACCTAAATCTCAGATTTGCATTGACTATGGCCAATAAAATGTTTAATTGATCTTATAAATGTTCAGTTTAATCATGCAGAGACATCAACAGGGCATACAAACAGTCATAACGGAATGCCCATATGATCACGATCACGATTAAAACATTGACAAACGAGTACAACGGCACCGTATACAAGATAATGACAAACCAAGTATTCATTATCAAAAGATAAGAAACCTGTAATCGAACACGTCATAGGCATAATAACAAACCGTAATCTCATTACCATACGGTAATCTCATTACCAAAAAACCAACAAAAAAACGCATGAAGTTTAAACGCGTTTAAAAATCGTTTGAACGCGTTTAGAAATCGTTTAAACGCGTTTAAAAAACGTTTAAACACGTTTTATAATCGTTTGAATGCGTCTAAATAACTCATAAAAATGCGTTTCCGTTTTTTCACCTTAATGACCCTTTTCATCAGGAGGGTCACATATCTTCATATTCATGTGTTGACTGAAAAACAAAAGAAACTCAGTGGCCAATCCAGGTTTTTTGAAGGGGGCTTGGCTAGAGTATGGTCGAGTGCCATAGGCAAGCTGTTATGGGGGTCTGGGGGCATGCTCCCCCGGGAAATTTTGAAATCTCGCGTTTTGAGAGAGCTTTGGAGCACAGAATTGGAAACTGCAACACCACAAACAGTAGGAACCCAAAAAGAAGAAATGAATATGGTGGACAACAGCAAACAAGTGAAATGAATAGTGGGAAAGGATATGTAAATGAGGCTCATTATTTCGTGGTAGAGCGCTGCTTTATATCTCACGGCCTGCAGGCTCTCGTTATTCCTAAATTGACACCACACAGGTCAGATAAAATCAACTGGCAACATATTTTTATCACTGTTTTAGTTAGAAAACAATTTTTTGTATATTGAAACACTTGTCCAGATTGATTGCATTTATTTTCTGTAATAATATTCATTTTTTTGCTACTCCAATGGGGGTTGGCTAGCCACCCAATCCACCCCTGAAACTCATAACCTTATAAGTTCTTGTCCTCTGACTTATGTTTAGATCCAATACTACTTCATTCCAAACTGGAAGAACGAAACAGAGAGACAAGAGATGGTACGTACTGTCATCTGGCATTGCACAGGTCTCAGTGTTTTCAGTAAGCTCGCAAGTACCAATCGTTTTCTTGCAAGCACGGAACTCATCAACAGAAGGGACCGAGAGGTCATTCAGCTTGCCTCTGCATTGCCTGCATATTGCTGTCAACACACACAAAGAGTGTGAAATATTGAACATCATTTTCCAACCTTTTCTTAACCGTTTCTTTTGATTTTCGAGGTATCAGCCACTCTCTGAGGAATGGGGAATTTGTAGTCTACTCTTGGGATAGAATGATTATATAACTTGACACTAAAGGGGACAGGTCTGAAGCAAGGCCATAAATTTGTGTATGAAATAGGGTTTTGAGAACCATGCGACACACACGGAGAACTTAATGAGGTTATTTTTTTGTCTCACCTGCACCTACAGCAACAATCCTTCCGACAATGCAAAATATCTTCTTTGCCTGGGACAGTGTTACGCCCCGGTCACCTTTGATAGCTTCCTTTCTGTGCGCTGAAATGCTTCTTGGAATGCAGCAGGTTCTGGTACCACGCCTCCATCTTATACCATACACGTCTCGGTGTCTTGGACAGACTGTCATACCCTCAGGTGTACCTATTTCAAACATTCCTATCTGAGAATACTGGACATCAAATCGACTAAAAGTTTAAACAGATCGAATAAAAAACTTGGTTAGGCTCACCTGCTCTTGCCAGAATCAGTTGATATTCCGATGTGATGCCACAATTCCTTATGTTTAACCCCTTCGCTGCGGACACTTTTTGTACCCCTGTGCGGAGCCATTTTTGGAAAATTTAACAAAATTTACAATTGACACAAAAAATATTCACAGGCTGTAAAAAATTATAGAGAAGTATTTAAATCACTTAACTTCTGTTTATCAACACTTTCCCAGCATAGTAGTATCACCTAGCCATAGATATATTGGGTGTGGTAAATTTCAAAACACGGATAGTAACAGAGTCCAGGTTTGCTGGGACAACTGGGGCAGTAGTAGCGCGATTCCTTCTGAACTTTCCTCTTGAAACACACCCTGCACCTTCTCTGGGGCTTCTGTTTGTTGTGGTGGAATTGGGGCCATGA
Organism: Plumapathes pennacea; assembly: GCA_964036295.1. Taxonomy (NCBI): domain Eukaryota; kingdom Metazoa; phylum Cnidaria; class Anthozoa; order Antipatharia; family Myriopathidae; genus Plumapathes; species Plumapathes pennacea. Next base: position 24,863,144 of record OZ038463.1, on the reverse strand, counting down.
AGTGCCTTTCTGTCAATTGAACCACTGATTCCTCTCTCGAGACTGTGCTGGAACTCCAAAAATGACTTCCGTCCCCCATCCTTTGCATACAGGATAAAACTGTTCAGAAAGGAAAGCTGGATCAGGTGAATTGCAAGTTTCTTGTACCATTTCAGGCTCTTCCTGGCAATTGTGAAGGGCTCAATCAGTTGATCTGTGCGATCTACCCCTCCCATATGCTTGTTGTATTCGACAATACACTTTGGTTTTGCCAGGGGGTTTCTTGGATTTCTTGTTTCTCACATTGCTCATGCTGTCATCATGGATTGATGTGAGCATGAAGACATCTCTTTTATCCTTGAACTTTAAAGCAAGAAGTTCATTAGATCGGTAGGCAATCATACCATGAGAGGGAAGCCTTGCATTCTTCACTTCCTCTGGGAAACCCTTCCGGTTCTTCCTGATGGTACCACATACCAAGGTGTCATTGATAGAAAGGTGCTGTACAAGAGGAATGCTTGTGTACCAGTTGTCAATGTAAAGATTGTATCCTTTGCCAAGCAAAGGACTCATCGGGTCATCCACAACTCTTTCTGAAATAGAAAAGTCCAGGTTCTGTGTAGCTTGCATTCCCTTGCTAGTGTAGATCCTGAATCGATAGGTATATCCTCCATCTTCACACAGCATAAACAACTTTATGCCAAAGCGTGCCCGATTTAGTGGTATGTATTGTTTGAAATGCAGTTTTCCTTTCCATGCAACAAGTGACTCATCAATGCACACATTTTGGGTGGGCGTGTACATCTCTTGAAACTTTTCAAACAAGTGGTCAACCAAAGGGCAGATCTTGAACAGCCTGTCACTGTTTGGGTTGTTCCTGTCAGGCATTCTCTCATTGTTGTTGCAGTGAAGAAATTTCAGAATCAGCAGATATCTATCCCTCTTCATGACGTGCTTGAAAATTGGAGTACAATACATTGGATCGTTCGACCAGTACAGCTGGATGCTTGGTTTTTGGATAATACCCATCAGAAATGTCAAGCCAAGAAACTGCTTTATTTCTTTCTTTGTGGTTGGGAACCACAGCTGGATGCTTGGTTTTTGGATAATACCCATCAGAAATGTCAAGCCAAGCAACTGCTTCATTTCTTTCTTTGTGGTTGGGAACCACTCTTTCACTCTTGATCTTCTACTTTGAACATTATCTCTGATAAATTGCTCAGAAAAGTATTGGTTTCAGTCACGAGGTAATTCAACAGATCGTCGTTGATAAATAACTGGAAAAAGTTACATGGTTTGAAATCTTCTGTGTTGATTTGAATGCCAGAATTACCAGTGAACGGAATATCACATGGAGGTGAAAGATTAGCTCTTACCCAACACCGAGGGTTTTCCTGCTGCCAACATCGTGGTATGCTTCTGGGAGGTTCTTCATCATCGCCAGAAGGAGCGTCTGCATCAGAACTGTCCACATGGTCTCCTTCCTCCTGTTCTACCACTTCTTCATTGGCGTCTTTGATGCTTGAAGGGCCGTCATCATCAGAATAATCCTCCTCATCTCCGGAATCATTCATAATCCTATCCAAAACGTCATCCGTAGTAAAGCGGCTCATTTTTACTGGTAAAGATACGGAAAACACCGTGTGAATCTTGAAATATTTTTCAATATGGTGACGAAACGTGCGCAAAATGACGATTGAAGAAAATACCTCATGTATCACTCGATACACGGACAAATTAATACCCATTCTTTTGCGACTTATTAAAACTTAAGTGATATGCGATCCTTTTGTTTTCTCATATGCGGGCGTTTCCATACATTATCTTATTAAAATACTATAATTTAGACAAGTTGACTGCACTCTAAAGCCTGGTTTCCATATGATCGCTACGATTGTTACAATCACCGAAAAAAGGTTGGAATATTGTAGTGATTTTGATAACTGACTGGTTTTCCATTTCCTATGAACGCAAGGATCATTAGGGTCGCTGTTTGTTACGCTTCTATACGATCGCTTCGACTTCTGAAAACTTTCTTCAGCGATCGCAACAATCATAGCGATCATATGGAAACTGGGCTTAAGAAAAATGTAAGACGCAGTTTTACAACCTGGCCAGTAATTAGACAACAGCTGCATGATCAGAAGAATCCGAACTAAATAGAACACCAAAATCACTAAACACTAGATAACAAAATCAGTACTTAGTTTTCGCCAAATGCGCTATCTGCTGTCATGCCTTACCAGTTTTGGCAACCACACAGAACCAAAGCCAAAATACACATCAAACGCACGGGCCTTGTTTATCACTACGTGTTCACTTAGAGACTTACTGTACGCACCGTGATGAACTAATTTCACAAAGTGAAAGGTGTGCCCTGAAGTTACTATTTTTAGCGTTATGTAATTTAGCGAGTTTTCTGATTTTATGGAAAACTGTCAAATCAAGCACTTGCTTGGATAACATTTGCTGTTTTCAGATAGCTGTAATCTCTGGGAATAAAAGAAAATGCAGAATAGTCGCTAAAGAGAATTTACTAAATCAGCTTTTTGTGACATCTCCATGACTACAGTTTTGTTTACGAATTTTAACGCTGCTAAAAATAATTGTTGGGGCGTTATCAAGGTACTGCTTCTTTACAATCTATATTTGATTCGAAAATAAAAAAGCTGAAATGTATTCTTGAGTCACTCACCTCCATTTCAGAATGTGGCGAAAAACTCCTGTGCTGACGGCAAATTGGCGCCAGCGCACTGGTAGGTGCAGTCCATGGCGGCAGTGTTTTTCTGCCATAAATGCTTCCATGTCTCATTTTGTTCGTTTTTTATAATACTGCGTCTCATCACATTCAGTTGTTGAAAGAAGCAGAATGAAGGCAATTGAACTAAAATACAATGTGACAGCATAAGATGACACTCCATGTGGTATTGCATGATCACAGCTCTGGAAAACTAAGAGGAAACTGCTTTCACACCAATGTGGTTGGCTAAAAGGGGCGAGGTGCGAAATTTGTTGACACTCATAATTTGTTGACTAGAACAAGATTTATTTCAGCAACGCCAACAACACGTTCTGTCCACCGCAGTACCACGACTGAGAAATGTACAGGAGTTAATGCTGCTGCTGAAATTAGCGTTCTAGCATATATGCTTGTTTTCAAAATCACGTTACAGTGGAATTTGTCTCCAAAAATGAGCTCGCCTAACAGAACTGGAGGGGAAAAAAACGTAACGTTCACTCCTGGGGCTTGATCGCTGAATGAGATTAAGTAAAATTTAAGAATTACAGTACTTCTGTTCATATCATAAATCGAAATCAACAGTTCACGGTTCGTATCATAAATCAAACTTGCTTATTGCATTTTGGAATTTACGTGGCGACCTTGAAAACAAAAATGGCATTATCAAAACTGCATCTTTAGTTCTTCTAACGCTGGACGTTCTTCTGGAACGTGACTCAGAGCCCTTTCAATTTTATGTTTGTTACAGAGCACGAATACTCAAAAGTCTAATAAGAGAAACGCATTCAGTAAAAAGAAAACATAAGTATTGGAGGAAAGGCTGGCCTCTGATTGTGGCCTCTGATTAGAAATAGGTGTTCGAGACTGTCAAAATTGACATGTCACGCATTACTCTTTTCTGGCTGACCTTTCATCCCTAAGCTGAAAATGCAAAGTTTCTTAACCTTGAAGCAAATGTATGAGTTTTGTATGAAATTTTCTAATTTAATCAGGTTTCATTTGAGCAAGGTTTCAAAAACCAAGTTCTCTATGCTGTATAATATTTTTCTGGTGAGACTGAAACCCTGTAGGTACTTCGATATATGAGCAATATAGGTATGTGCCGTATACATTTTTGAAGTTAGGTCTGAAATAGGGTATAGAAAGTCTGATATCTTGGTCTAAAACAGGCTGAGAGTTTTCAGGACTGGGCGGCACGGCCGTTTCAGCGCTCCAAATCGCGACATTAGGTTCCAGACTCCCTCTCTGCCAAAATGTTCGCGGCGCGGCGCGGTGCGCGCGGGTCTACCTTGCTTTGTGCATGTGCGCAAGTGATTCATGACGTACAATGCGTTTGTTTTTGTATGGGCCGCACTATTTGCATGATCGGTGTTCTCCGATGCTGCATGTTTATCACCGTTTATGGATGGGTATTTTCTCGTGTGGTGCTTGTAATGAAAGACTTTTACGTGTCCGGTGAGTAAAATAGCGCGGAACGAGCGGCATTATCATTCTCATGAAGAAGGAGGCCGTTTGGCCATGAAGGAAGCATTAGCGATCCGAAGGTGAGTTGTGCAAGTGTTGATCTAAAATTTGTCTTTCATTTAATTATGATTTCAATCTTGCAACTATTTTTTTCCACCAAGATATAAGCTACTGACTTACTGAGGGTTCGCGGTGGAAGGCCTGATCAATTCGAGAAATTCTAATTCTGTTCGGTTTTTGCAGTAGACGAACATTTGAATTTTCAGTCGCACATTCCTTCAGTGCAACACTTTGAACTCACTGGAAATTTTTACATTATTCTTTCGTTTCAGATGTTCTTCCCAAGATACAATATGTACAATATACACAATATACAATATACAAAAATCCTGATTGAAATTGACAAGAAAATGCAATGCATGCTTGCCCTCCGAGACTTCCAGGACTTCACTGGCTTTTCAGATTCCGAGCTTTCGGCTCTGGAGCTTTCGCCAAATTCGCCGGGAAGGTTTGACGATGATGCTCTTTGAGCATAGCTTCAAACCGCTGAAGGGGATTCGGCATCGAGGCCATTGTTCTTCCCAGCTCGTTGAATTTGCGATGAATGGATTCCCCGCCTTGTTCACCAAGAAAGCCCAGTCCAACCTTGAAGCGCGAAAGGAAGTCGATGACGTGGTCTTCTAAAATGTGCATCTTAACGATGACCGATGAATTCGCTGTTGCCCGATAAACAGTCATAAAGTACTGGATATCTTCCCCTGTAAAATGTAAGTTGTTGGAAAATATTGTTCTCAATGTAACTGTTCAGGAGAAGACATCTTAGGATTTTAGGCTTCTCTGCATGTGAACTAGTGAACAGGTTGATGAAGTATGCCTGTGTTTCGACCTCATGAAGCTCTTGCTGAAATTCGTCCATGGCTTGTTGAGCCGTGTGAACCACAGCAAGAGTCTTCATGTACTACTGGAACTCAGCTTTGCCAGTCTGTTGAAATACATATTCAGTGAAATTCACTCATACCAAAAACATGGGATGCTGATGAGATTGAGTTTGTGATATGCAGTACTTTAGGTTTTGATGTCACACTTCACATGGCAGTAATTGTGTTGCTGGGAAAATTATTTACCACATTTAATTTTCAAATTTAATGCACTGTACCTGCCACCGTGTACTTGTAATCTCAGTTCATTTGGCCTTACCTGCTTTCCATCTTTTGCAGTAATGTTGGCAATGAGGAGGTCCAGCTGGTCAAGCTCTTGTACAAGAAGCACATGCAGGCGTTTGAAGATACCCAAGTTGAGGTGAAGTCCTGGTATGCAAATCTAAACAGGTCAAAAGTTGAGGAACATCTTTGTAAAGGAAAATTATTCATACTGGTTTCCAGTATACTGTACATACCTATACTGTTATCAGTTTCTATGCATGCTTTGTTCTTGTCATCTCTGTTGTTATTTTGTGCTATTTTACATTGTCCCTGCTATTTGTGATTGTAAGGAAAAAACTTGTCTATTATAGAAAAAGAGAACAGCAATAAAGTGTATCACATACCAAACCTTGTGTTACAAATGACAACACTTCATTCCCTTCGGTGTTGAGCTTTCTCTGGACGAGGTGGCTTGTTAGATGTTGCTCCATGTGACTCAGAGGTGTATCAGTGGTTCTGGACATGACCTGATTTAGATTTAGATTCTCAGGGCCTTGATTGAGGGGTTTAAGTGGCACTCTTGCTCTAGTGCAAGTGAGTTCATGCAGCTCCATTGCATCCAAAGCATAAGTGTTGTTGCATCTGCTGCAGGTTGCTTTCGTGTCACTAATTAGCTGTAAAAGTAATCTTGGGGGAGGCTGAATGTTTGATTCATTGAGCACACACTTGCATTCTGGACAAGTGACATGTTGACTGTTCTGCTCACAGTGCTTACCCCATGTCTGCAAGCACACTAAGCAAAATATGTGTTCACAAGGGCCAAGAACAGGAGCATCCAATACCTCCTTACAGATGGGGCAGATTATTTGTTCACTTGGGGAGAAGACTCTGTTCAGGGGTGGCATTGCTGTTCTTGGAAATAATGATTTGGAAATGTCAGTAGGAATTTTTAAAGTTGTGATCTGGCACAGTCCAGCTGCACCCTGGTGCATTTTCTTGCCAGGCGGCCGTCCCCTTCCTTTTGTGGATTTCCTTTTGGCCCCTCCTTTGCACTTTTTCAAAAAAAACTCACACACGGTGCACGACTCGTCCGAATGCACAACACAGGACATTAGGCTTGTAGTGTGCTGGTAGTTTGGATTTCCTTTCCACTTATAGATTTTGCCAACGCAGCACTTGCAAATTTGTTCCGGTTGCCACTCCGTTTGTCGTTCTGTACCGAAGCATTTCCGAATGTCTTCTTCGTATCTCTTCAAGGGATAACCGAGGTCCTTTACGAATTCCCCACAGACGAGGCAGCACCGTCTGACCTTGTCGCGGTGAAATTGAGGAGACGCCATACTGTACGACTGTGATAATGGCAACAAATTTGTAGCGCTTTTAGTGTCTTGTCGTCTCGTGGAAAAAATAGTTGCAAAGATATGGCATTGGGTTTCGTGGAGGAAAACCCTTTATCTCCAGAGTCTGACTTACCTTTCAAGTGAAGAAACTTCCCTTCTTCTTTATTTCTGTTGCTTTCTTCATGCGGCTTGGCGAGTATTCGGGACGGGCGCTCGACGACAGAAATTGGCACGGGCCAAAAAGACGAACGAAATGAAGTTGTCTGGCCAAAAATTATTTGAAGAAAAGCGCCGAGAGTATGGAACTACACAAAAACGTTGTTTGTACGGACTTGCGAACAATTTTGTGAAAGGACTGGCTCAATGGAAATTTGATTTAAAAAAGCCGGCAAAATCGCTTTGTTTATGCGCCCGCAACCTGTCAGCGTACGTCAGCCACTGAACGAGAGGGAGTCTGGAACCTAATGACTAACACGAAACGGCCGTGGCGGCACACCCACCCAAAATTATGATGAGTACCCCCTCCCCCGTGGGGGACTGAAAATTCTCTTGGGAATCTCGCTCTTGTCCCTTTTTTTAACTTTAGTATATTCTGGTCTCAACCCAACTCACGCCACGAGTTCACTGGCAACACCAGTCTTGTTCCTTATTCAAATGTGAGAGCAATCCACTCCTGGGCTTCTTTCACATGAACTGGATCAGGTTTGGGATTGTGGAATGCCTCGATCAGTTTAGTAGGCAAGTACATTGTGGGTTCCCAGGTGCTCTGGCTCGAGCAGTATCCCTGCCACTTGATCATAAACAAGGGCTTTGCTTGGCAGATTTCCTTTTTAATGATTCGCCTGGTCGCAAAGACTCCAAGGACTTTAGGCTTGAGGCTACACCTTGTTCGGGCCGATATCACAGGACCAGCTTCCAGACTGTCATAATAGCCCTGAGGTGGGTGACTGCGTTTCTCCATCTTTAAACAGTATAACTCAGGATCCAAATGTGACTGAATGAAGGAAACTGGGAATGTTTACAATGAAACATGAAAGCAGTGAAAGCAGTAAATTTACTTTTAGAGATGCGATTGAGATGAACAATAGCACAGACAGGTTCATTGTTTCATTGATCCACTTCCTGCAAGTTGATGAGCAAAGGTTGTATACCCTTCAGAGGATAGTGTGCGTTTATATTAACCAATGAGATTGTGCCACTCTTATTTAAATAACAACATGCAATACGAACAACCTAAGAATTCTGTCAACTGGAAGTAAACGTCCTGAGAACAATTGGCATTCTGCGTAATGAGTTGTCTAATTATTTCCTCCCTAAAATTTAGAACTGAAATGTCGTTTGGCCTGTGAAGTGCATCAATTTCTGTGAACACTGATGCTGTTTGAAAAGAATAAAAAAAGTTTACAACAGCAATATCGATAAGATGAAAGAAGAGAGTCTTTCAACATCTCCTGCACTGCACAAACAATTGTTGGTCGCCAACATCTGGTCAGACCGATCATAAGGGGCTGTTGAACTAAGAACTATAACCAGGAATATGCAAATCGTTACTAGATATGTTTTCTCTTAGCCAGGTTTCTAAACTTCCATAAACGTCGAAGTTATAGTCCTAAATAAGGAACAAGATTTCATAAAATTTGTCTTCTCTGCACAGACTGCGAGCATTGAGATGCCCAAACTGAACAGAAGTAGAAGCAAGGCCCAGGTTTAATTCTACGTCTTTAGAAAGTAAAATCCTAATAATTAAACATAGACCATGCACAAGAAAAACACCTAACAACCATGCGAAATACTGAGATAGGGAGAACAGACCATGGTATGGAAACGAAAAAAGCCATTGTTAAAAGCCTGATAGCCACAGGAAAGGCTGCCAAACTAATGTACATCGTAAGTGTAAACAAGCAAAAGACTTCCTACCTCAGTTGAGCCATGTAAAGGAAAACAGCATATCACAATGCAGGGACAAAATAAGCTAATGAAGAAAAGATGAAAAGTGTACACAAAACAGAGAACAATATACACAAAACAGAAAAACATGGGGAGATCAGTTTCTCGGAACGTCAATGGTGTGGACTAAATATAAAGAATTGTTATATTGACACAAAGGCTACTCATTAATTAATTAAGGTGGCAGGGTGTTGGCTACAATATCTTCCACTGTATGCATCACAGCTGGCAGCTTTCCTTGTTCTTGGCGATGATGTTTCCATCTCTGGTATATACCCAGCAGCGATTGCTCAGGGTACTTCTTGATGCTGTTAACAGGTCATGATTGGATTTTGTAAGGTCTTCATTGATATAGATATAGATATAGATCCTTCTGTTAGAAGATGATTGAAGCTTTCGTGTTGTATGACTTAAACTTTACAATCATGGGTCAACCAGTTTTGAGTGGTGGTACAAAACAAATCGAGCTTATTAAACTGCATGCCTATTATTAGGCCCACTTATTTGGCTTTTTGTCTCTTGATTTGAAGGAAATGTCAAAATGAGAACACATTTTTTAAGCACTTTTATGCCCAAGATCTTCAGCTTATTCAATACTTGCAAATATTTAATGAGCTATATTCAATGTGGTGCCCAAGAGACAGTTCCTGGATGACACTTTTTAAAACGCACTATACACGTTCCGTGAGTTTTTGGGCCAGAGCACTTTCATTGCATGTCTCTTCATCACCAATATCATCAGCAGCAGTTTTTTGCCTTTGATGACTAGTTGATAATCGCAAAAAGAACCCTTGGGCTTGTGCTTTGTTTAACCAGTTGTCTTTGAAACTCTTTGTCGTCACTGGTCTTGCATTCTTTATATCTGTTGTTGCTTGCTGGAGATCTGCCTTGTGTCCTGTATTCTCACCCAAATCAAAACAAATTGTTCAGGTATTGTATGATGTACACATTACAATGCACTTTCATAGCTAACCTGCACTATTCATCCACAATTGACATAAATCTTGAAAGGATGCTGCAAAGGATCTGGCGCACTGTAAATAAATACTGTCCTGGAATGTTAACATGAATAGGTCCTAAATTCTTGAGTACATTGTAAAGTGTTGCACAGTACACTGTAGGTGATAGCAATATTTAGTTGAAGAATGTGTGATAAAGAGATTGTACAACAGGAATTCAGCTGTTATTCGTTGAAAATAAAGAATGACAACAAATGGCCGTATTGCTATTAATGCATAATTGTTCAAATTTGGCCATCAATACACAGAGGTCAAAAATGTAAACACAACCATAAAAGCCATACAGAATAGTTTTCAATTCTTACCTGCCCCTTGCTTCCTGATGATAAGAACGGGCAGATCACTCACATTGGCTGGAAGAGTGCTGAGAAATCCCTGAACATCCTGTGACAAGTTGAGGACATGACCATGTAGTTAATACATCAAGTCTGTCGCTGGGGAAAACAAATCCAAAGGAAGTGAAAGATATTCTTCTCAGCCTTAAGCCAAACAAAGTGGCGGGATATGATCTCATTCCTCCGCGTGCAGTAAAACAATCAGCAGACGTACTTTGTTACCCTCTAAGTACGTTAGTTAACTACGTGCTAGACGATGGTAAAATACCGCAACATTGGAAACTTGGGGAAGTTGCACCTGTTTATAAGAAGAACTGTGCCTTAAACAAATCAAACTATAGGCCAATTACCATTCGCTGTCACTCTCAAAAGTGTTTGAGAGGTTAATGCACGCCAGACTGAGCCCCCACTTTGAGAACATTTTTCATAAGTACGTATTCGCCTATAGGAAACATCATGGTTGTGATGCCGCTTTGCTCAGCCTAACCGAACAGTGGAAAAAGGAACTCGATAACCACAAAATTATTGGTCTCGTCTCGATGGACCTGTCAAAGGCATTCGACACACTACCGCATGAGCTAATAATAAAAAAGCTAAGGCTATACGGAGCTGACGACAAAACAGCTGAACTCTTTAAGGATTATCTATCAAATCGCCGTCAACGAGTTAAGATCGGAAACAGCTACTCCGCCTGGCAGAGCATCACGGCCGGAGTCCCGCAGGGCTCCATACTTGGCCCTGTCTTATTCAACATCTTCATGAATGATCTTGCTTATGTTGTTAAACAAAGCTCATTGTCAGCTTATGCAGACGACACACAAATCTTCCATGCAGATAAAGATCCTAGCCATATACTGTACGTACTCTTGCCAGCAGAACTCAGGAACTAGCTCCAAAAGAGGAAATCCTTCAGTGTCAACTGGATTGTTTTCCAAATATTTGACAATCTCAAGCATAGTTTCAGGAGATCTGAATATGCCCAATCCCTCTAGCTGTTGTGGCAATGTAGCGAACTGACAATTGCCGTCTCCAGGGGGATTATACACTGTGTCATACCCCTGATTTTGTATTATCTGCTTGTAATCCTCCCTTTCCATCACTATGCGGAGCTTTCTGCAGTGGACATCTCTTGCTTTCTTCGATAACATTGTGGATTTTGCTTGTATCTTTCCTCTTTAAGAGTAAGGCTTTTTACATCGTCCACTTTTACCCATTTTCTCTCATTTTTTCCAGTGATGGGGGAAGTGTACGATACTTTGTAGAAGTGCCGTTTGAGGTTGCATTTTATTGTAATGACCTCGATAAGATGCTGCTTTTTCTGCACTGTTTTGCATCTTCCCTTGCTTGGAAGGCGAATGTTAACCTTCTCTCTGATCGTATAAATCGATGGTGGATGTGATCGATGATGTGCCCTCGCCATCCTTTCGCTGCACCGATCTGATGCTTTCCGGGCTTTTTGTCTGACCGCGGAGGCTTGTTTTGAATGCAGCATACGATCACCTGTTGGACAGCATTTGCCAGCATTGGCCATTAACTCCTCTATGGTGGCCAAGGGCTGCCACTGGAATTTTTCTCGTTTTTCATTAGAAATAGAAAAAAAATGGAAACGAAAAAACATGTTAAGTAAAATTAAATGAAAATTTTACCTAAAAAAATTAAAAAGACAAAACAAAACTAAAACAAAGCAAAAAATAAATAAATAAAAAGTGAAACGAAAGTAAATTTTGTAATCGGCCGAGCATTGCCACTACCATCATCCTGTGTGGGATGGGATAGTTCCCATCATGCCATGCTGTCCTGGTGAGGTGTCATGGCCGACCAAGCGTGGAAGAAGTTAAACGAGAAGGTGAAGGCCAAACGGGTTAAAAGGTGTGCTCCCAAGGACACCAAACGACCTTCAACAAAAGATGAGCTTACGGTTCAGCGATTGTCAGCCTCTGTTTCCGGGAAAGCTTAAAAATACACCCAGATTGGGCCCCGAGAGTTCGTCCCTTTCGAAGAGGAGGAAGAGATGACTGTAGACAACATAAAGCGTGCATGTGAAAGACACTTTTTGCCACAGATCGGCAAAAATATGCTCTGTGATATTCTCGCTGGAGAGCAAGGTCCATCATGCAAAACCGTAGGCCAACTGCCTGACATGAAGGTCATCCACGTGCGGGTAAATCCCTTCCCCAAGTGACAGTTTGTCTTTAACCGGTGCAGATGGCGAAAGAGGTACAAGAAAGAGGAAGCTGGTAACCGAGCCATCTTCATACACTACTTCTGCATTTAATTCACCCCCATCCATTAAGGTCAGTTCAACTCCAAACGAATTGTTGCCACAGAGAGGAAGTAAAGTTGTTACCCCTGCACCAAGTTAGTATCCCTGTAGTTTGTCAGTCTCTGATATGCTCAAGCTGGGAAAAGTCAACAAAGAAACCACTACTACAGTTGTCAATATCTTCAATTTCGATATGCAACTGTTACCCTGGTGCAAAATACCAACTGTAGAGTTCTGCGAGGAACCTTTTCCAATAGGCACTGGTGGCTTCCGCAAGGCTTTTAAAGCCATCTCAAAACACCCGGAATTCAGTGGTAAAGAGTGGGTAATAAAACATTACCTTCCTGAGGCATTGAAGGGCATAGAGGACACAGGTCAAACAGTTGAAGAACATACCTGCAAGGTGGTGCAGGTGCATCTTCTTGCAAGAAACTTTGCGTTGCAACTTGAGGATCAGATCCAGAAAGATGACATAAAGGAACTATTTGGAAATGTATTAAGGTACAGGAAGGTCTCCCATGGGGAGACCGAACACAAAGAAAGTGTTACAGTGGAGGAGTTTATCCCAGGTCAGTTTACTAAGTACATTAATAACACTGGAATAAGTTGTGTCGATCCTTCAGATGAAATTGGTCAGAAGGCCGAGTGTCTGACACACTTCTCATATGAGAGATCAGAGAGAAAAGTGATGTTGGTTGACATTCAGGGAAATAAGTATGATTTATTTGACCCTGAAATTGCATCTACAGATTTAATGGACACTGATAGAGAGTTCCTTTACTGTACCGGAAATCTTTCAGAATTGGCAATTTCAAACTTTCTCAGGAACCACAAATGTAATGCCTTTTGTGCTCTGCTTGGGCTTTCACCAATCTAAGGTCACAGTAATTGGTAAGTCATTGTTATATGCCACAGTGAACGATGAACAATAATAATCCTTTTCAAGCAAAACCTTTAGTAATGAATGGTATAACTAGTGCATTGCATTTGGTTAGTTAGGTTATAAGTGTTTCAGTTGAAGTTGAAGTCTCATATTGTTCCAGTTAAATAATGTTTTTGGCATGTTCTGCCATAACCATTTTGAATGACATACGTTGATATTGAAATAGTGAAAACAAGAAGAAATTTGATCTAACAATGTTTAAAAGTATGTAATTTCCTGTTCAAAGTACTATAATATTACAAACTAAAATTCCTTTTTAGGTAAATAAATGCCTCCTTGCAGTCAGCAGGTTTCAAATGGTCTGTGTCCACTATTCGCTCACATTGTGGTCTGATTTCCAATGTGAGAAAATCATCACTCACATCAAAAACACCAGAATACACAGCAGCCTCTTGAATCTGTTCTTCAGTTACTGGAAAGCCTGTTTAAGTTGAAAGAAGGAAACACAATTGGCAAGTGATTTCAACTATTGGAGTTAATTATTTTACAACTTCCAAATTTTATGTTGCTCAGTAAATCATAACCTACCACATTCTTCTAGGCCATACTGCTCAGGAAAACTATGAAAGTGGTTTGGTATGCCATCTGGCAGAATGGTGTTCTTCTGGGCTCGAATCCTGTGTGTGTTCCACACTGTTTCTCTGAAAACATCCAGCTCCTTTTGAACTACTGGTATCATGATAAAGGCCAGGAGTTTTCTATAAATAAACATGAAGTGTTGGACAGTGAGATATTAATTTTGGATCAATATCGATATCTGGACATGGGCCCTTATATAAAAAACAACAATAAACGTACCATAACTACCCCTATGTAACTCGAATGACTTATATAAGACAAGTGACTTACAACGCCAATGAGAGGTTTCTTACAACGCCAATGAAAGAACTCTTACAAACCAGTTAAATTCACTGACCACTTTCAATGTAAACAAAATATGCAATGTACCAAATTATAATATGTACACAGCATTTAGTTGGGAATACTTATCATGTTCTTACAATACAATATAATAAGTATATATAGTTTGTGCACACCTGTCTGTGTCACTGTGAGGGTTGTAATGGCCTTGATCTTTTAGCCAGTTTAAGTGCTCCTTGAAGAACTTTTCCATCCTTTCATGCAATTCTTTCCACCATCTCTCAATCTACAAAGATACACACATTTGTACAGAGCTAAAGTCAGGACATGGATATATTTCAGTTCATGTGTGTTGTATGTGTACATACACATTGAGCTGTTAGTTTGAGTATAGAAATGTAGTAAAAAGAGTGAGCATACAGTGTGCATGAACAACAACCCAGTCAGCTCAGTGCCAGACTGTCATACATTAGGTTACAGATTCAAACCATGACTGTACCTGCAGTCAGGATTCTATAACAACACACCTGGTTTGATGTGGAAGGGCCATAAAGCACTGTATCCTCAGGATCCATGTCGTTGTGATGCCTGTGTAGAAATGCATGCATTGTTGCCACGGTTCCTGTTTCAGTACCCTTGTCTAGTCTCATCATAGAAGACAAAACTCTAGTTTCATATAGATATTCCAGGTACCAGCGTCCAATCAATTTCGGATCAGAATTTGTCGTCCACACCCGCAACCAGAGTAGCTTCTGGCTAGCTGTATCCAGGCAACCATATATTGCCAGTGGAAACGTTGAATTCTGATAGCCCATAAGCTTATCGTGCCCATCAAATGAATGGGCCCAGTTAGGGCCCCTAGACGTGAAATTTCTTGCCTTTCTTCTTAATTTTTTGGCTCCAACACCACCACGAGCTTCTAGGCCTTCAGGATCCAGATGATACATTACGTTGTAGACTTGATCTCTGGTAACGTTTAGGTTATGTTCGAGTCGAATTTTTTTGTGCATCGCCCTGTAACCTAAAAGCTTACCGGGGCCTTCCAATTCCTTTTGAACGGCCTCCACAACCTCATCGACTTTTACGTTTGCATCATTGTAGTTTATTCCAAAATGACGTAAGTGTCTGTCAAGGCTTCGAAGACTCCATGGGTACTGGGAAAAGTCACGTTGGAGAAAGTCCAATACCTCCACTCGCTTTAGGCCCTGCTGTATGTATTTTAGCATAGCTGCTTTGAGGATTTCGTCATCGGTCCATGTCGCAGCACGGTTGTCCGCCATGACACATCACCTCGCATGGCATGATGGGAACTATCCCATCCCGCACAGGATGATGGTAGTGGCAACGCTCGGCCGATTACAAAATTTACTTTCGTTTCACTTTTATTTATTTATTTTTTGCTTTGTTTTAGTTTTGTTTTGTCTTTTTAATTTTTTTTAGGTAAAATTTTCATTTAATTTTACTTAACATGTTTTTTCGTTTCCATTTTTTTTCTATTTCTAATGAAAAACGAGAAAAATTCCGGTGCAGCCCTCGGCCACCATACTCCTCATCAGCCGCAGCCGCTCTGAATGCATTGCATTTTCTAGTGAAGTAAATTTCAAAGGGGGTCTTGTAGCCCAACATTTCTTTTGCATCATTATCCAGGACCTGCTGGTAGTCTGGTAGACTCTCAAGCCAGTTGATCTCTTTTCTGCCCATTTTGATAAAATCAAACTCCATCTTCGACCGTAGAGTCCTGTGACATCATTCAACTTTTCCTTGAGACTTGGGGTGCTAGGGGCTGCTACAAATTAATTTCACTTCTAACTTCGGCAAAGTTTCCTCATGGCACCTTTGAACTCACTCCTGTGGTTGCATTGTATTTCGTGGGGCAGACCGTGCTCCAAATAAATCGTCCGCAGTTCCTCAGAAACAGTTTTGCTGTGTTTAGATCCAATGGCACGAAGCCAGACAAACCTGCTAAAAACATCCAGCACAGACAGAACGTATCTGTAATTCTTGTTATTGAAAGCCACAATCCCTCTCTTACCCATGTCCATAAGGTCAATGGTGTCTTATTTGTACGTCTCTGGCATGAATGGGTTTCAGTATGGCCTTGTTCAAAAACTTCACGTTTCTTCTGTAATGGAGCTTGTCCATGTTTAGAATGTCTTGAACTCTAGTGCGACTTATCTCCACGTAGTCCTCTTTAAGAGAGCACACAAGCTTCGCTGCCCCTGATTCTTTCATGCGAATGAATTTGTCTCTGACGACTCTGCTCACTTCGGACGTTCTTAGCATCCGATGGCCCTTGAAATGAAGAACTTTCTGGCCATTTTTTTTAACAACCAGTATTTCTCCTTTCGACCTCCAAAGATGCACGGCTGCAGACTTCTCTGCATTTGTGCGGCTCTTCATGGGAGGGAGATGCTTGCCTTCGATTATTCTTATCAGAGCATCAAATATCATCAGGGATGGCTGAATGATTACGCTTTCCTCCTTTTGGTTTCGGACTCACTTGCACTACAATTCTGCAAATAAAGCAGGCAAACCAACATAGCCAAGACCGTCGCAAACTTCATGCTTGTCAAGTTGCATATACCAAACGAGAACTTTGTCTGGTTTTTGACAGGTCATGTCTAGACACTGTCTGGATTTTGAAACACTGGCTGCATCCCTGATTTTTTCGATTTATAGTGCACAGTATTCCCAGACATACTTTGAACTATCGGTTATGCTTCCAAAGATGATGCGGTATTAATATATATATATATATATATATATAATATACAGTCATTTCAAAAAAGGTTGATCCACCAGAAATGCCAAAAAGCCAAATACCACGACCGAAAGAGATGCTGGGAGACCAAATATATGCATTTGTAATGAGATTCATGATCCAGAAAAAAATGCAGCGTGCGTACAGTGTGGATCTTCGCTAGAGAGTAATTTGGCTGCATGAATTTCTCAGTTATTCAGTGGCTGAGATATCACATGTTATAATGATATCCATCAGTTCTGTGAAAAGGTTTCTGTGGAAATTTCACGCCAATGGTAATGTTAGTATTCTTCCCATTGGACGACGAAAAGGATGCATTGGTTTTCATCCTCACGAAGAACTTGTCGTGATGGAGTATGTTCTAGAAAATCCTGACAAGACAATTGCTGAAATGTTGGACTGCATTTATCAGGCTACGGGATCGTCATATGCAGGGTCAACCATTCATTATTACTTAAGGAGCGGAATAACAAGAAAGGTGAGATGGACTGTTTTGGCTGCATGCATTATCTCTGTGAAATTATGACTGCAAACGGTGATGAATGCTACAACATGAAAGCTTTAACTTGTGTATTTTGCTGGTTTCTGTTGCAGTTTAAAAAATTGCGTTGCAGAGCAGTGAGGAAACCCAAGTGCAGTTTTGGGCAGAGGTTTCCCTGTTGGAACCTGAAATGTTTGTCTTTTTGGACGAGAGTGGATTTGTAAGTTGTGATAATGTGCATATTTATGTTTAGGGATATTTACAGGTGGGCGGTGCATTTTTTTCCCGCTCTTCAAAAGCAAACTAATTATATGCTTGTTCCTGCTCTTCAAAAGCAAACCATTCCAATTTTTAGTTTGTAGTTCATTCTTTTCTTTGTCATGTCTGATTTTTTCTCTCTAATTAATCTTCTAATTATTGATTGATTTAGCTTTACACCTTGTAACTTTCGTTTTCTAGTCTGACCTTCAATTTGCAATCTCACTTGACTAGTTCCTTCTATTTTCAGATTGCCTGTATCTGACTTTATTTTTTCTTACTGTGAATACTTGTTGTAATTATAGATACAAAAAAATCATTTTTCATGGGGATGTGGATGTTTGCTTTCTAATTTCAAATATTGTCTATTGGTATCGTTTGTAGGACAAGAGATTCACCAGGCGGAACGGTTACAGCTTCAGAGGATATCCAGCTGAAGTCAAAAGGCTGCAGTGCTGGGCCCCTCGAATTACTGCCATACCTATTATTTGCTCCCAAGGGATTCTTGACATTGGAATTTACATGGAGGCCTGAACGTTTTTGGGCTTTGTCAATGACATACTTGCCCCAAATGTACTACCTTTTCAGTGGCCAATATCCACGCTCTGTTGTTATGGGTACGATTTTCTTTAAGCCTGGTTTCTATATGATCACTCACAGTCACTGGGTTGCTAAAAATATCGAAATAATGTATAGCTGCTGCCTGACACGTTTCTGTATGATCACTACAATTTCCGGCTCAACACTTTTAATTCTTCAGCGATCACAGCAGTCGCACTCAGCAATCATATAGAAACCAGGCTTTGGTTGCCTTTTTACTGTTATTCCTAAATTGCAAACATACAAATACGCCTGATAATTTCTTCCCTGTAGATAACGCAGCAATTCACCATACGCAAGAAGTTGTGGAGGCTATCAACAACACCGGGGCACTTCTCGTGTTTCTACCACCCTACAGCCCAGTCTACATGCCGTGCGAGAAGCTTTTTGCTTAAACAAAGAGATGGATCAGAGAAAATGATGTGGCATGGCAGCACTGCGACACTCCCACAGAAATGGTCTTCAAAGCTTTTATGCAAACATTGGATAATGACATCAGGGGTTACATTTCAAATGCAGGATAATGTATCTTAATTGAAAAACGCAGATAACTTTACAGCTCATTAATTTCTGACATAAGCTTCTTCCTTTGCTCCTGAAACTCGATGCCTGTGATGATGGCATCGCTATGCAGAGTCTTAAACTGTTCCAGCTGCTGTATTATCACTCCTCTGACCCTAAGCTGCAAGCAGGGTTAGAGAACAATCACTGTTAAAATATAAAACTGCTCCTAATTACAAAGCTTTTGTTAGGACAAATGTATCTAGAACCTGTTTGTTTATAACTGCTAGATGTGAATTTTAGTGAAAACTGGTTATCGCAATAAAGCTTGGCAGCTTAAAGATATATAAGTTTTTAAAACACGCCCGGAATGATGGTTGGTTTATTGTCTACGGTATGGCCTTGTAACTTAGTTTTGCTTCAATGTCAGGTATAGTATTCCCGCCGGTAGCGTTGGCTGCCACAGAGGCTGATGCCTGGATGTCAGCAGGCCTTTTCTTCTGGTGCTTTCTTCCAGCAAAGAATGACACATCTGGAGGCTTGTCCAGACTGACGTGAGATTTATTTACCTAGAAAACAATGTTACAACTGAATGTCAAATTCAAATTATACTGTGACCCAATGTTGAATGTGTGAACTTGCATTTATGCAAGGATTTTATCTAACGTCACATTTTGTTGGTGACAAACGCTGTTTATGCAATGTCTACATCTTTTTTTGTTGACATCTCCAGTGTGACCGGGCCTTAGCTAATGCCAACAAAAGTTCAATGTCTAGTCCCGAAGTCGACTACCTGGAACGATTTAACAGTATGCAGTGCATGAACGCTCAAATTGCTAATTTCATAATTGCACATGAACACGCATTGAACTATGCCAATTTGACAACCACCAGGGCAATGAAAGAATGAGCAGACTTTTCGGATTCCCTCTTCTGTGTTTCTGAACCAAAAATAACATGCTACTACCTTTCGAATAAATATTATTTTTTAACAAATCTATCCTCGTGAAAGCCGGTTTAATCTCCTTGTAAACAAATTTAATGATATGTATTGTATAGCAAAACGCAGCTGGGCCCGCATAATTCAAACATGGTTTTTACAGTGTTCACAGAAAAAAATGTCGCATTATTCGATATTTTTAACTTCGACATTATACAAGTTTTCTGCAGAGAACATCTGCAGCTGCAACAGGGAGTCAAAAGCTGGTAATGAAATGCACTGATTGTTTAATGAGTCAAAAGCTGGTAATGAAATGCACTGATTGACTGTTTAACCAAGGAGCACTTTGAAGAAGTGAACAAGTGAACATTCTACTTTACAGGAACACACGTGAATTATTTGACGTGATATAATTGCTTACCAGCATTTTGGCCCAGTAGCGCAACTTAAAAGGTGGCCACGATCCACCATGTTTTTCCTCCAGCTGTTTATAAACGTTTTCCAAAGGAGATTCCTCTTGTTCTTCATCAGAATCATCTTTACTGCTTGGGAAGGGTAGATTAACAAGGAAGTACGGAATATTAGAGTATTTACTGTATTAGCTAAATTTTAATCAAAACTAGTGCGACAAGCAGTTGAATGATTTCCCACCTTGTGAAAATTTCCTTTTTCCACAGGAGGATTATTTTGCTTGGTTGCGGGCAAATGGTTCATGTGGATCCACCCAAATTGTGATACAACCGCTGTCTCCCAGGGAGTATGCCTCCATGAGTTGCGTTTCGGCCTTTATGGTGAATTTCTTGTTGGCGTGGTCAATATATCCCATTTCAAAGGAAGAGTCCTTCGCTGGCGAAATTTCCTCAGCAAAATTTTCCAAGAGATGTCTTTTCATGGCCAGAACATTGGCAAATTGTAGAAAATTTTTCAGGGCAAATGTGTTGAAGGCACTCTTCTTTTCTCTGGACAGCATGCGCAGCATCACATTTACAAGATCCATTGCGACATCAAACTGAATATCAATCACTGATCCCAGCAACCTTTTCAGTCGTGGTATTTGGCTATTTGTCATTTTTGGTGGGTCAACCTTTCAGGGAGGATCTAGGATTTTGAAATGGGGGTGGCTGGTGCCTGAGTATCAATGTTTGAGCGCCAGAGGCTCGAGCCACTAGGGGGTTCCGGGGGCATGCTCCCCCGGGAAAATTTTGAAATCTAGAGTCTCTGAAATGGCATTTCTTGCATTTTGAGACCACTTTGGAGCACAGTTAAGAGTATTTTTCAAGCGTAATATACTCTATTTTACGCATAGTAGCCGCACAATTTGATTACTGCAATATAAATTATAGGTGTGTAGTAAGCTAAAAATAGATCATAAAATTGCGTGTAAAAACGGAATTTTAGCAGAATAAACCAGTTTATAGATTAAACAATGTTATTTATATATTAGAAAACTTTTGCATTTCTCTTAACGATAAATTCAATATGGTCTAAAACAAGCAAGAAGTAGTTGGCTCACACTGCCTTAGTTCCGTTAATCGGCCAAAAGTGAAGGTGACATCCTTCTGGGGTGCAGTGCCATAAATTTCTCACAAACCTGCCTTCTGTCGATGGAAATTGTCTGTGTGTGCATAGCGATGACAGCCAAATCCGATTGTCGTTCAGTGGTCAGTGTGCTGCGGAGCCAAATATGAGTCCTCTGAACACAAGAAAATGATCTCTCTGCCTCCGTGCTCCCCATAGGCAAAACGGCAAGAATCTTCAGAAGTTCCCTGACATTTGGGAAGATGTTCTCTGCGTGTGTCGCCAAAAGGGTGATACCGAGATGGATTCATCTGAAGTCGTCTGTCGCTTCGAGTGGTTCCTCCAGCGGAACAGTTCACTTTCGAAAGCTGATGGTAATAGCATCACGTGTCCCCACTTCCCATGCAGTATTTCAGCAAGTTCCTTCTTCAGACTTATTGGTGAGTACCTGGGGAATAAGAGCACAGAGCTCGTAATGGGCCTTCTTCTCATTGCTGAAGCGGCACTTCAATTCCGAGCAGATTACGTCAAGGAAGGGTATTGCCAGTGTCCACTTCCAGTATTCTGCCACTGACTCTGCTGGCTGGTTCTCCTGATGCGTTTGTCTACTGCAAACACGTGGTCGTTGCTCAGTCAATCCGACCAATTCTGACAGTGTAATGTCTTTGGTGTACACACGTTGAAACCATGAGTTGATTTCATTGCGTACATCCTTGTAGGAGTTGACAACTTCTTCAATGTTCTGGAATCCGAAGTACACTTCTACGAGTCGGCCTTGCAGGGTGGTGACAAGTGGCCACATTGGTTCCAGCATTTTTTTTGCACAGACAAAGCTGACAATATGTCCAAAGCTTGTCATGGTGTGCCGCAGTCCATTTTCCATTGTCCTAGTTTTGGCATCCCAGCTCCACTCCTCGTTAGTTGGATAAAAACGGTCGTCATTTGTAGGCTCGCACATTTCATTTAGTGTGATGACAACGTACTCGTACAAATCGAAGATGGTCTCAATCGAAGATGGTCTCAAATGTGGTGTGTCTCTCAATCCACCGTGTTTTGCACAAATCTTTCAGCTTACGCTTCTTGCTCTCTGGCGAGAGGGCGTCAATTATGACCTGCAAGTTCTGTCGCTTTGGTGAGTTGTCGAAAAAACTGAATAATTCGTGGCAAGAATCCATCATATTCTGAATTGACTTGATGGAAGATTGATGGAATGAAGGCAACAGCCTTGATATTCTGCATCAGGTGCAAACTTGCTTATCTCAGCTTGAACTCCCTTCTTATCTGAGCTCACTGACGCAGTTGTGTCATATGCTTGACCACGGCACTTGGTTATGTCGATTGTGTGTTTCTGTAAGCTGTTTCGGATTGTGGTAGCTATAGCTGCTCCAGTGGTTCTTGGCAGGTCACACATGTCTACTAGAACCTTGTGCTTTATTGGTTTGGATGGGTCAGCAATGAAGTCAAGAAGGCGAAGACACACCGACAACACTTCGCGTCCCTGTGATGTTGTTTCATTGGCAATTAATGCAAAGTGGGAATTCTTTTCCAGGCATTGTCGGAAATAGTCACGAATCAGGTCAGCAATAACTGCAAATACCGACCTTAAGATAACCTGGACGGCGACCTCGAGGACGGTCAACTTGGCCGAGGAGACCTGGGTACGGACGGTCGTCTTCGCGCGGAAAAATTAAGCGTTAAGACGAGGGTGGACGCGGCCGTATTAAAATAAACTTCGAGCGTAAAGAGATGGCTTCTTTTAGGGAGACAAGAGAAATTTTAGCTACTTGTTTTATGGAAGGCATAATTTCGGATGAGGAATTTGTTCTCCTTTACGACCTAAATCATTCCAAAAACCTGGAACTACCGTACGAGGAGTATGGAAGATTTGACCTTGATGAAATGGAGGACAGCGAGTGTATAGCAGAGTTCAGGGTGAGCAAGCATGACTTGACAACTCTAAGAGACGCCCTCCAGATACCAGAGTCGTTTACGTGTCAGCAAGGTTCCGTATGAGATGGCATGGAAGGTCTGTGCATGTTGCTTAGAAGACTTGCGTATCCTTGTAGATACTCGGACATTATCCCTCGGTTTGGAAGGCCAACACCTGTGCTCTCTATGGTGACTAACAAGGTGCTTGATTTCGTTTATGAGACACACGGGCACAGGATAACCGAATGGAATCATGCACTACTAGAGCCTGTCAAGCTCCAAACCTATGCTGATGCAGTCTATGCAAAAGGAGCAGCCCTTGATAACTGCTTTGGGTTTATAGACGGTACTGTCAGACCAATCTCGAGGCCAAGGGAGCACCAACGACTTGTCTACAACGGACACAAGAGAGTGCATTCCTTAAAATTTCAATCTCTAGCTCTTCCCAATGGAATAATTGGTAATATGTATGGACCTGTTCGTGAGTATTGTCATTTGTGTGTTTTATTGTTTTTGTTGTTTGTCTATTCTTTGGGGGGGTGGTGGTAATGTTTGGATTTTTTTCTGATACTTCAACTATACAATGTAGATATAGCTAAATCAATGCACAACTAATGTTAAAAAGGGATCAGCTGAAATACATTGTTCACTTCCTTGTTATCTTTGTGTCTATTTTCAGAAGGCAGGAGACATGATGCTGGCATGCTGGCCGAGTCTACATTAATACAGCAGCTACAACAGCATGCCTTCTCTCCCCTTGGCCAGCCTATGTGCATATATGGGGACCCAGCATATCCACTTAGAATACAGCTTCAGGCATCATTTAGGGGAGTGGCCCTAACCCCTGAAATGCAAGCATTCAACACTTCCATGTCCGAGGTTCGAGTATCTGTAGAGTGGCTATTTGGAGATATAATCAATTATTTCAAATTTGTTGATTTTAAGAAGAATCTCAAAATTGGACTAAGTAATGTTGGCACAATGTATGTAGTTTGTGCAATTCTCCGAAATGCACTAACTTGCTTGTATGGTGATTCTACATCCCAGTACTTCGGGCTTGACCCTCCCACACTGCATGAATACTTTGCATGAAAATACTTTCTGCCTTCTCTATTACTAACACTGACATACACTGGATGTTACTGTTGTTTTTATTTTTACGGTTTTTTTAAATACACACACTCTTTTTGTTTCATAAAGCAATAAATGTGATGTATAGCAAAAACTGAATTATATTATTGCCATCAATCAACTGATGTCACAATGTAGTCATGCCTATAAAATAAATAAGGCAAATAAAAAAACAACTGCTGCAACTCATTGCACAACTGTAATTAACCTGTATGAAAGACAACAGTATAAATAAAGTCCAACGAGCTGTTTGGTCAGTTAAATTGATCTACCTTATTTCTTTGCAAAGCTTGTAATCAACGCCAGCATTGCTTGGTTTTGCTGTTGCATTATCTGCATCATTTGAGTTTGCTGTTGTTGTTGTTGCTGTTGTGCAGATACAAACTGTTCGTACAGTTGTGTTTGTCGTTCCTGTTCCCTTTGTTTGGCTTGTTGTTCTTCCTGTCTGAGCGCAATGTCCTGCTGTGCTCTTTCTCTGAGAAAAGTAATAGTATCTGCTCCACTTCTTCTTGCTTTTCTTGGCTTTTGATCTGTGGCACTCGCTTCTGACTTTCTCTTCATGGTTTCGCCCAGCTTTTCACAGGCCTTCATTCTCACATCCTCTCCACCTGCTCTGTCTTTCTCTGCTTTCTTCTGGACGCTATTTAAGGAGTCATCCGCCTCTGCTGCTTCCCATTTTTTCCATATCTCTTCCATTGCTGTGTCTAGCTCAGTATCTTCCACAACTACACCACTCAACTTTGCTTCAGCTCGCCTTTTTGCTTTGTATTTTGTAAGCAAGAGGTTGAAGTGATCCCTGGTCGACCGCTTTGTCACACGAAACCTTGGTAGAGTAGTTCCGTTTAGTCTGTCTGCTATGTCCTGCCACACTTTTCCCCGCTCAACAGTTCTTGGCTTAAACCGAAATGGTTCACTGGCAAGTACTTCACGAGCAAGTAGAATATCGTGGGACTCCGACCATTCCATTATCGAAGCTCTAAAATAAACACACGTTATTAATGATAAACACACTTTTCATCAGGTAATTAGTAGAAAATAGAATGCTAAAAAAGGAATCTATTCACTAGGAGTGATTTAGCTTTCAAGTTCACACATAAATTAAACAAAAACCTTCATGATTCTAGTGAAATGTCTTACCCGCTTCTGCCACGATTTGCAGCCGTGCTGGCGGGAAAATCCATGGCGAACGTTTTCTTCCAGCTCTCGCAATGACTGAAAAGTTAAAGAAAAAAATATGTGGTTAGCATAAACAATCATTCGTAAGGCTTCAACACTTATTTCTATTGAACACAACGTCTCTTCGCAATGAAAGAAGAGAAAAGAAACTCACGTTCTCCAGAGTACGTGAGACGACCGACTTTCCCGGTCTAGACTTGATGTGGACGGCAAGGTGATATGCAAATTAGTACCCAAACTTCCTCACTTGGCTTCCAGTTGACGTCCTCGAGGTCGCCGTCCAGGTTATCTTAAGGTCGGTATTACTTCGTTTTGGACGGTTTTACTTGTATACCTTGCATTTTGTGGTCCCAAAATGAGATGCTCTTTGAGTGCAGGGTTGGTTTCTGCCAGGAGATGCATAATAGCCACAAAATTGTCTTCATTTGTAGTTGGTAATTCACCAAACTGCACTCGATCATCTCGGTGCCCTTGCAAAAGAAATCTGTTGCTTCGCACACAACAACACAGTATCTACAATATGGGGCAGGATTGCTTCATTTCCCTGGACGTTTTGCATAGCCATTGTGTTGATCTGTGAGTCAATGCATCTTCCAATTTGGGATGCCATTTGGGATCGTATACAAGCAGCATGATCTATAGATCTCTTGTGGTACTGTGTGGTCTCATGGCTATCGAGCTTCTCTTTGGATTTGTCATAGTTCCTGAATGGAGCTTTCACAAAGACCCCTAATGATTCTTTCTCTTGATCTTTTAGGAACAACAGGCATGGCACACACCAACTCCCTTTAAATTCGTCATGAGCACTATAGGCTAGCCATCTGCATTGATCGAGCCATTTTCTTTGGAAGCTTATTTGTTTCTTAGGTCCAAAGCGTCAAGTGTCAAGAGCATCGGACGCTGCTGGCTGCCAGCATTTGTCGAGAAACTATTTTATCGGCATCACTTAGCGTATCATTTGATTTCTGAGTGATTTCATTAACGTCATATGGCGCGACGTTTGAATGAACCAGCATTAAGGCATTACCACAAGTTTCATCTTCAATTTCTGACAAAGAGTGGAAGGAAAGTTAATCAAACTAACGTTTGTACGTTTTAAGCACGTCCAGTAAAAAGTGGCAGGTGATTAAATGAATTGAACTTACATATGGATTTGCTACATTATAGACACTGGCATGTAATACTGTATTTATTAAAATAAACTAGGATATCAACAGATAGTGATTGCTGCGCTTTTTCACCCAAATGTTTTGGTAAGCTTCCCAAGAATACCATTTCCAGAGAAACGGCCACAATGCAAAACTACGAAAATTCCGAAGAGGCTTCTTTCGCACACGAAAGATAGTGTAGTTCAATTGAAATCGGGTGCAGTCCAGTTAATTCGCATGGTGTGCACTGTTATGTTGTCTTGTGGGATGTGTGTTATACTAGTGCTATGCGAAAAGATGTTGAGCTGAAGAATCTGAAGTGGCAATGAACAATATTGATTTTATTTAGAAGCTGGAACAGAATCTTGACAGACGTACATGTATGCACGAAGATGCAGCTGAAACTTCTGTTTATGAAAATACAATAAACTGGAACAGTAACGTGACAGACGTACCTGGAGCTCCTATAAAAATGTAAAAAAGTCTAAGAAACTGGAGCTTCAAAAGACAGGCTATGAGAATAATTATGAAACTATATTAAACTGGAACAGTAACTTGACAAATGTACACACATGTATGAATATGAAACTGAAGCTCCTATAAAAATACAATCTATGAATTAGTAGCTTCTATAAAAATGTATAAAATCTATGAAACTGGAGCTTCAAAAGCCAGTCTTTAAGAATAATATATAATTATTATAAAACGATATTAAACTGGAACAGTAGCTTCACGTATATATTAATATGAAACTGAAGCTTCTATAAAATATTATCTATAAAAAGTTATCTATAAAACTGTCAATCCTAAATGTAAAATTTCACATAGATATTTTTATGGAAACGAACTGATGAATTTCGATGTCAGTTGAAGTGTGAAATGTGTTGAAACAGTAAAATTTCACTCGAAAATTGCTCCTCAGAGTTTTTCTACCTTGGTTACTGTTTTTTTTGCTGTTCAACGTAATTACAGCCTCTACTGTCAGCAAAACTTCAGTAAATTCATCATCATCAAGATCGTTCAAAGATTTTGGGGAACTTGAACCACTTTGCTCCTTGTACAGTGTATACATGTCCTGAATCTTGTCCTCAAAAACTTGTACAGATATGCTTTTATTGTCCATCGTGCACAGCATGCTAGCGAAAATTCGTTTCTGGCACTTAGATTGTAGCTGGGACAAGTTGCACCCGGTCAGCAATTACCAGTTTTTGGCAGCACTTCTTGCATGAGAGAAACCTTTGAATATAGTTCAGGCCCTCAAGTGGACATTGCAGTTGTTCAGTTTGAGTGCTGTGGCAATTTTCATCAGTTCTACTGGTGTTGCTTGCCGTTGGGACAACAGAGGATTCCCTGTTCATGGTGAGGTAATTCTCCCCACTGAAGCTGCGTACAGCAATCTTCTTTATCTCGTAACATTGTCCCGATGTTACTTTTCGAATGTCACTTTCCCAGAGAACAACACGAATTGAACCAGAGTCATCTGTAAATGTGGCCTCCTGTTTCTGCAAAGATTTTCCTTTGACGTTAATGGTCTCAGAAGACCCAAAAAATGTCACTCTTCCACTGATGTTGGCAACTATGTTGCAGTCTCCAGCTTTAAGGTCGAGTACAGACTTCTGGGCAGCAGGTTCGTCCAACACCAGTTCAGTGTAATCGAAGTCGATTTGATTCTCATTTGTATCCTCCACTTTTGTCCTCTTTGTCACATGGACTTCATCTTCATTGGTCCTCGCATTCCGTTTGAGCTGATGCTTTGTCAGCTTGACTGGTGATGATGACTCGGACTTGGCTTTAAATATTTTGTGCTTCTCTGGTGAGAAGCACACTGTACGATATATATTGGTGGCAGTTTGAAGTTTCAAGTCAGAGTACTGGTTTTTGTTTTGACTTGTTTTTATCGGCGACAACTGATGCACGAAGGCAATGATTGCATTTTCTGGAAGAGAGCAAAAAGGTTTATCAGGTAAAATTTACTGTTAAGTTATCTAGGTATGTAACAAAATGATCAAGCACATTGTGGGAATCAGAACAGCTTTCAAGTGCACCTACCCTTGGTTTGGTCCATTGGGCTCAACTGTAATTAAGCAAAGAAAGATGTAAGTCACTTTTAAGTTTTGTGATTTCTAATTATCAGTTGGTTGTAATCTTTGTTGGTACCATTTTAGAGTCAATGATGCTAATCTTTGTAGTCTACATTCTTCTACCTTTCTGTACCTCAAGTTTACACAACTCTTTATTTTGCTTAGCCTATCAAAAGTAATTGGTTCTATCACAAGTGAAGACAGGTTACGTACTCTGCTGATTGCTACATACGACATGCCTAAAGTTGCCTCTGATTTCCCAAGATCTACCCACGCCTTTCCTAAAGTCAATCCTTGGCTTTTATGGATGGTCATTGCCCATGAAAGTTTAAGAGGTAATTGCTGTCTTTCGTGAACCGAATTCACAGAAATGCTGACTGGGACTATGGGAACTGAAGCAGGTACTTCAGATATTGATGGCCCTACATAATTGTCAAATTTTACAATGACTGCTATGGGCAAATCAGGAGGTCTATGATCAGTGTGATATATTATGTCCAGCACTCTTCCAGCTGATCCATTGCAGAAACCAACAGATTGCCACAGGTTCATTGTGAGCATAACCCGAGCCCCTTTTGCCAGAAGTAAAGTTGGTTGTAGTCCATACATCTCTTGGGGGCTTTTAGTTCGTGCTTTTGCCGTTGAATGTCTGGCATTGATTTGTGCGATTGGCTGTTTAAGCTGAACTAATTTCTCATAATTGTACTTTGAAACTTCTTCATTGCTGTAATATAAACGAGTAGCATTTTTAAACAGTTCAAGATTTGCTATATGGGATGGCTGCCTTGTCAATAGAAGTTCCCAATCATGTTTGGTAGACTCGCCATTACGAAGGCGTAGAAGTAGATCTTTAAATACTGTTTGTCCCTGATTTGAGCCTTTAACCCTTTGATTGACAGTCAAAGTCACTACTGTTTGAAACATTTGATAAGCAAAATAACCTTGTTCACCAATTGCATTAGATGGCTTTGCATGATATAAATGTTTATCAGCAACTGGTGGTAGTTGAGCTGGATCTCCAATTAGAATGATTGACTTTCCACCAAATAATTGAGATTGTCTCCCTGTTGCCTGCCGACATCTCCTGTCAATCCATCCAAATGTGTTCTGGCCTAGCATTGAATACTCATCAATAAGAATGTATTCCAAGTTAGATAGTTTACTTTGCAACTCTATTAGACTCTGGCCAGAAAGTTCTTTAAAAGTTGTGGTGCAACTGGAAGCTTCAACAGAGAATGAATAGTTATCCCATTAATGTTATACGATGCTTTCCCTGTTGTTGTACTAATAACACATTTATCTAGGAGGTGTGCTAGTAAGGCGTTGATCAAATAGCTCTTTCCTGTCCCTGCAACACCATTTACAATCAAAAGTAATGGCTCTTTTGATTCACTGCTTTCAGCATGAGTTTTGATAATGTCAGAGGCAAGCCATTGCATTTCACTAAAACCGTTTTTGTCAAATGTTTGCAATGGTTGTGATGGTAGTGGGAAGTTCTGTTTTGCTGTTTTTATCCAGGAAGGCATTTCTCCAATTTGTTGGTTTGAGTACTTTGTGCAATCTGAAGCCCAATCGTGATTAGATGTCAATTCTTGAACAGCATGACAGGTATCAATATTTTTGCTAGAGTTGAAAAAGTCTGATAAAATCATCCATTCATCTTGTTTTGACTGCTGATTTACCAATGGATCATAAGTAGGCTGCTCAACATTAGATACATTAGAGAGTTTTTCACCCCAATCTGGGACATGAACTGCAGCATATGAAGTATGTAAAAAATCATGCCACGCACTTATGTATGTCTGATCATCTGGCTGTGTACAACTCCATGCATCATTCTGAGAATTTTTCCATGGTTTATATGTTAACAGTTGGTACTTGCAATACATGCAAGTACCTTTGGGGTTTGGTGAATATGTGGGGAATATCCTTGGTACTATTTTAGCTGAATCAGAACGCTTTTCAAGTTTGCCTTTAGCTATTTTGTATTTGGTAGCAAATTCCAAGAAGTTGATGTTCATAATGTCAGGAAAACTGTTTTCATAGTTCCTTCGCTTTGCATAAACATCAAGAAAGGAATCAGTTGTGCATGTGTCATTGTCTTCATTGGCATACATTTGAACCTTTCGAGATCCAATCAAACTGACAGGAATCACATTGAAAGTTGTACTGTGTAATTTCAATGAGAGCAAAAGGTGCATAGTTTCCTGAGAACTGGAATCTCGTTCTCCAAGAGTTTTCATCATTTTTTCTGGATTACTTTCACACCCACTATTTCGTATAACTGCATTGAAAATATCTTTCAACTGTGGAGATCTAGGTTCACCTTTTGCAGCATATTTTGCAAGGTATTCAACACAAGCATGATGATCAATAATGACTTGGATGTCACAGTTTGCCCTCCACCCTTGAAGTTGAATACGCTGATGGTTATTTAATCGAGAATCATTTCTTCTAGTGACTATGACTAGGCTTTATTTCTTCACCTCTTCCAGTACGAAGAGAGGGAGAAACCAATATTCTGCCATCTTCCACTTCATTGATCAATGTACTCATGCGCAGAACTCTTGCATCATGAATACTTCCTGCGTATCCAGTACTTACGTGTATGAATTGTCCTCCAGCGTCAGCCACGCCTTGCAAAACCACGCTGTGGAACTGTTTCCTGTTGTAATAATCATTTGCATCCTCATTTGGCGCAGTAATGGGGATATGAGACCCGTCAATAGCACCAACCACTTGGGGAAAGCAACTGATATCTTGGAATGCCTGAATTGCACGTCTCGTTTCAGCTTCTCCTTTTGGGAACTTGATATACTCATTGCAACTTCTTAACAGTGCGGCGCAAAATTCGTCTTTCAAGTTCATTGCAGTGCATCTTCCAACTCCAAATGTAAGTCCAGTGGTCCTGTAAGAATTTCCAGTAGAGAAGCGCCACAACGCAACAGCTACTCGTTTTTCGACTGGAATCGCTTGCCGCATGTTTGTATCCTGGCGCACCAAATGCGGCGCAACTAGATTGCAGAGAACGCGAAAGGTTTGTCTTGAAATCCGAAAATGTTCACGCCATATGTTATTTTCGTACTGGTTTAGTACCATGTGCTCAAACCAAAATTGCGGTCTTTCAAGAACCCACGCTGTTTTTCTCCTTCGACCGATCACTGCCCTCCTTTTCGACTGAAGTCGTTCTAAGACAGAAGCCTCAATTCTTCTCCTGGTAATTGCTAGCAACCTAAGCCTTCGCTGAAACCTCTTCCTCCGTCGAATAAAAAGTAAGCGCGATAAAACAGCAATGAACACAAGAGCAATATACTTGTAAGCTTCTCCGTTGTCTGCCATCATTAATGTGCTTTCAGTTCGGATGCATAAATTACTTGGATCAAATATCACACGTCCGCTCGTAAAAACACCCAAATTAGTTAAGTTGCTTACTCAGGTTGGTAGACAAACCGGCGTGAGGAATGTTAAGCCAGAAAAACTGCATCGTGAAAACACAGCCAGTATAATATTATTTTAATAACAACAACAATATAACAGAAATGTAATGCTAACAGCAATGCTGTTTATCACAATGTTGACCTTTGTGGACACTAGTGGCATAATATTTGTAACTCAGCAATGTAACAGTAACATACAGTAAGTCAGCAACATATAAGTAACTGAGTAACAGTAACATAACAATGTTCATCATAACATGTTCTAATATAGGTGTACATGTACCACGTTGTTCTATAAAGGTATGGAAAGTATCACATCAGTAACAATCCTGGGTGTATTATTCTACAAGTACTATGTAACAGCAACGTTCTCCATACCACCTAGTGGTGTGCATGTGTACAATGTTTTACAGAGTTATGGAAGTTTCACTTCAGTAATAACTCTGGTTGCACAGTTGTATGTGATTTGTATTTCCGGCAGAGTCAGAAGCTTATCAGTAATTTCTTCCATGGAAAGGTTGTCATCGTTTGGTATCTGCAGAGCTGCTTTGACAGCATCTTGAAACATGGTCAGATTGATGGTGGCAGTAGATGTTTTGATAAGGCACTGTACATTGCAATGGGTTTTACATGCACTTTTCTTTTGCTTCATTTTGCAATGATCACATGCCACAATTACTGAATCACTTAAGAGGAGTTTCTTGTAGCACTTGATACAAGATAAGTATACATTGCAACTGGTTATGCCTTGAATTTCTGCCATTGCTGTTGTTGTCATGTAATTCTCTGGAAGTTCTGTTGGAAGTGCCACAGGTCCATCAAATGGCTCACAGGGGACTATGGTGCATCCTTGTGGAGGTGTATTGATATACACGTCCCCAGAATACTTCCTCAGTGTTATGTTTGTGAAGTGATATGTTTCATCATTCTCCACCTGATCAGTGAATTCTTCCCAAAGTAGAATTCTGATTGTAGAATGTGGATCCACAATAAATCCCTCTCTTTTCCTTTTTTGTCGTTGTTGCACATTTGCACAAGTTTTGCTTTTAATGATATTGGTTGTCTGTCATTGGCAGTAGAAAGTGATGAAATGTTTTGTATTGAGTCCATTTCTTGTATTGGGAATGCAGTCTCCACTTGTTAAAGATGAGTGCGGGCATTCATCAGGATGCTTGAAGATTCTGTATTAGTATCCTTGATGTGGACATTGGTAAACTTGACTGGAGATTTCTTTTGGTAAAAGGTGTTGAACTCCCCATGTTTTGCTTGTGAGAAACAAACTCCTCAGATAACTTTATCCTTTGTTTGGAGTTGCATGTCAAAATAATTCGTCTTTTGACTCTTCTTAACTGGGGAAAGGTTATGGATATATGCCGTGATGTCTTTCTGTTCTGCCATACTGTGGAGAAAAGTTGAAAAGGAATTGAATGAGTGATAAAGAAATAATGTATACATGTAGCTAAACTAAAACGACTTACCATGGCATGGAAGAGTATTATTTGTAGCTTGCTGTCTGTGTGCATTGGTAAACTGGTAGTTACTTCTGAAAATCTACTTGTCTACCAGGAACATCAGCTGGGCATATGGTTTTTGTCATGCCTTGCTTACTTGTGTGCACACAATGTAATGCACATGTAGAAAGTGATAGTGATACAGAACTACATGTAGATGTGCAGTATTGTTTTCAGTGTGTTCCGATACATAGATCCTTGAAAAAATGTTGCTGTTTTTGAAGCAATGTAGTCAGTGGTCTATTGAAAAAAATTAGTCAAAGCACAGATTGATTTGTGATCAGAGAAATAGGTTTCTAAAACTTGACAATTCACTTGTGATTGAGGCAAATTGGTATAGATATGGCCAATAATGGTTCTGTTGCAGTTGTGAAACAGGTTACTAATTGTCTGTAAGTATTCTCTTATGAAGAAATTATAAAGAGGAATTCTGTCTGTTCGATTTAACCAGTTGACATTAAATCTCCAAGGAAGATATTGAACTTAGAGGAAAATAGGGTAAGAACCTCACTTACTGCTGCACACAATTGTGCTACAGGAACTTTAGGTGGGCGATATACACCAATAATGGTCACATGTGGAAGGACTACAACTTTCATGATAGTTATCTCAATGCCATTCATGTTGTGACAACAAGGATACCCAGGAATGAATTGAATGCGACTATAGACTGCTGTACCTCCATAAGGTCTTGTATTGGGAGCAGACTGGCTGTCATTTCTAAATAGACTATATCCATTAATGGCATACATGTTATCACTATCTGAAGGAGTGAATCTTGTTTCTGAAAAAATACTGATATCAGTACTTGAGTAATTCAGATCTTTACGTATGTCATCAATATGTCTATGTAATGATCTACAATTGAGAAAGCAAAGTTTAAAAGCATTTTGATCCATACTATACATGGGAGATACACACAGCTTAAGATATGCCTCTGTTCTTAAGCGATGCATCTCATTCTTAGCATCAGGACTTACTGCTATTTTGTTTTCACAAAGGTCAGTGACATATAACCCCTCTATTGTTTTTACTCTACTCAGGCCAATGTAATGAATGTGAGGTATTACTCGTGTAGTCTCAAAGTTAACAACAACGTTAGTCTCAGTATCTCCTTGTGATCTATGTATTGTTTTAGCAGCTGCAGGTCTTAGGGGAAATTGTTTTCTCACAACTTGTGCTGTTCTATTTCTACCAATAGCAAATTGAGTAGTAACAGGTTTTATAGGTGTCCAGCTGCACCCATATGATGCCACATGGGCTTTCTCTGTTATGCAATTGTACCTTTCTTATTACATTACCCGCACCATTTGTCGTGCCACCTTCAGTGCGTATGTTTAGTGCTATTTCTGTCCTTTCACTCTCTGCTAGGTGAAGTTTGGAAATCAACTGTTTGGTTTTCCTGGGGTCATCGGGTATTTGCTTCATGATCTTATCTCTGAGTTCTACAGAGTTAGCTCCTATAACACTGTCCCGTGCTTTGATGGTGTACTTAACACCAGATGCTGCTTGATGGACTCTTTCGTTAAACTTGTTTACCTTAGCATTTTGTATAAATAGGTGAGGTACGTGCATTGGGTATTCATTAGTTACATTGTTCAGTTGAATGATTTTTTCCTTGATCTTCAAAATATCAAATTGATTATGTTTACCTTCTCGTAATCTGTTCAAAATTTCAGCAAACACTTTACTCTCTCTTTGCCTCATAATTTCCTGAAGTTCATACATTTTAAAATGCTCTTGCCATAGATTTGGGGCAAGAATACTATATTCTGAGTTTTGCAAGTCTTTAAAGACATATCCATCCATCACAGGCTGTAGTTGAAATAAATCACCAATTGCAATAATGCTGACACCTCCAAAGTCTTCTCTGTTGCCTTTAATATCCTTCAGTCTATTGTTTATTTGTACATTAAACATAGTATTTCCTACCATTGATATCTCATCTAGAAATATTAGTTTCAGACCTCCAAGTTTGCATCTGATAGTATTCAACCTGCTCGAGTCGAGAGGCTTGTAAATTCTAAGAGACTGACATGCTAGTATTGCCAGAGCACTGTATATGGTATTGCCTTTGATGTTATAAGCAGCCTTTCCTGTGGGGGCTAGTAATAACACTTTGACTTGATGGAAGTCATCACCAGCTCTGGTGTTGTAGTACTTCAGTGCAGCCTGATACAGTGCTTTAGTTAGATGTGATTTACCCACACCTGCTCCTCCACTCAGAAAACTGTAGAATGGTTTATCAGATGTTTTAATGAGATGTAGGCCATGATAAAAGAATTCTTTTTGTTCTTTGTTTAACATTTGCACCATTTGTCTATAATCTTGGTCTTGTACCTCATTTAATATTAGTTGTTCATTACTGGAGGCAGTGGAAGGAATTCCAATGTCATCTGATAAGTCATAGCTTTCATTGAAATCAGGATGCAGGTCTTGTGCACCATCAGCCTCATCTTGATGTTCTATGCGTACCTGGTGCTATCAAGTCAAAGTTGTCATCATTTTCTTCCACGTTATTGAAGTGTTCTTCCATCTGGTTCAAACCTTCACTACAGATTGCATATTGTTTCATCTGATGATCTATCATATCTTTCATAAGAAAGAAATATTCTTGATGTGAAGAGCAATTACCAATCAAATCAGTTTCCTCATTTCGCCATGATGTGAAAAGCATGATCAGTTCACGATAGTGTTTTTCAGGATGTGACTCCTTATTAAAGCAAACACTTCTAATAATTCTAGCTTTTGATCTTTTTTTGTTCTTTGGTGCTTCTGAGTTTTTGTCATCACAAGGCTCATCGTCATTTTGATCATCGATGCTTGTTTCTAATAGAAGATTATCACTGTCAACTTCAGATGTTTTTTTGGCATAAAGTTTATTACTTGAGTCATACCAAGCAGCCCAGTCAGCTAATGTTGCTTGTTCAAGACTAGCAGGACGTTTGGAATACCTTTTCAATAGACCATTAGTGTATATTTCTTCACAATCATCATCCATCTCTTTAAAGTCATTTAGTGGCTTTAAAAGCTGAACTCTGTCTTCAGGAGGGGAGGTATTTATAAATATCACTTGGCGAAATGACTTTCTCATTGGTAGCTGTAGTGCGATATAAACAGCCTCTTGTGCACTTATTTCAACAATGTTCAGAAATTTATTACCAATATCTTTAACCTGCTGCTTTACGGTAGAATTTCCTTTCCTTGCTTCAGCACATGCAGTCCGCAAAAGCTCACTCATTCCTTTTTGTGCTTTAGAGATATATGATACATTATAACATAGTCACGATACAAGCTGCGCGCTGATTGGTCGAAAACCGTGGTTTGCCAGAGTATAAACCACACTTACCCGTGGTTTATAAGTTATAAACCACGCTTACGTCATCCTCTGGCAAAAAAGAGAAAATAATGCATGAATGGAGTCACCAATGCCCAACTTCGAGATAAAATTTGGCTTTAAGTGAAGGCACCGGCTAGTACGGTTCACCGTGAATCGGTAAAGAACGTGACCTCATCAAAAAGCACTTCAACAGTTTGGAGAGGGAAAATCTATGTCGAAGAACGGCAAGTTTCTTGTCAGCATTGTGGAAAGCGACTCGGTTTAAGCACTGTCCCTAAGTACAGCATATTTGGGAGTCACAATTACATCAGTGGGTTCTTTGAATGAAGTTGAATGCTTCAACAAGGAAGGAGAGAGCAAATCATTCAGTTGAAGAAGATCAGCCGTGAGCAATCACTGAACATGAACGG
This sequence comes from Plumapathes pennacea, assembly GCA_964036295.1. NCBI lineage: Eukaryota > Metazoa > Cnidaria > Anthozoa > Antipatharia > Myriopathidae > Plumapathes > Plumapathes pennacea. Next base: position 24,825,889 of record OZ038463.1, on the reverse strand, counting down.
CGAAGACAGACGAACAGACGTGTTTGTAGTGATGCAAGAGAAAGAATTTCCGACGATGTGACTGAAAAAAAAATGATTGAAGAATTTTCGGACGGAGTTCAAATGATTGTACTACGAGGTAGAGTCAAGAAATCGGTAAGTTTTCATTCACACAATTTTCGAGTCGGCCGTTGGAGCATTTGTTGATTCCCTTCAAATTTGCATTTTATGCACTAGCCGACTGTATGATTTCATGTACTTGTAGTCCAAAGTTCTACGGGAAAATATACTTCTTTACTGTGAGATGTTGTCTGATTTTATAGAACAGACGGCCTGGTTGAAAAGTTGAAGCGAAACTGTACTGACTTGGCAATTCGGACCGCCGAGCCCTTCATCGCTGTTAGCATTCCAACATTTTTGATGAATAAAGACAGTTTTATTGTGAAAGTTTTGAAGTTCTATGTTATAAAACAAATAAACCAGCTTCAAGCGTGCTCCGTTCAGAAATAAAGCACTTAGCAAGTGCCGAGAGCACTCAAGAAGTGGGGAAAAACGCTCGCCTTCGGCTCGCGTTTCTCCCTACACTTCTTTCGTGTTCTCGTCACTTGCTGCGTGCTTTATTTCTGAACGGAGCACGCTTGAAGCTGGTTTATTTGTTAAATATACATTGCACAAGCATATACATCAAGTACAAACTGGATGTCCATGTTTGCTCTCCATGCACCGAGACAAGCAGGATTATATTCACTCTGAGCTCATTTGGTTGTCTTTTTAAAAATATAGTTGGACAATTAAGACTTAATCTTATAGCTAGTATGTAGTTTTCTTCAGTGACATTCAAATTTAAGAGCAGCTGGTCAAATGTGATTTCTTCACCTTCCTTTAAATAATTCAATTGCTTTTTGACAGCTTTCCAAGTATCTTTGTGCTGTTTTATGTCATTTTTCTGCATATCAGTGTCAAGATACAGTACTTTTGTTGACTTCATTGGAGGTTGTGGATAATTGAATCGGCATTCAGTTTTTGATTTCTTTCGACATGTGTGAGAATGTCGGTGGATCTGTCTGTCCACTAGTTTGAGTAATTCAGGATTATCAGTTGGTCTTTTGCAACTGATTATTCTGTCAATGAAAGCTGTGACTTTATCATCACTATCAACACCAAATACTGGTGCACCATCCAGACATATCAACATATGAATATGAGGCGAGCCTCTTTGCTGATACTCCACTCTGTAAAACCAGTCTGATATTTTACCCAAGGGAGCAAGACTTCTTGAGAGAAAGTTTCTCAGAAATTGACTGATTTGATAGTCAAAATGTCTTGCACATGTGACTGGATCACTTTGAATTAACCTGCACTTTTCTTCCCAATTTAAGTTGTCTATTTGATCGTCGGTATATTCTTTGTTATCAACAAATTGACCAAGTATTCTAAGGAGGTGAACCCACTTTGTTTTAGCAGAAGAGAAACTACAAAATAAGGAGGCAGGTCCTAACTGTCGTATCATTGCAAAAAGATCTTTTTTGGCCTTTTCAAAATATGGAGGTGAACCCCTTAATGCTCTCAAGAATTTGAATCCCTCATCATGACGAAGTAACCTGCCTAATGCTCCTTGCTGTTTTAATTGTCCTGCTTTTATTGTTCCATTACTACCCAGACACTTTCTAAGGGCAACTTGAGACTTTCCAAAGAGGATTTTCATTTGCAGTTTCTTCGTTTTGAAAAATATATTTTCAACACACATAGCAGACCTTCGATCTGATCTTCTCAATTCAGATTTACAAATGTCACTGTAATGAACAGAAACAAATCTCTCTTCATTGTCTGGTCTCTTTTGCTCCAGGAACATACCTGGATATGCTAATTCTTCAGAATCTTTATCTCTGCTACGTTCTCCTGGTGCTATATTCAGAATATGTTGGCGTTCACTGTCTTCTAAGAAATCTGTTGCTGTCAGCATCGTGTCAGTTACTCCTGCAGGTGTTTCTGCTTCATCCTCACTCCAATCATCTTTATCATTATCAATAGTTTCTTTTCTGTTGCTATCATAATTAACATCTTGTGACTGGTCATTTTCTAGTTCAGCATTAGATTCATCTGGTAGAGCATCAGTATCATTGTTTAACATCCACTCTGGATTAATTGCAATACCTTCTTCCCTATACAAAGTGCTGTTATTGACAAGCCAGTTGGCTGCTTGTATTACTTTGTGTGGCCTTACATTTAAAGATAATGCTGAACTTTTGTATTGCAATTTTCTCTTCAGGTTAATTTTAATTGTCTCAGTTTGATCTGGTAACCTTTGTAACATGCTAACAGTACTAGTGACATCTGCTGGTACATTAACAACACTGCCATTTATTTTGAACTGTTTTCCCCTAGGAGCGTGCATTAATTTCTGAAATGCTAATCTTGGTGCAAGCAGTCTGCATTCTAACTCATTCAAATAAAAAAACTGTGGTTTTGTTGTAAACTGCATTCCATTTACAGCACCACAAGGTGGTACCCTCTCTTTTACTAAGTAACTATGGTGTGTCTTGAATATGAAATATATATATATATATATATAATAAATATATGAATCGGTGTATGATACAGTTTCAGTAGTCCTTTTCTTTTGCCTATATTCTCTCATGTAAGAACTCTGCTTCTGCTTTTCTTCATTACTTCTTGGTCGTTTGGCACGGTATTCCCTTTGGTATGCATTACGCTTTCTGTTAACATTAGCTTCTTCCTCTTGAAGTGACAAACCACTGTACTGAGTTGTGATGAATCTGAATCAGTGTATGGTACAGTCGACACATAATGAACCTCATTCTCATGACCTAAATATATTGTCCTATGTTAATGCTGTGAATTTACTGGGTTTATTGCTCGCGGGGGCCTGGGGCCCACGAGAGCTTAAGAATCGGCTTTTTTATTTTTTATTTTTCCTTTTTGTGGGTCGAGGATCAGCACACGGTGATTGGTTCATATTATCACGTGCTGGGCGATGACGTAATTGACTTCGCTAAACAACTCGAGATGCGGCCAGTGAATTGCTCGTTACTTGTGTGTAAAAGTTAACTGCATCCCATCCAAACTCAACACCATTTGGCTCTGTGGAATGCGCACGGATAAACTGGATTTTCGGGAACGATTTTGGCTCGCGTTCACCGCGGAAGCTTTGAGAATAGCCGTAAACAAATATTTGATGGTACCGCTGTCGCCGATAAATATTTAGTCCCGACGAAACTTTCTGTGGCGACAAGAAATACTTTTGGGAAGATAACAGGGCGAAAGCAGAAACCAAAGCTACGGTGAGCTTTAGCCGTAAAACAATGACGCTTTATGCTTTACTCTGTACATGACATCTGTTGCTTCATAAAATTCTTCTGCGTATCGTACATTGCCTGTTGAAGTGTTTCTTTCATTCGATGATGTAGCCTTTGTTTCGCAATGGTCAGTGAATACCAGAAATGAAAAATACACCGAAATAATTCTGAGGATTGAGTTTGCAGTCACAAATGGACTGAACACACTGTGAACAAAAATGCAATAATATTGTAAACATCTCTCGTGTGACATTCCTCGCTTTCAATTTTATATTTGTTACAGAGCACGAATACTCGAAAGCCTGATAGAAAGAAACGTATTGAGTTAATAAGAGAAAACACATAAGTAGTGAAGCGAAAAAGTAAACTGCATCCCATTCAAATTCAACGCCATTTGGCTCTGTGGAATGCGCACGGATAAACTGGATTTTAGGAAAAGATTTTGGCTCGCGTTCACCGCACAAGCTTTGAGAATAGCCGTAAACAAATATTTGATGGTACCGCTGTCGCCGATAAATATTTAGTCCCGACGAAACTTTCTGTGGCGACACGAAATACTTTTGGGAAGATAACAGGGCGAAAGCAGAAACCAAAGCTACGGTGAGCTTTAGCCGTAAAACAATGACGCTTTATGCTTTACTCTGTACATGACATCTGTTGCCTCATAAAATTCTTCTGCGTATCGTACATTGCCTGTTGAAGTGTTTCTTTCATTCGATGATGTAGCCTTTGTTTCGCAATGGTCAGTGAATACCAGAAATGAAAAATACACCGAAATAATTCTGAGGATTGAGTTTGCAGTCACAAATGGACTGAACACACTGTGAACAAAAGCGCAATGATATAGTAAACATCTCTCGTGTGACATTCCTCGCTTTCAATTTTATATTTGTTACAGAGCACGAATACTCGAAAGCCTGATAGAAGAAACGTATTGAGTTAACAAAATAAAACACATAAGTAGTGAAGCGAAGGCTGGATTAATCGTGGCCCCTGATTAGAAATATGAGTCAAGGTCAAACTGTCATAATCGATTGTGCATAAAAGGATATGTCACGCATTCTCAAGATGCAGGGTCGCTCAACCTTTAAGAAGCAAGTGCATGAGTGTTGTAATAATAATTTTTAGTTTAATCAAGGTGTCAAAAGAGCAAGGTGTCAAAAGCCAAGTTCTCTATACTGTGTGATATTTTTATGGTGAGAAATTGGAAGTCTCTCTTGGGAGTTCCGCTCTTGTCCCCTACTATCCATTTTATATTCTGGTCTCGACCCAACTCACGCCGCGAGCTCACTGGCAAGGCCAGTCTAGTTATAGGTGACTCTGCAAAATTTTCATTCGATTCGACAATATACAGTCTTAAATTTAGCGAGTCTGCAACAGCTTGGGTGATTAGGCCATCACACCATGTGCCTTGCATAGCCATATTTGTCAAATATTTCATCCAAGAGGTTTCTGTGTTACTTTCAATAAATCGTTCAGGATTTTCCCTCATAAATGTAATGCCTGCAGCTCTTATATTCAAGTGATGGTTTGGACTACCATAAAACTGGTGCGAAACAGCTTTGAAAAAACAGTCACCTGCACCACCAACATCCTGCAGTCTCAGTCCAAGTTGATGCAATCTAGACTTCAAAAGCAAGTTAGAAAATGTAGTGGACATAATCTGTCTGTTGTCCTCTTGCATAGGACCAGGGTTTGTTTCAATATTACCAGACATCAGAAGCTTTTTCTCAGATACACAAAATCTGCCCTTCATTGATTTGAGAGTACTGATCAGTGACTCATGTCTATAGTTTACTTTTCCCAACAGCAGTCTCTTTGCTCCAAGTTTTTGACACTTGAAAGATTTACTAAAGAAACAGTCACTTCTACGTAAATAGTTCATGTACCACAGTTTATGATGGGAAGCTATACTGTTCATCTTGGATGATTCAGGAGTGGACTTTCTAAACATACGCTTCACTTTCTGTCTGAGTTTCCTTCACCTCATCAACTGCATTATTTTCCTTACAGGCATTCTGGAAGGTTCTCAGTCCGTGCTTCGTTTGAGTTTTAAATGTTTAAAGATTTCTCTTGACGTCGACCTCCATGTGTACTCACGTTTTGCAGTTTCGTTTAGATTTGTATTACAAGAATCACATAAATCAACATATTCATCACGTTTTGCAGTTTCGTTTAAATTTGCATTACAAGGATCACAGGGTCAACATATTCATTGTAGTTTTGTTTATAACTAACCACAGCTTTCGCTAATGCCCCGTCAATTAAAGGTGCTTCATTCGCAAAGCGAACTTCACGGTGTGTTCCCTTTTTTTACGGGCTCTTCAAATATCCCCTGGAGGGGCTCAATTATCCCCTTCAAAAGGGGCTCATTTGTTCCCACAAGGGGCTTTTCTTTCCCCAAATGGGGCTCATGTTTTCCCACAAGGGGCTTTAGTTTCCCCCAAAGGGGCTCAGTGTTGTTCAGTGAATCCGCATCAAGCGTCGGCAGCTTTCCCTCGGCAAGGAAACTCATCGCTCTAACTCCGTATCCATTCAGTTGGCGCCAAGTTCGTTGATCTAGAACACTGAAGTGGCCTTTTGTTTGACCGGTTTGATACATAATTCAAAAGCTGTGGCAAGTTACCCTGGTAAATTTCAAGAAACTCATCGTGAAATCAACTAACCTTATCTCCTTCAGATGCTCAGTGATCGCCGTGAGCACATGCGTTGGATCGTAAATCCCGAGTTCCCTGCAAACTGGCCTTCGCCGTCCTTTCATTGTTTCCTTGACCAATGATAAAGTTCGCGTACAATCAGCAGTCCAGTGGTTCCTTTTCACTGGTCCCAAAAATTAACGTGCGATCATTTATCGATTCACTCATTACATCTTACTTACATTTCGATGACATAGTGTATAGGCGCTAGCGCACAGTATACACAAAAATCAGAAAGACACCCAATTTTCAAGAGGATGATGAGATAATTCACAATGATGTACACATTACAATGCACTTTCATAGCTAACCTGTACTATTCATCCACAATTGACATAAAATTGAAAGGATGCTGCAAAGGATCTGGTGCACTGTAAATAAATACTTGTTGTCCTGGAATGTTAACACAAATAGGTCCTAAATTCTTGAGTACATTGTAAAGTGTTTCACAGTACACTGTAGGTGATAGCAATATTTAGTTGAAGATTGTGTGATAAAGAGATTGTACAACAGGAATTCAGATAAAACAAAATTTCACCATGCATCCTTTGTTCAGCTGTTATTCGTTGAAAATAAACAATGACAACGAATGGCCGTATTGCTATTAATGCATAATTGTTCAAATTTGGTCATCAATACACGGAGGTCAAAAATGTAAACACAACCATAAAAGCCATACAGAATAGTTCAATTCTTAGCTTCCACTTGCTTCCTGATAATAACAACGGTCAGATCACTCACATTGGCTGCAAGAGTGCTGAGAAATCCCTGAACATCCTGTGGCAAGTTGAGGACATGACCTTTTTACCCACGCTGGCCGCCGTGTTTCTGGTAAACACACACGAAGGGGAAAGCTCTGGTGATCAGCATTTCCTCTACTTCAGTGAGGTCCTGTAGTTCTGCAGGCACTGTCCCAGGATGCATGTCGTTTTCAGCCGAGAACAATCAACATGAAGTCTTTTTGTCGCACTTGCACCTGGTGTAGGTATAGTTCTGCTCGGGCATACTTCGGTTGGTGATCGGCCATGTTTCTTTGCATACCTTGCAGCATAAGTGTTGCAGATTTTCCTCAAAGCTGTGAAAGGCAGTGAGTTCCTCCCATACCCACTCTTGTTCATGGAATGGAGGAGTTTCTGGATTTGCCCACCCACAGTTATGCAAATATTGTTGTTTTTGGCTGCGACATTCTTCGAACTGCAGCACACTGTTGTCGGCGTCGAGTGTTGGCTTCATTTTGAGCTTGAAGCCTGCAGGTACTCTGTTCAGACGATTCATTGCTACGTCAAGAAGCTACTCGCTGGCGACTGGATTCTCTTTGTGGAGTTGTCTGTGTCAACCGCTTCTCTTTATGATGCTTTTGATCGGCACTCATACGCTGTTGTCTTTGCAGTCTTTTCTTCGGCCTGTTTTTTCTCCTGAAGTTCCTGATTTGCTTTCTAGCGCTCTTCTCTTTGCAGAGTTCTCTGAGTTACCCGCTTCTGTTCATGTCGCTTTCGATCGGCATTCATGCACTGTTTTCTCTGCAGAGTCGTTTCTTCGGCATGCTTCTGTTTATGATGCTGTCGATCATAACAGGATTGTCGTCTTTTCTTGAGACGAATTATTTCGATTTATTAATTATAATTTCACGATTTTGCCTTGCTCGTGCCTGTTCCCTTATTTGAAGACGAGCTTCGTGAGACTCCAGTTTTTAAGTTTTCCATTTTCGTGAACGCAGCTATATATTGTTGGTTCGTTCAAATGTAATTACTTTTTCTCTTATTCCGAATAAAACTACAGGGCACACGTGATCGATCCGGCCTTTGTTATTGGTTATGCAGGGTAACCACACCTAAAGTCGTACGCCAGACAGACTGACTGACTGACAGACGAACATTAAATTTCGAGATGGCAACACGCTTGGAGTCCCCAAGTAAGGCGATATAATGCGATATTAATGCATTAGCATCGTGATTTCCCTCACTTCGTTCGGGGACAATACAGAGTGTTTTTACAAGAAAAGTACCATTTGGTTATAGACAAGTCTTTCTAAAATTTCGCTAAAAGGAGAGATAATAGCAATAGTTCGATAATTACCAAGTTCTGTAACAGTGCCAGATTTAAATATAGGTGTTATCCTTGATATTTTTAATATAATTCCTCTTGAGATTGATTCGTTGTAAATTTGTGTAAGCGGAACCAAAAGGGATTTGCTTGCAAGTTTAATAAGTTTGTTTAAAATATCAATTGACGCTTTGTTGTCATTTACCGCCTGCCATTGTAGGAGAGTCAGTATGGAAGAATGTATAATTTGTCAATATTTGATACAGAATTTTGATTCAATTTAGTCTCTGTTACAGCTAAAGTTCCAGGTTTCAGATTTAAGGAATATAATATATTACACAGTAGGTTATGATTTTTGGACAAGCTTCTTACATTACAATGGAGGAGTGACAGAGATTTAGTTCCGACTTTATTTATTGTTTTGTTTAATTTAGAGATTGAGTAATATTCTGATGAAGGTGTAGAGAGCATTAGATCAGAATCACACATCAGATTTATCTGGATTTGAGATAAAATCATATAAATCAGTATCAATGCTAATCTCATGAGAACAATTACCAGTTGTAGTGTTAAATTCTCTGTCAGAAAGGTTGAGAAAAGGTAAATCACTTGTTACATTCGGTTTCCACCATCAGGTTGTATACATGTAGAATATAATTCTATTTTTTTTCCTACCATTCTTATTGTATTGACAGATGTATTACTGTTGAGCAATCTGGTCCAGGAGATCGTCAAATTGATCGAGTTTCTTGAAGGCATGCGTGTGTGAGGCGTCTGATTCTCTCAGAAGAATCTTGGCATTTGCAGTCCAGATATACTTGTAGTTGCGTTCCTTCTTGAAGCCAAGAACTCTTCTAAATAGCCGCTTCCTGTATGGGGTCATACTTTCATTAATGTGGATCTTTGAGTTTCCAGCACTTGCTGACAAGCTTGAGCGAAGTTCCTCGTGAACTAATGGAATATCTTTGCACGTTTTTCCTTTGAGGTGTCGTTTCTTTTAGATTAGTTCTGTTGTGTCCCAATGAATAAATTCACGATAAGCCGGTCTTTCACATTTTTTGTTGGGGGCAGTCGATGTGCTGCTAGAGATCTGGCTTTCACTTATATCTTCTCCAAGTAAGGTAGCAACCTCTTGTACCAGTTGCTTAGGATTATCATCTGGCAAGACCAGAATCCCAGTAATATCAAGGCTGAGGTATTGTTGTATTTCATTGATTATGCAATTGACTTCGTAGGCAGTTCCTTGCAGGTGAGAGATGTGTTTTTCCTGGTCTTGCATTTTTTCTTCCAGGGTAGTCGTTTGTTTCTTGGATTCTTGAAGAGTTTCTAGAATCTTGTCATATTTTGTGGATAGGAACTTCTGAGATTTCTCAATATCTTGGCATGTGGCGGTGAGCTCCTTGATATGCACGTTTACTGATTCCATTTCAAGTTTTAATTCTTGTCGTATGCTCGGTAGAAATTCTTTAGTCCATATCGTTTTGATGTCCTCAGCTGTTAGATGTTCTTGTTTGCCCATGTTGTTAGGTACCAGTAGAGCATTAGAGCTAGTCCATATTGGAGTGGGTTTCAAAGCTGCTATAAACAATCATATGCACCATGCATGTATGTACCACTATGGGAGAGATGTTTTGTGTCACTGCAGGGATCGTGGGTTCGTTTGCTGTCTGTGTCTGCTTCGACTGTGTCTGCGCGAGTGCATATGCAGTATTATCCGACTCACCTGTCGACTGATGGGCTCGTATTTTTGCATGAATTCACCCATGCGCCTCAGAGCTCCTTCAGGCACTCTGGCCATGTTCACGCCAGGGAATGTCGCCAGCTTGGCTCATGTCCCCCATGGACACACTCATCACCTGATGTTCCCCTCCAAGAAGCCCCTGTGGCTTCTGGGGCAGCGTGCTCTCGGGAAGCCATGTATGAACTGCGGGGTGACATCTGACCAGTTCCGGGCATTGAGTATCATGATGTTGCCATATCTTTGAGAGATGCAATTGGTACATGGTCAGTCTGCTGCCCGGCATCTTGCACAAAACACCAGACGATTTTCAGAAAATGGGGTGTATAGGGACCGGTTCTTTTGAGCATAAAACGACTTCAACTTCCGTGAATGGGTGGAAGCGCTATACTCTCGCCTGAAGGTCTTTTCTTTCGAATGAACTGAGTTATTGGTGGAAAACCTCGACATTTTCCTATTTGTCAGTATGTCGAAAGGATGCTCTGTACACCCTATTTTGATTGTGTTGGAACAAAGCACTGAGGCATTTAGCACCCATCGATTTAGTATCTTTTCAAGGTGTACGAGAGCGAAGGATTTTTGTTTGAAACAAATATATATTAAAACCAAGTCACTGACCTGTCCCTCTGCACATTCACAATTGCGTCAAAGCCGGGGATTCCAGTTTCCAGTTGATGGCAAAGGGGTTGGCTGGACTCCTGGAGGAGCACTGACTTGTCCAGCGTGTCCATGCCTCTCTGGGGCTCTGCTGGTACCTGCAGGTTACCAGCGAACCTCACACAATGTACACCGCATTGGTCGATGTTGGCGAAGGTCACTGGCTGCCTGCAGTCTTCTTTAAACAGACCCCGTGGAAGTACCAGGGAATCAAGAAGGAACTGTTTGAAGTTGAACTGTTCTGGATTGCCCAGGCTCAGGGCGATCCACCTGTCCTGCCATCCCAGTGGAAGTGGCTGGCTCCTCTGCTTCCAACCGACGGTGCATGGACAGGCTGGCCTGAGTGTCGTTGGCGTCTCCTGGATCTGAACTAGCAGTAAAGCTGCTGTGAACGCAAAAGAATGTCCATTTAACTCAACAGAATCCGTTTTTGAGTGAAACCTCTATCAAGCGACACCAAATTATGAGGAGTGATTTCCAGGATTTTGACAAGTGACCGCTTAATAGGGGGTGACCGTCTAAGAGAAGGCCGCTTAATAGAGGTTTGACACTACGATTTTGGCACCAGTTTGAAGTTCACAAATCAATCATTGGAGCGGTCTTTGGATGACTGTTGACTGCTTTGGTTTTGCGTTTGCTACACTTTTGCAGATTGGTCACCAAAACCTGAGTGCAAACTTCTTCTTGTAAGAGTATTGCTAAAGTTGATTGAGTAATCCTAACATCGTAAGGATGGAACTATCATGTCTTTTGCCCTCAACAGGTCCATATAAATTGGTTACCAATCCATTAGGCGCTGCAACACACTGAAACTTTATGCCATGGATTTTCTTGTGACCGTTATATAGCACTTGTTGGTTTCTCCCTGGCCTGGAAATGGGTCTGACTGTCCCGTCAACAAACTCCCAGCAGTTCTGTAATGCAGCACCTTTGTGATAAACAGCATCAGCAAACATTTGCAAACTTGCACGGTCATGGAAAGTCATGGAATCAGAAATTTGGATTCCAAACCTGGAAAATGTGTTCAGGTCAAGGAAGTCATGGAATTTCAGATTTTTATCTCATTAGTTTCGAGTCAATGGTTGATAAATAAGCAAACTTTTGAAACTTTGTACAGAACATCAAATCTTTGGCCAAAAGATTTTGTTTTCACCAGTTGTCTTGTTGGTCAAAAGGTTCTTTTTGGAGGAGGCATGGAGATGAGTATCTCCCTGCCAGCCATCTTTAAATGAGAAGGTCGAAGGTGAGGTTGTAACACAATCCATTTCCATCTCATTATCTGCTTGATGATTTATTTAAATGACAATGAAATGAGTGTTTTTAATGCATTCACTTTTATTTTGGTGACTTTGGAGACAACAAAACAAACTTGTCACAGTTTAACACAGATAAATTCGTTTGTTTTGGTTTAGAGTTGAAGGGTGCGTGTGCGACAGAAATCCCGTTTTTCACCTTGAAATTACATTTGTTTTGCAATGATGTGGTAAACCGATTTGAAGTTCAGTATGTTAATAAGATTTTAAGCTTGAATTGAACGAACGACAACATTCTTGTTCTACTTGAGGTCCAATTGAAAAATAATGCTTTCATGTAGTATAGCAATCTTTGAAAGTCATACCAGTCATGCGGACAATACAATACAATACAATAGTTTATTTAACCACGTAACGTTTAGGAGTAATAACTTGTTAAAACACGCATGTGAAAGCACTATGAAAATATTAAGGTAAAATAAATAGTAGATTTTGTTAAAATTACGAAATAAGCCGGAAACTACTATGCTAATATACATATCTAAAATACAGTGACTAAGTGATTGTATATAGAAATGGCGATTGACTAAAAAATACTGGCTAATGTACTATCTAATTACTTTTGCTAACTAATTACACTAATTACTACCTTGCAAGTTATTGAAAGCTCCGTTTGTGTCCGTATTAATCGGAGCAAATATAACATGAGCAGCCGTTAGTTTCTGGTGACAGATTTACCTCGTATAAAAGTTTCCTAAAAACTTTAATGTTATCTGTTTTGCGTACTTTAGCAGGTAAATTGTAAATTGGCCTTAGCATAGGCTTTCTTCAATTGAAGGGTGATGTGCAGCTTGACGGTCAACTTTTTATCGATTGTAAGCCCAAGAATTCTCAGGTCATCAGAAACTTGTACGGCGAACTCATTTATTTCAAAAGTGTAATTGTACGTTGAAGGACCAATACCAATAGATTGGGTCTTGGAAGCGTTTATTGTTAAGTAGTTGAAGTCAAACCAGTTAGACAGGGTCTTGATGATATCGTTAGTCATGAACTGTAGCACTACGGGTGATGCGTCTGAGGCGAATTCTGTGGTGTCATCAGCGTATAGGGCTCGTGCAAATGACGTCACAAGGCACGTGATTTTTGTTAATCCGCCATTTTGGGGGTCAAATTGCCGTCTTTCGGGAGTCGCGTTTTTGTCGAGCGTCCGCCACTCTGAAGCCTTTTGAACGCGCCAGGAGAGAGAGATATCGGAGATAATTGATCAACACAATATTGTAGCAGTATCTTCTGATAATTTGATGGCCGAAATATCATTTAGTGACTCCGATCGTGAGCGATCGCCAGTTTCTTCTCCACGTCAGATTCCTGCTTCAGCGCCGTGAAATCAACATTTTAGGGCTTAATTTATTGTTTGACGATGCCAGAGCAATTCCGTCTGAGAAGGAACATTGTTAAGGTAACACGAAGACATTTCTAGCTCCATTTCGGGCATCACAAGCTTGTTTGCAGTGTTGAGGTGTGAGTTCGCAGGTCCAGTTGTACCGCTTGTTGCTTCCTGTATGTCTAGTTCATTTAGGCGGGAAATTTTTGCTTGTAAGCGCGTTGACACGTCTGTATCAGAGTTCTTGGCGCAAAATTAAACTGTAATATGTTTTCTTAAGAGTCTTGTGTGTTTTTGAGTCGAGTAGTCACGATGGTTCACACCTGTGTGGTAACTGGTTGTCACGAAAGGAGTGCCAAAGGGTCAAACATTTCGTTTTATCGATTCCCAAATGATCCAAAACCGCAGCTGCCAAAAGCAGCTGTGGACATTACCAGAGGGCTAGCTTCTGTGCGAATTCACATTGAAAGATTGATTGGGTTGACAAGGCAGAAATATACAATCTTGAAAGGACCAGTTCCAATTTCACTACTTCAGAAAGATGATAAAACAGGTTTAATGACTTTTGATAAAATGGTGCATGTTGCTTGTGCACTTGTTAATATGTCAGAATCAATTGTACCAAAAGATTAGTCAACTTTCTCATGTAATGTAATGTCTGATGTTGCATGTAATTGCAGATGTAATAAAATTGCTTGTGGCACATCCACTCTCCTTGCGACACACAAGGCTCTACACGTGTCTCTGTGAATACATTATTTTTATTGTAACCAGTCTTGTTTACTGAAGAAGCAGACATGTTTGCAAAATTATTCATAGTGAGCTACTGTACTGTATAGCAAGCTTACAATATTCCAACAAGTTAGGTTACTTATTCATTTTCTTTTGCTCTCTTTTCTTCTTGGCTTCAATGGGCCTACAATTTGGGCAAACATACCTTCTCTTGGGGAACTGCTGGAGTGCAAGGCATTTCAGATGGAACTTTTGAATTTTGCAAAACCCTGACATGCACTCTACCCAGCTAGCTGTGCTATCAACTGGTTGTCGGCAAAAACACCAAACAGGTGTGTCATTTGGTGGAATGCTAGTTGGCCTGATAACTGTGGACCACTTTGCAATTAGCTCTGGCAAGATGCCAAGTTTGAAAAAGGTTGCAGCTTTTTCTGCATTCTCACTGAAGAATTGGGCATCTGGATATATTCTTTCTTTGTGTAAATATGATGAGGACGAGAAAGAGGCAGCAGACCATACAACAAAATCACAGTAACGTTTACAGCAGAGTGCCAATTGAGCCTGCACCTGAAAATAATAACTGTGGTCTTTGACCAAAGACAGCTCTCCATCTTCATTTTTTGCTAGACAAAAATCTTTCTTTTGTTCTGCCTCTTCAAGGGTTAACTGGTTGAGACAATGGGGACACTTGACCTCGACAATACCCTCACCACAACAATCACAACAAACATGTGCATCAGGGGTGGCCCCAAGGAAGGGGTACTTTGGGTGGATGTGCAAGCCTGCATCCTCCACATGTACATTCTGATGGGTGGATGACATGGACATCAAGTAACTACCCAGTGCCTCCTTTTCGTGATCACATCCCCACCTTCAGTATAAAAACATACACATAGATTCTAAATAAACATGAGTTAGGCCTCAGAAACCCATGGGGCACCCAAATTACATTTAGCCTGACCATTATTACATGACAGTACTTTAGTTTATTAAAGCACATTTCTGATCATTTCAAGTGAGCTTCTCATTATTCGAGTTTACCTTGTAGCAGTAGAAGAGAACTTGAAAGCTTCTGGGTAGCATATTTGCTTGATCAGACTTTGTGAAGGTGTTGCCTGGTCTGTCCGAGTGGCTGCTTTGAACTTGGATGCAGTGATGCGCCCTGCTCTGTATGTGAACCACAGCTTGCTGTTTGCTTGTTGCCTGGTCTCTTTCTCCAGTATTATGGACTGAATACATGTGCCAACAATGTATCATTATTATGAATGATTTTTTTACCCCATACAAATGTATGAATTAGCTGCTTAATATTAATTTTATATTGTATAACAATATTATTAATTTTATTAATTATTAATTATTAATTTTATATGTAGTTACCTTTTCTTTCTCAAACTTCAATTCATCAAAGATGCTTTTGCATTTGATCATTACTTCTGGGTAACTGAGGGCCACATTTTCTTGACGAAACAGCTGTGTCAGTGGAGGTGGAAGGTCCATTCTGATTGCGGTTGGTGTATATTCATGGCAGTATTCAGGAAGGAGGTGAAAAACAGCTGACTTAGTGCCTGTGTCATATAACTTGCAAAAAAACAAAGAGCGTTCTTCATCTGTTGGCTTTGCAGTTGCATGCTTTGCTTCAGCTGATGCTTGTGGTACCTTGGCTGACCTGCTAAAGTCAATTTCGCTCCCTTCAGCATATTGAACTTTTCCTGTACGGTTTTACCCACTGGCATGGCCTTGACGTGCACGACGACTCCTTCATTTCTATTCCTTTTTGTGTTGAAAACAGAGTGGCTGCCACATACAAACACACTTCGCCAAGACCAGCCATGCAGTTGCAGTGTGCAGCTGACTGTCCCATCCTCTTTCAAGGCAACCCAGGGTCTCAAGGGAGGGTCATTTAGTCGCTGAGAGTGAGCAACCTGTATTAAATTTTGACAATAAAAGTAGGGAATGGACTTTCACCTCTCATAACCAATGTAGAAATGTGGAAAAATTAGTCCTGCTATCACAGTGAAATATTGCAGAAACTTATATTTTGCAGCATACATTACATTTATTACCTTGGAAAGCAACACATACACATTGGTGGATGGGTCAGACTTGTCGCTTTGCCTCCACAAACGAATTTCTGTGACCTTGCCACTGTTCACATACTCCATGGCCTGCATACTTTTGTGAGCCTGGAGCTCCCTTGCCCGGTGTAGGGTGAAGGTGTAGTGACAAGGTACATGTAGACGTGCGGGAACCCCAGGGACGGTCAAGACTCGCACTCCATGATTGGTTGGGTGACAGTTGTTGGTAGAAGATATGGATCACAGACACCAATATCCGCAAGTTTGTTCTTGTAACGTTTTTTGCCCTCGGAACTCAGCTTCCTGACAAACTCCGACAACTGGTTCGATGGAGTATCCTTTCCATTTGACTTAATATCATCGGCCATAATAATAACCTCACACGAGCGTGGAGATGGAAAGATTCGACACAAGTAAAGCACATATATCACACAGTTTTAATCAAACAGTTTAATTTCGCGCCAAGAACTCTGATACAGACGTGTCAACGCGCTTACAAGCAAAAATTTCCCGCCTAAATGAACTAGGCATACAGGAAGCAATGCGCGGTACAACTGGACCTGCGAACTCACACCTCAACACTGCAAACAAGCTTGTGATGCCCGTAATGGAGCTAGAAATGTCTTCGTATTACCTTAACAATGTTCCTTCTCAGATGGAATTCCTCTGGCATCGTCAAACAATAAATTAAGCCCTAAAATGTTGATTTCACGGCGCTGGAGCAGGAATCTGACGTGGAAAAGAAACTGGCGATCGCTCACGATTGGAGTCACTAAATGATATTTCGGCCATCAAATTATGAGAAGATACTGCTACAATATTGTGTTGATCAATTATCTCCGATATCTCTCTCTCCTGGCGCGTTCAAAAGGCTTCAGAGTGGCAGACGCTCGACAAAAACGCGACTCCCGAAAGACAATTTGACCCCCAAAATGGCGGATAAACAAAAATCACGTGCTTTGTGACGTCAACTTGCACGAGCCCAATAGTCTTAGTGATGCATTTGATACAAAATAGTTCAGATCATTTGTGTATGTTGAACAAGAGTGGTGATAGGAGGGACCCTTGTGGTACATCCGTGTTGTACAGCTGACCAATCCAAATGTGTACCATCTATCCTGACCCTTTGTTAGCGATCTCTCAGGTAGGCAGACATCAGGTCAAGTGCGTCGTTTGTGAAGCCGTAACATTTAAGTTTGGCTAGCATCAACTTCCATTCTCATTGTTTCAGAATGCACGTGTGCACCACAGGTCACCAATTCCACATTTCTGCCCATTTACCACGTTCCCTACATTTCAACAACCTGACCCAAGCCGCATTTTAGCGCTGCAACATGTTATAACACACTAACATGCACAATTTCATATTACAATCATATTCGCCAGTTTATCACCCTCGTAACCCCATATATAACTCACCCATTATTAATTTCCACACAGTAGCACAGGGGTCAAAATACCCGTAATACAATTTATACTAGAAGTAACCAAAGGTCAGGTGAATGCTGCCGAGGCTTACCCTCGCTGATTAAATCAAGTCAGAACACAGAAGCAAGAAAGTTTCTTTCTTGTTTACAACTGTAACTCAATCTATTAGCCCATTCACTCCTGGAGAAATAACGCGCGCCGCTACCTTCAAATTCCTTTATGGGAAGTTGTACGGGAACGATATTAACACAATGCGACTCGCAAAAATAAACCAAATGCACAGTAATTACAGAAGCGAGATACCATTCCTAATTAAAATTTATTTGAAACTAGAATACATGACCAAAGCATATAATAAAAAGGACAAAAGATAATTCAAAAGGCAACAAAAGGCAATATTTTGTTCACAGCGTTCGTCCATCCGAAGACGAACAGCGAATTTATCTAAACAAAACTTAAGTGAAATGGTTCTAAACTTCAGACTGATATTCTAAATTCACAGATCGATCTCGTTAAAGTAAATCTATTAAATCTGCACACAAAATAGAAGAAAAATTAGCAACCGGACTGGAAATAATTGTGCGAAGTACATCGCCATGTGGTGATAAACAAAGTCAGTTTCACGAAGAAATTGAACGATATATTTCTTCCCTACGGATTCGTTTCGCGGTCACTATCAAGACAAATAGCTCGACAAATCCATCTCTGGTAAACACAACGAAGAAACATATTAGCTGTGGTTACACTAAGCTGTTTTCCCACGTTAAAAGGCCGTTTTCACGCGTTGAAATGGTCGCGACGGTGTAACCGCATTTTCCCGAGCAAAATTTCACGCGTTGAATATCCATGGATACATAAAAAAGAGCAAAAGAAAAGCCCATGACATGTACCGAGATGAAAAGCAAGGTTTTTCAGAGCCCCAAGATGACTAGACCAATCAGAGAGTTGCGGTTTTATCGGATGATCTCAAACATGTCAAAATTAGCATTTTTAACAACTGCTGGAACCAATTCTGTGGCCTTGGAAGCATCCAAATAGTTCTTGGAGCTCGAGCTGCAACACGCCCGGTGACTTCGCGAAAGTAGCGAATAATAATTTCAGACAAGCGGATGAACTGGCGGCGTCTCATTCTTATTCTCCTCCTCAGTAAGAGTACTTGGCTAATCAACACATTGAACTTATTTCGGTGACAGAGAAGGACAAACAAAATCGACAGCAGACCACCAATGGCTCTCAAATCCTCCGGCTCCATCTTAAAATAGAATTCCCGCCAAAAAGAAAAATTTTCGTAAGGATGATCAAATATCACCCAAGACAATCAATTTCTCTGTGTGACCGGAAGCATCTCGGGCAACGGAAACACCACGACAAACGGTAACTCGATAAAACATGCCTAGTGTAACCACAGCTACTGTCTTGGACAGATCAGAAGCTTACAAGAATCGGCGTTCGTAACTCCGCCATTGTTAGTTCAAACAACATGACATCTCTCCTTTCGTCTTCATTGGTCGAAGGCTCTTAGCGTAAGATGTACACAAACCTCGTGGGCCTCGATAAATCGTTCCACACAAAATACATGTGTCCATACTGCTTTGAATTTTGCACAAGAAATGGATTGCCAGCAGTGAATGCCCGTGATTGAGCCTCGCAACATGTATTTAATCGTGAGTACCACAACGCGGTATCGAGTCAACAGCGAAGAAACGAGCACTAACAACAAAAATTGTTATCTCAAGTCAGAATGCAGTTTATTTATGTTTTACTCACATGGATCACCAAATGTAAAGCCAAATGATGAAACAGATAAACATTGAGGGGCACATGCATTGACACGAAAGACCCCGGGCGAAAGACATACCGTTTGTAGCCGGTACATCGCGAATGTAACGTGTTGTTGTTTGGCAGAGATCATCAGGAAGATCAGGCGATGTTTCACTTCAATACTCGATTCATTACAACGAAGGAACACTCAAAAAGTCCTTGCTTCCACTTTCGAGTGCCGTCGGAGAAAAACACTCTCGCGGTCCCTAAGCATTATGTCTGTGTTTAATTGGCCATCAGTTGTCACATGACTGATCATCCAGACCGACATCCGCGAGTCGAGTCACAAACAGCAACGTCAGTTGTCACATGACTGATCATCCAGACCGACATCCATGAGTTGAGTCACAAAGCAGAATTAGTGTCGCTGCCTCCTATCGTCGGCAGCAACTGTACTAGTAGAGGACTACTACTTTCATATTTTTCCATACTCAAATAACATTCTTGTGGTTATTTAAATCGTACTATTACATGGAAACTTTAACTTAGTACTATTTTCACCATATAGTAGTAATTTATATGCTACATACATGGACATTTTGTAGTTTAGCTACACAGAATATAAATTATTCAATATATACAAATCATTTAAGAAGCTATACCTTCTGTTTTTCAAATGAACATCAAGGAATTCCAAGTGCTTGGCAAACTTGTATGGCACTGTCTTGGCAGCCTGCCCACTCTTTGTTTTATTCTGTTTTAGTTTCCTGTTGTATGTGTCCCTAATAGCTTTCCATTTCTTCACAACTATGCCTAAAATGTGAATTTAAATGTCCACAACAAGAATAATGGGAGCAACTATAGACATTAGAATGCTTTGAAGAACGAAGCAAACAGTCGGTCAAACCCTTCAGTATGATAAGGTACACACGAAAAATAGCGCCATATAACTAAAGTCTGATCCCGAAATTTTCTTGGTTCAATTCCGTATCCTTATAATCACAGTGGTGTTGCTCTGAGTTGACGCTATGTTGCGCCGTGTGCGGTGTGAATCGGATTGAAGGAATGACCGGGATCTAATTTTGTCGCGTTGTTGCGTGCAGTTACGGCGTGTCGCGATGCGTCCAGTGTGAATTGGCCTTAACAAGTGAGCTACATGAGAAAAACCTAAACTACTCATTCTGGTTGTTCGCTGGAAGTTCGACCGCTTGTTGTGGAACAGGAGGTTCCACTGCTTGTTGTTGAGCAGGAGGTGGAACTGCCTGTTGTTGAGCAGGAGGTGGAACTGCTTGTTGGACCTGTTGTTGTGCAGGAACCAGTGGGGCTGCTTGCTGGACTTGTTGTTGAGCTGGAGGTTGAACACCAGCGGGTTGAACGGCTTGTAAAGCTGCAAGATCTTGTGGATTGGGGTTTCATGGAGCTGCCATTATAGCTTCGGCGATGTCCAAGGGAGACAAAAATATCAGAAAGGCTTTTACGCGTCCTTGTAGAAGGTCTTGTAGAAAAGCTCTGAAATCGAATAATTTGGATCTTAAAAACATGTTTAAGAGTTGTGGCGATGGGGGGGTATTCTAAACAGACATTCCCTAAGGGGATAAAGCTCATAAATCGCACCCGCCGGTATTTCATGTAGTCTTTTCGTAAAGAAAATAGATTCCACATTGGTAAAGTTCTTGTATGAGAGTCAATAATAGGATCTGTGGAGACAGTGATTCACTGATTAGTTCAATGAAATTATCATATTTGTATACTTGTTTTGCCATGTTTCTGATACAGCAGAATTAGCGATATTTTATGTTTTGTCCCTGAGCGTAAGCGAGGATAATAATCATGATGCTAATGCTGCAGTGTCGCCTTATTTGGAGACTCCAAGCAGGTCGCGATCTCGAAATTTAATGATTGTGTGTCAGTCTGGGGTACAACCACTAGGTGACGTTACTTGGCAGCTTAACTGTTAACCACCATTTTGGTGACAAGCGATGGAGTACGGAAGTGATTTTGTACAACGAGATGCAGATACAAGGCCTAGCAGTTCGACGGACAACTGTAAACTGCCCGGATATTTTGCCATTGTATAGGAGGCAAGCTTGTTAGCCGCGAAACGATTTTTTTAAGGCATCGACTGGCTGACCTGAACACAATCCTAGACGCCATTATTGTGTTAAAATGCAGGCACTTCATAAGGGGAAAACAAAATACAGTTGGTGGAAGTCGAACAATCACAGTGGCAAGTTTCACCTTTTACAATAGGATTGTAGTTTTCAGAATCCAAGTTTTGACAAGATGACGATGCACAATACAATGGGAAGAGGAATTTTCGTACTGTTTGAGGACTGCTTTATACAGTGTACTTCGAAATCATTGAAGACGTAGACAAAAGAGTTTTGGGTTTTGTTTCCTTTGCTGGAAAAGAGCTAAAGCTATGGCTTTCAGGAACCGGAGTGTTGAAAAATTGCAAAAGTTAAAGTAGTGTTATCATTCTTGTATTTCAACAATCGCCATAGATTTTGTCGTTTGATGCCCTGGAAACTGATGAAGGCCAATTAGGATTATATTGTGACCTTTTCGCTAGTTTTTAAAGCTATTTCTGCCTTCGTGCCCTTGCACAAGATTGTGTCATCCAATTCCTGACATATTTGCATAATTTGGCTGACAGTCTGACACATTGAAATGCTGTGAAGTTTATTGCCAAGATTGTTGACACACTGTATTCAAGAATGAAATGTAACCGGGTTGAAGTGTTCTTGCTTTCTGAAGGCTACTAAAGTAGAACATAGCCGGTCAGGGGCCATGCTTTCCAAATTAAATAATTGCAGTCTATTGTATATTACTGACTATGAGTGGCCGGGTTTACTTGCTCAACACAATCGGACCTTGAATTATTTAGTGACTCGATTTTTTTTCTGTCAAAGATTTTAAATTCATTAAACACGGTTTGAAAAGTTGTTTGTGTTCAAAATTGAATTCTTGCCAAAATTCACACATTTCCGAGACTTCAAAAGCTTATAAACAATTGGCGACTCACTTTCAGTTCTAAATTTGTCACACTCGAAGAAGCATATTAAATTGATGAAATAAAAAAACATACACGGTTTTGGTTAGGATTCAGCGTTGGCGGGAGCAATCGGGCTTTTCTTAAAATTCATAAAAGTTTCAGTGTCAAAGATTAACTTTGCTGACTACAAAACTGATCGAGTCGCGATTCTAGTTGTGCTTTTCTTGGCTTGCAAGTCTCGGGAGTATTCTGTAGTAGGTGTAAAAGGTGTCTCAGCGAATTTTGGAGTTCAGGTAGTGTCCACGAAAACCTGCAGACTGTGCAAGTTGTCTGAACTAAACCAGACTGCCTTGTGACAAAGATTATTTTTAGCGGCTGACTGGCGACGTTGCTATACAACAATGGCTCGTAAAAACGTTTTTAAAATAATCTCCGGAAAATAAACAAGGACCCCGCTTTCTGAAAACGTACTACAGCGCAAGAGGATATCTGCGATTATCGTACTTCTAGTAAAATTACTAGTGATGGCTAATTTAAGTGCGTTCAATGGGCAAAAGTAGTGATAATCGCTTGTTTCAACATTGCTTCTAGAACAGACAGCTAAACTTGGTTATTTATCAGGATTGTCTTGCCTGTACAATTGAAAAGGATGAAGATTATCTCCAATTTCAGAGTCGACATCATATGGTTGCAATTGAGTTTCTGTCAGTACAAGAGCATTAGAATTGAACAAGGTTTGATCAAATTGGTAAAGTTCTTGTATGAGAGTCAATAATAGGATCTGTGGAGCCTATGACAAATTCCCTACCTATGACAAATTCCCTAACTATGAAATATCTCCGTGAGTCTGCTCAAGGAAAGATTTCCAAAGTCTGGACCAATGATGGGACTATCTTCTTCAGGCCTGCCACGAGCCAAACAGTCATTGAAAGGTGTTCAATGCTAAAAGACTGCAAGCGACTGCTTGATAAGTACTGAGTTTTTGCTCCACGTACAACTTATCACCTCTTGTCTTTCATGTTCAGCCCCTGTATATTGTAAGTTTAAAACATTTGTTGTGTTCCTTTATTTAATACTATTAATTCTCATGTTCCGTTTGCCATCATGTACACGAAAACCATCATGCTATGCTTTGTTCTATCTGTCACCAATGGTCACACCTAAAATGTGCTAGACTTTCCTACAATGAATACACTATCGTCTCTACAACCAGCTGTGGACCTTGGTTCTGCCTAGCATGTACATCAACTATTTTTCCATTTAACCATATAATCGATTATACAGACTATTACTTTGCTATCTATGACATACAGCATATATTAGAGCCCCATTTTGACATTACAACTATCAACGACAAATATTTTAACCCACTTTCTTGAAGATTCCGACACTTGTCACCTGCTACTAAACTCTGGTCTTAATCCTGATACTAATATGTTTGTTAGCAACTCCAATATCCTTTCTAATTGTACTTATTTTACTTCCATAGAATTTAACAAATTGCTCAGCATACAAATTTCTATATTCACAGAAATCATCCAACCTAACAGTAAAAATATTGTTATAGGTTGCATATATAAGCCACCTAATGTGAGTATTGAAAAATTTAATGAAGGCATTGACTCTGTTCTATCAAAAATTAGCTTTGAAAACAAATTAACCTATCTAATGGGAGATTTTAATATTAACATTCTCAATAATGGCAGTCATAAACCCACAAAAGAATTCATGGACTTAATGAATACCAACAGTTTTTACCCTCTCATATCAAAACCCACTAGGATCACAGACCACTCTGCTACTCTCATTGATAACATCTTCACAAATAACTTGGACTATGAATTAACAAGTGGTATATTTCATACTGACATAACTGACCATCTCCCTATATTTCAGGTAAGTAACCTTAAACTTCTGATATACAACCCCAACCAATTCGCACACGTGTTATATCAACATCAAGCATCCAGAATTTTCGCTCGATACTAAGAGACACAGATTGGAACCCTGTCATAGATGTTACTTCACCAAGTGAGGCCTATAAAATCAGTGGCAATTTCCGACAATTCTACTTTTTTGTTGAAACTCGAATTTGGAATCACGAAAATAAAGGAAAAACCAATTCTTAGCGCTATTCTTTCTCGGGAAAGTTGAAATACCCCAATTATTTTCTACGTCGTTGTATTCGGTCTGCAACGTAAATATCCTCGACCTTTCTGAATAAAAATCTCGATCCTTTCTGAGATTTGTTCTGGCCAGTAGTTTGGGGAAATGTTAGACATTTTCTCACGTTTTGTCTGTCGGTTCGTGTCTCGGAACAAGCCTTTCTCATGCTGTTCCCACGTGACTTTACAAAAAAACAACTTCGCGCCACTTGCTTGCCGGGTTTTGGCGCGACGACACGTGCATGGCAAGATGTCTTTTGTAAAATTTAAACGAAAGGGCAAACTGGTGAAGGTAAAAATATCAGACTTAACAGTTAAAAGCATTTCAATGATCTTTAAGTATCACCGCTCCTTTGATTTCATCTTCCAGGTAAACTCCTTTCATCGCATTCAACTTAAAGATCATTGAAATGCTTTTAACTCAGTGTTAAGAGTAAATGTCAGTAAAAATCGAGTCAAAATCGAAATTTCGCGGCAACGGCCCAAAATTCACTTTGCCCCATACGTTGTATACTAGTAGGGTATACACTCAAACAAAACATGCTAAGGTTAGTTTGTCTCTGAAATCGTTTTTCAGCCAGCAACGCATCAAAATCCTTTTCGACCTTTTTGAGCCTCCTGGTGACCAAAAATTGCCAATATTCAAATCGGCCTACGGAAAAAAATAAACTGTATTTAGAAGTCTTTTTTAGATGATTATATACATAACTAACCTTCTAATAATTCAGCATCAATAGTCGCTCCTGGCATTATTTTCAACAGCGCTACGAGTCAGCGTTGCCCCACTGTCCGTCATCTTGAGACTATCAAATTAGTGCATAACTTCAGAGAAAAAAAACACCCTGTGGTAACGGTACAAAGTCCTTCAGATTTAGACAGAACATAGTTAAAACATTGAGATGAGTTTGTATGAATCTATTTTTTTGGGTTTTTGTATGTACGCCGAGTGAAATGTAATCAAATTTGAATATTTTCGGAACGCGCGCAATCCTCGAAACTGAGGTTGGAAACAAAAGAGCAATTTAAAATACACTATTTTTCAGTTTCCAAGGCACTAAACATCTGTTACAGATATGGCTGATTCATTTCCACACAAATATACTGCTGTTTAGGAATATGTGCCATGTATTTCGTTTATTAGTCATGCGTCGTTATGTGTCACGACATGCGCTGGATGCATTCCAAACTTTTAAAATTTGTAGCTCGAATTTTTTTTACCTTTGTCAACACTTCGAGGAAATACACTTCCACCAATTAAGGCACTTAAGTTTTATCCCCTTGCTGCGCGAAACACACTTGCTCGCAGTCGGACGCATTCCCAAAAGAACACAGTATTCTAATTGTCAAATGTAAACAAGTCACGGAGCCAAAGCAGAAACGCCAGCGCAAGCACAAGGACCAAAACATATTTTGATCCTTGTGTTGCGCTTGCAGTTGCGTCGTTCGTGAAAACCAGGTGCACAAATCGAACTTTACATTTTGACAAGAAACCCCTGTCAAAACACCGATGAAAAGTTTCCAACGCATCGCGTGTGGGCGCTTTGTTACACATGTAACAACATAAAAAAAACAAAAACAAAAACAAACTATTAAAAAAATTATAACAACAAAAAAGCAAAAAAACTCTTTTATCGAAGGAATATTGCTAATAAATAGTGAAACGCAGACATATTCGGAAGAAAATGAACACTAACGAACGTTATCGGTACCGATGTAAGGTTTCAATACGTCGTGATCAGCAAGTGCACTAGGGCGACGCGAAAGAATAGATGGGAAAATCAGCTCTAGTTTGGAGGGAGGATTTGACTCGTACATAAGTGTTAATGTTGATTTGTTATAGCAGGTTAATATCTCTTGGCGTTTCTGAGGATACTTAAACTTTGATCTTTTGTTTGCTAGTTCCTTTCATCCTTCTCAGTTTCCTTGAACTCAGCACTATTTCAGTCTCGGCCACAACAGCAGGATTCGACCAAAAGGGTGATCCTCTCAATGTATGGCTTTTTGCGATGTTTGGTGATGTCGGCAGTGTTCACGTCTAAAGAAATACAAATATTTTTCAGCAGTCCAATTGACAATACCTTCAACTTTCCTTTCGCCACCATGTCACAAATATTGTGTGTCGTACACGATTGGGTGTCGAAGACTCACTTGCTGCGTTACTTCGTCCACTATCTTACTGAAGCTGGACTCTACTTCTGCAGATTCTGTCTTGTTGTCTTCATCGGGCTGTATCACACCAGCTTCTAGACGTTTTCCAGCCGCCAGGCGAGAGAAGTACCCTGCAATTTGTGGTGGTTGAAGCAGTTCCTCTCTGACAAACCGTCGTCTTCCAGTTTCATCTATTGATGATCTCATGTCTCTTGAAACATCGATTGGATCAGCTTTAAGCCCTGTTTGCTCGCCTAGCTCAAACCGCCGTCTGAGGTACTCCTTTTGGTTTTGATTGAACCTTACGGGTGGTCGATTTACCTTTAGGGCCCAGCCCATATGAGGCACAGCACGGGAGGTAGCATCTTCTTCAGTAGCCACACTTTGCACCGTCTTGTCGAGCCCCGGAACCTTGCTGAGGCCTTCACTGACTTTTGCGGCAGAAGCAACTCTCACTTTGTCATAAAAGCATTCTTTCTCTGGGGCTCGTTTGTGTCTCCCCAAATCAAGGTGAGCCTGGAGAGATGAAAACCGTTGATATGATTTTACACAGCCCTCCTCTGGACAGGAAAAGATGCCATCTTGAATCACTTCTTCTAACTGGACTGAAGAATCATCCTTACTCTCGCCTGCCCCGTGTTCTTGCTGACTTGTCGCAGCTGGCTTCTTCTGCTTGATGCGTTGAAAATACCTGCTCTCCTGCACAGCCACTTCGATGATGCTAAGTTCTGATGGACCGTCCAAAGGGCCGAATTTGCTCCACTGAATAAATTTGCCAGGCCCTATGTTGTGCGCTCGCCAAGTATGGACCCCCATGGGTTTTAAGTGAAAATTGTAGAGGGAGCTAATGCCTTCGAACTTCACGCTGCAGGTTTTGTTGGGTTCAAAGGAAGGTACGGTCGCTCTGACACCCAGAATTCCTCTGGAGGACTCCATAGCCTCTTTCGTCTGTCTGGCTGTTTCAATATCATGACCCTCATTCAAGTGCACTCGCATATGAGCCTTGATTGTAGCTGCTTGGCGGTCGCATGCTCCCTTTCCCGCTCGTGACTCGGAGAAGTCAATCTGTTCGATTGACACCCCAGTGGCCTCACCTATGGCTTTAGCAGCCAGAATAACGGTTCCACAGTGATAGCACCCTGCGTTATCCTGTTTGTAGAACGCTTTCTTCAGGCCAGGGATCTCTTCTTTCAGGGTCGAAACAACGTTCTTCATTATCGATGAAACAGTTGCACTGTCCTGCACACACTTTTGGAAGACATGGACAAGCGTCAGGGATTCCAGTTCTTCCCCTAATCCGGGTCTTCGTATCGCCACACTGACATGCCATGGCAGTCCGCGTTTTGCAAACCAATCACACTGGCCTTCACGAAACTTGCGTGGCAGAAACTTCATGGCCCAGTCCTGGACTATCAACACCGATGTTTCGTCCAGCTTTTCCAAAACCGAAATTCGTGCTTCATCTTGATGAACAGATCTCATTTCCAGCGGTGGAGTTTAGACATTCACTTTCTATGTCGCTGATAGTTTTACTCAGCTCAAGGCAGCTCATGCAGATGACATCATGACTGTGATCGCAGGCAGCTTGGAAGTGCCAATCTTTAGGGTCGCTCAGAGAATACTGGCGACAGTGATCAGCTACTTGTGAACTTTCTGAACAGTGCACCTGCAAACAAAAACGTTGTGCTTAGACTAATTGTTAGTTGTAGCGGGCACTTTTTAAATCTAGATTACCAATGAAAACCCCCCATCAAGCGTTCTCCCTTTCACTGCAGAGCTCAAAATACAGATTCTCCCAATCATGCAAGAAGAAAATGTTGCAAATTATCAAGTAGCAAATTCGTTTGTAAGAGAGGAATTGAGAAAAATGAAGTTGATCACTCCTAGGGAAGAGAAAGGGTAAGGGTAAAATCCGGACATAAAAAACATACCTTATAATCACTTTGAGGTACTGTTGTGAGGCTCTTAGACGCGTTTTCTGCTGTTTCCTCCAGTGTTGTGTTGTCCCGTGATCAGCCAGCTTTTCGATTTTACCAAATCATCGAACGCCTTGCTTCCCTGGGCATTGAAGTTGTCAACGCCTTGAAGAGATGTGCGCACTGAAGCAGCACAAACATCGAGTACCCTCAACATGGTCCTCTTGCTCATGGGAGAAAACCCAGTTTCCTCACAGAATTGAGAGTATTGCTGGGAGATCCTCTCGGGAATCATCAATCGGATGACATTTGGAGTTTTGATTTGTTCTCCTGTAGACAGCTTTACTAACTTCTCGCCAAATGGCATATCTTGCACCATGTGAGGACTTGTTACGAAGGTCAGGAAATCTAACTTAGCCGGCGGTACTTTCATTCGCTTTGTGGTAACTGTATCTGGTGGAGTACCTCTGCTATACCAAAGCGATACTTTGTGAGATCTGGAATTAGCTGGTGCAACTGCTTGAAAGAAAGTTTGTCAGACAGAATAGACAATATCTGTCTACGTGTGCTCCAATGCGTAGCATTATGGTAACTCTCAGCCAGTGCTTCGAGAAGTTCATCCTTCATATCGCTTTCTGGACTTTTTACCTGGGGTAAGCATGGCGAGGCCTTTGCAGTTTCATGTGCACAAAGGGAATTCCACAACCGCTGTGAATCATTAGGGGCGATCACTTCCATGACAGCTCTGGCAGCTTGGCTTGCCTTTCTCAAGTGTACTCTTTGTGTTCTATCTTTAGCAGTATCCCAAGGTACTGTCAAGGTATGCCGAACTGGACTCACATCGTGCATCCTTAGAAACTGGTTCAAGCTTTCCATGCTCTCTTTATTCTTCTCGTCATGGTCACTCTCCTCTGATTCGAAACTTTCCTGAGGCTCATAGAGGCTTTCCTCCAAGTGCTTTGAAATGCTGTGCTTCTCTTTGTCCATTTCGTCGTCTTGATGAGACTACAGTGGGACAAAACTAGGATTATTTTCATAAGTACATATGCCCAATAACTTTTCTATTTAGATGGGTGCAATTTACTCAAGCCTGAAAGGCAAGAATCAAACTTTACCCTAACCATTTTTTTGTTTTATGTGGGTCGAGAATCAGCCACGGCGATTAGTTGTTGGCAATCACGTGATTTGTGATGACGTTTGTAATTATGTGGCTTCTCGCGATTTTGAAGACACGAGTCCAGTTGGTGTTACTTGTCTGATGGCTCTTTGCAGCCTCTTTATTGGACTACACTAAACCACAAACACACACGCCGGCTGCGGTACACAAACTAAATTTCATTGGGAGGTTATAAATGACAAGAAATTAGAGCCAAGGCAACAGTCGCTTGATACTCTGGTTATGCTGAACTGTTAATGACGGTATAGAACTTTAAAAAACCTATTTTGCATCTGATACAGTTAAGCCTTCAGAAAAATCTGATTTTCGTTTGGAACTGCTGCGTGTTCGTGTTGTTGTAAAAATATTTTGGCTGGACGTCACGAACAGTAAAAACAGATGGTCAACGTTATTTTAAAATTGGGATATGCTTGAGAAAGAAGCGGGTCATTGGCAGATCTCGCTTCGAGCAGTTTTAAGGTGTTTCCCAGTTTACTTACTGGTGTTTAGTAAAAGAAAATCAAAGTTGCTCATGACGAAGCTAAACCGTAAAGACGTCGAGAACAAAAGAAAGCCATACAAGTGCAGAGAAAGGTTTATAGCCTTCGCACGATCGGAGGCACTGATTACATGAAAAGAAAGATTACCAAAATTAATCAAGAAACTACGACGCCTTTGCATTTTATAAAGTATTTTAAAAAGGAATTTAATTTCAGACCAGCTGTTTTTAGCAACCGTAATCAAAGGGTCACTTACTGCGAGTTTTTGCTGTCAAGGGATGTAAAGAAAATCTATTTTAGATATGATTATTTACCAAGTTCGTTTTGCCTTACCAAGTCCATAGCGCTAAAGCTCTGAGCCAGTTCGTCTTCGCCAGCGGTTCGTCTTCGGCAGGTGCCAAGCTGTCCAATGCGAACACGACAGTTTCTGCAAATTCCTGTTTGGAATAAATAGAACAAACGGTCACAATCGCTCTTCTTGTTGCAACATTTTGTAACTGTGTTGGCAATTACGTACCTGAACCAAGAGGAAACAACTGTCCAGTAACTTCCATTATGTACTTTGACTGCTCAAAACTAATTCCTCTATCTGCTTTTGGTGCATTTTTCGTGTGGCCCGAGATCACAGTTGGAACTGTGCACGTTCTCGTTTTCGGACGCCATCCTATCCCCAAAGAACCTCTGTGGGCAGGGCAGATTGTCATTTCTGCAATGTTCTCTGGAGTCTCGAAAATCCCTACTCTCGCAAGGATGAGGTCTACCTCGGAATGGACTCCAGAAAACTTGAGGGATTTTTTATGGGGCGCAACTCGCTTGATGCACGTTCGAAGCGGTACAGTTGCTCTGTCGCTCGGCTGTCTTGATCGATTATCACTACCGCATGGACTACCATTAACGAGATACTCGAATGAACACGACATGGTCTCCTATGCTTACGCGCTTCGTGAATTAATTAAGTTAAATTTTCCGTATCAAATATCAGTGAAAAACACGCCTCCTCCACAAATCGAAATATTAGACTCGTGGAACAAAGTTAGAAATAATGATTCGTGCAATAACAACACCAAAACAATAATAGAAAACGTGATTTGTGCATTTAGAAGCGCATTTCCTTGACGTCTTGACAAAGATGAGGAAAACCCGAGCTACAAATTTTAAAAGTTTGGAATGCATCCAGCGCATGTCGTGACACATAACGATGCGTGACTAATAAACGAAATACACGGCACGTATTTCTAAACAGCAGTATATATATGTGGAAATGAATCAGCCATATCTGTAACAGATGTTTAGTGCCTTGGAAACTGAAAAATAGTGTATTTTAAATTGCTCTTTTGCTTCCAACCTCAGTTTCGAGGATTGCACGCGTTCCGAAAATAGTCAAATTTGATTACATTTCACTCGGCGTACATACAAAAACCCAAGAAAATAAATTCATACAAACTCATCTCAATGTTTTAACTATGTTCTGTCCAAATCTGAAGGATTTTGTACCGTTACCACAGGGTGTTTTTTTTTCTCTGAAGTTATGCACTAATTTGATAGTCTCAAGATGACGGACAGTGGGGCAATGCTATGACTTGTAGCGCTGTTGAAAATAATGCCAGGAGCGACTATTGATGCTGAATTGTTAGAAGAAGGTTAGTTATGTATATAATTACCTTAAAAAGACCTCTAAATACAGTAAATGTTACTGCAGGCCGATTTGAATATTGGCAATTTTTGGTCACCAGGAGGCTCAAAAAGGTCGAAAAGGATTTTGATGCGTTGCTGGCTGAAAAACGATTTCAGAGACAAACTAACCTTAGCATGTTTTGTTTGAGTGTATACCCTACTAGTGTACAACGTATGGGCCAAAGTGAATTTTGGGCCGTTGCCGCGAAATTTCAATTTTGACTCGATTTTTACTGACATTTACTCTTAAGTCTGATATTTTTACCTTAACCAGTTTGCCCTTTCGTTTAACTTTTACAAAAGACATCTCGCCGTGCACGTGTCGTCGTGCCAAAACCCGGCGAGTAAGTGGCCCGAAGTTGTCTTATACGAAAAGTCACATGGGAACCGCATGAGAACCGCTTGTTCCGAGACACGAACCGACAGACAAACGTAAGAAAATGTCTGACATTTCCCCAAACCTGCTGGACGGAACAAATCTCAGAAAAGATCGAGATTTTTATTCAGAAAAGGTCAAGAATATTTATGTTGCAGACCGTATACAACGAAGTAGAAAATAATTGGGGTATTTTAACTTTCCCAAGAAAGAAGAGCGCTAAGAATTAGTTTTTCCTTTATTTTCGTGATTCCAAATTCAAGTTTCAACAAAAAAGTAGAATTTCCGGAAATTGCCACTGATTCTATAAAAGGAAGAATTCCCTTTAGAAACAATTCAAACTTGCTCCAACACAAGAAAACAAAGATAACTACAACAAATTCCGTAATAAGTATAACAAATTAATTAAAATAACTAGAAAACAATATTATCATAACAAACTAAACTCAATTAGCTCATCCCTAAGAGAAACCTGGTCAGTGATTAAGTCAGTTATATCTAAAAAACAGTCTAGCAAGAAACCAATGGTCATGCAAGATTCGGATGGCAAATACTCCAATTTAGAACAAATAGCACACAAATTTAACAATTTTTTTGTAAATGTTGGACCATCCTTAGCTAAAAAAATTCCCCAAACTAACATTAATTATAAAGAACACTTGACAGGAACCTAGAATAATAACTTCTTCCTCACCCCCACTACATCGGATGAAATCTGCACAATAGTTTCATCATTGAAAAATAGCAGGAGTGAGGGTTGGGATGGCATTAATGTATTACCTATTAAAGCAACAATTGACCTTCTCTCATACCCCCTCTCCATAATCTTTAACATGTCCATGTGTATGGGTGAATTTCCTGATTACCTAAAAATTGCAAAAGTAATACCCATCTATAAGAATGATGATAAATCTAATTTCTATAGACCTATATCAATCCCACCATGCTTCTCAAAAGTCTTAGAAAAAATTGTATATTCCAGAATGTCTGCCTTCCTTACCAAATTTAATATTCTCAACGATCACCAATACGGTTTTAGAAAAAAAAACACTCCACATGGATGGCTGTCCTGGAATTGGTGGACCAAATCTTCCAAGCATTTGAAAACAATGAAATCACAATAGGCATTTTTATTGATCTCAAGAAAGCATTTGACGCAATTAATCACCAAATTCTACTAGACAAACTTGAATTCTATGGCTTCAGAGGAATACCCCTAATCTGGATAAAGAGCTATCTAAGCAACAGACAGCAGTATGTTGACTTAAATAACACTAAATCATCATACAAGAAAATAAACTGTGGGGTCCCCCAAGGATCAGTGTTAGGACCACTTTTATTCCTAATATACATAAATGACATTTTCAACTGCTCTAGTTACCTAGCTTTTATCCTCTTTGCTGATGACGCAAATTTATTTGCCAATACTGAACTTAAGCATCTTGCATCTTGGCTAACAGCTAACAAATTAACCCTTCATCCTACCAAAACCAAGTGTGTTATATTTCACCCATCAAGGAAAAAAATTAATTTTAATGACATTCACCTTCACATAAATGGAAATTAACATCGATAGGATTGAGCACACCAAGTTTCTTGGAATTACATTACATAAAAACTTGTCCTAGACACCACATCCAAATTATAAAAACTAAGATTTCTAAAGCAATAGGTGTCATCAATAAATGTCGTCAATTCTTCGATTGTATAATTCTCAGAACTCTCTATAATTCACTTGTCTTACCATATTTGCAATATTGTAATCTAATTTGGGCATCAACCTACTCTACACATGTTCATCCTCTCTTCATCCTACAAAAAAAAGTCATTCGAATTATCACTCACTCCTCAACTTATGCTCACTCACAACCTTTGTTTAATAAACTTAACATACTAACTGTTTTCAATATCTATAAATTCCAGATTTCATGCTTTGTCTTTTCCCATCTAAACAAACTCCTTCCTAACCCCTTATCCTCATTCCTCAGACTTAACCTTGGAATACCATAACCACAACACTAGACACAAAAATGACCTTCACTACGACTTTCTGAGATATAAATTTGCTATCAGATCACAAGGTCCCCATGTCTGGAATTCAATACCTTTATCCCTTCGTCAGTCTCCAAAACAACACAACCACAAAAAATTGTTGAAGTCATATTTTCTTACTGTGACAACCTAGTAATAGATCCTACTTGTATATCCTACTTGTAATAGTACCCTGCATGTATTATCGTCAGTATAACTAAACTTATTTATTTATTTATTTGTATGAATGTGACAACCTAGCAATAGATCTTATTTGTATATTCTGTAGTACCCTGTATCTTATTGCCAGTATAACTAAACTTATTTACTTATTCGTATGGATGTTTATAACAATTAATTATTTGCGATCCTTACTAGATAACGAAGTCATATTTTCTTACTGTGATAACCTGCAGTTATAGATTCTACTTGTATGTAATAGTACTGTATTATAGTGTATAACCAAATTTTAAATTGAATTGAAAATTTAATGTACTCTCTTAAAGACCTAGAAATATAACCTTTCAGTTAACTTTAATGTGAATTAAAACTTGCTTAATATTTGGTTTTAAGTTAGCTTTAAGTAATATATAAAGATGCTTAAATCTTGTAACTAACAACTTTAAGTCACCTTTACGTTTACTTATAAAGGAAACATGTAACGTTTTTCGCCTGGATGTTTTCTTGGCCAGCACAAAATATTTTATTGTGCGTTATTCAGCGTTCGTGAAGGGTAGCATAATACAACTGCTCAACTGCGATGCTATAAGTCTTTATTCACAAGCAATAAATGGATATATAACAATAAAGTCTGTCACTTGCAAATATGCATCACTATTTTTCTGATTGAACATTAAAAAAACTTCTAAATATGGCATATATATAACCAAGCAATCTTCTTGCAACCTATTAGCCACCTTCCTTGCAAAAAAATATACATGCAGAGAACAAACTTTGGTTATAGCTAGTTGTTTTTAAGCAACTAAAAGGTTTAGGGTTTGGCAAAGGCCCAGGCTGGCAGGTTCTCTGGAACTTGCCTGTCGGACAAGTTTTCAGATTCCTCTCTGGGAAGAATCCGATCTTTTGCCCTCTTTGGTAAAGACCTTATATAGGCGTTATCTAGCTTTTTCTTGTAATGTTTCATTTTCTCGCTCTCCCATGGAAGGCGCTTAATCTTATAACCAACGAGTCTCCTGGTCTCGTCTTTCTCCTCAAACGAGCTCTCATCGCTGCTCATAATATCCTCTCTTAGAACTTCAGCGACCTTTCCTTTTCTATGAACGTCCCAGGCGGTCATCATTTCAAGAGCAAGAGTTCGTCTGCTCAGTTTCTGAAATAAAACGGAAGGCATATAAGTCAAGCAGTACACATACGTGAAGAAAAAATGTAATCTGCGGTAATCTTTAAGTAGTCCTGAAGCTAAAAGCACAAACGTAACATTTTTGGCAGATGTAAATTGGAAATGGCGTATAAATTGTATGCTCCTTCTTGAAGCAAGTGCCGGAAAGGTATATATCAGTCACCTTTAGTCGCGGCATCCCGATAAGAAGCCGATGTATCCGCAAGCTAACATGGCTGTTGCGGCTTAACATACTAACCTCCCGCTGTCATCCTTGTTTTCTGCATTTCCTCTTATGCTCCTCATAAGTATTTTTTGTTTTCTTTTGCTGCGTCTCATAAAGTGACAAGAAGTATCGATTGCTGGCTGCTGCAGAGACAGAACGGAAAATGTTTTGATAGTCATGCCCAATTGGAAACATTTCTGTTTTCAACGAGTAAACTTGACTACTTCCTGTAGAGGGCAAATAATTCTGTCTGTGTACAAAAATAAACTATTTACCTTCAATAGAAGCTCTAGTCCAGGGACATTTCTCCTCGCCCCCGTGCTGATGCAATACTTCGTTGATCAATTTCTTCCGCTTGCAGACTACAATAAAATAAAATAATTAAAAAAAACTAAATAACCTCAAGTGCACGAGTTTTTAACAAAAATATAATCATGACCTGGGTGAAACGCTGGGGAAATGCAAACATGAGGGCGAAAAACGGTTTGATTGTTACGCACACTCGAAAGGAAAATTATATGTATTACTGAGCACTGTTTAACAACGCTAAATTATGCCATAACTTACGTTTCCTGAAAGTTGAATCCACAATCTTGGACAAAATGTTGAGACACAGCACTAATTGTGCAGTTCCACCCGAGTCTTGACACTTAAACTCCTCCCTCCCCCTCCACTCAGCGTTGTTTCTGTTTCAACAGACAGGCCAGAGCAGTGTGCCCACAAAAATGCAACATTGTATCTGAGGGGGAGGGGGAGGGACAATTTGTCGGCACGAAAATAGAAAAATGCTTCAGCGTGCCATTTGTCTCAACAGGTTTTGTCCAAGATTGTCTGCGATGAATTTTAAACTGGCAGTTATATTTTGTTCCAGTTGTTCATTTGAAGTGTGATGTTTCAAGAAAGTAAAATATTAAACTGTATAAACATCAGAACAGCTTTTGATCGCGACGTAATGCCTTTATGCAATGACGTCAAGCTCTTGTGAAATGACGTATGGTGTTGTAAATTAACAAGATGGTGTTCCGAGGGAATTTAAGCGCTGAAACACGAGCATACATGGCTTATTTACTGCGTTACAAACGCCTGCCGGTAGCTGATATTGCTGCAAGGTGCCAAGTGTCTCGAGCAACTGTATACAGGTACAAAAACATAGGACATGCTAGGGAAAGAAGAAACGGAGGCCGCCCGCGAAAAATATCTGAGCGAGACGGCCGAACCATTATTCAAGCGTTACACCAGTTAAGACGGGAGGAAGGGAACTTTAACTCAAAAAGACTGATGACTAAAGCCAATATTGACGAGAAGAAGATCAGCAATGGAACTGTGCGGCGCTTTTTAAGACGGAAGGGGTATTTTTTTCTACAAGCACGAAAGAAAGGATTGTTGACGTCAATGGACCTTTGAAAACATCGCAAGTTCGCAAGACACATGAAGGATCACTTCCGGTCTGATGTTTGGACAAGAACAGTAGCGTTATCTGGATAGGGTCAGTTTTTATTTTAAAACAAACCCTCTTAGTCAGGCTAGGTCGCATATGGCACAAAAAGAGCGAAGGTTTACAGCAAGGATGCACAGCTAAAGGTCACAAAGAGGGAAGCGGAGGAAAAGTTGTTAAGCTTTTCGTAGCTATCAGTTACGGCCAAGGTGTTATAGAGTGCGAGCAATACGAAAAACTTGATGGGCGCTATTTTGAGGGATTCGTTAGGAGAAAGTTCCCTGCAATGTTCAAAAGAGCTAAAAAGGGGACATCTAAGATGTTCATACAAGACAATGACCCAAGTCAAAACTGTGCTTCTGTGCAAAATGCTTTAAAGGAAATGGGATCGGAGCTTTTGTCTATACCAGCAAGGAGCCCAGATATCAATCCTATTGAAAATGTATTTAATTTAGTTAAGAAACAATTGCACATGCAAGCTTTGCAGAATAACATAACAAAAGAAATATATGAAGAATTTTGTATTCGCGTGATCAACACCATCACACAGTTCCCTTCTGAGCAAATCGACAAAAGTATTGACACACTCGATCATCGGATGGACTTAATCATCAAAAACAACGGCAACCGAATAAAATATTGACTATTGGAAAGCCAAAGTAGGGATGCGGATCTAATTACAAACTAAGTGGATAACACAAGAGTCACTTCCGGTTTTGACACAATCACATTCCCGCCTTCATTTATGACGAGAAACTACCAAAAGCAATAAATAATAGAAGAAGTATATGCGTATTATGTACAAGACAGTTATTCGTGTAGTATTAACAATGAATACCACGGTTAACCACAATTATAAATAGAAAATGGGAACTATTTCATATTGTTATTGGTTAACCGTGGTTAATCGCGGTAAAAACAATAGCTAAACCTTGTTAACCATAGTTATTCGAGACAGTCTTTGTTTAATTCAGAAGAAGCTTTGCAAAACATGCCGAACAGGGGGAGATATCTTTCTGATCCTGCTGAGGAATTTGATGGAAAAGGGTGAAAACCTTCCACCAAACCGCCATCATTTGTGTTTCCACCTCATCCAGAATGCCATTCTTCACACAAGTAATTCGCTGCTTCCCTGTGCAGAAGATCGGTACATCACGGTCAAAGTGGATATCTCTGGCAAAGTGGGTTTTCGGAGCCGGTAAATGAACCACTTGGCCTTCCAACATGAGGAGGAAATCGTGCCACGGTATTATCTGTGGTGACCAGTGAAAATCGTTGAGGAAAATACATTTGGCGGTGGAATGTGGGCAAACACATCTACCGGTATTCTGTTGTTGTTGAGTATCTCCTGGGCGCACAATAACCAATCTCCATCGCAATCAGGAACACAATCTTTATGACGGGCTTCACGCGGAATGTCCATTCTGCTCTTCCTCGAGCGCACCAATTTTGCTCTGGCTTCCTCCATCTCCCATGCTGAGGCCATGATGTCCGCCAACACCCTGGGATTGTGACTAAAAATAAATTCAGCGAGGTCATTCTTCCCTTCCTTCTGGTCATTCGCAAGAGCAAGCAATTCTGTCCTTGTCTTTAGGCGTTTCTCAATAATAATCTCGCCAACCTCAAATGCGCTCATTCGTTTCTTTCCCTTCCGCTTCGTCTTTTTAGATAATTCTTCCTCAGAGTCGTCTTCGCTGAATACATTTCTCGAATGTTGACGATTCCGTCGTATTTCCACCCTTGCCTGACTTGCAGTGGCGGTTTGCGGTGCTGTGGCGTTAGTCAGGTCGGGGTGGTCATCACTT
Organism: Plumapathes pennacea; assembly: GCA_964036295.1. Taxonomy (NCBI): domain Eukaryota; kingdom Metazoa; phylum Cnidaria; class Anthozoa; order Antipatharia; family Myriopathidae; genus Plumapathes; species Plumapathes pennacea. The sequence continues at coordinate 24,787,057 of OZ038463.1, read as the reverse complement.
TGCTCGGGCTCAGTGTCGCTCTTGGTTACATACTGCCACGCGCTGTAATAATTCGGGTGGACACTGGAAAAGTGCACAGATATCCCGTGTTTCTCTTGAAGATAGATCTTCGATGGCAGCCACCTCTGATTCCGGTCTAGTTTTAAGGAAAGGTGATAGTGTTGGCCAGCACTTGCGTGATTCTTGCGGCTGCTGCAAAGTTCGCACGCTCCCTCGAGAAAATGAATCGACCACTGCACTTGCAAAATCTCTCCGTGTTGGGAACTTTGTAAGGTTTGCCTTACTATATGTAACGAGATAAACACTTCTCACTTGCCTAGGGAGCATTGCCTCATTCACAGATCCAGTATGTTCTCCATCTGACCCGTCAGTTCCATAGGTTTTTATGAGTCTTCCTCCACCACTTGCTCTTTCAAAAGATCAATAGGTTGATTGTATGGGGGCACACGGCGGACAGGTTCCAAGCAACTGTCTTTGTGTTTCTTCTTGTCCACTTTGACAAGGGGAAACGAAAACACAGGCACAAAGCAGCGGTGTCCCTCGGACTGATTGCTTTCACACACGCGACAATAGTACTCTCCACACACATGCGGAGGTTGATTAGCATGCTGTACACACTCACGACCACACATCTCACACAAACGCCATTGATTGGCACACTGACCGTGATGTTTGTGATTTTCCAAACACTGTGGTCCGTAAAAATAGCAACGACAAATTCCGCACTGCTGTTCGCGCCGTTCATTCGTTTGACGCTCTTGACAGCCTTTACTCTTACAAGCCTCGCACAGAAGAGTGCATCGATGATTCAACTGGTGGTTGTGTGGTTTGTTTTGCAACTCGCAAAAATGTTTAGCCCCCACGTAGGCATTCATTCGAGGAATAAACACGTAATGACCATCATGTAATACTAGATTCAAGATTTTGTGCGTATGCACATCCTCTTCGTGTCGTTCCTTAAAGAAAAGAGCGTGATTCATACTCGTGGCATACACGCGAATGATAAATCCTTTGGGGCGCAAGTACCGAGCAAATTTCTCAAGTTCCGCTTGTCCCGATCGCTGATACACCCCCACATCACAAGCCAAACACAATTCGGCCGCTTTCCGTTTCCACAACTCGGGATTGTTGCGCAGTCGTCCCATCCCCCGATGCACTTGTCTCCCTTCTTCGTGATAGAGCATACCATACACCAAACATAAGGCCAAACACATCTGATCGTCCACATCAAGGGGGGGACACACGACACTTTTGTCACGTTTCAGATTGTTCATAATGTTCACACCGCGCAGCCGTCACGTTGACAACGACCGTGTCGTCAATCTTGAAATCGCGATGCAATTGCATTACCCGTCCAAATGTGTCATTGATTACCGTATCGGTCAAACGGTGAGCTGGCATAAACGAAACATGAATCGGGATTTGCAATTGTCGCGATCGAAACGTAATCAGAGCATAGTCATCATTCTCCAAATTTGCTTCCGCCATAGCGCGATGTACAAGCGCAATCAACGCCTCGTCCAAATGTTCCATATCGGTGTGCAAATCACCCGCCTCGATGGCCGCTAATTGCTGGGCCCCGGGGTGAAATTGTAGGTCATACTGTCACACTCCAAATCGACATGACTCATGTTCCGTACGGCGTCGCAAATCTCAATCCAAATGACCTGCTGCCTGTTCCTCCTCTCCCACCCTCCACTTGCGCATCTAGCATATCCACATCTTCTAAAGGGTCCATCTCGAGTGGGTCCTCCAGAAGAGCGCCTTCTCTTATAAGCTCCTCCAACCAATTGTCATCCATATCCTATAAATAAAACGATCATATTATAATTTTCAATCATGTCTGAGGACTGGAACTACGACAATACTCATGCGCGTGACATGCGCAATGTGCGTAGAGTATGCTTTAATACACCAAACAATAACCGACGTCGTTGTAATAGAGGTAGAAACACCCGCAACAAGTGGAAAAAAGCTTTCCAGGAGTTATCCCAAATCAAACGATGCTTCAAACAGCTGAAACGACGCAAAACCCCCCGTATTTCTACCCACACATGCATTGTTCAAAAGACCGGAAGACATAAAAGGCATTAAATTGCAAAAACAACCATCAAACAATCATGTCTGAAGATTGCAACTATGATAATACGCATGGACGACGTAGCCGTAGCCGTAGCCATAGCAGTAGCCGTAGCAGTAGTCTACCACCTCTCATACCCTTGGAGACCCACTAATGGCCGCCTGCCATGCCGAGGGAGAACGCCATCGTCTTGCAGTGCTACGAACATACAGACAACAACCGAGACCCTTTCAACACATATACCAGCGACATCGCCACAGACGCAAGGCCAGACAAGCTGCGCAAAGAGCCACTTGAAAAGCCCACAAATGCGTTATAAGAAAAACGCTTAAAAACCTCAAAAACACTCTTGCTGCTGGAGTGGCCTAATCCTAGGACATAAAAGACATCACCTAAAAGTAAAATCACTTTTTCGCCATGGACACTGCCAAGTACCGATTCAAACAAGCATTGCATGAATACCTTCACGACCGTGATCTCCAAAAACTTTTCAACCGAACCTGTACAAGCGGGTTGGCCATTCTTTTCCAATACTGTCGAGGAATTCTCAAAAACATTCATCACAGTTTAATCAGCATTCTGGCTCGCCGCATGAAAAAGTATTTGGGCATTACCATACCCCCTCCGGGTTGCCATATCGTGGAAGAAAAAAACCATCAAGAGCGTGAAAACATGATTATTCAAAACATTTTAGATGTGGCCGACCGCTCTCCCAGCGTGTTGGATGGTGACCAGATCGATGGCCCCCTCCCACCCCCCCTGGAAACCTTGTTTGATGTCACCACCATCACCCCCCAGGAATACATGACACTTCCACTTGAATCACTTGTAAAACATGTTTAATAAAAAACTTTTTTCAAAAACAGCTTTCTGTAGTCACTATAGAACAAACGAAATGACTCTGTTTTTACATCTGTCGCGGTTTCTTGGCAGACGACTTTTCTTCTTCTTTCTTTTCTTCCTTTACATCACCACGAGGCATCAAAAAATTGACACTTGCTTTTACAAAGCCGCCATGCACTTTCATACACACTTCTGGAAAATATTTACAGCATCCCAGATGGCGTGGAAGCAACAGAGGTCTAATATCTGTATCGTGGCGGCACTCAAACAGAGTGCCATCATCATACAGACTACACACGCGACAACATCGCATATCATGCACATCCAGAGCACGCACTGCTGCCCAGGTCAAAAAGCACTTCTCGTCACCCAGGGCTGCCCAGTCACTGCGACACTGACTCATCATCCACCAGCACCGGTCCCATCACCCCTTTTCCACTACCAACCCTTTCTTGACCTCGCACAAATACTTTTCACCGGGAAATAGCTTCTTGCAAGCCAAGCGCGACACTTCGGTATTATTCAGAAACTTGCAACGCTTTCCCTTGGCCCACTCAAACTCTTTCCACTCATAAGGAGCTTTAGAGCTATTCTTTCCACTCATAAGGAGCTTTAGAGGTATCCCCCATCACTGTTTGAGGGAGATCATTGGCTTTCCATCGACCGTCCTGAATAAGACGAGAAAACCAAACCATTACTATTTTAATAAATTATATATAATAAATAAAATAAAATATTTACCTCAAACACAGTTTCGGACGGCCCTGCCCCCACGGCATCTGGAACGGTATCTTGGGCGGGCTGACTTTGAACATCCCCTCGTCCGGTCCCTCCTCTGCCTTGTTCGCGTCCTTGGAATGCCTATAAATTAAATAAATTTACCATCGTTGTCATTAATCATGGATTACAACGCACTGGCCAACTTAGCTAATAATATACACACAATTGCCAACATGGAACAAGCTGCCACCAACTTAATCCAAGGACTTCAATCAGATAATCAACCCTCAATTGAGCACACACCGATCAGAGGACTTGACCCCCCGTACCCCGCCAAAAAACACCATCACCGCCAAAAAAAAGAAAAGAAAACAACACAATGACGAATGGAGTTGTGTCTTTAGCAAAAAAGGCAAACATAAAGCCCGCTACACAGCCATTCGCCCCGACGATGAGTGGAGTGATATCTTTGATCGCTTATACCGTAACAGCCAAAAACAGCGCAAAGATCGCAGAAGACGCCGGCGAAAATATCAGAAAAAGAAAACACTTACTTGATTTCTTCTTCTTCCATCAGCCATGATCTCAAAACTTGTGCTGGCCTCTCTCCAAACACCGCTCTTTTTATAACAATAATATGCTTACGTCAGACTCACGTGCACAACACACCCCACATGGGTTGTCTAAAAATACATGTTTGTCTAAAAATATAGTCTAAAAATAAAACTTCTTGTGACATCATCCCCATGTGGTATTATTTATTCCATAAGTACAATAACGTGCTCTAATTATTTTTCACAGCATGGATGAAGTGCTAAAAAAGATTCAAAGAAGAGCAAGAACAAATTCAAACTCAATTAAGATTGAAAGTACAAACACTCTCAACTCTCGTCGATTCACTCTTGAAAGAAATTCTACAGCAAAAACTTCGACTCCAAATCAGACAAAGACGGAGGAAACAGCGACGTCCCAAAAAATGTCGAAGATGAGCAAACCGTTGAAATGCCGCCGACACTCAGACGAGAATGAACCGCCCGCCAAAAAACACAAACAAGCTGGTTGGGGAAAAGATCAGGTCGATGATTTCGACTGGGAAAAACACATTGATCAGTCCATCCTACTCTATCACCGTCAGCAAAAAATGCTCACCGACGATGAAGTCAATGCCTACTGTGACCGCTACCAAGAAGAGATCGACTGGGTCTATTGGGGAAAAATAACACCTCTCGGCTGTTACAATGACAACAGCCATGAAAAGATGAAAGCAGAAATTCAGGAATTAAAAGAAAGCAATGAAGGTATGAAATGGCTAAAAAAAAGATCACTACAGAAAAGCAACGCCTGAAACAAGAGAAGCAACTATTGGAACTGGATATCAGCATGCTGAAACAAGAGATCACAGAGGACATGAAGGAGCTGTTCTATCCAACTCCAGAAAGCCACCCCGATTGGAATGATGAAGTCGAGCGTTTTGGCCAATTGATGGAATGGGTCGAAGAGTCAAAAGCAACCACACGCGAAGACTTTGTGTCGTGGATGTTTGGCCTGGCCAAAGACAGACCCGAGCTGGAAAAAGAAATCGTGGCCAACCACTACATGAAGCCCTGGTTTGAAGACAAACTACAAGTTATCCTGGATTATATTGTATTTGAAAAGAACAAAGACATGTAAACAAACATGCATAAACAAGTCTGTTTTTATTTGAAGTCATGTAAACAAAACATGAATAAACACAGTTTTTCAAAATCAACTTATGTTTACCATTTTTGTCCTTAATCAACTAAACTTAATTTATAACACGCTTCTTTAAACAGTTCTTCTTGCTCCTCCATCCCGTCGTTCTCATCCCAGTACTTGTTCATCAATTCAAGGTCGTGATTGCTGTATCGTACAGCCCGCATGGCACTTATTTCATTCCAGATATATCATTTCTTGTTGCGATCTTTTCCCATCACCCACGATTTTCTAATAGCTGCTTCTTCTCTCCACTTTTTTCGCCTGTCATGGATAATGTCATGCAACGCTTTAAAATCCTCCAAATCATTATTGTCCGTTAACTTTTCGTATTTTCGTTTCCCCACGAATTTCCAGCTTGTTTTTCCAACGACCGTATCTCTTCTTAACATTCTCTTTTTCTTTCTCTTCTTCACTATTTTCTCCTTCTTCTCCTCTGTCTCCTCTCCCTTCTCCTTTTTAACTTTCTTCGGAACCGGCTTGCTCATATCCATCTCAAAAGACGACAACAAACAACTGATTCAAATTTTATTTTCTGATTTATATTTATTCTCTATTTCAAAAAATCATGTGATGTAATGTCAGCAGACCACTAATTTTTCCTGCCGGAATCGAACCGACCTCTCCGAAGAGAGTACCAGAATAGAAATTTTGTGTGTGGTCCATGTGTGCACATGTTTTGTTTTATTTACAATCAGCGATAAAAACACTCAACGGTAAAAAACACTCAGCGATAAAAAACACTCAACGGTAAAAAACACTTAACGGTAAAAAACACTCAGCGATAAAAACACTCAACGGTAAAAACACTCAACAGCAAAAAAACAATTTAACAAATGCCGTGGTTATGTTCGAAATCTGACCGGCAGAAACAATGAACTGCGCCATGTTCACATGTGGATCTGTCAAATGCACACCGCGGCTGCTGGTGGCTGCTCGTTACAGCATTAAATGCATCTAGAAGATTTTGGACCACATCCGCCATCCCCTTCAAGTCATCTTCTGTTAATATCCTGGGGCCGGCTTCATCTTCCGAGTCCATTAGGATTGGCTGTCTTTTTTCAGCTTGAACGGGTTCAATTCCATTGCACCAGGCTTGAACGGGATCAGTAACTGGCTCAGTGCTGTAAAAGAAAAAAGTCTGAATGAGAAATACAAAACAAAAAACATCAAAATCATTTTAATTCAATCTACTTACGTATAGCTGTCAAAGCTAAACTCGGACCCGGCTGCTTCGCTTAACATTGGATCCCTGCTGCTTTCCTGCAGCATAGCATTGTCGACAGACGTGGCTAATTCGGCGCTGGTATCTGGCGACAACAGTGGACTGATCTCAGTAACATCTGAAACTGATTCTGTGGGGCTGCTATTGATCGTGATAGCCGATCGGCTGACGGTATCGTCGATCGCCCTGTCAAGCGAGACTGCCATGGCCGGCCTTTGCAGGCACTCATCCATGTAGTGCTGGCTGGCCCATGCTGGACAATCGGGATATTTCACACAGTTTAGGTGGATAAAAAGTCTTCAGTATGCATACCAGGCTGTTATACGCCTTTTTGCCGTCAGGTAGGACGTATGGTCCTAACTCAAAGACCATTTCTAATGCCATGGCTTCCCAAGTCATTTCTCTAATTTTCCGCCATTATTTCAACGATTTCTTCTTTGAGCAAATTGATCAGTTCGTAAACCAAGTCAAAAAGGTGTCAAATTTCACGCACGAGTGCTTTTATACTAGCTGTCAAAAAATCCAGTTTCAAACCTGTTTTAACTCCCCCACCACTCACAACCAAGAATAATTTCGCGCCTAAATTACCATGTGCTTCGCTTTGATTGACAGATAAACTGCTAATCCAATCAAAACTATACACATTCCCCAACACGTGCAGGCCATCTCAAACCGGTCTGCAAGTAGTTTTCCACTAGAAACCCATTATAGTGTCAAAAGATCTTTCTAGAACTTTCTATTTCTAGAACTTTCTAGAACAACAACCCCACGTGGGATTCTTTTACTAATGAACTCATTAGCGGCGTCAACATGTTATTTTTAAACACCCCACGTGGGACATTTGCACGCAAAAAACCTTCATAAACGGCTTTCTTAAATTAATTTAAGTCATTATGGATCAGATTGTTCCACGAATTACTGATCTTTGGCATAATCTTCCTATTTGTCTGCTTAGTTGAAACAAAATACTTCATTGCCCCGGCAATCGTATTCATATCACACTTGCTTGAAAGCACTTTTATTTTTATAATAGCTTATCCAACTATATACTATCACCATCGCTGGCTACTACAACATGATCGGAATTGCCGCTAAACTAAACGATATTGAATGGACCGACTACATCATCTCACGGACCCCGGTAATTATCCCACGGATGATGGTTCACCAACTCGAACTTGAAGAACACAAACCATTCTACATCATACTAGAAGACAGTGAACAAGCCCACTTCCATGTACTACTAGCAAGCCCCTCGAAACCCGAACGCTTCCTGACCTGGCTAAACGACAAATGTCGAGATGCTCGCAAAACACCGTCTAACAGCCAGTGGATCCGCTGCATCTACGCCATGTTACGCTACCTGGAACGCCGCAAATTCAACATGATCGCCACCAACTATTCAACCGCTCGAGAGTACTACAAAAATATCCAGCACCCCTCCTACACCGACGCCTTCACCACCGACTCAGAAATTGCGACTCAGAGTCGTGCCTCGAAGAAATAAAGGCCCACCTTGAAGAAAGAGCCGACGAAGCGGCCTCTGTAGTATCATCTGAGAGCAAGCACACACCATTGTTTCGCTCGACGTCGAGAAGGACTACATACTCGCGCTTGAGTGGATCACCAGAATTTGCAAGAGATCACGCTTTAGAAATGACCAGACAACCGCAACTCGACGCCTTGAGAGCCTCTCAGCTAGAGGAAGCTACACAACGTGAGATCGAAAAAGATCAACAATTAGCTCGGCAAAGAGCTGATCAAATCATTGCCAACGCGAAAGAAGAAGCCGAGAAAGCCAAGCACGTTGCATGGACTGCTCTCCATAAAGCAGAGTTTAGCAGATTTGAATCGGACCTTCCCCACAACGTTGCCCGGATAGAACAAGAAGAAGAACTCGAGCATCGACTTGCAGATTTCAAAGATGAATTTCTGAACCCGCCGTTTGCTGGTGTTCATGCCAGAGCTACTCAACTCCCAAGGGACTCAGTTTACGACTCCATTGATGGTTGGATTGACAAATTGATTCCATATACAGAAACTGTTTTACCAAGACAGAGGACATCTGTTACATCACTAGAAGAATCTCTCCTCCGTCTTGAACACGGAAGAGACACACCAAAGATTGAAATCTTGCGCTTTGACGGATCGCCGTTGGATTGGCCACGATTCATAGAACGTTTCTATGAACATGTACACAACAAACCCTTCTCTAACGACACTCGCAGATTAACCCAACTGCAAATGCATCTCGATGGACAAGCAAAGAAACTTGTACAAGGCCTTGGATGTGAAGGAAAAGGGTATGCTATTGCACTTCAATCGTTGAAGAAACGTTTTGGTCATCGCAGCCTTGTAGCTCGCTCTGTAATGGAAGAAGTCACAAAGGGAGAAGTAATTCCTCCCAACAATCGCCAAGCTTTGAGCAATCTCCATACTACCATCAGAGATTGTATCTTTACGTTGAAGAGGATGAACTTTACATCTGGGCTCAGTTCTTCTGAAAATCTACGCATGGCTATATCCCGACTACCACAACACTTGCGCCTAAGCTGGGCCAAAAAGGCGAGGAAAATACGCGTTACGGAAGAACCGACACTCTTCACCGGCCACTTCGGAAGAACCGACACTCGTCCACTTTGAAAGTTGGTTGTCGACTGAAGTAGAAGCCTACTATGATCCCGACCTGCCACCGGACCTGAAGAAAACGGAGACCAAGAAGAACACAACACAAGTGACAAGAGTCACCACTCTTGCGACCAAGTCCGAAGTGGCCGGTGAATTACAACAGCAGCCAGTGACTCTCTGCCCAATCTGCGCAGCGCCACATCACCTCAGTCGCTGTTGGAGCTACAGGAACAAGTCATTTGCCGACAAGATGTCACTTGTAAAAGGAAAGAAACTGTGCATTAACTGTCTGAGACCTGGGCATTTCGTGCAGAAGTGCTTCTCAAAGTTTTCCTGCCGTGTCACAAACTGTGGAAAGAGACACCATACGACTCTTCACGATGCACCCAGAAACACTACCGTGAACCCAGGTGCACCCTCTAATCTACGTCAGCCTGAAGTCATCACAACTCCTGCTCAAGTCAGTCCTGTTTCTGATGCAGTTGTCACAACTCCTGCCCAAGTCAGCCCTGTTCCTGGTGCAGTTAATGTCACCGCTACCCGTTTGACAACCAATGAGATATCATCATTTTGTGTTTACATTCAGATGGTCCCGGTTCGTGTCAGCAGTGCAGAAGGAGTCTCTATTGAAACTTTTGCACTTCTCGATCCTTGTGCAGAGGCAACTTTGATACGACAAGATCTAGCAAAGAAGCTAGGCCTACGTGGACCTACCAAAGATTTATCGATTGGCACAGTACTGTCTGATGGATCACGTCAGCAGTCAGAAGTGGTTAATTTCACAGTTAGCCCTTCATCTTCCTTGGTACCGCCTGTGCAGATTACAGTGGAAGAAGCATGGACAGTTCCCCAACTGAATGTCCCCCCGCGGCGTCAGGGGTTGACATTTGACAGCTCCAAATTTCCCCATTTAGAGGGCTTGGATTTTCCTGACGTTTCTTCGTCAGAAATTACCCTACTGATTGGTGCCAATGTTCCTCGAGCTATCTTAGCTCTCGAGATCCGCCCTGGAGGTAGATCGCAGCCCTATGCAGTGCGCACTGCGCTTGGTTGGACGCTGCTGGGGCCAAGCAATACTTTTCAGCATACCGCTGACATGCGAGCCAGCATAAACCACGTGACAGTATCGGAAGACAATAGGCTTCATCAACAACTCCAAGAATTTTGGAGCACAGAGTCCTTTGGCTGCGCCTTCAAGGGACATACCGCTCGCTCTGTACAGGATGAGCGTGCGCTGCAGGCGCTGGAGGCGACCACGAAGAATGTGGGCGGCCGGTACGAGATAGGAATGCTTTGGCACTACGAGAAACCAAGCTTGCCGTTCAACCGCGCACTTGCTGAGGGACGCTTTGCTCATCTTGAGAGGAGGTTCACTCGTGATTCAGAACTTCGCCAGAAGTACTCAGAAATCATCACCAAATACATTGACAAGGGATACGCAAGGCCTCTCAGCCCTGAAGAATCCAGTATCATGACGCAGAAAACATGGTATTTACCACACCATCCAGTGCTCGCACCTCACAAGAAACTTAGAGTTGTCTTTGACGCAGCTGCCAAGTACTGTGGAACCTCCCTGAATGACCAGCTAGTGAGTGGTCCAGACCTGCTGAACAATTTAGTTGGAGTACTCCTCCGCTTCCGTGCCGACCAAGTCGCCATCGTGGCCGACATTGAAGCCATGTTTCATCAGGTTCGTGTGAAAGAAGAAGACCGCGAGTGTCTGAGGTTTCTCTGGAGGAACACAGCGGCACCTGACCAGCCACTTCTCACATACCAGATGCAGGTGCACATATTTGGAGCAACGTCATCTCCATGCTGTGCCACGTATGGACTTCGCAGAACTGCCATCGACAACGCGTCAAGTTATGACAAGGCCACAATCGAAGCTGTGCTGCGCAATTTCTACGCTGATGATCTACTCAAGTCTGTTCGGACCACCAAGACAGCTATTCGTTTAGCCCAGCAGCTCGCCGACCTGCTTCAAAGGGGTGGCTTTCACCTAACTAAGTGGATCAGTAACTCCCGTGAAGTCATAGCAGCTCTTCCACCCTCAGAGCTTGCCACTCCCTCCATTAACCTGGATTTTGACTATCTGCCCACTGAACGAGCTCTTGGCGTCCACTGGAACGTCGAAAGGGACGAGTTTACGTTCAACATCACTTTGAACTGTACCAACACGAAACGAGGAGTATTAAAGACCGTCAGCTCCATCTTCGATCCCCTTGGATTCTTGGCGCCCTTCGTTTTCAAAGCCAAACACCTCCTGCAAGAACTATGGCGCCAGAAGGTGGGGTGGGATCAGGATGTCACTGGAAAGGAATTAGAGATCTGGGAAAACTGGAAGTGGGACCTCCAGCATCTACCAGCCTTTCGATATCCCCGCTGCTTTGAAGTTCAAGTGTCTGAAGAGGTCGAAATCTTACAGTTGCACGTTTTCGCTGACGCCTCTGAGAAGGGATTTGCAGCGGTAGCTTATCTTCGCTTTGTGTACCTCTCCGGAAAGATTGCATGCAGTTTCCTGATGGCCAAATCACGAATGGCTCCACTTCGTTCTCTTACGATCCCAAGACTCGAACTGCAAGCTGCGGTTATGGCTGTACGCCTGAGCGCTACTCTTCTCAGAGAACTTGACCTCCCGATCCATGAAGTTGTCTATTGGAGCGACTCCATGACCACACTTCAGTATATTTACAACGAAACGCGAAGGTTCCACACCTTTGTTGCGAATAGAGTCGCAGAGATCCACGAGAACAGCAAACCTCATCAGTGGCTACACGTCCCAGGAATTCTTAACCCTGCCGATGATGGCACTAAAGGTCTCCTAGCCTCTCAACTCGTTCCTGAACACAGATGGCTGAAAGGTCCTGATTTCCTGTGGCAAGAAAGGGAAAACTGGCCGACACAAGTTGCCATTGAAGAACCGAAAGATGCTGATGCTGAAGTCAAAAGGGTAGAATTTGTTGCTGCAACAATCTCTTTGCACTCCACAGTCGTCGACCCAACGCGTTTTTCAACGCTTTCTCGCCTTCTCAGAGTAACAGCCTGGGTTAGACGCTTCATCAACAATTCTCGTTCAAGAAAGCCTGGCAGAAGCAACACGTCTGGCCCTCTTGAGGTTGAAGAAATTGATCAGTCTTTGCTACTCTGGGTGCGCGAGATTCAACAGGAGGTTTTTGCAGATGAGATTTCGTCGCTACAAAGGGGAGAGCCTTTATCCAAGAGAAGCTCTCTGTTGCCACTCCAGCCATTTCTCGAAGATGGTTACTTACGGCTTGGTGGTCGACTAGATCGCGCCCCCATCCCGTACGAAGCCCGCCACCAGCTTATCATCCCACATAAGCACCATGTGACTACACTCATTATATCGGACTCCCACGTACATCTTGGACATGCTGGTTCAGAGCACGTTCTCTCTTCTATAAGGCAACGCTTCTGGATAGTCAAGGCTAAGTCAGCGATTCGCCACGTTATCCATTGCTGCCTCATTTGCAAGAGACGAAACGCTAAACCAGCCATCCCAGTGATGTCTACACTACCATCCATAAGACTTGAAGTTTGCGCTCCAGTCTTCTCCAACGCCGGGGTGGACTACTTTGGCCCCATGACGGTCAGAAGAGGCAGGGGTACAGAGAAGCAGTGGGGATGCTTGTTTACCTGCCTGACGTCTCGAGCCATCCATCTCGAGTTGGCTGGATCCCTTAGCACAGACTCCTTCTTACTTGCCCTCAGACGTTTTGTAGCCCGTCGAGGTGCACCCAAATGCCTCGTGTCTGACAACGGAACCAATTTCGTTGGCGCCGCAAAGGAGCTGCAAGAATGCATTCATTCTTGGAATCAAGAACACATCTCCTGTCAGCTGTCTCAGAAGGGAATTCAGTGGAAGTTCAACCCTCCATCAGCTCCGCATTTTGGTGGTGTTTGGGAGAGAATGGTCAGATCGACAAAGACTATTCTCCGGACCGTGTTGGGTAATCAGTGCGTTAGCCATGATACACTCAACACCTTACTGACAGAGGTGGAAGCTATTTTAAACAGTTGACCCTTAACGCCCGTCAGCGATGATCCCAGGGATCTCGAACCCATCACACCAAACCACTTCCTTCTTGGACGTGCCAGTCCAAATCTTCCTCCTGGCGTCTTCTATGATTCTGACCTATGCAGCCGCAAGCGTTGGAGACAAGCTCAGATCATGGCTGATCACTTTTGGAGCCGCTTTGTCCGTGAATACCTGCCACGACTTACGTCTAGGCCCAAGTGGAATCAGGAAACACGCCCCATTCAAGAGAAAGACATGGTTTTAGTAGTGGAAGATAACGCACCTCGGGGACTTTGGCCACTTGGTAGGATTGTCCGCGTACTACCTGGATCAGATAGCCGCATCAGAGCAGCCGAAGTGCGAACCAAGTCTGGTGTCCTGACACGGCCCGCTGCGAAGCTATGCCTCTTGGAAGAGGCTCAAGCGTGACGAACTAATCACCTGATTGATGTTCGTCACAGGGGTGGCGATGTTCGGCACGCGCGCCGAATAGACTGAACTGAACTTGCGTTGTTTTTAATTTTCTTTTTCTTACTAGTTAGTTTATTTTCGTGTTACGTTCAAGCTACTTGTACTCACGCGTATCTGTCCAGAATACTGTTACATTCCCTAGTGGTATTCTCACAATAGCTCGTTAGTCTCCTTTGTTGTTTAGGTCAGTAATTTATGCTAGTAAGGCTATTTCTGGGTGTGTCGTTGTTTTTTTTTTCAATTCAGTGTGAGTGAGTGCGAATGCGTACGTTGTACCATTAAAGGTTGCACTAGCTGCAGTTCTTCAACGAAATTGCTACCGGTGTGGTCAAACAGATTGAAGGCATCGTCCAATTGTGCAATCCATTCTTCTGCAGCTTCTAAATCTGGTTCTGCCTCAAGCAAGTCCATGAAGGCTTTGTTAGTTTCCACAATTTCAGGAACTGAGCGTTCAATCAAATTTCGAAGTGCCCTCAGTTCGGTACGGCTTCCGTTATCTTCAATAATTTTCCTGGCTTTGTTTAAGCGTCTTGTTAATGCTGATAACTTTCCTGTCCTGGAGGCTTTTGTCCGCGCAAGCATTTGTAGACTGACTTCATCAGGTCGTGATTCGTTGACGGACATAGCGACGCAGTTTTCCAGCTGATAAAGGGCATCAAAGGATGAGGAAAGATATCCGGCTCGAAGGACCAAAATGTTCGTTGAAGAACTGCAGCTAGTGCAACCTTTAATGGTACAACGTACGCATTCGCACTCACTCACACTGAATTGAAAAAAAAAACAACGACACACCCAGAAATAGCCTTACTAGCATAAATTACTGACCTAAACAACAAAGGAGACTAACGAGCTATTGTGAGAATACCACTAGGGAATGTAACAGTATTCTGGACAGATACGCGTGAGTACAAGTAGCTTGAACGTAACACGAAAATAAACTAACTAGTAAGAAAAAGAAAATTAAAAACAACGCAAGTTCAGTTCAGTCTATTCGGCGCGCGTGCCGAACAGATGTCGAGAACGGAAAATATGCAACAACCTGCCCCCCCAATGGATGCACCATCACTCCTATTCCAACTCACATTGTCTATCCTGTTGGACACAGTTATTGTCTCCTATGCGGTCGTTACCAAAATCTTGTTCACCAAACACATCCTTTTTGCCCCAGCTGTGAACACCATCGTTTTACCGGTTTAAACGGCTTTTCCTGTACAAACAACTACTCTTGTAAAGGACATAACAAATAAAAACTTTTATTTCTTCACTCTGTCTCGGGTGGTGCGATGTGGCGCCCTGTGTTATCATGCTGCCTCTAACCCTTCAATCCTTCTCAACTTTCCACAGTTCGAATCCCCGGTCCGACAATGACCAAAAATAAATTAACCCACCGAGGCAAAAAAGGCCTGACCTCACTATGGTAAGTAAAACTCCTTCTACCCCCCTCTCCCCCAGGGCGCCCTTTGCACACCCCTTTTTCCACTTCCGGTCAACCCCTTCCCCACCCTCCCCTCCCATCTTAGAGTGACAAAATTACACCCCACCCCACCCCCTCAGTTCCCGTTTTTAGGGTGACAAAAACCATACCCAGGTGGTGGGGGTAAGGCATTCATTAGTATGCAAAGTGGGGCATTTTCCGAGTAGAAGAAAAGTAAAATCAAGAATGAAGCATGGAATGAGCAAAGAAGAGGCCGAAGCAGACATTAGGAGAGAAGCAGAGAGAAGACAAAAGACAATGAGAGACGACGTTACAGGTGCCAACAAGGCGTCAAAAAAGGCGTCAACCTCAAGGCCAACAATATCTTGTTCAGTTTCCCTAATCAGTAATTAACGTATATAGTAGGTGCATATATCGTATGTTACATAGTGTAGATTTTTAATGCTGTTAATGTTTTGTACATTCTATTTTATTGTTTTCTTGAAGACATTGGCTTGTGAAAGCTACTCTCAAATTCGAGATAAAATAAAGTTTATGTATGTATGTATGTATGAACGTGGCATCTAATTTGGTGTGACAATTATCAGTGAATTTATTTAGAGGAATTATCAAGTCTCTTGTCTCAGAAACCATTTCATGCAATAACTCTCCTTATTATACAACTCCCTTAGTAACGTGAAAATACCGCATAGTAACGTGCGAATAACTCCATAGACACGTAAAAAAGATACAGCCGTATTCAACGTTGCTAAGGAAAAAAATTTTTTTTCTTCATTCGCTGCCGTTAATTCTTTTCTTTCGCTTTTCGTATAAAAGTCGCCCTGTGCACAGCTGGTATTTACATCACTTATTATTAAGCAAAGAAAGAAGCACAGAATTTAAACTGACCTGGCTTGTAGTACTATCCGATACGCAAAATCGAGCACGGAGACCAGCTTCTTCGTCAGAAAATCAACTGAATTTGCCGCAACATAACTAATCTTCCGTTCCACAAAATGTCAGACCACACACCACAGTTCGGTTATCAGGCCATAGTGTTTCCAGCCAGATCAATATTTCTGAGAGTAGTTTAAGAATCCCTGTCAATCTCGAAACGAGTTCTTGTCGGCATTCAACACGGCAGCCGTTGGATTTGCCTCGGCGTGTAATTCCAGTCCAAGATCTATGGCATCAACTTGCAACAACAGGCAATGATTACCTCTATCGAAAAACGGCATTGCGAACTGTACCACCACTGGTCACAAGATAAAGTCCTTTTCATACTTCATAAGCGAGGAGAAGGCGAGAACCTGCCGGTTTGTTGATTCATGGCACTCGACGAAAATGAAAATGTTGACACATCTCGTTCGTCCAATTTGTTCTGTTTATGACCACATTATGTGATGTAGTATCTCAGATCTCTCCGCAAACTTTGTTTAAAGTACCTCTTTCAGCTTCAATGTTACTCGGCTCAGAAAACAACGACTAGAAGTACTGCAAGTACAAAATCCGCGCTTGCTTACACTGCACACGGCACTAAACTTGATTGACATATCGCGCGCGGAAAAGATGTCACTTTGGTCACACAACGTACCGCGCGATTTAAAAATAATCTTTTACTAAGGGAGTTGTATAATAAATAACTTATTAGACACTTAGGCGTGTAGTACGGCTGTATATTTTTACTCGTCGTTTGTATTTTGGCTCGCCGAAGCGGCTCGCCAAAATACTGCACGACTCGTAAAAATATACAGCCGTACTACACGCCTAAGTGTCTAATAAGATATATATGCTGACACGCTGCTAGGAGCCAAGCACCTGATGAAATCAGATGAAATCAAATAAAACAAAAGTTGATACAAATGCGTATATTGAAATACTTGGGTACACCAGGAAAACGTAAGAGTTCCTAGGCTTAGGTGCTCAGAACGCACATTGGACGCTTTCTTTTGGCCCAGTCGGAAATCAAACCCGAACCTCGAAATGTAAGCCCGTGTGCTTCCAATTACACTAATGGGTCTTTTCACTTATACTTAGGTGGTTACGTAGGTGGGTCTATAAGTTGATACACACCTATCAGTTATCAATGTTCTTCATTCTTATTCGTCTCCGACTTCCTTTTTTGTCTCCGAGTCATTCGCATGATGGGGAAGGAAGCCCAGAAAAGACGACAAAGATGTAGAGGAAAAGTAACATAAAGAATGAAGCATGGAATGAGCAAAGAAGAGGCCGAAGCAGACATTAGGAGAGGAGCAGAGAGAAGACGAGAGACAATGAGAGACGACGTTACAGGTGCCAACAAGGTGTCAAAAAAGGCGTCGACATCAAGGCCAACAATATCTTGTTCAGTTTTCCTAATCAGATATTAACGTATATAGTAGGTGCATATATCATATGTTACATAGTGTAGATTTTTAATGCTGTTAATCTTTTGTACATTCTATTTCATTGTTTTTTAGTTTTCTCAAAGACATTAGCTTGTGAAAGCTACTCTCAAATTCGAGATAAAATAAAGTTTATGTATGTATGTATGCATGTATGTATGTATGTATGTATGTATGTATGTATGTATGTATGTATGTATGTATGAATGTGGCATCTAATTTGGTGTGACAATTATCAGTGGATCTATTTAGAGGAAACATAAACTCTCTTGTCTCAGAAACCATTTCATGTAATAACACTCCATGCTGACACGCTGCTCCGAGCCAACCACCTGATGAAATCGTATGAAATCAACTGAAAAAAAAGTTGATACAAATGCGTATGTTGAAATACTTGGGTGCACCAGGAAAACGTAAGAGTTCCTAGGCTTAGGTGCTCAGAACGCACATTGGACGCTTTCTTTTGGCCCAGTCGGGAATCGAACCCGAACCTCCAAATGTAAGCCCGTGTGCTTCCAATTACACTAATGGGTCTTTCACTTATACTTAGGTGGTTACGTAGTTGGGTCTATAAGTTCATACACACCTATCAGTTATCAATGTTCTTCATTCATATTCGTCTCCGACTTATTCTTTTTTCGTCTCCGACTCATTCGCATGATGGGGAAGGATGCCCAAAAACGAAGACAAAGATGTAGAAGAAAAGTAAAATCAAGAATGAAGCATGGAATGAGCAAAGAAGAGGCCGAAGAAGACATTAGGAGAGAAGCAGAGAGAAGACAAGAGACAATGAGACGACCTTACAGGTGCCAACAAGGCGTCAAAAAAGACGTCGACCTCAAGGCCAACAATATCTTGTTCAGTTTTCCTAATCAGTAATTAACTTATATAGTAGGTGCATATATTGTATGTTACATAGTGTGGATTTTTAATGCTGTTAATTTTTTGTACATTCTATTTTATTGTTTTTTGTTTTCTCGAAGACATTAGCTTGTGAAAGCTACTCTCAAATTCGAGATAAAATAAAGTTTATGTATGTATGCATCTATGTATGTATGTATGTATGTATGTATGAATGTGGCATCTAATTTGGTGTGACAATTATCAGTGGATTTATTTAGAGGAATTATAAAGTCTCTTGTCTCAGAAACCATTTCATGTAATAACACACTCCATGCTGACACGCTGCTCCGAGCCAACCACCTGATGAAATGAGATGAAATCAAATGAAAAAAAAGTTGATACAAATGCGTATATTGAAATATTGCGTACACCAGGAAAACGCTTAAAAGCTTAAAAAATGCCTTTGGTTTTTACTAAAATGAACTCCAAATTAATGTTTTGCTTTGCATCGTATTTAGATACGCAGAAAACAGAAAGTCTTGTAATGTGTTACTTTTCACTAATAAGGAGCTCTTGTTTCGGTCACAGTTGATGGACAACTGACTGACGGCTTAGCCTGGTACTCAGCGTATGGCGAAATTTTATCCCTTTGTAGTAGCAAAGGGTTGTGAAAAGGAGCTTGTTTAATTAAACTGACTTTTGATGTATTTTGCAAGTGCATTCATATATGATAAAAAGATGTTTAATGAATTTATTTAGCTGGTACCATGTCTCGTGGAGAGGAAGAAGAGTTGGTGGAGTTGCAGCAGGAGCAGCAAAAGAAGAAGACATCGCAGAAGGCCAAGGGCAATGGTAAGAGCTGTGTGTGTCGTGGGTGCAGTCCTTTTTGGTGGTTTGTGGGAACCAACCCTAAAGCCATGTTTTAAAGTCCTCCACTATCGAACGTTTGGCCATATTTGTTTAACCACACATGGGTTATTATATCTTGTGAAACTGGAATTTAGATTTTATTGTACACAAATCGTTAGGAAAAAATGTAATGTGATTGTAACAAGACTGGAATTGCCAGTGAGCTCGTGGCGTGAGTTGGGTCGAAACGAGAATAAACTAACATTAAAAGTAGGGACAAGAGCGAGACTCCCAGGAGGGGGGGGGGGTGGGAGGGGGGTACTCATCATAATTTTGGGTGGGTGTGCTGCCCAGTCCTGAAAACGCTTAGCCTATTTCAGACCAAGATATCTGATTTTCTATAACCTAACTTTAAAAATGTATACGGCACATACCTAATGTGGCTGATATAGCGGAGTACCCCATCGGGTTTCAGTCTCACCAGAAAAATATTACACAGCATAGAGAACTTGGTTTTTGAGACCTTGCTCAAAGGAAACCTGATAAAATTATAAATTTTCATAGAACACTCATACATTTGCTTCAAGTTTAAGAGACTCATTTTAAGAGATGCATTTTGAGCTTAGGGGTGATAGGTCAGCCAGCAAGAGAAGAGTGACTTGCGACACTTACTGTATTTATGCACAGCTGATTTTGACAGTTTGACTTCGAGCACTTATTTCTAATCAGAGGCCACGATTAATCCAGCCTTTGCTCCAATAATAATCTGTTTTCTTTTTACTGAATGAGTTTCTTTTATTAGGCTTTCGAGTATTTGTGCTTTGTAACAAAAATAAAATTGAAGGTGAGGAATGTAAGAAGTGAACTCTGCCTCATGCAAGAGTGTCTGCATGGAAATGATAGAACCATAGAGGTGTGCAAGCACAGTACAGTCTGTATTTATTCATCAGACACTATATCAAGAAACAATAAATTATACACATGTTATTTTGTCAGCTGGTTTACATTGCTTGTAGCTTTAATTCATTTCAAAGAGCATACATGAGGGAATTATCTTAGCAATGTGGGATTGGCACCCAGGAAGTGGTTACCTACAACGTTTTCTGGCCAAAATATATAGAGAAAAAATTTCGTTCGAGATTACAGCTTTAATCACAGTTTGAACAACTGGCAGGCTAGGGGTTTTGCTCGTGCATTTCTTCAGTTAAAAAGCGTTTCAGTCGGTGATTTCTCAAGGGGTGGTTCTGTGATGGAATTCTTAGGGCCGCCGAATGTCGACAAATCAGCCCAATCTTTCACAATCAAAATCAGCCCAATCAATGTCAGCTCAATCTTTATCCGACAAGAACAGCACAGGGGTTCCCAACACGCGGCAGTAAACCACGCACGCAGTATCCACGCGTGACTGAACATGCATATTTTACAGTAATTTTATAGTGGTCGATTTAAATCACTCCTGTAAGCTCCAAAGCAGCCTAAATCTCTTAAAATGAAAGCAAAGTTGATAAGAAATATCTTAAAATACTCAAACCTTGCTTGGCTAGCCTCTGCGGCGCCTAAATCCAGAGAAATTTCGAGAGGCATTTTTGCATATTATTCTTCATAATATAAAAGTACAAGGGAGGTCACTTCCGAATCGCCATTACAGCGTTTCTCGCGAAATACAAAAGATTGCTCAAAATAAACTCCACAGTTTACAAGAATACACTTTGAAAATGCCCTAGACGAAATTTGGTTTGACAAAACTTTGTACAACTCAAGAAATTCGACCATTTCGAGTTCGGTTCTCTGCGACGAATTGCCGCAGCATTTAGCGACAAATTCGCTCTTTGGGGGAGGGGAGAGAGGTATTTTTCTTGAACAAATGGTACATCTCCTGGGGAGGGTAAGTACATTGTTTGCGCGCGAGAGTATTTTAAAATATACAAAAAGAAATAAATTTAAATTTATTTTAAAATATACAAAAAAATTGCATTGCGGCAAAATGGCGGAGGTCGAACCGGATGGATTTAGGCGTGCTATAATAGATAAAGCGAAAGAAGGACACAACTTGGCGATTCTGGGAGCCGCAGGAACCGGCAAAACCTTCACTGTCTAGGCAATCGTTAAAGGTCTTGAGAACGCAGGGAAATTCGTGCAAATTAAGAGCAACGACGGGAGCAGCATGCGAGTGCTATGAGCCATCACTCTCGATTCTTCCTGTGGAATATCACCTGGCCGCAGTGCCGAATCGATCCTCTTTGGGCATCGAATTTGCATTGATTATTTCACTGAACCGCACGTGCCTCCACAGAATTGAAACTTGTACATTTCAATACAAAATTTTACTACAAATTAGTGCCTAAAAGTGCATCAGAGATCCGCCTTGCAAGGCGAATGCAACGTTAAGTTAAGATACTGAGTAATTTGAGGGGAAATTTGGCTTTAAGCTGCAAAATATATTTTTAATTTTGCGGGAGTGCCTGCTGCCGTGACGAATATTAGTTTAGTTTAGACATTTATTCTGCTTTTCACTCAAGATGAATGTTTTGTCCAAGAAAAGTTTGAAGCAACATCATTTTGTTTGTTTTTTTTGTGGTGCTCAGATAGGCAGAAAAAACACTTGAGATGTTTGACTTTTCACTAATTAGGAGCTGTTGTCTCGTTTTGTTAGCAATGCGCGCATAGGACTAATTGTACTGGGGGTGGGTGGGCTGGGCAAGTTTTGTCACGGAACGTTCCAACGTCTCATGGCAAATCGGTAGTGACCTCCCTTGTACTTTTTTTATAATAAGGAAAACCAAACCTCGTAGGACCTCCAAGTTTCGCTTCTATTTCGACCCCAAAGGAACTCCAAAGGAAGTAGCTCAAACTACAGCGTAAGAAATGGTAAGTTTCTGTATTTTTTTCGCATATTTCGATCGGGAATCAACAGTCCAAAGACCGCTCGAAATTTCTCTTGGTCTAAGCGGCGCTGAGGCTAGCCATGCAAGGTTTGTGTACTTTAAAGTATTTACTGTCGATTTTGCTTTAATTCGGTAAGATTTTTGGTCGTTTTGAGGTTCACAGAAGCAATTTAAATCTACACTGTAAATCGCACATGGAGCCGTAAAATATGGGTGCCGCACACGATTTACTGCCGCGTGTTGGGAACCCCTGTGATGAACAGATAGGAAATTTAAATTTGACTCAAGAAAATTACATAATCTATCATTTTGTTTTTGGAGTAAAAACCAGGGCTGCCAGTTACCACGGTGCTATCAGATACTTTATGTAATTTTGCTATCAGCAACTCACTTTTATAAAAGATCGATGCTTTGCTACTGCAAATTGTACCCTTTAAAGCTATACGTAACTTTCCAAATTTCTAGTACCATTCAATAACAGTTATTGACCGATAAAAATATAATTTTTTTTTGGAGATTTTATCAGTATATCACAAAATTTCATAATTGTTGATCGAATAGACATTGATTAAACCAGTTTCACAAGTGAAGACAATAAATAAACACAAAAATCAATTTCAACATGTTTTTTAATTAGAAAATCAAAGCTCAATGTTACATTCTCCATGATTTCAGTTCTGCAACTTCTATCCATTATGATTGATGACAACTATAATTTTTAAATAAATTAAATTTAAGAATCATCTGCTAGTATTAACAGTTAATAGTTCCTTAACACCATATTGAAGTTGCTTGAAGTTGCAGATATTGCTGTGAAAATTTTGTTCACTGGATCCAATACTTGGTACCTACAGTAGTATTGCAAATCAGTTGAAAAACAGAAAAACAATCTTTCCAGTTTGATGCTTGAAATATATTAGAGAGCTTAAACATCAGGACGGGAGAGGACGATGGCAATGTCAGTGAAACAATAAAACTCATTGCAGTAGACAAGCTGCACATAAATATGATTGTGAAATTAACATGATCTCAGGGTCGCTCCAGATGCTTCTTTTTAGGCTGTCGTCAGGATATTGAAAAGTTACGATGATTCTTCTTCTTAGTAAGAGACAATGAAAGCAATAGAACTTGAGCAAAAACAGAACGAATTTGAGCAACTTAAAAATAAGCAAATTTACAAAGACAAGGAATAAGCTAGAAGACTTTTTTCCTGGTTCCTCGCATTCCCGTCGCCGTCCTAGTTTGCTTAAGCTCCCTAATTCAGTCTACAAGCAATTTCATTTGGCACAATGTGATATGCACTCCAAAAATTAGACATACAGTAAGACCCAACCTTCCACTGTTTCATAACTCAACAGAGTCTCCCTATGTAAGCAATACTGGGTCACTTAACACTATGCCAACCCTCATGTTCTATACCAACCCAATAACAATAATTATTGTGGGGGAGACTAAACTCAACCAAACTATAAACTTTCATCCAACATACCATAATTCTATGTTTCAGGCTGGATATACTTGGTGAAACAAAACTTAGACTTATCTGCTGGAGATGACTTATCGCCTGGTGAGCTACTTCAACAAGCCTATCCCGAGAAACTTAGTAGTGTTTAGGAATGTTCATAGTCAACTTTCACGACAAAACTCTATGCCTTGCTATGTTTTGGCTTAGACTTATCTGCTGGAGCTATTCCAACAAGCCTATCAACCTGAAAACAGTTCCAGCAGCTGTGTTCAGAAATGTTCATGGTCAACTTTCATGACAAACCTCTATGCTGTGCTATGTTTTGGCTTCGACTTATCTGCCGGAGATGACTTATCGCCTGGTGAGCTACTCCAACAAGTCTATCAGCCTGAAAACAGTTCCAGCAGCTGTGTTCAGAAATGTTCATGGTCAACTTTCACGACAAAACTCTATGCCGTACTATGTTTTGGCTTCAACTTATCTGCCGGAGATGACTTATTGCCTGGTGAGCTACTTCAACAAGTCTATCAGGCTGAAAACAGTTCTAGCAGTGTTCAGAAATGTTCATGGTCAACGTTCACGACAAAACTCTATGCCGTGCTATGTTTTGGCTTAGACTTATCTGCTGGAGATGACTTATCACCTGGTGAGCTATTCCAACAAGCCTATCAGCCTGAAAACAGTTCTAGCAGTGTTCAAAAATGTTGATAGTCAACTTTCACGACCAAACTCTATGTCTTGCTATGTTTTGGCTTGGACTTATCTGGAGAAGATTATTGCTTGGCGAGGCTTTAACAACCAATACTACGTCAGTAACTATCGTCTTTACGCTATCATAGCTAATCTCCAGCATGCCTACCCCGAGCAGCTTCTTGATGAGTTCGGGTTCTGAAATGGTCTGAAGATTAATTGTTTGATCATAGGTAGCCATTTTGGCAATATGCTGGTGGAACATGGTCAGCTGGACCATCTCGTCCGGATTGTTCTCGCTTTGGAAAAGCCCTTTAAGAAACCAGTGGTACTTGCAAGAGCTTGGACTCTGCTTGAATTTACAAGATTCGCACTCTACCAAATCTGCATCAGCAATTTTGAGCTTTTTCGAACAAGAAGAGCAAGTGCGAAATTTAGATATGGCATGCATCCCAATCAGTTTCCCCTCCAATATTTGTGCAGCTAATGCGGGCACATCTTCTGGAACAGCAACTTGCCCCTTAAATGCCTCGCACTCCTCTATAGTGGAGCCAGTTCTAGCCGTATTTATGTAGACCTCTCCTTGTGAAGTTTTTTTCACAGACACATTTCTAAACCAATAGGTTTTACCATTTTGTACGATATCAGTAAAAAGTTCCCACAACACAAGTTTTGTGTAACCAGTAGGATCTACTAGGTATCCTGTTTGCCTTTTGAGTTGGCCGTAGCGCGTTTCACACTTTCTTGTACCACTTAACTGGGATACTTTACCCTTTATTGTTATGACTTGCATATTTGCTAAATCTTTGATCCCAGTGATGTCTACATTTTCTTTTAAGTCTAGGCCTTTAGTTGCCTTAAAGGGAAGTATTTCAGGCGCTTCACTTACGGTTGTCCTTTGGTCAATGATTATATCTGTGGTTCCGAATTTTGAGCTGGTTCGGAAGTTTGTCATCCTTACGGCAATTTTCTTCTTGGCAAGTTCCTTGAACTGTCCTTGAAGGTTGCTGTTGAAGCAGACAAGCCTGGTTTGACCAATGCTTGATTGGAACAAGCAATCGAAGAATGGCGTCTTTGAATGGCTCTTTACGGGTGAGACTCTGTGGACATAGCCAAAGATTTCTTTTCCATCTGTAAAAATTCAATAAAAGAACCATCAGGATAAACAATTTGATATTAATGGTGGAAATTTATTAACAACTAAAAACACTTACCTAAAACACCACTTTGCCTTGCACTGTTATTTTCCATCTGAAGATGTTCTTTTATGTCCTGTAACACAAAACATGGCAATAAACATGCAGTCCAATGTATCTACAAAAAGTCTACTATTCTGGTAGTTATTAGCCAGGGTTCTGCTGGGGGTCAGTGACATCATCCAAGATGCCATCTTTAACATTGTAGAAATGTGCAAGAAGGCATGTACCCCCTCCCCCCCCAAAAAATATATAAAAAAATATATAAATATATATATATAAACAAATAAATAAAAACTATCTCCCTTCGCTCGTGGGGCGTGGCACCACGCCCCGCCCCCGCAAAAGAATCTTCCTTTTTAAGATCGCGGAGCTACGCCCTCCGAAGAAAAATCAAAAAACATTTTCGAAAAACCGGTCAAAACCACCTCCCTTTTACGTCGAAAGAGTTTAAACGCTATAATCAATGCTTAGCACTTACAGAAATGCGCAAGGACGCACCACGCCCATTCACACGCACAGATTGCAAAACAAAATCTCATGACGCACTTACCTCTTAAATACAGTTTCGGCTTTGCGCGGCACTTTTTGATCGTCAAAACAGTTCTGTGAAGGGAACAAAACATATTTAGCAACTCCGTATCACTTAATTCTAGCAAAATATTGACCAAATCCATCCCTGCGCACCCCAATGGCTTATGACGCACTTACCTGTTAAACACAGTTTCGGCTTTGCGCGGTACTTTCCGATCGTCAAAACAGTTCTGTGAAGGGAACAAAACATATTTAGCAACTCCGTATCACTTAATTTGAGCAAAAGTTTGACCAAATCCATCTCTGCACGCCCCAATGGCTTATGATGCACTTACCTCTTAAACAGTTTCGGCTTTGTGCGGCACTTTCCGATCGTCAAAACAGTTCTGTGAAGGCAACAAAACATATTTAGCAACTCCGTATCACTTAATTCGAGCAAAATATTGACCAAATCCATCCCTGCGCGCTCCAATGGTTTCTGACGCACTTACCTGTTAAACAGTTTCGGCTTTGCGCGGTACTTTCCGATCGTCAAAACAGTTCTGTGAAGGGAACAAAACATATTTAGCAACTCCGTATCACTTAATTTGAGCAAAAGTTTGACCAAATCCATCTCTGCGCGTCCCAATGGCTTATGACGCACTTACCTCTTAAATACAGTTTCGGCTTTGCGCGGCACTCCTACTTCAGCAGTTCTAGCACTAACACACTGAAATTGCTTTGACTCTCAAAAACATGTTTTTCAATCATATATAGCACTCGCAATTCACGGTTATAGGTCCGTTTTTTCTCTTCTTCCATTGGCTATCAAAAAGAATCAAATATGATTGGTGCATTTCGATCCGCCACCCTCATATAAAAGAGCTGAATGGTAAACAACTATAAATAGACTTCGACCTTTGTGATCAATTGACTTTCAGTTAGTTACGTGACCTGAACTGGGACAACACACTGACATGCGTCTCTAAGTAACAGTAAAATATCACGGTGTTACCAGATTGCTCACTCAATTAGATAATTTGCTCAGAAATACCTGAATGAGTGAGAAAACGTCTCGCAAATAACATTTTATTGTTATTTTGATAGACCAGTTTCTCTAGGTTGCACGCAAATCCAAGCTTGACGGGCCAAGACTTTCACATTCTCTGCGTATGTTTTGATATATTCGTCCGAATACTGATCCTCGCAACACATTTAGCTATCAATGGAGACTTTTAGCCCGCTGAATGTGTTCTTAATTCCTTAAGTTGTGTCATCGTCGCATACCGCACGTTTTGCAAATTACGGCGGGAAGAAATTGAGAAAACTAGTCTTGTACTGAGACTGTAAACATGTCACGGAAAGCTCTGTCGGCACTTTTAATTCTTATCCTCGATGAACTAACGATTAAATACTGTCAGGCAAGGTTTCCTTGGTCCCTCCTCAAAGATTGGTGTTGTGTTTGTCATTTCTGTTTCAACTGGTGAAATCCTTGACTATGAAGTCAAGTCACTGGCTTGCCATGAATGTAAGGCCAAGGAACACTTGGATAAGGACAGTGACGAATACAGACAGTGGAGAGATGGTCATCAGGGACAGTGCCAAATCAACCATACTGGAAGCTCTGAGGAAATGGAAGCCACAGCAGCTATTGAAATCTTTAGTCAAAGTGTCAAAACGCGGAGACTGAAGTATATCACATTTGTTGGGGATGGGGACAGTAGCTGTTTTGGAAGAGTGCGGGAAGCACTGCAGAATGAATATGGGGACAGATATGTTGTTAGGAAAGAGGAGTGTGTGGGCCATGTCCAGAAAAGGCTTGGCACAGCTTTGAGAAAGTACAAGAAGGATAAAAGAGGAGAGAAATTGGCAGATGGAAAAGGAGTTGGTGGAAAGGGACGGCTGACAGACAAGGTCATCGTGGAAGTTATTGCCAGAAAAAGGAAGACTGGATTGCTGTGAATTACCATTTTGCTTTCTGTAGAGCCAAGATGACTGGAAATGGTTTGGCATTTGTCTGTTTGTCACTGCTATTTGTTGAACATGCATAATGTTTACTATTTGTATGCACTCAAACATTGTGCAGCCTTGGAAACCTTTTCATGAACTTCAATCATTATTTTCTCAAAATTAGGGTATTTCAAAATTTGGATATTATGATAGCCATCTCTGTTGCTTTTCAATGGATTTTTATGATTTTTTCAACAGATGTATAGTTCTATACACACTGTGCAATGAGCGACACACTTTGTATTTTCCGTTGCTAGTGGTAGTTGCCATGGAAACATTCTATTTTTAGCAAATGACACCTGTAAAAAGTGATACTGGAAAAAAATTGCATAGAGAACACTCTAAAACATGAGTGTAGAAAGTTTCATCCACTAATCTTATTTATTTGTGGAGATATTTGTGCCATAGGATTGACCAATGACATCATGTTGCCATTGTTACCATGGTAACGATTGAGTCAATGACAATGAATTGAAGTTACCCGCATACGTTTAATTTTAGGTGTACTTTTAGTCGCGAAGCTGCAAAGAAGTTTTATCATGGACAGTGCAATTCAACAAACATGCAACTTGGATGTCGAAAAAGACCGAGCCAACGGCCTTTTATAGCGTGCCTTCGTGTTTAACGGTTGTAGAATGTAAAAATCTGTCATCCGAAGCCATTACATTTTTGGTCACACATGCTTCCAGTGATGCAGAAAATAGCATCTCAAAGAACCTAGAATTTTTAATTTTCCGCCAATACTACCGCACTCTGTTTCTTCTCAATCTTCTCTTGGCTGACATGAAACCGTATTAGTGCATTTCGCAAAAAGTGCGGTTTCCAAAGTGTTGGTTTGAACGTTTAGAATTGTTCATAGAGTGGGGGGGAGGACGGGGCATTTGGGGTTTTAGTTGACTCATGCATTATGACTGCCATTAAGTTGCACCCGCGTACTATCAGTGGAATCACCCCCAACGCTTGGGCCGCCTGTGGTATTCTTGGGTTTCATGTGATGTTATGTGAATGGGGATGGCCGGGGCAGCAGGTATGCTCTTTGAAATGAATTGAAGCTACAAGCGACATAAACCAGCTGACAAAATAACATGTGTACAATATAATTGATTGT
The DNA here is from genome assembly GCA_964036295.1 of Plumapathes pennacea. Taxonomy (NCBI): domain Eukaryota; kingdom Metazoa; phylum Cnidaria; class Anthozoa; order Antipatharia; family Myriopathidae; genus Plumapathes; species Plumapathes pennacea. Next base: position 24,757,963 of record OZ038463.1, on the reverse strand, counting down.
TTCTTGATAGTGTCTGATAAATAAATACAGACTGTACTGTGCTTGCACACTCTTGCATGAGGCGGATGGTTCACTTTACATTATAGTTCCTTGGTTAAATATTATTGATGTCATATTTATAAGCCAGTGCTCCTTCTTTGATGGCAGCTCTGCTGCTTTCTGGCAAGGTGTTGTCACATTTATGGTAATTCAGCAAGGAATAGTTTTCATATCCACAATATCTAGCAATGTCTTTGGCTGTAGCTGCAAGTCCAATATTCTGCAGTTCATTCTATTGGATGATACAGTACTAATCCAAAATAATGAGCAAGGTATACACTGTATACAATCCTTGTGTGTAGTAAGGCAGAATGTATCCAGCAGCAGTTTGATGCCTTTATGAGTGGAAGGTGGATAGTTGCTGGATCTCACAGTGCAGATGTTCTTGTACGAATCAGTCAAGTCAATACGTCTATAGAGAGAGAGAGAGAGAGTGATCGACTGTTGGATCACATTGTGTTCTGGGTAGGTTTGGCTCAAAAAAGTGAGCACCAACTTTACTGCCATTTTGCATTTCAAGCTTGGAGCTTGATAAATGTGTACGTTTTAGAACGGATAGGGCTAGAAGTTGACTGAGCTCCAAGCCTGAAGTGCAAAATGGCGGATATTGTAGAACTGGTGCTCACTTTTCCGAGCCAAACCTACCCAGAATACAGTGCGATCCAACCAAAAGCCGGATGCGTGTATGTGCAAGATGTTCCTGGTGATGAGGTTGTGGTATCAATCTTTTTCTGGTCTCGCCCCAGGCCTATCCGTGTTCCATTAGCGAGCTATAAACTTGGATTGTTTTTATGTGTATTTGTTGGAGCGCTTAGTAGAATGAGGCAGGAAAGAAAAGGTACGATTTGAATTTTTAAGTGGTTGATAAGTTGTATTTAACAGCTATAATGTGCTTCCACAAAAGATTTTGTATCGGTACTTGACCAACTGAAAATTGCACCATCGTTGCAATGAAGGATTTTTGGATTTATTTTATTTATCAATTATGAATTAAAACCACAAGCATATAATGTGACAACGACCCCTATAATTTACTGATACTAAACAACTGTGTCTGATGTACTATTAATACAGTAAAATTTTGACTGTACTTGCACCTCTGTGAGGCTTATTTGACAATTAGCAGAAAATTATGAAACTTCAATGTCTCCTATTTAAGTGTATAAAGAATGTCATGTTCGTTGGCTTTACATGATAGCTGGGTTGAAATGTTGTTCAAAATCAAAGGGCGTTCTTTCTCTTTGTGGTCCATGGTCTTGGGCAGCAAGTTTATTGTTATGCAGCAGGAATAGTTTTTTATGTCCATGCACCGAGTGACCACAAATATTATGAATTTCTTTGGCTGTGCATACAAATCCAGCATCAGTTTCTTCTGATGAAGTTTATAGAATAGTTTTTCATGTCCACCAGTTGACAGTGACCAATGTGATAGTTGTCCATGAATGTCTTTGATGGTTGCACATCGAGGTTCTATACATCCAGTTTCTTCTGATCAAGTACATGTATTGATAGTGCAGCAAGGAATAATTTTTGGTGTCCACCAGAGACTACAAATATCCATGAATGCCTTTGGCTGCAGGTGTATACAAGTCCAGCATTTAGTTTCTTCTGATGAATGATATGAAACTTTTCCAAGTGAGCAGAATATTATTTCTTGTGTAGTCATAGCTGCAGGCAGAATAGTTATTGTATTCAGCAGCAGTTGATTGTGGGTACACCCCTGCACTGGCTGGAAGTAATGGATCCCACAGTGGCAATTAATGCTATTGTAGTTTGAGTCAGTCATATCAAGTAATAGAGGGTCCGTGGAGAGAGTGATCAATTCATTAATTACTGTAGTTGAATGAAATGTTTGTATGTACATGTACTATACCCACCCCATTATCCTAAAAATGAAGGTGACTTACCTTTGTCAGGAAGTCAGCGAGGAAGCTGGCACCATGGTGCTAGCAAGCAGGATCCGCTGAACATGCGATGTTTATCCAGTTGTGTCCATAAACATAAATTGTCCACAAATGTAACTTCTCTGAGCAGTGTTGTGTACACTGTACAAAATCGTAATATTATAATATATTTATTTCAATGATTTCCTAAATGAACTCCTTGATGTGTATATTTGTTGTTTAAAAAATGTACAGTGTAGTATGCATATAGCAGCTGATGCTATGCTATAGCTTTACAGTTATTGTAACAGCATCGTGATCAGAATAGTAAACACTCGTTATGGAATTCTGGACAATATTGAACATTGTTGGATTTACGTAAACATGGTCTAGCAAACTTCCAGCAGAAACAAATGTAGGACTTTTTATAATTTGTTCATAGTTTAGAGAATTCATTAATATTTTCAGTGGTCTATTTTCAGTGTCATTCAAGTAGTTAATGTTAAAATCTCCAAGAATTATGTCAACAGGATGCTGATTAAGAATACTTTCAATGCTATTTATATATTGCTGTATATTTGTCCCATGTTTTCGATAAAGGAGAATTAATGATATTTTGTTTTTTTGTACAATTACTAGACGTGATGACCAATTTAAGTGCATTCAGTGAATGAAAGTAGTGATGCTCGGTTGTTTCAACACTGTTTCTAGAACAGACAGCTAAACTGGAATATTTATCAAGATTGTCTTGTCTGTACAGTTGAAAAGGATGAAGGTTATCTCTAATTTCAGTGTCCAAATCATGTGGTAGCAGATGAGTTTCTGTCAGTAGAAGGACATCAGAATTGAAAATGGTGCGGTCAAAGTTAAGGTCAATGCTGTGTTTTCTTAGAGATCTGATATTTAATAGACATAGAGATAGTTCATTGTTTTGAGATGCATTTAGTAAATCTTGTGTTGGTTCTATTCGTAAAGGTAGAAGTGTTCTTAGTCGTTGATATTCTTCATGTACTCTTGGATCTGCTCGTCTTTGTTTGGTTTCAATGTTTCCAATGATGTGTAAGCCTTTAAAAGATGTTGCACGGCTAAGAGCCACATAGATTTGTCCGTAATTGAAAGATCTTTGTCTTTCTAATTTAAAGCTGATTACAACATCATTGAGTGTTAATCCTTGGACCTTGTGAACAGTACATGCCCATGCTAGTGTTAGTGGAAACTGTACTCTTTGTATTTCTGGTGATGAAGCCTTGTTTGACCTTATTTTAATTTTAGCTAGGACTGGTATAATAGGGACAACCTTTGTTTGTCGGATCAAAGGGATTGTCGATTTGTTGATTAGCATGTTACCAGCATTATGGTCATCAAATTTTATATAGACAATAGTTGGTTTGTGGGTGTTTTGATCGGTAGCATGTGAACAACAGTGCCCATTTGTCCATTTATAAGTCTGTCTGCAATATCAATGTTTGTTGTAAGCATGACTCTGGCACTTTCTTTTATAAATATTTCAGAATCAAGTCCACCTGTTTCAGAGCGTCCTTTAGAAAGAACTCTTTCAATGTCTTGTCTTGTGACATTCTGTGGATACTGATCAATTGCTCTAAGTACAAAAAGTAGTGAGGATATCTGTTGCAAACGTTGGTTGTTGTACACATTAACAGGATTATTTTCAGCCCATATATGGAGTGCATCTGATGGATAATTTTCATCTGAAGGGGTTATGGACGTGGTCTGAATACATCTGATGTCATCTTCAGTTTGTGATGCTGTCCTGATTCTGTTCAAAAGCTCAGCGAATTTGTGGTCATCTTTTTGTCTTATTTCTGTGAGCTCTATCATTTTGAAAGCTTCCCATGGATGACATAAATTGTAGGCATCATTTTTGAAACATGAAAAAACAGGTTTCCTACGTATTGGTGGGAGCTGGTACAAATCTCCGACAGCAATGATGCTTATGCCAGCAAACAACCGAGAGTTTGGAGTGACAAAAATTTGCTGTAGTCTTTGGTGTACATGGAGTAATGCACTGTTTGAAACCATTGAAATCTCATCTATAATTATCAGCTTTAGTTCAGATAATGACATTCGCAGTTGTGTTTTCTTTTGGTCTGACAGTGGAGGTACATTATCCCCTGTTTCTTTAGGGATTGATAAGGCAGTGTTAATTGTAGTGCCATTGATGTTTATAGCTGCAACACCAGTGGGGGCCATTAATAGGACTGTGGGTAGCTCTGGATTTAAAGGAGCATGTTTGAAAGTTTTTACTGCAGTATGGTAAATGGTTTTTATTAAGTGGCATTTTCCTGCACCAGCACCTCCTGTTATGAACAGATATATTGGTTCTACTTTCTCTGGTTTCAAGCTATTAAAATTCTTCATTTTAGTTCTGCACCAAGCAAGAAGAATATTGTATGCATAGCGTTGCTTGTTGTTCAAGGATCGAACAGATTCACGGAGCAAGTCATCAGATACATCTGAAGGCTGGTTATGAACTGTAAGTCCTGAAGATGGTTGCTGAGGCTGATCAGAATTTGGAGCAAGATCATCAGGTGATTGCTCATATGGCATTGAATTGTTGTCTTCTGGTTCACACTGGATATCTTCATTTTCTTGATCATTTATAGGGTCATATGAGTGAGGTATAGCTCCTGGGTTATTTCTTAAGAATTCTAAAGCCTCTTCTACAGCTTCAGCATCAGGTTGAAATAATTCTCGATTGTGCTCAACAATGGGTTGCACATCAGGCTCATAAAACTTTGACATGTATGTTTGATCTGTGCCAAGCAGGTCACCTTCTTCTCGCCATGGAAAATAGACCATAAGTAGATGATGGAAATATTTTTCAGGTTCCTTTCTTTTGCTTGGAGTATGAAACCGTATAACAGCCTTGACTTTTCTGCTTTTCATAACTTCATTGGTAATTAGCAGTCTTATTTTATTAGGAAGTAGCTGAAAGTCTGTGCTATCAATAGAAGACTGTGTGTGCTGTGATTCAATGACATCATCAGTTAGGACATCCGGCTGAGCATCATTTGTTTCATTACGTTCACTGTAATAATCTTTGCAGTAATGTGCTGCAAACTCAGCTAAACATAGTCGATCAACAGCAATAATTGTTTTTGGCCGATAGGTGTAACGTTCAATGATATTAGATTTAAAAATATCTGTACTGTCTTCATCTAATGCATCAAGCTCATCTTGGCTTTTTGCTACACGCAATCTGTTTTCTGGTAAGTTTGTGCTAACAAAAATTGTTGCAGGAAATGTTTTTCTCAACCAAAGTTCAGGCATGCATCTGTAGACACATTCTTGTGAACTAACTTCTCTAGTAGACAGAAAAGCAGCACCTATTTTTCTCAAGCTTTCTTTAACAGTCAAATTTGAATTCCTTGCTTCTTTTGCTGCATTTGTGATGGCCTGTGAACATTCAGTTTCATCTTTTGAAAAATAGGAACAAACATATGTTAAGCACTTGTAGTGGTTAAAAACAGGTTGTAAGTCAACATTTGCTGCAAAACCCTTTACTCCTGCTACAAAATAATTGTTAATGAAGCAACTGTCCACTGGTCTTTTGAGATGCAACTCATGATAAGAATCAGTAGAAATTGATAATGCCCACTCATAATCTTTTTGAGAGATACCTGCTAAGTTCAAAACTTGTTTTTGAGTAAGGTTAGGATCATAATCAGATTTACTTGGGTCCAAGACCTCATTAATTTTCTTTTTGACAGAAGTTAGAATTGCACTTTGCTTAGAGAGGACTTCAGCTTTTGCAACTTCACTAAGGTCATCTGACAAAGGTTCTGCTACAACTGTTTTTTTCTGTGAAAAACTGACCAAAATTAAATCTGCGTGGAATGTTTCTATATTTTCTACATGTTTTAGAGTGAGTATGTTTTTGATAAGTTTTAACTAATTCATACAAGTCGGGATCATTCTCTTTGTTTGGAAGGCAACCTTGTACATGCTTGTCTAGATATTCTATATATTCCTCTTTGCTGTCATGTGTTAGTTTCGGACAATCTGAAGTCCATATCAGTGCATGTAAGTGTGGAGACCCCCTCATTTGGAACTCAATTCGAAGAGCATAGTAGATTATCTTCCCTATGGGGTTGGCTCTGTTAAGCAAGACTTCCTTGAAAAATGTTTCAACTCTGTACTGGAAGTGTTTTGCTACAACAACAGGATTAAGATTCAGCATAGAACATCTTTCATTGTATGACAAAGCTTGGACTTGTTCATCAGTCATATTTTGTCCTTTTGTCCTTGCAATAATTTGAAATAGTTCAGGCCATCTAAGATCAGCGCATGATAATGTCATGAACCATGTTGGAATTCCCAGTTGGCGAACCATACCTACAACTTCATACATAAATCTTTGCCAGTATGGTGGAGAGCCTGGAATTTGCCTCAGAAACAAATATGCTTGATCTTTTGAAATAAGATTTTGTAAGTTTTGTACATTTGATCTCAATTCCGAGGCTTTCATAGACTGCCCATGCATGGACCTTTTTGAGAGCGATGTTAATACTGTCAGATACTTTCTTTTGCTCCATTACAAATTGTGCATAAAACAGGTACTCTGGATTTGTTGCAAATCGCCCACTATAATGTAATAGCCGTGCATTAAAATATTTCACTGGTGTCAATTTAATTTCCCGTTGAGCTTGATAACCAAATCTTCCTTTTGGAAATAATATAGGAAATGCTAGTTCTTCACACTGCTTGTCAATCATTAATGACACAGGATGCTTATTTTCTCCAGGTGCAACATTATAAACTTCATTTCCTAATGAAACATTGCTTTCATCTTGCTCCTCCAAAATTACAGGGTAATCCGGAATTACAGACTGTAAACAGGTTTCATTAGTTGGCGCTCTATGTTCATTCAGTGGGTCATCATTTTCCTCTGAGTTGTCATTTATTACATCAATATCATCAGATATTCTATCAGCAGTGGAACTTTCTTCATCGGGTGAACTTGAAGTCATATCTTCTGATGCACTTTGGTCAGCCAGACTTGTTAAGTTGCTGTCAATATTTTGAATGTCAATTGCTATGTTTGTATACAATGGATTATTCAGTTTGAGCCAAGTAAGGGCAGCATGAATTATCTGTGGACGCACAGCTTGAAAATGGACATGGCCTCTAAATTCCAGCTTTCTCTTAAGTTTCAACATTATAATACCTGACCTTTCAGGAGGACGGGGTAAAATTCTACAAGTCTGTTCACAGTCAACAGGCACATTGCAGATTGCACCTTTAATCTTTCTTTGTTGTCCTTTAGGCATTACCACTATTTTTCAAAAATGATACGCTGTGCTATAAGTATCTGTTCAAGTTTCTCTAACAGAGCCAATTCTGGAGGGACTTCATCTAAATACAGGTTGTTTTTAACAGCTTGGCATGGAACTTTCCCTTTTAAAATCTTTGAGTGGCAGGTATTACAAATATATTCCTTTTCATCAAATGACTTTTGACCGGTAAAAAAATCTTGCATAGTGTACTTTGTTCTCTTCAGTTCTACAACTGACTTTCTGTAAAGTATTCGATTACATACAGAGCATATAAAGTAAGGACCATCTTTTATTTTGTTTTTAAATTCTGCAAGATGGTACTCTAAATTATGTATTATACTTTTAGATCTTCTCTTTTTACTTGCTTCTCTTTTTTTTGCACATAAAATGTCCTTTTTCTCTTGATCCATGCTGTGATATTTACTTTTCTTACATTCAAGCCAATATCTTTTAGCTGATGGTTGTGTTATTATATCTTCGTGTCATATTGTGAACAAGACAGGCCCGTGGCCAGTGCGCTTGTGACGTCATTAGTACAATGAATAGAGACACGCGGGGTCCCGAGAGAGGAACTTTTGTCGTGCGTTTATATGCAAAAGATATTATAGCCGAGTCAGTTTTTGCAAATGACGGATCCAAGAGCTCCCTTTATTTTTCTTGCCCTCTTTTCTTCTAATTTCGGTCAAACAGATATTCACGAAAAAGTGTATTATAATAATTGAGAGAAAACAATTATCGAAGGCCCCGTAGGAATATTCTTCGTTTGCAACAACCCAGTTTTCATTACTTTCCGATGCACGTGACAGTACTTGTGTGACGCTTCCTATACAACCTGGCAACCTTGTTGAGTGAATTTTCAAGCTGACATGTTTTGTGGAGGAACTGTGTTGTCATTTTGTAATTGGATTGACTGGGGAATACCCGACATCTTAAGTAGCTGTAAGACAGCGTAATAGCCTTATCTCATCTTCCCAGCGTGTGCATCATGTTCAAGTAGCTGTAGCACATTAAGGCCCCGTCCACACTACGCCGGATAAATTTGAAAACGCAACTTTCACTCTGAAAACGCAAGAAATGTTTTCCGTCCACACTGGAAAACGGATAAAATGTTTCCGGGCCCAAATGTATTGTTATTGCTCTACAAACGTCCCTGACAATCTTTGAAACCACTTGACGTGACCACGTGAGTCAGGGTTTTCGAAAAGTTCCGTTTTCAAAATGTTTTTCGTCCACACCAAAACGCAAAGCCGGCGTTTTCAAATTTATCCGCTTTGAAGAGCGTTTTCCTAACCGTAAGAATAAAGTTGCGTTTTCAAATTTATCCGGCGTAGTGTGGACGGGGCCTAAAACATGACACTTCCCATGATGAAATTACTTCGTATGAAAAAGCCATCTCAGACGTTACGCATCCTACATGTACAAGTCTGATCACTAATATGTTCAAGACTGCTATGCATTAAGCTTTAACGCAAAATTCTGGGTCGATACGAAATTAATCTCTATCGGAAGCTGCAGACGTTTGAATACCGTGACAACAAAGGCGTGCATCACGGGCTTGTGGAGCGAACAATTACGGCTCGGATAGTTGGATATCAACCTTGAAGACTTCGAGGTATTCAGTGACAAATATTCTCGATGTAATCGCCTGCCGGTCTTTCCTGCTTTTGTTAAAGCGGCGTGAGTGAAAGCTAAGTAGCTGATGATTCGTGATTCCCCGTTCTATGATATTATGCTTGTGACATTTCATTGACAGATCTTGTATCTTAATCTCGCGTGATATTTGCCTCAATCCTATTAGTAATTCAATATTCTCAGACAATAAACAAAGAACCTTTACTGCACGCAAAACGAAGTTAAACGCCCACTGTTCGTATACGGCGCGCGTTACACAAAGCCGCAGAGTTTCCGACAAAGGGAGACGCTCTGCCCGCAGGGAAAAGTTCAAGTTCTATCAAGTTTCGACACGTCTTCTACTACTTATTCGATGTTCTTTCACACAAATATTGCTCAGAACACAGATACATTGGTTGAAGCGGTATCTATAATCGAGCATTTGCAAAACACAACCCTTCGTACTTTACGGGGGTCCCGCTGGTAACACATCAAGCATTTGTGTACGGCTATTTTCAAGTCTTCCGACGCTTAAAAACAATGCAAGCCAAAATCGCTCTTAAAGTATGGCTTCCGCGATGATCGTTTTGTTTGGATCAACAACTGAAGGACCGGAATTTTTTTCTATATCCCTTGACAGAGAAAACCCATTGTACTTGGTTCTGTGATTTTGATCTCTGAATACGTCTGATCTTGCAATGCCTGTGTTTTAACACATTTTAAAATACAAACGTATCTTAGCACCTCGGTTACTTTTGGCAATCTTCTTTTTGAGCTTCTAGCTTTCTCGCAGCGATGGTTTAGTGATCCTAATTTTCTCTTTCCATTTCCATCTGTGGCTTTTTATTGTTTCCATGTTGTTTACATGCACGTTCACGGAACGCATTAGCATTGAGAAGTACGTAAGCTCGGGTATAATCATGAACTTTTGACGACTTTGGGACATTCTTTGAAATGTATTCTTGTATTAGTCGCCTGCTTTTCTACTCTTGTTCAAAATGCGTGAAAGGTAATTCAATGGTACGTGGCTTGGCTCACGACTTCGTCTTGGAGGACTTCGGTTTTCTTTCACATAAACATTTGTGGGAATACAATAAAACTGAGCGAAGCAAGATCTACCAACGGTCACTTTTTCCTCAGCCATTTCCCAATTTTCAAATAATAACGCCATCTGTTCCACTGATTGTTTGACCTTCATGGCACCGAGCCAAAATGTCGCAACAACAACATAAATGCACGCAGAGTGAAATTTTGATTCCAAACAAAAGTCAGATTTTCTGACGCTTTACTTGTATCAGCAAGAATAATACAAAGTAAAAGAATACAAAGTACCTTCAAGTTCACCCTCATACTAAACAGTTCCATATAATCCGCTATCAAGCGCTTGTCAAGAATCGCCGTCTTTACACAGGTTCTCGTCTTTGTATCTCGAGCGCCTTCGTTCAGCTTGTTCCTTCAAGTTCTCCAGGTTCTGGATATCAGATTCTTCGTACATTTCTGTACAGTTGTGCATAGTTATGCAGTTCATTGATAAGTTCATTGCATTTGCTTTCATGGCTTTCAATATGGCTTTTGAGGCTGAACGGACCGACCCAAGCCAAAACCGCTCAATGAAATTTAGTATGGGTCTACCGCAGCTGGCGTATGCGTTTGTAAGTAAGATGAGCGGTCCATAAAATAATCCACAGAGCCAACTAAGGCAAGCAACTTGCTGTCTTCAAAATGGCGAAACTGCTCGCCCGCCAAGTCACTTGATCACAACGTCATCACAAATCACATGATAATATGAACCAATCACCGCATGCATCTGTCTAACCCAGAAAAATAAAAATAAAAAAAAAATCGTTCCAATTTAAAGCTTGTGTCGTCACAAGCAATAAGTGCCCTTTTTTTGTTAGACTCCATAAGTCTGTACTTTTTTGCATTTTTGGATAGAAAGTCTTGTTTTTTTTTTTAGGTTCCATTGATTTGTATTTTTCAACCCTTTTAGAGAAAAGGTCCTTTTTTTGTTTAGGTTCTATTGATTTGTATTTTTCAACATTTTTAGACAAAAGGTCCTTTTGTTTAGGTTCCATTGATTTGTATTTTTCAACATTTTTAGACAAAAAGTCTTTCTTTTGTTTAGGTTCCATTGATTTGTATTTTTCAGCATATTTAAATAAAAGGTCCTTTTGTTTAGGTTCCATTGATTTGTATTTTTCAACATTTTTAGACAAAAGGTCTTTCTTTTGTTTAGGTTCCATTGATTTGTATTTTTCAGCATATCTAAACAAAAGGTCCTTTTGTTTAGGTTCCATTGATTTGTATTTTTCAACATTTTTAGACAAAAGGTCCTTCTTTTGTTTAGGTTCCAGTGATTTGTATTTTTCAGCATATTTAGACAAAAGGTCCTTTTGTTTAGCAGGTTCCATCATTGTATATTTTTCTCTTTCTTGTTCTCTTTTTCGTTTTAGAGTATCCTCTCTTTTTCTGGAAGAAATCTGTTTCCTTGTTATTTTGTGCTTTTCACTTTTCGTCAAACAACATGAGCATGAAAGAAACTGTATTTGATAGTGCACTTCATCACATGCAAACTTGTCAAGAATGATAGAATAGATTATGTTAATGAGCAACTCTACATCATCTACTTTCTGAAATAAATGTGGTGATACACTTTGATCAAATGCTAATACAACAAATTTTGTTCTCCTTTTTGCTTGTTGTTGAAAAATACAACTTAGGCAGTACGTTGAAATCCATAACAGAAAGCCAGTATTATTCCTATTGTTTTGTGTAATAAGTTCATGAAGATTCTGCTTGCTTAAACTTTTGTCCTTAGACAGAACTCCTTGTCTTTTAGCAGTAAAAACAACATTAACATCAGTGCCTGCACATATCTCTAGTTTATTTGGTAAATCACTTATCACAAGGTGTTTGTCAACATTCATTTTCCTGTAAAATGTGTTACCTTTTTCAATTACAGCACTTAATGTATCAGAATTCCAATAGCTGCAAGATTTAATTACAGAGAAACAAATGCTATAGAAAGAAATTGCACAGCACTGCTTACATTTGCAAATAATTGCTTTACTTCTTTGCTGAACAGTTGTAGGTTCTTCACATCTGTGCCTGTTGTGTCTGTCTTCTGTTAGACAAATGTTTACTCCTTTAATTTCAAATGTAATGGCAGGCAAGTGTACATATAAAGTCTGGAAATATTCCAATAAATTGCCAACTGAACGAAGTTCAATTAATACACATTTTCCTTCAGGATGTTCCATGCCAAAACTATCTCTACTATGAGAATCAAATACTTTGAACCTGCCACCTGACAAACAAAATACAGCTACAGTACTACAGCCTATTGTCAGAATAAAGCAGCTGAAATCCTGTCTGAGCAATAAATTAAAAGCCCCAGTCAGTGTTGTACAGTAAGCAAAGCCTTCGATGGGAAAGCAAGTTCCAAACAAATTACCCACGTAACTTTCACTGTATTGCAGCTCATACTGAGTTTCATATATTGTGACCATTCCAGGTAGATCTGTCAGCAGCAAAAAATAGTCCTTAGATAATTGCGAAAGAGTGGAATACAGATTGTTCCCAGCATTCATAATTTCGCTCAAATCCTCTGATAAAGAAATAAAATTCGTGTGGTTAAATATGACAGCTGCTAGAGACATAGCTACACATTGTCGTCCAGCATTATCTCCAAATATTGCAGCATTACCTTGACTGTACGGTGCGATGATCGTTTTGTTTGGATCGACAACTGAAGGACCGGGATTTTTTTTCTATATCCCTTGACAGAGAAAACGCGTAGTAATTGATTTTGTGATTTCTATCTCTGAACACAGCTGGTCTCGAAATGTTTGTCCTTGAAGTCATTCTAAAATACAAACGTACCTTAGCACCTCGTTTACTTTTGACAAACTTCTTTTTGAACTTATAGCTTTCTCGCAGCGATGGTTTATTGATCCTAATTTTCTCTTTGCATTTCTGTGGCTTTCTATTGTTTCCATGTTGTTTACGCCCACGTTCACGGAATGCATTAGCATTGTGAAGTACGTAAGCTCTGGTATAATCATGAACTTTTGACGACTTTGGGACATTCTTTGAAATGTATTCTCGTAATAGTCGCCTGCTTTTCCTGTCCTTGTTCAGAACGCGCGAAAGTTCATTCAAAGGCACTCGGCTTGGCTCACGACTTCGTCTTGGACGAGTTCGATTTTCTTTCACATAAACATTACTGGGAATACAATAGAACTGCTCAAAGCGAGATCTACCAACGACCACTTCTTCTTCAATCATGTTCCAATTTTAAAATAATAACGCCACGTTATCTGCTGCCTGTTTGATCTTCATGGCACTGAGCCAAAATGTCGCAACAACAACACAAATGCACAACAGAGTGAAACGTTGATTCCAAAGAAAAGTCAGATTTTCTGAAGCTTTACTTGTATCAGCAAGAATAATACAAAGTAAAAGAATACAAAGTACCTTTAAGTTCACCTTCATACTAAACAGCTCCATATACACTATCAAGCGATGGCCAAGAATCGAAGTTGCTTCGCCATTAATATCATTCGGGTTCTGATCTTTGCATTTGGAACCCCTTCGTTCAGCTTGTTCCTTCAAGTTCTGGACGTCAGGATCTTCGTACATTTCTGTACAGTTGTGCATAGCTATGCAGTTCATTGATAAGAACATTAATATGTTCTTTGATATGTTCACTGATATATTCATTGCTTCATTTGCGGCTTTTTTCAAAGCTTTCGAGGCTGAACGGACCGACCCAAGCCAAAACCGCTCAATGAAATTTAGTGTGGGTCTACCGCAGCCGGCGTATGCGTTTGTAAGTAGGATGAGCGGTCCATAAAAGAATCCACAGAGCCAACCAAGGCAAGCAACGCACATTTCCATCGCCCACATATCTCCTTCAAAATGGCGAAACTGCTCGCCTGGCAAGTCATGTGATGACAAAACGTCATCATAAATCACGTGAAAATATGAACCAATCACTGTGTGCTGATTCGTAACCCAGAAAAAAAAAATAAAAAAAAATAAAAATATGACGATGATGAAGACACGCTTTCCAATCCTAAGCTCGTCGGCTTCGCCACGAGCAATTATAATTTAAAAAACAAAGCTTCACGAGGTGGCATGACATACTAATTTACACCAAATAGGGACAACGGATTGGTTTTAAATGCGTTTTTTGGTTGGTGCTGGCCCTTTCTTTTTTTTTCAGTTTGGTTTACTTGTAAGAAACTTTGCAGAAAGCTACTGACATACATTTTGTTGTATTATCAGCAGAGAGTCAAGAACACGAAAAGGAGAACATTGGTATGTCAGTATTTTCTTTGCTGTTGTATTGAGCGTAAAAATTCAGTGTTAATTCATAAACAACTTTTTTGAGTTAAAGTAAAAAATACTTATATCCTCTTAACCAACTCTACATAGTACGTAACCTTAGGTTGATACATAACACATTCATCAGATGAAATCAAATAAAAAAAAGTTGATACAAATGCGTATATTGAAATACTTGGGTACACCAGGAAAACGTAAGAGTTCCTAGGCTTAGGTGCTCAGAACGCACATTGGACGCTTTCTTTTGGCCCAGTCGGAAATCGAACCCAAACCTCCAAATGTAAGCCCGTGTGCTTCCAATTACACTAATGGGTCTTTTCACTTATACTTAGGTGGTTACGTAGGTGGGTCTATAAGTTGATACACACCTATCAGTTATCAATGTTCTTCATTCATATTCGTCTCCGACTTATTCTTTTTTCGTCTCCGACTCATTCGCATGATGGGGAAGGAAGCCCAAATACGAAAACAAAGATGTAGAAGAAAAGTAAAATCAAGAATGAAGCATGGAATGAGCAAAGAAGAGGCTGAAGCAGACATTAAGAGAGAAGACAAGAGACAATGAGACGACGTTACAGGTGCCAACAAGGTGTCAAAAAAGGTGTCGACCTCAAGGCCAACAATATCTTGTTCAGTTTTCCTAATCAGTAATTAACGTATATAGTAGGTGCATATATCGTATGTTACATAGTGTAGATTTTTAATGCTGTTAATGTTTTGTACATTCTATTTTATTGTTTTTTATTGTTTTCTCGAAGACATTAGCTTGTGAAAGCTACTCTCAAATTCGAGATAAAATAAAGTTTATGTATGTATGTATGCATGTATGTATGTATGTATGAATGTGGCATCTAATTTGGTGTGACAATTATCAGTGGATTTATTTAGAGGAATTATAAAGTCTCTTGTCTCAGAAACCATTTCATGTAATAACACACTCCATGCTAACACGCTGCTCCGAGCCATGCACTTGATGAAATCAGATGAAATCAAATGAAAAAAAAGTTGATACAAATGCGTATATTGAAATACTTGGGTACACCAGGAAAACGTAAGAGTTCCTAGGCTTAGGTGCTCAGAACGCACATTGGACGCTTTCTTTTGGCCCAGTCGAGAATCGAACCCGAACCTCGAAATGTAAGCCTGTGTGCTTCCAATTACACTAATGGGTCTTTTCACTTATACTTAGGTGGTTACATAGGTGGGTCTATAAGTTGATACACACCTATCAGTTATCAATGTTCTTTATTCATATTCATCTCCGACTTATTCTTTTTTCGTCTCCTACTCATTCGCATCATGGGGAAGGATGCCCAAACATGAAGAAAAAGATGTAGAAAAGTAAAATCAAGAATGAAGCATGGAATGAGCAAAGAAGAGGCCGAAGCAGACATTAGGAGAGAAGCAGAGAGAAGACAAGAGACAATGAGAGACGACGTTGCAGGTGCCAACAAGCGTCAAAACAGGTGTCGACCTCAAGGCGAAAAGTATCTTGTTCAGTTTTCCTAATCAGTAATTAACGTATATAGTAGGTGCATATATCGTATGTCACATAGTGTAGATTTTTAATGCTGTTAATTTTTTGTACATTCTATTTTGTTTTTTATTGTTTTCTCAAAGACATTAGCTTGTGAAAGCTACTCTCAAATTCGAGATTAAATAAAGTTTATGTATGTATGCATGTATGTATGTATGAATGTGGCATCTAATTTGGTGTGACAATTATCAGTGGATTTATTTAGAGGAATTATCTCTTGTCTCAGAAACCATTTCATGTAATAACACTCCATGCTGACACGCTGCTCCATGCTGTCAGCTCTTTGAAGTTCCCCAAAGACGATCGTGCCTTTAACAATGCTTTTTCTGTACTCCCAATATTTGTACCCACGGATATACTAGATCACCTTAAAAAGTGTGGAAAATCTACGAAGAAATCTGTCACTGACGAGACTGCTGTGGAAATGTTAAGTTCTAAAGGTTTGCGAATGCTTCCAATCGTACATGATTTAGAAGTAGAGGGGATAACGTTGTTTATGTCAGAGCTTTGTGCTGGGCATCTTACAAAAAAATCTGTGAAATACAAGGTGTGAATGATTGTAAGTCCAATAGGAAAGCCAAAAATCGTATTCTCTGAGTGTGATAGAATTTGCCCTGCTGGAAAGAGTGGGTGTTGTTGCCATGTGATGGCAGTTAAATGGAAGTTGGATGAAATGTCCAGAAACAAAGCACTGGCAAAGGTTTATAAGGATGATCGTGCATGTACCCCAAGCCCAGGAAATGGGGTATCCCTGGTAGAAGGGTAGTAGAACACGAGCCTGTGATGGCTTCAAAGCTTTTCAAGCCAAGACATCAAACAAATACTCCTGGCAGAAAAAGGAGAGGAGTGTTGCCTACTCTGTTTGACCCACGCCCTACTAAATCTAGAAACCTGGATCCAGAGACAGTAAATTAAGAGATAGCCACAACTAAAGTAAACCCAGACATTCCTTTTGCAAAGATGACCCCTGACCCTTCTGACATTATTTTTGTAGACACCATAGCTGGAGGGCTCAGTGCTTCACTTGCAACTGAAAGATGTGAATAACTCTAGTGCTACTGTTCATGAAAATGAATCTGTGTTGCAACCAAAATCCTTAAATGTACCAAATGTGCCTGCCTGTTCAAAATCATTCTCCAAGATTTCTGACAATGTGAGAGATGCCAAGGCAAACCTACAGGGCAATTTAATAATATCCCCACCAAAGCATCAGCCTGTTAGCTTGGATGAAATATGTGAATGGTGCAAGAAAATAAAGTGCAAATTATCTGTCGATGAAAATGAAAATGCTAAAATTGAAAGTGAGACCAGAGGGCAATCTAGCAATCCAAAATGGTTTGAACATAGATTTGGCCAAATTACTGCTTTAAAATGTCAGAGTGGTTTGTCCACATAGGCCTCACACATCACCATCCAAAATCATCAAGAGTATTTTAAACTGACCCTCCAGTCCAAACAAAAGCCATGCGGGAAGGAATTGAAAATGAAAAATTAGGAGTTGAAAACTATGTACAGAAAATGCAACAAGAGGGTCATTTAGGACTTACGTCGCGTTCACACTAGGTGCCTGAGTACAGTGCCCGGGCACTTTTTCCGATGGGCACCTGTGTGAACACGGCTTTTCAGTAGTGCCCACGCCAAAATTTGAGAACGGGGCCCGAGCACGGGTACAAGGTGGAGACCTTGTACTCAAGCACCGAATCAGGCACAAGTACAAATCTGCACACAATTTCTGCTAGTACCCAGGGACTTTACCCATAAACCTTTGCTCAAATTTTTAAAATGGCGGAAGGATTGAGGTGGTCAAAGGATGAAGTCAACGCGTTAATCGATGCGTACAGCGATGTTAAAGTTCAAGAAAATGTGGCAGGAATAGCCAGAAACAAGGATGTGTACGAGTTAGTTGAAATACTCATGAAACAGCAAAATAATGTTGATCGAACAACCAAGCAAATCGAAACGAAGCTCAAGAAGCTCCGTAGAGCGCCCATACCTGACAAGCTCTTTGAGCAGTGTCGAGAAAGTAGCTTATGAACACTGGGATAAACTGGACCGTATTCTTGGTGAGTAAAGTTGTTTGTTTACAAAGTTCGATCACGAGCTGTTATTCTGTGCTACAATCATGGTCAAAATTGTTGGGATGATCACAAATTTATCCCCTCCCCCTCCGCCGGTTCATTGTTGGGTAGCTGAGCAGTTTTAGGCCTATGCTTGCAGAAGGAGCCAATATTGAATAGAGGGGAGGGGCAGGAAGCTGAACCGAGGAATATGAGCCCCTTAAAGGTTATACAGATGAGAATTGCACTCCGCATTTGTGCATTAATACTCCACACAATGTGTCCCAATGACTTTTGGCCATGATTGCAGCTAGGGACCAGTCATTATTTATGTCAGGTGTTAACCTTTTGCTCCCCTCCCCTCCCTTCACCAAAATTGAGAATGAAGTAGCCCCTCCCCCTCTCCTTCCCCTTATCAAACTAATGAAAATTTCCTGCCTCCTCCCTCTAGTGATTTGAAAAATGAGTAGCCCCCCTGAACATTGGTTGCATGCACTGTCTATACTTTTTTTTACACATTCCCAGGGACACGCCCTGTTGAAGAACCCCCACATTTGCTTGAAAGTTCTGCAGAGTCAGCAGCCAGTAATTCTACTGCACCAACCAGTGAAACTGATAATGAGCAGGAAGCAGAAAGCAGTGGTACAACTGATGTTGAAACAGGTAGCATGCAAGAACAACAAATTGATGCCCCAACAAAGAGAAAGCAAAGTAACAGTATGCAAAGAGGACCCAGGAGGAAGAAGCGCCTGTGTGATGTTGTTCAGCAATCACATGATCACATGCAAAGTCTGCAACAAAGTCTGGCAAGTACCTCAGTATCAAAAGAAGTGCGTGCCCAAGAAAGAGAAGAGGACAGGGCATTTTTTCGAGAAATGTTTGGAATAATGTCTCAGACAATGATGGGAATCACCCAGATGTTTCTGAAAGGACAAGGGCCAGCCCAGCCACCGACTCATCAGCCCACATATCAACACGAGCACCCACAGCAAAAATATTTCCAGCCCCTATCCCCTCAAGGGTTTTCAACTTACCCTTACAGGCCACCATCTGCCAGCTCTGTGGGTACAGAGGAAGCATCTGTTGATGATGGTGGTGGTATTTTACATTTCTAACTATTATAGAGCTCTCCTATGTACCTGGGAAAATGCGAAACTGCATATAGAAAATGGTAAACTGTCTAAAATGAACTTTTAGTGACATTTGTGATGGTAAAATCAACACATGACTACTTTTCTTTTCATGATGCAATTTATTTACTGCCACTTTACTAACCACTGTGTTTATTGCAAATTGTTGATCAGGGATTGGTTGTTCAAAGCCCTGGATTAGGCCAAAAGTCGAGAAGATATAAATGATATATTTTCCTTCCAAACTTGACAGGAAATGTTTGGAAATGCAGTGATTATGCACGTCAGTTATCTTTCAAATTCCTTAGACTTGCCCTTTTTTGGACTGGGACCAAGTAAGCAAAATTAATCAAATGAAAAGATGAACCCTGTCACATGAACGAGCACATCCTAATTAGTAACTCTATCAAGTTTCAGAAAGTTTGGGCAAATGCAAACAGAATGGCAAAATTGATTTCAATTTGATTAATTTTGCACACTTGGTCCCAGTCTATTTTTCATTTCTAAAGTGGAACATGGAATATATTTTGACAGAAAAAATCAACAACCACCATAAAATAGTTTCTGTTCCCCTTCCTTACAAGAAAAAAATACAGAATGGGAGAGAATTTAACTCAAAGAATATAACTAAAAACTTGGAAGGCAATAAAAAACTTTTAGATTCAGATTTCAACTGTTATAATAATTACTGTAACATAACTCAGTTTTGTTTAGTAACAATACCTTTGTTGTGTGACAATACAAATGCCATTGTAATATAAAGTTCAAATTAAATTCCATTGTGTTGAAAAAAACTCAAGTGTCTCAGAAACTTGAAAACAAATAGCTTTGAATTAGTTGGATTCCAACTGGCATGCAGACTAATGTCTAAACTAATGTCTTTTTTCTTGTAACAACAACTACAGATATCCTTCTTGTATAGCTTGTATGTTAGTTGCTTAGATTGTCTGCTTAGTGTTCGGTCAGATAGTGAGCTATGACATTTCTGATAGCAATGGCGCTCTGGTTAGCATCAGCATCTTGTAAAGGGCCAGGCCTGGGTGGATCACCAACTTCATCTTCTTGCCTGTCCCACTCCTCAAGATAAGCTGCATGTTGCTCTTCACACATGTTGTGAAGGATACAAGCTGCGGTGACATGTAAAACAACATTCTCGAGGTCACATTCTAAAGGACGAAGAAGACATCTCCACCTACCCTTTAGTCTCCCAAATGCTCTTTCAATCTGTATACGTGCTCTACTCAGTCTGTAGTTAAAGTTTTCTTTTTCTGCAGGTAGATTGCTTCCAGGATAACTCTTCATAAGGTGCTTAGAGAGTGGATATGCTGGGTCACCGATAAGGAATGGTTCAATGACATGATTATCAATTATCCTAGATAGATTTGCATCAGCTGGTATCAAACGGCCCTCCTTAATCATTTTCCCGATCCTAGAACGACCAAATACTCTAGCATCGTGAGCTCTACCTGGCCATCCAGCAAAAACATCAGAGAAGCTGCACCGACTGTCACACACAGCTTGCACAATTATGGAATGAAAACACTTTCTGTTGAAGTAGTCTGTATGGAATTCTGAGGGAGCCTTTATCGGAATGTGGGTGCCATCTATGGCGCCCAAGCACTGTGGAAAATCCCATTTTCTTTGAAATTCATTGATAATTGTTTGCAAGTCTCTCCTTTGTTGGAGCCTGCTAATTGTGTACTTCTTAGACTCGACCAAAACCTTCATAGCCTCATTCACCTTTTGGCATGCTGTTGATGCTCCGACTCCAAACTTGTCGCCTATTTCACGATAGTCCAAGCCTTTTCCCAAGCGCTTAAGCAGCATAGCCACGATTAATTCAACAGGAATGGGATTTCGCAGTCGAGTTACCATTCGTTTAAGGCCTTGCATCTCTCGTACCAACTGCTGAAACATATTCTTTGAAATCCGGTAACTTTCCATCCATTTCCTACCAGGAAAATGCTGTAACTCATGTTCCAATACACCCTTAACTCTGGGAATCGCCCATTTTCTTCTCCCTGCACAATGGTGTGCTGCCAGAAACTCGTGAAAAGTTCCAGCAATCGCATAGCATGTTCTCATAGTAGCACGTGCAAAACTCTGGCTTTCTTGATCGTATGCGTCCCACAAGTTTCTCATGTGGAAGAATATCATCAGAAAGGTACATACAGCATAAAATATGCTTATCTGTGCCGTTAAGAAGTACATACACCTCCGATACATAATGAAATGCGCGATTTTTTAAATGTCCCGACAACATCCTGGGCACTGAATGTGAACGCATCTTCAGCCTGGGCACGAATAGTCTGAACACCTCACTATATTGTGCCAGTACCCGGGCACTGTACTCGGGCACCAAGTGTGAATGCGGCCTTAAAGTTGAAGAGTGTGGGTTTATTGTATCAAAGAATCATGGGATTTTCGGTGCTTCCCCTGATGGACTGATGTCACAGATCCAAGTGTTGAGAACCCTTCTGGAATAATCAAAGTAAAGAACATTTATGTAAAAGACAATGAGAATATACTGGAAGCTCTAAAGAAAAAATCCATTTGCAACAAAACAAGAGAGGTTAACCAAAGTCATATGTACTACTATCAAATGCAGCAATAGCTCTTTGTTGTAAACAGAACATGGTGTGATTTTGTGGTTAGGGGAAGCAATGGGGAACTTTTTGCTCGTTGGGGAATAGCCCCGGCGAGCTTAGGATTGGAGACTGTGTCTTCATCTTCGTCATATTTTCTTTCTGGGTCATGAATCAGCACACGGTGATTGGTTCACATTGCCACGTGATATGTGATGACATAAGGTGACTTTGCAAACAACTGGAGATGTAGTCGATTGAATCGTATGCGTTAATGCTTGTGTATAAAGTTATCTGTATACCATCCAAACTCCAACACCGTTTGGCTCTGTGGAACATGCATGGATAAACAAGGTTTTAGGGAACGATTTTGGCTTGCGTTCTTAAGTTCACCGTCATAGGCGTAAACAAATGTTTGATTGATTCGATTATATTTAATGGCTGCCGCTACAGGATTCCAAATAACTCTGTCGCCGTAATTATTTAGTCCAGACGAACTTTCTGTGGCGACAGGAAATTCTTCTGGGAAGATACCAGGCCGAAAACGGAACACCAAAGCTATGACGAACTTTAGCCGTAAACAACGATTTATGCTTTACAATGTACATGACATCTCTTGCCTCGTACATACTGTAGCTGCTTTGTAAAGTTTTTCGCCGGAAGTATATCCGTTTTTGTGACGAAAATATTCATTCTCAGGGTTAAAAATCGACTAATGCATCTGTGAGAATATTACATGTAGTATGCTCCGTGTGAGCGTGACGCACAGTTGTCAAAATTGTTCGGCTTATTGTACAGTGCATGTTGAAATATTTCTTCCATTAGATCAAGCAGCCTTTATTTCACAGTGGTATTGTGTACTAGATATGAAATAGTCCAGAATATTGAGTTTGTTAGTCACAAATGACTGAACACGCTGTGAACAAAACCGCAACAAGACTGGGGTGCCAGTGCACTTATGCTGCGTATGATGTACGGAATATTTTTAATGAGTGATTTGCTTTTGCCTTGAGTGATCGCTTTTGCCAGGAGCATTTTGAACTTGCTTTCCGATGCACGTGACAGTACTTGTGTGACGCTTGCTATATAACCTGGCAACCTTGTTGAGTGAATTTTCAAGCTGACATGTTTTGTGGAGGAACTGTGTTGCCATTTTGTGATGGGATTGACTGGGGAATACCCGACATTTTAAGTAGCTGTAAGACAGCTTGTCTAGCTATATGTATAGCCTTATCTCATGTTGGAATGCTTTTAGAACATGATGCCCGGTATCATTTTTGGCTATCTGTAGTGCCCATATCCCATAGAACTGGTGACTGACACCTATCAACCAACTGCCCAGTGGTAAAGTTGCTTCGTCATCTCCACTGGAGTTCTCGTCTTGACACTGCCGGGTTGTAACGAAAACGAAGACCTATAACCCGGAAAACAAAGACCCTAACAGCAACAACAAAAAGCTTTTCTCAGTGCCACTCTCTTTAATAATGCTTGTTTATGCCTATCTCTGCAGCAGATGTTGGAATGATTCCGTATGTATCATGTAAAAGTAGCTGTAATAACAGCTTTTTAGTGTTATCTCATCTTTGCTAATCTTCCCAGTGTGTGCATCATGCTCAAGTAGCTGTAATTGAGAGCTTTTTAGACTTATCTCTGCAGCACATTAAAACATGATACTTCCCATTACAGTATATCTGCCCAGTGGTGAAGTTGCTTCGTATGAAAAAGCCATCTCAGAAGTTATGCAACACTAATATGTTCAAGACTGCTATGCATTAAGCTTTAATGCAAAATTCTGGGTCGATACGAAATTAATCTCTATCAGAATGAGCTGCAGACGTTGTATCTCTCGTGATATTTGCCTCAAACCTATTAGTAATTTAGTATCCTCAGACAATAAACAAAGAACCTTTACTTCACGCAAAACGAAGTTAAATGCCGACTGTTTGTATATGCCACACGTTACACAGAGCCCACAAGTTTCCGACAAAGGGAGACGGTCTGCCTGCAGGGAAAATTCGAGTTTCCGACAAAGGGAGACGCTCTGCCCGCAGGGAAAATTTGAGTTCAAGTTTCGACACATCTTCTAATTATTCGATGTTCTAGTTTTCACACAAATATTGCTGAAAACACAGATACATTGGTTGAAGCAGTATCTCTAATCGAGCATTTGCACTCGGGAACGTTAAAACAACGCGAATCACGTACGGCCGAGTGAAACTTGTTTATACATTCGACATTTCATTTACAACAGAAAGAATACTGCAAAGCAAGATAATTCCAACATAATCCTTCGAGCGACTGGGACTGCCAAATTCAGTTCATGATGGCGCTTCAATATTATTGCCTCTGAAGCGGAGCACACTAGTAAAGTTGAAGGCGCATAGCTATCCATTTAAACAAAATCGCTACCACAAGGAAAACCATACAGACATGACACTTGAAAAATATAACACAAAACATCACCTGCATCTCTCTCTGTTCAAATTTGCTCGCCAATAACAAGTAGGTCATCACAATCATGTGATCGCCAACAATTAATTACCGTGTGCAGATTCTCGATGGAAGAAAAAAAATTAACGGCCTGCGTTGCTAGACTGATTGCCCCAGGGGGCATGAGTATTAATATTGTAAACAAGTCTAGCGTTACATTCCTCGATGTCAGTTTATATTTGTTACAGAGCGCAAATACTCGAAAGCATTATAGAAAAAACGCATTCAGTAAAAAAAATCATAATTATTGAAGCGAAGGCTAGATTCGTGGCCTCTGATTAAGTGTTCAAAGTCAAACTGTCAAAATCGACTGTCCATGAAAAGATAACTCACACATTATTCTTTTCTCACTGTCTAACCTTTCTGCTCGTAAGCTCAAAATGCAGAGTCGCTCAACCTTTAAGAAGCAAAAGTATGAGTGTTGTAATGACAATTTATAGTAATAGGTTTCATTGGAGCAAGGTGTCAAAAGTAAAATTATCTATATGTGTGATATTTTTCTGGTGTGAAACTGAAAGTCTGTTTTGGGAGTTTCACTCTTGTCCCTACTTTCCATTTTAGTTTCTTCTGGTCTCGACCCTACCCAACGAGCTCACTGGTAATTCCAGTCTTGTCTCTCAAAGGGTTCTGTACAATCCATCATGGTTGCATGAAAAGTTTTCACGCCTTGAAGAATTTTATAAGACACATTTTGCCAGAATTGGCCTATCCAGAATAAGGGGTGGCCTAGAACGTATCAAGTAATGTTATACTAGAAATACGATAATCGCAGATATCCCCTCGCTCAGAAGTGGGTTTTCGGAAAGCGGGATTCTTCTTTAATTTCCGTTCGGACATTTTTTTTTTTCAGCAAACCACGGCTGTGTAGGGACGTCACCAGTCGGGCGCTAAAAAAAATCTTTGTCACACGGCAGTCTGTTTTAGTTCAGACAACATGCACAGTCTGCAATTTTCGTAGACACTAGCTGAACTTCAAAATTCGCTAAGAAAACATTTACACGCAACTACAGAATACTCCCGAGGCTTGAAAGCCAAGCAAAGTCGATCTGGGACACCGAAGTTTTTATGAATTTCAAGAAAAGCCGCGATTTCTTCAGCCAATGCTTTATCCTAACCACATACGTGTATGTTTGTTTTTTTGTGTGTGCCAAATTTAGAACCGTCAAAGCGAGTCGCTTGTTTACACGCTTTCGAAGTCTCGGAATCGTGTGAATTTTGGCAGGGATCCAATTTTGAACACAACAACTTTTCAAACTGCGTTTGACGATTTTAAAATCTTTGACAGAAAAAAGAAATCAAGTCACTAAATAATACAAGGTCCGATTTTATTGAGCGAGCAAACCCGGTCACTAAATAATACAAAGTCCGATTGTGTTGAGTGAGTATCTTACGAGAGTCCCGCTAGTAGACATATTGTTTAATTTGGAAAGCAGTGGCCGGATATTTTCTACTTTAATAGCCTTCAAAACGCAAAAGCATTTTAACCTGGTTACATTTTATCCTTGAATACAGTGTGCCAACAAACGCGGCGACAAAACTTCACAGCATGTGTCAGACTGTCAATGAAATTATGCAACCATGTCAGGAATCGGATGACACAATCTTGCACGAAGGCACTCTGAAATAGCTTTGAAAACCAGCGAAAAGATCACAGTATAGTCCTACTTGGCCTTCATCACAGTTCCCGGGGCATCAAACGACAAAATATACGGCAATTGTTGAAATACCAATGATAACACGACCGTCGTTTAAATTTTCAAAACTCACCGGTTCCTGAAAGCCATAGCTTTAGCTCTTTTCCAGCAAAGGAAACAAAACCCAAAACACCATTGTTTATGTCTTCAATGATTTCAAAATACACTGTATAGAGCAGTCCTCATACAGTACGAAAATTCCACTTTCCACACTGTATTGTGTTGTCATCTTGCCAAACTTGGATTCTGAAAACTGCATTCTTGTTATTGCGAAAGGTGAAATCTTCCACAGTGATTGTTCGATTTCCACCGACTGTATTTTGCTATTCCTTTCTGAAGAAGTGTCTGCGTTTTTTAACACAATACTGGCGTCTGGGATTGTGTTCAGGTCGACCAGTTGGGCCTTAAAGAATCCGTTTTACGTCTAGTAAAGCTTGCCTCCCATGCACTGGCAAAATATCCGGGCAATTTACAGCCGTCCGTCGAACTGCTCTGCCCTGTATCTGCATCTTGTTGTACAAAATCACTTCAGTTCATACTCTACCGCATGTCACCAAGAAAATGGCGGTTTACAGTTAAGCTGCCGATGTAACCTCGCCTGCTGTGGTCGCTCGACGTGGAGGGCCTTGGGACGAGGTCGTATCAAACAAACATACAAACACACGAACATTAGATTTCGAGATGGCGACACGCTTGGAGTCTCCGATAAGGCGATAATACTACTGCATTAGCGTCGTGAGTATTTCCCTCACTTCGTTCGGGGATTAGTAAGTAATAACTAAAGTTGTGTTTGAAACAAAATTCAATTTGTATCATCAACTTGTCTTAAGATGCGAGAACATAGTCATCCCGAACAGTCAAGCATTCGAGTTCCTAGGTGTCACTGTGAATAACAAACTTAAATTTGACCTGCACACCGCTTAAGTCTGCAGGAAGGTATCTCAGCAGGTTGCTGTGTTAAGGTGTATGAGGAACATGTTACCATTCGAGATAAGGGTGAGAATATACAAATCCTTTATTGTTCCACACTTTTCTTACTGTGCAGAAACTTGGCATTTCTGCAGCAAGATGTCTGCCGACAAACTAGATGAGGTAAATGAGTGCACCGTCCGCTTCGTCTTCAGAGGCAAAAGTACACCATATGAAGATCTACAAAAGAAGTTAGGCAGCACTTCATTAAGACACCAAAGAGCGATGAAAATCCTCAGTACTGTTTATAAGTTGATAAATAATAGTAACACTCCAGAGAGCCTGAGGGGCCTACTCGAGCACAGAAACAGTGTATACAATTTAAGAGGGAAAGACATCCTGAAACTTCCAAAGCCTAACAACACCACATACGGTCTTAATTCGTGGCGTTACAAGACTGCCAAGCTATGGAATGCCCTCCCTGACACAGTGCGAACGGCAGCCAACCTTAAAGCCTTCAAGAAAGGTCTCCATGACATTGAATTATTATAATTATAATAATTGTATTTTCTATTGTTTTTAGTCAATTTTACTGTGTATATATCTATTTATAGTCTTAATTACTTCTATTCTTATATATTAATTCAGTTTGTGGCATTACCTGTAAATTAGCTGGTGTTTCCCGTATCCTGGGCACACTATCTATAGCCGAGTGTAATTGATCCCGTAAAATAAAGTTTTATCTATCTAAATGAATAATATACAGTCCATGTACTGTTACACTTTTCGAACACAAATGTAATGTTTAATAATATTATTATCCTTTAGTTAAGTATACAATATGGTATAGCAATACTGTTGATTACAATCAGCAACCTGTATTGCACAGTTGAGTTAATATTAATTTTTAAGAATTAAAACAATTTTTGAAAACAATAAAACATTTGCATGGTTCTTTTCGACTCAGCATTTGGTTTTCTATAAATGGTGCAGTCTACTGTCCACGCTATCATCACCCTGAAAGGCCACCTCTTCTACTAAGCATACACTAGCATTTTACCAAGTTAAAGCAGGTTTCTGCCAGTTAACCAGCAGACAACACACAGTCCATACCTGATTGATCACACCATACACACTCAAGGGTAAGACTTGGTCAAAAATATGCCATCCCTTCACTCTCCTTATGGCACGTTATGCGTGGATCCCAACATTGGCAATTCTCATAGTTTCAAAACAGTCTTCTTTTGAAAATTCATCAGCTGCAGACTGTCTCTTGGGGGGGGGATGTACAGTCTGACTCCTTTAGTTGCTAGGATGTCCTGTATTTCAAAACCACGATCTGCCATAACAAGATCATAGGCTTCCATAAAGTCAACAAAATGACTTTTTTTGTACAATCTCCCTGTCGGAAATGCTACCCCCGTATAAGTTGCTGACAAATGTAATCCACACATTAGGTGATATCCCCACTAGTCCTTTGAAAGTGTTGCGTGCTTTGTACTCTGAATACAACTCAGTTTGCTTGTCAAGATCCTGTGGTTTCTCACACTTAATCTCTGTGCAGTCTATAATACACCCTATGTTCTCAAATCTTCCTCGAAAGGCCTCAGGTAAATTCTGCTTAATGTTTTCTCTTGAAGCCCAAACTGGCAGACTCCCAAACACCACAAAGAAGTAATTACTCCAAGTAACTATATCTGATACTGTTGACACTGAAATGGTAAATCTCAAAGCCAAGTCACGCTCAAACAAACCAAGTCTGATTCAAGTTAAAAATAACCAGAATTCATCTATGGGTTCAAGACGGTGCTGTGCACCAACACTGCTACGGGAACTTTCTTTCAGTTACATTAAGATATGGAAATACATCATCCACATTTACTTGCATGGTGTCCCTTACATAACTATAGTAAGTTAATCTAGAAGCATTAGGTTCTACGCATTTCCAAAATTCCATTAGCGTTTCGTAGTCTGGAAATCCTGTGTAAAAGTTTATATCAGTAGAGCTACTCGAGAATCATTCCAGGCCAAACTTGAAAATGTACTCTCTTTGCTTTGCTCTGGCAAGTTCCTCTTCTAACCGACCTGCTGTTTTGCATTTCCCCTGGCAAGTTTTTTGACCATATGAGGACCAAAATACACCTGATTTTCGTCCGATGCTTGTTTGGATGCAGGTTTACCAGTACCTGAATTTGGTGGCAATGGCTGCTCGACTGCTTGTCTTGACTTCTTTTCCTGCCTTGTCTTTGAACGTTCTCCCCTCGCATCTGTCACTTTCTCTGGTGCCCATTCAAATACAGAGGGACAAGACCCTTTTTTCAACTCCCTCCTATGCCCTGTCAAACTCTGTTTGAAGTCTGACGACAGGAAATGTTCAGAGCAGCAGACCTTATTTCCAACACTCTTGAACATATCATCTCCCCTTCGCATACGAAGTTCCCACTGCTTTTTCAAGTCAGTATCCTTAGGGAACTCATGGAAAGACATCTGGGTGATTGTCGCTACGATTACTGCACTTGGCAGCTGCACAACATTTGTGCCCCATCTTTTTCTTGTTTGCTCCAATCCTTCCTGCCTTCAACACCTTGAAATCCGCCATCTTGAATCATGACCTGGGCTATTAAGCCTCGTTACCATGCAACTTCCAGTTTTTACCTGAATCGGTGTATTGCACCCTGGTGTCGAATTCAAATTGTCAGATCTCCTATCATCACAAGCGTTAGTCTTATGACTGCCAGAGTTTGTGAGCCTTCAGGCTAAGAAGATTACAGTAACTTCTATCCTTTAGGCAAGGAAGACAGCAGTTCTTCTACCACACAAGCGTTAGTCTTATGACTGCCAGAGTTTGTGTGCCTTTGGGCAAGGAAGACAAACTGATCTTCTTTCATCACAGGCGATGGTCCCGTGGCCACCAGAGTTTGTACGCCTCCAGGCAATGAAGACAACAGTAACTTCTATCCTTTAGGCAAGGAAGACAGCAGTTCTTCTATCATCACAAGCGTTAGTCTTACTGACTGCCAGAGT
The DNA here is from genome assembly GCA_964036295.1 of Plumapathes pennacea. Taxonomy (NCBI): domain Eukaryota; kingdom Metazoa; phylum Cnidaria; class Anthozoa; order Antipatharia; family Myriopathidae; genus Plumapathes; species Plumapathes pennacea. The sequence continues at coordinate 24,728,358 of OZ038463.1, read as the reverse complement.
TTGTGTGCCTTCAGGTAAGGAAGTTATAAAACTGTATCTTCTGTTATCACAGGTGATAGTCTCATGACTTCCAGAGTTTGTGGGCCTTCAGGCAAGGAAGACAAAACTGCATCTTCTACCATCATGATGTTGTCAGTCTGATGACTTCCAGGGTGTGAAGGCCACTGGCAAACGTACATGTTTACTACTGAAAACTGTTAGATAAGATAGACCGCTTTTGTCTTTTTACTTAACAGATCAAAACTTATAACATGTCAAAATTGAGTTCTTTCGGTTTTAGTAAACATATCGAACAACTTACCTTAATACTCTTACATAAAACATCCAAATCTTGAAACTGTAATGAATATTTTGTTGCATGAGTACACAGTACTGTTAAAAGACATTCTATATCACAAGCTATTTTGTGTTCAAAATTGAGGCTTAGCATCACCAGATACAAGTTTTTCACATTGAGAGCAACATCCTACAGCAAATTTCAACCATTGCAGTACCATGGAATACTGAGTATGAGGACAATGCTGTTTATTATCTGCAATTTTGCTGCATGTACATGTTGTATCATAGTGAAAAATATTATTTTGTCCTTAATCTTTTCCATGTGGAATATTTGCTCGCAGGGGCCTGGGGCCCAAGCGAGCTTGAAAACGCAAATTTTTATTTATTTATTTTTTGTGGGTCGAGAATCAGCACACGGTGATTGGTTCATATTATCACGTGCTGGGTGATGACGTAATTGACTTTGCTAAACAACTTGAGATGTGGCCAGTGAATTGCTCGTTACTTGTGTGTAAAAGTTAACTGCATCCCATCCAAACTCAACACCATTTGGCTCTGTGGAATATGCACAGATAAACTGGATTTTCTGGAACGATTTTGGCTCGCGTTCACCGCGGAAGCTTTGAGAATAGCCGTAAACAAATATTTCATGGATACCGCTGTCGCCGATAAATATTTAGTCCCGACGAAACTTTCTGTGCCTACACGAAATACTTTTGGGAAGATAACAGGGCGAAAACAGAAACCAAAGCTACGGTAGGCTTTAGCTGTAAAACAATGACGCTTTATGCTTTACTCTGTACATGACATCTGTTGCCTCATAAAATTCTTCTGCGTATCGTACATTGCCTGTTGAAGTGTTTCTTTCATTCAATCATGTAGCCTTTGTTTCGCAATGGTCATTGAATACCAGAAATGAAAAATACACCGAAATAATTTTGAGGATTGAGTTTGCAGTCACAATGGACTGAACACACTGTGAACAAAACCGCAATGATATTGTAAATATCTCTTGTGACATTCCTCGCTTTCAATTTTATATTTGTTACAGAGCACGAATACTCGAAAGCCTGATAGAAGAAACGTATTGAGTTAATACAAACCGACAGCTAGGCTCTTCTCCTGCTTTCTTGCGACGAAGGCAGTAGGCTGCATTACAACGGGTATGCCGCTCAACAGAGTTGACCAGTTGATGGTAATCCTCATCTTCCACATCTCTGAAGGGAACAGAGGATGGGTGTGGATCTGGTGCTGACCAGTCATTGGAGTCCGGCATTGCCTCATTCATTGTTGTCACCAGCCAATCTGCATATTCGACTGCTGTTGCCTTGGCTTGGTTGCCCTCTGCAATTGTTGCCTGCAGCTCTTCGCGATTAGCATTAGGATCAAAGAGCATATTCTGTGTTTCCCAGCCCTTGGCAGCTTTGGCGATGAGGTCACAAAGGCCAGGGTCATTCTTCAGCTGAGCACAGCCGAGGGCATGAATAGATCCACGTGCTTGCCATTCATATCGATACCAGTGCCAACTTGCATCAAGGCACCCATACATCCAGCGGTTGATGAATTCTGGCAGTTTGGCTGAGAAGTACCAATCTGTTAGATGGGGATTGTTGATAATGGCTTGCATATGCATCAAGTCAGTCCATGAATGAAAACGGAACACCACTCCCGTTCACTTGAAAAACTTGACAGGCTGCTAAATGAAGATGAATTTCGCAAGAAATGTGTCGGATATTAGTACCACTGTTTGTCAAGAATTCAGAAGAACCGGCGAGAATGTTTTGAGCCGTCAGGTTTTAACTTTCAGGACAACGGTGTCACTCGACGTAAACATGTCTGCACAACAACACTATTCTGCTGAAGAAGGTAGTTTGTACATTTGTTTGCTTTACTTGAGCATTACTTGAACTCTGCCGGACGACAGTCAACTCCATTGAATTGACTCAACAGCTTTTGTGCCACCAAGCCGACAGCCGAGACAGACTCATTAGCGAAGACTGTTTGTGTCTTCATCACCATAAACCTACAATTATTCGTGTGAAACTCCGGTGATCTAAGCCATCTGTTACTAGCTACGAGCCACAGGAGACGAAGGTATAAGGTTAGAAACTTTAGAGAATGTTCTTTGACTGTGTAATTGTTGGCTTTCTGTCTCACGGTTTCCGAATTAAATTTCATGCAATATTCAGACAACTTTTCTTCACGCTGCTTCACTAATTGCACATGATTTGCACACGGCTTCACTATTTGCTCTAATAGCCCACTGCAGTTTCTGTAACACATGAATCTTTGAAGTAGGGGATGACACGCAGTCTTTTTATTTCAGGATTCGTCATTTCCATGTCTTTGTACTATTTATAAAATGGTTTTTTAACCAATCAGAGCGTGCGTAGTATCATAGTTATTTTATAATAAATAATAGAGGCCAATTCTTTTCTAAAAACACTGCTGTAAATGCTTTTAAATATATCAAGTGTATATGGCATAAAACAAATGCACATCACATGGACAGCTAAAGAAACTTCACTGCATAGATCATAAATCACTGTAAATTAATTAGGCACTGATACCGTAGTAAAAATTGGCAAATATTCTAAAAAACAAACTACAGCTTTTACAATGGTATCAAAGTACAAACACATGTATACAGTATTGTTTTCTCTTCGATCCTTGTGTATGAAAATGCAGCAAATAATAAAAACACATTCAGTCTGATAAACATGAATTCAAATGAAACAAAATTTCACCATGCATTCTTTGTTCAGTTTTTTGTTCTGTAAATTAATTAGGCACTGATACTGTAGTAAAAATTGGCAAATATTCTAAAAAACACAAACCACAGCTTTTGCAATGGTAAATCAAAGTACGAACACATGTATACAGTATTGTGAACACAATTCTTCGATTCTTCGATTAAACAGGAATTCAGATAAAACAAAATTTCATAATGCATCCTTTGTTCAGCTGTTCTTCGTTGAAAATAAACAATGGCAAAGAATGCCCGTATTGCAATTAATGCATAATTGTGCAAATTCGGCCATCAATACACAGAGGTCAATAGTTTTCAATTCTTACCTTCCCCTTGCTTCCTGATGATAAGAACGGGCAGATCACTCACATTGGCTGGAAGAGTGCTGAGAAATCCCTGAACATCCTGTGGCAAGTTGAGGACATGACCTTTGTAACCACGCTGCCCGCCGTGTTTTTACGGTAAACACACATGATGGGAAAAGCTCTGGCGATCAGCATTTCCTCTACTTCAGTAAGGTCCTGTAGTTCTGCAGGCACTGTCCCAGGATCCATGTCGTTGTCAGCCGAGAACAATCAACACAAAGTCTTTTTGTCGCGCTTGCACCTAGTGCAGGTGTAGTTCTGCTCGGACATGCTTTGGTTGGTGATCGGCCATGTTTCTTTGCATACCTTGCAGCGTAAGTGTTGGAGGTTTTCCTCAAAGCGGTGAAAGGCAGCAAGTTCCTCCTGTACCCATTCTTGTTCGTGGAATGAAGGAGTTTCCGGATTTGCCCACCCATGGTCATGCAAATATTGTTGTCTCTGATCGTGACGTTCTTCGACAACTGCAACACATTGTCATCGGCATAGAGTGTTGGCTTCAGTTTGAGCTTGAAGCCTGCGGGCTCTTTTGTCAGAGGTTTCATTGCCATGTCGGAAAGCAACTAGCTGGCGATTGCCTTCTTTTTGCGGAGTTTTCTGCTGGGCCCGCTTTTGCTTCTGCAACTCTCGATTCGCTTTCAAGCGCTGTTGTCTTTCCAGAGTTTTCTCCTGGGCACGCTTTCGCTTCTGCAACTCTCGATTCACTTTCAAGCGCTTTTGTCTTTCCGGAGATGTTAGCTTGGCCCGTCTTTGCTTCTGTTTCTCTCTGTTGTAGCATCGTTTTGTGGCGGGACTTTCTGGTCTCTGCGTTTCTTTTCGGAGGCTTTGTACTTCTCGTCTTTGCTCAAGACGAATTTTTCGCTCTTCGATTGTTTCACGCTTGCACCTTGCTCTTTCATACTCTCTTCGTTTTTGAAGACGAGCTTCATTCAGTTTTTCAGCTTCCAAATTCATTTTCTTTAACACAGAATGAATCAATATGATCCATTCAATTCGACATTTGTTCAAAGTTTAGTTCAAATCTGTCGCGATGCACGCATCCTTTATAAGGAACGAACTGCCTTATAAGGAGTAGCATAGTTTTCCGTTAGTCTTTACATGAAGTGTTGTCCGCCTCTTGACTGACTGACAGACGAACCTTCACTCGATCAAATGAAGAGCCTCCGGCAAAAACGGTCCATGTGATATTTTTTGTCCAAAACTTAACTTTGGCCAAAATGCGCTGTAATTCCGCATACTGATTGATACTTATGTAAATAAAATGTCCCTGTATTTTGTTTTTCAGATTTTGGGCTTGTTTCCGAGATATTTGCTTGCATTTGTGGTAAGCGCTGCGTACACTTAAACAAAAGAATACTGGCCCTCCGCTCCCAAGGGGACCCTCTGGCAGCAGTTGTGAATATTCATTACCGATACATGCATTGTTCCGGGTGTTTTGATTCCGGGTGACACGCGCAGGCAAGCTTTTTCCTGCGGAAACTGGCGCGGGTGTACGCTCCACTGAATCCCTTTGTATTTTTTAATTGTGTGGCAAAACAGCTTCCAGCGGAGTTTTTTAAAAACGTTAAGACGCAGAAGCAAAGGTTAAGCTACAAATTTTTAGACTTTGCAGTTCTATAGTTTTTCTCTTCCTGAGCTTTTGCACCTACCACTTTCCTCCTTGCACCCGTGGTGAAAATATTGCAAATGAATTCGTCCTTGTCAGAGTGATTTCATCGCCATAGCGGCCGTTTAGTACTGGGCCAGCTGCATTCCGTGAAAGTCGTAGATAGTATAAAAGGACAATATACTTAAGGTGAAAGGACCGGTCAAGCATTGCAACGAAAAGGAAAGCTCTAAGGTTAATTTAAGTTAATATATTGACCTCAGTGATCGGATTCTGAACAAGATAAACAAAGCGTATGAACTGATGACGTCACCAACGCAATGCGTTTGTCAGCTCTGTCATGTGAACCAGCCTTTATGTGCGACACTTCGTTGACGGCAGTGGCTCAAACGTCTGTTCTCTGCTTCAATCAGTCTCGTATTCTTCCATAAACGCCATTTCGCACTGACACTCAGCCATTCATTCATTGTCGGTTGCAAAATATATTCGCAACGCCAACGCGATTTCGATATTTCAAGCTTCGGGGAGAGATGATCTATGCGACGATTTTTCTACGAATTTAACTTTGGTCCCGAATGCGCTGTAACTTCGCATACTGACTGATACTGATCTCAATATTACCTAAATTTTTCCTGGTATTCTTAGCCTGCATAGCTGATGGTAGTTTGTTGAGGTGGGTGAACGCAACCCCGCCATTTCGCATTCCAAAAGAGTGGGAGGGTGAGCGACAAACTAAGGAGGGAAAAGAGGGGGGGGTGAAAGGGAAAAGCCTGACGTCAGGATTTGTTTTCATTGGAGTCCGAGTGTATGAAACAAACAAACAAACGCAAAAAATACAGGCAAGGAATCAACAGGATCGAAAGGACTTGAACTGGTCAACTATCGCAATGTAGAACATTATTTTAATAACTTAATAACTGCCTTACCTGAACTCCCCATACAGTCTTGTATTTACGGAATGCTGTTTTGCAGTGCTGAGTGTTTCACAATAATCTGATACAAAAAAGACCCGAAAGAAGAAGAACAAGAACAAGAACAAGAAGAAAGATTAAAAGCTCTGATGTAGAGACTCGAACACCTGTCTTGTCGCCCAATAATCTGATCGTATGTCTGGTAAATTCTGCTATGGCAGAAGAAATAAAAGCCAAGCCAAAAAAGAATAACGAAACGAAATGGAAAAGGATGGAGCGAAGGCTTCTTGGAAGAATGAAGATTGCAACCACCTTACTGGTCGCTACAAGCATGGGTTTCGAGTGCGGAACCGCACAGTAGTCCACGGGACTGGCCTTTGTGGCCAATGATGTACAGGCTTAATTTTGATACTGAAGCCTATGTCAGTTAATGAGTAACACTTTCTTCAAACAAGAGCGGCGGCTGGGTCAAGGCGACTAACCAAACTGAAGCTCAAAACGTTTTAATACAAAAGTAGTAGTTTTTGATTTGAGCCCCTATCCATAACAAACGCGTACTCTCTGCTTCAGTCAGTCTCGTATTCAAATTACCTAAAATCTTCCTAGTATTTTTAGCCTGCGTAGCTGGCGGTAGTTTGTTGAGGCAGGTGAACGCAACCCCCCCATTTCGCGTGTCAAAAGAGTAGGAGAGCGAGCGACAAACTAAGGAGAGGGGAGGGCAGGATTTGTTTTCATTGGAGTCCAAGTATATGAAAGAAACAAATAAACAAACAAAAAATACAGACAAGGAAACAACAGGATTGAAAGGTCTTGAACTGGTCGACTATCGAAATGTAGAACATTTTTATTTTGTTGTAAAACACTGAAAGTCTATGTCCATGTGTGATCTAGAGTAAGCTTAAAACACCGCAAAAACGGCAAAGATTGAAGAAGAAGAAGAAGAAAAGCCCACAGCACTGAGTGTTCCCAGGCAGTCACCCATCCAAGTACTAACCCCGCCCGACCGGGCTTAACTTCAGTGAACCGGTGTTATCCGCGGTGGTGTGGCCGTAGGCAGTAAAATATGTGCGAAAATTGGAAAGTAGACTCAGCGAGCCCACGTAAACACTGGCTGTAAGATGGGGCAGGAAAACGGTTACAAATACAGTGAAGAATGTATCTGAATGTTGAAATATTAGCGAAAACAAAAGCTCCTGTGGATTATGCATTGCGCATACCGTAACATCTGTATAAACTACCATCCCACACGTAGTAGTGATAAAAAAGAGTACTTAAAATTTTCACAAGAACAGAGGGTTTAAGAATGGATAAAGAATTTAAAGTTCCGAATCCCGCCTGTGCCGTGCTTGAAACGGGAGAAAGCGCTTTGGGGAAAGGCGCTCCTTGACGCCATAAATACATCCAAAAAGCAGTTTCAACCGGGGGGCCTTTTGGCCTCCCTCCCGACAAAAAAAGGACAAAAACTTTTCACTTTCAGCTCGAAATTTACGACGGAAAGTTGGCGGACCTTTTAGAACACACAACGTGCGAAGCAACTTTATCATTTACAATGTTTCCGACAAAAACTTGTAACTTCTGACTATCAAAACAGAAATTCTCCTGTAATATCATGGAATAATATGGTAACTGAGTGAGAGTTTACTTAGAGGTTTGATAAGATTCCAAATTCTCCATACTATATTATACTGTGTGGGGTCCTATCAAAGAGCACTGACATTTAGCAGCTCTTGGGCTAAAAGTAAAGGTGCAGAAAAAGGTGTGGACTTCTCTGCAACCATCTTTACATTTTGTATCATCCGGGAAGGAAAGAGATGTTATGAAGTATATTTTTAAGAGTATGACAAGGTAAAGATCAAGATCACGAGTCAGTTGGACAAGACCTGCGAATAAAGCTTTTGCTGATGCGTCCGCGTGTTTTTGTCGTGTTCTTTCTTCAAGTAATGTAAACTATTGGGCTAAACGTGTTCTTGTCATATCAGATAGGCACGGCACTGCAGTTACAAAACCCCCTGCTCATTATTTTTACTTTGACAACTTCTGGCCAACTTAATACCGGGCGGCATTTTACCACAAACCCAGTCCACACTTCCGGCAAAGCTGAAGCTAAGATTGCAACATGTCTTTAACAAACACTGACGTCAGATTTCAAGGGATGACTAATGACAAGAAAAAAATTCTAAGGGTTTCATAAAATTTAGCAATAATCGGATTGTCCTTGTGTTTTAAAGTAATTGACTCGTGACTTGAGACAAGAACCAGATAAAAGAGTTGACGTCGGAAATAGCCCGTGTGTCAGCACAATGTGTGGGCGTCCTCAGACTCTCTGATGCGACAACGAGAGGGGAGAGAGGTTTTTTCCTGATGAAGTATCATCAATTAGATCACCATCCATCATAATCACATAAATTTAGGGATTTCTTGTTGAACCTTTTCACAGGCGCGCCGCTCAATGGCCCCTGATCTAGTCTGATTGTTTTTCACTTTGTCGCAAACATGCTCTACATTTCGATACTTGACCTGTTATGTGCAAAACAATGCGGCAAGCATATAAGATGAAGAAATAAAATAGAAAGAGATTATTAAAAGGGAAGGAGAGCAATACGGCGGAGTATTTTTACGAGTATTTTTACAAATGACGAGTAAAAATACAGCCGTATTGCACAACTTTTCGTGTTTGTTTATTATACGACGAACGAAGCTGGACAAACGTTCTCGCCACGCGCAAAACGGAACAAAAAATGACGCGTTGGTTTCTAACGAGTGCAATACGCTCCCATCTTTGCACTCGTTTTGACCCGTATTTGCACTCAAAAATGTAAAGTCATGTAAAAAATGAAGAATTAGAATATAGTAGCACAAAAATATTGCCCAGTGGTGTGCTGTTCTTCGTCTGACAAGATTACTGACAAGATTACTGGCCGGAGATTTGAAGGAGTGGTTTTTAATCTCATTTGACAGCTGGTCCTCAGAGACACCAGGAAATCGCTATGCCGGTAAGTTGCCGGTCTGTTGTCTTGCTTGAATTCTCGTGTATCTATACTTACACTTTGTTTTAATTCTAGTCTGAAGGGACAGGAGAGGAGTTATTGCCGCCCCTGGCTGTCCTCCAGGGTGCAATAGAAGAATTGTTGGAAATCCTCGCGCAAGTGAGTACACCCAAAATGATTACCACATGTCCGATGTCCTTTGAGAAAGTAACAAACTTATCTTTCCTTTACTTGCAGTATTTTCCAGAGTCAAGTCCAGAAGAAAGAATGTAAGAAATATTTTATGTGCTGGAGTGTCCTATAGTCTGTTTTGAAGTCTGTTTTGAGTAGTCTAATCTGATTGTCATTTAGACTGTTTCCTGCAGTTTGTTACTAGTGCTTATTCTTGGCACTGAAGTGCAAGAAAAGCGCTTGTATCACAACAGAGGAAGATCCTAAGCCTTCTTGGTTTTCTTTCAAGGATTTTCTTATGGAGATCATAATTGATTATTTAAACGCCACATTGGTGCCACATTGAGGTGAGTTAACAGCCCCGAGACCAAAATGTGCGATTTTTCGACACTCTTTCAGAAGGAAAAACATTTAGCCCTCAGACCTGTACATTACTGTGTTCGTTAAAACCGAGCATAGGATTAGGGTGACAAGATGTATGTCCAGGAATTCCGCCTGTTAATATAGTTTCATTTTTTCCCCCTGAAATAGATCCTCTGATGAAAATACAAAAAAACTAAACTACTGTAGCTTTTCAAGCCTTGAGAATCTTTGCAGTCACTACTAAATTATCCATCGTACTTCACAATAAAAACCACATCGTTTAAGCATTTTAATTATAGAACTTTGAGGCAAAGATTTGAGCCATGAGATCCTGAACTAGTAATTCTCATCACTATGTTGATAATAATATATTGTAGCTCTTGAGAATTTGTTATATCTGACCAATCTCAGTGGAGTCATAGATGCCAAGACTCGGAAATCGCCATTGTAATGGTCGGTTAGCAAGCTATGAGTCATACAATGCACACACTTCACTGTTTATTGTTCACGGTGAACTGTGTAAACAAGCAGTACGTCTCCACTGGTGATTTCAACGTCGCTGGCGCTTCTGAATTTTTTTATGACAGAAAATCCAATCTATCACTATTACGGCAATGATGAACGAGGATGATCACAGTGCTTATGATTACGATGCTGATGATGAATGATGGCGATGATATTGATAATGATGATGATGGTGATGATGATGATTACAAATAAATGATGCTGGATGATGAAACAGACTGAGAAATAAATGAGATGGCGACTGAAATCAAACAGTACATGTAAATACTTGGGATCACTTTTTCTGAGTGTCGTTTATTCATGTGAAAACCCTGGGGTTATTAAATTTGTAAAACAACTGTTCAGCAAAGCAACATAGAATTTGTACCGCTCAAATTCAAACTTTGTACACAGACTACCTTTTTGGATCCTTGTTGTCTCAGAAACGCGATTGACTAGACGGAAGCAACGGCTCTGGCTAGTGTCCTTTGACGAGAGCACACACGATCAGCTACTAAAGAAAAATTTGGACATCTGGCAAGCCAGGAACGTGTTGAGAAATCGGCAGTGTAAGACTCTTGTTCATCCGGATCATATATAGCAACTCAAAAAAACGACTCGAAAAAAAAAGAAAAACAACTTCGAACAGCAACTGTAAAAAACATGGTTGAAAACAGCCTTCGCCAAAATAAATATTGCGGCCTCTTTGCAAAAATATTATCGTCTAAGACTGATACAAAATTTCTCTACTATAGAATTTTCGTATCTTACTCGAAAAGAACCAGCTTCAAATTCCACCTCTTCAAAATGTAATGAAGATTTGCTTTCTCAATTTATCACATTTGCCATTTTATAGATTTAAATGTAAAATAAAAGCTAAAAGGTCAAGCTTTAAAAACAAAAACCTATCTAAAGTAAATTGGAACAGCAACTATAAAAAATGAAGAAACTGTGACATAATGTGCTGGTGTTAGGCCAACACAGATGAAAATTCGATTCAATTTGCTAAATCTAAATTTTTACATTTTACTCAAAAAGAACCAGTCCGAGCAGATTAGCCGGCAGCGGCAGTTTTAACGCATTTTTCGTCTTGTCAGGCTTGAGGTGTTCCCTCACAGCTGCAGAGCACTGCAGCTAAAGAGACCGAGGCTGTCGTTTAATGTTCTCCATCCATTTACGAAGTCTGCTGTTGGTTGCAAAGTGCTCCGGTGTAAGTCCGAGACAATCCTCCACATATAAATTTGCATTTGCTTGTATAAGCCTCTTTATGCAATAACCGTGGTTGTGCCTTGACGCGAGATGCAAAGGTGTGTCATTGTATGACGTACCTTCTTCAAGGAGTACCGTTGTTGCATTCACATTTGCCCCATATCTGATTAGAGAGTCGACACAAATTGTGTGTCCATACAATGCGGCAGAATGGAGCGCCGTCCAACCCTCTCCTGTGGCCGAGTTGACGTCCGTCCCTTTGGCCAAAAGGGGCGGACGTCAACTCAGCCACAGGAGAGGGTTGGACGGCGCATTTCGATACTTGACCTGTTATGTGCAAAACAATGCGGCAAGCATATAAGATGAAATAAAATAGAAAGAGATTATTAAAAGGGAAGGAGAGCAATCCGGCGGAGTATTTTTACGAGTATTTTTACGAGTATTTTTACAAATGACGAGTAAAAATACAGCCGTATTGCACAACTTTTCGTGTTTGTTTATTATACGACGAACGAAGCTGAACAAATGTTCTCGCCGCGCGCAAAACGGAACAAAAAATGACGCATTGGTTCCTAACGAGTGCAATACGCTCCCATCTTTGCACTCGTTTTGACCCGTATTTGCACTCAAAAATGTAAAGTCATGTAAAAAATGAAGAAATAGATAGTAGCACAAAAATATTGCCCAGTGGTGTGCTGTTCTTCGTCTGACAAGATTACTGACAAGATTACTGGCCGAAGATTTGAAGGAGTGGTTTTTAATCTCATTTGACAGCTGGTCCTCAGAGACACCAGGAAATCGCTATGCCGATAAGTTGCCGGTCTGTTGTCTTGCTTGAATTCTCGTGTATCTATACTTACACTTTGTTTTAATTCTAGTCTGAAGGGACAGGAGAGGAGTTATTGCCGCCCCTGGCTGTCCTCCAGGGTGCAATAGAAGAATTGTTGGAAATCCTCGCACAAGTGAGTACACCCAATCCGATGTCCTTTGAGAAAGTAACAAACTTATCTTTCCTTTACTTGCAGTATTTTCCAGAGTCAAGTCCAGAAGAAAGAATGTAAGAAATATTTTATGTGCTGGAGTGTCCTATAGTCTATTTTGAAGTCTGTTTTGAGTAGTCTAATCTGATTGTCATTTAGGCTGTTTCCTGCAGTTTGTTACTAGTGCTTATTCTTGGCACTGAAGTGCAAGAAAAGCGCTTGTATCACAACAGAGGAAAATCCTAAGCCTTCTTGGTTTTCTTTCAAGGATTTTCTTATGGAGATCATAATTGATCATTTAAACGCCACATTGGTGCCACATTGAGGTGAGATAACAGCCCCGAGACCAAAATGTGCGATTTTTCGACACTCTTTCAGAAGGAAAAACATTTAGCCCTCAGACCTGTACATTACTGTGTTCGTTAAAACCGAGCATAGGATTAGGGTGACAAGATGTATGTCCAGGAATTCGGCCTGTTAATATAGTTTCATTTTTTCCCCCTGAAATAGATCCTCTGATGAAAATACAAAAAAACTAAACTACTGTAGCTTTTCAAGCCTTGAGAATCTTTGCAGTCACTACTAAATTATCCATCGTACTTCACAATAAAAACCACATCGTTTAAGCATTTTAATTATAGAACTTTGAGGCAAAGATTTGAGCCATGAGATCCTGAACTAGTAATTTTCATCACTATGTTGATAATAATATATTGTAGCTCTTGAGAATTTGTTATATCTGACCAATCTCAGTGGAATCATAGATCCCAAGACTCGGAAATCGCCATTGTAATGGTCAGTTAGCAAGCTATGAGTCATACAATGCACACACTTCACTGTTTATTGTTCACGGTGAACTGTGTAAACAAGCAGTACGTCTCCACTGGTGATTTCAACGTCGCTGGCCTGGAAAGATCTGGAAGATTATCAAGTCTTTGACTGGATCCAGTAAAAAGGTGCTAAATGTGAATGATCTAACAAGCAGCACAGACAGCGACCACCTGGTTGAGGAGCCAGCAGAAGCCTTTAATGCTCACTTTTCATCAATTGCAGACAAACTGAGGTCACTCCTGCCCAATGTAGAGTTTGACATTACTAGGCTCAAATATTTTGTTCTGTCCAAAAAGGATCCTGATGTTACATTCAAAATTCCACCAATATCCAAAGGCTTTGTTGTCGATAGTCTTTCAAGTTTGAGTGTAAACAAGGCAACCGGTGCTGACAAATACAGTTCCAAGATGTTAAAAGTTACTGCTCCTTTCATTACGCCATCTGTTTCCAAACTGAACAACATTTCGCTCCAGACTTCTGTTTTTCCGCAGCGGTGGAAAACTGCCAAGGTAACACCGCTATATAAGAATCCAGCGTAAACAACTATCAGCCAATATCTGTTACCAGTGATGTCGAAGCTCATTGAGCTCTTTGTGATAACAACTTGTTGTATCACCGACAATCTGGCTTCCATAAACACCACAGTACCGAGACAGCTCTTGTGCGGATTGTTGATGAGCTATTATTCAACTTGGACAAGAATAGGGTTAGCAGTATAATGATTGACTACTCCAAGGCCTTTGATATGATAGGCCATGAACTGCTGCTAGCGAAGCTCTAAGCCTATGGGGTGACAGACACTTCTCTTACTTGGTTCAAATCCTACATATTCTCAAGGCAACAGTTTGCCCATTTAGATGGTAAGGCTTCATCTTGCATGTCTGTTCCCTATGGAGTACCTCAAGGTAGTATAATTGGCCCACTGCTGTTTGTACTCTACATAAATGATCTTCCACTTCATCTGAGCTCCACTGACGTGTCTCCTGACCTGTATGCTGACGATATGACTCTTATCACCTCAGCTGACATCAGTTCCTTTGACACCTTAAGGGCCTCGCTGTGCAGCTCATTGCGAGACATTGATGATTGGGCAACCATGAACAAATTGCCCTTAAATGCGGCCAAAACTAAAACACTCCTCGTTACAGGGAAGCGTTTAAAAGACAAAATCGGGGTCAAACACCTTAATTTGCGGACGACAAACGGCAATGTACTCGAGCAAGTTGATTTGGCTATACTTCTTGGTGTTGAAATTGACAGAGAGCTTGGTTTTGCTTTCCACATCGACAGACTTTGTAATAAGCTGTCTCAACGGATCGGGGTTCTCAACAGGATGAAGGCATGTCCATCTTTTACTCGACGAATGGCATACAACAACGCTGTGATTAGGCCTGTCATGAACTATGCCTCCGTGATTTGGTCTCTGTGCAGTAGTAAGGACAACCTTAACGAGGTGTTACGTCTCCAAAAGGAGGGCAGCCAGAGTCATTCTTGATGCTCCCCCCAAGCCCCCTCAGTCGAACTTTTTAATAAACTCAAATGGATCCCCTCTTATGAAGAAGCTAAGATTAAACAATCTGTATTAGCTTATAAAAGGACTAAAAATTCAGTTCCGAAATATTTAATGGACACACTGAAGCTGAACAGTGACGTGCACAAACGCTCTACCCAGTATTCTAATTTTAATCTTTTATGTCCAAATTTTAATAGAAAGACTGAAGGTGGTAAGACTTTCACTGTTACCACTACACAGCTATGGAACACTATTGATTTAAACATCCGTAAATTGCCAAGTGTTAGGTCTTTTAGAAACGCACTTAAGTCGAATATTTAAACAGTCAACAGGATTTAGCACATTTTAATCCATAATTTTATTTTCGTATGTTAGTTGTTATTGCTTTTACAATACCTACATTGTATTTTAATCTTAGCATAGGTTTTTATATTGTATTATAGGTTGAGGGCTACTTGTTTGTTAGTACTTTGTACTATTTTGTGATACCCTCATTAAATAAAGTCTTTACTTACTTACTTACACCTAGATACGTATCCCCAAGGAAACCCCTGAGGGAGTTAAGTAATGGTTCAGATTACAAGGATAGTATGCAGCGGCAACGCATGCTCAGTAGCGCGCGGTTTAATTAGATTTATCAATTATTTTCCGCCTTTGTGATTGGCTGGAATCACATTTTTTACGATTTTTGCACGAATAAACCCGATAAAGTCCGATTCCTTTGTGTCTTTTGTCGACTTATACGTCATGCTATTGTTCCTGCCTCTTTCGTAAGATTCGTATGTGGGGAACCGACTGAACCCGAACAAACGAAAACGGCGGCCATATTGAACCTGTCGAAGTGAGATCGTTTAGTGGATATTACAGCTCGTGTTGTTGAAAAATTGAAGGTTAATTTACGTTCGTAGTCGGTTGATCAAGTGCTTGAATCAATATTCATGTAGTTATTCATGTAGCTGTTTTTTGTGATAAATGCCGTTCGCTGGTACGTGCCGATGCGTGAAGCATCAGGAATGGCACCATGTGGACCACACCAAACTCAGGGCCACCACCTTCCAGGAGGAAAGGTATTGTTTCAGCGACAAGAAACACGGGAAAAGGAAGCGCAAAATTTGCTTTGCGTGCCGAAACCGAATTCATGTGGAGGAAAAGTGCCGTAGACTCGAAGAAACAGAGGTGAGTAGCGACAGACCACGCCACATGTTTTCTCACCTTTTTCGTGTTTGCGTTCAAAAACTGGTATATAAACGGGAGTGTTTTTCTTCTCTTTAGGATGGCACAGGCATTGAATGTGCAGCTTTAGAGCTTGATCAAGAAACATTTCAAGAGCATCTGCCTGCACACGTAAGTAAACTGCAAAGTGTGATACAGTTGTTTTGTATAACGCTCGCAAAAATACGCCTGTACCTGTGCTCTTTGCTTCAAATTGAAGCAGTATTTGACGTCAAGATGTTTGTGTATGTTCTGCTTAGGTGTAGAGTGTCGATCTGAAAGCTATCATTGCATCTGAAACCTACTGAGTTATTGATGAAACAGGTTTTCTCAACCATCAGAAGACTAAAGTTTTCATGTGTAAAGAAAATAAATGTATTTCTTGGAATGGAAGTTCTTTTTGCTGACTGGAAACAACTTTTTTCCCCCTAGGCTGCTGATAGTGTTGATACAGTTGAGAGTCAAGATAGCTGGAATGGATATCTCCCTCGCTTTATGACGAGAGGCACACAAATGCCATGCCTTCCTTTGTTGCCCTATAAGGATGCCCAAGAGAGGACCAAGAGAGATATGAGGTTAGCGGTTACTGAAACAACAAAGGTCACTGCCCTCAAATTTGTTCATAATGAAAGTGAACATTTAACGGAACTCATTGGTGATACCATTCAGAGCAAAGGCTGGAGACAAATTTTTGGAACTACATGTACTGTTAAACCACGTGTATGTGAGAAGAACTTTGTTTATGTGTTGGCAAAAGAGTACAAGACTTGTAAGGAAAAGGAAACTGTCCAGAAAGTTAGGGAAAATGCAAAGCATCAAAAGCAGAAGCTTTTGATTGGCAATACAAAGGCCAAAAGCCGAATTTCATTGGCTGGAGAAACACCAGGTGATGCCACATCACGTGTGGAGGCAGCCAAGATGGTGGGGAGGTTACGCCATTATGGGGATGAAAAGCGGCGGCTACTGTCAATTGTTGCTCCTGATTACTCATACGCCTGCCTTCAAAAGGTATTTGGCTGCTCTCCGAATACTGTAACTGCTGCAAGAGTCCATTGCATCTTGTTTGGACGTGGTGGTGTCCCTCCCCCTCATCTAAAGTTCAAGAGACAGAGATTGAGCCCTGACATCATCGAAGAGCTAACTGAGTTCCTTCATCGAGATGACATCACCAGAGCTTGTTCATGCCGCAGTGTGATGGTTGACAAGGAGGAAACTGCTGTACGGTACTGGCAGGATTCCATCAAGGGCATTGTCCAGCAGTATCTCCTTCAATGCCCAAATGGTGTCAAGAGAACCTATGTGTACACTCACCTCCCAAAGAACTTCCGCATGAACACTATGCTGGCTGGTCTTTGTAACCTGTGTGATGACTTTGGCCACTCCAATTTTGATGCCATGTGTACCCTTGCACAGGAAATATCTAATCTGCCAGGGCACAACCTTGATCATGCAGCAGTGAGAAAGAACCTGCGGGAGCATCAGACATTCCTGAAGAGGAAATTTTCAAAGTTACTTCAGCGGCACTCCCCTTGTCTTGAACTGTGCATGAGCCATGCATTGGGAACATGCTCAGAGGAGCATCCAGACACAGTGGAATATATTTCGCTGTTCTATAGTAGCTGTGAAAGTCTTGAAGAGGCTTTGGAAACTTCATCATGTGGTCTACCAATGAAAGTGAAGCTGAAGGAAAAGCTGAATGAGTCAGTGAACAGGCATCTGGACTACACTGGGCATCTCATTCGCACCAAACATCAATCAGATTACTACTACTATGTCCTAAAGAACCTAAAGCCTGGGGAATGTGTTGTTATAATTGACTACAAGATGAAGCTGGAGCTTGGGAAAAGGACAAGAGAAATCCAGAGAGACTGGTATGGGAAAAGAGGAATTTCACTTCATGGGTTCTACGTCATTGCCCAAGTCAGTGAAGATGATCGCTCAGCAGAGGTGATCGACCTGTGGAGTGAAGACACCAAGCAAGACACCTGGTTTACTCAAAGTGCCCTTGACATTGGATTGAGCTGGTTGGAGAATGCTTTCCCAGGCTTCCAAGTTTATTTATTATCTGGTGAGTGAAAGTATCTAAATATTACTATGATGTGGAAATTCATGTAACCATGTACTTTATGCAATTTTTATTGCTATTGACCTGGGCAAGCTTGTCCTATCTTAAAACACATCAAAGAAGTTGTGTTGTGAGAGAAACCTCCCATTTTCATGCTTACAGATGTCAAAAACATTTATACCTAATTCAGGATTAGCCTAATCGTGCTTTGAACAACTGGGCCCTGTTCTGGTGCAAGCACATAAACATCTGGCCCTTTTTGTGAAAATACAAGGCAGATGGTGTCTAAATTAGAGAAGGACTTTAGTAGATGTCAAGGACATCACCTCCAAGCTTTCTTAAATTGCTCTTTGTTGGATTACTTTGAGTATACATCTAAACTGGCTCTTTTTTGTTCTGTTTACTTGTCAGACAATGGACCCCACTATCACAACACTGGGTTTCTGTTGTATTTGGCAGAAGTCAACAGTGCCTTCAATCTGACTCTCCTACAGTACAACAACTTTGAAGCTGGAGAAGGCAAAACAGTGCTGGATACACATTTCGCCCACATTAGCCACAAGATTGTTCGTTGGGTACGGGTTGGAAATGATTTGGTGTCTGGTGGACAACTGTCTGATCTCATACGGGTAAGTCTACATTTTAGAAAATCAAAACCATTGAATTATGCAGTCTTGAGAACCGGTACTTTGACATGTATATTCCTGCAGAACAGGATAAGTACATATTCAGAAACCTGACAGTTCTCAGTATCTCATTGAAGATGACAATCTTTAAGAAAGGTTTTGTGTGTCTTGTAGAGTATCAAGAATACCACCTGCTTGGAGCTGCTGATTGACAGGGAGAGAGCACCAAAGAAGATTGGTACCCTGAAAGACATCTCCCTGTTTGGAAGCTTCTCATTTCCAGTGGAAGGAGAGCAAGCTGGTGGACTTGTGGCGACATCTCTAGCAGGCACCGGAAAGGTCTTAAAAAAGACTAAGTCACAGCTCCAGGCATTGTCAGGAAGAATAAATCCCATAGCTGGTTCCACAGGGGCAACTGTCAATGATGGATCTGTGCCTGAGGCCAGAACTGTTGGTCAATTTCAAGGATCAGGTGAAGTGTACAGCATACACTTTGTGCAACATTCACCAGAAGCTCTGGAAACCCCTAACCTGGTGACAGTGCCTGATTATCCACATAAAGAGCGACAGCCAGGGAAGGAGTTTGCTGTAAAAAAGGGTGGAGCAAAACGTGTGACCTTCACCATTGCCCAGAAAGAAGTCATGATAGAGTTTTATGACCGCCAAGCTAATGGTGGTATCCGAGCCAATGCCAAGGATGCCATTGAGGTGATGAGACAGCGCGGTATTGATCCACTGAAGGAGAATCAAATTCGCAGCTGGTGGAGTACTTACCATCAGAAGAGGAAAGCAGCATTGAACATCCTGGCTGAAGAAGTCTCCACACTAAACTCCAGAGATAGCAATGCACCAGGAGGTCTATCAGAGCCAGTCACCACCGCACCACCACCACCAACCAGGCCAGTCTCCACCACACCACCACCAACCAGGCCAGTCACCAGCACACCACCACCAATCAGGCCAGTCACCAGCACACCACCACCAATCAGGCCAGTCACCAGCACACCACCACCAACCAGGCCAGTCACCAGCACACCACCACCAATCAGGCCAGTCACCAGCACACCACCACCAACCAGGCCAGTCACCAGCACACCACCAACCGGGTTGCAGTTCAGCAGTAGCATGACTCGCCAGTCAGAAGATCATGTTGGACATTTAGGATGTAACAGCTTGCACACACCTGTTGTCATTGAGTGGCAATTTCCTGTTGATTTTAGCCAGTCCACAATTTTTGGTAGATCAGGGAGTAATGCTTGTACTTTCATTGCCTTGTGTTTTGGTAATTATTACAATTATTTTTGTCTTCAGCCTCCAGTGAATGCCTTTTTGTTGGACAATTGGCGGTTAGCCCTCAAGAATTCAATTCTTAAAGGGAATGAAATTCATGATGATGTGTTCGAGGGTGGTGCGGTGAATGTTTCTGTTCAGGAAGCTGTTGAAGTAGCTGGTGGAGACTGCTGTGTCAATAAGATAGAGCATCAGTATGATATTTTTGGTACACAATGTACACAGCAGATGTCAACAGCTCTAAATCTTGCATGTACTAGCGGACATAAATGCCATGTAATTGTAACTTCTGGCCGTTCAATGTTATTTATTGTAAATACAGATGGTTCCTGCATGTTTGTTGATTCGCACCAACACAAGGATAGCGGTGCTGTCATTTCATATGCACCACCTGGACATGCTAATTACCCGGCATTGTGGTTTTCAAGGATGTATTTATCCACTTCGGCCACAGAAATTAGCTCAGCCTCTGTTATTTCTGTGTCCTATTTATGATAAAAGATTCTTAGCACTAACAAGATCAAACCACAACTAGATCAAACGTTGGCATTTATTTTATCATCATCACTGTACATAAATAAACTTATTCAAACGTGTCTCAATCCCACTTCTATTTCATTTATCAGACAGGCCAACACGAAACGAATTTGATCACATGAAAAGTAGCCATACAATGAATCGCGCCCCTGTTCTACAGTTCAATATCGTTGATAATGCAGGCCAAAACGAACCGAATTTGATTATAAGAGACTTCTGCCTGTAGGGAGTCGTGTATTGTGCGCAGTTTCCTGTCGCCGTTCTCCTCTATACTCCTCCGCACTCGCTGAAAAGTTGTAGTCGTGACGTTCAGGTTGGAGGCTATGACATCGTAATCTAGTGGCTGCCCTGCTGCCAGACAATCGATCGCGTAAATTTCAATGGTGGCCTTCGCGATTCCCATTTCGCACGAAATCGTTTGGAAATCTTTTCCAGCCATGAAGCGCGAAGCAACACTTAGCTTCCTGCGGATGGCGAATTTTTGCCATACAGTTGGTACAAATGGCTCTTCTGCAAATCAAGGAAGCATAATTTAGAAAGACCAGGCGCGAACGAGCAAATTTCGCGTGGTATCAATACTTACTCTGGTTTCGATCTTCATCTTTTTGGGTCTTCCATATTTGACTCTGATGTTCGTTTCCTGATGAATATAGCAAATAAATAAGACATCGGACCGCTGACTGAGTTCCCACTCGAAGGATCAATACAACGACAACCCACCTTTCAGCCATTTTACATTTGACACAGTGCAACGAGAGCAAAGAGCGATATTATTTTCTGAATTGAGCTTCTTCTCCGGCACGTGTAGCAATCACCCGACAAAGACGATTGTTTGGCGCCATGAGTTGACCGAGCCGAACCAATAGCGTTACACTTGCGGTAGGCAAATGTCATTTGCGTCAAGTGAAATGAAACAGACACCGCATCAGCTTTCAAGCTCGCGCAAAATGTCTCTCCAACGGAAAGTTCCCCACATGCAAATCGCCTGAAACTGCACAGAAGTAAAACACATTACTAAATCAACGATATTGTCTGCTTATTTTTCACTTCAACGCAAATTTCACGAAAATATCGGAGAAAACAATTTGAATTTGGCGCTTAATCGACCTTACTCCAATCGGAGATGCTCCTTTAATCGAATTTACACCTTCATCGCAAACGGCTCCGGCTGCCGGGGCCCCGCTGGTTGCACTATAGTTCTTATCTGAACCATTACTTAATTCACAAAGCTGCCAAGCTTCAATGGGGACCAGAAAAAATGCCTTTGAAAAGCTAAAAGAAAGCATCTCCAATGACAACACTATGGCTTTCTTCAACCCAACCCTACCTACAATGCCAACACCTCTAGTCATAGTGTCTAGACATACTTCTCTCTGTACTCTAAAGACTAATAAACTTGTCATTGCTAGTCATGGAAGAATGAAGATGCGTGCATCTCGGCTCCCGAAAGAAAATCCTATTTTCCAGGCTAAAGCAGTACATGGCGGATTTTCTTCACGGACAAAAAAGACAGACAAGAAGTAGCATCAGTAGCGGCTCCAAGAGCGACAATAAATCCCCTAGCGAGAAACGAATTTGCAAATCACGCAATGAGGCAACCGAGCAACAGGAGGCCATATTGGTAAGCGAAAAAGACGAAGTGCTAACAGCTTTAAAGATTAATTCGCCTTTATCTAAACGAGAAGGCAACTGGGTTCGAGTTCCGACCGCAAAGGCGCTTGGGACTGTGTTGATTGACAGAATCTTGAAAATGGCGTCTTCAACTAGCGATTCACCAAAAGAAAAGGTCTTCCTTACCGAGGATGATATCCCAGGAGCCAAAATATTTTGCCACAAAATCCTGAAGATCCCAAAGAGGATCCTGTCAGTGGAGGTGACGTGTGTGATCATGATGCAGTCAATGATGAGTTACTTTCTCCTCTGAAAGAACAGCCAATAAGCCCCTCTGTGTTAAGGCAAAGATGCGAGGTCAAGAGGAAACTCCAGTTAGCAAAAGAGAAATTTCTGAAGCTGAGAAGTCTACAAGGGACCAGTCCAACAATGCATCTTGGTATGCATTACGGAAGTACAGGATCACAGCATCAAAGTGCCATCGTGTTGCAACATTACGGGAAACAACATCTCCAACTAAAGCAATCAGAGATGTATTGAGGCTGAATACACCATACCAGTCAGAAAGCATGAAAGCAGGTCTTGAAATGGAAGACAAAATTATCAAGAGGTACACAGAGGTGATGGAACAGAAAGGGCACACTGGTGTCACTGTTACTAGATGTGGGTTCTTTATCAGCAAGGACCATGGATTTCTAGGTGCTTCACCAGGTGGTCTTGTTTCAGACCCCTCTTCAGTGGAGTCAAGAGAACTCATAGAAGTGAAGTTTATTCAAGTAAAAGAGAATGAGAGTTTGAGTGAATCCTTGCTGAGAAAGAGAATTTGTGTAAAAACGGATGCATTGGAACTAAATCCCAAGCACAAGTATTATTATCAAGTACAACAACACATGTATGTGACTGAAATGAAATGGACTGATTTTGTTGTGCAGGGAACACAGAACAGTGAACTATTTTGCCAAAGGGTACAATTCTCAGCAGTGTTTTGGAAAGCAACTTTCCCTAAGCTCGAATTGTTCCATGACAGGTGGACTGCACCTGAAGTTGCATATCCCCGCATAAGGTATGGACTCCCGAAATGGGATATTTGCCCAGTTTAGAACTGCGGTATCAATGTTCCCAGTATATTTGTCCTTCATGACTTTCTGGCCTACTTTGTTAGTTATTCACTTTACATTGACTTGAGCATGATTATGTTATGACCCATGGTGACAAAATAAAATACAACATTATGATAAGTTGTTCTGGCTCTCATCCATTTAATAAAAGTGCAGTCATTATTCAACCAACAAACTGTATGAGTTTGCAATGTTTAACACACAACTGTACTATTATAACATCCTTCCTATATCAGTTAAAACATTTCAAAGTCAAAAACATTTCAGTACACTAATTGATCAAAGGTGGATGGAAATTGGACAATGCACTTACAACAATTAATATATCTGATGCTATTGGTGATAAATAGGAACTTTGTGATCAAAACTTTGCCAGTTCTTGATCCTTCCCATCAATCTCTCAACATGAATTCTCAAACTTGCCATTTTCTTGTTATGTTCAGTCTGCTCTTTAGAAAACTGTTTAGAGCCTTTGAGGAATGCTGGAATTACAAGTGTAGCCCCAAAAGAAGCTAGTTCATCTTGACAATTGAATCCTTTGTCAGCCATCAATTGGTCACCCTGGTTGAGCTTTGTCAAAAAACCACTCTGAACAGTGATTTCTTTATCTGAAGTGCTTTCCGGAAAAAAATCACTCACAAAGCACAATACTCCACTGGGAGTGATACCCAAGAGGGCCTTCATGGTGGTCTTCGACTTGTACGATGAATAACACACCGATTGTGCATCCAGAGATGAAGGCTTTTCCATCTCAATCTCAGTACAGTCGACGATAACAGTAAGGCTAGGGCATTATTTCTTGAAGACTCCTGGTGTGTAAAGTTTGATGACATCACTTGGAGGGATGTTGATCAGGGGTTCAAACTCACACCTGAGAAATCTAACCCATGTTCTTGTTACTCTGGACACTGTTGTTAGTGATACATTGAAGCGGTTTGCTAGGTCTCTCTCAAACAGTCCAAGTCTCAACCTCATCATGACAAGGTAAACTCTTGGAAAGAACTCAAGACTCTTGGCCTGCCAGGCTGCTTGTGCTGCTTATCAACATAAACTCTCTTGTGGTCATAGCTCATGTTCTTTGCTGATTCCTCAACAAGTTTATAGCACAAAAGCATAGCATTGTACTCAGGAAACCCAGTATAAAATGCAATATCTTCATCACTGTCACTGTATTTACCAATGTCAAATCTTGGATTGTCAAGTGCAAAGTTCAATCGACGAACCTCTTTCTTTAAATTCTCATTTTCAATCTTGAGCAATTCAGTTTTTTCTTTCAAAGCCAGCAATTCCATCTCCAAATCTCTAGACTTCCCAGCCAGCACCTGCTTTTCCTTTTCATACTTCTCCCTTTCTGGAAGTTCAACCATAGTAGGTGCAGTGTGAGTGCATTTTTCTTGAGCAGCGATGTGGCTGTCTGTCACCATGGATGCGTTGCTACCATCAGAGCCAGGTGAGTCTTTGGCCTGCTCCGGGATTTCTACATGAACCTCAGGACTTAAACACTTCCGTTTCTTCACCCTTTGAATTGTTTCACTGGATTGCAGCCTCATCAGCTCTCTTCTTTGCGTCTTTTCTTTACTTAGGGAAAAAGCGTTGGTAAATGGTT
Source organism: Plumapathes pennacea (assembly GCA_964036295.1). Lineage (NCBI taxonomy): Eukaryota > Metazoa > Cnidaria > Anthozoa > Antipatharia > Myriopathidae > Plumapathes > Plumapathes pennacea. The sequence continues at coordinate 24,703,828 of OZ038463.1, read as the reverse complement.
ATGACTCAATTTCTTTCCACCTTCAAAATGAGCCGAACAAACTCGCATGCACTCGAAATCCAATTTGAGCGTTTCATTCCTCAAAATGATTTTATAGGTCTTCCTCAGTTGTTTATCCTTTGGAATTCGGTAGAACTGGAGATCGGGTGCATTTCTGAAGCTGTTTGTACAGCCAGGAACACAACAGTTATAATGATGCGGCATACTCGCTAACACAAGATGGCGGATCTGTCCATCCAAACAGTCCCAAGCGCCTTTGTGGTCGGAACTCGAATCCAGTCACCTACTCATTTGGGAAAAGGTGAATTGGGAGCCAACTAACCTTAATCATAAAGAAACTAGAAAAAGTAGAGTGCAAACTCCAAGATGTAGTGACATCGGTGCCAAAACTTGAAAAGGCTGTGTGGAAAGTTCAGAGGTGACAAACCTCGAAAAGAAAACCACGGAAATCGAGAAATCGGTGATCGAGAAGGCAGTTTAAGCTTTCTAAATATGGAGGTGCAACAACTGAAGCACATGGAAGACATCAAAACACTAAATGATTGTATTATATATCAAGAAGTTTACAATCGAAGAGAAAATCTTCGCTTCATTGGTATAGGCTGAAGATACTCAAGTGGTGTATGAATTCCTAGAGGAGCTAGGGATAGAAGAGCCGCGCTACATTGAATTCCAACAGATTCATCGGGTCGGAAAGAAGAAGAGGAGGGTAACAAGACCAAATATCGCCAGGTTCTTACGATTTAAGGAATGAGAGTTGGTATTCAAGAAGGTGCGAGCACCAAGGGAACACCAAGAAGTGAAAGTGCTCATCGACCTACCCAAAGAGATCAGGGAAAGGCGGAAACAACAGTGGCCCAAAGTAAATCAAGCTAGACAAGAGGGAAAGTGTGCCGCCTTCAGTGGACCCAAACCTGACAAACTATTCATTGATGGAGTGTATGTCCCATTGTAGCTGCAAAATATCATAGCCTGAGGAGTCCGTGTGTGTATCCTTACAACCTGTTCATACTAAAATTGAGAGTGAAGCAGTAGACATTAAGTAGACGTATATTTGTAAAAATAGCTGTGCACGCCTTTGACTAAACTTTTGGGAGTCGGAGGTTCGGAAGCAAAACAAAGAGTACAAAAACAAAATTAGCCCCACATTCCAAGGGTCGCAATCAAGATGATTTCTTTGCGGCTTTTAAAGGAAGTTATTGTTTCTTCGTTAAGTATATTGTGCTTAGTTACTTTGTTGTCCCCATTGACTGTGCGTAAAAGTGAATTAGCTGTATTTTGTGCTGTATTGTGTACTGTGTTGGGGTTTAGAATGCATACTTCCAGGAGAGAAATACTGATGAGTGAAATAATATTTAAGGACAATTCAATTCAAAAGATAATGTAGACTTTAAAGTTTTCCAGAAAAAAGAAAAGCTCTCTTCATATGGTTAATCAAACAAAAGGTCGACATCATATTTCTGCAAGAAACACATAGCACAACAGAAGTAGAAGATTTATGGAGGACTCAATGGAAAGGTAAGATGATTTTCTCACACGGTTCGAATCATAGTTGTTTCAATACAAAATCTTGAATAGATACTTGCCCACGAATTCTTTCCTTCCTTTGTCTTCTTTTTGTAATGTGGAGGACGAATCCCTTACACATCTGTTCGTGTCTTTCTATCACATAAAAAAGTTCTGGACGGAACTCATTATCTGGTGTAATATTAAGGAAACTAGACTGGCGTTGCCAGTGAGCTCGCGGCGTCAGTTGGGTCGAGAGCAGAGTAAACTAAAATGGAAAGCAAGGACAAGAGCGGAACTTCCGGGAGACTTCCAGTTTCTCACCAGAAATATATCACACAGTATAGAGAACTTGGCTTTTGACACCTTGCTTAAATGAAACCTGATTAAACTATAAATTTATCATTACAACACTCATACACTTGGTTCTTAAAGGTTGAGCGACTCTGCATTTTGAGCTTAGAAGCAAAATGGTTACCCACCAAGTAAATCTGAGTAATGCGTGACTTGTCTTTTTATGAATCAATTTTGACAGTTTGGCTTCGAACACTTAATTCTAATCAGAGGCCACAATTAGTCAGCCTTCACTTCAATACTAGTCTGTCTTGTTTTTTAACTGAATGCGTTTCACTTCTATAAGGCTTTCGAGTATTTGTGCTTTGTACCAAATGTAAAATTGAAAGCGAGGAATGTAACACAAGCCCAACACAAGACTTGTTTACAATATTATTGCGGTTTTCTTCACAGCGTGTTTGGTCTATTTGTGACTGCAAACTCAATGCTCAGGACTATTTTGGTGTATTTTTCATTTCTAGTATACACACAGCGCAGACACGCAGGGCAGACGCTCACACAATTGTGAGCGCTGTGAGAGCCCGAATGAAACAATTTCACATATTTTCTACGACTGCTGCAAAGTCAGTGCGTTATGGAAACTAGTTATCCAATGGTGGAACAAAAAGCGATCGGAGAAGATGAACCCAAACCGAAATGAAATACTTTACGGCTATAAGCTAGAATACCCACACTATTACGCGTTTAACCACTTCCTCCTGATAGGGAAATATTACATACACCTTGCACGAATCAAGTCTGAACTATTGAACATAAACGTTTTCCTTGCACTACTTCAAAACAAGATTCAATCAGAAAAAGAAATCGCCGTCAGAAATAATGCCTACAAAACTTACAAAAATAAATGGACCACGCTTTCAAATTGCGACTTTTAGACTGTTCCACAGCTTTTCTACCTGCACACTAGATTTAGTTTGTAATACTACGTACCTCTCTCAAGAGGAATTTATCCTCTGAGTTGAGCGTCAATGTCTGTCACCGCTTCTTAGAAGCTTGTTAGAAACATTGTAATAACGTTAGCTGTACTTTAAAGAACAAACTTAAATATAAAAATTGTATAGTAACTATGTAGGTATGTAGTAAATCTGTAAGTATGTAAATATGTATGTATGTTAGTAAATAATAATAATAATAATAATAATAATAATAATAATAATAATAAATTTAAAAAAAATGCACACGGCAGCCCAGGCTCCGAGGGTCTGTCTGTCTGTCACACAGTGATATGTGATACCTTTGTTATTTTGAAAAAACATGACCTTTGGCAATTATAAAGAAATGTATGGGGATTTTGGTCGTTCGCCAAACGGCGGTCTTCAGCAACGATTGAACTTAAAAACTGGCTAAGTATATTTAGTTGTGCGTCATCTTATCTCTCTCCGAACGTCAGCTTGCTGCACTCGCTGGAACCGATAAAAATTTTGGGGCGAAATTCTGACATCTCTTCTTATGCACAATCGAATTCGACTCTTATTTCTAATCAGAGGCCACAATCAATCCAGTCTTCGCTTCAATACTTGTGTCTTCTTGTGTTAACTGAATGCGTTTCTTCTATCAGGCTTTCGAGTATTCGTGCTTTTGTAACAAATATAAAATTGAAAGCAAGGAATGTAACACGAATCCTGTTTAAAATATTATTGCGGTTTTGTTCACAGTGTGTTCACAGTGTGTTCAGTCCATTTGTGACTGCAAACTTAATACTCAGGACTATTTCGGTGTATTTTTCATTTCTGGTATACAATGACCATTGCAAAACAAAGGCTACATGATCAAATGAAAGAAACATTTTAACAGGAAATGTACGATAAGCAGAAGAATTTTAAGAGGCAACAAATGTCATGTACAGAGTGAAGCATAAATCGCCATTGTTTTGCAGCTAAAGCTCATCGTAGCTTTGGTTTCTGTTTTTGGCTTGTTTTTTTCCCAGAAGTATTTCGTGTCACCACATAAAGTTTCGTCGGGACTAAATATTTAGCGGCTACAGAGATATTTGCAATCCCCCAGCGGTATCCATCAAACATCTGTTTACGGCTATTCTCAAAGCTTCCACGGTAAACTAACGAGCAATTAAGACTGACTCTTTGTCTGAAGTTGACATATTGTTTGGAGTATGGCAAAGAGAAGATTTCGTCCTACTAAACCATATCTTAATTATCGCGAAACAACTTATCTACTATTGTCGAATTAATGCTGTCCATCCATCTCTACAGGTTTTTTAAGCAGATTAAACTTAATTCATCGCTTAGAAACAGTGATGGCCTTATCAAGTGGAAAAATGTCTTTCCATTCTTCAAAATGGAAAAAAATAGCAAAAGATTAGCGGCTCAAGCCTTAGGAAGTAAAAATTTGTTTTTTGTTTCACGTTCTGTAAATTAGTTCTCGTCGTAGTGTTTGTTATGTTATTTTCCTATAACTATGTCCTGTTGTGTGTATGTTTAAAGTAGTGTATATACAGAAAATTGTCTATGCATATTTATGCATATTATTGGAAAATGGAAATAAAACTATCAAAATACAAAAAAACAAACAAACAAAAAAACAACTTTTCATTGGAATCTGGTCAGTTTCCGGACAGCTCGAAACATGCTGATGCTTGACCAAGGTTGAAGGAGCTTGGATGAGAACCTATTTTCAAGAACCTTCCCCAGTCAGTAATTTTTCATTCACCTCTAAACTTACTGAGCGAGCTGTTTCAGTAAAATACATAACTTGACTGTACATAAACTTTACTCTAAATCCCAGTCTGCTTACCGAGAATTCCACAGCACAGACTCGGCCCTCTTACGTGTGAAACTTGATATCCTCATGAGCATGAATCAACAACACATCACCATGTTGGTACTGCTAAACCTGAGCACCGCATTTGACACAGTCGATCATGACATTCTCCTCGAACAGCTACAATCCGGCTTTGGTATCTCGTTTTCATGTCACATTTCGATTTTTGACATCATTTTATGGTTTTCATGTTTTTGTCCACAATGGAACGCCATACCCTTTGGGGAGCATATAATAAAGTATGTACATGTGTGTGTGTGTCTATGTATGTATGTGCTTTGTTGCATGGTCTGCACCCCTTGTATGACAGAATGTGGTCAGAATGTGGTCTTCCACCTCTCGTAGGGTTTTTGGGCGACTCTATGTGACCATTGGGGGTTTGTGGAATATGAAGGACAGCTTTTCCTTTGACTGGAGAAAGTTCCAATTCCCATTTGCAAATTCAGCTATATATATCATGTGGGGGTTGTATGTTGTGACCAGAGGTATGTGATCAGTGGTACTTCGTCTCTCGTTTACCTACCTACCTACCTACCTACCTACCTACCTACCTACCTACCTACCTACCTACCTACCTACCTACCTACCTACCTACCTACCTACCTACCTACCTACCTACCTACCTACCTACCTACCTACCTACCTACCTACCTACCTACCTACCTACCTACCTACCTACCTACCTACCTACCTACCTACCTACCTACCTACCTACCTACCTACCTACCTACCTACCTACCTACCTACCTACCTACCTACCTACCTACCTACCTACCTACCTACCTACCTACCTACCTACCTACCTACCTACCTACCTACCTACCTACCTACCTACCTACCTACCTACCTACCTACCTACCTACCTACCTACCTACCTACCTACCTACCTACCTACCTACCTACCTACCTACCTACCTACCTACCTACCTACCTACCTACCTACCTACCTACCTACCTACCTACCTACCTACCTACCTACCTACCTACCTACCTACCTACCTACCTACCTACCTACCTACCTACCTACCTACCTACCTACCTACCTACCTACCTACCTACCTACCTACCTACCTACCTACCTACCTACCTACCTACCTACCTACCTACCTACCTACCTACCTACCTACCTACCTACCTACCTACCTACCTACCTACCTACCTACCTACCTACCTACCTACCTACCTACCTACCTACCTACCTACCTACCTACCTACCTACCTACCTACCTACCTACCTACCTACCTACCTAGAAGAATGTCTGTGAACATGAGACAAAGTACCACAGATCGCATACCTCTGGTAACCACATACAACCCCCACATATTGATGAAATCGCAAATAGGAGTTGGAACTTTCTCCAGTCAAAGAAAAAGCTGTCCTGCATATTCCACAAACCCCCAATGGTCGCATACAGATGCCCAAAAACCCTACGAGAGGTACAAAGGTACAACGGAAGACCACATTCTGCCATACAAGGGGTGCAGACCATGCAACAAAGCCAAGTGTAGCTGGTGCAAACGAATAACCACCACAACACTATTTACGAGCACAAACAACAAAGTCTTCAACATTTTCACTCTTTGGACTGCCAATCGATCTGGTTGATCTACATCATTGAATACAACATCTGCAAACTACAGCATATTGGGAAGAGGGAAACAGCATTTACCTACGTCTAAACAGCCATAGGAGCCACATTAAAAAGAAAGTCAGTAGATGTGAACTCACTGAACACCTCTTACACAACACAAAAACTCATAATTTTCACAATAACGTCACCATCACAATCATTGAACAAATCAGGAAAAATGATATGGAAATCGAACAAAAAAAGAAATCCTTCGAATGCTCAAAATATTCTAACAAAAACTTTGAACACTATACGGCCAAAAGGACTGAACAAAACAACAGGCTAGAGTACATAGATACCTTTATGAAGTATTGTCTATACAGAAATGCTTTGAAACATGTTATAAGGGGCGTTATTGCTGCAGACAAAAGGAGGCAGCGACACTAATCCTGCTTTGTGACTCAACTCATGGATGTCAGTCTGGATGATCAGTCATGTGACAACTGATGTTGCTATTTGTGACTCGACTTACGGATGTCGGTCTGGATGATCAGTCATATGACAACTGGTGGCTAATTAAACACAGACATGTGCATGGCCAATCAAATGCAGACTCGAAACTCCGACTGTTATCGAAGCATTCTCATTTGTTGCCAAGAGAAAGAAATGTAGTGAAAAATTATGGAGTTTTTAGTTTTTGTCAGGAACAGAAAAAAAGTTAAAACAGTGTCAAGTATTATGTGATCAGGACCCATCAATTGAAAACATAAACGAATTGGAGATTCTTAAAACTGAATATAATCTTCAATACGTTCGAGAGCTAAATGGAATGAGCAGGGAGAAAAAAGTAATGAGTATTTTTAAAACTTAGAGAATACTAGAGGTAAAAAAGCTCCATCCAAAAACTTTTTACAAGGGACCAATCACTAACAACAAATACTAAAGTTATCATGCATGAACTCAGTACGTTTTATTCAGACCTTTACCAGGAAAAAGCAAATTCATGCAGTGAAACTTTAATAGACTCCTTTCTAACTAAGGTATCTATGCCAAAACTATCTGACGTACAAAAAAAAAATGTGAGAAAAAGTTGACTGTCAACAAATGTTATAACACCTTAAAAACTTTTCAAAAGAACAAGACACCCGAAATAAAAAAAGAAACCAGAGATAAAAAATTCTACAATGAAATCCTAAGATAGACAATCATTCAACAACATAGACATGCAAGTTCAAATCAAGAACAACCCACAAGAACCCCATAGCAACCCAGACGCTCCAGTGGATTCCAGCCAGAGCTAAATAAGAGCGAACACTATGTCAAAATAGAACTATTCAAAATCAAAATTAATCAGTACTCTTGTTCCCAAGTGATATTCTCACTAACTATGCCAAATCACAATTTCCCACAAAATGTTATTTGTGGGAAATGTTCATTATACAAACCATAGTAAGCCACAATGTAATTTCCGTCTTCATTCTGTATATATTCCACTATTTTCAATTAGCAATACAAGTATATACATGTTTCTCTTTCACCTTAATTTATTTACAACAACCGATTTGTACACCAATAAAACACGTTATTCTACAAAATTCAAACACTACCAACTCCTACAAATCTTACCTCTTTATTGTTCTACCATCCACAACGAGATGTTACATGTCAACAAAGATTCAGCCGATCCACAAAAAATTAACACTGGCCTCCTCAATCTCACTCAACGATCATTCAAACACTGCAGGCTTCAACGATGAATCCGCTGCACGCAATATCATCTATCATAAACGAACAGTTACACTTGCCTGGAACAAAATGGTCAGCCGAGCCGTTTCTCGCAAGGATACGACTACAAATTGACCCACGAGCAACTCAACTAAACAGAATTCCATTAGTCTTTTCACACACAAGAAGGCCAACCCATAGTGTCCGTGCACTACTGCTGACTGTGGTCATGTGCACTAAAGAATCATACGAACAAAACCGTCCAGGATGAAGTAATGCTTCAAACCAAACAAAAAACCCCTGGCCCCCCCCACCACCATCCAAATCGTTAATAATTATCAGTGCGCACTCCTGATTGGCCATAACAACACACGCCCCCCTCAAACCAAACGCATCTTAGCATCTCACACACCACTGTTACGACCTCATTTGCCGCAGCCTGCCATGAAGTCAACTAAGGATCTAGCAAAGCACCTGGGCGCCATAAGAAAATATCGACCTTTGGGGATATATCGAGGTAACTTTCTTTTTCTATTTCACACTCCCTGCCCTGTGTTGAACTCTTGACCATCGACCCCCGGTTTTCTCCTTTCACCCTCAACTTGGCCAGGGCCAAAAGTTCATAACCACTGAACATGTCGGGCATGGATGGCGCACGCCTACCATTTCAAAACACGTACCATCGAAGGAACTTTCCACCTTCATGGAGCAACCACGTTACTATGCCCCTGATGAAAATAACATGGTTGCTTCGACGGATGAACCACTCATGATGGTCATCGGTTCACCACATTTTTTCAAGTGCTCTCCCCAACCACCCGTCCCACCCCCAAGTTATATATTTATTAGCTTTTATTCCACGTACACGCCGATCCCTCTGTTTCGCCGCTTTCCTTTTTGCTCTTCGCTCGGTTTTCTCTGTTACAGTAACTCCCATTCCCATTGTTTCACAATGCACATGCACACCACAGGTCACCAATTCCACATTTCTGCCCATTTACCATGTTCCCTACATTTCAACAACCTTACCACAGCCGCATTTTAGCGCTGCAACATGTTATCACACACTAACAAGCACAATTTCATATTACAATCATATTCGCCAGTTTATCACCCCCGTAACCCCATATATAACTCACCCATTATTAATTTCCACACAGTAGCACAGGGGTCAAAATACCTGTAATACAATTTATACTATGTTCCGATTTACCGGGGAAAGAGATCCTAACCAAGGATCCTCCTTGTGCTGCTATTTCACAACATTCCCCCCCATTGTAGTTACTTATCACACTTCCTTCCGTTCCTAATTAATCTTCATAACTTAACCATAATGTAATCATAATCCGATAATCGTTAATTTATGTTGCTCTCAAGCGCACCCCAGGACCCCACTCAAAGACCATTGTTCCCATCACAACTTCCCCCCTCCGCCCTCCCCCTCCCCCAAATTTTTTTCTATTTTTCTATTTTTCTATTTCAATATTTTTATTTTTTATTATTTTTTCACAAGTAGTTCATCTAAAAAATTCAGACCTCACCAAGAAAGCTCCCCTGAAAGTGCCAACCACCACCACCAGAACCAACATGAACGAATCCATCCTGAACATGAACACCACTTTTAACCCCACACTGACCTCCACCCGTAACTACACACCGCAACTCACTGTCACCACTAACTCATCCACAGCCACTAGCAACTCTAACCCGACCTTAACCCCAGCCACTCATAACCCAATAAACCTCAACAAAACTAACACCACCTCTGCCACAACCACCAATTACTATGCACCCCCTGACTTCAACAAATCGGACAACTCCCTCGAAGCAACACTTGATACGAACGACGAAGACATGGACCCTATCCCTCTCCAACCAACTGAAGACATTGACATCGACACAGACACACCCCTTCTCCCAACCCCATAAGAATTGACCACAAACAACATGGACCTCCCCCAACCAACCAACCAACAACTGGACCCATAGCAAACCAAACCAACGCACCCCCACTTTCCCACCTCAACAAAGACGATTACAAGCAACTCATTGAACTGTCACGTAAAAAAAATACAAAACGAGAAACAAATTACAGCAATGGACATTTACATCAAATCGGGCAAACCACCATAAGGACTAAGGCTGACCGCAGAGACTAGGACATGACTTTCGCCCGAGCTACAAAAACAATGGAACAAATTACTTATGACTACTGGCATTTCACTATGCCAAATACTTAAACAACAATACCAACTTTGTATACAACAGCTCAACAACCAAACCAAAATAATTACCAACAAATACCATCCCCCCACCAACCCAACCCAATTCAATCTACTCCACGAACTAGTTCACCTACATGCTGACGAACTGACAGCTAAAGAAACCATCTACAATGCTCCACCACGAACTAACAAACCACAACAAGGACAAAAACGAAAACGAACACAGACCCAATATAGAATATACCCAATAGACGAGCAGCAGTTCAAGTCTACTCTTGCTAGCACTCCTTGGGACACAGCCTTTGTATTTGATAAGTTGGATGACATTGTTAGTTTTTGGGAGACCTTGTTCAACAAAGCCCTCAACACCCATTGTCCTTGGCACCAAAAACGCGTTGCACGTAAAACTCAAGCTCCGTGGATGAAAAAGGCGATTATTTGTCAGCTCAGGACCAGGGACAATTGCTTAAAAACTGCAAGGCGTTCTAACACCACAGATGATTGGAAAAAATATAAGCGTGAAAGAAATAAAACCGTAAACTTGATCAAGAGTGCGAAACGAGCTTTCTACAAAGGCTGCTTCGAGGATAGCAAAAACAACCCGAGAAAGATCTGGAAGATTATCAAGTCTTTGACTGGATCCAGTAAAAAGGTGCTAAATGTGAATGATCTAACAAGCAGCACAGACAGCGACCACCTGGTTGAGGAGCCAGCAGAAGCCTTTAATGCTCACTTTTCATCTATTGCAGACAAACTGAGGTCACTCCTGCCCAATGTAGAGTTTGACATTACTAGGCTCAAACATTTTGTTCTGTCCAAAAAGGATCCTGATGTTACATTCAAAATTCCACCAATATCCAAAGGCTTTGTTGTCGATAGTCTTTCAAGTTTGAGTGTAAACAAGGCAACCGGTGCTGACAAATATAGTTCCAAGATGTTAAAAGTTGCTGCTCCTTTCATTGTGCCATCTGTTTCCAAACTGAACAACATTTCGCTCCAGACTTCTGTTTTTCCGCAGCGGTGGAAAACTGCCAAGGTAACACCGCTATATAAGAATCCGGCGTAAACAACTATCGGCCGATATCTGTTACCAGTGATGTCGAAGCTCATTGAGCAGCATGTTCACGATAGTCTTTATAAATATCTTTGTGATAACAACTTGTTGTATCACCGACAATCTGGCTTCCATAAACACCACAGTACCGAGACAGCTCTTGTGCGGATTGTTGATGAGCTATTATTCAACTTGGACAAGAATAGGGTTAGCGGTATGATGATTGACTACTCCAAGGCCTTTGATATGATAGGCCATGAACTGCTGCTAGCGAAGCTCTAAGCCTATGGGGTGACAGACACTTCTCTTACTTGGTTCAAATCCTACATATTCTCAAGGCAACAGTTTGCCCATTTAGATGGTAAGGATTCATCTTGCATGTCTGTTCCCTATGGAGTACCTCAAGGTAGTATAATTGGCCCGCTGCTGTTTGTACTGTACATAAATGATCTTCCACTTCATCTGAGCTCCACTGACGTGTCTCCTGACCTGTATGCTGACGATACGACTCTTATCACCTCAGCTGACATCAGTTCCTATGACACCTTAAGGGCCTCGCTGTGCAGCTTGTTGCGAGACGTTGATTGGGCAACCATGAACAAATTGCCCTTAAATGCGGCCAAAACTAAAACACTCCTCGTTACAGGGAAGCGTTTAAAAGACACAATCGGGGACAAACACCTTAATTTGCGGATGACAAACGGCAATGTACTCGAGCAAGTTGATTTGGCTATACTTCTTGGTGTTGAAATTCACAGAGAGCTTGGTTTTCCTTTACACATCGACAGACTTTGTAATAAGCTGTCTCAACGGATCGGGGTTCTCAACAGGATGAAGGCATGTCTATCTTTTACTCAACGAATGGCATAATACAACGCTGTGATTAGGCCTGTCATGAACTATGCCTCCGTGATTTGGTCTCTGTGCAGTAGTAAGGACAACCTCAACAAGGTGTTACGTCTCCAAAAGAGGGCAGCCAGAGTCATTCTTGATGCTCCCCCCAAGCCCCCTCAGTCGAACTTTTTAATAAACTCAAATGGATCCCCTCTTATGAAGAAGCTAAGATTAAACAATCTGTATTAGCTTATATTTAATGGACACACTGAAGCTGAACAGTGACGTGCACAAACGCTCTACCCAGTATTCTAATTTTAATCTTTTATGTCCAAATTTTAATAGAAAGACTGAAGGTGGTAAGACTTTCACTGTTATCACTACACAGCTATGGAACACTATTGATTTAAACATCCGTAAATTGCCAAGTGTTAGGTCTTTTAGAAACGCACTTAAGTCGAATATTTTAAACAGTCAACAGGATTTAGCACATTTTAATCCATAATTTTATTTTCGTATGTTAGTTATTACTTTTACAATACCTACATTGTATTTTAATCTTAGCATAGGTTTTTTTTGTATTATAGGTTGAGGGCCACTTGTTTGTTAGTACTTTGTACTATTTTGTGATACCCTCGTTAAATAAAGTCTTTACTTACTTACTTACTTACACCTAGATACGTATCCCCAAGGAAACCCCTGAGGGAGTTAATTCACAAAGCTGCCAAGCTTCAATGGGGACCACAAAAAAAATGCCTTTGAAAAGCTAAAAGAAAGCATCTCCAATGACAACACTATGGCTTTCTTCAACCCAACCCTACCTACAATGCCAACACCTCTAGTCATAGTGTCTAGACATACTTCTCTCTGTACTCTAAAGACTAATAAACTTGTCATTGCTAGTCATGGAAGAATGAAGATGCGTGCATCTCGGCTCCCGAAAGAAAATCCTATTTTCCAGGCTAAAGCAGTACATGGCGGATTTTCTTCACGGACAAAAAAGACAGACAAGAAGCAGCATCAGTAGTGGCTCCAAGAGCGACAATAAATCCCCTAGCGAGAAACGAATTTGCAAATCACGCAATGAGGCAACCGAGCAACAGGAGGCCATATTGGTAAGCGAAAAAGACGAAGTGCTAACAGCTTTAAAGATTAATTCGCCTTTATCTAAACGAGAAGGCAACTGGGTTCGAGTTCCGACCGCAAAGGCACTTGGGACTGTGTTGATTGACAGAATCTTGAAAATGGCGTCTTCAACTAGCGATTCACCAAAAGAAAAGGTCTTCCTTACCGAGGATGATATCTCAGGAGCCAAAATATTTTGCCACAAAATCCTGAAGATCCCAAAGAGGATCCTGTCAGTGGAGGTGACGTGTGTGATCATGATGCAGTCAATGATGAGTTACTTTCTCCTCTGAAAGAACAGCCAATAAGCCCCTCTGTGTTAAGGCAAAGATGCGAGGTCAAGAGGAAACTCCAGTTAGCAAAAGAGAAATTTCTGAAGCTGAGAAGTCTACAAGGGACCAGTCCAACAATGCATCTTGGTATGCATTACGGAAGTACAGGATCACAGCATCAAAGTGCCATCGTGTTGCAACATTACGGGAAACAACATCTCCAACTAAAGCAATCAGAGATGTATTGAGGCTGAATACACCATACCAGTCAGAAAGCATGAAAGCAGGTCTTGAAATGGAAGACAAAATTATCAAGAGGTACACAGAGGTGATGGAACAGAAAGGGCACACTGGTGTCACTGTTACTAGATGTGGGTTCTTTATCAGCAAGGACCATGGATTTCTAGGTGCTTCACCAGGTGGTCTTGTTTCAGACCCCTCTTCAGTGGAGTCAAGAGAACTCATAGAAGTGAAGTTTATTCAAGTAAAAGAGAATGAGAGTTTGAGTGAATCCTTGCTGAGAAAGAGAATTTGTGTAAAAACGGATGCATTGGAACTAAATCCCAAGCACAAGTATTATTATCAAGTACAACAACACATGTATGTGACTGAAATGAAATGGACTGATTTTGTTGTGCAGGGAACACAGAACAGTGAACTATTTTGCCAAAGGGTACAATTCTCAGCAGTGTTTTGGAAAGCAACTTTCCCTAAGCTCGAATTGTTCCATGACAGGTGGACTGCACCTGAAGTTGCATATCCCCGCATAAGGTATGGACTCCCGAAATGGGATATTTGCCCAGTTTAGAACTGCGGTATCAATGTTCCCAGTATATTTGTCCTTCATGACTTTCTGGCCTACTTTGTTAGTTATTCACTTTACATTGACTTGAGCATGATTATGTTATGACCCATGGTGACAAAATAAAATACAACATTATGATAAGTTGTTCTGGCTCTCATCCATTTAATAAAAGTGCAGTCATTATTCAACCAACAAACTGTATGAGTTTGCAATGTTTAACACACAACTGTACTATTATAACATCCTTCCTATATCAGTTAAAACATTTCAAAGTCAAAAACATTTCAGTACACTAATTGATCAAAGGTGGATGGAAATTGGACAATGCACTTACAACAATTAATATATCTGATGCTATTGGTGATAAATAGGAACTTTGTGATCAAAACTTTGCCAGTTCTTGATCCTTCCCATCAATCTCTCAACATGAATTCTCAAACTTGCCATTTTCTTGTTATGTTCAGTCTGCTCTTTAGAAAACTGTTTAGAGCCTTTGAGGAATGCTGGAATTACAAGTGTAGCCCCAAAAGAAGCTAGTTCATCTTGACAATTGAATCCTTTGTCAGCCATCAATTGGTCACCCTGGTTGAGCTTTGTCAAAAAACCACTCTGAACAGTGATTTCTTTATCTGAAGTGCTTTCCGGAAAAAAATCACTCACAAAGCACAATACTCCACTGGGAGTGATACCCAAGAGGGCCTTCATGGTGGTCTTCGACTTGTACGATGAATAACACACCGATTGTGCATCCAGAGATGAAGGCTTTTCCATCTCAATCTCAGTACAGTCGACGATAACAGTAAGGCTAGGGCATTATTTCTTGAAGACTCCTGGCATGTAAAGTTTGATGACATCATTTGGAGGGATGTTGATCAGGGGTTCAAACTCACACCTGAGAAATCTAACCCATGTTCTTGTTACTCTGGACACTGTTGTTAGTGATACATTGAAGCGGTTTGCTAGGTCTCTCTCAAACAGTCCAAGTCTCAACCTCATCATGACAAGGGTAAACTCTTGGAAAGAACTCAAGACTCTTGGCCTGCCAGGCTGCTTGTGCTGCTTATCAACATAAACTCTCTTGTGGTCATAGCTCATGTTCTTTGCTGATTCCTCAACAGGTTTATAACACAAAAGCATAGCATTGTAGTCAGGAAACCCAGTATAAAATGCAATATCTTCATCACTGTCACTGTATTTACCAATGTCAAATCTTGGATTTTCAAGTGCAAAGTTCAATCGACGAACCTCTTTCTTTAAATTCTCATTTTCAATCTTGAGCAATTCAGTTTTTTCTTTCAAAGCCAGCAATTCCATCTCCAAATCCCTAGCCTTCCCAACCAGCACCTGCTTTTCCTTTTCATACTTCTCCCTTTCTGGAAGTTCAACCATAGTAGGTGCAGTGTGAGTGCATTTTTCTTGAGCAGCGATGTGGCTGTCTGTCACCATGGATGCGTTGCTACCATCAGAGCCAGGTGAGCCTTTGGCCTGCTCCGGGATTTCTACATGAACCTCAGGACTTAAACACTTCCGTTTCTTCACCCTTTGAATTGTTTCACTGGATTGCAGCCTCATCAGCTCTCTTCTTTGCGTCTTTTCTTTACTTCAGGGAAAAAGCGTCGGTAAATGGTTATGACTCAATTTCTTTCCACCTTCAAAATGAGCCGAACAAACTCGCATGCACTCGAAATCCAATTTGAGCGTTTCATTCAAAATGATTTTATAGGTCTTCCTCAGTTGTTTATCCTTTGGAATTCGGTAGAACTGGAGATCGGGTGCATTTCTGAAGCTGTTTGTACAGCCAGGAACACAACAGTTATAATGATGCGGCATACTCGCTAACACAAGATGGCGGATCTGTCCATCCAAACAGTCCCAAGCGCCTTTGTGGTCGGAACTCGAATCCAGTCACCTACTC
The DNA here is from genome assembly GCA_964036295.1 of Plumapathes pennacea. NCBI lineage: Eukaryota > Metazoa > Cnidaria > Anthozoa > Antipatharia > Myriopathidae > Plumapathes > Plumapathes pennacea. The sequence goes on along the minus strand of OZ038463.1, from coordinate 24,687,664 downwards.
ATTTGGGAAAAGGTGAATTGGGAGCCAACTAACCTTAATCATAAAGAAACTAGAAAAAGTAGAGTGCAAACTCCAAGATGTAGTGACATCGGTGCCGAAACTTGAAAAGGCTGTGTGGAAAGTTCAGAGGTGACAAACCTCGAAAAGAAAACCACGGAAATCGAGAAATCGGTGATCGAGAAGGCAGTTTAAGCTTTCTAAATATGGAGGTGCAACAACTGAAGGAGGAGAATCACATGGAAGACATCAAAACACTAAATGATCGTATTATATATCAAGAAGTTTACAATCGAAGAGAAAATCTTCACTTCATTGGTATAGGCTGAAGATACTCAAGTGGTGTATCAATTCCTAGAGGAGCTAGGGATAGAAGAGCCACGCTACATTGAGTTCCAACAGATTCATCGGGTCGGAAAGAAGAAGAGGAGGGTAACAAGACCAAATATCGCCAGGTTCTTACGATTTAAGGAATGAGAGTTGGTATTCAAGAAGGTGCGAGCACCAAGGGAACACCAAGAAGTGAAAGTGCTCATCGACCTACCCAAAGAGATCAGGGAAAGGCGGAAACAACAGTGGCCCAAAGTAAATCAAGCTAGACAAGAGGGAAAGTGTGCCGCCTTCAGCGGACCCAAACCTGACAAACTATTCATTGATGGAGTGTATGTCCCACTGTAGCTGCAAAATATCATAGCCTGAGGAGTCCGTGTGTGTATCCTTACAACCTGTTCATACTAAAATTGAGAGTGAAGCAGTAGACATTAAGTAGACGTATATTTGTAAAAATAGCTGTGCACGCCTTTGACTAAACTTTTGGGAGTCGGAGGTTCGGAAGCAAAACAAAGAGTACAAAAACAAAATTAGCCCCACATTCCAAGGGTCGCAATCAAGATGATTTCTTTGCGGCTTTTAAAGGAAGTTATTGTTTCTTCGTTAAGTATATTGTGCTTAGTTACTTTGTTGTCCCCAGTGACTGTGCGTAAAAGTGAATTAGCTGTATTTTGTGCTGTATTGTGTACTGTGTTGTGGTTTAGAATGCATACTTCCAGGAGAGAAATACTGATGAGTGAAATAATATTTAAGGACAATTCAATTCAAAAGATAATGTAGATTTTAAAGTTTTCCAGAAAAAAGAAAAGCTCTCTTCATATGGTTAATCAAACAAAAGGTCGACATCATATTTCTGCAAGAAACAAATAGCACAACAGAAGTAGAAGATTTATGGAGGACTCAATGGAAAGGTAAGATGATTTTCTCACACGGTTCGAATCATAGTTGTTTCAGTACAAAATCTTGAATAGATACTTGCCCACGAATTCTTTCCTTCCTTTGTCTTCTTTTTGTAATGTGGAGGACGAATCCCTTACACATCTGTTCGTGTCTTTCTATCACAAAAAAGTTCTGGACGGAACTCATTATCTGGTGTAATATTAAGGAAACTAGACTGGCGTTGCCAGTGAGCTCGCGGCGTCAGTTGGGTCGAGAGCAGAGTAAACTGAAATGGAAAGCAAGGACAAGAGCGGAACTTCCGGGAGACTTCCAGTTTCTCACCAGAAATATATCACACAGTATAGAGAACTTGGCTTTTGACACCTTGCTTAAATGAAACCTGATTAAACTATAAATTTATCATTACAACACTCATACACTTGGTTCTTAAAGGTTGAGCGACTCTGCATTTTGAGCTTAGAAGCAAAATGGTTACCCACCAAGTAAATCTGAGTAATGCGTGACTTGTCTTTTTATGAATCAATTTTGACAGTTTGGCTTCGAACACTTAATTCTAATCAGAGGCCACAATTAGTCCAGCCTTCACTTCAATACTAGTCTGTCTTGTTTTTTAACTGAATGCGTTTCACTTTTGTAAGGCTTTCGAGTATTTGTGCTTTGTACCAAATGTAAAATTGAAAGCGAGGAATGTAACAAAAGCCCAACACAAGACTTGTTTACAAATATTGCGGTTTTCTTCACAGCGTGTTCGGTCCATTTGTGACTGCAAACTCAATGCTCAGGACTATTTTGGTGTATTTTTCATTTCTAGTATACACACAGCGCAGACACGCAGGGCAGACGCTCACACAATTGTGAGCGCTGTGAGAGCCTGAATGAAACAATTTCACATATTTTCTACGACTGCTGCAAAGTCAGTGCGTTATGGAAACTAGTTATCCAATGGTGGAACAAAAAGTGATCGGAGAAGATGAACCCAAACCGAAATGAAATACTTTACGGCTACAAGCCAGAATATCCACACTATTACACGTTTAACCACTTCCTCCTGATAGCGAAATATTACATACACCTTGCGCGAATCAAGTGTGAACTATTGAACATAAACGTTTTCCTTGCACTACTTCAAAACAAGATTCAATCAGAAAAAGAAATCGCCGTCAGAAATAATGCCTACAAAACTTACAAAAATAAATGGACCACGCTTTCAAATTGCGACTTTTAGACTGTTCCACAGCTTTTCTACCTGCACACTAGATTTAGTTTGTAATACTACGTACCTCTGTCAAGAGGAATTTATCCTCTGAGTTGAGCGTCAATGTCTGTCACTGTAGTTTCAACCAATGTGAAATGTTTTGTGTGAAGTCCTTGTTTTGCAAGTATTATTATACATAGAATGTTATGAGAGCCTTTTCGCTTCTTAGAAGCTTGTTAGAAACATTGTAATAACGTTAGCTGTACTTTAAAGAACAAACTTAAATATAAAAAATGTATAGTAGCTATGTAGGTATGTAGTAAATCTGTAAGTATGTAAATATGTATGTATGTTAGTAAATAATAATAATAATAATAATAATAATAATAATAATAATAATAATAATAATAATAATAATAATAATAATAATAATAAATTTAAAAAAAATGCACACGGCAGCCCAGGCTCCGAGGTTCTGTCTGTCTGTCACACAGTGATATGTGATACCTTTGTTATTTTGAAAAAACATGACCTTTGGCAATTATAAAGAAATGTATGGGGATTTTGGTCGTTCGCCAAACGGCGGTCTTCAGCAACGATTGAACTTAAAAACTGGCTAAGTATGTTTAGTTGCGCGTCATCTTATCTCTCTCCGAACGTCAGCTTGCTGCACTCGCTGGAACCGATAAAAATTTTGGGGCGAAATTCTGACATCTCTTCTTATGCACAATCGAATTTGACTCTTATTTCTAATCAGAGGCCACAATCAATCCAGCCTTCGCTTCAATACTTGTGTGTTTTCTTGTGTTAACTGAATGCGTTTCTTCTATCAGGCTTTCGAGTATTCGTGCTTTGTAACAAATATACTAGGATATCCAAGGATAGTGATTGCTGCGCAGATTTTGCTGTAATCTTGAGTTGGAGTGAGCGACCTCATCCAGAGAAAATATGGATAACATATCTGGCTAATTGACCAAAAAATCGCGGCATATATTGCACAAAAGGAACACAAGTGAAATATGTTTTTAATTATCAAAGGGTCTAACATTTTTCTAAATTTCTGATTGTAGATAAAGTACAATTGTTGTGTAACTTTGATTATAGCTAGCTTGGAATGGCTGACTATTGTCAGCAATGTTTATTTCAAACTATAATAAATTATTATCGATAGAAACCAACAGGAACTAACTGAAAAATTAATGACTATTATTTTTGTGTTTAGTTAAGATGTTGCAATTCGACAAGTATAAACAGAACAACCTAACTTAAGACAATCCAATGCAAACAGGAATGATCCAATGCCAACAGGAACAATCTAATGCCAAGTTTGATGGTTCACATACAAACTGGCTCACTGGTGGAAACTTTAATACTGTATTTGAATGGTACTTATAGATGTTTGTGTTACTGGTACATTCTTAGTGCTGCTTCCTTTTTGGAGTGATAACTTTGATGGCATTTTTCTTCTCATTAAAAAGAACTGTTGCTTCAACTGTGAGCAACATTTCAATTACATCATCATCAGTGAGTTCCATGAATTTTTTGTGAATCTCAGCACCCTGTTCCTGGCATGCTGTGTACAGCTGTGCAATGATATCATCAAAGATATTGAGTGACATGGTTTCTTTTTTGTCATTTATGGACAGTACACTGGCAATGACTTTTCTGTTGCACTTTGCCTTGAGTTGTGTTAGGCCACACTCAGGGCATTTCAAAATTTTCCTTTCATCGTTTGTCAGCTTGGAATGACACTTGTTGCAACTGAAGTAGTGCTGAACATAATTGATGCCATCTGGTGGAAATGTCACTTGGTGATGGTTTGCTTTGGTGGTTTCTGCATCCTGTCGGGTAATGTCCAGGTTTGCTTTTTCCAGCATAGTGTGTTTGGTAAAAGTCAAATAGTTGGCTCCACCATAACTTTTCACAGCAACATTCCGGATGTGGTAGCACTGCTTCGACTCCACCCTTTTCATGTCATTTTCCCACAACACAACACGTACTGATGAAGTGTTGTCAGTGAAAATTGCTTCTTGCTTGTTCAAAGTCTTCCCTTTAACATTGAGGGTCTCTGCAGCACCATCAAAAGTTATACGCCCAGCAATGTTCACCATTATGTTCACATCCCCGTGTAGGATTTCTTCTGCCGAGCTGTCTTTTGCTTCCACCAGGTCAGTCTGTATTTGCCGGTAATCGAAGTCAGTTTCACTTTCATTCGGTTCTTCAATCCTGGTTCTTTTATTCAAAATCAGCTCTTCATCTCCAGTCTTGGCATTCCTTTTAATTTGGTACCTTTCCAGTTTGACGGGGGAGGTGGACTCAAGCTTTTGCTTGAGTAGCGAGTGTTTCTCTGGCGAGAAGCACACTGTGCGATAGACGTTTGTGCTTGTCTGAAGCTTCATGTCAAAGTATTGGTTTTTACTTTGGCTTGTCTTTATGGGTGACAGCTGGTGTAGATAGCCCACTATCCCATCTTCTGAAAGAAGAAAGCAAGTTGATGGTTCACTAATCAGTTACAAGCAAGGGATTTTCCATATTACCATTTTTAGGAGCAAGGTTTATTGTACCGCATTTCAGTATGAATTGACAGCTGATTATCTGGCAGTGAACCTATGAAGATGCAAGTCATTTTGGACAATTTCTGACATCAGAGGCAATTTAAATGCATCATGAGATCTACTAAATTTAGATGAGCAATGATAATGTATTTGGCATCTGTCTGTTCTTCAAGTGTTAGACCTAATAAATGTATCTACTTGCATCTGGATTACAAAGTTTTGGAGCAACTCACCACTGGTATGATCCATACTGTGTAGTATTGTTGTCTGGCGGGAAAATAAAAAACCAGCAATATTATAAATAACTGTAAAATAATAATAATGATAATAATAATAATAAAACACCAGCTTTTATAATTGATGTGATCATCGTTGTTCAAAGAAGTCATTTTTGGTTTGCTCTGAAAGTTTTTTCAACCTAAGCTCCTCTTCCTGCCTGTACTTCAGGTTCTTGGAATTTTTTATGCTTTTAAGTCTATCAAATGTCATGGGTTCTACAACTAGTGAAGACAACTGTTTCACCCTACTCAAGGCTACATATGTGATCCCCAAAGTTTGTTCTGACTTTCCAATGTCCACCCATGCTTTAGGCAGAGTTAGTCCTTGGCTCTTATGGATAGTTAAGGCCCATGCAAGTTTGAGTGGTAGTTGCTGTCTTTCTTGTGTTGAGTTGTCAGAGTGTATAGAAACAGTAACAGGAGTTATGGGTACTAAAGAAGGAATGTCTTTGGATATTGAGGGACCAACATAATCATTAAACTTGACAATAACAGCAATAGGCAGATCTGGAGGCTGATGTGATGTTTTATAAATTATGTCAACTACTTTGCCAGTTGCACCATTACAAAGACCAACAGATGGCCACAAATTCATTGTGAGCATAACTTGAGCACCCTTTGAGATGAGCAATGTTGGTTCTAATCCATACATATCTTGAGGGTTAATTTTGGCTGCTTTTGAACTCGAGTGCTTTGCATCAAACTTTGCAATTGGCTGTTTGAGGTCCAAGAGTGATTTATAATTTAATGCAGCAACTTCTTCATTGGTATGAAACAATCGTGTAGCTGTTTTAAACTGATTTGATGGTTTTGCATGATACAATGGTTTTGCACAAACTGGTGGTAATTGAGCCGGATCACCAATCAGTATAATTGATTTTCCTCCAAACAACCTTTCTTTTACACCAGATGATTGCCTACATCGCCTGTCAATCCACCCAAGTGCTTTTTGTCCAAGCATTGAATACTCATCAATGAAAATATAATGAATGCCCAACAGTTTACTTTGTAAATCTAGCAGGGCTTGACCAGTGAGGTCTCTTTCCAACAGTTGTGTGATTGGCAGTTTTAACAGCGAATGAATCGTTACTCCATCTATGTTGTAGGCAGCTTTTCCAGTTGTTGCAGTGATTACACATTTGTGTTGAAGATGAGCTCTTGCAGCATTTATGAAAAAGCTTTTCCCAGTTCCTGCAACACCATTTACAATGAGAAGTAGAGGTTCGTTTGTGGATGTGTTTTCAGAATGTTTTGAAATTATATTGAATGCAAGCCTTTGCATTTGACTGAAAGAACTTATGTCTGTTACTTCTCGTTGAGAACATGGTATTTCAAAGTTTTCCTTTGATGTATTGATCCAGGAGGGCATTTCACCAATTTGTTGAACAGTGTATTTCATAGCATCCAAGCCCCAGTTGTAGTTTGAATGTGGATCAGGATCTGTATTTGTTTGTTGACCTGACTTATAAAAATCAGATAAAATCATCCATTCTTCTTGTTGATGTTGCTCCTCATTGTCAGTTTGTTCATCAAGATCTGGAAGCTGGATATTTTCCAATACATTTGAAAGTTTCTGAGACCAGTTTTGAACATACCTTTTGGCATATGAAGTGTTCAGAAAGTTATGCCATTCAGTCACATAGGTTTGCTCATTGGGCTCTGTGGTACCCCATGCATCATTTGGAGAATTTTTCCATGGTTTATATCTTAAAAGTTGAAATTTGCAGTACAGGCTATAATATTGTCCTCGAGGATTGGGGGAATATGTTGGAAATATGTTTGGGACAATATTATCTGAACACTTTTCAAGTTTGCCCTTAGTTAATTTGTAAAGTGTTGCAAATTGCGCAAAATTGGTGTTCAATATGTCAGGGAAACTATCTTTAAAGGTACTGCGTTTTGCATATACATCAAGAAAAGAATCTTTTGTACATGTTCCATTGCTGTTATGGGCAGATGTTTGCAGTCGACGAGAACCATTTAAACTGAAAGATTTGACATGAAAAGTGGTACTGTGTAATTTCAGTGAAAGCAAATGATGCATGGTTTCTTGAGCACTAAAATCACGGTCTCCCAGACATTTCATCATGAGTTGCTTTATTGTTTTATTGGAGTTGTTATCAACAGGTGAGCTCTTGACAACAGAATTGAAAATGTCCTTTAGTTGTTGTGATCTTGGTTCACCCTTGGCAGCATATTTTGCAAGATATTCCACACAAGCATGATGGTCGATTATTATCTGAATGTCACAATTGGCTCTCCATCCCTGAAGTTGAACACGTTGATGGTTGTTTAACCTAGCATCATTTCTTTTTGTGATGATTTTAGCTCTGTATTGAACTGATTTGTCTTTAGTGTTGATTTTTTCAAATTCCAATCTAGTTTGATCACAAAGATTGAATGGGAAATTGAAGCGACACTTGAGATCAGTTTCATTCGGTTTGTGCTTTAGACAATAGTTAGTACTGCAACGTGTGTGACGCTGGACAGTGTTTATAAGGTTTACATAGTCATTGTCATGTTCATCATCTGACAGTTCTAGATAAGGCTGTTTACATGGATGGATACTTGGTTTTACCCAGTCAGTTTCACAAGGCAGTTGTGGATTGCAAGTTGAGAGTAGTGAATCTACATAATCACAAATTGTTTGAGTTGCACGTTTGCCACTTTCAATATCTTGCAAAATCACATGGTTTTCCTCGCATGACATTTGTTGAAACTTTTGTTCAGCCAAGAATCCTTTTAGTGCTACTTCTGTAAGCTCACAAAGTCCAGGATCATTCTTCAATTTAGCTGTCCCATGACAATGAATGCTACCTCTAGCTTGAAATTCGTATCTGTACCAGTGCCATGTAGCCCCAAGAGTGTCATATAACCAATGTTTAATAAAACTTTCTAAACGTTGGTTGAAAAACCAATCAACAATGTGTGGATTGTGTATTACATTTTGTCTCCTTTCCTCATTTGTGTAATTATTTGGGTTTTTTGAAAATAAGGAGTGCAATTCTGGCCAATGCATGTCTGCTGAAGAAAAAGTAAAAAAGATGGTTGGGACACCTTTAGCTGCTATAATTGATTTCAATTCTTCCCTTTGTTTATACCAGTAGGCATTACTACCTAAAATGTTGCCTACATATCTTGAAAGCTTTGTCATAAGAAGTGCAGAACTGTTGGCCGATGCCATTTCACGCAATTGGTCAATTGTGAGATGAGAGTCACCTGGATTTTGTTTGATGAAGATAGAACTTTGCTGCAAAATGCGTCTCCGTTGAATCATGTTGAGTGCCCAATAGGAGAAGCGAGGATGCTTAGCAAAACGATAAACCCAATGGCCATGCAACCATTCCCCAAATTTTAGTAGATGTTTAATTCTACTGGCAAAAGGCACATCTCTGTTTAGACTGGGAATAGTTGGGTCACCTTTTCCATCAGGAAATAATGTCGGAAATGCCAATGTAGCTAAATATGATGTTTTATATTCATTGAGTGGTTCATTTTGAACAGTTGGCCAATTTAGAGTTTTTCCAGCTAATTCATCTTGAATTGCCTCTCTTTCTTGTTTCTCATTATGTTCAGAGGAAAGAAAACTGCTAGTTTCAGTATCCTTGTTATACACCACATCTGAATCAGTTTCTAATTCTGTATCAGTTGGGGAATCCTGATCAACGTTGTCAGGCTTTGCTTCTAGTGTTACAACATCCGCTGGAGTACCATTCTCAGGCAGAGAGTTCAAAGCATCTCGATTAATTTCAATGTCTTTGTATTGAGGATTATGTAGGCTAAGCCACTGCAATGCGTTCTCAACTTTTTGCCTCCTCACAATGACTTCTTTACAAGTGTTGCCTTTTCCCCTCATGCTAACAATGACAAAAGGAACATCTTTGGGATACCGGGGTAATGAATAAGCTAGTTCATTCACATTTTGAGGCAAATTGATACAGTGCCCTGAATAACCTCTTTGTCCACCAGGCTTTATATAAACTCTCATTAATGGTAAAGCTCTAGCTATCAACATTTCCTCTATTTGAGTTAGGCCTTGTAATTCTTCTGGAACAGAAGAAGGTATCATAAAATTTTCTTTAGAAAATTTCTTTGGGTGGTGCTTGTCTCTTAGACAGGTGGTACACACATAGTTTGAAATTGTCTTTTTTCTTTTTTTAGTTTTTTGTGGCCAAGCTTCACAGCAGATTTTACATTGGTAAATGGTATAATCTATGGATTTATGAAAATTAATCACATTTCTTGATGCCAATTTGTCAAGGGCATCAATTTTCCTTGGAAAATTTTCCTGTTTGCAAGTTGCATTTTGCTTTGGTCGTACTTTAGTTTCCTGACAACAAGAACTGCTTTGCTTTAAATTCCTTACTTCAGAGAGGTTTCTCCTCTGTAAAGCTTTCTCTGTGCACTGCGAATGTGTGGTATACACAGCAGTTTTATTCAAACGTTTTTGTGATACAGGAAAAGCAGTATCAAGTTTTCGCTTCTTTTGACATTCCACATTTTGCAAATTCTTTCCAATTGTTTTCTTCTTTGCACCAAAACTGCACATGTCACTTGACAAGGAACTCTGAGGAGTTTGCTGTGTTGATTTATTTGTAGAGACGTCAAGTACTACATCATAGTGATTTCCATTTGTGTGGTTCAAGTATATTGAGCAATCACTTTCAGGTCTTTTGCCATCAAGCATGGTTCTTGAAAACCTTTGCCACTTGTAAGCACCACCAAATTTGGTGTAAACAAAAATATCGGCAGATAACAAAGAAGCAGCAGTTAAAATTTCAACATCAGTTCCCCAAACACCATTACCAGCCATCTTCGTTTTAGCTAAGTAACCTTTTAATGATGTGTTCATGTGTGGGAGTAAAAGTGTCTCAATATCCCTCATGTGATTTATAATCTGCTCTCTCACTTTCATGTGATATGTTTGTCTGCCAGTCATGACATATGAAAATGCTCTGAACAAACAATTTCCGTCACCTAATATATGCAAGAGTTTTGATGGTTCCCCAAGTTTTTTGGAAGGTTTGAAATTGTGCTTCACAACCAATGGAAGATTCATGATTGAACACATTCTTGACTGTGACCCTTCACCAAAGTAGGAGAAAAAAGCATTACTTCCTGCATTTGAGTGTGCAGAAGCTTTCTTGGTGGCAGATTGTGGTTCACTCACTTTTGAGATTAGGGTTGCCCTGGACATCTGATCATTTATCAGTCTGGGTTTTTTTTCAAAGTTTGTCCGTTGTTCTGTCTGATTTGCCCTTTTTGAATTCTGCTGCTTAGTGCTTTTGTCTGAAAATATGTTGTTAGCTGGATATTGCTCTTGATGATTCATGTTTCCTAACTGTCTTTTCCTCATGGTTTTCTTTTTTGCACCAAAACTGCACACGTCATTTGACAAGGAACTCAGAGGAATTTGCTGTGTTGATTTATTTGTAGAGACGTCAAGTACTACATCATAGTGATTTCCATTTGTGTGGTTCAAGTATATTGAGCAATCACTTTCAGGTCTTTTGCCATCAAGCATGGTTCTTGAAAACCTTTGCCACTTGTAAGCACCACCAAATTTGGTGTAAACAAAAATATCGGCAGATAACAAAGAAGCAGCAGTTAAAATTTCAACATCAGTTCCCCAAACACCATTACCAGCCATCTTCGTTTTAGCTAAGTAACCTTTTAATGATGTGTTCATGTGTGGGAGTAAAAGTGTCTCAATATCCCTCATGTGATATATAATCTGCTCTCTCACTTTCATGTGATATGTTTGTCTGCCAGTTATGACTACCAGAATGATTTGCGGTGCATTCTGGTCCAAAATCGAGATTTTGTCCAGAATATGAACTGCTGCTCCGCTCGCTTCGCTCGCTGCGCAGCAAAAATGGAAAGCAAGGAATGCAACACGAATCATGTTTAAAATATTATTGCGGTTTTGTTCACAGTGTGTTCACAGTGTGTTCAGTCCATTTGTGACTGCAAACTTAATACTCAGGACTATTTCGGTGTATTTTTCATTTCTGGTATACAATGACCATTGCAAAACAAAGGCTACATGATCAAATGAAAGAAACATTTCAACAGGCAATGTACGATAAGCAGAAGAATTTTAAGAGGCAACAAATGTCATGTACAGAGTGAAGCATAAATCGCGATTGTTTTGCAGCTAAAGCTCATCGTAGCTTTGGTTTCCGTTTTTGGCTTGTTTCTTCCCAGAAGTATTTCGTGTCACCACATAAAGTTTCATCGGGACTAAATATTTAGTGGCTACAGAGATATTTGCAATCCCCCAGCGGTATCCATCAAACATCTGTTTACGGCTATTCTCAAAGCTTCCGCGGTAAACTAAAGAACAAGCCAAAATCGTTCCCTAACATCCAGTTTATCAGTGCGTGTTCAGCACAAACCCAAACGGTGTTGAGTTTGGATTAAATGCAGTTAACTTTTACACACAAGTACCGAGCAATTCATTGCCACACTCGAGTTGTTTAATGAAGTCAATTGCGTCATTGCATATCACGTGATAATCTGAACCAATCACCGGTCCGGCCAGGGTTCGAACCCAAAACCTCCCGCACGAAAGACCGGCACTCAACCAATTGAGCCAACCAGGCGGCAGTTTGTTTCAGTCCATATCTGTGAATGGCGCAACATCCAAGTGGTTTGACGTGCAATATGGCGTGCCTCAGGGGTTAAGTCTTGGCCCTCTCTTGTTTGTCATGTATGCAAGCAAACTATTAAATGTTCTGGAAGACCACCTACAGATGTACACAGTAATGCAGATGATAGTCAACTTTACATATTTTTCAAGCCCAATGCAGGTGCAGACCAATCCACAGCAATCATGGCCATGCAAAATTAAATCGACAATGTCAAGAAATGGATGCTTACTGATAAACTCATTTTCAACGAGAGCATGACCGAGTTCATGCTCATTGGAACTAGACAACAACTAGCAAAAGTTAACCTCAGAACCCTATGCATTGGTGACACACATATCAACCCGTCAAGCGAGGTTAAAAACTTGGGCTCCTGGTTTGATTCGCAAATGACGCTTATCACTCATATAACCAAATCATGCAACACTGCATTTTTTCAAGTCAAAGCACCATCCGAATACTAGTCAATGCATTTACAACAGGTGGATTAGACTATTGCAATAGCCTCCTTTACAGTCTACCGACCATCCATCTCAACAAGCTGCAACGCGTTCAGAATGCAGCAGCTAGGTTAACATGTGGCATTTCCCGATTCGATCATACTAGAAATACGATAATCGTAGATACCCCCTCACCCTGGATTGGCCTTATAGAGTAAGTCTTTTCACCAAGCGGTCATGCGACCGCAACACCCTCTAAAATAGCAAGCAACCAAACTGAAGAAAGCATGGATCAAGAAAACGATCAAGGGGCTATTGTGCCGGAAATGGGAGACGTTTTTATTTGAAGTTTGTACACCGAATACCAGCTATAGATTAAAGATTTGTTACTTTAGCAATAACAGCACTTCGCCATACAGTTTTCACTCTCTTTGGAGCCTTGATTTACAGGTTCCTCTTTCTCATTTGCACTGCTAAAACTTTGCTAGTCTGTTTTAAGAAGTTTTAATGAGTCATGTTTGAGTACATGCAGTGGTTGGCTTTTTTCCTGTACAGAATGTTTTCCTGGTCTGTACCAAAAACCACATGGGACGAATTTTCACTGCAGACTCGTTTGTAGTTTCCCTTAACGTTAGGCAGTTCTTAGGTTGTTTTTTCGCCAATTGAAAGTTTGTCTGGAATACATTTGTTCGTTTTTTTCTACGATTTGTGCACCACATTCAATGTTGTTAATACTTCTATGATTCCTGCGCTATTGCAGGACACCGGGAACCACAAGAAGTTCTTCTCGGGGGAGAATGGGAAGAAAGTAAAGAAGATAAAGTATGATCCAGTTCAACGCAGTCTCTCGACCGGATTACGGAATAGTCTAAAATACTAATAAGGACCGGATTATGAAATACTCTTAATCCGCATGATGCTCAGAACTTGTCAAACTATTCACTGTTCTGCGCATACCAAGATGGCGCCCAAGAAGAGGAAAAAGGAGGAAGAGGACTTGATAGAATGGGCAAAGCGTATTCTGAAACCACCAAAGAAAAGAAAGGCAGTTAATCTTCAGTTCGGACATGATCCTTTGAATGGAAAAAGAAACATTAAGGGAACGTATTGCCCCCAAAGAAGAGAATCCAGTCGGCCATGTTCGACAGCTGAATCGGAAGGTGGATTATGGAACTGTATAATCGTAATTCATTGTCAGATAGAGGTTGTGTTTTTACATACATTACTTTTAGCTAATATGTGTGAGCAAAACGGTTATAATTTACTGGCAAATCAGTATATTTTACGAAACTATTATACACGTACACTGTATTTCACAATTAAATTCCTTATTTCGTTAATTTATAAATATAAAAAAATTCTTGTTATTTCGCCTCCACTCTGTGTTTCTAATGAATAAAGATTTTACATCTGGATATATGCATCGATCAAATGATGCCCTCCCACTCATGCAATTAATCTTTCTGTGAACAAAATCTCATTGTTGTAACACTAAATTGAATTAATCTAGTATATATTGTCTATTACATACCAGGTCATTTGACTGCCATGATTAAGGATAAAGATCTTCAAGGAAATACCATGCAGCATCACTCAAAAACCTGGGCGCAGCATGTCGCTGTTTTACAAGAGAGTTGGGACAATTCTCGCAGTAAAAGTTTTGAAGCTGTGCTGTCTGTCTGTGCAATGTCACATGTTTGTTTATGTAAAATGTGTTTGCGTGAGTCCCCATTGATTAGGTGTTGTCAGTGTGGGATCAGTAGATTTTTTTCTGGGAAGTGTGACTTGGAAACTCATGCCCATAAACCTCTCCATGGCCGAGAACTATGGCAAGATGGGTTTTTCCAGCCCATATTACCAACTCAAGGTTTGAACACCGATGGAAATCTCACAGTCACAAGTAATTAGTTATAATACATAAATAGCCCAAGGCTATTTAATCTTTGAATGTGATCTTTGCATATTTTTATTTGTCTTGAAACATGATTTTTGTTGCAAGGCGATGCATGAATGCTGTTTTGCTTCAATTTTCTCACCTTTCAGAGAGATGCTTGCCATATTCTATGTGGGAGTCAGCTTGTTCATCCTGCCACAGCAAAGACCTTGAGATGCGTGAGGAATTGGAAATGATTATTGTTGTTACTCAGCAAGGTTAGTCAGAAGCAGTTAACTACATGTATTGAGTATTAGTGTAAATAATAATTAAATATTGCAGATGTTTAGGTTAATTATGGGCCAACAGTTTGCAATTTTTCAATACTAATACATAATAATATATAATTATATTGATTTAACTTGAAGAGTATTAAATATTCCTGTTTTACAGGGCGTTTGACTTGAATTCGGCAAAACTGCATTGCAACCAATGTGGGCATGTCAAGGATCCATTTACACTTCATGAAATTGTTAAAGCAGGTTCTGGCCTGGGACCCAATCCAACATTTCCTACCTGTTCTCCCAAGATCTGTTTCTGGAGTGGGACCTTCTCCAAAAAAGGATGCCTGGAACTTCTGAGAACAGTTTTGTGAAAGCTTTAGAAGATTTCTTAGTTTTCAAAGGACGGGTAATAGTGCAGTGAACTGCATTTTATTATAAATTCTTGTTACTTAAATTGTCTCAGGTGAAAAGTAGCAGTTTGAAGACATCACAATATTGTCGTTTCTGATATAGTTGTTCTTAGCATTATTTTGGGGGGCACACTACATAGTACAGTTAAATCATGATTCTGACTTCAGGGCCATATTGGTAAGAATAGGCTAAAATTATATTAATCATGTGCAAAGATCATTTTCATTACACACATTTTAATGGGACTGGTGATTTATTGTAGACTGATTTTTTGTGTGTGCACATTTTCATTTACTTTTATCAGACTGGCATAATTAATTCAACCACATTCTGCCAATCCTGTGAAGAGTGGAAATACTGCCAATATGAATGAAATTGTCTAATGATGAAGGACTGGAGGATGGCTTGTCCATGCTGTTCTGTAAGTCAGCACTCTTGCCATGCTGATGGCAACATGAAACTGTACAGATACAAGAGTTCTGGCAGGTTTGTAAATAGCACACAAAAATGTGTTGATAAGATCTTATAACAGGATAAAAGTTGATTTAGCTATTGAAATGATAAATAGAATACTGGTTTGATAATATTATTTGTTTTAATTGGCAGAAGAAGGCAGGAGTCCTGAATGGTTTTCATCCTACCTAACAAATCGTACGCAGACAACACAGATTGGCTCGCATATATCAACCAAACTCAAAACTAACTATGGTATACCTCAGGGGTCCGTTTTAGGCCTGCTTCTCTTTTTACTTTACATAAATGACATCCATCACTGTTCGGATAAATTAAGATTTTACCTTTTTGCAGATGACACTAACATCCTTTACGCTGATAAAAACTTTAAGTCACTAGAGTTGACAGTAAATGTTGAATTACAAAATTTATATAACTGGCTAACTTTAAACAAGCTAACTCTAAATATAAAGAAATCAAACTTTGTAATTTTCCGTCCCTATCAAAAGAAACTTAACTATCATCCCCGACTCAGTATATTTGATAACGAAAATAAAAGGTATGTCGATCTTGAACATAACGACCGCATCAAATATCTTGGAGTACTAATTGATGAAAACTTGTTTTGGAAAAACCATATCAACTCCGTCACTACTAAAATTAGTAAAACAGTTGGTTTGATTGCTAAGTTGAGGCACCTTGTCCCTTGTCGCATACTTATAAATATTTACCAATCATTAATTTTACTTTATCTAACCTATGGGCTTGCTGTCTGGGGAAATGCTCCCAAGACCTAACTTGACAAAATCACTGTTCTTCAAAAATGTGCGCTGCGCTTAATTTATTTTGTTGATAGAAAAGAACATGCAATACCTTTATTTGTCAATGCCAAAACTTTACCACTAAACTTTTTATATTACGAATCTGTTTGCAACTTAATGCACGATGTTAGTAATAATATTGCACCAACAAACATTTTAAATTTGTTTTCCAGAACATCAAGAATTCATTCTTATAACACACGACCATCAGCATCTGAAAATATTTATATAAAAAGATCGAGACTTGAAGTTCAAAAAGATGCTCTTTCACGAATTTTCGCCATGAGATACCCAATTACCTAAAAGATCAAAGAAGGCATACAAACACGAACTAAAAGAAAAGCTGTTTGACATCTTTAAAAACGAAGACTCATATATTGAAACACCCACGATAATTTCAAAAGGCAAAAAACACAAGAAATAGGTAGACATTAGCCACTCTCTGCTAGAATCTATCATTGTTATTCTATTCATCTACTTATAGTTTCTGTATCTATGTATATAATATATATTATTATTATTATTATTATTGTTATTGTTATTATTATTATTTGTTTATATTTGTATTTCAGTTTCTCCAAAATCTTCGCTAGGTTTCCTTCCTTTTTTGCGTCAATTTGTACGAACGCTGTAAATTGCATGATCAAATGGAAATAATGTAAAACATGTAATGTAGTGTATGTAATGTAAGTAAAGTACATTCTGGTCGTTCGTCCAAACGAGACACACTCTCGTCCTATGATCGTCAAGTTAAAGAGCTTTCACACTAAGCTGAATCTCATGAACAAACACAAACTATGCGGAAAGCCGTTATATGTTAATGAAGACCTAACTAAAGCGAATCAACACCTCTTGATGTACGTGAGGAAGGAATGCCGTGACACTGGATTGGTCTACACTTCAGATGGCTACAATCTCATCAAGAGGAAAAGTGACAGCAAGATTTTCCGAATCAAGCAGGAGGACCTGACCATCCACAATCTGAAATAACTATAATCCACTAAACATGCACATCTTCATATCCTTTGACGTGTGCGAACTAGGAATCATTGTGCTTTTTTCCTTTCATCAAAGATTTGTTGCCAGTTTGTTTGCTCTTTTGTTTTTAATTTTACTGTGTAATGTAGTGAGCTGTGTTACTTAGAATTTGTCTCTCTTTATTTGATCTTTCCCACTGAGCAGTGAGAGGTAAGCAATTCATCATACTACTTGACTTTTGATGGAGGTTAGCCTCAAGGCGTATAGAACAGCAACTAGACTCTGAAAATATTGAATTTTATTTAATGGGAGATTTCAATTGTAATTTGGCTAATGCTTCGTGTGACGGCAATACGCGTTTACTAGTAAGTATGCACTGATGTCTATGGCCTTCAACAACTTATAACTGAACCAACTAGGATAACCGAAACCACCTCAACTCTAATCGATTTAATCTATACCAACTGTCCAGATAAGATTGTGTGCGCTGGGGTATGTCATGTCAGCATCAGCAATCATAGCCTAATTTATGCCTATAGAAAATTCTGTACAAATGGACAGTCTAAAGGACATAACACTATAACATACAGAAATTTCCGAAAGTTTAACCGAGATAGCTTCCAAAACGATATTGCCTCCCAAGATTGGGACCGTGTAAAAAAATTTTTATAATCCTAATGATATGTGGTCTGAATGAAAAACTCATTTTTAGCTATTGTTGACATGCATGCTCCATTAAGAACGTGTGTTCACGCGCATAGCTCACCATGGATTACATGAGAGCTGAAGAAACAAATGCATGATCGAAACATTCTGAAACTTAAAGCAATTAAATCTAACGATCCTAATGACTGGGTGCAATTTAAAAGGCAACGTAATATAGTCAATAAGGAGATCAGATTAACCAAACAGGCCTATTATCAAAATAATTTCAATGAACATAAAGGCGATTCCCGAAAAACCTGGCAAACTATCAATGAGCTTACCTCTCGAAAGTCTGGAAAAACATTCGTGAAAGAGCTAAAAGTAAATGGATCAATCCAACCGAAATGTCGGATGCATTTAACAATCACTTTTCCACCCAAACTTGGTGGGGAGATTCCATTGTCAGATAACAATAGTCATCTACATTACCTTACTAGCACAGACAAAAGGTTTCAGTTCCGCCCGACTAACTCAAATCAAGTTCTTTCACTCTTAAATAAACTAAGCAAATCAAAAGCAACCGGCCATGACAAGATATCTGCCAGGCTTATCCGAGAATGCGCTGATATTATTTGCATCCCAATGTGCGATATCTTTAACAAGTCATTAAGTCTTGGCATATTCCCAGATGACTGGAAATGCGCCAGAGTCTCTCTGCTATTTAAACAAGGTGAACATAGTGACTGGAATAACTACTGCCCAATTTCCGTAATCTCAGTTGTGGCCAAAGTGTTCGAAAGAATGAACAGAGCATAATATCATCTATAAGTACCAATCGGGATTCCGTACCATTCATTCGACTGTCACGGCTCTCCTTGACACTACGGATAGTTGGTCATACAACATTGACCATGGCAAAGTCAATGCTGTTGTGTTCCTAGATCTAAAAAAGGCGTTCGATACGGTCGACCACGAGATCCTATTATCTAAATTAAGCAACTACGGTATATACGATAATGTCTATCATTGGTTTGAATCATACTTGGATAACCGCACACAAAGATGCTCTGTAAATGGGTCACTCTCCAAGAGTTGCTCATTAAATTGTGGCGTTCCCCAAGGGACCATCTTAGGACCCTTGTTATTTCTGCTATATATTAATGATCTGCTAAATTGCTTATCACACTGTCAACCAAAGATGTATGCAGACGACACCCATTTAAGATACACAGGTGACAATGTAGACAACATTCAATCATGTCTAAATCACGATTTAGCAAATGTTAGCAACTGGCTAATAGCAAACAAACTTACTCTAAATATGACCAAAACCGAATTTATGCTGATTGGATCAAGACAAAGGCTAAATACTCTTACAGATTCCCCGATGCCTACAATTAATGGTACTCCAATTAGTCAAGTCCATACAGTAAAATCAGTGGGAGTTCACATTGATGACAAACTCAATTGGAGTAACCATGTTAATAAATTAACGAAGATCACTTCGGGGATTGGGGCCATAAAACGAGTAAGGCACCTTGTACCACAAACGACCTTACATTTAATTTATCAGGCTCTAATACAACTGCATTTTGATTATTGCAATATCGTTTGGGGAAATTGTGGTTTAACCTTGCAAAAGAAACTACAAAAAACTACAAAACCGAGCAGCTCAGGTCTTGGCCTACTCAAATTATGATGCTGATGCTAACAACTTACTTGAAAATCTAGAATTCAAATTCAAATTCAATCCAGCGACAAATTCAAAGAGCCACAATAGTTTACAAATCTCTACATGGATTAGCACCTGAGTATCTATGCTCGAAATTTGTAAGCCGCGATACTACGTATAGCCTGAGGGACTCCGTAAGTAAAGTCACTGTTCCGTTACCACGGACAAATTATTACAAAAATAGCTTCAGTTATAGTGGCGCAGTTCTTTGGAACAGTCTCCCTTGCAACGTAAAGCAAGCAGAGTCCCTCATCAAATTCAAACAACTGATTAAATCTGTATTTTAGGCACGGCATTCTTGGAAAGCAGCTTAGCGTTTTAACATATTACTGTAATTAGATTAGGTTAGATTTAGACATAGACTTAAATTATGATATTAAATATAGATCTAGTAGCTTATTATATTGCTTTTAACTACATGTATATAGCTGATGAATTTGACCATGGATAAATAAAGAATATCTATCTATCTATCGGTCTTTTTAACAGTATTATTATCGTTATTTCTAGAGAATATTTCTGCTGTGCTTCTGCTTTTATGATTGCTGTCATATTGTTTATATTGATATCAAGCTTTCGTCTATTGATCTTAGTATCTGGTTCAGTCCACCCAAATCCTGGACCCCAAAAATTCAGTATGTCGTTAGCTCATCTAAACGTTAGAAGTCTAAACATTGCCGATAAGTTAAACGAGATTGCAGCCATGGCCAATTTACACAATTTTGAAATACTAGCTTTCACAGAAACTTGGCTGAATCAAAACATTAGTAACGACGCTATATTATTGCCAGGTTATCATCTGCCTTTGAGAAGAGATCGGTCACAGACGCGTGGTGGTGGAGTTGCCTTTTATGTAGCTGAACATCTTTCATTTACTAGACGCTTAGATTTCGAGTCAGACAACCTTGAATTATTATGGACAGAAATTACTGCCAATAAAACTAAAGTGTTATGTGGAGTTTGTTACAGGCCGCCAAACCAATCTGCTGAAAAAGCAAACGAATTTTTTAACTGTTTACAAAATAGTTTTGACCTTATATTCACAAAACAATTTTCATCTATTATTCTCCTGGGTGACGTCAATGCTCATTACAACTTTATTGACACAACAAGCCCAAATACGGACATCGGTATTAGGCTTTTCAATTTTATGGAATGTAAAAACTTGTCTCAACTGGTTGAGGGACCGGCGTGCATCACTGCCACAGGCCAATCAATTCTCGACCTAATCGTTACTGATTCTCCTGGCTATTTCATGTCATCTGGCACTTTAAGCCATAACAAAAAATTTATGTAAATTTAGAGACTGACCCGCCTCGATTAGCTATGCTACCTGCGGGTCAGTCCAAGTTATGTACTAATTTAAGAAATATAATAAAATAAAGTGTGTGTAAAAAGTGTCCTACTATGGTGACATTTTCATTGCCACAGATAAAGATGTTGACAGCCACATGCATTCTGTATATAGAAGCTCATCTTCCAAGGTCTGTCCAATACTGCAACAGAGATATTGGGGCATTGTAGCTGAACTTGCTTCCCTTTTTGCTTTACTGTTAAGAAGAGTGAAACACCAGGATTATAATGACCAGAGGACAACAAATTCTATGGGCAGTGGCATGAGCAGTATTTCTGGTATCTACAGTTAAAGCAATTCCTATTGAATTGTTGAAATCTTTTATTTCATATTTACAGTTTTTAGCCTTATGTAATTCGTACTTCACTAGGGCACATTAGTGTTACCACATGCTTGGGTCAAGAGGGAATATACTGTTAGTAGTACAGACTGCTGCATTTGATGCAAACACTTTAATTTTGATATGTCAGTGGTATTCTTTGTTCTACTTTTTTAAACTTCAACAAGAACTACAAGGATGATGGAAAATATGGGGAGTCACACTGGAGAGCAGCTGGTAACAAGCCAAAGAGGAAAGGGAACCTTGATGAGACTAGGTTGGAGATTGCTGGATGCAGGCATGGACTGGCTCAGTGGGCAGTCAATATGTTTCAAGGGGAGCTTTATGGATATGCCCATTTTTTGCAAGTCAAAAGAATGATTCCCAACAAGGTACTAAATGTCATTTACTGGGTATATACATTTATGGGCATTCAAAAGAGCACCTTGATTTGAAAATTTGTTATGACTTCAGTAAATATTGGTCGAACATTCATACACTGACTAAACTGCATTACTGCAGTCATACTCTGTACTTTCTTTTTTGTTTTGGCTCAACAAGGTTAAGTTCTTTTGGGAGGACATAATTTGTAAGTACTGGAAATGGGCCAACAAGATAAGCAGTGAAGTCAAGGATAGTAACATGAAACCTGCATTGTCTGCTATGCATGCAAAGGGGCACAGCTGGTCTTGTCAGGTTGGTCTATACAAAAGGTAAAACATATACAAAAGGTTGCACTTTAAACGTTTCTGTTTTTGTGTTTGTTTTCTTACTTAGGTAGGGAAGAACTGATCACAGAGCATGCCTTGTCATGGAACAAAAGAAAGGTTCATGGCCTCGTGGATAGCTTGAAGTTTGCTAAGGTGAGAAGTTCAAGTGCAAAGACGTATTTTATGTCAGGTTTTATTTGATTAAAATTGGGGAAATGCATGTCGGGCTTTCAATTTTACAATACGTATCGTTATTAGGTGGAGGCGATGCTGGAGAAGTTACATAAAGAAAGAGACCAGCTCCTTAAAGATCTTGGTGTGTCCATAAGCACTGTGAACGTACAGTCTTGGTTTGACGAAGTACAGGAGTGTGCAAAAGGTAAGCTATGTTTGAGACTCCTGTCATTCTATTTTATGCTCTGATATGTGCACACAATTTTTACAGAGGAGACCGGATTGATTCCTCTAAAGCAGCCCCTATCAGCAGAGGAAGAATTCTATAGCCTCCATCATATTTTAAGCCAGGTGCATGTCCTTTCACAATTGGTTCAAACATCAGATGAGACCACGGCATTGCTAGCAGAACACACACGAGTTGTACCAGAAGGCACAGGCAAAACGTCTCAAAGGTTGTGTGGCCAAACGGAGGCGCTACCAGGAACTCGAGGCGACATTGACCCAAACTGAAGGGATAGAGTCGGTGTTGGAAAGGGGGAAGGAAAAGGTCCGACAGAGAACCCTTGCCGGCCTGAAGAAGAAGAAGATACAATACATATCCTTTTCTATTGCACAGCATACCGGAGATATGCAAAAGCTTGCAGGTTTGAAATGAAGAACTGTTTTGCAACCGAACTTTCATTGTAAATTATTTATAGAATGCAACGCAGTTCACTGTGCACTTTCTCTCTCTCTCTCCACGCATGTGTGGTTGTGTGAGATGTCCACATGTTTTATTTTTTGCAGTTTAATTATCGTTACTATGAACTTGTATCTTGCAACTGATTTTCAGATACTTTCAAACAGCGATTGAAGCTTCGCAGAAAGGTTTCCCAGGAAAAGCAAGATTTAGAGGCTTTGGTTTCTAAGCACCATGCACTTGACCCGTCACTGATGGTGGATAACCTAGATGTCCTGAATGTTAAGCATTGAACAATTATACACGTCATCAATCAATTTAGAACAACATATAAACGAGCGATTGGCTTGTAACATTCATTAACCGCTGAGGAAGGCCAGAATAAAGTGGGCCAAAACGCGTCCGGTTAATCGGAACAAGCAACCTGTGTTGTCTCATCCACGATGAACCCCTACTAGCTACAGATGCCTGGTTACATCATTGTTCTTTTCATATATTATCCCAGGATACGTGCACACAATATCCACCAGGTGTGCTAGAGTAAGCAGCAACGCCTTGTTAACAAAGAACGTCGATACAGTATTGCAAGACACCCTACAATGAACACCTAATCACTTCAAAAAGAAGAAGCAAGTCTCTGACTAGAACAACTCAATGCCGGCAATGTGATGTTTAGTTGTTGTAGCCCCATGGAAGCGAAGCAATGCGATATGTGGATCAAGAACCATGGCTAAACTCACACAAGGAACAAGTTGTCATGTACAGTCAAGAGCATAGTTGGATAGCAACGAACTTTTAGGGCATTTATCTTGCATGGAAACATATTTTCGTTTTATAAGGACATCTAGAACCTTCAAGATCTTAATTAGCTTGTTAAGCATTGAACAATTATACACGTCATCAATCAATTTAGAGCAACATATAAACGAGCGATTGGCTTGTAACATTCATTAACCGCTGAGGAAGGCCAGAATAAAGTGGGCCGAAATGCGTCCGGTTAATCGGAACAAGCAACCTGTGTTGTCTCATCCACGACGAACCCCTACTAGCTACAGATGCCTGGTTACATCATTGTTCTTTTCATATATTATCCCAGGATACGTGCGCGCAATATCCACCAGGTGTGCTAGAGCAAGCTCAAAGTGCACTCCCTTCAAGCAACATTGTATGGGGGGGAGGGGGGGACTAAGTTTCGAAAAAGGAGCTGCTTTCGTTGTTCAACAAGGAGTGGTGCTGAAAACATAGCATTTTTTCAGAGTGTCCCACATACTTTTGGCCAGGATTGTCTATAGCGCAAGTTATACTAAAAATGTCCATAACTTCTAGAGGATTTGATGTATTGATGCCAAACGTGAAATAGTTGTTTTTCGTGACCATGTGTATATATTCGAACCAAATTTGCTTAATTAAAAAACAGTTGGAACATTTTAGTGAATGACGTGCTCGTATTGTATGTGCTGAGGAATATAGTTGTGACGGGATGAAAATTGAAAATGTAACGGTCACAATTAAATGTAATGGTTTTAACGACTAAAAACTGAGGTTAAAACTTTCAAGTCGATTAATCGTTTATTTAACGATACTCAGACGTCGAAGTTAAAAGAAAAACAGCGATTCACATGGGAAAAGAAACAATTTCCGCGGAGCAGAGGGCGCTGGCCATTTTCTTGCGAATTAACAAAAAGAAATCGTTTCACGATATCGCGCGAGACTGTGGAATATCCAAGTCTTCCACGGCTAGAGTTTGCCGCCGAAGTTTTCTTCAAAGAAACCCAGATCGGCATCGAAGGGTGTGAAAACCAGAATGGGAAGACCAAGAAAAGTAACTGAGAGAAACATGCGTGGCCTGGTGCGCAATTTGAAAGTGTCCAGGCAAGAGAACACTAACGTGACGGTGGATTATCTGGTGGCGAAAAGCAGCATGAGCAAATTGGCCAGCAGATGAACCTTCTCGCGCCTACTAAACGAGGAAGGATATGGGTTTTTTCAGGCACGCAACAGGGGACTGCTAACAGAAAATGACAGAAGACTGCGACTGAAGTATGCACAAGAAATGAGATGTTATGCGCCTTCGTTTTGGACTGATGAAGTTTCCTTTTACTTGGATGGTGTTTCTTTTGTACACAAGTACAATCCGATGAGCATGGCCTCCGCTGCGCATTCAAGAGTTTGGCGGAAGAAAAACAAAGGCCTAACTGTGACAACTAAAGGATGCAAAAATCTCGCTGGTGGGCGCAGAGTTCATGTTATTGTGGCAATAGCTTATGGTAAGGGAGTTATTTTGCGTGTACCGTATGAGAAAATGAACGGCCAGTTCTTTGCAGCGTTTATAAAAGAGCATTTCAATATATGCTTTACGCGGTCCAGACTGAAAAATGGCGGCAGACGTTTATTTTTAATGGACGATCCGTCGCAAACGAGCAAAGTCGCAAGATCCGCTCTTGAGAAAATCAAGGCAGAGCTTCACAAAATTCATCCTCGCTCACCAGATCGCAATCCAATTGAAAACATCTTTCATCTGGTAAAATCAAATTTACAGCAAGAAGCTATTTCTCAAAATATAGTGTCGGAGTCTTTTGCACAGTTCCAGACAAGAGTTTTATTAGCTCTGGACAGCGTTTCAGTAGAAATAATAGATCGCACAATAGCAAGAATGCCAAAACGAATCCAAGCCGTGCGGGACTCAAAGGGACACAGAACAAAGTATTGATTTAGTTTTGTATCATTTTTCTGTTGGGTACTGTCATATTTTAACAAATGTTGTTTGTATCTTTCTTGCATGTCTAACACTTGACCCGGTGATCATATGTCCTCTGTGGCCGACTGCATGTGACAGTGCGTCTCGCCGGTTATCATCATGGCGTTTCTGTTTCAGCCCTATTCCCCGGGGCTTGTGCGTTTGCAGTTCGATTGGGGGGTACGTTTCCCAGCATTAATTCAATTGGCCTTTTTTTGTTTCAAGTATTGCTGGGTATTTCGTACCGGGCAACGCACACTAAGAACAAATATCTGCAGCTCCTCGACAGACTGGTGACGTCGTGCCGTGGAAACAATAAACAAGTTTCTATTCAAAGCCCTGTGTATTAATTTGTAAATGATACAGATACCAATCTCTTAGCAACAAGAAGTAAAGCTACTACTATAATCTTACATGATACACGTGACATGTGTGCTTGAGTGACGTCTGAGTTCATGCCGTGACAATACTTGGCCACAATAACGTCAATTCTAAGTAACAAATACACGAATAAATCAGACTTTACAGCACTTCCTCAGAAAGAAAACGTTTCAACTACTTTGCCCACTGTAGATACATTAACATATCACATTGGCCGGTATATTTGACCAGCCAAAGCATGATTTTCATCAGTTCTCACCTTGACCGTTAATAAAAATCAGAATCTATTTATAATCTTATAGCTGTAAGTGGGTGAGAACTGTTGAAAACACATCAAAATGGCATGTTTGAACAATAAATATCACTTAGAATATAGGAAATATAAACGATAAGTCATTGTGTGCAATATCAAGAGGTACAATTTCCTCCCGTACTTTCAAAAAATCAAACTTTTCCCAGTGAGAATTGATGAGAATTGATGTCAGTACTCAGCACACTGACGTCGTGCATCCAGTTTCATGTTTCGCTGTGTTACAACACAAGCACTGCGAAACAATGGCCACAAGGTGTCATGCGAAGCTGCTGGCACTGAGGAATTTGTTTCCAGAAGTTAAAGAAACGCCACCTCACGTCCATCATTTCACTATTCACATGATCGATGCATCCGCCTTTTATCAGGACAGGCGGAGCATCTGCTGTTGCAAAGGATGGCATGTCGCTACTCAGTTCAATGTCTCGTTTACAAAAGTTCTTGGGCGCTGACAAATGCACAGTGTCGCCTTCCAACGCCTGCAAAAGGTCGGCCCAAGCAATGATAGTCGGACTCCATCTGAAGTCATTAAGGAAGATTATCTCCGCCTCCTCGACTCCCATCCAGGCAAACGATCCAGTAGCTGGGTTACAAAAAGTGCGGTGAAAGTTTTGCCTGAATTTGCTGGTCCATGGATAAACACATTCTGGTACTTGCCTCTCCCGTCTTTCAGTGCAATGTACACAGCATTGCTAAATGCAGAAACTACGATGCCATTTATCTGAAGAACTTCTAACGCCGCTGTGAGCCACTTGCCTTCGCATCTGTAACTGCACTTTCCTTGTTTCATCTCACGCAAGAGCTCTATCCTCATCTTCTTACGTTGAGCAAGCTTCGCCTCCGCCTCTGCGAAGTCCTTTGCGACCGACTCGTCAACAGCTTTGTTGCCCTTGTTCGCGATGAACTCTGCAAGGCTGGTATTTCCTTCGCGGTTTTGCTGCATTGCAAAACACACCAGTTCCAGCCTGGTGGTGAACTTCTTCGCCTGAATGATCTGACTTACATCATAGATGCTAAGTGAACGCTTGGTTTTGCGTTGCTTGCATTTCTTTGACGAGTCAAGCGCCTCTCTGGCTTTTCTCTTCCTGGAGGCAATTGCAGTCTCTGTCTTTGGCGCAGAGGAAAGGTCTGGGTGCCGGGGTGAGTGCAGTACTTCCATATCTTCTTTAGTGACATATTGGTATGCACTGTAATAGCTGTTATGGTTGTCATTGAAGTTGACCTGAATACCATATTTTTCGTCCAGGAACTTTCAGACTTGAAGCCATCTGCCCCTCTTGGCCAGCTTTAGAGCTGAAAATGGCATTGGTTCAGGTTTCCTGCCTCTGAATCCGTTTCTGCGTGAGCCTCCAGTGAAACCACCCAGTGTGAAACTCGTAACCCGCTATTTTCCCACCCTTCTAACACCGCTTCAGCAAAACTCTGCCTAGTTGGAAACTTCTCAGTAGCAGCTCTACTATAAGTAATAAGATAAACAATCCGCTGATGTACATTTTGCAAAGACGCCATGTCGCTGATAACTGATTTTGACCGTTGAATTTTAAAACATACGTGCGTTAGCTCCCATTCTTCTTAGTTGTTCTCGTAGGTATCCGGTTTCATTTAATTTTCGGAAAAAATACATCCAGACAAATAAAAAATGTATTAATGTTTCGTCGGTGCCTTCTCTGAATCAACAGTCATTGTAACACATACTTTAATAGCTATCTACTCAATGTTCGCGCCAATTTACAATATTTTTCTAAAAATTAACTCCTATTGACCCCCTTATATCACTGAAAACTCGCGCTAAAATAATTCTTTCGCAGTAATTATACCAAAAATACACGCACAGCGTTTATAAAATTTACCCGTCCAAATTTGGCTGCAATACATCAAATACTCTCGAAGTTATGGACATTTTTAATTAACTCGCACCATAGAGACAATCCTGGCCAAAAGTCGTGGGACAGCCTTTTATTTAAAAATTATGACACTTTCCCTCTTCCCGCCCCCCTCCCCCCCATACAATGTTGAATGAATGTGCTCAAAGTGCACTCCCTTCAAGCAACATTATGGAACTTAAGCACCGACGTTTTAGAGCCGACGGCGGCGTCAGCAACCGAGAGGGGCCTGGGTAGGGGACGTTGCATTCCCGCCTACGAAGGTTTAAGCAAGCCGCGCGACGGCAACGTCTTCGGCACTAAAACTCGTGTCAAAATGTCTTTCCTCGAAATAAGGGAAATGCTGCTACTATCGTATGATAAAGATGATTTCAGATGAAGAATTTTTGGTGTTGTGGAAAAGCTACCACTCCAAGAACCCAGGATTTCGTTATGATTCATATGAAAGATTTAATCTTCAAGACATCGACAAAGCCGAGTGCTCAGCAGAATTCAGAGTCTGCAAACAAGACATCCCTGTGCTGGCAAATGTTCTTCAAATACCAGTGAACATCCATTGTCCACAAAGAACAATGTGTGATTGAGTTGAAGCCTTGTACTGAAACAATTCGCTAGCGATCATTTCACACAGAAGAAGAACATCGTGGTCATCTGTCCATTCCATTACACTGAAAGCGCAGAAGCAAAGAAACCTAATTTAGTTGACATGACCCCTATTTTCCTATCAGGAATCTCATGAATCAATTCAAAGTTGGCAATTCGATTGGATAACATGAATAAAAAACGAAGAATCGGAACATAATCAACATTTCCAAACACTTATGGTTGTTTCTTCGCAGCCATTGTTCAACAGCTTCAAAACCTGAGAGAAAAATTCCGCAATATCCGTTAATACCGCTCCAAAACCAAAGAATACAAACTTGAGCTTTGAATACATCCAAAAATTCCGCTACACGACAACATGAAAGCACGGAAATCACAAAGCAAAACTCACGTTTTTCAGGCGATGTCAAACCAAGCAAAGCCGCGTCGGCGCGGTGTCGCGACGGCTGACCATGTAGGCGGGAAACGTGGATCGGAAGTAAAATTGACTTCCGGTTGCCGTCGCCAGGCAGAAAACGTCTGTTGCTTAAGTTCCCTATTGTATGAGGGGGGAGGGGGGACTAAGTTTCAAAAAAGGAGCCGCTTTCGTTGTTCAACAAGGAGTGGTGGTGAAAACATTTAGCTCATACGTGGAAGCATTTTTTCAGAGTGTACCACATACTTTTGGCCAGGATTGTAGAACCTTCAAGATCTTAATTAGCTTGTTAAGCATTGAACAATTATACACGTCATCAATCAATTTAGAGCAACATATAAACGAGCGATTGGCATGTAGCATTCATTAACCGCTGAGGAAGGCCAGAATAAAGTGGGACAAAACGCGTCCTGCAAACAAGCAACCTGTGTTGTCTCATCCACGACGAACCCCTACTAGCTACAGATGCCTGCTTACATCATTGTTCTTTTCATATATATATATATATATATATATATATATATATATGATAAGATGATCTCAATAATAGCGTTATTCGCAGTGATGAAACAACTACGTGGCTGTAAAGATATTTGCATGCATAATCTCCTCACAGGATTGTACTTTTTGCTCACGGGGGCCTCAACACAAGCTTAAAAACACAAATTTTTACTTTTTTTTTCTTTTTGTCGGTCGAGAATCAGCACAGGGTGATTAGTTCAGATTATCACATGATATGCAATGACGTAATTGACTTCGTTAAACAACTCGAGTGTGGCTATGAATTGCTTGGTACTTTTGTGTAAAAGTTAACTGCATTTAAAGTGCACATAAGCCTTCAGAGGATACATTTTTATACGAAATTAGGAAGTAATCTAATCAACTTATGCCCAAAAGAAAGCCTTTCCGAAGCGTTCTTATATTTTTTCACGGGTTTGAAATCGGAAATATAAAATTCAGACCGCGCAATGTAGGAGACTGGGACCTGTGACGTCAGAGGAGTGGCGCGTTTCGGCTCGGCACCTCTACATAGCTCTTATTTATCAGGTTTGTGTACGTTTTTCTCGCTGTTTACCCGTGTTTTTGGACTCATACGGCAATGGCAAGCTCTAGAAGCGATGAAGAAAGCGGTATATCTGATATCTGAACTATATTACATTGATTCCTTGTGTATACTGTACGATATCCACTATGAAGTCCAACCCGTGCGCTGACAAGAGCTACTTGCTGACCAAGAATGGCATGAAGCGTAACAGAAAGGAAAGGGAGGGAAAAGAACAAGAACCATAACACTGCAAGATCGCTCGGAAGAACATTTTGGAGCCAGTAGTTGGTAAGCGTAAAATATGTCCGAGTTTTGGATTTGTTTACGTGGTACATCTGTAATTGCTTCTTTGTGTTTTACTCATATTTTAGGTGTTCGTGTGGAAATTGCAATGTTGATGTGCTACGGCAGCATCGGCATTCACAAACATTGAGATGCAGATGCGGATGTCTCACGATAACTCTCGCTCGGGATTTCGACTGAGAGCAGTTGCATAATTCGTCACGGCAGTTGACCACGGTCACTTATATTTGACTTTGAGAAAGCGCGGCTCTTCTGAAAACTCCTGGAATGTACAAAAACAGTCATTCTAAACTTCCCTGTACGGATACACAATAAAGTATTACACTTTAACTGCGGTTTATGGCGCCCTTCTTCACCGTTTGGAGGATTTTGCTTTCGCCGCAGTGGATCAACAGGCAACTGTCAACAGTCAGAACAACTCCTTTCGGAGTTTGCCAAAAATTTCCAACTTCTGCGGCCGCCGTCTAACTTCAGCGATGTGGAAACCAAGTTGTTTGAGTAAATATGTGCCGCAAATCCAGCACACGGTCTACTATGGCCCTAGAAAAATCTAGCTGAAAAACCATCTTTCGCTCGGTTTCAAACATGAATTGCAGTGTCGCAGTGTTGACCTCATCGACATAAGCCTCCTGCGAACGCGATGGTTTGCTCATTTGATATTCGATACCTACGATAGAAAAGGTAACAAACTTCCCACAGCTGAATATATTTTGGATTAAATATAATTACTTACTACCCGTCGACAAACTGTGGGACCCGATGATTACTCGGTCAATCTTTCCCCTTCTTATCAACTTCATACTACAATACCGAGATTGTCCTTTACCAGGTCCAAGTCGAGATTGTCCAATTCGTTATTGTCAATTCCATGCAATGTCAAAATCATCTGGTTTGAAATAAGCTGAGCAGAACCGGAATTGATCGTCAGCTCCCATTTCACACGTTTGGCCTTGACAAACTGGACCATTTCTCTTTCGCTTCCTCGCTTCACCTCTTTGGTCATTCGGAAACTGAATCATATAAAATGCGAATCCTTGCTTATGATCTGGCTCCCAGCAGCAGCCTCCAACACATCTACAAGGCATTTCGGAGTAAAACCAGTGAAAACTCTGTTCGGACGAGTCGAGACGCCACTCCTCTGACGTCACAGCCCAGGCCCTTGATCAATCATCTTACGCGGACAAAATCTAAACCGGAAGTCAAAATGGCACTTTTTCGCATGTTTACTGGGCGAAAAAAAATATCAGAACGCTTCGGAAGGGCTTTCTTTTGGGCATAAGTTGCCTAGATTACTTCCTAATTTCGTATAAAAATGTATCCTCTGAAGGCTTATGTGCACTTTAATCCAAACTCAACACCGTTTGGGTTTGTGCCAAACACGCACTGATAAACTGGATGTTAGGGAACGATTTTGGCTTGCACTCTTTAGTTCACCGCAGAAGCTTTGAGAATAGCCGTAAACAGATGTTTGATGGATACCCTGGGGGATTGCCAATATCTCTGTAACCGCTAAATATTTAGTCCCGACAAAACTTTGTGGTGACACGAAATACTTCTGGGAAGAAAACAAGCCGAAAACGGAAACCAAAGCTACAATGAGCTTTAGCTGCAAAACAATGGTAATTTATGCTTCACTCTGTACATGATATCCGTTGCCTCTTAAAATTCTTCTGCTTGTCGTACATTGCCTGTTGAAATGTTTCTTTCATTCTATCATGTAGCCTTTGTTTTGAAATGGTCATTGTATACCAGAAATGAAAAATCCACCAAAATAGTCCTGAGTATTAAGTTTGCAGTCACAAATGGACTGAACACACTGTGAACACACTGTAAACAAAACCGCAATAATATTTTAAACATGATTCGTGTTACATTCCTCACTTTCAGTTTTATATTTGTTACAAAGCACGAATACTCGAAAGCCTGATAGAAGAAATGCATTCAGTTAATACAAGAAAACACACAAGTATTGAAGCAAAGGCTGGATTGATCGTGGCTTCTGATTAGAAATAAGAGTCGAATTCGATTGTGCATAAGAAGAGATGTCAGAATTTCGCCCCGAAATTTTTACCGGTTCCAGCGAGCGCAGCAAGGTGACGTTCGGGGAGAGGTAAGATGACACGCAACTAAACATATTTAGCCAGTTTTTAAGTTCAATCGTTGCTGAAGACCGCCATTTAGCGAACGACCAAAATCCCCACACATTTCTTTATAATTGCCAAAGGTCATGTTCTTTCGTAATAACAAAGGTATCACATATCACTGTGTGACAGACAGACAGACCCTTGGAGCCTGGGCTGCCCTGTGTGTATACTAGAAATGAAAAATACACCAAAATAGTCCCAAGCATTGAGTTTGCAGTCACAAATGGACTGAACATGCTGTGAACAAAACCGCAATATTGTAAACAAGTCTCATGTTGGGCTCATGTTACATTCCTCGCTTTCAATTTTACATCTGTTACAAAGCACAAATACTCGAAAGCCTTATAGAAGTGAAACGCATTCAGTTAAAAAACAAGACAGACTAGTATTGAAGCAAAGGCTGGAATAATCATGGCCTCTGATTAGAATTAAGTGTTCGAAGTCAAACTGTCAAAATTGATTCATAAAAAGACAAGTCACGCATTACTCAGATTTACTTGGTGGGTAACCGTTTTGCTTCTAAGCTCAAAATGCAGAGTTGCTCAACCTTTAAGAACCAAGTGTATGAGTGTTGTAATGATAAATTTATAGTTTAATCAGGTTTCATTTAAGCAAGGTGTCAAAAGCCAAGTTCTATACTGTGTGATATATTTCTGGTGAGAAACTGGAAGTCCCCGAAAGTTCCATTCTTGTCCTTGCTTTCCATTTTAGTTTATTCTGCTCTCGACCCAACTAATGCCGCGACCTCACTGGCAATGCCAGTCTAGTTACAGATTGCTCTTTGCCCACTCATGACGTACGAGAACCACAGGTGACACTATTTGTGGCTTTGCCTTTCTGAAAATCGACAGGATCTGTTTATTCTTTAGGTTTTTGAACGGCTTCTCTTCAGTAGGATGGTCTACTCTTTTCTACCATGTTTCTTGCATTTACACGTGTTCAGCGTTCGGTATGCTACTGAGTGCAAAACACCGGAAGTTGTCAGCAGTATGACTTCTCTTTTGAAGAGACGTCATGCTTCCTGTCAGCAAGAAGTAGTGAGCTGTGGAAAAATTTAGTATGGTCCTCAAAGGAGAATTGGAGTAGTTCACACGCACTGAAGAAAACAATACCACCTTAGAAGAGCCATTGGCAAGTGGTGGAGAGACGAACCCCCCAGACAAACCTGCTGTTGATGTCTGTGTGACCCCTACAATGAAGCAGAGCCCACCATAACCGTGCGCTTTGTTAAACACAGAGTCAATAGCGTGGGATACTGGCTTTTCCCAGTGCATTTTAGTCAATCTACTTTGGATGGTAGAAATGGGAGCAACGCTTGCAGCATTATTTCAATTTTGTTTGCTGCTTCGATATTTGTTAAACCCCGTGTACCGAGAGAAGCATTGACAGCTCCTTGGGTGTACTTAATGGAAAATTGAATGATAGGAAACGACGTGTATGATACAGCACATAGCAGCCTTCCCATAGGTTACTTGTCCACATTAGAGGCTGCACGTTTGCTAGAAAGTGCTGTTGTGTTGTTCAATTGTCAGAAGAGTAGAAGTGCAGTACCTTCTCAATCAATTCAATATACAGGCTGTATATCTATTTTGGATATAAAGCCCATTTTATAGTCATTCTTCCTTTCGGTCCTTTGAGCTGTGAAAGGCCGGCCACCGAAAACGCGCTCTCTCTTCTCAGTTTGTTTTTAACTCTTGAGGTAAGTACCATTAGTTTAGTTTGGCAAATTGTGCCTTGTAAGGGTGCAAAGAGCATTACACCGAGCTTCAACTATTAAAAATAAGAGCTCTATAGCTGCAAAATGCCAGATATTGATTAAATCAATCTCACTATTAACTACAATCGTCACCGACAATTACTCAGATTAATTCTGTGTTTTATCAGATGTTTTTTCTAATGAGTTTTATTATTGGCTTAATTACAACCATAAACAGTCAGTGATGCTTTAATTGATAACTTGAATCATTTGTCGATTTACAAATTGAGTGGTAAACCGATTTACTGGGTTGGTTGGTTGGTCAGTCGAAAAGTCGACACTTGTAAACCGGGTTCTATGCTGCGTGTTGATGAGTCGACACGCTCAGCCTTTGCCCAACAATAATCGGTGGTTTCCTGTGAATAGAAACAATAACAATGCAACATTTTCAGATGAAACTCGTCATTAGTTTAACTACCACAAGTTCATATTTTACAGAGTTTTCAACAGGCAGTGTACGATAAGCAGTAGCATTTTATGAGACAACAGATGTCATGTACAGTGTAAAGTATAAATAAATAAATAAAGGAGGCAGGGAGGCAGTATCGTCACAGAAAGTTTCCTCAGGACTAAATAATTAACGACAACAGAGATATTTGCAATCCCGTAGCGGTATCCATCAAACATTTGTTTACGGCTATTCTCAAAGCTTCTGCTGTGAACTTAAGAACGCAAGCCAAAATCGTTCCCTAAAATCCAGTTGATCCGTACATGTTCCATTTTTGAGCTTTCTGCAGCCGCGAGCAAATACACCAAAATAGTCCTGAACATTGAGTTTGTTAGTCACAAATGACTGAGCACTCTGTGAACAAAACCGCAATAATATTGTAAACAAGTCTCGTGTTACATTTCTCGCTTTCAATTTACAGTGGAACCTCGATATAACGATAACCGATGTAACAATAATCCCAATTTAACGATCAACATTTTTCAGCCTGACAAACGTTACAGTAAATGTATGGGACATTTACCCGATTTAACGATATCAGATATAACAATATTCTCGATATAACGATCATAATCTAACGGTCCAAACGTGAAAATGAACTTGATATAACAATAAAATCAATTATGGTGCTACTAAATGGAATGCCAAGCATTTCAACAGACGTGATATTCACTTAATCCAGTTTAGTTTTCATTGTTTTCCAAGACTGTTATGTTTCTGTCAACAGTTTACATGACTGGTACTGATCTATACAGTCGTTTTGTCCTCTTTATCTTTTATCAGCTCAGTTAACTTCCTTATTTTGGACGGTTTCTTGCGATGAAAAATATACATCGCAGGGATTTCTAAGCCACTGCCTTTGTTCCTTTGCTTCCAGTCACTCTCACTGAGATCTTCCCTCCATGCTTCAAGAATAAATGAAATACTCGTAACAAAGTCAAAGGCACATGCCCCACGATCTTTTGCGTTCTTTTCTTCCCTTGCTCACGTTTAACTGCAAATGCATGCGTATCGTGTGGATTTTCAGGTTCGTGCTACGATAAATAAGAGATGAAGTGTTACACACAACATACTTTCGCATACTCTTGAATCTGGCCAGTAGATTGCCCTAGGATGTCTCACGAAAAACAGCAGAACCTACCTCACAGTCAAGAACTTCACCAATAGCTGCATCCCATATTTCCTTGTAAGCGTGATACCCTCGAATACATGATCGGAAGGAATATGTCGTTGTATCCATGACTTGTAACAGCAGAAAACTAGAAAACATGTCTGTAATTTACTGAAATGGTTTTGACAGAGCGCTAACGGGATAAGCTGAGAGTAGGCCAATCGGATATCTACAAAAGGCACACCGTAGACTGAGCGGTGCCAAATGTCAATCAGATGTCAATCATTTGGGCAATTAATCCCTTTAATCCTATGGTCTTAAAGTATGGTGAATTTCAGATCAATCACTATTTGCACGTGCTTTGCGTTCTGTATTTGCTGCGGAGCATCGGCGACGCAGCGATATATATTTGTCACTTGAATCGAGATGGCGAGTTGTCTGTCGAGATGTCCAGAGTTCAGTCATGTGACAGGTGGTGGCCAATTAAAACGCAGACACGTGCACATGCGCACGCTTCGTCTGTAGCTCGCTTTTGCTTTTGCTCTTCCCGAAGAAGTGTGAGCGTGCTTTTGCTCTTCCCAAAGAAGTGTGAGCGAAGAAGCTTTCGGTAAGTGCTGAAAATCCTTGTCTTTGTTGACAATGATTCTTGGAGGATTGTGTAGAACGATTTATGAAGGCCTTCGAGGTTTGTGTGTATATGGTATGTCGAATTCGCGATCGTCAGCTCAAATCGGTTTGAGAGAAACTCCGACCGTGGTATCGAAGCGTCCGCGCTCTTCTGACCCGATGTGGTCGCAAAACAAAACAACCGAGGCATTGAACTCGGTGGCCATTGAGCTAACTGACCCGATGTGGTCGCAAAACAAAACAACCGAGGCATTGAACTCAGTGGCCATTGAGCTAACTGACCCGATGTGGTCGCAAAACAACACAACCGAGGCATTGAACTCGGTGGCCATTGAGCCAACTGACCCGATGTGGTCTCAAAACAAAACAACTGAGTCATTGTGCTCGGTCGCCGTTGAGCGAACAACCGAACGGTATACAGCGAACGAAGCCTTGCATGATCGTTCTACCAATTCAGAATTTGTAGGAAAGTATGGAAACTACAGCAACGAATCAGTGCGTAAATCTCGCGAGAGCAGACAGGTAGCTAAACATTCCAGAAAACGGGAGTGTGTGCCGTCTCAAATCCCTGCCAAGAAACTCTTAAATGCGATGCGCAGAAAATTTGTCAGAAGAAAATACGATCTTATGTTAGGCGTTTTATTCCAAGGTCATCACTGCTATATGATATCATCAAACGCTCTAAATATTGGCGCTTGTGGTACCTCCGTGATAAACTTTACACTCGGTATGCTGCATGTATGAAATGTGGGAAATGTCCCAGAAGACAGAGGCGTTGTTCTTTGCAAGCCGCACCAGGTAAAAACACAGTCTCAGTGGACGCTGTATTTTCAAACCAGAAATATAAACACATTGCTTTAAGAGGTGGCATGCTGTCTTGTAATACTTCACAACATTTGCCAATACAATGCCTGAGTGAAAGGCTTTCTCATTTAGGTTTAAAACCACTGGATATTGGTGGCTCTGGTGATTGCTTCTTTAAAGCAGTTTCTCATCAGCTTTATCAAACACCTGCTTTACATGCGAGAGTTCGGATGGCTGGAATAGATCATTTAATTACCCATTCTGATTTATTCAGGAAATATGTCACTGACATTTCATGGGAGAGTTACATAAGACAAATGTCAACAGTGGGTACGTGGTGTGACAACATAATTATTCAAGCAGTAGCCAATGCTCTTAAGTGTATGATACATATCACACAGTCAAATAACCATGATAGTGTTATTATCAGTCCCAGCTGTAACAATGAAAATCAAAGTATAACTATTGTTTTTATTGGACACATTCCTGAAGTGCATGTCTCGACTATTGAGAATCACCCTCAAAGTAGTA
This sequence comes from Plumapathes pennacea, assembly GCA_964036295.1. Lineage (NCBI taxonomy): Eukaryota > Metazoa > Cnidaria > Anthozoa > Antipatharia > Myriopathidae > Plumapathes > Plumapathes pennacea. Next base: position 24,649,785 of record OZ038463.1, on the reverse strand, counting down.
ATGAAATGCATCTTAGAAGAATGGTTTTTGAAACAGAATGTGCAAAGATTGGACACCTTGTTCAGCAAACAGAATCCCAGGAAAAAGTTGAAAAAAGCAGACAGCATATACTGGCAGAACAATGCCAAGCTGTAGAAACTGATGAACATAGACAGAAAAAACTTGAAAATAGTAGACAATACAGGAAAAGACAAAAGTCAGTTGGATCTGATGAGCAAAAACAACAAAGGCTTGCTAGAGATAGAGAACGCCAGAGAAATCGTCGGAAAAATGAAACTGAGGATGATAAGCAAAAAAGACTCCAGTCAGCTGCACAATATAAAAAAACTAAACATAACAGTGAAACTGCTGAGAAGCAAAAAAGGCTTCAGTCTGATAAGCAATACAGAAGTAAAAAACGTAACAGTGAAACTGCTAAGGAAAAGCAAAAAAGGCTTCAGTCAGACAAGCAGTACAGAAATAATAAACGTAAAAGTGAAACTACAAATGAGAAGCAAAAAAGGCTTGAAAACGCTGCACAGAATAAGCAAAAAACATCTTTTGCAAAAAGAAAGAAACTTACCACAAATCAAACTGAGTATCTTGAACAGTTTGATATGTTCAGTCATGGTCCAATTCATGAACAACAGTGGGCTGCCTCTAACATTAACAAATTTCACCAAGTGATTAAGTTTGGTATTAGTCAATGTACAATTTGTAAAGAGGCATGGCCAGTGAAATCCAAACCAAGATCACCTGAGACCTATGTTTGTTTACGTTGTTCTAGAGATAAGAAGTCTCCTAAGAAGTTGACAATTACATGATCCCATCACCAGTCCCAGATGAGTTGCAAGGCTTGACTCAAGTAGAGGAAATGCTAATCGCTCGTGCTCTTCCGATAATGAGAATTTATGTTAAACCTGGTGGTCAGAGGGGTTATGCTGGACATTGCATTAACTTACCACAAAATGTGAAAGAACTTGCATGCTCTCTACCAAGGTACCCAAAAGACCTTGCTGTTATTATTGTAAAAATGAGAGGCAGAGATAACACATTCAAAGACATCACTGTGAGAAAACAGAAAGTCCACAATGCGTTGCAGTGGCTTATAGTAAATAATTGCCATTATGCAGAATTAGAAATTGATATGGGAGCCTTGAACTCTTTACCTGAAAATGGTGTACCAACAGTTAATGACAGTAGAAACGAGTGAAAGTGACTCTAGCAGTACTGTTGAGCCTGATCTGGGTCCTCATGACAACAATACCGATGAAGATGTAGTATATAATGAATCAACAGAAATGAGTAGTTTACTACCTGTTGGTCAACAACAAGAACAGGAAATGGAAGTAGTTTTAAATCAGCTTTCAGGAGAAGAGACAATAGATTGGCCCACAGTTGGAAATGAGCCATTAAATGAATGAGACACCATATTTAGCTACCATGGCTTTTCCTACATTATTCCCTGATGGTAAAGGTGACCCAACAAACAAAGCACTTTTAAGAGAAGTGACACTCCAAGAAAGTATTAAACATCTTATAAAATTTGCTGAATGTGTTGATGGTAAATGGGTGTACCGTTTTGCTAGTCACCCCAGATTTGCATAATGGGCATTAAACATGATCCAGAGAAAACAAGCACTTCAACAAAGTGGAATATTTCTCAAACAAAACCCAGGTGAAGCACATCTGACGATCAACCAGTTGCGTGAAATGGCAGCTACAAATGATAATGCAAATGTATTTATGTCTAAAATATCAAGATACGTTGGTAACATTACTGGCACAAATGCGTACTGGCATAGAGTAAGAGAAGACCTAAAAGCTATTGTAACTAAAGTTGGAGCACCAACACTATTTTTCACTTTTTCATCTGCTGATATGCATTGGCCTGGTTGTTCCCAGAATATTCCCAACATATTCTTCAAATCCCAAGGGATCAAATTTCCCCCTGTATTGCAAATATCAGCTGTTGAGATATAAACCATGGAAAGGAACTCAACATGATGCCTGGGGTAATCAAGAACTATTTGATGATATGCTGAGAAATTGTTGGCAAAACTTTTTACAAACACCATATGCACAAAACCATGTGCCAGACTGGTTTGATAAATTGCAAAATGTGGTTTTGAATCAACAAGCTGAACAGGATGAAACTGTTGAACCGCCCAGCAATACACGTGAGGAATGGATGATCTTATCAGATCTGCATACACCATTTGAAGATGATCAAAATACACCAGATTGGCATAATGACAGAGCTGAGTATGCTGAAAATCAAATTGGTCAGATGCCAACATGGGTTAAAACAAACAAAGAGCAATCAAATGTTGAAATTAATGAACAGTGTGATGTTGTAGACATAAACAGCTTGAGTGAAATGCAGAAACTTGCTTATGATATTGTGCATTCACATTTTAAAAACGATGTTGAAGAGCAAGACCCACTGTCTTATTATAATAGGTGTAGCCGGTACAGGCAAGAGCTACCTTATCAATGCCATTCGCAGCCTTCTACATAATAAATGTGTTGTCACACCTACAACTGGTAAGACCTCCTATAATATCAGAGGGGTAACAATCCACTCATTGCTCAAACTGCCTGTGGGCTCAAGATGGCAGAAAGATCTCACAGGTGAAACCTTAGCTAGGCTTCAGAATTGTCTGAAAGGTGTTGAGTACATTCTAATAGATGAATATTCTATGCTTGGCCAAGTGACTTTTGGCTGGATTGACAAGCGTTGCAAACAAGCAACAGGTTTCCATGATAAAGTTCTTGGAGGAAAGTCTTTAATCTTAATTGGTGATCCAGGTCAGTTGCCACCTGTAGCAGATAAACCCTTGTATCATGCCAAACCGTCAAATGATATTGGTGAGCAAGGCTACCTAACATATAAGATATTTGACAAAGTTGTCAAACTAACTGTCAATCAACGAGTTCAGGGTACAAGTCCTGAACAAATTAGATTTAGAGATTTATTATTGAGACTCCGCATGGGCGAAACAACAGCAAATGACTGGCAGTTACTTTTAACTCGTCAACCATCAAATGTAAATTTGACTGAATTTCGAGATGCTATTAGACTTCTATAGCAATGAACAAGTAGGTAACCTAAACCATGAAAAGCTTACTAAGCTCCAACAACCAGTTGCTCGCATTGATGCACGGCATTCATCTCCTGCAGCTAAAACTCTCAGCTCTCAAGACATGTCTGGCTTACAGCCTGTAATACTTTTAGCTAAGGGTGCAAAAGTAATGCTGACCATGAATTTATGGGCAAACGCTGGTCTCTGTAATGGAGCTACTGGAACAGTAATTGATTTCATTTATCAACATGACCACCAACCACCAGATTTACCAATTGCTGTGATTGTTCAGTTTGATGACTACATAGGTCCTTCTGTCAGTGCCTCCAGACTATCATGTGTTCCAATATGCCCTATAACAGTCACATCAGACTCATTAACTACTATCCATGAGAGGCAACAACTACCTCTTAGGCTTGCATGGACTCTTACGATTCACAAGAGTCAAGGCTTAACTCTGTCTAAAGCTTGGATTGATATTGGAAAAACAGAAAGAACTGCTGGAACATCTTATGTTGCTATTAGCAGGATAAAAACACTATCATCTGGTGTTATTGAACCCATGACATTTGAAAGATTAAGTCACTTTAAATCATCACCTAACTTTCAATACAGACTTGAAGAAGAGGATAGACTAGACAATCTAGCACAGGCAACATGCACTGCATTTACATCTAATGATTTACTTTGACATACCCAAGACAAATATTCCATTCAGTGATAACAGGTTATTTAATGTACTCCAGCATTTCCTACAAAATTAATGATTATGTAATTACATTATAATATAGTCTGCCTGCTTATGTAACCTACCTTTTACACTGGTATATATATAGCCTGTTAAGTTTATGGTACCTGCATCAACCTACCATTATTGGTGTACATGTACACATCAACCCTTGACAAAAGCTCCATGCGATAACCAGTAACTTTTCTTTTATTAGGAAAAGGCTACACTTCCATTATTTTACAAAGAGCAAACATGACTGAAGGAGCAACATGTAAGTACTTTTAGTTAATCCACAACACCACCAATCAGGGTCACCTAGGGGTTTGGGTTTACAACATACAGGGTTTTGTTTTTGATTGGAGATACAGTATTTTTATAGGCATTTGGTACATAAATAAAACATTTTAATTTATAGAATACAGTATAATGGACTTCTTTATTTTGAAGAGAAAAGGAGTACCTCAATACAGCAATAAACCTCGTTCTGTCTTAGCATAATGAGAAATTATATCCACTTGGACACACAGAAGTTTGTGACAACATTTCCACTAAGTCTGGCTTTCATTTTGTAGCCCCTGTGAGCTCCAAGGTTCCTGAAGTGTCTGGTTACATCCACTCAATATCACCAATCAAGAAAGCTACGCACTCTCACACAAAGTATTTCAACTGCAACATTCAGACGAGCAAGGCAGTTGTCAAAGCAGTATGCTTCAATCCAGACAAGAAAACACACCTTGAGAAGCTCCAAAAAGCCCAAACCGCCGTCAAATTCTGCAACGTACGATCTTCTGTCAAAGATGGAATTGAGAACATTGTTATTCAGAACAGCACAACAATACAACCACTGGTAGTACCATTTGCCTATGAAGATGCTAGTACTACATCTTCATTGCCAAGTCTTGCATCTCTACAAGATGTGTCATCAGAGCAGTTGGTCCAAGTACAAGCCAAAGTAACCAACATTAGTAGCGTGAAATCAATAACCACTCGTTATGGGCATGCTCTACAGAAGCAAGAAGTTATACTGGTTGACCACACCACTTCCATGAAATTGATACTATGGCAGGAACATTGTGACAAATTGGAAGATGGGAAAACATACACCCTCAACAACCTAAGACTCGAGGACTCCAACAACATCCGGTACCTCAACACTCCAAAATCAGAGCAGTTTACATTTGAAGAAATACCTGCCTTCACACAACCCCTAGCAACGTTTGTACCAACAGACATGGAATCCCTATCACAGAACAAGATTTCTGCCAGAATAATTGGTGTACAGAGTGCATCAAAAAGCCTTTCTTGTGTATCATGCAAAAAGGTTACACTAAAATCAAACGGAAAAATCGCAACATGCCAATCCTGTAAGCTGATGCAAAAAGCTTCTTTTTGTAACACACAGTGGTTTTTAAGAGTTCTTTTTCAGAACACTGAGAACATCAGTGAGAAACTTGCGATTACACTCTTCCACCAAGATGTAACCAAACTCTCTGCACTGTCAAGTGAGATTAACTTAAATGTCATTTCAGAAGAGGAATTGATTTTGTGTCTTCTGGACAGACTCCACCTTGCAACTTTCATATGACACTGCCTCAAATAAGCTATTAAATGTTCACAGTTAGCTAAAAACGTACCCGTAGCACGGATGTAAACCAAGAAAATAGAATCTTTGTCACCAAATTTTAAAAGTTCATGTTCACGTTCCCATTCTATTTTACCAATAGCAACAAGGCTATTTAATTTTTCCAAGACAATGTTCCTGTTGAGATAATACTGCAATATCAGCATCTCAGAAACTCTACCAAAGTAAGCGAAGGTAGCAAAAACTACAACCTCTTAACCTCTAAAGCCTGCGAGTTAGAAAGCCAATAGTTGCATTAGATGTCTATAAGGATATCAAATTTAAAAAGTTAATGTTTGATGTTGGATTTCACTAAAATAGTTCTTGCTTCACTGCATGACAATGAAAAGAGAGTTTATTGTTGTCTACTGTAAACTATTATTTTTCAAAAAAATAAAGTTGATTGTTATTTCTAACACCTTGTAAATTTTTGCTTACAAGCACCACCCACATCCCCTCGTCAAGTGCACAGAACTGGACACGAGTCAAGAGTATCTCGTCAAGTTTTCGACTGTTTCCAACAATTTTTTCGTTAGAATATCCAGTGGGGGCTCCCTGTGCTATGAGACGCAGCACTTCACTTCTCTTTGAGAACTACTAGTCTGTAACTTGTAATCTTCAATATTCAACCGCTGGAAGTTCATTGAGAGTGATGGCAAGCCAAGACAGCGCAGAAGACATCGTGCCAGGTCCCAGTACTGCCGAGTGAGTGCCGTCGACTAAACCAAGGGTCCAGAAGAGAGTTCGAAGAGCTCTCACCTTGGAAGATAAATATAAAGTAGTGTTAGCCATCAAGGATGGGAAAAAGCATTGCGAAGTTTGTCAATTTTTTTACCCTCCTTTGCCCCAATCCACGGTGGCAACAATTTTAAAGAAGACGAAGGAAATAATAAGTGCATATGAAGAAGGCCTGTACAGTAAAGCGAAAAGAAAGATGAAGCACGCAATGTATCCTGATTTGGACACCGCATTGTCAGAATGGTTCTGTAAAGTGTGGAGCATTAACATTCCGGTTACTGGAACGCTTCTCGCAGAAAAGCCTCTGTATTTTCCAGAACTCGGCTACAACAACTTTCAGGCTAGCCATGGCTACCTACAGAGATTCAAAGTAAGGCAAAATATAACGAGCCAGAATGTTTGTGGCGAAGAGCGTTGACCCAGAGGTAGTGGACACATGGAGCGAGTGCCTGCCAGACATTTGTCGTAACTAGTCCCAGTGATCGCTTCAATGCTGATGAAACTGGGTTTTTGTGGAAAGCAACCCCCATTCAAATGCTCAACTTTAGAGGCAACAAGTGTGCTGGTGGAAAGAAGAGTAAAGAGTGTGTGACAGTCATGGTGGCCTGTAATCAGGATGGCACAGAGAAGCTTCCCTTATTCGTGATTGGAAAGTATGCCAAACCTTGGTGCTTCAAGAACATCAATATAGATTTGCTTCCTGTCACCTACGCAAAAGTCCCGGATAGACAGTGTTTTGTTTGAAGAGTGGCTACGAAAAGTGGATCATAAAATGAGAGCGGCAAACCACCATATCCTGCTGTTTGTGGATAACTGCATGGCCCACGTGGCAGTTACAGGCCTCACAAACACCAAGTTAATCTTCTTACCACCAAACTGCACAAGTAGGCTACAGCCGGCACACCAAGGGATAATCCAAAATCTCAAAGTCCATTACCATCAGATGATGGTCAGAAAGATGATACAATATATTGACGAGGGCAAGCCCGTCAAAGCAATAGATTTGAAAGATGCTGTTTTCATGGTAGCCAAAGCATGGGAGAACGTGAGCCTTACAACCATCAAGAACTGTTGGAAAAAGGCGGGTTTTCCAGGTGATGTGTCAGAGCCCACTAATGATCCTTTTAAATCTGATGATGAAGACAAAGGAACCATGGAAGAACGAGGTTTATGGGAAAGGGTTCTCCAACAACATCCCTCGATGGGGGAAGTACCATTCAGCCATTTTGCAACAGTAGATCAGTATCTTAACACCGTATACCGGCCAACTGAAGCTGATGCGACCAGAGAAGCTGTAGAGGCAGTTCAACAAAAGGATGGCGATGAAGTAGAAAAATCAGATTCAGACGGCGATTGTGTAGAACTAGAGCCAATGCCTCTAACTCCCCTCAAAGCCAATGAAGCGGTGCAGGCTTTGCAAAATTTCGTTCTGACATTTAACGAATCATGACCAAGGGAAAGATAATTTCTGCATGCTCTCTCTACAATGGAGGACGCCTTTGTAAGAGTTCGATGCAACGGACAGAGGCAGTCAAACCTAAATGAGTACTTCAAGTGAGAAAATGAACTCGTATTTTTCTGATTCTATATTTTTTTACTTTTGTTTCACATTAAACCGCCCTAGAACAAATGTACGAGGCCGTAATTTGCAGAATGTTTATCGAGTGCATAATTAAACACTTGTATAAACAGTCAGCACTACCTGTAGTACTGTAAGTACATTAACAAATTGTATGGATACTTTCTGGGTTACGAATCAGCACACGGTGATAGGTTCACATTGCCACGAGATATACGATGACGTAAGGTGACTTTGCAAACAACTTGAGATGTGGGCGCCGCGATTGAATTGTACGTTCATACAATTGCGTGTAAAGTTAGCTATATCCCATCCAAACTCAACATCGTTTGGCTCTGTGGAACATGCACAGGTAAACTGGATTTCAGGGAACGATTTTTGGCTGGCGTTCACAAGTTCATTGTCATAAGCGTAAACAAATGTTTGATGGATTCGATTACATTTAATGGACATCGCTACAGGATTGCAAATAACTCTGTCGCCACCAATTATTTAGCCCCGACGAACTTTCTGTGGCGACACGAAGTACCTCTGGGAAGATACCAGGCCAAAACCATGACAAACTTTAGCCGTAAACAATAATGATTGAGCCCCCGTATTTCTGGTATTTCTGGAGTGTTGTAACGCATTAATTCTTTATAGTAACAGCATCAAAGAACAGATTTCCAATCACACACACTGAATACTCTTATGATAAAATGGCTCCAGAGATACTCGATTGAGCCCCCCACAATTCCTAACCCCCACCCCCTCTCAAACACATACACACACACACACACACACACACACACACACACACACACACACACACACACACATAATGCAACCCCGTTTGCTGTTTTTTGCTTAGTGACTTTATCGCTTGTCCACCTCTTCAGCAAGGCATGCATAACGAAAAAAAAAGAAACAAAATGTCCGAAACGGTCAAAAACTCAACAGGAGACTACATACCAAACTTGAAACCAAAACGGCTGTAACAATTTCCTATTTGTGACAGAGTGATAGGAAAACGGAAACCAAAGCTGCAATGAGCTTTAGCCGTAAAACAATGGCGATTTATGCTTTACACTGTACATGACATCTGTTGGCTCAAAAAATGCTTCAGCTTATCGCACAATGCCTGCTGAAATGTTTCTTCCATTCTATTTTTGGCTTGCATTCTTAAGTTCACCGTCATAGCCGTAAACAAATGTTTGATGGATTCAATTATATTTAATGGCTACCGCTACAGGATTGCAAATAACTCTGCCGCCGCTAATTATTTAGTCCAGACGAACTTTGGGCACACAAAGCTTTCTTTCAAATTTTTGATGTCGAAGTTCCATGTCTTTCAAAGTGAAATACGTATATGTGCAACGAATACCTTGACCACAAAGGCAGTAAACAAATGAATCAGGAATCTGATTTCATATCATTGTTTAGTTTTAGTTTTATGATTTGTGGCACTCAGAAGCCGTAGAAAAGAAGCAGCCGGGTGGATCACTGTGCGTATTTCTTGGCCAGGCGACGTACAACACATCTATTCGGACAAAGGTTGACTTTCATAATTTTTTGCATTGAAATCTGTATATGGAGGTATTGCGACTTGCGTGATGAACGTGACCAGCTGGTCAAGGCTTTAACTGCCACAAGTGCGACAAATATGGCCTGCCAATCGTATAATCGAAGTTTAGGGAATCCGAATCAGAACTTTCGAAAGGCTATAGGCAACGAGGCGAGCTTGGCGGCGACATTGCTTAGATATACTGTTTGCGCTAACATTGGCCCAACATCAAAGCACTGCTATTCATCTCATTGATCAGGGCAAAGGTTACGCTGGAAGATGATATCGTTTACGGTTGCTAACATCTGCCTGCTTTTACTGTAATCAGAGCTCCGGATGAGTGCAGCTACAGCTGTGGCAGTGTTAATCACAGGTTTTGTTGAGGCTCTGATAAACTTGGTGGCAGCTCATAGCAGAATTTGACAAACATTCAGCCGTCTCATCACCATGGTGAGACACGTACTTTCTTAGCAACCGCACCAAAAAGCTAACACACGACAGATTGTAGACACCAAAGACTCCCAGATATGCTACGTATATCCGTGAGTCAAAAACGAAAACAAACTCCGTTTTTAGGGTCGCCACAGCCGCGAGCAAATACACGGAAATAGTCCTGAACATTGAGTTTGTTAGTCACAAATGACTGAAACTGCTGTGAACAAAACTGCAATAATATTGTAAACAAGTCTCATGTTGCATTCCTCACTTTCAATTTATATTTGTTACAGAGCGCGAATACTCGAAAGCCTCATAGAAGAAATGCATTTAGTAAAAAAGCATAAGTATTGAAGCGAAGGCTTGTGTCTGAGATACATCAATTTTTGAAAGTGTCCCAAGAACTTTTGTCACTGATTGTAGCTTATCGTGGATCGACTGTGCATGAAAAGATAAGTCACACATTACTCTTTTCTTGCTGGCTAACTTTTCACTCTAAAGCTCAAAATGCAGAGTTGCTCAACCTTTAAGAAGCAAGTCTATGAGTGTTGTAATGACAATTTATACCAATAGGTTTCATTTGAGCAAGGTGTGAAAAGTCAAGTTATCTATACTGTGTGATATTTTTCTGGTGAGAAACTGAAACTCTCTTTTGGGAGTTTCGCTCTTGTCCCTACTTTCCAATTTAGTTTCTTCTGGTCTCGACCCCACCCAATGAGCTCACTGGCACAGCCAGTCTTGTTTATAAATATAATCCACATGGTCGTTCCATCTAAGATCACGACTTAAAACTACTCCAAGGATTTTATAGGTGTTAACCTATGTTACCTGCTCTGTCGCAAACACCATCTTAAAGGCAGTCGTAGCAAGTCCCATGTGTGGAGTGTATCACCATCAGTACGATTACATCGTGAGGAGGTCCAAGATCACCATACAATGACCCAGCACAAAGATGCCGTAAAACTGTAGATATGATGCAGCGGACCTCAACATTTCAAAAGCAAGAAAACAAGAAGAATGAGGTGAACAAAAGCATGCTAGAGAAGACCACTGCTATTTACTGAATGGCAAAGGAAGAAATTGCAAATCAGAAGTTAATCTCCTTTCTACAACTGTCACATTTACACAGACAGGAACTGCTTGCCTTAAGAGAACTGAAAGACTCAATGTTTGTGACGCTCATTTCCTGATTTGTTTGAATCAATAATTGTCTACTGTAGCTACCCACACTTTAGTTTATGCCCTTTTTTAGTCATAAGTTAGGAATTTAGTTTGCCAACATGTCAGTAGCACGTTCGTAGTCTTGGAATTATCATCGAGCAAAAGGAGTAAAGAAGTCTACGAAGTTTACAAGGAGCGGAGTTTCTCAGAGTATATCTGTAAGCCCTGGAGTCAAGATTGGATATAAGTTATGCCCCAACACTTTTTCTTTTTGTTTCCTTTTTGTTCATTTTTGTAGCTTATCGAGTTTGTACCTTTACTGCTCCTTAACTTTGGTAATTTTGTATTTATTTCTAGTTTTTATCGCATGTGTTAATAGTTGGCTCAGCCTGATTCTAAGTAAAGGAATTTAAATCTTCCTGTCCGCCTCATACCTCAGTGGCTAACCTGACAAACTCTGGTGCACAACACCATGTGTCTGCTACACCAGGAATGCGACAGTAAAAAATTTGACCATTACAGGCAAAGGAGAGTGGAGGTAAGCCCTATTGTAGAGCTTAACAAAGGAGCCAATAGAATATAAGCCAATCGGAAAAAATGCCAGATGCAGAAGAACAAGAGAAGAAAGAGAAGACTAACGCAGAAGGCATTACAAAACGCAGTAGCCAAGCATAATGAAATTGGCACATTACATAAAAGGCTCCTTAAGATAATCCAATCCGCTGAAGGCCAAGACAACTGCCACAACACCAACATGCGATTTAACCATGGCCTCTACGAATTTATACGAAGTCTTAAAAAAGTTATTTGCCTTATACGAGCAAGACGTACAAGGCGACTTCGGAGAAGCACTCCTCACTAACGAGAGCCTCACACTTAAACATGTTGATAGACCAAATAAAGAACAAAAAATCCGACAAATTGTTGGAGACAAGTTCTTGTCGGTCTCATCATTCATCCTGGCACGGTAGATCATCCAGATCATCGTCCTTGGCATCTACAGCAAGCAGTGACAGGATAAAAGCTCTTACAGAAGCCGCAGCAGCATGCAAAAGCACCAAATACGAATGCTTAATCGCCTAGAGAGAGCATGAACATAGAAAATATGAGGCAGAAATGGAGCAAAGCCACAAATGGGAAAAGGTGCAGTTCGAAGAAGAATTGGCAATTCTTTCGGCAAAGAAAAAGGTCACAGAAGCGGACGCAAAGCTGAAGGCAATCGAGCAAGCCATGATCAATGACAAAATCGGAGAAAATCATAAATTGCCGGGAGTCTCAAACGCTAAGCCAGCAGAGCAAGTTCATCAGTGGGTTCATGCCACCCCCACCTTTAACCCCTCACCCACAAACAAAATGCCCCAGAAGTTGCCCAAACAAGAAGTACCACCACCACAATTTCCTGAAACACGGGACAAAAAGGCACCCGGGCACAGCCGCAACTTACCTCGAGCCAAGTAATATTGACATCACTCAGCACATTTTTAGCCAACATCCCTTTGTCACCTCGACCCCAAAAGGAAACACTTCTGAAGGTCGGCTTATTAAAAGTTTTGACGCTGCAAACCAGCAAATAGTGGCAGGTCTAGCCTATTAAAGCACGGCTTGCACTCTCGAAGAATTATTTTGTAGATTTATGGCGCCTTGTATCAGTAGGCTTATATTCTCAAGAAGGCCAGCATAAGTCCATAAATTGTAGGTGCTGACTGCACTCGCCAAACAAATGCCACAGCACAGGCAAAACGAATCTTTCTCTTTTAAATGGCAAAGTCTTTTCCCTTTTTTCGTCGGTGTTTGGGCGCACATGCTCGACAAAGAAACAACACGAATTCGGCAGAGCCTCCTTTCCTTCTCGCTTCTTTGGGGGAGAAAAAGGTGGTTCTGCTCGCAGGGTACGCAGACCTGTGCACTGACGTCAAGAGTCAAGTCATGCAACTTCCAGGACTTGCATGCCTCAATTATCCTAATGCTATCCAAACAATCGCAAAAAAATCCCATCTTCTCTTCGCCAGAAATGGGAAAAAAAGATAGCAGAACACACGGACAAGAACAAGGGCGTGTACCCAAGTTTTGAGATCTTCTCTAAGGTCATTCAAGATCACAACAGGATGAAAAACAACCTGAACGTTCTGGCCGGAAGCAGGCCACCCAACGCCACTAGATAGATTTAGATAACACAACGCGACGTCAAATCGCAACGCGATTTGTCATCATAGGCCGTGGAAGGCTGGGACGAGGACGCCGTCACGTTCTGTTGACAAAAGTGATTTAGATGACCATTGGCCGTGATAACTTTCATTCTGGAATTGGGACTACAATGTGGATCGTTTGGAAAGTCACTGGGTGGTAGGTCATTTATCGAGGGGCCAAACTCCCCGTTTGAATGAATCTGAATCTGAATTAAAACCATGCAATAGGTCTAATAGTGTGTTGTGCTTTGATTTCAAATAGCAATTTCACGTCATGTTCTCGCCAATCTTGCGTTGCTTTTCGTGTGCATTTTTTTCATCGTGCTGAAACATGGCTTGTGGTGGTCTTGCCCCTGTTCGTGATGCCTTAAGTATCGCATTCGCCGAAAATCTGATCGACGATATCGAGTTTGCAGTCTCATATGACGCCAACCGTTCAAAGCGAAGTTTTCCGTACTGGAAGTACGATGAATTCAACATAAACAACTGGGACGACACTGAATGCCGTACGGAATTGAGGTTTGCAAGAAATGATTTGGACGCTTTGATGCTCTCCCTGCAAATCCCGGATCCAATTGTCTGCCAGCAGGGGACTGTTTGCAGTGGAACTGAAGGATTATGTGTACTGTTAAAAGGACTCTCCTACCCGTGCCGATACACAGACATGGTGTCCCGCTTTGGAAGAAACCCCACGGAACTGTGTCTTATCTTCAATACTGTTTTGGACCATGTTCATGCCCTTCACCACCATCGCCTTCAGACTTGGGACCAGCCTTTCCTACAACCGGATCAACTCCACAGCTATGCTGCCGCTATCCACGAGCACGGAGCACCCCTTCACAACTGTTTTGTATTCATCGATGGCACTCTTCGGGGTATCGCTCGGCCAAAAGAACACCAGCGTGTCATGTATAATGGTCACAAGAGGATACATGGGGTGAAGTTTCAGAGTGTGGTCATCCCAAACGGTCTCATCGCAAACCTGAGCGGCCCGTTCGAGGGAAAGAGGCATGACAGTGTGATGCTTCAGCAATCTGGGCTGCTGCCGGAGCTCAGACGTGTCGCTTTCTTCAATGGCCAACCTCTCTGCCTGTATGGCGACCCTGCCTACCCGTTACATCTTCAGGCACCATACAGGCACAACCCCTTAACCCCACAAATGGTCCTGTTCAACAAAGCAATGAGTGAGGTGAGGGTAGCTGTTGAGTGGGTATTCGGTGACATCACAAATTACTTTAAGTTTATTGACTTCAAAAAGCAAATGAAAATTAATTTAAGTTCTGTTGGCAAAATGTACTTCGTGTGTGCCCTTCTGGAGAATGCCTACACCTGCCTTTATGGCAATCTTGTATCAACAGCTTTTGAAGTGCAACCTCCATCACTGCAGGAGTACTTTTGGTGAATTACTTCCTGCACTGAGAAATAATTTTTGAAGTGATGAGGTGTGCAGGATTACACAATGATTTTATGCATGCCAGAATCTGATATTTCATTCTGTATTGGATCCTGTGAATAATTTGTTTTGTACAATTGCAACTGCAATATTGTGTGCAGTGCCGATCAATAAAGATTGTTCACTGAAGTGAAAACTTTGTATTGCACTCAAACAATGAAATTACAACATTTTTTGTATAGCATAAAGACAATTTGTGGATGCCAATTTTATGTATAAAGCATTAGCTCAAGTTGAACATATTGAAAGAAATGCATCTCTGTTATTTTTTTAACTATTTCCACATTTTTTAACCAGAATATTGTGCTGTTTTTTTTTTGCTTTGAAATTTTAAAAGACAACACAGCAACTTTAACACAAAATACTGCAGGGATGAATACTTCAATTGTCTTTTCTGACATTGAACAGGGCAAGCAGAGCCTGGCTTTGCTGTTGTTGCTGCTGCATTATGGCCATTAGTTGCTGTTGCATGGCCATAAACTGTTCTCGTTGTTGCTGCTGTTGCTGTTGTTGCTGCTGCAGCATACATTGTTGTGTCATCCTCATCTCCTCACTCTGCTTCTGCCGTGCCACTTCCAGTTGTCTTATGTGTATCTTATGTGTATCTCGTTCTCGGCCGTGCTGGAGTTTGCCGTTGCCATTTGCGTTGTGCTCAAATTGTCACCTGTGTGAAGAGCAGAGCCAGACAATAGAGTGACCTCCAGGAAACGCTTTGGAGAGAAGAGAGGGGACAAAGAGAACACTAGCACCAGCCTAGTGAACGGATTGACTCAAAACGATATGCACAACATACACAAAGACTTACAATCGAGTGTATTGTTTACATGAAAAGGAGTGCATTGTTTACATGAAAAAAAATTCGTAAGGGTCATGTTTATTCTGTTTTAGGCAGGTATCGAATCAAACAGTGAAGAGCATTCTCACCTCGAAGTTTTATTACTCTTACCCTGCAGGGCATTTGCCCTGCGTAATTGTTTCAAGATGTACCAGGAAAAACCTTTAATTTGACAGCCGGAAACTCGAATGAAACAACTAAAGTACCGCTGCCTTGGACCGAAAGGTAAAAACAACATATCTAAGGCGGTATTAAGTTTAAAAATAGTATTACTGACCTTTATAAGTGAGGTGTTGTCAACAGGACGTGAAAAATGCTCTTCTCACGTCGTGAACTTCAAGTGACAAAGCCATCTCGGGTGACCGGAAATAATATCTCGTACCCAGGCTATACCGGCACGTCACGTCGCAATTTGACGTCGCGTTGTGTTATCTAAATCTGTCTACTGTCACCACAAGATCCACGCCCCGCAGAGTCAACAAGAGAGCGTTAAAGACCAGCACACAGCCAGTCGCTAGTGCACCAGATTCAAAGCCAGAAGAAAACGAAACGAAATGCTGCATGTTCCACAAACAGGATAGACACAACTTAGCAGAGTGCAAAGTCTTCCAGGTGAAGTTCCTGAATGACAGGACCCAGTGGATTCAGCATGCCGGTCTCTGCTTCTGTTGCTTATCCAGAGGGCACGTTTCAAACAAATGTACACAGCAAATACAGTGTAGTATCTGCGGAGACAAGCACCACATCACACTGCTGCACAAAGAAAAAAACAGAAAAAGAGATGAACGTGAACTTGTGATTTCTTGCGCTTTCTCTGGTTCAAGGACAACACCCCCGGAAAGCCTATAGGAGTACAGAATGAACGTCCATCTGTTTGGCAATGGACCAAGCCAAGCCATAGCTACATTTGGCCTGAGGAAGACATCAGTTGACAGCAAGGAGGAGTTCAGTAGAGAAGCCATGGATTTCATCCACCACAATTTCTCCGTTGACAACGGACTAGTCTCACTTCCCACAGTCGGACAGACGGTTAAGCTTGTGACCAACACCCAAGCAATGCTTGCTACAGCCAACCTTAGACTCCACAAGATCGTATCTAACTAGAGAAGTCATGGAAGCATTTCCGACAGAAGACAGAGGAAAAGATGTTCGCAATCTGGACCTGCGCCACAACAGCCTGCCAGACCAGCAGTCACTCAGCGTCTACAAGAACCTAGAGGGAGACGTGTTTACCTTCAAAGTTTCCCTACGTGATAAGCCATTCACCAGGACAGGAGTACTGTCTGTCGTTAACTCTATCTACAACCACTGGGCTTGGCAGTGCCCGTGCTACTAGAGGGAAGATTGCTGTTACAGCAATTAGTCAGCATGGGGAAGAAAAGGAATAATGACATCCCCCTGGGGTGGCACAATCCCCTCCCGGATACTCTCCAGCAACAATGGCACCTTTGGTGAAGCTTACTAGCCAACTTAGAGAGAATACTGCGCTGTTATCATCCAGGTTTCGGCAGTTTCCCAGGCAGAGATTCATGCATTCTCGGACACAACAAAGATGATTGAACCTCAGTCTACTTGCAACTGGTGAACGACAAGGGAGAGGTCAGCACAACGCTGCTATTTGGCCAGTCTAAAGTAGGAGTTTACACTTGGAGAAGCTCTGAACACAATATTTGCCAACAGTGAATCTGGAAACAAGCAAGTGACAGTGATTTTGAAAGTGATGTGGCAACAAAGCACATGTTGATGTTCGTAACAAAGCTGGAGGTGCTATGTTGAAAGTAGCCAAAGCAGAGATGCCAGCTGGAGAGGAACTTTTGCCGCGAGAACAGCCACGTCACCTAGCAGCTCCTGAGGAGTGTGTATAATTGGGAAGAGTACAACACGATGGATCCCTACAATCCTAATGGTTTCCAGACATTCGCAGGAGAGCTAGCATTCTTATAGACTCCACTGACTTGTCAGCAATAGACTACTTCAAGATCTTCTTCCCAGATGAGGCGTTCGAACTGATAGCCGCCGAAACAAACAGGTATGCAAATCAGTTCACAAACACAAATGATTTACCCACAAATTCTTGTTTTAGTGCTTGGTCTAATACATTTCCCAATGAAATGAAAGCTTTTGTGGCTTTACAAATTACAATGGGGCTGTGCCAAAAGCCTGCACTTGAAGACTGTTGGGCTACACACTGGCTAACTTCCACTCCATTCACTTGTTATGCAGATGAATAGATATCAACTACTGCAGACATTCCTGCACTTCAGCAACGCAGCAAATCAGATTCCCAAAGGTCAACCTGGCTACTAGAAATACATTAATCGCAGATATCCCCTCGCTCCATAGTGGGTTTTCGGAAAGCGGGGTTCTTGTTTATTTTCCATTTGGAGATTATTTTAAAATATTTTTTACAAACCAGTTGGCCGCTAAAAAAAATATTTGCAGCACAGAAGTCTGGTTAAGTTCAGACAACGTGCGCAGTCTGCAAGTTTTCGGACACTACCTGAACTTCAAAATTCGCTGAGACAACTTTTACACACAACTACAGAATACTCACGAGACCCACAAGCCAGGAAGAGCGCAACTGAAATTGTGACTCGATCAGTTTTGCCGTCAGAAAAGTTGGTACCCACATAAGTCCCTCAAGTGGTACCATAATCTGTAGCATCACACCAGAGAAGTTGCTCTGGTAAATGAATTCATCATTTACCAGCATGTAAACCCAGAGACCAATTTGTCTTCCAAGAAATTCAGGGAGCAAGTAATCAATGGGCTACTGGAGAACTGGAACCCCTCTCATCCCAAGAAAGGTCGGCCATCCGATTTACCAGAACCCCTCAGGCTTGGGGAGCGCCATTTTATTGGGAAGTTCAAAAACCCCAGGTACAAGCCCGATTGTCGAGTTTGCTCTGATAGGGGCAGGGCAGAAGAGTCCAAACCAGCTATTTTTGCAAACAGCATGGCATGCCTTTGTGCATTCTTCCTTGTTTTGAGCGGTGTCACACCCTGCGCAACCCTACCCTACCATTGCTGACCATGTCTTTTGATCATCATCAGGAAATGTTTTAATTTACATTTCTGAAAACTGGAGAACAGATAACCGCAATTCTTTTTAGTATAAACATTGAAGGCATCTAGTCATCAAACTACTACAGATGTTCAAAATTTATGCAACTTTAGGATGTTTTGTTGCATTTATTCACATAAAACATTAAAACATTGAATTTCAGGTTATCATGTGTATTATTTAACATTATCTACAGTGCACATCAAGAAACTGCTCCTGTGAAGAAAAATGTTCAACTGAAAAAGATCCCCATAATTCAATAGGAGTAAATAGGTCATGTGACCACACCCCCTGACCCCACAGAAAAATAATTTGACTAATGATGTACCCCTCCTGAAAATTTGGTGTTGATTTGTTGCAAGCTGAATAAGATATAACAGTTTAAAGTTAAGAACTCATATCTAAACATATTCTCAAAAAATACTTGGCACTGAGAGTAAGGGTCAAAAAAATACTTGGCAGCGAAAGAGTTAAGAGAACTGAAAGACTCATTGTTTGTGATGCTGATTTCCTGATGTTTGAATCAAAAATTGTCAATTGTAGCCACAATCATGGTCAAAATTGTTGGGGCGATTTCAAGTTTACCCCCTCCCCCCATTCAATGTTGGGTAGTTGAACATGGTTCAGCTTATAGCTGCACCACGGGCCAACATTGAATGGAGGGGAGGGGGAGGGACTTGAAAACAAAAAATATGAGAACCCCATAGGTTGTACGGATTTACATTGTGCTCCGGATGTGCGTAAGTGGAGCATCCCAACGACTTTTGACCATGATTGTAGCTAGCCACACCTTAGGTTGTGCCCTTTTTTAGTCATAAGTTAGGAATTTAGTTTGCCAACACATGTCAGTAGCTCGTTCATAGTCTTGGAGTTAACATTGGAGTGAAAGGAGTGAAGTCTAATGAGTTTACAAGGAGCAGAGTTTCTCGGAGTATATTTGTAATCCCTGGAGTCAAGATCAGATGCAAGTTACACCCAAACACTTCAAGTTTTTCTTTTTGTTTCTTTTTGTTCATTTTTGTAGCTTATCATGTTTGTACCTTTACCGCTCCCTAACTTCGGTACTTTTGCATTTATTTCTAGTTTTTACAGCATGCGTTGTATAGTCGGCTCAGCCTGATTCTAAGTAAAGGAATTTAAATCTTGCTGTCCACCTCATACTTCACGGTGGTTAACCTGATGAACTCTGGTGCACAACACCACGTGTCTGCTGCACCGGGAACGCAGCAAGAACTACTTGAAAAAACTTGGTGTAAGTGAACTGAAATACTTTCAGCACAGACCCAGGCCATCTCTTCGAGAAATGTTTGTCACTCTTGAGGAAACCATTAAAAAAATAATCCTTAAATAAAACAAGCCAAGATTTTTGGATTTCTTGCAGACAAAGCTGCTGATGCAGCTGTTTTAGAACAGTTAATTTTGTTCATAAAATACATTGACCCAAAAGCCGGCAAAGCCAGAACAGAGTTCCTGGCAACCAAATGCCTTGATAGCCCAACCAGAGCAAATGCTGAGGTGATCACTGAGCAAATCCTCGATATAATCTCATTAATATATAACACAATACCAGGCACCAATAAATAATAATCATTGAATGCAATCAAATCAGTTGCAGCAATCATTGAGTGAATAAACAAGTGTACGAGTGTTACTGCAGGACATTACATCCACAACGAAGTTGGCCACTTGCAAAGAACCCGCACTTTGGACCTTGTGCAGTCCCAGTTCTTTTGGCCATTCAGAGCAAGAGAAGTTGAATCCTACATTGCAAACTGTGGACGGTGCATCAGACAAACAGCTCCAGACCCCATACGAGCACCATGCAGCCAATTCAAAGTTCAGAGCCCCTTGAATTACTGGCTATGGATTTCCTGTCTATGCAGAAAGGAAAGGGTGGAGCAGAGAACATCCTCCTAGTCACCAATAGTTTCACTATGTTTGCCTGGGCGTTTTCAACTGGTGACCAGGCATCTGCTGTAGCCAAGATCTTGTGGGAAAAGATCCTGATTAATTTTGGGTTCCCTAGTCGCCTGAATGCAGACCAAGGACGAGACTAAAGGCCAAAATCGTAAGGGACCTGAGCAAGTTAGCTGGCGTTCACAAGTCACATACTACCCCTTACCACCCACAAGGGAATGAGCAAACTGAAAGGTGCAGACTCTTTTGAACATGCTTGGAAGCCTCGAGGAAGAGAAGGCTTGTTGGCCAGATTATGTGACACCACTGGTCCATGCTTATAACCACCAGGCACACGAATACAGGGTTTGCCCTGTACTACTTGATGTTTAGATGGTACTCAAGGCTACCTGTGGATGCTTACCTGGGAATGGACTCACACAACCAATCAGCTACCTCATATTCCAACTGTGGCCAACCTCTGCACCCGACTTCAGTTTGCCTGAGTGTGCTTCCCAGGAAACATGAGCAGCAGTGGCTCTTAACAAACGGAACTATGATCAGCGAACTCAGTGAAATGAACCTACAACCAGGTGACCATGTGCTAGTCTGCAACTTGAGTGTGAAGGAAACACAAACTCAGTGCACGCTGGGGATTTTTGTGTGAATTTCCGGCCACTGGAGTGTTACCAAAATTCTTTAGATGCCATATTGGCCATGAGTGAAAAGTTAGAAGACTGGGCAACAGTATATGTAATGACTCCTCATGCATTGTGGGTTGCCTTTACCTTTCTCCGTGTCTTGAGCTTCATTTTGATACCAAACTTGGGGGGTTCTGTTTGATAATGGAAGTTTACTTCATCTTCAAACAAAGCCTCTATGGCGGCTCTGAAACAGCATCAAATTTTTAACGTGATTCAGCTTCAATAGGATTCGAAGTTCGAGGACATTCTTGGATTATTTGCGCCCATTTGGATACCGTTTTTATCAGGTAAGACTTTGTTCTTTCGTGAATTTTCCTTAGTGTGATCGTTTTGCTGTAAATGTAAGTTTAAGAGTGCTCATTTTCGGCCTTCAGACTTCAAGTGACTCGTTCGAGAGGGCGCATAATGCCACCGCGTTTACAATTTTGATTATTTTAAAAAATCGAAATTATGAAATCATATATTTTTGCAGGCTTTCATTTGATGCAAGAACAAACATTAACATGTATTTTACTTCATGTCTGGTAGGTTAAAGCCATTGAAGGTCTGCAAAAATTAGTAGATAAAGTGAGTATATTCTGCTTCATTTTACAAGGGATTCATAATTATAAATATAATAGTGCATGTTTCATTCCTTTATTATTGATATTTTTAGGAAAACAAAAGAAGCAAAACAGGCGGCATCTTTCCTTCCCCTCTTGTTCAGAGGAGGCTTCAGTCTCCAACAAGCCTGACAGATAAGGGTGAGATGGCTGGCTCAGAAAGAAGTGCAAGAAGAAGAAAGAGTCAAACAAGACAAGCAGCAATGGAAATCCATGGAGCATCACCATCAAACATGGGACCAGCATACCGTGGACTGTTCACTACATTGACATCAGCTTCATCTTCAAATCAATTAAGTGAAATGTGCTCAAAATCTCCAACCTTTCTGTCCAACATTATTCCCAAAGTTGTAAATAAGCATATTAGGAAATTTGAAACCTCACATGTAAATTTTGTAAGAAGTGTAAATGTATTATACAAGCATGGCCTTGTAAGCAAAGCTAAGTACAGTGGCATTAGGTCTTCTTTAAGCATGAGTAGTAATGAAAGCAGCACTGAGAAAGTTCATACTGAATTTATGAATAGCTGTGCAGTACCTAGGCTTATACCTTACAAAGAATTGATGTCTAAGCTAAACACTCTTAATATTGGTAACCTCTATGATGTTAGAGAATCACTTTGCACTGGTCTTGAAGAGGTAAACAAAGTAGATGGAAAGTACAGAGATCTAACAGAGTTACTACTTAGGCTGGCTAGGTTCTATTTGCATGTTGATAAGCATAGGGAAGACAAGCTTAACTGGTTTGGGAAAGAGGTAGGATCATTTAAGGTTGCAATAGGTGGGGATGGGGCCCCTTCTGGTAAAGATGATTCAGCATTAGCCTGGCTGGTAAGTTTTCTAAATTGTAATTTCAGAGTTTCTAGT
Source organism: Plumapathes pennacea (assembly GCA_964036295.1). Taxonomy (NCBI): domain Eukaryota; kingdom Metazoa; phylum Cnidaria; class Anthozoa; order Antipatharia; family Myriopathidae; genus Plumapathes; species Plumapathes pennacea. The sequence continues at coordinate 24,627,307 of OZ038463.1, read as the reverse complement.
CATGAGGAGAATTTTCTGTTACTAGGTGCTAATTGTTCTGAAGATTGTCAGCCTATAAAGAGGTATGTTGTAAGGCTAGCCCAAGAGATGGTAGAAATACAGAAGAAGAGTTTTTTCGTAAATGTGGAAGGTAAGGAACACAAAGTAACTTCCAGTTTTGATTTGTTTCCAAATGATATGAAGTACTTGGCATTTCTGGCTGGAGAGTTGACAATTTAGAGAGTTGCCAAGTATTTTTCCCCATTTGCAAATGTCAAGAAGGATGATATTGCTAACGTCAATTCTAAGTTTGGTTTAGCAGCATCGTGTACCTGGAGACCATGGACTTTTCAGGAAAGGGTTTCTGTTGCCAATGCTGTGGAGAGGAAGAAACAGGAACTTTCTTGCTCCCACCTAACACCAGCTACTATCAGGCAAAAGGTAACCTCTTTTATTGCACATAAGGTTTGCACATAACACCCACTACAGAACTCGCTGGGCACAGATATTCAGACATGAATACATCTCACTTGTCTGGCTGAGGGAAAATGGATGTGACTCAGCAAAATATACGACAACAACAAACAAGTACATCCCCACAAGGTGCATGTCACCCACGTTTTGTCACTGTGGGCAACCAAAAGAGGTAAGTAGTGTAAAATGCACATTTTGCAGTGATTTAATTCAACTGAATGTTGAGGATTGCTTAAAGCAAAGCAAAATCACCACTTGTCACGGCACCCGTGCGTGTTAGCCCTTTTGCTTCGCACCGCTGATCTTTACCGCAAATATCGCTGGCTAGTATTATTTTTACGTAATGTCCTGGCACATGATCTTTTATCAAGTAGTTTTAAGTTTCATTGTTACATTTGTTACTACACGAGACTCTAAGAAATTCGACAAGTTCTAAACGAGTTTACGGATCGACTAGCATCTTCGCATTAGTCGCTTCATTGCTGTCAAACCTAGAAGCTACCTAGAGCCTTTGCTACTACACGTCCTACACCGGATTGCTGTAAAACGGTTGACACAATAAACTCCGTCAAGCCCTGTGGAATTCAAGAGTCGAGTCAGTTACTAGAGTCAGTCCTCACCCAACCAGTCATTCACGGAGCTCTCCGCTACCGGAGCTGCCGCCGCTACAGTCAAATTTCTACTGAATCAAGACGCTGCTGATCCAGCCGAGAAGTCTGCAGCCCGCCCAACCAAAAGATCAGAACAGACCACGCCCGACAAATCTTGACCTAAAAAAGCAAGATGGTCCCGCTATTGATCGCCCAAACAACAGCCCCTTCCCTAGAAAGAGGACTTCTCTGACAGAGAACTTCAGAAAACGTAAGTCCGTTCCATTATTTGTTACACGCCGAAGTTAAAGAAACACCACGAGGAGAGAACTTTGGGCCATTGTTTGAACAAGTGAAAACCCAGTGCATAAAATCAATCGAAGAGCTACAAGACAAGTCTACAACTACATTAGCTGCTAGCTATAGTAAAGTTTCCTCGTCGTAAATTTCAATAGCCATTCATCGCACACGCACATGTAGAACAATAAGCTCTCTGTGACTCATCCCCGACTTATTCTTGGACTGCAAAAGCGGAAAATGTCCGGAAAACCAGAGAAAACACCCAATCTGCCAGATCAAACAATCGACACTGGTTTTCACGAACTCACAAGAGCTGAGCCTGAGACAACGGCTTCGCCGTCTGAAAGCTCAATAAGACCAGCACGAGCATTAAAACCGACCGAGAAAGGATTAGAGTACACCCTTTTTCTAAAAGAGAATGTCGGTCGCATAGCAGTCAAATCATTCCGTGAGCAGTTGAAGGCATTCTTCACATTCATCACTAGAACACGGGAACCAAAGGAAATAAACCTTGAGTTAGAAAACTTGTTGACTCATTTTGAGAACACCAAGAGGCAGTTAGACGAGTGGATCCACTTCGTAGGGGACGGTCCTGAAGCCCAAGTCGTGTTAGATCTACGCGAATCGACGTCAGACTCACTCGAAGGAGCCCGACACCCCGCACGCAAAAAATTAAGAATCCTACAAGATGAAGAAGAGACCGGTGCGATAAAGTCCTCATCGTCACGCGCATCACGTCGATCTCATCGCTCGAGGTCATCAAACAATACCGCAACATCCTCAAAGGAAACCCTGTTAAACGTCAAAGCAAAGCGAGCGGCGCTTGAACAAAGGATTAAGTACACTGACGCCATTCAGGAACAGGAAAACAAATTAAGTCAACTTAAACTCCAACAGGCGTTAAGTGAAACAATAGCAGAAGAAAACGTTTACGAAGGAGCAGTACTCGAGGAATTGTCACTCGAAGCAGAACTACCGTGCAATAAAGAAGACGTGATGGAGCGATTCTTGATGTCACAACCAGTGCTAAGTACCACAACCCACACAACTAACACCCATGGAGCGCTGGCGTATGAGCCGAAAACCGCTGACAACCAGGCCGCTCCCAGGCCTCTCGGTCTCCCCGACACAATCAACTGCGTTGTGCCGACTGCTTTCCCTGCCGACACAGGCCATCCGAGCGCCTTCCAAATGTCCACATCTCAGAGCAGCCAAGCAGCTGCAATTAATGAGCCTTCGGTCCTCAACGCAATCACCCCAGTCGTTCCTCAGCTACCAATGCCCAAACACACGAGCGTGACTTCAACGACACTCCACCACAGTTCACCTGCTATCAACAGTTTTCCGCGCACTACACCCTTTGTCAGTCCTTCCGTGCGCTTCGAAGCCGGCACGTATACTCCCGCGACGCGTACCACAGCCAGTCACTCTGCTGCAGATAATGTGCATCAGATCGCCGAAGCCCTGGCCAAGGTCACGCAGCTACAACACCTGCCCCAAGCCAAACCAGATGTCTTTAGAGGTGACGAGCCAACACCAAATTCTTCATCTGGGAGACAGCCTTTGACGCCCTGATCGACTCCGCACCAATCAGCGCCCAGCAGAAGCTTTACCTCCTATATCAACATCTGGACGGCAAGGCAAAAAAGACAGTCGAGCAACTCCAGTACATGGTCGGCGCCAACCCTGAAATAGCTTATCAAGAGGCCAGGAAAAGGCTGAAGCAACGATTCGGACGCTCGGCAATAGTGGCCACCAACTTCGAGAATAAATTAGCGAACTGGCCGAAGATCGCCACCAATGACGCTACTGGTATTCGAGAGTTTAGCGACTTATTGCAACAAGTCGAAATTGCTAGCAATTTCTTACCAGCCCTGAAGATCTTCGAATACCCGTCCAAAATTCAAGCCCTTGTGGACAAGCTCCCTAACTGGTTCTTCACAAAGTGGTCAGCAAAGGTCCAAACGCTGCAGCAGGACAAAGGACATGACGCCTTTCCAAGCCTCTCCGACTTAGTTAAAGAAGTCACCTTCCACGCAGAGCGCATGAACATACCTCAGATTTCCCGCTCTGCAGCCAGCAACACATCTACCGCAGCTCACGGTTTTTCGCAAGGACCGGACCAGATGAACTCACTCATGGGAGTATTAACTCAATTCCGTAAAGAAGAAGTGGCCTTTACCTGCGACATCGAACAGATGTTCCACAATTTCTACGTCGATCCCGAACACAAGGACTTCCTCAGGTTCCTGTGGTTCGAAAACAATAACTTGAACAGCCCGATCGTAGAGTACAGGATGGATGTACATCTCTTCGGGGCAGCATCTTCACCAGGTGTAGCAAACTTCTGTTTACACCAAACAGCAGAATCCAACAGAGCTACATACGGAGATCCTGCAGCAGACTTTCTTCGAAGGGATTTCTATGTGGACGACGGCTTGAAATCTCTCCCTACAGTCAGCCAAGCTCTCAAGCTCATTAAAGATTGCCAAGAAATGTGTGCTCAAGACAAACTCCGCCTACACAAGTTCGCAAGCAACAAGGAAGTTCTTGAAGCCCTGCCCGCAGAGGACAGAGCAAAGGATCTGAAAACCCTCGACCTGCGCTATGACAGCATGCCAGTCCAGAGATCCCTTGGCACGTACTGGTGCATAGAATCCGACACTTTCGGGTTTCGAATAGAGCTGAAGGACAAGCCTCTAACTCGACGCAGCATCCTGTCGACCATCAGCTCAGTCTACGACCCCCTAGGAGCCGTATCTCCAGTAATACTGACCGGTAAGCAGATACTACGAGCCCTCTGTCAACAGAACGCCAGCTGGGACGACCCTGTACCCGACGATATTGCAGGGCTGTGGGAGAAATGGCAAAACGAGCTACCACTCCTCGAAAAGCTCAAGCTGCCTCGATGTCTTAAACCACCTGGCTTCGGAACCCCAATCCGTACAGAAATTTGCAGTTTCTCAGACGCCAGCGACATTGGAATTGGCCAAGTCTCCTACCTTCGTATGGTCAACGAAAACCAGGAAGTACATGTCGCCTTCCTGATGGCTAAAGCAAGAGTTGCGCCGATCAAACCGATCTCTATTCCCCGGTTAGAGCTGACGGCCGCAGTTGTTTCAGTTAACGTTGCGTCTATGCTAAGAGACGAGCTAGACATTACGGACACACAATGCTTGTACTTCACAGACTCCGAGATCGTCATTGGCTACATCAACAACGACGCCCGCCGTTTCCACGTGTACGTTGGAAATCGCGTGCAACACATCAGAGACTGCAGTACACCTGAAGAATGGAACCACGTCCCAGGTAAAGACAACCCTGCCGACAAAGCCTCGCGCGGCGCCGCGGCCAAAGAGCTTCTGGAAAATCAGCGCTGGTTCCGCGGCCCACAGTTTCTACTGCAGCAAGATCCACTCTCGTGCCTCACACAGCCTGCAACCGCACTGAGTACTTCGGACGTGGAAGTCAGGAAAGAAGCTTCTACACTAGCTACCCAAGTTAGCGAAGTCTTCCCTACGCCGCTTGGACCCAACCGCTTCCAGCATGCCTCGTCTCTCAACCGTCTCAAGCGAGCTATTGTCATGATCCAGAGGATGATAGAGGCGACGCCCAAACAAGGAGTACAATTGGAGACCAAAGGACGGTCCGCCGCTAGTAGATGAACTAAACCAAGCAGAGAAAATAATCATCAAGACAACGCAGCAACATCATTTCCAGGAAATCAAGACCTTATGCAATTTATGAGGCAATGAAGACAAGTTCCAAGATCGTCAATGCGCATGTGAAAGGAACCTCAAAGTAAAGTCTTCCAGCAGTCTTTACAAGCTAGATCCCTTCATCGACGAAGAAAGTCTCCTCAGGGTCGGCGGACGGTTGAAGAATTCAGCTTCACCCTTCGAGATAAAGCATCCCCTCATCTTACCCAAACGCAGTCAAACTACGATTCTTCTCGTACACCAGTATCATCACGGAAGCAGCACCACCAAGGATATGGCATGACACACAACGCCATACGACAAGCCGGGTTCCACATCATCAATGGTCGCTCCGTCGTCTCCAACCTCATCGCGAAATGCACCACATGTCGCAAGCTACGCGGCCGCACTCAAGACCAGAAAATGGCCGACTTACCAGCTGAACGCATCACTCCAGCACCCCCTTCACGTCTACCGGGATGGATGTCTTCAGTTCTTTCTATATCAGGGAAGGACAAAAAGAACTGAAGCGATGGGGTCAGATCTTCACTTGTCTAGCATCCCGAGCGGTTCACCTGGAAACTCTGAACACCATGACTACCGATTCCTTCATCAACGCACTCAGACGCTTTATAGGTCGCAGAGGCAAGATACGTGAACTCAGGTCCGACCAAGGCACCAACTACGTAGGAGCCAAAAACGAGCTCACCACCGCTCTTAAAGAGCTGGACAGCGTGCCCATTAAAGAATTTCTGGCATCACAAGGGTGCGACTTGATCCAATTCAACTTCAATGTACCTCACGCTTCTCACATGGGTGGTATCTGGGAGCGTCAGATTCGCACTACGCGCTCAGTGCTAGCCTCGCTGTTACAAGAATACGGCAGCTAGTTAGACGATGAAGCATTGCATACCCTCATGACGGAAGCCGAGAGCATCGTAAACAGCCGCCCATTGACAGTGGAAACCCTCTCAGACCCATTGTCACCAGAACCACTAACGCCAAACCACCTGCTCAAACTTAAGACGCAGATTGTGCTACCACCACCAGGCAAGTTCGAACCACCAGACGTCTACTCTAGGAAGAGGTGGCGCTGCGTCCAATACCTTGCCAACCAGTTCTGGCTACGCTGGCAGAAGGAATACTGCGCCCTTCTACAGCACAGACACAAATGGATTGGTCACAAGAGAAACATGCAAGAGGGAGACATCGTGCTTGCCACTGACAGTGAAATCCCAAGGAATCAGTGGCCCATGGCAGTGGTCAACAAAACCTATCCCAGCAACGACAACCTTGTGCGCAAAGTCCAGATCACCACGTGTAGGGACGGACAGCGACCGACGGACGGAAAGTTCTTCGACAGACCTATTCACAAGTTGGTCTTGCTGGTGGCCAAAGAAGACCACTAATAGCTCTAAGCATGATTTGAAGACGTGAACGTTATCGTTTTGTTGTTCAGATTTGTTTAGTTAATTCAGCCATTAGTAAATGTAGACACATTTAGGGAAGCAGTGTCACGGCACCCGTGCATGTTAGCCCTTTTGCTTTGCACCGCTGATCTTTACCGCAAATATCGCTGGCTAGTATTATTTTTACGTAATTTCCTGGCACATGATCTTTTATCAAGTAGTTTTAAGTTTCATTGTTACATTTGTGTTACTCCACGAGACTCTAAGAAATTCGACGAGTTCTAAACGAGTTTACGGATCGACTAGCATCTTCGCAATAGTCGCTTCATTGCTGTCAAACCTAGAAGCTACCTAGAGCCTTCGCTACTACACGTCCTACACCGGATTGCTGTAAAACGGTTGACACAATAAACTCCGTCAAGCCCTGTGGAATTCAAGAGTCCAGTCAGTTACTAGAGTCAGTCCTCACCCAACCAGTCATTCACGGAGCTCTCCGCTACCGGAGCTGCCGCCGCTACACCACTCGTGTTAAAAATCTAGCACTTGCTGCAAGAGGTAGGTGTATGTAGAGTGTATATTGATTGAAGTAGCATTTCGGAATAAACCAGCAAAATTGCTCTAAAAACATGCATGCAAAAGATAAAAGAGATTCAGAATGAGAGTATGACTGATAGCTTCTTGACTAAAATTATCAACTGTTTTAATCCAAAACACCCTCTTCAAGTAGCATAAATCAGTTAAATACATTATATTTTTGTGGCTCAGTATTCCTTTGAAACTGCTGTATGTTTCATGATAGTTTTGCACAAATTCACAGAGAGACCTTGCCATCTTGTGATCAAAATCAGTTGATTCACAACAGTTGGTCTCAGTACTGTTGATCCTTTAACTAGAACAGTTGTAGTTAGATGCACTACATTTTTGTGACTTGTAATTCTTGACTTCCATGCATGTTTCATAATGGTTTTGCACAGACTAGAGTTATAATAGTATGCATCTGTATTAGTTTCTCAATCCATTTCTAGTATATAGTGTAACATGCATTGTTCTTGTAAGTATTGTTCAATAAAAGTACATTGGTACAGCAACATGTATACCATCATTTTGTCTGTCTTTAGAGATGAGTTCCACAATAACTAAGTATTTTTCTACACATGCTGAGGCCAACTGTACTTATTCCAAACCCCGTAGAAAAAATCAAAAGTAATCTCTTCAGTTTCATACTTGTAGGAAATTCCAAATTGCTTTCTTCATTGATTACCACTTCTACAATTCTTTCTCCACTGGCTTTCTTCTTCAGAAAACTTGCAGCCTCCATATTATTACCTGTAATTTCAGAAAACAGTCGCCGAACCTGTGTCACGTTGGTAAATGCCATAACATGTTTCCGCATCTTCCTATCAATTACTCCACAGCCTGTTCTCGATACCACTTCTTCAATAAACTTGAACAGATCCGTGCTAATCGTTTCAGAATATATCACCTTCCAAGGGTGTTTAACAGCACATTTTGCCATCATTCGGCGCATGAACGTTTTATACCACTGCTGTGAGATCCTTTTTACCATCGGATAGGCTTCCACTACCAAGTGCTCATGTTTCTCATGAAACCCTCCGAAATGGCCCTTCAAAACTATGTACACCAAGCTCTTCAGTTCCTTCACAGCTTCACTGGTGGTGTTAATATCCATTCCATGTTCTATTAGTTCCGACTTGGCACGCATGAGAGCACCTAGAACAATGTTTTCAAATTTACTCCTGTTTTCGTTCGCCATTTTTATTTCATATAAATAGACCGCTGACCGTTTTGCTCGTGGGAAAGAAGTGGCCAGAAAAAGACTAAAAAATCCCCAGCATGGTGACCGCTGGGAGGCACGGACTTATCACATCAGAAGGAGGCAGTGCGGCCAAGTGGTTAGGGCGCCGGACTTGAAATCTGGAGGTCCCAGGTTCAAGTCCCGCTCTGACCACTAACTGAATTTGCAACACGGTAGCCAACATAAATAGCCAACTGGTTAGCCTTCAACCAGCTGGGATTCTTAACAAATTTACGGTCAGTTTACAATATTTGGTTTCTGCATTTCAAGTCTCCCCAATTAGCAGGGCAGTGCTAGATACATTTGAGACTTAAATAAAGTGTTCTATTTATTATTTATCTTAGAGCAGGTAGGAACGTTACCAGTCTACAAGGTGAAACCTGAAGAAGGCAATGGCACTAATGTGCTACACCACAATTTACTATTGCCATTCAACACCAACCCAGTCACTGTCCCTGAGCCACCACCTAGGAGACCAGTACCCACACCAGGGAGGCGAACAGTAACCAGACCAGATACAACAACATGCAGCTAAAGCCATCCTCCCCACAACATGCAATGCTGACACAGATTCAGACCCAGGTAGTGATGTGAGAGATTGCAGCAGCAGTGATCTTTGCTAGCCCACAAACCAAGCAGTTGGGCCTGAATCCTGACTTATTTATACCTGTGTAGGATGACAACACCCAACCCACAGATAATGATGGCCCTGTCCAACCATTGGAATCAGTGCAGGACAGTACAGCTAGAGGCGTAACAAGCCAGTCTGGCAGAACCATCCGACCTCCGGATCGATGTGGTGGCCTACACTCAACCAACAACCACTGCATGCACATAACACATAATTATGTAATACTAACATGGTGAAATAATAACTTTTTGAAAGTTAAGATTAAATTTCATACACCCTTTTTATCTCCACATATCTGTGTGAACTCCCATTTGTTTAGTAACCCCCTCATTATTTTAGGTAAATTGTAGTATTCAGGGCTTTCAGTATATTTTAAAGTATTGCACAAGTGTACTTCAATGTTAGTTCAAGTTTAAGAGGAAGATAGCTGCAGTACAAGGCATTCTATCTGCTCAAACAGCATTTGGGAGACTGGAACTAGTTCATATCATCTGAGCATGCAAGTCATAAAAATCACTTCACCACATTCAAGTTCTTGCACAGAGTTGGTGCCAAAAGGTTTGATTGGCCTCAGAGAGATGACAGTGACAAGGTACATGCCACCTGTGTCTTTTATGGCCCAGTACAATTGCAGGGCAATGACCCCTTTGAAGTTCCAGATCTAGAGAAACTTGAAACTGTTTTTCAAGCTTTCAAGAGCAGAATTGTCACTAATCTGCGACACTATATTGCTGTTCAGTAAACGTGAGATATGTATGAATACTGTACATAAACATGTACAATTTAAGTATGCAGCTGACTGTGTTAAAGCCAACACTGTTGCAACAAATCTTAAATGAAAAGTTTTGAAGTTACTGTGAAGGATCTTGTTATTGTTGACATTCAACTGCATAGTATGTTTCTTTAACGGCTGTGTTTTATATTCTAAAATGTTAAGAGTTGTTAAATTCAATGAGGTTTTTGTGTTGTTTTTCATGGACAAAAATGCCCTCTTCACAACAGGACACATCTAAATATGGTCAGTTTTCCTGACAATCAAACAAATGCAGCTAATTTTTTTGCCGTTTATTTAAGATATATATACCACCCTTTAATACAAAACAAAAAGAAATTGTAAATGCAGCATAGAATCAGAGAACCTTTCACTTACATCTCGTAAATAAAAGATAGCAAATTCTCTAAGTCTTCCCTGCAAGGGTCACTTATCTTGTTGTAGTCTTTCATGGTTTAAACTCAGAAAAAATTACAACAGAGTCAGCAATAGGGAAGGACGTGCATCATGCGTGTATGGCTCATAGTCTGATAAAATGGCGCACTATAAAACTACTTACTGGGCCCAATATGACACCATGGTCACGTAATGACTCGTAAGATGTAAACTATTTTGTGATAAGCATTTCATTTGTGTAACTTCTGTTATGATAAATAAAAACACGAAACATCACGGTAGGGACCTGTCTTTGTTTCTTTCATGGATGATCTTTTGCATTCATTTAATTTTTGTCCCCAGACCCTTTGCTCCACTCTGCTCCCAAACTAGGTTCTTCCTGTGTTGCACACGTGCTTTAATCGTCAATATGAATTTACTAACATTGTAATATGCCCCCTGAAAAGTTCTGAAATTCGATAAATTCCAAAAGAAACTTTCAACGTTTTTTGCTGCAAACCCAGTCTGCTGAGATGGAATAAGATCATGAAACTGGCAGCAGCAACAATTCATATGATGGTCCGTCTGATGAAACCAGTCGCCAAACAAGCGCTTCTTCCAGGCCTTCTAGTAATGTGAGTGAAGAGTGTAAATTTAAAAGCAAGTGGCTCACCTTTTGCCCATGGCTGACATATGAACATGAAGCAATGCACTGCAAAATCTGTTTGAAACATGGTAAGAACACCATGACCGCCAATTACAAAACATTTAAAACCAGCAGCATGACGAGACACAAGGAACTGCCTGATAACAAACATGCTGTGAGTGCAGGGTGTTAAATGCCAACGTTGAGCCTGCTGTTTCAAAACCGTTTAGTGAAAAGGATGAAGGGTTGATTATGGCCATGAAGGTGGTCTATTAGCTGGCGTCAGAAAACTTGCCATTGTCAAAATACGAAAGTCTAGTGCAACTGCTTAAGGATCTCAAAGTGCCAAAAATAGTTTGAAAGTAAGCAAGAACAGATTATGAAAGCTACATCCCTAACGAGATCAGCTAAAAGCACAAATCGACGAAGAAGTCAACGAAAAGATCAAGCATTCATTGTTGAGAACAATGCTTGCAGATGAAAGTACAGACACTGCCAACAAAAAGAGAATGACAATGCATGCAAGAGCTATTGACCCCAAAACTTCTGTGGCAGAGACAGTCTACTTGAGGGACTTAGTGTACAAAGATGGTACAGGGGAAGGTCTTGCCAAAGAAATCTTAAGTGAAGCCCAAAAAAGGAACATAACCCCCTCAAAGATGATTAGATTTGGGTCTGATGGAGCCAGTGTCATAACTGGGCAAAATAAAGGCGTGAAAGGAAGGTCAAAGGAGCAAAATGCACACATATTCACTGCATGGCACACAGGTTGGCCCTCTGCACAAGTCAAGCAGCAAATGACATGCCACACTTAGAGAAGTACCAGGAGTGGCTGACAGCAACAAGAGAGGAGCACCACAAAGTGCAGAAAGTTCTCAATCACCCTGTACCCAAGTACAAAGAAATCCATGCAGTTCGGTGGCTGTCCTGTTATGAAGCTGTGGAGGCTGTTACTGCACCTTTGACTTGCTGATAAGCCACTTTCATCAAAGGAATGCTTCTAAAGACTCCAAAGCCAAGGGGCTGTTGAAGGCAGTGGCCTCAATACAATTTATCTACATCACGTATCTCATGATGGATGTCCTGCCTATTGTTTTCCGTCTGTGTCTGCAGCTTCAGGCAGAGAATCTTGATGTTGCCAAAGCAAAGGTATTCATTGTCTTTGGATAAATTCTTTAACAGAAACAAGAAATCTGTCTAATTAGTTACTTTAACATGACTGTTTCAGCCTCTGCGTTAGACACGTAAATGTACGTTTTTTACACATTTTATTTGAGAAAAACGCATTTTTAAAGACTCAGTGCGTTTGCTACGCTTTTTACAGTAGATCAAAATTTTCAGTCAGTAAAGATTTTATCTCCCATACAAAATAATTATGACAAAGACACAGGCGAAATTTGAGCAATTACTACAGCCAGACGATACAGCCAGACACTGGTGAGACAGAGTGACCATAATCCGGCTGGGTATTCGAAAGAATGCGACTTTGACGTGTGTTTCGCATGTGTGTCACTCCAAACTTCCTTTAATTGTTTATAATTGTTGTGTTCTGATAGGTCTCTCTTGACCAGTGCTTAGACGACCTATAAGCATACCAAAAATGTAGTATTTCCGGTCACATGGTTAACTTAGTACACGTGATCCGTGTGTGGCCTGTACTTCTACTGGCCTCGTGTTATTAAACCAGTTTTGATCTGTCGACGATGTTTCACTGCACGGAGGAACGTGCAGAATCGCTGAAAGTTACTCTGGAACTTGGAGGGAAACCAGTGTCAATGGAAATCAACACAGGGGCCTCAAGAATGATGGTCAACAAAGTCACATATAAGACACTGAGTGACAAGTTAGGACCACTTCAGAAGTCCTCAGTAGTCTTGAGAAAATACACTGGCAAACAAATTCCAGTGGCTGGTACAGCGTCAATTCCTGTCAGATATGGAGACTAGCAGCACACCTTGGACAGGTTGATTGTGAAAGGCCAAGGTCCCAACTTGTTAGGACGAGATTGGCTGAAAATGATCAAGCTAGATTGGGCTGAGTTGTTCAAAGTGACAGCCTCTCAACCCAACCCATCACTACAGAGGGTACTCAATCAGTTTCCTGGCGTATTTACTGATGAACTTGGCACACTTTGAGGAACAAGTGCCAAGATCTATGTCAATAAAGGAGCAACACCCAAGTTCGTGATGTCTCAACCAGTTCCCCACACTTTAAGATCAGAAGTGGAACTAGAACTTGAGCGATTTGAACAAGTTGGCATCATATCCTGTTACGTTCAGTGAATGGACAGCACCAATCATGCCAATAGTCAAGTCCAGCGGAGCAGTAAGGATCTGTGGTGACTATAAAGTTACCGTGAATCAGGTGTCCAAACTGGATAATTATCTGATACCCAAGACTGAAGATTTGTTGGCAAGCCTTGGGGGTGGACAGAAATTCACCAAGCTCGACATGTCACAAGCCTATCAGCAACTGACATTGGATGAATCGTCCCAGAAGTACACGACCATAAACACCCATAAGGGGTTGTACCAGTACAACCGACTTCCTTTTGGTGTCACGTCAGCACCGGTAATTTTCCAAAGAACCATAGAAAACCATCTTAAAGGCATCTCCCATGTGATCATCCAGATTGACAATATTCTGATCTCAGAGAAGAATGACGAAGAACACCTGGCAAATCTTTGTGCAGTCCTGAGTAAGCTATCGACAGCAGGCTTGAGACTCAGACCAGACAAGTGTTCTTACATGGAACCACAAGTCACCTATGGTGGATCTGTCATCAGCGGCAGTGGTGTCAAGCCAGTAGCAGCCAAGGTAGAAGAACGGCAGGAGGAAGAACAGCAGACAGCATTTGAGACAGCAAAGCAGCTGCTGCAGTCAGCTGAACACTTCAACCCCAACTATCCACTAATTCTGGAAAGTGATGCTTCCGACTATGGAGTTGGAGCAGCCCTCTCACATCAAATGCCAAATGGTGATGTGCGACCCATTGGTTATGCATCGAGGACTCTGAACACAGCAGAGTGGGGTTACTCAACCATGGAGAAAGAAGCTTTAGCCAATGTTTATGGAGTCAAGAAATTCCATCAGTATCTGTATGGGCACAAATTCTCCATCCATACTGATCACAAACCACTGGAAGAACTCTTGAATGAGAAAAAGGCATACCACACCAGGCAGCAGCCAGGATTCAAAGATGGGTGCTCACACTTGCTGCGTACAAATATACCATATCATACAAGACAGGCAAAGATAATGGCAATGAGCTGTCTTCCACGTCCTGTGATACCTGAGTCCGTACCTGTACCTGGGGAAACTATTATGTTGATGGAACATCTGGCAGAGACCCCATTCCAGGCAAGCCACATTCAGCAGTGACCAGAAGAGATCCAGTCCTTTCCAAGGTGTACAAGTACACACTTCAAGGTTGGCCCTCGAGCTGTGAAAGCGAGGAAATTCGCCCACACTTCAACTGCAAAACAGAGCTATCCATAGAAAGCAGATGTCTGTTATGGGGGAACCAAGTGGTGGTCCCACCGCAGGGCAGAACCCAAGTCCTGGTAGAATTGCATGCTCTGGTAGCCAGCACACCGATCAAGCCCACACCAGTCAGTGCACAGCCTGTCCAGACTCGGCATAGGCCAATTCACTTGGAGGACTATGAACTTTAGACCCAAAATATTTAGGCCAAGTTTGCTTTCCTCAAGCACAGACTGAACTATAGATTTTGTTTTTTTGTGTGCTAGGATTTTCAGTTGTTTATCATCTTAGAAGGGAGGAATGTAGTATTTCCGGTCATGTGGTTAACTTAGTACATGTGATCCGTGCGTGGCCTGTACTTCTACTGGCCTCATGTTATTAATGCCAATTTTACTTTCCCCCACGGGCACAGTAAAATGTAGTTAATGGAACCCAAGCCAGCATGACACGGATCAAGTTTGCGTGCGTGTCCAAAGGTCGTTCCTTATCGCTATTCCTTTATCCTATTCTTGTGTGGCTTTCGTGCCTTACATTGGTCAGTGGCTTAGATAGCAATCTGTGTGAAGCATTCATGTCGCTTCAATCGTGCACGTGTTGTCTAGGTCTACTTTAGTACAGCCACAAGCATTGGCTAGTTCAAGCTACCTATTGAGCACCTGTCTAAATATAAAAGCCAGTAATCATGTTATAGTTCATATTGTGCAAGCCTTGCTACTGAATAGATTATTGCAGTACAAACTTTTTTTTAATTTTTGAGTCTGTGGACAATGCTCCGCATTTCCAAGCATACAGCACCTTCGGCCCGCTCCAAGGAAGACTCGTTGGCTCGTCTATCCAACGAGGTCTTACATCTCTGCCTGCAGGCGAAAAACCTTCCTCTGCAAGGTAATCGCCAGCAAATGTTGGCATGCCTTCGAGGGGCTGTGGCACCAGGAAAGAACAGCCAAACTACCTCTCGCAAGCAGGTCAAACGTTTATGCTCTGCCACACGCCCACAACAGCAAGAAGTGCCTTCAACCGTGCCCCCAGACAACGAGCAGGCCAGCTCCGAGTCTGATACCGAATTGGAGTCAGAAGCCCAAGTGGGAACTCCAGCGTCCTTTACCCCTGAGCAGATCGCCATGATCCAGGACACTGTGCAAGCCAGTCTGCCCGCATGGCAGCAATTCCAGCCTTCACAATATTCTCAGCCCCAGCCTGTCCTCCCGCAACCATTAACTACATCACCTCACAGTCCATACCAGTTGCCAACAGTACCAGCCGAGATTCTGCCCGTGCATTCCGGTACCGCAGCACCTATTGGTTTGGACGACGAAGTTTTGATCTGTTCAACTCTGTGCCAGCATGTTTATTACAAAAAAGGAAACCAGAAGTTCCCCACTCACATTGAGATATTTGATACCCACATTGTTGAAGTCAATGAACACAATGAATTCAAAGGGCACATTGTTCGTAGTGAAACTGCTACAGACTTTGCAGCTCTGAAGAACACGTTCTTGGACCAGCTGATTTCAAACATTAACAAACGGTAACATGTTCCTTAGACTTAACAGCATGTTATTTTCGTTCTTGTTTTCTTTTTTTTAGTCTTAAGCATATCAAAAATTTATGAGTTCATGCAAATAGAGGCCTCAAATATTCAGCCACAAGGGCCAAACATTTGCTCACTGTTTTCAGTATATTTTTTTGAGGTCATGGAATTTTATTTAAGTATTGAAAAGTCATGAAAACACCTTGGAAGTTTGTTCCCGAGTTTTTGTGAACCCTGTGCATGGTATTAATGTTCAATTCTTTACACTAACTTTTATTGTGTCTAAGTTTGTCTGTTGCTATCATACTAACAGAGTGACATTTCTTCTTTGCAGACACTGAAGTATTAAGTGATGACTCTACTACAACAAATGATGACCAGGAATTGGAAACCAATGTTGAAAACATGTCAAAACAACAGTGCTAAGATCATATTACTAGTAGCTTTGAAAGCGAACAGCATCCAAAATTTAAACTAAAGGGGGAACTAATTCCCAAGTTCTAAAGCCAATTGCAACAGAACTAATTAGACAACGCAAAGTTGTTTTGGTTGAGTCAGAGTGTGAGCAGATTAATTTTAGAAAAGTCAGAAGGCACCACATTACACTGAACGCTCCAGATCCAACTGAGGATGAGGCATCGCAAGGTTAAGTTTAGAAAAGTGAAAAGGCACCAAATAACACTGAAGGATGTCATTACTCCTATTAAAAAATGGAAACACCATAATGTGCTGGCTCCTTTTTGTTTCAATTTGTTTTCCAATCTTAGTGACTAATTCTCCAGTTTTGGTATTTTCTAAATTTTCCATTTTTCTTCCAAGGTTGTTAGCCAGTTTTCTAATGTTGGTGATTGTTTTATTTTTCCAATGTTGGAATCTATGTAATTAAATGTTGGTGTTGCAAAAGCAATGTACCCCTTTTTCCCAAGGTCGGTGACCAGTTTACCAATGTTAGTAATTAATTATCCAATGTTGGTGACCAATTTCCCAATGTTGGTATTTTATCATATTTCCCCAATATTGGAATCTCTATCATTTTTCCAATGTTTGACTATTACTAGGTTTACCAACAATAAACCAATGATACACCAGTACCTCTCCAATATTTTCCCATCCTTGGAATCCTTTTTTTTTTTCTGTGATAACAGCCTAAAGTACTGTACTGTAGCTGGTGTTTTTACAGTGTAGCATGTTTGTCAAAGTGAACTGGAATCTTTCACTCTGAAGTGAATCTATAATTGAACATGGTCAAAGTTAAGTTAAAGCAGGCACTCAGAAAATTTAACCTGAGTGAAATATTTTGCTGTAAAGCTATAATTTTACACTTATTGTGTTTCGCAGAGTTGAGTTACTTAAACAAATTTACTCAGAATCTAATAGTAATTATTTATCCTGGATCACTTCAGTTCTGTTCAAGTTCATCATAGTGATCAGTAGCAAGGTATTGATGTACAATATTGTGTAACATGCCCTAAAAATACAAAATTGTTTCAAATGGACCTTAATTACAATATTAACAAAGAATTTATGTGTACTCAACAAGAAAAAATTTTTTGGGGTATTTTGCCAAGCATTCTGGATTTTGGTTTTACCCAAAATGCTTTGTGGTCCGAGTCACTATTAATGTTGATGCATTTCTTTCCAGAATTTCAGGTAACATCAGTTCTTAATGCACCAAATACAACAATTAACACTACAATACACCTTATTCATAAATGGTGGGCCTAATTTACATACACTTAAAAGGTTAACTTTTAAGATAAAATATTTGACACCACATTTAAGGCCATATATTTTAAATAGTAGCGTTGTGCAATTTCTGAATGCTGTATACTCCTTATACTGAATTTAAATGAACTTATCCATATATAAAAGTGCAGTAAATACATAAAAGCCAGGCTTGTGAGGCAAGACTGTTTTTCTCCATACAAATCCCTAGAAATTGAAACAGCTGTAACTTTGCAGATTTTTAAGCTACAACACTTAAATTTCTCAAGGGTAGGTGCTTCCAATGCACACAATTAAGTTCTTGCACTGATGCAGCAATGCTGTAACACTGCAGAGGACACACCTTTATGAATAAGATGTATGAATCGACCAAGTTAGATTTATGTGAATCAAAAAGCTGTACGGCGGAAGTTTCTGGAACATTTTGAACAGCGAAGAAGAAGCCGGTGAGCGGTCATGGTAATGTGACTGTTGTCAGTCCCCAGATCCCCAATCTAACCCACAAAAGCCAGGCTGTACTGGTCAATCTGACAGCCATCTTTGAAGAAGTCGCCATTTTCAAGTACATACGTATCTGTTATGGAACAGACCTGCAGGAGTTCCATTTGAACCTCCTTGAAAAGAATGATGCGTTCGAACAGATGACATTTTGATTCAGTCATACATCGAAAACAATTCCCGCGCCGGAAAAATGTGGAAATACCTGAATATTTCACCATCTGCTGATGACTCTATGAGCAACATTTTGGCTTTATTTCAAGGACGAATTCCAGTGGCAAGTGGAAATATGTGATATGAAAGACAAGCAGTTTAGCTTACTTTTGTCGTTGTGTGGCCGCAGACATTTGATTCAGTCCAAAAGACTTTATATTTATACTAAAATTAAGTGCTATCCCACAACTTTTAAACATCCAAAAACTATTTTAGTCCATTGAGCACAAAATATGTTGGAACTATTTTAGTAAAGAGCATGCGCCATATTTTGAAATGTACATCAATACCGTGCTACTGATCAGTTGAATTGAGCTAATCACTTCAATTCTTAATAAGGAAGTGAGTAGTTATCAGTGCATTAAATATGTGAAATGGGTAATAACACTTGGCTGTTAAAACCAGACTTACACCTCAGTTTAAATTGTTTTTCAGTGCATATTGATTGCTCTTAACCCTGAATGGCTGATAAGTTTGATTGATTAATGTGAAACCTACATAATATCATGCATGCATGTATGCAGAATGGTCAGCGGTTTCAAAGGTGGCAGACATGTTTTTCCGAGCTCCGTTAACAGTCTTGTTTAAAGCTTTATTCTTCATTCAGCACTCACAGAAAAGTCATCTCGGCACTCAAAGTTATCTTCGAGAGCCAACTGCAGTAATTTTGAACATCACTTTCACACCAATTCAAGCTGGTTTAACCCAAACTCATAGTCTGACAAGTGATGTCTTCAACCGTGACTCGAAACAAAGCCAGACCCTACCGGCTAAGATACTTATTTCTCTCTTTTTTCTAAGCGGAGATATTCAACTAAACCCAGGGCCCTACAAATATCCTTGTGGATTTTGTAGCAAACCGGTCAAGATAAACCAGAGGGGGACTGTGTTATTGAGATGCAAACACTCAGTGCATTTAAATCTGCACTACTCAAATTTTATGTAGCATAGTTAATGATTGTTAATGTCTTGTTAATTTTTAATATTATTAGTTTGTTTTGTTCTTTGTAATATATTTTTATATATTCACAGTGATGTGTAAGCTTTGCAGATTATTATATACAGTCTAACCCTGCCATTTCGAAGTCGCACGGGACACGAAAAAAAGTTTGAAATAGTGGGGTTTCAAAATAGCCGATAGTAAATGACTGAAAAAATATATCCACAGGGATTCGGCTTGACTTCGAAATAACGGGGATTTTGAATTATCTGAGTTCAAAATAGCGAGGTTCGACTGTATAAATAAATAAATAAATAAACCTGCAAGATGCTCTATACTTAAATCACAGCTATTAAAAAGCTGTGTGTTAACTGGACACACTGTGCCTGTCAAGAATTACATGACTTGTACAGAACTAATGTCTGTGTTTATTTTCTTCTGGCCCATCCTATTACCCCAATGACCCATACTTTTTAGAAATCGCCCATAAATCTTCAAAGTGGGGGCCATAGGCCCATTTGTCTGTTTTATCTTCCTGATCTCAAAGAATGGGCATAGCTATAGTGAATGTTTACAAGAAAGAAATAGAATTTTATTGCTGTGACATTTGGATTTCGAGCTGTGGCATATTGAATCTGGCATACTCACCTTTGGAAGGTTGAAGAGGATACCCATTCCGAGGACACGCTTGCAAGCAATGTTACATTTCATCGTACTGTATGCACACACTGTGTACCACATGTTTTATCAGAAAGAGGGAGGGTTGCTTCCATTGCTTTCATACCGGGTTTCAAGCCACGAAAGTACAGCACTGGTGACCTTTGAAATGAAACATATAATTCACAAAACTTTCGTACGAACGAAAACGTTTTTAATACGCATACTACCATCCGTTTTCCAAAAAATACCAGCAACGCAAATCAAACTTCAACTTCCCAACACGTGTACGCTCACGCTGTATGAGGTGTTCGAATATGTGGAGACGCCAATTGTGAAGGAAAAAGAGAAAGACATCTCAAGTTTAAATGCGTGAATCAAGGCCGTCGTGTCTACCTTGCTTCACGGTATCTCACGAAAACCTGCGACGCAGGCGAATAAATGCGAGCAATAGACAAAGTTGGAACCTACATCAAGAGAATTCGTTCGCATGCCAGCCAAAATTCTCTTTGGTGGAGTTAAAAGTCTACCACTACACTACTTTTCCCACACAGAAAGCTTACCGTGACATTGTTTTCGTCCTTTTATCCCTGGAGGTCGGGAAGCAGAAGGCGCCAACTGCACTGGCATGGACGCACTGTGCATGCGCAAAACTTGTACTTGCAAGTGACGCGGGCTCACGGCCCACTTGTTTCCAGGCCTCCGAATTTCCCATGTAAACAGAAGACTTTATTTATTTATTTATTTATTTATTTATTTATTTATTTATTTATTTAACAGAAGATTTATTT
Organism: Plumapathes pennacea; assembly: GCA_964036295.1. Taxonomy (NCBI): domain Eukaryota; kingdom Metazoa; phylum Cnidaria; class Anthozoa; order Antipatharia; family Myriopathidae; genus Plumapathes; species Plumapathes pennacea. Next base: position 24,606,779 of record OZ038463.1, on the reverse strand, counting down.
ATTTACTTATTTATTTACTTATTTATTTATTTATTCATTTATTTATTATTTATTTATTTATTTATTTATTTATTTATTTATTTATTTATTTATTTATTTAGCTTCCGTCATATGGCAGGGTATCCGCCTTGCTAGCACTTGAGAGTGGTCACTGCCAGAGATTTGGTTGCGTCCTCATCGGTTCTTTTACGTCCCCGTAATTCTTATTAGGGAGCTTAAGCAAATTGGGACGGCGACGGCAAAGCGAGGAATTAAAAGGAAAGTGTCTCCGTAGTCCTTATGTTTTTGTAGCTTTGCGTATTCTTAATTTGCTCAAATTTGTTCCGTTTTGCCGAAGTTCTATTGCTTTCATCGTCTCCTACGAAGGAGAACGACTGTCATAATTTCTCAACGTCAACGTCCTGACAACAGCCAGGAACCTCCTGACAACAACCTAAAAAAGCAGCTTTCTTCAGTTTTCTTTTATAGCAAGTTCTTACGTAGACTGCAGCCCAGTAATTTCCTCTCTCTCTCTCCATTGCACTTCCCTCTCCCCATCCCTTCCTCCGCCTGCGTTCGCTCGTCCCAGTCCACCTTTATTTCCGGCCCCCTCTAATCCCCCCCCCCCCCCCCCCCCCCCCCCCCCCCCACCCCTTCCCACGGAGGTCAAGCTACCGGTGGGGCATATCGCTAGGTATACGGGCTGTACGAAAGTGAAAACCGCGTAATTTTCCCACGGCATTCCTTCGCTTTGACAGTGCGCGAGAAAAGACTTCAAGGTGATAAAGGTTCGCGAGCTCGGGAAAAAAATCATTGTAGCATTATAATTCAACGTACATACAAATATTATACATCGTTGTAAAGGTCTTGGACTGCAGAATATAGATCTGATGTTATAGTTTTAAGCATATTAAAATTGGAGCACTGTATTCTGTATTCTAACAAAATAACACGAGTCCGCAGGACGAGTGATATTTGTGGAATTTTCAAACATTACTCGCACCTATTAAACGTTAATAGAATGATATTACTTCCACCGACTGTATTTTGCTTGTCCTTTATGAAGAAGTATCCGGGTTTTAACGCAATGCTGGCGTCCGGGATTGTGCGCAGGTCAGCTCCAGAATTTTACAGCCAGCAAGCTTGCCTGCATGCAATAGCAAAATATTCGGGACGTTTATAGCCGTCCGTCGAATTGCTTGGCCTTGTATCAACATCTTGTAAAAAATCGCTTCCATCGGTGCCCAATACTTTATTTCAATAAACTGCTTAGCAACCTCGCCTGGAGGTCGTACGCCAGACAGACTGACACACGAACATTAGATCTCGAGATGGCGACCCGCTTCGAGTCTCCAATGATACAGCGTTTGTGTCGTGACTATTACACTCGCAGAGCTCGGGGATAACTCAGAACGCCTGTATTGCAGGCCAAACAACTGGGCAGAGAATTCACGAAAAGAAACTAATAGGGAGGTCCCAGCCAAACACAAGTTCCCAGCTTTTTTTTTTTTTTTTTTTTTTCCCGCAATCGGAAGCTTTGGATGCGACACCACTCAGCTCCAGGACCGCGGAAACATTTATTTAAAACATCTGTAAAAATTTAATTAATAAATACAGGATTAAATACAGCTGTATTTTATATCGAAATCAACTCTGATGATGTGACATCATTCAAAGTCAACTGAATACGTAAAGCACGCAGCCACAGTTCGGTCTCCCGAGCAAGTGTTTGTGCCTTCTCAGGGAGCTCGGTATATCACATCGACTCCCTCTTTATTACACAAGATTGTACCACATCTGGTTCACATTAGCTACTTAAAGTTCTCGTTACACATGAAACGTTAAAAAAAGTGGAGCCTCGGGCATTGTACGAGCTAAAAGTAGAGAGGCGACTGGACCTCACCACCGCTTCACAGACTGCCTGCCATATTTGGTATCTCACATGACTAAAACGGTCAAAATACACTATGATATATTGATGGCATACTCGTTTCTAAGGAATTATATTTTCGTTCCAGACATGGGTATTCTGCAGTGACTACAATGAAATAAATGGCCCCTTAATGTTGTCTTTTAGTGCTCAATACGACACAACAGAGGTTCCCTGGTCATAAATGATTGGTACACTTATGTCCTGCGACACTCCCAAAGATGGGACAACAGAGATCACAGCACACCCAGTCTAAAGGTGCTGTTACACAAGGCAATGCAACTCCTATTGCGAGGCACGTTACGAGGATAGATGTTACACGCTGCAACTGGTCACGCAATGTTGCACAAATAAGGTTCTTCTTTCTCGGCATTTCACCTCGCAATTTTTTGTTGTAAACCGAGTTGCAAATCTGTTACGCGCACTCTCTTCTCCAACTTGCCTCACTAGGGTGCTGCGTTGCTACCTTGCAGAACTTACTTTCTGAGTGAACCACGGTACGGACTCACTAAAACAGACGCACAAACACTATGTGTACATATATACAAAAGAACCAGCAAATAAACACCCACGGAAATTCCCATTCACTTGATCAACAGTATAAAAACTTCTAGACACTAATACAGTTCATAGCATAGTATAAGTACATATAACACAGGTCTAATTATTAGGCTGGAAGCTGTCAGAATTGCGCATATCAAAAGAGTATCAAGTCGGTCATGACTAAGGTTTGTTCACAAAATAAATAGCAAAACGATCGAAATATATATTAATTCTTCTCGTCAGTTCAGGTAGAACAGCAGGCCATCAAAATCACTCAACCGGTTGAAGCACAAGAACTTCACCCAAAACAGCTGCTGCCGAGTTTGCTTCCAGAATTGTAATGCAGAGATTCTATCCAATTTTAAAGACTGTTTCCACGTATGTGCAGGTATGTTTTTGTTCCTAATTTTCTTATGAAAGAGGGTCAATTTGATATTGTATTAGGCAAAATAGTATTCCCTTTCAATTCCAAGAAATAGCTTCTTGCATAAGCAGTTCAGTGCACTGTGCGGTCGAGTATGACAACTACATATAAAAACATGAAGCGCAATATGGAGTCGCATGTAGTCCAGTTATAAGCATCGATAAGTTAGATTATACACAACTAAGTCATGCACGCACAATAGCACATTACACGCAACACAGCAACAGCACAAGCACAGCACAGCACAAGAACTTACCTCTAATTAAGTTAATCAATAAAAACAAATGCCGGTTGCCTCGTTTTGAATCTTGCGCAGACCAGCATACTTTAAATAAAAGAACTCCTCTATCTGTTGCGGCTGGGCCATAACGCATCTAACACGTTGGATCTTAATCTAATATTCTTCAAGATTTCCCCCGCCTTGACATACCCAGGTGTAACTATTCGTCAACTAGACACATCGTCAGGGCTACTCCCCGCAGACGCATCGCTGCCGCCGCTCTCAGCAGGCGACGAACTGTTTTGTTTCATTTCCAGCGAATCGTTTTCTCCTGTCATGGAGAACGGAGACTGCGACACACGTCCATTATTCAGAGCAGCATACGAAAACGCACTTGTGCTTGGCACAGCCGTCGACGTGAATCCATGCGGCGCGTTTACAGGTTGATGCTGATGTTGCTGAGGCGGCTGCTGTGAAGCAAGCATGGGCGCATACGAAGAGTTCCCTAACAAGAAGTGCGACGAACCTACTGGGCTAGGGCTGGTCGGCGAGTGCACCTGCTTTCCGTGGCTCTTGTTCATATTGTGTGCCGTGGGCATGCCGTATTGGTACGGCATCGCTCCGTAGGCTCCAAACGCGTGAAAGCCCCCAAAAGGACTTGAGTCGAAGGGATAGCTGCCGGCAGCATGGTTTGCTACATGACTGTAGTTCTTTGTTACGGTGCTGGAGGCAGCAGCAGCAGGGGAGGTGTAGCTGCTCGGTTCGCCATAACCCACTTGGAACTGGCGAGGCGTGCTCGGCGTGGAGGTGCGAGATGGAGAGTTTCCTGCAGGAGCCACTCTGGAGAGGAGCGCTTCCGGAAGATTACCCTGAAGAAGTACACACACAACCAAATCTTTACTTGATCGAACGAGAACAATGTTCGCGTATAGAACCGCTTTCGAAGGACTTTTAATCCAAACAGGAATTACTTTGGCTTCTGATTGGTTGAAAGCGTTTCTTACAGCCTCTGTGATTGGCGGTTTACTTATTTTGGTTTTGGTTTTGACAGTCATCTGAAAACCCTTATATTATGTAAACAAAAGCACAAGCTCAACCAGGTTCGTAGTACTTTTTTTGGGACAATTTTCCAAGACTAAGCGAGGACTCCAGTGTGACTTATTAAGACCCACTGCGCAATCACTTCTAGAACTGAGAAATGGATGAACAAAATTCCAGGGCCCGTAGAAACTCTGGAACAAGCAACAAGCAACGAAAAGAGAAAACACAGCGAAAATTGCCATGGACTTCACGATTTGTGACAGCTATTTGCGTGCAAGTTGCTGCACTTCACTGACCTTGTCTCTCACAAGAGCACTGGACTCCTCGGCCACATCATAACCGCTGTTCCTGTCCAGCCATTCTGTTAAGTTTGCAAGAGTGGGTGCTGCACTCCCCATCACCTGATAAAGCAATAAACACGAACAAACGTGATGAGTCCATTGATTTCCTCTTCTCCCCTCTTATCAGATATATTATCAGATATATAACATGCAATGAGGAGAATTTGACAGCTTGGTCCAAAGCTGATTGAATGATCAATTCTCAATTTCCCACTGATACAATTTCTTTAAAATTAGTTAAAAGAATTATATAGAAAGGCTCAGCAGAAAAAGCTTTACGCCAGTAAGTAATGGTATCGGTAAATCGAAGGCACGATTCGCGCTTGTACCTGCCTCAGTTTGTCCTACATTTCACTAGTTGTCTGTTATGACTTATATAAAACTCAAACTCAATAGAAAGATTCACTATTCGAAAGACAAACAGCTTGAGAGAGCTAGCTCAGGGCTGCATCAGCTTGAAAAAAGATTCGACTAGGGACTACACGTGTGAAAATAAGGCGCCGCTAACAAGTTTAAACTGACGTTTCGAGTGTTAGCCCTTGGTCGTAGCAAGTTCACATGCCAACCTTTTTGCCCGACTCCCGTTCGATGACGACAACCCGCTGGCCGTGCAGGTCGGATGGTTCGCCGTGCTCGGTCGTTTCTCGCGTGACCTGCAGATAATAAAGACTTGAGTAAAATCCACGCAACAACTAAGAAAAAAACATGACACAACAAATCGTTTCGTAGCTCAGGCCGTGCGTGCTTGGAAATAAATCTTTTTCGCTTCGTTGTCCCATTTCAAATAAAGTGACACTATCATTGGCAGTTGTCTCATCATGTTTTCGAGTCCTATTTACACACTGATATGATAAAGCACATATATATAAACTGCGGACAAAGAATGACGTGAAAGTGACCCCCGCTGTTATGAAGCAACTTGAGCAATTGCAAGGAGAGCTTGGAAAAGAAATCAGGGCTTCAACGAGAATCAAACCCACGACCTTCGCGATACCGGTGCGACGCTCGATGGCCTTCACTATCATATACATTCTCGGGTCGTTTCTGATTTTCAACACGAAGAAATAATTCCCAAGAGTCCTCTCGCATGATTTGAAATGGGCAAATAAACAACGAAGCTACAGAGGTCGGTTGGTGAGTTACACCAACTGAAGCACTAAACAATGAGCCTCCTCCACGTGTGAATTGGTTCCTTTTATACAAATACAGTAGCTATAATTCCTATAAACTGTATTTAGAAGGTTAGTACCTGGGGCATGAAGTCAAAGCAAGGCGCGGCGTTCCTGCCGTGTGGAGACTGGAGCACTGGTGTGCTGGGGTGCTCAGACATTCCCTGCTGTTCACCCTGCGTTGCAGGATACGGGTAGCTGGGCCACTCCTGCTTTGGTGGCACGCCCTCCATAGCCTGCACCATACCAGTGTTCATGTACTCTCCTGCCGGCCCTACCTTGACCGCTTTGGGCTTACGCACCCTTTTTTTGACAGACCCGGGTACGCCAAGCTTGTCACTCTTCTCTTTCCTGTAAGCGCGCTTTTTTCTCGGTGGCTTGAGCTCCGAACCCATAGGCAGGTCCCACTGCATTGGTTCTGTCCACTCTTGGTCCATGTCGAGTCCCTGTGGCGGGCGGCCGCGGGGTCCCTTTTTCTTCGGCTCCGCTTCCGTCAGACTGTCCTCACTCCCGTCTATAAGTTCAAAACTGACGTGAGCGGCTTCCAAATAACCCAGGGGTGGAATGTAGTGGTTGTGATTCCGGACTTCTTCCTGGCCCAGACTAATTTGCTTTGACCAAATGTATTACTTTGCTTTTACAGTAGTTTAAATTTTAACATCACACTCTTCATAGATAACAATAAATATATCGCGAATGGCGAGAACTCCCAGAAACCTAACGTTTGGTTATTAAATACGGATTTATCACGCCTCAGTGTTATGCTCATATGTTAGCCTTCTTACAAAAGGTCTCTGTAAACTCCACTTTTCCCACGAGTATTCTCCCCTGACTTCGATTCAAAATGTCAATTTTCCAATTATATTTATAAAATTACGATAATCCTCCTTTTCACGGACCTGTGGCAAACTCGATAGTACTTTGCCTTCTCGCGAAAAACGTGCATAAACATCAACACAAAACGTAACAACGTGTTCTTTACCAAGGAGGGAACATGTTAATATGAGCAACAACACACACCGTCTCCTTCCCTCTTTTTCCTCCTCTTGTTTTTCTTGAACGTGAGCTTCAGTCCATCCAGCTGCATTTTAGAAAACGTACAAATAAATCAGACAAAATAAACACCACTCTGGTCAACAGAGTTGACCATCAAGTAAACCTTAACCTGCAATGGCCTAACTAAGGATACTCTACATATTACCTACATATTACCCATCCTACATGTTACACACCCTATATCTTACCTAAAACATCTTATCCACTCTACATATTATCCAAATCGCACCCACCACATATTACACTCTACATAATACCTACATTTTACCCACCCTACATATTACACACACCACACATTACCTACATCTTACCCACCATACATATTACACACACTACACATTACCTACATCTTACCCACCATACATATTACACTCTACATAATACCTACATTTTACCCACCCTACATATTACACATTCTACATATTACCTACATCTTACCCACCATACCTATTACACAATTTACATATTACCTTAATCTTACCCACACTACATATTACCTACATCTTACCCACCCTACATCTTACCCACCCTGTATCTTTCCCACCCTATATCTTACCCGTTTAACTTTGAACGCCTTGGACGGGTCATCGCCATTTTCTCCGAGGCTGACACCAGACGGCAGGCCACTCATCTCCAAGTCGACCAGTCCAGGGAAGGCCACCATGGAGGGAGAAGGAACGGCAAGCTGGCTTTGAAGCAGGCACTCCTGTTTGTCAACCTGGGGCCACTTGCCCTTCAGTACACACTCGCATAACAACTCTAATCTTTGCATTATCACTTTGTCCTGTGAACAGTGCACAAATAATCTTTTAATGAATAACCTTTTACAATGATGTTGAATGAGAACGTCCGACTATTAAATTACAGTGCAGTGCCCTTAAAGTGCTACTGAAACGAAAATAGTATGTTAATAATCCGTAATCCCCCTTTTTATGGCTTTAACACTAATATTTTTGTCCTTTCTTTGGACGCGAAAGTGTGACAAGTTTGCCGCCTTATAATGAATACGTGTGACGTCACAAGGTGTGAACAGCGCCAGCGAGCGGGAGATTTGTACTTCTCATCTCCAAGATCTCACAAGGCAGAAGTTACTGTAGAAATTTGAAGATATTGAATAGTTTTGGCAAGAAGCGAGCGTGTTGCGACACGACGCTTGTTCACAACATATGACGTCACAATAGGTAAAACCGCTTATCATTCTGCTGGCTCACATTTTCAATTTTTGTCACAACCAGTGGTCCCACTTTAATCGCGAAAACTAATATCTCTTAGTATTTCATAAGCATGTTTTCGGCTTCAAACGACCAAAGAAAAAGTGCAGAGCAATATACAATGTAAAATACTGCTTGCTATTTTCGTTTCAGTAGCACTTTAAGGCCGATTTACACGGTGTGGATTTTCGTTTACGTATGTGATTATCTTACGACACTACTATACAAATCGCATCGTGTAAATCAACCCTGCGACTTGGTTACAACTGTCGCATACGACATTTAAAAAGTTGTACAATTTTAAAATACGTTTTAAAACCCTCACGACAATCGCAAGATATTTTTCGTGTCGTATGCGACAGACGTAAACAACTCGTGGGGTGATTCCAACGATGCGATAAATACATACTTTATTTACACACGGAAAAACCATCAGTTACAACAAAGTTTAAAACTGGTTTCCATAATTGCCGTGTGCGAGTCTAGTAGGGATAACTATATATTAATAACCTTTTAAAATTTGCCAAGTGAATTTGCGTCATAAGAAAATCCCATGCGAAATCTTTGAGCTAAAATCACACCATGCAAATCAACCTCAAGGGTGATGAAACTTCAAACCAAGGGGAACCAACCTTGGGCCACCTCATGGATGAGAGAGCAGCCAGTTCACTGACTCCAGCCGCAGACTGGCCAGGTTCCGGCGTGAAACCCATCTGCGAGTCTTCATCTGCTGCAGTCACAGTGTTCCCTAACACAGAGCCGACAGGGGTGAGGTGGCTGCCTACCAACTCACTATCAACAGGAGCTGTTTCACCCTCCTGGGCTGGAGCACCACCATCAGACACAGTAGCAGGAGGCAAGACGAACATCGAATCCTCTCGAGGCGATTTCAGGTCAGCCGAGTCTGATCTGGGGCTACTATGCTCGACTTTACTGCCTTCTGAAGGAGACACTAAAGCTGTTGTGGGATTTACAAACGCAGGCACGGAAAACGGCTCCTTTTCCATGTTGGCTACTCCATCGGAAGTCAGGAGTTTCTGAAGCAACGAGGGTTTGTCTTGATCGCCTTTTATGTCCAAGCCGTTTCCTTCTTGACTGCTGTTCAGTGCAGCAGAGGCTTCACCTGGAACAGCATATTCTATCTTGTTTGCTGTTCCAGAAGGAGCGGGCATCTCATCTGGACCTGCCAACAAGTTCACAATGAATACAGGTCGTTGCACAAAACCTTGCATTCCCCGGGGCAGAGCCCAGTTTTTTTTAAAAATTGCTTTTCGTCGTAACAAGATGAGCAAACTGAGCCAAACCCAGTTGAGATGTATTTACTTGACATACGTTTATCTGGGAAGAAACAAGTGTTATTTTCTCTGCGCATGATTGAGAAAGTGGCTAAACTGGGTTAGCACCTGGTGCTGTGTAAATACCATAAAACATGGCCGCCAATTTCTTCACTTACCTTGAGGAGTAGAAAGCTGCTGAGCAGCAGAGAACTTTGCAAGAACTTCAACAAAGGACAGCTCCGGATCGTTCACAACGTTATAATCCGTTCTGCTGAGACCATGCCTGCAAAAGCACAGAGGGAGTGTTTCAGAATCCCCTTGAAACTTCAGCTTTCCTTGTCCAAGATCAAAATACCCCGTCCCTTCCCGCGCCTGGAAAAATATCTTTTCTTTCTGTATACTTGACGATAGTGAGTGCCACACTCGAGTGCACGGACAGAAAGTGACACAACAGACAGAAAGTGACGCAAAGACAGGAAGTAACGCAACGGACAGAAAGTGACGCAAAGACAGAAAGTAACGCAACGGACAGAAAATGACGCAAGACAGGAAGTAACGCAACGGTCAAAACGTGACGCACAGACAGAAGTGACACACGTACTTGCTGACGCCCAGTAACAAGTCCTTGTCGTGTTTACCACACTCCCACCAGTCCGGAAACTCCGGGGAAGTCTGGGCCAGGGCCAAGTGCTCATCAAGTGCCTCGTGTGGGAGTACCTGAAAACGACAGCCAAAGCTGTTGATTTTCATTCCTAGACTACACAAAAGAACGTGACACAGCGTGTTACCTCTTCCCTGATCTTGGACAGAAGTCTCATCCTATTGAGGCATCTGTTGGCTCGTTCTTCTGATATGGGCTCAACAAGAGTGTCTGCAGTGGAACGAAAATCAAATCAGGTCTATTAATACGTCAGACCCCAGGCGCGCAAGCAGTGAAACTCATTGGCTCCGGGTATACACAGCCTTAAATGATTTCGCATAAATTAGTATAGATCCGGCATTATGACACAAGGGAAGTAAAAGAGAGAGAGGGGAGAAAGGACACAGGAGAAGGGGGAAGAGGGGGGTTGGAAGAAGAGAGAGAGGGAAGGTTGGACAAGGGATACAGAAAAGTTAAAAGAGAGATGTAGCAGAAGAATAAGGTGTCACAAGTCAAAGAGAGAGAGGGAAGAAGAGACACGGGAGTAGAGGGCAGGGGGGGGGGAGGGAAGAAGAGAGAGAGGGAGAGAAGGACAAGGGACGAAGAGAAGTAAAAAGAGAGATGCAGCAGAAGAATAACGTGTCACAAGTCAAAGAGAGAGAGGGAAGAAGAGACACGGGAGTAGAGGGCGGGGGGGGGGAGGGAGGGAAGAAGAGAGAGAGGGAGAGAAGGACAAGGGACGAACAGAAGTAAAAAGAGAGATGCAGCAGAAGAATAACGTGTCACCGCAAAACACGAGTGTCCGAATCTTTGTGGTGAACGGGCCGCAACGCAGTTCATCAATCGACCAAACGTCATTATATGGGATTAAACCAAATCCTAACCTGAGCAACACTCGTCTACAGGTACAAAGACTGTTTGAAAATTTATACAGCGGACAAAGTGAAACTGAGAAGACTTCAAAACCAACCTGTTCTCTCCTGCTCTTCCTCAGATAACCTGCCACACACTCGCCTGCACATGGTCACAAAGTCAAGGTAGTAGGCTGTCAGCCGCTCATCGTTCTTCTTGTCCAGTCTTGCCAAGCGCCTGACGAACAGAGCAAGAAGCATCACGCGACAAACAAACCAGAAAAAAAAACTAAGAGTACAGACAACGAACCTGAATCTCGTCCAGTCGTACGTGTTAGTCTTCCTGCTGTAATCCACACCAAAGGTAGTGACTGTGCGGTAGAAGTCGACCTCTTCTCGCTTGGACCATCTGCAAACAACGTGGCAGCAATGTTTGAGGACAATGCACTTCACAAGGAGTTACAATGCAATCCCTAGGTACCAGTGAGCGTTGGGAACCTCACTTCCATGTTGTGCGGTTTGTGAGGGGAGTTGCTAGGACATGTGGGAATAAAAAGCTTTACAGCATCTAACAGTTGGTACTTACTTCTGCGCCATTTCTGCTCTCTTGAGCTCCTTCTGTCGAATCGCTTCTTCAAACTTCTCTTTCCTCTCGCGTTCCTGTGAGAAACAACAACTCGAATCAACAATAAGATCCTCCTATACCTCTAACAGCAACGACAACAGTAATTGAAGAAAGCTGTAGGAGCAGGCACCTTCTCTGCTGCAGCTTTCTTGAGCTGCTCTTTCTTGACAACCCTCTGGTAGCCGGCGATCAGGCGCCTCAATCTCGTGTTAAGATCGGAGGCTGCTGGCCAACGCAGCCCAGTATTGCAATTTTCACCTCCTAGAAAGTACACAAGTAATTGGTCATTCAGAGTCAATACATAAAAACAAGGCAGCAAAACGTATCTTCAAGTTTTAAAGTGCTCGTATCCTTCGCGTGCTTGCGTGACTGTATACGTGTGTTGCGTGCGTGACTGTGTGCGTATGTTGCGTGTGCGTGTTGCGTGCGTGTACTTGGTGTGTGCACAAGACGTCCTAAACAAGCAAATGTTTTACCTTCAGACCGTTTCTCTGCAGCAGGCGACGAGACAGCAGACACTGGCTCCTGAAAGAAGGCCAGACGAACAGTATTAACACACGTGAATAACGACAGAAGATCACGAAGAAGGAGCGGTGTGTGCAGTGTTTACCTTGAACTCGTCGTCATCGTCATCGTCGTCATCCCTCTGGGACTCACGGTCTGGTTCTTGGTAGTCCGGGTCATCCTTCTGGTCATCATCATCCCTACCATTATCAACATCATCAACAACAACAACAACAACAACAACAACAATCATCAGCAACATCATCATTATCACCTTTATCAACAACGACCTAACCCATTGACTTAGATCTAAACACAGTCAAAACACAACCATCCTGATCAAACAACGCGGACAAGAACTAGGGCTCGTCAGATATACAAATAAATAAACACACACAAACAAATAAATAAATAAATAAATAAACACAAGCAAGTCAAACCCCGGGAAAGAAAGTGCCGAACTGAATTTGTGTCGAGACTAATAGATCATTATGCCTTTTTTTAAAATGAAGTCCCGTAAAAATCTTTCTTATAGAAATGTATATTCGCTTTCAAGCACTTGATCTCCTTTTGAAGCAGACATCAGAGATGAAAAGCAATTTTTGGAAATAGTTTTCAGTCAACTCCCCTATAACACGGACACCTGTCAGGTCACTTCTCCAAGACGGACACCTGGTAGGAGTGGTCCCCACTGTTTTTTCAGTCATTTACTCTGATTGAAATCTCTATAAAACGGACACCTCTCTAAAACGGACAGTTGAAGCTGACCTCAAGGGGGACCGTAATAGAGGGAGTTGACTTTATTCATATACTGTGCATCCTTGATCAGATATAAAGTGTCTTCACAGGCATCAGTAGTCTACCATATTTTAACATCATTTCAGGGATGCATCTACACGCCACTCTCAACTTACTAACACACAAGGACAATTTCCTCACCTCAAGTCTGGATCTAAAGTATCAGCTCCAGCAACAGTTCTTGGCAAACCAAGTCTCGACAAGAAACACAGCGTTGGGTCGGCTTGCATGAGGGTGTAATGTTCATATCCTAAGTACAATGTTTAACTTATCAGTGTTCAGTGTTTCTTTGAAACCTATCCTGTCTTGAAATTCAGGTTTGGCAAACCATACGGCGAACATACAGGGGCTTTCTCAACCACAGTCCTTTGCGCACCCAAATCCTCATAAGCTTCTCATTTTTTCATAAGCTTCCAGGGTGTAATGCACACTTTTTGAAGAACAGTCTTCCAGGCTGTTCTTCAAAAAGTGTTTGACTTGGTGGTCAGATTGCCAGTCCATAATTTTTGGATTGATTCAAGCTCTTCTGGTTAACTATTACTTTGAAATTCATGACCTTTTCAAGGACTTTTTCCCGAATCCAAGGGCTTTTCAAGGCGTCAGACAGATTCAAAGCCTTTTCAATGCACGAACCGTGTTTAAATTCTGTTAGTATGTTGCCATGGCCACGTTCTTCGACATTACACATTTCCGGATGTGAAAAGAACAAGATATTGGTTGAGAAGTTCGCTTTAAATACAGCAAACCAAACAGAATTTCAACAGCACAGCCTCATACAAGTTACTGTCAACACCAGTCAGTCAGAATGTGAACAGCAAGGTTTCTAATCATGGGCTGTTGACATGCGTGAGAGGTGTTTCACGTACCGTGCTTGTAGACTCCGATGAGCAGCGACTTGTCACAATCCTCATCCCACCAATCACAAGGAGGATCCCCTTCAGGTGGGTAGATAGTGATGGGCAGTTCGCTACAAGGAAAACAAATCTGTCATAAATCATGGGTGGAGCGGTTTTTTTGTTTTCCAACGTAAATCGTGTGATTGCTTTACTCTTTCCTGATTCGTGTAAACAAGTTTTGCAGCATTGTTATCCAATCAGGAACAATCGCAAATTGCTTGGACAACCGCAAATTACTTTAGCTTTTTGTCTTCCTGTTGGTTGTCGAATTGTTTCGTATTCTTGTTATTTTTACACTTGGAAACTTATGGGAATTGCAGTTAGACAAAACCACATCTGGGCCCGGTTGTTTAAAGATTTGATAGAGCTATCCACCAGATAAATCCTTACTCACAGCTGATAAAATATTAAGTTTATATATTAAAAGTTATCCACTGGATAGCGACTTCTTCGGTGAATAGTGCTATCCACTCTTTGAACAACGGACCCAGCTGTGCTGCAATATTTAGTTTATATAGAAAAGTGATAGGATAACTGTTTACCTGACTTTGCTGCCTTCCTTGATTTTGTACGACAGATAACCAATCACATTGGTCTTCAGGTAAAACAGAAGTCGCACACGCAGCAGGATCCTGTAAAGAAGAAAAGTGAACCATCGAAAAAATGCAATTTGATATTACAGTTTCCCTTAAATGTTTAGAAACTTCTTGACTGCAGCTGAAGGAACAAGATTTACTGACGTCATAAACTGTCTAATAAATAAATCACTTCTTACTTGTTACAGTGATGTTGTAGATGCTTCCTGTAGCCTTCATCAAGCACCAGTGTGTTAGGGTCACACGTCCTCCAGTCATTTCCCAGCTCCACCAGTGCTATGGTGCTCTTGTTAGAGTTCTTGCCAGACTTGCCTCTCCTGCCCCGACCTTTCCCTTTGGAGACCGCTGGCACTGGTGTGTAAGTGGCGTCGCGCTCCTCACTAGGAAGTCTTTCTCTGATTGTGGAGGCTTTCACCAGGTCCTTGATGAAGGTCTTCACTTTGTCATCGCCCTTGTAGAAGTGAAGACAGTAAACCAGAATGGTGCGGGCGACAGCTTCTACGTCTCTCTCAGCCAGCTTGCTTTTGAACCGACCAGAGCTCAGGATTTCTTTCCACCTGCCCCACCTGATAAAAGATACATCTGCTCTTCAAAACAACGTATTGCCACCGGTATTTATCCATCCAACAGATTACTACGCTTCCACTTGGTACCGTTCACAGAAAGCAACAACAAAATCATTTATCACTCAATGACTACACGGACATTATTAACGCACTCTTCTGCGTTGACATCCATTACATCGTTATCTAGTCTTGTTTTGCTAAATAACGTGCATGCGACCAGGCTCAGAATGCATTGAGAGCACACGACATACAGTCCGTCTGTTCTTTCCAAGCTCGCATGCACAACTATAATGATAACGAATCAACTGAGCGGTAGGGGGGTATGTGTGTTCGACTGTAAAGTCTCTCTGCAGTGTAATAACCCCTGTGGAAAGCTGTGCGTTTTTGTTGCGTGATTTGTTAAGTCTTTCACTTCTAAAGTGCAGATTCTTTCATCCATTCAAGAACAAAATGTATGAAGATGTAGAGAGAATTAAGACTTTAACCAGCTGCTATTAACAACCAAGTTCTCCCTACTGTATGATATATATCTTTGGTGAAAAACTAAAGGATAAGCTGCATTTGATTAGTCCCGGGAATGAAAGGGTTAAGTTTTAATCAAAACACTCATCCGAAAGCAAACGCAAAACCAAAGTTTTGACGGCCATCTAAAATTAGCTCTGAACTGAACTAAATCTTTATTTAAACACGGTATCCATTCACATTACTAAAAATGTCCAGCAATTATGCTCTACCAGGGAGCCGTGTAATACTATTGACTGCAAGTTAATTTATTAATATACTATCGTATAAGAAGGTTAAGAAGTTTCGTTTCAATAAGCAAATAATACATCTACTTTATCATATATCAATTTCATTAAAATATCAGCGATAGAGCTTGCATTTCTAAGAGTGCTAGGAATGCTAGTCCACAAAACTGCCCCCGATAACAAAAGCTTTTCTTCATCGCTTCTAATAATAATCAAATACAGCAGAGCCTCATACAAGTTACTGTCACCACGACTCAGTCAGAATGTGAACAGCAAGGTTTCTAATCAAAGGCTGCTGACACCGCATTTCTCCTGCTCAGTATATCAAATGAAAAGTGTGACCGCGATGGAAGCACTGCTGACGTAAACCTACAGTAGATTACTCACCCATACACGAGAAGGTTCTTCTCTACTCTGAAACACTCAACTCGGGTCCACGCGGAGCGGCGCGGAGCAGGTGCATCATCTTCCTCGAGCTCCAGGTCCGACAGCTCGAACTCGCCGTCTTCGTTGCCGTATCTCTTGGTTTGTTTACGCTGGCGAGGGGCATCAATAATGCGGTTGTCCTGAAGCAAGAAGTTAAGATGAGTTCAATTTCCACTGGGCAGCAACACTTACAGATCCTTCACACGATAAGCCAATGAAGTAGCGTCGTGGTCCTTTCTTCAACGCAGTTCTCATCGGCCGTTCTTATACTTCAGACGACTAATTCGTCTGAAGAATCAAAGCAGCAAGACAGCTGTAAGCTCGCGAATTTGTAAAAAGTACTTTTGCGGGAGTGGGTATTTCAGCCACATCGGCCACATCGTAAAAATTGCTCAATTTTATTAGGTATGTGGAAGTTCGCATCCGTTTCCGCGGGCCTCCACTTTTGCTGAACCGCGTATTCGATTTAGTCTCAGTTTTGAAAACAGCTCAGGGCTGTCAGTGGTCACAGGTATTTCAACTTTGACTTACGCTTGTCAAACAACCGTGAATTTACAAAACCTGTGTGATAATGGTTCTGAAGTGCAACAGATCTACTGGCAAATAAGGAATACAATGATAACCATCAAAATAACTCCAGAAAACGTCTTCCCATCTCTTCGTTTCTTCATGCGTATACGCTGATGCTCAAATTCCAAAGGCAATTGTTGACACAGCATGACGGACTGACTGACTGACGCAGTCTTAACTGCAATAAGGTGGGATGCTTAATCAAAGCAGCGATGCCGCTATAAGGTCGGCTATCTTTTTGATTGGCAGACTTTGGTTGTGGTCTAGTCCGTACAACAGGCTTGAGTCTTAACTGCTCTAAAGTAGAGATTGCCTTGAGTGAATATAGTGGTAAAGTGATGTCACAAAAAATATCGGAATATGGATTTTAGACAATTCTGTGGAATGCCCTGTCTAAAAACGGTCACACAAAAAATTAGCTCTTTAGCGCATTGAACAGCTGAGATGTGGGCTATTGAAGTTCAAATTGCTCAATACTAAACCCTCCTATTTGGTGTTAATGGTTCCTTTGATTTAGAACTGATGCTAAATAAGAGAGTTCAGTATGGAGCAAACTGGTTGCTGTCAGTAGGGCTAGCGATTTGAAACTTTGCACACGTTTGTGCAGCAGCTGTGTATGTTTAGAGATTCGAATGGAAAATTTTGCAAAATAAGACGTCACGCTTTACCACTGTGAGGGCAACACGCTTGCACTCAATCAAGTGTAACATGCATATTTAATGGACAATCGGCTCAGCTCAGAGAGTCAAATAACTTCTCGTAAACCTCAAAGTGCAATCCCCTCAACTCAAAGCGAACATTGACAGGATATATTCTAAAGTGCACAAACCTTGCCCGCTTTACCGGTGTTTAAATCATTTTGAGCGGCGTAACTTCCTTCCAAGCGGTATACATATTCACGGTAATCATTAACTCGGGTTTCAAATGACGACGAATACAAAATGCTTTTTGAGTGAAGTTTATTATAGTCACATAAATGACCTGTCATAGAAGGTTCACATATTTACGGTCTCGGTAATCCAATGAAACAGATAAATATTAACCGGATGACCGAATACGTATATACGTACAAGAATGTGTTATTTTCTTGCATAGTTCGTTCGAGCGAACTCTTAATAATATTGTAAATCATTATCAACGAAGAACACCAAAGTAACCTTTCGTTCAAGGGCTTCGGCATACACAATATACTTCAAGTCTTGCGGTAAGTTATCCAGGCAAATTTAAACTGAGGAATGTAAACAACTAAATCGCGCGCGTCCACTGCACAATGAGTGTCGATAGAGATGAACGCCGGGTTCCTGTGTACGGTCAACCGACTGAAACATTCACACAAAATAATAACTACACGATCGATATAAAGTCCGTACCGTTACGCCAGTATGAAATGTTGTTTTCACACAGAGTTTATCAGGAAAATCGGGCGATGCTGAAACACTCGAGGTATCGGCCAAGAGCAAGTATAAACCTTTGGAGCATCTTCCGCATTCATACTTTCACCAAAAGCCGTGATTAAAAGGTCGTATAATTCCGTGCCTTTAAAGTTAATCGATCTCTTGAAATGTATTTCATCATGCGTGATCGTGCCCAAATTTGGAATAAACTTCCTAATTTGGAAGTCTATTGTTGACACAGATGACGAACTGACTGACTGACGGACTGACGGTGTCGTGGCCGCAACAAGGTCGTGCTTCTCACTTTCGTGAGACGCCGACCTTAAAAATGCCACCACAAAAACCACTTCGACGATCGCGTTCTCGATTTTGTTGCGTTGTCGGTAATATCGATACTGCCCAAATTGGGAACAGAACGACTTCCATATTTGGAATCCATTGTTAACAGCACCGAGACACGGGACACGGGACACATTCCAGTTGGACTAATCGCATGAAGCTTCGCTTTTCAGCACTTCGTGCTGAAATGACTGTAAAAATGACTAACAGGGCAGACAAATTTAAATTGTAGGAGACGCTTAATTCGTTTCAGACGAATAATGCGTCCGGCATGAAAGCGAGTGGAAATAACCGTAGAAAGATTATTTGTGAGAAAATAATGTTTCTAAACTCGGTAGACACCGTTATAGGTACCTTTTAAGTGTGATCCTTATAGGTACCTTTTAAGTGTGATCCTTATAGGTACCTTTTAAGTGTGATCCTTATAGGTACCTTTTAAGTGTGATCCTTATAGGTACCTTTTAAGTGTGGTCTTTCTAGGTACCTTTTAAGTGTGATCCTTATAGGTACCCTTTAAGTGTGATCCTTATAGGTACCTTTTAAGTGTGATCCTTATAGGTACCCTTTAAGTGTGATCCTTATAGGTACCTTTTAAGTGTGATCCTTATAGGTACCTTTTAAGTGTGATCCTTATAGGTACCTTTTAAGTGTGATCCTTATAGGTACCCTTTAAGTGTGATCCTTATAGGTACCCTTTAAGTGTGATCCTTATAGGTACCCTTTAAGTGTGATCCTTATAGGTACCCTTTAAGTGTGATCCTTATAGGTACCTTTTAAGTGTGATCCTTATAGGTACCCTTTAAGTGTGATCCTTATAGGTACCTTTTAAGTGTGATCCTTATAGGTACCTTAGTGTGATCCTTATAGGTACCTTTTAAGTGTGATCCTTATAGGTACCTTAGTGTGATACTTATAGGTACCTTTTAAGTGTGGTCTTTCTAGGTACCTTTTAAGTGTGGTCTTTATAGGTACCTTAGTGTGGTCTTTATATCACACTTAAAAGAGAAGGTCTGGACGAATTAGTCGTAAAAACGGCCATCTAACATTGCTGCGCTGACTTTCTAGCTGACCATTGGACATACACAAATGGCATTAAACATAATAATCATTAAATAATCATAATAATCATTAAATACAATCTCTGCACTGTTTGTACGTACTTTATTCATGAGTGCATCCACATCAAGGTCGGCCTTCTTCGCCCATTTCTGCCAGAAGTCTGGATCATCCACATCAATGTCTTCCTCTCCTTTGGAAGAGACAAAGCTGGCCTGGAACGGAAAACACAGCACGTGTGAACACAAGAACATCTCACTAGCCTAACATCTTCCAAGGGCGCATTCTGCTTCATCTATCAAAAGAACAGAAAGATTGCTATCCTAGAAATAGAATGGGCTCACGTGACAAAAACGATGCGAGGACGCCTGGGCAGGAATTACCAAAACGACAAGAATACCGGCAATTCGCTCATTGCACAGTGCCGCTATCTTGGGAGTTAAAACGAGGCTAACCTGGCACGAAATTCGCCAGACATGAAACGTGAGTTTCCCATCGCTGTAAAGCACCAAAGCGTCTACACAGGAGATGCACATGTTTCACTTGGCGAGTTTACGTGCACAAGTTTCACTTGGCGAGTTTACGTGCACAAGTTTCCAAGAAAACCTCAGTTATGACAGGACATCCTCGGTTCGAAGCTCGGGCCAGTTCCCGTGAAAGGAACCAAATCCGTCTCATTGTGTTATCATAAACATGCCGACAGACTACAACTCCGTTCATTCCGGATTCAGAATAGGTCCAAAAAGGACACAAATACTGCCTATTCCGCACATCTAATTCTATCTATTCTAAATACCACACACATACAAAAACAACAACAGCATCAATAACAGTGGCAGTTGTGCCGAGAAGTACCTTGGCAAAAGTGGATCCCTTGACTCCCGACTCGAGCTGAATGACCTGTGTACGCCTTGACAGGATCTGGTCAATGTCTTCCTCACAGAATCTGGAATACAAACACAGTGAGAACAAAAGAAAGCGAAAAAATCACGAACAAACTTTAGAGACAGAAGCAGAAAAAGGGCACGCACTTGTTTCCGTCGTCACTGTCTTCGTCCATGACCGCTCCATAAGCTCCTTTCCGCAGCAGATCTTCAATCTCCTTCTTGCTCAAGCTTTGCTGGAGGTCAGAAAGAATGCAGAAAAAAATTTCAATTCAGTTTTGTTTCAATCCTCATATACTTGCTGCCTTTTGCGCAAACCAACCATATACAAATATATAGTGGCATTTAGATGACTGTCAAAAGTCAACGTGTAATATTGCTTTGCGTTTCCATGCTTTTTGATTGATCCAAGTAGCATTCCGCCATTTCAGATGCCTGTTGCCTCTGTTTCAAAACAAGTTCTAGTGCGAATCTTTTCCTATAAGAATTAGTTTTCATTTTCGTGCAAATCAAACTCATTTTCATGGGAAAGGTTTCGCACTAGGCCTCGGTTTGAAACAGAGGCAACAGGCATCTCTGAATGGCCTACTGCGATCTAGTCAAGCAAGCAGTTGGCAGTGCCGTATTATCGCACTTCTACAGAGTAAAAACCAAAACGCAAAATACTTCGACTTCTAGTTAGTTGAAAGTATCTTCTTGCGGCCTTTGTCAAAATCAAAGTCTTTGGTCTTGGTTTCTGAAAGTAATTTCTAAAGATGAGTTTTGCTGGTCGTATCAGAAGGAAGGCAGCATGGGAGTCTCATCAGTGGTCAGACGAGAATTTCCATGTTTCTTCATCATATACAAACACAACACTCAACGTAGAACTGTACTCTTAACGTCGTTTGTTTGGTCGGAACCGTTTTAGTTATGAACCGAGTTTCTTTCCTTTAAAACCCTCGGTAAAACGAAAAGCCCGATATATAACGAACGATATTCTTCAGCCCGTTACAGTAAAATCTGTGGAAACGGAACCTCGCTATAACGAATACATTCTCCCAGTCCCTTGGCCTTTGTTACCGCATAGCATGAAACTTTCGCGGGAGTTTATTTTCGCAAATTACGCGGATTTTCCGGCGATTCGCGAAAATAAACTCCCGCGAAAATTTACTCCATTATATACTTAGATTACTGAATTTCAATTAAATTGACTGCAAACGAAATCAAAGCCTTCTTCTTTGCAACTGAAACAAAATGAACATTGTCTGCGTAACAGCTGTAAAAATGTTGCTATGTACCAGTGCCGAACGTGAAATACCGGACAGAAACTTGTCTGAAATCCGCGAAAATTTATTCCTAACAGTAAAATCTAAAATCTAAAACCTAAATTCGCGAAAATTTCTTTACGTGAAACTCAAAAGATCAGCAATCCGCAAAATTAATCCCCGCGAAAATTTCCTGCCACACGGTATATCGAGATTCACTGTAAGACGCTTAGTTCACAAGGTCCGCTCTTAACTCTTCCTTGTTATTTTCCACTTCCGCTCCTCGTATACCGCAACACAAATTCCATAAACATCCGCGGAACCCCGAACAATTTTGCTACACAGCTTACAAAACACAAAGGAACCACTAAACTTCAACTCTTCCGCTACCGCGGATATACGTTACTGACGTCACTTCCGTTGGTCAGCGTTCGTCACCATGGCTATCTAACTTCTCATTATTCGAGGTAAAATTTCACATCGTGTGCAAGCCTCGTTTTTCTTGTGCACAACTTATGTTATAGAAAATGCATTAAACTAATTTACAGTTGATTATCGAGTCCTAGTATTGAGTTTCTTGGCTAAGTCTTGAGGTTTTACGAGCGTTGCATTTGGCTACAAAATCTGCACTTGAATCCAAGGTTTTGTGCAATAACCGCTGACTCAAAAGCAAGGTGACCGCACGGCCGGGAAACGTATTTTCCGCGGTGTAGGTACCAAGAGTTACCGCCTGAAAATGACAAAACTCAATGCAATGTAACTTTACAAACTATTGCTGATATACTCACAGCATTGCTAGCGTTTTCCTTGGTGTTCATGGACTGGAGTACAGCCTTGTCTAAGCCCAGCTTAAGGCTTGCACGATCAAACATCTCCCGCTCGTAAGAGTTTCTTGTAATCAGTCTATACACCTTGACAGACCTGCTCTGGCCGATGCGGTGACACCTGGCCTGAGCTTGAATGTCGTTCTGGGGATTCCAATCCGAGTCGAAGATGATGACGGTGTCAGCAGCTGTCAGATTAATGCCCAGGCCACCGGCCCGCGTGCACAGCAGAAACACAAACCTGTCCGAGTCGGGCTTGCTGAATCTGTCTATAGCTGCCTGCCGCAGATTGCCCCTCACTCGACCATCTATTCTCTCGTAAGGAAACCTCATGTGCACCAGGTAGTCCTCCAAAATGTCAAGGCAACGCACCATCTGTGAAAATATCAACACTTTGTGTCCACCCGACTTGAGTTTGGGGAGCAGTTTGTGGATCAGCACGAGTTTGCCTGACGCTTCAATCATGATGTTCGCATGTCTGTTGGATTTCTCCGTCAGCGGAATGCTATATTCTCCCAGGACTTTCTCCTCTGCTCCGTTAATCAAGAAGGGGTGGTTACAACATTTTCTCAGCTCCATCATGGTGTTCATTAGGTTCGGTACGTTAGCAGTTGAAGACGTTCCTTTGGAGAGGAAAGCGAAGTTGCGCTCCAGGATGGCTCGGTAGAACTTCTTCTGAATTGTCGTGAGTTCCACTTCAATGATTGTTTCTTCTTTAGGCGCAATGTTCTTTTCCACATCCTCTTTCAAACGTCTCAACATCATTGGCTTCAAAAGCTGAAGACACAAGATACAGAAAATTGTGTGAATAACCTCTAAAGCCTCTACACAAGCACAAGTAATGAGTGGGGAATCCACCCAATGCTCTCATGTTTGTGGCAATTCGTTAACGTGATTTAGCAGTATCAATGTAGGGTTAGATAACGAAAGAATCCCAGAGAAAAATAACTCAAACACTTGTTGAACGTTTTTCCAAGCTCAAAGTACAGATTCTCCCCATCTTTTATAAGAAAATCTGAGTGATGTAGTGAGAGTTGAGAGCTAAATCAGCTTTCATCTAAGTACAATATCAAGTGGTAAGTTCTCCATACTGTATCATATCTTTGGTGAGAGATTGGAGGGCACCACAGAAGTTGATCACTATTGGAAGGGTTAAAACCTACTCCCTAAAAGAGTCCGATGGACAAGTAGAGAGTCAGATGGTGTCCGATAAACAGACGAAGGAAATGAATGGAGATGTAGTGAGTGAAAATATTCTCTGTGTCGTGCCTACAGGCCTTTAAGTGTTGACTGATGGACTACCAGTCAAATTGAATTCCCTACTTGTTTGTCAGACTAAGACAAGTAGGGACATGTGTTCTTGTAATAACCGAGTTTCAAAACCTTCACCAGGTTAACAAAATTCTGCAATATGGTACTAGTCACTTTAACCCGACTGACTATTTTAGTCTTTGAAATATCTATGGACTTACCATTTTAAGTCTTTCCACTTGTGTCTCGGTCCTCAGGTTGCCAAACTCGTACAGGAACGCTGCCTGCGAGGGAAACTGTGAAGGCTCCAAGAAGTTCAACAAACTGAACAGTTCGTCCACATTGTTCTGCAGTGGAGTTCCAGTCAACAGAATTCTGTGCTCCTGTGGACACAGTTCAACAATCATAACTATGTCAGGTCACTTCCAAGTTGCCTTATAAGGCCAAACATACCATAAAAAGATATGACAACTGTCATGTGACATATTAGTGCTCATAAATGCTGGTAGTATCAGAAGGAAGGCAGCATGGGAGTCTCATCAGTAGTCAGATGAGAATTTCCATGTTTCTTCATCATATGCAACACCAGACTCAAAACTAGTAAACCTAAAATTTCATGCTTTCAAATTTAGTTCTCAACTCAACTATCAATCTGCTCAGATATAACTTATCTGGCATTTACACCTAAATATATGACACTCTCACGAAAAGCAACTGCAGGTGATGAGGCCTTGCTTGTTAAATATGTTAACTATTTTAGAATACTATTGTTTATTGTCATACAAAGTCCAAGAAGCTAGACTTCCAAGACATTGAGTGTCACACAAACACACACTAACACATACATTTTGGACATGGAGGCATTAAATCCATGAGAAACTGAACAACAAACCTAGCTTCTCCTTCATTCAATAAGAACTACTGAACATCAGTTTTCTAAAAGATTCTGCCAACTTACCATGCTCAGGTTGTTGAGTCCTTCAAGTAGTTTGCAGTTCCTGTTCTTCAGCCTGTGGGCCTCATCAATGACCACACACCTCCAGGGCACAGAGCTGAGCTGCACATTATCCGCTGTAAAACAAGCAGGCTTTTAGTCTTTAACCTTACACTCCCTAGCTCAACATACAGTTTCTCCCAACCTTTTATGAAGAAAATTTACCAATGATGTAGTAATAGTTTATTCAGCTTTCATCTGCACAAGGTGTCAAAAGCCAACTATTCTCCTTACTGTATGATATTCAGGGGCTGGATTCACAACACTTGTGTACGAACATGTAAGTATGACTTACGCATTGGAACAATGGCTTACACATACTATCTTGTGCAAAATAGTATATGTAAGAACATTTTCGTTCGTATACAAGTTTTGTGAATCTGGTCACCCTAAACTGAAAAAGAAAAGTGAAGTTCATCACTTTTGGGAGTGTAAAGGACAGAGGGATACAAATAATTGTGTACCTAAACAATGCCATACAGTCTGATACAGTTACTATTAAAACCAAGAGACAAGCTTTACTTGGTCATACTCGTACCTATGATTATCTCGTATGTTGTGATCATGGCTTCAAATTTGAAAATTCCAGGTATTGGTTGACCCTAATAAACGCAACAAAAGAAGTGAACACAGTTACAAACATTTGCTCATGTGAAGCAAAGTCCAATCAATTACATGTTAGTGAAGAACTTGAAATACAAACCTGATCATTTTTGTAATAGAACTCATACTCCTGTAGCAAGTGGCGACTTGATGCACTGAAAACCAGACACAGATGTGATAAGTATTAAGAAGAACTTTGATGAAAGATCTCCAGAACTGTGACTGAAGATCCGTCTGTAATATCAGAAGGAAGGCAGCATGGGAGTCTCATCAGTTTGTCAGATGAGTATTCCATGTTTCTTCATCACATACAAAGACCGCACTCGTGTGAGTAAAACACTAATCAGCTCTTATTGCTGACACAAGCACAAACAAAGCAACTGAAAACTATCTAAATGTACTCTAGGTACAAGGGAACAAAAAATGGTCCATTGTGTAAACTCTACACTATTATTTTATGGGACTGAAGTTGTATTAAAAGTGTACAGCATTACCTTCCATGATACAGCACTGCATTGATGCCTGTCCAGGTTTCAAACTCTCTCTGCCAGTTTGATATAGTAGACAGGGGTGCTATCACAAGAAAAGGGCCACGGATACCATAACGCTGTGTGATGGACCACAGAGACAAAAGTAAGGAAAGATACCATAACTAGCCAGACAATCTAAACCATGCAAAAAAATCAGAGTAAAGATGAAAAGATGCCCAAACCTGCACTTCAAACAAGAAACTGATTGACTGTATTGTCTTTCCAAGACCCATCTCATCGGCCAGAATGGAGTTTTGCCTATACATAGGATCAATAAGTTTGCTTTTAATGATTACAGGAATAGCACAGGACACCAATAAGCAACCTTATTACACGACTTCACATTTTCCAGTGCAAATACGGGCCAAAATGAGTGCAAAGATGTAAGTGTATTGCACTCGTCAGGAACCAGATCAACTGGTTTATTAGCTTACGTGATCAATTTTCACAAGCAAAGTTTACGAACGCATCATTGCTTGTTTCATCTTGCGCCTGGCGAGAACGTTTGCCCTGCTTCGTTTGTCGTATAATAAACAATTTATTACATGAAAAGTCGTGCAATACGGATGTATTTTTACTCGTCAGTTTTATTTTTTCTCGCCTGAAGCAGGCTCAAAAAAATAAAACCGACTCATAAAAATACTCCACCATATTGCACTCCTTCCCATGTAATAACCTCTTTTTATTGGCTGCAACACAGTTTCTCTCTGTATCAGAAGGAAGGCAGCATGGTGTTTCTCATCCGTAATCAGATAAGTTTATTCCATGTTTATTCATCACACACAGAGACTTCCTCCTTCTTTCCTTAACAAACTTTAGGGCTTGTTCTTTTGGGACTATTCTGTCTCCAGGTGAAGGACACTAACATAGACTGTTATTTGACCAAAGTTTCTATAAAAAGCTGCCTCTGTATAAAGTGGAACCCCGTTAATATGGCCACCATTGGGACATAAAAATCTGGCCGTATTAACAGGGTTTTTAGAAAAGAAAATTACTGGGCATTAGCTCCACAAGACAAAAACTAGTGGCCATAATATCGAAGTGGCCACAATAACGGGGTTCCACTGTATACAGTAATTTACACGCCAGCAAACAAACAAGGAAGCATATAAAGTGAGGTGCTGAAGAAAACAATGACTCCTAGAGATTCTTCTGAATAGAAAGGCAGGAAGAAAGGAACACTGCCAGTGCTGACCTGTTGCACCAGCAGAATGTCAACCAGTTCAACCCTTCCAGCTGGTAATCTCGCAAGACATTCTCTCCTTTGTAAACACGAGTACTCTCCAGCTTGCGCCACTCATGAGGGTACGGTTTTGGTCGGAACTGAAAAATAGATAAGCACACTCATGATGAAGAATTATTTATTGGAAGAAGTACACAGCTCCTGACTGTTGATAACAAGCATGGTGACAGGAGGACAGTACAGGATTATCATCCCAACTGCCACCCATCTCCCTTGTTAAATGACCTCAGGCCAGATCCACATCAGGGAAATTCCCCTGCTCTTCTTGAGAAGTGTAAGAGTTCCATGGGTTAGTGAAGGTTTCAGAGACTTAGTCATCCCCACCCAAGGACAGTGGTAATTCAGACAGGAGAGAAATCCTTCTGTCTTACAGCACTTAGATCAGATCCCCAAGCCGGGAATCAAACCCAGGCTGCATTGGTAAATGACTCGGGCACCTAAACACCGCCAAATGTAGTTTATAACAGGACTTGCAGTGCAACTTCACCAGATTAGCCCACATGTAAACATGTTACATCACATGTATTTAAATTTGTCTCACACAGACACAATTCAAGATTTACCTGTGTCACTGCAGGGGGTGGTAATTCCCGCAGTTTGAGGAACTGTTGGATCTTACCCTCGTCCACATCAGCCTTCAATAAAAAAAATGAAATAGTACAATCTCAGCATTACAGCATAACTTTTATTATATTAATACATTGTCACGAATGTCTACACATCACAGATACATACTTAGTCATCAACTAATAAAACACAACCCAAACTCAGCAAGACTTTCCAAAAAGAGAGGCTTGGAAAATTCCACAGCCCAACTAAAGGCTGAGAGTTGTTTGTCATAAACTTCTTTTACAGTGTATCTTTATATACCTTACTTTATTATAATGGTTGCACCAATAATGATTGCAAGTCATCAAAATTATACAGCAATATACCTTTTTTCATTACCAAAACATGTTTGTTGAAGTGAGGCTAAATAGCACTGCAGGAGTTGACTCTGGTGTCCAGGTGTGTATATTAAAACAGCATGGCACAGAATAAACTTTGCAACACAAACCTCAATTTCCCATGTGCTCTCGTCGTAAGGAAGTGACCGCCACTTTACCAGGTAGTGAGTAATTTGCTAAATTAGGAAAAAATATCAATTTATTATTGACAGCAAATCACAAAAAAGAAATAACACATGCAACTAGATACATTACAAGATTGTAATCTCTTTTTCATCCCATATTAGTGCAATATATGTCATATGAAATCAAGAAAATGTCATAATCAAAGCTAATGTCAAAGAAAGTGTAAAACTATGAATTGCTCTTTTAATACCATAACCTTTTTATTACTGTAAATTTGATGTTTGAAACAAGCCTTTTTTCATGCATTGTCACTTTGTATACTGGTGAGTATAACACCCAATTATAACTTTATATAATAAAATGATGATTGTATAATGTGATCAACTAATAAATACAATGCATAAAAATGAACCACTGATAGAAAAAAGTGTTCTTAACACCAACAGGTGGAGTTCTATAATTTAAAATGCTCTCTGCCCTTAGATGAAAACACAGACACAGACAATTATTTATTCATCACACACAATGCTCAACAGTAATTATTATTTTAATTAGCATATTTCTCAGACAGGATCAAAGATTGTTTAAGATCATGCAACATTCATTTGTCAACAAGTACAAACATTATTTTCCACCACATTAATAACATAAGGGGAAAACCGAAACCAAATACAGAAAGCATCATTAAGTTCAGATGTAGCTTCCACAAGTAAACAAACATAGAAATGCTTCCTCTCTCTGCAACACTAATGATAGGTGTCTTACAACTGCATGTTACCTACTCCACACTGTATATGTTACTGTGCAATAGTGAACAAGATTCTGTATCTGCAGCTAATATATTAAATTATTGTGCTGACAAAAGAATAAAAAGGCAGCTATCTAAATTTCAGCATCAGAGTTGCACAAAGTTACACAAAGGTAGTCAGCAATAAATACTCAGACTGGGACAAAACATGCTCCACTTTAACTATCACAAGTTACTCAAAATAACTTATCATTAAAAAAATAAACAATTCTGTAATATTGTAGTGTGACTACACAGACTACATGGACATCACAGTCACTCAAGGTTCTGAAGGCACAAACTGTACTTTGGTTGCAATTTACCTCATGTCATTTGAATAGAAAACAGTTCACACTCAATCTGGATGCTTGGCATTCTCTTCAATATCTGATTGAAGCATTGTAAATTTACTAGCCTAATTCCTCATATCTGGTAATATTCCCTAAACAGGATAGAATGGTGCAGATTTTTCAAGCCTGTAAACTTAGCAAGGTTTGTTGAATGATTAACATTACCTCTCCTGAGTGCTGATCAACTCCAACAGACATATCCAGCACTCGATCAACCTCCACATAATCTGGGTTGAATGGTTCTTCCTCAAGCTGTGAATAAGGCACAACAGTTAACAACTTGAAAAGAAAAGTGGACACACTTTCATAGTACACAGACTGAAGACCCTGATAAAGAACTTCACGTATGCTCCTTTGTGTGTGCACTCGTATCCTGTAGTGAAACAGTGATTGTTGTGATACAAGTTTCGTCATAGATCGTAGTGTCCATCTTCACATCACAACTTCTCAAATAAAAATTACAGAGATGAATAGCCTTTTCCTTTTGAGTCCATTTCATGAAGACCTCTTGTACTACAACCGATTTAATGCTGCTATTAAGTCTGTTCTAATTCATATCTTGATTCATCAAGCTATGAGGCATGCAGTGATTTATGGTAACAGATACTGTATGCATGAAACAAATCCAGTATCTTCAAAGCTTAAGTCCTGACTTCAACCCTGCCTCCATCAACATGGGCATGGCGAAGTGAATGAGCTAAAATAACCATAACAGTAATAGTTTTACTATTTGTCCCATATCATATTAAATATCTTTCTTGTGTTGCAATAATTATTATTATTGCAACATTATTATTATATTAATCATTCGGAGCAGAAATCCTTCCTTGTCAAAGTCTGTTAACACAATCGGACAGAAATATAATCCACTGTACACATAACCTCACTTCATGCAGCCACAAGTGGGGTATTTTGTAGCATTGTACAATAGATAGCAAGTACTGCTTAATTATTTTTATTGCCTATGCCTGTACTTACACAAATTCACAGTTATGTATGGGATGTTTTATGGAATGTCAGTATGCAACCAACGCAGTGTCACTGCAGACAGCACGGCTATTTTTTGTCATTTGATAGATTTTGTCGCACATTTTCTCTTGTTTAGTGGCATGAAAAGACAAATTCAACGTTGTGTGCAGGGTTCTAAATTAATGGTTATCCAGTTGTTGTGGACAACTGAAAACATGGTTGGGACACCAAATGGTGTGCAATGGTCAGTCCCTTTGGCAACCATTGGCTCCAAGAAAAATGATGCAGTTTTAGTGCTGCACAGTGATACAACTTTTCAACACAAGGTCGGGCACCAGGTCACAGAACCCATAAATTTGTGTTTACAAGGCTCTCTTGTTTTTTCATGCCTGCCGCAAACGTTTCTGTGCAAAAAGAAACACTTGGCTACAGAGAAGTGATGAAGCGCCATCAAAAACATTGTTCAACAGTGTTCAACAGTATTCAACACAAGAAATGTGGTTTGTGCTCCAAATAGGCTTGTCAGCCAATGTACTTTATGGCAATGAGTCACAAAAAGAAAAATCTTATGAACTTTGCAACAACATTACCACAGAAGTATCAGTGCTATAAATTTTAGTATTTGCTAACAAATTGCATTGATAAATATCTGTTACATACAGTATTTTATAGTGAGTAAAATTTTAGGAATATATCAAAAATGTTAAGCAAAGAACCACTTCTGTATCAACCACGAAAAAGTGAGTTGGTACAGTAACATGAGACCCTTGTCTACAATATTCTGGTGGTAGAATTTTCTTCAATACTGTATTCATTTGGACTTTGGCACTATTGTCACAAGAAATATATAATTCAAGAATGCAACAGATTCTTGGGCTTTCTGACTGGCCATGTGAAACCCAGTACTCTATCTTTACTCTATCTTTTGGAATGCAGTTTAATAAAAATATGACCACAATAAAATTGGCCTACCTCATTGAATAAAGACACTGAGTTTTGCTGCTTGATTCGATAGCGCTTAAGCTTCATGTGAATTCTTTTGTCTCCCCTGGCAAGCTTCTCTACAGTAGCCCACTCCGCATGCACATAGGAACTGTGAATCAAAACACACATTACATGAATAAGTTTGCATGCACTACACACAACTTACAGTACATGCTATATTGCGTTAATGGATAGAACTATTCTGGAAATTTCTCAGTGTGCTTGCCATGGTAAATAACTTAGTCAATCATAGAATCAAGCTTTGTGCAGCTGTTACATATCTAAATTCAAGAACATGAGTATAAAGAAAATGAGTTCCTTGTTTCCACTCTCACATTTAAATAGAATAATAATTATCACTTTTTTAGCAATACACTGACCAAAGTTAGAACTTGACAGATATTTTAAATGTGTACATTGTATGAACTACATAGAAAACATACAAGCAGCATGCCTACAATAAATATTGCTAAGCAAATCTGAGAACAAGTAAGTTAAAAAAAACCAATAAACTTTGCCACTTACTAATTCTTGTACTTCACAAGGAATTCTTCAGAAGGTTGACCATTTACCTATCATTATTACAAAAATAGTATTTTTAAAAGGTAGAACAAATTAGATTTGCATTTCAAGAAAACAGACACATACTGGCAATCAAAAGAACAAAAGCTGTTAGAAATAACTTATGAAACAAATATATATCAATTAAAATACAGTACTGCATCTTTATGAACAACGTTCTAGTTCTCTTCACTGCTGACGCTCAGCTTTTAAAACAGTATAAAGTAACAGTAATGTCAACAAGCTTCATGACAGTAAAATATAATGACAGTAAAACATGAAACATCTACAAAACAAATATTGATCAGCTCCACACAACCTTGGTTTCAAGTGTGTTTGTCTGTGCATTACAGTATTTCCAATACCAACAAAGGCAGTCATGCACACAATATCAGCATGAATGTCATGATGCAATGTATCATACATACTTCTACTGTTTTCATGGCCAAAATCTTCTCCACAATCATGGTCTCTTCACTCTCTTCTGGAATGTGTGTGACTGTAGGCAACACATGTCCTTCTGGAACCTTTGTATCAGACTTTTGCTGGTCACCCTCTTCATCTGACAAGTTATAATCATAATCATCTTTGTAAACCTTCTTTTTCCGCTCCCTCAATGAGCGACGCTGCAAAGATACAATATCAGTATTAGGAGCCACACTTATGCAAAAAGCCACAAATTTTATGCAGAAAGAGTTTTCAATAAGAGTTCACTTCTTGCCCAAAGTAACCATAAGTGAGTTTTGGGTCAGAAATTGCATACCATGTGGCATGAAATTTTCACAAATTTCACTAATTTTTCCATAAACTCCTTTGGAAAAAAGAATCATCCATGAAAGTTTACTCCATCTTTTTCAGATCACTGAAAGTTAATTACATGCAACAATACAGTACTATATTTCATGTGTTTTGCCTGGCCCAGATGGCACACAAAATCACACCTTACTGTATCTTAAAGTTGTGATTAACAACTCTTGAAATTAGTACAGTAAATTAGTAAAATAAACAAGACAACATTAAATCCACTTGTTGTTAAAATATCTACCAATACCAAACAAGAAATACTGCACAGGAACTTCCCCAAGATCCAAGAAAATTTGTTCCTACATGTAACAGTAGTTTGAAATCCACAAATCCATGAAAATTTGTTCCCACGAACATAATGCAAATGAAAATTAGCAACCCATGAAATTTCATACCACATGATTTCTCCAATCCTGATTGCAGATAAAACCTAATGTCTACACAGCACAGCTTCAAAGCTCTGTTACAATCCCAAAACAAATACTGTAGGTATACAGAGGGAACGTCCTATTGTTATTGTGAAAACAAATCAAGCCACATAGCAAAATCAAACTGGAACTACATGTAACTGTTTGCTCAAATGTGCCAATCAATTTTTGCTTGCGAATTATCAATTTTATTATACTATAAGGGAATCAAGTTTTGACCATCTCAGCATCAGATTGCAAACTGGAAGAAACTGTATGCCAATATTATTAAGAATTTCTTAACACTGTGTGATCATGTCTGGTTCTTTGTGCTGAAATGTTCTGGCAATAATAGTACCATGTGCCTGAACAGCTGTGTTTACACCGCTGTGAAATGGACACATCTTTATCTACCATCTGGACTAAAATGGCCCAATTCAATGACAAAATACATTGATTCAAAAACAAAGTCAAAATGGATTGTATCAAAAATGATATGGTTTCTGTCTCCATGCGCGTATTTACAACGTATGGTGAAAGCAGAAGGTGAGAGTGCATTCAAGTAAACACAGCCTTTGAAAAGTCAATACTAATAGATTCACTTGCAACTTTCTCACGCAAATTTCTCAGTTGGACCTGTTCAATATTTTGTTTACACCAGAAAAAGAAACATATAGTACCAGACTGTAATCCCAGTATAAAGTTAAAACGTTTGTAGCAGTCTGTGCTTGTTTCATTTTGTACATGTGCAATCGAAAGGCTGGTTTACACAATAAATTTTACCGTGTGAACCACTCACTTGAGCTTGCATTTGTGCTTGCTTTACTTGTGCAAACCAGCCTTTGAGGAGTTAATGATTTGTATTTTTTTTTAATCGGTGCAACTGCTGTAATAGTTCTACACTTATTTGTTTTGAATAGAACCATGTGGTCAACATTAATACACTCAAAATGTAAAAATGCCATTTGTGGTCACAAAACAACAAATTATGCTGCTAAGTACATTTCATTAAAATGTGTGTACCAATATAAACAGATCAAGTGACTAGACAAGGTTTTCCGATGCCCAAGTGGTGTTGCTGATTAGTATACTACTTGTGATTGGCTAGGAGAATATATTTAGACACTATCAGCTGTGCTGATAATGAACAATGCGATGCTATAAATACCCACGGGAAAACCATGTCTAACACTACCACATGTACAGTAATCCCAGAAACATTAATATATGGGATCAGCATGCACAAATCAATTGCACTGTCTCACTAATTACCGTAATGCTTGATGCAATTTCCTCCTCATTCACATAGTTAGGAGATGAAGGGGGTGAAGGTTCAGCATCAGAGGAATCTCTCCTATTTCGTATTGGCACAGGTTTGGATAGAACCGTTGCCGGTGGTCTGGAAGGAAAAACAGTAAGTTATTGTAAAACAACAATTTTCATTTAGAACACAAATATGTCAAGCATCATACCTTGATGAGACACCTCTATTTGGCAGTGGCTTGTGCACAAGTGATGGCCCCAACTGGAGGGGCTCCGTGGGTCGTGGAACTGGACTTTCCGTCATCTGGTTGATGCCAAACCTCTGCATTGACATCATCCTTGGTCCAGGAGGCATTTGCGGCATCCCACTCATAGAAAATGCATTGTTACTGTTATGCAGGGCAGCTTTGGCCATGGCTTCTACCACAATTCTGTTCGCCTTATTCTGTTGTTGTTGCTGCCTGATCATGTGCACCTGCTCAGGGTGCTGACCAGAGTAACCCTGCTGCATCCTCTGTTGTTCGTGCATTACATAAACCTGATAGAGTTGTTGGAACCTATGCTGCAACTGGGCTAACTGGCTTAACTGCCCTAATTCCCTCATCTGTTGAATTTGTTGCTGTATTCGCTGCATCTGGAGTAAAACTGACGAGGTTTTCACCTGAAAAAACCCTGGCGCATCTGACATGTTGAAGTCTGTGAATGCGTATCTCTGTGAGGGCGGCATTCCTTGTGCCTGGCTTTCCCTTGGAAACACACCTTGTGAATCATTGGCCATGCCAAGCATGTTAGGGGGAAACTGTTCAACTCCTTGATTAGGAAACTGGTTTGAATTGAACAAGGCCCCTTGTTCCTGGGATGAGTCATTCTGAAGAGGCTCCTGTGGGCCTCCATAGAAAGAACCAAAGCCAGACTGACCACCTGGGTTTTGAAAAGACCCTGAATTGGTTGTACCACTTGTAGGGGAAGCTACAGAAGCTGGGGCCATATGTTGCAATCTCTTCTGAGCTGCCAGGTCTGCTTGATGTGAACTCATTTCTGAATTCATGTAATGCCTCAACGCCTGTTGAGGACTCATCTGCTGCTGCTGTTGCTGCTGCTGCTGTTGGTCTAAATGTTTTGGGCTCGATCTTTGTGGCGAAGAACTAGACGAGTATGGCATGGGTGAGCGACTTTGACTCTGAAGTCCCGGTGATTGTGATGATTGTGGTGAGTTCATGAAATGTTTGAGCCTTGGGGAAGGAGATCTTTGAAAGCCATAATTAAATGGCTGCCGAAATGGACCCTGTTCCACGCCAGAGGAAGGATTCGGAGCGAACTGTGACGGGAAGTTCGACGAAGATTTACCGCGCCATGCTTGCGTGTTCATCTGACTTCCTTGAGACGAGGAAGGGAATTGCGAGGAAAGTCTATTAAATTGTTGTGGTGACGACTGCAGAGACTGAAATGGCTGTGATGACGAAGAAAGCAAAGGATCGTTGAAGTGCTGAAGTTTCTGCGATGGCGGCAAGAACTGAGAGGTTCCAGTTGCTCGCTCTTCAGCGAAGTGTTGAAGTTTGTGAGCTTGGTTCGTACCGGACTGTTGTGGGGCCTGAGAACTCGGAAAAGATTGCTGGAGTCTCTCCTGTGCTTGTGTTCCTTGGTTAACAAACGGGGCAAGAGATGGGCCAAGTCCTAAATCATCTAAGCCATTGCCTCCTTCAAACATACTGAGAAACGGGTCCGCCATTTCCACAGCTTCGTTCAGAAGGAATTCTTCACTTCCACGCTCGATTCTCAGGTCCTCATTTTATCAACTTCGGGCAATTAGAAGCCATCAAATCCACCGTGAATTGGCCAAGTCCTTGGCTTTGTCCTCTTCCGGTGCAAATGGCGCTGTACTGCGACGGACAGGTCACGAGCGACAGAAAAAGTTAAAGACCAACAGCTTTAATCCTACGAAAACTAAAGAAGAAAGTCAATTAATGGTAATATGATATGTAAACAGGTTAAGGCAGTAAAACGACGGATGTGTGCGGAGATCGGACCAGACGACGGATTCACAAATGAATGAAACTGCATCAATAGCGATTTGCGTAAGAGCGCAACGCACGCGCGACGAGCTGGTCATGCGACGGAATGCCAACGTCTTTCACTTCTCGATAAGCCCCGTAAAAATCAATCAATAACCTTACCAGCTTCCTAGAAGCTATGTTAAACGAACAGGTAAAAAACACTGAAGGATCGAACGTTAGTCGCCCAATAACGAATCGAGGCCGTGTTGAAATTTACCAAAGCGAGAAAGCATCACAACAAATGCGAACTCGGGTTTGAGAATAAACTGTTCTTACTTTGACACCGATCACTGACGACAGTTCTCTGTCGAAAAAACTGATTTTAAGTCGAGATGAGTAGAGCAATCCGGCAAAACAAAGCCCTTCACGTTAGCCAGGTGGACGATACTTGTCGGTTATAACAATGTGTTCACTCGTTGAGTTATATGTGCAAATTGATGCCTTGCTTCGATAACCTAAACAACTCGTCCTCTGAGTCTCCAAAAATCCTCAGGAGTCGAGTAGTGATCAATAATGTCCAAGTATGCAGGTCCTAAGTGTTAGCCGATCACGGTTGTTTGCAACGTCAAGGGGAACAAAAGCGAAATGAGGGAAACACGAAGGATATTTTGCCTGCCCTTCACAAGCGCTCCAAGTGAAGTAATTGATGTCATACAGGGTCAACAACTAGATTAAAACATGGCTAAACATTAAATCATGAAACTAACCTGTATAAACTATAGTTTGTAGACCTCATGGAAGGCAAAGAAGACGGGAAAAAATTCATTCAAGATGAATAAGCGAAAGGTTTTAAAGCCGACTCGGACACGAATATCATGCTTTCACTGGCCACCACGTTACGACCTGCTCCTGACCAATCAGGGCGCAGCTTACATAACACATGTCCCGGATGTTCACGAACGTATCATTTATCGTACAACAAAAGATTGCACATCCGCCTGGAAAACTGGTTTCTATTTCTCTGTTTTGCAATTCATGTCAGGCTAATATTATTGAAACAAATTAATTGTTTATCAGGCTTTGTTTTCCACATGCTGAATGTGTCAATTTAACCTAATTTCTTTTATAAAATGAGTGTGTTCCCAATGAAATACAGGATACTGGTGAAAAACGGCTAGTGCCTCAGGCAACTAAGGTTTGAATTGGTGAAGACACGAAACAGAACGTGGCTTTTGTGTGTATGTAGCCCTAAAAACGTGCAGAAAAGTGAAACATAACATCGGATTTTTTTTTTCTTTTCTTTAGTTGTCCTTTTTTCTTTTTGGCATTTTCGGAAAATCGCCCTGATTCAGGTCCTGGCTTTCTGAGGGCAGGAAGTCAGCTGACTGTGCAGTTGAGAGGTGCACCGGTAAGCCTAAACGCGACTACAAGCCTCATTTTTTGTTAATAAGTCGGCCCTGCCCCATCGAGTGACCCCGTCGCCCCCACCCCTCCCCACACACACCTCACCCTTTCCGAACGAAGGGCGGAACGTCAGCAAAGTCCTATGCTTTCCCACATCGATACATAGTTGATTTATCGTGGCAGTCAAGTTACGATGCTTTATAGCACGTTCACGCGCTCAATCAGCCACAAAGACGGCTCGATGCACCGGAAACAAATCGAGAAATTACATGTCATCGTTCAGGGCCCGGTTGTTTAAAAATCGCCATACAGTGGATAAGAGTTTACACTTAAAAGCTTATTTTATCAACTGGATAAGGATTTATCCGGTGAATAGCGTTATCCACTCTTTGAACAACCGGAGTCAGAAGATTTGAACCACAAGTCAGAGCGCTAATTTTTAGCAAGGCAGTGGTTAAAATCGTGTCGGCAGCTATAGCGACTTATATATCTGGGCCTGGTTGTTCAAAGAGTGGATAGCGCTATCCGCCGGATAAATTCGCCAGCCGGTGAATGAATGTTAAGATTTAAGCTTATTATCCACTAGATAGCGATTTATCCGGTGAATAGCGCTATCCACTCTTTGAACAGCATAACCCTGTTGTACAAGTCTTGAATATTCACCTGACAGTTGAGTCAAGAGTGCAGTGCTCTTATTGGCTGCCTTTATCCTTTACACCTGTTGCAACCGACGGGTTATATTAGTTCTGTCGGCCACGTGTCACTTGATAATGGCCAACCGAGCCCTACCCTGCCCCTCCCCAACCCCCAAAAATGTCTAACAGTTTCAAAGAATCGTACAGCCTCTATCTCAAAATTTCCACGAGTTTCACATCGGCCTTGCACATCTTTGACTACAGTGAATATCACCATAGAGTCTGAAGCCACATTTACTGTCACATTCCAAGACCACACAAAGTGACACTGCTCAGGGCTGTTGTTTTATATTGCGTGCCGCCGCCAGTGAACATGCATGCAGTATGCAGATATGTATAAAATCTGTTTGCAGAAATTTAATATATCAGTATATACAAATACCGAGAGCTTATATGGGAAGGCTTTTGACCAAAATTCGCACAAAACTGCACCATCATCAAACTTTATTGCCAGCGAGACTCCCACATGCTTCTCCATAATATTTAGCTCAGGAAGGAATTTTTCTACCTCGTTCCCAGGCTCTTCCTCTCCCCTTTGGGGCCGGGGGCCCGGGGAGAGGAAAGAGCCTGGGAACGAGGTTGGGAATTTTTCACTCAACTTTTCTCACGGCGCATTTGGACATGGGACAAGTCGGATATGCATAAAACCTTGTTTCCACCTTTCAGCTTGAAAACTGCACCGTCTGATCTCCGCCACTCACGTATTTGCACTTGAACACTGAGAAAACAAGACTGAAGCTCGCCAGTGTACTCAGGTCGGTCCCAAATATAGTGCAATTGGCGTGATGTACTTTCTGTGAATTGTGCGCGACACAAATTTGTGATGAAACGCAAGCCGAGACGGGATTATTGTTGTACATAAAGCATAATCTGATATGGTTTATTAAAAAAATAAAACAGCGTTTCATTATTTTATATAAATTCACTAAATCTCTATTAATAATATTTCATAGCGATACATACTCTTAATCAATTCTTTAGTCCACGGCTTGTGAAGATATTGACACTTCTACATGACGGTGGCCGAAGTTAATCTCTGATCAACAACAATATCGTTGCTATCTATTAGCATCGTTTCAAATGTCGCGCCACTAGTTTCAAACTTAATTCAGTCGCATTTCGTCTATTCAGGGTGCAACACTTATTAATACACATTCTGCACAGCGAAAACTGCGGTAAATCAAAAAAATGATTTTTCATAATTTATGAATTGAGTTCCTCGTGGCAATGGCTCCATGTTGGAACCTCATCGTGCTATACGACAGAGCCTGTCGAATTCAATTAGAGTTGTGGCACCAAATGGTGTCAAACGCCGAACCATTGCAGTGCTGGAGTCGAAATTTTATATTGCTGAATTGAATTTGACAAGACAGTGGCGGGACACTTGAAACAGGCCAAAGACACGAGTGCGGTGCACCCCAACGCACCCTGTCAATCAAATCCATGGCAACCACAAAAATTACGCCCACAATTATCCCTTTCACTCCTGAGCTCAAAATACAAATTCTCCCAACCACTAAAGAGGAAAATGTGGTGATGTAGTGAGAATTGATAGTTATATCCCATTAAGTTGTCAGATGGCAAAATCGACGTAAAGCGGTTTACCTCCAAAGGTTCTTTCTTTTTTAAGAGATCCTTACACCGAGGGTCTGTCTTCTATAAGAGACCCTTGCATTATATATTTTCCACATACTAGCGCTACATCATCACTGCAATTAATCAGCTTGGAAACCTGCAATGAAGCACATGTTTTGATGAGTTCAGCTATAGGCATAAAAAATTCCAAGACAAGTAACAATGCAGCGGAGCTCAAAAGCTGCCGGACGTCAGGCGGCTGTATTCGCAATAAGTGGCCCATCTCAGGTCAGGTCCTTCAAAAAATGTTCCGTCCACACGATATCGTTTTCGAATCGTTTTTACCCGTCCACACTAATCCGTTTTCGTTTGAAAACGCACACTTCTTTCCGTTTTGAAGAAGTTTTCCGTCCATACTGTAGCGTTTTCGAATCACTCGATCATCGTTCCGTTTTTGATAACCGTTTTCACCGTTCACGTGTGGGCGGAAGGACGAGACGCAATGAAAACTATTCGCGATTTCAATTGAAATCGGGTACGCGTGGCCGGGGTCTCCATCCTGGGCCCGATTACCCAAAGCACGAGAAGCTATTACTCGATTAATTCTCTCTCCCAAGCCTTGACTTCTGTGGTCAATAAACTGCATCACAGCTCAAAATCGTGTTGTGACCGAAATCTAAAATCGACATAAAGTTGATACCAAGTCCGGGATTTGCCAACTCGAGCTTTAAACTACCGGGCGCCAGTATTTTTATGAATAGTTATCTGTACAGATTGTATGCGTGAAACTACCTTTTACTGTTTCAAGCTTGTGATATTGTGTTGTCATTAAGATGAAGCTGCAGCCTCTTCGGTCTGTCCTTCCTCAGCTTGGGCGCCATTGCCAGGCTCGTCCTGCAGGGGGAAATAAACGGGAAGATTGCCCCCAAAACACTTAATCCTTTTACTCCCAAGCTCAACATGCAGATTCTCCCAACCTTTTAAGAGTAAAATGTGTAAGTAATGTAGTGAGAATTGATAGTTAATCAGCTTTCATCTTAGCAAGGTATCAAAAGCCAAGTTCTCCCTACTGTATCATATGTTTCTGGTAAGAAACTGAAGGAGAAAATCGAAGTGGATCACTATTGGGAGTGAAAGGATTAACACAGAGGGAAACAAACACTCACACCAACACAAGACACACACGATTGACTTTATCGACTATGATGAATGAATAACTTTATTAACGTGTCAGAAATCCTTTAGCATCTATACTAATTGAGGACACTAGACAATACAATCGCTGCGATTAAGAAATTGGATGGATCATGAAAAGTTATAAATTATGCATAAATTTTCTAATTCTCATAAATGCTAACTACTACACGGTAATGATAGATATGTACACAATAAATGTGACATATCTTGAAGTATGTACAATTAGGATTAAATGATTTATGAAACTAAAATTAATAGGATACCGTGAATTGAAAAATTATTATAACATTGTAAATCAAATCACTAGCTAACCCCCACTTGAAATGTTAATTACAGACACAAACAAAAAATATAGACACCAACAAATACAGACAAACATATACTATACAGTACAAACTCAAAATAATATGAACACAAATATGCTACACAAACATAAATGCAGATAAAAACACAATGATGAGAAATTAACCCTTTCACTCCCAATATTAAAATACAGATTCTCACAACCTTTTAAGAATAAAATGCACAAGTGATGTACTGAAAATTGATTGTCCAATCAGCTTTCATCTGAGCAAACTATCAAAATGGCAAATTTTCCATACTGGACATGATATATCTCTGGTGAGAGACTAAAGAAGAAAATTGAAGTTGATCGGTCTTATGGGTGAAAGAGTTAAAGATGTGCAGCAGTCTGTCAACTGACAGCAAACTGAACAATTGCCAGGGAGGACAATTGGATCTACTAGCCCCATTTCCTTTCCTCACCTTTGTAGCAGCACTCTCAGGTTCTGTCGGAGCCTCCTCTACCTTGGGTTTTGCTTCCCCTTCAGGTTTGGGTTCCTCTGGAGTTTCTGCCTTGGCTTCCCCCTCTGGTTTGGTTTCTTCATCAGGTTTGGCTTCTTCATCAGGTTTGGCTTCCCCCTCCGGTTTAGTTTCTTCATCAGGTTTGGCTTCCCCCTCCGGTTTAGTTTCTTCATCAGGTTTGGCCTCCTCCTCTGGTTTGGCTTCCCCCTCTGGTTTGGCTTCCCCCTCTGGTTTGGCCTCCCCCTCTGTTTTTTCTCCTTCTTGAGCCTCTGCCTCAGCTCCTCCCTCAGCCTTCCCTTCAGATGCTGGTTTGGCTTTCTCTTTGCCTTTTCCCTTGGATTTCGGTGCAGGCTCAGGCTCAG
Organism: Plumapathes pennacea; assembly: GCA_964036295.1. Taxonomy (NCBI): domain Eukaryota; kingdom Metazoa; phylum Cnidaria; class Anthozoa; order Antipatharia; family Myriopathidae; genus Plumapathes; species Plumapathes pennacea. Next base: position 24,564,776 of record OZ038463.1, on the reverse strand, counting down.
GCTCAGGCTCAGGTTCTGGCTCTTTCATGGGGGACAGGATTATTTTGCCAATGTTCTTGCGTTCATGCATTCTCTTCATCGCCTTGGCAATCTGCAGTGTGCCAGATCAGAAAGGAAGTGACTGAGAATATCACAGAAATAACAGCAGCAGAAATGGTCAAGGTGGAAGGAGGGGCTTAACAATAAAACCTATCCAAACATATTTTCATCTGCCAAGACACATGTCATGTCAAGGTGTGTCATGCCACCTATTGAGCTGACTTACATCTTCAAATGCAAACACCTCATCAACATGCGGTTTGATAGCACCTTCTGTGTACAGCTTGAACAGTGCTTCCATGGTATCTTTGAATAGCTGCTTGTCTGTGAGTCTACCCAAGTGAAACCCAGAAACAGTCTTGTTTTCACTCATCATCTTTGAAGGGCTTAATGTCATCCCTTTGAGCCACTGCAGGACAACAGCATAGACATTAAAACAAGCACCAGCCCACAACAGTAGAAGATCTCAACATCTACTTGTCTTTCAAAAAAGAGTTGTTTAAAGTCCGGGCGACTCTAATATTTTCATTGCTGTCTCCTTTCCTTTCCTCAAGAACAGTTTTGGTTAGAGACTGCATTATACAGTCAAAGCTCCTGTAAGTGGACACCTTCGCAAAGCGCAAAAAGTGTCCACAACTGGAACTGTCTGGTTATGAGAACGAGTCTTGTAAGTGGCCTGGATGCTGAATTCACTGAATTTCATAACTGGGTGCTGTTACAAACAATGTCATGAGCCTGCAGCTAGGAGATTGAACTGAATGTCAATTGCAATACTGTAATAAATTGCTTTTAAAATAAAGCCATGTGTGAAGTTGATTGATTGCAATCAAGTTTTTCTAAAGGGATTGTTCCACCTGGGTGTCCGCTTACAGGAAACTCAAAAGTGTCCACGTCCATTTACAGGAATGTGTAAATAGAGAGTTTGAGTAAAAGTTCAAACAGGGTTTTGTGAAGGTGTCCGTAAGTAGAGCTGTCTGCTTACGTGTGCAATTTGTATTAATGACGTGCTGAGCCATGTGAAGGAGTGCCAACCTAACCAATGAGCTACAAGTGGGTCACTGCCAGTGCCGCCATCATTGCAATACATATCATGTTTGATCTGAGGTTCACCTACACTAAGCTCCTCAGCAATTGAACTTTTAAGTTACTGTTCTTTTCTTGCACTGCCTCTATACATGCGGCATGTCTAATGCACAGAACTGACCATAATCCAACCCCAACACTAACCCTAAGCCTTAACCCTAACCCTAATCACAACTCTCCCATTAATTCTGTGAATTAGATATGCCGGTATACATGTAGCAGCTATATCCTGTATCCTTTGTAATATACTTGTAATATACTAAAAGTTTTTGAGTGGTCGGTATGTGGTCGGTAAAGTCAATCGCGTGGTCGGTATGTGGTCGGTAAATCGTATACCGACCACTTACCGACAGTTCAACTTGTTCACAATTACCAATATACTTGGTCAACAAAACATCAGTAATTACTTCTTGTTGAATTAATATGGATACAAGCAAACAAACAGCACCCAGATACCCTGACACTGAGCTTATGCTCATGTACTTACATTCTTTGCAGAACTAAACATGCCCTTTGACTGTGTCATTGCATTGGCCCCTCCTGAAACATTAAACAAACAAACAAACACATGACATTTAATTTCTCCCTTTATAATTTAGTAGCAGACTGCACAACAGTCTAAGAACTGTTCCAACTTTCTCACATATAAAAGGCCTCAACTTGTGCCTCACGCTTGCAGGTCGAAAACTTTGATCTCACACCAACTCATGCTTACGAACCAATTACATATGCCTGGCTGGCACTCTTCAAATAGTCAATTTTAAACCAATAAATTTGATTCAAAAAAAAATGAAGAAAATGTCATTTAAGGGAGATTAGATTTCAAAATTTTCTGGGAGAGCATGCCCTGGACCCTCCAAGAAACTTGTGCCTTTCATTTCCTTCAAATCGAAAAATGCTGCATGTACTGTACCGTACATATATTGCACACAGACTTGCCTAAACAGTATTTAAAGCACCACTGGAAACAATCAAGGAAACAATCAAAGGTTTCATCAATATTAGTTATGTAATAATATTAGTTTACCAAAGCATATCATTGCTCCCATGGGCTTCAGCAGATCATAGCCTTTCTTGGTGTCAGGACTGCCCAGTGGATCAAGAACAATGTCCACTCCTTCTGGATTCACCCTGCACAACCAGATTGTTCCAGTCAATACACACAAAACTCAAATAGTTATAGTTTATTTTCATACATAAAGTGATATGAAAATGATGCAGAATTTTTATCAAAGTTGACGTTGACTTTACAGACACTGTTGATTTACATACTGAAGGTCCACAAAAAAGGGGAAACTGTAAAGCATAACCATAATAAAAAAATACCAACACCTATCCACCCATTGTAGCCTTTACTCATACAAGTCTCCCTTATCCCCTATTACAAAAATGCTAAATACCTATCCACGCCTAATCATTAAAAGATACCAAAAAAAAAATTATGTGAAAATAAAATACATATGAAAAAGAAGAATAAAATTCAGTTTCTGCAAGTTGTGCCTTGTCTTACAACACTGGAGTCACTGTACCTAATATTGAGCTTGGTTGTGTTTGGTTTTTGCTCAGTAGATTTAAAATCGTAAAATGTGTGCGGGATCTAGCTGTTTCCACTTACTTTCTCACTGCTTGCACATAATCAGTTGTCCTGTAGTCAATAGCGTGGTTGACACCAACATCCATAATAACCTCATGCTGCAATAAGGGCAAACAAGTTAGTGTTATCAAACTCAAACATTCTTGTAACAATCAGTCAACCTGTCACTGTATTGTACAATAAGTGAGGAAGATTCTGTACCTTTGAGGCTGAAGCAGTTCCAAAGATTGTCACTCCTTCCACTGTCTTGCACAGTTGTGTGGCAGCAATGCCCTGCACATGTGAACAAAATATGTGTTACAACTACCTTCAAGATACTCACATAGTGCCAGTATCCTCACCACCTATCAGTCTTGACAGGTAAATGTGATCACTGTTCTGACACTGCCTCAACATAAACTAAAGTTGAAGTTGTCTACAGTACATTGATGAAAAAATCTTAAAAATCTCTCTTGACCACAGCGTATTGCACAATCAGCATGTAGTTTTGGTCTAATTGCTAAAACCTTCAATATGTAGTTCCAGAAATTATCCAGCCTAATAAAGTTAACCCAGTATAATTTTTTTCAGACTGAAAACTGAAAACCAAAAAGAGAAAGAACAAATTTTTCCCTTCCCCTCCCCATTCATTTTCTCCATCTCCATCTTTTTCTTTTTTCACTCTCACTACCAAGATTTGAACTCCAAACCTTCAGATTTATATTCCATGAACCTGACCACTCGGGTCCAGCTGTTCAAAGCATGATTAAGCTAATCCCGGATTAAGTCTAACCTTTGCTGGTCTTTTATTGAAACTTTGCTAGTTTGTTGGCCACAAAATTGAGTAAAGAATTTGGTTAATCCAGGATTGATTAATCAGGCTTTGAACAACCAAACCCAAGATTGCATGATTGGATCTTGCTGTATCTTTCCTGTACATCTCTGAGTCCTCATTTACACTTACCACTCCCCCTGCAGCCATGTGGATAAGGATGCTCTTGCGTTTGCCCAGGTTTCCCAGGTGGAATAGCATAAGGTATGCTGTGAGATAGTTTACTGGGATGGCAGCACCATCTTCAAAGCTCATGCTCTCTGGCATGACAAAGCACAAGTCAGCATCTACACTTGCATATTCTGTCCAGTTCCCAAAACCACCGAAGCAAACAACACGTGCACCAACCTACAGTATGTAGTATATGCAAGACAAAATCAACAGACATCCTATCACCACAACACAGGAACCCAAAAGGGCATTTCCAAGTTGAAAGGCCCAGTGCAGTTTGAGTTATAGGCATGAAAAGTTCATTTTTAAGGTCAGCATCCCACTTTCGTGGGAAGCAAGACCTTACTGCAGTCAAGACTGCGTCAGTCAGTCTGTCAGTCATGCTGTGTCAACAATTGACTTCCAAATATGGGCATCAGTGAATACGCATGAAGAAATTTCAAGAGATAGGAAGACGTTTTCTGGAGTTATTTTGATTGTTATCATATTGTACTCATGAATGCCAGACAATCTGTAGCATTTCAGAACAAATATCACAGAGGTTTTGGTAAATTCTCAGTTGTTTGACAAGTGAAGGTCAAAGTTGAAAGACCTGTGACAGCCCAGAGCAACTTCAGCTTGTCAAAATATTTCTATCATTTGATTATATTTGCTTTGCTTCACTTAATTTTCGCCAGCAATAAAAAATACTGTACACAACTGGAAAAAGAATTCGAAAGTGAATACTATTGACCAAAACTGCAAGTACATGCCAACAAGTGTATCACATTTCACTCTAATATATTCAACTTGAAACTCAGCCAAAAGAAGAAAGGTGTAGTTTTCTTTACACACGTATTTAGCTTGGATGCAGCCCAGGCTGGAGTATTATGGCCTCTGATAAATATGTAGGTGTCAAATTTCAGCTGTGCATGATATAGACTGAGTAATTAAGTCATGGATAGACTTTTTTCTTTGCAGCACAGGACGGTCTCATTCCAGTTCAGAGATTCGGCAGTGAAGTATTCTAAATTCTCCCATTTTGAGTGCCACACTAAGTTTTATAATTTTCACCCTCTGCCGCTTTGTAAATAAGGGTTTTCTGACTAATATTCGAATATACAGTTCAGCAAAAGTGGAGGCCTGCGGAAACGGATACAAACTTCCACATACCTAAAACTGAGCAAATTTTACAACAAAAGTACTTCTTACAAATTTGCAAGCTTATAGCTGCCTTGCTGCTTTGATTTCTTTGCCAACTTGGGATGGTCTTGTTCCAGTTCAAAGATTCAGCAGTGAAGAATTCTAAATGATTGCTGCAGTGTTTTGGCGATATAAAATAATTTCGAAGGCTCCGAGTTCAAGCACCATACTAAAGATTTATAATATTCACCCTCTGCCACCTTGGAATGGAGGGTTTTTAAAGCTAAGACTTTTGAATATGCAGCTTGGCCAAGGTGGAGGCCTGCAGAAATGGATGCACATTCTGTAAATTAAAAATTTCTGTTTCTGTTCTGTTTTTAAAAAGTGAAAATTGATAAACTGTCAATTAAAAAGACAGCCGGCCTTACAGCGGCAACGCTGCTTTGATTATGTTGGTTGTGAATGTCCAGGCAAGAGTAGTCTCCAGGAAGACTGTTGTTGGTGACTGACATTTCGACTACCTGAGTCAGTGACTCAGAGATGACTTCCACTCAGGCAATCAAAATCACCAACAACAGTCTTGGTCCTGGAGACCCAACTCTCACCCAGACAATCACAACCAACCTACAGTACTGTTAATGCTCCTGGGTTCAAACCATTTGCCAATAAGAAAAAGTTTGTACCAGGCCTTGTTTTTGAAACATTTGAAACAAATGTTTCAAAAAACAAATGTTTCAAAAACAAGCAACTCAGAAATGGTGTATTGTGTGGACTTGTATCAAGTTAGTTTCTTGTCAAGTTTCATTACCTCCAGGTCTGTCACCCCTTCCCCTAGTTCCTCAACTGTTCCAGAACATTCTAGACCTGCAACATAGGGAGGCTTTGGGGCAGCAGAGTAGATACCTTGTCGCTGCATCAGGTCCGCAAAGTTCAAACCACTGAAAGGACAAGCAAGACCCAAAACATATAATCAGGCAGCAGTAAAATGAGTGGGTGTAAGGTCTTAAATAGGGAATAGGGTACAGCATGTACAACTACAATGTATACAAATTGCACACAAAAAATGTCATCTCTAAACTACAAAAAAAAAATTAAGACAAGACACTTTACACTGTTTAATAATGATAATAATAACAATAATAATAATAATAATAATAATAATAATAATAATAATAATAATAATAATAACATCATTTTTATTATTATCTATAGAGCACTAAATCCACTAATTGTCCAATCTGCCCTACAACCTCAATAGTGGGACACTGCTGAAATACATTCTTGATATCACTAATGTTGGTCAGCATTTGTTGCCATAACTATGTCTAATGTAAAGGGTAAAATTTTACCTAACATGCATAAGCCTCAGTCTTTTTCTTGTTTGTGTAACTTATGTTATAGAAAATGCATTGAACTTAATTATTGGCGAAGCCTTGAGGTGTTATGAGATTATACTGAACTACAAAATCTGTACAGCATACTTAAGTTCACAGTTTTGTGCAATGACCACAAAAAGGATGTTGTCATTTTTGAAATCATCTTAGGGAATAAATGCCTTGCATCACAGGAATTTTATGTTATTTACCAGTAGTTGGCACAAGCTTTGTCTGCAATTATTTTAACAACCAATGAATTTTATAGTCACCATGTGCTTTCAATGCAAAACATATATTACAGCCAGGGTTTCAATACTGTCTTTTTTTTGCAAGTCATATCCAAGTAACATTGTACACTGAGATATCAGATATTCCAGGGTCCAGGACCATGGAACCCCTATAATAATTATTTTCAGACACATACTGGATGTATTTTGAGTCATACAGTAATTTACACTTCCAGTATTTAAATATGTAGAGGTTAAAGGTTACTTGGGCTGATCAAACTTGTCTTACATGTTGAGGCCTGCAGTCTAGGCTCAAAAATTTAGAATGAATTAAAAGAATAATATTTGTTTGTCCTGTAACCGGCAGTGAATGCAGCTGGTGGTAGACTGCTGGTGAACTGTTTCTGATGAATCCACTGGTTTTATCTTTTACTCAATTGGTATATCTAAAACTTGATATTTTTCTATCTTAGAAAACAAAAAGACCAATTTAAATTATGCAGTGTGCACAAGTTTTCCCTGGCTGTCAAATCATCCCTAAAGCCTTTTACTCAGGGCACAAGCTTGGGCACATTTGTCTGGTTCGCTTGCAGGAGTTAAATTTACATCCTAATTGCCAAACCAAAACATAGTAACTTAGAATCGAATTTGTACCCATTTCCTGGGAGGATGGATGGTAGATGGTAGATCCAACCAAGAAAATTTTTATTGTTTAAAATTAATTTTGAAAAAAATTTTCTCCAACTTGATCCCCTTGATCTCCCAGATTTAAATATACTGAGTTGCTTATCAAAAAGTTTTTAAGTATAATAGTCGTATTTAAAGAATTATATGTCAAGTCGTATAAAGAAGCTTCCGTGAAGCTAACCAAAAGATGTAATCGAAAAATGATCCACATATCACAACTCAAGATGATCTCCACTGAGATGTCCCATGCTGATAACTTTGCGTTCTTGCGACATATTTGGCAGGCTAGAAAATACGGGCATCAGTTTGAATGCTGAGGATTGAAAGTCAAACTTTCAACTCTCGATTCAAGATGTTTGTGAATGGCAGAGGAAATGTTAAATATCCACAAGTGAATGTAAAATATGTACGGCACGAAAGGGAGTTCACATAAACTCTCGGCATCTTTTCGAAGTGGACAAGGATAGAAGCAACTGCAAAGCAGTTTTACAAACTGAAAGAGAGCGAAACTCACGTACCAAGCGTGAACACGAACGATCACTTGTCCTTGCATGGGCTTCGGCTTGGCATACTTCTGCACTTGAACTTTGCTATAACCTCCATGTCCCGTTAGAACAATGCTGCGCATTGTTTCGAGTTCGGGTTGTACCTCAGGATGTGGCTCTTCTTTCTTCTCTTCTTCCTGGGTTTCTGGGGCAGCATCTTCTTTCTTTTCCTCTTCCTGGGTTTCTGGGAGAGCCTCTTCCTTCTTCTCTGCCTCCGCCATGATCACTTTCCAACACACACACCCACAGGAGTCTGGGCACAACACAGCAAGCCTGGGAATGAGCGCGACGTATCCGATTTCTCTTCCTGTTTTCTCACGTTTCGAGTTTCGTTCTCCATTTTAATTTCCTAATGAACGGTTTTTTGGGAAGGAAAATATCTCTGACCAGGGCAGAAGCTCAACAATACGAACCTCCAAGTAAAAAATTCAGACCACAGGTGCGGTCCACCGGAAGTTATCAAAGCACGTTTGCGGCCATCGGCTCGTTTCAGTCCATATTTTCTGCGCATGTTTTGAGTAACATAAGCCTGCACATATGGCGGCATGAGCAACCATACGGAATACTGGCTTGGCCACCCGCACAGACACGTGCACTTAAAATATTTGTTGATGCACTGACAGTGTCGAGTTAATCACGCTTAGCGATGCGCAAAGTCCAAAGAACGATTGGGAAGTTTTTCGATATATTCCAGCGCAGCCTGCTTTCGCTTATTGCTTTCGAAAACCTAGCAGCAAAGCCCACACTCCCTTTGCGGCCTCCTTACTGCTGATTAAACTTCGTGAAGAGAACCCGTCAAACTTCGGGGGAAGAGGGGGTGGGGAGAAGGACTTCCTTGTGTCACGAAAGTTTGTCACTGTACGAATAACAACTTCCTTTAGAAATTACTGTTAGTCAAAGTTCGTACGCGTCCCACCATAATTTTATCGTCATTTGAGGTGAAAACATTGAATCTTGATTCCGTTCTGCCGCGAATTAACGGATCAAATATTTGTTTGTGGTCTACTGTTTCATTTTTTCGCTGATTTTAGCCATTTCACAGTGAAAATTATAACATAGTCGCGATATAAGCCACGTTCTGATTGGTCGAAGAGCGTGCTCCATAACTTTATCGTGCACGCCCGTGCTCAATAATATGACGTGAGCAAATGCCGCTTCCATTCGACTTTTTCTAGCTTTCCTCGTTTATAAATTAACAGAAGCTTTACAGCTAAGAAGAAAATAGCTTTATTTTCCGAAGAAATTTGTACTACATGAAGTCAAACCGGCACCCAAAGGAAATCAGTAGTCAAGTCTTAAAAATTCTGTATTTCAACGGTCGGTACAGGAAATTGTATGAATCAAAACTCACCTATTTCACGACGGCTTAATTCTCATGGACTAGTGAAATCTATCATAGCAAAGATAAATATCCGTCAAGCCTTCAATGGCTTTGAAATGAAACGGCGTTCATTCATTCTGAAAGCCGCTATACTTGCAGTGTTTACAGTACAGTTTGCTGGCAGCTCGAATAACAAACACGTCCGCTCGGCAAACATTTCTATCTCTTTTGCTCATGGTGATTGTTCACATTCTTCGGCGGATCACTTTGTTTTTCCAGACCCGCACTATCTGCCATAGTTCAAGGTGAATCTCACGTTGTTTTGAAGCGGCGACTTGAATAGGCCACACACAGGCGGCCCAGACTCCGGGGATCTGTCTGTCTGTCACACAGTGATGTTGCGTAACAGAAAATTATACGGAAATGTATGGGGAAAAGCAACGATCTGGATAAGTCGTAAGATTCTGAATGAATTAAAATAAAAGCAGATGTACCTGTTATTTGTGGCCTCTTGAGTCCCTTGTGTCGATTTCAAGCCGCTACGGCCTTTATTAGTGGTCACTATTTCTGTGTTGTTTCTCCCCCTCAAAGAAATGAGAAGGCTGGACACTCCATTTTCGAGTAGCCAACGGTTAAGAGCGAATAAATACTACCAAAAGCCCCGCGATGCCGAAACACCGCCGGAAACCAATAGCCAGATAAATTTCCTTTCCCCTGACACGACGCTAATAAACGCAGCCCAAGCTCGAATACGCCAAAAGCCTAATTTGTGAGCAAATTTGTGGCCATTTCTCTGTCGCGGTGGGCGCACTACCAGTAGCGTGGCCAAGATCGCCAACCGTCATTGAAAGAAACACTCTGATTGGTTGCGACAATTTTGAAAGCTCCTTTGTTATCGTTCGACCAATCAGAGTGTTTCTTTCAAAGACTGTTGGGGATCTTGGCCACGCTACTGGTAGTACGCCCACCGCGACAGAGAAATGGCCACAAATTTGCTCACAAATTAGGCTTTTGGCGTATTCGAGCTTGGACTGCGTTAATCATTCCGGAGTTGTCCCTGCAGTGCCTTGCCGACCAGATTTGACTTTTGAACAGGTCTCCAGGGAGGGTGAAGTAAGATTCTATACAAGTCTCAATGGAACAGAAATGTTCCAAGAATTGTCCAAACATCTTAGGCCTAAAGCTTCCAATATGACCTATTGGAGGGGAGAAAAAGGAATCTAGGAGAGCAAATACAAGAACGCAACTCAAATTGGATGTCTTATATATATATGAAGCAGCTGGTGCTGATGCACCAACTCTAAAACGTGGACCAAAGAGAAAATTGGAACTCGAACAAGAACTTCTTTTAACTTTGATGAGGCTTCGACTAGGAATGCTCATTGAGGATCTGTTCTTTAGATTCAAAATAGCCCATACTACAACAGTGGAAACATTTAGCACTTGGGTAAGATTGATGGCCAAGGAACTGCATTGGCTAATCCAATGGCCAACCAAGGGACAAGTGCAGTTAACCTTACCAAATTCTTTTAAGAGACCATATTCTAAGGTTAGGTGTATTATTGACTGCACTGAGGTATTTACAGACATACCCAGTGCTTTAGATGTTCAAGCCATGCTGTGGTCTGTTCACTTCTCAAACTTGCAATGTGCACCTCTTGGGGTACCTTGATGGGCAATTTCAGGTCACAAGCTGAGAAGGTTTTTGCTACCAATTCAACCTTCAATCCAGAAGTAGAAAGACACCTCAATGCAAGGTAGTCTTTAAGATTTCCGACACTAAGTGATAACATTAGTCATCATATGTTTCCATCACATGCAGATCTGAAAATGAGAAATCACATCAAAGTTTTGAATGCCTACTCAACAGTTGTCCTTCAATTTTTTGTCGTAAAGTTGCAATTAATAAGGTTTAGCGTTTGAAATAGGGTTTAAATAGCACAAGTTGTTGACACGGTTGAATCAACCACGTGGAGTGATGTAAACAGCAGGGGAAAATTGACTGAAACATGCTCAAAACCGATCGGACCTGGCGGAAAACCGCACAAAATGTAAGTAATGGACACACCTTCAACTGACTGAGCGGCTCCTTGAAGACTTGATCTGTAAGCGTGTCAGAATTTACTTTATTTAGCAGACATCGTAGTCGGGCCGCCGTCCAAGAGAGGTTTGTATGGGGCTTTGTAACCGCGCTAGAAACGTGTTTGCCTACTCAACAAAATGGCGTCGAAAACTTCGATGAGGCCTAGTTCAAAACATTTACATCGTCACAAATTCTAAAGTCACCGCAGGCTGCTGGCTTTCACCACGCCAGGTTAACAGTACTTTCAGTGTTTTCGTCGATTAAACAACACCTTTTTCATCTCATCAACTTTTAGATGACAGAAATGTTAGTAAGTTGTGGCGTGTTTTCAATCAGCCAGTGAGAGAGTTTGTTTTTCCTTTTGCGCGTCGAAAGAGAATTTTGCATTCAATCAGAAGTGAATATTTGTTTTCGCTCGTAATTTCGTGTGCCTATGTTATAAAAGAATTGGTTCATGCTTTTAGCTGTGCGTCTGTCGAGTTATGGATGCACTTGGGAAGTTGGGAGAGCACTCGTGAAGCTAGAGTTGCTCTCGGCTACGCCTCGAGCAACTCTTAGGCCCTGTTTACATGGAGGGAGGGTAGCCCTCCAAGAAGGGTCAGAAGATAGCCCCCCTTTACATGCCAAGCGTTATCCCTAGGGTTATCTTGCCAAGAGTCTGAAAGGAATCGCGGGGTCGCGAAATTTGAGATAGTAACCTGGCACCGCTAAACTTAGCCCCCCTGGGAGGGTAACTCTCCTTCGAGTGTTTACATGGCCAAAAGTTGTCCCTACTAGGAGGGTAACCCTAGTAAGAAGATAGGGTAATCCTCCTCCTGGGGTGACCCTACCGATCATGTAAACGGAACAAGGAATTTCAATAGAGAAGGGTGACCCTTCTAGGAGGGTGTCCCTCCATGGAGGGCTACTCTCCTTCCATGTTAACACTGGCCTTACGCTTCTCTCGTGCTCTCCCAACTTCCCGCGTGCATCCATAACTCGATAGACGCACGCTAAGCATAAACCAATTCTTAAGTAAACTGTACGCAAAATGAAAGCTTTTCACTACTTTTTGTACTAGTCGGTCGCAACAGAAAGTTCATATTTTAGTAATTTGCATTTACACTTGTCGATGGCGCGAACTGAACCGAAATTCGAGTAACAATAACATTTTCATTACTTTATTTTTGGACCAAAGACAAAGGGTTCAAACCAACTTGCAGACATGACTCACCTAAAATAAAAAGTGACAAAAAGGAGAGGAAAACCAGAAGGAGGAAAAGAAAAAGAAAGAAAGAAAGACATGACATGACACATACTTGGCCACTGGAGTTTACTGATTTAGTTACAGGGATCGTTACGAATACTGATTAGTCTACAAAAGCTCAATCGCGGTGCGTTCAGAGTTCACACAAACGAGCACAAAGAGCGCGCTAATTGTTTTATTGTGCTACAATTCATTTATACCGCCAAACAAAACACTAAAATTAACAATAATGAACCCGCGTGGCTAGTATAAAGGGACTGAAATGATGAATACGTAAATCATGCTTCTGGATTGGCAGTGCGGTTTCTAATTGGTTTCTTCTCGAGAGATAGGCGTTGATTACGTATGAACTATGACGAACATATACCCTTGACCGCCTTAGTACGTGATCTCCTTTGCATGTAAATTCCCTATCCCAGTCGAGGGATCTTCATTTTTCGGATAAAAAGAGTCTTAATATTACTGTGAGGCCATATGCAACTTCTGTATATCTTCCTTTGGACGTAATAATACAGTCGATAAAATATTTCCGAGGCCTGAAGACTCCGGATCTGGGAATCTGCGATCAAACGATTTTCATGTTTCGGACAATGCCGATGTGCAGAAAAGACAAAACTCGAGAAACATCTGGGAAAAGCCGCAACTTCGTTTCTCAACTCAAACCTGGAGTAGCTCCATCACACCGTGTTAAATTATCAGCCAGGAAGATTCCCAAAGTCTTAGAAGAGTTCTCCGTCGCTGAAGCCATTTTCCCGGACTTCCTCAAGTGTAGTGGAATGAATAGTTGCGAAGAGAAAATTAGTTGTGGAATGGCCAGGGAAGATACTGATCCCAGTTTTGGTGTTGACGACCTGATGAAGTGGTACAGAAGAGAATATGGATTGCTTGACTGAAGGAATCACCTAATGTGGCAAGGAAAGCCGATTTCAAGAATTAACTCAAAAATGTAGATGTATAACCAACATTTGTATTTATTCATCCATTGAGTGATAGGGTGCTAAAGAAAATTTAATCAAAACTTTTAATGCCACTGACTACATATCTCCCATAAAGTATATTTATCTTTAGATTCACCTCTTTCAGTCATAATAAAACATGGCCATACACTGCATGGGCTCAGCCAAGTTGTTGCAATGTTAACATGAATGAAATCTGCTTGGTTGAAGAGGCAGAGGCTGTTCCAGTTTTTAGGGCGCGTTCGATTGGGCCTATTCCGGAATAGGAACAGCGATACTGATCGATAAAATATTTTGGTTTGGAGCTGAATTTTGTCTTAATGTATCGGGAGCTGCTCAAAATGCCAGCGTGAAGTTTTTGAAAACAGTTTCCACCAGAACAAGCAACACTTTGGATCAGTTTAGCTATTCCTATTCCGAGATTTTACTGCCCACGCGACTGACTCGGTAAAGCAATTTTTCCGAATACCTCAATCGAGGCACGAATTTTAGAACCCCTATGAGATGCCAATACGAATTTATCTTCGCCAGTCTTCTTTAGGGGCCGGTCGTTTATTACCTGTGGGGGGGGGGGGGGGGGAGGGGGGGGAGGGAGGCGGCCAAATTGCTGGGGGTCACTTTCAGAAATTTGGTAGCTTGTGGGGGGTCATTTTTAAATAGTTGGCGTCCTTTGGGGGATCATATTGTTGAATATTCGCTTTTATGGCCATCATTTACGGTTCTTAGTTGTAGTATTGATCAAACCGGATCGCAAGTACTTTTCCCCAGTCTCCTCCCCCTTTCGTCCCTTTTACTCGTCCCAATCCTCTAATTGCGGTCGTCAGGTAATAGGAAATGCCTAGGATGGTTTATGCGTTCTGTGATCAATAGCGATACTTCGCGTGTCGTCAATTATTGCTATTAATGTGAAACGCGGCACATTCAGTGCATGTTTAGTAACAGCGGTTAGCTCTCTTCAGCTAATCAGGGTGACATTTAAAACCAGTAAAACGTCATTGCCCAGTCATCACCTTATAGGACTAGAACGGACTTGGTTATTTCCATCATTAACCAATTTAATGCAGTGGAAAATAACCATCTGTCTTGGGGGTAATTCTTCGAAACAATACGGCGCGGGAAGGGAGAGTAAGATATCGTACACATCGACTCCTGTTTCAACTTCGAGTGCACGCGCAAAGGACCATGGGCTATTCTTTACTTGGCCGCCAAAAGGTCGACAGAATCCGGCTAGTCGTATTATACATCTCTACTGTGCTCACCGTGTTTTATATACACATCAAATGGTCTACTTCCCATGACGGAGAGAAAGAAAGTTTGACATGGAATAAAGTTTTGATACAAAAAGAAAACTACACGTTTTGGAGGGGAAACATGATAAAATATTTAGAAAGAAATGTCGTGCATGACACTTATGGGCCACCCCAAAAACAAGTGAACACAAACAACCTTTTTACTTAGATTTGCGTTTTCGGTGAGCCCAGTTACCCCGTGCTTACTTGTTTGCTCTTTAGTTTTTATTTACCAATTTGTAAGGGTTCAGAAATTTCTGTACTCATTCCAACTCATGACACCAAAGTTACTGTCGGCTCACCGAGAACAGTGTCAGTTGAGTCTCGGCTTTTACTACACTTTTAAGTCTCTTCATTAGTTCATTCAGAAAAATACAAAACACATGCACAGGGTATAGTCGCACACAAAATGAAACTAAGGTCTCTCCACAAATCGATGGAGATGACGCGTATTTTCCACCTCCTGTCGGGCTTTACTCGGCGGTCCGAGTGCTTTCCGAGGACGGCAGCAGTTTCAGGTCCGAATTCGCCAATAGTTTAATTCACTCCGAACTTGGCAGCGAAAGTTTTACGAGTTCCGATTCTCTTTTCGCATCCACGCACTGGATGGTGCCCTTTCAATTGCAGGCGTTCGCTGCTTGATACGAGGCATTCTTTCGCGATCCTTCGAGCATTGTTCCACCAAAGGAGTTGAAACGAAGTGTCAAGGTCGCAGCTGCCAAACGGGTTACCAGGAAATATAAACTTTCCGCGCGGACCATCATAATTCCTTCTAAGACTGGTCGCTTCAGCCACAGCCGTCAAGATACGACCATACAGCAGAAAAACTTTGGTTACAGAAAGAACAATGAAAAAATTTCGAGAATGAACTCAGATCAGCGGCCTGGACAAACTGATTCAATCCTGATTGGAGGCAGTTCGCAGAGAAATGGGCGGAGTCTTACAGCTTCTTCAGAAGACAAGAGGCCAAAGTCGGACAGTTCCGAATGCAAATCCACTACCTCTGAATATAGTTCCCTGGACGGCACGTATTCAGAAGAAAAAAAGGAGCTCTTGGACAGAGAACACGCCAGGCGATGAATATATGACTCGCCGAGCAGTACTGGAGTGACAAGAAACTCTCGCCCGCCTAAAGAGAAGTTTGAAGCCCCGCTTTTCATCAAAGATATGGAGGACATGGAAGATGGGTCGAATGAAAGCGAGTGTGATTGGTGTCTGGAATTGGCGTCAGAAGGAGAGAAAAAATCTCAGCAGCTTGCAATCCGTGGGATTCCGTGCAAGCTACACAAGCCCAAAGGAAAGTCGCCCGAAGTTTCATTGTCGGGCATTTTCTCCTATGAGGAAAGAAGAAAAGAGTCTCTAAGGAAAAATGGTGCATGGAGGAAACTGGGCTCCAACCCAAACATGGCGGTGCAGCAGGCAGAGAGTGTGAGGAGAGTGATCCCTAATCCCATTAAAGAACAAGAGAAGTCGGCGTCTAAAGGCCGTTGCGAGACAAGTTGCTGAAGAATTGCACAGCGTAACAGGACTTGTGTCGCAATTTTTTTGTTGCGCGCAACGTTGCACGAAGTAGAACTCAGTTCTACTTTTCGCAACGCGTTGCAGCAACTTGAAACGCCATTGCACAGCGTAACACCCCTCCAGCAACTTGTCTCGCAATTTTTGCCTTGGCGCAATCAAGAGCGCATGTGCGCCTTCTTTATAATTATTAAAATTCCACCGTGTTGACGTCTGGAATTTGCAGCGCGCCAATCACAATTTTTTCCAAACTTTCCTCGACATTAAACGTTGCAAGTTGCTGAGATCGCGTTGCACAGTGTAACACCCTACCTCCGCAACTACAACAATACTTTTTCAACCGTTGCGAAACAAGTTACTGAGAAAATTGCACAGTGTAACAGCGCCTTAAGAAATCTAGGTGTGTGTCATTTTCTAGCGTGGTTTATAACAATGAAGACTTCCGGCTGATGGCGGACGTCCTGGGAGATCACGACCCCAGCGGACCCGAGCAAGACGAAAGCAAGAGTTTACAGATTGGCTACAGCTATGGCTTGATCTAAGAAAAGATCAGCCAAGAAGATTGCTAAAGTCTTAGAAGAGTTCTCTGACGCTAAACCCATTTCCCGTACTTCCTAAAGTGAAGTGGAAACAATTGCGAAGAAAGTGTAAGATGTGGAATGGTCAGGGAAGACACTGAAGAGAGCCTAGATTGGGGGGGGGGGGGGGGGGGGGTCTGCATAACAGTGAAAAGTAAAATTTTAGGCCATTTCACAGCTAACAGTAAAATTTTCGCCGTAACAGTAGAAAAATGAAGCCCCACAAAATGACAAAATAATGGTACTTTTAGAATTTATATTTACTCCAAAACTGTGTTACAAAACAGGAAACTTGCAGAGTTTGTCTATTTCTTTCTGGAATTAAGTAATTAAGTATATCAGATTTCTGAAAAACATACACCTAAATGCAATAACGTTCT
Source organism: Plumapathes pennacea (assembly GCA_964036295.1). NCBI lineage: Eukaryota > Metazoa > Cnidaria > Anthozoa > Antipatharia > Myriopathidae > Plumapathes > Plumapathes pennacea. The sequence continues at coordinate 24,547,750 of OZ038463.1, read as the reverse complement.
CATTTTCACCTAATTGCAATGTTTAGTATTACACACTAGAAATACGATAATCGCAGATATCCCCTCGCTCAGTACTGGGTTTTCGGAAAGTGCATGGGATTCTTGTTTATTTTTGGTTCGGAGATTATTTAAATTTTTTTTTGCAAACCACGGTTGTGTAGCGACGTCACCAGTCGGCCGCTAAAAAATAGGGACCTTAAGCACCCGACGTTTTCGCTGTGACGGCGACGTGGGTGGCCGGGTGAAACCTGGGTCCAACGTTGCCGTGATGGCGCCAAATAAAAAAGGTTAAGCAGGCACCGCGACGGCAACGCAGACGTGCTTTTTGCGACTGTCTAAATGAGTACTTTTAAGGAATTCCGTGAGATTCTGTGTCTCTACTACCACGATGGAGTTGTTTCCGATGAAGATTTTTTGTTTCTATATGAAACATTTCAGTCCAAAAATCCAGACTTCCCGTTTGATGATTACTCTCGATTTGACCTCGATGAAATGGATGAATCCGAGTGTAAAGCAGAATTCAGGGTTGAAAAACGAGACCTTCCTGCTCTCGCCGAAGCCTTGTCGATTCCAGCAACATTCAAGACGCACCAAAGAAGTGTTGCTGATGGTATGGAGGGGCTGTGCATGCTTTTAAAGAGACTTGCTTATCCGTGCAGATACGGTGATATGGTGCCACGATTTGGCCGACCAGTGCCTGTGATAAGCATGATCACGAATCATGTCCTTGATTAAATTTATGACACTCATGGACATCTTCTAACTCGCTGGAATGACGCCTTGTTAAACCCCCGGCCTTTGGAAGTGTATGCCGACGTAATCCACGGGAAAGGAGCTGCGCTCGACAACTGTTTCGGGTTCGTGGATGGGACTGTCCGACCCATTTCCCGACCAGACGAACAGCAAAGAATCGTGTACAACGGCCACAAAAGAGTGCACGCCTTGAAATTCCAGTCCGTGGCCCTCCCAAATGGCTTAATTGCAAACCTGTATGGCCCAGTTGGTAAGTTTACCAGCTATTTGTCTACAACACGGTTTTAAGTTTTCAGTGAAATTATAATGATTAAAATATACCACCTAGAAATGTCTGGGAAAACAATATACTTGGTACAAAGGCTGCATTTTTGAAATCTCAACTTTGTCACTATAAAGTCTCTATCCAGTACATCAGACGACAATGATTCAGGGGTGATGTGTATTTTATATCTGTGTAGTCAAAATGTTTGGACAAAATACCATAATGCCTTTCCTACCTAACATCACTTACAACCCAGGTATTTACAGCTTTGCTTGGTATAATCCTGTGGTATTATATTTTCAGAGGGCAGAAGGCATGATGCTGGTATGCTGGCAGATTCCAGTCTCTTACAAGATCTCGAGCGACATGCCTTTTCAACACTGGGTCAACCCATGTGTATATATGGAGACCCAGCATACCCATTAAGGGTCCACCTCCAAGCACCATTTCGAGGAGAAGCAGTCACTCCTGAGATGGAGATGTTCAATGCATCCATGAGCTCCACACGCATGTCAGTCGAATGGCTATTTGGAGACATCATTAATTACTTCAAGTTTATGGATTTCAAAAAGAACTTGAAAATTGGACTGAGCAGTGTAGAAAAAATGTACATAGTCAGCGCACTACTCCGGAATGCCCTAACCTGCCTTTATGGTAACCAAACCTCCAACTTTTTTGGTTTGGAACCCCCAGGTCTTCGTGATTATTTTGTTTGATTCTGAACCTCCTCATCTCTTACACCCCCCCCCCCCCCCCCCCCAAAAAAAAATAGAAACGAAAACAACCCACACACATACAAACTGGAAATATCTGTCACCACAGCCTTCAATTTTCAGAAGCAATCCAGGGTTTTGCTGTAGTGAATGTATAATACACTTCATCATTGTTAAAGTTTTACAAAGATACTTCCATCAAAGAGTTTTGAAAAAATACTGTAATTTCAAAGTTTGATCAAGATCAACAGTGTAAGATAAACCACTGCATGTCTTGCAGTATATCAGACAATTAGACAATTAGTGGAAATAAATGGAACTGTGTGCTGTGAAATGATGCAAACAACAACCTAAAAACAAACCACAACAAATGATGAACATGTCAGATGGGTTCTTGAAATGGTAAACAGCTCTGAAACCAAGAGTACAACAATCCTACTTGGAAGCAAATTTTTCAAACAGTGTCAATATTTGTTGCTGTTGCTGAAACATGGCTTGCATTGCCTGCAATTGCTGTTGTTGTTGTTGTTGCTGTTGCTTCTGTTGCTCTTGTTGTTGTTGCTGGATAAGTTTGAGCATCTCTTGCTGCATTTGATTTTGCTGCTCTACCAACAAGGTGCTTTTTGCCTCTTCCCTTTTCCGCAACTCCAGCTCTTCTCTCCTCAAGGACATGTCCAGTTTGGCCTTTTCCTGTAAAACCCCTAATGCATCATCAGTGGATCTTCTTCTTTTTGATGAATTAACTCCATTGTTTTGTTTTCTCTTGAGTGTCTCCCCCATGCTTTCCATAGCTTTCTGACGAATGTCTTGCGCAGAAGCCTTATCTTGGACTGTTTTGTTTCTATTACTGACTGATTTTGCACAACTTGCCTCCTCCTTGGCACATATCTCTTCCAACAGTGTATCGACTTCTCTCTGCACAGGACTTATTCCGTTTGCTTTTTCCTCGTCTCTAGTTTTAGCCTTGAATTTGGCCTGCAGCAGAGTTAGTCTGTCTCGTAGCGAACGCTTGTTCACAGTGAATATGGGACAATTCAAGTTGTTGAGATGTGTGGCAATAACATTCCAAGCCTTCCCTCGCTCAGGGCTTCCTTTCCTTGTTTCGAATAGGTCAGAGACCAAGACTTCTCTCAAAAACAAAATATCCTTCTGTTCTGTCCATTCCATCGGTCTGCAAAGAACGATTTGACGATCGAAGTCTGAGCATTTCTGGTACTTAAAAGAATTCATAAATCAAAACAAGCTATAACCTACAAGTGTCTGCGCAAACATCGAAATTCAAAAGATTAGGGAATGTGAAGTAAACAAGGGTAAACTAATCGGCGTAAAACAAACTATAGATACTTACGATTGTGATTTTGAGGCAACGGACGAACTTGTGTCGGACATGATGGAAGGTGACTAGACAGTGCAAAAGAACAGAACAATTTTTGGTGAACGCTTCGCAAAATAAATTGTACAAGACAATAAGAAACGTTTAAGAGTAATTTCAAGGCACATTGGAACCGAAAGCCATGCGAAATTTAAATAAAACACTGTCATAAAAGATGAAATATACTCACGTTTTCGCCACAACGCCAAAACTCCTGTTTTCACGTCGCCGCCGTGACGATGACGCCACATGAGCCACAAATCGCATGCGCAAATGATCTCGGTCCAGTTTTACTCGGTCACGGCGTCGCCGTCACAGCGAAAACGCCGGGTGCTTAAGGTCCCTAATATCTTTGTCGTACGACAGTCTGGTTTAGTTCAGACAACGTGCACAGTCTGCAATTTTCGTAGACACTAAGCTGAACTTCAAAATTCGCTGAGACAACATTTACACGCAACTACAGAATACTCCCGACGCTTGAAAGCCAAGCAAAGTCGATCTTGGACACCAAAATTTTTATGAATTTCAAGAAAAGCGACGATTTCTCCAGCTTTATCCTAACCACATACGTGTATGTTTTTTTATTTTTTACTTTATAAGTTTAATACGCTTCTTCGAGTGTGACAAAATTTAGAGCCGTCAAAGCGAGTCGCTTGTTTACACGCTTTTGAAGTCCCGGGACCGTGTGAATTTTGGCAGGGATTCAATTTTGAACACAACAACTTTTCAAACTGCGTTTGACGATTTTAAAATCTTTGACAGAAAAAAGAAATCAAGTCACTAAATAATACAAGGTCCGATTGTATTGAGCGAGCAAACCCGGTCACTAAATAATACAAGGTCCGATTGTGTTGAGCGAGTATCTTACGGGGTCCCGCTAGTAGACAATAATATACAATAGACTGTAATTGTTTAATTTGGAAAGCAGTGGCCGGATATTTTCTACTTTAATAGCCTTCAAAAAGCAAAAGCATTTTAACCCGGTTACATTTTATCCTTGAATACAGTGTGCCAACAAACGCGGCGACAAAACTTCACAGCATGTGTCAGACTGTCAGTGAAATTATGCAAATATGTCAGGAATCGGATGACACAATCTTGCACGAAGTCACTCTGAAATAGCTTTGAAAACTAGCGAAAAGATCACAGTATAATCCTACTTGACCTTCATCACAGTTCCCGGGGCATCAAACGACAAACTATACGGCAATTGTTGAAATACCATAATGATAACACGACCGTCATTTAACAAAAGCGTTGTACGTTAATTGATGTAAATTTTCAAAACTCACCGGTTCCTGAAAGCCATAGCTTTAGCTCTTTTCCAGCAAAGGAAACAAAACCCAAAACACTATTGTTTACGTCTTCAATGATTTCAAAGTACACTGTATAGAGCAGTCCTCATACAGTACGAAAATTCCACTTTCCATTGTATTGTGTGTCGTCATCTTGTCAAACTTGGATTCTGAAAACTACATTCCTGTTATTGTAAAAGGTGAAATTTGCCACGATGATTGTTCGATTTCCATCACTGTATTTTGCTATTTCTTTCTGAAGAAGTGTCTGCGTTTTAACACAATACTGGCGTCTGGGATTGTGTTCAGGTCGACCAGTTGTGCCTTCAAGAATCCGTTTCACGGCTAGTAAGCTTGCCTCCCATACACCGGCAAAATATCCGGGCAAATTACAGCCGTCCGTCGAACTGCTTGGCCTTGTATCTGCATCTTATTGTACAAAATCACTTCCGTTCGTACTCTTACAGCTACCGCATGTCACTAAGAAAATGGCGGTTTACAGTTAAGCTGCCGATGTAACCTCGCAGTGGTCGCTCGACGCGGATGGCCCTGGGGACGAGTCGTACCCCACACACACACACACACACGAACATTAAATTTCGAGATGGCGACACGCTTGGAGTCTTCAAATGATGCGATTTTGCTGCATTAGCGTCGTGATTATTTCCCTCACTTCGTTCGGGGATAACACCTCTCAAAGGTCTTCCAGATCTCGACACTGTCGTTGGGTGGAGTCGGAGAAGAGCCAATTCGTCTTTGTTGAGAGAATCATTGTTGTCATCATCAATGTCCGTATTATCATCACTGTCTGTTTCGTACTCGTCTTTCTGATCCAACTGCCCCTTGTCTGTCGCCATGTTCTGTCCACTCTCAGTGGCAGCACTAATCATGTCAGACTCCTCACATCCCAAGGTTCCATGACTGACATGACTCTCTGTCTCCAAGTCAATAGACTGGTACTCCGACTGTTTCCTCACATAAACACTGGGAGGAAGGGTTCCACCTTCATCCTTCGTGGTTTCACTCCTTACAGTGCGTTGGTTCGCTGACCTGAATAATTCCACCCAGTCTTCCATAAGCTGTTGGCTCTCTTGGTCATCTCCACTGAGGGAAGGGGAGTCATGTACACCACATCAGCAAATCACGTGTTGCAGGAGGCAGCGTGGCCGAGTGGTTAGGGCGCCGGACTTGAAATCCGGAGGTCCCAGGTTCAAGTCCCGCTCTGAGCACTAACTGAATTTGTAACACGGTAGCCCCGCGTTCAAATCCCCGGCCACGTTATGTAAATAGCCAACTGGTTAGCCTTCGACCAGTTGGGATTTTTAACAGAATTACGTTGAGTTTAAAACACGGCCCCACCAGCTCTGCTGAATTACTTACCGTGTATAAATAAAGACACTTTACTTTACTTTTTTACTTTACTTTGGTATGGATAGTATGACGACGGATGGGTGAAGTATTTAGCTGACCATTTGGTAGCACGTTTCAGAGATTCTTTGACGTTAGACCTAAAGTCCAGGGCATATGTCAAAAGCCTAAATGTGTCATTCTTAAAATGTGATACTGCACGCAGGTTTTCTACCATGTTGGTTGGAAGAGTTGTGAGATCAAGATCATATCCAGGGTACCCTTTAAATACATCCTCTAGTGCTTCCATGCCTTCCTTTAGAATTTTCAAGGAGTCCTGAGTCTGGCCTGAGACAGTTCTTTTGGGACAATTAGGTGCTTTGCCTTCAAGATTATGAGTGTCCTTCACTCTTTTCACAGTTTCTTGCATATAACTATGAACAGTGCCAATGTTAGCCCTTGCCACAGAGATACTGATGTGGCTCCGATCAGCCCCATTTGTGTGGATGCCAAATAAATCGTACAATCTTCCGAGGTGCTGGAGAAATGGGGCCGTTCCCGACAGTCTAGTAATTAATTCGCCCCAGTCCCCCGCCACTGATCCGCGTTCGCGAGCCATCTTGATACCCAGAAGACACCGCAGAAATAGCGGTTTGGGGGGCATTCACACTGAAAATTTTGTCATTGCATTTTACAACTTTTACTTCTGAACAGTTTGTGTTTATTTTGTCTTTTTTTAATTTAATATCTAGTCTTGTAACACTTAACTGTATTTTTTTACATAACACTTAACATCAATTTTTTTGGCTTCACAACACTTAACAGTAAAAAATTCAGGCCCATAACAATTAACAGTAAACCCCATCTAGGCCCTCACTGAAGATTTGGTGTTGACGGCCTGGCGGAGTGGTACAGAAGAGAATACGGATTGGTAGACTGAATCGTATTGTTCTTGGCATCTTGATTAAAACGCTGGTTTCCAGAAATTTGAAATTGAGTAGCTATGAGAATCAGACAATTTTTGTAGTGTAGGAATAGAGCCATTTAAGGAACAGGAACAGTGCATTTTCTCAATGATTCAATCGGAAATGACTTAATTTTTAATGTAAAGTTTAAACTTTACATTTAATTGAAATACTTCTCTCAATAAAATTAATCTTCTCCAGAAACCGACACTGATCGGCATACGCCTTATTCATAAACGGCGACCGCGTTGAAAGAACTGGTGCGAGTTATACCAGAACGAGGTGGAGTTTGTATGAAAGTTTATTTGTATAAAACAGAAATAAAAATATTGTAGTCGGTTTTACATTCAATGTGAAGGCCAAGTTTTTAAATACAGTAACACACTATCTCAAACCCAGACCCTTTGAACGCGAATGCCTGACAAAGTCAAGAATGATCAACTTCAATTTTTTCTCTCATTACTTCACCAAAGATCCTTTGAGTCTTTGCTTGGACAAAAGTCGATAGAACTATCAATTCTCACTGCATCACTCATCCTTTTCTTCTCAAAAGATTGAGAAAATCTGCGTTTTGAACTTGGGTTAACATGGATGGAGTTGTATGAATAAGAGCAGCAAGACCAAAGTCGAATTCTTGGGAAGGTTCAATTTTCGTTGAACCAGCATGGAGCGAAAAAAGGAAGTAGTAGTAATTATTTAAACTGGAAATACGATAATCGCAGATACCCCTCGCTCTGCCATTGATGGGACTTTTACTTTGGTACTCCCAACAAGAGTAGCCTTTGTTATACCGAAATGTTGACTCAATCTTTTCTTCGAAGTCAAATGCTACACGCAAAGGAAGGAGAAAAAGAATGGTGTGTGTTATACTTTTGCGTTGAAAAAAAGAATCAATTGCGTGACTAATTAAGTACGTATTTCCCACGGTCGGTTGGCACGACAAATTAATTTATACAGTCTGCCAAGCACGTTCTCAAAATCTAATACTCAAATTTTGAAGTTGGTCGGCCGTCGTAGTACGGGAAAAAGAAACACTGATTTTCCAATTTTGAATTCATAGGCAGTACAATTAAATAGGCTTCCTGTGCAATTTGTTTTTACTCTGGACTGTATGCACAAGACTCAGGCATGCATGTTTAATGAACTCGAATTGTTTTGTACGTGAACGCGCTCAAAACAACGTGGTTTCTTCCAGAATCAAAGCAAAACTTGAACGGTTTACTTCAAATTATACACGGGCTTCAGACCTAGTCATACTTCTAAGGGCTTGTGAACGATTCTCGCTGCAATCACCGCATGTCAAATTACAGTATTTGTTACAGTTTTAGTCTTGAAAGAAATAATAAGACATCTGACTAAATCATTCAAGACTCCAAGTTCCGATTGCTCTGAGCCAATACGGTAGCCGAAACTGGCGACAGAAGCGTACTAAAACAATACTTCGAGGGAAAATGATCAGCATACAGATTTTAATACATTCTTGAAGTGATCGAGTTACAAGATACGGGTAGAATATATTTGTCACGGTGATTGTTCACTTTCCACTGACTAACCTTTGTTGCTTGTCCTTTCTGAATAAGGATCTGAGTTTAACACAAGACGGCGTCTGAAGATCCCGATTTGCTTCCAAGCGCTGTTCCCTTTGCGGAGCCGTTTCTTCAGCACGCTTCCGTTCATGATGCTGTAGGTTATCAAATGTTTGTCGTCTTTTCTCTAGACGTATTTGGCGCTGTTCGATTGTTTCACGATTTCGCCTTGCCCGTGCTAGTTCCCTTCTCTTTTGAAGACGAGCTTCGCGAGACCGTGCTGTGTCAAGTTTTCCAGTTTTCAAATTCATTTTCGTGAACGCAGTTACGTACAATTGTTGCTTCGTTCAAACCTTTGTTTGACCTCGCTTTGACGCTAATCGATAATTATTATAACGTCATTGCCTTAGAGGTCGCCCTATGACAGACTGACAGACTGACTGACTGACGAACATTAAATTTCGAGATGGCGACTCGCTTGGAGTCTCCACACAAAGCGAATTTGCTGCATTAGCGCCGTGATTATTACCCTCACTTCGCTTCGCTTCGCTTCGCTTCGCTCGGGGATTAAAGTGTACACTATCACTTTTGTGCATCGTTTGTTGTTTTGTAACGCATAGTAGTTTCCCGTGATCCTTTGGACGCTTACGTGCATTCACAGGTTATCCAAAGAAGTCAAGGCAGATGACAACGCACATCCTCGTTCCCAGACTCTTTTTACAACACAAACACTGTCTCGTGACCTTTGTCATCATAATCACGGGCCTGTCAGTTGATTTACGTCATTCCCTCCACACGGGAATCTTATGACTTCATACTTAAAATACACGGCATTTACGCTGGTGGCTGGCTCTCACCACTAACAACGCTGTACGTCATTTTTTAAGCGAACATGAAGGTTTTCATTGCAATCTTGGCGCTTCTTGCAGTTTCTCAGGGATTTACTCTGAAACAACAAGATGAGGATCTGGAGTGGAACGCGTGGAAGTCTTTCCACAGCAAAAGCTACGCGACGCTGAGCGAGGAGGCCGCGCGAAAAGCCATCTGGCATGATAACCTGCAGGTAAGAGACTGGAAACTCTCAGCAGTTTTTTCATTCGGGGAGGACACCAACTTGTCTATCGTTTTCAGATTTTTACTGAAACGTACATTTTAATGATTTCCGGGTCTTGTTCTCAGTAAATAAAGCATTCAGTAAGTAGAATTCCGCACAAGATCTCTGATGCATTCTTCTATTACCGCACCTGAAGGCATAAAAGAAATGCTAAACACATTTGGTTTGCCGATTTTCAAAAAAGTACTTCGTGAACCTTTCTTTCGCTTGACTTGATCAAACCACAGTGTGTTTATGAGCGCTGCCTGGTTGGGTTGAATTGTTGTATTCGATATCTTCCGTGCATTGCGCTTGAATCGGTGCTTGACACGACATGTAATACTTTTACTTCTGGCTTCATAATGCAGATTTGCACAAGCATTAAGAAGGGAACGTATAAGTATTAGTAGGAAGAATATCAATAGTACAATCAGCTTTTGTGTGAGTGAGCAAGGTGTCAGAAGTCAAACACACCGTATGATGATGAGAAACTGAAAGAGGAATTGAAGCTGATCACTGTTGGGAGTAGAAAGGTTAACTGGTCAGAACAGGCCTGTCGGGAGGTGGTCTCTACTTTTGCAGCTCTCGGTGATTAGCCAACAGCAAATTTCGTTATAAATTTTCTCTGAGACGTGAAGCCAATGTAACATGGAAGCCGTGAAGAGAGATATTAATGTCTTTCTAGTCTATCGTTTAGTGTTTTCAGGACTATTGGGCTGGGAGGAGTGAAAAAATGATGACGCATCTGTTCTCACATATAGATCACATGTGACTCCGGCCGACACATAAGCATTTTTATTGCACTTGGAAGCAGAAATTTGTGACTAGCGATGAGCAATTGGAAAAACGGAAACTCACTTTTTACGAATTATTTGTTACAGTATAATTCAAATAGATAAATAAATATGTAAATGTTTTACTCTGTTTCATTTCTTTTTCAGAAAATAAAAAAGCACAACATTGAAGGCCATTCTTACACGCTGGCTATGAACCAGTTTGGAGACTTGACATTGAACGAATATCGTTACTTCTTTCTTGGAACGCGGGCTCAAATGGACAATGGGACCGCGCGAAATGGCGTGACTTTCCTGCCCCCTAGTAACGTGAAGCTTCCGGCCGAGGTGGACTGGAGGACAGAAGGATACGTCACACCTGTCAAAAATCAAGGTTTGACAACTCTGTTGTTTTTCTCGTCTCTTTCAACATCACTACAGCAATGAAAGTGACCAGACGCTTAAAATATTCTCTGTATTTCAATATAAATTAAAATACCCTTGCCTAATACCTACCAGCTTTCAAAATCCGTTGAATACTGGCCAGTAAAGATTACGGGGCCCTCTGGGTCATTCCAATAACTTTCTTTACTTCTGGAAATATGTAACAAATCAAGGGTTGGTATGGGTTCCCGAAAAGAAAATATTTCAATGAAGGAATAGGACGAAATGCCAAATTTATCTTCTTGAACCAGTCGGGTGGCAACTGGACGGTAGTTGGCCATGTTCGAGATGCTTATTGCCTCTTTTTGAAAACGAGTCCTGTTGCGCGAAAAAACGAGTTTGATTCGTTCTCTAAAAAGAAAGTTTCAGGTAACTCGAAACTACATATTGCATCTAAATTCGGGGCCCTAAAATGAGAACTAGACACAATAACTGAGTAGAGTCTTTCAGGACAATGCGGCTCCTGCTGGGCATTCAGTACCACGGGCTCACTTGAAGGACAGCATTTTAAGGCAACGGGAGATCTGGTTTCACTCAGCGAACAGAATCTAGTCGACTGTTCTAAGGCGTACGGCAATAATGGATGCGAGGGCGGCTTAATGGATTACGCCTTCAAGTACATTAAGGACAACGGCGGAATCGACACTGAAGCAAGTTATCCATACGAAGCTCGCGATGGACAATGCCGATTCAATCCAGATTATGTTGGAGCCACAGTGACTGGTAAGTGAACTGAGAAACAAATAAAAAGGGGAGTTAGAGTTAGAAACAAACAATAACAAAAGGGGAGTTAGAGTTAAAAACAAACAATAACAAAAAGGGGAGTCAGAGTTGGGACAGTACGTAGCAAGATTTAAAATAATTGAAATACTGCAATATTATTACAATCACTTCCACTATTCTTATGCTAGTGATGTTAGTTTCACTGTTGGTTAAAAGATGTGTATATGTGCAGTAACATCTGCATAGACCCCTTCACGGTTTTGAATGCATGATGGGTAATCAGGGCAAAAAAACTGCATAGAAATTTGTTTTTATGATCGGTGGAACTTCGGAGCACTCCAAATTGTCATTTGCAAGCTTTCAATGTTTGTAGATTGTGGGCAATTTCACGAGACTTCTCGCACGCGTCGCCGCCATGTTTCTTTGTTGTTGCCCAGATTACCCATCATGCATTTAAATCCGTGAAGGGTTTATTAAAGGTTTTTGTTGTGGTAAATTTAGCATAGATAATATGTGCAGGCTTGTAGAACAGCAGTTGTTGAGGTTGTAGTTGCAGTCATAGTAGCAGTGGTAGTAATATTCATTCATTGGTAATAGAAGAGCGTTTGCATGGTAGCCACATCGGGATGGCTGGGAAAGAAAAACTATTGCTGTGCAAAAATGTTTCGTTGTTTTTCCATCCAGCATGGCCATGGAAAAAGACATTGATGTTAGTTATAATGTAGTAGCACCGACAACATTCAGTAGTAGTAATTATAATGGCACAGCATTATTAGGTGTGTATGAGTAGTTAGTGTAGTAGCTGTTGTAATAATGAATACTCATTTCAGGTTATGTCGATGTGACTCAAGGCAGCGAAGCAGACTTGCAGTCAGCGGTTGCCACAATCGGACCGATTTCCGTGGCTATTGATGCAAGCCACAGTTCATTTCAGTCCTACAATTCCGGAGTCTACGACGAAGGGCAAGTCTTTACTTTCCTGCGAAGCGAAACGAAGAGACATACAGTAGAGAATATAGAAAAGCGGAGAACTAAAGAAAGAGAGGGAGAGAAAGAGATGCGGCATACTCCATTATTTTGGTTTTATAATTTGGTTTTGTTTTATCTGGGGGTAGCGCGGGGTGGGGGGTGGGATGTGCGAGTTTCGAACTGATCGGTATATATAACAGGGCCGTAGCTAGGATTTCTTTTTTTTTTGGGGGGGGGGGGGGGGGGTGCAGCCACCGGAACAGGGTTGTCAATTTGTTTGAGCGGTACCATGTAGTAATAAAGGTCGTCCCTAAAATTTGGAACATACTCCCGAAAAAAAAAAAAACTCTGAAGTTAAAGGTTCATAGCACTCTGTATTTTGCCAGTTTAGTGATAGAACTATTAACTTCTATACGTAAAGATTAGTCCTTCTAGAAAACTGGTTCAATTGAATATTATCTTCCGAGGGTGCTGCTCAGTGAAAGCCTGGCCCACTGCGTCCAAAACCACGGACATAATGAGTAATTTGCGAGCGCCAAAGGCATGTTCCCCCGGAAGAGTTTTGAAGTTTGGCTCACTAAAATGCCATTTCCTGCCTTCCAGAGAATAAAAAGCGGCTTTCAATAGAACATCCTAACGATTAATAAAATGTCTTATCGCAACCATTGCATCTATGTACCGGACCTTTTATATATACAGGAGTGCTGCTTCCAATATCTTTGGAAGTTTTTGCTGCATAAATTTCTTTTTCAACCTCATTGAGCCAGAAGGAATAATCTTCCAGATGTCCCGGATATTTTCTGTGATATCCCGATATTATTTTTAGTTTCCCGGTAAATTTCTCTTGTCTCCCGATTTCCCGATGAAATATTTAATTTCTAATTTCGTTACGGACCGTACCGGACCTTTTGTGGCACTCCTAAAATGAGAGTTGACCCAGCTAATTTTGACCTTAAAAGGAACCAATAAAAACACGCCAATATTTCAAACTGTCGATGCCTTCTTTAGTTGTTTTGATGTCCCATCTTTCTTGGGGGTCCTGCCCCCTCCCCGACTAGCTACGGCCCTGTATAAGTAGATGGCTAGGTATTACCCTGTTCTGGCAATGTTATGAGATAAATAGTAGAGTTCAAATTTTTGCCATTACGGTGCATGTAAGTTAAGATATCTAGGATTGGATAGCTACGCCAGACCATTTACGGTTTAGCCCTGCAACAACCCTGTCATGTTAGGATTTTCTTATAGTGCAGCGTAGACCCTCGGGATAACATTAGATCAATATGTGGTTTTGTTTTGGTTTCAGGGCTTGCAGTAGCACTAAGTTGGACCATGGGGTGTTAGTGGTCGGTTATGGCACGTATAACGGACAAGACTACTGGCTCGTCAAGAATTCCTGGGGGCCTGGTTGGGGAATGCAGGGTTACATTATGATGTCTAGAAACAAAAACAACCAGTGCGGTATCGCCACCTCCGCTAGCTACCCGCTTGTCTAAAGTAACACCAACTTGTAACTACATAAGTAAAGCATAATGTTAGGTATTTTATTTCAGTATTAAACCATCTTTTATTCTTAAGCTGTCTACTGTTCTCTAATTTGGTAAAGAAACGCAAGGAGACGAAATGCATAGCCGTAGACGAGTTTCACAAAATGGACATTTTCGTCTTCAAACTAAAGCGATTGTTTTCACAATTATTTTACATGCGGAAACGAACATCGCTTTTTCAGTTAAATTTGGCGGCGTGCATAAACTGTACTGAACGATCGCAACAGCAGCAGTAAAAACTGCGGACCCTATCAGAGATTTAGCTGCATCCTCAGTGGTTCTTAGTGAGGACCTCATAAGACCTGACATGTCTTCGTATATTACGGGAATGGTGGCGTTGTGTGAAAAAAGATTCAAACCAAGTGAGTAAAGACCCGTACAAACTGATATTACCACAAGCCTTGAAAATGTGGATACTCTGCACTTTTACCTGAATCGGCTCATCCTCGTTTGGGTGATGGTTGGGTCTTCATAGGCTTCAATCATTATTTCTGTCTCGCATTGCCTTCCTCCATTCTCTCTGGTCTATCCTCAAAATATACATATTTCTATCCATTCCTGTCTTTCCATTTTACTCTCACCTACAGATCTGGGACTTGTTGTTCAAAGCTCGATCAAGTTAACCCTCTCGGGCTAACTAAAGGCTTTCTCTCATACATTGTCGGCCAACAAATTGCAGAGCTTTGATCAAAGACTAAGCGAGAACGTTTGTTCGACCTCAAAACATAGCAAGAAAGTCGTTTTGTGAGCGAAAAATGATGACAATTCAATCAAATGGGACTGGGAAAAACATGGACATGTCTGTGGGCCGTGATCCCGGCTTGGTGGAGGATTCTGCTGACGGTGCTTCCTCGATGCTTGTTCATTTTCTCTGTGTACGTTGTTACACAGGAAGAAAGGAGTGCAGTCTCATTTTGATCACCTGTTGTGGTAATGTGACTGGTTGCACTATAACTTGTGACGTAACTGGGGGAGCGTGCGTTGGGAGCCCTTTTCTTGCTGAAGCCTTTGCCCCTGGCAGTGGTTCTCTCTATGTTGTGAAGTGAGCCTAGGGCATTGCGGGAGAATACTGGACCAGTAGCAATTCTTGCTTCTGTCTTCACGAACTTGGAAAAGTCACTGAATTTGGGAATGGTGTCTTGATAGAGTCTCGTTTTCTTGACTTCCCTACGCTAACAATCTTGCAGGTGCATTGGGAGCTTCTTCACCGTATTTTGAAGATTATGCGGGTGGTCCAAGATCTTAAGGAAAGAGAGTGACGCCATGGCACTAAGGCATTGGGTCAGGAAGGCTGTATACTGATCAAGGCCAACATCATCTCCCAGTTTGATGGTTGTCCATTCAGTAACTTTCTTGAGGTAGGCATTGGAGACCTGTACGTGTCACCGTACTTTTCATCCAGCAGCCGTTTTGCTTTAAGATAACCCTTCTTGGGGTCCATGTATAGACACCCCTTCATCAGTTCCTTTGGTTTTTTTTCCTAGTACTGTTCTAGATAACACAGGCGTACATCAATCGAGCTGAGCTTAGATTCAAACTGCGACACAAAACCCGCGATGAAGGTGTTATAGTCGGTTGGGTCACCATTAAACATGGACTGAGTCAAACAGGGGAGTAGGCTGTGTTGATGCTGTTCAGCCAATATCTCGGTGAAATTGCTTTTGCTGTGCGCAGTAACCTGGCCATTTTGCTACGAAACCTGTCGCCGAGGGAGCTACTGCCTCGTCATCGCTCTTGTCTGGGCCGCGTCTGCATCACCGTCACCATCTTCATAATTGCAGCGACTGTGTGGCTCTCCTATCGAGATGTTGTCCCATACTATAAGTCATATAGGTGCCCCAAAGGGTATAATTTTTAGCATTTTAGTCTGAAATAGGGAATCGATTTTGAGCCTTTGGTCTGGAATAGGGTTGGATATTTTGTCGAAAATTGCACATTTTGGTTCAAAATAGGGTCGACTGATTTCATGGCCAGAAATAGCGGACACGCATGCGCATTAGGGGCTGCAATTTTTTTGACTTTCAGTGTAAACTAAACAAGAGACTTTACTATGAAGATGGACACAAAAATCATCGTACCTTTGAACTAGAGACTACGTAGCAAGCTGTTCAACCGGATTCTCTTATAATACAAGGATACCGAAAATATTAACACAAAATCAGTAGCTGTCCATATGCACTTGTCTTGCGTTTTTCCAATGTAAAGATGCAAGACACGTCTAAGAGACAACAGTATGGCAGAAAAGCTGAAAACGGCATACTGGATGAGAGTAGCTGACCGTAGCTGCCTCGAAGTTGTTGAAATATCGAAGCTGTTCAATCGGTTCTTACTTCGAGAAAGGTCATTCTTCTGAACAAACTTATTGGTAACCCTCGGCACTTTGTATCTCTTGCTCTTTTGGATTATAAAGATGTGTTTTGTTGAATTTAGCCGCACAATCACTCGATACGCACGCTTAGTGAAGCAAGGTTCGATGCTACTCGCGATTGGTTCTAGCTCCCTCCGATCGGCCCCGGCGATCGACCAAGTTGTTCAAAACAAACTGTGTAGCCTTGTGAGTAAACCATCCTGCAAAGTGAGTTCAGGATTTGTTTTGGGAATTTAATGGAGCTTTGAAAGAGATGTCGCAAATTGTGGCGCATAAATACGGTTGTTCAAGAACGGACAAGGAAACTGTCCAGCAAAGCAGGAACTGTTTTAATACCGCTAAATTGTAAGACTTGTTCATCCTATCTTCTAACTTCAGCATAGAATTTGCAATTAAACTACAGCACCAAGTTTTACAAAACTGACCGTGCGTGTCACCAGTCGCTTTGAAACATTTCAGCTTTTCCATTCGCGGCATGCTGTTTCCAATAATCACTACGATCTCGGAACAATTTTTCAGCAATCGCAGTGATCGTAGCAATCCAGCGGTCTCTGAACACTTTTCTGAGCGATCGCAGTGATTGATCGCAATCCGGCATACTTCGGCTAATTGAACGTTTGGTAAACAAACTGCTGCCCGCGATTTTGGGCGGGAAAAGCTGCCGCGGACGCACATTGTGGCGGGAAATACCCGGCCCGCTGACAATGTTGCAGGCTCAGAATGTCCGCTTTTCTGGCCATGGCAAATTTTGGTCTGAAATAGGGTAAGGGTTTTTAGTCCCGGGCTGCACACTCCCACCAAAATTTTGAGGAGTACCCCCTCCCCCCCTGTCAGCTAAGTGCACCAGACAGTATTTTTCTGAAGGTTGAGAGTAAACGTACAGAACCTTCATTTATATACACAGTAAGTATTTTCAGCACAAAGCTGTTGGGGTTTGCTTTTAAAAAGTGCCCCTGGGCGGCTCTTCCACAGATGCTTATTCTGAAAAGGCCTACTCTAAAGTTGCCTGAAATGTCTTAAGTCGCCTTAAATCAATGAAAGAAACTGGGTTAAGTCGCCGCAGTGAAAATTGCTGGATTTTTTTAAGTCGCTTGAAATCGCCTTTACTCGCCCGGATAAAAATTGCTGGATTTCCTTAAGTCGCTTTAAATTATGGCGAAGGACCCGGAGTATTTCTCCGCGTTATAGTTGTGGGTAGTTATTATTTCTTCTCCCTCCCATCTTCTTTTTTCTCCACAAACAGGAAACTCTAGTTCAGTGTTGTGTGTTAGAAGAAAAACAGAGTGGACGGCTGCAGCAAGTATCTTTGAAAACATGATTTTATTACTCATAAGCTTCTCCCTTGCACACTACAAAAACGACAAAATGAGACGACAACTACTAAAATCTACTTCCTGGGGTAAAAGCTTAGGCAAATGACGCAAAAGTGGGAGGAAACATTGACGAAGTTGTGAAATGCAAAGCCCCAAATAACTTTGTGTAGTTCGTCATGCTTACATTTAACTAAAAAGTCGATGTTCGTTTCTGTAAAATGATTCTGAAAGTAGAATGATGGAAAACGTTCGATTATAGTTGTACACTTTGGTAAACTCGTTACATTTTGCATTTCTCTCCCAAGTTGGCGTCACTTTAAACAAGCGGGTAGCTAGCGGAGGTGGCGATGCCGCACTGGTTATTTTTGTTTCTAGACATCATAATGTAACCCTGCATTCCCCATTTAGTCGCCCAGGAATTCTTGACGAGCCAATAGTCTTGTCCTTTATACGTGCCATAACCAACCGCTAACACTCCATGGTCCAAATGAGTGCTACTGCAAGCCCTGAAACCAAACCAAAACCACGTATGGTTAAATGTCATTCCGAGAGGCTATGCTGCACTATAACTTAATCCTAACATGACAAGGTTGTTCTAAGGCTAAATTGTAAGCGTAACTATCCAATCCTAGAAATATTAAATCCTTGATCCATGGCCAGAAAACCCTTATCTATTAAACTTTGCCAAAACGATAACTACAACTATAATCGCAGTACGTACCTACATACACTATGCATGCATCAGATCCAAATTTAAAAACTTTGTACAACATATTCATTTACACCAAATTAAATAAACAAAAAACAAAAACGATAAATGAGCAAGATAATAGGTAGAACATTTTATTCATGTCTCTTTCTTCTTCTATTATATCTCGGATTTGTCGCTCTTAGACTTGCCTTTCGTTGTAGACTCCACTGTGATAGAACTGGAAGGACTGATGACCTGCATCAATAGCCACGGAAATCGGTCCAACTGTAGCAACCGCTGACTGCAAGTCTGCTT
Source organism: Plumapathes pennacea (assembly GCA_964036295.1). Lineage (NCBI taxonomy): Eukaryota > Metazoa > Cnidaria > Anthozoa > Antipatharia > Myriopathidae > Plumapathes > Plumapathes pennacea. The sequence goes on along the minus strand of OZ038463.1, from coordinate 24,529,281 downwards.
CGCTTCCTTTCTTTACATCGACGTAACCTGAAATGAGTATTGATTATTACTACAAAACTTCAAGTAGTAGCAACAACTTACAACAAAAACAACTGCTACTACTACTCCTACTACTTTTATACAACTTTTAACTACAACGACGACTATAACAACTACTACTACTACTACACTGCAACAAACAAAGTATACTCTGCCAAACTTAGACCATTGATGCCAAGAAATAATACGTAAATGACTAACAATTCCTTGACACATCCCTTAACACAGCTACTTCTGCTACCACAATAAACTACTGACAACTACACTGCTAGAAATTACTACTATATTTATCACTGCTGCAGTCACTACTCTAACTCCACTGTTGTAATTACTTGTTTCTCAGTTCACTTACCAGTGTCTGTGGCCCCAACATCTTCTTTCTTGAATCTGCACTTTTTATCTTTAGCTTCGTATGGATAACTTGCTTCAGTGTCGATTCCGCCGTTGGCCTTAATGTACTTGAAGGCGTAATCCATTAAGCCGCCCTCGCATCCATTATTGCCGTACTTTCTGGAACAGTCGACTAGATTCTGTTCGCTAAGAGAAACCAGTTTTCCCGTTTTCTTGAAATGCTGTCCTTCAAGTGAGCCCGTGGTGCTGAATGCCCAGCAGGAGCCGCATTGTCCTGAAAGGCAATTATTGTGCTCAGTTATCGTTTTTAGCGTTTGAATACCTGGCCTCTCAATCACAGTTTGCACACTGAAATTCACCATCATCCATCTCTTTCAGGCCCCATCACATCGAAACCAATCAGCCATTTCCAAGATACTTGTTGCCTTTGTTTCGAAACGAGGTCTGGTGAATAAACTTTCAATTTGTTTTAGAAACAAATCAAAGCCATTTTTGCGAAATAGGCCTCGTTTTAAAACAGAGGCAACAGGCATCTTGAAAATGGCCTCTTGGCAATCATTTCTATCAGACCCAGATAAGAAGTTTTATTTGGCTATAAAAAGTTAGTGCAATTTACCTATTTCGATTTCTTATGCTGTGTTCTTTTTAGAAACCCTCCCCAACACTTGATTTGTTGTTCAGTTCCAGAGGTAAACAAAATAATTGGAATGGCCGAGACAGCCTCGCGCAATTTTTTCTGGCCAATATATAACGAGAAAGGTTTGGTCTAAAAGGAGGCAAATCAGGTAAGTTTCGGGATATTTCTTTAAACTCTGCAGAAAATATTTCAAGTGTCCAAACACTAACACATAATTATCAAACCTTGATTTTTGACAGGTGTGACGTATCCTTTTGTCCTCCAGTCCACCTCGTCCGGAAGCTTTACGTTGCTAGGAGGCAGGAAGGCCACGCCGCATCGCTCGGTCTCATTGTTCATGTGAGCCCGCATTCCAAGATAATAGTAGCGGTATTCGTTGAAGGTCAAGTCTCCGAAATGGTTCATAGCCAGCGTATAAGAATGGCCTTCGCTGTTGTGCTTTTGTATTTTCTGGAGAAAGAAACAAAAGTAAAGAAATTAATTTATATAGGTGTTAAATAAAAAGGCGCTTGAGCGCTATAAAAACAACAACTTCGTGCAAAGAATGTTCGTGTGTCTGATCGGAGTCACATAAGAGCAGAGGTTTCCGGAGCTGGAACATGATCCACATATGAACACGTGATAGTCAGGTGCGCGCCATGCTTTGTGGCAGGACTTTTTCAGCGCTGCCAGTCCAAAATCTCGAAAGACACCAAAAAATAGCAAGAGATCAAGAAAATAAACAAAGAGCCAACAAACCACAAACCAAAACTAAAACCGAAACCAAAACCAAAACCAAAACCAAAACCAAATTTCAGAACATATCTGAAGTACGCCGCAGCAAGCCGCCGGCCTCTCAGCAGGCCTGTATTTACACGCCGTGTCATCGCACACTCTCGCGCAATGCATGGAGGATATCACGCAAATATAACAATTCAATCTAACCGAGGTTTGATCAGGTCACGCGAAAGAAAGGTTTCGCGAGGAACTTGATCCGCATGCGACACTCAAGAATGGCAAAAATGGGGCGCTGTGAAATCGCGATTCACTTGACGACAAATTCTGTGGTTGCTGCTCAATCTGGGCCGAGTATTTAGCAGTGATCTGGGATTCAATTTAAGGCTGGTTCACACGGAAAGTTTTCATTCTCTTGCGCTTGTTTGCGCTTGCTTTACAAATTTTGCTTTGTGAATCGGTCGCTTGCGCTTGTGAGTTAGCTACACGTTTCGACGCTGTACTTTGTAGTTTCCTAACGCTATGGACCAACCCAGGCCAACTAAAATTAACCTTTCTTTACCCCCGATTGTTGAATGCATCGAAGAGGTCTTGTGTGCTAAAACAATCTGCATAACTTTATAATACCGAGCAGACTGAACACACCGGAAATCATTAAAAGACAGTTTTCTGTGCTCTCTGAACATGAAGAAACTGTTAATCATTTCGAGTTTCTTTACCTGGAGGTTATCATGCCAGATGGCTTTTCGCGCGGCCTCCTCGCTCAGCGTCGCGTAGCTTTTGCCGTGGAAGGACTTCCACGCGTTCCACTCCAGATCCTCATCTTGTTGTGTCAGAATAAATCCCTGAGAAACGGCAAGTAGCGCCAAGGTCGCCAAGAAAACCTTCATCTTCGCCTGAGAATGCCGTACAACGTCGGTAGTGGTGCGTCGGAGGGAATGGCAGCCACAAGTCTAAATGCCGTGTATTTCAAGTATGAAGTCACAAGATTTCCCGTGGAGCGAATCACGAGAAGGGCTCGTGACTGTGACGACAAAGGTCACGAGAGTGTTTGTATGATCATGTGCTTTGACGTGCACAGTCATCCTGGTCAGGTTTCAGATTCTCTATTTTCACTTTGGTGGAATAGTGAAATTCACTCTTAGTCGCAAAAATCTAAATGTTGAAAAGTTGTATGGCGGGGTATCAAGACCATAGGAACTTCAGATAATTTTTTTATCCTTTACGATCCCAAAGGGACCGGTGGGGTGGTGGGGTGGTGGTGGTGGTGGGGGCACAGGACGTGCGAAAACCTCTGTCTGACTGGTCCGGAACAAGTATGAAGCTGATTCGGACAAGTGTATCTTTGACATGACTTGACATTTGTTTTTAGCAGTTTTTTTTTTGTACAACTCGCCCTAGTACGGGCGGGAACTGATGTGAAACTCGCCCATGACATCAACAACACCCCTTGCATTTTCCATGGCAGACCTCAAACAAATACCCTGTCAAAGGTAAAGAGCTTTAATGTGGCTGACCTTGCTTAGATTTTTTAAATTTGGGGACACGTTTTTCAGATAGTCCATTTTGGCGATTCAATATTCAACTGTTCCCTGTTGTCGAAATGCTTCTGGATTTCTTGAACTGCCAATCGCTGCGCCTTACTGAAAATGTTCCCACAGTTCCTCTTAAACTGCAGTCAAATTTACAAGTAGCTGTAGTACACTGTCGGTTAGAACTCTTGTGTGAAAGCTGCCGCAACTGAGCAATATACCACGCAGTAGAGAAAAGAGCCTGGGAACGAGGATGCAATAGATAATCCAGATTGTTGACCGACAAGAGAGGAGGGAAATAACAAACAACACTGCATGAATGCTGTTTTATATACGTACACGGACAAATAAGCATGGTTTCAATGCTCAAATGAATTTCATTTCCTGCAGACACAACATCTTCTTGTGGTGTCGCCGTATAGACAAGCGGGTAGGTAGCGGCGGTGGCGATGCCGCACTGGTTGTTTTTGTTTCTAGACATCATGATGTAACCTTGCATTCCTGTAGTCTTGTCCGTTATATTTGCCATAACCGACCATTAATTCAGTTGTGCTACAACGCCTGAAACCAAAATAAAACTACCGTAAAGTTTCGAAAGTAATGACCCCTCGAAAGTAGCGCGATAAAATTTCACAGGTGTTAGCAAATCCCGAACAGAAGTAGCGACCCCCCGAAAATAACGACCCTCCGAAAGTAGCGACCTCAAAAGCCTGCAACGACTACTCCAACAGCTCACAATACGATTTAATATTACCGGTGTTAATGGGAACTGACTGCTGCTAATGCAGATTATTCAAAGACTGATTCTTTCGAATTGTTATTCAAAACAATAACATGTAATAAGTTTCTCCAAATAAAAAGTGTGTATGTTTTCATATTTGTCGCAATTTTATTAACTTCGAACGGTCCATGTACAGTACACATTTTAGGTACCCGAAAGTAGCGACCCCCCGAGAGTAGCGACCCTCCGAAAGTAGCGAAAGGAAAAGGCTGCTAAATCCGAAAGTAACGAGGACCGTTACTTTCGGAACTTTACGGTATGTTGTTTCAATGATGTAAGGACTGAGTGAAAAGAGCTGCTGCAAAAATTTTATGTCGTGAAAATTTACATGCGCGAAAATTGGTTGACCATACATATAAGCTGTATATAGCATATAAGTGAAATATTAGCCAATTATAGTCATTCTGAGTCCACTCATTTAATATTTTCGTCGTTCAATCTCCTTGCACAAGTTGTAGTTTCGTTGCAGTTGTAATCGCTATTTTTTAACACTGGCCACCCAAAGGGTATCGTTTTCAGCAATTTAGTCTGAACTAGACTGGCATTGCCAGTGAGCTCGCGGCGTGAGTTGCGTCGAGACCAGAATATACTAAAATGGAAAGTAGGGACAAGAGTGGAACTCCCAAGAGAGACTTCCAGTTTCTCACCAGAAACATATCACACAGTTATAGAGAACTTGGCTGTTGACACCTTGCTCAAATGAAACCTGATTAAATTATCATTACAACACTCATACACTTGCTTCTTAAAGGTTGAGCGACCCTGCATTTTGAGAATTCGTGACATATCATTTTATGCACAATTGATTTTTGACAGTTTGACTTCGACTCTTATTTCTAACGAGAGGCCACGACTAATCCAGCCTTCGCTTCAATACTTTTGTGTTTTCTTTTATTAACTGAATACGTTTCTTCTATCAGGCTTCCGAGTTTTCGTAACAAGCGAGGAATGTAACACAACACTTGTTTACGTCAATATTATTGCGGTTTTGTTCACAGTGTGTTCAGTCATTTGTGAACTGCAAACTCAATGCTCAGGACTATTTCGGTGTATTTTTCATATGTGGTATACAATGACCATTGCGAAACAAAGGCTACATGATCGAATGAAAGAAACATTTCAACAGGCAAAGTACGATAAGCAGAAGAATTTGGCAACAGATGTCATGCATAACGTAAAGCATAAATCGCTGTTGTTTTGCGGCTAAAGCTCATCGTAGCTTTGGTTTCCGTTTTCGGCCTGTTATCTTCCCAGAAGTATTTCGTGCCGCCACAGAAAGTTTCGTCGGGACTAAATATTTAGCGGCGACAGAGAAAGTTGCAATCCCCGAGCGGTATCCATCAAACATTCGTTTAGGGCTATTCTCAAAGTTTCTGCAGTGAACTTAAGAACACAAGTCAAAATCGTTCCCTAAAATCCAGTTTATCCGTGCATGTTCCACAGAGCCCAATGGTGTTGAGTTTGGATGGGATGCAGTTAACTTTTACACACAAGTAACGAGCAATTCACTGGCCACATCTCGAGTTGTTTGGCGAAGTCAATTGCATACATACATACATACCCCGGGGGGTGGGGGGGGGGGGGCACTCCCTATAATCAGCTATACGGGGAGGCTCCGCCCGAAAGGGGTGTATTTTTACGATCGAGGTATAAAAAAGGTATAGGAAAATGACGTTTTTTTTAGGTATTTTAAAGGGTCAACAAAAAGGGTGGAATGAGGAAATAATTTTGGTATTTTAAAGGGGTACGAAAAACGCCAGGAAAAACTGGGGAAAAAAACGGCGGAAGACCGGAAACTCCGCCTTGTTAAAAGAGGGAAGCACCCCGCCGTGGAATCGTCTGCCGGACGCATCAAAGGTATAAAAAAGGGGTGCATTTGTACTGGAGGTATATAAAAGGGTCCCGATTTTGCCCCCAGGATGGTATTTTAAAGGGTAAGGGGTTGACAGTCCGGGCGGAGCCTCCCCGTACAAAAGTCCTTTGAGTACCCCCCCGGGATACATACACACATATTTTTATTGATTCTCCCCTCAAGGGGCTTTTCAGCAACAATTTTGGCTTCGCCATATTACTGTGGAGTACAGGCACTGAGGGTGGTCACTGCCAGAGATTTGTTTACGTCCTCAGTGGTTCTTTTACGTCCCCCCCTCCCCCCCCCCGTCATCAAGTATAGAAGTATCTAGGGAGACGGGACCGCCATTTTACGTAGTCAGCCGAGCCAAGTGAAGATCTTACCATTTGCTGTTAGAAACAAAGGCAGCATCTTCTCTTTAGTTATTTTAAGACCCCGAGTGCTGGTCCGGCCGGGGTTCGAACCCGCCACCTCCCGCACGAAAGAACGGCACTCAACCAACTGAGCCAACCGGGCGGCGGTATACGTCATCGCAACATCACGTGATCATATGAACCAATCACCGTGTGCTGATTCTCGAACCAGAAGAAGAAATCAAAGCAGCAAGGCAGCTGTAAGCTCGCGAATTTGTAAAAAGTACTTTTGCGGGAGTGGGTATTTAATAGAACTGGCTCAAGGCCACATCGTAAAAATTGCTCAATTTTAGGTATGTGGAAGTTCGCATCCGTTTCCGCGGCCTCCACTTTTGCTGATCAATCAATCAATCAATCAATCAATCAATCAATCTTTATTTCAACACGGTATTTCTCTCATACAAATGCTCTTCTAGAAATCCGTGTAACCTATACTAATTGATAATAATAAATAATAATAATAATGATTATAATAATTGCAAATATTTCAAAACGCTAAAAATGTATTACATACAATCATTTAAATTCTAAAAAATATATTATATCCTAGTATAAAAGTTCCCCTAGAGTTATTGTCCTATTAAAAACTATGAAGACTAAAATGGTTATAAAAGATTTAAAAAGGATCTTAAATTTGTCTGACTTCTAAGGTCATTCGATAGGTTATTCCAGAGAACCGCCCCTCTATAATGGAAGCTATGTTTCCCTGCTTCAGTGTGTGGTCTTGGTACAAATATGTTATATGACGAGTTTCTTAAATTATAGCAATGTACAGAGTTTGTACTATCAAAGATTTGGGTCAAATAGTTTGGTACAATTTCATTAATTGACTTGTACATTAATATAGCTAACTGTTTTGACCTTCGTGTCCCAAGATTATCCCACTTAAGTTCATCCAGTATGTCAACTGACCGCCTATCATAATTTGAGAGGGTCACCACCCTGGCAGCTCTGTTTTGGAGGGTTTGTAGTTTGTCAGCCATCCCTTTCGCACAGCTTCCCCATACTGAACTAAAGTAATCGAAATATGGTAGTACGAGAGAGCTGTACATCGTGAGTAATGTATCATATGGTACAAGATGTCTGACACGCCTTAGAGCTCCAATCCCTCCTGATGCTTTCTTTAAAATTTTGTCTAGTTGCTCCTTCCAAGTTAATGATTGGTCTATCTCAACTCCTAGATAATTATATGTTGTTTCCCTTAGCAGGGGTTTGTGATCTACCAGTACTTGAAACTGATGCTCAAGATGCTTTATCTTATATTGACTAGCTATTATCATATATTTTGTCTTGACCACATTCAGGCTCAGTTTATTTGCTTTTAGCCATGTATGTACTTTGCATAGGTCATGATTCATCTGTTGTTCTAGTATTTTCTCGTCAATACCGTGTATTCGATTTAGTCTCAGTTTTGAAACCCTCATTTACGAGGCGGCAGAGGGTGAAAATTATAAAACTTAGACGCTCGAAATGGGAGAATTTAAAATTCTTCACCGAGTTCAAATCTTTGAACCGGAAGGAGACCTTCCGGAGTCGCACTGAAAAAGGTCTATCCGTGACTTCATTACTCATGTCATGCACAGCTTATGTTCAACATCTACATATTCATCAGAGGCCATGATACTCCAGCCTGGGCTGCATTCAAGCTAAATACGTGCTTAAAGAAAACACGCCTTTCTTCTTTTGGCTGAGTTTCAAGTCTAATAAGTTTTTAAAATGAAATCTGATAACTTGTTGACATTACTTGCGGTTTTGGTCAAATTTATTTTCGAATTCTTCTTCTCTCAGTTCTCTACAGCATTTTTCATTGTTGGCGAAAACTATGCGAAGCAAAGCAAATATAATCAAACGATAGAAATATTTCGACAAGCTGAAGTCGCTCGATCGTGGGTTCAGGGCTGTCAGTGGTCACGGGTCTTTCAACTTTGACTTACGCTTGTCAAACCGAGAATTTACCAAAACCTCTGTGATAATGGTTCTGAAGTGCAACAGATCTACTGGCAATTCAGGAATACAAAGATAACAATCAAAATAACTCCAGAAAACGTCTTCCCATCTCTTCGTTTCTTCATGCGTATTCGCTGATGCTCACATTTCAAAGGCAATTGTTGACACAGCATGACGGACTGACTGACTGACGCAGTCTTAACTGCAATAAGGTGGGATGCTTAAAAATGCCACCGCAAAAACTACTTCGACGATCGCGTTCTCGATTTTGTTGCATTTCGGTAATATCGATACTGCCCAAATTGGGAACAGAACGACTTCCATATTTGGAATCCATTGTTGACAGCACCGGGGCACATTCCAATTGACTGGATCGCATGAAGCTTCGCTTTTCAACACTTCGTGCAAAAGAAAAATCGCAATCTTTTTTGCAAAAGAAAAATCGCAATTTGAATTTAGTATCCTTTCGTGGATCACCGGGGCGCCGAAACAGATGGGCGAGAACAGAATTGTAGGACGAATTAAATTCATATAAACTGCTTGCCGTTTGATAACTCCAAGGGATTTCAGAAACCTATATGAATATTCATGTGATTGTTGCGCAGTCCTTAGCTTGCGTTTGGATCCTCGCGTTTAGCGGGAAAAAGCCGGGATGGCAGATTTTCCTTCTCAAAGTGACAGACAAAACCTGAAGCTTGGTCTGAGCCACAGCAGCAGTCCGGATGTAATCTAAACCCATCGATTTATCGGTCATCGTGGCAGTTCTGCCACTAAAAATCAACGTAATGGTCCTTCACCATGCTTTTGCGGCTGTCGACCACATTGGAAGAACAAATTTCTATGGCTTTGAAAAGCACGGAAAACACAGGCAAACTAAAAAGTGATGATCGCACATCCTTTTCTTTTTTTATTTTTGTTTCGTTGTGGAATGTGGACGTCTTTTTACCCGCTAACTCCATCCTGTAGTCTGTGTAGTTGTATCTAAAATTCCTCGCCCGCGCCGTCACGCTGCGCTTGAGATTGCAGACCGGATATTGTTTCTATTTTAAAACTGTCAAAAACATTATGTTACGCATGCGCTAAGCTGCATTATTGCGTTACAGAGCAAATGTTTTTCTCAAGAGGGTGATTGTTTCGCATGTTGCAAATTTTGGTCTGAGAACGGTCGAAAATTGCATATTTTGGTCTGAAATAGGGTAAGAGTTTTTAGTCCCGGGCAGCACACTCCCACCCAAAACTTTGAGGAGTACTTCCCCCAGGCATTGTACCTTGCAGGTTTTTACCAACCGGTGTGCAATAATTACGAACATAAGAGAAATACAAATCAAAAATCAAAAATCGTGTACGGTAGTCTGGTTTATTTTTGTTTTTAACTCAAATAGCAAATGTATTTAATGATTAGGCACTGGCGCAATCGCAAAAATAGAGTGACTTAGTTTCTACAAATTTAAAGGGCCATACTCATCCTGGAGTCTTAATTGCGGCCGCTTGTTTTTGTTTTGAAAAATCACAATGGTTTATTCGGCTTTAGAAAGTTTATAGGCTGCTCAAATCACTTGTTTATCAAAAGGAAACGAGATTACGAACCTTGCCAAATGTAACGCCAGAAGGCAAAAAGGCAAAAATGACATTCTTGAGTGCTAACAGCAGCGTGATGGTTTTTCCGCGTACCACCGGGGGCCAATTCAATAAACAATTTACACGTGTGTTTTACAAGTTGGACCATTATTCGCCACAGGCGTACGACAGACCTGAACTTAAACTCGTCACTCGTGGAGTGTCTCTAGTTACATTTTCGTTCTTATGGTCTCAGAATTGGTAACTGCTCCAAGGAAATAAAGAATACTTGCCTTTGGGTATAGACGCCATCCTGGTACAACTGAAACGAGAAATGACTTGCGTCAATAAGCACAGACATTGCATGATCCGACTGTAGCTACCGCCGCCTTCAAGTCTTCCTCGCTGGCACTCCGAAAAGAATGTACGTGCTGTAATAATGCTGCAACTACAACTACTGCTACAACTCCTAGACAAAGTACTAGCAAGTAAACGAATACTACAACTACTACTATACTGCAACACACTACGCTTTTCTGCTGCTGCTGCTGCTGCTGCCAACCACCACTACAACAACTACAAAATAGGTATCCATAGGGTACATGTGTCTAATGCTGAAGATGTTTGAATGGGAGAGTGATTGCAGCAATCAGGGGCGGATCCAGGAAATTGAGAAAGGGGGGGCCGAGCGCCGGTAGGAAAATTTTGAAATCTAAACCTCCTAAAACAGCGATTTCCTGCATTTTTAGACCATTTAAGCTTTTGGAAGCTTATTAAGCTTTTGGAAGGAAATTTATCTTTCAGGTACTGCCGGTAAGCTCGGCGCCGCATCGAACACGTAATAAAACACTTTGCTGCCTAACGCACACCCCCAATTGGCCAAACGACAGATAAATCTGTTGCAGCGCGCTAATAGTATAGGAGCAAACAAACTAGGGTCACCCTATCGCAATCATCAATCCCATGCAGATGATATAAGTAAGAGTCACATCATGGTATTGATGAATGTCATCAACCTACTTTTCAGTGAAAGAAGCCAATATCTGGATAATAAGGGCAGCACGACATCACGGCGTCACACTGAGGTCTATCAAAGGCAAAGACAGCTACTTTTCACTGAAAGAAGCCAATATCTGGGATAATAAGGTCAGCACGACAGCAAGAATTCCACAGAAAAATGTAACTCGACTCGCGATTGCCGTATTTCAGTTTCTACGTTCACTTTACTGCGTTCACTTTACTGATGTTCCAGATACTTATCTGGAAGAAATATTTGGCTTTGTGGAGACATAGGTATCGCGGTGATTCAATCGCAAGCCACAGGATGGTCGAATTGTGAAACTCTCGTGTGCGACTCAACTTATTTCTTCCGACGAAGGTATAAATCACATTTGACCATGTCTTACAATTTTTGTATATCTTCAAAGAATTAAAACAAAATAAAAAGAAAGAAAGAAAGAAAATAAAAATAAAAAGAAAGAAAGAAAAAGTTTTGGTTTAATATTGCTTGGCCGGGGTTCGAACCCGGACCGCACGGTCTTCGTGCTGCTCACTTCCGGTTTCAGACGAAACCCACGAACTTTTCGAGATCATTATAGGGAAAAGCATTTTAGAACAAAAACAACTCCAAGCAAAGAGAAGTCGAACGCACCTGACTAATCTCTGGTGGAGGAGGGATATTTCTGTGTTTCGTAATTTACTTACCAATAACTCTGACCCCAGCATCTCTTGGCTTAAATCTGCATTCTCCATCGCTGACCGTGTATGGATAACTCCCTTCCGTTGTCCTTAATTTACTTACAGCCATAAAGCGGTAAACCACCCTTACATTCAAAGTTGCCGAACTTTGTGGAACAGTCAACTAAATTCTTTTCGCTGAGAGAAACCAGATTCCCAGTTTTCTTGAAGTGCTGTCCTTCAAGTGAGCCCGTGGTGCTGAATGCCCAGCAGGAGCCGCATTGTCCTGAAAGACGATATAGTTCATTGTCCACATGCATGATATATGTATTCTTCTGATTTATTACATTTTTAATACTTAAGAAGTATATCAACACTCAGTAGTACTCGGTGTTTTCATACCTCGATTTTTGACAGGTGTCACGTATCCCCGACGCCTCAGTCCAATCCACCGTGTGTGGAAGCCTGCGGCAGTTGGTGGCCTTGAACTGAATGCCGTCTCGTGCGGAAGGTTGACGCGAGCTCCAAGATACGTTTTTTGATATTCTTGCTACGTTAAGGTGGCTCCAGAGGGTTTTGCAAATGCGCGTTTGTAAAAAATTTCGGAGATATATCCGAAATGGCTGTTTGCACATTAAGGTACGTCTTCTTGATGTCAAAAGAAGTTTGTTTTTAAAGTGCCTATAAGCCTTCAGACGTTACGTTTTTATATGAAAGTAGGAAGTAATCTAAACAACTTATGGCCGAAGAAACTCCGCTCCGAAGCGTTTTTATATATTTTTCCGCCCGGCAAACATGCGATTTTGACCGCCATTTTGAATCTGACCGCGCAAAGTTTTTCGATCGAGAGCCTGGGTTATGACGTCAGAGGAGGGATTCATTTCTTGTCAAACAAAACTTTCACACAGATTTTGCAGTTGGCGAGGTGAGAATTATGCTCATAGATGTGTTGTCGAGAAAAACGTAACCAAGGGAAAAAAACAACTGAGGTAAAGAGACGCCAAAGCGATGCCAGTGCCTTCTCTGACGTCACAGACCCAGTCTCCCATGTCGCTCGGTCAAGATTTCGGAATTCTGAGTTCAACCGCGTGAAAAAAGTATAAGAACGCTTCGGAACGGAGTTTCTTTGAATATAAGTTGCTTAGATTACTTCCTACTTTCATATAAAAACGTAACGTCTGAAGGCTTATAGGCACTTTAAGTGTCAGAAAAGTGAAGGAAGCCCGAGGGGGTACTCTACTAATACTAATTTTGGGTGGGAGCGTGCCGCCCGGGACTGAAAACCCTTACCCTATTTCAGACCAAAATTTGCGATTTTCGACCCTATTTCAGACCGAAATTTGCGGTTTTCGACCCTACTTCAGGCCAAAATGTGCAATTTTTGACCCTATTTCAGACCAAATATCAAAATTTCCGACCCTATTCAAGATTAAAATGCTAAAATTGATACCCTATTTCAGACTAAAATGCTAAAAATGATACCCTTTGGGGCGGCACATATCTACATGGCTCACATATGGGAGAACCCCCCCTCCCCCCGGGCAAGAAAGCTTCAGATGTAGAGCGGCAAAAAGGACACATTTGCCACAGTGGCCTATTTGTATATTTTCAATATGCTGATATTGAGGGAATGGCCCGAAGTTACAATGAACGAGACGCGAGACGCGACACCTTTCGTCATGATAACTCTTGCAAGGTAGTGTGAAAACCAGAAAGTTATTTTATCGTCTTGCTTTTTATTGCCTTTCAAATTCGCCCGGAATGACTCAAAGCGACCATTCTCCGTTTATTAAACGTATCATCGTTCGCAAAGAGACTGATTGAATTTGATTTTTAGAGGAAGATTATCTGCACGCGAAAGATTACAGTTGAAGGGACGGCGGGAATTGATTGTTTAGGGGGAGTTATCCCAGAAACGGAAAGACAAGCAAGAAAAAAAGTAGACAGTTTAGGAAGGAAAATAAAAAGGTTTATTAATACTGAAATAAAGTATGTAACATCTCGCTTTACTTCTGTAGTTGCAAGTTGGTGTCATTTTAGACAAGCGGGTAGCTAGCGGAGGTGGCGATACCGCACTGGTTATTTTTGTTTCTAGACATCATGATGTAACCTTGCATTCCCCAACCAGTCCCCCAGGAATTCTTGACGAGCCAGTAGTCTTGTCCGTTATACGTGCCATAACCGACCACTAACACCCCATGGTCCAATTTAGTGCTGCTGCAAGACCTGAAACCAGAACAAAACCACATAGTTTAATATCGGGAAAATGTTACGCTTTAAAAAAAGAGTGTATCCAGCTTGTTGGGTTATCAGGCTAGACCCTTAAACGACCAGTTTTACAACCAACCAACTTTGAAATTATTTTCGCCGACTGCAGAAAGTAGCTATTCTTGTCCCTAAGTAATGATATCATGGCTCAGAGTTTATTACTTGCCTTGCGTTGTAGACTCCACTGTGATAGAACTGGAATGATAGATGGCTTGCATCAATAGCCACGGAAATTGGTCCGACTGTAGCAGACGCTGACTGCAAGTCTGCTTCGCTGCCTTGCTTTATATCAACAAAACCTGAAACAAAATTTCCGTTTGAAAATCGGGAACATTTTGAAATTGTGTAAAACGGGCATCCTAAAGTCTCACACCACCCCTGGATACACGGCAACATTTTTTGTACTTTAGATACTGCTCCCAACAACCTAACAACAGCAGCAACAACAACAACAACAACAATTACTATTACAATATCTACAGCTACTATAACACTATACCTATCACAACGACGGCTACGACGACTTACTACCACTACCAAAACTACGACTACCTTAACATGCTACTGCCACAACCACTGTGACTACCGCAAGCACACCACAAGGATTACTACTGCTATATCTGCGGCCAACACCATTATAAGAGTTTTTAAAATTTGCATACTTATTTTTATTTCGTATCTCGCGATCTAAAAAGCAAATTGCTCTAAACGTAACCCTAAACCTAAAGTAATAATAATAATAATAATAATAATAATAATAATAATAATAATAATAATAATAATAATAATAATAATAATAAAAAGATGAAAAATCGAGCGCGCACAAAAATCTCCAATATAAAAAAATTACATGCAAACAAGGCCCATACAGAAAACTCTTATATCATGCCTAGTCATTATTCCACCATACTCCTGGAACTACTACTTGTCGTACTACAAATGCTACCACTACCTTAACACTATTGCTGCTAAGACATGACACTTCTCAGATCACTTACCAGTGTCTGTGGCCCCAACATTTTGTTGATTGAATCTGCATTGTCCATTACGACCCTCGTATGGATAACTTGCTTCAGTGTCGATTCCGCCGTTGGCTTTAATGTACTTGAAGGCGTAATCCATTAAGCCGCCCTGGCATCCATTATTGCCGTACGCCTTAGAACAGTCGACTAGATTCTGTTCGCTGAGAGAAACCAGTTTTCCAGTTTTCCTGAAGTGCTGTCCTTCAAGTGAGCCCGTGGTACTGAATGCCCAGCAGGAGCCGCATTGTCCTGAAAGACAAATGTGATGTCAGGGACGTCATCATATATAGTGTCCTGAACAACGATTACAAAATGGCGGCTTTGGATCATTTGGTCCTGAGAGCCAAATATTTCAACAATATTTGCACTGGACAAAAGGCCTGTTGATGATCGACTACTACAAATCAGGAAGAAATTTAGTCATTTAGGAAGGAAAAGTGGCAACCTCATCAGAAAATTATATTATTATTATGATTAAAAAGTTTGAGCAGACGAGAAAACAAACACAATATGATCATACCTTGATTTTTGACAGGTGTGACGTATCCTTCTTTCCTCCAGTCCACCTCGGCCGGAAGCTTCACGTTGCAGGGGGGCAGGAAAGTCGCACCACTTCGCGAGGTCTCATTGTTCATGTGAGCCCGCATTCCAAGATAGAAGTAGCGGTATTCGTTGAACGTCAAGTCTCCGAAATGGTTCATAGCCAGCGTGTGAGAATGGCCTTCACTATTGTGCTTTTGAATTTTCTAGATTAAGAATCAAAAGGGGAAAAATGTTGCTTGTTTTCGGGAAACACGTGAGATTGGGGGGACAAATCTGCATGTGGTCTTGGGGAACGTCATGGACGAGTTTTCTTGATTGATTTTTTATATGACCCGCAGGAATTCGATTTTTTAAAAAATGAACCGCAGGAATCAGTTAATTTTTTAAAATAACCTGCAAGAAATTAATCAATTTTTAAAGAGTGCCTCGTAGGAAATAATCACTTTCTGAAATGGCCCGAAGGAATCAGCCGAAATTCTTAAGGGGGTAGGAATCGGCTGGAATTTCTTGGGGGTAAGAATCGCTCGTCCATAGGGGGAATTCGGAAGAAAGTAGAACGTCCCTGGGTATGGATAACACAGGAGCGTGTTAGTAGCTTCCGCATTTGTTGCAACAAACTGCTTGTTCACATTACAAAGCTAACAGCTCCTTTTTTGGTTTTAGTAGCCCTTCGCTTTACAAATATCTTTTTAACTGTGCAAAAAGATCATTGTAACATTAACAACTATAAACGAACTCTATATGATGTAACCTACGAAGGAAATACTTCACATACAAACGCTTATTGCAAGATATACATAAATGAATACAAGAATTTCTCGAATTGTACTCAGTTTTTTTTTGCAATTCACTCTTTCGCTGTTTCGCTTCATTCCATTTTGCTGTTTCTTATTCCTGCGCCACATCCGAACTAAGCACCGCCCTATCGCACAGGGTGGAACCGTGCAGGTCTGAAATAATTTTAAACTTTAGAAAGGAACTTTAAAGCTATTATTTAATTTGTCACGGCTTACGTAACAGACCGGAGTCACCGGACGGAAACTTTGCAAACAAATACTTATGTTACGTAAGAACGAAAGAAAAGTAGATATATATACTCTGTCCGGGAAGAAAAGAGAAGAGAAACTGCTGAGAATTTCGAGTCTCTTACCTGCAGGTTATCATGCCAGATGGCTTTTCGCGCGGCCTCCTCGCTCAGCGTCGCGTAGCTTTTGCCGTGGAAGGACTTCCACGCATTCCACTCCAGATCCTCATCTTGTTTTTTCAGAGTAAACCCCTGAGAAACGGCAAGAAGCGCCAAGATTGCCACGAAAACCTTCATGTTCACAAACGTACAGCGTCGACTCTGATACTGAAGGGAATGCCAGGCACAGGACGAAGTGGCGTCTTTAAGGGACAGCGAAGTCACAAGACCGGGATGTGATTCATGTGGAGCTAATCACGAGACAGAATGATGACTTTTCAGTCTCTGCCAGATCACGTGCTTTGACTCATCACGTCAGTGTCACTCAACAAGTCTCTATTGCAAAAAGAAGCTGATTGTGCAAAAACAAAAAACAAAAACACTCCTGAATTATATAAATCAGCGAAAATAAAACTGCTCAAACGTTTTCGTGACTACTTGTTGTCTTTTGCACCGCAATCCTTTCTCTTTTTATCCCTTTCTATTCCTTTCATCTCAGTGAGTTCGTTGACATGAACCAGGCCGGGCCTGCTGTTGACCAATTATTAAAGATAAACGTTTCGATTCGGCCCAACCGTGACGCGATGCATAAAATTTCTTTCAATTTTGTGAACAAGTTTTAGCTTCGGCAATTTCGCTTTCTGGTTCACAACCACACCGTTGCGTTGAGGATCCTGGCATAAACGTAACTTTCGTGACATTAAAGTAACGTAAAACTTTGAATGGAGCGTGGCTCCCGTTCACCCGGACGGGAGAGCGAGACTGAATGCAGAAAATGGGGGGCGTGGTGGCGCGGAAAGTAAACATAAACAGGAATGTGAAGTAAACGCTTAGTTGGAAATGAGTCATGGAAAACGTGGTATAAAGGCGGCTTTGGGATAGAAAGATTGGAAAAAATACGGGTGAACAAGTGACTGAACGGTAGGGGGTTAGGTAATCTCGTTCCCAGGGCTCAAAAGAAAAGGGAAAGGCTCCGGGAACGAGGCTGCCCCCCGGGGATTTGTAATTATCCAAAGGTGACGACCATTATATTTGAACAATTGAAAAAATAGGCACCTGTGAGGTGCATGTGTCTACTGCATTTTTTCTTCTATTTTTTGAATAAAGAAATGGCATTTGCCACAGGCCACCCTCTTGCACCACAAGATAATTTGTGACATATTTCCGTTGACTTGAATCAGCTGGCCCGCTGCCAAAATGTCGCGTTGCATCTGTGTTTACGCTAACTGTTGTATAAGAAATGATTTTTTTTTTCTGGGGAAACTGGGGAAATTTAAGAATAGGGAAAACGCACACACTTAATGCAGGAACAGAGGGAATGATGCCCAGACATTGAAGGCATTTCACAGATCAAAACTTGGATCAGCACAAAGAAGCAAATGCGTTACCTCGATTCCGAGAGCGCCGGGAGGCGAGGCTGAACTACTGGAGAAATATAGGTTCCCGGAGATGAAGGTGCTTGAGGATGCAGTAGCCATTGATAGGAAATATGACTATTCAGTTGCCATTGGCCGTTTTTGTAAACATTTCACCGCACAGCCGTCCAAATAAAATTAGTAACGACAAGCAGAACTAGGCTCAAGTAAACTATATATTTATTTGAACTCGTACGCGAATGACCAAATGGAAGATTCACAAGGTGCTTCACATTTTACTGTCTCTGTCGACTGAAACATCTACACAAATAATAACTGGTCGACTTACGTACCGTTGCAACGTGTTGTCATATGTACACAGTTCATCAGGAAAATCGGGCAATGCATAGTACTGGCCAGAACCTTTCATTCGATCGTTTCCGGCACACATATTTCCAAAAACTGTGATTTGAGACAAAATTAACAAGGGGCTTTAGTTTCCCCAAAAGGGGCTCGATGTTGTTCTGCGTATCCGCGTCAAGCGTCCGCAGTTTTCCCTCGGCAAGGCAACTCGTCGCTCTAACTCCGTATCGGTTCAGTTGACGCCAGTTCGTCGATTCACAACACTGAAGAAACCTTTCGTTTGGCACATATTTCGAAAGCTGTGGTAAGTCATCCTGGTAAGCTTGAAGCAATTCATATGAAATATGCACTAACCCGATCGCCTCGCTGAAAACACTGTGACCTCATGGGTTTCTCGTGATCACAAGCTTGTCACGAACCAGCCTTTGCCGCCCTGTCATTGTTTCCTCGACCAATGGTGAAGTTCGTGTATAATCGGTATTCCAGTGCTTCCTTTCATTGGTCCCGAATATCAACGCGCGATCATTTATGGACTCTTACATCACATTACTTAGGCCCTGTTTACATGGAAGGAGGGTAACCCCCCCCAGGAGGGACACTCCCTTAAATTAAGCATGGGGGTGTGCCGCTGAGTCCTTGTGACCCTGACCCTGTTCCAGAGTAAAGAAAGGCAATTTTGCGACCCTGTTCCATATAAAATGATGCAAGTAGATACCCTGTTCCAGACTGGAGGTGACTCCACAAATCGGAAACGGTGGCGTTGCGTGATTTAAGCAACAGTTCAGAGCTGTTTTGCAGCGACAAACTCGACCATAAATCATCAAGGATTCTGGCGGGAAGAAATATCGACCTTGTTCCAGAGCCAGACTGAATGAAAAATATACCTTGTCTCAGAGAGAAACGGTGATTTGTATACCCTGTTCCAGAGTCGAAGAGGCAAAAAGTATGCCCTGTTGAGCGGCCGACATCCCCGTATAACCCATATATGGGAGTGCCCCCCCGGGGTGGGGGGGGGGGGGGGGGGAGGGCGGTCGCACGGGCAGGGGAGCCGAGAAAAAAACTATAAAATATAGCGCCCTTGTCTCTGGGCGAACCAGGCTTCAAGTCACGTGGACAAATGAAAAAGTTCTCTCAAAAGTTACTCATCCTACAAACCTTACACACTAGCGGCATTTTCAAGACTGTAACGTGTTAAGCATTACTGCAAAATTCTGAGTCGATACGAAGTCTCTATTGACAACTGTGGATGTTTGAACACCGTGACGGCAAAGCCGTGGTGCGTCACGCTTGTGGCCGCCTAAAATCGGTTGTCCAATACACACCATCTGATTCCGTCGGACAAGTGGGTTGCCCAATGGTTGCCCGATGGAGAGATGGAGAAAAGCGTACGGGCAAGGCACATGGAGAGAGACTTAGACATTTTTTAGTGTCGTTCTGAAAATTTATAATACCCAGTTAAGGACCGATGGTGAAAGTGATGTTCGTCGGACACGGTCGGTGACCGATGGTGTCGGATGGACGAACAGACAAGGTCCCCCAAATGCATTCGTCCGTCGGAGTCAGACGGAGGCAGTTTTACCATCGGACACGGTCGGACTATGCATTCGTCCGTCGGAGTCAGACGGAGGCAGTTACTATCGGACACGGTCGTGTAATGTGGCAGTTACTATCGGACACGATGTGTGGAGTGAGCAATTCCCACGCCTTAAATTAAAGTAGACTCAAATTTCTCTGACAAATCCAAATCTGTCCGGTAGGGTCACTACTGCTATTATTTACAAGAATGCTTACTGCACTTAATGTTTTTTTTGTGTAGAGCCGACGCAGACACGTGATTCGTCACGCAAGGGACATATTTTTGTGTAGAGTTTATGCAATAAACATTTTTTTCACTTTATCATGAGCGCATGATATTACGTTTTAAATTCAAAATGACATTAAAATGACTACACAGTCATGCGAGGAGCTTATTTTGACTCGTGGTCACTCGTGTGTTCTTTTGGTCACTATCGAACATGACCGTTGGCGATTATAAAGAAATGCATGTGGATTTTGGTCGTTCGCCGAGCGGCGGTCTTCGGGAACTTTTCATCTTACAAAGTGGCTAAATATGTTTAGTTGTACGTTATCTTACCTCTCTCCGAACGGAAGCTGAAAAAAATTTTCCAGCAAGCGCAGCGAGCTAACGTTCGGAGCGAGGTAAAATAATTATCTGTTAGCAGACCTGTTGAACGGTCAACCTCTATTGAACGGTCAGTTGGCTACCCCCGATGGTGACCGCTTAATAGAGGTTTGACTGTAATCGCCAAGGGTCATGATCATACATGTGGCAGACAGACAGACCCGCATCTTAGTCCCGTCGTGACAAGCGTTCGGAGTCCGAAAACAAATCGTGAAGATTTCGTAAAATTAGATTCCAGGTCCTTTCGGTCCAGGTGGAGAGGAACGAACGCTGACCAGCGGAAGTGACGTCAAAACTTTTCGTTCTGGAACGAGGATGAGTGATTGGAAAACTACTGAAATGTCGAAACACTACAGGATGTGACACATACAAATCAGTTATATTAGAAGATTTGGAGAAGAATACACGTGGACACAGCGAAATGTCGGGAAGAACGGCTCCGAGAGCTCTAGAAGCTGCTATCTCTGAACGACTTATTGGCCCTTGCCCGTCGCTGGTTCCAAATCCTGCTTCACCTCAAAATGTTGCTTTATTTTACGACTTGGATGAGTTTGAAGCCGGTTTTGATCGTGCTGCACAAGCATTCGGACCCGGTAAGGTTCTTTTTTTTTTAAATATCTAATAATGTCAGGGGTTCATTACTAAACCAAGACAAAGAGAACTAGTTCTTGCATGTTTTCCTGATTTCTCTGTTGGGCAGCTTCTAAGATACTTTTCTAGGAGACCATTTGTTACAAGAATTTTATAGGCCAGTACGAGGTTAAATGTATTGAACCAATTTGTCCATTGCGTATAGAATATAAGCGTCATTGGAATATCACCAGCTAGTTACGAACACTGGCTGGTTCTAATTTCCTTTTTTCTAATATTATTAGCTATACTAGTTGTAGCTTTCGCTAAGTGCCAACGAGAGAAAAAGAACTCGATGACAGAAAATGTGTGAAGTTCTTGTATAATCTATACAGGTCGCACACAACATTGGTAAACATTGAAATGGCCATGTTTACGAAATCAGATGAGAATATTCCCAAAGTCTCCAGGGAATCTACACCTTACATTATACACTTTTAAACCTTACATTACACTTTTAACAGCTCGATCGAGAATTTTTCTGCCTGCTGCAATACTTCGCGTGGCATTATGCTGGCCGCCTTGCAGGCCGACCGTCTTCGCTTGGCTTGCTACAATGCCGCTAGTGAGTGCATGTGTTAACCTTGTGCAAAATACTCCCTCCTGATTGGCTAAGAACGGTCACACCATAAATCAACATCTCTTTTCATTGGCTCTGTTGGCTCTAATATTTCTGGCCTCATAAGTGGCCCCTACCAAAGTCTCCAGGGAATCTACACCTTACATTACACTTTTAACAGCTTGATCGAGAATTTTTCTGCCTGCTGCAATACTTCACATGGCATTATGCAGGCCGCCTCGCAAGCCGACTGTCTTCGCTCGGCTTGCTCTTTCTCAATAAAATTTAGTGTTTAACTACAGCTAACATGGGATTGACTATAATTTATTAATTTTCTGCTGGCGCTTTTATTTTCATAAATTTGCTACGATTGACCTCAATAATAAATAATTTTCTAGAGTGGACTCTCCAAAATGCCATTTTCTGAGGCTGTATAAATAGACACTTGTATAAGTACTTTTGGTAACGTTTCCCTTTATTTCTTGACAGGATTTCTCCACGCCATGGCTGTAAAAGCTAATCCAGTCACCAATTTGTTGAAGGTTGTCAAAAAAAAGGTTTGTCCAGATGACTTTTGATAACAGATTTATGAAAAACACAGACCTGACTTCATCCTTTAGGTATTCCCCCCCCCTCAAACGTGCCATACATGTTCTAAATTTTTTACTTGACAAAAAGGTCAATGATTGTGTAATAACGTTGCCATATTGGTATCAATAACAGGCAGTATTGGAAGCAGCTAGACAGTTAAATAACAAACAGTTTCATATATAACATGCCTATGTTTAGTCAACTGATGCCATTTAAATAGAAATCTGCTGAGAAGTGGTCATGTGGGGGAGGGAGGGGGGTGATACCTTAAGTTTAAATTATCCTCTGCATTCTTTTTTGCCATTTAGCTACTTAATACCCCTCAAATATTTATCCCCGAGCGAAGTGAATGCAGCAAAATTGCCTTATTTGAAGACTCCAAGCGTGTCACCATCTCGAAATTTAATGTTTGTCAGTCAGTCAGTCAGTGTTGCATACGACTTTTTAGGCCAGGTGCCAAAGGCAATGACGTAATAATTATCGATTAGCGTCTCTGCCAGTGTTTTTACTGACATTTGGGGAAAAAAAAGTTTGAACGAAGCAATAATTGTACGTAACTGCGTTCACGAAAATGAATTTGAAAACTGGAAATCTTGAAACAGAACGGTCTCGCGAAGCTCATCTCCAAAAGAGAAGGGAACAGGCATGGGCAAGGCGAAATCGTGAAATGATCGAACAGTGCCAAATACGTCTAGAGAAAAGACGACAAACATGTTATAACCGACAGCATCATGAAAGGAAGCGCGCTGAAGAAACGGCTCCACAAAGGGAACAGCGCTTGAAAGCAAATCGGGAGCTTCAGACGCCGTTTTGTGTTAAACTCAGATACTTATTTGGAAAGGACAAGCAACAAAGGTTAGTCAGTGGAAAGCGAGCAATCACCGTGACAAATATATTTTACCCGTATCTTGTAACTCAATCACTTCAAGAATGTGTTAATATCTGTATGCTGATCATTTTCCCTCGAAGTATTGTTTTAATACGCTTCTGTCGCCAGTTTCGGCTACCGTATTTGCTCAGAGCAATCAGAACTTGGAGTCTTGAATGATTTAGTCAGATGTCTTATTTTTTCTGTCAAGACTAAAACTGTGGTTGCGGCGAGAATTGTTCACAAACCCTTAGAAGTATGACTAGGTCTGAAGTCCGTGTATAATTTGAAGTAAACCGTTCAAGTTTTGACTCTTTTTTTCAATGCAAAAGTATAACACACACCATGTTCTTTTTCTCCTTCCTTTGCGGTGTAGCACTCGACTTTGAAGAAACGATTGAGTCAACATTTTGGTAAAACAAAGGCTACTCTTGTTGGGAGTACCAAAGTAAAAGTCCCATCAATGGCAGAGTGAGGGGGTATCTGCGATTATCATATTTCTAGTACTCCAAGGGTTATCAATAATATTGTGTAACAGGCACCACTAGGTGAATTAACAGACTTATGGCGAACTGAGAAGCCAGCTTAAATTTGTAACATCCAGTCAGAGAACTAAGGCCTGGGGCAAACACCTTACTGCACATAAGCTGAACTCAATGCAAATTAGCTCTAATAATGGATTTTGCTCATAACTAGTTATGATAGTTTACTTTGTGTTACTTTGTTTTATTGTTGTGTTATTGTTGGGTACAATGTTAACCCTAAAGCAGAGCTTGGTCTTTCCATAGTGAAATCACCAAGTTGGTCCCACAAACATCTTCATAAAGTAATCATTCTGAATTAATGACAAAAGGCAAGCAAGTTGTTGGATTAAAATTACACAATCAGAAACATGTTTGCCTGAAAACTTCAGTCATCCATGTGGAAACCTTTCAGTCTATTAAACACATGTTTTTGAATATACTTTTGTATCAGTACCACAGGTACACCTGTAGCCCAACCTCAAAGCATAAGTCATGTGACATGTGACCATTAATTGTTTTGCGTAACAATGACGGTTTGGAATTTATAAGGAAATGTATGGGAGATTGGGTGAGCTTCTACCACTCATGTAGTCAAGCTATGTAACTGTTGCAAATACCATCTTTAACAGGGGCATGGACTTGAATGTGCTTCAATTGGAGAAGTCCTACATGGTGTTGAAGTTGGATTCTCTCCAGAGAATATTGTGTTTGATTCACCTCTCAAAACTTTGCCAGAATTGAGTAAGTGCAGCCCAGTAATTATTGCAAGATAAAACTAATATTTACATAGCAAACCTTCGATACTTGTATTTTTGTTGTGCAACAGCCTAGCTTGTAGTGTCATTAATGCAATTTATGAAATGTTTGTAGAATTTGGACCTTTTTCATCCCTTAGCCATATAAATACCTCTGAGTGCAATGTGTGAGAAACCAACCCAAAATAAAATTGGAAATAATGGTGAATAAAAATTGTCACAGTTATGTTATATGAGTATTGTACTGCTTTGAACCAATATTACATAACAGTATTTTTACAGTAAATCCTGAAAAGGTTGTCCAGTCCAAATATATAAACATACAAATATATCTGTCATGTGAACATGTTAAACTATTGTGTTTTGAACTGTAAATACTCAAAATGTTCTTTGCTTTACCATTTAAAGTGCTCTATGATCATTTTAGTAAACAGTGATTTTTTTCTACCAAATTGGTAGTTAACACCCAAAATTAGAAGATCACCAAAGTGCATTTTCATATGATGAAGGAAAGTGAGCTTTTTCTGCATTTGAGATCTCTGTATTTTCCTGCTGTCATGTTCCTGCAACCTGGTTGCAGCAACTTGAGAGAATGATGTTACAGCTGAAATTATTTCAGCTCTGACATCATTTTCTCAAGTCGCTGTAACTCACATGGCTAATTCCTCATATGAACTGCGATATTTTTCACTGGATGAACTACTAATGGTATTCACTTTGAGCTACAGTAACAACCATATATTTATAGTTTTGTGTCATTTTCAGAATTTTGTCTAGAGAAAGGAGTTCACCTAAATGTTGACAATTTTCAAGAGCTGGAGTGCATTACTGAGTTGATTTCAGAGATGGGGTACTGTGTCTTGTTCCTTTTTCACATTTTGTCTTTCTTTTTATATTTGGGTACAGTCTCATCATTTTTGTTGCTAAAAAGGGGAGTTTGATGAGTAACTGTAATCTTTAAAATGTTATTTTTTTATTTTGTGTAATTTGCAGAGGCGTTACAAAGTCCACTGTCGGAGTGCGCATCAACCCTGATCTTGGGGTTGGAGAAATTGCAGCCCTCAGGTGAAGTTCTCTGATATTTGAAACCCAGCAGACTTTAGTCCTGCACCAAAATATCCACCTAAAAATTCCATTAGCTTGATATCCAGGACTACCTAAAAATTTTGTAAATGGGAGCTTCCTCGATCTTAAATATTATTTATTATTATTGTCAATATTGTTAATAGTAATATTATTACTATTATTATTATTATTGCTGCTACTTCTATTATTGTTATTATTACTATTAAACTGTATATTTAAAACAAAATAAACAATATTATTACACGACTAGACTGCTGAGCGGGCCGATACAGAAAATCCACCAATCAGATCGCTCCTTTGCCGGTCTGATATTTTCTAAGTATCAGACCGGCTGTATCAGACCGGGTATGATCACGAAAGATTACGCATGTTTTTCTGAGCTGAAAAAAATTATCAATATGGCAGACCAAGCTCGGGTAATAAAGAATATTAAATGTCCACATTTATAACGGAAACGGAAATGAAATTTGAAGAAAACCATACAAGTGCGGCTGTCAAATTTGATGAGTATTTGACGTTTGCAGCCAAGGTGAATCGTCGAGTCTGCAGCTAAAAGTTTTTGTAGTTTGAATTCTTCTTATTGACTTGTGAATGGTGAAGAGGATAACTGGTTGAGTTCTGCGGAAAGTAGCATGGGGAAGTTAATGCAGAAAGTTTTTATGTTGAAAGTAACTTGCTGAAACGGATGGCAACGAACAGAGTCGCTCGCAAAACCCGACATTGTCTTCTTCAAAGTTAAGCGAAAGATACAAGTTCTCTTCGGAGCCAGAAACAATCTTCATGTAAGTCAGTAGCCTTTCAGTCCTGAATTCTCTAACTTCTCGTCTCCAAAAGATGTAAATTTTAATTGCTTGTCGTTCCAACAAAGTTTCCTGGGACTCTTACAGGACTACTTTCAAAATGGTGGCGGCGGTGACCGCCATTTTGTTTTGAATTCATGAGTTCGCCGAGATGCGTATTGAGCTGAGTAGCAGGTAAGGATTGGCGTTTAATTGTTTGTTTTCTTCGATAGTACAGAGTAAAACTGGTCAATCTTCGTGGACTTATGATGCATCCGCAAATTATAGTTTTTGTCTTTCATCCCACTCGTTTTACTTGTTTCCTTTGGCTCCGCTGAAGTTGGTGGTTTCTCCTGTACTTTTCTATGACATTTTGTTCACATAAATAAAATAAAAAGTGTAGATCGGGTCTGTATGCCCTAAGCTTGCAAGATTTGTACTCTGAAATTTCTTGTTTACGACTTACGCACGGCATAAAATTTTACCGATCGGTGCAGGTTTCAATGATCACAAAGTCGTGTAATAAATCTCTTATTGACCGAGTTTGCTCGGGACCGTACTGGGAGAATATCGGCCCTCGGTCTTTTTTGTACGGACCTCGCTGCGCTCGGTCCGTACTGTCAAGACCTCGGGCCGATATTCTCCCAATACGGCCCTCGCACTCGGTCAATAAGATATATATATTAACATTGCAAATGTTAATGAATATTTTGACCATATCCAACTATTTCAGTTTATCATTATGTATCCTAATACACATTTTTCAGACCACCTGATGGATGTGTTAATTTACTTGATTGGATTCATGCCCATCAGTTGAGCATGATAAAGTACCGTAATGCTCATGCAGAACTATGTTTTATACCTTGAACAATGGGCATGTTGGAGATCATTACTTTCACCATGATTGGCTTTTCTAAGGCTATATTTATACTTAGGTGAAATACATTTAGGATGTGTGGTAGAACAAGTTTGATTCAGTTTGATTCAATTCGATTTGGTGCAGATTTAGTGAGATTCTTTCATCACCTATTTCACCTAAGTAGTTTTAGAATGGCCAATCATCATTTTAGTTGGTTTATTCATGTTTACTCCTCTCATTGATACAATAATAGCAAATATGCTGTAGGTTAATTCCTATGCAAGCAGAGTGGGAAATATCTAAAAGCATCCAAGACACCATACAAAGGGTATCTCCCGGCAGCACTATACAACTTAATAAACAAACAATAAATAACCATTTTCCTAATTTCAAAACTTCAATTATCATATGTTTAAAATTATCTAGATTTCCATCATATTAGTTTGTGTAACTAACATCAGCTTAATGTAAGTGGTTGTTTTGTCTGTCACAGTGTCTGTACACCTGATTCCAAGTTTGGTGTCCTGGTAGGTGCCACTCATGAGTTCTTGTTGTTTTTTAATGTGTATTGCTTGTTTATGTGCCAAAAAAATTACAGACAAGGTTATTGTAGGGTTGGAATTTGGGGATAGGGAAAACAAAGTGAAAATGACTAAGCTGAAACACTTACAATGTACTCTTTAGCTTAA
Organism: Plumapathes pennacea; assembly: GCA_964036295.1. Classification (NCBI taxonomy): domain Eukaryota; kingdom Metazoa; phylum Cnidaria; class Anthozoa; order Antipatharia; family Myriopathidae; genus Plumapathes; species Plumapathes pennacea. Next base: position 24,501,522 of record OZ038463.1, on the reverse strand, counting down.
CTGTACTATAAATTTTGGTCTGCTTATTTTAAACTCCTTTTATTGTTGAACCCAAATCTTAACTGTTAAAATGTCCACTGAACACTCAAGGCCCCCCCCCCCCCCCCCAACAGTATATGTTCCCCTCGAATAAGAGCCTCTCCTCTGAGCCAAAATTTGAAATAAGTGCCCTCCATTGAATAAGCACCCCCTCCCCTCTTCCTTTTTCTCTTATGTTTGAAAAAAATGGTAATTAAATTAACACCATTGAAATTGAAGTGACGTTTTGTGAACAAGTTTGGCGAACTAACTAAACGAAAATAACTACAAAGTGTGTCGCTATTAGGACTATATGAACGGCTTACATTATGTTGTTATTCAATGGGCCAATGTTACAGATTGAAAAAATTAATGATTATCTGGCCACAATTTGCAAAAAAAAATAAGTGCCCCCCTTCGAATAAGCCCCCCCCCCCTTGTCTTATCCTAAATTTGAAATAAGTGCCCAGAGATTTACTTATTTGAGGATTTATGGTAGCTGTTCAAATGAAAGCCCTTAGTAAGTCAGTGCTCACATTGCTTTTATGTACCTCTATCTTGCCAGTTAACAGATGACACACGGCCTGAAGTCATTGACTGGTTTAGGAAAAGACCCTGGCTGAACTGCATCCATATCCATGTTGGTTCTCAGGTATTCAAACAATATTATTGTAATGTGTGCTTGAAGAACAACAATGATGTGCTGCAATACTTTAGTTGTCAACATTCCTGAGTTACTGGTATAAATGACTCTTTGTTTCTGCAGGGATTTGGTATTAAGCAGCTCTCAGGTGGTGCGAGAGTTGCTGTTGACTTTGCTTTGGTAAGTGGCTGGATTTATGTATACAAACATATGCTGCAAGCTTTTATGTAACAATGTTAACCATAAGGTTATTTGACCAGCCAAGAATACTTCCACTTTAGGGCCCAGTTATGTTTAAAGCACGAGTTATGCTAAACCATTTGGTTTAGGTTTGAACTTTTGTGTGTTTGGCTGTGTCACTCAAAACACTTTTCCTTGATGTATTTGAGTAGAAATGTTGATGTTTGTTTCGCAAGCGATTAAGGCGTACTGTAAAAAATAAAGATACAATTTAGGTATGATCATTCAAATGAACGTTCTTATACAGCACTAGTGCTGTAACATTGTTCAAAGTTGTTGTGTAGTTGAGGTTGTACCTGCATGGTTTTGTTTTTTATTTCAAAGTCTATGAAATTTGAAATGGTTTAAAGTCGAGCAAAGTCTTTACATTCGAGTCTTTTCTTCCATGTTAGGAGATCAATAAGGCGATAGGAAGAAATCAAGTTGAAGTGATTGACATCGGTGGTGGAATGCCGGTGAGTGAGCACTCTGTGACTGAATTCTTCTCAGCTTCAGAGCCTGGCAACCTGGCCGGGGGAGCTGGGGGGGGGGGGGGGGGGTTGGGGGAGGGGAGGGAGGGAGGGGGAACTCGCATATAAAAAAGGACGGGATGCTCATCGTACCGCTCAGGGGTCAAAATCACGGGTTTTGGTACCGCTTAGAGTTCTCAACAACAAACGCTGACATTTCTATGTGACGTGGTACCGTTTAGGGGTCGGGTGTCAGTCGACTGAACATTTACTGTTTGAAAACAGCAAGGGATAAAGTGCTTAATGATATTATATTGTTTATAGCAATTAAAGGCATCTAAACTGTAAATGTTTGGTATACTTTTATTGGTACCTTTAAGGGGTCAAAATAAGCTCAAGCCACGCCCGTTTTAGTACCTTTTTGGGGTCAAAACGAAAATCCCGACGAGCAACCCCTGTCATTTTTATGTGATTCCCCCCCCCCCCCCAGTCGATACTTGTATCTGCGTGTCCACGATACGCCGTGAGCTACAGACAACCCCTCCCCCTAAGTTTCTTAAGCATTCAATATCACGCACATACGCAGTGGGACCACTCGCCTGAGAAAGAATTCATCATTTATCGCGCGCTCCAAAACTGAATCCCGACATTCCATGCTGATGACGTAGTATGGAGCGCGCAGATATTCATCGCTCTCCGCCGCGGGCTGTCTCTATGTAATGGTTTAAAATTTTGCTCCTTACCCCCACCCCCCTGAGTCTGCGGAACGGCAGCTTCAAATTGAGGCACACTTGATGATTCTTTGTGACATGTCAGCCGTTTTTTTATAGATTAATGTATTTCTCTCTTTTATTTTTTTGCGCCAGGTGAACAGAAAAGACGACTCCGCCAGTCCAACGTTTGAAGAATATGCTCAAATGCTAAGAGTAAGTTGGCTCAATGCGCTGGAGAATAAGCTACGATAGACATGTTTTTGATAACTTGCCAAAAGGCTGAAATACTGCAAACAGCTTTCTTCTGGGCATATTGTTGGGAGCCCTATGAGAAAGCTTGGTTAGCGTACACGGCTTTAGTCAAGCGCCCAGATGGATTAAGCCATTTCAAGGCAGCCTTCATCTTTGCCGTTTGTTCGAGTGAAACCAGTTTCGATTTCTTTCTAAAGCGTTACTTTTGAATAATTCTGTTGTATCTCCTGTGTGAAACAGGATGTTGTTCCAGAATTGTTTCCAGATTACGGAATTTTCAAGCGTGTCATCACAGAATTTGGACAAGCGTTTAATGCCAAGGTGAGTTGACGAGATCACACCTAGCAACTGAAGGACGTACACAAGGACTCGTTAAGGACTGTGCGTTACGTGCTCGTGCATTACGTGTGCGTGCGTGTGTTCATGCGTTACTTGTGTTACATGTTGCGTGCGTTAAGTGTGCGGGTGTTGTGTGCGTATGACTTGTGTGTTGGTACATCACGTGTGCGTGTGTTGCGTGTGTGGTACATGTGTGTGTGTTCCTCTTTCACGGCACAAACTGAATATCGTAAAGCTAATGTAAGTAAACTGTAGATCATTTGTATAAGCTGTGGGATGCGGAGCAAATTTGGCTGTTGTTTTCTTCCTACTGTACATTTGACTTCTCAACTGTCAAATTACATCAGACTCTGTAACGACAGAAATTAGAACGCTCGATGAGTGCATTCTCGTGGCAGTGTTAATGTTTTTATCGCATATAAATATGCGCTATTTTTCTTTTCAATTTCAATGGTAAAAGAATCTGTGGTTTGTTATCATCAGAGTGGCTGGCTAGTGAGTAAAGTGGAGTACACAAAGTTGGTGGGGCGAGGCATCACTGTCGCCCTCATACACGCAGGAGCAGTAAGTGAAAACTAAATAGTACACGTGAAATTATCACATAAACCGTGCACTCTCTGATGGTATTGCTTTAAGGGAGGGGGGTACTCCTCAGAATTTTGGCTTGGAGTGGGGGTTTGCCGCACGGCTTTGTATACCATGCCCTTATTTTTGCTGAACCAAAATGTTCCATATCCTTTTTCAGAGCTGCCCCTAAGCATTCGTAACCAATATTTGTCGCCTCTTGCTAAAATCAAATACCCTGTTCCAGATTAAGAACCTCAAAACATTACCCTTTGGGACGGTACATACTCGTATGGCTTATGTATAGGAGACGAGGGTTGTGAGCAAGTGTCACAGGGCCCGGTTGTTCAAAGCTCGGTTGAAGGGGCAGTGTCATGAGATGCGCATGCGCACGCGTTTCGTCGAGTCTTGTGAACATTCGCCCAGTCAATGAGTGATCGAGCGGCAGATCCACTGCCGTTGTGGACGCCATCTTGGATTTCAAACTTGAAAACATTAGGAGAATGTTTTCAAGAGTCGATCAAACGCGCGCGCATGCGCATCTCATGACACTGCCCCTTTAAAATCAAATACCTTGATCCAGGTTCAAAACCTCAAAACAGTACCCTTTGGGGCGGCGGCTGGGGATGCGAATAAGTTGCACAGGTCGATATGTTGTTGGTAAATGATCAGTGCATGGCCGGCATGTGGTGGAGGACGCAGCTCCTGTAGACTGCGAGAGACATATTGATAAAACCGCACTATGACAGGCGAGGAAATAAACACAGTTCATCACAGCAGTTTGTCTCTCCGCAGGATTTGTGTATGAGGACTTGTTACCTTCCCGGTGTGCAGAAATACGAGGTAAGAGGTTTGTAGATACAGTAAGTGCTGTTTCTTTGGCCACATCCGCTAGATTGGATCGATTCAAGCTACATGCAAGCTAAGTGTGAGCAGTCGACGTTTTCCTGACTCGATCGAGCTATATTTTGACAGTGTAAACGCGTCACACCAATCTTAATACGTTTGAAAACTCCTTCTAACGGTTACCTGACAGCAGTAAGGGAGCTTAAAGTAAAGGTAAAGTGATTTTATTTAACGTCGGTAGTTCCGTCAGTTCTGAGAACTGTTATCAATGGAAGCCGACGGTGCGCCCTCTACCCCCCCCCCCCCCCCTCTTTCTTTGTCAGTGCTCCGTTTTGAGGGTATTTATAGCTCAAGCTACACAGAACAGAGAGGAGTCTAAACAGAAGTTGAAGTTACTGAGAATCGAACCGTGAACCTCTCGCTCCGAAGGCCGCGCACTAACCAACTGAGCCACTCCTGCTCCTAGGAGCTTGTTACGTCGTTTTTTGTCAATACCTGAATTTTTTGGACAATCAAAGTTTCTACATTTCTTGCTGTTTCGATTTTCTTGAACAGAGACGCGTGCAAGTTTTTGACAGCAAAGGAAAACCAAAGAACGGAAAGGTATGTACATTCTACCGTATTCTCCCAGAAACAGATAACAGAGAGATAAGGTTGAAGTGAACTGAACGTTAATGTGTTGGCTTTCTGAAGAAAGTCGATGCTGTTATCGATACTCACTACGTCACTTTCATGAATACATTGTCTCTGAGTGGCTGAGAGTGCGCATGCGTGCGTGCGTGCGTGGTTGTATTAGTATTAGTATTAACAGTGTCAAGGGTTAAAGTGTTGATTTTATTTTAGGGAAGTCTTCACAACATTGCGGGACCTCTTTGTTTTTCTGGGGACGTGGTCAAACGAGAGGTTATGCTCCCCAAGGTAAGTTACGAAATATGTGACAGAGTATCTTCATGACGTATTGCACCGAACTGTTTGAATAATCGATACAATTCTTGAAATGTAATTCAACAATTCTTAAAAAATGTTGTATCCGTCGGCCGTAAATCTTTTGATTCGAGTTTGTATATATGCGCTTAAACAATGACCGTGAGAAACTGACTGTTTAGAATGAATTTAATTCCCGAGCCCTGCGAGGGTACTAATCACTACACTGATTCGCATTGTATGGTGAACGTGCGTGCGAGATGGACCTCTTGGGGCCGCGCGGCATCCTTCCCCTGCTACTGGTTACTACACGTGGCAGATTTTCACCAACAACTGTGGCCGCGACAAGACAATTTAATAGTTAAAGAACGGGAAAGGGGAGTGCCAATTGTATTTCTTCGTGTTCTAACCTACACAGTTTTTACGACACTCCGAACTCTGCATATTCTATCCAGTCGCGATTTACGGCTGGCACATTCTTGTATAAAAGTACACAAAATCCTCCTTAGCTGAAATAGTATGTTATGCCGTGTTTCTGATCTGCCGGGAATATTTCTTTATTGCAGATAGAAAAGAACGACTATGTGGTCATCCATGATTGTGGAGCGAACTCTGTAGCGACGTTTTCACGGCATTGCAGCCGACTGGTTCCGTCTGTCATAGGTACTGTTATCTTCTCTGCTTTGAGAATGCCACGTAATTTGTGGTTCTAGAATACCGGAGATGCTATTACGGTTAGAGAGCACATAGACATTTGGAGGTTGTTTGATGTTAGCAGTTGTTTGTCTCCCTTTGAACGAGTTTTTCGTCTCGTTTTAGGGTATCGTTGTCAAGCAGATGGAACCGTGAAACTGGAAGTGTTGAAGGTAAAGTGAAAGTGCTTTATGTATGTATGTTTTGTTTATTAGATTCTTTTATTTGACAATATTTAAGCTTCCCTCCTTTCCTTGGTTTTAGGAAGCTGAAACAGTGGACGATCTCATCACGTTTTGGCGAGGCGCCTCTGTCAAAAGCGCTTAGTGCCCTCCCACCATCGCGCAGACGTGTTGTACAGCTGGGGCCTGGAACGAAGACTGGACAAACAACGCAAACAACTTGTCTACGATTGTCTACGAGCTTCATCACATATAATCAAACCTCGAGGTGTTTTCTAAAACCAAAAACAAATCTGCAAGAAAGCGATTGTTTGGTGACAGGAAATGTAAAATATATGTTCCTTTCGGTTTCTGGAATAAAAAGATGCTGTGATAAGATAAAAATTCTTATTATCTTTTATGCGTAAACGTGAACATTTAGCACATACTTTCAAAAGAAATTGAAGCAAGATATTAAAATACCGAGACGTTGTTTTGTTTAAATATCTAGGGAGGTAAAATATAAATAACGTCACTAATTGGGCAATAACCCAGTAAAGTCTTCCATGATAGTTTGAACGTCTTCCAATCTATTTTGTATTTTTCCAAAATAGCTCAAACTTGAATAGTTTGTTTTGCTTGTCTAACGAAAGCTGTCACTCTTCGCAGTGACGTCTCTTCGTTCTCTGGAAGAACTGACCTCGGGGGACCAGGGTAGTCCGCACTCAAAATCGACTCGTAAAGTGGCTTAAACACACAGTACACATGTATTCCTGGAAGGGAACTCCGACATAAAAAGACGGGGATGCTCGTCGGGAATTTTTGTTTTTACCCTTAGAGGTACTAAAATGGGCGTGGCTGGAGCTTATTTTGACCCCTAAAAGGTACCAATAAAAGTATACCAAGAATTTAAAGTATCGATGCCTTTAGTTGCTGTAAAGACCCTACAATAAAGTTCATTCGACTGACACCAGACCCTTAAACGGTACCTCGTCACAAAAAAATGTCAGCGCTTTTTGTTGAGCACCCTAAGCGGTACCAAAACCCGTGATGACCGAGGTACGACGAGCATTCCCGACCTTTTTTATATGGGATTCCCACCCCCTCCTGGGACATCTATTCCGTTTGGAAGTGCAGGTTCTGCTGTAACGATACCATGAATTGAACTATCATTGTCATCTATATAAACAATAAACTACTTTTGACCTCGGAAATATGCACGGATAATTGTCCGAGGATATTATCTGTTCCGAGAAGCGAAGAGTTGTCCGAGAGCGAAGCTCGAGGACTGTGAAGCTTTTTGAAGCTTTTGGGACTGTGAAGCTTTTTGAAGCTTAATTTTGGGACTGTGAAGCTTTTTGTAGCTTTTGGGACTGTAAAGCTTTTTGGTGCTTTCTGGAAACTGCTTTTCCGACCAATGAATTGATGTCCTCTGTAGTCATCTCGTAATTTTTTTTGTGAGTGGATAAATAAAACTGCGCTCGGATATTGTCAATAAACAGCGTTTGTTCGCCAGGCGGGGGTTATTCGCTGATAACGTCCGCTCGACGTTATTCGGTCACATGTCACGATTCCGCCAATCACGCGCTGGAGGAAATATTTGGTGGATCATAAGCTTGTTATCTTTCATGGTCGTCCTTGCTGTGTGATGACGTGAAGATGAACATACCATTTTTGTCAAAACGCAGGAAATGTAATGAAAATGTAATGAAAACGTATAACTTATTTCGAAACGAGGTTTCGAGGTCATCTCCAGCAGACTTGTGGACATGGGCTGATGGGTCTCGCGTGCGACTTCTACTTGGGTCGTTGGGGGGAACCCTTTACTTCCTGCCCCCCACCCCCACCCACCCAGTAACTCCCAGTTACCGCCCTCAAGATTAACCGGAAGCTTCCTTGCAATTTTACCGGAAATTGCGTTTACCGTCTCCGGTATACTTCCCGCCCCCTTTCTTAGTAACAGACGATGAACGCAATAACATCTCGGCATAAACGGCACAAATTCAGCAACTTAAAAAGGGTAACGTTACAAAGACAAGGATTTGTATTGCTTCCTCGCCGTTCCCGTTCTGGTTTGTCACAACGGCATACAGTTAACTCAGGCCGTGGTCACACTACGCTAGAACAGCTCAGTACGCGGGTATGCGCAGAAGATAATTACAAATCCAGCGGGCTCCTGGCTTCCGGCGGGCACCGACAGCAAATAAGGCTTTGAAGTGATCTTAGCCGAAAGTTCCATATTTGGTAGTCTCGAAAACTCCCGCCAAGATTCCCGGTCCAATCGTCTGAAACTAGTTCCATTTCTCGGGTCGCGCAGCGCTGGCCCAACCATGAATCGACGGAAAGGACATATATATATATAATATAATGACAGTCGCCGACAGCCAAATAAGTCTTCTGTATGTTGATGATCGAGTGCAGAACCAAGCCAGATCGCTCCGACTTGGTGTAAAGCTCACGATGGACGAACTGGACAGACCAAACGTACTTGCTACTGACGTTCGCGCTCCGATTGTCGGCTACGAAGTGGTTGAACAACGAGAAAAATTCACGGTACGTTTGAACGAGGTCCTAAAGAGTGTTTCTTGCGAATAAGCTTCTTACTAACTCGACAAAGGCATGTTTACGGTATGAGAGTCCTTGATCCTTCCAACCGCATCAGACATGGAATTACAGCTAATGGGCGCCCCGTGAATAGATTTGTTGTCTTCTATTTGTTTGTTACTGTAGTACTACTCTGAAAGTGACTCTTGAGAGGAGTCATCAGATACCAGAGATAAGTAAACGTGCTCTTGACGAATATATAATGCATTTGATATTGGCCCGTAGATTTCTTCGTTTCGTTGTACTTTATTTGTATCGTTTATCTCCTTTCGTCTGAGTTTCGTATACATTTTTCTTGTACAGGTTTATAAAATACAAGTATCCGCCTACGGGAAAAGTTGGTTTGTCTTTCGACGTTACACAGATTTTGAGCGTCTGAACGCAAAGGTAACATTATCACGTGACTTGGAAATGTTTATTATACCCCCTCCCCCTCGATATTTAGTTTTATTCAACTTTTGGGCCAAAAAGTGGACACCTTTTTGCTGTTATTTTTATTGCTATTTTTTACTTTTACTTTTCCTTTGTCCATGTGTATCTGATCAAAACAACAGGGTTGATCATGCATGTAAATATTGGGATTTTGAACACAAGAAAATAAATCTTCAATATACAGTAGGCCTCTTATGCACCCAGGTGTTCAATTTTTCTGAGAATGGGGCTTATTTACAGAATTTTGTGGTATGCAACCACCTCTCATAAGTGTACACCTAAAATATCGACACCATGCTGGCTGATCATGGGAGGTTCCACAGTTTCTGCAATGGTTTTCTTTCTATTATCTAAAATTGCATAATTTTTATTGCAGCTTCAAGAAGCATTTCCAAACTTCAGGATAAAGCTTCCAGGGAGAAGATGGTTTAAAGACAACTTTGATAGTGACTTTCTCAAAGCACGAGCTCGTGGTCTGCAGTTCTTTGTTTCCAACATCATGTATCATGCTGACATATGGCAAAGGTAGTTTTGGCAAAGAGTTCAGGTCTTAAGCCCTTGCAGATTTAAGTTTGAAAAACTTGTGTATGGACTTGTGATTCTTTGCAGAAATTGTGTACAGTCAAATCTCTCTTTACATCTATAATATGGACACCTACAGACAGCGTTCTTAGTCCAGGCAAAATGTCCATGTAGAAACCTCTATAATACGAACCCTCTATATCATGGATAACGAACAGAGTGATGTTATATCAATGTCCTGTATAATAAGGACAGTTGTCTAATACGGACACTCTGGCCCTTTGGTGTTCTTATTAAAGAGGTTTGACTGTACTGGTGAATAATATTTAGTAGAATAATATTTGTCTCACTCTAACTAGCACTTTGTGTGCTATCACATATTACTGAGGGTAAATAAAAAGAGGTTATTACACAGGAAGGAGTGCAATACAGCAGGAGTATTTTTACGAGTTGGTTTTATGCAGGCTCAAAAAAATAAAACTGATGGGTAAAAATACAGCCATATTGCACAACTTATTGTTTATTATATAACAAATGAAGCAGGGCAAACGTTCTCGCCGCTTGCAAAATGGAACAAAAAAATGACGCGTTTGTATACTTTGCTTGCACAAATTGATCAAGTAAGCTAATAAACCAGAGTTGATCTGGTTCCTGATGAGTGCAATGCACTTCCATCTTTGCACTTGTTTTGGCCTTTATTTGCACTCAAAAATGTGAAATTGTGCAATAAAGATTATTATTTTTATTTTATAGTGTGGACTTGTGTGCAAATCTGAGCTCAACCAAAGTCAAAAACAGTTGTTCCATTAGTTTGTGACAAAACAAAATGAAAACTTGAATTGACCTGCATCAACTTGCAAGTCTCTTGGCCCGGGCTTTATGCTTTTTGCGCACCAAATAGTGTCTTTTCAGGTGAAAATATTACAGCTGTTTTTGAGCTTACTCATACAGTTCAGTGAGCTGGGCTCATTGCAGTTACTATGTCCCTCCTGGTTTACTATTATAACAAGACATAATTTTGTTACAGTATATTTGTTCTGGTTTATAACTGTTTTGTTTTTGCAGTTATGTCTTCTCTAAGCTGACCTGCTCTTTTATGTATCACATCCATAAATATCTGCCTACTGTGCTGTTGCCAGTTCCAATCATATGAATGCATTACTTGGTTTGTTTGAAATTTGCAGCCCAGAAGTGAAACAGTTTTTTTGCCTTGATGACCCCCCTGGACCATATGACAGCTTGGAGCAGAGCAGGGTGAGGCATCACTCTGTTACGTAAAGCACCAGTACTGTATTCAGATATAGATGCATTGCCTAGTATTTAATCCTTTCGTTCCCAAGAATGATCAACTTCAATTTTCTCTATTCAGTCTCACGCCAGAGATATATCATAAAGTATGGAGAATTTGGCATTTCATACCTTGCTCAAATGACAGCTAAACATAAATTCTCTTTTCATCACTCATACATTTTCATATTTTATGGTTGGGAGAATTTGTGTTTTGAGCTTGGGAGTTGAAAGGTTAAACACTGGCGTTTGATGCCCTCCCTTGCCCGGGGAGGCAGGAATTTAACCAACCGCTCTTACCTGGGGTGGGGTATTTGACCACAACCACAGAGGGGTGGGGAATTTGAACTTGTTGCCTCTATTTGCCTGCACATTATGCAAAAGTGGTTTAGCTGTACGTACTGTGTGTAAGTGTTTGTTTTGTCTAAATTGAGAGGCTTATCAGTGCATGTTTCAAGCACATTATTCATTCATCAAGGATCAATCTTCGATGTTGCGCCTTTACGATAAAAACAACTCACAATAAAGCGTTGCTTCGCTTAGGGTATGGTTTGAAACCTTATCATATGATATGATAAATGCATTTTGTGACCGTATGGTTTAAAAAAGAAACATTAGCGACTTTACCCTTGGCATGTCGGAAGGAGTCATGGTGTTTCTTGTCAACAATTCTGTGTCAATTCCCTGTCCAGTTTTTTCCATAAGTCTGCTTCAGTCTTGCAAATCACTCATATTTACTTCCTTCTAAACCATCGGATACAATTGCTAAAGAAACAATATTAATAACCAACTCTGCACCACTATCAAGCTTGCATGAGGCATGACTTTTACAAAAACAAGTCAATTTGTCAGACGTTTATCTGTTTTTCAGGGCTATATTTTGCCTCAGGGTGGGGCATTTGACCACTAAATTCATCCTTGAAACAGGGCATTTGAACAGTTGTTTTGGCCTGAGTGTGGGGAATTTGGATCATGGTAGGTTAGCAAGCCCAGCTTCTACTGTACTTGTTCACATTCAGGAAATGCCCTGCTTGTATCAAGTTCAAATCGGTGTGTTATCTGAACTTGATACAAGCGGTGCATTTTCTGAATGTGAACAAGTACAGTAGACGCTTGGCTGGCTAACCTACCATGATCCGGGAATTTGACCATCAGGAAATTGAAAAGCTCAAGTGCCTGGGGGTTGCCCAGGGAGGGGGTAAATCTGTATAACTTTGTGGTTTTGTAAATACTGCAGGCTTACTGTCAGCATCTGGAAGAGGAAATGAGTGTAGCCAAACAAACAGTGCAGGAGCTAACTAGTGAACTGAGTATCACCAAGTCACAGCTGGTGCAGGCACGCATTCAACAGGAAGCTCTCGTCAGTGCTCTACGGGCAGAGCGTGCAATGCGTGATCGGACAAACAGTGGCAGCAATGTGGAGAACTCTCGTGATGTAAAGGAGCTACTAGCTGCCAGCGAGGTATCATGGAGACGCCATGCTCATTCTCTCACAGGAAAGACGGCCCGTCTATTGCGCCTCACAAGCCACAATGAGGAGGGCGAGTCCTGGCAGGGAAATTTAGAAATTACTGTGCAGTCATCTGGGCTGGAGAAAAGGGGGCTAAACAGAAGGAATAAATTCTCGAGTGATGCAGACATGCCGTGCACGTCTACCCCAGCAAAAAGTGAAGAGAAGGAGGAGGAATCTACCATGAGAAGCCACGAAGAACAACACCAGTTGAATGCCTCTTTAGTGGGTGCAGGCAAAGGCGAAGGATGTGCATGTGTTATGAATGAGTCAGATGAAGCCAGGAAACGGGACAGTGGTATCCTTAGTGATAATAATGGCTCACCAGAGTCCAACACATGACCCTGAAAGCAGCTAATAATGAAATTCTGAGGCAGAGGAATGATATCTCAACTTTGTATTATTTTTTTATGGGGTGGTTTCATTGCCTTTTACAAAAGCGGATTGCTCTTTCTCTTGATTTTTTGTTGACGAATATTAATTTTTGGTTATCAGGAACAGAATTATGTATCATGGATGCCTTGATAACTCAGTGCAGTTTTCTGAGTGAGTCCTGGCGATTTTGCGGTCAGGAAATTTAAATTTGTCATGGCTCTAAATTACCGTATTACAAAATACCGGTCTAAAAATTAATAGAAAATGGTTTACAATGTAAGTATGCATGCAGTACTGTATATTCACCCAATGTGGAATTGTATGCGAAGAACCAATTGGCAAAGAATTATGGGCTATGCATAATTTCTAATTAGAAGTTTCTCTTTTACTCCATGTACTGATACAAATGTATCATATTATAGGTTGACTGTCCACAGAAAGAAGCTGTTCAACAAAGGAACCTTGAGTGGAAGAAATATTGCCTAATTAATGTAAATTTTGCTTTGCATGGGGACAGCTAGAAGTTATGTTTTCAAGATGTGAAAGTCTTCCATTGACAAGACATTAATTTACCACGTGACATCAAATGTCAAGATTATTTAAATACATGTATAATTTTATAGATTATATAATAAATTGTTGAATTAACAGTGCAAATTATTAGTTTTTCTTCATTTATGGTGAGTTTTCTACCTTACTCATAATTTTTGTGTGGGAGTGTGCCACCCAGTTCTGACAACCCTTACCCTATTTCAGACTTTATCCCAAAATTTCTCTCTTTTCAGACCTGTATACCAAACATTCAGCCCTATTTTGGGGACCTTTGATTTTGAGATGAGAGAAATTAGAGGGGGTGTATGAAATTTGAAGTGCTGTATGGTATGCAGAAAAATGAAGGTACTGACTACTTTTTGGGACTACAATCCTGGTCAAGAGTATGTGGGACACCCTAAAAAAGGCTATTTTTGACCATCACTCTCTGTTCAAAAATGAAAGCAACTCTTTTTCTGAAACTTAACCCTCCCCCCCTCACCCCCATACAATGCTGGACAGAGAGAGTTCACTTTGAGCACACTGATCCCACATTGTATGGGGGATTGGGGTGGGAGGGGTCAAAATGTCATAATTTTCAGATAAAAGGCTAAGTGTCCGAACATTTTAAACCAGGATTGTAGATTGGATACCAAAGTCGAAAAGTGGTTTGACGTGGGTGGACGTGGGAAGTCCGTTTGGCCAGAGGAGAAGTTTCAAGGAGCATAGCAAGGAGGATAAGAAAACAGCAGCGTCAGCAGAAATTGGAGTAACTCGTGCCAGTCTTCACTTCGCCACTCTTGATTGTGACTGACGCGTAGTGGCCATGTCTGTACTCTGCTCCGAGAACTAAATTTAAAACCCGACTCAGCTACGAAACTGTAAAATGTCTACCACGGGTAGGTCCGATACGCCAGTTTCTTTCACTCGAGGCGGAGATGAGGTAGTGATTCAAGATGGAATTACGGACGGAAAGAGACGAGCCAATGTCACCCAAGTTGACTCGAGCATCCTTGAACAGAAGACTCTTGAACAAAGGGACCGGTTTACCGTAAGTTTTTGCTTGTTTTCAGTATCAGGGATGTACAGCTCTCAACTGATTTGTACATCTCTTGCCAGCTGTACAAAATTAAGGTGAACAGTTGCCAACAGTCGTGGATAATTTACAGACGATACAACGATTTCGTGCTGTTGAACAAGAAGGTACGATTGTTTTCCCTCTTCTGTTTCTGTGAGAGACCGCGGCCTTGTACTTGACAGGTCCTTGGAGTTTGATATTGTTTGTAATATTGCAGGGGAGCCAATATTTAGTTGTGTCCTCTTGTCAATTTTGCTGTGATAATCTGTTCCTATCTCAGTCGATCTGTAATATTTGCAGCTCCGGAGATTATTCCCTCAATTCCGACTTAATCTACCCGGGAAGAGGTACTTCCGCGACAACTTTGCGTCAGGTAGGGTTAAATGTATGTACCTATCTTCCACTGCCTCTTTTTGATTTTGCGGCCGGAAGTGATTTTTGTCGGACGTAGCATCACTAAAAACGTGCATATTTTTGAGAGTATAATTGGATTGAAACACTAGGTCATAGCCAAAGAGAAATGCAAAGAAGATTAGCAAAGAATTGAATGATATATACACATATTGCATGTCCGAACTGTATAAAATTATGTGTGATAAGCGAACTCAGCTGTCTTTGAGAATATGACGTTGCAAGAAAACAAAAATGCTCAAAAATAGTGACGTCGATGTCCTAAAATGCCCTCATTTGTATGAGTGTCAAGTAGGGAAACGAGTTTTTTCAGTTCGAGAAACACCGGTTGTGAGTCCCATGACAATGGCGTGCCAGTTTAAAATACAAAATGATGTATTTTTTTGGGTTCATTGGGAGAGGGCACGACATCCATATTTTGAAGTTCAGTCTTGGTTCACTGCGCATGTAGCAAAATTTTGAAAACGTTCCTCACATTTGTGGGAATGATTCTTTAATTTGAAATTTAGTTTCTAAGAAATCATCCCGATTGCAGCATGCAGGGGCTGAGATCCAACCGGTTTACCACTCAGATTTTAAAATTTTTGTTTTCAATCTCTACAAATGGCATCTTGGACTACATTTACATTTGCACACAAAAGTTTCAGATTTATTTTGTTGTTTATGTACAAAACATCAATCTTGCATTATAATATTTTGGTTTCATGTACATCTCACACATTTGCAAACCATTTGTACTCCTGGATCTCTTCCTGTCCCCTATATTCACAGGACATGGCCTTTACATTTTTGGGAAGTTTATGTTTTTGGCAGAAATTAGTCTTGACGGATCCCATATATCCTGCCATTAAGAAATCCTGCTTCACGTGAATATTGATAATCACAATATTAATATAAATCTAGACCGGGACCATGGAGCACTGGGGATCAACAGGACCTTAGAACCCAGGCTACTCTGGGTCAATGACCAAGGCCAAGTAATTTTGCAACTTGATCACAAGATTCCACCTGAGGATCACAAGTTCCCACCAGAATATACTATAGCCAATCAGGATTAAGTAAGGCACTCATATTGTATCACATGTAGCAGCTTATTGCATTTGGCAACATCAGCAGAGCAGTACTGAAGTAAATACAGTAGCAATTGATTTTTCTAAAATGGACAAAGGCACAAGCAAAGAGGACAAAAGAATTGCAAAGTGTCCAGGGTGCAAAACCCCTCTCGTTTACCACGAGTGGGGAGTACCTTCCCGGTATTGTGAGGGCAAATTGGAGCTTAAAGAGGAAGCGAACGCAACCGAGGAGAAGGAAGAAACTCAACCACACGAAAAGGAAGCAACCAGCTATGACGCCTTGACAAAAGAGCTAAATGGGCTAGAACTTGAAGAGGAAGCTATGAGGAAAGAACTGGAAATGGAGAATCTGCAGCAGCAAATTCCCACAAAGCGGGCCACCATTGACGGTCTGTGCGCAAGACGGAGGAGCGCAGCCACTCCCCACGAACGCCACAACACCTACGTTCGAGACGTAAAAGACCTGAAGAAAAAAGAAACAGCGCTGCCGAACGACACTCCACTAGACGAACTATTGGATGCTATGTACGCCCCACAAGAACCCCATCAAGTTCACCCCACCACAGCGGCGGACCAAGCCCAGAAAACATCAGAAATGTTCCTGAGACCAGTGGCACTACCAAAGGGTGAGAGAATTCATTACATTGTAGATTATGTAGACAACATTGTACCGCAAGAGGAAGAAGAAACATTGGCCCACCAAGGAACTGCAAAAATAGTAGTAACGTACGGGCCGAAGAAGCCTAAGTTAGAAAACGTAACACTACAGCAGTGGGTGGTAGCAAACACCCGTATTTTTTACACTCTTTTAAGTCAGGGAAAACTAGCTAGCCACTCTGATATACAGCATTATTTAGCTTACACGATAAAGATAATGGAGCTCGCAGCAAGATACGAATGGAAATCTATCTTAGTGTACAATAATGAGTTTCGCAAGCTCCAGGCGATTTACAGCTACCCGTGGAGTTTTGATTCTAACCATTTGCACACTGTAATGCTCACACCGCTGCACAAAGTAACCGGCCATAATACTAACGCGAAGTCCACAACTAACTCGCGGAGTCAGTTTGCTAATTTCACTTCGGATAGCAAGGTCATTTGCCGCAATTATAACAGCCAAAATGGATGCACTCTTCATGACTGTAACTTCGCCCACGTGTGCAACCGGAAAGTGGCCGGAAAGGCATGTGGCCTCGCATACCCCGGACATACCCACAAATCGCCTACGCCACCACAGTCGTGACTAACAAATTCCCCGCTAAACCGTGCCTTACGGCTATCTGAACTAACGCATGACGAAGATAACGCTTTTTTAGCTGACAGCATTTGTAACGGCTTTCAATTGGCAGCTGTCGGCACCTGCTTTTCGGAGGCTAACATGGATAACTACAAATCGGCAACTAATCCGGCTAACCGCCACAAAGTCGAGCAAACTATTTGCGACGAAATTGCTCAAGGCAACTACGTCATAACCGCTACTAAACCTACAATTGTAAGCGCTTTAGGAGCTATTGCCAAGCCAAACTCCACGGAAATTCGCCTTATTCACAATTGTTCCCGCCCGCATGGCCAAGCAGTGAATGAGTACATCGCCACTAACTCGTTTAAGTTCCAAACATTGGATCATGCCATCAAGCTGCTTAAACCTAACTACTACATGGCAGAAATCGACCTCAAACATGCCTACCGCTCTGTCCCGATTCACCCCGACAACTATTGAGCAACTGGATGCAAATGGCGCTTTATGGACAACGAACATACGACATTCTTTTACGACACTCGCTTACCCTTTGGGGCCAAAAGCTCGCCCGAGATCTTTCACCGCATCACCCAATCAGTTAGACGCATGATGGCTCGTTGAGGCTTTCCCAACATTATTGTTTACTTAGACGATTTCCTGATCATCGCCGCGACCAAACAGGAATGCCAGCTCGCGTACGACACGCTGCTACAACTTCTCACAGATCTGGGTTTCACCATCAGCCAGCACAAACTCATAGCACCTACGACCTGTTTGACTTTCCTCGGCGTGCAGTTAGACACTACGGCGTGTTCTATGACCCTACCTGAAGCCAAACTGACCGAACTTCAGGATCTGGTCAACGCGTTTCAAAACAAACAACGCGCAACCAAGCGACAATTGCAGCGACTCGCCGGGAAATTGAATTGGGCTTGCCGCGTTGTCTATGGGGGGTGCACATTTCTTCGACAAATACTGGACACGATGAACGCCCTTTCGCCATCAGCTAAGTTTAAGCTGGACTCTGCCTTTCGCAGTGACATCGATTGGTGGGCCCAATTTCTCAAAGAGTTTAATGGCAGAAGGTTATTCCTGCAAAACCTGCCCATTGTGGACGTCACAACAGATGCATGCCCGATCGCAGCAGGAGGATACTTCAGGGGCGATTGGTTCTATCATCACTTCGCCCTCGATAGCCCTCAGTTGGCCAATCTACACATCAACCACAAAGAAACTGTGGCCATCATACTTGCTGCCAAACAGTGGTGCAAGCTATGGACGAACCATCGCATTATCATCCACAGCGACAACCAGGCCGCAGTTCAAATAATCAACAAAGGCACAACGGGAAACCACATGATCATGCAAGAGCTACGCACACTTTTCTGGCTTTCAGCTGTCAACAACTTCCACATCACAGCAGTCTACCTAGAAGGAAGCAAAAACTGTTTGGCAGACTCAGCTTCGCGCCTCCACGAACCCAACCATTTACTGAGCTTTCACACTGCTCTTAGCAACAAGTTCTCGCGGGAATTTGTAAACTCTATGCCGTTATCGAGGCATATGTCCACTCATGGCAGCCGTTTCATTTCTTTCAGCAGCGCAGGATCCGAGTCTTGCAACGCAGTTAGACCATGAGATAGGACACTACAGATCTCAACTGTTCGCTGAATCTACAAAAGCAACGTACAAGACACATCGGGACACTTACTTCCGCTTCTGCCAACACATGGCACCTACTTCAATACGCGGCGTTCCTTGCACGTTCACTAAAGTTTTCATCTATCAAGAGCCACCTCAACATCATTGGAATTCTACACAAGGAGCTTGGCTTACCTAACCCTCTGCTTAATAACTGTATCACATGTAGCAGCTTATTGCATTTGGCAACTTCAGCAGAGCAGTACTGAAGTAAATACAGTAGCAATTGATTTTTCTACCCGCCCACCCACTCCTCAGGGCAGTCGTGATTTTGTTCTTTATTTATGTCATGTAGTATTTTAGCTGTAGCCAGTACTTTTCGTTTAAGTCTCTTTTCGATGTTGGTTTTTTGTTTTTGTTTTTGTTTGTATGGACGTTAGTTTTAGTTACCTATTTTATCAGTTATATATTAAGTGTCTATATATATGTGTATCTTAATCAGTAAAGACTGCCAGATCCCAAACTTGTGTCCAGTTTCGTGAGGTTTAGTGGCCTTCTGTAGACCTTGTAGTGTCCCCTCTGCTCCCGAGTTTCATCTCTCTCTGGCCTCTTGAGTGCAAAAAAAAAAAAAAAAAAAAAAAAAAAGAGAAAGATATGGATTGTAGTAATACACAATTTCAGGCTCACAGCATCTGTATTATTTTGATAGTACTCTAAAGTTATGAAATATTAAGAAGATTTGTATGGGAAAAGTTGCTGGGACACATGGCCTTGCTGTGGGCCTGAAGTTTCAGGTATTTACATATTTCTGGCGCTCAAAGGGAGGGGGGGATGGTCGTGGGGAATTTTCGTTCTGACACCTAAGAGGTACTAAAATGGGCAAGGCTGCAGCTTATTTTGACCCCTATAAGGTACAAATAAAAGCATACCAAGAATTTAAAGTTTCGGTGCCTTTAATTTGCTATAAAGACCCATGCAATAAAAGTTTATTTGACTGACACCCGATCCCTAAATGGTACCATGTCACATAAAATTGTCAGCGTTTGATGTTGAGGACCCTAAGTGGTACCAAAACCCGTGATTTTGAAGGTACGATGAGCATCCCCCCCATTATCCCAGCCTTAATCTTACTGACCCATCATAGGGCATGCACTTTCCTCTCTGCCTTTCCTATATTTTATTGTCTAAGTGCCAATTAACTTAAACACAAGCCCAATCAACAGCTGACAAACTGATGCTGTGTTTACATGAGACACATTTACCTCGGTGAAAGCATTTATGTTACTTGCGCAGTAAATGTGCCATGTGTTTAGACGATTTAAAAACCTTGGTGAGTGTAGTTCAGAGCAATAGAAAATTTACCGTAGTAAATTATGCCACTTTATTACACAACTTCGCATTTTTGAGTGCAAATACGGGCCAAAACGAGTGCAAAGATGGGAGCGTATTGCACTCATCAGGAACCAGATCAACTGGTTTATTAGCTTATGTGATCAGTTTTCGCAAGCAAAGTTTATGAACACGTCATTTTTTGTTCCATTTTGCGCGTGGCGAGAATGTTTGCCCTGCTTCGTTTGTCGTGTAATAAACAATTTATTACATGAAAAGTCATGCAATACGGCTGTATTTTTACTCATCAGTTTTATTTTTTCTCACCTGAAGCAGGCTCGAAAAAAATAAAACTGACTCGTAAAAATACTCTGCCATATTGCACTCCTTCCTGTGTAATAACCTCTTTTTACCATCTTCCAGGATGTGTTAAATCTAAATTTACCACTGACAGTAATTTTTTTACTGCAGTACTAAATATCTAGTGTAAACGCAGCATGAATTTTTCTTTTGCTCTTCAATTTTGTGTGTTGTCTTTTCTTGTATGATTGAGTGAGCTCCCATAGCTATATTAATAACAATGTAATTTCCTTTTTTTGTTTGTACAGACTTTATTGTAAGACGTCAACAAGGCTTGAATGACTTTATGAGGAATGTGCTGATTCACAAAGATATTGCACTCAGGTATTATATTACCAGCCATGACTCACTTGTATACCCTGCGTGTATGTACGGAAAGAATTGCACATAAGATTTTTCATTACAGTTTTTGGTACCACCCAGGGCATTAAAGCATTCTTCATCAACATCGTGGAGTGGGCTTGAGAACTGTTGATATCAGCCAAAAACATAGGCAACTATGTTTTTTCTTGTTGATGAGGGTAATAGAACGCCGCCGAATAGACAATAGCTGACATTTTGAGCGCTAGCCCTTCATCAGAGCTAATGAGAGGATTATGGGTAAAAGGGGTTTAAAAGGGGATTAAGAAAGAAACTTACCTCAGAGGAAACTTAATAATTTTTGATTGGCTGTGTGAAAAGCAGCCAATCAGAAAAACATGGTCAAAGGTTAAGGAGCTACGAGAAAGAGAAACCGCTCGTTGATTCCTGCAGGAGATAAGGTACCAATATTTTGAAAATCAGGCGCTGTTCTGTGCACTTGTGGGATTCGGTGTTGCCTTGGTGAAGAGATAAGCCGAAAATGGTCATGTTGTTGTGGGAGTGAGTGAATGAGACGATTGGTGGTTTTTCGAAAATTGTGGTGGTATCAGGATCGAATTGAAGTAATTTGAAATAATTTGAAAGTAATTTGAAATAATTTGAAAGTAATTTGAAATTTCAAATTACTTCAATCCGATCCTGATACTGCTACAATTTTTGAAAAACAACCACTCGTCTCATTCAAATGAGACAAGAGCTTGTGCAATTCCCTAGTCAAAGGCTCTTTATCCACAGAACTTGAACCTGGCACATTCAAATGCTCGCACAAGTGGTGTAACACATGTCCGTTCATTACCAACACCATTTCAATTTCCGACCCTAAGAACTCCACCCAAATCACCGATCATTTCGACTGCTCTTCACGCAATGTCATCTACTGCATACAGTGCACCAGCTGCAACCAGCTTTACATTGGCGAAACAGGACATCTTTTGGATGTGAAAAACAATAGCCAGGATGCTTCCAAACCTGTAGCTCGGCATTTTAATCAACCCAGTCACTCCCACAACAACATGACCATTTTTGGCTTATCTCTTCACCAAGGCAACACCAAATCCCACAAGTGCACAGAACAGCACCTGATTTTCAAAATTGGTACCTTATCTCCCACAGGAATCAACGAGCGGTTCTCTTTCTCGTAGCTCCTTAACCTTTGACCATGTTTTTCTGATTGGCTGCTTTTCACACAGCCAATCAAAAATTATTAAGTTTCCTCTGAGGTAAGTTTCTTTCTTAATCCCCTTTTAAACCCCATTTACCCATAATCCTCTCATTCGCTCTGACGAAGGGCTAGGGCTCAAAACATCAGCTATTGTCTCTTCGATGGCATTCCATTACCCTCATCAACACTTAGTTGATACACCAGTTGTCCTCCGCCAGGCCGACACAGTCAACCTAGTTCTCTTAAGAGCTGGTATTACATTGTATGTTTTTTTTTTGGGGTTGTTTTGGCAGGGCAAGAAACTCGCTTCATAAGTTATGGTACCAACAAACAACATATTAAAAAGAGAATTAATTTTTCTATCTTCAGGTATTTCCCACCCCCTCAACAAAGTGAATGTTTGAAATACCAAGCCCCCCTGGCCCCTCTCCCTCATTCATCTTGGCAATAACTGTGAGCACCAAAATTAGTAGAGTAGGAAGTCAAATGATACTTGCTGATGTATTTTTAAACTATTTTTAAAAAAATTTTGCTGTCATCTCATCTAAGTTTGTGAAATGCATTATGTGCAAAATTAGGTTGAGAGTCAATTGTCAGTATATCCTTTTAGTATATACCACATAAGTGAATAGTGCTTTTCGCGTGCTCTGATTGGCTCCTCAATCTTGGAATATCAAGTACTATTCACCTCCCGGCGGCTTCCGGTAAAACAAAATGGCGCGCAAACCCAATTTTTGCTCACTTTTGTTGGAAATAAAATAACTATTTGGGAGTTGGCTATTAAACTTGTGTGGTATATACTAAAACAATTATTCGCCTCAATGTCGGTGAATAGCGGTGGATATTATTTTACCTCGCCGAAACGGCTCAGTAAATATCCACCGTTATTCACCTCCACTTCGGCGAATAATTGTTAAATATTCTCATTATTTTATTCAAAAACAGATCCAGTTCTCTTTTATGAATAGAGATTCAAGTGAAATAAAAACAGGGTTACAACTTTTGTACCGAGATGTCCTATACATGTAAATGAATGTTTCAACTGATACCTCTATACCCAGGGGGGGTGGGGGGGTGGGGGGGGGGGGGGGGGGGGCTCCCATTTAAGAATTATGACAGGGATGCTCGTCGTACCACTTAGGGGTCAAAATTATGGTTTTGGTACTGCTTAGGGTGCTCAACATCAAATGCTGACATTTTTATGTGAAGTGGTACCTCTTAGGTGTCAGGTGTCAATCGAATGACCTATACACATAGGTTCTTTCATATGCTCAGTGGTTTGGGATGATTGATAAAAGTACCTTAGTTGTTGTTGGTGCTCAGGTTCTGCTTATCTGGAGCTGAAAATCAGTGGCGTTGCTGTTCTTTTCTCTTAGTGTCCCAGTACAGAGATTTTTCAGACTGGACAACCCACCCCAGCCAAATGAAAGTTTAGAAGCAAGCCAGGTAAATGTAAAACAAAAATGGGGATCACTAGACATAAAAAGTCAAAGTACAATAGAAATAGTCAGTACTTAGATTATGTATTTGTGACGGAGAAGAATTTATTGTCTTGTATTGTTGTAGGAATTCCTTAACCTGAACCTCACTCATCATACAGTCAACAGACTGTAAGTGAATCATGGCTGCTGCTACATTAAAATAAACAAAATATATGTGGCTGTCAGCTGCAAATCTTAAATGCATTAATGATCATAACTTTTAGAAGTCTCATGCTAATATGCATGGTGATCTGGTCCTTTATTTGCTATTGGATCTGAAATACACTGGGCATGCAAGGAGTGAGATTATTTTTCAGTTAATCTGTTCAGGGATGAGCCAAGTCATTACAGGAAGTTTGGTTGAAAGTGTTCAACCAGTCTGTAGTTATTTACCACATGACATACTAAGATGCTTCAAAACTACAACATTTGGGACGGTGCATACCGATACATAGTAAATAGGAGTACCCACCCTCCCCCGGTATGCCCCATCAAAATAAAAATAATTTTTCTTTCTATGCAGAATTACTGCCAGTCTCTGGAAGTGTCTTTGGTGAGTTTGCGTCAACAGCTGCGAGACCAAGGTATTGAACTGAGATCATTAAAACTAGAAGTGGAAAGGGAGAAATATCACAAGGACGAGAGTCGCGACCTTGAAAAGCATTTTCAGCAGCAGAGTGCCAGTGTGGAGGAGACAACCAAGGTTTGAACATACCTACACCATATAAAGCTCACTTTAGTAGAGAGTATTTTGCAGTGATTCTAAATTAGTGAGCGTAAAATAAATTAGACAAGAGTTTAATAAACCACTTTTGCAATCATGCGTAGTTTGCGTGGCTGAGATATTTTGGCGGGCCGCCTGATGATAAAACATGGCGGGCAGTACGGAGGAGTACTGTTTTTTCTTTTTGTCACAATGCAGTTGACCAATCTCAGCAGAGAGATTTACTTGCCAGACACTGTCTTGTTTATGCAGGCAGTAAAAAGTAGTACATTGGTTACCGCGCTTGATTGTGAAAGTGACTTACAAGCCACCTATGCGCGCAGTTAGTAGAAAAGTAAAGTATCTTTATTTATACACGGTACGTAATTCAGCAGAGCGTGTTTTAAACTCAACGTAAAATTTTTGAGAATCCCAACTAACCGAGGCCGAGGATTTGAACCCGGGGCTACCGTGTTATTCAGTTAGTGGTCATAGCGGGACCTGAACCTGGGACCGCGCCCTAACCACTCGGCCACGCTGCCTTTCTGGTGGAGAACCCGTGGCTACATTGGTCGACAATGAGTTCCCTCAACTGGGATGGATTTGGGCGCGTTCACAGTCGAAAAGTCTTGATTGTTCACACTTTGCTCGTATCTCACAGCCTATATGTATCTTACATCGGTCTAAGTTTGTGGTTTGAACGGGTCCATGAAGAGCAATGTGTACGTTGGTAAGAAGATGAGAGAAGTTTGGAGAAAGTATGATGCCGCCGGGTGCTTCTTCAAACTTCTCTCGTGTTCTCACAAAGTGTTTCTGTAACTCGACATAGTGTTTTATTTCTTTTATAAGATAACTCAGGCGAACAAAAGCAAAAAGAATCAAGTTTGATGCCAGGCTGGCGTGCGCATGCTCGTCAAGGACGGCGCAACAAAGCACATTGCGCGCAATGCATCTTATGAAAAAGGGCCCAGTTGTTCAAAGCACGGTTAGGCTAACCCTGGGTCAGTCTAAACTTTGCTGTCATTTTGTGCCTGAAGTTAAAAACCTTTCGCAAACAAAACTTCCTCGCTATGTTTGAACTAAAGCAACCTTTTTTTAAGTCTTTGATAAAAACTCTGGAGTTTGTTGGCCAAAATCACGAGAGACAGAAGTTAGTTAACCGTGGGCTAGCTTAACCGAGCTTTGAACAACCGGGTCCAGTAGTGTGCATCCATCTTTAAGATGGATACCTTGACCAGGTCCCGAGGGTGTCCGTCTTAGAGAGAGTTCACTGTAGTGCACTGAGCTCTCTTGGATCTTTAAGCCTTGGCCAAACAGTCTTAAGTCAATGCAAGTCCACGCAAGTTTGCAAATAAACCATGACTTGCGTAAACTATGAACTTGCGATAGATGACCAAACTAAACTCGAGTTTGAAATTTGCTTTTGCTCCTGATTGGCCAAGAATGCTGCTAAACTTGTTTGACCACCAACTGCAAACGCAAAACCAAAGAAATCACACGTTTGTTTTTACAGTCATCCGAAAATGACTCTATTACAACAATTACACTCAACTCAAGACAAGGAAAAAATATTTTTAGAGTAATATTTGTAGGTATAACTCTAGTATTTGGCGAACCTGAAGTACTTTGATTTTGCTTTAGTTGCTCAGAGACCAGCTGCAGATGTCACAAGAAAATGAACAAAGGGCAAAGGAAGAAATAGAAAGATTGAAAGAGGAGATGAAAGCAGAGAGAGCATCTGTGGAAGCCGCACGAGTGATAGAAAGACAAAGACGAGAGATCTCAATAAACCGTGACCTGACCAGCTTGAGACAATCACAGGAAGCTGTCAACCAGAGGGTCGACTGTATTGTAGAAGCCGTTGGTAAACTGTCAAAGTTCCAATTTGAATTCCGTGGCAAAAAAATTGGTAAGATTTAAAAAATTGATGATGTGGAGTAGTTAGTGTCGTTTAGCGACTTTTAATCCACTGCCACTACTATTACCAATACAGCTGTTGTTGTTGTTGTTGTTGTTGTTGTTGTTGTTGCTGTTGTTGTTGTTGTTGTTGTTGTTGTTGTGGTTGCTGTTACCACATGACTACTCTACTGCTATTTTAATACTACTACTATTGCCATAACGATGTTTTGTACCTGATGAATTGTGTTACATTATTAATATGCTAGCGGGAACCCCGTAAAATACGGTGATCAGATTTTATTTTATGTATTTTTCCTTTCTTTTTGCTTTTTGAAGTCCATTTCGAGCATCTCGAATGCAGTTTACAGCGTCAAAGTACAAACTTCTCTGTAGTGCGTGTACCACTCGACGAATTGCCGATCGATCGACATGAAAATCTCCCCTTTTTTCGAACATGCGGCAGCATCAGCCTAACATCTAGTCACCTGACACAAATTCTCATTTTAAACTCATTTCCGATTTCTAAAACAACTGTGGTCGGCATACGAGGCCAATATTTATACTACAGTAAGTTTCACTCGATGTGGCGGCCATTTTGTTATGATGAGGAAGCCTGGGAAAGAGCGTTACAGACGGACGGACGGAAGTGGCTTAGCGTATTATTATATAGATATAGTCAAATTTCATTTCACCATAACGATGTAATAATGCAAATTGAGCCTAGCTTGAACAGAATACAAGATTCCATATAGAAAAAAAAACCTCCTGATGTCCCAACCAGAGATCTCTTGGTTCTTTATACAAAGCGGTCTTTTCAAGTTATAGTTCGTGCAGTAGAATTATACGACTGCAGTGTTTGTCCCCGAGCGAAGCCAGAGGATTAATCACGACGCTATATGCAGCAAAATCGCCTTATTTGAAGACTCTAAGCGTGTCGCCATCTCGAAATTTAATGTTCGTCTGTCAGTCAGTCTGTCTGTCTGGCGTACGACTTTTTAGGCCAGGTGCCTAAGACAATGACGTAATAATTATCGATTAGCGTCTCCGCCAGTGTTTTTACTGCCATTCGGAAGAAAAATTTGAACGAAGCAACAATTATACGTAACTGCGTTCACGAAAGTGAATTTGAAAACTGGAAACCTTGAAACAGAACGGTCTCGCGAAGTTCGTCTTTAAAAGAGAAGGGAACAGGCACGGGCAAGGCGAAATTGTGAAACGATCGAACAGCGCCAAATAAGTCTGGAGAAAAGACGACAAACATGTTATAACCGACAGCATCATGAACGGAAGCATGCTGAACAAACCGCTCCGCAAAGGGAATAGCGCTTGAAAGGAGAAATTAGGAGCTTCAGACGCCGTTTTGTGTTAAACTCAGATAGTTATTTAGTAAGGACAAGCAACAAAGGTTAGTCAGTGAAAATCGAACAATCACCGTGACAAATGTATTTTACCCGTATCTTGTAACTCGATCACTTCAAGAATGTATTAGAATTTGTATCCTGATCATTTTCCCTCGAAGTATTGTTTTAAGACGCTTCTGTCGCCAGTTTCGGCTACCTTATTCGCTCAGAGCAATCAGAACTTGGAGTCTTGAATGATTTAGTCAGATGTCTTATTTTTTCTTTCAAGACTAAAACTGTAACAAATGCTGTAATCTGAGATGCGGTGATTGCAACGAGAATCGTTCACAAGCCCTTTGAAGTATGACTAGGTCTGAAGCCCGTGTATCATTTGAAGTAAACCGTTCAAGCTTTGATCATGAAATCATGCTGTTTTGAGCGGGTTCGCATACAAAACAATTTGAGCCTGTTAAATATGCATGCCTGAGTCTGGTGCATGCAGTCCAGAGTAAAAACAAATCGCACAGGAAGCCTATTTAATTGTACTGCCTATGAATTCAAAATTGGAAAATCAGTGTTCCTTTTTTCCCGTACTACGACGGCCGACCAACTTCAAAATTTAAATGTTAAATTTTGAGAACGTGCTTGGCAGACTGATCAAGAATCTTCGTCACGCAATCGACTCTTTTCAACGCAAAAGTATAACATACCATTCTTTTTTTCCTTCCTTTGCGTGAAGCACTTGACTTCGAAGAAAAGATTGAGTCAACATTTTGGTAAAACAAAGGCTACTCTTTGGGAGTACCAAAGTAAAAGTCCCATCAATGGCAGAGCGAGGGGGTATCTGCGATTATCGTATTTCTAGTAAACAAGAAACATCGATATAGTTCTATTTCAAGTATGCCCCTTTATACGTTGAATTATCTGGATACTGTTGTGATAGCCGATTGACTTTGTTCACAGCAATCTAAGCACCGCTGAGTCGGTTTATAGAAGCTACGAGCCAGCGGTTAGTGCACAATAGCTAAAACGAAACGTTAAATTTAAGTTCAGTTTTCGCAGTTCGTGCAAGCTTTTAAAACTTCAAAACTTTTCAGTATAATTCAGTTCAACACATTTTTTAGAATTCTAATTTGGCACAAAAATAACGTGGGTTCCACGCGATGCTAAAATTTACCTGTCGGTCAGATGAGAATGCTGAAGAGCCCTGAGCAACGAAAATGATCGTCGAAACATTTTTACGCGTTGCCACTGATAAATCTATTGCAACTGAAGTTCTATATATTTCTGGTTAGTACATGCAGGTGAAATGTAAGTCCGTGTACCGTTTTGTATTTTTCCAGAGAAGAGATCAAAGAGGGGCGGAGCGATTGGAATATTTTTGTGTCTTTTACTGCGTTAAATCTCCTCCACCTTTCCTCACTCTTCCGCTATTCCTCAGTCTCCCTCCTCTGTTCAAGTTCTCTAATGAATGGAAGTTGAACACTTTGTCAACAGAAATGGATGATGATGGTGTAGCTGACCAGGTGGTGGAACTGAGGAAAGTAAGTGATTTTTTTACTGTATAATTTGTCTGATGCAATACGCTTCCTTAGCCAAACAATATCCATGAACTACAATCAGAAATAGAAAAAGCCCATAAGCCTTCGAGTACCTCGTAGCTTACGTTTTGGTCATATTGGATCACAACAGAGGAATTTTAATGCAAAAAAGACTTAAAAATGGACTCCTAAAGGAAATGATCTATAGATTCGTTTTGGAAAAAAAAAAAAAAAAAAAAAGTTGGTGGGAACCTCAACACATCTGTAGGCCTGGGGTCTGGGCCCAACTTGGCCGAGGGTAGATTGGTAAGCTTTGACCAGAATGACGCCTTTTTCTTCGGGCAGTAGAAATCCCGCTATCTCGAACTCGGTTATCTCGCAGTCCCAGCTCTCTCGAATAGAATCCAATTTCCCTTGGCAATGAACTTGGCAGAAGTTTGCCTTGGTATAGAACCCCGCTATGTCGATACCCTGCCTTCTCGAACTATTTCTCGCTTTCATTGATAGTTCGAGACAGCGGAGTTCTACTTGCGTGTGTGCAGTACGGCTGTTTATTATATACGTACTGAGACATACTCACGAAAAAGCCATATCGTAAAATTTCGTACGCAAATGAGTTCTAGCCAATGAGAGGCCGCGAACGACGCTTTTCACACGTGAAAAAAATCGTTCGTCCAATCACAAGCTGCGAACGACGATTTTTCACTACTTTTAAAGGGTTTCCCGGTCCCATCATAAATGTCTCAGTATGTGTATAATAAACAGAAAACATCATGGAAAGTGCTTTGTACAGTTTTTATTCACTCGTTGTTTCGTATCATAAAACTCACTCGCTCGCAAAGCCTCGCTCGTTCGTTTTATGATACTTCACAACTCGTGAATAAAAACCGTACGCGCGCACTTTCCATGAAGTAATCTCTATTTATTACATGTGGTTACTCTGTTACTTTGGTGTGATACAGATATTTCCGCCACTGAACACTGAACACACGTAAAAATACGATATTTCTACATGTGTTGATATCAGCAAGCTGTAATCTTGCATGTTTTCGCATTCCTTAGTGGCGAAAATCTCTGTATCACACCAGAGTTTATGTAATAAACAGAATAAACATGGACGCTAGGAGATATGAAATTTATCTTCAAGTGTTCATCTCGATATCTCACTCGTTTGCGTCGCTCACTCGTGAGATAACGAGATGAACACTCGAAGATAAATTTCATATCTCCGCGCGCCCATGTATTATTCTCTATATATTTTTACGAGTCGCGTCGTGCTTTCCACTTCTCGAGTGTTGTTTCAAATTCTCAACTGAGCGTTTCTATAACTCATCACAGCACGCTGACAAGTGCCGTTATTCCTTTTATAAGATAAGACAAACGACAAATTTAAAAGAAAAAAATCAAGAAAAATAATTGAGTGCCTAGATCTTATCTTATAATATATCATACCTCGTGGGATTTGATTCGGGAATCTAAAAAAATGTGAAGTCGTTGCATTGCCCAGCCTGTTTTTGTTAATGTTTCGGTTCTTGTATCTTTTTCCAGGCAATCTCTGAAACCAGGACACAGCTTGATTGCATATACAAAAATTCACTGGAAGTAAGTATGAGCAGTGCAAGAGAGCGTTACATCAGATTTTACACAGGTCTAATATTGGTGCCTCTGAGCAGGTCAAACTATATATGAATTCAATTGATACAGGTGTGCGAACAACTCATACAGTTTACAGCTTGTTCCGGTTTACAATCGTCAAAACAAATACTGCTACACAGGGGTGTTGTTGTTGTTGTTGTTGTTATTGTTGTTGTTGTTGCTGCTGTTCTTTTTGCAAGAGCCCCTAGAAACATCAAGCAAGATAGATAACGTTAAAACGCCCTTGTGCTCTTTTCTTTCTTCTTTTTGGTTATGAATTCGGCAGGAATACCATAAAGTACAGGGCAGTCACTATCTGGAACTCCTCACCGAACCTTAATAAATGATACCAATAATATTGAGAGACAGATTAGAAGATATTTCACGCGTTGCATGATTTTAGTTTTAAGAAGGAGGCATGCACAATAATTGACTAGGAAAGCGATTTTGTGTATTTTCATGTTAAAGGGAAACTAAATAAGAGATAAGAGTCACCATAGAGCAAGGTGCGTGAGTGAGCGAGGGGCGGGCAGTTGAAATTAAAGTGAAACGTGACGTGAGTGAGATAAAATGAGAAAATGCAAGCTAATGAGTAGTTGTAGCCTAGAAACGTCTGAAAATTAGGTTATTAGAATAGCCATGCATGGAAATATTCACTCTTATTGATAATAATAATGGATTCGTTTACTATTTTTAATATTTTATGCCATTGTATTAGACAGAAGACACCAAGCGTTTCGCTGATAGCCCTTGATTGTGTATAACTTAAGGTATAACTGTGTATAACTGTTTGAGCGTGCAAAAGATCTATCAGCATTACTTTATATTAGTATACGTTTCTGTTTCTGCCACACAGATGTATAAAGCAGAAAACGAAGAGCTTAAGGCTGAACTCGCCAGAGCAAAGTTCCAGGCTGAGGTAAATTAAACGGTTTTGTGACAGGTTTCTGGAATAACTGATAAAGCTAGAACGGCTTTTGATCTGTCTGATCTTTCACGAATCGCTTTCGGATTGGTCGAAACAAGTTTAGTAGCATTCTTGGCCAATCAGGAACAAAAGCAAAACCTGATTTCGATCTTATCACGCCAGCAAACAAGTTGTGATGGCGTTTCCTTGCACTGTTGCTTAGTTTTCGGCTTCAAGGTAATACCATATGCGAATTACTTTAATTGGTATTTGATTGGTTGAAAGTGTTTCTTACAACCTCTGATTAGCAGGTTAGTAATTGCTTTGGTTTTCGACAGGCATCCGAAAATAGCTCTAACAACAAATACTGTGATTTGTGCACCTAAGAGTTTTTGGTTGAAAGTTGATTGGTCTCTTGGCAGGCGAGAGCTTCAGAGACAGTAAATGTTAAAAAGCAGATGGAGGAGCTTGATCTCAGATTCCGCCAGGGATTTAAGGTATGTGTGTGTGTTTTTATCTCCTCTTGAATTTCACATAGAGCAGTGCACTAGCTGATACATGTGGGTTCTTTCACATCAGGATCAAAACGAGTACATACAGAAACTACAGCGATCTTTCAATGAACTGCAACAACTCGCGATATCCACAGAAGAGGTTAGTACATTAGTGTGTTGAAAAGCCACCACCACCTTTATCTCCGTTTTTTGTCCAGCCGGTCCTTTATCTTGTTGATACCTTTAGGCAGACTTCTCATTCTCGTTCTTCTTTTTCTTGTTCTTGTTTTTAATCTCGTTCTTGTTTTTGTTGTTCTTGTTCTCGTTCTTGTTCTTGTTCTTGTTCTTATCGTTGTTCCCGTTGTTGTTGTTGTTGTTATTGTTGTTCCCGTTGTTGTTATTGTTATTGTTCTTGTGCTTGTTCTTTAGTTTTAGTTTTTTTTCTCTCGTTCTTATTCTAGTTGTTCCCGTTGTTGTTGTTGTTGTTATTGTTGTTCCCGTTGTTGTTATTGTTATTGTTCTTGTGCTTGTTCTTTAGTTTTAGTGTTTTTTCTCTCGTTCTTATTCTAGTTGTTCCCGTTATTGTTGTTGTTGCTTTTCTTGTGCTTGTTCTTCTAGTTCTCGTTCTTTTTGGTTTTCTCGTTCTCGTTCTCGTTCTTGTTGTTTTTGTTTTTGTTGTTGTTGTTGTTGTTGTTGTTGTTGTGCTTGTTCGTCCCGTTCTCGTTCTTTTTCTTGTCGTTCTTGTTCCTGTTTCTGTTCCTGTCGTCGTCTTTGTCCTTGTCCTTATTTTTTATGTTATTTGTGTTCTTGTTCTCCTTTTTCGTCTTCTTCGTGGCTTTCTTTCTCGCCTCCACTCTTTATAATACCGTATTTTCTCAAATAAGCGCCTTGGGCTCTTATTTCGAGTTTCATGGCAAAGGGGGAGCTTAATCGAGGGTGGGCGCTTAATATAAAAACGTGAGTTGAAATATTTTCGTTGTGCGAGATAGCTATTCGAAATGAAGAAATTAAAAAAAAAAGTTATAAAAACATTTGCAGTAAAGTTTTTCACAGCCTGGATTGCTAGAGTAACTATTTCATGTAACGTTAACAGTATATAACTCTTTTTCTTTATCAGCCATAACTTATAAGTATGCCATTTGTTAATCTCGTACTGTACGTATTTTTGGGGCAGGGGAGAGGGCGCTTAATCGAGGAAGTACGGTATCCTTCCTTCCTTAGCCCTCGTATCTCCACTTGTCTTTTGAAACGCATTGTCTGGTGCTGTTGGTATTTACAGACTGACATCCTACTACATATAAAATGTTTGCAATGGTTATTCGTTCCTTGTTGTATTTTCTTTCAGAAATATTTCTATTCTCTGGTTATCGGTGTAAAGTTGAACATGACAGCATGTGGTGTTTGGCGCGCAGAGCACATGAATAAACTCAAGCCCCACGTAAGTGTTCACTGCGTCGGACATTTTGTCGTTAAATTTGTATGGCGAGGCGAAGCTTCGTTCAAGGTGTTGCGCGCTCATTCGTTATTCCGCGACGCATCATTAGTATGTCGGATTCTGTGTGGTACCCTGGTTCGCAGTAGCATCTCGCTATCTGAAGCTTTGTGCCCTGCGAGATACCTCTGGAAGCCAGAGTATCTGCGTAGAGCTTATTTGTAAATCGGAGTAGGATTTGTGTAGCTTTGCTTCTATTCAATTTAGCCTCGCTAAAAGAACATCATAGGCACAAAAACAGTCAGCAGTTTACCGAACTGTACATGCGGGGTAGCCCTCTGACTCGCACGACCGGTTTATTGACACAAAAAACTGGTTTGACTCATCCGGATATTTGGAAGAGCGGCTTACGCATTCTCAACAACGAAAGTCGAGGTCGTTGGCAGAGTATCTGACGTTTACTTGGAGGCTCTGCTAAAAGAATAGACAGACAGATAGAAAGGTGTCTTCTGTACGATGTACGGCCTCCGTTGTGCTGCAGTGACATGCAACCGAAGAAACGTTTAAGGTGGAGCGATGGTCGACCGACACAAGCGGTCCTGTGTAACGTGTTGTCATTCTTTACTTACAGGTGCTGTTTGAGAGAGTCCGGGAACATGGGATCTCCATCGAACATTGGCCCAGCTGGGTTTCACGGGAACTAGCGACAATCTGAAAATCAAAATAGATAGTATTACGGTATGACTCTGGCGCCTTAACAACTTACTTAACAACTTAATAATCAAAAGGCAGAATTACTGTTCACCGATACATACAAAGCGCTCGTTTACTTCTGACTATGAAGATAGAGTGGATACAGGCTGGTGCACACGTTGGATTTGATCCCCCCCGAGATTTGACGTGGCAACTACATCAGTGGAGAGTGCGTGATCTCAGTACAACATCACACGCTCCTACCCAACCTGAATACTTTTGATTTTCAAGGACGACTGGATGACTGTGTTCACACATGGGATTGAATAATTATCTGGGTACCCTAGTACTCTAGTTAGATTTTTCGTTGCCGCGCGGAGATAATTGAGACAACGCATAATCCTGGTTCATGATTATACAGCCACGGACGAGTTTTACTGGAAAACAGGCGCAGTTTGACTCTTCTGTTTTGTTGGGCCTTGTTCTTCTCAGCTCAGAGGAGAACCGAGAAAGAGGTGAAAATTCTGACTAGAAAATTTGGTAAGAACGTAGTTATTTTATGATCCTTGTGTTTCGTGAATTAGTAACAATTGCTGGCATTCAGTTTGTGCTTTGTTTTGAGGCTTGTTGACTCAGTTTGACTGAGTTATGTCGTTCAACAAGCGCAAAGAGTAGTTTTATATGGATAAGCCCTTCATCAAATTGCTAGAGGGCGTGTATAGAGAAGAATCTTCAAGAACTTGGAAGTTGTTTTGCTCATTTTATGAACTTCAACACTGTTTTATTACGTCGAGTGTCGCTTATACGCGATCATTCTTGCATTCGTGATCATTCTTGTCGTTTTATATCGTGTATCCACATTGTAAATACTCTGCCGTGTGAAACTTGCCCATCACAGGTGCACTCCGGGAAGATTCGCTCGAGAAAAGCAGCAAAACGCAATAAGAACTGAATGATGCTTCTTTAAAGAGGCCCTCTTAGCCAATTCAATGTTTTTTCCATTTACATCTAGTAATGTATTTTAAAAATCTGGCTGAATTTGGTTTCCAACACGGGATAACGTAATACATCAAACGAAAAATAGGCAAGTAGCACGTTTAGGTCAAAGGAACTAATATTCTGCTCATATGAGTCGGATGGAAGTGGATTGCTATTTATCTTTCGACTTTCGGGGCCCTAAAATGGCGGATCAAGGATTTCGGCGCGCAAAGGACTGTGGGTGAGAGGGCACCTTAAACTACATCGGAACATTCTCGCAAATGCTCTATACACAAGATGATATTCTTGTGGACCGATTTCCCTGGCCACAAAACGCATTTGAATTTCCCGGGCGCCGCCATCTTAGGTCGTAACACGTCAAACGGTCGCTTGTATTGTTACACAGCGAAGTTTTCTGACAATACGAGCACCGGCGGCACCTTGGAAATTCAAGTGGGTTTTGAATCGGCCATAAATGGCATCCTGCAGTGATACAGAAGACCAACACAAATAGATTGGAGCATTTGAGAGCACTCATTGTTTTTCGGTGTAGGGTCCCCTTATAAATTTAAGTTGAATTTAAAACCCAATGTGACGTTCAAATGAAAGCTGTTCACCAGCACATTAGGGCGGTTTTCGTGATACCAAAGTAATATATACAACGCTAATCACAAAGGCCGCAAGAAAACACTTTCAACCAATCAGAAACCAAAATAATTCTTTTACTTTAATCCTTTGACTCCCAAGAGTGAGTAACTTCAATTTTCTCTTTTCAGTCTCCCCCCCTAGGGAGAAAATGGCATTTGATACCTTGCTCAAGTGACAGCTGATTAAAACAAATTCTCGTTTCATCAGTCATACATTTCCTATTTTATGGCTGGAGAATTAGTTAAGGGGCTAATAAAGAAAATTCCATCAGCCATTTGCTACCTTGAAATAGGTTTTCCTTTTGTTCCTGATCGGTGAAGAATAGGAAAACCGCTGTGGCGTGGTGTTGGATGGGCTTCTTGCACGGGAACTGACACGAGCTTCAAAACGAGGCTGTCCTGGCATAACTGAGAAGGTTACCTTGGAAATTTGTGCATGTAACTGCCCAAGTGAAGCTCTGTAGACCCCTTGGTGCTTTAGAGCGATAGAAAACTCTCGGTTTCATGTCTGGCGAATTTCGTGCCAGGTTAGCCTCGCTTTGAATCCAAGATAGCGGACCGTGCAATGAGCGAATTGCAACTGAATCGATATGAGAACGAATTGTCTACATCGGCTATAGCGGAGTGATAAAACGTATAATGTGTCAACTAAGGTGTATGTCTATGTGATCACCGCCGAACTTCAATTAATTTGTTAATGTTACTTTCGCCTTCGTTATTTTGACTTTTCGTCTATGCATGTTTTCAATTCGTTGCGCATTTCTTCTGATTCTTTTCTTTTCAGCTTGCATTTTCGTCTTAGTTGTACTTCTGTTTGTACTTGGACTGTACAGATACGTTAAAAGCGCATCGTAAAAGCTGACGTTTAGTTTGAGAAGCGGTGTTTATAAATCCACATCAGGTTGAAACGTACGTTTTATATTTCGTTGTAATTACTTTAATTTACTTATTTTAAAAATGATAATGTGGACGTTTATTTTATGGAACGACGCCTTATAATCTGTAAATGTTTGAGTTCTCAATCCACTGTGTACAGAATGTGAATATGTATGAAAGGTAAATGGCGATTAAATTATAGAGAAATTTCCTGTCAATCCTAGGTGCAGCCTTTTCTTACTCTGCAGGCTAGGGCTATTGGTACATTTCTCTCGTACAAAAGTTGCTTGAAGTCGTGTTCGTCTGAGGCAGTTTTAGTCTTTAGTAGAGAGCTTAAGCACCAGGACGGGAGAGGACGACGGCAACGTCGGTGAAGCGATAAAACTTATTGCAGAAGACAAAAGGCGCACGTGAATATGTGAAATTGACATGATCTCGGGTCGTCGTGCTCCCGCGTGCGACTCCAAATGCTTCTTTTTTAGGCTGTTGTCAGGACGTGGACGACATTTTGAGAAATTACGACAATCGTTCTTCTTAGTAGGAGACGATGAAAGCAATAAAACTTCGGCAAAAACGGAACAAATTTGAGCAGACTAAGAATACAAAGGCAAAGTTACAAAGACATAAGGATTACAGAGATACTGTTTTCCTGGTTCCTCGCGTTGTCGTCGCCGTCCTAGTTTGCTTAAGTTCCCTATTGTTAAAGTCAGACTGCCTCTTGGTTTCCAATCAATCCCATGTTGGTTTCAAGTACAATAGACTAGGCTAGTTAGCAATCTTTGGTTAAAGTTCCTCCAGCATGGCCTCCATGACGTCAATTGCAAACGAAGAATACGAGAGGGCAACAGCCACTTCGGCAACCTCGTTCCTTTAAAAGGAAAAGGCCCTGGGAACGAGGTTGCCACTTCGGTGGTCTAACTGCGCTTGCCCTGGAGAGGAGAGTGAGACAGCTGGACACTTTGACTGCGGATTCTGCTGCCTCTTCTGCCGGGTGATAAGCTACGTGTGGTAGCACCTGGTAGCTGTAGCTGAGCCTGTTTGGGTCTCGCTGCTATGGACGCGCGCTTCCCTCGGGCTCCGGCAGCGTGGGCTCGAGTTGGAGAGTCACGTGTGTCATCTTTCTTCGGCGGAGGATTGAGTCGATCTAAACAATGAGAAAGCAACCCACGATCACTATTTTTCGAGTCAGTGTATATTTCAAATAACCGTAAACAGCAGAAAATTGAAGTTCAGTATCTTGGCAGAGGAGGGGAGGGGCGGCGGTAAGTTAATCCTCATATTCTTGGGTAGTGGTATGCAGTACGATTCTATAAACTCTGATCCTCGGTTGCAGGCCAAGATATATACAATCTCGACCTGCCAGACCTGTCCCACAATTTGTAGTCTTTATTTGTGGTTTCATACTTTCATGTCAAATTAATTAGCCTATACCATACAATGTTCATGCAGTCAAAACCATACCCTTTGGGGTGGCCCATGCGGGAATCCACCTTCCCGTTCGGCTTGGCCACGAAGCCCAGCAAAAAGTACTACTCGATGCTTATGCGAAAGACTAAGTTTGTTATATTTCCTGTAACAACACAAGGTGACTGGGGCTTGCACACAATGTGAAATTTGACCTCTAGTTGATTGTTTTGCGCGGTTCCCAGCATGAAGCGCGCTCAGGAAACCAACGAAGTGACTGTTTTACCTTTTATACTCACCCAGAAAAGCTTTATCCATTTCCAGGCCTTCAAGGAGAGGGACAAAAGTCATTTTGTTTCTGTCATCCTCTGAACAGTAACGAGAAACCGTTTTATCAGTGGTGCGTCGTGAGGTCTTATTGTATATTACTTTATAGCTAGAAACTGGAACACCAAAAGAGAGACAATTTCTCCGCATATTAAATATTCTGACGCCATCGTCTTTTGTGTTAAAATTTCCGGGGGTGGGGGTACTCCCATGTTTAAGCCATATATGTATGTGTCGCCCAAAGGTCATCGTTTTCAGCACTTAAGTCTGGGCAAGTGTTTCAATTTTGAGCCTTTGATCTGAAATAGAGCAAGATATTTTGATATTTGGTCTGAGTAGGGTCAAAAATTGCAGATTTAGTCGGAAATACGGTCGAAAATTGGATATTTTGTCTGAAATAGGGTAAGGGTTTTCAGCCCACCCAAAATTATAAAGGTACCCCCTCCCCCCTCCGGGTAAGATTTCAAATAAGCACGTATGGTAATTATGATTTTACTTTCTCCCTTCACCAGCACTAGGGTCTCTCTGTCCTTTAAGTATTTGGTGGCGTAGTCCAGTGGATTGAGTGGCAGATTCTTCAAGGAGCCACTCTCGTCTGACAGGTCCACCACATCTGCAATATATGCGCAAAAATCAGTCAGTTTTTCGCCGAGACGGCTTACGGTTATTGGATTAAAAGTGGTATGGAAGAGTAATTTTGTGATGCAATTTTTAATAAATAACTTGGTGGGGCGCCTCTTTAGTCATATATTAGACTCCATATCAGTGCGCCCGAGTAGAATATTTGCTAAATATCACGGCTAATGCATCAGCTAGGAGTCGTGCTTTTTCCCTGGACAATATTGTTTTTTGAGATTCTTGAGAAAGATGCAGAAGGGATCCAATCCCCATGTCCCGGGCTAAAATTGGTAACAAAAGTCAACAAATCCTACGCCATGTCCTATGGTTTACACCCCCCGGGATGGATTTTTTAAACATGCAAAGTGATGCCTAAGGCAATCATTTCCTGTCATTGAACACGATGCGTCAGCAAAACTGCACGCGATGTCAGTAAACTGCTCCCGTCGTTTTTCTAAATCTGATTTATACGGAGAGCAGCAGGATAACTCAAAGCGACGCCAATTTCGAAGCGACAACGCATTTTATTAACAGTTACGGCGCTATTTTCGTCTACCCCAGTATCCTAGTGTCGTTTCCAAGAAACGCAGTATTTTTGGGTTTCCGGTGAGTGTTTAAATTTAGTTTCTATCGTAGGTGTGTAGTTGTGAAAAATAGGAAAATTTTTTTATCCACTGAAGTTCGCTCGCGTGCAGTGTAAAGATGCAAAACCCGTGTTGTCATGCGCATTTGTCGCTGTAGGGTCGGTGCAATTCATGACGCATGCGCAGTCGTGTTACCTTCATCATCGCAGTCACACCTTTCTTTGATGTTGCTCAGCAACGAGCAGTTTCTGCAGTCTGGGTTGAACAGCTCTCTCTTATCGTCTGTAGACACAAAAACCTTAAACTCAATTGAGAGATTGGTAAAGCTTTTTCTTTTGTAGTCAAACACCTGCACTCTCCAATCGAGTCGTTGCTTCGGGCAGATGGCTAATTAAATTCAGTAAAACAATAGACGACAATTTCAAACGATAAGTGAAAACAATGGACGGGTTGTGGGATCTGAGCATTCTCCTCTTTCAGTAAACATAAATTTCCATCCACCACATCAGGTATCTCACCATAAAAAAAAAAAGAAAGAAAGAAAAACAACAAAAAACAAAACAAACAAAGAAAACAAAAAAACGACATTCTATATTCTATGTCGAAAGAGGTTTTATAACATTCTCGTATTTAGCGCGCGAACGCACTGTAAAATCAAGCATCTTGGACCATTTCCTCGCAGTGCGGGAACTGGATAATTTCTCTGAGCCTTCGATTCATTGAAAGCAACTCCTTGGCCCGCGCTGAACTTTGTTTTAAACACACGGCTCTAATTTATAAAGTGCCTAATGAAACGAATTTAGAATAATAATAACCGAAATAAACTCAATCTGTTCGACCCACGACCTGAAGCCGGGTGTCCATGCAAGTCAAGCGTAGTTAATTCTAAAGACCTTACGTACTCCTCTTGTTTTTAAAGACTAGTGGGCCAACAGGCCCTACGGCCTACAGACTATATTTTCACATTCGAGGTTTATGATGCTATAGCGGTCGGAGAACCACCATCACACCATAGGCTTAAAAAAACAACAACAACACAAAAAGCACACAACGGCAGCATACTTTACCTGCAAAGCGAACTGTGACGAACATCTTATTACACAGGTTTAATTTATCAGCTCTTGCTACGGAGCGGATCAGCGACGCTACAGTACAAAGACACTATTTTATTGTTTACATCAATGTGCATACACTTGCCTTGTCAACTGAGCTGGGTGGGAAGACTAGGGCGAGTGACGTTTCTGGCGTCAAGATGGCGTGACGTAACTACTTGGTTGTGCTGTCATCAATAGAAAAACGTTTGAGCTCAAGCCAAGAGTGGATGCTCTATAGCAACAATTGTCAATAACTCGCGTGTAAAGCAATAAAAATATTATTGAACTGATAAGTGACCGCGGGCCGGCTGCTCCTTCACCCCCGCCCCCGCCCCCCCCTCCCTTTCCCCCCCCCCCCCTTCCCCAGGTTTTCCAGTTTCTTTAGCCCAGCAGTCATGCTCAAGAGCGTTGGCCCAACCGTGAACTACTAACGAACCAATCAAATGAAATGATCAAAGGGAAAGTAAATAAATAAATAAATAAATAAATAAATGAAAAAGCGTTAGTGTGATGATGAAACGATACATCACTCTTTTCTCTAATCTCTGGAAAGAATAGTCATGATCTAATCAGCATTGTTATGGAAACGAAATTTGCATCTTTGCGTGCTTCTTTGAACAGCAGGCTGTTGTTGTTACGTGTCACGCAAAGAACAGACTGTCCTCACCCCACCCAACATGGGAGTCATGCCTGAACAGCAACGCATGCGCAGAGTGCAAAGGTACGGCAAAATACAAAAAAATTTTAATGGCGGAAGTGAGCTATGTGAACTGCCCAAAGTGCATGGGAAGCCTGTATTATTGTCGGAGATGATCCACTAAGAAACAAACAAAGGCACCTAGGAGACAGTACCATTTTCTAGCGGACAAAAGAGCAGTAAATCGCTGCCAATGTCTTGGGAGGTAAGTGAGAAACACGCGAATGAAAGTGTCACGTGTGTGATCGCTATTTTTCGCTCCGTAGCGCGACGATGAAGTGTTTTGTAAAGCCTAGTTTACCGGCAAATTCCGGTGACGGTTTGTTTGATTAATTGGGCTTTATTTATAGCTGTCTTGCTTCACACGTATGTTATCCAGCGCGGCTTGTTTTTCTTGCTGCCAAAGTGGCTGCTCTTTTGACCGCTGTCTGCAATACCGGGGGAAGAATTAACTAATGGGTAGGGCGGGATGCATTTTCTCGCAGTATTGGTCTTAAACCGAACCTCTGCCACAAATGTTGACTTTAATACACCAATTCACTATTCGCTAGAAATTAAGGTCTTGTGATAAACGTAATTTCTTGAGTTCTTCTCTAGATAATCTCTATCGAAATTTACGAGATAGATATTTCCATGGGTGATATCTTTCTGTGAAGACTGTACTTGTTAGTAATTGTATGGTAGCTTTTTGATCACTTTAAAACCGCCGAAAGAATGTATCTTCTCGATATTTACCCATTAATCTCGTTTTGAATACGGTAGTCACAATAACGTCATTATGTAGATCCAAGTTTCGTACCAGCTGATCATTTGAATTATTCGAGAACTTGCAAGGGCAGGGTTCTTGCTGTCCTGAATCGGGTTGTTCGTGTTTCTAATATTGCATTTTTCAATAAAACCGACGCAATGAACTAATATGATTTTTAGCGGCGTTTGTCGAGTTGAAGAAGCCTAAATTCTCGTCGAAGTCTTCCTCTGTATGATAATGTTAATTAATACATGTTTTGTAAATACATTGCCATATCTTCACTTGACAGCCATCTCTCTTCAAGTATATACTAGACATTTCTACAACTGTACGTTTGAATTATTTAGAACCACGGCAAAGTTACAGAGGTTATGTTTTCATGCTGGCATACATGTACAGTACCATGTGAAGTCCCATTTTCACTTCATTTAATGGCAGTGTTAAATACAGTAGTTGTGTTATACTTGAGTAAATTTTCTGTAGTTGTTGTTAAACTATCACCCCGCCCCCCTTCCTGAACCACCCCCTTCTTCCATCCATAAAATTTGGAACTACTCTTCTAGGGGTGGCAAATACTACCTACAAAATTGTGGGTTTCAGAATCTTGGCAGCCTTTTAATGAGTCTCAGAGTCTCGTTCTGTTCATTTCTTTCCTTCTCGGAGTGGGTTAAAGTCTCATTCTTGGATGTTTAAACATGTGTCTTGGCAAGTCTCAGATTTTACCATTTGCCACCCCTTCTTCAATAAGTTGATAAATGTTTTTCAAATTTCCCAGAAACATTCAGATACTCTCTTAATATAACATTTTCTAGTACATCAACAAAGCCTTTGTTTTGTTTACATTTATGTGTTGTGTATCACTATATGAAAGGGTTGTTACAGCTGTATTATAATCCTATAATGGTATTGAAGAGTAGCTCCACAGTAAGGTTTTGAAACTCTGGGCATATACTGTACAAATTTATTTTCAATAGTGTCCCTCCTCCTTGGTAGTGCATGAGGGAAGAGGGGGGATTGGGTGCAGGAACATGGGAGTGGCAGGAAACAGGATTCCAGTGCGAAAACTTCCTGCCAAAAAAGTAGCTTTTAA
Source organism: Plumapathes pennacea (assembly GCA_964036295.1). Taxonomy (NCBI): domain Eukaryota; kingdom Metazoa; phylum Cnidaria; class Anthozoa; order Antipatharia; family Myriopathidae; genus Plumapathes; species Plumapathes pennacea. Next base: position 24,458,577 of record OZ038463.1, on the reverse strand, counting down.
TTTGGTAATTTGGTAAAAGGGCAGGAAGGGGCTGTATTCACAGGCTACAATATAAGGGGCGGGAACCGGGAGTAAAGAGTACGAGAAGTGGGAACTTTAGCCCCCCTATCCCTGTCCTCCCCTTCCCCTGCACCTTGAAGATACTTGCAAATGAGTAAATTGTGTCTGTTTGTCTGTAGGATGATGACTGGGACTGGAGAGTTGTATGCCAAGACTTCTTGTTTGCCTCTCAAGTACCCAGTCTGGAGATTGTGTTGCAGGACCAGTACACAGGAGATTTGATACCATTTATTCAGGAGTTCTTGGAACCTGTCTGGGCTCTCCTGAAGAATATCAGGATCTCAGCAGAGGTGAGGATTACTGTACAGCAGTTTGTGACTTAGGAGCTGCAGTAAATCATCAAATTTAATTCAGATGTGAATCTAGAGCTTGTTGTCTCTCTTTTCAGGATTACAAAATTGAGGCTAAGCAAGAGTCATGATCCAAATAACAAATAAGCATACAGTAATGTATTATATGGGTTTAAAACCTTGGTAAAATAAATGTTCTTTTCTCCCTTTTCTGCCCTCCTTAACTGTCTGCAAAATTTCTTCCTTTGCTGGGAGTTCATTAATCAGCAGATATCTGTTCATGTAATCTGCAGAAATAAATGCCGTAGCTCTCTTTTGAAGAAAATAATGTGTCAGTACCATAAATGCTGTAGTTTATAAACATAGCTGCCAGTCTTAACAAATTTTCATGTTTTTAATAACAATAATAATAATATAGTAGTGATAATAATGATTATTATTTAATCATAATAACAATATAATAATCATCATCATGGCATTTATTTAAACAACAGGATGGTAGGTGACTGCAGCATACAAGCTGTGTGGCCATGCTAATAAAATCTTCACATAAAATTACTGATATTATAGATTATGAACTCTTGTAGTTAAACATTTAAATGAACAGTCATGAAAGATTGACATGGTTTGGCTATATGAGTGAGTATTAACTTGAGTAATCAGTGCTCAACATTTTAAATGGTTGTCTGCTATGCCTGAGGCAACCAAAGAGTTTGGTAAGGCTTGTAAATTCAGGGCCCGGCAACCAGAAATTATGAAACATCCATGTTTAAATTTTCTTGAAGTCAACCACCAACCTCAAGCTGTAATGTTGAGCACTGGTAATATGTGTGTGTGTGTGTGTGTGTGTGTTACAGTAAGTTGGTGGCATTGGTTGAGTTACATGTACATGTGTTTCATTCCATTTTTGTAGGACTGCTTTTCCAGTAATGAGAAGCCCAATGATGCATGGAAGCCATATTATGAACAGTTTGTTACTACAATCCTCCACATGTTCCCACTGGACTGTTCTCTCCTTCACAAAGGGGACTTTTATTTCCTACTGAGCTCCTCCGAGCCAGGCAAGCTGAATGTTATGTACTATGATGCAGGGAAAGTGCTCTCTTATGCTGTAGAGCCTGGAGAATTGCATGCTCTTTGGAAGGAACGCTGGCCAAATGATGTCAGAAAAAAACTCCAGGGAAGATTTTTGTTTTTGAACTGTATTGTTGTCAGTGCAAGAGGAACAGAAAAAAGACCATGGAGATACTTGATGTCAGAAGCAAGGCATGTTATTGTTGAGCAGATAAGTGGTGAGTACTGTAAACAGGAACTGGGAAACTCTGGATTAAGATTGCCACAGGGGTATACAGTCTAAACTGTATGTAGTAGGCATTAGATACTTCTATTTTATAGAATTCAGTGCTCGAAATTAAGGTTTTAGGTTGGTTGCCCTTTGGACTGTAGATTGACTTCAACCAATAGATAGTTTGATTTATAATTTCTGGTTGCCCAGCCCTAAATTGCTTGAAAACACATACAGTACTGGTATGGCTTTTATATGGGATTCCCCGCACTCCCCTCCCCCCATTCAAGACCTACTGTAATCCCCACCTGTCTTATGCAAAATGTGCAAATGCAAGGGGGAATTTATAGTTTGATTGCATGGCAAGATATGTGCATGCTTGTAAAATGTATCTGATTATTTTGTTAACCAGTTTTAATCACTCGGGTCTAACAATAAAGATGTTCGTTTCAGCTGCACAAAAAGAAGAAAAAGAAAATGCAGAACGCAGAATCAGTCGACAATCACTGTTTGTGGAAAAGCCTATAAATATATTTGATGTGAGCTTTGAATTGCTTCACACAGGAGTGGCATGTTTGACTGGTGAGTACATTTAACGTGTTAAGTACAATGTACGGTATGTATGTTTTGTGAAATCAATATAAAAGTAGTCAGTAAGTACAATGCATATATGTTGTCCATCTAAAGTAGAGATATTAAATCCCCAAGCACTGCAAGGGTAATAATCGAGATGTTATTTGATTTTTTGTCAGTCTGTCATTCACCTGGAAGAGCAATGGTATTATGCAAATTTCTAATGCAAAATCAGATACTTGATGAAATTATCATACTCAACAGTTATTTGGGGTATACTGTAGGTAATCGCATGATTTCGAGTGCAATTTGGAATAAATTAGCACGAATAAATTTTTCAAAGACCACAATATTGCAGGAGTGCCGTGCGAGTGCAATTTGTGGTCTTTGAAAATGTTCAAGTGCTTATTTATTCCAAAATTGCACCAGAAATCATGTGATTACTTGTTAATAACATGCATACAATAATTTACGTCGCGCAATTTTGTTCAATTTCGTTACAATTCACAAGTAGTCTACAAGTGTCTCAAGAACTTTGTTTTCGCGCAAACAGAATCAGAATCGTCCTGAGGAATGAAAACACACCCTTTTGTTTTGTTTGGCTTTGCAAATACGCGCGTCAGCAATTTTTAATTTCAAATTTCTGCACTGTTAATTTCACATTTTTGCACTGTTTGGGATAAATTAACGTGAGCTCAGCCAATCAGAATGCAGAAATTATTGTATGCAGGTTATTAGTATAGGTAATTGCATGATTTTGAGTGCAACTTGGAATAAATGAGCACGAGTAAATTTTCAAAGGCCATAAAATTGGACGAGTGCCGCGCGAGTGCAATTTGTGGTCTTTGAAAACTTTTTGCAATTATGCAACAACTTGAACAGAGCATCAAAGCTGATCGTTTTACCTTTGAACCTGCAACTTGCATGACTTCAGTGAAGTACTGACACATTTCACTAAACAGTGCATTCTCGCCAGAGTAACCTTCTGTGCATGAATGGATAATTTATCTGAGTTTCAGTTTACACCATAGCTGAAATACAACATGCGTGCCTGCCTGCTCTGCTCCGCTTCTGAAACATCCTGTATTGGATAGGTTTTCATGAAACTCTGATCACATTGGATGATTGAATACTTTACGCTGTACTGGAGCCAATTCAATAAACATTTACACATGTATTTTACAAGTTGGAATATTATTCAAATACCACTAAACGGATTCCACTCCAGCAAAGTCTGTACAGTATTACGGATACAGGTCCCCAGTGCACAACCACACCAGTATTTGGCCATTGTATTGTATTAAGAGTGTGTTTTAATGTGTGGGGAAATTGGTCCAACTTGTAAAATACACTTGTAAGTGCTTTATCGAATTGGCCTCTGGATAGGTTTATTGGCCAAAGCCATCGACAGACAAATTGTAAAAAAACAGGTTACAGGTAGTCATTTTTTTTGTGCAGAGAATTTGAATACAACAGGTCATATGTTAAACCACAAGGACATCTACAAAAAATTATTTTTACATTCCCAGTAAAATTATATACTGCTGACAAATTGAAAAAAAAAAAAAAAAAGAAAGAAAAATTACAAAAAGAAAATGATGCTCAAGTGTGATAAATTTAGTGTAAACAATTATGTGCTGGCATTTACAGTACAAATAAACATATTTTTGTAAGCTGAATGTCAAAGGGGTGGTACTTTTGATACCAGCCTGAAGTTGGTCAATATGTGTTGTACAGTCACAGGCCAGTGAAAGGTGGGGTGAAGAATGTTCTTTAGTCAAGATCAGGTACTAACTCAAGGAATTTGAGCTGTGATACAGTAGACTAGTAGACCAGGCTGGACATTGCACAGTGTCGAGGCCAGGGTGATTGCGGACGTCCTTTGTTTGACAGGAGCACGAGATTTGCGTGGAGGAGCAGTCATGATGATTGATATGTCCAAACCTGATTGGTTGAATATCCAGTGTTCCTCAGTGGAGCTGGCCAAGTTGTTAATGTATTTCCATAGAATTCCTAGGTAAGAACTTCTCTTGTTCCATGTGTACCTGCTCTGACCCAGGGGAGAGGGGGTACCCAGTAAAGTTTTATATGGGGAGGCTCCGCCCTGAGGTCCAAACCTTTACCTTTCATCTACCGTTTCTGAAAGAAAAGGTACCCCTTTCACTTACCTTTCATAAAAAATGCTACCCCTTTCATATACCTGCAGTACCACTCTATCCCTTTTCTGTAACCTTAGAATTAACTCACGGAACAATAGAACATCAAGTTTTAACGATAGAGGTGTTAAAGCAAAACAATATCATTTAGTCAAGGGGGTACCCCTTTCATTACACTTCCAGCTTATTAAAAAGGCATTCCTTTCATATACCTTCAGTCTGAAAAAGGTTCTCCTTTCGGACGGAGCCCCCCTCCCCCCTTCGAGGGTTCTGACTAAACTTTTAGAGTTGCTATTGATATAATTTTCTCTCTATAAAAGCTTTGGCAATTAGTTTGAACCCAGGAGCGTGAACAGTGTGTTGGTTGTGATCGTCCAGGTGAGTGTAATCTGCAGTTGTCGTTGATGACGTTTCGACTACCTGTGCGGACGTCGTCTTTGAACAGAGTCAATTGATGAACAGTCTTCCTGGAGACTACTCTCACCCTCACGACCACAACCAACGTACTATGAAAAGCTTTCGTGTGAGTGATCCTACAGTTATACCGTCAGCCGTTTTCATTTGGCCGTTCAATATTTGTACGGGATGTTTTTACTTTTTACACTGCCTTGGAAATCACTACCTTGGGAAGTATGGTACAGAAACGGATTAGATATAAAGTTGTTATTATCTACTTTGCGAGTCCTTGGAGTCAACAACTTCAGAGATCCAGGGGCAGATCGTATTTGGAGAAAAGACCTCCTCACATTCATTGGGACCTGTACCGTTGTTATAGTACGAAATATTCAAGAGCCAGTTCAAGGAGTTGGACATCGGAGCTTTGTTGGACAACAATTACTCTTATGGCTCAAGTACTCTTTCCACAAGTCGAATGTTTTGGCGAAAGTGATAACCAAATTTTGAAATATTGCTTCAGTAACTATTTCTCTGTTTGTTTATATTATCTAAGTGCGGGAATACTCACTTCAACAAACAACTGTGGAGGGCGTTACTGGCCTCCCAGAAGTACCAGGCCTTGTGTTCCTGCTGTGAGTTGCTGGGGCAGCTTTCTGTGTTGAGCATTAGCAGGCCTTTTTTATACGTTCGGTTCAAAGATGTGGAAAAGATCGGCGTTTTTTATAAGGGCGTCGCCGTTGAGTGCAGTATTTACCTGGAAACCTTTCTGTGCCTCCTTTTCTGGCAGTTTTCTGCAATGTTTTCTTATTTTGTTTTGTCTTTTTTTGCCCTGCCCTCTCGTTGAAAATTGACTAGTGTGAGAAAACGCTAGGGGGCCCCCTTGCATTGCGAACTTGAACGCCTGCCCACAATAGGCGATTCTCCAGTACTGCCCAAGAAAAGATATCTGTATCAATATGTTTCCCGTGCTTTTAAATTTTTTTTACCCTGTTGGAAACGAAATTATTTTACATATTTTGAAACTGATACTCGCTAATTACGTTTTGTTCAAACCGGATACGACTGTGAAGTATCGTCGAGGCATCAGGTGTCACATCCTTTCTCTTCTGCTTTGAAGGAAGGACACACGATCGCTTGGCTGCTCCGTCATCGTTGACGCCAGGAAAGCTGGGACGAAAAGAAAAGCCGTGGAAGACGTCGTGGAAGCCATAATCTATTTTCAGGTCAGTACAGAATATTAGCAGCGCTTTATATAAATGTGACCTCGTGGCTAAACTCAAGCACACAAGATATGTTTATCTCTTGATCTACGTCATCTTTGAGTTTGTCAGGCCGAATTCGGTATTTCGTGCTTGTTTCGCTCTTTGACCGTCACTAACGTCAGTTGTTTCTACTGTGCATTCATCTCCGATGCAGCGCGAATATCTTCGATATCTAAAGTACAGTGTATACCCGGGGTGGTGGTGGTAGGGGGGGGGGGGGGGGGGGGGTACTCCCATATATTTCCTATATAGGGATGTTCCGCCCGATAGGGTATCATTTTCAGGGTCTTCTGTCTTAAACAGGGTATCAAATTTTACATTTTCGTGTCTTAAACAGGGTTATTTTCTGAAGATTTTCTCCTCTTCCCCTCCCCCCTCAACCACATTTTTGCTCAACACAGGGTAGCAAAATTTCCATTTTTGTGTCTTGAATAGGGTCAGGGTTTTATAGAGTCAGCGGAACACCCCTACCCAAATTCCTATTGAGTACCCCCCCCCCCCCCCCCCGGGACGTTCCGCCCAATAGGGTATCATTTTCAGGGTCTTCTGTCTTAAACAGGGTATCAAATTTTACATTTTCGTGTCTTGAACAAGGTTATTTTCCGAAGATTTTCTCCTCTTCCCCTCTCCCCTCAACCACATTTTTGCTCTCGCCATTTTGACGCGATTTCTTTGTATGCTCCAGTGGAAACGCGTGCAACGCAGGCTAACTTATCTAAACTTATTCTTGAACAGGGTATCAAATTAGAGCACTTTGACTTAGACAGGGTAGCAAAATTTCCATTTTTGTGTCTTGAATAGGGTCAGGGTTTTATAGAGTCAGCGGAACACCCCTACCCAAATTCCTATTAAGTAAACCCCCCGGGAGTGTATAATCGTCTTCCATACGCTCTAGGGGGGCCTGCTGTTTGTTTTAAATTTGGCTGTTGCCGAATTTATACAAACGAGTTTCAGAATTCTGACGATTGGTTTCACTTGATAACGAAATTGATAAGCCAACTCAGATGTGCTTTGAAAGTAAACAGGGCACAACAATGCAGATCAGTACGACGTGGGTCTGTGGGTTGAATGCTGTTAAACAGGCCATCTGTCAGGGTGGTCTAGCTGTTGCCCAAAGTTCCAAGATTGCTTGTTCGGAAAAGAGGGTGGGGGGGGGGGGGGGGGGGGGGAATGGGAGGGGGTGGTGGCGGGATTAATCCTCATAATTTGGGTAGGGGTGTGCCGGTTCTGGAAATCCTTACCCGTTTTTCCAGACCAAATTATACGATTTTCGACCATATTTTATACCTATATACCAAAATTCTCAACCTTTTGTAGACCTGTTTACCAAAATTTTCACCGCATTTCAGACCTGTATCCCAAAGATTTGCACCCTATTTAAAATCAAATACAAAAATAAGAAAACTCTACTAACCTATTTAAGACCAAAGAGACAAAATTTGCACGTATACCCTGTTTTAGACTAAAATGCTTGAAAACCATACCATATACCGACATATACCTATATGACTTACATATGGAAGTCGGGGGGGGGGGGGGGGGATGCAGTGATTGCACCTGAGAAGTATAACGTGGGAATAAGTGCGATTTTGTGAGTACATGTATATTGCACGATCGATTTTCACATTACTAGTATTTGGATATTTGGACTTGTTCGGCTTCCGGTGGTCAAATACCCCTTCCCCGGGTCCGACTGAGCCATTGTGATGCCCCACGTATGGAGCCTTTTTTTTTTGGAGGGGAGGGTGGGCACTCCCTAGGATGACTATTAAAGAATATGCGCTTTTCAAGCCTTAGGTATAACAAAGATCTTAAAGTGTCGGGAAAAACGGCGAATACACAAACATTCAAGTACCTGTATGTGCAACGTATGTTACCTGTAAGGCCCCGAACACACTAATCCGTTTTTTAGCTCGCGAATTCCACTTTGTGGGATTTGCGAGGTATAGTAATCACTTTCCTTCCCTACTTCCCTACCTCCCTACTTCCCTACTTCCCTGCTTCCCTATTCCCTCTGTTGTCAACAATGGATTTCCAAATAAAGCAGTTGCGGTTTTCCAAATTTGGGCATGATGAAGGTCGCGCAACAGGGTGTGTCGAACAACGCAGTTTAAAAGCGAGATGTTGTCGTAGTTGTTGCGACCATCTTTTTGTTCGGAACGTGTTCTCATTTTGAAGGTTTGTCATGCGTTCGAAGTTTGTTTGGCCATTGAGCTTGGTTGTGTTTCACTCTACTGTGTTTTGCGTTGTTATTGTGACATTTTGGCGCGGTGCCATGAAGGTCAAACAATCAGTGGCACCGATGGCGTTAATATATCGCAAACAAATCTGAAGCCGTTGGTTTAGTATCCGCCAAAATTTCTGTAGTTACAGTAAATACGTCTTAGAAGATACTAGGCCGAAAAGATATTTAATCTCGGCCAAAAATATCCATTTCCGGTGAATGTTTACAAGTTCATACAGTATGCAAATTATCAGGTGTTTCAATTCTTGGTTTGCATGTCACGTCATAAAAAGCCATCTCAAAAGTAACGTATCCTATAAGTCTAATACACTGATATGTTCAGGACTATCATGCCTTAAGACTTAAAGCAAAATTCTGAGTCGATACAAAATATCTATCGGGAGCTATGGACGTTTGAATACCGTGACAACAAAGCCGTGTACACGCGCGCGGCCGACTAAAATCGGTCCTTCACGCAACATTTTAAAATTAGCACTGCGAAAGATGTGAAGTAACTAAACATCAAGCTGAGTCACAGATCAACTTCATTTTGTGTTCCGAGTTCGACTAACATGGCAGCCGCATACAAACTCTTATCAAATCTCCAAAAAACAAATTTGCCCCTGCTTCGCCAAAATGAAGCCTAGACAATCCAAAATTGGCATCTGGACTATTTCAGGCATGCTCTTTTTAGTTCTAGAGTCAAAAAGGTACAATCTGTTATTTTGAAGGGTGCTGCGATCGCGTGACCCGTGAAAACCGCGTCGATAAATCTTTTCTCTCAATTATTATATAACACTTTTTTAAGCCCGCGTTCACCACGAAGTGGTGAATTGAGCCAGTTCTATTAAATAGCTACTTCCGCAAAATGAAGTCCTTTTACAAATTCGCGAGCTTACAGCTGCCTTGCTGCTTTGATGTTTGAAAACGGATATTTATCTATCTGTTTTGGCCTCCCGCCCACACTAAGACGCGTTTTTGGTGACCAAAAACGGATATTTTCGAAAACGCTCTCTTGAGTGGATATTTTCGAAAACTCCGGTTTCATGATATAGTGTGGACGGCGAAAACGGAGCTTTTCGAAATCATGATCTTGTGAACTCTGTCAAGAAATCTGCGTATGCTCAATCCGGACATTTAGCGTTTTAGGTCGGTCCAGCGTATTTCGATGCATTTTCGTATGAAAACGAAAACGTCTTAGTATGGACGGGGCCTAAAAGCGTACGATAACTCTCATATGGCATGACCATATGGTATTTTGAAGGGTCGGTAAGAACGGTTGGTAAATGGAAAATCTAACCATCTCATAGGGTTCTACTGACCTGTGCGTTGAGTTGTCGCGTGCGGTTTTTCTTGGCGTATTCCTGTTCAAATTTACAAAAGGAGGCAATTTTGTTTTACACATGAAAAGGGTCGGGGTACTCCCATATATGAGCCATATAGGTATGTGCCGCTTCAAAGGGTATCATTTTCAGCATTTTAGTCTGAAATAGGGTATCGATTTGAGCCTTTGGTCTGGAATAGGGTCGGAGAATTTGATTTGGTCTGAAGTAGGGTCGAAAATCGCACATTTTGGTCAGAAATAGGGTCGAAAATCGCAAATTCTGGTCTGAAATAGGGTAAGGGTTTTCAGTCCCGGGCGGCAACCCCCTACCCAAAATTTTGAGGAGTACCCCTCCCCCCGGGTACTATGTCGACCCCAGGTATAAGGGTATAAAGGGATTGAAAGTCTAGGCGGAGCCTCCACGTACCCCGCGGGACCTGTTGTAGCATGGCCTGTACAAATGGTTTTATTTTCACAGGAGAGCTGCCCTGGAGCTGTGCACATGGTGTATATCTTGACCAAGAAAGACTCCCCCCTGATCATATTTGGTGCTTCTAAAGTCCAGGAACAAGTTAACTTTGAGGTACAACACAAACTTGCTCGCGGTATAGTCCTGCCTTCACTGAAATCTTGTCGCCAAAGTGTGGAATCTGTCGTGAAACTGGGTCGTCTGCTTGAGAAGTTTCAACCTTGTTTTATCCAAGTTCTGTGCAACACCTCTTTATTGATTTAATATATTGTTTATTGATTTACATATTTATTTGTTAATTAATGTTATTTTTTTGAGGGGAGAGGGTGGGGATGGAGGGGGGTGGGAATGGTTCTTGCTTTAGATTTGAAGGATAAGGACTCAAGTTATCGAGCTTTCGAAAAAAACCTGTGAACTACTGACAGACAATTTGGCCCAACGTCTCAAAGGGTACTTTTTCTATATTTGACCCTGACGAACGTGGATTTGTATTCAAACTGCACAAACTATTCGGCCCTCTGCAGCTTGTGAATCTTGTGGTTTCCGCCAGGTGGTATGTTTTTGAAAATGAACAGCAGGGTGTTTTGTTGTGGAAAGGATGCGGCTGACAATCAGGACAGCGTATCCGTAGCTGCTAAGCTCGCCCCACAAGGCAAAGCGCAACTTTTCCCCGAATTTCAGTGAACGTTTTTAACTCAATTTTGAATTTTATCCCGAGCAAGTATCGACCGAGCTGTAAAACATTTTTCTCTCGCTTGACTGGGCTGTGGTCGATGATACTGAATCAGGCATGAAAAACTAAATATAGGACCTGAAACAAAAATAACTTCGGCTAGAACCCTCGAATCTTTACGATATATTCTTTCCCGGACTATGAAACTTCTCCCTGGGTCTTTACACAAATTACGCAGTTTGGCATGACTCGGTATAAATCTTTCAACTAAAGGTTATAATACATCCCTTTGATTTTGTTGAATACATTAGAAGTTAGCCGTATTGTTCACGTTTTATAGTTAGATAATCGGTCTAATTTAGTCTGTAAAGTCATTTTTAAACGTCAGCGTCTCGAAGAATCGATTACAAGTCGTTGGCACGTGTTTCTTACGTACTCACTCAACTCTGGACAGAAAATTACGCTCGCCAACTTCGTGTAAGCGTGCGCAAAGAGGAACTCACCTCTGCGGGATACAAGAGCTCTCACGCTGCGTAAAATACAACGAAGACGCCGCTTATTTGCACATTTATTATTGTTTTGAAGAATCAAGATAATATTGTGGTTAATGCATGACAGTTCTCCTGATTAACTGCTCAATTCGTATCAAAGGCTGGAGCAAGAATGAGCTGCCTCTGCTCTCTTATGGCCGATATACTGCGTGTTGTGAGCGTTCACATTCTTGTGTAATATTGCCTTCCAGTTCAAGCTGCTGACCACGGTGGAAGGACTGAAAGACTACATCGACAAGACACAGTTGACGCCGGAGTTTGGCGGAGATTTTTGTTATGACCATGACGACTGGATCCGATTTAGAATAGTAAGTCATTTGTTTCTCTTGTGGTCGAACAACTGAGTTCATGACAACTGAAATCAAGTTTTATCAAGTGTATTGTGAACTAAAACATTACGGCATTACGGTTCGGTGAAGTAGCACTTCTCGTCAATACAGTGCGGCTTTTAGTTTCTGTACTTTCTATGCGTAACTTCCGACAACCTTTCTGTACTAGATTTGCCCTATATCACTTCAGATCGTTTCTTTGAAACGCGTTTCCTGCCTCGTCACCCACTTCCTGACCGAAGGTTTTTGTTGTGTAAAGAAAAAAACTGTTCCGGTTGAGCCGTCTTAGATAAGGGTATAATTTCTAACTACATCTCACGGCAATTGGCAGTAATAGTTCAATTAAATTAAAGCTATATGGTTGTGGTCAATTCAGCTACCCTTGAACAGGAGTAATGTGAAGCTGGTACGAAAAGAAAACCAACCTCCACGTTTAGTTGGAACATGAATATTGTCTGCTGGCCGCCATGATAGACTAACTCTTTTGTTTGCTTGTTTATTGACCTCTATAAGCCGACGTTATCACTGTGTGACGTCATTCCCTCCATCACGAAGTTCGTCTGTGTTTTCTTCATCTTTCCTTGGCCGATATAGTCAAGGCCGATATGCTTATTCGCCGCTTGCCACTGCATATAGCCTCCTCACCCATCTTCTGTTTGCTCGCAGAGACTGGAGCCTTTCATGACTGGTTGTAGAAGTGCCGCGAAAATGGCTATGGGAGTAATGCACGAGTTTAGCAACAACACACTGGGCGACAGCGTGCAGGAGTGCAAGGCATTAATAGAACAACACCACCAGAAAGTCAAGGAAGTGTTTGAAGACAGCAGGCTGTCGGCGCTGCAGGTGGAAGGCGAGCAGATCCTGATCCGCTTCCACGACGACGAGTTGACGCTTCCGAACACCGATGATTATGCGGAAACTGTGGAGTGTGTAACGAAGCTGTACCGGCAGATGAACGAGGTGTTCTGTAAGCTGGAGATGCTGAGTGACAAGCGATCCAACAAGCTCGAGCAGTGTCTTGCGTTCAAGCAGTTCGAGGAGGAAGCGGAGCAGGTGGGAACTTTTGTAATTTTACGTCGGACATTTGAGTGTGTTCACGGTTACCGGGACTGAAGAATAGTCGCACACTAATTGCACAATATTTATGCGTTTTTCACAAACATGTTCAATCCGTGGCTTGTTTTTACTTGCCGCATTTCTCGTGTTTGTGCGTCGCTCGTTTTCACTGGGCGCGTCTTTCATGTGCTTACGTCGCTCGTTTTCACTGGGCGCGTCTTTCATGTGCTTACGTCGCTCGTTTTCACTGGGCGCGTCTTTCATGTGCTTACGTCGCTCGTTTTCACTGGGCGCGTCTTTCATGTGCTTATGTCGCTCGTTTTCACTGGGCGCGTCTTTCATGTGCTTACATTGCTCGTTTTCACTGGGCGCGTATCTCTTGTGCTTGCATTGCTCATTTTCACTTGACGCACCTCTTGTGTGCCTGCGCTTGTGCGTCGCATATTTTCACTGGGCGCGTATCTCATGGATTTGCGTCGCTTGTTTTCACTTGACGCACCTCTTGTGCTTGTGTTTAGATCATTCGTTTTCATTGGGCGCGTATCTCATGTGCTTGCGTCGCTTGTTTTTACCTAACACGTCTCTCTAGCGATCTTTGGTGACGACCGAACAACCGGGTAACCAGTAAACATCTCTTTGTTTCCAGTACTTCTTTTGTTACTTTTTGTGTCTGTTGTAACACAGTATAATCGAAGCTCCCAGGGTGTGCTGGCATGCCAGAAATGCGAGTTGTATTGCCCCAGCAAGGCGCGCGGCACTTCCTCACAGCAGATATATCCCTAAGTGTCACTGCTAAGTGATATGAAATACCTTAGACCACCATGAAACACTCTTTATGCCTCCGGCCTATCGTACACCTGCTCTAGATTTACTGACAACCCTGACCTTGACTAAAGTGTTGGGACTTTCCAGTCTGCCTTACGTTTAAGACATTTTCTTGACCGATTGGTCTTATTTGTGTTCATATTTATACTCGACACTCCGGCCTGTCATACACCTACTCTAAATTTACTGACAACCCTGATCTTGACTAAAGTATTGGAATAATACTTTGCAGTCTGCCTTGCGTTAAGACACTTGTTTGGCTGACTGGTCTTATTTGTGTTCATATTTATACTCGGCCCAACAAAGCAGATACGTGCTTCACGTCGATTATCAAACCTCTTTATTTTTGTTATCTTTCCGACGATATGAGCTAAAGGTCAGTGCCCAACCAAAATAGTTTTCACTACTAGAAAAAGAAAACCTCTCTTTGAAAAGAAAAGCGATGCAAATCCGACTAACACTTCGCTTGTCTTCTAGTATGTGAGTTTCCAAGGATTTTCGCTGCATTTTCTTGGAATCTTGAGGCAGAGTGGAGAACTGCTTTCTTTTTGTCGCAATGCAGTTATGTAGAAACCAAACCAATCTCAGCAGAAAGATTTACTTGACAGACACTTGTTTACACGGGCAGTAAAAAGTACCATTTGTTACTGCGCATGATTCTAAAAGTGGCTCAGACCATTTCCAAGCTTGTAGCCTCTATTTCAGAACGAGGCCAAGTGAGAAACCTTTGTTGTGAAAATTAGTAGCATGTTTATTTTTCTCCGAATCGAACTGGTTTTTATAAGAGAAACGTTTTGCATAAAGCCTCGTTTCTCAACCTGTCGCGTTTGTGTACTTTGCTTGGCACGCTTGTGTCGAAAGCACGTGCAGGCGCGGCACAAAATAAAGTGCGAATCGCAGAAATCCGTTTGGCTGATTCTTGCGTCCAACATGGCCGCGATGTTATCCAATGACTAGCTGGAAGCGACACACATAAAGAAATGAAGAATATACGAGTGTCTTTGACCAGCGCAGAATATTCGTTTTGTTGTTGTTGTCCTTTCAATGTGTGTTTGATGCATCATTGTTGCTTCAGGTAATGAGTTGGATTCGTCGTGAGGGAGAGCCATTCTTAGAAAAGCAGACGGAAATCGGGGACTCTATTGGTCACGTGAAATCTCTACAGGAGGAGTTTGACAAGTTTGACAGCATTGCCAAGGTAAACCATCTCTGCACATCCCCCCTCCCCCCACACACCCACAAATACACGCAGCCTTACCCATGTGTGTGTGTGTGTTATTCTCTTTTGCCTATCCTTTCGTCTTATTCCCTTCCTCTTGGTATCTCTGTGTCTGTTCTTTAGTTTCTCTCTCCTTCTTTGTTTGTTTGTTTGTGTGTCCTTCAGGTTTCGTGTCTTTGTTTCTTTGTGTCCTTCAGCTTTCTGCTTGTCTGTCTGTCTGTCCTTTAGTGTCTCTGTTTGTGTGTCATTCAGGTTTTGTGTCTTTGTTTCTTTCTGTGTCCTTTCAACTTCTATTCATCTCTGGCTGTCTGTCCTTTAGTACTGTCTCTCTGCTTGTCTGTGTCTGTGTTCTTCAGAGTCTCCTCTCTTTTCCTTCCTTCCTTACCTAACCACCCTAGAGTGTTGAGTTTAACTGGCGCTTGTTGTGCTGCAGCCTTACTGTGACCGGGTGGAGAACTTGATGGAGGAGGGCAGCAGCCTGTGTCAGTGTGGACATTATGAAGGAGTAGGAATCCGTGAGAGGCGGAGAGTGCTGGCCGAGCTCTACAAGAACTTCTGTGCAAGGCTGGAGGCTAGGCGACAGCAGCTCAAACTGTGCATGGAGTTTTACCAACTCGCGGTGCAGGTGAGGGCTTGAGCTGTACCATAGCGCCATAGAAACAGCAATAGAATAAAAAGTAAACCACAAATGTATGTAACACTACCGTGCAAATTGGGGAGGCTTGAACTGCAGAAATCATAGATCATAAACTGAACGTACATTTGTCCCAAGTTGTTGACTAACCCCAGTTGGCTATTTACTGGCCAACGATTTGCCACTGGCTAACATCTGCAAATTCAGTTAGTAGTCAGTGTGTAGAGTAGAACCTGGGACCTCTCGAGTGGCCACGCTGCCCCGTGTGCACACTTGTTTATATATTTTACTAGCGAGACTCCCGTAAAATACGGGCAAGTTTTTTTGCAACTTCTGAAAAACCGTTCCACTGGACATCCAATAGACCGTTTGCAAATATGGCGGCGATTTCACGGGAGCGAGGCTGTTCGGTGGTAACCGTGTCCATGGGCAAATGCGCTCTTGTTTCCTTCAGAGACACGAGCGTTGGGATGTGCTTTTCCGTGCTCCTTTTCTTACTTTGAGCGCTGAAAAAGTTCGTGGATCACTTTGAGATATTTGTCGAATCCCTGCAGCACAAAGAGCAGCGTCTGCGGCGTAAGTCATGCGAGAAAACTAGCAAATAGTCGAGATGTTTATCGTCATGCACGTATTGATAGACTGCTCTGAGATGTTAATACATTCATCCGATTTATGCCATATTTAGTGTTATTACCTGTGTTTAGTTTTGTGTGGGGGACTGTAGTTGTATTTGGGTTGGAGTTTGGGTGATGTAAGCGCTTGCCGACGAACAGATACTCGAGCTTCTAAGCGCTTCCCACGGCACGATGCGATCTGACCGCCGCCCCCGCGCTTGATCTCAAGTCTGTGTCTGCGCTTTATAATCCGTCCGATTACCCAATTTTAAGCGACTGTGACTCTCGATATTGGTCAGAGAGCAGATAGTATATTACAGTGGCGGTCAGAGAAGAACTGTGTAAAAGATCACGGGTATTTTGCAATGCGTAGTGTCAAAATAACACACGGACGCGTGCCCTTCCCGGTGATGCGAACCGGATTTGCCCTTCCCTTTTGTGAATCACTCTCTAATTTAGTGAGCGGCCTTTTGTGTGGATACAACTAGAGCTTGTGTGGATATAACTAACTTAATCTTGTGTGGGGCTTCACTAGCAAGCTGCGATAACATGATGTGATCACATAAAACTTTTATCCTCTACCCTGTGCAACACAACACAACTGTGCAGTAAATACCTAGCTACAACAAAAAATAATTACACCTCTTTCAAAAGGTTTCATGACCATATTATCCTGTGACTTCCCTGACAGTCGAAGTCTTTCCTGACTTGCGAACGAACCTAACCATCGCATTTGAACGTAAAAGAGGGAAGACCATTTAGCGCTTTAGTCGTACTTTTGACATCTGGGAAATTCTTGAGCGTCATAAACGATCCAGGACAGAGAGACACACTCCTGGATGTGTGTGATTAATATTTTCTTTATATAATTCTTGACAAATCTGTGCAACTCAGACGCTACTGACTAACACTGTGTTCTGCGCTTTATTTATACAAAAGGCCGCTCCACCTAATAACGCGCGTGAGTTGACACAGCTCCTTAAACGCCTTGCATGAAAAGAACCCATGTACACAATTGAGCAAAGAAATTCTTCTCTGACCGCCACTGTAATATATTATCTGCTCTCTGACCAATATCCAGAGTAACAGTAACTTAAAGTTGGGTGATCGAACAGATTATAAAGCGCAGACACAGACCTATCAGGTCAAGCGGGGACGGCGGTTAGATCGCATGGTGCCGTAAGAAGCGCTTACAAGTTCGAGTTATTGCTCATCGGCAAGCGCTCATATCACACAAATTCCAACCCAAATACAACTACAGTCCCCCACACAAAACTAAACTTAGAATGTATACTTCCAACTAGTTAGTACTAATAGTACTAAACACAGGTAAAGGTACTAGTACTAAACACAGGTAATAACACTAAATATGGCATAAATCGGATGAATGTATTAACATCTCAGAGCAGTCTATCAATACGTGCATGACGATAAACATTTCGATTATTTGCTAGTTTTCTCGCATAACTTACGCCGCAGACGCTGCTCTTTGTGCTGCAGGGATTCGACAAATATCTCAAAGTGATCCACGAACTTTTTCAGCGCTCAAAGTAAGAAAAGGAGCACGGAAAAGCACATCTCTCGCATCTCTGAAGTAAACAAGAGCGCATTTGCCCATAGCAACGGTGCCAGTTTTCACATTGCAAGCGTACGAGCTTCTCTTTTAGTGTTGCGGTGCGCCCGGTGTCACGCTGGAGCGCCTTGTTCAGAATGAAGCATGTGACGTCATGTTTCTTTTTTTGCAGGCGTCAGAGTGGTCAGTGGACACGCTGCGTCAGATGGCGCTCATGAACATGGAGGAAATCTTGACGCTGGAGGGAGTGTTGTCGCTCAAAAATCAGCTACAGAGCTTCCTGGTCGACGCGCCGCCCTGGCCCGAGGGACGCCTGTACAGGATCTCTGAACTGGCTACCAACCTGGGCATCCGCAAGCTGGTGGAGCAAGCCGAACAAATCCTGGCCAGGTATACTGAGGTGCAGGGCATGCTGCAGAGACGCCAGGAAACGCTGCAGAGGTCCGAGGACAGGCTCAAGGTCAGTATACTGCTGCACCCTCCCCGCCCTCCCCCATGGGGCAGACGAAGGGGTCTCTAGAGCTGGTCCTTGTTCGGACACGTGCTAAGTGGTGGTGGGGTGGGTGGATGGGAAGTTGGTCAAGAACGACGGCTCTTACTGACTACGTATTGAAGCTGTAAAGGAGTTCGTGGGTTCGATTTCCCTGCTAGTAGGAAGGTTTTTCACGTTGCCGGAGCCAACTCCAGCGATGTATTCCTTCTAAAGCGGCATGTATTTCTTCACACCAGTTGTAGGTTGAAAATACTTACCGTGTATACATGCCAATAAGGTTGTTTTATTTGAGAGATATCTTGTGAAAATGGCGCTGAAGGCTCTTGGGTATAATCACATTCACGGTCACGTGATTGTCGTGTCGTTCCCAGGGTCACGTGACCGTGGAGGAGTACAGCACGGTGACGGGCGGCAGCGACGAGTCGACTAGTTCCAGTCCCCAGCAGGACGAGGACCTGTGCACAGAGGTCAGTGAAGACGAACAAGAGAAACCGGTCACGCATGTGCACAACGCTCCGCCGCTGCCGTTTAGAAGGAAGCTGAGCCAGGACAAGCCCGGCCTGTTCACGTGGAAACAGGTAAAGCGTCACCAGCGCCAACACACTTCATGTGTTCACTTTGTTTGTAAAGGCCGTTCCCTCCCATCCCCTCCCGAGGCCTTCGCCGCCTTTTGTACTTTTACGGGAGAGGGGAGAAGAGCCTGATTGATTAGAATAATCGGGTGCAGTTCACCAACTACAGGAGGATCTGTGTTTACACAAACAAACAGACTCCATAAATCGAAAGAAAATGTCACATTCCGTCTTTTCCTACTCCGGAAGAGGGTAATCGCGTTCTTTTGGGACATATTCTGATTGCGGAATGAACGGAATAGTATTCCAAAAGAATGCACCCTTAGTAATGACCGAAAATCTGAACGTTACTCAGCGACCAAAAAGTTTTGGTTTAATATACACGTTGAACAGTTTTCGAGAAATGACCTTTTAGAAAACTGCCAAAATAACAACGAATATGGCAAGGTGGCAACTCTTGCCAGTCAGCCATACATTCTTTGTAATTTTTGCAGTTTTCAAACCATTGGTTCTGAGAAAGGATTCAGTGTACTTTCAAATTTTCGGTGACATTTTCTTTCGATTTATGGAGTGTTAGTTTGTAGCTTGAAATTTTGTACGAGAAAAATGTAAACATGACGTCACAGAAGCCTATTATGTCAGCGTAAGAGAGAGAGTTGGTCCAGGTGGCGTTACTGAGCCCTCGGGTGCTGTTTACTGATGTGTTTTTTATATTTGCGTTTGTTTGTTAGCCGCAACCTGAAACCATTCAAGAAAATATGCCGTTATCACCGAAAATCGAAGAGTGAGTATTCGATTGTGGCAGTTTTGTTACAGTACACCTGCTGTTGCGCTTCTTCATGCTTTTATTGTTCACAGTTTCATCATTTCGCGATTTTACCATAGATTGCAAAATAGTCCCTTCTTTGCGATAAGACAATCAAGCAAGTGCAAAGCGAACGCGCGCGGTCTTGGGAGAGCGAGTGAGCGTCGTGGGAGGTTGGGTCCTAGCCCTCCCCAGACCGCGGGGGTTTCTTTGCATTTGCTCCATTTACTCGATTATCCTAGCGCATTATCCTGATCTTGTCCCTGCATTTGTTCTGAATGTGATTCATAGTGTTGCTCTTGATCTGCGAATATCGTATAACTAGTAGTACTTTGTAACTGGGCACATTACTATCAGTAGCACGGCACTACAGCGCTATCTGCATGTTTATGTCGTGTGATGTGGTATAGTGCTGACAGCTTGCCACTTGTCGAGTGTCGAAAATACCTGTTGTTGGTCGTGGTGTTTGTATGCACGAGTACTGAGTGACGAAACCTTGATGTGCTTCAGGAAGCTGATGTATATTGTACAAGAGATGGTGGACACGGAGAGAGATTACGTCAAGTCGCTGGGGTACATCATCGAGGTGCGTGACAACCACTCTACCTGCGCTCAATATACCCCGAGCTTTTATACAAATTCTCCCAACCCTGCAGAAATAAAATGTCCGAGTGATAATGTGAGAATCGATAGTTTACTCAGCTTTCGTCTGAGCAGCTTTTAAGAACGTGTACTCCAGTCTGTATGGTTTATCTTTTGGTGAGAAAGTGAAACTGAACAGGAAATCGAGGTTGAGTATTCAGGAGTCAAAGCGATAAAAGTGTCCGACAGCTTGTGACCATCCACGTAGTTTAAGATTGAAGAATGAGGAACTAAGCGCCCGTTGTCCTGAATGGTGTTTGTCTGCTAATGTCCTCCCTAATGTCCTCCCTTCTCCCCTTTTGAAAGAATACAGTCAAGTATTGACATAAAGTTTTGCTTTCGCAGAACTACGTGTCCGAGATGAAAAACCCAGATTTACTGCCGTCACTGAAGGGGAAGAAGAACATATTATTTGGAAACATCGAGAGAATCTACGACTTCCACAAGGGGTGGGCGGCCGTTTTTTGTGCGTTTTTCTTTTATTTCTATTCCATTCCGCTGACTGCATGATTTTGCTTGTTACAGACACTTTTTGCAGGAGCTGGAAACTTGTCGGGACAAGCCACTCATGGTGGGAAGCTGCTTCCTCAAGTGGGTAAGTTGGAACGGCCTTGGTTCTACTGCTCTTGATGTAAGCCTTGGTGTTGGCATCGCGCGTATTTGTCACGTGGGTTAGTACTTTATTGGGATCGTTACCAGGGCTCTTGGCAGTGACGTATGTTTTTGTGTTTATTTGTTTGTTTTACTTTGACTGCCGTGCGTTGCAGTAAATTTCCGTCGAGGCTACAGGACAAGATAAGATTGTGCTCTGAAGTTTTACTACTGTAAAAAGTACTGGAAAGCTACAAGGAAACACGAGTTACTCTTCACAGCTTTCTACAAACTTTCAAATTCCAGCAAGTTTGTTTGGATCAGTCGGTTCTACAGGTTGACTGAGTTCTGTTGTTTCAGGAGCGTCAGTTTTATCTGTACGCGTTATATAACAAGAATAAACCCAGTTCAGACCAACTGCTGTCCGACCACGGAAACGTGTACTTCAGGGTAAGACCGGCTATTCACTCTCTCTACTTCTTCTATTTGTCTGTCTGTTTGTCCGTTAGCTTGAGCTCAACTGCCATTTTAGCACTGTCTGTTGGACTTCTTTCTTTGTTTGTATGTGAACGGAAGCTCCAATTACTCTGCTAGACTCTTCTGCTTGTGTGTGTTTTCTGTCCGTCCTTCTATTCGTTTTGGTTTTTACACTTGCTTAAAGGCCTGACAAAACGAAGACACACTGTGTGGCAGCAACACTGCAAGTGCACACGTTTCCCAAATGTTAACCCGTTTTACCACGCGCGAAACTTTTGTTGCGGACACAAAATTTGTGACTTGGACACAAGAAATGTTTCTGAAAAACCTCAGAAACATTTTTGTGTCCGCTCTGAGCGCAACAACGTTGCCACACGTTCTGCCGTCCTGGAAATATCGAAGGACACAATGTTCACCGCCACAATGTGTCCTCGTTTTGCGTTGCTTTTAATCTTTATGTTTGTTGGCCGTTCGTTGTCCGTCGGCCCGCCTTTTTCTTCAGTTTCTGTGGGGTTAATACCAGATCTTGTTGCAGCAACGACAAAACAAGCTGGGTGACAAGCTGGACCTGGGCAGCTACTTGATTAAACCGGTTCAGAGGATGGGCAAGTACTGCCTCCTGCTCAAGGTCAGTAGCACGTCACATACTCACGCATCGCTCTGTTCTGAGTCATCGCTGTGGCAACCGCACTTCTCCCGTGGTACAGAAGTACTGTTAAGGCCAAGGTCAAACGTTGAACTTCACATGAGTCGAACTCAGTGCAAGTTAGCTCAAACAATAACATTTGCTCATTTGCATTGAGTTCGACACATGAAAAGTTCGACGTTTGTCTCCTGGTTCCATTTGTTCAAAGGACTATTACGCTGGTTCTGACAGCTTTTGTCCAAGTTATTGGTCTGATACTGAACGAATTCTCTCAAACAAAGTTTTCTCAAAAGGTTTGAGTGACATTTGATTCTCCAAGATATCGAGAGAAGAAATTTGGTTTAATCTTGGATCAGAATTTATTTTATACAATTCTATATAGTTACACAAATTCTTCTGTGGTAGAGTAATGGACGTCCATTGGAAGTGTATATGTGATTGTCATTTTTTCGTGCAGGACAGGGAATATATCTTTGCAATTGCTTGAGTTGCTTCGTAACTGCAAAGATCACTATATCTGTAAATCATGTCACAGTCTCATCATGTATGAACACTTGGTTAGAGCTAACTGAGGGGTCTCTCAGAAAAGTATTCAGGTACTTTACAAGACCTCTTGCCTAATAGGAATAAAAATCAGTAACATATGTAAAATGACCTAAGGATAATCATAATAAGGGCGAATCATTTAACACAAAAACTGCGAAGATCACTTTCACTGCCATTCTGCGCCCGCAGTTCATACATAAGATAGTGCTTTATCATATATAAATCATTATGTTGCTACAGGATATGGTCAAAATTGCCAACACACAGGGGAAGTGGATTGTCGAGTTAAAGGTAGGTACCAAGTTGCTGGTTTTACATCCAAACGGCAAGACTTAGACGGCTCTCAACCGCGTTTTGGTTTCAGGCTGCGGAGGAGATGGTGAAGTTTCAGCTCAGACACGGCAACGACCTGCTGGCCATGGACTCACTCAGGGCCTGCGATGTAAGTATTGAGCTGGCTGCTGCCCTGTATACAGGGCGCTCTGAATAACTGCCGAGTTGGGAGCCACAGTGTGGTTATTAACTGGGCAAAACTAACCCACGATCAAACAAATAGCAATACACAGTTATTTGCTTGTTACACTGGATACCATGCTGATTGCTGATGATCAGTAAGGCGGAGACATTTTTTTATTACTTTTTAATTGTTTAAATGTTTATAATATATTTTTTAAAACGTTAATCCGCACCCCCAACCCACATTCTCTGATTTGTCCTGGTATTTACGTAGTCGTTACACCCTTCCTGGAACTTAAGTTGCTACCACGTACTGTAGTATAACGTGGCTTTACAAACCCTGCAGCCTTAAGAGGTTTATCTTCAGTTCCCTGAAGAATTCTGCAGTAGTCAGACGAAACTAGTAGGAAAATTAAAATGTAACGACGTTTTGCACTCAAGTTTCCTCGTGCTGCTTACTACAATTTCTTAAAAAATTGGACAAGGTTTACCGACAAAACTTATCACAGCAAAGCAACTTCTGTCTACAAATGCGGTTTGTTATGTGAGGTGGTTTGTGAGCTGTTGTACACACCACTAGAACAGTTACCCATTGCAGTTAAGGTATCACTTTTAAACAGCCCTATCCCTTTTTTTTTTGTTTTTGTTTTTGTTTTTTTGACGTGCCCCGTTCTTTTGTGTGTGCTTTTTTATGTCTTGCTACATAAACAAATAATATACTGTGTTTTCAAAACAGAAAAAGTGCAACTAATGAACTTGACTTTAAACTTGTGCCACTTTTCAAGGTAAACGTGAAGGAACAAGGGCGTCTGTTGCGGCAGAACAACTTCATCGTATGGCACGGCAAGAAGAAACACTCGCGGCGAGTCTTTATATTTGACGACTTGGTGATATTCAGTAAGGCAAAGACACAACCAGGAGGAGTAGATCTTTTCTACTACAAGAACTCAATCAAGGTCAGTCCTCCACCTTGTTCCATGTGCTTGTTGATACTAGGCTTAACTCACGGCAGTTTTGTTTCTTTTCTCGTCACAGACTGCAGACATAGGGTTGACGGAGTCCGTTGGTGTAAGTGGACGACAATTTGAGCTTTGGTTCAGAAGAAGGCGAGCTAAGGAGACGTACTTACTTCAGGTACAGTGTACCGGTCGTATGATTCATACATTTCTTCACTTTCTCACCCAGGTGATCGGATATCTTTTCCTCGGCCAATCATCGCCAAAACAAAAAAGCAAAACAAAACAACAACAACAACAACAACAAAAAAAGAATCTAAAATTTAAAGCCCATAAATCCTTGCGCGCCTCGTGTCGGCCATTTTGGAATAGAACACACTTCGTTAATTTAAGCATTGAATCAATTTTTATAGCTGAAAAAAAATCAAGAAATGGACTCGGAAGGAAAAGACTGATTCGTATCGTTAATTGTTTGAAAAAATACGGCGCGAAGAGGACACTACGATCGTTATCGAAACTCTTAACACAACCGTCGCTGTTCCACCGCAATATACGAGTGCATGCACAAAGGATCATAGGCTGTTTTATTTTAGTTACCCGCAATTTAACTGGATCCAAATTTCCGATCACTTGACGAGGTTGCGCGCGCACCCCAGCTTGACGAGCCACAGCTTTCAATTTCGAGGGAAAAATGACAAAGGAGGAGAGAGGCGGGGGAGATTTTCCTCTGCCAAAATACAAAAAGGCACCTGGGCAGACATTTCACCCGCTGAGACCGCCATCTGCGTCTAGATTAAATGATTGGGTCTCACAACTTACACTAAGTTGCGCGCGTAAACTTGTGATAATATTCTATTGGCTGCTTAGATTGACGTGTTCACCCGACCTTCCTCTGTCCCAGGCCCCCTCTCTTGAGGTGAAGACGGCTTGGATTACGGAAATCACCAGGTTGCTATGGAAACAAGCCATGCGCAGCAGAGGTCAGACATTAGCACTCTCTTTACGTTGTTTTTGTTATGAGGAAAGTTAGATAATTATCGAAGAGGATTTGTCTCTGTTAGTGAACTGTCAATGAAACTTTATGTATTGTGGTTAGTAAGTGTGCACGAGTTGAGCAGGGTTCGTGTTTATTGACTGGGTCTTAGAAACGTGGCAGTAACCACATCAATGGTCGCCCTTTTGCTTTCTTGAAAAACGCGTAAACGCGTATACCCGCCAAAAAAGAATAGTTTTCAAAACGGTCTGGTTTCAGTTGCGGAAAAGGGGCTCAAGACCCCCTCAACTGCGTACGAGAAACGCAGACTCATTAGCAAACTGCGTAAGTGCGACCTCTGACTACAAAGATTTTGAGTGACATCAGTGCAAGGACTTGAAGTTGTGGTGTCGTTTGTCAACAGAATACGGCTTAACGGAAGCATCCACGGGCATCAGTGTAGGTAGTCAGCCGCCTGTGTTGATCCCCAGCACCCAGAGAAGCGACACGTCTCCTTTCCACCCTGTTGTAGACGCGTTCAATACGCCGCTTATGCGAGCGAACGGGACGCCTTCCAGCGGCTCGAGCCCCGCATCCAACAGGAGAAAAATTTCTTGGCGCAATTCGGAGAATGCGTCCGGCGTGGATTCAACAAGTGATGTGAACATTCCTCACGTCGAGGAAGAATGTACGGGAGGCAGATGCTCGGGGCCTGTGGAGAACAGCAAACACGTGCAAATCGAGCGGGGACATTTTAAAGCGATTACCGAAAGCGACACGAGCCGGGATCAATTGAACAGGACTCCTAGTAGCGACTCGGAAACGTGTAAGCCAGAATCTGAGGATAAAAAGCTCGGGTTTTTCTTTAGAACTTTTTCACTGCGAGATAGAGGTTCGTCCGAACGCCATAGATCCAAGAGCAGCGATGAAAGTGCAGCCGGGCTTGTGCGCAGATCTCTAAAGGAAAAAGACTTCAGTATCGTACCGCGGCGGAGGTCTCTGATTGAAAGAATCTCAAATAAATCCCCTACCGAAGACAAACCGACGCGGAGAAGAAGTTTAACAGTGACCAGCCCAGTAATGATGGAAGATCCAGAGAGCAAAGCGAACACACACACGCACAAGCAAGACACGCAGGTGAGATTTTTGTTTGTTTGTTTGTTTGTGTTTGTTTTCTCTTTTCTCCTTCACTCTTGAGTCCTAGCGACAAATTCTTCAAGAAAAATCTGCACGGGTGATCAGTGCCAACTAGCCTGCGAGCTTTGGTCTGTGGCTGTAGGATCGTGTTTTTGCTTTGTTTTTTTTTTATGACGGACTGGCGCTCTCTGATTAACCAATGTTATTCCATGGTGGCGTTTGTTTGTATACTCAAACAAGTACGTTGTGTTGCAGGTTTAGCCGTCATCATCTCCTGCCTGGCTTCTTACAAATTCCCCGTGCTGTTCAATGTTCAGTCGCATCGGAAAAAGCGGGCACACGTGCGTGCCTGCTAAGCTTGCTTGCCCATACAATTCTTTTGTACTTTCTTTTCTGCACTGGTCGTGATATTTAGGACTAGGAGGGGAGGGGAGGGGAGTCTGTTTGCTACTACCTTTGGTCACGCGAGTCCTGGAACGTTTCCGCTGTTCTTTGAATAGAAATCACTCTTGCGAAATGTTATTGTCTCAAATCATATTATTATTATTATTATCTAAAAGAAATATTTTGTAAGATGCAACAGTGAATATATCGCGCTGTTGGTCCAACAATTTCAGAGTTTATAGGCAATTTGTATTATTAGAATATCGGTACATGCTAAGGAATAGGATCGCCCTGAGTTGTCATATTTGCTTGCTTCAAAGCGAGCTCCAGTAAAAATCCTTTCATATGTAAAAACGTTGTTCACACTTAGACTTTTTCATGGTTTTATATGAAAGGTTTCTTGCACTAGACCTCGTTCAGAAACACTGGCAAAAGAAAAGCATCGATTTTCATTGTTCATTTGCTCCTTTTTTACGCATTTAACTTCGACACTGAAGGTTGCATAGTATGCGTTCGCGTGTGCACACGTCATAAATAAAACAACGGAAGAGACGCGACGACGCAGCACTACCCAGAATGCCCCACCCGGACCATGTGATCAAAGAATTCTTGTCTCAATGGGCTACGCTGAGCTAGGAGCCTTTTGTTGCTGCTGTTGTGAGTCATTAACCCTTCATACACTTTCATGTCTGTGCAATTTAAATGTTTAAATAATGAACGCCACCCGTCAATAAGTTGAACACTTCCATTTGAATGACACCGCGGAAACGCGTTCATTGCGCAAAACTATGGTTTTTATGTGCAGATTTTATAGTTCAGTGTAGTAGTGTCGTAAAACCTCAAGACTCTCAATACTAAGACTTATTACTCAACTATAAGTTAGTTCAATGTATTTTCTATAACATAAGTTGTGCACACGAAAAGCGAGGCTTGCACACGATGTGAAACTTTACCATCAATTGAAAGAAATTAGGGACAGCGTATTCCCGCGGTGTCTGTCATAATGAACTTATTGAGGCTTTCATTTGAAAGTTCAGGAGTTGAAATTGGACACTGCTATTAGAATGTACTCATCAAGAGCTTTCATTTGCGTGGCTATAAGGTTGAGTCAGTTAGGCCCGTTTCAAACGTCGTGCCACTGCCGTGCCGAACTCAATGCAAATGAGCAAAATCCTTTGTTTGAACTAATTTGCATTGAGTTCGGCACGGCATTGGCGCGACGTTTGAAACGGGCCTACCTGTGTTAACCCTTTCAATCCCAAGAATGATCAACTTTCTCCTTCCGTTTCCCACTAGAAATATATATCACAGCAACGAGAACTTGGCTTTTGCTAACTATTTCAGATGATAGCTGATTAAATTTCACTGTATCAATCATATTCTTTTCTTAAAATGTTGGGAGAATCTGCATTTTGTGCTTGGGAGCGAAAGGGTTATGCAGTCGATATTCTTCTGCTGTGAAATTTCAGAATACAAGAAAATAAATAGAACGATATTCATGCTTTGCCTTCATTTACTGTTAATCAGATTGTTGCTCGCAATATTAAAGTAAACTGTTATTCCCTGGAAACCAGAGGTTCTTTTGTCGATCTCGAGGTCCTCGTTTTACACTTCTTGCGGCATGATTTCGAACATCGAGCACGATGGATGGAGTATTGATATGTGATTGTCAGTGTTAAAAAGAATGTGTTTGCTGCAGGGATGTTGATTGGCCAAAAGAATTAATATTATTTCCTTTTTGAAGTCCATTTCGAGCATCTGGAATGTAGTTTACAGTTTCAATGTACAAATTTCCCTGTAGTGCGTGTACTACTCGACCATATCACTCGACAAATTGCCGATCGATCGACATGAAAATCTCCCCGTTTTTGAACATGCGGCAGCATCAGCCCGACATCCAGTCACCTGACAGCTCAAATTCTCTTTTTAAACTCATTTCCGATTTCTAAAAGAATATTGGTCGGCACACGGGGCCAATATTTATACTTAGTTTCACTGGATGTGGCGGCCATCTTGGATTTTTATGAGGAGGCCTGGGAAAGAGCGTTACGGACGGACGGACGGACAGAAGTGAGTTAGCATATTATTATATAGATGATCATTCTTTGAGAACACATCAACAGCTGTTTTGTTTGACGGTAAGTAAACCTTATTAAATTTATTTTGTTTTAAAAGTCTTCAAGTAAAGGATTATCAGTACTGCCAATGCTTTAAACATTCGCTTCACATTTCATTAGTCTTCAATTTCTTGACACGAAACACGTCCGATCAGAAAACAAGTTTTAGTCGTTTGTACTGTACCAACATGTCGAAACAGAGCCTCGATGGCAGACTCACGGATATTGAGATGGACATGTAATTTTAGCGAGTCGCAGTCATTTTAACAATGCTTTGGGCACACAAAGCTTTCCTTCAAATTTTTTATGTCAAAATTCTATGTCTTTCAAAGTGAAATACGTATGTGCAACGAATACCTTGACCGCAAAGGCGGTAAACAAATGAATCGGATTTCATGTCATAACTTTTATGAGTGTGGCACTCGGAAGCCGTAGAAAAGAAGCAGCCGGGTGGATCACTATGCGTATTTCTTGGCCGAGCGAAGTACAACACATCTATTCGGACAAAGGTTGACTTTCATAAATTTTTGCATTGAAACCTGTATGTGAAGGTATAATTGCGACTTGCGTGATGAACGTGACTAGCTGGTCAAGGCTTTAACTGGCACAAGTGCGACAAATATGGCCTGCCAATCGTATAATCGAACTTTAGGGAACCCGAATCAGAACATTCGAAAAACTATAGGCAACGAGGCAAGTTTAGAGGCGATGCTGCTTCGATTACAGTTTACACCAACATTGGCCCGACATCAAAGCACTGCTATTCATCTCATTGATCAGGGCAAAGGTAATACGCCGGGAGATGATATCGTTTACAGTTGCTAACATCTGCCTGCTTTTACTGTGATTAGAGCTCCGAAAGAGCGCAGCTACAGCTGTGGCAGTGTTAATCACAAGTTTTGTTGAGGCTCTGTTAAATTTGGCGGCAGCTCAAAGCAGAATAGAACTGATCTAACTTGACAAACATTCAGCCGTCCACCGCCATGGTGAGACACGTACTGACTTAGGAACCGCGCCAAAAAGCTAACACACCGAGTGAGTGAGCGACAGATTGTAGACACCAATGACTCCCAGATATGCTACGCATAACGCATGATAAGTTATAAATTTCTGTGCACCGTACTCAACAGTGATATATTTAAGAAACTCAGCTCCAAAGGAGAAACAGGTAGCATTCACAAAGAACGGCTTTCTATCGTTCTCAAAAAAAAAACAAAAAAACACAAAGAACAAATAAAAAAATTAAAAAATAAAAAAAGATGGTATAAATTCTTTTCGTTCTGAAATCTATCCCAGCAACATACGTGTTGTTCATGTACATATTTTCATAATACCAAGTCGTGCAAAATAAATATCAGGGAATTGCCTTTCCACACGTCAGAAGAAAATGTGCTCAGCTAATGATAAAATACAACTAGCAACGTGATAAACATCTATTTGGTGGGGAAATTATAAAAACGAAAGGATGACGCAACATTCAGTTGGAACAATGAAAAGCCCTTTATGCCGAAAGTTGAAATTGAGCTACACTTTATTACAAAAGAAAAGCACTTACTACAGAACCGTACTGAAAGTCTTACTATAAGATGTGAAGTTGTATCTAGCTCGATGGATGCCAGAATATCGGAGGAACAAGTGGAGACTTGCCTCCTGTTTTACAAAGGCGATGACACGCGACATCAGTTGTTTGCATCTAATTAACTCCATATATCGTGATACTTTCTGTGTTAGTTCAGATCCAAGTTCTAATTATTTACGGAGTGACTCGTGCACCGACGCTCTATATAACAACTTTAAGTTCTTTCGTGGCCATATTAAATGGAACTCAGTTTCATGAAGTCAAAGTTCCTCTTCCCAATTGAGTCTTGTGGGTTCTCGAAAAAACCATGGCAACTTCTGTTAAAACTTTTAAGTTTTAAGTTTAAAATTTCATTCTTGCATTCAGGATGCGTGTCGTCGTATTCCCCGTGGCTGAAGGCTGATTAAAAACCCACGCATACATATTTAGGACCTGTCTCTCCTGACTGCTATCCGCAATTATTAAATTACTGTCTCGCATTACAGCTTGCACTGGGCAAGGATGCAAACTCGTTCAGGCCAATAAAAACTGCTCCTATTTCCAAACGGAATATTCGAGCCAAATAAAGCCCGCTCCAGGCTGACACGGTCAAACTAATCGCGAGATGAACACATCCAGGCAGCCCGTGCCAACCCATAAAATGTAGTCACTCCCATTTCACTCAACATGATGGATATTGATACGTGATTGTCAGCGTCAAAACGAATGTGTTTTCGGCAGGGACGTTGATTGGCCGAAAGACTAAATATTGCAAAATATATTCAGGAATATTTGAAACAAGATCATTTCTTTATCATTCTTTGAGAACACATCAACAGTTCCTTCGTTCGACGGTAAGTAAACCTATTGTAACAAATTTACTTAGTAAGTAAATTTGTTACTTTGATTTAAGGTCTTCAAGTAAAGAATTTTATAGTCTTCAATCAGTACCAATGCTTAAAACATTCTCTTCACATTTCATATCTGATTCGCAGTGTCATAACACGTTTGTCGGTCCAAAACACGTTCGCTCAGAGGTCCAGGTTGATTGATCTAGTACTAGTGTAGTACGAACCTGCCAAAAAAAGTAATTGCACGACATTTATAGGTAAAAACTAGTTAAAACCACATCTTTCGAGAAAACCGGATATGAATCGTTCACAAACTGAAGGAAGTATAAATTATTCTTCTTGTTCTGAACTCCATTCTAGCCTTAAACGTATTTTTCATAATAGCAGGTCGTGCAAAATGAATTTCATGGAATTGCCTTTGCACGCGTCTTTTCCTATAACAGCGTCTGGTCAGTGTCCATAAACGAATCGCTAACTTGTATCAAAATAAGGCTTTTATTATGTTTATGGTCGATTTGTCTGTCACAGGAGAAAATGTGCTCAGCAGTAATGCTAAGATACAACTAGCAATGTCATATTCATCTATTTCATGAAGTTCAAGAGAACCTCCCCGGAGCGAGAGAATTGTAAAGCGAAAGGATGATGCAACATTCACTTGGAACAATGAAAACCGTTCATGCCAAAAGTTAAAACGGAGCTAGACTTTATAACAAAAGAAAAGCGCTTGCTACAGAACCGTACTGAAGGTCTTACTATAAGATGTGAAGTTGTATTTCCGCTCGATGGATGTAAAATATAGGAGAAACAGGTGGAGACTTGCCTCCTGTTTTAAAAAGGCTAGGACACGCGACATCAGTTGTTTGCATCTAGTTAACTCTTTATTTCGTGTTATTTTCTGGATTAATTCAGATCCAAGTTCTAGTTATTTACGGAGTAACCCGTGCACAGACGCTCTATATAACAGCTTTAATTTCTTTCGTGGTCATATTAAATGATATTCAACTCAATTTCATGAAGTCCAAGTTCCTCTTCCTAATCGAAGCTTTTGGGTTTTCGAAAATATAATGGCACCTTATGTTTCAATCTTGCTTTCAGGATTTCGTGTGTCGTCGTATTCCTCGTGGCTGAAGGCCGATTAAAAACACACGCATACAAAAGGCGATGATTCACCTGAATTTAGGACCTGTCTCTCCTGACTGCTATCCGCATTATTACATTACAGTTTCGTAAAAAACGTTTCGCACTGGGCAAGGATGCAAACCCGTTCAGGCAAATGAAAACTGCTCCTAATTCCAAACGAAATAGTCGAGCCAAATAAAGCCCGCTCCAGGCTGACACGGTCAAACTAATCGCGAGATGAACACATCCAGGCAGCCCGTGCCAACCCATAAGATGTAGTCACTCCCATTTCACTCAACATGATGGATATTCATATGTGATTGTCAGCGTTAAAAAGAATGTGTTTTCGATGACGTTGATTGGCCAAAAGAATAAATATTGCAAAATATATTCAGGACCATTTGAAACAAGATCATTTCTTTATCATTCTTTGAGAACACATCAACAGTTGCTTCGTTCGACGGTAAGTAAACCTTAGTAAGTTTGTTACTTTAATTTAAGGTCTTCAAGTAAAGAATTTTATAGTCTTCAATCAGTACAAATGCTTTAAACATTCTCTTCACATTTTATGCCTGATTCGCAGTGTCATAACACGTTTGTCGGTCCAAAACATGTTCGCTCAGAGGTCCAGGTTGACTGATCTAGTTCTTGCGTAGTACGAATTCGCCAAAAAAAGTGGTGGGTAAAAACTAGTTAAAACCAAATCTTTCGAGAAAACCGGATATAAATCGTTCACAAAGAAAGTCTAAATATATTCTTCTCGTTCTGAAATCCATTCTAGCTTTAAACATATTGTTCACATACACATTTTCATAATAGCAGGTCGTACAAAATGAACTGTAACTGCGTCTGGTCAGTGTCCAAAAATGAATCGCTAACCAGTATAAAAATAAGGCTTATATTATGTTTATGGTCGATTTGTCTGTCACAGGAGAAATTGTGCTCAGCTAATGCTAAGATACAACTAGCAATGTCATATTCATCTATTTGATGAGGTTCAAGAGAACCTCCTCGGAGCGAGAGAATTGTAAAGCGAAAGGATGATGCAACATTCAGTTGGAACAATGAAAAACGTTCATGCCAAAAGTTAAAACGGAACTAGACTTTATAACAAAAGAAAAGCACTTGCTACAGAACCGCACTGAAAGTCTTACTATAAGATGTGAAGTTGTATTTCTGCTCGATGAATGCCAAAATATAGGAGAAACAGGTGGAGACTTGCCTCCTGTTTTACAAAGGCGATGACACGCGACATCAATTTTTTGCATCTAGTTAACTCTATATATCGTGTTACTTAGTGGATTAATTGACCCCGCGAGCTTAAAAATGGAAATTCTTTTTTTTCCCCGTCTTTTTCTTTTCTGGGTCGAGCAATCAGCACACGGTGATTGGTTCATATTATCACGTGATATGCGATGACGTAAGGTGACTTCGCGAACAACTTGAGATGTGGGCACCGCGATTGAATTGTACGTTAGTACAATATATTGCGTGTAAAGTTAGCTATATCCCATCCAAACTCAACACCGTTTGGCTCTGTGGAACATGCACGGGTAAACTGGATTTCAGGGAACGATTTTTGGCTGGCGTTCATAAGTTCATTGTGAACCGTAAACAAATGCTTGATGGATTCGATTATATTTAATGGACATCGCTACGGTATTGCAAATAACTCTGTCGCCGCTAATCATTTAGCCCCGACGAACTTTCTGTGGCGACTCGAAGTACCTCTGGGAAGATACCAGGCCAAAAACGACACCAAAGCCATGGCAAACTTTAGCCGTAAACAAAGATGATTTTAAAGTGCTTTACACTGTACATGACATCTGTTACCTCGTACATACTGTAGCTGTTTTGTAAAGTTTTTTTTCGCCGAAAGTAAAACCGTTTTTGCGACGGAAAATATCCATTCTCGCCGTTTAAGACTCCACAAACGCTGCTCTGTGAATATATTACATGTTTTGCTGCGCGCGAGCGTGACAGTTGTCAAAATGCTTCGGCTTATCGTACAGTGCCTGTTGAAATATCTCTTCCATTTGATCATGTAGCCTTTGTTTCACAGTAGTAATTGTATACTAGAAATGAAAAATACACCGAAATAGTCCAAAGCATTGAGTTTGTTAGTTGCGAATGACTGAACACGCTGTGAACAAAACCACGATAATATTGTAAACAAGTCTAGTGTTACATTCCTCGCTTTCAATTTTATATTTGTTACGGAGCGGGAATACTCGAAAGCCTCATAGAAGAAACGCATTCAGTAAAAATGTACATAAGTATTGAAGCGAAGGCTAGATTATCGTGGCCCCAGATTAAAAAAAAAAAATGCCGGTTGGAAGAATCGACTGTGCATAAAAAGATAAGTCACACATGACTCTTTTCTGGCTGGTTGACCTTTCACTCCTTAGCTCAAAATGCATAGTCGCTCAACCGAAACAAGTGGAAGCAAGTGTAGTGTTGTAATGACAATAGTTTCATTTTAGCAAGGTGTCAAAAGTCAAATTTTCTATACTGTATGACATTTTTCTGGTGAGAAAGTGCAAGTCTTTTTTGGGAGTCTCGCTCTTGTTCCTTCCATTTTAGTTTCTTCTGGTCTCGACCCAACCCACGCCACGAGCTCACTGGCAATACCAGTCTTGTTTAAATCTAAATTCTAGTTATTTACGGAGTGACTCGTGCACCGACGCTCTATATATAACAGCTTTAAGTTCTTTCGTGGCCATATTAAATGATATTCATCTCAACTTCATGAACTCAAAGTTTCTCTTCCCGATCGAGGCTTGTAGGTTTTCGAATGTTGAAACTGAACTAGACTTTACTTCAAAAGAAGAGCACACAATAATGAACCGTAATGAAACTTAAGCCTGGTCCTCACTAGCGCATAAGCATAAGCATAAGCCACAAGCATAAGCATAAGAATAAGAGAGCGACAGTGGCGACATAAGCATAAGCATAAGGAACGGAAGCGTTTGATCCTTATGCTTATGTTTATGTCGCCACTGTCGCTCTCTTATTCTTATGCTTATGCTTGTGCTTATGCTTATGCGCTAGTGAGGACCGGGCTTTATAATTATGGTACTGTAAGGCGTGAAATTGTATCTTCGCTCGATGGATGAAACAAAATAGGAGAGAAAAGCTGACACTGCCAACTGTTTACAGAGATAATGACAACGGCCACATCAGTTTTTTCATCTAGTTAACTATTTACAATCATCATACTTCTGGGGCAAATTCTGATCCATATATCAACAACTACTATGAACTCACCAACTCCTCATATCAATGCTTGCACTAAGGGTGTACATGATTTTCGAAGTTCATTTTATTGATGGAAACACATATTTTGACTACTTTGGCCACGCGCTTGCTCGCAAAAAAATGTAATATTAAGAAACAATTTAATAATTCCGTCCTGTGGCACAGCGACGACGACACCCGACATCAGCTTTTTGTTCATGCTATGTTTAGGACAAAATCCAAATATCAATTACTTTCACAGTAGCTCACCATCTCCTCGTGCCAGAATGAATATTGTAAAACATATTCAGGAATATTTGAAACATGATCATTTCAATATCCGATTCTTTGAGAACGCACCAACAGCTTCGTTCCACGGCAAGTGTGATTCTCATCACATAAATTTTTCTTAAAAGGCTTGGAGAATGTGCATTTCAAGTTTGGGAGCGGAAAGAGTTAAAATAATGATGCTTACAAACACACAGATGTAAATATTCTTATCCTTTTTTTACAGAAACAAGATGAGAGTAAATGCGATTTTGGCGATCTTCGTGCTGATAGCAGTCGTGAATGCAGGTAAAGACTGAGTTTCTTGACAACACACTTGTCAATTATTTTTCCCATGCTGAACACAAGCAGCTAAAATATGCATATACTTGCAATTACTTTGATTGTGTAGTATACATATGCACATGGACATGCCAATAACATTGCTTCAAATTTGCAAACAATAATTTTTTATTTCCTCATTATTTTCCATGGATGAAGCAGTCCAGATGTACAAAAACATAAGAAACAGGCCATACATGCAAGTGCCCCCTTCAAATTATCTCAATTCATCATTTACTTATGGATTCCAGTCATATTGGTATGAAACAATGGATCAACCCCTAACCCTGATATATCCGTTTCTGGATGCGGCGAACCCACAGTAGGTCAGTAGTGCAACAACTAAGACATACAGAACAAAAATTGAAGATACATGCGACCAATCAAAATGGGCTACTTACATCATATTAGTCTTCTCGAGGAAAGTTCACGTTGAAAAACAAGGCGTAGGAGTGTGGTTGACTGAAAGAGTTGAGTCTGAAAATCTAGCTCAAATCAAAAAGACTAAAAACAAGCTTTACTTTATTCGTTAAAACCATTGTTTATGGTTATTATTTATAATAGTCCAACTTGTACAATACAGGTGTAAATGTTTATTAATTTGGTCCCTGCACAATTAACTAATTAAATTTGCAGCGTCCTGAATACTTAAGGTGATGTTACACAAGACGATTTTTAACGACGATTTTTTGCGCAACATTTTTTTTTCTATACTTCTTGCCTAGTAATCGTCGAACTATCAATGAATAGCAATCTTTGCACAAAATTCTGCCTTTGGCGAAGGTTCGCCATGTTTTTAGAGTAAAAGCCAAAGCGCTAGCTACAAAATTGTAGGTGTTGGGCGAAAAATCGTCGTTAAAAATCGTCTCGTGTAACATCACCTTTATCTTCTCTGGGTCTGTACAGTAGTAAGAAAATGTTGTATCTCTATTTTGTATCTCGCAAGGCTAGAAATTCCTTAATTTTCAATGCCAACTGTATTCCAGCACTATTACTTGTCTAAAACAACATTTAGTATATATCACAAATCGCCGAGTCATCCAGAATGTGTAATTTATTATGTTTAAACTATTAATTTGTTAAGCGGCTATGCTTTGAGCTATAGCAAACCTTTTAGTTAGTCTTTCATCAAAAATCTGCAGATTGAAAGTACCATAACAATATTTGGTTAATCGTGCTTTAAATGGTTCAAGGGTAAGACGACATTATCAATTTTTTTTTTCCAGATCAAGTACCTTGTGACGTCGACCTCGTCATCATACAAGATATGTCCAACAGCATCCCAGAAGAAGACCTGTCAATCATCAAGGAGTTTGATGTCAACCTGACATATGCGTTCGATGTGTCGCTTGAGAAGTCCCGCGTGGGCCTCATATTGTACGACAAACAAACCACTGTGAAAATCCGGTTCAATGATCAAGATAGCCAGAGTCCAGAGGCTGTCCAAGAAATCCTAGCGCCTGAGGAACGAGGTAGGGGATCACGTTTAGCTAAAGCTCTGACAGCAGCTGCAGATGATTTGTTTACACCGGAGAATGGGGACAGACCCGACAAGCGCGATATCGTGATTGTGATTACCGATGGAAAGAGCGGGAAAGGCGATATTCAACCTCCTCTTCAACGCCTAAAGGTACGAAGCCAAAATTAGAGCGGTTTTGGACGAGTGTCGATAGTAATCGTGTCATTGCTATGGCTTTGTGTCTGTTACGCTTTCGAATTGATCCAAACACGTTTAGCAGCATTCTAGGCCAATTTGGAACAAAAGCAGGATCGTACTAATCCTCTCAGTATTCTTACTACAGTAAAACCCCGCTATCTCGAACTCTCATGGGAAGCGACAAATATAGTTCGAAATAGTGGGGGATCGAGATAGCGGGGTTCTACTAAAGGAATTTTATACCAAGCTCATTTCCGAGGGAATTCGGATTTTGTTCGAGATAGCGGGGAGTTCGAGATAGCGAGGTTCTAATGTAAAAACTCAAAGATCATTTACACATCTATAAATGTTTTCATCATGATGTATATCGTATATGTCTGAGTTTTGTTCGTTTACCACAGATGAGAAATATGGCCCCAAATTGTCGATTGACCTCCCTCATTACTTACAAGTCATAATCGCAAAATGTGCTTTGGCCTTTGGCTCGTTGAAAGCGTTATCTTTCTTGCCGCCTTTGCGATTACCGCTGTATGGTTTTGGGTTTGGTTGGTTTTCGAAAATCCTGTTCCAATGAACCTATTTCTATACAGGACAAAGGAGTGGACATCTTTTCCGTTGGAGTGGGAGATGACATCAATGAAGGAGAGATGTTGGAGATTGCTTTGGGACAAGAAGATAACGTCTTCTTGAGCGAAGATTTTGACGATTTGTATACTTATGTGCAACCCATCGCAGAAGCTGCGTGCTATGAAGGTAAACAGGACTTAATTGAACGACACATGTCTAAACTCTCCCTAGTAGCATACAATTAAACCCTGTCCACATTAGCCCGTTTTCGTTCAAAAACACATTTTTTCTGTTCCGAAAATTTCTCCGTCCACTCTATTTTCTTTTTTGATTCATTTTGGCGACCACCCTAAAGCCCTGTTTACATGGAAGGAGGGACATTATCCTTATTAGAAGATAGACCCC
The DNA here is from genome assembly GCA_964036295.1 of Plumapathes pennacea. Lineage (NCBI taxonomy): Eukaryota > Metazoa > Cnidaria > Anthozoa > Antipatharia > Myriopathidae > Plumapathes > Plumapathes pennacea. The sequence continues at coordinate 24,420,266 of OZ038463.1, read as the reverse complement.
CCCCCTTTACCTGCCAAGCGCTATCCCTAGGGCTATTTCGCCAAGCGTCTGAAAGGCATCGCGCGGACGCGAGATTTGAGATAGTTGATACGCGAAGTATTTTTTGGCTGTGGCTGCTTTAGAGAAGTAACCAGAGGATCAGGAACGGAGGCCTCTTTCTTTTCCCAACACCAGTTTATTCATTCGAAAACTAGAGTTACAAACTTTCAACTCTGGACCTAAATTCAAATCCTAACGAAAAGGGTGTGCGTGGTCTTAAATAGCGACGCTTACGTAAATCCCACTTTAGGCCGTCAATCAAGACTACAGGCCAATGAAACACTAAATAACGTCACAACTCGACTACGGGGTAGCAGATGTTCAATAACATTACGCAGGAGGAAAATCATTAACTGTAGCCTTTTAAACTTACTGAGCATATACGGAATAACCTAATTTCAAGAGTAGTGATAAATACATCTTATTCAATGGTTTAGCGCGTAATACGGGCCGGTATTTTACGCTGTCTGTCATCATAAAGTTAAGAAATCTCTTCCGAAGGCCACAGAGTTTTATCCTGCTTCACCACAGCCGCCAAAAACTGGCCAAATCAACGCGGCCACGCTGGCAGCCATATAAATATTTACAAAGGAATGAAGTACTGACGTGCATGTTAGGTGATTTGAAAAAGTAGACGGTCTGCTTCGTTCAAACTTGTTTGCAAAGATCCAGAAATTCTAACAACGTGGGCTGCCGTGCTAGCATGAATCAAAAGGGAAGGACTACAATTTGGTAAATAGAGGTGACAGTAGAAAAAAAACCTAGCTTTAATGAAACTTTATAAAATCTCCATACAATAATATTTCAGCTTGGAAAATATATGTGACAAATGCTTCGCAAATCTAAACTTACTGTGAGTACATTTGCATTTAGAGAAGCAAGCTAAAATCAAAGAGCAGTAACTCTAGAACTTGCTACTATGAAGAAACACACTATGTACTTCGCGATTCATAATAACGGCTGGTGATCCCAGAAAGGTATTTTTTTACTCAAGGCGAGCGGAGGAAACAAAATCGACTTTCCCGCATAGGTGTCGTGGGAAATTCAGGTGAAAAGAACAGTACGCAGTCCACATGCATACTGGACACTTTGACGTAGGTTTGACAACTAAACTGATGAGTTTCACACATAACAATAACGAGAGCTCGCACAGAAATTCGATGTTCACTGCAAGAAAGTTCATCGCAACTAAGGTATCACGTGATCACTTTCCGGTTGATGATATAAATTGTTCGCGTTGCATCTTGGGATACTTGGACCATCGGACCATTGGATTTTTAGTTTTCACTGAGTACGCTGCCGAGTTTCAGGGCAATTTTTGAAACGGAACACTGTTGGTCCGCTCCGTTTGTAAATATAATGCAGACCCGTGATGGATGAGATTTCATTGATCTATTGCGTAGAGTTCGGAGATTAGACCTTTATCTAGGTTTGGATCATATAAGCTAGCCGTTATGGTTGCCCAAATACTGGTGGACAAAATTTGGCGAATTAAATGTTTCAACAAGTGGCCGGGTTTGGCTAATCGCGGGTTAAATGTAACGATTTTTAGCCACAAAAAAATTTCCTTGACATGTATTGAGTAAGATGATATGTATTGAGTAAGAGTAAGTCTTTCATCAATTCTTTGCAGGTCGTTGATGCATGAAAAAAGATTTAGTTAATTGAGCTTTGAATGACCGGACCCTGGTTCGAGTATAAGATGACATTATTAAAACCCTTTTCCAGGTCCCGTTTGTGAAGCGATCCTCGATCTTTGCATAGTACAAGATATGTCCAACAGTATCCCAGAAGACCAAGTGCCAGTCGTCAAGGACTTTGATGTCGAACTGGCTCACTCGTTTAATGTGTCCGCTGAGGGGACTCACGTAGGCCTCATAGTGTTCAGCAAAAATCCTACACTGCTGATCCAATTCAATGATATGGATAACCAGAGTCCAGAAGCTGTTGAAGCAGCCCTAGATCCTGTGGAACGATCTAGGGGAACACGCACAGACAGGGCACTGTCAACAGCAGATACGGAAGTGTTTGAACAAGATAAAGGAGACAGACCCGACAGACCCAACGTCTTGATCATGGTTACCGATGGAAAGAGTGGGGGAGGGGATCTTACACCAATTCTGGACAGCCTGGCTGTAAGAAGTTAAAATTAGTGAATGTCGAAAGTAATCGTGTGATAGCGTTTTGGTTTTGCGTTTGTTATTGTTTCGAATTGCTCCAAACACGTTTAGCAGCATTCTAGACCAACCAGGAAAAAAGCAGGATTTTACTATCTTAGTATTCTAAAAGAAAGAAGTTGAAACTATACACTTACACATGTTTATATTATTGATTAATACATGTCCGTTTGATTGCTATTCGTTTACTAAAGATAATCATTAATTAATGTGTAGATCAAAGCTTCTGTATTTTCTTAAATTCATAAATGAAACTTACTTTGGCTTCTGATTGGTTAAAGTGATTCTTTCTGCAGCCTTTGTGATTGTCACTGTAAATTCCCTTGTTTCTGGGTTTGTTCTTACAAAATTATTCGAAAACCGTTCTGATTTAAAGAGTCCTGTTTCATTGAACCTATTTTCTTATAGAGCAAAAACGTGGCAATATTTGCTATTGGAGTGGGAGACAACGTCGATGAAGCAGAGCTACTAGAGATCGCTTTGGGACAACAAGATCACGTTTTTCATGTTGGTGAATTTGAAGATTTGCAGGATGAACTCGTACAAGCCATCATAGACGCTGCGTGCCCAGAGTAACGGTAAACTTTCCCGATTCAATAATTACTAAAAATACGATACTTAACAACTGTTATACAAGGGCGCGCCGAATATGCTCTAACGTTAATGTTTTATTGCTCGCGGGCGTGGCCCGTCGAGCTTAAAATCACACGGCGTGTCTTTATCGTCATGTTAGTTTTTTTCTGGGTTACGAATCTGCGCACGATGATTGGTTCAGATTATCACGTGATATGCAATGACGTAATTGACTTCGTTAAACAACTCGAGTGTGGCCAGTGAATTGCTCGGTACTTGTGTGTAAAAGTTAACTGCATTTAATCCAAACTCCACCGTTTGGGTTTGTGGAACACGCACTGATAAACTGGATGTTAGGGAACGATTTTGGCTTGCGTTCTTTTGTTGACCGCGGAAGCTTTGAGAATTGCCGTAAACAAATGTTTGATCAGATACCGCTGGGGGATTGCAAATATCTCTGCCACCGCTAAATATTTAGTCCCGACGAAACTTTCTGTGGCGACACGAAATAGTTCTGGGAAGAAAACAGGCCGAAAACGGAAACCAAAGCTACGATGAGCTTTGGCCGCAAAACATCTGTACATGACATCTGTTGCCTCATAAAATTCTTCTGCTTATCGTACATTGCCTGTTGAAATGTTTCTTTCATTCGATCATGTAGCCTTTGTTTCGCAATGGTCATTGTATACCAGAAATGAAAAATACACCGAAATAGTCCTGAGTATTAAGTTTGCAGTCGCAAATGGACTGAATACACTGTGAACAAAACCGCAATAATATTTTTAACATGTCTCGCGTTACATTCCTCGCTTTCAATTTTATATTTGTTACAAAGCACGAATACTCGAAAGCCTAATAGAAGTGAAACGCATTCAGTTAAAAAACAAGACAGACTAGTATTGAAACGAAGGCTGGATTAATCGTGGCCTCTGATTAGAATTAAGTGTTCGAGGTCAAACTGTCAAAGACAAGTCACGCATTACTCAGATTTACTCGGTGGGTCACCGTTTCGCTTCTAAGCTCAAAATACAGAGTCGCTCAACCTTTAAGAACCAAGTGTATGAGTGTTGTAATGATAAATTTATAGTTTAATCAGGTTTCATTTAAGCAAGGTGTCAAAAGCCAAGTTCTCTATACTGTGAGAAACTGGAAGTCTCCCGGAAGTTCCGCCATTTTAGTTTATAGTTCTGCTCTCGACCCAACTAACGCCGCGAGCTCACTGGCAACGCCAGTCTAGTTTCAGTACAAAATACAGAGCCTTGGGATGCACATCAGACAGCATCGTCCCAACTAATTTTGGCCATGATTGTAGATTCGTATCTACCTTATCTGCATGATAATTAGTTTTATACGTTGAACGCTGAGTAGACCGTTAGCAGCATTATGTTAGGATGTTGTAAGAGTTATTTTACTTACCGCAATAGACCACCACAGCCACTAATCCGATTTACTGATTTTTTTTCTTGCAGCGATTCGAAGGAACTTCTTTAAACAGGATTTATTGATGAGCAACAAAACCGGCCTATATATGGTAATGGTAATAAGGGGAATAACACATTAAAAGCATTAAAGATCAAGCTACTGCCTTATGTGTGTTTCTTCTAACCTGCATTGGGGTGCAAATTGTAGTCTTCGTATCTTAACCCTCGGACGGACGTACAAGAGTGCCACCGCCTTCGGATTTTCCAAAACTATTTTCAGAGAACTGTTTTCGATAAAACTGATCCCTTTTTCAGCAGCTGAGCGGCGTCTCTTTGGGCAACTATTTAGGTTTTAGAGGGGTGGGGGAGGGGGTGTAAATAGACTTAGTTTGGGGGTATATTGTTCTATCGTCTGGAAGGAGTATAGGAATGTAAGAGTTTGAGACCATGTACCCTTGTATTATTAGTAAAGGTTGAAATCTAATGCGATTGATATAAAGTATGGGCTTGGGAAGAAAACGGCAGAAAAAATATAAACAGAAAATATCCAAACAAATATCATTCGGATATATTGCTCATAGGAGTATCTTGAACAATGTGGACGAAGGGGCGTACGGCAGTACAAATCTCGCGGATACCGCGGAAATACGTTCTTGACGTCACTTCCGTTGGTCAGCGTTCGTCACCATGGCTATCTAACTTCTCATAAATCGAGTTAAAATTTCACATCGTGTGCAAGCTTCGTTTTTCTTGTGCACAACTTATGTTGTAGAAAATGCCTTGAACTAACTTACAGTTGATAATCGAGTCCTAGTATTGACTTTCTTGGCTGAGTCTTGAGGTTTTACTAGCGTTACATTTAACTACAAAATCTGCACCTGAATTCACGGTTTTGTGCAATAACCGCTGACTCAAAAGCAAAGTGACCGCACGGCCGAAAAACGTATTCCCGCGGTGTCAATCCCGCGCTCCGCTGCTCCAGCAACGACAATTCCAGCACAATTCATTAGTTTGCTAGACGCGTGTGAGCAGCCTGTGAGAGTGGACAGTGTAGCTGGGGCCGCTACAGGAAATTCCGCTTGAGCATACAATCACAACTTCACGCCGATGTTTACTTAAATATAATCGCTGAACTATAACATTCACAACGTACGACTTCCCAGTGCCAGCTTTTCCACTTAAGAGCAGGTTGTGGGCAGTCTCTGCACAGTTTACTGCGCTTTCCTGCTCATTTGTTAGGCTAAATACAAAAACAAAAAAATTAATTAATTACATGACGAATACCGTACATATTAAGCAGTGAAACATCGATAAAAGATCACTGAATGAACCGAAAATTTGAGCTTTCGACTTACCACAGTTTCCACTTGTTAGTGTTTGACAATGTCCGCCGTTTCTCTGGTCTTGACTGAGTTTCATCTTCGGGGTTTTTCTTCTTTTGTTTTGATAGCATGAAGATCGATCACGTCCTTTAATAGTCTCTTTTTAAAGCTAATTGAAATAATCGCGCCATCCCGGGAGTTCGTGGATTAGGCTGCGATTGGTCAAAGTGAAACAGTGATATGCGACAAATACGACCTGGTGTACGGGAGAGAGTATTCATTTAGTGTGGTGCAATAGACCGTCCCCCGTGGGGTGGGTCAGAAAATCTGAATGCAAGGCGCTGTCGCGCAGTTTGTGGGAAGGTGAAGCACTACAAGGATGTCTACAAGACGTTTGTGCTTTGCCGCCGTCAGCACAGAAAATTGTGTGAGTCAAAACTGTTGATTTGTCAACGGACTTTACTGGAGTTCATCACTGCAATTTTAAGATAAGTTCCTGTCAAGTCTTCGGATCAAAGACGTCAAAATGAAACGGTACGTTTGAGATGCCATACTTACAGTTTGTCCAGTGACTTCGTTTGCTCGGCTTTCTAGGCTTGCAAATTAGTTTTTACACGTTCTTGTCGTACCGTTTTGCCTTACAGCCAAATGTAGCCGGCATATACAGGAAAAGCAAAGAACTGCACTCCTTTGTGACTCAGTTGCTTTCGATCTGCCGGCCCGAGAGTGCCGTGGCCACGTGACTGATACCGAGACCCAACTCACCAAGAGCGCCCGCAGTACAAGCCGCTGAACTACATACTCAAGATGGCGGCCGAGTTGGAGGAGATCCTACAGAATCTGCTTGTACCAGACAATACAGTCATCGCACAGGTCTGATAAAGCAGACGAATGGTTGTAAACTGGGTATTTGTTGTGCTGTTGCGTGAACTGTGATATTTGTTTGTTTAGGCCACGGTCAAGCTTCGTGTGGTGTTCAAGAGGCCGTCCGCCGAGGTGATGCCAGCGCTCACTTCTGTGCTTGCCAACTCACAGAACGTACAGGTGAGTCTAGTGTCCCCAAACACTCATATGAATGTAGTCCAGGTGATGTACGCATTGAAAAGTTACATTGTATTATTTGACAAGGACGAATCCTCATTCATTTGTTCATGAATAAAATCAACACTTTAAATTACGTACGCACCACAATCATTTATACTTTAGTTTTGCCTGCGCAGCGGATAGAACGCTTCATAAATCACAGCAGTTGATTCATCTGATGAAGTGGCGCGAATTATACAAGAATCATGTGGCACGTGAAAACGCGCCATTTACCCGCCCAGTGAAATCATGCATGAACATGCAAATTAGTGTATCTTTCGGAAAATATGAATCGGAAAGTTTGTCCTGCTCATAGATCTACAGTATTAATGGGATGTACAAGCCAGTGGATATACATGTTACGTCCGATGTGTGATACGCCAGGTTATGTACAAAACAGCAGAATGCACGTTATGTTTTATATTGCTATAGGAAGAAGCAGTGTTGTTATGACAGATGTTATTTACTCCCTGAGGCCAGACGTAGCAACAATCGCATTGAGTTCGACTCATGAAAAATTTGGCAAATAATTATAATAAAACGTGACCCAAGTTTCTGTTAATAATAAAATATTTTTTAAATAATGTTCTATAGGGTAATGTTTATTGTTATCCAATTCCCTGTTGTTTATTGATACATATATTCAACCAGAGGATGAGGGATGAGGAATGAGGGATGAGGGATGAGGTTGGGGGTTATCCAATTCCCTGTTGTTTATTAATAAATATATTCAACCAGAGGATAAGGAGAGGGGTAGAGGGTGGGGATAAGAAGGGTCCTATTTTGTCTGACACTTAATTTATGCTTTTATCTAGATCATTAGCTACTATAGAAACCAGACTTAACCAGCAGTTTCATCATTTCAGTATATATAGTAATAACATTACACTTTGTTGCACAGGTATTATATGAATAATGTTCATGTGCACATTACAACTGATAACTAAATACAGTAATAAAAGAATTAAATAATTTACGAAGGTTTACCAAAACCCTTACTCACTTAAGATCTCATTGAGATACATCAAGATATCCACAAGTCGTTCATCCTTCCCTTTCTTACTTACTGCCATGTACTTTGGCATTTGTGCAAGGCTTCTGACAAAAGAAAGATCAAGTGTGTCCAGGAATAAGCCTTGAAAGCAGTTTATAGAACTAAGACAGAATCTTATGATTCTTATGACTCAGCTGTCATCCTTGCATAACAGGAGACTACAGGACATTGCAATCTACATGTACAAAGTTAAAAAATGAATGTGTACCCAAAAGCATTACCAAAATATTTAGTTTTAAAAAATTGGGTTATTCATTAAGAAATTATAATGATTTCAACTTGCCTAGATTTAATACTGTCAATTATGGTGGACCAGTTATATGGTCAAGGCTGGCAGAAAGATAACATCAGGCACAATTAACCAGCCTTAACACATTCAAAACTGCAATTTATAAAGTAGATACTAATATTGTTTGCTGTATGATAATATTGTAACTACTGCAATCAACGCAGAGCATAAAAGCATATATTCTATTTATATCAGTGATTACAGTATTTATTTATTTATTTATTCAACTTTATTTTTACAGCATTTTAATATATTGTACTTTAGTATTTTATACTTGTATTTTTAGCATTTCAATATATTTTGTTTTAGTATTTTTACACTTGTATTTTAGCATTTTATTATATATCTTAATTTTAGCATTTTAATTTATTAGTAATGGTTAGACCAGATTAAATACTGTAGTGGTGTCCCTAATTAGTTTGTCAAAGCTAAATAATTCAGATACTTAAATTATATAGTCATTATTATTATTATTATTATTATTATTATTATTATTATTATTATTATTACTATTATTATTATTATTATTATTATTATTATTATTATTATACAAAACCCACTTATTTATTGCATTAATATTTGCTAATAATAAAAGTGTCAGTAATATTAGAAGTGTCAGTAAATACCGTGTGGCATGAAATTTTTGCAGGAGTTTATTTTCATGAATTTTACTGATTTTCTGACAATTTGCGAAAATTAAATCCTGCGAAAATAAACTTTTGAATGAATTTCAATTAAATTGACTGCAAACGAAATCACAGCTTTCTTCTTTGCAATTGAAACAAAATGAACATTATCTGCATAACAGCTGTAATACTGTGTTGCTATGTACCAGTGCCGAGCGTGAAATACCAGACAGAAACTTGTCAGAAATCCGCGAAAATTTGTTCCCAACAGTAAAATCTGAAATCTAAATTTGCGAAAATTTCTTCCTTTGAAACACAAAAAATCAGCAATCTGCAAAAAAAAAACTCCCGCGAAAATTTCCTGCCACATGGTAAAATAATGTGTGTAAACTGTAGTAAAAATACATGCTTGTAAATGTGACCTGCTTTACCATCACCATCAAGCACGTTTATTACCATATCATGATGATAGATTGTTACAAAGAAAATATAGAAAAAAAAAACAGATTCAGGTAATGGTTACTCAGATGTAACTATGGAGCTAATTGAGCTAAGTAACTGCATATTGCTATTGAATTAAAGACCTGGTTGGTAATAAAGCTATAGCGAGACAAAACTATAACAAACAAACAAACAAACAAATGAACAAGTAAGATATTAAATTGAAGCACACAAAATATAAACTACAAACTAGAAAGAAATGCGAAAAAGAACCAGATGAAGACTCTTAGACCTTATAGTTGCTTACACGATGTGTGTCTCATTGCAGAGGTTTCACTTGTACCAGATCATGTTTTTGACGTCTGAAATTTCAGTGATTCTGTTAATGTCATACAGTATCTATATATTTAAGCTGTTGTTGAGGTAATCATGGAATACCTGTTTTAGGTACGTCAATATGCAGCTGTTTTGTTGCGAAGGAGAACAGTTAAACAATGGGAGAAGTTTTCTCCTGAACTCCAACAAATGTAAGTTACTTTAAGAGCTCTGCCAGGATTTTATCAAAAGCCCTCAAATTATAAACTTTAACATTGTAATATTCATAATTTAATAATATAATTAGGATAGTTATAATTATTATTGACCATTTTATATTCAAAACATGATAATATTGGTTTATTGGTGCATGTTTGTACTGTACATGTATTTAGCTTGTTACATTTGATTGTTTGTTTTTGTGCTTTTCTTTTTAGCATTATAAGTGTCAGACAGTATGTGTTACCATCATGATTGTTTTACAATATTCTACTACCTGCAACTTGCACTGTATTTATTCTGTGATAATTTTTTTGCTCTGAATGTCTTTTATAGGTTGAAGGAGACCCTTCTTCATGTGCTTGTGAATGAACCTCTGTAAGTGCATAGATTAATTATTTAAACTGTGTATATTACATGTAGTAATATTTTGCCTCTGACAGTCAACTGCTGAATCTCTTTGTTACGTGGCTGCACAGTGTAGGTACAGTACCCATCACTCAAAATATTCTAGTGCTAAGGAAAGATCTATATAGTAGCTCTTATGGCTAGTCAGTTCACATGGGTGTCTTACAATATCTCTCTGATTTGGTATTTATCAATGTATTTTTTCTTTCTGTCTGTATATCCATCTTTGTCTGAGCTGTGTGTGTCTGTTGTAGGGAGCTTGTCAAACATTCTGCAGCTCAAGTAGTGAGCACCATTGCCAAGCATGCCGTGCCAGCAAACAAGTGGCCAGAACTCTTTACCTTCCTTCATCACCACGTCAAGAGTCAGGAACCAAAACACAGAGAGGTGAGCTGGCCAGCCCTGCAGGTCTCTTCACTTCATGTCGGATTTTGTTGCTGACTAGTTATTCCTTTTTATTTCCACAGATGGGAATGTTCCTTTTAAGTTCTATTACAGACTCAGTTGGAGAGGAGGTGTGTATAGTTTTGATATTACTCAATATTGTACACAGTGAGGTGATCAAGTGAATTGCAGGCATGAATAGTACTGGCTGGCACTCAATACATGCATGATTCTGTATAGTTACCCAATGTTAACACCCTTTCTGTAATGTCACATACAACATGTACAAAACTGTAATTTAGAGCCGTTTTCGGATGACTGTTGAAAACCAAAACCAAAGTAATCACACAGGCCAATCACAGAGACTGAGAGAAAACAGTTCAGCCAATCAGAAGCCAAAGTAATTCACGTTTGGTCTTGCGTTTGGTTTTACTTTCCAATCAGCAATGCGAGTACACGCCATCACTTGCGTGAGAAGTGTTTTGTTTTGGTTTTGGTTTTGTTCCTCATTGGTTGAGAATGCTGCCAAACTTGTGTGGACCAATCGGAAAGCGTAGCAAACGCAAAACCAAAGCAATCACACGATTACTTTCGACAGTCATCCGAAAACAGCTCTATAAGACAGATTTACTGTGTGCAAGAGGCATTGTTTCAGGTTATGACAATATGCATGAATCTGGTCCAGCGATGGGCCAATGGACAAATAAAGGCCATTACTGTAGTTTACATAGCAGCGGCAATGGCATTGTATATTCAACTAGTACATACACATACTGTAAAGTACAACAGTGCAGGGGAGAATCCAGAATGGTTTTCACCGGTTTAGAAAAATAGTCAAATTTTTGAAAATTAGTTCTCAGCCTCCGAAAATGGCATTTTGCAAAGCCTGATCAAAAATCTTTTCGCTTTACAAGCTTACACCTTTAGTGCTTGTACATTTGGAAGACAGTTGGATCTCCAGGATCTTCCCCTGTGATGGTATTATTTTCATTAGACCCTGCAGTTCTGAAGTTCAACCTCCTTTGGTATAATCAATTATATATTATTGTATCAGATTATTAGATCATTTTATTGTTGTTTTTTATTATTGCTTAGTAAGTTAACTGGGGCTAACACTCTTAGCAACTATTGAAAAAAGTGGTCATAGCATTGTCTTTCTTTATTGTTGAGTGCTTTTTTTTTGCCCTTTCTTATTCACAGCTGAGACCTCACTTTTCCTCTCTGTTACAATTGTTTTTAACCACAATTGAAGACCAAGCCAGCACAATGGTCCCATACTACACAATAAGGTATTAACACTTTCCAGTGCTACAGTACACAACATACGCAGAAGAGTTGTGATGACTCAGTGCCATTCAGAAAGCCCCAAACCTATCCTCTAGCAGCAGCAAGAGAAGTGGATATTTAGGATCTGAGCTCAGAATGGATTGAATTGAAGGGGGGGGGGGGGGGGGGGGGGGGGGGATGAACATGGTAGAAAGTTACCTTTGGTAGAACGACCACTATCTTGATCCCCCGCTATGTTGAACTATTTCTCGCTTCCCTTGAGAATTCAAGATGTGTGGCATGAAATTTTTGGATTTTTCTTCACAGGAATATATTTTTACAAGATCTAATATTCATGGATCGTTGGAAAATCTGTGAAATTTGTGAAAATTTATGGTTCACGGCCGAAGGCTGACACTTAAATAATAAATTATGCGAAGTTAATTATGCATGACGTCATAGCGCGAGCATTTAGCCGGAAAGCGGTCGATATTTTCACGCTAAATAGCATCACGGAGGCAAATTAAAGCATCGTTTGGATTGATGATATGTAAAGTAAGTCTTGTTTGAAAGAAAGTTATCGTTTCTGTTTTCAGAATTTTGGTTTAAAAAGGTGCAAAATGAAGTGTCGTGTTGTTAAAAGGCAAAATTTTAGTGGCAAACTTTTGAATTTTGAAATTATGGAACGACAATTTCTTGACAAATGTATTCAGTTTGCTTCTGGTGGTGAAAGTAACACAGTGAATAGTTCCCTCAACCTTCCATTTCGATTTACGTTCAACTGGTTCGTGCGTTTCTTCGACGTGAATCCGAACCATGCAGCATCGAAAGACGACAAGAAGAATCGAAACCACAACACCACACAAGATGTTGAAAAGTTTACTTTTTATATTTCGCGCGGAGCAATTTGTTGCCATAGTTATTATGCTGGCAACCGCGGCCAAATCGCAGGCGCGAACTTTCATGACGTCATGTACAAATTCAAGACTGCATCCGATTTGCCCACAGGCCGTGAACCATAAAATTAGATTTCGTAAAAATCTTGTGCCACACGGTAGCTGGGTTTTGCTGTGGTATTTCCTGCTTTTTAAGGGTACATGCTTTCGTGAAGTGTCACGAAATAGATCTAGTACAGAAAAAAAAAGAAAGATGTCTAGCACAAGTTATACTAATGCAAGAAACCATATTAACTCTGACACCAAAAGAGGGGTGCTTCCCTGTATTTGCGTACTGGTTCACTGTGTTTGATGTGTTTAATTCGTTGCAGGGCATTGTCAGCTTTAATAGTGTACATTGGAACAGATGAGATTGTAAGTCAGAGACCTACTTGATTATAAGAGTACTTGAAACTCTTGACTGCAACTGTTGTTTATTCCAGTATGTCATTTTAGTGCATTTTGTACTCTTCCCTTTGCAGTCCCTGGTGAGACCACTGATTCCTAAGGTGGTAACTGTAATAGCAAAACTGCTGAGCTTTAACGAGGTAAGAACATAACATTCGTTTGTTACGGGTATTAATGAATGATCAAATATGTTAGTCAATGCTATTTCTACTAACTAAAGCCTTGTATGTTCGAATCTGTAGGTCAATGTTATATATTTGTAAGGATCAGTAGCACGGTATTGATGTACAATTGTGTAACACGCCCTTAAAATACAAAATTGTTTTAAATGGACCTTAATTACAATATTAACAAAACATTTGTGTGAACTCAACAGGAAAAAATCTTTTTTTGGTATTTTGCCAAGTATTCTGGATTTTGGTTTTACCCATAATGCTTTGTATGATGCCTTCTTTCATGTACTTATTTGTGGGAACCCAGTGCGTCCAAGTTTGTTTTCTTTTTGGTATTATGTGCACCAAAAGCAAAGAAACTTCATGTACACCACCAATCACAGAAGTTGCAAGAAACACTCTCAGCCAATCGGAAGCCAAAGTAATCCGTGTTTGGTTTTACTCTGAAGAAGAAACCAATCAGCAGTGCGAGAGCACACCATCGCCACTTGCTTTCTTGCGTAAGAATATCGCAATCAGGTTTTGCTTGTGCTCCTGATTGGCCAGGAATGCTGCTTAACTTGTTAGGACCAATCGGAAAGCGTAGCAAACGCAAAACCAAAGCAATCACACGATTACTTTTGACGGTCATCCGAAAGCGACTCTAAGTGCTTGACAAATTGTCTGTGAATCGGGTTTTGGAGACACATATATAAGAGGGAGCTTTTCCAGGATATCTTGATCTGTAAAACTTTCTTTTGGTTAGTTGTGGCAGCTGTTTGGTTTGAGTTGCAGCACCAAGTTTATATTTGATAACTGCATCGGACCTTTTTTACAGGACAAGGCATGTAGTGCAATGGAGATTTTTGATGAACTTGTTGAATCTGAGGTCGCCATTGTCACGCCGCACTTGAAGATGTTGGTAGAGTTCTGTCTGCAGGTAACATCACTAGACGTGTTTATGTACGTTAGGTCACGTTATCATAGGAGCTGCTAACAAAGGCTCCCCCTTTAATGATTAATTTGCCAAAACCAAGCGAGCAAGCAAGTGCTTACCGAAACCTGCCGACCACATACCGACCACATACCGACCGCATACTGACCACATACCGACAGTTTAACTTGTTCACAATTACCCACAAAGTGAGCACACAAAGAGAGAAACAGATCTTACAGTAGGTGTGTTTGAAATCACGTTTTTGACAGATACCAGAACATCCCGTAACGTTTGCTTAACCTTTAAAGTCGCTCAATAACATACTGTGCTCTGTTAATATCTCTTGCGGTCACTTGGTGGCCTGGTGCCTTCTTTAGACAAACTAGGCAGACTTTCCAGAACAGATTTTGTTAAACACAGATCAAGTACGATTAACTGATAATATCTTTTGAGAAAGTACAGAATATTTCCCAACAATACAGCTATTTAACAGTATTTCACGATTGGGATGGGAATTCAGTTACCATGTACTGCACACTGTACGTCATGCCATGGCTAAACTATCGCGTATTTTATAAAAGTTTACCAGGTGTACATGTACAGTAGGTAAACAGTGTGTATGTATGTATGTTTATGTGTATGCAATTAATGTAATTTACATTGTACTTGATGTCGTCTTATCGCATCTCCTGAGTGGATACTAGTACAGTAGGAAGTGACTGAGATGCTAACGAAGTTTGTCATTTTCCAGATTTCAGGTAACGCAAGTTTTGGCGACAATATAAGAATCAAAGCTCTTCATTTTATCAGTTGGCTGGCCAGGCTCAAACCAAAGGTACGAAGTTGCGTTAAGGGGCTGCAAACCTGACCAGATTGTTACGTTAAATCAGTGTGTCAGTTTCTTTTCAATCCAGGTGGCGTCCTTTCAGTAAACCCCCTCATTCGTGCATACATTGTATAGACTTGTGTATGTAAGCCGCGCTCCAAACTCTCAACTTAAAACTTGAGGTGCGGCATATTTTAGTGCGGCATTATTCACTGATTGTCATCCCAAATTTGCATTAAACAATTTAGCGACCGTATCGACCACTGAATAAATAACTAAACCTGAATGAAGTTTTTGGGTAACTGCAGAATCGGTGTCGGACAAAGGCAGACTGCAGACTGCATTCGTCCGACACTGCGCTTCAAAAGCAAAAGCATGAACTGAACGAAATAATTGTTATATTTGCGAAACTGCGCTTTTTGGATTACTGTCGAAAACCAAAACCAGAGCAATCAGAGCCGATCAATGAGGCGAGCAAAAACACGTCGGATCAACTAGTAGTACGAGTAAAACCAAAACCAAAACCAAAACCAAGCATTTGCGACTGGTTTTACTCTCCAATCAGCAGTGCGAGAACACGCCATCGCCACTTGCTGTCTTGCGTTAGAATATTGCATATTTGCTTTTGCTCTTGATTGGCCAAGACCGATTGTTAGGACCGATCGAAAAGCGTAGCAAATGCAAAACCAAAGCAATCACACGATTACTTTCGACAGTCAGGCGAAAATTGCTTTATGGACATCACGTGGTTTAGCTTGCGTGTGACGTAGATCTTACAGACAGCTAAGTGAAACTGTTGGTTTTCATGTCCAGGCTATGATAAAGAACAACCTCGTGTTGCCGACTTTGTCCGTCGTGTTTCCTCTGATGGCGTCGGTGCCGAGTCACGAGGATCAGGATGAAGAAGACGACGACGATGACGACGAGCCCGAGGACGGAGCGGAAGCGAGTCGGCCATGCGCTGTGGCGTCACAGGTCAGAACTACCCCCGATACTACAAATCACTTGCAGGATTTGAAATTATTAATGAGTTTCCACTGTAAATTCGAGTAATACACGCAAAAAGTATGTTCCAGAAAAAGAAGCACTTTCTGTGATTTATTTTGACTTTGTGAGATGTTTTCAAGTTTTCAAACTTGCGCGGATTTGCACACCATTGCACACCACTTGGTTGCCTAAGCATGTTTTCGGTTTCCAGAACAACTGGACAGCCATTAATTTCGAACCCTGACTTATTGTACTACCACAGCAATGTTCAGTTTGCTTTGCTTCTTTAGTATTTGCGAAATGAGTAATAACAAACACGTAATGCTGGTCCATGTGAGGACTAATTTTGGCTTGCGTTAGAGCAGCAGTGTCACTTATGGTACAGTAATATTTGCTTCTTTGATACTGTATTTGGAAAATGACTGACAAAAACACACCACGCAATGGAATGGCGTAGCGGTAAAACAGTTTTGCTTGTATGGATAGGCTCAACGCCGTAAATAATGGCCGTTTTTCATTCTACAAACGACTAATTCATCTGAAGACGCATTGGTCGTCTGTCTAGTATAAAAACGGCAAACAGGGTAGACAAACTTCAACTGAGTCTATTAAGTGCGACTGACACCGAGGAGACGTTTAATTTGTCTCAGATGAGTGATGCGTCTAGCATAAGAGCGAGTCGAACTGTACTTAAGATTATTTGTGAGAAGATAAGGTTCCTAGTGTCGCCCGACATCCAAGATGGCCGACCTTACCGTTATCGGTTCACACACCCACAAAATATCCAGTAAGTTATGCGTCTGATCTTTATATCAGTCGCACTTAAATAGTTAGACAACTATCCACATAAAGCTCACGAAATAAAACGGTGGTCTGCTTTCGATAACTTTTTAGAATTTAATAAAAAGTTTTGTTTGCCAATGTCTCCTTCATGTTTTTTAAAACTTCTCTTTGATCGTTATTTTAGTACTCCTCCGTATTCTGATAGTTTGGTGTCGTTTTTCCACAGGTCGTTGATGTGTTCGCTCTTCATCTTCCACCTGAAGTGCTCATCCCACCCTTGGTATGAAAGAATCTTTGATTAAGCTTCTCTTGTGCACACTACACGGTACAGTCAATATATAAAGAACATCACAAAAACATGCAAAGAAGGAGAGGGAACAACTATTTTGCCCAAATGCAATACAGTCTGAACGCTTAATCTTAGTTTATTGAAACTTGAGTGTGGGCCCGGTCGCAGTGGAAAGTTTATTCGATAATAACTCAGCATCGAGAGCAATACGCTTCTTCAATGTTTGGTAGCAATTTACTGCCATATATTTCTGGTGACAAGCGCTGTTTGCACTTAAATGGATGCAAATGTCGATATTAATGTCGTTAAAGGTACAAGTGCGACCGGAGCCTTTCTCAGTAGCGTGTACAACATATTGTATGCGTGTAAGGATTGAGAGCCGAGGTCCGTGAATTTGTTTATAAAACAAAGCCAAGCACGGACCGTGAGCATTATTAGAGCCGTTTTTGGATGGCTACCTAAAGTAAACCAAAGCAAGTACACCGCCAACCACAGAGACTGTAAGAGACACCTCAACCAGTCTGAAGCCAAAGTAATTCGCGCGTTGGGGTTTTAAGTAGAAACCAATCAACGGTGTGAGAACACGCCATCATCATTTGCTTTCTTGCGCCTGAGAATATCAATAAACATTTACACGTGTATTTTACAAGTTATTCAAACACCACTAAAACGGACTCTACTCCAGCAAAGTCTGTACAATATCACAGATACAGGTCTCTAGTGCACAAGCACAACAGTATTTGGTCATTGTATTCGATTAAAGTGTGTTTTAACGTGTGGAGAAATTGACCCGACTTGTAAATGCTTTATTTGATTGGTCCCAGGTTTTGCTTTTGCTCTTGATTGGCCAGGAATGTTTCTAAACTTGTTAGGACCAGTCTGAAAGCGTAGTAAACGCAAAACCAAAGCAGTTACATGATTACTTTCGACAATCATTCGAAAATGACTCAAATGGCATTGAAAGAATCGAACCAATCACGCTTCGCGAGGGCTTCTTACGCAGATGGCTCTGGGGACGAGGTGGATCTTGTTGATTGTGTCGGCCATGTTGGATTAGAACGGAATTCGTTATTTTCAATTTCAATTTAAATAAAAGACTCCAGAAATGGACTCGAAAAGTGAAATGTATATTCATCTTGGTAATTCAGAGAGAAAATAACACAAGCGAAGAACACAATCTGTGTAGAAACTCGAACGCATCGATCACTGTTTTACTGCAAGCTTACATACGAGTGCGCGCAAAGGATCACGGGTAACTCTTAAGTCAACTGAATATAAATTTCAAGTCAAAGAACTTTTTTTTATCGGGCGATCGAACAGCAGCAACAACAGCAAGGAGAAGTAGTGGTAGTCACAATGACTTGTATTTCATATTTCTTTGTTTTTAGATGCAGCTTCTTCAGCCGGCGCTGAGCAGCACTAATCCATACGAGAGAAAAGCTTCCCTGCTGGCTTTGGCGGTGTTAGCCGAGGGTTGTGCCGACTACATCAGGAACAGGCAAGTGCTGTGCTCTTCATCTTACTAGTTTTCATCTTTTTTGCTATTCTGGTTCCAAGGTCCTTTCCCCCTCTCCTAGCTCGAAGCGGATTGAGGAAATGGAGGGCGGACACCCTTTAGGGCGGACACATTTAGTATCCGACTTAAATAGATGTCCGCCTTGGAGAGAGTTAAGTTACAGAAAAACAACTGAAAATTGGTAAGGACCAAATCTGCATGCTGTCCGCCTTAGAGAGGTGTTTGCTTTAGAGAGAGTGGACTGTATTAACGAGGATAATTCTCTGTTTTCCTTTCTTCAGATATCTTCAGCCCGCTCTACAAACGATATGTAGAGGTGAGGAAGTTTCATTATGTCTTGACAGAAGATCCTTGCTCAGCTTTCTTTTCCACATGAACCTTTTACAGAAAGCCTAATACTATGATAGAAATATGGCAGGATACTGTATATATCTTACTGCACGCTTAAGAGTGTGTACTACGGCTGTATATTTTTACGAGTCGTGCAGTGACGGTGAGCCAAAAGACAAACGACGAGGAAAAATGTACAGCTGAGCTGGGTTGTTCAAAGCCCGGTTAAGCTAACCCCGGGTTAGCTAAATTCTTTCTCTCTTGTTTGTGGCTAACAAACTGCAGAGTTTTGATCATAGACTAGCTAAAATGTTTGTTCTTGCTCAAAACATAGAGACGGAGTCTTTTTGTGATCAAACGCTTTTGTTTTTAGGCTTAAAAATGACAACAAAGTTTAGACTTAACCCGAAGTTAGCTTAACCTTGCTTCGAACAACCAGGCCCAGTAGTCAAAGCGTATGAGTGACAATACCGTGACTTTTTTTGTTTTTCCTTAGCAACGTGCAATACATTGCACAGTACTATGCGATATTCGCACGTAACTAAAGAGGTTGGATAATAAAGTGAAGTCCCGTATTCTATAAAGACATTGCGTGGATAAACAAACGATGTATCGAACTGTGTATTATATGTTAAAATTCAAGTCGTTTTCACAATCATGCGGAGTTGTTGAGATATTGTAGCGGGCCACCTGACAATCAAACTTGTCGGGCAGAGTGATTACAGTACTACTGCGTAAAAATAAAACTAAGCTCAGAGAAACATTTAGTTTAAAGCCATTACTTATACGGGACATAATAAGTACTATTTGTTACTACGCACGATTTTAAAGTGGCCTATATCGGACAATATTGACCGGAAGAAAGTACAACTTGTAAGTATCATAATGTATGATACCAGCTGTTATCATCATTATTATCAGCTATTATTACAATTTTTTTTCTTCCTCTTCCATTAACAGTTACCTCCTTCAACATTGAAGATTCTAGTGAGTGCCTAAATTGAAGAACTAAATACCGTGCAGATGCTATAAATTAGTTAAGAACCTTAAAAATAAATGCTTTCAAATAAAAACTAGATAAAACTATCTAATGAACTGTCTGATGAATAGATAAATATGTACAACTTTAAAATAGAGCTAGCTAAGACTCACAGTTAGCAGTTAGCATCATCTTTGTGGCCCCATAGTTCATACTTTATGTTGCGACTCTCTTCTATCTTCTCATGTTTCCTTGCCTGCTGTTATTGTCTGGTTCAGGTTTATCTGATGGGAGTCCAGTCGTTCAAAATGCCGCTCTATTTGCGTTGGGACAATTCTCAGAGCACCTTCAGGTAACACAAAGTAACGCGAAAGGCAAAGTGAAGCTTGTGATAAAAAGACTTGTACGTAAGTTATCCTACCATTTTGATTCTTCACAGCGGTTTTTGATTGGCTTTCCAAGACCAAAACTAGAATTACTTACAAGACAAATCAGAAGGGCTGTAAGAAACGCTTTCAACCAGTGACCAGAAGTCAAAGTAATTCGTGTTTGGTCTTACTTTGAAGATGAAGCAAATCAGCAGTGCGAGAAAACGCCATCGCCACTTGCTTAGTCTCGGGTTTTGCTTTTGTTCCTGATTAGCCCAGACTATGCTGTAAAAACTTGTGTGGACCAATACAAAAAGCGTAGCAAACGCAAAACCAAAGTAATCACATGATTACTTTTGACAGCCAATCGAGCACCGGTGAAGAGGAGTTTGTTTGTTTGTTTTTCTTTTTAACAATCGTTTTTTATTGCTTCATAGGACAGGTTTACATTTTTCAGAAGTGTTGGTATCTCTAAAAGTTTGTGTTTTTGCTTGCAGCCCGACATAAGTGCATACTGTGCGGATGTGCTGCCGCTGCTGTTTGATCTCTTGGTTCGTTCGTCTGAAACGGCGAAAGACAAAACGTCCAGCGTCACCAGGATCTACTACGCGCTGGAAACCTTCTGCGAGAACTTAGGTAAGAAGGACCTGTTTTGCCTCGCTGCAAAGATGCAAATTATACTTGAAGCTTGTTTAACGCAAAGTTCGTTTTCATCTTTATCCTGAGAACTGGAAAGAAATTTACTTGAGCCTGGGTTGGATTTATCGATCTTTAAACAGCTCGGCTCTGCAACATTTCGTTGCCTTACTGGGTTTCTTCATCGGGTAAGGTTTACGTATAATCGGCGATTTGATAGTGAATTTGCCTAACTGCAGGTTAGATACAATATTTTGGACTAAATTGTTGACACATTACTCCCATAACAATGTTGATCAGCTAATTGTCGAGTGTCACTCGGTCTTCCCCTCAAAATCGGAACTCTTCCTAACTTGCGGATCAACATTGACCGAGTGGGTGGGGCTAGTGTACAGTTATTTTTCCGTTGTTTTGTCCAGATTTTAATCATCCGACGACTCGTTTTGTCTAAGATTGTCTGGGTGTTTTCGGATTCCACATGCGAGGGTTTCTTAGAGCGCTTTTCGAATGACTGCCGAAAACCAAAACCAAAACCAAAGCAATCACAGAGCCAATCGACCAATTAGAAGTGCGAGCAAAACCAAGTAAATTGGTTTTACTAACCAATTAGCAGTGCCAGATCACGCCATCCCCACTTGCTTTCTTACGTGAGAATATCGCAACCAGGTTTTGCTTTTGCTCTTGATTGGCCAAGAACGTTGCTAAACTTATTAGGACCAATCAGAAAGCGTAGCAAACGCAAAACCAAAAGCAGTTACACGATTACTTTTGACGGTCATCCGAAAACGGCTCTCACAAGTTGGCTAGTAATATGAACTTCGAGGAACACCTGCTGATGTATTTTGGCCTGGCAAAGCCCATGTGGGTTATAAGAGTTCCTGCACTAATATACTTGCACTTCTTTTGTGACACAGGTTCGGGGATTTTGCCGTACCTTTCCGCACTGATGGAGAAACTACTTGTCGCTCTATCATCTTCTCCAGTACGTTAACGTGACTTTCCTTCTTCACGCCAGTATATGAAGCAAATAACAAAATGGTTGCGATTTTTTCCTCAGAGCGAGCACGTGCAGGAGCTTGCCATCAGCGCTATAGGAGCAGCAGGTAGTGACAGCGCTTCTGTTCGCTTTGTGTTGTCTCGCACTTCAACTGCAGCTTAATCTTGTGTCTCAAATTTCTTTTTCTCTTCTCTCTCTTCAGCAAATGCTGCCAAGGAAAACATCATGCCATTTTTCCCTCGAATAGTCGAACTGATTAAGGTGAGGTTCTGTCCAGAAGTCGTTGTGTTATCCCTGGTCCAGTGGTTCTCGTTTGTAGGGAACATTGGGCTTCATGTACAATGAGTCTTTCTTTATATTCATTGTGTGCAATATGAGTTCATAGAAAACAGAGCTTTAATAGACGGTTTGCACGGCGGCCATGTTGGATAGCAGGAATAATGAAATATTTTTCTATAACAGTAACATTTCTTTCCCAGAAGAATTGATATATTGTTCCTGCCATCCAACATGGCTGCCGTGCAAACCCTCTATAACAATCTAACTGGAACAATAACAAGGATTTACCAGAGTACCCTTTCAGTCAACGGCTGAGTGCTACATCGGTACGTTAAGGGAGGTGGTACATTGTAACATTCGGTATACACGGTTTTATCGAGTACCGGTTAATCATTTACATTCAGTAAGAGAAGGAGTGGGGGTGGGGCGGTTAATCGGGAGGGGGCGCTTATTCGAATCATTACGGTATTTTACGTCACAACAAACTCGACACGCCACAACGCAAGAACAGTACATTAATAGAAGGACAATACCAGAGTGTCCAACCTATAGACCTTCCCAAATATGGATTTAAATAGAAGTTTACCTTGAGCGAGCGCCCAAGGCGCGGTCTGGGGACATGCTCCCTCATAAAAGTTTGAAATCTAGGAACCCTGAAACACCATTTCCAGCACTCTCAGACGAATATTTCTGTCAAAAAGGCTCGGTTACCTGATCGTCTTGACGCCATCTTGTACAGGCCAGCACAGCGTGTTAATCGTGCGCCCGCAATCTTCATGTTATTTACTGCTGGGTACTGCAGGCACCTCAAACTTGCACACTTCGAATTTATTCGATGTTCATGCAGTTTTTCAGTATTCAACTGGAAAATCCATGTTAAATAGTTTGTTTCCGCGTATAAGTATTGTATGTTGCTCGTGGGTGCAGATCTTCCAAATCAAGATTTTTTTCTATCCCGATCGAGGTTTGCGTTGGGATTCGGGATTTTCAAGAAAAATCGGGATAATCCCGACGAAATTGGGATGGTTGGACACTCTGCCATACAAGTACATAAGGACGCAGTTCACTTAAGATTGTTCGAGACAACAGAGCACAGTACAGTACAGCTTAGTACAGCACTGCTCAGCTCGATACAACACTGTCAACACACATCTAACAGCGAATTTTCTGTTCTTAAACCGATTTTATATCTGTTGTTATTCAGGTTTACCCAAGAAATCCTGGATCATCAGGTTGCAACATTCTGCAGGTGCAAGCTATCGGTAAGCTGGCAAGACACTATTTCCACAAAATCAGATCAAGTCTGTATACTTATTACTGCAGTCAAACCATTATGCACCGAGATTGGTTGCCTAATTCTCCCAACCTGCTCTTAACGTAATGTATGATTGGTATTGAGAGAACTTACAGTCTGACCAAATTTAACTCAAGCAAGATACTGTCTGCTATTCAAATGGACATTTTGCTTAGAATGCTTTTTGGATGACTGTAGACAACCAGAACCAAAGCAGTCTCAGAGCTAGTCAGTGAGGCGAGCAAAAACACGTCCGACCAATTGGAAGTACGAGCAAAACCAAAACCAAACCAAGTAGCTGGGATTATTTTTACTAACCAATCAGTAGTGCGAGATCACGCCATTGCCACTTTCGTGAGAATATCGCAGCCAGGTTTTGCTTTTCATTATGTAAAACCCTATATACTGACCTACATGCCTTTGCGCGCCCGCGATGCAATCATCTTGCGGTATCCTCCTCGTAGGTACATATTGCTGAAGGTATCCCTCATGTAGGGTGCTACATAATGGAAACAAACTCCTCTGCTCCCTGTGTTTGCTGCAGACCCTCTTGGACCAGCTTCGTTAACAGCACTGACTAAACTATGTTAGTGAGCAGCATTCAGCATCTGCAGAGTCCGTGTTTTTAACATGGCGTGCTTTTTGTTTAGATACTCTGGGCGTTTTAGCTCGAACTGTGGGAGCCGACAACTTCATGCCGCTTGCCCACGAGTGTGTCGAGATGGGACTGGTAAGGAGTGCTTTAAGTTGAGGCCCATTTAGGCCTGGTTCAAGTGCCGCTCGTCATGCGCGCCGAACCTAAAGCGAATTAGTTTTGTGAGGAGCGGCGTTTGAACCGGGCATGAGACAGATATTTAATGCAAATGATAGCGGTGCACGATTAGTGATTCAGCCGCAGCAAACCTTCATTCGATAAAATATGCGTGGTGGAGTTTCTAAGTTACGGATAAGTTTTTTAATTGCGGTTATGTATTTTTCCGTTGTATAACTAACCAGGATTTTGTTTTTGTAGAATCTTCTAGATGAAGACAGGGATCCTGATTTGCGAAGGTGCACGTAAGTGGTTTGGTCTATAAATCCTCTGTTGCCATATCGTTAAATTTGTAGTGGCCTTATATCACTCTTTGCAGTGATATTCATTCCAGTTATGGATGCTTGAGGTTGTAATTCAGCGGTTCAATGGGTTTTGTTGAATTGAAATCACGATTGGCGGACGAGTGGCCCTCCTTAGCGTTTGGTGAGATATAAAAGCGAGAAATTATTTTTTGTCCGGATTAATCAAAACTAAAGGCAATTTGGACAACACTAAGCTGCAACACTCAGTACGTCACGCATAAATTCCTCCTTTTCTCTCTGAACTCGGAATGTTTTGCAAAATGTCGAGTAAGCATTGTTAGTCGATGTGAACTTTAGGAGGGTGGGGGAGACTGTAGCAGTCAACTAGTGTAAGAATTTGTTTCGTTTCAGGTACGGCTTGTTTGCCTCTGTTTCTGCAATACTCAAGACTGACATGGAAAAATACCTGCAAGAAATTCTGCAACACATGATGGACTCGCTACAGTCAACGGAAGGAGTGCTGGTCAGTGCAGGGTTCCTGTTATATTCAGCTGATTATATGTATCCATGGTAATCTCAGCATTAAACACATACCACGTGATTGGGGATTTGGATCCAGTTGCTTGTGGCCAACCAAGATAAAAAGCCCATGATCTTTTGCGCGCACTCTCGAACGAATTGCGGCGTCTTTTTCCTTTGAGTCCACTTTTTACACATTTTCTGCAACTCGTGTAATGGTGAAAATAATAGGGTGTGTTCTAGTTCAAGATGGCCGACACCACGTGTTGATTAATTAAGCTACGAAGCACGCAAATATTTATGGTTTTGTATTCGCTGATTGGTTGAGAAAACTGTCCGATCGTATGAGCAACACTGGCTTCGAGGGGCTTCATTTATACGAAGTATTAAGCTTACTGCAGTTATATGCGACCTGGATTGATGTTTTGTTTTAAATTTACTTTTCATTGTAGACACATTATGCTAGTGATGATGATCCTAGCTTCTTGTTGGAGGACGACGAACTTGAGCAGCACGAAGAAGAAGACGAGGACGACGAAGTGACGGGGTAAGGGGAAGAGTTAACATTAAAAAGAATTTGAAGCATTTGACGGGATTCACCAGGACGCACAAAAATGTTTGGAAGTATGACTTATGCATACTATCTTGCGCAAGGTAGAAAATACCAAAATTTGGTGATTCCGACCCCTGATGTGGAATTCGTGCTGTGAACCTGCAAAGTCCCACGAAGATCGTCAAAACACAACCGGCTATATATATTTTTTATTCGATATATTTTTCTTTTTTACCCGAATGTTTTTCGAGCAACTTTGTTCGCTTTAAAGGGGCCTCTCAACCACAGTCCTTTGCGCGCCGAAATCCTTGATTCCGCCATTTTTGGGGCCCCCGAAAGTCGAAAGATGAATAGCAATCCACTTCCATCGGACTCGTTTGAGAGAACATTAGTTTCTTTTAATCTAAAGATGCTACTAACCTATTTTTCTTTTTATTGATTACGTTCTTTCCTGTTGGGAACCAAATTCAGCCTTGGATTTTCCAGATGTAACATTGAAAAGGCTGAGAGGGCCCCTTTAATCTGTCACGTTTTATCATCCGTGCAGGTACAGTGTGGAAAACTCGTATCTCGAAGAGAAAGAGGACACGTGCAACGCAATGGGCGAGATCGCACAAAACACAGGGTGAGTTATCAGCCTCGTGTGATGACCTCATTATAACTGCAGCGCAATTTCGTTTGTGCGGTAATTCTGATTTGCCGTTCTTTTTGACAGTGTTGTGTTTCTGCGCTATCTTGATGAAGCTTTTAAAGAGGTTCTGAGACTCGTTCAGGTAAGGACAAGCTTTGTAGAGTCGTCTTTGGTATGTAACGTGATACACTTGTTGTGACTAAGGTGAGACATTGCACGTCGAACTGCGAATGGAAGCCGATTTGCTAAGATGGCTGTGTATGTGTCAGAGTATGTCGTAATTGTTGAATTTCGCCAGCGAATTGCTCTGTTTCATTGTCATCGTCATCATTAGCGTGAGTTTCATTAAAGCAAATCGAGACTTTAGACAGGGCTTAAAGAAATTTTGGGATCTTTTACATTCCAAATTGCTGTGTCTATAATATGGCAATCTATCCCGACCAACTTAAAGTACCTCAAAATACTGCTTCAAGAACCAATACAAAGATTATTTATTTTACAATCAAAATTAAAAACAGCTATAGTAGTTACTGCTCTATATTCAGTTAGGTCATCCCGTACCCTCACAAACGTTTTGCTCTACAAATGCTATACTAGCCAGGTTGTTTATATTTAACAAATAACTAATTGTATACTTCACTTCAAATTATACATTTCTAATGTCACATTCAAACATAGACAGGGACAACCTCGAAAGGTTTTATCTACTTTGGTCTCTGCACACCTACTCTTTAATTTTCCTTTAAATATTAGTCAGTGTTTAAACATTCTTCATTGAAGCCTCAAACTTATGTATGGAAATGATTCTATGTATTGAAGTAGTGTGAAATACGGGAAAAGTCTGAAGTCTGAAAAGTCGTCATCGTCATCGTTATCGATGATGATGATGAGGTGAGACGTTGGTTATAATGCAACTATGCAGAAATAGAACCAAACAGAGTGGAGAGATTTACTTCACAGCCACTCATTTGGAAGCAGGTAAAAATTACTACTTCGCATGAGTGTGAAAGTGGCTTATGTCAGTTTTGTGTGTTGTGGTTCAGTAAGGAGCATTTGGCACGGGATCCATCTTAAGACAGAAGTTGTTAGATATCAGATCTTTATAACTTTAACAACGATACCCATCTCTTTCGGTACTGTAACTTGCATCGCTCGCGCTAAAGTTACATCAACTCATGATTGAATACTGTTGTTGTTGTTGTTGTTGTTTAGTATCCTCACGCTGGAATCCGCAAAGGCTCCGTGACGGCTCTGTCCCAGTTCTGTTGCATGTTCTACGAAGTACTGGTGCAGTCCGACGATAGCAAGGCGCCACGTGAGATAACTCCCTCTCTGTCCCGAAATCATTCCCCTCGACCACAGTGCTTTGCGCGCTTGCATGTTTTTATCCGGCAACAAAATTTAGGAAAAGAAAGCTAAACACTGAACTTTACAGACATTCATGCGTGATGAGGTTGACCTCGTCTGGGTTGAAGAATTTAGAGTTTGGTACTTCAAAAATGGTTGATAACGTCGATGACACGCGCAAGTCAACTCATATTTGAGGGGAATACTTTAGATATCAAAGCGCTACGATTTAATTTTTTTACCTGGGGCCAATTCAATAAACATTTACACGTGTATTTTACAAGTTGTACCGTTATTCAAACACCACTAAACGGACTCTAATCCAGCAAAGTCTGTACAACATCACAGATACAGGTCCCCAGTGCACAACCACACCAGTATTCGGCCATTGTATTGGATTAAAGTGTGTTTTAATGTGTGGAGAAATTGGCCCGACTTGTAAAATACACTTGTAAATGCTTTATTGAATTGGCCCCTGGTGTTAGTTTATACTCATTTTTTACCATTAGTACCTATGTTTTTCTCACTAATAGACGTTTGTGTGCTTGTGAGCTATATGTGTGTAATGTTGCATAAAACGCCCGTGACTAGTAACTTAGTGTGGATCGTTGTCTTGCAGTACAAAACATGTTAAGTGCAGTTATCCCAGCCTACGTTGCGATCATTACTAAAGACAAGGACCGAACTGTTGTCATGGCAACTCTACAAGCCCTGACCGGTATTCTGAAGGCTCTCAGGTCGGCTGCTGTCCAGGGAAGTGACTACGTGGACGCTATAGCTGCGGCCGTGAAAGCCGTCTTACTCCAGAAGGTAGACTTGAAATCACTTGAAACTTTACATTTGGGAAACACGATGTTCATTGGTTAGTACAGAAAGACAGCCACTTTTTAATCACGAATGAAACGTGAAACGATTAAATTTTGATGCCAAGCTGTTGAGTGGGGAATTCATACAGTTTGCACGTACTATCTGCCTGATCCCCGAGCCGTCTAGAATCCCAAGCAGTCACATGCAATTTACACAGCTTCACCGGCACCGCTTTACTATTGTTGTTGTTGTTGTTGTTTTGTTTTGTGTTCAGACGGCGTGCCAGGAAGAAGAGGAGGCAGAAGAGGAGGACCAGCAGGCGGAGTTGGACGCCATGTTGATCGAGTACGCGGGAGATGTGCTACCCGCTCTGGCTGGCGCCACGGGCGGACCGCTGTTCGCGCCGTATTTCGCGGGATTTCTCCCGATACTGTTAAGGAAGACCGTAAGCGAAGTGTAGTGATTTCAATGACTGAGTGTTGCAGCCTGTCAGGTGCCACTTGCTTCAGTTTTCCTGCAACTCTCGCAACGCTGACCACAGCATTGCTAGACAAGTTGCAAAGTACACCGTTTGTCACACGTTGCGGCAAGACCACGCAACCTTGCGAAAAGTAGAAGGCGGTTCAATTTTCGTTGCGGTGCAAGTTGTAAAGAGGGGGTGCCGGTCACACGCGCAATCTCATCCGCAAGTTGTCTAGCAACGGACTTTGCCTGCAAGGACAATTGCCTCGTGCGACATAGTTTTAACTGCTGGCGACAACGTGAGAAAATGATCTCCCGGTTGTTTCTTCATCTCATTCACACCGAGCTAAGCGCGGGCTGATTTCAAAACGACACTACGTCACATTACCTGGTTATAACATTATTTTTTGTGTCTATCTTATCACTGCTTTTTGTTCTGCAGCGGAAATCCTGCCCGGTATCGGATAAATCCTTTGCCATAGGAACAATTTCAGAGGTAAAGTGCACTTGTTTGTGTGTACATTGTCTGAGTATTCAAACGCAATGAGAGTTCAGTAGATGTACGATACGTAACATTCGTCCTTTGAATAAACCCCTTCACGTAGTACTGTAAGCCATTCCAAGATGCCTGCTGCCCCGACACCGCGGAAATACGTTTTCGGCCGTGCGGTCACCTTGCTTTTGAGTCAGCGGTTATTGCACAAAACCTTGGGATTCAGGTGAAGATTTTGTACTTACGTGTAACGCTCGTAAAACCTCAAGACTTGAGATATGTCCTGGCTCTGACATCCGCACTTTCCACATTCCTTACTTAAGCTACACTACAAACAAGGAATTCCATATTTATCCCAGCCTCGAGCCCTTGTTCTTCACTTAGGTCTGCACTAGCCAAGAAACTCAATGCGTGGACTCGATACTTAACTGTAAGTTAGTTCAATGCATTTTCTGTCACATACGTTGTGCACAAGAAAAACGAGGCTTGCTCACGATGTGAAGTTTTAACTCGAATTTTGTTAGAAGTTAGATAACCATGGCGACGAAAGCGACGGAAGTGACGTCAAGAACGTATTTCCGTGGTGTCCCAGTGCGAAACCTTTCTCATGCAAATTAGTTTTACTCACATGTTCATTTTCATGAAAATCAGACTCATTTTCAGAACAAATGTTTCGCACTAGGCCTCGTTTTAAAGCAGAGGCAACAGGCAACTCGGAAACGGCCTATTGGAATAAAGCCAAATTTGGGGACAATGAAGAGAAAAATTTCAATTGGCTACCATGACGTCACGTGGAAAGGCGTGTGTGGTAGAGATTTAGTTGCCCTAATGGGTTCTTTGCTCGGGAACTGGCACGAGCTTCAAAGTGAGGCTCACCTGGCATACCTGAAAAGGATACTTTGGGAAGTTTTGCATGTAACTCCCTAAATGAAGCATGTACATCTCCTCTGTAGACGCCTTGGTGCTTTAGAGCGATAGGAAACTCTTGTTTCATGCCTGGTGAATTTTGTGCCAGGTTAGCCTCGCTTTGAATCCAAGATGGCGGTACCGTGCAATGAGCGAATTTGTTATTATTTGCATTGGAATATTTATTTGTTTCTCCCAGGTTGTACTAGCCATTGGTAATGCTACAATACCGTTCGTTCAACATTTACTGCCGATCTTTATGATGTCACTCAAAGACGCGGATGATGAAGTACGAAGTAACGCCACGTACGGGCTCGCGCTGCTGGCCTTTCACGGGGGCGACGTGATCTTGCCGTATCCTTACTGCGCCCTCTGGAAATACTCGATTGCCACTCGTTTGACCGCAAGCCAGGATTTTGGATGACTGTCAAATGGGGCCGTTTTCGGACGACTGTCGACAGTAATTGTGTGATTACTTTGGTTTTTGCGTTTACCACGCTTATGGATTGATCCAGTCAAGTTTAGCAGCATTCTTGGTCAATCAGATGCAAAAGCAAAAACCTGATTGCGATATTTTCACGCAAGAAAGCAAGTGGCGATTGCGTTTCCTCGCACTGCTGATTGGTTTCTTTTTCAAAGTAAAACTAAACGCGAATCACTTTGGCTTCTGATTGGTTGAAAGTGTTCGTTACAGCCTCTGTGATTGGTGGTGTACTTACACTACTTTGGTTTTCGACAGTCATCCGAAAACGGCTCTATAATCGTGTGATTTTTTTTGGTTTCGCGTTACCTGCGCGTTTTGATTAGTCCGAACAAATCGTGCATTTTTTTTTCGGTCAAACAGGAACAAAATCACACCCAATGGCATTCTGGCAACGCAAAGTGGCGATGGCGTCTCTCGTACTACTGAATGATTGGTCTCTTTTTTAATTGAATTAAAACCAATCACAAACTACTTCGGCTACTGACTGGTTGAAAGTGTTTTCTTACAGCCTCTGTGATTAGCGCTGTACATATTTTGGTTTTGCTAGTTTGGTTTTGCTAGTTCGACGGTCAAGTGTGAATTGTCGCGTTCTTGTTTGTATCTTTGCCCCTTGACTGTTGTCAGTCACTATCCTGCCATTTTAGACGCACTCTACGCTATGGCTGTTGCCGGTCAGCCTCCCAGAGTGATGGACAACATCTGCGGAGCCCTCAGTCGGATGGTGATGGCGAACAGAGGAGCTGTGCCGCTTGAAAAGGTGCGAGGAGCACCTGACAGGGTTCACTAAACGTGAAAAAGTCATGGAAAGTCATGACAATTGCTTTCTGGGTTGGAAGAGACTAGCCTGCGCCGTATCCGAATTAAACACGGGACTATACTGATGATTAGTTCGTATGCGGCGCAGGATTGAAAGAGGCATGGAATTGAACAAAAAGTTCATGGTATTTCTGATTTATTTTAGGTTATTTTAAGCTGATGATTGAAAAAAATAAAAAAATAAAAAATAAAAAAATAAAATAAAATAAAATAAAATAAAGATATTTAGGAACCTTCATTTTAGGCATTAAATCTTCGCCTGCAAGGAGCAGACAATTTGCTCATATTTTTCAGCAGTTTTAAGGTTATTGTTATTGTGACTTATTGTTGCTTTTGTTGTGTGCTCTTTAGGTCTTCCCGTTTCTCGTTCAGTGTTTACCACTAAAAGAAGACTTTGAAGAGAACCCTACGGTGTACGGATGTATCATAGAACTATACAGCGATCGAAACCCACTGGTTATGCAACATCTGCCCCAATTACTGGCAATTTTTGCAAATGTCCTCCCCTCGGCCGACCTACAGGAAGGTAAGTAGACATCTGTAGCTGCTTCTTGTTAAGTGTTCCGCACAGCCCCTCCCCCCCCCCCCCCCCCCCCCCCTGCCCCCTCCCTAAGCTACTATTATGGAGTCGAAACGGTTCGTCTCCTTCATTTCTTCTCTCCTATTTTAATTGCAATTTTTAAGCAACGTCATGTTGACCACTGTTGGTATGTGCCATTTGAGGTTCAACAATGAAATGAAGGGACGGGTAGGACACCAAGAGCGATTTTTTCATAGAAAGAAGATAATGATTTAGAGTGTTTTTTCCTCCTATAACTGTAGTACTGACAAAAGCTCGTCTGATCATTTTTGTTTGTCTTAAAGGGGCCCTCTGAGCCAATTCAATATTTTTTGTTTACATCTGGGAATTGTGTAAAGAGTCCAATTCCAACGCGAAAATCGATAGTGTAAACGATGGTCAGATAGGCACAAAATGATGTCCGGCCAAATGTAAGTTCTCAAACGAGTCGGATGGAAATGGATTGCCAATTGCTTTCAACATTCGGGAGCCTGGCCTGAAAATAGTGTATCGGGCCCGCAAAGGACTGTGGTCTGTAGTACCCTGATAAACATTTGTCACTCTCATCAGGTGTGCGTGCTGGGATGGTTAATATGACTCGCTCTGTCCAACAAGAGTTTCCTCAAGAATTTCAGAACGTTGTCTCGGGACTTTCTCAGGAGCTCGCGCACGTGTTGATGAGCGCACTAGGTGCGACTTCTCCAGATTAAACAAACAACACATGGCTGACCAGACAAAAACGCAAATGCTTCTCATCAATGCGTAATGCCTGGCGAAACCCGGCACCGCAAGTGGGAAAATCCACTGGGGAATGGCTCTGCTGTGCGAAAAAGGGTATTGGCCAATGCTGGAACCAAATTACCCAAGGGGGATTTAATGTGCTTTGAATGCGGAAGACTGGTTCAAGTCTCGCTGATTTGGCGCGTCACGTGATAGAACCAATTCGTCAGGCTATCATGTGACCTGTAATGGTAAACACTCATGGCATCTGAAAGCGAATAGGAAGACATGATACAAGTTGCTGGAGCGGGTTGTCACACTGAAACGCAAGCTCAGCAACTTGGAATGGCGACTCAGAAATGTTCCAGACGTCATCACAAGGCAAAACTGAGTTCTACTTCGTGCACCGTAGCATGGAGTAAAAATGTATCGGGACGAGTTGGAGTACACAGTTTGCTGCTGTCACGTGCTCACCTTGGACGCCATGCTTGTTAAGCCATTTCAGGTCACGAGACAGCCCCACCTGGACACTCCAGGGTTTTGTGACTAAATTTGTAATCTTGTTACAAAGGAAAAAATAATGGGCGAATGCCTATAAGTATTTTCAAGTTAAAACGAATTAAAAAAAGCTTGTATGAAATTAGTTATATGTGACAAAACGTGTATACAGACTGCGGATAGCGACTATTAGTGAAGATATTCATTTGGGGCTGGTTTTCCAGTAGCGACTTAGGCAGAAAGCATACAACCTTATAGGGAAGTACACGCTCTCCATGAAGTGCCAGCTGTTTGTCCTCCTCAGTCCCTATAAACACATTTTCTCTTCACTACGGCGTTCAATGGTCCGACAAATTGCGAAAAAAACCTCTCTTATCCACGAAAACGGCCGTATCGATAAGCAGCCAGATATGGCGAAATTCTGCCTACTGAGTCAAAAGTGCTAACCACGGACGTTCTAAGATTTTTTTATTGTGTTATAGTAGTCGTCATTCAAAACAGGGTGAAATTTTTTTTATCGTTGTAAAAAAAACTGATCAGGGCAAAATCATGAACGAAAACGTTGTTCAAAGGATAAGGTAGTTGCCTTTCTAGCTCTTTATCCTACACTTAAAAATGGCAGTTTCAAGCACATTTATGTAACTGGTTAAAGTCAATATTCCTTGGTCAAACCTGTAAGTTCATATTCAATACGACAATTTCGAAATGCAATCAAAAGTATTTTGAGGTTATTGCTACCACGCTACTAAAAGAATATCATCTATGATAACTACACGACTGTTCTGTTGTACACTGCTCTAGACATATATTAAGGCCCTTCATTTCTTCTACTCCATTGTTGTCGTTTACAACAGTTAAGGTCTTATCATGGGTGGTACTTCTGATGTAGAAGCTTTGCAATGTCAATGCTGTCTCCAACCGGCTGGTCAGGGAAAACGCTGCGCTCATGGGTCCACTGCCTTTCTCTCTCCAACAGCTCAGCCACAAATTTATCATTATCGAACGCTTTGCCTTCGGAAACTGCCGCTTCAAGAGCCGATATAAAGAGTTCCCAGCGTGGTTTGTAGTATGATTTCATCATGCCACCCCACATCTTGTTCGCATAGTCGTGGATCTCGCCATTTGGCCCCCACATTGTAATTTGGTTGCGCGCGTTAAATTCGTACAAGGCCCTTTCTTGGTCAGTGGTTCCAAGCGACTTGGCGCTGTTCAGCCACTTACCGAGGAGGAAGTGTTGGTTTGACGAGAGAACAGAATCCATGTCATCAAACAGGGACAAGAGCTTGTTTCCTGCATCAGAGAGTTTTTGGCTTGACTTGCTTGCGTAAGCTTCAAGTAGATCCTTGTACAGAGGCAGGGACGCTATCTGTAGTGACTGCCTGGAAACATCCACCAGGTCATATCTAAAAGAAACAGGTCATATCTAAAAGAAACATCAAATCGCAGAAATGCAGAAATGCAAGTATGTCAGCAAAATATGTCAGTTGCCAGTAAAGCACTCACAGTTAATGCATTGCGCGCCCAGCAACAGTTGCATGGCGGCCATTTTCAAAGCGCCCGTCGATTAATTTCGTTTCTAGTTCTTTTCCGTACGAACAGATTCTTTTGTGAAAATTGGTAAAGCTCAATAGCACACACTGCATTAACCCTTTCATTCCCAAGAGTGATCAACTTCAGTTTCTCACCAGAAATATATCCTACAGTAAGGAGAACTTGGCTTTTGATAGCTGGCTCAGATAAAAGCTGTTTGAACTGTTAATTCTCACAACATTACTCATTCAATCAGTAACGTAGCAGTTCCGCAACATAGCTGCAGTATCAGCAAAATAGGTTTAAGCTGGCTAACGAACTAAAAGGAAAAAAAGGCTGACTACATAAAAAATTACACCACGTGTCTATATATCTATGCACGACTGATAATTCGGCCACTTCTGTACAGTATTACAAACCAATCATTGTGATAACCAATCAGGACCGTCAAAAAAGTGGTCTTTTCCAAAGGGTTTAGGACCCTCAAAATTGCCTATTTTCTGAACTGAAATGCATTTGTTTATGTTCTGTGAGCCCGCAGCATGTTACAAGTTTCGTTTTGCGCATGAGCATAAGTGTTTGTCGAACATGCACCGTAAGAAGATAGAAGTTAATCTTTTCACTCACTCCCAAGAGTGATCAACTTAATTTTCTCCTTCAATTTCTCACCATAGATATATCATTACAGTATGGAGAAGTTGGCTTTTGATTGCTTGCTACAATGACAGCTGATTGAAGTATTAATTCATCCCACATCTCTCGCACATTTTCTTCTTGAAAGTTGGGAGAATCTTCATTTTGAATTTGGGAGTGAAAGGATTAAGGTACGAGTAGGACGCAACTTACCTAAAAGTTTCTACATCCCGAAAGTTGTCAGCAGTTTGAACAAGGGCTCCCCATGCATTGAACACATCATTAGTACTGTACCAGATATCCGGCGCGAGATACAGGCCTGGTCGCATCACCACCACAGAGCGCACGTGATCCTCGTGTTTATCAGAGCAGTTGTACACACTTCTGGTCAGCAGCTCCCACGCCAGCAACGTGTACTTGTTCGATCCGCCATAACGCCTGAGTGAATAATCTTTTGTCCAGCTCGTGGGATCGACCGCCTGGTCCCTCCAACCCATCTCGTTCATCAGCTCGTACATGACGTCGTTTTGTTCTATTCCCTCCGGCGTAAGACCCGTCCCGATCATTGTTGAACCAGGATGCTTCATGGCCTCCACGGGGTCTGTATGCGGGAATTGTGTTAACAATCTTTAGCATTGATTTAGTTATGTGGCACAGTCATCATAAACGTTATCACCAAAACCTTTTCGAATGCAAAAGCAGCAAAAATGTAGAATGGCCAAAGTGTGATTAGGCTTGCCACGCCCTAGCTCAGACCGCGTTCGAAACGGCGTCAACTTAAACTTCTCTTGCGGCGAGTCACATCAACCCCGGGATGATAAATCATGCGTTGTATTTCCATGCCGACTTAAATAAAACTACTACTTGTTCTGACAAGGACTAGCTTCCAGAATACTGGTTTAACTTTGTAACACCTGTATATGTTTATTGATTGGACTTTGGATTGGAGTACAAGAGTATTCTATTTTAACACCTCAAACAGACAATAGTAGTAAGTTCCAGATATAAATTTTCATTTCATTGCTACGTCTGTACTGTAACTGTCTTGACCAATCAGAGTACAAGCTGTGTACCCTCAGCCAATCAGGAGGAAAGCATAATTGCAATGGTGGTTGTTCAGGGTAATTCGGAAAAAAGTCTGACTCTGACTGGATATGATATTGACTGTCAGTGTTTTCTGTTTGTTTTTGTCACAATTCGGCTTTGCTCAAACTTACAGGTCCTTTCCCTGGACGCTCAAAAGGTCTTTGAAGGAACACTGGGTACAATTCTCAAAGTCTGTTTTTTTCACGAGCGACGCAAGCACCAGTACAGGGGTCCATATTTCACACTTAAAACAGGCTCGACAAAAGTGCAAGGATAACAAATTTTCCCTGTTCTTGTGGCTGCGCTTGTTTTTGTGTTGCTCGAGAAATGCAGGCTTTATAGGCAATTTTACAGATGGAATAAAGACATGCGAGTTGTATGCCATTCGCACGCTCACCTGTGGAAACTGTTTCAATGCTCCCGTATTGTCCGATATTTCCACCAAAGTTATGCAGCATGCACCAAATGAAGGGCTGGCCGTAAAACGAGTCTGTTTTCGACCATATCGGATTAACTTCAGC
This sequence comes from Plumapathes pennacea, assembly GCA_964036295.1. Classification (NCBI taxonomy): domain Eukaryota; kingdom Metazoa; phylum Cnidaria; class Anthozoa; order Antipatharia; family Myriopathidae; genus Plumapathes; species Plumapathes pennacea. The sequence continues at coordinate 24,383,312 of OZ038463.1, read as the reverse complement.
AATTAAGTCCAGAATTATCATTCGACCCTGAGGAACACCTGGGGACAAATCACAGCACTTTATCAAGTTTACGACTTAAAGCTATGTCACACAAAGGATTTTAGTCTTAAAACTTCACCTAGCAGTAGTGCTTTGATCTGAGGCGGTTTCCAAAAGCCTGTGTCTTGAAAAAGCCATCCTTGCATGAGCCACGTGGCATTTGTATCTCCAGCTAACATTCCCTCGAAAACAGCCTTGCTCGCTTCCGATAGGTATTCTGGCTCACTCGAGCGAGGCTGCATTTCGTTAAACGTATCACAGTTGTAGATGTGGTTTGTCCCAAATTCTGAAATCTGTTCTTTGATAAAGGCTTGCCCGATTTGCTACAAACAGATAAGAATATATGTTCAGTTTTCACTATGAGAGCAAGCAGGGGCTGTGTACAATTGAGGGTAAATTGCGCGGAAAAATCAGTCCTTGCTTTGCGTGCAGGCCAAGAAAGTGAGCGCAAACTAGGGAAAACCACTTCTATCAAGAAGACGATTTAATTTTGTGGAGCAGAGGCAGGGTAAACCTTCAGAATCGAACGTGCAATCCTGTGCAAAAAAAAAAAGAAAGAAGAAGAAGAAGAAAAAAAGACAATCCGCTTACTGTTCCAGGTTCCAAGACACTGAAGAAAGGCGCGAAGGACTGAGGCGGGGGTTCAGTATCCGAGAGCCTGGAGCGGGCTAATCCGCTTATTGCAGCAGCGCTATCGTCAGTTTCGGAAATATCTGATTATCGTTTCGCTCACAGTATTTGTGCACGGGATTTTGCAATGATTAAGAAAATTAAGTATTCGCTAAAACATGTCCGAATTGAAGTTAATGAACAGCTATTGGAAAAATACCACAGCAAGCCGATAATTTTGGAGGGGAGAGGGGAGTGGCATCCATGGGACAATCCAAAGAATTACTTGAATGTACGAGTTCTGCGTGCAGTGTGTATCTCTCTTTTGTCTCTACCTTAAAGAGTGGATCAGTAGGCTCCAGAAGGTAAGTACAACAGTAGGTCTGATCAGTGAAATGTCCCCACTGACGCATCCGGGATACGTTAGCTTTGGGATAAATCCTTGTCACTCCATCAGGCACGTGACCTGCAAACCCAGGCAGCACTGGGGTCATGCCAAACTTCCTCATACCATCAAGGATCTTGTGCTGTAGATCGAGCTGGTTCTTGTGCCACGTGGCCGACAGGGGACCTCCCCACGCCTGGATGTTTCCCATTCTCGCCCTGTGCAGAAAAAGAAAGCGGCACCTTATTCAATTTTTTTAAAGGGGGCCTCTCAGCCAATTCAATGCTCTTGTTTACATTTTCTTAAATATGATGGATGGAAATGAATTGCTATTTTGATCCGCCATTTCTGGGGCCCCAAAAAGTCGAAAAATGACATCAATCCATTTCCATCAGACTCGTGTAAGGAGAAGATTATAGTTTCTTTTGATCTAAAAGATTGGTTCTAACAATTATAGCAACATTCTTGGTCAATCAAGAGCAAAAAAAAAAAAAAACAAAAAAAAAACAAATGGTTCAATATTTTCACGCAAGAAAGCAAGTAGCGATGGCGTGTTCTCGCACTGTTGATTGGTTAATAAAACCAATCGCAATTACTTGGTTTTGGTCTTGCTTGTACTTCTAATTGGTCGGACGTGTTTTTGCCCGCTTCATTCATTGGCTCTGTGATTGCTTTGGTTTTGGTTTTCGACAGTCGTCCGAGGAGTGCTCTATACGTTACCAGGCGAGGAAGGCAGGACCACCGAAATGGTCATCCAGTTCTTGCTGCGTTAGGCCCATCTTCAGGTAAACCCTCTGCCAAATGGCTTCTTGTCCATTAAACGCCAAGGGAAGGTTGATGCCGTTCAGCGCCATCCAGTCGATTTCTCGCTCCCACCGGTTCCAGTTCCACCAGGCAAAGGAGTAGCTAGCGGTACACACGTTTTGATAATAACGAAACCTAAAATCACAGGAGAAACAATATGGATAAAGAATTTATTTTAGTGTTTAAGACAGGCTGGGGGAAAAATGAACCATCAGTATTGGTTTGCGACAAATCACAACACGGACAAGTGACGTAATTTTTTTGTGGTTGTACTTCGCGCCTTTCAACCATATGGATACATGGCTTTCAAAATATATGGTTAATTACGTCGTTCTACAATGATCTTTTTTGTTTTCTTTTTCATACTTCCACTGGATGGTTTTTAGCCCGACCAAACAAGTTATCAAACCATCATTTATCATTTATCAAACCCGAGGACAAAAAAAAAAAAAAAAAATTGGACGATGTTGTACAGAAAGTTTCTATATAGTCTTAAAGTAGCTGGTTTCTAGTTGAAACGTTCAGCTATGAACTTAACAAGAATTTCAAATTGCTCGTGGATTTGCGGATTTCATTTTTGGACTCATAAATGATACTAAATGGCATCACGTAAAATTGGGTCGAGCTGGAGCCTTCTTTTTTTTTTCTGGCTTGAAACAAAAAGAGCTGTAAAAGTACAAACTAGGGATCTCGCCGAGTGATGTCACGGGAGACTAGTTTCCCTAAAAGTTTGCCGAATCGAGCGCGCATCAGGCATCGCATATTTATTAAAGCAAACGAAAAACAAAAACAAAAGGTAGTTCTTTTCCGTGGTCTCGTACAGATTTGTCAAACGTTCTTTTGCTGCTATCAGCGCAAGTGGCAAAAGCGAACGAAAGTCCGCAAAACGGAACGCAAGTTAAATATCTCAGATAGGCCATTTAGATACAGTCAACTCTATAGCTCTCTAAGCGTACACTTTTCTAAAGAGGACAACAAAATTTGGTCCCTGCCGAATTTCACTCATTTCCCTGTAACTGAACTCTCTCTAAGGCGGACATCAGACACTTGTTTTTTCATTTCTTTGGTTCGAAAAAAACCTCTCAAAGCGGACACAGATGCTCGCAAATTTTATAACCGGCAAGATATATAATTATGTATAGCGCAAAAAGCTCTACCGCACAGACAAAAAGTAAACACAATCTGAATCAGTCCATTGTCTTTACTTCACAGTCAAAAGACACGCAACCGGTCCGTCATGTGACCATCGCATACTACTAAAACTCTGGTTTCAGGTTTGACGCTCGAGTGTCAGGTTACATCAGCTCTCTCTCTAAGGCGGACAGTGATTGCTAGTCCCGAGGGTGTCCGCCTTAGAAAGAGTTCTCGATATATTAAAGTAAGGAAAGCCAAGACAGCTAATCAGAGTATAACCTCCCCTACATGCGTGTCCTGTTTTACGTTAGTTTACCTGTGCGGGCTCGTAACACGAACGGTTCTGTTCACTTGTGGAAATGGTTCAGAAATCTTGAGCTGATCACCGCTCCAGGATACATGAGCTGAGCAGAAGTACTTGAGGAAGTGCTGCAGTCCCAAAGCGGCTGCAACGCCAGTTGTGCCTCGAATCACCAGCTTCCCCTCATCATTACTGGCGTATTCAAATGTATCAAGCGCTGGCTTGTCAGGACGTGCAAGGCCAGGGTTCACGATGACCTCAAATTTCCCTGCGTATTTTGGAATCAAACGGCCGATGAGGTCTAGCACGGCCTGTGCTTGCTGATCTGGTGGGGTTGTTGTTTTGATGTTCGTAAAGGAATGCATCGCCGAGGACAGCTGCATTAGAGTGCCGAAAATGATAAACCTCCGCAACGCCAACATCATGGGTTGTTTTTACAGCCCGATTAAACTTCATGTAAACTTCTTTGCAGTGTCATTGGCGCGGGCGGCGCGGTTACCAAGGAAGGGCATGTGCCGCTGACCATTTTTTACGAAAGTGGAGTAAAAATGTCTTCTCGTGTCCTGAGAAAGTTACAGGAAGAAAAAGAAATCGAAAAGTCGCATTTCTCCGACGAAGATGGCGAGGGATTTGAATTTATTCCTTCAAAACCAAGGAGGAAGAAAAAGGAAGCGGTGAACCCGTTTGATTTGGTGGGTTATTCTGAGAACCATTCATTGAACGATAGAGCCACGTATCAAAAACTGTTACTTCACTGTTTTTGCTCCATTTCTCCACCTTAAATTAACGTAATAGGAATTGTATTTATGAGTCGAAACAATCGATTTATACTTTATGGTTTATTGAGGCTTCAGATCAATTTCGTTTTCACGAATGGCATACGGTCGATCATGGACAATCACGGTATTTTTTGATATCAAAAGAATGGTGATGGACACCAGAATACTGTAATTGGGACTGTGCAACCCGTCCCGGAAATATGCAGATATAATGGGAAACGAGTGTCATATAGGGTATAGGGTTTTATTTTTGCTAATATAACTGTACATCCTATCACTCACAGTCGAAAAATTTCCACTGAGATTGAAACAGCTTTCTATATTATCTGGAATGCATGACCAGGGTGTATGGGTTGAGGGCGTATGGGTGGGCTAAATGGTATAACTGAATAACAGCTTGAGTTCATTTTCTTTTTTGCTGATACAATGCAGCTGAATGTAAACCAGTCATCTGAAGAAGAGGCAAATGATGAAGGGAAAGATGCCATGGAAGATGAAGAGGAGAAGACATGGAATGAACCAAAACAGAAAAGAAATGATACAAAGAAGAAAAAGAAGAAGAAACAAAAACAGAAAGATGCACAAAAACAAGCTCCTGACATGGTACTGAATGGTTTGGCAATTTATTTAATATAATAATAATATTATTATTATTCTTATTTTGATATGATGATATACATGATAAGTCACATACAGCTTGTGAACTGTGGAATGATGTGATGGTGACCATTGCAGTTATGAGGCAACTTACAAGCAGTTGCAAGGATAGCCAGGAAAAAAAAACAGGCTTCAATGTTAATCAAAGTCATGTACCTTCACAATACAGTGCAATATATTGGTTAGAGCAATTCCCTTTTTTTCTTGCAGGGTTATTAACTTGCAGTTTACAGTATGTACAGACAATTTGATGTTTGTATGCAGATTTGAAAAAATAGTTTTAAACAAGCTGTTGTGTAAAGTAAATTATTTTGTATCAATCAAGTTTTCAAATAATTGAAAATTCAATACTGCTTACATGGACAGTTTTGTATTTTACATGTTTGTTCTGAGAAACTAGATCATATTGTAATTAAATTTACTGTCCACTGTACTCTACATAAAAAAAATGCACATTGCACCACAGAAAAGACAGAGTATAATTGAATTTTGTTTACTTAATTCTTAGGAGGAAGAGAATATTGTTAAGACAATTCAAGAAGTTAATATGATGCTTGACATCAACTCCAACACACAAAAGACCACAGAAAAGATAGTGTATACTTGAATTTTGTTTACTTAATTCTTAGGAGGAAGAGAACATTGATAAGACAATTCAAGAAGTTAATATGATGCTTGGCATCAACTCCAACACAATGGGTGAGTGTTATGAATTGTATGTACATTGTTTACTGTACCTATGTATAATTACTTAATAATTATAGAGTTTTGCAGCTGCTTTTATAGCTGCAGTGGTTTTGAGCTGGCATAATCCGGTACAAAAGGGAAAGCTTTCTATGATCCAATCTGTGTGCAGCAATCAAGTTATGTCCTTGAAGTCTCACATTCTATTGCCATCTTGTTCCTTTTTTAATGTGACCACTTGCAAAATAGGTTAAATTAGAGGGAGAGCTTTGAAGTTGTAGGGAATTCAAGACACAACCAATGAACCATTACATATTTTGATCAATTTGTTTCACTATACAGTCAACTCCCCCCCCCCCCCCCCCCCCTCCCTTTGAGACAGACTCCTATCGAAGATGGGCATCTGGTAGTAGTGGTCCCTGTCATTTTTTCAGTCATTTACTCTAACCTAAAAGGGACAGTTGGAGCTGGTCCTGAGGGTGTCTGTCTAGAGGGAGTTGATTGATGAGTAAGTTTGCAAGCTACTGTACATGTACAGTGTACCAAATATTTTTTTGGGAAGAACTCAAGTTGTCATATTGTTAAATGATTGTTTTACTATTTTATTATGTATATATTTTTTATCATTCTGTACCCTGCAGGAGGTCCAGCAACATCAGCAGAAACCACAACATTCAGCATGGATACACGAGCTTTATTTGGGGTGGAGCACAGGTAAGGGTCATAGGCTTTGAGTGGGGAATCAGAAATAAATAAAAGCAAAATTCTCTCACAGCAAAATCAAATTACACACCATGTCTTGTGGTGGCTTTAAATCTAACCCTACTGTAGGAGCTACACTGTATTTCTATAGTCAACATACTGTAAGTGATACTTACAATACCATTGCAAATTAATGTGGGCTTCACATTTATCAGAAACCTCAATGCTGAAAGTGAAATGAAGAAGAGATTTGGTTCACAGATAATGCGAGCAGAAAACAGGTAAGCAGACTTGTTGTTGTTGTTGTTGCTAGTGCTTGTACAGTACTTGACCCTTTTACTGCTGAACTTGTATTGCAATGAATGTACAAACTCTCCCAACTAGTCAGAAGGAAAGTTAGGAGTGACATAAGTGAGATTCAGTGATAGTTTAACCAGATTCCATCTGAGCAATATTACCTAAAGTATAGTACTGTGTATGAGGATCCAGATTTACGCACATGGAGTCGTACAAATTCAGAGTACACTTTTCTGAGAATAAAGTTGAGTTTATCCTTCAGATGTTACAAGTCCCTGCAATGGTGGAAAAAATGTGTTGACACATGCTTTACATGTAAATTTCATACTGTTGTCAAAAATACCATGCTGAGTCATCCAGTAGTGGGATTTGAACCCACACCCCCAAAAAGACTGTTACAAGATTCTTGTTATCATTTCCGCAGGCAACGAAGAGGACACAACAGAATTTACCATCGTTCATCATGGTACAGTATGGCATCTTAGCAATGCAGTACTTACAGTACATAAAGTTTAGAGACATTGTAATATGTAGAGAACTGGTTGCATGTAGTTATTGTTTCTGCTCATTAACTTGGGAGTGAACTGCTGTAGACTGAGATTTACATCTCAATAAAAAGCATGAGAAGCAACAATAAACAAGCAGCAATCAGATGTACACTGTACAGCAGGCGATCAAGACAGTTTAAGATCCTGTATGCTTGAAGTGAATTCATGTAACCTGCTTGTTTGCAACTTTACTGTATTGTACAGTGTATGTCAAATCAGAGTAGGCAACAAAAATTGACACTACTCAGGTGACTGCAGTCTTTAATACTCTACTAGTGTCAGTTCATATAAGTCTGAGTGTTATCACTCCAGATTTACCACTTTAAACACTGTCTACAGCACATCTCACATCAGTATGGTAATCTTTACACAGGTTTGTAAATCCCAAGCAGTCCTGGCCCCATATGGGTAAAACAGGTAAATACTGGTCAGATCTTAGGTTGTATTACTGCACTCTTCTCTCTGATTTACCATTCTGTTTGTCTTTACATAATTATTGTTAATCAGATTGGTGCTAACAGAACTCATCAACAGCCTGCCTCTCTTCAGGTTGTGTTGGTCTATGATGTTTGGCATGTTGATAATGGCTAATTTGTTTATTTTGTCTTCATAATGACATGGGTTTTGGCATTCCTCTTTGTACATCATACACAAGAGCTAGGGTGGATCCAGGAGAAAAGTTTTTAAATGTGTGCTAAGCTTCTGGGGTGTGTGTGTGTGTGTGTGTGTGTGTGGGGGGGAAGAAGTGTCCATGCTCCCCTGGAAAAAATGACATTTGGTTCTTCAAAATATCTCAGAAACTGAGCAATCTGACCAGTTTCTAAAAACCGGTGCAAACCAGTCTGGACCGTCCCTGAGTGCAGCGGTTGTGTGAAAGCAGTGCTGTCAGTAAATCTTGCTGTTTCTCCACAGGCATCACAATGAAACTATTGGAAAGTAAAAATGGATATGTGATGCATGTACAGTATTACTAATATACAGGTAGTGTAGTTTACACAGCAAGCTAACATTCTCGGATTGTACACGATTCTTCACAAGAAAAATAGAAAGGGCTAGTGCCTCATTGATATCCAGAATACAAGTGTAGCTAAGTATTTTCAGTACATTATATATGTGTACCTATTTACATGCAAGTCTTTAGAGCGTTATTGTGTCTTAATTGTTGTATTTGCAGGTGCAGTTATTTCCTGTTTGAACACTCACAGACATACCAGAATACCCAGTTCCAATTCTTAGATGCAGTGGAATCAATGGACCCCAATAACATATCAGTAAGTGAAGTCAGACAGACACAGACGTGGACACAGACATGGACACAGACCAGAGCCATACAAGACACAAACGAAGATATAGAACGTACAAGACACAAACGCAGACGTAGATGTACTGTAGACACAGATACAGACAAGACACAAACGCAGACATAGACAAGATACAGATAGACAGACACATGCACGGATGCACAGACAGTAAGGTAGACAGAGAGACTGAGACAGGCAGAAGGACGTCGAGAATAAGAACGACACAACATGGACATATTTTTTACGTACTTTTGTCCTTGAGAATCTAATTTTTAGCCATTTGTATGAGCAACAAGGCTTATGCAGGTCCAGTGGAAGTCCATGTGGTATGCCGTTCAATGAACTGTTGTTCATGCACTAAATGGTTGGCCGTGCTGCAACATGAAGCAAATTGTATCTGTTTTCTTTTCTTTTCCCGCAGGCTATTTTGAACATCCACCCGTATCATATTGACTCTCTGCTGCAGCTCAGTGAAATCTCTAAAATGGGAGAGGATTATCAGATGGCAGCGGAGTTAATAGGTGCGTGCCACTTAAGGCTGGTTTACATGAGTAAAGCATAAGCGCAAACGCAGGTGCAAGCGACCAGCGGCCAATTCAATAAACATTCACACGTGTATTTTACAAGTTGGATCATTATTAAAACACCACTAAACGGACTCCAATCGGGCAAAAATTTGCCAAACATTACAGATACAGGTTTCACTGGATCACTGGAACTGATACACTGTATGGTCATGGTGTTAGGTTAAAATGTGTTGGGAAATTGGCCCAACTTGTAAACTACACTTGTAAATGCTTTATTGAATTGGCCCCAGTTCACACGGTAAATTTGTGAAGCAAGTGCAAACGCAAGCGCAATAGAATGGGAACTTTTTCTATCTCTTGCGCTGTTTTACCGTGTGAACATTTAAGGCTGGTTTACACAAACGACGCAAGCATAAGCATAAGTATAAATAAGCAAAAAGAGAGCAACAGTGGCGACATAAGTATAAGTATATTAAGCATAAAGATCAAACACGTCCGTTCCGTATGCTTGTGCTTATGTCGCCACTGTTGCTCTATGCTTATGCTTGCGTCGTACGTGTAAACCAGCTTTTACTGTTTGGGTCTATTCCGGGATAGGAATAGCGCTGTCGATCGGTGAAATTCTTTTGTTTGGCGCTGACTTGAGTACATATGTATCGGGAGCTGTTAGAAATGCCAAAGTGAAGGTTTTCAAAACAATTTCGAACAAAATTTTCCCCGAAACAACCGACACCTTGGGCCATTTTAGAAATTCTTATTCCGCAATCGAGAGCAGCCTTAATTCCACCTTGAAACCAGCTAAAGAAATGAGGATTGTGGTTGAGAGGATGCCCACAACAAAACTCTGAATGAGAAGCAAATATTTTGTTGCGTTTTCATGTCCCGTCCACACAAGTACGATGAAGGCTGCGTTTTCACCTCTCGTTTTTGCTGTCTACACGAAAACAGAAACCAGAGTGTTTTTAAAATGGCTGCGTTTTCGAATCGATGCGTTTTTATCGCCGAAAACGGGAGGTTTATTTGAGGGAGGTTTATTTGAGGAGAGGATTATTTTCGAACGAAATATCCGCGTAGACGGCCGAAAACGATGCAGCGAATTCCCAAAAAACGCAAACTTTGGAAAACGGCTTCCAGAATGGAAAGATTTGAAAACGCAACTCTATCGTATTCGTGTGAGTGGTCAAATTCACTGAAAACGCAAACATATGAAAGCGCCCGACAGATTCATTGTCGTGTGGACGGTCAACTTTTGAAAACGGTGTTGTTGATCTGAAAACGATATCGTGTGGACGGGGCCTTAATGAGTCGCGTGGTGCGGAATGCCTGTAGAAATCAGACAGGTTCGGAAGGGATAAAGGCGCTGGAGTTGCCTTGCGGGTGGAAGAACCTCCCCACGAACTCCTGTTTTGGAGCTTCATTACGGATCCTGTTCAGTCACACCGAACATTAAACAATGCGTTCGCGGCAAAACTACGCCTGCAACGCTGTCATTTGTACTTACATTAGGAAATCATGGGCTTCTTTTGAGGATAATTGTATTGATGGCTTTGTACTTTTTATAAGACATCGCAATTTGATTTCAGAGAGGGCGTTGTACTGTTTTGAGTGCAGTTTCCACACTTTATTTAGTCTGACACAAGGAACCTGTCGTCTGGACTACAGAAGGACAGAAAACAGGTGAATATGATCGCTTTGCTGCAGTTCTTGTGTTGCCTTCGTATAACGAGGATGTAACAGTGGGTAAGGATTCGTGTCTTGTTCATAATAGTCAGAATGTTCTTTACCTGCAAAACAAGTCTTCGGCATTTATTCTGAGTTTACATTTCTGAAAGGCAAGGGAGCTCTTTCCCTTCCTTCCTCTTTTCTTTCCCCTCCCCCTCCCCCTCTTTTTGCCCCTTGCTCCACGATCTGTACCTGGGTCACCGAGGATACTTTAAACTTTGTTTGTAAACATGGACAAAATACAAGTTCCTTGATCTCATAAAGGTTTTGTTTCTCTAGGCCATTTTTCATCGCGCTGTTTCAACATCTGGTATTCGTTGGAAAAAGAGGTCAGTACAGCTAGGGCTAATAAACTTTTGTAAGAACCAGTCGAAATATTAACCATCAAACCCTTCACCTCGCACCTTCTTTCTTTTTATCCAATGAATAAACTGCAAAGCAATTCACTTCTTTCTGTTCTGTCTCTTCTTTCTATTTCTCGTCCGACGAGTGAGCGATGGGCCTGCTCGTCGGGAGAGAAGGGACTGCTTTGCAGCGTATCCAGTAAATGGCTGGCAGCATTTCTTTTCCATTGTAGCTGCACCGAATGTCATTTCTCTATGGTCAAAATGCAGAAGCTCAGCTTGTTTATGAGCTCCAATCCTGTAAAGCTGTTGTGTTCGATTGTCTTCACGTCATGCATATAACTGTCCCTCACCGTTTAAAGAGGAAATTCATATTCTTTACATAGGCTGCTACCGTACAGCTCTGGAGTTCTGTAAGCTTATAATGAGGTAAGACGATAGGTGAGGCTGTTATACCCAAGTATAGAGCCGTTTTTGCATGACTGTCGAAAGTAATCGTGTGATTGATTGGTTTTGCGTTTGGTACGCTTTTTGATTAGTCCTAACAAGTTTAGCAAAATTCTTGGCCAATCAAGAGCAAAAACAAAACCTGATTGCGATATTCTAACGTAAGAAAGCAAGTGGCGATGGCGTGTTCTCGCACTGCTCGTTGGTTAGTAAAACCAATCGCAGTCTGTACTTGGTTTTGGTTTTGCTCGTACGTCTAATTGGTCGGACGTGTTTTTGCTCACCTCATTGATTGGCTCTGTGATTGCTTTGGTTTTGGCTTTCGGCAGTCATCCGAAGAGCGCTCTCCGACACAAAATAGGTAGAAGAACATTCAGCATGATGATTTTCAAAACTTTATTACCGTTTATGTATGTAGCTGTGAAGCAAAGAGTTTCCCCAGGAATGTAACTGCACTTTTACAGACACGCGCAGTTCGTGAGGCTGAGGCATTTTAGCGGCCAACCTGATGATAAGCGATTGATTATGAGTGATTGTAAAATGGCTTGTGCTGTAGATCATTTCCAAGCTGGTTTTCCTCTGCTTCAAAACAAGCCTCGGTGTAAAAAGTCGATTTTTGTGAAGTGTTCGTTTCATGCTTAGTCCAAAGCGACAGGCATAGTCGACGCGCGCCGAAAACATCGACCGCTGGGGACTGGGCCTAGGCTTTGCAGTCGGCCTCGTTTTAAAACCGAGGCAATAGTCAACTTGGAAATTACCTTTAGCGCCATATTTTTGTGACGTTAGTTTATCGGGTCACCAATGTCTTTGCATAAATCTCTGTGCAGCCTTGAACCCGATGAAGACCCTCTCGGTGTGTTGCTTATGATCGACTTCTACGCCCTGATGTCCGAGGAGTTTGCTTTCCTAATCAGACTGTATAACGAATGGGAGGTGAGTTGAGATCCTACTCTGCTTCTCATGGAACTCTTACAAATCTGCATACCGTATCACATTACTGGGAATCATTTTCAGAATTCTTCGCACAATTGTCCAATACTTCCTTGTAATATTGCATTTTCTTTTCCAGCCATACCGGAATTTATCGCAGTTGCCAAACTTTGCCTTCTCCGTGGCACTTGCATACTTTCATAGTGGTGAACAAGGAATCAGCGAGAAAGCTGATCAAATGGTACAGTGCAGTAACAATAACAATATTAATGATAATAATAATGATAATAATAATAATAATAATAATAATAATAATAATAATAATAATAATAATAATAATAATAATAATAATAATAATAATAATAATAATAATAACAATAACAATAACAACAACTAGAAATACGATAATCACAGATATCCCCTCGCTCTGTAGTAGGTTTTCGGAAAGCGGGGTTCTTGTCTATTTTCCGCTTGGAGATTATTTTAAAATCTTTTTTTTTACAAACCACGGTTTGTGTAGCGATGTCACCAGTCGGCCGCTAAAAAAAGTCTTTGTCGCACGGCAGTCTGGTTTAGTTCAGACAACGAGCACAGTCTGCAATTTTCGTGGACACTAGCTGAACTCCAAAGTTCGCTGAGACAACTTTTACCCGCAACTACAGAATACTCCCGAGACTTGAAAGGCAAGAAAAGCGCAACCAGAACCGTTACTCGATCAGTTTTGCACAGAATTCTAAGAAAAGCCGCGATTTCTCCAGCCAACGCTGTATCCTAACCACATACGTGTGTGTGTGTGTGTGTGTTTCACTTCATAAATTTATTACGCTTCTTCGAGTGTAACAAATTTAGAACTGTCAAAGCGAGAGTCGCTTGTTTACACGCTTTCGAAGTCTCGCAAAATGTATGAATTTTGGCAAGGATTCAATTTGAGCACAACAACTTTTCAAACCGCGTTTGACGAATTTAAAATCTTTGACAGAAAAAGGAAATTAAATCACTAAATATTACAAGGTCCGATTGTACTGAGCGACCCAACCCGGTCATTAAATAGTACGAGGTCCGATTGTGTTGAGCGAGCAAATTCGGCCACCCATAGACAATAATATACAAATAGACTGTAATTTTTTAATTTGGAAAGCAGTGGCCCCTGGCCGGGTATTTTCTACTTTAATAGCCTTCAAAAAGCAAGAGCACTTCAATCCGGTTACATTTCATCCTTGAATACAGTGTGCCAATAAACACGGCGACAAAACTTTACAGCATTTCCATATGTCAGACTGTCAGTGAAATTATACAAATATGTCAGAAATCGGATGACACAAATACAGTCTTGCACGAAGGCACTTTGAAATAGCTTTAAAAACTAGCGAAAAGATAACAATATAATCCTACTTTACCTGCATCACAGTTCCCGAGGCATCAAACGACAAAATATACGGCGATTGTTGAAATACCATAATGATAACAACACAATTTTAAAATAACATACGCGTACTGTACGTTAATTAATGTATCTTTCTCAAAACTCACCGGTTCCTGAAAGCCACAGCTTTAGCTCTTTTTCAGCAAAGGAAGCAAAACCCAAAACACTATTGTTTAGTTCTTCAATAATTTCAAAATACACTGTCTAGAGCAGTCCTCATACAGTGGGAAAATTCCACTTTATATTGTATTGTGCGTCGTCATCTTGTCAAAACTTGGATTCTGAAAACTACAATCCTGTTATTGTTAAAGGTGAAATTTGCCATGGTGATTGTTCGATTTCCACCGACTGTAATTTGCTATTCCTTTCTGAAGAAGTGTCTGCGTTTTAACACAATACTGGCGTCTGGGATTGTGTTCAGGTCGGCCAGTCGATGCCTTAAAGGATTTCACGGCTAGGAAGCTTGCCTCCGATACACTGGCAAAATATCCGGACAGTTTACAGCCGTCCGTCGAACTGCTTGGCCTTGCATCTGCATCTTGTTGTACAAAATCACTTCCGTTCGTACTCTATCGCATGTCACCAAAAAAAAAAAAAATAGCGGTTTACAGTTCTGGCCTAAGAGCCTGGGAAAGAGGTCGTACGCCAGACTGACAGACTGACAGACGAACATTAAATTTCGAGATGGCGACCCGCTTGGAGTCTCCGAATAAGGCGATACTACTGCATTAGCGTCGTGATTATTTCCCTCGCTTTGTTCGGGGATAATAATAATAATAATAATAATAATAATAATAATAATAATAATAATAATAATAATAATAATAATAATAATAATAATAATAATAATAATAATAATATAGTAGTATTAGTAGGTGGTGGTAGTAGTAGTAGTAGTATTAGCAATGTTACAGTGCGTGTATTTACTTTTGATGTTTACTTGTTGGTTGTTTTCTTGCGGAGTCGTAATCCTTCCAGCAAGGGTATTTCCTTTGAGGTTTATATCCATGTTGTGAATTTTCTTTAATTTTCTTTGTTATTCAGAGTGCTCTGAACTATTAAGATGCCATAATCATCGTTTCCTCTTGCCCCAACAGCTCCAGAAGGCCCTCATAATGTTCCCGTCGGTACGTATGGCTGATTTATTACTCCCTGCATGAAGGTAGTAGCATCATCATAATCTGGTGTTTAGAAATACATAGAGAATATAATACATAAGCGCGCGGAGATGTGAAATGTATCTTCGAGTGATTTTCGAGAAAACACGAGAAGATAAATTTTATCTTTAAGCGTCCATGTATTATTCTGTTTATTTCATAAACTCTAGTGTGGTACAGAGATTTCCACCAATAAGAAATTCGAAAACATGCAAGATGACTGCTTGGCTGATATCAACACACGTAAATATATCGTAATTTT
Organism: Plumapathes pennacea; assembly: GCA_964036295.1. Taxonomy (NCBI): domain Eukaryota; kingdom Metazoa; phylum Cnidaria; class Anthozoa; order Antipatharia; family Myriopathidae; genus Plumapathes; species Plumapathes pennacea. Next base: position 24,368,260 of record OZ038463.1, on the reverse strand, counting down.
TACGTGTGTTCAGATACGACATTTCTCAGTGGCGGAAATCTCTGTATCACACCAGAGTTTATGTAGTATATAGCAAATATATATATAAGATAACAAATGAACAAATGAATAATTAATCAATGACTAACAATCACTGATGTTAAATAGTCTAATCTGTTGCGTGTTGTCTCGCAGGTGCTGCCGTTACTGCTAGACAAGTGTAACGTGGTGCTCAACTCCTCGCTGGTTTCTCATTCGTTCTTTTGTCCTCTTGTCACGGGGAACACGGGAAGGTAGGAAATATTTCATTTATTATAGGGCAGTTCATCGCCTGTAGATCGCTTGGGTTCACTCATCGATGTATACTATACAGAACACAATAATGTTAGTATCTACTTCTTCTCCCGTTTGCTCGTTCTTCCCACTAGTGGCTTTTGCACAAAATAAGCAACCTCTTTTCCTAATATTTTGTCTTTACCTATCCAACATTTTATAGAGCGGTTTCTATTTCTAAAATAATTAGTTGTCAGTGGTCTCGGATATCAAACCAAGGGATTGTGAACTGTGTAGAACTGTACATGATAATTTCCTTAAAGAGACCCTCTCACCGTAGATGCTTTGCGCGCCCAGTGACTGACATACGAAAATGGCGGATTCCACCTACATCGGTGAAACTGGCAGAAACCTGAACACGAGACTTACTGAACACAAACGAGCTACCAGAAACGGCGACATCAGAAATCACATTTCTGAACACCACCGACAGACTAAACACGACATCAACTGGGACTCTGCTGAATGCATCAGCCACAGTACCAACTACTACCAACGACTTACACTGGAAAGCTGGTACACAAACTTAGAACGAAAACCACTCAACAGATGCCAACAACTACCGGCACCTTACAAACGACTGATAGATGGCATCAAACGCAACCGAACGAACAATAGACTAATCAAGATTTAGATTTATATTTTAAAGTAATTCTACCCTCAGTAACGTATGCGATACCCGTCTGGGGTGGCTTCACCTGTAAGGACAATTTCAACTCCTTAGAATCCTTACACTGCAGAGCAGCCAAACTTATTTTCAATCTCCCATGGGATATGCCTACAGTGGACGTTCTGAGAACGGCAAAATGGGACAACCTATTTTTTATATATAAAACTAGTTTAGTGAAATTAATGTACAAGCTATATCATGATTTAGCACCGAACAGCATGTCCCACATTATAGAAAGACCCAATAATAATTATAATTTCAGAAATAGCAACAAACTCAAGGTGCCCCGGTTCAATACCTATTTCATGAAAAACTCTATAGCCCATAGGGGCCCTATAGTTTGGAACGCACTTTCAGCGCACTTACCCTGCGATGAAACACTATCTGCTACAACGTATGTGAAAAGGGCCAAAGGAACAAAAACACTTCATAATATAGATTTTAACGCCCTATCTGCCCAGTCCATCCCAGATTTTAATGAACATTTTAGATATTATTAATTATACACTATACTAGCACGCTATTGTTATTGCTGTTATTATTATTAGTATTTTTAGATATTTATTATAGGAATGTTAGTTTTTACTAGTTATTAATAATTTAAATATAGGTTACCGATTAGCTTATTACTATTTGTTTTTATACACGACCCCACAAGCTGATGCTTAAACTCTTATCGTGTTTAAATAAAGATTATCGTATCGTATCGTATCAACAGGACAAAAGAACATCAACTGACCAATAACGAAACACAACCAAGCCGACTCGACCAACCAAAGACCGACATAACGGACCAATCACTTCTACAACCAGAGACATATATACCGCCATCTGACGAATACTTCTCACTTGACTCTGAAGATGACTTCCGCTCAGGTAGTCGAAACGTCAGTCACCAACAACAGTCTTTCTGGAGACTACTCTAACCCGGACGATCACAACCAACCTACTGTTCACACTCCTGGGTTCAAACCATTTGCCATCTTCAGAAAGTGTATTGAATACGGGAAGCAGGGACAGTCAGATCGATCAGTCATAACGTGGGCGCCTCAGGAAAGTCGAGATCCGGGTGTAAATATAAACATGGGCACTCAAAGCATCTACGGTGGGAGGGTCTCTTTAAAAGCATAAAAACAATACTAAAGTTCTGTTAATCTTTCCCAGTGATCCCGTGGCCTTACAACAACTCGTCTCACTGTACGTGGGAAGAACGTATCATTGCTGGAAGCGGCCAGAGGTAAAAATCACGACAAGCAAGACTATACCCCTGACAAAATGCTACACTAAAAGCCCATCCTTTAAGCTTGACTGTAAAATTCGCTCTGGTTTTTAAGATATCGCGCACGTTGTTTTGCCGAACATCTTCCCAAAACAGTTCCGAAAAATTTGGTTTAACCGCGAAAGAATGGCTCAAATTGTTGACGTAGTATGCGACATTCGATTTGGCATAACACAAGCGAACTAAAGCGAGTGAGGAAAGTAACTTGAGAGTTATATTTGTCTACATTGCAAATCCATCAGAAAAATGTAGAAACGTGGTAAAAAATATAATTAAATATTAAATATAAATAAAAATATAATTAAATATTTAAATATAATTAAAAATGGTATGTCCCATGTGACGTCAGTTCCGACACAAACCAAGAGTTTCCAATTTTGTTTCCGAAAAGTGAACTTGAATCTTCCAGAGGAAAGTAAACGTTTAATAAACTTTTGAGTTAAGGATTTGACTTCAAGTTTATTGGCCTTTACGTAACCCGCTGTGTGATTGTTTTCCAGGTTATTGATTGGTTAACTACGAATCTGAAAGTAGTTTTGGAGCGAGTGGACGCCAGGGATCCTTTGGTTGATGAATGTCGCCAGAAGTACGTCGTGTTTGATTTCTTTACCTGTCTCTGCGTTTGACTCTCAGTAAAATCATGTCTTGTTCACTTCTTTCTCTTGTTTCGCTAAACTGTCCTTACGTACTGTGCATAAGTAATGGCAGCGAAATTTGACGAATTTTGTCCTTTGTCCTCGCGCATTTTGTCGAAATTTCGCCCAAAGTTTCGCCCGCACAAAAATTCGACAAAATTTGCAAGGTGAACGCATCGCCTTCGCGAAAATGTGACTAAAAAAGTCACGTCGAATTTTGCAAATATAACGATAATTCGCAATGCCAATCGAAATTTCGCATATGTACATATGAAATATATCAACTGAATGAACGTAATTGTTCATTTGCAGGCGACAGGTAAGGTACCGAGGAACCCCACGGAATATCCACAGACACATAATACTGTCAGGTAAGGTGGCACTGACATCTGTAACCAAAAACAGTCATACATGATTACTGGAATCACTGTCTTGTCTTGTTTTTCAGACATTAAAGATGTTGCTGCCTCCTTGCCGATGGTGAGATACTGTTCGCATTACTAACTAGATATTTGTCTCCCCACGTGACCTTGTAGCTAAAACGGGTTTGAGTACCGAATAGCAGTGGTTGTCCATGGTCCATTTCATGGCGTCCGGTTGGTGTGATATAGATGATAGATTATTTTAGATAAGCTTCATTTAGAAAAAAAGAGCTAGAAGAAGCTCTTTTCAATGTTGTTTTAGGCTTAAACTCCCCGACTGCGGCAACACATCATGTTGCCGTTAGATTGTTAGAAATACAGTCTAAATTGCCTAAAGTTTGTCAGAAAAACATGGAGAAAATATAACGGGCTGAAGACGAGTGGTGGATTCCCGTTCTGTTACACGACAAAGTGCTGTTGTTTTGTGACAATAGGACAACCACGATGTTTTGTTTACATCTAGAAGTGTATTTTAAAAAATCTGGTCGAATTTGGTTTCCAACACGAAATAACGTAATAAGTCAAAAGAAAAATTGGCAAGTAGCACTTTTAGATCTAAAGAAACTAATATTCTGCTCAAACGAGTCGGATGGAAGTAGACTGCTATTTATCTTTCGACTTTCGGGGACCCTAAAAATTGTGGATCAAGGATTTCGACGCACAAAGGACTTTAGTGAGAGAGCCCTTTTAAAGTATTTTTCCCATATGTCACAATTTAACGGCAACTTGCTGGTAAGTGTTTTGCTCTTTGAGATTACAAAAATCATCAAGCCTGAAAAAGGCCTGTTTATTTAATGGCCATATCCACTGTATTCAATATTAACATTTATTAACAGGAGTTCACCAACATGCCTTTGATGTCATATGGCCCTTTGCCGCCTAAAGACTCAGTCAGTGCCTACACGCGTCCTCGAAGGTCAGTTGCGCACTGTGTAAACTTTAGCAGGTATAATTACGTGTGACGTATCATGAACAGCACACCCTGCAACGATACAACGGGACTATAAATTGACCTGAGTAAAGCGTATTTATTCCCAGTCGACATTCCAGCCATGTACTCATAAAGCTTTGGCCAAACAGACTCGTAAACCGGACTTGCGATTGGTGGCCAAACGAGTTAACGTAAATTGCGAGAAAGCCGTTCATTTTCAGCTGATACAATAAGCTTGTGTCAACTTGGTTGGATGACCAAATGCTAAAAGAAACTTGTGCCCAATGAGCCACTTTCACAATCCATGCGCAGTTCGCGAAGCGCAGATTTTCTGGCGGGCTACCAGACGATAAAACGTGGCAGGCAGAATGTATAACTTATCTGTGATTCTAATGCAATGACATAGACAAAAAACCATCAAAGAGATTTTACTTGCCAGACACTCATTTGTGTGGGGAGTAAATTGTGGTATTTCTTAGTGTGCATGATTGTGAAAGTGGCTTATTGCCTGCGAATTTGAGCTCACTCAAAGTTAGCGCAAATTAACACAAATTGGTTCCCAGGATCTTTTCCGTACACAAAAAAGGCACGGAAAAGCCCGGGAACGAGGATGACTTGCAGCCTAAACACAAGTCACGTGTCTCCTCTTTTCAGTCACTCGTCCCAGGCTCAAGAGCACGGCATGTTTTCCATGTTTCTTCGCTCCCTGAATCCTGCATTTAATGCACAGGTAAGCAATGTCATAATTTGCAGCTCGTATGTTCTTTATTCAACGCACATCACTTTTCGCCTCGCTTTCAGGAGCCTGATGCCGCCGGCGTACACGTGGAAGCGAGACCGGAAATGATTGTAGGAGAAGGCGCAGAAGGTGGCGCCAGACCCCTCCGGGACACGGAAATTGCGCGGGGAGTGGAGAGTCTAATGGCGGCCATGAGAGATCTGCTGAACACGCTCAGTTACCGTGGCCCACATCAGCAGCCTGGGAACGAGGACGAGGACAACGATGCCAGGGAGGAGGAGTGGGGCGAGAATGAAGACCGCATTGAACACGTGACACGTGAATTAGGACCCCTTAAGTTTAGGCGCACACGAAGCGGATTTTCATTTGTTTCCGGTTGGTCTGGATAAGTAGTAAAAAGTACATGTGATGATGGATGACTGCAACGAGATCAACTTGGTGCGCTTATCAATTTCTGTCACTTTGAAACCCAACAAATAATGAAGTTGTATTTTGTGTGCAATGGAATGCCATACTGTAATAAATAGTTTTGGTCTGTGCCACTGTATAAAGCCAGACTATGTCAGCCTTAATAGGACTTAATGATCGTACAGTAATTGAATTGAACACAACTAAGATATTATCTGAGAAAAAGGGTAGTTACATTGTAGAACAAAATTTAAACGTATCCTTTTGGTGATTTTTGCGGGATTTTTGCTGATTGTGATACCCAAAAGCCACCGCGGCCTCTAATGTCCCAACAGCCTTTGCGTTAACATCGAATCTGAGAGGGCTTTTGAAACAGTTTGCATTCATTTTTGTGAGAAAACACAAAGTTAAACACACAGGAATCATTTTCTTATTTCCTAACAATGATTTATTGAGGCTGGTACGTTCAAAACATATATACAAACCAAAATTTATCTTAAGACAAACCAAAAAGTGGTTTGTTAGAATCATTAGGAATCTATCACAGAAAAGAAAGTCAAACTTTCAAACTTCTTACATCAGGAGACTTAGCACCACAGAGATCAAAATGGCGCCAAAATGTGCGAAAATGTCAAGTCGCGTCGGCAGTGCTATGGATAAGTGACTTGCCGTTCACAGGTCTTCCTTGCAGCAGCTGTACTGACATTCGCTTACTTTAAAATCAGGATAAGTATCTTCCAGAGTCTCAAAGTTCTCACAGTCTGCTTTTCCGTCGACCTCACAGACCCCAAGTCCGCACACCATGACGTTTCCCACAGGAGACATGGCTCCGTCTGTGACGTTGTAGGACACGGTCAAAGCACGTGGTCTTGTTCTTGGGATTCGTGCAGAAGTCTAACTTTCCGTCTTGGATCCCCGGCATCCACTGGTAGCACTCCCTATACAAACCTGTTAAACAGCATCATCGACTTGATTATTCTATGGCTAGTCTACTCCAATATGCGTTTACAGAAGGCTTCGTTTTCGCCCGTCCACACTAATTCTCTTTCATTCGCTTTTTTCTTAGGCTAAGGCCCCGTTCACACTAATCCGTTTATGTTTGAAAACGCACATTTTTTTATGCGTTTTTGGCTTTTCGTCCATACTAACACGATGACCCGAAAACGGAAGTTATGAAAACGGAGGCTTTCAAAAAACAGCTCTCAAAATCGAGGCCTTGGAAAATGGATACGGTTTCGAATGAAAACGAATTGGTGTGGACGGGCGAGTCAAAAACGGAGGATTAGTGTGAACTGGCGAAAACGGATTTCATTAGCCTGGGCGTAGACCAAAACTCCCACACTTGACACTAAATTTTGAGTCAGTGGTCATTGCGCAAAAAATAAAAATAAAAATATATATATATAATATATAACAAGGGTGAAAGGCGTGTGGACCCAGTAAAAACACAGAATCAATCAGTTTTTTACCAACATGTTTCGGCTACGTGCCGTTCTCAAGGTAAACTGATTACAAGTGTTTCTTAAAATTAGATTACGTAACAATACGGTGTATAATGATTTGGTAATTAAGCTGAATTAGTACATTGACGTGTGTAAACGTCACTGTGTTCAATTATATGCTCACTCTACCGATCAATAAGTAATGAAAAGAGAACAAATAGTACGGTAGAATAAATGGAGCTAAGTGTACGTGAATCTGGGTTAATAGTCATAGTTTAAGGCTGGATGTCTCTTAAGGTTGATTGAGTTCTTGGTTTAATCCAAGCGGCTTGAGAGTCTGAAGTTTGATGATCCAGTAGTCTTCTCTTTTCTCGAGTATAGATCGTTGCTCTTTCTTAGGCACGTCCGTTTTTTTGAGTTGTTCGATAATTGTGAAAGTCGCATGCTCATTGAAGTCATGTCCGGTTTTGCCGCTGAAGTGTTGTGATGCCGGTATTCCATCTGGTCGGTGGGCGTCCTTCCTGTGGTTGTTTAATCCTGATGTTCATAGGAAATTCGGATTTGCCGATATATTGTAACTTGCATTTACTACATTCCATGATTTAAATAACAAACGTGCTTTTGCAGTTGACGCGATGGTAGATATTAAACCTTTTACCAGTGCATACGCTCCTAAAGGAACTCGTGTTGGCTATTTGTTTACAGCAGAGATTCCCTGTCTTAGACATGCATGGGACGCATTTCCCTATTGTAGGTGTTGATTGTCTACGAAAGACTCGGTCGTGCTCGATGATGTTGCTTCCCAGGTAATCTTTTAGGTTGCGACAACGTCGATAGGCTAAGATAGGTGGTTCTTTGGAAATGATCGTTAATGTCAGGGTTCAGTTGTAATAGATGCCAGTGTTTATGTAGCGTCCTTGCAATTGGTGGAAGGGTCCTATTGTAGGTGACGACGAACGGTATTCTGTCTGATGTCTGTCGATCCTTGGTGTGTAGGAGTGTTGCGCGTGGTAAGTTTGCTGCTCGTTCAATTTGCTTTGCTACTTCATCCGGCTTGTAACCTCTTTTGATCATGGATTCCTTTAGGAGTTCACAGTTTTTAAGGAATTCAGAGTCTTCAGAGCAGATGCGTTTTATGCAAAGGGCTTTTCCGTACGCGATACTAGATTTGAGAGTGTGTTGATGATCTGAGAGGCTATGAAGATAATTCTGTCTATCTGTGGGCTTCCGATAGAGTTTCGTTTGGAGTTTTCCAGTTTGGTCAATGTAGACTGTTGTATTGAGGAAATTTACTTCTTTGTCTGAGATCTCGTAGTCGAACTTGATGGACGGGTGTTTAACGTTGAGGTCTTCGATGAAAGTTTCGAAATTGTCCTTCGTGTCGGTCCATATGAGAAATATATCGTCAATGTAGCGCAGGTATAGTTTGTAATGTGTTGAAATCATTGGGTAGATGTAGATTTCTTCAAACCTTCCCATGAAGATGTTTGCGTAGGACGGAGCGCAGTTTTTGCCCATGGCACATCCTTTTATCTGGAGATAGTTAACGCAGTTGAAGATAAAGTTACTCAATGTAAGTATTAGTTCCATAAATTTTAATAGGACGGTGCTGTTCGCTGTATAGGATCCAATTCATCTCTTTTCCAGTGTATGTCGTAGTGCTTCTATTCCTTCGTCATTAGGAATGTTTGTATATAATGATCTGACGTCCATTGACACGCGGTATGTGTTGGTGGGGACTATATCCACATTCTCAATTTTGTTAAGAAAGTCCGTGGTGTCTTTAACGTAAGATGGCAGTTTTGACACTAGTGGTTTAACGTGGTGATCGACGTATGCAGAGATTTTGCTAGTGTGACAATTAACAGAGCTGACAACTGGCCTGCCTGGATTGCCTTGTTTGTGAATCTTCGGGAGAATGTAGAATCTTGGCGTCTTAGGGTTTTCAGTTCATAGGCCTTCCGCGAGTTTTTCCGATAGTAGCTGTTGTGTCTTGAATGTTTCTATAGCATCATTTATCATGTCCCTATGGTGTTCTGTAGGTGACCCAGGAAGTTCTTGGTAGAATTCGATGTTTTGCAACTGGCTTTCTGCTTCGGTATTGTAAGCTTGTACGTCCATAATGACAATGGCTCCGCCTTTATCCGCTTTAGTAATTACTATGTCATCTCTTTTGCTTAAATCTGATAGAGCTTCACGTTCTTTGGGGGTAAGGTTATCCTTCGTCAATGGTCTCATCTTTGAGTTGTTAATGTCATACTTAATGGCTGCAATGAATGTTTCTACTGTGTGGTCCGTGTAAGTCGGGGTCCAAGTAGAGTTCCTTTTTGCAAATATTTGTTCTTCAGGGAGTTCTTCCTTTGTGTTAGAGCCAGAATGAGCACGAATTTTGATACGTCTACAAAACTTGTTTATGTCATTGTTGAGGTCTGATCGGTTGAATTCTTTTGGTCTTGGGCAGAAGTTTAAGTTCTTGGTTAGAAGTCTGAATTCGTTCCTGGTAAACTTTTTTTCAGTAAGGTTCATTACATTTCCTGCTGGGTCATTGTGTATTCGTAGAATTGTTTGAAGCTTCTTCCTAAGTCGGTTAAAACCCTTGTGGCTTGTGTAATGTCCTCCAGTGCGTTCATCATTATTGTTGTGTGATTGCCTTCTGTGGAGAAGGCAGTTGGGCCGTTTTTTGATGCATTCCGAGTTTGCCGTCGACTGTTAAAATATTGTTGGTTCGCAGTGGTGGCTGGTTCAGTTCCTGTTGCTCTTAATTGTGTGCTGGATGTGGAGTGTGATATCCGGTACTTTGGATCCTCATCCCGATAGTTGTTTTTTCGTCGATTTCCCCTCTTGATTATATCAGTGTATGTTGGAGGTCTCCTTTGTTGTGCTATGGGTTCGTCGTCTTCAGCTAGAGGTTGTGTTGGTGGAATATCGGATCTCCACGTTTTCAGTGTGTACGTCTGAACTTTTTCGTTGCTGCGTTGTCTTCGAGGTTGTTGTTTATTGAATCTTATTGCGTTGAGCTTTCTGTTTTTCTTTAAATTCAATTGTCGTGTGTTGTCCCCAATATTCAATTTGATTATTTTGGTGACTTCAGCATATTCGGTTTAGTGGATAGTATTCCGAAGATCTGTGTCGACTTGCGTGATGTCTTGTTTACTTGAGTTGATGGTTTTCTCGCAGAACGTGGCTACATCTTGCATCAGTTCCAGTGAGAATTTGTTAAGTTTCTCGTACCATTTGCAGACGAACTCTTCGTCGTGATTTCCAATAGTGGGTTCAAGATCGACCTCGGCGAAGCGCCTCGTGGATCCACAACTTTTTGACAATGTTATGACGCGTTTCATGATCAATAAGAGGACAGACACAAAAAACGGACCTCAATTTGTTAAATATATATATATATATATAGATATATATATATATTTATGACCCATCAAATATTTCCTCCCGCGCGTGATTGGCAGAATCGTGACACGTGACCGAATAACGTTCGCTCGTGAGCGGACGTTATCAGCGAATAACCCCCGCCTGGCGAACTAGCGTTGTTTATTGACAATATCCGAACACAGTTCTATTTGTTTAGTCACAAAAATCATTACAAGACGACTACTGAGGAGGACATCAATTTATTGGTCAAAAAGCAGTTCCAGAGAGCACTAAAAAGCTTCACTGCGAGAGGAAATATTTGAAGGATAATAAAGACAATAAACTACTTTTGGCTTCGGAAATATGAACAGATAATTGTCCTTGGACATTATCTGTTCCTCGAAGCTCACAGTTGCCCTCGAGCTTCGCTCTCGGGCAACTGTTCGCTTCTCGGAACAGATAATATCCTCGGACAATTATCCGTGCATATTTCCTCGCCAAAAGTTATTATATCTATCACGTATATCTATCACGTGACCACTGAAAAACACCGTATAACTACAAAGAAATACATTAAGTCAGCATGTTTATATGATTTTATGGTTGCTAGTCATTAGAATGGTAAAACCAAGAGCCGTGTTTTGAGCTGAAAATACTCCAACTGCTCTTGGTTTTACTATTTAAATGACTGGCAACCATAAAATTAAAAAATGCTCATATGATGTATTTCGTTGTAGTTATGCGCTGTTTTTCAGAAGTCACGTCATATATACTATATATAGAGAGGATATTACACGGCGGCGCGAAGATATGAATTTTATTTTCGAGTGGTAAAAACAATATTTTACGAACGAGCGTTTCGCGAGTCAGTAAAATATTGTTTTTACCACGAGAAAATAAAATCCATATCTTCAAGCCGCCGTGTAATTTTCTTTTTTCCCACGCCCTGCGTGGGTACTAATCTGAACACCATGTCGTTTTGAAATGTCTGTATTTCACGGACCGACCTCCCCGCGCAGCGGGGTTTGCTGGGTAAAAAACATCGGAACAGAATTACGTCCCCGCACCGCGGGGTTTGCTGGGTAAAACATCTGAACAGAATCTCCAACCTCGTTCCCAGGCTCTTTCCTCTCCTGACCTCAACCCCGAATCTCAAGTTGAAATGTCTGTATTTCACGGACCGACTTTTGATCACGTGATGTTCTGGTAGTCCGTTGCGAAGCAACGGACACGACAGGAGACTGAATGAGTTTTTGCACTACTCTTGCCGAACTACGGTGAATATGAATCAAGCAAAGAATCAAACGGAACACTCTCACGAGGAGAAACAAGTTCGTCTTCAAAAACGAAGAGAGCAAGACAGACTAAGACGAATTCGTGAGACAAGCCAACAGCGGAGTATTCGTCTCGAACGCAGACGGCAAACAGCCGCCCAACGAAAACAACAGCAGTCGAGACAGGACAATATTGTCGCTGTCAAAGAAGAGAAGCAACGGCGTGACCGAGAGCGTTACAAGCAGAAACGAGCTCAGGAGACAACCCAGGAAAGAGAACGGAGAACGGCGCATTACAGCCACCCGGGAGCATAATATGCAGAAGCGAGCCCAAGAAACAGCTCAGGAAAGAGAACAGCGCATGAAAGCCGATCGAGAACGAGCTGCTTCCCGACGCCACAATGAAACGTCTGGAGAAACAGCCCGTTTTTGGCTCAAAATGAGGCCAACAATCGACGCCGTGAGCAACGTTCGTCTCTTGTCGAAAAACGGCGCTCCCAGAGGCAACAATATCTGCATAGCCGTGGATGGGCTAACCCTGACAACCCGGCTTTGCACGAACAGCAGGAGGACAGAAAATAAGCTAAAATAGTGCTTGAAGGCCAACCGATAGCTCCAAGGGGCAGGTAAGACACGTCTATTTACTTTGTTCACTCAACACGTCCGTTATGCATTGCTTCGAGCTTATCGGACATTTTGTGGCCGCGATAAAACTTTCTTGTTGTGATGCTATATATTTTCACGACAGAAAACTGTTTTGACCGTTTGAGTCTTGACAGTTAATTCAACTTCCAGTGTCATACAGTGTAGAGGTTAATTTGTCACTTAACAACTTGCTTTACAGACAAAATCACAACATATCACTCACACAGAAAAATTTGGCGTTTCTGTGCATTTGATTGTAGAGAGAACAGTGTTTATTAAAATTGCAGCACTAGAAACCATTTCAGTTTATTAAAGAACAGATCAAAATATTTGTCCTCTGTGAAATTATACAGTGCAAAATCTTGTGAGTTCTTGTGATAGGCAGTTTTTTTTTTTTCTAACTGCTTGGCTGTTTTATCATGTACTAGCTGTCTACCACTGTATAAGTACTATAAGTCATATGTCATTTGAACTGTGTTTTTATGCTGGGCTAAACTTTCCAAAACCCTGCCACTACTTTCCATAACAATACAGTCTTTGTTTGTATTTACTTCTTTGTCTTACTAATTAAAGCCCCCCTTCCCTTTGCTATAAATTATTATAGTACATATACTATTATAAAATGTGTTATATATAAATAAACAGAATGATGTTTAGTAAACTAGAAATTGTTATAAATGATTATTTTGTCAATTTGGCATCAGGAAAAGAATTTATAATTTATTGCTGCATTTCCTTTTGCATTTTTGAATTAGCAGTTTAGCTGTACTTTATACATTACCATGTATAAAGTAATGCTCAGAAGAGATCTGTGTTAGTAGTAGTGGTGTGGGCAGAAAGAAATTGCCATGATCTAAACAAGTTTATGAAGTCAATGCTTTCAGTGGACTGAAGGTCAAAAATTATGCAAAGATACTGTACATAATAATATTATCATAACAGCCAAACAAGTCAATCTGCATTTACCACACAGTTAGTTTCATTTTATATAAGCCAGCACTTTACTAACATTAATTTCTTCCTTTTCTCAGATAGAATGAGCAATGATACTTTATTAAGTTTTCTTTTGAACAAGTTTTTTTTCCATGCAGCTGCATGACATTAATTTCTGGTGAGATATTTATTGTCTAAAGTGTTACCCCAACACAAGCTGCTTCCCCGCCCACCCATCTATCTCCAGCTGCAGAACACACTTTTTAAATTATAGACTTTGATGCTTGTTTTGTTTTTCATAGCTCCCTAAATATCAAGACAAACATGAAGTTCACTAAGTCCAACTGGAAAAAGTATCTTTCTGTGATTAGGAAGAGTTAGTTTTAATTAATTTATGACATGGGAAATGAGACTTTTTTAAGATAAGAATGTCAATACAGTACTAAACTGCTGCTCTTCTCTTGTCTCATAGCATACAGTGCTTTATAATGTGTGAACCTGACTCTCGTTTGTCTAATATTCTGTAAAATTATTGAATATTCATAGTGCACTTTTTCATTTTCTCTCACAGCAGAGTATTGGGTTAGGGCTATATTTCTCTGGCAATTGGGATTTTCTGTATTAAATACATTTACATTTGTATTAAATACAAATTTTGTACATGTACAAGGCAACACATGCAACACTTGAGAACTTCTAAGAAGTATAATGTAACCTACAGGTACTTGAGAAGTATTTAATATACAGTATTTTACCAATAATGTAGTGCAAAGACTGACTGTATACTTTCTTATGAGACAAAATAAATTACTGTGAAATGGACCTGGCACAATGAATAATATTGTGAGAACTTCCTTCTTTCAAGACCACCCTACATATTATATAATAAGATTAGTGTACTCTTCAAACAGCAATGGGACCCCAGGGGGGGGGGGGGGGGAGCGGGGGATGGGGGGAGTACTCTGCCATACAGGTATGTGCTGCCCCAATGGGTATCATTTTCAAACATTTTTAGTCTGAAGTAGGGTATAGATTTTGCCTTTTTGGTCTGAAATAGGGTAGCGATTTTGTGTTTTTGGCCTGGGATAGGGTATGATTTTAATAGAAATGTGTCGCAGCGGACAATGCATGGCAAATGGAAGAAAATACAGGGTGGAAATTGTTGCAAAAGAAATAAATCTCTAAACTAGGTCTGAAATAGGGTATACATTTTGGAGTCAGGTCTGAAATAGGGTATAGTAAATCAGATATTTTGGTTTGAAATAAGGTAAGGGGTTTTCAGGTTCAGGCGGCGCACCCCCACCCAAAATTATGATGAGTACTCCCCGGAATGGGACACATGTCAATATCATGTAAATGCTAATATAGTGTCATCTGCCTTTAATTACATTATATAATACTCAGATGTGTGGTGAAAGCATAGAGTACATTAGAGCTCTAGCAATGTCATACAAAATCGATTACTTGGGCGTGGGGCCTCTGCGAATATCGTATTTCTAGTATTATATTAGACACGAGTGTTTTACGAGAAATTGCACAAACAACCGTGCAAAAGCGGGAAATGATGCCAACGATATCCTCACTAGTGAGGATATGGAAAATACGCCACTCGGGTCCCGGATGTAGTTTCGTATGGATTTTACGCACGGTATATTTTCCAGTAAAACACTCGTGTCTATATAATAAATCAGTATATACAAATATCGAGTGCATTGTGGGAAGGATGACGGCCCTAAAACGTACACAAAACCGCACCAATCATGAAATTTTGTCACCAAAATGATACATAAGTTACTGGCGGATCGAGGATTTTGGCGCGCAAAGGACTGTGGTTGAGATGGCCCCTTCAAGTGTATATCTCTATTCTAGGTTACAATTTGGGTTGGTTAGTAGTGAGCTTACGCATACTAAGGCGGCGATGGCAACACAAGCAACCCGGAAAAAAACTGTCCCGAACGACTGTTCTAATTTCTCGAAATGTCGACCAGTAAAACACTCGTGTCTATATAATATATATATATATATATACATCTTATTCGATGGTTTAGCGCGTAATACGGGCCGGTATTTTACGAGTTGCTCGTATTTTTCCGAGCCCCACCGCGGGGCGAGGAAAAATGCGAGTAACAAGTAAAATCATGCCGCCCCGTAATACGCGCTAAACCATCGAATGAGGGATTTATTATATGACTGTGACGTAGTTTTACCTTTATATAAAATGTATTTCAGCAAACATAAAACAGAGACTTTGAGCAAAACTGTTTTCATTCAATCCCAGGCAAAATGTGCGCACACTCAATTACACAAAGATTCACTTACAGCTTCCAATCCGGTCATCGATTTAAAGGTCTTGACAGAGAAAATTAAAGAAGTTATGCCACCAAATGATCGAAGTTCAATTCAGATTAAATGTGCTGAGATAAATGCGCTGGAGACGAAAATGCTTGCTTCGATAGAATAAATATTCAGCGAACAAACGTGCTTCGAGCGGTTGAAATCGATCACTTCGCTTAAACTTTTAACCATTTTTGTTCTTCAATAGCAAGCAGCTTTGTACTCAAAACTAGGATTTTTACCGCCGACACGTTGTCAAGTTATAAATTATTAATAACTCACCGAATTCCTGCCTGGTTGTAGAAACTTTAAGACCCCTTCCAGCAAAGGAACCACTCAAAACAGTGTTCGTACACGGCGAAAATCATTTTGCAGTGTTTACAATGACGGCATCGTGCGGAAAACTTTACGGAGTCAGAACTGCCGTTTGTCCATGGCGATTGTTCGCTTTCCACCAACTGAACTGTGCTTTCTCTTCCTTGACAAATTATCCAGTAACAGTTTCTTTCGATGGAAGGGTCTTGTATCTGAAAAGTCATAGACTTTCGTTGCACCGTTTTACCTTGCACTCAGAAAAATCTCATTTGTGATACGCGCGCGTCTAAGCCGGTCAAACCGGTTTTCTACAGTGTAATACGGATTTGAAGTGTGTAATACGCTCCCGTACCGGCACTCTGTTGCGACCTTATATGGTAAAACTACGTGATAGTCATATAATAAATAAATATATATATATACTGAACCAACCCACCAACTGAACTGTGCTTTCTCTTCCTTGACAAATTATCCAGTAACAGTTTCTTTCGATGGAAGGGTCTTGTATCTGAAAAGTCATAGACTTTCGTTGCACCGTTTTACCTTGCACTCAGAAAAATCTCATTTGTGATACGCGCGCGTCTAAGCCGGTCAAACCGGTTTTCTACAGTGTAATACGGATTTGAAGTGTGTAATACGCTCCCGTACCGGCACTCTGTTGCGACCTTATATGGTAAAACTACGTGACAGTCATATAATAAATATATATATATATATACTGAACCAACCCACCAACTGAACTGTGCTTTCTCTTCCTTGACAAATTATCCAGTAACAGTTTCTTTCGATGGAAGGGTCTTGTATCTGAAAAGTCATAAACTTTTGTTGCACCGTTTTAACTTGCACTCAGAAAAATCTCATTTGTGATACGCGCGCGTCTAAGCCGGTCAAACCGGTTTTCTACAGTGTAATACGGATTTGAAGTGTGTAATACGCTCCCGTACCGGCACTCTGATGCGACCTTATATGGTAAAACTACGTGACAGTCATATAATAAATAAATATATATATATATATATGACTGTCACGTAGTTTTACCATATAAGGTCGCAACAGAGTAACAGAGTGCCGGTACGGGAACGTATTACACGTATATATATATATATATATATATATATATATATATATATATATATATATATATATATATATATATATATATATATATATATATATATATATATATATATATATATATATATACAGTCAATCCCGAAAAGGTTGTCCAGTCTACATATATAAATATACAAATATATCTGTCACATGACCACCTAAAACTATCGCGTTTTAAACTGGAAATACTCCAAATGATCTTGGTTTTACCATTCTAATGACCAGCAACCATAAAATTATATAAACATGCTGACTTAATGTATTCTTTGTAGTTATACGGTGTTTTTCAGTGGTCACGTGATAGATATAATTGCCTAAATATATATTTTAACTGGACAACCTTTTCGGGATTGACTATATATATATATATATATATATATATATATATATATATATATATATATATATATATATATATATATATATATATATATATATATATATATATATATATATATAACGTGTAATACGCTCCCGTACCGGCACTCTGTTACTCTGTTGCGACCTTATATGGTAAAACTACGTGACAGTCATATATATATATATATTTATTTATTATATGACTGTCACGTAGTTTTACCATATAAGGTCGCAACAGAGTAACAGAGTGCCGGTACGGGAGCGTATTACACGTTATATATATATATATATATATATATATATATAAATATAAATATATATATATATATATATATATATATATATATATATATATATATATATAGTCAATCCCGAAAAGGTTGTCCAGTTAAAATATATATTTAGGCAATTATATCTATCACGTGACCACTGAAAAACACCGTATAACTACAAAGAATGCATTAAATAAATATATATATATATATATGACTGTCACGTAGTTTTACCATATAAGGTCGCAACAGAGTAACAGAGTGCCGGTACGGGAGCGTATTACACGTTATATATATATATATATATATATATATATATATATAGTCAATCCCGAAAAGGTTGTCCAGTTAAAATATATATTTAGGCAATTATATCTATCACGTGACCACTGAAAAACACCGTATAACTACAAAGAATACATTAAGTCAGCATGTTTATATAATTTTATGGTTGCTGGTCATTAGAATGGTAAAACCAAGATCATTTGGAGTATTTCCAGTTTAAAACGCGATAGTTTTAGGTGGTCATGTGACAGGTATATTTGTATATTTATATATGTAGACTGGACAACCTTTTCGGGATTGACTGTATATATATATATATATATATATATATATATATATATATATATATATATATATATATATATATATATATATATATATATATATATATATATATATATATATATATATATATATATATATATATATATATATATATATATATATTTAAGCAATATAACACGAGTTTCCATGTCTATGTACTCTTATATAAACACGCGGGATGTTGGGAGAACACGAGAAAAAGTTCTGCTTCACTAATTGCACATGATTTGCACACGGCTTCACTATTTGCTCTAATAGCCCACTGCAGTTTCTGTAACACATGAATCTTTGAAGTAGGGGACGACACGTAGTCTTTTTATTTCAGGATTCGTCATTTCCATGTCTTTGTACTTATTTATAAAATGGTTTTTTAACCAATCAAAGCGCGCGTAGTATCATAGTTATTTTATAAATAAATAAATAAATAAATAAATAAATATATATATATATATATATATATATGTATATATATATATATATATATATATATATATATATATATATATATATATATATATATATATATATATATATATATATATATATATATATATATATATATATATATATATATATATATAAATTATATTAAAAAGTTTGTGCAAGGCAACATTGAAAATAATTGTAGAATTGCATAGATAGCTATAACCGTTCTGCCATGAGTAGGTTACATACCCTCCTCTTGAAAACCTTAGTATCAGCTACTTTCTTTACATCATTTGGAAGACTATTAAATAGCTTAGCCCCCCTAAACGCAAAAGACCTTTGACCAGTGGTTAGTCTAAACTTTGATAAGTTTAGATCACCGTTATTCCGGGTTATTCTATTGTGAATACTTGACCGCCGTACAAACTTATCAGAGAGGTATCCTGGTGCCTGAGTGTGTAAGCATTTATGCGTCATTACTAGGTCTTTTAAGAGAAGTTTGTCATTGACACTGAACCATTTCAGCGATTTGTGTCCCTCAGAAATGTGATTGTACTTGTTAAGACCTAAAACCATTTTGCAGGCGTAATTTTGAACTAACTGTAGCTTATTAATATTGTGCTTCGTGGTGTTACTCCAGACTGTTGAACAATAGAATAGCTTGTTAAAAATAAATGCATTAATTAGCAAAATGAGTGTCTTCTCATCTAACAAATGCTTAATTCGATTAATTCTAGATAACTTAAACTTAAACTTAACTTAACTTAAACATGCAGTTAGCGACAGTTTTTGCAATGTGTTCGTTGTAATTAAGGTGGGAGTCAATCATGAGACCCAAGTCGTTGGCAACATTCACAGGCTTGACTTCCTCCCCGAGTAGCTTGACAGGTGGCAAGGGCTGTAGGGTGCGCATCAGCTGCGGTACACCAACGACTAGGAACTTGGTCTTACCAGGGTTAATCAGTAGTGAGTCATCACAACACCACCTTGATATTTCTATGAGGTCCTGGTTCAAAGCAGCTACTGCGTTAGAGATCTCACACGGGGGGAGAGCGAGGAGGAGTTTGGTGTCGTCCACATATCCCATTGCTTTACAGTGTTTAGGCACTGACAGAAGGTCATTTACATATAACGTGAAGAGGACAGGACCAAGGATGGACCCCTGCGGGACGCCCACCGTTAGAGGAAGAGGCCGGGAGAGAATATCCTTAATCGTGACAACCTGACTACGGTGAGACAGGTAGCTTGCAAACCAGGCTCTCGCAGATTCAGCCACGCCCACATTGCCCAGCTTGGACAGTAACAGGTCGTGACGAATACTGTCAAAGGCCTTTGGCATGTCGAGGAGCACAATCAGGGATATCTTTGAGACGTCCATGTACTTTAAAATTTCATCAGCGAAGTAGAGGAGGGCAGTCTCAGTCGAACGAAATTTCCGATTACCACTTTGTAGTTGAGTAATGATGCCACTAGAGTCCAGATAGTCAACAAACTGTGAAAGTGCTGACCTTTCACTGACTTTTGACATGATGGGTAAGAGTGATATTGGACGTGTATTGGATGGCTCATCAGAATCTCCAGATTTCAGGATAGGGATGACTTCAGCCATCGTTCACGCTTGTGCGAACGTATTTGAAGAAAAGGAATTATTTATGAGATTCGTAAACAATTTATCTTCATATTCGGACCTGGACCGGAAAAAAAGCTATGCGAGAGAGCCTGGGAAAAAGCGTTACAGACAGCCGGAAGTTAAATAGCGTATTATTTTATAGATTAAATTACATATTACAGTACATTACTAATTTTAACTTTCCATTTCTTCGTTTGGTTTCATCGTTGATTAGCGTCGTCCGAGACCCTTTATCCTCTTTCAGGCTTTGAATAATTAACGGCCATGACTACATCCATATCATCGCACGTGTTAATTGTGATTTATCTGGTACTTCTATTCACAAAAGGTGAGTTTTACAAAAATGTGTTGGATCGATTCCTTCGACCTACCTGTGAAATGTATGACTTTAACGTCTTCGTGTTTTACCTGATGCAAAATGAACAAGTTAAGTTATATAATATTTTGACTTCATTGGCTCAAATCGTTGATATGTGTTTCACTATAAACTAGAGTGAATGAATTACTTTCGTCTACTTTACCACCAGGAAACGTACAGAAACAAAGATCTGATAAGCAGACTTCCGCGTAGCTAGATAAGTAAAGAAATCTTGAATCTCTACTGTGTGGTCTAACTAATAGCTCAAATTCACAAGAGAGCCCGGAAATCTTTTAAAACATTTTGCTGCCTGGTACAGCAAAATAAACCGCACGTGGAGATTTATGTTCTTTGGAGCGGTTTTCCCAGAACTATACTTTTAGCTAGCTGGCATTGGTTTAGAGAACGTTTTATTACCAAAATTGATATGTACTTAATATGACGCCAACCTGCCCTGATGCTGCACTGTTGCATGACGCACAAATCTGATTCTTCTAAATTCTGCTTTAGGAAGCAGAATAAAGCTTGAACCAACAGTATTATATATGAAACCGGTCTTACGCTCTCAAACAATAACAAGGAAATAAATGTGCCATGCGGCTGAGGTCACACTAGAAAGTGAAAGCGCGCTTTAGCAGTGCTAATTATGCTTTAGGCCTGTTTCAAACATTGAACTTCATATGCGTCGAATACATTGCAAGTAAGCAAAATATATTGTTTCGGCTAATTTACGTTGTACGTGAAGTGCGACGTCTAAAACAAGCCTTCAAGCTGCAGCCTGTGTGACCGTAAAAGAAACGCGCTTTAGGAGACCGCACGGGGTGAGGGTGTGAATAGCTACCAAAAGTTTTAAGGTTAAAACAATGAATTAACTTTCGTTATAAAACGTCTTAAAAAGTACGTCTTAGAACGCGCTTTAGCGAAAATTCGATTTGTCAACCAATCACATGCGCATTCAAAAAATTCTGTTGATTCTGCTATTTTTAGCAATCTCTTTCCTGACTCCTTCACAAATGTTTGCAAATGCTCTGGATTCCTCCATTCGGCCCCTGTAAAGCAGGGTTGTTTAATATGGACGAAAATTAATGTTAAGGTCTTGAAATTAACCGGCGGCCGTGCAGTCTCTGTGGTGGCCAAGATAAAGCTGAAAATTGACAGCTTACTCCGTTGTCTCGAGACGAAAGGTAGTCATGATTCTGAAATTCATCTGGACCAAATAAGTTTTCTAATTACAAAAATTGCAAAGAGACCAACTTCACTTCCTTGACGAGTTAGAAGAACATCATTATTTCATACATCGTCACACAAGTGCTTTCTTTAATTGCGAATACTCAAGAAAGTGTGATACCATGAAAATTATTCCACTTCTATAATGACCTTCAATTAATAGACTTAGTTAACGTATCTTTTTTAACTTTATTTTATTTCTTTTGTTGAAGATGCAGAGACCTCACGCTTCTTAACAAAGTACTCAAGTCCCCAGATGGTCGTTGTCGGGTCTAATTTCACATTTCAATGGAAATACGAGTTATCGGCTTCTGATAGACCAAAATTTCTTGGTCTGTTTTGGGGCTTAACACCATTTATGTGGTTCCAGTCCTTGGCCTTCGTATCACCATCTGGAGCAACAAGATTTGCCAAAACTCCTCTCTACAGAAATCGCATTAAATGGACAGGAGCTTTGTCTAAGTCCGTGGCTACTTTCGTTTTATTGAACATAACGCAGATAGACGAACGGGAGTATGGCGTGATGTTATCGTTCAGCAGCCAGTCCCTTGAAAAAACAGACTCTGTAAAACTGGAGGTGCTAGGTAGGTTTGATTTATGGGTAAACGACGACGAAACTTCTATACAATTAGGTAATGTCTAGAGTTATAGCCTTCACGGCTGTCCCCACCTTATGAATTAATGTTATGTGCGGCCAGTGTGCGTTATGTTCCTGGGGCATGCATGCATATATCTATGTACTACATGCAGGTTTTAATAGTTTACGAAATGAATTGAATATGGAAAAAGATTTCACATAGTGGATTAAGACGCCGGGGGCGAGTTTCCTGGGATAATCGGGACGATCTAATCATTTAACCACGCGGTTTATGAGAATTTGAGGAAATCCCCTCCGGATTGAAGTAACCTTCGGTACTAAAAAGGGTCTTGCGTTTGTAAATAACTCTAGTGCCACCAGTAATAACTAAACCACCCAAGGATGCAACTGTCAAAGAAGGAGAAACTCTCCAATTGACCTGTGAGGCCAGCGGCAAACCAACTCCAACCATAACATGGACTAACTATGGGAAACAGCTCTCCATCGGCGAGAACTTTACCATTAACAAAATCAAAAGAAGTGACGCAGGAGCGTATGTGTGTATGGCTGATAACAAGGCACGGAAAGCCAAGACATCAACTGCAAAAGTTACTGTGCTGTGTAAGTAATAAAATGACGAATTGCCCTCTTGAACGAAACATAACTTTATTATATGACTGTGACGTAGTTTTACCATATAAGGTCGCAACAGAGTGCCGGTACGGGAGCGTATCACACACTGCAAATCCGTATTACACTGTAGAAAACCGGTTTGACCGGTTTAGACGCGCGCGTATCACAAATGAATCAAAGATTTTTCTGAGTGCAAGGTAAAACGGTGCAACGAAAGTCTATGACTTTTCAGATACAAGACCCTTCCATCGAAAGAAACGGTTACTGGATAATTTGTCAAAGAAGAGAAAGCACAGTTCAGTTGGTGGAAAGCGAACAATCGCCATGGACAAACGGCAGTTCTGACTCCGTAAAGTTTTCCGCACGATGCCGTCACTGTAAACACTGCAAAATGATTTTTGCCGTGTACAAAAACTGTTTTGAGTGGTTCCTTTGCTGGAAGGGGTCTTAAACTTTCTACAACCAGGCAGGAAATCGGTGAGTTGTTAATAATCTAACTTGACAACGTGTCGGCGGTAAAAATCCTAGTTGTGTTATGAAAGTTTCAGATTCTTCAACGTACACATTCGCTGGCTCTGTTCTTGTGTTTATTCCTTTAACTACTCCGAGAAAATAAAAATCCTGTTTTGAGTACAAAGCTGCTTGCTATTGAAGAACAAAAATGGTTAAAAGTTTAAGCGAAGTGATCGATTTCAACCGCTCGAAGCACGTTTGTTCGCTGAATATTTATTCTGTCGAAGCAAGCATTTTCGCCTCCAGCGCATTTATCTCAGCACATTTAATCTGAATTGAACTTCGATCATTTGGTGGCATAACTTCTTTAATTTTCTTTGTCAAGATTTTTAAATCGATGACCGGATTGGAAGCTGTAAGTGAATCTTTGTGTAAATGAGTGTGTGTACATTTTGCCTGGGATTGAATGAAAACAGTTTTGCTCGAAGTCTCTGTTTTATGTTTGCTGAAATATATTTTATATAAAGGTAAAACTACGTCACAGTCATATAATAAATCCCTCATTCGATGGTTTAGCGCGAAATACGGGCCGGCATTTTACTCGTTACTCGCATTTTTCCTCGCCCCGCGGCGGGGCTCGGAAAAATACGAGCAACTCGTAAAATACCGGCCCGTATTACGCGCTAAACCATCGAATAAGATGTATATACTCAACAGAAAGTCGCTGACTCAGAAGTCAAATCAAACCTACCCAACCTTTTCCTCTCCCACTAGCCTAATCATAATTTCGTTGCCTGGAAGCTTCTCAGGAGACTGGGCTCTGGTTGCGTCGAATATGGTGCACTTCACATCTTATAAAATATCTGTTTCACTGTCTTCTGCTATATTTTACTGGCTTAGCATTTTTAAAGGAATCTGTAGTAAATGCAGAGCTGATGCAAGCCATTAATCAACATTATTAATGATGTTTTTAATTTTTATAAGATAAAGTACGCGTGGTCTGATTGGTAAACGCTGATTGTCGCGTGCATTATAACTCCACGTAGCATGCGCGCTTCAGGAATTTGAAGTGTGCGGAGTCGTGCTTTTCCGCATTTCTCAAGTGTTCTTTCAAATTCCCGCGTATACGTTGATGTGTGCTTTATATTTTTAACAGTCTTTTAAGTTTGCGTTATCAACAGATGAAGTGGAGGTTAACAGGTCAGCTTCTTCGAAAAATGCTTCCTCGTGGATTGGTCAGACAGTAAACCTGAATTGTGCAACAGATGGAGTTCCTGTTCCAACTATCCGGTGGATTAAACCAGATGGCACCCAACTAAAACAAGAATCAACGAGAATAAGTAAAGCGAGTATGACAATTAAGGAGAAGACGGATTTTGGTCAATACCAGTGCATAGCAAACAACGGTTTTCCTTCTGCAGGCGTTTTGGTGATCAACATCAAAGAGATACGTATGTTTATATATTGATTCATTTTATTTCTTTAGACGAATAAAACTATTTACCTATTTTTATATAGTTACATGTAATCAGGTTACAGAGTAAAGTGTCAAAGTGATTTTCATTACCAACCAACAAGACATTGTATAGCGTAGAAATTCTGTAGTCCATTATCCATCTTTTAAATTTCTGATAATATCAATTGTTTTCCTGGTTCTTTTTAGGCAATCCAGGTTCACCAACCATCCAGATATCTGAAGAGGACATCACAGCATCGTCTGTCACTGTGCGGTGGGAAGCTCCTTGCAATGATGGTGGCAGCCCGGTGATCGACTACAGAGTGAGACTTCTCAGTCAAATATCTATGGTGGTAAAAGAACACATTGTATCTGGTGGCGCCAGAAAACTTCATATAGTGGGGCTAACCACTAATACCAGTTACACATTGGAGGTGTGTGCATTAAATATTGTTGGTGAAGGACAACCTGGCACAACAGTTGTGACAACAAAGGGTACGTAGTGGTTTGTAACACCAAGGTTATAGCAGCTTTAATTCAAACTGCAACCCGCCAGACCAGAATGAAAATACTCCGCAAACATATAGCAAATGTAAAGGCAAAGGCAATAAGCAAACGTAAAAGAAAAGAGCAAAAGCAAGAAAAATCAGACAATTATAGGAACAGCAACGAGAGTAACAGGAAACGACACGAACGAAAATAATGATACAAAGACGAATATGTATTCATATTTTTCCACATTTATGCTAATTTGATTCAAGTAGTGCGATTCACAAAGAAAAATAATACAGAAACCAGAAACCAGACGAGAAAAATCCAAACCGAAACAGTCTTTGTGCGTGTTTATGAGTATCCTTGTCCTTCTTGCTTCATACCTTTAATTATGTCTTATCTGCTTTTTCCTTATAGTCATCAGAACCAATCCAACGAAAAATCCTACGCCTGGTAACATTTGAAGTTGACAACTTTGTTTTATGCTCTCTATTTCAAAGTCCATCTAACGTACTAGAGAGTAATAATAAGTTAATGCCAGCTGAACAAATACATTACGTTCACTTGTGTTAGTGGCTTTTACTGTAGTTAACAAATTGACGTCAGTTTTTTATGTGTCTGTCCTCTTATTGATCATGAAACGCGTCATAACATTGCCAAAAAGTTGTGGATCCACGAGGCGCTTCGCCGAGTGGATCCGCAACTTTTTGACAATGTTATGACGCGTTTCATGATCAATAAGAGGACAGACACATAAAAAACTGACGTCAATTTGTTTTTTACAATAACAAAACTCAAGCGACGACGCGGGGAAAAACACACAAGAAAACTGGATTTTGTTTGATTTGACCGAGATTTTCCCGCTTTCTAATTGGTCGAGGTTAAAATTCAAGACATTTCATTGGCCAAAAAGTGACAGTTTGACGTGAGCATTTCGCGCGTGCAAAATAAAATTTTGTCAAAGAAGTTGGAAAGAAATGAAACTAGACGCTTTTCTGCTGCGGTTTTTTCGACAATTTCAAGACAAAGCCCAAGGAAATTCGCCTCTGAACACTTCTGGTTCTCTACTTCAAATGCCGAATGTCGCTTTTGCAAGAACTGAGGTAAAATTGAAGCTGAATTCACCTTCTTCGTCCAAATCACTGTCGTCAGCATTTGATTTTATGTGTCTGTCCTCTTATTGATAATGAAAATTAGCCAATCACAAAGCGAGAAACTGACGTGTTATTGTAAAAATATAGTTTGAGCCATTGTTGTAGTATCCTTGGTTGTCGTTTGATGTAACGTGTTTTGCATTTCCCCTTACTGACAGTCAGTTCCAAATAAGCTTCAAATTACTGCCCTTCAAACTATTATTAACAAAAAATTCATATTTTTTGTAGCTCCAATTACAACTCCTACGGATATTTACAAACCTGGTAAGTTACATAAACAATAAACTACTTTTGGCGAGGAAATATGCACGGATAATTGTCCGAGGATATTATCTGTTCCAAGAAGCGAACAGTTGCCCGAGAGCGAAGCTCGAGGGCAACTGTGAGCTTCGAGGAACAGATAATGTCCAAGGACAATTATCCGTGCATATTTCCTCGCCAAAAGTAGTTTATTGTCTTTATTATCCTTCAAATATTTCCTCTCGCAGCGCAAATAATGGCGCGGAGACTGTGAAGCTTTTTGGTGCTTTCTGGAACTGCTTTTTTGACCAATAATTGATGTCCTCCTTGGTAGTCATCTCGTAATGGGTTTTTGTGATTAATATATAAAATTGTGTTCGGATATTGTCAATTAAACAGCGTTTGTTCGCCAGGCGGGGGTTATTCGCTGATAACGTCCGCTCGTGAGCGGACGTTATTTGGTCACGTGTCACGATTCCACCAATCACGCGCGGGAGGAAATATTTGATGGGTCATAAATTCCTATATTTTAATGTGATAATTCCAATTTACCTATTTCGGCGTTTTTCATGCTCGTTGAGTGAGACCTACGTCAAAAATTTAGCGATGCAAGAGTTGTAGCACCCCTTTAAAATACCAGAAACCTGTATTCTTCTGTGCAGTTCCTGTAGTCTACCCTTCTCGAGACGTAAAAAGGGACCCCTTTTGTACGGCTCCTCTCCGCATAGCACCAAAGAATAAGTGCCCCCTACTCCTCCGGCATAGATTTAAAGACGTGCAGTTTAAACGAAAACTGTGTCTCTATTTGTTACCTCTCCCGTCTTAGCTATTCTTTACGTAAGCGAAGCGTTTGCAACTATAAAAATTGTTTAAAAATTATTCGCACCAGTCGATTTCTATAAAAAATTAACATTGCGGTGCACATTGTCAGGCATTATCTGCTACCTGTGTTACATGCTTCACAAAGTCTTTTAGACCGGTGTTATATACAAGAGACACTTTTTACTAGAGGCAAAAAGTAGGGTAATAATTTTGACCAGTAAGGTTTATTGAATAACAAGGCGCTGAAAGTCTAGACTGAGGCTCCTTGTATAAGATTCCTTTGAGTGCTTCCCTCGACGTTTTCATGACTGGCTAATAGTGGTGTTTCTGTGCTGCTGTCGTCGTTGTTACATTAAATTCAGCTGCAGTCTTGTTAAGTATTTCGTGTCATTTGTTAATTTTTGATCAACGTAAGGACCGATAATAATTATTTTAGCGAATTTTCACATCTCGTCTCACTAAAATGCTCAAAAACAAAGACTAAAGTATTGCACCAGAATTTACTATGAACCACGAGTACCTGACGCGCCAGATCCCGAAAACGCAGAAAAAAGAACAGTAATAAACTGCTCTGATGTTCTGTTTGGTTAAATTTATGGGGTATGTTGTGACAGCAAAACTTTGAGGCTAACATTGACCCGCGACTTCCAAGACTTCCTAACAAGTCGAATTTCCCAAAGGGAGCCTATTTAGAAAAATACATTTAATCAAAATAACTTATAGGGCGAGGGATATCTGGGAACATCGTATTTCTAGTGTAAATTAAATATTTCAGCCATGGCCAAATTACACAAAATATAAAAAAAGTACGATAGCTATCAATAATGATTACATAATTATAAATACCATGATAGTAAATGATATTATGATGAACTGTTGTACTAATTAATCAACTTCTCTCTCCTTTTGAAAAAAGTACACCACGAACTTTTGGTATTTTAGGAAGTTTAAAAGTTACTGAATTTTAGAATTTACCCTAGATGGAACCTGGATCTGTTCGAAGGTTGTACACATCAGTTACGGGATTGTCATCACCTTATTGGTACTTGTGATCGTGGCATTATCCGTACGCATCAAAAAATTAAAGTCGGAAAGAGGTGAGCAGTACTGCTTATTCTACAAATAGTAGGCAGGAAACCCTGGGACAGGTGCTTAGTATGTGTCTCAATTATTTAGTGTGTGCTGTTGCTCTTGAATGTCATTTCGAACTCTGGCTTAGAAGTAGGAAGAATATGTCTAATTTTCACGACAGAGACACGGTCTTAACACCGAGTCAAACACCGATGAGAGAATTTCTTCCACGCTCACTGACTATCCCAACAATGCCCAAAGTCCGAAACATCTACAAGACCGACCCGGAAAATCACGAATGTTCCAAGAACCACCACTCGCTCATTCAAACGCAAAAAAAATTTGCGCAATTATTTTGTTAAAGGATCCATAACCTCCGACCTCCAGCCTGGAACATTTAGATGTTCTCGCAATGCTTGCACCTTCATTAAAAACCTGTACTACTCTAACCCGGACGATCACAACCAACCTACTGTTCACTACTCTAGGGTTCAAACCACTTGCGAAGTAAAACGTTTGCTGGCTCTTTGACATGCAGTTTAACGCGGATTTTCCAGGTGTTTTTAACTCACGTGCCAGTGACTTGTCCTTGACCAAATTCTATTTCAATTTGCGATGCTTGCTTAATCGTCTAATTGGTTTAATTTGTCCCTCTCCTCACACACCACGGTCCTTTGACTGAGTTTTACGCTGACACAGTCAAGAACTAGTTCTCCCAAGTATTAGCTTTCCATTGGATAATAAGATTAATCGGACTGTTTTTCTTGATTTTTGTAGCAGGAAACCAAAGAAATACATGGTAGGTTTATACATTTAATGTTCATCTGTGTTCTTTACAGTGATTTAAATAGAAGCCTATATTTATCTTAGTGTTTTCTCATTACTGGAAATACTTATAATTTTGACTGCATACCAGGAAAACAAATTTAACCAAAAGAAAAGTCAGATAGCAAAACATACCTCACTGATATTGAAAGACTGGAAATTTAAATTACGCAGCTGACAATGTCAGTTCCTGGTAGGAAAATGTGGGTGTGAGCGTAATGGGAGTGGGTCTTGGTTTGGTGGCAGTGAATTTGTATATGAGGGAATTGGTGGGTGTGTGGCCAAGAAAAAGACAAACTCATCGTGTGAATCTCTTTTTTCTTTATCTTTTTTTTCCTTTTTCTCAGTAAATTATATGTATCCATGCAAAAAAGAAATATGTATATGTATTTTTTTTCTTCCGGATTAGTTACATCCATGTATCAAACTATATTTAGCGTCACCAAACTACATTAGCTTCATAGTTATTGTAAGTGACCAATACAAAATAAAGATCTTGCTTATCTTGGACGTACCTCTGCAATTACTGCTTTAGTTTCGGATTGGTTTATGTGTATGAAAGCTTAAAAACATGTCCTTCTTTTTTATCTCAGTTCCGTGTGTCGCAAAAGTATTCAAGAGGAAACGATTGTTATGGTAATTTATAATATTTGACATTAATTACAGTCGAACCTCGCTAGTTCGAACTCGGTTAATTTGAAGTCCCTGTTATTTCGAAGTCAAGCCGAATCCCCTTGGATTTATTTTTTCAGTCAATTACTATCGGCTGTTTCGAAACCCCGCTATTTCGAACTTTTTTTTCGTGTCCCGTGCGACTTTGAAATAGCGGGGTTCGACTGCATTATTCTGTGAAAATATAAATAATCAGTCAGTAGATTTGTAAAGCTCTCAGAAAACATTATGAAGAGTATTAGTTCCGTAATAAGATTGACTAACGAAAATCAGTGTAATTTTAAATAGAAGAAAAGCTGTTAAGAGAGATTTGGGGAGCGAGCTAGTTCAACTAATATTAATGATGGGTGAATAAATATTTATTTACCTTCAGGCTCTATACGGTAACCTTACGAAGAGCGTTTGTTCATATTTGTAACGTTGTAGTAACTCCACCCAAAATTTTGTTTTATTGCCGCATGTCGTCCACAAATGATGTACGAATACTCGAGCCTTGTTCACACGAGTTCAAAGCAGTGTCTCCTGCATAATTATTTTATGAATGAATGCTTTATTTATGCACGATATACAATCCGCAGCATAGCTGGTGGGGTCATAAATTATTCGGCACACCGCTAAGTTAATTAAACTTCACGACGAGTGCAGGCAATTCACAAGCAATCTCATCTATTTGTGACAAAAAGTGTTAACAAAACTTTCTCACAGTATCATTCGAATAAGTGATTTTTAACTCATTGTTTGAAATGAATCGATAATTCAATGACCAATTTCAGACTCCTGTATGGACGAATGAAGAGACCTCCCATACCGTTGAGTCCAATAATGAAACTACTACAAGCACGGAGGACAATGTCACTCAATACCCAAAACCTTTGAGTGAATACATGCCGCTTGTGCCAAGTACCAGGAGCTGGGAAGTTGAAAGAAATAACATTAAGATAATAAAGATTATTGGCAAAGGAGCTTTCTCAAGAGTTGGCAAAGGAACGGCGATTGGTATTCGTGGAACCAACACAGAGGTTACGGTAGCTGTGAAAATGTTAAAAGGTAGAACAAATTATGATGATCAGGAGTACGCTTCGACCATAGAATCTTTGAACTAGACTGTTTTCAAACAATCAAGTTGCCTTCATTTATTATAACTCACCTTATATGCTCGTCAATTTCGTGCACATGAGTATGTCATTTTAATTTATGATGATAGAACACGTAACTTATGATTTGTCGAAAATGATGGTCAGCGCATTTTTCTTAGTCCCAATGCCAACCGCTCACTCAATTCGACTGAGCGTCCTCACCTAGTCGATCAAAAGGAAAACAAAAATGCATTGCGATTCGGCTGTGGTTGGAAGAATGTTTCTCGCCTGTGTCCTGCAATCTCAACTCAAAGTCCAGGCAGCAGACACAAAATTTATACGAAACCACACATGCAACTTAATTTAAGTATTACGTACAAAAATTTTACAAACTGGATGTCATGAACTGACTGTTAGTTGATATTTGAATCTCACCAAGGGTGCTTTTTCGAACGACTATCTACCACGCGTTTGCCTTTCCTGAAATGTGTCTTGAAGCACCTGCTACTTCTGAAACGGATTAGTGTGGCAATAAGGACCTCAATTTTATCTTGCCTTAGAAAACGCTCCAGCTTCAGATAGGAGCGATCTGCTTGCCGAAGTGAAACTGATGAAAACCTTGAAACGTCATCCTCACGTCATTAAGCTACTGGGTTGCGTCACAGAATCAGGTAACATACTGAGTTTCTATATCTCATTTGTTCAAGTGGTTTTTATTTAAACTCGTTGCACAATTTGAGCTTGAATGGACAAGAAACGCTGTAATTGAGAGATGACATAAAAAACGTGAAAAATATAGACGAAATAAGCCATAAAGGTATTATACATTAACACTATGTAAGCCTGAACCTTGATTTGTAAATGTCGATCATGTAGTGCTGTGTGAGATTGTGAGGCCTTATGTATCATAAATGTATATGTTTTGTATGTTCTACAATCACGGACAAAAGTGTTGACACATTCTCCCCTCCCCCATTCAATGTTGATCAATTAATTATTTAGCAACGGTTGTCCTTCACAGTCTTACCGGAATTCTTCCAAATTCAAGCTACAACATTGATATGGGAGGGGGGTGATTAAAAGTAGTTTTCTTTGGAACTGGATGACTCACAGAATGATACTTTTGACAAAAGTATGTATGACATTTAAAGCATGTGTCAACACATTTTGTCCGCGATTGTAGATATATGTTTATTGCACCATTGATTAGAATTTTTAGGTAAACGGCGCATATGATTATAAATTCTCCTTGCGTATGGTCTAAACACGTCACACTGGATCTCTAGTGTTTCTTGTTTCATTGCAGAACCACCAATGATAATCGTGGAATATGTTCCGTATGGAGACCTACTGGGTTACCTAAGAAAGAGCCGAGGACTTAACGACACTTACTACCAGAACCCGGATGCTACACCACACAGCAGCCTGACGTCCCATCAGCTCATGCAGTTTGCCTGGCAGGTGGCCGATGGAATGACATATCTTTCTTCAAGAAAGGTATACGATATAATTTGGGCCTAAACATGGTAAAATTTGCCCACTCTAGACCTATTGTGCTAAGCCTGTTTATCTATCAATGTTTCTATGTTTGCATCAATAAATATCTCGTGAATAAGTCGTGAATAAGAACATTAATTGCAAGTCCTAGTTTGTTTTTACTGACATGATTACCTGTTTTTACAGGCACTTGACCATAATGTTTGTTCTATTCTGTACTCAGATCATCCATCGCGACCTCGCTGCTAGAAATGTTTTGGTAGGTGAAGGAACCAAATGCAAGGTGACGGATTTTGGTATGGCTAGGGACGTACACCAGGATGACATTTATGCCAAGAAAACAGGGGTAAATTAAGTTTTAAGTTTAACATTCAACCTTATATACTATATTACAAACGTTTTATTTGCATTGTTATGAACACTCGGACGTACATTCCACCCACCGAGCAAGGAGGAGAGTAATGTCCCTGGGTTTTTGTTGTATTGAAATATTGCATTAATTTAACTGCCTGTTGTATTTTCTGCGGGATAAGGCCATTAAGGTTTCTGACTAGGTCTTGATGGTCCTATCTCGCAGAAAAATGCAAAACAAAGTAGCGTTCGTAACTAAGTTCTACAGTATTGTTTTCTGGTACAAAAGATGAACACCTTAAGAAATAACGAAATACAATGAAAATGGCAAATACCACGCGAATTTGTCCCTTTTTGTCATTTTTTTCGCGTTTTATCAAAATTTCCTAGAGTTGTCACTTATAATTCTCAAATACCCGTTAAGTTGTGACTGAATTTGAGTGAAACAATCGCTAAACGTTGTCCAAAGAGATGGTGAAAGACCTACTTAAAAAATAAGACTCCAGGAAAAACATCGAGGGTTAACCTTTTCATGTTGCTTACTTTAAATAGGAGTCCAGTGGCATTAACACTATGATTGTTATCAAAACTATTAGCTTCTTAGGGCTGATATTGAAATGTTATTAAAACACGATATGATGATATGATGTACTGAACTTATTCGAACCGAATCGCGGTTTCCTTGGTGAAAGAGAAATCTCTTCTACAGATTGCATTACTTTGTAGCATTCCAAAAGGCCTGTCAAATATTGTTGTTGTTAAAGTACTTTTTGTCTGACTAAAGGCGAGAAATAATGAGGTTTAATTTGATGTTCTCAAAAGCTATCGTTGTTTCTGTTGCTGTGCTTTAAATTGTTCTATTTGTTCGTTGAAATTATTTATGGTGTTAGTAATTAGCAATTTACGAAATGAATAAATCTAAAGAATAGCATATTATGTTCCCGATACATAGGGTCGTCTTCCCGTGAAGTGGACAGCATATGAGTCTTTACTTTATGGAATCTATACCACTCAAAGTGATGTGTAAGTAGCGATTTTCGGTAATTTGTGGTGTCATGTAAGTAATTCTTTCATCGGAATAATTTGTAGTTTCATAATCCTGCTGATCTATGTTGATATCGACCTTTACAGATGGAGTTATGGCGTGTTATTGTACGAGATATTCACTCTAGGTGAGTCAAAAAAGTGCCTTTTGACTTTCTCTCTGCGCTGCTAAAATATGAATTCTCTTAATAAAAAAAATCTCATAAAAATAATAATCTTAATAAAAAAGAGGGGAGCGAGTAGCCCAGTGCACGTCCGAAGGTTACTGAAAATCAATAAAGATAGACGTTGTCGATGTTTGAGTATATTTTAGTTGTTTTGCTTGAAAAAATCTTTAGGCTCCTGCTTCTTCTTGGTTGGTTTTGTTTGTTTAGCTTTAATTTTACAAAATTTGAATTTTGTCGAAGGTGGACGTCCGTACCCCAACATGGATGGTCGTTGCATTGTCAATCGTTTACAAGAGGGATATAGGATGCCAAAACCCTCCCATCTGAATGAGAACCTGTGAGTTACATCTTTAGAATTATAAAGGCGAAATGGAACTTCATTTGGTATTGCTTATCTGATAAAAGCCAGAACGTGTGCTCACCCAAATATATATTATTATACTAGAAATACGATAATCGCAGATACCCCCTCGCTCTGCCATTGATTGGACTTTTACTTTTGTACTGCTCATCCAACAAGAGCAGCCTTTTTTTTACCGAAATGTTGACGCAATCTTTTCTTCGAAGTCGAGTGCTACACGCAAAGGAAGGAGAAAAGGAATGGTGTGTGTTAAACTTTTGTGTTGAAAAGAGTCGATTGCGTGACGCCGTACGTATTTCCCATGGTTGGCAGGTCAAATTAATTCATACATTCTGCCAAGCACGTTCTCAAAGTTTAATACTTAAATTTTGAAGTTGGTCGGCCGCCGTGGTACGGGAAAAAAGGAACACTGATTTTCCAATTTTGAATTCATAGGCAGTACAATTATATAGGCTTCCTGTGCGATTTTTTTACTCTGGACTGCATGCAGTAGACTCAGGCATGCATATTTAATGAGCTCGAATTGTTTTGTATGTGAACCCGCTCAAAACAGCATGATTTCTCCCAGAATCAAAGCAAAACTTGAACGGTTTACTTCAAATTATACACGGGCTTCAGACCTAGTCAAACTTCAAAGGGCTTGTGAACGATTCTTGCTGTAATCATCGCGTGTCAGATTACAGCATTTGTTACAGTTTCAGTCTGAAGAAAAAATAAGACATCTGACTAAATCATTGAAGACTCTAAGTCCCGATTATTTTGAGCGAATACAGTAGCCGAAACTGGCGACAGAAGCGTTTTAAAACAATACTTCGAGGGAAAACGATCAGCATGCCTTGAAGTGATCGAGTTACAAGATATGGGATAGAATATATTTGTGGGCAGGTACAAAACCTGGACCCCCATATGGACCCCTTTTTTAATAAAAATATATATTAATAATTAATATTTATTAAAAATTTCTCATATATAAAAAATTAGGCAATGAAAAGTCACTTAAAAAATAAAATAAAAAAATGAAAGAAGTCCGTCTTTTTGTGATTGCTCCGCTTTGTTTGTCAGCGATTATTTTCTTAATAGCAATTTTTGACTGTATTCAAACCCGAATTGCTAGTACCGAGTGCGACTGGTTCACACGAGCAGGCAAGCGCAAATGCAAATGCAAGCGCAAGCGACTGGTTCACACGGTAAAATTGGTGAAGCAAGCCCAAAAGAATGGAAAAGTTTCCATTATCTTGCGCTTGCTTTACCGTGTGAACCAGCCTTAAAGCCACATGTGTCAATAACAGAACACAAGTCTCCCGTGTGCCAGGATCGGAAAGATCTGATTTCCAGTCGTGCAGCGGTCCCGATTGATGCTTTCAAAGATGCCTGAATATCTGTGTCAATGATATTTTTCTGGACAGCATTTTTTTCTGGGCAGGTACAAAACCTGGACCCCACTTTTTGGACCCCCATTTGGACCCCCATTTTTATGCACAATTTTTTGTTTTATTTTTTTATTTAATATATAATATATTAATAATTAATATTAAATCATATCATCAATAATAACTTTATTAGTATAAATACATTTCTCACTTTTTGTCAGTTTATAATAATATTCTATTAAAAGATATTACGTAAAAAAAACATACCAGACTATTTTGCATTTCGCGCATATAAACGAGGTAACTGTCTGCATGTTAGAACCAGAACAATAACCAGGAAAGACAATAGCCAGACAAGGACCATGTAATGGACCAATGTACTGCA
Source organism: Plumapathes pennacea (assembly GCA_964036295.1). NCBI lineage: Eukaryota > Metazoa > Cnidaria > Anthozoa > Antipatharia > Myriopathidae > Plumapathes > Plumapathes pennacea. The sequence goes on along the minus strand of OZ038463.1, from coordinate 24,331,917 downwards.
TGAGCCAGTTTCAACGCCGCTTCACAGTAGCCTTTAATTTTTGTTTCTATTGCTGTTAGAAAAAAATGCTGTCCAGAAAAATTTGTTGACACAGATATTCAGGCATCTTTGAAAGTATCAATCGGGACCGCTGCACGATTCCTGTAGAGCAGATCTTTCCGGCCCTAGCACACGGGAGACTTTTGTTCCATTATTGTCACATGTGGCTGGTTCACACGGTGAAGCAAGCATAAGAGAATGGAAACTTTTCCATTTGCTCGCTTCACAAATTTTACTGTGTGAACCAATCGCTTGCGTTTGCATTTGTGCTTGTCTGCTCGTGTAAACCAGCTGACTGTATTCAAACCTGAAATGCTAGTACCAAAAAATTGCTATTAAGAAAATAATCGCTGACAAAGCGAAGCAAACACAAAAGGCGGACTTTTTTTTATTTTTTAAAGTGACTTTTCAGTGACTTTTTTATATATGAGAATTTGTATTATTATTACATCAATATTATCATCATTAATAATTATAAATATATATTTTTATTTTTGTTATTAAAGAAAAGGGGTCCAAATGGAGGTCCAAAAGGGGGTCCAAATAGGAGGTCCAGGTTTTGTACCAACCCTATTTTTGTCACGGTGATTGTTCGATTTCCACTGACTGACCTTTGTTGCTTTTAATGTCCTATCTGAATAAGTATCTGAGTTTAACACAAAACGGCGTCTGAAGCTCCCAATTTGCTTTCAAGCGCTGTTCCCTTTGCGGAGCCGTTTCTTCGTTTGACGATTTCGCCTTGCCCGTGCCTGTTCCCTTCTCTTTAAGACGAGCTTCGCGAGACCGTTCTGTTTCAAGTTTTCCAGTTTTCAAATTCATTTTCGTGAACGCAATTACGAAAGGAACGAACTGCCTTATAAGGAGTAGAATAGTTTTCCGTTAGTCTTTACATGAAGTGTTGTCTGCCCCTTGACCGACTGAATGACTGAATGACTGAATGACAGACGAACATTCACTCAATCAAATGCTGTCACTAGTAACCCCTCGCTTTGCTCGGGGGATAAATTTATATTCATACTGGCCAATACACTTCAATATACTTGGCATCTGTTGTTTAAAATGTTGTTGTCGAGGCTAGCTGGTATATTTATTTTAGTTTGGCCATGCTGTACACAGTCTTTAAACGAGAGCATTCAAGTTAACCTAACACAACTATGCTTTTCTAGATATAAAATAATGGCTGATTGCTGGAACAAAACACCTGATGAAAGACCGACCTTTGCCACATTGAGGGAATTGATTGCGAAAATGGAAAAGAATCACAGAGTACGTTTGATAGTATAACTGACGTTTCTAGCGCTAGCCCTTCAGCAAGAGAAGATTGTTTATAACGGATCGATAAATCAGGAAAACCATATTACTTTTTTCCCGAAATTTTGACTGCCTCCATATAAAGTGACCCAAAACAATAGCTTATTTCCATATTAGGATCTGGAACCTGAACGAGCGTTAGAGACACTCACACACTCAGACGGAAGTACGGAACGCGTATTATTGTCTTAGTGGTAGGGAGTGTAGTGGTAGTAGACTTTTTATAAATGTTATTTTCATGATCATTATTTTTACTGTCGTTCATTAGTAGTCTTGTCTATACAAAATAGCATACTCACGTGCAGAAATATATTTCTCCACAGACGTACATCAACATGAAGGATTACGACAGTTCTTTGTATTCAAATGTGGAAGAGCTGAACGAAATGTAGAAGTCAAAGATGAGCGTTTCCCTAGCAAATAGGAAACATGTTCACTAACATTACTGGTATTGGTACAAAAACTAAAACATAATACGATATTTGCAGATATCCCCTTGCTTAGAGGATTCTAGACTACGTAGCAAGCGTTTCCGTGTAAAAGAACTTTTTCGATTTTTGATAGCGCGAAAACTAGGACGAGTGCTAAAAGGACGCGGGGGGGGGGGGGGGGGAAGGAGGGTAGTAGCGAGAGAAGGAAAACTCCCTTGTCCCATTTTTGCGCGGCCAAAATCGTCTTTGTCAAAAAGTCTTCGTATGCTATTCGTATCGAAGGGAAACGTTTGCTACGCAGGCGGCGAGGATTAGAAATTGTCACTGTCTCATGTGATTGTGTGGTTTGTTTAGCAAATGACGTTCCGGTTGCGTCCGAATTAAAATAAGCCCAGCCTGGCAATAACAACCACACCGGGGAACATTGTTTTTCCGAAATATATCGCATATTCAAATTTACTGCTCTAAAAATCTACTGTAACTTGGTTTTCCGCAATTTTTCCGCTGTCATAAAATGAAAAAGCCTGGAAATTAATTCTAGTAGTGCGTCACTGTGTACTTTTGCTGTTTACTTCCTCCAAAAGTTTGTTTTAGATTGATTTCTCTAAGATCAAAAGATCCGAGAGCTGTAACTCACTAAAATGGCAGGCCATGAAAAGTTCAGGAATTGTAGTATTCTCATTGAAATCACTTCCAAAATTTTGGCACCACTTTACCATGGGATTGGGGACAAGTTTTCGTAGCCACCTCAACAGTAAGGGCCCGGTCGCACTAGGAATTTTAGTCGATAATAACTCAGCATCGAGAGCAATACGAAGGCTTCTTCAATGTTCGGTAGCAACTTGCTGACATACATTTCTGGTGGCAGGCGCTGTTTGCACTTTAAATGATGCAAATGTCGACATTAATGTCATTGAAGTTACGAGTGCGACCGGAGCCTAAGTCAGCGTTCTAATCTACTCATAGTGATTTGCATATGAAAACGTTGTGCCTTTTCCCTTATTATGACCATTATGGTAGTACTGTGTGGCATGAAATTTCGCGGAAATCTAGCTATTCGCGGAAATTTGATCCTGCGAAAGGAAAAATCCGCGAAAATTTGCTCCATTTATTTCGATTACTGAATTTCAATTGTATTGACTATAAACAATATACCTTCTTCAGCAGGAACGTGCCCGAAATCCGCAAAAAATTGTTGCCAACAGTAAAGCCTGAAATCCAAATTCGCGAAAATTTGTTCGTCCAATCCGCCAAAACAGACTCCCACAAAAATTTCAAACCACACGGTAAGTAGTTAATTGCATTTAAAACAAGCAAGTTGGTCGCTGATTTTTTTGACCGATGTACACTTACTTGCATGCCGAACACTATAACTTTTGGAAACTCTAGGCCTGTTTTGTTTTGCACTCGGCTTACGAGCGCTGATATATTATAGACTGAATGCGTGTTCCGTCCAGGGCGATACTGCTGTAGTAGTTTTAGCAGTGTTTCCTTCCTTTCGACGTTATTTTATTGGTGTTTTACGATTTTGCACCGGCGAAAGTGACCTAAACTCGAACTCATCAAACGCCACCATTGAGAGATTTGGTCGCATAGCATCCATCGCAAAGTCTCGAGTATTATTAAGGAGCAGAGACCGAAAAAACAAAAGGTAGCCATGGATTTTTTCCCTTGTAAATAAGCCCACTATGGTAATCAAATTATATTGACTCAGTCATTTTGCCTTTTGATCGGTTAATTCTTACATGGACAGCCTCTTAAGAGAAGGTGTCTGTAAAAATCGAACGGCCAAACTCAAAAAATCGAAATCGCTCATATCTTTGTCAGTTGTAGGCATCAGTAAGTAAGAAAAGACATTCCAAGCCCTAGAGCTAAAAAAATATGGAGATTTGCGAGCGCTGAAGGCTCAAGCACCTATGGGGTTCTGGGGGCATGTTCCCCTGGAAAATTGTTTAAATATTGTCTTTAGAAATGGCATTTTCTGCACTTTGAGAGCATTTTTCAGTGAAATTCCACTGAAGTTTCAAGCAGCATATATTATAGGAAGATTTCGGAAAAAATCAAGAGATCGGGAGATTGCATCAAAAATCGGGAAGGTTGGAATGTCTGAAAGCGAGATAAATACTACGATATAGTTAATTGCTCTCAATAGCTAATAGTTGAATGTTTCATTAATTGAAGAAAGCTGGGGCAGGTTAAGGGGGTTTGAGAGCCATAGGCGCAAGCTGCAAAGGGGTCTTGGGGTATGCTCCCCCGGAAAATTTTGAAATCTAGATTCCCTGAAACACCGCTTCCTGCATTTTCAGGGTTTGAGCAGAGGTGTTGATCGAATCTGAGTATTATTTGCTTTATCGTTTAAAAAGTTTTGCGCATCCCCTCCTGATACCACTTCAGAAATTAATATTCCCCCTTTTAACACTGGAAAGTACTATACTCTCACATACTGTGTAAATAACGCGAAGCGCCTCGTGATTCCACAACATTTTGACCATGTAAAGGCGTAAATCGTGGTAAAAAAGAGTCCACACCACGGCAAACCAGTGGAAATTTATTAAATTTGCTGAACAAAAAGTTATGGAAATCATAACTTACATACAGTTCACACTGTGTGTAAACACATTCATACGGAAATTAAAATTTACACATTTTACAAGGGTCCCGCTAGTTTTCTATGTTATACACTAAGCACCCGTCCGTTCGTCCGTGTGTCTGTAACGCTCTTTGCTAGGCCTCCTCATAAAAAAAATTCAGTATGGCTGCCACATGTGAGTGAAAGAAACGCGTTAAAATTTTCGGCATTTCCATCGACGAAGCGTTCTGATAGACGCCGAAAATGAGTTCAGAAAGGTAATGTGAGCTTGAATCCTGTTGGACAGAAGTGGAGTGTTCGAAGTGGTGTTCGAGTATCGCTTGACTGTTAATAGTCCCACAACATGGTGACGAGCAGGGAGCAAATCTCATCGAAGGGGAAGTTGAAAGACCGCCAAAACTCAGTCCAAGTAATCACTAGGTACAAACATAGCCTGGCTTTCAAGTTTCTTTATGCTGCAAGGTAACGCGGTGACGGTATTTTAATATGCGATCGTAAACAGTAATGAAAGTGCAGGAATGATATTTTCTCGTTATATAGCCGGATCGAAATGTCCTCGCTTTCTGAATTTGTAAACAGTGTTTATCGCTTAACATTAAATAGCTTTATCTTGGTTTGTATTTCAATATTTCTTGGTTTAGTCGTGTCAGCATGACGTTTCCCAACTGAGAAATACCTGAATAAATTATTAATTGCAAAAACACTCGTATTTTACGGGGTCCCACTAGTTTACATAGACTTTACACAATATGTAAAACCTGTTTTGGGGGAATTTACACATTATATGTTTAACTACGAAGTGCGGATATTTACATGGCAATTTACACACAGTTTACAGAATGTGTAAATTTCGTTTTAAATTTGCACATTGTGTAAATGGGTAGACAGCGTGTAAATTTCACTTTACAAGCAAGAAATGGGTTATTGCTTGTGACGACACAAGCTTTAAAATGGACTTTTTTTTTATTTTTTTTATTTTTCTGGGTTACAAATTTGCATGCGGTGATTGGTTCCTATTATCATGTGATTTGTGATGACGTTGTGATCAAGTGACTTGGCGGGCGAGCAGTTTTGCCATTTTGAAGACAGCAAGTTGCTTTCCTTAGTTGGCTCTGTGGATTATTTTATGGACCGCTCATTGCTCGCGGGTGTGGCCCCGGCGAGCTTAAAAATGGAGTTTTTTTTTCTTCTGGGTCGAGAATCAGCACACGGTGATTGGTTCATATGATCACGTGATATGCGATGACGTAGACCGCCGCCCGGTTGGCTCAGTTGGTTGAGTGCCGGTCTTTCGTGCGGGAGGTCGCGGGTTCGAACCCCGGCCGGACCAGCACTCAGGGTCTTAAAATAATTGAAGAGAAGATGCTGCCTTTGTTTCTAACAGCAGATGGTAAGATCTTCACTTGGCTCGGCTGACTACGTAAAATGGCGGTCCCGTCTCCCTATACTTCTATACTTGATGACAGGGGGACGTAAAAGAACCACTGAGGACGTAAACAAATCTCTGGCAGTGACCACCCTCAGTGCCTGTTCTCCACAGTAATATGGCGAAGTCAAATTGTCGCTGAAAAGCCCCTTGAGGGGAGCATCAATAAAAATATGTATGTATGTATGTATGTAATTGACTTCGCTAAACAACTCGAGATGTGGCCAGTGAATTGCTCGTTACTTGTGTGTAAAAGTTAACTGCATCCCATCCAAACTCAACACCATTGGGCTCTGTGGGGCACGGATAAATTGGATTTTAGGGAACGATTTTGGCTTGCGTTCTTTAGTTCACCGCGGAAGCTTTGAGAATAGCCGTAAACTAAATGTTTGATGGATACCGCTCGGGGATTGCAAATTTCTCTGTCGCCGCTAAATATTTAGTCCCGACGAAACTTTCTGTGGCGGCACGAAATACTTCTGGGAAGATAACAGGCCGAAAACGGAAACCAAAGCTACGATGAGCTTTAGCCGCAAAACAATGGCGATTTATGCTTTACTTTGTACATGACATCTGTTGCCTCATAAAATTCTTCTGCTTATCGTACTTTGCCTGTTGAAATGTTTCTTTCATTCGATCATGTAGCCTTTGTTTCGCAATGGTCATTGTATACCAGATATGAAAAATACACCGAAATAGTCCTGAGCATTGAGTTTGCAGTTCACAAATGACTGAACACACTGTGAACAAAACCGCAATAATATTGACGTAAACAAGTGTCGTGTTACATTCCTCGCTTGTTACAGAACACGAAAACTCGAAAGCATGATAGAAGAAACGTATTCAGTTAATAAAAGAAAACACAAAAGTATTGAAGCGAAGGCTGGATTAATCGTGGCCTCTCGTTAGAAATAAGAGTCGAAGTCAAACTGTCAAAAATCAATTGTGCATAAAAAGATATGTCACACATTCTCAAAATGCAGGGTCGCTCAACCTTTAAGAAGCAAGTGTATGAGTGTTGTAATGATAATTTATAGTTTAATCAGGTTTCATTTGAGCAAGGTGTCAACAGCCAAGTTCTCTATAACTGTGTGATATTTTTCTGGTGAGAAACTGGAAGTCTCTCTTGGGAGTTCCACTCTTGTCCCTACTTTCCATTTTAGTATATTCTGGTCTCGACGCAACTCACGCCGCGAGCTCACTGGCAATGCCAGTCTAGTCTTACTTACAAACGCATACGCCGGCTGCGGTAGACCCACACTAAATTTCATTGAGCGGTTTTGGCTTGGGTCGGTCCGTTCAGCTTCAAAAGCCATATTGAAATCCATGAAAGCAAATGCAATGAACTTATCAATGAACTCATGGCCAGAAATAGCGGACACGCATGCGCATTAGGGGCTGCAATTTTTTTGGCTTTCAGTGTAAACTAAACAAGAGACTTTACTATGAAGATGGACACAAAAATCATCGTACCTTTGAACTAGAGACTAAATAGCAAGCTGTTCAACCGGATTCTCTTATAATACAAGGATACCGAAAATATTAACACAAAATCAGTAGCTGTCCATATGTACTTCTTGCGTTTTTCCAATGTAAAGATGCAAGACACGTCTAAGAGACAACAGTATGGCAGACAAGCTGAAAACGGCATACTGGATGAGAGTAACTGACCATTTTGCCTCGAAGTTGTTGAAATATCGAAGCTGTTCAATCGGTTTTTACTTCGAGAAAGGTCATTCTTCTGAACAAACTTATTGGTAACCCTCGGCACTTTGTATCTCTTGCGTTTTTGGATTATAAAGATGTGTTTTGGTGAATTTAGCCGCACAATCACTCGATGCGCACGCTTAGTGAAGCAAGGTTCGATGCTACTCACGATCGGTTCCAGCTCCCTCTGATCGGCCCCGGCGATCGACCAAGTTGTTCAAAACAAACTGTGTAGCCTTGTGAGTGAACCATCCTTCAAAGTGAGTTCAGGATTTGTTTTGGGAATTTAATGGAGCTTTGAAAGAGACGTCGCGAATCGTGGCGCATAAATACGGTTGTTCAAGAACGGGCAAGGAAACTCTGTCTAACAAAGCAGGAGCTGTTTTAATACCGCTAAATTGTAAGCCTTGTTCATCCTTTCTTCTAACTTCAGCACAGAATTTGCAATTAAACTACAGCACCAAGTTTTACAAAACTGACCGTGCGTGTCACCAGTCGCCATGTTTAAAACATTTCAGCTTTTTCATTCGAGGCATGCTGTTTCCAATAATCACTACGATCTCGGAACAGTTTTTCAGCAATCGCGAAGCGATGAGTGCGATATCGCTTTTTCGAGTGAAATTTGACGTGGAATTCACTCGTCAGGCAGTGAATTTTTCTTGAACCGCATAAGTCAAAGAAAAACAATGAAATTATGTTTTCACGCTTCAGCGCGCGAGAAAGCCATTGCAAAGTCAACTGTCAAGAACCAGCGAATTAGGAATCAAGTTGAGATTCAAGATCACAGTCAGTGTTATTTGAACCTTGTGGTGTGACCAATCTTTGCTATAAATGCCCTTTATAGGCAAGAAAAGTTCTCTTCAACAAAACCTATTCCACTTATAAATTCATAACAAGAAATCTGGAGACAAAATCTTTGTCATTGAACATCGATGTTCAAGCACATAAATTGGTGCCGACAACTGAAAGAAAAAACTTGCGTGAAAGAGCCCAACATTATTGCAGTGGGAAGAAGAGACTTGTTAAGGACAACGCAATTTACCTTCTCAAAGGTCGCATCTTGGACTTCATGGCCAAACTCTCTCCCGGGGAAACCTCGACACTCTCTAAGAAGATCTTTCTTTTGTTTTATAGCAAGACGCCTCAGTTATGTAGCTCGTAAGTCGCTGTTGCCACCAGTGATCGATCTTCTAAAATCTTCTACTGATCTCTCCCGCCACAGTGTTTTTATCGTGGCAGATCCCGACCACTGCCTAATTAAACTGATACGGTACGACTGAGGAAATTGTTGTCAGACGAGTGTTTGACGAACTGCGCGAACTGTGAGAAATACTTTGTAGGGAGTCCGCTATGTCCGGATTCTGAATACTTCTTTTCAGTTTAGTTTCATAAGGTACCGGGGACGAGATGCTGTGCAACTGGAGATAATCGACTTTCGCATTAGCCGCCAGAGTTGTTTTTGGTGGAACGGGGCCCGCTGACAATGTTGCAGGCTCAGAATGTCCGCTATTTCTGGCCATGGAAAGAAGGCGAACCAAAAATTGTTTGCTTGTTCGCGCCTTCAACAAAAACACTGCTACCATATTGAACAAACAAATAATCAAAAACAAATTTCCTAAAGGCGCCGTTCTGCTGAATTAAATAAGGCCAAAATAGTGACGAAGGCCAGAACGGAACGACCAAAACGCCTTGAGAGTGACAATTAAGAAAATGCATGAGAACGCGAGGGATCAAATAAACCGGGGAAACAAACCAACAATTTTCCTGAGCCCAATCGAAGGCAAGAGAGTCTACGCCCAAGCTACCACGTTGATAAAACAACGAATAAAACCTAGGAACTTTAGTATTAACGGAATTGGCAAAACAGTCGACTGTAAAGGGTCCCCAAGTGGAATCAACAGCCCGAAAATACGAATCCTTGATACTCCAGTCGTCGAAATCGACAATCTTGCTCAAATAATCAGCAACTTCATTCTCTGAACGCGGAATCCACTCAATATCGATAATAACATTGTCTTCCTTAGAAAGCCAGAAAATGTCCATGGCGAGCTTATGCAGGTGAGCCTTAGTGCTGCCCGACTTACAATAGTAGCAACGCCCTGGTTATCCGTGTACCACTTCACATAGTTTTCTTTCAGCAACTGGACAAAACTCTGCAATGCGTGTTTGACAGACATAAGCTCTCTCCATGTGAAACTTTGTTGCATTTCAATCGCGTCCCAGTTTTTGTGCGAAACTGGACTATCATTCATACATATAAAGGCCGCACAACCCACCTTACTAGCGTCGGAATAAACAACCCGCGAAGGTAAGAGATATTTCCTCCATACAGGTCTAGAATTTAGGCTCTACAAATGCTCGTGCCCGGCAAAATTTAAGTTCTGTGAGAACATCAGAAGTTAGAGTTAGCAGCCACGTGGAATGCATCCTGAGGAGACTTAAAACGGTTTTGAACAGCACTCCGAGATTACTTACGCCCACGAAGCTTGGAAAGCGCCCTTCTTTCTGCTGCTCGAAGTTTCTTTTCATCCTCTGAATCGTCAGCTAAGTCGTCGGATTCGTACTCTTCAACCACCGTCCAACCAGCCGGACTCTTGTCGGCAAAGCGTATAGCTTTGTTGCGCTTGTTCAGCAAGGCTTTGGCGTTTCCAGTTCTTGATTAACTCCGGTTAAGTTGCCTTCCAGCAGATGAGCGGATGCTGAGTTAACCGAGTCCAACAAACTCGAATTGAATTTAAACTGCAACTTGTTTTCCTTGAACTGAAAACTGCTGGCAGCCTTCTCTTCTGTTTTCAATTTCTTGATCTGAGAGGTAGTCGCAAGTTCCTTCTGCTGGAGACCGCAGAGATTGCTCTTTGCAGCTTTATGTAAAATAAATTTCCCAGAAAAACGTGTGTTGTTGTATCCAGTATTGAATGGCTTGAGACCCGAAGAACATCCCTGCAGCCAACACTGAGAACCTCACCTCACTTCTACCCCCCCCCCCCCCCCCTCCCCATATTACATCAGATCCTGCTGAGAAGCCACATAAGGTGCAATGAGGAGATGAGCAGATCCCATTTTCTGGGGTCCCATTCCTAATTCTTGGAGAGAAACTCTTTGAATGTCATTATGGCAAGGACAAGAATGTACACACATAATGCTGCGTTTTTCGCTCGGTTTAATCCAATCTCGTACCCAGAGCCTCCGATGTCTTACGCGCATGTCCGACGAAATTAAAGGCTCTGGGACAAAGCTGACATACGCGTTGCGAATGTTGGTGACGTCATCAGTCCGTTCGCTTGTTTATCTAGGACGCTCCAATCCAGTTAAATACGGAATGAAATCTTCCTGGGATTGGCTGCTGGTGTAATTTTTTGGAAAGTTCCTCTCTGGGACAAGAGCAACGAGTATCCCTCCGTCGTAATTCGTCCCAGTGGTGACGGCAAACTGGATCATTTTCTCGGAGCCCAGAACCTTTGGCCAGTCCTTCGGACAAGGAGTAGAACGTTCCTTTTCATTGCTCTGCTTGACCGGTCCTTTCACCTTGAGTATATTGTCCTTTTATACCATCTACGACTTTCACGGAACGCAGCAGTACCACGGCCGCTATGGCGATGAAAACACTCCGGCAAGGACGAATTTGTTTTGCAATTTTCACCACGGTTTGGACTTTTATCTTGTGGAGCCGTTTTCAGATTATTACTATTACATAAATCGAATACTCATGACTCTCATACACACATTACTGTATTGTGTAACGCTTTTGAACTTACAGTAATGGCGATTTCTAACCCTTGTATTAATCGAACCTGTGTACAGCGATTTGCGTTCGTAGGTGGTTTGTCTTTTCATGGAAACGCATCTGAAACCTGGGAGAGTTTTTGGATCAAAATGTTTACACCAGCAGTCGCAATTGTACTTATACTTTCTGTTTCATATAGGTAGGGAGCGTAAGCGTAAGAAGAAGGAAGAGTTCGATGAGGTGATGGAGCAAGCGAAAAGTGTTTTGGCCGATCTTGACGAGAAGAAAAAAGCACAAAAGAGCACAAAAGCAAAAAAGAGGGCAAACACAACCCTTTACTTTTTCAAAGATCCTCCTGTCACAGGGAGGCCAATAACTCACTGTGAATACAGGCCAAAAGGAGCCCCAAGAAAAGATCATGGGCAAGACTTTCTTCAGTACTGTTTCGGTTGCAGTGTTTTTATATGATCTTTTGTCTGTGTAATTGATATTTTATACTGAGTGTTTGAATTACATTATGCTTATGTGTGTAAGTAAATGTACAGTAGGGTATACATCTACATAAGTATACATGTGTCAGTGTGCAAAGCAGTTTGTGTTTCTATATTCCTTATTCACAGCAAAAAAGTCACTATTTATATTTATGTCATAGTGCTTTTGATGTGCCTATTTATATGTATATTATATACTTATATTTGCATATTTGCATATTTATTATTTTTTCTTTAGATGATATGACTCATGGTAATGATGATAAAGCCACCTCAATGAGCACAGTTTCAGCTGCAAGTATGTCTGTGTAAAATGATACTCTATCTTAGTGGAGAGATACTCAAGTAGTGGCAGTGATGACAATAAATAACCTTACTTTCTCATTACCTGAATTAAATCCCATATGGTCCAGTGGTTAGGATGCGATGCAATCTTCAGCGTCGAGGCCCGGGTTCAAGTCCCGGTGTGGGATTTTCCGTCCTCTTCTAACTTCTTCTTCCTCTTCTTCATCTTCTTACAGAGTAAGGACTTTGCATAGGAGCAATACTAAATAAGTAATGATAAATATATTATGCAATAAATTATTATATTTTATGGCCCAGAGAGTAGCTGCATGTTCATTTCATAAGCAATGAAAGAGTCATTTAAATTAAAATTTGTTATAGAAAAACTTAGCCCCCTTTTGACTTACTTAAAGCAGCAGATGTACTCCTCAAAGAGTGGGAGACTAGGAAGGCTCCACTCCATCAGAGATGGAATAAATGCACAAGCAGTTTAAATGAAAGCCAGGCAGACCGCCACAAAGATGTTTTAAATACCATACTGTCCACCCATGCAGTTGCTGACAGCACTTGTGACATATGTAATAACAACAATGCTCTTATTTGTTGTCACCATAGCCACAAGTATAAGAGACTTTGTGGCCCTTGTGATCAAACTGTTCATGAGTTTTTACCATTTCTTGACCACAATATAGCTGCTGAATGCTGTTTTAGACCTGTTCCATCCACAGGTTCTTTGGATTGCAATGGAAATTGGGTGACAGTAGGTTATTTCACCTTTATAATAGTCATCACATATTATAATTACAACTAAATAAATATATTATATTATTATATTACTATGTTATAAAAATTGTTGTAAAACAAAATTGGGTGGCTATATTTAAAATTTAGATTCCAACCTATTATAACCGTTTTATTCCCGTATATTTTAATCGCCCATAAAAACTTAGTATACACTGCAATTTAAGATCATATCAAGACAGTACATGACATAAATATGATGGAAATAGTAAATAGGTGAAAAATTATACACTTTGCATTCATGCATGTTTGACACAGTCGCCATGTGGTAAATAATGCTTAACTATTTAATACAAAACCATATTATGGCATTGCTTTTTGTGTGAGTTTATTCCTGTGATATGTTTATTTCTCATGTAGAGCGGTACCTATGTAATCTATGTATGCCTAATTTTTGCTCAACAGAAGAGGCAGGATTGATTCGGCTAAAAGAGCTGCTTTCCTCACGAATCACGCAGGGAACACTTTTGTAGTGGCCTGCTTCTATGAAAAAGGCCTATTCTCGCGCTATGCATTACCAAAACAAAACGTTGTGGGATATGTTATAACCTTCCCCTTGTAGGTCATAAGTGGGAGGTACGCTGTAGTATCCAAGACAACGGATGTTCTGAGTGGTGAAGCGAGTTCCTACAACCTACAGGAGTTCCTGTCTGCCCTTCCTTTTGATGACTAGACCAGTAACGGTGGAATGATAATGAGGACCTCGTTATTGGACTATTATTTAAAACATTTTTTTAAAACATTTTTTTAAAACATTTTTTTAAAACATTTTTTGAAAGCTAAACTAGTGAGAAGCACGCGGTGCGAACTTGAGTTGTAAAACTTCTTTAATTCTCCAACACGTTTCGTCTGACTATCGCAGACTTCACCAGGGAGTTTTAAGGTGGTGTTACACTGGTCGATTTGCAACGCCAATTTGCTCCAAACTCACGCAACGGTGTTGCAAGTTTTTGAATCGCTTTCAAAAACTTGCAACGCGTTGCAGCACTGCAAACATCGCGAAAAATCGTCCGCAACGCGGTGTTACATCTCAACGATTTTTAGCGCAACATCGCATCGTTGCAAATCGACCAGTGTAACACCAGCTTTACAATAGTTACAAATGATGCCTTTTATATACCCACTTCGAACACGTACAGCGATCGTGGGGAGAAACAATCCACCTTTTACGGCATGTGCGTAAAGGAAACAGGCGATACTCCCTAAACAGTGAGTGACATAGGCTTGGGGGCCACAGTTTTAGCGCTAAGAAATAATTGCATAAGGTTGGGGAATGCTGTCTATGGTTCCGCACGTAGCAGCCTTCAAATCCGCCTTTTTTTCCCAGTAGAAGCCGCAAATATGCTAGAAGGTTCTGTTGATGTTAAGGTAGATGCTCCATTGCCAGTAAGAATTTAAGATCCCCACATCCCAAGCACATTGCTTGACACCTTGCGCAGTTTTTTTTTTTTTTTTTTTGCATCCCCGCAAGTAGCATTTGCTTGATATATATTTGAGGGGAAGTCAGATTTGTTTGCTATAGCGTAGGTTTTGGTGACTTAGTCTATTGGATTCTCATCTTCATCATGAGCTCGGAGGTGGCGCGCTACTTGTTTCGGGCCAATTTCCTTCAATCAGTCGTCCGGCATCGGTTGCCGGTAATGAATTGACAAACTGTACCCATACCCGAACGTCAAGCCCTCAGAAATCTTGAACCTAATTACTTCAGTGCAATTAATGCTTAATAAATGCTCATGAGGAACTCGAAGGTGTGAGCGCTCTTGTTTTCCTTGGAGCAAGAATGTTCTTGAAGAATTCGTAAATTCGTAGAAATCTTTATGCAGACATACACCTCACGCCTGGCTTGACAATATTACGCCAACATCCCCTAGTAACGTATTTATATGTCGGTTGGCCAACCTACTATTTGCAAGAAGTAGTCAAAATAATTTCTTATTCCCTTGGTGATATCAGTGGGTTTCAATGTAGCAAAAAAATTTACAAAAGCTACAGTGTTATGACTGATTATTTATGTTTATTATGATAACGCACATATGACGAACGACCGTAAATTGTGTTCGAGAGGGACGGAGAGCAGGAACCCCTAATATTACATCCATAAGCATTCTAAATCTTCATCACGAGAAATCTCAGTAGAGTCTAACTCCCTAGCGTATGGTATAAATGCTGAAGACCAAAACGTTTTATGCGATTTTGCCCGTATTTCGGTCAATGTAGTACCTAATAGTATGAAATTTCATCCGGTTCAAAGCAAGAAACATAATTTTTTTTCATAACTGCTGTTTGATCGCCTTCTTTTTCATTTTTATGCGAATTTGTCCTTATTTCCTGCACTGTAGCGTCTAAAGTC
Source organism: Plumapathes pennacea (assembly GCA_964036295.1). NCBI lineage: Eukaryota > Metazoa > Cnidaria > Anthozoa > Antipatharia > Myriopathidae > Plumapathes > Plumapathes pennacea. The sequence goes on along the minus strand of OZ038463.1, from coordinate 24,316,762 downwards.
AACGAGTCTCATCCGGTTCATTGCAAAAAACGACTATTTCGCATACATCGCTCAAATCCATTTTCTACGCACTATGTGGTTCTTCACATGTTTTGCACACTGTAGCGTTTGAATAAAAGGTATTTCATCCTTCTTTCGAGCAAAGATTGACTAATTCGCACCGTCAATCCTCACCCTACACCCTTGAAAGTAAATACCAACAGTTTATGAGACTACACAATCAGGTAGTTACAAACGCTATATTTGCCTGAAGTATATCGTATGTGAAATATACATACCGTAAATCGCTTCAGGATTGTCCAAACTCTTCCTAGCACAACATGAACAAGGGTTAACGATGCCGTCATTTTTGGTTTGGGAGGGGGTTGGGGTTGGGGAAAAAATGTCGTGGCTGTGACCAAGCCGTACTTTAAAAAACGCAATTTATGATCAACTCAAGCCATCATTCTTCTCGAATTTAACAAATATCTCTCTCGCTTGACCTTTGACGTTCACCGATGTCGTATGAGCGCATGCATCTTCTCCAACGCGGTAAAAAACTGTTTTTGATCGATTTATAAATGAGAAATGAGTGAGTTTTGTATGTCAAACGTTCAATTGATATATCATGCTTTGAAATTATAGTGGCCTACACAGCTAGATATACTGCAACTATAAAAAGCTTTTGGTCGAGCTGTGCGACATGTACCACCCTCTAGATACCTTGAGTTTTCCATGCCGCGCCCACAATAATTTACAGGAAATGTCATTTGGGTGGGGGAAATGTTTGCATCAAAACCGGCGCCCCTTTCATATATTCTTTCTCCATTTTGATAAGATCGGTTCTTTCATCTGTTGAACTCACTTTGTTACTGGTTTCGTTTTCATATTAGTATTTTGTTTAACTTTGGAAGTCTACAACCTTTGCAGTTCATATGTAGTACTATTTTTTGCCTCGGATGTGTGCGATCCACGCACACCAAGCAGCTTATACTTTCTAATAATATACACTTAATATCTGAAAATATGACATTCCGCTTGAGGTAGCTTTTCTGTTTTCGGATATAATTTTCGAGTAGATAAAGCCTAGAAAAGGCTTCAAACTATGACCATCTACAATTTATTCGCGGCAGGATATTTTGCGTCATGATTTACATTTAACACTTATTTCGAAAATTACTTCAACAATATAAAAAATCAAATGGTAAACCTAAAAGGTGGTAACGGTAGAAACGGTACTTCATCGTCGCAGTTGTCTGACGCATCATCATCTTCGGCAAGTACGCCAGTGATGTTGCCTTGAATTACTGCAGGGTCGTTCTCAGTGCAAGAGTATTTCAATGCTTGTACTGCCTGGAGAGGGAAAGGAGGACATATAGACCCTGCATCTATGTCATTATCTACAGTTCTATGGCTTCCTCTCCCTCTCCGTGACGCTCATCTAGCCCACAGCATGTTTCACGTTTTTAAGTTGTAAAATTCCGTGAAATTCATACCGTATCAACTTGCATGTTACTCGCAATGACTGCATAACTCGTAAGTGTATCACTCATTGGTGGTTCAAGTATTTTTTATAACTGAAACGAAGCATAGCGTACACATTAGACAACCACGTTTTAGCTCAGAGTGCTACTAAGACTTATAAAAATGCAAATGACGGCAGCTACATTCATTTGCTCATTCGTATTTTATAGGCTTTATTCTTTATTACGAAGAAACTGTAACGAGGAGTTGTCAAACGAATAGTATCGACATGTTGGCCATTGTCAAATATATTATCAACTTTTTTTTTATGAATTATGTACTTTCTCACTAACCTCCCGACTTAAGATCGCTTTAGTCCAGTCTGACAATTTCTTCTGAATTGCAGGAATACGGATATCCGAGTAAAATCGTAGAAAATTAGACATCTCAGTCTTTAGCAAGGGAACCCCTTCCGTCCATCTATCATGGATTTGAAAGGCATCCACAATTCTACTTTTTACTCTGATTGGAATTTCTAAAAGAAAAAAAATCATTCTTATAATATAAAGTAATACATCTTTATTGATAACATTGGCACATGGGATTTTTAAGTGTACATTATTGTCATTGACTTTTGACAAATTTGATGGCTCTTAAAGGAGCCGTTCGTGAATGCTGAGGGAGTTATGTAACCCAGGACTACTGGACCTAAAAGTTCCATCCAGCTCCCGTCACTGCCATCTCAAATTCTGGTCAAACAGGCAACTCAAGTCTTCCATATTTTCCAGGGAACATGGATTTATCTCGTGACCACAGCAGTTGCACACAACAATATAGTTGCTGAATTCGAATCGGCCTGACAATAAAAAAAAAAAAAAAAAAAAAAAAGAATAAAAAATAGTTACTTCAAGTCACATAATCTTCCACTATATGTAGCTTTTCATGACAACTTCTGGAAACCAATAAAAATATATGTTCAACAAAACTGATATACTAATCATTAGGAAATCATCAAACATCAAGATTATCCTGTATTGTATACACTGAGTTTACTTACTAGAAATACGATAATCGCATATACCCCCTCACTCTGCCATTGATGGGACTTTTACTTTGGTAACTCCCAATAAGAGTAGCCTTTGTTTTACCGAAATGTTGACTCAATCTTTTCTTCGAACTCAAGTGCTACACGCAAAGGAAGGAGAAAAAGAATGGTGTGTGTTATACTTTTGCGTTGAAAAAAGAATCGATTGCGTGACGAAGTACGTATTTCCCACGGTCGGCACGTCAAATTAATTCATACAGTCTGCCAAGCACGTTCTCGAAATTTAATACTCAAAGTTTGAAGTTGGTCGGCCGTCGTAGTACGGGAACTGAAAGGAACACTGATTTTCCAATTTTGAATTCATAGGCAGTACAATTAAATAGGCTTCCTGTGCGATTTGTTTTTACTACCGCATGCACCAGACTCAGGCATGCATATTTAATAGGCTCGAATTGTTTTGTATGTGAACCCACTCAAAACAGCAAAATTTCTCCCAGAATCAAAGCAAAACTTGAACAGTTTACTTCAAATTATACACGGGCTTCAGACCCAGTAATACTTCTAAGGGCTTGTGAACGATTCTCGCTGCAATCACCGCGTGTCAGATTACAGAAAAATAAGACATCTGACTAAATCATTCAAGACTCCAAGTTCCGATTGCTCTGAGCAAATACGGTAGCCGAAACTGGCAACAGAAGCGTAGTAAAACAATACTTCAAGGGAAAATGATCAGCATACAGATTTTAATACATTCTTGAAGTGATCGAGTTACAAAATATATATTTGTCACGGTGATTGTTCGATTTCCACTGACTAACCTTTGTTGCTTGTCCTTTCTAAATAAGTATCTGAGTTTAACACAAAACGGCGTCTGAAGCTCCCGATTTGCTTTCAAGCGCTGTTCCCTTTGCGGAGTTGTCTGTGTTACCCGCTTCTGTTCATGTCGCTTTTGGTCGGCATTCATGCGCTGTTGTCTTAACTTGCGGAGTCTTCTCTTCGGCCCGCTTTTTCTCCTGAAGTTTCCGATTTGCGTTCAAGTGCTGTTCTCTTTGCGGAGTTGTCTGCGTTACCCGTTTCCGTTCATGTCGCTTTCGATCGGCATTCATGCGTTGTTGTTCGCTCGTTTCACGATTTCGCCTTGCTCGTGCCTGTTCCCTTCTCATTTGAAGACGAGCTTCGCGAGACTGTTGTGTTTCAAGTTTTTCAGTTTTTAAGTTTTCCATTTTCGTGAACGCAGCTTCGATATATTGTTGCTTCGTTCAAATCTAAATGCTTCGTTCAAATCTAATTTCTCTTATTTCGGAGTAAAACAACATTGCTGAGTAAAACAACATTGCTGAGTAAAACTACAGGCCAGGGCACACGTGATCGATCCGGCCTTTCTTATTGGTTAGCAGGGTAACCGCGCCTAAAGTCGTACGACAGACTGACTGACAAACTGACAGACAACGTTAAATTTCGAGATGGCGACAGGCTTGGAGTCCCCAAGTAGGCGGTATAATATTACTGCATTAGTGTCGTGAGTATTTCCCTCACTTCGTTCGGGGATAATATGGTATCACTATCATTCTGTGTGTTTGGTTGAATTTCTTGCCAAACTACAATAGGCATATAAGAGATTGGAAGTTCAGTATACCATATAATGAATACATTTGAAAAACAAGTGATCAATCAGTCATTTCAACATACACAATAATTATTGTGTATCACTTTAGGTAGATTTACTACCTTTCTGATTAACAACAATAATGGATCCAGGTAAAGCACAAAGTGTCAAAGTGCTCTTTTGCTGACACTGTGGGCACAGCTCTGAAAAATGCTTCAAGAAGAGATATTCCTGAAAAACAAAACAAATTATTTTTACCTAGCAATCTACAATGTATAAAAACAATATTACTAATCATCAGAACTATTATTATAGGATTGACAGTAAAAGAAATGAAATTGAGCAAGCCTAGTTAGAACATAAAAAGCATCTTTGATTGATTTTGAAATACAGTGATGACTAACATGAATGGAGAATGGGGAGTTACATCCACGGCCAGCAATTCATAGTACCATGTATAACTTTGGGATGTACATGTTAAGCATAATTCACGTAGCACTAAGGGCAACCAGATATTGACTGCGATGGAGTGAAGAAAGACATACATTGTACAATAAATTGACTAAGGGTCACTGTGTTAAACATAGGCATGTTCGAAACATCAGCTTCTAATCCTTTTACCCTTAGTAAATTCATTATATACTAAATATTAAGTAACCTCTACTCTGTTCCATCTTTCCATCCTCATTCATTATGACATTCGGAGGTGTGTGCCTAAAGGAGCCATCAATCAAAGCTTCCCTGTCATAGAAAAGAAGCTCTTTGTGCATAGCTAAATCACATTTACGGCACATCCACCTCCCACTGCACTCATCACATCGCAACAGCCATGGAACCTTGTTGTGACAAATGTCACATTCTTTGGATATGCCAGGACTCTGTGAAAGGATGATGGCTTTAATGAACATCAATGATCTTGAAGCCTCCCAATTTTCATTTAAAGATTCCATTCTCCTTTACCACCTGATTTCATCCATAAACCCAAAAGAATCAAGAACAGCCTGCCGTTTGCCAGGGTTCAATAAGATGTAAACAAAATACGAAGTTAAAATAGTACGTTATACGCACCTTCAATACTGCTGCAATTAGCTGCTGATTGTGCCTTTCCAGAACGTGGACGATACTTGTGCTCGCTTATCCGATGACCTGTTACAGAATATCGATAAAACTCGAACTCATTCTCTTCTTTTTTTCTTTTCCGCGGCTCGATATATCCACCTTCCGCTCGGGCTTTCCGTCGTGGCCGACTAGATGTTGTTTCACTGGGGCGATAGGGTCCTTTGAAGATTCTTCTGCCCGTTTGCGGATCATACGAATGGTGAACTGTCGCAAGCTTTCTTTTTTTGGTCAATTTAATACTTTTTTGCCTGTACTATAAAGCTTTCTTGGCTTTCGGGAGATCGTGTTGTAGACGCCATTTTCTTTGCAGGAGGGTAGTTACCAGGTTACGCGCGGAATGGGATTAATTTTCTCTATATCAGTGAATGCCATTGTCAGATAGTATTTCATTGTATTCGTTAAAGTTTGCCTCGAGAACATGTTGCCGTCGAGCTTAAAATCACACGGCCAACCTCGTTCCCAGGCTCTTTCATCTCCCGGGCCCCGCCCCCGAAGAAATACCCTGGTTCAGGCTGGTCACGTGTCGGCCAGAATCTGGCCGGTTGCAAAAAGGAAACCAAGGGAGGGGCCGTTAAGTCGGAAATTTACTTTACTTTGTCTACTGGGGAAAGAAAAATTTGGATATAAAAATTTAACACCTCCCATGTAGTTTACGCTGCGTCTGAACAACAAGTCAAGTTGTTGCAGGCCTTGTAGTTCTGTGGGAGACCACTGCAAAAACGTATGCGGAAAACTGAGCTAATAAGGCACTTCTCGAAACAGCGAAAGAGTTTTACAGCAGCTCGATGCCACAGAGCAAAGGTTTGCCGCATTTAATCAGCAGACCATGTGAAAGACGCCTCGACAACTTCAGAGCTTTCGAGAGTCAAGGCTCCTTCGGAAGGGTGAAAAGATGCATTTAAACACGAAGGCGCGCTATAAAAGGCCGTTGGCCGCCTCTTTCGACATCAAATTGGCATAATGTTTGTTGAATCGCACGTGCGTCCACAGCGTTCAGAAGTCTGTCCATGAAATTTCTCTGCAGCAACTAAAAGTATACCTAAAATTAAACACATACGGGCAACTTTAATGTGGAGTCCTGGACGGAAGTGTTTGAAACGAAACTTTTCTCTTGGCTGCCAAAATACATTTTGAATTTCGCGGTGCAATACGACCACCAAGCATATTTAATTTTTTACTTTGAAGATTATTCTTGGATTTTACTCAAATTGCACTCAAAATGAATGTTTATGTGATGGAAAAATGGTGAGGCAACATTATCTTGTTTTGCGTGGTATTCAAGTACAAGGAAAACAAAATTTGGACATTTTTGGCTTTTTACTAATTAGGAGCTGTTGTCTCGGTCGCTGTTGATTGACAAGTGGCTCTGCGCTTCCCTGGGAAGCGCCCTTTTATAGGAAGCTTGCCAAAAAGCGTGGCTGATTTGTGTCGTTTGTGCCAGCCTCGTTTTGATTTGACAAATGCACAGCACAACAAATTTCTTTGACAGGGGGACCCCTCCCAACGGATTATCTTTGTGAGCAAGGCACGTGACCAGCCTGAACAGGGGGCTTTCTTCGGGGGCGGGGGCCGGGAGATGAAAGAGCCTGGGAACGAGGTTGTCACACGGCGTGTCTTTATCGTCATGTTAGTTTTTTTCTGGGTTACGAATCTGCACACCATGATTGGTTCAGATTATCACGTGATATGCAATGACGTAATTGACTTCGTTAAACAACTCGATTGTAGCCAGTGAATTGCTCGGTACTTGTGTGTAAAAGTTAACTGCATTTAATCCAAACTCCACCGTTTCGGTTTGTGGAACACACACTGATAAACTGGATGTTAGGGACGATTTTGGCTTGCGTTCTTTAGTTCACCACGGAAGCTTCGAGAATAGCCGTAAAGAGATGTTTGATCAGATACCGCTGGGGAATTGCAAATTGTATCTCTGTCGCCGCTAAATATTTAGTCCCGACAAAACTTTCTGTGGCGACACGAAATACTTCTAGGAAGAAAACAGGCCGAAAACGGAAACCAAAACTACGATGAGCTTTAGCCGCAAAACAATGGCGATTTATGCTTTACTCTGTACATGACATCTGTTGTCTCATAAAATTCTTCTGCTTATCGTACATTGCCTGTTGAAATGTTTCTTTCATTCGATCATGTAGCCTTTGTTTCGCAATGGTCATTGTATACCAGAAATGAAAAATACACCGAAATAGTCCTGAGTATTAAGTTTGCAGTCGCAAATGGACTGAACACACTGTGAACAAAACCGCAATAATATTTTAAACATGTCTCGCGTTACATTCCTCGCTTTCAATTTTATATTTGTTACAAAGCACGAATACTCGAAAGCCTAATAGAAGTGAAACGCATTCAGTTAAAAAACAAGACAGACTAGTATTGAAGCGAAGGCTGGATTAATCGTGGCCTCTGATTAGAATTAAGGCATGGGTCGCACTTAAGCAAAGTTGCCGTCTTTGCCGGCGAAAATAAACACAAATGTTTGCAACCGCAACCGGAAGGGAAAAACTTTGACAACTGATTAGGGTCGCGCTTGTCGGAGGTCTTATCATATGAAGCCAGATGTTTCGGATGATTCGGCTTTCCGTGCCTCTCGGCTCTCGATGCGGTCAAAATTTTCCGTCCACAGGTCGATCAACATGTTTTCCTCTTCGGTGGACCAGCGATCGTATGATCTTCTCCCCTCTGATCCGGACGACGACGACGATGAAGGGGTAGTGAAGCGGCCACCGGCGAGCTCTCCTGTGAATTGGCAGCCTGTGGCACGGGATACGACGGAAACTGCTGCTGGAGAGGATGGTCAACATAATACGCCTGGAATTGTGGAGCGGGGTAATAGAAACCACGACGTCCGTCCATTGCTGCAGAGCGCGGGCAAATAGAAATCCCGCGCTTTTCGAAATATAACACAGGATGACAGGCGTTGACAGCTACCGCTCAGATTGCCATTGTTGAACTCGATTTTCGAAAGATCTGCCTGCCCCACCCAAGCACTACGGCCTCTTTGATGTTTCGGCCGATTGAGCTACAAAACTTGGGGTCGCATTTCGCGACGGGCGCTGCTGAAAGATTTCAATTGCAGAGTAAACAAATCCTCACCAAACTTTGCTAAGTGCGACCCATGCCTAAGTGTTCGAGGTCAAACTCGGTGGGTCACCGTTTCGCTTCTAAGCTCAAAATACAGAGTCGCTCAACCTTTAAGAACCAAGTGTATGAGTGTTGTAATGATAAATTTATAGTTTAATTAGACTGGCGTTGCCAGTGAGCTCGCGGTGTGAGTTGCGTCGAGACCAGAATATACTAAAATGGAAAGTAGGGACTAGAGTGGAACTCCCAAGAGAGACGTCCAGTTTCTCACCAGAAAAATATCACACAGTTATAGAGAACTTTGCTGTTGACACCTTGCTCAAATGAAACCTGACTAAACTATAAATTATCATTACACTCATACACTTGCTTCTTAAAGGTTGAGCGACCCTGCATTTTGAGAATGCGTGACATATCTTTTTATGCACAATCGATTTTTGACAGTTTGACTTTGACTCTTATTTCTAACGAGAGGCCACGATTAATCCAGCCTAGTTCGCTTCAATACTTTTGTGGTTTCTTTTATTAACTGAATACGTTTCTTCTATAAGGCTTTCGAGTACTCGTGTTCTGTAACAAGCGAGGAATGTAACACGACACTTTACAATATTATTGCGGTTTTGTTCACAGTGTGTTCAGTCACTTGTGAACTGCAAACTCAATGCTCAAGACTATTTCGGTGTATTTTTCATATCTGGTATATATGACCATTGCGAAACAAAGGCTACATGATCGAATGAAAGAAACATTTCAACAGGCAAAGTACGATAAGCAGAAGAATTTTATGAGGCAACAGATGTCATGTACAAAGTAAAAAGCATAAATCGCCATTGTTTTGCGGCTAAAGCTCATCGTAGCTTTGGTTTCCGTTTTCGGCCTGTTACCTTCCCAGAAGTATTTCGTGCCGCCACAGAAAGTTTCGTCGGGACTAAATATTTAGCGCGACAGAGAAATTTGCAATCTCCCAGCGGTATCCATCAAACATTTGTTTACGGCTATTCTCAAAGCTTCCGCGGTGAACTTAAGAACGCAAGCCAAAATCGTTCCCTAAAATCCAGTTTATCCGTGCATGTTCCACAAAGCCCAATGGTGTTGAGTTTGGGTGGGATGCAGTTAACCTTTACACACAAGTAATTAATACGAGCAATTCACTGGCCACATCTCGAGTTTTTTTAGCGAAGTCAATTATATACATACATATTTTTATTGAAGCTCCCCTCAAGGGGCTTTTCAGCAACAATTTGGCTTCGCCACATTACTGTGGAGTACAGGCACTGAGGTTGGTCACTGCCAGAGATTTGTTTACGTCCTCAGTGGTTCTTTTACGTCCCCCCTGTAATCAAGTATAGAAGTATAGGAGACGGGACCGCCATTTTACGTAGTCAGCCGAGCCAAGTGAAGATCTTACCATTTGCTGATAGAAACAAAGGCAGCATCTTCTCTTCAGTTATTTCAAGACCCTGAGTGCTGGTCCGGCCGGGGTTCGAACCCGCGACCTCCCGCACGAAAGACCGGCACTCAACCAACTGAGCCAACTGGGCGGCGGTTTACGTCATCGCATATCACGTGATCATATGAACCAATCACCGTGTGCTGATTCTCGACCCAGAAGAAAAAACACTCCATTTTTAAGCTCGCCGGGGCCACGCCCCGCGAGCAATCAGGTTTCATTTAAGCAAGGTGTCAAAAGCCAAGTTCTCTATACTGTGAGAAACTAGAAGTCTCCCGGAAGTTCCGCTCTTGTCCTTGCTTTCCATTTTAGTTTATTCTGCTCTCGACCCAACTAACGCCGCGAGCTCACTGGCAACGCCAGTCTAGTTTTTTCTAGGGCGAATTGGTTCACATTGCTACGTGATGTGATGACGTAAGGTGACTTCGCCAACAGCTCGAGATGTAGTCGATTGAATTGTACGTTAATGCTTGTGTATAAATTTATCTGTATCCCATCCAAAATCAACACCGTTTGGCTCTGTGGAACATGTACGGATAAACTAGATTTTAGGGAACGATTTTGGTTTGCGTTCTTAAGTTCTTCGTCATAGCCGTAAAAAAGTTTGATTGTTCGCTTATATTTAATGGATATTGCTACAGGATTGCAAATAACTCTGTCTCCGCTAATTATTTAGTCCCGACGAACTTTCTGTGGCGACACGAAATACTTCTGGGAAGATACCAGGCCGAAAACGGAACACTGAAGCCACGACGAACTTTAGCCGTATGATGATTTATGCTTTACACTGTACATGACATCTGTTGCCTCGTACATACTGTAGTTGTTTTGTAAACTCTTTTCGCCGAATGTATATCCGCTTTTGTTGAAAATATCCATTCTCACGGCTTAGACTCTGCACAATGCGTCTCTGTGAATATATTACATTTATTATGCTGCGTGCGAGCGTGACAGTTGTCAAAATGCTTCGGCTTATGAGGGCCTAGATGGGGTTTACTGGTAAGTGTTATGGGCCTGAATTTTTACTGTTAAGTGTTATGAAGCCACAAAAATTAATGTTAAGTGTTATGTAAAAAAATACAATTAAGTGTTACAAGACTAGATATTTTAATATCTAACAAAAATAAAAATAAAACAAGACAAAGTAAACACAAACTGTTCAGAAGTAAAAGTTGTAAAAGCAATGATGAAATTTTCAGTGTGAATGCCGCTATTTTTGCAGTGTCTTCTGGGTATCAAGATGGCTTGCGCACGCGGATCAGTGGCAGGGGACTGGGGCGAATTAATTACTGGACTGTCAGGAACGGCCGAATTTCTCCAGCACCTTGGAAGATTGTACGATTCGTTTGGCATCTTCACAAAAGGGGCTGGTCCGAGCCACATCAGTATCTCTGTTTATAGTTATCGCACTGTTTATAGTTATATGCAAGAAACTGTGAAAAGAGTGAAGGACACTCATAATCTTGATAACAAAGCAACTAATGGCCCCAAAGGAACTGTCTCAGGCCAGACTCAGGACTCCTTGAAAATTCTGAAGGAAGGCATGGAAGCACTAGAGAATGTTTTTAAAGGGCACCCTGAATATGATCTTGATCTCACAACTCGTGAAACGTGCTACCAAATGGTCAGCTAAATACTTCAACCATCTGTCGTCATACTATCCAGTACCAAAGTGCAACACGCGATCTGCTGATGTGGTGTACATGACACCCCTTCCCTCAGTGGAGATGGCCAAAGAGAGCCAAAAGCTTATAGGAGACTGGGTGCAACCATTCAGGTCAGTGCGCCAACGCACCGTAAGGAGTGTTACGGGGCTATAACAGACTTTAGAGTTGAAGCTCAGTTTTAATGCACTTTAGCGTCGATGTTCCGTTTTCAAGAACAAGTCTCACTATCTCATATCTCTAGTTTCTTAGCCGACGGCTTTTATGCACCACAAGTGTTACGTCGTCCCAGTGATTTCCTAATAGTTTTCACACTGGCCGAATTAGAACACAAAGGATATATAGGAAATGGATTTGCGCTAGGACCAAGTTCAATATCACATTCGAAACTCATATTTCCGAATGGCCTTTTCCGCTAGGATGTCGTTAACACTCGAGTGGCTCCTCTATTTGCTTACTACACTTATTCTAAAATCACACTAACACATTCCAATGGATACGATTGGCTGTAGTTAAGATCTGAAGGAAGAGAAAGTGCTGGCACGCCTACGACAGTGTGCGCACTTGCTATTGCTCATTTCCTAAAACAGGATCTTCAATTAATAACAAGATCACTTAGATTTCCTGAGGAAGGCCTCAGTGTTAATCACAGTAAACAACAACGTAAAACTTGATTAAACATATATTCTAACTCTTCCAATTGTCAACAAAAGAACTCCAATTCACTAATTTATTCGCTTCCAAAACTACGGGAAGATATTCCAATTTTCTGCTATAACATTACCCCCCTTTTTCGAAGAGTCGACTCCGTTCGACAAAACTAAAAAGGAATATGGAAGAAAATGTGTTGACATTCAGAGAGTAGTTACAAGCACTGGGCAGCTAACGCCATGTCTGACCGTATTATTAAAGAGCTAAGCTACAGTCAAAGGACTGTCTTAGTGGTCATACAACTACGAGTACTAAACAGTAATAACAGGGAAAGCGCGAATTTTCATTTCATTGCTAAAAAAACATGTGCTATAAGTGACATGTTATGAGAATCAATCATTGGCATGTATTTTTCGAGCATGTGCCAGGGGCGACATGCGACAATAATCAAAAGTTTCATTTCAGAATGGCGATTGGAAAACATGTCACAGGCGACATGTAGAGAGGAAATAATTGCGACAAAGTGTTTAAAATGAGTACTGAAGGTTCCACTCGTTAAAAAAAAAGTCTTGTGGGGGAGGTTGGCTATTATTGCTGATAAGTTGAGTGTATCGGCGACGGCGCCCTTCGACACGTCTAAGAAAACTGTTATAAGATGGAAAAAAGTGCAAGTCACGCCAATAAACACCGGAAGAAGGAGACATAAAAGCTAAAAAATCACATATATAAGTAGCTAGCCTAGTAAACATAACCATATATAGATGATGGACTATCGCAATAAGATCAGACTGTTCAAAACACAATGCTGGTAAAAATAAGTTCCGACGAAATGGTGTCCAGAGCAAAGATGGCGCTAACTGAAAATATGCGCACAGTTCAATAACTTGATGAACCAGGTGGGGCCTTGACCAGGGGATCCTGGCGCAGCCATCTATCAAGTCAAAAAAAATGTCCAGGGCTTCGTGGGTGGCCTTCAGAAGGGAACATATAATAGTGCCATCATGGCGAGTATCACAAGTGGAACAGTAAGTCAGAGGGTTTGAGAAATACGCCATGCAATAGTCACTGACGTCCATGAGTTGATCCGGAGTCCGTTGGCAGGTTCGCATATAGTCAACAGTTGGAAAAATAAAGGTGATGGGCATGATTACAGAGCAGCGGGTCGGTTGCAGTCTTCACAGGTGGGTTGTGGGTGATGCACGTGTAAGTAGTTACGTCTGAGGAGGAACAGGACAACCATCAGGATTACAGAATTGAGACCAGACAGACTGAGGGCCAAGTATGCCACGATGTCAGTAGTGGTAGTAGTTGTCGACTCGGAGATCTTGTCGATCTGTTGGTCTGCCGTCGCCAGGTTGTATGTGTACATACCGTCAAGCGCCTGGTATGTATCGTCTAGTTCGTTAAGGATAGAGTGGTTCAGTGCCAAAGGTGGGGGAACTGTCAGCGATTGATGATGGAGCTTGAGTAGTTGATTGTCGGTGGTTGCGTCAGTCCATGGGACATATTGGAAGGAATATGTTGTGAACAGTGGTACTGTGAGGGACATTCGATCAGGGCAACGCCCGAGTCCGGTTACCATTCCGTCAAATGTAGTGTTGCATGTGAAGTGGTAGACTGTTAGTGGAGAAGTGGCTATCTTTCCCGAGGACAGAGTTAATGGTGCAGAGGTTGTGGACAGATACGAGCGGCCACCAAGATGTACCAGGGGTTGAAGGTTGGAACAGTCTTTGGCTCGCAGGTGGTTACGAGGAAACGTGAGTTTCATGTCAGGGTTAAAAGGAAAACCAAGCCAGGTAACATTTGTTGCAAAGTTTAAGATATTTTGTGGGCAAACTATTGTTGCCGAATCAGCGTAACACTTCTGGAGAGCCTCTGTTGTGATTATTTGCTTAGAATTAGGGCATGAAACTAAAGCGAAATTTGTAGCGGTCACTGGACCGGTGTAACATATGTTTGAAATATTGAATTTTAAAGGCGAGAGATATTCAATGGTGCAAAAAGCATCAAGATTTGGAATTTCGGGGGTCGTTACTAATAAGCTAGCTGTGATATGCTGACCGTGGTGTTCAATATCGACCATCGGATTGATCAAAATAGGAAAGCCATCCATCAGTGCTTTTGCGGTAAATAACAGTGATTGATCGGCAGATAATTTGGTGTGTATTTCCGTATCGAGAAAACGGGGTAACATCGCATAACCAAATAAAGCCTTCTTTGTCAGGCTGGCCAATTGGTGAAGTACATCTTGAATTTCTGTGAGTCGCACGAAGGACGCAAATGCGTTGTTAACGGCAGTGGAATGTTTTGAGAGAAACTCTAGTAGCAAATCGTCATGACATTTTCCACGAGCTGCGAATCGATTGACTTGGGCTTGCCATTGTGTGAATGTTTCCTCCATGACGCGAGCGTCTTGGGCGAGACGATTCACCTTTGTGGTCAAGGAATCAGTTGTTTTGATAACATACACTACTTTGCCATTTACAGTGTGAATAAGCGACTGGGATACCTTAAGTGTTGACACCAGGGATTTTAGAGTTACTTTTAAGTTATCAACATGATTCGGTTCACACTCGTGTCCTGAAGATTCATAAATTTTCCGAAAGAGACCAAACAACCCTGCGTGACACATCCAGCTGCTACGGCGCTGACGGGTAGAGGACGTTAAAAACATTTTTTCGCGAACGGTGATTCGTTTACAAGCACTGAGTGCCCAAGCCTTACAAGCGGATAAAGAAGGTTGATAAATACGTGGGCAGATCATTCGGCTAGGCAAGCCAGTAGAATAAGTGTACAATCGTCGAAGGTAAGAATCACATTCCAACAAATTAGGGAAAGCCGGTAAAGACAAAACACGATTAATTACTCGTTGAGTCTGATGAATGTTGGCAAGAAGTGAGGAGAAAAATTGATTTTGTGCGATTGAACAATTATTACGGATGCGAGATGGTGTTCCTGGTGGTATAACGCGTAATTCGGTAACCAAATTCATGAGTTTTGTCTCAGCAAAAAACAAGAGAGACTGAACGTTGTGACTTATCATTAAGGATGACGGGTAAAATGTAACCCGTTTGCCCGTGGCGCCGATCTCGTCGGCCAAAATGGACGTTATCATCAATAAGATAGAGAAGTAAATGAGCCACGCGAAATAACCTGGCTTGGATTCTGCTGAACCCGAGAAACTCGATGTGGGCGACATGGTTGCCTGCGAGAAGGAAAACGAGCATTACGTTTGGCATGACACAGGCGAGTTTTAGCCTGCGCAAGAGCTTTGTCATAGCTTTGGGACAAGAGATGATTTCCCTCCCGGTTCAAGTGAATGCCATCAGGTGCAAAAATAGGGCATGGTGATCGTGTTAACAATTTGTGGGACCAATACATTGCAAAGGTATTCAAACGAAATGTGCGAAGTAAATAATGATTTAGTTGGCGAACCTTATCGTTATAAGCTGGGACATTCGCGGGCGTCCGCAGGCGATGTAGAACTTGGTTTACAACAATAAAGGGCACGTGGTATTGAAAGTGAAGCATTTTAACTAGCGCCTTAATGGCACGTGCCAGTGCGAGTGGTTCCATATGCGGATTGCTTAAATCATTTGAACCGATCTCGAGAAGTACTATGTGCGGCCTAAATGTAGTGACTTGGCCTAAATCAAAACGTTGGAGCTGTGCGACTGTTCGCCCCCCAACCCCATGGATTCGTAGTGCCATGTTGTCGTGGAGTCGCCAACGGTCGTGTAGGCATGGAAATGGAGATTCGTGCAAAAATCGCCGAAAGCGCCAAACAAAAGAGTGGCCAAGGATCAGAAAGCGTGTTTCTGAAGAATTTGACGGTGTGACAGGCATAATGATGATGGCTATGTGAGAAAACAAACATCAGTTAAACTGGGCGTGCTGTTTGGTCTGGTAATCGATTAATAATCGAGGATCAAATAAGTTCTCCGGTGGTTCCCAAGTAGATTCTGACTGGGGATAACCGACCCATTTGACTAGGTATTGAATTTGGCCATTTTGGATCCGATGGCGTAAAATTGTTTCGGCATTAAAAACGGTGTCATTATCAATGGCTGGTTGATCTAGTGGTTGGTCCACCGCCAAGTGTGGTACCGGGTCTAAAGCCGGTTGGGGGTGAGCACCTGGCCCGTCCGGTTCTGGATTTGGAGGTTCTACTGCTGGTAAGTCTAAACTATCATCTGGAATATCTTCCATTTGAAGATATAAATCATCAAGATTGTCGTTCACAGGTGGATCAATGGGTCGGTCGGTGGGGTCATAGAACATTTTCATGCGATTAGCATGAACGGTAGTCGTTACTGGGCGGTTACTACAAGTGCGTAAGCGGTAATGTACTGGACTAAGTTGTTCTACAATACGATAAGGACCATGCCAATTGTGAAGTAACTTCTTAGATAAGCCTTTGAAAGTTTTGGGAGTGAAAACCCAAACCCGTTGTCCTTCGAGAAATGTTGGGTCCTGGGCAGTTTTGTCATATTGTGTTTTCATCTTCTGTTGTGCGCGTTGCGTGTTTTCTTTCGCAATTCGTTGGCCGAGTTCAATTTGGCGAACAATGCGGCGGCGATGTTCGGCTATCGAACTAGCTGGATCTGTCGCTGGTATTAAACTTACATCCATTGGTAAACGTGCTTCACGGCCGTACAAAAGATAGAAGGGGGATTCCCCTGTTGTCTCAGAAGGTGAAGTGCGAAATACGAACAATGCTGCTGTTATGAAGGTGTCCCAATCCTTTTGGTTTCCACTTACATACATAGAAAGAGTTGGGCACAAAGTCGCATTAAAACGCTCTACTACACCGTCTGTTTGTGGATGATACGCCGTGGTATGTAGGTTCCGTATGCTAAAAAGGCGACAAACTTCGGCTACGAGAGTTGATAGAAAATTTTTCCCGCGATCAGATAATAGAGTTCTAGGGGCCCCATGGCGGGGAATAATTTCCTGAGTGAGTAGCCGTGCAATCTGGACCGCGTCAATCGTGGGGACTGGGAACGCTTCAACCCACCGTGTAAGGTAATCAGTGAAAACTACAATGTACTTATTTCCTGAATGGGTGGTCGGGAGGGGACCAAGACAATCGACAGCCATTCTGTCAAAAGGGCCCTCGACTGGGATGGGCACGAGCGGCGCCTTATGTTTGTTTCGTGGATGTTTGCGGGTAGCGCAATCGGCGCAAGATTGAATCCAGTGTTCAACGTCGCGGTACATACCTTTCCAATAATAGCGGGATTTGAGCTTTTTATAAGTTTTGGTCAGGCCTAGATGTCCGCCTGGTAATTCGTCATGAGCGTTTACCAACAGTTCGTATCGAAGGGAGCTTGGAATAACTAGTTGCGAGACTGAACCTTTGTTGACTCGCTTTTCTGAGGCGTCAATGTGATACAATAGTTGGTCATGGCCTAGGTAGAACAGATCTTCGGATAACAAAATTTGTCGAGCTCTGGCACGGTCGTGAGGCAATTCGTCTTGTTCTAGATATTCTATTATGTCCGCCAGATTTGGATCGCGACGTTGGTATTCATAGAGTCTTCTGGTCTGAAGTCCCGCGTCATCAATAGCATTTAGGTTACAAGTGCCATAAGGGCGGCGAGAGAGAGCATCAGCATTTCCATTTGCTTTACCTGGTCTGTGAACTATGTCAAAATCAAAGGCTTGAATGAGCATGCTCCACCGCGCAAGGCGGCCATTTGGACTCTGAATAGACATGAGCCAACGTAATGCTTGATGATCAGTGTGGACTGTAAATTTGCGTCCGGCCAAATATGGTTGGAAACGTTTAATACCGTCTATCACTGCGAGTGCTTCTCGTTCTGTTGCGCTGTAATTTCGTTCGGCCTTATTTAAGTCCCTGCCTGCATATGCAATAACGACTTCTTTTCCGTGTACCATTTGTCCAAGTGTTAAGCCAATGCCCGTTTGGCTTGCATCAACATATAGGTGAAATGGTAGTTTGAAGTCTGGGTAGGCTAATATTGGTGCCGCTGTGAGAGCGCGTTTCAGTTGATCAAAGGCATTTTGACACGATTCGTCCCAATGAAACTTCACATTTTTGCTGGAAAGTTTGTTGAGTGGTGCTGCTATTTGTGCGAAACCTTGTACAAATCGTCGATAGTAATTGGCTAGTCCCAGAAAACTACGAACATCAGTGGTATTCTTAGGAGTAGGGAATTCTTGCACTGCCTTGATTTTGGCAGGATTAGGTTTTAGACCAGCTGTTGACACGACATGACCCAAATACTCAACCTCAGGTTGGACAAAAGGGCACTTGCTAGGTTTTAGGCGAACATTGGCTTCTCTCAAGCGTTTGAAAACTTCCTCTAGGTGTTGAAGGTGTTCGTCAAAGGTGCGTGAGAATATGATTAGGTCATCAATATAAACTAAACAGATATTCCATTCTAAGTTTCTCATCAGATGTACCATTAATCTTTGAAACGTCGCGGGTGAATTGCACAACCCAAAAGGTAACACATTGAATTCGTATAGACCATTATGTGTGATGAACGCCGTTTTCTCTTTGGACGCCTCGTCCATTTCAATTTGCCAGTAGCCCGAGCGTAAATCTAAAGTGGAAAAGTATCGTGCACCACCAAGCGCATCAAGTGACTCATCAGTGCGTGGGAGTGGATGACTATCCTTCCTAGTTACGTCATTAAGTTTACGGTAATCAACACAGAAACGCATGCTTCCATCCGATTTCTTAACTAAAACGACAGGTGCAGCCCATGGGGATACTGATGGTGAAATTATGTTATTATCTAACATTTCATGCACCTGTTTGTCAATTTCTACTTTACCACTGGGTGCTGTGCGATAAGATCGCAAGCGAATTGGAGTACTATTGCCTGTATCAATTGTATGTTTCACAACTGATGTACGTCCGAGTTGGTCCGGCGTGAAGGCAAAAATATCTTTGTAATCATTGAGCAAATGGTGAAGTCTACTCTTTTGTGTATCATCTAGACTGTCATCACTTATGTCTGGCCAGGTTTGTGGACTATCCGTATCTGTTGCTGTAGGTATATCGCGTTCAGTTTCTGCTTCATGATCTGCTTGACCTAGTTCGAAAGTTGAAATGCTAGGGTCGGTAACTGTAAATTCTCGTAACTTGGTTCTTCGATAAATCTTGACAGGTTGACTTGTGGGGTTTAACAACCGCACTGGAATGGTGTTAGCCTGTGAAGTCTCGACGAGCTCAGCAGCTCCTATGATTTTATATCTCCCCGGTAAATCAGCACGAGGGTTAACTAATCCCGTTGTTCCAATATGTGCCTCGCTCAGTGAAGCTGGTACAATGGTTTCAGATTCAGGGGGCAAAATAAAACTCGACTGTGCATGGATAAAACACACCGCAGGTGTGTCATTTTGTTCCTCGTTGTCTGACCGTGAAAAAGGTAACTGTTGCTTGTCAAGATCAGGAACCTTAGCCTGTAAGTTAATTTTTGCATGATATTTCTCTAAGAAATCTCGTCCAAGTATGACGTCGTAGACTAAATCCTGTACTACCAAGACACGGTATGGGTAAACCTTGGATTGAATGTCAAAAGAAAGGTCAACCTCTCCTAACACTGGCATATTGTGGCCGTTTACAGTTCGGATAGTGTTAAGTACTGTCGGTTTTGGTGGGTGTTTCGTGGGCGGTGGCAATTGGCGCCACACATCCGCCTTGATTGCAGTGACATTTGCGCCGGTGTCAACAAGGAAAGATAATTTCGTGCCACAAATCGAACCTTCTATTGAAAGACTATTGTTAGACTTCGAAAACTGAATAGCATTTTGACATGCCTCGGTAACTGACTCTATCGTGTTTGGATTGTCATCTGAAGAAATAATGTGCTCGGCACCTGTCACTTGTGTTTGTTCCTTCTCATTCGATATGCAATCTTGACCACTTGATGTATTCACGGCAAAATCTGCAGTCTTGGTTTCAATTTCAATTATTTCGCTGGGTGTTTGTGTTGTCTTAGCAATCTGAACATCCTTAATTGTTTTGTGATCTGAATACTGGGCTGTTGGTTTAGCAACTTGTTGTGTTTGATTTGCAACTGGGATTGTCATCTCGTGTGACACATTTTGAGTGGTATCTGGAATTCCGGTTTTAACTATATTTGTTTGGTCAGTTTCCTCTGTGACTTCTAAATCTAACCGTGGTTTCCTTATTAGAACAGATATGTATTTCATCAACTTCATATACGACATTATTTTCTCAAATTGGTTCAGCGCGGCTGATCGTGTGTTTTCTCTGTAAATATTTTCCACGGTGGGTTTTAGCGGTTCAGATACTTTTTCGTCGACTTCGATTTTGGTTTCTTCAGTTTCCACTCTTATCTCTTTGCATGAAATGCTTGGTTCTTCAAACACAATTTTAGTTTCTTCAGTAACAAAACTTTCTTCTTGCGGCATTATTGTTTCAAAATTTTCTTCCGTTTGTTCTTCTGCGGTTATAGTGAAAGTTTCGGGTCTCCTAACATGATTTTCCGTAGTGATCAGGGAAATAGTGTTAATTCGAGGAACGTTTTGAGTTCTTTCCTCTGAACAATTTATTAATTCATCTTCAGCAAAACGCACTTTAAGTTTTGAGGCAGGAATTTGCATGACAGGTGTAAATGATTCGTGTGATTCAACATTTATGGACATTGGTTTCTCACCTTTAGTTTGGGCCATTTTTTCAAGTTCTCTGCGTTTGCGCATTCTCTCTTGCATTTGTTGAGATCTCGCTGGATATCCCTTAACTTCAGTGTCTTTACTGTTGTCCTTTGAATTCACGAGACTGTTCGGGACTACAGGCTCGTGCGCTACTAAATCATTTTGGCTTTCCTGTCGTTGAGGCGTTTGTCTATCACTAAGTGGTTCATTACTAAGTGGTTCTCTGTTTGTTTGTGGCGTTTCTACTTTGGCGTTCATATTTCCATTATGTTTACGATGTACAGTGGCCTCGCTAGTTTCCCGTTCTAACAAGACCGAGGGGAGTTTAAAGGCGCCGCTTGGTTTGCTGGACGATATTCCGGTTGGCCTGAATATCTCGGATTGGGCTGGCGGTGTTCGTAATTGTAATTTGGGAGTCTGGGATCTCTTTGTCCCAAACGTTGGCGACAAGCATAAGCAACATGGCCTGTCTTGTTACAGTAATTGCAGATGGGGCGCCCATCGAAGGTGCGTCTATTCCGATTTTGAAATCTCCCGTTCTGATTCTGATTCTGATTACGCTGATTATTGTTGGCTCGTCTCAATTCTTGTCGGACCTGTTGTGATACAATCTGAGCAATATCTTCCATATTGATATTAGGTTTGTCTGGCTTTGGCCTTGCTTGTTGGGCAACACTATAAGGATCAAAGGCAGCCACTGTTGGAGTTTGGGCTTGTTTCAACAGTGGAGTTATCACTTTTATCAGGTCATCAATTTTATCATCTGTTTTCTTTTCTGGGACAGACTCTTTTAATTTGGCGTGTGTTTCTGCGTCTTCTAGGGTTTCAGGTCGTTGTAGGACAACATAATTCTTTATTTCAGGTCGCAATCCCTGAATAAAATAATTAACGCACTCTGAACGTGGCAATTCTATGCGATGGCAGGTTCGTCTTATTTCTGCCGCATATTCGGCCACAGATTCTGTTGTCAACTGTTTTCGTTCATTTAATTTCTGTCGCAACAGCCATTTGTCTGAAGCGGAGTGAAACTGTTCTCTTAGTGCATTTGCCAAGTCATTATATGATTTGCCTGACAACCCGGGAGTTGTATTAAACCAAATGTTTGCATGATCTTTCAAATGTAAGGGAAAAGCCTGCGTTCTTTTATCGTCATGCCAATTGTGAAAATCAGCCGCACGACCAAAATTGACAAGAAAATCATCTACATCCTCATTTGGTTTTCCAGAGAACGTGGGAAACTTGACTCCATTGTACTTAGGTGTTGCATTTGATGAGGACTGCATCATTTGTTCCATCAATTTTGTCAAAGCTTTGGTTTGCTCGGACCATTGTTCGGAAAGTTTTTCACTCTGTTCTGACATTAATTTGTACGTGTCTGCCATTAATGTTGCTGTTGCTGGTGCCTCACCGTCGTGTGCCATAGCTGGTTGTTCCGAAATTTGAATGGGTAAAGTAAGTTCTGGTACAATCAACTGGCGTGGTTCGTCGCTAGGTTTAGTTTTTGAACCTGTTAATTTCGGTCGAGGGCAATCACAAAACTTACTCTTTTTCCCACTTGGTTTTGGGTTCGCCGAGTCTGTCTTTTTCGTCTTGCTTCGAGTCAACAGCTTGCCTTAAGATTCAATTTGACCACAAAGAAAATAGTTGTTCAACTCCCACGAAAGGATCTAAGAATTGTTGTACAATTTAATTCGAGAAAAAGCAAAATGCTTCTCGAGCAACTCACAAAAATGTCGAAAATGCACAAAAATTAACTGACAAGTAACCCGAAAAATTTCAGGACATATAATCAACTCGATCGGTCGACTATTGAACACCGAACAGCACAACTACTACACAGTCAAATAGTTTGACTCGCATTTGCACTTAATTTCGAGAAAAAAACTTAAAGCTGTTACGCTAACAAACACTCTTTTTTTTTCTTTTTCTTTTTTCTTTTCTTATTTCTAAACTCTAACCTACATCATTTCTAATGGAACACAGTTTGGCTTGGTTTTCACTAAAAACCCATAACACTCACAGAGATCAATTTGTAAAAGAAAGTGGCTTCAAATACCTCGAAGGTCCTCTTGCGAAGGTCTTTTTCCAGGATCGATGCCCGGATTCTCCACCACAAATCTGTTACGGGGCTATAACAGACTTTAGAGTTGAAGCTCACTTTTAATGCACTTTAGCGTCGATGTTCCGTTTTCAAGAACAAGTCTCACTATCTCATATCTCTAGTTTCTTAGCCGACGGCTTTTATGCACCACAAGTGTTACGTCGTCCCAGTGATTTCCTAATAGTTTTCACACTGGCCGAATTAGAACACAAAGGATAGGAAATGGATTTGCGCTAGGACCAAGTTCAATATCACATTCGAAACTCATATTTCCGAATGGCCTTTTCCGCTAGGATGTCGTTAACACTCGAGTGGCTCCTCTATTTGCTTACTACACTTATTCTAAAATCACACTAACACATTCCAATGGATACGATTGGCTGTAGTTAAGATCTGAAGGAAGAGAAGGTGCTGGCACGCCTACGACAGTGTGCGCACTTGCTATTGCTCATTTCCTAAAACAGGATCTTCAATTAATAACAAGATCACTTAGATTTCCTGAGGAAGGCCTCAGTGTTAATCACAGTAAACAACAACGTAAAACTTGATTAAACATATATTCTAACTCTTCCAATTGTCAACAAAAGAACTCCAATTCACTAATTTATTCGCTTCCAAAACTACGGGAAGATATTCCAATTTTCTGCTATAACAGGAGTGAAACCAAAAGGATAAGCGTGGAACCCTTCCTCCCAGTGTTTATGTGAAGGAACAGTCGCAGTACCAGTCTATTGACTTGGAGACAGAGTCATGTCAGTCATGGAACCTGTATTCGCACTGCTGATTGCAAAGTAAAACCAAACGCAAGACCAAACGCAAATTACTTTGGCTTCCAATTGGCTGAACTGTTTTCTCTCAGTCTCTGTGATTGGCCTGTGTGATTACTTTGGTTTTGGTTTTCGACAGTCATACGAAAACGGCTCTATAAGAACGTCATTGCATTTAGGTGTATGTTCTTCAGAAATCTGATATACTTAATTCGAATTTATTCCAGAAATGAACAAACTCAAAGTTTCCTGTTTCGTAGCACAGTTTGGAGTAAAAGCAATTTCTAAAAGTTTCTGTTACGGCGAAAATTTTACTGTTAGCTGTGAAATGGCCTAAAATTTTAATGTTAACTGTTATACAGACCCCCCCCCCCCCCCCCCCCCCCCATCTAAGCCCTCTTTATAGGTACCGCACGCTTGTTTCACTGCATGATGCTTTAATATCAGGCAGAATACAGTTCCTAAGCACGCAATGTGACAAAACGGCGTTCCAGTAATTTCGTCTATTTCGGCTTATACTTTTTGTTCTTTACTTTTGATACTTACTCTGACAAAATATCTGTTATTGTTATTTAGTATTATTGTAAAGAAGGACGAGTCGACGACGACAAGTTGTCCGAGGCAGTAGCAATAAAGTTTCATTCTTGTGTATTCTTCGTGATGTGCGGCTGTCCTTACACGGCCAGAACTGTCCCAACAACATGCCCAAGAGAGAATAGGGTTAAGCATTAGAAGATCTGAGCAAAAGTCTTTATTCTAGTGAGCCTACATTTAAGAACATGGTTTTAAATTGAACAGGCTGTTCGATTGCGTATTACACGCGTTTTTACAAAGCCGGTGAAAAACATGCCACAGAGAAACGCCTTCCGGCCAGTTTTAATTAAAAACAAGGCCCGCGTCGCTCATCCAATCACCTCGCAGAACTCTTCACACTAAGAGTGATAACTTCTGAAAGTTAGTTGCGCGTCTCAAATTCGACTCCCTGCCGATGTTCCCGATTTGAAATGTTTCCCTCGCCGCCAAAAATCTCCAGATCGAAGTATACATGCTCCAGCATGAGAGCAAGTGGCTCAAAACAAACCGCTTTAAACTGTACAATGTTTTCATGCTTCAAACCGCGTAACAGCCTTGCTTCCTTAGTAAACGCCCGTTGCGAGCTGTCGGCTGTACTGAGAAGCTTTTTAGCAACAACCTTTGGCTTCCTTTGCGTTTCGTCGTTGAAACGCGCAACGAACACAACACCAAATGGACCCTGGCCAATGACTTCTTCCTCGTAGAGGTCGCCCTATTTGAACTGTGGAAGATCGTCCAAGTTGAACGATTTCTTTTTCTTCGAACAAAACGCTAGTGGAAACCGAAACTCCGTCATCGCAACTCCTCCACATGGCTTTTTTTCACACGGTAAAAACTGAGCTGTCGCTGTCAAATGACAGAGTCGGGTATCGAATTACGGGTTTATTTCGCAATCACTGCTTGTTTCGCAAAGTATCACTTTTTGTTTCGCGAAGTATCACTTTTCGTTTCGCAAAGAATCACTTTCCGTTTCGCAAAGTATCACTTTTTGTTTCGCAAAGTATCACTTTTGTTTCGCAAAGTATCACTTTTTGTTTCGCAAAGTATCACTTTATGTTCGTTTCGCAAAGTACCACTTCTTGTTTCGTTTCGCAAAGTATAAGCCCCGCTGTTAAAACTCTTTGAATTCACCGCGTAACCAGGGAGACAAACACCAACAGCGGGGAGCAAAGCTTTTGCGGTTCCACTCATAACAGTTTACACTGGTGTTACACTGGTGTTAAGGCTCCAGTGGTACCGCAACCAATATTGCATCTGAAGAACTTTGTGAGCCGTTAACTCATTACTGATCAGTCCTCATCGTGTCCCAAGGTGAGATCTTTAGATCGAATCGGAAAACGGAAGGTTACGATTTGTGTTTTCTTGCTTTTCAAGCAGTCTTATGTCACAGCATTAAAGTACTAACTATGCAACGCTGCTAAACAAAATTATTGACAATTTCGCAAGCACAAGGTCCTTAATTCAAACTGAAAACAGGCTTGACCGAAAAGACAAGTTACACAAGCGCAAGCACATGCAAGAATCAAAACATTTTACATTTATAGTTGTGCGTGAGTCGAGCCTGTTTTAATTGTGAAGTAAGAACCTTGCTTTTGCGTAGCTCGTAACAACCAGGCTTAAGAGCTAGACTTAGTGCATCATTCGATCCAAAACCGGATAGGTCAGTCCGACATTGCCGGTCATAAGGAATGTTTTTAAATGTAACTCAAAACCTCTTCAACTAAAGTTCTGAAGGAGGCTAACTTCGGCAAAAAAACACGATTGCAGTGACTATTTTTTCGACGCAAATCTAGACAACTTGGAAATTTTTAAGATTAGTAATTAACTAGAAATACGATAATCGCAGATACCCCCCGCTCTGTAGTGGGTCGGAAAGCGGGATTCTTGTTTATTTTCCGTTCGGAGGTTATTTAATTTTTTTTTTGCAAACCACGGCCGTGTAGCGACATCACCAGTCGGCCGCTAAAAAAGATATTTGTCGCACGGCAGTCTCGGTTAAGTTCAGACAACGCGCACAGTCTGTAATTTTCGTAGACACTAGCTGAACTCCAAAATTCGCTGAGACAACATTTACACGCAACTACAGAATACTCCTGAGGCTTGAAAGCCAAGCAAAGTCAATCTTGGACACCGAAATTTTTATGAATTTCAAGAAAAGCCGCGATTTCTCCAGCCAACGCTTTATCCTAACCACATACGTGATGTTTTCTTAATCATAAATATCGAATGTGATTGGTTCATAAACCCCCCGATTAATTATTAATTGGACACCTATTGTTCTGTAATCGGATACTTCTTTGTTCTGTAATCGGACAGTTGGCTTGACCAATCATAAGAGTGAAATTTAAATGCACTGATTTTCAGTGAAAAACTGGATTGCCGGTGTGAGTTTGTGGCATCTCGAAAGGCGAATTTTGTTATCATGGAAGAAATTTAACTTTGTTGTGATGGACAAACGCTCCTCGAGAATTAAGCCGTTAAGAAATCGGTAAGTTTGTATTTGCTGTGCCGACCCGCTAAGATACAGATTTTTTCAGTCTTGAATATTTCCTTTGAATGCTTTGGAGTAAACTTCTATGAAAAAAATAAACTAGTATTCTGAGTTTCAAAGTACCTGTTATGTTAAAAAATGTAAACCTGAAAAGTCGAAAGAAACTGTCTTCCAATTTGTGAGTTCGTGATGGGTTTACTGATTTTTATTGAGTGTACAGAACTTACACATTTTTTACTTTTACTTCAAAAATCCGCATTCAACTCAAATCATTGGGTAAATTAGCTTCTTCTCTCTCTCAAGTATTTTAAGTTGATATAACTGAGAGCTAGATGACTACGAACAAGCGGCGTGTTTACAAACGCCGAACCGTGTGTACGCGCGTGTTAAAATCGATCGGCGATGAAGTACTCTTGATGCTTTGTTTTTATGTATAGTACAGGAGAAGACGCTGAAGCTATATGATTACTTCATTCTCAGAAATTGTAATATTTATGATTAATTGGTAAGAGGACTTCGTGTCGTCCGATGTCGGTCTGTAATCATACTCGTGATTACGAAATCGGACTCCCGCGAAGCGAAGCGAAGCGAAGCTCGTATAATGATTACAGACCGAATCGGACTCCACTCAGTCCTATTACCATTATTAACTTTATGAATTATTTATACGCTTCTTCGAGTGTTTAGAACCGTCAAAGCGAGTCGCTTGTTTACACGCTTTCGAAGTCTCGGAACCGTGTGAATTTTGGCAAGAATTCAATTTTGAACAAAAACAACTTTTTCAAACCGCGTTTGACGATTTTAAAATCTTTGACAGAAAGAAGAAATCAAGTCACTAAATAATACAAGGTCCGATTGTATTGAGCGAGCAAACCCGGTCACTAAATTATACAAGATCCGATTGTGTTGAGCGAGCAAATTCGGCCACAATAGTTTAATTTGGAAAGCAGTGGTCCCTGGCCGGGTATTTTCTACTTAAATAGCCTTCAGATGGCAAAAGCACTTCAATCTGGTAACATTTCAACCCAAATACAGTGTGCCAACAAACACGGCGAGAAAACTTCACAGCATGTGTCAGACTGTCAGCGAAATTTATATGCAAATATGTCAGGATTCGGATGACACAATCTTGCACGCAGGCACTCTGAAATAGCTTTGAAAACTAGCGAAAATATCACAATATAATCCTACTTGGCCTTCGTCACAGTTCCCGGGGCATCAAACGACAAAATATACGGCGATTGTTGAAATACCATAATGCACGACTTTAAAATAGCATAAGCGTACTGTACGTTAATTGATGTAATTTCTCAAAACTCACCGGTTCCTGAAAGCCATAGCTTTAGCTCTTTTCCAGCAAAGGAAACAAAACCCAAAACACTATTGTTTACGTCTTCAATGATTTCAAGTACACTATATAGAGCAGTCCACATACAGTACGAAAATTCCACTTTCCATTGTATTGTGTCGTCATCTTGTCAAACTTGGATTCTGAAAACTACATTCCTGTTATTGTAAAAGGTGAAATTTGCCACGATGATTGTTCGATTTCCACCAACTGTATTTTGCTATTTCTTTCTGAAGAAGTGTCTACGTTTTAACACAATACTGGCGTCTGCGATTGTGTTCAGGTCGGCCAGTCGATGCCTTAAAGAATCCGTTTCATGGATAGTAAGCTTGCCTCCCATACACTGGCAAAATATCCGGGCAGTTTACAGCCGTCCGTCGAACTGCTTGGCCTTGTATCTGCATCTTGTTGTACAAAATCACTTCCGTTCGTACTCTACCGCATATCACCAAAAAAATGGCGGTTTAACATGACAGCGACAGCTGACAAACGCACTGTGCATGCGCGGCCGCGCAGCCAAACTTTTCCCCGCGGAAACTGGCGCGGGTGTCCGCTCCACTGAATCCCTTTGTATTTTTGAATTATGTACGAAACGCAACTTCCGGCGAGGTTTTTTTAAAAAAGTTAAGACGCAGAAGCAAAAGTTAAGCTACAAATTTTTAGAGTTTGCAGTTCAATAGTTTTCCTTTTCCTGAGCTTTTGCACCCGTGGTGAAAATTGCAAAACAAATTCGTCCTTGTCGGAGTGTTTTCATCGCCATAGCGGCCGTGGTACTGCTGCGTTCCGTGAAAGTCGTAGATGGTATAAAAGGACAATATACTCAAGGTAAAAGGACCGGTCAAGCAAGGCAATGAAAAGAAAAGTTCTACTCCTTGTCAGAAGGACTGGCCAAAGGTTCTTAGCCTGCGCCGCATCCGAACTAAACCCCGCTATAGTCCGTCTGCGCAACAGCGACAGATTCCTTGTTCTGGACCCCCAACGAAGTAGCAGGATTATTTATAGTCGATCGTAATTGGCTGTTATCCATTCTCATTGTTACACGATTTCTGATTGGCGCATGACTCAAGTTTCAGCGTACGTATTTCCCACGGTCGACACGTCAAATTAATTCATACAGTCTGCCAAGCACGTTCTCAAAATTTAATACTCAAATTTTGAAGTTGGTCGGCCGCCGTAGTACGAGAAAAATAGAACACTGATTTTCCCCTTAAGAGTCTTGAATGATTTAGTTAGATGTTAAAACTGTACAAACAAATGCTGTAATCTGACACGTGGTGATTGCAGCAAGAATCGTTCACCAAGTATTAAATTTTGAGAATGTGCTTGGCAGACTGTGTGAATTAATTTGACGTCTCACTCGCATCAATTCAATTTACGGCTAATTATTATTCAAGGTTGCGTATTTGCTCATTGGGGCAATGTATTTGCTCATCAGGGCCAGGTATTTGCTCGTCCGGTTGTGCCTTATAAGGAATACGTACTATATATACCTATCGGAAAGTTTGTGTTTACGTGAATAAAACATCGTGATGGCTTTTTCAAGAGATGTTCGCCGGGAGAGCAGCCCAGATAAATAGGCAAATATGTTCACAGCACAAAAAAAAAAAAAAAAAAAAAAAAAAGATTAACTGGTTTATCCTAATATTATCATGCACAAATTTTAACTTTAAACAAGTTGAGCAGTTTTCAGCCAAACAAGGTCCACGAATTGGGTACATTTTCTCCAATCAATAGTAAAATATATCAAGGTGCTCTTCATCTTTGGAGAATAAAAATTGCCATCAGCCCTTACAAAGAAACATGCAGGAATGTGTCAGACCAAAAGAGTAGTATGGATAATCTCCTATTATCATGCCATGTATAGCTTTTCAGTTTATTACCTGTGATGTACATTGATAGACCAGGTAAATCTGTAATATCAAGTTCATTTGAATGAGCATAAAGTGTACATTACAAAACATAGTAACTGCGAATGCTGTAATACCAGGGGTAAGGGGCTTATTTAAAGAGATTAGATGATGACAAGGTATTCTTGGTAAACAAAACTGATCACACTTTAATGTACTAGGTGAACAATATAATACAAGGAAATCGATTTACACAAGAACTATATAGTAGAACAAACTATGAGCATTTTTCAATAATAACAAAGTGAACAGGTATCCAGAATAATATACCCTAGGTCACTTCCCTTTTTCATTATTACCATACCATACCTTGTAAATAAATAACTAGCTTTATACGCACCAAATTACCTTTTTTAACAGCTAAGTATAATAACCCATGCTGTCTGTTTTTTAAGATTTAAATTAAAAACTTTGAAATCAGGACACTATATGAGGAAGGGTCGATTGAAATTTCTTGTTAGAGGCACAAGAGTTATGAAGGAGGCAAATATGGACGCTAACAGCACGGCAAAAAACACGATTGCAGTGAATTACATTATTTTCGACGCAAATCTAGACAACTCGGGATGTTTTTAATAAATAAACACATGCCATGCTGTGATTTTACCGTGGCTAATGGCGACGGTAAAATCTCAGATTTAAATTAAAGACTTTCAAATCGGGACGCTAGAAGAGGAAAGGATAGCTGGGATTTCTTGTTAGAGGCGCAAGATATGTGCAAATACAAAAAACTAAACGGAAACTGGATGTAGGCCGAAAAGAAAGAAGAAGAAAAAAAAAAAAAAAAAAAAAAAAAAAGAACTTGTTCGGGACGTTTTCCGGCAACCCCCGGAGTTTCAGATTCTGAGAACAAATCACACTCGCCCTGAACAAGATCGATGCAAATTTGGAGTCACGGTAAGCTGAAATAGAAGTGAACAATGTGAACGGTTTGCATGTACTTAGTACCGGTCAGTAAGCATGCATCGAAATGGGTAAAATTGCTTCATATTAACAGATTATAGTTGGTGCAACTATAGCTGATTTATTCTTTCGAAACCATACTGCACTGTTGGGTTTGATTTGGCTGTTATTATTCAGATTCAAAGAGACTTTAGCAAACGCCGTAAGTGACCATAATTCCCTGACAATAACTTTTCTACTACAGTAGTTCAGAGTGCTACAGTGAGTTCAGAGTAAGAATCTGACTGTTCAAGAATGGACTTTTACAATGGAATAATAATAAAAAAAGAGCTAATGACACGCAAATAAGAACTTTTGCAGTCTATAATAAAATCAAAAGTTGCTTCCGTTCTCTTCATTTAAATGTTATTACTCAATATCTTTGTGTCGGAAGTTATAACTTGATTGGGTATAGAAACACTAACCCATTACGTTAGAATACTCACAGCAAATACAGCAGACTTTCCAGATCCACGATGGATAGCACGAAAATGTGGCCAGGGGAAGAGTTGTGTTTATTTCATAAGCTACAGCCAATATTTTCTTGTTTGTTGTGTTTAACTGGCATAAGATCAATCGCCCGGTTCATGAAATGCAGTTATACTCACAAATGACTCATATAGCTGTTTTAGACGTGTGTGATCGATCCGGTAAATGATCTATTTTAAAACCTCATCGGCCAACCAACTCCTGAAGGAGGCATATGGTAACGATCAACAGATCCAAGATAATATTTAAGGCATCACGTCGTGCATAAAAAGGCTTAATGTATACTGTAGATGACAGGTTCATTGTGATTTTTTACGGTAAAGAAAGAACTAGTAAAAAAATGAAGCGGTTGAGCTCCTTTCAAGAGTAAAAATGTATATTTCTATATTACGAGATTTTATGAAAAACTCGAGTTTTCCATACACTGACTGCATGATTTTCCATTTAAGCTTAAATTTAGTTCCTCTTGAAGATATAAATTTGATTTTGTTGGTTTAGAGTGACCAGCTTATATCACCTGGAATATATTTATCGTAGTATTTCCTTTCATTTTTAGTGTATAATCTCATAGTGCTTGAGAATATCTAACTTCACAGAACTGGTGGAGAAACATGCAGGCGGATTTGCTCATGGTGAGCACATGTTATTTGTTTTAGTGTTTAGTCATGATATTTCTAGTTAATACGACATGGATAAAAAAGTTGTATGTTCTACCGAGGAAAATTGTGCAATGAATCTGGAAATGTTTGAGCAAAATGGCACGTAAAAGTTGTATTTTCTTGAACCTGTGACTCCTGACGTTGCCCCCGTTAAGAGCTAGACAATACAAGCTTGGAGACCGGCAATCAGAAACGAAGCACTTTCATAGCTCTTAAAATACTTTGCGAGTCGATGATCAAGTCGGTTACAACGTCCATTCGAATGATGAACACCTCCGACCGAGCTTCAGTCCTAATAAACTTTGACGTAATAATAAACAGAAATGAAGTTAGCATGTTGAACGCCTTGCATGCATCTTGATGCGTTTCTATTGCCTCTTTTGATCACTTTCATGTATACATGAGATGAAACTCTCTAAAATCAAAACTGAAAACGTGTAAAGGCAGTCTGAGAAGATGGATTTCGTGTTTTGAAAATCCCAGAACGGGAGCTGTAGCTAGTGACTAGCCTAGTGTTAAACAAGATTCGACTTTGTCTACGCGGGAGTTTTAAAACAGTTGTGTCAGAAGTAAGTTTGTGGGCAAACAGCAACAATTGCATTTCATTTTCTCAAGAATTACTGAAAATATCGATTAATCAACATGGCCGACATGTCTTGTTTTATCAAGCGACGAGGTGCACAAAGAGCGATGGCTTGTTTGTTCCTGATTTTCCTTAGGCCGAGAAAATGATGCCCAATCACAATAATGTTGATAATTTTCAGTAAGCACTGAGGCAGACGTGCACGAATATCAGTGATTGTGGCGAAGATAAACGCCAAGCTTGTCTTCAGGGCCCGCGGCCATGGTCCTGGGGACAAGGTTTGCAACGTTCTAGTTTGTGCTTCAGACGTCGAAACGAACCACGTTGTTCGGAAAAAAAGAAAGGAAGAAGATAAGATCGCAAAAAAAGAAGCAGAGTGGACGATTCTTTTTAATCTTGGATTAACTAAGCGTTTTACCGAGAGATCCTTTACGCCGGCCATACCTTCATTAATGGATCACATTGTGGAATACCATTTTCTTCCAAGAAAACATAATGGGGATTCTATGTTTTCTGTACCTGATAAAAGCGCGGTGGAGGGCTGGATCGAAGAGACAAAATTGCTCGGTGTGGAACTTGATTCACACAATGGTTGTAAAATATATGAAAAAAAGTTCAGTTCGTTAATCGGTTATGATGGCAGAGACAGGCCATGCTTTGGATTGCGCTCAGTCTACACCAGAGAAGGGTACTTAAAGACTGCTTTTCCAATCAGGAACCCAAGAGAAAAGTAAAAGCAAATGGAATTTGCTTGTGGAGACTGCTATTGATTCTTCCATCAACCCTACAGTAACGTGAAAAGAGACATGTCGAAAGATTTTGTCTGAGTAAACATTGCAACCAAATGCATTGTTTTGGAATTTTGAAGATACATTTTAACTGTTGTATAAAATTTTTAATATTGTTGTTTAGGTTTGTGTTTAGGTTTGTGTATATACACACGGAACGTACATGGGTGTAGTTGTTCTTTGTTTGGGCGGGTTGTTGGTGTGTATACATGTGTGCATGCTTTCTTGTTCATGTATTTATGCCTGGGGCGCAAAACAGTACTGTGTGTATATCATGAAGTTTATACCCTAGACTTTGTTTGTGTGTTTGTTCATGTATTTGTGCTGTAAGTGGGCAAATGAGTGTGGGAGAGAGATTGGATGAATGTCATGTATCATGATAATACTTAATGTCGCTATATACAATAATGTGCAATACTTATAGTAAATAAAATGACTGTTGTCATAAATGGCAGGATAAAAGTTACTCTTTGGGTTTGCAGGACTGGTTGCAGGTGTTTAACATTAAATGGTAGGAGTTCCCAGAGTTTTTTCTCAAGACTTTACTCACCGTCTTTGAAACTAAAACAAATCAGGGTGCTCTGTTCTAGCTATGGGCCTTTGGTGGTGATAGTCAAAAGAACAATATGTCACATTAACATTCTGCCCTAAAGTGAAGTAGTCTGAAACACCAGACTGATACATAAAGTAACAATATTTTGCCCCTATTTAAGTAGTCGAAAAGGTTGCCATAAATTGGGCTCGAAAACTCAGGATATGGTTTCACTGCGGACCGAATAACTGATTGTCTCCATTGCAATGGGTATATATAGGTCAATAAAATCAGAAGCAGGAGGAGTACTGATTAAGCGGTGGTAGTTTTCCAGATCAATAAAGCCCTTTGTATCAGGCTGGTCATGACCAAAACTTAAGGTATTTTAAGAGCCAGAAATGAAAACAGCATGAAAAATTCGGGCTCACGGCATGTACAGTTCGAACTTAGAATTTTCGGTATTTGGCATGAGTCTAAACCATTACCTTTTTTGTGTTTTGTCTTTGCCAGACAGTACAGGGGCGTCACCCCCAGCGTGGTTCCACCTTGCAGCACCATGTGCATGCTGGGAAGCTAGACTGGTTCCAGTCTTTTGCGTTTTGACCAAAGCGTGAGCTTCGCGTGGAAGGTGAGTAGTGTTTTTGGTGCATTGTGCTGTTTAAAACCTGTCCAAGACTTTCTCACCGAACTATTCCCGCAGTTAAATTGCTTGGTCAACTAGGACATTCATGGAAATATATGATCACCATACGCACACGTGAGCAGAAGATACTCGTTTCTTCCCAAATTTGTAACGTGTTTCGAAAGGGTTTCTATGGAAGAAACACCAAGAAGCACAAGAAATATGCGTCCAAGCAATGCAAGTACAAAGCAAACAGAAAGTCCTTTGCTTTCGTGCGCTTGCGTAGAGCACTGAGCCTGTCCTGGACTGCACTGTACTGTAGCTTGTGCTTGTGACGTCTTGCTGCTTGGTGTAGCTTGTGAAAACGTGAATGAATCGTCTTAGGGTGGCATGGGTTTTGCTTGAATATTTCCATGGAAATACAAGATGTAGAACTTTCAGGCCCAAACAGGCTTGCATCACTGTTGTTCTTTTTGGACATTGCAGCAGTTGCCTCACAGCTTGATATTGTTTTAGTCTATTGGTACAAAAATAGAGGGTTTCAGTATTCACATGGTCCAATTTCAATTTTGATTCTGTGAAGGAATGTTTCTTTCTGCCATCAGCACAGAAATGTTGCATTTTTACAAGAGCATTGCCCTATAGCCTTTTATTTGGAATAAACATAGGTACACAGTGAAATTTCCAAAGAGTACCAAGACTGCACGAGTCTAAAAATCAAGGGAATGATTATCTGGTGACCTTGTGGTATGAATGAACAGAACTGGGGTGTTCTACATATTATACTGTTCTATCTTATGCTAGACAAAAAAAGTGGAGCTCGCCAACAAAGAAGACTCCACGAAAGCCAGGGGCTATGAAGTGCATTTGTTACATATTTCATGTACTGGTACCTGACATTGGTATAGCTAAGCACTGTGACTTGATAAGCACTGTGACTTGATAAGTATTTGTGTCTATCTGTTATGATTATAACTTTTTTTTTTCTTTTTCATTTTAAGCTTGCAACCTGCATCCTGTAACTGATAGATTAGGCCTTCAGATGACTCATATCCTCTTGGGCACCAAAGTGACTCATTTTTTACTTGTTTACATGAGTGCTCAAATGGATTATCAGTAAATATAGGAGGTAGGTAAAACTTCTTAGAGTACTGGATTTTAAAATAACTTTGTTGTTTTCAAAATTCTGTGTTTGCTTTCTGCATTATTTTGACCCAAAAAGTGATCTTATCATATAGTCATGGCCCAAGTGGTTTTATAATGTTCCTTTCATTGTTATAAAATCAGTATGCTGGTAGAGGTACTGTAACTTTAATTTGAAATAAACAAGCCAGACAGATAGAGCGCTTTTCCGATGACTATTGAAACCAAAACCAAAGCAATCACAGATCAGGCAAGCAAAAACATGTCTGACCAACTAGAAGGATGAACAAAATTTGTTATGTTATCTGTGTTGCTCAAGCTTTATGTAGAGGCACACACAGCACGTGTACTGAACAAGAACTGTCTTGTTAGGACCAGTCAGAAAGCATAGCAAATGCAAAACAAAAGCAATTGCATGATTACTTTCGACAGCCATTCGAAAGAGGCTCTATTTAAATGCTGGTTAGTTTTAGTTTGGGATGGGGTTGGGATTAAAACATCAAGACTATGTCCACATGGTTTATACGCAATACCAACCATTGGTTTATACGCACTATATTTGGGTTGGGGATGGGGAGCTAATAATTGGAGGGAGTTTTATGTTTATTAAGTGAGAGGACTTTTTTTTTGGGAAGGTGTTTTTTGGAAATTTACAGTTAGGGTCTATAACTGTGGACTTCACGTCTGCATGACATATATAGGGGGTATATGATTGGGCCATAAATTTAAGGGGGACTTAATAAAATTTACAGATTTACCTTTTGAAAAACTTCACGTGATAAAATAATATTATTAGCTAAGGATAAAATTATGTTTTGATGTTTTCATTTTGGTAAATATATAGAGGATATTACACGGCGGTGTGAAGATATGAATTTTATTTTTGAGTGGTAAAAACAGTATGTTACGAACGAGCACTTCGCGAGTGAGTAAAAATATTGTTTTTACCACGAGAAAATAAAATCCATATCTTCAAGCCACCATGTAATTTTCTTTTTATTATATTAGACACGAGTGTTTTACGAGAAATTGCACAAACAACCAGGCCAAAGCGGGAAATGATGCCAATGATATCCTCACTAGTGAGGATATGGAAAATACGCCACTAGGGTCCCGGATGTAGTTTCATATGGATTTTACGCACGGTATACTTTCCAGTAAAACACTCGTGTCTATATAATAAAAACTATTAGGCCATGCCCACACGTATCCATTTTTGTTTGAAAACATATTACTGTCTTATACTTTTTTCTCTGCTTTCAAACATTTCTTCATCCACACTAATCCACTTTTGAAAAGTTCTGTTTTTGACTTCTGTTTTCATCATTTATGTGTGGACTGAGGCCAAAAAAGTTATTTTCAAACAAAAGTGGCCTTAGAGTTTGTATACTGTTACAGCTCATATGAATCATGTTAGAATAATAATTATCTTAACATTAATAAAACACACTGAGAAGTTGAATATTGTTTTGCTGTATTGTATGCTGTACATTGTTTTTTCTAGTGTCCCAACAAGCATTGTTGCATGAGTCATATGTCAGAGGCATGTTACCTCAGCCTGATCGAGCACCAAAGGTGTGAATGGTAGAGTTTGCACCTTTGGCACTCAGGTCGAGGCCTGCTCAGACCAGGAATGAGATGAGCTCTGGGAATCAGGGTAGGGAAGGCTGGGCACACATGGGACACAGGAAATCTGATTGTGTGGGGAAGTTGCATCCATAATGATTCCAGTAACCACTGGGGCTCTTAGTTATTTTTGAGACCTGTGGAAAGGAGTGGAGGGGGGGCTTATTTGAGATGCACTATGTCCCCATGCCATGGGTAATACTGCATACTCAGTACACATACAGTAGGAAGATCACAAAAGAGTATTAACATGGCATTGAAACTCATTTGAATTTTGTCTAAAAGATTTTCTAATGATTCATGCGACTACTTTCTATCTTCTAGTCAAAATCCTTCTTATCCTTTGCTAGTTTGTCACTCAGTCTCTGGCTCTCCTCCCAAGATATAAAATTGCACCTGGAAAAACAACATTTCACCCAGATTATAGTTAACTTGCCAACTTTTGCTATTTTCTTTTCACAGGCAGCTTATGCCACCCTTTGTAATTAAGTGCCTATAATGTGAACAGTTAAATGCTCTATATGGCACCAGTTCTCTAATCCCTGAGCTATGCGAGGAAATGGGGCACTAGGAGAACCATAATTGCTCGCGGGGGCCTGGGGCCCTCGAGAGCTTAAAAATGGAGATTTTTATTTTTATTTTTTTCCTTTTTGTGGGTCGAGAATCAGCACACGGTGATTGGTTCATATTATCACGTGCTGGGCGATGACGTAATTGACTTCGCTAAACAACTCGAGATGTGGCCAGTAAATTGCTCGTTACTTGTGTGTAAAAGTTAACTGCATCCCATCCAAACTCAACACCATTTGGCTCTGTGGAATAGGCACGGATAAACTGGATTTTCGGGAACGATTTTGGCTCGCGTTCACCGCGGAAGCTTTGAGAATAGCCGTAAACAAATATTTGATGGTACCGCTGTCGCCGATAAATATTTAGTCCCGACGAAACTTTCTGTGGCGACACGAAATACTTTTGGGAAGATAACAGGGCGAAAGCAGAAACCAAAGCTACGGTGAGCTTTAGCCGTAAAACAATGACGCTTTATGCTTTACTCTGTACATGACATCTGTTGCCTCATAAAATTCTTCTGCGTATCGTACATTGCCTGTTGAAGTGTTTCTTTCATTCGATCATGTAGCCTTTGTTTCGCAATGGTCAGTGAATACCAGAAATGAAAAATACACCGAAATAATTCTGAGGATTGAGTTTGCAGTCACAAATGGACTGAACACACTGTGAACAAAAGCGCAATAATATTGTAAACATCTCTCGTGTGACATTCCTCGCTGTCAATTTATATTTGTTACAGAGCACGAATACTCGAAAGCCTGATAGAAAGAAACGTATTGAGTTAATAAAAGAAAACATATAAGTAGTGAAGCGAAAAAGTAAACTGCATCCATTCAAATTCAACGCCATTTGGCTCTGTGAAATAGGCACGGATAAACTGGATTTTAGGAAAAGATTTTGGCTCGCGTTCACCGCACAAGCTTTGAGAATAGCCGTAAACAAATGTTTGATGGTACTTCTGGGGTATTGCAAATATCTCTGTCGCCGATAAGTATTTAGTCCCGACGAAACTTTCTGTGGCGACACGAAATACTTTTGGGAAGATAACAGGGCGAAAACAGAAACCAAAGCTACGGTGAGCTTTAGCCGTAAAACAATGACGCTTTATGCTTTACTCTGTACATGACATCTGTTGCCTCATAAAATTCTTCTGCGTATCGTACATTGCCTGTTGAAGTGTTTCTTTCATTCGATCATGTAGTCTTTGTTTCGCAATGTTCATTAAATACCAGAAATGAAAAATACACCGAAATAATTCTGAGGATTGAGTTTGCAGTCACAAATGGACTGAACACACTGTGAACAAAAGCGCAATAATATTGTAAACATCTCTCGTGTGACATTCCTCGCTTTCAATTTTATATTTGTTACAGAGCACGAATACTCGAAAGCCTGATAGAAGAAACGTATTGAGTTAAGAAAAGAAAACACATAGTTGTGAAGCGAAGGCTGGATTAATCGTGGCCTCTGATTAGAAATATGAGTCAAGGTCAAACTGTCAAAATCGATTGTGCATAAAAAGATATGTCACGCATTCTCAAGATGCAGGGTCGCTCAACCTTTAAGAAGCAAGTGTATGAGTGTTGTAATAATAATTTTTAGTTTAATACAGGTGTCAAAAGAGCAAGGCGTCAAAAGCCAAGTTCTCTATACTGTGTGATATTTTTATGGTGAGAAATTGGAAGTCTCTCTTGGGAGTTCCGCTCTTGTCCCCTACTTTCCATTTTATATTCTGGTCTCGACCCAACTCACGCCGCGAGCTCACTGGCAAGGCCAGTCTAGTTTATTAACAATTATTGTACTTGTAGGGGTGGGGCTGTTAGTAGACCGATAAAAATGAATTCAAGTGTATATTTTGTAACCTGGCCTGTGTACAGCCGTTCCATTCTTCGTAGGTACCGAGGTACGAAGAATGGAACGGCTGTACACAGGCTATTGTAACCCCACTTCTCAATATTGTTTGACAGCACAGCCATGCGTGCCCGGGGGGGGGGGGGGGGGGGGTATTCCCATATATTTCCTATATAGGGACGTTCCACCCGATGGGGCATCATTTTCAGGGTCTTCTGTCTTAAACAGGGTATCAAATTTTACATTTTCGTGTCTTAAACAGGGTTATTTTCCGAAGATTTTCTCCTCTTTCCCTCCCCCCTCAGCCACATTTTGGCTCTCGCCATTTTCGTGCGATTTCTTCGTATGCTCCAGTGGAAACGCGTGCAACACAGGCTAACTTATCTAAACTTAGTCTTGAACAGGGTATCAAATTAGAGCACTTTGTCTTAGACAGGGTAGCAAAATTTCCATTTTTGTGGACGTTTCTTTAGCGTTTTGTTCTTCCTGACGTACAGAAGATTCTTTCAGTGTTGTGGTACCTCACTAGCCTCGTAGTATGCATAGAAACTCCAACTAGCGGCAGTAGGAAGTCTGTACACAGACACCTTGTTCCATAGTCGTCCATATGTCAATTTTACTGTTCACGTTTTTAGTGCACGAGTCGAATTTCCTTAAACCCACCCGTTTTAAATTGGTGCAAACCGAATTCAGATAGAAAATGAACCCCTTCGTCTAATAACGTAAGAAAAAACCTTAACCCCTAAATACCGAGCTTAACCTCGGCGTTTCTTGTCATTTTCCGGTGTCCCCGCCATTTTAAATACTGGATACTCCAAAATCAGGTTTCCGAGAGGAAACTGGGACCGAATCAAAAATTAAATTTTCGTCAGCTCGGACCGTGTTCCGAAAACCGTACGAGAGTGACGTTGATGTTTTGAAAGTGTGTTTGGCGCGCATTAGCAAGTCCGTACCTGACGTATTTCCTTTAGTTCGAATCGGCTGGCCGCGTCGCGCCGCCTGTGTTCCTTTTTACACGGACGTGGAGGTCAACTCCAAATAAAACTGAAACGGCTCAAGACATAAGTCGAAACTGTAACCAGTCAACATCAGATACACACAAGAAGCATTGTTGTTGTGAACGTGAAAAGGACAATATTACTGTTATTTGTAACATTTCGGCTCAGCCGGCCATTTGCTCGAGAACACAGTGGATTTGGATGAAAATAACATATATACTAGAAATACCATATTTAAGAAGGGAAAGCGCTCTGACCCAGCCAATTACAGACCTGTATCTCTTACCTGCATCTCCTGTAAGATCATGGAGCA
This sequence comes from Plumapathes pennacea, assembly GCA_964036295.1. Classification (NCBI taxonomy): domain Eukaryota; kingdom Metazoa; phylum Cnidaria; class Anthozoa; order Antipatharia; family Myriopathidae; genus Plumapathes; species Plumapathes pennacea. The sequence continues at coordinate 24,275,727 of OZ038463.1, read as the reverse complement.
CGTTGTGTATAGCCAGATCATGAAACATCTTGACCGCAACAACATTCTAGTGCACTACCAGCATGGCTTTCGTCAAGGCCACTCCTGTGAATCACAGCTGATCTGTGCAATTGATGACCTTGCCAGATCAATGAAGGCAAGGAACCAAATAGACTTGCTGATCCTAGACTTTTCAAAGGCATTTGATACTGTACCACATGAGCGTCTCCTACGGAAACTCAACCACTATGGACTTCCTAGACAATTACTGTCCTGGATTAGAACATGGCTGACTGAACGCCAACAACGAGTAATTGTGGATGGAGAATCTTCCGAATCGGTGCATGTACGCTCCGGAGTGCCTCAAGGAACTGTTCTGGGACCTTTGATGTTCTTATTATACATTAATGATATAGGGGTAGGATTATCGTCCAACATTAAATTATTCGCAGATGACTGCTTACTCTATAGAACAGTCAACTCCCAAGATGATGCCAAACAATTACAATCAGATCTCGACATCTTAGTAGAGTGGTCAAAAACTTGGCAAATGTTGTTTAATCCAGCTAAGTGCTACACCCTTAGAATATCTAGGCTTCACTCTGAAACTGTACATAACTACCACATATCAGGGACAGCACTAAAATCAGTTAGTGAGCATCCTTACCTAGGTGTGCACCTGTCAAACAGTTTAAGGTGGAACGCGCATATTGCTGAAATAACCAAGAAGGCAACCAAGCAGTTGAATTTTGTCAGGCGTAATCTATCCAAATGTTCCACCCAGGTGAAATCGATGGCATATAAAACACTAGTAAGGCCACACTTAGAGTATGCTTCAGCAGCATGGGACCCCTATACTAAGGGGAACATAGAACAAATTGAGGCAGTCCAACGCAGATCTGCACGTTTTGTAACCAACTGTTATGATAGGTATAACACTAGCATAACTAGTCTTATTAAGCATATAGGGTGGGAAAGCCTCGAAGTTCGGAGAAAAGTCAATCGTCTAGCAGTTTTTTATAAAGCCCTTAACAACCAAGTAGCTGTTCCACTACCAAAGGACCTTTTAACACCAGTAAGATCTACCAGACACCAACACTCCCGGTCCTTTATTCAGATGCCCACTGGTCCAGATTATTATAATTATAGTTTTTATCCTAGAACCGTAAGAGATTGGAATGCACTACCTGAATATGCAGTTCAAGCAATTAATGTAGAGAGTTTTAAAATGGCCATTGTACAACATTTTGGGAATTAGGATTAGGATTAGGATTTACAATTAAATATTTTAGGATTTTATTTCTCTTAGTACTTTTAACTTTTAATTGACTACTAGTTTTGCTAATTAGATAATTAGATATTTTGTATTTAGGTAATTAGATATTAATTAATTGATTTAGTTGACTGGTTGATTGGATAGAATGCTAGCCATCCTTTGACCTATTTGTTTTTTATCAATTTATTTGTATTGGAATTCTACGTGATGCTGTAAGGCTTTGTAGAAAATAAACATAGATCTAGAAATACCATAATCGCAGATACCCCTCGCTCTGCCATTTGGACTTCTACTTTGGTACTGGTCAACAAGAGCAGCCTTTTGTTTTACCAAAATGTTGACTCAATCTTTTCTTCGAAGTCAAGTGGATGAAAATAACATATAACCATCCTAATACAGTAAATACGGATAATTATTATATGGCACTGATACTACGCACGCTACGATTGGTTAATTTACCGGTCCATACTTTCCTGTACGGACCGCAAATTGATTTTACGCACGTTCTGATTGGTCAATTTTACCGGTCCATAACTTACTGTACGGACCGCAAAATCAGTTTGCACATGTGGACCGCAAATGATTACTCGAAAAGTTGCTAAACGTTTGTCATAAAAGGCCCAGAAGTGCAATGGGAAGTTTAAACGTTCCGGATACTCACTGTTAAGTTATGATGATCGGGGAAAGCTTACAATCTTGGAAAATGACCGTTACGAAGAAGGAAAACATCCGAAGAAAAAATTGCTTGCGACCTCAGCCGTCATTGACAACAAGCGCTGCAGAGTGTGGAGGGTTCTTTCACCTCTGTGTTAAAATTTGCACACTTGCCAGGAAGAAAGTGGAAAGCGAACAATCACCGTGAACAGTTATGACTAAAACCGTGCAAGAATCAAGTTTTGCAGACATGTTTGCTCGTCATGGCGCACTGTGAAGACTGTAAATAAATTTTTTACAATGCAAGAGAACTCTGTATTTCGAAATCACTGACTAGGACAAAAACGCCGTGCTGATTTGAGGACGTTTATTTTGCTGGACGAAACCTAAACATTCCACGAGGAGGCAGGAAAATTAAGCGGTGAGTTTTGAATAATATAACTTTCAACAATGTGTTGGTCGCAGTTTGTGATGAAATGATTTTCTTTTAGTGCCATTTTGCCTTCTACATTATTGTACGTGTAAGAAACTTATTCAAAAGAATAAAAAATACTCTGAGTTACAAAGCAGTTTCTTCTGGAAAGAGATAAGACTGCAGTTTTTTTAAATCTTTAGTGAGCGAGCAAGGGCGAGTTCGAGTCGTTCACCGAATAAAGTTCACTGCAGTGTCGTTGTTTGACACACGCTATGGGCCATTTCATTCAGCTCAGAACAAATTAGTATTTATCTAGACAGTTGGTTCGACAGACGCTTATTTTCTTTCAAGATTTTCAAATCGGTAGAATTGTAAGCTGTTAACTGAATTTGTTGTGAAAACAAACGTGCGTAATTCATGCCTGATCGCGATTGATGTTGTTGAATGGACAAGACGAGTACTCGTTGGGGCCTTGTTTTATATTTGCCGAAAGATCTAAAGCCATATAATAAATATCTTATTAACCTCGTTTGCTTGGTCCGTACCGTAAGTTATGGATCCTCGTTTTTTTCGTCGCCTTATGGCCCTCGCGCGAAGCGCGCTCGGGCCATAAGGCGACGAAAAAAACTCGGTCCATAACTTACTGTACGGACCGCGCGCTCGATTAATAAGATCTATATATCTACATATTTTTAAGATACGTTGGGAATCTGATCCGTCTATAACTGTTGGCTTCTATGGGCTTCACTATTATTTCTATTTACTTATCATTCCTGTGGTGAATTTTGACAGTTCGCACCTTCGCTCGGAATGCTTAAATCTTGATTGCATGTCTTATCGTGAATGCGTTCGTCTTCTGGAGTTAAGACTGATCAAGAAACACAGGATCGTAACACAAGCCGTTTTAATCGCCCTCCGGAACAGTTCAATTTTGTTTGAATTATATTATCTTCGGTGCCAATACTGATTCATCTGTGCCAAATCAGCCAGAACAAGCGTCTCTTCTTTAGTATTTTCTCCCCGAGCTAATTTTTTCCTTCTAAAACCTTTCCAGTGCCGAATTTTATTTGACTTTCTTCCGGTGTCAGAACCATGCTTCAGACAAACCGAGGTCGTTTTTTGGTCCACAATGTTCGTAAACGGCTCGCCGATAACTCGTTATTTTGGTCCCAGTCTTCTCTCGGAAACCTGATTTTGGAGTATCCAGTTTAGTCACAACCGAGGCCGCAAATTTGTCCGCGTTCCATACCGCTGACTCTGTGCGGCTGCGCAATGCGTTATTCAGCTCTGTTGGCGGGAAACAGATCAGTTTCTGAAACACAACACGTTGAGATGGTTCAGATCTTTATCAAAATGTAAGTATCTAAAGTCTGATATAAACCCGCTGGTTTCTTCTTATCAAACCGTCCATGCTTTTGTAAGGGTTCCAGAGACTGGAAAATGGACGATAATAGAACTCCAGGGCGAATTACAAACGAGAGAAGACACAAGTCTGGAAGGACGAACCACGGGGGACCTGCATTTCGACGACAAGGTAAAAAGTTTGAGGGCTGTAAGGGAAGTGATTGTCAACAGTGTATAAATACGGTGGAAGGTTAGTCCGTGTGTAAGCTAGTTTTGGTCTGTGTCAAGTAATAATTCCAGTAGAATATCAATGTTCAAAAGTTCATGCAGACGATACAGTACATAGTCGCATCACGAAATGCGACTATATACATGTACCATGCACAAAAGTAATACTTTGGTATTGACAGCATGTTCTGTACAGTGTTAAAAAGATATGCAAACTGCATAACATTGATTAAATTTGACTCTGAAGATGACTTCCGCTCAGGGAGTAGAAACGTCAGTCACCAACAATAGTCTTCATGAAGTCTACTCTAAACCCGAACGATCATAACCAACCTACTGTTTACACTCCTGGGTTCAAAGCATTAGCCATTGATTTGATCATCACCATATTTGCATGGCCTTTCTGCCATTCAATCTCTGCTCAGTGTTCTCCACGGCTCCCTTCTACCGGGGGGGGGGGGGGGGGGGGGGGGGGGGGGGGGGTATTCCCCATATATGAGCCATATAGGTATGTGCCGCCCCAAAGGGTATCATTTTCAGCATTTTAGTCTGAAATAGGGTATTGATTTTTAGCATTTTAGTTTGAAATAGGGTCAGAGATTTTGATATTTGGTCTGAAATAGGGTCAAAAATTGCACATTTTGGTCTGAAATAGGGTCGAAAATCGCAAATTTTGGTCTGAAATAGGGTTAAAAATCACAAATTTTGGTCCGGCCTTCTAATTAATACTTAGGTAGGATACAGTACTTCAAAGCAAAGATCTCCCGGTTTTTCACCCAGTCTGGTGCCCAATCTTTCACAGGGTGTTCCTTATCTGATTATTGGACATCATTTACTGACGGGCAAGGTGGTTGAGTTGGAGAAGCCCTTTGCTGTGTTGAAGAAGAGTCCAATTGGGGTGGGGAAAGGAGAGAGTGAGGAAGACACAGGAGCTGTACACTATGATGTAGCAGCCCTAGTCAAGAGGAAGATTATCTTCAAAACCAGACCAAAGCCAATCATCACCAAGTCAGTGTTAGTCAAGAGGTGATTCGACATAAAACCAGTGAAAAGGAGTGTTGTTTCTTAAGGCTGTGTTGGTGAACAATCTCAACTGAACTACCACAGCCATTTCAAGGAGTGACAGTGAAGAAAAAATATTATATGGATAACAATATTGACCATTCCCAAGGCACAGGAGACAGTGAAGCTCATTTATTGTGTTTAAACTCCTCCACATGCCATTTACAGTACGCTGCTTTGTGACAACACTGGTACACTGTGCTTTTTTGTAAGCCCAAAACATTGGACAAGTCTGCTCCACTTTCTACAATATTAATATTGTTTCACTAATTTGGATACAGACTGGGGAAAGATAACAATGACATTCTTGAACTCAGGGTAACCTTGCTGTAGCCACAGATGCTTTGGTATTTTCACTGCAGTCTCCAAACACTATGTTATCACAGTTCTGACTGAATTTCTTTCTGCTTTGCCTAATCACTGTTGCATGGAGGTTGCAATGCATTATGATAAACTGTATAGTATATTTGCAGCTGTAATCACTGCCAGGATGACAGGTATTACCAGGAAAGCATAATAAAGATACACATGTACAGGGATAAAATCATGTGAATGGTTGCTTCTGTGGTCTTGGGTGCAACAGAAAAGCCGAGGTTATGTCTGCATGCTCAGGAGGGGAGAAAGTATGAAAGCAACTGTGGTTTTTTTCTGCAACTGTGATACAACTGCTGTAAATCTAATCCCCCTCCCCCACAAAAAAACAACAGTAATGTTTGTCTTTGCAGTAAAGTGTAATGCTGCCCCCACCTTCCCCTAGGTGAGGTACATGTAGGGCTCTGAGAATGACATGCCAATTCTGGTTTATAAACACATTATTTTTATTCATTCAGAGTTCTGAACATCATCAATGTTTGAGGCGTGGAGTGTTGCGCGGTGAGCCCCATGGGGATCTGTGCAGTAGTCTGGGTGACTTTGTGGACAGTCTGCTGGAGTTGCATCTCAAACAAAGAAGGTGTCCTTCCAAGGGATAACACTGTGAGTCTGTCTCACTGTGACTTCCTGATAGGTTTGCCCCACAATCCTGTCAACCAAGGTAGGATTTGTGTCAAAGTAGAGTTACCATATCTACATGTATTCAATTTGATTATACTAAAACTAGCGGGACCCCCGTAAAATATGGTGATCGGATTTTTTTATTCATCCTTTTTTCCCTTTTGAAGTCCATTTCGAGCATCCTGAATGCAGTTACAGTGTCAATCCACAAACTTCTCTGTAGTGCGTGTACCACTTGACCGTATTACTCGACGAATTGCCAGTCAATCGACATGTAAATGTACATGTAGAAGAAATACATAGATTTCACAAGTGATACATGACTAAGTGTTCGTTGTGCACAATGAAAATTTATTTGTATCATGTGAAGATTGTTGCTATAGTACTGAAAAATTGACCAATAACACAAGAGCTCCCCAAAGAGCTTGTTCCTGATACTTCAAATCAATGCTGCGAAATGTTTGCAGTATATGCAAAGCTTTGAAATGCCAATGAATGATAAATTACTTCCAGCAGTCATGATATTGAAAACCACTCTTAAACTGGTTGAGATTGTAATAATAAAATAATAATAATAATAATAATAATAATAATAATAATAATAATAATAATAATAATACAATAAAAAAATAATAAAAAATAATAATAATACCTTCTTACCTCACATTTGAAACACTCTATGTGAAATGTTTTCTCCATTGACAGCACTCTGAGAATTTCATCAGAATCCTGTAGAGACAAAAAATTAATACTTGTAGTGACAGTGTAATGCAATGACAGAGTTTGTGCTATTGGAAAGGATGATTTCTCTTTCAGTAAATGCAACAGTTCAATATTCTTGGCAGAAATTGAAAATAATATTTCCTTACACAGAATCAGCATGAATCAAAAAGCTAGGGTTAACCCTTAAATTACTGTAGCTTGAAATGTTTGGATACAAGCCCAGACCAAATAAACAAGCTTTGGTTTTCATTTCAGTGCCAATGTACATATTTCCTGCAAATACAGCCACTTTACATTACAGATTGGGGAGCCTCAATTGAGCCAAACAAGAGAAAGCCTGATGCCTTGACACATAACAAATATAAATTGTTATTGACTTGGTGAGAGGTACTGTATAACATGACTGGGGCAGCTACAGTATTTACATGTAATATGCTGATCCTTGTTAAACACTTTACCTGTTGTGGCATGATTGGTTCTGAACACACTGCACACCGCGGGGAAAATCTCCTGTGAGTGGGCAGAAAATACATGTTAAATTTCACAAGCATTAATTTTGCATAAGGGCAAAATGATTAATTAAGTGCCCCTCCACTTTAGGTGCCATATTCAGAAATAATTTTCGATCATGATTACATAACATATTCCCATTTACACGCCAAGCAGAAATGGATATTTTTTGGTGTTTAAATTAGAGTAAATATGGTATGTACAGTATATTCCAGTGCTTGAAATTAGCGGTCGTCCGGTCGTCTAAGACGACCAAAAGTTCGCTTAGACAACTGGTTTTCTGCAAAATTATTAGTCTGGTCCTCAAGGAGAGACCCGCCGGGCAAACTAATTCAAGTATCCGGACAACCTGGCCTTTTTATAATTTGAGCACTGATATTGGAAAGTCATAAAAATAAAGCAAAACTATCGCTTATTCAAAGATCACTGTGAATTGAGTTAATAATCAGCAGTAAGTGTAAGTGTACCTGTGATAGTCTGGAACACAATAGATTCTGTTTTCCAAGTCTGTGGTAAATGGAACGCCATCCAACTTCAGTTTACACACACAGCATGTGAAACAGCTGGGGTGAAAGTCTTTATTCTGAGCTTGCAGTATCTACACAATAATATTCAAGTGCAAGCAGATGGTCAGTACATGTACATGTTGGTCCTCCTGTCCCAAGTTACAAAATTAATGCCACATCCAAAATAATTATGAACATGCACTAAACAAAAAAAAAAAAAAATGACAAAGAAAGACAGTTAACTCATCAACTGTATTACTGACAGTACTTGCTGAATTTAAAAATCTTACCTTGTTGGTAATAGGCTGTCCACATGCATGGCATGTCTTGGAATTCAGCCCAAGGGACTACAATGTAGACGGGAAAAAGCCATCATGTTATTAAACACTGAAGTCTCCAACAGGTCTGCATGCACTAGCTATGGCCCCAGGGGTTGGGGGGGTGCTCCAACATAAAGGGATGGGGATGGGAATTATTTGACTAAAAGCTTGTGTATTGATAACAGTTTTCTCTGGTGGCATAACCCCCCCCCCCCCCTTCATATATAATATTTTACAATATTATACATGAAGTATGTAATAATGTATGTTTTCCATAATGTTTGTGAGGAAAATAGGGAGAGGGTGTAACCTCAGTTTTTAATCCGTCAATTTATTTATCAATGGATTGACCCTGCATGTAGCACACATACAAAAAGCAACAAACCCTAAAGTCATCCTCACAAAACACTTTCCCATTAACATCATAGAAAGCTCTGCCACGGAGCTGTTCACCTGAAAAAATGAAAACAAAAAATCATCCAAATCAGTGTAGTCATCACATCATTGGTTTTACATGATTGTACTGTTGTTAGTGTTAAAACACCATCTCACCACATGACAAGCACACAAAGCACTCGGCATGAAACAGCTGACCCATTGCTCGGCAGGCTGACTGACAACCATTAATTTCTTGACCACAGTCATTGCAAATACCTGAAAGATAAGGCAAACATAAACCCTCTGAAAAATATTGGGCAAATCTCGTCACATGTAGAGGTACAGTATTGTAGTAAAACTGCATCCAGGAATAAGAATGTAAAATGTAGTGTTGAGTAGGTATAATTTATATTTTCAATAGCATCTGATATACACTTGTGGACACCTCTCTACACATTTGGTCCTTGCCGATTTTCACCTAATTCTCTGTAACTGAACTTTCTCCAAGGTGGACACCTCTCTAAGATATACACTACATGTGAATGCTACAGCAGTCCCAAGGGTGATTGCCTTAGAGGGGGTTCACTGTATACAGTAATCCGTCAGTTACTTTGCAGACCTACTAATGCAAGCACTTGCAGCGACTGCAACCCTCTATACACGCAACAAAAAAATTAATGGATACTGCTGTTGTACTTGTACTGTCAGTACTTTATACAATGCTCATGTCAATTAATTTTAGTTTGGCAAATCAGAAAAGAAGCTAGTAAATAATGGATCACCTCGTAAAATTAATGGACTTTACACTAAGCCTCTGCTAAAACTTGCCCAAACCATTTGTCAGTCAATCATGTGCACATTTTACGGAAATGTTTGCAAATGTCCTCCACTAATCTTCGAGGTACATACTGTATGAGTGTTTAACAGCTACATTCAGCAATCACAAGTTAAGGCCAGCAATTGGCTTGAATAGGATCAAGGTACTGTAAATACTATGCTGTCCAGCTAAAATGTTGACCAATGAATGATTTACAAAACGATTTACAAAATGGTCTGGCTGAGTAAGTTAGCCTGAATATTACAGTGTAATATTCAATTTTAACACTTCACTGCATGTGCATATTCTGCTGCTCAGTAAGGCTACATTGTTAACATTCCAACATGCATCTTGACATAACAACTCACAGAGATACCTGAAAAGTTGCAGTTTGATCTGGTATGTTCCATTAAATCAATGCAAGCTGGGTTCTAATGGAGAGCTAACTGTTTCAAGCAGTTTTAATTGCTTGCAATTCCATGACCTTCCATTGAAAGAATTAGAGGCAGCTGACAAACAACTTTAATCCAAACAATTAATGAGTCACAATGTAAACAACACATCCTACAAAGTTTCAAATTTCTCATGTCCACTGTGCACAAAAACTAACTTTTCTTCAAGATATTTGCACCTGAACCAGTGAGTTTTTCTACACTATGTTTGTGTTATATGGTCTCGGTATATTCTTTGATTCATCTTCTGACTTTGAATTATTAGATCATTTATTTATGACCAGTCCAAAACAGATAATCTAAATCACTAGTGTTTCTTGACATACACACATTTATGGCATTCCACTCCAATTATCCTTGGATAAAACAGTCACTCATTCAATCAATAACACCAGAAAAAAGGCAAATCAAAGAATGCAGTCTAATGGGCCAACAGTCTTCTGACTTCCAGGGTATTTTGATCTGGATTTTTACTGAAACAAACACCACTGACAACAGAGAAATATAATATATTATAATTACTTGGCATTCCCTTCAGGCATTCATGTTGTAAGAGAAGATCCACTTACTCAAGAATTTGTCTTATGTGAACTTTGACACTTCCTCATAACCATATGCCACCAACAAGGGACCCTCCACTAAGATGGGCTACTGATGTTCACAAGACGGTTTTGCCTAGGTTTTTTGAAATATAAAACACATTGTTCTGTATAAGATATTTTTCTGATGAAGGCAAATACATCTTGTTGTGTTCCAGCACTAATCTTTTATCCCTAAAATACTTAATTACTAAATGGGATTATGATATGCATGCTCATGCAACCTACAGTACTGGAAAGCAAAAAAATCTGTGGATAACATACAGTATACAGCAGCTTCAAATATTTCTCCTTCAGTTTCTCACCAGAAATATATCATACAGTAAGGAGAACTTGACTTTCAATAGCTGGCTCAGATGAGAGCTGCAATCAATTCTCACTACATAACTCATACTTTTTCATTTTGAACGGTTGGGAGAATCTGCATTTTATAAACTTGGGAGTGAAAGGGTTAAATACTCATAGTCTGATACATACAGCTGCTAAAGTCTTGACCCCAACCACAAGTGATGAACTAATCTTGGTTAGGACATTCCTTTTGTATGAAAAAGCTGGTCATCAACTATTTAGCAGCTATTTGTGGCAATTACTGTATGAACAACATGACTCCACAAGCTATGCTTCCATTCATTAACCACAAAATAATGTAACATCCGTATCCTTGTATAAATATGCATTCATGACAAAACCCTGTCAGACTATTGAGGGCGCCTTTGACTGGGTCCATTCCGGAATAGGAATAGTGCTGCTGATTGATAAAATTATTTGGTTTGGAGCCGATTAGGTTAGGATGCATGACCAGAGCTGTTCAAAATATAAGCATGAAATGTTTTTTAAAACAATTCAAACAAAATCTCTCCAGAACAAGCAAAACTTTGGGTCATTCTAACTACTCCTGTTTTGGAAACTCCATAGACCCAATCAACCGCAACCTAAATACAATCATGCAGTCACATAGTGTGGTGTTTTGTAAACAATTAGCTCCTGTACCTCATATGGGACACATTTTTGCATGTGTGAAATATATTTGTGAGAGTCCAGAAACAGTAGAGCAGAATTTAGAAAACAATAGGAAATGAACTTGATTTGTTCATGGTAATGATTTATAGGCTCAGTCCCCAGCCATTGGTGTTTTAGCAATTATTGCGATCCCCTGGAGAGGGGGGGGTTGTTACTTATACCACATATATATAGAGCATACATGTATGTGCTGCCTCCAAAGGGTAAAATGTTAGCCCTTTAGTCTTAAATAGGGTAGCAGCAAAGCTGGTCAACATGTAAATATACTACAGGGTCGTAAATGCTTGACCAAAATATAAATATTTCTCAGAGACATGTGCCCCCCACACAGTTCAATTCATAGTGTCACTCAGGAAAAGGTTAAAAGGTGTAGCAGTTAAATGCCTGGTTGAGAAAGGCTAAGGGGAGCGGTCTGTGCCCAGTGGGTGATCGGATTAACTGCACACGTCTTTACCAATCACCTGTGGATATCGTATTTCCGGTGCAGGGTTCTATGTTCTGCAGTAATTATTGAAACAAAGTCATGTCATTTTAGCCTTTGTGGGCCAGCATGTTGCCATGTAAATGTACGGGCGGGGAGAAAGTAAAACGGAAGCCGCTCATGGGTCGACTGCGTGCTGTCAGGAGGTTATGTAATAAAATGCAGCCTCAACCGGTGTTCTCTCGCAGGTATACCTGCTATACATGGTGTTCTACATTTACGAAATACTCTTCCGTTTGCAAAATAACTTTAGAAGAACTTTTCTATCTAAAGTGGAACTCCAAAAGTCACAAAACATACGTACCCGTCATGACGCACACCTTTCTAGCCAACCTCGTCCCCAGGGCCATCCGTGCTTTCAAGCAACATTGAGCCCACGTTATACCCACATTGTCAGCGGATACCTTGTGCAAGTCAAAATGGCGGCCGTGCCGTTCCGGGATGAAGTGTCCCAGTACAGCGACTGGCCGGTAAGATTGTTATGCTGGTTAAGCTGGGCAATTATTAGAATGCTAAGCCTTCTCTTTTTACTGTGTCTTGCTTCCAAACAATAAATTGTTTGTATATCGATACTGTGCCCCATTTCGACCTCTATTTCATTTGTTGAAAAAGCTGATAGTCTTTGCTTACGGGCTGTACAGTATACCGTGATAACAGGAGTGCTCATGTATGCAAAGGAGTAGATGACAAAATCCTATAGCTTTGTGACCACCGATGAATGCTTTGTCGATAACCAAATGCATGGCAGGGTGTGCAGACACTTGAGTCAAATGCCTGGGATCTGCAAATGGGGGGGGGGGGGGGGGGGGGGGGGGTGGGGTGGTAGGGGGAGCAGTGGTTGCAGTTGAATGTGACTTAAGCCCTAGAATATTAGAGAGGATACTGCCTATGTACATCACCTGTAACAAGGTGTTCTAATAAACTTGTCTGTCCATCTGAATGCGACTCATGCATAGGGACTGTTTACTTCTCAGAAATTTGAGTGGGGGTGTGGCACAAGATTCTCAAAATCCATAAAAGTATTTCAGACCAAACCATCATAGCTGTTTAATTCCCAAAATACATAGCCTTTGTCTTGTTGCACCCCTGTTGAAGATATACCCTACCCCAGAGTAAAAACATACTATATCTATAACCCTGCCAAGAGAAAACTACATGGCTTTTTATTATTTACGAATGAAAGCTGAAATGGTTTGTTTTATTCCATTATTTTGTTTTTTTCTTCTTAGGCCACAGTGATGGCTGTAGATTGTACTGGCCAGTATGCCATTTTAGGACTGTAAGTACAGAATCATGCAGTACTGTCAAATTGTCAACTGTCTCCTTTTCTCTTTTTCAGATTCCTCTTTTGTTCTTCCAATGTTCTCCCTGTAATCCCCCACAATACTTTTTCCATATCTAGTGCCAGACTGTTTCACTTTGTTGTTGTTGTGTTTCAGACCCTGATATCTCCCTATATTTCCTTCATGGTTACTATAAATATTATCATTGATTGTATGTTTTTTGGCTTCATTCACCTGAAACCTTTGTGCCAGTTTTCTGATGGAACTGATTGAAGATGTCCATCCACACTTTTTGCACCACTAAAATGTAGTATCCTGTTGCAGACGGAAGGGTCTTGCATGCATTGATTTAAAGAACAATCCTTCAACAATTATTAAGAAAGTCACCAGGAACAGCAAATGGGAATGTGGCACGATTGAATGGAACCCCCACCTGTCTCATGCACATCTGCTGGCATCATCAGTAAGTAGTTGCATGGTGTGGTTACCATGGTGATTTTTGTGGTGCATGTATTAGGTGAGAGGTTGACCAGCTATTGAAGGTACAAAGATGCACTTTTTGTCAGTAATAAATTTGTTTTTATTTTATTTTGCTAGTCCAACCAGAAAATTGAGATATGGCGATGGAGAGATGGCAGTGCAGTGCAACAGCAAATGCTCAAAGCTCACACAAGAGCAGTGAGGTATTAAAAACTCATCAATTTTATGGCTCGGATTCATGCCAACGTTCTAGTTCTCCCAAACTCACTCTCTTGTTTGCATCAGGCTAGTCATTATGTACAGTACATGTACCAATAAACACAGTTTAACCATGCTGTACCAGTGGATGTTTGATAATATTCCATTGGTTCAGGACTGAAAAGTATAAGCTACATGTCGATGTAGCCAGAGAGGTGACCTTTTGTAAGATACATGCAAGTAAGCAAGGTCAATTTAAGGCCTTGTTAGGACATACAGTAAGGACATTTCCCTGGCCCTTGGCAATTAAGCTTTGACCATGTTAATCTTAACCTCACACTGCTTCTTTTATTATTATTATTATTATTACAGTGTTGTATCCAGGATTTCAAAACTGGGGGTCCTTTGGACCCCCTCTTCCAAAATTTAGGGGTCCAAGTAGGATTTTGTGGGGCCCAGCTAATTAATATTCATTTTTAATATTAATATTCGTGGCGCGTCATTATTCACATTGTTTATTTTTGTACCAAACAAATAACAAGCCGATAGGACATTTTTTATGTTCCTGCCACATTTTGTTCTCTTTTGAGGAGGTTTTTGGCTAAAAGTATTTTATTGACGTCCGCCATACGCACAAAACATATTTATGCAAATCTGAACTCAATTCTTTGGGTTATCAAATTTCACCACGCTACACGAAAAATTGACAGCTTGATTTTCAGTCGATGTGCAAGACTACAGGTCAATGTTTTAAGATTTGTATGCAGACAGATTTTGACCGTTTGACATATTAAAAGCGGTTTCGTCGTGATCGATAAAAGGTGTGCACGTCGCGATAAACTGAGCCGCTCGAACAGCCAGTGGTTTACAGTAACATTTGATCGAATATTTGTTCAGTCACACTCGCATTCCAGGATTTAACCCTTAGAAATTGTACTACTTTTTTCGTGTCATATGCGACAGAAAACCAAATCACGGAGTGATTTTTTATTCGTGTCCTAAGCGAAAGTTGCAACACGTAAATCGGGCTTTGCCGACGCGCTATCAGTGGTGAAGGATCAGCGTCGGCTTTCCGCTTAGCGGGTCGCGTTCCGAAAAGAGTCGCTTGTCAATTAATTTTTCGAGTGCGTCCAAGCGGACGCACTTGCTGGAATTTTTTGCGTCCAAATTGAGATTTGTGCGTCCCAGGACGCAATGACGCGCTCTGGATACAACACTGTTATTATCATTATTATTATTATTATTATTATTATTATTATTATTATTATTATTATTATTATTATTATTATTATTATTATTATATTATTATTATTATTATTGTTATTATTATTATTATTATTATTATTATTATTATTATTATTATTATTGTTATTATTATTATATGTTCTTGCTAATAATGTCCACTGGATATAGTGTTTTCCTTCCAAACTGATCTGCAAATCTGTTTCCTTGACAGTGATCTCAACTGGTCTTGGTTTGATCCACATATTCTCTCCACCTGCTCTGTGGACCAGTTCATATACATATGGGACTTGAGGCATGTGTATTTTATGCTCATGTTATGGTTTAGTTGTATTGTATGGGATGATTAATGTTTTAGTGAAGGTACACTTTACCAGTGTGGTGGGGTGGATAAATCCTGCTTCCCACCTTCTCTTCTCCCCACCCAATCTGCACCCTTGTTCCCACCCCATGCCTCCCCTCCCCCCTTACCAAGGTGAATATATGCAGGGCCCAAGATTTTTTCTTCTTCTTCACTAGCCCAGATTCAGAGAACTATAGCACAAAACAAAACATTCTCCTCAGTATCAGAACAAAATGAACATTTTTTTGCTAGCCCGAATGTCATGCTAGGGGATAGTTCTGTTACAACTTCCATCAAAAGCTGTTTGTTTTCTTTTTAAACTGCAGAGACAGCAAGAAGCCAGCCACTTCTCTACAAGCAGTTGGTAAGTATGTAATATTATGTTTAGCTCTTTTACAGGAAAGAGAGTCATACAGATAGACTGACCACAAACACACCACAGCTGACTACAGCAGCTAGTGCAGAAGTAGATCAAATGTCTGCTGCCTGGTCAAAAAATGTCCAATCCGGCACAAATTTGAGCCAATATTATGCCTAATAAGTAATTATGCTAAGATGACAAGAGTAGTTTTCGTGCTAGTAAAATACAAAGCAACCAAATTTACAAAGCATTCCTCCCTCCCTCCCCCAGTTCTTTTGTGCATTTCTGGCAATATTCAAATCACTGATATGCTCACTGATTCTGAAATACTTTCATATGTCCATTGATACATTTTGTGTATAATAATAAGCCCAAGGGTATAGAAAGGCTTAGATTGTGACTGTTTGAAATCAACAGTAGACTTTTGAAATCAGCTTTGAAGTTTGGTCAGGGTCACCTGCTACCCGTATCATGACCCATTTACAGTGTATTAGTGCCTCAATCTTGTCAAAGAATGTACATGTTTAGCCGAGGAAGAAAAAGAAAATGAGATAACATGTTGTTTATTTGGTCCTCAGTTGGGGCTTCTCAGGTGAAATGGAACCGAGTCAACCGACATGTCCTGGCCACGAGTCACGATGGGGACATCAGGATTTGGGACTTGCGTGTGAGTACACACAACACCAAAGCGAGATTCCGGTATTAAGAACATTAACAATACATACTGTACCTCAAAAATGGACCTAGTTTTACTGGAATGCAATCAAGAGGAGGGGGACCCCCCACCCAAAATTATGAGGAGTATCTTCCCACCCCCTCTCCCCCTAGGAACGGGTTTCCACTTGGCTTTGACAAAGGTCTAAGAACTAAATTATAAAACGCTTTTTTTGCTTGTTTGAGAACTAGAAGGAAAATATCCACATTGAAATAAAATAGTCCACAGTTTTCTATTTATATTGTCTTTGATCAAGAGAAAGAATGTTGCAACCATAAAATTCTCTACAATTCTGCCATCTCATCTTGCATCTTTTTTCAGTTCATCCAAACTTCATTCTGTAAAGTTCTTTGTACACGTTTGTTTTATCCACAGAAAGGCAACACTCCTGTCACGTATATCACTGCCCACTTGTCAAAAATCCATGGGGTGGACTGGTCTCACTCCAGGGGCACCGGTTTGGCCACGTGCAGCAATGACTCCACGGTTAAGGTGTGCTCTTTTACACTATTTTTGTTTCTAAATTCCCATGCTAATGGCAACTGACTGTGAAGCTCCAAGAAGCCGAATCTTTCTTCGCCATCTTCTTGGTAATAAAGCTTGGCCAAACACAAAAATATAACGCTCGAATGGAAAACGCGAAGCATATTGGTAAATGCAACATTTTCCGACTTATAAATCAAAGTGTTGTGAAGCGCCATCATTTTAAACATTGAGATTTTTTTAGTAAGATATGGTCTTGATGAACTGGACGCTCAAGGCTTACAAAACCTTATAAAATAAATTAAAATGTTGTTTTTAGTGGTCTGTTTTTACTTTGGTGTGCGGTCAAGCTTTACGTCTTTCTGCACAAGCCTTGCCGTACACTTTCCTGTTTTGGATATCATTAAACTGTTCTGTTTTTTTTTTTGTATTCAGCTGTGGGACACTGAGAACCCACGACAGCCAGAGGCAAAGTTGAACGCCAGCTATCCAGTCTGGAGAGCTCGATACACTGTAAGTGCAGTAAATATTCTAGTGACCAATTCTGTTTGATTGTCTTTTTCTCCGTTCTTTAACATGAATATTGAATATCAAGAATATATACTGCTGGTGCAGAGGTCTGCTGACTTCGTGTAAAGATTGACACTGTTCGACCAATACGATCGACAATAACTTACAAGTTAACTTCACGTCAAAATATATTGTGCCGCCAAGAATCTAGCCTGAGAAAACAGACGGATTTTCCACCTATTGCTTTGCGAGGCCGAAAAATACCGTCTGCGAAACCAGGCCGACAAACGACTTCCATGACAACATAGGGTGTCTCAAGAGCGACTAATCAGAAATCACGAACAGTGGTCTTTCCTTTGTCTTATTATTGATATGAAAGCTAAATTTCGATTTGACAAAGCCACAGATCACATGCAGTTAGGCCGTCAATCATGACTATAGGCCAATCAAATGCTAGTTAACGTTACAAGTGGATAACGCGGGTACAGAAAATTTAAGGATAGCAATAGAGTAAATCATGGGCTACTACTGACTGTACTAGTTTTTCAGTCTGTCTTCTGAGTATTGATAAACGTTGCTTTATACTGATATTTTCTGTTGAATTTTCAGCCGTTTGGTGAAGGCTTAGTGACAGTTGTCGTACCTCAGTTGCGTCGGGGAGAAAACAGCTTGTCTCTGTGGAACTGCCTGGATCTGTCTTCCCCAGTCCCCTCGCCTGTGCACACGTTTGTGGGTCACAATGACGTAGTTTTGGAGTTTCAGTGGCGCTCGCAAACACTCGGTGGTAAGACTTGGGTGATCGCTGTGCTCATTTATGCTGCCTACCGCTTCCCCCGTCAGTCCTTGCTGACATCAGTGTCATACTTGAGTTATACTCTATTCTATTACTTTTTAGTCTTCTTTATGCCTTTTTCTTTCTTCTGCTGGATTCTCTTCATATTCTGCGTTGCGCTTTTCTTTTTGTTCTGCTGCAGTCTCGTTGTCTTGTTTTCTTTCTCTCTGGGTTCACACGGTCATGGAAAAGTCATGGAATTTGGGATTTTTGCTCAACCTATTTTGAGCTAGTGATTGCAAAACAGCAACGTTTAGGGTCAAATCCTCGGCTACAAAGGCCACGCGTTTTACTCATAGTTTATGCAGAGTCACGCACGAGCCTCAGAGGCTTTGTAGAGAACTAAACGCACACTTAATTAAAAGTCTCACTCGAATACACAAGTTTCCTACTTCTGGTTTAACTACAGTTTCTCGGATGTAACGCTTTACAATCGCTGAACAGTCACGTGTCCGTATTGCAGATACACTACAGTTTAAGTAATTGAAAATTCATGGAAACGTTGTGGAATTTTGTCCTCTGTGAACCTTGTCTCGTTTCATGCCGTCGTTCGTGTTCGTACATTTTTTGGTTTTCTATTCATCGCTTTTCATTTGCTGTTCGTGCTTCCTTCAACGCCCCCCTCCCTCCCCCGGAGGGCCAAGCTACGCGGCTAGTTGCTCTCTGGCGTTCCTGTTGTAGCTCGAACCTCTCCAGTTAAGCCACACGTGCTAATTATGTTAATTATGCGATCGTCTGACTATGCGTTTTCCTCTAGACGAAGAGCAGTTCCAACTCATCACGTGGTCTAAGGATCATTCACTTAGATCTTGGGCTATTGAACCTAGAATTATCAAGGTAAAGTGTGTATGTATGTGTTTATATAGACGAACGTTTATATGTAGGTACGTGCATATCATGTCTTTTTGTACATATGCTATATGCAAAAAGTTTAAACCCTCAATGTACATCAGTATGTACAACGATCAAAAGTATTGTGGGAAGCGTTCCGTTTGAAAATTTTCTTCTTTAGCCAAATAACATACAAGACATGCAACAGATTGTCACACTTTGAACTTATCTATTTGTTTGGTGATATAGTTTTATGATTTGCCGCAGTTTCGTGTGAATTTTAGAAGCGAAATCTTTCCCATAATGAACTCGGCAATTGGAGGCTCGAAGATTCAGATATACATATATGTGTGTGTGTGTGTGTGTGTGTGCGTGTGTGTGTGTGTACTATTTTCTCTTAGTGCGTCATAAGCCCTGTCGAGATTGAGCCCGTTTTGTTTGCAGGCGTGCAGCAGCTCTGATCATGAAGACTACGCATTGGAAAGGCAAAGTAGTGAGGCCCTGGACTCAACATTTGGAGAGACCACGAGTGGTTCATTAGAAGTCATACCAGACACAGCTGTTCAGCCCCAGACCCTCCAGCAGGAGTTTGCGCTCATCAACGTCAACATACCAAACGTCACTGTAGAACAGGTACTAAGTAGACACACGGAAACTCTGGCATACAGACACTCAGGCACACGGACACTCAGGCACACAGACACACGGACACTCAAACACACAGATACACGGACACTCAGACACTCAGACACTCAGGCACACAGACAACCCCAACCACGTGTTTGACACGCCCTGTTTTGCGCGCGTTGTAGATGGATGCGGGCCACAGGAGTTGTACTGTGTCGGTAACAAGCAGCACTCATCTGGTGACGCTGGTTATCAACTTCCCGACCATGTATCCCAACAATGCTATCCCCTCATTTGAGTTCTCTCCCGATGGAACGTCCATTGATAACAACACCAGAATCAAACTCATCAAGGTGTGCACAGTGTCTGTTTGTTGTCTACTTGTTGTTTACGTGTGAAGCCCTGCGAAGGAACTAATCACAACACAATTTTTGTCAATGATGATAAGTTAAGGGAAGGCAGTGTTTGGAACAGGGCAATATGCCTATTTATTTTGACTTATTACTACGTCAAGACACTCCCATCCCCACTCCCCATAAAAAAAAGCTAGCACGCCAGCTTTTCAGCAAATGCATTTGTCACAGAAAATTAGGACAAGATTTTTCATATACACGAGCAAAAAAAAACGTCACAGAAAACTTGTCATAGAAACTTTGCTCGTGTGCATTGGGCTAAACGTAGGTCACTGATCCCGTTTTTCGATTTACCTTCCTTCAGTTACATAAGAACACTAGAAAACGTTCTGTTTTTCTGTCCCTTGTTTTTCTGTAGCTTTATTAGAGCTGATTTAATTTGAAAGGATTGATGCCCCAGGTTAATGGAGTGTAATGTTGACCGTTTGTTAGACACTGCGCGAGACAGCACAGAACCACGTGAAATTGAACCAGACTTGTCTGGAGCCGTGCCTGAGACAGCTGGTCAGCCATCTGGAGGGATTAACTGTAAGTCATGCAGGCCTGACATACTTGTTGTAATAGTGAGCTTCACACAAGTTAGGCTAATACTTTAACGCCACTAAACAGACTTTAATCTAATAAAAGTCCAAAAACCTACAGATACAATGACAGTTACAATGATAATGCTGGTGTTGATGCCGGCGACGGTTAAAAATGAAACACGAGTTGTCATCTCAATAATAAGATGACTAATATCTCTTCGTTATAAACTCTAGGTAGAGATTGATTTGAACAGGTTCAGCACAAAAGTTCCCCATGTCCAGCGCCGGTTAAATGCAGATCCCTATGGGAGCTACCAAGATGCCGCCATTCCGTTTCCAAGAACATCTGGGGCTCACTTTGCTGCATGTGGTATGCGATTCAGTTGTGTTGTTTGAGTTAAAGTTTATGTTTTAAGGTTTTCAGTGATATTATGTCACTTTTTGTTGATTTTGAGGTAAACAAAGCTAAGCTAAGGCTAAGGCCCTGTTTATATAAAGAAAAGTTGTCCCGGGACCCGAGACAACTTTACCGAGCGTTCATATGGAAAAATGTTGTCCCATGTAAACCGGTCAAACCTGGCCCTCTCGGAAGAATTTTTACAACTCAGTTTATAAAGCCCCCGGATAAAGGAAGGTCGTCTCATCGTTGATTTCTGTACTCTTGTGTTTTCGATTATGCCGAATTTTTTTTTTTTTTTTTTTTTTTCGTAAACGCGAGTTATCCCTCCCCCCTGAGCCAAAGTGCTTACATAGAGAAAAGCTGTCCCGCCACCTAGGGTCACCCTATCTCATCAACCGAGTGTCCCTGTCCCCAGGGTCAGCTCCCCCGATACATGTTGTGATTTGTAATGTAAACGCTTGCTTCGATTTATAAAGAAGTGTATGAATGTTGGCGCGCCCGGGCTGACCTTGGAAGGAGGGTGACTCGGGTTCCCGGGCCAACTTTTTCTCATATAAACAGGGCTTAAGAGGATCTCTTTCAAATTTGAAAAAGTACAGCTAAATTGCTTACTGTAGTTAAAATGGAGAGAAATTGGTCTCTCGCAGGCGGAGGGTGTATTAAAAGTCCGGCGGTCTTTTTTTGTTGTTGCTGTTGTTGGATCACTTTTGGGTTGCTGGGTTTGGTGCTGATGTTAAAAACGTCGTGTCCTTGTCTCTCAGGTCTCCTGGTCAGTTTTAGTCTTCCTGGAACTTCCGGCGGCGAACCCACGCCAAGGTCAGGCGTGTTTTGTAAAGTCAAGTTGACCTTTTTTATTTGTAGGAAGTGCGAAGTTGCTGTTGTGGAGTCGGAACTGACTGGAAATGTTTCCTGCGCTTCATAGACCATTCCCGAAACGTCTGTTTCATCAAAACGAGACCTTTCTTATAAAAATGAGTTTACGTGCGCATCGCTTGACGAGTCACTTCATTCAACTATCAGTTGCAATCGGGGTTGACGCAGTCACAGTTGAGTTCAGCCCCGATCAAACGGTGATGATAGTTCGAACTCTCGCGCCCATTTGAGCACGAACTATTATGCACTATCATGGACTATCATCAACTGTCACCAACTATATTTCGCTTTGAACATGTTCAAGTTTTCCATGATAGTCGGTAAGTTTTTCCCGTTTGATCACGCTTTCTATGATAGTCTATGGGTTGCGATCCCGCAACTATCATCAGCTATCATTCACCGTTTGATCGGGGCTTTAGACTTAATACAGAGTGAATTTCAAAGCTGTGTTTTTAATTTACATCATGCGCTTGTAAATTTGTCGAAGAACTCTCTAAATTGATTGAGTCTGCAAGCTGTGATTCGGCAAGCTTGGATGGTAAGTTTTGCTTGTTATGAGGGAGATTTTGTTCGATATTGTTTTAAAAACCTCCGTGCTTGCATTTTGAACAGCTTCCGACTAATCCTAACCCTAATCAGCTCCAAACCAAAAACTTTTACCATCAGCGCTATTCCTATTCCGGAATAGACTCAATCGAACGCGCCCTAAATATCTCTCACACCTTTGTGCGTTCGCTGTATGTACTGTGCGCTTGTTTGGTTGGGCCGGTTGGGGATGTTTTCCTGACCGAGACATTTGTGTTTGTTTACAGGTCCCTGTCTGCCTTCTCAGCGTACACGACGCGCCCCTCTGGCGGCCCCGCCCTCCCCCCTCTCATAAACTCCATGGGGGCACTCCAGCGGTCGCACCAGAGACACACGTTCAGTTCTTTTGAGCAGCGATTGTCCGGACACCACATCTATTTCCGATCCATCAGTCAGGTGAGGCTCAATGAGACACACTTTATGAGTCATTACGAGTTTAGGTCAAACACAGTTTATCACAACATACTCACCCCCCCCCCCCCCCCCCCCCCCCCACACACACACACACACACACACACTGTATGGAAATTTGCAAGCATGTCCAAAATGTCTTTTGAAGAAACATACAATATTTACACAAAAAGATGTTTATGTAGGTGAAGCGCAAAAGGAAATTACATGTATTTGCGAACTTACCAACGTTTAAGCTGTGAAAATAAAACCATAGCGAAGCTAGTAACTAGGGTGTGACTGCAAAAACAGTCAATCATGAAAAGGTTGTCATACACATGATATAGCCAATCTATAGTTACATCATAGTTATTGTGTTATGAACTAGTAGTACAGAAAAATGCTTTGGACTTTTTTCATTGGAGTTAATGGTGACCGTAAAATTAATTAAGCATCCTGATATAGTATCAGTGGTTACATGATAGTTATATGTGGTCACGTCATATTTGCTTTTATTTATATTTTGATACGACAACTTGTTTCGGGATGGGCTATATATTTTCCCATGCTGTTGCTCTCTGAGAATATAATAGTTATCATATAGCTAACGTCAAACTCGTCACGCTGGAGAAAAATGAACACCTATTAGCACGGATATATATATAACAGTTTACCGAACTAACCGAGCGAATCTTGTAGGTTTGATCAATGTTTTAAACGTTAAAAAAATTGGGCCATGTGTCGTAGATGAGCAGTGCCATAACAACAAAACGTAATGTAATTGAACCTTCGGTAATTGCGAGCTGGCAGTGCTTAATGTTTGGTTTTTGCAGGATGAAAGCGAGGGTCGACACCGTCAGCAATATGGCGGCGTTCCTTCACGCGGGACAAATGTCGCTCACGTGATAATTCGTGACGTCAGTGTTCTGATCCCCATCCACCAGAGTCTGGCACAGACCTACACGTAAGTTATACGTCATGTGGCGTTGTATATAGTGACGGCTTTTTGAAAGTATTGGTCCCTTCAAACTTCATGAAAGATGGGATTTAATTAAAACAGTTAACTGATAACTATGACAAAGTTTATGTACGACAAAGGGCTAATGCTCAAAACGTCGGCTTGCATTATCTTTACGTCGTTAGTGACATCCACACCAATCTTGGTTACGACAGGGAGTAGCATTCCTGAATTTGTTTGGTCACACAAGACAAGTTTCCTCTTCCTTTTCAGCTGATTGGTTGAAAGCGTTTCTTTTTTTGTTCCTTTAACTTGGGTTCTACGAGAGTCACCAGATGACGTTAAGAGAGGAGGAAGGGACTAGTCGTGCTCAATGCTTAATCTAAGTTCAACAAAAACTACCCCTTAGTTATCTTTTGGCATCTAGTGTGAGCCCAGCTGAATTCTTGCGAAGCTATTGCTGTGGGTTGTCAGTTTGCACAGAAGCATTACTTGTCTAGTTGACCACTGCGCTATTTACGTTGTACCGTAAGAAGACAGCTCTGACTCCAGGACCCAATTATTCAAAGCCCGATTAAGCTATTTTTAGGCCTGAAAAAGAGAGGGTTTTGCTTACAGTACGACTTCCTCGATGTGTCTCTTCTCATTAGAGCGTTGCGGTTTGCTGAGCAAGACAGAAAAATAATTTGGTTAAACCTTGGTTAGCTTATTCGGGCTTTGGTCGTAATAGGCTGAACGGTAAACGGCACTGCTTTCGTTGGCCCTAAACTCAACCCTACGAAATTTAGCTCTGTCGCCTTTTTTTTATCTCATTCCGTATTCCCCGTTTCCTGACACGGTGTCTTGTATGATGCTGAAAGCTACAAGTACAGCACCCAAGTAGATCTCTATTTGTTTTATCGTAGGCTGGAGGGAAGTGACGTCATCGAGGTGTGTAAAAAGAACGTGGCCGCTGTAAAGAGTGTGGGCCGGAAGGACCTGGTACAGACCTGGTCACTTCTTGGACAGATCCTTGATAAGACGCTGGCGCCTTCCGACTCTGTGGACGGAGCACCCTGGGCACTACACCCCTTTGGGCGAGCAATGCTCTACTCTTTGTAAGTTAACCCTTCGATCAACTTTCAGTTTACCACCGGACAGATATCACATCTAGGTATTTGGAAAATATGAGAAACGGTCTGATGGTGGTGTCGCCCTTTATAGGCCCTTTGCAGTTTGAGGTCACGTGACCCGTCAGATTTTTCAAGTGCCAGAAATGGCAAAAAAACGTGAAAAAAATATGTGGGAATGCAAAATGTCAGGCTCGCAGCATGTATACATCAAATCTGGCTGAAGAAGATTTTAGTAGGCCATGTGATTAGTTGTAGTAAAATGGCTTTTTGTCGTCTGTTATCCGCAGGCTGGAGTATTACTTGTCCATCCGGGATATTCAAATGCTCGGCATGCTCTCCTGCATTCTGTGTCATCACTCGTTACCAGACTCTTTCAAGCCATCCAAGCCTCACCACCACCCCCTAAGTATCAGCAAGTCGTTCACGTTCGGTCAACATGCACCAAACAGTGAGTCAGCGGCTAACCCGGTACGTCACGTGGTAGCCGTTCCTTGTTTCTCTAGTTGTCACTGTGTACATGTGGGTTATATAAGAGGATCTTTGTTTACAGATTTTCCCCATTTAGTATAAATCAATTTTCAAGCTACAAACAAACAGACTCCGTAAATTGAAAGAACATCCCAGACTTTTACTCAAAATGTTAATTACCAGCAATTACTCAAAATGTGAAAGTTATGCGTTAAATACATTTTGTAAGAGATGACCTTAAGAACAAGGTTGTTTTACTTAATATTTAGTGTGACGCGTCCTTTCTATCTGTAGCTTGAAATTTGATTCGTGCTAATGAAGAAATCATTGACTTCTCACGCACGTTATTTTCAATTTACGGTAAGTACGCAATGCGTTGGCATTGTAGTGGTACACATCATTGACCAAATTATTTATTGTGCTGTGCTGCTTCTGCTCTGACGGTGATTATATCGATAGTGGTGGTAAGTGATGATGGTTATTGATTGTGATGGTGATAATAGTTACTGATGATTTATGATTTATGATTCATACGGCTTCTTCCACTCGAAGTGGTAGGGCTCACACAACAGAGCGAGGCACCAATCTAGGTGTGGCCATTTGGTAGCACTTGAGGGTGGTCACTGCCAGAGATCTGGTTTCGTCCTCAATCGTTCTTTTACATCCCCGTGGTTAATAGAGAGCTTAAGCACCAGGACGGGAGAGGACGACGGCAACGTCGGTGAAACAATAGAACTGCTCACAGAAGACAAAAGAAGCACGTGAATATCTGAAATTTACATTATCTCGGGGTCGTCGTGCTCTCGCGTGCGACTTCAAATGCTTCTTTTTTAAGGACGTGGACGTCATTTTGAGAAATTACGACAGTCGTTCGTCTTAGTAAGAGACGATGCGAGCAATAGAACTACGGATAAAACGGAACTAAAAATTGAACAAATTAAGAATAGGCAAAGTTACAAAGACATACGGAATACGGAGACACTCTTTTCCTGGTTCCACGCGCTGCCGTCGCCGTCCTGCTTTGCTTAAGCTCCCTATTATCAGGACGTGGACGACATTTTGAGAAATCATGACATCCGTTCTTCTTTGTAATGGATGAAAGCAATAGAACTTTGACAAAAACGGAACAAATTTGAGCAACTTAAAG
The DNA here is from genome assembly GCA_964036295.1 of Plumapathes pennacea. NCBI lineage: Eukaryota > Metazoa > Cnidaria > Anthozoa > Antipatharia > Myriopathidae > Plumapathes > Plumapathes pennacea. The sequence continues at coordinate 24,249,195 of OZ038463.1, read as the reverse complement.
ATAGGCAAAGTTACAAAGACAAGGAATACGGAGACCATTTTTTCATGGTTCCTCGCGTTGCCGTCGCCGTCCTAGTTTGCTTAAGCTCCCTATTTATCTAGAGACGGGATCGCCATTTACGTGGTCATCCGAGCCAGCGAGTAGACGAGGTTTTTATACCTTAAACTTTACTGCCTTGAGTGGGGATTGGACCCGCGCCCTTGGCGTGAAAGGCGACCGTGCTAACCGCTAACGAGGCCACCACGGCTCACATGATGATTATTGTGATGAAAATGCCTTGTCTTGTTTCGTTTGGCTCATTTCTTAATCCCATTTCCTCATTTTAGTCCGTCAAACGTTCCAAGTCAGTAGTGAGTGGATCTGATACGTCCCCAGTCGGTTCGTGGAGTGAGATCTCACTTCCGCCTGGTGGCACGGGCTGGTCTCCTCCTGTGCTCGTGCACCCACGTGACCCAAAGGAAGAGGAAAGAAAGCTGCACGAGAAAAACTGCAGGCAAGTCAATAAATAAAATCACCCTTACTATAAACGGTAAATGTATTCATCTCTCAACTAACTAATATGGCCGTGTGGAAGATATGTAGAAAGTAAGCAGGTTAGGAAAGGAAAAATCACTGCCGGCCACGACCTGCTGGCTCATTATGGATCCTGGTCCAACATCTCTTACCGCTCGGCTACTGAGTCAGGCAGTGAGTGATGCAGCTTTGTCTGGTTGAAGCTGTGTCCATCACTCTTGGTCACAATTCTTTCTCTTTGGTTTAGCTGGTTTAGAGGTGTTACACCACAGTCAAATGGTGAAGTAATTGCAATTTATTGTCAAATAAACTGTGATTTCGATTATTGCAAAAGTGAAAATGAACATCATCAAAACCACAGCCAGAGAAATAACTTTGAATTTGAATTTGAGAAATAAACAATGAAATTAACAGCTGCAACATCAATACCAACTAGAGAAACGACAAGAATTATGAATGATGGAGCCGTTTTCGGATGGTTTTTGCTTGGTTTTGCGTTTGCTATGCTTTTGAACTGGTCCAAACAAGTATAGCAGCATTCTTGGCCAATGAGGATCAAAAGATAAACACAATTTGCAATCTTCTCACGCAAGCAGTCAAGTGGCGAAAGATGTCTTGTTATTTTAAAGCACCTCGTCCCGGGCGTTATCGGTTTATGCCACATGGCCGTGGTTGGTTGAAAGTGCTTTCTTACAGCCTTCGTGATTGGCGCTGACAGTTACTCGAAAGTCGCTCTATTTAAATAACGACAAGGACTATAACTTCTAAGAGTAATAATAAAACAGTGCAGGTTATCTCAGTGAATAAACTCTCGCCCCAGGCTCGTACAACCATCAAAAGTGCCCCTCCTGGATCATTTCATGAAGATGTACGCTGATGTACTGTATCGCTGGCACCTACTGGACAAGAGAGCGGAAGTGTTGAAGTTTCTGAGTCAGCCGAGCGAGCCACACAAGGGCGTGGGTACGTATGTTGAGTGTGCTGCTGTTCTGCTGTTCTGCTGTATTTAATTGGTGTTTACAGTAGACCACTACCTCAAAACGAAGCCCGGTGCAAAATGTTCTGGGCGAAATTGACTTTTGATTTTCATGAAATTGAGCTTGCGACTAAAGCTTATTTTCATATGAAAGGCTTTCCACTAGGCCTCGTTTTGAAAGAGAGGCAAAGTTAACTTCACAGGCACGTTCACACATGCGCAGTGGCACTTTTTACCCTTTTATAGATGAGTGGTTGTGAAGTACATCTCTCTACTCAGTCTGGTTTTGTTTCTGCTTACTATTTGCGTTATGACTAATGTACCTGTCTGTACTCCACTCTAACCAGTTATGCATAACAGCTGTAAATGAGCTTACTCTTCAACTCTAATCTAGATGTGTCACATGAACGTTGTGTTTATATCCTGTTTTTAGAATTCAGCACACGTTGTCATTATTGTCGCGAGAAACTTCGTGGCGCGCAGTGTTGGTCCTGCAAAGGATACGGGTTCCAGTGTTCTCTTTGTCACGTGGCTGTGAGGGGTAAGTCTGGTGATCAGTTCTTGCCAATAATACCGCATTGCCTATTGCAATATTTCGGACAACTTGTCTCTCCTTGAGTATTGTACACAATAAATTGTCGGCAATGCTTCTGTTTATGTGGATAGGCCATCAGTACTCACGCATCATTATTACGGAGGGTAGCTTGTGTCGCTTGAGTATATGCTTGGATTTGTACTTGCCGAGCTGTACATGTGCTCTCGTGTAATACATTTTTTATTTTTGCCAGGTGCGAGTAACTTCTGCACGGCGTGTGGTCACGGGGGTCATACGCACCACATGATGACGTGGTTTGAAGTAATGGACGTTTGCCCCACGGGTTGTGGCTGCAGATGTTTGGACAGTGGCACCTTTATGGTGGACTGACCTGTCAAACAGGATCTCCTGAGAGCCCTTACAATCAGGTTAAGATGGACTAGCGAGTGCTGATTGCCTATCACAGCTATTCGCCACTTTAGAAATGAAAAGAGGACTGGGACCAAGTGTGCAAAATCAATCAAATTTTAAAAAATGACCCCCCCCCCCCCCCCCCCACAAGAAAGAGCATATCCTAATTAGTATTTGTGCCAAGTTTCATAAAATTTGGTGTATCAGAAACTGAATGGCAAGCTTTTGAAAATCACACAAATAGGAGACTTTAGTATAGTTACAGGGGACGCTTGTCCCCCTTCCATTTTCTGACTTTTAAACACGAAACATTACATTTATACATTAAACATTTGCCATTCTGTTTGCGTTTACCCAATCTTTCTGAAACTTGGTAGCTTTACTATACTTAGGATATGCTATTTCTTGTGACAGGGTTCATTATTTGATTTGATTAATTTTGCACACTCGGTCCCAGTCCTTTTTTTATATGGAGCGGTTTGTATATGACTGCTTTGGTTATGCGTTTGGTATGCATTTTGACTGACTGAGCATTCTCGGCCTTTCAAGAGCAAAATGAACACCTGATTACGATATCCTCACGCTTTTCTCACACTGCTAAGGGCCTCTTTATATGAGCCCGGTTACCGAGATCTCGCCCGGGCTGAAATTTTCCATACGAACACATGACCGCGGGCTGGCCCGGAGGCCTTAACTCGTCTCTTCCTCTCAAATATCCTTTTTTTTTCCTGTTGCGAAATCATGATATCTTTATAAGTTCAGCCATCTTGAGCAAAATAATTGATTGGTTGCAGCGATGATAGCTAAAAGGAAGGAGACCAGGAGCCCTACATTATCCAAAGAATATGTTTCCCAAGAAATGTAACAGCTACATACGAAAGTAGGGAATTAAAAAAGGACAGATATTAAAGAAGACTATAACCTCAACCGGAACTTTTACAAGAAAAATAATTGTAAATAGCCCGGCAAGGCTTTAAATATGGTTTCTTAATTATTTATAAATGCAAAGTTAATATCTGTCAAAGTAGCGTACGAATCAAAAACACCACGTTAACTATATTGAATCTTATGTTGCATCCAACAGAATGCCCTGTTCCTATATTGTAATGATTGTGCCCTAATTCTGTAATAATGAGTGTTAAATCCGGTTCATTTATCCTATTTTCCCGTTTGTATCAATATTCATGACCCATCAAATATTTCCTCCCGCGGGTGATTAGTGGAATCGTGACACGTGACCGAATAACGAGCGGACGTTATCAGCGAATAACTCCCGTCTGGCGAACTAACGCTGTTTATTGACAATATCCGTACACAGTTCTATTTATTTAGTCACAAAAAAACATTAAAAGATGACTACTGAGGAGGACATCAATTTGTTGGTCGAAAAATCAGTTCCAGAAAGCACCAAAAGGCTTCACAGTTCCCGCACAGTCCCCGTCAAAGCTCACAGTTGCCCTCGAGCTTTGCTCTCGGGCAACTGTTCGCTTCTCGGAACAGATAATATCCTCGGACAATTATCCGTACATATTTCCGAAGCCAAAAGTAGTTTATTGTTTATGTAATTCTGCCCGCCTCGATTAGCTTGTGCTACCAGCGGTGTAGTGTTTTTCTGTAATGTATTCTGTAAAAATGTCATATGAATAAGGTGTAAGTGTAAGTGTTAACTCTGAAGTGTCTCAGCATTTCATATCCTGACTTTTACTGATGCTGATGGGGAAGTTGTGATACAAAGAGGTTATTACACGGGAAGGAGTGCAATACGGCGGAGTATTTTTACGAGTCGGTTTTATTCTTTCGAGCCTGCTTCAAGCGAGAAAAAATAAAACTGACGAGTAAAAATACAGCCGTATTGCACGACTTCGTGTAATAGATTGTATATTATACGACAAAAGAAGCAGGGCAAATGTTCTCGCCGCTCCGTAAACTTTGTTTGCGAAAATTGGTCACGTAAGCTAATAAACCAGTTGATCTGGTTCCTGACGAGTGCATTACGCTCCTATCTTTGCACTCGTCTTGACTTTTATTTGCACTCGAAAATGTGAAGTCTTGTAATAAACGTTCGTATTGATAGAATCGGTGAACAAGGTGTGACCCCATCGTTGCCATGGTAGCGCTAAAAGTGACCAAAACCTACCTTGATATTGAGCTTTTGAGGTTAAAGGCTTTATTTAGAACTGTGTGGGCAATAAAAACAACTTCACCGATTACAAAGGGCTTCAGTGCCACTTTAATTTTTCGATAGTTTATGGTGGCGCTAGAACTACAACGCGTGCTTTCTATCATATCTGAAACTGTCAACCAGGAAAGCAATTAAACAACGGAAACAAGCTGGTTAGAGTACGTCGAAATAATTATGCCAGCTACAAAGAGTACAATCATGCCACTCGACAATAAACCTTGACTTTATCGATAAGAATCCCCGTATAACTTGACAGTCACAATGCAGTGCGGTCATGCAGAGCTTGCTTCTTTTACTTCTCGCTCTCTTGCAGTATGCGTTGGATTTCTTCCTTGGACAGGTGGCCCTTGTCACTTTTTACAGTGATCTCTTTGTTGGTGCTGGTGTCAACAGCCGACACTTCCAGGATGCCATTTGCGTCCACATTAAAAGTGACCTCGATCTGAGGAACACCTCGTGGCGCAAGAGGTATCCCAGTCAGTTCAAATTTGCCCAGGAAATTGTTGTCTCTGACCATACTTCGCTCACCCTCTAACACTTGAATCAGCACACCAGGCTGGTTGTCAGAGAAGGTGGTGAACTTTTGGACCTGTTTTCTGGATAATTGGAAACACAACAGTCTCGCGAATCTCGTCTTCAAAAGAGAAGGGAACACGGGCAATCGTGGGAACGATCGAACAGTCAATTCCGACTCAAGAAAAGACGACATTCATGTGGGCGACAGCGTCGTAAACAGAATCGTGCCGATGAAATGACTCCGCAAAGAGAACAGCGCATTAATGCCGATCAAGAGCGACATGAACAGAACACCGCTTGATCAGGAGAAAAAGCGGGCAAAATTGCAAGTACGCCGTCTATATTCTGTCTTGTATCTTGTGACCCGATCACTTCAAGAAAATATTAAAATCTGCTTGGGGATCATTTTCTCTCGAGATATTGTTTTAATACCGGCTTCTGTCGCCAGTTTCGGCTAGCGTATTTGCTCAGAGCAGTCGGAACCTGGGGTTTTAAATGATTTAGTCAGATGTCTGTTTTTCTTTCAAGATCTAAAACTTTAACTGTTTATTCGAGAAATGCTGCAATCTGACACGCGGTTATTGCAACGAGAATCATTCACAAGCTCTTTGAAGTATGATTAGATTTGAAGCCCGTGTAATAACTTGAAGTAAACCGTTCAAATTTTGATTTGATTCTGGGAGAAACCACGCTGTTTTGAGCGGGTTCACATGGAAAACAACTCGATTCATTAATTATGCATGCCTCAGAGTCCAGTGTATGCATTCCAGAGTAAAAAATAAAAATAAATAAATAAATAAATCGCACAGAAAGCCTATTTAATTGTACTGCCTATGAATTCAAAACTGGAAAATCAGTATTCCTTTTTTCCCGTACTACGGAGGCCAACCAACTTCACAATTCAAGTACTAAATGTTTGAGGATGTGCCCTGCAGACTGCATGAATTAATTTGGTATGTCGACCGTGAGAAATACCTACGGTGTCAATCTTTTGTGGCCTGCCGCTGAGAATTGTTGAAGTAAGCTGGCACAGTAATCACGGCGTTGCAGACACTGTGTCCAAGGTAGGCCTCTGCAGTTTCCTTCATCTTTCTAAGCACCATGGCGGAAATCTGCAAATGATCATTGGTCAATATTTGATACAACTGAAACTTGAAAAGAGGTTGAATTATTGTTCTACACTTGAAACTTCCAAAACTTCCATCAACACCTGCACGTGGACATACACTGGCCGGTGTGGCGAGGATTGACACGTTTAACTTTTATTACAACATTTCTGCAGGTGGAAATTTCTAGTTTGAGTCAAATTTGCATTTTGCATAGTTTTATACATAACTTTAACTCAAAGATAGCACTCTGCACTCCTATCAGCAAGTCTAGTTCATTAAATTAATTGATTATTCTCAAACTCACACATAATTCATGTCTTTATTAGCCAACCAACGCTTTCCGTTTGGTGGTGACGTGGATGGGTTTTCAAGCAGCGTCAAAACTGGTTTTAGTGTTTAAACCAATTTCCAACTCTACGGATCAAATTTCCTAATTTGCATTTACAATCCTTTAAGAAGCCGAAGCTGCTTCGTGTCTTTATTGTTCTCGGTGTTAACCCTAACTACTTAACAAATACTCGCACTCGTTGTTTGAAATATAACGTCGTGTATGAAAAGGACGGGCTTTGTTGAAAGCGATCCTTGAAGGAACCGAGTCAAAACTTGGGCGTGATTCCCTCTGTTTTACACAGTTTGCCAAGCATTTACTTGGTTGCACAATCATGCTGACTTGCATAACGTTTTAGCGGTCTCTCCCTGCCCCAGTGTTACGTACGGTTATCTTTATTCTCTTCGCTGTGATGAGCAGCCAATGAGGATGAAGTTAAGTCTGTTCATTGGGAAACGTATTGGTCGAAAATTCCCAGACCAAAGATACAAAATCGATACCCTATTCCAGACCAAAAAGGCAAAATATATACCACACTTCAGACTAAAAATTCTTGAAAACGATACACGTTGGGGCGACACATACCTGTGGCTTATATATGGGAGTCCACCCCGGGAATTGTTCAGACCACGAATTCCTTAACGTTTTAGAAGTACTCGGCTTTTAAGGCTGGGGTGAACCGGTCGCTTGCGCTTGCTTTATTAGTGTGAACCAGCCTTTAGCGTTCAAAAGACCTTTTTTGAAAGGATTGAACACAGTGAGATGGAAGAGCCTGTCATAACAATGAGGCGTGATTGCAAGCTTGGTATTTAAAGATGTCGAGTACATAAACAGAAAAAAAAATCTTACCTCTTCTGCATATAATGTCTTGATCTCTCCTTTGTATTCAATTTCAACTTTCGGCCTCCCGCCCTCTTCGATCACCTGGTAAATATAAACAAAAGAAGGCATAATCAAGGCAATATTTTGCATGTTAAAAAGAAAATATAACGACAGAACATACTTTGAAGGGCCACTGTTCAATGTCAGACTGAACCGAGGCGTCGTCAAATCTTCGTCCGATAAATCGTTTCGCATCTGGGAAATCGAACAAAATCAACAAAATCAGAACTTGCGTATGGACTTTGCTATGGGTGTCCAAACAATAAAAAGTTTAGTCAATTTGCACGCAAATTGAGCTCGACCAACGTCAGCTTCCTAAGAACGAGGAGCGCCGACAGCTCCTCGTTTGCTGAACGAAAACCTCTGGGACCAGGGTATTAGCACACTGTAAGCTAGCCCAGGCTCCGGGGGTTTGTCTGTTTGTTACGCAGTGATATGTGACACCTTCCATATTACGAAAGAACATGACCGTTGGCGATTATAAAGAAATGTATGGGGATTTTGGTCGTTCGCCGAACGGCGGTCTTCGGCAACTATTAAACCTAAAAACTGGCTAAATATGTTTAGTTGCGCGTTATCTTACCTTAAAAGAAGGGTTCCCTTCTTTCGGGGGTAGAAGCAGAATATTTTCACTCTAATTCCGTATTCCTCTGCTCTCCTGAGGTAAACATTCCCTACTAATTTTTTTTTTTTTTTTTTTTTTTGGATATTCCTTATTCTTTTTGTGCCTGCGCTTTATTGAAATATTCCGTATTCAGTATATTTTTCAGGCAAATATTCAATAGTTTTCAACCACGATATTTAATATTCAATATTCCGCTTCTACCCCCGACCTTCTTTTCTGTTCTCTTAAAAAATTTCGGGGCGAAGAAGAGAACAGAAAAGGCTTCCTGTGCGATTTGTTTTTACTCTGGACTGCATGCTCCAGACTCAGGCATGCATTTTTTAATGAGCTCGAATTGTTTTGTATGTGAACCCACTCAAATTCTCCCAGAATCAAAGCAAAACTTGAACGGTTTACTTCAAATTATCACGGGCTTCAGACCTAGGGCCTCTTCATATGAGCCCGGTTGACCGGGCGGGCTCGGTCAACCGGGCCAGCCCGGTCGTGTGTTCATATGGGAAATTTCAGCCCGGGTAACCGAGATAGAGTGTCTATAAAGCAAAAGTTTTTGCCAATTCTGCCATTAAAGCCAAATTAAGAAGCAAGTACATTTCAGACTCGCATAGTTGAAACATTTTCATCCCGGTTAACCGGGCTGAAGTGTTCATATGAGAAACGGGCCAGCCCGGTTAACCGAGATCCCGGTCGCAAAGACCGAGATCTCGGTAACCGGGCTGGCCCACTCTCTCATGTAAACACATCGGAATTATAACAAAGGAAATAGTGGGAGGGCGAGATCTCGGTAACCGGGCTCATATGAAGAGGCCCTAAGTCATACTTCTAAGGGCTTGTGAACGATTCTCGCTGCAATCACCGCATGTCAGATTACAGCATTTGAGTTTTATCTTGAAAGAAAAAATAAGACCTCTGATTAAATAATTCAAGACTCCAAGTTCCGATTGCTCTGAGCGAATACGGTAGCCGAAACTGGCGACAGAAGCGTATTAAAACAATACTTCGAGGGAAAATGATCAGCATATAGATTCTAATACATTCTTGAAGTGATCGAGTTACAAGATACGGGTAGAATATATTTGTCACGGTGATTGTTCGATTTCCACTGACTAACCTTTGTTGCTTGTCCTTTCTGAATAAGTATCTGAGTTTAACACAAAACGGCGTCTGAAGCTCCCGATTTTCTTTCAAGCGCTGTTCCCTTTGCGGAGCCATTCTTCGGCACGCTTCCGTTCACGATGCTGTCGGTTATAACATGTTTGTCGTCTTTTCTCTAGACGTATTTGGCGCTGTTCGATTGTTTCACGATTTCGTCTTGCCCGTGCCTGTTCCCTTCTCTTTTAAAGACGAGCTTTGCGAGACCGTTCTGTTTCAAGTTTTCCAGTTTTCAAAATCATTTTCGTGAAACCAGTTACGTACAATTATTGCTTCGTTCAAATCTTTTAAAAACACTGGCGGAGACGCTAATCGATGATTATTACGTCATTGCCTTAGGAACCTGGCCTAAAAGGTCGTACCACACACACACACACACACACACACACGAACATAAATTTCGAGATGGCACACGCTTGGATTCTTCAAATGAGGCGACTATGCTGCATTAGCGTCGTAAATATTACCCTCGCTTCGCTCGGGGACAATTCGAAACGGTACGGGTACTACTTACAAATTCATGTACCGCTATTATGAACATTTCAAAATAGCAGTTACTAAATTACAGCTCAGATCCATTAACCTTGACCCACCAAAAACAGTATTTGCAGGGTTCCCGGCAGCTTGATTCTTGGCTGCATCTCCCGTAAGCCTTTCGCGGTCCGTGAAGGCGACGTAGCTTGGAATTAAGCGATTCCCTTCATCGTTGGCGATAATTTTGACTTTTCCGTGTTGAAAGACTCCAACAGAGCAGAAGGTAGTACCGAGATCGATACCGATAGCAACATCAGACGTCATCTTGGGACTTAAATCAACTGTAACAGGACACTCGAGTGCTTGCTGGAAATATCTGTCCGGAAGTCAAGATTTTGTCCAATTATCGCATTCGACCTCTGACTGACTAGTTCTTGCATACGTTGAATATAAATTACCCTATTACTAACTCCAATAACAATAACGTTACACTACTTGAAATTTGGCCGTTTGGAATTTACTATACCATTTGAGTAACTTCTAGAGCAGAGCAACGGACCAGGAGCTAGGATTCACTCGGACGTATAATTTTCCGTGTGGAAAGCTGACTTAGTTTGCTTAATATGAAGTTATCGGAGGTTTGGCGAGATGGCGCAACTCACTGGAACAAAGAAAGAGAGAACAACATTACGCAGCCGTGCAGAACCATGAATAAAACTCTTAATCCGTCTTTTTAGTAGTCGCTGAGTGTTGAGACTCAGAATAACTGCTCATTTAGCTTTGCTTGAATAGGGGCTTATGGATAAATATTGTGTATCGCTGATTGGCTACTTTCACTAGAGCTTCAAGACTTGCAGTGTCCTAGCATGAGAACAATTTGCGGACCCTTCGTTTGCGAAGGGTCCTATTCGTCAACTGTTGATACTCCATGAAAGAACCTATAACTACTATAATTCTAAAATCATAATAAATAACCCAACTAATTAAATATGCACTTTTCAGAATGTCAACCAGGGTTACGCTGTACATAATAAGAAACTCTGTACAGTTGCTAGCTTTGCCAAATAATAAAACATCTACACTAGAAATGCGATAATAGCAGATATCCCCTCGCCCTGTAGTGGGTTTTCGGAAAGCGGGGTTCTTGTCTATTTTCCGCTTGGTTTTTACAAACCATGGCTGTAACGACGTCACCAGTGGGCCGCTAAAAAAAATCTTTGTCGCACGACAGTCTGGTTTAGTTCAGACAACGTGCACAGTCTGCAAGTTTTCGTGGACAAGCTGCACTCAAAATTCGCTGAGACAACTTCTACACGCAACTACAGAATACTCTGATACTTGCAAGCCAAGAAAAGCGCAATTAGAATTGTGACTCAATCAGTTCTGCACAGTCAGCGAAGTCGATCTAGGACACCAAAACTTTTAGCAGAAGCCGCGATTGCTCCAAATACGTGTATGTTTTTTTATTTGATCAACGTAATACGCTTCTTCGAGTGTAACAAAATTTAAAACTGAAAGCGAGAGTCACTTCTTCAATGTCTCGGAAGTGTGTGATTTTTGGCAAGGATTCAATTTTAAACACAACAACCTTTTAAACCGCGCGCGTTTGACGAATTTTAAATCTTTTACAGAAAAAAGAAATCAAGGCGCTAAAAAATACAAGGTCCGATTGTGTTGAGCGAGCAAACCCCGGCCAGTCTAGTTTAGTTTAGTTTATTAAAATTTGTCATACACACACTAAATCAATACAAAATAATGGAGTGTAATGACAGGAGAAAGAAACAGAACTTGCATCCCAATTGACATCCAACTCCTAACGGAACTTAAAGATAAAAATCTATCTAAAGCGAGGAATCTAAGGAATAATAAGAGTATTAAACTGCTAACTATAGACTAATAGATTAGAAATGCGGCCATATAATCTAATTAATGTCTAAAAATACGTATTTGTATATGACGAAGGTCTAAAACTACGTATTTATATACAATTAATGTCTTACCTAAAACTACACAATTCTATGAAAAAAAATTGCTAACTGCATTCCAAAAAATATATATATTACGGCTTAACTTTGTAACAAAATCTATGACGGCTGGTAAACGGGCAATTTTTCTTTGTAGAATGCATAAAGCGTGTTCTTAAACTGAGATAAACTCTAGCAGCACACTTGAGGTTCTGAGACAGATTATTCCACAGAAAAATAGATCTAGGAAAAAAGGAAAATTTGAAATAGTTCTGTTTGTGACAGGTTAAAGCGCGGTTTAGTTGTTCTGGTCAAATTGACGGGTATTATAGCGGTGGCAGACGGGTACAAGGTAGTTGTTGAAAGCCGCATTTATCAAACCGGTCCATGTTTGAATACTAGTATCAGGTCACTGATTTCTCGTTTGTAGTCGAGAGGGAGCAGGTCTAGAGCAGAAAGTCGGGTTGTGTATGAAATCTTGCTGGGAGGGTAGTTTAAGATAAACTTGGTGGCTCTGCGTTGCACGTTTTCTATGAGACGACGATGTTTCACTGGATAAGGTGACCACACGTAGGAGGCATACTCAAATCGAGGTCTAACCAGAGCGCAGTATAAGAGTTTCCTTGTGGCAGTATCTGATATGGTCCTACCGCAGACGCGCTTTATCAAGCCAAGATATTTATTTGACTTAGCGCACATGTCTTCAATGTGTTTCGTCCTCGTTAGGTCGCTCGACACAGTGACTCCAAGATCGATGGTATGTGTGACACGTTCCAGAGGCTGAGCATGAAGGTAGTAGTCATGATCGTGATCCGCACTGACAGACTTTTGTCTGGACATATGCAAGACCTTGCACTTTAACACGTTAAAAGCCATGTTCCAATCTACACTTCAGCGTTGAAGACAGTCAAGATCAAGCTGGAGAGAGCGGTGAGAAGTTACAGAGACGATAGGTCTGAAGAGCTTCGAGTCGTCAGCGAAGAGGGCGATCTTTGAGCCCGCTTGGAGATAACTTGGCATGTCGTTGGCGTAGACAAGAAATAGTAGTGGTCCGAGTATAGATCCTTGGGGGACCCCGGAGGTCACAGGGAGCCAATCTGAGAGGGCGCCATCAAAGACAACGCGTTGGTATCTGTCAGACAGGTAGCTCCTAAACCATTTCAAGATTGAGCCAGAGATGCCAAAACGCTCGAGCTTGGTTAGAAGCAGATGATGAGGGACCTTGTCAAGCGCCTTCGATAGATTAAGATGAATAGCATCAATTTTTTCCCACTAGCTATAGAGTCAAGGATGTCATGATGTACTTCTAAGAGTTGCGTCACAGTGGATCTGCGCTTTAGGAACCCGTGCTGAAGGTGGTAAAAAGAGGGAGTCAGATGAGGACAGCAGTGGTTGTACACAACGTTCTAGAGTCATAAGTTTAGTCTTTAGAACAAGGCAATGACAAACAATAGACTATAATTGTTTAATATGGAAAGCAGTGGCCCCCTGGTCGGGTACTTTCTACTTTAATAGCCTTCAGAAAGCGATAGCACTTCAACCCGGTTACATTTCATCCTTGAATACAGTTTGCTAACAAACACGGCGAGAAACTTTTCAAGCATTTCCATGTGTCAGACTGTCAGCAAATTTATGCAAATATGAGTCAGGAATCGGATGACACGAGTTGCACGAAGGCACTCTGAAATAGATTTGAAAAGTAGCGAAAAGGTCACAGTATAATCCTACTTGGCCTTCGTCACAGTTCCCGTAGCATCAACGACAAAATATACGGCGATTGTTGAATTACACGAGTGATAACGCGACTTTAAATTAGCATACGCGTACTGTACGTTAATTGTTGCAATGTATAGAAATTCACTGGTTCCTGAAAGCCTTAGCTTTATCTCTTTTCCAGCAAAGGAAACAAAACCCAAAACACAATTGTCTACGTCTTCAATGATTAATTTTGAAATACACGGTATTGAGCAGTCCTTATACATTACGAAATTCCACTTTCCATTGTATTGTGCGTCGAGCGGAGCGTCTTGTCAAAACTTGGATTATGTAAACTACAATCCTGTTATCGCTAAAAGGTGAAATTTGCCACGGTGATTGTTCGATTTCCACTGAATGTATTTTGCTAATCCTTTCTGAAGAAGTGTCTGAGTTTTAACACAATATTTTCGTCTGGTCGGCCAGTGGATACCTTAAAGAAATCGTTTCACGGCTAACAAGCTTGCCTCCCGCACCATAGCAAAATATCCGGGCCGTTTACAGCCGTCCGTCGAACTGTTTGGCCTTGTTCTGTATCTTGTTGTACAAAACCACTTTCGTTCGTACTCTGTCGCTTGTCACCGAAATGGCGGTTAAAAATTGAGCTGCTGAGTAACCGCGCCTGAAGGTCGTACGCCAAACTGACAAACTAACAGACACACGAACATTAGATTTCGAGATGGCGACCCGCTTGGAGTCTCCAAATAGCGCAATACTACAGCATTAGCGTCGTGATTATTACCCTCGCAGAGCTCGGGGATAAAAAGCTGAAAATTTATGTGAACTATTTTTTCAGACAAAAATGCACATAAAATGAAGTACTATTAGGTAATCATTGGTAAAATTCGTTAAAAATTAGTAAAATGCACTTGTATTCACACTACTATCCCATCCATAGGCTAACTACACTTCTTTTAAAGTAACTATAAGACTGTTTGAAGTGCTGTTGTGATCATGGAGCATACCTTCCGCAGACTGTCTGTACAACAAGCTACAAAATCCCCTGCAAAAGTTGTCCATTATTTTTTACTTCGCTAATAATATAGATGCAAACATGCTCAATTCTGATAGATTCCCTAAACATAAACAAAGAAGCCGTAAAAGTTAAACTGGGTAATTCAACCTCTGGAAATTGACTCTAAAACATGGACGAAAATGCCTGTTAGAAATTTGCGGAGGAGCGGAATTAACGTGAAGTGAAAGTGGAAATCTACGAGCCCAAAATCAAGTCATGTTCGGAGATCAGCAAAGTACCAAGCCATCCGCAGCGGGAAGGGTTTGAAACTTCAAGAGATCATTGACAGGTAGTGATCAGTATATTCCTTTTGTTGATTTCTCCAGTTTCCATCAGCTTCTTCTGCTAAAAGGCTTCTTTGTGAGAGTTTAGCCGCTCGATGTTCGCGACTTTGTCCTATATAGACGTGCCGTAACTCGGCCGTAACAAGGCTTGTTCTTGAAGGAAGCCGTTTTTAAGTGAAAGCCGACTACAGCACGAAATTGTAGCGGGTACCCGCTACTGCAGTATATTTTAATTTCCTGTCTGGCTGTTGAAGTAATAATATTATATTGTGCACTCGAAATCCCATACATGCAACCACTGTATAAACTTCTTATTGACCGAGCGTGAGGTCTTTACGGAGAAAATATCGCCCGAGGTTTTGACCGTACAGACCGAGCCGCATCGGCGAGGTCTGTACGGTCAAGATCGAGGGCGATATTTTCTTCGTACAGACCAAGCAAGCGAGGTCAATAAGTAGTTTATTATATGGCTTCAAAGTTTTACATCAAAACAAACATGGAACAGCACTTTGTCTCCGAACAATTTACTCGCGTACGCATGCAGTCCCAGCGTTTACACTAATAAGTGAATGACAGCTTCTCAATTTTGCAAACTTATACAATACTTGAGAGAAGTCAATATTTGACTCACCGGATGAATTGAGTTGAGCTTGAATTTTTGAAGTACAAGCCCAAAATGTGCCGGTTTTGGTTCAGCAAAAACGTCACTCGGTATAAAACCCATCAGGAGCGTGGCGAACTAAAAATAGTTTTCCTTTTTCTTCTTCTGTTAAGCAATTTCCAACGCAAAACTAGCAGAATTTTATTTACTCCAAACGTTTATATATAACATGCGATCACAACATTCAAACTCCGGGATTCAAAAAAAGGAAATATTGAAGAAACTACAATATTTTGGATCTCAACCGTCGGCACAAAAAATTGTGTGAATCAAAAGTTTATCATTTTCTCAACAGAAAGATAAGTTCCTTCACTCAAGTCTTCAAAGATGTTGAAATGAAACGGCGTTCACACTCTTAAAATGCCATACTTACAGTTTCAGTAAGCTTGTATGAACTCCGCTTGTGGCACCGTGACAACAAATAATCAGTCTGCTCGTAGCTCCGTAAACGGTTCATTGAGACTGTTCTCGTCACTCTTTGACTGAAGTTTGCTGTGCCTTCTACGTTGCTCTAAGTGTTTAGCACGTAGTGCAAGATGTGAATCAATTCTCAGAATACGGTGCTTGAGTAGCTTTGAGTCGCCGTTCGTGATGCCACAAACCAAGTCAACAAATCTTCATCTCCAACCGTTTCTCGGCTTCCAAATCAATTTCCGCAGTGGTATTTTCTTTCTTACATATTCTTGTTCTACTGTTTTGCCTTCAGCCAAACGTACCCGACATATTCACTGAAAGCAAAGAATTGCACGACCTCGTGATTCATGTGTTCAATCTGCCGGTCCGTAATCTAGCAAACGGGCGTTACAGGAAAATAATGACCGGCAAATACACCAATCAGAGCGCGCGATTTCACCGGAAGTAACTCCAGCCATATAATAATAATTCTTAATTTCTCAAACTCTCCAATTAAGGATTAGTTTGGACAGTTTTACATAGAATTTTTCACCAGAAAAACTCGCGTATCCAATTTGAGAATAATTTGGACACTTGGACTCAGCCAATGAAAATGTTTAGAAAACAATGGAAATGAAAATTGAACCAATCAGCGCACGCCTGTGTTCAATGTTGACGTGCACACGTACAAAAATCGAAATAAGTATTTTACAAAGATGGCAGAAGTTTCTTGGGGGATGTTTAACGAGTACTTTAATAAAGAAGTGGAAACCAACAGGTTTCCAAATATGTCGGAAGGGGATCGATTTGGAGAAGATGAGTGAAGAAAATCAAAACAAAAGCACCAAGAAAGGTACTTAAACATGGCTAAACCTTTTCAACGAGTGGATACTTGCATGCGGGGAAGAACGAGACTTGGAGGACGTATACTCCCGTTAAAGAACTGGACGCCTGAACTGACTAATTTTATGCCGAGGTAAGGAGAGAGGACGTGCAAAAGAGCAATCCTGTCGAGTGTGCCAAAAGCCAGGATGTAAAAGAGTAATCCTGTCGAGCAAATAATTATTTATTTCCCTTGATTGCATTATAAATAACACATAACAGGACTGCATGCTATCCAATTTAGAAATAACTGAATTCGAAAAATTCCTCTGACTGCCAAATTGGACTCGGCCCGCGGCCTCGTCCAATCATCCAATAATTTTCAAATTGGTCGGATGTGAGTCTTGACTCTGAAGATGACTTCCGCTCAGGTAGTCGAAACGTCAGTCACCAACAACAGTCTTTCTGGAGACTACTCTAACCCGGACAATCACAACCAACCTACTGTTCACACTCCTGGGTTCAAACCATTTGCCAAATTGGACTCAAAAAGATACTCCGCAGTTTGCACTCCTTCCTGTGTAATAACCCCTCTTTATTTTCCTATTTTTCCACATTGTCCCAGAGCGAAGCGAGGGAAATAATCACGACGCTAATGCAGCAGTATCGCGTTATTCGGAGACTCCAAGCGGGTCGCCATCTCGAAATGTAATGTTCGTCTGTCAGTCAGTCCGGCGTACTACCTCGTTCCCAGGCTCTTAGGCCAGAACTGTACACCGCCATTTTTTTGGTGGCATGCGATAGAGTACGAACGGAAGTGATTCTGTATAACAAGATGCAGATACATTAGGCCAAGCAGTTCAACGGACGGCTGTAAACTGCCCGGATATTTTGCCAGTGTACCGGAGGCAAGCTTGGTAGCCGTGAAACGAATTTTTTAAGGCATCGACTGGCCGACATAAACACAATCCCAGACGGCAGTATTGTGTTAAAACGCTTACATTTCTTCAGAAAGGAGTAGCAAAATACAGTCGGTGGAAATCGAACAATCACCGTGGCAACTTTCACCTTTTACAATAACAGGATTGTAGTTTTCAGAATCCAAGTTTTGACAAGATGAGGACGAACAACACAGTGGAAAGTGGAATTTTCCCACGGTATGAGGACTGCTCTATCACAGTGTATTTTGAAATCATTGAAGACGGAAACAATAGTGTTTTGGATTTTGTTTCCTTTGCTGGAAAAGAGCTAAAGCTGTGACTTTCGGGAACCGGTGAGTTTTGAGAAATTACATCAATTAACGTACAGTACACGTATGCTCTTTTAGAGTAAAGCTATCATTATGGTATTTCAACAATTGCCGTATATTTTGTCATTTGATGCCCCGGGAACTGTGATGAAGGCCAAGTAGGATTATACTGTGATCTTTTCGCTAGCTTTCAAAGCTATTTCAGAGTGCCTTCGTGCAAGATTGTGTCATCCGATTCCTGACATGTTTCTTTATTTTCACCGACAGTCTGACATATGGAAATGCTGTAAACTTTTCTCGCCGTGTTTGTTAGCACACTGTATTCAAGGATGAAATGTAATTGGGTTGAAGTGCTCTTGCTTTTTGAAGGCTATTAAAGTAGAAAATACCCGGCCAGGGGCCACTGAGTTCCAAATTAAGCAATTACAGTCTATTTGTATATTATTGTCTATGGGTGGCCGAATTTGCTCGCTCAACACAATCGGACCTCGTACTATTTAATGACCGAGTTGGCTCGCTCAGTACAATCTAACCTTGTATTATTTAGTGACTTAATTTTTTTTTCTGTCAAAGATTTTTAATTCGTCAAACGCGGTTTGAGAAGCTGTTGTGTTCAAAATTGAATCCTTGCCAAAATTCACACATTTTGCGAGACTTCGAAAGCGTGTAAACAAGCTACTCTCGCTTTGACAGTTCTAAATTTGTTACACTCGAAGAAGCGTATTAGATTTATGAAGTGAAAACACACACACGTATGTGTTTAGGATACAGCGTTGGCTGGAGAAATCGCGGCTTGTCTTAAAATTTATAAATATTTTGGTGTCGAAGATCGACTTTGCTGACTGTGCAAAACTAATCAAGTCACGATTCTAGCTGCGCTTTTCTTGCCTTTCAAGTCTCGAGAGTATTCTGTAGTTGCGTGTAAAAGTTGTCTCAGCGAACTTTGGGGTTCAGCTAGTGTCCAAGAACCCCACTTTCCGAAAACTCACCACAGAGCGAGGGGATATCTGCGATTATCGTATTTCTAGTATTTACTGTTTCTGTGCAAAACATGAAACCACTCAATCAGCCCTCGATATTTACGGCACATTTCCATGCAGATGTAAGCAATACAAGGTTTAACTCTGGCTTCCAACCCCAAACCTCAATTTCCAATCTCCTGATCAAACCGCTGCAATGTAAATTTCAAACATGAATAACAAAGTTGAGCTTTAGTTTTGCTAGGAATAGATATTTGAAACTCGCGGGACTTCAGTGACGTAGTCGCACGTGCTGAATAGTTCAATGTTGTTTGGAGTTTAGCTTCGGTTGCGATCTTACATTTCCTCAAAATGAATACTTTCTTCATGAAAGGTTGTACTTAAAAATCATTCTTCATTTTGTTTGTTGATCCCCGAGCGAAGCGAGGGTAATAATCACGACGATAATGCAGCAAAATCGCTTTATTTGGAGACTCCAAGCGGGTCGCCATCTCGAAATTTAATGTTCGTCAGTCTGTTAGTCTGTCATTTTCGTACGACCCTTTTAGGCCAGGTGCCTAGGCAATATGACGTAATAGTTATCGATTAGCGTCTCCGACAGTGGTTAATTTTACTGACAACAATTGTACGTACCTCCGTTCATGAAAATGAATTTGAAAACTGGAAAACTTGAAACAGAACGGTCTCGCGAAGCTCGTCTTCAAAAGAGAAGGGAACAGGTACGGGCAAGGCGAAATTGTGAAACAATCAAACAGCGCCATACGTCTAGAAAAAAGACAACAAACATGTTATAACCGACAGCATCATAAATAGAAGCGTGCTGAAGAAACGGCTCCGCAAAGGGAACAGCGCTTGAAAGCAAATCGGGAGCTTCAGACGCCGTTTTGTGTTAAACTCAGATACTTATTCAGAAAGAACAAGCAACAAAGGTCAGTCAATGGAAATCGAACAATCACCGTGACAAATATATTCTATCCCGTATCTTGTAACTCGATCACTTCAAGAATGTATTAAAATCTGCATGCTGATCATTTTCCCTCGAAGTATTGTTTTAATACCCTTCTGTCGCCAGTTTCGGCTACCGTATTCGCTCAGAGCAATCGGAACTTAGAGTCTTGAATAATTTAGTTAGATGTACAAATCTTATTTTTTTCCCTCAAGACTAAAACTGTAACAAATGCTGTAATCTGACACGTGGTGATTGCAGTAAGAATCGTTCACAAGCCCTCTGAAGTATGATTAAGTCTGAAGCCCGTGTATAATTTGAAGTAAACCGTTCAAGTTTTACTTTGATTCTGGGAGAAATCATGCTGTTTTGAGAAAGTTCACATACAAAACAATTGGAGCTCATTAAATATGCATGCCTGAGTCTTGTGCATGCAGTCAAGAGTAAAAAAAAAATCGCACAGGAAGCCTATTTAATTGTACTGCCTATGAATCCAAAATTGGAAAATCAGTGTTCCTTTTTTCCCGTACTACGGCGGCCGACTAACTTCAAAATTTAAGTATTAAATTTTGAGAACGTGCTTGGCAGACTGTATGAATTAATTTGACGTGACGGCGTCACGCAATCGACACTTTTTTCAAAGCAAAAGTATAACACACACCATTCTTTTTCTCCTTCCTTTGCGTGTAGCACTTGACTTCGAAGAAAATATTGCGTCAAAATTTCGGTCAAACAAAGGCTGCTCTTGTTGAGCAGTACCAAAGTAAAAGTCCAGTCAATGACAGAGCGAGGGGGTATCTGCGATTATCGTATTTCTAGTACTCAAATAACCCGAGAGAGAAAGGGTTGAATAATTTGACTTTTCATAATTAGGAGCTCTTGTCTCGGCCCCTGTCAATCACATAAGTCACATCTTTCCTGGAAAGCACCCCTTTACATGAAACCACTAATAATCTACGTATTACATATTCAGCAGTAAAACCAAAGTAGTTTTTGTATCCTATGTTTTAACCTGTAACAACGTTTAGTTACTCTTTGATCAAAACTCTGCAAGTTTGTTCAGTGGCCAAAACCACGGGAAAAATAATTTGGTTAGTCCTGGGTGAAGTTAATTGAGCTTTGATCAACCGAGACCAGGTTTAAAGTAGGTACCACTCCCAATTTTCGAGGTCAAATCAATCTTGCTCTTTACCAATCGACTAAGTAAACTGCGCGATAAAGTTTAACTAAAGAGTTTGACTTGCCATATTTTTAGTACTGACAAGGTGACTAGTGTACAGCTCAGAAAATACCCCTCCCTCTTTCCTCAACAAAGCTTGAGGTTCGTCAAACTCTACCACTCGTCCTTTCTCCATAACCACAACTTTGTCGTAATTCATGATGGTGTTCAATCGATGCGCTATTGTGATGACGGTGCACTCCTGGAATTTGTCGCGGATGGTATCCTGAATCAGGAGGTCCAATTCGTAATCCACGTTAGCTGTGGCTTCGTCTAGAATCATGATTTTGCTCTTCTGTAGCAAAGCGCGAGCCACGCACAGCAGTTGTCTTTCACCAACACTGAAATTTGCTCCGCATTCTAGTATTTCTTCATCAAGCTGTTTGGAAAGCTTCGCCACTTTGGTTTTTAAACCTGCTTCATCCAGGGCTTCCCAAATCTGACCATCCTGACTTTTCTCAAAAGGATCCAAGTTCATTCGGAGTGTGCCAGTGAACAGGATTGGATCTTGAGTAATGACTGATAGTGCACGACGAGAGCTTTGGATGTTGAGACTTTGAATGTCAATGCCGTCAACAATGATGCGCCCCTCTGGTTCAGGCATGCGGAAAAGGGCGGCGACAAATGAAGACTTTCCTGCTCCTGTGCGCCCTGCTATTCCAATCTTTTCCTGTGCCTTGATGGTCAGTGAAACATCTTTCAGCACTTGTGGACCTCCGGGGTAGTAAACCAGAGACATGTTCTCAATTTGTAAACTGCCTTTCTGAGGCCATTCTACTGGCGGCTTGGTTGAAATTTCGTACCCATGCTCTGGCTTAATCTCGGTGTAGCTCATAACTCGTTCAACTGACGTCATGTAGTTCTCGACCTCTGCACCTCTTTGTACTCCGTATTGAGAGGTGTCTACAGCGAGTTGTAAAGCGTAGACCAAGGACAAGGCGGTTGTACCTTTAGAAATAAGGACGCGGAGTTAGATGAGCCTGGCATATCGAAGCAAGAGAGTAGTGCATAATGTATCAACAGGTCGACTGGATATACTGACATGTGTCTTTTTAGCTTCCATGGTATGTCTTATTATTTTATATCATATCATATCATCTGGTCAACTGACCTGCACCAGACTGTGTAAAAATTGAGATGAACAGCACAGCAGTGATGAAACAAAAACAGATTACATCCAAGCGCATAGCCAGCCATCTCTGGCTTCCTACATTGAGAAAGCAAGTTTTGTTGTGCATGTCTTGATACCTGTATAAAGAAGAAAAACAACGTAACGTGTTTTCAGCAGAAAACGTCCGGACCATTGCTCAGCGGCAAAACAGCAGTATATGTCAATCGGTATCATTACCAACACTGGGAGCTGTGTCAATTATCGAACTGATAGATATTATTTTAGACACTCACTCTATTGGTCCCAATGTAGGTTCAGTTTCACCGAGAACTACTCATATATACCTTAAACTATAAATCGAAACATGGAGATTGACCGTTTCATTCTATTGAAGTTAAACAGCGAATCACATACATTTACGTTCGATTACAATAGAAGTTTTAGTTTGTAGCGTCCTGCGTCCACTCTGCTCTGTCGACGCTGTGCTAAGGTCGTCGTAACGCAAGAGGACTAGAGCGGCCTTCCTCTGTTCATCGGTGTTGATGGTGTTGGTGGATCTTGGTTAACATGAATCGTCTCGGGTGGGTCATGGTCTGTAGGATCTGTCTTTCTCTACCAACCCGTTCGATTGGGGGTTGTGTGGACTGCTTGTTGTGTGCGTAGAGCCGCATTTTCTGGAAAAGTTGGCATGTTCCTTGCTGCTAAGCTGCGGTCCATTGTCGGTTGTCAGTCGGTTGGGTATTTCGTGGACCACAAAGTGGCGTCTCATCTTCTTAATTACTGTTTTGGCATCGCCAGAAATTCCGGACATTTTGCGTACACGATTGCTTCCAGTCTTTCCCAGCGGCGTGTGGTATGAGCATGCGCCATTCATATATTCAACATTGTTACGTATTTTGCCCCAGTGGGGTGGGGGAGGGATGAGTTTCTCCGGTTCAAAAAGAGACTGCTACGTTTAGGAGATGTACCGCTGAACGACCTAGTTGAAATTAGCTTTCGTTTGATGTAACTTTCATGCGATTTGGAGCTTCCTAGCCCAATATATCAACATCCGAAGTCAGCGTATTTCACGGGAGGTATTCGCCATGGCTGGCTGTGAACTGCAAATTCAAACGCAAAACGTACACATCGAATTTGCTCCAGGGGACTTACCAAGGCTTCACAGGAGATGTTCAATCCTTCGACAATCAGGTACGGGGTAAACATTTTGCGTTGTACCTTAAGGTTCTTGTATTAAATGCAGCTTAAAAGTGACAGTAGCCGGATTTGAGCGTATTCTGCTATCAATCCCTTCTTACGTCGGCCGAAATTTTAAATTAAAAAAAATACACATCTAATTTTACCGGAGATAAATATTTTTTGTACTTTTGTGTTTAGGAAGCTTTCCTCTTCCGAATGCTGCACAAACATTTTTACGAACGTGCTTCAGTTAAGCGAAAAGCGCAATTTATTATCAGATCCCATACATTTCTTTGTTATTTCTTGAGCGGCTCTCAGCGTGAAACCTGATGCATTTTCCAAGATGGCGCAACCGGATGTCTGAAATTTCTGGCGATGGGGATGATAGATCATGGAGGGTGTCGATTTCAAACCATCCCGAGTAGGAGTAAACCAGCACCAAGTATTGAATGCCATTCTAGTCGAACAAATATGCACTTAAGGCAGACAATGGCAAATCAAGAACAGGATACAGAATCATCCTCTCCTTTTGCTGGTGTGGCTTGCACTGTTGTATGGCTGGCAAGATGCTACCGTGGCTTCTATGTCCTTGGGCATGGCTGGCCAATATACTGTGTCCCGGGTCCTTCTCGTAGCATCAGCGCCTGGTGTTTTGAAGGCCCAGTGGCTGTTGTGAAGCAACTCAATGTGGTGCTGCAAGTCTGTGGCTCTTCAGGACAATGCCATGGCTGGTTATCAACTTGTCCCGCGTGGAAAATTATGATTTGAATTCGGGAGGAACACCCTTGTGCTTCTCAGGCCATCCATTGCTGATTAGTATGGTCAGCTTCTGCATGACGGGATCTAAGATTGTGATTTTCTGCAGCTCTTCCATCCAGCAAGGTGAGACTGGAATCACTGGGTGTGAATCACTCTCTTTGCCAGCGTGTCCTCCATTTACAGCTTTTTACCTTTCTTGGATACAAGTTTGAGGTTGTACCTCTACAACTGAAGTAACATGCGCTGGACACAAGCGGGTGTAAGGAAGGTTTCTTTAATATTGTGATCAGCGGCTTGTGGTCAGTCTCCATAGTCGCTTCATGAGCATAAAAGTGGTCATGGAATTTACAGCATGCGAAAGTGGCGGCAAGCAACTCTTTCTCGATTTGCGCATACCGAGTTTCTGTCTCTCATGGCACGGGATGCGAGGGCTACAGGCATGTCTTCTTGTAGGGAGGCTGCTCCTAGTCTACTCTTAGACGCATCAACAGACAGCTTGACGAGTTTTGTAGGGTCATCAGGTTTTAAGCGCTGGTTGCTGTGGAGCCTCCCAAGACCACTTGATGTCTTTGTGAAGTAGCTCTCGCGGTGGTGCTGTCTTCTCATTGTAATCTTTGATGGACTTGTGCAGATAGTTGAGCATGGCCAGGAATCGCCGTAAAGCTTCTGGGCAAGTTAGATGCAAGCATTTCCGTGATTATAGCAACCATAGCTGGTCATAATTTGGTTTTAATCCATCCTTGGTGAATAGATTACCAACATAAGGAAGTTTCTCAAGACGGAATTTGCTCTTCTTGATAGCCAATTTCATGTTCATCTCCCTGGCGCGATCCATGACTTTGCAAAGGTTGACATCATTCTCTGGGGTTCCACTTCCCCATATGAAATTTTCATCCATGATTATTTCAAACGGTTAATTTGCGAACAGCTGCTCCATCCTGCGTTGGTACACTTCAGAGGCTGTGTTGATGCCAAATGGCATCCGTATAGGAACTCTGTACCGGGGTACTGAAGGTTGTCCGTTTTCATGACTTCCTGTCTAGCCTAATATGCCATAGTATGCTCTTGTCATTCAAAGTTGAGAGCACAGTAGCATTGGAGATGGAGGTGCCACGTCTTCCACTGACCTGATTGAATTGTTCTCTGTTGAGGGCTCTGTTGATCCCTCGGATCTATGCAAATACGTATCTCTCCATCTTCTTTATTGCAGCTACCTGCATCTGAGATGAGACCCATTCAGTGGGCTCAGGTGCAGGTGTAATCACATTCAGTTGAATCATCCTATCCAGCTCTGGTTTGACTACTTCCATAGCAAATGGTATTCTGCGAGCTGGTCTGATAAATGGGATCACGTTTTCATCAAGTTTCATCC
This sequence comes from Plumapathes pennacea, assembly GCA_964036295.1. Classification (NCBI taxonomy): domain Eukaryota; kingdom Metazoa; phylum Cnidaria; class Anthozoa; order Antipatharia; family Myriopathidae; genus Plumapathes; species Plumapathes pennacea. The sequence goes on along the minus strand of OZ038463.1, from coordinate 24,223,786 downwards.
GGTAGACGGCTGGGAGTTCGCCAAGACCGTCATCAAACAAGTCACTATACTCTCTAAGTATTTCTACTGGAAACGAGTCATCAGTGTCTAGTTGATGAACCTAAGCGTGCAGCGTATGAGGGCAAGTTACAGAGAGTCCTTGAGACCTGGGAGAAAGGTTACTGTCTACAATGTCTGTCAACAATGTGGAACATCAAGATGGGATGTGTTGGCTTGAAGGCACATCCGTGGCGTTGTTTGCCGAACATTGGCCAAGACTTCTGATTGGCTTCAAGGCTTTACAATTCCTACAATTTGCAATGTGCTGTCATCCGCTGGTTTCCTTTGGTGGGGGATTATGTTTGATGCCGTGTATCTTTCTTCTTTAGCATCTTTGGAAAGCTGTTTGATTTGCTGCTTCGATAATTTGTTTATCTGGCAGATTTGGATTGCTTTGTTTAAGGTGGGGTCCTGTTCCTTCGGGAGCTGTTTTCTCAAATTTTCGTTGTTACTCTGCACACGATCATGTCACGGAGGAGGTCATCTTTTTTAAAAGTTAAAACCCGCCGTATTCACAGGTGTTGGCAAGAACGCGCAGATCTGCCACGTAAGATTGAATTAATTAACCCTTTTTCTAGTTTTGGAAGTTAAATTTGTGTCTCTTCATTATGACGTTTCCTTGAAGGTCACAAATTTCTTTATGTCTTCCGTTGTGGCCAAGATTGGTAGAATGTAGGCCTTGGTTCTCTCAATTTTGTCGTTACGTACAGCGGCGAAGATGTCGAATTCTAGTTCCAATTTTCGGTGACGTTGCTTTCGAAACTCAGAGGCTCTGGCTTGCGAAATTTCTAGTATCGTAATCAGTAATCCTCAAAGGTTTCCACTTGTAACAGTTTTTGGTATTTCACTTCTGACACTATGTCGAAGCTGTGCTAAAATTGTTTTTGAATTTATCAATGTACTCCAGCACTATTTTATATTGATTATGGCTCTAATGTACATCATATGCGATATGGGGTTTTTATGGTGACAAAATGTTTGTAAACGACCACATAAACCTGACCAAAATGATAGTCTACGGAAGGTACTTACGTCGTAGTTGTGCTCTATTTATTTTGAGAAACGTACCGAGAACCCAAGAAACCCTAATTGACATATAATTCTTTGTAAATCAAAGCTAGCTCTCTGCATCTTGTCTGAAGGGTGAGGAAACCCCGGATGCATCGACGCCTTATGTAAAAAGGCTCGGATCGATTTATAGAGAAATGTATGGACAGGTGACGCGAACCAGATGACCAATCGTACAAAAGGGTTTCTCAGGTCCCAGGGACAACCTGTTTCTAATGATTAGTTTACTCCAATCACCTGTAAAGGTCTTCTAAAAACATCTTTTTTCTTTTGTATGTCCGAATAGTCACCAATCCCTCCAGAGAGTCGGCAAAATGTGCAAGCACCGGACTTCTGTTCAGCGCGTCCAAACGCTTCAGCTCTCGGGACGTGTTCATGTAATACTTGCCAGTGATCAAGAAAACAGCAGTCAAAGGTACGAGTATCAATATGACCCACGGGTTCAGCACGGAAGGTAGGACAATAGCACTGATGCAGAAAAGCGCAACTTGAATGGCGTCCAGAAACGTGTCCGGCAACATCTCGTCCATGAATGCCAAGTCTGTGGAAAATCGGTTTAAGACCCGTCCAACAGGATTTGTGTCAAAGAACCTCACAGGCGCCCTGAGCACAGTGGCTAGCATTACGTTATGTAGGGCTTGAGAAGAATTTAGCGTTATGTTGAAGAACACAAGGGCTCTTACGAGTGTCAACAGGAAAGCTGCACACACCAATCCAGCGTAGATACGTAGGTTTTGACTTTGTTCCTCCTGGAAACGTGCCAAATTGCTCATGTTGAAAACCCACAAGTCAGGTAGGACAAGAGTCACTGGAAAAAAAGATCAAACGTTATCGTGACAAACAGTTGATGGCTGAGGTATTTTGCTTATTATAGTAAGTAGCATTTTGTTGGCTTTGAGTGGTTTTTGGATGACTTTTTGTAACCTAAAACCAAATTTAAATGCAGTTTGCAAAGCCTTGTCTAGGGTAAGTTCCTTCTCCCCGAGTCACCATAGACACGCCAAATACTCGTACATTTCTTCATAAATGGAAGCGACCAATTTTTACATGGAGAAGCACAACTAGTTGCGGGTGGTAGGGTGCCTATGGGGATAGAAACACCTCATGTAACGGGTTTGTATTTTGTTGATAAAGAAATATATTAGGGTCAAGTTAAACTCGCGCAAGGTGACTTGGAGAAGAGGACCATTTTGTCATACTTACAGGGCCTAAGAAAACACTTTCAGCTATCCAAAAGTGAAAGCAATTTTCGTTGAACAAAAAACCATGCAATATGCATTGCACGTAAACGTACGCGCAACGTGCTTGCATGCGTGAGCATATCACTTGAGGCTATTCTTGCTTGAGACAAGTAAAAAGTGTAGCACACTATACGATTACTTTCGACAATCATCTGTATACCCGATCTAAATTTGGTTAAGAGAATTCTATTTGCTATGTACTCGAAAATAGATACCTTGCCAATGCTTAGTTATTGATGCCGTCACTACAACAATCATTTTGATGTTCAAGAAAAACCCTTGACACTTGTAGTTTTACGTACCTTGAGCCACAATAAAGAACAAGACGAAGCTGATCAACATGATGGATGAAAGTCCTGCTCGGAAGTATTTCCAATAAAGAAGCCAAGTCACCGATCCCGTCACGCGATCTTCCTCTTCAAGTTCTAACCCAATTGCGTCTTCCACGGCGAGATCTTTCCTCGAAGTATCTTGAACAACCGGATGATTCTCCGAACTTGTGTTTTCAGTGGTAGTCTCCTGCAGTTCGACTCCAGCTTTACGCAACTCCGTGTAACTTCCTTCGTTTGTAACTGATCCTTCTTTCATGATGACAATATGTTCCGCGTTCGTCAGAAACTGCTGACAGTGGGTAACCACAATCCTTGTCTTCTGCGCCAGTATTCCACAAATGCATTCCTCAAAGAGATGCTTGCCAACTTTTGCGTCCACAGCACTCAGAGGGTCGTCCAACAAATACACATCGGCGTCTGCATACACTGCGCGTGCGAGGTCGACACGAATACGCTGACCACCACTCAAGAGTACTCCCCGCTCACCGATTATTGTCATGTCACCATCAGGGAAATGTTCGATGTCTCGTATAAGAGCGCAGGCTTCAAGAACTTTGTTGTATAGTTTTGGTTCCATTGGTTGACCGAAAAGAATGTTGTCTCTAACGGTTCCGGAAAATATCCAAGCCAGTTGTGGCACGTGTGCTATCTTGCCCGGGCAGGATATAGTGCCCTGGGAAAGAGGCAGCTCGTTTAGAATGGCCATGAAGATGGACGATTTGCCGCAGCCAACAGGACCGGTGATTAGGACCAGTTCACCTGGAGTAACTGATAAAGAAATTAATTTCAATATCATCTTTTCCTCGCAATAGCAGGTGACATTGTCAAGAAAAATGCTGCCTTGTGGACAGTTTCCTAAAGTATTTGCGCAATAACTAGGGCCCTTTTCCAGTTCGATCTGCTTCCTTGGACTAGTGGGTGTCGGCAATGACAGCGTTGTTTGCCATCTATATTTGTGGAAATTATTGTCTGATTTAAATACCCTCCTCAGATCGTCATTGTTAGTGAGTTGTCGCAGGTCCTTCACTTCGAGCAGCATCTGAATTCGATCAAGTCCAGCAAACAAATCAGGCAAGAAATACATTGGGCTTGCAATTCTCAATGAAACGGTTACCCGCAGAGTAGAAATCAGCGACAAGGCCATCATCATGTTGTAGGTAGATAAATCTAATCCAGATGCTGACAGAGCTGCGATGCTGATACAACTCGCTATAGGTTGACAGGAATATGTAAAAACAGAAAAGGTGGATATGATGACACTTTTAGCCCGGATCAACCTCATCTCTTGTCTGAAAGCAAAAAAAGAAAACAATCAGGTTATTCATGTTCAGTTTTCTTTTTGCCATGTCGCATTCGATGACAGTTTCAATGCCCGAGCTCTGCGAAGGTGACAACCACGACGCTAATGCTGTAATGTCACGCTTTCTGGAGACTCCAAATGGGTCGCCATCTCGAAATCTAATGTTCGTCAGTCAGTCTGTCTGTCTGGCGTACGACCTCCAGGCGAGGTTGCGATAAAAAGCCATAGAGCACCAATGGAAGTAATTTTATACAACAAGATGTAGATACAATGCCAAGCATTCGGCGGACGGCTATAAACGTCCCGGACATTTTGCCATTGACAAACTTGCCAGCCGTAAAAAGAATGAAACGATTTCTTTAAGGCATCGACTTGAGCTGACCTGAGCACACCCCCTCACGCAAGCATTGTGTTAAAACTCGGATACTTCTTGAGAAAGGACAAGCAAAATACAGTCGGTGGAAATCAAACAATCATCGTGGCAAATTTCACCGTTTGACCGTTTACAGGATGATCCAAGTTTTGACAAGACCGCCGCATACGAAACTTTGTACTTAATTTGGGAACTATCAAAATGAAATACGAAGCTGGTCGGAGGATATTTGAATGTGTTCTGTAGTAAGGAAATACATATTGTTTAATAGTTTTTTTGTTTTCCATTTCGTTAGAGAGAGTGTTTTATCCCTAAATACTAAATTGGACTTAATGTCAAGTTTGGTTTGGACTGGCAAACATAACCCGTAAAAGGTTTAAAAACAAGTTGTAAAAATTTATATTGGTAAATTTACGATGTAGCGTAAAAAAAGGGACAGAAAGCATTCGTATTCAGAATTCTGACCTTCTCAGTCGTTTTACCATTTCCATGAAAGGCCATTCCCAGGCGTGCATCTTGACTGCACGGATTCCAGTTACAATAGCGTTCATGCAATTCAAACGTTTGTCGGTCACGTGGGCAATTCTGATGCGAAGTCCAGTGCACACTCGTCCCATGATGCAATAGTAAATTGCAAGAAAAATCATAAAAGCAATGCCACCCAAGGCTTGGTATCCCAGCAGGCGCCAGGTCATCACAGCGACGGCACCAATTTCAAACAAAGCTTGCAAAATGACGAAGAACTTCGCAACTGCCCGATCAAAGCGTTGTGCATTACCAGCGACCAAGTCCATCACGTAGCCACTTGTTAATGTTGATATACTGGTTTGATTGAGGCGCAAAACCTGTTCATAGCAACGACGACGAGGTAAAGGAAAAGCGCAAAAATCATTAGACAATTCAGTCTAATAATTTACTTTAATTAAAACTTTAATCGATTATTTAGCTGAAATGATTGTTTTGAATTCTAAACACTTTAAGGTGTGGAATAGCTCTCATACAAAGAAATCAGACGATTGTGCAATGTTACAGTGCCTTTGTGACACCTGTCCGACAAAATTAGGTGATGCTCTACGACTAGTTAGATATTTGACCGTAGAATGTAGACCTATAAAATATTACGTAGTTAGATACTCTTATACTGTCCCCCAAAATAGTAGGAATCTTCCCCCTAAAGGGTGTAAATTAGTTTTGCATATATATCAAGTGTAATTTCAGTATTCTCAGCCGTTGATTTTCTGGAAATTGTCGTTTTGTAGAGGTTCTCGACACTTCCTAGACAATGGCACCAGTCGATGCAAGGTCTATTTCATATTTGACTCACCTTTCTAAAAATCAATCCAACGGTGGCCGCTTTCCATCTCATGGACACCATCAAAGCGTTATAAGCGAAGTGATGCGATACAACGACTCGTATCAAGCTGGAGATGCAAATCCCTGCACCGTAAACGTACGCCAACCAGACATCTTCAGTCGACTTCCTCATTAAAACCAACAACAACAAGCTGAGGAAAAGAGGCTGTAGCACGTTACACAAGCCTCCAATCATAGACGTACACAGCAGAAATGTGTACTCACTCCAGTGGAGCGAAGATATCAAGGCTCGGAGTAGAAGGTGCCTTTTCTTGCCACTAAAATTTGAATATTGCCGACATTCTTCGTCCCACGCTACCTCCAATCTCTCGGTCAGCCCCTGGGTCTTGTCTTCATCCAGTAGTGGAAACAAGTCGCTGTTTTCCAACGGCCGCTTGTTACCGGTGGCCATTGTACTGCTCATCCAGGAGAATGAGAGGATGGAGAAGATGTTAGCAGACTGCTTGGGATTTCTGCCGTTAACTTTCTCGTAATCAACCATCTTAAAAGGAGAACAAAATTATACAAGCAATGAGTACAGGGCCAGCTCCAAAGTCAAAATGACAGAAGAAAATGTCTTTGCACTGAATAAATCCAATTTTCGTAGGAAGTTCAGCTAAAGTAGAGGGTAGCCAAGGAAAATGCTTAAAGCCGGAATGGATCAAAATTGCTGTCAAAAGTAACCTGTATGATTTATATTACGGTGAGAAAGAGAGGGAAGGGAGAAAGAGCCCATACACAAATCTCTAAAACCGCCCTATGACCTTATCGTAACTTATCTATTGTTATAGTTCAGCTCGTGGTTGGAAGAGATGGCAACGGTTTGCTCACCTGGGTCATCATTCACTGGAAAATTGAATTATGTTCTCATTGACTGAGTGAGTCACAGGGAGCACAATGCCCCAGTTTGTATCAGGATCTATGTGAATGCTCGAATTATCTCACAGAATTGTAAGTATTGTTAGTTGTTTTTTCAGTTGAAAGCGTTTTCCCTCTTGTAATCAATTCTACATCTATATTCATATATCAGTTGATGGATTTATCATTACAGAAAAATATTTTGCCAACTGCGTATGAAAACTACTTCCCGGTAGCGCAAGTGCAATAGCCAAAGGAGCATTTCAACTTAATGATTAAGATTAAGATGTCAAAACACCGACATTTCCACGGACTGGATGAGGTCTATACAACCACCTCACATCAGGCAGGTTTTGAGAGCTTCCTGATAATTTGATGGGAGGTAACGGCACGAAACTGTACATAAATGTGTCACCGCTACGTTAGTCTTTGTTGACACAGAATGCCCCTGGTAAGATTCAAGACCGAAAAGATATCCGTACTCGGTTAAAAAGAGCGAAGTAGATCTATTTCTAGTAAAGTGATTACTTTACTGTTCGCATACAAATTTGTTACTAGAAATACGATAATCGCATATATCTCCTCGCCTTTTTCGACTGTATTTACCTGATGAACTAAATGTGCTTCCTGTGTGAAATTCCTTGGCACTAGAACAGGTATTTGGAAATTGGCATTGTCTCAGGTGCAATGCAAAACAGTAGTTTTTCTTGTGGTTTATGTGTTTTGACGTGTTATCATTAATAATATAGTCTCGCCTATCATTTCCATTCTAAGAAAGACTAGAGCAAAACATGAGGCTGACTAAACCTTCTACGTAAAAGGTTCCCCGTATTTATACGGGGGTCCTGTTTGTTTGATATTTTAGTAAAATTGTTAGCGAGTACTTAATTTAACAAATTTTTTAACAAGATTTAATTAATAATGATTAATTTAGCGATTTTTTTCGACAAAAAAATTGGCGGTCTGAACTACAATTGCTAACAAAGCAAATACGAAAAGTCAAACCTTTATTATAACGGTCCTGTATATAACGGAGGCCGTCACCCTTTAGACTCCCCGAAACCACAATTTCATTATCTTTTACCTGTATATAACGGTCACCAAACTGGATTACGATCAAAGCATTAGCGAATCATGACAAGCTTTATTCAACCCAGGGCGCAGGGTCGCACACAGATACAAGCATTATACTAAATACAACTACAAATACATGTCGAATACATGTTATCGCCTGCATTTGATAAATAGTTGCGACAGATAGCAACAAAAGTGCTGATGTCCTGCTCTCGGGAGCGGGTCATGTCGCTTTCAGACAATAGTTTCTGTCTTCTAACTGTTATTGTCAACTTAAAGGAAACCTGTATATAGCGGTCACCCTGTATATAACGGTCACCTGGCCATTTCCAAGGGTGACCGTTATATATAGGTTTGACTTTATTAAGTTAGGATGTTCACATTTAGGACACAGCCGAGAAAACTAGACTGACGAGATTGCCACCGACGACCAATAAAGTTCTCTGATTTCCATCATTAAATCTAGTTTCTCATTGTCGTAGTTGAATTTTTCATATTATGTAAAACAGCTTCAGTTAAACTAAAGTTAGCGAACTTTAAATTTAGCGAGTACTTAAATTAGCAAGTTTTCCTGGCATCGTTAAACTAGAAGTCGCTTAAAATAGTAACTTTAAAATAATGCCAAGTTCGTTAAAAGTGGTTATTTGATTTTCACCCGTTGACCATTTTGCTGCTAGTTAATTATTTGATATAAACACTTACTGGTTTATCCATCGCTTCCTTATTTGATCTAATCCTTTTGTGGTGACTCGCACATTTGACACAAACAACATAATTTATTTACACTCGGCGAGCATATTCAGCGATAAGATACGGTCAGCAGCAGATTGAACACGAGAAGGAATAAGTCATTTTCACAATCATGCGCGGAAGTCAAGAGCGCTGCACCAAAGTAAGGCCAGGCATTTGCTGGCCGACCACACGATACGTAAACATGGCGGATTGGGTGGATTTAGTGGATGTCAACGTCGGGCATAGATCTGCAGTCCTTCGTTCAGTTGACTTTCAGTCGATTCGGCGTGGCTGAACTTTAGCAAATGCTGCATTCAACTCTTCATCCAGAAGGGTAACTCTTCCATGGCCGCTGGTTTCTGCAACTCGAGGACCACAAGTCTCGATCCTCAGATGAAAAGCGATTTGTTCGCCAAAACCACGCATGTTTATTAATATTTAACGAAATGTACAACTTTCTCAGACTTTGCAAGCCAAGTTTCTTTAACTCTTTAAAGTCTTTTGGAACTGATATCCCCTCTGTATCACTGCAAATAGGCAAACTTGATCCAAACACCAAACAATCCGCCATGTTTACGTATTGTGTGGTCCGCCAACAATACTTTACCTCGCTTTGATGCGGCGCTCGTAGCTTCTGCGCATGATTGTGAAAGTGGCTTACTGTATTGACCGAAAAGCTTTTGTTGATATCTTGACTTGACAGCGGCTTTGGTGCTGGTGATTCTTTATAGAAACAAGAAATGGAGAACTCAAAAAAACAAACAACTCAAAAAAGAGAATACAAAACAGTCAGCTTTGTTTTCCGCTCACACGAAAATCGCGTTCAGTTGGTATCAAGCCCAGGGTTTGGTCTTAAAACTGGTTGGTTATACGTTCGGAAAAAAAACGCATTTAAAATGAAGAAGTTGGAGCCAATATCTTGCAGAAAACCTGCTAGTCCCAGGGTAGCACATAAAGCAACGCTAGTAAACCTGTGGCCCTCTAATAACAAAGTATAACTTCTAGAGACACGACAATTGCAGAGTCTCCTCGCCCTGTGGGTTTTCGGGATGAGCCGGGATTTTTCTTTATTTTTCGTTAGGTGATTATAAATCGTTTGGAAATCACGCTAAAATATTGTTTGTCGCAGTCTGGTTTAGTTCATACGTCCACAGTAATGCGTTTCTAAGGTTTCATTAGCAAACTCAACTTATTTAACGTGTAGGAATTTTTGTTACCCTTCTTGTGCTGCTTGATCTAAGTGCGACCTTCGATACAGTTGATCATGTTATCTTACTTCGCCGTCTCCAGCAAAGGCTTGGTATTTCCGATACAGCCCTTGAGTGGTTTTCCTCTTGCCTTGCTGGATGATTGCAGCGCATCTCGATTAATGGCACTCTATCAGATAGGTTCATCCTTGACTGTGGTGTTCCGCAGGGTTCCTGCCTTGGACCTCTGTTATTTGTCATCTACACCAGTAAGCTATTTTGATATAATCAAACTGCATCTTCTGCAAGTTCCCTGTTACACAGACGACACACAACTATATCTGTCATTCTGGCCTGGCTCAGGAACTTGATGCTGGCTGACAATCTTATGATTTATGATCGCAAAACGGAGTTCATGCTGATTGGGACAAGGCAGCAGCTCGCCAAAGTTGATGCCAGTCAGCTAACCATATTCGAAGTCGTAATCTCACCTTCTTCAACAGTAAGAAATTTTGGGTCCTGGTTTGATAGCAGTCTTTCAATGGTTCATCATATCACCAAGACCTGCTCTTCTGCCTTCTACCATCTACTATCTATACAACATTCGAAGAACAGGGAAATTTCTATTGTGTCAGACTACTAAAACCTTGGTACACGCCTTCATTACTTCCCGTGTTGATTACTGCAACATTCTGATGTCTGTTCTATCAGCCTACCAAGTACGTATACTTCAGAGAATACGATTCGTTGCAGCCAGGCTTGTTCTAGGACTTCCAAAATTCTGTCACGTAACCCCAGCTCTATGCCTCCTACACTGGCTACCTGTAAGGTATTACAAGGACTATGCCCCCTTTACTTGCAAGATCTAGTTTATCGCTATCACACTCATAGACATGGTCTCCGCTCCTGTAATGGCGCCCTCTTGCGGCCTTGTACCATCAAGACACTGGCCACCCTTGGAGACAGATCGTATCAGGTGACCGCTCCAAATCTATGGAATGAACTCCCGAAGGCCATACGGGAAATCTCCAGCCTTGAGCATTTTAAACACTGTGAAAACCCGCCTCTTTAAGATACCTTTTAGTTGACTGTGTTGACTATATTGTATAGTTACTACCTAATTTCATCGAATGCAATTTCTAGAGGCAAAATGTGACGATTCTGCGACGTATGTAAACCTGAATTAGGTCATAAGTTTGTCATGTTAAAATAACAGAACATAATTTGCTAAAAAATCGATTAAGTTACTTGCTATATACTTAGTCTTCGATCAAATATCTGTAAGTTTGGTGGCCAAAAGCACGAGGGAAAGAATTTAATTTGCTAATCCTGGGTGAAGCTAATCAAGCTTTGATCAACCGAGCCTTGATGCCCAAAGTAGGTAAGGCTCCAATTTTTTTAGGTCAAACCTTGTCTTCTATCTAAATCGATAAGAAAACTGCGCGAGAAATTTTGAACTAAAAGCCTTTTGATTGGTCACATGTATTCTAAATACTGATAAGGTGACTAGTGTAAAGCTCAGAAAATACCCCTCCTTCTTTCCTCAACAAAGCTTGAGGTTTGTCAAACTCTACCACTCGTCCTTTCTCCATAACCACAACTTTGTCGTAATCCATGATGGTGTTCAATCGATGCGCTATCGTGATGACGGTGCACTCCCGAAATTTGTCGCGGATGGTCTCCTGAATTATACGGTCCAATTCATAATCCACGTTGGCGGTAGCTTCGTCTAGAACCATGATTTTGCTCTTCTGTAGCAAAGCGCGAGCCAAGCACAGCAGCTGTCTTTCACCAACACTGAAATTCGCTCCGCATTCTAGTATTTCTTCATCAAGCTGTTTGGGCAACTTCGCCACTTTGGTTTTCAAACCTGCTTCATCCAGTGCTTCCCAAATCTGACTATCCTGACTTTTCTCAAAAGGATCCAAATTCATTCGGAGTGTGCCAGTGAACAGAATTGGATCTTGAGTAATGACTGATAATGCACGTCGAGAGCTTTGGATGTTGAGACTTTGAATGTCAATGCCGTCAACAATAATGCGCCCCTCTGGTTCTGGCATACGAAAAAGGGCGGCGACAAATGAAGACTTTCCCGCTCCCGTGCGCCCTGCTATTCCAATCTTTTGTTGTGCCTTAATGGTCAGTGAAACATCTTTCAGCACTTGCGGACCTCCTGGGTAGTAAACCAGAGACATATTTTCTATTTGTAGACTGCCATGCTGCGGCCATTCTTCTTTAGGCTGGGTTGAAATCTCGTACCCAGGCTCTGGTTTAATCTCGGTGTAGGCCATAACCCGTTCAACTGATGTCATGTAGTTCTCAACGTCTGCACATCGTTGTACTCCAAATTGAAAGGAGTCTAGAGCAAGTTGTAAAGCGTAGACCAATGACAAAGCGGTCGCACCTGAAGAAATGATCAGAACGCGGAGTTAGACAAACTATCGATCTACAATCTCCGACATAATTATTGGAACACTTTGCACTTTCCCGCCCCCCCAATGTTGGTTTGTGCGACACAGCGCCTAGAACCAGCATTGAGAGAGGGAGGAGGCCGAGTAACTGCACCTACTGCTGAATAAACTGCGCACTTCCGAGAGTGTCACAACTAATTATGTCGGGGATTGTAGCATATTGACAGTGGAATCCGCTAGTTCCCGCTTCTCCTGATTCCTCCAGGATCTTTTCCCATAATTTACAAGGAAAATCAGATTTCACATTTGTAGCTGGGCCTAAAACCACAACGCGGAGTTAGACAAACCCCAAAACTTGTATATTATCAAAGAAAGAGTTTAGTTCATGATGTATCAGCATGTGTGATTTACTGGCATGTATCTTGGCTTCTATGGTATGTCTTATTATGAGTGAACTGACCTGCTCCAGACTGTGTAGAAATTGAGATGAGCAGCACAGCAGTGATGAAACAAAGACAGATTATGTCCAAGCGCATACCCAACCATTTCTGGCTTCCCAAATTGAGAGACCAAGTTTTGTTGTGTATGTCTTGATTCCTGTATATACAAGAAAAGCAACGTAGCTTTAATAATTTCAATGGGAATGATACGGACCATTACCCGGCAGCACAAATAGCAACATGTCCATGTATATATATATTGTTACAAATACTGGGAACTGCCAATTATTAAACCGCTAGTAATACGATATTCGTAGATATGCCTTCGATCTGATGCAGTGATTTTCATCAATTAGAATTGGCATTGTTTGAGGTGACTGCGTGATTTGTTACCACAACGCGGCACAGTTTCTCCGAAAGATGTCGAATGTTCAAGAGTCTCAAGTTGCTGCTTTCTTTGCGGAGCCGTCTGCCAGGTTCGCTTTTGCTTTTGAAGCTCCTGATACGCTTTCATGCGGTGTTGTCTTTGCGGAGTTGTTTGCTGGGCCCGCTTGTTGCTTCTTATGCTCTCTGTCATAGAATCGTCTCGTGGCGGCAATTTCTGGTCTAAGCTTTTCATTCCAAAAGCTTTGTACTTCTGTTGTCTTTGCTCAAGGCAGATTTTCCGCCCTTTGATTGTTTCACACTCACGCCTTGCCCTTTCATAAATCTTTCGTTTCTGAAGAGGAACTTCCTTCAGTTTCAGTCTCAGAACAAATCAGTCCGTTAAAATCTGTCAATTTTGACCGGACGTGCGCATTCCTTAAAAAGACTAACGAACTCCCTTATAAGGAGTAACATAGTTTTCCGTTAGTCTTTGCAGAAAGTGTTGTCTTCCCCACAACTGACTGACAAAAATTAAGCTGATGATAGAGAGTCACAATGAGAATCCCCTCGTCAGGCTCGGGGTATCAAAGCATGAGGATCGATCGTTTCATACATACATACAGCGAAGCACTTACATAAATTTTTCTTTCATTGGAATTTTTTTGGAATACGTGAAGTTTTAGACTTAGTATTCCTGCGTTTACTCTGGAGTCCGATTTCGTGTTGAAAATTTGCTTAATTCCGTTTTTTTTTCTTTTTCTTTTTTTATCAGTATTTAGATAAAGCATACGTCGCCCTAGGACTGACTGACGATATTTAAAAATGAGATAGCGCTCGAGTTATTGCCCTTGCAGGGCTCAGAACTGTAGTACATGCGATTTCATTTGGGTTTCTCGGGGGATTTTCTTGAACAATTCCTGTAAACGACCACCTAAACCTGGCCAACAGGATGCTAGTTCACGGATTGAAGGCACCTGTGTCGTAGTTCTATTTATACCCAGAAAAAATTATCCGAGGACCCAAGAAACCCTTTTCCAGGAGTTAACCGTGGCAGGTACATTACTCGACATAATAAATAGAATTCTTTATAAATCGAAGCGAGCTGCTTACATCCTTTTTTGGAGGGTTGGGTAACCCAGAAGGCAGTATCACTTTATGCAAAACTCAGATCAATTTTTCCGCCGAGCTTTAGCGAGGGGTAGTAAACGTGATGACATCTCATCGAGTGAATATTGGTCTCATTACCATCAGGTTGCGTTGCTTCTTAATATCACAAGGCTCCTGGCCTTTTTCTCTTCCAGACACCGATTCCACTTGTTGAGCTCGTACGACCACTGTTTCGGTGTTTGCTGCGGCTCGCAAGGCCTTCCTGGATCTGGAGGACTCTTCTGAAGCTTCGTTGATGTGGCCATTTTCTGACGTTGGCGGCTCCCGGTCGGATTCCGCGACATTTTGAAGGCTCCCTGGCTTACTGCTTCGCGATTCCAGATGCGCGTCGATCTTGTCGAGTGTTTCCTCGACTTCCGCTCTGAAGTCCTCTAGCCATTCCCCGGTTTCCGTTTCTTGGTATGCTCGTCCGGCCTGAAGCTGCAAAAGCTCCTCCGTTGCCACTCTTGTTCCTTCAAAGGCATTGTGAACCCGTTCCTTTACGTTCCGTAACACGGTCTGACTCCCTCCTTTGAGTAGAATTTCATTGGCCTAGTTTGCGTTTCGTGTCGCCGAGGTTTTCAAGGCCTCTCTTCGCTTGGACAGTCGGTAAATAGTTCCATTCACGTCGTCCTCTCCCGCTCCCTGTACGATATACTCGGCAAATCTCGCTGGTGGTCGTCGCTCTCGTCGAGGCCTTGAATTCAGCGCTGCTTGGCTATCCGCTGTTGTTGTCGTCTTGTCGAATTCTTCGTTGCAGATTTCTCGATGTAATTTACCCTCCGACAGCTTCGAAGTGCGTGGCTCCTCCATTCGACTATCCGGCTCGAAGGACCAATATGTTACAGCGAGACGACTGTACCTATATGAGCTTTAATAACAACAAACTACCGACCGAATAACATTGTACGCCATGACAGTTCACTCAGTTCAACCACGTTTTTCGAACCCAGGCCCCCGCTGCCTCCAGGAACACCTGGGCAAGTTCGCGACCTAACAGAACAGAACTAAACTAGACTAAACTAAACTAAACGTTTCGCGTGAACACTTAGTAAGTTGCATTTTATAAACAAACGTCGAGTTCGGAAAAAAACGTGCAACCGAGATGCTATTAACGAAGACTTAAGCATCTCACGCAATACCTCCGTAAGTCCCCAGAGTCAAATTCAATGTATACATTTTGTGATTGAATTTGTGGTTCACACGATAAGCCGTGGCGAATGTTGTGCTGTGTTGTCGTATGTCGCAAATCCAGTATAATGCCCTCACTTTGAGGGTCAATAACTTTGTCCAGAAAACTCCAAGTTAAAAGGAAATTGCGGCAAGCGAAAGCTTATTTTCATGATCCGCCTTCCGCATAGGTAAAATTGCATTAAATATGTTGCTTTAATTGCAAAAAATACAAAAATAGAACGTGAATGTGGTATGTCGGCAAAACTCAGCGTGCAACTTTGGCGGGAAAATGCGCGGGCGCGCAGGGTGATGCGAACATGGAGGATGTTGATTCCCCGGCACATTTTCCCTCAAATCTACTATTTAGTTCACTCTAATCACCTGTAAAGGTCTGCTAAGAACGTCGCCTCTCCATTGTAGGTCCGAATAGTCACCAATCCCTCCAGAGAGTCGGCAAAATGAGCAAACACCGGACTTCGGTTCAACGCTTCCAAACGCTTCAGCTCTCGAGACGTGTTCATGTAATACTTACCAGTGATCAAGAAAACAGCAATCAAAGGTACGAGTATCAATATGACCCACGGATTCAGCAGGGAAGGTAGGACAATAGCACTGATGCAGAAAAGCACAATTTGAACAACGTCCACAAACGAGCTGGGTAACATTTCGTCCATAAACGTCAAGTCTGTCGAAAACCGGTTTAAGACCCGTCCAACAGGATTTGTGTCAAAGAATCTCACAGGAGCCTTGAGTATAGTGGCTAGCATTCCGTCATGGAGAACTTGGGAAGAATTTAGCGTTGTGTTCAAGACCAAGAGGGTTCTTAAGAGAGCCAACAGAAAAGCTGTACACACTAAGCCAGCGTAGATGCGGAAGTTTTCAGTTTGTTCCATCTGGAAAGGTGGCAAATTACTCATATGCAACACCCACAAATCAGGAAGGACAAGAGCCACTAGAAAAAAAAGTCAAGAGTTATTTTAAGAAATAATTGAGAGGTCTCAGGCACTTTTCATGTAGTCTTTCAACATGTTGTTGCTTTACAAGGGTATTCGGATGGCTATTGTAATTTAAAAGTCCAAACCAAAGTAATTACAGCCCGAAGTAAAAAATATATAGAAGCTGCTAAGTCCCGATTAGGGGCAAAGGGGCCCTCCTCCCAGAGTCACCTTAGATGCCCAAACTACTCGTATATCGAACTGAGCCGTTACATGGGGAACCACAACTAGTCTCAGGTGGCAGGGTGACTCTTGGGATAGCAAAACCTCCTGTGACGAATTCGTATTGATTCATGTTACAAAGAAATGTAAATTTAAATTAGCTTCCGCAAAGAAATTTGGGGAAGAGTGCTTCGGACACTTTTCTTCCATTTATTTGGGGCCTAAGAAAACACTTTCAACTACACGGAAACCAAAGTAATTTACGTTTCGGTTTTCGTTGCGCATCAATTTACCATGTAATAAGCAGTGTGAGTAAACGTACGCGCCGCTTGCTTGCGGATTCCATAGGCACATCTTGCTTGGAACAAGCCAGAGATACTATACTATACGTCTTACTTTCGACAGTCATATGTCTACCTTCTCTACACTTGGTTAAGAGAATTCCATTTGAAAGAAAATAACGACCTTGCTAGTTTCTTAGCTATTTATACAGTTACCACAATCATTTTGATCTTCAACTAAATCTGTAGTTTTACGTACCTTGAGCCACAATGAAGAACAAGACGAAGCTGATCAGCATGAATGATGAAACTCCTGCTCGGAAGTATTTCCAATAAAGAGACCAAGTCACCGATCCCGTTACGCGATCTTCCTCTTCGATTTCTAACCCAATTGCGTCTTTCACGGCGACATCTTTCCTCGAAGTATCTTGAATAACCGGATGATTCTCCGAACTTGTGTTTTCAGCTGTTATAGTCTTCTGCAATTCGACTCCAGCTTTACGCAATTCTGTGTAACTTCCTTCGTTTGTGATTGATCCTTCTTTCATGATGACAATATGTTCTGCGTTCGTCAGAAACTGTTGGCAGTGAGTAACCACAATCCTCGTCTTCTGCGCCAGTATTCCACAAATGCATTCCTCAAAGATGTGCTTGCCAACTTTTGCGTCCACAGCACTCAAAGGGTCGTCCAATAAATACACATCGGCGTCTGCATACACTGCGCGCGCGAGGTCGACACGAGTACGCTGACCACCACTCAAGAGTACTCCCCGCTCACCGATTATTGTCATGTCACCATCAGGGAAATTTTCAATGTCTTGTACAAGAGCACATGCTTCGAGGACCTTGTTGTATAGTTTTGGCTCCATTGGTTGACCGAAAAGGATGTTGTCTCTAACGGTCCCAGAAAATATCCAAGCCAGTTGTGGCACATGTGCTATCTTTCCAAAGCAGGATACAGTGCCCTGGGAAAGAGGCAGCTCCTTTAGAATGGCCATGAAGAGGGACGATTTGCCACAGCCAACAGGACCGGTGATTAGGACTAGTTCACCTGGAAAAACTGATAGGGAAAGTGATTTTAATCTCATTTTTCCTTCACAAGAGCACGTGACATTATCAAGAAAAACAATGCTTTGCATATCTGTGCAATGACGAGGGTCATTTTCTAGAAATTCCTTCCTCATATTGTCATTGGTAGTGATCTGTTGCAAGTTTTTAACTTCGAGCAGCGTCTGGATTCGCTCAAGTGCAGCAAAAAAATCGGCCAAGAAATTCATGTGTACTCCAATTCTAACTGACACGGTAATCTTTAGGGTGGAGATCAGCGACAAGGTCATCATTATGCTGTAGGTAGATAAACCTGTTCCAGATGCTGACAGAACTGCAATACCAATGCAAGTCGCAATGGGTTGACAGGACTCAATAAGAGAAAGTATCGTGGATAAGATGACACTTTTGGCCCGGATAAACCACATCTCTTTTCTAAAAGCAAAATGGTTGGAGAAGTATGTTAGCTCATTCTCCTTGGAATGAGTATATTTTTCCCATGTCGCATGCGAAATAAATTTATACTTATTAAGGTTTTTCTGTGCGTAGCTCAATCGCATACGTATTTTTGGAACTTTCAGAATTATATACAAGAAAAATAAAAGGAAATTTGAGTGTACGCTCTACCGTAGATTGTGTGGGAAATGTGTATATTGTTTGACAAGTTTTGTTGTTGTTTTTCCGTTTGTCCGGCAGAGCAAAATTCACAAAATGTCAAATGGACTCAATTAAGATAACACCTAGTATTTAAGAAACTGTCAAAGGAAACCTAAAAGTGTTACAATGCATTCAAATTAAAACATTTGGTGAACTCATCACAATAGCAGTGCTCACATTGTTGTTAACATCAAATTTGATTTGGACTAAGGAAACAAGTGGTAAAAAAATATAATTGATAAAATTGCAAGGTAGCGTAAAAAAGAAAAACCGGCATTTATATATTCTCACCTTCTTAGTCGTTTGACCATTTCCACGAAAGGCCATTCCCAGGCGTGCATCTTGACTGCACGAATTCCAGTTACTATGGTGTTCATGCAGTTCAAACGTTTGTCGGTCACGTGGGCAATTCTGATGCGAAGTCCAGTGCACACTCGTCCCATAATGCAGCTGTAAATTGCAAGAGAAATCATAAAAGCAATGCCACCCAAGGCTTGGTATCCCAGCAGGCGCCAGGTCATCACAGCGACGGCACCAATTTCAAACAAAGCTTGCAAAACGACGAAGAACTGAGCAACTGCCCGATCAAAGCGATTTGAATCACCAGCAACCAAGTCTATGACGTAACCACTTGTTATTGTTGATAGATTGGCTTGGTTGAGGCGCAAAACCTGTGCATAGCAACGGCGACGATAATCCAAATTATCCAAAGCTCCACTCTGCCTTATACGTGACACTCTTTAGTAACTATTAATGGATTATCTAATGATTAAGTACTTTAATTTATTATTTAACTGAAATGCTTATTGTGAATTCTAAACACACTATACAAATAATTTAGACCAAGGTGCATTGTTAGAGTGCCTTTGTGGCACCTGTCTGACAAAATTAGGTGGTACTCGGCAACTAGTTAAATATTTGACTGTAGAATGTAGACCTAATCTTACGCAGTCAGATATTCTAATACTTTTGTTCTAGATTAGCTGTCCCCCAAACTATTAGGAATTTTCCCCTAGACTTTGTAAGCTAGTTTTCCATGTATATCAAGTGTAGTTTTCACTATTGTCAGCTATTGATTTTTGGAAGAGTGTCGTTTTGTAGAGGTTCTCGACACTTCCTAGACAATAGCACCAGTCGGTGCAAGTTAATTCCATATTTGACTCACCTTTCTGAAAATCAATCCAATAGTGGCCGCTTTCCATCTCATGGCCACCATCATAGCGTTGTAAACAAAGTGATGCGATACTACAATTCGTATTAAGCTGGAGATGCAAATCCCTGCACCATAGACGTACGCCAACCAAACATCTTCAGTCGATTTCCTCATTAAAACCAACAGCAACAAGCTGAGGAAAAGAGGCTGTAGCACGTTACACAAGCCTCCAATCATAGACGTACACAGCAGAAATGTGTACTCACTCCAGTGGAGCGTAAATATCAAGGCTCGGAGTAGACGGTGCCTTTTCGGGCCGCTAAAATTTGGGTATTGCCGACATTCTTCGTCCCAAGTCACCTCCAATCTCTCGGTCAGTCCCTGGGTCTTGTCTTCATCCAGTAGTGGAAACAAGTCGCTGTTTTCCAGCGGTCGCTTGTTACCGGTGGCCATTGTACTGCTCATCCATGAGAATGAGAGGATGGAGAAGATGTTAGCAGACTGCTTGGGATTTCTGCCGTTAACTTTCTCATAATCAACCATCTTAAAAAAAGAACAAGAATATATAAGAAATGAGTACAGGGCCAGCTCCAAAGTCAAAAACAAGAAAATGTCTTTGCTTTGAATACATCTAATTTTCGTAGAACGTTCAGCTAAAATAGAGGGTAGCAAAGGAAAATGCTTAAAGGAATGGATGAAAGTTGCTTTCAAAACTAACCTGTATGCTCAACTACGGTGTAAAAGGAGGCAGGGGATAAAGTTCCTGCGTTCTCAAACCTCTAAAAACGTCATATCGCCTTATCGTTATAGTTCGGTTCGTGGCTGGAAGAGATAGCAAGTGTTTGCTCACCTGGGTCAAAATAGAATTCTGGTCTCATTGACTGACATTATTCGCCCCAAATATTTTCTCGTTTCTTTTGGCCGATAGGGAGCTGAGGAGAGTAGGCTTGAGGGCAATGGAGGAGCTATGAACAGTACAAGCGAGAGTGAGTCACAGGGAGCAGTGTCTAAGTTGGTATCAGGACTTATGTGAATTTTGTTTTTGTTTTGTTTTCGTCTTTTTGCTTTGTTTCGTTTTCTTTCAGTTCGAAGCGTTTTCCTTCTTGTACTCGATTCTACATCTGTATTCAAATATCAGTTGACCAGACCGAATTTATCAACACAGACAAATATTTTGCCTACCACGTATAAAAATTAGTTCCAGGTAGCGCAAGTAACCTGTAACCCTGCACATTCGAAACACTGACAATTCCACGGGATCGGACTGCATGAGGTCTATACAGCCACTTCACATCAGGCAGGTTTTGAGAGCTTCCAGATAATTTGATGGGAGGTAACGGCACGAAACTGTATAGAACTGCTGCTACGTTAGTCGTTGTTAACACAGATTGCCCCCGGTAAGATTCAAGGCCGAAAAGATATCGTGCTCGGTTAAAAAAAGAGAGGCAAATCCACTTCTAGTAAAGTGATTACTTTTATTGTTCATATGCGAACTAGACTGGCGTTGCCAGTGAGCTCGCGGCGTGAGTTGGGTCGAGACCAGAATAAACTAAAATGGAAAGTAGGGACAAGAGCGGAACTCCCAAGAGACTTCCAGTTTCTCAACAGAAAAATATCACAGAGTATGGTCATAGAGAGCTTGGCGTTTGACACCTTGCTCAAATGAAACCTGGTTAAACTATAAATTATCATTACAACACTCATATGACTTGCTTCTTAAAGGTTGAGCAACTCTGCATTTTGAGCTTAGGAGCGAGAGATCAGCCAGCAAGAAAAGCTGAGTAATGCGTGACTTATCTTTTTATGCACATTTGATTTTGACAGTTTGACTTCGAATACTTATTTCTAATCAGAGGCCACGATTAATGCAGCCTTGGCTTCAATGTTATCTGTTTCTATCTTTTAAATGAATACGTTTCTTCTATCAGGCTTTAACAAATATAAAATTGAAGGCGAAGAATGTAACAGGAGGCTTGTTGCTCGCGGGGGCCTGGGGCCCACGAGAGCTTAAAAATGGGAATTTTTATTTTATTTTTTTCCTTTTTGTGGGTCGAGAATCAGCACACGGTGATTGGTTCATATTATCACGTGCTGGGCAATGACGTAATTGACTTCGCTAAACAACTCGAGATGTGGCCAGTGAATTGCTCGTTACTTGTGTGTAAAAGTTAACTGCATCCCATCCAAACTCAACACCATTTGGCTCTGTGGAATTGCACGGATAAACTGGATTTTCGGGAACGATTTTGGCTCGCGTTCACCGCGGAAGCTTTGAGAATAGCCGTAAACAAATATTTGATGGTACCGCTGTCGCCGATAAATATTTAGTCCCGACGAAACTTTCTGTGGCGACACGAAATACTTTTGGGAAGATAACAGGGCGAAAACAGAAACCAAAGCTACGGTGAGCTTTAGCCGTAAAACAATGACGCTTTATGCTTTACTCTGTACATGACATCTGTTGCCTCATAAAATTCTTCTGCGTATCGTACATTGCCTGTTGAAGTGTTTCTTTCATTCGATCATGTAGCCTTTGTTTCGCAATGGTCAGTGAATACCAGAAATGAAAAATACACCGAAATAATTCTGAGGATTGAGTTTGCAGTCACAAATGGACTGAACACACTGTGAACAAAAGCGCAATAATATTGTAAACATCTCTCGTGTGACACTCCTCGCTGTCAATTTTATATTTGTTACAGAGCACGAATACTCGAAAGCCTGATAGAAAGAAACGTATTGAGTTAATAAAAGAAAACACATGTTTGTGAAGCGAAAAAGTAAACTGCATCCCATTCAAATTCAACGCCATTTGGCTCTGTGGAATTGCACGGATAAACTGGATTTTAGGAAAAGATTTTGGCTCGCGTTCACCGCACAAGCTTTGAGAATAGCCGTAAACAAATGTTTGATGGTACTTCTGGGGTATTGCAAATATCTCTGTCGCCGATAAGTATTTAGTCCCGACGAAACTTTCTGTGGCGACACGAAATACTTTTGGGAAGATAACAGGGCGAAAACAGAAACCAAAGCTACGGTGAGCTTTAGCCGTAAAACAATGACGCTTTATGCTTTACTCTGTACATGGCATCTGTTGCCTCATAAAATTCTTCTGCGTATCGTACATTGCCTGTTGAAGTGTTTCTTTCATTCGATCATGTAGTCTTTTGTTTCGCAATGTTCATTAAATACCAGAAATGAAAAATACACCGAAATAATTCTGAGGATTGAGTTTGCAGTCACAAATGGACTGAACACACTGTGAACAAAAGCGCAATAATATTGTAAACATCTCTCGTGTGACATTCCTCGCTTTCAATTTTATATTTGTTACAGAGCACGAATACTCGAAAGCCTGATAGAAGAAACGTATTGAGTTAACAAAAGAAAACACATAAGTAGTGAAGCGAAGGCTGGATTAATCGTGGCCTCTGATTAGAAATATGAGTCAAGGTCAAACTGTCATAATCGATTGTGCATAAAAAGATATGTCACGCATTCTCAAGATGCAGGGTCGCTCAACCTTTAAAGTGCCTATAAGCCTTCAGACGTTACGTTTTTATATAAAAGTAGGAAGCAATCTAAACAGCTTATGGCAAAAGAAACTCCGCTCCGAACCGTTTTTATATATTTTTCCGCCCGGCAAACATGCGATTTTGACCGCCATTTTGAATCTGACCGCGCAAAGTTTTTCGATCGAGAGCCTGGGTTATGACGTCAGAGGAGGGATTCGTTTTTTGTCAAACAAAACTTTCACACAGATTTTGCAGTTGGCGAGGTGAGAATTATGCTCATAGATGTGTGGTCGAGAAAAACGTAACCAAGAGAAAAAAACAACTAAGGTAAAGAGACGCCAAAACGATGCCAGTGCCTTCTCTGACGTCACAGACCCAGTCTCCCATGTCGCTCGGTCAAGATTTCGGAATTCTGAGTTCAACCGCGTGAAAAAAGTATAAGAACGCTTCGGAACGGAGTTTCTTTGAATATAAGTTGCTTAGATCACTTCCTACTTTCATATAAAAACGCAACGTCTGAAGGCTTATAGGCACTTTAAGAAGCAAGTGTATGAGTGTTGTAATAATAATTTTTAGTTTAATCAAGTTGTCAAAAGAGCAAGGTGTCAAAAGCCAAGTTCTCTATACTGTGTGATATTTTTATGGTGAGAAATTGGAAGTCTCTCTTGGGAGTTCCGCTCTTGTCCCCTACTTGCCATTTTATATTCTGGTCTCGACCCAACTCACGCCGCGAGCTCACTGGCAAGGCCAGTCTAGTTTACAATATTATTGCGGTTTTGTTCACAGCGTGATCAGTCCATTTGTGGCTGCAAACTTAATGCTGTATGCTGAGGACTTTCTAGTACACAGTGACCATTGCGAAACAAAGGCTACATGGTCGAATGAAAGAAACATTTCAACAGGCAATGTAAGATAAGCACATGAATTTTATGAGGCAACAGATGTCATGTACAGCGTAAAGCACAAATCGTCATTGTTTTACGGCTAAAGTTAATTGTAGCTTTGGTTTCCGTTTTTGGCCTGGTATCTTCTCAGAAGTATTTCGTGTCGCCACAGAAAGTTTTTTCGGGACTGAATAATTAGCGGCGACAGACAACAGTATTTGTAATCCCGTAGCGGCACCCATCAAATAATCGTATCCATCAAATTTCCGCGGTGAACAGGAACGCAAGCCAAAATCATTCCCTAAAATCCAGTTTATCCGTGCATGTTCCACAGAGCCAAACAGTGTAGGGCTTGGATGCGATTCAGTTAACTTTTAAACTCACGTAACGAACAATTGAATAGCCCACATGTCAAGTTGTTCGCGGAAGTCAATTACGTCATCGAATGTCATGTGACAATGTGAACCAATCACTGTCTGCTGATTCTCGACCCAGAAAAGGAAAGGAAAAAAACAAAAAAAAAAAAAACAAGAAAAAAAAAACAAGAAAAAAAAAAGAATTTGCAAATTTAAGCTCGCCGCAGCCGCGAGCAATTAGTTACTAGAAATACGATAATTGCATATATCTCGCCTTTATCGACTGTATTTTTCTGATAAACTAAATGTGCTTTCTGTGTGAAATTGCTTTGCACTAGAACAGGTATTTGGAAATTAGCATTGTCTAAGGTGATTGCGTGATTTGTTGATTCTCCGAAAGATGTCAGTGCAAAACAGTAGTTTTTCTTGTGGTTTATGTGTTTTGACGTGTTATCATTAATAATATAGTCTCGCCTATCATTTCTATTCTAAAAAAGACCAGAGCAAAACACGAGGCTGACTAATATATATATATATATATATATATATATATATATATATATATATATATATATATATATATATATATATATATATATATATATATATATATATATATATATATATATATATATATATATATATATATATATATATATATATATATATATATATATATATATATATATATATATATATATATATATATATATATATATATATATATATATATATATATTACTATAATTGTTTACGATTACTTAATTTAACGACTTTTTAACAAGAGTTAGTAATTATTCATTTAGCGATGTCTTCGACAAAAAAAGGTGACGGTCTGAACTACAATTTCTAACAAACCAAATACGAATATTAAGTTAGGATGTTCACATTTACGACACTGAACCGAGAAAACTAGACTGACGAGATTGACACGGACGACCATATCGCCTTCAAACAATAGTTTCTGTCTTCTAACTGTTATTGTCAACTTAAAGGAAACCTGTATATAGCGGTCACCTGGCCATTTCCTAGGGTGACCGTTATATATAGGTTTGCCTTTATTAAGTTTGGATGTTCACATTTAGGACACTGAGCCGAGAAAACTAGACTGACGAGATTGCCACCGACGACCAATAAAGTTCTTGTCTGTTATTTCTATCATTAAATCTGGTTTCTCATTGTCGTAGTTGATTTTTTCATTTTATGTAAAACAACTTTAGTAAAACTAAAATTAGTGATCTTTAAATTTAGCGAGTACTTAAATTAGCAAATTTTCATGACATCGCTAAACTAGTAGTCGCTAAAAATAGTAACCTTAAAATAATTCCAAGTTCATTAAAAGTGCTTATTGGATATACGCGCATTGATCCTTTTGCTGCCAGTTATCTGATATAATCACTTACTAGTTTATCCATCGTTTCCTTATTTGATCTGATCTTTTTGTGGTGGCTCGCTTATTTGACACAAACAACATAATTTATTTACACTCGGCGAGCATATTCAGCGATAAGATGCGGTCAGCAGCGGATTGAACAAAAGAAGGAATTGTATTGAAGGAAAAGCTGTTGTTGATATCTTGACAGCGGCTTTGTTGCTGGCGATTCTTTAAAGAAACGAGAAATGGGCAACTCAAAAGAAGGAACAACTCAAAAGAGAGGAAACAATACGGGTCAACGTTGTTTTCCGCTTAAACGAAAATCGCGTTCAGTTCGGATTAAGCCCAGGGTTTGGTCTTAAAACTGGTTGATTGTACGTTTGGAAAAAAAAAACGCATTTAAAATAAAGAAAATGGAGCCAAGATCTTGCAGAAAACCTGTTTGTCCCTGGGTAGCACATATAGCAACGCTAGTAAGCCTATGGCCCTGGCTCTAATAACAAAGTATATTAACTTCTAGAAATACGATATTTGCAGACATCTCTTTGTCCTGTGGGTTTCGGGACGCGCCGGTATTTTTCTCTATTTTCTTTAAGTGATTATAAATTGTTTGCAAACCATGGTTGCGGTAGCGCAACGCCACCAGTCGACCGCTAAAAATATTGTTTGTCGCAGCCTGGTTTAGTTCAGACTACGTGCACAGTGATGCGTCGTTAAATTTTCGTGGACAAGCTATAACTCCTCTCCGAAATTTGCTGAGACAACATGCTACACTAAACCCGAGACTGTCTTGCAAACCAAGAAAAGCGCAATTCAAATTGTGACACAATCAGTTTTGCACAGTCAATCTTCCACACCCCCTTTTTTTTTCCAGCCAACGCTGCATCCTAAACAAATACGTGTACGGCTTTTTTTCTTTATAAAATTACGTTTCTTCGAGCGTACCAAATTAAAAACTGAAAGCGAGAGTCGCTTTTATGCTATTTTTGAAGTCTCGCATAGAAATATGTAAAATTATTTTGACACAGATTCAATTTCAAACTCAACTTTTCAAACCGCGTTTAAAATCTGAAAGAAAAAATGATCAAGTCACTAAATAACACAAGGTCGTTTTGTGCTGAGCGTGCAATCCCGGCAACTAATGAATTCTAATACTGTAGAACTTGCCAAAACTTGGATCCTGTAAACTTGAATTCTGTAAACGTCTTACGGCGAAATTTACCACGGTGATTGTTCAATTTCCACCGACTGTATTTTGCTTATATTGCTGAACAACTATGTGAGTTTTAACAAAATACTGGCATGTGATTGTGCTCAGGTCGGCTCCAGTCCATGCTTTAAATAAATCGTTCCATTCATTTTTCGGCTAACCTAAATCTCGCTCTAAGTTTAAACGCAGAAAGATAACATCAAATCTACGTTATGCAGTCCTCCTTTACAAAGATACTAGTGCGTTTTTATAGCTCAAATAGCCACGCTACAATAATTATATTTCTTTCGAGAGGCATTTGCGCGCCTGATTAAGATCTTAAATGCGGATTTGTTTCTAGCGTTGCCGTCCAAGCAACGAGGAAGGGACTACCAGTTTGCAGCGATTATGTTAACGTTATTTAGTACGATAAGGCCCGTTTCGAACGACGTGCCATTGCCGTGCCAAACGCAATGCAAATTAGTTAAAACAATGGATTTTGCTAATTTGCATTGAGTTCGGCACGGCAGTGGCGCAACGGTTGAAACGGGGCTAAGAGGACAGTGCGAACTCCTTTAATCAACCCGGTTACGCTTTATTGTTATCACCCTCACATGGCTTGGCGACAATAGTCGGCATCCAAATTTACTCTGTAGTTTTCGTTTATCAGAGCTATAGATAGTGCTATATAGTATTCAATCTACATCCGATTTTGGTATTGCTATTCTAACTAGCTACGCAGGATACCATAAGACTATTTCTGGGATATTTCAAACTATTTATCGGCCCTTTCAATGCTGGGAACCAAAGTTCTCAAAGCCTTCCAGCAGATGTCAACAGAAACACTGAATCGACAAAGAAAGACCCTTAACAAATATGAAACCGCTCAGGATCTGCATGATGCATATTCATTAGTAATAATGGTAATAGGACTGAGTGGAGTCCGATTCGGTCTGTAATCATACGAGTGATTACGAAATCGGACGACCGCGCTTCGCGGGAGTCCGATTTCATAATCACGAGTATGATTACAGACCGACATCGGACGACACGAAGTCCTCTTACCAATTAATCATAAATATTCTGAGAATGAAATGATCATATAGCTTCAGTGTCTTCTGCTGTACTATACATAAAAACAAAGCATCAACAAGTACTTCATCGCCGATCGATTTTAACACGCGCATACACACGGCTCGGCTCGGAGTTTGTAAACACGTTAACCGCTTGTTCGTAGTCATCTAGCTCTCAATTTATCAACTTAAAATACTTGAGAGAAACAAGAAACTAATTTACCCAATGATTTGAGTTGAATGCGGATTTTTGAAGTAAAAGTAAAAAGTGTGTAAGTTCTGTAAACTCAGTAAAAATCAGTAAACCCATCACGAACTCACAAATTGAAAGACAGTTTCTTTCGACTTTCAGGTTTACATTTTTGAACAAAACAGGTGCTTTGAAACTCAGAATACTAGTTTACTTTTTCATAGAAGTTTACAAGGCATTCAAAGGAAATATTTAAGACTGAAAAACTCTGTATCCTAGCGGGTCGACACAGCAAATCCAAACTTACCGATTTCTTGACGGCTTAATTCTCGAGGAATGTTTGTCCATCACAATCCATCACAACAAAGTTAAAAGTCTTCCATGATTTTGAAATGAATTAACGACGTTCACTGACATTGAGCCGTAAGTTGCAGAGTGTCTACAGCACGTCCCAGCTTGCTGGCGACGTCGTGAACTAAACAAACGCGTCAAGCGGCGAAAATTTCCTGTCTTCTTTCGTTCCATAGTGACTGTTCACGTTCTTTGACTGACCACAAACTGTTCCTTACATGTTAAGTTGTCCAAGAACTAACAAACTTCGCCTTTCGAGATGCCACAAACTCACACCGGCAATCGTTTTTTCCACTGAAAATCAGCGTAAGGCTGATTGGTGCATTTAAATTTCGCTCTTGCTTATGATTGGTTAAGCCAACTGTCCGATTACAGAACAAAGAAGTATCCAATTACAGAACAATAGGTGTCCAATTAATGATTAATCGGTGGCGTTATGAACCAATCACATTCGAGGAAATTGTAATATTTATGATTAAAACCGAAATACGCGCTGTAAACTATAATAAATCGTGTCGTTTGATATCGGAAAATTACTCGCTGTGTCTGCTTGAGAGGTGCTGGAGGATCAGGAAAGGAAACCTTTCTTCTTTTTGCCAAACACCGGTTTATTCAACTCTGTGCGCTAGAGTTACAACTGTTCACTCTAGAACTGTATTCCAAATCTAAATCAACGGAAAGGGTGTGCGTCGTCTTAAATAATGACTCTTACGTAGGTCTTACTTTAGGCCGTCAATCAAGACTACCAATCAAGTTAGTTAATATTCTCTACTTTTAGTGCTAATGATCTTATACCTTTTGGCCAATCATAATTGGCGTGAACTTTGTAAGTGTTCGTTACTTGGGTTAATTTACCTGTTTAGCCTATATTCGCACTTCTGTAATTAACCTTTTATTGCTTAGCTATTACTTGCCCTAGAAAGTATAAGTTGTTCCCGCCATTTAAGTTGTTTACGATCAAGTTCTGGATCTCCTTAGAAGCTTAGCCTACCTGGAACACAGCGTCGTTGCGTGATGTTAATTTTTCAATATTCGTTACTAGCCACTTTTACTAGTTTTACTGCTTAAAATTCATACAACGTTTTACACTGAAAGATAGCCCGTAGTTTACTTTATCTTTAAATTTAGGTTAATAATAATAATAATAATAATAATAATAATAATAATAATAATAATAATAATAATAATAAACCGCCTTTAAAGTTAGTTTATTCTTACACGTTGAATAAGTTTAAAGGCTAAAATATAGCTTTTCCTGGTGCGTAATGTTATTGAACATCTGTTATTCCGTAGTTAACGTTACGAGTATTTCATTGGCGTAAAGTGTAAATGAAAGTAAATGACATTAAAATTACACTGTGATCATTTTAACCTGAATAATCGAGTGAGAAAAGAAAAATGTATATATTATTAAAATAATTTTAACCCATAAATAGTAAAATAGTAAAATAGTGGAAATCTCTTCCGTAACCCATTGATGCATCTCATTCGATTCGTCGCTAATGCAGGATCTCTAAAATGAATACACATTTTAGGCGTTGTATCGGAGCATGACTGCTAATTCCTGGTGTCAAACCTTCTACAAAATTTCCCGTACCATCTAATGCATTTTTCTAGAGGCAAAATGCGACGTGCGACGTTAGGTCATAAGTTTGTCATGTAAAAATAATAGCATAATTTGGTAAAAAGAAAAACGACTAATTTCCTTGCTACATACTTTAGTTAGTCTTGGATCAAATATCTGTAAGTTTGATGGCAAAAGCCCGTGGGAAAGAATGTCGCTAATTCTGGTGAAGTTAATCAAGCTTTGATCAACCGAGCCTTGATGCTCAAAGTAGGTACGGCTCCAAATTTTTTAGGTCAAATCTTGCCTTCTACCTAAATCGATAAGAAAACTGCGCGAGAAATTTTGAACTAAAAGTCTTTTGATTTGTCACATGTATTCTAAATACTGACAAGGTGACTAGTGTACAGCTCAGAAAATACCCCTCCTTCTTTCCTCAACAAAGCTTGAGGTTCGTCAAACTCTACCACTCGTCCTTTCTCCATAACCACAACTTTGTCGTAATCCATGATGGTGTTCAATCGATGTGCTATCGTGATGACGGTGCACTCCCGAAATTTGTCGCGGATGGTCTCCTGAATTATACGGTCCAATTCATAATCCACGTTGGCGGTAGCTTCGTCTAGAACCATGATTTTGCTCTTCTGTAGCAAAGCGCGAGCCAAGCACAGCAGCTGTCTTTCACCAACACTGAAATTCGCTCCGCATTCTAGTATTTCTTCATCAAGCTGTTTGGGCAACTTTGCCACTTTGGTCTTCAAACCTGCTTCATCCAAAGCTTCCCAAATCTGACCATCCTGACTTTTCTCAAAAGGATCCAAGTTCATTCGGAGTGTGCCAGTGAACAAAATTGGATCTTGAGTAATGACTGATAGTGCACGTCGAGAGCTTTGGATGTTGAGACTTTGAATGTCAATGCCGTCAACAATAATGCGCCCCTCTGGTTCTGGCATACGAAAAAGGGCGGCGACAAATGAAGACTTTCCCGCTCCCGTGCGCCCTGCTATTCCAATCTTTTGCTGTGCCTTGATGGTCAGTGAAACATCTTTCAGTACACGTGGACCTCCTGGGTAGTAAACCAGAGACATATTTTCTATTTGTAGACTGCCGTGCTGCGGCCAATCTTCTTTGGGCTGGGTTGAAATCTCGTACCCAGGCTCTGGTTTAATCTCGGTGTAGGCCATAACCCGTTCAACTGACGTCATGTAGTTCTCGACCATTGCACATCGTTGTACTCCAAATTGAGAGGTGTCTAGAGCAAGTTGTAAAGCGTAGACCAATGACAAGGCGGTCGCACCTGAAGAAATGACCAGAACACGGAGTTAAAAAAACCATCGACCTGGCCGATCGACAGTGTAATCCGCTAGTTTCCGCTTATCTTTGTTCTTCCAGGCTTTTTTTCCCTTACATTTGATTTTTTCGGCTGCCCCTAAAATCAGTTTGTAGCTATCGTGAAAAACAGCCGCAGTATAAAGCCATTTACGGTTGACTGTCAAAAATAATCGTTTGATTGCTTTGGTTTTGAATTTGCTACGCCTTCTGATTGGTCCTAACAAGTTTAGCAACATTCTTGGCCAATCAAGAGCAAAATTCAAAACCTGGTTGCGGTATACTCACGTTAAGTAAGCAAGTGGCGATGACGTGTTCTCGCACTGCTGATCGGATAGTAAAACCAATCGCAATTACTTGGTTTTGGTTTTGTTTTTGTACTTCTAATTGTTCCGACGTGTTTTTGCGCGCCTCATTGATTGGTTCTATGATTGCTTTAGTTTTGGTTTTCAAAAGTCATCCGAAAAGCGCTCAAATGCACAATTTATCAACAAGTCGACTTGGCAATTACTGACATGTTCACTTAGATTTTTTAGTATGTAGTATTATTTATGTCTCAGTAGTCAACTGACCTGCTCCAGACTGTGTAAAAATCGAGATGAGAAGCACAGCAGCGATGAAACAAAAACAGATTATGTCCAAACGCATAGCTAACCATCTCTGGCTCCCTACATTGAGAGACCAAGTCTTGTTGTGTATGTCTTGATACCTTTATAGACAAGAAATTAATGCAACGTAAAGTATTTTTAATAGAAAAGATAAGAACCATTACTCGACAGCACAAATAGCAGCATTTGTCCATGTATATTTATCGTATCGTTACAAACATTGAAAATTGTCCGAATTATTAAACCACCAGATACGATATTCGTAGATATGCCTTCGCCCTGATGCAGCAATTTTGGTCAATTAGAATGGGCACTGTCTAAAGTGATTGTGTCATTTGCTAGCACAGCGCGGCAAAGTTTCTCCCAAAGAAGTTGATTATTCAAGAGTCTCAAGTTGTTGCTTTCTTTGCGGAGCCGTCTGCCATGTTCGCTTTTGCTTTTGAAGCTCCCGATCCGCTTGCATGCGCTGTTACTTTGCGGACTTGTTTGCTGGGCCCGCTTTGTTGCTTTCGATGCTCTGTCATAGAATTGTCTTGTGGCGGCAATTTCTGGTCTCTTCTTTTGTTTCTGAAAGCCTTGCACTTCTCGTCTTTGCTCAAGACGGCTTTTCCGCTCTTTAATTGTTTCACGCTCACGCCTTGCCCTGTCATACTTTCTTCATTTTTGAAGAGGAGCTTCGTTCAGTTGCTCAGTCTCCATAATCATTTTCTACTGCGGAACAAATCAGTCCGTTAAAATATGTCAATTTTGACCCGCGTACACATTCCTTGTAAAGAATGGGCTCCCTTATATGGAGTAGCGTATTTTTCCGCTAGCCTTTCCAAAAACATTGTCTGCCCCACGACTGAATGACGAACATTAAGCCGATGCCAGAGCGTAAGAATTAGAAACCCCTCGCAGGGCTCGGGGATCATAAATGAACGAAGTTCAGTATGACAGAGCAAAAGGTAAGCCTGAAACAATCGAAGAGCAAAAGATCCGTCTTGAACAAAGACGAGAAGTACAAAGCCTTTGAATACAAAAGCACGGGTCAGAAATTGCTGCCACAAAAGGATGCATGACAGAGACTATCACAAGCAAAAGCGTGCACAGCAAACAACTGAAATGCGCGGAGTTTTAGTATCTAAAGCGGATTTAGCAGGCAAATTCCTTGAGTTAATCTGAAGTAAACCCTTTAAGTTTTGATTTTGGGAGAAAACATGCTGTTTTGAGCAGGTTCACAACAAAACTATTTGAACTAATTAAATCCAGTGCATGCAGTCCAAGTAAAATCGAATCGCACAGAAAACCCATTTAATTATATTGCACATGAATTAAAAATTGGAAAACAGGTGTTTATTTTTTCCCGTACTACAGCCGACTAACTCCACAAGTATTAAGTGCTGGAGAATGTACCCATGACCTCGAGAAATGCGTAAGGCGTCAAGCAATCGATCTTTTTTGTTCAGCGCAAAAATATACCAATCCAAAACACACACCATTCTTCTCCTTTTTGGGTGCAGCACTTGACATTGAAAAAAAAGGTTACGACAAAATGTCGGTGAAACAAAGGCTGCTCTTATTCAGGTGCCAAAGTAGTAAGCTAATTGATGCCAGGGTGAGAGCGTATCTACGATTATATGGTTTTCAGTAAAGAAATGTTTGTATAGGTGGTCTACTTAACGCGATCAAGTAGGATAATGTCTTGGTTTCCCAGGACATTTTTCCTCAAATGAACTATAGACTCTTAAAGATTAGTCTATTCTGATCACCTGTAGAGGTCTGCTAAGAACATCGTCTCTCTGTTGTATGTCCGAATAGTCACCAATCCCTCCAGAGAGTCGGCAAAATGAGCAAACACTGGACTTCTGCTCAGCGCTTCCAAACGCTTCAGCTCTCGGGACGTGTTCATGTAATACTTACCAATGATCAAGAAAACAACAGTCAAAGGTACGAGTATCAATATTACCCACGGATTCAGCACGGAAGGTAGGACAATAGCACTGATACAGAAAAGCACAACTTGAACAACGTCCACAAACGAGTCCGGTAACATCTCGTCCATGAACGTCAAGTCTGTTGAAAACCGGTTTAAGACCCGCCCAACAGGATTTGTGTCAAAGAATCTCACAGGAGCCTTGAGCACAGCGGCTAGCATTCCGTCATGGAGAGCTTGAGAAGAGTTTAACGTTGCGATGAAGACCAAGAGGGTTCTTAAGAGTGCCAACAGAAAAGCAGCACACACTAAGCCAGCGTAGATGCGGAAGTTTTGACTTTGTTCCATCTGGAAAGTTGGCAAGTTACTCATATGCAAAACCCACCAATCAGGAAGGACAAGAGCCACTATAAAAAAATTATCAAAAGCTATTTCAAGAAATAATCGAGGTCTCATGCAATTGTCATGTAGTCTTGTAATATGTGGTTGCTTTAGAACAATTTTCGGATGGCTAGTGCAATTATAGTCAAAACCAAAGTAATTACAGTGCCAAGTAAAACATGCTGCAAAGTCCCTTCGAGTCATCTTAGATGCGCAAATTATTCGTAAATATTTATTTGAGCCGTCACATGGGGTCCTACAACTCGTCTCAGGTAACAGTGCAACCTGCGATCAGGTCCTCCTTTCCCTCCCCGGTGGTGGAACACTTGAATCTGATATAAAGAAGGCCTGATACACATCCCTGCGCAGACGTATGTAAATCGTCCAGATTCTGGACGATTTTTTGATTAGTCAAGAAACAATAGCGACAATAAATGCGATGTTCCCAAATTAGCTCTTTGTTTCTGTTGACTACGTCCTTTGTTGCTTTTGATCGCACACGGAGCTTTTGCTTCGATACACCGCCGACGTTTTCTTCAACGGGTACATATTCCCAAGATATTTTACTTACACTCACCTTGTTGTTGAAGAAAAAAGCGGTCCATAATATCACGAGCGAGAACAACTCACCCGTGGGAGACGGCGACTATTTAGTTTGGCGGTATTTCTTGGCTTATCCCCTGTGGTTAAACTGTTACATAGCTTCGGTGTGCTGATAAATGACTGGCCTCGAAGGCAATTCAGACGCCAAGGTTTGAAGGTTTGTTCACTTGCTGCGTAGATCGTATTTGTTGCGTAGTTTGGTCTATTTATGGTTTTCAAACTTTCTTCGACTGTTTATTACTATAAATGCTTAATGTCTGTTTACCTAATTCTGAGTGACTTGTTTTAAATCGGTGATAGAGCAAGTAGGACATCATTCTCGCCGTATAATAGTGGTTCCATTTAAGATGCGTTTAGACGAATTTTATACGCGTTTAAACGAATTTTAAACGCGTTTGAACGATTTTTAAGCGCGTTCAAACGATTTTAAATGCGTTTAAACAAATGTTAGACGCGTTAAACGATCGTATAAACGCGTTTTCGCTTAAACGGGATTTAATCGCGTTTTCGTTTTTCACCTTAATGACCCTTTTCATCAGGAAGGTCACATACTTTCACAGTCATCTGTCTACTCTCTACAATTGGTTAAGAAAAGTCTATCACAATCATTTTGATCTTCAACTAAATCTGAAGTTTTACGTACCTTGAGCTACAAAGAAGAACAAGACGAAGCTGATCAACACGATGGATGAAAGTCCTGCTCGAAAGTATTTCCAATAAAGAGACCAAGTCACCGATCCCGTTACGCGATCCTCCTCTTCGAGTTCTAAGCCAATTACGTCTTCCACGGCAAATTCTTTCCTAGAAGTATCTTGAACAACCCCCGGATAATTCTCCGAACTTGTGTTTTCAGCTGTTGTAGTCTCTGGAAATTCGACTCCAGCTTTACGCAATTCTGTGTAACTTCCTTCGTTTGTGATTGATCCTTCTTTCAGGATGACAATATGTTCTGCATTCGTCAGAAACTGCTGGCAGTGTGTAACCACAA
This sequence comes from Plumapathes pennacea, assembly GCA_964036295.1. Lineage (NCBI taxonomy): Eukaryota > Metazoa > Cnidaria > Anthozoa > Antipatharia > Myriopathidae > Plumapathes > Plumapathes pennacea. Next base: position 24,188,077 of record OZ038463.1, on the reverse strand, counting down.
GCCTCACCTTCTGCACTAGTATTCCACAAATGCATTCCTCAAAGATATGCTTGCCAACTTTTGCGTCCACAGCATTCAGAGGGTCGTCCAACAGATACACCTCGGCGTCTGCATACACTGCGCGTGCGAGGTCGACACGAGTACGCTGACCACCACTCAAGAGTACTCCCCGCTCACCGATTATTGTCATGTCCCCATCAGGGAGATTTTCAATGTCTTGTACAAGAGCACATGCTTCGAGGACCTTGTTGTATAGTTTTGGCTCCATTGGTTGACCGAAAAGGATGTTGTCTCTAACGGTCCCAGAAAATATCCAAGCCAGTTGTGGCACATGTGCTATCTTTCCAAAGCAGGATATAATTCCCTGGGAAAGAGGCAGCTCCTTTAGAATGGCCATGAAAAGGGAGGATTTGCCACAGCCAACAGGACCGGTGATTAGGACCAGTTCACCTGGAAAAACTGATAGGGAAACTGATTTTAATCTCATTTTTCCCTCACAAGAGCACGTGACATTATCAAGAAAAACAATGCTTTGCATATCTGTACAATGACGAGGGTCATTTTCTAGAAACTCCTTTCTCATATCATCATTGGTGGTGATCTGTTGCAAGTCCTTAACTTCGAGAAGAGTCTGGATTCGATCAAGTCCAGCAAAAAAATCGGCCAAGAAATTCATGGGTACTCCAATTCTCACTGACACGGTAATCTTTAGAGTGGAGATCAGCGACAAGGTCATCATTACGTTGTAGGTAGATAAATCTGTTCCAGATGCTGACAGAACTGCAATACCAATGCAAGTCGCAATGGGTTGACAGGACTCAATAAGAGAAAATAACGTGGATAAGATGACACTTTTGGCCCGGATAAACCACATCTCTTTTCTGAAAGCGAAATAGTTCGAGAAGTATGTTAGCTCATTCTCCTTGAGTTTTTCTTTCAGCTTTTCCTTTTTTTGCTTTTTTTTTCTTTTCTCTCTTTTTTTTTTTTTTTTTTTTTTTTTTTTTTTTTTGCCAAGCCGCATGCCGCGTTATTGTTATAGTGCCACGTGGGAAATTTGTATATTGTTTGACAAGTTTTGCTGTAGTTTTTCTGTTCGTCCGCAGAGCAAAATTATAAAATATAATTTGGACTCAATTAAGAAAGCGCCTTTCTTCAAAAATATCAAATGAAACCTAATTGTGTGACCGTTCAGATTAAAACACTTGGTAAGCACATCACAATAGCAGTGCTCACGGTGTTGTTGACATCAAATTCGATTTGGATCAAGAAACATGTGATACTTTAAAACAAATAACGAAATATTAATTGATAAAATTACGGGATAGCGTAAAAATTTCATATATTCTGACCTTCTCAGTCGTTTTACCATGTCCACGAAAGGCCATTCCCAGGCGTGCATCTTGACTGCACGGATTCCAGTTACTATGGCGTTCATGCAATTCAAACGTTTGTCGGTCACGTGGGCAATTCTGATGCGAAGTCCAGTGCACACTCGTCCCATGATGCAATAGTAAATGGCAAGAAAAATCATAAAAACAACGCCACCCAAGGCTTGGTATCCCAGCAAGCGCCAGGTCATCACAGCGACGGCAACAATTTCAAACAATGCTTCCATAAAGGAGAAGAGAAACGCAACCGACATATCAAAACGTTGTGCGTCACCGGCGATCAATTCCATGACGTAGCCGCTTGTCAGTGCTGATAGACTGGTTTGATTGAGACGCAAAACCTGTGCGAGGTAAATAAAAGTGCAAAGGGAATGAAACTTATCCAAAAGCTGTCTTGTGTTATACGTGGCACTCTTAAATAACTAGCGGATTATCTAACATACACTTTAAATTATTATTTTGCCGAAATACTATTTTGAATTTTTGCACAGCTCTTATACGAAGAAACCAGAAAATGGGCACCGCATTTGTTACACCTGTCTGACAAAATTTAGATGCTCTGGAACCAATTCGATACAGTGAACTCTTGCTTAAGCTAGCAACCTCTGGGGCACGAAAATTGTTAGCTTACCGGGAAAGTCAACAAAATAGGCCCAAAGTTATCCCTAACCTCAAGCACCACGGTCGAGGCTACAATATCTACAAGGATAAAATAACATGAGTCCTCGAGATTGATGAGCAGCGTATTTAAATGTAAACCATCGAATGAAAAAGACAGAAATGTTGTTGCAGTAATGAGGCGGCTGTCGAAAAAACCTCCCAATCGGTGAAGCCAACATCCCACTAACCTGTCATTGTCATTGTCTGTCAGCGCTATCAAAAACTGGACTTTTTTGACATCCGAGTAATGTTTTTTCTGACGATCCTCTTAGAAGTAGTTACTTAAAAAGGAATTAGTATTTGATTTGTAAACAGTTCCCCAATCGGAAGGGATTCTACCCTCAGCTGTGTAAGTTAATTTCGCACGTAAATCCAGTGCAGTTTCAGTGTGGTCATACGTTTATTTTATGGGAGCTTGTCGTTTTGTAGATGTTTTTGACGGACCTGGACAATGGCATGGAAATTGGCAGTGTTCCTTTTTTTTAATTGGTCGCCTAGTCAGTGCAAGGTCTAAGTATTCCATATTTGACTCACTTTTCTGAAAATGAATCCAATAGTGGCCGCTTTCCATCTCATGGCCACCATCATAGCGTTGTAAACAAAGTGATGCGATGCTACGATTCGTATCAAGCTGGAGATGCAAATCCCTGCACCATAAACGTACGCCAACCAGACATCTTCAGTCGACTTCCTCATTAAAACCAACAGCAACAAGCTGAGGAAAAGAGGCTGTAGCACGTTACACAAGCCTCCAATCATAGACGTACACAGCAGAAATGTGTACTCACTCCAGTGGAGCGAAGATATCAAGGCCCGGAGTAGACGGCGCCCTTTCGTGCCGCTAAAATTTGGGTATTGCCGACATTCCTCGTTCCAAGTCTCCTCCAATCTCTCGGTATGTCCCTGGGTCTTGTCTTCATCCAGTAGTGGAAACAAGTCGCTGTTTCCCAGCGGTCGCTTGTTACCAGTGGCTAGTGTACTGCTCATCCAGGAGAATGAGAGGATGGAGAAGATGTTAGCAGACTGCTTGGGATTTTTGTCAAGCTTTCCGCAGTTAACTTTCTCGTACTCAGCCATCTTAAATAGATACAACAAGAATATACAAGAAATGAGCACGAGGCCAACTGAAAGATGCAGTAGAAATGTCCTCGAACTCTGAATGAATCCAGTAGAACGAGCTGCTAAAATATATGGTAGCCAAGCAAAACAAAATTATTAAAGAATAGATCGAAAATGTTGTCAAAACTAACCTGTATGCTTTCTACTGCTATTACAAGATAGGCAAGGCCAGTTAAAACCCTTGTACACAGACATCTAATACCACCTTATCACTAAACCGTAATTTATCTATTACAATTGATCAGCCTCGTGGTTCAAAGAGATGGCACGGAAATGCCCACATAGGTCATCATTCACTGAGATCTATTCTCGTTGAAATTTAGAAATTCAGAAAGGCAGTCTTGGGTGTATTCTGTAGTTCTGTGTAGAAAGTTGTCTCAGCGAATTTTGGAGTTTTGTTTAGTTGGGCGGCGCGTCTTACCAAAACTTGGATTCTGTAAACTTCAATCCGATAAACGTCAAGAGGTGAGGTTTTCTACAGTGATTGTTTGAATTGTGTGGCCTTGTATCTGCATCTTGTATAAAATCACTGCCGTCGGTGTTCCATCGCTTCTTAATGCAGTGAACAAAGTCGTTTTGTTTGGTGTCTCTCACTTGGCAAACTCGGCCGATAATTTGCTGGCCGCACGCGCGATCCCGCATTTCGTGTGCTCAAGTATCAAAATTAAAAGCTTAGCTACCGCGCCTGGAGGTCACCGATACACCTGACTGACTGAGAAACATTTCGTGTAGGTGACTCCCTTGGTGTCTAGAAAAAGCGTTATATTATACCATTATCGTCCTGATAATTACACCGCAGAGCTCAGGGGTTAATTTTAAATGAAAAAGGCATTCGAGAAATGACTTTGTCTCAGGTGATTGTGTGATATGTTCATTCTCGAAAGATGTCAGTGCAAAACAATAGTCTTCTTGTGGTTTTGTGTTATAACATGTTATATTTAATAATGCATTCTTGTCTATCGAGATTTTTTATTGTGAGAAAGGCCAGAGTGAAGTAATAGTTTCACTGAAACTGCTGAAAAGATTCCCTGTGTTTTACGGGCGTCCCTCTAGTTTGTTATTATAAATTAAGGAGCTACTATAATTTTAGCGAGCATTTAATTTAGCGAATTTAGCGAATGTTTTAGGGAAGATTTAGTGATTATCAATTTAGCGGTTTCCGGTTCGACTTTTACAGTAAATTGTCTATCTGAACTAAAACTTCTAACAGAAGAAATACAAATATGAAGTTACAATGTTCCATTGAGGCGCCTGAGCCGTGAAAACTAGTGCTGACTATAAATTGCCACCGACTTAAATCAGCAAACTATTTACAACATCGCACTCGTTGAAACTCGTTGAATTAGTTGTCGTTAAAAATAGTAACCTTAACGTAATGTCTAAGTTCGCACTGTCCAAGTATGGTTATTTGATATACGCGCATTGACCATTTTGTTGTCAGTTAGTTATTCGTTATAATCACTTACTGGTTTATCCTTCGTTTCCTTATTTGATCTGATCCTTTTGTGGTGACTTGCTTATTTGACACAAACAACATAATTTATTTAAACTCGGTGAGCATATTCAGCGGTAAGATGCGGTCAGCAGCGAATTAAACACAAGAAGTTGTATTAGCCGAGAATCTTTCGTTGATAGCTTAGCCTAATTTCGAACACTTTAAACGCGACTAGTTTTTTCTCACTATAATTATCATTAAGATGATTAAGCACAACCGAAAAGATTTTGGGAGAGCTGCATCAAACAGGCAAGTTTTGTTGCAACAATGGGTTCTCTAAACTGCAGTTATTCACACCCTCCTTATACGAATATTTTAGTAATTTTGCGGGCCTGGAAAACACAAACAGTAAGTGGCACATTTTTGTGTCATTTAGAGTGACAGCTTTTTGCGAATCAGTACACAGTTCATATTCAGCCCCCTGCCGATGTTCTCAAAGTGAATCTCTGAACGCCTAAAACTTGTTACCGTGTGGCATGATATTTTCGCGAGAGTTTATTGAAGCAAATTTCACGGATTTTCCGACGATTCACGGAAGCCTTTATCCCGCGAAAATAAACTCCAGCGAAAAAAAAACCAAAATTTACTCCATTTATTTGTTAAATTCGTCCAGCACTATATTTTAAGTGTTTTTCAGGCCAACCATCTACCGTATACTGTAGCTTTGAGTTGTAATGGACGACTTGCGACATTTTGTAAATTACAGATTAAGAAACAAGATTTTAAGAAAAAGTGAAACTCCTTGTTGCTATGTACCAGTGCCGAACGTAAAATACCAGATAGCAACTTGCCTAAGATCCGCGAAAATTTGTTTCCAACAGTAAAATCTGAAATGCAAACTCGCGAAGATTTCTTCCCGCAAAACGCAAAATAAACAGCAATCCGTGAAATTAAACTCCTGCCAAAATTTCATGCCACACGGTATGTCATGCAGACTACATTTCCCAAATGTCGTCGAAAAATGCCAGAACTATTGATTCATGCACTGCTTGTTGGCGTGATGTGTAGTTTATTAAGTTTCCTGATTTCAGAATATTCCGGACAGTTGATATATATTTTTGTTTGATTTTTAATGGTGTATTTCGGTAACATTATTCAGATAATCTAGGGCCGCCAGATTGGCTTTGCAGGGACGTCAGTCACAAGACCAGCCAACTTCACATTATAGGCGTTGACTTTGTTATTCATCTTTTCTATACAAGCCGCGGAGAATGGCGTACCAAAAACTGCAGCGTTGCACTGAAATTGTCGCAGAAACTGCATAATATTAGACTTGTGTTTTGGGATCGCCATCTTTCCTTCCTTTTTGTATTCGAGCCACATCTTCATCGCGTATTCAGGATCGGCGAATTTTTCTCCAAAGTGCACCAATCCAACTCTGGCATTAGGTGGAAGACGGTCACGGACCAATCTCATGGCGTTGAACATCCTCCACATATATTTACTCATCTTCAGGAAGCACTCCTCCAGAGGACTGCTTTTGCAGTGGGAATATTCTTTGTTTGTCTCTCCCCAGTTTTCAATCATGGATACCCAAAGGTCGTTAGTTGTAAGTTCCGTAGCTGTGTTCACTATCTTCATCTGCGTACCTCCCACTACATGCCGTATGGCGCCCCGCGTATGATAAGCCTCTGCCGCGTAAATTAGGGCCTTGGCGAGAGAACCTTCAAGGAACAAAGTATGAGAACGTCTGGCGTAAAATTCTGAAATTAAGTTGTATACTTATTGTTGTTAAAGGGCTCAACTTTGGGGAAGGGGAGGAGAAAGCTTATTATCGGAAGCTATTAACGATTAACTGTTAGCACTATTAACCCTTAATTTTCGTATTATTTACACTTTCATTCAAAATTGGATGTTTACTTTTTGCTTTTGTTCATTTAATTTGCTATTTTCCATTATCATTCTGCTTAAATCTATAAGTAATTACCTAGAAAGTTTGGATTGTATCCTCCCTTGACAGACATCTCTTTTACGTGTTTTTGGTACTCATTGTTATGAGCTGTTCTCAGGGCTTTGAGAGAGTTCAGTGAGCCCCCAAATTTCATCGGAACTTGAGCACTTAAACCACTGAAGGCATTCAGCCAAAACTCCAGCTTACTCTTGGATTCTGCGGCTGTCATTGCTGTTTTAGCACCAGTCACCATCGTTGTAAAGAAATTTTCGTTGTACTTGAAAACTTTGAAGTAAGCGCTTGCCAATTCCTGCATTTTGAAGTTTACCGTTTCTTCGTTTTTTGCTACACCGTTAGCAAAGTTAACTGGAAGTTTGGCAAACATAAATGGCATAGCGAACTCCAGTGTGAAAGCGTAGACGTTGGTGTCGAACACAAGTTCCGAGGGTTTTCCAAATCCATTAACACTTTCAAAATAGGCATTAAACTTCTCTGTAAGAAACCCAGCATCTTTTCCAATGAGACCGACGTCATAGTCCGAGGTGCAAGAGGCGCTCCCATAAGGTTCAGGGTAGCACACTCCAGAAGCAGGGATCTCTGTTTTTTTGTCACTCGTTTTAAGACAAGGAATCAACTTGTTATTGCTTTGTACGTAAAGAATATGGGTCACTAAAAGATATCTAGCGGCTGTGATGTATAAGAGATTAATACAGCTATGCTCTGTACGGAACTCAGGTTTTCTTTTTGTAGTTTCCCAATCGTTGATTCGGTCAAAGATCTGTTTCACTCGACTTGCAGCGGCAATAAACTCAGGGGTTCCGAGATCTTCTTTAAAATTGGGTTGCTTGATCCACATATCTTTCTTAATATCTTTTACAAATTTGTAGCGATCTACAATGTTAGTTTTTATCCAGGTGAGGTCGGCTTGGTCCCTGGGGTCATTCAGACGCAATTTCGAGGCTGGAAATCTGTAAAATATAGAAGTCTTGCATTGTTTATAAAGCTCTCTGTATTATTTTTCTTTCGTAAACAAAAATATATTTATTTACTAGCCATATATCTTTTGAATTTTTTCTTGCAATCTGATTGGTTTAAGCTGATATAATTACAACAAAAATTGAAGCCTTTCACTAGGAAATAATTGCATGATATAGTTATGAAACAGTCAAAATAACGAATCCCTGAAATCCTTATTTTGTAAGTATTTTATGGGAAAGTGTACAGAATTCTTAATACATACGCCTCGTCATATGGTTGTCCCTGAATAGGTTCAATGTAATTATCTGAAGACCATTCCGGCTGGTTCTGGGCAATATCCTCCACTACGGATATTGGGTAGAGTTCGTCACACACCTAACATGAAAGCCATACAATTATAGCTGCTTTAAAAATCTTCATCAATGTTAATATTGCTTTAACTAAGTACGGATTGTCTATTTTTGCTGCAGTATAGTTTTGGTAAACCCTCGGACGTACTGTTAAAAGTCAAAAGGCTATATTTTCTCCAAAAAGGGACAAAGACTGTTGTGACCTACAAATTGGAAATACTATAAAATGTATGAATACTTTTCGTCTTATTTGGAAGCAATAATTTTTCATTTCACCAACATTTTCCGAAGTACCCCCAAGTCATTTACAAACGTCTCAGGTCATCAATGACCGATTGTGGGGAAATAAACGCTAAAAGATGGCCAGAGAAATATTGAGCAGCTAACCCCCCTTCCCCTGTAAAGACAAACAGCAAACTGTGTATTTCCGCCTACAAAGACGTTTTCAATTTTTGACCTCGCAAAAATTGGGAGGGGAGCAAAAAGGACGCCGAGGGGGGAAAGGGGGAGGGAGAGAAGGAAACTCTTGCCCGCAGGCGCTTCTATTTTAAAATATGCCCCCTTGAACTTTGACGATTATGTTTTAACTCAGAGGGTGACGGCCTATAGAAAAACAAGAATGTTTTTAACGGACGTGAATCAAAATATTAAAGAAACACAGTGTCAAATGTTGGTGCGCTTGTAAAGATGTAAGGCGCCATGGTCAAACTCCGAACATGAAGTTCGACGTTTGATCCAATTAAGTTCGATTGTTTGTACTTGGAACGTCTGGTCGATCTGACGCCCAGTTGTGCAGCCGCGAATGACGGCTTTAGTTGAGTTCGGTTTGGGCTCATGTGAAGTACTATACGGCGTTTGCCCGTCCTCGGAGCTTAAACCTTACGACATAACTGCGTAAGTGCGCGTTCAAAGTTTGATTTGGTGCATTTCAGCCAGCCTTGGAGAATTCGTTTAGCCATCAAAGGAAGTTAAGGAGTGTCGCGGTCAGATTCTTCGTTGCGACAGTACGCGGGGGGAGACTCGTCAACAACAACTGCAGTCAGATTCTGGTGAAATACCATCTTTTTATTTTGTGGAACGAAAGGAAAATCCTTGATCTGAGTAACAACTTCCGCCGACATGAACAATAACTTGGACTTGCCGTTTTCAATATCAGGCAGGGCGAGAGCCGCACGTACACCACTCGAGTATCTGGTCTTGGAATATGTTTTTTAGTAGGCAAAATACAACCATACAAGCCTCTATCTTCATCAAAACTAGGAGCTGAAAGATTAAACATTTTCCGAACCCGTGGAAAGCTCTCTCACGCCAAGGACTTGACCGACAGGCTGTCAATCATCTATAACCCACAGCACCAATCAGCGAGTCCGTACGCCAGCGTACGGAGTTTTTCAATATAACAGTGTCTGAGGGCAAGCGTTTTTTTCTCCTCCTCCCCCCTCCCCCCTCGCCCCAATGTTTTGCTCGCCCCACTTTTCGCGTTTGACTGCTGTGTGACTGCAGACATTAAAGTCGTTTCTCCGGCTAGTCCTGGTGGTGATTGCTGTTTCCCTACAAATACCGCTATCAGGCGACCCAGCCTGATTTATTGTCACTAGCTTTTGTTGTATTTGAGCTGTGCTGTTATGAAACATATTATCTTTGGGTCGCTGCTTGGAACGAATCTACTTTGGTTGTCTGTCATTCAGTCTATGCCGGTTTAGTTCCCTTTCTTAAAGAAAACCCCGGATGTTGGGACAAATTGTCAATAACTTGTTTGCAGTATAATCTAAGTTAAAATTTTGTATACTAAAAGTAGAAACCTTTTTTAGTTCATGAAGAAATAGGACAGTCGTATAAGCCATTTTGAGATTTGCATTTTGCGGGCGCCCCTTCATGGATCTTGTGACGTAGTAAACAGAACGGTTTGTTAATGATGACAATTTCTTTCTTGGGTATTTTAACATCAGTGTTACAATGCTTTTCATTATAGAACATACCAATTTTACTGTATAGTTCTGTTATCAAGTTAATTTACGGAAATCGCAAAATATTAACAAAGTAAAAGTCACTGAATGTCTTACCGCACGTCCAGGAACCAACATAAACACCACGAAACTCACAAAAATAATCATTTTGGAAGTGCCTGCAAATTAAATGCACATGAAAGTTGTATTTAGTAAGAGAAGAGAGGCGCACTCGTAAAAGAGTGTTTCGGGGGACTAGTCCTGCCCTATTTTAATGGTTATTTTAACTTAAACGAATCGGTGCACTCGTACGGCACCAGGGCCAAAAACAAAATTCATTTGCCACACATAAAGGTCAAAGTTGTCAGAAGATCTTTTCATTACCAAGGAGCAGTGGCGTACAATAACACGTATTAAGAAATATATGTTTCTCTAATAAGGTTGGACATATTGTTCCGGTTTCACAGTTAGTGCGCTCCTGCTACGACCGTCTTCAATTTTTCATATACTGTCAAAGCTATAGCAACAACGTAAATGTGAACCATTTTCAAAATACCACTCAAGAGCGCCAGGACGACAAGACGAACTTTTACATTATTTACACAAGTATTTCGTCTTTTAAGGAACACAAAAAGGACGTTTTGTAAAAGGTTTCTTTATTTTGGAGGACCGTTAAATAACTAGAAATACGATAATCGCAGATATCCCCTCGCTCAGTAGTGGGTTTTCGGAAAGCGGGATTCTTGTTTATTTTCCGTTCGGACATTATTTAATTTTTTTTTCAGCAAACCACGGCTGTGTAGCGACGTCACCAGTCGGCCGCTAAAAAAATCTTTGTCACACGGCAGTCTGGTTTAGTTCAGACAACGTGCACAGTCTGCAATTTTCGTAGACACTAGCTGAACTTCAAAATTCGCTGAGAAAACATTTACACGCAACTACAGAATACTCCCGAGGCTTGAAAGCCAAGCAAAGTCAATCTTGGACACCGAAGTTTTTATGAATTTCAAGAAAAGCCGCGATTTCTCCAGCCAATGCTTTATCCTAACCACATACGTGTATGTTTGTTTTTTTGTGTGTGTGCCAAATTTAGAACCGTCAAAGCGAGTCGCTTGTTTACACGCTTTCGAAGTCTCGGAATCGTGTGAATTTTGGCAGGGATTCAATTTTGAACACAACAACTTTTCAAACTGCGTTTGACGATTTTAAAATCTTTGACAGAAAAAAAAAATCAAGTCACTAAATAATACAAGGTCCGATTTTATTGAGCGAGCAAACCCGGTCACTAAATAATACAAAGTCCGATTGTGTTGAGCGAGTATCTTACGGGGGTCCCGCTAGTAGACATATTGTTTAATTTGGAAAGCAGTGGCCGGATATTTTCTACTTTAATAGCCTTCAAAAAGCAAAAGCATTTTAACCCGGTTACATTTTATCCTTGAATACAGTGTGCCAACAAACGCGGCGACAAAACTTCACAGCATGTGTCAGACTGTCAATGAAATTATGCAAACATGTCAGGAATCGGATGACACAATCTTGCACGAAGGCATTTTAAAAATAGCTTTGAAAACCAGCGAAAAGATCACAGTATAATCCTACTTGGCCTTCATCACAGTTCCCGGGGCATCAAACGACAAAATATACGGCAATTGTTGAAATACCAATGATAACACGACCGTCGTTTAACAAAAGTGTATTTAACGTTAATTGATGTAAATTTTCAAAACTCACCGGTTCCTGAAAGCCATAGCTTTAGCTCTTTTCCAGCAAAGGAAACAAAACCCAAAACACTATTGTTTACGTCTTCAATGATTTCAAAATACACTGTATAGAGCAGTCCTCATACAGTACGAAAATTCCACTTTCCATTGTATTGTGTTGTCATCTTGTCAAACTTGGATTCTGAAAACTGCATTCCTGTTATTGCGAAAGGCGAAATTTGCAACAGTGATTGTTCGATTTCCACCGACTGTATTTTGCTATTCCTTTCTGAAGAAGTGTCTGCGTTTTAACACAATACTGGCGTCTGGGATTAGTGTTCAGGTCAACCAGTTGGGCCTTAAAGAATCCGTTTTACGTCTAGTAAAGCTTGCCTCCCATGCACTGGCAAAATATCCGGGCAATTTACAGCCGTCCGTCGAACTGCTTGGCCTTGTATCTGCATCTTGTTGTACAAAATCACTTCAGTTCGTACTCTATCGCATGTCTCCAAGAAAATGGCGGTTTACAGTTAAGCTGCCGATGTAACCTCGCCTGCTGTGGTCGCTCGACGCGGAGGGCCTTGGGACGAGGTCGTATGGCACAAACAGACAAACACACGAACATTAGATTTCGAGATGGCGACACGCTTGGAGTCTCCGATAAGGCGATAATACTACTGCATTAGCGTCGTGAATATTTCCCTCACTTCGTTCGGGGATTAATAGAGATGCTTGGTTCTTAAATTCTTAGGTCACTCGCCACAAGTTAATCATAAAAGGACCACAAATTGCCGGCATACTGAGCTTGCAAAACTGACAACGGGCCCCGCTTAAACCCCTTTGGCGGCTAATCCTGAGGAGTTAGATTCGACTATCTTAAGCTACACAAACAAGTATTATAATTGCCAAAATAGAGTTTGAAAAATACATCACAATTAGTTCTGTTATTATTTAACTTAAAAGTGAAAAAGACTAGACAAGCCCCTGGATAAAATTTCTTAATGTTTCACTCATTTGGATTCAGGGCCGATTAAGCCATTGTAAGAAAGACTGGAATATCTCAAGAAATACCTCATTATAATTGCCAAATTTTGGGAGCAAAGAACCATAAGTTATACCAGAATTGACGTTTTCCTGCAGTCGATTTTTCAACTTTGTTTATACATCTAATGACAAAATTCTAAGTGGAAATTGATAAAGATCTAAATTATCCAAGTTGTATTTTATAAGCAATATTTCGGAGGGGATTTAAAAATAATTTATACTCTTTTTGTCTTCTTGACATTTTTAATACTAGTTTTGGTCATTTTAAATGTTCTAAAGGCCATTACTTATTTTAACTTCACTGAATTTATACTAATTTTTATATATTTTTAACAGGGCCTCCATTGATAACAGTGTTTTCACACTGTTTAATTACTGTATTATTACATAGTGTATATTACTTACTTTAAAAGCCATTGAGGCAGAGTAAGAAAAACTGAAGCATTTCAAGAAATACATCATTATATACGGACATTTTTAGAAGACGATTTATTACAATTAAGAAAAATCTATTTTAAACGGAGAAACAAGTTCTCCTAAAAAATTACAATAATACTACCACACGTTAAATATCTTTTCAAATATCACTAATTTTTTCAATCCTAATACCTTTAAAGCTCACTTACCTTCCATTTTGGGAACACTAAACTGACATTTTGTTTAAACGTTTGCTTAAATTACATGTAACAGCAAGTTGAATTTGATCACATCAAGGTACCATATATCTCCTTTCACCGCTTTGCTTTGATACTTTATAAGACAAAAAACACGTTATATTATAACAACCAAACGTTTGGGAATACGATTACTAATTACAATTGTAATAACTGTTTTTCTTTCTAGAGGAGCAAATTTTCCTAAAGAGACAAAGTAAAATTACCGCAATTTCACTCTTTTTTACTAATTGCTAGTTTTGCAGCTCCTTTAGAGCAACTTACCTTTGTCCGAAGTTGGGGGCACAAAATGGACGTTTTATTCAACTGTTTGTTTAAATTACATGTATGAGCTATTTTAACCCTTTACGTTACTATTATACAAGCCATGAAATTTCGGAGGACAGTTAAAAATTGATAAAGATGCCTGGTTATTGAATTGTAATGTCATTTGCCACAAGTTACAAACATCCTGAGCCTCAAAAACTGTCAGCGGACCTCGCTCAAACAACAATGGCCGAGTTAGATTTTGTTATCTTTGCCTTTTTTTATTACAACTGCCAAAACATTGCTAGGAAACCGGCCTTTTATTGCCGTGAACAACTGAGAAAGAGCTCTCCAAATATTTACACCAGCAAACGTTACACCTTGAGTTATGATTGTTGTATTTCGGTTCATTTCATTTGTTCCTGATTTACAGAGGTTTGTTATTACATTGGAGAAACGTACATTTACTTTTGTTTACTTTCTTCAGTACTCCTTTTTGTAGTAATGCCAAAAGGTCCCCGTAGGGGGTCTCCTTTACTAAACAGCAAAGGAGTCGACGTCGACGCGCTGTAGCTCTAAAAACGTGTTTCTCTAACAAGATTGGACAATTTGTTCCGGTTTCACGGTTACTGTGCTCCTGCTACGACCGTCTTCAATTCTTCATATACCGTCAAAGTTATGGCAGCAACATAAATGTGAACCATTTAAAGTCACACGAAAGAGCACGACGACAACAAGACAATCTTTAAATTTAATGTTATTTACGCAAGTCTTTCGTCTTCTACATTTAGTTCAATTATCCGAGGTTTGCCGCCGTCGTCCCCGGCTTTTTTCACTTCTCTATTGACGGAAGCGTAAAATGTAACCCCTGCTTAAGGTTTGAGTCTCGCCGTTAACTTTTTATTGGAAATTAGAATTGATTAGGCATCCTTACATGAAAAGGTGTCGCCTTCAAAGTGGCAATATACATATCAGTTCCGTTTATAACTAAAAACGATGCCAAATGAAGAAGACAATTAAACAAGCCTCTGAATGGAACTTCTCAGTTCTTAATCTTAACTCATTTTGGAGTCAGGGCCATTGAGACATATAAAGAAAAATCGGAATATCTCAAGAATTACACCTGCTCATTCAAATGGCCAAACATTTTAAAGGACGATCAGTAATTGCGATTAAAAGAATTGTTTTTCTTTACAGGGAACCAAGTTCTGTCCCACTGAATCAGTTTTACTTCTGTTTTTAACTACTGGTAATTTGTTACTCCTTTGAGCAAATTTATTTTTCAAGGTTGGGAACAAAAAATGGACGTTTTGTTGAAAGGTTTCCTTATTTCGGAGAACAGTTAAAAAACTCGAATTCAAAGGTCAGTTGCCACAAGTTTTTCACTAATTAAAAAGGACCACAAATTGCCGGCATGCTGAGCCTGCAAAACCATCAGCGGACCCCGCTTAAACCAATCTAGCGGCTAATCCTGAGGAGATAGGTTCGAATATCTTAACTACACAACCCAGTATCAGTATTGAAAAAATAAAGTTTGGAAGCACATCAGCAGTCAGTTCTGTTTCTGTTTAACTTAAAACAATGCCAAAGGAAAAAAATTAGACAAGCCCCTGGGTAAAATTTGATAAAGGTCTAAATTATTCGCTTTTAACGCTTTACGGTTGTATTCTAAAAGCAATATTTCATAGGAAAGCTAGAAATTAATCAGACTTCCTGGTTCTTGAACGCTAAGGTTACTCGCCACAAGTTAATATGACAAGCCACATGTTAATTAGGACCAGAAATTGCGAACATCCTGAGCCTCCAAACAATGAACCCCACTTAAACAACTATGGCGGTTAATTCTGAGGAGTTAGATTCTATCATCTTCAGATTCTCAATCTAGTATCATACATCGCCAGAAATTTTAGACATCCGGTTGCGCCATCTCGGAAGAGGCATCAGGTTTCACGCTGACAGCCGCTCAAGAAATAACAAAAAAATGTATGGGATCTGATAATAAATTGCGCTTTTCGCTTAACTGAAGCACGTTCGTAAAAATGTCTGGGCAGCATTCGGAAGAGGAAAGCTTCCTAAACACAACAATACAAAAAATATTTATCTCCGGTAAAATTCGATGTGTACTTTTTTGAATTTAAAATTTCGGCCGACGTAAGAAGGGATTAATTGATAGCAGAATACGCTCAAAACCGGCTACTGTCACTTTTTAAGCTGCATTTAATACAAGAACCTTGGGTACAACGCAAAATTTTTACCCCGTACCTGATTGTCGAAGGATTGAACATCTCCTGTAAAGCCTCAGTCAGTCCCCTGGAGCAAATTCGATGTGTACTTTTTGTGTTTGAATTTGCAGTTCACAGTCAGCCATGGCGAATACCTCCCGTGAAATATGCTGACTTCGGATATTGATATTTTGGGCTGGGAAGCTCCAAATCGCATGAAAATTGCACCAAACGAAAGCTAATTTCAACTAGGTCGTTCAGCGGCACGTCTCCTAAACGTAGCAGTCTCTTTTTGAACCGGAGAAACCCATCCCTCCCCCACCCCACTGAGGCAAAGTACGTAACAATGTTGAATGTGTGAATGGCGCATGCTCATACCGCACGCCGCTGGGAAAGACCGGAAGCAATCGTGGACGCAAAATGTCCGGAATTTCTGGCGATGAATTGCCAAACTATCGCTTGGACGTAAGTGTTACATTTACAATTAAAATTGGTGTATTTCAGTTCATTTTGTTTGTTCCTGATTTACAGGGGTTCGTTATTACATTGGGGAAACGTACATTTAGTACCCTTGTTTACTTTCTTCAGTCCACCTTGTTGTTTACCAAACTGAGTCCCCTTAGGGGGTCTCCTTGACTAGCGCGTCCCCGAGTTTAAGGAAACAACTAAGAAGTTGAAGTCGACGCAATTGAGCTCTAAAAACGTGTTCTCTAATATAATTGGACAATCTGTTCCGCTTTCACAGTTAGTGCTCTCCTGCTACGACCGTCTTCAATTCTTCATAATTATACCGTCCACGTTATGGCAACGGCGTAAATGTGAACCATTTGAAATCGCACCCAAGAGCAGCAGGACGACAAGACGAACTTTTAAACTTTCACACTAAAGTATTTTACGCAAGATTTTGTCTTCTGCGGGAACACAAAATGGACGTTTTGTTGAAACTGCTTTATTTCGGAGGACAGTTCAAAAATTGATAACGATGCCTGGTACTTGAATTCTAAGGTCACTTGCCACAAGTTAATCATGAAAGGACCACAAATTGCCGGCATAATGAGCCTACAAAACTGACAACGGACCCCGCTTAAGCCCCTTTGGCGGCTAATCCTGAGGAGTTAGATTCGATTATATAAAGCTACACAAACATATCATAGTTGCCAAAATATAGAGTTTGGAAAACACATTATAGTCATTTTTGTAACTTTTTAACTTAAAAACAATGCCAAGTGAAGAAATCTAGACAAGTCTTTGGATGAAATTTCTTAATGTTTCACTCATTTGGATTTAGGGCCGATTGAGCCATTGTAAGAAAGACCGGAATATCTCAACAAGTACGTCAATATAATGGCCAAAGTTTTGGAGGAAGACCATTTACGATTAAAAGAACTACTTTTTGTTGGAAGGAGCAAAGAATCATAGTTATACCAGCCCAATTTAACTTTCTTTTTTAAATATCACTAATTTTGCCGCTGCTAATACCTTTGAAGGTCATTTACTTTCCAAATTTGCCAACATTATGAATTGACGTTTTTCGGCAGGCGATTCTTCAAATTTTGTAAAAATTACATCTAATGACAGAACTGTAAGTGGAATTTAATAAAGGTCTCTATTATCCGCTCTTAGCGCTTTACGGTTGTGTTTTATAAGCGATATTTCAGAGGACAGTTAAAAATTAATCAAATTGCCTGGTTCTTAATCTCTAAGGTCACTCACTACATGTTAATCATGACTGGGCCAAAAATTGCGAACATCCTGAGCCTCCAAAACTATCAGCGGATTCCGTTTAAACAACTATGGCGGCTAATTCTAAAGAGTTAGATTTCATTATCTTCAGATTCTCAATCTAGTATCATAATTGTTAAAATACAGCTTGGCTTTTTATTGACGTGAAGAACTGGGATTGAACTCTCCAAATAATTACACCCGAATAATTACTTCCAAGCCCCTCTCCGACCTTTCATGCTCTCGAAGGAAACGCATACCGCGCAGGTGCACTGCCCCACCTACCAACCCAGGAAGATCCTGGATTAGTTTAACCTGGAGCAGTATGTCAACCAATCTGCACGTGAACTATATCATTTCTTTAGTCTGTAAACACATCAAAAGAACGCTTTGGCAAAGAAATGATGCTAGAAATGTCAACCACAACACATTCTTTACGACTTTCAGCATATCCACATAAAGGTCGATAACATTTCGCGTTTTACCTTGGAGTCTAAAACTAATTATTAACAGTGACGTTGTCTGTGGTCAGGTGTCTTCATGATCTTCCACACAGGAAATGACGTCATTTTCATGCTTTATTAGCTCTATGTACGGCATGTCTTCCTGCATCATCGTCTCCAGTCCCTCCCGGATTTGTCTGAAGCTCGGTCACTCAGCTGGATTCTCTCTCCAGCACTGCTTCATGATGTCATACCTGTATTTTTAACAAGATTAATAGAAAAACTTACAAACTTAAAAAAAGACTGGACTGAAAAAAAAGGGACATTTTGAGACCTTAGCAAATTTAAACAAGTACATTTTTAAGACGGGTGGACAAACGATACGCGGTTCGAAAACTTGGGTCGACCCGGAAGTCCGTTTGTTTGTTTATTTGTTTTTCCGTTTGTCTTGTATCGCATGAAACCCACCGTGGACACACAATATTTCCTCGATTAACAAGTATCTCATCACTTGCATTTAACTGGGTGGTAATAATCTGGGCTTATGTTTGATTCATGTTCAGTTATATGCTAATGCTATTTGCTTACAGATTTAAACTTCCCTTGAAAATGTTACGGGAACTCCCACTGCCGCTCGGAATGTTTAGTAGCAGAGGAGGGCTTTCCCTTTCAAAAGACATTTGATTAAGGACTTTGATAATCATAAGAGCAGCAATATTTTCAGAATGGTTCCTTCGAGAATGAGTCACTTACAATTCATCGGAACACATCTCAGGCTTCTCGAAGCGATACCCAGATTTCAGAAGCTGGCTGATTTCCCTGTTGTCAACTCCAACGCCTACAAAATAATAAAGTGAGCACAATTTGTGATGATGAGCAGTTGAACACGTGGACATGCAGGGTATAGTGACTTACCGAATGTGGTTATCTCCCACAAAAATATTCCTAGGACCATTTGTAGGGAGATAAGAACAATGTCTAAAAGTTATCCGTAGCAAAAGCCACCAACCACAAACTGTCGTACGCTTTTGATATTGTGTTGAATTGGCCGCGTTCCTTTAGTGTTTGCGCAAGCCCACTTTATCCTCTCTGTTGTTGTTGTTGTTGTTGTTGTTTACTTACATGTCGCTCTTTGTTGTGAACACAAGTTTCTGCAGCGTCTCGGAAGGCATCCATTTTGTTGGAAAATTTCTTCATCCAAATTCCGAGTCATTCCGAAGTCTGTAATCTTGACAATTCCATTATCACCCACAAGAATTTCTCGCTGCCAGATCACGGTGGGCAAAGCCTCTCGCAGACATGTATTCCTAAAGGACGATAAGGTAGTAACACTTCAAGCAATTATAGCGAAGCCTTTCGTTATACCGCTCCTTCAGATGCCCGGATGCCGGCTTCAAATTGTTTCTTATTATTTTGTTATGGACTGTTGCAGTAATACAAGTTAGTTTTCTTTCATTCAATCATATTACATGCGGCAAATGGAAGATGTATAATTTACCATGCCTTGTGAAATTTGCCACGCGATGGTGAGCATGTCAGGAAAGCGCACTATTTCATGATCAGCTTCGTCTCGATCGAACTCCAGTACAGAGCAGGCCGAATCTTCGCCGCTAAATCTGTCGACATTCCAGGACGCAACAGGGGAACTGGTCTGGGAACTAACCATCGCACAGAGAGCACACACTTCAGAGCGGGATCCTGACACGTCACAAGAGAGGAGAGCCCCGATGACATCATCATCCTTATTTGCATCAGCGTAACATCAGGAGAAATGTTGGACATTTTTAGCCCGCACGCCGATGTCAGCGGTTATTCCCTTAGTTTTTCAATAAAGCGCTAAATTGTGCGAGAAAGTTGGCCAGAAGAGTGTATTAAGCATTTTTAGTACATTACAAGCAGCGCTTATCAATTTTAGATTCGAAATACTTCCATTAATAATAGTATGGAAACGTTGGGAAACTGCCAGATTTGATTGCTCGGTACAAATAACGACCAAGAACAGTGTCAACAAATGTCAGCGTTTGTGATTCTGATTGTAATAGCTGGACAGTGCTTCCCAAAGCTAGAAATATGTTTTGTTAACATTGCACTAGATCTCCTGCAGCGAATAACTGTCATAGTCTGTAAAATTAGCTTTGACATGACTGTCCTGCAAATCGGCAAAAACTCCACAAAAACCCTCCCCGTTCCTACCAAAACAGTCAGGCACCCTTACTTAAGACTGAGGAGGATTAGGAACTGACATAACAAAACATGGCGGCCAGAAAACATGGCAGATTGATCTCACGGTCGTGGTTTCTTCGCCTACGGGCTTTCCATAATGGCATCGAGTTAGAGGAAACATGGCAATATATTTTGGCTTAGAGAAGAGATTAAAGCTCAAAAGACGAAGGTCATTTTGGGCTCTACGGACTCTATAAAGCTTCGACTCGATATCGCGAGCTGAGCAAACTGTACCCGACACAAGCAAATCATCGGAAGACGGGACTTGAAATGTAGCTTAATTGCGAAAATTACAAAGAAACAGTGTGCTCACAGAGCGTGAAATGAAGGTGAGTTTTACCGCTCGAAAGAAGAATGAAGGACTCGAAATACTGTACCGAGCTACGGTTAAAACGATGTCTTTAAGTCATAACTACAACTAGCGAGCTGGACATTTTACCGGTTTTTCGTCAGGAACAAGTAATTATGCAATTTGTGATCTCTCCCATACATTTTCCTTTATTGATCTGAGAGAGAGCCAACGGATTGTGTGCGTCAATGCGCATGCGGGGCGGCCATCTTGTCCGATATTTCTGCCAATGTCTCCTTGAGCGCCGTGACCACAGGTGTCAGTATTGCTACTACTATTGTCTGTACTATTGGCATCAACAGCGTTATTTGTGTCATCAGTGCACCTTGCGTCCTTAGGATCAATATCCTCCACTACTTGCAAAGCATCCCTGTCAGCTTCGTTGCATCGCCAAAGAGCAGAGACACAGGAAGAAAGGAAGAACAATACTTTCCGCTTCAACACTAGCCAGTAAATCAACAACATCAATTTCCCTGGGACTGTCCACGCAAGTCCACCCAAATGAGCGATTGTCATCGTTATTTTGGAGATTATAATAGGAGTGGAGATTCTGCAAGACAAAGTACTGAGTTTACATATTTTACAATACATCGACTCAAGTTTGAGGCAAAAAAACGACGCATGGAGTGGTTCAAGCTGACGTTTCGAGCGCTCGTCCTTTATTGGAGTAAATAGAGACATGGGTGGAGCCCGGAGGGTGGGGGACTCCCATATAAAAAAGGACGGGAATGTTCGTAGAACCTCTTAGGGAACAAAGTCACAGGTTTTGGTACCGTTTAGGGTGCTCAACATCAAACTCTAGCATTTTTGTGTGACGTGATACTGTTTAGGGTCGGGTGTCTGTTGAACGAACTTTTATTGTATGGGTCACTGCAGCCCCATAAAAACTTCAAATTCTTGGTATGCTTTTAATGATACCTTTCAGAGGTCAAAGTAAGCTCGAGCCACGCCTATTTTGGTACCTCTTAAGGGTCAAAACGAAAGTTCCCGACGAGCATCCCCGTCCGTAGACACTCACCCACAGATTATTTTATTCAAATCATTTTATTACACAGCAGCAGGTTCAAGAGAATAGATGGCTCACCATCGCCCTTCTTCTCCTGAGCCACTCTAGCAAGTTTCCATGTGGTACATACTCAAGGATCAGCTGTAGTGGTTCAGACAAAGTGACAGCCAATCATACTGATGATGTTCCTGTGTATTCCGATTGTCTTCATCAAGTCAATCTCCTTAAGAAATAAATTCTTGTCTTCCAATGTGCTCTCAGCTGCAAAACGCGTAAAAGTTCGTCGCGATACGCTTTACAGTTTTAGGAGATCAAACACAGAGTTGATAACAGTATTACGCCTCTTTATGCAAGAGATAGGTGCAGTTCGATCTATAACGTCGCCGCGAGGATTATAACATACATACATACATACACACACACACCAAAATATATATATATATATACAGTCAACCCCGAAAAGGTTGTCCAGTTGAAATATATATAGGCAATTATATATATCACGTGACCACTAAGAAACACCGTATAACTACGAAGAAATACATTAAGTCAGCATGTTTATATATTTTTATGGTTGCCAGTCATTAGAATGGTAAAACCAAGAGAATTTGGGTATTTCCAGTTTAAAACACGATAGTTTTAGATGGTCACGTGACAGATATATTTGTATATTTATATATTTAGACTGGACAACCTTTTCGGGATTGACTGTATATATATATATATATATATATATATATATATATATATATATATATATATATATATATATATATATATATATATATATATATATATATATATATATATATATATATATATATATATATATATATATATATATATATATATATATATATATATACATCGGTGCCACTGATTGTTTGACCTTCATGGCACCGCGCCAAAAGCACGGGCGTGCACAATAAAGTTATGAAGCACGCTTTTCAACCAATCAGAGCGTGGCTTATATCATGACTAAATACCGTATTAGTGTACTTACGATAGTCATCACTTCTCACTCGAAAACTCAAACAAAGGAAAAGTAGAACTTGACAGTGTAAAGACTTCATCTGGCCCCCAGCAGTGTTCCTTCCTTCTCACTAATCTATAGTCAACTCCACGTGCACGGAATCATGAAAACAAATTAATTTATGACAAATAATTTATTCATTATGATAATCTAAGCAGGTGGTGCTATTTGGTACGTAAGATATTCAATTGGGGAATATGCGTGTCATGTTAGCAATACAGCTTTAGGCGGACAACACGATATATTAAAATTTACAAACGCGTCAGCAAGTCGCTGGCAAACAGCCGTCGTGTTTGATAATCTGCATGGTGATCTTACTTTAAAAACAACCAATTTGAGATCTAAGAACCACATGGCATCTTTTTCTTCATCTTCCATTTTCTTTCGGCCAATATAAATTTTTTTTTTCGACAAGTGTGTGGAAAACAGTTTAGGGTTTTAATGGAATTAATATTATATCCTCCTACTATAATCCGGAGTAAAAATTCTTAACACTAATTTATTTCCCACACATTTCCGTTCAATCGAAAATAATTTTTAGAAATCGTGTTTCGCGATTCGCAACGTCGAACTGCGAAGAATTCAAAGTTTCAAAGTAGCACTGCATCACAGAGTTCGAAGTAGCAATCGCGAGTTTCAAAGCAGCGAATTGCAAGTTCAAAGTTACGAATCGCTGAGGCAAAACAAAAGAATTGCATGGCCCTGGGCACCGTAGATAACTACGATTAGATTTCATAACGTTGAACTCTGTCCACTGTTTTGCATATTTCAATTAGGGCGCGTTCGTTTGGGACTAAACAACAAATTTGTTCATAACATGACGTTGCTTTTTCGTGTGATACGAAGGAAAACTACTCGCTGTGGCTGCTCGGAGAGGTACCGGAGGATCAGGAACGGAGGCCTTCTTCTTTTCCCAACACCAATTTATTGACTTCAACTAGAGTTGCAAGTTGCCAACTCTAGAACTAACTGTAAACTCTGATGAAAAGGGTGTGCTTCGCCTTAAGTAGTGATGCTTACGTACATGACACTTTTGGCCGTCAATCACTACTTCGAGCCAATGATAGACTAGCTTACGTCAGAACTTGACTACGAAGCAGCAGATGTTCAATAACATACACACTAAGGAAAAACCTTAACTTTAGCTTTTTAAACTGGTTACGCGTAAACGGAATAAGCTAGATTTAAGAACAGTGGTAAAGTAAATTACGGGCTACTATCCAGTGTAAAAATTATAAAGTCTTAAGCAGTAAAAACCAGTAAAAGTACCTAACAACGAATATTAGAAAATCAACATTACGTAATGACGCTGTTCCAGGTAGGCTCCGCCTCTAAGGAGAGCCAGAACTTGGTCGTAAACAACTTAATGGGATTTTCACACTTTCCAGATTAAGTACAAGCTAAACAATAAGGTTAATTCCAGAAATGCAAATATACGCTAAACTCAGCCAGAGACTAATTTAAATAACGAACACTTACTAAGCTCTGGCCATTTGTGATTGGCCAAAAGGTAAAAGGTCATTAGTACTAAAGGTAACGGAGATTAACTAACGTGATCGGTATCAGTAGCAGGTGGACATAGTAATGAAAACTCTAAATAGTATTAAAATTACACTGTGAAGTTGATCTAAATAGTTGAGTGAGTAAATACTAAATACTAAATATTACCCAAAATATAACCCATAAAAGTTATAGTAAAATAGTGGAAATCTCTTCCGTAACACGTGGTTAGTATTTAGTTTTGACATTGCTATTGTCCTATAATGTTTGTTACTTTGTTTATGTTACTACTTGTTGTTGTTTTCTTTTTTTTTTCTCGTGCATGGTGGTTTTTTGTTAACTGTCTTGTACGAGATCCGTACTTTTAATTTTAAATTTAATGTGTCACCAAGCTAGATCAACTTTTTAGTTGTTTCTAGGTTAACAAGTACTTCTGAAAGTAATGTATTCTTTTGTTACTAAAGCAAGCTTCCTCGTATTTTATGGGGTCCCGCTATAGTTACTATTATTCTGTAAGTGAATAAAAGTTGTTTTCATAATTTGCATCTGTTGTTCCAAGTCTTTACCCGCCTCTCATAATAATTAGCCTTGCGCTATTTAGTGCTTATATTTGTACACAATAGTAGAAAGCTCACTGGTAATCATTAAACATATAATAGCTTTCTATCTGTTCAGTTTTTGACACAGACTATGAAAGGTACACAAATGCAGGTATCGGTTGCTTTTTATGTATCACAGCTTGTACATAGCGCGCGAAAGGTCAGAGGGGGTCTTGGCACTAGACAATCTCGACCCAAACCCCTCTCCGACCTTTCACACTCTTGAAGGAAAGGCATGCCGCGCATGCGCACTAACTCATCTACCAACCCAGGAAGGATCCCGGATTAGTTTTACCTGGAACAGTGTGTCAACCAATCTGCATGTGAACTGGATTTCTTTAGTCTGTAAACTCATCAAAAGAACGCTCTGGCAAAGAAACGACGCTAGAAATGTCAGCCGCAACACATTTTTTACATCTTCCAGCATATCCACATAAAGTTCGATAACATTTTGCGTTTTACCTTAACAGTCTAAAATTAATTATTTACAGTGGCGTCGTCTGTGGTCCGGGGTCTTCATAATCGTCCACACAGGAAATGACGTCATGTTCTTGCCTTATTAGCTCTATATACGGCATGTCCTCCTGCATTGTCGTCTCCAGTCTCTCCCGAATTTGTGTAAAGTTCGGTCGCTCAGCTGGGTTCTCTCTCCAGCACTGCCTCATGATGTCATACCTGTATTTTAACAGCATTTATTTTAAAACTTACAAACTTGAAAAAAAATTAATCTAAATTTTTAAGACGGTTGGCCAACGCGATTCGAAAGCTTGGGTCAACTTGGTAGTCCATTTGTTTGTTTGTTTGTTTGTTTGTCCGTTTGTCTTATATCGCATGAAAGTCACAATATTTCCTCGATTAAGAAGCATCTTCTCACTTACATTTAACTGGTGCTAGTAACTTTGGCTTAAATTTGTTATATTTCGTTATATACTTATGTTGTTTGCTTATAAATTTAAACTTCCCTTGAAAATGTTACGGGAACTCCCACTACCAATCGGAATATTTAGTAGGAGAACAGGGCTTTCACTTTCAAGAACATTTTGATTGAGGACTGCTTCGATAAAAAGATAACCATTTTGTTCAAACTGATTTCCAAACAAATACTTAACCCCTTCACTCCCACGCTCAAAATACAAATTCATCCAACCATAAAATAAAAACATGTGTGAATGATAAAATGAGAATTAATGTTATAATCAACTGTCATTTGACCAAAGTATCATATGCCAAATTCTCCATACTGTATTATATATCTCTGGTAAGAGACTGAAAAGAGAAAACTGAAGTTGATCACTCTTGGGAGTGAAAGGGTTAACATGCTATTGCGTCACGTGTAGTTTCACTCAAAAAAAATTAAATCAAATGTTTAAAAACAACCAGAAAGAGTGTAAAGGTCTTCGGATAAATGCCAGAAGACAGTTTGTTTTCTTTGCTTATGCGTTTGCTACGCAATCATCTAAGCAATTATTTGGCTATTTCAGAATAGTTCCTTCGAGAAAGATTTTACTTACAATTCATCGGAACACATCTCTGGCTTCTGCAAGCGATACCCAGATTTCAGAAGCTGGCTGATTTCCCTGTTGTCAACTCCAGCATAGGGTATAACACCTACAAATAAAGTGAGCACAATTTATGATGATGAGCAGTTGAACACGTGGACATGCAACGTATAGAGACTTACCGAACGTGGTTATCTCCCACAAAAATATTCCATAGGACCATCTGTAGGGAGATAAGAACAATGTCTAAAAGTTATCCGTATTAAAATGCACCCACCACAAACTGGCGTACGGTTTTGTTTTTGTGTTAAGGTATCAGGATACCCTCGTGAACGACATGCGTTCAAACCCATTTTTCGCGCTAGTGTTACATTTAACTAATAATAAAGTATATATTTTCTGAAAGCTCAACAATCACAGATTTAGGTTAAAGCTTTATATTTTTTGAATTTGCTAAAGAAAGAAAGTTATCAGCTTCCGAGTGAATTTTGACCCTGCCTCATTAAAAAAGCCTAATGTCACTTGGATTTTACCCGATTTGATTATTTATTGTTTCAGCCTACTGTTGACAAAATGAAGAAAAAAAAGGTGTCTCCGAATTTTGATATCTTGTCCATATACAAAGTTATTGACTTTTAAAGTTGGCCGATCATATTTCTAGCTACGCGCAAGACAAAAGTGGAAATATCTTCCGAACGAAAACAAAGAAATAAAATCGGAGACACCTTTTTGTAGCTTTGATATTGATTCACATATTTGCCAAGTTTCAAGCCAATCGATTAAAATCCATTGAAATGCAGGTTTCCGAAAGAAACACTTTTCCGCGTTTTGAAAACACCGAGAAAAACACATTTAAAGATTCTGACCAGGGAGCCGGAAACCTGTTTACATATCGCCTCATCTGTCAGCAATCTGTCAAAACACCGCAGTTAGTGCTTTCGCATAGAGGCTTTCCAGGCATCTTGTAGGTAATTGAAACACGCAGCACAAAAGACCGCCATGTATAACTACGGACATCAATGCTTCGTTCGGGTAAGTTTCGCAACATCTATTTTCCCTTCACAGTTGCACTCACCACTCAACACCAATTCAACCTTTTGCAGCCACAGTTGGAATTCGGAATGAGTTCAAGCAAACGACAAACTCGTTCTAAAAAGAGAGCTGCGAAAAGCAGGAGTGCTCTTGAGCCACCACATCGAGCATGGTCCACGTGCTGCTCAAGGCTTATAAATCGGCATTGTGCAAGAATCACACGTTGTGACATTTCGTCGCTCACGTGGTTATATTTAATTTGTTTCAGCGTAAACATAGAAAAGCGTTCACAAAGGCGTGCAAGGAAAGATTTCTTGCGGCATTTCGTTATTCTTGCAGATTTGCTGTTAGTCATGCGTTACCGGTCGCGCGGCTAAAATTTGTACTTTATTGTTTTGCATGACTGACACACAAGCCGCATACTGCGCAGTTACGGGTGATACTAACGATCTGTTGACAGGTAGCTTCCGGCGAGAGAGAGAAAGATAAAATCCTTTCGTTTAAATATCTCGGGGAAAAAAATAGGTATCCAAATTTTCTTTTCAGAAACACAAGGTAAAACATGTAGTAATTTCGTTAAGCCAAAAAAACATTTTTCGAATCTGGCAAAGTCCGGAGGGTATCCTGATACCTTAAATTGGCCGCGTTCCTTTAGTGTTTGCGCAAGCCTAGTTTACTCTCTGTTGTTATTGTTGTTGTTTACTTGCACGTCGCTTTTTGTTGTTGATGTTGTTTACTTTCACGTTGCTCTTTGTTGTTGTTATTGTTTTTTACTTACACGTCGCTTTTTGTTGTGAACACAAGCTCCTGCAGCGTCTCGGGAGGCATCCACTTTATTGGAATCTTCTTTCTGTGTTTGATCTCATAAATTTCTTCATCCAAATTGCGAGTCATTCCAAAGTCGGTAATCTTGACGGTTCTGTTATCACCAACAAGAATATTTCTTGCTGCCAGATCACGGTGGACAAAGTCCCTCGCAGACATGTATTCCTAGAAAATGAGCCAAAACGTCTATATTCAGAAGCGTTTCTAATGTTTGTGACTTTATACTACTTTTAAGGGGGCATTTTTAACGAGGGGGAGGAGAGAGGGGGGATTATAAAAAATAATCAAACTAAAGACATGTAACTGGAGCTGGTCCTTGCACAAGCGCTTTAAAAGCACAGGAACTTAACTTTACGACTATAAGCTATCAATATTATAATAAGATTACAAAAAACTGGTCCATGTCAATAAAATTGTGCATGTGCAAAAATCGGGGACCCAAAATAAATGTGAAACATAACCGACATTCGATAAGTTAAGATCTTTAACTTTGCTTCTTAAAGAGAGGAAAAGAGCGTACCATGCCTTGGGCGACTTGCCAGGCAATGCTGAGCAAATCAGTAAATCTCACAACGTCAGTTTCGTCTGGGTGTTTCTTTGCTGAGGAGCAGACCGAGTCGTTTTCGCTCTTATTTTCCTTGATAATCCTTAAGCTGGAAGTCTTTGTCCTGATGTGTGTCATCTCAATGGCATCTATGTTCACAACAGGAACCTCGGAATCGTCCATCGTGGCAAGATTTATGCGTCCAGAACAAGTTACTTCCTGGGTAGGGGAAGGGTGGTCCCTGGCAAAAGCAGCCTCATTGCCGTCATCACTTTGATCTTTAAGAGCGCTGAGACCCTTGGGCTTGCATGGGTCACTGCTACGCCAGTCGTTTGTAACATCCCCACTGCAACTATCATCTGTAGCAGCAACACATTGAAGACTATTTTGGTCGAGCTTTTCTGCACCAGTTGCCACGGAATTGTCCTTATGATTTCCGTCAAAATGACACTGGGGTTCGTCATCCTTCTTTCGAATATTTTCATAATAATTGACAATCTGTGAAACGAGGAAAAGTATATAACTCTTAAACATGGTCTTGAAACGAAAAATACTCGATAAAAATATGTTATGAAGTAAGTAATGTAAACAATGTCAAACACTGTCTAGTTCAACTCCTGTGAGTAGTTTTATTCTTAACTATTTTTTCTAGCTTTTAGAAATGAAGTGTCCTATTTATTCTGTTCGAGTGTTCAGTTCAACAGGTATCTACCGAGAGCTTCTCAGACTAAAATTTCCAGCTTTGTTAAATCAAACACAAAACGTTTTTGAAGAACAAAATATTGTTGTATTTTTAATAGGTGCAGTCGTTAGTTTATTATTGATTCATGTGCCCCGGATAGATACGCGGCGCAATAAATTTTGAAACATTCCTTTTGGCTCCACTCTCCACTCGTCATCTATTCAATCAATCATTAGCTCACCTTCGCCCTTCTTCTTCTCAGCCACTCCAGCAGGTTTCCATGTGGTACATACTCGAGAATCAGCTGCATTGGTTCAGACAAAGTGACACAACCAATCATGCTGACGATGTTCCTGTGTTTTCCAATCCTCTTCATCAAATCAATCTCTTTCTCAAACAATATCTTGTCTTCCAAAGTGCTCTTATCTGTAACATTGAGAAAGGGTTAGAAAATAGACAAAAAGAATAGAAAATGACTAAAAGTTCACTCTCAAACAGAGATTCGTCGCTCACCTCGCAATTTCTTGACAGCTACGGTAATTAGCTCGCAAGTTAAATCCCGAGAAACGATCATTCTCTCCAGGGTAGCTTTGTGAACTTTACCAAAAGCACCCTCTCCCAGTTCTTCCAAAAAGGTCATGTTTTCTGGAAGAATTTCCCACTTGTCAAAAACTTCAATCGTTGATCTGGGTTTTCTTTTCCTGAACAAAAGAAGTCAAAACAGATCATGGGACATGAAATCAATGTCTTTAATGAATGTCTTATATTATTCTCTTTGAAAGCATACAGTGTAACATGTTGTATATATACAGTCTTGTGTAGAGAGGAGAACCATATAAACCCGTCAGGGCTTTTACGAGTAGTCCCCCTTTTATCATATAAAATTATTATTAGACTAGCTATAAAGTTATCTTAGCTAGAAAAGCCTGCACCTGACAGTAAACAAGAGGAAGCGTGATCCTTGCTTTTCAATCATGTCCAATTTAATTGATTTCTTACCCTCCTTCTCGTCTTCTTCTCTTGATGACGAAACAAGCTGCAAAACAGCTGATTACAAAGAACAGAAAACAGCCCACAACAATGGTAGCTGTACCTGCAGTAAAAAATAGAATTAGTAGCACATTTTGAAATATTCTTCTTGGAAGTTGGAATAATAGTGTGATGTTTATCCATTGTACAGAGTCATCCCCAGTCCTCATCTTGGTGCTTTACTGGTTTCAGTCTGCTTCGCAATCTAGACTAAATACGATGACTGTCGATTGCTTTTGGCTTTGCGTCTGCTGCGCTTCCTGATTGGTCCAATAATACTAAAAATAGGCCAGTTGATACCTGCGAGGATCTACAGGTAGCCCAAGTTGCAACCACTACGGTGGAAGCGGGATCGGTATTTAGCAGCTCTCTTGGCCAATTAGGAACAAGAAGTCCAATTTCGATTTTTTCACGCAAGAAATTAAGTGGAGATGCAAAACCAATCGCAAACTACTTTGAATTCTAGTTGGTTGAAAGTGTCTTCGTACAACCTTTCAGATTGGCAACGTCTATGTTTTTTCTTCCTCCTTTGGTCTGGTCTTTCTCATCATTTATTACAATTGGTCATCTTCGGAATCAGTGATTGACGGAATCACGACTAACGTCGTATCAGTACCAGATGTAAAAAATATCCAAGAAATTTACCAGATGCAAGTTTTACCAAATATAATCCATGTCTTATATGCTTTGTCTGCAATATTTTAAAATAGAAAACTTACCAAAATAACTGCTGTCCTTAGGATCCGATCGCAGATCTGGGAGATAACCAAGAAAAGTGATCTAACGGGGTTACTTTTTTCGGGTTTCAACTCAAAGGAAAAATACAGAATATTGCTATGATTCAAACCTCACTGTTTCATGTTGACAAAAACTGAACTGTTTCTATTTAAAAAATGGCGTCTATAGATAAAACACGTGATCGGGTTTATTTACTGCGCCATTCTATGCCCACATTGCCAGAGATGGTGGACATTTTGAGCCTGCGCTAACTTGTCAGTGGTGTATCTTATTACACCAAGAATTGTCACTAAGGTCACTCCAAAACTTCACTAAAGCTGCACTATGTTAATGCAGAGATCTTACTTCTACTGAAAAAGCACTTTAGTGGCGAGTACAGTAAATGTGAATATTTTCCTGGAACTCCAAGCTCCATTCTATGTCTCCTCTTGTATTAAACAGCCATGACATCGCCTCGTCCAAATCTCCTGGCAAATTATTTAAATCGTGGCGGCCTGGGAGCTAAATTAAATCCCAGAAATCATTGCTAGATGAAGAAAAGTAAACATGGCGGCTGCTGTGAGATTGTGCAGTCATTGGGCTTCTGTTTCTCGCTTACCTCCGTAGTCGAACATGTAAACATGGCGGCCGATTTCACGATAAATTGCGGATAAAAGTACGTCTGTGGAAGAACTTTGGCGTGGAATTATCAGGCCTTTTACGAGCGATTTGAAGACATCGAACACTCTTGAACATATTCAGAAGCTGGCACTTGAACTACGTAGTCGTGCTCTCCCGTTAGTTGACGAATACCGGAAGCTATTTGAGGCAGATTATAAGGAAATGTATGAGAAAAGTGGAGAGAAACAGGCAGAGAATGCACTCGTCTCGGGAAGTGGGTAAGCCTCCGTTTCAGTACCTGCTTTTGTGTTATTTATGTTGTTCGATCGACACTCATCAAGTTTAGATGCTGGCACCGTGGAAATCTAATATGTATAATGATATATTTGCGAAAATTGAACATTCTCATACATTTTCTTATGCTGTATCGACGCCATTACGCTTGCATTGCGCACGCGCGTTCGCCATCTTGTCCACGATTTCTGGCAATGCAACAACCAGGAACTTAACTTCGTAATCAGTGATTGACGAAATCACGACTGACGTCGTGTCAGTACCAGATGTAAACAAGTTTTGTCGCGTGAAAACGCGACAGATGCTGGGACTTAAGTTTGGTGTGGCAAGTGTCCGCACGCACTATATGAATTGTTGAATAAACAATCTCTGGACTAGAGCGAGACTCCCAAGAGTGATCAACTTCAATTTTCTCTTTCAATTTCTCACCCGAAAAGATATTATACAGTATGGGGAACTTGGCTTTTGATTTACTCAAATGAACCTGATTAAACTATAAGTTATAATTACAACACTCGTACATTTGCTTCAAAAGGATGACAGAGTCTACATTTTGAGTTTGGGAGTAATTGCGTGACATATCTCATTTTCATGCATAATTGTTTTGACAGTTTGACTTCGAACATTTGTTTCTAATCGCAGGCCACGATTAATCTAGCCTGCGCTTCACTACTTACCTGTTTTTCGTCTTCTAAATTGCGTTTCTTCTACCAAGCTTTCTAAATTTCCAGTCGGCCTGTTTCATTCTGAGCTATTATCACCGCGGTTTTGACGAATTCACGGTTGCTTGATGAGCTTATGTTAAAGCTGAAAGACCCAGCCGGGCCCCACTTCAGCTTGTCGAAATGGTATCGTTTGATTATGTTTGCTTTCCTTCGCTTAGTTTTAACCAGGTGGACGAAGAAAAATGCGAAAGTGAATATAATGAACAAAAACCGCAAGAGCGCAAGTATACATCAACAAAAATCTCACGTTCATACTTTGAAACTCAGCCAAGAAAAGAAAGGCTTCCACGCCGCTTGCACGTGAACATTATCCAATCAAAATATAGTATTTTTGCTTACACGTCAATCAAAATTCAAAATCCTAGAGCTAGAGGGGACTTCTTTGACCAATTGTCATGATATCTACGCTGTGGTTTTCGGGTGAAAACAATTAATATATGCTGGGCCTAAAAATATCCAAGAAATTTACCAGATGCAAGTTTTACCAAATATAATCCATGTCTTATATACTTTGTCATCCAATATTTTAAAATAGAAAACTTACCAAAATAACTGCTGTCCGTAGGATCCGATGGCAGATCTAAGAGAGAACCAAGAACGGGGTTACTTTTTTCGGGTTTCAACTTAAAGGAAAATTTACAGAATATCGTTATGATTCAAAACTCACTGTTTTATGCAAATAAAGCCTGAGCTGTTTCTATGAAAAAAAAATGGCGTCTATAGACAAACCACGTGATCGGATTTCATTTCCTTAGCCACTCTATGCCTAAACGCTACAGCCAGGAATAAAAGGCCCATAGATACAGATTTTTTTGGTCTTGAATATTTCCTTTGCCATGCCTTGTAAACTTCTGTGAAAAAATAAACTAGTATTCTGAGTTTCAAAGCACCTGTTATGTTTAAAAATGTAAACCTGAAAAGTCGAAAGAAACTGTCTTTCAATTTGTGAGTTCGTGATGGGTTTACTGATTTTCACTGAGTGTACAGAACTTACACATTATTTACTTTTACTTCAAAAGTCCGCATTCAACTCAAATCATTGAGTAAATTAGCTTCTTGTTTCTCTCAAGTATTTTAAGTTGACATAACTGAGAGCTAGATGACTACGAACAAGCGGCGTGTTTACAAACGCCGAGCCGTGTGTACGCGCGTGTTAAAATCGATCGGCGATGAAGTACTTCTTGATGCTTTGTTTTTATGATAGCACAGCAGAAGACGCTGAAGCTATATGATCATTTCATTCTCAGAAATTGTAATATTTATGATTAATTGGTAAGAGGACTTCCCGCGAAGCGCGGTCGTCCGATTTCGTAATCACGAGTATGATTACAGACCAAATAGGATTCCACTCAGTCCTATTACCATTATTAATCACACAGCTTATACACGGATAATTTCGAAAATCATGATGAAAGCTTACCAATGACTTGAGTTAAAAGCCGACTCTCTCCAACAATGTTCTTTATGGCGATACCCACTTCGTGGCGCATTCCGCAGTGCAAAGTAAGGTTATAAGTTGTAGCTGTGACATCGTCTATGTAATGTTGAGTCCAATTTTCTTGAACACCATTTTCCTGCAGACCTCTGTAGTGAACTACGTAGCCTGTGATAGGACAGGTCGTGTTTGGTGATGCCCACAGCAGTAGTACTGTGCATCCTTTAACGTCGGTGTACATGGATCGAACTCCATCAGGTAAGTCTGAAAAAAGTGGAAAGATAAAATAATGTTTGAGCCCACGAGAAGTCAGTTTCCAACACGAAAATATTGGAGAACAGAACATGACGTATCTCTATTTTAATTAAGTTACAGTAGAAGCCCGCTTTCTCGAACTCAAACTCAATTTCCCTTGGAAATGAACTTGGTGGAAATTTCCTGCTATCTCGACCTATTTCTCCCTTCCCTTGACAGTTCGAAATAGCGGGGTTCTACAGTAGTTTTGGAATGAGCATTTGACATTAATTAAAAGTATTTTGAATAAGCATTGTTTCAATATTCAATTAGAGAAATTGATACTTTGCCAATGTTATTCAAATGAGCTGCTGTAAATGTATACACACAGTACAACCTGTTGGTTCCATCCTTATAACTTCTGGAGCTGATGATTCCCTTTCCTCGCATTCGTTCGTAGCAGAGACACGAACCGTGTAGTTTTCTCCCACCTTAAGGCCCGATATATTTAATTCTTGAGAAAACACTGGTGCTGAGTAATTCTTAATCCACTTGCCCAAGACCTCTTCTTTAATAGCGACATCCACCTCCGTGACCTTTGGACCTGACTGGATCAGGGGAGGCTCCCAGGAAATTTTGATAGTTTGGCAATCATGTGGTTTTATTTCCTTGATTGTCACTCCAAATGCATCTTCTGTTTCTATATGGGAGGTCAAGAAATATTTATACTAATCCTCAGATGTACATCCAAATTCATATCCTGGCCGCTGTGCAAGGTGGTGGGTAAATCTTTCAGTTAACATATAGTACAGTTGCAATTGCAATTGCGTCTTAATTTGTACAGAAGATAAGAGGAAACGTTTATCTAATAAGCGAAAAGCAATAAAACAAGACAAAGCCATACAAATATTCTTTCCTTTTCCTTCATTTGTGAAATCAAAATGAAAGATCTCGAAAATAAGGTTGAGCATTCTTTCCAGGTAGCCGCAGTGTTTATCTGACAACTAGCAATGATCATTTAAAAAAGTGAGTACAAAAGGCGCTTGAAAGCAGCAAAAACGCACGATGTGCCTATGTGTGCCGTCTCCGAGGTAAACAAATGAACAAACGAAGAAGCAAATGGATTCACATTGTTAACTGAATAACTGAAACAATACCCACCAAACCTTCTGGTTGGTTTTGATATTACCAAAGTGAATCAGCCCCATTTTTAATGTGCTTACTTTTCGTTCGGCAGCACTTGAACGTCTCAATACAGATAATCTCGTTGCAGTAGCTTTTGTAAATCCCCGCCAAGTAGAACCCTTCTTTGCAGAAACTCCAGCCTTTGTCATAAAATGTCAGTGAAACGCCGTGATCGTAGCAATTTCCCCAGCTTTTAGGATGATCTACGGGTTTGCAGCACCTTCCAGTTTCAATGTTGTGCAGCCACTGATCGTTACTTTTGTAGAAACCTTGAAGGAAACGCCCAGAGGGACAGGTGGCCCATACGTTATATCTGGAGTGTATAAAACAACTATTACAACATGCAAAAAGATAAGGCAAAATGTAACATCTTTTAGAGCAAGACATATTTGAATGTTAACGTCGAAGTCATTTCTTGAGGGGATTTACCTGTTTTCTTTCATTTAGGTTAATGAACAGATCCACATTAATTTTTGATTCGATTATGAATGAAATGAAAAACAACATCTGGAATTTGTCCAAAACATATAAATTTGTAAAGCTAGCTCAAATAACTGAAATGTAATGCGGCGTGAATGGCGCTTGTTATATGAGTACCTAAGATTTTCGAACAAACCTAGCCAGAAGTGCCCTATTT
Organism: Plumapathes pennacea; assembly: GCA_964036295.1. Classification (NCBI taxonomy): domain Eukaryota; kingdom Metazoa; phylum Cnidaria; class Anthozoa; order Antipatharia; family Myriopathidae; genus Plumapathes; species Plumapathes pennacea. The sequence goes on along the minus strand of OZ038463.1, from coordinate 24,152,027 downwards.
TTTTAAACTACACTGAATCATTACGTTATAGACAGACTAGGGTTCCAACTGAGACAACATCATTATCACGAATCAAACCATTTTTCAAATGAAGTCAATAAATATTATTAATAATATATTATTATAATATGATTAAAGCGTGTTGCATGGTTTGTGCAGTGATTAATACAAAAACAAGACGATAATTTTACCTGTTAAGTATCAAAGACCAGTCGACATCTACACAATCTGAATCTTGGTCTGTGTAAGGTTTCGGTGCACTAGAGCACCCTCCGTACTCAATCAGACGCAGTAGCTCATGCGATCCTGGCACATACGCGCTTCTCCACATGCCCTGTAGGTATTGCTTGTCGGAGTTGCATGTTACCCATACATTATTTTTATCCAAAATCTGCCAGTTGGCGATTTTAAACTTAGGAGAAGCTGATTCTGTAATGGGAAATAAATAAACCTTATTAACCGCGTGCGCAGTGCGTACCGTAAGTTACGGACCGAGGAAAGACAAAATTCCATAAATTACCGCACTGAGGTTTATTAGTAAGTTATTCACTGCTAAGTCGATCAATCGGAGCATGCGTACAATCTGTTTTGTATAATAAAATACGTTATTTCCATCGAATTGTAGTTATTACTGTTGTCTCGTGTGCTCTTGCGCAATTTGATGTGCGAATGATAGTCAATCTGGAAAATAGAACAAATATTTCAATTGCAGCAGGAATTTCGGAAATGGCCCATACAAAATCCGGTTTGTATTCACTCTTATATTAAGATATCATTATTCTTTGTCGTTGAGCGCTTTTCAAATAACAGTCAAAAACCAAAACCAAAACAATCACAGAGCCAAACAATGAGGCGAGCAAAAACACGTCCGACCAATTAGAAGTACGAGCAAAACCAAAACCAAGTAATTGCGATTGGTTTACTGACCAATCAGCAGTGCGAGAACATGCCATCGCCACCTACTTTCCTGCGTGAGAATATCGCAACCAGGTTTCGTTTTTGCTCTTGATTGGCCAGAAATGTTGCTAAACTTGTTAGGATCATTCGAAAAGCGTAGCAAACGCAAAACCAAAGTAATCACACGATTACTTTCTGTTCAACAGTCATGCGAAAACGTCACTATTTACCTAATTTGAGTAATATCAATCTAAGGCGGTCTTCGTCCTCGCACTTATGCCAGAAGTGCAGGTCAACACCATCTTCTGCTAATCCACCCCTTGGATGGATGCAGTATCCTGTCTTTCTGTTTTGAAGCAGCCTAGTAGGTAATCTTTTGTTTAAGACAAAAACAAAGTATGTCAGGTTCAGTTCTGTATAAACGTTGTAACACTTGTGGACGCAAACTATGGTAATGGTGAGGATTGAGTGGAGTTTGATAGAAGTGTGTTTGATAGAAGTGTAGGTTGGCATTTTACGTGTTCTTTTGGCAATCAACCATTTTCGGTTTAGTTTGGTTGATCAACTATTGCAACCCACTCGGAACCCGGTTGAAAACGATGGTAGCAAGTTATGCAAAATGATATTAAGATGGCAAATAGCCTCGTACCTGTTAAACTTGGTAATCTCTGGGTCACAGCCGTTCTTTCTGAGAACCAGGCTATCATACACGGCTTTCTCTTCTTTTACCAAAATAACAAAAGAAAGAAAAATACTGTTAGATGTGAATATCAAACCTGCCATATTTGGTCCAGATACAAATACACTGGATAATAAACTTGCCGCTTCACGTAACTCTAGGTGAGTGTAAATGACGCTAACTTGCATTGAGTTCGGCTTATGAAAAGTTCGGCACCGGAACTGGGCCTTAGCAAGGATATAAACATTATATTTGTATGGGTATCTACAAATAATGACAACCAGAAATATCATCCAGGATCAAGCTATGAATGATACTCAAGCCACTACAGAACAAAATTCCTAACTTGACAAAATAAAGGCAATGCGCACCAAAAAAAAAATGCGAGACAAGTTGCAGGAAAAGTTGTTAGAAGAGTCTCCTGTTTTTCGTGTGCGTGGCCTTACTGCAACGTGTAACATGTACTTTGCAACTTTTCTCGCAATGTTGTCCTCAGCGTTGTGAGACAAGCTGCAGGGAAAATTGCCTCGTGTGACATGACCATAACTAATATTAGGGATACGCATAAGAAATAAACCTAAATTCCGAGAAAAAACACGTGGGGTCATCGTCACACCTCAGGAAAAAGATAAAACGTGTTTATACAGGTCTGGTAATATATTATGTTTCGTAGTTGAATGCAAAAGATTAGCGCTGGACGAAGCAGAGTAAAATAATAATAGTAATATAATAACATTTGTTACTTTGTATATTTATAATGAAAGGGAATCTCCTTAGAAAAGCTTAAACAAGCTTGCAGAGATCTCCTGCTGCTAAATATATAAACAATAAACTACTTTTGGCGAGGAAATATGCACGGATAATTGTCCGAGGATATTATCTGTTCCGAGAAGCGAACAGTTGCCCGAGAGCGAAGCTCGAGGGCAACTGTGAGCTTCGAGGAACAGATAATGTCCAAGGACAATTATCCGTGCATATTTCCGAAGCCAAAAGTAGTTTATTGTCTTTATTATCCTTCAAATATTTCCTCTCGCAGCGCAAATAACGGCGCGGAAACTGTAATGCTTTTTTAGTGCTTTCTGGAACTGCATTTTCGACCAATAAATTGATGTCCTCCTCAGTAGTCGTCTTGTAATGATTTTTGTGACTAAACAAATAGAACTGTGTTCGGATATTGTCAATAAACAGCGTTAATTCGCCAGGCGGGGGTTATTCGCTGATAACGTCCGCTCACGAGCGGACGTTATTCGGTCACGTGTCACGATTCTACCAATCACGCGCGGGGGGAAATATTTGATGGGTCATGATTAAGATTAGGCAAACGGTTGTAAATGTGTGGCAATAAAGATTGATTGATTGATGATAAAGATAATGAGTTAAACAGACCACCTGCTGCAGTACCTTGAGGACAAACCATCATGTTGCTGCACTTATGAACTATGATGCTGTCAAAACCAAATCGGAATTGCATTTCTTCGTCTGTGCAGTTCCATTCGCTTCCTTGATCTCGAAAAACTAAGAGCACTCCCTCAAGTTTGGTTTGGTTACAGCTCTTCACTTTGGGCTCTACACAGAGATTGTTGACAGTTCTAATCGGAGAATCCCCACAAGCATCTAAGAAAAAAGGAAAATGGTTAAAATGAGTATTTCGCTATCAGTAGGTTTGAACGCAATCCTACAAAATCTTTTTTCTTTTTTGTCATGTTTCTATTCTGACAGGTGTTTCTTTACGCAGCGCCTTTTGCGGATAATAAAAAAAGATGTGAAATAAGTGTTACCACCAGATTCCTGACTTGCAAAGTGTTTGTTCTTATGATATACAAACCCAAACGAAAAGCACGCGGTGCATAGCGGAGTAGACTTTTTTGTACATCTTTTCTATTGTATAGCCGTCGTTCACACTAATCCATTTTCGTTTGAGAAAGAATACTTTTTTGTGCGTATTGTTTTCTGTCCACAATAAAACGATGACTTTAAATCGAAGGTTTTTCAATAAATCTCCCAAAGTGGAGAGTTTCGAAAATGGATGCGTCTTCAAATAAAACAAATTAGAGTGGGTGACTCGGAAATAGAGGATTGGTATATGGACAGGCGCAAAGGGAGCTTTTTGAAATTGAAAGTTTTTGAAACGCATTAGCCTTAGTTTTCTAGCGGTTTGATTCTGTTTCATCGCTTTTCTTTTTAAACTATAACTAAATATAGCATCTACTCTCAGGACATCACAAAACTACAAACGCCAGATGCTAAGTGTTCTTCGTAACTAATTATGAAGTCTACTCACGTACGTGGCTTGAGACAACTCTAGCTTTGAATGTTGACAGTTTGAGCTGTTTATCATTTCGATCTTTTAACAACTGTGGTACAATAAACGCTGCCTTTACTTGCATCGTTTTCGAAAATAAAATTGATAACAACCTCTGCTGGACATTTTCTGGCTGCTTCAAAGGGCAAAACGGTTTACTTCAATCTGTTGCAATTAATTTTTAGCATTTGAAACTTATCCTCTTAGATTTTAGTAGTATCGGTAGAGCAAGTTTACACGTAAAACGAAAAAATAAAGGGGAAGATTCCATCCTCCTGCATATGCGTATGCTTCACAAATACGCCTGTAACAAAATCATGGTACTCACGGTAGACTTGTTCGCTTCTCACCAAAGAACACAAAGAAAGTATTAATAGACTGCCACAGTGAAAAGCGCTCATATTTTGCTTGAGCATTTTCTCCTTCTTGAAGTTAATTCGACTTTATATGTGGAGCGCGGAAAAATTGACCTGACTAGAAGAAATAAAGGCTTTAATTATTTTCACCAGGTGCTATATTTTATGCAAAATACTCAATTTTATGTAGTTTTCCTTCATTGCACTCTTAAGGCCCGAGGTTTATTAACTAAGGAGTGGGAAGGGTGTGGGGATGGGGTTGGGCGAGTTTGATCATTTTGATCTTACGACGCTATGCTTATGAATTAAAGGGCTAAACGGGAGGGGTGTATGGAATGTAAAAATTCACTATTCATCTTATCTAGTATTCCTTCATTCTTACTTGAATACTTCTAGTCCGTACTATCGTCGTGATACTCACGGTAGACTTATTTGCTTCTCACCAAAGAACACAAAGAAAGTATTAACAGACTGCCACAGTGAAAAACGTTCATACTTTGTTTGAGCCTTCTCTCCTTCTTAAAGTTAATTCGACTTTATATACGGTGCGTGGACAGAGGTCTGACTAGAAGAAACAAAGTCTTTTTATTATTTACAGGTGCTACATTTTATGGAAAATACTCAATGTTATGTAGTTTTCTCATTGCACTATCACCCCCTCCCTAAATGACCCCTTTCCAGCAGAATTTTATTTAAATGGCATCAATTGACTTAACATAGGCATACTATATATTAAATTATTTGTTACTAAATTATCTAGCTGCTTCTAATAATGTCTGTCGTTAATACCAAATATGGCAAACGTAACTTAATCTCCCTCAATTTTTAACTGATTGGAACGAAACTAACGGCATTTGAAAGGGCTCATGGAGGTCTAAAAAAGTGTATCTCAGTTTTTTTCTTAACTTTGATTCAAAACTTTTTTTATGATTTTTGAAATTTAATAATGTAAGAAATTTTCACAGTTTACATTAAAAAAAATCATAAAAGAAGTTTGAAGCAAACTTTTTTTATTCTGAGACACTTTTGTAGACCCACATTAGCTCTTTTATATGCTGTTGGTTTCGTTCTGATTAGTTACAAATTGAAGGAGATTAAGTAAAATATATATATATATAATATGACGTCACTGATTGCGCAATAGGTTCCCCCAAGCTCAATATCCATTTTGATATATTGCATGCCAATGTTTTATGTTACTTTGTTTTGTTTTTTTGTCAAGTAAAAAAATTAAAACCCGTATGGCTTATTAGGGGGTGATACCTTAAGGCCCGAGGTCAATCTTACATTAACTGAAGAGTTACAGATATGTATTTTGTGTACACTACATGGCGGGTTCACTTACATTTGCAGTGTATAAGCAACCGTTATTGAAATTCACAATGTAACAGGAACTACACTTGAATACTCTGCCTTACAAAGTCCATTGGAGCGCCAATACATTGTTGGCGCAATGCAATACTTTAGGTTGGTTGTGATCGTAATTACCTAGAAAGTTTGGATTGTATCCTCCCTTAACAGGCATCTCTTTCACGTATTTTTAGGTACTCATTGTTATGAGCTGTTCTCAGGGCTTTGAGAGAGTTCAGCGAGCCCCCAAATCTCATCGGAACTTGAGCACTTAAACCACGAAGGCATTCAGCCAAAACTCCAGCTTACTCTTGGATTCTGCGGCTGTCATTGCTGTTTTAGCACCAGTCACCATCGTTGTAAAGAAATTTTTGTTGTACTTGAAAACTTTGAAGTAAGCGCTTGCCAATTCCTGCATTTTGAAGTTTACCGTTTGTACGTTTTTCGCTACATCGCTACCAAAGTTAACTGGAAGTTTGGCAAACATAAATGGCATAGCGAACTCCAGTGTGAAAGCGTAGACATTGGTGTCGAACACAAGTTCCAAGGGTTTTCCAAATCCATTAACACTTTCAAAATAGGCATTAAACTTCTCTGTAAGAAACCCAGCATCTTTTCCAATGAGGCCAACGTCATAGTACGAGGTGCAAGAGGCGCTCCCATAAGGTTCAGGGTAGCACACTCCAGAATCAGGTATCGCTGTTTTGTGGTCACTCGTTCTAAGACAAGGAATCAACTTGTTACTGCTTTGCACGTAAATAATATGGGTCACTAAAAGATATCTAGCGGCTGTGATGTATAAGAGATTAATACAGCTATGCTCTGTACGGAATTCAGGTTTTCCTTTTGTAGTTTCCCAATCGTTGATTCGGTCAAAGATCTGTTTCACTCAACTTGCAGCGGCAATAAAACTCAGGGGTTCCGAGATCTTTTTTAAAATTGGGTTGCTGATCCACATATCTTTCTCGATATCTTTCACAAATTTGTAGCGATCTACAATGTTAGTTTTTATCCAGGTGAGGTCGGCTTGGTCCCTGGGGTCATTCAGACGCAATTTCGAGGCTGGAAATCTGTAAAATATAGAAGAAGTCTTTCATCGTTTATACAGCCCCCTGATTTTATTATTTTTCTATTGTGAGTTTTTTCTTGAAATCTGATTGGTTTAAGCTGGTACTATTACGAAATAATTGAACCCTTTCATGTAGGAAATAATCGCATAGTATAGTTATGAACCAGTCAAAATAAGAACAAGAATCTCCCTGAGATCCTTATTTTGTAAGTATTTTATGGGAAAGTGTACAGAATTCTTAATACATACGCCTCGTCATATGGTTGTTCTTGAATAAGTTCAGTGTAATTATCTGAAGACCATTCCAGCTGGTTCTGGACAATATCCTCGGCTACGGATATCGGGTAGAGTTCGTCTGACACCTAACATGAAAGCCATACAAATAGAGCTGCTTTAAAAATATTCATCAACTTTAATATTGCTTTAATTAGGTACGGCTTGTCTATTTTTGCTGCAGCATAACTCTCGGATGTACTGTTAAAAGTCAAAAAGCTACATTTTCTCCGAAAAACGACAAAAACTGTTGTGACCTACAAATTGGAAATACTAAATGTATAATGCTCTTCGTCTTATTTGGAAGAAAAATGAATTTCATTTGACCAAAAATTTCCATTTTACAAATGTTTTAGGTAAATTGTGATTGTGGTGAAATAAACGCTTAAAGATGCCCAAAGAAATATTAATGAACAGCTACCCTTGAAACACAAACCGCAAACTGCAGTAAAAACAAAATTTTACATCGGGAAGCCCAATCCACTTAGCTGTCCGGCTATCGAACAGTCTTACAGATTGTTTGTTGGTTCTGACAGACACTGGCCTTTACATCGTTTGACCGCAACATACATGAAAGAATCTGTGATGTTTATTAGCCTTATAGCGGCGCTAAAACCTCAACTTTTGGCTTCTACGCAACAGCAATGTAGCCCTCACAGCTCTCACAAGTGCGGCGCTTGAGCAAACTGTTCCCGCCATAATAACATGCATACAATAATTTCTGCATTCTGATTGGCTGAGCGCACGTCAATTTATCCCAAAATGTGAAATTAACAGTGCAGAAATTTGAAATTAAAAAAATGCCTACAGCTGGCGCGCGTACTTGCGAAGCCAAACAAAACAAAAGGGCATGTTTTCATTCCTCCAGGACGATTCCGATTCTGTTTGCGAGAAATTTAAAAGGATTGTGCGACGTATTATTGTATGCATGTTATTAACAAGTAATCACATGATCTCTTGTGCAATTTTGGAATAAATAAGCACTCGTAAATTTTTCAAAGACCACAAATTGCACTCGCGCGGCGCTCGTGCAATTTTGTGGTCTTTGAAAAATTTACTCGTGCTAATTTATTCCAAATTGCACTCGAAATCATGCGATTACCTATACTTTTTGCGTTTGACCGCTGTGTGACTGCAGGCAATTCATTAAAATCGTTTCTCCGGGTAGTCTTGGTGGTGTTTGCTGTTTCCCTACAAATACCGCCATGACTCTAGCCTGATTTTAATGTCGTTAGCTTTCATATTGTATTTAAGCTGTTGAGCTGATGTGAAACATATTATCTTTGAGTCGCTGGTTGGAACTAATCTACTTTGTCTGTCGGTCATTCAGCCTATGCCGGTTTAGTTCCCTTTCTTAAAGGAAACCCCGGGTGTTGGGGTAAATTGTCAATAATTAACTTGTTGGCAATATATAGTCTAAATTAAAATTTTGTATACTAAAAGGAGAAACTTTATTTTAGTTCATGAAAAAATCGTACAAACGTATAAGCCATTTTGAGATTTGAATTTTGCGGGCGCCGCGTCTTTTTGGATCTTGTGACGTTTTTAAACAAAACGGTTTGTTACTGATAACAGTTTCTTTCTTGGGTGTATTTTAACATCGACGATACAATACTTCTCATTATAAAAGAAATACAATTTTACTTTATAGTTCTCATATCTATTTAATTTACGACAGTCGCAAAATATTAACAAGTAAAAGTCATTGAATGTCTTACCGCACGTCCAGGAAACAACATGAACATCACGTAACTCAAAAAAATCAGCATTTTTGAAGTGCCTGCAAATTAAATGCACATGAAAGTTTATTTAGTTAGAGAAGAGAGGTGCATTCTGCAACTCTTGCAAAAAAAGTGTCTCAAGGGACTAGTCCCGCCCTATTTTAATGGGTATTTTAACTTAAACGAATCAGTGCACTTGTACCAGGGCCAAAAAAAAAATTCATTTGCCACACCTAAAGCTCGCAGTTGCCAGAAGATCTTTTTATTATCTAAGAGCAGTGGCGTACAACAACGCGTAGTAAAATCTATAAACCTTTTTCGTCCTCTTGACAATTTTGTACTAGTTTTAGTCAGTTTAAGTCTATTTTTTTCTATTTTAAGTCTATTTACTCATTTTCAATTTACTGAATTTATTTTTTATCTATTTTTAACAGGGCCTCCATTGATAACAGTGTTTTCACACTGTATAAATATTACATTATTATTACTATTACTATTATTATTATTATTATTATTATTATTATTATTATTATTATTATTATTATTATCACTATTATTATGTACTTGTAGCAATCGTATGATCACATTTTAGCAGTTTTAAAGCCATTTAAAGTACACTGATATAAGTGCATAGGGAGCAGCGTAGAGCAAGATGAGAGCTTTCTGCTTCTGAAAATGTCATTTAGTCTTTGGTTCAAAAAGTGAAATCGCAAGAATTGTTTTTCATTATAATCTATTAAATAGTATGTATTAGTTACTTTTAAAGGCCATTGAGGCAGAGTAAGAAAAGCTGGAATATTTCAAGAAATACATCATTATAATGGACATTTTTAGAGGACGATTTATTACGATTCAAAAAGAACTATTTTTAAAGGAGAAACAAGTCCTCCTAGAAAATTACAGTAAATACTACCACACATTAAATATCTTTTTACATATCACTAATTTTTTCGATCCTAATACATCAAATTAAGCTCACGTAACAGCAAGCTGAATTTGATCACATCAAGGTTCATAATATCTCCTTTCAGCGCTTTACCTTGATATTTTATAAGACAAAAAACACGTTATATTATAATAACCAAAAGTTTGGGAGGTAGAGATGGTCGCTCAGGGGGTTCCAACTGCATCCTGATACAGGGCTGTACCACTGTGGCAACATCGGTTTTTGTGCTGTTGTATTTAATTAAAACCCTTCGTCTTAGGTGTCATTGTTTCAACCGGTCGCGGTTTCTGAAAAGGTGTTACCAACCCGCTACCGACAAACAGCAGTTTGCTATTTTTAACGAAGGTGGTCGCTTACGTGAGGTGGTCGCACAGGGAGGTTCCACTGTACTGCATACCGTCAACGTTATAGCAACAACGTAAATGTGAACCATTTGAAATTGCACGCAAGAGCACGACGACGATAAGACAAGCTTTAAATTTCATGTTATTTACGCAAGCCTTTCGTCTTCTACATTTAGTTTTAGCAATGGACGCCACATCACACATCAGCTCTGTTTGTAACTAAAACCGATGCCAAATGAAGAGGACAATTAAACGAACCTCTGAACAAAATTTCCCAGTTTTTAACTCATTTGGACTCAGGGCCAATGAGGTATAGGAAGAAAAACCTGGAGCATCTCAAGAATTACGTCATAATGGCCAAAAGTTTGGGAAGGCAATCATTATCAATTACGATTACAAGAACTGGTTTTCTTTAAGGCCCGTTAACACAGGCAATTTTTGATGCAATTTTAGTGCGATTTTTGGTGCGATTTAGGTGGCGATTTTTGATGCGATTTCAAATCGCACGTGTAAACTACCTGCGATTTCGTGGCGATTTGTCGGGGAACATGAATTGAAGAAGAATGGAACATTAAAGAAGAGGAATTTCGCCACTGCAAAAAGAAAGAATCCACAGCTTAATCCATATTTCTCGCTGCCTTCGACGTTTCTTCGACGGCGAGCAAGACCACACAACAGGCAGTGCTCAATTTCACTTTTCTTTTGCTCGACCTTCCATGTCTATGTGAAAAAAGTAATTCTTTTTGATAATAGCGCTATGCATTTTAACTCGGTGCCTGTGCATACTGCAAAATTGCAACCAAATTGCCACTAAATTGCAATGAAATCGCAATAAAATTGCCATGAAATCGCCGGTAGTTTACACGCGCGATTTGAAATCGCTTGAAAATCGTCGCTGAAATCGCATCAAAAATCGCCTGTGTAAACGGATCTTTAGAGAGAAGCAAGTTTTCTCAAAAAATCAATTACACATCTTTTCAACTGCTGCTAATGTTGCTGCTCCTTTAGAGAAAACTTACCTTCCGAACCGGGAACACAAAATTGGTGTTTTGTTGAAACGTTTGTTTAAATTGCTTGTAAGAGCAAAACGTTTTGTAGCACTTTACGTTGATATTTTATAATGGCTAATTCGGAAAACTTTTCAGAAACTAATAAGGATGCCTGGTTGCGAATGCTTAGGTCATTAGTCGCCACAAGTTAATCACGAACTAATGACCAAAAAATGCCGACATATTGACTAGCCTTTAAAACTGTCAACGGTCTCCGCTTAAACCACTTAAACCACTGTGGCGGCTAATTTTGAGGAGTTGGATTTGATTGTCGTAAGCTACACAAACTACAATCCTGGCCAAAAGTATGTGGGACACTCTGAAAAAATGCTATGTTTTCACCACCACTCCTTGTTGAACAACGAAAGCGGCTCCTGTTTCCGAAACTTAGTCCTCCCCCTCCCCCCCCCCCCCCCCCCCCCCATACAATGTTGCTTAAAGGGAGTGCACTTTGAGCACATTCATTCAACATTGCAAGGGGGGAGGGGGGCGGGAAGAGGGAAAGTGTCATAATTTTTAGATAAAAGGCTAAGTGTCCCACGACTTTTGGCCAGGATTGTAGTATCATAATTGCCAAAATAGAGTTTGGAAAGCACATCACAATTCTGCTACTGTTTAGGTTAAAAACAATCAATATGCCTAATGAGTGCAGATTAGATATTTCTTGAGATGAGAATGCAAGTTATGCAGTCCATATCCTTGTGTATCACTTCAAAAAATGTTAAAAGCCTGCTGTTTACATTTATAGTACGGGCTTCAGCTTAGCACTTCTATATATTTACTAGAAATACGATAATCGCAGATACCCCTCGCTCTGCCATCGAATGGACTTCTACTTTGGTTCTGCTCAACAAGAGCAGCCTTTGTTTTACCAAACTGTTGACTCAATCTTTTCTTCGAAGTCAAGTGCTATACGCAAAGGAAGGAGAAAAAGAATGGTGTGTGTTCTACTTTTGCGTTGAAAAAAGAGTCGATTGCGTGACGAAGTACGTATTTCCCACGGTCCGCACGTCAAATTAATTCATACAGTCTGCCAAGCACGTTCTCAAAATTTAATACTAACATTTGAAGTTGGTCGGCCGCCGTAATACGGGAAAAAAAGAACAGTGATTTTCCATTTTTGAATTCATAGGCAGTACAATTAAATAGGCTTCCTGTGCAATTTTTTTTACTCTGGACTCTTTGCACCAGACTCAGGCATGCATATTTAATGGCTCAAATTGTTTTGTATGTGAACCCGCTCAAAACTGCATGATTTCTCCCAGAATCAAACAAAACTTGAACGGTTTACTTCAAATTATACACGGGTTTCCGACCTAGTCATACTTCGCAGGGCTTGTGAACAATTCTCGCTGCAATCACCGCATGTCAGATTACAGCATTTGATACAGTTATTCTTGAAAGAAAAAAATAAGACATCTGACTAAATCATTCAAGACTCCAAGTTCCGATTGCTCTGAGCAAATACGGTGTCGAAACTGGCGACAGAAGCGTATTAAAACAATACTTCGAGGGAAAATGATCAGCATACAGATTTTATTACATTCTTGAAGTGATCGAGTTACAAGATACGGGATAGAATACATATGTCATGGTGATTGTTTGATTTCCACTGACTGACCTTTGTTGCTTGTCCTTTCTGAATAAGTATCTGATCAAAACGGCGTCTGAAGCTCCCGATTTACTTTCAAGCGCTGTTTCCTTTGCGGAGTCGTTTCTTCAGCACGCTTCTGTTCATGATGCTTTCGGTCATAACAGGATTGTCGTCTTTTGTCGAGACGGATTCCGCCTTGCCCGTGCTTGTTCCCTTCTCTTTTGAAGACGATTTTCACGAGATTTTTGTGTTCCAAGTTTTTCAGTTTTCAAATGTTGCTTCGTTCAATCTTATTCAGAGTATCAGTAAAACTATACAACGGGACACGTGATCGATCCTTTGCCGTTGCTTAACGCGGATGGCCCTGGGGCAAGGTCGTACGCCAGACAAACAGACACACGAACAAACTCATATCGAGATGGCGACCCGCTTGGAGTCTTCAAATAGGGCGATTTTGCTGCATTAGCGTCATGGTTATTACCCTCGCTTCGCTCGGGGATAATAACTATGATACTACGCGCGCTCTGATTGGTTAGAAAACCATTTTAATTATGAATAGGTACAAAGACATGGAAATGACGAATCGTGAAAAAAAGAGACTGCGAGTCGTCCCCTACTTCAAAAATTTATGTGTTACAGAAACTGCAGTCGGCTATAAGAGCAAATAGTGAAGCCGTGTGCCAATCATGTGCAGCGTAAAGAAAAGATGTCTGAATATCGCATGAAATTTATCGGAAACCGAAAGGCAACAATTACAAAGTCAAAGAACATTCTCCAAAGTTTCTAACCTTCACCCAGCGTCTCCATGATGTGTGGCTCGTAGCCAGTCACTAGACGGCTTAGATCGCCACAGTTTCACACAAATAATTGTAGTTTATAGTAATGAAGGGACTAACAGTCTTCGCCAATGGGTCCGTCTCGGCTGTCGGCTCGGTGGCACAAAAGCCGTTGAATCAATCCAGTGGAGTTGACTGCCGTCCGGCAAAGTTTAGGTAATGCTCAAGTAAAGCAAACCACAAATGTACAAGTGCTGTTGTGCAGACATTTTTACGTCGAGTGACACCGTTGTCTTGAAAGTTGAAACATGACGGCTCAAAACATTCTCGCCGGTTCTTTTAAATTCTTGACAAACAACGGGACTATTATCGACATATTTATTTAATTTCACTGTGAAATTCAATTCTCATTTAGCAGTCTGTCAACTTTTCCATGCAAGTGAACGCGAGTGATGCTCCGTTTTCATTCAGGGACTGACTTGAGCAAAGTGCCGTGAAACAGACTTTCCGATTGAACGAGGAGCGTTTTGACTCCCCGAAGCGGCTCATGATTTTGAACTTTCTCTCGTGTTCTCTCAACATCCTTGTGTTTACATAAGAGTATAAAGACATGGAACCTCATGTTATACTGCTTAAATATACATCAAAGTATGCTGTCGAAAATGAAACCGTTTTCGTGATGACATCTTGCGCTGAAATTCCCCACTTTCGGGTATGAATACCGTAGTTATGCTTTCCGCAGTAAATCTGCAGACAACGCCGCCGCTCAGTTCTGGTTTATTCTGTTTTATTTTATTGGGAAATCTGACTTGTCTTGTTTACGTTCAACGTCGGTTTTATATCAAATAGTTTGTGAAAAGAAAACGTATAGTTTAAATAACCGACCCAGCCCCTTGACGTCATAGCTGTAAGAGTTAGTTTCGATCAATTTTTCTGAAGAAGTCCGTAATGTTTTTCGTGCGCTTTAATTTCTTCGCGCTTTTACAATAACTTTAAATGAGTACTTTGAAGTGCCAGCTTTACTTTGATGTCTTTTGAAGCAGAAAAACCTCCTCCACTCTTCAAATATTTCATCATTATTTTGTTTGACTGTTTTAATCTCTTAAGGTCCGAGCAAACGAACGCAATATGTTGGTACAGCATCGCCTAACATTGTAAACTGAATGCTTTATGCGACGGTAAGAGCAGCAATTGTGATCCATTCTCGCGTTTTCCATCGTCTATTTTTATCGGGCTCATAATTGCGGACTCTAGCATGTTGCATTCGTTTGCACGGGCCTTTTCAACTGTTTGTGGACCGGTTTCTGATGCTTTTAATGTATCTTTGGTTCGCAAAATCAAAAGTTTAGCGCAGCCTGGCTGTCGGTAGGCAGCCTTCTCATCCATGCATGGACTGAGTTTCTTATTTAACTTAATTTAACACGCACATTTGATAGGCGCGGCCTCTTATTTTTATCTAAGTAGTATTGATATGTATGCCGTGCTTTCTTCTCATTGCTTGTAATCTTTCATTTAGTTTTATTTTGGTTTTACTTGTCGTAAGCAACAGTTACTATGGTTACCTAGCACCGCTCTCGAAATCAAATAAAGACACAAACTCATATAATCTAAGAAGCAATTTTAATTTTTATTATTAAAAAAATGCAAAGAAAGTGTCAAAATAATTGTTCTTGAAAATGAACTTGAACTTTACGAAGATCAGTAATAAAATGTATTAATCGCCTCATAGTTTAATAAGCAAAATCAGGCCTACTCCGGGTCCTAAAGTTGCCTTAAGTCGCTGTAAGTCGCAATGAACAGAACCTCCTGAAAAAAATTAGGCCAGTTGGATTTTTTTAAGTCGCCCGGGTAAAAATTGCTAGACTTCTTTAAGTCGCCTTAGTCGCTTTAAATCATGGCGACTTTGTAGGACAGGAGTAGGCCTAAAATCTGAGGCTAAAACGTGCCCGCGATGTGCTTGTCAGTCATGCACACGCTTAATAAACGTATTCTACCATATGGAATAATCAACTTTCTCTCACCTCCAAAAAAAAAAACATCTCATTTGATACTTGAACACCATCAACTTGAATAAGTATATTTCAGCTGTATAAGGGAACAACCTTCAAAACGCGTTCTGTCTAAATGCTCTCGCGTATCTTTAGTCCTTGTGCGAATATAAGCCTCTCAAGTAAAACTGTATGATCCTGTTGAACTGCTTTCTTTAAACTTAAAATGAACTAGAATTTCAATCACGTTCTTAGCCCGATGTGACAGTTTCAACTCTGCACTTAAAGCGGTCAAACTATTTAAACTCAGATGCTCGTCAGGTGCTTTTACCCAGCAAATTTTAAAGATATTAAAAAATATCTTTGGACCGCTATAATTGCCGAAGTCTAAAAAACTGTATGTCTGATTAAAAGAATTAATAAAAAGCTTAAATATGCGTTTTCTAATAAGCTATATCAAAATATAACAGACTAAAAAAAAAAGCATTGCACTGGCAAGGACGAATTGAACTCAGTCTACAATATACAACTCCTGAACTATCAAATGAACCTAAGGCTATAATTTGTTGTTGTAGAGGTGAGTTCTTGTTTGTTGTTGTTGTTGTTGTTGCTGCTGCTGCTGCTGTTTTAGTTTTTGCTTTTCAACAGAGAACGTCGGAAGTCAGGAAACTAGAAAGTGCTAACCTTCCGCAATACGTTCAAAGTCTAAGGGTGTCTTATTAATGAGGTTGACTCTTCAAAAGGTCTTTACTGCTCTTCTTGTTTACACCTTTACCAAATTACATCAAAATTAAATCAAAATGTTTAAAGTTAGACTAGGTAAAAAATGATTTGTGAAAAGTGGATGGGTTAACTGCTGTAATGAGACTACTTATTTACAGTCCTTTACGTTAAATTCGTAGCTTGTCTCATTTGCGGCAAATCCTCAAACATCCGTGACCATTGGTTCTCTTTTCCACTGGTTAACAGTTACGCAAGACCTGCCAATAAAACACAATCAAGGCACAGAGTTGAGTTCACGAATAACCCGTCAACGGGAAAAATAATAAGTAAAA
Organism: Plumapathes pennacea; assembly: GCA_964036295.1. NCBI lineage: Eukaryota > Metazoa > Cnidaria > Anthozoa > Antipatharia > Myriopathidae > Plumapathes > Plumapathes pennacea. Next base: position 24,135,628 of record OZ038463.1, on the reverse strand, counting down.
ATAATTAAAAAGTCCCCCCATGCAACTACAATTAGTATGCTAAATGCCAAAAATATGCTGAGCGTGCTTCAGAATCCACGACCCAGCTGTTCTGACCATTGCGCTCAAGTTTCTTCTTGTATAAGAAACGCATTAACGTTTTGTTGGCAGGAAGACTTCTTCCCTGGTACATGTGAAACCTTTGGTACAAAAGGGCCAAGCATATTTACGGACAGACTATAACATGCCATCAGAAAAGGGTAATTTATCAACAACACGATATAGCACAGCCTAGACTTGCTCACTGCCATTTCTACTTTTGTTCTACAGCTATTTTAGCTGTTTATTGAAATACCTTCTATTTCTTGGGGAAAGGAGTCACATCTTCGCCGATCAAGGTAAAGGATGCCCAGTGGTACGGATGCCAGAAATCCACGGTCGCCTTTTGATACTTCAAGGTTTTGCTCAGTGCCTCGCTTGCCGTTTCTCCAGCGGTGAAGTTCTTGTACAACGTTTCCAAGAAACTGGTTGTAGCCTCGTTCTTATGCTGCCACAGGTTCACGATGACCGCGCGGGCACCAGCTCCGAGGAATGCACGAGCGATGCCGATCACGCTTTCGGGTTTAACCTCGCTACGGATACTCTGACGGAGACTGAGGACAACCAGCTTTGCTCTCAAATGCTTGCGTTCGATGTCTGCGACGGACAGCGTGACATCTTTTTGTCTAACCTCCTTTTTCGGGATGCAAGGACTCGGAGCAAGGAAGATGTTTCCCTTTGCCAAATCTGCAAAAGCTGCGATGTGGATCAGACTGGCGCTGTCGAGTCGTTCAAGAACAGCATCTTTTGTCGCTTTCTTTCCTTTGAGAGGTTGGACTTTAAGCATTTCGGCGATTTTGTTGAGTTGGGCATCCACTTGTTCTATCCTTTTCGTTTCTATTTTGTCTTCCCTGTCGTCAAAGTTTGGCAGCTCTGGATCTCCCACTATCAGTGGACTTGCGGACGGGTCTTCGGGTTCTTGTGTGCGCTCTGTGATCATCTTTGCTGTAGCCAGTGACGGAAACAAGCTCACATACATGGATTCTCCTATGTAACGCCCGCCTTCGTCCGCCAGGGCGGCAAATGGAATCAGAGGGAGTGCGTCATCAGGAACGACAACCAATCGAGACCCTTTGACAGACTCCAGGACTGGTTCCAAAAGAATCTTGTGTAACTGTTGAAGTTTTTTCAACTCATATTTATCGATGCTCTTTGGCTTGGGCGGAGGCTCCTCCCGTGCTGGTTTGCTTACAGGAGCAACAGGCTCATTTCGAAACATGGGTGGCCTTACGCTCTGAAAAGGCGGCATCATGGCAAAAGGAAACATGGGGTTCGGCCTTGGTCTTGGCCGCTCACTCTCATGGCCGTAAATACAGGCCAGTGAGCGATCTTCAATATGAGAAGTGCGGCCTGCTCGAAGTAGCTCTCTCGCACTGCTAATCAGCGCACCCAGTTCCCCATAAGGATTTTCGTGGGTCCTTGGTAATGGATACTCCCTGGGTTGGGGCTTCACAAAGGCTTTCTTGTACGTGATTTTTCCATCTGGCTGCAGGACCCAGGTGTTAATGAACGATCCCGTTAAAGTATAAAACAGCACTGTGCTGTCCAGGAGCTTGACAACTTCACGGATCCCAGGGAGGTCAATCAATTGGGCCACGGTAACCTCAGTGCCTTGGATAGGATAATAGGGTGGCATTGGGTCAACTAAGGCTCTCAAGCGTCCCCGTTCAGAAATGACCAGAGCTTCTTCTGTCTTGTCTTGAAACAGAAGGCATTCCTTTAACAATTTATTGGTCTTGATGAAGTTGTCGCGCATGGAGCTCTTAAAACTGCCCGGGACTGTTTCAAACATTTTCTCGTAGCATTCCAGGCTTTTCTTGTAATAATCCTCTGCTTTGTCGCAGTCCTCCTGTTTGAAGTATACCCTTCCAAGAATGCTCAGTGCTTTTGCTTCGCCTGCTTTGTCTTCAAGCTGTTTTGAGATGTCCAGGCACTTCTGGGTGTTTTCTTTGGCCTTGTCGTACTCACCCAAAAACTGATATGCGTCTCCAAGGTCGCCATAAGCCTCCCCTTCGCTTGCCTTGTCTTCAACTTCTTTTGCGATCTTCAGCTGCACCTCTTTGTACTTGACAACATTGGCGTACTCCTTCATAGAATAATAGCAGTCGCCAACTCTGCCATAACCCCTCCCCTCGTTTAACCTGTCGTCAAGTTCTTTTGAGATGTCCAAGTACATCTGATGCTGGTCTAAGGCCTTCTCGTACTTTCCCAAAGTACGATAAGAGTCTCCAAGGTCGCGGTAGCCCTTTCCTCGGAATGTCTTGTCTCTAAGTTTCGTTCCGATTTCCTGAAACCTCTTTCGGTACTCGTAGGCCTTGTTTTTCTTTCCCAGGGAACTAAAGCAGTGACCAAGGTTGCAATAAGCCTGTCCCTCGCCCTTCTCGTTGCCAAGTTGTTTTTCGGTTTCCAAGAGCATGCTATGTTGTTCTATGGCCTCTTGGAACTTCCCCAAAGAATAATAACAGTCTCCGAGGTTTCCATGAGCCTGTGCTACGCCTGGCTTGTCTCCGATCTCTGTTACGATCTCCAGGTGCTTCTTATGGTGCTCAATGGCCTTGACGAAATCTCCTGACGACTGACAGCTCTTACCATTCTTGCTGTATAGCTCTCCCTCGGATTTTTTGTCTCCACTTTTCTCTGAAGGATCTGAGCTCATCTTGCGATTTTTCACAACGATGTCCGTATCACCTAAAACAATTACAAATTTGCGGAGGGGTTTCATTATCCGCCTTGTTCCGCCTTGTTTACATTAAGTATGTGCATATCTGCTTAACGCATCGGATAAAATCTATATACCCCTTCACGTAGTGAGAGTACAAAACTTAGAGGAGAAAAAGGCATTTTCTCTTCTTGAAAACCGAGATCTACTTGGAATTCTATTGTAAGAAATATTAATAAAAAATCAACAAGTACTTTAATGCTAATCCTGTAAACGCTACCCGCTATCTATCAGCCAGTAGATGTTCAGTAGGCGACCAAGAACTCCTAATTCTACACATCTTTAAACACAAACAAAGGCGGCGGGGGCCTGGGAGTGAGGGGAAGGAAGGAATAATCCTAGTTTACTGTAAGCTGAGATTTCCGAGTAAATGCTGCGTCTGCTCCGAAAAGGAAAGTAGTTTAACTGGTTCTACTTTCCGATCTACAGCACTTTTTACTTCCAAACCTGTGGCTACTTTCACAAAGCTACTTTACTCGACACTGTTTGCAATAAGTGAATCCTAGATACACTTTTAAAGTGCAGTACTACTTAATATTGTTCATTTTTAGGATTCACGATCACGGCGTCAATACCATCCATGTTCAGTGCTCTCGCTGATCCACTCATTCAATCATTATCATGAATAATAGCAACGGTCAGATCCAGTGATTGGTTCTTAGACTCACATAAATAACTGTCCAATCAAAGATACAACAAAACATGCAAGGTGTAAAAAAAAAATAAGAAAAATGTCAAAAGAAAATTAAACTACCTAGCACGTGCTCGCTCGAAACAAAATGTCAAATATCATGACATTCGACTTCTGGAGTGCCGTTTCCTTTGTTTATGGTCATAATGTACAACTGCTATTGCGTCCTGCACGGTAAAACATGCCCCCTGTCAACCAGTCGTAAAAGTATCCCCAAGTTGAGTGAGAATCATGAGTGCAGTCGTCCTGGGTACCAAAAGTTATCATTATGCAACTTGATGTCGGAGCAACTTCATTTTTGAAGACCTTTGACTAAACGCTTAGCTTTTCCACCCTGCTCGTGCTTATTTCCTATTCGTGGCTTGCTCCCTGATTAATACCCGCTTATTGTACTGAGCATTTTTGGTAGGTGTCCATTCGAAACGGAAAAAGCAATCTACTTTGGGAAAATTATCACTTTCAAAACTAGGATTCACGATCACGGCGTCAATACCATCCATGTTCAGTGCTCTCGCTGATCCACTCATTCAATCATTATCATGAATAATAGCAACGGTCAGATCCAGTGATTGGTTCTTAGACTCACATAAATAACTGTCCAATCAAAGATACAACAAAACATGCAAGGTGTAAAAAAAAAAATAAGAAAAATGTCAAAAGAAAATTAAACTACCGAAATTTATTGCAATGTCTAACTTAGTGCTACAATCCTGGCCAAAAGTATGTGGGACACTCTGAAAAAATGCTATGTTTTCACCACCACTCCTTGTTGAACAACGAAAGCGGCTCCTGTTTCCGAAACTTAGTCCTCCCCCTTCCCCCCCCCCCCCCCCCCCCCCATACAATGTTGCTTAAAGGGAGTGCACTTTGAGCACATTCATTCAACATTGCAAGGGGGGAGGGGGGCGGGAAGAGGGAAAGTGTCACAATTTTTAGATAAAAGGCTAAGTGTCCCACGACTTTTGGCCAGGATTGTAGTTCTATATCGCCTCTAAACTCCTTTTTCGTTTGTGGGAAGTCTTCACAAGGAGAATGGCCAATATAAAGAAAGTGAGTGAACTTTGAAGCTACAATGCTACAATATTACGGCTGCTGTTTTAAATCAATTGTATAAGAATACGACTATCTCTCGTACCTAGATAAATAGATTGCCTGTCTTTTCCTAGGTTGTTATTACAATGGGAAAAGGAAATAGTCATATATTTCATAGTCATGTAGTCTACAATCGAGCTGAGAAACCACTCACTATTAACAATGGTTTGCAGTAAGGCATAGTCTCATATAGATAGGATGACAGTCACAGTATGTTAAGAAAAAAAAACAACTACGAAGTGAAATACGAAAAAACGAAATGAAAAAATATAGTACAAAAAAGAAACGAAATACCAGATAAAGACTAGAGAAGTAGAAACATTGTCAATATCGAATCCTTATTTCTCAATTTTTGTTTTCACAATTATTGACAATTATAAACAATAATTTTAATAAACTGTATTCGTTTCGGCCTGCCCTTTCGTGAACAAGCCGAATCACAGGGTGGAAAGTGTGATTGACCTTACTTCAGTTGTTATCTTGTTATTAAGCCACACTTAAATAGATGTATCCCAAGCGCCCATACACAGGAATATAAGGAAGATAGGTTTCAGGAAGGTTTCAGGTAGGTTTCAGAACATCAACAACAGTTTTTGAAAAAACGAGCTCAACATGTCAGCATTTCCATTTCCATAAAATACAAACGCTCAAAAGAAGAATGGTAGAGTACATTATTTAGTTTTTTCGAGACCCACTCGGCCCAGGTTGGTCAGGTCAGATTGACAACAGATACTCCTGGCTACGTAAGAGATTCTTACCTTAACTTCTCTGCTTGACTCTTTGAGCTGCAGATGAAACGCAAATAGTTAAACAAGGAAGTGCTGTGTCATAGATGGGATATTCTGATAGAAAAATCAACGTATATAGACAAATCAACGAGCTTTTCAGTGTTTTTCATTCCTATACATAGTTACGAAACTGAAGCAGCAAAAAGGCATCAATTTTTAGAGGAAGCGAAGATGAACAACTGGCCGTCTGATGCTACTCATTCTACAGTGTAATATACTGATTACAATAACATTTCTGTGCAAGGCAGTCAACTAAGCATCAATTTAACCTCGAGAAATGAAAGTTATGACTATGCATTCGTAGATGTCCGTCTGGGATGTTTCAGTTTCGTTGCATATATTTTAAAATACTGCAAGTAAAGCTTTGAATACTCCGGCGTCCTAAATGGCCTTTGTAGAGTCCTACGTCGATTAAATATGAAATGTAGATTTACAGTAGTCTAAAGTAGCCCATTGAAGATGCTTCTACCAAATCGTCACTTGAAATAGAGACACTGAGTAATAGATTTGATATATCAGTGATTCATTATAACGACAAGCGATCTAAAGCTGGTGAAAACTAACTAAATCCACATTACCTACTGTGTGTATTACGGATCGTCTTTTCGGACTATCACTCTCTTTCTGGTCGCCTTTCATTCACGAGAAACATATCAATCTTAAGTGTGAACGAAAGTTTTTTTCACCGCACAGAGTCCCACTTGAAATTATTTCTTTATATACAAGTCTTTGTATATATATATATATCGCTCTCCTGCATTAGCCGGTGTAAGGTGAAGCTAACGCATAATGGAGGGTGACATTTGGTTTCGTTACCGAACAACTTGTTTATATGATTGTGCAGCATAAGCAACCTTCACAGAAAAAAAACGGGAAAGGAAATGAATTTGACTCTACGTGCCTTTCTAAGTATGCCCAGGGTGGTTAATTGGAATGGTATATGGTTTCATAGAAAGAAAACAATTCCACGAAAAGCGGTTATTCTTACCTTTCTCTTCTTGACTCCTCGAGCTTCGAAGCAAATGCAAAAAAATGAATAACAATGTACTGTTTTTAAAAGTTGATTAATTTGATGGACAGCTATTGATGTAGTGACCAATCAAAACAAGCTTCGAACTTAGTTACGAAACTGAAGCTGCCAGTATTCGTAAGGAAATACCTTTATTCAAGATTAATCGCGGATTTCTGAAATCAAATCGATTGAGACCTACAGTACTTTAATTTGCTGATCATCGTAGCTGTGTTTGTGCAAGTCGGCCAAGTTGAGTCCCCATTCGCAGATTCCTGTCCGACTTTTCAGTTTCCTTCAGAAATTTGGAAATGCACGATAAGAATCTCATGATATGTTATTATTAGAAGGTCACTAGTTTCGAAACGAACATGCAGATGTCACAAAATTAGTTGCTTGTCATAAACGTCACAAGATACCGGGTATGAAACTTACGCGCACGCCGAAAACGATAAGGACAAATTTTCAGACAGAACTTTAGTCGGTGTTGTTAATACATATATATGCTGATTTATCTTTATTCCACTCACAGAACAAAATTAGAACTGATGCAGTCGCAGACGTTTTCATATTTCATAGAACACTTACTTTCGAAAGTTAGCATTGCAGCGGCCACAAAAATAGTTCCAAATCAACTCTGTTTAATGTGTCCTTCAATGGCCACAAATTTTAAAGTTTCAATCAGCTCGTTGTCAGTTAAGTAGGTATTTTCATGAACCTTCGATGCACTCCGAAATACTGGTCCCACATTCAGCATGAAACTTCCAACATGTACGTCTTCGAATCCGAAATTAAGCCATGACAGCTTTACTTTCAGAAGACTGAACCGCACCTTTCAAACCTTACGTTCCCATTTTTGTTGTTGTTGCCTTTTGGGATGAGCTATTCGTTTGGACAGACAGCAACAACAATCTATTTTAACAGATGTTCATAGACATATATAGTTACAGACTTTGTTATTTCCCAAGTCTTCACTTGGTTTGCAGTTTTGCACCTTTCACATCGTTTTCAAGCCTCGTTTTAGTGCTTACACACAAGTTTTGTTATAAATGAATGCATCGAACTAAGTAAACTACTATTTGAGCATCGAGTCCTAGTCATTACGTTTCTGGGTTAAGTGTTAAAAGTTTTACGAGCGTTACATTGAACTACAAAATCCTAAGTTTTGTGAAATGACCGCTGACTCAAACAAGGAAATACTTAAGTTTCCGCGTTGTCCTTCATTCGGTACAATGATCGAGTGGAGAGGACTACTACACTTACAAGATGAAACCAGAAACATGAAAGTCTTTAAATTAACGGATCTCGGAAAGTAACCAACTAAAAATCGGTTTTGAATGAGCATTTCAGTTCCAACAGCTCGATGTAGAAACAGTATCTGCAGAGGGCTTGCTTTCCAAGTTAGTGGAAGCTAGCATTGTTGTAATATTCCCCAGTTAAGACTTGACTACCACCCCCAGGGGACTTGAAGCCCTGATGTTACTGTAGGGCCACCCCGCAGCACAGGCTGCGACCACGTTGTGTTCAGTTCTTTTATTATTCAGTTGATCATAACAAGCAAAAAGTCGATATTAAAACATGGTGTCAGCAGTGGGATACAAGGTCCGAAGGCAGCTGTGAACGCCGTGCAATGTAAGCGAGTCCTACTCAGCCACGAGAGACAGTGAGTCGCGGCGTCCTGCTATATAATTCCCGAGATGGATGAAAGAAACATGTCGAAGCCTGGTCCATTGGTGCTGGACGCACACGCTTCGGAAAACTGGAGAAAGTTTCTGATGCAATTTGAAATTTACCTCATAGCCAAGGAGAAGGACGATAAACCGGACAAGTTAAAGGTAAATCTGTTGCTTAATTGTGCTGGACCAGAAGCCATTGAAGAGTACAGTCATTTTGTGTACAGTGGAGAAGAAAGCAACGACTCCTATGCAGTTGTTTGTAAGAAGTTCAAAGAATTATGTGAAGGGGCCAAGAATGTGATATATGAGCGACTAGTATTTAATCAACGAAACCAGAAAGAAGGAGAGCGGATCGACAGCTTCGTAAGTGAGCTCAAACGACTGTCTCTAACATGTGAATTTGGAGAGCTTCGAGATTCATTGATTAGGGATCGTGTCGTTGGAGGAGTCCTGTCTGACGACCTAAGAGGCGAGTTGCTCAAGAAGCCAGATCTCACTTTGGCGAGTGCTCATGACTATTGCAGGACATTCGAAGCCACAGAACTGCAGAAGTATAAGTTTGCCACGCCAGCACGTTCAAGTACCGAAGGTGCATCAAGAATTCAGCCGATATGGAAGGATCGTGGACAACACATGAAGACTACTCGTGATCGTTCTTGTAAGTTCTGTGGATACAAGCATCCATTTACTCAACCAAACCGATGCCCTGCTTATGGAAAAAAATGCATGAAGTGCAGGAAACAGGGACACTTTGCAAAGGTATGTCAGAGTAGTTCACAAGTAGACACTGTTGCACAAGAGAATGTGTCTGAGGAAAGCAGCAGTCAGGATGTGCATGTTTACTTTGGATCAATTGAATTGGCAAGTGTTTCTGATCTCAAGAAAACAAGTAAGAGCATGATCTCAGTCAAGATTGCTGGAAGGGAGGTTCAAATCAAAGCAGACACAGGTGCAGAGGCTACAGTTATCCCTTATCACTTATATAAAGAAATCACTAAGGTACCTCTACGCAAAATTCAGCAACCCCTGAAAGGCTGGCTTGCAACCAAACCTATACACCCAAAAGGTTGTGTACGCCTTCCCACAGTATACAAGAACCGCAAGGTGGATTTGTTGTACCTCGTTGTGGAAGGAGACTTCACACCTTTGCTCAGTTGTGATGCCTGTTTGGATTTAGAAGTCTTGAGATTCATGAACCTGCAACTCATAACTTCCTCAGAGCCCAATCCAGTCATCCCAGAAGATGGGCCTAACCCAACCACCCCAGAAACATCCAAACAAGATGAAGACCAGAGTATCTTCAAAACTGATGCAGTTTTGAAGGAGTATCAGGACTGTTTCAGTTACAAACCTGGCAAACTACCCAATGAAGTACATCTGGAAATTGATTCGTCAGTGCCACCAGTGATACACCCTCCCAGAAAAATCCCAGTTGCTCTGTTGGAACCAGCACGAGAAAAGCTTGAGGAGATGGAAGAAGATGGCATAATTGTGAAAGAGGAAGGGCATACACCTTGGGTGTCTTCAATGTTAATTATTGACAAGAGAAAAGGCAAAGAGAAAGGCAAAAACACTCCACCATCGAAAGGAGAAGTAAGAATTTGCATTGACCCCAGAGATCTGAATAAGGCACTGAAGAGACCCCACTATCCTATGGTCACAGTGGAGGAGGTTGCCAATCGCCTGGCTAATGCGAAGATGTTCACATCGCTTGATGCATGCAGTGGATACTGGCAACTTCCTGTGGATGAAGAAAGTTCCAAGCTCCTCACATTTAACACCCCATGGGGGCGTTACCGATTCACAAGACTCCCTTTTGGTATTGCATCAGCTCCAGAAATCTACCAAAGGGAGATGGACAGACTTTTCGCAGGAATTCCTGTGGAAATAATTGTAGATGATTTCCTGATACATGGTGATAATCAAAGAGACATTGACCAGAAACTGATGGAAGTGCTCGACAAGAGTCGAGAAGTGGGCTTGAAGTTCAATCCTAAGAAACTCAAACTCAGAGTTCCAGAAGTAGGGTATGTTGGGCATGTCCTTTCAGCTGAAGGATTAAAGCCAGATCCTGAGAAGATCAGAGCTATCAACGAAATGCCAGCTCCAACAGACAAGGAAGGCGTGCTACGGTTATTGGGAACTTTTAACTACCTAGACAAATTCATTGAGCACAAGGCTGATCTTCAAGGACCCATTTCACAACTGACCCAGAAAGATGCAGCATTCGTGTGGGACACACCACAACAGGAGGCCTTCAGTAAGCTGAAGACAGTCATCACCAGTGCACCTGTGCTGGCATACTTTGACAACAGCAAAGAGACAGTTCTAAATGTGGATGCCAGCAGCACTGGACTGGGTGCAGTGATCATGCAAGAGGGCAGACCAGTGGCATACAGCTCAAAGACACTGACTAGCTGTGAGACAAGGTATGCCAATATTGAGAGAGAACTGTTGGCTATTGTATGGGGAGCACAGAAATTTCACACATACATGTATGGGCGCAGGGTCATTGTGGAAACGGATCACAAACCACTGGAGTCTATATTCAAAAAGCCACTGAATGATGCCCCACCCCGACTACAGAGGATGCTCCTGAAACTGACCAAGTATGATCTCATTGTACGATATGTTCCTGGGAAGAAACAGGTCTTATCCGACTGTCTTAGCAGAGCACCACTCCAGGATACTGAACCAGCCAGCCCACCTGAAGATGTAATTGGAGTCAATCTCATTGAGAAACTTCGTTTTGAAACCACCATACTTCAGAGATTCAGAGACAGTTCAGGTGCTGATGAGACTTCACGAGTAGTCATGGACTATGTCACTAAGGGTTGGCCTGCTGAGAAAGACCAGGTGGATGAACTGGCCAAAGAGTATTGGAGCTACAGAGAAGAGCTCAGTGTAGAGGATGGACTACTATTTAAACTTGACAGAATAGTTGTCCCAAGATCACTGAGAGCTGATGTGTTGGATGAAATCCATGGAGCACACATGGGAGAAAGCAAAAGTCTATGCTTTGCCCGAGATTACGTATTCTGGCCCTCAATGACATCTCAAATCAAAGATAAAGTCAGCTCCTGTCCCATCTGCAATGCCTTCCGCAACAGACAACAGAAAGAATCATTGCATCCCCATGACATTCCAGGATTACCATGGCAAGTGGTCGGGACAGACCTCTTTGAATTTGCTGGCCAGACATACCTACTGGTCACTGACTTCTATTCAAAGTACTTTGAAATAGAACTGCTTCGCCAGCAGACTGCCACTTGCCTCATCAACAACTTGAAGAAGATATTTGCAAGATTTGGAATTCCGGATGAGGTGGTGAGTGACAATGGTTCTCAGTACAGCAATACCAGGAATTTATTCAACACTACACACCAGTTCAAACAATTTGCCAGTGAGTGGGGATTCCGTCATACAACAAGTTCACCAGAGTATCCTCAATCCAATGGTGCTGCAGAACGGGCAGTACAAACTGCAAAACGTATTCTGAAGAAAGCTGCAGCAGACAACAAAGACCCATTTGAAGGGCTCTTGAAGTATCGAAATACACCTTTCGAAGATATTGGTGTATCCCCTGCACAGCTCCTGATGAGTCGACGAACTCGCACTATGATACCGACCCATCGACGTCTCTTACAGCCACAAGTGGTTGAGCCCGATCGAGTTGCGAAAGTACTTCAAGATCGCCAGAACAGTTCCAAGAAGAACTATGACAAGCAAAGTAGAGACTTACCTCCACTTGCAGTTGGAGATAAGGTGCGGATTCGACCAAACAGGGATCACGAGTGGCGTAAAGCTGAAGTCTTACCAAGGTCTTACCTAGTGCAGGATGAACGCGGCCGTGTCTTCAGACGGAATAGGCGACAGCTCATCTCAGTTCCAAATGACCGACCTATGAGTCCACAGATAAGTGTTCCTACTATGCATTCAAAGCCGCCTGATGCAGTGAGACCAGAACCAAGACCATTGGAAGTACCTGAGCAATCTCCACAGACAGTGGAACATCCACCTACCACAACAAAGTCTGGAAGACCAGTCAAGAAACCTCAAAGATACATTGAATCCTGTTAGGGGAGAGATGTTGTAATATTCCCCAGTTAAGACTTGACTACCACCCCCAGGGGACTTGAAGCCCTGATGTTACTGTAGGGCCACCCCGCAGCACAGGCTGCGACCACGTTGTGTTCAGTTCTTTTATTATTCAGTTGATCATAACAAGCAAAAAGTCGATATTAAAACAAGCATTCCATCTTATAAATTAACTATGATGCTGCAAGCGTTCTCATTGACTAAAAAACCATGTTAGATGAGACTATATTACAGGCGTATATAATTTTTCGTGTATTTTATTGACTACTTATTTTATAAAAGAAATAATCGGTGGGGCAGCCAAAGCATGCTTTATAGTTGTCCCTCGGACCGCTGAGCACAAAAATATTTCGAACCCTGTGTGCATATTATTCCAAAGGTAATCCCCAGAGAACATCATCTTCTTCAAAAGCAGCATACAGTGTTCCCACCAGCTATTTCAGTTTCGAAACAATGTCACATACCAGTCGCAGGTGAAAGAGCGCTGGGTTCATTCTTTAATTAATATCTGTTTAAAGTTTGGCTCCGAAACGTATTTTCGTCATCCCTTCCGATTAGAACACCAGTACATCAAGTGCTGGACGTGACAAAAATCAGCATATCCTTGTACGTCATGCAGTCTTGCTGCTTATTGTTTGACTTGTGTAATTTGTGGAACGAAACGAAACAAAACCAGGAATCAAGCAGCATAAACTGCTTTGATAGAAGTGTTACGCTGTGTTATTTATGAAGTTTATATCTGTCCATATTTTAGTCGAATGAACTCCGTAAGTCAGTGTCTCGCCAAACATAAAAGCGAAAGAATTCGCAGGGGTTTCCCCCAGCTTGTTGGTTCTATTTACGATTACGAAATCTGGTCCTGCTGTCTTTGACAGTGCTTACCTTGTCCGTTCCAAGTGTGCGGGTCTCGTTTCACTTGATTAACAATCAGAAAAGCTTTCATGTCTGGTGGACTCAGCTCGTCAAGCACGTCCGCCATTTGTATTTTGGTCGAGGAAATGACGAAGGGGAGTGGGGATGGGGATTAGTTCCCAGTTTCTCTTCTGCCAAGTGGGGCGTTGACTGAATACAAAGTTTATCATCTAGCCGTTTTTTTTTTTTTTTTTTTTTAGTTCTTATTAAACAAGAAAAGTATCAGATGCTGCGAGCGCCGTCAAAGCTTTGAGATTGTCGTATTTATTCATATATTTTTATTTTGAACGTGTTGCTATCCCTGGAATGTACTGACACCGCGGAATACGTTCTTGATGTCACTTCCGTTGGACAGCGTTTGTCGCCATGGAAATCTAACTTCGCCTAGTTTGAGAGCATTTTGAGTTTTTGAGGTTTTCACTCATCTTACACAGTTATTTAGCCAATCAGAACGCGCGTAGTATTATAGTTATTTTATATAAACAATAAACTACTTTGGCGAGGAAATATGCACGGATAATTGTCCGAGGATATTATCTGTTCCGAGAAGCGAACAGTTGCCCGAGAGCGAAGCTCGAGTATATAGTTATTTATAAATGTCAAACCTTTGTAGCTTAAATGACAAAAAAATCGCTGAAATTTCGCTAAATAATATTTTTACACTTGGCGCCCCATACCCCTGGGGCGCGACAACTATTCATAGTTTTTAAACACAGTGAACTGTTTACATGCGAACTTTGGCGAGGAAATATGCACGGATAATTGTCCGAGGATATTATCTGTTCCGAGAAGCGAACAGTTGCGCGAGAGCGAAGCTCGAGTATATAGTTATTTATAAATGTCAAACCTTTGTAGCTTAAATGACAAAAAAATCGCTGAAATTTCGCTAAATAATATTTTTACACTTGGCGCCCCATACCCCTGGGGCGCGACAACTATTCATAGTTTTTAAACACAGTGAACTGTTTATATGCGAAACCACAACTTGTCTCGGTGGGTTGGGGGTAGGGGTAGATTTATAATTATTAGACTGTGTAAAATTTATATTCTGCTTTACCTTAGCCTTAAACAAGGCGGCCAAACAGTAAAAAAACATGCGTGTAGCTGTCAGCTTGATCAAAGTCAACGCAAGCCATCCGACGTCAAACCAAGTTGATTAACAGCACGTAAACTAGGGCTAGGGCTTCAAATTTGACCCCGGAACTTCCAAAAGGGTGTAATAAATCAGATCAAGTGATGCACCTGCAAAGCACGAGCCCCGACCACAAATGCTCATTGGATCGTTCAAGGAACTATTTATGGTAATTTGTGAACAAGGAAACGAAAAATTAAATGAAACAAGAACTATTTATTGGATGTTTCGATGGCATTAAATATCGGTGAGATACACGCTTGTATTCAGAAGTTTGTACAGAACTCAATAACTGTACTGGACTTGATGTCTCGTCCTGAGAAAATATTTCGCTAAACACTGAGCTGATAGTGAAAAATACATAGGGTTTTCCCCAGTTGTGAACGCTTTCTCCCATTTCCAATTTGCTTGCTTTATTTGAGGGCTCACTTTATCCCATTGAAAGCGTGTTTTAAAAACCTAACTCGTTCATTACCAACTTCCATTGTCATTTAGCGAAACACAGTACTGCAATTTATGAGTTTCTTTTCTTCAAAAGTAGACGTATTCAGTAAAGTGTACATAAAACCTGTAGCAGAATTTCTTCCTTGTGTTACGGAGCAATTTTATGCAAACTTCTACAATGAGTTGCAAAATTTTTAATAAGACGTTCATTTAAAAAAATGCTAAATTTCGCGTTTGTTCCCTTCTCTTTAAGTAAAATTGCGCTCAATCTGATCATCTTCCTCTGCTCCCTTTTCAATGTTGATCCTGTAATACTGTGTAACAGATTTGGGGGCTCAAACAACATTGCCATGTGGGGAAGGGGAGAAGAGTCCAAAATCGAAAAAAGGGCCGAAATAATATAAGTGTCTCAACTATTTTTGCAACCCGTTGTAGTTAATGCCAGCTGCTGATATACTATATAGGTCTGCTTGTGTTGCAAAGTGAACAGATTTATCCTGCAAGCTTTATTGTTTGCATAACTTAGATTATGTCCGCGGAACTATTGATATGTCCAACTCCATGTGGTCAGAGCATTACTTGTATCCTGTATGTCCTCTCCCTTGACGTGGAGTTTCGCCTGCAATTCACTAGGTGAAGATCGTCGAACCGAAATAAACTCTTGACTGCTAGTCTTGATCGGACTGAAGCAAGGCACCCCTCGCAAAGAGCTGATTCCACGAAAGGCCTTGTTATACTTGCATTAACTAAAAAAGGTAAACGTTTAACCAATTAAAGAAACGACCATGCAACAGATTGTCATTTGAAGTGCCTCTGCATTTTACCCAAACGTTTTCAAATGTTTCTGACTTCGTCTCAGCTAGTATGTGGCTGTCTCCGGCCATACAACAACTAACTGCATTTGCCTCTATAATGTACTGTACGTTGCCAGTACGACGCCAGTAAACACCAGAGGGATCAAATCAATAATCAGACATTTTCCAGTGTAGTTTACAAGTTGGACCAATTTCTCCGCACACGTTAAAACTCGATTACCACGGTCAAATACTGCTATTTCCATACCTATTTATAGACTTTCATCAGATTAAAGTCTCTGTAGTTAGAAAAATGATCCAACTTGTAAAACACAGCGTCGTGCAAAATGTTTGATGTATTGGCCCCAGATCAGGGAACAGCGACGAGTCTCTCCGCTATTCTTCGTTTGCAACTGACGGCATGGCGGCCGTATTGGAGTAACTCTTACAAACAAATTGCTCATTAGCCTCAATCTATTGTATTTGAAACCAATATCCTCCAACATGGCCGCAGTTTCTATATATTCTGAGTTTCCATGGATTGATTACAAACCAAGAATTAGAGCTCCTACCACAGCCCTAGTTGCTCCAGAACATCAGTTGTCCTTCTTCTCTTCCGAAACGTCGTCCTTCTGGCCAAACAGCCTTGTCTTCAGTTTATTCAGAGCGGACTTGATTTTTCCGAGTGGGCCGGACGGCTTTTTAGGGTCGACAGCTTCAAACCTTCGTGTCGACAGGTTGTGGAAAGAACCGAAAGCAATAGCCACCACAGTACAAGCGAGACAGATCACGTTGTAGGGCATACTGAAGTCTGGTGTTGGCAGAGTGATCAGCACCGCCTCCGTGTGAAGACGAAGAAATGTGCTGTCCTTTTGCGAGTTCTCGTCGCCACTGAAAAGAGAAAGGTATACGATTTTACATCTAATGCCCCGAACACACTAATCCGTTTTCGTTTTAAAACGGATATTTACTGTATTTATCCGTTTTGGCCTCCCGTCCACACCAAGACGCGTTCTCGGTGACCGAAAACGGATATTTTCGAAAACACTCTCCAGAGTGGATATTTTCGAAAACTTCGGTTTATGTTGTGGACGGCGAAAACGCCGCTTTTCCAAAACGCTTGACGTCATGATGATCATGTGATCTCTGTCAAGAAATCTGCGCATGCCCAATCCGGGCATTTAGCGTTTTAGGTCGGTCCAACGTATTAGTGTGGACAGCGAAAACGATTCGAAAACGATAGTGTAGACGGAAAACTTTCGATACGTAGTGTGGACAGGGCCTTAAGGCGCGTACGTTTGGGACCAAACACTATCTTAACGGACACCCCTGTAAGATGGACACCTGGTTGCTGCTGTTCATTCAGTCGTCTACTCTAACTGCAGGAAGTCTCTGTAAGACGTACACCTGTAAAACGTCACTTGTAACGTCACGCGTTGTATCCTTGAACATATTCTTTAAATAGCGTTACTAATGCAACATAAGAGTCGATAGGTCATACCTTGAGAACATAAGCGAAGTCTGCTGTGACCGAGCGGTGTAGTTCAGCGGATGTGTGAGCTTGGCAGAGATCACAGCGGAACTGCGGACACAGAGAGAGAGTTTCATCTTCTAGTCAGATCAACTCCAAAACAAGTACAGCAGTACGAAGTAATCAAGCTTTGAACAACTGGGCCCTGGGCGTTGGTAGGAAGTGGAGTTCTCTGTCACCAATTTTTCGTTTGCACCTGACGTCATAGCGGCTATGTTGGATGAACTTTAAGAAAAAATTGCTCATCAGCCTCTATTGTACTGCAAACCAACATGGCCGTGATTTCTTTCTCGATTATTGGTTGCAAAACAAGAATACTGACCGTTCTGATTTATAATTCGAAATTAATCATTCGTCAAGACAAATACGAGATATTAAGGTGCGTCTAAAAATGACGAGTTATTCGTCTCACACGAATAATGCAGGAGTAATACAGGACAGGGGACAAGGGACACGGGGTGCAGGACGCGTGACGTGTCACACAACACACTCACGCTGACACACACTAAATAGCACCGTACTTGATGTAAAATCCGTGATGCGCGTCAGGCGGATGCTCGGTCCATCGGAGGAATCCTCGCTGAAACTGAATGCTGAGTTGCGTGACGGAGCGCGGCGCCACAGTGAACACCAGCTCCAGCAGGCACGGCCTCTTACGGTCCTTGGCCGGGACAAAGTCCAGTACATCTAGAAAAACAGCAGCAACACAATGAATATTGACGCGACTAACGGCCGAGGTTTCTAGGGAGGGTGGGAAGGGGGGAGGGGTGGGGCCTTATCACCTTCACCATGACTACACTTCCTTTACCTGGCTGAATGACTTTTCCGTTGCTCTCAATTCTCAAAGTGTGCAAGAATATTCTCAGGAACCATGGAAACGTGGCAAGGTAAACGACGGACAGGGAGAGGGTCGGGTGGTTGTTATGAAGCATGCATGTAATGCCTCCCATCTCCTCGCCGTAACCTGCAAAGAACCAACACGAAATCACGAACGAAGCATAACTACATTGTCACTATCAAACAAAGTTCGGCGTGCAATAAATCAACTTTACAGACGACATCCTAGGAATACAGGGCTCAGAGGAGTTCGCTTGTTTCCATTATGTAACATCCTATATACTGAGACAATACTGATCTAAACGAATGATACCGCAAGACGATTTCATCCCGGGCGCGCCAAGGTATACGTACTATACAACGCAGTCGTCTTGCGGTATCCTTCATGTAGGTACAGTGTATACAGTCGAACCACCGTTATTTCAAAGTCAAGCCGAATCCTCGTGGATATCTTTTTTTTCAGTCATTTACTATCGGCTATTTCGAAACCCCGCTATTTCGAACTTTTTTCATGTCCCGTGCGACTTTGAAATAGCGGGGTTCGACTGTATATACATCTTATTCGATGGTTTAGCGCGTAATACGGGCCGGTATTTTACGAGTTGCTTGTATTTTTCCGAGCCCCGCCGCGGGGCGAGGAAAAATGCGAGTAACGAGTAAAATGCCGGCCCGTATTACGCGCTAAACCATCGAATGAGGGATTTATTATATGACTGTGACGTAGTTTTACCTTTATATGAGATATATTTAAGCAAACATAAAACAGAGACTTCGAGCAAAACTGTTTTCATTCAATCCCAGGCAAAATGTGCGCACACTCATGTACACAAAGATTCACTTACAGCTTCCAATCCGGTCATCGATTTAAAAATCTTGACAGAGAAAATTAAAGAAGTTATGCCAACAAATGATCGAAGTTCAATTCAGATTAAATGTGCTGAGATAAATGCGCTGGAGACGAAAATACTTGCTTCGACAGAATAAATATTCAGCGAACAAACGTGCTTCGAGCGGTTGAAATCGATCACTTCGCTTAAACTTTTAACCATTTTTGTTCTTCAGAAGCAAGCAGCTTTGTACTCAAAACAGGGTTTTTATTTTCTCGGAGTAGTTAAAGAATAAACACAAGAACAGAGCCAGCGAATGTGTACGTTGAAGAATCTGAAACTTTCATAACACAGCTAGGATTTTTACCGCCGACACGTTGTCAAGTTATAGATTATTAACAACTCACCGATTTCCTGCCTGGTTGTAGAAAGTTTAAGACCCCTTCCAGCAAAGGGACCACTGAAAACAGTGTTCGTTTACGGCAAAAATCATTTTTCAGTGTTTACAGTGACGGCATCGTGCGGAAAACTTTACGGAGTCAGAACTGCCGTTTGTCCATGGCGATTGTTCGCTTTCCACCAACTGAACTGTGCTTTCTATTCCTTGACAAATTATCCAGTAACAGTTTCTTTCGATGGAAGGGTCTTGTATCTGAAAAGTCATAGACTTTCGTTGCACCGTTTTACCTTGCACTCAGAAAAATCTTTGATTCATTTGTGATACGCGCGCGTCTAAACCGGTCAAACCGGTTTTCTACAGTGTAATACGGATTTGAAGTGTGTAATACGCTCCCGTACCGGCACTCTGTTGCGACCTTATATGGTAAAACTACGTCACAGTCATATAATAAATAGAGGATATTACATGGTCGCGCGGAAGATACGAATTTTATCTGCGGGTGATAATATCTCTCACGAGTAAGCGCAGCGAACCATATAGATATCAATGAAATATCCAGAACAAAGACATGTCCCACATCCTTCATTTCCTGTCAGAACTTGCTGTCTTCAATAATCGCGCGAACAGTGAACATATCGTTTCTTTCCTTCACGTATGAAGATATCGAGCGCAATGAAAATATCAGTTTTTAGAATAGAAGAAATCCTGGTATTTCATCGATCTATTTTATAAAGGGTTTTATTATATACATACTGAGACATACTCACGAAAAAGCCATATCGTAAAATTTCGTACGCAAATGAGTTCTAGCCAATGAGAGGCCGCGAACGACGCTTTTCACACGTGAAAAAAATCGTTCGTCCAATCACCAGCTGCGAACGACGATTTTTCACTACTTTTAAAGGGTTTCCCGGTCCCATCATAAATGTCTCAGTATGTATATAATAAACAGAAAACATCATGGAAAGTGCTTTGTGCAATTTTTATTCACTCGTTGTTTCGTATCATAAAACTCACTCGCTCGCAAAGCCTCGCTCGTTCGTTTTATGATACTTCACAACTCGTGAATAAAAACCGTACGCGCGCACTTTCCATGAAGTAATCTCTATTTACTTCATGGAAAGTGCGCGCGTACGGTTTTTATTCACGAGTTGTGAAGTATCATAAAACGAACGAGCGAGGCTTTGCGAGCGAGTGAGTTTTATGATACGAAACAACGAGTGAATAAAAACTGTACAAAGCACTTTCCATGATGTTTTCTGTTTATTATATACATACTGAGACATTTATGATGGGACCGGGAAACCCTTTAAAAGTAGTGAAAAATCGTCGTTCGCAGCTTGTGATTGGACGAACGATTTTTTTCACGAGTGAAAAGCGTCGTTCGCGGCCTCTCATTGGCTAGAACTCATTTGCGTACGAAATTTTACGATATGGCTTTTTCGTGAGTATGTCTCAGTATGTATATAATAATCTCTATTTACATAATAGAAAGCAGGCGAACTACTATGCGAACTTTTCGTACTGTACTGTAAGCACGACTTACACATTTATGTACAGAAGAGATTTTCGGATGACTTTCGGAAACCAAAACCAAAGTAAATACTCAACCAAATCAAATCACAAACGGCTCTAGGAATATACTCTCAACCAATCAGAAATCAAGGAATACACTCTCAACCAATCAGAAGTCAAAGTAATTTGCAAAAATGTATTGCCTGTTCTTGTTTTTTGACGTTTCGAAAGTTGGTACTTCGTTGGAGCGCAGAGGCAAAGGGCGAACACCCCAGAACAACCAACACATGCCAACACGCTTTTATGGCATTCAACAGCACATCCACATATACCCGGCAACGTCCGGATACATTCAACGTTTTACCGCTCATACGGACTATAGCATTCCTAGTTATCTGAATAAGGACCCCGCTTTCATGTTGGGGATACAATATGTACAGTATCTGGTATACATGAGTGTGTACAATTAATCCAATTCTTCATAACTGATACATTTGTTGCAGAGGCGTTTTTGGGGGTTGCAAAAAGGACTTTGGCACTTTTGTGAAACCTTGATGACACTGGAATAGAAAGCTGATATGAACTACAGAAGTGGAGTATTATGTAGCATTTATTTATCAGTGTACACCACATACCCATACAGTGTATGTTGTATATACTGTACAACTGATTACTATGGTCATAGTGCATTAATTTTGTTTCATTTCGTTTTGTGTTTTCAAATGCACGAGACTTTAACTTGCTAGTTGTTTTGGTTTCTTACCAGTCACAAAACGGTGAGCATGCAGCTGAGGAGGAACACCTGCAAATAACAACAACAACACATAAAGTATCAAGCCCCTAAAATGCCAGAAAAAAAAACCGTATCAAAACAATATAAGGGTGAGTACATAATGATACCCAAATGATTGTGATCTGTAGCATTGTACGCTACAGTATTCTAAAATTAAAAAATCTTTATTGAAGTGTCTGTCTTCTAGCTGACTATTAGTGGTCTACCAATTAGGGACACTGGTGGAATACCCATAGAAAGTCAAAAGGGAAAAGCTGTGTTGCCTTTCCACAATCAAATGCAAAATGGTTGAGACACTCACAAAAAAAAGACCCAATCTTCTCTTCTATTCCCTCACTCTTATCTGGATTTCGTTTGACAGCATCTTCCCCTCTTCCCCCCCTCCCCCATTTCAATGTTGAGTATCCAGTATCGCACAACGAGATTTCAGGCCCGAACAACATTGAGACGGGGGGAGGGGGGCAGAAATGAACAAAACTTAAAAGCCGATAAATTGCTCAAAATATGCACAGTGTCTCAACTACTTTTGCATTTGATGTCTGAAAGTCATGTGTCGAAAATGCTGGCTCAGAGCGTCTTTTTTCAATTTTGATGATTCATCACTGTGTTATCTTCTATTAGGAAAAATAAGTCCCATGGTTCTTTGGAGGTGGGGCGATTAGCTTTTAATGTTCCAAATTGTATCAAATTTGAAATTTCCGGAAATGACGGGATAAGACTAGTACAATATTACTTCCGGTGTGTTATTAATTGATGGTATGTTTGCCACAAATACGGCCTGAAATAAACACTATGGAGGCTATTTCGTGTATGTTACGTTTTGTTCAATAAACTCTCACTATTTTAAAGCTAATTGGCGAAAACAAAAACCTGTTTTGACGGAAAACCAACGGTCTACCATCAGAACTAAAGGAATTATGTAAATAATCTTTTGTTTACATGGAAGACCGTGGTAGACCATTGAAATCTTCATGGATATGAATCTGCTGTACAGTGTGATGATCGTTCACTCAATTTCGGCCGAGAATAAGCTTAGAGAAGCATTTCGGATGAAGTTCAGTGAACTTCAGTGAAACCCCACCTCTCCCCCTCCCTACTATTCCTGGGCTGTGGGGATCAAACCCACGACCTCCTGGTTCAGAGCTTTATCACAGATTCTGGCCCACGACCCCAGACCTCTTGGCTACTTGACTGAATCTATGCAAAAACTATTCTCAAACCCAGAGCCTGGATGTACCTTGGAGTGCCTTGCTCTTGCGTTTGACAACAATGTTGAATTCGGCCTCCGAACCACCTGGTTTGACTATATAAGAATAAACAGAATGTAGTAACAGAACACTTTAACAACAATGTAGGCTGATTGCATAAACAAATTAGTCTAAACATTGTGTACAGTAGTCAGTAGTCACCATCGTGTACTGACTAGAATTCACTGTGTCCGTGTGCACAGGTGGGTCGGTCAGTCTGTAGGACATTGGGTATCAAGTCGGTAAGTATCCACTGTACTTAAAATGACACGAAATCTGAACTGTCACTGCACGCTGACGTAAACTAGTTTTCTGACTATATTTATTCTTATTAAAGGCAAATGACTGTGCTGTGAATAAATTGAAAGGAGTTAGGAATCAAAGTGAGACGTATACTGTAGTTAGATACCAATAGGTTAGAC
Organism: Plumapathes pennacea; assembly: GCA_964036295.1. Taxonomy (NCBI): domain Eukaryota; kingdom Metazoa; phylum Cnidaria; class Anthozoa; order Antipatharia; family Myriopathidae; genus Plumapathes; species Plumapathes pennacea. The sequence continues at coordinate 24,112,623 of OZ038463.1, read as the reverse complement.
GGTAGAACTGACAAGTATTTACAAAATGTCAGTAATCTCACCAAGTGTTTGAAGGTCATACAGTGCAAATTCCTGATGCCAATCATCAGAAATTCTCTTTCTCACCACTTCAGAGGGAGCAGGGCTGACTGAAAACTCTGATCCAACACTCTGCAAGAAGAAAAGATTCGTTTACACTACATCTAATGACATGACTACCTAAATGCACAAGACACAACATTTGAAGGTTTGTGAACATACAGTAAACACACTTGCAGTTGCCTTCATACATCAAACAATCAAAATTACATATTGTACAGTGTCTCCAACAATGAATAAATACATCAAAATTAGGTAATAACCCTGCAATGTCTCAACTTATTTCGTTATGCAGTGTATTTTTCAAATGGCAGCATTTTCAAAAGAGAGCTTGTAAGGCTGAATATACATGGCCACATGTACAGTGTAGCATACAAACTGAGTGCCAACAAAATTGATGATTTTATGCTCTAAATCTCAAACTTGGCTTTTCAATCCAATTTCCTGTTCTCTACCTTTCAGGTATTAAAAACCTGAGTTAATAAATTTCAAGGGGGCCCGCAAGAACATGAAAATGGACTACTTCATTCATAAATATTGTCATTCACATTCCTGCAATACTACTGTAGGTTTCTAGTAAACAGCCTTACATAGGAGTCCATTAACAGACTAATTGACTTTCAAACAGTATTCAACCACTTTGCTGCACCTTGTTGGTACTGATATCCAGGTATATCTTGCTGGTTGATGCCAGAGGGCAACTTGACTTGATGGGGCGGCCAAAGAGCTTCCTCAAGGACCAGTCTATAGAGAACAACAGTCAAGGTTATATACTGTCATGATGCAATTAGCTGCAAAAACTCAAAAGTTCCAATATTGTTGCCTGGTTGGTTGTTCAGTAATGCTTCTTTGATTCATCAATTATTATTTTCTTTGTTGTCTGTTGGCTGCAGGTAGTTTTGTTGGCATCTGTTGAACAACTACCTGCACCTTACAAACAGCTGATACTGTACACCAGCCTGTTCAAGTTGCAAGACATTTTTACTTTAAAAAATATTGTACAATCCGACTTGACAAGTGCATCTTGTGTCAAACTCAATGAATAGAAACAAAAACAATATTGTCAATCAATCACATTTTATTTGTCACGTGTCAACTCTAATAGATTGCATTAAAATCAGGAAAGAGTTAGGCATTCAAACCAACCTTAAGCTTTCTGTCCATATGACATCTTATTTCTAGCATGGGCTTTGTAGGGGTAGTGGGCTCATTAGACAATTACTTTTACAGTGCATCATACCTTGGTTTGCATGGTTTCCTCGTAGAACGGGGTCTAGCACCAGGGAGACTGTCTGAAGTAGCTCCACAGCAAAACTTGTGCACTCTGAATCCTGCCAAAAGCAATATTAATTATTCCAAATACTTGCTGTGGTCAAGTACAGTAAAGCACAGCTGACAAAGCAGATCATGTTTTTAATGGGCCTACATACATATTATTGAATGCTACTGTGTAATATTGGAGGTGATATGTGTAAAATCATTCATACAGTTGTACAAACAATTGTGGTGTTGGCAGACTTGGTAGAGTGCAGCTGCAATTAAATTGCCAAGGAAAACTCTCTAGCTGTGATACAGTAGTTGAATAAAAGGTTTCTTTTGACAAACCACAGCATACATAAAAAGCCAGAATGTCACTCTTATTTTACAGGGGTCCCACTGGTCAACAGTGTATAGTCTGTAATACTCTTGTTCATGTGAGCAACTGCCTCAAACACATTTCATTACCTATAAAAGTACTATATTCAGGAATATGAACACATCCAAGTACTGTACAAATAACACCAGCCTGTCTGAGTTGCAAAAATGCAGTAGATTTCTGTTTGCCAAGGACCATGTTGCAATGTAGTACAGTAAGCCTTACTCAAATTAACCAGTTTTTCTATTTACATTGCTGCTTACAAAACACAGAAACGAGTTACCATGCTGTACCTGACATATTGGCCGCAGATGAATTCCCATTGAGTGATACTTCACTTTGTAGAGCAACAGAGAGTTAAATAATGTAGACAAGCCGGCCTATAAAGACATCAAAATATCAAAATAATCAGTGTCAGCATTCACAGACTTTGCTACTGTAGATTTTGTGTATTTTTACATACAGTACATGTGAATTAATTGTTCTGGAGAATCACCCACTATTCATTCACACTCAGTCAAAAGCCAGTTACGCTGGAAAATCTCCATTAAACTAATATTGCTACAAGTATCTGTAACCAGGCTTAGTTTAGGCCAGAAAACACTAGGAAGTTCACACAACTTCAGTTTGTTTCTTGACTGCATGATTTGTATGATAATACATGGCAACCAAACATGGTGGGGTGACAGGTCTGACATTGCACAATACACTGTAGATATTGTATGGTGTAAACTAAAGGTCAGACCTTTGAGTCACAAGGCAGCAGCTTCTTCCATGGAGTCAGATTTTCTGTGCACACAACTTCTCTTGGCAAAGCAGCATAACGCAGTAAGGATGAGTTGGTACTGGTGGCTGCAGCCACACCTTCTCTTCTGAATGACAGCCGTGGACTTGTTGTTGTCTTGTGGTCAATAAAGTTCAGTGACGCACAAAACTGTCCTGACAAGGCCTGGGTCAGACCAAACCACTTCTCATCTACCCTGAAAAATGTCATGCCGTACTTTAATTTCTAAGCTCTGGTTACATGAATTTGTGAGTCTTGCCACTACCTAGCTGATGTGAATTTTCTCCCTCAGGTTCAGTACAGTAGACTGTCAGTGTGTAAATGTTCTCAGCAAGCAACAATTTTGGACCCTTCTCTTTTACGTGAACCATGTAAATAGATTTTCTTGTCCTTATTTTTGCCTCCCTTTGAACAATGTGACTCCCCAGAAAGTGCAGATATTGACAGTATCTGTTAGCGAGGGACAATATTATGAATGTGTTCAAACCAAACAAAGAGTCATGACAACTATTGAGTTGGTTACAAACTTTTGGTTGACTTGGTCTTGAAACCACACCCACAGCTCTGCTCCCACGGGTGCCGACAGGGTGGGGTACCCCCATTGTTCATGCTGCCACTGGCCCTGTGTTAATGTCAGGTGAAGCTCCTCTACTGCATACTTGTTGACAATTTGGCCAAATGACTTCGGGAACAAGTTGTAGTGGGAAACTATGGCAAGGATTCAAACAGATCACCAGTGACTCAGAAATCTAGACTTGATTCCATAAAGATGTGCACACACTGATTATCAATCGATTCGACAACGGCATATTCGATAACTTACATTCCTTGGGGTTTCTTATGTCCACATTCCACACTGTAGTGAACTGAAAATGGGCGTACACGTGGCCCGTTTGTAAAGGCTTCAAAAGAAGCTCTTCGTGAAAAACATCCTCCTTTGCTACTGTTAAACTGTGACTTAAAACACAACACAACCACACCATCCATCCGACCGCCATTTTGGATCAGGGCAGGTGTGGCTACCAAGCTCCTTGGTCCCAGGACTTTCGGAAGAGTAATTCTCTGGGTACCAGTCTCTTTCTTCGATTTCTCGGACCAGTCGGAAAGCGTAGCAAACGCAAAACCAAAGTAAATAAACGATTACTTTCAACAGTCATGCGAAAACGGCTCTGTAATAAAACTTATTTTTAAATCGGTCTAACAACAGAAAAAGTCCTACACGAACCAAATCATCGGAAAGAATCGCCATTAAAATCGCCGCCAAATCTCCTCGGAAGTCATAATAAGCGGCAAGTAAGGACTTGTTCTGTTGTCAGAACGACTTTAAGAGTAAGTTCTATTATAAGCACGCCTGAAAGCGTAAAAATGTTATTTGACAAACTCTCATATCCCTATTAGTGGATCAGTCGTGACGTCATCAGTCCGTGGGGGCTGAACCTCTGTTACTCAAGGCCGCGTTGACGTTTCTGCGTTTTATGTTTTTCGCTGCTGTAACCTCCAGCCCTCAACTCATTTTTCCCTAAAATTTTACCTCCAGCCGCCTAATAAACGCTGAGAAGCTTCAACATTACAGCATGATGCTGTTGTTTTATTACTTTCAGAGAATGAATTCAGCAGCAGTGTACGCGAACGCACACACCAAAAGTCGTGTCATGGAATGTAGCTTCATACCCGCAGCGCGCAAGCTTACTATAAATACACGCTTTACTTGAACCTCGAAACCGAGACTGCAGTAGCTATTCTGAACGCAAACAAGTATAAATTGTGGGCAATCACTAGGAAAATCCATCTTTGTCTATTCTGATCCCATTCTTTTGAAAGCATGGTAGTCTACTGCTGTCAACCAAACTCATTAAATAAATAAAAAACTGATATACATAAATATTAATCAAACAGTCAGCTAAATACAGCCATGCTCTCAAAATCCGGGGACCAAAGGAGATGGACCCCCTATCAACTGATAGGGGGTCCACCTGAGTTCTTTACTGAAACTGACTAACAAAGTGTCCGAGTGTCTTGCGGTCTTCACGGTCACTGACATCTACCAACTTGAGTATAATTCAGTAAAAGGGCCAGCGCTAAAAAAAAGCGGCAGAACAGCAACTCTCTGGAAATGTTGTCTCTTCCATGGCATAGGAAGTTTAAATTTTCATGCAAAATTGTTATAAGACACGTTTCATACGTCAAACTTTGCATGTGTCGAACTCAATGCAAATGAGCAAAATCCACTGTGTGAGCTAATTTGCGCCGAGTTCGCACATGAAAAGTTCGTATCGTGTTTAAAAAAATCATCTACTGATTGACGTTTAAAACGGGCCTAAATAGTAAAATACCATGATTTTACGGAAACTCCATTCGAAACATTTATCTATAATTTAGATTTTCCATCAGAATGGAAGAAATACAATTGTTCCAGTAAAGTTGGGTTCCTTAATCATGTCGCATCTGCTCCAGTCTAGAGCAATTTATCAGAACCTTATGTATATACAATCAATGGGATAACAAATTCAACGAGCTTTTTAAAATCTATGTCAATTAATGAGTTAAAAATAAATTTGAATTTAGTTGTTTCTAACAAAAACTATTGAGATCAACAGAACTAAAAAAATAATAATCATTTTTTACAGAAATCGACTCCTTCGGAGCTTATAAAACGTCTCCCTTTATACGATAAATTACTCTCTAATATTGACATATTTAGACGCCTAGTTGGCGTTCATTCGGGACGTAAAACGGGAAAAAGAAATCATAAAATAAAAACATTATAACAAATTAGAAGTTAAACTTCTGGCGTTATTTCCAAGAGGAAAGCCAACAACCAACTCGTCGTTTTTGTTTAAAAAGGTTAATATCTAAAAATGTGAGGCTGGTTTTGGTTCCCAGCACAATAAAAATAATAAATCGAAGGCAAAACAACCTGACGTAGTATTTAAAGCCAAATAATAAATTTTCCATTTCCATTTTCGGTGGCCCTGAAAATAGTGGACCGAGGATTTCCGGCGCGCAGAACTGTAATTGAGATTCCCCCTCAATTCCAGGAAAACCTATCGGGTGAGTCAGCCCCACCGTAAATCCTGTCAAGCCTGTCAAATTTATTCTTCAGTTCAAAAGACTCGTGTTGCCATGGAAACTCACTCCCCGCCGAATCACTCTCACTTTGTCCCAAGGTGCTCAACGAAACTGTAGGAGTACCACAGCCCTCCAATGCATAGAGCTGAATCGCGTCCACTGGCAGAAAATGCACTGGAGACGGCGTGTCTGGAGAGCTTAGGCTTGCTTTGCAGCCGCATGGTGCAGAATTTCGTGCGCGCTGAAGTTTGGGGGGTCTTCGACTAGTTTCAATTACGACGTGGCTGTGGGTGACGTCACTCTTCATGACGTCACTGTTGTCGTCCTCTCTCCCTTCGGGGCTTTCTCTGCGAATGCCCAGGATGCCTTGCGACGCAACTGACGATGGATTTGTGCTGTGTGATCCAGCAACACAAGAGCAACTCACTTCTGCGTTTACTGGTTCGGCGCATGTGCAGTGTGCGACATCCGGGAAATTATCCAGATCACGTGGCGTTCTATAAGGTTGTTGAAATGTCACCAGTTTGCGTGCAGCTTTTTTCTCCGGCGTATGCGCCTCTCCAAAAACTTGAAACATATCTCTGAAGAGAGATCCGTCATCGTCAACGTCCGTTTCCCCGCCCCCTTCGATGTGATAGTCGACCACATTGTCCCGCTTGAATTGCTGTTCGTCGACAGTAGCCTCTGGTGCTTTGCCTCTGGAATATCTGATGTGTATTATTGTCAAACACACCGACAGAATCAAGGTCACGATTAACACACAAATACCTGCAGCGGAAAAAAAAGTCAGTTGTTAAACTCTACTGAGCCACAATGACTTAAATAGTTCGAGCTTGACAGACATCTTTTTTGACATTTAATACTTTGTCTTTTTATACTTTTTTCGGTCTCAACGTCTCTGTATTCCAAAATGAATAGCTCAATTCTCAATACGACTGCTGCAGATCGAATAAAAGCAAAAATATCCACGCATAACACAGTGATGTGTTATGGCTTGTGATTCTGTCTGTCTCTGTATTTGGTTACAGTTGACATAAACATATCCAGTAAAATTGTTACTTTAATTAAAACAAACAATAGAAACATGCTTTACGAAATATTCTACGTGCACGTAAATACAACTTTTAGTTTTAAAGCAAGTAGAAAACAACATAAAAACTGACTTCAGACGAAGAAAATATTTTAAAGTTTTGAAAATGCTGGGTGATTCAGAATTTCGAATGTGTTCGGTAAGCAGTTAACATAACCTATAAATTGCAATCATGCTTTTTTGGCGAATAATGCCTGGAAGTTTAAAACACGCAGACCATGTTGGAGGCCATGTTGCAGCAACTTACAACATAAAACTTACAACATAAAACTTACAACATGGCTGCAGTGACGTCACTATGTAAAACAATCTCACCGATAATTAGACCGCTCTCAAGAGTCGGGTCCGGCGTGCTCGCCACGATAGCTCCATCAATTTCACAATGAACGCCTTGATACTTTGGGGGACAGACGCATCGATATTTGTTAAAACCGGTGCTATCCACACCCTCGTAACATGAGCCGCCGTTCATGCATGGTCTGCTGTTGCAGAGACGTGGCAAGCAAACATGCGCGCGCCACACGTCATGGCACCAGTCGGTACTGGGGCATGGGTCAGGAATACACACTGTGGTTGATTGGCAACCTTTGGTCACTCCTGAAAACAAACACCCGGGTGAAGTTTAGTTTCAGCAGGAATGTACAAATTGAAAAATCCTGACGAACGAAGGCCTTGTTCAAAGTAACGCCTCTTTGCAACATGTCTCGCAACAAAAATAGTGGGACAGATTGAACTGAAAGTAGAATAATCAACCTTCCGCAACGTTTTAAGGCAATGCTGCGAGCGTGTGACTCCGCACAGCAACTTGCCATTTCTTGCTGTCGTCAAGGTTACGTTTCCAGATGCTTCAAACTGATGTAGCAAACTGCTTCCCATTTTGCTTGGAAATTTGGCCTTGGCCGTCAACAGGGGTAAAATAGCTGATGAAAGTAACTAATTTTCCTTTAATCTGTTCTTTCAGAATGTAAACTGTAAACTAATCTTACAGCTGTAGTTCTCGCTTTTGTTCTGAAAGAGCTACTTAGTATCAACTTTCATAAAACAACAAAAACAAGGAACATCCCAAGCAATTTATTCATAGAAAATGAAAACGAGCTGTTGTACCTGTGGACTTTGCTCTACCGATATCTTTAGATCCTTTGTGGTGCAGCGAGTAACCATTATATCTGACGTCATTTAGACAGCCAATGAAATCCTTTACAATATCGACCTGGCGCCGGATTCTCGAAGCAACACTACTTCGCATGTCCCTCGGAAGACCCCCAATGTACGTGTGGATTGGGTCGATTTTAAACAAAGTGTGCTGACCACGACTTCTAACTGCAAATAAAGATTGCTCACCAGTTATCACCTGACTTTAAACTCCTTTTTAACAAAGGTTACAACTCGCACTGTTAATCCTTTGCGCGCCCAGAAAATGTCAGCGGCCATTTTCATAGCACACGAAAATGGCGGACTGAGCAATTGTTCTCGTGTTTTGTCCCCTTTTTTCGTAAAACCGAATCAGCACAAACTCATAAATTGTATTGAATATGGCCAGTAGGGACTGCCATTCAAATGACCGCCTCAAAAAAACTGAGCTCCCGGAAGTAAATATCTGCATGGGCGTGCAAAACATTAATGTGAGACATCATCAGTTAAGAGGTGATTGAGGTTTGGTTTCAGCTTAAGTCCGCTCAACAGCAACTGTTATTAGAATGTGCTCATTGAGAGCTTTCATTCGAATGGTCACAACGAGCTTTAAGGCTGGTTCACACGAGTAAAGCAACCATTAGCGCAAACGCAAGCGCAAACGCAAGCACAAGATGTTCCATTCTCTTGCGCTTGCTTTACCGTGTGGAAAAGCCTCTAGGTTTCATCTGACAGTTCAGATAAGTTCAATTACAATAACCCTTGGAAAGGATGAACTGTGCTTATATTTATCTCTTCTTCGCGTCTGCAATACCAATGCTGTAGTCTTAGTTCAAATCAAACCAACCTGTGACCGAGTACTCCTCATCAACTGTCAACGTCACTTCGGTTCGCCTCCTCACCACGCTGACTTCGTGCCACTGTCCGTCGCCCACGTTCACACTGGTCAGTTGTAATGCCTCCAAGGAATCCCCAAGGTTAAACGTGTAGTTGACCGCGAGGTGCAGGTCGTTGTTTGACTGGTGAGGTACGAGCTGCAACACGCAAGTATAACAGACGTTAAACAAAAAGGCGCTCATGAGCAAAGCTAGTCTCAGCTGATCAGGTGCGAACCACGACAAAAAATAAAAGTAAAATTACCAACAAGTAAGATTCGTTTTACGTAGAGCAAATTTGCGGACAAGGCTGTTTTCGATTGTTTTGTTTTCTGTGGAATTTAAACACGCCAGCAATTACTGTCAACCACAGAGGCCAAGAATAGTTACAAAAGGAAAGTAGTTTTTACTAAGGAAAATAATATTCATAATGTTTATATGGGAAGTTTCAGCCCCGTAGCATCTTGATTTTTCACGGATAGATAGATATGTTGTACTAATATGAATGGAAAAGTAGTGTTAGATACTAGTTGTAGCTTTCGCTAAGTGCCAACGAGAGAAAAAGAACTCGATGACAGATGCTAGTGAGTGCATGTGTTAACTAGTGCAAAATACTCCCTCCTGATTGGCTAAGAACGGTCACATGATAAATCAACATCTCTTTTCATTGGCTCTGTTGGTTCTAATATTTCCGGCCTCATAATTGGCCCCTACCAAGTCTCCAGGGAATCTACACCTTACATTACACTTTTAAAAGCTTGATCGAGAATTTTTTCTGCCTGCTGCAATATCTCGCGTGGCATTATGCTGGCCGCCTCGCAAGCCGCCCGTCTTCGCTCGGCTTGCTCGTTGGCAATTAACATGCACATTTTCAACTAATCGAAAAAACGTCGCACAAAACAAACCGAAGCAACTGCAGATGCTGTTATTTTTGACAGTCAACCTAAAACCGTGTTCTAATAATAATATCCAAAAACCTCAACCTCCATTCCTATCCCCACTCCATCCTTAGGTTCCCATGACATTACCTCCAATAAGCTGACTTCATGTTTTTCTGAGCCTTCACTGAGCAGCAGCACTCCCCCATCGGAGTCACGTGTGCGAAATTTCAAGTGGATCTCAGTCTCCCTCAGGTCGTACTTGAACTGGTCGGTGAACAAGTAACGCGTGAAACTGTCTTCATTGTAGGAAACTGGCTCAGTTTCTAAAGAACAATCACACAAAGAGCCGTAAATATACGTTGTGTTGTACTCTTGCACTCTCTTCGGCAAAGACCAGTTTGACTCTCTCAATCTGAAACAATGCCAAAAGCCGTGATCAAATTCAATTTTCTCCTTCAGTTTCTCACCAGAGATATATCATACAGTATGGAGAACTTGGTTTTTGGTAGCTTCATTGGGTGAAAGCTGATAAACTATCAGTTCTCACTACATCACGCATACCTTTTCAAAGCTAGGAGAATCTGTATTTTGAGCTTGCGAGTGACACAACAATATAATAATAATAATAATAATAATAATAATAATAATAATAATAGTAATAATAATAATATAAATAGAGGACATTACACGGCGGCGCGAAGATATGAATTTTATTTTCGAGTGGTAAAAACAATATTTTACGAACGAGCGCTTCGCGAGTGAGTAAAATATTGTTTTTACCACGCGAAAATAAAATCCATATCTTCAAGCCGCCGTGTAATTTTCTTCTTATTATATTAGACACGAGTGTTTTACGCGAAATTGCACAAACAACTGTGCAAAAGCGGGAAATGATGCCAACGATATCCTCACTAGTGAGGATATGGAAGATACGCCACTCGGGTTCCGGATGTAGTTTCGTATGGATTTTACGCACGGTATATTTTCCAGTAAAACACTCGTGTCTATATAATAAATGATAATATTACACGACACAACATCACCAACAAATAATACACACAACGCAACAACACAACAACACTAAGTAATTATTGGACGAGATTGAGCAAAGTATCGTGATTTGCCAATGGCGAGCAGATCAATAAATAATCTGCGATGCACTAGCAGATCACGATATTTTGCGATAACCGAGTTCAATAAATGTTTTATCATTAGAGAGAGCTTGCATTTCACAAATTATTTAATAAGATGTGTTGGGAAACGCGCGTCGTAGCGAAAACGAGCTGCCATTTACACAGGTGGAGAAAACTGCGCATGCGTAGAATATTATTTGCAGTTGATACGCCGAAAACAGAGTGTGCAAGAGCAAATACTTATTTGTAGGCAATTATTTTCAGGTGACGTAGCAGTCACTCGGCCAATAGAAAGAGGAAAAAAGCATCGATTGATAAAGCCAATACCCAATACAGAGCACAATTTACAACACAGGAAATTACAGTACAACGCAACGTATTAGAGCACTGCACAATACAGCGAAGCACACAACACAAACACAGTACCACACACTCAACACCACACGTACACACTAAAATGCCATAGTTTCAGCTTACCTTGTTCACACGTAGAGCCTGCGTGACCCAGAGAACAATGACAGGCGTGGCCGCTCCACGAGGGAACACACGTGGAATGGGCCGAGCACGTACGTGGCTTACAGTTCCGCTCCATCACAGGACAGCCCCGTTTCGATCCTTTTGAGTTGGACGGTGACGTCAGATCGTACATCGTTTGGTCGTTAGTCACGTGACGAATACAGCCCACGAAGTCTTTGGACAGCAGTCGCGGATGTGGTAGAGTTCGAGACTCCACCCCTCCAAGTTGCAATGGACCATTCACGTTCAGGAATCTATATTTCGAACATATATCCACACATATGTTATCTATGTTAACGTAGGCTGGGTCCAGTTGTTCAAAAAAGGTAATCCATGATTACCCAAACTCTTTCTTTCGATCTCTTGGCCAACAAAAGTTTTATCTTAAAAATTTTAGTTTGAGAAAAATAAATAGATTTGATATTGAATAGTGGAAATGTCTTCAGTGTTTCCTCGACCGGCCTATAATTTGTTCAACAGACTATACCACCCTCAGAAGCAAAGGTAACATTCGAAAATTTTATCAATAGATACTTCCACGTGACTGCAAGTAACACCTTACTTGAATGAGGGTGACTTAAACCGGGCCCAGGCTTCACAGTTGGACTTGTCCTCCATCCTTTCGGAGTCGTCTTCTTCTGTAACCGCAGCGCGCTTGCAGTCATCTATCGTCACTGTCACAGTCTGATAAGGAAACATATTTCATGAATAGCCTAACCAACTAGAAATAAACCTTATATAAGTGACTGTAGAATAACGGTGGATCCAGCAACGTCTTCGTTTTCGTACTGAACAATATCATTATCAATCCCTACTACCACCACAAGTACTTTTGCCATCGCCAACGCCAATGCCATCGCCGTCACCATCCTCGTCATCATCACCTTCATCATCCCCATCTACATCATATCCATCACCTTCATTATCACCCTTTTCATTACCATCATCATCACCTTTATCATCTCCATCTTTTTCACCTTTATTATCATCATCACCATCATCATCAACACATTTATCACCAACATCATCACCATCATCATCATCATCATCATCACCATCACCATCAACAACATCATCACCATCATCACCATCATCATCACCATTACCATCATCATCTCCATTGTCAGCATCATCTCCATCACCATCTCCATCGCCAGCATATCGCCATTCCCATCGCCATATTTTTACCATTAAAGCGGTCTAGTCCTAGTCCCTACCGTGCCGTTCATCCGGACCTCCACTGCGTGCCACTTCCCATCATTCAGAGCGGGGCCACGGGAGACGCTGACACGAATAACGTCACTAACGTTGCCAAGCGACATGGAAACCAGGACTTTTCCTTCGGACAGTTCCACCGCCACAAAATCGTAAACGTCCCCCTCTTTTAGGGGGGATGTTGGTCCGTGATACAGCAGCAGCCCTTCAGAGTCTTTCGTCGCGAATTCCAGAGATAGTGAGCCCGTGCTGCATTGCTTCAGCGGCTGTAGCCACACCCACTCGCCGGACTTGAAACTTCGAGTGGTGAGCTCGCACCGCGGTCCATTAAATCCTGACGGGCAGCGGCATTTGTGACCTGCAATACAAAGAGTGTTTACTAATTTCCAGATCATGTGATGCGAGAAATGAAACGTAATCATCACTACGTCTCTAAGACGGATGATTCCTACAATAAGTATGTTACACTCGAGTGGTCGCTCGAAGTAGCAAATTTAACCGGAATGATACTTTGCAGCTTCGGTTTGGTTTCGTGTAAGCCGAAAAACTTGGCTGACGTTCAATGTTTCGGTTCTAATTTAGGTCAAATAGATCAGCAATTTTCATCCATACAAGCTTCAAAGAGTTCACATTCCTCGGGTCAAATACTTCCCCTCCCCTGCAGTCTTTGTTCACTCCAGGTCTAACAAGGGTAATTTGAAATCGTCATAACAATTTTGACCATGATTGTAAATAGACAGATACCTACTTACCTGCCGGTAATTGACAAGTTCCTCCATTCAGGCACGGGTTTGACTGACAGGAATTGCTCCTCCTACGCGCCGGGCCGCATGTTGCACATCTGACTTCCTCAGCAACCATGAGGGAAAGAAAGGTCTGACCACCTGCACTGATCACCTCAAAGCTTCCATCCGCCGTCAAAACACTGATGCAACCTCCACTCTCACAAGGCTCACTCAGACACTTATCCATTCCTATTGTTTCATACTTCAACTTATGATTCTTTCCGATATAAGTCAGCTTAGGACGCTCGTTCTTCAGCAATGCGATGACCCGCTCTGGGGCGTAGTATGGGCTTCCGTGGGCCGCAAAACGGACGTCCACCGCTTGGTGTGGGCCGGGCGCCATCTGCACGCTGAATAAATCCACGTTTTCTTCGAGAGTGCCCAATATATCTGCCACCGTTTCTTTGAACGATGGCAAGAAATTGGTGACGATGTCTTTTCGAGAGAGGCCGGTCAGGCGCACCGCTACGCTTTTGTTTAGCGCCTCAGTGGGAATGGCTTTCACCAAAATTGAAACCTCGGAAATTACTGGGTGAAAGCTGCTTTTGACATCAGACACGTTCACTGTAAGTTTGTGAATACCTAGTGTCGGGTTCGGTTTACAGCGGATCGTACCCGAATTTCGTTCTATAGTGAAGTAGTGCGAGTTGCGAGTGAGCATCTCGTACCGCCTCTCGTCATCCGTGTCCTCGTCTTTCACGTACACCTTCCCAACATCACCGCCAGGGAACTTTCCTTTGAAAGCATTTAGCGTCAGTTCCATCTTGCCGCTGTGGTGTTGGTGATCATTTATATCTTTGACGACCACATGTACAAATGTACTCGTTTTCAGGCCTCCGTTGTCTTTGGCCCAGACCGCAACTTTGTACTCCGCTTGTTTTTCACGGTCAAAGGGCACGCGCGTGCGCATGACACCTGTTTTAGTGTCCACTGTGAACGAGTTTTTGTGGCTGGTGAGCCCAAACGTGAACGGTCCAGCGTTTGCACCTTCCAGATCCGGGTCTGTCACTCTCAGCGTCGTTATGACGAAAAGGGGTAGTTCGTTTTCTTTCACAGAAGTGTGTAAGGATGAAGGATCAAAGACTGGACCGTTGTCATTCTTGTCAATCAAATCTATGTTGACGTTTGCGTCACCATGGAGATGTGGTGCTTCTGAGAAGAGTACAGTACTGGGCATTACCACAAGTTTGATCTCAACAACATTTATATGACATTTTAGTACCTTGTTTAACATTTCGAAAAAGACGCACCTGAGTTCGTTTAGTGGTTGCCTCAGCCAGACCGCAGACATGATGTAGGAAAATGACAAGGCGAGCCTTGAACTATATAGTTTTGACTAAACAGCGACTAGTATATAGGTTGTTTAAACTACATCTATCATCAGTCAACGCCGATTCTGGAAACCGACTTTCCACGGTGTCAACGAAAAAAAAAAAGTTTCTATACACGATAATTAATGGTCATATAAGTGCGAAATCGGACCGTCGCGCGGCGGAATCACCGTGATTTAATTTAATTCAACTCTCATAGGTACGTTTTTTAGGATTGACCAAGACGATTACAAAAAGTCCGATCAATGACTAATACAGAGGAATAAGCACCAATCGTATCCTATTAAAATGTAATACTTATAATGAAGGTAAATATCATTAGATATTGTGTAAGATGTCAAACTTATCCACAAAAATGACATCCCAATCACTAACTTACCGGAGTTTGTGGCCCGCACAGTGAGATGATATTCGGCAACCGTTTCTCTGTCTAGCGATCCGCTCACAAATAGTTCACCCGTGTGTTTTTCGATGAGGAATCGATTCGAGGGGTCCCCACCGGCAATCGAGAATGTGAAATTCTGGTTCGAGCCGGTGTCCGAGTCAGTGGCTGAAACCTGCAGGAGTGAAGTCCCGCTAAGTGCATCTTCCACGACCTGTGCTCTATAGGCCACTGGATTGAAGACTGGAGGGTTATCGTTGTAGTCTTTCACACTTATATTCACTTGCGCCCTATCCGAGCGGAAAGGAGGGCTGGAGTCGGACACCTAATAATATACCCAGTGATAATCAGAGAAAAGTTATTAGTTAATGGTTTAAACAATACAATGAAGAAATGCAAACGAAGGCAATAACGGAGTGTCTATTCTTTTCTGCACTGATATGCTCGGTTTTTTATGCCTCTCTTGCCAACCTCATCATTTATGTATCTCGTTGCTTTCTCAATAATAATATAGATGGAAAAGTACTTAATTCTGATTGGCTGAACAAAGTGTGTTGTAATAATTTAAACTATGTAAAAACGATAATTGATGCAAAAGCAGTCAATTTGAGTTAGTTGCACCGATTAACTGACGACACACTTTGGTATCGTAGCAATCACGCAAGCATGTCTCAAACTTCATTTTTGCGTCAGTCGAGAAAAATAAATTTGAAAAAGGGCCAAAAACTCCCAAATTTTAACAAAGTACCGCAGAAACTCGAAAATCAAAGTGTGCATTCAGTAATATTTCATCTTTCATTTATCCGTGTCACAATCCGTGCACGTTAATTCCTTCATCTGGTAAATGAACTTGCTAATCTTCCCTCTTTTACATAATCCGATTCACTGTGTCTTTTTTGTGTCGGGAACTGTAGATCGAGGTTACGACAGGATTTTAGATGTAAAAGAATCGGTGTGGTTGAAAGAGTCCATCTAAATTACGAAATCATTCAATCATTCATCGTATTTTTTCATTCACTCACCATCACATTCAGCAGATAGTCTTTCGTCGTCTCGTAGTCCAAACTCTTGGCTACTTGTAAAACTCCAGTTTCCTCCACCAAGTTGAACAATCGATCTGTCGAACTGTCTGCGATCCTATAACGAAGCTTAGCGTTCGTACCAACATCCTCATCAGTGGCATGAAGTGTTTTGATTGATAATCCGATCTTGGCATTTTCAGACACCTGAGCATAAAATATGGGTTTTTGAAACTTCGGATCCTGATCATTTTTGTCTAACACCACGATCGTCACATTCACAGTTCCCCACAGCGCAGTACCGTTGACGTCTTTGCCGTTGTCAGTTGCCTTGACAGTCACAAAGTACTTTTCTTTCTTTTCTCTGTCCAACCGCTTATCCGTGCTTTTAATTAATCCAGTCTTGGGATTGATTTGGAAGAAACCATCGGCATCGTCCATGAGCTCGTAGGTCACAACGGCGTTTCCGCCCTCATTCGGGTCATCTTCGTCAACTGCCAAAATCTCCATAACGTTGGAATGGTCTTCTTCTTCAAGCACAAAACCGACGTAGGATTCATCCGGGAAACTAGGTGCGTTATCATTTTCATCTTGGATGTTTATTACGACGTCAGCATACCCAGTCCTTCCAAGAGTGTCCTTGGCGAGAGCCAAGAACTCGTACCTTTTCTTCTCCTCTCTGTCCAGGGGCATGTTTGTCCTGAGAACACCGGTTTTTGGATCAACATAAAATGCTGTTAAGCCCTGGCCACTGATATCAAAGGTAAATCTGCCACCAGGTCCCATATCTTTGTCCGTTGCTGAGAACATGATGACACGGGTCCCCCGTGGCATATTTTCCCTAACCGAGGCCTGGTACATATTGGTGGAGAATTCGGGGTTGTTGTCATTTACATCTGTCACTCGTACGTACACCACGGCCTTGTTCGAGTTTTTGCCGTCGCTGACTGTGACCCCAAGCTCGTAAAAATCTTTTGTCTCCCGATCCAGAGTTCTTGCAACATAAATATTGTCTTTGTTCATACCAAACACGGCTCCAGTGTTACCGGAAGTGATGTAATAGCTCCTACGAGCGTTCAGTTCCATATCCTTGTCTTCAGCAGACACAGTAACGACTCTAGTATTGGGAGTTGCATCTTCTCGTACGGTCACGTTGTAGTAAGGCTCTATAAACACCGGCGCGTTGTCGTTCTCGTCCTTGATGATCACATCAACAAACGTGCTTATGAATTTAGGTGGCTCACCATGATCCTGTGCTCTCACTATCAACGTGTACGAGGGCCGCTCTTCACGATCGAACTCCCTTTTAGTTGTTATAACACCTGTAGTCGAGTTCAAGTGAAACCGCTTTTCGTACTCTCTCTTACGAAATACATACGTCACGCGCCCATTTGAACCAACATCCGGGTCCTCGGCCCTTACTTGCAGGACAGACGTTCCAATTGGCGCATTTTCAGTCACGTGACCCACATAACTCACAACAGAGAATGCAGGTGGGGAGTCGTTCACGTCTTCGAGGAGAATGTTGAGCACTGCACGCGCCACGAGGGGAGGGCGCGACGTGGTAATTGCCTTTATCGTTAAGGTATAGTTTGGCGTCTTCTCGTAATCTAATGGCGTGGAGGTTCGCACTTGACCGGCAACTGGATCGATAGAAAATGGTGAAGGGTGCGTTTCGATGCTATAATATATCTCGCCTCCAACGTTTGTTGCATTCACACAGATTACTTCGTGGGCAGTACTGACATCCTCGCGCACTCGTGCGGTGTACACGCTTTGCGTGAATGTAGGCGGTTTAGCTTTTTGGCTGAAAACCTTAACGTTAACCAATGTGCGGCCTTTCTTCGGATTCTTTCCCTTGTCCCAGGCCAACACTTCAAAAGAGTATGTTGTTAACTCAAGTTTCTTCTTCGTGCTTATTAAACCCGTGAAGTCATCAACAGCAAAGTAGTCATTCGGAATGGACAGCGTGTACCACACGGTACCATTTTCCCCCGCGTCTCTATCCGTGGCACTGACACGCAGCACCGAACTACCAATTTCCGTATTTTCCGGTACCGTCACTGTGTAGTCCAAGTCATCAAATTTTGGTGCTTCATCGTTGACGTCATCAATTTGGATTTCGATTTGGCAAATCCCTTCCAGTTGTTCATTCAAATTCTTCCCTCCGTCCTTTCCTTTGACGATGATCTGGTAGAACTGCTTTTCCTCGCGGTCAAACCTTGCTGCTGACTTTATAACCCCGGTATTTGGGTCAATAACAAAAGCCTGCTCCTGGCCTATGATTGGCAGTTCTATCTCATACTGTACCTCGCCGTTAGCTCCAACGTCTTTATCTTCGGCACTCACCTTGACAACAATTTCTCCCGACGGCATGTTCTCCAGAACACGAGGGCGGTATTTACCGCATTCCGTGAACTCTGGCTTGTGATTGTTTATATCTTGAATGGCCACAACCAACATGGCGGTGGTTACGTGGTAACCATCCGTAGCGGTGACGTTGAGCTTGTAGTATGGACCAGTCAACACGAGACGTCGATCATCCACAAGTCGAACCACGCCCGTCGAGTCATCAATCGTAAAACTGCTGTTCGTGTCACCGGAAAGGATGCTGTACGAGACTGGATCGTTGTCTCTATCGCTCGCTTGAACTATGGAAGAAAAAAAAGGCACAACTGGACTCAGCCAATCGTGTAATACACCTTATTCCAAAATGGCCTTCGCGCGGATGAAACCTGAGTCGACTTACATGGAAACAAGGTCATGAGGGCAGCATTGTTTTTGTGTGCTGTTGTACGTGTGTGTATTCGTAGAATGTGGAAAACAACAGTTTTGGGGCATTCTAAAACAAGTAAACAAACTAAGCACTATTTAAATTAGTCCTTGAAAATCTTACACCAGTAATTCCGTGTAACTCGATCCAGGCTAACCACGTGGCGGCCATTGTGTACCTTGGTCTGATAAGTCTATATAGCTATAACGTCCGTTAGTACAAACTCTGCACTCAAGGCCCATTCACATTTGGCAGTTCCATCGATCTGAGATCTATAACTTGGAATAGACATGAATTGTTTCCTCGTTACAACGCGACTACCTTAACCCTTTCACCTCCAACAGTGATCAACTTCGATTTTCTCCTTCAGTTTCTTACCAGAAACATATGCTACAGTAGGGAGAACTTGGTATTTGATAATTTGCTCAGATGGTAGTTGATTAAACTATGAATTCTCTCTACATCATTAATGTATTTTCTTCTTAAAAGGGTGGAAGAATATGTACATTGAGCTTGGGAGTGAAAGGGTTAATATATTTTGTGGTACAGCTTTGATCAAAACCCTTCTGTGAACAACGAGTTCCATGGTATTACGTACCTGTGGCAACAAGTTCGTTCGGTTGCGCGTCCTCAGATAGGTCCACCTGATACAGCGACTGAGTGAAGACCGGAGGGTTATCATTGACATTTTTCAGCTGCACCACAACTCTGGCCGTGCCATTTAGTGAAGGACTCCCGCTATCGACTGCCCATATATGCACCGTGTGGCTCGCGGCCGCCTCATAGTCAAGCATATGTGCCGTGACGACAACACCCGTGTACGGGTTCACCTTAAACATGGGACTTGTAACGCGGAAATGAAACTGCCCGTTTATTCCCGAGTCCCTGTCCACTGCGGTTACTGACGCCACTGTGGTTCCAACAGGGGTACTCTCGGGGAAAGTGCTCACATAGCGTTGCTTCGCGAACACTGGCGCGTTATCGTTGAGGTCCTTCACGAGCAGGCGCACATTTACGTCAGCGGAAAGTGGATTTCTGACGTTGTTCTCTGTTGCACGAACTCGCATTTGGAATATGTTAGAGTCTCGCTCATAGTCCAGTGAGGCGGCTGCTTGGAGTTCACCAGTGATGGAATTCAGGTGGAATTTTTTATTTTTCCCTGCAAAAACCAGATATACCACACAATGTTATTTAACTATCATCTCCACCTTTTGGCACAGAGTCAAATGTAATACGATGGGACTCTAGAAGTCCCGCTTCATTCTGCGTCGCAGCGTAGTAATAAAACATGTAAACTATCGACGCAAGGTTCGTGAACTCGACGGGATAACGCTCAAAAAGGCTGCCCAAGTCAGCCTTAGTTACGTTGATTTGACACTTTTATGTGTTCAACTCTATGCATGGTTCGAAATTAATGGTTGTCCAGTTGCCCAGAACAACCAGAAACATGCTGGGGCAACCTAATAGTGTGCAATGGTTGTCCCCTTTGTCCCTTGGACAACCAATGGGCTTCAAGAAAAATGATGCAATTTAGTGCTGCACTTTCAATGCAATGTGGGACAAAAAAAGATTAGATGGGACAACCAAAATTTCACTTATGGTTGTCCTTGGAAAAAAAGCAGAAAAGTTAATTTCAAAATCTGTGTATGTGTTGCGTGAGTATAGATAAAATTGCACGTGATCTTTTCCTTTGGTTAACACTAACTTGTCAGACTAGCAGTTCTCGTAGTGCTTCTTATACACATTGCTTACGGAAGGTTGAGAGAATTAGGCTCTAGATATTTGAGGATTAAGTGTTTAGAACGCCTCACTAACCTTGAACGATACTGTAGGATAACACGGCACCGGAGAAACTCGTGGCGCACACCCTTCCCATGCTCGCACCTTCTCTGTTATTTTCAGTCACACTGAACACGTATTTCATGCGCGTGAACTGAGGAGGAAACTCACCCACTTGCACGCTGACCCCAACCTGGCTAGACAGCGAACGCTCACCCGCGTCATACGCCTCCACAGTTAAGTTATACCACTTGAATCGCAACGCCGAGCGACCAAGCCTCATGATCACACCACTCGTCTGGTCTACCGTGAACAAATCGTAGCCACCGCTGACCAGTCGGTAACGCAGAATAGCATTGGAACCCGAGTCGCCGTCCGTCGCGGTCACGTTGAGTACTTGCGTCCCAGCGACGGCGTTCCTGTTTATAAACGCAAGATACGTGCCGTCTTCTCGGCCCGTTATAAACACAGGCGCGTTATCGTTCGCATCCAGCACTTCAACGTCTATATGTAAGTTGGCGTAGTCTTGCGCTTTGCGTTCGTTCTGTGCCTGCACAACCAAAGTGTGTTTCTGCTTTTGTTCAAAGTCTAGAGCCTCGTGCACGCTGACCACTCCTGTCGCTGGATTTATGTGGAAAGGCGTAGTCAAGGGCGACACAATAGAGTACCTGCAGTTGGGTATTTTCTGAACCATTTGCACCGTCAAAACATGAGCGCCTGGCTTGACGCTCTCTTTCACGCGGCTTGAAAATTGTGTCTGTTGCGACAGCTGATGCTGCAGCAGAATCAGCCGAACTTCCGCCGCAACTTTTCGCGGCGGTATTCCATTATCCTCAACGACCACTGAGAACTCGAAGGGCGACATCAGTGTAGTCAGAAGTTTTTGGGTCCTCAGAGTCCCGGATGAACCATCAATCCAAAAATATTGCTGTGCCTCCTTGTCCTGGATGCCATACAACAAAGTGTCGTACGTGTCCCGATCCCTGGCCTCTAGTTTCATAACTTCTGAGTTGCGGGCCGCCTGACGTGAGATCTCGCCTTCATATATACCATTGAATGCTCCAACAAGTCTGGGCCCGTTATCATTCACGTTGTCTACGTTAATTATGACCTTGACCTCGCTCAATCGGTTCACAGTGTCCGTTGCCCGAACAACTAAGACGTACTGCGCATGCTTCTCGTGATCCAATGGCCTTTTAGTCGTTATTACGCCAGTTCCCGGATGTAACTCGAAGTTTTCTTGCTCATTTCCGGAAACCACACCATAAACGACCGAGTCTTCGCTGGAGGCCGAGATCTGCAATACTCTGGCAGTGTTTTGATTCTCCTTCACGTGACCAATAAATGGATCAGAAACAAACAGGGGAGGTCCACGTACTGGCAGGGGTATGATGATGACGTCAGTGCTGGAGTTTCGTGAAGGACTTCCCAGATCACGTACCATTACCTTGACAGTGATTGGTTTAAGAGCAACGAATCGTCTCTGAAGAAAGATATCGCCATTGGCGGAGTTGACGCTGACGTAATGGTTGTCGTTTCCGCTGACGACAGAAAACCTGAGGGTGACAAGGAGTGATATGATATGCAATGACTTACAACTACAACAACAACAACGACGACGGCAATGAAAGCTTTTAAACATGATATATATCTAAGTAAACGAAACTTAAAATGTAATTTAGAGTTATTTGGATAGGATAAACCTGAAAATAGCACTGGTGACAATGATTAACGTCAGCTGCTTGGTCGAAATGGTCGGAGCATAGTTTCAAAAACCACGACGGCGTCCAGTTTTCTTGTTTGACCTTAATTATCCATGTTTTTCGCAACTCCTCTTTAGGAAACGAAAACAAAAGCTTATCCCAAGCTTACTGGAGCTTCTTTTATTGCAATTAATCGCTACACAGTATACCGTCTTCACTCTGTTTCTCTTTGTGTTTGCATCGCTTAGGGCAACTATGACGTCACACCGAATGCTTTCCGATCTCGTGCCGACAAAAGCCGAAAGTACGCCATCTTGTTTCCGGAAAAGAAAAGAAAAAGGAAGAAACCGTCGTAGCTCCGAAAATAAAACTGACTTTAAGTGTTTCACATATAAGTCTTTCAGATGAGCAAAAGTCGTTTGGGGCTTTGCATTTGTCCTTTAAAGAACGCAGACACACAGCTGGCACTGACAGTTAATTTATCTTTGAGCTCCATATTCATGAACATGTTGCATTTTGAGGAGTTTGTCCTCCGGCCATATAAGGTAGGGAGTTACCAGGTGTTTGAAATTACCCGCTTACACCCCTCACGGCGTACTGCTGCTAATTTTGTCGCCGACAAGCATGACTCTTTCATCCCTTAGTTCTCCATAAATATAAGATAGTTGCAACAGAACCTCACGAAATAGAAAAAGAGACATACAGACGAGAAATTTATACATCAAACAGCTAGAGTCGTCAAAAGGTCGGCTAGTAGTTTTCATTAACTTCTCACATCAATTAATTTTGCTTACTTTAACATTTCAGATATCAAAAACAAACGGCAATGCTACACAGCAAAGATTTATGATTAAGTGGAGGAGCGTACCGTATCATTCCATTCCTTCCCCTGTCAGCATCCATTGCTTGCAAGTGAAAAATAGGAGAGACCGCTTCAGAGCCAAAAGGAACCCAAACCTCAAACGGATGCGCGGCAAAAACTGGCGGGTTATCATTCTCATCTTCGACTATCACGACAACCTGCGCGAGCATGCTGAAGCTGGCGTCTCCGCTGTCCTCAACCCTCACGGTCAACACATGCCGCTCCAGCAACTCTCTGTCTAGCTGTACCGCTGATGCGAGAACTCCCGATTTTCCGACTGAAAACATTCCCTTAGACTTGGGATTCTCCACATCTATGATGGAGTATGTGAGCCGCCCTTCGTCTGGGTCTGTCGCAAGAGCACTTGAAATCTCTTGATTAGGAGGCAGGTTTTCTCGAACAAAGACCTTGATGTCCTGGGGAAATCTTGGCACGTTGTCGTTAACGTCTGTCACGTTTATGGTAACTAATGGTCCTGTGAAAACCTGGAGACCTCTGTACACTTGTACTTTGATGCGATACGCAGCAGTCGTCTCTCTGTCCAGAGGTTTCTGGATTCGTAGTTCACCTGTTGTATCAATGCATAGGTCACGGTTCTCGTTGCCAGTCAACAGTGAAAACGTCAAAGTTTTGCCATCACGGTTTTTCGGGTCCATCTTCACAAGACTTGTGCCAACACGAGCTCTTTCCGACACCGTGTAAGGCGAACTTACAGAGATCAAGACGGGCGGTGGGCTTGTTTTATCAACATGAACGTGAATTGCTGCGCGAGATGTGTGATAAGGTGGCGAAGAATCGGTAGCTACTACTTCAAACTCATACAACTCAACCTTAAATGCCGCGGCACTTTCCTTTGAGGTAATCACTCCTGACTTGTTATCGATTTGGAACAGGCCTGCCGAAGCTCCTTCGAGTCGGTACGTGACAGCGCCGTGGCTTCCCGAGTCAGCATCGTATGCCGTTGTCTTGGCGACTATGCTTCCTCGTGGGTTTAGGCGATTAAAGGACGTCACAAATGGATCAGTGAGAAGAGCGAAGCGTGGACTGTTGTCGTTCACGTCTGTGACATTCACGATAACCACAGTCTAAAAAGAGAAAGAAGTGTCATTGAACATACCCTGTCAAACACACCTTGATCTCAATAATCCACATGCCACAGGGGATCCCATGGCCAAAAGTAGAAAAGTGGTTTAAGGGCCTCTTCATATGAGCCCGGTCATGTGTTCATATGGGAAATTTCAGCCCGGGTAACCGAGATGAAAATAACGCGCGAAGCGCCAAAGGCCTGGGTCGGGCGTTCCGTTTGGTCAGCGACCTTACAAGTCATGCGTAGTTGAAACATGTTCATCCCGGTTCCCCGGGCTGGAGTGTTAATATGAGAAACGGGCCAGCCCGGTTTACAGAGATCGCGGTCGCAAAGACCAAGATCTCGGTTAACAGGGCTGGCCTGACCTTCTCATATGAACAAATCAAAATTTTTACAAAGGAAATAGTTTGAAGGCGAGATCTCGGTAACCAGGCTGGCCCGGTCAACCGGGCTTGCATGAAGAGTCCCAACTTATGGAACACACGCGCATTCATTGATTGGACCCCAAGCATACGCATTTTCTACTTTAGAAAATGAAAAGGGTATTAGTTCGAATTACCTATCGCAACTATTTCTAGGATCGTTACAGGGACCGGAAGTCGTTTCGAACTTTCCCTCTGCTACCATTTACGGTCCTTGAGTAAATTCTACGTCCAGAGTAAAAGGAAACTTTAAATTACAGCAATGTTGCACACTCTGCCAAACACGTTCATGAGTGTCTTTCCGTGTTCCATAAAACATTTTAGAGAGTTAATTCGACCCAATCCTTTTTTCATAGTTTCTAAAGATTATATCTTAATATATCTTTATACCCACGAAAAGCGGCGTTTCTGAATAACATCACAGTACACATACCTCACATGCGAGAGAAGGCTTGATACTGGACCAGCTCCGCACTATTGCTCGAACGACTAGGCGGTGTTGTTTAGATTTCTCGTAGTCCAGAGATGTGCGAAGCGTTAATGCTCCAGTTGTAGAGTCGACCGCAAATGAGTCAAGTGGATCCCCACCTACGAGCGAATATTTAGCAGTTCCATACTCATCCTGTGCGTGCAGAACATGCAACTGACCTCTAGAGTCCTCTGGTACTTTAAGATCATAACGCCGCTGAGTGAACTTTGGTGGCCGGTCTGCAGAACTGTGGGTTGTAACAGAGACACTCACTGTCGAGCTCCTTTGTTTGGAATCCGTAGCTGTGACTGTAAAGTCGTACTTAGTGTCTGTTGCAAGGGACTTAGTTAACCTGACTGCTCCGTCGTTTTCCTGCACTGTGAACATGCCACTGTCCGTCGTGTAGCGCACGCCGGCATTCGGCTCATTGTCTAAATCACGTGCCTCGACCTGGAGGGTAGAAGTTCCGGGACGAGCATCGTCTGCGACGGACACCCAGTAGGATGTCTGTAAAAACATTGGCTTGTGGTTGTTCGTGTCCACAACATGAATGATCACTTTCGCTGTGACGGATTTCCTCTCGTCAACTCGTGCGTTGTCTTTGACCTGTACTGTCAGCTGGTACAACGCCCTGCGCGACCACTCCAGGTAACCTCGCAATTCTAGCGTACAGCCTTGTGGGATTGTACCCACGATGAACATGTCCATAGTCTCGACGTCCATGTCGGTCATGATGCAAGTGAACTTGCCGTTCTCTTCTCTGTCTTCGTCTGTGACGTTTAAGGTGTATAGAGGCTTCATGACCTCTTCGTCTTCCTTGATGTTAACTGCAGTCGTAAAAAAATACCGTAAATTCCCAGTTAGAAGCCCTGGCCGTATAAAAGTTCGTAAGGGAGTTATGAGGGGACTCGTAAACCTTTCACTCCCAAGAGTGATCAACCTCAATTTTCTCGTTACGTTTCTCACTATAAGTATGCCATACAGTAAAGAGAACTTGGCTTTTAATACCTTGCTCAGATGAAAATTAATTAAATATCAATTCGCACTACAGTACTAGTACTTTTTTTCATAAAAGATTAAGAGAATCTGCATTTTGAGCTTGGAACTGAAATAAATAGTAAATAAACGTGATTTAGTGCGTACATAAAATCTACTGGAATGATTTTGTTATCAGACTGGTGAGACTATAACTAGAATGGGGCCTCCAGATTCTGTACATCACATGAGTCTACAAGTATTGCTATTCCAGTGATGTTGCCATGGAGGGGTCATAGCGGGGAGTAGGAGAGGGGCTCCAGTGGGTTGATTACCAGACTGTTTCACTGTTGCCCACCTTCATGCAAGCTACTCAGAAACATCGGAGCATCATTTGCATCACGAACATGCACTTTAATGTCCACTCTTCCCGACAGCCCTCCGCCATCTGTTGCCATAACAACCAGCTTGTGGATTGGCTGGCCCTCATAGTCAAGCGGCTGGTCCACAGACAATATCCCGAGCGATGGATCAATCTTAAATAGGCCAGCATCGTTACCCGAGCCGATGGAGTAAGTTATATTGGCGTTAGTGCTCTCGTCTGGGTCATAAGCAGGCAGGCACAGCAAATTCGGAATTCTATCTTGATTTTCTGTCACATCGACCTGTATAAGATATCGAGAAATTTAACAGTCAGTGTAACAATGATAATGGTTCCCAGCACTCGGTAGAGGCTTGGAGTGGCACGATATGGTGCAGTGTGTCGCTAACACAAACACCCAGTGGTGGATTTTGGTCATGTGACCAGCCTGATGCAAAGGGCCTAATCAAGTCAAACCGACTAATTTCAAACGTCGCGCTACAGCCAAATTTAATTTGCCAGTCATCCTTCACCTTAATAACTTTAGTCAATACCTGGTACTCCTTTTGGTCAAAGGTAGGTGCGTTATCATTAACATCAGCTACGTTGACAAGCACTTGGGTGATGGCACTCTTAGAGCTGACTCCATCCTTGACCTTCGCGACGACATCGATGATGTACAGAGATTTTTGCTCACGATCCAGGGGAACGGCTGTGGTAATAATCCCTAAGACAAAAAAATATATTAATTGAAAAGACTGCAAAGTACGCACTGTTAACGGTAGCCTGATTTTTAGACATTCCGAGCTCGTCCGCAGGCTACCTTGAAAATCAGGTTAACGGTTCATGGAAAGAATACAAAGTCATAACCCATGAGGTTTAGAAAAATTGTGGGCTTATATCCAGTTTAACCGGACCCGGTTGACATGTAACATACTTTTTATGCGCGCTTTACTATCCGGTTAACTTGTGGGTAACTAAAACTAAGTAAAAAGTCCATGATCCTTTGCGCGCCCGCACAGCTTGACGAGTACGATCAGATCGTACTGTGCCTCTTTATTTTCTCAAATAATTACCGAGAAGAATGTCATTGGCAGACACAGTGGTCACGCATGCGCTTTTGACAGCCCAAGTAGACACGCTATGTCTCAGTTGAGTTTCACACCAAAAAATGATTGTATGGAGGAGATCATAAAATGCTTTACTACTCACTTCAAGTGACAAAAATGCAAAGAAGTTCACTTCTTAAATCATTTTGTATCATTAAACCCCGGCATTACGGGTATTAAACACGTCCTAAGGTCAAAAACCCGATGCAGTACATTACAATGAGTTGTAAACATTTCCCGAGATCGTAACATACCTACATTTCACGCAGTCCATGATCACACTGTAACTCTGTAATCTTCGCGTTTAAGCTGCGCTTTCAGTCCGTATTGAGATGCCTTACTCTCATTCAATGCCATTTTTCCAGCTCTCGATATCTAGTCGAAGTTTTGTCGCCGTCCACAGAGGTAAAACATCCTTCACTTTTGAAACTGTAGGCATTTTCCCGAAGCCAAAATATCTCGCCAAAATATCTTGCAATCTCGACGTCGTCATAGGATGTCCATCAGACAAAGAAAACATGAACATAGACGGCAGTATCTATTTGCTCTCGGGGCGGTCGTCCATGTTTGTTTGTTAATAGTTCCTAGTCCATCTCTGTTTCAGCAAGGGCGCCTGACTGTTTTTGTTTCTATGGGAGGTTGCGGACCACAGGCAAGAACTGACGGGTTTCGACAAAAGACTGACCCTGGCCAGCTGAACCCCGACTGTAAAATGCTGATCCCCTCCAAAAGGTTTGTTTTAAAGCTTGAAGGTGTGTTTAATGCGATGAAAATCCTTACGGGGTCTCCTCCCCTGGGTAGATTTTGTCGAGCGCGGCTACCAAGCGAAACAAAATGGCGAGCAGCCGAGTCGGTATAATACACCAATGATCTTATCTATTTGTGATTCTGTCGACAGGGGACAGGCTGTTAGGGAATAAGCATCGTCCCGATCAATTGAAGCTGGAAATGTTCCAGTGTTTTTGAAGGTACGTGTATAAACGCTATACGTTTCTCGAATGCAGAATTATTTAGCCGTGGATGTCGCCAGTTTGGTTTGTTAGCCTTAGGAAATACATCCCCAAGCTTACAACAAACCCTTTAAAGGGGATCAGCATTTTAGAGAGGGTGCAGCATTTTATAGGGAGGGGGTCCAGCTGGCCCGGGGTCAGTCTTTTGTCATTTCAGTCGACTGACCCAGAACTGACAGCCGTGTCCGACTGTTGACCGATCAGTAATTTTAAGAGACTCCTAGCACTTGCTACAGGACACTTGTTGGTAAGTTATGAAACACCTTTCTGGCTCCGGGTAGCACTGCCCAGCTCAGTCTCAATCCGTATTACGAAAGTTAGCATTTCAGTTTGATGAGATTATTTTGTAATGTCGTTATTTGCCCCAAGAGCCACGAATGGCAATATTTCGAACATTTCCTTCTTATTAGCATTGACAGAAATAAAAATTGGAGATGATACAAATGGTGTTTATGATGGCGTTTCTAAATGCTTCAAACACTCTCCTGACAATCTTTCTGACGCCATTTTTAAATTGTGACCAAAGGGGCGGGTTTAAAAAGGCCAATAGTCTCGCGGGTCCATTTTTGTTTTTTTGCATGGCCGACATGTGTCTGATTTATCATGCTACGAGGCACGCAAAGATTCAGTGTGGGCGTTTATTCTTGATACATTTTGGAAGCCGATTGGTTGGTTCATGAAAAGTGTTATCGCATGCTGTGTGCTAATATCTATCTCCAATCTTGCGTAAAGTAAGCCATAATTTTTGAGATCTGTCGGAGACTGTGCTATCTGTGCATTAGTTGAACTATGCCGGTTTCTGAGGTTAAAGAACCGTAAAGAATGTACCAAGCTGGTCACGCTTCGAGCTAACGACGAGCTATAGGTCATCGTCCAAAGTGACTTAGCACAGGCATGCAATTTTTTTGGCGTTAAGCAAGAATTGTTTACATCGACTTTACACGTCAACGCAGAGCAAAGCTAGATCATGCACTGGTACTTAAGCTTTTGTGACTGACGTCGTGAAAAATGTTAAAATGTAACAAAAAATGTAAGCAAATGTGATGTCTCCTTTATAGCAGATTCTAAAATTTATTAAGAGTTTATCTACATGCTGCTTATAAAGCCTTTGGTGATATGACGTTTGTTTGAATAGAAGATTTGCACGGCGGCCATGTTGGATGGTAGGAACAATGAAATATTTTTTCATAACAATAGCATTTCTTTCCCAGAAGAATTGCATTCTTTTGTTCATGTCTACATCACACCTTCTTTGGGTCTCAAATAATTTAGACTAGCCGTTCGTGCGCATTAGTTTTTTAACTCTGTGTGTGTCATCAGCCCACAGGACTTAAATAGATATCAAATCACCTTATTGGGTGAGAAAGAAATACATAATTAGTGTAGACTTGTCTCATTACTTTTCAGGCATAACACGAACTTTAGATTTTTACTTGGTTAGTCTTAAGTGTTAAAAAATTTATCTTCATAACTTTACAAATTGTAACAACCATCGAGACTTTTTCTCAACAAAAAATGATACTGTTCAGGCCGTATAAAAATGATACATATTATAGAATATTTCATACTCCTTTCAAGCTCTTTTTTTCTTTTTGTTTGTAGTTTACTGTAAATTCAAGTCTATATAGTTTTACTGTACTAGAGCAAATACTAAGGCCTGATTAGATCCAAACCTTTTTAGCCATATAAAGCAAATTCTCTCTTACGCCGGAATTGTAAATCAGCACTGAAGCGTCCGGTCTCATCAATGATTTATTAGAAACTAACCACAAAAGCTTCTAATGGATTCTGTGGTTGGAATGATATTAAGAAAAGATAGACGATCCGTCTAAAACACAAAACGTTACTGAATATTTTTCAGTCGAATAAACTCACCTTGTTTTGAAAAATGTTTCCTTTTTTTTTGTATATTTGCTTCGGGTTTTGCGATATATTGATATTGCGAAGATCTCTAAGTTCCCTTTCTAATTGAACGGTGACAACTACTGACTGATAACCTTACAGGGTTCATTTTTATAGCCACGTTCTGAATAATAATACGGCATAGAAGGCACACAGGAGAACAACTCGAGGATTCTGAAACTTCATTTTAGCTTTTAAAGGTTGAAATAATTACACCGAGAAATATCTCGAAAATGTGTCATCTTGATCTGTTTATTAAATTTTCGTGTCAAGAGCAACTTTAATCTACTATCATCTGTAAAAGCCGAAACTCTTCGAAATAATAAACACTCAGAAATGTTTTGGGTTTAGTGTTTTAAGAGTCCTGAAAACATTGCGTGCGAAGCGTAGGTTAAGATTTTCATTACTCGCCATAGGAACAGTGTTTGGACAATTATTTTATTCAGACACAGGGCTGGAATTACCATTCAGAACAGGAGAGCAGGTGCTAACAGCATGATTGATGAACTGTTAATAATACATACGCGCTACCCGTTCAACTGACTTGAGTGAGAAAAGAAATGCAAATATACGCTTGACGAAAGACGCAAGACTTTACTTGGTTTACGTGCTTTTCAAGGAGCACACGTTATTTCCGGTGATCTGAACATTAAAAAACACTCTGGTTTGTTTTAAAATAACACAGGGAATACTTCTCACCTGTGGTAGAGTCGATAGCGAAATTAGGTCTTCCCTTGTTCACTCCATCCGTAAAGCTGTATTCCAAAGTCGGTTGTTTCTCAGCGAGGTTGGCCGCGAAGCGCGCGTGGAATCCTGCGCGAACGACACCCACGAACGTACCCGGGGAGCTGTTTTCGCGAACAGCAACACTCTGCCGAGCACTGGGAAACACGAGGCGGTTTCCGTTTGCGTTATCAACTTGAAATTGTAAATACAGCTTTGCCGTTTGGGGGATTGTTGTGTTAGTTTTGGCTTCGATGATTAAATCCAGCCGAGGTTGTGACAATAGATCTGGGCTTAAGCGAACCAGTGGTCGGATTTCTCCATTTTCGTTTATTTGAAACCATCCAAACCCACTGCCTCCAGTGATAGAATATTTCACCTTTCCGCCGCCTACTTGACCAGATTCCTGGGCTGTTACTTTAGTTACAACTGTGTTTTCGTCCGCATCATAATGGATTGATTTTTGCAGCGCAGACTGCCGAAAAACCGGTGTGAATGAATTTTCTTCCACATCTGTGACATCGACATGAACTTGCGCTAATTTGGAAACGGTGCTGCCTTGTAGTTGCGCTTTTATTTTCAACGTGTACGAGTGCTTACGTTCATAGTCCAGGGATTTAATGAGTGTTATTGCTCCATTTCTGGAGTTGATGCTGAAGACGTCTTGGTCACCCGTGGCTTGTGTATATCGCATAGAAGCACGTGCGTATTGCCACCGGTCACGCAGAGGCCACGCGTTTACACGCAAAATTAGACCTCCCACCGCGAAATCCTCCCGTACTCGAACGAAGTACAGGTCTTTGTCGAAAACAGGTGGTTCTTGGACAAAATCTATAGCCCGAGGCTGATTTGGAGGAAACCCACTGACATCTATAAGATGAAGTAGAACTTTTGTGGTTGCTTGGCGACTGCTTCTTCCCCGGTCCTTTGCAACAACTTGCAGTTCGAAGAAATTGCCTCGCTCAAAATTTAATACGCTCGCAACTTCCACTACACCCGTGTGTGGATTGATTGTGAAAAAATCGTGCGCTGGTTCGAAGAAATAATAGACTTCACTGTTTTCATGGATGTCTTTGTCCAGTGTTTTCACCTGCAGTATCGACGTCGCGATGTCACTGTTTTCGTTAACACTTGCTGAGAAAATGGGTGGATCAAACACTGGAGTGTTGTCATTTTTATCCAAAACATTTATCCTCACTTGAGTGGTGCTTGACAATTTCGGGTTACCCCCATCAGAAACTTTTATAGTAAGAATAAAAAACGCCGTCTCTTCTCTATCAATCAAACCCTTCGTCTTTATTTTCAGAAATTTCAACCCGG
The DNA here is from genome assembly GCA_964036295.1 of Plumapathes pennacea. NCBI lineage: Eukaryota > Metazoa > Cnidaria > Anthozoa > Antipatharia > Myriopathidae > Plumapathes > Plumapathes pennacea. Next base: position 24,080,203 of record OZ038463.1, on the reverse strand, counting down.
CGAGGTTCTCAGAGTTCACTTCAAACTTGCCAGCTTCGTTTCCCGCCACGATATTAAACACTCGAGCGGAAAAATCGCCGCTGTCCGGGTCTTCGGCGAATACATCTTCAAGGCCAAGTACGGAAGTTCCAACTTGACTGTTTTCCATGACTGAGCCAACAAATAAATCCTTAGCAAATATGGGTCTGTTATCGTTTACATCGCGTATCTTGATACGCACGAGCGAAGCCACGCCGTCATGCTTGCCACCAGTTTGTTGCGACACAATCACAAGATCGAATTCATTCCTTCGCTCGTCCTCATAATCAAAACTAACTTTCGATTTAATTTCTCCCTCTGGGCTGATTTCAAACAAGCTCGTGACATCTGTGAAGGTGTCCTGATGAAGTGAATAATCACTGCCGACTTTCCGCTCCATGCGGTAAATTATACTGCCAGCTTTCAATTCTTCGTCAACTTCCGCAGTTATTACGTGTGTAGGCAGTTGCTGCGATGAGTAAAAACAGGCGATGACCGAGAGCCAAAAAATCAGTCTTCCACTAGTTGACGATCGCGACCTTGCCATATCTAACACAACTTGAAGGAAATTCGTCCTGTGTGTACCAAAGTAATCAAGTCGCCATGCAAATAGTTGACAGTGTTCGGCAGTCTACAAAACTACATGCAGCTGGGTTTAAACATTTCGTGAATATGAAACTGAATTTAGCCTCGAATCTGAAGCTTCACATCGCCGCAGGATGAATTACAAGTGAAACTCTCACTGCGCATGGATTGCGGTGGGGACACTTGGGGCGCGTGTCAACAGATGAACGCAATAACGCGATAACGCGTTCAACTGCGTTAATAATCGAGAACGTTCATCGACTTTTTTTTTTTCTCACACCAAATTTAAATATAAATAAATGAGAATAGCTACTAAACAATAATACAACCAAGTGATTCCTGATTGGTCGTGTCATAAGAATCGATCTTCCAAATCGCTTGCAAAAGAATCAGAAGTTACGGGTTCAATGACCCGTTGTCATGTTTTTCAACGGCAAACTATTAGTGCGTGTCACAGGTTTTTACACTTGATGACTTTACTCGCGTGTCTTGATCCGCCGTTCTTCGCTGAATAATAATAAAATCAGTACATCAAATATCAAGCCATCTAAAGAGGTGTTGTAGATTCAAAACTGTATCAATACAAATGCAACTTGCAACTACAGTTCAGCTGCTTGTAAAGTGCGACCGCAACAGAAAACGAGTTTTTCAGGCTTTTTGAAAGTATAAACGTCTTAGCGGACAGAAAATTCTAATGGAAAGTAAATTCGGTGACCCGCCTCCAACCGTGTAGACCAAACAAAAGTAGCGCGGGGAAAGCTACGCGCGTCCTCGCAAATGCGTCACTTTTTTTTTTTTTTTTTTTTTTTTTATAGAGATGATACCTTGGAGAACTACACTGTCAAAACCTTATCGTCTCACTCAAATACAGCCAAGCAAATTCTCGAAGCCGTTCAGCTGACTATACAACTAATACATAACATACAGTTTTATTATTACATGAAAACTCCCAAGCCGATAAAGTAGCCCAGGCTCATGTGGCGCGCATGTCATGTGACCTGCTGCATGACGGTTGGAGTTTATAAGAAAACTTATGTGGGAAATTTAGTCAATGGCGAACTTGAATTTCACGTGAAAAATAAAGTAGAAACTTACGTACCTTGTTCTTCTGTGTGTACCTTGTTGCTGCAGCGATTTCAGCTCGTTCAGCAGTTCATTCTCAACTCTTTTCTGAAACAGCGAATAAAGCGAGCTAAAATAGCTACAGCGGCAAGGAAATACACACAGAAACAATGTATGTATCGAGCTTCAGCTTTATCAGTTCCCGTAAAACTCAAATAGTAAGCCTCAAGGGTAGTTGCGGAAACTTATGAGAGATTTTCGTAATAGTAATTGATAAAGGTGGTAGTTCATATTGTCCTCCAAGGACTGGGACCACTGTCTCTTTTTATGAAAAAAGAAGTAAACATATCTTCCAAGAAATATTGTGGTATAAGACCCCATACTAATCAGCCTGGAATTGTTTGTAAACTTTACCGATGGGTCTCTCGTTACGGCTGCACGTGCTTAGCTTTCTCTTGAAAGTGGCACCTGTTGCCAGCCCAGTCAGTCCCAAAAGGATATCGCTCCTCCACCCCCATATCCTCAAACAATCACTCAGTACGAAAATGCTTTATTAACGAAATCATCGCAGTTTACATAATAATCTCACTTTACTTTGCTTATTGTAGAACATTTTTCCTATAAAAACAAAGCAATTCTAAGAAAATATCTACATCCAAGGAAGGAAGTTCTTATATTTGTTTCAGGGTAGGGGGCGGGAATTTTTCCAGACTGATATTTTTGATAGAACACTGGAACGCCAACGTGGCACAAAAAACGACAAAGAGTTCAAGTTAACTTTAGACTTCTCTTCGCCCGGCCTAGTGAGAAATCTCCTTAGAAATAATCCTCCTGAAAATATTTTCTGTCCTCGAAAATCCCGCTCAGGTACCTACACTGTACTTACACCAGCAACTAATACAAAACATTATTAAAAAAACTCTGTAAAGTGACTGAAAAAGTGACAAAAATAGCAACAACTCACAGCAAATATTCTCCTTTTGAACAATCACTGCACTATAAAATAATACCAAGACAATAGCGGGAAAGCACTGTGACGTCACCTACTGTTATCAGTAAGCCAACCAGCAATCTATTGGCTGTTATGACAAAAAGATCTTTGTTTAACGGTTAGCAAATTGGCATATCAAAAGAAATGTTGCAAACAGTGATTACCGCTTTAGCTGCCATTCGCATGGCTTTTAACAACGTCCTTCAAGTTCAGTCCTCCTCATTGAAAATGCGGTTCAAGGTGTCAAACTTTCGCCCCATATTCCCAAGGAAGGCGAAGTCTGGCTCATCTTCCTGATCCTCGTCATCACTTCCCAACTCGCTCAGATCATCCACGTCTGAGTCGTCGCCTTCATAGCGGTACACGTGTAGTTCATCCACTGACAACACGTACTCCTGATCGGCCTCGCTGACTCGTGTGTCGATAAACGTCCCTACATCGACGCTTTCGGGATTACGAGGGCGCGTTCTCCTGTTGGAAAACGTACTGGAATGCGTTCCAGTGTCGGCCACCGCTCCGTGCAGCAAGGGCTTGTTCTCTGCTACAGTTATCTCTTCCTCGCCATTACCAGAGCGAGGATATGGCGGCTTTTGTTCAGTGACAGCCTTCAGGTCACGATTTCCACTCTCAATGTAGGTGTACTTCATGAGCTGATGGATATCGTAGCCGAAGTTATCCTCCTCGCCGGCGCCTTCGTCGTGGTACGGTCGCACGTTGTCGTGAACGTGGCCGTCCTCCGTGACGACTACGACCGCCGGTTTTCTGCGCTTGAGCAACGCGGCGGCCACGATAAATATGATAGCGAGCAACACCACCAACATAATCGCGATGACGGCAGGGTTTAGCACACGAGTGCCCCTAGTCCCTACAAAGACAAATAAAAGCTTATCACCAAAGAAATAGAAGAAAAATCCAACAGAAATACGAAAAATGAAGTCAAAATTGGGGTACCCTTTTTCGACAACACTTTCCAACACCATTATTTTATTTGGAAACGACCACAGAATAAGTTATATAATCTTAATCTTAATAATTATATAATAATAAAGATCAAGGGGGAAAGATGGTGGAAAGACAACCTAGTGGAAGCCGAGGACCTATTTCCAAGGACATAAATTTCATTTTTCAAGACCCCATCATTGAAACATGCTTGCTGTAACAAATACACAAATTATGCGGTTTTACCGTGACGTTCGAAAACGGGGGCTTTTTGTACTGCCCATCACTGTTGAAACCATTTACCATGCCAATATGACCTGAGAATTACTCAAGAAAACAGCAGATGTGAGATTTTCAAGCTCAACAGGCAGTTTTCAAGGCCATTTGGCTTTTAGTATATCTAAGGAACTTACGAAGACCGCGATATAAATGATACAATATAATTTACCTGGAACGGGTGCAGTGACGACATCCTCACAGCGCGGTCCAGTCCAGCCTGGAGCACACACACAGTAAGGAATGATGGCATTGACACACGTGCCTCCGTGAAGACAGAAGCCCGTTTCGCAAGGACAGCCAAACTCAACATTCTGTCGCTCCACTATGATGTTCGGGTCATTCTCCAAATCCGCGCCATTGTAGCGATTCTCTGCGGTACAACCTGGTCAGCGGAGATAAAACTGCGTCAGTCGTGACGTAAAACTAGTGCTGTGTCAGCAACTGACGCCGTATGGCAAAAAGGAGTCGGTCGAAAAGTTGAACTGAGGAACCATAGCAAAATTTAAAGAAATTATTTGCTCGAAGCTTGATCGACCTAAAACCAAAACCCAAGTAGTCATACGGCTGTAAGAAGACACCAAAATATAGCAGACGCCTGAAACATGTTACTGCAGAGCTCATACAAATTCTCCCAGCCATTTAAGAAAAAAGTGAGAATTGATAAACCAATCAGCTTTCATCTGAGCAAACTATCAAGCGACAAATTCTCCACATTGTACCATTTATCTCTTGGTGAGAAACTGAAGGAGAAATTTAAAGTTGATCACTCTTAGGAGTGAAAGGTTAAAGTACATGTACGCAATATTATGCTACTCATAAAGTTTTGAAGTAAAACAGTAAATTGACAAACTGCTCACCTCCAAAGTCTCCAAACACGTGTATGGTTTTATCTGCAGATCCTCCGGCAGCAGCTCCAGCCTGGGTTCCTATTAACATGGGGATTTCGCCGGCTCCATAATTTCTAACACCCAGCTGTGGTCCACCATATGCACCCGATCCACCGACGCCAGTGCTCCCACCTCCGCTTGAGGAACCTCCGGCTAAACCGCCGCCACCTCCAGTTACAGTACCGCCACCTGAGGAACCGCCCCCTCCAGCTGAGGAACCGGCTGAGCCACCCCCGCCTGAGGAACCGCCCCCTCCGACCGAGGAACCGTCCCCTCCAGACGAGCTGCTTGTGATCTGGACATTTCTCACTATAACACTTCCTTGGCTACCCAGGCCAGTTCCACTGCTCATGCCGCCAGGTCCTATAATGATCCTATTATAGCTCGTGCGTACGGCCACGAAGCCACTCAAGGTTACATGTTTAGTAGAAGAATAGCTTGAGGTTAGTACTTCTCCCATACTGTTCAGCTGGATCATGGTGCCAACGAACGTTGAGCCCGCAAGCACTCCTGAGGCACCAGCGCCCAGACCACTAGACACCACGCTTCCGTCCGCGCCACGCAGGATGGCATTGCCGCCGCTCTTGACCCACGCATCCACAATTCGTACTTCGGTGATGTTGGGCATGCCGCCGGCAAAGAAGCTGCCGCCACCCATGTTAAGAAGCTTGTGAATTCCACCGGTTGTGCCCCGCACCTTGCCGTGGTAGTCGATTTGCATGCTTGCTGTGTTGCCCTCTCGTTTTATCACCACATTGTGGTACTTTCCGTCCGTCATGTTGAACTCGGGGATCTTCAAGATTTTCATGCGATCACCCAGGCGGAATATGTATCGGAGAACACCGTTCTTCACCTGAGGAGTGATATGTGACAATATCTAAGTCGCTTCTGAGGATGTATAGACAATAAACTACTTTTGGCGAGGAAATATGCACGGTTAATTGTCCGAGGATATTATATGTTCCGAGAAGCGGACAGTTGCCCGAGAGTGAAACTTGTATTTACGATCCATCAAACATTTCCTCTCGCGCGTGATTGGTGGAATCGTGACACGTGACCGAATAGCAATAACCCTCGACTGGTGAACTGTCACTGTAGTCATTAACGACAACAAACACGGTTCTATTTATTCAGTCACAAAAACATTACGAGATGACCACAGAGAACATCAAATGATTGGTAGAAAAAGCAGTTCCAGAAAACGCCATTATTTGCGCTGTGAGAGGAAATACTTGAAGGATAACAAGGACAATAAACCACTTTTGGCTTCGAGAATATGCACGGATATTTGTCCTTGGACAATATCTGTTCCTCGAACCTCACAGTTTCGCTTCTCGGAACAGATAATATACTCGGACAAATATATCCGTGCATATTTCGTCGCCAAAAGTAGCTTATGGTTTATTAGATTAACTCAAAAAAAAGACAGACCCCTTGCACAACAGCCATTGACAAACATGAGCTTATTCAATATCGACGTATACATACATCAATCCTGTTGAATTCCGTTCCAAGGCTGTTCGACGCCAGGAAGATCACCGCTTCCTCGGGAGATGGGTCCACCTTGACTTGCAGGGCGATATTGGAGTAGAAACCATTTGTCAAAGAGACAGGGGGCGGCACCAGCTCTCGCCTCTTTCGCCTGCTTTGCTTCACTTTGTACTGGGAGAAACTGCCAGGCTTGTACCAATTGGCTTGGCTCCCTAAAACAAAGCATCACTAATGTTATAGGGAACTGTTGGGGACCTTATAAGGCCAACTAGGTCCTGGGCCTGGTCGTTAGCCCAGTGTTAACCAAATTCTTTTTCTCAACCTCGTGCACAAGAAACGTAAAGGTTTTGATCAAAGACTAACTAAACAGCTTGTCCCACTCAAAATATATCAAGGAAGCCGTATTGTGTTTTGAAACCTCGCTGTGAAGCGTAAAAATGGTCCAACCCTTCTTCTCCCAAGATCAACATACAAATTCTCAATAACATGTATGAGTTATGAAATGAGAATTGATGTTTGAACCAGCTTTCATCTGAGCAAGGTATCAAATGCCAAAATCTCCATACCGCTCAACCGTGAAAAAGGCTTTAGCAGAATGCAACCGACAACAAAACTGAACGATCAGCACAACGAGAATACTTACTGTCATCACAATTTAATCCTGTGAAACCCAGATCGCAGACACAGATGCTGTCCGTATTCCAGCGTGGCTCGCAGTAGCCACGATTGTTACAGTCAGGGCAAGACCGGGTCAACTCGCATCCCCTGGGTGAGTTCTCTACTTTCACTGGATTGTACAAATCATACATGTCACCATTGTCATAAATATCCCGGATGCAGCCAGTGAATCCTGTATACTGGAGAGAGAACCCCGAAACTTCATTCTGTACCCCGCCGATCTGAAGAGGTCCAAAACCGTTTAAATACCTGCAAAGATTCACGGCATGCTTAGAAACATTATATAACACGTATGCTGTTTATACGAGAAAGAATACGCCGCGGCTTACATAAGACGTGATATTTACGAGTACGGCTTATACAAGACACGAACTGCTCAGATGCATGTTTCTAGGTTTCGCGTCCAAGGTAAGTTGCCCTTACCTTGGACGTGAGATGAAAGAGCCTGGGAACGAAGGTTAATCCACCACACGCTAAAACCACGCTTCACTTTGGAATGCAGATCGGAACTCACATGCATACAGTATTATTACAAAACTAGAAAGTTCAACAAAGTATTCACTCACACTGAGGAGCCCCAGACTTCAGCCTCCATCTCACACATCCTCCGGTCCTCGAACACTCGTCCATTCTCTGTTACAACCTGAGCCTTCTCACACTTGTCAATGATGATTTTCACCACCTGCAAGGAATCGACCACTTCAATGATTAGCAAAAGAGAAAAATGAAATAACCCTCTCCCACTTAGCCTGCATCGCCCGGTAGTCCGTCTGCGCAACAGCAACAGAAACCGCGTTCTGGATCCGAGACAAACTATCAAAATTATTTATAGTCGATTGTAATTGGCCACTGCCTGATTAATTTCTGTCGAGTCTCCTGATTCGCCGAGTTCTGAAGTTAGCTGTCAACACTGTGCGTGCTGGAAATCTTCGTCTACTACTTTTAGGGTCCCCGAAAATCTATAGCAATCCGACTTCATCCCAGTCGTTTTAAAAAATTACAAATGAGTTATTTTCCTATATTTGTTTTGTCTGTGTGTTGGTTTTTTCGTGTTAGGAAACAAAAACAATTTTCTACACATTTTCAGCCCCTTAAACTGAGTGTGAATAACTTGAGTGCTGGCAAAAGCAGTTGGTAAAGTTCGCAACTTTCACATTAATTTTCACAGCAGCGCCACGAGAGAAGAGGGAACTCTGAAAATGTTATGCCAGCACCGAACTACTTGAGCAACTTTGACTTTTATGAAAGTGTTACAAGTCTTCTGGGAAGTCTTGATCATCTCTAGACTGTTTGCAAAGTGTCAGAAGTGTGGCATGGGACACTCAAGCCCACAGTAAAAGATTGAACAACAGACGCAAAATCTCTGCCTAATGTCTCTATTTACCTTTAATTGCCGGCTAACTTGGACAATATGCCAGTTTCCATCGTCCAGGCGGCTTCCACGGTCCATGTACATAACCAAAGGGGCGGACGGGTGGGGTCCCAGGGACATCTTAAGCTGGATGTAGCCGCCCACCATCATAATGGCCATAAAATCCCCAAGGTCGTTGTTCGCTCCTTTGTAAAATATCAAGAGTTAAAAGTCAGTTTGCGACTACTTCTTTGTTAGCACCGATGACCAATCCACTTGAGAATTAAACAGGAACTGAAGCACTTTAAAACTTTACTTAAAACTGGCCTCGCTGCTTTACAGATTCAACCGCTGCTTCACAGATTCAACTAGCTTTATCTCTTGGCCAGCAATCGGCAGGGTTTCCATCAAAAAGCCGACTGAAAAGCTTTTTCTAGCTCAAACATGTCAAGGAAAATTGTGTTATTAACAAATCCTCCCCATTCTACGATAAGAAAAAGTTTGGACCTGATCCATGATTAGCCTAATCAAGCTTTAAACAACTGGACCCAAGAGTTAAACACCAACTCAGTCTAATTCACTCCTAAAAGTGACCAATATCAAATTTCTCTTTCAGTTTCTCACTAAACATTTATCATACAGTATGAAGAATTTGGCTTTTGATACCTTGCTTACATGAAAACTATAAATTCTCAACACACCACTCAAATTTTCTTATTAACCCTTTTAACTTCCAAGCTTAAAATACAAATTCTCCCAACCACAAAATAGGAAAATGTAAGAGTGATGAAAAGGGAATTTATGTTTTGGTCAGCTGTCATTTGGGCAAGGTATCAAATGCCAAATTCTTCGTACTGTATGATATATATCTGGTGGGAGACTGAAAAGAGAAAATTGAAGTTGATCACTCGGTAGTGAAAGGGTTAAAACGTTGGGAGAATCTGCATTTTGAGCTTTGTAGTGAAAGGGTTAAATAGTTTTCAGGATTTTTCCGATTTCCTTCAAATGCTTTGAGGGTTCGTCTGTTTATGCTGACAGTGTAGATGACTAACACTTTACTGTAACACAAGCAATAACAATTGTTAGTTATTCGTATGGGCAGCAGCACAGTGCGCAGTAAAAATGACTTTACCTTGATAAAGCGGTCCCTGATACAACAGCAGTCCATTTGCCTCCTTTGTGATAAAACTCATGGACACTTCGCTTCGCTCGTAAGCCGTCAGTGCAGCCAACCAAATGTAGGAATTCCCATAGAAGGTCCTCGTCGACCACTCGCAGTGAGGTCCCGTGAAGCCTCGTAAGCACTCACAGATGATGCCTCTCGGGACAGCAGTGTGGCAAGTGCCGCCATGCAAACAGGGATTGTTCGTGGAACAGTTGTATTCGGGGGGAAAGATAGCTGAATATTCTCCCCTCAGGACGATATCCATCGAAACAATAGTCAGGGATGAACCTGGTGCTGGGATCTGACCAAAGTCTCCGCTGGCGACTGCGAACTTCGACGATGTTTTCACGACATTTTCACACTTGCCTACCTCTTGGTACTCCCTGGCGCACTCGTCAATACCAATATCGCCCACCACCAGACCTGTCAGGAATCAAATAGACCGTAAACACTTAGTACTGACACTGGCCCATGACTTCAAATTGCTCTTGCAGCTTCAAAGTGTCTGCAAGTGGTGTTATCACACTGACAACAGCAAAAGCACAATGGGGTTTTTGATTTATAGTTATTTGACTTTGCCTAGCCATTGTGCGTCGGCAGCTGTCTCTCCTTCAAACAAACTCGTCACTTCTCCCGCATCCATATTTTTACCACAGTCACCACATCATGGCGCATTCTTGAATCTTGTTCAACGCACGATTAAGCTAATCCTGGATTAACTTTGCTGTCATGCAGGGTTTCACCCACAACACGATTTCCTTGACATGTTTTAAGCTACAACAAGCTTTTCAGTTTGATTTTTTTCGAAACTTCGCAGCTTGTTGGCGAAGAAACTGAAAGAAAGAATTTGGTTAACCCCAGGCTAGCTTAATTGGGCTTGAACAACTGGGCACAGAAAAACACGCGCAAATAAAAACGATGTAAAATTTTATCCGCCAAATTTTAGAAACTTGCAGTGACTTGAGAGCAAGCAAATCAAAATGTTTGATCTGTAGTTTGCTGTTAAATGAAAATAAATGTCCCCACGACTGAGGTACTTTTCATAGTCATGTGAATCAAAAGTTTGAAATGCACACTACACTTAGCACAATATCCAAACACCTACACCAGCAGTGTAAATAACCGTAAGCGTACTCCCATGATCACCTATATAAATTAAAAAAAAAAAAAAAGGTGAAAAGAGACCTACCAAGTTTTGTAAGCTGGTTTTTCTGCTGTACTATGGTCTTCACAACGTCTGAGAACGTCATGTAAAGCTCGTTCTGTACGATCTCCACGGCCAACTGGATTTCCACGGCGGTGAAGGCCCCAGCAGGAAGATGTCTGAGCGGAGCTTTTTGGATGCTAAAGATCAATACTCTGTCTGTACTGACACCAAACATCTCAGCCAAGGCTGAAAGGACCTTAGAGTAAAAGTCGCCTACAAAGAAGCTAACTTTGCGAACGTGCAGAAATTGAAGCGCAACGCTCTTTCGCACAGCCGCGTCCGGGATAGCTCTCACAAACACCTTGACTTCTGATGTTACCGTCTTACCGGTATTGGGCCCACTTCTTCGGTTTTGTTCGGTGACTTCCACCTTAAGGTTGTAGGATCCAAGAGGTATGCCTTTCTTTGCACTGATGTCGCCTGAGTTGGAGTCAATAGTAAAGTAGCTGCCTGATTGAGACGTGATCTTGTAGTTATTCACATCACCATCAGAGTCGTCGTCCTTGTAGTACGCCTTGCCAATCACACCGCCAGCAAATTCACCTCGGTACGCATTGACAATGACTCGCAGTTCTCCGTCAGAAGGTTCGTTGTCATTCTCATCCCCAATATTTACGAAGACAAAAGTTTCGTTAGATCTTTTGGGACTTCCACTGTCGATGCCCTTGACCTTCAGCGTCCATCGTGGCTTTGCTTCTCGGTCGAAAGAACCGTCGGACAAAATTTTGGCGGTTGCATCAGTGTCTTTCGAGATGCTGAATTTACCAGTGACGTTCACGATACTGAAGGTAAAGGGAAGACCGTTACTAGACTCGTCGGGGTCCGTGGCATTGATAGTGGCGACAAACTGTTTGACGTCTAGGTTTTCTTTGATTTCAGCTTCATAGTACGGAGGCACAAACCAGGGACCGTTGTCATTTACATCAGTGATGGTCAGGTAAACCATCGCCGTTCCAGTTAGCCCTGCCAGGTCTGTGGCAACGATGGTAAGATTTTGCAACGGTGCAGTCTCTCGATCAAGTTCCAAAAGCGTATAGATCTCTCCTATGCTGGCGTTCTTAGAGGAAGGCCTGATTCCAAAGATGTCCGACTCATCGCCTTTACTGATGGAAAAATTGAAAGCTGCGAATGAGCCCGAGTCTTCGTCGACAGCAGTCACTTTCAGCAGAGTCTCACCAACAGGGATGCCTTCTGACACACGTAAGTTGTATATAGAAGGCACGAAGCGAGGAGGGTTGTCGTTAGCATCGCCAATAGTAATGACAACCTTGGCGGACTTGTCGGCTTGTAGGGGAACTAAGCCACGGTCTCGGACAATCACCGTCAATTCATATTTTCTTTTCCCTTTGTCATAGTCCAGCAGACCTGAAACATAAATTTTTCCTGTTCTGGGGTCCAAGTAGAATGCACTAGGGTCGTTACCTTTGGTAATGGAGAACTCCAGCTCGGCATTGACGCCTATATCATCATCAGTCGCAGATACCTCCGTTACTGAGACCCCCGGCAAGGCGTCTTCTGCGACCCTCCCTGTGTATTCAGCCTTGGTAAACCTTGGATTATTGTCATTCGTATCATCGACAATAATTTTAGCGTCAGTTGTCCCGAATAAGGTGGTGGGGGAGCCTCTGTCGGTCGCTTTCACAGTGACAGTGAACTCGTTTGGCTTAGTTTCCCGGTCCAGCATTTTCGTAGTAGTGATCAACCCTCTGTAATCAATCGCGAAGTTGCCACCTGGATTGTTAACCAAAACATATTGAAGATCACTGTTTATGCCCTCGTCCTTGTCTATAGCCTGCACAACCATAACACTGGTGCCCTTAGGTTTTCTTTCAAAGACATAGCCAACGTAAGGACGGCTAGGAAACACTGGAGGATTGTCGTTGATGTCATTGAGCTTCACTCGGACTTTCGCTTCTCCACGATGTTTTCCATCAAATGCATACACTGAGAATAGAAAATACGGCAATCTTTCTCTGTCTAACTTTCCGCCCGACGTTTCGATTTTGCCACTTATTTCATTGATCTTGAAATGCTTCTTGCCGTTGGCATCCAGGCTGTATCTTAGTGGATTTTGAATTGTTGCAGAATCTTTGTCGGTTGCTTTTACCGTCACAACCGATACCCCAGCTCCGCTCTCTTCAGGAATGGTTGTCTCGTAGATCAATTGTTGAAACTCGGGAGTGTTGTCGTTAGCATCTAATACCTGGAAGGGAACAATTGGGTAAATTACTGCTCCAACAGTACGGGCTGCTGATGTTTAACATTAAATGGCAGGGCTCGAAACTGCAACCGATACGGTCGCAAATGCGACCAAAATAGTATCACTTGCGACTAAAACTTCCCTGGCAGTCGCAAAATTGCGACTAGACTTTACTCCTATTGAAACGATTGAAAATTCATCAGCAATTACTATAATTCCATAAATACCTTCGACGATAGGCGCCAGTTCATTGTTTGTTGACACTATTACATTACATGATAACTTACATTATAACTATTACATGAAAACTATTACATATTAACGCACGCACCGTAAAGGTGTTATATGTCAGTCGTGTCAAAACATGCACCGACAGCATAATGAATTTTCACACGGCAACTGAGTGGTAGAAATGTGGTTGATAAAAAAAATTGCGACTAGTTACGAAAACTACATTTTTTTCCCAATTTCGAGCCCATTATGGGCCCTCTCAGCCTTTTCAATGTTTTTGTTTACATCTAGAAATTGGTTCCCAACACGAAAGAACGTAATTAATCAAAAGAAAAATAGGTTAGTAGTACTTTTAGATCAAAAGAAACTAATCTTTCCTCAAACAAGTCGGATGGAAACGGATTGCTATTCATCTTTCGACTTTCGGGGGCCCAAAAAGCAATAGCAATTCCATTTCCATCCAACTCGTTTGAGGAGAAGATTAGCTTCTTTAGACCTAAAAGTTCTACTGGCCTATTTTTCTTTTAATTAATTACGTTTTTTCATGTTAGCAACCAAATGCAGCCTTGGATTTTCTAGATGTAAACAAAAACAATGAAAGGCTGAGAGGGCCCCTTTAACTTTCCATTCAGATTACAAAAGTGCAAGCAAGCTGCTGCATTCAGCTTAAAACAAAGGAAAATATTTGAATGGACGGGCATTAGTAAAGGGAACTAACTCAATTCCCATCTAAGAAAAAAATACACTACACAAGCGCCGCGTTTTTACCAATAACCTTCTTAATATTTCAAAACGAGTTGGCGATTCTCATGTAAACGGTTAGCTGAATTCTTCAAAAAAAAAAAAATAATAATAATAATAGGGGAAAAATTAGCTCTCCCACGTAACTTCGGGGGAGGGTTGTCTCGAGTACCCGGGACAACTTTTTTCCATATAGAGGGGGCCTGATATTTTGTATCTATAATAATTTTTTGTACTCTTTCCATTTCTGGTACTCAAAAAGCCTGAAGTGATTAATTTTCCGTCATGTGACGGCACTATAGCTGCACTCTTCATAAACACGCGACTCACCTTGATTGTAACTTTCGCACGACTGCTGTCCTTCCGGTCGGTTGCTGTGACGTAGATAGTATACTCCTTTACATCTTCATAGTCAAGAGAACCGTCTAAGATGAGTTCTCCGTAGTTTCTCTTGCCGTATACAGTATCCATCTTAAACTTCTGCAAGCCAGTACCGGCTGAGACAAAGTAGTCAAGCCGTGCATTCTCTCCAATGTCGCCATCTTTCGCACTCAGCTGTGTAATAGACGCGCCGACAGCTGCATCCTCGAAAACTTTAGCCTGGAACTCTTTCTGGGTAAACTCAGGCGCAACATCATTCACATCGACGACACGTATCTGAACACGCACTTTGTGTTTGGTTTTGGTATCGTCTGCAATAACGATTATATCGTATTGCTGCTTCGCCTCCCTGTCAAAACTGGCCGTTGTTGTAATCACACCAGAGTCTCTACCAATAGCGAAGAACTGGTAATCATCTTCGAACTGCGTCGTTGTCTTATCGATACCGTAAAAGACTTTCGCCTTGCCATCTTCGTCATTGTCATTTGCTTTGACTGTCATGACTGTAAAGCCACTGCCTGCATTCTCAGGTACTCTTGCATAATAATCTGACAACTGGAAGTTCGGTGCTTCATCGTTTATGTCATCCAGGGTTACCCTAGCAACGCAGGTGGAATATAAGTTGGTGACGGTTTCTTTGGCCCGTATCTGAAGAGTGTACTGTTTTATCCGTTCGTAGTTCAGCTGACTTCCCGTTCGGATCTCGCCATCCGGCCGTACTTGAAAAGCTCGTTCTACATCTGTGTTGTCCTTCACTAAACTGTACGCAATAGACTTTGAGTTGGTGTCCGAGGTAGCCGAAACTTTACCAACTTTCTCGTCCACCTTTTTGTCCTCCCCGATGCTGAATGAAAACAGAGCTTTGTCACATTTTGGAGGCTTCTTATCGGTGATTTGAATCTCTATGGTCGTCTTGGAGTTTCGGGTTTCCTGCTGTCTGGTCTCCATGGCTTTACGGTTCACGGCACGCACCGTGAGCCTGGTTGTCTGCTGCTTATTACTCAAATCCGCCTTGGTCTTGACAACGCCGTCGGAACCAATTGAGAACAAGTCGCTGACCTCGACAAAAGAATAATCCACCTGACTATTAGCATCATCATCAGCATCTGTGGCACTCACAGTAAGCACGGTTGTACCCACAGGAGATTTAGAATACACGCTGCCTAAATACTCCCGACTAAGGAACTCGGGATAGTTGTCATTCTTGTCCTCAACCTGTATCTTCAAAAAGCAGTAGCTCAACAGGCGCTCAGCTTCGTTTCGGCCATGTCCGCCATCTTCAGCTTGCACGGTTAAACTGTGACTCTTAGACTTTTCCCGGTCCAAAGAGGATACTGTAAATATCTCCCCCGTTGCATTGTCGATGCGAAACAGTCTTTCTCCACCACGTTTAAGAGAATACTCAATTTCTTTGTTTCTTCCTCTGTCATTCTTGTCTTCTGCAACAACTCTAGTCACCTTCTTGTCAGCAGGCAGGTTCTCTGCAACTTTGGCAGTCTGACAGGATGTAAACACCGGCGCGTTGTTATTACTATCTTCGACCTCCACAACCAAACGAACTTCTTGGTACTTCTTCTCCGGATCTGATGCCCTCACCTGAAGAGTGTACTGTATCTGAGAACTAGAGGGGAGTTTCTTTTGCAGAGAAATGACCCCAGCGTTAGGATCAATTTTAAAGATGTCACCGCCACCACTAGTTATTGAATACGACAGCTGATCTCCGTCTGCATCAGTGGCAAGCACTGCAGCCAGCGATTTCCCAATGTCGGCATTTTCAGAGATACCTGTTCTATATTCTGCCTCGGCGAAGGACGGCTCATTGTCATTGACATTTTGTACTTCAATTTTGACGTATGCCAGAGCGGTGTAGATTTTCTTCTCGCCAAAATCTTTAACTAATACTTTAAACACATGAACCGTTTGTCGTTCAAAATCAAGAGGTTTGGCAACAGAAATGTCCCCTGTGTCTGCGTCCACCTTGAAGAACTCTGTTCCTGAGAGGGAATATTTGAGCAGGCCATTTACGCACTCGCACGCATTGCAATCGCAATCTTTCGCCTTCACCGTCAGCACTGAACCGGTGTCCGATTCAGGGACGGATTTTGTATACACAGATTGCTTAAACTTTGGGTAGTGATCGTTGGCATTTATCACTTTTATTCGGACATCCGTCTCACTGGAATACCCGTTAGGAATCTGTTCCGTTGCTTTCACTTTCAGGTTGTAGAGGCTCTGCTGTTCGTGATCGAGAAAGTAGTTCACAAAAATCTTACCACCTTTTCCTGTCCTGAACTGGTTATTTGTATCTCCTTGAACAATTGAATACCACAGCCTCGCATTGGATGAGCTCGTGGCATTCACTTGTCCAACCAGCTTTCCACCAAACGCTGCCTCCGACACCTCGAATTCATAAAGATTTTTGGAAAAGCGTGGTGGAAACTTGACGGTCTTGATCTCGACTGAGATTTTGTCGCTTCTTTGGTGAGGAATTCCATAGTCAAAGGCAAACAATTCCACCTTATACGATCCATCATTCTCGAGTAAATTACCAGTCTCCACAGTTTTACGAAAAGGATTGATCGCAAACACCGAGTTGTGCGTGACAAGTTGATAGCCAACAAAACCATTTGAGCCATCATCTTCATCAGTTGCTCTCAGCTGGTAGGCACTGGTTCCGGGCCGAGCGTTGCTGTTCACTCGTCCAAACAAATCTGGCATCGTGAACACTGGCTTGTTGTCATTGACATCAATAACATTTATCTCAATGTCGACATCGTTGTTGCGAAACGGTGCAGTCGGTTCTTTCTCCCGAATAGTTAAGCTGTAAAATTTCTGCTTCTCGTAGTCTAAAGGTCCGTTCATATGCAGTTTGCCTTCGTTATCCACGCTAAAGTTCGCTTTGTGAGGATAAATGAGGGACAAAGTGCCTCCCGGGAAGTATCTTGGCACTGTTGCAATTTTGTTACCAACATCCTCGCTTTCCAGCACATCAACACGGACCGGCTGTTGATCAGGGCGATAATTGACAAAAATAAGCCTCACATTTACGATCGTTGCTTTAGGGGGGTTTCCACTATCTGTTGCTTCCATTCTAAATTCGTAAGGTGACTTCAAGCCTTCAATGGACCTCTTAGATCTCAAAAAGCCATCATCGTCAACTCTAAAGTACGTATTGGTAGATGAAGGAGACAGGATCTTGTACGTTATCTTTTCTCCATCTTTGTCGAAAGCAGTGAGTCGGGTCACTGGATCACCGACCAGGAATTTCCCCTCCACTTTTCTCTCTACTAAGTTGTCTATCTGCCCTGGAAAGATGGGTGGGTTGTCATTAATGTTCTTTACATTGATGATGACAGTTACTTGAGCACTCCGATCCCTTGTATCCATTGCACGCACCTCCACCCGGTGTTGCTTCTTCTCCTCGTAGTCGAGCGTCCGCGTTGCCAAGATCTCTCCAGTGGAATGCACCATTCGAAACATTCCATCCTCGTTTCCGGAGACGATCTCATAAGTCAAGGCTTCTGAAGTTGCAGCTTTGACGACAAGCACCCTTTGGTTGACTAGAACGCCCTCTTCGACTTCAGCTATGACAGGGGACTCCACGAATTTGGGTGGGCCGTCTGGTAAGAAAACGCTCACTTCCACAGAAGCAGTCCCGTTCTTGCGTCCCTTCCCCTTGTCCGTGGCCAGCACAGAAATCTCAAACTGAGATGCAGATACTGTAGTCAAGGACTTCTTTAATGAAATGACACCATTACTGGGATTGATCTTGAAGGCGCCTTCGCCATTGCCACTGGTGATTGAATATTGCACCTCGCCATTAACGCCACTATCCAAGTCTGTTGCTGTGACTTGTAGTATATTGTTGTCGACCTTGGCATCCAAGGATACCTTAGCGCTATAGGACTGTGCAGAAAATCTTGGCTCGTTGTCATTGTCATCCTTGACATTGATAATCACCTTAACAATTTCTGAAAGAGATATAGTACGTCAGAAACGGAGCGAAAAATATTTCCCTCTCCTCCTCCCCCAAAACTAGTCCTACAATCCAAATCAAAAGTATTGTAATTGAAAAACACATTCCCGAGACCAATACCCGAAACCAATACATTAATTGCACAGATGAGAGATTATGTTACACAAATGAGCGCTATGTTGAACGACACATGTATCTTCCTGATCTGAATTTGACGCCACAACCACCAAATATAACTATAGTGTCAATATCATCGCCTCGATACTGTTGGTGTATTGCACACTTAGAATATGAAGAACATAGCATAAAGCTGGGTTGTATCCTACTTCTACGTTATTGGGTCACATGTCACGATTCCACCAATCACGCGCAAGAGGAAATATTTGATGGATCATAAAAAAAGATACGTACCTCTGAGAGCTATGCTTCCACCATCTATGGCTCTGACATAGAGAACATGCTGTTTAATCCTCTCATAGTCCAGACGTCTCTTTAGAGATATTACTCCCACTTTATTTTTTGTGGTAATGTCGAACAAGTCAGGGAAACTCCTGGAGTCTACTGAATACAAGATCTTGTAGGTGATTTCCCCGTTGGTCCCGGTGTCCATGTCCGTAGCACTAACTGTTCCAACCTCCCTGGGCGCTGAACAGAAATGGGACAAAAACAGTGATCAAGGATTTTCTGAACGCCAAACTTAATCACCTTATATTTCTGAACGAAGCCCGATGGGTTGCTTTGATTTGGTGAGCCAGAACACGTCTCAACGCATGTGTTGTCATATTTGTCATAGCACTCGAGCTTCGCTTTTGCTCGTGATTGGCCAAACCTGCTTGAAGCAATCCATCAGCGTGCCAAACGCTAAACCAAAGCATTAACAAGATTACCCTTTGCAGTCATCCGACAACGGCTCTAAGACATGAAATACTTGTGAAATGAGTTGAGTTGACAATAGTTCTATGTGCACGACCCTAATTACATCAGGTATTGCTAAAGCCTTATTTAGATCAGAGGCTATAGTTGTGCCTTCATATCAAGACCATCAACATACCTGACCCGCCTTCGTTTACTGCAAATGTGTAGATGGGCTTGGAGAAATGTGGTGTGTCATCATTGATGTCTGTTATCTTAACATTGACAGTAGTAGAACCTTTGCTGTTGCCATGTTGGACCTCAACTTGCAGTACGTAATCAGACGTCTTCTCTCTGTCCAGTGGGCGTGCGATGGTAATCAAGCCATTCCGATTGATACAGAACGTTCCTTCATTGTTTCCACGCACTATCTTATACTTCAAAAGAGCATTCTTATCATCGTACGTTGCCTGGACGTTCTTTACAGTGTCACCGACTTTGCCATTTTCAGGCACTGTTACGTCAAAGGAGTTTTGGCTAAACGTGGGAGGTGGTTTGACGTCACTGACGATAACACGCACCTCCGCAGTGCTAGACGTTCCTCCACCATCTGTTGCTTTCACTATAACTTTGTACAATGCCCTGGACGCTTTGCTGTGGAGCACAGAAACATAACCTTGTGTTACAAACTTGAAAAGAAATTTAATAAATTTCCACTGGTTTGCCGTGGTGTGGACTCTTCTTTACCACGATTTACGTCATCACATGGTCAAAATGTTGTGGACTCACGGGAACTTTGTTTTTTACCACAATATTTAGAAATATACAGGAATATTTCGTTGTATTTCGCTGCAAAGCGTGACATGCTGGCGTCAGCATCGTTGTCTGGACTCTTATTTACCACGGTAAATCGACCAATCAGAGAGCGAGAAACTAGTGTGCTGTGGTAAAAACAGCTATTGTACATACTAAAGGAATCTGTAGTCTTGCTAAAAGTATATTAGCTTGTAATATGAATGCTACAGTCTCTTTGTCTTGTGGCAATCCAGTTACAACAATCTACTATACATGTATCTCTATACTAGAAATACGATATTCGCAGGCCCCACGCCCTAGTCGATTATGTATGACATTGCTGGTAGAGCTCTCGTGTGTGCTCACACCACACAGCTCAATATCATGTAATGTAAATGAAAGCAGATGACACTATATTAGCATTTACATGATATTGGGATGTGGTTGAATACATGACAGCTCTCTACCCATTGTATTTTGAAGAGTACAGTAAAAAATATGTTATTCTTCCCACCTCTTACAAGAGGCTAACTGCTGAATCAAACAGTACAAAAGACAGCAGGAAAACTTGGCATTTGATAACTTCCTTGAACTATCAATTATCACCACATCACTCCAACATTCATTCCTAAATGGGTGTGCAGTGTTAGCTCTTTCACCCCCAAGAGTGATCCACCTCAAATTTCTCCTTAAAGTGCACATAAGCCTTCAGAGGATACATTTTTATACGAAATTAGGAAGTAATCTAAGCAACTTATGCCCAAAAGAAAGCCCTTCCGAAGCGTTCTTATATTTTTTTTCGCCCGGTAAACATGCGAAAAAGTGCCATTTTGACTTCCGGTTTAGATTTGTCCGCGTAAGATGATTGATCAAGGGCCTGGGCTGTGACGTCAGAGGAGTGGCGTCTCGACTCGTCCGAACAGAGTTTTCACCGGTTTTACTCCGAAATGCCTTATAGATGTGTTGTTGGAGGCTGCTCCTGGGAGCCAGATCATAAGCAAGGATTCGCATTTTATATGATTCAGTTTCCGAATGACCAAAGAGGTGAAGCGAGGAAGCGAAAGAGAAATGGTCCAGTTTGTCAAGGCCAAACGTGTGAAATGGGAGCTGACGATCAATTCCGGTTCTGCTCAGCTTATTTCAAACCAGATGATTTTGACATTTCATGGAATTGACAATAACGAATTGCACAATCTCGACTTGGACCTGGTAAAGGACAATCTCGGTATTGTAGTACAAAGTTGATAAGAAGGGGAAAGATTGACCGAGTAATCGTCGGGTCCCACAATTTGTCGACGGGTAGTAATAAGTAATTTTATTATATATTTAATCCAAAATATATTCAGCTGTGGGAAGTTTGTTACCTTTTCTATCGTAGGTATCGAATATCAAATGAGCAAACCATCGCGTTCGCCGGAGGTTTATGGTCGATGAGGTCAACACTGCGACACTGCAATTCATGTTTGAAACCGAGCGAAAGATGGTTTTTCGGCTAGATTTTTCTAGGGCTATAGTCGACCGTGTGCCGGATTTGTGGCACATATTTACTCAAACAACTTGGTTTCCACATCGCCGAAGTTAGACGACGGCCGCAGAAGTTGGAAATTTTTGGCAAACTCCGAAAGGAGTCGTTCTGACTGTTGACAGTCGCCTGTTGATCCACCGCGGCGAAAGCAAAATCCTCCAAACGGTGAAGAAGGGCGCCACAAACCGCAATTAAAGTGTAATACTTTATTGTCTACCCGTACAGGGAAGTTTAGAATGACTGTTTTTGTACATTCCAGGAGTTTTCAGAAGAGCCGCGCTCTCTCGAAGTCAAATATAACTGACCGTGGTCAACTGCCGTGACGAATTACGCAACTGCTCTCAGTCGAAATCCCGAGCGAGAGTTATCGTGAGACATCCGCAGAATCTCAATGCTTGTGAATGCCGATGCTGCCGTAGCACATCAACATTGCAATTCCCACACGAACACCTAAAATATGAGTAAAACACAGAGAAGCAATTACAGATGTACCACGTAAACAAATCCAAAACTCGGACATATTTTACGCTTACCAACTACTGGCTCCAAAATGTTCTTCCGAGCGATCTTGCAGTGTTATGGTTCTTGTTCTTTTCCCTCCCTTTCCTTTCTGTTACGCTTCATGCCATTCTTGGTCAGCAAGTAGCTCTTGTCAGCGCACGGGTTGGACTTCATAGTGGATATCGTACAGTATACACGCGGAATCAATGTAATATAGTTCAGATATCAGATATACCGCTTTCTTCATCGCTTCTAGAGCTCTCCATTGCCGTACGAGTCCAAAAACACGGGTAAACAGCGAGAAAAACGTACACAAACCTGATAAATAAGAGCTATGAAGAGGTGCCGAGCCGAAACGCATCACTCCTCTGACGTCACAGGTCCCAGTCTCCTACATTGCGCGGTCTGAATTTTATATTTCCGATTTCAAACGCGTGAAAAAAATATAAGAACGCTTCGGAAAGGCTTTCTTTTGGGCATAAGCTGCTTAGATTACTTCCTAATTTCGTATAAAAATGTATCCTCTGAAGGCTTATGTGCACTTTAAATACTTCACTGTAGAGATACGTCATACAGCAGACCTCACACAGGAGAACTCGGTTTTTGATACCTTGCTCAGATGAAAGCTGATTAAACTATCAGCTCTCACTACATCACTCATACATTTGCTTCTTAAAAGGTTGGAAGAATCTGCATTTTGAGGTTGGCAGTGAAAGTGTTAATCAATACCTTGGAATAACTTTTGAGACTTCTAACAATCCAGACTTGGAACCAATGGAGAAAGGTACATCTGTGGGGTTGCTGCTTGCTTTGTCGATGTCATAGGTAACTGTTCCAAAAGAACCTGCATCCTTATCCAAAGCCTTGACCTAAAGGATAAAAAATGTAACATACAGATCAGCACAGAACTCTTTCATACTCTACTTTATAAGATAAAATAGATAGTGCATTTAGTTGTAGTTCGCCTTCTGGTTTTCTTTCGATAAATATATACTAACAGTAGTTTTGTTTTAAACAAACAGTTTTACTTACCTCCAAGACTTTGGTTCCCACTGCTGAAAAACTATCCACCGACACTTCCTTGGGACTTTCTAAAATAGCAAATCTTGGTGCATTGTCATTAACATCCTTCAGGATGACTGTGACGATGACTTCTGTCGGCAAATCCTGGCCCCCTGATTTGCTAGCACGAATAGCCAGTTTGTACTCAGGAATTCTTTCACGATCTAGAACCTTTCTTGCCACTTGTATTTGACCACTGGGATTGATCTTGAATGCATTTTCTGCATTTCCACCAACAATTGAGTAAGAGATGCCACCTTGGGGAGTTGCCTTCACTGTCAGAACATCAGCATTCACATTAGCATCCTCACTGATTTCTCTTGAGTAACTGTTTTTGCTGAACTGAAGAGGGTTTGCACTGGGTCCATACACATACACATTCACATTCACCACATTAGACTTGCCTGAAATAACAAAGAATACAAGGAATACAACGTTAATGATAAGATAGATGTGCATCTGAAAAAACTGCTCATTAATGAAACAGACATTTCACCCTTTCACTCCAGAGTTCAAATACAGATTTTTCCAACTTTTTTATGTGTGTGATGTTGTGAGAATTGATAGTTCAATCAGCTTTCATCTGAGCAAAGTATCAAAAACCAAGTTCCCCTACATGTATACATCTCTGAGTGAGAGCTTTGATCACTCATTGGGAGTGAAAGGCTAGCAAACTATAAATTTGTAGTTCAGTATGGACAATCTGGAATATTGATATCTTGTTATTGTATGTACTGTACAGGTTGGTCTAGCTTGTGAAAACAGACCTTCGGATCTTCCGTTTTTTTAATTTGCGAGGCTGAAAAATGCCATCTGCGAAACCGAGTTGACAAACAACTTCCATGACGTCATAGTCTTTGGCCAATCAGAATATAACTTTCAAAAATCAAGAAGTAAGACAAAGGAAATACCATTCTTTCATGACTTCTGATTGGTTGCTCTTGGGACAGCCTATGACATCATGGAAATTGTTTGTTGACTCAGTTTCACAGACAGTATATTTTGCCTTTTGAAGCAACAGGCTAAGGTAGGTCCAAATTGGTCAGAAATCATTAATTGCATACTGTATCTCAGGGCTATTGCTCTTGAAACAGCAGTGTACTCAGCCTTCTCAAAATGTCTTGAAGAGAGAGCCAAATACCCAACCAGAGCAGGCTACACGTATATGGGTGTATGAGTGTAAGGGACAATCTTAATTGGGTTCTCTCCTAACCCCTAAAAAGTTTCCTTCTCTCCCTCCCCCCTCGACGTCCTTTTAGTGTTCACTCCAATTTTTGTGCTGTCAAAAATCAAAAGTCTTTGTACGCACTCAAAAACCCATGGAAATGCTTGCTACGCAGGCTAATGTTACTCTGGTATTGTCGTACAGCAGAGACAATATTATTAGAAAAACAGCTTTTGTTCAGTATCTTGAGAATTATTTCACATGGAATTGGCACATTACTTTATACAGTCATGCAGACAAATTTTTCAATGGGCATTTGGCATAAAGTTATTTTGAATGCCGGGTAAACAAGTTGTTTGGACCAAAATGTGCAAATCACCATTCATTATCCACCATATTCATAAAGGCATGTCCTCTGTGTTACAGCTTTTCTGCATCAGTGCAAGAATTTATTTGTGTGCATTGGAAGCACATACCAAAATTAGAAACCTTGAGAAATTTGAGTGTTGTATCTTAAAAATCTGCAAAGTTACAGCTGTACAAATTGTGGAGTTATATGGAGAAAGACAGTCTTGCCTCACAAGCCTCGTTTTCATGTATTTGCTGCACTTTACATATGGATAAATTCACTTAAACTCAGTGTACACTGTTGAAATTGCACAAAGCTACTATTTAAAATATGGCCTTTGATGTGGTGTCAGAAATTTTACCTCAAAAGTTAACTTCCTTAGTGTATGTAAATTTGGTCCACCATTTATGAACAAGGTGTATAATATATTAATATTTTACTAGAAATACGATAATCGCATATACCCCCTCACTCTGCCATTGATGGGACTTTTACTTTGGTAACTCCCAATAAGAGTAGCCTTTGTTTTACCGAAATGTTGACTCAATCTTTTCTTCGAACTCAAGTGCTACACGCAAAGGAAGGAGAAAAAGAATGGTGTGTGTTATACTTTTGCGTTGAAAAAAGAATCGATTGCGTGACGAAGTACGTATTTCCCACGGTCGGCACGTCAAATTAATTCATACAGTCTGCCAAGCACGTTCTCGAAATTTAATACTCAAAGTTTGAAGTTGGTCGGCCGTCGTAGTACGGGAACTGAAAGGAACACTGATTTTACAATTTTGAATTCATAGGCAGTACAATTAAATAGGCTTCCTGTGCGATTTGTTTTTACTACCGCATGCACCAGACTCAGGCATGCATATTTAATAGGCTCGAATTGTTTTGTATGTGAACCCACTCAAAACAGCAAAATTTCTCCCAGAATCAAAGCAAAACTTGAACAGTTTACTTCAAATTATACACGGGCTTCAGACCCAGTAATACTTCTAAGGGCTTGTGAACGATTCTCGCTGCAATCACCGCGTGTCAGATTACAGAAAAATAAGACATCTGACTAAATCATTCAAGACTCTAAGTTCCGATTGCTCTGAGCAAATACGGTAGCCGAAACTGGCAACAAAAGCGTAGTAAAACAATACTTCAAGGGAAAATGATCAGCATACAGATTTTAATACATTCTTGAAGTGATCGAGTTACAAAATATATATTTGTCACGGTGATTGTTCGATTTCCACTGACTAACCTTTGTTGCTTGTCCTTTCTAAATAAGTATCTGAGTTTAACACAAAACGGCGTCTGAAGCTCCCGATTTGCTTTCAAGCGCTGTTCCCTTTGCGGAGTTGTCTGTGTTACCCGCTTCTGTTCATGTCGCTTTTGGTCGGCATTATGCGCTGTTGTCTTAACTTGCGGAGTCTTCTCTTCGGCCCGCTTTTTCTCCTGAAGTTTCCGATTTGCGTTCAAGTGCTGTTCTCTTTGCGGAGTTGTCTGCGTTACCCGTTTCCGTTCATGTCGCTTTCGATCGGTATTCATGCGTTGTTGTTCGCTCGTTTCACGATTTCGCCTTGCTCGTGCCTGTTCCCTTCTCATTTGAAGACGAGCTTCGCGAGACTGTTGTGTTTCAAGTTTTTCAGTTTTTAAGTTTTCCATTTTCGTGAACGCAGCTTCGATATATTGTTGCTTCGTTCAAATCTAACTGCTTCGTTCAAATCTAATTTCTCTTATTTCGGAGTAAAACAACATTGCTGAGTAAAACTACAGGCCAGGGCACACGTGATCGATCCGGCCTTTCTTATTGGTTAGCAGGGTAACCGCGCCTAAAGTCGTACGACAGACTGACTGACAAACTGACAGACAACGTTAAATTTCGAGATGGCGACAGGCTTGGAGTCCCCAAGTAGGCGGTATAATATTACTGCATTAGTGTCGTGAGTATTTCCCTCACTTCGTTCGGGGAAAAAATAAAAATAAACCACAGCTTAATATGACTCATGAACATACTCTGGCATTACATGTACAGAACTTACCACGTTTGTCTGATGCTTTGATTTGCAACTGATACTTGTTGTCAGCTGCCAAGGCAGAAGCACTATTGAGCTGGCCATTGTTGTTGGACAAATCAAACCTGTAAACCAAACCACAGCACAGCAGCAAGTCTGAGAAATCATAAGTCTCACATCAACTGTCAAAGAAAGAAAACGCTGTCCCATCAAATTATCATGTCTTGCATTACAAAGTTACTGGAAGCTGGTGCCTTGACCAACAAAAAGTAATAATAGTGGTGGCGAATGGTAAAATCTGAGACTCGCCGAGACCCTTGTTTAAAAGTCCGAGAACGAGACTTTAACCATCTGAGACTCCCAAGATAGAAAGAACGTCATTCCATGACCAAGGATGAACATATTCATCCTCTTTGCTCTAATCCTTGGTTTCTTCTGGTAGTTCCTTTGTTTATTGTTTCTGAATCTTATGGCTGCCAGTCGCTGGGACAAACAAGGCTTGGCTTTGAAGAGGTTATAAAACACACACTAAAAACTGACACATTTTTCGCACCCTAGCTTACAGCACTTAAATATACATATCACAGTATTGCTACAGTAATGTGTAATACAATGTCCACTGTACAGTACCTCTGTGAATCCTGGGACTGAATCAGCTGATACACAAAGTCTCCATTTGTGCCAGCATCCTTGTCAACTGCTTTCACTGTGAGAATTTTAGAACCTTTTTGCACTGTACTTGGCACTGAAACCGAGTACGAACTCTGCAAGAATTCCGGTGCGTAAGTGTTTGTATCTGTGACCTTCACCACCACATCTGCTGATGCATACATGTTGCGGTAGCTCTTGTCAGTCGCACGAACCTCAAAGCTGAATTGAGGTGTCTTGTAATGATCAAGGTTGGCTTGAGTTACCAGCTCACACACTCCATCATTGTTATTTACTTTAAATGTGTCAACAACATCTAGGGAGGTGATCTTCTCAAGAGAACAGATGAAGTTATCCTTACTGGTGTCCTGATCTACAATGCGCAGTCCACTCGACAGTGTTGTACCACTGCCACTATCCTCAGGGACATC
The DNA here is from genome assembly GCA_964036295.1 of Plumapathes pennacea. NCBI lineage: Eukaryota > Metazoa > Cnidaria > Anthozoa > Antipatharia > Myriopathidae > Plumapathes > Plumapathes pennacea. The sequence continues at coordinate 24,052,693 of OZ038463.1, read as the reverse complement.
AATTTCAAATTTGGCTTTTTCAAATGTAGGTGAATCTCTTGTGTCTTCGATGGTGACTTCAACATTCACAAAAGCTGCCTGCTGAGATTTGTCGGTGGTTGCTCGGACTTCCATAGTAAATTTACCCTCGGCCACTGATTCATAGTCAAAGGAAGATGTAGTGCCAAACTTCCCTGAAATCAAAAAAGGTCAAGACCATTAGAAGTCAGAATGCCAATCTCAACAACCTCAAGACTCTGAGAGATTAGTGTGATATCATTATTGCAGAAAGCAAAGAGTAGGAGAGTGACAAAACCTCTGGGTGACAGGGAAACAAGGTATGTAATGCAGTAGAATCCCAAATCAAATCAGCCATAATTGACAGGTCCAACAAGTCAAATATTATGGCACATTCTGTCAGTTGCTGCAGAACATGCACTACTGTAAAGTATATCCTACAAGGTAATTCAATTTGACATCTTAATTTCAGCATCTGTGTGAAAGTAATCTTAAATCAGAAAGGCTATTGTAGTGTCATAGAAGAACACCCTGGTAGCAAGCCTGGAGGAAAGCCAGTTACCAGAGTCCTTTTCTCTTAATCACAACAATCAATGCTTGACATTAGTGGTTGCCCGCTATGTCCAAGCAACCAAAAAATTGTTCCGGCAGGTAAAATTCAGAACAGGGCAACCAGATTATGAAATACTCGATTGCTTGAAGTCAATCGAGTCCAGCCAAATGTTGGGCACTGACACTGCACTTAAATTGCCCGTGATGCCTCCATCAACAATGCTCAGCAGCAAAAAAAAAAAAAAAAAAAAAAAAAAAAAAAAAAAAAAAAGAAAAAAGAAAAAGAAAAAAAAGGTAAGAGATATCTTATACAAGCAATATTAGACAATATGGTATTAATTTTTTTGTCGTCACAAACTCACTGGTAATCTTTCAGTACAGTATGTAAAATATTCTGTGACTTATGGTTTAACAGCATTTTAATTCATTTAATTACTGTTAAGCCTTTTTCTGGTCTGGAAGTTCCATCTTAATTTGCAGCTGTTGTTAGATTATTAAATAAATGCTTGATCTGTATTGTATCAGCAACCACTATTTTATATCTTAATGATTTAGCACTCTAAACTAATGCCCAATCTATCACAAATGCACCAACTGACTAGACTATCATATAGTGTACATGTATTCATTAGAAAATATCCAGAACACCTGATTTAAATAACTATGTACTGACCTGCAGACATGACATTCTGAATATTAATATCTATCTTCAGCTGAGCGAAGCAAAAGAGACCATGATAAATAGTTTTGTGAATTCCAGAGAAACAGATCATTTAAATGTGCATTGTGTAAAGGCATTATTGTATAGGTATTTTTTTGTGGTGGCATTTTGTAAGGAATGCATGCATATAAGAAGCAGACAAAGCAAAGAGAGTCATTGTGGTCTTCAATCTTCTGTATAGCAGACACCTTTTAGTTTTCTTTTCGTAATTTACTTGTCTCTATTAATTTCCAAGCCAAAGAGTAGCAGTAGTGTCATGTTAATACAAGTGTATATGGCTATTAAATGGGCTATGCTAGCATCTACTAGACCCACACCACAGGTTTGTGTGTCCCAGTGTTGGCTGTAGGGTATTCAAGAATAAAAAATAAAAACAAAGTTGCACTGAATGTGAATTTTTATCCCAAAGTATAAAACAAGCAAATATTGTGTGACGTGACATTAAAAAGGTTAAAATTATTATTAGTGGTTTGCATGTGACGTCATCAAAAATTATCTTGGAAGTTATGCATTCTACAAAACCAATACACTTGTATTTTCTAGAATACCATAAGTTAAGCCTCCATGCAAAGTTCTGGGAAGATACAAAGTTTCTATCAAGAATTATGGACATTTTAAATTCGTGACAACAAGGTCGTGTGTCACGCTTTCTGCCACGGAAATCCTTATTTTTGTGTATGAATTTGAATGTTTTAATTCTGGAATCATTTTAAAAATGGATGGAAAATAATTCCTAGCAATACAGAATCAAGTAAAGGTCCAAATCAGCATTAGTTCGTGCTGCAAGAAAACGGTCGCCACGTTGGTGTACAGCAGCTGTACACCAACATGGCAGCTCCATACAAAGCCCTATTAAATTTCATCCAAGGTTAGGTCTCAATAAACTCAAAACACAGTGTGCAATTTCTCCATAATTTTGCCTAGTGAAGTATTTTCAACATATCTATCAATTCGAGACATCAAACTATGTTTGAGATCAATGATTTAGATAATAATTTACTGATGCCCGATCGTGCAAACCACCAATACTGTATGATCATTTTAACATGTCACAGTGCTTGACATTAAGGTTTTAGGTTGGTTGCCCTTTGGATTATAGTAGATTGACTTCAACCAATAGAAAGTTACATAATTTCTGGTTGATCGGCCCTAAATTTATTTACCTGCTCAACCAAAACTTTTGGTTGCTCTGGGCATAACTGCTAAGAAATTGAACTGTGGCAATCTGTTTTATAAACTTCACACAGAAAGTTTCACAAATTGGACAAAATTCTCTGCATGAATAATATCATTGTTTCGATATCCAATTTGCTGGACACAGCAAAACTAAACATCTGTCACAACTAAATATATTGTTCCTCATACTATCCTATTACAGATATTCTGTACAGTACTTATACAGACTTGCAGCAGTTAAGACATTTTCATGTCACAACTTCACAACCTTTTTGTACTGGTACTACTTAGAAAAATATTCAGTATTTCGGATGATCTCCAACTGAGAAACTGCAGGTACCATACATTATTGAGGCCACATTTTAACAAAATTAAGATTTTAAAATTGGGATCATAAACATCCAAACATTTGCAGAGTTTTTCCTAAAAAATGCAGTACAGTAAGTGAAGTGCAAAGAAGCATTCTCCAGAAAAACTGATACACCGTTTGCTTGAATATTCTACTTCTCATTAATTTTGTAATACCTGAATAATAAAATATGTTAGCCTCAAACACTGCAGCATAGAATATTGGGGTGTCAGCAAACATTTGTGGACTTCTTGTGTATTATGCTATGCATCACATGACAAAAATACTTTTGAAGTTATGAACCTACTTTCCTTCCCTGCCAAAACGATATTAATAACATTTTTCTCACGTGTGACATGTCACAAGGCCTGCTTGTAAGTATAATATATATTTTCACTTTCCTCCTCCGTTAACCACATATAGACTCCAAAAATATATGTGGATACCCCAACTCCAGACTGCGGTGGTTCTCAGGCCAAAACTCACAATAAATAGTTAAAGAATCTCTCTACAGTAGATGCTTTGCGTGCCCATGTTTATATTTACATCCGGAGCTCAACTTTCCTGAGGCGCCCACATTATGACTGATCAATCTGACTGTCGCTGTTTGCCATATTCAATAGACTTTCTAAGTTTGTGCTGATTTATTTAGCAATAAAATGTAGAAAAAAAAAAACATGAGAATCTGCCATTTTCATGATACGAAAATGGCCGCCATCAGTCACTGGACGTGCAAGCTGCATATGGGATTTTTGAATTTGCAATTCCGGTTGTGGGAAAGGGCATTATGATATAACAAGTCTGCAAACTATTGTTAGTTAATCGATCCAACTAAATGGGTTTTATATGTGATTAGTCAGTGGATCAAAAATAATACTTGCTATAGGATAGGTTTTTATTGTTTCCTAAAAATTTTCTGATATCACCCTATTATTACTAATGACAGTAACTGTAGTTTATATGATTGTGCTCTGCTTGGATGCTTTAGTTGTTGTGTACGTAAATAAAATATAATACACAAATGCATGTACACAATCATCTACATATAATATATAGACAAACCAGATATTTCCGACTTACCAGAGTTCTTGGTGACTGTGAATCTTCCGTCACTGGGTGCACCAATAGAGTACTGTGCAGGTCTCCCAAGAGGGCCAACAGCGGCGACACACAACAAGCTATCTACACGACCCTGGTTCTCAGGGACTGACACCTTGTATGACCCCTGCTTGAATGTCGGTGGTGAGTCTTTCCTGCTGGTAACAGTAACATTCACAAGTGCATTTGACTTCCTGTTATTTCTTGCACTCACTTGCAGTATAAAGTTGGTCTCTCCATTACTTGGATCAAGTTGGCGTGCAGTCCTAATGACACCTGTTTGCCTCTCTATGTTAAAGGCAGAACCTCCACTGAACTCATAGGTGAATGAAGGACCATCTTTATCAACAGCATGCACTACAGTTACAAATGTGTTTTTGTCGGCTTTTTCAGGTACCTTGGCTTCATACATTGCCTTAGAAAAGTCTGGTGTATAATCATCTGCATTGCTAACTTTTATCATAAGATACAGGTGGGATACAAGAGGGAATGTTGCTTTATCCCTTGCCTCGATCATTAACTCATAGAGAGATGTTTCCTCTCTGTCCAGTGGAGCTGCTGTCTTTACAATCCCTGTTGTCTGATCCACCTCAAAGAATCGAAGACCAGAGCCTTTCACGGCAGAATAAACAACTTTTCCGTCGTCTCCCTGATCTTCATCATTTGCTACCACTCGTATAACTTGCGAGCCAACAGGCTGGTTCTCAGCCACCGACGTGATTATCTGCTGACCCGACGTAAACGCCGGAGCATTTCGATTTTCGTCGACATCCTGCATTTCTATCGTAAGTTTTGTTGTTTCTCTTTCTCCAGCACCATCCCTCACTTCGATTGCAAGTGTGTAGCTCGGATTGGAGACAGCTTCGAAGTCAAGAGTGTTCGTCAGACTTACCACACCACTCTTGGAGTTTATCTCGAACTTCCCCGATGCTCCACTTGTAATTCGGTACGTTAGCTTGCTGTTGCTACCAGGTGGGTCTCGATCAAGGGCATGGATGACCAGTAACGCTCCTTTGACCGGGAGATCTTCGCGTACATTCGCACTATAAGGACCGTCTGGAAAAAATGGCCTTGTGTTTGCACCGGGATTTGAACTTGCCGGGCGAGGGAAGTTTGGTAGGTCTCCATCGATTTGGATGTCGACGCGTGTAGTTGAAGATTTGGAAGGGGTGCCTCTGTCCTGGGCCGTGACAGTCAGGGAATGGCTGCTTTTAGCCTGGTAGTTTAGCTCCTGGACAACCTTTATAACACCAGTTATAGCATCCACCGAAAAATAGTCCGAAAGCGTGCTGAGATAATAATATATCCCACCGTTCGCTCCAACATCCTCATCGGTAGCGCGGACTCGGAAAACAGACGTCATGAGTGGAGTGTTCTCGGCGACTTTTACCGAGTACTGACTTTTTTCAAACTTCGGTGCGTTGTCATTGAAGTCCAGGATTTTGATCTGTACTTTAGTCTCTCCATATCGAATGCCGTCCTCAGCTCGTACGGTTAACACGATGTTAGGTGTGGCATCCTTTCGCTTGATTTTAGTTGCGGTTGTTTTGAGAATCAAGAACACGCGATCGCCGACAATCTTCTTCTCCGCCTTGAAGTACCCCTCATCGTTACCGCTACTGATCTTAAATTCACTCATTCCACTCTCATCTCTGTCCTCTGCAAAACAGTCTTCTATCCCCTGTACGATGACATTTTCGCTGGATTGTTCCTTTACTTGACCGTAGTAAATATCGGCCGGGAAAGTAGGGCTGAAGTTGTTTGTGTCTTTAATCTTTACCCGTAAAGTAGTCGCCACACCGCCTTCTGTAGCTCCTGGTGGCCTCTGCAAGGCAACAAGGTCGTACGTGTTCGATTTGCCGATCTCAAAGGGGATCGGCGTTGTTGTTTTTACAACTCCAGAAGTAGAAATTTGAAATAACTTGAGAGCGTTCGCCAATTCTGTATCCGTTGCTTGGAAAAATGTGTAAACTTCGCCAACTGATGGCGAGGGAAATATGTGCACGATGTAACCCTTGTCCTTGTTCTCGTCTATTTCTTTCGTTACTAGCGCTGCAACCGCTACAAAACAAGAAATAAGAACAAGCAGACTTTTAACGGTCGATGCACAGAAGCCTGATTGCATTGTGACAAGTTGCTGCTGGAGCCCAGGCAAGTTCATAGACCAAAAAATGCTCCTCGGACAAACCAGTTCACAACAAGATCGAAGTCATCGAAATCCCACAAAAAAAAAGCCCGTGTAGTCTCGCAACTTTTTCTTGAAGACAGACGAATCTCAGGCGGAAAGCACAAACTGACGCACACCAAGAACTATGCAGCTTTCCAATCGAAGAACCAATCATATTCTCTATGCTTGATCGCTGTCAATCATGCTGTCACGACAACAAAAGGAGCCGCGATAAGTTTATTTACTGAGTATAATTTTTGGCAAAAAAGCGGAATTTCCGCAATAAAAATCAGCTTTTCAAAGCCGCAAGAAAAGCGACCTTCTTGTGGTAACTCTGTTTAGGTAATTCAAAGGCTATTCATGTCAACGAACGCGCTGATCGAGAGAGCGGTGAAACTCGATACTCGCCCGCCGACAGCGTCCACCAATCCCATTTCCGACTTTAAAGGCGATGACGTTTATCGAGGGTGTGTAAAATACCACGATGACATGCCTAAAATATATCTGGTCAGTGTTCTAGTCAAAAGTTGATGGAAACATAACAACTCTCGCTTTCGACCTGCGTTTCGATTGGCCATGTATTTCTCTCGAAACTTTCCCACGGCCATTGTAAACTCGATTTTATAAACAATACTCGTATTCACAGCCAGGGCCAAACAAAACGTAAGACTATTTGTCACGCCCACGGGGCCCTAAAATAATCTTCTGTCGGAATCTGAGAAGGGAGCCTCCATTATATAGTCGTGCCAAAGGGGCACACTGTTTGCACTGCAAGACTGATCAGTGTTTTCTGTATATTAAAATCGCAGGCATACTTTTCATTTTATGTCATGCAGTAATCGCACGATCATTAAACGATCAAATAGATACTGAACAATCTGTCCCGCAAAATCTGGTTCTTGGCAACTATTTAATTTCAATCCGATGGGACCGAAAAATACCTTGACCCCCATCCGTGACTTTTCCCTGCAGGTAAACTCATACATTTGGTCACCATGGCGAGTTTAAAGGAGCCGAACAAGCCCCCCCCCCCCCCCCCCCCCCAAAAAATAAATAAATAAATAAATAAATAAATGTCTACACATATAACACGAAAGAAAATTCTTCGTCAGGCACATCAACATAGAAACGGCCTGGAAGAAAGGCATCGTGGGTTAATACACAGCTCGAGAGGTCCGCGCCAAGGTTTCGAATCAAGTGATTTTGTCATTCAATTCCAAGACAACTGAGCCGAGACGGAGTCGTTTAAAAGCGGGAACCAGCTGGTCTCCTGGGTTTACTCAACTTGTCCATTTTAATCCTTTTTTATATACTGACTCACTAGGGCGCGGCGTTCGTTCAGCTCTGCGCTGAGAAAGTCAGATAAGCTGACAAATTCCGAGTTCCCCACTTTACATAGAGAGCGAATCGGGCAGTCTAATTGCAATCTCTCCCATAAAACTCTATGCTAAACTCAAAGCTTGACAGTAGTCCCCAGACCTCTTGGGTCAACGCAGCGCGCGCTTAAAATGTTCACAAGGCGCTGAGGTTCGTGCTTGCTAATCTGATTTTGGCGTGGAACCGGGCGATAAGCACGAAAAATTTCCGGTTTCCGTAGAAATGGGAACTATACTTCGTCATTGTGGCGCCAGAAAGTTTGGAGGGATGAGGAGCGTGCAGTTTCTCAGGTTGACTTGAAAATGCCTAATAGTTTCTACTTGAAGATATCCTGGACAAGTCCGTTTCCATCCCGCGTTGTATACTAAAATAGTAACCATTCACCCCGCGCAATCTCTAAGGTCGAAATATATTCTGTGAGAGGGCTGCTAGGGTCAGCAATCGGCAGTCATGGCACTTTAGAGCACTACTTCAACTGATGTTATCTCGCCATCACGGCACACGCGCATAGAAATACTTTGCTCGCCCGAGTTTAAAGAAACATTTTCCAGGCTCAAATTGATTCGGCATGAGTACAAATTTTCCATTCCGTGCAGCCATGCGGCGGTCTTTTTTTAGACAGGAAGAACATTGATTTCATCCTCGGAAATCTTGCGTACCGTATATTGATTACCTTTTTCCGAACCGCAGACGGCACCGTATCATGGTTGTTAAGTGACTACAGCTGCAGTAAACACTTCCAATCAGACGCCAGCTGTAAAAAAATGTTCAATATATGGTCGGCGCCTGACTAGTTTTAAGTCGTAACTAAGATCTTCAGCCTTGAAATATACTTGGGGGAGGGGGGGGGGGGAAGGGTTATATTTGCGCGACGAGGTATGGGAGGTTCAGCACTCTTTACAATGTTTCTGGGTAGAGGAGCAGAGCCTCGAAAAACTAAATTTGGCCCTTCCACTCCTAACCTCAAATTGAACGCAAGCAATATAAACCATAGAATTGATAACTTTAAAAAAAGAAACTTGCCCTCCAGCAATGTTCCCATACAAATCTTCTGATATCTGAACCGCTTCAAACTAAATAACAGTAGGGACCTGAAATTTTGCAAAACTGAATATTTTTACACTATTTCCATTTACAGTGTCTCATTGGGTCACGTGACCTAATTGTTGAGAAAAGGCCTTAGATGCTTGACGTGGGCATCACTGCCAAATTATGCTAAACTGTGCATACAAATTGCCATTGACGGTTTTTGTGAACCCACATACAGTATACACAAGTGATTAAAAAACCGCTATTGACTTCTTCGGTGCTGTCACTGTCTTCAAATCAAATTAGTTTGACTCGTCCAGCTATAAAATGTACGTCGCCACTTTATGTCAGGTGAAAATTTCATAAAACGGCTTCCATAGGTTTTGACCAAGTTAGGAAGAAGTTTCAAGCTGACGCGCGATTTACCCTGGAACGGGTTTTAGGCAGGTTTACTAAAGGCTGTCAGTGACTGTACTGAGGCCCTGTTTTTGTGAAAAGAAATTTGGCCCGAGGGCCAACCATTCATACATTTCTTTATAAATCGAAGCGAGCGTTTACATGACAAATCACAACTTGTCTAGGTTGGGGTAGGGACAAATCGCGTTTACGACACTTAAAAACAAAATTTCGGCATAATCAAAAACACGAGAGCACAGAAATCAACGATGAGACAATCATTCCTTCGGTCCGTCATCCGTGGGCTTTATAAACTGAGTTTTAAAATTTCTTCCTGTCTCCAAACCGAGAGGGCCAGCTTTGACGGGACAACTTTTTTCCATGTAAACGCTCAGAAGGTGACTCGGGTGACCCGGGAGAGCAGTTTTCCATATCCAGAACAAGCACATCACCCGCAAGTCGCCAAGACTATAAGAGTTTGACACAAGGAAACGGTGATATCACAGGTCGACATTGCTATAAGAGAGTTTGTATGAAAATAACGAATGACCTGAATGCGCTAATGTGCTGAAATACAATAAAATGTTTACTTACCCGCTTGTGTGTGTGTGATTTCTTGGGTCGATTTGGGCCGGGAGACATCACTGCTTTTTATGTCATAAGAAGACGGAAAGGCAGTGTTCTCCCTGAGCACGCAAACATTCCTCAAGCAGACCTCACTAGGCCCATCCGGCCTTGCCTCATCTTTGCAAGACCGGCTTCTGCCATGTGTGACACGTCGCCACGGCACTTGCCTGTTGTTCGCAAACTACGTCATCAGCGACAGCGTGCACAAACACAGCTCAACAATTTCACTGTGGATTCACTGTCGAGGCGATGGATAACCGCGCTTCTACACCACGCTTCTTCGCTGACGCAAACTTACAGATCCGATGATGCTGGCAGGTGTAGACTTGGTGGGTAGCTTTCGTCAGATCTTTCCGTGAGATGAACAGTTTGTCGTTGTCTATACTCATATCACAGATGACGCGACTTGATATTTAAGAGCAATCGCAGTCACACAATCTGCATCATCATCAAATCTGCACTAAGAGCGGCTTTCGAAATCAAAAGTCCCCAGAGGCTCAGAGGCTTTGTCATCCAGGCCAGGTGTAGGGGAAGACGCCTTCTAGATCCACCACGACGTATCGGAGCACCGATGAATTTCTACTTTGACATGAGGATTTTGTTGGCTGACCATTGCTCAAGTTGTACACCAAGGCGAAACCACATGCTAGAATGTTTTCACTGATGACCACCCGAAGGACAAAACAGAACAAAAGTCAAAATGAAGAACTGTCAGTGCATGTAATCAGTTCGTTCCACTTTGAGTTTTCAAACAATGAACCGCAAACCAATAAGAAGCGGAACATTCAGCACTAAAAAATGAAATATTAATTCTGTTGTTGTTAAATTGCTGAAGGGAACACGATAATACTGGCCTTGTTTGACATATGTTACAGTCCTATGAGTGATGCAGCCATCGCTGCAGCGGCTTCCTTCGTGCACTCACCGTTTCCCGCCGATTTCTACCTCGACACCAAGTCGCACTAAATGCACCCCATGGGGACCCCCTTCAACAAATAATTAGCAAACTGTGAACTTTTCAATGAAAGTGCCACTGACAGCTGAAATAGCACATCCCATGGAAATCTAACTTGGAATAGGCATGCGCAGTCTTTGAGACGGACAGTGATTCATTTTAGTCACCTATTTGGACTCGTCAAACCAAAGAAGAGCCAAATGATAACCAGTCCACCCGCTGCGCATGCTCAGTTGCTCGCTTCTGTGAAGCCGAGTGTTTCCCGCCCGTCCACCTTCCTCACCTTCTTCCTTGACAAAGTGGAATATCCCACCCGGGACCCCAACAATGTAAGTTGGTCTGTTTTTCAGGCTACTTGTGTGACAATATTGTTTTAAATAGCAAATTCGGACTCATTGAACACTGCCCGAACACTGTTATATCAGGCGAGTGTAAGATAGTGCTCTTCGAGATGCACCTATTTCTCTCTTGTTTGCTTATTTGTTTTATACGTTGAGTTATTTATTTATTTACCCATCAATCAGTGTTTGTTTGTTTGTTAGCTAACCGTTGTGATAAATATCCACAATGCTCTTTGCTAGTAGTTCCCATTCTCCCGACCAAACAAGACAAGACGCAGCTGTTTCTTCAGCTGCATGTGACTTCAGTTCGAGGAAGAGATTTTGCTTTTTCGCATAATGAAGCTGGATTTAGAATTTAACGGCGGCGAAAATGTTTCCCTGGTTTGTCATACTTGTCCTGCTGTGGCCTGTTGCATCTGATCGGTGTCTTAAAGACGAGCCAGGTATGAGAGAAACAATTCCTGCTTCACGCTAAAGATCAGAAGGATTAGAGAGTTTGTGCTTGTAATTACGTTTCTTTCACGACCTTTAAACTGTGGTAAAATACTATACCTTTGGCCCTTTTTAAACCAAGTAGTTGTTTTGCTTCATGATTAACTCGCGCAAACTTGTAATATAAACACTTCGGCTCAAAGCTGCAAATAGAATAACTCTAAAAGGAACACTGTTCTCTGTTTTCCCGTTATCAGCTTTGCGCAGAGTGGGCTCATGAAGTACTGCCGAGTTGAATGAAAATTTGAGGGGCCAATTTTCCGCGTCACATGCAATTCAGCGGGCTAATTCCTTTTGCGTCAAATACCAGCAGAATGTAAACAAAGTTGATGATCTAAGCCCACACGAGAAACCACTGTTGATAGTTTGCGATGTTATTTTTGCACTATACTCTCCTGCAATATAGAAAACAAATCGTGGGGAATCAAGCTTTCATGCTGCGAAACTGTGACATTACAGTACAGTATATGTTTGTTATGAAATAATTTATTAGGATACGGTATGCAGACTTTTGAATCTTTTAAATTTTGACTTTTGAAGTTTTTGTGGATAGCAATAGCATTCAGTCTGTGAAGGGTGAACACTGAAATGAGACGGGGAAATATTATCCCATGTGGGCTGGCGTAACTGAATAATGAAAATGTCAAGTACATGTTTCAATTATCAATATTATTTCATTTAGGAAAATATGAATGCTTGGATATGTATAATAGGCTTTAGTATTTTGTTTAATTTCAACATGCATACACTGCTCAAAATTCATAATATAATAGTATTATTATTTTACACTTAAATAATCTATGTATGGACTTGTGGGAAAGCTATCATCAGATGTTTTCCTTTATTTTGGCCAGTTTCACGTCTGGCACATTATAAATATTTAATTAGTTAAATTTTACATCCAAGGAGTGAATTTGCATTTGTTGAATACAAAGCAAACAGAAACAGATAAAAATAATGTTTACGAGAATCATTACAGCTCAAATTGAATTGCACAGTCACAGTCATTCACACAACAAGGTTTTATAACAGCTGTGTAAAATTCATATACATGTAGCTGATCCTTGAACAGACGTGGAATGAAAACTTCACTGGTGCAATATCTCACAAGAGAAGATGCAGTGGGTTGCTCATTTAATCATCTTTTATTGACTATATTTAGAGGGTGCATGAGGTTGTGTAATTGTGTTGTTTTTGTTTTTGTTTTGTGTTTTTTTTTTTGTCTGTAAAGAGTCTGAGAGTGCAAATAGGGTTTTATAAAGTTGCAGGCCATCAATAGAATGGTCCACTTATGAGAGTGTCCACTCAGAGAACTCTGACTGTATGGTGATCCTGGCTTTTAGGATACAAGGGCCATCCAGATTAACCAAAAGACCATGCTAGAAGATGTTTTGGTTCTCGTTAATAATATTTCCCTTTAATAATAAGTGACACATTTAGTGAGGACCACACTTAAAGTCTTTGACAAACACCAAGTCATGCAGTCCACATTCTATTGAACACTTGATAAAAGTGAATGTCCGAGCAACATTCAACATTCCGAGCCTGTAAAAAAGGAGTCATAAAAAAATGATGCTCAGCTAAATGGTTATGGATTGAGTTAAAGTACTGGATGGGGAAATATTCTGCTAATATTGGCCAGTACAGCATGATACTAAGGTATGTCTCATCTGTAAGCTCATGACACAATTACACAGCTGACTATCCATGTTTTCTCTTTCTTTCAGAAATACAAGTGAAAAAGCATTTCAAATTAGTTGAAGACTTGGCTGTTCTTCTGCCTCTCAAGCTTGCCTACAGTAGACGCGTGTCTCACCAATTCACTACTCATGTGTTGAAGCTTGTTCTTGAGGAACTGCTAGGGTATGAACATGTCCAGCTTGTGCAAGAGCAGTCAGGACTCAGAGTTGAGGATGTTCTACAACAGCTCTTGTTCTGCCCTAATCTCAGGTTTGTTCTGATAACTTCACTCCTCAGTTACATGGCTATCAAAAATTGTATAGCCTGGTATTCTCAGTACATGTTGGTGAAATAATAATAAATGTCCAGGCACCCCAGGTGGGGAGTACTCTCTCATATATTATACTGTAAGCCATACATGAATTGAATATTTATAAGTGTGTGTCATCCCTAGGGATATTGTTTGCAAATATCTTTGTCTTATATAGGGTATACTGATATTGTCTCAGAAAAGGCTGGGCTGATTTATAGGTGTGGTCTTTGAAATGAAAGTGTGATTAAGATACTGTATACTTGTGTTCAAAATCGTATTTATTGCTAAATAATTTCATATGGTAACATACTTGCAGTAGCTGTTTGGCTTTTTTTTTCTCAGTTCTTGCAGCTGTACATCCAGTTCAAATCAAATCCCAGAGGTCATGATACACACTGGGGTGTTAATGCCAGCAGAGCACCAGTACCAGAGCTGGCTGGACAAAGATTGTGTGGTTAATGCTGGTCCTATCACCGAGTATGGCAGGTTTGTACTGTTTAATGTTGGTATTATCACAACTAGTTGGTATCATTTCTTGAATCAGATGGAATTTTAAGCTCACATTGATGGCATAAGGGAAACTGCAATGGCTTTTTAGGTACTTGCAAATGGCCATAGGAAAAAGAAATCTCAAAGTTTAAAAGCCATGAAATTCTTGTAATTTCTGTGACATTTTTACAGAACTGCAGTTTGTAGTGGCCAGAAAATTATGAATTCATGATTGTGTCTCATAACAGGTTTGGGTGTTACATACCAAAAGATTTTGTTGAGAATCTGTGGGATGACAAAAAAATTGTGGCTGATCACTGGAGAGGCTTGGCACAAGCTACCATTCTTGATCAACTCAAGCAGAACTTGACCGCCTTAAAGGCTCAACAAAATCTCACAGAGCTGGAGCGTTCATGTCATGGCGCTGCTTGGTGCTCTGGTGGTTTTTTCCATGGAACCAAGTGTCAATCAGAGCAGAACTGTGCTGTACTGCTCAGTGATTATCCAGGTAAAATAGATGGTCAACTTCAATTTTCTCTCATAGAGTAAGACGAACTTAGCATTTGATTTCATCCTCAAATGGAAGTTGATTGTGGCCTCAATATTTCTGACACAATCATCATTAATTTTGTTGACTTTTTTCTTGAGTTGTTTACTAGGATAATAATTATTATGAGCCTCAATCTGGACTGGTTTTGCAAGTCTGGGACTCTTGATATGCCATTTCCAGGGCCGGCAAAATGCTATTAAACATATATCCGGCAATGCTGCGAATAAGATTATTATCACATGGTGATTCTATTTGATCTAAAAGTGTTATTGACATACAATGTTAGCGAGGAATTTTTTACTTCTTTCACTTCCTATTCTTCCAGCCTTGGAGAGGAGAGAGAGAGAGAGAGGGGGGGGGGGGGGGGGGGGGGGGGGGGGTGGTTGTAGATTTTTGGCACTCTAAATGTGTTAAGGCCCGATCAAATGGCGAATGATAGCTGATTATAGTTACGATCCCGAAACTATCACCTACTATCATTGACTATCACAGAGAGCAATCAAACGCTCACGAGGGAGCACATGATAGTCAACCGGAAATAACGTAATTGCTTGTGCGAGCTCCAGCTCGTGTGAAAACGTCAACAATGCCTCAGCAAAGCACGATAAAAATGGCTGTTTATATGAACAGAAGAACCGCTATCTGTTTTGTTTTGTTTAATTTCACTCTCTCCATCACTCGATACGTCCTTGTTTTCATTGCTTTTCATTGCTTGCCATTTTTGAATGCTGTGAAAGCTTGAGCCTGTTCATTCAGGGGGAAAACAGCTGACCGAAAAACTATCTTTCTCATGCACGTGATCAAACGGGGAAAACTATCATCGACTATTATGGAAAACTTGAACATGTTCAAATCAAATGATAGTTCATGATAGTGCATGATAGTTTGTGATAGTTCGTGTTCAAACGCGTGTGATAGTTTGAACTATCATCGACTATCATCACCGTTTGATCGGGCCTTTATTGGTTGGGATTGCTGTGGGTCATTTACTGTACTTGACCCTTGTAGCCTAGTTATGTGCTCAGTTTGCAACTGGATTCTCTTTAACTTCAGACCACCATGGTGCTATTATCAAACAACAGATCATTAACCTCTCATTGAATGTGTCAGTGGTTTGGCTGGGTTCCAATCTAGGGCAGACAGTCAGTGGTCTTGTGTCAAACAGACCATTTCTACTGTTCAGCTGGGAGCCCAATACTCTCACTAGCAACACAAACTTGACAAGAGTGAGCTTCCCAGCATGCCGGTGAGTGCTATTTATTTCATATACAGTCAACTCTTTCTAAGCGGACACCTTTCTAAGGTGGACAGCTTGTGGATTTGGTCCTTGTCAATTTTCATTATTTTGCTTTTTACTCTGTAACTGGACTCTTTCTAAGGTGGACAGCTTGCGGATTTGGTCCTTGTCAATTTTCATTTGCTTTTTACTCTGTAACTGGACTCTTTCTAAGGTGTCCGCCTGAGAGATAGTTCACTGTAACACACATTCCATTAGCATACACAGCTTGGCCCTCCATGGGAATGGGAGGAAGATTCCCTTCCTCCTCCCGCGTTCACTCGTTCTTGTCCACCTTCCTTCACCACCCCACTCCCCTTCCCCCAGAGGGCCAAGCTACACAGGCCATGTGATTATGATGCAATTGCACTAATAGACTAGTTGCTCAAGCTGGTTGCATACACAACAGGTTGCAAAAATAGTTCCCTTTTTTTCGATTTTGGACTTGTTTGTTTCTCTTCTCCTCTCCCCCTATTGCAATGATGTCTGAGCCCCAAAATCTGATACACAGTATTACAGGATCAACAATGAAAAGGAGGGAGGGGAAAATGTTCAGATTGGAGCGCAATTTTACTTGAAGCGAAGGGAACAATTGCAAAATTTTAGCATTTTTTAAAGAACGTCTAGACAATTTTGCAACTCATTTTCTCCGAGGTTTAAACTGATGTACTTCAGCGAATATTTGTTGAATATTTGCGAAACTTTCAGGAAATACGGTATTTCGAACTAGAAGTCTATCCATACGTAACCCATGGCACCTTGCAATGTTTTGCTGTTGTCAATGTTGCATTGCCTGACTTTTCCCTCAAAAGTGTTTGTGTGTTGTATAGTACATTCCACAGAAAGATTTCAGCTGCTTGTTGTGCGCTGTTTAACACTTCCTCTTTACAGGCCAGGTATATCATTTGCTAAACTCGTCAATTCTGAGAACGGTACATTCGACTGTGACTTCCCGTACAGCCACGTAAGAAAATTCGCGTGGAGCAAAGTCCGAGAAAACGCTCCCGACGTGCACCGCGTGCTGTCCAAACTGTATTTTCCAAGGACCAAGCTTCACAAACTTCTAAAGCTACACAAGGATGCTGGAGGTCACATGACCAGTGCAGAGCTGGCTTGCTATTGGCTTAGAGGTAATCGTGACACATGGTTGTCGTGGCTTCCTGCACGAAGATCAGGCAAAATTCCCGTGTACCTTGGGGGAATGTTCCCGAGCGCCACAAACGCGGTGTGGAGTGATCCTGGAATCCTCATAGGTAATCTTACTAAAGTAGGGATTAGGATATGAGATTAAAGAAGCCGACACAGCTAAATCTCCTACGGCTAGGTTTACAGTTAGATATCAGAGTAACTAGCCCTGAATCATAACCGCCTTAAAACCTAAACCTACGAGACTTGGTCCTGTCAATCTTTTTCCCTACAGGATTCCATGTTTCAGTAACATCCATCTTGTTGATCCAACTCCTGGCCCTGTGCTACGTGTTACGTGCTCAAAACTGTAGTCTCACAAGAGATTTGTGACTGCTTTAGAGCAAGAGAAACTCAGAAAAAAAGACAGACAGATACTGCTATTTGGAACTCTTTACACATCAACACTATACATGTAGCTGCTTTTAACAGTCAGCTTCGGAAGTCTCACAAGATGATGATGGAGACAGACAATTAAAGCAGAATAGTGACAGAGACCACAATCAAATAAAAATATAACCCTGTCACAAGAAGAGTACATCATAACCAGTTAAAAATGCGATAGTCTAAAACCAGAAAAAAAAAGTATTGAGTGGGGGTCTTTTGAGTAATTTTTGCACAATAAAGTCTAATAACTAACAACTCGAGAGTCAACCAGAAAATCACACCCAAGCATCTAAACGAAGCTCTTGGGGAATTTTACTGAGTTCGTGTGGCATTTCTTCCCATTGCTTTGTTATAAAATAGCGGGATTTAGATATCCGAGATAGGGTTACAGATTTGTGAAATTAAAAGCTGAAAGCGGGCTCTGTGTCACTATTCAGAGGCTGTGCTTTTTTGTCTTCCCAGGTGTACAGATGGCTTTGGAGAAAATAAACAACGATTCCACAGTTCTTGACAAGTACAGCTTACACGTGGATGTGCGGGATACTCAGTGCAGCACGGCCCTTGTACTGGATGCTTTTATTGACTTCATTTCTCACAAGGCCAACAGAACACTTGTGGGCATCATGGGCCCTGCCTGCTCTGTTCAGACGGAGATAGTGGCAGAAATCGCGCCATTTTATAACACTGTCGTGATGGGTTACAGTGTGGAGGGAGTTGGTTTAGCGAATCGCCAAAAGTTTCCGCTCTTCTATAGAACATCGCCAAGTTATTCTGAATACAAATACGCGTATGCCTCCATGTTTCAATTTTTTGGTTGGAAGCAATATGCAACGCTTACAGACACCAATTATGTGTCCACGACAATCACAGACACCCACAAGCATCTGGACAGTTGTGGCATTTCTCTGGTGTACTCTCGGCTCATTGCAAATCAAGACGCCTCAGACATCAAGATTTACCTCGAGTCGCTCAAAGAGAGAAGTGGCAGAATCATCATCGCGAGTTTGTTTGATGGGCTTGCGCGGACAGTTGTATGTGAGGCGTATTTGCAGGTGAGTATTATTTATGAATTTCAAGTTATTAACTGTAGTTATCTAGCCGAATCCCCACAAGTTTCCCGCCAGGGTTAGGTGCATTGCGTGGCCGCTTTAATTAGCCAGAACCCGTTTTCGTCAACAAGGGAATGAACACTATTCGCTCATTTCATCTTGGATTCAAAGTGAGGTCAACCTGGCACGAATTCCCCAAGCATCAAACAGGACAGTACAGAGAATGTACACATTTTCCCTTGGGGAGGTACATGCACAAATTCCCAAGGAAGTATCTCTAATTATGCCAAGAGAGCCTTGCTTTGAAGCTAGTGCCAGTTACCGTGCAAAGAGCCCATTGCGAGAATGCGAAGCCATGTTGAAATCAAGTTTCTGAGCTGTGAATCAAACAAGCGAATGAACTTTATTTGGAGAAAGAACATGTTGGTCATACAGCCACGTTCCAGAGAGCATAGATCAAACAAGCAATGAAATCCATCACGTGACATTAGCTATATCAACATAATGCCTGTGCAAATGAACACAAGATGTTGGCACAATATCGCCCAACAGTGTTACCCAAAAACCTCTTTGCGGAAAACGTACAGTGCTGTTGAAGTCCGCAATTATAGACGATGGGAAACGCGAAAATGCGTCGCACTTGCTGCTCTTACCGTCGCATGAAGCATTCAGTGCACAAAGTTGGGCGATGTTGTGCCCGCATGTTGCGTTCGTTTGCACGGGCCTCTAGTAGCCATCAGTTTTGCGACGGCTTTGTAACTGTACTAGCTTCGGCTTGATTCTCATTCGTTTGTTTGACGGGAAAAGGTCTTTTGGCGTTCGGGTTCTTTATAAAAATGTTGAAGAAGTTCACAGTTTGAAATCAGTGAGAAACACACTATATACTGTAGGTCCTGCTGGAGTGGTAGACACAGCAACCAAGTAGCCTTAAGTTTTGCATCATCTTCAGGAGGAATTTTTTTCCGCCACTCAAATGGTAATGCCCATTGTTCTGAGTTGGCAGTTCATGCAAAGCAATAGGTCATTTCAACCTGTGAGTATTTGTGGAACGCCTTGAGAAATGATCTTAGCTCACGTTTGTAGCGTTGGTTCGACGTCATAGCAAAATACACTTGCCTTTTTTTCCTTCGAGCAGTCGACTATTTAAGTTATTTTTCACGGCATGTGGAAACCCCATTACTTATGGTAAATACTACTTCTAGTCGAATTTTTTCTGAGGTCACAAAAGACGCGATAAAAATTAGTAATAGACAGAGCTTTTGTTACACACACAGGGACACAGTTTCACAGCGTTTTTGTGTAATGTTTCAACAGGGTATGACACCCCAAAACGGCTACGTGTGGTTGTTGCCGTGGTGGCTTGCCAGGGACTGGTGGGATACTGAGAAGAAACGCTCAGGTGACGCAGATGTTCAGGTGCCCTGCTCCAAGGAGCAGATGAACGAGTTTGTGAGTGCAGGTTACTTCTCCCTGTCCAATGCGTTTTACGGCAACAGCTGGCAGAAGATTCAGGGCTCTTTAACAATCAGTGAGTGGAGACGGGAATACGAGAAAAGGGTGAATCAGCAGGTAACTTGATGTTTGGTTCGCAGCCTTTGCACCGCACTCACGGGGTTCACACAGTCGTGGAAGGGTCCTGGAATTTGAAATTTGTATTCCAGGCCTGAAGAAGTCATAGAATTTAGGAAAATGTGTTCCGGTTATGGAAAATTACTCCACGCGAGCTCCATTAAACTACTCTACACCACATTACACTGACCACACTACAGCAGGCTGCACTAAACTACTCTACACCACATTACACTAACCACACTACAGCAGGCTGCACTAAACTACTCTACAAAACATTACGCTAACCACACTACAGCAGGCTGCACTAAACTACTCTACACCACATTACACTGACCACACTACAGCAGGCTGCACTAAACTACTCTACACCACATTACGCTAACCACACTACAGCAGGCTGCACTAAACTACTCTACAAAACATTACGCTAACCACACTACAGCAGGCTGCACTAAACTACTCTACAAAACATTACGCTAACCACACTACAGCAGGCTGCACTAAACTACTCTACAAAACATTACGCTAACCACACTACAGCAAGCTGCACTAAACTACTCTACAAAACATTACAATAACCACACTACAGCAAGCTGCACTAAACTACTCTGCACCACATTACACAAACCACACTACAGCAGGCTGCACTAAACTACTCTACAAAACATTACAATAACCACACTACAGCAAGCTGCACTAAACTACTTTACACCACATTACAATAACCACACTACAGCAGGCTGCACTAAACTACTCTACAAAACATTACAATAACCACACTACAGCAAGCTGCACTAAACTACTCTACAAAACATTACAATAACCACACTACAGCAGGCTGCACTAAACTACTCTACAAAACATTACAATAACCACACTACAGCAAGCTGCACTAAACTACTCTACAAAACATTACAATAACCACACTACAGCAAGCTGCACTAAACTACTCTACAAAACATTACGCTAACCACACTACAGCAGGCTGCACTAAACTACTCTACACCACATTACACAAACCACATTACAGCAGGCTGCACTAAACTACTCTACAAAACATTACGCTAACCACACTACAGCAGGCTGCACTAAACTACTCTACACCACATTACACTAACCACACTACAGCAGGCTGCACTAAACTACTCTACAAAACATTACACTAACCACACTACAGCAAGCTGCACTAAACTACTCTACAAAACATTACAATAACCACACTACAGCAAGCTGCACTAAACTACTCTACACCACATTGCACAAACCACACTACAGCAGGCTGCACTAAACTACTCTACAAAACATTATGCTAACCACACTACAGCAGGCTGCACTAAACTACTTTACACCACATTACACTAACTATGCTACAGTAGGCTGCACGAAACTACTCTACAAAACATTACGCTAACCACACTACAGCAGGCTGCACTAAACTATTCTACACCACATTACACTAACCACACTACAGCAGGCTGCACTAAACTATTCTACACCACATTACACTAAGCACACTACAGCAGGCTGCACTAAACTACTCTACACCACATTACACTAACCACACTACAGCAGGCTGCACTAAACTATTCTACACCACATTACACTAAGCACACTACAGCAGGCTGCACTAAACTACTCTACACCACATTACACTAAGCACACTACAGCAGGCTGCACTAAACTACTTTACACCACATTACACTAACTATGCTACAGTAGGCTGCACGAAACTACTCTACAAAACATTACGCTAACCACACTACAGCAGGCTGCACTAAACTACTCTACACCACATTACACTAAGCACACTACAGCAGGCTGCACTAAACTATTCCACACCACATTACACTAACCACACTACAGCAGGCTGCACTAAACTATTCCACACCACATTACGCTAACCACACTACAGCAGGCTGCACTAAACTATTCTACACCACATTACACTAACCACACTACAGCAGGCTGCACTAAACTACTCTACAAAACATTACGCTAACCACACTACAGCAGGTTGCACTAAACTACTCTACACCACATTACACTAACCACACTACAGCAGGCTGCACTAAACTACTCTACAAAACATTACGCTAACCACCCTACAGCAGGCTGCACTAAACTACTCTACAAAACATTACACTAACCACACTACAGCAAGCTGCACTAAACTACTCTACAAAACATTACAATAACCACACTACAGCAAGCTGCACTAAACTACTCTACAAAACATTACAATAACCACACTACAGCAAGCTGCACTAAACTACTCTACAAAACATTACAATAACCACCCTACAGCAGGCTGCACTAAACTACTCTACAAAACATTACAATAACCACACTACAGCAAGCTGCACTAAACTACTCTACAAAACATTACACTAACCACACTACAGCAAGCTGCACTAAACTACTCTACAAAACATTACAATAACCACACTACAGCAAGC
The DNA here is from genome assembly GCA_964036295.1 of Plumapathes pennacea. Taxonomy (NCBI): domain Eukaryota; kingdom Metazoa; phylum Cnidaria; class Anthozoa; order Antipatharia; family Myriopathidae; genus Plumapathes; species Plumapathes pennacea. Next base: position 24,030,459 of record OZ038463.1, on the reverse strand, counting down.
TGCACTAAACTACTCTACAAAACATTACAATAACCACACTACAGCAGGCTGCACTAAACTACTCTACACCACATTACAATAACCACACTACAGCAAGCTGCACTAAACTACTCTACACCACATTACACAAACCACACTACAGCAGGCTGCACTAAACTACTCTACAAAACATTATGCTAACCACACTACAGCAGGCTGCACTAAACTACTCTACAAAACATTACACTAACCACACTACAGCAAGCTGCACTAAACTACTCTACAAAACATTACAATAACCACACTACAGCAAGCTGCACTAAACTACTCTACACCACATTGCACAAACCACACTACAGCAGGCTGCACTAAACTACTCTACAAAACATTATGCTAACCACACTACAGCAGGCTGCACTAAACTACTTTACACCACATTACACTAACTATGCTACAGTAGGCTGCACGAAACTACTCTACAAAACATTACGCTAACCACACTACAGCAGGCTGCACTAAACTATTCTACACCACATTACACTAACCACACTACAGCAGGCTGCACTAAACTATTCTACACCACATTACACTAAGCACACTACAGCAGGCTGCACTAAACTACTCTACACCACATTACACTAACCACACTACAGCAGGCTGCACTAAACTATTCTACACCACATTACACTAAGCACACTACAGCAGGCTGCACTAAACTATTCCACACCACATTACACTAACCACACTACAGCAGGCTGCACTAAACTACTCTACACCACATTACACTAACCACACTACAGCAGGCTGCACTAAACTACTCTACACCACATTACACTAAGCACACTACAGCAGGCTGCACTAAACTATTCCACACCACATTACACTAAGCACACTACAGCAGGCTGCACTAAACTATTCTACACCACATTACACTAACCACACTACAGCAGGCTGCACTAAACTACTCTACACCACATTACACTAAGCACACTACAGCAGGCTGCACTAAACTATTCTACACCACATTACACTAAGCACACTACAGCAGGCTGCACTAAACTACTCTACACCACATTACACTAAGCACACTACAGCAGGTTGCACTAAACTATTCTACACCACATTACACTAACCACACTACAGCAGGCTGCACTAAACTACTCTACACCACATTACACTAAGCACACTACAGCAGGCTGCACTAAACTATTCTACACCACATTACACTAACCACACTACAGCAGGCTGCACTAAACTATTCTACACCACATTACGCTAACCACACTACAGCAGGCTGCACTAAACTACTCTACACCACATTACACTAACCTCACTACAGCAGGCTGCACTAAACTACTGTGCACTTCACTAGTGCGTTACAATACTTTGTTCTAAACTAAACTACATTACACTTATTCTTTATATTCTTTATATCAACGATCTTCCAAATTCTCTAAATATAAGCGAGTCTATACTTTTCGCAGATGACAATAGTATTTTCCATTCTCATTCAGATATTGAACATCTTACAACTGTGTTAAATGAAGAGTTACAAAGTATAGATGTTTGGATGAAAGCTAATAAACTATCGGTAAATACAAAAAAAACTAATAACATTATTTTTAGGGCCAAACAAAAGAGGATTAACATTAACATACCACTTTTTTTCGCCGGAAAACCGCTTAAGCAAGAACAGTCAGTTAAGTTTCTTGGCGTACACGTTGACGAAAATCTCTCCTGGAAATCACATATAAACTACGTAAGCCAAAAAATTTCTAAATCTATTGGTGTTATTTATAGATCGCGCTTCTAAAACTAAGATATCCCTGTACTATTCGTTAGTGTATTCCTACCTTACGTACTGTAATATAGCCTGGTCTTCTACATACGTAACAAATCTAAACAGGATATTTCTTCTGCAGAAGTGTGCTGTTCAAGCTCTAACAAACGCTGACTATTATGCACATACAGCTCCATTATTTAACCAGTTAAGACTTCTGGATATTTTCAATATAAATACATTCCATATTGCTAAATTTATGTTCTCTTACCATCATCAACTACTTCCTCCTTTGTTTCTAGGCTTGTTTGTTACAAACAGCCAAATACACAATCACATTACAAGATCAGCAGCTAACTATCGCTGTCACTCCTGTCGAACTAATATTAAACAATTCACCATACTTTATCAGGGACCCAAAATATGGAATTCTTTGCCTACGTTTGTCACTAGTTCTGAAACCTTACCTCGTTTTAAAAGAAGAATATATGCTTTTCTACTAAGTAATTAAATACAATATCTCTATACTCAGCTTTCACTGCTTTTATTGTAAACTGGTAAGAACACTGTGAGGAGGCCTCTTCACTATAAGCCCTATGGTTTCTTGAGGCTTCCTGGCCACTACTTAGCAAACGTAATTTCTTTATGTAGTTTCTTATTGTATATCTATGTATATATGTATATATTATCATTCTATGTGGCAAAGAAAATAAATAAATAAACACTACGCCACGCTGCACCATAAAGACCGTTTAGTGCAGCTAGGGTTTAGTGGGGTAGGACTCCATCACTCTTGGTGCTTAAAAGGTCAAGACTAGAGTTACAGGTTCTTTTTTATGTACAGAATCTCACGAAGTCCGACTATGCGGCTTACGCGTATGACGCGGTGTGGACTTACGCGCTGGCACTGCAGGAGCTGCTGACCTCACATCCTGCAGCTCTGGACACGATACGCACAAACGCCACCACGCAGTAAGTACAACACCGTTTGGACTATATATCTATTGGACTATATATCTATTGTGGATTCTTCGGTCAAAACCTCAGGGAACCCTATGTACCTGATGAATGAAAAACATGCACAAGTTTGATCATTCGACTATAAAATTCTTGCACTCCATCGGGCACTATCTGACTATTGATGGACTCAGATGGGGTGTATTGAGTCTTCAGTTTTCAGGCCTTTTAGACTCGAAATGACCATCGGACTCTATCCTTCGACTGTCTATCGGACACTATCTGACTATCTACCTGTCCGTCAGACTCAGATATTGTGTATTGGACATGCGTGTTACTCTTGGGAGTGAAACGTTTATTGTCTTACTTGCCCTATTGTTACCTTGAGAAATCCCCCCAGAAAAACATGGCACCGAAGTATCGCAGGCCTTGTGATCGTGAATTCATCAAAACACCGACACTTTTGTAAATTCTGCAGCCGTTTACAGAGCCACCTAGCCAGGACTGATTTTATGGGCGTGTCTGGACACGTGACGTTCAAGGCAGGCGAGCGCTACCTGTCCGTGGTGGAGATCAGGCAGGAGTTCCCTGGAATTCACAAAACTGTAGGGAAGTTCAACCCCGAGAAGAACGGCATGTGCGAGGACACCAGGTGTCTGACGATGAACGAGTCGAAAATCGCGTGGCCTGGGGACAAGAGACCTACCGATGGCACGCAAGGTGACCACAGCGCATGTCTGTCTGTCTGACTCTTCTCTCGCTTGTTGTTTTGTCCTTTCGCTGTTCAGTTTTAGTCCTTGTCCCTCTTTATTCTTGTTTCTCGCCTCTCTTGCGTTTCTTTCTTGCGTGTTTTCCCCGCGTCGTCGCTTGAGTTTTGTTATTGTGGAAGCGCCTCGTGGATCCACAACTTTTTGACAATGTTATGACGCGTTTCATGATCAATAAGAGGACAGACACATAAAAAACTGACGTCAATTTGTTAACTAGATGCTTTATTGAATTGGCCTCAGGTCTGCAATGAACCGTATCTAACCATGTTATCGGATTAAAGTGCGTTTTAACTTGGAGGAAACTTGTAAAATACACTTCATGTAAATGTGTTGGTGAATTGGCCCTCTTCTGTTTGTCTATTTTTATTAGTTTCTTCCTGTTCTTCACTGTTTGTCTTCGTTTTCTTTCTTCCATTTCTGTCTGTCTCCACTCCAGGTTAGCCCTTCTCTCTCGCTTCGTTTCTGTTTATCTGTCTCTCTTCCTTGCCATCTAGTTGTTTGTTTTTTCAGTGTTCTTTTTGCACGTTTTCCTCCAGGACCTGCCTGTTTCTGTTTTGTTTGTTTGTTTGTATTTTTCGTCGTCGTTGTTGTCGCACAGTTTGATGACATTCTCAAGTCCCTTGTCTTCTTGTCTTCTTTTTCTCTCATCCAGAAACCACAGACGCTGAGTGCTCCGTGGAATCATTTAGAGCTTACCTGGATATCTCGTGTTCTGAGGCAGTCGTTGTCATAACTGTGATATGTAAGTTCGCACCTCAAACAACTGTGCCACAAAAACTACATTTGCATGATAACGTCATTTGACTACAACTACCAGAATGCACTTCGCTGCGGTCTTTGTATAAATGTAGATTTGCGTCTTGCACGAACGATTTCTCACAAAAGAAATACATGTTGAATACAATAGCTTGCCTCAAATCATTCTGATAGTTATAGTTTCAGTGGGTTTTATTTGCTGTTTGGTTTATTTTCAGGTATTGGCTTGTTTCTCATTGCTGTTATTGCTTTTATTTGGATTTGTATCAAGAGGAGGTGAGTGAAAAAACACTTAGATTTACAACCTGCAGTGTGTCTCTAATAAGCCACTTTCGCCATCATGCGTAGTTTACAAGGCTGGAATTTCTTGGCGGGTCACCTGATGACAAAACTTGCGGGCTTTGCCGGAGAACTGTTTTTTGGTAACAATGCAATATTACGTGGAAACAAAACCAAGCTCAGCAGAGAGATTTACTCAACAGACACTCGTTTCTACGGCCATTGAGGAGTACTATTTGCTACTACGCATGATTTTGAAACTGGCTTATTCTTTATTTTGCGCGACCCTTTCGCATCCGTGGAAATATAGAATATTTCTTTAACATGAAAAATAAATCTCAATTCCCAGAAGAGACATTTCTGTTGTTTTATTTAGAGTAGGACATTTTCGTGATGGCGTCATTTGATCACAACTACCAGAATGCACTTCGCTGCAATCTTGTAACGTAGATTTGCGTCTTGCACGAGCGATTCATCACAAAAGAATACAATAGCTTGCCTCAAAGCATTCTGGTAGTTGTAGTCAGCTGACGTCAGCATGCATTGGCGCGGCATGATGAGAAATCGGCTCTGCAAGTTACCTCTAACTGACAGTTGATTTTGCTGATGGTCCTGATTGGCTGCAGACCAGACTTGCGGCAACCAGCAAAAGCGCAGACGCAAACCGGGAGAGCTGATAAATGTATACGGCTTGTCAATGATGTTATCCACTACAGCTTTTCTTTTCAATCAATTTCTCCTAGTCAGTTTACCGTTTCATGGTTGACATGCCCGCAGAAGCTTAGTCAGTGTCAAGTTAGTACCTTCACATCCTCCCCCCTCCCCTCCCCTCCCCTCCCCCCTACCCAAGTTAGCTTTTTGCCCCAGTCCTCATCTTTCACTTGGTCTCAGGTATGACCGGAAGTACAAAGAGACGCAGCACCGTATGGAGGAACTGGGTCTAATGGAGCAATCCTCGCTCCTGCAGCTGGACGAGTGGGAGGTTCCGCGGGCTCAAGTGGTACTCAACCGGAAGTTGGGAGAAGGAGCATTTGGGACTGTGTACGGTGGGGAGGCCATAAGAAGCACGGACGAGGAGAACTGGGTGCCAGTTGCGGTGAAGACCCTCAAGATAGGTTCCACACCGGAAGATAAGGTGAGGTCACTGCTAAGCGCTGGCCTGGGGGCTCAAGTTCCCAGGGCTGCTAATCCTGGATTAAGTCTGAGCTTTGTGTTCATTTGTAAGCCCGAGTATCAAAGGCCTTCTCTCACAAAATTACTTTCTTGCTAGTTTTCAGCTGGAACATTTTTTAGTCAGTGTTTGACCCACCCTATGCAGTTTGTCGGCCGAAACTACGAGAGAAAGAATTTAGTTAATCCTGGGTTAGCTGAGTAACCAAGCTCAGAAGTTTATCCCTGCCACTCCTGTGTCGATCAAGTTTAATTTGATCTCGCCAGAGATAGATCATGAAGTATGGAGAACTTGGCATTTGATGTTACTCAGATGAAAGCTGAATAAACTATCAATTCTCTTTACGTCACTGACACGTATTTTCTTGAATGGTTGGGAGAACTGGATTTGAGCTTGCGCGTTAAAGAATTTGAGGGAAACGTGGGGTCTGTTGTTGTTGTTGTTGTTTTCGGATATTTGTTTAACCCCAAGCTTTCGTTCTTCCTCAGCTGGAGTTTTTAAGCGAAGCTGAAACAATGAAGATTTTCAATCATCCAAACATTGTGAAACTCCTTGGCGTTTGTACCAAGGGTGAACCTGCGTACACCATTATGGAGCTGATGATACACGGTACGAACTGTTCACGCATCCCAGCCAATACTTTCCTCTCACTAAGCTTTTGCTCGGCTCTTCTCGTTTTCTCTCGGCACTTCTCGTTTTCTCTCAGCTCTTCTCGTTTTCTCTCGGCACTTCTCGGTTTCTCTCGGCTGTTGTTGTTTTCTCTCGGCACTTCTCGAGTTCGCTGGGCTCTTTCCATTTTCACTCGGCTCTTATCCTTTCCATTTAATATGTGCTCCTTGTTTCCCTGCTTTTGTTTTTTATAGTCTTAATTCTCGGTCAGTATCGCCGTGTCGTTAAGCTGGCAGTAGTAGTCTAGCAACTGTACACTGCAGAACACTGTGGGTATACGTCTGTTATTGCTACTGCTACATCTATGTCGCTGCTACTGTTACTGTTTACTGCCATTACATCTGTCCGTCATCCGTCTCGTTGAACTGTCTATTCCTGTCTCTTACATCGCGAGTTTGGCTTCCACAGGTGATTTGAAGAACTTTTTACTGGCCAGACGACAATTTGCGAACCAAGATTGCAAAGAGGTAAGCAACCCATGTATTGACGTTAGCAATACTTTTCTCAGGTTATTGATTGTCTTCTGTTATTTATTACCCATTCAATGTCTTCTTTTAACTTTCTGGTTTTCTCAGGTTATTGATTGTCTTCTGTTATTTATTACCCATTCAATGTCTTCTTTTAACTTTCTGGTTTTCTCAGGTTATTGATTGTCTTCTGTTCTTTATTACCCATTCAATGTCTTCTTTTAACTTTCTGGTTTTCTACTAACGTCCTTTTCAGTCAGCTTTCACCAGTCTTTCATCTTACGTCAAATTTTCCTTACTGTGTAATATATATATAGTGAAAGAAAGAAAAGAGAAAACTGTAGTTGATCGCTCTCAGGAGTGAAAGTGAATTTGTGCCTTCGTTTCGCTAGACTGGTTTGGTGCGGTGTTGGCATGACGAGTAAACCAGGCTCTGCTTGATATAAACATAGTTCGGTGAGCTGCTGTAGTGCTAACTCGTGAACACATTACACTAACACAGGTTATGCTCTGGTCGCACTTGTGACTTTAACAACAATAATGTTATCACTCGCAGGTGCAAACGGCGTTTTGTCGCCGAAGAATATGTAGGCGAGTTTCTACTTCATAGAAGCCGTCGTTTTTCTGTAGATACTTGGTTATTATTAAGTGAACTATATCCAGTTTGGTGCGACCGGGCCTTCAATTTCATCACGTGATTGTGTCAAATCTAGAGTGAATAAATGGTACGTTCCGTTGCAGGCAGAGGACGTGGTACCCGCTCAGTTGACTCGCATGTCTCTTGACATCGCCAAGGGTCTCGCGTACTTAGCAGAGCTGAAGTTTGTCCACCGGTAAGTGCGCTCTGTTCTACAAACTCACGCAGACGTCCTAGCTGTCGCGAAAAAAAAAGGCCTTTTCTCCTGTAGATAACAAACGTTCATGTCAGCTAAGTTTATTGATAATAATGGAATAATAATGATAATATTTATTGATTTATTAACAGTATTTCTACAGTGGCCCTTCAACTAATTGACTAACAAAAATCACAAATAAGCTCAAGTTGAACTGACTTACTTATCTAACTAATTGCTAACTAAATTACTCCAGCCAAACAAACCTGTTTCTCGTGCTATTCGAACGGTGGTGAAATAGATTCACAGTAAAATTTCCTGTCGACTTTTCAGTCGATTTTTCATTAGCGACAAAACCCGCTAGAGACAATTTTTGTAAACAAACAACTCAGACAAACCACAGTCGATCTGGTCATGAAATCATGTGTCAACAAACATATCATGCGAAGTAAACCAGATTTTGACTCGTTATAATAGTTTCGTAACGTAACACACTCCAGCCGAACAAACCTGTTTCTCGTGCTATTCGAACGGTGGTGAAAAGGATTCACAGTAAAATTTCCTGTCGATTTTTCATTAGTGACAGAATCCGCTCGAGACAATTTTATAAACAAACAACTCAGACGATCTGCACTTGCAATTATGGCATGAAATCATGTGTCAACAAACATATCAGCGAACGCAAAAAAACTCCGAATAAGCTTTTACCTTTGCCAAAACATATTTCATGGTCACACCATACAGCTGTGTTCCTTCTTTTGTGAGCGGAGCGTATATTCGCAAATGTGTCCAGAAATGTCGCTCTAAATGTGAATCTGTGTCGCCTGTTTGCCAGATACTACGGATATTTCCGCCGGGGGCTGAAGGGGGAGCAGATTTCCACATGCAACCAAAGAATCGGCAACGCTCACAGCCGCTATTAAATAATGCCTTGAATTTCCACGTGCGAGAGAGCCAATTTTATTTAGAAAACCCCTCCCTGGAGAGGTAATTTAGCTTCTGACATTCTGTCGCAAAGCTATAACATTAGCACGGAAACCCTTTACTGGAAATCTCTCTGTGCATTCTTTGTGTTAAGTAGATAATAAAAGACAAACTTTCTCACAGGACCTGTACCACGGCGGCTTTTATATGGATAACACTTCATGCTCCTCCCCCCTCAGTAGTTTTTGCCACCTAGAGGGGGAGCATTTTAATGACCTAATGAGATGGGCCGAACGGCTGTTCAACTATCGCCCAAACGCCGACATAGAAGCTATTTGCATATTGCAAATAGTTTCAAAAATCGGCCCATAGACGTTTGTTAAGTACTGAGTTGCGTTTTTCAACTGCCAGCTCTACTTTATTTGAGCGGCTGTTTGGGAGAAAATTTATTGTATATTGGTGTATTGGGCGGCGTCGTGCAGCAGTGTCGATCAACATTGTTTTGTATTTATCAGTGTCCTGGTTTGCATGAATCAATTATGTTCTACCTTTACCTTAGTGACCTGGCACTGCGGAATTGCATGGTGGGCTCCGGTCACGTGGTCAGATTGGGTGACTTTGGCATGGCACGAGCGATGTACGACTCGGATTACTACAGGTTTGGCCGCAAAGGTGAGAAGCCACGATTGAAACCATGAGTAGACCATTTCCTCAAGGTTGCGAGCGCATCCAAGTTTGACGGATCACAACTTTTGATATGTGTCCTATGACTTTTGACCAGGAGTGAAGCTTTTTTGTTCGTTTTTGATCAAAACTTCCCAGTTTGTTGACCAAGAGATCAAGGGAAAGAATTTGGTTAATCCTGGACTTGAAGGCCCATGAGTTTATCTGTTCCTTGTCTGGTGTGTCACAGTCGGCTTTGTGTGTAGAGTGTTAAAAGTATTTCCACTTCATTCATTTCCTCCTATCTCAGGAATGCTTCCCGTTCGCTGGATGTCGCCCGAGTCTCTCGCGGACGGCGTGTTCACCATTAAGTCGGACGTTTGGAGCCTGGGGGTAACTTACTGGGAACTGGCGACGTTTGGCAGCTTCCCGTACCAGGGCCTCGCGAACGGAGAAGTGGTGGAGTCAGTTAAACTCGGCAGAAAGATGGACGCACCTCAGGGATGCACAGACCAACTGTAAGCACTCGTGTGTATTTGTGTGTTTGTTCGTTTGCTTGTTTGTTTACTTTTTTGTTTATTTGTTTGTTTACTTGTTTTTGGTTCCTTTGATCGGAAATATCAGCAGCGTAACAGCACATGTAATCACTCAACGGGGAAAAAGAATTCGATTATAAAATCGCAACTTTTTGGGCATGTCGTTGTCATCAGATTAAATATCTGACACTTTTTCTCCAGTTGTTCAAAGGTAACCCAGGATTAACCAAATTCTTAGTTCTCTCGACTTCTTGGCCAACAAAGTCAAAACATCGAGGAAGTCGTTTAGTAAACAAGCGGTTCTCATTTTCAGGCAAAGTGCAAAGTGTAGACCTAGTGCATGATCAGCTTAATCGTGCTTTAAGGCTTCGGGCCCAGAGATGCGAGCATTCCTTGCCACTTATAATCTAGATTTCCTGCATTCACTTAGAAAAGGTATCAATTGTACACGTAATCACTGAAGGAGAGTTCGGCAGACTGTCTCAATAGCAGAGCCAACATGTTTTCATTGTTTGTAACTGTCCGTTCGAGTTTGGGTTGGCTCAGAGCCAGTTGCAGTTGTGAAGCTTCCCTTGTCAATTTGATGATCTCTTGGTCGGACCAAACGTCACGCACGGCAATAGATTATTACAACTGTAGTTTACTGCCAGCTGTTTGTTTGTCCGTATCAGTTTGTTTATTTGTTTTCTGTCTGTCTTGTTTCTACTTTAGGCAGTGATTGCGTATCCCCCAGCCCGCAAACCGCGGAAAGTCACATGATCTGACTCACACGAAACGTTTTGCTAAAGGTGGCAAATCCTGAAACAACAGCAGCTTACTGCTGCGGTATTTCACCTACCTCTTTGTTCCTGGCGAACGAAAAGTGACAGAATTGGGGCAATTTTAAGCCTTTCACTCCCAAGCTCAAAATGCAATTATTTCTTCTAAACTTTTAAGAAGAAAACGCATAAGTGAAGTGGTGAGAACTGATAGTTTAATCAGCTTTCATCTAAACAAGCTATCAAAACCAAAGTTCTCCCTACTGTATGATAGATCTCTGCATGGTGAGAGGCTAAAAGTGAAAATGTAACTTAATCACTCTTGGGACCGAAACATTTAAACTGCCCATTAATAGTACATTGTGTCGTTCTTTTAGGGCGGATTTACTAAAAGAGTGTTGGAGACGAAAACCAGAGGAGAGGCCAGAGCCTCAGTCAATTGTGGAGCTTCTTGAAGTCCACCCGAGCATGATGACCGCGTGCCTGGACAGCCCGTCCACCAGCGTGCCCGTGATGGAGGAGGAACTGGGCATGAGGTTCAGGTCATCTGGCCGCGGTACGCCCTCGCCCAGCAGCACTCGATCCAGGACTCTCTCTCAACTCACTGAAGAACACTTCCGGATCTTCAGAACGAGTCGCAGTTCATCTGAGACTCCTGCGGTTATTGTCAAGAGTGGCTCCAGCAAGTTGGACCAGTCAAGACATAATGAAGTAGCTGTTTGAGGTACTCTTCTTCGATGAAGGACGAGTTACGTTTAGTTAACGTCTTTCCCATGCAACCTTCTTAGGACACCAAAACAAGGTCGTAACTTGTGTCCAAAAGACCAACTCAGACAGTGCGATTTTTACGTTTGTCTCATGCAAAAAGGTCGGAACTTGTGGCGGCCGAAAACGTGTCGTAAACGCTTTGTAAGCTATTCGGAGAGACAAACTCAAACGATGCGATTTTTACCTTTGTCCCATGCTACTTTAATGCAGCACGCTTTCGACACTAAAAAAAGGGTCGGAATTTGTGGTCGAAAACATATCGTAAAGTTAGTCGGAAAGACCGATTTTCGAAAGGACCGATTTTCGTGCTAGTTTAACCCTTGTCCCGTGCAACCTTCGCACGACATGTTTTAAGCCACGGCTGTCGTATGCTGGAAAATCGTACAACTCTGTGGCGAGAGGCGTATCGCTAGAATTAAGGAACAAACAAAACGTTTGTGGGAGGCGGATAGGTTCCTCCAAACAAGATTTACCACAACAAGCTATACAACCAGGCCTTCAGATCTAAAACAGAATGCTGTTCGATGCCGCTCTTTTGGGCGTCAAACGTGGACAGTTAGAAATGCTACTGACGGCGATGTATACGTTGATTTTTACGTTCGACCCAAGTTTTATTCATAAAACTAAGTGCAGGCGTGTCATTAATTCAGAAGGTACGGTCTCATCACGTTATGAATTAACAGACTCGCCTTTTGTCTGTTAATGATAATTTTTAATACAGCGCATAGTCCATATGATTGGATGTTTAAACGCGCGTCACAGTTGGTGTGACGTCACTTGGCTGCCGCTGACCGCACAATCTCGACGAACCCGGCCACCCAACACTGGCCGGACCACAACAGCAGGGTTTGAATAGCATTCTGGGCCCATTTGTTCGAAGCAAGATTACGATAACCCTTGTTTTAGTCCAAATTGAATTTGATATGACCCCTTTACTTCCACGAGTGATCAACTTCATTTTCTCGTTCAGTTTCTCACCAGAGATATATCATACAGCATGGAGAACTTGGCTTTTGATAACTTGCTCAGATGAATGCTGATTGAACTATCAGTTCTCACTACATCACTCGTACATTTTCGGAGAATCTGCAGTTTGAATTTGGGAGCGAAAGGGTTAATGTTTTTCTCGTTTCGTTTAGGTGCTCGTCGTGCGGTGTTTGAGCCGAAACTGACATTTTGAGAGACAAAATTAGTTCGTCCTGGATAAGCGTAATTGAGCTTTGAACAACTGGGCCGTGAATTATTTTATGACAGATTTGGCCTGTGGTGTTAGAAGACACGGACAACGGCTTAACGTAGGGACCCAGGAAACTGAAGTTTTCATTTATATCACCACTCAGCCTTGTTATACCCTTTCACTCCCAAGAGTGATCAACTTCAATTCTCTCGTTCAGTTTCTCACCAGAAATGTATCATATACATTGTGGAGAAGTTGGCTTTTGATATCTTGTTCAAAAGACAGTTGACTGAATTATCAATTTTCACTACATCACTCATACATTTTATTCTTAAACCGTTGAGAGAATCTGAATTTTGAGCTTGGAAGTGAAATGGTTGAAAGACCTTGGTTTTCTGGTCCGGCTAGGAATTGATCCAGGATTTCGGTAAACAGCTTCCTTTTTATATATACATATTTTCTATTTCATTCACAAATTTATATTAATGTTTTATCAAATTATAACAAATCCAAATGGAAGATTTATTTTTAAAGACACTCGGGGTGTTCCTTGACTACGCTGTAACAGACGAGTGTACAATCCAAATTGTACATAAACTTATACTGTCAAAATGAACGATATATCTAATACAAGTGAATGTCAGAAATATAATTGTAGAGTTAATCAAAATAAACATATGAATCCTGAACGATCCATTTGAACCGAGCTTTCTCTCGCTGACTTTTGTGAGACTTTGGTTCTGGTCGCATTCTTGTGACTTTAACCCTTTCTCTCCCAAGAGTGATCAACTTCAGTTTTCTCTTTTCAGTCTCCCGCCAGAGATATATCATAAAGTATGAGAATTTAGCATTTGATACCTTGCTCAAATGACAGCTGATTAAAACATAAATTCTCTATTCATCACTCATACATTTTCTTATTTTATGATTGGGATAATTTGTATTTTGAGCTTGGAAGTTAAAGGGTCAACGAAAGTGATGTCGACATTTACAAAGTTTCACAAACAGCGCCTTTTTGCCGACGAATATGTCGATAACTTGCTACCAAACTTCGACGAAGCCGTCGTGTTGCTGAGGTATTAACAACTATATTGTTCAATGCGACCGGGCCCATTTGATGTCGTTATATTTACTAGAAATGCAAAACAAAGGAACGTTAGACTCCGATAAACAGCAACGCGAACACTGTTATAAAAAAGTACAAATTGAGAGTATTCATTGCGGTGGTCACACCTGTAGTTTGAGATAGTTTAAGAGTTGGAATTGTTCTGGCTGCCGCCTTTTGGCACTGAAAAAAGGTCAAAACCGAAGTAAGCTATAATCTGGAATTGATATCTAATCTAATAAACAAATTAAGCGATCTCCCCTGGTTGTGCCCCTTCGATTTTGTTACTTCGCAGATGTCTTCATCCGTGTGTGGAGGTTCGTCAAGACCTACCAAGGCAAAATAGACCAGACCCAAAAATATATAGAGCGGTTTTCGAATGACTGTCGAAAACCAAAACCAAAGCAATCACAAAGCCAATCAGGGACGCGAGCAAAAACACGTCCGACCAACCAGAAGTGCGAGCAAAACCAAACGCAATACATCGGTTTGGTTTTGGTTTTACTAACCAATCAAAGAGGCAAGCAAACGCAATCGTGTGTTTACTTGCGTTTACTAGCCAATGAAATCTCGAGCTGTTCGAGGTATGGCGTGAGCCGCTCAGAGAAGGTCCGAAGGAATGCCAAGTGGAAGAGGGTCGCTGATTTTGCCTCGGAAATGGAAATGCTTGTAATTGTTCTGCAATTCACAATGATGCCAATTGGAATAAAGTGGATTGAAGCAGAGGTCGCTGTGGTGTTTGTCGAAGGCGCTGCGATCGCGGGCCGTACCTGCTCGACTGGAGTTGTGGAAGCAATTGACTTCACAGTCGAGAAATCGTAGACTTTGTTCCGTCTTTTAACATCTCACGCCTCTTGAAAGTGTAAGTACATACTTTTTCGTTTAGCTTGGTCGAAAAATCGCATAATTTCTTCACCACATGAATCACTAGGATGAATGTTTGCTTGATCCAGTGTGTTGATGTGAACTTTATTCGCAACTGATCGGGAACTGACTGAGTCAGCGTTGAAATCTCCACATTTTTAGCTGCTTGAAATACGCTTGCCGCAAGCTAAAACAAGTTAGTGTTCTTAGACTATCTCTGTCCGCCGCTAACATGACGAAACGACTCGACCCGAGTCGACGAACAACGGCAAAAAAAAGCTCAAAAACTCGACACACAGACGCCTTTCACATGACCAGAAACTAAGAAACGAAACAACACAACATGTACACTGCAGTACGAAGGAAAGAAAAATGAAAAATATACTTTCGTGATGATGACGAGTAAAACTAAACACACGATTGGTGTTACTTTCACGTCTGATTGGCCGACGACTCACGCCTTTTTCTGTCGACCAATCAGACTGCAAAGCAAACGCAAAACCAAAGCAATCATGCGTTTACTTTCGACAGTCATTCGAAAACCGCTCTATATACAAAACACATGGACTGAGAACTAAGAGACGCGAGAGTAAGACTTGCTTTAACTCTCCTTTTTGCACTTGGTCACATCGCAGTACTCCGAGCGCTTATTTGGATTGCTTGTGAAACACCACGGACCGCGAGGGGACTGGCCACCAGGGTTCCGGCATGCATTGCCAGCATTGATGAGTTCAGGAAAAGCATCTGTGATGTAGTAATGGCGGTGAGGGCACTGCGAGGTCCAGGGCTGGCAGGTGGCACCAGATAAAGTCCTGCTGACATTGCCGCGATACGATCGGCCGTTGCCATGATAACAGTTCTCTAAAGTGAGGTTGGAAAGCAGCAAATTACAATGTGCCTATGTGGTTCTAGGTGCACTATTTTTATTGGATTGAAATATTTTTGCGAAGCCGGATTTTCGGGGATGAAGCAAAGTTTACACTGATAAAGTAATTGCAATTTTGTGGCAATCCTGGATGTGACAATACAATTTTTAAATTAAGGCATCACCCCCCCCCCCCCCCCAAAAAAAAACGACCACTTTCCAGCAGAATTTTATTTAAATGGCACAAATTGACTAAACATAGGCATGCTGTATATCAAACTGTTTGTTATTAAATTGTCTAGCTGCTTCTAATAATATCTGTCATTAATTCCAAATATGGTAAACGTTATTGCGCAATTATTGACGTCACAGGTTTTTTCATATTTTTGACTTAATCTCTCTTACTTTTTAACTGATCAGCAAGAAACTAACGGCATTTGAAAGGGCTCATGAAGGTCTAAAAAAGTGTGTCTCAGTCTTTTATTTTGATTCAAAACCTTTTTGATTTTTTAAATTTTAACGATGTGAGAAATTTTCACAGTTTACATTAAAAAGTTCATAAAATAAGTTTGAAGCAAAATTTCAAAATTCTGAGACACTTTTGTAGACCTCCATTAGCTCTTTCATATGCTGTTGGGTTTGTTCCGATCAATTAAAAATTGAGGGAAATTAAGTTAAAAATATATAAAATATACGACGTCACTAATTGCGCAATAGATTCCCCAAGCTCAATATCCATGGAAACCACCACCGTGAATCAATGCGCTAATTTGCAACAAACATTTTGATATATCGCATGCAAATGTTTTGCGTTTTTTCTTTATTTTGTTTGTTTTTTATTGTTTTCTTTTTATTGTTTTGTTTTTTTTGTCAAGTAAAAAAATTGAAACCCGTATGGCATTTTAGGGGGGTGATACTTTAAAAAATGTTTACTTTCTGGTGGTGAAAGCGAAAATAATTTTTCTGTGATAAATTTAGTGCTGGAATTTAAAAAAGCCAGTACCTTTAGAAGAGTCATCTCTCATTGTTTCTTTACGCTTTTTATGGATTTCCTATCATTTCCTCTTCTATGGTTTGATGATTTCCTCATTGTCAAATACAAGTGATGCAGGGCTTGACTCACCTGTCGTAGAGTCTTGTAAATATTTCTCTGCAAAGGCAATGGTTTAAAGAGAAGAGTGAACAGTTAGATTTGAGAATCGTGTTTTTTTTGTTTGTTTGTTTGTTTGTTTGTTTGTTTTTTGTTTTATCTATCGTGATTTCCTTTTTGAGGGACTGCGAAGCGCGCGGCCGCGCGCATCCCTTTCCCGCCGTCTGCGCAAAGTGGCGCGTCGATCACGATCATGCGCAGAATGCGCGAGTGCCACACAGAAGCGAGGCAAAGAATCTAAACATGGCGGATCGATTGATCGTTAGTACATCGACAGTTTGTGCATTTACACACGCGATACTAACTTCAAGGACCTGTGAAGATCTGGCTATGATATCATGGAAACCCTAATGTACCTTTCTGAAGCTGGAAAAACCGCGGAATTCAAGGAAAGCTATTCTCTGACCTTGTGGTCTTCAAGCTGCCGAAACCTTGGATATGGTATGTAAAGAGTGAAGGAAATGAGAAAGCGTACAATAAGGTCACAACTGAACAGACTTAAAACGAACTGAATTTGGGATTGCTGGTCATTGTCAGTGTTGATTTATCCCGTATGAAACGCTACCAATTGTCGAAACATTCGTCCAGGATCAAAACTGTGTTAGCGAACAATACGTCACTTGGAATTCAGTCAAAATCAACCTGGTAGTCGGCTTCTTTAGCGCAGCTGAGTGCAATTTCACAGTCACATCAGTGCTATCCTCCAAACTTGCGTTGCTGCCGGAGAATGCGTACCTCGCTGTGGTGCGTTGGTAAAGTGGCTTTATATAAGGTAGGCAATTTGCTCCAATTTTGCATATATATTTTACTAACTGCAACCCCGGTTCACGCCCTAAAGCGTATATAGTATTTACCCTGACTACATTGTCCATGTAATTCGAGGAAATGCCACCAGTCATGCATATATTATTTTGTTTCGGAATTTAGCCCGGTGTTTTACGCAAAATTAATGTGTAATGTCGATGACAATGTCTTGCACATCATAACTTTGATATTCAAATACTCAGAAGAAGGAAAGCCTTGAAGTGTTTGGCTTTTCGCTAATAGGAGCTTTTACCTCGGTCACTGTTGTGATTGACAGCGGACTGACGGCTCAACCTGACCAGCGGCCTTTCATAACACACGCCCTTTCTAGAAATGCATACTAGAGCCTCACCGTTTAGTGACCTGGGATAGTAACAGTCCGGAGAAGCGCCTCCTCGCATCTTAGGCAGACCTTTGCATCTCATTATTGTCGTAGTGTGTGCGCGGCCCGCGAGGTGATACTGCGCGTTCCACGTGTACCCGTTGTGTTCCCTCTGAAATCGGGCCCAGGATCCGCCGCACTGCCTCTTCATCTCCCGGCAGGCTTCCTTGCAGACGGGCTGGGCCTGAGGTTTGGATGACGTCAGGTCGCAGCGCGGGAAATACACGTGACAAAAGATGTCGTTGATGAGTTTTAAGCACTTATAGGGCAACCAACGCGGTGTGATTGGCGGGAAATTGTCGGAGGGACCCACCAGGGTGAATGTGACGAGATTGCGTTCTCTCCTCAGTTGCTCTTCGCGCGAGGCAAACACGAGGAGATTACGTGCTCCAAGCGTGCCCCGACAGAATCCGTTGCGTTGAAACATGTATCTCCGACACTTTGTTTTGACTAGCTCAGTCGCGGGCTGTGGCTGCGCTGGTGAGCAGCTGCAGAAGGAAGAAAGCATGACTTGGGTGCTGGTTTAGCAGTTCGAGCTTCGTACGTACACGTATTTGTAAACTGATGGGTATGTCTCTCGTTAATTCCTTCATCCCGGCCAAATCGAGCCAAGTTTTCAGCTTGGTCCAGTTGGGTATTGTTTGGCCACCCACTTGACTTGAGTTGGCTTGACTTTGATCAAGCTTAAATTTTCGTCCAAGTCGAGCCAAGTTTTTTTTTACCGTTTAGCTCGACTTGGCAGTACCGTTTGGCCGCCCGCATGCAAGTGTTTATTTTGTAACTTGGCTCGAGTTGGGAGTACCGTTTGGACAGGGCTTTAGATCCCTAATTCATTAATAACGTAGAACATTAACTCAAATTTCCTGATTCATACTTTTTCATTTGATAAAGTGACAAGTTCTCCAACGAAACAACCGCTCACAATGGCGGATCCAGGAGAAAATCCGGTTTCCAATCGCGCTTCTAGAGCGAAATATCTTTGAGTTGGGGCTCTCCAAAACCCCATCTAAAGTTACAAATTACGACAAGATTTCCACTCTGCCTTTTCTCGATCACGATACTGAGGTGGTTCGGCTGTTCAGTTCAAGAACCTGACTTGACATGGGTCGATTTCGGTCGGGGCAAAAAAACCCTGGCCGCTATAAAGAGGAGTACGTTAATGCGTATTCCATTGTTGTAATATTTACGTTTATAACGCGTAATTAAAATGTAACTGGCTTACAAAAAAGGATAAGTTTTGACCGGTAACTCAACACTTTCATCACGCATTACAACAAAACGATGTTGTCGGGTTGGGAAAATTATTTTACCATAGCCCGTCAGACCACGGAAAAAACTATTGTACGATAGAAACACTAATTGGAGCGGCTCTGAAGACATCCTATTTTTCTTTGTTGTGTTTTTTGGGGATTATCGTGGCGATAGATGGGGTGTTGACCAAGACTACAGTTTGTTTTTCATCTCGTGTGCTGATGGCGTTAATGGGCCATTAGTTAACCAACTCTCCCATTGTATCAGATGCAAAACAATAGAGGTGTAACTTCAACCCAATCGATCACCAAGAATGATGATTGATTCAACGATTGTTGCAATACCGAGTGCGTCAGTGAAAGTATAGCATTTCCCTAATTACTTTTATTCATTACTTGCGCTTAATATTAGTTGGAAGTAAAACTTTTATTATAGATATACTGTATATAGAATTTTTAACTTCTTTCTTAGCAAGTTTTTGAGTTGTTTTTCGGGGTTATAAAATTTGAAAAATGTTTGACAAGTTAATAATCGCAATACAGTGTGGGTTCTGGAGACTAATAGGCCATTTCCCGGCGAGATGCTTGTTGCCTCTCTATTTCAAAACAAGGCTTAGGCCCGGTTCAGACGCCGCTCCTGACATGCCCCGAACCTAATAGTAATAGATTCGACCCTGGTTCGACATAGGAGCGACTGTTGATTCAAACGGCGAACTTTTCCTGCCGCACCAAATACATAATAGTGCTTATGTTTAAGGATACATGTTTTTAATTCAAAATAATTTAAAATAATTCATGCAATAGGTACGGCACATGTGAAGAGCGGCGTCTGAATCAACGTCGCTCCAAGGTCGGATT
Organism: Plumapathes pennacea; assembly: GCA_964036295.1. Taxonomy (NCBI): domain Eukaryota; kingdom Metazoa; phylum Cnidaria; class Anthozoa; order Antipatharia; family Myriopathidae; genus Plumapathes; species Plumapathes pennacea. The sequence goes on along the minus strand of OZ038463.1, from coordinate 24,010,694 downwards.
ATGCGACAGCGTCAGTCGAACCTAATACCGCTGCCGTACCTAATTCAAAGATGCCGAACCTAATTGATTCAGACGCCGCTCTTCTGCCGTACTTAATTCAAACATTAAGGTGGTGTTACACTGGTCGATTTGCAACGACGATTTGCAACGATACGATGTTGCGCTAAAAATCGTTGAGGTGTAACACCCCATTGCGAACGATTTTTCGCGATGTTTGTAGTGCTGCAACGCGTTGCAAGTTTTTGAAAGCGATTCAAAAACTTGCAACACCGTAGCATGAATTTGAAGCAAATCGGCGTTGCAAATCGTCGTTGCAAATCGACCAGTGTAACACCAGCTTTAGGTTCGGCGCATGTCAGGAGCGGCGTCTGAACCGGGCCCTACTCCGAATCTTCTTTTATGAAAATTATTTTTACTTTCATGAAATCAAACTCATTCTCATAAAAAGGGGTTTGCGCTGGAATCGTTTAGAAACAGAGCAACGGACAGTTCAGAAATATTCTGCTGACTATAACAGTGGGGAAAACGTGATTATACTCTAGACACCTAACGTTCACAGTCAAGGCAATAAAAGCTGGCATATCAATACCCACACCATCTACTATAGTCAAAACGTAATTTAATTACAGTGCAGTGCAGTCATGAAAACAAGAGTCCCACTTGGGAACACGTTTGTAACTAAACCCACCTGTTCGTTGGAGATGCAGTCAAGTTCTGCTCTTTCGGATGAACAGCCACTGCAATGCAACAGATTCATTTAACAAATCAGGACCCAGCGATTACAAGCACGATTACCAGGCTAATGATGGATTAGGTCTGTTGAACTTGCTGGTGTTGATTTGTTGTTGGTGTTGGTGTTGGTGTTGGTGTTGGTGTTGGTGTTGGTGTTGTAGTCGTTGTTTTTGTTGTTGTTGTTGTTTCTTTGTTTGTTGTTTCGTTGCTTTGTCTTTGTTTTTTGTTTTGTTTTTGTGTTGTGTTTTACTGAAGACGGAAACTTGTTTTGCTCACAACAGGACTCCATTGATGATTTTTGCTAGAAAAGCAAGTCTATTAGTTCGACTAGGCGTAATCAGAAGCAGCCTGGAGTTAATTACTGTACAGCTCTAAAGAGATGTCGTCAGCTCGTTAACTTAGAGGAATAAGAGATTTCCCCAACTGGCACATCTGTTTTTTTGACAATGTTACATTTAACGTTCACTGCGGTCTCACCGCAATGCGCGTTGCGGAATAAACGCGAGAAGCACAACAGTCAAAAGTTGCAGGGGAGTTTCCATTATGCAAAACTGCTCATTCAAGTTGCTGCGTGCCCTTGCTAGTTTGTTAGCTCAGCTTGTGTGTGCAATAAAGAACGGATAGTGTACTTCCTAAAGACCAAAGAAACTCTATTCAGTACATCATTTGTCATGAGCACAGTTCAAGACATTTCGTGAAACATTTGTGTAGTGTTTGCTAGTTCTGATGGCAATACCTCTGTAACTCTAAAAGAAACCTCACAAGATCTTTTTCTCTCGGCTTAGACATTAAGGATCGACTTTACCATCATAAGTCCCGTTATCAGTCAACCACGGTCAACTTAATACGTGAGCGAACCCCGCGCCCTATCATGGAATACTCAGAAAACAGAAACCTTAGCAAAATTATTCACTGGTTTATAAGTCAAACACGCATCTGCTTTAGCGAAGGTCTGAGATCAATAGACCCCGCTGAGTGTAAAAAAAGATCGACTAAAATTCCATCTCGTACTCTTAGCCATCGACACTGTGTGGTGTCTGTTTTCCGTTAACAGTCCTCGTACTTATTTATCAAGAACATTCCGAGGTTTTTATACTAGTTTTTATTAGCACTGACTCTCACGGGACAGAATTGGACTATCTACAACATTAGAATCAAAGGCGGTTTGGAGAATGCCCCATTATCAACAATGCATAACTACTTTTCGCAATCGCTCTGTCGTAAAGAAAACTCTAGAAAAAATGTGGAATTTGATGTATAACGGCTTTCTTTACTGGCGGCCCGATGATGCAGGCTACAACGGGTCTGCAGCTTCTACGATGTCAATGCAAAATAACAAAATGTTTGTTTCTTAATCTCATACTGAAATGCGGATTAAATAGCTATGCTCGTAAAGGAGTTCACGTCCGATGCTTTCTGGTCAGAAAATGATGTTTTGCACACTTTAGCTTTAGTGAGACGTGTAACTGTGAAAAAATACAACTGCTCGTCGAAAACAAAAAGTGCTCAACTATGAAACTATGAAACATGAACAACAAGCGCAACGCAAAGCCAAGCCACAATACTTTGTCAGTCAAAGATGGGTCCGTTTTCTTACCGCTTTTGCTTTCAGGGCCATTAACGCGAGTAGAAGCCAACAACTCGATAGTTGCGACGATCAGTACTAGCAGAATGCAGTACCAAGGCCTGGAATTGCGTGAAGACATTTTTGACACGGGAACCTGTAAGCTGCAACGACTTGGAAAAATGCCTTCTCTCCTTTTTTTTTTTTTTTTTGTCTGTTCCGACGTACTATGTTTCAAAAGAAATATCTTTTATCACTAAGGTCAAGCATTTCACCTCCACCCTCAAGTCTGTCAGTCATTTGTTTTATCGGCTCGGCAGGGACTTTCATCGACCCAAAATCGGAACGTTTGTTGTCAACAGGAAGAAAAAGAGAAACTGGACGAAACCTTTAATCAACTCCAAAAAGAAAACCTGGCGAAAAGCCTTTACATCAACATCAGTTTTGTGTTCAGCGTTTCGTGAAAGTTCCCCGTTACTAAACAAAACCAGTCAGCAACAAATGTTAATTTAGCTTCATAGACCTGGTTTGAGAGTTAATATAACTCCGGGACGTTTATTGACACCAGAGCAGAATTGTGCGCCTGCAAGCTGTATATACCCGGCGATGACAAATCACAGCGGGCACAGATTCCTTGCATTCCGGCATCCATTGCCTTATCAACGTTTACCCCAGACGTTTTCACCATTCTTTAACCTGGCTTTCAAGTGCGACGCAATTCAAGCGCAAGCACAAGATGTTTCCGTCCGTAAAAATTAGCGATGCAAGCACAAGCGCAAGCACCAGACATTTCCGTCCGTGAAAACGAACGACGCAAGCACAAGAATTTCCGTCGGTGAAAACGAGCAACGCATGCAAGCATAAGCGCTATTAGGAGAAAATGAGAACTGTTGATCAGTCTTGCACTGGTGTGCGAGCGTGTTTTTCACTGTGAAATAAGGGTGCCTGCGTTTATGCTTGTGCTTGCGTCGCTCGTGAAAACCAGGCGACTTTGGTGTACTAGTCTGCTTTATGGTGTTCAGTCACAAAAGAGCAACAAGATAATATAGAAAGAAAAATAGATCGTGCTGCAAGCACTGGCAAGACACAGAATTTCTTAAAGCCTGGTTTCCATATAATCGTCTCTGACGTAAGGATCGTCTCTGTCGCAGAATTTTTTGTCAAATGATTGGGAAGGTTATATGGAAACACTCTTGCGATTGTTTCAAACAATCCTTACGTCAGAAGCAACTCGATCGTCCCGATAGAACCGTGTTCTATCCTTGCGTCGACAAAAAAAAAAGCGACAGAGACGATCCTTACGTCAGAGACGATTATATGGAAACCAAGCCTGGTTTCCATATAATCGTCTCTGACGTAAGGATCGTCTCTGCATTTCCGGTCGTCTCCGACGCAAGGATAGAACATGGTTCTATCGGGACGATCGAGTCGCTTCTGACATAAAGGATCGTATGAAACAATCGCAAGAGTGTTTCCATATAATCGTCCCGATCGCTTGACAAAAAATTCTGCGACAGAGACGATCCTTACGTCAGAGACGATTATATGGAAACCAGGCTTTAGTTCTTTTTCTGCCATTTTTAAAATTTTATTTTGCAATCTGCAACTTAAACTTTCTCCTTCAGTCTGCCACCAGAGAGATCTCGCGAAATGTGGAGAACTTGGTAACTTTATGAAAGCTATATGATTGGACAGTCAATTCGCACATTACCTTCAAAAGTTTTATTCTCAAATAATTACAGAAACATTTGCATAGAGTTCACTGAAGTGAAAAGGATGAAAAAGCACACCCAGGGAATTCACTGTAGATGCCCAACAGGTTCTGCGTCTATTCTTTTCTCACGAAGGGAGTCTGCGGCAACACAGCGGTTACACTGCATTCTTCGCATTCTACAAAACTAATGCATGCGAGCGTCACGTTGAGCGCAAGACTGCACTGCGGCTGACACAGTGCTGACGTGTCTGTGTATCTCCCGGTTTCAAAACACTTTAAAAGACAAACAAAACTCGCTTCATTAACACGTGACTTTTAAGCCCTGGCCAAACGGTACTGCCAACTCAAGCCAAGTTTGCAAAATCACTAAACTTGTGTGCGGGTGGCCAAACGGTACTCCCAAGTCAAGCTAACTCAAGTCAAATCGCAAGGAAACCATTCAAATGCAATAACCAAAGTTGACGCAATCACCTTGCGTTAACCTTGGCTTGACTTGGCTTGGGGTGGCCAAACGATGAAAACGTTGGCTTGAGTTGGGTGAAAATTAGAGCTCGATCAAGTTGGGCCGTTTCAAGCCAACTCGAACCAACTCATGCCAACTCGGTGGCCAAACGATGGCCAACTTGAGCCAAGTCGCAAAGTTGGCTTGAGTTGGCTAAAGTTGGCAGTACCGTTTGGCCAGAGCTTTACACAAGTTTCTCTGTACAAATTAGAATTCACGACAAAAAAGAAAACGCTGCTCAACAACATGAACAATGAGTATTTGACATTTTGGCCACCTTTGTGGTTACTATGGCAACTGTTTTAATATTAAGGGGTCCACAAATTGTTCGATGGCATTATTACTACACAGCTTCGTTACAATTTCTCCATCCATTTTTTCCAATTTTATGACAACAGTGTACTGATTGAGGGCTTTCATCTTTTACTCATTGCAGTGTCGCCATGTTGGCTTCAAAGCGAGCAAGCTCACCAGAAAGAAAACAGGATAATTTCTTGTCGCTCTAAAGTAATCTACAGAGAAGGTATGCAAGTTTTTCTTTAATAGTTACACTGTACTACAGTGTTATCCTTGTCAGGAGCCTCGCTTTAACGCTCGCGCCAGTTTCCATGCAGCCAGCCCACGGGTTTCAGGCCGTTGGAAGCCAGTTCCAGCTTGAGCCAGGGGTCGGATTCACAAGACTCGAGTACGATGACTTGCACATCAGAACAATGACTTACGCATACTATTTCGCGCAAAACTGTTTGCGTAAGTCATATTTACAAACATTTTCGTTTGTACACAAGCTTTGTGTGATCCCGCCCCAAAATCATGTGTGATCAGATAGGACAGACGTTCACTCATCGTGCAAATGTTCGTAGGTATCAGGCAGGGGACTGAGGCGAGGACCCACTCAGGCCTCCGACCGAGAGCGAAAGGAGGTCTGGGGAGAACGAGTCCGCTTGTTAACCTTAAACGCCGGGGCGCGCTATAAAAGGGGACCCCCCACGGAGAACTTTTTTGATATTAAAATACAAAGTGGCGGAAGGAAGAAAGCAAACAAGAAGCCTCTCGCTTTTCTTCGCACGAAACGAACTGTCAACTAAATAAACGGTTTTACACAGCAAGATTTATGTTTAATAGTCGTCAATTGTTTTCATGTTGTGTTTGTCAGCAGTGGACAGAACAACAGATTCAGCGTGGCGGCCTATATTTAAATCGCGCGCCATTACGGTCACCTTGGTTTTTGACCAACCGAAGGATAAAATTCTTGTTTCTTGTGGCACTGTAATTACCTAGTAAACAGGACCTTACTTGTTATATTCTGTTGAGAGCAGGAATTTATTTTTTGTGAGCAATACCAAACAAAATAAAATGCAATTACAAAATGCAAATCATTTCATGGTTCGGTCAGTCCAATATTGACTCAAGTCGGGCTCAAATGAACAAATAAATTGGCGAGGAGTTTGACTAGTTTTGATTTTTGAACATTGTCTATGTTCTTGCTTGGAAAATTCATAAAGACTGTGCGCGTCATTGTTTTATAAGTGGAGCCATTTTGTTTAATCAAAACCTTATAAAAATCTTCCTTAGGAAGATCTTTAGGCCTTTTATAGTGCGGCCCCGCCTTTGAGACATTGCCAAAGAAAGTCAGTTCTGGAACTCAATATTAGAACTCGATACTTGACTATAAGTTAGTTCAGTGCATTTTATTTAACACATGTTGTGCACAAGAAAAACGGGGCTTGCACACGAGGTGAAATAATTCAATCTTGAGTCAGACTGAACTACATAGTAATGGCAGTGAACGCTGACCAACGGGAGTGACGTCAAGAATGTATTTCCGAGTCCCTGAACTGCTGTTTCAATTTTCTACTACAAAGTCCATTTTCTGCACTGTCACAAATCTACCTTTTTCCACACGGCGGCCGTAAACAGCTCAAACACAAACGTCCTGTCATGTGACTATGCCCCAGGCTGCCTTGTGCCGGCGCGATGTTGCTCCGTCGTTTGTCCCAGTCTCTTGAGATGAAGAACATGCGCGGCCAGAGCTTGGGGAAACGTTTCTTTGAAGTTATACCGCACACCAAACTCTTGGCAGGTTTTCTTGATAATGGGGGTGATCTGTGGATAGTAGAACTGGCTGATTCCTGGGAATAGGTGGTGTGTGGTCTGATGGTTCAAGGCACCTGCAAGAGACGTTTTAAAAGTTGGCAACGAAGGCATCTTGAATATCTGGACGTGGATATGTACTTCAGCATACATACATAGTAAACTTTAGCTTATGTAGTATTTGTATATTTCAAGTATTTCATGTAGATTTTAGTATTTCCTGGTATATAGGTAAGAGGCACAAGGCTATTAGTGTCATTGTCACTATTACGTGTTTACCCTCGTTAAATAAATTAGCAGTAGCAGTAGCAGTAGTAGTATTACTGTTATAGAGAGCGGGGTTGGACTGTACATGCTAAATGTAAAATATACTATCTCTTCATTATGTTCTTATGTTTTCTAATGTTTATTACAGTAGAACCCTGCTATCTCGAACTCTCAAGGGAGGCGACAATCAGTGGATCGAGATCGCGGGGTTCTACCAAGGAAACTTTTTACCAAGTTCATTTCCGAGGGAAATCGTATTCTGTTCGAGATAGCGGGGAGTTCGAGATAACCGAGTTCGAGATAACGGGGTTCTACTGTATTTCTGTTCATCTATACACGCCTGCACAAGAACGTGATCGCATTATCCAGTTACCTGTAAACACGTTCCAAAACCATTTATCGGTGGCGTAGTCCTGAGTCGTCTGTATCTGCAGCTCTGCCCTAATGAAATCAACAAAAGACTTCAACAAAGCGTGGGAAATAACACAAGAAATCTGTCTCGCAGATCACCTACCAGTCCTGTGAAATTTTCCCTTTCTCATCAGGTGTCGGCCAGTCCACCTGTAAACACAAAACCATACATTCACATTGCTTGCGTCGATTGATAGTTTCGGCCTCTGATGAAGGATTACGTTTCAAACAACGAAAAGTAACTCATGTGTACGTAACTTGGTGTGGGAACCATCGTTTTTCATTGGTTTAAAAATTGATGACAGAGATGTGAGAGCTGACAGTCGCGTTTTTTTTTTTTTTTTTTTTTTTTGCAACCCGGCTATCTATAGCTACACGTAAATCTTTTGTGTGCACACTGACCTTTGAAGGGGCAGTGTCATGGGATGCGCATGCGCGCGCGTTTGGTCGAATCTTGAGAATGTCCGCCCAACGTTTTCAAGTTTGAAATCCAAGATGGCGTACACAACGGCGGTGGATCTGCCACTCAATCGCTCGCCGCCGTTGTGGACGCCATCTTGGATTTCAAACTTGAAAACGTTGGGCGAATGTTTTCAAGATTCGAATAAACGCACGCGCATGCGCATCTCATGACACTGCCCCTTTAAAACTAGTTTCGACGAGTGCGTTCAGACCATGCAAAACTTGATAAAATTCATAAATTGTGAAACGGCATTCCTAGGCGTTACGTTTGTGGTATGAACGCAGTATTAGTCAACAAGGAAAATATACTTCGCACCATAGTCGTCTATGGGTTGATGTACGAAATGGAGATAAAAGAAGAAAACCGATACATACCTCCGATACCACATGTGAACACTGGAACGTGACAGCCAACCAGTAGCTGGCGGCAAGGTCAGCGATGATAAACAGCACCACCTGAAAACAGACACCAACGAGGTCAACACTGTGCGCGACTCAACAAACGAATTCAATCAGAAGAACTCACTGTTTTCCACACGGACAGGAGCATACACGGCAGTACTACACGATGGAACACGAAGAAGATTTTGCCGGTTACGAACAAAGTCAGACTGGATGTCGATGGAGGATTCAGACGGATTACACCTGCAACGAGACATGTGGTTAGAAACTGTACAAGCTGCAGCTCAGGGTTTCTTTTTCTTCACTTTTCTACTTACCATTCTTTTTAATGAAGAACAGGATGGCCACATCTTGGTACCTTGTCTTCACACCTAACTGGTGATGAATGAGTAAAATGTGAAAGTTACTGCGACAACTACAAGTTCATAATGCAAAGACGACTCATTTGCAAAAAGAAAAAAGGATAAACCAAACACAGACACTGATTAGGCTGACAAACCAGAGAACGATGGAGGCTATAATGCCAGAAAAGAGAAATGGTAGAGTGAACGAGACCAAAGAAAGATGACAATGAACGCGAAAACTATTGCGGGAATGACAAAGATGGTGATGACGATGTTGATGACAATGATATGTCAACTGATGGTGATGTCGACGATGAAGATTAGGATTATGTTAATAATGTTGATGACGATCGATGTATTATTGATAATGATGATGATGGTGTTGTGCATGGGGATGATAATGATGATTAAGATTTGTGTTAATGATGTTGATGACGGCGATGACGATGTTTGATGATAATGATGATGATTTAGTTCATGGGGATGATGATGATGATGATGACGACGATGAAGATTAGGATTACGTTAACGATAATGGTGAAGGTCATGATGATGATGATGAGTGATGATAATGATGATGATGATGATGACGACGACGACGATGGGGAAGATGTTGATGGTCATGATAATGATGATGGTGACGACAATGCGAGGATTGTAGTTATGATGATGGTGAAGGTCATGATGATGACGACGATGATAATAGTGATGATGATGACGATAAAGGTGTTGAAGAGGTAATGTTAATAACGTCGATGACGACAATGTTCAGATACTGATGACGATGTTTATATAAGAACAGTGAATACGGAACTACACTTACAAAGCAGTAGACAAGAGGAACATAGATGTGTTGATAGACGTAACGAGGAAGCCACTGCTGCGTCCACTTGATGCGCCTGAAATCCTTATCCTTCAAGCAATAAGACAGCAAAAGTTAAGTGTCTGCCACAAATAAAATAGTAAATAATAGTAATAGAAAAAAAGTATTAACCCTTTCACTCCTGAGTGATCAACTTCAATGTTCTCTTTTATTTTCTCACCAGAGATATATGGTGTAGTATGGAGAATTTGCTGCTTGATAGTCCAGTCAGATGAAAGCTGATTGACCTATCAATTCTCACTTTATCACTCATACATGTTCTTCTTGAATAGTTAGAAGAAATTGTATTCTGAGCTTAGGGGTGAAAGGGTATTAAAATATGGTATTGGTAGATATCCCCATAAAGTTGTCATATAGTCTGACATTGCAAACATACAGTAGACTCAACTCTACGGAATACTTATTTTGGCATGGGAACCATCGCTTCTCGTTAGTAGTGGTAAATAGCTGGAAACTATGCCAGAAAATAGTCTCTGTGGTGCAGGGGCGTTGCCGATGACAGAAATGGTGTCATGATTAGGACCAAAACAGACAAAAGATACAAAACCACGACTTGCAAAGCAGAACAAAACCAGGAAGAAGTAAAATGGACAATACTTATACAGTGTGACTTGATCCCAGTCTAAACCCTGGCTTTTCCTACTTACACCTGGACTTGTAACTATATCCGGATCAACAGGGTCGATGTTGGTGTATGGATGGTGGCCAAGCACATGCTGCATGTTAACAAATGATATCACATCACACTAAACCATTGCAGTCATACAAACTAATTAAATATCAGATGTCTTGCTGGGACAAGATCTCAAACGAACTTCATATCAGGGAGGAATCCCTAATCCATCCCCTCTCTTTCTTCCTCATTGCACATCACTTGTATTTAAACACTACATGACACAAGGTGTGTGCACTGTACCTGATATATCCACACATAGTACGACGATCCATTCAAGAAGTCATGAAAGGCACCAACTACTTTCCACATCAGAGGGTTACTTGTCACAGAAAAGTGACTGCAAAATCAGAGACATTCAAAGAGTCATCTTCAATCATATGATACTAAATTAATAACTTGCTGTTCAACTTAACTACTTCCAGTAACAACTACATGCTCCATCACCTTTGTTGCTAACTTGAAGAAATACACGGTTAGCATAACATCGCAAAACAGTGTAGCGTATGGCTTTTCTGTAAAGTTGTTCAGCTTGGCACTGTCAAAAAATGAGGATTTTGTGGAGCATTTTATATCTGGTTTCATTCTTGTATTATTTTTAAGTGAGGATGATCCCCTTTCCACTAAACATTAATCTGGCTTGATTATGAATCCCATTTACTAGCAATAATGTTATAGTAATTAGGAGTCATAATCAATGTCAGATTATTTCCAGCTTTCTGTTGGTTACTTGTCTTACAGTATAGTCTTATTAGTTTTACTTGTCTTACAGTATAGTCTTACTGATTTTATTTCTCTTACAGTATAGTCTTACTGATTTTATTTCTCTTACAGTATAGTCTTACTGCGGTTATACTTGTCTTACAGTATAGTCTTACTGGTTATACTTGTCTTACAGTATAGTCTTACTGGTCATACTTGTCTTACAGTATAGTCTTACTGGTTATACTTGTCTTACAGTATAGTCTTACTGGTTGTACTTGTCTTACAGTATAGTCTCACTGGTTTTACTTGTCTTACAATATAGTCTTACTGGTTTTACAGGTTTTATACAGTATTGTCTTGCTGGTTTTCATTATCTTGTACAGTTAGTTTATTGGGGCCGTATTCACCAAACTTGCATATTAACAAAAATGTTTGCAAGTATAACTTAAGCATCATAAGTTTGACTTACGCATACTATCTCGCTCTAATTGTTCTGATGCATAAGTCATTACTTACGAACATATTTGTTCGTACACATGTTTGGTGAATACAGTGGTGAATAGTATTACTGGTTTTAATGATCCTTGTATTGACACATCTTAATTCAGACCAACTTTTTTTACGGCTTATGGTAATTTGCGAAACGAAACAAACGAAACGAAACAAAGAACAACGAAACAACGAAACAAAAAGTGGTAATTTGCGAAACAACGAAACAACGAAACAAAAATTGGTAATTTGCGAAACAACGAAACAAGATATGCTAATTTGCCAGACAGGCGGCAGGGGGGGATGGAAGCTTCCGACCCCCACCCCCCACCCCTCGCCCCTAAGTCCTCTATTGTAAAAAGCCATGGTTACATCGACGTGCGAGCAAGTATGTCCTTCAGATTACTTTCTTACCGTCACACCAGTAGTTAAACCTGCTCTTAAAGTTGTCCTACACTACGCGACTTCGCTTCGGGTGACTGCGAGATTCGCAAATTTGCATGTGAGCTCTCTAATCGCTGATATTCCCGTGGGATTCGTTCGAATTTTCGCGACAACAACTGTCGAGACAAGAGACCACACACAACTCAGGCCTATTTGAATAAAGGAAATGAAACTTGGGCTGTTGTGTTTATCTGCCTTGATTTAGTCTATGGTTGCAAGAGATGAATACTTACCAGCGACAGGCCTCATTTCAATTTTTCCGGTAATTTCAAAAGAGAAATTGTTCTGTCAAATGTGCGATGTGTCAAATTATGACCCTTTTTGTTAACTTGAGAATCAGTGGCAATTTCCGGCAATTCTACTTTTTGTTGAAACTTGAATATAAAGGAAAACCGAATACTTAGCGCTATTCTTTCTTGGGAAAGTTAAAATATCCCAATTATTTTCTACTTCGTTGTATACGGTCTGCAACGTAAATATTCTCCACCTTTTCTTAATAAAAATCTCTATCTTTTTTGATATTTGTTCCGGCCAGCAGTTTTGGGAAATGTCAGACATTTTCTCACGTTTGTCTGTCGGTTCGTGTCTCGGAACAAGCCTTTCTCATGCGGTTCCCACGCGACTTTTCGTATAAAACAACTTCGCGCCACTTGCTCGCCGGACATCCAGCAGAGTTTCATCAGAAAATATTTGTTTGCTCTTGTGCAATACCCGTCGTGTGAGGTTTAGTTTCACTGCGCAATGTCTTTCAAAGTTCCACGGCTCAGGCAAAAACCTGAAAAACATCTTTTTGGCGAAGTTCCTCATTTTGAGTGGGAAGATATTACGAGATTATATTTCGACACAACGATGCTGAAGATATTCCAAACTAAAGCCAGGCACTAAAATGAGCGCTGCACTAACGTGAGCGTTAGGAGAGGTCCAATCCCCACCCCTCCCCCTCCCCCTCCCCCTCCCCCCCCCCCCCCCCCCCACACACACACACACACACGCACCGGCACCTCAAGGTTTTTTACGAAGGTGTTGATAGCGGCGGTTACAAACAACGAGTCAGTTTTGAATGGTGCCCAAGATGTTTCCGGTCGAATTACATTCAGTGAGCAATAGAGCACGGCGGGAATTTAACAAAGATTTGTTTGAAGTCATGGCAGAATTATAGAGAGGTAGCAGGCCTGGTTCTTCTTCACTTCTCTGAACAGCCTCCTCGGCCAAGCGAAAAGCGCGGCGAGATATGAACAAATGTCAACAGAATCCAGGTGATGAGACGATAAGACAGGCATTACGAAACATTACGAAACTGCCGCTGTCCCACGGGACAATCGAGAGTTCTTTACGTTTGTCGGAAGCTTCCATCCCCCCCCCCTGCCGCCTGTCTGGCAAATTAGCATATCTTGTTTCGTTGTTTCGCAAATTACCAATTTTTGTTTCGTTGTTTCGTTGTTTCGTTGTTTCGCAAATTACCACTTTTTGTTTCGTTGTTTCGTTTCGTTTGTTTCGTTTCGCAAATTACCATAAGCCACTTTTTACCCCACACTCAACCACATAAAGTGTGCAGTTGATTAAATGTATCAAAAGGAGGACTTGGCTGCTCAGAATATTGTTAAGGAAGGTAAACAGTGGTCATGATGTTGTTACCTGGCATCATGTAAGTGTATTTGACCCAACAGAGCACAACACCAGCCCATGAATGCGGCCGCAAAACAAGACATCAGGAATGAATGGGACAACCAGAACAGCTAGAAAAACAAATGGTTGGTCACAGGTAAATTCTATGTGTGTCTGAAATTTCAGTACAAAGCATACTATTGTGCTAGTGGTAGTGCAAGTGATATCAATGCCAGTGATTTATATCTACAATCATTTATAATTTGATGGTCACAAGAAACAATAATTTTAAGACCACCAAGTCTTGGGAAAGGTGAGCTGAAACTTGAAACAGATTGCACTATTTGCTTGTCATTGGCTGTGGGGCTATGGACAAGAAGCAACAGACAAGGAGGAAAGAACTCCTTCTTCCATCTCCCACCCCCCCCCCCCCCCCCCCCCCAACATGGCTTTTTGTCCCCCATTTCACAACCTGCCACTGGGTCTCTGATCTCTTTTCTTATTCTGTTGCATCAAGTAAAGATTAGATCAAATGATTCTCTTGTACCAATACCTGTGCACTCCAACCCAGCAGGATGAAAAATGGAACAAGGAAATATCTTAGCATCATCCAGGGGGAATATTTAGGATCCTGTGTCACGAGAAGCAGAAAATTTAGAGTTAAAAGGGGAGGATGCCAGATCATTAATACCATGTACTGATTATGGAAAGGAAAGAAAGACTGATATTATTTATTCCAGCTGAAAACTGAAATGAGCTTATAGTTACTGTATTATAGTAGCAATAATTAGGTATGAGTACCAACTGTATAAATCAATGCTAAAAAGCTACTTTAGCAGGCAAAATTTGAAGTACGTATACAAGCCCTAAAACAATATCGTTAAAATAAATTCTGCAGCATGGAACTAGTTAAATAGTAGATTAATTCTTGGTTTGAATGTTGCGCCTATGACTTATAATTAATAAATTTCCACTGGTTTGCCGTGGTGTGGACTCTTATATACCACGATTTACGTCATCACATGGTCAAAGTAGCGAAGCGCCTAGGAGTCCACAACTAATTTTGACCATGTGATGACGTAAATCGTGGTAAATAAGAGTCCACACCACAGCAAACCAGTGGAAATTTGTTTTTTACCACAACATTTAGAAATATACAGGAAACTTTCGTTGTATTTTGCTGCAAAACGTGACATGCTGGCGTCAGCATCGTTGCCTGGACTCTTATTTACCATGGTAAATCGACCAATCAGAGAGTGAGAAACTAGTGTGTTGTGGTAAAAAGTCTTTTATTATATAGACACGAGTGTTTTACTGGAAAATATACCATGCATAAAATCTATACGAAACTATCTGAGACCCAAGTGGCATATTTTCCATATCCCCACTAAGTGAGGATATGGAACTAGTGAGGGTATCTATGGCATTATTTCCCACTTTTGCATGGTTGTTTGTCATTTTCCCATAAAACACTTGTGTCTATATAATAAAAAGAAAATTACACGGCGGCTTGAAGATGTGGATGTAATTTTCAAGTGGTAAACTCCAAAATAAAATTCGTAAAATATTGTTTTTACCACTCGAAAATTTTTTTCACTTTTCTACATGAAAACATATATAACATATTTCACTAAATATATATACAAACCTGTACAAATATAGTAATAATACCTGCATGTATACCAGTGAGAAAAGCATGGCTGCTGATCTCAAACAGACACTACCTGAAATTCCTACAGGGCAGAGGGTTAATGTGTAGCAAGATTTTCCATAGGCTTCTGATCGCATACGAATGCTTTTTTGATTCTTGACCAAGCAAAACTTGGTGTGAGTGCAAAAGAACGCCCCACTATTAGCATGGTCAAAAAGTAACAAAGACTTTGTAAACCTACAGAAGCACTTGCTGTACACAGGCTACTAAGAGAAAGTTTATTTATTATGACAAGGTAGGATAAGATATTTGAAGGGGGGGAAGGGCTCCAAAAATTTGAAGACATCTGAAGGGGGTCTCTAAAAAAACTGTTGCAAGTGAGGGGGTGCTCTGGAATTCTTTTCAGCTACCAAGGGGAGGAGGGGCAACCAAAAACTTGAAAGGCTAGCAAGGGGGGCTGCTAAAATTTCATGCTTCAAGTTTCAACATCCTCACCCCCCCCCCCCCCCCCCCCCCTTCCCTAACATATGTCAGCAAATTCATTCCCAGTAAATTGTCTCTATTGTGAATTACAAATACTTTTTACCCAAGAAGTACAGCAGCCCCTGGAGGCCGTTATTTTTTAAATCATAGCCATTGTTTACCCACCTGCTTGGTTTCCTTAAAATATTGTCGAATTCTCTGTTTGGCAGTTTCAAAGAAGGGGCTGGAACAAGGATAATATATTGCAAAGTGAAATGACTGTAATACAAATAATATTGTTATGCTGTGGGAAAAATAGAGCTTCAATGGGATTCAAACCCTATATTTATTTGGACCTCTGTGATATACCCTATGCAGGTCAAATGTGAATTCAATTTATATGCACCACTGGGCCCATCAAAGCTCATAATGAATATACTATATACTGGTTTCCCTGGTAGTGAAACTTTGCAAGGGAAGGGACTCAAAAGAGCTTCCAGCTGAGACCTCCTGCTTCAAAAATAGAATTTATTTTTAAACGTAAATAATATTTGTTCAGTAAGGCGGAGTAAATAAATAAATAAATCACTTTATTTAAGTCTCAATGTATTTAGCACTTGCCGTGCTAATTGGGGAGACTTGAAATGTAGAAACCAAATATCATAAACTGAACGCAAATGTGTTAAAGTGCCTATAAGCCTTCAGACGTTACGTTTTTATATGAAAGTAGGAAGTGATCTAAGCAACTTATATTCAAAGAAACTCCGTTCCGAAGCGTTCTTATACTTTTTTCACGCAGTTGAACTCGGAATTCCAAAATCTTGACCGAGCGACATGGGAGACTGGGTCTGTGACGTCAGAGAAGGCACTGGCATCGCTTTGGCGTCTCTTTACCTTAGTTGTTTTTTCCCTTGGTTACGTTTTTCTCAACAACACATCTATGAGGCATAATTCTCACCTCGCCAACTGCAAAATCTGTGTGAAAGTTTTGTTTGACAAGAAACGAATCCCTCCTCTGACGTCATAACCCAGGCTCTCGATCGAAAAACTTTGCGCGGTCAGATTCAAAATGGCGGTCAAAATCGCATGTTTGCCGGGCGGAAAAATATATAAAAACGCTTCGGAGCGAAGTTTCTTTGGTCATAAGTTGTTTAGATTACTTCCTACTTTCATATAAAAACGTAACGTCTGAAGGCTTATAGGCACTTTAAGAATCCCAACTGGTCGGAGGCTAACCAGGTGGCTATTTACAAAGTGTCGCCGAGGACTTGAACTCAGGGCTACCGTGTTGCAAATTCAGCTAGTGGTCAGAGTGGGACTTGAACCTGGGACCCCCGGATTTCAAGTCCGGCGCCCTAACCACTCGGCCACACTGCCCCCCCAGTAACAGGTTTGAAGCAAACAACAATGCTGATTATTATTCACAGTTATGAAAATTATGCAAAAATGCTTCACTACAGTGAAAGGAAATTGTCGTGCAGTATATTAAAGTCCAGCCATATTCATTTAGACTGACCCGAACTCACCCAGGCTCGGGAAAAGTTGGCAGCTCATCAGAAACCAAATCACCAACATAATGCTTTTCCAAGACCCTGTAAAATGCAGAGGATAAAATCCACAATAAGCTAGTTTATATCAGGCCTGTCTCAACACTGTCTAGAAACAAAAGGACAATCGATCAAATTTGTGCACATACTTGGACGAGATATCGCTGAAAATATGGTACGACTGAAACAAAACTGTCACATCGCGACCAGCAGCCATGAGAAGGACATCCCTTCCGCCGGGATGCCGCTCAAGGAACTTACTTACATCATAAACCTACAGCAAAGGAGACAAGTAGTTTAAATCTGCTACAAACAAAATCGGTTTTTACAGTCCTCCGAAATGGATTATCCCGGCTACACGAAACATTACTTCACCAAACAGCTCTGCAGTAGCGAACGATAGAGTGCCATTAATTAGGAACAACTAAACCATGACAAAGATTTTATAACAAAGTTCTCTGCCACTCGAGTTCGTCGCAAGTTACGACATTGCATAACATACAAATAAGAGCTGATGCAATCGCATGATTTTTGGTTTTAGCATGTTGTATCTTTACCTTGCCTCGAACAGCGACATGGGCATTTCTTTCAAGATTTAAACAGCTGAGCTCTTCCCAGGTGAAAGTTTTCTTTCTATCCATTGCGTTATTTACAGACAGACTTCGTCGTGGTCCCGCTGTGTCGCCAGTCAAGCGTGCACACCAACGAACTTCCGGTGGATTCTGATTGGCTTAGATCTATGGCGAGAGCAAAAGGTCAATCAAGGGCAGCATCATACGGTATGATATTCAGTTTTGCCTTGAGCTTGACCAACTAAGCTGCCCAAAAATCATAAAGGATAATCTCTCGAAACTACCGAAAAGTAATCATTTGCAATTATCTCGTCTCCAGTCTCGCGCACAAAAATGACGGGAAGGAAGTTGGAGTGCGGGTGGGCGGAAAGAGACGAGGAAGGAGGTGTGGGGAATAAAGTGGTTGCAGTAAATTCCTTCAAAACTTAGTATTAAACGTGGGATAATACAGGTAGAACGACACCACAAAAGATGCCTCGTGCGAAAGATGCCTCGTGTGAAAACGAACAATGCAAACACGCAAATGCACAAGCACAAGCGCAAATACAAGAGATGCGTCAAGTGAAAACGATGAACGCAAGCACAAGCGCAAATACAAGAAATACGTCGGGTTAAAACGAGGGATGCAAGCACAAGCGCAAATACAAGAAATGCGTCATGTGAAAACGATAAACGCAAGCACAAGCGCAAACACAAGAGATGCGTCAAGTGAAAACGAGGAACGCAAGCACAAGCGCAAATACAAGAAATGCGTCAAGTGAAAACGAGGGATGCAAGCACAAGCGCAAATACAAGAAATGCGTCATGTGAAAACGAGGAACGCAAGCACAAGCGCAAATACAAGAAATACGTCGGGTTAAAACAAGGAACGCGAGCACAAGCGCAAATACAAGAAATGCGTCAAGTGAAAACGAGGAACGCAAGCACAAGCGCAAATACAAGAAATACGTCGGGTTAAAACAAGGAACGCAATCACAAGCGCAAATACAAGAAATGCGTCAAGTGAAAACGAGGAACGCAAGCACAAGCGCAAATACAAGAAATGCGTCAAGTGAAAACGAGGAACGCAAGCACAAGCGCAAATACAAGAAATACGTCGGGTTAAAACAAGGAACGCGAGCACAAGCGCAAATACAAGAAATGCGTCAAGTGAAAACGATAAACGCAAGCACAAGCGCAAATACAAGAAATGCGTCAAGTGAAAACGAGGAACGCAAGCACAAGCGCAAATACAAGAAATACGTCGGGTTAAAACAAGGAACGCGAGCACAAGCGCAAATACAAGAAATGCGTCAAGTGAAAACGATAAACGCAAGCACAAGCGCAAACACAAGAGATGCGTCAAGTGAAAACGAGGAACGCAAGCACAAGCGCAAATACAAGAAATGCGTCAAGTGAAAACGAGGAACGCAAGCACAAGCGCAAATGCAAGAAATGCGTCAAGTGAAAACGAGGAACGCAAGCACAAGCGCAAACACAAGAGATGCGTCAAGTGAAAACGAGGAACGCAAGCACAAGCGCAAATACAAGAGATGCGTCAAGTGAAAACGATCAGCGAAATAAGCAACGCGAGCATAAACGCAAGTTCAGATACGGTGAAAATGTTGATACTTGTGTTTTGCGCTTGCACCAAGCCTGTTGGACTCATTTCTCGTGAATGTTTTTGAAGCAGACCAAGTTGCAATTTTCTTGGCTTCACTTACAAGCTGTACGTTACCATGGAAGAGTAACGCAAACTTCGTGACTAAAGTCACACCAACCATCTGTACAAACAACGAACACGCACATACACAGCGTTTCGAAGCAAATTTGGATAACCATTTTAATTATACAAACATGTTGATTTTGCAGTGTTCTTTTCCACACTGGACCACAATATAATATTCAGCCTAACACCGGGATTTTGGTGCAAAGAAAACATGGCGCACAAACCTTTGACCTCGCCGCTTCCGGGTCCGAGTACTGAAGAGCTGAAGAAGAGTCCGCTAACATAAATATTTGATTGTCATGCTTGTGGGTCAGGGGCTCATTTAAATACATTGAAAGACAACAGTATCATCGAATAGAATGGCTTAATTTACATAATATCAAGTGAGAATCATTTGCGAGGAAGCGGTTAGAATTGAGTCAACAACATTCCGTGTTTTTAAGGCAACTTTATATCCCACATCAATAATTTCAACACTTGACTTTTAAAAAAGGACATCAAAGGACATCCAAGATCTCGATGTCAGCATACACAATGCCCAAAGCAGATATTCCGGCATGTTGATGTCAACAATCGTGGTGGATGCGGACTGCAGTTTACACGCGACATCGAAAGCCAAAGCGGTCTGTTTTGATAATATCCCAAGACTCAACTATTCACCTCACATTGCGAACATGAGGCGAAAGACTAAAGAGTGGTGATCTTATGGCGACGAAGTCTTTGGCAGGGCTTTCCTTGGCGGTACTAGTCCTCCTAAATGGCCTGCATTTAAATTCTGACGCGTTTAAGCGTTGCTTAGAAGACCTTTCAGTTGGTAAGCCATGTTTTTATTTCCTTGTTTTTAAAACTGCAGAATTTATACAACTAATTAAGTCACATGCTGTTTGTACTACAACACACAATGGTCGGTGCCGCCGTATGGAAATGATTCAGCGAGCAAAACGACCAGCGACAAAAAGCTATGCGACAGCCTTACACTAAAAAGGTAGAATTAAAATTTAATACATATTTCGTATCAAGTAATAGTTGTATAGGTGAAGCCTTAGAATCGCCGTTTTTCGATTCTATTCGTAACGCGGTCAAACGAGCAGTTGGATGCGAGCGAGCTCCGTGCCTAATTAATTAAGCGTTCTTTCATTGTCTGACTCAAGTAGATTTAAATATATCCGCTTAACTCTGAGGCAAAGACTTCTTTTAGAAAGCACTACACCCGTTGAGAGCTTTTAGTTGAATTGTCAATGCTTCATTTGACAGTTCATGGTTTGCGGCAAGAAATTCGTCATGGGCAGGAAAGGACGTTAGCAGTGCAGGGATATAAATCATTGTGATAATTATCACTGCTTTTAAGGCTATGTCTAAAAAGAAACAACGAAACAACTCTCTAATGGGCAAGACAACCCAGATGATATCGATCATTTTATTTTGATTATTTATAGAAAAAAGACACTTCAAGAAACTTTACTAATAGGAATGCGTAAAATTAACGATGTAAGCAATGCATAAATGTCAATATCACGAAACTATAGCATACACCATGTGTGAAAATTCAAGCGAAGCCCAGATGGTCACTGAAAGACAGATAAAGTAGACGATGCGATATCATCTCTACGCCTGTCATGTGCAGACGCAAATACTTTCTCGTGACACAATTTAGGCCACAGTTGTCGTCGTAAAGTTAATCAAAATAGATGTTTAATTTCGAAAATCCTAGGAGAAAAGCCCAATCGTATTTAAGACTTCCTTCCGTTTCTGGGAGGTCTGTTAAAGCAACACAAACAACAAATGATAACAGCAAAAGTTTCCACTGATTCATTTTCTAAGAAACAGCTGCTGATGATTACTTAGGTTACAATAGGACAAGACAAGATTCTATGTGGCTACAAAACATTTATACCAGAAAGCGAAATTAATTGGGTGCTGACATCTCCACTATATCTGGCTTGTGGTTCAGCGTGAAGTCTCGAAAAGCGAGTTTTGAGACTCAAATTTCCTTATCATTCATAAAGAGCAAGGGAGAGTGACATAAAGTGAATTCATAGCTAGATCAGCTGGGAGCGATCCATACGAAGTCCTAGTGTACTTTGTCGTGTATTGCTGCAGAAATTGAAAGGAAGTCCTTCTTCCATCCTCTTTCCATTTCTAAAATTCACTTCACTGACTCTGTCATCTGTGTCAGTGCCTTTTTTTTTTCGGGGTTATTTTTTGTTTCTTTGTCGGTCTGTCTTGGCATGGCATGCCGCGGGACCTTCCCGAGCGACCGCATGCACTCTCGCAGGACCACTTAACCAAAATCCCAATTGCTTCCTCAGTCACATTGTTGCACTGTAGAATCCCAACAAAATATACCCAGATTAAACGACTTCCTTCGTTAATTCGAGTAATTTCTCGATCAACTGAGGACATGCAATTTCCCACTAATTCACCCTAAATAACTCGAATTGCGTTTCGTTTCCTCTGAGTGTCCTCGCTAACTATTGACGTCAATTTCAGTGTTCAAGCAACCGAGAAGTTTCAAGCAAGAGAAAAAAGAGTTACCACTGACCGTTGCGTACAGTAGACGCCGGTCTCATCAGGTCAGCAGCCATCTGATAAAAATTCTTCTCGAGGAGGGCCTGGGCTACAGCAATGTAGAGCTAAAAGAGATTCCCCAGTCCTCTGTGAACTCGAGGTAAGAAATGAGGAGAAAGAGTCTCGAGATAGTTGAAGAACAGTGAGTCTCAACACCAACCTCGTTCCCAGGCTCTTTTTACCAGGAGATGAAAGAGCCTGGGAACAAGGTTGTTTCGAGACCACTCAGCTTGAATTGTGCGATGATAACAGGCCATTTCCGAGATACCTGTTGCCTCTAATGCAAAACCCGCTTTCTTCTGAAAATGAGTTGTATACTCACATGTTTGTGTTTAGATAGTTCATAATGGATTATCCTTAGCGCCCTTAGCAATAAAAATATAGCAGCATTGACCAGCAACAACAAATTGAGACACAAGACATTAATCTGAACAACACTGGGAAACTAGTTGGACGCAACATAATTTCACAATACCAGCGACAACAACAGCGACAACAACGATAATAAATATTGATCACGATTACATAAGCATTCAGTCCACCAACACATTGTCGTCATGGGTACCAGTGAAATAATTACATTACACTAAGTAAGTGTAGATAATAAATCTTCCCATCTGTTTTAGGGTTACTTGTACACAGCACGTGTTAATCAACACAGAGGTCTGGATACCATTTTCGGATTCTGCGCATGAGAGATGTCAAGACATGGTTGATGTTGGGCCGCTGGGCATCACGGGAAGGCAAGTTGAGCCATGGGTCGCAACTTTTCATATAAATTTCTTGAACTGTTACATTTTTTTCTTCTTTAGGCCAAGCTGGTTCAACTCCAAAAAAGTTATCAACAGTGAGTGGACTGATCACCATATCCCACTAGACCATTGGCGCAGCCTTCAGCTTCCCACAGTTGGTCAGCAGTTTCTTAACGCCAGTACTGTCGTGCACGTGAACACCACGTGTAACGGGTGTATAGATCACGTGTTTTACCCGCCTCAGTGTGATCCAGTGGCAAGTGGAAATGCGAGTAGTTGTATTCTGTTGATTGCTGGAGTAAAAGGTGAGCAGTAGATCTCACTTGAAAGTCGCGTTATAGGTTGTAAGACAAGCAAAGGAGCCATATATCTGGCCGCTTTATCATTTCATGGCAAATCATTGGGAATGTCTCCACTACTGTCTTTGTCATTTCTCTCCTTCTCTCAGGTTTTGCAACACATGCATGATATCAGCACCTAAAAAGGCCAGGCAGGAATATGAATAAAAAAGTATTTATTGTTTTGTAGTTTTAGTATTCGAGACGTGTCGGCCATTTTGGATTACAACGGACGTCTTGTTATTTTCAGCAAATGAATTTTTCATGCAAAAAATACTCAAAGAAATAGGCTCGAAAAGAATTCTACTCGGTGATTCTTTGAAAAAGTACGGCGCGACAAGAGAATACGACATGAATCGAAACTGTACCAACCAATGGCTGTTTCACTGCTAGTACGGGTCGGCATCTTTTTCAATTTTGGTTGCCCACAAGTTAACTAGGTCCGCATTTCCGATCACGTGGCTACTGTACTGATAAGTATTAAACACTTACCACGTCTTCGTACCTTATCCAAACCCATTCTAATACATGGAAAGTAGTCTTCGTTTTGTAGAAATTGTCTCACCTGCTTGTCCTCCACACGGCAGATGAAGGTATCTGGGGTGACGTTTTGGAGCAGCAAATCGCCGCCCTCGCTCTGAACGTGTCTGTCGCTTGGCTTGGTTCTCACTTGCACAGCAAAGTAACAGATGAAGAAGCAAAGAGTCGCCCTGTTCTGTTTCATTCTTGGGAGCCTGACCCACTTTCAATGTCTGAAAAGTTCGTCAGAATTGCCTTTCCTGAATGCAGGTAAGATTTTACTCGTGGGTTTCTTTTTATAAGTCTAGTTTAATCTTGCAATTGAATTAAATGAAGACAAAATTCAGTTTGATATCATTTCAAGAAAGGTGAGTTTGCAGTTCAACCTGGACAATAAACTCTCTCACAAGAAAGTTTTTGCACTGGGCCTTGTTTCGAAAAAATGGCAAAGCGCATTTTCGGTAACAGGGTTAAATGCCTTAGAAAATTATTGTACTATATATATATATATATATATATATATTTATTTATTTATTTATTTATTTATTTATTTATTTATTTATTTATTTATAGATATTTATTTTAATATATTTTTCATTATTTCCAAATGGGAATAATGAACCAGTGGAACAGGTGTACCAGGAAACCAGGAATAAGTAGTGAGTCCCCTGTTTGATCACACACTTTGGTGACACCGCGGAAATACATTTTTCGGCCGTGCGGTCACCTTGATTTTGAGTCAGCGGTTATTGCACAAAACCGTGGATTCAAGTGCATATTTTGTAGTTAAATGTAACGCTCGTAAAACCTCAAGACTTAGCCAAGAAACTCAATAGTAGGACTCGATACTCAACTATAAGTTAGTTCAATACATTATTATAATGTAAGTTGCACGCAAGAAAAACGAGACTTGCACATGAAATTTTCACTTCGAATTATGAGAAGTTAGATATCCATGGCGGCGAACGGAAGTGACGTCAAGAACGTATTTCCGCGGTGTCCACTTTAACTGTTGTCCTTCTGTTCTTTCAGGTCTCCTTGGTATTCGTCCTCAGTCTCTTTCGTCAACCAGTCTACCGGCTGTGAGTCTCCCGTGTATGAGCTTCATAAATTTGCAGCGAAAGAAATCAAGGAATCGTACGCAGATATTTATCATTTGCTTCAGTTATTTTATCTCACAAAAGAATCTCTTGCTGAGATGTTTCACGACTATAACCAATCAGACAATCAAGTAATAGAAACTACTGTGTGTAATTGGCTCAGAAAATCACGTGACGTGTGGTTGCCATGGCTCCCGGCGTACGCACACAACAAGAGGACCGTCTTCATTGGAGGAATGTTTCCCAATTTGGCCGGGTCAGAGGCGGTGTGGACGAGTCCTGGGGACGAGGTAGGCGCACAAATGGCCGTGGATCATGTGAACGCCAATAAAAAAATCCTGACAAGTTACCAACTGAAGCTGTTTTCAACCTCCACTCAATGCAGAAGAGATTTAGTATTTCAAGCGTACGTGCATTATTTGAACCGTGAGCCGGCAGAGCGAGTTATTGGCATTCTTGGGCCCGCGTGCAGTAAAGCCACCATGCCAGTTGCTCAAGTCTCGTCGCTACGCAACACAATCATGATGGGTTATGCAGCAGATGACGTGTCACTCTCTAATAGGACGAAATTTCCGCTGTATTTTCGGACAGTGCCGACCATAGACGATTTTAAATTCGTTTATCTTTCGTTGTTCGAGGAGTTACGGTGGGCACAATGTGCCGCGCTACGTGAAACCAAGTATCCTGAAAAAACCGTCAGGTCGCGGACGAACTTTCTGACCAAAAATGGAATCAAAGTTTTGTCACGTGAGTTGTCAACCGTGAATGGCTTGGACCCTACGTCTTACGTCAGAGCGCTGAAGGAAAGTAAAATGACCGTAATCCTGTTGGACACCTACCCGACAACCACCAGGGCCATCATGTGTGAAGCATACAAACAGGTTCGTCAGGTTTGATTCCACAAGTTTTGTTTAGAAATTACCGAAGGGTGGAGGTTTCACCACTCAAACATGAATAAAGCAGTGAACGCCAGGGGAAAGAAAAAGTGAAAGAAATCTAAACTAATGTGTAAAGGCGAGGGGAGAGACGGGAAGAACATAATTAATAAGTGCAAGAGTGAGGTAAAATACAGGGTACCAGCTTTTGTGTCGTAGATATTAACGTCGCTCTTTCAAGTGTCTTTGGTCTTCTCTCATGTTTGCATCGGACATTAAATTTTTTTAACAAATGATGGCGTTGTTGTTGTTGATGTTGATAATGGCGATTATGATGGTGATAATGACTATATTGACCGTGATCATGTCGATTGTGATGATGATGTTGATAGTGGTGGTGATGATGGTGATGTTGATGATAATGGTGATGTGGATGGTGATAGTAGTAATGAAGATTATGGTGATGGATATGCTGATGACGATTATGACCGTGATGATCGCAATGATGATAATGGTTATGATGACGATGACGAATATGATAATAATGATGATGACGATTATGATTGTCATGATGATGGTAATGATAATGATGTTGACTAGATGAATGCAGTCGCCACCATTCCATACTGACAGATCTATTTTTGACGACGTAGGGTTTGACAGCCAGACATGGCTACGTATGGTTCTTGCTTGGTTGGTTAGACCAGAACTGGTGGGACACGGACTCCTTCAACGATCCCCAATACGCGGCCCCAGAGAATGTCCCGTGTGACAGCGAGGAAATGCATAACATGGTGGAGCAGGGTTATTTCTCCCTATCCCCTTCTTATTACGGTCACGAGAAACAAGAGATCATCAGCGGAAGCACTGTTCGACAATGGAAGGAAGAATATCAAAGAAAAACTAAGGAGGAGGTGAGAACGCTTATTAACTCTTTCAATCCTGAGCTCATAATACAAATTCTCCCAACCATTCAAGAAAAAATGTTTGAGCAATGTAATGAGAATTGATAGGCCAATCAGCTTTCATCTGAGCAAACTATCAAGTAGCAAATTTACCATACTGTTTGATATATCTCTCCTGAAAACTGAAGGAGAAAATTGAAAGTTGATCACTCTCAGGAGTGAAAGGGTTAATTAGTACAACAAGAGGTGATGAGAGGCAATTGTCCCTCCCTCCCTGATGCGTGTTTGGAAAGGCGGGCACCTGATCTGCTGTGCGAGCAAACTCACGGGGTTGATCTACAGGAAAAAAAATTATTTACCAAGTGATTATCTCATGTAATGTATAAGTCCATGCTTGGTTTTCGCTAAATTTGATAACTGACTATTTTACCAATATCCAATGCATTTAGTTGGTCAATAAGGCAAGTTTCATTTCTTCATGTGAAGCACCAATAATAGACAACGTGTTGACATGCGAACACCAAAGGCGCTGACCGTAGCTGCTTATGTCAAAATAAAATAAGAAGAAACATGTAGATGTCAAATCCCTCCCTTTCCCCCTCCCCCCCCCCCCCTTAAACACAAAAATGTCTCATAGTGATGAACTACCTTCATATGACCCTTTTTTCCCTTTCAGAATAAAACCGCGTCAGACTACGCCACGCTTGCTTATGACGCCGTTTGGGCCTACGCCTTTGCACTGGACAAACTTACTAAGAGCTACCCCCAGGGGCTTGACACGATGAATTCCAGAAACACTACAATGTAAGCACGCAATTAGAGTATTGTGATGCATATTGTATTAGTGTTATGTATTGTATTAGTGGGTGCTTTAGTGTTGGTGTTGGTCTGTTGTATGTTGTTGACTGATATTGTGTGGTGTAGCATTGTATTTTATGGTATGGTTTGGTGAGATGTAAAATGACTAACTCTACCCCTCATGTTGAGTTATATAACAATCCAAAGTTATTTGTGACGTAAGTGGTCACGTGGAACGTGCGAGAACAAGTACCCTAGCCGGTATAGTGGTATATCTGATATGGTGGTATAAAATGATATAATGTTGAATGCATGGCACGATGTTCCTTGGCATGGAATGTAAGTTGTGGAATAGAATTGTTGTGTTGTGCTGTGCTGTGCTGTGCTGTTGCATTGTATGGTAGCTTTAACTAATCTTGATTGGATTATTTCCAGGATGCTCAGAGATTATATTCAAAAAACTCATTTCTGGGGAGCTTCTGGCCACGTGCACTTCAGAAGTGCCGACCGTCAATCCAGCATTCTCGTCAAACAGAATTTTGCCACGTACTCAGTGGAGATTGGTGAATTTGTTCCCATCATCAACTCCAGCAACTCGGTCAGGGGAAAGTTGAAGTTAAACTTGCCTTTGATCAAGTGGGCTACAGGACACATAGCACGTGACAGCCTTGAAGGTTAGTATGAAATTTATTCGTGAAGTACGATATGAGACTGAAGGCTGACTATGAAAAGCTTGAATGATCTACTGACAAATGCGTAAGTTTTAGTTCCTTTCTGACACTTTGATGCACCTTACTTATCAGACCCCTCCAATAAAAAGCAGTGTGGTGCAGAAACATTAAGGAAAGCTCTGGACCTGACTTGTGCGGAGGCAACTGCGGTAGCCATTGTTATTGGTGTGTTCATATTATCTATTGCAGCACTTTCTTACTCCTACCATACCCCAACTTTCATTTTGTAGTAATCAAGATACACAATACAATACGTACGATCAAATGCAATGCACTACAACGTAATGCATTGTATTATAATGCAAGTCAGTGCAATACAGTGTAATGTAAAACAATGCAACACAACATAATACAATGCGTAGTCTGTGAACAGGCTCTCTCCCTCTACTTCAGCGGCGGAGGATCTGGGAAAGAGGTTGGCTTTCCTGTCATCGCCACAAATGTCATGATAATTGAAAAGAACGAAATATAAGGGGAAAAAAAGAGTCGAACTAGCGACCTAAAGATGACAATGCAACTCTAAAGTCCTCCGCTCTACCAACTGAGCTATCGAAGGATGCCCAAGAGTAGCAGGATTTCGTAATTGTTTGATTATAACTGTTATCGAGCACGGAATGCTCATTGCGCAACATAAACGGCGATATTATATTGTTTGTACAAGAAGTGACAATCCCATAGTACCCTCTCCTTCCACAATTTGATAATAATGATAAAAATAATAGTAATAGTAATTTTCTTTTTTTCATCTTCTCTGTATTATAAATTCACAACATATTTTGAGAGTATCTCACTGTTATTACATTTTGTCTTTCATGTAGGTGTCACGCTTGTGGTGTTGTTACTCGCCATAGTCATCTTCGTGTTGAAGAGGAGGTAAACCTTCCGACTTAATAGTTTAAAGAGACGCTTGTTATGGTCCCTGTGTTGTTAAACTGTCTTAATGACGTGTGTAAAGACGAAGAAAACTGTTTCCTTTCCCTTTCGTTCCTGAGAACTATCAGCTGTGATTTTCTATTTCAGTCTCTCACCAAAAATGTATATCAGTATGGAGAGCTCGGCAATCGATAGCTTATTTAGATAAATGTTCTAAAAATTCTCTAGATTCTAATTCTTCTCAAACAGCTATACAGGAAAAAGTAACTGCAGGTTTAAAATGTCCAATAGAAAATGTATTTCAAAACTCTCAAACACCTGCTGATCAGTTGAACTTGTAAAGAAATCTTTTTTTGAAAAATTCTAAAACTATCAACTAATGTTGAGATTTTGAAATACATTTCTATTGGACATTTTAAACCTGCATAATTTCATTTTTCTGACAATATATTATTGTTTATAAAATAACTATGATACTACGCGCTCCCTGATTGGCTAAATAACCGTGTTAGATGAGAGTATATTACACGCTGACGCGATACGCGATGTTTTTTACTTGGCTAATTATTTTATAAAAGAAATATATAACGTGTTCCCGTGTAATCTAGCCTCGTCTAAACACTCGGCGGCCTCGTGGTTTCCTTACGCTACTCTCGTGTTCTCCCAACTTCCCGCGTGTTTAGATGAGGCTACTATTTTACACGGTGGCGCGTTATATATTTCTTAATTATAACTGACTTCGTCTTTTGTACACTGTATACGTACTGTGCCCTGTTAACAAATTAATTTTCCATACACCGGTAAAAGACTGGTTCACACGACTCAAGCGTAAGCACAAGAACACACGCATGTGCAGTGCTTCGCTCATTATCAGCGCGCAGTCTGGGAACAAACATAGATCCCAAGATGGCCGACAAAAATTGTAATAACTAATTACAAATAATTCATGTGTCGTACCGGTTCACAGGAACGAAATAGCGACGCAAGCACGGAACAAAGGAAAACATTCCTTTTACTTGTGCTCGTGCTCTCGCTTGCGTCGTTCCGGTTCACCACTTGCGTCGCACGTGTGAGCCAGCCTAAAGCTTGTCGGTTTTTCCAGATATTCATCAAAGTACAAAACCACAAAGAACCGTCTGCGTGAGCTTGGCCTTTTGAATGGAAGTCGCTCTACCCATATATTTGCTTTGGACGAGTGGGAAATCCCCGCCGACAAGATTCTGTTGAACCGAAAACTTGGAGAGGGCGCTTTCGGTGCTGTATTTGGTGGCGAGGCCCTGGGAGTGATGGAGGAAGAAAAGCCTATACCTGTAGCTGTAAAAGCGCTCAGGACAGGTTCTACTGTTGAAGAAAAGGTATGATCTACTGCTATTCCCGTGCCGTAGTTTGATCACGTCCTGTGGCTAATCACGTGTGTAGAGGCATGCTGTAATGTTTAGAGACTGACCCGCCTCGATTGCGGGTCATTCCAACTTCTGTATTAATTAGGAATTAAAATAAAATAAAAGTGTAAAAAAAAGTATAAGCAAGTTCTCGTGTTTTTTCTTTCAGGTGGAGTTTTTAAGCGAAGCCGACAAAATGAAACAATTTTCGCACGACAACATCGTTCAACTGCTGGCCGTGTGTACTGTAGGCGAGCCTGTGTACATTGTAATGGAACTCATGATTCACGGTGAGTCTTTAAATCTCCGTCAACATTGTTTCCCTACTCAACCCGCCTACCTCCACCCCTCACCAGCACACAAATACACATAATTGCTTCTAAGGCTCTACCTTTAAAATGCAGCTTCATCAATTGAAACATTAGAATGCGCCGTTCTTCGATTTTGCGTAGCAAAATAGAGGAACTAAAAGTCCTCTTTGAAATTCATTATTTCCAGGTGATTTAAAAAGTTTCTTGCTGGCAAGAAGGCGTGTTATGAATCAACCGGGATCCCCAGAGGTCTGTGATCATTTTATATCAAATCATTTGTTGCTATTTGTCCTTGAACAAATCAAAACATTGACCATAATTCTGCTTTACCTCAGCTGGTTATTATTCATAGCTCTGTTATTTTCTGTCAGTCTTCAAACAACGGAGACATTCAATTTACGTATAGTTACGTTCGTGGATTAGAATATAGTACAGTTTAAAATATTGTGTATACTTATAGGTCTAGTTAAACCAAATCGTAGTTCTACTCCTCTATTACAGCTATTTATTAACAGTTTGAGTTGTAGTTAAAACTGTTGGCTACGCTGAGCACCACATCAATTCGTATGCGGGGCTAATATTTGTGTTACACGTGCAACAGGCGGATGAAGTGGTTCCACGGCGACTCACTGCCATGGCAATGGATATTGCGCGGGGGTTACAGTATCTCGCTAAGAACAAGTTTGTTCACAGGTAGTTCGTGCAGTAATTGTTTGTGTGTTTGTTCGTTTGAGCTAAACTTATAAACCACATTACCAACACAACCCCAACTAACACAACTACGGTGTAATAATCAGCTTGGTATAATCATGTGAGCTTAGAGTGTAGTGTAATGCAGTGTAGTGTAGTGTAGTGTAGTGTAGTATAGCCACTGTACTGTAGTTTAGTGTTGTGTTGTGCAGTGCAGTGCCATGTAGTAGTGTAGTTTAGTTTAGTTTACTATTAGTTTACTGTTAGTGAAGTGTAGTGTGTGTGGTGTAGTACAGTGGAGTTTAGTTTAGTGTTAGTTTAGTGTTAGTGTAGTGTAGAATAGTGTGGTGTAGCACAATATAGTAGTGTAGTTTAGTTTAGTGTTAGTGTAGTATAGAATAATGTGGTGTAGTACAGTGTGATATGATGTATATATGATAAACTCATATATATGAACTGCGGATAGGAATGAATAGTGAGTTTGATCATCGCAGTGAGTGAAGAAGAGATACTTAGTGGTGTGCAGCGTCGTAGAGTGTGCGTTGCTGAAATGTGCTGTAATGTACTGACAGTAAAGCAGTTGTAATGAAGTGTAGAATAGTATAGCAGACCCATATCATATGGTGCAGTATAGTGTCATATGAGGCGCTCCTGCGTCGTGCAATGTGATGACGTGCATTGTGGAATGATCTATGGAGCTTTCTAATATTGTATGTGGATGATGAGTAGTTTGATATATAGTGATGTGTTTGCTGATAGCATTTTGCACTTTAGGGACTTGGCATTAAGGAACTGTATGGTTGGTTTTGGTAATGTGGTCAAGATTGGCGACTTTGGCTTGTCTAGGCCACTGATAGGATCCGATTACTACCGCTACGAGAAAAAAGGTCAGTTTCTATGGAAACAGGCAGTCTTTATATACGTGCATGCCAAGAAAAAACGAATGCGTTCCACTAAAAGTGCGAAGAACAAAGAAACGGTAGCACATTTCAAAAATATGGCAAGACCGTTCGCTCGTGAGAATGGTGAACCCAGTGGCATTTTATTGCTTGCTCAGAGAAACGCTGATTCAACTACCAATTATCACTGCATCACCCATACATCTTCTTGAATGGCTGGAAAAATTTGTGTTTTAAGCTCAGGAGTGAGAAGGTTAAACTGTGAGTACTTTTCAACCATCAGTTTGCTCATTTTTTCCCTCAATAGTCCTTGTTATTCATTGCAAGCAAACTTGAACGACGTTTTTCCTTGTTTTGTTTCAGGAATGTTCCCTGTTCGCTGGATGTCCCCTGAGTCTCTAAGGGAGGGCATGTTCACTCGGTACACAGACGTGTGGTCTTATGGTGTCACGCTCTGGGAGCTCCTTACGTTTGGGGGCTTCCCGTATCAGGGTCTCTCAAACGCAGAGGTCTTGGAGCGAGTTTGTGGAGGCGAGACTATCTCAGTTCCACCTCAGTGCACATTTGAAGCGTGAGTTGTTGATTTGCTCTATTTGTTCAAATTGGACATTTACACTCAAGTCTTACTGACCCACCAACTGTGTCCTTTCCCCTTTGGACCTGATACTTAGGTCATCCCGGCAACATCTATCGCTAGCCACGAGTGGAGTGTTTTGGCTAGCCATATTGCTTTCCATATTCCCCTTCAAGCGCTTGTCGATTCGTTTTTGCAGAAAATCCGTCTGTTTTCGCAAGCTACCGGTCTACCGGATGCAGCCCCATCATGTTTACAATTACTTGATATCGAGTCATACTAAATTTTACCACATATGTACTTTTTGTTTTCTTCACATCCTTACAGTGCGAGCCTACTACGCATGTGTTGGAGCTGGGATCCTCTGGACCGACCATCTGCGGCGCGCATTGTCCAGATCTTGTCAGAAAGCCCGGAAATTATGCACGCATGCGTCGGAGTACCAGCCACAACTGTGGATGACGACAGTACTGGGAAATTTGACGCAACTCGGGTGCGAAAAATTACGGGAGCCCTGCACTCTTGAGAAGAGTCCCGGGAAGCGCACTTGTTGCCTTCACATATTCTGGCCTAAACGGCGATAAAATACATGAGACTTAAGCCCACATTGGTTGGGCTACGCTAACCACATAGTTCTTTTGCCGGAACATAAAGTAATATTTATTGACGTTTGTATTCAATTGTGTCCGCGTTATCAGTTAAAGTTACGTGGAAACCTTACATTTAGCCAGTTTAATGAAGTTATGACGTTTTTACATTTTTAACTTTGTTTTTTCATGACAAAGCCATGCAATGTGAGTGCTTTTTAAGACGCGTTACTTTGCTTTTTGTTCAAAGACGATTACGATAATCCTGGATTTGGTCAAAATTTTGTCTGTTAGTAAAAGTTCTGGATACTGGATTCTTTCTTTGACATAAAGTTGAAATTTGTTAACCTAATCCAAGCTCTTTGGTGGTTTTATGACCGAAACTTGGCATTTTATCCTTCAAGAAATTGACAAAATTACATGGCCTGCTAATACTGGAAACTTTTGTATTCTGAAAAAAGAGACGACAAGCCCTTGATATTTAACTGCACGTATCATAGAATAATCCACTTCAAGTATCAGTATAAATTTAGCAAAAATTAAATACAATTTTTGCAAAAACGTTAGCGCCCGCAATCATTATGCTTTGGTCTGCGGATTGAGGACACAGTATATGAAGTTCTACACAAAGGACAATTATGCATGTCTTCAGAAATGCGTTCGTGTTGACGATCAGATGAAATGGAACACTGTCATTACTCATGGACTTCACTCTACAACTTCTCCTCTTGCCTCGGCGTCCGTCATCTCGCCGGCTGGAAGGTGCTTTTCTTTGCTGTGAGTGCTATGTCCTTGCTAACGACCACGCTATACTTGCTTTATACCTGGGAAGACCAGAACAAAAGAACAACTCATGTCATTCGCAATAATTTTACACTCCCAAAACTGTTGCTCGTCCCAAAGTTACAACGAAGACTGTGGCTTCTGATACTTGTGCCGTCTGCACCGACCAATTTTGATCAGAGGAATGCCATTCGAAAAACTTGGGGCGACGCCGAACGTTATAAAACCAGCCATAAATATTTGAACGAAAACAACTGGCAAATAGTCTTCGTTGTGGGAAAGAAAAACGATTACCTCGATGCTGAAATCGCTTCTGAGGCGAGGAAGAATGATGACATTTTAATGGGAAAATTTCAAGATTCATACGATAACTTGGTTGTGAAGACTTTAACGTCATTTTCGTGGGCAGCAGCGGCAGTGAATTGCACTTACGTCCTCAAAGCTGATGATGATGTGTATGTGCATGTCCCAAGGCTGATCCAATGGCTCTCTAACCCCCAACTTCCCCTTCGTTTGTACGCGGGACAAGTGCATAGCAGTGCTTCACCTGTGAGAAGGACAAATTCAAAGTACTATGTAAGTGAAGAAACCTTTAGTGGACATCGCTATCCTCCCTATTGTGGTGGACCATTCTATATCCTTTCCTCTAATATCCTTGGAGACATGTTACGTGCAGCCAGGTATTTTAAACTTCTCACTATTGAGGATGCATACATGGGAATTCTAGCGGGATCACTTGGTGTTACCCCTGTGCATATTAGAGAATTTAGATTTTACTTTCCATTTAGTGAAACCGATTTTGAGGAATTTTCTGTCTGTGACTTTGCCAGCTTCCTTGCTGTTGGTCATCAAATGTCGACTACACTCATTCAAAATGTGCACATAAAGCTCAAAGCACTTGAGTCCTTAAATGTTGATGCTGGGTGTCACTGGAACAAATTCTATCTTCCAGGAATTTTGTGTAGTTTATCATACAGTTTGTTTGTGACTTTGTATGTTATCTATAAAAGATGTATTCAATCATAGACCTACCATGGAAGGTCAACTAATTTATGCAGTGTAATTTATATGACAGTGTAATTTATATTGAATGAATTAACCATGGTCAGGAAACATGGACGTATACTGTGCCAATTAAGTATTGTTATCTTCAAAGAAACTTACAAAAGAATGCTTGATTTTTGTGAGGGTTTTCAAGTTACAGTACCTAATACTAGTGATGTACCGATTGTCAATTTTAATCGACGATTGAAAGCTTTTAGCAATGCAACAATCAATTATGCTTGATGCATAACCGATTGTCATGAAAAAATAAATAAGTTGTTGCAAGAAGACTATGATACACATTTAACATTCTGGTGTGTCTTGTATTCAATATTATAATAGTAACAATACAATAATTTTTATTTAAACATGGTAAAAGTTTTAAGCATTGTTGCTTGGGGCTCAAAATGAATGAACAGGAAACAAGGACCACCACAGTAAAACTAAAACCAATCAACAATCCCATAATCGTTTATGAAATCACAACTGATTCCCAACACTGCCTACATATACATGGCCATAAATAATATTTTATGATCTAATGATACACAGAGTCTCTTCTATGATCAATGTTGCTATTAAAGGGCCCACTGTAGGGACAAAAAAGACAGGACCAAAAATATCAGTATAGCACCTGCTTACATAAAACAGGATCATTCATTTTCCTATAATATTTCTCAACAGTTAATGAGCTTTGCCATCACCCTATACTGAATCTGTTCTGAAGCTACATGTAACATCTTTCTGTTTGGCCACATTGAAGGCAGTATCACACCAGTAATGCCACATATGACACTAGTGTGATTAAGTGTGGCATCCAAATTTATAAATCTTGCAATGCTATTTATCTTAATTCCCTTCTCAACCACACATCTTTATTT
Organism: Plumapathes pennacea; assembly: GCA_964036295.1. Taxonomy (NCBI): domain Eukaryota; kingdom Metazoa; phylum Cnidaria; class Anthozoa; order Antipatharia; family Myriopathidae; genus Plumapathes; species Plumapathes pennacea. Next base: position 23,974,856 of record OZ038463.1, on the reverse strand, counting down.
GCATAAAAAACACCTGATACATAAAAGTGTAGTAATGATTATTGTCAAAATGTTATTAACATGTATAAAATCAGAATATTTCACTGTATTCAGCTATATACATGTATGGCACTAAGTGATAAGTAATATTCAACAAATTGACACTTTACATTGGGGATGTGATCGTTTAGATGAGAGTAGTCTCCAGAAGGACTGTAGTAGTAGTAGTGGTAGTGGTAGTAGTTGTTGTTGTTGTTGTAGGGTATCATTTTCAGCATTTTAGTCTGAATAGGGTATCGATTTAGGATCAGAGATTTTGATATTTGGTCTGAAATAGAGTCGAAAATTGTGCATTTTGGTCTAAAATAGGCTGTTCATGCTCCCTGGTTCAAACCATTTGCCATATTGTAACCTGCAATAAGGTCCTCCTTTCCCTCCCCAGTGGCAAAAAATATAAATGGCCATGAGATACTGGGGTCCCCTCCCCAGTCTCTCATGGCCATTTCGCCACCAGGGAGGGAAAAGAGGGTCTGATCGCAGGTTAGCCAGATTGACACTTCTTGAGCATTTAATCTCGCTCGACTAGACTAAATGTTTTACCAAAGCTAGGCTGTTTCAAAAATTTGTGCTTTGTCTTTGATAACTTTTTTTTCGCACTCGTTTTTTAAATATAACTTGCAAAACTTTTGTGCGAGTAAGCCATGGCTTTTTTGAAAAGCTGTAATGCTAATTGGGATAAATTCTGAAAAAGAAAAACTTTGAGCACAAAGTATGTAATTAATGCACAGTAATGTACATGTATCAGTTTGAGAGATCTTTATACTTTTTATGGCACTACTTTCATAAACTGTATAGTTTAGATTTTGCATCTTCTGAGCCCAAAAATGTGAAAACAATTGATTGTACAGTAATTCATCCGAATGTAGTTTCCATGGTATCATTAACTTTTAACAAACACTTGGATATAAACCAAAACCAAAGTAGTTAAATCGCCAATCAAAGAATTTGCAAGAAAACACTTTCAACCAATCAGAAGCCTTGGTAGTTTGCGTTTGGTTTTAATTTGAAGAAGAAATCCCCCACTGGTGGTACTCCAAAATAATAATATAAGGTGTTTCGACGCCATTTCAGACCCTTATTCCAAATAATATATAATATCGTAAAAAAAAAACTTTATACCGGGAATCTGACACAATTTGAAGTACTGGGAATACTAAAAGGACGTCTGAGATATTTGTCTTGCATCAATCTCTTTTTCGTTGGTTACGTTTTTCAAGGTTTGTTTTGTTGTTATAGCGCCATAAATATTTATACCCATTAAATGAAATCTACATTTAATTATTGCAGACCAGACTCGTGTCTTCAAGCGAATGAAGCCTCTCCTATTTGAACTTTCAGACTTGATTGCTGCCACGCAAAGGGACAATTCACAAGACATTACACGTATTGCTTCTAATAACAGCAAGTTTGCGGCAGCGAAACCACATGTTATGGCAAAATATGTAATCATATCTTTTTATTTGAGGTCTATTTACGTGGCTTATATTATTCCATTGCGGTTTTAAATCTTTATAGTAACGATGAAAATTCGCACCTTTCCAGACAGCATTTAATTTCCGTGTATAATAAACATGCAAATGAAACTTATCCATTTTTACACAAGAAGCAACTTTTGAAAGTGTTTTTTGTCGTCTTAGGGCATGGAAACTTACCGAAACGTAATTTTGACTTCTCCTTATTCTTAGTAAGGTTAGACTAACAGTGACCGACTGAAATTACATCCATGAACTACAAGCACTAGCAGGTGGCAAAAATTGAATGGAAAAATAATTAATTTGGCCGATTGGAAGGCGCAAAACTAGACAAGTCATTTTAATTGATGATCTCGCTTGCATAAACAGATGCATATATATATATATATATATTTTTTTTTTTTTCTTCTTTTTTTCCTTCGCAGCAGAACTTGAGACGACGTGAAGTAAATAGGTTTAGCTCACTTCCGCGTTTCGAATATGATTTATGGCGTTGTGTCAGGCCCAACGGTTTGTTTCTTGCTAGATACCGCATTACTACCCATCCCATCGTCTGACAAAGCCAGATTCTCAAGCCGGCGCGCCAATTCTTCCGCGTCGCTAGAATGAACTTTACGTAACCGTGCGTTCCAAGGCAGAAATGTCGCACTTTTCACACGGCGACTCTCTTTCACTTTCACAGACCTCACGGTGAATGTTGCCGAGGAAGCTCTTGTTACAGACAATGCAGACTTGCCTTTGTAGTCTTTGCTATTGTTATTGACTTCATCTTTCTCCTTGTCCTCGCCGTAAAAATACCGTTTTAAATCGGTGTCTGTAAGGACTGGCTGAAGGAGTAGAGTATCATGCTGTTCGCGTGGAAAAAACACTCTGTTATTGGCTGCCAGTTCAATGTTGTGCATCCAGCGGTGTCTTTGCAAGTTCGAAGCACACTTTAAAAAATACACATTTGCTTTCGTGACAAGTTTGAAGCGAAGACTATACATTCTGCGTTTGACAACAACGCAGTGTGCGCCAGGAGTGATAGGGATTTTTTCGTAGCATTCGGCGAAATTGTTTTTTACGTCTTCGCTTTCATCATCGTACAAGAAGATCGTGTTATTTCTCAGCATCCCCCAGTAAGCCTCCCAAACTTCGCCTTTTCCTTGCCTTTTTTTCACGCTGTCTTCGTAATAAACCTCTCACTCCATTTCTAGTAGGACAATTCGTGATTGAGAAATTAGCTAAAAATGAATATAGATTCTATTACACCTGACGCAATGTAGCTCTCGCGCATGCGCGGGCTTGGGTACAGTTTTGGAGACCATTAAGAATGTCAATGAACTTCAAAATAAAGAACCGCTTCAAATACAAAGGAACTTCGAATTATTACTTTTTCCCTCCGGAAGACGAAAAGGCCGGAATGGTGATAGAAAAATCGAACTCGAAAACGTCGACTCAAAAGAAATCGGGATTTTACACGTGTTTTGCAAGTTGGACTATTTCGGCGCCCAAATGGTTTGTGGTTGAGAGGGCTAGTTAAACATTTAAAAGTGCTGACTCTCCTAACCTTCCCTGGACAAAATGTATGAGTAGAGTTAGGGGAATTGACAGTCTGACCAGCTCGAACCCAAGCAAGAGATCCAACTGCCATTTTTTCCACACTCAACTATTCATAATATTATAATGCTTGTATCGAAAAGAGAACTTGCACAGTACTCGCGCGCAATCTGAACGGTGTCTCCGACTTTGTGTAGTTACATATCACGTACGTTTTCAAAACCCTCGACTTTAGAACCGTCGGGCAAAAAACTTGTTTTTTAAGTCGTCGTTTTAGAAAGGCGGAAAAGCTTAAGAAAACTTTCAAATGGAAACGAGTTAATTTGGATAAACGGACGGAGTCTTTTATAACTGACAAGAAACATACACGCTTTACCTGTCGAGATCTTTTATGGCGACGAAATATATACAAGAACACATTTCTGTTATTATTTTCGGGGGATTTTCTGTTCAGCGTGCTGGGAACTTTTATTTTGCTTTGTATTTTTAAGAATTTAATTATACCTAACCAATACAAATGTGTGTTGTTGTTGTTTTTGTTGTTGTTTTTTTGTTTTTGGGGGTTTTTCTTTTGTTGTTTGTCTTTTCTTTTTTTTTTTTTTTTTTTTTTTTTGTAGAATTGTTTTCTTATGAGACGCTTAACGCGAGCGCTCGCTATAAAAGGGAGAGCCCCGTCTCCATCAAACATAAAATTTGCATAGTTACAGCTGCACGTGCATCAGAAAGTGTTCAAACACTTGCTCTTTTATTACAAAGTTTAACTCTGGCTTCCAACCCCAAAAAGCCTCAGTTTGCAATCTCCAGATAAAACCACTACAACGTAAATTTCAACATGAATAATATTAAGTTGAGCTTTAGTTTCGCTAAAACTAGAATTTGAAATTCGCGGGACTTTAGTGCCGTAGCCGCACGTGCTGAATATTTAATGTGATTTGCAGTTCAGGAAAAGAGGGTCTGATCGCAGGTTAGCCAGATTGACACTTCTTGAGCATTTAATCTCGCTCGACTAGACTAAATGTTTTACCAAAGCTAGGCTGTTTCAAAAATTTGTGCTTTGTCTTTGATAACTTTTTTTTCGCACCCGTTTTTTAAATATAACTTGCAAAACTTTTGTGCGAGTAAGCCATGGCTTTTTAGAAAAGCTGTAATGCTAATTGGGATAAATTCTGAAAAAGAAAAACTTTGAGCACAAAGTATGTAATTAATGCACAGTAATGTACATGTATCAGTTTGAGAGATCTTTATACTTTTTATGGCACTACTTTCATAAGCTGTATAGTTCAGATTTTGCATCTTCTGAGCCCAAAAATGTGAAAACAATTGATTGTACAGTAATTCATCCGAATGTAGTTTCCATGGTATCATTAACTTTTAACAAACACTTGGGTATAAACCAAAACCAAAGTAATTAAATCGCCAATCAAAGAATTTGCAAGAAAACACTTTCAACCAATCAGAAGCCTTGGTAGTTTGCGTTTGGTTTTAATTTGAAGAAGAAATCCCCCACTGGTGGTACTCCAAAATAATAATATAAGGTGTTTCGACGCCATTTCAGACCCCTATTCCAAATAATATATAATATCGTAAAAAAATGGCTGGTGGTAGTTGCTTTATACCGGGAATCTGACACAATTTGAAGTACTGGGAATACTAAAAGGACATTTGTCTTGCATCAATCTCTTTTTCGTTGGTTACGTTTCTCGAGGTTTGTTTTGTTGTTATAGCGCCATAAATATTTATACCCATTAAATGAAATCTACATTTAATTATTGCAGACCAGGCTCGTGTCTTCAAGCGAATGAAGCCTCTCCTATTTGAACTTTCAGACTTGATTGCTGCCACGCAAAGGGACAATTCACAAGACATTACACGTATTGCTTCTAATAACAGCAAGTTTGCGGCAGCGAAACCACATGTTATGGCAAAATATGTAATCATATCTTTTTATTTGAGGTCTATTTACGTGGCTTATATTATTCCATTGCGGTTTTAAATCTTTATAGTAACGATGAAAATTCGCACCTTTCCAGACAGCATTTAATTTCCGTGTATAATAAACATGCAAATGAAACTTATCCATTTTTACACAAGAAGCAACTTTTGAAAGTGTTTTTTGTCGTCTTAGGGCATGGAAACTTACCGAAACGTAATTTTGACTTCTCCTTATTCTTAGTAAGGTTAGACTAACAGTGCCCGACTGAAATTACATCCATGAACTACAAGCACTAGCAGGTGGCAAAAATTGAATGGAAAAATAATTAATTTGGCCGATTGGAAGGCGCAAAACTAGACAAGTCATTTTAATTGATGATCTCGCTTGCATAAACAGATGCATATATATATATATTTTTTTTTCTTCTTCTTTTTTCCTTCGCAGCAGAACTTGAGACGATGTGAAGTAAATAGGTTTAGCTCACTTCCGCGTTTCGAATATGATTTATGGCGTTGTGTCAGGCCCAACGGTTTGTTTCTTGCTAGATACCGCATTACTACCCATCCCATCGTCTGACAAAGCCAGATTCTCAAGCCGGCGCGCCAATCCTTCCGCGTCGCTAGAATGAACTTTACGTAACCGTGCGTTCCAAGGCAGAAATGTCGCACTTTTCACACGGCGACTCTCTTTCACTTTCACAGACCTCACGGTGAATGTTGCCGAGGAAGCTCTTGTTACAGACAATGCAGACTTGCCTTTGTAGTCTTTGCTATTGTTATTGACTTCATCTTTCTCCTTGTCCTCGCCGTAAAAATACCGTTTTAAATCGGTGTCTGTAAGGACTGGCTGAAGGAGTAGAGCATCATGCTGTTCGCGTGGAAAAAACACTCTGTTCTTGGCTGCCAGTTCAATGTTGTGCATCCAGCGGTGTCTTTGCAAGTTCGAAGCACACTTTAAAAAATACACATTTGCTTCCGTGACAAGTTTGAAGCGAAAACTATACATTCTGCGTTTGACAACAACGCAGTGTGCGCCAGGAGTGATAGGGATTTTTTCATAGCATTCGGCGAAATTGTTTTTTACGTCTTCGCTTTCATCATCGTACAAGAAGATCGTGTTATTTCTCAGCATCGCCCAGTAAGCCTCCCAAACTTCGCGTTTTCCTTGCTTTTTTTTCACGCTGTCTTCGTAATAAACCTCTCGCTCCATTTCTAGAAGCCATCTGCGGTTTGGTGTCACTCTGCCAAGTCAATAATCCGGACAGTTCGTTATTGAGAAATTGAATATGAATAAAAATGAATATAGATTCTATTACACCTGACGCAATGTAGCTCTCGCGCATGCGCGGGCTTGGGTACAGTTTTGGAGACCATTAAGAATGTCAATGAACTTCAAAATAAAGAACCGCTTCAAATACAAAGGAACTTCGAATTATTACTTTTTTTCCTCCGGAAGACGAAAAGGCCGGAATGGTGATAGAAAAATCGAACTCGAAAACGTCGACTCAAAAGAAATCGGGATTTTACACGTGTTTTGCAAGTTGGACTATTTCGGCGCCCAAATGGTTTGTGGTTGAGAGGGCTAGTTAAACATTTAAAAGTGCTGACTCTCCTAACCTTCCCTGGACAAAATGTATGAGTAGAGTTAGGAGAATTGACAGTCTGACCAGCTCGAACCCAAGCAAGAGATCCAACTGCCATTTTTTCCACACTCAACTATTCATAGTATTATAATGCTTGTATCGAAAAGAGAACTTGCATAGTACTCGCGCGCAATCTGAACGGTGTCTCCGACTTTGTGTAGTTACATTTCACGTATGTTTTTAGAACCGTCGGGCAAAAAACTTATTTTTTAAATGAAAACAAGTTAATTTGGATAAACGGACGGAGTCTTTTATAACTGACAAGAAACATACACGCTTTACCTGTCGAGATCTTTTATGGCGACGAAATAAATACAAGAACACATTTCTGTTATTATTTTCGGGGGATTTTCTGTTCAGCATGCTGGGAACTTTTATTTTGCTTTGTATTTTTAAGAATTTAATTATACCTAACCAATACAAATGTGTGTTGTTGTTGTTTTTGTTTTTGCTTTTTGTTTTTTTGGGTTTTTCTTTTTTTTCTTTTTTTTTTTTTTTTGTAGAATTGTTTTCTTATGAGACGCTTAACGCGAGCGCTCGCTATAAATGGGAGAGCCCCGTCTCCATCAAACATAAAATTTGCATAGTTACAGCTGCATGTGCATCAGAAAGTGTTCAAACACTTGCTCTTTTATTACAAAGTTTAACTCTGGCTTCCAACCCCAAAAAGCCTCAGTTTGCAATCTCCAGATAAAACCACTACAATGTAAATTTCAACATGAATAATATTAAGTTGAGCCTTTAGTTTCGCTAAAACTAGAATTTGAAATTCGCGGGACTTTAGTGCCGTAGCCGCACGTGCTGAATATTTAATGTGGTTTGGAGTTTTCCTCAAAATGAATACTTTGTTCGTGAAAGGTCGTAAAGCATTCCTCATTTTGTTTGTGGATGTTCAGATAACCCAAGAGAGAATGTGTTGAATAATTTAATTTTTTAACTAACAACAGTAGGAGCTCTTGTCTCGGCCCCTCTGTCAATCACAAATGAGTCACATCTTCCCTAGGAAGCACTCCTTTTATAGCGAGTGGTCGCGTTTAAGTGTGTATTAGTACGGCCGTATATTTGTATGAATCCTATAGTATTAACTGAACTTTATAAACTCAGTTTAACTGACAAGGACGAGTACAAATATAAGCAGAAGTACACAAGTTGTATTTTATGCAAATCCCTCGGTAACGTGCAAATAGGGTGATTTTTTGTTTTTCCTTTATCAGCGTGTAACAATTAAAGGCCTGTTTTGGTACCCAACACGAAGAAACATAATAAGTTGGCAGAAAAATAGTTAAATAGCTTTCTTCCTTTTTCTTAGACCAAACGAAGTCATATTCTCAGCGTTGTGGTTAAAACTAAGGGGTCTCTTTAACAACTGACCACAAGCGGTTTCCACAGTGTCACACTTCCTGAACTAACGACATTATGTTTTGTCCAAGAAAACAAATGCGGTAGCAGTTAGCGATAAGGCGATGATGTGGTGACGTTTTAAAAGCATTATTATCGCCGGCCTAAATGCTCTGTCGACTGGTACACAGAACCATATGGAAATAAGCAAACGCCGGTATCATTAATGTGGCGCAGATTTTAGGATACACATTAACTTTGATTTCAATCCGTGCTATTCGTTACAAGACAGTTTACTAATGGGCTTTGGAACTGTGCTATGATTTACACAGAAAATATGTCGCCTATACATGTAAGCGGATGGTGTACGAGACTTGACATCCCGACTTTTGGGGGTTTGCGGTGTATAAAATGCTGCGTACCTTTGTTCTATATCAGAGACTGTTTTTAGCTGTCACAATCAGAAGATAGAAAATGGTAAATGTCTTTTTCCTCTGACAGAGAATTAGGCAGTAGTTGGTCAATCTTACTACACGATAGTCACTTTCACTGTCACTTGTGCCGCCCGCACTTCATAGATATGTGCTTTATCATATAAATAAAAATATGTAAATTATATCATCATACGTACAAAGTTTTCATAACCATACGAAGGAAATTCACTTGTGTCAGCCCGGAGAAGTGCTGTGTTTTCCTTCGTTTCCTTCGTTTCCAGCTGTTTTACTCTTCATCATGTCAGTGTTTATAAATTCAAACAATCAGATACCAGAATAACGCTTGTAAACGTTCTGTTATGTCGAGTGTACTTTTGTTTGGGTTGATGTGTTCTTTTTCTTCCTTTCATTATCTGTTAGAGACTTTTCACCCATTGCCAAATGAGAATTATCTAAACTGACAAATGACACTAAATGTGACCACTCAAACCACAGCTCTCTATGAATTCATTGTATGAAATAGCTGCAGTATAATTGTTGTTGTTGAAAATATTATTTTTCTGTAGTTCTTTTAGCGTTTTTAATATTTCAAATCGAATTTTAACATGACAGTAAAATTGGCTGTAATGTATACACTTTTCCTCATTCCTTCTCAGTGCGGTCTTATTCTCAACTTTATCTGAGTGCAACAAATTCTCCGGCTTGGAACCAGGACGTGATCTGGCTTCTAAACAGGTAATTAAATTGAACGTATCTACGTCAAAGGGTTTTTGTCTAATCGAAAGAATGCGCCTCGGACAAAAACGCGTTGAACAAAATAACTGCAGCTATTGGCTTAAATTTATTCTCCTTGCGTATTGGCAATTTCCGGGTTAAAGTTCCTCTTAAAAGATGTAAAAATAACCGCTACCAGAGATCCTAACCATTGCCAGAGGAAAAAGATTTACCTTGTCGCGCTTGCTATTGGATAAACGAGATGTTTCGCAGTACTCTGTCGTTTACCAGATCGAAATCAGTTCAGCGGCTGAGTATCATACAGGAAATGAGCAGCGAGGAGTTTGTTGATACGCATTCCTCTTCACAGGAACGCAGACTGGAATACAGAAAAGCGAAACTTGTACAACAATCTTCCCGACAGACGCACTCGTTTAGTGAAGCTTCGGGGTCCTTGCCAACCAAACCACTTATCTTGCCGACAATTGTGAACACTGAGGAACTAGTACCATGCGAACGAAGGTGCTTTAGTGATGCCAACAGAAATGCAGTGAACAGTGAGAAGCAAGAAATCAAGCTTCCAGATTTTGGAGCTCAATCCAAGAAATATCAAGTTTGTGCCTCAAAAAGAGGTTTTACCGATGCATCAGAAAAGGAGTCGCGCATTCTAGCCTCGTGGCTTCAGTTTTTTGGTTAATGTAAAACTATTTTGCTTTCTGAAATCTGTTCGATGCATAAAGTGACACGGCGGATTCATCAGTGTGAAAAAGTGACTTTCAGATATATTATGCAACTTTATATGTTCGGTTAAAATAGACGTTAAGAGATTGTTGTTTTAACATATTAAAATAAGTTTTAACGTCAATTAGTGGCCACACCGAATTATCGGTCCGATTTCCTTTACCAAACCCTTCAAAGAACACCAAGTTACAGATGTATAGTGCAGTATTCAGTTCAGCTGGCTGATATTTCCAGCTACTCCTTCTGTGCGTTCATTATGCAAATGTATAAGCTCACAATTATATTCGAAAGCATTGAAACAAAGCATAAAAGAGACGTTTGATGTGCGGCTTGCTTTTTTATAGGGTTTAGAATAGAGCTTGGAATGCTCTAAATGTTTAAAAGCTTTTGTTTGTCTGTTTTGGGGTGCTTTACTTGTGTTATTTCAAGCATCTTGGGGCCAATTCAATAAAACATTTTTGAAGTGTATTTTTGCAAGTTTTGCAAGTGGTTGTTTTGTAGTATTGTGGAGACTTTCAGCTAGATTAGAGTCCGTTTAGTTGTGTCAGAATAATGGTCCAACTTGTAAAATATACGTGCAAATGTTTATTGAATTGGCCCTTGGATACAGCTACCGTGTGGCATGAAGTTTTCGCGGAATCTAATTTTCGCGAATTTTGCGAATTTCCAACGGTCCACGAGAAATAGATCCCGTAAATTTAAACTCCTACGAAGGAAGAAATCCGGGAAAATTTGCTATATTTATTTAGATTGCTGACTTTCATTTAAATTTGACTGCAAACAATATTACGATCTTTTTGAACAGGAACTTGCCCGAATACGTGAATTATTGTTCCCAGAAGTAAAATCTGAAATCCAAATTGGCGAAAATATGTTCCCGCAAAACGCAAAAAAAATTGGCAATCAGCGAAATTATACTCCCGCGAAACTTTCATGCCACACGGTATAACTTATACAACTGTAGGTTGTGCGCGAAATACGAAAAGTGCACGTCTCAGCGAACAAAGTGACTACATATACTTAGCTATATACTTAGACTACATATAAGCGCGTTCCTTGAGATTTCACGGACTCAAGCAGATCGTTCGAGAAAGCGGGGTTCTACCGGTTACGTTAGAGCTCAAAGCGCTCTTTTAGCACGCTCGTAGCACACTGCGCCTTCCAAGCGTTTTCTGGTCACACCGGTGCAGAGTGCCAACATGCTAAACTAATAACAGGCGGCCCAAGCTTCTGGGGTTATTCCGCTGATAGTTCGTGGGCGCAACATGATGGCGGTTGGGTTTAAAAGAGTTGTGATGTTGAAGTAATCTATGTCGACAGAGTTCACCAGGGGGTTGAAAATCCATTGTAACGGCTGAACTTTGAATTTCGATGATGTGTGGCGGTTCGATTATTTTTAATGGTTCCTCCCACTAATAACAATGTCAATGGCCCTGGAACCCGTCCAGTTAAGCAGAAGACACAAATAAACCAGGTCAGTGTGTTTAAGTTTCATTTTATTTGTTAAAGTCCGTGTTGTGTGATCGAGTGAAAAAATCTCCACACGCCATCAAGTTGCGCCTGCGATCTGTCAGCGGAGTCACCCACCCTGTGATCGTGCTAATGAAGTAAACAATGGCCTAATGGCGCTCTAAAAGCAGAATTTCATGTTCGGTTTCAAACTCCACGTCGGTACAAAGTATTATACGACAGAAGAATTTAAAATTAACAGTTGGCGAATGAAGCAGTTTGCTTTCTTTATCGAATCCGAAGAAAACGCTGATTCCTGTTTTTGGTCAAGCAACTCGTCTCAGTCATGTGGGAGCTGAGAGAGGCGGAATGGCGAGAAGACCGTGGGGTTTAACACTGACTATTTCATAAATCAAGAGACAAGTGGGAAACAATCCTGAACAGTTAGCTTGTTCTTTTTGCGAAGACACGACAACAATAGACGTTCCGAGTAATTTAAAGCGACGGCACGATCAGAAAAGCGTCACAGAAATTAAATATCCTGGCTTGTCAAACTAGTGTGCACACCATTGGTTGTTCTGATGCTTTCACTTAAGCCGTGTTTATTTAGCATGTTTCTACAGCTTGCTCAGGAGGTTGTTAAACAGCACGCTGCGGTCTTTGTGAAGTTTGTTTCTTGCAAGGGCCATATTTTCAGCACGCTAAAAATTTCATTTTCTGCCGGTAGACATTGCAATTCACTGACGAGCGCTTCAGTTTTAGTGTAACATGCAAGGGAGTGGAGTTGTTTGAATCTGTTCGAGATAGCGGGGGGTTCGAGTTAGCGGGATTCTTTAAATTGTAGTTATTCAGTCTAAATTAGGCCTTATTTTATCGACGTATTTATCATCTATACTTCACAGGACTAAAGGCCGAAATTATTGAATGTCTTTGCAAAAATCTGTAGAGAACACGTGCGAATATAGATGTTCATATTACATACGTTTTACATATATTTGTTTTTATTATTGGGGAACTGACAGCCAAAAGCTTAAATTGCTTGGAACAGCTAAAACTAGTCTATTACATATACTTTGAAGATGAACACTTTTACATAATGATATTATTGAATACAAAATACTAAGCTATGGCGGTCTACATGATCATAACTAAACTGGCTGCATATGGAAACTTCTCGTACAAACTGTACGTGCTATTGTGTGACATGCTCGCTTCGCCTTGGCTAATGGGCTTGTCGCCGAAAATTTGAAAAGGCTGAGGCCAAGTTCATTTTTAACATGAACGTGGCCCAATGTAATTTCCGTCACGTCTTTGAACCTCCAAATTTCAAATGTTCTCGAAATATCTGGCCTTGTGTATTTTATTTTGTTTAAAATTCTCCTAGTTACATCGTAAAAGAGCCGAAAAGTCACGACGTTAACCAAGCCGATTAGTAGGAAGATACAGTTTCATTAGGCTCGTTTTGAATAATTTAACCTCATTAAATGTACAAAAGATGTACGGAGAAAATGCTCACGAAGAAAATAATAACAGACTTCCAACCTTTTTCATTCATAAACTGCTATTTCACACAGAACCACAAGCAGGCCAAGGTATCCACATCCTGTCACTTTGTTCCATTAGCTCTGGAGGGCTTTTAAAGCCTCAAGACTGAAATGTTTCGGCCGCCTTTTAAAAGTGAAAAGAATAAAAAACCGACAAAGCACAACCAATTAGTCCATACTGTTATTTGAAAGGTACTTACAGTGCACTATTTTTAATTCCTATGTTAATTTATACAAAGTAACAGTCACGCAGCCAGAAGATCAAGTCAAGTCGAAATATTTTTTTTAAATTGTATATAATCGTCCTCGATCATCAATATCCATATACTCCTATTGTTTTGCACACTGTCAGGCGTATTATCGCTTGCTGAGTGTGTTAGTGCCACCATAGGCAAAAGTGTTTTCCTAGTTTAAGTTCTTGTAGTTAATTTATGTTGTGCTTCATCGGTCGTTCAGTTTAGTCTTTATTTCAAGTAGTCTGCATTTAGTGTTCTAGCCTCAATATCAAGTTCAGCATCTGGTTCTTTGTTCATAGTTCAGCATTTGGTTCTTTTGTTCAAGTTTACTACTTAATGAAGCTCTCTTAGCTTGTGCTTTAGTTCAACTACAAGTAGTCGTCAGTTTTCCTAAGTGTACTCGGAAATAATTTCCGCGATTTTGCACAACGATAATAAACGACAGCATTTCCATCAAGTTGGACGACGTTGTCAACTATTATTTTAACCAAGTCAGTGGATCTTTCTCGATCAAATGGAAACAAGTTCCGCCCACACCGCTACAGAGTGTGAGAACATCTTGGTTTACCATATTACCTATAATCAACGTAACATTTGAACTTTTTACAGTCATATTCAGTTTGCAAAAACTCCAATCAAATTACTGCTTGGGTCCGCAGATCGGCCGATGTTTTTCAGCAAGACCTCGTCTAATACCAGCTTTGGAACTTCTCGAAGGTTCTATCATAAATGTGTCCAAACTGTCCAACTCGGTCCAATCCAAAATACTGTATGGCTATTTTTGTTCCTGTGGGGAAAAATCGAGAAATTATCCCGAACAAAATTAGAATAGGTTCAGAGAATGATACAATTTCTAGCTCAAATTCGGATTGACGTTGAACCCTCCTTTACGCCCTGTACAATTATATAGACTCGTTCTGGAGACTTCCAATCTCTACTGAGAATGAATAAGATGATTTCCAATGAAATCTCTCAGACTAGTGTTTTTTTTTTCTCTCTCTCTCTCTTCTCATTTAAGGTTAAAGTTTCCAATCCGTGAGTGGAACTGAAGCACTTCTTTTACGGGCATAATGTAAAGTTTGCGTGTTGTTATTTTACGTTTGTCGCCATGTCAAGCTATAATTGAGTTTGGAGGAAAAACACAAAAATTCTAAATTCTAAAAGGCATACGTTTGCAACTATTATTTTAACCAAGTCAGTGGATCTTTCTCGATCAAATGGAAACAAGTTCCGCCCACACCGCTACAGAGTGTGAGAACATCTTGGTTTACCATATTACCTATAATCAACGTAACATTTGAACTTTTTACAGTCATATTCAGTTTGCAAAAACTCCAATCAAATTACTGCTTGGGTCCGCAGATCGGCCGATGTTTTTCAGCAAGACCTCGTCTAATACCAGCTTTGGAACTTCTCGAAGGTTCTATCATAATGTGTCCAAACTGTCCAACTCGGTCCAATCCGAAATACTGTATGGCTATTTTTGTTCCTGTGGGGAAAAATTGAGAAATTATCCCGAACAAAATTAGAATAGGTTCAGAGAATGATACAATTTCTAGCTCAAATTCGGATTGACGTTGAACCCTCCTTTACGCCCTGTACAATTATATAGACTCGTTCTGGAGACTTTCAATCTCTACTGAGAATGAATAAGATGATTTCCAATGAAATCTCTCAGACTAGTGTTTTTTTTTTTTTTTGTTTTTTTGTTTTTGTTTTTTATCTCTCTCTCTCTCTTCTCATTTAAGGTTAAAGTTTCCAATCCGTGAGTGGAACTGAAGCACTTCTTTTACGGGCATAATGTAAAGTTTGCGTGTTGTTATTTTTCGTTTGTCGCCATGTCAAGCTATAATTGAGTTTGGAGGAAAAACACAAAAATTCTAAATTCTAAAAGGCATGCGTTTGCCCGTTGTGCGTCACTTGCGTTTTTGTGCTAATTATATCACACGAGCCGTTTTAGTGCAAATGAATGCTAAAACAATTTTTTCAAGTTTCCTTTGCCAACTTTAAATTGATGGTTTTTAAAACAGATGCGCGGCAACCGATGCGGGGGCGGTGGGCGAAGAAAATCACCAAAAGATTCAAGTGAAACTAAGTGACGATTGTGTTACAAGGCGCGCAATAACTGATTCTAAGTTGGTCGTGAGCGAAAAACAGAAAAAAAAAACAGATTCCTCTCTCTCTAGAATATGCTATGACAAATGCCATATTTGTGATGGCATTTTCTTCTCTCTCGTATCACGACAAACAAAACTGTCAAAAATCGTGAAATTTCAAATAATGCTGTAGCTGCCAGAAAAGTGGCCTTTGGAGCTATTTTCAACATTTTATTCCACTTTTATTCCACGCAAAATAACAACATGATTATGTCAATTGCGGCTGCAGTGGACAACCGACCGGCTGAGTACAACAGGAGGACATCAAATGAGCTGTCATTGTGTGGTATATTTTAAGAACTATCTAGAAATCTCCAATTTAAATGAGGTTTAATTGAAATGTAAGCTTTTAAGACCTGCTTCACCTGCGCAACACGCGTCAGATGAAAAGAGAACTTCCAGAAGAAGCACAGCATAGCCGCTCAGCAAAGATATGAGTAACGCGAAAAGGAAAGCCACGGTCTTCTCTCGCTTTAACAGAAAACGACAGGGCAGACTTAGCACGATCCCTGAGGTTCACGAGAATGAAGCAGCCACAGAAGAGAGAAAACCAACTCAGATACATGGCGCACGTTGCGCGGACGAGAAACACGGTAGCGATGGCCGCAGCAGCGGTGAAGAAAATATTCCACCTGCTAAACTTGCGAAGAAGCCCAAGCAAGAACCGCTTAAAGAAAAGGAACTCAAGTGTTCTGCCTCAGAACTTGACGCGCACTCGGAGAATCACACTCATATTCAAGACAAACCACAAGCAGGAAAGGCGTCGCGACTTGCGCAACCGTCCGCTGCTCTTCGCCAAAAGCCCGGGGACAAGGCTGGGCTGGAGAAACTGCAGCGTTTATTTCCGGATTTTATCCCAAGCGGCGGAGCGAGTACGGACAATGTGTATTACAGACAGATGGAAGAAAGGTTCACACTCAACACTGATCCTATTGTGCGGTCGTGGTTAATGCTTTATAGTTAAGTCGAAACAAACGCAAAACCGAACGGTTAAACCAAAATTGAGCCAGTTTAATACAAACAGCTGGTGGAATATAACAATATTATCGCTCCGGAGAAAGGAGTCTTAAAATAGAACCTTGTATGATAAAACAAAGAAGCTGAATGGCCGGAACTAGTCGTAGACAACAATTGAATTACAAGGAAGTACAAGTACTAGTTTATTGTTCTGGTCAGTTGGGCGTAAGTTTAAATTCAGTCAAGAAATATCTCGTCGTTCGTGCTTCCAAACAAGCAGATTATGATATTAGTAGCATGCCTTTGTTTCTCTGGGAGCTGGTCTCTATGGGTGCCGCACGTACCACTAGTGTATAATTATGCATATCATCATTTTGTATTCAGAAAGAAACAACCAGAAACTGAATAGCAGTCTCATGTGTTTAGAGCAAAACTCGCTAATAAATTCAGAAACAACCATTCTCGTTTCCGTTTACAAACGAAGCATACCGGGCTAGTGCTGTCTCTTAGAAGAATGTTATTGAATACAAATCACAACTGGGTTCTGCTCTTTCCTGCCGGAACGGTGTGGGCGAAAATATTTGATAGTGCAAAAGGGCCTTGAGTATCCTAAAATTAGAAACTGCGCCTTTTCTGCCGGTATTGTGATAAGAGCAGCAAAGCGCATGCGTGTGTTTGTGTGTTTTTAGTGACAAAAAGAAACAATTCAATAGTTGGTGACCGCTGTAGCGTATTGACAAATAGTATTAACAGCTTTTAGGGTTTAAACTCGAACTTCGTAGATCATACGGGTTGGTTCATAAGTTGCAAAGCCGTATACTGGTACACGAGCAAACGCGTGGTTCGCGCTTATCGTCACGCAGTACGGCAAAAAACATAGTCCCAAGATGGCAGACGAAAAAATGGGATCAAACGCGTCATAAGAAGGTTGCATGCGACAAATTATTAAAATCGGTTTTTTTTTTCTCTGACTTTCCTCTTGTTTTGTCTTATGGTTGCTAAATCGTGCGCATGTAATATTTTATGTCTCTGTATTCAAAATGAACTTTTAAATTTTAACACAAATGTGCATAAGTATGGCACACGGCTGCGTAGTGACAGCGAGCGAGTTGAGCCCGCGAACAGGTTCTTTCGCACAGGGGTGGGTGGGTGGGGGTTGATGGAAACGAGAGGTGTATTGTTAAAAAGATCTATTTTGTTTTTGTTGATCGACTGATATCATGACGTGTAGTCCGTATAACTTTCCAATCCAGTAACTTGTACCGAATCATCAACTTCAAAGCAACTCCCGCGATAACTCATTCGCGATGTAAGCCGTTTCACCTTTTCTTTCTTCCATTTGTTTTTTCTGGAAACATATCGAAATATAAGCGATTTTTTTAAATTGCCCAATCAAACTATAGATTGAAACTAAAACCAGCAAGAACCGCCACTTTTCTTATTAGTCGGACATGAATTATCAATTGGTTGTTTCAGTGTGGCGTTGCCTGTAATCTTTCCTAGCCTGGTGTTGCCAGTGAGCTCGCGGCGTTAGTTGGGTTGAGAGTAGAATAAACTAAAATGGAAAGCAAGGACAAGAGCGGAACTTCCGGGAGACTTCCAGTTTCTCACCAGAAATATATCACACAGTATGGAGAACTTGGCTTTTGACACCTTGCTTAAATGAAACCTGATTAAACTATAAATTTATCATTACAACAGAAAGTTTCGTCGGGACTAATATTTAGTGGCTACAGAGATATTTGCAATCCCCCAGCGGTATCCATCAAACATCTGTTTACGGCTATTCTCAAAGCTTCCGCGCGAACTAAAGATCGCAAGCCAAAATCGTTCCCTAACATCCAGTTTATCAGTGCCTGTAATTGGCACAAACCCAAACGGTGTTGAATTTGGATTAAATGCAGTTAACTTTTACACACAAGTACCGAGCAATTCATAGCCACAGTCGAGTTGTTTAACAAAGTCAATTACGTCATTGCATATCACGTGATAATCTGAACCAATCACCGTGTGCCCATTCTCGACCGACAAAAAGGAAAAAATATATAAATTTGCGTTTTTAAGCTCGCGCTGGGCCCCAGGCCCCCGCGAACAAAAAATAGCTGGCAAACTCGAAATTCTCAAACATTATCTCCATGGTAACCACAGCGTGCATAGTCGGCAAACTCATTTAGCAGTCTGGATTTTCTGGTGAATATGTTAAACTTTTGCCTGACCCAGGATAGCATCATTATATCCAACCTCAGTCTAGTTAGTTAACAACAACAAAAATCGCATTTATTATTATTGTTTATGTTTTTGACGCAGATTTATTGAAATTAAGAGCCAAAGGCTTGAAGGAATCTCTCTCTAAAATACTGCTTTAGGGAATGTGCTATGCATCATTCGCAAGTTATTGGTCTAATCACAAGCTTATATCATACACTCAGTTATTAAATGCGTTTCTTTGTCTAATAACTTTTGCGCATAACACTTCATCTAAAAGCTTTTCTTATTTTGTGTCATAACAGACCATCCATTATATTCTAACGTCATAAAATTGAAAGCGTTTCTAAAAGTGCGACAGCATTTTCGAGGATCAGGTATTCCATTCGCTAGTCAAATATCATATATGCCGTTTAGATGAATAACTGTCATTCAACAGAGAAAACACAAATAAGCATGTGACGGCTGTACATGGTAATTTCCTCGGACGACTTAAGAGCTCTTTCTTTTTCAGAGACGGAACACCTGTTGTAGAATTTACTCAACTCGGTCGCTCTACAGTGACGCTGCGCGTGAATTTTGCCGAAAAATTGAAGCATTTACTGACATATTTGGTGGAGTTGGATGTCAGCGTATGGTGAGCCGGTTTGACAGGTGAAGCACGCTTAAGACCATCTCAATACGTGTTCATTAGAATCCAAGCCAAAGTTCTTTCTTTTTCAGTTGGGGTAATACATTCAGCCGAAAGTACCATGTTGGAAGACTCAGGACTGGGAACTGTTCCGCGTATTTCTTACTCAAGGCATTTTAATGTACTCGACGCGAAAAACGCAGCTGCCTCGCGGAGTAAAAGACACGACGAAAATGGAGATCAAAACTTGGCGGCTGCTAGTAAACCAAGGACAAAATCTTCAAAAGGAAAGGATTGCGCTCGGAGATTTCTCAACTCAGCTCCTCAGCGAAAATCTGAAGTGAGTTCGACAAGAGATTCATCGTCCACAAGCGGGGCCAAGATGGAGACGAGGCAAACAGCCGCGTCGCTACGAGATGGAAGCAGAGCTTCAAGTGTTCCGTATGGTCTTAGGAGTTCAGGGCGATGCATTTCGTTGGATTTAACAGATCTCAAACGGGCGAAAACCGGCAGTACGGTACTGAAGAAACATCGCAGACGAACCGTTGGCTCGCAACCCCTGACAAGCGAAAAGTTTCAGCGGGAGATAGAGAGCGAGAATTTAAAGAGAGGAGAAATCATTGATTCGTTTATGCAATTTTTTGGATGAAAGTCGAGGTGACATAAGTTCATACGCGGATTGTCTAATACACACCCCATGGACAACTCAGGAATCAGTTAAGATTGAACTAAGAACAGGACGTGAGGAAAAGAGCTTCAAATATTATGCTATGTACCACTCGAGTTTCTTTTACCAGCAATAAGTAAACTGAATGAATAAAGCACAATTTCATAATTGTTTATATTCAACAGTAGCTGAGACCAGTTACAGCCACTACTTGTGGCCCATCGTTTCTTAAAGGTGATATTACGCGAGACGATTTTTAACGAAAATTTGTCGCGCAAGACCTACAATTTTGTGAACCTTCTCAAAGGCAAAATGTTGTGCAAAGATTGCTATTAATTGATAGTTTAGAGGATTACTAGGCAAAAAGTATAGAGAAAAAAAAACATGTTACGCTGTAAATCGTCGTTGCAAATTGACGTTTGTTTTTCAAACTCGATAATTCAAATTCTTCCTGTCATTTGCAAAGAAAGTGAACGAGTAATATTGTGAGGTTTAATCATACGTTACGTTGGAGCTCGTTTTTATCACGGTTAGACTTCGGAAGGACAAACTTTTCCTTCGCCAATTGCGCCTTGTCTTGTAATATGTGCGGATGACGAGCTTCCATTGCGTAATGCCGGTGAAGACAGACAGTTGACGCTATTACGCAACCATGCAATTTGCATTTCGATTGAAATAATAGGGAATTTAAGAAACCTAGGACGGCGACGGCAACGCGAGGAACCAAAAAATAGTGTCTCTGTTTTTTCTATGTCTTTGTAACTTTGCCTATTCTTAGGTTGCTCAATTTGTTCCGTTTTTGCCTAGGTTCTATTGATTTCATCGTTTCCTACTAAGAAGAACGACTGCCGTTATTTTATCGAACTGTCGTCCACGTCCTGACAACGACGTAAAAAAGAAGCATTTGAAGTCGCACACGAGAGCACGACGACCCCGAGAACATGTCAATTTCAGATATTCACGTGCTTCTTTTGTCTTCTTTGATTAGTTTTATTGTTTCACAGACGTCGCCGTCGTCCTCTCGCGTCCTGGGCCTGGTTTTTCAAAGCACGATTAGGCTAATCCTGGATTAGGTCTAAAGTTTCATGTCATTTATAAACCTGAAAATGCGAAGGTTTCGTCCACAACAACTTCCTTTATGCGTTTTTAAGCTGGAACAAGCTTTTTAATCCATCTTTGAACAAAACTCTGCAGTTTATTGGCAGCGGGGTTGAGAGAAAGAATTTCGTTAATCCTGGATTAGCTTAATCGGCTTTCGAAAAACCGGGCCCTGTATCTTAAAGTCCCTAATGTGTGACGAGACGGCTCCCGCCACGCATGATGACGTCAGGCTCGTAAGTCAGGCTCGTAATGATGACGTGAACATTTTACTTGCGACAACAATAGTGATAATGTTACCGTTTCAATTTAAAACTGATGAATTAACGCATGATCACATTTAAACGACATCTGAAATGAGTCTCTTTTCAAAATATTAAAACCACAAGCGCAAATCTTGTCGGCGAAAGGGGTGGGTCAGGTGTTTCTTGAAATACTTCGTAACAAGGGACTATGAGACTCCTATCGATGAAAATGTGTCGCAGATTGCTCAATGCACGTCACAGATTCACGACAAATCAGTATTGAAGTGTTTACCTTCATTTGTTTCAAGTGGCATCAAGATGGCGTGCAAGATCCGGATGGTGTTTTTTCGCACTGATCGAGTCACGTCCAGCATCTAATTAATCTAAAACACGTGTAATAAATAACCGGCTGAACTTTGAGGTAACATGCGACTGGTACTCCTGTTTTCAAGCCATTTGCCAATATAGAACCGTGATAGTTATCACAACGTCGGTAGTCAGATTAAGTGAAATTCAATTTCAACTGGAACTGTCTTTAAGTAAAAGCACTTAGTAATGCATCAAATACTGACACGAATTAAATGATCTGCCAACCTGTGTCCGTGAAAGCTTTGCCTTACATCTGTTTATGAACATTACAGTGAATAACATATCGTTCTAAACTTCCCAAGTTTATAACCTGTACCGGCATACCGTAAAATTTGACTTCCGTAATGCAAGTCCGGCCTTATTTGTGTTTCGATTCTTTTTTTTTTTTCTTTTTTTTTCACAAAATTGTGCGTTTGTTTGCGATGCCAAGTAATTTTAGTAAGTGGAGACCCATGGAAAAAGTGCGAGGGAGTGTACGCAGTTAACATGGAAAGCAGTCAGTGATTTGAAAGCGACCTAACGTTTTCGCACCACTGCGACATTCTATGAAGTTTGCAAGAATCGACAGGCGTTCCATTCCCTACGAAGAGGCCTTGGTCTAGCGAAGTGACGTCATGAACCTAAAAACAGCAGTGAACGAAGAATCGTTGGCGGAGGGAACGTCGACGAGGAATTTACACTATATTTTGACTCTGCTTTCCCTGTTTGGCCTGTCTTGAACGTATCCAGATAAAGCATTCAACAATGTTCAAAATATTTGGTGGTAAAAAGAAAGAGGAGCCGCCAACGACACAGGAGGCGATTCAGAAGTTGAGATCAACTGAAGAGCTATTGCAGAAAAAGAGTGACTTCTTGGAGAAAAAGATCGAAAGCGAAGTACAATTAGCAAGAAAGAATGCATCGAAGAATAAGAGAGGTAGTATATTGATAGTTTGATTACCAAAATTTGGCTTTCTTTTTTTAGTAACACTTTGATGTGATGGTGGACGTTACTTTATCATTCAGTATTTGTTCCTGATTTGTCTCACCAGCGGCCCTTATGGCACTGAAAAGAAAGAAACGGCTGGAAAAACAGCTCCAACAAATCGACGGGACCCTCTCTACCATCGAATTTCAGAGAGATGCACTAGAAAACGCTGGAACGAACTCCGAAGTTCTCAAGAATATGTCGTACGCAGCCAAGGCTCTCAAGGCGGCTCACCAGCAACTGTATGTGTTGAAAACTTCTTTGTATGCACACAGCACTCTACTTTACTTCATTCTATTTAATCACTATCCAACAACCTGCATCCTATCAAAGTTGTTTGCCTTTTTCTCGTTTGGAGATCTGATATTTCATTCATGTCACAGGTTACAGCATGTTATGCTGCACCCTAGTACAGGAACAAATGCTGTGAAGTCCAGTGACACATTTCTCTCAGCCTGTCACACGTTTTCTCCTGTGCATAGATTATTTTAGAGGGTGTACCACAACACATTGTCATCAAAAAGTCATACAGTACATGTACATGTGTCTGAGATCACAGTTAACGTGTACTGTACTGTAGACACCAATGATTCATTGATTACTACCTGTATAAGGCTATGAGTTTCTATAGATTGCCCAGCATAACCAATCTAACATTCCGCAATCAAACCTAATCAAACTTCAATTGGTTGATTTTTTCCAGTTGAGTTTGATAAATCAAACTCACCAAAATAATTTCCTGATCAGACACAATCAAACATTTGATTATCAAACCTTTGCCAGGTGAGCACAATAATTAAATGTCAATTATTGAATGTTTTATTACCAATTTTTTGTCAATCCAGTGCATCCAAACTGTTGATTGATGCACCATGACATTCAAAACCAGTTTCAAACAGAGTTATGCTAAAGTATCCAACATACTTTGCACTTCCAAAAAGTTATGCATGGGTTTAAACATATCCCAAACTCAAGTAGCAGGCACATTGGAGGTTAAGATAATAATTCACAACCTACAGTAGTGTTACCTACAAGTGCTACCATGAGTGTTCCTTCGCTGTTAGCATTGAGAAATCTCAAGATCTTATTATGGTCGCAGTGGTAATCAATATTTAGGACATTTTGCTTTTTACCAAACAAAACTGAACAAATCAGATTGATTTTGGTTCGGTAATTAAACTCGCCAAAAAGTGTTCTGCTATGTCCAAGTAGTGAACATACTGTAATCGGAAACAAACAATACTGGGTTTTGATTGTTATCAATTGATTTTTCATTCAGTTTACTTAATTAACTACGCTGGGGGATTGGTGAACAAGACTTGTCTTTAACACACCATGTGTAGCACTTGGTATATGTTGCTGTCAAATATTAATGTCAGTGTGTCATCCATATTGGGTTGACTGTGAGATGTTCCCAGCACATACAAACCATGTGGAACAGAGTTGTTTTCTGATGACTTTGCAAAACAAGCACCAATCAGACACTCTGTAAGGCCCAGTTCAGACATTGTTCTTTTCATGTGCCAAACTTAATGCAAATTAGCTTGAACAATGGCTTTTGTCATTTGTGTTGAGTTCGGCTCATGAAAAGAGTGATGTCTAAACTGGGCCTAAGAAGACACAATGCCATTGTCACTTGCTTGCTTGCATAAGAAGATTGTGATCAGGTTTTGCTTTTTGTTCCTGATTGGTGAAGAATGCTGCCAAACTTGTTTGAACCAATCCAAAAGCAAAGCCAATACACTTTTTTGACTAAATATGGCAAATTACTACTTTGTTACACTCCCATCCAAATTTCTGAATTGTTGACAGTCAATTCACATACTCTTTATGTCATGCAAAATTTCAAATTGCATACAGTCACTTGGTTTAAGTCTCAATATATTTAGCACTGCCGTGCTAAGTGGGGAGATTTGAAATGCAGAAATCAAATATCATAAACTATGAATTAATTTGGTCAAAGGCTAACCAGTTGGCAGTGTGGCCGAGGATTTGAACTCAGGGCTACCGTGTTACAAATTTAGCTAGTGCCCAGAGCGGGACTTGAACCTGGGACCTCCGGATTTCAAGTCCGGTGCCCTTCCCACTTGGCCACGCCACCTCCCCATAGTATTTATGCTATGTATACCATCCAATACTCAATAATTTTATAATAACAAATTAATCAATCAACTATTGGATTGCCTGTAGGCATAAGCAATTCAAAAGTGTAAAGTTACACAAAAAACAAAACCAAAGCAATCACACAATTTTGATAGTCAGTTAAGAGTTGCTCAAGGTCATGTGACAATCTGTTTGTAGGGATGTTGACGATGTTCATGACATGATGGATGACATTCAGGAGCAGACAGAGCTTGCAGATGAAATATCCAGGGCTATATCTGAACCTGCTGGATTTGGCATGGACTTTGATGATGTAAGTCGATCTAAACTGAAGTTCTACTAACTGTAGTTTTAGACTCATATATATTTTAGCAACATGTCATGCAGTACGTGACTGTGTAGTCTCCACACAAATATTACCTTTTGCTATTCAACCCCAGGATGAATTGAATGCTGAGCTAGAGGAACTGGAACAGGAAGGATTAGATGAATCCTTGCTACAGGTTGGTGGCACAGCTTCACTTCCTGAAGTACCTGCTGCTGATCTCCCTGCTGTTCCAGGTAAGGCTTTTAGCCCAATGAACACTCACTGACTTTCAGCCACTTATTTTAACTGTTCAACTGAACTTAGTTTTGTGACGTCAGTTTTTCTTCATTTCATAATTTTTTTGTTTTCATATTATAGAATTTTTTTGTCATCAGATTCAGTAATATAAGATGTGTTTGCTTGCCTGTTGTCAGTTTGTAAGCAGTGTTTGTGACATTATGCGTTGGGCTCAGTCTTTTACACATATACTTGTTCACCTTCACATGTTATTGTACTCATTTGCTGAATTCACTCATTCACTCTCACTCTTCCAGTGTAGTATTCACATCTTCAATCACTCCCTGTTTTCTGCCCTCCTTCACTTCCTTGCTTGTTCACTCGTTATCTCAGTTTTTCACTCTCATTAAGTCATTCGTTTCATATCATGATACATAGTAGTGATGTATTATTATATGATTGCTATATTGATTTACAAAATATATGAACAATGGCTGTGTTTTCACAATGCAGTTTTTCTGGCTTAACATTCCTCATGCCGATTTGTCTACCGACCTGAGTAAGCAACTTAACTAATTTGGGTGTTTTTACGAGCGGACGTGTGATATTTGATCCAAGTAATTTATGCATCCGAACTGAAAACACATCAATGATGGTGGACAACGGAGAAGCTTACAAGTATATTGCTCTTGTGTTCATTGCTGTTTTATCGCGCTTACTTTTTATTCGACGGAGGCTTAGGCTTAGGTTGCTAGCAATTACCAGGAGAAGAAGAATTGAGGCTTCTGTCTTAGAACGACTTCAGTCGAAAAGGAGGGCAGTGATCGGTTGAAAGAGAAAAACAGCGTAGGTTCTTGAAAGACTGCAATTTTGGTTTGAGCACATGGTACTAAAACCAGTACGAAAATAACATGTGGCGTAAACATTTTCGGATTTCAAGACAAACCTTTTGTGTTCTCTGCAATCTAGTTGCGCCACGTTTGGTGCATCAGGATACAAACATGCGGCAAGCGATTCCAGTCAAAAAATGAGTAGCTGTTGCTCGAAGAAACCGCAAATTTCCAATTTGACAGCTCCCGTCAAAAGTTTTAGTTCAATGGACTCTCATTGGTGGAAGTTAATTCCCGACAAACTTAAGCGACCTCGTTTGGTGGCTTAAATATTTTGGCTTTTTACGTCAAACCTCTACCCTCTTAACTTTAAGCAAGTTGGAGAGGCAGCTGTTTTCATGAGATTTCCGGAGATCACTCGCTAAGCGACTAAAAAAAACCCTCGTGAAAACACGGCCAATAGGCCTTAGTTATTGTGACATCAGTTGGCTTGTTGATGGCCAATCAAATACTGGTTCTAGTAGCCATAGATTTCATGATTTTTGTTCATAGCTCATACACTAATATGTTCAAGAAGTTTGTGACTTAAGTCTTCATGCAAAATACTAGGTTGATACACAGAGCTTTTATCAAGATCTATGGATGTTTGGATATTTTGACAACAAAGCTGTGTGTCATGCTTTTGGCTGACTGAAATTAATGTTTTGTGTCTGAATCTAGGAACATGTACAGCTGCAGAAGTGACACTGCCAAAGTGTCACAGAATCAAATGGAAGCACAAAATAATGTTTCAGATTAGAGTCCACCTGGGTGTATACAAAGCTTTATCAAATTTCCGAAAATCAATTACTGCTATGGCACCAAAATCAAGGCAACAAAGTCATGAATTGGTAACTCAAATAAAGTGAACATGTATACCATTTTAGAGGGTGTTGTGGCCACATGACCTATTGATGAAAACCAAGAATTAGGCAGGCCACAGCTCCATTCTTGCCCTGATTGCCCTTGTTTCTCTTACTCTGTGCAGCTGGTAAACCAAAGGCAAAGCACACAGAGGATGATGATCTAGCAGAACTTGAAGCCTGGGCATCATGAGGATTACATGTTAAATAACCAAGCAGTAAACTCTGCTGGGCAATTCCAGCCTCTGTTTATGGGTACCGATATTGTCAGTAGAGTGTTTGATATCTTCTCATATCATACACATAGAAGTAGTCTCAAAGCATATTATTGTTTCTTTTGTTTTTTGTTTTTTATTTTTTGGTAGTATAATGTAATCCAATAAAGATGCCCCCTCCCAAACAAATTGCTGCTGACTAGCAAATAGTCTCAGTTAGACTTAATGCAAATGAAAGACCTGTAGACAGCCATCAAACTACTTAGGTCTGGCAAACTAGATTTTTGAGTTTGCCAAGGTGGAATGCATGTCAGACAATCCTGGAGATTGCAATACTGATAGGCTCTTTGTGTTTGTTGACCAGAAATGCAGGAGTTAAATGTTCACTAGCCTATGTTTTACCACTGTTTGTATTAGGAGACTGAAACAACTGTAATGTACAAATGAAGTAAAAGGTATAGAGCAATTATTATTTTAATCTCTAATGTTATAAACATACTAGTGGGACCCCGTAAAATGTGAGTGACATTAGATTTTCATTTTTTCCTTTATAAGCACTGTACTCCTCAGCCACATTACCATCAACACTATTTGATACTCTTTGTTTTGGTGCACTACACTACAGTAACTCCCACTTATGGGGGTTTTCAGGATTTTTCTTTGCTTTACATTCTGAGGGCAGAGGAGATGAATATATGGCAGAGTTTTGGCTCCAGAGTACTCCACAGTGAAATGCATATAAGTTAGAAAATCAAGGCTGCACAAATAAACCTGAACTGAGTGTACAGTCATGTTCTCACATAACTCCTTACAAAAATATATTACACAGCAGAGAAAAAATCACAAAAAAAAAAAGAAAAAAAAAAAAACTAGTTAGTGTGAAAACAAATTCTGTCAGTAAGGTATGTGTCTGTCAAGTATAAAATGTGCCCAAGCCATGAAACATGCAGACAAACTATTTAAGATGAGATGAGCAATTAAGACAGCAACTGCATGAAGGTGCTTCATTGTGCAATAAAACACAAAAGTAATGCCAGCTGAGTTATAATAGTGAACTTTATTTTCATGCTGCAGTTCCAAATTTTTTTAGATTTCTGGTGGTGCTCAGTTTGTTATGCCGGTCAATGCAACACTGAGTATTTGGAAAATATTTACAGTACCATTACACTTCACCAAATTTTTAACTTCTAAGTTTAACAATACTGCTCAGCCTTCGGTAGTACCAGTTAATTACATGCAATAAGCTATTACTAACCCCAAAAGCAAAAGGTGTACAACTTGGAGTACAAGAATACAACTGCCTTGTACCTTAGTTTATTGGTTGGAAAATTCTCAAAATTCGTGAAACTTGTTTTACCAAAATTCTTACTCTAATCAAAATTATTTTAAACTTTACTATGCTACTCATGCTTTGCAAAGGGACGCTTTTTGTCCTTGGCTTGCAGACTGCCACGCGAATGCATTGTTTTTTGAGAGTCATTTACTGGTTAACAAACTAGCAGAAGCCTTGTCCAAAAACCAGTGCAATTCCCCGTTCAGAGGCTTCACCCGTGCTGATGGAAGAGGTTCTTCATCGCTACCTTCCAAGACTTTCTGAATAACAGTTGCCTTGCTTGAGCCCGTTGCAACAAAAATCGCACACTTGGCTGCATTGATAATTGGGTACGTCAGTGTAATCCGGCAAGGAGGTGGTTTCGGTGAGTCAGAAATGGGAGCCACAAGACGCTTAGTCTCTTGGAGGAGAGGATGGCCCGGAAAAAGCGAACATGTATGGCCATCAGGACCCATTCCAAGAAGCAACATGTCCAGTTGAGGGACTTCTTCGGAGCTGTACCAAGACTTCAGTCGAGTTTCGTATTCTCTAGCGGCCTCGTCTAACGGAAGTGACGAATTAATGGCCAGGACGTTTTCTGGTTTCACAGAGGACTTGTCCAGAAACTGCTCCTTGACAACTCTGTAATTGCTGTCTGCATCATCCAGCGCTACGTACCTCTCGTCGCAAAAGAACACTCGCCATTTCGAAAGCTCGATCTGTGCGGACAGCAAGCCTGGGCAGACGATTTTTGGCAAACTTCCGCCTGAGAATCCGACAGTAAAGAATCCATGATCTTCGATAGCTATTGATGATTTCTTTGCGATCAAAGAGCAGATTTCCTGCCGCAAAGTTTCTTCACTATCTATGCAATGGACAGCCATCTTTGAAGTTTGAACTCAGAGAGCCTGGGAACGAGGAAAAATATTGGACTGTGTAGGGTGAGGAGCGTCATCATGACAAAGTGAAACGGACAGCCGAATATAAACTTTCTCTTTTATTCACCCTGCTGTGTTCTCTTCGTAGAAACACTGAAAGTTTTTCCTTGGATGGGCTCCAACCAAACAAATATTTGACACAAATTTACCCTCCCCACCCCACTTTGGAGTGAAGTGAAGAAAAACGTGCAGTTCGAAGTGGCAGAATCTACAGTGAGCTAAGAATGCAATAATGTTAGTGATGTACATGTAGGCATATCCCCGCTTGTTTGACTGATATCACAGTCATGTATTTGTACGCCGGTGGTTTATCCTTTCTTGGGGGTGGGAGTGGGGTTCAAAACTGCATCCTCGTTTCTAGACGTAGCACGGTAGCCCCGCGTTCAAATCCTCGGCCACGTTATGTGAATAGCCAACTGGTTAGCCTTCGACCAGTTGGGATTTTTAACAGATTTACGTTGAGTTTAAAACACGGCCCCACCAGCTCTGCTGAATTACTTACCGTGTATAAATAAAGACACTTTACTTTAATTTTTTTTTTTTAGACCTCAGGGCGGGGATGTTAAAACTGTCCCTGTTGCAAAAGATATATGAATTTATCGGTCGACGCAACCAATGTTGAAGTTTGACGGCTATATTCAAAATTTTTCTCTTGTTACTCGCGACCTGCTCTATATATTAGTAGAAGTACGATAATCGCAGATATACCCTCGACCTGTAGTGAGTTTTTGGGGAGCTGGATTCTTGACTATTTTACGCTGGGAGATTATTTTAAAATCGATTTTACAAACCATGGTTGTACAGCGACGTCACCAGTCGGCCGGCTATAAAAAAATATCTTTGTCCCGGCACGGCAGTCTGGTTTTATAGTTCAGAAAACGTCGAAAACTTGAAAAACGCATCACTGTGCACGTAGTTGAACTCCAAAATTCGCTGAGACAACTTCTACACGCAACTACTAGACTGAAAATTAGCATGGCTAACATATATCCAAAGGGACCCGACCGAAAGGGAGAAAAAGTCGAAGTTGTATACTAATTTATATAGTTTTGTATAAGACCGACACTTGTTTCCCTCGTGAAAAGAACAACAACACTGATTTGAAAGCGATACCCCACAGTTGGGTCTCGTTACCTTGACCACATGCCAGTGGTCAAAAATCCATATTGCTTTATTGCTATCCCAACTCAAGCTGAAGTTTGTATCTCAAGTCCAGTACATACTAACAAACACGACCTAACACGGATGTGAAGCTGTGATCGGCGTTATTCGTTTCGCGTCAGCTTAGTTTGCCGGAGTGTGAGACACCTGTAACAAAGATACCCGTGTCGGTACGGGAAATAGCTTGTTGAATTGATCACCTGTTTTTGACACTCCCACTCCACCAACTGAAGTTGAGACAAAATTGAACTGTTTAATTATTGGACAGCAAAATACAACAACAGTTTCTAAGTTTTTTCTGGCTGATACAGTGATGTTGGAGTTTCTAATAAACAGCCCTGTTTTATTTGTTCAAGTACTAGGATTTAAATCCTAGTACTTGATGGCACAATTAAACTTGTCGCGTGTTTCAAACCAATTCGCTTTATGGCGAGTTTACACGAGACCCATTTACTTCGGTGAAAGCATTTACTTACTGCAGTAAACGTACCACGCGTGCCGGTAGACAATTCACAAAACCTTTGAGAACAATAGAAAATTTACCGTAGTAAATGCCAATTTACCATCTTGCAGGACATGTAAATGCAAATTTATCGCGGTAATTTTTTTACTGCGGTAAATGTCTCTTGTGTAAACACAGCATTAGGAACTTTTCGGCCGGTCACACGCAAAAATTGTGGCGCGGCGCCACTTGCAAGCCAACAGGTTATTACTTTTTTAGTGTGCTCCGCAGTGGGCCGGCATGTCTCCTCTGCTCTTTTTCCGTTTATATTCTGTTTATACTGCAAATTATTGTATAATGGTACAAGAAAGCGCTCTTATGAGGTCTCACCAGGTAACCGAAAGACTCCGAGCAGAATGTAATTTTTCTGATAATAAATATATGCATGATACCCTGCCAGCTTTTGTAGTGTTCAGTGTTAATTTCAAATGTTGTCGTGCTCATCGAGGGCTTATAGTGGCGAGTCTTTTGAAGTCTAAACAAATTTCTGTAAAATAATTTAGTTGTTAGACTAACTTCCGGTCTACTGGTATTCGGGGGCGTGCCCCTGCACTTCCGCTGCGTTCCCTCGCACACGGCTGGAATGTACACGAAGGCTCTTACACGCTGTCCGTCTGTAATGTAAGGTCCTTCTTCGTGATTATCTGGAGCGATGACAATAATTATCAAGCTCAGAGGATTGCCATGGTCGGCGTCGGCGAAAGAAGTGAGGGAATTTTTTCGAGGTTTGACTTTGAGCGAGGAAGACATCCATTTGGCTCCGAGCAAGGACGGTAAAGCTTCCGGCATCGCATTCGCCGTCTTTCATAGAGATGAGGATGCTCGAAAGGCAATGTTTCGAACTGGCAAGTACATTGGAAAACGCTATGTTGAACTGGCTTTAAGCAGTGTGACAGAAATGGACAAATATTTGCTCGAAGGTGTTCCAGAACCTCGCAAACCGCGCTCCGAGCGACGCGAAAGTGATAATGTCGAGATGCGTGGAAGGAATGGAAACAGAAACATAAACACCCTTGGCGACAGAGAAAACGGCTTTGGGAGGCGAAGCCGAAGCCGTAGTCCTCTCGGCCGCCACAAGAGCTATGGAAGTAGCGGTAGAGTGATTTACGAACCGCGAAGGGCAAGTAAACATGACGAGCTGTTGGAACGCGTTCATGGTGAAAGAGCTCGATTCGAGCGAGGTCCGCCCAGTGATAGGTGCAATTTCGAGAGAAGAGACAGGCGGGAAAATGGCTCTGAGGTACGTAGAACTGGCAGTGAGCGACGAGATAGCCGACGAAGGGATCGCTCAAGCGTCGAAGAGAATGATTCATCAGAAGGCCCGCTGACTTGCGTTCGCGTCATAGGTCTACCATTTCATGCCCGAGAGGAAGATGTGAGAAAGTTTTTCGAGGGGTTAAACATAGTAGGCATCCATTTTCTAAGGCATAAGTCGGGGAACTTCGCGGGAAAGCCAAATGGTTGGGGATACGTCGAGTTCAGGTCGGTTGGTGACTGCATTCATGCAGAAAGCAGGAATCACCAGTTTATAGGCAAGCGCTATGTTGAAGTAAAACGGTGCTCCAGGGACCAGATGCTTCGGGAAATCAGTGCTTCGGGCGAGGATTCTCCGAGAATGAATCTAGCTGAAGAGCGACGGCACGAGAGAAAGGATTCACTGAGTCCTGATTCGGCTATAAAGTTGTTAGGTGGGAGTAGGATGGAGGGCCACGTTAGGGGTCGAACACTCGCCGTGGAACATAAGCAAGCAGCACTGATGATGCAACTTGCCACTGGTGCGAATGTAAACGCCAACGACATCCGTTCAGGTTGCGTCGTGGGAATTCGCAATCTGCCTTCCTCCATCACCGCCGAGGAAATTCTGGATTTCTTTTATGGGTTCAATGTGGCACCAGATTCCATTCGAATTCACTACCTCGCTCCAGGTCGAAGCTCTGGAGATGCGATGATCACTCTACCAACAGCGTCAGACGCCATGAATGCAATCGAGCAGTTGAATCTCAAACCAGTGGGGACTAGGAACGTCCAGCTCTTCTTGATATAGGACACACGAAGGGGCTAAAGTTCAGTAAAAAGCTTTATTTTATTTTTTTCACTGTTGTTTAGCACGGGATTTCGGTATGAAAGGTAATAAGAGGTATTCAGGTTAGGGTTACCCTTGATGGGAAAGTTGTAGGGGTCCACTTTGATGCGAGCGTCGTTATGACATACTGGATTGAAAAATTGCTCCACCTGTCTTTATTAATCTTATTCCTGTGGTTTTTATTGAAAAGCCGGACAACACATCACTGTTAAACTCACACTCTCTTCAATTGTTGTTTGTGGTTTTTGTATGCTAATAATTAGTGGATAACTACTGTACACAGATCCAGACAATATAGGTGAAAGAGACAGGATCAAGTTCTACTTTTACTAGTTTCTTTTTTTTTTTTTTCTCTCGTTGTAGCACTGATTGACATTTTGGAGGTAAGCTTCTATTCTGCGTACCATACAGAACGCATTTTGCTCAATAAAAGCTTTTCGAAAGCGATAGAACTGTTGACAGATCTCCATATAATTATTTCCTGAGAGCCGAACCACAATAGTCTTTGTTTGCGCGGTCTTCTATAATGCATCTTTGCTGGTCGTACTTCGGTCTCCTGGTTACAGAGACGAGAGGCGGTTGTCAGGACACTTTATACAGCACGGGGGCACTTCACGGGAATGATGCTTTGTGAATTCACCGTCCTGTGAGGTTTTGCGAAGGAGAATGGAGTTGAACAAGCTTCTGGGGTGTGGGGGAAGGTATCACAAACTGTCTTCTTTGCGTCCGCGTGACCAGTCTTGATTTTTGAGTGGTTGTAAGAGATATTTGTCCGAAGTACAAGGGTTTAGCATATTCTCTGCGTTTTTCGGCATCTCGCTATTGGTTTTAATAGCATTCATGGCAGAATCACTCAGTTGTAAATGCTAGCCGTATACACCTCCTTGTGGGGATGTCGGCCATGTTGGAGGAGAGAACAAGAATATTTTGCACGAGTACCATGGTGGAGGTGGGAAAAAAGAA
Source organism: Plumapathes pennacea (assembly GCA_964036295.1). Classification (NCBI taxonomy): domain Eukaryota; kingdom Metazoa; phylum Cnidaria; class Anthozoa; order Antipatharia; family Myriopathidae; genus Plumapathes; species Plumapathes pennacea. The sequence goes on along the minus strand of OZ038463.1, from coordinate 23,940,927 downwards.
ACTCTGACGACAAATGCAAAGTCTACAGTTTGGGCTCGCTGTAAAATAATTTTACCTCCGTTGTTTGCGCACCTGAGAAGGTTAAGTTTGGGGCAAGAGGTACAGCTTTCTTTGCAAACGGCTAGTCTTTCTGTGCTGATATGAGGGGCTTTACTCAAATATGTACGATGTCGAGAAAATGCTCCAACACAGGACCACACACGATGGCGACCAGAAAACGATACGTGTGAAGGTCACCTTCTAAATGTTTTTTTTTAAACGGTTTAAAAAACATTTCGTGCGCGTTGGTCATCCTCGTTCCCAGGCTCTTTTCCTACCCCACGAGGATGAGCGGTGGTGAGTTTTGATAGAGCGAGGAAATGCAAATATCGTTATACTATCAACTGGAAATAACTTGTATATCTTGGCACTTGTGCTACTTAAGGCGATGTTACGTTTGACGTGTTCTTGAAAATGCCGGTACTGCTTTCTAATAGCAAGCAGTACCATATTTTGGTTTGGTTAAGGAAACTCTCTATACCGAGTGACCCTTTTACTAATTTGTACTAATGAGTCAGCCTAATAGTCGACATAAAAAGCCAATTACTTTCTTCAGCATATTTTCTTACCTATAGTGTGCAGTTAGGCGTTTGTTTTGTACCGATGTTGAAATAGCCTTGCTCGATTTGTGAATCAGTGACCGGTACTATTACCAGGCTACTAACGCGTCAAAAAATGGAGTTATTTCTAGTGTTCGTTCACGCCCAGTCCCTGTTTATGATGGCGATGAAGATGATTTTGTTGGAATTGTGGTGATGATGACATGCAATGATTATAGTGGCGACGATGATGGTGTTGATGATGGTAGAAGTGGTGTTGTTGATGGTAGAAGTGGTGTTGTTGATGGTATTAATGATTGTGGTGATGATGGTGCATACGGTGTACCATGCTGATGATCGCACTGGTAATGATAAAGATGGCGATGTGACGTGACGAGGATGATGATGGTGGTGGAGCTGAAGACGTCACGATGGTCTGCTAAAACTCAGGTCACGTGCTTATGCTCTGCCTTTTGAGGGTTGATACTCTTACTCTTACTCAAAACGTTTCAGGATATTATCAGGACACCAGTTTTTCAAGCACACAGCCATATTTTTTAACGTCTTAAAACAATGTTTTCGTCTAAACGCGTAAATACACCACCAAAACGACGGCTGAAGTTGCTTGAAAGTTGTGCGCTTTAGGTTGCCTTTACTACAGACTAACAAGTTTAGCGTCAATTCATTATTCGCCAATCAGAAACAAGCAAAAATGACCGATTGCGATCTGCGTAAGCGTTTACTCGCATCGCTGATTTTTTTTTTTTTTTTTTTTTTTTTTTGCATCGCTGATTGTTGCTGGTTGAAAGCGTTTTCTTACGACTTCTGTGATTGGTGCTGCAACTACTTTGGTAAACGGCTTTGGAAACTCAATCAAAAACCGCTTCATTGTTAGTTCCTGAAATTTGAACTTGTTTTTCCTTGATAAGGAACGTCTGCCGGAAAAAGTAACAGTTGTCTTCGTAAAATATATCAGCATCAATAAATACATAACACAATAAATACCCTAAATACAAAACTAAACATACTTGAAAACTTAATTCAAAAAATAATAGGAGTTTGTGTAAGAACGTATCACGTTCAACCAAAGTCACTGTCCTCGTCCTCAGTCCCCCGACTCTGGAAACTCTGTCCCGTCCTGTTGAGCGAGAGCTGAGATCCTCCCAGGGAACCCTGCGAGCTGAAGCGGTTGAGAGAGGTCTGGGAACCAGCCTTCGTCGCATCCAATTGAGAGGGTATGGAAGCCACGTGAAGGGCGTTTTGGAAAGCCTGAAGGATCAAACAGAGCACACGTTTAGACTCCAAACAGGTTTCGTTTAGGTGCTTAATTCCAAAGATGGACTGAAGGCTTCGCTTTCTTTACGGACATTTTGGGCTTTCTCTTCTTTATTACTATATCTTTGAAACTGCTTCAAAACTGCGAACGTTCAATTTCACTCGCGCTTGCCTTTTTTGTGTAAATTAATACAAACTCCATCCGTTATCATAAATCGACGGATATCTCAACAGGAAAAAAATGCGTCTGGAACTAAACAGAACTTCCTAAAATGACTTGCACTGACCATTCAGTTAACCTGCACTTTTCTATTTCCGTTTTGATTCAGGCGAGAAGTACAGTCAGGGTGTCAGGTTAATATCTCACTAACTAAACTTTCCGCCTTTGACAGCTGTTCACTATATAAAGCCGGGTGTCTGCATGATACATGTTTGACTGTCTAAAAAACTTCAATCTGTCCTGGCCAAGATTTTTTTCCGTGACTCCTAACGTTGAAATATCAAATTTATCTTGACGATCGATCGAAATTTCAGAGTTTTCCTTCACCTCAAAAGAGAGAATTTCAACAACTTTTACCTGACCTGGAGAAAGCGGACCAAGTGCACTTTAGCCTCCATCGGTCGACAGCCGGTCAACTGTCGACCGATACGTCGGTATCAGGAGACGTCCGTGATGAAGGATCCACGCCCTGACCAGCTTTTAAACTTTTAAGTATTAAAATACTCAACCCTTTTCACTCCCAAAAGCGATCAACTTCAATTTTTTTCCTTCAGTTTCACACCAGAAACACATCATACAGTAAGGCGAACTTTGATACCTTGCTCAGATGAAAGCTGATTAAAGTTTCAATTCCCACTACATCACTCATACATTTTCTTCTTTAAAGGGTGAGAGACTCAGCACTTTAAGCTTGGAAGTGAAAGAGTTAAGGCTGAGAGGAACTGAATTCTTAAGCCATTGACTTAACATTACCTCAAGGTCCTGGTCTTCCTCAATCAACCCCAGGTTACTGCAGGCTTGGGTGTATATTTCTAGAGCTTTTGCATGGAACAGCATTTGGGCGTGAAAAAAGTTCCCAAATATTTTCTGTAAAACAAAAGGTGAACAGTATAAATCATCTATAGCAGGAAGGCTAACACTTAAGGCTAAGGCTGAGACAAACACTGATAGAGCAAGGGGAAAAAAGGGTCAAGATAATTGCATTGACTGCTGACTTAGGCACATAAGGCATTTTGTATAGGTGGGTTTCATCCACTGACTTCAAACACTCTACCAAACCATCTGGGGGTCAAAATGGTGCTTATACTGTACACCTTTGGCCTAGAAGACTTCAACAGGCATGCTCATGTAAGTGTATAAACACAGTCAGCAAGAAACACCTGGCAATGTGCAGCACGAGAAGAAAATGGTGTGAGATAGAAATGACTGGTACAACTCTGTTAAGGGTATTTTTTTAGACCTCTGCCTTTGCCAAGATTGAAGAATTTCTTCTGTACCCTGCCTATATTTGGGGGCCATGAAAAGGGACCCTTTGACAGAGCCTCCCCTTAGTCCATCATATATAGGGATTGCCACCCCCCTTGCGAGGTATGGACTATTACCTTGATATCTTCTATTTTCTTTTTCTCAAATGAAATCATCTGTTCCTCCAAAGTTTGTCTACACCTGTTAGAGTCCACGGCTGCTTTCTGTAGCATCTGCTCTGCCTGCAAATTCCCACCAAAAAACACAAGAAACCCATCTCAGATTAAAGTGGCCTCAAGTACATTATAGTTGTAGCAGATTTTGTGGATATGAATTAATGTTTTTGAAAGAAAAACACTGGAACTGAACTTGACACAAATGATACCATGATTGCCACAGGCTCATCATTCAATAATATTACTAAAAACTCAACAGACATAGTAGACAGTGAGACTCCAGCAACTGTTGAACTTGTGTGTACATTGGTTGTGATCATCCTACTCTAACCTGGACGATTGCACAACCAACGTACTGTTCACACTCCTGGGTTCAAACCTGTACACACCTGTGACTATGGATACGTCAAGGAAAAACACATTAAATATACTGTAAACACAGCACATATAACTGATATTATGTTAAGCTCCCTGACTTCAAACAGTCACAATGCTAAGTCTTTCTATACCAAGGGCCTAATTTTCGTACACAAAATGTGTTGATAGACATACATTCATAATCAATGAAAAAAAACAGTGATTTAAATATTTCCCGAAATGCACAACCACAAACTAATAGGAGAGGGAGGGAGAGGCGGGGGGGGGGGGAGGGGTTGTGCTTTGTAAATCTCGTTGCTTTACAGAGCTAAACTGTATTGTACAAGCACAAAAACTACTCATGGCATGTTACTTACTATTAGGCAGAAATAAATATCAGCTCAATTTTCAACCAGATTGGACCTTTTTTGTCAGGTAGCAGAGACTAATTACACAACAAAGAGATTTAATGAAAGTGAAGGATACAATTTTCCCTTTGTTATGAGGGTCTTTTGTCTTCACTTTATCAAGCGCCTTTTGCTTCAGCAGTTCCTTGTCCCTTGCTGTTGTCAATCCTTTCACATAGTCTCTGACAATTTTGCAGTTGGTGCTGTAAAGGGACAGTGGCATAACAACACCACCTTGAATGAAATTAACCTGAAATCATACAAATACCGAACTGTAGAATCACCAAGGTTGTGGACACACTATAGGGCCATGCATTTGGAGATAGGATAATACACATTGATGTCTATCATCAGGATCCAAATGCCGTGTCAGATTAAAGTGGTACAGTACCTGTATGTTAGTAAACAATAGCTAGCAAACAAGAAAATGACCTTAATTTGTTAATGGAAATTCACTACATAATTCAAAAGTGAACTGCACCACTCATCATAAAATGTTTGTCAGAGAACACAGATGGCAATTTGACGACTTTTAATACTTCAGTATGACATAATTATTACTAAAATAATAATTTACTATGCTATAGTACCTCAAAAACATTTCTAAATCTCTGTTAGTTATCTTTTGTCAGCTGTACTGTTTTATATATATTCTGTATCTCATAATACAGCTCTTCCAAAGAATTGAACCACCCTGTAATGTAAATTTGACAGTACACAAGTTTCTGTCCAGAAATGCACTGGAGCACAGACTGATTTTCCTTACCTGTCCTGTGCAGGTATCCTGTATAGTCGCCAGGTTCTCAGCTACAGCTGCAAGGCTCATTTTCACTGACGGATATTCCTCTTCAGAGTATGAATCAACACTCACAGACAGTTTATTGCCTTTCTCCCTCAATCCATCAAGGGCCACGTTGAAGGCAGCAAAATCTTTCATCAGTGTTGTGAAGTTCCTCTCTGTCATGGAGATCCGCTCTGTAATGACCTTCATCTCATGCTCCCTGAAGGTCAACATACACTGTATCATAGGTGTAAAGTCCAAACCTCGTTAAACCTGTGCCACAGTACTGGGCCCAGCTGTTTAAAGCAAGGTCTAATCTTTGTTGTCATTTTAAGCCTGAAGTTGAAAAACTTTTCTCAAACAAAATAACTTCCTTGCTATATTTTAAGCTGGAACAAAACTTTTGGTTAGTCTCAGTTTGTTGGCCACAATCACGAGAGACAGAATTTGTTAAACTGTGCTTAACCGAGCTTTGAACAACTGGGCTGTGTATCTTTTTGCAGCACACCTTCTCATCACCTCAACCTATGTCAGTTACCAGAGTACAAGAAACAAAAAATCATACAGTAAAGACAACTTGGCATATGATAGCAATATGTAGATGAACGTTGATTAAACTATCAGTAAAATATCCATTGTCAATTCTCGTTTGTCACTCATACACTTCTTCTTTGAGACAAAAATGTGTACCATGAAAACCATAAAGGAGTGATGGCACTTTGAATCTTTCACTCCAAAGCTCAAAATGCAGATTCTCCCTTTTAAGAAAATGTATTGAGTGATGCAGTGAGAACTCATTAGTTTAACCAGCTGTCATCTGAATAAGCTATCAAAATCCAAGTTCTCTGTATGATTAACCGTAACGAGAAACTGAAGTTGATAGAAGTGATTTTATAGGAGTGATGACCTACAGAGTACATCAAATACTTAACGATCGCGACGTTAAGTAACTAAGCATGTGTCTATGTCAAAACACAGGATATACCTCTTCTCACAACGTCAAATTCTACAAATATCACTGCACCAAGCTACATAGGGCGAGCTGTTTTGATCTCGATCATAGTACGTGACGTTTGCACAGATTCGGCCCGGGATTCAGTACCTCGCTTTTGCTTCACTTCGAATCTCGCTTGGAGAAGAAGTGCTGGAGGATGACTTCTTCATTCCAGCTCAAGAATGAAACCTCTTTTTGCGTGAAACAGCCTAATCTTGACTTCATAAACATTCAGGCGGGAGATTCAGGACGGGGAGTCTGGGTCCCGCTCGGTCGATCGGCGGAGAACTCTGGGGGTGAGGGTGCGGTAGGGGACTTTGTCAAAGCATTGAGATGACACCTTTTCCTATCTCTTTTGTTTCGCTCAAACTATTGTCTCTCTATTGTCTTTTTTGAACAAGAGTTGAAGTCTCGCGCTCGGGTTGTGCGGGCTAGTGTCAAATGATCACCCTAAAGGGAGAGGGGTCCTGCGAGCATGCGCGTCCACGTGCTGTCATACGTCGGCCATCTTTGTTTTTTATGGGTCCGTTCTGTGAAGGACTTTCTACATTATTCCCTTTTCTCCTGTTGATGGTCCTTCCCTGCTCTAAATAGACCGGACAGCCTTGGCGTTGTAGCAGTTTATGAGCTCTCTGTGAACTCTTCAGACATTACCTGGGAACGTCTCTTCACTGAACGAGGTACTAAATCTACGTCGTCTATTTGCCGTACATTTTACAGCGTATTTCGATCGTAAATACTGTGTTTACTACTGCATATCTGTTTTTTTATTTAATCTCGTGTGGATAAAAAGGGATAGGGGATCCGGGCTAGGCCTTTAGCAACGACAGTTTGCTGTAGTATCAAGAAGCACTCACAGACAGTAAGGTCCGGTTCAGACGCCGCTCCTGACATGCGCCGAACCTAATGCTTGAATTAAATACGGCAGAAGAGCGGCGTCTGAATCAATTAGGTTCGGCATATTTGAATTAGGTACGGCAGCGGTATTAGGTTTGACTGACGCTGTCGCATAATCCGACGTGGGAGCGACGTTGATTCAGACGCCGCTCTTCACATGTGCCGTACCTATTGCATGAATAATTTTAAATTATTTTGAATTAAAAACATGTATCCTTAAACATAAGCACTATTGTGTATTTGGTGCGGCAGGAAAAGTTCGCTGTTTGAATTAACAGTCGCTCCTATGTCGAACCAGGGTCGAATCTATTACTATTAGGTTCGGCGCATGTCAGGAGCGGCGTCTGAACCGAGCCTAACTTGACAATCTCATTGCGGGAAAGCTACATAATTTTGTTCGTACCTCTAGCTCTTTACAAAACTTTATACCACGACTTGTGTTTTATATAACAGATCAAATCCTTCTGTTAGGTATAATCAGTCAAACGAGAAAATAGAAATGGTCTGAGTTTGGGGACTGGAGACAAAAAATCAATACCTTTCATGCATGATACAAGACATACAAGAGTTTTACACATTTATGTGGGAAATGAAGCTCATATGTGGGAGATTGACACACCTGTGTGGGAGATCTCTGCAGTCTCTTGCATGAGCGCCTCACCTCCTGCTCCAGAGATGCCAATCCCCAAAAATTTTCAGGCAGGAGATTTTGGCTGGAGGTCTGGGGCCCACTCAGCTGAATGGCATATAGGGTAGGAGAGGCAAGGTAGGGTGAGAGGTTGACAAGTGAACTAAGTCTGCTGTAGAGCTGAGGAACTTTGGCCAATGCAGTGAGCTGATATTATGCCTTTTGAAGCTTCTTGCAAGACTTATTGTCGCATTCAACTCTTATTCAAAGGGAAGAAGATTCAACAAAATATGTTCTTGATTGTGGAGAGTGAGAGATTTCACTGTTTATGCATGAGATTTCATATTCATGTATGAGATGAGGAGCTCATGCAGGAGACTTAAAGCGGGAGAGTTGGCATGTCTGCTACTCACCTGTGAACTCATGTGGATTTCCTGTATGAATCTGACCTCTCCAAATTTGGACTTGTGAGTGGAGGTTACAGTACTGTATGTTTCCCACCCATGTAGAATTTCTGAGGCTTTCTCTGTATTCAGTGTATTAAAACTGTCGTGCTGTACATGAGTGGCTGAATTGTATGTCATATGAATGTTGAATCATACCCAGTTTATACTTGGTACGAGTCCAAGACATGAAAGTAAGATTTTTAACCCTATCCCTTGTGCTTGCTTGAAACTGGTGCTTATTGGTTCAAGCCAGTCCAACCATGTAAAATAGATGACTACCATACTGAACATTGGTGATCTTTGTTTTATTTTTTACCAGAATGCGAAGATTTGACCTGGGGCCACCTCCCCCAGACTACCTGAATGACTACCCACCTCCCCCAGATGATTACCGAAGAGACTATCCACTGCCTCCCCCAGAGTACCAAACAGACTACTACAGAAGAGACCACCCACGACCTCCCCCAGAGTATCGAAGGGAACGCCTACCCCTTCCCCCAGAGTATGAAAGAGAACGCCCACCACCACCCCCAGGGTATGGAAGAGGACGCCCACCACCACCCCCAGAATATAGAAGAGAATGCCCACTACCACCCCCAGAGTATGAAAGAGAACGCCCACCACCACCCCCAGATTATAGAAGAGAACGCCCACCACCACCCCCAGAGTATGGAAGAGAACGCCCACCACCACCCCCAGAGTATGAAAGAGAACGCCCACCACCACCCCCAGAGTATGGAAGAGAACGTCCACCACTACCCCCAGAGTATGGAAGAGAACGCTCACCACCACCCCCAGACTTTCACGATGACTACCCACCTCCTCCAAGAGATCGTTATGGAGGACCTTATCACGAAGATCCTCATCCACCTCCCCCCTGGGATGATCCAAGAAGAGATTACACAGATGCACCCCCACCACCTCGTGGCTATTACAGACAGCCCCCACCCCCCAGGAATGACTTTTGGAGAGATTACGATGATTGTCGTAATGGTTATGATAGAGGAGTACATTATCATCCAAGAGAAGGTCCACCCTCTTCGAGGGGTGGAGGGCGCTACCCTCCCAGAAGATTTTCAAATGAACTAGCATCACAGGGAAAGGATAGAGGTGGGTTAGGTCAGGTGCCTGACAGGGACCGTGGCCATGAGGAAGTGGCTCCTGGTGTAGGCCAGGGGAAAGGACCTAAATTGAATGGAACAGTAAAAAGTGAAAAGAGCAGTACAGCATCTCAAAATGGGTCATCAATCACACCAAAACCTAGCCAAGCAACGTCCAACCAAATGAGTGTCCAGACACCTGAATTAAAGTCGGCATTGAAAAAACCTGGCTTACAACAACATTGCCTTCAAAAACCTTCCTTGCAAAACCCTGACTCACAGAAACCTGTTGTGCAAAACTCTGGATTACAAAAACCTGGTTTGCAAAATCCTGATTTACAACAATCTGGCTTGCAAAAACCTAGTTTGCAAAAGCCTGGCTTTCAACAATCTGGCTTGCAAAAACCTGGTCTACAAAATCCTGGCTTACAGCAGTCTGGCTTGCAAAAACCCGGCTTTCAACAATCTGGCTTGCAAAAACCTGGTCTACAAAATCCTGGCTTACAGCAATCTGGTTTGCAAAAACCTGGCTTTCAACAATCTGACTTGCAAAAACCTGGTCTACAAAACCCTGGCTTACAGCACTCTGGCTTGCGAAAACCTGGTTTGCAAAATCCTAGCTTTCAGCAATCTGGCTTGCAAAAACCTGGTTTACAAAAGTCTGGCTTTCAACAGTCTGGCTTGCAAAAATCTGGTTTACAAAATCCTGGCTTACAAAAACCTGGTTTACAAACTCCTGGCTTACAGCAATCTGGATTTAACACAGCAACTAGGTATTTTTCATCCAGCCTAACCCAAGGACAAATACAGAATAACAGTATTAAAGGTATGGTTTTATACAGAAGAGAATAACTGAGATACTCTAACCAGCTTGAATCCATTTCCAAGTAAGAGTTGTAAACCTTTATCATGCTTTGTGATTTGTGGTGGAAATTAGCTAACTGAGATCTTTCACATGAAAGTAACCACTTTCATCTCTAAGATACCGTAACCTCCAGGTAAACAAATCAACGTATTTGGAAAGTTTTAATATTGCATGGGATGAAGTATCAAAAAGGTATTGAAGACACAATTTATGTGGTATCTCCAATGTCTTTTGAGATCTACAGATGTGAGTATGCTGTTAAAACTTTCCAGAAATGTTGATTTACATGTTATTTCATGTCAGATCCCTTTTGCTTACTGTATTTTAAAACATCTTGACTTTGGTGACTAAGGGTGCATTTGATTGACTGAATTCTGGAATAGACATAGCTAAAAGGATTTATAGTTTGGCTTTTTCTGGGGGAAATTGCTTTAGGGATTGTTTTCAAAACTTTCATGCTGGCATTTTGAACAGCTCCAGATACATCTTGACATAATTCAGCTCCAAAGCTAAATATTTTATCAATCAGTATCACTACTCCTATTTCAGAATAGACCCAATTGAATGTGCCCTAAGGTCAAAATGATATGTTATGTTGTGATCCATCAAGCTGCAACTTGCGTCCTACCTCAAGATGTTAGTTTCTAGACAATGACCCAGTGCAACTGTTGTTATAATATACTGATTATATATATTCTGACAAACCTAGTGTAGCTATTTTTTTAGCCAAAGCTCTAGCTCAGAATGCAGATTTTTTGAAAAGAACTGTGGTTGGAATACAAGGCCAATATTTGTACTTTCTTTCAATCACAGTGGCAGCCATGTTGGATTTTTTAATGAGGAGACCTGGGAAATAGCGTTACAGACACACCAGCAGATGGAAATGGTCTTAGTGTATTATTATGTAGATAATGGGCTGTGGTTGTAGACCTTTTGTTCGTGATCATCTTAATATTTTCTACATGTGTACACTGTGTTTGATCACGTGTGCTTTTTTGTGTCCACAGTGCGCGTGCCTGGTGAAGCAAACTTTATTTCATTCAAGAACAGTTTGCAAGAGTACTGCCAAAAGAAACATCTGCCCGTGCCCTTTTATAGAACATTCAAAAATAGTAATATTGGCTTCTCATCTAGAGTGGAGGTGTCAGGACAGCCTTTTAAAAGTGGTAGCATGCACAAGGACAGAAAGGAGGCCGAGCAAAATGCAGCTTTCACAGCTCTGAAGACTTTGGGACTTTTTCCTCCTTCAGTGGAGTTCAACACTAAGCCAGTAATCTCAGGTAAGACAAGGCATTGCTGTTGTTTAGCTTCACCAACATCACCTGTTATGATACTGTATGACATACTGTACTTTATTATATGACTGTGACGTAGTTTTACCATATAAGGTCGCAACAGAGTGCCGGTACGGGAGCGTATTACACACTTCAAATCCGTATTACACTGTAGAAAACCGGTTTGACCGGTTTAGACGCGCGCGTATCACAAATGAATGAAAGATTTTTCTGAGTGCAAGGTAAAACGGTGCAACGAAAGTCTATGACTTTTCAGATACAAGACCCTTCCATCGAAAGAAACTGTTACTGGATAATTTGTCAAGGAATAGAAAGCACAGTTCAGTTGGTGGAAAGCGAACAATCGCCATGGACAAACGGCAGTTCTGACTCCGTAAAGTTTTCCCCACGATGCCGTCACTGTAAACACTGCAAAATGATTTTCGCCGTGTACGAACACTGTTTTGAGTGGTTCCTTTGCTGGAAGGGGTCTTAAACTTTCTACAACCAGGCAGGAAATCGGTGAGTTGTTAATAATCTAAAACTTGACAACGTGTCGGCGGTAAAAATCCTAGTTGTGTTATCAAAGTTTCAGATTCTTCAACGTACACATTCGCTGGCTCTGTTCTTGTGTTTATTCCTTAACTACTCCGAGAAAATAAAAACCCTGTTTTGAGTACAAAGCTGCTTGCTACTGAAGAACAAAAATGGTTGAAAGTTTAAGCGAAGTGATCGATTTGAACCGCTCGAAGCACGTTTGTTCGCTGAATATTTATTCTGTCGAAGCAAGCATTTTCGTCTCCAGCGCATTTATCTCAGCACATTTAATCTGAATTGAACTTCGATCATTTTCTAGCATAACGTCTTTAATTTTCTCTGTCAAAATTTTTAAATCGATGACCGGATTGGAAGCTGTAAGTGAATCTTTGTGTAAATGAGTGTGCGCACATTTTGCCTGGGATTGAGTGAAAACAGTTTTGCTCGAAGTCTCTGTTTTATGTTTGCTGAAATATATTTCATATAAAGGTAAAACTACGTCACAGTCATATAATAAATCCCTCATTCGATGGTTTAGCGCATAATACGGGCCGGCATTTTACTCGTTACTCGCATTTTTCCTCGCCCCGCGGCGGGGCTCGGAAAAATACGAGCAACTCGTAAAATACCGGCCCGTATTACGCGCTAAACCATCGAATAAGATGTATGTACATGATGAATCACACAATCATGTGAATCCATGGAACATAAAATGAGAGTGAAAGTGACTCTCACAGTTATGAAGCAACTTAAGCAGTTGCAAGGATAGCCCAAAAAAACCCATCAGTAGTGACTGTTGAGCAAGCAAAACTGCCCCTGGGGCAAGCCTGACTGCAGGGGAGCAACTGCTGACCAGCATTGTCTTGAAGTTCACTTTGCCTAAATTTCTTTTAACCACATTTTTGACACTGAGTGTTGAAATAATAATTTGCAGGTGTGAAGAGGCCCAACCAAAGTACCAGTGCACCAGTCCCCCCACCTGCCAAGAAAGTCAAAGTGGAACCAAATATGTCATCTAATGTAGCCTATAAGAGCAAACTGAATGAGTTTTGCCAGAAGTTCCACTTGCCTCCACCAAAATATGAAGCGGTCAGAAATTCAAGCCAAGGTTTCACGGCCACTCTGGTCTATAATGGCAAAGTGTACCAGAGCACTGCCCCACAAATTACCAGGAAGTTGGCGGAGGAGAATGTTGCACAGTTTGTACTGAGCAAATTGAACCAAGTGCCCCCTCCGGAACCCAGTCTGAAGAATGTGATACAAACATGCATGCAGATATCTTCTGGTAATCACACCATTGCAGGTGCAGTTACCTCAGGTATGTACCATTAGACCAGCCTTGTTTCATGAAGGTACACCATAACTCATCTCACAGAACAATAACACTGTTTAATTTGCTCGCCGCCATTGTCTTTTGTTTGTTTGTTTGTTTTTGCAAGTTCTACCTCTCTCTTTCTCGTTCACATGACACATTGCATCACAAACAACATAACTCCATGAGGGGGGAGGGACTTTCTCTCAGTCACCACTGAACAATACCACAAACACCCATAGCTACATGTAAGGCACACTACTTTTTTTGGCATAAAATTGGGACTTGGAACATAGATTTCACTTTTTTTTTTTTTTTTTTTTTTCATATTTTTGAATCATGGAAACTTGTCAGCATTTTTGGCAGCAGTTATGTGCACTGGCTTCAAACACTGTGCTGCAGAATTGGGGGTCAGCCAGATAGTTTTGGAATTTGTATGACATAGTTTACAGGGAACAGAGGTGGAAAATAGAAAGGAGTTGCCAACTGTATGTTATGCAACATATTTTTAACATCGTTTGTTTGGTCAATATGGTGATGGCCAGTCCTTTCCAGAACCTTCTGATTTCATCTGCTGTAGCATTGCATAGTAAGAACTTAGAAGGCTCTGGGTGTAAGATTAGCACATGACAGGAGATCATACACTGCAAGGCATTGACAATATCTTTTATTTTCTCCTTTTGGTCACACTCATGAGATATTTTAACCTCCAACAGCTGCTGCTTCTTCAACAAACACAACTTCAAGTGGAGAAGAATCAATTGCAGACATGATACAGGCCCATCAACCCTTTGTTGTGTCATACAAGAATGAACTTCAGGAGCACTGTCAAAAAAAGAAAATTGGCAATCCAGTGTATGAATGTGTTAAAGTTCAGGGGATGTTTGGATGTACATTGACAGTGGAAGGCAAAAAGTTTACCAGCTCTAATTGCCATACCAAGAAAGGTTCTGAACAAAGCGCTGCTCGCCTGGCTCTACAGGTTCTAGGACCTCTTCCTCCTGCACCAGTTTAATCTGTGCAAAGATGCACACAGTATATTTGAACAAAACACAGGCACCAATCCATGGCACAGCACCACACTCAGGTGATGTACATGTACATGGAATTTTGTATACAGAATTTTAGTGTTAGTGGGAATTTTAGGTTTGACTTGTGAAGAATATTGTTGTTACATGGGATTGTAGAAGCATCAAGTGTTGGGTTTCGCTGTCTTGGTTGCCACCTGGTTGTGGTTTTTAACATGTTTTGGGCAATGCACCAAGAATGAACTATAACAAGACCACATTGAACTGAATGATCAGAAAGTGCTCTTCAACAACACAAACGGAAAATGCCTTCAGCAAAAGTTGTCTCAGTCTGAACGAACCATGCTTTTTATCAAGAAGTACTAAAGAGACATGCAGTACTCTTCAGTTTGTTTGATTTTGTTTAGTTTTTTGTCTTTTCTTGTTCTTTTGTCCTTTTTGTTTTTGTCATACACAACACTTTAATAATAATATTGTAACCCCTGCAATAACTGGCATTAGAGCTCATTTCAAAACCTGGGTTCCCACTTACTTTTATTAGCCCAAATAAGAAACTCGTTTACATCATTCTTCTGGAGGAGAAAATTGTGTGGAATCCCATGAGGGTTGTGCAGTAGAACCAAGCAGTTACTTCAAGTGACTGGTACACAATGTATGGATATAAGTACATGGGGAGCGTATGTGAGTGGTGCAGATGTACACCAATCAGACAATACATGTGATATGTCTGTTATTGCCATAATTATTATGATTGGCACATTTGCTGTCAGTAGAGGCTGTCTGAGTTTGTCTTTTTACACATTCAGTTATCTGTAGACATCATGATGACTGCTTGTTGAAAAAAACCAATTCTTGAATGGTGACAAAAACTTGAAGGTTTTTTTTTTATATACATAAATGCTTTCCAGGAAACAGTTTAGAGACTGGAAGATCAGTTTATGTTTTCATAAAGCAAGCACAGGAGAATGAAAAATTTCCATTCTCTTGTGCTTGTGCTTGTGCTTGTGCTTGCATCCAAACTTTTCGCATGTGAACCGGTTACTTGCGTTTGCACTTACTTTACTCGTGTGAATTGCCCTTTAGACTGATTAAATGCAGATTATGATGCATATAGGTACTGTACTGAATTTTATGTGACTAATGTACAATATAAGTTCTTCCATCAGTTTGGAGAAGAGTGAGTTCAAAAATACCGGTCCTTCACAAACCATCCAATCTGAACGCAAGAAATAACCCTTTCACTCCTGAACTCAGAGTATAAATCCTCTTAAGTATCCAAGAAGAAAATGTATGAGCGATATAGTGAGAATTGATAAGCCGATCAATATTCGTTTGAGTGAACTATCAAATACATCTCTGGAGAGAAACTAAAGGAGAAAATTGAAGTTGATCACTCCCAGGAGTGAAAGCGATAAGGACAGTTACATTTGTCATGATTCATTCACAAACCAATCAACACTGGAGTGTATGAAATACATGTTGGTACGGTACTGTAATTCGCAATCACAAAAAATGGATGGTTGGTGCGTTTATGTATTCGTAATAGTCCAGTTTGCCGGGTTCGTGTTATTTTGGCGCACTTATTAGGATCATAGAACAGGGGCCAATCCAATAAAGCATTTACAAGTGTATTTTACAAGTCGGCCCCACACGTTAAAACACATTTTAATCCAATAACATCGCAAAATGCTGTTGTGGTTGTGCGCTGGGGACCTGTATCTCTAATATTGTACAGACTTTGCTAGATTAGAGTCCTTTTAGTGGTGTTAGAATAATGGTCCAACTTGTAAAATACACGTGTAAATGTTTATCGAATTTGCCCCAGGATTAAATTCTGATGCAAGTACACAAGCCTAAACTGTACTGCAGACAATGCATAGCATCATGTAGCGAAGTGAGTGTAGTGTAGTGTAGTGTTGCAATTCAGTATAGTTTAGTGTTGTGTATTTTCTGTGGTGAAATGTGTGTAGTGTATTGTAGTTTAATATTATTTAGACTTGTGTAGTTTTGTGTGGCGAAATGTGTGGTGTTGTGGTACAGTATAATGTAGTCTTGCGTGCATCGTAATTAATACAGTGCAGTTAGTATAGTATAGAAATCTGCATTGCAGGTGTGATGGCATGGTGTTGTGTAACACATGTAGTACTATAATGTCGTGTGTTGTTGTGTTGTGTTTTACAGTGCGGTGTAGTATAGTGTAGTGAGCGTAGGTTAGCGCATAGAAAGGGCAGTGTAACTTGTACTTGTACGTCCGAGTGGTGTACTGTAATCGCGTAGTTGCGTTGCATGGGTCGTGTCGCGTGTTGCTTTGTATTGTGCACATTCTGTTTTGCTGTGCTGTGTTGTGTTATGTTGTAATGTGCTGTGGTTTGTTGTGCTGTGTTGTGTTTTGTTGTACTGTGCTGTGTTATGTCGTGTTGTATATTGTGCTATGTTATGTTGTGTTGTACTGTACTTTTTGTATGTGTCGTGTTGTGTACTGTATTCTGCATGCTTTGTACTGTGCTGTTTGCTCTCCTCTCTGCTGTTTTAAAATTCAGGAGTCAGAAGAAGACCGATGGGATTGTGACAGCTGCGAGATTCTCGTTGTCACACGAAAACGACAGTACAGCTGTCCTGGGAGGAATTCTGTCATCGTGGAGTAACTTGGGAGAAGCTAGACTAGTGTATGTTGGTCTGCCGTCTCATAAGAGCAGAGCCTGCTGAAACCAATCAGGGGGGCGTTGATTGACAAGGTATGACAAGTGCCTCTGATGCATTATTAAGCTAGTTTACTGTGATACCGATATGGTTGTTCACTTCATTGAGCACCGAGGCGAAACGAACTTCTGTAAAGACATCACGTACTGAATTTACACAGTATGGTCCTATTGTTTAAGCGCAGCCCAAATTAGCCACGTTGGCTGTGCTTTGGAAGAGCTGTATGGGTGTATGATTGTTCGCAGTCCAACGAGACCCATGCTGGGGCCAACTCAATAAACATTTACAGGTGTATTTTACAAGTTAGTTTACTATTCAAAGACCCGTTTAAATACCACTAAACGACCTGCAAGGCCTTCTGTTCGTGCAAGATGCAAGGTACATTTTGGTTTTGACCTTTTTTGAACTTGCTGCTATTTTGGGTTAGTATTGTTAGGGACGTGACATTAGTTCAACAAGGAAACACACTGTACCTTGTTCCGTCAAGTGTGTGTACACTGCATCGTTTTATAAGCAGACGCGGGGTTGCATTCACGGAACATTACGAGGCAATATTGTGTGGAGCCTGTAGTGCAATGCTACCTTACTCCCACACACACATGTACACGCACGTACACGCACGTACACATACAGCTAATAATAATATTAATGGTTTAACACGTTCACGCAAATACACGCAGTGATGTAGATGAACACACGTACAATAAAAGAGCAAATACTCACCCTTTCCCTCCCAAGAGTGATCAACTTCAATTTTCTCCCTTAGTCTCTCACCAGAAATATATCATACAGTATGGAGAACTTGGCTTTTGTTAGCTGGCTCAGATGAATGCTGATAAAACTATCAATTCTCACTCATCACTCAATACATTTTCTTAAAAAGTTGATTGAGCTTGGGAGTGATAGGGTTATCCGTCTCGATGCTATAAAACATTAGTCTTGACGACTCCAAATGCCGTATATCGTAAAATATATTTTATGTCCATTCTAAGATTAGGTAATATTTGTTTCCAAGTTTTTTGAGACCTTTAAGTGCTTTCTTATAAAAGGTATATCTGTGCGATAAAAACGACAAATGACAACGACTTACTCGCGCACGCAGGGTGCATTTCCGTGCAAACGACCTGTTAATTGCGGGCAAAGATTGAACTTCTATTCCTGGAGTGGACAAGTTTTTTTAAACAAAGATTGTGTTTCAAACTTCAAAAAAAAAACGTTAATTGCTTTTAATCTTGCCGCTCACACGTTTAATTTTAAATAGAGCTTTTAAAAAATAATTGTTTGGCCGGACCGTCGCGTCAGTGAGAGTAAATTATTATTTTAGTTAGGATTTAAACACGGAGATTTTTTAACATAAAAATATAAGTCCTTTAGAAAGGTTTAATATTGTTGTCTTTTATTTGATCTCTTATGCTAAATAGTTTTGCGAATAGACCGATGTAAACTCTGATTTGCTGTGTATCTACCTATTTTACTTCAGTTTGGGAAGCTGGCCGATCGAAAAAGAAATTAAGCTGCCAATTTATGCCCCTGCATTTACGTCAAGCAAAGGTAGGTGTTTGGATTATCCGCCCACTCTTTCTGACGGACGTTCAAAACAACTGTGGCCAGAACTGCACCGAGACAACCAAACAGGATTTAGCGAGTCGTTTCACGTGACGACTGCTGACGTCTGTGATCGATTGTTGATATGTTTTTCCATTGATTTATGGCCACTGTTTTGGACTGATTTTAAATTGTAAAATTGAGTTTTGAATTCACGAGATATTGCGGTGAATTCACGTTGTATTAACCCAGATTTATGATCGTACGGATCCCGGCTTTTTGATGTACTTTTTTCTCCACTGGAATATACTGTAAGACGAGGTAAATAATTTTCCTGGCTTTTGGGGGATCAGTTAGCAAAGTGTTAGTGGGTATCGTTTGATCATTTTAATCCCTTGCTAAAAACACTTTTTTTTTTTTGCCTTTCCGACAATCAATACACCGCAGTGGCAACGCTGTATAGTGTATCTTCTTACTAAAAAAATAATTCGTTTTTTTTTCCTCTCGTTCTTGGAGCCATTTGACTTGGTACCTTGACTTCACACGAAAATAGAATTTCGGCGTTAAGTGAAGCAAAAACATTATTTATTCGTTTTTGTTCTTGACGTATTCGGCCGTAATTATAGCTCGCTTTTATTTTTTTTTGTCTCATTTGTTTTTTATTTTATTTTGTTGACGTCGCCGCTGCTTTGGTTTTGAAATTGTAAACTAAGAAAATTCGAGGGCTTTTTTGGATTCTGAAAGATATGGAGGTAACGGCGAGTCTCATTGACATGGATAATGTTTACACTATTTCAGCTTATATTTCTTATAACTTTAAACCTTTTCCACTCGGTGTTCTTCTACAGTGAAGCTTCTGAAATAACTCGATGGTGTGTTCAAGGAAGCAGTTCGGTCTGGTTAAATTATGTCAGTGCTTTTCATTTTTGACTACTTTTCGCTTTCAAAGTGTCATTATAAGATTGTAGTGGAATATTCGTGTAGATACACATTCAGTCAGTGATGTTATAATCATTTGTTTAGCTTTATCGGAAAGCGGGAATATTTATCTCAGTTTCCATAATTGAAATAATTTAGGCTTGTTTCGAAATATCTTGAACCTTGAACATCTTCACTTGCCTTGGCACTCAGATTTCTTGTTGTAATTTCTGTCTTTCTTTGTGCGTGATTGTCTTTGGTTCTGCACATCGGCCTTGTGAAGGTCTGTATTCACTGGCTTGCCAAATCTTTGTGTCTACTGTTGTGCCTTAGTTTGCCAGACTTTTGCACTTAGGCCCTGATCGCACTTGTGACGAAGAGTCTCGACACAACTTTTCAAATGCTAACGTCGACTTTGTCGCCGACAATATGTCGGTGAGTTTCTACCAAGCTTCCATTAAGCCGTCGCTTTGGTCTGAATGCTTAGTTATCATTAACTACAATATCCTCAGTCTGGTGTGACCGGGCCCTCATTTTTTATTTTTTACACTTCAGAAGAAATCTGACCCATTCTGAACTCTCAAAAGTACTACTTCAATCAATCGCATTTTCCGGGTTGATTTCTATCCGCAAGTTGTGACACAGTGAAATTAAAGCACAACTTAGAAACTGCTGTCTTTTTGCTGACAGTGACTTCGCCTCCAGAGAACTCACAAAAGAAGTTAACACATGCGTTTCTCCTTTTTTTTTTTTTTTTTTTTTTTTTTTTTTGTTCAACTGATGTGACAACCACTAATCTTACAAGAAGAAAGAAAAAAGGGCACAAGAGAGGAAGCCATTTTTCGTACCCGGGGAACAAACTTACGCAACGCCCTCTTTCAGCCAGTTCGATATTCTCACAGTTGAAAGAAAACCACGGGAACGTCTACCTGGTCAGAAAGAATTTATTGTTCTGCTGAGTAGATTACCGATAACATGTAACCATAGAGAGAGGGGGCAGTTTGAACAGCTTGGGAGGCGATTGCATCTTTTGTGACAATTAAGAAGTGAGAAATCTGCTGTGTTGTTTCGAGAACCAGGCTTTCATCGGAAAAGAGCTAATTTGCCTTCTTTTCATAGAAAACTAAAGCCTTTCTCGCTCCTCGGTAATATTCCCGTCAAACTAAGAAGATTTGCACACTGGGCAAATTTGCAGTGTAATCGCTGCGAGCACAAACAAATTTTGTCATGTTTTTGCTGACTTGTTTTACTTTGTATGTTGGTTATGGCAACCAGATTGTTGATATGGCTTATTTGCCTAGCTTTTCGGGCGAATTGATTGAGTCGCGCCAGTGTCCTGGTTACAGAAAGACGATGGAAAAATTTGTTTCTGTGAAAAACCAATCGTGTGCGTCTCTCCTAGCACGTTCGGAGACTTTCCTATCTTCTATAATCTCTTCATATTTATCGGGTTCGCTAATCCTCTAATCGGGCAGCCGAAATGTGGCCTCGGGAAGTACTCAAAACCTATTTACTCGCTCATTCTCCTCCAAAAGCAACGTTTCCCGGGAAACGCTAGTTCCAGCCCTTTCTGTCGTTTGCTGATTATTGCTAATCAGGCAGCCACAGATCTGCTGTCGGCGCTTCTCCATCGCTTCAAGGGAAGTGAGTGCTTGATACTCTTTAAGTGCTTTGAATTTGTAAAGGCCTGTGCAGCGGTGACTACGTTAAACGTGATATTGAAATCACTCCATTTCCCCTTTCCGTTCGCACATGTTGTACAAGCTGTTGGCTTTCTCGGACATAGTTTCGGCTTAGCAGAAAAGCGGAAGATTTGGGAGATTATCGTCAAACGAGAATTTCCCAACTGGCAGAAAGGATGTATTTCGTGAAAGCGGGTCTTTCGCTTGAGAAGTCAATGGTGGTCTGTTATCGCCATAACAAATAAGGATTCTACTTGGGTTCTTCGAGGCCAATCTCTTGTTCGTGCAGAAAATGTATGCGCCTGATATAGCGCCTCTCATCTCCCTGCGCTCTTCACTTAACTGGCCGAGACTCAAACGCTTTTAGTACACGTTTAACAAAACGGACTGTACAAATCAAAGCGTGTATCATCTATGGCGGCCAACGATCGCAACAGCGTTTTGCTGTGTACATCTTCTGTAGGACAGTTTCAAAACCCAGCCAACTTAACAAGATCATTTAGTTGCATGGAGGTTAAAGGGTTGTCCAATCGCACCCCACACTAACGACGTGTGATATTTTTGTAAAAGCTCTCTGTGCCACGCACCGGTATATCCCGGTTTTTCCTGGTAAGCCGGACATGTGATGCTCAAGTGATCTGTAATTCAGGGGTTACTGTTTGTGCAGATGTACCTCTTAGTGACATGTTGATCTGAATTCTTTTGAAAGGGACATTGCGTGTTTCCATCCCGCGCTATCTGCCTTTTTTCCCCTTTTGCTTTCTCGCTCCCTCCCCGTTTTTCTGTGTTGAATGTGTCTGTCTGTCTGTTTTCCCCTTCCCTTCCCTCCCCTCCCTTCCTTTCCCTCTCCTCCACATCCTTACAAAATCACAATTTTCAAAATACCCATGATGGGCCATTAATATGTTGATGCGGTGAATCTATACTGTATCCTTATAAAAGGAACACCTCGTGCCAAAGTGCGATATTCGGCGACGATGCTTCAGGAACGTGATCTGATCGAGAATGCCAGGGCGGTCAACGAAAACTGACAGTTTCTGTAAGATCATCGCCGAAGAGAAATTTAAATTTAGCAATTAAATTTTAAACGCGTCCTTCACAAAGCACTGGCCTTATTTTCCCAAACAATCTTGCCCAAACCGCGCTCGCGAACTTTGTTTATTCACGAATAGCACAGCGCTACGATGCGTTGCCCCGGACGAAATATTGCTGGGCCTGTAAGAGGCGTGACATGGAACAAACGAAGTGTGCAATTTATTCGTGTTACACGTGGCACAGGAGCCTGCCCTGCCATTGTTTTCCCACCAATGAGCGCGCGTGTTTTGCCGGTATTTGTAACATGTGACTCGCGCCCGGCTGTTTCAGATGTACCCACACACACACAGTCACACTTGCCCAAGGAGAGAACAACATCTCATTGAACCATTTCCTCCGTAGCCGCGGAACCGACAGAATATGGGCTCATTCCCCAAGAGTCTGGTGTGTTTTCACTGCACTACGGAGAGAGCCCACGGAAATGAACTCGAACTCGAGGAAGAGGATATTTCCAGTATATCTTGGGCTGTTTTGGATGTCAAATCGAACCAGGTACGAAAACATAATAATGTACACAGTGTTCTCGAGTGGTGAAGATCGAGTGAGGATTTTTTTTTTTCTTCTTCTTCTTTCGTATTCACTGTCTTTGTTTTTTACATCTGTGCCGAACAAGATCGGGCCAGCGCAAAAGTGTGTTGTGAAATCGGGCCTGTCTGGGACAAGTGATGCGTTAAAATCCTGTGGCAGTGCCGGCCTGTTCACCGAAGCGGACGACCTGGGAGAAGCATTAGAGCAGGTAATGATATGAGGTACATATCACAAGACGGATTTCCGTTCTGCGCTAGGATCAAAACACACAAACCCATCGTAAAAAGCTGCCGGGAGACTTCAAATGTTTTTGAAATTCTACCAAAAACGGCAAGAAATTTTTACATTGTGTCCAAAACAAGGGAAGGATTTCAAGATGTCATGTAAAATTGATGTCGTACCACCAGAAGTTTGTGATCTTTCTCCTTCTAGACGGTCCGTCGAGTTCTCGACAGATTCCCGCTCGGATAATAGTCTCCAACTTTAAATTTATGGCAACGTCGTACTTCTACAAGATTGTGTTATTTAGGCAATTTGAGCGCGGCAGCCGTGATTTGAATATATCCGTTTCTCGGATTATTTTGGGAATCAAATATTAAAAGAGGGCAAACAGTTAATTCTGCCGTGGTTTAGTCGCGAACATTTTTGTATTGTAAATATTTCTTCGGCCTCTTGGGATTAGAATTGTCTCGCAGCAGACACAGTCCGACGTTTGACTGGGGAGTGAGGTGGCCCACAGGCGACGAGTTCTAAAATTAGTCTTGGCTTCTCGGGTTTTGCCGGCGAGTGTATATTTGTAATGCGGATCTCTTCAAGGCAGTTCAATCTTGATTTGATTTTGTTTGATTTTATCCTGGTGGCAATAGTAACCCCCTCGTTGGCGATATTATATTCTCAATCGTCCGTACTTCAATATTCATGATTCGTATCTTTCCAATCCATAGTGTTAATATGAAAGCCAATTGTAAATTCTTCTCGGATGAACGAACCGTTCCCAAGGAAATTGCGCGAAGTTGTCAACATTTTATCAACCGGGAAAAAGTCGCGTTTTTCTTACGTTTCCAACTCACAGAATTTGACGAGCTTTAATATTCGGTATCGGGTTTTCTTTTAGTTCATGTTCTGACGTGTTCTAAGATAAATCTCGGCGCTGGCATCACGGCCTACACTGCGCTTCAGAGCTTTATTTTAAAATCAATACCCTTATGCCAAAAAACAACATTTAATTGGCACTATGCACGTCAAAAATGTAGTAAGCTATCACGACTAGAAATGATTTCGTATTATCCCTCTATTGTGATCGCCCCGATCAACACACCGAAACCTCTGTCCCTCGCTCGGGTTTTGGAAAATTATTCTTTCGTGGTTGCGAATGAGTGGGTGTTTATGTATCCGTTCTTGCTAACAAAGCAAAAAAAAAAAAAAAAGAAAAAAGAAAAAAAACAACAACAATTGGAATGGCCAAGTTAGTAAATAGTGTGCCGAAAACGCTTTTGTTTTCACGAACATTTTCAGACTTGTGTGACACTGGAAACCCCTCAAGATCGCTATTGTTGATATGATTGACAGGTTCATTGTTCTGTTGAGGGAAACCACGTCCTCGAATTTCCCAACGCAGACGAGCGATAAAGTGTTTTTTATCGCGGAAAATAGTCTTCAACTTGAGATTCCCCGCGACGTCCATTCTTGTTATATATATTTTTTTTAGCAGTAAGGACGCGAACTTTACGTATTCCCAGCTCAACGCGTAAAATATCCACTCAAATCTCATGCAAAATTTACCAGACCACCTTCCCGAGTCCCGACAGTTGTTCTTTATTAATAATACTGTTATCCGACCTATAAAAACATGTTTAGCAAATTCTGTCGAAATACTTGAGTTTTGCGGTGTTGTGAGGTTACAATGACCCGACAGGCGATATTTATATGGTTAATATTTGAAGTGACGGAATATAAATACAGAAACGTACAGTCAGAGGAAAGAATTTTTAGTATTGTTTTGGAACGCAAGATTTTCTGTTCAGTGTTTGCACATTCTAAATCAGTTCCCAGTCAATACACGTCTTAACACCTTTACCTGTCAACACGTCAAATGTGTGTCTGATTCCATATTGCCACATTCTAGTTTTCGAAATGTTTAGAGCGTCGAGACAAATTTCTTCTTAGAGGCTAAAAGAGATGAAACAATTAGTTTTAAGTAAGGACCCAACGTAACTGTAACCAAGGTGAGATCTGCATTGCTTTGCTGTGTCACCAGAAGTAGATATTACGATAGAGGTATTAGATTGGCTTCCTTCTTGAGAGTGCTTTCAAATGTATCGTTCATGCAACACCACCAAAGGAATTTACTCTTGCTTCACAGCTCTGTGCACTTGAAGTCATTATTATTTATATAGCAGAAGATTGCTGTAAAGTTTTGCATTTTCCTGAGAATCTGAAACGATTTTTTAATAAGTAGAATGCTAGTACTTGTGAGAACAAGTTGTCATGATAAATAAACTAAAAGTTGATAATAATAATAATAATAATAACAAATAATGATAATGATAATAATAATGATAGTAATAATGATGAGATAAATATCCATATCCCATATTTCAAATGTCACGAAGGAAAAGGCAGAGCTAGCATTGAACATGTAATCATTTTACATGAGGTCTATATCTAAAATTTTGCTAAATCATATTAAGAAATGATTGACGTGGGAAAGGTAAAGACACTTATGGGAGTGTCTTTCCCATGTCGACTTTTAGTTGATTTGCTGTATAGTTTTGAACAAGTTTTCAGCTTGATGTTGTAAATATGTTAAACTCATCAAAGGACTTGGCCTTTTTAAGCAAATTGCATACTCAGATATTTAAAGCTCACTGAACTTAATTCTTACTACAATTCACTCATACTCCCTGCGTTACTTTTAACCAGGGTTAACAGTAAACAGTCCACACTATTGGGCTTTATGTGGTTTTGATGTAAATGTTTGTGAATACATGCCAGTCCATTGTCTGAATCTCTGCTTTTCGTTCCTTTTAGTTTGATGAGTTCATCCAAAGGAAACTGCCAGGGGCACATTGGTGTCTTGTAACAGAAGGACCAGCCACTCTGAGACACTTCCTACATTCAGAAGCAGCCAGAAACAAACTGAAGATAGCCCAACATTACCATTCTTACTTTGACTTGGGCAAGGAGGTTCAAAAAGTTGTCAAGAGTAACACAGAATTCAAGAATCTTCGAGAAATTGCTTCTCGTATCCTTTTATGCCATATATATGAATTTTGAGTCATATAACGAAAGTGGTGTGATCACACTTCAATGTTTAACATATCTGGAGTATGAAATACCATGCTGGCAGGACTCCCATATAATATGGGGAATTTCTTTAGCACTATTAAATGTTAAAATATAATTTAGCATTGGTAAATATTTCCAGTCCAGACATTATGACATATATTTAATTTAGAGACTGAAACATTAACATGGGAAAGTTTACATGAATACAAAACAAATTTCTCGTACGTCTTGTTTTTAGCTGGTATGCATGAATCACCTTAACAATTATCCTATATGAAGATGAGTGAGTGAGTGAAATGTAAGGGGAGAAGTTGAATAGAAATTGAGAGATGTGGAACCCCATTTGGTGCCTTTACATTATTTTAAATAGTACAGTAGTAGTAGTAGTAGTAGTAGTGATACAGTATGCATGGTAAATGACCACAAACCAAAAACTCTCCATTTTGCCAATGTTGGACCAGTATGTGTTTTTGTGTCAACTCTAGATTGGTAGACTAATAGGAGACTTACGGCTGGTTCACACAAGTAAAGCAAACTCAAGCACAAGCACAAGCAACTGGTTCGCACAGTAAAATTGGTGAAGCCAGTGCAAATGCAAGCTGAAGAGTTTCCATTCTCTTGTGCTTGCTTTACTGTGTGAACCAGCCTTTATGCATGCAGGCAGGCACAAAGAACAAGATAAAAGAGAAGGGTACTGGGATATACATCGTACAGGCAGCATGCAGCAACTAATTTAGGAGGAACAAATAACAAAACAAAACAAAAAGAAAATTGGGAAGGAAGGAATTGAGAAAGTAAGAGAAACATATGTTGAGGTGTAACCACTGACCCTTCAGTTTGGCCTTAAATCATATCCAGACTGCAAAATAGATGTCAACAACAATTCATCTGAGTTGGAGGAATGCACCATTTTGGGAAATGTTCTTCAGTATCTCTTTGAGCAAGGTAAGCTACGATTCTTGTGGATCATATACTCTGTACGGTATATTCGAAAGCCCTCAAAGTAAAATCTTGGCTGAAGTTTGACCATATTCAAGCCAGAATCTTTCGTAGTAATGCATAAACAAGACACTATTCTTTACTGTAAAGGACTGTGGCATAGATGCTCTGAGAACAAAAATCGGGCCAGCTGAAACAGTGCCAAATTCAATGTGCTGTCTAAATATAAAATAATATTCAAACACAATCACAACTTGCATACAGACTTGTGATAGGTCAACACAATGTAACAACCCCTCCAGCAACCCTTCTGCAATGCTTGCCTTGGTGCAATCAAGAGCACACGTGCACTTCTATTTAATTATTCAAATTCTGCCATTTTGACGTCTGGAATTTACAGTGTGCCGATCACAATTTCATCCTAACTTTCCTCAATATAAATCATTGCAAGTTGCTGAGATTGCATTTCACAGTGTAACATCGCACCTCCACAACTGCAACAATTTTTTTTTCAACCCTTGTGAGACGACTGATGAGAAAATTGTAGTGTAACAGAGCCTTAACCCTTTCACTCCCAAGAGTGATTAACTTTAATTTTCTCCTTCAGTTTCTCACCAGATATATATCATACAGTAAGAAGAATTTTGCTTTTGATACCTTGCTAAAATTACAGCAGATTGAACTATCAATTCTCACATCACTCATAAAGTTTCCTCTTAAAAGTTGGGAGAATCTGCATTTTGATCGTGGGAGTGAAGGAGTGAAAAGGTTAACAAGAAAATCATTCAAGTTTTCTCCATGAAGTGGAACTTGTTGTTCATCACTTGTAGAGCCCCTTCATCATGGTCAGCTAATGAAGCTCTAGTTTTTCTCATTATGGCAATACAAGAGTACTCGACAAGTACAGAACTTTTTCTAAATTACGGCAACTGAGGCGAAAAATTCTAACATGTCTTATTTCCTGAACTGCTACTATAAGCTGCTATAGGAGTCAGAAAAACCAAGTTCATTGACTGGGGAAATGTTGTGGGCTTTTCTTTTGTGTATCCAAAACTGCGGTCACACATCTGAGAAGTGTTTCCCATGGTAAAGGTGGTGGTATAAGGGTTGTGTGTAACTGCAGCTGTGTCTTTTTTCCTCTGTAACTATTGACATACTTTCAACCAAACAGAATACTATCAAATTTCTTTATAATATCGATATTAATGACATTTGCATAATGTACACAGGTCACAAGCTCCAGGATCCAGAGAGGGTAAATGCCAAATATGAGCCAGGTCCCTGGTAAGTTATATATTTTACATTATACTGAGAGTTACCAACTTTAATGTTCTCTTTTTATTCTCTTCTGGAGATATATTATACAGTAATGAGAATTTGGCAACTGATAGCTGGCTCAGATGAAATCTGATCAAACCATAAGTAGTACAGTGCTCATACACCCTCTTCTTGAGTGGTTAGGAGAATATTGGCTCTTTGAAACTAGAACACTGAAACATTGTGGGCACTATGAGTGCTGAAATAGAAATACCTTTAAATAAAACTATAATTCAACAGCATTGAAGAATAAAAATTTAGCAGCACCTTAAAGTTCAGAAATAAGATTTGTGTAGGATAATATTGATCAAGAGCAGGCATTGCAAATAAGGATTCACTAAGGCTTATCTTTATTTTTTATTGCTACCATTTTGAACAAAACATTCCCCTACAAGTCAGGTGCCCCGGGTGTCAAATCTGCCTGTCCCCTTTGCCGACCCCCTGGGCAGATTTCTCTATTCAAAACAAACATTTCTCACTTGTGGTATGACTGATTCGTGTCATTTTAAATTTTGGTCTCTGTTCCTTGATGTTTAGTCAGCCAAGTGTTATTTGTCACAGATTCTTGAATTTGTAACCCTGGTAGATGCTTTGTATACAATGGAATCCCAATAACTCAAAACTCTAAGCAAAACAAAAATTCCTTTGAGTTATCAGGAGATTTGGGCTATCAAGAGTTCAAGTTATGGGGATTCCACTGTATTCCAAAAAAAATGCATCCGAGGCTTTAATAATGAAACTCCACAGCATATAAGTTAGCGTATCAGCTTTTTAGAATGTACAGTATGTATGTATATGACACTAGCTTGTACCATAGCCTTTTAAGATAAGTTTTGATGACATCATGCCAACCACAAATTCACTTTAATTTTTTTTTATATTTTTGATAAGTGCAACAACCATCTCCATGGAACACAAGCTTAATCAATAATTGATTCTATTTATTACCAGGTTCGTTTTGCTAAAGAGCACTTACACAATATTATCAGCTGAACATCAAAGTCCCCGCAAA
Source organism: Plumapathes pennacea (assembly GCA_964036295.1). NCBI lineage: Eukaryota > Metazoa > Cnidaria > Anthozoa > Antipatharia > Myriopathidae > Plumapathes > Plumapathes pennacea. The sequence continues at coordinate 23,911,783 of OZ038463.1, read as the reverse complement.
CTCTATATATAAGCAGCTGTGATGAGTCAACAAATTAAGTTACAAAAAAAAAAACTGAAGCTACACAGGTTATTTTCAATGCCTGCATTTTCAGCATTAAGCATTATTTTATGTTTTAAGAGTGCTTGTGTTAGCATGAGGCTGGTAGACCTTGGGGCTACAATCTACAGTATTACTGTGACCAAGGAGGCTGCATGAGTAACTGATTTTTGCAACTGATTTTTGCACTATAAAAATGTGTGTATGTCACTAGACACCTTTAACTCTGAGTTTGACAGCTTTGAGAGCGAATGATGACATAGTGTAATGTGTGGTAGCTTCAAGCACCAGCGGCTGTATTAGATCACATGGCAACCGACTTATTTTGCCAATATTCTAACATCAGTACAGTGGCTGTAATGGCTCCCCCTCAGTCCATCAATTTTAGTTTGGTTTGGTACATGTTTTGACCTTTCCTGCACTTTTGGGCTGGTTTTTTTTTTTTTTTTTTTTTTTCTGTCATCATTTTTTTGCTCTGTTATAAGCTAGCTGTTGTTTTTGTCTTCTTCTGCTTCACTGCTTTACTGACTGATAGACTGGCTAAACCACATCACATCAGTATAAATGATATTGTTGTCATGATTTATCTGACATGTTGTACCAACCAATTTCCATTTGAGATGCTTTGTTTACATTTTCAACACAGACTCAGTATCTAGAAAGAACATGCAAATTTGAAAGAGCCATTCAACGGTTCTCGCTCCATGTCAGTACAAAATATTTGGAATATTTGTCCACCCTCTTTCAATTTGAATGCACACGTGAAGGACACTAGAAGCTTCAAGTGTGAAGGGACCTCTTAAGGAAAAACACCTGGCGTATGTATCATTTCACTAGTTAGGAGTGTTAGATACAGTTATTTTGATGTAACATTTCATGTGCTTTCTTTTTTTAGTTTGGGCCCCATTCTTGATGACACAGTGCTAAGATCACGGGGTTTACCGTGGCAAGCATCAGACCAAGACGTGGCAACTTTCTTCAAGGGCTTAAACATTCTTAGGTAATCTTTGAATTTGGTTTACTTTTGTCTAAACCCTGCTATTAAACATAGTCCCCTCTGATCAGCAAACTTTCTAAAACAATTTTGTTAGTAACATAACGTCTGTATGACTGGCAATATGTGTTTGCGTGGAACTGATATCAATCATTATACAAATGGTGATAAAGTGTTGCTATCTAACTTTAGAGTACAGGTGCTAATCTATTTTCAAAATTATAATTAGGAGTTAAATGAATTTGTAAGTTGATTTGTTTTTAACCAGCTGCCTGCCAGTGTATGAGCACTCTATTGTTACCAAACAAAATGTATTACACAATAATATGCAGCATGATTTCCATATGCTAATTCATTGCTTCTCTAACCCTACTCCAGTAAAGCTATCACAGTATTATTACATGTCAGTCTTCACAGCATTCCTTGTTGGGCAATTCAGTTTTTTAATTGAGCCCATGTCATCAGCTGTATACCCTGTACTTAATTTATTGCATGCCATGAAACACCAATATTAGTAATTACAGCATGCATGAGTTCCTACAAATTGACAAAGGAGGGCTTTTATGATTTATTTTATTTTATGTTTCACTAAAAATTGATGTGATTTTCTGTTATAAAGCAACCTTTTTACTAAGGTTTTACTTAGAAAGCCCAGAACAAATTTTGAGGTTTGTTTTTTCAGGATCAAGTCCATGCACCTCTGCATTAAACCAGCACAATGCTCTGTCAATATTCAACTGAGCTAAAACTATGAACTGACCCTTTGTTGCCAAAGAATTTTCATGTATTGTCATGTATTGTTTGACCTACATTTTAGCTTCTAAATCTATTTTAAAACATTGACAGTAGTATAATAGAAAGTTCTTTATTTAAATAAAGTGTGAATCATGGAACACTGAGATTTCAGTTTAGAGAACCACCACAGTAGCTCTTTAACAGTAAAAATATCTTTATTTCCCCTTTTGAGTAAAGTGTGTGGTCGAATTTTACCAGCGGTCACATCATGAATGTTATTGTCATGTCTCAGTGACTGCCATTCTAGTAAAGCCTAGAACAAAAGGGAGCAATGCATGATTATTCATTTTGCTACAGCATTCAAATCATTTGGATGATGACTGGATGTACGTCAGTTGAAGGTCATAACTTATGCCACGGAGTGTTCTATAGTTTGATCATTTGGAGGAGTGTTTTAAATCCAATAGTAAAATTCACCCCTTATTTGCATTATTCCTAAAACTATTAAGACAATGTATGATCCTCTTGTCTTGTAGGGGAGGCATAGCATTTTGCTTGAATTCCCAGGGCCGCAGGAACGGTGAAGCATTTATTCGCTTTGAGAAGGTGGAGCAAAGGGAGCTAGCCCTGAAAAGGCACAAGTATCACTTGGGTTCCCGGTACATTGAGGTAAACAGAATCTGAAATAATAACCCATACTAACTCAACTTTGTATTATGAGCTGTATGTGAGCCATGTAGTAAAGCCTGCTGTCTATATTAAATTTAGACAATAATTATTAGTTTTGGAATTTTGCAGCATAGTTTCCATTATGTGCGACCACATGCATTCCACCAAGCAACAGCTTTGTGTGCATGTATGTTAAAAATAAATATCAATTTATGTCTTAGCAGTTTGGATGAAAATACATTTATAGCATGCTCTAATCATAATAACTTTAATTTGCACATAAAGCTCGCAGGAATGTTCTTTTAAATTAAGTTTAGCAGTATGCAAGTTACATTGAAAAATGATGTTTCTGCACTGCACTCCTGCATCCAAATTTATATGGTGGTAGCTTATCTGCCATCTGTTGCAAGCAAGATTTTTGCTTTCTTTTTTTTTTTTTTTTTTTTTCTTTTATACATTTAAGCCATGTTAAAAAAACATGTCCACAACAGTATTTTTGCTATAAGTATGTCATGAAAAGGTTGCATTAAAGTTAAAAGCACACTCTGTGATTGACCTTCACCAGTTGCTTGCTCTTCATTTGTGTCAAGGTGAAATCTCAGTCAGAAAGGAAGTGCAAGGTAGTAAATTGAGCTTTGTTTTATCACAGGTTTACAGAGCTACAGCACAGGACTTTCTTAGAATTGTCAGAGGTAAAGTAAACTAAAAACCATTCCACGCAAATTTAGCCTAAATACTGTACAGTATCAGTAATCTAATATATATTGTTTACCTGTTCTGGGTGTGTTTCTTAGCTCTTGCCAGATTAAAATAGTTATCACTGTGTGGAGTCATCATAATATTATCATTTTGTGTGTAGTGTCTCTGCTTGTTAATATTGATCAACTTATCACAATATGAAAACATTAAGTAAATTTGACGGTATCACAAACTCACAATATTTTTTGCCAAGCAAAAGTTCTTTACATTTCTACCTGCATCAAAATCTAAGTTTCTTCTCACTTGCCTCTTACTCAGGACCAATGGATGTGACACACGTGGCTGCCAGTTTTGTTGCAAATAAAGCAGAGGTTATCATTCGGGTGCGAGGACTACCATTCAGTGCAAAGACAGCAGAAGTTGTAAGTTTGAAAGTGAGGTTTTCTCTTTTCTACACAATCCATTTGGCTGCCAGTGTCCTAATGTATGTTCCTCTAAACTGGCTAGAAGCCAACATCAATACGAGTGAGTTATTCAGATTGGCTTAACCATTTGTTCTTCCATTCCTTTATGTATTTCATGTGCATTTTAACACAAAAAAAGCTTTTTTATATTTTTTTATCATAGCCTAAAATAGCCTAAAATTTTATTTACCTTATATATACATGGCACCTCATTGAGAACATATTTTTATTTATGGAAAGGTCCACCCAAAAAATAATGTTTTCGTACAATGCTCACACAACTTGGCCTTTGTCCATCTAGTAAATAATATCATGCAACTGTAGACATGCAAAGTGTGTTTTGATCACTCCAGCTGGCAAGAAGCAAAAATAGGCTGAACTTTGGACCATCATTAACAATGGACCTTTGTCAATAGTTGATCAACCACATTGCTGCCCACACAACCCCCCCCCCCCCCCAAAAAAAACAAAAAAACAAAAAAAAAAACAAGTCTATACTTTGCAAATAAATCAATTGAATGTAAAGAGTATAATCTATAGAGTGGTATTGGATAATTTACAGGGTTGCTCTATCGTGGTTGAAGTCTAATATTACTTGATACAATAATAATCATATTAATAATGGTTTAACATGCAGATTTCAATCATAAGGCCATTGTAACATTAGCTATTGTTTTCTGTGTGTATGTTAATGCTAAATGTATTGATCAATGCACTTTCACAAATGGCAATAGGAGCTTTGGCCACTCTTATAATATTATTTAGTGTCGCATAACAGTTATAGGTAGATTGTTCTCAGTTCAAAATAACAAAGAAAGCCATCTGATCCTTTGTTGACTGCAAAATACTACATACATGTGCCTCATACACAACTGTGTTGGACCATAATCAAAGGGCTCTCGGTTATACCTAAAAGAACATGAGTATTTTCTGTTCACTTGTTGGTTTGCAGGTGAAATTCTTTGGAGATGAGTCACCGGTATATGGAGGAGAGGCAGGCATCCTTATTGTGAGAAATCAGAATGGCAAAGCCACTGGAGATGCATTTGTGTTGTTTGAGACTGAAGAACATGGCCGAGCAGCCCTGAAAAAGCACAGAGAAATTCTAGGTTCACGATATGTTGAACTGTTCCGGAGTTCACAGAGTGAAGTCCAGCAAGTGTTGAGTTCATTCAGCAACTTTGTCCACAACATTCACCCAATGATGTTCCCTCCACCACTTCCACATCATCGCCACTTCCCTCATCCCCTCTACTTGCATGGATCACATGTGCCCATCAATGGCATCAATACTAAAGACTGTCTGCGGTTAAGGGGGCTGCCTTTCTCAGCATCCGTTCAGGATGTGTTGGACTTCTTAAAGGAGCATGCTGCCTATGTTGTGCAAGGGGGAGTGCACATGGTCTACAATACACAGGTACTGTGCTGTGCACACACACACACACACACACAAATAAAGTGCTCAACATTAACAGTTGCCTGCTCCCGGGCAAATAGGTATGTGCCGCCCCAAAGGGTATCATTTTCAGCATTTTAGTCTGGAATAGGGTATCCATTTTGAGCCTTTGGTCTGGAATAGGGTCGAAGATTTCAATATTTGGTCTGAAATAGGGTTGAAAGTTGCACATTTTGGTCTGAAATAGGGTCAAAAATCACAAATTTTAATCTGAAAAACAGTCAAAACCCACAAATTTTGGTCTGAAATAGGGTCAAATATCACAAATTTTGGTCTGAAATAGGGTAAGGGTTTTCAGTCCTGGGTGGCACACTCCCACCCAAAATTTTGAGGAATACCAGGTATATGCTGTTTACAAAATACCTACAACTAGTATTGTATTTAGTACATGGGAAAGTGTTGTTTCCTTTGAGTTGTTTAGTGAACTTGTTTTGATGTTCTTTTGTTCTTTTGTGGAGAGTACACTGTATATGTACACTTGTGGACTTGGTTGTTTAGAACATGATGAAGTTTGCATCTCTCTATAGGGGAGGCCCTCAGGTGATGCCTATGTACAACTGTTGTCTCCAGACCTTGCTCAAGCTGCCGCTGTTGATCTTCACAAACAACACATGGGGGAACGGTACATAGAGGTGTTCCCATGTGCAAATGCTGACATTGCAATGATCGTTGCCAGTAGCACAATCAACCAAACCAAGTTATCACAACCCAACAGCACTGGCTTTTCACGACCTCCCATCTCTTACACCATGCCCTCAACTAATGGTGCACCAGTAAATGGGCACTCAACAGAAACCATAGCAACCTCTCCAACCTGTCGCAGCCCTGTCACAGGAATGTTCCTTCAACAACCGCCTTTTTACAATTGTGTGCTGCCATCAAATGGGATTGTAGGCAACAACAATGTGAACTACTACACTCATGGTGCAGGAAACATGCGCATGCGATTTTCACCATACATGCCACCACAACCATTTGAAGTTGTGCCATTTTACCAAGGATACCACCAGGTTAGTCTCATCTTCCTTGCATACTGTGCTGGTTGGATTCCCTACAGAAGCACCATAGGTTGTCTACTTACATCACAACCCACACATGTTATTGCAGGAGATCCCGAGCATTATTTTGTAACAGGAGATCCCGAGCCATGTTAATATGTAAACTGAATAACATAATGGATGTATCAATGCCCAACATGATCTTTCCAATATCCATTACACTGTAAATTTTGCATTATGTTCCAGGCTTCTTCCTTCTCAACCTCCGATTGACCAATAATATAGAACTTTATGCGTTTCCCCACATCATAGCCCCCTGGTGTTGTGCTATGAGGTTCTGTATTTACTGAGTTTCCATCACAATTTTGGGAAATCAGATCTGATCATTCATGTAGTTTTTGTTCTTCCATACGCAGATTGCCGACTACAGATAAAGTGCATGGCCAATACCACTCCACAGAAATGTTGTTCAATAGAAGTCAAAGTACAGTAGCTTAAAGCTTGAATTTCTGAGAAGTAATCTTAACTGTCTTTTTAGTGGCATTAATATGAATGTACAAACAAATCCAAAAAAAGTAATGCCAACTCAAAAAGGAAAACATTTCAAACAGACCTTTACAGAAAGGTGCCTTCTCTTCTAAATTTGTATCTTACAGCCTGTCATAGTCATAAGTCACATCATATCAAAGCTCTATTTTTAGATTTCATGAGTTGTCAAAATCAAAAATCCACTGCCAAGGAAAGTGGGCAAATTAATGTAGTTGCACTGAAATGAAGTTATTTGGAACTTCCTGTATGCCCAGTGCCATTGAAGCTAGACTTCATAAAGAGTACTGTAACGAATGAACAATATTGTGTTGTCTGACAAGAACCCTTATAGGGCTGTGAAGGATACAAAATCAGGCATGTTGCCATTCTTAACTAAGTAATAATTTGAAATGAGGAAATGGACAAAAGTTCAATTATTGGACGAAGCTGCTTTCTGGTCAAGCAGCTCATCAGCGAATCAACCATTTCTTGGTAGAGTAATTTATTTAGCTGACATGAAAAATTGTTCAGTACAAATTACCTCCAATATTTATTTCAGCCTGACACAAGAAGTGTTATTTGTTTGTTAGATACAAAGTTCAGCGCTGAAGTGTTGAGCAAAATGTAGTCCATTACTTTCCTTGATCCTATTTAGAACACCACTTTTATGTAAAAAACATAGTTGTAAATTAGAGCACTGCTATCAATATTTACAGTAGATGAGAGCTATAAAGACACCTTGTGAATGTGTATTTTAGTATAATTATGTCAACTCTTTAGACAGAATTGTCAATCAGTCTGTTAAGAGTTCGACAATTTAATGTGCTTTGGAACTTGAGCACCTAAATCCAAAATTTAACTGCTAAACATGACATTTTAGCATGACCCTGACATTTTTCTTTGAGGAGAAAAAAAAAAACTTATTTTATTGAAAAATGAATGAAGATATCATCATACAGTACAAAGAATCAAACTAAACTGAAAAATACAAATGAACTGTGATGAAACAGTCAACTGGGTTTTACACAGGAGAGCAAAAGCAAGTCACAAAACATTAGTGGTTAACCCTGATACTCACTTTACATTGTTAAATCTACCATACATCAACTGTGTTAGTTCCTGATTGGTCATCATGCTATGATTGCCAGCTGTACTACTGCAGAAAAAGTCTAATTATGTCACAATTTCTGTTGTACTTGCCTGCTACAGTAAGAGCAATATCAAAACCAACAGAGGACAGATTTACCAGTTTTTAAAAGAGATTTTAGGAGAACTGACCTAAACTGCATGCCATAGCAGGATGTATTTTGTAGTAAAGTATTGACTGCTACAATGTTTGTTGTCACAGTTCTACCAATCAAGAAAATAAATCCTACCATATTTCACAAACCATGCTTTCATTGATAATTCTTTGGAAGAGTAGTGACATTACATATTTACTACAGCACTTAGCTCTTGCCCAACAATATTTTACCCACTTTGTTTTTGGACACCCATTGGATATGTCACTCAAAGGCACATTATTGCAGTATCATTGGTCTAAAAATAATTCAACTACAATGTACTGTAGAGAGTGTGCTTCCCTTTCTCATGTTGTAAAACACTGACCTGGCCCGGTGATTTATTTTTATTCAGATCCCAGCATTGATCCCATCAATCAAAGTGCAGCTAAAATTGGTGGGAGGGTTTCCCCAGCCGGACCATGAAAATGAAACCTGAAAAACATGATATCAGTATTTGTAAACATTTGCCCATTTTTCCCCTTGCATTAGCCCACTGTCGAACTATGGCTCGCCTCTATTGAATTGGCATGATGATCGAGGGCCAGCACACAGCGCTACTGTAAGTACCGCCCGCGGGGAAGACTGCATGACCTGCACGAATCCCGGGGGTCATTTGTGGGTTCCCGCAGGCGGTACTAATTGTAGGCTCCAATATTTAAGTGTGCCCTGTGGTCACAGCCAGAGATATGATTGTGTCCTCAGTGGTTCCATTGTCCCTGTGTTTTTTTTTTTTTGTTTTTTTTTTTTCAATCCAGAGATGGGACTACCATTTTACATGGTCAAGCAAGCCATTTTAGAAAGTTCACAAAATAAAATGGGTGTACTTCATAAAAAATATGGAAACAAAGGACTTCAAAATGTCCCTGAGATTTCTTTCTTTTTTTTTTTTTTTTTTTTTTTCACACCCAGTCCACGTCACACAGACACACACAGGTATTTGATATCTACCAGTATAGGCAGAACAATGTGTGCATCCTTTTGGGACTACTTTGTCTATTCTGATTCCTTTTTCAGAATAGCGCAGAGTTTGTTCAATAGGGAACTACATTCCAGAATAGGAATAGATGGCATTGTCCCAAAAGAATGCACCCTTGATTCAGGTTTTGTACCTGAATTCATCAGTTGCTGGAGTTTCCTCCAAATTAAACTCTGCCACTGGTACCCCTCGCGCAGCCAACATTGGAGCGAACCCTGCTGCAGGGTACACTACTGAGGATGTGCCAACCTGGAAAACAATATTTTGGAACTGTCATTAACCCCTGAATGATCAGCCTGGAGGGGGGAGTGTGCTATTCTGAAAACCCTTATCCTATGCCAAAGTGAACTGTACAGTTTTTTTTACCCCATTTCAGACATGTATCCCAAACTGTGGCCCCTTTTTGGAACCACACTGTATTTTATACCTGCCAAAATTCGCTCTATTTCAGACCTATGTCCTAAAAATATGCACTCTATTTAAGACCTATAGCAAAATCTGCCCCTATTTCAAACTAAAATGCTTGAAGGTGTCACATAAATGGCATGGAATAGGCCCCCTCATGGGATGATCAGTTTCAATATTCTCTTTGAGTGCCTTCAGCATAGAGTATGAGGGGTGGCGAATGGTAAATTCTGAGATGCAGAGACCCTTGTTTATAATTTGAGAATGAGACATTATTCACTACACGACAGAAAGAAATGAAAGAAACAAGACTCTGAGACTCATCAAAATAGCTCCCAAGATTGGGCAAAAACTTTCTGAGACCCATGAATTTGTAGGTACCATTCACCACCCCTAGTATGGTGAGTTTAACATTTTGATAACTTGCTCAGATAAATAAAGGCCGTATCAATCTTCATCAATTTATAACAATTACTTCTATTAGGTATATACTGTATTTTAACATTGCCTGCCGGACAGTGTCTCCTGCAACTTGATTTCCTCAACATACCAGCAAACAGACATCACATTGTGCAAGCACCTCATCTGTTTTCTTCAGTACATTGTGATCTAAACTCTCTCCAAACCACACAACAGCAGGACGGACCAAGGAATCACAACTAGACTGACTGCATCTGAAATGACATCTGTATTAGTATTGTATTTCCTTGAATAAGTGCCCTTGTCTCAGATAAGTGTCCTCTACAAAATTTCAAATAAGCACCCCCACTCTAACAAATTTTATGAAGACAAGTACGGTAATTCATGCTAACACTGTACACCTTGTTTAAAATTTCAGCCGGTTAACAGTCAAAGTTGACTATAATTATTTCCCTTCTAAGAACAGCTGTCTTTACTTTGATTTGTGACCTTTTTATTAAGTGCCTCCCCTCATTTAAGCCATATTGTAGCATGCTATAGTGTGGTATGTACATGCACCCAATATTATTGTATTGATTGTAAATTGACCGACCTTGGAAGCTCTGACTCTGGAATGCAGGCATCAGGTGCATTTGAATCAGGTGCGCTAAAATAAAATAAAAAAGTGTGCAATTAATTCATATAACTATTTTCTGGTACACAATTATGCACACATGTACACTAATTGGAAGCATATAATATACCACCACCACAGCCATCAAAAGAGTATTTACCCTTTTCCTTTCAAGGCTGACACAATGGGGCTGTTTCTGTTCTCTTCCTCATGATAACATTTCAAACACCGTGTCTTGAAAAGAGAACCTGTTAACAAGTATGATACAATGAAATAACCCAGCCATCCTTCCTTGGTCTGAAATTTTAGCAATGCTCAAGTCATATAACAATTTAAATTGTTGTTTACTTCAAGTTCTGTGACAACTCAAATCCAAGAGGGTTCAACCCCCCTCCCCCTTCATGTACTTGACTCAAGTTTCTGCCCACCCTACCAACTATGGACAAAACATAGTGATCACGGTTGGAAAGCCAAAGTATTTCATCATCTGATTCATGGTGTATGAACAATTTTAGTGAGAACTTAACCATTTGTGGTAATATTGTTTGCTTTCCATAGACTAAAGTCTGTTTTTCGTTCTTTGACAAAGTATCTGGTAACTGTTCCTTCTACTGTTTTACATAAAAGACTGTTTTTGTATGTCTGGAGCCCATCTACAGGGGGGGGGGGGGGGCATTTTGCCCAAATATGTCAAAAAAGTGAAATGCCCAGGGTCTACACAGGTTTGGGGTGAGGGGGGGGGGGGGGATGATTACAGTCAGAATGGGGTCAGGGTTTGCTGGCATCTGAGTGGCACAGCACCCCCTCCCCATCCCTCCAGAACAACACATTTAAGGCTGAAAAGCATTCTTAAACAAACAACGTATGGTATTGTATACCTGCCAACTCTCACGCCTGCGGGTCAAAAACTTCAATCTCACGTCAACTCACGCCTGTGGACCAATTTCTCACGCCTGGCTGGCTATTACAAAAAAACCATTAACCGCTTAAATTTGGCTAAAAACTACCACGAAAATGAAGGAAATGCCATTTCAGGGAGACTAGATTTCAAAATTTTCCCCGGACTCCCCTAGAAGCTCGCGCCTTTCAGGCGCTCGTACCAACCCCTCTCCCCCACCCTCCCCCACCCTCCCCCACCCTCACGCCTTGCAATCGAAAAATGTTGGCAGGTATGGTATTGCTCACCATGAAGTTCTATAACATCTTTTGCTCCAGCCTGCTGATGGAAACCATCAATATTTTGCGTGATAACAGAAACACTTCGCCCCTCGGCAATCATTCTGTTCTGAAACTCCGCAATGGCCGCATGTGCCTTGTTGGGCTTCTTGCTCAGAACAACCTCCCTCCTGTAGCTGTAGAACTCCCACACGAGCGACGGATTTGTCCTGAATGCCTGCGGAGTCGCTAAATCCTGAGCAACGAAGGTCCTCCATAAGCCTCCTGCTCCGCGAAAAGTTGGTATTCCACTTTCAGCGCTGACTCCTGCCCCCGTTAGAAAAACTATATTTTTTGACTTGGCCAGAACTTCTCGGAATTCGGCTTTGTCGTTGTTACTCGTGTGAAAGTTGCTTGAGTTCATTTTGGACACACAGGCGGAAGATCTTGACCAGGAAACTCTGCAACTAACGCGAAACAAGGAAATAAACATGACATTCTGGCATTCATGACATTTTGGGTACTACTTCATGTAAGCCCCTCTTTTTTTTGCGTCCAAGCTGCGTAACCTGCCAAACGCGCTGAGGAGACTGGAGCAAAGTGTGGTAAATCCAAGATGGCAGGACACTTTTCAGGTTAGACGGAAACTTTCTCTTCTTTTTATTTGATGTCTGCTGTCTGAGGAACGAGCTTGACTGTAGATTATTCTCTTACCTGGCAACTACCGCCTGAAATGGTTCAGTGACTAAAGCATTTGTGAAGTTTTATACGCTCGGCCCTCGCGTTGCCTTTGGCTGAACAACTCATTGATTTTTAATAGCTTGAAGCATATATTTAGATTTTACCATTTAACTTCACTCGCTACAAAAAGAATTTCATCTCTAACCCTAATCTGCCCGCCTATGTAATTGCTTCGCACTTAATCCGGGATATGGGGGGGGGGGGGGGGAAGGAAAAGTTGTGGAAAAGGCTGAGAATGCCTGCTGAATACCTGCCTGGGGTGTATAATTGGTAGCTATGCTGAAAAGTTCCTGGGAGATGGTATTAACAGCTGCATTTTGATTGGTGCATAATTATCATCCCAGCATTTGACCAACAACCAATTTGTCGTCATTAGATTACTGAATGTTTGCAGATTGACTATTGCTCAGCTGTATGTGTGTCACTCTTTTTTCATCAGAGTTTGGTTTACTCCCAGAGATCTGCAAAGGAATAGAAGACATGGACTGGCTGTAAGTATTTATCCCCATGAGGGTACTCATCATAATAAATTATGGGTGTGAGTGTGCTGCCTGGTCCTGAAAACCCTTATCATATTTCAAACCAAAATATCTGATTTTCTATACCCTATTTCAGACCTGACTTCAAAATATTATACCCTATTTCAGAGATTTTTTTTTTTCTGTTGCAATGTCCATGGCGACACATTTCTGTTAAAATCATACCCTATCCCAGACCAAAAAGGAAAATATTGATACCCTATTTCAGACCAAAAAGGCAAAATCTATACCCTATTTCAGACTAAAAATGCTTGAAAACAATACCCTTTTGGGGCAGCACATACCTATATGGCTTATAAATGGGAGTACCCTGGGGACCTCACTCTGAGTATAAAGGGTACTGCACCCTCTCCCCCTACAATTGTGGGAATTCCAATGCCTGTTGACTACCTAAGAATCACAGGTGTGGGCATCTTGCCAACATAGTCTAAAGCTATAGTCAGTTGGAAATCAGCTCTCTTGCCCTTGGGGAGTAGTGTATTAAAAATGATTTGTGACATGTACATTACAGTGAATGTAGGAATGTGCAGTACTTTATGTAATCCCTTACACATAACAGTGATCTTCCCAACTCTAGTTGTTTCCAGACAGAAGCAGAAAGAATATTGTATCATCCACTGTAAGTTTTGTATATTTTTGTTTACTTGTTTGTTTTCAGTCTGCCTACAGATGTACAGGCAGAAGCCATTCCATTGATTCTGGGAGGAGGAGACGTTCTGATGGTAAGATGAAGTGGTTGTACCAAACATCAGAATAATGGTTAATATGTAGCTTCATTATGTACTGTACAACTGGCATAGCATTTTGATGTTTTCAAAAACTATTTGAGATAGCACCTTTCTACAGGAGAATTCATTTGAGACTTTTTAATGCATTTTTCATATTGTATGGTCAAAGAACTGCAATACTATTGGCGTGTCACTGCTGTTTTATTATATATATATATCACAGTAGTTCTGTGTATGCAGTGGGTTCCCTGAACACCTGTGTACCTTCAGCAACATGGTTGACAGGGAATAGACATAGACAGGGAATTTTGCTGCATTAACTTTTAAGTGTATATGTGCAGTAAATCATATATTTATTATATACCATCATGTACATGTTAATGTACACTGTTTTAACTATACCTTTACAACATCTACCAATTTATCCCACCTACCAAAGTCGAATTTGAACATAATGAAAAATTATTGTCTCCAGGCAGCTGAAACAGGAAGTGGCAAGACAGGGGTATGCTGGTTCAGTTCTTTCACTCTATATAATCAACAATTCACATGTACACTGTATATGTGATTCATGTATATTGTACTATTATAGTGCCATGTAGTTTGTACTGATTTTTCATCAGAACCAAATATTAATGTGACTTCCAAATTTGATTGTCATCTGGGTGACTTTTAGCTAAAATTGCACAATAAAATATTGGTGAGATTATACAGTAATTTTATGTACATGTATAAATCCAAAACATTCTGGCTACCACATAACTTAGCTGTTGGTATGTATTGAAATTTCTTTTTAGGCATTCTGTTTGCCAGTCATTCAGATTGTCCATGAAACCGTCAGAGATGCCTTGGCTGGTAAAACAAGTCAACAGTCTGTTGGCAGTGTGCCTGGTGAGTATTAAGGTGCATTATCCTATCTATTATTGTCCCTTGAAGTATGGTATATTTTGGTTGCTATATTTACAGACCTTGTGCAAGAGCAAATAATGGTTTTGACAGCATGATCGTCACACTAACTGGGTCTTTGCAAATGTTATCACATTTCTAAACCAACAAGAAGCAATCAATGGTTCTCACACCAGTGTGCATGTTCTGGTCAAATTTTCAGATACACACAATATAGGTGGAGCTATCAAGTTTTTATCAGACTGGAATATTCCATTTTGGCTTCTTTGTAGCTAAGAATCATAGTCACACAGAATGTTTGGTTGAGATTAATTCAGCCATTTTTTTTTTTTAGTTCTTTTTTTTTTTTATATTCTTATATGCAGAAATTATGTGTGCCTTACCACATTGTTAATACCTTATAAAAGTCCTGGTGTGTTTTTCATAGTCCCTTTTAATCAAATGTACTGTATTATACTCTACCAATAATAAAAGTTATTATTTAATAATTTTATTATGATTAACACTTACATTATTTTCTTGGCATTGCAATCCACTGGCCTTCTTGACTTGCACTGTAAGTTGTAGATAGGAACAAAACTGTTTGATAGTGTTTCTGCTACCAAGCTACAGTATATACTAACTGTATGCTCTTGAAAATATTGTGAATAGTCATGTTCCATTCCTTCTTTTTAGTTCCCAAGACATTCAAACTGAATCTGTATGACAGGGATGAAGCTTTTGGTAAGTACTTTTTTTACTCAGGTGCACATGAATTCACATGACTTCTACTGTAACCCCGGTTTCCTCGAATTGTTGTAAGGTTTAAAATCCAATATACAGTTCTTGTGGATTGCCTGACAGCACTGATCAACTTCAGTGTTCTCCTTCAGCTTTTCACCAAACACATCATGTAGTATGATGAACTTGGTTTTAGATACCTTGCTCAAATGAAAGTTGATTGAATTATCAATTCTCACTACATCACTCATACATCTCCTTCTTGAATTGTTGGGAGAATCTGCATTTTGATTGGTTCCTGAGCAAAGGCATTAAATAAGTCTATGTGCTTCCCACTCATCTGCTTTGTTGACAAGAGATCATGCCCAAATGTTTGCTTGAATACTGATGCTAGGCATATACTAATGGAGTGCACTTTTTTTTTTTCCACTTCAGCTATTGGTCCTGAAGGTCTTCTCTGTCAAAGCCGAGAACATCATAAATGGCAGGGTGGCCGCTCCACCTTAGGAGTAAAGAGAGGTAACTTGTGTACTTATCTGCTCTTTTGTTGAATGCTTCTCCTTTGCTTAGTATAATCTATATTTTTTTCCATATGCCCAGCACAGAACAAAGTGTTATTGGGTTTTCAGGTGTTTGTCTGTTTTTTGTTTTTGTTTTTTTCTTTTTATGCTTAGTACACTGCAACTGATGGAGCCATGAATTTTCTGATGACTGTTGAAAATCACTCCAAACCGCCAGACAGAAGAGGCTATAAAACACTTTCAACCAACCAGAAAGTAATTTGCACTTGGCAAAATTAATCAGCATTGCGGGGAAACACCATTGCCACTGCTTCCTTGCATGAGAATATCACATTCAAATTTTTATGTTGCTCTTGGTTGGCCAAGATTGGTACCAAACTTGGTCAGACTATTGTTATGTGCTTGGTAGGTCCATTGGAAACACAAGGAATGACAGCTTCAACAGCAACAGCTTCAATTTCAATTTCCAACTGTCCTCAAATCAATGTACCATTTTTACACCCCTGGTACATGCCAACATATTATTCACTCTGGACTCAACTGGACACAGTCATGCTGACTAGATTAGAGCTAAAAATAATTGTTAACAGCATAGAGTTTGTATTCAACTTTTTTCACACTAGGAAAATATTATTATGAAGCCACTGTGACAGATGAAGGACTGTGTAGGGTGGGTTGGTCAACTGCAGAAGCAACTCGAGACATCGGTGAGTATCGCTGGGTTCATACTGTAGGTACATGGGTATGGCTGACTGACTTTACTTATTGACTTAAAGCTATGGGTTGATAGGATAATCTATGGGCAGGCAGACTGGCTGATTTGATGTAGATGCACACATCTTTGGGGCACCAAGTGTAAAAGTATTTTTAAGCAAAATTTCATCAAATTTTTGGTTATTTAAACTACAAAGGTTTGACATTTATAAAAAACTGCAAAGTGCACCGTGTTATTTATATATTGCACATATAATTGCCAGATCGTGTTCTTGACATTTACAAATCACAGAACAAAAAACAGACAATGGATCGCCCTGACGAGAAAATGCACAGTGCAAATGCATGTCCCTCCTGACATTGTGTATAATGGCCAAAATCAAAGAAATGGTTCATGGATAAATTCATTTTATTGTATTAAATAAAAGTTGTTGTAACCAACAAGCAGATGACAGTGTCATAGGCAACATTTTTACTCATCACCCGGGTAACTTGCAGGCATTGACAAACAGAGTTTTGGATTTGGAGGAACTGGGAAAAAGTCATTTGGAAAGCAGTTTGATTCGTATGGAGAGGTTTGTTTCAACCGTAGTTTTCCTCTGCTTTCAAGCCTTGCTATAGCCCTGGAGTTATGTGAAGAAGTGTTGTTTTCTGCTGGCTGAAAAACAAAATATGCAGAAAACCTATTTCTCACAGGAGCTGGGAGTCTGGGCACTAATGTGCAGGGTGATGAGGGACATGAAGTGCTGGGTTGGCAGTTTTCCTTGTTGCCATCGGTGTGACCTGACCTACCCACCCATCTGCCTATGTTAAGAGTTGGAAGTCAAGACATTGTATTTCATAAGAGATATAGATATACAACCGTGTTCAGTTGTCCAGGTTTTGAGGAGAGTCAGTAGGGCGACCAGTCTGTTTTCAGGTCGCGTTTTTTGCCTAGCTGTTTTTCACTGAATAAAGGTCAAGTGTACACAAATCAGCTTACATAGCTCCCAGCGGTGTGTGAGAAGACACATTTTGATTATTTTCATTTGAGTAGAATTTATGCTTTCTAGCCCATATTTTAGGTCACTGTCCCCTTTTTCTTGTCTCTCTACTCAGCCATTTGGGATCAATGACACCATTGGTTGCTACATTGACCTAGATGCAAAAACCATCTCCTACAGCAAAAATGGTAAGTCATAAGTTCCGATCAAACTATCACTGACTATCATAGAAAGTATGGTCAAATGGGAAAAACTTTCATTGACTGTCATGCAAAATTTGAACATGTTCAAAAGCGAAAGATAGTTTATGATAGTCCATGATAGTGCATGCTAGTGTGTTAAAACGGACACAAGAGTTCTAACTCTGGCTCTGTGTAACCCCTTGTATTAGCGTTTTGTTTTTTATGTTTCTGATGACCAATGAACCAATGATCCAGAACTATGAATAACTTTTAACATATGGCCATAAAGAATGCCCATACACATAATTATTTACTATTCTCAATGATATCATCCACTTTGAAATTTCTGTAACTTCTGCAGCTAGAGCCTGACATGTTGTTGTTGTTGTTGTTGTTATTGTTTCTTTTTGGTTTAACTTGGTTTGGGTTCTTGTTTGTTCAACAGAGTATGATGTGTACAATGTGTACTGTAGCTTTTATTTCAGTGCATTTGAACATTTTCACACATGCTAATTTGCTCTATACAAAGACAATTTATTGTTATTATTATTATTTCAAACCAGGAGTGGACTTTGGGACAGCATTTGAAATTCCTTATACACTACATGGGAATGTTTTCTTTGCTGCTGTGGTTTTGAAGGTAACGAGTAATGATAAATTAATTACTCTGTTAAATAAAGACTATCAAGACTATAAATCAATAATTATTATATAAAGATATTTATTATTATTTATTTTTATTTTTGCTGCTGTGGTTTTGAAGGTAATGAGTAATGATGGTAAAGTGAGTTCCTTGATGAACTATTAAACCGGACTTGCAACACATAATTTGCAACCTCATAATGATACTCTGCACATACTGATTTGAATAATATTGCAGAATGCTGAGATGAAGTTCAATTTTGGAGACTCACCATTTAACTTTCCCCCATTTGTAAGTAACTAATTTTGTTCAATGCCATTTTCTTGTGAAATGTACTTTTGTGTGTTTCGTTTTAACAATCTGCTGTTGATTACTTTTATCCACTATCACATACCGTAAAAGTTCGTAAATAAACCCCGGGCTTATGTTCAAAGGGTCTTATGTTCGAGAGTTTATTTTCGGGGGCAGAGCGGTATTATTGGGAAGGGATTTTGCGTTTCAAAACAGCGATCTTTTGATAGTCATTACCAAAGACCGCTGTAACTTTCAGAAAGAAGCAAGCTTTGAAATTTGAATGCTGATTAGTTTGGGAAGGGATTGGTACGGGCCATTGTCATTTGGGTGCTAAACCTTAAATAAGCCTATGGGCTTATACTTGGTGGGTTGGGGGGGGGGGGGGCTACTTATCGGAGGAAGTTTTGCGTTTACGATGTGGGGGGAAGGAGTTTATTTTTTTGGAGGGCTTATTTTCGGGAGGTTGAGGCTGGTTACGGATTTTACGATACCAAGGATAAACCGTGCCATCCTTTTATCACTTAAAGTTTGGACCGTGTTGGCTAACCTGACGAGCGTTTGTCAGAGGATAACGATTTCTCTGACAAAGGGTCAACGGTGAAAACGTCAGCCAACACATTCCTTACGGCGTTCAGCAAATTCACATCAACGGCTTGCGTTCTGTAGAATTTCGTAAAACCAAAAGCAATGTATCTACAGCGCCAACCCCAAAGGGCTGTAAGAAAACCAGAAGCCAAAGAAAGTTAATTTGCATCGTTGAAGAATAGACCAATCAACCGAGTGTGAGGAAATGCCATCAGCACTTGCTTGCTTACGCGAGCAGATCGCTGTTGGTTTTGGTTCTGATTGGCTGATAACGCTGCCAAACCTGTTTTGAACCAATCAAAAAGAGCCGGCAAACGTAACACCAAAGCAATGACACGATTACTTTCAACAGTTAAAACCGCTGAATGTAAAAGTAATATAGTTTCAAATTTTTGTCTTCTTTTCTTTTGTCTCTCCAGGGAGGCTACGTTGGTTTGTCAAAAGCACCGCCAGAGGCAACAGCAACATCAAACATAACTGGAGGTTGGTGCAGTAAAATAATAGAGAGTTTAAGATTGCCGTTTTTCTCAGCCCGCAAACCTCAAACCGCAAGAAGTCACACGTCATGTCTGTCGTACTCTTGTTATGTTTTCAACACCAGGAGCCAATTCAATAAAACATTTACAAGTGTATTTTACAAGTTGGGCCAATTACACCACACGTTAAAACACACTTTAATCCAATACCATGACCAAATCAGTTCCAGTTATACAGTTGAGACTTGTATCTGTAATGTTTTGCAAACGTTTGTCCGATTGGAGTCCGTTTAGTGGTGTTTGAATAATGGTTCAACTTGTAAAACAAACCTGTAAATGTTTAGTGAATTGGCCCCAGGAAGCATTCTTTGGGCAAGTGAAATGCTACAGCAATACGCTCTTGTTATATCATAATTTGCTACCTTTAGCAAACGGGACGTGTAAGTTAGATCGTGTGACTTTTTGCGGTTTGCGGGCTGCAGTGTACGGCAATCCTAAATTGCCCAGTGTTGGTTACTTTCCTCTGAGTTTCAGTGTAATGCAGGGATGGTTGTATGACTTCAATTGTACTTACTTTGCATGTTTTCTGTTGTTGTTGTTGTTGTTGTTGTTATTGTTGTTGTTTATTTGCATATCAGGAGCAGCAGTGCAAAGTAAACCTGGTAAATTCTCGAACAAAAATGCCCCGTCAGCGATTATTATGGAGGTTTGTGGAAGGTTTTCTGCGTCCCTGCATGTTTTTCTTCTTTCGTTTGTTTTGTAGAGTCCAGGACGTCAGGAGACTGGGTGCTGCTTGCAGTTCAAACTATTTGGGTCGATTTTTAAAACAAGGTTTAGACCGCGTTTAAGAAAGTCCTGGTCTAACCAAGATTTAAACAGTAGCCATGCTTAACGGACAACGGCTAAACGGCGTCTTTATAAACCGACTCCGATCCATGTTCTAAAAATGCAATTTAACGTTGGCTAACCCTGTTTTACGGCGTCTGTCTAAACTTGAATCAATTTAGCGATAAACCAGGTCTAAGTTAGACTTTGTTTAAAAAATCGGCCCTTTGAATTCCGTTGTCATGGTTTAGTAATTTATTAGTGCAGTTGGTTTGTGCTAACTGATGCACTGTCCTTTTATTCTTTTATCCTTTCCGACATCAGCCATCAAGGGAACTGGCGCAGCAGGTAAGAAAACGAAACTTTTGCCTGATTGTGATAAAGAGAACCATAACTTCACACTGTACGTATAGCAGGAATAGGAAAACAGTTTTGACCTTATCACCGTAGCCTGTTCCCTGCAACAAGTGGCGCGCGAACGACTGGGGCGAAGGTGGGATCACCCCTGAACACATTCTCTCGCCGAGCAATCCAGGAAAATATGTTCCCTCTGGTCGTATTATAATCCTTAGTTATCTGTGGTTTCGCTTTTGGTTTTTTGACAGACTCATAACCAGATCTCGCTGTTCAGGAAGCATCTTCCCAACCCACAGATCAAGTGAGTCACTAACGCTACCCCACTCACACGCGAACGCACGTTGATAACTGTGGACTTTTCCTGCGCTTGGAAAGGAAGTCCTTCAGCATAGTGTTGACCTGATTGTGTTCAAGGAACGACTCCCCCCCCCCCCCCTGGGGGGGGCGGGAATGACTGTTGTACACCTTTGAGGGAACATTTTTCCTCTGGTAGGAACCTCCTCATGTACAGTAGTTTCTCTTAAAAAATCCTTCGAGGGGGGGGGGGGGGGGAGGATCATAATTAAACAATTCTCTTTACTTTAATCCTCATACAGGCAGCTATTTATCTACCGAATTATTTTACTCCTTCAGTGTAGTCCAAAATAACGGCTTTTTGCCAGCAGTTAGTGTCTCGTGGTTCAACTCTTCAACTTGTTACCCGCTGACATGATTTACTTCTATTTTGCCACTTTTTTTCTTTTAACCGTGAAGAGAGGCTCTTCTCATTGGTGGTGAAAGCGTGAAGGACCAAATTAGGAACTTAGCTGAAGGGGTATGTGATTGATTCTAGTGACAACTGACTTCTGTTTCATCGTTGAAGAAAAATATGTTGTTGTTGTTGTTGTTGTTTGTTTTATTTGTATTAAATGTTTGTTCAACACGACAATAAACTGGGTAGTCTGCTGAGTGTATAATCAGCCACAGCACTAACTACTACCAACGACTCACACCAGAAAGCTGGTACACAAACTTAGAACTTAAACGTGTCAACAGATGCCAACAATTACCTGCACCTCACAAACTACTTATGGACGACATCAAACGCAACCCAACGAACGGCAGACAGCAGAATAACACCTGACCAATAACAAAGCACACTCAAGTCTTCTCGACCACCCGTATCACGTCAAAACAGGCCAATCACATCAACGACCGGAGACATAAATACCATCATCTGATGACACATCTTCAATTGACTCTGAAGATGACTTCCGCTCATGGTGGTAGAAACGTCAGTCACCAACAACAGTCTTCCTGGAGACTACTCTAACCCGGACGATCACACCCGATATGTTTGTTGTGTTATGTTATTTTGTACTATACACATAAGCGTTTCATTACTAATATTGTGAACGAACTTTGGAGTACACTTTGTATTAAAGTATTTGCCTCATCCTGATGGTTCTGTTGACTTTGGTTGGTTTTGCTTCTGATTGGCCGAGAATGCTGCCAAAATTGTTTGAACCAATCAAAAAGCGCAACAAACGTAACACCTAGATGAGGTTTTTTCTTTTTTTCTTTTTTTTCATCTTCAGGTTGACATTGTGACAGGAACCCCGGGAAAGCTCGACGACTTTATCTCAACAGAGAGACTTAGTTTACATCAGGTATTTATAACTCGAGGTACTTTTTGACTTAACTCTCTGCCTGAGCTAAACAACTGCTCCCTTTTTCAGGTTCGCTTCTTTATCCTGGATGAAGCAGTAAGTTGCACGTTCTTCCTATAACCCATTGCACTCTGAAACGCTACTTATAAACAAAACCATCACATGCTTTAGATGTCACCTTGTTTGTTTGTTTTTTTATTCGCTTCTACCCATTATTTGTTAACTATATGTCAGTGCTCGACATTAAGGTTTTTAAGTTGGTTGCCCTTCGGACTGTAGATTGACTTCAAGGAATAGAAAGTTTCATAATTTCTGGTTGCCTGGCCCAGAATTTACCTGCCCGACCAAAAGTTTTGGTTGCCCCGGGCAAGCGGGCAACCGTTAATGTCGAGCGCTGTATGTGTTATTTGTATTTTGTTTTGGAGTGTTGATAGATAGACAGACAGACAGACAGACAGACAATGTTTATTTATACCACAATATTAAATAACTTACTATTACAATATTATAGTAAGGCAACTTTAAGGTAATGGGTACCTAGATCTAAGTAGCTAGGTAACACAAGTTAATTATTTTAGAAATAGGGATACGTCAGTGTTGATAACATTGTATCAGGCAGAAAAGTTGCTTGGGTTATCTCGTCCACTTTATTTTCTTGTACCTTGTATTCTTCTTGCACCTTGTTTCATCCATTGTTCTTAACTCGGTATCAAAATACTTGTGTACTCTAAGGTGGCGTTCACGTGCACCTTTAGAAATGGCTCATAACACAAATAGCAATGAATAGTTCCAAGTTCTGATTGGCAGGAGTGTCTTCCCTTACCTGATGCAGTGTATCTCTGTATCCAGGACGGACTTCTTACCCAAGGAAACCTCGACGCAATCATGAGAATTTACAGCAAGATTCCGAAGCGAAGTCCAGGCGGCAAGCGACTTCAAGTACGTAAAGTATAGTGTTGTGGGGTGTCAGAATTGTAGTTGCGTGTTCCCTTCGTTCCTGTCTTTTTTCCTGACTTTCGCTACTCCTATCTATAAGCCCTACGGGTATGTGCCGCCCCAAAGGGTATCGTTTTCAAGCATTTCGTTGATTAGTTACTTTGATGAACTCTTCTAGTAGTCTAATGTGCAACTAATGTTACAAGTGTGATGATCTTGCAGATGATTGTGTGTTCTGCAACGCTGCATTCCTTTGACGTCAAAAGGCTTGCTGTAAGTAACCAGATGTCAGAGAAACTCACTGAGTCGTTTACACTGCGATTGCTAGAGTGTTACTGAAAACACTACATCTCGAATAAACGAATTCAATTAGATTTTAAAGGTAGATTTTCTATACTTACTATGGAATAGGTCCATTGCTTACGGTTCTGTTTTGTTGTTGTTTTGTTTTGTTTTCTCTTTTCAGGAGAAAACAATGCACTTCCCCACTTGGGTCGACCTCAAAGGCCAGGATGCTGTGCCGGAAACCGTGCATCACGTGGTACGTGAACTGTACACTCGAGTTCAATCGCCATAAAAATGGCGAGGCTTGTATGAGTCTGTCATCGTTATGACGTGTGTTGTGCGGTACACATAAGCATCTGCGATCATTTTATTTCCGTCTTATCACCACATCTTGCTGTTTTGTTTTTGTCTAACCACAAGACTTGTTGTATAATGCCAGGACACTACTGTTACTCACGAAGGGATCTGGCAGAGTGACAAACGTATCGTCACAGTGAATGGAATTTTGAAAATCCTGTTCGGCGAAAATGTCAGTCAGATGAGCGTTTCTGTGTTCGTTAGTCCTCCACTTCAACAACCAACGCATCAGTTAACATAAACAAGAGCTCCACGCCAAAGAGGCCCTCAATGCGTACATGTGTCTACTGCGTAGTTTATCAAAGTCGTCTCTACGACTTTTTGTGACAGCATTTCGTATGTTTCTTGTGACTGGGTAATATGGAGTTGCGAGGATTACGTCACAGAATGGTTCGTTGTGACTGGCTACGAGTAGTTACGACGAGCAGTTACAATGTATTGGTTTGATCGATCTGTTATCGATGGATAAACACGATTTTAGTTTGTAACATAGTGTCTTCATGCGCAGTAGGTAGAAAAGTGGAGGTTTTGAAGATGGAAAGGGTATCAGTTGTCTTTACTATCCTTGTTGTTTGTTTAGTTTATAATATATTTACTGACATGCTGTTGATGTTAAATTTTGTTTGATGTTCTCGTTAGGTTTGCCGCTTAGCTCCGCGCTCGGACACGTCATGGCAAAGTTTGAGGAAGAAAGTCAAGGTAATGTGTAGGTTTGTGTTCCTTTGATAAATGTTGTTGTTGTCGTTGTGCTGTGAAGATGTCTTACCAAACTGTTTGTATCTGCAGACCGACGGAATCCACGCAAAGGACAACGTTAGACCAGGCAATCAAAATCCAGGTTCGTACCAAACCTCTGAGTTTGCTTTATAGAAATGTCGCTTTTGTAATTGTTTTCGTAAGTCACCTCGAGCGTCAAAGAGATAGAAAGTGTTCAGCTACAACAGCTTACGGTGCGTTCGATTGGGTCTATTCCGGAATAGGAATGGCGGTACTGAATGATAAAATATTTTGCTTTGGAGCTGATGTCCATGCAGATGTATCGGGAGCTGTTCGAAATGTCAGCGTGAAAGTTTTGAAAACAATCCCGAAAAAAATTTCCACCAAGCAAAACTTTGGATCATTTTAGCTACTCCTATTCCGGAATACGGTCAATCGAACCCACTGAAAGCGGCACGTCAGGCGGCAACTACACGCGAGTTCGCGATAACATGTGACTTTGTGACTTTGACGGAAATATTGTCGACGCTAACAACTTTTCAAGTGCAAACGTTGCAATGCAGCAAACGAATATATCGGTAAGTTAGCTGGGTTTTTTTTTACTGTCCAGTCCGTTACTCTATTATTTAAGTTACACCGAGCCTTCATCGCGACATGACATCACTCAAAGTGAAGCTCGTGTGTGTGTGCAGTGTGACAACTAAGGGCCCGGTCGCACTATAAAGTTTAGTCGATAATAACTCAGCATCGAGAGCAATTCGACGGCTTCTTCAATGTTTAGTAGCAACTTGCTGACATATATTTCTGATGACAAGCGCTGTTTGCACTTCAAATGATGCAAATGTCGATATTAATGTCGTTAAAGTTACGAGTGCGACCGGAGCCTAAGACATGTGCAGGTGTCGTGGTGTCGGGTCGTGTGCAGTGTGAATTGGCAGCACGCAGCATGCAACTCATGCAAGTTCACATTCCTCTGGGACTTCATCGTCCCTCAAAGGTTTCTAGCCGTTTCTGTCGGAAGGTAGGGTTTTAGTTCCCGAACCAAACAGTTGCTCGTCTGAAAACTAGAAAAAGAAAATGTTCTCCTTGTTCAATTGTCGGACTCCCAGAAGGAACTTCAGGCGCGCACATTTTTCAATTGTTCTTAAGACGGCTCCTTCGTTTCACGCAAAACTATTGGGATATTTATGTGGATATTCCTCTTGCTGTCAGAAACTCTCTCAGAGGCAGCGAAGATCCTCAAGTTGGAATATCTAGTAAGGGCGATCAACGAGCACAAGATGGACCAGGCGATCATCTTCTGCCGCACCAAGTTGGACTGCGACAACGCTGAGCAATACCTGGCGTCACTGGGGGGCGGAGCAAGAGCCATGGTGAACGAGTACTCCTGCGTCTGTCTCCATAGCGACAGGTCGCCTCAAGAGAGAAAAGCGAACCTCTTGGCCTTCAAGGTGACGTCACGCAGGGCTGGTACTACAGCCCGTTTTGTTTGATTGTGTTTGTTCGTACCGTTAAAACAATATTGCGAATTACTTTGGCTTCTGGTTGATATAAAGTGCTTTGTCGTGGCCTGTTTAATTACTTGGCTTTTGATTGTTCTTTTGAGTGATCATTTATAACTTCTGTGATTGGGTTTGTAATTATGCGACTTCTTGCTTCTCTGGCTTCTGTGATTGGGACTGCAATTTGGTTGATAGAAAGTTCTTTCGTGTGGCCTAGTTGATTCCTTGACTTTCGATTGGTTGCAAGTGTTTTCTTATTGCCTTCTTTGATTGGGTTTGTAATTACGTGACTTCTGGCTTCTGTGAACAGTGCTTGCTCGTAAACTTGATTGTCCCTTCATTTTCTTATTGGTCAAAAGTGTTTTCTTGTAACCTCTTTGATTGGATCCTTTCCTCTCTGTAATGTCTTTTTTCTGTTCAGGAAGGTGAAGTTCGCTTTCTAATCTGCACAGATGTCGCCGCCAGAGGAATTGACATTACTGGGGTGCCATACGGTCAGTGCATGACATTACAACCGGCACGCCATCTTTTGTCTGCTATCTTTCGTTCAGTTGCGACTAAAATTTACTTGTTCGGAAGGAAATGTAGATTTTGAGCCTTTCTCCGTTAATGTTAATTGATTCCCCTTTCCTCAATCAATGTGTTGACTGTATTCTTTAACCCTTTCACTCCCAAGCTTAAAATGCAGATTCTCCCAACAATTTAAGAGAAAAATGTGTGAGTGACGTAGTGAGACTCGATAGTTTAATCAGCTTATATCTGAGCAAGGTATCAAATGCCAAGTTCTCCTTACTGTAGGATATATTTCTGGTAAGAAAATGAAGGAGAATACTCGAGTTGATCGCTCTTATGTTACTCCAGTCAACAGCAATGTGAACAGTGCCACACCTTTAGGTTTTATTTTGTAAGTTTAGATGATAAGTTGGTTGAGTGATTCTGTTGAAGTCGCCTTTTACCGGGGAATGGTTAAACAACTCAATAGCCATTTGTGATTTATTTATGTTGTAGTTGTTAACGTCACGTTTCCGGACGACAAGCAGAATTACGTGCACAGAATCGGTCGAGTTGGTCGAGCGGAAAGGTAAACAAGAGTGAGAAAAAAAGGCAGACTTTTTCATGAATCAACACGTTCTTCTCTGTACCTGTTTTGTCGCCTTTCCTTCTGCTCACCCTTCCTTCTTTCTCCCTCGTGCATATTCTTGTTCATTCATTGCCTTCTTGCCTGATTGATTTCAATTTGATGTCTCGAAGCACTGTGTAGCCAACTCATTTGTTGCATTTTTCAGAATGGGCCTTGCGATCTCATTGGTTTCAGACGTTAAAGAAAAGGTACGAACTCAACCCTTTTGTTCTTGTTGCATTACTGACAAATGCCGTTTTGGCAACTGTTATATTGCGACATAACCTATATCTATAGTTGACGTAAAGGTATGCATCCGACTGTATATTTTGTAGAAAACGCATTTGTTGATAAGTAACATTTTGTGTGAGCTGGAAGGTTCACCCTGAGTAAATATAGGTTTCTTTGAGCGGGGCCAAGGCCTAGATGTTGTAACTATGTATCTTTTGTCGACTGATACATCAGTTTGTTCACAGCAAAAACATCAAATTGCATCATGCACTAGCGCTGTGAATTTACTGGCGACGTTTCTGAATGTACTCGCTGTACGCACTGAAGAATCTAACGATCAAATATTTTTTCCTGAGTAGGTGTGGTACCACTCGTGTCCAAGCCGCGGGAAAAATTGCAACAACACTCGGCTGAAGGAGCAAGGGGGCTGTGCCATCTGGTATGACGAAACACAGGTACGTCACGTGACTATTATTATTATTATTATTATTATTATTATTATTATTATTAATTATTATTCACTACAGTACCTGGCGGACGTGGAGGAACACTTGGGAGAGAGCATTTCTGTAATACAGTCCGACATGAAAGTGCCCATGAATGAGTTTGACGGAAAAGTGGTTTACGGCGCCAAGCGAGGCTCCAAAGGTAACCAGGCCGTGCGTTCATAACTTTGTCACGTGATGTTTGTCACTCCGTAGCCATTATCCTGTAACTCGGTCTAACTCGAGGTTAAATTTCACCACGTGTCGAAGCCCCACTTTTCGTGTGCACAGCTCGTTTTATACAAAATGCATTGAAATAGAAGGTTGTTGAGTATCGAGTCTTAGTTTTGAGTCGTGAGGTTTTACGAGAGTTTTTCTGAGCTACAAAATCTACACTTGAATCCGCAATTTTTTTGCAATGACCGCTGACTCATAAATAAGGTGACCTCACGGCCGCGAAACGTATTTCCGCAGTGGCCAATGGCCATGTCACTCGAGGCAATTTTCTTTGCAACTTATCTCGTAACGCTGGCGACAAAATTGCAAAATACATGTCACACGTTGCAACGAGACGCATGTCTCGTAATTTTCGTTGCGTTGCAAGTTTCCAAGAGAGGGTTTCACACGCGCAATTTCTTCTCCACCTTGTTCCGTGCACGAAACATTGCCTCGTGTGACATGGCCTTATAAATTCATATAAATCTCAACCTCCGCAGGCTCATCATTTGTGACGCACACCGCTGAACTGGCGCCTGCGGTGCGAGACCTGGCGGAGCTGGAGCGGCAGGCACAGACTTCATTTTTTAACTTGAAACAAAAGGACTGGGTTCAAGTGCGGTAAAGTGCTCATCACCATGACAACTTGAGAAGTATTGGACCGCTGGATGAAGGTACAAGACTTTCAGACTTTGCCTGATTAACCAAAGGAGTATAACAGGTCAGAAGTCAATATGGGAGGGTTGCCGTCGTATTTCTACGGGTAAATTAAAATGTCGTCTGCGATGGTTGAGCGTCGTCGAACAATCCTATCGTGTCGTGATAACACCACAAAATTGGCGACAATTAACTGCATTTGCAAGTTAGACCACATTGAATAAAAATATTTAATATATTCTCGAAACTTGTCGTAAGTATTGAAATGTGATGTTTCTAGACAATTTGTCTGAATCCACTTCGCAACTCTTCCGCGGTTCACTGCAGTATATATTGTTCTGCCATCAATCTATCGCAATGAATCGTGATCATTTTCTACCTGTTAGCCCCGGTCGCACTTGTAACTTTAACGACAATTATAATATCGACATTGGCGCTTTGTCGCCGACAAATATGTCGATGAGTGGCCCTTCATCCACTCGATACAACATTGCGGATTTGAATGATTACAAAGAAGTAGCATGCCCAGGAAAAGTTGCGAAGCATGTTACACTGTGCAACGGCGATTGAAAGTTGCTGTACGCGTTGCGAAAAGTAGAACTTTACTTTGTGCAACGTTGCGCGCAACAACAAGAAAGTGTGAACACAACCCAAAACCCGGAACGAGAAAAAGGAAATTCTATTCTGTCGGTCGCTGGGAAACATCCCTCATGGAGATAATTGGAGGGAGTCGCAGACATTTTTTCTTTCATTACATAGTTGCAACATGTAACGCAAGTTACATTATTTTTTCTCCATGCCCGCTTGGTCTCGGTGTGGTGAATGGCAGATACGTAAAATCAAGTTTAAAATTCCCAATAGGGAGAAACGTACAAAAACATACAATTTACCTATAAACCTCAGGGCCCAGTTTTGCAAAGCACGATTAGGCTAATCCTGCTAAACCTAAACTTTCTTGTCATTTATAAGCCTGAAAACTTGAAAGTTTCGTCCACAACGACTCTCTTGATAACGTTGTAAGCTGGAACAAGCCTTTTATTCCATCTTCGAACAAAACCCTGCAGTTTATTGGCAGAGAGGTCGAGAGAAAGAATTTCGTTAATCCTGAATTAACTTAATCGGCTTTCGAAAAACCGGGCCCTGGAGTTTAAAGATTGAGCCGTTATTGGCGTCATGCCAAACGTACCATGCCCATCGTTTCTCCCGGGAAGACATGCAGTAGGCCATGCAAAGACCATTGTGGTTTGACTGACATTCCATGAGAAGAGGTAAGGAGAAAACTGGTCAACTTGAGACGTATTCAGTCAAAAGCGCTGAATGTGTTTAATTGTGTTTTTCCAGATGGAGGTCCATCTAAGTGATCATTGGACAATGACAAAAGTTGTCCGTATATGGGGGCGGGATGTGTGTTTGAGGTAAAGAAAGTCAGAAGTTGTCGATTAGCTGGCTTACCGGGCCAACAATAATTGGTGACAACTGTTGTGTTGTCCCCGCCTTTCAAATGATAGAACAATGCAAGTTTGATTTGCTGCACTTTTTATTGAAGCAAACAAAGCTCAACTCACGCAAACAGTAGCGATTACGTGGTTTTCTCGCACTGATGATTGGTCTCGTTAAGTCGGAGTTTGATGGGGTGAGTGGAACTAAGAGACAATCGAGCGAGCTGACGAAGAAAGTCAGTGATCTGGAAAGAGAGAATGTTAAGCTAAGAGTGACTCTGTGAACTGTTTTTTATGACCTAAATATCAATTTATTGACCGAACGAAACTTTGACAACATTTAAAAACATTCTGTCAAGGGGCTCTAGTACCACCCTAATTTTATCGATAACTTAAGGTGGCACCAGAACTTGCCTGACAGAATGTTTTTAAATTTTGTCAGTCTTCTCTTGATGAATACGATAACATTTGGTTAATAAAGAGGAAGGTTCACCGTGTTGTTTTAAAGTAATTACAAGCCTTAAAAGTTCAATATCCGGGTAGATATGACCGCCTTTAGCTTTACTACAGCAGCTGTTTTCATATTGTGAGGCCTATACATTGTTCGACGATGATGTTACTACAAAGCTTCATTTCAGTTTCTCCATTAGCAGTAGCCAAATGGCTGTGACATTTTGGCGAAGGCGGCAGTGTAGGAACTGGAAACATCTTTAAAATCATGTGAATTTTTTTCACAAGGTATGAGTAGAGCGTTTGGGGTCCCTGGTTATCTAGCCAGCCTGCTCTTTCTCGGTGTATTACACTGGTATTATCGTTTGAAGAGCACAGCTGTTTGTTCCGAGTCGATGGGTCGGTTTCTATAGCAACCGCCCAAACACCTACAGTAGAACCCCGCTATCTCGAACTCTTAATGGAAGCGAGAAACAGTTTGAAATAGCAGGAGATTGAGATAACGGGGTAGTATCAAGGCAGTTTTCTACCAAATTCATTTCGAAGGGAAATCGGATTCTGTTCGAGATAGCGGAGAGTTCGAGATAGCAGGGTTCTGCTGTATATGCGTAAAGTCGGTCTCCTCCTTACCTACTGGGTTATTCAATTAATTTCCTCCTTCCCTCTACAGCACAGGCCAAGCCATCAACTCCGTTAGTGGTAGACAATCCTTTGTCGGGCCTCATCTTGGAGACGCAGCCTGGGGAGAGCGACGCTTATGACATCATCAACCAAGGCCAGTACCCAGGTCACGACGCAACTCGGTTTCACTTTCGACTTCCGCCTTGAGCGGAGCGTACTTGGCTGGAGGATGGAGTGGTACGACGGACTATTTCATGATCTCTTCGTGGAAGTTTTAGAATCTGACACTGATGAGTCTGACTTACATTCAAGCAATGAGGAAGAACCGGAATTCGGAGGGTTTGATCACGAATTTATTGACGACTTGCTTGTTAACCAAAAGTGTGCTGTATGCTTGCTTGCCATGAGGAATGCCGTGCAAACGGCCAAGTGTGGACATCGATTTTGCCGTGTTTGTTTAAAGAAAAGCATAAGGTACTGTGAAAGTAAAGTATACGTTCATTTTTGGTTAAGAAAGGCATTCAAAGTTACCTGTTTGACTTGACTGGATGTTACTTTGGAAAATATGCTTAAGTTGCACAATTCAGATGGCTTTGCAAAGATATATAATGTCGTAGATTGTTTTTGCTTTTCACTGTTTCGTATCCTGTTATACTTTGCATTAACATCGAAACAATTTCGATGTCGTGAAAATGCTTTCTTTTATTTCTTCCACATCTGTTAACGTATTTTTTTCCCTCATGAATAATTATTGCGTTTTTCTTTGTAGGACAAACAACAGCGTTTGCCCGACTTGTAGAGATCCAGTCAACCCTGCAGACGGGGTAAGTTTATAGAATTGTTCTTATTTGATCATTCATTATTCACGAGACAGACCAGATTAAGTACAGTTTCCGTATAAAGTTTCCGGCTATTAAATCAGCACTCGTTCAAGCCTTCCGTTGACGAAGGCTGTAAAGGACGTCGCCCTCAAACTGTTTACTTAGCATATTTTGCGGTGAACCCGCCTTTTTCCCTTCAGTCCCGTTGGAATGAGAACGGTTCCAACATCAGGTTCATTTTGTCTCTCGTAGTTCTACGATGACATTGCATGGTCGCGTGACATTCTGTCTCTTCGCGTGAAATGCCGAATGAGCGGCCGAGGATGCGAGTGGGCAGGAGAAGTCAGACATGCAGAGGTACTAACTGATTGTTGAAGTATCTGAATCTGTAGTTGAATGGCCTGGTTATGCAACGATCGATTTTAAAACTCTGTTTGAGAACACAAAAAGGAATTCGTTTTTCTGATTGGTTAACTATTTTCAAACAGAATACTCAAAGGATTTTGGAATGTTCTAGAATGTTCTGTACACGTAGTAAACTGTTTCTGCAAGTAAAATCAACGACTAACAAATTAACAGAAAACCACTGCGGTTTAAGATTCTCAACAGCGTGAATGTTAAAGTGGGGAAAATAAAATGGGGAAAGGATAATGATATCAAAGAAGCCAACAGAGCTAAGTCGTGTATGGTTAGCTTTAGAGTTAGTTTTAGGGTTTGGTTAGGATTAGTTGTTTTGATATCTTAATTACCCATCTCTTGACCAGAAAACTGCAGGATAGTGGTTAAGACCATTTGAAACTCTTGTTCTGACTAAAAGTTTGTTGAAGCAGTTGTGTTGTGAGCTGAATCATTTCACTTTTAGTCTTAAGTTGACTTAAATTACCCTCAATATCGTGCTTTGAGCAACTGGGATAGGGGGGTACTCTTTGGGTGGGGAGTGTGGCACACAGTTCTCAAAACCCTTACCCTATTTCAGACCAACACATACAATTTGCCATACCTTAGTAGACAGGACAGACCATATTTCAGACCAGTGACCAAAAGAAACGAAATCTAGTACCCTGTTAAAGACCAAAAAGACAAAATCGATACCCTATTTCAGACTAAATTGCATAAAATCTATACCTTTGGGGCCACACATACCCATAAATGGCTTACATATGCGAGTATCCCCTCTCCCTCCCCCCTCCTCCCCATCCCTTCTTCCCCCCCCCCCCCCCCCCCCCCCAGGTAATGGTTACGTTGGCCGGTATTCAGAGGTGGTCATGTTTTATGAGAATTCTCGTATCTGTCACAGGAGCACCAGGTGGAGTGTCCATTCGCGGACATGACTTGTGTCAAGTGTTTGGCTGATTTTCAACGAAGGCACCAGCAAATTCACCTTACAGAGCAATGCCCTTACAGAGTTGTGGAGTGCACGTTTTGCAGTGAACCTTTGCACTATTGCGTCAAGCCGGTATGGTTCTCGTGCGTGAAAACGTTTTGATGGGTTTCTGATTATTTCTAGTAGCGAATGATACTATATTTTTTAAAGGAAGTAATATTATCGATCGGATACTTGAACACTGACATGAATGATGTGACGTGACATTAAGACATGCAAATGGTTACTTTTAAACAGTGAGTTTGTAGTTTTAGTCTAAAAGACAGTTAAATTAATTGAAGTAATACCCCGGACTACCAGTGACATTTTTCATGTGTTATGATCCAAAGTTTACATATTTAATTCTTTCGATTGTAAGTGAGCAGTTTGTTTCTCAAATGTACTTGCACGTTTGACATCTTAAAGCGGTCCACCTTTTCAACACCCAAACATATAATCCAAGCATAATATAAGCACAGTAGCATTCCTGTGAGCAGTAGCTGATTTTCAGGACTAATCTACAAAATTTTTTTTTCGTTAGAAAACGCAGACAATTTGTCGCGTTTTCATCTCCTGTCCGTTCGGAAACGGTTCATCGCCCTCCGGAATGGAAAGATTTAAAAACGCGATTCCATTGTTTTTGTGTGGACCGGTTAGTCATGTGATATCAGTCTAATTTAAACTTTTAAAATATGACATAAATTAAAGGGTAGGTCGAGTAGTAATTTTGGCTTCAGTTTCACGTGAGTTACACCAACTGATAATGAATTGTTTTCTGGGCATGCGTAATGTAAAGGAATAGGGAAACTGTCCGTAAAAAGGAAACCGTCTTTCAAGAGTGCATTAAGTAACCGTTTGTTTTAGTCAAAAATTCCTTTATCACTTTAACCCTTTCAATCCCAAGAGTGATCAAGTTCATTTTTCTCCTTCAGTTTCTCACTAGAAATATATCATATAGTAAGGAAAACGTGGCTTTTGATACCTTGCTCAGAAGATAGCTGATTAAACTATCATTTCTCACTACATCATTCATATATTTTACACTTAAAAGGTTGGGAGAATCTGCCTTTTGAACTTGGGAGTGAAAGGATTAATCCTTAGGTTACTTGTATTATATCCTTCATGTATTTGATGCAGTTTTTAGTAGTTCTTAGTATTAGAGCCGTTTTCGGATGACTGTCGAAAACCAAAACCAAAGTAATCACACAGGCCAATCACAGAGACTGAGAGAAAACAGTTCAGCCAATTGGAAGCCAAAGTAATTTGCGTTTGGTCTTGCGTTTGGTTTTACTTTCCAATCAGCAATGCGAGTACACGCCATCGCTTGCGTGAGAAGTGTTTGGTTTTGGTTTTGGTTTTGTTCCTGATTGGCTAAGCATGCTGACAAACTAGTGTGGACCAATCCGAAAGCGAAGCAAACGCAAAACCAAAGCAATCACACAATTACTTTCGACAGTCGTCCGAAAACCGCTCTATTGTCACTATTACGTGTTTACCCTGTGACGTATTCTATTAATATTTTTGCCAAGATTTCAATTCGATTGTGTTTTTGTTTTGTTTTAGGAACACGAAGACGAGTACTGTACACGGTTTCCGCTTGTGTGCAAAAACCATTGTGGTTCGACTGACATTCCACGAGAAGAGGTGAGGAGGAAGCTGTTCATAGAACCCTCTCTGGAAAACGATGAACACTAAAACTGTTTTATTTTCCAGATGGAGGTCCATCTAAGTGATCATTGTCCAATGACGAAAGTTGTCTGCCCGTACATGGAGGCGGGATGTGCGTTTGAGGTAAGATGCCCCAGCAGTTTTCGATTGGCGGTTGAGAGCCTGGGTAGCAAGCGTTTCGCCTCGATACGAAGAGCATTCGACTTTGGGCGTCCTTTTTGCGCTCTCCCCAGTTTTTGCGCGGCCGAAAATCGAAAAAGTCGTCGTGTGCGCTCAGAAACATACGGAAATGCTTGCTTCGCGAGCTACGGTCAAAAGCAATTGCGGAAGTTTTGCTTTTGTGCACTTTTTGATTGGTTGAAGCAACTTTTGTAAAATTCAGAAGCCATATGACTTGCTCCAGCCGACGACAGGCTAATCAGGCAAGCAACAACGATGTCGTTTTCTCGCACTGGCCAACCGGCAACTGAAGTTGATCTGCGTCAACGCAAGCGTTTTACTTGAGATCAGTGTATTGTTTGACCACCCACATGGGTTGACTAAAGTTGACTTACGTCGTAGTTTAGGTCGGAGTTTTTTCTGTTTGGCCACCCAACGCAATCGACCCAAGTCGGTGCCGTAACCGGTGAGGTTTCAGTAAGGGTAAATTATGGTGACCAGGATGTGGCCGTTAATGCGTTTTACTGGGATTTGCACATGTTTTTGAATGCGAAACGGAAAGGTAAGGGGTATCCCAAAACACTTTATTTGGTGATGCACAAAAGCACATGTGAACCCAAAACAAGAGTGCATGCGCACCACTTTTGTAGGGGTTGCTAGCGCATGGTCCTAATATGGTCTCCATCGTAGTTGCGGACCAATCAGATACAGCTCAAAACGTCACCTCTTGCAGTAGTAGAGAAACATAGAAATACATACAGCCTGTAAAACGTTTGTGTTTTAGAGTTACGGAATCCAAGAAATGGCCTGAAATTTGACAGGCGTGCGACATATATAAAATTCAGTTGTACAATTATATACGCGAATCTCTTTCGTTAATGGGCGCAACGCAACAAAGAAGGCTAGTGTCAACCGCCACGAACACGGCACGTCACAGAACACAGCCGGTTCAGCGTATTTGCGTCTAACTTGATCTTTTCTCAAATTGTTTCAAATGCCGCGTCACTGCCGAACGAGATTGAATTTGGTTCGACTCGCAGCACGGCAAAGGATTTAAAGGTGGGGATGAAAATAACCATTTTGTACAGTGGAAATTGCAAATCAAACAGTACGTTTTCATAATTCAGAAATTTGGTTCGATACGACAATGGCACGACGTTTGAAACCACGTCGTATTTGTGATTGTCGAATTCTACTGCCGTGTCGAATATAATTCGAGTTGCTGCACCAATCGGTTTCAAACGCCGCCGTGCTGCAGTTGAATTTGATTGCTAAATTGAGTTTGAAACTAATACAAATTATCAAAAACTATTGTTATAGAGCTAATTTGCATTAGGTTCGGCGAATGTGAGGGGCGACGTTTGGCCCGGGCCTTAATGCACCTCTGTCTCATCGTAGGATAAAAGGGCGTATCTCGGTGAGCATATCGACGCGTCAACTGACGATCACATGGAGCTTCTGTTGACAAGTCTGACAGATGCAAAGCAAAAGCTGAGCAAGTTTCCTGAGCTGGAGGAAAAATTAAATAATCTGGAGGAAGAAAACAAAATGCTGAAAGAATCCGAGGCCAAGAAGTCCAAAGAAGCTGCCAGTCTCGCCCTTGCAGTTAAAGAGTTAGAGGTAGATAAAATGAGGACCAGTGCAAAGCTAGACCAGTGGATAATACGAGTTCAAGGTCTAGAGGCAAATGTAGAACGAAAAACGCTTTCATTAAGAAACGAAATTGCGGATACGAAAAGAAAGGTCGAGAAAGTCGAAAAGAAAGAAAAGGAGAGTAGGCTGTTCCAACCTGCACAACGCCGCTTTTCAGAACGCAGCAGTACGACGTGGGGTTGGCCATCGAAGCAGCCAATTTAGAAGTCAGTAGTGCCATAACGGCACTGAAACGTGATGCGCCTATGAGTACCTGAACCTTCTTTTTCTTCAATACACCATTTGAGTCGAACTACATTGATACGCAAGCAGAAGACAACTAGTTCAGTTGTTATTATTATTATTAACTATCATATTTGCTTCCCATTACTGCTCGCCAAAAGTGAACACTATAGTTTTGTCTATTCCTCGTTATTGTTATTTTTTAGACGCCATGATATTTTTCAAGCGAAAGAAATGAACCTTGACTTGAATTAGAAGAGATGAACCCCAGGTCTCAAAAGCTGACGGGAGAAGCAGTGTACATTGACTGCAAAAATTGTCATACTTTGTTTCAGTTGTTTGGATCACGGAATCTGCACGATTCAAACGTTTGGTTCATATCCTGTTCCGATCGTTTCAGTAAAACTTGTAAGTCTGAAACGGGATACTTGTTTACTGTACTGCATATGTTTTAAGCCATGTTACGGGACCAGGGTGCTTAGTTATTTTCAGGTATACTAACCTTATTTACTTTTAAACAGTATCAAAATGCCAATTCGTGCAAACTGTGTAAACCATAGTCTTTCTGGGGTCCAAGAAGTCCGCCTTTTTGTAGAGGTACTGTATCGTAGGTATTATTAAAAATGCACAAATTGCCATAGCACTCGATATCAAATTTTTACTGAGACAAGCGGACACTAGTCGATCACGAATACTCAACGTTGTCATTCAACGTGATGTGTTCCTCTGCGTGAAATTCCTGGAAAACAACATCACAGCGAGACCAAAAGAGTCGCGCAACGCCAGTTACAACGCACCCTTCTGGTTTCTGTCGATTTCAGATACGCCTTTATCTCTTACAGAATCTTGCGCATTCTTGGAAAGTACGTTTTTATCTAGACCCAAGCTCCTCCGTGTTCTGTCTTGTACTAGCCCAATTGTCACTTGGTTTCCTCACTGATGACAATCACCAACCTAAGCAGATTCTTTCGAGACTACTGCGCAATGAGAATACCGGAATACTGGAATGTTATCAACCAAACGAACAAGAATCCAAAAACGGTTTATCTGTCAGATTGCCTGGGAACTAAATGTACTAGCACCGAAATTGACAAAGATTCGTTGAGAACCGAGCTGTTACTTTGTTAGAAAATCTTGGATTCTCTAAGCCGCTGTCTGTGAAGTCCAATCCAGCACTAATTCATCGAGGACAAAGACCATGATTTTTCTACGCAACAATTGTCCCGCGTTCGCGTTTATCGGGGTTTGGCTAAAAACTATTTGGCCTTAAGATCAAACAGCGTTACGCTGCACCACTCAGCATTCGTACAATCCCGATTTATACTATAGTGCCTGCTGGAGCTTGTCGCTGCAGCTGCATAGCTAAATATCGCATCTGTTTCGCATTCAATTTCAATGGCGTGCGTCATCGGGGGTATATATATTTTACATTTGGGCTTCTGGTTTGCGTCCGTTATAGCGAAGATTTCGCTATATCGAGGTTTTGCTTGATACATTTTTTCTGATTTTGGACGGGCTGAAGAGTATCGTTCGTTGTACCGGGAACTCTGTTATAAAGGGGTTTGTTATATCTGGGTTTCAGTGTAACTGCATACCCGTCGTAACTGGCACTTTTCAGTATATCTGCGTTGAATCGTTCAATTCGCTTCCTAAGAACATCAGGAACTGCTGCGACACTAACCCATTTTTTGCGGCTAATCACTTGAACAACTCCACCGAGAGCAGACGCAGCACACGAGCTCCCCCCCCCCCCCCCGAGAATCAGCACACGTTGATTGGTTGACTTCATCACGTGATTTGTGATGACTTTATGATACATGACTCACTTGTCAGCCAACTTGAGTTGTAGGCAAATGAATTGTGTTTTACTTGCCTAATAGTTGGCTGTGGATCGCTGCTGGACTGTGGCTTGCGTTGTTTGCGTTCAGACTCGGGCGCTTTAAAAATAGTCGTCAACAAGTGTTTGATCACTGTTGTTGTTTGGTAAAGTTTTTACCGAAAATGTATCGGTTTTTGTCCAAAAAGAAACAAAAATAATCCATTCCCAGCCCGCTCCTCTTCACATTGCTCTGATGGTTTTAAATATATATTTTTATAATTTTTATTAAATCAGTCTCGATCAAAGTTTCTGTGTCTACACGGAATTCCCCTGGGCGTTATTTAGAGCATTTTCAGACTAAAATGCTGAAAACAATAACCTTTGGGTGGAATATACCCACCCCCCCCCCCCCCCACACACACACACACCACCTCCACCCCCGCCCCCACCGGGCCTGAAGACCGATCCGACACGGTATGTCAACGGTACCACTTTACTCCTCGAATACCGAATAGCACATAATCAGGACGCGGGATACCGCACTCCGTTCCCAGATCGAGGCACGAATCTGAAGTATACTTCATTTATCCCAAGGATAAATGGCCACCATACAAAAATATTGTTTCATGATTGACTAAAAACCAAGCGGTCCGGCCCACATCGCTACTCACATGCAAATAAGCAAAAACCCGGCATTGTTTGAGTGATTGACATGGAGCGGCGTCTGAAACGGGCAAATGTCTAGAGTGCGCTTGCACGAACGAATCTGTTCAGCTGGCATTAAACAGAAGTTGGCTACCATGGCAATTTTTTATATTTGAAATATTATATAAATATTAGGAATACTAGAAATGACTGCGCATTTTACTCGTTGAACAAGCAGCCAGTATAGATATCTTTGTTTTACTTTATATATAAAAGGTGCATGGAGTGTCAATTTTGTGCCTTGTTTGTGTTTCCGTGGTACCAGTTTATGATGCTCAAACGGCCATTCGATAACCGCTGAACAGTTCGCGCATGAGAAACATCCACGAGGACTGACGGTGCTTGCTGGCGGTGTGAACAACAAGGACTATATTTTTTTCCTCGGTAAGTCTTTCCGCAATTCATATACTCTGTAGAATTCAATATGAAGTACACATGTATACGTTTATACCGAGTACGTATTGTCTCTCATTGTGTAACAAGATGGTCATGAATGTGATGCAATTACCGGGAAAAGAATTCGACTTAACAAAGCTGAAAGTTTTGTGACAGCAGAGTTTACTGAAGGAGCAAATCAAAGTTTATTTGATGTTAGCCTGAACGAACAGATCAAAATGGATCGACTGTTTTCCCGTCTGAACTGGTATGGTCGCCGAATGATGTAATTTTGCTCTCGGCAATAACGGCAACTTCGCACGTGCTGCATTTCATGGCGACGTTCCTTGTTTACTCTCGTTCTTATCTGGAGCAGCGCAAAGCAACAGGGGAATATTACAGCACAAATTCGCGCACACCTGCTGTGCGTGGTGTTGTCCGGTGGACAAATAGATCAATATGTTTTGTCTTAGCTAATCGAGTCAAAATGAGGTCTATACTTCGCTGAACCGAAATTATTCGCCAGTCTGAGACTGTGAGGAGGTTATACAGACCGTATCAAGTGTGTTACACGACTCTTTGTGGACTTCCTAGCATAGCTCTGTATTAACATATCCGTCGATATTGCAACCATTGTTTGCCACCACCTAATCCTTTTCAGTACAATGTGCCTTTTGACGCGAATGTTTTCGTTCCGTCTATTCTTTACTTCAAACTTATCGCACAATATATTTACCAACCGAAACCGGTTTGGCTTCCGTTCACCCAATACATTGCCAGTGAGCTTATCCTGGGGACTAGTGTTGTACGCTGCCCCTTCTCTGGCGTAAGAAGAACCTCTGGGACCGCGGTAGACCGCCGGGGACTCGGTTGTGGGAACCAGTTTTATCTCCGCTATGGATTAGGGTTTTCTAGAATAAATGAATATGTTTATTGTGGAACTAAAAAAAGCGACAGGGCAATTATTTAATTTTATACTCAAACGTTTGTTTGTCCACCTCCATTTGACGGACCACTGAGAAACGTGCGATCCTTTTGCTCACGATAAATTTTAAGTGCCTTGAGCACCAGGACGGGAGAGAACGACGGCAACCTCGGTGAAGCAATTAGACTAATTGCAAAAGGCAAAAGGAGCTCGTGAATACCTGAGATCGACCTGATCGGCCGGGGGACGCGACATTTTAAGAAATTATGACAGTCGTTCTTCTTAGTAAGAGGCGATGAAAGCAATAGAACCTCGGCAAAAACGGATCAAATTGAGCAACCTAAGAATGGGCAAAGTTACAAAGGCACTTAATTTTGCTTGGTTCCTCGCGTTGCCGTCACCGTCCTAGTTTACTTTCAGACGCACATTTTATACAACTTTTTGTGACGATAGAAAATTCAACCTTCATGGACAATTATTCAAGTGAAACAATCAGCCCAGTTCTTTCCGAGATCTGTCGCAAAACTTTACTTACGAAAACGTCTCTGTGATTTGCATGAAAATGACTGATGTGTGTAAAACTAATTTTCATATGAAAATCGTTCAGAGCGATATTGTCTTTTTCTATTCAATATAATTTATGTTCTTAAGTTCATCAACACAGTGTGGTCTTTTCCTTCCATAAAAAAGACAGCTATTGTTCTTACGAAAGAGAGCGACACCATCGCCCGACCCGCGTCAGCTGAAACATCGATCAATAAATAATTTTCTGTCATTCTCTCCAACTATAAAGTTTCTTCGAGTATTTTTTCGTTTGAAAACATAACTTGTTTTCCGAAAATGTCTCCCCACTTTTGGTCGTCCGCACTAAAATGCAAAAATAAGTCACAAAAGAACGTGACGTCAGAGTTTCGAAAAGGTTTCCCTGCATTGCGTGCGCGAGCCATTCGAAAACCGCTGACAACATGCGCCTGAAAACATTCGGTACATAACAAGGAGCAATTTACTCGGTAAGTCTTTTCACAAGTTATATTCTGACAAATTCAATTTTAATGTGAAGTGCCTAATTTAGAAAGCGCTATAAGAAGTCAATGAGTGATGATGTCTCTCCGTGTACTCGGCTTGTTTGTTCAAGCTTTGTGTATGAAAAAGGTTATAAAAAGGTAAATACAACAGTATTCAGTTTATTATTAGTAAAGATTTGTGTGACAGTCTAATTTTACGAAAACCAAGGAGAGTTCGATCGGAGGCAAACAATTGACTAACATATCGGATTGAATTCCCAGCGGTGGTAATAATACTATGGATGCAGTAGTGCCACGTGGGGCTCAGTGTTGAAGTTCCTTGTTTTCTCTCGTTCTTATTCCGTATCCTATCACAGCAGGAAAAGATAACGCGCTTAATAATAATATTAGAGTGGCGCAAGCGAAGTTTCACTGACGTTGTAGATCGGAAATCTTTACGTAAGTGATCGAATGAACGACCCTTCCATTATTGTGATGAATTATATGCAAAACGCCTACAACAAAATGACACCAGGAATGTCGCCTTAGAAAGTCGGCCTTTTGTTTCATTTCGTCGCTGAGACATATTGGAAAAATTCAAAGCGGCAGGACACATTTTGAGTGAAAAAATAGAGGTTTACTAGCGCGGCGACAAGTCAATTCATGGCCTTTCGTGACTCTCTGTAATTAGCATATCTTGCATCATTCAGCCATCTGTTTATAACCACATCAACGTAGATCAACACTAAATCAGCCGACCTAAGTTATTACGTCCTGTCTTCTAAAAATGTGTAAAGCCACGTAGTCATTTAGAAAGTTGAATTTAAAGGTTTTAAAAATCGCGTGACGCGACTAAAATATAATGATTAGGAAAAACGTCGCTCAATAATGTACAAAATCTTGTTACCGTATTCGTTTTACAGTGAATACTAAATTCAGTAAATTTGATTTTACATTAACTTATTTCATTAACTGACTACCCTGTGGGTCGATGATCGTGGTCGTCGAAATATTGCTCGTATCAACGTATAGTTATTGATGTACTGGGATGTGTGGCAACGCTATGTCTGATGGAAAACGAGTGTGGAAACGTGGAGTGCCGGAGCGCCGGACTGCCGAAGTACTAGCTGGGTATAAGTTATCAGGCGCGATGTATCAAACGTCTGTAAACTTATTTCACCGCGAAACTTATCAGTTCACTTCAAACATTTTTAAGGTTGAAGTTATGTCTCATAATTTTGGATGTAATTTTGACCTTCCTAAGCAGCAATTTTTAGGTAGTAGGACACGTTTTTTTATACCTGACTTATTTGATATCGTGTTGATACAAGTCAGTGAAAGAAGCACAATAAACTTTGTGTTGTTATGTTGGATAAGCCAAAACAGAAATATTTACCAACTGAGACAAAAAATGTGTGGTGTGAAAACATATTGTAATTTCATATTGTCTCCCGGCTAACCTGATATTTCATCATTCAACAGCTGTGTTGCGTGAGGGTTAAACTTCCGGATCAAATTTACATACGAGTATTTGTCGCCCCAATTGATCCGCGTTTCATTATTTTGCGCTGCCC
This sequence comes from Plumapathes pennacea, assembly GCA_964036295.1. Classification (NCBI taxonomy): domain Eukaryota; kingdom Metazoa; phylum Cnidaria; class Anthozoa; order Antipatharia; family Myriopathidae; genus Plumapathes; species Plumapathes pennacea. Next base: position 23,868,182 of record OZ038463.1, on the reverse strand, counting down.
CTTTCAGACATGGCGGACGATAAAGATGCCACCGAGAAACTGAATGAAGAAGGAACAGCGCAAGAAGGCGAAGTGTCGCTCAAACGAACTGTCGGGATTCCCGGAGGAGTGGCGTTTCTGGTTGGGTCCATAATCGGCTCGGGAATATTTGCAACTCCCAAATGGGTCTTGATCAACACGGGTTCGGTGGGCATGAGTCTGGTGGTGTGGGCACTCTGTGGCCTAATCACCCTCTTGAGCTCGCTCTGCTACATTGAGCTGGGAACGATGATTCCCAAGTCTGGCGGAGAATACTCTTATTTGTCTGAAGCGGTTGGGCCTTTGGCCGGCTTCATGGTCTCCTGGGTGTTCGTGCTGTTCATAAAACCCGCCGGGGCGATCATGATCCTCCTTATCTTCGCGTCCTACGCTATAGAGCCGTTCTATCCTGGATGCAGTGATCGTGAAGATCTTGTCCCCATCATCAAACTTTTGGCAGCTTCTGCCTTGGGTGAGTATTGTACGAATGTTGTCAACCCTGATGCGTTTTTTCGCGACATATTAAAACACCATAGTTCTGCGCAAGCATTATTCCGTGCACGTGGATCGACAACCCATTGGGATTATCTCAGCCACCTTAATCTTCTAAATTCTTATATCGGCAGTTTTGTTTGGGGAGATATTTGTCTTGTTCTCGGTATCTTTATCAAGATTTATCAAAAAATCGAGCTTTTTAAAAGGGCTGTGTTTTTTCAAGTGAAGGCGTGACCAGTTCAGCTTGAAAAACAGGCCTTATCGAGAAGCCACTGTGCCTTTTCCTGAGCGAACACGAAAATGCCTAAGTACGGTATATTGATTCAATGGAAAACGCGTTTGCTCCCGTATAACCAAAACATGAACACACCGTTATAATCCATTTGGCAGTTTAAGAGTTGGGAGAAGCATGACGAGCGTGTGCCAGGGCGATGGATAACTCTGCAGGAGTGAAGTACATATTTTACAATGTCACGAAAGGGGCAAGTTGTCACTAGCTCCCGAACGATAGCGGGCTGTATCGTAGAGCACCAAGTAAAGATGAACTGCACGGAGAATTTTATTTTAATATTACTCTTTGGTATTTTTAAAAGTAAACAATCTTAACAGACAATAAACTGGCTTTGTTTGAAAAGGACCAAAGTTCAATTCGCGTATGAGCATACATGTGTCTGCTGGAGCTAAGTAATCTCTCAAGAAGCTTTAGTTGAGCAAGTAGATGAGATTAGTATATACCACACAAGTGAAGAGTGCTTTTTGCCCGTTCTGATTGGCTCATCAATCTCGGAATAGCAAGTACTATTTTACCTCCCGGCGGCTTCCGGTGAAACAATCTCGCGCGCGAACTCCATAAAACAGCTATCTGGCTATTAAACATGTGTTCTAAAACAATTCTTCGCCTCGCCGAAGCGTCTCGGTAAATATCCACCGCTATTCACCTCCACTTTGGCCAATAATTGTTAAATACAGTTAGAACCTCCCGTAAGCGACTTTCGTTTTGGTCTCTTACGGGAGGTGGTCGCTTAGGGGAAATTCTCACCAAGGGAGGCCTAAGTGAGATACAGCTTTGAGCCACAATCAGTGTCAAATACTGTGGATTTTCTTGGCTAAATAGCAACTTGAGTTGCAAGAAATGAACCATGTGTCTTGTTGCACATACATTACATACGTCAGTGTTTTGTTCGGCCCAGTTTCTGCAAGGGAATTGGTCCTTGTTCGGCAAAAATTTTCAAATGGTGAGCCTCATACTGGTACTCCCATATATAAGCCATACCCGACGGGTATCATTTTCAGCATTTTAGTCTTAAATAGGGTATCGATTTTAAACTTTTGGTCTGGAATACGGTAGGAGATTTTAAGTAGGGTCGAAAATCGCACATTTTGGTCTAAGAAACGGTCTCAAATCGTATATTTTGGTCTGAAATTAGGGTAGGATTTTCAGTCCAGGGCGGCACACTCTCAACCAAAATTTTGAGGAGTAGTCCCCCGGGAAGAGAGGTGGTCGCTTACGAGAGGTTTCACTATCAGCAATTTGACTGAGAAACCAATCGGTACTTTGGCTACGACGTTTGAGAGAGGTGGTCGCTTAGGGAGGTTCCACTGTATTAGTAAGAAATCTGTCTACCTGATGTAAGGGCGTGGGAGCAACATAACACGATTGTTTGCTTTAAAATTAACAGACTAAAGGCCATTTCACACTGGACGCGTCGCGACACGCTGTAACTGCATGCGACAACGCGACAAAATTAGATCCCGGTCATTCCTTCAATCCGATTCACACCCGACGCGGCACGACATTCGCTATGTCGCGCCGCGTCCGGTGTGAATCGGATTGAAGGAATGACCGGGATCTAATTTTGTCCCGTTGTCGCATGCAGCTACAGCGTGTCGCGACGCGTCCAGTGTGAAATGGCCTTAAGAACATATAAATCCCGAGCTTATACTTGGACACCATGTCAAACCTAACTCCGATCACGGGGTGGGTGGTCAAGGGCGCATTTTACTTTTTGACATAATTTGATCAAATCAAATGCCCCACCACTATGGGTGGTGGTCGCTTACGGGAATTTCTCACCGTTGGAGGCAGTGATCACAGTGAAAACAGGCTCCACGAATGCGCAAGCAGAAGGATCAAAATTAGTTTCTTTTTTCTATTTGCTTGTTCTTGCGTCGCTCGCGAAAAATATTATCCTTTCAGGGAAGAACCCTGCTCGATGTTCTTTGCTTGACTAGAAGTGACATAAATATGCATATATAACACCTTGGCATTTTTGGTGTTAGAGATTTGTGTGGATACAAGTGAAACAACACTGTTTGCTGTGCCCTACAGTACCAAAATCACAAGTAAAAATATTTTTTCTTGTTTATACATGACAAGCACTGCTCTTTTTGTGCGTGTTTGTTTTGTTTTGTATTGCTTGTTTGTTTGTTTGTTTGTTTTTGTGATATGCTCTGACACAACCCGGGGATTACATTTTTTCAACAAAATACGCCCAGCCAAGCCAATGATCTGCGTAGCATTCAAATTATGCGTATAAATCGTGACCTCGTATATCTTGAAGAAGGAATTTTGGAACATTTTGAAGCAGAACTCTTTCTTTTGACAAAGATTTTTCATGACATTTGACCCTCATTCTGAATATTTTAAAATCACACTTTTTATGAGAATTGATTTTGTCCTTTCTGACACGTATGCTTGTTTTTTGCAGGTGTGATCACCTTTGTGAACTGTTTCAGCGTTAAGATTGCCACTCGAATGCACATCTTTTTCACCATCGCCAAAATGGTAGCCATCGTCATGGTGATCATAACAGGATTAGTCCGTATTGGACAAGGTGAGTAGGACCCAAATAAAGGGAAAGTGACACTTTGCGTTAACTGTATATATAAACACCCCTCTGCAACAGACCTGGTGAAACCCGACTTAGTGAGATTTTTCCCCTCCCTGGGGAAATTTTATCCTACCTGGGCCCTGGCGAAGTTTTTTATTTTACCTGCCCAGTTTTTGTCCTCCCTGGTGTCCTCCACGCCTTCTGTCAAACCTCTAATAAGCAGCCAACCTGGTGGAAATTTTCTGATCTGGCGAAGTTTTCCAGATCTCACCAGGTCTGTTGCAGAGGGGTGTATATGAGTGAACTGCCAGAAACGTTGGAGGTGCAGATAGATCTGATTGACTTAGAAATAGAATTAGTGTGTAAAGAGGGAAAGAAAAAAATCGTTCCCCAGAAATTGCCTGTAGCACTGAGTCTATCACAAGGACTACAATCAAACCAAACAGACTAAAGTCTGCAAGACTAACACATTCAGATATTATAATTTTAACACTCCAATCAACAACCGGATCAATGATATTATCCAAAATATGTGCGAACGGTTTGGGGGTATTGGGTAGAATAGAGTTTGTCCAGTAGGGGTAAAAGTACGAGTTTGGGTAACCGAATATATCAGAATAGTTTTGCCACGCTTTCGGATTGGTTTGGTAGCATTTTCTTGGCCAATCAGGAGCAAACCTAATATCTTGTTGCAATCAATCAATAAACAGTTGGCAATGTCGCTTCCTCGTATTGAAACTAATGACTAAATAACGCACACTTCTGGTTGCGTTGAATATGTCTTCCTGTGACTCACGCTGTAATAGGCTTCTTGTATCAGGCTGGTCACATGACCAAAATCCACCAACCGACTGAAAATTCGTCACCTTAGACTTTTTAAGTAGCAGAAATGGAACGAGCGTGAAAAACGTACTGTAGGAATGCAAAATTTTAGGCTTGCAGCATTTATAGATTGAATTTGGCAGCATTTTGAAATTCAAAAATTTGAAAAAAGATTCGTATGGGAAGAGTTGCTAAAACGCAAGCCCTTTGGTCACTTGACCAGCCTGATGCGGGCCTCTTACTTTGGCGGCCCTGAAGCCGTCAGCGAATTGTTCTATTCAATAGTTTTGAAATTTATTGTTTTGAATAAAGGTATTTTACTCTGCATGATAATATCTCTTATTATTTCTGACAGGTTACACGAGTCACTTTGAAGACGCATTCGCAGGCACCACGAGCAACATCGGAAAACTAGGCTTCTCATTCCTGAGTGGTCTTTTTGCTTATGACGGATGGTAAGGTGTTTGCTCTATGTTTCTTTTTTTCACTTTAAAGAAAAATTGCTACATCTACCGCACAACAGCTGCTGATGCATTCTGAATGCACTATTTCCGATTTATTGCATCTGTTATAGAATTAAGTCTCAGTGAGAACTATCCAAACATAGGCCCAGTCCACACTAATCCGTTTTTTGTTTGAAAACGCATCATCTTTATTTATCCGTTTTGGCCTTCCGTCCACACTAGACGTAGTTTTCGGTTTCAAAAGCGGATATTTTCGGAAACACTCTTCAGTGTGGATATTTTTAAAGCTCCGTTTTCCTGTTTCAGTGTGGAGCAATGACGTCACGGAGTGCATTCTCAATCTAGGCATTTAGCGTTTTCGGATCATTAACCCTTTCACTCCCAAGCTCAAAATGCTGATCCTCCCAACCACTCAAGAGGAAAAGGAAGGAATTATGATGTAGTGAGAGTTTATAGTTTAATCAGCTACCATCTGAGCAAGCTATCAAAAGCCAAGTTCTCCTTACTGTAATACATTTCTAGCGAGAAACTACAGGAGAAAACTGAAGTTGATCACTCTTGGGAGTGAAAGAGTTGAGCACTTTAGGCTGCGTTTACATGGGTGAGTTTTCGTTTGAAAACGATGCGTTTTTATCTCCTGTTTACACGAAAACGTTCAAATTCGGCAATAAAGAACGCATCGATTCGAAAACGCAGCCAAAAGTGGATCGTTTTGACTTACACTCCGGTGTCAACGCAGCCTTAGTAGGCACGGGGAAAACGACGGAAAACTTTCGATGCGTTAAGAAAACTCAGATTACTGTGGGCAGGGCCTTAGAATGAGGTCTAGCGAAAACCATTCCAAATTACCGTAAATGCTCTTATAAGCCCCCCCCTCCCCCCCGGGGGGGGACTTATTTAAAAGTATGAGATGACAACAAGAGGTACTGCGTATTTTTGATCAACAAAATACTATGTGAAGTTAGATGTAGGAAATGTAAGTTCAAAAATATAACACCAAGCATCTAGTGCGAATCATTTGTCTTGTTTCTCTACTAATTTTGGTGTTCAAAGTCGACAGCATGGAACTGGGGAGAAGGGTTAGGGGGGCTTATATTATACAAATTACACTCGCATTGATATCAACAGTTTTGCATTTGAGCCTCGCTTTAAAACAACAGTAAAACGTACTGCTGCTAGACCGAATTGCGTTTGAAGAGGACGAATGCATAGATTTTGTTGTAGTTTCATCAGAAAAGAAAACTTCAGAAAGTCGATCGTGAAGGCCAGGTTTTCGTAACCTTTCGTTTTAAGTTTTTGTCATTCGGTGTTATGCAGGAATCAGCTTAACCTGTGTACTGAGGAACTAAAGAAGCCCAGAAGGTATGTTTGGTTTCCTTTCTCTTTAATTTTACCACGAGTCTTATTCCTCTCTTATGTTTAATGATGGGCTTCTTTAATGTTTTAAGGACGGATCTCACATGTTACCGATTTATGAGTGTAGCTGGTATTAACGAGAAACAAATTTAAACTGCTAAGTCTTAGAGCCAGATTCTTCGAACTTTGTTTTGCAGAGCAATGTTAGGGGAGTTGATAGTATGTATTGGCTTGGAATCAAATAACAAAATAACATATGACATGGCATTTCTCCACAATGGGAACTTCATACCATTGTCTATAGCCGTGGTCACACTTGCGTTAGAAGTAAAGCCCTGGCCAAACGGCACTGTCAACTCCAGTCTACTCAAGCCAACTTTGCGACTTGACTTGGGAGTACCGTTTGGCCACCCGCACGCAAGTTTAGTGATTTTGCAAACTTGGCTTGCGTTGGCAGTACCGTTTGGCCGGGGTTTAAAGGTTATTGCCTTCGTGCTTGCTTGCGACATCCCGCGTGCAAAGCTTAGTTTTTAAAGGAGAATTTTGCTATCTAGGACTTTAAGAGGCATGGAATTAACTCTTTATAGTTCATTCTTCTCAATTTGCATTTCAAACTTTTGTCATTGTTTTGTTTTGTTTGTTGTTGTTGTTGTTGTTGTTGTTGTTATTGTTTTTCTTTTTCTTTTTAGGGATCTTCCTGTGTCCATTTTTATTGCTATTCCCTTGATAACTGCCTGTTATGTTCTCGTGAACATCGGTTATTTGACGGTGCTAAGTCCTCAAGAGCTCATTGAATCTCGAGCTGTGGCTGGGGTACGTAGTATTACAAACTTGAGTCTTTTTCTGGTTGTTTTTGCAAAATTCTTGTTTTCTTTATCTTGTAATAGGAATAAAGCACTTATAAGTGTGCTATGTTGAGTCATGTTTCTTAACACTTCTCTCGTGTTCTTTCAAATTCCCGCGTGCTTCGCTATGCTTCAACATAGCACGCTGACAAATGCCCTATTTCTTTAATGTTTTTTTTAAATTGAGAATGTCACTATATTTCTAGACCCTGGCTAACCAACTGTACGGAGTTATGTCCTGGACTATTCCTGTTCTTGTTGCGTGTTCCACATTTGGGGCTGCAAATGGGATGATTTTCGGAGGAGGACGGTAAGTATAATGATAAAACGTAAAATAGTCTAAGCAAAAACGATGATCAGAGCAACTACAATTTGGAAAAGCAATCAAACTAGTTGCAAAAAAAAAAAAAAAAAGTTATTGTTTTTTTTTTTGTGCTTTTCCTGTATGTCGTTGTCAGAATGTGGACATTATTTAGCGAATTTAACCCTTTCACCCCCAAGGCGACTAAACCCTAAGGATACAGAAACAAACTGCGCAACCAAGGAAGAAGCAAAAAAAAAGTAATTAGAAATAAATGAATAAGTTTTATTGCTTCACTAGGTTGCTGTCGTCGTCCTACAACAACAACATTTTATTTAAACACGGTGAAAGTTAAAGCTCATAAGTAAAAGGTAAAACTCTCTTGAGCACGAACTGGAGCCGTGAGGAGTAACGAATATTTTGGCTGACATTTTAACGGTTAGCCCTTCATCAGGGCATGATAGGACAGACCATGGTGTTACACGATTATGGAGCGTATTGATTCTGGGATTACGGAGGAGTTGAAAGCTAAACATACAGGGATTGTTTTTATCGTTTGCAGGCTGTTATTCGCAGCAGCACGAGAGGGACACATGCCCAGTTTTCTCGCTATGATTCACATCAAACGCTCCACTCCACTTCCTGCAGTAATCTTTTCTGTAAGTATTCTTCTCATAAAGGAATGAGGCGTTGCTATAGTTCTGACAAAATTGTGATGCTTATATGATTAAAACACGAAACCGCGCTAGAAAAAAAAAAGCCAAGCCTTCCTCTTTGGGCATCGAATTTGCATATTGTTTTAATGGACCGCACGTGCATCCTGGGAAATCACAAAATGCACCTCCTTGTCACTAAGGGTGCGTTCGATTGGGTCTATTCCGGAAGAGGAATAGCGCAGTTGGTCGGTAACATTGTTTGTTTTAGAACTGATTAAGGTTGGGATGTATCGGGAGCTGTTCAAAATGCAAGCATGGAAGTTTTTAAAACAATTTTGAACAAAATCTCTCTCAGAACAAGCGAAACTTTAGGGCATTTTAGCTATTCCTTTTCCAGAATGGGCTAAATCAAACGTATATTTCCAGGCTAATCATAAATATTACAATTTCCTCGATTGTGGTTGGTTTTTAACCCCCCGATTAATCATTAATTGGATATTTATTGTACTGTAATCGGATACTTCTTTGTTCTGTAATCGGACAGTTGGCTTAACCAATCATAAGCAAGAGCGTGTACGCGCGTGTTAAAATCGATCGGTGACGAAGTACTTCTTGATGCTTTGTTTTTATGTATAGTACAGTAGAGGACGCTGAAGCTATATGATCATTTCATTCTCAGAAATTGTAATATTTATGATTAATTGGTAAGAGGACTTCGTGTCGTCTGAAGTCGGTCTGTAATCATACTCGTGATTACGAAATCGGACTCCCGCGAAGCGCGCTCGTATGATTACAGACCGAATCCGACTCCACTCAGTCCTATTACCATTATTTATAAACTAGTAGTAATCAGAGATTAGTCAGGTGCGTTCGACTTCTCTTTGCTTGGAGTTGTTTTTGTTCTAAAATGCTTTTCCCTATAACGATCTCGAAAAGTTCGTGGATTTCGTCTGAAACCGGAAGTGAGCAGCACGAAGACCGTGCGGTCCGGGTTCGAACCCCGGCCAAGCAATATTAAACCAAAACTTTTTCTTTTCTTTTTCTTTCTTTCTTTTTATTTTGTTTTAATTCTTTGAAGATATACGAAAATTGTAAGGCTGGTCAAGTGTGATTTTAGATCACACTTATACCTTTGTCGGAAGAAATAAGTTGAGTTGCACACGAGAGTTTCACAATTCGACCATCCTGTGGCTTGCGATTGAATCACCGCGATACCTATGTCTCCACAAAGCCGTATATTTCTTCCGGATAAGTATCTGGAACATAAGTAAAGTGTCGGTTGCATATTGAATATATTTTCATCAACGCAGAAACTGAAATACGGCAATCGCGAGTCGAGTTACATTTTTCTGTGGAATTCTTGCAGTCGTGCTGCCCTTATTATCCCAGATATTGGCTTCTTTCAGTGAAAAGTAGCTGTCTTTGCCTTTGATAGACCTCAGTGTGATCATTCAGAACCACTCGTGCGACACAGAGCGCTTATAGAAATTATTCAAAATGGCGCAGATTTGGAACATCGCCCCCAACCAACGAAAAATCTCGATTTCTCGCGGCTGCGGAAAGCACGTGACAGGTATCCCATCGACCCCACGGTACCCAAATCCGGTTGAGATTAGGGTTGCGTTCTGAACGCAATGACAAGAACGTTTAGGCGTAACCGAGAATTAGCTTAATCGTGCTCTGTTGATTGACAACTGACTGATAGCTTAGCTTCGTATTTGAGCCCAAACTGTCCATTCTCAACTCATGGCAGGTGTCAATCAATTGATAATTAAACAGTGATTTCAGCAGCAGTTTATAGTGACAAATAGTGGTCATTTCTCTTATTGCAAAATAAAAGCAGGGAATAACAATACAATTCATGGAAGTTTCCGTGTTTGTCCTTGACTTTGACTTTTGATGAAAATGATATCCACATTAATCTGTATTATCCTTTCTTTTTTGCAGAGCATTATATCTTGCATTATGATTCTCCCAGACTCGTCGAACTTTGGCACTCTTTTGAACTATTTCAGTTTTATCAACTGGCTAACGTACGGCTCTGCGATATGTTCAGTCGTGTGGCTAAGGTTTCGTAGACCGGATGCAGAACGTCATTTCAAGGTGAGAAAGATGTTAGTTCTTCATAGGAAAAGGCTTACATAGCCGAGTGGTTGGCACGTCGGTCACACACGGGAGTCTTGAAATCTGTGATTCTTCCTCCCGTGAGGTGGGGGAGGGGGTTACACGACTGAAGTTTGGGGAGTTCCGCTGATGCCCTCAAAACTTTGACACGTTTCAATGTGCGAGTTTGTAAGTGTCACTACCCGGTCTAAGACAAAGTGCTTTAATTTGCGACCCTGTTTCAAGACTGGACCCCAAAATGTTCAGTTTACGAACGCCATGTTGGCGTGGCAACGACAGCGTACGTTCTGGTGACAGCAAAAAAACGCAAATCATGCATCAGAGCGTACAATTTTTCTCTAATCCTGAAAGCAACTGGTACCTTATGAAACTCCAGGCATCTCAGTGACATCAAAAGTCAACCCTGTTCAAGATACTAAAGTGTAAATTGTACACCCTGTTTAAAACAGACAACCCTGAAAACCACCTTCAGTTTTGAACTGAAAAACAAATCTTATTTCCGCTATGATGCAGCGGTTTCTAAGGTGCGTCCATGCAAGGAGTTCTCTTAAATTTTGGCCTGAATCAGCCATAATTGCACGCTGTAAAGTGGACTTTGTTTTCTATTTTTGTGAGGCAATGCCGTTTTTGCTCTCTTGCTGCACACAGGGGAATAGTAGGTAGATAGTAGGTATAATGTTGGTAGTCATATAACAATATTGTTTGTATCACGTGTCCCAGATCTGGCTGCCGATCCCGTGTATGATGGTACTTGTCGCGCTCTACCTTGTCGTGGCGCCCTTTTACTTGGAACCAATTGGATCGGCTTTTTGCCTCCTCTTTGTGCTCTGCTCAATCCCAGCCTACTTCCTGTTTGCTCGGCGCATGCTCATTCCAGCGTGTTTCTTTGACTTTGTCGGTGAGTAATAAAGTCAATATTGAATTAAATGTGGCAATAACGAGATTGCCGAATCCGATAAATGTCCTGCCTTTTAATAATTTATAGTATCAAGTATAGATAAGTAAAGTTTCCAAAAAATGTACCATGAGGTCAATTCGTATTTTGATGGGGCTATTTTGGACTATTTTCACGCCTGTGAGGGACACGTCCTGGATGTTTGTAAATTTGGCCCCAAATAATAGCAACACCATTTTCTAACCCAAAAACGTAGTTTCGGTTGTATTTTGGTTTGCTTGTTTTGTTCCTGAACTTATACTCTACCTTTCGATGTTTTTTACTTTCAAATTTTTTTCAAAGTCACGCCGTCTTTTTGCAGATCGTGTGACTTACAAGCTTCAGAAGATATGTGGAGTTGCATTCCCGACCCCAGATGTGGATCAAGGTGTCGAAGACGTTCAACTATAAGACACTTGGACACGGCCAACGAGTCATTAAATAACTTGGCGAGTTACCAGAATTAGAAATAAGTAATCGGGTATTTCCCATAACACCTGTCATTAAATTACGTCTGTGATTAGTGAATGCTAGCTGTAATCATTGTGGTTAAAATATTGTAAGTATGATCAGTAAGGCGCATAATTATGGAGAACCTTAGACTGGTGTATGCATGTGTAAATGTGCCCGTTTACGGTGTCGAAGAAGTGAAGTTGTTAAAGGGGCTCTCTCAACCACAGTCCTGTGTGCACCGAAAACCATGAGCCATTTTTAGGGCCCCTGGAAATCATAAGATGCATTAGCAATCCATTTTCGTTCAACTCGCTTCGAGAAGAATATTCCGAAAAGAAAAGTGTTACTTACCTATTTTCCTATTAATTTATTGCGTTTTTTTTTTTTGTGTTGGGAATCAAATTGAGCCTTTTTATACATTCTAAGATGTTCACAAAAACACTAAAGTCTCTGTAACCATTATATTTTGTAAGTGAATTCTTTAGCATATTCCTTTTAAAAGTTTGCTGCTTGGGTCAGAAAACATTTTGTTCCGTAGACACTTGTTTTCATTGCCTGGCTTCGAGCTCTTACATCCATTGTCTCTATGCTAAACTTTTTCAATCGCAAACTCGGAATACAGATTTTCCCAACCTTTTAAGAAGAAAATCACCATTAGTGATGTGGTGAGGATAAATAGATTAATCAGCTATCAACCGAGCAAGGTATAAAATGCTAAGTTTTCCTTACTCTATATGATATAATTCTGGGGAAGCACATAAGAAAAAAGTTGATCACTCTTGGATGCATATTCATTTTCGTGCAAACCCTTTCTCTTCAGCGGTTTGTAAAATGGCTCACTGAAATCCCAGTGGGAATAATGGCGTTCTTGTCATTTGTTAGTATCATACCAAATCAAACATAGTTTACCAGGTTGAGTAAGAACTGACTTTCAAAATCGACGATTAAAACGGTAAACTTTAGATAGCGGACGCCGAAAACAAAAGCAAAGAAACACCACAGTCAGAAACAATGTGACGTTTATCTCCTCAAGAGTCAGTTCGGCTCTGCTCAAATAATTCAGTAGTTAACAAGTAATATTTTATGTGGTAGACGAAGTTTCATATATTTGGTCGTGCTTAGCATCATATTAAATAAAAAAGTGCCATCAGCATATTCTCACAATAATTCAGGAGTAAGTGGAGTCGAGCGGTGCACGCCGGTCAACTCTCTCTTAACGGAAGCTACTCCAAGACGGACACCTCTCTGCGACGGACACCTGGTAGGAGCAGTCCCTGCCGTTTCTCCAGTCATTTCCTTTAACTGAACTCTCTTTAAGACGGACACCTCTCTAGAACGGACAGTTGGAACTGTTCCCGAGGGTGTCTTAGAGGGAGCTGGCTGTATTTTTGAAGCTATTTGCAATATGCAAAATAGCTTCTATGTCGGCGTTTGGGCGATAGTTGAATCGCCGTTCGGCCCATCTCATTAGGTCATTAAAATGCTCCCCCTCTATTGGGCAAAAACTACTGAGTGGGGAGGAGCATGAAGTGTTATCCATATAAAAGCCGCCGTGGTACAGGTCCTGTGAGAAAGTTTGTCTTTTATCATCTACTTAACACAAAGAATGCACAGAGAGATTTCCAGTGAAGGGTTTCCGTGCTAATGTTATAACTTTGCGACAGAATGTCAGAAGCTAAATTACCTCTCCGGGGAGGGGTTTTCTAAATATAATTGGCTCTCTCGCACGTGGAAGTCATTATTTAATGGCGGCTGTGAGCGTTGCCGATGTAAGTATGTATGTACGTACGCATGTATGTATGTATGTATGTATGTATGTATGTATGTATGTACGTACGCATGTATGTATGTATGTATGTATGTATGTATGTATGTATGTATGTATGTATGTATGTATGTATGTTTGTATGTATGTATGTATGTATGTATGTATGTATGTATGTATGTATGTATGTATGTATGTATGTATGTATGTATGTATGTATGTATGTATGTATGTATGTATGTATGTATGTATGTATGTATGTATGTATGTATGTATGTATGTATGTATGTATGTATGTATGTATGTATGTATGTATGTATGTATGTATGTATGTATGTATGTATGTATGTATGTATGTATGTATGTATGTATGTATGTATGTATGTATGTATGTATGTATGTATGTATGTATGTATGTATGTATGTATGTATGTATGTATGTATGTATGTATGTATGTATGTATGTATGTATGTATGTATGTATGTATGTATGCATGTATGTATGTATGTATGTATGTATGTATGTATGTATGTATGTATGTATGTATGTATGTATGTACGTACGCATGTATGTATGTACGTATGTATGTATGTATGTATGTATGTATGTACGTACGCATGTATGTATGTACGTACGCATGTATGTATGTATGTATGTATGTATGTATGTATGTATTATTATTATTGTGTCTTGTGGGGGGTTCCCACATAGTTGTTATAGCTACTGGATTACTTTCGCTGAAGAGGACTTTTGACTCATCGTTCAGCAGTCCAGTTTTTGAAGCTACAATGGAACCTCCCTGAGCGACCACTTACTAAATGACCGATTGGTCCCTCAGTCAAATTGCTATTAGTGAAACCTCTCGTAAGCAACCCCGGGGGGTGTACTTAGTAGGAATTTGGGTTAGGGGGGTTCCGCTGACTCTATAAAACCCTGACCCTATTCAAGACACAAAATGGAAATTTTGCTACCCTGTCTAAGTCAAAGTGCTCTAACTTGATATCCTGTTCAAGACTAAGTTTAGATAAGTTAGCCTGCGTTGCACGCGTTTCCACTGGAACATACGAAGAAATCGCGTGAAAATGGCGAGAGCAAAAATGTGGTTGAGGGGGGGAGGGGAAGAGGAGAAAATCTTCGGAAAATAACCCTGTTTAAGACACGAAAATGTAAAATTTGATACCCTGTTTAAGACAGAAGACCCTGAAAATGATACCCTATCGGGCGGAACGTCCCTATATAGGAAATAGGGGGAGTACCCCCCCCCCCCCGGGTAAGCGACCGCAACCACTTTTGATGCTCATCGTTTGAGTTTTTCTATTGTTTTGTTACCTCCGGTAAGCGACCACTCTATGCTCCCAGAGAGCAATTTTCCGAGCAAGGACTAACTTCCTTCTAGAAACCGGGCCGAACAAAACACTAACATGTGTAATGTAACGTGCGACAGGACACAAGGTTCATTTCTGACTCAAGGCCAAAAGACAAAGCTCGCTTCGATGTTTGGCTTAAAGGAGAGGTGGATTGGTGGAATGCGAACGAACGCGAACAACGACCGAGAACAATAGACCTCTTGGCCACCCAAGATTAAGCAATAATCTAGGGTGAGATGGGTGGGAACAAAAAGTAGTTGATAAAAGTAACGTGCAGATTAAGCGGAAACTTCTACTGAATTGAAACCTAATCCTAGGCGTGTCAGTTACGGCAATTAATGCCTTTGAGCACGTGCCTGCCCAAAGGTCAACATAAAATGTTCCCCCTCTGAGCGTTTACTCAATGAGAAAAATTGCTGAGTGGTGGGGTCAAGTGTTATATACCAATAAGAGTCTTTGAATAAGATTATTTTGGATCGTTTTAGTAATTAGTTTGGATGCAACGCAGGCTAGTAACTCATAGAAAGCACAAGAAGACTGTCAATATTGAGTTTACGTGTTAATAACAGAAAGCCGGTCTGTTGGCAAATCTCCTCTCCAGGGGGAGGTCTCCAGGTTCTGCATGGTGATGCAAGGTAAAGTTTCCTGTCGATTCTTTTGATATATCTGGCTCCACATTGCCTTACAAATCCACGCATTGCCGCATTGCCGGCAGACGTGCGTTAAAGATCTCACACTCAATTTGTTTGGACGGCGAGCGTTTCTCCCACTACTACTTTAGAAAACTAAAGTAGCGGATCGCGAATTGCTGTGCCGATGTGTGCCGACGCTACTGCTTGTGACCTGATTGCTAATGAGGGCCTGCTATTTATGTCCTTTCCTTGAATACGATATGATCGGGTGATCACTGTCCAAAGGTAACTCTGTTGCAACCAGCCCATATTAGTACTAATGTGTACCTATCTATAGCTTCACGAGGGAAATGTTGCAATAAAGACTACCTGCACGTGTCCTCCTTGTTCATCCTCATGCATTAAGAATTACATCACGCACATAGTACTCGATGTTCTCCATAGTACGTGAATGGCTCTGTGTGACACTTGCAAAAAGCTTAACGTACGCCTATGTTTTTGTCGCACTTGTTGTTGTTTTAATCTCTTACATTCTTCGACTTGGAAATGTTTTTTTGACGATAATTCCGTAGTTTTTCCTTAGGATACTCGCCATTGCCTTTCGACGGAGTTTTAAGATGGTACTATGGATTAGTGAAATAACTTAATATCTAGCCGGGCAGATAGCAACCCTTTATAGCCCTATTCATCGTTTCCAGGCACCAGTAAATTATACCCATTCCTTAGCGGTGTGTCTTGGCTGGAGCTTGGGACAAGCCTCGTTTCCGGTTATGAAGGCATGCATTGTTGCATTGTCGGGGTGATAGTCGAGGAGCGGCTGTGAAGGAATGTATGTCTTCCCTTACGTTTGTCGCTCACGGACAGGCCAGTTACTCAATTTTAAGGCGTTGTTGTCCGAAAAGAAGCTGCCGAAAAACCCACATGGCCGGAGTATATGTGCTTCACGTGATAACGTCGGCTAAGTTATCGTCCGTTCACGGAGCCATCAGTGCTTTGGTCGATAACAAGCAGTTCTTTGTTGGCGCTTTTTGGACGGCGTGGTGAAGTACTGTGCCAAAATGCTCGAGCTTTATGTTGCCAACACTACTGGTAACCTAAACTATCGCGGCGAGGTCGCCTGCCAGAGAACTGCAAGACCGCGCCAAGCAGGGTAAGAAAGGATTTGTAATATGAGTTTCTTTGCCATTGCTAAAAATGTGTATTTCACTGATTTCAGCCGCAAACGCAGAAGTTCAAGTTCAAGACGGAGAGATTCACTGTGCTGCTCCGTGTAACAAGGTAGGATTTCTGGGTTTACATGTGCTGTGAAGAACACGCTACGAGTTCTAGAGGATTTCTTCTTGCGCGAGGGCTGTCGTGGCGAAGCGGCGGGCGACAGCTTCAGCGGAAAACAACTCTGGGATTTTGTATGCTGTCTAAACTTCCACGTTTTTTTGTCTTTGTCGATGTGCTTTGTCAGTTCTGTGACACAACAGAAAAAAGCAATAAGGCTGGCGACTAAAAATGCCGTGTGAACCAAAAAAACACTTCGAAGTTAAATGCCTCTAAAACGCGGTGACAAACACATTTTTTCAAACGCACTAGTATTTATGAGTTAGGTTTATCGTTTTCTTTTGTCCAGATAACATAATGCTTTTGAAACGATTCACACAGGATTTTCGAACCGGAACAGAGTTCATGAGATTATATTTTCAACTGTGAATCCGAAAACCATGACATGACATTCGTTTACATGTATATTGCACCACTAAATGTTACTTTACTAGAAATATGATAATTTTCGCAGATATCCCCTCGCCCTGTTGTGGGTTTTCGGAAAGCATGATTATTGTTTTTTTCTCGTGGAGATTATTAATCGTATTTAAGCTCGCGTTCAGCACGAAGTGCTGAAAAGCGAAGCTTCATGCAATTAGTCCAACTGGAATGTGTCCCGTGTCCCGGTGCTGTCAATAATGGATTCCAAATATGGAAGTCGTTCTGTTCCCAATTTGGGCAGTATCGATATTACCGACAACGCGACAAATCGTCGTAGTTTTTGTGGTGGCATTTTTAAGCGTCCCAGTCAGTCCGTCATGCTGTGTCAACAATTGCCTTTGAAATTTGAGCATCAGCGAATACGCATGAAGAAGCGAAGAGATGGGAAGACGTTTTCTGGAGTTATTTTCATTGTATTCCTTAGTGCTTTAATACTTTAACGAGTTACTCCTAAAAACAGTATTACACTATACTAGGAGATCTACTAATACAAAATGCTATTTAAATATAAATATAATAATATAAAATATAATATAATAATATACAATAATAAAACAACAATAAAAGCCAATATTATGGAGATAATTACTAATTGCTAAAATACATCTAAACTGAGGTCTTAATAATTGGCATAGCAGCTGCTTTAAAACTAGCAGCACTTGGCATTGATAAACTATCTAGTGGTAATTGGTTCCATATTGGTATAATTCTTGGATAAAAAGAAAATTTGTATGCATCGTTGTTTGACTGCAGATGCCTAAATGGCAATGGGTTTGGTAGTCTGGATGCCCTATTCAGGTGACATATTTCGGGGGGCAGTTTAATCCCCACTAAACCTTGCTGGATCTTGTAAAACATGGTAGCTTAGGACAACAATCTACGCTTCTCGAGCGAATCCCATCCCAGTTGGGCAATCATTGGGGTAATGTGGTGTTCTAGAATAATCATGGAAAACAAATCTAGCTGCTCTGTGCTGTACCATTTCAATTTTGTTAATATTTTGTTTGGTGTGGGGGTTCCATGCACTACTAGCATATTCAAGTTGGGGGCGAACTAGTGTAGTATAGGCCCTAGACTTAACATCTACACTACAGTCACTTAGAATTCTTCTGAGAAGGTTCAGTGATCCATTGGCCTTTCTGCATAAATTGTTGCAGTGCTGGTTCCATTTCAGCCTCTGGTTGATGGTGAGGCCAAGATACTTAACCGAATCTACCCTTGATATGACGTGGTCATTCATGATATACGAATAGGATGGGGCGGCGAGCCTATTTGTAAGCCCAAATGGAAGCATTTTGAGATATTAAATTTCAGCTGCCAGAGACTTGCCCATTCAAAGAGGATTTTTTGGATCATGTAGTATTTGAAAATCCTGATAGTTATCAATTGCCCTATAGATAATACTGTCATCAGCGAAAAGTTGCATTTCAGACTTAATATTGTCAGTGATGTCATTTATATGGAGTAAAAATAAAACTGGTCCTAATACTGACCCTTGGGGTACCCCAGAAATGACAGGTTTGGGCCACTTGAGATTGATTTTTCAGAAAGCCATTTATCCAACCCGCACACTTCCCTCTAATACCATAATAATCTAGTTTAGACAATAAAGGACGATGAGGGACAGAATCAAAAGCCTTACTAAAATCTAAGAGTATCACATCGGTCTGGGTATGATGGTTGATGCCTTTGGCCCAGTCACTGATTGCCGTAATTAATTGGGTTTCACACGAAAAATACTGTCTAAAACCATGCTGCTGATTAATTAAAAATGTCGTGGGTGGATAAATGCTTAGCAACATGGCTCAGGATTATGTGTTCCATAACTTTACAGCATAGGCAAGTCGGTGAGATGGGATGGTAGTTAGCAAGATTTGATTTACCATTGTTCTTGTAGATAGCAGTAACCAGGGCCTTAGTCCAATCCACAGGTAACAAGCCAGTGTTATATGACTGTTGGAATATGTAGCATAGCCAGGATGATATAGATGGTGCAAGTTCTTTGAGGACTCTAGCTGGTAGTTCATCAGGTCCACAAGCTTTGGTAGGATTTAGCTATGAAAGTTGTTTGTGTACACCCTGGATGGAGATCTTCAAGTCAGCAATGGAACTGTATTGGGAGTGGTCTTTGGTAGGGACAGGTTCGCTTTCTTTGGTGAAGACAGAATGGAAACTGTGAGAGTTTAGAGCCTCGGCTTTGGCCTGATCAGATGTATGCAACTTGTTGTCAGATCTCAAGGGTGGAATACCAATATCCTCTGACTTACATTTTCGAACATAAGACCAAAACTTCTTAGGGTTGTTAAGCATGCTGTTTCCAATGATGTTGTTTAGATATTGGCTATGAGATTCTTTAACTAGCCTGGATACTTTGTTTCTTTGTTTAATTGCCAGTAGATCTGTTGCACTTCAGAACCATTATCACACAGGTTTTGGTAAATTCTCGGTTGTTTGACAAGCGCAAGTCAAAGTTGAAATACCCGTGACCAGTGTTGTATCTGGGATTTCAAAACTGGGGGTCCTTTGAACCCCCTCTTCCAAAATTTAGGGGTCCAAGTAGGATTTTGTGGGGTCCAACTAATTAATATTCATTTTTAATATTAATATTTGTGGTGCGTCATTATTCACATTGCTTATTTTTGTACCAAACAAATAACAAGCCGATAGGACATTTTTTATGTTCCTGCCACATTTTGTTCTCTTTTGAGGAGGTTTTCGGCTAAAAGTATTTTATTGACGTCCGCCATGCACACAAAACATATTTATGCAGATCTGAACTCATTTCTTTGGGTTATCATATTTCACCACGCTACGTGAAAAATTGACAGCTTGATTTTCAGTTGATGTGCAAGACTACAGGTCAATGTTTTAAGATTTGTATGCGGACAGATTTCGACTGATCGATAAAAGGTGTGCACGTCGCGATAAACTGAGCCACCCGAACAGCCAGTGGTTTACAGTAACATTTGTTTGAATATTTGTTCGGTCACACTCGCATTCCTAGCCTGATTATCAGATGGTTGGAGATCGTTTGTTACTCTCCCTCTTCCCTCCCGTCTGATTCACCGAAGCGAGATCCTTGTTCTGCCATTGTACAGATTTGACCAATCAGAGAGAAGCTAACGTTTTTGCCAAACTGAGGTATGCTTGGAATGCATAGTTATCCTCACCCCTCACAAGTTTATGATGGACCAGGGGAACTTTGTGAAGTCAACTGGAATAAAGGCTGAATGTGCCGGGAATGACGAAGTGGAAAATGGCGCTATTGAACAATCTGTGTTCTCTGGATAAAAGGCACAAAGCTAATCGAAATTATATTCGCATTCCCTAGGCAGTTCTAAAAAACGTGTATTTGTTCACGATCTTAGCTCGTTCTGCTGCTCGACCTGCTGCCATTGTTGGAGTTCAAGATCGGTTGCAATGAAGTAAGCTGATATGCATCTGTTTTCTGTTTTGTATTATTTCATTTTAGGCATTGCTTCACTGCCAAGTTACAGCTTCGGAGTATATTTTGAGAGCTCCAAATCAGAAGGAAATAAATAAAAGAGCAGCTCAGTTCTCAGTAAAATCAATTACTTGATTTTTGTTTCAAAAGCGCAAGTGTGACACATGCAAATTAACGTGGGAACTGCCACTTTTGAATGGTTGAGGAAATTGAAATTTTGTTCCTTTTGATGACTCAAACTTGTGTAGCCAACATTCTCCCACGCTTTGACTTGTGGATTTCTTTCAAACTGGAAACAGTGCTTTTTTCGATGAGTTTCTCTTTGACACATCCGAAGTGAGAAAAGTGGTTCTCAGGAGAAAGCTGCAAATCATATCGCATGCACTCTTTCAAACACTGACAATCCTTCTCTCCTGGACCTACAATCACTTCCCCCCAGATAATCCAAGCAGAGAACTCCGATCCTGTGTGTTGGCTTTTTACGGCCCATTTCTAACAGCTTCGCTCATTGGTAATTTTGATACCCTTTGTTGATGATGTCAAGAACAAGGATCTCGCTTCAGTGAATCAGACAGGGAGGGAAGAGGGAGAGTAACGAACGATCTCCGACCATCTGATACCGCATTCCAGGATTTAACCCTTACGAAATTGTACTACTTTTTTCGTGTCGTATGTGACAGAAAACCAAATCATGGAGTGATTTTTTATTCGTGTCGTAAGCAAAAGCCGGGCTTTACCGATGCACCATCAGTGGTGAAGGATCGGCGTCGGCTTTCCGCTTAGCGGGTTGCGTTCCAAAAAGAGTCGCTTGTCAATTTTTCGAGTGTGTCCAAACGGACGCACTTGCTGGAGTCTTTTGTGTCCAAATTGAGATTTGTGCATCCCAGGACGCAATGACACGCTCTGGATACAACACTGCGTGACCACTGACAGCCCTGAGCGACTTCAGCTTGTTGAAATATTTCTATCGTTTGATTATAGTTGCTTTGCTTCGCATAGGTTTTGCCAGCAATGAAAAATACTGTAGAGAACTGGAAGAAGAATTCGAAAATGAATTTGACCAAAACCGCAAGTACTGTCAACAAGTTATCAGATTTCACTTAAACTTATGCGACTTGAAACTCAGCCAAAAGAAGAAAGGCGTGCTTTCTTTAAAGTGCCTATAAGCCTTCAGATGTTACGTTTTTATATGAAAGTAGGAAGTGATCTAAGCAACTTATACTCAAAGAGACTCCATTCTGAAACGTTCTTATACTTTTTTCACACGGTTGAATTCAGAATTCCAAAATCTTGACCGAGCGACATGGGAGACTGGGTCTGTGACATCAGAGAAGGGACTGGCATCGCTTTGGCGTCTCTTTGCCTTAGTTGTTTTTTTCCCTTGGTTACGTTTTTCTCGACAACACATTGTATGAGGCATAATTCTCACCTCGCCAACTGCAAAATCTGTGTGAAAGTTTTGTTTGACAAGAAACGAATCCCTCCTCTGACGTCATAACCCAGGCTCTTGATCGAAAAACTTTGCGTGGTCAGATTCAAAATGGCGGTCAAAATCGCATGTTTGCCGGGCGGAAAAATATATAAAAACGCTTCAGAGCAGAGTTTCTTTGGCCATAAGTTATTTAGATTACCTCCTACTTTCATATAAAAACGTAACGTCTGAAGGCTTATAGGCACTTTAAGCACGTATTTAGTTTGAATGCAGCCTAGGCTGGAGTATCGTGGCCTCTGATGAATATGTACTGTAGATGTTGAACATAAGCTGTGCATGACATGAGTAATGAAGTCACGGATAGACTTTTTCCAGTGCGACTCCGGAAGGTCTCCTTCCGGTTCAAAGATTTGGTACTCAGTGAAGGATTTTAAATTCTCCCAATTCGAGCGTCTAAGTTTATAATTTTCACCCTCTGCCACCTTGTAAATGAGGGTTTTCAAAACTGAGACTAAATCGAATACACGGTTCAGCAAAAGTGGAAATGGATGCAAACTTCCGCATACCTAAAATTGAGCAATTTTTACGATGTTTCCTTGAGCCAGTTCTATTAAATACCCACTCCCACAAAAGTACTTTTTACAATATCATGAGCTTACAGCTGCCTTGCTGCTTTGATTTGCGAACTATGGTTGAATTTGATAGTGACTAAAAGAACACAAATGACCAGGAGTCAAAACTGCTCCTCACATGACTGAAATCATTTTAATCTTATTTCAAATATAAAACATAATCACTCACTCATAAAGTGTAAAAATTTCAGTAGCGTCATTTTAACTGAAACAAACACTTTGAAGAAAACACTGACCACAGGGCATAAAGTATTCACAGCATGACAGTGATGTCATCATGAACTCACTGCAGAACAGACTACAAACAACCAGGACTGACCGTGATGTCTGATAAACTGTATTGCTTGCCAATCACAAATGAGTAAATAAGTCCCTCACTTGACTGTGACATTATTATTACATAAACTCTACACACAAATAAGTATTAACATTTACTAGCCTTATTTTATCAACTGGATTAGGATTTATCTGGCAGATAGTGCTATCCACTCTTTGAACAACAGGGCCCTGGTTGTTTGTAGCCTGTACTGCAGCGAGCCACTGTCGTGTTGTGAATACTTTTTGCCTTGTGCTCAGTGTTTTCTTCTTTAGTGTATGTTTCAGTTAAAATAAAGCTGAGTGGGTGACCTTGCGTTTTATGTGTGAGTCAATTCCAACTGCAATCATCCCCCCCCGGGCTTACCCCGGGCATTTGACTCCAGTTCTGCTCCGCATAGCTGGGCATTTGACTGGAAACCAGGCCCACCCACCAGGGCATTTGACCATTGGCAAAATGTTGGTCAGTGGTTGCAAGCTAGAGGATTTTGTAATTCTCAAGTTCCAGGTGGTCACTTACAAGCACGCATTTGATATTATCAACGAAGGATTTTAAGATAGTGTAGCTTGCAGGATGTTAATTCTTAGTATCCCTTTGAATTTAGGTTTCCTTTTTCACAATTATCCATTTACATGGAAACGATCGCATCCGGTGATAAAAATGCATTGATTCGAATTCACAACGCTGTAGATTTCATTGTTTTGTTCTGTGGAGCATATCCACTCAACTGCGTATACGAGAACCACACATTTGGTATAGCAGTATTAACTGTGTATGGTATGTCTTTCTGCACAAAATACGCACATTTTCTATGTTTATTTCTTTGTGTGTCCATAGTTTTGGGATGCTTCAAAAAACATGTTCGTGTGGATTAAAGAACCTTTGCTAAACAGCCACTCAGTCTGGCAGAGCTATATAAAAGTATCGAAGAATACTTTGTCTTTGTTTTGTTATAGCATATTTGTTGTTATAAGCCTCCGGCTTCTTTTTTGAGCTCCCTCACCACACAATAATACAAAGAAAAAATATCAATAGGTATATGTATATATTAATTTAGTAATATAACTGTGTGTGGAAACAAAAAAAAATGTTGGCTTTTGATATTGACCACTTAAAATTTGAAATATAGATGTTGCGGCCTTCTGTCGCATTTTATTTTGAACTATTGAAGAATCCCTCATTTGGAGAATGGGAAATTCGGTGCTTTAGAGCCCCACCAGCGGGGTATTGACCAAAGATCAAAAGTCAAATGCCGGGGGGATGATCGCAGTTGGAATTGACTCACACATTATATGTAAAATAACATTAAAACTAGAAATACGATAATCGCAGATACCCCCTCGCTCTGCCATTGATGGGACTTTTACTTTGGTACTCCCAATAAGAGTAGCCTTTGTTTTGCCGAAATGTTGACTCTATCTTTTCTTTGAAGTCAAGTGCTACACGCAAAGGACAGAAAAAGAATGGTGTGTGTTATACTTTCGTGTTGAAAAAAGAGTCGATTACGTGACGAAGTACGCATCTCCCATGGTTGGTAGTCAAATTAATTCATACAGTCTGCCAAGCACGTTCTCAAAATTTAATACTTAAATTTTGAAGTTGGTCGGCCGTCGTAGTACGGAAAAAAGGAACACTGATTTTCCAATTTTGATTTCATAGGCAGTACAATTAAATAGGCCTCCTGTGCGATTTGTTTTTACTCTGGACTGCATGCACCAGACCCCGGGAATGTATATTTAATAGGCTCGAATTGTTTTGTATGTAAACCCACTCAAAACAGCATGATTTCTCCCAGAATCAAAGCAAAACTTGAATGGTTTACTTCAAATTATACACAGGGTTCAGACCTAGTCATACTTCTAAAGGCTTGTGAACGATTCTTGCTGCAATCACTGTGTCAGATTACAGAAAAATAAGACATCTGACTAAATCATTCACCAAGTTCTGATTACTCTGAGCGAATACGGTAGCCGAAACTGGCGACAGAAGCGTGTTAAAACAATATTTCAAGGGAAAATGATCAGCATACAGATTTTAATACATTCTTGAAGTGATCGAGTTACAGGCTATACGGGATAGGATATATTTATCACGGTGATTGTTCGATTTTCACTGACTAACCTTCATTGCTTGTCCTTTCTAAATAAGTATCTGAGCTTAACACAAAACGGCATCTGAAGCTCCCGATTTGCTTGCAAGCGATGTTCCCTTTGCAGAGCTGTTTCTTTGGCACGCTTCTCTTTATGATGCTGTCGATCATAACAGGATTCTTGCCTTTTCTCGAGACGAATTAGGCGCTGTTCACTCGTTTCACGATTTCGCCTTGCTCGTGCCTGTTCCCTTCTTATTTGAAGACGAGCTTCGCAAGACTGTTGTGTTTCAAGTTTTCCAGTTTTTAAGTTTTCCATTTTCGTGAATGCAGTTACGATATATTGTTGCTTTGTTCAAATCTAATTGCTTCGCTCAAATTCCGAGTAAAACTACAGTGCACACATGATCGATCCGGCCTTTGTTATTGGTTATGCAGGGTAACCGCACCTAAAGTTGTACGCCAGACAGACTGACTGACTGACAGACGAACGTTAAATTTCGAGATGGCGACAGGCTTGGAGTCCCCAAGTTAGGCGATATTAATGCGTTAGCGCCGTGATTATTACCCTCACTTCACTTTGCTCGGGGATGATGTCACAACAAAGATGCTCATGTTTTTCATGGGAAGTTTCATGCAGAAATTTCTCAGATGCCAATACAGACTCTCTGCATGTGGTGTGGAGTTGCCCATCTTTTGTTTTACCTCAACCCCAGGATTTATTGATCATTTCAATCATTGTAGAGTTGTGTGACAGTGATGCCCCAAACAATGCGATCAAATATGATTAACTGACAGTGTTGATATGCTGTTCTGTTTGCTGTTCATTGTCACCAGCTCTGCTCTGGCTGTCGTTTTCTCTTCTGTTGTAATGATTTTTGCTCTGTATTTTCTCCTCCCAACCGTTGGGCTTTGAATTCTGTGCCAGTTTCTGTGCTTGAGTCAGTACAGACTTTCTGCATGTGGTGTGGAGTTGGCCATTTCTTATGTTGTACCTCAACCCTGGGAAATGAGATCTATTCTCTTACAAGAAATTCTTATTGTTCTTTCCACACAATGCTAGGATATCTGGGTCGACCTGACAAAAGCTCTGTTGTGAATTGTTGGCATTAATTCAGGTAAGTCATACAGAAAAATCTAGGATACTTGGAATACCATACTCGCAGATGGCCCTGTGTCCAAGTGAGCAGATATTGTTTCACACATTTAATCCTTAATAATCAAGGTTGTAGCTAAGAAAAGAGCATGCAGGTTTAGAATAGAACTCGGCTGGCACTGGTGGAGCACATGGGAGGTTGGGTGTCCGGCACATTTTGAAAATTTAAAAGCCCAGTGGTGCTCTCTGGTGCACTCTGGGGCATTCTTTAATGAAATGAGAATTAGTACTACAAAAGTAGTGTAGTGTAGACATAATGCCATAATTGTCCTCTAAAGATCACCTGAAAAATGTATGCTGGCATGCGTGTAGTCTAAATTATTGTCATCGTAATCTTCATTATCACCACGGTTGACATGATCATCACAAAACAAGTTAAACAGTTGAAAAGCCTCCTGAGCTTGTTTTTCCACCTCGTGGACTTCGGGTATGCTGGGGGGGAGGGGGGGGGGGGATGTGCGAGTTTCAAATTGATCGGTACATAAATTCTGTTCGTTACACACGTTCATTAAAGCTGTTTACATTGTTTAAAGTACACCCAATGCAACTTTATCGTCGTGGTTACTTGCCAAGAAAAGTCCATGGTCCTTACTTGGCTATAGGCCAAGTAAAAAAGACTTTAAAATATTCATATAAACTCAGGAATTGAAGCACTCCCCTAAACCCCATACATAAAATAGTACTTAAAGCTTGAGATTTTGTGCTGTATCAGACTTAACATTGAATTGATTAGTTATGCTGGCTACTGATGAAAAAAGTTTTGGAAAAAAGCATTAATTTACAAGACAGGAGGTCATC
This sequence comes from Plumapathes pennacea, assembly GCA_964036295.1. NCBI lineage: Eukaryota > Metazoa > Cnidaria > Anthozoa > Antipatharia > Myriopathidae > Plumapathes > Plumapathes pennacea. The sequence goes on along the minus strand of OZ038463.1, from coordinate 23,841,495 downwards.
GAATTGGCTACTAAACTATATAATATTACGCTAAACCACTTCCGTCTGGCCATAATGCTCTTTCCCAGGCCTCATCATAAAAAAATCCAAAATGGCCGCCACATTGAGTGAAACTAAGTATAAATATTGGCCTTGTATGCCAACCACAGTTCTTTTAGAAATCGGAAATGAGTTTAAAAAGAGAATTTCTGTTGTAAGGTTACCGGATGTCGGGCTGATGCTGCCGCATGTTCGAAAAATGAGGAGATTTTGATGTCAATCGATCTGGAATTTGTTGAGTGGTATGGTCGAGTGATACACACACCACAGAGAAGTTTGTACTTTGAGACTGGAAACTGCATTTGAGATGCTTGAAAATGGACTTCAAAAAGGGAAAAAGAAAGAAAGGGAAAAAAAGAAAAAAAAAATCCGATCACCATATTTTTCAGGGGTCCCGCTAGTTTGTATATAATACTGCAAAATAGCATCATGATAGAAATCTACAAATCTACAAAAGCAGATGGTATAATAATATTCTGATCCTTACATTTCAAGATGCCTAAAAAACAAAGTTACAACAAAAAGTTAAATAAATGAAGCTACATGAATAGGTTGGTAATTGTGAACAAGTTGAACTGGTTGGTAAGTGGTCGGTAACGTGGTTGGTATGTGGCCGGTAAGTGGTCGGTATGTGGTTGGTATGTGGTCAGTATGTGGTCGGTATGGTCAGTATGTGGTCGGTAACATGGTCGGTAACGTGGTCGGTAAGATTTATGATGTGGTCGGTAAGTGGTCAGTAAAGTGAAAGGTTTGGTCGGTAAGTGGTCGGTAGCGTTTTTCATTTCGGATAACGTTTATTTGAAGTGCTAGATGAATCATTCACTTTTATTAACGTGGTGGTTCTTAAAAGAGCTGTGAAAGGGTCAACGAAGTTCTCGGAGTGGTTCACCGTCAGGTGAAGGTATCCAGTAGGGTATACGCTCTCAGTCGGATTGAGGTTAGGACTATCAGGTGGGGTAGGCCACCAGTTGATGTTGTTTGACTTGTAGTACTCACGAGCATGTCTGCTTGTATGCTTTGTCCTGCTTGAACCTGTGGTGTTCTGGAAACATTTTTCTGAGGAATGGCTCTGGTTTTAGGACTCCTTCGATATAGAACTCTGCATCATTATCCCAGTAAATACAGCGATCTTGCTCACTCCCCACCACGAGATTCTGGCCCATATGTGAACCTTGAACAGTTGGGGAAGTTTCCACCATTGGTGAAAACTCAGTGTGGTGTGGCTTTTCCTAGCAATCATGCATTTGTTTGTGAAAATCATGTCATCAGAGGTCACACTGTTGTCAATGCAATGTTGACAGTATTTGAGTCGCTTTTCTTTATTTACAAGCTGGCAGTATTTTGATTCCTGTTGATAACCAGCCAAGGTTTTCCCACCATCTCTCTTCTACTATTTCTGCATCAAGAGCCTGAAGGAAAAGTAACGTTTTGAAACGGCCAAAGCAAATGCTTCAATGTTGCACACAAACGGTTTTGAATGTGACAACACACCTTAGTATCACCTTAGAGAGTTTTCTTTACAATAAAACGGTGAATACGGGAAACTGTTCTGTTCTGAAAAGAGCTAAATCCAAAGTAGCAAGGTTGTTACTTTTGAAACTTTAGGGTAACTCTGTTCTTGGAGATGAAAAATCGATTGAATAAAGTGGAATGCTTCAAACTCGAGGATGGTGTAAGCTTGATAAGCCATCACAAGAACCATGCTGGGAGCTTTGGTGGTGGCAACAGCAGCATCATTTGAGGCCAACCTGCGATTGCTGGTGGTAGTGATGGTGGTGGTGGTGCTGACTGTTGCATCTGGATTGAGCCAAAAGATGTGAATGGAGTAAATAACACAAGACAACACTTCTTTTGTGATTTCGTCACAGCATGTTCAAAAGTTGTCATTGACCTGTTCTTTGTGGACCAGGTCTTTTTGCTTTAAATACCTTGTCAAGATGTTCATCAGATGAAATTAACAGTAGAGTAAATTTGTTGTAATTGGCCATTCCCAATAGATTGGAGATTTTTAAATTAAAATGTCTAGGCGCCCAAAACACTTCAACAGGAGTTCTTAATTCCTACATTAAAATTCTACTAATTTTACACACTTACATGTCCTCTGGATGAGTTGTAAATTCATACAGATGTTGCCAACGTTGAGGAACTCCTATGTTTGGATGTGTTTCTTACACCATTTTGACAATTCTGCAATCAAACATTGCTTGAGTTATTGTTGAGAAAAAAATGAATTCTTGTGGAAGAAAACAAACAAATGTGAATGCTAAGATATGTGATGGATCTACACTGGCAAAAGGGGGGTCCTTGATAACATTCTGATGTGTTAACATCACTGTCATCTTTTCTATCTGTTGGGAATGTATAATAAAACTCAGGAAAAAAACCATGTTTGTTTAACCTTTGTTTAACCTCTGATAAACCGCCCACTTTGTTGCAAAACCAAAAGTTTCCGCACAAATGACAAACTCCTATGTGGAACTTGTGCAACTTGCTGGGATTGTAGCACCTGAAATGAAGGTTTCCCCTCCACCTGATTGTGCTCTCGTCGAGGCTAATATGCTGCTCGGGCTGGTACACGTTTGAGAAATGTGCTTGCAGGTAATCAAAGATCGGCTGGATTTTGAAAAGTGGGTCATAACCGTCGTAACCTCAAGGAATGTGCTGAGTATTGTCGTTAAAACGTAGAATTTCAAGATGAGTAAAAAGCGATTCTTACTCATGGTCCTGGTGAAAAAGGGGTGTGCAAGACTTCATCACTTGACCAATACTGTTGGATGTCCAACTTTTCTGTCAAACCCATTGCAAAAATAACAGCGAAGAAAAGTCACATTTCATCACCACTAACAGATTTCCAAGCTTGCATCTGTGACTGTGCTGGCAAGTTTTCTTGCCCAGTGGTGGTCTGCTTGGCGAAACGATTTGTTTCAATCACTATATTTTCCACTAATTCATTGGTGAAAAAAAAGTTGAAATAGTTGTATGGACTTTGGTCAGGCAACTTGACTCTGGCCAGGGTTCACGGTAAAAAGGGGCTGATCAGCTATCATGTTTACCTCTTCATCAAGGCTCCATTCTGGTTTTCGAGGTTCTTCGGGTTGGTTTTCTTCATCTTTGTCTTCGCTGTCTTCATGTGCCCTTGCTAACTGATTAAGGGCTTCTCCTACATCCTCTTTATCAAACCCTCCAAAATTGTTCTCATCACAAGTCAAAAAGCAAATTTTCATTGGAGGCCTTTTGCCATATTGCAAGATGCATAACAAAATTATCAACTCGTCACAAAAGCCTAAATTTCGTTTAGTTTTATTTTGCCAAACAGGCATTTTATAGCAGAAGATATTTCACAATTCATACAACATGTAGGTAATTTTAAAGTATGACAAAACGAAAGATATTAGACCATGACTAGTGAGTAAAAAATAACTGAATTCAACACCCTGACTTGCAGTCGGACAATCAAGTTTCACTGCATGCTGGCATGTTCTGGAGCGACTTGCATCAAGTGTAAAAATCCGAGAAAATGATTGGCTGGTATCTTGATTTTATACAATAAAAGCTCAAATGTCAAGCCGAAACATGCATGTACGTGTGAGTTTTTGACGGTAATGCATGTGCGTGTTTAGGAAATGACTATACTTGTCTCTGGCACTGAGTAATGTGATAGTAAAAACAAGTTAACTTGGCAAAGGCAGGACAAGGGTTAACAATTTCCCCTGCAGTGAAGAACGTCTCTGAGCGTTACCGATAACCCTAGTAAACATGTTTGGAGATGAGACGCATTTTCTATTGTGTCTGCTTGAATTCTTCATTGTTGAAGGCTGAGTGTAACATGTATTTAATCCTTTCTACGTTTGTCTCCCAGTGGGGAACGGATGGCTTCACAACCCCCTTGAGATTGGGAAAAATGGTGATTATGTGGTTTGCTTCTGCAATCATGAAGTCTGTAGAATGTCAAAAGGTTCTCATGGTTCTTCAGAAGAGATTGTCGAGGTGGTGAGATAGTTGGGAGCACCTCTTGTTCATTTTGGATGTGTTCATTTGCGTTGCTCTTTGTGTGACTAAGTGAAGAGTTGTATGAGTGCGTTGAGTTGTTTGCATGGCTAAATAAGCATTCAAATGGTATAAAGTTTAATATAAGAAATGACCTCAACACCAGTTCAGATGAATGTGAAATGCTCTGGATTGAAATTGAAGACCAATTCAATAACAATATCTTATGTGGTGCAGTCTCGCAGCACCCCAATTCAAATCTGGAGGCATTTCTAAGACAAATTAGTTCCGTCACGGAGAAGATTCATCAGGAGTATAAGCTCTGTGTGTAATGTCAGGTGATTTCAACATTTATTGAATTATGATAAGCATCCTCAAACAGAAGAATTTATTAATATCTTGACTTCTTACTTCATGGGACCTCGTATTCTAAACCTACCAAAATTACCAAATATTCAGCCACTCTGATTAATAACATTTTTAAATTCAATTAATTATCAAACTGTCAGTGGAAACCTGTCATATGATTTGTCAGATCACTTGCCAAATTTTCTTATCTTTGATAGATTATCCTGCTCAACTTGAAGAGAAAGTGTTCAGACGAGACTGCTAAATATGACAAAGAAACATTTCTAAATGAATTCCTCTGTTGAGTGGCATAGAATCTTCTATGAGACATCAAATATTAGTGAGATGTTCGAAACATTCTACTCCAAAGTCTCTGAGATAATTGATGGACATATACCATTAAAGGCACTATCCAGAAAGGAATCAAATTCCAATCTAAACCTTGGATTACTTGAGCTTTGAGAAAATCAATGAATAGGAAAATAGCTTGTACAGACATTCACTGAAAACTAGAAGCAATCATATTCATTGTCATTACAAATCTTCTAGAAATAAATCGAACCACTTAATTGAGATTACCAAAAGGCTTTACTACAAGGAATACTTCATGGTGAACAAGGAAGGCATAAAACAAATTATTACCTCAAAATCAAAAGGCTCATTTATTCCAAATAAATTGATAAAAGATGGTCGTGAAATTAAAGATGTTGAGGATATTGCTAATGAATTTAATCACTTTCTCTAATATTGGTGAAGATTAGCTTCTGTCATTCAAGATACAGGGGTGTCTTTTAAAGACTACCTTTTTTCAAACTTTTTATACCATAACATCTTGGTCTTGAAATTTTTTTCCAGGCCATCAAACTGCAGTATCTGGGCTAAACCATTTGATAGCACGTACATCCAGGTCAGACAGTGGGGCATGCACACAAGAGAGAAATCTTTCTCCATGCCCATCATGAATGTTCCACACATGTTTCAATAGGGACTTTACTGACCAATAGAAATGGTTTACAATGGATTTTATCCAGCCTCCTAAAGCACACAGGGTTTCTTCTTAGCAAAACTCTGGAGCTTTTTTTTTAAACTCTTAGCAATGTGCCAGCATTCAAAATCGTGATGAACACCTTGCCAATTCTCTCTGACCCACTTTTGAATCTGTCTGTGTCGATCAGTGACGGGAGATGTGACTGTCAGGTTAAAATCATTGAAATGTTGCACCATCTTTATAGGGCCTTTCAGTTCCACATGGCTGGATGATTTGACCCCATTGCTTTGTACAAGTTCAATGGTCAACACTTTGTTTCAGTCTAGATCCATTTCTGTGTATGAACCATATTTTGCAGGATGCCCCGTACTATCGCATCTGCCATCTGCTCCAACTACCAGCTCAATTCCCTGTAATTCATTAAAAAAAGTGTTGTGCTGCAAAAGCCATGCATTGCTCACAAAATAAAGTAGACCAACTCAGTAAAATATTTCCAACAGTTGTGCCTCTGACTTCTGGCTGGCTTCTCCACTCCCGCACAGACTTACAACACAAACACAATGTATGCAACCACCCACATAATTTAAGGTGTACTGTTACTTTTCTGGAGAAACAAGACAGACAGACAGATTGAAAGTAACATCAGCAGTTGGTTGTGGAAAACACTGTACTTGGGTTGCAGAATAGGCCTTGTTTCATCTGTGAAAACACTTGTTGGGGTTGGGCTCTCTTCTGTGTCACCTTCATAATTTGATGTGTCTTGCTGGGGTAATAGATATCAGTAATCTGAATGTTCATCATCAGTGCCACTGACATCACCATCATCATTTGCATCATCTATGTGAGTCTGGGGCTCTGGTCTCTTATGCTTATTAGGTCCTGGAGTGAGATCTAGATCACTTTGGATGCCAATGCTTTTGCTGTGGGGCTATTTTGGACATATGTTTTTGTCTGTGTTCCCCTAGTTACCATAGTTGGCTTAGTGTGTTGCTTGTCAGCAGCTGCAGTCTCTCCACTTGAAGTGGTATTGCCCACCAGGCCAAGTGTTAGCTTCGTTTGCAAACCAAGGACTTGTGCGAGCGTTAGTGTAATGACCTCTATCCTTATCCTTCCTTCCTCGCATTCATCTTATGTCGGGGTTTGTCACTCAAAACTCTTTGCACGGACCTTGATATGCCTCCTTGCTTACGGGATTTCCCAATGAGTTAAGCATTGCTTTATAGGAGAGCTATGCCCAACTCGTAGAGGACTCTATGGATAGTAAAGTAAAAGTGAAATTGAGACTTCGAACCACTTTTGGTTGTCTTGTCCAAACCAATACCACAACTAGGCATTGCACACCATACGGCAAAGCTTAATTGTTGCGGGTCCTGCCAACCACTTGTTCGCTTGTTTTGCAGATGTGAACGTGGTTGTTTCATCCATGAATACGTTCTTTATCTTTGCCACAAAAACTTGTCAGGTGACACGTAAATATTAGTTGTTGTGACTGAATAGAGTTGGGTGATGTGTCGTGATGGGTGTTGGGGATATGTGTCTGTAGTCAATAGCAATGTGTTGAGAACGTTTTTCTCTTACCAATGGCTTGTCTCAATAATGGCAAAAATGTGGTAAGATTGACCAAGAGCTTTCCATTGCTCGTATCTCATGTTCCGTGCCATTGGCCTGCTTGAAAGTGGTAACGAATTTGCCATCCTCTTTGCTTTTGTAGGATTTACTCATGTCTGCATTGGAAAAGTGCAGCTTGAAACGGGCAAAAGCCACCCTCTATTATGGAGTAAAGTTGAGACTGTTTCTGAAGTTTGCATCATTAGTCTTGTTAGAGTAGTATTTCGGATGTATTATATCAGTATGTCAGATGCCTTAAAGTTAATATTGCATGGTCAGGGCGGTAGGGACTGTAAAATAAAACACTTGCAAGATGGCTGCCGTTGAAAAGAACTTTTTTCAGGATTGTGACTACATAGAAAGTAAAAAACCCCTTGGGAGGGTAGGGTAAGCATTTTACATTACATCCCCTTCAAATGAAAAAGAAAAAAAAAAAAAACAGGAAAAAATGTCAGTCTCTTTGTTCTAGCTTCACGAATAATAAAGTGTTTTAGGTCTAGCCTGTTAGGTTTCCGAACTTTTCTTCCACTTGGGTAGTCAGTGATTGCTCCTTGGCTGGGTGGTTGCTGTGCCCTGTTCAGGCTTTTCTTTGGCTGGGTGGTCCTTTGTATCTAAGGTACTGGGGGGTCCTTTCTTAGGTTCTGGTTTGTTGTGCTCCGCTGGCATCTCTGGCACTGGGACTGGCTAGGCTGCGATGTTCTGGAGCTAGGCAAACTCGAAGGTGTCTGTTGTGGCAATAGTTTCTGCCGTTTTCTGCTTGTACCACATAGGATCTTGGTGTATGTTGATACCTGACTACAGTGGTTGGCTTCCATTCTCTGGAGTTTGTCCAAGGCATCATTCGTATTTTGGTTTCAGGCTGTGGTTCTCTTGTGTTCTTGCTTGCATGATGGACATGGTAATTCTTCTGAACTTCCTGGTGTTCAGGTATTTGCATCTTTTTGGTTGCTACTGGCTGGTTGCAGTGATCTTTCCATCATGGGCAATTCATTTCTCAGATGACGTCCCAGGAATAGTGTTGGTGACAGTCCAATATCTGGTAAAGGTGTTGTTCAGTAATCATGCAAGACTAGGTGACTTGTCATTCTTACGCCACAAACTTTTGATGGTTTAAATTGCTCTTTTTGCTTGTCGGGTGGAGGCTCAGCCCTTATATACACAGGAGATTGCTGAGAATAGGATGTGGTTCCATTTTTTGACCTGTGAAAATGTATCAAAGCCACATTCATCTTGCAATAACTGGCACCAAGTTTTGTTCTTTCAACATGGGTGTTGGGATGAACTTAACCTCTTAGAGACCAGCCTGACTTATGCATCAGTCAGGGTTTTGTTTGACAGATTATATTTGTTTCCCATTTGTTTCTCAGCTTTTTGCTTTGTATTTTGTTGTTTTTTGGATTTGTTTAACCAATTTGTTTTCGTGAAAGGCCTATTTTGGTGGTGCTGGACTCAGAACAGTTTTTATTGTTTACACATTTCTGCATTTGGTACATCATTTCCCTCATTTTGTTGAGTTCCTGGAATTGCTCCAGCAAATTTGGGGCACATTTTGTTTTCGGTTGTGTCTCTTCAATTGGTAGTCTTCAAGCAATTTTTGCTTTGAGAGAAGCTTTCTTGCGGTATTTTCTTTTCTGGCTTGGCTGTGTAGCCCATGTTGGTGTTTGTTTGGCATGCTTGTGTTTTTTTTTAGTTTCCGGCTGCTCCATATGTAGTTTGGGCTGCTGAAAACATCCTCTTTGGGTTGGCTTCGCATACACTGCCAGATCTTGGTTTACTTCATGGTCACTGTGACAGTAGTCTGATGTTCTTGGCATAGATAATTCTAGTTCTATGTCAGCTAGTAAGGGTTCAAGCTTGTTACTTGGTCTATAGCCAAGTCTAGGAATGGCTGTTTTATTTTTTTGTTTTGGGTCGAGAAATGATGCGCTGGTTGGTTGGGTGCTCTATTTTTGAACATGTGATTTTTGCTGATGCATTCTGTCCTTCGGATGTTGCTGTCTCGTCAGAGTATGTGATTACAGCAAAGAAATTTTCAATTGAGAATTTGAAATGAAAACAATATTCATACGTAGAAAATCGTAGCTGCATTGTTTACTGCGGCAGCATTGTGTGTTAGTGTAAAAATTCTTCGACTTCCCTGGGCAAATAATTGTGACCATTGAGCCTGGAGTGAATAATAGTGTTCAAACATACAGATAAGCATACATGTGGTTGCACTGTTTGCAGCAGCAGCTTCATACATCAATGTAAAAACTGTTGACTTTCCTTTGTATATAACCGCAACCATAAAGGTGCATTGCTTGTAATTTAAACATTGCAAACAGCTCAATGTTAACTAGACGTTGTGTGATGAACATAATTTAGTGAGTCTACCACCATTGTTGTGTGACTTTGTAGTGAGACTAACAGACGCATAATTCAATTACCTACATTTGTGAATTTAAAAGCGTTCCAATCTTGAAACACAAGATCCACTTAGAAGAAACATGATCCTTTAATAATGTAGGATGTATTCTTTTCAAGAGAACCAACCAATGTGGCTTGCAGCATAATATATCCATGAATGCTGAAGAGCCTTCTCAAGCACCCTTGACCTGAGCTGTGTTACCTTTGTTGTTTGGAACTCCTCACAGGGGTGCAGACAGACATATTTACCAAGGCTAAGTACACTGGCCAACGCCAGGCTTGTTCATGTTGTCTTCCATCACAGGGTTTCTGGGTCCATTTGATCTGTCAAGCAAGACCGTGGTTTCAGTTATTTTTTAATCTCTTGTTTTTTGTCTTTGACAATATTTCAGGCAAGACAGTAGGGAAGCAATTCCATCAACAGTATAGATTTTTTTGGTGTATTTATACCCATGGAAAAACCGTAACAGCCTCATTTACTGTTACAGTTTTCTTATAAGGCAATTACATTGGTGCATTTTTGATCAGCTCATGTGTCTCGCTCAGTCTGTTTATTTCGAATGCTTTGCGAAAACGTGTTGAGTAAGCACAGTTGTGTTTGTACTTATGGTACAAGCTTTTGGTTACTTAGTTCCTTTTAACCGTCTCTTCAAAACCGTTCTTTAAACTACTTAGACGAATTTGAGTTGTAAAACTTCTTTAATTCTCCTGTGTTTTGTCTGTCTACCGCAGACTTTATCAGTGCAGGGTTCGTACGGGTCATGGAAAACCTGGAAAGTCATGGAATTTAAGTGTGGGTCATGGAAAGTCATGGAAAATGAAGTTCATTGTATGAGATATATTTTTTGTGAATTAAAAAAGCGTAAACTAGACTGGCATTGCCAGTGAGCTCGCGTCGTTGGGTCGAGAGCAGAATGAACTAAAATGGAAAGCAAGGACAAGAGTGGAACTTCCGGGAGACTTCCAGTTTCTCACCAGAAATATATCATACAGTATAGAGAACTTGGCTTTTGACACCTTGCTTAAATGAAACCTGATTAAACTATAAATTTATCATTACAACACTCGTACACTAGGTTCTTAAAGGTTGAGCGACTCTGCATTTTGAGCTTAGAAGCGAAACGGCTACCCACCGAGTAAATCTAAGTAGTGCGTGACTTGTCTTTTTATGAATGGATTTTGACAGTTTGACTTCGAACACTTCTAATCAGAGGCCATGATTAATCCAGCCTTTGCTTCAATACTAGTCTGTCTTGTTTTTTAACTGAATGCGTTTCACTTCTATCAGGCTTTCGAGTATTTGTGCTTTGTAACAAGTATAAAATTGAAAGTGAGGAATGTAACACAAGTACCGAGCAATTCACTGGCCACACTCGAATTGTTTAACAAAGTCAATTACGTCATTGCATATCACGTGATAATCTGAACCAATCACCGTGTGCAGATTCGTAACCCAGAAAAAAACTAATAACATGATGAAAAAGACACGTGGTGTGGTTTTAAGCTTGACGGGCCAAGCCTGTGAGCAATGAGTCAGGAAACGGACAGTAGTTAATTTTCGAAAACAACTGGTCAACTTTAGGTCATGGAAAACTTTAAAAGGTCATGGAAAGTCATGAAATTTCAAAAGCCCAAAAGAGTACGAACCATGCAGGGTGTTTGACGTTGGTTACAACTGGTGTCTGTTGTATACCACTGAACACATGACTTGTGCCAGGAAGTGCACACCTATTTACTGGATGTGCATATGGAAAACAGGCAAAACTACTAAAGCAGGGAGTGACATGGAGGTGAAGCCACAGTTTTAGTGCAAAAAACGTCACATTTTGTCTTCTGTTTCTCACTCTGCTTACACATTTTACAAATTATTGTGACCATAGATTCTTTGGCCACCTTCTCATGTTAGGTTATTTCTTCTATAAGAACATCAAGTTCAGTTCTGGAATCGAAATCCCAGAAGTTGCTGCTTTCACCTTCATCTACTCCAAATATCTTTTCTGGAAATAACATTTGAATCTCTCTCTTATTCCTGTTTGCAAAACTTTTAATCTTATTTTTCCATATTTGCTGGGAAATGATTTGAACAATGTTGTCTCAATTCAGCAGGTGTTCACTCACACCGCTTCTAGTTTGTTGGGGGTCTCATACGCAGCTAATGTTTCTGGTGGAGTTTGTTTTTGCAATGGTGACAGATCTTTTTGAAATTGTCAAATTTTGCTTTGCGTTTTTTGGCTATTGCACAGACTTCTTCAGTCTTGCATTATTTTCTGCTTCTTCCAAGGTTCATAGCCGTTCAAGCACCACAATTTTCAATATTGGGTTTAACCCTTGAACAGAATGATTCATGCATTCAGACCATGGAAAGTTGATTCGCTAATGAGCTTGTTGAGTATTTGTAGGGTATTTGGTCTTTGATTCAGTTTATAATTTCTTCAGATCATTAAATTTTGGCAGAGCAGCCATTTGTCAGATTCTAAATGAAACTGATCATGAGTCCCTTGTGCAATTTATCTGCCAAATCAGGGGTGGTATTGAACCAAATACTTCCATTATTGTTTGTGGCGTAGCGCACAAGCTTTAAAAAGGAGGCTGTTTTTTAATTTTATTTTTCTGGGTTATGAATCAGCACACCATGATTGGTTCGCATTATCACGTGATTTGCGATGACGTTATGCAATTGACTTTCCTCACGAGCGACTTGAGATGTCGGCGCTTGAAGCAAGAGACTGAAATTGAATTGTGTTAAAGTTAGCCTGTATCCCATCCGAACTGAACATTGGCTGGCTTTCTGGATGCATGGAAGCCATACTTTAAGAACGATTTTGGCTTGCATTGTTTTTAAGCGTCGGAAGATTTGAAAATAGCCGCACACAAATGCTTGATGTGTTAGCAGCGGGACCTCTCTAAAGTACGAAGGGTTGTGTTTTTGCAAATGCTCAATTATAGATACCACTTCAACCAATGTTTCTGTGTTCTGAGCAATATTTGTGTGAAAGAACATCGAATAAGTAGAAGACGTATCGAAACTCGAAAAAACTTGAACTTTTCCCTGCGGGCAGAGCATCTCCCTTTGTCGGAAACTCGGGGGGCTTTGTTTAACCCGCAGTGTATACGAACAGTCGGCGTTTAACTTCGTTTTGCGTGAAGTAAAGGTTCTTTGTTTATTGTCTGAGGATACTGAATTACTAATAGGTTTCAGTCAAATATCACGCAAGATTAAGATACTAGATCTGTCAATTAAATGTCATGAGGACAATATCAGAACGGGGAATCCCGAATCATCAGCTACTTAGCATTCACTCATGCCGCTTTAACAAAAGCAGGGAAGACCGGCAGGTGATTACATCGAGAATATTTGCCATTGAATACCTCGAAGTTGTCAAAAGCTCAAGGTTGATATCTGACTATCCGGGCCTAATGTTCACTCCACAAGCGTGATGCATACCTTTGCTGTTATGGTATTCAAACGTCTGCAGCTTCCGATAGAGATTAATTTTGTATCGACCCAGAATTTTGCATTAAAGCTTAATGCATAGCAGTCTTGAACATATCAGTGTATCAGACTTGTACATGTAGGATGCGTAACTTCTGAGATGGTTTTTTCATACTTCACCACTGGGCAGATAAAATGGGAAGTATCATGTTTTAATGTGCTGCAGAGATAAGTCTAAAAAGCTGTCAATTATAGCTACTTGAACATGATGCACACGCTGGGAAGATTAGCAAAGACGAGATTATAAAACGCTTTCGTGAATATCTGTTTGACCGAAATTAGAAGAAAAGAGCAAGAAAAATAAAGGGAGCTCTTGGATCCGCCATATGCAAAAACTGACTCTGCTATAATGTCTTTTGCATATAAACACACGACAAATTCCTGGGATCACTTCAAATTTGACATTTGTAAAGTATTTGATTCAGCAGTGTCCTTGTGCATAAATTTGCAACTGCTTGACGATCTATTTTTAAACGTCGCTGTTTGCCATATTTCACACCTTAACGCATAGCACCTCAATTAGATAGATTAAAACACCAGGAAGTTGAACGCTTGTAACATGATAACATATGATGATATCAATAATAACATATTTTGTAGAATGAAAAATACTTGTCTCATCTGTGCACTTTGCAGTGCTTTTTAGTAGAACAAGAAATACTTTTCTTGTTTGTGCACTTCGCGCAGTGTTTTTTTAGAGGACAAGGAAGACTTGTTGTTTGTGCACTTTGCGCGATGCTTTTTAGTAGAACGGGGAATACTCTTGTTGTTTGTGTACTTTGTGCAGTGTTTTTTAGAGAACAAGGAATACTCTTGTTGTTTGTGCACTTCGTGTGGTGTTTTTTAGAGAACAAGGAATACACTTGTTTGTGCACTTTGTGTGTTTTTTAGAGACAAGGAATACTCTTGTGGTTTGTGCACTTCACATGGTCCTTTTTAGCAGAATTAGGAATACTCTTCTCATTTGTGCACTTCCCATGGTGCTCTTTAGTAGAACGAGGAGTACTCTTCTCATTTCTGCACTTCGTGTGGTGCTTTTTAGTTGAACAAGGAATACGAGATTCATGGATGGACTGGAAAACTTTACGACGTGTGAATGTATTAGACGATCTGTAGGGGTCTATGATTCGCACAAATTAGGACCAAGTCTCCCTAAATGAGATTCACAGATCGATTGCAAACCTTTACGACTCATGAATGCATTAGACAATCTGTACAAATTGTTAAACCATCGTGGCCAAAGCTTTAACGAGATTCACGGATCAACAGCACAGCCTTGCGACTCGTGAATACATTAAACAATCCGTATGGGTTATACAACTCGTGAATGCATTCGACAACCCGTACAGATCGTATGAATCGTTAAACCGTCATGGCCAAAGCTTCAATGAATTCATGGATCGACAGCACAGCCTTACGACTCTTGAATACATTAAATGATCTGTACGGGTTGTACAACTTGTTAATACATCAGATGATCCGTACGGGTGGACAACTCAGTTTTACGATTCGTTATGAGCTGAGGTACTTGACACATGCTCAACTGGGTCATTATAGTTGCAGCTGAATTCAACTTCTTTTCCTTTATATCATCCTGAATGTCAGCTTTGTTATCATTGGTTTGAATCACAGCAGGATTGGATGCAGGATTATGAAGATCAGCTTTATCATCTTCAGAGTACACTTCACTTTCAGAGGGACTTTCAATACTTCTTTCCATTCAAACAGTGCCGTACTATGCTCATTAGTAGGCACATACAGTGCTCTCCTGTACAAAATCTCATTTCCTTTCAGTTTGTGTACCCTCTGCAAATGTTGGGGAACTCTCTCTGTATGTGCTGCACAACCACTGAGAGGACCTCTTTTTTGGACAAGGTTTCAGCTTTGGGGTAGCTTTCTTGCTGTTGGTTCTTTTTCTTTTGCGATTGCCAGATTTGGCAGAGGCTTTTGTTGTGAAGACATATTTTACGAAGATTGGACTTTACAACCGCTGCTCTCACATATGCCTCATTTCACTTGTGGAAACTTTGCAGGTGTCTTGGAAGATGGAATACCTTCTTACAGCATGATTCTACAGGGCACTATATTTAAATAGATCATTAAAGCAGACAGTGTTTATTTATAAATCATTTCCAAGCTCCTTCTGTAAATCTTTTCATACTCACTTTCAAACTATTTCCATTCATTACCTAGTGCATGAATGAATAATTTAGTATTATAAGTACTATAGATTCTATAGCACTGTTGTCTCTTTCATTTTCATCTTTTATTTTGCCCATTTATACTTGTGTATGTTACTGTAGTTCTAGACTGCTTAACAGTCAAAGTATCGTTAATAATTACCATAACCAGGGTTAGCCATCTTGATTAGCCCACTTGGCTATCACAGGTAACCTGTACCTATGTAGATACACGTTTTTCTTTTTTTCCCTCTTTTCCTCCCTAAAATCATTGTAATTTCTTCCAAATTCTTGCAAATAAATGAACGTTGCTGTCATTCTATCCATCCTCGGACGTTTCCTATCTTTGCCGTCATTCCATGTATCTTCACTTTCCAGCTCTACTTTCTCTGTCATTTCCTCCATTCTCAGTTCTCTCCATTTCCTCACTTTCGTTCCTTCTATCCTCAGCCGTCCTGGTGTCCATGCCACTATTTCCTCCATCCTCAACTTGCTGTATTTTTCTCACTGTGATTTCCTCCATCCTCAGACCTTCATATCCTTGCCAACTTTCCTATCCTCAAGCATCTCGGTATTCATGCTTCATCCTTGTTCGATTTTTCACTAACATTTCCTTCATCCTCAGCCCTAGAAGATTGTGTCCACTGCGGCAAGGGCACGGCGTTCTTCTCGTTCAGGTGGAAATCACTGTTATCTTTGGGTTCACGTTGAAGAGGTGCAAAATTTGAGAATGGGTACTATTTCTTGTTGTTAACTGGTTAACTGTGGTTAACCTTGTTTAATTGCGGTAAAATTAATAGCTAAGCCTTTTTAACCATAGCTATTCGAGGCATTCTTTTTCCAATTTAAAAGGAGCTGTTTCCCTGTGCAGAAGATGGGTACATCACGAATTGGGTTTTTGAAGCCAGCAAATGAACAACTTGGCCTTCCAACATGAGTAAATTAAGCCATGGTATTATCTGTGGTGACCTGTGGAAATCGTTGGGGAAGATACATTTGTCTTGATGGACACCAATCCAAGTGAAACTTCCAGATGCTCGGTTGGTAGTTGTTTGATACGATGCAGTCAGAGGTTGAAGTTGAAACCTTTTCTCACAATTAGGATCAACAATCATGGGGTTTCTGTATTTCTTGGAATCTTTGTCCAGCAACTCCAACACAACATCAGCAAACACATCTACTGGTATTCTGTTGTTGTTATCTCCTGGGTGCAATATAACCAATCTCCATCGCAACCAGGAACAGTCTTTGTCAGGGCCTCTTGCGGAATGTCCATTCTGCTCTTCCTTGAGCGCACCAATTTTGCTCTGCCATGCTGAGGCCATGATGTCCAACAATGCCCTGGGACTGTGACTAAAAATAAATTCAGTGAGCTCATTCTTGCCTTCCTCCTGTAATCGTTAGAGCAAGCAATTTTGTCCTTGTCTTTGGGTGTTTCTCAGTGATAATCTCACCAACCTCAAATGCACTCAGTTGCTTTTTTCCTTTGTTGTATGTGGCACAGGGAACTTTTTCATGATTTTTATTTTCTTCTGTTCTTCAATATTGTGCGGAATTCTTTGATATTTTTAGGGAATGTGGGACTCAATGTCATGTATTTTGATTTTGTTAATTTTTTTCCTTCATGGGATGATGAGATAAGAGTGGCAAAACTTTTATTATAGATGTTTGCTGAGATTGACAAGTGATTAAGAGTTATTATGAACCGTACAACTTTGGTTTCCTGTTCCCCCCTTGTCTCACATCAATGGACAAGGGTATTATCCTGAGACCTAGGTTTTGAAGCTGAGATCAATTTCAATGAGGCACGCCCCGTGGGTTGGTTACCATCGGCTTGTGTAATTCCCTAAAGAAGTGATCTAGCCTCTAGCCTAGGTCCTTCAGGGGGTATCATTGGGAGACCAGCCCGACTCATTGTCGCCAGGATAGAAATAGCGATTTTTATTGTTATTTTTGTTTTGTATTATTTTTGTTTTTTCTTCCACAGCCGGCTCACTTCCTCCGCATCATGGTCTTGGCCTTTTCATAACATCTTGTTCGGCCCTCCTGCTTGAGGAGGGGGCAGAGTACTTCCGAGTTCTCGAACCTTGCCAGTATCTGTGCCTTCGATGGCACGTGGTCATCCTTGAACTCTTGTTGGATAAGGGAAGTCACCGCTTCAGACCACTTGGAGCGGTGACTACAGGCTACTGAGGTGCTGACAGAGGAGATCTCATCAACTGTCAACCAGCGCACAACCTTCACATTAGAGGGTTCTTGTGCGATGACTTGGAGGTGTTGTGGTGCCTTGCCTCTGTACAAGTATCGCACCCGGTCCTGGATGGCTTTGACCTTCTGAGAGCTGTGTTGTACGGCTCCCAGGACCGGATTCCCTCTAATGGTGGTCTTGATGGTTTCCAAAGAAGGTGAAGATAGCGTGCAGATGTGCTCCGCAAAGACTATCTCCACCTCCTTCTGTTGTGCGCTCAGTCTGGCCGAGGGAGAGGCCACTTCCCTCTGTTCCGCATCAGCTGTGGAAGGCTTGGGTCCAGTGGCTCCAGTTGGCTCGGTGGTGGTTTTGGCGGTGGACATGTTCTTCTGGATAGCAGTGTGGACTTCCACAGCATCTACCGTCACCTGGTGCCGCATGTGTAGGAACGCTGCACAGACTTTAGTGTGTGAGACATATGTCTGCGCACGCCCTCGGCACTGAGGGGGTCTTTCAGGTGTGTCTGGGTGGACACGCATTTCCTGACACTGGTGGCCATCAGCGATTCTTGCCATATCTCAGACTGCTTGAAGAATGCTGTGATACGGCGACCAATGTCAGGAAATGCCTTCTCCGTTACGAACAGGTTCGGGCAGTCCTCCATTGCCACCTTGGGCCGCAATTTCGTGAGGTAGACATGGAGCCAGCCAAGCACCTTCTCCGACACCACCAATTTGGCTGGCCCCATGACTGCCCGCTTATTTCTTGGAATTATCATTACCCTCTTGCCACTCTCTGGGTCGCACCTGGCGCTAGCAAGCATCTGAACGGTGCAGTCTTGCAGCAGGCCGGGACGGCTGGCGTTTTCCACGGCCAAGACAAAGATGATTAGGTCTCTTGCCGCGTCTCTTGCTGCCACTCTTACTGCCACTCTTGGCCTTTTGGAGGACTTTGACACCCTCCATGGCAGGCTTGCTAGCACCTCCTGCAGGTCTTCAGGTGTTAGTGCGTTGTCTGACTCCCGGAGGATCCTCTGCCACGTCTCGGGTGCTGCACGGGTGGTAATGGTTTTCCTCCACTTCGGCAGGCGGTGGAGGAGCTGCTTGGCTTCTTGCTTGGTGCCCTCTGGAAGAGGTGGCACGTTATCATGGCCCATCAAGCAGAATTGGGCGAATTTTTCCAGGCTGCACAAGTAGCTGTTGATGGTGCCAGCCTTCAGTTTGAATGTTGCTACCAACTTCTCGAGAGTTTGTTTGTATTCCTTTACTGTCATGAATATCATAGATATCCCTGATGTTTTTATGGTATGATCAATTGCCAAGGAACATTGTGTTTCAATTTGTTCATCTGTCAACCATAGCAAGTGAAAAACGCCTACATGACATCCATGAAAACCATGAACTTTGCTACA
The DNA here is from genome assembly GCA_964036295.1 of Plumapathes pennacea. Lineage (NCBI taxonomy): Eukaryota > Metazoa > Cnidaria > Anthozoa > Antipatharia > Myriopathidae > Plumapathes > Plumapathes pennacea. The sequence continues at coordinate 23,822,847 of OZ038463.1, read as the reverse complement.
AGCAGCATTATAAATCAGATCGGTACGAGTGTCTCCGATGCGCTTGAATTCTCCATTTTCGACGGCGAAAAAATGGAGTAAAGTCACGGCGGAGTCGTGTTTTTTCAAAGGTTTTTCAAAATCTGTTTTACTTGTTCTACTGGCATGGGCCCACAACGCTCAATGAAAAAACGCACGTTGCCTGGACAAATGGTTCCCATGAAGGGGTTTTCACCAAAAGGACCATTTGTCTCTTGGTCATAGAACTGTTGTCTCAGTTGTATGCACTTCTTTCTACATTCATTCAATATATCGTCTCCGTTTTGACGAGCGACCTGGAGAATACAAGGTTATGATTTTGCTAAGTTACATCCTAAGTTGATTCTTTCTTTCTTTCTTTTTTTCAGACGTTTGTTTCCATCTTAGAGATGTGTTTGCTAGGTTTGACAATACCTGTCATGACAGGGCGCCATGCAGTAACATCTTGACCGTGAACCGTATTGTAAAACAATCGTAAGTTGTCGAGCGCTTTGAAAAAAGTAAGCAAATCAGAGGTGACTAAAATGGCCGAAGCTATGTCAGGATTGGCCTCTTCGGCCTGAGAGAAGAGGTTGTACTCTCTATTTGCCAAGGACTCCAGGAGATGGTTCAATTCATATCGGTAGTCATCTAGCAGAGGACAATCCTCTTTCTCGTATTGAGAAAGGTTGTCGTGCATCTCCGTTATGAGCTTGTTAAAAATTTCGTGTGCCGGTTTCAATGTGGCTAGGATGAAGTTTACATTGTCTATCATTGATATACTTGAGGTTGAAGAGGAAAAACTGAAAGGAAGGAAGAAAAAAAGAAAGAAAGCTTTAATTTTCAAAATCAAGCGGTCCATCATTTATGGAAGAATCATCATCATCATCGTCATCTATGGAACTGTCTACGATTATGGGCTGTGCTTTTCTTTTTTTGCTTTGTTTCCGTAACACCGGTGAGTCGCCACCGTCACGCAAACACATCTTTTTTGTCCGAGGTTCGTCGTGTATTGTGTGCTCTTTAACCCAAATGAGAATACACATGTAGACTGCATTTGCTTCATAAAACCGTGCATCTAATTGTGGTTCAAGTAGAGTGTTGATCATATCTTCGTTGCCGTTTCCAAGACTATTATAGGCTTCAAATAATGCGGACATTACAGGAGGTGACAAACGAATCAAGCTTTGGTATTCGTTCGTTAGTCCTATGATTTGTTTCACTATGCGATCCATGAAAATTACATGTTGACATTTGGAGGCTAGAAACTGTGCCTGGTGTTTTTCCCTTTCGGCGGAAAGTTGATTCAATGCACGACGAAACTGCAGACAGGGAAAAGATGCATTATACGTTTGCCATGCGCTGTTGTTGCCTCAACAGATCAAGCAGATATTGCTCGCGTTTAGCTATGAAGCTATTCTTCTTGAAGAAACTCTCGGAGTCAACTCGTGTCCCCGGTGCATGCTGCCAATTGAGAATACTCTTAGAGTATTTGTTGTGGACAAGGGAACAGTCCCCCCAGAGAATACAGCATATCCACTGCACGGGGATGCCCAACTCTTTAGCTACTGCTTTGCAATTTAGACATGCATCATCGGGAGAGATCTCCTTTGCGTGAGAGTGCAACGAAGGCTGGCACAATCAACAGAGTTTGGCACGTGCGAATCTAGCGCAGATTCTAGCCTTTAACTCATTCGACCAGCTAGCCCAATCGCCGTGCCACTGACTGATAATTTGCCTAGCTTTGTCGAAGCGCCCCTCTAGTTTGTTAACCTTCTCCCCATTTGCGTTAGTGTAATCCGTCAATTTACATTCGTCTGCCCAGGGTTCATTGATGCCATTGCGAATGACATTGTAAGTGGAGGCGTACATAGGCTTTTCGTTTTTCACCAACACAATCAGAAAATTTCCAGTCGCACGGCGGAACGTTTACCAATGCTGTGGGCACTTTTAATACAGGTAATTTCGCCCGCTTAAACTCTTTCTTGTGGACAATATCATCCTCCGAGACTTCGTTGCATTTACGTTTGCGATTGGGAAACAACACATTTTGCTAAAAGAAGAAAATCCCCGGGTAAGGTCTAAAGGCCAATATGAGAATAACGAGTCACACTACATATGACCATGTTTTGTTAGTGAACTTGACTCTGTTGCGACGTTGTCTGCCTGCACGATTTAGAGGAGGGGGGTTTGCCAACCGTCGAAGGCGCCTCCTTTGAGCAGCAGCAGCAGCAGGCGCTGGAGGAGGTGGTGGGGGAGGAGGCGGCTGCGGCGGATGTCTAGGTCTAGGTCTAGGTCTAGGTCTAGGTCTAGGTGGTGGTGGTGGTGCTGCAACCTGTTGGCGTCTGCCTCTGCGCCGCAACAAGGGGGGTTCCAAGTCTAGGTGAAGCCAATTGCGTGGTAGTCTGCCTGCCATTTTTTGCTCTATTTGTTAAAGATGTATTGATGAGTGTTGCCACGTGTGAATAGTGGTTCCAATGCAGAGCCTATGTTTCCTTTTAACCCTTTGCCAGACTGCCCCTTTTTGGAACGAGTATACGGCAAGTGGCGTTGCATGCACGCCTCGTCGTAGAAACTTCGATGACACTTCCTGCAGCTAACCATCATCTCCAACATTGGGTTGAGTCTGCCAAGGCAGTCGTGGCTCTTGCACTGCCTGCAGTAGAAGTGGCACAGGTGTCGCTCTATGTGCGTATAGCCCTTGTCACACGCTTCGCAATAGTATCGCTTGCCGTAGAATGAAGTCATGCACCTTATGAAGCCATAGTGCCCCTCCACCAGCAACACGTTGATCGTCTTGAGCTCGTCGCGCAGTTTGCCATAAAAACAACTGCTTCCCACGATCGTGTAGGCGCGGATCTGATATCCCTTGCCTTCCAACACAGCTGCATCTCTTCCCTGCCGCATCTCTTGTCGGGGTCCACACCTGCCTCTTGGCACAACGCCTTCGCCTCCTTCTCTCCCGTCTTCGTCTGGTTTGCTTGCCTGCGCTTCCCCTTGTCATCGTGGGACAAGTAGGCGATGCCGTAACACAGCACTCTCGCTAAGCACATCTCGTCGAATAGACCCCACGTCTTCGGGTAGAAGATGTTCTTGTCCCTCTCCATGTTTTGACTCACGTCCAACGCTGATTGCCGCCGCCTTCAGGCCTCTCCATGGTAGCCACGTTTACCACGATTGTTTTGTCGATGGGCATGTCTTTGTGACTCTGCATCACGCGATGGAAAGACTCCGAGATGACCCGCAGGGTCATCATGTCTGCAGGCATCCACACGACGCGCACCGGCTCCGTCAGAAGTGCGATCAAACAACGACACTCCATCGTTGATACTAACGTCACACCTCTCCCATATATTCTTCTCCACCATCCTAGTGACGACATCCTTCTCCTCGACTTCTTTGGGTGTGGTTAAACATGCGTCTGCATTCAGAGGGGTATACACACACTCTTTCACCTCTCCAGTGCTAAGCTCTATCACGGTGGGCCTCTTCGCAGGCGTAGCCTTCCTCTTTTTGGATACCACCTCCTTGGGCTTTTTACATGCTGGAGACGTCTTCTCCTTCGTCTCCTTCGCCTTCCTCTTCACCTGAGGTGTTGGTGGCAGTGGTAATTCCAAAATTTCCACTTCTGTCTTCTCTTCAGTAACCCCTTCATTAAGGGTTTCCAGCGCCATCTTGATCAGGTCTTCGTTGCTTCCCTCCACAACAGACTTCATACCACGCAGACACTCTGGCAAATCAGTCTCCCGATACTTGATAATTTCGCACATCACCGCTTGCGAATGTGGGTACACAGCGTTTCGATGTGCTTTCCGTCTGTTCCCTTGCAGCCTTAATCTCCTCAGGCGCCAAAGCCACCCACATCCTCCACAATGTTGATAACCATTGACACCGATTGGAGCTGGGGTGAGATACTTAAGATACTTCGTCAACACAAGTCAAGTGTGAAAAAGCCGTCACGCAGCATCGCGCGTGGCCGACAACGTGGTGGACACGTGGCAGCAAGCAACCCCTTCCCGTTACCACCCCCCTTCCTTGGCGAATGGTGAAAACAAAACTGTCATCCATCAATCAACTAAAAAAAGAACTTTATTACCCTTGACACCGGTGTCGCACCGGTGGCCACCACGGGTGTTTACATTACCTACACTGGTGCCGCCAAAGACACTGCGGAATGTTCTCAACAATAAACAGAGTTATTTTGATCTCATTTTCATTTAATCTTGTGTTCCTGCCATTCTCATGTATTTCCTGTCACTTCGTCTAATCCGTTTCAGCGCCACGTCCTGCAAGCTGCGTAAATACTCCACTTCTTTAGCGTCATGCGATCTTAATCTCCACAGCGCATTCTCCAAGTACTTGACCTTCGCACCACTCTCGCGTGTTTGTATCCCGCTCTTCAATGATTCTATTTTGTTAACAAGCATTTCCTCGCCACCCTTGTATTCTGCCGCCGTCTTCTCCCTCTGCATACCCAACAACAAAAACCTCAGCATCCTCTCCTCTGTATCCTCATGATAGATCCAATGATGGCTACGCCTAAACTTACTGCGAAACTGTCTCTTCCGATTAGCAGACATCTTCTCAAACTCCTCTCTTCGCATTTTTTTCTCCCTAAAGTGTCTTTGGGCAATGTATAGTGGCCGCATTTTTTTATTTTCATTCCCCTCCTCCCCACCCTTTTATAACCTCTGCGCATATATCGAAAAACAGGCAACACACGTGGTCTTCCAAAGAATATCTTTTAATTTTTTTCCTTGCTTTTATTACACCATGAAATACTGCTGATAATCACAATCGGGCATACTAAACTCATACAACTCACACGCCAGCATCCACCTTCGTATTCGTAATCTCCACTCCATAGCACCTCGCAACGCATCCTCTCCCACCTTCTCGTACGACTCTAATTGAAAAAAATTACTCTCGCTAAGTTTATTCTTCCACACCTGGTAACGATCACACCACTTACGCATAGCCAGCACAAGCTTACCTATAGTCGTCATTCCTCTCAAATCAAACACAATGCGAAATCAATTGCCTCAAGCTTTCTTCCAAACGCCCCATACCACCTCCGTCCTCGTCCTTCGTGTATCCTTCCCTCACCCTCTCCCTTCCTCCATACTTCCAATACATTTCAAACGCGGGCAACTCTCTCAATATGGCTCTAATCACAACCCACTGGTAATCAAAATTATTTTTCCTACATTTACTAAACCACTCATTAACGCGCTCAGCCTTTCTAAAATGTGTCTTCTTCCTTTTCAACGTTCAACTCATTCAACTGTTCAATTATCTTTATCTTCGCCCATTTCCTCCTCTGGGTCTTCGCTTGCCTCAGCCTCTTCAGACACGTGTGCGAAAACAGTTTGTTGGCCTCCTTCCTCTTCTTCTGACTTGTCCTCCTCCTCAGCTTCGTCGCGGAACTCCTCCTATCAAGCAACAACAATCGTGCGTCTCTAGCATGTCTAATTGTTCTCATTATTTCTTGCCACCCTCCGTTTGCATTCACAGTCACAAATTTATCTTCCACTTCACACTCCTCCAACTCTCCTCCATCGTAAGTCTCAAAGTCACACTCCTCCAACTCTCCTTCCTCTCCTCCATCGTATTCTTGAATTTCCATACCTCCAGTGTAACGCTTCTGCCGCAACAAAAAATGCCACGCAACCAGACAAGAACAGCATAAACGGGACGACGACGTACAACACCACAAACATAGTGATAGCTGCAGTCAATTTCCTCAAACTCGTCAGCCAAATCGTCGTAAAATATATAAAATACAATCACACCTAATAGCAACAAAAACGTCGTGTGCAACATGTCTGACTGCTTTCTGCCTATTTCTATCTCTCTATTTATGGACTCTCCCGCATCGCAAGGTGTGGCTCACACGTCACTCACCTTTTTACCCCACTTCCACTGAATAATGCTGTTCACGCGCCTACACGCAGTCTTTATATCCATCCACGCGATGCATGCCGACTTCATGGAGCATGTTATCTGATCCATCGTCTTGTATAGTAATTCTGTTTGATTATCTTCATCCTCAGTAGAATTCATCTCAAAAACGCTTTTAAGCATCTCCGAAAATCCCTGATTCATTGCTAACATACACATCTCAATATTGTCTCCCTGTTTCTGCATATCGTCCGATACCTCTTGCACATGTTTAAGTACCTTTTGCTTCGCCATGTCGCGCCACGCAAATGACTATCTCTTCACACGCTTTCCGTGACATGCTAATTCTACTTTATTTACTTAATTTACTTACCAGAACACGACACCTCTCCATTATTGACAGCATGTCTCTGTAAATAGACACCGACTGCTCTCCTTCATCTGCTTCCTCTTTCGCCAAGTCATGAATCGCAACATACATCGCAGAAGCATCAAACACATCTGCTATATTACCCCATCTCCTCACATCTTTCGAAATCACTTCCGTAACTCTCTTGCAGGTTTCAACAGACTCCTCAAACAAGGCACTCTCCTGATTCATGCTATTCAGCTTCTTATCCATGCTAACCACTTCCAACACGCCAAAATTTTCATATATCTTCCTCATCGCCGTTACGATAGTCAACGCTTCTCCCACAATTTGTCGGCGCAACTGGAACAAATACGGTACCTTTTCAATCGCATCCATCTTCCAACTAATCTACCTCTCCTCAAACAAAATGCTAAACTTGATACCCTATCTGTCACTCTATACTGACCTCCAATCGCCTCCGCTTCCTCTTCGTGGCGTCACACTGCTCCAATCATTGCTTGAAAGCATTCACCGCATAATGGGCATCTTCAGCCTTCAAGCATCCTTTATACAAAACTTCTTTCAAATCGCTCACTCTCTCGTGTAATTCTTTCGTAGCGCGTATTCCAAACTCTTGCACATCGTCTTCTTCATGATCCAATAGGTTTTTCAACATTAACGTACACGTGTTGAATACTAAATGCCAATCGTCACAAAATTTCTTCGTCTCCTCTATCGCATCCATGTACAACTTTCGACGTTGTTCTCTGAGCAACTTTTCAACCGCCGCTTGTGCCATGCTTTCCTTCTAACCGTCACCCATTGCAACCTCACTACTCGGTTCCAAGACCCCACGGTAGGGTTACGCCCTCTCCTGGAATTTGGCCACGCCCTTCGAAAAAACGTAACGATCATGCACCACATACTACTGTCACTACAACTGAACTTTGCACACTCCAGTGAACATGCTGAGGAAACTTTATATTTTGCCAACTTGCTGTTGGAGATTTCTTTCGAAGATGGCCTGTTTAGTTGGTCATTATCAAGCCAAGCTGTATTTGGAGTTATAAGAGATGCTGTGTGTTAAATTTATTGACGATTTGTTTTAGTTCATCTATTTGCCCTTCATTAACAGAGAATGAAACTGGTAAATTAGACCTTTTTAGTTTTCTTGAGTAGGGGCTTTATGCTTTTCTATGTCGATTTAATGTCGTTCTTTGAACCTTAAAATTTAAAAAACTCCACAAATTATCCTAACTTTTAAATTTAAAAGTGCTTACAATAAAACTGTCAACAGTTAATATACAAAACAATTACAAAAGCCAATAATCCAATTCCTTAAGATTCCTATTTTTCTCTTCAAGGAAATACACATGGCTTTATCCACCAGTCTACTGAAGAAGTCAAGAAATAGGAACGACTGGTTTGATTTTCAACTTCAGACATCTACTAAAGTGCAGCGAATAGTAGGATTTAATGCCAGAGCACACTCACAAATTCAGCGCGTACAAGAAACTAAAACACCTGCATTTCTGAAAGACGTAATTATGAACCAAGGAAGTGACTGGCTTTTCAATCAGCAATCAATCATATCTGCTGCCGCAAATTCTGACATAGATTTTGATTACCAACCACAGCCTCCACCTTATCAACCAGGTACAAGAAATGAACTAAGCACTGACATCACCATATCTCAACTCAAAACCCTCGCACCAAACCAAAAAGTCAATGTCACAGCAACACTCACCCTTGGTGAAAACGAACCAAAGGAAGTTCTCCTCAGAACCAGTCAATAAAAATCGTTTGTCAAAGAAGACTGCATATTGGACGATAAAACTGGCCACACCCCATTCAGCATTTGGAATCCACTAACAGAACAACTAAAAGATGGACGTTCCTATTCTTTTAAAAACTTAACAGTCAAAACCTTCCATGGCAACATTTTTCTCAGCACCTCACCTACCACCACCTTTGATGAAATTAAAAAAAACACTTGTACCTTCCCTTTCAGGGCCTGCAATTTTCCAAAACCCAGATGAAGAGGTATTTGTTGAGAAATTTAAATTTATCAGCAAACTTTCAATATTTATATCATGTCAAATCTGCAAGAAGTGCATCAACGATGTTTCCCTTGCTACATCAAAATGTGAAAGCTGCGGCACACACCAAAGGTCAGCTGATTGTCTGAGACAAGCATCTGCCAAATTGTGTATTGCTGATGAAGACAGACCTGTGGTTAACAGCTTTCACCAAGCCTTTGGCAGACCTCCTTGAGCAAACATCACCAGCCATAACACTGCAAAACCCTTCAGAGGAAATAGCTGAAGCCATCATGAGTGCTCAAAGCATTCTCGTAACTTACAACTCACAAACCCATTTTGTCACAAAAATCGAACATTTGCCAAGCATAGATGATGAACTCGCTCAAGAACTGACCACTGAAGATGTCACACCAAAAATCTACCAGACACTCAAGATGTCAGCCACATCAACCATCCACCAACCACTGAAGATGTCGACTACACCAACAATCTACCATGCACTCAAGATGTCAGCCACATCCACCATCCACCAACCACTGAACATGTCAGTCACATCAAGCCAAACCCCCGAAGAAACTTCAAGCTCACTTTCTGAACTATTATTTTTAAAACCTTGCTTGCTATTAACCTCCAAAATTACCATGTTACAGTTGACAAAACCATTGAGCAATTTATTCATTATGTTATGTTAGCATAAGTTTTATATCCCAAAGCTTACATGTAAATTTCATATATCATATTATAGACCCAACGCTTGATCATATCCTTTTACTTTCATGTATTTGAACTGAAATTTAAGCATACACCTATAATCATTTGACACTATATTCACAACTTGCCTTATGTTACAATGTTGCAGTGTTGCTTCAATAATAGCCAATTAAATATTCCAATCATTACGTTGTATTGCATTATAATTGCAACCTCAGAACATGTTGTGTTCCTTAAAACATTAGATTTCCCAAAACTCAAAATGAATACACACTTTGGAGCTTTTAATTGATACATATTTGCAATGTTTAACAAAAAACCATTTACTTCAGCCTGTACTCTTATAAAGTAACAATAACGTAGTGTTTCAAATATTCCATACTATATAGCGCTTGTATATCCAGTTTATATGAAAAATAAACCATCTTAACATGAACTTGTTATAAACTAAGGGAAAATTTTTGCATGTGTCATGTAATATATATGGTATGTTAACCAATATCGTTTGAAGACAGACTTTTTCATTGTACTTTGAACAAGTATCTTGAGAGTTCAATATGTAATTAAACTACAATTTTGAATCAACCCTGCTGTGTCGTTGCTTATGTCAACACGTCCCATGTGAACTTCATTTGTTACCTGCGATATACATAAGTCAAAAATGACAGGTGATAATCTCGTAGAAAAAATGAATCCAATGACAGTCAATAATCTCGCCAGAAACAATACATCCATATGTCACGCTCAGTCAAGTGTCTCCCTCGATTCTCGTTCAGTTATCGCCCATTGCTGACCTCTGTCTTGCTCGTGTCTCACTCAAATGTCTGACTTGTTTTTCACCCTTGTCTCGGTTATAATTTGCGCTAAAACCCGCTGGGGTACTCCGATATATATGCCACATACGTATGTGCCGTGTACATTTTTGAAGTTAGGTCTGAAATAAACGTATAGAAAATCAGATATTTTCGTCTGAAATTGGCTAACGGTTTTCAGGACTGCACGCCACACCCACACAAAGTTATGATCAATATTCTCCCCCGCAACCCCCCCCCCCTCCCCAGGTACTGAAAGTCTCTCTTGAGAGTCTCGCCCTTGTTACTACATTTAATTTTACTTTATCCTGGTCTCGACCCAACCTGCGCCACGAGCTCACTGGCAAACCAGTCTTGTTATTCAAATACTTAGCTATGTAAAAGTGTTCTCCAGTAGTCCCACAGTTAAATAATTATTCAAATACTTAGGCTATGTAAAAGTCCGCTCCTGCAGCAATACAGTATGAAGTTTCACAGCAAGGGGTCACACAGAGAGGTGTATTGTACTGCTCACAGTAGTAGCGGGTTTTCTTGCGGATTCCTGCTTCCTGGCACACCTTGCACCTCTGAGCAGGCAAGGCTTTGCTCCAGGTTTGAGGGGAATTGTCCTTGGGAAGTGCCTGGCACTTAGCCTGGAGATATTCTGAGCCATTGGGGACACTTCCTGGGCTAATTGGGGCCTGCACACCAGCAACACGAGCAGCAAGGACCAAGCTCTTGGCAGAACTCTCTGGCAAGAAGTGGGGTGCCAGGAGCAAACTTCTTGTACAGGATATATGCTTGCACGTGAGCCAGGTGCAGCATATGGAAAAACACCTTGTAGTACTTCCCAGTTTTCCTCTCAAAGTTGTGATACTGCATTAGCTGATCACTCCTGTCAACCCCACCCATGTACCTGTTGTAATCTATCACTACACTAGGCTTCCTAACTGTCTGTCCCGTTACTCTGTCTACTCTACCTGTTTCCTCAAACTGACTGTTGTCTTGTTGAGAGCATAAGCACATCTTTCTTATCGTTCCACTTCATCTTTCTCATCTTCCACTTCAATGCCATCAGCTCATCTTTCCTAAATGTCACATGCTCTCCCCGCCCCAACCTTATCCTCTGCAATTCCTGCTTTGGCAAACCCTTCCGGTTCTCCCGCTCAGTGCCGCATGCAGGTATCCCTTCTTCAAAGAGATCACTGAAGAGAACAGGACTAGTGTAGTAGTTATCTAGATAGACAACATACCCCTGGCCCCTGTACTCATCCATCAATCACATAACTACATTAACGTGGATCCTTTTTCACTTATCTCGGCATTCTTCCCATGGTAGGTGTCCCATTTGGTTACATAACCAGAAGTTGCCTCAGTAACCACAAACACTTTTGTGTGGAATTTGTGGGACTTGCTGGGGTTGTGGCATCTGAAGGATGTTGAAGAGCGGGTCATAGCCATCTTGACCTCGAGGAATGCGCTCGCGGTTGTGAATGAAAAGAAGAAATTTCAAAATCAGTAAAAAACGATTCTTACTGAGAGTCCTGCCAAAAAATGGGGTGTTGAGGACTTCATTGGTTGACCAGTATTGGTGCGCTTGGTCTTCCGTTGTCGATCCACCATTGCTGGTGCCAAGCAGGTTGATTACAAAGTTACTTAACTCGTTAAAAGTTCCATTTCATTTCAACTGATCTTTGGCCTCAATGAATACTAAACATTCAGAGACATTCTCAGTAGAAGCAGGCTCACACTGAGCACTGATTTCAAAAGCCATATTAGAACTAGCAGGAGCAACAGAATTCACGTCCGACATTCAAGAAGTCACGTGAGAGGGTGACTATATATAAGCAGGGAAAGTCATGTGAGAGAGTGACTATATAAGCAGGGAAAACATGTAAGAAAACTGAATTTTGTTCAATTTTACCAAAATAATTTCAGTGTAATAGTACACAGATTCAGGTTGAATTTCAAGTATTCATTGACTGATAACTAATAGCTTGACGTGAGATTTTGAAGCGTGCAAAAAGTAAAATTATGTGAAAGACGTTGGAAAGAAAGTTCGGAACTAGACGTTTTTCTGCTGTGGTTTTCTCGACAATTTTAATACAGGTTAAGGAGTTTCGCATCTGAATACTTCTTTACTTCCATTGGGAATGTTGCTTGCACAAGAATTAGGTAAAATTGAAGTTGAATTTAAATTCTTTATCCACTAAGTCACGGTTGTCAGTGCTCGATTTTATTTCTCCTTTTGATGATAGAATCTAGCCATTCGCAAAGCAAAAAACTGACGTGTTATTGCAAAAAAATTATTCTGAGTGTATGGTTCTTGTTATATCACAATAGCATAATCCTGCGTTGAATGCACAACTCAGACAAAACATACACGCAATTTTATTTTAGGTACAGCAAAAGCTAAAAGTCCGTTAAAAGGCATACCTTAGTAAATGCAAGCACTGCTAACTTTTCTAAAATGGAAAAGTTGTGTGCATCATCCCACCAAAATGGCAGCGTTGTACCACATTATTTGTAGCATTCCTGCCAAAGTGCACTCTGCAAGACAAAAAAGAGCACAAATGGGATCATAGTTTATATTTACAGCCAAGGCATTATTTATTACACATGCCGCTCACCAGAGTAAGCAAAATATGTGAATTAACCCTTTCACCCGATCCTATAGCAAAAAATGCTGCCAATTATTTAAGAAGAAAATCCGTGTTATGTAATTAGAGTTGATAGTTTGATCAACTTTTATCTGAACGAACAATCAATTGCCAAGTTCTGCAGATACCAAAGAACCCAGGGTACTGTTAAAGGAATGTGCCCCATTATCATCTTTGAAATGATCCAAAATACAATTTAGAAACTAAATTGTCACCTCCAACATTTTCCTGTTGACCTATAACAGCCATGGAAGCACTTAGAGACGTGGACTTTCCTGACACAGGGTGTCCATACGGCATTATAATTGGTACTCATTCGTAACATTGCACCAGCTGTTCGTAATGAACAGCTACACCCATGCCCCCCAGAAGAAGCAGGGCAAAGGGGAAGTTTTCAACCATAAATTTATCTCGAGTTAAAATTAGTTCTTTAAGGGTTTCCCCCATCGAGATTTCCTGAAAAGCAAGCAAATCAATCTATTTTTGAAGGGTCGATTTATGACATTTCGAGGGTTAGCCCTTCATTGGAGTTAAGAAATATTTGAGATATAACAAAAGACGAATTGTCCCTTAAAACATCTGAATGTGATGTTCTCATGCAATGTCGGTGTAAAAGGTGTACACAAAGGGCAGGGATACAAATTAGCCCTATACTTCTTTTTTTGTTGCTGTGGAAGGAAGGAGGAACTCAGTTCGGCTCCATGAGAGGGTATTCAGGAATCCAGAATGAAGAAACGTCATGGAATTTAATGAACCCACACAGGGAGCGAGTAGAGAATACCCGCCCACTTTTGAGGGCATGTTACTTAAAAGTAATGAAACGTGGTCTGCAGTGTCAAATAATACAAGTCAAATAACTATTCAAATACTTAGGCTTGTAAACGTCTGCTCCCTCAGTCCCGCAGTTCCACAGTTGAGTAATTATTCAAATACTTAGCTATGTAAAAGTCTGCTCCCGTAGTCCTGCAGTCCCACAGTCAAATAATTATTCAAATACTTAGGCTGTGTAAAAGTCCGCTCCTGCAGGAATACAGTATGAAAAGTTTCAAAGCAAGGGGTCACACAGAGAGGTGTATTGTACTGCTCACAGTAGTAGCGGGTTTTCTTGCGGATTCCCGCTTCCTGGCACACCTTGCACCTCTGAGCAGGCAAGGCTTTGCTCCAGGTTTGAGGGGAATTGTCCTTGGGAAGTGCCTGGCACTTAGCCTGGAGATATTCTGAGCCATTGGGGACACTCTTCCTGGGCTAATTGGGGCCTGCACACCAGCAACACGAGCAGCAAGGACCAAGCTCTTGGCAGAACTCTCTGGCAAGAAGTGGGGTGCCAGGAGCAAACTTCTTGTACAGGATATATGCTTGCACGTGAGCCAGGTGCAGCATATGGAAAAACACCTTGTAGTACTTCCCAGTTTCTCAAAGTTGTGATACTGCATTAGCTGATCACTCCTGTCAACCCCACCCATGTACCTGTTGTAATCTATCACTACACTAGGCTTCCTAACTGTCTGTCCCGTTACTCTGTCTACTCTACCTGTTTCCTCAAACTGACTGTTATGTCTTGTTGAGAGCATAAGCACATCTTTCTTATCGTTCCACTTCATCTTTCTCATCTTCCACTTCAATGCCATCAGCTCATCTTTCCTAAATGTCACATGCTCTCCCCGCCCCAACCTTATCCTCTGCAATTCCTGCTTTGGCAAACCCTTCCGGTTCTCCCGCTCAGTGCCGCATGCAGGTATCCCTTCTTCAACGAGATTACTGAAGGGAACAGGACTAGTGTAGTAGTTATCTAGATAGACAATGTACCCCTGGCCCCTATACTCATCCAAAAACTACATTATACGTGGCTCCTTTTTCACTTATCTCGGCATTCTTCCCATGGTAGGTGTCCCATTTGGTTACATAACCAGAAGTTGCCTCAGTAACCACAAACACTTTTATGTAGAATTTGTGGGACTTGCTGGGGTTGTGGCATCTGAAGGATGTTGAAGAGCGGGTCATAGCCATCTTGACCTTGAGGAATGCGCTCGCGGTTGTGAATGAAATGAAGAAATTTCAAAATGGGGTGTTGAGGACTTCATTGGTTGACCAGTATTGTTGGTGGTCCAACTTTTCCGTCAGGCCCATGGCGAAAACAACGCCGAAGAAGAGCAGCAGTTCATCTCTGGTGACGGGTTTCCATTCCCGCATCCGTGAATGGGCTGGCATGTTTGGCTCATCGTTGATGGTCTGCTCAGCGAAACGGTTTTTTTCTAGGACTATACTTTTCACAAGTTCATTGGTGAAGAACAGTTTAAAATAATCGTGGGGGTTTTCATCTGGGAATTTCACTTTCAGGCCAGGGTTCGCGGTAAAAATCAGCTGATCAGGAATTGTGTTTATGTAGGCTGTGTCAACATTCCACTTGCGTTCATGTTCATTTTCCTCAACTTCGGCGTCTTCTCGTGCCCTCAACTGTTCACGGGTTTCTCTTACATCATTTTCGTCAAATCCATCGAAATCTTCCTCGTCACAAGAATCAAAAAGCAAATTTTCATCGAGGGCCTCTGCCATATCACATGACACGCAACGTAAACAACAGACGTAGATGTAAGTTTTGTTTAGTTTTATTTCGACAAATGTAGGCATTTTATAGCGTGGGATATCACAGGGTGATAATTGATGCAAATAACTGCTTTAGTTGGTCCTCTGTCAGTGATTTTGTGTTTGGTTCACCAATATGCAATAAGAAAGTGTTCAATACTGAGTCCAAAACAATGCATGTTGTGAAAGTGTTGTCAATGAGTTTGATGCCTAGTTTACAAAAACATGAATCTGTGAGGTGTTTTACCAGTAGTGTCATTGTACACTTGGGACACTTGATCATTGTGTCTTTGTTTTGAAGTTGTTCAATTTTTCCATTACAGAACATGCATTTTTTGAATTGTGTGATGTTGAGTGCTGCAACAGAACCTACAAAGGATACTCCATAGCTTTCTTTGTCTGGCAGTTCTTCAGTTGTCTCTATCTTCAATTTCAGTGGCTGTTGTGTATTTTGTAGTGCTTAGATATTTCACATCATTAAAAGTAAGTACACTTACAGTATTTATAGTTTTTACCAATTTCAAAGTTAATATTCTCTTCCCAGTTAGCTTTATGGCTGCTGATTTGTCTGCGATGACATGATTTTTGTGAGGGTTTTCCCTCTAACATTGATGTTAGATTTTTCTCCTTTTGAAAGTATTTTTCCTCTTGTGGTAATTGACTGATAATCAAAAATTTGATTTATCTCATGAATCATGAAGGAAGTTTGGGAGTATGCAGGATCATAAGTGTAATTTACTGGATGTGGTGTTATGCATGAGCGTTTCCTTACAGTATATTCTTCTGATGTTCTATGTCATCCTGTAGTGAATTGTACATCTTCAAGTTGTACAGAAAATTTTTTGTGTTGTGATTCTTTTAGTTTTGATCTTTTATCTGGAGGGTAACAGATAGCTCTTACAGCTTTGGTTTGTGCTGTTTGCAATTGGAATTTGAAGTACTTCCTTTTACTGGTGATCGGATTGGAGTAACTTGATGTACAAAGCCGGATATGGCTTGTTTATCAGGATTTTCAGGCACAGTGAAAGTTGTTGATGAATGAGGTTCCAAGTGATGTTTTGGTGGATAAAAGAAATTGATTGTTAGTTAACTGTTAAAATGGGGGGATGCTTGATGTTTGAAGGTCTATGAAGTTTTCTAATTAGGGACTTTTTCGTCTGTGGATATGCTTGGGGTTTAAGTTTTAATAAGTATGGCAGCTAAGTTAAACAAAGATGGTGATATAAAGTGATTGTCATAAAAGACTAAATAATATTATTGAATTTATTTGGAATTTCTGGTAGCAATGGATAGATCAGAGTTTAAATTTTGGTTAAAGGCCATGTAAACCCATCAATACTGCTATTTCGAATCTTACGTAGAACAACTCGTTAGACATGAAGGTGGCGATGATTTACTCGAATTTGAATGGTAAAGCAGTAAAAATACACGATTTTGACTCGTCATTGCTCACTTCCGGTAAAACCGAAGACTTTGCATGTGACGTCACAAGTTGAACCCAAAGTGACGCATCAGTGAAACAAACATGGGACAGATGGGATCTGGTGGGCGAGATAGCAATTCTTCCCCAGATTTTAGTTGCTATAAGAGCGATTCCAACTATGAACCTGCACGACAACAAGAAGATTAAGGGAAAGAGAGCCATGCACAACACATACATACACACACAAAGACGATACAGAGCGGACACAGAGATGGCAGTTTAAGTGGACGTCGAGGCAAACGGATGTTTGCAAACATCTTATTGTATGATTTAGGACGCAACACGGGGTGGTAATTTATGATTCGCTCATATTTTTCTGAGTCCTGCTTGGTGACAAACGGAAAACAATCTGTTATCATTTTAACCCGAGGTGAAACTGTATGCACGCTCGCGTTTCGATGGAATTTTAAACATTCATTTACGGCTTTCCAATCCAGCCATCAATTTTTGAATCTTTCCGAAAATATAACCAAATGAAGATCAATTTTAATCAAACGTTTCTATGCTAGCCGAAAAGGGTTTGCCTTCAATTGAGAGCCGTATTGACAAATGTGCCTCGATCGAGCTGTTGAATAAATATGTACTTTGCCTGACCTTTTTCTTCTCGAAAAGCAAGCAGCCTTTTGTATTGTAGCAAAAAAAGGATGTCTCAACAACAAGCAAAATACCAGACTGCAAACAGTCCCCATCTTTCCTTCCAAGGCTGTGAAAGCGAGCGCCAAGCTACCGAGCGCTGCAGAGTGAGGAAGATTCCCTCACACATTTATTGTGCCGATGGCATATATTTCCTGTCTTAGCAAATAAACCACCACAAGAACCACTAAAAAACTAAAATTGCTACAATCAAAGGCAAAATGGTTGAGACACTCGCAAGAAAAGACCCACTCTTCTCTTCTATTCCCTCACTCTCATCTGGATTTTTGACAGCATCTTTCCCCCCTCCCCCGTTTCAATGTTGAGTATCCAATATTGCACAACGAGATTTCAGGCCCGAACAACATTGAGACGGGGGGAGAGGGAGAAATCAACAAAACTTAAAAGCCAATAAATTGCTCAAAATA
Organism: Plumapathes pennacea; assembly: GCA_964036295.1. Lineage (NCBI taxonomy): Eukaryota > Metazoa > Cnidaria > Anthozoa > Antipatharia > Myriopathidae > Plumapathes > Plumapathes pennacea. Next base: position 23,805,266 of record OZ038463.1, on the reverse strand, counting down.
TGCACAGTGTCTCAACTACTTTTGCATTTGATTGTCTGAAAGTCATCTGTCGAAAATGCTGGCTCAGAGCGTCGTTTTTCAATTCTGAAAGGCGATTTTTGGCATGATTCATCACTGTGTTATCTTCTTTTAGGAAAAATAAGTTCCATGGTTCTTTGGAGGTGGGGCGACTAGCTCTCAATGTTCCAAATTGTATCAAATTTGAAATTTCCGGAAATGACGGGATAAGACTAGTACTATATTACTTCCAGTGTGTTATTAATTGATGGTATGTTTGCCACAAATACGGCTTGAAATAAACACTATGAAGGCTACTTCGTGTATGTTACGTCTTGTTCAATGAACTGTCACTATTTTAAAGCTAATTGGCGGGAAAAAAAACTGTTTTGACGGAAAACCAACGGTCTACCACGGTCTACTATCAGAACAAAAGGAATTATGTAAATAATCTTTTGTTTACATGGTAGACCGTGGTAGACCGTTGAATTCTTCATGGATATGAATCTGCTGGACATTGTGATGATCGTTCACTCAATTTCGGCCAAAAATAAGCTTAGAGAAGCATTTTGGGCACAGTGGAATGTCTTTCTGCACCTCTGCGGGAATCTGATAGCTAAAATTGAATACTTGTCATCGCACAGACAGTGTCTCAGTTTCTCGCTAGTCATTTACATCATCCCCGAACAAAGTGAGGGAAATATTTACGACGCTAATGCAGCATAGTCGGCTCATTTGAAGACTCCAAGCGCGTTGCCATCTCGAAATCTAATGTTCGTGTGTGTGTGTGTGTTTGTGTGTGCGATGCGACCTTTTTATGTCCAAATAAGGCAATGACGTAATTATTATCGACTAGCCACCGCCATGTTTTTAAGAAAGATTTGAACGAAGCAACAATTGTGCGTAACTGCGTTCACAAAAATGAATTTAAAAGCTAGAAAACTTGAAACAGAACGGTCTCGCGAAGCTCGTCTTCAAAAGAGAAGCGAACAGGCACTTCAAGAGCGAAAGCGGACCGAAGAGAGGACTCCGCAAAGACAACAGCGAATGAATGCCGACCAAAAGCGACATGAACAGAAGCGGGCAACACAGACAACTCCGCAAAAAGAACAGCGCTTGAAAGCAAATCGGGACCTTCAGGAGAAAAAGCGGGCCGAAGAGAAGACTCCGCAAAGACAACAGCGCATGAATGCCGACCAAAAGCGACATGAACAGAAGCGGGTAACACAGACAACTCCGCAAAGGGAACAGCGCTTGAAAGCAAATCGGGAGCTTCAGACGCCGTTTTGTGTTAAACTCAGATACTTATTTAGAAAGGACAAGCAACAAAGGTTAGTCAGTGGAAACCGAACAATCACCGTGACAAATATATTGTATCCCGTATAGTATGTAACTCGATCACTTCAAGAATGTATTAAAATCTGTATGCTGATCATTTTCCCTCGAAGGATTGTTTTACTACGCTTCTGTCGCCAGTTTCGGCTACCGTATTCGCTCAGAGCAATCGGAACTTGGAGTCTTGAATGATTTAGTCAGATCAGTGTCTTATTTTTCTGTAATCTGACACGCGGTGATTGCAGCGAGAATCGTTCACAAGCCTTTAGAAGTATGACTGGGTCTGAAGCCCGTGTATAATTTGAAGTAAACTGTTCAAGTTTTGCTTTGATTCTGGGAGAAATCTTGCTGTTTTGAGTGGGTTCACATACAAAACAATTCGAGCCTATTAAATATGCATGTCTGAATCTGGTGCATGCAGTCCAGAGTAAAAACAAATCGCACAGGAAGCCTATTTAATTGTACTGCCTATGAATTCAAAATTGGAAAATCAGTGTTCCTTTTTTCCCGTACTATGACGGCCGACCAACTTCAAACTTTGAGTATTAAATTTTGAGAACGTGCTTGGCAGACTGTATGAATTAATTTGACGTGCCGACCGTGGGAAATACGTACTTCGTCACGCAATCGATTCTTTTTTCAACGCAAAAGTATAACACACACCATTCTTTTTCTCCTTCCTTTGCGTGTAGCACTTGAGTTCGAAGAAACAATTGAGTTAACATTTCGGTAACTAAACAAAGGCTACTCTTGTTGGGAGTTACCAAAATAAAAGTCCCATCAATGGCAGAGTGAGGGGGTATCTGTGATTATCGTATTTCTAGTTATTTATGTGTCTGATTTAATTCAGATGCCTGTCCAATGGGCGATGATGTGCTTGGTTCAGATGGAAATTTTTGACCGTCATCCCAACCCTCTAGTTCATATAAATACGGTTGAATGTCTTCCATGTCTCGTTTCTGTGATATTCTGATGCACTCAGATAACGATTGAATTGCCTAAACGATGTATAAACTCAGCGAGAATGTTTGAAAACAGGTGAAAACCCCAGGTTTATATAGCACACAAATTATAATTTAAAAAGGTGCATTAGTACTGAGTGTGATTTCTTTCCCTAAAATTGTTTAGGTGTTAACCTGCTTTCGCGCGTAAACAGAGTCACGCCTGCTCTTACGCACGTATACCTTACAGCCCATTTTAGGCCTAAAGTGAGGGCCGATCACGTAAAGACTGCATCAACTGTTCCAGAATTGTTACTGAAAACCAGAAAATGACATGACGTGCATCCCTGAACTTTCACATCAATGGACAGTGAGTAAAGTAAGGTTTAATAAGACGGATACCCAGCTGTGACAATTATGTGCGTTTAAAAACATTCAATTTACAAAGGAATTTCCTTGCCAAATCTCGAAAACTGCCGTTGTAACACATTTCTAACTGTTGTGCAAACGGTAGTCGGACCATGCGTACGTTCTGCAAATTCTATGCAGATACCTCAGATATTCACAGAGAAATAGCACATTAACCACTTCAGACAATCAAATGCAAAATGGTTGAGACACTCGCAGGAAAAGACCCACTCTTCTCTTCTATTCCCTCGCTCTCATCTGGATTTTATTTGACAGCATCTTCCCCCCCCCTCCCCCGTTTCAATGTTGAGTATCCAGTGTCATATAACGAGATTTCAGTCCCGAACAACATTGAGATGGGGGGAGGGGGAAGAAATCAACAAAACTTAAAAGCCGATAAATTGCTCAAAATATGCAGTGTCTCAACTACTTTTGCATTTGATTGTAGGTCAAAACTAAAATAGTGTTGATACATGGCGAAGCTCAGGTCAAGTTTGTAGTCCTTTTTACAGTGGACAACTTTATCCGTGGCGGTTGTTTACTTTGGGCGACTCAACTCTGTTTTTCCTTCCCTGACAAAGTATCCAGTACCTTCTCCCTTCGATGACAGAGCTTTGTATCTGCAGAGTTTTATGTGGCTTCAAATGGCACTGCACTAAATATTATGATTTCGCTATTTCCGGTTCAACTTGTGATGTCATGGATCGAAATCAGCGTTTCACCGGAAGCTCAAATATTTCACTTTTCCATGCCTTTTTTATAACATACTAAGTGCCTATTTCGCCTCCAAATTTACGTTTTGGGGTCATTTGAGACTTGAACTTCATGGAAATGTTAACAGAAAAAGAAGCGATCAGGTGGTTTACATGTCCTTTAATATAATGATGTATGTACCATGTGCAGTTGAAGAGGCAGTTGGTTGATGATGTTCCAGAGAACTGTGTTCTGGTGAATAGAAGAAATTTTAAAGTGTTATGTAAGTATCAAAATGTCACAAGTTATCTTTTGGTTGTAGTACCCAAATGTGTTCTTTGTTTTGAAAGGGTTGCTTTACAAAATACCTTGGGGGGGGGGGGGGGGGAGTGTTTTTGTATATATAAGTCACATAGGTTTTTGCCTGGTATTTGTGTTGCGCTTAACTTGGTTATTTTTTTTCTTAGTAAATAAGGTTGCCCATGTTTGGTTTTTTGGTTTTTAATTTTTGAAGTTGTGATGGAATAGTATATGTACATACCAGTATGTTGAGGGGAAGAAACAACAGGTTGTGGATGATATCGAGGTTGAGAAGTGTGTTCTGGGAAATAGCAAAAAATTAAAATGTTATTGATATGAGAATAGTATGATTAGGTCATGCAGTTACGTAAGAAGGTTGTTGCCTAAAGGTAAATGTTACGATTGTGGGAAGTTTTGTGAATTCACTTTATTTGAGAAATGAACTTACTTAATTTAATCTTAATCTTAACTTACTTAACCTTTTTTCTTGTTACACTGGGTGAATGAGAAGTTGATTTCTTTTTTTCAAAGTAATCTGAAATTTATATTAAAGAAAGGTTGAATTTTGTTTGAATGAGTTACTTGGTATGTATGTGTATTTTAGATTTCATTTGGGACATTAGATTTGATGTGCTTTACGTATAAGAAAAACTTTCTGGAAATGAGTGATGTGACAACAATTTGAAAAATAGTTACCTTTTTTCCATTGTTCATTGCTTGAGCTGCTGACGTTTGCTGAAAGGAAAAAAGAGATAAAAATTTCAATTGAAAAGTTATTTGTGTAGATGTTGTTAGAGAAGCATGTGCGTGGTTGAGGTGTTTTGATGAAGACAATGATTAACACTGAGATTGTGTTGGATGTATATTATTAAAATTTGCAGTGTTGTGTTTATACAGGGAGTTGTTGATACGATTTTCAATGTGATTTTAGTGGCAATTTTGAAATGATTTTAAATACATCTGACAAACGCATTATGTAGGTGATGTGATGAGTCTGTACTCTTGTTTACCTTGTTCAGGGTTACTACTGAGGGCAATATTTTACTTTAAAATAAAATTACAGGTTTCATTTTTATTGCAATGTTTTGAAATATATATTAAAGAAAGGTTGAATTTTGTTTGAATGGGTGACTCGGTATGCATGTGTATTTTAGATTTCATTTGGGACATTAGATTTAATGTGCTTTACGTATAAGAAAAACTTTCTGGGAAATGGGTGATATGATAACAGTTTGAAAAATATTTGCCTTTTTTCCGTTGTTCATTGCTTGAGCTCCTTACTTTTGCTGAAAGGAAAAACAAATAATTTGAATTGAAAAGTTATTTGTCTAGATGTTGTTAGAGAAGTATGTGCTTGATTGAGGTTTTTTGATGAAGACAATGATTAACAATGAGATTGTGTTGGAGGTATATCATTAAAATGTGCAGAGCTGTTTAGACAGGGAATTGTTCAATGGCCAGAAATTTCAGACGTTCGGTTGCGCCATCTTGGAAAAGGTATGAGGTTTCACACTGAGAGCTGTTCAAGAAATAAGAAAGAAATGTATGGGATCTGATAATAAATTGCGCTTTTTGCTTAACTGAAGCATGTTTCTAAAAATGTTTGGGCAGCATTTGGAAGTGGAAAGCTTCGTGAATGCAATAGTATATAAAAAAGTTATTTCGGTTAAAATTCGATTTTTACTTTTTGGAATTTAAAATTTAGGCCGACGTAAGAAGGGATCGATGGGAGAATATGTTCAAAACCGGCTAATGTCAGATTTTCAGCTGTATTTAATAGAACATTGGGTACAACACAAAATGTTTACTCTACCTGCTAGTTGAAAAATTGAACATTTTCTGTGAAGCTTCGGTCAGTTTGCTGGAGCAAATTCGATGTGTACTTTTTGTGTTTGAATTTGCATTTCACAGTCAGCTGCAGCGGATGGCTCGGTTCCAATGCAGGGGATCCCATGAAATAGCTGACTTCGGATGTTGATATTTTGGGCTAGAAAGCTCCAAATTGCATGAACATTGCATCAGATGAAAGCTAATTTCAACTGGCTCGGTCAGCGGCACATCTCCTAAATGTAGCAGTCTCTTTGAACGGGAGAAGCCCATCCCTTCCCCACCCCACTGAGGCAAAATATGAATGGTGCATCATTATACCGCAGGCCGGTGGGAAAGACTGGAAGCAATTGTATACGCAAAATGTTTGGAATTTCTGGCTAAGTGATACAATTTTTGATGAAATTTTAGTGGCGATTGTCAAGTGATTTGAAATTGACTATTGGTTTTGGTTCCAATTTTCTAGTATGCACAGGTGTATAGTGAGGTAAAATGTGTAAGGCGTTGATATATCTGACAAATGCGTTATGCATGTTGGTGATGTGATAAGTGTGTACCCTTGTTTATCTTGTTTAGGGTTACTATTGAGGTCAATATTTTAATTTAAAATAACATTGAAAGTTTCATTTTTATTGGAATGTTGGACTGGTTTTTCACGTTGAGTATATTGTTATTTTATCCCCGAACGAAGTGAGGGAAATATTTACGACGCTAATGCAGCATAGTCGGCTCATCTGAAGACTCCAAGCGCGTCGCCATCTCGAAATCTAATGTTCGTGGGTTTGTGTGTGTGTTTGTTTGATGCGACCTTTTTAGGCCAGGTGCCTAAGGCAATGTCCAAATAAGGCAATGACGTAATCATTAACGACTAGCCACCGCCATGTTTTTAAGAAAGATTTGAACGAAGCAACAATTGTACGTAACTGCGTTCACGAAAATGAATTTGAAAGCTAGAAAACTTGAAACAGAACGGTCTCGCGAAGCTCGTCTTCAAAAGAGAAGCGAACAGGCACTTCAAGAGCAAAAGCGGACCGAAGAGAAGACTCCGCAAAGACAACAGCGCATGAATGCCGACTAAAAGTGACATGAACAGAAGCGGGCAACACAGACAACTCCGCAAAAAGAACAGCGCTTGAAAGCGAATCGGGACCTTCAGGAGAAAAAGCGGGCCGAAGAGAAGACTCCGCAAAGACAACAGCGCATGAATGCCGACCAAAAGCGACATGAACAGAAGCGGGTAACACAGACAACTCCGCAAAGGGAACAGCGCTTGAAAGCAAATCGGGAGCTTCAGACGCCGTTTTGTGTTAAACTCAGATACTTATTTAGAAAGGACAAGCAACAAAGGTTAGTCAGTGGAAACCGAACATTCACCGTGACAAATATATTGTATCCCGTATAGCTTGTAACTTGATCACTTCAAGAATGTATTAAAATCTGTATGCTGATCATTTTCCCTCGAAGTATTGTTTTACTACACTTCTGTCGCCAGTTTCGGCTACCGTATTCGCTCAGAGCAATCGGAACTTGGAGTCTTGAATGATTTAGTCAGATGTCTTATTTTTCTGTAATCTGACACGCGGTGATTGCAGCGAGAATCGTTCACAAGCCCTTAGAAGTATTACTGGGTCTGAAGCCCGTGTATAATTTGAAGTGAACTGTTCAAGTTTTGTGTGGTTAGTTAAGTGGCTAGTTAAGAAACGCAATTTAATAGAGATGATGAGTTACAGCGATAAAATCAGATTGTTCAAAACATAATGCTGGTAAAAATAAACGTTGAGAAAATGGTTTCAAAAGTAAAGATGGCACTAGTTGGAAGTAAGCGCATAGTTTGATGACTTGATGTACAATATGCGGCTGCGACCATGGAATTTTGGCGTGGGCATCGACCAGGTCAAAATAAATGTCGAGCGCTTCTCGGGTGGTAGGAAAACAGGAACAGATAATGTTGCCATTATGATGGGTGTTAAAGCCCAAGCAAGTGTTGTACAATAAGCAAAGTTTTCAATGGGAAAGCAAGTTCCAAACAAATTCCCCACGTAACTTTCACTATATTGCATCTCATACTGCGTTTCATATATTGTAATCTTTTCAGGTAGATCAGTCACCAACAAAAGATAGTTATCTGATGATTGCAAAAGAGTGGAATTAAGACTGTTCCCAGCATTCTTAATTTCAACTAAATCCTCTGATAAACAAATGAAGTTTGTGTGGCTAAATATGAGAGCCGATAACGACATAGCTACACATTGTCTGCCAGCATTATCTACGAATATTGCAACATTACCTTGGCTGTATGGTGCAATGATTGTTTTGTTTGGATCGACAACTGGAGGATCGGGATTTTTTTACTATATCCCTTGACAGAGAAAACGCATTGTAATTGCTTGTTCAGTCCACAATCCTTTCTCTCTGGTATCCCAGTCATGTTGGAACTTAAGTGTGACTTTGCCCATTGGAAAATCTCGCTGCTTGTTCCACCAGATAGGGTCTGTGGTGGTTGTGACAAATAATCCAAGATCCGTGATATGTATTTTACAATTCGGCCCTCTTTTGCCGATTTGCATATCTGTTTGCCCCACTGGTACGATGGATTATTGCTCGCTCGACAAACTTTGCTTCCCTTTTTTACTCTTATGAGTTCATGGAAGTGATTCATCCTGTGTGATGCTTTTGCTTTGTAGAACTTCTAATGCCATAGTAAGCCACTTGCCTTCCAATCCGTCACCGCATTTGCCTTCATCTAACACAAGAGCTGTGTGCTCATCTTCTTAAGTCAAACAAGCTACACCTCCACCTCTGCAAATTCCTTCGTGACTAATAAAGCCTTGTCAACAACTTTGTTGCCCTCTTTTGCAATGAACTCTGCCAGGCTGGTATTTCCTTCTAGGTTTTGCTGCATTGATAAACACACCAGTTCCACACCAGTTCCAGCCTTCTTTGCTTGAATGACAGAAAAACAAAAAAACAATCAAATACAATCATCTTTCATCTTATTTCTTTATTATCTTTTCTATTTATTACAATCAAGTACAATCAACTATCTCTTTTCTATTTATTACAATCAAGTACAATCAACTAATAGTATGGTGCAGCCGGAGTAGGTGCACCTCTCAAACCAAAACCATTATAGCCGGTAGGCATTGTCCAATTCTTATTCCCTTCTGTCCTATTCTTAGTTACGTACTTCTCAGGTGCCCAGTACCTTAACTGGTTCCTCTTCACTGTTATGCTACAGTGGTAGTTAGCCAAAAAACTCATAGAATACTTATGTACCTTATTATCCGTTTGCAAAAACGGCATCAACTTTAACAAATAGTATGGCTTACAACTATTATATGGTATTCCACTCTTTAGATCTTACCCATGCACACTGAAGTTTGGTGCGATTCTGCCACTCACTAAATTAGGTGCATTGGGTACCTGCGCTGGATTCTGCATCATATCCATACCCCTGTGTGGTACCCCATAATGGTAGTTCTGGTTCAATCCTGATGTACTCTTGGTCGACCTCACGAAACTCGCTCCTTCCTCGATCGTACCATAATCTTCATCCTCGTCACTGTCTATATCTTCGTATACCACCCCTTGACTATCACTCTGTTCGAAACTCATTTTCTTCTTACATACCCCTTCTACTGTGAAACTCCTATCGTTCTCAATCGCTTTCCTGCTTTTCTTCTTTTCCTCTATTCTTAGTATAATGCATCCATTGTTCTGCTACCCCCCTCTGCTGCTGGTGCATTTATCCCCCCAATCTGCTGTGACAACGGTACGATTCCGTACAATGGTTCTAGTGGATGCAAATTCCCACTTGCTTGAAACTTATGAAAAGTAGTATATGGTCCCAACCCATGTCCTGGTTGCCCTAGTACGACACTTGCATTCCTCTGTGTGAGCTTAGCTGATACCCCTAACCAAATATGTGGATTAATCTCATCTGACGAAATCGGTGCTCCCATGATATAATAATTATCATCTCCCTCCCAGGTCATGTGTATGGGGTCTGTCCCACAATGGTATACCTTCCATTGATCACTATTCATCAAATTCCAATCTTCCTCTAACATATTCCCCCATTGCTGCGGTACAATTGTCCTGTCTACCCCTTGCTGGCCATCATAGCGCATTGCTACCCACCGTAGTTCTGATTTATATTAAATCTAAACTCTGGTAGTGTTGCATCTTCTCTACCCATTGGAAAGTTATGCTGCCCATAACCATTCAACTCTTCCCCTCTATTCACAGGTACAGGTGGTAACATTCCTTTATTATCTTGGTAAGTTAGAAAAAATGGCTGGTTACTAGGTGTAGTAGTTAAATCAATCACACCCGATGCGGTGCTTACTCCATCAATGCTACGAAATTACTCATAATCACTCCCCCTCCATTAAACTTAAAATGTCCCCCCAAGTTCCATATGGTACTTTTGTCACTTGGTCTGAGGTACTTGTTCAGGGTCAGGTAAGGCAGCAAACTCCATCCGGTATTCACATTGTACCCCCATCCTTCTCCGCTCTCGCTTGCCACGATGCTTGGTCCTCCTTGAACTGTACCAGCGTTTACAATATAATGAATATATGTTTTACTAAAGTTCAAATATACAAAGTCATGCTGGTTCTTGTTAAACTGGCTTGGCATTACGATCCCTCCTGGTGCTCCTTCACTCTGCTCTCCTAGCTCTTCTGTATTATCTGCTCTCATAGTCTTTCCTGTTGCCAATCGTTTCGCCTTGTTTAAATCTACTCCGGTTAAATGTTTAAGCATATCTCCACTCACCCCACTGATCGCTCTGCTCACTCCTTCGGCAGTTATCGAACTCAGGTCAATTCCATTTAGTCCATGAGCCCTCGCTTGTTTCTTCTTCAATTCCTTCTATATCAATCTCTTCCTCCTCTGATATCTCTGAAGCTGCCGCTATTGAAGACTCTGAGCTCTCCTTGCTTGTCCCTGACTGTACACTGGATGCTGGCTCCGATGAACTCTCCGCTTTCGAGCTTGAATCGCTTTCTGAGCTCGTGCTCGAGGTAGGCTTTGTATGCTTCTGTTGGCAATCCAATTCGTCTCCAGATCTCTTCACCCCAACTCTCAGCCATTCGTCTAGAATAGTCTTCCACGCACTCGGGTGGATCTCTCCATTGTAATCTCTCAGCCAACCTTTTGTAGTCACATGCAGTATCACACATCTGTTCTCGGCGATACTGGCAACGGCACCTATATATACATTGGAGAAAATTGTTATAGGATGGATAAGAATATAAATCATGCCAACAAATACCCGAAGGTGACAAAAGCTAAAAAGTTAAATAAATAAGTGGCTAGTTTAGTAAACATAACTTAATAGAGATGATGAGTTACAGCAATAAAATCAGATTGTTCAAAACATAATGCTGGTAAAAATAAACGTTGAGAAAATGGTTTCAAAAGTAAAAATGGCGCTATTTGGAAGTAAGCGCATAGTTCGATGACTTGATGTACAATATGCGGCTGTGACCATGGAATTTTGGTGTGGGCATTGACCAGGTCAAAATAAATGTTGAGCGCTTCTCGGGTGGTAGGAAAACGGGAACAGATAATGTTGCCATTATGATGGGTGTTACAGCTAGAGCAATAGGTCATTGGGGTAGATAGGTAGGCTTTATAATAGTCATTGATGTCTTGAAGTTGAATATATTTGACATCAGGAAAAATAAAGATGATGGGCATTATTGCGATGTAGTACACCGGCTGCAGTCTTCACAAGTGGGTTGCAGTTGATTCAGGGAAAGTGGTTACGTCTGAAGAAGAATAGTAGAACCATCATCGTATAACTAAATAAAGCCTATTTTGTGAGGCTTGCGAGTTGTTGAAGTACATCTTGAATTACCATGAGTCGCACGAGGGAAGTAAATGCGTTATAACGGCAGTGGAGTGTTTTGAGAGAAAGTCTTGTAGTAAACTGTGATTAAATTTTCCACGAGTTTTGAATTGATTAATTTTAGGGTTGTTTTTACGAAACAGACTAAACACCTCTGTGTGATACGGTTGCCTGTTATGGCGATGGTGGTAAGAGGACGTTAAAAACATTTTTTTCGCGAACAGTGATGCGTTTACAGGTGTTAAGTGTTCAAGAGGTACAAGGGAATAAAGAAGTTTAATAATTGTGTGGGGTAAATTACTCAGCTGGAATAAGAACTGTATTCTAACAAATTTGAGAAAGGCGATAAACACAATATATGATTAATAACGATGTTTACATGGTTTAATGGTTTAGATGCAATTAGGTTTAAATATAGTTTTGGCTTTGCGAGGCAGTTTCCAATTGACAAAACAGTTTTGTGAAGGCAAGAAAACATATTTAGCAACTTTTTATCATTTGATTTTAACAACTTTTTACTAAAGGTACATCATCAGATCGTGAACATACACATAAGATAGGAGTATGAGAGCCACAATCCTTGTACAGTACGAAGTAATTGATTTATGGTGAATAATATTGTGGAATTTATTACTTGATAATGGGACAAAAAAAATTCCATAAAAAAGAACTATTGTTCAGTGTTTATAAAGAGAAATATTTACGATCTACATGCTTTATTTCTGTGTGTATTGTGTATTGTGTGTTAGTTTCCTACAATTTGTTCTTCAGTATGGAATTGGAGAAATGCCTGTTTTCTGTTAGACAGATGTGTACACCTTTAATTTCAAATGTAATCGCAGGTAAGTGTACATTTTAAGTCTTGAAATACTCCAATAAATTGCCAACTGAAAAAAATTCAATTAATACACATTTTCCTTCAGGATGTTCCATTCCAAAAATATCTCTACTGTGAGAATCAAATACTTTAAACCTGCCACCTGGCAAACAAAATACAGCTACAGTACTACACCCTATTGTCAGAATAAAACATTTGAAATCCTGTCTGAGCAAAGAATTAAAAGCCCAAGCAAGTGTTGTACAATAAGGAAAGTTTTCAATGGGAAAGCAAGTTCCAAACAAATTCCCCGCGTAACTTTCGCTATATTGCATCTCATACTACGTTTCATATATTGTAATCTTTTCAGGTAAATCAGTCAACAACAAAAAATAGTTATCTGATGATTGCAAAAGAGTGGAATAAAGACTGTTCCCAGCATTCATAATTTCAACTAAATCCTCTGATAAACAAATGAAGTTTGTGTGGCTAAATATGAGAGCCGATAACGACATAGCTACACATTGTCTGCCAGCATTATCTACGAATATTGCAACATTTCCTTGGCTGTACGGTGCAATGATCGTTTTGTTTGAATCGACAACTGGAGGATCGGGTTTTTTTACTATATCCCTTGACAGAGAAAACGCATTGTAATTGCTTGTTCAGTCCACAATCCTTTCTCTCTGGTATCCCAGTCATGTTTGAACTTAAGTGTGACTTTGCCCATTGGACAATCTCGCTGCTTGTTCCACCAGATAGGGTCTGTGGTGGTTGTGACAAATAATCCAAGATCCGTGATATGAATTTTACAATTCGGCAATCTTACTTTTGCCAATTTGCATATCCGTTTGCCCCACTGGTACGATGGATGATTGCTCGCTCAACGAACTTTGCTTCCCTTTTTTACTCTTATGAGTACATGGAAGTGATTCATCCTGTGTGATGCTTTTGCTTTGTAGAACTTCTAATGCCGTAGTAAGCCACTTGCCTTCCAATCCGTCACCGCATTTGCCTTGTTTAATCTCACACAAGAGCTCTGTGTTCATCTTCTTAAGTCAAACAAGCTACACCTCCACCTCTGCAAATTCCTTCATGACTAATAAAGCCTTGTCAACAACTTTGTTGCCCTCTTTTGCAATGAACTCTGCCAGGCTGGTATTTCCTTCTAGGTTTTGCTGCATTGATAAACACACCAGTTCCACACCAGTTCCAGCCTTCTTTGCTTGAATGATCTGAAAAAAAAAAAAAAAAAAAAATCAAATACAATCATCTTTCATCTTATTTCTTTATTATCTTTTCTATTTATTGCAATCAAGTACAATCGACTAATAGTATGGTGCAGCCGGAGTAGGTGCACCTCTCAAACCAAAACCATTATAGCTGGTAGGCATTGTCCAATTCTTATTCCCTTCTGTCCTATTCTTAGTTACGTACTTCTCAGGTGCCCAGTACCTTAACTTCTTGATTAAGACCGAACTGGAGACTTCACCTGGATTTTACAGTTCGATCGATTGAGCTTTTTAGCACCTTTTAACCACACCGTTGGCTAAAATCAATACTTGTGTGGCTTCAGTGCTATATTTTCCAGTGAGGATAGATCTATAGCGTTTCTCATTCACGAGTTGGCTCACAGGAGCCTTTGATTAAAACTGAATTTTGGCAACCAAAGTATAAGATTAAAGTAGTATATAGGTATAAAAGAAACAATTCCCAGTTGGCTGCAAACAAGTCATTCAAAATATGGTCAAAAAGGATACAAACGCACAAGCTAAAGTAGTCATGAGAAGGATGAAGAGGGATCGATTTTCGTGAATCACAACAGATGCCACTTTGTCTAGGACTCCTAGAGCTTGTGTGGAAAAAGAAAAGGCAAAAACTAAGTTTAATTTGAGAGCTGAAATTAAATACTCGCCATCAGACAAGCTGACTCCAGCATCAACATAAAGTCATACCATGAAGTTATCTACTGTGACTTATGAAAGTCAACGAGGAATATGGATACAGCCTCTTCAGTACCGACTCAAGCAAATGAACCACACATTGGATTTGAAAAGGGATTTAATGTGTTCAGCTGGTATGAACCGAAAATTTTACGGGAGTTTGCAGGTCCGACGATTGTCATCTTTCTATACTTTCCATGTCACTTGTCTAAGGCTTCTTTCACTGTGTGCGAAAATGGCTGCACATTAATTCCATTTCTTTGTAGTACTTGCTTGCCAGATTCAATCCATAATGCATTGCATTGTGGCAGGCAATTTGCATGTTCAGCCTCCCTGATAATTTCTTGGAGCTTCTGATGTTGTTTATTGTTCCCAATGGCAGTTGTTGCAACTGATAGCCATTTCTGACATAACGCCGAACTGTGAACCATGTGAACAGAAACGAAACAAAAACTAAATACATAATGAAATAACGTAACTAAAGGAAAGCAGGAAATGAACTAAAAAGCATGATTTCTTCCATTCGCAATGGATTAGTAGATTTGCAGTCGACAAAACAAAACAAACAAAAAACTGGGCCTTAAAGCCTACAAAAAGACCAAGAAGTAGAAAGCATGGCCATGCAAAAGAGAGTCTAAAACAAACCACTTCCAGAGGAAGTCATGCAACTAATAGCAGTTACATTTTTATTTGGTTTTTGCTGGAGTAAGACAAACGATCATGGGCCATAGTCATCTACCATGCAGTGTTTAAGACTTTGGCCACCACTTTTGGTCTCTGATTGAGAACAAACTCAGCAATTTCGATTTTCCCTTCTCGTTTTGGTTGTCTGCTAGAGAGTACAGTTCTGATAGATGTTGTTTTCTTACTGGGTCAGAGCTTATCCATTATAGAGTGGTAAAGTGATTAATCACAAAAATGATTTTTCACACATTTATTTCATTATGTGGTTTGAAAGTTTGAATGAAAAACTGCAAAATTATGTCCTACCTTACCACTCTATAATGAAACTACACTTCCAAGGAGGACAGCAGCCCTGACAGCATCATTTTATAGGCTGCCATCCTCCTTTCTTCCGGTGTTTTTTCTTTTCTCTTCGCTTTTTTTTCTTTCTGTGCCTTGTTACGTTTCCGACAATTTTCTTTATTATCGGAACAAATACTGTCCGATTTGGACCGATTGCAATGAAGCATCGGGAACACTGTGGTCCTTTTCAAAGAGGAACACTGATCCTGACCAGTTTTCATTCGAACTAGACAACTAAATTTGCTCCTGTAAACTATTTGTCCATACTTTTCTGCAGATTCAGAAAGGGAAAGCAGTCTTCATAATCAGTCAAAATATAAAAAAAAAGTTAAGACAGGCCTAAATAAAACATTAAATCTGCTTTGCACGTGCAGTGGCAACAACCATTAAAGCAGAGTATTTCTTTTTCTTCTTTTTCATCTTGACGTGGCTGATGCACTCTTTTGCATGTATTCGGCAAGCTCACGCTCTTTCTTTGCCAGCCACGGGTTCTGGAATGCAGTCTTGGCTTTGGCCGTTCTCTCTTCTTGGCGCATCGCCTCTTTCTTCTCGTGCACTTTTCTCAGCAGCGGCAACAGCAGCGGAGCGTCCGGGTCGTTAATCACGTCCTCTTCGCCATGTTCCAAGACGCCCAGCTCTATTAGTTTGCACCTGGTTCCTTCTAAGCGGCGTCGCCTTCGTTCCAGGAGTCGCCTCCACTTCCTCTGCCTGCTCGAAGAGGTGGCCCAACTGACGACAGCGCAAGGATCTGGGCTCCGCCTCCTTGATCATCGTCTTTAATCGGGAGATGGTGGTGTCTTCCTCTTCGCTCTCATTGCCCTCCTTGTGGTCGGAGTCTTGAGCATCAACGTGCTGCTCGCTCTCACTTTTGCTCTCGGTGTTGAGAGTCACCGTCATTATCTTGGCCAATTCGCTCTTGTGGAGGCCTTCGGCAAGGACCTCGCTGTCAGAGTCTGGCAGCGTCGCCTGGGACTGGGTCGTTCTTCTTGCCTCCACAATCTGTGTGGCCCACACGATGCAGTCCATTGCATGCGTGCTCAACCAGCGGTTGGCACCTGGCACAACTCGGGGCAAACTTTTCATGTAGTACTTATTGAGACGTTTGCCAATTGCATCATTGTTCTCTGCGCCGAAATTGGGGTCTACCTGGAACGTCATGAACATCGGCACACGGCTCAGGAACCCCTCGGGATTCTTCCATTTTGTGTCATTGCATATGTAGCCCCCTTGAGTCAGCATCTTCCAGTCAATGGGGTTCATTAGTCCAACGAATGCTTCATCCAAGAATATTACCTCGGTGCTCGGGGTGATCATTGCCTTGTTGAAAGCCTTTTGGTTCACAGGCACAATCTGGAAGACCGGGGCAAAGAGGCTTGTCTTGCTGCTGTTGGCTTCACCAATCAAGCATGGCACAGGCTGCTTGTGTTCTTTGGGGTGAAACAGGCCAAGGAAGTCATCGCAAAACCGGCCGACATCTTCGTCTTCCAGGCTGTTGCGTAGAATGTTCTCGAAGTACCTCGGCTCCGGTTCCTTGGATCGTTCATATGGAACGAAGGCTCTTGGGGATGTTTTCCCCACATCAGTCTCGTGTAACGCCCGTCCTTTAAAAGACCACAGCCAGCCGTTGTTCACGTCCACCAGGTCTTGATTGATTGTCAATTGGCGGATGACGCAGTTGTCTGGATCACTAAGGATGGGCAAAACACGCGTTATGTTTGACCAGACGATCCTTAAAGGAGTCGTTGCCCATCAGCGAGTGAAGAAAGGTCCTCACACTGCACATGTGTGTGAAGGAGTACTTGGCACTGGCGACCTTCTTGTAGATGTCACCACGGTGAAGCGCGTAGCCTAGCTTTTTCATAAGCAGTTCAATGTCGTGGCAAAGCACAGTGACGGGTGACGACAACAGGGGTTTCACTGGAGCTTCAGGTGTCGTACCGGCGTTGTCGCTATCCGACTGCAGGTCGTCGTCGATGTGCAGGCCAGCTGTTTTCAGTGCTGCCAGAGCCTCACACAGGGGTTGGCGGAGGGAATGACGTGCTACCACCAGGCGAACAACATTCTCCGAGGCGTCCGTTTCATCATCGGAATCTAAGTCAGCAGCTTCGCCCTCTGTAACAGATGCCTCGAGGTTTCTGCAACGATAGTTTGAAACAGCGATCAGTTAATTGTCGAGGCAAAAAAATTTATCATCATCATCGTTACTATTCATGGACAGTTTAAACTAATGGGAGCGTGGTCAGAATCCTAGGTGTGCATATGTGCCTCGAATAATCGACTCACCTTAAACAATGTCTGTAAGATGACGACACGAGCTGCATCATGCAGGGATTTTTGTGATCTTTAACCACCTGGCATAGCTTGTTCAGAGTCACTGTGACCCTTGCTGCTGGTTCTTGAAAAAGTCACTTCCACATCACATCTCAGCAGGGCTTCCTGGATGGACTGCGTGCTTGCGAATGCACCATTCTTCGTTTGACATGCAATCCAGTAAGAAACCGATGGAATCAATTTCTTATCGTTGCTGAGAACAACATTTGACCCTTGGCTAAGAACGGCGTTCTCCATCCCTTCGTCCTCCTCGTCCTCTACGGAATCGTCTTGGAGTCTCTTTCGCTTTTTCTGGCCACCCTTGTTGGCACTATACTTGGCCGTGCTAATCGCCGAAAAGAAAAACGAAACATCTGGAAGGTCTCCGAGTGCCCGGTCACACTGGTCTCTCTTTTCGCAAATGAATTTCCACCCTTGGGCGTTGTCTTTGCCGGAAACCCGCCAAACACACTTGACCGCGATCACAGAACACGTGTTCTGAACGATTGGAAGAACTTTACACTGCAGCAAGTCTCGAAGTCTCTTGCTGTTAAGCTGGCTGCAAGGTCGCGACATCACTACTCGAGATCCAGATGAGACTGAGAGGTTGAGCTTTGAAATGCTACCTTTTTTATATGTGTGCCGATGACTTCATTTGCACGACAAAGAGTAAACCAGTTTGAGCCCGGTTTTGACCAGTTCAACTGTCAAACGTATAACAGAATTATCATCATTTTTGTCAAAGAGTCATTTTCATTCCCCTGAGCAGTGGATATGCAATAATAGTTGACTTGGTACGTACCGTTGGGAATGTCATCGATATTCGGCCCAACCAGCCTCCGAGGCATTCCAGGGCACTCTTTTGAGTAAAATCCCAAAGTGGCGGGACCATATGTTATTGCTTTGTCTCATTCAATCAGATTGTCGTACTTGAAATTCAAATTGAATGTGTGCACCCGAAAATACGCCACACCCGTCATACCTGCCATCTTATGTGAACGAGTGACACTCAATTATACACCCTGTCCACCCTGAACACAACAACTTGCTTTGAAAAGAATCATTTTCATTCCCCTGAGTAGCTGGTCTGGGCATTCCAGGACACTCTTATGTGTAAAATCTCAAAGTGGCGGGACCATATGGTATTGCTTTGTCTCATTCGATCAGATTGTCGTACTTGAAATTCAAATTGAATGTGTGCACCTGAAAATACGCCACACCCGTCATACCTGCCATCTTATGTGAACGAGTGACACTCAATTATACACCCTGTCCACCCTGAACACAACAACTTGCTTTGAAAAGAATCATTTTCATTCCCCTGAGTAGCTGGTCTGGGCATTCCAGGACACTCTTATGTGTAAAATCTCAAAGTGGCGGGACCATATGTTATTGCTTTGTCTCATTCGATCAGATCGTAGTACTTCAAATTCAAATTGAAAGTGCGCACCCAAAATTATGCCACACCCGTCATATCCGCCATACACACCATCTTGTGTGGACAAGTGACATTCAGGTGAACTCCGTGTCCAGGCTGAACACATGTACTTGGTCTTGCTTGATGGCGGGTATTGCGTGAATAGCAGGCATGGCGTGTGTGGCCATCTGTTCACTTGAAAACATTTCTCTAATAAATATTGTCATTATTATTATTATTATTATTATTATTATTATTATTATTATTATCATTATCATTATTATTACTATTATTATTATTATTCTCATTATTATTACTATTATTATTTTTTTTATTATATGGATAGATCACCACACATGCCATACCCGTTATATCCGCCATGCACGCCATCTTGTGTGGACAAGTGACATTCAGGTGTACTCTGTGCCCAGGCTGAACATATGTACTTGCTCTTGCTCAATGGCGGCATGGCGTGTGTGGCCATCTGTACATGTGATAACATTAATCTGACATAGTATTATTTGTAACTTCTTATAGATAGATAGAAAGATAGATAGATAAATAGATGGATGGATGGATGGATGGATAGATAGATTTAGTTCGACAATCTTTCTACACAAGATTCGAGAACGGTAACATGAAGTCATCACTCAAATTATTGGTCCGAATATTTTAGAAATGACTTCTCTCTTTCCCTGGTCTCCTCTCTTTGCCTTCTCTCCTCTCTTCGCCTTCTCTTCTCTCTTTCCCTGGTCTCTTCCTCCTCTCTCTCCTCCCCCTCTCTTCTCCAGTGGATATATAGATTGTATCTCCATTACTGAGGAAACAAGCAAACCGTGGTGCATGTTGTGAACAACGCGCAAATCACACTGAAAACAACAGGAGTTAAATATTGTCGCACCTTATCTTCTTTATCCTCTTTCCATCCTCCCCAGAGAAAAAAAACTTTAGAGTTTTGGGGAGGCGGAACCATCTGGCCACCTTGCGTTTAAAAACGCCGAGTAAAGCTTTTGAGTTCCAGGGCACACTCTGAAAATGAAACAGATCAGCGGTCGTGCATCAATATTCGGAACCAGCAGTGAAGTTTGACAGGACTAACAGCATGTCAATTACCTTTGTAGTGGTGTTCCCTTTAAAACGGTTCACCACAAAAACCGTTTCCCGATTTTCTTGCCTGTTCCTGCAATAGTGCATAAAGAACCGAAACTTGCAAAACGTACAAACGGCAAAAAGACATTCCATACAAACACGCAAAATTTCAACTGGCGAATGTTGGTGGGCAAGGAAACTAACCGTCTAACACTGCCTAACGTTTTCAAAGTTTTCGAGCAACTACGAGCAAATTTGCAGTGAATCACCACGTGGTTTCGACACGGAGAAGAAAAAAGGAGAGGCAGGAAGACTCGACAGCAAAAACCACTGAATTTATTCTAATGATCAAAACTGAAACACCTCAAAACAAACTAGCACAATTGATTTGGATCCTACCAGTACAAAACCGCTTCGACAAAAGAAAAAAACACGTTTTGGTATTTAAAAGTATAACTTCAAAAAAGGTCTCACCTTGCCTCATCCATGACTGCAACCTCATCCGTGACTGCAACCTCACCCACACCCGTATTCGCACCATCAGTGTTGTCAACATCACCTCATTTATCACCGTACGCTTTCAACTCGTAAAGCCTCAAAATTTGTATGGGCAGAAGAATTTTGCAGCAGACGCGACGATAGGTATTTCAATTTTTTTACCATTCTCTGATTGGTCTATTTACCGTGGGTAAATTAGAGTCCAGACAACGATGCTGACGCCAGCAGTCGCGCTTTGTTTTTAATGTTGTTGTGGTAAAAAAAAAAATTTCCCTCACTCGGAAATTTAACTGTGAGAAAATGCGCAGCGTCACGTAAGAGAGGCCAGGCGGGGTGGGGTTTCCGAGCTCTGGATATATATTTTTCAACGCAATGTTAGGCCCGGTCAACACTAATCCAGTAAATTTGAAAACAAAGGTTTCTTATTAAAACGCATCGAAAGTTTTCCGCCTACACTATCGTTTTCGAGTCGTTTTTACTGTCCACACTAAAACACGCTTTCGAAAATAACCGTTTTTGGTCATCGAAAACCTGTCTTAGTGTGGACGGGAGGCCAAAACGGATAAATAAATTTCCGTTTTCAAATTTATCCGGATTAGTCTGGACGAGGCCTTGGTTAACCACTATTTACACATAGTTAAAAGATTTCAGGCAACTCTTTTCCTCCTTTAAGTGTGCAGCACTTGGTATAGTACAAATAGTAAAACGTTAATTTAACACGCTTGCTCCGTCAACTACAACAAGCTGGTTACATCAAAGGCCGTATAAAATAGACACATTATCTCTTTGTTTATTTTATTTTATTTTATTTTATTTTTTTTTGCGTCGAACTTCTAATATATGCCGGTGCAGGACGGAGTGAGGGGGTATCTGCGATTATCGTATTTCTAGTTAAATTTTGAATCAGTTCTTGCGTAGTTTGTTGTTGTAATAAGAGCCTAGTATGTTAATAAGTTAATGTGGCCAGCGGTATTAAGAGTTCTAGATTCAATCAAGTGAAGTAGTAATTCGATCGGTTTCTTTATGCGAAGAATAAAGACCGTTTGTGCAACCTGATATACAGATTTAAGATAACTGACTTATCCACACTGCAACTCCAGGTATATCCATTGTTTGTTTATCGTCCCTTTCTTCTTCATCATTTGTATCAAACTGCTCTTTAAAACTACTGATGTCATGGCTAAAAAACAGTTAATAATCCTTTAACATCGTTGCGTGTTAGTAATGCATTCATGGCCAAGGCGATAACATGATACTAGAATTACATTTGTCAGTTCAATAAGTACACCTGCATTCTCTTCCTCCTACCTATTGGAGACTTTTCCTTTTGTATGTTTCTTTTGTTTAGCAGTAAAAGGTCAGTTCTTATCTAAGTGAAGATGACACTTTGGTCCTCTGTCATTGGATTACTGTTGGCTGCAGTAGTTTGTATCTAAAGAAAGATGTTTATACCTCTTTGGTCCTCTGTCACCGGATTACTGTTGGCTGTGATTGCTGTTATTGGGAACGGTCTTGTCATTTACCTGCTCGCCATGCGAAGAAACCTTCGAACTTGTGGCAACTACTTTTTTTTTCTTTTTATTAACAGAAAGGTTTGATTTTGTATTCTAAATTTGTTACAGAGGTTCAGATTACACTTACACTTACTCTTACACTTACATTAATACTTCACTTACAATGTCACGTATATAAATACATAATACATGTATAATTTAAATACGGGGTTTACGTAAATTATACATATAAGTGTCCATACCTCACACACTCATGTACACGCAGCCCTCCCCGTGATCTCAAGAAGAGAAAGGATAAAAAGTCACTATGCCTAAAGCTACATGCTTCAGTTACCTGCATGTCTTACTGAACACCTAGATTCGATGTTGCTTCCATTTCGAGGCTGTTATGGCATGTCAAAAAGTTAAGGAAGTTTTCTATTTTTGGGATTAGGTTTCGTGTTCTACTGCACCATATGTAATACCTGGCCACCAGAAAGCAAAAGTTTAGTTCCTTCTTATAACTTGAGGTGTCCGGCATAAGTCCTAGTGCTGTGCTTAAAGAGATATCGTATGCTGTTGGTATAAGTTCTTGGCTTACTAAATGGTTTTTTAAGTTTTTCCAAAAATTCGAACTCACACTACAAGACCAGAAGAGATGAAGGTTCTCTTTCTCAGTTTGACAGAAGCTACAGAGATCATTATCTTTTATTCCTATTTGCTTTAGGAAATCGTTAGTTGCCAATCGTCTATGTAGTAGCTTAAATTGGAATGTGATTAATTTTGTTGATTTTGTGCATTGGAAAGATAGCTGGTATGTCGTCTTTCAGTTTATAGATTTACTAGTTTCTGGTTCGCAGTCTGCAAGCCATTTTTCTTGGTTTTTGGTGGGGCACTTTTGCTTAAGGCTGACGATTGTTTTGTAAGCATGTTTACTTGGTGTTTTTGTGTTTAAGAATTTTTCCTGAGGGGTTTCGTATTTTATATTTTCATGATTGTTTATGTTGTCTCTATTATTGTTTCTTAGGGCTTTTAGAGCAGATAGCAAACTGTAGAAAGCAAGATAGCTTGTTTCAATGTAGTAACGCTCTTTGAATTCGGAGAAGGAAAAGAATTTATCTTTGTCTTTCATCGGATGTGTGACCCTTTGGATCCCTTTCAGGAGCCATACTTCATGAATTACGGGTCTATTGTCAATTCTTGTAAGGGAGTTGTGCCAAAGGCTCAGTGAAAGAAAATGATCTGCAGACCTTATGTTGTTTTCAAAGGTGACTTCTGACCAGATATTTAAAATTTCCAGAATAAAGGGGTTCGATATCTTTACATATTTTTTCAAGTCACTTTTACTAAGGTTGCCACTAAAAATAGACGCACCGCCGAGGTTTTGAAGTTCTAAGTCGAAAAAGAGTTTCCATTTCCCATGATTGTTTGGGTCGAGATATTTTTTAACCCAGGTAGTTTTGAGTCCCTTATTAAAAGATTCAATATCACTCATATTTAAACCACCGTTTTTGTAGTTGTTGATTATTACTTCTCGCTTGATTTTGTCGCCTTTGCCATTCCATAAAAAGTTGTAAAACAAGCCGTTAATTTCTCTAAGAGCGCGATAATTTGTTGGTAGAGGAGACAGGATATACACAATTTGAGATGCAATTAGACTCTTTAGCACTGTAATTTTGCCAAAAAGGGTTAACCGACGATTCTCCCAGCAGCTTAAGCTGCTTTTGATTTTTCCTAGTTTTTCCCTATAGTTCAGCTCTGTTGTTAATCTAGGATTAGTTGATAGCCATATTCCAAGGGCTTTGACCTTCTCTTTTACCCATTTTAAGTCTCTTTCTGGACATAACTTTTCTTTTCCAGCGCTACTACGAATCCAAAGTGCTTCTGTTTTCTTGTTATTTAATTTAAGGCCCGATATTAATTCAAAGTTATCTAACAGCTTGAAGGCGGATGATAAGGATTTCTTTGAGCCATCTAAAATTAGAGTCGTGTCATCTGCGTACTGACTAATTTTTGTTTCGTTCACCTTCACAAATATGCCTTTGATATTCTGATTTTTTCTTATTGCATCAGCTAATATCTCTACACAAGGGGTGAAGAGGGCAGCCTTGCCTGACGCCTCGTTCAGGTTTAAAGAAACCGCTAGTCCAGCCATTGTTGAGGATGCAACTTTCTATATTACAATAGCATATTTTAATCCATTTGATTAATGATGGACCGATGAAATTTTCTGTATGAAGGACCATTCTACTGTATCAAAAGCTTTTTCAAAATCAAGAAAGAGCAAAAGTCCAGGGATTTTGGTTGCCGCTGCATAATTTATTACGTTGTAATTGAGTCTGATGTTCTCCCCAATAAATCTACCTTTAAGGAACCCGGTTTGGTCATTGTCAATGAGGTTCGGAAGGACCTTTTTCAATCTATTCGCAATAGCTTTTGTGGCTATTTTATAGTCACAGTTTAAAAGAGTTATAGGTCGCCAATTCTTTATAAGGTAAGGTTCTGCGTCTTTTTTTGGTATGAGTTTGATAATTCTCTGGGTTACTGAAAATTGTCCTGTGCGGTATGCATAGTTAATCGAGTTGACAAAATAGTCGGACAGATCATTCCAAAAAACTTTAAAGAAATCAGCAGGAAATCCGTCTGAGCCTGGTGTTTTGTTCCTTTCTGCACTTTTCAAAGCTTGTAAACATTCAGCTTTGGTCAGTTGACCTTCGCAAGACTTTTGTTCTTCCGGATTCAGCGTTTTTTTGTTTGTATTATCGAAAAATAGATCATTTAGTGTATTGTCGTCATTACTATTGATTTGCAAACTATTCAGTTTCTCGTAAAAAGACTTATTGTGCCCTGTTTGTTATGTCTTTTTTCTAGATTCAAAAAATATTTTGTATTTCTTTCTCCCTCATTATACCATCTACACTTTGATCTCAGGATTGCGCCTTTGGTTCAATACTCAGTTATTTTCTCTAGTTCCGTTCTTTTTTGGTCCAATTCCCTTGACATGTCTTGTTTTATCTTTTCATGTTGCCTGTGGCTTCAATTAATTTCTGTAGGTCATTCATTAGTTAATTCTCCGGAAACTTTGACGTTTACTTGCTAAAACGTTTTAGCCTGATCGTGCTTTTGCTACGGAGCAGATTTAGGAGGACTCGCTTCTGGACTTGTTGACTTCTTTATTCTCGAATCACGGCTGAGCTCTTGGGCTTCGAGTCTAAGGGACAGCTCGGGTTCCAAGTCACACCTCCTCAACTGAACTCTGCACTACAAGCTAGCGGTTATGTATTTTCGGGGAGCCCGCACAGCGGTTACAAACTTACTTTTAGGTAAACAACTAAATTAAATAGCAAAACCACGATGAGATCAGAACGGAAAAGGGTGGACAGAATTTATCCAGCATAGGTGAAAGGCCCCCGAAGGTACCTGTACATCACGGCTTGATTTTCGCTATATCAAAGATACTATTAGAGATGAACCATTCATATTTATTGAAAAATAAAAACCACATAAATTGCTCCTGAAATCATATAAAAGTTTTCGTCTTACGTGAATAACTATGGAAAGAATTTAAATGATGGTGACCGAGCTGTTCACTATCTTTTTGCAAAAAACTATATGAAACACGTGTTGCCGTCTGATCCCTTAACATTCGCTGCTTTCTTCTAATTCTTCCCCTCCATCGCTGCCTTCCTCATCCTCATCTAGTTCGGAATCTTCATCGGGAAGATCTGGACCTGCAAGGCATTGCACTTGCAAGTTGTCATCGTCACTCATCTGATAGGTGCAGGTTTCCTCGTCTGAGCTTGATGAATCAGGCCCTGCAGACTTTTCTAGTAACTTGCCCATCACATCCAAAAATGGTGATGGAAGTCTTAAAAAAAGAATACTAAAATTAAAATGTGGCTATAGTGGCGTCTGAATAAAGAAAGAGCGCTCACAGCCATACATGTACTGCCAGAATCAGAGGGAAAAAGGGATGCCTACTTTGTTCCAGCAATACTTACTCAACTCTGAATGTGGCAATGGAAGCCGGCGACTGTTTTCGAAGGCGGCAGAAGCGGCAAAGCTGGCCACATCTCCAGCAACGTGGTCTAAATCGTGTAGTCACCCTGTCAGACCCTTCCAGGTATTTGTGCTTGGTCTCGACCAAAAGACTTGGTGTTTGACGCTCACCCACTTCTGTTAGCTTTCCGGCAGTCTTCATGTGTTTCATTCGGGAAGAAACAAAAGTGAGGAGCTCTTTAGTAGGCTTGTTGCCTGGTCTCCAACCACCAAGGCGTCCTGGTGATATGCCGCTAAATTCCTCCATCACGCTCTCCTTGGCGCACGACAACAAACTTCCGAAGAGCGCACAAACTCCATTTAATACAGGGTCACCCCTCACTTTGTCAGTTGATTTTAACCCTGATAGTGAGGCAAACGAAAAATTTGCGACATCTAAAAGCTCAATCAGAACTAAAGGCAAACGTTTAGAAACTTTCTCCGTTTGTGTAGCCATAGACGACATCTTGGAATTGAACTGATAAGAAGTAGATGAGTTGGAACAGTGAAGAATAACCGGATAACTTGATATTGGAGACTGCTTTTAACTGTCAAAGGAGAATACCGCCCTTTATCGAATTAGATTACATTAAATAGGCTATTCATTTCTTTAATTCGAAGACATTCAGCCGGTTCCGGAAAAAGAAGCAATACGGTCAATGCTGTCTTTGAATGACTGGAAAACAAAAAACATTGTCTGCGTGAATATAAAAGCGGCCGTGTCTTGTCGTAGTCCAACAGTGCACGAATAGTCAGTTGCGGCGGCATTCAGTATTAAATACTATCACTCCTTGTTCGCTCATTTTACAAGCATAACTCAGTGTTGCAATGCCGTCGAGTAAGTTATCGTTTCTACGTCCTCTTTATGATAGCACCATTTGGCAGTATATTTTGCTGCGTAATCCTGTAAGTGATGACGATCCGCGATGCAGGAAAGTAGTAACGGGGGACCATCTTCAAATGACACGACAGATGCATGTGGTGGTGGCCAACTTTGTTTGTAAGTTACTCGAAGCCGCCGCATTTAGTCACTTTAAAACAAAGATGGAGGAAGATGAAGTCAAGGAACAGACAGGGAATTGGAGCCTGGGCGACTTTGCCACAGACAAACTTGTCAAATGGTGCCAAGATCAGTGGCAAAGGAAGAAACCGTTACTTTCAAATGAGAATTATCGCTATGGTCAAGGAGAGCCTTGGGTTGTTCCTCTGTTTGGGAATGCAACTCCTATTTGCCATAAATGTGGTACACCTTGTCCAGAATGTCGGACAGACCTCGGAAAGGAGGTTCTAACTGAAATCTTGACGGCCGTAGCCATATTGAACTACGGCGAAGTTTCCGACCAGCCGGTTGGCCAAGCACCTGAGGAACCGGCTCCTAAACGGATGGCACTGAGAAACCGAAAGGCATCCTGACATTTTATGATTATGTTTTTACGTGTAGCATAGCACTTGATTAGAAGCAAGGCGTGTATTTTGTATTTAGCTTAACAAATAAATACCGATCAGATGGTAAATTGTTGTGTATGCTCGATCAAATGTAACACTGTCTGAACAAACATACAGGCCGCTGGCTAATTGCGGGAAATGTAAATGTTTTTGGGAACTATCCCAATCCTCAGTCTACTATATCAAAGGAAGCTCTAGTTTCTGATCCATGTTAAAATAGAGAAAACGTTTCACCGAAAATACTGGATTGAAGAGACTAAATTAAACTCATTGAGTCATTTCCTAGTGGGATCATACCATCGTGCTCCACTGTGACACTTGGAGGGGGAGGGGTTGGGGAATGTGTAGGGGAGGAGTTTCAAATTGTGATTTAATCGAAAGAGAAATCTTATAGCCTGGCATGCACAGTCATATCTTAGGATCTATATGGTGTGTTCTGTTCGGTCACGTCGGGACGAAGCTAAACACTAAACCTGAACTAGTTCTCCTTGTGCTCTTGGTTACAGCAATGAACGACGGGCCCAGATCGCCACTAACTCCATTTTCGATAACCGACATCTTAAACCATCGCCAGGAAGTCCCAAGCTTGTACGCAGGAATGGAATTTTCGCGGTATTTACAAAGTGAAACTTTCTTGCCTCATACTTCACCATTCCAGCCTTTCGCGCCCTGTCCTTTATGTGGTTGTCACCCAACGGTGGTACTGTCGAGTGGCGTTCTCGAGGAGCAGAAAGTAGGTGACGAGCTAAAGGAAGTTAAGACGGACACACCCACAAAACGCAAGAACCGATCAAGCAATGTCCGATTCTTCCGCGAACAAGTGTTCGAGTTAGAGAGTCGCTACAACCTCCAGAAATACCCATTGCGCCAAGAGATAGCAGATCTTGCAGCTAGTCTGAAATTGACAGAGACTCAAATAAAGACTTGTTGATAAAAAGTTGAGCCGGTTGATAAGAATGGTGAAAGTCACCAACAAAACTAAATTCACTGCGCTAAAATGTCCGTTTCTCGCCACACTAGTCACACAATAAAGTCCGGGAAAACTGTGGTGAGCAAATAGCTTAAATTGGGGCAAGCTATAGGTTTCCGGCCGTCTTTCCACCAGAAGTTTCCGAGACACTCGGTATGCTGCAAAGTCCGCCAAGGGGGCGATCGTCTTGTACAGGAACTTTAACGGCCACTTCTTTAGTACTCGGGGTACATATTTCCGAAGCCATCAGCTGCCTTTTTGCCCTATGGCGTCGATTTTGAAACCATATCGGTGTGTAATTAATTCGCAGTGGGAGACCACTTAGTGCTTCTGTTGTATCACCTGTGAAAAAGGACTATCGACATTATCTCGTTTTAGTATCAAGTTTGTCATGTTGCAAAGACGATGTTCTTTTATGGTTTCTTATCACTGTAACAAACAGGAAACAGTGATTTATCCCCTGTCGAGTTTTCGCATGTTATCATTGCCTTGCTAAAGAGGTTGTGACAAGCAATAAAATCACTAACCAAACAAACAGCAATCAGGCTGGTTGCATTGTGTGTTACTATAACGAAATTAGTGCGTACAAAACTCCGGAAATACCGTTGCTCAAGGGCACGGACAACACGACAATGGGATTGTTTAGTTGAGCAATTAGGTTCAATCATCGTTATTAGTTATTGCAGTAAATTTTAGTTAAGAATTCGTTCGCTGTAATCATCGGTATTAGTTATTACCAATTTTTGTTAATAATTAGCTGTTTCGTTCTCAGTCATGAGGCGGTCGGGAGAGGGGTGGGGCCTTATCACATTTTGGCTGAGGGAGGGGGGCACTTATTTGAGGATTTACGGTATGTTATTTCTCTGGACAGCATGTATTTTATTGAGGAAAGCAACCCAATTCTGAGAATGGACACAGTCCTTTAACACCGTCACAGTCCCCCCACAAGGGGTCCTGATGTTCAGTCATCTGAAGTGCAATAGAGAAAACGAGGCAATAGAAAACATAAAAGATAAAAGATAAAAAGGAGACAGGGACAGCCAGACAAAAAAAAAAGGGAAGAGAAAAAAAAAAGGAGAAGAAAAACAAGGCTGTACTTGAATGGAGATGGCATGGGCAAAGGCACTCACATCTCTGTGTTCTTTGTCGTCATGCGCGGGCCATTTGACGCTCTGCTGCGCTGGCCATTCAGACAGAAGGTAACCATCATGCTTTTGGATCAGGACAACAAGGAGCATATGATCGATGCCTTCAGACCAGACCCCAACAGTTCATCTTTCCAGAGACCGCGAAGAGAGATGAACGTGGCCAGTGGTTGCCCCTTGTTCTGTGCTTTGTCGGAGTTAAGTAAGCATGCGTATGTGAGAGATGATGTGATGTTTATGAAAATCATTATTGACACTTCGGACCTGTAGCTTTGTCGGAATTAAGTAAGCATGCGTATGTGTGAGATGTGATGTTTATGAAAATCATTGTTGACACTTCGGACCTAGCTTTGTCATTGTTGGCTTTTCCGAAAACACAGAGTGCAGGGTGCAAGGTCTGAAAAAGTAATATGCAAAAAATATTAAACATGTATATTGAATTTTCTTTCCTGTTTCCTCGTCAAACAGGGTTGTGGGTCATTTCTGACAATGCAACTCACTGATGTTGTTGGACGTTTAATTACCATAATATTATTTGCGTTCAAGGGCAATTTCCATTACTACAGTAGCAATCAATTTTGAAAGCAAATGTTTTTTATTGATTATATTGTATTTTGTTGAAATGGCAGGGGATTTTTTAGCGCAATGGCTTAAACATCCACATCTTGTGGTCTTCAACTGGGTGCCCATCATGATGCTGCTTTATGACCTGAGCTCTGGCATCCTGTGTATACAGTTCAAAACTGTTTGATTTCCTGAATGGAACAAACAAAGAAATGTTGAGGATTAATTGATTGGTAAAGCAATTGAGACAGCAATATCTTGTGATCACTTTATGAAATTAAGCATACCATCTCCCAGCTCTTTTTATGGTGCTGTCGTCAGCTCCACAACGTGCAGCCCATTGTGCAGCTGACCTCCTTATGGAGTGGGTGGTATACTTTGTGCCAAAGAGGGTTTCAGTCATCTAAAGATTAAAAAAAAGAAAAAGCTATCTGAAAGTAGTATAATATTATGTACTGCTTTAAAAATTATGAGCTCCAGTACTACTGGACAGCTAAATATATAGCTCCTGTATTACAAATGGTACCTCAGCAAATGCTTTTCTGTATGATGTAACACCACGCACAGTGTACAGGCATGTTCTGTTATTTTTCCGAACCTTTGGGAATATGTAGCCCTTATACCTGTTAACAGTAAGTAAATGGTGATTTTTGTCAAATTACATAAAACATATATGTTGACAAGACCTTACTGAGTCTCATTATTACGAATGGCATCAGCAGTATATTGTGAAATTATGAGGTATTGCTCAATGTGTACTTTAAGCAAAGTCTGATGCAGTAGTAAGCTAACAACCGTGCTGTATGATATTGTTCGCAAATACTTTTTTAATATGTCGCTCAAAAAGTGTTGGTGAAAAATTAGAGGTCCAAATTATGCTCTGAATACCTGATACTATTAGCCAAGCACACAAAGCTGTCACAGGGCAAAGGCTTGCATTTAAGGGGTTCATCCACAATGACAGTACAACACCTAAAAAAGAATTTTAACATATACAGATGGCTTTTGCTGACATTTCTCTACTTTTGTTGGCCATAACTATATGTATCTGCAACAACAAACATGCATTCAAGATCTCCATCAATAATTTTTATAATTAATTAACATTGCTTGAAAGCATAAAAGTTAATTATTCTAGGCTGCAATATATCTAACATTCAGATACCCCCCCTTTTTTATCAGGGGCTCTCAAAAAGAGGAGCTCCTTAAATTTTGGACAAAATCAAACTGGGGATGTGTGTGGTGACTGTGTGTGTGTGTCAGTGGATGGGAGGAGGAGGGGTGTGCAGGATAAACCTATTATTACAGTACCTTTAGCATTTTTATCAGCTTTGGACCATGGAATCTTAATGTCAATCCGATGGGGTACCCTTCCTGATGACACTGTAATGAGGAAAATTAACCATACTCAGTGTGAGGAACTTTACATGAAGGTTTAATAATACAATGTGACGTTCACTTTTCTACTGGTCTATAAATTTATTGATACCATTATGTCAAAACATTTTATTCTAGTGTATGGAGTTTTATGAACCTCTGAATTTCTTTACACCATGATCTATTGTACCAACATTACATATATGACTAATAATTACCATCGTAGCTTTCTGGCAGAATAATGTGCTTCATTTTGAGCCTCAAAGGCTTCTCCCCGCAGGAAGAGCCCAAATGAAAATAATGTAATGGTCCACATCCAGAGACCTCGGAAACCCTAGTGAAGTTAAACAAAGTTATGAAGATTCTCAAATAAGCTGTGCTTGCATGGATATAACTGCTACATTTATTGTCCTCCTGAGGACCTGAAAATGGGGATAATTGCCACAACTTACAGGTTTTTAGTGTCCTTGAACCTTGGGCTTAGCTCACATGAGCACTCATACTCACCTCAATTGTTTTGAAGCAGTAATTTCTTATCCTGAGCAGCTCAGGTAAAGAAAAAGGAGGTGCTTTCTTGGGTTCATATGGAATCCTCCCTCTTCTTGCATCTCTTCTGCTAGGACGTTTTGCTCGTTTTATCAGTTGCCTGATTACATCCTTTACCCCTAAAGTTGTAATGTATCGAATAATCTTTAGTCAATTAAAATTGAAAGCAAAGAAATATTTTTTGGTCACTGTCTCAAACATATTACTGTCATTTTTTTAATTTATTTATTTTTTCATAATGCTTCCTAACTTATTCCCTATTGTTCTTTTGTTTTTGTTATTTTTGACTTTTCCTGTTCCAAGTTGTGGATTGAAGATTAACACTTCATGCCATTTTCGTGATGCTTGTATTTCTGGATGACTCCCTGTAAAAGCCTGGAAAAGATTTGAGTCCTTATTTAAGGTTAAAAGCATGTATTGTAATCAAACTGCCAATAAACATTTAAGATTCAGCTGTCAAGATTCAGTTCATAACTAGTCTGTGTGTATTTTTGTCAAAGATTCCCTACCAGTGTCATTCATTGGATTGCCAGTGGGTATGACTTCACTGATCTCCCCGCCATCAGCCCTGATGATGGTTTCTTTGTATAGTCCAGTGTGGCCAAACTTTTCAAACCAATACCTAAAGGCAGCTTCATGACCTTTCAGCACTGGTGGCTTGAGGCCTAGGCACTTCAAAGTGCCTATCTTGTGGCCCTTCCTTTCTCCAAGCATCTCTAAGCAAGTCAGTATTGAGGAAAGTATTATGGGGACATGCTGTTTTGCAACATGTGCCATGACAACAATTTGTACAATCAGACAAGCCAACAAGTTGGACAAAGAAATTGAAACAAAACATCTTCAGAATCCTTTCATACCAGAAGTGTCTACACTGAAAGTTATAATAAAAAACCCATAGATTTCAGTGAGAAAACTGCCTTCTATGTGATCTCATTAAGTTGTAAAAATAAAAATAAATTAGTTAATTAAAAATCATCTGAATTGATGAATGGTTTTAAATAACCCAGAAAAATTCACGAGCACTGGCTATAAATCCCAAAGGACATGACTATAGATTCCGTGCTTTCATGGGGACAGATACAAAGGGAGGGAAAATGCGAGTAAAAAAAAAATCAAGAAAACAGCCGAGTAGCAATGTTGAATGACTACTTACGCATAAAGGTCTTAATCGTTGCCGCATAAAATGGTCTTTTGTCGGGCCCAAACAAAACAGTGGGGTCTTTCTCCTGTTTTGCAAACTCCTCCAACCGAATGAGACGCAACTCATACGTGCGCATTGTTTTTTCGTTTAGCACAGCCACCTCGTTTTTGGCTGCAAGTCGCGCACCGGCCGAAAGATTGCACGGCAGATATCTGCTGATATCTACATCGTCTCCAGCTGACTCTAAATATCTCATGATATTTGAACTTCTCCCCTTATAATTCTTCGTAACTTTTGGCATATTGAATGGTAAAACAGAACTCACACATGAACTTACAACAGTCAACAAGTGACAAAAGCCTTGGGGTTGCAAGAATTTATTCAGAGAAGATGAAGGAAGCCAAGCCTTGTGCGGCTGTACACAAAAGGGAACCGCGGATGTGGGAACTTGCAACAGACAACAATTGACAACAGCCTTGAGGTTGCAGGAATTTATTCAGAGAAGATGAAGGAAGCCAAGCCTTGTGCGGCTGTACAAAAAAGGAAACGGATATTCCACAGATTCCTTGAAGCACAATGACAAACTGTACTAATGGCACGTTTCTTTGATCCACTATGGAAAACACCGCAGTACTAACCCGTCTTCACAATTAATCCGCACCTTTCTTGTAGTCCACCCCGGCCAAGGAATGTCTTCACTGAACATTTACCCTTGACAGACAAAAAGAATGACTTCACAAAATAAATGGGTTTGATTGGTTAAAATTGTTGTAGCATTAGTACGATTTGCTACGATTGCTACTGACGCAATAATCATTCATTACAACACTCATACACTTGCTTCTTAAAGGTTGAGCGACCCTGCATCTTGAGAATGTGTGACATATCTTTTTATGCACAATCGATTATGACAGTTTGACCTTGACTCATTTCTAATCAGAGGCCACGAGCCTTTGCTTCACTACTTATGTGTTTTCTTTTGTTAACTCAATACGTTTCTTCTATCAGGCTTTCGAGTATTCGTGCTCTGTAACAAATATAAAATTGAAAGCGAGGAATGTCACACGAGAGATGTTTACAATATTATTGCGCTTTTGTTCACAGTGTGTTCAGTCCATTTGTGACTGCAAACTCAATCCTCAGAATTATTTCGGTGTATTTTTCATTTCTGGTATTTAATGAACATTGCGAAACAAAGACTACATGATCGAATGAAAGAAACACTTCAACAGGCAATGTACGATACGCAGAAGAATTTTATGAGGCAACAGATGTCATGTACAGAGTAAAGCATAAAGCGTCATTGTTTTACGGCTAAAGCTCACCGTAGCTTTGGTTTCTGTTTTCGCCCTGTTATCTTCCCAAAAGTATTTTATGTCGCCACAGAAAGTTTCGTCGGGACTAAATACTTATCGGCGACAGAGATATTTGCAATACCCCAGAAGTGCCATCAAACATTTGTTTACGGCTATTCTCAAAGCTTGTGCAGTGAACGCGAGCCAAAATCTTTTCCTAAAATCCAGTTTATCCGTGCACATTCCACAGAGCCAAATGGCGTTGAATTTGAATGGGATGCAGTTTACTTTTTCGCTTCACTACTTATGTGTTTTCTTTTATTAACTCAATACGTTTTTTTCTATCAGGCTTTCGAGTATTCGTGCTCTGTAACAAATATAAAATTGAAAGCGAGGAATGTCACGAGAGATGTTTACAATATTATTGCGCTTTTGTTCACAGTGTGTTCAGTCCATTTGTGACTGCAAACTCAATCCTCAGAATTATTTCGGTGTATTTTTCATTTCTGGTATTCACTGACCATTGCGAAACAAAGGCTACGTGATCGAATGAAAGAAACACTTCAACAGGCAATGTACGATGTGCAGAAGAATTTTATGAGGCAACAGATGTCATGTACAGAGTAAAGCATAAAGCGTCATTGTTTTACGGCTAAAGCTCACCGTAGCTTTGGTTTCTGTTTTCGCCCTGTTATCTTCCCACAAGTATTTCGTGTCGCCACAGAAAGTTTCGTCGGGACTAAATGCTTATCGGCGACAGAGATATTTGCAATACCCCAGAAGTACCATCAAACATTTGTTTACGGCTATTCTCAAAGCTTGTGCAGTGAACGCGAGCCAAAATCTTTTCCTAAAATCCAGTTTATCCGTGCACATTCCACAGAGCCAAATGGCATTGAATTTGAATGGGATGCAGTTTACTTTTTCGCTTCACTACTTATGTGTTTTCTTTTATTAACTCAATACGTTTTTTTCTATCAGGCTTTCGAGTATTCGTGCTCTGTAACAAATATAAAATTGAAAGCGAGGAATGTCACGAGAGATGTTTACAATATTATTGCGCTTTTGTTCACAGTGTGTTCAGTCCATTTGTGACTGCAAACTCAATCCTCAGAATTATTTCGGTGTATTTTTCATTTCTGGTATTCACTGACCATTGCGAAACAAAGGCTACGTGATCGAATGAAAGAAACACTTCAACAGGCAATGTACGATACGCAGAAGAATTTTATGAGGCAACAGATGTCATGTACAGAGTAAAGCATAAAGCGTCATTGTTTTACGGCTAAAGCTCACCGTAGCTTTGGTTTCTGTTTTCGCCCTGTTATCTTCCCAAAAGTATTTCGTGTCGCCACAGAAAGTTTCGTCAGGACTAAATATTTATCGGCGACAGCGGTACCATCAAATATTTGTTTACGGCTATTCTCAAAGCTTCCGCGGTGTGGGGAATTTCTGAGAAGTAGTTGGCCCTGATTCACAATTCCCAGTGACACTGAAGAACTCACCACGATGTCAACAGTTTATTTTTCTCACAACTCGCTCGCTTGAACAGACTCGTCTCGCTTGAACAGACACGAACACGTGTGTAAACTACCTTCTGATTGGCTAACTAATTTTAAACGAAATACCAAAAGTCTGGAGAGTTCTAGAAAGGTCTGTGCACGCAAATAACAACTGTTTTGTAACGACCGAAATTAACACGAAAAACTGCGGCTTAAGATTCTTCACACACTCCCCCTATTAAAGTGGTTCCCAACTTTAATATTGACAAGGAATAGTTCAGTCGTCTTCGTTCTCATTAGCAACCACGCCCACTAGGCGATTTACTGCTGCAATCTTCGCTTGTCGACCATGGCCTATGGCTCGTTGATGCTGGTTCTGGTTGTCCCCACCGGCATCATCATTAGACTTGGGATCGTCACTGGCGCCACTTATCTCAAGGTCAGCCACCAGCTGCAGGGGTCTCTCGACAACGTACCCCTTGCCCGTTCGTATCTTGTAGCCTCTGGTCACCCCATCCTTTCCAACGATGGAGTCCACGATTCGCCCGATCTTCCAATTCGCTCTGTACTTCGTTGTGTCCTTGATCAGAACAACTGAGCCCTTGCTCATCGTCACTTGATCCTTTGCTGCAGTGCCCGTGCTGAAACGCTCTTGTAAGGCATGAAGATACTCATTCAGCCAACGTTTACGAATATTATCTCGACATGCCTTTAGATATAGTAACCGTTTGGTCATCTTCTCTCGCTCGTCGCCCATATCGACGGTATCCTCCTCAAGGAAACGAGCTGGTTGTCCGCGTAGCAGGAGGTTTGGAGTGATCACCGGCTGCTCAAATTCTCCCCCGATGTAGCACAAAGGTCGGTTGTTCATGAAGGACTCCACGTCTAGTAGAACGTCTTCAAGTTCCTCAAATTTCAACAGCGCTCGTCCAATTGCTTTGGTCAGACAGTTCTTCATGATGCCAATCAGTCTCTCGAAGAATCCGCCCCACCATGGAGCGCGTGACAAGTTGAATCTCCACTCAATGTCCTTCGTTGCCAGGTAGTTGAAGAGATCATCATCTTTCCGCAGTGTCGACAACCACTGTTTCGTTGCTTGGAAAGTCTTAGCGTTGTCACTCACCATTAGGTTCGGTGAGCCTCTTCGGGCAATAAACTCTTTAAGACCTCGTTTGAACTCGCCTGCTGTCAAGTTGCTGCAAAGTTTGAGGTGTACTGCCCTCGTGCTGGCACATGTAAACAGTGCAATGTATGCCTTGCTTGTTTCGTGCTTCCCAGATTTGCACAGAAGCGGTCCAGCAAAGTCCACCCCAGTGGCGTGAAACGGCTCTGTAAATTCTGTTCTGAAGGTTGGTAAGGCTGAAGTGGTTGGGGCACTAAGAACTTTTGCTCGGTACTTCTTACAGTAGTTGCAGGTATACCGTATGCTCTTTACCAGCGATCTCAGCTTAGGGATCCAGTACTTCTGTCGAACTTTGCTCATTGTTGCAGCAACTCCCCCGTGTAGAGTGTGTAGATGGCAATGTTCAGCGATGCGTCTCGCTAACGCAGATTCCCTCGGAATGAAAACAGGAGTGTAGCCTTGAATTCTTTCGTAGCACCTCATTAACCCGTCTTCATCTGTCGCAAGTTTTAGGCCTGAAGTCATGTCACTTGTTCTTTGAGTGATCCGAATCCAGACATTCTCTGCCTCCGTGATCTCGGTTTTGCTGAGTGGCACGTTTTGTCTCGCCTTGTTGTTGATTGGTTCATCTGTCTTTCGGCAGCAATCTATGAAGCGTTTGACGTACGAAGTTATGCGCAGAAGCCTCCAAAACGTGAACTTGTCCAAGAGATCCCCTGCCCAGCTCTTTAAGGTTTCTTGTGCCGCGTCTTCTGTCAGCAGCATTGCTTCTTTCTGACGCCTTTCTGACTTGGCTTCACCCGTCTCTAAAATCGCTGGTTGCTCTGGCCTGTTCGACGCATCCGAAAGCCAGATGGGCCCCTTCAACCACATTGATTTGAGCTTGTCTGGCACTGACCCTCGGGTTCCAAGGTCGCTTGGGTTTTCTGTTGTAGGAACATGTCTCCACGCCGCATCTGTCAGCTCGCCGATCTTCTTGACTCGATTGCGCACGAAGGTTGACCACTCCCCACGATTTGCCAACCAGCACAGCACAGTGATGCTGTCCACCCAGTTGTGGTAGGCTGTGATTGGGAAGGACGTTAACGCCTTGCTCACGTTACTTTGTAGTTTCGCCAAGGTGTGTGCTCCGATCAGTTCCAGTCGTGGAATGCTCATCTCTTTAGGCGCGACTCTTGCTTTAGCTACCAGTAGGTTCTGGTCGACTGGCGTCGCGTCCTGGTATGCCACGACATACAGTGAAGCACAAACAGCAATCTTGCTGGCGTCTGAAAATCCATGGATCTCAAAGTGCGTTCGGTGGGCTGTAAACACGCAGCGCGGGACGGTAATGGTTGAAGCTCGCCGCAAGCTGTTTACCCACGCTTCCCATTTCCGTTGAACATCACTTGGAATCTCGTCGTCCCAGTGTAGTTTTAGGAGACAAACTTCACTGAAGATTAACTTCGCAGTGATGGTGACTGGAGCGCTCAACCCAAGTACATCATAAATGCTGTTGATAGTAGAAATCATCTTCCGTTTTGTCAATGGCTTGGCCGTCTTCAAGCATGACTCGAGGTTGATAGTAAGTGTGTCTTCCTTTTTGTTCCACTGAGTTCCAAGGATTTTGATGTTGCTGTTTTGTCTGTTCCCAACCAAGCTCTTGGCGTAAGTCTCTTCCCCTTCACGGTTTCCCTCGCTCACCGTTAGCTGCCCTACGTTGCTGTGCCACTTGTGAAGAGAAAAACCGCCCTCTGACAGAATTTTGGTAGACTCTTCTTTGAAGATCGCTGCTTCTTCTTCCGTATCTCCTCCCCCTTGGATGTCATCGACATACGTGTCCTCCAACAGTGACTGCGTTGTCGCTTTGTACTCCGCCTCGTAGTTCCTGACGTGCTTCTGAAGTGTTGCGCCAAGGATATATGGACTCGATGTAGCCCCAAATATCACTTGTGTGAATCTGTACTCAGTGACGTTTCGATCTCTGAGGTTGTCGTACCACAGGACTCGTTGTGCATCTCTGTCTTGGTCGTGCACTCGGATTTGCAGGAACGCCTTCTGAACGTCTCCAGTGACGCAGAACTTTCGCATTCGATTCCGTAGAAGGATATCGAACAGGAGTGGCTGCAGTGGTGGTCCTGTCTCTAAACAGTCGTTGAGGGAGGGGGTTTGGGGGTTGGCTCTCGAGGAACAGTCATACACAATCCTCATCTTCGTTGTCTCCGCATCTTCTCGAATAACGGCTTGATGGGGCACATAGTGCACAACCTCCCCTGTTGGATGGGTGGGTATTTGCTCGATAATTCCATCACTCATCTGCTCCCGCATTATCTGGTCATACTCGTGTAATCTCCCAATCTTCTCCAGCTTTTTCGTCGTACTGTAAAGTCGGGCGGTAGCCAGGTTCTTGTTGATTGGGAGCGGAACGTGGTCCTTTTTCCACGGCAATTTCGTTTCGTAGTACCCGCTTTCGGTCTGGTTTAGCTGTTGTAGGAAATCTTCATGCATCACCGCGTCTCTTCCTGTACCCGCGTCCACAAGTCCGAGAACGTCCAGTGAGCACAACTTCTCAAACTCTTCCTGGCCAGACCTCAGAAAGAACTGCTTCTCCGTGCAATTTTCTGTTGTGGGCTGTCGGCCGTAAATCGTCCAACCGAGCATCGTGAATTCGGCGCCTGGGTCTTTATCTGGGATGGTTCCTAAGACTTGAGGCTCTGTCGTCCGTACTCTTTGGTAGTCAGCTGCTCCAAGAATGATGTGAACTGGCATTGAATCGCTTCTTGTTTCTTCCTCACTAAAGATTAGTCGTCTGAATCGGCCATGCTGTTCCTTTAACGCGCGAATGTTCGGGTTAGGCAGGTAAGTGAGTACATCCTTTCCAGCATTGAGGCACTCGACATTGAACTGGAAACCGTCGATCGCAAGAGACTGTATGTTGATGTCGTACACCTCGATGTTCCTCCTTATGGTCCCGAACATTTACTCGATGCAACGTTGCTCTTTTCTCGCAGGTTTCAGGTGAAGTTTGGTTATGACGTCAGCGCACACGTAAGAACTTCCGGCACCCGAGTCAAACATCACCCGAAATGTCTCCGTTCCCACTTTGGCGAGCACTGTTGGATGCAATGTGCTTGTCTGCTTCAGAAGTGAACTCAAACCCTTCTCCACTTTAGAATTTTGAAGTATGTCGACAGTTGATTTCTCCTTGTCACAAATAGAGGTGTGATGCTTTCCTTGGCAGTTTTTGCATCCCCTCGATCTGCATTGAGATGCCCTATGTCCAATTGCTGTACAATTATAGCACCTCTTGTTTCTCTGCAGTGTCGCTCGTCTTGCGGCAAGGTCAAGCACCCTCGTGCAGTTGGGGCTGAAATGTTCATCCGAGTTACAGTACACACAAGTAAATTTGCGGTTCTGCTTCCCCAGCTTCGGCTCTTCTGAGTTTCCTAGAAGCAATTTTTCTTTTCTCCCTAGATGATGTCCCGGGGCGTTATCTCTCTTTCCATCATCATCACTGGTTCTCAGCGGATTTCTTTCCACATACTTTCGAAGGTTCTCGACGAGTTGCTCCAGACCCCATTCTTCCCAGGCGTCATCCTTCTGCACGATCACTTCTCGAACAGGACCCAGTTTGTCCATCAGTGTGTAGATCATGCTCTGGGCAGTGGTCAATCTCTTCATCGTAGTAAGAGTGCGCACTACCCTGGCCAGCTTGTTGTAGAACTCGTGTACGTTGCGCAGCTTGTGAATGCTGGTGATGGCGGGAAGTTCTTCCAATTCTTTTATCAGGGCTTTGTGTACTTTGACGTCCTTCCCATAGGTCTCAACAAGAATTCGTTTAGCCTCTTTGTATCCTTCCTCAGTGTGCGGGAGTCCTAAGATGTCCTCCTTGGGTTTCCCTTTCACCAGCTCTAGCAAGTAATTAAACTTACTAATTTCCGCGATTGACGAGCCATCCACTTCTATCGTAAATTGGTTCCAGAACCGTAACCAGTCTTTGTAGTCACCAGTGAAGGGAGTGATGGTGTACTTCTGTAGCTTTACGGATTGCGCTGTGGATTTCGTGGGTTTCTCTGTGTTTTCCTTTCCGATACGTTCGGCTTGGCTCTCCCCTATTTGTTTCTCGAAGTCAAGCTTTCTCATGTACCACTCCTCTTCCCGCTGTTGTTGTCGTATAGTGGCCTCCTCGATTTCCTTTTGTTGTTGTAACCTGTACTTGGTCTGCTCCTCGTTGATCTTCTGTTGAATATGCAGTTGTTTATCAAGTGTCACTTGTGCTTCTTTCACCGCAAGTTCTTCCAGTCGTTTCTTGATTTCAAGACGTACCCCACGAAAGGGTTGTATTTTTCCCTTTTGATCTGCCGTCCACTTTTTAATGTACTCCAAATCCTTGTCTGATTCGAGCAGATATTCAGCTGTCTCGTCCTTACATTTTTCCAAACGCTTGATCAACTCTCCAATCTGTTCGTACGCGATTGACACCTCCTCTGTATCTTCACTAGTCGATAGTTCCTGTATTTCCTCAAGTTTAAGATCCGCTATTGCAATTTGTTTGTTGAACTTCTCCTCCGTATAAGCCATGTTTTTCAAGGCTTCCGTTCTTTGAATTCGCACAAGTAAACATTCACCACTCGCTGCACGTACCTTTTACTCCGTGAAAGAAAGTATAAGTAATCGCTCCAAAAGTAGTCCTGGCAGGGTCGCCACCTTCCAGTGTGGGGAATTTCTGAGAAGTAGTTGGCCCTGATTCACAATTCCCAGTGACACTGAAGAACTCACCACGATGTCAACAGTTTATTTTTCTCACAACTCGCTCGCTTGAACAGACTTGTCTCGCTTGAACAGACACGAACACGTGTGTAAACTACCTTCTGATTGGCTAACTAATTTTAAACGAAATACCAAAAGTCTGGAGAGTTCTAGAAAGGTCTGTGCACGCAAATAACAACTGTTTTGTAACGACCGAAATTAACACGAAAAACTGCGGCTTAAGATTCTTCACAGCGGTGAACGTGAGCCAAAATCGTTCCCGAAAATCCAGTTTATCCGTGCACATTCCACAGAGCCAAATGGTGTTGAGTTTGGATGGGATGCAGTTAACTTTTACACACAAGTAACGAGCAATTCACTGGCCACATCTCGAGTTGTTTAGCGAAGTCAATTACGTCATCGCCCAGCACGTGATAATATGAACCAATCACCGTGTGCTGATTCTCGACCCACAAAAAGGAAAAAAAATAAAATAAAAATGCCCATTTTTAAGCTCTCGTGGGCCCCAGGCCCCTGTGAGCAATAATGACCATCTCAATATGAAGTGTCTGAAGTTTTGTTACTACCCTGTATTGAAAGAAGAGCTGCATAAGACGGCAAGGTTGTAGAATCTCTACCATGATCTTCGAGGGTTATGACGGCTTCGGATATGCTGTCACCTCTGTCCCCTGTGCGGTTGTGTTGTCCAGGCCTCTCAGGGTCTTTTGCATGAATGCAGAGTACACCTCCAACATTTTATAGAGAGAGCATTGTCCTGCAGGCTATAAGTATTCCTGGGTGCAATAATTCATGTATTGTGCAATTATTCTGGACAGGATGAGCGTTTGCACAACAGCAGGAATGGTTACGTGTTTGCCCGAGTCGAGCTTCAAGAGTTTCGTGCCAAAGGCTACATCTTAGACCATCTCTGGCCTTGAAATAAATCCCACTAAGTGGTCGATCTGAGTAGGTGATATTCTCCTTCAGAAGACTGGCTTCTCTGGAACAGGTTCACCTTTACCAGAGTCAATGGCATGCTGCCAGGCTTGTTTGATTCTCCACTTTGTTAATGTTGGTATCATTGTCATCAGCTCAGTTTGTGTGAAGTCGTTCGCAAAGAGAAACAATATTTGTCTTTTAGTTTTCCACGATTCTGCCTCGTTGTAGGCGTTGACCAGTACACCAACCAAGCCAGAATGAGGATCAAAGCTTTTGTGCCTATGAGCAATCGCCTCGGGTTCTCCACCCTGCACTGATCTTGCCTGTCTCACTGCGTTCCACAGTACTTGTTCTTGTCCAGGGCTGAGGATGGTTAATGCTGCAGAAATGGTTTCTATGGCCTTTCACTGATAACATTAATTGTTGGGTTGAAGATATATTGTCCCAGGATGTATTCAGTGTGGAGTGAATCGGACTAACTCGACCTCCAGATAAACTACTCAATGTGTTATTAAGCACCTGCCTTTGCTGCTGTTCTTCAATTTCATCTGACCAAACGGTGATTTCCTCCTCTGGAATGCTTTGCTGGGATGACTGGGATGAAGTTGTGGTGGTTTTGTCAACTTCATCTGATGGTTCTGTGATGCACTGCCCGCCAGCTTCCTGTTTTTGTTTCCTTGTACTGTATCGACGGGTTTGGTGCCTGTCTGCCATGAACAAATAGGGAAAACTTTCTTAAGCATCATTTTCAGTGGCTAACTTTGCTGGATGAGAGAAAGTTAGCAACACTCAGTGCAATTTTGTGAAATGCAGTTATGAGTGCATACAAGTTCCATAAATGCTAAAATATGGTTTACGTGCTAAATATCCAATATTCTCTAGTCTCCGTAAAAGGAGCATGACACCTGGTCAGGTTTTTTTGGGGGGGGGAGGGGAACTCGGTAAAATGTTATACAGGGAGGCTTCACCGCGAGATCCAAATCCTTTTCATGTACCATTTAAGAAAAGGTACCTCTTTCAGATACCTTTCATAAATCAAAGGCCCCCAACTTGTGAATGAAACATGTTCTGCATTTTAGAAATCTAAAAATATTTATGTGCATGCAACTGAAGGCTTGTAAACAGTGAGTTTACTTTTCTCACTTGGCATATAATTTTTCCATTTCGATCTCAGGCAACACAAAGATAATTAATCGGATTTTGATCAATTTGAAAAATCGGAAAAAAATCGTCATGCTGCCTCAGAGTCTGGAAGCCAAGTAATATGAGCCGCCCAGGCTGCTACCATGTGATGTTTTTGTTCCAGTTGTCTTTACAAGTATCGATTTACAATGTTTTTGAAGCCACTTCTATGCTTGGATGTACCAAATCCCTTTAACCCTTTGTTTTTCCTCCTTGGAATACGGTATTTTATCGACTTTGTGGGTTCTGGCATCATTCTTGGGAGTTTTGCAAAGTTACCTTTCACACTTCAACAACAGAAATGCGCTGGCACTCCTACAATTCCCTTGAGACCCGACTGGATGTTTGCGACTTTTATGATCTGATCGAATGAGTGACATTTCCCCCCACAACTGCTATAACTCGTTCATTGCTCCGCATTTACAAGATAAAAATGGTACTGCACTGAGTTTGTGATG
Source organism: Plumapathes pennacea (assembly GCA_964036295.1). NCBI lineage: Eukaryota > Metazoa > Cnidaria > Anthozoa > Antipatharia > Myriopathidae > Plumapathes > Plumapathes pennacea. Next base: position 23,760,861 of record OZ038463.1, on the reverse strand, counting down.
GTCTTGTGAATTGCTGATAGCTGTGCGGGGGTGAAGATACCTGCAGCATCTGACTCGTACGGGTCGTCAAAGAACTCCAACGAGGAACCAGCTTCAGAGGCTGATTCAGCGGCAGAGTCAGCATCGTTGGCGGCAACTGGGGCAGAGACGGGTGCAACACTGGGTTCTGCATGCTGTGACAAAGTCTGTGGTCGACAAGTGCATGTTTTGGTCGTCTGCTTCTGCACTCGACCGGTTGATAGTGTGGCCACCCCTGATGTTGCTGCTCGCAGTGTTCGAATGAGCTGCGAACGTGAGCCTGTGATAGGGAGGTTTAACGCTTGCAAGCGAAGCCGGAGAACCTCTGAGGACAGATCAGAATGTTGTGTGGACGAGAAGGAGCTTTCTTCATAGACTTTCGTGGATGTGGCATGATGAATAGAATCTGCAAAACATTGCAACAAAGCGTACCAAGTAAGACTGCTATGAAATGTACTGTGGCGATTGTACTGCTGCTTTTATAGTTAGACAGGTATCAGACAGCAGTGGGTCTTGAGCCTGACATGTCTCGCCATTATGTGGCGACTTTTAGCTAACATGAATAGAGCATACATAAGTTGGACCAATCTCTATGCAGTTACAAACTGCTTCTAGACAAAGTTTCATTGTCCCGGTAAGATTCTAAGGCATGGCATTGTTTCACTAGCAGACATGAATGAACAGTAACCGCAGATGTCATGACTGCCCTTGACTAACCTTGCTCATCACATTCCATAAACTGCATTTTACACAGGATGTTGTAAATGCTTTAATACAGTAACTGCAAAATTTCATTTACTTTTAACAAAACGAGAAAAAAGAAACAATGAAAACCAAGGTTCTGAGTTCAAAGAGGATGTTCATGCCACATCAAAAGTTTAATAACTTTTACTTATCACCAATTCTAACTCTCAAATGATGCTGAATCTCTGGATCTTGTGTACTGTAATCCTCCACGTCAAGTGTCAATCATAGTTAAACAATTTTGCAATTTCCTGCACTCCCCCATATTTATGTCACTTCATTTAATGTCACGAAATATGATCACAATAATAACATTAACTAGTAAAGAAACAAATGTCTGCAGTTCAACAGTTTAATGCGCAGTGATAATGTTCAGTCTTCATCTTGGGCAATGTCTTGAGTATGCAAGCATGCTGTGATGGCAGCATCTTCTCTGGTCCTGAATGGAGCTACTTGTGGCTTCATCGCAACTGGAGGTCGCCTGTCATGCATGAGCTCCAAGGGGTAGAGGTGCTGTACAGGTCGCTCAAGATGAGACTTTCTTGCTTGCAGTTTTGCTCCTCTAACAACTCTATCGTTCCATCAATTAGGTCTTCGACAATCCCCAGCAACCATTTATCTCAGTTTTTTCTTCAGATCAGATAATCACCATGAGATTGATGAAGGGTGTATCTCCTCTGGGTGCTGCTTAGGCACGGTGTCTTTTGCAAAGGCTGTATAGATACTCTTGTGTCCAACACTTCCACATTCCCTTACACTTCAACAAGTGTTTTGCTCTCTTTCGTGGGAACTGCAGGTCGTCCTCTACGTAACTTAACGGTCAGTTATTTAGCGTCATCTTGACATTAAGTAACACTTCTTGCAACTCTTTCCAGCTTAACACTCCTTTCCCAATTGTCTTGTTAAGGATTGACTCGATGAGACCAACAGTTCTCTCAAACTGTCAGCCCCACCATGGGTGCAGCTCAGGTTGAATTGCCACTTGATCTGGTTGATGGATAGGTAGTTCTGCAGCCGTTTGGCCTTTATGACAGCTCTCATCCACTTTCCAACTCTGACAAATGTTTGACTATTATCAGGGTAAATTCTTTCTGGTCTCCCTCGGTGTGCCATGAACTGCTTTAGGCTGGCCAGACAATCTGCTGTCTCTAGGTTTGGTAGAAGGTTTAAGTAGATTCCTCTTGTCAGGTGGCAGGATATACACTTTCCCTTCTCATTGCTTGGATGTTGGGTATCAGCGGTCTAGCATGATTGACCCCAATTACTTGATATGGGCTGGAGCCTAGGTTTTACTGACAATAATATTGTACATAACTGCGTTCATGAAAACAAACTCGAAAACTGGAAAACTTGCAAAGCTTGTCTTCAAAAGAGAAGGGAACAGGCATGGGCAAGGCGAAATCGTGAAATAATCAAACAGCACCAAATGCGTCTAGAGAAAACAGCATCATGAGCAGAAGCATGCCAAAGAAATGGCTCCGCAAAGTGAACAGCGCTTGAAAGCAAATCGGGAGCTTCAGATTCCGTTTTGTGTTAAAGTCAGATACTTATTCAGAAGGGACAAGCAACAAAGGTCAGTCAGTGGAAATCGAAAAACAAATATGACAAATATATTCTATCCCGTATCTTGTAATTTGATCACTTCAAGAATGTATTAAAACCTGCATGCTAATCATTTTCCCTCAAAGTATTGTTTTAATACGCTTCTGTTGCCAGTTTTGGCTACCATATTCATTCAGAGCAATCAGAACTTAGAGTCTTGAATGATTTAGTCAGATGTACTATTTTTTGGTTGAAGACTAAAACTGTAACAAATGCTGTAATCAGAGACGTGTTGTTCACAAGCTCTTTGAAGTATGACTAGGTCTGAAGCCCTTGTATAATTTGAAGTAAACTGTTCAAGTTTTGCTTTGATTCTGGGAGAAATCATGCTGTTTTGAGCGGGTTCACATAAACAATTCGAGTTCATTAAATATGCATGCTTAAGTCTAGTGCATGCAGTCCAGAGTATAAAAAGAAGGAAGAAGGAAGCCTATTTAAGTTTTTCAAGTTTTATTATTCAGATAACCAATCAGGTTTATGTTGGACTTTTTAAGAATGCTATGTTTTAATCAAGTATGCCATAAGGCAAAAGACCCAAAAATGAGAGTATATGACCTCATGAAGTAGTTTATTATGCCGGGTAAGCTTGGGCTGGTATAGCACTGCAAGACACATGCACTTCAGTATAGTAGTGTGATGGCTTTAACCTTTAATAGACAATGAAGAACAAAGATCTGTTCACTCACTGGTGGAAATCTTTTTCTTATCCGACAATCGCTGTAGTTCCTTGTCAGGCCTATCTTCTGGTACAGCTGTTGCTGCAGGTTCTGTATATTTCTTTAGTTTGTTTAAAGGCCACTTTTCTTTGGCAATCTCGGCTTCTTCTGGTGCCATCTCTGTCCATTTCTTCTTTAATGTATTATCCTTGTCTATGAAGCTTTTCCACCAATCCAACTGCTGTCTAGTAATTCTTAAAACTTTTGGCACCAAAACTTGGAGCAGTGAGCTGAGGAATACCTTTTGGCAAGTTTTCCAGGATATCAATTGGCTCGTTTGGTAGCCACAGTATATCCGCCAAGTTCTTATTTTGCATCTTTGCTTGGTTATCTCATGGAAGGAAGTATTGAAAGACGTGTGGACAAACATAGTTTGCGTGGCTTCAGCCATCCGGAGATGTCAAAGACACGTTCCATTTCTTCACTTTCTGGAGCTGGTTGCAATAAAGTTTGAACCAGTTCATGCAGTTCTGGTAACTGGCATGACATTTGTTTTCAAAAGATCAGTGCGATCCTGATAAAAAACTATTGAAATATACAAAACAAAATGAAGGCTACATGAAAAAATACTTGCAATTTGTTACACATATATGCATAAAGTGAATAAATATGTTAATATAGTATTTTATCCTCACCGCATACCTTTGTCACATCACGGAAGGTTAAGTTATGGGAAGTATCCACGACATGGAAACAGGTATGCGGGGAGAGTGACCTTGGTGGGTTGGTCAACCGCCACCAGGGGAGGTGGATGGGGGCGAAAATGTTGAGCTCCTCCCTGGCAATAATGTGGACTCATTTTGAGCCACATTGCAAGCTGTTATATGTGCGGAGCATGCAAAACATCATGCACGGCCCATACGGTAGCTCAGGCGGTTGAATTCAGGGAATTTCATGTTTTTTTGCGAAGCACCAATTATGTATGCAGTGAGAATAGTATTTTATCCTCACTGCATACCATTGTCACATCACAGAAGGTTAAGTTATGGGAGGTATCCGCTCCTGGCCCCCAGCCTTCCGGCCGTTAGTACAACAACACCGAGACATTAAAACAAGCCCTCTTACATGCCCTGTATAATGATGATTACATGCATACAAATGACTGTTCTCCTTCCACTACTCAGGTTTTTTATCTTATATTTACTACACTGTTTAGGTTGTGAACACACTTGGTTTCCTTTGATTACTTTCTGATGGCTTGCAGGAAGTACGACGCAAACCAGCACAACCAATAAATGGGGCGAGTAAAAACATGTCCGACCAACCGGAATTAATTTCTGAGAACAAAACCAAGACCAAAATTAAGTTATTGTGATTGGTATCAACCAATCAGCACGGCGAGAACATGGCCTCGCTACCTGTTTGCCTGAGTGAAAAACTCACAATAAGTTTTTGATTTTGTTCTTGAGTCACAATAACTTTCGACATTTATGCGAAAACTGTTCTATGGGGCATCAAACGATGGCCTGTAGGTTTGCCGGGTGGGAGACCGGGTTGGGACGGAGCATAACTGTCTTGGGAACCACGTTTTCCAGGGAATTTAGCACGGCGGTTGTGTTAGACATGCTCGTGTAATGCTCGGCCATTTCCCGGCTCTGCCACCCGAGGTACCAGGCGATGTCCTCTTGTGAACATCCCAATAAGCCAAAGTGTTAGACAGGCCTACGCGAAAGCTGTGCTGTGTTTCGCCCTCAGTGAGATATATACGAAGACGATTGTTAACTGCTGAACCCAGTAAAGGCCTCTGACTTATGCTCTTCCTACGTTCAGAGGCTCTGAAAAAATAGCTGTGGGACAACTCAATGCCAAGGGAGTGGCATGCTGAAATATAAGTCTACCCAAAATACTGGACGTACATTGGATTGGCGAAATTGCACAAAAGCAAAGGGCCATGCTGCTTCCTTTCTAACTGTTTTCCCAAATGTGAAATTAAATAGAAAGTCTTTCCTATCTTTAAGTCTGAAGACCTGTTCAGTAGAAACATCCTAAATCTGAGGCTCTATCGCCCGTGAAAAAGTTGACAGCAAAAAATGTAGTATCCCTGACCAGGATAGACCTGATCTTAAATTAACTGCAACCAAAGAAAAACTATCTCCAACAATCTTTTAACTGATGCCTACTTACATGCGGAGAGGCAACTCGGCTAGTCCTTGATGGGATCCATTTATCTTTTCTTCCTTGGTGAAACCACGGATTTGTAGATGTCTCACTTGGGGCTTCGCAACTTGTATGCCCTGCTCTCTGCATCATATTTAATGTCAATTGGCCAGCTGTTCATGGATTCTACCCATGGCCGACAGCTTTTAATTTTTGACATAAAGCAGTCTTCTTCTACCTCTTCAAACTCAGCCAGGATTGCCCAATCTCTGCCTGTGGAGAATTGAATAATTGGCAATGAAGATCACTGGATCCTGGCTGGTACTCTGTTTATCGACTAAGGCAACCAAATCTCCGACAGTTGGTTGAAGTTCATGTTCATCTTTGCTGTCCGACGTGGGGTGGCTGCTGTCACCTGGCCTGCCGTCTGTATTAATGCAGTTACTAAACAATTCATTCCCTGCCAACTGCGACAGAATTTGAAGTGCTTGCTCTGATCTCGCTGCATTTGTGAGATCCACATAGCAATTCTCCTGTGTCTTGGGAGTGATGCATGACTCGAGAAAGACTGTTGCAAAAGGCCTCGGCACAAAGCTCTGGGTCGGCAATGAATTTCATTGCAATTGCATGTCTGAGACTGTTGGCAGCACCTCATTTCCCTATTCCCGATTCAATGATTTGACTAAAGTACTTGAAGAAGGCAGAAGCTGATCCAAATTCTTGGCCCTTGGGGTTGACAAACATGTGAGCATGACCACTCCCAGACCAGCAGCAACTTTTGTAATATGCAATCGAACTGTTGTGTTCCACTGGAACTTTACAAGGGCCATAAGTTCTGTCTGTCTTGTATCGGGTCAACAGCAGTTCTATCGAGTCATCATCATAAAAGGCAATTACATTTTCCCGCTCTGGGGGGCCTACCAGAACGATGTCACCAGCTGGGCAATCTTCCTCCACTACAAGCGTGCATACCTTGTGTGCCCTCAGGATGAAATGCAAGTACAAGAGCAACAGCACCAAGTCGTGTAGCTTGCATACCTTCTGAAGGGTGTTTCTTTCCTCTGAGTGAGGACTTTAGCTCTGCACAGTTCCAAGATCTCTGCGTAGATCAGCGGTACGGTACTCTTTGTTTTGATCTGTTGATGATTTCTTGACCTGCTGACCTCTGTCATATATGTGGGTGTTGTACGCACGTTCATGACTGCTCTTAGTTTCGTTCATTTGATGGGTGACTTGGACTTGTTTGTGATGCTCGAACAAATACAAGAAAGGTTTTCTGTGGCTAGTGCAGAGAAACTTCGACACTTTCATCGGCTTGAAAACTGGAACGGATACAGTGAGTTGAGAATTAGTGTCTTTGTTGAGATGTGTGCTGGATGGATTATGAAATAAGGAATTGTATCACAGTTTGAATTTGGGAAATGAATCGGATTGTTATAACGTCTCTAATTGCGCTGCTTGGAGGTTGTTTTCAGTTGTTTTTCAGGGTGTATCGGAGTGAAATTGGGCGATAATTGTTTAGAAGGGTTTGAGACCCCTTTTGTGTATTGGGACTACATGTGCTACTTTAAATTTATCAGGAACAATTAAAAATAATTTTCAAGGGTTTAGATAAACATGTGAAGGGGCCTGTGGCTTTCTTATCCTCTAACTTTGATATTTCTTCTTCTAACTCAAGATGGGTAACTGGAGAAAGGTAGAAACCGCTACTATATTGGATCGTGATGTATTCCAGAGGGGATTTGCTTACTGTGGGTATAATGTTTGCCAAATTTTCACCAATGTTTGCAAAATAGTCATTAAAAGCATTGGCAATGGACTTAGTGTCAGTTAGTTGTGTTCTTAATTATTTTTGAGGGTAGGTTCATGTTGTGCACCTTAAGAGTTATTGCTTGTGGCTAACACAAGCTTTAAAATGAAGCTTGTTTTTTTTCTGGGTTGCAAGTCTGCACACGGTGATTGGTTTGCATTATCACGTGATTTGCAATGTTATGCAATTGACATGTCCTCGCAAGTGACTCGAGATGTTGGCGATTGAAGCAAGAGACTGAAATTGAATTGTGTTAAAGTTAGCCTGTATCCCATCCGAACTGAACATTGGTTGGGTTTCTGGATGCACGGAAGCCATACTTTAAGAACGATTTTGGGTTGCATTGTTTTTAAGTGTCGGAAGATTTGAAAATAGCCTTACACAAATGCTTGATGTGTTACCATCGTAAAGTACGAAGGGTTGTGTTTTGCAAATGCTCGATTACAGATACCGCTTCAGCCAATGTATGTGTTCGGAGCAATATTTGTGTGAAAGAACATCGAATAAGTAGTAGAAGACGTGTCGAAACTTGATAAAACTTGAACTTTTCCCTGCGGGCAGAGCGTCTCCCTTTGTCGGAAACTCTGGGGCTTTGTGTAATGCGTTGCGTATACGAACAGTCGGGTTTAACTTCGTTTTGCGTGAAGTAAAGGTTCTTTGTTTATTGTCTGAGGGTACTGAATTACTAATAGGTTTGAGGCAAATATCACGCGAGATTAAGATACAAGATCTGTCAATGAAATGTCACGAGCATAATATTATAGAACGGGGAATCCCGAATCATCAGCTGCTTACCTTTCACTCACACCGCTTTAACAAAAGCAGGGAAGACCGGCAGGCGATTACATCGAGAATATTTGTCACTGAATACCTTGAAGTCTTCAAAAGCTCAAGGTTGATATCCGACTATCCAAGCCTAATGTTTGCTCCACAAGCGTGATGCACGCCTTTGTTGTCATGGTATTCAAACGTCTGCAGCTTCCGATAGAGATTAATTTCGTATCGACTCAGAATTTTGCATTAAAGCTTAATGCATAGCAGTCTTGAACATATTAGTGATCAGACTTGTACATGTAGGATGCATAACTTCTGAGATGGCTTTTTCATACGAAGTAACTTCACCATGGGAAGTATCATGTTTTAATTTGCTGCAGAGATAAGTTTAAAAAGCTTTCAATCACAACTACTTGAACATGATGCACACGCTGGGAAGATTAGCAAAGACGAGTTAAGACTAAAAAGCTGTTATTACAGCTACTGTACATGATACATACGCAAACATTCCAACATCTGCTGCAGAGATACATGTAAGCATAAAGAAGCAATATTAAAGAGAGTGGCACTGAGAAAAGCTTTTTGTTGTTGCTGTTAGGGTCTTTGTTTTCCGGGGTTATAGGTCTTTGTTTTCAGGGTCTTTGTTTTTGTTATAACCCGGCAGTGTCAAGACGAGAACTCCAGTGGAGATGACGAAGCAACTTCACCATTGGGCAGTCGGTTGATAGGTGTCAGTCACCATTTTTATGGGATGTTGGCACTACAGATAGCCAAAAATGATAACGGGCATCATGTTCTAAAAGCATTCCAACATGAGATAAGGCTATTACGCTGTCTTGCAGCTACTTAAGATGTCGGTTATTCCCCAGTCAATCCCATTACAAAATGACAACACAGTTCCTTCACAAAACATGTCAGCTTGAAAATTCACTCAACAAAGTTGCCAGGTTACTATAGGAAGCGTCACACCAGTACTGTCACCTGCATCACCGGAAAGCAAGTTCAAAATGCTCCCGGCAAAAAGATCACTCAAGGCAAAAGCAAATCACTCATTGAAAATATTTATTCTGTATGAAACATACCCTGCATGAGTCGGGAGCTATGAAAACTGGGCTGTTGCAAACGAAGAATATTCCTACAGGGCCTTTGATAATTGTTTTAGTCTCAATTATTATAAAATACATTTTCGTGAATATCTGTTTGACCGAAATTAGAAGAAAAGAGGGCAAGAAAAATAAAGGGAGCCCTTGGATCCATCATGTGCAAAAACTGACTCAGCTATAATATCTTTTGCATATAAACACACGACAAAAGTTCCTCTCCTGGGACCCCGCGTGTCTCTATTCATTGTATTAGTGACGCCACAAGTGCACTGGCCACGGGCTTGTCTTGTTATTTGTTTAATACCTTTCCAAATGTTCTTTATGTTTTTGCTATTGGTGGAGAAATAGTTATAATAAAGTTTCTTACTAGCTTTTACTATGTGCCCAATTTTATTGCGGTATTGTTTGTATTTTGAATGATAATACTCATTCCTTGTTTTAAGGTATTTCTTGAATAATTTATTTTTTATGTTGAGGTTTTTATTGCTTTAGTAATCCATGGTTTAGCTTTACTTTTGATTTTCTTTCTTGAAAGCTGTCTCATAGGAGCATGTTTGTCAATAATTCTGGTAATTTCAGAATGAAAGCTATTAAAAACTTCACTGGTGTCATTGTAGGTAGAATATTTTTCCAGAGCTTACTTCCAATAGTGTGGTTTCATTGAGTCTGGAATAATCACGCTTGAATACTTTAGTTTTTCCTGGAGAAACTGAAAGTTTGTTGGTGACCAAGAAATTGGGTAGATGATCAGTAAGATCATATATAACATTCCCGCTGATTACATGATGTTCTATTGAATTGAAAATGTTGTCAATTAGGGTTGCAGAATGGTCAGTTATTCTTGTTGGTTGTAGTATTTGAGGATGAAAAAAAATGTCTCTAGAGTATTTAGTTAGTGGTTAGATGAGATTCAAAATTCAGGTTGATATTGAAATCATCCATTGATATACAGTATTTGTTTTCTCTGTGGATCTTTTCGATAGTTTGTTGTAGATATCCATAAAAGTCTCCAAGCAAGCGCAAGGATGTCTGTTTATTACTCCACACAAGATGTTTCGATGCGAATTATTGTTAATTTCAGCCCACAAGGCTTCAAAATCCATTTTGGAAGTGGACAAGTCATCTTGTTTCGCAAAATAAAATTTGTCCTCTTTAAAGATGCCAGTTCCTCCTGCATTTGAATAACTAGGTTGTGAAAGAAAGTTGTATGCGCTAATTTTGTTATTCAATATTTGTTCTTGGTCAATTTTGATCATAGTTTCTTAGAGTCCAATAACAGAAGAAGGTTGGTGCAATTCCTCTAGCATGTTTGTCAGGTTGTCAAAGTTAGCAGCCAGACTTCTGATATTGCAATGTATAGTTGAAAAGGAGTTGTTTGAAAAAGAGCAATCAATTTCCTTGCTATTGTGAAAATCATGTGTGGTATTACAGTTAAAACAAGACTGGTTTGCCAGTGAGCTCGTGGCACGGGTTGGGTCGAGACCAGGATAAAGTAAAATTAAATGTAGGGACAAGAGCGAGACTCGCAGGAGAGACTTTCAGTACCCAGGGAGGGAGGGGGGGGGGGAGGATATTGATCATAATTTTGCGTGGGTGTGACGTGCGGTCCTGAAAACCGTTAGCCTATTTCAGACGAAAATATCTGATTTTCTATACATTATTTCAGACCTAACTTCAAAAATGTACACGGCACATAGGTATGTGGCATATATATCGGAGTAGCCCAGCAGGTTTCAGCACAAATTCTGAGACAAGGGTGAAAAACAAGTCAGACATTTGAGCGAGACACGAGCAAGACGGGTCAGCAATGAGGAATAATAAATGGCCGATAACTGAAAAAGAATCGAGGGAGACACTTGACTGAGCGTGACATATGGATGGATTGTTTCTGGCGAGATTATTGACTGTCATTGGATTCATTTTTTCTACGAGGTTATTGCCTGTCATTTGACTTGTGTATATCGCAGGTAACAAATGAATTTCACATAGGACGTGTTGACATAAGCAACGACACAGCAGGGTTGATTCAAAATTGTAGTTTAATTACATATTGAACTCTTAAGATGTTCAAAATACAATGAAAAATTCTCAGTCGTCAAACAATATTGGTTAACATACCACATGTATTACATGACACATGCAAAAGTTTTCTCTTAGTTTATAACAGGTTCATGTTATGATGGTTTATTTTTCATATAAACTGGAGATACAAGCGCTATATAGTATGGAATATTTGAAATACTACGTTATTGTTACTTTATAAGAGTACAGGCTGAAATACATGGTTTGTGATGTTAAACATTGCAAATATGTATCAATTAAAAGTGTGTATTCATTTTGATGTTTGGGAAATCTAATGTTTTAAGGAACACAAGATGTTCTGAGGTTGCAATTATAATGTAATACAACGTAATGATTGGAATATTTAATTGGCTATTATTGAAGCAACACTGCAACATTGTAACTTAAGGCAAGTTGTGAATATAGTGTCAAATGATTATAGGTGTATGCTTAAATTTCAGTCTAAAATACATGAAAATAAAAGGGTATGATTAAGTGTTGGGTCTATAAGATGATATATGCAATTTACATGTAAGCTTTGGGATATAAAACTTATGCTAACATAACATAATGAATAAATTGCTCAATGGTATTGTAAACTTTAACATGGTAATTTTGGAGGTTAATAGCAAGCAAGGTTTTAAAAATAGTAGTTCAGAAAGTGAGCTTGAAGTTTCATGGGTAAATCAAATTAAAACAATCTCATTAAAATTATTGTTGTCATGCAATTTTGAAGGTTGCACTGATGTATTTGTTTAGAAAGCAGACTTCAGATGACTGTTGAAACAAAAACGTAATCACCGAGAAGAAATACTTTGAACTGATGAGAATCAAGCAAAAATTATTTGAAGTTGGTTTTACAGTACTTTGAAGAAGGTGAGTTGGTAAGAACATACAATTGTATACTTTCTTTGTATGACAGAATTGTGTAGGGTAATGAGGCTTTACTATTTTTCATGTTTGTCGAGTGCTAATGAAATATATTTTATCACGTTTAAAAACAAGTGAAATATGCAAATTCATTTTCAACATGTCATCCAAAAACAGTCTGTATTGAATTGATGAGAATTCAAGTCGTGATTTGTGTTTTTGGTGTTTTGGCTTTCCTGAAGGTTTTGCCTTTGTGCGTGGCTTTTTGAGAGGCTTCAGAGGCTTGGCAGTGTGGCTGATACTTCGGGGGTTTGGCTTGATATGACTGACATGTTCAGTGGTTGGTGGATGGTTGATGTGGCTGACATCTTGAGTGTCTGGTAGATTTTTGGTGTGTTCGACATCTTCTGTGGTTTGTGGATGGTTGATGTGGCTGACATCTTGAGTGTCTGGTAGATTTTGGTGTGTTCGACATCTTCAGTGGTCAGTTCTTGAGTGAGTTCATCACCTATGCTTGGCAAATGTTCGATTTTTGTGACAAAATGGGTTTGTGAGTTGTAAGTTATGAGAATGTTCATACTCATGATGGCTTCAGCTATTTCCTCTGAAGGGTTTTGCAGTGTTATGGTTGGTGATGTTTGCTCAAGGAGGTCTGCCAAAGGCTTGGTGAAAGCTGTTAACCACAGGTCTGTGTCTTCATTAGCAATACACAATTTGGCAGATGCTTGTCTCTGACAATCAGCTGACCTTTGGTGTGTGCCGCAGCTTTCACATTTTGATGTAGCAAGGGAAACATCGTTGATGTGCTTCTTGTAGATTTGACACGATATAAATGTTGAAAGTTTGCTGATAAATTTAAATTTCTCAACAAATACCTCTTCATCTGGGTTTTGGAGAATTGCAGGCCCTGAAAGGGAAGGTACTAGTCTTTTTTATAATTTCATCAAAGGTGGTGGTAGGTGAGGTGCTGAGAAAAATGTTGCCATGGAAGGTTTTGACTGTTAAGTTTTTAAAAGAATAGGAATGTCCATCTTTTAGTTGTTCTGTTAGCGGATTCCAAATGCTGAATGGGGTGTGGCCAGTTTTATCTTCCAATATGCAGTCTTCTTTGACAAACGTTTTTTTTTTTTGAGTGGTTCTGAGGAGAACTTCCTTTGGTTCGCTTTCACCAAGGGTGAGTGTTGCTGTGACATTGACTCTTTAGTTTGGTGCGAGGGTTTTGAGTTGAGATATGGTGATGTCAGTGCTTGGTTCATTTCTTGTACCTGGTTGATAAGGTGGAGGCTGTGGTTGGTAATCAAAATCTGTCAGAATTTGGGGCTGCAGATACGATTGATTGCTGATTGAAAAGCCAGGCACTTCCTTGGTTCATAATTACGTCTTTCAGAAATGCAGGTGTTTTAGTTTCTTGTAAGTGTTGAATTTGTGAGTGTGCTCTGGAATTAAATCCTACTATTCGCTGCACTTTAGTAGATGTCTAAAGTTGAAAATCAAACCAGTCGTTCCTATTTCTTGACTTCTTCAGTGGACTGTTGTGATGGATAAAGCCATGTGTATTTCCTTGAACAGAAAAATAGGAATCTTAAGGAATTGGATTATTGGTTTTTGTAATTGTTTTGTGCAATTAACTGTTGACAGTTTTATTTTAAGCACTTTTAGATTTAAAAGTTAGGATAATTTGTGGAGTTTTGCCCATTATATGTAAAGGCTATGTGGTGGTCAATAATATAAAATAGGTGTCTCTAGAAAAGGTAGAGCCTTTCTTTTTTTGAAAAGTGACAAAAAAAGTTGAAAATACAGTGATGATGCACAAATGGGAAATAGTGTAAAAAATATGTTAAAGTAAGAATGGAGCTTCTATAAATTGGACTTAATAGCACATTTGTTGTATGGATAACATGTAAAACATTTGAGAAAAAGGAATTCGTTGGGTTTATTGTATGTGTCTATTCATGTTTGGGTATTTAATGTACAATCAGTGACAAAAGTTCTTAGGACACTTTCAAAAATTGATGCATCTCAGACACAAGTTATTCATTAAGCGTACTGAAAGGAGCGAAACCATTTTCTCTCCCCTCCCCTCTGTACAATGTTGCATATGTTTGGGAAAACAAGTTCAGGCCACTTCAACACTGAACGGAAGGGAGGGGTGTTGTCTTTCAAGTGAAACGGTAAACTGAAACTGTGCGAGTGTCCTGGGTACAAGGTTGATATGTGGTACCTCTGGCCCAAGCTCTTGTTGTTCTTATGCCCAGTTGTATCCGTGTTGCAGCGAAGATGTCGGACATTGCTGTAAATATTATGATAGCTTTTTGTGTGCAGTAGTGATCGGATTTGCTGGAGCGCTTAGTAGAATGAGGCAGGAAACAAACGGTACGATTTATATTTTTAGTTAGCTGATAAGTTCTATCTCAAAGTTATAATTTGCTCCCACAATTTAAATTTTGTGTCCAATGGTCAATGTAATAACTAATTAAACTTGATGTACGTAAATGTTTGTCTCTATGGTGTGGCAGCGTGCATGAAGATCTGTGTAGATTATTGTATTGTCACTATGAATTGAAACCACAAGTATTAAACGAGGCATCGACCTGTATAATTTACTGATACTAAACAACTGTGTCAGTAATTAAGACTGTACTTGCATCTCCGTGAGTCCATGTTTCTCATAGTTGAAAATTGAAACTAAATTCTTTGGTTGAAATGTTGTTCATAATCAAAGGGTGTCCTTTCTGTTTGTGGCCTCTGCTCACGGCCAGCAACTTTGTTATAATGCAGCAGGAATACTTTTTGTATCCACCGAGTGACCACAGATATTATGAATGTGTTTGGCTGCCCATAGATTTCCAGTTTCATGTTATGAATGTCTTTCACCGTACAAGTTCTGGATCATGCAGTTTTTTCTCTTCAAGTTTACTATCATTCAGTAAGGCAATAGCAAATATCCATAAAATGTCTTTGGCTGTGTATACAAGTCCAGCAGAGTAGTTTCTTCTGATAGATGATATCATGAAACTTTTGCAAATGACCAGGATATTTCTTGTGACTCCTGCACAGACAATTGTATTAGCAGCATTTGATTGTTGGTACACTGGCTGAAAGTAATGGATCCCACAGTGGCAATGTTTTTGTAATTTCAGTCAGTCAAATCAATAATAGGCCCAGGTGGAGAGAGTGATTGATTACATTAGTTGAATCAAATACCTGTATGTACAGTATCCCACCCCCCCCCCCCCCCCCCCCCCCCCCATCTTATCCTAAAAATAAAGTTGACTTTGTCGGAAAGTCAGTGAAGGAAGCTGGCACCATCATAGTGGTAGCAAGCAACATTCACTAAACATGCAATGTTTAATATCTAGTTTTTGTGTCCATTTCTCAAAACTACATTTGCATTATTAAACTGTGTTCAATTTTTAAACATAAACTGTTAACAAAGTATAACTTCTTTTAGCAGTATTGTCTATACTGTATAAATGTGTAATATTTAGTTTAGTGATTTTCTAAATATGTGAACTTCAAAGTAATACTATGCCAGCTTAGTTTATAGTTATTGTAACAACATCATGGTCAGAATAGTAAACACTTGTTAGAGAATTTTGGGCAATATTGAGCATTGTCGGATTTATGTAAACTTGGTCAGCAAACTTCCAGCAGAAACAAATGTAGAACTTTGTACAATTTGTTTACAGTTTAAAGAATTCATCAATATTTTCAGTGGTCTAATTTCATTGTCATTCAGGTAGATATTGAAATCTCCTAAAATTATATCAACAGGACGTTGGTTAAGAATACTTTCGATGCTATTAATATATTGCTGTATATTCGTCCCATGTTTTCGATACAGAAGAATTAATGATGTTTTGTTTTTTGTAAAATTATTAGTGATGACCAATTTCAGTGCATTTAGTGAACGAAAGTAGTGATACTTGCTTGTTTCAACACTGTTCCTAGAACACACAGCTAAACATGAGTAATTATGAGGATTGTCTTGCTTATACAATGGATGGAGGTTATCTCTTATTTCAGTGTCTAAATCATGTGGTTGCAGATGAGTTTCTGTCAGTAGGACATCAGAATTGAAAATGATGGGATCAAACTTAAGGTCAATGCTGTGTTTTCGTAGAGATCTAATATTTAATAAACATATTTTACATAGTTCATTGTTTCGAGATGCATTTAGTAAATTTTGAGTTGATTCTATTTGTAAAGGTGGAAGTGTTCTTAGTCTCTGATGTTCTTCATGCACTTTTGCATCTGCTCGTATCTGTTTGGATTCAATGTTTCCAATGATGTGTAAGCCTTTAAAGGATGTTGCATGACTGAGAGCTACATATATTTGTCCATAATTGAAAGATCTTTGTCTCTCTAAGTTAAAGCTAACGACAACATCATTGAGAGTTAATCCTTGGACCTTATGAACAGTACATGCCCATGCTAGTGTGAGTGAAAACTGTACTCTCTGTATTTCTGGTGATGAAGCCTTGTTTGACCTTATTTTAATTTTAGCTATGACTGGTGTAATTTGGAACAGCTTTTGTTTGTTGGATCAAAGGGATTGCTGATTTATTGATTAGCATATTACCAGCATTATGGTCATCAAATTTAACACAGACAATAATTGGTTTCTGGGTATTTTGATTAGTATCAATGTGAACAACAGTGCCTATTTGTCCATTTATAAGTCTGTCTGCAATGTCAGTGTTTGTTGTAAGCATGACTCTGGCATTTTCTTTTATAAATATTTCAGAATCAAGTCCACCTGTTTCAGAGCATCCTTTAGAAAGAACTCTTTCAATGTCTTGTTTTGTGACATTCTGTGGATACTGATCAATTGCTCTAAGTACAAAAAGTGGCGAGGAAATCTGGTCTAAACGTTGCTTGTATACATTAACAGGATTATTTTCAGCCCATATATGCAGTGCATTTGGTGGATGATTTTTATCTGAAGGGGTTATGGATGTGCTTTGAATACATCTGATGTCCTAATGTCATCTTCAGTTTGTGATGCTGTCCTGATTCTGTTGAAGAGCTCAGCGAATTTGTGGTCATCTTTTTGTCATTATTTCTGTGAACTCTATCATTTGGAAATCTTCCCATGGATGACTTAAATTGTAGGCATCATTTTTGAAACTACAAAAAACAGGTTTCCTAAGTATTGGTGGAAGTTGGTACAAATCTCCAACAGCAATGATGCTTATTCCAGCAAACAAGTGAGAGTTTGGAGTGAGAAAAATTTGCTGTAGTCTCTGGTGTACATGGAGTAATGCACTGTTTGAAACCATTGAAATTTTATCTATAATTATCAGCTTGAGTTCAGATAGTGACATTCGCAATTGTGTTTTCTTTTGGTCTGACAATGAAGGTACACTATCTCCTGTTTCTTTAGGGATTGATAAGGCAGTGTTAATTGTAGTGCCATTGATGTTTATAGCTGCAACACCAGTGGGAGCCATTAATAGGACTGTGGGTAGCTCTGGGTTTAAAGGAGCATGTTTGAAAGTTTTCACTGCAGTGTGGTAAACGGTTTTTTGTTAAGTGGCTTTTTCCAGAACCGGCACCTCCTGTTATGAACAGATATATTGGTTCTACTTTCTCTGGTTTCAAGCTATTAAAATTCTTCATTTTCTGCACCAAGCAAGAAGAATATTGTATGGATAGCGTTGCTTATTGTTCAACGATCGAACAGATTCACAGAGCACGTTATCAGATACATCTGAAGGCTGGTTATGAACTATAAGTCCTGAAGATGGTTGCTGAGGCTGATCAAAATTTGAAGCAAGATCATCAGATGATTGTTCATATGGCATTGAATTGTTGTCTTTTGTTTCACACCGGATATCTTCATTTTCTTGATCATTTATAGGGTCATATGAGTGAGGTATAGCTCCTGGGTTATTTCTTAAAAATTCTAAAGCCTCTTCTACAGCTTCAGCATCAGGTTGAAATAATTTTCGATTGTGTTCAACAATGGGTTGCACATCAGGCTCATAAAACTTTGATATGTATGTTTGCTCTGTGCCAAGCAATTCACTTTCTTCTCGCCATGGAAAATAGAGCATAAGTAGATGATGAAAATATTTTTCAGGTTCCTTTCTCTTGCTTGGAGTATGAAACCGTATAACAGCTTTGACTTTTCTGCATTTGATAACTTCATTGGTAATTAGCAGTCTTATTTTATTAGGAAGTAGCTCAAAGTCTGTGCTATCAATAGAAAACTGTGTGTGCTGTGATTCAATCACATCAGTTAGGACCATCTGGTTGAGCATCATTTGTTTCATTACGTTCACTGTAATAATCTTTGTGGTAATATGCTGCAAACTCAGCTAAACATAGTCAATAGCAATAATTGTTTTTGGCCGATAGGTGTAACGTTCAATGATATTAGATTAAAAAATATCTGTACTGTCTTCATCTAATGCATCAAGCTCATCTTTGCTTTTTGCTAACAAAAATTGTTGCAGGAAATATTTTTCTCAACCAAAGTTCAGGCATACATGTGTAGACACATTGTGAACTAACCTCTCTAGTAGACAGAAAAGCAGCACCTATTTTTCTCAAGCTCTCTTTAACAGACAAATTTGAATTCCTTGCTTCCTTTGCTGCATTTGTGATGGCCTGTGAACACTCAGTTTCATCTTTTGAAAAATAGGAACAAACATACGTTAAGCACTTGTAGTGGTTAAAACAGGTTGTAAGTCAACATTCGCTGCAAAACCTTTTACTCCTGCTATAAAATAATTGTTAATGAAGCAACTGTCTACTGGTCTTTTGAGATGCAACTCATAATAAGAATTGGTAGAAATTGATAATGCCCACTCATAATCTTTTTTAGAGATACCTGCTAAGTTCAAAACTTGTTTTTTAGTAAGGTTAGGATTATAATCTGATTTACTTGGGTCCAAGACCTCATTAATTATCTTTTTGACAGAAGTTAGAATTTCACTTTGCTTAGAGAGGACTTCAGCTTTTGCAACTTCGGTAAGGTCATCTGACAAAGGTTCTGCTACAACTGTTTTTTTCTGTGAAAAACTGACCAAAATTAAATCTGCATGGAATGTTTCTATATTTTCTACATGTTTTAGAGTGAGTATGTTTTTGATAAGTTTTAACTAATTCATACAAGTCAGGATCATTCTCTTTCTTTGGAAGGCAACCTTGTACATGCTTGTCTAGATATTCTGTATATTCCTGTTTGGTGTCATGTGCTAGTTTTGGACAATCTAAAGTCCATATCAGTGCATGTAAGTGTGGAGACCCCCTCATTTGGAACTCAATTCGAAGAGCATAGTAGATTATCTTCCCTATGGGGTTGGCTCTGTCAAGCAAGACTTCCTTAAAAAATGTTTCAACTCTATACTGGAATTGTTTTGCTACAACAACAGAATTAAGATTCAGCATAGAACATCTTTCATTGTATGACAAAGCTTGGACTTGTTCATCAGTCAGATTTTGTCCTTTTGTCCTTGCAATAATTTGAAATAGTTCAGGCCATCTAAGATCAGCTCATGATAATGTCATAAACCATGTTGGAATTCCCAGCTGGCAAACCATACCTACAACTTCATACATAAATCTTTGCCAGTACGGTGGAGAGCCTGGAATTTGCCTCAGAAACAAATATGCTTGATCTTTTGAAAAGTTTTGTACATTTGATCTCAATTCTGAGGCTTTCATAGACTACCCATGGACCTTTTTGAGAGCGATGTTAATACAGTCAGATACTTTCTTTTGCTCCATTACAAATTGTGCATAAAACAGGTACTCTGGATTTGTTGCAGATTGCCCATTATAATGTAATAGCCGTGCATTAAAATATTTCACTGGTGTCAATTTAATTTCCCGTTGAGCTTGATAACCGAACCTCCCTTTTGGAAATAATATTGGAAATGCCAGTTCTTCACACTGCTTGTCAGTCATTAAAGTGCCAGTTCGATCAAAATTTACGTCTTTTTTTTGGGTTTGTTCGAAGATATGCTGTTGAGAACATTAGAAAACTGAACTAGAATACAATTTCGGACGAAAAATTTGTTTTCAAGGCACGATTATAGGGAACTAAAAACTCCGTAAAACGTGTCCGCCATTACTCTTTCGGAGCCTGCAAACATTAGTCAGCGGGATGATTCAGTGACGTCATCTACTCAATGCAGTCCAAAGAACAACACAGTTTGCTTGTTCCCACGCCCTGCGTGGGTACTAATCTGAACACCATGTCGTTTTTTAATGTTTTTCGTTCACGGGCGACCTCCCCGCGCAGCGGGGTTTTCTGGGAAAAACATCGGAAGAAAATCACTTCCCCGCACAGCGGGGTCTGCTGGGTAGAAACTCAGAACAGAATCACGCGCGGGGTTTGCTGGGTAGAACACTCTAACCTCGTTCCCAGGCTCTTTCCTCTCGCGACCTCGAATCTCGTGTTTTAATGTTTTTCGTTCACGGGCGACCTTCCCGCACCGCGGTGTCTGCTGGGTTGATCACGTGGTGTTCTGCTGGTCCGTTGCGAAGCAACGGACACTGTATAGGAGGCAAGTATGAATCAAGCGAAGAATCAAACCGAACACTCTCAAGAGGAGAAACAAGTTTGTCTTCAAAAACGAAGAGAACAAGCGAGACTAAGACGAATTCGTAAGACAAGGCAGGAGTGGTGTATCCGTGTCGAGCGCAGACGGTGAACAGACAGTGCTGTCGCTGCCAAAAAAGCGAAGCAACGGTATGACCGAGAACATTATCAGCAGAAACGAGCTCAGGAGACAACCCAGGAAAGAGAGCAGCTGATCGGGAGCATCATAGGCAGAAGCTGGCCCAAGAAACAACTCAGGCAAAAGAACAGCGCGTTAAAGCCGCTCGACAACGAGCTGCTTCCCGACGCCACAATGAAACGATTGCACAAGAGGCCCGCAGGCTTCAGGCTCAAAATGAGACAACTTCCAGAGGCAACAATATCTGCATAGCCGTGGATGGGCTAACCCTGACAACCCGGCTCTGCACGAACAGCAGGAGGACAGAAAATAAGCTAAAATAGTGCTTGAAGGCCGGCTGATAGCTCCAAGGGGCAGGTAATACACGTCTATTTACTTTCTTCACTCAACTCGTCCGTTATGCATTGCTTCGAGCTTATCGGACATTTTGTGGCCGCGATAAGGCTTTGTTGTTGTGATGCTATAAATTTTCACGACAGAAAACTGTTTTGACCGTTTGAGTCTTGACAGTTAGATTAACTTCCAGTGTCATACGGTGCAGAGGTTAATTTGCCACTTAACAAGTAACTTGCTTTATAGACAAAATCATAACATATATAAATCACTCACACAGAAGAAGTTGGCGTTTCTGTGCATTTGATTAGAGAGAACTGTGTTTATTAAATTGCAGCACTAGAAACCATGATTTCAGTTTATCAGAAAAACAGATCAAAACATTTGTCCTCTGTGAAATTATACAGTGCAAAAACTTGTGAGTTCTGGTTTAAGTAGGCAGTTTTTTTTTTAACTGCTCAGCTGTTTTTATCATGTACTGTATAACACTGTACAAGTACTATAAGTCAAATGTTATTTGAACTGTATTTTTTATGTTGTATTTACTTCTTTGTCTTACTAGCCCCCCTTCCCTTTGCTATAAATCATAGTACACATACTAATATAAATGCATATATAAATAAACAGAAATGATGTTTAGTAAACTAGAAATTGTTATGAATGATTATTTTGTCAATTTGGCACCAGGAAAAGAATGTAATTTATTGCTGCAATTCCTTTTGCATTTTTGAATTATACATTACTGTGTATAAAGTAATGTTCAGAAGAGATTTACTGTGTTAGTAGCTGGTGTGGGCAGAAAAAAATTGCCATGATCTAAACAAGTTCAATTAGATAATGCCCTGACAAGTCAATGCCTTCAGTAGACTGAAAGTCAAAAATCCATTTGCAAAGATACATATTAATTATAAGCCAAACAAGTCATTTGCATTTACCACAGTTTCATTTCACTTCAGCCAGCTCTTTACTAGCATTAATTTCTTTATTTTCCTTGATAGAATTAGTGATATAGTTTAATATATTAAGTTTTCTTTTGAACAAGTTTTTTTCCATGCACCTGCATGACATCTGGTGAGATGTTGTCTAAACTGTTACCCCACCAACACATAGTATCTCAAGCCACAGAACACACTTTTTAAATTATAGACTTTGATGCTTGTTTTGTTTTCCATAGGTCCCTAAATATCAAGACAAGCATGAAGTTCACTAAGTCCAACTGGAAAAAGTATCTTTCTGTGATTAGGAAGAGGTAGTTTATACCCACAGGAAATGAGACTTTTTTAAGATAAGAATTTCAATACAGTACTAAACTGATGCTCTTCTCATGTCTCACAGCATCTTACAGTTGTGGATAATGTGCAAACCTGACTCTCATTTGTCTAATATTCTGTAAGATTATTGGATATTTATAATTCATTTTTCCATTTTTACTCACAGGAGAGTATAGGGTTAGGGCTATATATTTCTCTGGCATGGGATTTTGTGTGTTTGTACATGTACTGGGCAACACATGCATATCAATTTGCTTCTGAGAAGTATAATGTAACCTACAGGTACTTGAGAAGTATGTAATATACAGTCTTTCACCAATGAATGTAGTGCAAAGACTGACTATGTATACTTTCTTATGAGACAGAATAAATTACTGTGAAATGGACATGGCATGATGAATAATATCATAAGAACTTCCTTCTTTTAAGACCACCCTACATATTATATAATAAAATTACTGTACTCTTCAAACAGCAGTGGGATCCCAGGGAGGGGAGGGGGGAGTACTATGCCATATAGGTATGTGCCGCCCCAAAGGGTATCGTTTTCAAACATTTTTAGTCTGAAATAGGGTATAGATTTTGCCTTTTTGGCCTGGGATAGGGTATGATTTTAATAGAAATTTGTCGCAGCAGACAATGCACAGCAAATGGAAAAAAACACAGGGCGGAAATTGATGCAAAAGAAATAAATCTCTAAAATAGGTCTAAAATATGGTATTACATTTTGGAGTCAGGTCTGAAATAGGGTATATATTTATGGAGTCAGGTCTAAAATGGGTATAGTAAGTCAGATATTTTGGTCTGAAATAGGGTAAGGGGTTTTCAGGTCCAGGCGGCACACTCCCACCCAAAATTATGATGAGTACTCTCCGGAATGGGACACATGCCACTATCATGTAAATGCTAATATAGTGTCATCCGCCTTTAATTACATTATATAATATTGAGATGTGTAGTGAAAGCATACAGTACATGAGAACTCTAAGCAGTGTCATACATAATCGATTACTTGGGCGTGGGACCTCTGCGAATATCGTATTTCTAGTATAAACCATGTATTTGGAGTCTAATTCCAGTCCTCAAGTCAGTGAGGACGAACTAGAAATCGAACTCCAGTCATCAGATGACGATAATTTAGATCCTGTGGCGACCAAAGAAGTTTGCGCTTACGCTGAGGAAATTTCTCAAGAGCAAGAACAAGAAGAAGAAGCTTTACGGCGCTACAATCAGTGTACTGTATGTGTGTACAGTATGTACCTTTTGCCAGCCAGAGCTTTGGAGTTGAAATTGGTCCATGGGCACATCTGTTAAACACAGGATTTGGTATGTTGGAATGGACATTTAGAATGTGGGACAGGAATGCTTAGAACTTTGCACATTTGACTTCACCCATATGTTGCTTTGTAGATGTCACCGACCAGTAGAAATGCCGTACACATGCCTTTCGCCACCTTGCAATTGCCTCACAAGCCTTTTCTTTACTCGCACGCACAAGTTGCTTGGTGATGTCTGAAGAATAATATAGTAGCATGACACTATCTTTGTCCACATATACAAAGTTATATAAACATTATTTTTTCTAAAATATGGAAATTTTATCCTTCTGGCAATATGCCAACAATCAAACAAGTGCGATATCACAGTCTTTCCCAACTCTCTGCATCTTATGGGACAGTCAACCCTCATCCACTTTGCTATACTGGTGTGTCTGTCTGATACAAATGTGGTTATTATCAATCCTGTAGACAATAGGAAATCAAATGTCCTCTGATGGCCAAAGAACTCCATTGCTGAACTGCTTCCAGCTTGATTTGCCTACAAATACAAGAACATGATCAGACTAAAAAAAATTGGGGCACTGGGGGAGGTTAAGATTACCTGTACAAGGACAATGTGGATTATCAAACCCACAGTACAGCAGAATGTAGTATGGGTACAATATTTGGCAGATATGTCCCATGCTGTCATGCCGTCCATCCCCTGCAAGCACCACCTTGTCCTTTAGGCTTTCTAAAAGTTTGGCCTGATATTTTCTCCAAAACCCAACAATAGAAGGTATGAGAAGATGCTTTTGGTGGTAGTATAAGGTTGGCTTGCTGTATACCAATAGGCCCATGTGTTTAAATACTAGAAGCACTTTTCCAATAGAAGCACAGCACAAAGCACAGCAAAACTTAAAAGTAAATTGCCAGCTGGAAAGAGACCAAGGAGGTTAGGTTGGCTTTTCCATGTATGGGTGTTAGAGCAGCCACTGCAGTGAGAGAATACTGTCACCATTGTTCCTGTCTGACTGATGCTGACTTCAGGGTTAGGCAAGAAACAAAAATGGCAGCGCTGAAATAGTAGAAGCAAGTGGGAAAGGAAGACAATGGCTTTGGGCTCTTCACGGACATCCTTTGAAGTGACTTCTACTCTAGGAAAGGAAAAGAGTTTATCATGTCAGAAGAAGTATTAAACAATGAATGTCATTTCTGTTATTGTTCCTATTATAGTATAAATAAAGAAATGGTCAATTACATTGTATACTTGGGCCCTTTGTCTGAAGTGTCATCATCTTCACATTTGTCATATTCTTTCTGGGCTTTTTCTGGAGTCCACGAGGGGTCATCAGTCTCGCTTTCAGCTTCGTCTTCCAGCAGGTCCAGATTATCTTCGATGTCCATGTCCAGTTCCACATCCTCTTCTTCTTACATCTGTTCCTCCCTTTTTTCTGCCAGTCCCACTTCCTCTATGGTTTCATTGAAGTCAGTCTGTGAACCTGCATGTAAACGGAAGGACAAAAACAATACCTCGCAATGTTTGCTGCAGCATATGGTGCCGGACCGTTTGCATAAAAAAAAAAACTACCTATATGAATTTATACCTGTGGATGTCATTGGTGCAGGTGTGCCACTAACTTCAAGAAAACTCTTTGCCCAGGATGTCTGACTCTCGGATAGGGGTTGGGATAATCTACTGGTCTGGTTTCTGGCCTTAAACAGTTCCTTCTCCAACTCTAAGGACTTGGGGCAAGAATCTGGTGGTACAGCTGTGGAAGACGTACACGTCGAATCCTAAAAAATAATTCAGAAAGATTGAAACACTAAAAATTGGATACTGTAGTTTCTTTCGCATATCACTTGCCACGTCGTAATTATATACCTTTACTGGTGTACTTGTAACAAATTCAGACGAGAACCAGTCAACTTGGGGGGATCCATTGAACTCTGAGGTGGACGAGTTTTCTGGTGTACACTGCTGAACGGCAACTTGCGAGTTTTCTTGTGGGACATCAATATTCTGAGATGTTCCTTCTCCGGTTTCAGAAATTAAGCTCTTAACGACCTAAAGTCAGATAAAGTGGTAAGTAAACAGCGATCGCCGCGGCAGTCCTGAAACTGGAGAACAAAAATCTGTCGTGACGCGCTCTATTTTTAGTACTCACCCTTCGTTGATTCCGCTCTGAAATTGGGCTTGGAGTTGTTTTCTTCTTCCAGATCGTTGGAAAGGAACCGGGTTTCAGGCGCTGCAGAGATCCAGATTCTGGTCCTATGTGTGTTCTCTCGAAGCATGTTCCGAGAAAATGATCAGAACATACAACGAATCGTTCGACGGGGTTAAAATTAACACGATGGGTTCTCACAAATTTGACCCAGATATTTTGCTGGGTTTTATTCGTTGGACTCACATGGATGGAAACTCCGGTTGCCCGGTTCGCTTTATTGCTACAAAGCTGAACGACACAATGACCTGAAGGCATATTATGATATTTTGTCTATAGCTTATTGCGTATTTCGCACATGGAAAGACTGGAGGTTTCTGACTTGGTTGAGTAGATGACGTCACCACATCCCACTGGGCATTGTGGGAAAATTTAATGGCGGATACGAAGTCCTCACCGATGTCCACCAAACATGGAGGAAATTCAGAGGTTCAACAACGAAATTTGGAATTTAAACTTCGCTGAAACACTTATACAATGAAAATCTACATGAAGAGGGAGTAACAAGGACAAGATACAACAAAATCGATCAAAGTGGCACTTTAATGACACAGGATGCTTATTTTGTCCAGGTGCAACATTGTAAACTTCATTTCCTAATGAAAGATTACTTTCATCTTGCTCCTCCAAAATTACAGGGTAATCCGGAGTTACAGACTGTAAACAGGTTTCATTAGTTGGTGCTCTGTTCATTCAATGGGTCATCATTTTCCTCTGAGTTGTCATTTATTACATCAATATCATCAAATATTCTATCAACAGTGGAGCTTTCTTCATCAGGTGAACTTGAATTCATATCTTCTGATGCATTTTGATCAGCTAGACTTGTCAAATTGTTGTCAATATTTTTAATGTCAATTGCTATGTTGGTATACAAAAATTCCTTCTTTTCTTTAGGTTCCATTGATTTGTGCTTTTCAGCATATTTACACAAAAGGTCCTTTCGTTTAGGATCCATTAATTTGTATTTTTCAACATTTTTAGACAAAAGGTCCTTTTCTTTAGGTTCCATTGATTTGTATTTTTCAACATTTTTAAACAAAAGATCCTTTTGTAGCGAAACTGCTCCCCCGGCAAGTCATGTGATCACAAAATGTCATCTAAAATCACGTGAAAATATGAACCAATCACCGTGTGCAGATTCGTAACCCAGAAAGAGAATAAAAATAATAAAACGAAGAAGATAGACGCGGTCTCCAAACCTAAGCAACAGTTATACACTTCTTAAAGTTTGAGCGACCCTGCATTTTGAGAATGCATGACCTATCTTTTTATGCACAATCGATTTTTGACAGTTTGACTTCAACTCTTATTTCTAGTGTATTTTTCATATCTGGTATACAATGACCATTGCGAAACAAAGGCTACATGATCAAATGAAAGAAACATTTCAACAGGCAATGTATGATAAGCAGAAGAATGTTGAGGCAACAGATGTCATGTACAGAGTATAGCATAAATCGCCATTGTTTTGGAGTACAGGCACTGAGGGTGGTCACTGCCAGAGATTTGTTTACATCCTGAGCTGTTCTTGTACGTCCCCCCTGTAATCAAGTATAGAAGTAGGGAGATGGGACCGCCATTTTACATAGTCATGCGAGCCACGTGAAAGATCTTACCATTTGCTGATAGAAACAAAGGCAGCATCTTATTCTTAGTTATTTTAAGACCCTGAGTGCTGGTCCAGCCGGGGTTCAAACCCGCAACCTCCCGCACGAAAGACCGGCACTCAACCAACTAAGCCAACCGGACGGCGGTTTACGTCATCGCATATCACGTGATAATATGAACCAATCACCGTGTGCAGATTCGTAACCCACAAAGAAAATAAAAATAATAAAACGAAGAAGATAAAGACACGGTCTTGAAACCTAAGCTCGTCGCTTTGCCACAGCAATTAGTTTGAAGTGGTAGGTGTTCATCTACATCTATGCTGGAGAGATGTGGGATATTTCTGATGGAAGACAAGAGTTCTAGACAAGGTAATGAACCTAGCTTCAGATTGGAAATGTTACTAGAACATAAACATGCTGTATTTGAGTTGAATGATAACTCAATAACATCTGAATTTTCCAGGTTATGAAATGGGAAAACATCTGATCTACATAGGGTGCAGAGCCAAAGGTCACTTGTTGTGGAGAAGTGTTTGTAGCACTTAAGAGTTAATAGTGTACATTTCAAATGGAACCATTCATTGCACAAATCACACTGTATTGCTCTGCAGTTGTCCTTTACGATCCTAGTACAGTTAGGGCAATATGTTGTATTTGTCATTTATGTAGTTGCTTACCTGGCATTGGCCTGTGGTTTGCCTCATACAACTTTTGAAGATCTCCATCTCCAGATATATGAACCATAGGACTCTTTTCATCTAAATGGAGAAAGATTTTTCCTGATCGGGTCCACAGGAAGCGGTAGTTCAAGTCTTTCTTAGCACGGAAGGAAGAGTTGAATAGGGTCTTGTTTTTCTGGGTCAGGCTTTCCACAATGAATATTTTCTTGTCTGCGATACTTGTAAATCCCAAATCCCGCGTTGTTATTTCTTTCAGTTCTTTCCTTGCTCGATAGAATCTTTTCATCTAGGTCCAATCCAATCTTAGAGCCAATCTCCAGTATAATATCGTTGGTGTTCTCTTCATGTTGGGCGGGTACACCATGCACTTCCAGGCAATCTCGCCGATTATACTGCTCCATGGCGTCGCTATTCTCTTTCGTCATTTTGACTTCGTTTGCAGTCTTGAAAAGTTTCTTTCAAATTTTCATTTTCTTGATACAGCTTTTTGTTTTCTTCCTCCATCTTATCAACTTTCTTTATGAGGTCATTGTACTGGTGGCTGATGAATGTAATTGTCTTCATGATTTCATCAGTGTTGGATTTTAGTGGATTTAACGTTCGATCCAGGGCTTCGTCAAGAGTTGCTTGTAGTACCTTCTTGATGATATTGACATCTGTCATGGTTACACATACAAAGACACTCAAACAATCACAAATAATCACGAAATAGACACAATTTAGAGCAAATATTGTGGATTTGGAGCACGACCATGTAAAATTCCTGCCATCTTCTTTGACCACAACTGTAACACCTATTTTGGGTGCATTTTTTTTGAGATTATTCTGGAACTGAGTTCTTGGAATGTTACAAACTTAACGAATGAACAATGCGAAAACGCTTTTATTTGTGGGAAGCTTGGCTGGGAGGTGTTTGACAGTATCAAACGCAATGGAGAAATTAGTTTTGCATTAATGGACTATTCTGCCCAATTGCATAACATGTTTTGGGATGATTCTGCTCATACTGTCTTTGGGGGTGGAGTAATAGGAATGGCATTTTGTTTACTTCAGACTGAGAAGTAAAAGTGAGATTAGTAATACGTTATTTGGTAACCTACTGCAAGCCTATCCTGAGAAACTTCTTGGTAAGTTCGGATTCTGAAATGGTCTGAATATGAATTGTTTGATCATAGATAGCCATTTTTGTGTTTTGGTGGAACATGGCCAGCTGGACTATCTCATCAGGATTGCTCTCACTTTGGAAAGGCTTTTAAGAAACCAATGGAACTTGCAAGAGCTTGTACTCTCAATTTATAAGATTCGCACTCAACCAAATTTGCATCATCAATTTTGAGCTTTTTCGAGCAAAAAGAACAAGTGCGAAATTTTGAGATGGCATGCAGCCCAAACAGTTTCCCTTCCAATATTTGGACAGCTAATGCGAGGAGATCTTCTGGAACGGCAAATTGCCCCTTAAATGCCTTGCACACCTCTATAGTGGAGCCATTTCTAGCCGTATTTATGTACACCTCCTTGTGAAGTTTTTTTCACTGACACATTTCTAAACCAGTAAGTTTTTCCATATTCTACAGTGTTGGTGAAAGGTTCCCACAACACAAGTTTCTTATATCCTGCAGGATCTACTATCCAGTTTGCCTTTTGAGTGTGCCATGCTGAGTTTCACACATTTTTGTTCCACTTAACTGGGACACTTTACCCTTAATAGTTATCAATTGCATATTAGCCAAGTCCTTTATCCCAGTAAAGCTTAAAGTTTCTTTCAAATTTAGACCTTTAGTAACTTTAAAGTGAAGCTTTTTAGGAGCTTCACTTACCATTATCCTTTGATCAATGATGATGTCCGTTGTCCCAAACTTCGAACTGGTCCAGAAATTTGTCATATTGACTGCAATTTTTTTCTTGGAAGTTCCTTGTACTGTCCTTAAAGGTTGCTGTTGAAGCAGACAAGCCTGGTCTGGCCAATACTTGATTGAAACAAGCAATTGAAGAATGGCGTCTGAATGCGCCAACTATTAAAGAAATTGGTGGGCACAATAAATTGTTCGTGTCTGCCCAGTCGAACGCTAAAAGGTCTACACCTGATGTGCCGGGGCAGAAGTATTTTGAAATAAATCGATCTAGCTGTTTGTTGTGGTCGGTTGTGAACCGATTGAT
This sequence comes from Plumapathes pennacea, assembly GCA_964036295.1. Taxonomy (NCBI): domain Eukaryota; kingdom Metazoa; phylum Cnidaria; class Anthozoa; order Antipatharia; family Myriopathidae; genus Plumapathes; species Plumapathes pennacea. The sequence goes on along the minus strand of OZ038463.1, from coordinate 23,730,835 downwards.
CGTATGCGGCTCTCATAATCGGTCGAATGCCAGAAATTGCTTGTGGTTAAGCGACCAATTGTGATAGTCAATAACTCTACTGAGGGCATCTGCTTTGGTATTCTGGTCACGGGGAACCTACTTTGGGTTTAGGTAGACATCGTGCTGTAGGCAAAAGCCAAATATCTCATTGCGTGTGCCTGCAGATGTGGTTTAGTACTGCCAACTTGGATTATTCTGGCAGTATTTTGATCTGTAAACCACTTTACCCATTGGTGATTTATAGAAGGCCCAAAAGAATCTAGAATGAACTTTAATGGCGGCAAGTTCTCATTGGGTAGAACTAGTGTTTCGCAGTGCTGGGGAAAAATTTCTGCTTGCTAATTGCTTTCCAAGGCGCTCTACAAGAAAACCGCCGTAGCCTGTGTCGCTTGCATCAGAATAAACTACCCTGGTCATAGTAGGCGATGACTTTATGCTGTTACTGTTGTATTAATGGATCTTATCCCACCAGAAAACCAGCTCTGAGGTTGTTCGCACATTTAGGGAAAAACAATAGAACCACGAGTGGCACTTGGTAATGCACTTGTACGTGTTTCTCGTCATTAGGCGAGAAACAGGTCCAGGGGCTAGTCACACAGATATAATTTGCCCCACAATATACACCAATTCTTTGGCTGTTACTAGGGAAGGTAGCTGGGATAAATTGCTGTCCACCGAGGACAAGAGCTTATCGAGCTTCTTTTGCTTTCCAACAAAAGTCATGGCATTAATTATCATTCCTAGTCACTCCTCGATTTGCATCAGAAACCACATGCATTTCTTCTCATTTGCGGTGAGGTGGCAGTTCTGGAGATCCTGGCGCACTTGATTGCTGGCACTCATGGCAAGATTGAAGGATCTTCGGCCTGTAATGCCTTCGTCTAAGTATACAATGCTGCTATAGGCAAGGCAGCACCAGCGCTTAACTAAGGGGCACAAGAGCTTAGTAAACTCCTAGCATGCAGGGGATAAACCAAAAGGAAGTATGCTAAATTTAAAATATCTAATCTGGCCGTTTGAGAACCGCCAGGAGAAACCAAGGTATTTCCTGGAAGGAGAAAAATATCCACAAGATGGTAACCAGATTCAAGGTCAAAAGTAGAGAAAAATTAACCTTTCTCAAATAAGGTGGAAACCATTCTGAGATCCTTGTATTTGAATTTACGGAGGGTAATATACTCAATAACGTGCTATAAGTTTATTACTAATCTACTTTGACTTTGCTAGCAGCTTCCCAATTACGACTGTCCCAGCCGCATACATGGTCTGAAAAAATAGAGAATACATGTATCTGTATCTAAATATGATCTGATTTGTTGCCTTAAGAAAACCTATTGTCATTTACTTGTTTGGTTGGGGCAAGCATACTGTAAATGCCCCTTGAGGCCGAATGCAAAACAGATCGTGTTTTGACGGTTTGTAAGGGAATGGGCCCATCTTCCATCACTTTGGCCCGAGAATTGCTGTGGACTGTTAATCGGACCATGGTGCCCTGTGGCAGGCCTTGTTGATAAGGCTGATTGTAAGGACTCCTTTGTGCGCTCAATGTCATTGCGCTACAAGGCTGTTATGGCCTCGTCCACTTTGTCCAGAACAGCCATGATGTGCTCTAATTGGTGCTCATTCCCTTTTTGCTTGAGTGTGGGCTGTTTCTCTGCCCTAACCTTCTTGGCTGCGTTTGCTGCTGTTTCCTTCGTCAGCTTGTGTTTGAATGAGGTGAGCTTCACCATGCATGCTGTTGTGGCTGAGGCGGCTTCAATTGCTGCTGATTGGGATGCTTGGATAGCCCACAGAATTTTGTCAGCTGTAACGGTCTTGGACTTGGACTGGCTCAACGTTGTGCCTTGTGTATCTTCAAGGGGTCGTGTTAAAGACATCATGTAAAACGGGCATACAATACAGAAATAAAACTAAACCAAATGGAAAGTGACCTACAATCAGTGACAAAAGTCTTGGGACACTCACACAGTTTCAGTAATTTCTCTACTGTTTTAGTTGAAAGACAACCCCCCTCCCCCCTTCAATGTTGAAGTGCCTTGAACTTGTTTTCCCAAACACACACAGCATTGTACAGAGGGGAGGAAGAAGAAGAATGGTTTCGCGCCTTTCAGTACGCTTAGTCAATGACTTGTCTGAGATACATCAATTTTTGAATGTGTCACAAGAACGTTTTCCGCTGATTGTCTGAGACTACATGTATCAGTTTATTCGTAATCTATAAGTTTCAGCCAGGAAAGACTTGCACTTTTCTGCTAAATCAGTGCAAGATAGGATACCCCATATTATTATATGGTCCCTTTGTTTGTGGTTTGGTTTCTGATTTAATGATTTTTAAACATGTATGTCCAAAGGCCAACTGTCACTTTGCGTGGTTTGAATGATACACAAGGGTGAAGCGGACACAACCTATTAGACGTAGATTCCATTGAACCTTTTGAATTGGAGTCTGATCGAAGATTTTATGTGATATTCCGGATTTCCGAACACCATTGTTTCTCATTGTGTGGCCTCGGGGTAGGGTCGGGACTATGTCATGCTAATACCCGGGGGACATAAAGAAAGCACCCGACAGAGAGCCAAAGTCCAGAAGATAACAATAGACATGATTAGCATAAAAATATCACGTGTGATTAAAAAAAAAAACAAGATGGCGGCAAGAATTGTGTTTGTGGACAAGGGAAGTATTGATGAAGTTTTCAGCGGAGAAGACAGTGCAGGAGAGGAAAGCTCGAGTGATTCTGAAAGCAGAGTAGAGGAAAATGATGAGAGGGAAGAAGAAAGCGACAGTGAAGAAGAAATTGAACAAGACAACTGGGTCATTGGTGCATGCGAACCAACACAACTTGACTTCACAGCTTGAACGCGGACTTACCAGATGATCTTTCCTTCTCAGATTACTTCAATCTGCTTTTCCCTGACAACCTATTTGAAGAAATAGCTATGTAAATGAACAAATATGCCAGGGAAACTCTTGCTTCTCTACGAGGAAGGGATCATTTGCCTCAAAACTAGCGATTCAGAAGTTGGCCTGAGAATGGCGTGACATCAGGTGAGATAAAAGCATTTCATGTGGCCATCTCGAAATTTAATGTTCACCTGTCAGTCAGTCTGGTGTATGACATTTTAGGCCAGGTGCCTAAGGCAATGACGTATAAGCAATGATGCAATAATTATCGATTAGTGTCTCTGCCAGTGGTTTTACTGACCGGTGGTTAATTTTACTGACAACAATTGTACGTAACTGCATTCACGAAAATGAATTTGAAAACTGGAAAACCTGAAACAAAACAATCTCGCGAAGCTCGTCTTCAAAAGAGAAGGGACCAGGCACAGGCAAGGCAAAATCGTGAAACGATCAAACAGCGCCAAATACGTCTAGAGAAAAGACAACAAACATGTGATAACCGACAGCATCATGAACGGAAGTGTGCCAAAGAAACGGCTCCGCAAAGGGAACGGCGCTTGAAAGCAAATCAGGAGCTTCAGATCCCGTCATGTGTTAAACTCAGATACTTATTCAGAAAGGACAAGCAACAAAGGTTAGTCAGTGGAAATTGAACAATCACCGTGACAAATATATTCTACCTGTATCTTGTAACTCGATCACTTTAAGAATGTATTAAAATCTGTATGCTGATAATTTTCCCTCAAAGTATTGTTTTAATACGCTTCTGTTGCCAGTTTTGGCTACTGTATTGGCTCAGAGCAATTAGAACTTGGAGTCTTGAATGAATTAGTCAGATGTCTTATTATCTCTTTCCAGACTAAAACTGTAACAAATACTGTAATTTGACATGCGTTAATTGCAGCGAGAATCGTTCACAAGCCCTTAGAAGTATGACAAGGTCTGAAGCCTGTGTTTTATTTGAAATAAACCGTTCAAGTTTTGCTTTGATTCTGGGAGAAATTATGTTGTTTTGAGCGGGTTCACGTACAAAACAATTCGAGCTCATGAAACATGCATGCCTGAGTCTTGTGCATGCAGTCCAGAGTAAAAACAAATTGCACAGGAAGCCTATTTAATTGTACTGCCTATGAATTCAAAATTGGAAAATCAGTGTTTCTTTTTTCCCATACTACGACAGCCAACCAACTTCAAAATTTGAGTATTAGATTTTGAGAACGTGCTTGGTAGACTGAATTAATTAATTTGTCGTGCCGACCGTGGGAAATACGTACTTCGTCACGCAATTGATTCTTTTTTTCAACGCAAAAGTATAACACACGCCATTCTTTTTCTCCTTTGTGTATAGCACTTGACTTCGAAGAAAAGATTGAGTCAACATTTTGGTAAAACAAAGGCTGCTCTTGTTGAACAGTACCAAAGTAGAAGTCCAATCAATGGCAGAGCAAGGGGTATCTGCGATTATCGCATTTGTAGTATTTCTATACTTTCTTTGTCCCTTGTCTAAGGCTTCTTTCACTGTGTGCAAAAAGGACTGCACATCAATTCCATTTCTTTGTAGTACTTGCCAGATTCAATCCGTAATCCATTGCATTGTGGCAGGCAATTGCATGTTCAACCTCCCTGATAATTTCTTGGAGCTTCTGTTGTTGTTCATTATCCTCGGTGGGGGTTGTTGAAACTGGTAGCTACTTCTGACATAATGTCATAACTATGAACCATGTAAACAAACGAAACAAAAACTAAATGCATAATAAAATAACTGAACTAAAGGAAAGCAGGAAATGAACTAAAAACCCTGATTTCCTTCTTTGACAATGGATTAGTAAAGGTTTGCAGTAGACAAAACAAAAACTGGGCTTCAAAGCCCACAAAAGCACTAAGAAGCAGAAAGCGTGGTCATGCAAAAGTGAGTCTAAAACAAACGATTTCCAGAGGAAGTCATGCAACTCATAGCAGTAACATTTCTATTTGGTTCTCTCTGGAGCAAGGCAAACGATATCATTACGGGTATCGGGCCACAGGCAAAGTAGAGGTCGCATTCTTAACATGAGTGATTTGATCATGTAAAGTATACGACCGGGGGTTGTATTCTTAAAGTGATTGAATCGATCATTTCCAGTATACGACCTCGACCATAATTTCCAGGGGGGGAAATAGGATTTTGATCATTTTAGGAACACGACCGGTCGTTTTCTTAAAATGGTCAAGTTTTTCAGTTTAGGTTTACGACCGGTCGTATTCTTAACATGAAAAACGTGCTCAATTTAGGAACACGACTGGTCGTTTTCTTAAAATGATCAAGTTTTTCAGTTTAGGTTTACGACCGGTCGTATTCTTAACATGAAAATGTGCTCAATTTAGGAACACGACCGGTCGTTTTCTTAAAATGATCAAGTTTTTCAATTTAGGTTTACGACCGGTCTTTTTTTTAACGATCAAATTCTTTAATTTACAGAAACATTCAATAGTGAATATTTTATATATTACTCATTGCCCGACTTTCTGCATGATCCAATTGATAACGTGTCGACGAGGGCAGAAGGAATAAAAAGACACAGTGAAAGTCCTTCCTTTGTCTTTAATATGAGTTGTAAATGACGTGCACATAAAGAACTATGACCCTTCCACTTCTAACAGATATATTCAAAATGATTAGACTGGATAATGGGCACGTATTGCCAGGATGAAATTGCCGAAATAGTCATCAAGTCCGTACCAATCTCACCACACCATAGAAACGGCTGTAGGTCAACATCCCTATTTCCCCTCTTTTCTTTTATTTTCGATTTCATTCTGTTCCAACACGATTCTATATGTTGTGTATGTACACCTGTCATTGGATCGACAAAATGATATCGATGAACAACGCCCTCGTGGGCGGCAACGTTAGCAAGCCTTGCTTGTAGTGTATGCTCCCCAGTCGTCACTGTGCACTACTGATCCCGGCAGGAGAGCTCTTCTGATTATGGGATAGAGATGGGCCGCATCTCGTCGACGGACTACTTGGAAGTAACCTCGGGATGGTGTGTAGTGTTGACACTAACCCAAACACCCATTTGCAACGACGATGAGGTCTTCCTCTATTGTACTAAAATCACAAATCCAAATGCTTAATCGAATCCAGAAAGAAAAAGAGACAGCTGCTGGTCCAGAAAAAATAATGTCAGGATAGTATCGGGCTTTATGCTTGTAATACGGCAAACACCCTCTCACCCCCTCTTCCTTTCAATGCTGGAAAGCGAACAGCCAAGAATATTGGTGGGGAGGGGGTGGGGAGGAGAGGGAATTCATACAGGGGTTGGGGGACGCCCATATATACACCATATAGAAATGTGTATTGTTTTCAGGATTACCTGGCCTTTTAAACATATAATGATTCAAAAAGGACACGTCAGAAAGGAAGTGGATGGACAGCAATAAACTACAATATCTTTCTTCTCACTGTGCTATGTGCTACGTTCTCATTGCAGCCTCACGTTTGGCTTTCTGTTAAATTTGCTTTCGTCGATCTGCACAAGGTCTGCTGGTCCTCCAAAGGGAATAACAGGCATCCTTCTGAGCTCTTGACTACAAATATCTCGGCACTTTCTGAAGACATTGGAAACAGCTCCTTTCCCAATATTCCAATATTCTGACATTCTAGTCTGCTTTCCCTCTGCAGTCCACATAAAAATAAGCCCCACCAAGGTTCCCATCTGTAGCCTGGGGAACTCTGCAAGGAGCAAACCCTCGCGCACCGATCTCCTGTGGCAATCAGGGCATCTCCTACAAAGAACTACTGGTCAAAGTGTGTAATTTTAGGGCAAATACTTAATATTTTCAGAAATTTTCACCCGGTAACTTTAAATATCACCACGTCCTACAATGTCGACAAAGAGATGTAATCCATCTTCCATATCTAGGAACTGTTCACACAAATACTTACCATGTGTATCCGTCGATGCGCTCCGCCCGCCTCTTCAGAAGCATATTTACTGGATGGGGATGATTATTGCACTCCATGTGCCCTGCTGATAGTCCCTGATTTTGAAGCCATTGGATCAAAACCAGTGGAGGGCTCATTATTATTGCCATCAGTTCTCTCAAATTCATTTTTTCTGGTGAAACTAAGCCGTTGAGTATGACCTTCAGTATCAGTTTATAACGCCTTGCCTGCACTCAACACACTTCATTCATTTGCGTCACTTCCTTTAGTTTCAAGCCTTTGGTTATAAGGAAGCTAGGAACGAAGACTATATGTAAATAATAACCACCGGGTGGGAGATACGTTACCCACGTTTCCTACAACATACTACGATGATAAATATTTCCTATAAAATCAACAAAGCGGCTTATACTGTGGAAGATTGACCATATAATTTATCTTACATATAAACATATTTTGTTCCTTGTGCTTTCGCTTACGTCGAGCCTGTTTTCACTGTGAAATAATGACTGTTGTGCTTACGCTTGTGCTTATGCTTTCATGCGTAAAGAACAATAGTACAAACTATAGAGCGCTACCATTACCCGATTTGTTTTTTTCCTTTTTTTGGAAAAAAGCAACCTGTCATAAACCTATGAAAAACCTATAATAATGGCCAAAATTAGTTGGGACAATGCTGACTGAATATGAATTTACGACCTACTGCTTTACCCCAAGGCTATGTAATTTGTACTGAAACAAAATCATCAACACTAGAGGTAGCTATGATGCCCCACCCCTCTGAATCAGTGTTGGTGTGAGTTGGTGCAACTGATATTCCAACATTTATTTCAGGGAGGGGAGGAGGGGGGATTTGTATCGTCCCAACACTTTTGGCCATGATTTTAACTTTAAGAAAACAGCCGGTCGTGTTCCTGAAATGAGCACGTTTTTCATGTTAAGAATACGACCTGTCGTAAACCTAAATTGAAAAAAATGCTCATTTTAAGAAAACGACCGGTCGTATTCCTGAAATGAGCATGTTTTTCATGTTAAGAACACGACCGGTCGTGGACCTAAATTGAAAAACATGCTCATTTTAAGAAAACGACCGGTCGTGTTCCTAAATTGAGCACGTTTTTCATGTTAAGAATACGACCAGTCGTAAACCTAAATTGAAAAACTTGATCGTTTTAAGAAAACGACCGGTCGTGTTCCTAAAATGATCAAAATTCCCCCCCCCCCCTCCTAGAAATTATGGTTGAGGTCGTATACTGGAAATGATCGATTCAATCACCCCCGGTCGTATACTTTACATGATCAAATCACTCATGGTAAGAATGCGACCTCTACTTTGCCTGTGGCCCGATACCCGTAATGATCCGGCAAACGATCACATGCTGTAGTCATCTACCACACGGTGTTTAAGACTTTGGCCACCACCTTTGGTCTCCGATTGAGAACAAACTCAGAAATTTTGATTTTCCCTTCTCGTTTTTGGTTGTCTGCTAGAGTAGTACAGTTCTTGTTTTGATTTCTTTCTCCGGAATTATCTCTGACAGCCCAAATTTTGTGAGTATTTTCTTTTTCTTCGATTTGTTGCAGGGCTTTGGTTCATCCTCAGTTTCATCAGCCTCACTAAGGCTGTCAGGCTCTCTTATTAGCTTATTTATTTTCTCACAAGCTTGACTTGTCCTTGGAACTCTTGCATTCCAAAGATCTGGATGATCTGTGCTCTCAATTATGCCCTCATTAAATGCAGCCCTGAAAATGAAGGGTGTTTTTACTTAAAATTTTAGGCGGCCTGTGTAGAAGAGGTCGGTGGCATGGGGACAGGTAAATGGTGGTCACATTATTTAAACAAATAGAGGTATTTATTGCTAAAGAATTATTTTATCATTGACTGGAAATCACAATGTTCAGCACGGCAGCCGCACAGGAGTCCGGATCTCTACGATCGTCATAGGCTTAGTGTAACGTTACCAGAATCATAACCATAACCGAACGTCTCTCTACTAAACATAAGAGCTAAATGTTTAAACTGTTATTCCACCTTGCTTAACAATTACATGTTACAAAATTAATCACTGAATACAACGAATGTCCCAAGAATACGGTATATCCTTATTAATGGTCCTTCCAGTAAATTTTTTTAATTAAAAACCATCCATTACTGGTGTAAAACAAACTGAACCAGGCTGTGATCCATTTTACAGAGTTTATTAGTTGCCGTAATTGAAGCACCACACCGCTGCTCTTGCCTTTTAACTTCATGATCCGCCGCATGCTCACCCTGCGCAAGTCTGGTACTTCTGTTAAGTCGGGAATATGAATCCTGGGGAGTGGTTGCCGGTCAACAATGTTTCTAAAGATTCTAGAAACAGCACGCAGTGTTTGACGCATGCAAGGGTGCAGATTTAGGGTTGTTTGTATCACTACCTCCAGCACATCTTCATTAAGGATATAATTATACCTCTCTATGTTAGTGTTATTGCATCCGGTCTCCTGTGTGGCTGCTGTATTCGACGTCTCCGTCTATTAAATGGATATGTGAACTCTTGATGACTCATGGCAGTTTCAATCGGCTGATGTGAACGGGATTCCTCGCCTTCAATTGTTTCATAATCAGACATAGAGTAATTAGTATTTTCGAGGCATACATAATGTTCTCTGGCACCCTCCGCAAAATGTCCCAAAACAAGCACGCCAGCAGGGCTTCCTGTCCCTGAAGAAATCACAGCTGTAGCCCCCGGTCCAAGAGTAGAGAGTACTATAATGTCAACGTTGAAGAGGTTGGATGCAGCTTGAAGAGTAATGTGGTCTCCGTATGTACCATTAGAGGACATACCAGACAGATATTCACACCATGGCATACCAGCAAATAGTTCAAGGGGTATCCCGTCAACGTTATTTGGGTTTCCTTGAAGATAAAATATAATTTCATCTCGCAAAGTTTTGGGCGATCTGTGGATGCCTATGTTTTGTAGCTTATGGGAAATTGCAGCAAACTGACAATTACCGTCTTTTGGTGGATCATAGGTGATTGAGTAATGTGAGGCAGTAGAGCGGTTTTCAAACAAATCTCTTTCATTTTCGTGCAGCTGTAAATATTTTCTGCGGTGAAGCTTCTTATTTTTCACAGAGCGGCTTTTAGCCTTTTGCTTCTCTTTTTCCAGTTCCATTGTGAGACTTGTTATATCATTGACGGAAATCCACTTTTCCACTTTAGTACCCGACTTCGGTAACTTGAATGCCACTTTGTACTTAAATGTATTCAAGTTTCTTTTGATAACATTAGCCTTCAAAACGTGCCTTTTGCTTGCGATTTTCTTTGCTGAAGGATAGCGGATAAGAACTGTCTCACCGACACTATATTTTGAGGGTGGATTGTTTCGGAGACCACGAGAAATCATACGTTCTTCACATTTTTTTGTCGCTTTGACAGCAGAACTCCGGATTTTACGGGTATTGTGCTCATGTGTGACATAGTCATTAGGTCGTGGAGTTACTAAGTTCTGATACGAGCCAGAATCAAGAGCCCATTCTTGCTGTAGTGTATTACTTGAGAAGTGTTGGTTATTTGGTTTACGTCTATAAAACACTTCAAAAGGAGATTTCCATGCAAGTTCTTCTTTTGCATCCTGATTTAATGTCCTTGCGTATTCTGGCAGTCGTTTAACCCAATTAACTCCAGCCTTTTTCATGACAAGAAAGTCATACATAATTTTCTTCCTGAAGGATCTGTGTGCTCTCTCCACTTTTCCTTGTGACTGAGGATGGTAGGGACGGCCTTTAATGACTTTGATCTTGAGCTTCTTACATAAAGCTGTCACTGCGCCATCAAATTCTGGACCTTGGTGGTGCTGTAGAACCTTGGGTACCCCATGTTCAGTATAGATACCAATTAGGTCTCGCGCAATGTGAGTGCTTTTTTTTCGATGCAGAGGTAAAAGCCATTGATAGCGACTGAATACCTCGATTAAGGATAGCACATATTTGAAGACCTTTCCTTTCCATTTTGTTTGCAAGTTCGACATATCAATAAGATCAATTTGATGACGAACTTGAACGGCGCGAGCTCGTACTGGTCGTAGTCTTGCCTTGTATTGGAATCTGGCATTCAACCTCTGATGAACAGATGACTTCAGCAAGATTTCTGCACCTCCCTTTCCGAAACACCACTGTAGTTTTCCCTCAGCCTATGGTATAGTTTTCCTGTCCCAGATCCCTTCGTAGCTTTGAATGTCTGTTTCACGATGCCTCTGACATCAGATTCCTTAACAATAGCTTTGTCATGGAAGAACAATTTTTCGTCACGTAAGCTGAGGTTATCTCGGTTTCTCCAAAACCTGACGAGAGCTGTTTTTTGCTTGGTCGTTCTCTGCCCAACCATTCACCGGTCTCTGTTATTGTAGCAGAAATTGTGATGCAACACATCGAAGAACGCGCCCTTGCAACCTATGAACAAACGCTGCCTATCTGGCTACAATACGTTGACGACACGTTTACTGCTGTACACAAAGACGACATTGACTCCTTCCACAAACACCTGAACGACCAAAACCCTGACATATAGTTCACTAAGGAAATCGAAGACAACGGAAAACTTCCGTTCTTAGATTGCCTCGTGAGCCACGACAACGACAGGCTACAAACAACAGTCTACAGAAAACCAACACACACTGACAGACTACTTGACCAGACTTCTTACAACCCTACTTCACACAAGGCTACCACGATTAAAATGCTGACGAAACGAGCGCAACTACTTTGTGACTCTCCCGACGACTTAACGAGACCCGACACCTGGAACGCGTTTTCCAGAAGAACGACTAGGACCCTAACTTTGTCAAACGCAACACTCACAAGAACACCGCACCCAACGAGACTACCGACAACGAAACCACTGACAACATAACTCCATTGACCTTGGCCACACTACCATACATCAGAGGCACCTCTGAGACGATAGCACATATTCTACGACCCTACAACATCCGGGTAGTCCACAAACCCATCACGACTCTACGCGACTTACTGACCAACGTAAAGGACAAAGACGAACCCATCAACAGACGGGGAACAGTATACAGAATATCTTGTACTGACTGCAAAGCCACCTACATCGGTGAAACTGGCAGAAACCTGAACACGAGACTTATTGAACACAAACGAGCTACCAGAAACGGCGACATCAGAAATCACATTTCTGAACACCACCGACAGACTAAACACGACATCAACTGGGACTCTGCTGAATGCATCAGCCACAGTACCAACTACTACCAACGACTTACACTGGAAAGCTGGTACACAAACTTAGAATGGAAACCTCTCAACAGATGCCAACAATTACCGGCACCTTACAAATGACTGATAGATGACATCAAACGCAACCGAACGAACAATAGACTAATCAACAGGACAAAAGAACATCAACTGACATCAACAACATCAACACTACCAAGCCGACTTGACCAACCATAGGCCGACATAACGGACCAATCACTTCTATGACCAGAGACATATGTACCGCCATCTGACGAATACTTTTCACTTGACTCTGAAGATGACTTCCGCTCAGGTAGTCGAAACGTCAGTCACCAACAACAGTCCCGGACGATCACAACCAACCTACTGTAAACGATACCTTTGCCCTGAGCAATGAGATGAATAGCAGTGCTTTGATGTCGGGCCTATGGTAGCGTAAACTGTAAATATAAGCAATGTCGCCGCCAAGCTCGCCTCGTTTCCTAGCCCCAACGAACTTTCTGTGGCAACACGGCCAAAGCCATGACGAATTTTAGCCGTAAACAATGATGATTGAGCCCCGGTATTTCCAGAGTGTTGTAACGCAATTCTTTATAGTAACAGCATCAAAGAACAGATTTCCAATCACACACACTGAATACTCTTATGATAAAATGGCTCCAGAGAAACTCAATTAAGCCCCCCACAATTCCCAAACCCCATCCCCTCTCAAACACACATGCAAACACACACACAATGCAACCCTGTTTGCTGGTTTTTGCTTAGTGATTTTATTCCTTGTCCACCTCTTCAACAAGGCAGTGCATAAGGAAAAAAAAATGTCCGAAACAGTCGAAAACTCGACAGGAGACTACATACCAAACTTGAAATCGAAACAGCTGTAACAATTTCCTATTTGTGACAGTGATAGGAAAACGGAAACCAAAGCTACGATGAGCTTTACCCATAAAACATTGGCGATTTATGCTTTACACTATACATGACATCTGTTGGCTCAAAAAATGCTTCTGCTTATCACACAATGCCTGTTGAAATGTTTCTTCCATTCGATTTTTGGCTTGCGTTCTTAAGTTCACCATCATAGCCATAAACAAATGTTTGATGGATTCAATTATATTTAATGGCTAAGTAATTAGCAGCGACAGAGTTATTTGCAATCCTGTAGCGATGTGCATTAAATATAATCGAATCCATCAAACAATTTGTTTACGCTTATGACGATGAACTTGTGAATGCCAGCCAAAAATCGTTCCCTGAAATCTAGTTTACCCGTGCATGTTCTACAGAGCCAAACGATGTTGAGTTTGGATGGGATATAGCTAACTTTACACGCAATTGTATGAAAGTACAATTCAATCGCGGCGCCCACTGTAGTGTGTATTTCAACAAGGAACAACAACTTTGGTGTCTAAAGTACCAGAGTGCTTTGGCTCTGAACATTGGTATTATTGCTACAACAGCATTAATTCACAGTTTCAAAACAGCTAATAATGCTATTACAGGCACCTTGTTTTGTGTACAACATTATATGGCTCAAATAACTAAGTTGGATTCCTTAGAGTGCCAGTTTCATTAATTACCTACAATCAGTGAGAAAAGTTCTTGAGACACTTTCAAAAAATTGATGTATCTCAGACACAAGTCATTGACTAAGCGTACTGAAAAGCGCGAAACCATTTTTCTCCCCCTTCCCCTCTGTACAATGTTGCGTGTGTTTGGGAAAACAAGTTCAGGCCACTTCAACATTGAAAGGGGGGAGGGGGGTTGTCTTTCAACTGAAACATCGGAGAAATTACTGAAACTGCGAGTGTCCCAAGACTTTTGTCACTGATTGTCTTGAATGGTTATTCAGGAATATAACAAAAAATATGCTTTAAACACCTGTTATGACCTTGATTTCGGCTAATTTTCAGTAAAAGTATACTTCTGCAAAAGGCGTAATGACATTGCTCAACGTCTACCGAAATCATGACGTAATTGTTTCCAATTGATGCTTTGACTAACACCAACAGATGAGAAGCAAGGTGTGATAACATAATATGCTCGTAAATATCGTTCCGATTTTAAAAGAAAATACTGTGAATACATATACAGTGTCGTACAGACCCACCAGATGCCCTTAGTTTGTATGCGGTTGGATTTTATATGAAATATGTGATACCGCTGACCGTGCGCGGGCGCCCACAGACGCGCAATCGAATGATGTTTCTAGCCGGAGGGTCGGATGAAGGGTCTTTTTGGTCTTATTGTAAAAAATGATGATTGTTACCAGTGATTAGTGAAGGTGTAATTTCTTTGAGCAGCGGAAAACTAAAAAACAGAGCACTTTAAAATGTGCGCGAAAGTGAGCTTTTGACGGGTCAAACAAATCTGGTTACAAATGTGAGCTCAGCAGGGGGAGCTGGGTAAGAAACTTGCCGCTAATATTGCAGCTTTAGCCGAAATAGCTACGGTGTTTTTTTGAGTTCCACCAATGGGTCCTGGCTTTAGTCCAATTAAACTTAAAAGCCGGAAAAGATGTGACAGTGTGACACTGACTATATTGAAATGATATCACAAAATAGAACTATGAACAGTTTTCTGTTCGTATTATCTATTTATCAAGATTCTGTAAAACAAACCGATCGTGAAAACCCACCAAAATCATACCAGAGAGGAAGACGAACTTCACTGATCACAAACCGACATTCCAATCGTGCATCCCGTGGGATTAGCGTGTCGTGTAACAATTGTCTTATGCTAATTAAATGGTTACCCAAGACTTGCAACACTTTCCTCGTTTTCTGAGCCGCTGCTGCTTAAAAATACTGCAGTACCCGGAAACGTATCTGAGCTGACAAAAGCACGATTGAAACCAACACAATAACCGAGAAAATCTGCTTGACAAAAGATTTCTCGCGAGTAACCACGAGTAACCACACCAATATTAATAACAAATACTCTGTTACTGTTTTATAATATCACAGCGGTTACTCGTGGTATCTCTGTACATTCACAGCAAATCGTTTTCATTGTGAGCACAAATGATGTGTCTTGCGAATCTTTTCAACCGACTAAGCGTTGAACTCTTCTTGCTCGGAATTTGCGTATTAAAGTGAAATATGGCCACCGCACGTAATTCACGGGTAACCACAGAGGTCTCACGTTTCTCTGACTCAGTCTCCTGTGCTTTTGTCGGTGTAATTTGAAACTGCAGAAGGAGCACAATCTCGCATAAAATCTTCGATCAGACTCCAATTCAAAAGGTTCAATGATATCTACGTCTAATACGTTGCCTCCGCTTAACCCTTGTGCACCATTCAAACCGCGCAAAGTGACCGTTGGCCTTTGGACGTACATGTTTATAAATCATTAAATCAGAAATCAAATCGCGAACTCTTTATGAAAGGACCATATAATAATATGCGGTATCCTATCTTGTCGGATTTAGCAGAAAAGTGCAAGTCTTTCCCGGCTGAAACTTATAGATTATGAATAAACTGATAAACGTAGTCTCAGACAATCAGTGACAAAAGTTCTTGGGACACTTTAAAAAAAATTGATGTATCTCAGACACAAGTCATTGACTAAGCGTACTGAAAGGCGCGAAACCATTTTTCTCCCCCCTCCCCTCTGTACAATGGTGCGTGTGTTTGGGAAAACAAGTTCAGGTCACTTCAACATTGAAAGGGGGGAGGGGGGTTGTCTTTCAACTGAAACATCAGAGAAATTACTGAAACTGTGCGAGTGTCCCAAGACTTGTCACTGATTGTAGCTCTTTTTCGCAATTCGACATTCTTGTGTTTGTTTGAAGACTATCCGGAAGACGCGGTGGATTGTAGCGGAATGGGAGTTTGAACTGATAGTTTATCGTCTTATCCGGTTTTTGCGACTTTTGAAGCTTTCTTGAAAGCGAAAACGGGACAATAATACATTTTTTTCCATTGGAAAGTTCTACCCAAACTTTGTTTATCCAAAATTTAAAAAAATACCATTTTTGGGGGAACCATTTTACTTGCACTTTAAGCTCCTTAAGCTTGCGACTCTTTGCTTGCCTGGACTTGAGCTCATATATGGGCGTTCCCTTTGTACCATTCGTTTCCTGCCTTTCAAGTTTCCTCATGTAGTTTTTGAGTAGTTGATTTTCCTCTACTGACTCTTGAATTTTTAGATACAGCTCTTCTTTCTCTTTCTCAAGGTTTTCATACTTCACTTTCCAACTTGCTATTTCTCTCGATAAAGTTTGAACTGTAGACTGAGCCACATTTAATTCAATTTCCCATTTCTCAGCAGTGATTATGTCTCCAACTTTGAGGGATAGTGCTGTAAAATCCTAAACTAGCTCCTTAAATGATTTTAAGGCCAGATGGGTATTAAGTACACAGGCAGACAAAGATGATGTATTCCTTTGCGTTTTACATAATATATTATACTTTTATACAACAAGAGTCAAAGATATGAAACTGTCCTTCTATTTAGCAATGGAAAATATAAATATTGCCGCCAAAATTGCAGTCATTCCCAGGTCTCGACGGAGATAGAAGGCTGCACTGATTTCTGGGTTATATTCAAAATTGCTGAACGAAGTGATGAAGAGAAAGTTGAGTTGCTTGGGTTGTTATCGTCAAGTTTGCTGTATGAGCATCACGTGCGTTATCTCAGAAAGTCACATATGTTCACAACGAAAAACCGCAGGAACTATAGCATGGATCGAGCTTATTTTTGGCATGAGACGAGAACTTGATGTGATGTTTGATTTAACATCGATAACCGAAAGATTGACAATGCTGCGAGCGCAACCGAACTTCGCAAAGGAACACATGTTAAGGAGATTATTGTGTAATAATGGCGGCTGTATGGAGAAATAACCAGGATTTTCAAGGCTGAAAACCGCAAGACCATGTTGAAGTCACCTAGTAGAAGCAAATCTTTCCTTGTCCTGTACATGGTTTCAGTAGAACTTGATAGCGCATCAATAAAGACAGATTCTTTGCAATTTCCCGGAGACCTGTAGCATGTACACACAAGAAGTCGGCTGTGGTTTGAGTCTTCAACATCTAGGCATATCGACTCAACATTGCTCGGTTCTAGTTTACGTCTTCATGTCTGTGCGTATATACGCGAGAAGGCCCCCAGATCTTTTTGAATTATACGAAACCCAGGGCATGTCAGAAAGGCATCGGATACGGTGTTGTCAACCTTTGTTTCGGCAATAAAATGTCAAACATGCTCCTGTTTAGCATTTCCCGTACTTCGTCAAATTTGTTGAGGATACTATTTATGTTCAAGTAGGCTATCTTTACATTTGATTTGTAGTATCCAGTGATGTTTGAGTCGTATCAGTCAAGTGAGTCTTCACATGCTTGAACGCAGTCGCCGAGATGGTCAATGTCAACCTCGGGCAAGGAAAAGTGGAAATGCATGCACATTTGTCTAAGCTACCATATTCCTCTGCATCTGCAGCCAAATAAATCATGGTCTGAATATTGGATACTAGAAATTCAATGCCATATAAGGTGCGGGTTTTGTTAACAAAGTAAACCAACAGCTCATGTGCATAATTCCTGTGGACTACAACAGTGCTTGGGCAGAGGAGAATAGATGGGTGGTGGTAGAATACCTCGTAGCACAGTTTTCGTGGCTGTCCATCTATCTACCTCATGCAGGCCCCTTGGTTTGCAGGCAAAGCTGTTGGGAATAGACCTTTTCATTTCTAACAGTTTATCTGATCTGATGAATCTGGACTGCAGAAATTCTCACTTCTCTGTCACCTCTCATCCATGTAAGGATTATTTTCTTCATTACACCAAGACAACTCTAGTGCATGTAATTAATTGGAAATGTTTTTACCATATCAATAGGTAAACCACAGAAAGGAGACACCACGATGGTGTTCTTTGTTAGACTGGTTTCTAAATAACTCATCAGTGCGCAGCTCCACATTTCCACATCTTGGAATGTTATTCTGCCTTGCCAAAAACCTAATTGTGCACACTTGTCACAACCATAATACCCAGAGTACTGCTTGATTGATTTCACTGGAACTTTGGCTGGGTCATCACACGTAACACCTGAGTGCAATTGTTTTTCTCCATCACTCATGCTGTGATGGAGCATGTGGCTCAAGTCTCTTATTGTGTCTTGTAAGAATCTTAATTTTATGTGCCTGTTGAAATTCTGAAAATTAGGCAATTTCGATGAATCGCTTTATTGGAAGTATAAGATCCCGAGCTTTAAACTTAAATTATATGTACGTTTCTTGTCTTTTCTTTATACAGAAGAGTTAAAAATCTCATTTCCTCTAATATTTGTGAAATGCGAGACTGAATGGTTGACCCAACCAAGGCTGTGTTTCTCGAGGACCACGTTTGACCATTTTCACAATGGATTTAGCAAAAAGTGGGAAACTTTATTCCAAAGCAAGGCACATCAAATTAAAGTTTAAGGTTCCATCTACAATTTTCTGCAATAAAACCCTTTGGCCTCAATCTCCTTCAGTGTGTTGTGAGCTTCCAAAATTCACTCAATTTGTCGTTTTTGCTGTAAATTCGCCTGCCAGTAGAATGACATAATTGGCGATTTTAATTGCTGTAAATTCTCCCAACTAAGCCTCACAATGTTTTAAGCAACTCATAAGGCCAACAGAGTGTATATTTGGTAGAATTGTGTGAGTTTTGAGCTATAAAACATCTGCAAGAGCCACCTGACTCGCCCAACATGCTAAAGGTCACGTGCCACACAATTTGCCAGTCGCCGCCAACAGCAAGATTTAATAAGCAAACACTCACTTGGAGGATACAAAATCCGGAAATACATTATTAGTGATTTCTGCTGCACTCTTTTTCAAAGAAACACACTCTCGTGGCTGTGACGTGTTATGAATAATTTCTGTTACTTGATTGACAAGCGAGTCTCATACTCAATGAGTCATGTCTATGTTTAGATCGAAAGAAGTCAAGTGGCTTTTTCTCTCTTTCACACAAAATTTGCAACTTGTAGTTAATTGCATCAAAGAAATAGTTCTTTTACCCTGCTTTACATGGTTCTCTAGTTGAGTGGCAGTGCTTTCCTTGTTTTGTTTGACTTCCAGATCCAAAAATCCCAATTAATAATTGATATGCGGATGTTAACTAACACCATTTGAAACTGCAGTGGGTTATAGTCCCTGTAGAGGTATTTATTGCAATCAATGTGGGATGGCAGCAATTCTGGACGCTGGGAATGGATATGCCTTTGTCCGGTAATCTGAAAGAACCATTATGTACTTGTTTCCAGTTTTGGTCATTAGAAGAGGACCCATTATGTCAACTGCTACCCGCATTAAGGGAAATTCTGACTGCATGGTGACTATTGGGGCTCATCAACTTGTTTTATCACAGGCTGTGCAATGTTTACAGTCTCAAATCTAGCTTGTGATGTTAGCTTGCTAAACCCACCAAATTAAACCTCTGTAATTTTGGAAACCGTGAGATATACCCCTAGGTGTCCTGCGAGCGTATGGTTCTGATAGTGCTGTGATGCAGTGGCTACCAGTACCAGTGGCACCACTAACTGCAGCCTTCGTTTTTTGCCATCTGATGTTATATATTCTCTGTAAAGGCATAACTGGGCCCACTGCATCCAGAGACCCTTTTCACAGGTCTGTGAGCTTTAGACTGCAGCAGTTTTGAAGCACTATGTACACAGGCTGCCTCTTGATGCAGGTCTTCATCCTTGTGCAATTTCTCTTTTAGCTCTTGAGGGGTGCAACTGGCCAACCAGGAGTCTCTTGTTTGGGCTTTCCAGGTGGCCCTGTGCTTACCTATTGAAAGCATGTTACACACTGTAACCTTTGGGTTTTCCTGGAGAATTTTTGACATGGAATTGGGATTGCCATGTTTTGCTCCAGCATGATGCTGAACTTTAAAATCATACTCGGCTATCTGTTATGACCTACAGGCTATCTCACCTTTATGTTCTTTGAAGCTCTGGAGCCACTTCAGTGCACTGTGGTCTTTTCTAACTACATATGGTCCTCCATACAGGAAGGGACGGAAATGTTTGGCAAAGACTAACCCTAACATTTAACATTTACAAATCCAAAGACATATAGATAAATGTTTGCCTCGCTGGGATAGTGACATGCCCAAGGCTAACCCCAGAATTACATAGGAAGCTCCCTTCTATTTGTAACTTTAAAGTTGTCCTCCCCAAAAATGGAACTTGCCTGACACCTTTGTGTCTAGCAAGGAAGTCTGCACCGAGTAGACATTCCTCTGCAATACCTCCTGAGACTAAATCATATTGACTTACAGAATAACTGCCACCTGTTTCTGCCTCAAACATGCTCCTGGAAAAAGTGCTGTCCACTTAAGCTACAATGTCACTGAAAATATTTTCTTCCAGTTATATTGAATTCTATCATATTGCTGAATGATAGCTGCAGTGTTTTTCAAAGTTTCATAGCAATCGCATTAAAGCCAAAAAAGGTATCATCCAAAGATCTGCAATAAGCATATTTCTAGTATATTATGACAAAAAAAACTGGCAGACTTGACTGGAAAGTATATTGCAATAAATTCCTATCCTCAATGATTATGCACGATAGTATGGGGTTCATACGTACACGTATATTTCATATCTCTTGGCAACTGTGTTGTACTTGTGTTAATTCTCCTCTGGTGACAGTGGCTTGTTTGATAGGTATAAAAATCACAAGGTCGTAGAAAGGAAGGCGCAGGTCCACCTTGAAGGATTGACATGGCCATCACTTTCCCAGCAAAGTGCAAGTTCTCATTGGTTAGGGAAACTGAAATCAGTTGGTTTTCCCCTGACACTAGCCTTCGTGATTCCTGTGGTTAATAAAGAACACAAAAAGAAAGCAGGTGGTGTTATGTTTAGCTTATGACTGTTAACTCTTTTCCGACTGGTCCAAAAACAGGGAAAATGGTGCTTTTTCTTTAGATAATTATTTCTGGATGGGAAATGTTACAAATATTGAATCCTGTACCTTGTTTTGAAGCCAGACAGTCTGAATTTTAAAAAAACTATACTATTTTTTGAGTCGGATAATAATAACTCCTAATAATGATACATAAATCTGCATAAATTACCACTAATTTATGCATGTTCAGAAGTAAATTTCAATTTGGTCCCCCCAAAATATGTACCAAGAAGAAAGTTCAGAATAAAAAAAGTTACCCTGTCATACTGGCTACATGCTCAGCAAGTTTGCATGAAATTGGATGAATAGAACTGACATCAGAAGGTTTTTAGTCAGACCACCGAAAAGTTTATATTTCAGTAAAATGTTGGTAGATCTCAAGTATAGTCAACAAACCTGTTGAGGAACCCATGCATTCTTGACACTGGGACCAGGAGTTCTGCAATGGATAAGCAAGATGTAACATATATCATCTTGTACCACTAAAATGAATTACAAGAGCATAAAATTTCATAAAACATGGCTCAATTTACTACATAGTCAAAGGTGAATTTAGCTGAATAAGGATACGGGTAGTGCAATGTATCCATGAATGCAGTGAGTTAGGATAATGGGTTACAGGTTGAAATCAGGGTTAGAATGTGAGGATATAAGCATTCTAGTTTGCATAAGTGCAATGCAAACCTTAACTGGGTGAGTTACCAAACGCCACCATGCCAGGGAATCGAATCCACGTCACCCGTGCAAATATTACAAATACCAGTATAACAATATAACTGTTTTGCCACTAGTTCCTGTGATATTCCCTGCTGTGGTACTCTTGGAAGCAGTTTCTCTCTCTGCTGGCAGGGTGCAGGTACACTCCACACTGTGGAGCACTACAATATGTATTTACCTTCAGCTGGCCTCTACCATGCTTGTAACAGATTGTGCACTGCCTCCTTACCTGAGTACGTAGGCATGTGGACAGTCTCAAATTCATGTGCAGGTCGAACCCTGGAATCTGTAGGAGGCAAATCATACTCAGCAAGCCCAGCAAGTTGTCTTACAAGTTCTTCCCTGTACTCCAGAAGGGAGTATGACTGTGGCCTTCGAAGAGCTTCGACGTCTGGATTATTGGCTCTGTGTTCCTTGAAAAGCAGATAGCTGTTAACAATTGCTATGTCAATGAGGTGGAAGAACAAAGTCTTCCACCATCGCATACATTTCCTAAGAACATTGTTGGTAGCCAACATTTGATCTGACCGATCAACAGCATTCATGTATAAGTTGTAATGCTTGATGGTTTGAGGTTGGGGTACCACAATCTCATCCCAGATGTTGTTCCTCTTTATTTTCCTGATAACCTGAACAGAATCATTGGAATGGTCAATCGTTGTTAGTAAAGACACTACCTTGTTGTCCTTCCACTGCAAGGCAAGGACTGGTGGAATTCTCTCCCAGTGCATAGCCCCTCTCATCCTACGAGTTGCCCACTCCTTTCCTTTCTTGAGGCAGTCAGGGAATCCTACACGGTTTTCCTGGACGGTTCCAGTTGCAGGCACTCCACGCTGAAACAAATCACTAACAAGTTGAAATGAAGTATAAAAATTATCAAAAAATAAGTGGTAACCCTGGTTGAAAAAAGGTTGCATCAGTTTCATAACAATGTCATATCCCAGACCATGTTGACTAACGTCCCTCCCTGCAGACCTACCAATGTAAATGTCAAAATCACAAGTATAACCATTCGCACTATCGGCCAAAACCCAAAGCTTGATTCCCCATTTGGTTGGTTTATCTTTGATATATTGTCAGATACCAGACCTGTGCCTCGACTTTACCATTCGCTCATCCACAG
Organism: Plumapathes pennacea; assembly: GCA_964036295.1. NCBI lineage: Eukaryota > Metazoa > Cnidaria > Anthozoa > Antipatharia > Myriopathidae > Plumapathes > Plumapathes pennacea. The sequence continues at coordinate 23,707,989 of OZ038463.1, read as the reverse complement.
CAACATTTTGGTACGGTTGATACAAACTTAGACACCTGGTTTTGAAATAGCTAACAAAAGCCTGAACTTTACGCAATTTACCACCTCCTTCCTCATCTCATGGATCAACAATGTGTAACATGGCCATAAGAGCTTTGTACCTGTTGCGGGACAGGATGGCTCTTGCCCACAAACCATGATAAAGTGTTTTCGTGCCCCAGTACCTGTCAGAAGAACTCACACGAACAAGACCAAAGTAAATTTGCAAAGCAATAAGTTTATAAATTTCCTCTGGAAAAGTTTCAGGCCAGCTACCATCTGCTCTAGTGTAGTATTGCTTGTTACCTGCTCCAACATGGGTATAAGCATAGGTGTTAGTATGCTAGAAGCAATCATTTCTACTGTAAAGAATAATTTGAAAAACTCTACAGCAGTTGTCATTGTATTTCTGAGCAATTGGTTTGGTAAATGCAACCCAGGAGGACGATTGGGTGCAAAATCTGGCAAGACATTCCTACCATCAGGATAATTATAACCCTTTTCGTTGTCTTCTGGGTCAGCTTGCCCACCTGCTCTGCCAAGACCACGACCATGACCTCGACCTCGACCTCGATCAAGACCACCTCCACGCCTACCCCTACAACCATGACCACCTCCACGCCTAGCCCCAGGACCACGACCACGAGCACCACCAACTTCAACTTCAGCAACATTGCCATCAAAATCACTGCCATCAGCGTCACTGTCTTCAGCATCACCGCCTTCAGCATCACTGCCTTCAGCATCACTGCCTTCAGCAGCACCGCCTTCAACAGGACCACCTGCAGCATTACTACTATATTCACCAGAGTCAGGTTGATAGTCCTGTTCTGTGACTGCATCCTGGGCAATATCTTCCTCATCACTGAAATGAAATGATAGACATTACTCACTCCTCTGTCTTCTATTTCGGGCCAACGACAAACAAAACAGCTAATTGGCACTGGCAAAGATATAAATAATTGTCACACACAGTCAGCAAATCACATTTCACACACAAAAATCAATTTCATCAACCAAAATGCAACTTCAAGGTAGCACACTAATACAACAAACATTTTTCCAAGCGGCTTTACATGTACGGTTTGAAATATCTTACACACTGTCTCTTAGCAGCAGACGCCATGTTGAGATGGCGGAACGTGGCCGTGTGACAGTACAAAAAGCTAAAAACTGACCAATCGTTTCACCCGATTTATTTTAAAATTGGTCAGTGATTGGGTTATAATACAAAGCCAATGTACAGCTATTGATTGGTCGTTTAGACAAACCAGGGAAAAAAATAACGCTTGTGATGTCATAGGTCGTTCACGACCTATGGGAGAGGGGGCCGTCGGAAAAGAGTTAATTAACAGTACATAAAGGTTGTGATATGAAATTAGTAAACTGAGAAGGCTGACAAGTCATACCTCTAAAAATTCTCTCCTGGGCCCACCATCATCAACTGCTGGCTCTCCCATGAAAACGATCTTGATGGGGTCATCTGGTTTCAACTACCTTCTATGTCGTGCCTATTTGAAGTCTGTCCATATATGCTTCCTATGGATATTAAGCTGTGCTGGTTTCTTGTCAGCTAATGTGGCTGTCAGCATGCTTTACAGGATCTCCTCTAAGGTTTCTGTAGCTGCATTATCTGTTCCTGGTGGTGTTGTAATCTCTGGGGGTTTTTTCGGCTGTGAAAAAAATTTTCAGTGACATCCTCTACCGAGACGTCACGGTGGAAATCTGCGTGGTCAGCAATTACAGAACATTGGGCAATCAACAAGTACAGCAGTTGGATCTGTTTTAATTTCCTTGGCATCCATCGCTGTTGCAGACACAGTGGAGCCAGCACTGGGCGCGATGCCAGTGTTTGTAGACATGGTCATGTTTATTGCGTGAGACGGATAATCTGCCTGTAAAGAGTGGTTGTTCTTCACCTCGAGGGACGAGTCTTGTCAGAGTCAAAATCTTCCTCAAGATGGCATTTCAGAAAAAAAATCGCTTTTGTTGCAGTGTAATCAACGATTATTTCGTTTCCCAATCTTTCTGTAGTTTTCAGAACAAATTCTTTTCTACTCCTAAGTAAGCAAAAAAGTAAATCCCTGGTGGATATTTTTTATCATGCCTCTTTACTGCTCTTTTTGAGACAAGCTTGCCATTAGCAGAGTGGGGGGTGAGGGACCGATAGTTTTGTCCTTGCATTTTTTTGAAAATGCCACTTGATTCAAACTTCATTAGGCTGATAGTATTGTTAACGTCGACTTTGCAAACGTATATGTTTTTGGCTGAAACCTTGAAGTCCTCTCTGCTTTTTATCTGGCGTTTGAATTGCTCGAAGCCAACGATGGGTTTTTGGGAAGTTGACATAGTTGAGGTGCTGGTTGTATTGTGTAAAAAATATCCACTGTTAAAACAATACTGGACAGCTGCCACTGACTTTGTCCAGGACCAACTACAAAACGTGAACTGCTATGATACTACAACTGTTAGTAGATGAAATCGACCAACGAGGATGAAGATTGTTTGACAATAGAATTGAGTGGCCATATTTATATAAGGAGGGTTCGAAAATAAACAGTGATTTAATGGTTACTAAAGGGTTGGGCAAATTATGCAAATCTATGTAGTTGTTATGCACTTCCTTCAACTTAGATTTCTGCAACTTACTGTAGTATTACATAGTTTTTAGATATCCCAGCCTAGCAAAGTGTTGTTCAGTTCCTGTCTAAATGTTAAATACGTTGCAACAGTTTGCACTAATGTCATCCGTGTGTTGCTTAAGTATAATTTGTTAAAAATTAACATAAGAGGGTGAAGGAAGGGCAAATCCTGCACACAAATGTTCACCCACAAGGTGCAGAGTTGTGTCAAGGATTTGCCCATCCTTTTATCATACAACCAAGGGTTTTACAGTATGTAACAGCAGGATGTCTTTGAGTGTTTACAGATAGTCTGTTACACAGTCTCGGGGAAAACTTGTTGCAGTTTTTTGTTTGTGTTGTGATTTTTTTGGTTGACTTTTGTTGTTTGCGGTTTGGCTTCTTATTTGTGTTGTGCTCTTTATTGTTTTTGTTTGCATTGACCCTTCTGGGTCACTGTAGCATACTCAAGTCAGGTCAACAAATTCATACCCTCAGGAAGCATACATTTTGTGGTATTCGCACATTGTGACATAAGCATTTGTTTACTTCACCTCTTCTCCTTTTGTGCATGCACTTTCCTCATGTCAGCGGCACCCCATATGACCTGTATAGAATTTCGTGAGAGATCTGCCTTGAGGGAGTTCTTTCTTTACTAAGTTCACTTCACCTTCCAAGAACTTCCTGAGTACTTGGGAATGTGAATTGAAGGTACTTATTTGAGAAGACCACTTGTTATACTTTGCATGCATTACAGAAAGGGCTGGCTTTGTGGTCAATTCAGAGCAACCTTACTTCACCTGCTCAATTGCAGTATGTATTTAGGATACTTAGTGCTTTTCAAGTTCTGTAAATATCAGTTGTCAAATTGAGAAAGAAATCATTGCAAAGAGCAAATTCTTTTTATGTTAGCCTTACCAGGAAATAAACACGCCACCCATGGATTTCATCTTCACTGAGTCTACCATAAAGTACTTTGGGGACCAACTGTTGTTCCTGCCTGCAATGACCCTAAGTGCTCTTTCAATTTCCAGACTCACTTTGCTTTGAAGTACAAAGCTTCCCACAATCTGATAGTCAATGTTGGTCTTAACAACCAGAAAGAACAGGGGGAATGCATATTTGGTGGTGTGGTAGGTTGCTTCCTGTTTGGTGCACAAACAGCAAGCTTCTACCCCCAATTGGGTTCCACATACTCTTCGTCCCGTTTTCACACTTTTGCTCACTTTTGTTTGGCACTTCTGTTTTTACTGTGGTTTCTGGTTATGGGTTACAGTTTTTCTTGCTCGCTCAGCGTTTGAATCATTTTAGTCCAACAGACTTGTTTTCTTGTTTTTTTTTGTGGAGCTTTTTTCCAGTTCTCTGCTTGAGGAGGGTCATGAGGTCAGCCACTTTCTTTTTCCTCAATTCGCTTTCTGCCATTATGGGTTCGGCTGGAGGGGCTGCCGGAGGCTGCGGCGCAGTGGAAATCCTTTGGGTTTTTTAAAAATGGTTTTATGTTCAAACTGTGTCAATTTCTGGTATGTATTGGATGCATTTGTGCCCGAAAACAAAAGTCTCAAATTTTTACATTACAGAAACATTGAGAATGTGCGAAGCTGCTTGGTAAATCGGATTAGGCTAAATTGGATACTGTCATTTCTTGTCTCTGGGAAAATAAACTAAAGTTCTGAAGTTTTCCTACAAACGTCCAAATGCACCTTCCAAGTGCAGTATGGGCGTTTTCAAGTTGTGTCCTACCACGGATCAAGTTTTCCCTAACCCTGTGGAAGGGACAGTTTTCTGTGCGTGTATTTAGGGTTTGGCTCAAAATATTCGGTCTCTCTGAACAAGATACATGCATGTATAAACTGAAACATTCGATACTATTAAAGCGGACTGCGTGCACATCGAATTATTTTATTGTTAGTGATAACATAACAAAATAGAGGGTACGGTAAATAAATAAATGCAAAAAATTCCACACTACCAGTCGGATTTGAGGTATTTCGAGATCCAGTGCTATTTATCTTTAGGCGCATCTCCAAGCTCAATTTTCAGGTCTGTAGATTGTCTTCTGGCACTTCATATTGACAGCCTTTCTAATCTCTGGCGTGTCTACCACATGAGAAAACTCATTAGGGTATTTTGATTTTGCTGACTTAAAATCATTTTCATTCTAGCAGAAGATAGGGCTTGCTTCACAATTGTAAGCCCCGATACTTTCTAGTACCTCCTGAATGCCTTAAGGTGGACATTTCTTTTTTGCTAAACATGCTTTCTATCAATTTTAAAACAAAACTTTTGCATAAAGACAAAGCTGCTTATGTGGCACTAACTTTCTTGTGTAATATTGCCCCACATGGCACTTGTTCCAAACTAACGTCTGAACTAAATGAAGTTTCACCTTCGCTTGGTGGGTTTAGCGGGAAGTTGGGTTGTTCAGATGCAGGAGAAGTTGGCGTAGAACCCCCCGTTGATGCATCGGGTGAGTTTTCCCAGAGGCCTTGGGGTTGGCTGTTAACGGTGGTGATTGTTGGGAGGTAACCTGCCGAGCTTTTCTTACTCTGGTGTTTAGAAGATGGAAAGTATCGCTCAGGGTTTCCATCATGGCCTTCTGATTTCCAAGGATTTTTTATTTAATTGTAGCTGCTCAATGATATCCGTTCCCATTGCCCTGAAAACTTCATCAATGTTGTCCATCTCATGACCAGGATCCTGCAACAAAAACACCATTTATCTACCTATTTCGTACAGATGTGAATTATGGATATCATTCCAAAAATAATGCAAAATGTCGGTCTGAATAAAGTCTTAATTCTGAATCTAAAATAAATAGGCAATAAAATATTGGCAATAAAAATTAAAACAAAACCCGCAAGAGTAGAGTTCTGTTTCACAGACTTTAAACATCTTTGCACTAGTAGTGCTCGCCTTGTTGGCGGTATTTGACTGCACCGAAAGGTCGGCTTCTGGTACAGTATTTAAAGTTTGTTCTTCGGCTTCACCTCCAGTGGCATGGTTTCTTCTTTTTGGTGGCTTTCCTCAAAGTCCTCTCTGATTTGTTCGTACAAAGCTGTTCTCCCATTTGATAGTGTAACCTGGATAGCTGTTGTTAAGATATGCATTAGGAAGTGGCACAAATCATTTATGAAACATTCACTGCTTTTTCTGGCTTTAATCCAAAAGGTGCATGAAATTTGTTACCATGGCTCTGAAGCAATACAACTTCTTGACGTACCTCAGGATCTTTAACAGTCGTCCTTCTGTAGATGCTTTGGATGTTTTCAGGTTTGGGAAGTCTGATTTCAGTATTGCCCTCCTGTCGAGTGCCCTCATCTTCTGGAGCCTCACCTTGGCCAGGGATAACCAGGCGTCGTACCATTTCAAATAACCAGTTTATACTGCCATGAGAGATTTTAATAAGCTCATTAAAAAGTATAAGTAGGTTGAATATTTTACCTCCATTTTCTGTGTCTTATTTTCCACATGTTCTGAGAATATCCGGAGTTAAACTTGCAAGTCCAACTGGTACTGCATGGTATTAGTGCAAAAGATCTTTATTTATTGGTCTGTATTGCATGACGAGGTGTGTGCAAGAACTTCCTTTTGTCCAAGTTCCAGAATAGATTACAGTTCATCAATAGAACCCTTTCATTTAAAGAATTGATTGCTCATTGCATGTTTTCGTGATAAGAAAGAATTGTCATTCTGTGATGTAAACTTTGTCCATTGTCAGCGTACGTGTGCGAATGCCTGAATGTGTAAGGCAATGCCTGATGTTTAGCGTAAAGTCCCTTATCGTCATACATATGGACCAGTTGTCCTCGGAAGGCATGATCTTGACATGCAGTGTACGGATCAGGATCATCAGTAATTTCATCATGAAGAACTAGACTGGAGTTGCCAGTGAGCTTGCTGCGTGAGTTGCATCGAGACCAGAATATAAAATGGAAAGTAGGGGACAAAAGCGGAACTCCCAAGAGAGACTTCCAGTTTCTCACCATAAAAATATTACACAGCATAGAGAACTTGGCTTTTGACACCTTGCTCTTTTGACACCTTGATTAAACTAAAAATTATTATTACAACACTCATACACTTGCTTCTTAAAGGTTGAGCGACCCTGCATTTTGAGAATGCATGACATATTTTTATGCACAATCGATTATGACAGTTTGAATTTGACTCTTATTTCTAATCAGAGGCCACGATCCAGCCTTCGCTTCACTACTTATGTGTTTTCTTTTATTAACTCAATATGTTTCTTCCATCAGGCTTTCGAGTATGTGTGCTCTGTAACAAATATAAAATTGAAAGCGAGGAATGTCACACGAGAGATGTTTACAATATTATTGCGATTTTGTTCAGAGTGTGTTCTGTCCATTTGTGACTGCAAACTCAATCCTCAGAATTATTTTGGTGTATTGTTTATTTCTGGTATTCAATGATCATTGCAAAACAAAGGCTACATGATCGAGTGAAAGAAACACTTCAACAGGCAATGTACGATACGCAGAAGAATTTTATGAGGCAACAGATGTCATGTACAGAGTAAAGCATAAAGCATCGTTGTTTTACGGCTAAAGCTCACCGTAGCTTTGGTTTCTGTTTTTGCCCTGTTATCTTCCCAAAAGTATTTCGTGTCACCACAGAAAGTTTCGTTGGGACTAAATATTTATTGGCGACAGAGATATTTGCAATTCCCCAGTGGTATCCATCAAACATTTGTTTAGGGCTATTCTCGAAGATTCTGCGGTGAACGCGAGCGAAAATCGTTCCCAAAAATCCAGTTTATCTGTGCATATTCCACAGAGCCAAATGGTGTTAAGTTTGGATGGGATGCAGTTAACTTTTACACAAGTAACGAGCAATTCACTGGCCACATCTCGAGTTGTTTAGCGAAGTCACTTACATCATCACAAATCATCACCGTGATAATATGAACCAATCACTGTGTGCTGATTCTCGACCAACAAAAAGGGAAAAAAAATTGTGTTTTTAAGCTCGCAATGGGCCCCAGGCCCCTGCGAGCAAAAAGCGCAGCCACCAAGTTTTTGAGCCCTTCAGAAAATGAATTGCTTTGTCTGCTTCCATTTGCAGGGTCAGTGTTTGTGAAGACATCCTTCAACTAAACTTGACACCCAAACAGTATTTTAAAACCAAATGCGTGGTGACAACAAGGCATGTTCCAACATGGTTGAAGAACACTTAACAACTAATACCGAGGTTGTTAAACATGATTATGTGACAAGCCACGTGCCCATGCCCCAGAGTGTTGAAGATCAGGAAATTTACAAAGGTGCTACGTTGTGCGTTTCTGAAGGTGAAATAACTGCAGAACAAGATTTTGGAGTTCCTGATATCGATTTATGTATTGATTCAAACTGTACTCTAGTCTTCTTGTGTACCAAGGACAGATGGTGGGATGGGGAGGGGTCACTGAAAACAGTTATGTAAGGGGAGGCTCCGTGTTTTAGCCTTCTTTTTAGCAAACCTCTAAAATACCCCTAAAAAGTCATTTTTCCACGCACTTTTTGTTTAATAGTAGGACAGACGTAGGCAGACGAAAAGGCAGGCATAGTATGCGATGATTTAACTGCAGTAGATGATATTAGTTTAATCATGTTATGTCTAGATGCTGATGATCTTGAAGAAGAGAATGATGCCAACTTTCTTGCACTCGTTGATTTAACAAAAAGTGTGCCAGCTCTAAATGACAAAATTGACGACAATCAAAACACTGATCAAGAAATCCAGCTCACCGAAGAATTTTCCGACCGCACAGAAGAAATACAAGTGAAAGACGTTGTTTCAACAATGGAAGGGGCAGTAAACAGCAAAGCTGCCGAAAATGAACCGTGGCACAAGGGTTACTGTAGGGGACAGTTTGCTTCTTGTCATGGCTTTTATCATGAGGCATAACCTGTCCATGGTTGTATCCAATTATCTTCTATAACTTCTGGAAATACACTGCCCAAAACAAAATCTTGCTATTTCAAGCTCCTGAATCCAATAAAACAACAGTACTGCATACCAAACATGAAGTGTCTGGTATACTCGTCCGACGAAAAGCCAGAGGAGTCTGTCATTTGTGGTGCATGTGGAGAGATCTGAAAAGTCGTTCTTCGACAAGGCGCCAGTGGAAGATCAATTGCAAACCATTTTGTTACGTAAGTACTTGTCTCAAGTCGTAATAAAGCGTGTGTACACCTTCAAACTTTAGTTAGACTAGTCCAGCAGTGTGAACATATATACTTAAGCCTACGTAGATACAAATAAGGAATACAAGAGTGGTTCAGTTTGCTCCATTTCATTGTTATTTCTTGGCCCAGGAATGCTTGAAAAGTTGAAACAGCGATTCAACCAAGGTAAAGTGGCACCAGACGCCATTCAGAATGTCTATGATGGAAACCTGTACAAGAGCTTTTGAGGCCCTGGTGAATTTCTTTGCAGTTGCTCCAACATATCGCTCCTTGGGGAATACGGATTGCTCTCCTGTATGTACCATTAAAGGTATGATGTCCACTTTGCACTCAGCCTATTTCTCCTTTTTTCGTGTAGTCTGATCTTAGGTAATTGTGAACAAGTTGAACTGTCGGTAAGTGGTCGGTATACGTGGTCGGTATGTGGTCGGTAAGTGGTCGGTATGTGGTCGGTATGTGGTCGGTATGTGGTCGGTATGTGGTCGGTATGTGGTCGGTAACGTGGTCGGTAGCGTGGTCGGTAACATGGTCGGTAAGTGGTTGGTATGTGGTCGGTAAGATTTATGATGTGGTCGGTAAGTGGTCGGTAAAGTGAAAGGTTTGGTCGGTAAGTGGTCGGTAGCGTTTTTCATTTCGGATAACGTTCATTTGAAGCGCTAGATGAATCATTCACTTTTATTAACGTGGTGGCTCTTAAAAGAGCCGTTGTTATGAGTTGCAAGCCATTAGTAGCCTGCGGCGATGTCTTCGATGATTGAAAGGAACCGGTCAGCTTGATTGAATTGCCGCACTATATTTCCACCACACTATAAACCACACTATATTTCCAAAAATACAAAATTCGTGAAATAAATAAAATTCGAAACACAAAACACAAACACATTTGCAAACACTAGAATTATTAAATCTTGAAAGAGATTCGACTAGAAACATGAGCTAAGAATATAAAATTCGCGCGATGCTGATCGGAAGGGATAAGTCCTCTGGGCGAAACACAAAACACAAACACATTGCAAACACTAGAATTATTAAATCTTGAAAGAGAGCACAAAGAAGCTCAAGCACAAATAATCTGTTTCAATAGACGTTTATAGTGCTAATGAGCCAAAGGAGGCGTTCAGGCGTTGACGTGTTGAGGTGTCAAATCGCGTAAACAATGAATCCTTTTAAAAGCTTTTCTAAACGCTGGTGTATTTCGGTGTATTTTTATCCATGAATAGAACAAACAAGATTCTTTAGACCAATAAAAGTAAGTGCATTTCGATCCGCCAAGTTTATTGTGAATGTATAAATACGAGTAAATTTTTGGCTCACGTCCATAAGTACGCGCGTCCAGTCAGTCACGAGCTTGGACGAGTAATTTTCAATTTTCTTTTCAAAAACTTCTTTGAGAGAGATTCGCCTCGAAAACAACGGCTCCTTTAGGAGCCACCAAGTTCAATAAAATTCAATGACAACTTCACTTCGACAACCAGACTGATTTCGCTCACGCACATCGATTACAGCACACGTGCAAATCACATCGCGAATAAATCAAACGGTCTTTCTTGCTTTCAATTGTTAAAAAATAAAAGAGAACGGAAAAAAAAAATACGTAGCAAAAAGTGTGGTCGGTAAGTGGTCGGTAAAAGTTTTTGCGTGGTCGGTATGTGGTCGGTAAAGTCAATCGCGTGGTCGGTATGTGGTCGGTAAATCGTATACTTACCGACAGTTCAACTTGTTCACAATTACCCTGATCTTATGCCAGTCAGCCCTCTTCATTTTAATCTCAGCTGTTTCTTATGGGAGATGTGCCATGAAATATATTCCATCGGGTAGGTCTGCTCTTGTCAAAGCTTGAATTGTCTCATGCGAAACCATGTCCGTCTGAACGAGACGTAGAAACGTTTTCTTAAGCTATAGGTTTTATACGTTTTTTACAGGCGCAAATTAATTATTTTCAGAGTCTATAGTTTGTGCATTGTCTAGTGTTAATGATGAAGTGGTTCATGCTCAGCTCAATGCATGTGGGAAGTTGTGACAGCACGAGAGATGGTGTTGATTGAGGCATACCAAAGAGCAACTCTAGTTTCACAAGTGGTCTCCTAAATTTTAAGTGCTCCCATTACTAATTATTAATCCAGCCTTTGCTCCAATAATAATCTGTTTTCTTTTTACTGAATGAGTTTCTTTTATTAGGCTTTCGAGTATTCGTGCTTTGTAACAAAAATAAAATTGAAGGTGAGGAATGTAAGAAGTGAACTCTGCCTCATGCAAGAGTTTCTGCATGGAAATGATAGAACCATAGAGGTGTGCAAGCACAGTACAGTCTGTATTTATTCATCAGACACTGTATCAAGAAACAATAAATTATACACATGTTATTTTGTCAGCTGGCAACAGAAAGCCAGTATTATTCCTACTGTTTTGTGTAATAAGTTCATGAAGATTCTGCTTGCTTAAACTTTTGTCCTTAGACAGAACTCCTTGTCTTTTAGCAGTAAAGACAACATTAACATCAGTGCCTGCACATATCTCTAGTTTATTTGGTAAATCACTTATCACAAGGTGTTTGTCAACATTCATTTTCCTGTAAAATGTGTTACCTTTTTCAATTACAGCACTTAATGTATCAGAATTCCAATAGCTGCAAGATTTAATTACAGAGAAACAAATGCTATAGAAAGAAATTGCACAGCACTGCTTACATTTGCAAATAATTGCTTTACTTCTTTGCTGAACAGTCGTAGGTTCTTCACATCTGTGCCTGTTGTGTCTGTCTTCTGTTAGACAAATGTTTACTCCTTTAATTTCAAATGTAATGGCAGGCAAGTGTACATATAAAGTCTGGAAATATTCCAATAAATTGCCAACTGAACGAAGTTCAATTAATACACATTTTCCTTCAGGATGTTCCGTGCCAAAACTATCTCTACTATGAGAATCAAATACTTTGAACCTGCCACCTGACAAACTCAGGCAACTTAAGGCATGGGTCGAGATTAAAAAATGCCCCCCAGCGAAGTCCATATTTAAAACGAGGCAATCTCACGTTGCCATTGGAAACACGGGAGATCAGACAATATGGCGGCCGATCGGGAGAGCCGCACCAAAGTATAAATTATCCACTTTCGTTGTAAACTTGTGGTTAGATGCTGTGGATGTGTTTTGTGAAATGCACCGTATGGAGGCTGAAATCATATGGAGGGGTGTTTAGGTGAGTATATTTCAATTTACTGGTTTGAAATTCGAATGGCGTAATTTTCGCGTACTCGCTATCGTTCAGAAAAGCACACTATAAACTTGTTATTGTACTGAATGCATTTCTCGGGGTAAACAATGGCGTATTTAATATTGTGTTGCTTAATCTGGGCTTTATAAATATTTATTTACAGTGATGCCAAGTGCTGGGATAATGAAAATTTTCATTGTTTTCATGTGCAACGTCTTTATAATACATAAAAAATTCTGATCTGAGGATGCACAAAGCACATAAATAAAAGCACATAAATATGACCGGTTAGTTTTAAAATAGCAGTCGATTGACACTTATGTGGATCAGTTTCCTCTGATAGCATTCTAGAATTTAATTTTCCATTCTTTCAGTAGGGCATCACAGTACTTCAGTTGATTCAACAACTTCGAAGCTAGTTCATTGCTTTTCATTTCCTTTACTGTAGCCATTCTGCAGTCATGTTGAAGGAAGAATTCCTTCTCCCAATCTTTAAGTTGTTTCTTTATGAGTCCCTTTTGTGTCAGCACTTGTGTCTGGATCTGTGCTAAATTATCTTTGTACTTTTCAATTGCATATTTGCTAGTTGGTGTTCTCTTCAGATTACAGCGGGCAGAATCAAACTTCAGGACTTTGTCTGTTGCTCCAAGTACAATTTGTACAGCCTTGCCAAGTCGTGTAGATATGTGGTGTTGCTGACCAGGAGCTGATGTTTCTGTATTATCCATTTCAGTTTGATTTGGTTGTGGAGATGTGACAGGGATTGAGCATGTCAAAGGCATTTCATTGAGGTGAGATGGTTGTTGTGACTGTGAAATATTTGCTTCAGGGTGCGTTTCAGAACAGTTTTCCATGGTGTTTGGGTCTGTTTCTGCAGCGTAGTTAGGTTGTAGGTCCACAGTTTGGGCTGTTTGGATTTCATCACAACCCAAGTCAGGTACTTGATCCTGGACCAAGGATACTTCAAGCACTGTGACTTCCATTTCTTCATCTTGGTTGTCAGATAGTCCTCCCTCAATTTCGCTCACAACTGGATCTTCATTGGGCTGCTGGTCACCAATATCTTCTTCAAGAAAGTTGGTAACAAATCGTGTAACTTTGCCATTTCCATCAGGTATGTTGAGGAAGTGGGCAGGAACTGTTAGGTTCTGTTGAATGCACTCACTCCAGCACCGAGCAAGGTATTCTTCTTCTTTCTTTAAGTTGGAAGATCGAAAATGGTGAAGAATGGGGCCCTCACTGTGCACGTCTTGTTCAGCATCTGAGTCGAAGAATTCTACCTCTCCTCTCACCTGGTTGTACTTCCACCATACTCCCTCCCCTGGCAACAGAAAGTCACTAATTCGTTCCAGATGAGCTTGCCACCATTTGTTGTATTTTGCCTTATCATCCAGAATCCAGCTGGGCACCTTGGTGTTTCCAAACTTTGGAAGAGTTGCAGCAAGTTTGGTGATTTTGCTCTGTTGCTTTTGCTGCTCTGTGTGTGCATGTTGATGTATACTAAGTTGCTCTTCAGCCTGGAGCCTCAGGAACACATTTGTGATAACATGGCCTGGTTTGTAACTTGAGGTTGAATTGGTGATTCCTTTGATAGCATTGAAGATTCGTTCTTCATTTTCTGCATTGGAGGACTGACCAGATATTAGGCGAAGCTGTATGGGCTCATGGGATACAAGGTTGTGGAGGTATTTCCCATACAGTTTTCTGGCACTCTGTGCTAAAGGTGTTGAACCAAACTCAAGGTGACACATGGCAAAGTGAAGGAAGCTGACATTGTGATACCTGAGTATGAGGCGGGGGCATCTCTTGCAGTCTTCAGAGTACAGTACTTGCTCCATCTCCACAAGGGTATCCAGAAGTGTCTGTAATGTCTCTGTCAGAAGCCCTCTCAACCTCTTGGCAAACATGATGATGGCAGATCGGTAGTCACATGCTCGTTTGGTTTCCTTGTCTCCCAGGGTAAGCTCCCAAGTCTCATCAAATGTCCTCTTCTGTTCACCAGTGAGGTGCTTGGGCAACTCCTCCAGGAGGTTAGAGATGTGGTTGGACAGGTCATGCATAGGCTCACATGGAAGGGCTTCATAAGACCCCAGGCCAAGGCTTTCCAGAGATGCTTGTGGGTTGGAGTAAAGCAAGGCTGGGACACGCTGAACTCCACGTAGCTCATATGTGAGCTCACTTTCCAGGTCAACCTTTTTCATGCTTTTCACCCCTCCAAGAAGTCTTCTTCCTTCCAGCTCCTCCATCAACTCATCTTTCTTCATTCCTTTCAGTGGTTTTGGCCTTCCCAAACGAGAGTTCCGCTTGCGAAATGGACCTGCAAGGATGACCTTTTGTTTTTCCTCCAGTGACCGATGTTTGCATCTAAACATATAGTCCAAATCATCCCCCATGGCAGCATGCATGCCACAAACAGAACAGAAAAAGTGGCCTCCTTTCTGCTGCCCAGTCTCGAAAGCCACAGCTGGACCATCACCTTTGAAGAATCTCATTATGTCACAGACTGGGATGCCAGGTGAGACTTCTATGTGATTGGCGAGTTGTTCGAGGCAGTCACATCTGGTTTCTATGTAGGCCAGCTGCTCAGCATCACTGCTGGCACACCTTCCCACAATGTAGATGTCAGGCTTTTCCACCTCTATTTGAACATCTACCCACTGGCCGGTCATCTGGTGATACTCTGCTGGTGTGAGGTAGAATGCAGGGTCGTAAATGGAGGAGACCATGAAGACTATATGGCCATGGTTTGCCACAGTGGAATGGTCGTGCCACACCAGAAGATGTCTTTGCCTTTCAATTTTCTTTAGCTTCTCTCTCATCATTGTCAGCCCTTCCCCATCATCCAATTCACCAAGTTCACTGAGCCTGTTTGACACTGCAAGCCGGGTCATCTCATCATAGTGCTTATCAGCATACTTCCTGATGTATTTCTTGTGCTTCGTCAAGGTTTTTCTGCGAATTTCATCCAGAGGCCTCTTTCGTCCTTCCACTACAAATTCTTCCCTCTTTACATTTCCCTCTATGTCGATGACAAGCTTTTCATACCTTCTCGGGACAATACGTTCACCCACTGTGTACTCGCCATTTTGAATTCGCAGCTTCAGGTCTTTTTTGAGGTCATCATTGGTCTGTGGTGTTGGAATTGTTATTTCTCCTATGAGTTAAAACAATGCCAAAAGTCAGGATACGTAATTGCATAGAACTGCCATATGTCTTAATTATTTTGCTGACTGTCATATTCATGTCAGTGTTCGTTTCCATAGTTTTTTATTGCATGTAACATATTGTAGTTTGTCAGATTATGACAGTACATGTCAATCATCCATTAGCTACATGTACATATATCAACATCAGTAGATTATATGTAGTATTTTTACATACCCCCGATTCCTCGCAGTTTCTTTCTCCTGAGCCTTGGCTCCTCTGTCTCGTCATGTCTCCTCTTAAATCGCTGGATGTTTATCCCCTCTTTGTTAAGAAATTCCTGAATGATTTGTCCACCATTCTTGGCTGGCTCTCCTTTCTGGTTCACAACATTATACCTCCTGGCCAGAGCACTCCAGTTTACTTGGGTGGATTCTTCAAAACCATTAACTTCAGCTTTGAGGCCTTCCTTGTCCAAGATCATTTTCTCGATGTTGCCTGTATGGTCCTTTTTTGTTTCTGGAGTCTTTTCATTTAATTCCTTTCTTACCTTGGCTGCTGGTCCACTCTCGAAGGACATGGCAATTCTGTCACGCTGCCGTGCACTGAATGACTGCCGGTTGCCCATGCATCTACCAAAAAAGGATTTATGTGTTCATAAATATACAAACTACTGTCATTGCACGCATGTGAAATATACTAAATCCTGTTTTGTGTTTATTCTCCAACTTTTTTTATTGCCTTGTTATGTGCACTACAATATTATAATTTATACAATTGTGAAAACTGCATATCTTTTTTCTGTTCTTAGTAATAACTATTTTATTCCATTAATGAATGTTTCTTCATGACTTCATTCACAACTGTATGTAACAGAATTATACAGTCATGCAGGTACATCAAGTTTGTATGTATGTAATAAATGTAACTTTCATTTATGATGTTGTTTTGTTTGTATGCTGTATGCATATGTTTAGCATACATGTATGGTGGTTGTGTTATAATATATTACAGTTATAGTCTTTATGTATGTATATGCACTTGTTGAATATATACATGTGCTATAGGTGTTCCTTTATCTGCCACTTGTGACATAAAATGAAGTGATCTTTCCCCAGTGGCTTCTCATCAGTTGTAATTATGTTAATTACCTGATGAGAGATGTGTTCCGCCATTGTCCCTCTATGTTCTCCTTGACTTCTCGCAATATGCTTCTTCTTGCAGCCTTTTTCTCAGCATTGCTTTTTTTCATTTCCAGGTTTGTGTCAGGGACTTTAGTGAGTGCTTCAGCAAATGAAATGCCACCAGACACACTTTGAAACACAGGATTTATGCTGTCGTACAGAGATTTGGCAGTTTCTTTGATCCGACTTTTGTTTAGAAGCTTTGTTGTCATTCCCTTGGCCAGTTCCCTCGTTTTGACAAAGGGATTCTCCTTGGCTCGTTTCTGTAGTCGTGGAGACCTTACTGGAAATAAAGCTTGCACGTCTGGATAGGTTTGGTGACATCCTTTGCAGTCAAATAATGTGTGTTCCCTCTGTTTGGCTTCAGAAAGCTTTTTCCAGTTCTCGACTGAAAACACATCCAGGTAGCGTTGTTTTTCTTCTTTTTTTCTTGGACTCCACTTGGTAACCCCCGATTGAAGAGCAGCAAACTTAAGATTGAATTCGGCAAAGTCCATTTCAAACGATTCTGCTCTCAACGTAAATGTATCTTTGAAGATTTTGAATCTTTCCTGTAAAGACCGGGTGCCAAATTCCGTGTTGTTTTCATTTTCTGCTCTTTTCAATGCCCTTGCTGCTTTGGCTGCATGTATAGCAACTACCTTTGCAAAGCCACAAGTTTTTGGATCCAAAAACGTTCTGCACATGACGAGATTTAACGGACGTATTCTGCGCTAAGACAAAATTTAGGCGCGCAAATCGTACTCTATACTCTATTTGGGAACGCGGGTGCCAAATAATTCCAAATGAATTAGCAAAAAGGCGGGAATATGCAAGTATACACGAAAGACGAAAATTCAGAGTCTGATCGCAATAAGAATAGTCCACGTTATTTATTTCAGTTTACCTCATTGTAACACACATTAAGTCTCAGTCCTGGACAGTAAACAGCCTCTTTCCCATCTCCGAGTGAAGATCGGGATATTTTACAAGCGCGTACTGGAGAAATGTCGCGTAGATCGAGCATCAGTCTTCGTCCTCCACACATCCGCCATCTTTGCTGTGGCCAAAACAACGTTTTGATTGGTTCGTTTAGTCTTAACAAGATAACCGCTGGTTTGAGTTCGTACTCACAGTGGGCTTATCTTCCAACATGGCGGCCAGAGAAGAGGAAATAGCATGCGACTCTATTTTCGAGTGGGAGGGTTACTTATAAACATTATTGTCTAATATTTCTGTTCCTTAAATATCCCCAAACACTCGAAATTGCTACTGCTAATCCGAAATATTAAAATAACTGTCTCATAAGCGCTATACCGTACCAAATAAAAGCAAATTTGATGCAATTATGCGATTTCAGTGCCTTAAACAAGGTTAGTGATAAAAAGTCTAAATTTTCGAATTGGAACAGTGATAACGAACCTAATCTTCTTATATTGACATAGGTTAGAACTGTTTCACAGGTGATTGTGCAGTCCTCCCGATAGCCAAAAGATAACCTTGTTTTACACGTCACTATTCTCCTTAAGGGTTGGTCACGTGACAGATATCAGGTTACTTGACCAGCACAAAATGACGAGCCTGAACTTTTGTTTCTACAGGGAAAAAATTAGCCAATTCGCACCTAAACGCGATTTTTTATGGATTTTCAAGTAATTTATTGCTATAATTTCCAATTTTTCGTACCAGACCCATGCCTTAAGTTGCCTGAGAACAAAATACAGCTACAGTACTACAGCCTATTGTCAGAATAAAGCAGCTGAAATCCTGTCTGAGCAATAAATTAAAAGCTCCAGTCAGTGTTGTACAGTAAGCAAAGCCTTCGATGGGAAAGCAAGTTCCAAACAAATTACCCACGTAATTTTCACTGTATTGCAGCTCATACTGAGTTTCATATTGTGACCATTCCAGGTAGATCTGTCAGCAAAAAAAAATAGTCCTTAGATAATTGCGAAAGAGTGGAATACAGATTGTTCCCAGCATTCATAATTTTGCTGAAATCCTCTGATAAAGAAATAAAATCGTGTGGTTAAATATGACAGCTGCTAGAGACATAGCTATACATTGTCGTCCAGCATTATCTCCAAATTTTGCAGCATTACTTTGACTGTATGGTGCAATGATCGTTTTGTTTGGATCGACAACTGAAGGACCAGGATTTTTTTCTATATCCCTTGACAGAGAAAACGCGTAGTAATTGATTTTGTGATTTCTATCTCTGAACACAGCTGGTCTCGAAATGCTTGTCCTTGAAGTCCTTCTAAAATACAAACGTACCTTAGCACCTCGTTTACTTTTGACAAACTTCTTTTTGAACTTATAGCTTTCTCGCAGCGATGGTTTATTGATCCTAATTTTCTCTTTGCATTTCTGTGGCTTTCTATTGTTTCCATGTTGTTTACGCGCACGTTCACGGAATGCATTAGCATTGTGAAGTACGTAAGCTCTGGTATAATCATGAACTTTTGACGACTTTGGGACATTCTTTGAAATGTATTCTCGTAATAGTCGCCTGCTTTTCCTGTCCTTGTTCAGGACGCGCGAAAGTTCATTCATAGGCACTCGGCTTGGCTCACGACTTCGTCTTGGACGAGTTCGATTTTCTTTCACATAAACATTACTGGGAATACAATAGAACTGCTCAAAGCGAGATCTACCAACGACCACTTCTTCAATCATGTTCCAATTTTCAAATAATAACGCCATGTTATCTGCTGCCTGTTTGATCTTCATGGCACTGAGCCAAAATGTCGCAACAACAACACAAATGCACAACAGAGTGAAACGTTGATTGCTCGCGGGGGCCTGGGGCCCACGAGAGCTTAAAAATCGGCATTTTTATTTATTTATTTTTCCTTTTTGTGGGTCGAGGATCAGCACACGGTGATTGGTTCATATTATCACGTGCTGGGCGATGACGTAATTGACTTCGCTAAACAACTCGAGATGCGGCCAGTGAATTGCTCGTTACTTGTGTGTAAAAGTTAACTGCATCCCATCCAAACTCAACACCATTTGGCTCTGTGGAATGCGCATGGATAAACTGGATTTTCGGGAACGATTTTGGCTCGCGTTCACCGCGGAAGCTTTGAGAATAGCCGTAAACAAATATTTGATGGTACCGCTGTCGCCGATAAATATTTAGTCCCGACGAAACTTTCTGTGGCGACAAGAAATACTTTTGGGAAGATAACAGGGCGAAAGCAGAAACCAAAGCTACGGTGAGCTTTAGCCGTAAAACAATGACACTTTATGCTTTACTCTGTACATGACATCTGTTGCTTCATAAAATTCTTCTGCGTATCGTACATTGCCTGTTGAAGTGTTTCTTTCATTCGATCATGTAGCCTTTGTTTCGCAATGGTCAGTGAATGCCAGAAATGAAAAATACACCGAAATAATTCTGAGGATTGAGTTTGCAGTCACAAATGGACTGAACACACTGTGAACAAAAATGCAATAATATTGTAAACATCTCTCGTGTGACATTCCTCGCTGTCAATTTTATATTTGTTACATAGCACGAATACTCGAAAGCCTGATAGAAAGAAACGTATTGAGTTAATAAGAGAAAACACATAAGTAGTAAAGCGAAAAAGTAAACTGCATCCCATTCAAATTCAACGCCATTTGGCTCTGTGGAATGCGCACGGATAAACTGGATTTTAGGAAAAGATTTTGGCTCGCGTTCACCGCACAAGCTTTGAGAATAGCCGTAAACAAATATTTGATGGTACTGCTGTCGCCGATAAATATTTAGTCCCGACGAAACTTTCTGTGGCGACACGAAATACTTTTGGGAAGATAACAGGGCGAAAGCAGAAACCAAAGCTACGGTGAGCTTTAGCCGTAAAACAATGACACTTTATGCTTTACTCTGTACATGACATCTGTTGCCTCATAAAATTCTTCTGCGTATTGTACGGCATTGCCTGTTGAAGTGTTTCTTTCATTCGATGATGTAGCCTTTGTTTCGCAATGGTCAGTGAATACCAGAAATGAAAAATACACCGAAATAATTCTGAGGATTGAGTTTGCAGTCACAAATGGACTGAACACACTGTGAACAAAAGCGCAATGATATAGTAAACATCTCTCGTGTGACATTCCTCGCTTTCAATTTTATATTTGTTACAGAGCACGAATACTCGAAAGCCTGATAGAAGAAACGTATTGAGTTAACAAAATAAAACACATAAGTAGTGAAGCGAAGGCTGGATTAATCGTGGCCCCTGATTAGAAATATGAGTCAAGGTCAAACTGTCATAATCGATTGTGCATAAAAAGATATGTCACGCATTCTCAAGATGCAGGGTCGCTCAACCTTTAAGAAGCAAGTGTATGAGTGTTGTAATAATAATTTTTAGTTTAATCAAGGTGTCAAAAGAGCAAGGTGTCAAAAGCCAAGTTCTCTATACTGTGTGATATTTTTATGGTGAGAAATTGGAAGTCTCTCTTGGGAGTTCCGCTCTTGTCCCCTACTTTCCATTTTATATTCTGGTCTCGACCCAACTCACGCCGCGAGCTCACTGGCAAGGCCAGTCTAGTTCCAAAGAAAAGTCAGATTTTCTGACGCTTTACTTGTATCAGCAAGAATAATACAAAGTACCTTTAAGTTCACCTTCATACTAAACAGTTCCATATACACTATCAAGTGATGGCCAAGAATCGAAGTTGCTTCGCAGTTAAAATCATTCGGGTTCTGATCTTTGCATTTGGAACCCCTTCGTTCAGCTTGTTTCTTCAAGTTCTCAACGTTCTGGACGTCAGGATCTTCGTACATTTCTGTACAGTTGTGCATAGCTATGCAGTTCATTGATAAGAACATTAATATGTTCTTTGATATGTTCACTGATATATTCATTGCTTCATTTGCGGCTTTTTCCAAAGCTTTCGAGGCTGAACGGACCGACCCAAGCCAAAACCGCTCAATGAAATTTAGTGTGGGTCTACCGCAGCCGGCGTACTCGTTTGTAAGTAGGATGAGCGGTCCATAAAAGAATCCACAGAGCCAACCAAGGCAAGCAACGCACAATTCCATCGCCCACATATCTCCTTCAAAATGGCGAAACTGCTCACCCGGCAAGTCATGTGATGACAAAACGTCATCATAAATCACGTGAAAATATGAACCAATCACCGTGTGCTGATTCGTAACCCAGAAAAAAAATAAAAATAAAAATAAAAATAAAAATATGACGATGATGAAGACACGCTTTCCAATCCTAAGCTCGTCGGCTTCGCCACGAGCAATTATGTAAATAATCTTTTGTTTACATGGTAGACCGTTGAAATCTTCATGGATATGAATCTGCTGGACATTGTGATGATTGTTCACTCAATTTCGGCCGGGAATAAGCTTAGAGAAGCATTTTGGGTATGGTGGAATGTCTTTCTGCTCCTCTGCGGGAATCCGATAGCTAAAATTGAATACTCGTCATCACACAGATAGTATCACAGTTTCTCACTCGTCAATCACAGTTGTGTCTCATTCACTTCAGATGCCTGTCCAATGGGCAATGTTGTGCTGGGTTCAGATGGGAAATTTTGACCGTCATCCCAACCGTCTAGTTCTGATAAATACGGTTGAATGTCTTCCATGTCTCGTTTCTGTGATATTCTGATGCACTCAGATAACGATTGAACTGCCTGAATGATGTATAAACTCAGCAAGAATGTTTGAAAGCAGGTGAAAACCCCAGGTTTATATAGCACACAAATTATTGGTAAAAAAAGGTGCATTAGTGCTGAGTGTGACTTCTTTCCCTAAAATTGTTTAGGCGTTAAGAGTGATTGTCAGAGAAAACCGGGCAGGGCCAAAAGATAGGGGTCGGCTGATTGCAATAATTTTTTCAGCGTTTGATGTCTAACGGATATGATTACGAATGGCACTATTTGCAGGATTTTCTGACTTTTCATTCTGGAGGTTGACCACCCCCCTTGTTTTCGCCGCCTGGAGGCCAGTAAACCGCTGAAATTTACTTCAAGTTTGATGTGCTAAAACCTGTACTTCCCGATGCATTTAGTCAATGAAACTTTTTCGGCTTTTTTAATACGTCATTATTGTTATAAAGATGCTTTTGAACTTCCGTTTAAATTTTTTTGGAATTTTTAACACGATACGAGATCTCACAAAGTCGTGAGGGACTGGTGACAAACCGAAATATGGTAATTTTCAAAAATGTACAGGGCTGACAAGTGCTCCTTTATAGCATAACACACCTTTCTTACTGTGACAGTGACAGTTGGTATGGAAACTCACAAAGCATTTGCAGTCATAATCACTGTTCCAGAATCTTTCAGATAGTACAGCGTCATTCCAACCTATGAGAATGGGAGATGTACCGGTAACATTATTTGGGTAATTTACATAAATTCTTCAGAATCTGAAAGAGGAGACACACATGATGCATAAATACTTGAGTTCTCCAAAACAAACCTTTTTCTCCGCTGGAATGCCAGGCCTGGGTGAATGGGGATCAGGTGAAATATAGGGTTGCAGTTCATCTACAAGCTTTAGGAAGTTACCTTTGCTCATCCTAAAGTTTTTTCTCCAATCTTCTGGCATACATATGTCGTTAATCTTGTGAAGCCACCACAAATCTGTTCTACCAGGTTTGATCCAGAATCGCTTCCGTTTTTGTCATCTTATTTTCTTTGATGCTCCGGAGCGCAAGATAACTGAACTCGATATCACTGAAAGGTTTGCCAAGCACCATTTTCTCATTCTGAGTCTATGGAGAAGGAGAAGTTGGATGAAGCTATCTAACTGAGTCAGCAGGGAAGTCATCCAAACCAAGAACTGGTGTCGCAGGTCGGCCGCCATGTTTTTGTTTTGTTTCCCTGAATATGCTGGGGTAGTGATAACGAGGGCTCACAAAAACCTTGTGTTATTCCGGTATTGCAAGACCCAATATAAACGCGGTATGAAATAGGATCTCATACTGGAATGAAAGTTGTACTGGTATCATGTAAACACCCCCTGAGGAACATGGTAATATAATGCATGCATATAGGAAGTTACATCTTTTGTCTGAAATGTTTTAAGAAATGCAGTAAACCACGAGAACATCTTGGCTGTAAGTTCCACAATAGCATCCTCTGATGTATAGTCCAGCTTCAAGTCACCAATTATTTCCATAAAGCCATGCCATAACTCTTGCAAGTCCTTGCTGTTATCCAACTTGGGTAGCAGATCAGGGATGTTTTTGTTTCTCTGAACCAGTCAACTCTCTGTATTCAAGTTTCTTGGCATCCTTGTTGACGCGAAAGTTAAAAGAGATTCCAATGTTTGTCAGAAATGCATCATAGCCAGCCATATGCTCATACTAATATCTGATAAATACCTCTGGTTTTGTTTCAATATTGTAACGTGACTGGGGGACTCAACGAGTAGGATTTTGTCAACAAGACTTGACTTTATTGAGTTCCTCACAGTAGCTCGGATACTCACAAATCGACGTTCTAAATTACAAGTACTGCCTTATATTTGCATTGTTTGTCACAATATCATCTTGCTTTCTTAATTGTCTAATTAACAGATCAATTAATACATCAGAGATCCTCAAAAACAGATGTAGTGTATCAATAATTACGTGGTCCATATGGATAAAATAAAAAAGTGGTGCTTTCCTGCAATAATATTTCTTTGTGGAGGCAAATGCTATTATTTCTTTGATAGATCTGGCCCCATACTTCGGATCATTAATGGATTATTGCTTGCTGGTTTCCCAGCAAGACTCGGGGGCACTTGCGCCATACACATGCATAGTTTTGGTTGGCCTTGCCCAAACCACAAACCAGTGCCAGAAACTTCTAATCACCATTGACACTTGTTTCCTGCAGGTTTGCTTTCTCCTTTCTCAGATCTACAAGGTTTTCTTTATGATCATTATATTTTCTATTGTTTTAATTACTGCCAAGACATGGGAGAACAGAACCATTTTCCCCCTCTGCTTTGAGACCGTATAAATAAAGAAACTGGAACGTAGAAGATGAAGAACTACCTATATAAATCAGCTAAAAAAGAAGAGACCAGTATGAAAGTTATTTACTTATATATTTCATGGCTGAATGATGGAATCTATGCTCCAGAGGCACCTCCCGAAGTTGATTCCCCTCCTGCCGCTTTGACACACAACACTGACCAATATCACCAGAACGAGCAGACCTGGGTCCAGTTTTTCAAAGCACGATTAGGCCTAAACTTTCTTGTCATTTATAAGCCTCAAAATCTGAAGGTTTTGTTCTGCAATGACTTCCTTCATAGGTCTTTTAAGAATCAATCTTAATATATAATCTTAATAATATAATCATAGGTCTTTCAAGAATCAACCTTAAAAGGTCTCGATCTACAATCTTGGACAGAAGTGTTGACACATTCTCCCCTCCCCCCATTCAATGTTGATAAATTAATTATTTAACAACGATTTTCCGTCAAAGTCTTACCGGAACTCTTCCAAATTCAAGCTACAACATTGATACGGGGATGGGGGTGATTAAAAGCAGTTTTCTTTGGAACTGGTGACTCACAGCATGGTAGTTTTGACAAAAGTACGACATTTAAAGCATGTGTCGACACATTTTGTCCGGGATTATCTGAATGCGGTTTTCTAATTGTACACGTAATGGTTTTCCAGAAAAGTTTGAAAATGCAGTGACGTTTGAGAAACACCGAGTGCTTTATTTTGGCTGAAATGTAAGCTTATATTACCTCGAGTTAGAAATTGACAGTTGAATGAAGCATCCGCTTACAGTAATTGAATAAATGCGTGTTGAGTCAGATCATGTTTCAAGGGAAGATTGCTTTAGATCGTAAGAGTTTGTGTTTTTTATGATCCTATACAATGACCACTGTGAAACAAAGACCACATGATCGAATGGAAGAAAAATTTCAACAGTCAATGTGCGATAACCAGAAGCATTTTATGAGCATAAATCGCCATTGTTTTACAGCTAAAGCTTATTGTAGCTTTGGTTTCATTTTTAGCCTATTATCTTCCCAGGAGTATTTCGTGTCGCCACAGAAAGTTTCGTTGGCAGTATTGATTAGGAGCTAGAGAGCTATTTGCAATCCTGTAGCAGTCTCCGTCAAATATCGAATCCACCAAATCTCCGCAGTGAACTAGCAAGCCAAAATGATTCCCTGAAATTTAGTTTATCCGTGCATGTTCCACAGAGCCAAACGGTGTTGAGTTTGGATGGGATGCAGTTAACTTAACACACAAGTAACGAAGTGAATTACATCATCACATGTCATGTGACAATGTGAACCAATCACCGTGTGCTGATTCTCGACCCAGAAAAGAAAAACACGGGAAAAAAAAGAATTTGCAATTTTAAGCTCGCTGCAGCCGCGAGCAATAAAATCCTTAAAACAAAACGGATCAATTGTCTCCGTAAATTGTCCCCAAAACCTGGGCCAGTCAGTGTACGTCCCATTGAATTTGGTAATGATCAGTTTCGGAAGCTTCGCCTGCATTCTGGTTGTTTCATTTGACGCTTGTGCTTGCGTTGCTTGTTTGTCCTGCAGTTCTGTTTGGAGTTTGATTTTGGTCTCATGCAGCTTTAGCTCAAATTTCAGCTTTTCTTCACGCTCTTGCGTTTCTTGCTTCATCTCCTGATTTTTCAGCCAATCTTTCAACCTTCCGATCATTTTGTCCGCTTTTGATATCTCTGCGTCTATGTTTGTATTCCATTCGTTGATCTCATGGGTTTCTTGCTGCGCCGCTATTTTATGGCCTTCGACTTCTCCTCGCAAGTTGTCTACTTCGGCCGTGAGTTTCTTCAGCGCTTCTTGCTGTTGTCCGATGGCTTCTGATTGTTCGGTATCAAGGATTGTTTCCGATCTTTTAATCGCGTAGGTCAGCTGCGCCAGTTTGGGAGTCAACGCGGCTTCAGCCGATTCCATTGCAGCTTTGGTTGTTTCGGCGGCGTCCATTGTTTTGAGCTTAAACGAGGACTTAATGATACTTACAATATCCTTGGTCGGAGGTGCCACGTGTTGGGAATCTCTTGCCTCCCAAGAATCGTATCCACAACAAATCACTGTTTTCAGAGTTTTAATCACGTTGATTACACTGGTTGCTCACTGAATCCCTCTCTCACTCTTCTCCCTTTTGTTATTCCTATTTTGCTAAGTTATTCCCTCGGGGCTACGCCCTCTCCTCTCACTGGCTCTCACTCTCACGCGTTTCCGGTTGCTAGTCGCGTGACTAATCTTGTGACTTTGTTTACTAATTGGTTGTGCCCCAGTCCCCAACAATAGCAAAAATTTAACAATGTTATTAATATAAGAATAGTATAATTAAGTCATGGAGTTGTGAAAGAAGCTTGTTGACTAAAGGTAAATGTTAATATGATTTTGGGAAGTTCTGTGTATTCACTTTCTTTGAGAAGTGAACTTACTTAATTACATATATTATTATATATATACTATATGTACTATATTACATATATATATTACCTTTTCTTCTTCTTACACTGGGTGAATGAGGAGTTGTTTTCTTTTTCTTCAAAGCAATCTGAAATATATATGAAAGAAAGGTTGAATGTTGTTTGAATGGGTGAGTTGGTATGTATGTGTATTTTAGATTTCATTTGGGATGTTAGATTTAATGTGCTTTATGTATAAGAAAAACTTTCTGGAAAATGAGTAATATGATAACAATTTGGAAAATATTTACCTTTTTTCCGTTGTTCATTGCTTGAGACCCTGACTTTTGCTGAAAGGAAAAACAGAAATAAGAATTTAAATTGAAAAGTTATTTGTCTAAATGTTGTTAGGTTTCACTTTTATTGGAATGTTTGACTGGTTCTTTTACCTTCAGTGTATTGTTATTTTTATACCATATACGAGTTTCATGGAATGCAGGAATACTACGACCGCTATGGTGATGAAAATAGTTTGACAAGGATGAATTTGTTTTGCAATTTTCACTATGGGTGCAAGGAGGAAAGAGGTAGGTGCAAAAGGTCAAGAGGAGAAAAAGTATTGAACTGGAAAGTCTAAAATTTTGTAGCTTAATTTTTTTTTTGCGTCTTAACTTTTTAAAGCTGGGATGGAATTTGTGTTTCAACGCATAATTAAAAAATATAAAGGGATACAAATGTAAATTACTAAAATGATTGCTGAAAGTCTCACACGTCAAAAGAAAATCTTATGGGGGAGGTTGGTTATTACTTTGAATAAATAAGGAAACTTTTCTGGGAAATGAGTGATAGGATAAGAATTTGAAAGATATTTACCTTTTATCCGTTGTTCATTGTTTGAGCTCTTGACTTTTGCTAAAAAGGAAAAACAGAAATAAGAATTTAAGTTGAAAAGTTACTTGTCTAAATGTTGTTAGAGAACTATGTGTTTGGTTGAGCCACAGTTAGAGGAACTAGAATAGTCGCTTGTCAACATGTGTATATCTGAACTTCTTTGGCGAAGATCACAGTTCGATATTCCATGGTTTTCGAGGGGTAAATTTGTATAGAAAATAATTCTTGCCTGTCCTGAAGTACGACAATAACTGAAGAGTAGATTTTAACGGCATTGACGGTTTTAGAAGCAGTTTAAGAGCTATTCTCCACGATTTTCTGCAATGAAATTGCTTTCACTGATTTGCCATTTAGAATACAGAGCGGTTACAAAGTTCTGAAGGCATAGACCGCTGTTTACCGATGATTGAGGCTTCAGATGTTTACAACTTCGTTGTTTATGGATGTATTTCGTAATGTGTATGATATATTAAGTTATCCGTAAAATGCGACTTTTTTGTTTGATTTATATGGTTTGTAAGTTCAGTATCTTGTTCAAATGTGCAATATTGGTCCTTTTGAAAAATTTTTCCAATGGAAAATACAACTGAAAAGCTCCCGCTGAGCATCACGTAAGCCTGCGTTTCAAAGCGGTGACTGTGCCACATTTCTGGTTATGATTTTCTGGTATGCACAGATGTATGGCAAGGTAAAATGTATAAGGCGTTGATATGTGTGACAAACGCATTATGTATGTTGGTGATGTGATGACTCTGGGTTACTAGTGAGGTCAATATCTTAATTTCAGATAACATTACAGGTTTCATTTTTTTATTGCAATGTTTGACTGATTCTTTTACCTTGAGTGTATTGTTATTTTATACTATCTACAAGTTTCACAGAACGCAGGAATACTACGGCCGCTATGGTGATGAAAATAGTTTGACAAGGATGAATTTGTTTTGCAATTTTCACTACGGGTGCAAGGAGGAAAGAGGTAGGTGCAAAAGGTCAAAAATAGAAAAACTATTGAACTGGAAATTCTAAAACTTAGTAGCTTAAATTCTTTTGTGTAAAGGGATACAAATGTAAATAACTAAAATGATTGGTTAAAGTCCCAGACGTCAAAACAAAATTTTTGTGGGGGAGATTGCTTATGATCTTGAATATATTGGTAATATCGGCGACGGCGGCTATTGACACATTGGAGGAAATTGTTAAATGATGGAAAAGAATATAAATCATGCCAATAAACACCTGAAGATGGTGACATAAAAGCTAAAAAATTACATATATAAGCAGCTAGTTTGGTAAACATAACTGAATAAAGATGATGGATTACAGCAACAAGATCAGACTGTTCGAAACATAATGCAGGTAAAAATAGTTTTCGAGTAAATGGTCTCCAGATTAAAGATGAGGGTAGTTGAAAGTAAGCGCAGAGTTCGATGATTTGATGGACTATATGGGGCTTCGACCATGGAATTTTTGCGTGGGCATCGATGAGGTCAAAAAATATGTTGAGGGCGTCTTGGGAGGTAGAAAAACGGGAACAGATAATGTTGCCATCATGATGAGTGTTGCAGTTGGAGCAGAAGGTCAGTGGAGTTGATAGGTAAGCTTTAAAGTAGTCACTGATTTCACTGAGTTGCGCAGGGGTGAGTTGACAGGTTCGGATATATTGCACTTCGGGAAAAATAAAGCTGATGGGCATGATCACGATGTAGTAGGCCGGTGGTAATCTTGACAAGTGGGTAGCAGTTGATTCAGATGAAAGTGGTTACATCTGAGGAGGAATGGTATAACCATCATCGTACAACTAAATAAAGTCTATTTTGTGGGGCTGGTGAGTTGGTTAGGTATATCTTTATTTACCATGAATCGCACGAAGAATATAAATGCGTTATTAACGGGAGTGGAATGTTTTGAAAGAAACTCTTGTAGTAAAATGTGAAGATATTTTCTACGAGTTCCGAATTGATTAATTTTAGGCTTGTTTTTGTGAAACAGACTGAACAACTGAGAAAACAGTTTATGACGCACTTGCTCAGTAAATGAAATTCTCCTGGTTTTTCGAGGCGAAATTTGGTGGGAAAAGAGTTCTACAAAGAAAACAGGAAGAGTTAAGCAACTCTGTATGATTTAATATTGGTAAATTTTGACTAAATGTACATGATCAAATCGTGAACATACGCATAAAAGAGGCGAATGAGAGCCACACCCTTTTTACACTACAAAATAAATGGCTTATACGCAGTTATATTGTCGAAGTTACTGTTTGATAATGGAGCAAAGAAAATTCTAAAAAAGGAAGAATATTTTTCACTGTTCATAAAGAGAACGTATTTAAGATCTATTGTGTTATATTTGTGTATGTATCGTGTTTTAGCTTCCTACAATTTGCTTTAGAGTAAACAATGGAACACAAGCACTTACTAAGTGGATGGAAATTCCGCTAGTTTTTCGACGTGAAGTTAGGTAGTAAAAGAGTTCTGCAACGAAAAGATACACATTTAGATGCTGTGTGATCTTTTTTGTTCATAACTTTACTTTCAAGGTAAAACAATATAACATGAGTTGACATACTTACTATAAAGCACATTATCCGATTTTGCCCAAGTTTGTGAACTTGCTCAAATTCTAACTTTGTCTGTGGACAGTGTTCGAATGGAAAGTGAAACCTACATTTCAAATCAGATTCATTGTGCTTTCTCAGACAATAGTTATTACTACAACGAGTATGGCGCTGAACTGTATTCAAGATCTATGTAGTCAGAATCTACTTCTGAATTAGGGATGTCTTTATACGATTTCTGACATGGATGCACTTGTGGCCTTATCCACATACCTTCTTCTGGTGGGTTTGGATTAACAGTTGATAACAACCAATCAACATACTGACATTCTGTGTCAGCAGCTTTATTGCCAGTTTCAATATCCTTGTCTAGTTCTGTTGTATCTATACTATGGTAATCTTTATATTTTTGTGCCAAGAAACCTTTCAAAACAGTCTCAGTGAGTTCACACAATCCTGGGTCATTCTTTAGTTTAGCAGTGCCATGGCAGTGTATACTACCTCTACCTTGGTATTCATACCCAAACCAGTGCCATTTTGCATCAAGGGTATTATACAGCCAGTACTTTATGAATCTCTCTAATCTCTGAGTGAAGAACCAGTCCACAACATGTGGATTATTGATGACATATTGTCGTCTGACCTCACTGCTGTTGTCTCCAAACAGAGAATGAAGTTCTGGCC
This sequence comes from Plumapathes pennacea, assembly GCA_964036295.1. Taxonomy (NCBI): domain Eukaryota; kingdom Metazoa; phylum Cnidaria; class Anthozoa; order Antipatharia; family Myriopathidae; genus Plumapathes; species Plumapathes pennacea. The sequence continues at coordinate 23,677,144 of OZ038463.1, read as the reverse complement.
AATGCATGTCAGCTGATGAAAATGTGAAGAACAATGTTGGTGTTCCAACACTTGTTATTATAGCTTTAAGGTCTTCTTTCACCTTATGCCAATAAGCATTTGAGCCAGCAATAATAACAACATATCTGGACACTGTAGACATAAAGGCAGTAGAATTATTACTTGCAGCCATTTCACGAAATTCATCAATTGTAAGATGTGCTTCACCTGGATTCTGTTTCAGAAATATCCCACTTTGTTGCAAAGTTCTCTTTCTCTGAATCATATCCAAAGCCCAATATGAAAACCTGGGATGGCTGGCAAACCGATTTTCCCATTTACCATCAATTTTCTCAGCAAATTTTATGAGATGCTTAATTCGCTCTTGGAGAGGAACACTTTTAGCAATGCCAGATTGATTGGGTCTCCCTTACCATCAGGGAATAGTGTAGGAAATGCCATAGTAGCAAGGTGTGGTGTTTGATATTCATTCAATGGCTGATCCTCAACTGCAGGCCAAGACATTGGGTATTCAGCAGAGAGTTGATTTATTACAGCATCTGAATAGTACTACTCTCATTATAGGCAGAGCATGAGCAATCAATATCTCTTCTATTTGAATCAAACCTTGTAACTGAGGTGGGATTGGAGAAGGAATCAGGATTTTTATCTGAAAATTTCTTCAGAAATTTCTTATCCCCAGTACATCGTGAGCAGATGAAAGTGTCTAGTGACCTAGGTTTTGATTTGAATGGCCAAGCCTCTTTACAAATTGTACACTGATTAATACCAAACTCAATCACTTGGTGGAATTTGTTAATGTTAGAGTTGGCCTAATCTTGTTCATGGGTTGGACCATGACTGAGCACATTGAACTCTTTGAGGTACTCTGCTTGACTCACAGGTAGTTTCCTTTTTTTTTTTTTCAAAAGAAGTACTTGGCTCATTCGGCACAGCTTTTTCAGGAGCTTCACTTTTACACTTATTTCTTCTGTATTGCTTATCTGATTGAAGCTTTTTTTGCTTCTCAGCAGTTTCACTTTTAGAACGATTTCTCTTGCGTTCCCTGTCTTTAGCAAGCCTTTGCTGCTTTGCTTATCAGATTCAACAGACTATCAGTTTCTACAACTTGCTGTGGTTTTTTTTGCATGTATGTCCTGACTGTTTTTTTAATTCTTTCCTGTGATTCTTTTGAACAAGTGTCCATTTTTTGCACATTCCGTTTCCAATATCATTCTTTTAAGATGTGTTGCACTATCATCTTAAGGATGATTCTCAACAGTTGAGGCAATGCACTTCAGGAATGTGTCCAGTGAAAACAATACTTCGATTTTCATTGCTACTTTTGGGAGTGGTGATAACAGCACCATGGTTATTGGACTGGGTGATATGTATATACATCTTATTTGATGGTTTAGCGCATAATACGGGTCAGTATTTTACGAGTTGCTCGTATTTTTTTGGAGCCCCACCGCGGGGCGAGGAAAAATGCGAGTAACGAGTAAAATGCCGGCCCGTATCACGCGCTAAACCATCGAATGAGGGATTTATTATATGACTGTGACGTAGTTTTACCTTTATATAAAATATATTTCAGCAAACTTAAAACAGAGACTTGAGCAAAACTGTTTTCATTCAATCCCAGGCAAAATGTACGCACACTCATTTACACAAAGATTCACTTACAGCTTCCAATCCGGTCATCGATTTAAAAATCTTGACAGAGAAAATTAAAAAAGTTATGCCACCAAATGATCAAAGTTCAATTCAGATTAAATGTGCTGAGATAAATGCGCTGGAGACGAAGATGCTTGCTTCGACAGAATAAATATTCAGTGAACAAACGTGCTTCGAGCGGTTGAAATCGATCACTTTGCTTAAACTTTTAACCATTTTTGTTCTTCAATAGCAAGCAGCTTTGTACTCAAAACAGGGTTTTTATTTTCTCGGAGTAGTTAAGGAATAAACACAAGAACAGAGCCAGCGAATGTGTATGTTGAAGAATCTGAAACTTTCATAACACAACTAGGATTTTTACCGCCGACATGTTGTCAAGTTATAGATTATTAACAACTCACCGATTTCCTGCCTGGTTGTAGAAAGTTTAAGACCCCTTCAAGCAAAGGAACCACTCAAAACAGTGTTCGTACACGGCGAAAATCATTTTGCAGTGTTTACAGTGACAGCATCGTGCGGAAAATTTTACGGAGTCAGAACTGCCGTTTGTCCATGGCGATTGTTCGCTTTCCACCAACTGAACTGTGCTTTCTCTTCCTTGACAAATTATTCAGTAACAGTTTCTTTCGATGGAAGGGTCTTGTATCTGAAAAGTCATAGACTTTCGTTGCACCGTTTTACCTTGCACTCAGAAAAATCTTTGATTTATTTGTGATATGCGCGCATCTAAACCGGTCAAACCGGTTTTCTACAGTGTAATACGGATTTGAAGTGTGTAATACGCTCTCATACTGGCACTCTGTTGCGACCTTATATAGTAAAACTACGTCACAGTCATATAATAAGATGCAGTTAACAGCATTGGCTACTGCTTGAATAATTATGTTGTCACACCATGTACCCTTTGTTGACATTTCTGCAATGTATCTATCCCATGAAATAGCAGTGACATTTCCTGAATAATTCAGAATGGGTAATTAAATGATTCTAGCAATCCAAACTCTTGCATGTAAAGCAAGTGTTTGATAAAGCTGATGAGAAACTGCTTTATGCAAGGCTTCGTTCGGTGCATACCGTCTGTTGGTTGCGTCCGAGTGCAGTGGTTGAGTTGGTTTGCTTCGAGAACACATCTGGTCAGTTGGCTCAATGGCCGCCGAGAACAATGCCTCGGTTGTTTTGTTTTGCGACCACATTGGGTCGGTTGGCTCAATGGCCGCCGAGAACAATGCCTTTTGTCTTGTGACCACATCGGGTCAGTTAGATGAATGGCTAGCGAGTTCAATGACTCAGTTTGCGTGATTCGAGCCCGAACTGGATTTACCATAATTTTTTACATTCCTTTGCATTAATAACGAGAGAGAATGCTTCGATGACACAGTGGGAGTTTCACTTTTAACGATTTGAGTTGAAGATAGCGAATAAGGGCCATACATACACAAACCTTGAAGACCTTGATAAATCGTTCTACACAATCCCCTCAGAATCATTTCCAACAAGGCAGAAGCACATTCAGTACTCACCTTACGTTTAAAGAACGAACATGTGTGAGCATCATGACTTGCGTACGCATGTGCAAGCGTCTGCGTTCCTAATTGGCCATCAGCTGTCACATGACTGATAATCCAGAACGACACATTCTACAGTATTTCGAGATTGGTTGCAAGATTAGTGTTGCTGCGTGGCCAGTGCTTCGCAGCAAAAATTCGATAATTCTGAGTGAGCCATTGTTATGGGCGTGGCAGTAGATAAGTCAAGACCTTTTGTTAACAGTGAGTTTCATGTGGAGCATATCTTTCATATTTCATATTTCATTTGCTTGATTTGGGAAAGCTCTTGTTTGTCAGCCCTCAGCTTTTACAGTTTTCCAGGTTGGAGGCACTTCTAACAACTGTATTCTCCATTGAACTGCATGTGATTACAGACCAGACAGTGAGCAGGTAGGTGACAAATCCATGCAAGGACCACATCTTTACAAGTAAACTTGCCTCGTTGTGGTGCCTTTAGCCCTATGCCTTCCTCTGGTTGTCGAAGATTTTCATACTGTGGTTTCAGGAATGTCCACATTGGCGGTTTCTTTTTACCGAACTACAGACCTGAAAGCAGCATGTTTTCCTTCACCATTCTTTTGGTGTGTGGGAGCTTGTTTACAATCAAATAAATAGGCCAGATGGAAACTTTGGAAGATTTAAAAGCAGGAACTCCATCTGTATTCATTATAAAAGATATACTAGAAATACGATAATCGCAAATATCCCCTTGCTCTGTAGTGGGTTTTTGGAAAGTGTGGTTCTTGTTTATCTTCTGCTTAGAATTATGTTAAAATCTTTTTGCAAACCACGGTTGTGTAGCGACGTCACCAGTCAGTCGCTAAAAAAAATCTTTGTCACACGGCAGTCTGGTTTAGTTCAGACAACGTGCAGTCTTCAATTTTCGTGGACACTAGATGAACTCTAGCTGAACTAGCTGAACGTGGAAAAGAGGTTGATGCTATCTACCTTGACCTGTCAAAAACCTTTGACGAGGTATTACACAATTTGCTGCTGCTTAAGCTTGAACGATACGGCATCAGCGGACCACTCCTATTGTGGATTCGTAGCTCCCTTACTGACAGAAAACAGAAAGTTGTGCTAGAAGGCTCCTCAGATTGGCGGACCGTGACGTCCGGCGTGCCACAGGGGTCAATTCTTGGTCCGCTCATGTTCCTTGTTTACGTAAACGACGCTCCGGAATACATCAGATTCAACTCAGCCATTGCCCTCTTTGCAGATGATTCCAAATTATATCAAGCTATGGTCCTACCAGGCGACGACGGCCTTCTCCAAAAGGACCTAGACTGTCTCCATAACTGGAGTCAAGACTGGACTATGGAATTCAATCCATCTAAATGCAAGGTGATGCATATCTCCGAAAAGAAGAGCCCATGTGAAACTAGGAGAAACTACAGTCTTGGCAGTCGGCCGCTTGAGTGTGTATCTTCCATCACTGACCTTGGTATCACTTGTCAAATGACCTCTCATGGGCAAAACACATTGAAGACACTGTTGCAAACGTCAATAAGACTCTTGGCCTCCTTAAAAGAGTTTGCTGGGACCTGGCTGACCCCATCACCAGAAAACTTTTGTATTGTGCTATAGTGCGACCCAAACTTGAATACACCAGGAACTTATGGTCGCCATATAGTGTAAAATATCGCAAACTAATTGAAGATGTTCAGCGAAGGGCCACCAAATTTATATTGAACTATCCTCAGGACATGACATACCCTGATAGACTAATCTAAATTTACTCCCTTTAGAATTTCGTGGGGAAATCTCAGATCTGATACTCTTTTTTGAATCTAGAACCGGCCTAGTATCTACTGACGTTAGAAATTACCTGTGTACTTTCCAACCTAGACACCAAACCCGAAACTATGATCCAAATAACTATAACTTAATCCTCAAACATAAACAAGACTATTACAGGAAATCATATTTTATTAGGTCTGCCGAACTGTGGAACACTCTGCCGTCTATTACCAAGTCGTGCAACTCACTGCTTATTTTCAAATCTAGCCTTCTTAATATATATGCCTCAAAGCGAGTAGCTTACAGTCCTCCAGGCTAGTGTAAATCTGCTCCTTTCTACTTATTAGTGTATAATACCATTATAGTTTCTCTTATTCTATTTTAATATTAAGGGGCTAAGTTGCAATTGGGATGCAAGTTCTGTTCTTTTCCCCAGTCACACCCTTAATTTCTTTGTTCCACGTGCTCGTAAATTGTGTGCCTTTATACGTTATTCTACTTGTAATATGTAAAAGGTGGCGAATTCATTAAACTAAACTAAACTCCAAAATTCGCTGAGACAACTTTCACACGCAACTACAGAATACTCTTGAGGCTTGAAAGCCAAAAAAAGCGCAACTACAATCGTGACTTGATCAGTTTGCACAGTCACCAAAGTCAATCTTTATTTATTGTTTGTGATGACACAAGCTTTAAAATGGAGCGTGTTTTTATTTTTTTATTTTTCTGGGTTACAAATCTGCATGCGGTGATTGGTTCTTATTATCATGTGATTTGTGATGACGTTGTGATCAAGTGACTTGGGAGGCGAGCAGTTTCGCCATTTTGAAGATAGCAGGTTGCTTGCCTTAGTTGGCTCTGTGGATTATTTTATGGACCACTCATCTTACTTACAAACGCATACGCCGGCTGCAGTATACCCACACTAAATTTCATTGAGCGGTTTTGGCTTGGGTCGGCCCGTTCAGCCTTAAAAGCCATATTGAAAGCCATGAAAGCAAATGCAATGAACTTATCAATGAACTGCATAACTATGCACAACTGTACAGAAATGTACGAAGAATCTGATATCCAGAACCTTGAGAACTTGAAGGAACAAGCTGAACGAAGGCGCTCGATATACAAAGACGAGAACCTGTGTAAAGACGGCGAAGCAACTTCGATTCTTGACAAGCGCTTGATAGCGGATTATATGGAACTGTTTAGTATGAAGGTGAACTTGAAGGTACTTTGTATTCTTTTACTTCGTATTATTCTTGCTGATACAAGTAAAGCGTCAGAAAATCTGACTTTTGTTTGGGATCAAAATTTCACTCTGCTGTGCATTTATGTTGTTGTTGTGACATTTTGGCTCGGTGCCATGAAGGTCAAACAATCAGTGGAACAGATGGCGTTGTTATTTGAAAATTGGGAAATGGCTGAGGAAAAAGTGAACGTTGGTAGATCTCGCTTTGCTCAGTTTTATTGTATTCCCACAAATGTTTATGTAAAAGAAAACCGAAGTCCTCCAAGACGAAGTCATGAGCCGAGCCGCATACCCTTGAATAACCTTCCACGCATTTTGAACAAGAATAGAAAAAGCAGGCGACTAATACGAGAATACATTTCAAAGAATGTCCCAAAGTTGTCAAAAGTTCATGATTATACCTGACCTTGCGTACTTCTCAATGCTAATGCGTTCCGTGAATGTGCATGTAAACAACATGGAAACAATCAAAAGCCACAGAAATGGAAAGAGAAAATTAGGATCAATAAACCATCGCTGCAGGAAAGCTAGAAGCTCAAAAAGAAGATTGCCAAAAGTAACCGAGGTGCTAAGATACGTTTGCATTTTAAAATGTGTTAAAAAACAGGCATTGCAAGATCAGACGTATTCAGAGATCAAAATCACAGAACCAAGTACAATGGGTTTTCTCTGTCAAGGGATATAGAAAAAAATTCCGGTCCTTCAGTTGTTGATCCAAACAAAACGATCATTGCACCATTCAGTCAAGCTAATGCTGCAATATTTGGAGATAATGCTGGGCGACATTGTGCAACTATGTCTCTAGCAGCTCTTATATTTAACCACACAAATTGTATTTGTTTATTGGAGGATTTAGTTGAAATTATGAATGTCTATTCTATTCTATTATGAAATTATGAATCTCTATTCCACTCTTTCGCAATCATCGGATGACTACTTTTTGTTACTGACAGATCTACCTGGAATAGTTACAATATTTGAAACTCAGTATGGGCTGCAATACAGGGAAAGTTATGTGGGTAATTTGTTCGGAACTTGCATTCCCATTGAAGGCTTTGCTTACTGCTGTATCCCATCCGAACTGAACATTGGTTGGCTTTCTGGATGCACGGAAGCCATACTTTAAGAGCGATTTTGGCTTGCATTGTTTTTAAGCGTCGGAAGACTTGAAAATAGCTGTACACAAATGCTTGATGTGCTACCAGCAGGACCTCCGTAAAGTACGAAGGGTTGTGTTTTGCAAATGCTCGATTATAGATACCACTTCAACCAATGTACCTGTGTTCTGAGCAATATTTGTGTGAAAGAACATCGAATAAGTAGTAGAAGACGTGTCGAAACTTGATAAAACTTGAACCTTTCCTGCGTGCACAGCGTCTCCCTTTGTTGGAAACTCTGCAGCTCTGTAACGCACGGCGTATACAAACAGTCGGCGTTTAACTTTGTTTTGCGTGCAGTAAAGGTTCTTTGTTTATTGTCTGAGGATACTGAGTTACTAATAGGTTTGAGGCAAATATCACATGAGATTAAGATACAAGATCTGTCAATGAAATGTCACGAGCATAATATCATAGAATGGGGAATCCCGAATCATCAGATAGAGATTAATTTCGTATCGACCCAGAATTTTAACGTAACGTCTGAGATGGCTTTTTCATCATGTAATTTCATCATGGGAAGTGTCATGTTTTAATGTGCTGCAGAGATAAGTCTAAAAGCTTTCAATTACAGCTACTTGAACATGATGCACACGCTGGGAAGGTGAGATAAGGCTATTACGCTGTCTTACAGCTACTTAAGATGTCGAGTATTTTCCAGTCAATCTCATTACAAAATGACAACACAGTTCCTCCACAAAACATGTCAGCTTGAAAATTCACTCAACAAGGTTGCCAGGTTATATAGCAAGTGTCACACAAGTACTGTCACGTGCATCGGAAAGCAGGTCCAAAATGCTCCCGGCAAAAATGATCACTCAAGGCAAAAGCAAATCACTCATTGAAAATATTATTCCGTATGAAACATCATACCCGGCATGAGTCGGTAGCTATGAAAACTGGGTTGTTGCAAACGAAGAATATTCCTACGGGGCCTGCGATAATTGTTTTCTCTTAATTATTATAAAACACTTTTTCGTGAATATCTGTTTGACCGAAATTAGAAGAAAAGAGGACAAGAAAAATAAAGGGAGCTCTTGGATTTGTCATGTGCAAAAACTGACTCGGCTATAATATCTTTTGCATATAAACGCACGACAAAAGTTCCTCTCCCGGGACCCTGCGTGTCTCTATTCATTGTACTAATGATGCCACAAGTGCACTGGCCACGGGCCTGTCTTGTTTAACTGAGTGCGTTTCACTTCTATCAGGCTTTCAAGTATTTGTGCTTTGTAACAAATATAAAATTGAAAGCGAGGAATGTAACACGAGCCCAACATGAGACTTGTTTACAATATCATTGCGGTTTTGTTCACAGCGTGTTCAGTCCATTTGTGACTGCAAACTCAATACTCAGGACTATTTTGGACTATACACACAGGGCAGCCCAGGCTCCGAGGGTCTGTCTGTCTGTCACACAGTGATATGTGATACCTTTGTTATTACGAAAGAACATGACCTTTGGCAATTATAAAGAAATGTATGGGGATTTTGGTCATTTGCCGAACGGCGGTCTTGAACTTAAAACAATTGAACTTAAAAACTGGCTAAATATGTTTAGTTGCGCATCATCTTACCTCCAAATGTCAGCTTGCTGCGCTCGCTGGAACTGGTAAAAATTTCGGGGGGAAATTCTAACATCTCTTATGCACAATCGCATTCGACTCCTTTTTCTAATCAGAGGCCACGATCAATCCAGCCTTCGCTTCAATACTTGTGTGTTTTCTTGTATTAACTGAATGCGTTTCCTCTATCAGGCTTTCGAGTATTCGTGCTTTGTAACAAATATAAAATTGAAAGCAAGGAATGTAACACGAATCATGTTTAAAATATTATTGCGGTTTTGTTCACAGTGTGTTCACAGTGTGTTCAGTCCATTTGTGACTGCAAACTTAATACTCAGGACTATTTTGGTGTATTTTTCATTTTTGGTATACAATGACCATTGCAAAACAAAGGCTACATGATCGAATGAAAGAAACATTTCAACAGGCAATGTACCATAAGCAAAAGAATTTTAAGAGGCAACAGATGTCATGTACAGAGTGAAGCATAAATCGCCACTGTTTTGCGGCTAAAGCTCACCGTAGCTTTGGTATCCGTTTTCGGCCAGAAGTATTTTGTGTCGCCACAGAAAGTTTCGTCTGGACTAAATATTTAGCGGCTACAGAGATATTTGCAATCCCCCAGCGGTATCCATCAAACATCTGTTTACGGCTATTCTCAAAGCTTCTGCGGTGAACTAAAGAACACAAGCCAAAATCGTTCCCTAACATCCAGTTTATCAGGGCGTGTTCGGCACAAACCCAAACGGTGTTGAGGTTGGATTAAATGCAGTTAACTTTTACACACAAGTACCGAGCAATTCAAAGCCACATTCGAGTTGTTTAACAAAGTCAATTAAGTCATTGCATATCACGTGATAATCTGAACCAATCACCGTGTGCTGATTCTCGACCGACAAAAAGGAAAAAAATAAAATTTGCGTTTTTAAGCTCTTGTTGGGCCCCAGGCCCCCTCAAGCAAAAAGCAAACAACCTCTAACAAACAAGTAACTAACAAAACCTTGTGTCAGAAGGGAACACAAAAATACTTGGCTCTGAGCATGTTGTCCACTTGAGCACAATACATTCTAAATTTTAAGAAAACACCCAGATATAATTTTTCTTGGGGTTACTTGACAGTATACAGGCCAGTGTCCTTGAGGACATTTTCCTTTGGCATTCTTGTTATAGAGATCACCATCGAGTTCATTTTTGGTTCCTGACAATCTTACACTTTCATGATGCCAGTGACTTGGTATATGAGGATCCTTTAACTGTGCAGGAGTTGACTTCTCAGCCTGATTTCTTCACTTGAACATTTCCTTTACCATGATCTTTTTGGAGATGAAAACACATATTCAGGTTTTTGTCTTCACCACATATTGTTGCAACTTATTGTACAGTACTTACCTATAAACAACATAGAAATTGAACTTCCACTTGGATTGAAGTGTAGGTTTAGCCAAGGAACCCTCTGTTTGCTCCTACAAAAATCAGAAAGACACCAAATTTTCAAGAGGATGATGAGATAAATCACAATGATGTACCCATTACAATGCACTTTCATAGTTAACCTGTAGTATTCATCCACAATTGACATAAATCTTGAAAGGATGCTGCAAAGGATCTGGCACACTGTAAATAAAATTAATACTTGTTGTCCTGGAATGTTAACACGAATAGGTCCTAAATTCTTGAGTACATTGTAAAGTGTTTCACAGTACACTGTAGGTGATAGCAATATTCAGTTGAAGAATGTGTGATGAAGAGATTGTACAACAGGAATTCAGATAAAACAAAATTTCACCATGCATCCTTTGGTCAGCAGTTATTCGTTGAAAATAAACAATGACAATGAATGACCATATTGCTGTTAATGCATAATTGTTCAAATTTGGCCATCAATACACAGAGGTCAAAAATGTAAACAATCATAAAAGCAAGAGAGAATAGTTTTCAATTCTTACCTGCCCCTTGCTTCCTGATGATAAGAACGGGCAGATCACTCACATTGGCTGGAAGAGTGCTGAGAAATCCCTGAACGTCCTGTGGCAAGTTGAGGACATGACCTTTGTACCCACGCTGGCCACCGTGGTGTAGTTCTGCTCGGACATACTTTGGTTGGTGATCGGCCATGTTTCTTTGCATACCTTGGAGCGTAAGTGTCGGAGATTTTCCTCAAAGCGGTGAAAGGCAGTGAGTTGCTCTTGTACCCACTCTTGTTCGTGAAATGGAGGAGTTTCTAGATTTGCCCACCCACGGTTATGCAAATATTGTTTCTGTCTGCGACGTTCTTCAACAACTGCAGTACGCTGTTGTCAGCGTCGAGTGTTGGCTCCATTTTGAGCTTGAAGCCTGCGGGTATTCTGTTCAGACGATTCATTGGCATGTTGAGAAGCTACTCGCTGGCGATTGGATTCTCTTTGTGGAGTTCTCTGCTTGGCCCGCCTTTGCTTCTGAAGTTCCCGATTTGCTTTCAAGTGTTGTTCTCTTTGTGGAGTCTTTTCTTCGGCCCGCTTTTGCTTCTGAAGCTCCCGTTTTGCTTTCAAGCGTTGTTCTCTTTGTGGAGTCTTCTTTGGCCCGCTTTTGCTTCTGAAGCTCCCATTTTGCTTTCAAGCACTGTTCTCTTTGTGGAGTCTTTTCGTCGGCACATGATTGTCGTCCTTTCTCTAGACGTATTTCGTGCTGTTCAATCATTTTACGATTTCACCTTGCCCGTGCCTGTTCCCTTCTCTTTTGAAGACAAGCTTCGCGAGACCGTTCTGTTTCAAGTTTTCTAGTTTTCAAATTCATTTTCGTGAACACAGTTACGTACAATATTGTTACTTTGTTCAAATCTTTCTTAAAAACACTGGTGGAGACGCTAATCGATAAGCGACAATGATTATGTAATTGCCTTATTAGGACATTGGACATTGCCTTAGGCACACACACGAACATTAAATTTCGAGATGGCTTGGAGTCTTCAAATTAATGCATTAGCATCGTGATTATTTCCCTCACTTTGTTTGGGGATGAAGAGCCATGCTCTGTTAATATGAACACAGTAGGCCGTAGTTTTTATCAGCATATTAAGGATTACGCACGTATTAAACTAAAGAAAACCTTAAGAGAAGTTGAGTAAACAGCCAAAGCTTGTCAATATAAGCATTGTAAGCCCTTATCTTACTACCACTTTAACCTTTTCACCACCAGCGTTATTTTTCTTGGAAAAGTGACTTAAACACCAGCAGATTTCCGGGTTTCCGGAAAAAACAGACGGGTTTACTTTAAATTGACTTTTAATAGGGAAGGAGGCATTTTGGTGTAAAGCATCCCCATTTATACTTATTCATAAATTAATGCTCTTTCAATTCATGCAATTTACAGATAGAAATATCTAATGGACAATGAATTACAGTCTTTTAAAGCTGCACAATATAAAAATTAATTATCAGATGTTTTTTTCATCAGGGTCAAAAGCAAGCTTATTTTTTCTTATGCAACTTATCAAACTTCTCAGAAAACTTCTCCCACACAGTGCAGCGATGGTTGTTGCCCTCACCCTTGAAGGGGATATGCACACCAACATTCTGGAATCTTTCAGGTTGTGGCTGGTTGCTCCGTCTCCTCTTGATTGCCTTGTGGGTTGATGGTTAAGTGCCCACAAGTTGCATCCAAAGTTCCTGCTTGAACTCAAGCAGGTCCTTCTTGTGCTTGGGACTTCAAGCTGAACCGTGTAGCCTTCCAAAAATGTATCCACTGAATGCTGCCACCAAGGAGTTTGATAAAGACCCTCATGTACCATTGGCGCTGCCTCTTGGACTTGTTACAGCAGTCATTTGGTCACACAAATCTATGCCACCCATGAAATGGTTGGCAGCTTGGGTTGGTAAATCTTTAATGTCTGCCATTGCCCTCTGATCTTCACTCTTCTGTTGACCACATCAGTGTTTGGCTCAGCATCAGTCTTCAGAGTCAGAATCAGGGATACTGCTGAGGAAGAAAATATCCTTCTTGTCCTTCAACCGTAAAGGAAGCATGTTTTCCCAAGTCAGCCAGGCAACCTGGCCCATCTCCTTCAGCTGGTCATGTGGGTACCCCTTCCGTGGCCTGGCTGTTTCTTTGGCTTGAATCCCACGTGCCTTCAACAGCATGGAGGCTATGTAAAGGTGGTGGTTTGTGCTGTAGAAATCAGCTCCGTGACTACCCTTCCAGTCTTCCCAAGGTTTCCAGCTTCCTTGTCGTCTTGGCCAACATAGTTATGAGATTCTTGCAATAGCCAGTTTTTGCATCACACAGTTCAAGGCATTTGACACCAAATTTAACGAGTTTGTCTGGCTTTCTAACATTGATTGACAGTTTTCCCTTGAATGGGTACATGGCCTTGTCAGTTGAAGTGTCTTGGGAACAGTTAAAAAGCGTTTTACGTTTGTTTACAACAGATGTAATTACAGATTGCGCCTTGTAAAAGGTATGTCTATATTATTTTGTTAAAACATGCTTGGGGTCCACAAAGTAAATGTCTTAGTGTCAAAACCCGAGAGAAAATAGTGCTCATCTCGGTGAAGAACCAGCTGGAATGGAATGTAATGGAATGTCTGGAATGGATATGCACACTGAGAACTGGGACCACAACTGAAATAAGGGGATAGACTACTGAAAACCAACAAGTTCAAAAAAGTCTGCGTTCTCAAACATTGTAACGCAGTAACAATGTTTAGTGTTCCAACTGTGCGTTCATCACTCCATGTCTGTGATTTGCTGAACTCGTAAACTTGCTGCCGTGGCTGCATCTGGTCTAGGCTGGGGCGTAAAAGGTGGAGCCTTGTGGTTCAGCTGTACTGCCGGGGCTACATCACAGGTTAACTCCAAGGGATACAAGTGTTGCACTAGACGCTCTAGTGTTCCTTTTGAAGTATTCAGACGCACTGCTCACACAACATCCTTTTCTGGATAGACTTTTGGATGATGGCTAATGGCCATTTGCCTTGGTTCTTGTTATCCGCTTTCACCACGACTTCTCCAGGCTTGGGCTGAAATGTACTTTCCTTGTGGGCCAGATTATGCCTCTCCCAAAGGGTGGTGAGGTATTCTCGGTTCCAGCAGCGCCATAGGCTGTCCTTGGGAGCCTTCAAATACTTAGCCCGTTTTCTGAGATATTGTTCCAAGATTCGCCATGGCTCTTCCGGCAACTGGTTGTTCCGCTGAAACAGGAATGCTGCAGGGGCGGGAGTTGCCAGCTCAACGTCATTTTCCAAGTAACTCAAGGGATGTCGGTTTATCTGCACTTGAACATTGAGCAGTACTTTGGTGAGCTCATTCCATGTCAGAGATGTTCCCCTGATGACCTTATGCATTGCTGATTTCACAACGCCGATCAGCCGCTCGAACTGACCCCCCACCATGGGGCGTGGCTCGTGTTGAACTTCCACGTAACTACATGTTCCTTGATGAAGCCTTGTACTTCCTCCGTTGCGCAGCTGTTGGTGCCACTCGTCTGCTTTGACAAAGGTACTGCCATTGTCTGAATAGATGACTCACGGCCTGCCTCGAGGAGCGATGAGTTTCTTGAAGCACACAATGAAGGTTATGGTCTTGCGATTGTTCAACAGTTCCAGGTGGACAGCTCTAGATAAGTAGGCCTTCCCTTCTATTTTGGATGACTTTTTGTACCTAAGCGGTCCTGCAAAATCAACCCCTATTACTTCAAAAGTTCCTGGTTTGGTTCTGTCTTCTGGCAAGAATCCAGGGACAGGCGAAGTCACTGCTCTGGTGCGGAAGCTCTTGCACCCTCAGCATGCTTTGTGTACTGCTTTCAGCAGGCTTCACAGTTGCGGGATTCAGTACTTTTTGCATACTGTGGCCATAGTAAGCCCTACTCCTCCATGGAGTGTCTCGCAATGTATGCACTGGACTAGCTTCTTCGTGAATACTGCATTGCGTGGCAGGTAGATAGGGTGGCTGCCTTGTATTCTGCCTCTACATACAGCTATTCACGCTCGTTAACTTGTCGACTGAGACTAGTGCTGGTTTGTGGGATCAATATCGCTAGCTGGGCACAGACCCTTATATAAAAATGCAGACAAACACATAAGAAAATATCCTTACAGACGTTCTGTAAGAATTCTTACAGAACGTCTGTAAGGATTCTTACAGAACGTCTGTAAGGATTCTTACAGAACGTCTGTAAGGATTCTTAGAGAACGCCTTTAAGGGTTCTTACAGAACGCCTGTAAGGATTCTTACAGAAAAGTTGTAATACCCCCCTCCCCCCAAGCGGATTCTTACAGTCTCGCTCTAGGAATTTGTGAGGGGGGAGGGGGGAGGAATTGAATGCGCAGGCTTTCTCGCATGCTATTCTATTTTTAAAGCGGTTCCGTTCAAAGGATTCTCCGATTCTTACATATCCTTCCATGGGAAACGAGGGAGGCTGGTGGGGAGCTCATATGAGTGGGAATGTGTCTGAAATCCCTAAAACCTGTTTCAGACCGAAATATTTCAGACGATTCCTGTGTCACCAACTTCTCGCCATTATTATAGGCCTTATTATTTGGAGCCCAGTTTGTTTTTGTGACAGGTTTACACTCTTGGTATCTAAACCTCCTTCTGAGCTGTGTGAACGAGTGCCAACCTTTTCTTCCTTCAATGTGTACACCACTAAACAAGCGAAAGCGCCTTTCCTAGTTACTTTTCTTTCTATCGGCGATAATCGACAAAAAAGTATGCACCGATCAAATCGGAATCGGGAAATTATCTTTGGGGTTGGATGAGAGGAACGCTGGAACCGGGGGAGATGTTACAAGAGCTACTACATCGCGAACACGAATGTTCTAACAGCGACTGCTGTATCCATGACATGTACGAGGATGTTCTAAACCAGATGAAATGTAGCCCATGTAAGTGCAAAATATTTCTGAAAACAGACTCTAAGATAGGTATCACACTGCATGGAGACAATCTGTGCGTGTTCATTGGTAGATTCAAGCGCTTATGGCTCTTTTTATTTTAACTTCTGAATTGAATAACAGTCAGTCAGTTTCCACCTAAAATTAGATTGGTGAAATGTCAGTAATTTACAATGGGGTTACATGCTTTTATTATTTACTCCTTGCTTATTGCTTTTTTTTCCCTCCTATTTGTTGTTTTCCTTGTTTCTTTTCTTTTTCTTTTCCTTTTTCCAGTGTCTCCTTCGCTACTTCTTCTCTTTTCTCCATTTTCCTTTTCTCCACCTTTTAATATTGATAATAAAATGATAACCATCAATCATTTAAAGATTTCAATCACTTTGAGCAATGCACATGAGGCTAATGACATTATACTTCATCAATATACTTTTAAAGAAAATAATTAACACAAACCTTTATCTTTAATGTCCGATCTTTCCCTTGCTATATAGAAATTTCCCATCAGAGAAACCTGCAAAAGAACAAAAGAGAAATGAGGAATACATAACCCACAAGTAAACAGTATGTATCAAAGAATCTTTAAAAAATGATTACAGTAATCTATACTGTCGAACAGAATTTTGAAAACAAATATGGTGTGTAAACTGTACAAATCCTGTATAAGGAGTAAATGAAACTTAGATTTGTACTCACTGGAGTATTCAGAAGGGATGTTGCTGTTTCTTCATCCTGAAAAATATTACTATGTTTATATAGTGGCCGGAACTCAAAAACACACCTGTATCTGAATAACTGAAAAGCTGCTGAGCTTGCATTGTATATACTGTATCCAAAAACAATCATCCCTAACTAACTACAGCACCACTCATATAAGCATATGAAAACCTAACTGATCTGCTAAATATGATCACAGCATTGCATGATCTATTAGAATGATCAGCCCTTTGATAGTAACTTATCCTTTCTACGAGGTTCAGAGTTTCATCAACCTCAATTATTGCATTATGCTTCACCACCTCTGCCCCTCTGTTCAGTGTGAAATAAATTGGCAGATCTTTGTCTGCACCTGCCCAATCATACACCTCCTGCATCAACAAAAAATTGTGCAGTATAAGTTACGTGGTGTCATATTTGGGAAGTATATAGATTTTTATACTGTTGTTACAAATTTTTGCTGGTAACCTTTGTGCATGCACACACCTGGAAACATGCCCCAAGCATGAATTTTCTGCTCCTTCCAACTGGCGTCCTCAGGCATACAGTTGTTGCATTGTGTACAGGTATGATGCTGACACGTTTGCTCCTAGCCTCCCTAATCTGTATGAAAACCACAGGAAATAGCAATAACTAACATTAGTAAAAAGGCCACCATTTAGATTGTAAGGGTGTTGCTGCGTTGAGCAATTGTGAAGCTACACTATCAATTTCCCACACGTCAAATCTTGTATTTTGCAACAGACACAGACTTCTCAGATATCAATTTCCCACACATCCCATCTCATATTTCGCACCACAAAAAATCATTGTATATGTTATTTTACAAGGCGATTCAGTTTTAAATTACCGAAAACGTACTATATAAATAAATGTCTCCAAGCATATATAGTGTTATGAAATTTCAGGAGTAAGTTTTTAAACAACATGAGAGTGCACAGACGGTCCGGCAAACACCCGGGACCTTGGCCCGTTGCCCGGCTATCATCTACATCCCTGAAATCCCATAAATTGAAAGTGAGGAATGTAACACTAGACTTGTTTATGTACAGTATTATTGTTCACAGCGTGTTCAGTCATTTGTGACTAACAAACTCAATGTTCAAGACTATTTCGGTGTATTTTTCATTTCTAGTGTACAATACCACTGCGAAACAAAGGCTACTTGATCGATTGGAAAAAATATTTCAACATGCACTGTACGATAAGCCGAAGCATTTTGACAACTGTCACGTCTCTCTTACCAGCTGTCTTCATTAGAAATGATCTTGGGAAGCTACTTATATTAACCCAGGTCTACAAACAATTTTTTCCAAATACATTTTCTCCGTGACATTCCAAGGTCCAAAAAAACTCGCAAAATATCTTTGAGGTAACCAAAGTACCTTTCACAATAATGGCTCCACTAACACCATGACTATGCATGTCTATGTACGTGATTCTGCTAGAGATTGCTAAAAAGAGGGAAGTTCTAGTGTTTATTACAATGTCCGCCAGACCACCCCGCTTTGGTTTGAACAGAGCTAAGTGGAGCCACAGCAAAGATATGTCGTGATCATCTCTCATTCAAACTGGCAATGGTTTAACAAAAAGTTTGACTCATGGGTTGAGGTTGTCTCCTGAACGGACAATTACCTGGATGCTAAACTAATTTGACACGTCATATACTTGATTTCCCACTTCGATAGAATTGCACAGGAGCCCACTAGATTGAATGGCAGATCACTCTCGTTTGGAATATAGAGGCTTTTATGAATGAAATAACCAAGGAGGGAAATTATGGTATGTGCACTACTGCCATTTCGCGCATTGTAACAACTTTGACTGATCTCCTTGGGAAAGTGCTAGATAGAAATGCCATTATCTAGTTTTCAGATATAGGGGTCAATTCTTGCATTTCAATGACGTTGAAGCAACTTGGGACCTTCAAGTTTCCAGCCAACTGCAACTCTTGTCTCTCCTGCCTCCTTGTCCCAGTACAACCCACAGTTTCCCTTTCTGACTCAATGCAGCTTTCACCTGTGGAATTACTTAAGCTTGTGCTGTCCCAGGTCCGATGTAATGATGCAAACTGTTACAGTATATGTAAATGTAATGCAACTTGCTAAGGAAATGAATGAAATAAACACGAGTTCGATTTTCTTAAAATTTAGTTTCAATTTAATTTCAATTTGCCACACTTTGAATTCAAATACGATGTAAAATACTCCTTACAAAATCTATTGCATAGAAACAAACCTAACCAATTCATTCGAAACTTTGATAATGAATTATAATAATAACTTATTGCTGATATCTTTCAAAGCTCTTGCAGCTCTTCGAGTCAGGCAAGAACACCATCTTGATTTTGATTAAAGTTAGCTCTATGAATCGCTCCAGCTGCATCAATTTATCAACCACTAGCCTCTTGATACTAATAGGGACTGTTCAAGGTGCAAAGAAAAATTTTTAAGTTACATGACTGTGTGTGAGTCGCTGTCTATGTGGGGTGGGGATGGCATGTTCCCATAATGTGTGAGTATGGACACTTTCATATCATTACGATGGGACTCATCAGTTAAACTTCTGTCGTTTTCTTGTCCTTCACCAGATGGTTGTACTGTGCAACAGCTTTTCACAGTGCATCTTTTTCTGACAAACCATTTTCCTTATTCTTTCTTACTGTCCACCAGAATCTGAAAACAAGCAATCAAACAACTTAGACAATAAAACGCGCTTAACATATGTTTCCTGGATCATGACAGAAGATGCTGATCATATTATTTAACATGATGAGCTACATTTAGCATCTGTTGGAGTAAACATAATGTTCATTTTCTAAAAAAGACGCCATAATATGATGAATTAAAACAAATGAAAAATTCATGCCTAATTTTTCCCATATTGCATGCGACTTGCAAAATGGAATAGCAGTAGCATTACATTTGTTTCATTAAGGAAATGCCAGTACCACTGGGGTCAATAACAAGAGACAGGACGTGATGAGTTTTAGACTATGGACTTGTAGTTTGTTCCATACATATGTTCGGCAGCTTCACGCAAAACTTTTTTGTCTTGGTTGCAAAGTTGTTAAATCCCGCCAATCGGGAACGTTTCCTCCTCTTGAGTCAAAGTTGTCTTCATGTTTAGTAAACGTGTGTTACGCCGCAAAATGTAACAATCAACGCAAAATGTAACATTAACGCAAAATGTAACAACTTCCACCACAAAATGTAACATTAACCCAAAGTGTAACAACTTTTGACGCAAAATGTAACAACTCCTTTAGCGCGAAATGTAACAACTTTCCGACGCAAAATGTAACAACTCCTTTAACGCGAAATGTAACAACTCTTTATCGCAAAATGTAACAATGCAACTAAGTGGAACAATTAGGATGTTGAATGTTGAAATCTTAACTACACATTCACACCTTATTTGCAGCTTTTGTATCAACGAAAGAAACGCTAAATTTGAATTATTGCCATGAAAAACTTGTGCTGTGAAGCTGTTGAAACAATGACAGCTGGCGCAGGCGCTACATACACAGTTTCAGAGCACGCCAGGAGAACAAAGAAAATGCCAGGAGAGCCTCTCGTACTCCCACATCAACTGAATCAATATTGTCCAAATAAGTTGCTTATTTGCGGTTCTTCCAGTAGATATGGGTAATGCCATACCAGCTAGATCCTCGTGCAATAAAACTCAACCATGCCGACGCCCACTTAACATGATTTATGATCTCGCGAAGTCGAATAATCGCCCCGCTTGCCTTTCCTTTGATGGACATAACTTTTCGCACGCTAACCTGTCGAATGTCTGTGATATCGTCAAGTTCTGGTATGTATACCATTGGTGCAGGTTCTTTATCAGTGATATCTCTAAATAACCGAGAAACGGCTCTCAAGGCTTGCCTCATATACGGGAATAGTGCCAGAGTTTGTTGTATGTGTTCTAGAATATCTTCGTTTAAGACAGTTGCATGAACTTCTGCACTTGTTGATTCGTAAGACAGTGGTGGATTGTTTTCAATTGGCATTTCACTCTGTCCGGGGGAAGTCCAAAGTCCGGGAGGGTCGATCATCACAATCTTATTCAGGGCGTTGGTTCACCTCCTCTTGGGCGTGCCAGTGCACATCGGGTGGGCTTTCACTGATGCTGCCACTTGAGTCGGAGAAAGGCTGTTGGTCCAATGTGTTGGTCGACCGAAGTAGTCTGATCGCCGGTGATAATGTTGCCATGTCGTGCCACGCAGGATTGTTCTGCAGTCCAACATAGTGTTCCCCGTCCCCTTCTGCAAAGTGACCAATGTAAAAAGTGCAAATGGGAAGTGAATTCATGGGTGAAATAACTGCAGTTGCAGCAGGTCCAAGGGAAGAAATGACAACAAACGCCACATTATAGAGTTCAGCCGCAGCTTGTAGAGTGAGATGATCACCGTATGTGCCGTCTCGTGCCATAGCCTCCAGATATGTTGACCATGCAACCGTCATATAGTTCTGCATGTGGGGTTGAGTCGTTAAATATTCCACGATCTGCTGACGAATATTATTCACTGAGCGATGCAGTCCAATGCTTCGGAATGACTCACATAAAACTGCAAACTGGCAATTCCCATCACCTGGCGGATCGTATGTGATTGAATAATGGGCAGAACTGAGACGATCTTCCATGAAATATCTTTCACTGTTGTATGTTATTTTATATTTTTTACGATGGCTCCCTCTATCACTTTTCATTTCTGCATTCTTTGCCTTATTCTTTCTTTTTCGCTCCTTCTCCATCGTTGTGCTAGTTATATCAGTAACTGAAATCCATCTTGTCATGCGCTTAATTGATGTTGGTGAAGAAAAGGCAACTTTATACAAGTTTTCCTCAACATTTCTTTTCAAGACTTGTGCTTCCAAAACATATCTCTTTTTCGCCAACTTACTGCCAGTGCCGGGATATCTAATCAGGACAGTCTCACCAACGTTGTAAACGGAAGGGGGGTGTATTCTGGCTCCTCTCTCTACCATCCGATTTGCACACTTCTCGGTGGCAGACAAAGCCTGTGCTCTCGCGGTTTTCACATTTTTTGAATGGCGTCTGTAGTCCGTAGGGCGTGGACTCACCATTTCTTGGTATGTGTAGAAAGGCATATCCCATTCACTGACGCGGGAATTTCCTGTTTGAGCTACAAGATTTGGCTTTCGCCCATAATAAATTTCAAAAGGTGATTTCCAAGCAAGTTCCTCTTTTGGGTCTTGGTTAAGGGCCTCGGCGTAGTTCGGTACCCTCTTGACCCAGTTAACGCCGGCCTTCTTCATCACAAGGAAATCGAACCTCAGTTTTTTCTTAAATGTCCTATGAGCTCTCTCTACCTTACCCTGAGATTGGGGATGGTAAGGACAGCCTTTAATAACTTTGATTTCAAGTTTTTTGCAAAGGCGATGTACTGCTCCATCGAATTCTGTTCCTTGGTCATGCTGTATTACACGAGGAGCTCCATGTTCCCTATAAATGCGTATCAGCTCCCGCGCTACGTTGGAAGATAGCTTTCGTTCTAATGGGATCAACCAATGATAGCGGCTGAAAACATCCATGATTGAAAGCACATACTTGAACAACTTGCCTCCGTATTTGGTCTGTATTTTCTGCATGTCTATCAAGTCGATCTGATGGCGTATTTGAACACCTCTTGCCCGAATCGGACGAAGCCTTGCCCTGTTTGTAAAGCGAACGTTGAGTTTCTGGTAAATAGTGGACTTCGACAGCACTTTGTGGACATTGCGTTCAGAGATACCACTGTAACAATCCTTGAGCTTGTGGTATATTTTCCTCGTGCCTGATCCCTTGGATTTTTTGAAGGATTTCTTCACGACGTCTTTCAGGGCAGATTTCTTCATAATTGCCTTTCCTTTGAAGCACAATGCGCCTGATTCCAGGGAAAGCTTGTCTTTGTTTCGCCAGAACCTTACCCGTGCGGAGTTTTGCTTCGCCGTTCGTTCCCTCACTGGAATGTCAAATTCTCCCTTGATCATCTGCACGAAGATTTCGTAGGTTTCATTGTCCAGTGCTGTTATCGCAAATCCACGGTAGATGCAAGCTGAGATAATTACAAGAAGTACGCTTCCAAAATAAAGAGACTTCATTGCTTACTATAAACTACAAGAGAAGGCGAGAACAGCAATACAGCATTACCTTCATCAGATCAACGTCTGTGACGACGGTATACAGCTGGCGCCAGACAATGTCTAGACACGCCGAGCTTTCGATTACAGTTTTCTCTTGTGAAAAGTTCCTAATTTTATTTAACACTCTTTAAAAGACAGGATCCATCTTGCAATTATTGAAAAATTAAGGGAAAAAAGTTATTCTCTGCGGTTAGCATTTTTGTTTCTTCTCCGTAGTTGTCAATGTAATCTCTGTACAATTTAAGCGACTGTCTAGACAACTAATTTACCGTTTATCGCAGTCTTTCGTATGAAAATCGCCCTGCCCAAAAATCTCACATGATCAGCCCGCCTACCCAAAATTCAGTTTGCCTTTTGCTCAATGGTAACATGTCGGGGGAAAGTGTTGAAAATTCTAATTCCATCCCGATAAAGTCAGAAGTGGAGCCTATGGAAATGTTGAGACACAACATGCGTTAGTGCCGGCCCGACTACTACAGATCGAGCCATCAGGCGTGTTTAAACACCGAAAATGAAATGGGGAAATACTGTATTTTTAACTCGTGAATGCAAAGCAATGAAAGAGTTATAGCAGTTAGGGGGAAAAGTTCATTCGCTCACTCACTTGGTCGATCAGCTGTAAACCTCCAACTGTTAATAATAGCGGGTCCCAGGGGAACTGCGTGCCTTTGTTATTGTGATTGAGATGAGAAGTGCAAGAAAGGAAAATCCGCGAAAAATAAACACGAGCATCACACTGTACCACTCTTGTTGGTATTCCGGTTTTTTCAATAACATTACTATTGTCGACCAAACTACACAGCCGTGACAAGAGTGTCTGTCCCTCATGAATGTTTTGAATCTGATCCGGGACACCTCTTTCGACTCTTTCATAATGGTAAACAATTGTCCAGTTGGATTAGCCGGCTATTCCTGTCACCTCAATTTGAACAGCAAGTTGCTTTAGGGTTTATTTGTACGGAGGTAGGGACACCCGGCTACCCGAGTTACGTGGGTCCCCGAGCCACTCGGGTAGGGTCAAATTTGTATACAAACCGCTTTTGCCCGGGTCAACTCTCTCCTCGCTCTCGTTTCTTCCAACTTCACCAATGAATAATTATATCGAACAGAAGATTCTACGCAAAAGCTGTCCTCTTGTTGACAAAGATTAAGTAAAAAACCATGAAAGCCCCCTGGAGTTCAATGTAACTGGCAGCTATGAAATTTATCAAACCGATCAGGAAAGCCACGAGAGCTCTTGGATCCGCCATGGTGAAACTGAAGGCAAAACCGACTTGGCCACGCCTGCTTTGTTGTTTACATATGAGTATAAGTGTCTCGGGGTGCAGTGTGACTCAGGGGCCTGGGTGTCCCTACCTTCATATATTGTTACATTTTGCGTTGTTACATTTCGCGTTAAAGGAGTTGTTACATTTTGCGTCGGAAAGTTGTTACATTTCGCGCTAAAGGAGTTGTTACATTTTGCGTCAAAAGTTGTTACACTTTGGGTTAATGTTACATTTTGTGGTGGAAGTTGTTACATTTTGCGTTAATGTTACATTTTGTGTTGATTGTTACATTTCGCGGCGTAACAACGTGTTCTACAAAACAGAATAAATTTAGAAAAACAACTACAATTATATAAAAGATGATATTATCAATAACAATCATAGTGAAAAGGAAATACAATGTTTACACACAAACCCTTGCCGGCAATCTGTAATATTTCTTCTTTTTATTTAGTTAGGCAGGAGTTTTCTTCTGTAATGTGAAGATCAGATAAATGCTCAGCGACTTTCTTCCTTGCATCTTTTATATGCAACTTCATCTGTCGTAGCAAAAGTAATCTTTTATATAACGAATAATTACCTTTTCAATACTCTTTTAATGTGTTAATTTCTGTGTTGTTTCTTTTATACATACTAGTACCTTTGTACTACCTAAGTACCTTTGAAAAACGTCTTCCAAGCACAATGAGGAGCGATTCCACTTTTCTCCTGTTCCAGTTGATAGCATGTTCTGTAAGCAATTCTTTTCTACCTGTTAAGTCAAAAGAGCAAGATTTATTGATGTGAGACTACCTTAAACGTTGGGACGAGCTATGAAAGGGGCCCCCTCAGGGAATTGTTTTATATCAAATACAAAAGGGCGTAATGAAAAAGCAAACGAGAAAACTTTCGAACAGAACTGTCAACTAAGTAAACGGTTTTAGACAGCAACATTTACGTTTACATGTCACCAATTGTGCATTTTCATGTTGTGTTTGTTAGTAATAGGCAGAGCAACAGGTACAGCGTAGCGGCCTATTTTTAAATCGCATGCCATTCCCTCAAATTATTTTAGTTCTTTACCGACTAAAAGATGTTTTTTTTTTTTTCTTGTGGCACTGAAACAGCCTGTAAACAGGGCCTTTCCTGGTATACTAATTTGGGGGCAGCAATTTAGTGTTATTGAGTAATTTCAAACAAAATATATTTTAATTATTCCATTTGCATGGGAAAAGGGGGCAAGGCTTTCTGCTTTTTGCCACTCATCTGACTGGGCACCACAGACGTTTCCATCATTTTTTGATATATTTTAATCTCACTCGATATATTCTTTTACAGTGATGTAACTGTCACCTTCCATAACACCCAAGAATTTTTTTTGTACTTTAGGGGCTTCCCATAGAGATCTAAATTATTTTCTTTCTTTAGGCTTGATTCTAACTTGTTGGCAAAGTTTTTCTGTAGCATGTGCATTTGCACAACCTTTTTGGTGTGCTGCTCCACAGTTTGTTTTGTGGTCCTGATGGCATCTAGGGTTGTTTTGAGGTATTTCTTGATTATCCATTTCTGGCCAACAAAACCGAAGTTTTACTGCTTGCCTTGAAGGCTTCACAGAGGCCATGAGGTTCATGTAAAACAGGAAGAGATACACGCTCATGCTGAATGAGTGCCATGGATCTCCCTTCCCAGTTTCAGCATGTCTTTCAAGCTTTTGGGAATGGCTTCACTGGCTGATTGGTTGGTTTTGGTTTCATTATTGTTTGCTGGCATCAACTCTCATATCAAAGCCATCTCATAGTAAAGTGAACATTTGCTCACAGTAGCATCCAGACTCCCGCAGACCAATTATATACTGCTACGCATGCGCACAGATATTAAAAGATCATGGCAACTTGAGTGAAGGGGGAAGTTAGAGCTCCAAAGTGTTTAATGGTCGAGAATTTTATTCTTTAGTCGAAACAAGGCAAACCTCAAAACCTTGCTTGGTTAAGCACCTTTATGAAACTGAAGTGAAAGTAGTCAACAAAGAAGGAAAACGAGTGAAAGTTCACTGTAAAGGGTACAGCCAGATATTTGATGAGTGGAAGCTGTGCGATGACAAAACCTTTCCGGTTGTGCGCTTCGAACGTGCATTCGAACCCTCTGGGATGTCTTTGGAAGATTGGTTAAACATCTTCTATGACCGCTTGTACCGCAAAGTAAAGAGAAAATTATACTCGGGAAGAAAGGATGACCCAGAAATCAGAATTGAAATCCCAACTGAAGATGTCCAAGTCAAGCAAGTGGCAGACTTCCTCGAAGAACTCTGACTCAAAGTTTTGGCCATGGTCTAACTGGATTTCCCTTGGGACACCATACCAGCCACTACCAAAATGTACTTGTTTTTCCTGTGTTGTCGGGAGAGGGCCAGTGACGACAATAGCAATCCTTTCCATCGGAGCCCGATCATTATATGCCTTTATCGGGGCACAAGGACGTTTGGAGAGTCCTTTCTGCAAAGAGCACAGGTCTCTGTGGTCCTTCATGCCCATGGAAGTTAGCTTTGACTCCCAATGAAACTTTCTGTGGCGACACGAAATACTTTTGGGAAGATAACAGAGCGAAAACAGAAAACAAAGCTACGGTGATCTTTAGCTGTAAAACAATGACGCTTTATGCTTTACTCTGTACATGACATCTGTTGCCTCATAAAATTCTTCTGCATATCGTACATTGCCTGTTCAAGTGTTTCTTTCATTTGATCATGTAGCCTTTCTTTCGCAATGGTCATTGAATACCAGAAATTAAAAATACCGAAATAATTCTGAGGATTGAGTCACAAATGGACTGAACACACTGAACAAAACCGCAATAATATTGTAAACATCTCTCTTGTGACATTCCTTGCTTTCAATTTTATATTTGTTACGGAGCACGAATACTTGAAAGCCTGATAGAAGAAACGTATTGAATTAATAAAAGAAAACACAAGTAGTGAAGCGAAGGCTGGATTAATTGTGGCCTCTGATTAGAAATAAGAGTCGAGGTCAAACTGTCATAATCGATTGTGCATATAAAGATATGTCGCGCATTCTCAAAATGCAGGGTCGCTCAACCTTTGAGAAGCAAGTGTATGAGTGTTGTAATGATAATCACTGGCAACGCCAGTCTAGTTTCCTGTACATATTACACTGGTGCAGTCCTGCTTTCCTGCAGGCCTTGAAAGAAAACTTAGTTTGGAGATAGGTCCTAACTCGTTTTAATTAGTGAAAAAAATTGATCTCCAGAACAGAAAGCTTAATCACTGCTAGCGAATGATATTCTGTAACTCTGGGGATATGTTGGCTTTCTACTGGCTCGTCCAAGTGAGGTGCTCTTGGGTGTGGAAGTGCTTGATGGTGGTGTAAGAGCATTCTGAGATGGGGTCCCACTCTGTCCCATTGCTCAGTCACATACCTCCGATGGCAGAGGCCTTTTGGACTGCTCTGGGTGAGGCCTTTGCTCAAGCAGCATCCCCCTGGCCCAGGATGTGAGCTTTCTTTGGAGTGCTCTGTTCAACTCCTGCTTGACTTTTCTCAGGGCTGTCCTTTCCCTAGGCAACTTTTTTACCAGGCAGGTCTTGATAACCTGCTGCTCGTCTTCAACTTCTGACAAATCATTCTCTTCGGAACTTGTGTATTCGAGTTGCAGGACTTGAGCGACCACTTATTTAATCGTTTCACTCCACTGCACGTCCTTCAGAGCAAGAGTCCTCTGGATTTTCTGTTCAGCAGGAAAAGATTAAATTGAGCATTTGATGGGCTTGTTACTTGGGGGTACTCCTAATAAATTTGGGTTGAAGTGCTCCCTGGCTCTCAAAACCCATACCCTTTTTCAAACCGAACTGCACGATTATTTTACCCTATTTCAGACCAATTAATTTGATTTTTCAACGCTGTCATACCTGTATTCCAAAATGTTTGCCCTATTTTAGACCAAATTGGCCAAAAAATGCTAAATCTACTTCCGTATTTCCAAAAAGGTTTGAAAATGATAGCCTTTGGGCCGGCACACATCTATATGGCTTATATATGGGGGGGGGGGGGGGTTGTTATGAGTACAGACAAATTGATCGCAAATCAAACATTCTCGAGAAAGGTTCGCATGTCCCTTAGAAGATTCTCGGGAGAAAATTCATTGTAGCATTGCTGTGTAAAGTATATAAACGTATTACAAATCGTTGTAAAGGTCTGGGACTGCAATAAAGGTAGAGTTTGATCTACACCAGAGCGTTGAAAGATTTTCGTGAAATATCAAATCCTTCAGGAACTAAAACTTGCATGTTTTGGTCTCTATCACTGAACTTTTTGTTAGGTATAGGCAATGCGATTTCCTCAAATTCGTTGTCAGCGCTTCTCAAATCTTATATTCGTTCCTGATTTATTGAACAATCTGTGTCAAAAACGGGTCTCAAAATGCTCTATCAACTTTATGAAGAGATAACATCTTTAGTTGAAATGAAACATTAAAACTCGCTGACATCATCTGAGAACCACCAAAATACATAATTTTTGTTACAAATTTTCACTAGCCGGAATTCCATTCCATTTGCAGTCAACCCAACAAAGATGAAATAGACCGAAGTGTGGTTCTTTAATTTTAGATTTTGAGAAAAACAGTTGAAAATACAGTATTTACCTTCTTTTGAGAGGCAAGTTGTCATTTTTTCGCCACAGCAGCTTCCCTCAGAAGCGTGTCTTCTTAGTTTTTGCATATATCTATGAGTGTGTCGAGGTTTAATTGGAATATACGAAAATGAAGCTGAATCGCCGTAGAAACTTTATATTTGGCGGGAAAAATCATATAAGGGCCCAGTTCTCCTCAAAAATCCATCAAAACTAGCCCCATGGTACCCACCACAGCATTCGGGCTTGGCTGCGTGATATTTGACTAAAAGAGGATTGGAAACTAGTAACATTGCATTTGGCTCGATTATTTTATATTTCCCCGCCGCCAATCTAAAGGACCAAGGCTCCACGCACACAATCCTGAAGCCGGGATGAAGCGTAATGCATGGAGGTGCTGTGCCGACTTCATTGACAACCAACTCCGTGTTGAGAGCCGTTACACACTGCTCGATTTCCGTGCAGCACTTCGTCTTGTAGACATTTTGGAGATGATCAACCTTGCAATTACCACATTTGCACCTGGAATGCATAACAAAACAAAATCAAACCCAAGCGTGTGGAGCGCATCGTGGAAATTTAGCCCTATAACGAGGTATCATGTCCTTCAAAATGTGAAGCCTATCCAACTTTGAAATCCAAGGCCAGGTTGCTGAGCGGAGAGACCTTGGAAACGAAGTCATTGTTCCGTTTCGCCGGCTGTGACAGCAAAACATGAGCGATCAACCCTTCAGAATTGTCGACCTTGGACAAAAATTTCAGCGGTACGACCTCTCTAAGCTGCCAAAGAAGAAAAGAAGGTCCAGTTCGTTTGTGAGGCGAGAACGCTCGAAAACAGAAGCAGATAATGTTTCCAGTTACGTTGAGGAGTTTTCGACTGCCGTTTCTGACGAGGAAGAGTTGCCGACCGCAACTCCCAGGCAAAGCAACTGCACTGGACATGCGATTCTAGTGCACGAGGCAGACGCCCTTGATGCGTACAAGCTGGAACTTGTAACTGGAAAAGGTTTTTTGCTTCTTGACAGTTCTCTGACAATTGCGGCCCTGCAAGACTTTGATCCAGACGAAGGTTCAATTCTGAAGGTAATAAATTTAAAGACGTACGGGTACTGTACCTTCATACATCGTTTTGTACTACGAACAGTAAATAACATACCCTAGTTTTGCTAGCTGTTGTTGCAGGACGGTTTAGATTAATTTCATCGTCATTCAGAAATTTTATTATTTATTTCTGCAATCATATATTTTTTTATTCCTTGAAAAGGCTAACAAATACCAGATTGTTAGACGCCATCAAAAAAGTTTCATGGGAACAAGCCACTGGGTGTACTGCTGTTCGTGTAACCCCAGAGGGATGGAGTTGGTGTCTGCTTTGCCTGGTGAGCTGTTGCAAACCTTTGAAGGTAAGTTTTCTAATTATTACTGTTTGCACTATATGATCAAAAATGGAATTTTTTGCATAGGTGAAACCTCTTTTTTTTTGCAGAGGTGAAGACTTTATTATACGGTAACTATAAGAGTTGTCAAGGTTGTCTGGAAAAACTCCCATAAAAAGCTTTATAGCTCAGTGTGGTATAAAGAGCGTTGCACTGTATTGCAAAGGATGGGTTCAATTCCCATTGAAGCCTGGATTATTTTCTTGGCTACCTTACCACTGCTTATCTGAATCATTACTTATTTTGCTTCATAAACTAAATTGTGACTTGCACTTTAGGTACTTTATGCAAAATATTGTATATTTTGCCTCCCTAAGCACCCTCTTTTTTTCTTCCCTTCTTCCCTAGACTTCCAGCATGTGTTTACCACATGTATTCATGGTAATGCTGCCAAGTTCTTCATGGAAAGATATGAGACAATCAATGACATTGATCCAATTCAAGATCCAGGTATTGTGACACTAATATTTCTATGCAGTTAAGCACAGACACCTTTGAAAATGAGCAGAAGTGACTAATGTACCTTTTAGACAATTATTCCATTACCCAGTCTGATTACAATGTGATATGTTCATGTTTATAAGCATTAGGCATATCCAGTTTCTTCAGCTCATCAAACACAACATAATTCTTGAAACCTTTATAGCAGCCCCTTGCACAATATGTAATTTTTGTGCAAGAATGGTATTGTTTGGGCTTATTGAGGAGGTGAATGGGTCCACCTGCATTTACACATCAACAGCACACTGTATGAATTCATCAACCTCTATAAATGCAGCCAGGCTATTCCCAAGGGTGCATCCATAATAGTAATGTTCAACTGTAATACAAATTGTGCATGAACACTGAGCTAGGCAATTCAGTTTGAATGGAAGAATGGCTTTTATCCATTTTATTATCACAGATCACTGAACCACTATTTGTGTATTAAACAGACCCTATAAGCAAATGACCCATCAACAACATTCACAACAACATATTAAACTTGATGATCAAGCCTTATATATAGTTACGTACTATGCTCCATTGATCACTTCCCATTACATCTTCAACAGGTGTGTTGATGGACCATGGTTATAATATGGTAAGTTATGCAGAAGAGAGAATGAAAGCTTCACAATCAAGAGTGTGTATAATGTCAGATTTTCTTTTTCAGAGCAATTGCGAGATCCACGAATTGCCATCAAGCTCTAGCATGGTTTGTGTAGATGCTGGCAATGGCAACTATGGTTTTGTGGGTTGCGAGCACAGCAAGATGAAATGCTTCACATGTCGATATGAGACACACAATTGTGTTCATGTGAAGCATATCACCCAGTGCTTGGAATCTGAAAACTCAGATGTCCCTCAAACCATTCTCAATATGGTTTCAATAATCACCCAGTCATCACAGCCTGTCAGTGGTCCTGTCTGTCACTCAAAGTTACCCATTCCTTTTGTTCTGCCACCCTACATCACTAACATCCTTCAGGCTGGGCTTTTGAGTGTTTGCTCCTTTCAGTCTGGTGTGTATGTAGTGGTACCCCCACTGCTTGATACACCTTGCCCAGTCTGTCATTCACCATGGAGTGCTGACAATCCCCTTGAAATGGGTTGGTGCCAACAAACTGCTACAGCATTCTCCATGACAGCAACATTCCGTTGCAAAGGTATTATTTCATTATTTTCTAGTATATCCTGTAGCTAAATTTTTCAGTATTAATGCATCTTTTTTTCTACCTACATTATAAGTCCATAAGATCAAGATGTCCAGACATTGTGAAGTTATGATTGCATGATATGTTGATACAATAACCCCTTTGCTACAAGAAGTGCCAAGAATGGATGGGGATGCAACATCTTGGTTCCAATTGCTAATAGAATAATTGCAAAATAACCTTAACTTTCCATAATTTAATTCAGTCAAACCTGTATATATATTCTCCTGTAATACTCACATTTGTAATGCATGCATATGTTTATATATATGTATTCACTCAATTTGTATACAAGTGATACATCGACAGTACACATACATACATACATGCACATTTAACCTCCATGTATTTTTTTGTCATGTGCACAGTTTTTCACAGGAAATGCTCCAATTCAAGTTGTACCAACATTCTGCAAGTTGATGGTCTGGAGTTTGGATTTTTGTATATTGGTAAAAGGATTATCAGCTATGAAGTTCTGAGGGATTACATGCACCTTTTTTTCCATACTGGGTATGCAAATTAGCACAAATCCATGGTGTGAATAGCTGTTAACAAATACTTGTGTAATTAGAGGAATTAGTAACATGTCATATCCATAATATAATTTTCATAAATCAATTTATATTTATACAGTCAAACACGTGTAATGGGAGTGAAGCCGCATTTATGTGCGTTATAATTTATTTTTTTCTTCCTGTTGCAGAATTACTCTGCATGCATTCTTCAACGTCTGGCAACAGCGTAATGTTGATGTCGGTAATTTTGCCTTTCGACAACTGATTGACTACAACAGTTGGCGATTTGCGTGGTATGCATTTTTGAGGCTGCTGGACATAAACTACCACCATGGATGGATTTGCCCCAGGTGTGGACCACAACCAGACATCATAGTTTGTGATGCCACCAGTGTTGCTTTCCAGAGGCAGTTTTTGCAAACCCGGAGCAACACCGAAGAAGGCAGTGCCACACAGTTTCATGGAAGATAAGTATTCTGCTGTTCTAGGGCATTCCTTTGTTTCCATGATAATATTGTTTGGGTTTCTTTATTTTGTAGTTCACTACACCTTAATAGCTATAATTATTGTGACGCATGCCCAAGAACTAATGTTGATTTTTAGTTAGTTGTTGGGCGAAACGATCTATCCAAAATCCACGAGCGATACCAAAGGCGGTCGCCAATATGATGCGGAATGAAGGCTGCACCATACGGAACGCCTTCCGGTTGCCCGGTCACCCAAGAAGCACCGTGCGAGACTTGTGGGGATCGCGGAACTGAAGATCGTTGACCAAGAGTTATCCAACGTCACGCTGCGGGAGGTTGGCAGAGACGCGTCGGTGAAAGCCATCGAGAGAGCTTCCAGGCAGAAACTTGGGCGTCTTCGCGGAGAAATGGCGATCCTGCGAGTCAACGGAAGACTCCTGCCCTTTTCCTTCGAGAATAGCTTCTTTGAGTGAGAGGCGCCTTGAAAACAACGGCTCCTTTAGGAGCCTCCAAGTGCAATAAAAGTTTAACGGCAATTTCACTTCCACAACCGCACGCGCAAATTCCATCTTTCAACTTTAAGGTGGCTCGAAACAGTTTCTTGGCGCGCGCTCCAATGTGCTTGCATGAGTTTTGCGTCATCATTACACGGCGACTGAGATTGAAATTCCATTTTTTTTAGGGGGGGGGGGAGGGCTTTCCACGAAACCATTTCGAATCTTGAAATAGTTTTCTTTCGCCGCCGGAGCTCTTCTACCTGCTGCTTGCCCATCCACGCAAAACAAAATGCTACGAAGCAGAAACACTGCTGTTTCCAGCTCGATTTCGCACGAATCGAGTTGTCGACAGTCGTGTCGTACTTGTGCCTTCTAGCTCCAATTTTCGGGCCGAATCCGGCCCTGAATTCTACTTACATCAATTTCACTCAGTATTACCAAGCATTATTATGTTCATAATGACATTCAGCTATATTCCGAAAACTAACCTCATGCTGAATTGTGAAATCTTTACCAGTCACAAGGATCGAGTGATGATTGCAAACAAAGAAGCAAGAGATCTACTTCGAAAGTATGCCGACAGAATTACTTTTTCAGATGTGATGAAACTTAGACTGCATTACTTACTTGATTTACATTGTAAGTCAATGCTTGGCATCATTAACTGGTTGGATAATGTGGAAGCAGCAGAAATTCACTCTGGCATACTCGCACTTTTAGCATCGCTGAGCTGCAACTCGCCGGTATGTGCAATTTTGCATCCAGAGCCTGAGTTACTGGGTGTAATTGACGATTTGATGGAAACATTGGCAGGTACTATGAGCAGTCCAAACAAGGCATTTATCCTTCAGACCAAGTGCCCGGTATTGTTTGTCGACGCTGCACGAGACTTCACAACTTCCTGACCCATGGAAACGATTGTTGCGCGACATGGTCACCAAGGCCTGTGCGCCGTTCACCACCGCCCCTGTACCATTTCGTCCATGCGACAGTGGTGGCGAAGTTGATGAACTGTCATACTTCCCCAGCCTCCCACTACGTCGTAAAAGAGCAGTGTTTGCAGCAGATAACATAAGGACAAAAGAAATTAACTGTACCAAGCACTCCCGTGGTCATCCAAGCTTGTTGCCTGGTATATTCACAATGTTCTGTCCACACGGTAGGTCTTTCATGGTAATGTACATGAACGCGTCGTACATGTGCAACATTCACGGACTTATGGATTCCGTTAACACACCATGCCAACGCTTATGCGCGTTAAACTTTCTATTTGTAATTAAAGTTGGCGTTTGATCTGTCTTTCCGCTTTCAAAAGTCGCGATTCTTGTAAAAGTGCCTGCATGACTGATATATGTTAGTCGACAGATTATTTCGCTGATCGAGTTGAATAAAAGTCGCGAGTTGTCAAAGCCGAAACGACTGGATAAGAGCATTATTTTGATAACAACTATAATCCTTTTGTTCTGTCCTATCGCGCCGAAAATGGCAATGGTGTCAATGGAACTTAAGACTGCACATTTTCTGTTGTTTCTTTTTCTAACTTTTGCGCTTTTAGGCATTTGCTATGGATTTGAAGTTATGGAGTGCCATGAATCACCAAATGTGCCGTTCACTATCATGTGGACTCGCTTTGAGAGAGGTTTGTATTCTTCTGATTTGATTTGCTAGTACTACTGTCCGTGAAGCCATCATGATACCCAACAACGACGAATGTTTCATGTTTCAAAATAAG
Source organism: Plumapathes pennacea (assembly GCA_964036295.1). Classification (NCBI taxonomy): domain Eukaryota; kingdom Metazoa; phylum Cnidaria; class Anthozoa; order Antipatharia; family Myriopathidae; genus Plumapathes; species Plumapathes pennacea. The sequence goes on along the minus strand of OZ038463.1, from coordinate 23,642,264 downwards.
AATTTTTCTTCAGGCCTGGTAGCATTAACGGTTGCTACATTCATTTTTTGAAGCTCCCGCGGTACTTGTTTACGACAACGCCTGCAATCTTCACAAGTATGTCCTAAACCGTGACCCCGTATTCTTTGAAAGGACGTGGTTTACGGTTGACAGGTTACACTGGAAAAATCACACAGGTATTAAACGTGTTTCTTTTTCTGTCTCTGCGTCCTTCTTTCTGATGACTCTGATAAATATTTCAGGCCAAATTTTCTCGTGTACTGATCCAGAAGAAATATCGTTACGCGAGGTTCGCTAAGCTCCAACAAAAGTACCAGACTAGAGACTAGAGAGTAGACTAGAGAGCCTCTGCTGGTAAATAAAAACCGAAAGCGAATTTCCCGTTGATGTACCTAGGGTATGTATGGTACCATTTGGCAACGGGGTGGCAATCAGCACTCAGCGTTCACCTGTACCAATGACTGCTTAACGTTTTTTTTTTTTTGGTAGATTGCAGAACCATTCCATAACCAGATGTAATTCACCTTTCCAGAAATTTGTCCCCTGAACATAGCGTACATACATTTTTTGAACATACCTTTTTTTCAATGCTCCAAAGATCGGATATTTATGATTTGTTCGATCCCTATTCTTTTCTTCTTATTATTATTTTTATAGGATGCTCTGTTGGATATCGTCTGGCCTCATATCGTTGCTTTGACTCTTTGAATAGTCAGATAAACGAACAAAGGAACTCTGCCCTTAAAAAGCTGAAGTCCTCGCTTTCCTACATGAATGCGGAAAACTTCATGAATCACGTCAAATTCTTCCTTTGGGATCTCAATAGGAAGGCATCTCTCCAGTTGAATGAGAACTGAACCCAGAACCCGGCGACTGTAACAATTGCAGCAGTGACATCCTACATGTGTCTCCGTACCAGTGCACTGAATTCAAACCCAATATATGTCGGAGGTCGTGTGTTTCACATTTCGAGGCTGGGATTAAGAATTACATCGCTAAGAAGATAGTTGACGGGGCTTGGATATTTGACATCATAAAGTGAAGCCCAATATCCAAGGTCGTGAATGTCACATTTTGAGGCTGCGTTCAACAATAATATAGAATAGAGTACAGCTAGAATACAGTTTGAAGTAGCTTTGATATCTGACTTTAAATAATGACGCCCAATATCCAACATTTCGAGGCTGGAATCAAGAATTACAGCCGTCAGAAGATACTTTTACTGGCCTTGGATATTGGGCTTCACTTTTTGATGTCAAATATCCACGTCGTGGATGGCATACATTTTAAGGCTGGAATAAGTAATTATATCGTTAATATATGCTTTGACGGAGCTTGGGTGTTTGACATCAAAAATTGAAGCCTAATATCCAAGGTGATGGATGTCACATTTTGAGGCTGCATTCAACAATTATAGACGTTAGAATACAGTTTGACGGAGCTTGGATATTTGACATCAAAATGTGAAGCCCAATATCCAAGGTCGTGGATGTCCCATTTTGAGGCTGGGATCAATAATTATAGCCGTAAGAAGATGGTTTGACTAGCCTTGGATATTGGGCATCAAAAAATGAAGCAAAATATCCAAGGTCGTGAATGTCACATTTTGAGGCTGCGTTCAACAATAATATCGCTAGAATTCGGTTTGAAGTAGCTTTGATATCTGACTTTAAATAATGACGCCCAATATCCAACATTTCGAGGCTGGAATCAAGAATTACAGCCGTCAGAAGATACTTTTACTGGCCTTGGATATTGGGCTTCACTTTTTGATGTCAAATATCCACGTCGTGGATGGCATACATTTTAAGGCTGGAATAAGTAATTATATCGTTAATATATGCTTTGACGGAGCTTGGGTGTTTGACATCAAAAATTGAAGCCTAATATCCAAGGTGATGGATGTCACATTTTGAGGCTGCATTCAACAATTATAGACGTTAGAATACAGTTTGACGGAGCTTGGATATTTGACATCAAAATGTGAAGCCCAATATCCAAGGTCGTGGATGTCCCATTTTGAGGCTGGGATCAATAATTATAGCCGTAAGAAGATGGTTTGACTAGCCTTGGATATTGGGCATCAAAAAATGAAGCAAAATATCCAAGGTCGTGGATGTCACATTTTGAGGCTGCGTTCAAGAATAATATCGCTAGAATACAGTTTGAAGGAGCTTTGATATTCGAATTAAATAATGAAGCCCAATATCCATGGTGATGTATGTCACATTTCGGGACTGGAATCAAGAATTGCAGCCGTCAAAAAATACTTTTACTGGCCTTGGATATTGGGCATCAAAAATTGAAGCTAAATATCCAAGGTCGTGGATGTCCCATTTCGAGGCTGGAGTAAGTAATATTATATCTCTAATATATGGTTTGACCGAGCTTGGATATTTGATATCAAAAATTGAAGCCCAATATCCAAGGTTGTGGATGGCACATTTTAAGGCTGGAATAAGTAATTATATCGCTAATATATGGTTTGACGGGGCTTGGATATTTGACATACAAAAAGTGAAGCCCAATATCCAAGGTCGTGGATGGCACATTTTAAGGCTGCATTCAACAATTATATCGTTAGAATACAGTTTGACGGCGCTTGGATATTTGACATCAAAATGTGAAGCCCAATATCCAAGGACGTCTATGTCCCATTTTAAAGCTGGAATAAGTAATTTTAGTAAAATCAAACTAGTGGGCTATCATGGCCCTCATGGGCCATGAGTCAATAGCCCATTCGGCCTTCGGCCTCATGGGCTATTGACTCATAGCCCATTCGGGCTCGAGGAATAATTGTTAAATACCTTTAATATATGGTTTGACGGGGCTTGGATATTTGACATCAAAAAGTGAAGCCCAATATCCAAGGTCGTGGATGTCCCATGTCGAGGCTGGAATCGAGAATTACAGCCGTCAGAAGATACTTTGACTGGCCTTGGATATTGGGCATCAAAAAATGAAGCTAAATATCCAAGATCGTGGTTGTCACATCTTCAGACTTGGATCAATAGTATTGTCGCTAGAGGATAGTTTGACGAAACTTCGATATCTAACAGCAAAAAGTGAAATCCCATAGCCAAGGTCTTGGGTGTCGCATTTTGAGTTTTGGATCAATAAATATATCCCGAGAAGGTAGTTTCGTTTTGAAAACAAGGATCTGGCAGCATGTTCCGAGATGCGAGTCCCTAAGGTGAAGATTGACAATCCGCTAAATGTCCTCGCAGAACGAAAACCAGAACTTAAAGATCTTTTTTCCTGCGTTTTATTGAGAAGATTGCGCTTGGCTTTTGTAGCAACGGACGTGTTATTAACGATGTTTAAAATGCAGCCGCTCACTAAAATATCAGACTGCAATGCCCTCAAGAAGTATTTTTTATTTCTATAGAAGCAGTTGGAATATTATTTTTGAACACGTCAAGTTAATGTCGTTTTCTCACTTGAACGAGAGATTGAGATTCTGTTGTATCCAAGCTCCGTCAAACCATATATTAGCGATATAATTACTTATTCCAGCCTCGAAATGGGACATCCACGACCTTGGATATTGGGCTTCAATTTTTGATATCAAATATCCAAGCCCCGTCAAACCATATATTAAAGATATAATTACTTTTTCCAGCTTTAAAATGGGACATCCACGACCTTGGATATTGGGCTTCACTTTTTGATATCAAATATCCAAGCCCTGTCAAACTGTATTCTAGCGATATATTTAATTGTTGAATGCAGCCTCAAAATGTGCCATCCACGACCTTGGATATTGGGCTTCAATTTTTGATATCAAATATCCAAGCTCCGTCAAACCATATATTAGCGATATAATTACTTATTCCAGGCTTAAAATGTGCCATCCACAACCTTGGATATTGGGCTTCAATTTTTGATATCAAATATCCAAGCTCGGTCAAACCATATATTAGAGATACAATATTACTTATTGCAGCCTCGAAATGGGACATCCACGACCTTGGATATTGGGCTTCACTTTTTGATATCAAATATCCAAGCCCCGTCAAACCATATATTAAAGATATCATTACTTATTCCAGCTTTAAAATGGGACATCCACGACCTTGGATATTGGGCTTCACTTTTTGATATCAAATATCCAAGCCCCGTCAAACTGTATTCTAGCGATATATTTAATTGTTGAATGCAGCCTCAAAATGTGCCATCCACGACCTTGGATATTGGGCTTCAATTTTTGATATCAAATATCCAAGCTCCGTCAAACCATATATTAGAGATATAATATTACTTATTCCAGCCTCGAAATGGGACATCCACTACCTTGGATATTTAGCTTCAATTTTTGATGCCCAATATCCAAGCTCCGTCAAACCATATATTAACGATATAATTACTTATTGTAGCCTTAAAATGTATGCCACCCACGACCGTGGATATTTGACATCAAAAAGTGAAGCCCAATATCCAAGGCCAGTAAAAGTATCTTCTGACGGCTGTAATTCTTGATTCAAGCCTCGAAATGTGACATCCATCACTTTGGATATTGGGCTTCAAAATTTTAAGTCAAATATCAAAGCTCGTACAAACTGTATCGTAGCGATAGTATTCCTGAACGCAGCATAAAAATGTGACAATCTTGAAATTTGTTGACGCTAAATATCATAATTTCGGGTAAGGATATCCCTCGCTATTCAAGATGAGCGTTGGAAGGAAAAACATCGAATCTGCATGGCAAGTTAGGATTTTTATGACATACAGTATATACCATCGAGCAACTTGATAATCTGTGTCGAGGCCTACCAGGAAACTGGGCTGTACTCAAGAAAGGAGCGTAATGTTCAATTTTTAGTCTGAAACCGCTTGGCTTGAACGAACAACCCACTCCTTTTGGAGAACATATGCCCTAAGATGTAATTAAAATGGAACGTATACAATATCGCCATTTATATACGTTGTAACTAAAATTTGGACTAAAATTTACAAGTTATATATCGTGATGCTTAGAGAACATCTTTTCTGCCATTACGCGGCTAACTTTAGTCATTCTGGCAATGATCCATATGACAACCTGGGAATTGAAAAAGAATAATCAGTATTCCGTGTTCATTATCTTAGAGAAATACGACCATGGAGGGGACTCTCAGATTTAATACTTTTCAACACGCATAAATTATGGCTCCTCCGATTTTTTAAAAGATCAAGCGATTGTATAACAGGCTTATAGATAATTTGCAAGTAAAATTATGAAATATACAAATTCCGGAGAAAATGATTGGTATATTGTTGCATCTCAAGATGGTGCGAAAATAACTACCTCCGTAATCGCCACTTGTAGACAGTAATGAAGAAGAGTGTACTCGTCCAGCGGAACACCTGGCGGAAAATACAAATCCGACCTTGCTTTTACAAGCGCTAGCACCACGTCTTCAAGGTATGTATCCTGTATTAAGGAGAAAAAAACAAAACAACAACAATAACAAAAGCAACATTAACCATTAGCTCTCAGTTACAAATAAATATTATTGTATCAGTCAATATTACAATTGATCGACGCAGGAGAGAATGACATTTTAGGTCAAAGTACAGCGGATCTGTAGGAGAACAGTACGATACAAAGGACTAATTATGTCAAATACAGTACTTCATGGTTTGGACCAAAGCCTGCGAGGGATCGTAGCTTCTTCGCGGTGGCAACGTTGTTCACGCTGCGGACAAAGAGGTCCCTCCTCAGAGAGGCTATCGACCCATCAGCTATGCGTTGCAAGTACTCCTATAAAAATGATTGGCACCAAAAGTAAAACATGAAAACAACATGCTTAATAGAGTATACCATTTTGGAAACACCATTTTATGGGGTTTCGATGCATGGAAGGCAAGGAAATTAGTATTACAAAAAAAAAATTGGCAATAGCTCTTTCCACATCTTTAAAGCCTCTGCCCTCTATTGGACTGTTAGGTTAGATTAGATAAGATTAAATTATTGATGTCAACATTAATGCAGTTTCGATATAACTCTACGATGTGCAAATCTCACCGGAGACATTTACCTATGCGAACGTCCTACGTTATCAAAAAAAGACGGCGGTGAGCGAGCAAAAGTTAATACATTACTTACAGATAACTCCTTACTGCAAAGAAGTCGTCGTAATGACAGTTTGTCCTGGAATTCTGTCAACCTATAGAAAGAAGTAAGTACTAAGGGCTAAGTACTCGATCGGGGGTCCCATCCGTGCTATCTAGTGAACAAACCCTTGAGTAAGATAAAACCGGCTTTATCACGGCTTGTTTAGAAACTTTGTACCGCTTCCATTCGTGTAACAGCATTGCACTCTACGCAAAAGGTGGCACAGCAGTAGAGAAGGCAAAGTTCAAAATCATTATCTCTGCTTCTCTATGAAAACTTACCAACCATACTCGTCACTTAGGGCACAGCCACAGAACCAGTGCTGTGGTAGTTGGCTTTGTTGTCCAGGAAGGAATCCAATGCACTTACAGTGAAACCAAATCAGGCAATGTTCACACTGTACTAATCGACTTGCAGTGGCACATTCCTTGATTTGGCAGGAAGAACTGCATTTGCCAGTGACATTCTCAGCAAAGGTGTTGAACTCTAATGGGAACAAAGTGAAAACAATACCTCAATGTCAGTCGTACCAGACAGTATGTTGTTATGACTTTGCCAGCTTTTTCGGGCTTTTATAATATTGAGTCGCTCCGTAGAAAAACATCACATGCAAAGATTAAATTTTCAGCTTCATGTCCAAAGATTCGCATTTATTCAAGGAGCAATTAGCTTTGATTCATAGAACAATACTTTCAAACACATTATTATAATGGCAAAAAGCAATGTTTTCTATATTTTGCCTGAACGGAAACCTTTCACAACCTTTTGCTTTGTCACCAAGGAAACAACCAAGGAATAATCAGGTGCTAAGTTGTCTTGTAAGTATGGTTTGGACCTTCCTCTAAGTCGACCTTAAGTAATTATCTAGCCTAAGTTTTCTTATTATCTAAGTCGTCTTTAAATATTCCAGTGCGAAGCCTAATCCTAATGTGAGCGACCATCCTACCAGTTAGACTGTCAGTACATGGGAGTACTGGTGCAATGTGGTTTGCCACGACTGCATCCTGGTGCAGATGGCACCAGAGCAACTTCAAACTCGGGCCTTTTCTGCTGGCTCGAAATAGGGGGAGAACCTCTGTATTGTAGAGGTCATAGCCAGGCTCTGAGCATATCGAATGCACGCGCATCTCAATATATCCCGCAACTAGATGGACCTGCAGTAAACCTGTTAAAAATCAACACATCGCCCGAGGTTTGATACACAAAAATACACGACTTCAACTCTTATCAAGGATATTGCGGGCAAAACACAAGATAATGAAATTATCATGCACATGTATGAACGCACATGTATTTTCAACTTGCACATATAGAGTAGCATAGGTGTACATGAACTCTGGAGATAACAACAATTGATTATTTATTGCTCAAAGTATGATTGGAACAAACCCGAGTAGCGTCCATCTGTAAGTGTGGCCATGACCTCCTTTCGATAAATGGCCCGCATCCTCTCAGAGGCTTTCTTGATGTGGTTGATGGACGCAAGAATGGCATCCGTTGTAACAGTTTGAATGAATGCCTCCGGAGGATAGGTTGTCATAATCTAAAAGATCATAATATTATCCTGTCTTATAAACACTAACTGGCAGTAAAACTCGAAAGACGAAAAAGTACTCTGAAACGACTGTTTGTTACAAAATCTAAGAAGAGTAAAAGCTCCCTCATAAAAAATATTATACCTTATTAATGTAGACCTGCTCGTGAATGCATCCCTGCACAACAGCCCCAAGCTTGAGCATATTCGACTCATATTCATCCTTGTAGAGGGCCAATGAGATGGAATTGAATAAACAATTCCCATCTGCCCTCACAACTGCCGGCTCCAAACCGTCCCGGAGATATTCTTCTGGCAAACAATGACGAACCCTTGCGTGACATAAAAAAGAGTATAGTTACTAAGGACTAGACTGAAAGAATTAAACATATCTCTACAAAGAAAAAAGGTGGGCTGAGCGAAATGAAGTATGCAAACATCAATAGTTGAGCTGTCGAAGCAACCATCTTGAGCAGTGGCATATTGTGTCAGTACACCATCCTTCGAATAAAAACATAAAAAAGACCCTAATTTGCATTGCGTTTGAAATGTGAGTGCATCAAAACTAATAGAAACCTCATCTCGACTTTACTGCTTGATATACATGTGAGTTGTGTGTCCCTGTGGTCAGGTGATGGCATGACACTGTGCAGTAAATGGCAGCATTCTACAAGGGATTCCCAGTCTGATATATCTCTCAGAAGAAGCAATATGGAACTGGCATCATCATCATCCCAACATGCCTGCAATAAAAAAGGTAGGTTTAGTCACATTTCCAATGCTAGATGAAAAAATAACCTGCAGAATGTGGATGACACTGAGTATGCCAAAGTACAAATTAAAATTACACATGAATAATTTACCTGATGCACACGGTTCCACAATGCTTCAATCGTTGGTCTTGATGAGAATGATTGTTCATGTGGTGATGTACTAGGTGGAGGTGGTGATGATGGGGGTAGTGGTGATGACGGTTCTGGTGATGGTGAGGATTGTGGTGGTGATGATGGTGTTGGCGTTGGTGCTGGTGGTGGTGGTGTTGGTGTTGGTGCTGTTGGTGGTGCACATGCTGGCAGAGGTGATGTTTGGGTTTGTAGTGATGATGAGAGTGTGGACTGCAGATCATCATCTAGATATTGCGAAAAAGAAAGAAAAGTGGTGTGTTGAATTATAGCCATTGTGATGATGTGCATGCAGCAAAATTAAGTTCGTGTTTATGAGTGTCATGCAGATAAAGAAAGGAAAATGCAAATGAATACAACATTGTATTTTTCTCATTCACTCTGTGATGTACATATACACACACATATATACATCAGTAATACAAAGGAACCCGCCTCAGAACCCCATTTTTCAGGGACACACAAACCTCCCATGGGAAGTTTTTCCTGGTAGGCTTTGATAATGAGGTTGAACTCCCATAACTTCATTTTGGGTTTCCCATTATTGGGGTCACGAAATCGGATGTTCTTTGGCCACCAATGAGGCATTGCATCCACATCATTCCACCTGGCACGCTTTGCTCCTATAAGTTAAGTAAATCATTATGTTCCACATTAATTTGTTTCACTGTTGCAGTCTATAAGCAGGTCGTGCATTCAGAAATGATATATTTAAATGATTATTTTATGACACAGAGCTGAAACAGAAATGGATAAATTTCAAAAAGAAAATGATCTCATCATGCAATACATCTCTTTAAATTAAACATTCCCCTTTCTTAATACAGATCAATAAAACATTGTTCAGCAAACTTCCAATATGCTTAACATATCTAATATATATTTGAGAGATTGCTGAGTTCATGGACATTGCAAGTACATGGAATTAGGATAATAATGATATGGGAAAGATAAAGTTGTATTTTACCATTTTGGGTCACAAGAGCAGTTAGCAACTGCCTTTTCCCATAAATGTTCAAAGAGCCCCAATCTGGATCTAATGGCAGGCAATTTTCATTCACATCTTCTATGGCAAAAGAAAAAACACATGTCTCTGCAATTATTATGAATAACCCAATATAACCCAATCAACTCTTCATATTTTGACACAATATACAAGTAACCTGCTGAACTTAAATATAAATGGGAAGATTTTCAACCTGACTGAAGTAAGCTAATGCCCCCTGAAAAGTCTCAAATGGTGGAACACTGAGTCACACCACAATCAATCCAAATCAGTCTGCTGTCATTATGCGTGGCTCTGATGTTACATCACATCAGTTGTGTTGGCCAAGAATATCTTCTCATGCTATATTTTGAAAATAGGACTCCCCCCTCTAATAAGGCTTCAATCCTCTCCAATGGGGGTGGGGATGCATGGGGGAAAGTATTAATAATAATAACAGCATTTTATGGTACTGTATACAGAAGTACCCACTTGCAGTAGACCTTGCAGGTGGGACAGGCTGTGTTGCACAGGCATAAAACTTTTTCATAAACTCCTCATCTTCTGCCAGAGCTTTCATGTGTGGAGGGCCTGAAATTATTATAAAAAATTAGGATCAACTAATCAGCTATCCTGATGTTCATGTGCAATATACAGAATCACTGTAGCTCATGAAAAGTTAACTGGTTAAGCTATATCTACAGTTTAAAATTTAATTTTATATAAAAGACATAGTAGCAAACTGATCCTCTGTCATACCTGAGTACCAAATTTTGCCATTTGAATATCCCAGAAAAAAAACGGGGCACCTAGTTTTGGCATACCACTTGTCCAGCTGCAGTGAAATGGAAGACATGTGACATGAACTTCATTTAGCTGCATGTTTGCTGATTGAGGAAAGGATGGGGAGGATGTGGGGGTGGGGGGTGGATTAAGGAGGTGATGGATCCTCACCAGCGAATAGTGACGGAATTCACTCTAGTGCCAAAATGATGCCAAATGGATCAGAAAAAACACACATAAACAAGGTCAGTGCCATAAGCTTTATTATTCTATCAAAATCGCAGTTCAGCGATTGAGTGATATTTCCCACAAAACACCTACATTTCAACTCAATGTCACATCTGCCAATTAATTACATCATTAACAAACCAACGCCTTAAAATATTGCAAAAAAAAACCCCGACACGACACGAAACAAGTGGATCAGTGAACTGAATAATGGATGAAAGAGTGTACCGCCTACTGATAGAAATAAAAAGTGCTTGAATTATGGAGAGTAAAATGTGGCGTGAAGCCATCAATGGGTTTTGTAAACTGGACAGAAAATTTGGGTTTGTCTCTTGGAAAATGGTGACTATAACTTTTCAGACGATCCGTTTATCCTGAAAATTTCCGCAAAATCAAACAGGAAAACGTTTTCCGTTAACTTTCAAACAAAGATCTACGGAAATGCCCTCTTGGTAAACTGCTGAACCCATTGAGTATCCGTCTAAGTACCGTGCTTCGACGAGTATGAGATTGCCACTATCATACAGGGAAACGCACTAGTCTACGTTGCTTGAAAAGCTTGAACCTTCTCCTGTATCTGCAAGTTACCTTTTTATGCATGCTGGCTAGACTCCTACGATCATACTGCTGCCTTAATTTGGGGTCATTTATAAATGCAACCTTCAAGAAAATAACACATCACAAGGTCATACGTAGAGAACAAAGTGCCACAGCTGTTCAAAAAAACCAAGCCTGACTCGCAGAATGGCATGCCTCTTCGTCAGCAACATTTTCATTTTCTTGATCGCTCACGTCTGTAGATTCCAGTAGCTCCTCTACGAGAATCTCTTCCATAGCCTTCAAATCGAAAAAACAAACGGAACATGTAAATTGCATGTCAGAAAAATATAAATAAGTCTATCATTCTGAAAGACTGTGGGGTACATCCAGAAAAGTGAAGACGGGCTTACCTCGTCCGCCATATTGGATTTGTCTTCAATCCTATGTAACCAGGCCTTGGTTTTCAAAGTTGGATAAGCTTCACTTTTCACACCACATGATACCTCCTATAACAGAGCATGACAAAAGATAGTAAAACGCTCACCAGTTACACGAAGGATTTACGCCATCTAATCTTTTCTGTAACTCAAGGTGAACAGCCTCCTCTTCTCTTTCTTCCTCGTATTTAGTGACCCATTCGTCACTGGCAACTGGCTTATCCGCGTAAGGTCCTGATGTGCCTTCACACTCCAACTCTTCTAGCCCGGGATTTTCTTCGCTGGGCTCGACCTCAAGCTCATACCCTGGCAAATAATTATAGTCGGAGTCATCTGACCCAACGCTGTCCACAAACTCCGAATCAGACATCACAAAACGCAGTAAAAACAGAGCGAGCACGAGTGGCTAAAGGTGTCAAAAACAGAGAGATTCCAATGCCGTGTTACCTACATGACGTCACACAGTTTGTCGGTCTCAGGCTCCCAAGCGCTCGGACAATGATTTTCCGGACGCAACTTTCACAGCGCGTAAAAGGTCGAGCTTTAGCTCAATCTCGCTCAATTTTTTTTTTGATTGACGATATCTTATAGTTTTTGAAAAAAAGGCGTCATTTAGGTGCATATATGAACTTTAAGTTCATTTTCTGCAGTTGTAACCTTGGCAGAGCTTACAATTAAAATCTAACATTGACAAAGCTTGGTTACAAGCTTTGACCGTTTGTTGTACAACACTTCAACCTATTCCATTGATAGCAACATAACTAAATCTTTCCCAGAGATATTTTTTGGTGAAAATAAGTTGTTTATACCTTGTTGAAAACGAGTAAGGAAGTTTCTCTTCTGATGATGTACCAATAGTGATTAATATAATAAGTGCATAAAGTTGAACTTTGCACAGTCCTTTCACGTGATGCATGTAACAGCTGTTGCAAGCGACAAATTCTGCATAGTTGTTTGCAACACTTATTTTATTTTATGCATGAAGTGTAACTGGACGATGATAAAACGCCTCTAATCAATCCTTCAGTAGTGACACAGAGCTGATACTCATTCTTGGCGCTAGTGTTAGCACCTCTTTAAAGGGTTCAGTATCTGTAACTATGGTTCCAGAGAGCCTACAAAAGAAATTTTAAGAAACTTGACAGCCGGCAGTCTGTAAATTCCTTGTCATTAGTAAAAACTTGGTAATTTAGGAAGGCGTGGACATGTAATTCTCTAAACATTCACTAGTCTGCACACAGGTAGGTTCAGGAAAATGGCCCTCGCCACAACCAATGCAGTACAATGTATTGTTGAAAGAATTTGCCACTTCCAGCGTATCATTTAAGGAGTGGCTGTGTCAGTCACCAACTGCATGATATGAGATGCGAACTGGAATTGATCGGACAACAAAGCTAACGCAGATGAATTTTAAAAGGCATTTAGTATTGTGGACCTATGCACGATTCACTGGAGTTCTTATGGTCTTAATGAATGTTTGTTCGAAATCTCCATTGCTTCCCTTCTATACAGAGCAAGACAAAACCTTTCTAAAATAAGTCTGCTACTTTGCAGAAAAAAATGCTTGAGAGATTCCTCATTTTTACAGAACGTGCAATACAGTGAATCTACCATTTTGAAAGCAAACAATTTGTTGTTAGTGTATATGATACGGTTTAACGATTTGTATTGAAAAACTCGTAGTTTTGTGTCCAAAGTAACACTAAATGCTAACGAATAGATTTTTTTCCACTCAACTGAAAAGCTTGGATATTTGTCCTTTAATCTGGCTTGAGCAGTAGGAGGGGTCACTTTGTAGGAACAAAATTCCTTATAAAGAATTTTGGAGGTGTCTGAAAGGTCCACCATCTCACCCTTTACTGGCAGAAGAAAGCAGTACTCATTGAAAGGGTATGGTTTAGTAAAAGTATTTCCTTTTATAATGGAACGCCACTCACTTGGTATAGCGTTGACCACCCCCATCAGAGCGAACATTTGACTTGGAGATAATTTAGTTTTCAGCACTTTGTCGCTTTTCAGGATGCATTCCTTTGAAACCAAATCTCCAACTTTAGTTTTTCCACTTTTATGAAAACAAGACTGATATAAGGATTTTCTTTGACTGAGTATATTCCTATTCCAAATTACATGATTCATTAATCTTCATAGGTAACAACATCCTTTATGAGACCAGATCATGCGTCAAGACAGTCCTTATAAAACGCCAGAAGAGAGTTAGGTAGTTTATGGATATCAAACTGGCACTTCAAAACAAACTTGGCACCTACTTCCCCTAAATAATAATCCAGGAAAAATTTCCAAGAGCTAACATAAACTTCAATGTACTTCTTTAGACAAATAATTCCTTAGGCCTTAATCATATATTCGATGTCCAGCATCTTCAATCCACCATATTCAAATTCGTTGATTAATGCACAACGTTTGACTTTATCCTTTTCGTTCCAGATAAAATTATAAAGTTCTTTGAACAAAGTCGTTAGAATGTGAATAAGAGCTGCTTTAGACATAAATTTTCGTATGGCAAAGGATTTAACAATTTGAATTTTTCCTAAAAGAGTTAGCCTTCTCCACCTCCACCTATTTAAAGTTTTCTTGGTAGATTTGAGAATTCCCTTAAAATTTTCTTTTTCCCTAAACACATCATAACTAAAATGCACACCTATGATTTTCAATGATGTCTTAAAATTCGTGGGGGAATTTATCCATTTTTTTCGACCCCAAACAAAAGAATTCCGTTTTTTTTCTGCATTGACTTTCAGACCAGAGAAAGTCGAGAACTCAAGACTCCAGATTAGCTGCTTATAAGAAGATTCATTTTTAATAAAACAAGACATGTCATCAGCAAAAATAGTGATTTTGACCTCTTCATTTCCGATTTTGATTCCTTGGATATTTTCATTTTGCCTAATACTACATGCAAGAACTTCTAGACTTAATATAAATAACAGTGGTGAAAGAGGATAGCCTTGTCTTACACCTTGCTTGACATTAATATAATTTGAAGTAAAATCAGTAAAGCTAGTACTGACCTGACAAACTGCCTTTTCTCATGTGTTCCATGCATCTTCGAACAGAACCAAAGCTTTCCTCCTGCAGCACTGGAACTCCCTTGTTGCAGGCAACATTTTGCCACTTTAAGAATGTTTCTGGATCTGGAATGGTTTTTGTCCGTGTGTCCCCAAGGTATGCTGGATCTCTAAATACAAGACGGAGATCTTGTGGGCACTTCCAATAGAATGGATGGCACTTCGGTATAGTGCCGCTTATCCGCTCAAAAGCATGAAATATGTCTAGTTTCATAATTAGTTCTGCCCAAAAGTCGCCTGCAATTTATTTCTCCATCGGCAACAGTTACCGACATAAAAGTCCTGAATAGTTTTGCCTTGAGAAAAAATTCTTTGAAAACGTTGCCTAAGAAGGTATTGTATGTTACAAAACCCTTGAGACTGGGTCAGCCGCCAACTCACAACTTGTCCCTTTTCATTTAAAATGCAAAACATCTAGGCGAATCCACTTGCCACCTTTCCTCTCGTAGCCAATACTGCCGATAACATTGAAAGTTTGGTCACAACTGAGCCAGTCTTCATCTGCCACAATTGATGACAGCTGCATTATGAAGAGGTCTTCATTTAAATCAAAGTAGTGCAAAAAGAAATTGCAGATGTGCTGACTGGGACATTCTCTTGGTTGGTTAAATGCAGAAAATGCAGCTTCAGTGCTGTTTGCATCAGAATCGGAATCGATAAATGGGTCAGATTAACGGGTCCGATAATCGGGTTGCTGTAACTTCATGGGTATCAGATAAGTCTTTCGCTGGAAGCATTCAGATGGGAATCCGAGTCACCCAAGAGGTAACTGACACAAATAAAGCTCTCTGGTTTTGTTTATGCATTGTGCTGACAACAGGCTGAATGCTTTTGTATGATGGTTCACCATTTAGATTGCCAAAAATTTTCGCTTGAACTCTAGTTGCACTGCCTGGAGACTGAGATGTGTTAAATAGCCAACGTTTCTCAATGTTGCAATGACCGACTCAGATTTGGCACCGTATGTAGCAATTCCTTGAGAAAAGATAAATTTTGCAGCCATCAATTCTAGTTCCTGCAAAGGTTTTGTGTTGAAACTTTTAGATAACTTATTTGCAAAAAAATAACTAGCTTGTTCCAGTTTGTCCGGAGGTAGAATCCCCAGGGTGACATCAGTAAAGGAAGCCCTCTCTCCTGCTCAAATGAGGAGCATTTTCAAAGCTACAAGAGCTAGATATCCTGGTGAGTTTTTCCACATAGCGAACTCAACAGAATTTAGGGAGGCAATAAACATGAAGTGTCGAAAGACAGTCTTAAAACTGGCTGAAATGTTTTTTTATGAAATATTTAAGGGAAACTGTTGTAGTTGTTTTATTAAAATGAAACAAAAACAAGATGCTGGACAATTTTTTAACAAAGGTATTTGAGCTAAACCAAGTAATTCTGCTATTTGATGTTTGAATCATGTATTAAAGAGCTTCCATGACCGGCACAGGCATGTAAAAGCAGAGGAATGTATCAAATACAGTAGTGAATCACGCAATTTTTGAAATTGACTATGCTTCCTTGAGGTATTTTTAAGTTTAAGTTGTTCTTACTGAAATCATAGAACATTAACATTGAAACTGCTGTTAGACTTTTGTGTTCAAACAGCAAACCATTTGTATAACACTAGTACCACAGCAGATATGGTCAGTCTTTTTTCCCGTAAAATAAATAGCGCATGTTTGCAGCATCAACAAACTTGATATTCTGTGATGTCGCTTGTGTCACCGGAAACTGAGGGAATTGGGGCTTCAGCTTCACTGCACAGGGAGAAATCCAACATCGGGGATACTGTGGGGGATATCGCAGTGGTAGATAAGGCCAGAAAAACTGATATGTGGGTTGATGGTTGATGGGAAGCACCCTGGGCTTTCTTTAGTCTTGTCTGAAAGGTTTCAGCAAACCAACAAGAGCCTTAACTGTTTCGTTCTGGTTTTTTGAGTATACGCTCCTGGTTAGATTTAAGCTCCCGAACAGTATTGGTTATCTCAATCTGCATAATCATCAAACATACCCTGAAAGATTGCAACACAAAACATGCTATGTTGCCCAGCTTTTATTATATATGGTACGATACAGTGCCAAATAAAAGAGCACTGTTCTCTGTCTGAAAAAATGTTGTTTGTTTTTTGTTTTGAGTGGTCGCAACAAATGCACCTCAAATATCTTTGTCTTCTCATTCATCACGGAATGCATAACTTTGTCCAAAAGTTGTGGATATCCACTCGACACAACCTGATTAGTTGTTATCCCCGAACGAAGTGAGGGAAATATTCACGACGCTAATGCAGTAGTATTATCGCCTTATCGGTGACTCCAAGCGTGTCGCCATCTCGAAATCTAATGTTCGTGTGTTTGTGTGTTTGTGTGTGCGATACGACCTCATCCCAAGGTCCTCCGCGTCGAGCGACCGCTGCAGGCGAGGTTACATCGGCAGCTTAACTGTAAACCGCCATTTTCTTGGTGACATGCGGTAGAGTACGAACTGAAGTGATTTTGTACAAGAAGATGCAGATACAAGGCCAAGCAGTTCGACGGACGGCTGTAAATTGCCCGGATATTTTGCCAGTGCATGGGAGGCAAGCTCTACTAGACGTAAAACGGATTCTTTAAGGCCCAACTGGCCGACCTGAACACAATCCCAGACGCCAGTATTGTGTTAAAACACAGACACTTCTTCAGAAAGGAATAGCAAAATACAGTCGGTGGAAATCGAACAATCACCGTGGCAAATTTCACCTTTCGCAATAACAGGAATGCAGTTTTCAGAATCTAAGTTTGACAAGATGACAACACAATACAATGGAAAGTGGAATTTTCGTACTGTATGAGGACTGCTCTATACAGTGTATTTTGAAATCATTGAAGACGTAAACAATAGTGTTTTGGGTTTTGTTTCCTTTGCTGGAAAAGAGCTAAAGCTATGGCTTTCAGGAACCGGTGAGTTTTGAAAATTTACATCAATTAACGTACAATACACTTTTGTTAAACGACGGTTGTGTTATCATTATGGTATTTCAACAATTGCCGTATATTTTGTCGTTTGATGCCCCGGGAACTGTGATGAAGGCCAAGTAGGATTATACTGTTATCTTTTCACTGGTTTTCAAAGCTATTTCAGAGTGCCTTCGTGCAAGATTGTGTCATCCGATTCCTGAC
The DNA here is from genome assembly GCA_964036295.1 of Plumapathes pennacea. Lineage (NCBI taxonomy): Eukaryota > Metazoa > Cnidaria > Anthozoa > Antipatharia > Myriopathidae > Plumapathes > Plumapathes pennacea. The sequence continues at coordinate 23,624,528 of OZ038463.1, read as the reverse complement.
ATGTTTGCATAATTTCATTGACAGTCTGACAGTCTGTGAAGTTTTGTCGCCGCGTTTGTTGGCACACTGTATTCAAGGATAAAATGTAACCGGGTTAAAATGCTTCTGCTTTTTGAAGGCTATTAAAGTAGAAAATATCCGGCCATTGCTTTCCAAATTAAACAATATGTCTACTAGCGGGACCCCCGTAAGATACTCGCTCAACACAATCGGACTTTGTATTATTTAGTGATCGGGTTTGCTCGCTCAATAAAATCGGACCTTGTATTATTTAGTGACTTGGGTTTTTTTTTTCTGTCAAAGATTTTAAAATCGTCAAACGCAGTTTGAAAAGTTGTTGTGTTCAAAATTGAATCCCTGCCAAAATTCACACGATTCCGAGACTTCGAAAGCGTGTAAACAAGCGAATCGCTTTGACGGTTCTAAATTTGGCACACACACACGCACAAAAAAAAAAAAACATACACGTATGTGGTTAGGATAAAGCATTGGCTGGAGAAATGGCGGCTTTTCTTGAAATTCATAAAAATTTCGGTGTCCAAGATCGACTTTGCTTGGCTTTCAAGCCTCGGGAGTATTCTGTAGTTGCGTGTAAATGTTTTCTCAGCGAATTTTGAAGTTCAGCTGGTGTCTACGAAAATTGCAGACTGTGCACGTTGTCTGAACTAAACCAGACTGCCGTGTGACAAAGATTATTTTTAGCGGCCGACTGGTGACGTCGCTACACAGCCGTGGTTTGCAAAAAAAAATTTAAATAATCTCCGAACGGAAAATAAACAAGAATCCCGCTTTTCGAAAACCCACTACTGAGCGAGGGGATATCTGCGATTATCGTATTTCTAGTAAAAAGATCTATTAATGCACACAATCTATAGTGCCTGCAATGTGGTGATAACTGTTATACTATCAAGCACCCAAATGTCTATCAGCCACATGTAGTTTTTTTTTCAGGGTTATAAATAAAGTTGTAACCAGCATATCTTTAAAGGAAATGTTATGGCTATTAATGAAGCTTACCTCAGTTCAATTGGCATCTAGCAGCTGTAGACTCGTTATCATCATTTTTAGTCGAGGTTTCTTGGCCAGAAAAGTCTTCTTTCATGCCAACTGGGACGGGTGGTGTGTTGGCAACCTTTGCTCTGGTATTTCGTCGACCATGGGTTCGGGGCTAATTATGGCCTGGTCCTCCTTTATACTCTCGTACCTCACTGTGCTACCAGTTGACAACAGTGTAACCTGTAAGGCGATTGTGAATAGTACTGAGTTAATTGGGGATAGCTGGGATATTTTTCCTTGCCGTAGTGATTAACACAGTATGATGTGTGGTTTTTAAACAATGGATTTGAACATAGTAACTTGGCGGACTTATCATGTGTCACATTGCTGCTGCTAATACAACGCTATTGCAGTAAAAGTGGGTGTTTGCATGCACATGGGTTTTAAAATTCTTAACTCTGCCTAAAGCAGTCGTTCCTAGACACATCTTGATGTGGCTTCTGGCCAAGTACTATTACGGAGTCGCCCTTTTGCAGGTGCTTTGGATGATGTCTGATTGGGAAGTTTGCCTTAATTATAGGGCCCCCCTTCTGTCAAGGGCCCTCTCTTCTTCTGGAGCCGGAAACTCTGACGATGGCAAAGAGACATCAAAAACTTTCAAGTACCCAGCCCACCCTATCTTAAAGGTGTTGTCCGCATTAACACAAAGCATCGATGTGTTGTGCCACTGCCCAAGCTTGTGATTGAACACTTGCACTTTTTGGCCTTTTGCATAGATTGTCTTTAAACATCCCAAATCTTCCGATCACGTAATGATCACGAAATTTTCAGAGAACCTTTGTAAATGCCTTCAATCAAAGTGGACTTTATCTTACCTCCATTTCTCTTTCTTTTTCTGATCCATAATGTGTAGAAGTACTGCTCTTTATTATACAACTCCCTTAGTAACGTGAAAATACGGCATAGTAACGTGCGAATAACTCCATAGACACGTAAAAAAAGATACAGCTGTATTCAACGTTGCTAAGGAAAAAAAACTTTTTCTTCATTCGCTACCGTTAATTCTTTTCTTTCGTTTTTTTGTATAAAAGTCACCCTGTGCACAGCTGGTATTTACATTACTTTTAGAGATTATTAAGCAAAGAAAGAAGCACAAAATTTAAACTGACCTGGCTTACTATCCGATATGCAAAATCGAGCATGGAGACCAGCTTCTTTGTCAGAAAATCAACTGAATTTGCTGTAACATAACTAATCTTCAATTCCACAAAATGTCAGACCACACACCACAGTTCAGTTATCAGGCCATAGTGTTTCCAACAGATCAATATTTCTGAGAGCAGTTTAACCCTTTCACCACCGATGGCCGGAAAACCGGCCAACCGGAAACGAGCCTTAAACACCGATGGCCGGAAAACCGGCCAAGTGAATAACCCATTGGTTGGCGCTTGAAAACAATGCTTCTGTTGTAACAAAGGGTTTGGTTCATTGACCAATAGGAAGATCGTATTCAGAACACGTGTTTGGCAACAGCAAACGCAATCGATCCGATACGATTTTTCCGAGATATCCGCGTTCGAAATTTATCGTTGTTGTTTATCGTCAGACGCCATTTTACAGTGAAATGCACTTCAGAATTACACAGCGCAGAAGACAAACAAAGAGCCACTGAAAAGATGATGATAAAGATGGACGTTTCAACTTTGTTTCGGAGCAAGGAAAATGGAGGACACGACAACTGTTTCGACAAGAACGTCTTCACTTCGCGAATGCTTTGTCGCGGCAAGCGGTTCTTTACAAAGCGAAGCGGCTTCGATTCATTTTCAATTGCATTTCGATTATAACTCTTAGAAAACTCTAAGGCAGTTTACAAACAAGAATTTTGTGGAAAAGGAATCCATAAATGACAGAGAACAACACGAAAAGAGATGATCTTTGATTCGAAGTGTTCGTCGCCATCTTGATTATAACGAATAAATGGCTGGTTGCTCCACGTGATTTCTTCACCGCTGGTAAGCTCAGCCTAATTCAAACGCCTGTGTTTCATGTTTTTAATGTTTCTTGCATATGTTTTAGATAAATTACATGTATATGAGGTAAAGAAATATACTTAATTCAATGACAATGAACACACGTGGCAACGCTTCTTGAAAAATGCCGAAAGTCTTTGTAAATATCTGTTTCAATTATACCTGAAAGGTTAAAAACGGGGCAGAAAACGACGGTCTGGTTCATGCAGATTCGAAATATACACAGGTTCCTTATACGAAAAAGCATCCTTACCTCTCAAAAATGCATTTGAAATAAGCATGTCATATTTTTTACTGAAGTCTCAAAGTTAGCGGTGTCCTGGGCACTTTTGTCCAAAAATGACCGGTGGTGAAAGGGTTAAGAATCCCTGTCAATCTCGAAATGAGATCTTGTCGGCATTCAACACGGTAGCCGTTGGATTTGCCTCGGCGTGTAATTCCAGTCCAAGATCTATGGCATCGACTTGCAACAACAGGCAATGATTACCTCTATCGAGAAACAGCAATTTGTATGCGAACTGTACCACCACTGGTCACAAGATAAAGTCCTTTTCATACTTCATAAGCGAGGAGAAGGTGAGAACTGGCTGTTTGTTGATTCATGGCAATCGACGAAAATGAAAATGTTGACACATCTCGTTTGTCCCATTTGTTCTGTTTACGACCACATTATGTGATGTAGTATCTCAGATCTCCCCGCAAACTTTGTTTAAAGTACCTCTTTCAGCTTCATTGTTACTCGGCTCAGAAAACAAGGACTAGAAGTACTGCAAGTACGAAATCCGCGCTTCCTTTGTGCACACGGCACTAAACTTGATTGACATATCGCGCATGGAAAACATGTCACTTTGGTCACACAACATACCACGATTTAAAAATAATTTACATCTTTTACTAAGAGAGTTGTATAATAAATAACTTATTAGACACTTAGGCGTGTAGTACGGCTGTATATTTTTACGAGTCGTTTGTATTTTGGCTCGCCGAAGCGGCTCGCCAAAATACTGCACAACTAGTAAAAATATACAGCCGTACTACACGCCTAAGTGTCTAATAAGATATATGTACGGCACAAAGTTTGCTAACTCGCTTTTGTTGCAACTGAAGAGTATGGTCCTATTTTATGGGTTTTCATATGTGGCACGCACACAACATTCCCTGACAAGTGTGTGCAGAAGCTTTAGATAACTTTATTCCTAAACAAAGTTTCAGTATGGTCTATTTTATTACACTCTCATTTCAACAAATCGGTCATAGTTCACTATCCGTTACCCCAAAACCTGTTACCTCAAACCCTGACGAAGCAGAGATCTGCCATACCCCCACTGAGAGGAAGTTAAAAAACGACAAGTTTATGGATCATGGATGCTTTGTTATCTGTAGTTTATTGTCTTTTACATTTTAGTAAAGCCCTTGTCATGACATTTTTTACTCACTGAATGCACTTTCAGCCTTCCATGAATGACAATTCTTTTGGTATTTTGAATATGCTGTGAACCCTAACCATCTCTTCCACGCTATCAATACTGGACTTTAATACTCAAAACACAGAAAAGAAGAGGAGTCATGCCATCATTGCTTGTGACGACACAAGCTTTAAAATGGAGCGATTTTTTATTTATTTATTTTTTCTGGGTTACAAATCTGCATGCGGTGATTGGTTCATATTATCATGTGATTTGTGATGACGTGATCAAGTGACTTGGCGGGCGAGTAGTTTCGCCATTTTGAAGACAGCAAGTTGCTTGCCTTAGTTGGCTCTGTGGATTATTTTATGGACCGCTCATTGCTCGCGGGCGTGGCCCGTCGAGCTTAAAATCACACGACGTGTCTTTATTGTCATGTTAGTTTTTTTCTGGGTTACGAATCTGCACACGATGATTGGTTCAGATTATCACGTGATATGCAATGGCGTAATTGACTTCGTTAAGCAACTCGAGTGTGGCCAGTGAATTGCTCGGTAATTGTGTGTAAAAGTTAACTGCGTTTAATCCAAACTCCACCGTTTGGGTTTGTGGAACACGCACTGATAAACTGGATGTTAGGGAACGATTTTGGCTTGCGTTCTTTTGTTGACCGCGGAAGCTTTAAGAATTGCCGTAAACAGATGTTTGATTAGATACCGCTGGGGGATTGCAAATATCTCTGTCGCCGCTAAATATTTAGTCCCAACGAAACTTTCTGTGGTGACACGAAATACTTCTGGGGAGAAAACAGGCCCAAAACGGAAACCAAAGCTACGATGAGCTTTAGCCGCAAAACAATGGCGATTTATGCTTTACTCTGTGCCTGACATCTGTTGCCTCATACAATTCTTCTGCTTATCGTACATGGGCTGTTGAAACGTTTCTTTCATTCGATCATGTAGCCTTTGTTTCACAATGGTCATTGTATACCAGAAATGAAAAATACACCGAAATAGTCCTGAGTATTAAGTTTGCAGTCGCAAATGGACTGAACACACTGTGAACAAAACCGCAATAATATTTTAAACATGTCTCGTGTTACATTCCTCGCTTTCAATTTTATAATTGTTACAAAGCACGAATACTCGAAAGCCTGATAGAAGAAACGTATTCAGTTAATAAAAGAAAACACATAAGTATTGAAGCGAAGGCTGGATTAATCGTGGCCTCTGATTAGAAATAAGAGTCAAAGTCGATTGTGCATAAGAACAGATGTCACGCATTCTCAAAATGCAGAGAAGAAAACAGGCCGAAAACGAAAACCAAAGCTTACAGTGAGCTTTTGCCGTAAAACAAAAGCGATCTATGCTTTACACTGTACATGACTTAATTTCTGTTAAATCGTTGTGTGATAGTTTGATACATGGGTAACCATGGGTAAGCCTTAAAATGTTAGTAATACCAATGTTAACTGTGCTTATATTAACACAGAATGGCTGTTTAAGACTTTACTATCTGCGCAGTAAACAAACGTCACAAGACCTCATGATGACGCCTTATAATAGAAACATGTAAATACGTAATTTTTGTTAAATCGTTCTGTGATAGTTTGATACATGGGTAACCATGGGTAAGCCTTAAAATGTTAGTAATACCAATGTTAACTGTGCTTATATTAACACAGAATGGCTTTTCATTAAGACTTTACTATCTGCGCAGCAAACAAACGTCACATTACTTCATGATAACGCCTCATAATACAAACATGTAAATACGTAATTTCTGTTAAATCGTTCTGTGATAGTTTGATACGTGGGTAACCATGGGTAAGCCTAAAAATGTTAGTAATACCAATGTTAACTGTGCTTATATTAACACAGAATGGCTGTTGATTAAGACTTTACTATTTGCGCAATAAACAAACCTCACATTACTTCATGATGACGCCTTATAATAGAAACATGTAAATACGTAATTTCTGTTAAATCATTCTGTGATAGTTTGATACATTGGTAACCATGGGTAAGCCTTAAAATATTAGTAATACCAATGTTAACTGTGCTTATATTAACACAGAATGGCTGTTGATTAAGACTTTACTATCTGCGCAGTAAACAAACATCACATTACTTCACGATGACGCCTTATAATAGAAACATATAAATAGGTAATTTCTGTTAAATCGTTCTGTGATAGTTTGATACATGGGTAACCATGGGTAAGCCTTAAAATGTTAGTAATACCAATGTTAACTGTGCTTCTATTACCACAGAAAGGCTCCTGATTAAGACATTACTATCTGCGCAGTAAACAAACGTCACATCACATCATGATGACACCTTATAATAGAAACATGTAAATACGTAATTTCAGATGTGAGTCAGTTGTAAATTAGAAATTACATCAGATGTAAGTCAGATGTAATTTCTGTTAAATCGTTCTGTGATAGTTTGATACATGGGTAAGCCTTAAAATGTTAGTATTACCAATGTTAACTGTGCTTCTATTACCACAGAAAGGCTCCTGATGAAGACATTACTATCTGCGCAGTAAACAAACGTCACATCACATCATGATGACACCTTATAATAGAAACATGTAAATACGTAATTTCTGTTAAATCAATCTGTGATAGTTTTATACTGGGGTAACTATGGGTAAGCCTTAAAATGTTAGTAATACCAATGTTAACTGTGCTTATATTAACACAGGATGGCTGTTGATTAAAACTTTACTATCTGCGCGGTAAACAAACGTCACATTACCTCATGATGACGCCTTACAATAGAAACATGTAAATACGTAATTTTTGTTAAATCGTTTTGTGATAGTTTGATACGTGGGTAACCATGGGTAAGCCTTAAAATAGTAGTAATACCAATGTTAACTGTGCTTATATTAACACAGAATGGCTGTTGATTAAGACTTTAGTATCTGCGCAGTAAAGAAACGTCACATGACCTCATGATGACGCCTTATATGTCTTGCTAAAGTTCAAGTCTACAAAATCATGTTGGTTCATATTGAACTGTGAGGGGGTTACAACTCCTCCTGGTGCTCCTTCTGATTGTTCTCCCAACTCTTCGGTATTGTCTGCTTTGGTAGTATTTCCGGTAACTAGTCTCTTTGCTCTATTCAAATCTACTCCGGTCCAATGCTTCAATACATCTCCACTCACCCCTCTCACTGCTCTGTCCACATTCTCAAAGGTTATTCCTGCAGCCATCTCAACGCTTTCTGTTCTTCAGTTTCCTCTTCACTTATTCCATCTACGTCAATTTCTTCTTCACTAATCGTTCCCGACGTCTTTCCAGGCTTCTGAGTCAAACACTCTGATCGCTCCTGATCTATCTCTGAGGTAGCACTGGATTCCGACTCCGAGGAACTCCTGACCCTGGCTTGAATCTGATTCTGAACTGCTCTTCACAGTAGGCTTTAAATGCTTCGACTGGGAGCCCAATTGCGTCCCACATCTCTTCTCCCCAGTCTTTAACCATTCTTCCAGAATAACTTTCCACGCTCTTGAGTCGATCTCCCCGTTGTAATTTGCGAGCCAAGGCTTCGTAGTCACACAGTACTACGCAGCGGTTTTCGAACGCTACTTTGTGTGCTTGATCCCTCAGATCTCCCCACGGTATGGTGTTCGCTGTTGCCATGTACGGGGTTCTTCCCATCTGCACCATTGGTCTTCCTTTTCTGTTTACCATCGTTAGCGCCCCCTCCATCAATGTCTTAAATACCTCTTGGGTCTGTTCGATGATTATCAGCTATTCGTGCAATATAATTCTCTTGTTCACGCGATCTTTGAGAAAAAAGGTCGCATTCATCCCTCCTAATGCTCTCCCGATCGTTCTGAACGAGTTCACTAGTGATCTCGCTATCAGGGATTTCCCCCCGTTCGAGGGCCCCAGCAAGAGAATTGTATTCACTTTCATCTTCTTGTCCATTACTTCTATCCTCTGCAGCATCTTCCTCATCGGAACTGATTGCCCCGGCACGCCAACGGTCTCCTTCAGCCACCTTCTCAATAGGTTGATACTCTCGGTTAAGGTCAAGTACGATGAATCTTTGGCCACGTTCTGCAATGCTTGATACCACGACACTGCCGCGTCGAACTGCATGTTGTTCCAGTCGATCGCTTTCTGTAGTTTGCTGTTGAAATCGGCGTAGCATATATGTTTGCGTAGTATGTTGCGCTGTTCTCTCCCAGCTTCGAAACCCAGAGCATGAAACTCTGCAGGTCCTTGGCGTTTGATCATTCCGTAAGCTCTATCAAATCTTCCAATGCGTCCGCCGCATCTCGCTTTTTCGTTTTTGTCCCATGCAAATCTTTCTGCTTCGGTCCAACATCCGTCCTCTCCATGTCCACCGCTATGTCTAAGTGCGAGTACGATGAAGCCCACTGCGCCAAGTCTGGTCTCGTTGCCTCGAATAATACATGCGGTTGTTGCGACAAATAATCCATAATTAAATATTAAATAATCCATAAGTATAGCTTCGGTAGTCGTACCTTCGCCTGGTTGCACTTTCTTTTGCACCACTGGTACAATGGATGGTTGCTGCCCCTTTGCACTTTCTCTCCTCTTCTCAGTTTCACTAGCACATGATAATGATCGTTCCCATGGTCGCTGCACATCTCGCTTGATCCCATGGGATGATAGTATATCATTGCTTCGTCTCTTCTTGTCTCTAGGTAGTTCTTTAAGAACTGCCCCGTGATCGTTCCTGATTGCTGGACTACAACGCAAACCCATTGCCTGTCAGAATCGGTGTACTCAGTATGATTAGCTTGCAGACTGCCCGACATGTTAGTACTGACCTCGACGGTCAAGTGCGATCATATTTATAGTCACGCTACTTCTAGTCAGCGGTATTACCCATTTAGGTGCGATCACCATAGTTACACATCATACTAATTTCCTGCCTAAAAATTACTGCCAAAAATTATAATAAACATTCTTTACATTCTGGCGCAAATTCCTTGAATACCACACATTCCTAACATTCCAATCTACCCCTCCAACCTTTAGGGTTAGCACACCCTTTTGGGAACAGCTTGAGATACAATTATAAAGGAATATCAACAAACCTTTAAAAAGTTCGCCAGGATACAAATAGCGATTTTTATTGTTATTTTTGTTTTGTATTTTTGTATTTCTTTTTTTATTGTTTTTTCTTCCACAGCCGGCTCACTTCCCCCGCATCATCGTCTTGGCCTTTTCGTAACATCTTGTCCTCCCCTCCTGCTCGAGGAGGGGGCAGAGTACTTCAGAGTTCTCGAACCTTGCCAGAATCTGAGCCTTCGATAGCCTGTGGTCATCCTTGAATTCTTGTTGGATGAGAGAAGTCACCGCTTCAGACCACTTGGAGCAATGACTACCAGCTACCAAGGTGCTGACAGGAGATTTCATCCGCTGTCAGCCAGCACACAACCTTCACATTAGAGGGTTCTTGTGCGATTACTTGGAGGTGTTGTGGTGCCTTGCCTCTGTACAAGTATCGGACCCGGTCCTGGATGGCTTTGACCTTCTGAGAGCTGTGTTGTAAGGCTCCCAGGACCGGATTCCCTCTTATGGTGGTCTTGATGTTTTCCAAAGAAGGTGAAGATAGCGTGCGGGTGTGCTCCGCAAAGACTATCCCCACCTCCTTCTTCTGTTGTGTGCTCAGTCTGGCGGAGAGAGAGGCCACCTCCCTCGGTTCGGCATCAGCTGTGGAAGGTCCAGTGGCTCCAGTTGGGTCCGTGGTTCTGGTGATGGATTTGGCGGTGGACATGCTCTTCTGTATGGCCGTGTGAGCTTTCACCGCATCTGCCGTCACCTGGTGCCACATGTAGGAACGCTGCGCAGACTTTAATGTGTGGGACATGTGTCTGCGCACGCCCTCGGCACTGAGGGGGTCTTTGAGGTGTGTTGCGGTTGACACCCATTTCCTTACACTGGTGGCCGCCAGCGATTCTTGCCGTATCCCAGATTGCTTGAAGAATGCTGTGATATGGCGACCAATGTCAGGAAATGCCTTCCCCTCCTTCGTAACGAACAGGTTCGGGCAGTTCTCCATCGCCACCTTGGGTTGTAATTTCGTGAGGTAGACATGGAGCCAGCCAAGCACCTTCTCTGACACCACCAATTTGGCTGGCCCCATGACTGGCCGCTTATTCCTTGGGATGATGATCACTCTTTCCACTGTCGGGGTCGCATCTGGTGCTAGCAAGCATCTGAACGGTGCAGTCTTGCAGCGGGCCGGGACGGCTGGCGTTCTCCACGGCCAAGACAAAGATGATTAAGTCTATTGCCGCCACAAAGTCTGCACCTCAGTTGGCCCTCGCAGCTCTGCCTTTTGGAGGGCTTTGACACCCTCCATGGCAGGCTTGCTTGCTAGCGCCTGGCGCAGGTCTTCTGGTGTCAGGGCGTTATCCGACTCCCGGAGGATCCTCTGCCACGTCTCGGGTGCTGCGCGAGTTATGGTTTTCCTCCATTTTGGCAGGCGGAGGAGCAGCTGCTTGGCTTCTTGCTCTGTGCCCTCTGGAAGAGGTAGCTTGTTATCATGGCCCATCAAGCAGAATTGGGCGAATTTTTTGAGGCTGCACAGGTAGCTCTTGATAGTGCCAGCCTTCGCCTTCTTCTCCAAGATGGGCTCAAGCCACCTATCCCAGAGGGCACTCCGTTTGAACAGGCACCCGAGGTCCTTGCCCTTCGCGTGAACAGCAGCACAGATTGACCACACCTGGGCGGCATGCTGTTGAGCGTTGGTCGGCTTGCAGAGTCCGCCATCGACCGACACCAGATACTGGTAGAACAAGTATACCCACTCTTCCCTCGGGGTGCTGGGTTGTCCCCTCCGGAAGAGTGAGGTTGACCTTTCCATATGATCTGATGAGTCGCTGGCGGACTCTTCCTCCTCATTGGATCCTCCGGCATCATCTCCCTCGCCATCTTCCCCCTTACCATCGGCCCCTTCATCCTCATCCTCATCCTCACCCTCAGAACCTCCATCCTTACCCTGAGACCCTCCGGCACCACCCTTGCTTTTACCATCGTCCCCCTTCCCATCTGACTTTTCATTCCCACCATCATCACCCTCCTCATCGCTCCCTTCATCCCCACCATCGCCACCCTCCTCATCGTTCCCTTCATCCCCACCATCATCTCCCTCATCCTCGCCATCACCATCATCATCATCATCAACCTCACCCTCATCCTCCTGCTCTTCCTCCAGCCGTGGCCTCTTTGCTTTGTAGATGTCTGTTTTGTAGATGTCTGTCAATACCACTGACAGCTGTGCTCCATGTGACGAGGCAGCTGTCGGTGGTACAATGTCGGTGCTGAAGCAGCTGCTGCTGCTGCTGGGGTGCCGCTGTGGAACTGGTGGTGGAGGTGGCGGCAGCTGTGCAACTGGCAGCTCTGCAGGTGTCGGTGCAGGTGTTGTTGGCAGCTGCTCTGCTAGTTTTTCGATTTCACTTTGTAACCCTAAGAAGGGTCTTGCTGCTTCCAGCAAGGTGGACATCGTGGAGGTGTTGGTAGGCACCCTGTGTGTTGTTGAGAGGTGCCCAGCCAGGTAGTCCCCCACGTGGGCACAGTTATCCTTGGGGCACCACCTGGTTTTCCTCCTGGTAACCTTCTTCCTCCTGTCCATCTTGCTGAGGGAGCAAACTTGGCAGCTAAAAGGGAAGGGATGTCCCTGTGCGCACGCTGCATGTGTTGGCCCAGGTTTGTGCCTACAAACCCACAGCGTGGCACAAGGCACCTCTCCCTTTGCACCCTCTTTGTTGGAGACCCACTTGCAGCCTGGGGGCGTGGATCCTTGCTTTTTCCCTGTTGTGGTGCCTGTTGTGGTGCCTGTTGTGGTGCCTCCACGGTCATGCTGCTGCCTGCACCTGGTGGTGGTTGTGGTGGAGGTGGAGGGTTGAGGGTTATTTGCCAGGGTGGCCTTGGCATTGTCAAGTATCTCCCTCTCCACCTCCCTAACCTCCTCTGCAGTGACGACGCCTGACGGGAGAAAGGAGCACTAACCCTAAATGCATGTAACACTGAGGTTAAGGTTGGGGTTCATTAGATTTATCGTAAAGTGTTAAATGATGTATTTGGCACATTATGTCGTATTTAACACACTTCATGTCGCATTTGGCACACTCCATGTCGCATTTGGCACACCGTCGTTATTGGCACATTTTCTATGTCGTATTTAGCACACTCCATGTCGTATCTGGCACTCCATGTCACATTTGGCACATGGAACTTACCTAACGCAATAACTACTACACTATCGCCAATACCCTACCCTATCGTCTTGCAACCCTAACCCTAACTTATAAAGTTTCAAAGGTACATACCGAACTTGTAGGGGGTCACCATCTTGTTGTAGATGTGTACAGAGATGGCCTGTAACCCCTTCACAGCCACCTTGCACACCTCCTGCAACATCTTGTCGCCCACACGTTCGGCTGCGAGGTGCTTTAATCCAAGCTCTTGTAACACTGCTATCAGGTTATTCTGGTGGAGATAATCATGGCCCGGGGAATGTATAAAGTGGAGCTTGACGAGGTCCTGAAGGAGGAAAATAGGTAACATTAGTACATGGGAACCTTGTACTTACACTATTTTTTCAAAGTTTTTCAATGGTAACCTCTTATACTTATGTCCATTTTGCAAATTGGTAACATTAGTACATGGGAACCTGGTACTTACACTATTTTTTCAAAGTTTTTCAATGGTAACCTCTTGTACTTAAGTCCATTTTGCAAATAGGTAACATTAGTACATGGGAACCTGGTACTTACACTATTTTTTCAAAGTTTTTCAATGGTAACCTCTTATACTTATGTCCATTTTGCAAATAGGTAACATTAGTACATGGGAACCTGGTACTTACACTATTTTTTCAAAGTTTTTCAATGGTAACCTCTTATACTTAAGTCCATTTTGCAAATAGGTAACATTAGTACATGGGAACCTGGTACTTACACTATTTTTTCAATGTTTTTCAATGGTAACGCCTTATACTTATATCCATTTTGCAAATTAACCCTTACCTATCTTCCCTCCAAAAATAAAAATGTAATAAAAATAAATAAAATTAAATAAATAAAAGATAAACTCACCTCTTCTCCTTCATACGAGTCCTCTGTAGAACTCGTGTCATCCCCTGGCGAGTACTCATTGGAGTCGCCAGAGTCTGACATCACCAGGTCAGAGCCATGGAGATCACCACCAAGCTTTACGTCAAATTCCACTTCGGTCTGAAAGTAGATTTTAAAGTAAATTAAAAATCTATTTCGAACTAGAACAAAATAATAAGATATATACTTACAGACAGAGTCTCAATGGACGACTCAGACGATGATGAAAGTGCAGACGATGATGAAGACATGTTAAATGACTTAAAAACTGGAAGAAATTTGCGAAATAAATCTGCAAAAAAAAAAATTAATTAATTAATTAAGTGCTTAATTAAACAACTATTACATATATTTTTCAAAAAATGTTATTATTTTTTTCTGAAATTTTGGTGGAATCTGGCCGAAAATCCATTTCATACCATATTTGGGCGGAAGGCTGTCCGCCATTTTGAATTTAACGACCGCCATTTGTGACTAAACTGGATACTCCAAAATCAGGTTTCCAAGAGAAGACTGGGACCGAAATAACGAGTTTTCGTCCGGAATCTGTCTGAGCCGTGCTTGAGTGTTTTCGTCGAAAATCTACAGACTTGATACTTGTAGATTGCATTATACATTTATTTACATCAGGCCGTCAGTATGAAATGCGGAGGGATCTTTATCAAAATTGAGAAATGAAAGGTAAGGTTTGTAAAATTCTCTCATAATGTCTGGTACCAACGAAAAATCTCGATTTCTCGCGGCTACAGCGATTCTCCAAGTTTTCTCACAGTATAGGAAGTAACACATTAAAATAAGGTTCCACATACATACAGGCTATCATGCATGTGTAAGAAAGGAATATACAGTGCTTTGCAAACCTGTTTAACTCAGTTCTTGGAAACCTAATTTTGGAGTATCCAGTGTGGTAAACTGGATACTCCAAAATCAGGTTTTAAAGCAGTGTTATTATTAGAGGTAATTTTATGCACAAACAACTTCTTTTATCGTATTTACATAATATTTAAGAATCAAAGTCAAGCTGAAGGAGTCAAGATGTGGTCGTAGTGGCCCTGTGGTTCATATATTGAGCCAAGTCTTTTATTTAACATGTAAATTACAACCCTAGAATTTCAAGGAAATGGCACACATTTTGAAAAAAGGCTGTAATAATAATGTTTGGTGAAATTATATCCATGGTCTGATATAAACTGTATTGATATGTACTATAAGTGTACTACAATCATGTAACTTTAGACTTATGTTCCCTGAAAAATACTGATTTATAAAATTGGCAACATGAAACTTAACTGACCAGACATACATTAATACCTGAATACAGTATAAGACTGTAACTGTACATGTATTTTAAAATCACTGAACTGGACGGTGTGATTTTATAAATTTGCAGAACAGTTAACGCCTGGCTACATGTGGGAACATTGTCAGGTGTTGCCTTTCCAGACAGTTCAGAAGATGCTGCCGCATCCCAGCCTGATGAAATGCCACAGTTCCTGGGTCAGTACCATTAGCGAGGGCAACAGCATTAGCTATAGCAAATAGTCCACAATCGTGGCTGCCCACTTGCTTCTGACAGCACTTCAAAGTTATACGTAACTTTGAGGTTTCAGTAGACTGCTCTGGTTCACTGGCCATCTTCTTGTAAACCGCTTGCAGCTGTTGCTTCAGGCAAGTTGATAGTGCTGGAGTCATTGAATCATACACTGTTATAGAGCCTCCATGACAAGTAGACATAACCCAGTGACCTGGGACGTGGTGGATCTGCACTGCATCTCGGGTTGGGAGTCTACACAATGAGATCATCTGGTTAGAAACAAGAATGGGGTCAATAAGACCTTCCAAGTTGGGGAATTGCTTCTTTAGAATTTTCTGGCAAGCATGAATGTGCCTGTCATTGAGGTCTGCACCTGAGAGTATTACTGCTTTGTCAATCTGTGAAAGTTTCAGGTTGTCTACATATACCCAGGCCTCTGTGGTGGTTTGGTTGGATGAGGTACTGTTTTCTGGCCTGCCAGTACTAGCTGATTGATAAGCAGGTTTTGGTTGTGATCTTTTCTTGGCTTTAGAGGAAGATGATTTCTCCTTCTTTTGGGGTACTGATTGTGATGACTGGGTCTTGCGAGCTGTTTTGCTGGAAGCTGGAGGTGATGTAACGGGGACCTGTACTTGGTAGTGAGTTTTCATCGTGTTAGCATGTTTCCCCACACGGCCACTGTATGGATGCTTGGGGCGCCCATATTTGCGAACATTTAGGTTTAAGATTTTGGCTTTTTTTGTGGAGGGAAGATTTGTGTTGCAGTTAGCTGAGGGGGCTCTCTTTCTGGACTTGCATGGGGAGGGCATTTTTAGATGGATGCCACTTTCATTGGGAGTGACAGGCTGTGCCTTTTGCAGGAGGTTGCTGAGATCACTGGCGAGAGATTCTAAGGCACGGTAATCTTTGATGAGGTATGTCAAGCTGCACAGTTCCTTCATGATGTTTCTGCATTTGATTCTCTGGGAATTTGTGCCATTCACATGCTTAGGAGGGAGGGGTGAAAAATTATCCACTGCTACTAAGCAATCTTCAGCTTCCTTTTCTGGTGTTTCAGTTGTGCTACTTGTAGATTGGAGCTATCTGATGGAGAACTACTGGAACAATATGTGTTGTCTGTTGCATTTATCACATCTTCATCAAGACAGAATAGGGGATTTTCTGTGTACTTGCTGCTCAGCTGATCCCAACCCCATTCTGGGAAAGCATTAATGCAAGCACAGAAGTGCTTGCACGGAAGCCTGAAGTGCCTCCAGTCATGACAGCCACAGTGAGGCATTGACTTTTCATCACCATACCAGACTGTGTAGCGACATTCTCCAAGAGCACTGCCAACTGTAAAGCTTCCAGGAGATACCATTGTTACATTTTCAGGGTTCACATCAGAGAGCCAGCGCTGCATAACATGCGATACCACTCTTCTAGGTCTGTTGTGCAGAAACTGTGGCACCAGGTTGCTGTAACCACGATATCCCTCATGGCACTGAATGTTGAGTTGCACATACCTGTCATAGTTAAGTAAAGTAAGAAATTAAATTAAAATCATTATTTCAAAATATTAGCTAACTATAAAAGCCTCACATAGTTTTGCATATTATGCACCAACTGCGGGCCCAAACTTCTTAACCTGTATGGATTGTGTATGCAATGTTGAATAATGAATGTGAAGGTGGCCCCATTTTTTTATATTTTTTAATTTTACAACATTATATTGCATACTGAGTACTTCCTGGAAATGTCTTACTGTCAGTTTTGCATTAGAAAAAATTGTGTTTTCAAAGCATTACATTTTATTCTATAGGATAAAATATTATAATTAATTAGAATACTTGCTTCCTGTAACTGTCTGGCAGGAACTGGTTTATCAGGACAGTCAGCATCTCACTCAGTGAGCAGCCCTTGAATTCAAGAAGGTAGTCATACTTTAGTGACTCGTTTTGTCGCTCAACTCCGTTGTTGGTGTTAACAGCACAAATAAAGTCTTCTGTCCTGTAGGCTTGGCACCATCTCTGCATTTATAGTAAATAAAAATATTTGCCCTTCATTAACAGAATGAAACTGGTAAATTAGACCTCTTTTTAGTTTTCTTGAGTACCTGCTTCATGCTTTCTATGTCGATTTAATATCGTTCTTTGAACCTTAAAATTTTTCACTAATATTTTTTCTTCGCTATTCTTAAGCTGTATTGAAGTTATAAGAGATGCTGTGCAAATTGCTTTAATGCGACTATGGACACGCATGTCTTCGGCGTTCTCTCAAAAGAACTTTAAATATTTTAAAGATTAAGTGAAGGCGTCCAGAGATAAGATGCAAACCACGTTGTCTGAGTTGTTTCGACTTTTAAAAGATTACGAGATAAGCATCATAAGGCAACTGCACGATTTGTGTACAAGACAACAGGAGGTTTACTCTTCCAAGCAAAAGAGCTTTGAGCTGACCTTGCTGTTGGAGATTTCTTTCGAAGATGGTCTGTTTAGTGGGTGATTAGGAAGCCAAGCTGTATTTGAAGTTATCAGAGATGCTGTGTGTTAAATTTATTGATGATTTGTTTTGGTTAATCTATTTCCCCCTTCATTAACAGAGAACGAAGCTGTTAAATGAGACCTCTTTTTAATTTTCTTGAGTAGGGGCTTTATGCTTTTCCATGTGGATTTAATGTCGTTCTTTGAACCTTAAAATTTTTCACTATAACATTTTTTCTTGGCTATTCTTAACATATGATTTAGTTTATTATTATACCTTTTATATATCAACTCATTCTTAATGTTAGGCAGTAGAGATCTTAAATTATTTATGAGATATTAGATGTTTCAAAAGTACAAATTTTCTGACAAGGCGATGGATATGGTCACCTGCGAGCGTAGGAGGTTATGAAGTCCAACAGTTATCGGAGTGTTTCGCGATGATTTGTAAAAGTTACAAACCGCGTACAGTTTCATTTATAACTAGCAAAACCTAAGAAACCAGACAACACCTTGAGTTCATATATGGAGATGGAACTATTGTCACTACAACTGAACTTTGCACACTCCAGTGAACATGCTGAGGAAAATTTATATTTTGCCAACTTACTTGCTGTTGGAGATTTCTTTCGAAGATGGCCTGCTTAGTGGGTCATTATCATGCCAAGCTGTATTTGAAGTTATAAGAGATGCTGTGTGTTAAATTTATTGACGATTTGTTTTAGTTCATCTATTTGCCCTTCATTAACAGAGAATGAAACTGGTAAATTAGACCTCTTTTTGGTTTTCTTGAGTACCTGGTTTATGCTTTCTATGTCGATTTAATATCGTTCTTTGAACCTTAAAATTTTTCACTATAATATTTTTTCTTCACTATTCTTAAGCTGTATTGAAGTTATAAGAGATGCTGTGCAATTGCTTTAATGCAACTATGGACACGCATGTCTTCGGCGTTCTCTCAAAAGAACTTTGAATATTTTAAAGAGAAAGTGAAGGCGTCCATAGATAAGATGCAAACCACGTTGTCTGAGTTGTTTCGACTTTTAAAAGATTACGAGACAAGCATCATGAGGCAACTGCACGATATGTACAAGACAACAGGAGGTTTACTCTTCCAAGCAAAAGAACTTTGAGCTGACCTTGCCGTTGGAGATTTCTTTTGAAGATGGCCTGCTTAGTGGGTGATTAGGAAGCCAAGCTGTATTTGAAGTTATAAGAGATGCTGTGTGTTAAATTTATCGATGATTTGATTTGGTTCATCTATTTCCCCTTCATAGACAGAGAATGAAGCTGTTAAATTAGACCTCTTTTTAATTTTTTTGAGTAGGGGCTTTATGCTTTTGCATGTGGATTTAATGTCGTTCTTTGAACTTTAAAATTTTTCACTATAATATTTTTTCTTGGCTATTCTTAAGATATGATTTAGTTTATTTTTATACCTTTCATATATCAACTCATTCTTAATGTTAGGCAGTAGAGATCTTAAATTATTGATCAGATATTAGATATTTTAAAAGTACAAATTTTCCGACACGGTGATGGCAATGGTCACCTGGAGACCGTAGCAGGTTACGAAGTCCAACAGTTATCAGAATGTTTCACGATGATTTGTAAGAGTTACAAACCGCGTACAGTTTCATTTATAACTAGCAAAACCTAAGAAACCAGACAACACCTTGAGTTCATATGTGGAGATGGAACTGTTGTCACTACAACTGAACTTTGCACACTCCAGTGAACATGCTGAGGAAACTTTATATTTTGCCAACTTACTTGCTGTTGGAGATTTCTTTCGAAGATGGCCTGCTTAGTGGGTCATTACCACGCCAAGCTGTATTTGAAGTTATAAGAGATGCTGTGTGTTAAATTTATTGACGATTTGTTTTAGTTCATCTATTTGCCCTTCATTAACAGAGAATGAAACTGGTAAATTAGACCTCTTTTTGGTTTTCTTGACTACCTGCTTTATGCTTTTTATGTCGATTTAATGTCGTTCTTTGAACCTTAAAATTTGTCACTGTAATATTTTTTCTTCGCTATTCTTAAGCTGTATTGAAGTTATAAGAGATGCTGTGCAATTGCTTTATGGCGACTATGGACACGCATGTCTTCGGCGTTCTCTCAAAAGAACTTTGAATATTTTAAAGAGCAAGTGAAGGCGTCCAGAGATAAGATGCAAACCACGTTGTCTGAGTTGTTTCGACTTTTAAAAGATTACGAGACAAGCATCATGAGGCAACTGCACGATTTGTACAAGACAACAGGAGGTTTACTCTTCCAAGCAAAAGAACTTTGAGCTGACCTTGCTGTTGGAGATTTCTTTTAAAGATGGTCTGTTTAGTGGGTGATTAGGAAGCCAAGCTGTATTTGAAGTTATAAGAGATGCTGTGTTAAATTTATTGACGATTTGTTTTGGTTCTTCTCTTTCCCCCTTCATTAACAGAGGATGAAGCTGTTAAATTAGACCTTTTTAATTTTCTTGAGTAGGGGCTTTATGCTTTTCCATGTGGATTTAATGTCGTTCTTTGAACCTTAAAATTTTTCACTATATTTTTTCTTGGCTATTCTTAACATATGATTTAGTTTATTTTTATACCTTTCATATATCAACTCATTCTTAATGTTAGGCAGTAGAGATCTTAAATTATTGATCAGATATTAGATATTTTAAAAGTACAAATTTTCCGAAACGGCGATGGCAATGGTCACCTGCAGACCGTGGCAGGTTACGAAGTCCAACAGTTATCGGAGTGTTTCACGATGATTTGTAAGAGTTACAAACCGCGTACAGTTTCATTTATAACTAGCAAAACCTAAGAAACCAGACAACACCTTGAGTTCATATATGGAGATGGAACTGTTGTCACTACAACTGAACTTTGCACACTCCAGTGAACATGCTGAGGAAAATTTATATTTTGCCAACTTACTTGCTGTTGGAGATTTCTTTCGAAGATGGCCTGCTTAGTGGGTCATTATCACGCCAAGCTGTATTTGAAGTTGTAAGAGATGCTGTGTGTTAAATTTATTGACGATTTGTTTTCATCTATTTGCCCTTCATTAACAGAGAATGAAACTGGTAAATTAGACCTGTTTTTAGTTTTCTTGAGTACCTGCTTTATGCTTTCTATGTCGATTTAATATCGTTCTTTCAACCTTAAAATTTGTCACTGTAATATTTTTTCTTCGCTATTCTTAAGCTGTATTGAAGTTATAAGAGATGCTGTGCAATTGCTTTATGGCGACTATGGACATGCATGTCTTCGGCGTTCTCTCAAAAGAACTTTGAATATTTTAAAGAGCAAGTGAAGGCGTCCAGAGATAAGATGCAAACCACGTTGTCTGAGTTGTTTCGACTTTTAAAAGATTACGAGACAAGTATCATGAGGCAACTGCATGATTTGTACAAGACAACAGGAGGTTTACTCTTCCAAGCAAAAGAACTTTGAGCTGACCTTGCTGTTGGAGATTTCTTTTGAAGATGGCCTGCTTAGTGGGTGATTAGGAAGCCAAGCTGTATTTGAAGTTATAAGAGATGCTGTGTGTTAAATTTATTGATGATTTGTTTTGGTTCATCTATTTCCCCTTCATTGACAGAAAATGAAGCTGTTAAATTAGACCTCTTTTTAATTTTCTTGAGTAGGGGCTTTATGCTTTTGCATGTGGATTTAATATCGTTCTTTGAACCTTAATTTTTCACTATAATATTTTTTCTTGGCTATTATTAATATATGATTCAGTTTATTTTTATACCTTTTATATCTCAACTCATTCTTAATGTTAGGCAGTAGAGATCTTAAATTTTTAATGAGATATTAGATGTTTCAAAAGTACAAATTTTCTGACACTGCGATGGCAATGGTCACCTGCAGAGCGTAGCAGGTTATGAAGTCCAACAGTTATCGGAGTGTTTCGCAATGATTTGTAAGAGTTACAAACTGCAAACAGTTTCATTTATAACTAGCAAAACCTAAGAAACCAGACAACACCTTGAGTTCATATATGGAGATGGAACTGTTGTCACTACAACTGAACTTTGCACACTCCAGTGAACATGCTGAGGAAACTTTATATTTTGCCAACTTACTTGCTGTTGGAGATTTCTTTCGAAGATGGCCTGCTTAGTGGGTCATTACCACGCCAAGCTGTATTTGAAGTTATAAGAGATGCTGTGTGTTAAATTTATTGACGATTTGTTTTAGTTCATCTATTTGCCCTTCATTAACAGAGAATGAAACTGGTAAATTAGACCTCTTTAGTTTTCTTGAGTACCTGGTTTATGCTTTCTATGTCGATTTAATATCGATCTTTGAACCTTAAAATTTTTCACTATAATATTTTTTCTTCGCTATTCTTAAGCTGTATTGAAGTTATAAGAGATGCTGTGCAATTGCTTTAATGCGACTATGGACACGCATGTCTTCGGCGTTCTCTCAAAAGAACTTTAAATATTTTAAAAATTAAGTGAAGGCGTCCAGAGATAAGATGCAAACCACGTTGTCTGAGTTGTTTCGACTTTTAAAAGATTACGAGATAAGCATCGTGAGGCAACTGCACGATTTGTGTACAAGACAACAGGAGGTTTACTCTTCCAAGCAAAAGAACTTTGAGCTGACCTTGCTGTTGGAGATTTCTTTTAAAGATGGTCTGTTTAGTGCGTGATTAGGAAGCCAAGCTGTATTTGAAGTTATAAGAGATGCTGTGTTAAATTTATTGACGATTTGTTTTGGTTCATCTATTTCCCCCTTCATTAACAGAGGATGAAGCTGTTAAATTAGACCTCTTTTTAATTTTCTTGAGTAGGGGCTTTATGCTTTTCCATGTGGATTTAATGTCGTTCTTTGAACCTTAAAATTTTTCACTATATTTTATCTTGGCTATTCTTAACATATGATTTAGTTTATTTTTATACCTTTCATATATCAACTCATTCTTAATGTTAGGCAGTAGAGATCTTAAATTATTGATCAGATATTAGATGTTTCAAAAGTACAAATTTTCTGACACTGCGATGGCAATGGTCAGCTGCAGAGCGTAGCAGGTTACGAAGTCCAACAGTTATCGGAGTGTTTCACGATGATTTGTAAGAGTTACAAACTGCGAACAGTTTCATTTATAACTAGCAAAACTTAAGAAACCAGACAACACTTTGAGTTCATATATGGAGATGGAACTGTTGTCACTACAACTGAACTTTGCACACTCCAGTGAACATGTTGAGGAAATTTTATATTTTGCCAACTTACTTGCTGTTGGAGATTTCTTTCGAAGATGGCCTGCTTAGTGGGTCATTACCACGCCAAGCTGTATTTGAAGTTATAAGAGATGCTGTGTGCTAAATTTATTGACGATTTGTTTTAGTTCATCTATTTGCCCTTCATTAATAAAGAATGAAACTGGTAAATTAGACCTGTTTTTAGTTTTCTTGAGTACCTGGTTTATGCTTTCTATGTCGATTTAATATCGTTCTTTGAACCTTAAAATTTTTCACTATAATAGTTTTTGTTCGCTATTCTTAAGCTGTATTGAAGTTATAAGAGATGCTGTGCAATTGCTTTATGGCGACTATGGACATGCATGTCTTCGGCGTTCTCTCAAAAGAACTTTGACTATTTTAAAGAGCAAGTGAAGGCGTCCAGAGATAAGATGCAAACCATGTTGTCTGAGTTGTTTCGACTTTTAAAAGATTACGAGACAAGCATCATGAGGCAACTGCACGATTTGTACAAGACAACAGGAGGTTTATTCTTCCAAACAAAAGAACTTTGAGCTGACCTTGCTGTTGGAGATTTCTTTTGAAGATGGCCTGCTTAGTGAGTGATTAGGAAGCCTAGCTGTGTTTGAAGTTATAAGAGATGCTGTGTGTTAAATTTATTGATGATTTGTTTTGGTTCATCTATTTCCCCTTCATTGACAGAAAATGAAGCTGTTAAATTAGACCTCTTTTTAATTTTCTTGAGTAGGGGCTTTATGTTTTTACATGTGGATTTTAATGTCGTTCTTTGAACCTTAATTTTTCACTATAATATTTTTTCTTGGCTATTATTAATATATGATTTAGTTTATTTTTATACCTTTTATATCTCAACTCATTCTTAATGTTAGGCAGTAGAGATCTTAAATTTTTGATGAGATATTAGATGTTTCAAAAGTACAAATTTTCTGACACTGCGATGGTAATGGTCACCTGCAGAGCGTAGCAGGTTATGAAGTCCAACAGTTATCGGAGTGTTGCGCGATGATTTGTAAGAGTTACAAACTGCGAACAGTTTCATTTATAACTAGCAAAACCTAAGAAACCAGACAACACCTTGAGTTCATATATGGAGATGGAACTGTTGTCACTACAACTGAACTTTGCACACTCCAGTGAACATGCTGAGGAAACTTTATATTTTGCCAACTTACTTGCTGTTGGAGATTTCTTTCGAAGATGGCCTGCTTAGTGGGTCATTATCACGCCAAGCTGTATTTGAAGTTATAAGAGATGCTGTGTCCTAAATTTATTGACGATTTGTTTTAGTTCATCTATTTGCCCTTCATTAACAGAGAATGAAACTGGTAAATTAGACCTGTTTTTAGTTTTCTTGAGTACCTGGTTTATGCTTTCTATGTCGATTTAATATCGTTCTTTGAACCTTAAAATTTTTCACTATAATAGTTTTTCTTCGCTATTCTTAAGCTGTATTGAAGTTATAAGAGATGCTGTGCAATTGCTTTATGGCAACTATGGACACGCATGTCTTCGGCGTTCTCTCAAAAGAACTTTGAATATTTTAAAGAGCAAGTGAAGGCGTCCAGAGATAAGATGCAAACCACGTTGTCTGAGTTGTTTCGACTTTTAAAAGATTACGAGACAAGCATCATGAGGCAACTGCACGATTTGTACAAGACAACAGGAGGTTTACTCTTCCAAGCAAAAGAACTTTGAGCTGACCTTGCTGTTGGAGATTTCTTTTAAAGATGGTCTGTTTAGTGGGTGATTAGGAAGCCAAGCTGTATTTGAAGTTATAAGAGATGCTGTGTTAAATTTATTGACAATTTGTTTTGGTTCTTCTATTTCCCCCTTCATTAACAGAGGATGAAGCTGTTAAATTAGACCTCTTTTTAATTTTCTTGAGTAGGGGCTTTATGCTTTTCCATGTGGATTTAATGTCGTTCTTTGAACCTTAAAATGTTTCACTATATTTTTTCTTGGCTATTCTTAACATATGATTTAGTTTATTTTTATACCTTTCATATATCAACTCATTCTTAATGTTAGGCAGTAGAGATCTTAAATTATTGATCAGATATTAGATATTTTAAAAGTACAAATTTTCCGAAACGGCGATGGCAATGGTCACCTGCAGACCGTAGCAGGTTACGAAGTCCAACAGTTATGGGAGTGTTTCACGATGATTTGTAAGAGTTACAAACCGCGTACAGTTTCATTTATAACTAGCAAAACCTAAGAAACCAGACAACACCTTGAGTTCATATATGGAGATGGAACTGTTGTCACTACAACTGAACTTTGCACACTCCAGTGAACATGCTGAGGAAAATTTATATTTTGCCAACTTACTTGCTGTTGGAGATTTCTTTCGAAGATGGCCTGCTTAGTGGGTCATTACCACGCCAAGCTGTATTGGAAGTTATAAGAGATGCTGTGTGTTAAATTTATTGACGATTTCTTTTAGTTCATCTATTTGCCCTTCATTAACAGAGAATGAAACTGGTAAATTAGACCTGTTTTTAGTTTTCTTGAGTACCTGCTTCATGCTTTTTAGGTCGATTTAATATCGTTCTTTGAACCTTAAAATTTTTCACTATAATAGTTTTTCTTCGCTATTCTTAAGCTGTATTGAAGTTATAAGAGATGCTGTGCAATTGCTTTATGGCGACTATGGACACGCATGTCTTCGGCGTTCTCTCAAAAGAACTTTGAATATTTTAAAGAGCAAGTGAAGGCGTCCAGAGATAAGATGCAAACCACGTTGTCTGAGTTGTTTCGACTTTTAAAAGATTACGAGACAAGCATCATGAGGCAACTGCACGATTTGTACAAGACAACAGGGGGTTTACTCTTCCAAGCAAAAGAACTTTGAGCTGACCTTGCTGTTGGAGATTTCTTTTAAAGATGGTCTGTTTAGTGGGTGATTAGGAAGCCAAGCTGTATTTTAAGTTATAAGAGATGCTGTGTTAAATTTATTGACAATTTGTTTTGGTTCTTTTATTTCCCCCTTCATTAACAGAGGATGAAGCTGTTAAATTAGACCTCTTTTTAATTTTCTTGAGTAGGGGCTTTATGCTTTTCCATGTGGATTTAATGTCGTTCTTTGAACCTTAAAATGTTTCACTATATTTTTTCTTGGCTATTCTTAACATATGATTTAGTTTATTTTTATACTTTTCATATATCAACTCATTCTTAATGTTAGGCAGTAGAGATCTTAAATTATTGATCAGATATTAGATCTTTTAAAAGTACAAATTTTCCGAAACGGCGATGGCAATGGTCACCTGCAGACCGTAGCAGGTTACGAAGTCCAACAGTTATGGGAGTGTTTCACGATGATTTGTAAGAGTTACAAACCGCGTACAGTTTCATTTATAACTAGCAAAACCTAAGAAACCAGACAACACCTTGAGTTCATATATGGAGATGGAACTGTTGTCACTACAACTGAACTTTGCACACTCCAGTGAACATGCTGAGGAAAATTTATATTTTGCCAACTTACTTGCTGTTGGAGATTTCTTTCGAAGATGGCCTGCTTAGTGGGTCATTACCACGCCAAGCTGTATTGGAAGTTATAAGAGATGCTGTGTGTTAAATTTATTGACGATTTCTTTTAGTTCATCTATTTGCCCTTCATTAACAGAGAATGAAACTGGTAAATTAGACCTGTTTTTAGTTTTCTTGAGTACCTGCTTCATGCTTTTTATGTCGATTTAATATCGTTCTTTGAACCTTAAAATTTTTCACTATAATAGTTTTTCTTCGCTATTCTTAAGCTGTATTGAAGTTATAAGAGATGCTGTGCAATTGCTTTAATGCGACTATGGACACGCATGTCTTCGGCGTTCTCTCAAAAGAACTTTGAATATTTTAAAGAGCAAGTGAAGGCGTCCAGAGATAAGATGCAAACCACGTTGTCTGAGTTGTTTCGACTTTTAAAAGATTACGAGACAAGCATCATGAGGCAACTGCACGATTTGTACAAGACAACAGGAGGTTTACTCTTCCAAGCAAAAGAACTTTGAGCTGACCTTGCTGTTGGAGATTTCTTTTAAAGATGGTCTGTTTAGTGGGTGATTAGGAAGCCAAGCTGTATTTTAAGTTATAAGAGATGCTGTGTTAAATTTATTGACAATTTGTTTTGGTTCTTTTATTTCCCCCTTCATTAACAGAGGATGAAGCTGTTAAATTAGACCTTTTTAATTTTCTTGAGTAGGGGCTTTATGCTTTTCCATGTGGATTTAATGTCGTTCTTTGAACCTTAAAATGTTTCACTATATTTTTTCTTGGCTATTCTTAACATATGATTTAGTTTATTTTTATACTTTTCATATATCAACTCATTCTTAATGTTAGGCAGTAGAGATCTTAAATTATTGATCAGATATTAGATATTTTAAAAGTACAAATTTTCCGAAACGGCGATGGCAATGGTCACCTGCAGACCGTAGCAGGTTACGAAGTCCAACAGTTATGGGAGTGTTTCACGATGATTTGTAAGAGTTACAAACCGCGTACAGTTTCATTTATAACTAGCAAAACCTAAGAAACCAGACAACACCTTGAGTTCATATATGGAGATGGAACTGTTGTCACTACAACTGAACTTTGCACACTCCAGTGAACATGCTGAGGAAAATTTATATTTTGCCAACTTACTTGCTGTTGGAGATTTCTTTCGAAGATGGCCTGCTTAGTGGGTCATTACCACGCCAAGCTGTATTTGAAGTTATAAGAGATGCTGTGTGTTAAATTTATTGACGATTTGTTTTAGTTCATCTATTTGCCCTTCATTAACAGAGAATGAAACTGTTAAATTAGACCTCTTTTTAGTTTTCTTGAGTACCTGGTTTATGCTTTCTATGTCGATTTAATATCGTTCTTTGAACCTTAAAATTTTTCACTATAATAGTTTTTCTTCGCTATTCTTAAGCTGTATTGAAGTTATAAGAGATGCTGTGCAATTGCTTTAATGCGACTATGGACACGCATGTCTTCGGCGTTCTCTCAAAAGAACTTTAAATATTTGAAAGATTAAGTGAAGGCGTCCAGAGATAAGATGCAAAACACGTTGTCTGAGTTGTTTCGACTTTTAAAAGATTACGAGATAAGCATCGTGAGGCAACTGCACGATTTGTGTACAAGACAACAGGAGGTTTACTCTTCCAAGCAAAAGAACTTTGAGCTGACCTTGCTGTTGGAGATTTCTTTTAAAGATGGTCTGTTTAGTGGGTCATTAGGAAGCCAGGCTGTATTTAAATTTAGAAGAGATGCTGTGTGTTAAATTTATTGACGATTTGTTTTGGCTCCTCTATTTCCCCCTTCATTAACAGAGGATGAAGCTGTTAAATTAGACCTCTTTTTAATTTTCTTGAGTAGGGGCTTTATGCTTTTCCATGTGGATTTAATGTCGTTCTTTGAACCTTAAAATGTTTCACTATATTTTTTCTTGGCTATTCTTAACATATGATTTAGTTTATTTTTATACCTTTCATATATCAACTCATTCTTAAAGTTAGTCAGTAGAGATCTTAAATTATTGATCAGATATTAGATGTTTCAAAAGTACAAATTTTCTGACACTGCGATGTCAATGGTCACCTGCAGAGCGTAGCAGGTTACGAAGTCCAACAGTTATCGGAGTGTTTCACGATGATTTGTAAGAGTTACAAACCGCGTACAGTTTTATTTATAACTAGCAAAACCTAAGAAACCAGACAACACCTTGAGTTCATATATGGAGATGGAACTGTTGTCACTACAACTGAACTTTGCACACTCCAGTGAACATGCTGAGGAAATTTTATATTTTGCCAACTTACTTGCTGTTGGAGATTTCTTTCGAAGATGGCCTGCTTAGTGGGTCATTATCAAGCCAAGCTGTATTTGAAGTTGTAAGAGATGCTGTGTGTTAAATTTATTGACGATTTGTTTTAGTTCATCTATTTGCCCTTCATTAACAGAGAATGAAACTGGTAAATTAGATCTGTTTTTAGTTTTCTTGAGTACCTGCTTTATGCTTTCTATGTCGATTTAATATCGTTCTTTCAACCTTAAAATTTGTCACTGTAATATTTTTTCTTCGCTATTCTTAAGCTGTATTGAAGTTATAAGAGATGCTGTGCAATTGCTTTATGGCGACTATGGACATGCATGTCTTCGGCGTTCTCTCAAAAGAACTTTGACTATTTTAAAGAGCAAGTGAAGGCATCCAGAGATAAGATGCAAACCACGTTGTCTGAGTTGTTTCGACTTTTAAAAGATTACGAGACAAGCATCATGAAGCAACTGCACGATTTGTACAAGACAACAGGAGGTTTATTCTTCCAAACAAAAGAACTTTGAGCTGACCTTGCTGTTGGAGATTTCTTTTGAAGATGGCCTGCTTAGTGGGTGATTAGGAAGCCAAGCTGTGTTTGAAGTTATAAGAGATGCTGTGTGTTAAATTTATTGATGATTTGTTTTGGTGCATCTATTTCCCCTTCATTGACAGAAAATGAAGCTGTTAAATTAGACCTCTTTTTAATTTTCTTGAGTAGGGGCTTTATGCTTTTGCATGTGGATTTATTGTCGTTCTTTTAACCTTAATTTTTCACTATATTTTTTCTTGGCTATTCTTAACATATGATTTAGTTTATTTTTATACCTTTCATATATCAACTCATTCTTAATGTTAGGCAGTAGAGATCTTAAATTATTGATCAGATATTAGATGTTTCAAAAGTACAAATTTTCTGACACTGCGATGGCAATGGTCACCTGCAGGGCGTAGCAGGTTATGAAGTCCAACAGTTATCGGAGTGTTTCGCGATGATTTGTAAGAGTTACAAACTGCGAACAGTTTTATTTATAACTAGCAAAACCTAAGAAACCAGACAACACCTTGAGTTCATATATGGAGATGGAACTGTTGTCACTACAACTGAACTTTGCACACTCCAGTGAACATGCTGAGGAAACTTTATATTTTGCCAACTTGCTGTTGGAGATTTCTTTCGAAGATGGCCTGCTTAGTGGGTCATTATCACGCCAAGCTGTATTTGAAGTTATAAGAGATGCTGTGTGTTAAATTTATTGACGATTTGTTTTAGTTCATCTATTTGCCCTTCATTAACAGAGAATGAAACTGGTAAATTAGACCTGTTTTTAGTTTTCTTGAGTACCTGCTTTATGTTTTCTATGTCGATTTAATATCGTTCTTTGAACCTTAAAATTTTTCACTATAATATTTTTTCTTCGCTATTCTTAAGCTGTATTGAAGTTATAAGAGATGCTGTGCAATTGCTTTAATGCGACTATGGACACGCATGTCTTCGGCGTTCTCTCAAAAGAACTTTAAATATTTTAAAGATTAAGTGAAGGCGTCCAGAGATAAGATGCAAACCACGTTGTCTGAGTTGTTTCGACTTTTAAAAGATTACGAGATAAGCATCGTGAGGCAACTGCACGATTTGTGTACAAGACAACAGGAGGTTTACTCTTCCAAGCAAAAGAACTTTGAGCTGACCTTGCTGTTGGAGATTTCTTTTAAAGATGGTCTGTTTAGTGGGTGATTAGGAAGCCAAGCTGTATTTCAAGTTAGAAGAGATGCTGTGTGTTAAATTTACTGACGATTTGTTTTGGCTCCTCTATTTCCCCCTTCATTAACAGAGGATGAAGCTGTTAAATTAGACCTCTTTTTAATTTTCTTGAGTAGGGGCTTTATGCTTTTCCATGTGGATTTAATGTCGTTCTTTGAACCTTAATTTTTCACTATAATATTTTTTCTTGGCTATTATTAATATATGATTTAGTTTATTTTTATACCTTTTATATCTCAACTCATTCTTAATGTTAGGCAGTAGTGATCATGGAAAATCATGCCTGCAGACCCTTCCAAATATGCCCTTCTCATCAAAAAGTTTATTTTTTCCTTTTGAGTGAAGAGATGGAAGCACCTCCCCCACATGAAATTTGTTGCAGTCCTATAAGGAGTATCAATTAACTCCGGCACTAGAGTCCGGTGTTAAAAGCACGAGTAAGACTGGCAGACTAATTTGATGACTGTACCTTTCACCATGTTTTATGCTTGTAAAGTCCTTTTGGAAAATCATGCCTGCAGACCCTTCCAAATATGCCCTTCTCATCAAAAAGTTTATTTTTTCCTATTGTGTAGTTCCAGAAATTATCCAGCCCCCCCCCACGGAGGGAATCCTCTTAAAGACCTTCCACCCCCCAGGAAAATACATTTCCTGGGGGTCTTTTTTAACCACCCCACCCCCCGGAATTTCCTTAACCCCCTGGAAATTTTTTTGATTCTTCAAAATTAAGGATAAGATAGACATAAGACGCGTTACACAACAGTACTGATTGTATTCGATCCTTGTGTTTACATTATATGACTCTATACGTTAAAGTTTGTACATAAAACTAACAACAGTTGTATCGTTCAAGTTCCTACTCCAGGTTTCTGTGTTTTACCTCGCAAATTGTTCTCTTTCCAAGCAGTTACGGCCGAAATATTCGAAATACTCACTGAACGTGTGCTCCCAACCAATGAAATGCGATGGATCCCACGCTTTAATTTACATAACAATATTCAAATCAATTTCAGGGAGTCACGCAACCGGATCAAAACAATTTTCGAACCCTTGATTTTTCGAACCTCCTGATTATTTGAACCAAATTGTTTCCCTTGGACCTGTAACACTGAAATTCTCCAATAACTCGGACCAATTTTCGTTTCCGTTGAAAGGTTCGAAAAATCAGGCTCCACTGTATACATATTTGGAACGGGAACTGGAAAAACATTGTATTTCATGCTGTCAACTTTTGTTTCTGCACATAATTTCGTCGACGGCTCCTTGGGCGCATTTTAAATGAGAACTACAGTATTATTTTACGAACTTCAAGAACGCCGTAAACGTGAACAGAAACTTTGGTAAGTTACTGTGCCGAACGAATTATGCCGTCAGCGATAGCACTTGTTGCATCAAGAGTGTACACGGCTTTGTCTTTAAAATGCCAAATAGAAAGAGTGTCCTCCTCGTCGAAGTGTTGCACTTCTCCCCGATACCAGCCTGGCTTCCAGTCTGTTTCTTTCAGATCGTTCTCAGTCCACAGGACGTCCACTACTTTCCCAACAGTAGCAATCGTTTCTCGTTTGCTGCTCCGCTCTTGCTCTGCAGACTCTTTGAATTTGGCGGGCGCTGCCCTCTCTCTTCCCGAACGTCTAGTAGTGAAGCCTGATTGAAGCCTCGACATGACTTTGATACCCGACCGCGTGGGGCTTGGTAACGAACTTACGAGTCGACCATGTTGACATTTCGCTTATGCTTACAGCAGTTTATAAGGCTAAAAATGCAACAATTAACCTACAAATTTCTAAAAAACTAAGAAAAATGAAGTGAACTGAAACTTTACTGGAGGAATTGAACAATCTATCGTACGATAAGGTCAGTATTGCGGCCCTCTTACGTTCGATGCATCGACCCTCTGGAAAACTATAACGCTGCATTGACCCCCCCACCCCTCGGAAATATATGCCAATCGGACCCCCCCACCCCTCGAAATTTATCGATCCCTCCGTGGGGGGGGCTGGATAATTTCTGGAACTACACATTGAGCGAAAAGATGGAAGCACCTCCCCCACATGAAATTGGTTGCAGTCCTATAAGGAGTATCAATTAACTCCGACACTAGAGTCCGGTGTTAAAAGCACGAGTACAACTGGCAGACTAATTTGATGACTGTACCTTTCACCATGTTTTATGCTTGTAAAGTCCTTTGGAAAATCATGCCTGCAGACCCTTCCAAATATGCCCTTCTCATCAAAAAGTTTATTTTTTCCTATTGAGCGAAAAGATGGAAGCACCTCCCCACATGAAATTGGTTGCAGTCCTATAAGGAGTATCAATTGCATATCATTAAATCATTACTGTTCTTGCATTTATCTACATACCAAATGGCATACAACATTATTAAAAAGGTGCCAAAACCAGTAACAAAATGTAGATATCACGTGCATACAATTGTGCATACATTTTTGTGTTTTCCCATGACTTTCTTGGTAATTGTTAACAAAGTTGTCAACATATTCTTGGTCTCCAAAAAAAAAAACAGATTTTCATGCTTTGGTGTGCCCATTCCTTGTCCCTGAGCTTTCTTCCTGGCCAGACCAAAACATGCATCCATGCTTTCAGTGAGCACTCCCTCAGCCTGAAAGAAGTAGAAAAATGTAGTAGTAAAGAATTGATAATTAATTTCAAACAAGACTGGTGTTGCCAGTGAGCTCATTGGGCAGGATCGAGACCAGAAGAAACTAAATTGGAAAGTAGGGACAAGAGCGAAACTCCCAAAAGAGAGTTTCAGTTTCTCACCAGAAATATATCACACAATATAGATAACTTGACTTTCACACCTTGCTCAAATGAAACCTATTGGTATAAGTTGTCATTACAACACTCATACACTTGCTTCTTAAAGGTTGAGCGACTCTGCATTTTGGGCTTTGCATTTAGCCAGCAAGAAAAGAGTAATGTGTGACTTATGTTTTCATGCACAGTCGATCCACGATAAGCTAGGCTTCGCTTCAATACTTATGTTTTTTTACTACATGCGTTTCTTCTATGAGGCTTTCGAGTATTCGCGCTCTGTGACAAATATAAATTGAAAGCGAGGAATGTAACATGAGACTTGTTTACAATATTATTGCAGTTTTGTTCACAGCGTGTTCAGTCATTTGTGACTAACAAACTCAGTGTTCAGGACTATTTCAATGTATTTGCTCGTGGCTGCGGTGACCTTAAAAACAGAGTTTGTTTTTGTTTTTGACTCACGGATATGCATAGCATATCTGGGAGTCATTGGTGTCTACAATCTGTCGATCACTCACTCACTCACTCACTCACTTGGTGTGTTAGCTTTTTCACACGGTTGCTAAGTCAGTATGTGTCTCACCATGGCGGTGAGACAGCTGAATGTTTGTCAAATTCTGCTATGAGCTGCCGCCAAGTTTAACAGAGCCTCAACAAAACCTGTCATTAACACTGCCACAGCTTTAGCTGCACTCATCCGGAGCTCTAATCACAGTAAAAGCAGGCAGATGTTAGCAACTGTAAACAATATCTTCTGGCATAACCTTTGCCCTGAGCAATGAGATGAATAGCAGTGCTTTGATGTCGGGCCTATGTTAGCGTAAACTGTAAATATAAGCAATGTCGCCGCCAAGCTCGCCTCGTTTCCTATAGCCTTTCGAAAGTTCTGATTCGGATTCCCTAAAGTTCGATTATACGATTGGCAGGCCATATTTGCGGTCAAGGTATTCATTGCACATATACGTATTTCACTTTGAAAGACGTGGAACTTTGACATCAAAAATTTGAAGGAAAGCTTTGTGTGCCCAAAATTTGTTGGAACTAAGTGATTAGCGGCAACAGAGTTATTTGCAATCCAGTAGGGGTAGCCATTAAATATAATTGAATCCATCAAACATTTGTAGTGTAGTGTAGTGTAGCTCGACTTGGTCAAATTCCGCCATGGCACAACTAATAACAACCAACAATGGCGGCCGTGCTCTTGGCCTTCAATTCGTTCATCGAAACATGCTCTGGAACATGTGAGAAACTAAACCTGTGAGGTAATGAACGGATACTTACCTTGCAGGGTACTTAGTCTTGGACTGTGGGAGTTTCCAGGCTTCGGTCTTACTGTTTTCTTGTTCAAACAAAGGAAAAGGTCTCGGTCAAGCGGAACGCATGGTCAATCTCATACATTCCTTTGGTGCGTCGCGTAGCAACCAGGCTTTGTTTGCCCCCCAATCAATATGGCGTCAGAACCGTGGAAGGGTCTATTTAACAAACACCTCATCAATAGAAAAACTGTAAAAATAATTGAACGTGAAGTTCTCCATCACTGCCAAGCCGTGTGCTCAAAACGTCTCCTGTGCCGTGGAAATGGAGCCATCCGGTTGGGCTTCCAGGCGTTAACCACCTTGCTCCAGGAGTCCGTTTCAGGTAGAGACGTTCCTCCTTTCAAAGGGTGGCACTAGAACAGTTAAGATGGGGAGAAACATTAACAAAGTAAGTCAAAAGACAAATACAACAGCAAAACTTCTAGACCGGTGGAAAAAGTCCATATAAAATGTCATAGTGTTGCAGTGTAGAAAACTGTACACAGAAGCGTTACTGATCAGAAATTAAACATGGGAACAGACCCTTCCACTGTTATAAAAATTCCCATTCGGCCTTCCTGAGACATCACTACTGAAGCGTAAATGTTGTGGTCTCCAATTGAAAACCGAGGGCTGTGTGTCCCACTCCCAGACTCACGAATCTCATCAAATCGAGGCACAGTCCACTCATACGAGCAGACAGGTCCTGGCTTGAGGGTTGTAGAACACCATTAGAAAGATGGAGAGAAATAAATTCAGTTCCTATCAGACAAGTTGAGCTATTTTACCCTCTGCAGTAGTTATGAAAATGTCCTCTTCTTTGGCGTCGCATACCGTACGTTATTTTATCTATTTTTATAAAGTGTGATGCAGCGAAATTCTAAGGCGTATGTTAACAGATAACAATGTACTGTCTAACTAAGCAATTACCGGAATGTTCTCCTAAACTACCATGAAACTACAATATTAAACATACATTCATGGTGTTGCACTCGTATGCCTGCCAGGTCCATTCGTTAACCAGCGAGTTCACGTGGTGTTGCCAATTAAGTTCAAAGTGATGCTCACTCTCTTCTCTTCTAAACAACGCATCGCACGTGGCTACCGGACATGATACAATTGCCCTTGGGCATGTTGTGCTAATATGGTGGTTGATCTTGTTCCTGCGGAGAGCCAAACACGCGGAGAAAAAGACAATACATCAGCATAGGTTACTATTTTTACTGAAAATTGGCAAACCAGAACATAAAAAAAAATCAAAATCACCGAGGGATTAGTTGCCCGCTGGCATCAGCGGCATTTCTGCATCCAAATGGGCATAGAACAGGCCTTCTTTTACACTGTAGTAAACTGTGCGTGCCCAGATCTACGGAAGGTATTGCGTATCCACAGTGCTGGCAGTTGACTAGCCTTCTTTGACACAACCGCTGGTGTTTGCCAAGCTGACTTCGAGGGAACGTCAATTCGCACCCTTCAAACTCACACTGCAAGCGCTTGCACATGCAGGTCTGAGTGTGGGTCTCTTGTCTCAAGAGGACCTTGCCGTGAGCAGCCATCTGTGCTAAATTAGCAGAAGACTGCAAGTTGACTCACCAACTGATTAAATGGCAAGATTCTCCTGAGATCTTGCACACTGAGTGGTTGTCTATCCATCGGGCAGGTAGTGTGCCCATGCAACTCACAGCATATGCGAATGCACTCAAGACAATAAATGGCTTCCCTGCAAGCCACCGTGTCACAAAGGACGTACTGGCTAAATACATTAACAAAAAATTAGAACAATCAGTGTCAAAACTTAAATAAAGTTTCTCGGAATTGATCATGTAGTACGCATAATCAGCCAAAAGCAAATATATGATCAAATCATACCATATGGGACAAATGTAGTTTGGATTGACTGGTTGCGCTACAAAAATTTCGGGTTGATGTCCAGAAGCCATGTTGCTAATGTTCGGGGTTCAGCAACTTCCATATAGTATTAATAATAAGGCTAATGTTACAAGAGTAAGGAGCGGCACGCTTTCAGAATTGTTGATTAAAAGCCACAATCCGCATAAACTGTAAATTGAAACAGACTTTTATTTGAGAATGTGGCATGGCCACGCACATCGTTTTAACACCAACTTGTAATCCTTCTGGCTGGAGAGATGTCGGAATCTCTTTAACGTTTCTCTCCGGAAAGTTACCAAACTGAGAACAAGTGTTTTCCTGAAACAAGTTTGCTGAGCCACACCCGTGTGGGCTAAAGAAGATGAAGGGGAGGCTTTACAACAAAGGATAGCGCACATCTTTAAAATGTCGCAGGTAATTGCTGAATTTGTCGAAGCATCTGTACATTTGGTCAACGAAATTGAAACTAATTTTCTTGCTGAAAAAACGTAAATGTACTGGATGGGTATTCGTCGAGGCTGGAAAAGGCTATTCTTAGCCTCCGTTGGATTGTTGCGGTAGTCGATGAAGCTGTGCTGCCTGGTAATGTGTAAACATTTTCTGAACAATTGAACATAGCGCTGGATCCGTTAACTGCACTTGGAGTCCGCATTTCAGAGCATTCAAGACAAATAGACAATGAAGCGTTCCGTTGCGAGCAAGAACAAGGAGCCACTGGCCAACCCCATTTCATCATCAGACAAGAACAGTTACTGTACCTGTGACAATTGTCATTTAAGTGGGTCGACATTGCTGAAATGCTGGGTGTTTCCGTAAGCACACTGAATCACCACCGAGAATAGGCACCACGGATGAAGGAGCAACAAGATTTTCCGACATTTCAGAAGATAATCTGGACAACACTATCAGAGATACCATTTGAGGCCAACCATTTAGTGGACTTCGACTAATCCGTGGCGAGCTGGAAGCTCGAGGACTACACATTCAACGGGAAAGAGTTCGAAGTTCTATGCACCGCGTGGACAGTCTAAACGTGCGTGCCCGTCTATGTCAAGTTGTCCAGCGAAGAACGTACTCCGTTCCCTCCCCAAATTCGTTGTGGCACATAGATGGAAATTACAAACTGATCCGATGGAAAATTATTGTCCATGGAGGAATCGATGGCTTCTCCCGTCTATGCATCTACTTGAAGTGTTTTTCGAACAATCGAGCTAGCACCATGGAGACCTACTTTCGTGAAGCAGTGACCGAGTTTGGTTGGCCATCAAGGGTGCGATCAGACAAAGGAATGGAGAACATTGAAGTCCCAAAGCAAATGGTCGCTCGACATGGAATGGACCGGGGAAGTCATATCGCTGGAAGTTCAGTCCACAATCAGCGAATAGAGAGACTATGGAGGGACTACTTTCGTTTTGTGGGGGTAAATTATCACAATCTGTTCTATTTTCTGGAAGATTGTGTTAACCACGACAATGATATTGATTTGTACTGCCTTCATTTTGTGTTTCTTGAGTGTCTGAACCATTCCCTGAATGTGTTCAAGCGCTCCTGGAACAATCACAAAGTGATGACAGAGTGCAACTACACCCCTCAACAATTATATTTGAGGGATATGCTGGAGAAAATCGGGGGACAAGACATTAACGTGTGGGATGCTTTCATGACACAAGAAGCGGCCGATACAGTAAATGAAGAGCATTTTGGAGTAGATCCAGAAGGACCAACACCGGAAATACAAACTGAAAACAATGTCAGCGTAACTGACATTCCTTGTCCCTTAAATGAAAGTCAAGCGGTACAATTAAGGTCCCACCTTGCTAACCTCGAGCCTTGCCCGAATCATGGTATTTCACTGTTTTTAACTGCCAAAGATTTTGTGCAGCACTCACACAATTAAATAAACCCTGAGATGTAAATGATCGAATGACAACTTATACCTCATGTACTAAGATATGTTACTAATAAAGCCTACGGTGTCTGGAAAAAATGCACAGAGCAATTACAAACAAAATATTTCTGTAGTCATATTATGGTTATAAAAAATAAACATATTTACATAAGGCCTTCAAATAGGCAATATTATTTCACTTATTTTGCTGAGATGGGTCAAAATGTGACTGATATTTTAAAAATGTTTTTATTTTTATTTCTCTATTTTAATAAGAAACAACACTATTGCGCATATGTTTGTGGACATTTTCTCGATTCCTAAATCTGATACAAAATTTGTGACATATACTCCAAAGCCGAGACAGGAACTCTGAAAAAAAAACAAACAAACAAACAAGACACAATAACAAAATTTTC
Organism: Plumapathes pennacea; assembly: GCA_964036295.1. Taxonomy (NCBI): domain Eukaryota; kingdom Metazoa; phylum Cnidaria; class Anthozoa; order Antipatharia; family Myriopathidae; genus Plumapathes; species Plumapathes pennacea. Next base: position 23,585,914 of record OZ038463.1, on the reverse strand, counting down.
TTTTGCCAAACTTTACCAAAGTTACCTTGGCTGGGCTTTGCGCTCTTAATGTCAGTATTTTGATATTTTTTTCTTATCAAAATTTCTGAGTTTGTCAAACATGTTGGGTCGACTTTTTAAACAAATCCTAACTTAGACCTGGTTTATTGCTAAATTGAAGTTTAGACAGACACTATAAAACAGGGTTAGCCAAACGGAAAATTGCATTTTTAGAACATGGATCAAAGTCAGTTTGTAAAGACGACGTTTAGCTGTTGTCCGTTAAGCATGGCTATTGTTTTAATCTTGTTTAGACCAGGACTCGTACACAAACGTACTGCCTTCAACACTTGAATGTACATGTGAAACATCTAATAATGACTCGTGAGTCGATAAAAAAGAATTCGAAGAAATTAGCAATGAAAGTTCGCTCTCACTCGAAGACATTTGCAAAGAAATGTTTGTGAAGTCCGCGTCTTGTTGGTAAGATGACGTCAGAGTGGTAAACCGCTGGCCCGAAATATTTATTCACGGCCAACATGGCGGACAGGCGTTTTGGCCTCCTTTGAATTAATATATCTCGAGAGTCTTACATCTGAAAAAAAAGTTTTTGGGACATTTTGCTATTCATACCATACACTTTCATTTAAAGTGGTTAAAATAGTATTTCAAAGTGGTCCGATTTTGGTCAAAGTACCCCTTTAAAAATTGCCAACAGCTGGCGCGTGTATTTGCGAAGCCAAACAAAACAAAGGGGCGTGTTTTCTTTCCTGAGGACGATTCCGATTCTGTTTGCGAGAAAACAAAGTTCTTGAGAGACACTTGTGAATTGTAACGCAATTGAAAAAAATTGTGACAAATTATTGTATGCATGTTATAAACAAGTAATCGCACGATTTCTTGTGCAATTTTGGAATAAATAAGCCTCGTAAATTTTTCAAAGACCATGAATTGCACTCGCTCACTCCAAATTTATCCATTTGGAAAAGAATAGTTTCCACTTTGCCCTTCTCTTCCCAAGACAAACATGAATAGTTCCCCTTGGTTGAGTTATGTGAAGATGGAGCTGGATGACATTGGTTTGCTGCAGCAGCTAGTGGGGTGGTTTGACTAATTGAGATGGGTGGTGACACAGTGGGAGAATTTGATGAAATTTCTTGCAGTGGAGTTGATTTCCTTGAGGGAGGGGTTGCCAGAGGAGCCTGAAATTTTAATTTGTAATTAATTTCACCGTCAGGGCTCTTCAGTCCCAAAGAAGATAGCTCTAGCCCATATTGTTCTGCAAAATGCAGGGCCTTCTGAGTTCGTGTCTTAAGCTCCTTAAGCTTGCGACTCTTTGCTTGCCTGGACTTGAGCTCATATATGGGCGTTCCCTTTGTACCATTCGTTTCCTGCCTTTCAAGTTTCCTCATGTAGTTTTTGAGTAGTTGATTTTCCTCTACTGACTCATTTGAATCTCTCCTGACATCTTTAGATATAGCTCTTCTTTCTCTTTCTCAAGGTTTTCATACTTCACTTTCCAACTTGCTATTTCTCTCGATAAAGTTTGAACTGTAGACTGAGCCACATTTAATTCATTTTCCCATTTCTCAGCAGTGATGTCTCCAACTTTGAGGGGTAGTGCTGTAAAATCCTTGTTAAAATTTTCTCTTGCTTGTCTTGATACTTTTCTGTATTCAGCCGTAATCAAACAATATCTTATTGCAATCAGTTTTATTATCCTGTCACTTGTGTTTGAAATTTTGAAGGCCTATCCTGGAATTGCACTGTTCAACACATCTATTCTTTCCTTTCCATCACCAACTCCACTGAGAGCAAGTAGTAACGACTTCTTTACTTTTAGCCAACAAAACACTTCCTCTGAGCTCTTTTCTCTTTCTTGTCTGATGCACGTGAGTTGTCTGTTTGGGGTTTCACAAAAGCCCAGAAAGTCATAGCCAATCTTGATTGTTGATGCCTCTGCCATTAAATGCCACTAAACTAGCTCCTTAAATGATTTTAAGGCCAGATGGGTATTAAGTACACAGGCAGACGAAGATGATGTATTCCTTTGCGTTTTACATAATATATTATACTTATATACAACAAGAGTCAAAGATATGAAACTGTCCTTCTATTTAGCAATGGAAAATACATATATTGCCGCCAAAATTGCAGTCATTCCCAGGTCTCGACGGAGATAGAAGGCTGCACTGATTTCTGGGTTATATTCAAAATGGCTGAACGAAGCGATGAAGAGAAAGTTGAGTTGCTTGGGTTCTTATCGTCAAGTTTGCCCTATGAGCGTCACATGCATTATCTCAGAAAGTCACCTATGTTCACAACGAAAAACCACAGGAACTATAGCATGGATCGAGCTTATTTTTGGCATTATATGAGAACTTGATGTGATGTTTGATTTAACATCGATAACCGAAAGGTTGACAATGCTGCGAGCGCAACCGAACTTCGCAAAGGAACACATGTTAAGGAGATTATTGTGTAATAATGGCGGCTGTATGGAGAAATAGCCAGGATTTTCAAGGCTGAAAACCGCAAGAGTTACGTTCAGCAGTGTGCCGTAAACTTCGCAGTCATGAAAGTAACATGAGGAACTTAGGTTGGCCAGAAAAAGGTGTGATAATCCCCTTCAGCGGAATTAGAATCCAGCCAAACGAATTAAGTTTGTGACGTTGATGGTGATTGGTTCATATTACCACGTGCTAAGCGATGACGTAATTGACTTCGCTAAACTCAAGATGTGGCCAGTGAATTGCTCATTACTTGTGTGTAAAAGTTAACTGCATCCCATCCAAACTCAACACCATTTGGCTCTGTGGAATAGGCACGGATAAACTGGATTTTAGGGAAAAATTTTGGCTCGCGTTCACTGCGGAAGCTTTGACAATAGCCGTAAACAAATGTTTGATTTATACCGCTGGGGATTGCTAATATCTCTGTTGCCGATAAGTATTTAGTCCCGACGAAACTTTCTATGGTGACACGAAATACTTTTGGGAAGATAACGGCAAAAATAGAAACCAAAGCTACGGTGAGCTTTGGCCATAAAACAATGACGCTTCATGCTTTACTCTGTACATGACATCTGTTGCCTCGTAAAATTCTTCTGCATATCATACATTGCCTGTTGAAGTGTTTCTTTTATCCGATCTTGTAGCCTTTGTTTTGCAATGTTCATTAAATACCAGAAATGAAAAATACACCGATTGAGTTTGCAGTCACAAGTGGACTGAACACACTGAACAAAACCGCAATAATATTGTAAACATCTCTCGTGTGACATTCCTCGCTTTTAATCTTATATTTGTTACAGAGCATGCATACTTGAAAGCCTGATAGAAGAAACGTACTGAGTTAACTAGACTGGCGTTGCCAGTGAGCTCGCGGCGTGAGTTGCGTCGAGACCAGCTGAATATACTAAAATGGAAAGTAGGGACAAGAGTGGAACTCCCAAGAGAGACTTCCAGTTTCTCACCAGAAAAATATCACACAGTATAGAGAACTTGGCTGTTGACACCTTGCTCAAATGAAACCTGATTAAACTGTAAATTATCATTACAACACTCATACACTTGCTTCTTAAAGGAGAGCGACCCTGAATTTTGAGAATCCGTTACATATCTTTTTATGCGCAATCGATTTTTGACAGTTTGACCTCGAATCTTATTTCTAACCAGAGGCCACGATTAATCCAGCCTTCGCTTCAATACTTTTGTGTTTTCTTTTATTAACTGAATACGTTTCTTCTATCAGGCTTTCTAATATTCGTGTTCTGTAACAAATATAAAATTGAAAGCGAGGAATATAACACGACAATATTGTTTTACATTATTATTGCGGTTTTGTTCACAGTCATTTGTGACTGCAAACTTAATGCTCAGGACTATTTCGGTGTATTTTTCATATCTGGTATACAATGACCATTGCGAAACAAAGGCTACATGATCGAATGAAAGAAACATTTCAACAGGTAATGTACGATAAGCAAAAGAATGTTATGAGGCAACAGATGTCATGCACAGAGTAAAGCATAAGTCGTCATTGTTTTGCGGCTAAAGCTCATCGTAGCTTTGGTTTCCGTTTTCGGCCTGTTATCTTCCCAGAAGTATTTCGTGCTGCCACAGAAAGTTTCGTCGGGATTAAATTTTTAGCGGCGACAGAGAAATTTGCAATCCCCGAGCGGTATCCATCAAACATTTGTTTACGGCTATTCTCAAAGCTTCAGTGGTGAACTTAAGAACACAAGCCATAATCATTCCCTAAAATCCAGTTTACCCGTACATGTTCCACAGAGCCCAATGGTTTCGAGTTTGGATAGGATGCAGTTAACTTTTACACGCAAGTAACGAGCAATATTCACTGGCCACATCTCAAGTTGTTTAGCGAAGTCAATTACATACATTACATACATATTTTTATTGATGCTCCCCTCAAGGGGCTTTTTTGTAACAATTTGGCTTCGCCACATTACTGTGGAGTACAGGCACTGAGAGTGGTCAGTGCCAGAAATTTTTTTACGTCCTCAGTGGTTCTTTTACCTCCCCCTGTAATCAAGTATAGAAGTATAGGGAGACGGTACCGCCATTTTACGTAGTCATTCGAGCCACGTCAAGATCTTACCATTTGCTGATAAAAACAAAGGCAGCATCTTCTCCTTAGTTATTGTAAGACCCCGAGTGCTGGTACGGCTGGGGTTCGAACCCGCGACATCCCGCACGAAAGACCGGCACTCAACCAACTGAGCCAACCGGGCGGCCATTTACGTCTTCGCATATCAGGTGATAATATGAACCAATCACCGTGTGCTGATTCTCGACCCAGAAAAAGGAAAACAAAAAAAAACCTCCATTTTTAAGCTCGCCGCAGCTGCGCTGTCCGCGAGCAATAAAAGAAAACACATAAGTAGTGAAGCGAAGGCTGGATTAACCATGGCCTCTGATTAGAAATGAGTCGAGGTCAAACTGTCATAATCGATTGTGCATAAAAAGATATGTCACCCATTCTCAAGATGCAGGGTCACTCAACCTTTAAGAAGCAAGTGTATGAGTGTTGTAATAATAATTTTAGTTTAATCAAGGTGTCAAAAGAGCAAGGTGTCAAAAGCCAAGTTCTCTATACTGTGTGATATTTTTATGGTGAGAAACTGGAAGTCTCTTGGGAGTTCGCTCTTGTCCCCTACTTTCCATTTTATATTCTGGTCTCGACCCAACTCATGCCGCGAGCTCACTGGCAAGGCCAGTCTAGTTATCAGACAAATCATTGTCTGCTTCTCATGAGTTGTTACAGTATATTCCCTGGCATATTTTATAAATACAGTGTCTGACCAATAATGTTTCTCAGATTACCTTTTCCCAAGAACATCTGGCACTTTGGGAGGGTGTAGCTCATGCATTTCCATCTTTCACCCACTGCTTGTTACAATACAATACAATACTTTATTTACCCACGTTACACTTAGGAGCTTCAATGAAACTCGTTCAAACGTGAACTGAAAATATAATCTAAAACTTATACTTGCCTGAACCCTACCTCTCACTTAAAATAAATTGAACAGTATTTAATATCTATGTTTTAATAATAATTAAAGTTAGGACAACCTAATTAGCCATGTATGTTATTGTTAAAAATATCACACTTTTAAAAACTTTGCCTAGTAAATGTAAACCGTCATATAATGTTAAGAAGTATTGAAGGAAAAACCTAGACGGCTTATGTCAGCAGACTACCTTTAGCCGCATATAGTACAGCTACATGTAACCCCTGCTTCAAGGTCAACATTGATGAAAGTGCTCCGGAAAGTCTTGACGTTCGGGGATTCCCTTGCAGCTGCTGGTAAATTATTCCAAAATCTACTAGTTAAATAAGTAAAAGACTTGTGTTCCCATTCTAACTTGAAACGTGGCTGAGCTAATTTTGAGTTAATAAAAGAAAACACATAAGTAGTGAAGCGAAAAAGTAAACTGCATCCCATTCAAACTCAACGCCATTTGGCTCTGTGGAATATGCACGGATAAACTGGATTTTAGGAAAAGATTTTGGCTCGCGTTCACCACACAAGCTTTGAGAATAGCCGTAAACAAATGTTTGATGGTACTTCTGGGGTATTGCAAATATCTCTGTTGCCGATAAGTATTTAGTCCCGACGAAACTTTCTGTGGCGACACGAAATACTTTTGGGAAGATAACAGGGCGAAAGCAGAAACCAAAGCTACGGTGAGCTTTAGCCGTAAAACAATGACGCTTTATGCTTTACTCTGTACATGACATCTGTTGCCTCAAAATTATTCTGCGTATCGTACATTGCCTGTTGAAGTGTTTCTTTCATTCGATCATGTAGTTTTTGTTTTGCAATGGTCATTGAATACCAGAAATGAAAAATACACCGAAATAATTCTGAGGATTGAGTTTGCAGTCACAAATGGACTGAACACACTGTGAACAAAAGTGCAATAATATTGTAAACATCTCTCGTGTGACATTCCTCGCTTTCAATTTTATATTTGTTACAGAGCACGAATACTCGAAAGCCTGATAGAAGAATAACAAAAGAAAACACATAAGTAGTGAAGCGAAGGCTGGATTAATCGTGGCCTCTGATTAGAAATATGAGTCAAGGTCAAACTGTCATAATCGATTGTGCATAAAAAGATATGTCACGCATTCTCAAGATGCAGGGTCGCTCAACCTTTAAGAAGCATGTGTATGAGTGTTGTAATAATAATTTTTGGTTTAATCAAGGTGTCATAAGAGCAATTAAAAGGTGTCAAAAGCCAAGTTCTCTATACTGTGTGATATTTTTATGGTGAGAAATTGGAAACTCTCTCTTGGGAGTTCCGCTCTTGTCCCCTACTTTCCATTTTATATTCTGGTGTCGACCCAACTCACGCCGCGAGCTCACTGGCAAGGCCAGTCTAGTTTACAATATTATTGCGGTTTTGTTCACAGCGTGTTCAGTCCATTTGTGACTGCAAACTCAATGCTCAGGACTATTTTGGTGTATTTTTCATTTCTAGTATACACACAGGCAGCCCAGGCTCCGAGGGTCTGTCTGTCTGTCACACAGGGATATGTGATACCTTTGTTATTATGAAAGAACATGACCTTTTGCAATTATAAAGAAATGTATGGGGATTTTGGTCATTCGCTGAACGGCGGTCTTCGGCAACAATTGAACTTAAAAACTGGCTAAATATGTTTAGTTGCACATCATCTTACCTCTCTCCAAATGTCAGGTTGCTGCGCTCGCTGGAACTGGTAAAAATTTTGGGGGGAAATTCTAACATCTCTTATGCACAATTGCATTCAACTCTTCTACATTCGACATTTCTAATCAGAGGCCACGATCAATCCAGCCTTCGCTTCAATACTTGTGTGTTTTCTTGTATTAACTGAATGCTCTATCAGGCTTTCGAGTATTCGTGCTTTGTAACAAATATAAAATTGAAAGCAAGGAATGCAACAAGGATCATGTTTAAAATATTATTGCGGTTTTGTTCAGTGTGTTCAGTCCATTTGCAAACTTAATACTCAGGACTATTTCGGTGTATTTTTCATTTCTGGTATACAATTACCATTGCAAAACAAAGGCTACATGATCGAATGAAAGAAACATTTCAACAGGCAATGTACATAAGCAAAAGAATTTTAAGAGGCAACAGATGTCATGTACAGAGTGAAGCATAAATCGCCACTGTTTTGCGGCTAAAGCTCATCGTAGCTTTGGTATCCGTTTTCAGCTTGTTTTCTTCCCAGAAGTATTTTTGTGTCGCCACAGAAAGTTTCGTCTGGACTAAATATTTAGCGGCTACCGAGATATTTGCAATCCCCCAGCAGTATCCATCAAACATCTGTTTACGGCTATTCTCAAAGCTTCTGCAGTGAACTAAAGAACGGAAGCCAAAATCGTTCCCTAACATCCAGTTTATCAGGGCGTGCTCGGCACAAACCCAAACTGTGTTGAGTTTGGATTAAATGCAGTTAACTTTTACACACAAGTACTGAGCAATTCAAAGCCACACTCGAGTTGTTTAACAAAGTCAATTACGTCATTGCATATCATGTGATAATCTGAACTAATCACCGTGTGCTGATTCTCGACCGACAAAAAGGAAAAGAATAAAATTTGCGTTTTTAAGCTCTTGTTGGGCCCCAGGCCCCCTCAAGCAAAAAGCCAACAACCTCTAACAAATAAGTAACTAACAAAACCTTGTGTCAGAAGGGAACACAGAAAAAATACTTGGCTCTGAGCATGTTGTCCACTTGAGCACAATACATTCTAAATTTTAAGAAAACACCCAGATATAATTTTTCTTGGGGTTACTTGACAGAGTACACAGGCCAGTGTCCTTGAGAACATTTTCCTTTGGCATTCTTGTTAGAGAGATCACCATCGAGTTCATTTTTGGTTCCTGACAGTCTTACACTTTCATGGTGCCAGTGACTTGGTATATGAGGATCCTTTAACTGCACAGGAGTTGACTTCTCAGCCTGATTTCTTCACTTGAACATTTCCTTTACCGTGATCTTTTTGGAGATTAAAACACATATTTAGGATTTTGTCTTCACCACATATTGTTGCAATTTATTGTACAGTACTTACCTATAAACAACACAGAAATTGAACTTTAGCCTGCGTAGCGGCCTCGAGGGACTGGGAACTAGCCTCGAGGGACTGGGAACTAGGAGGGGAGGGAAGGCCTGCCTGGAATACATTATAAATTCCATATCAACCTCCAATCACCATGGGGGGTCGATCTATTTTTTTCTAATCAATGAAATGCGCGCCGGTCAAGAACATGACAGCTGTGAAACTCACCTGTAGCTTCGCCTCGCGCGTTGTCAAAACAATGTTGGAGGCAACTCCGAGAAAAAGCTCCAAGAAACTAATTCCTAAACCTCCAAAGGTAAGCGATTTTTGCCGTCTATGTAAAGTTAAATTTAAGAAAGACGATTCTACAGAAAACCTTTTTAAGCCGTCCAAACGAAAGCAGTGTTTTGTACTGATTTTAGCGGAGGTTTGTGCTCGCGTTGGAATTGAAGTCGAAAACTCTGCCAAGGTATCAGATTCAGTTTGCCGTCCTTGTGGCAGGAAAATTCGAAACGCTGTCACGAATTATTCATTTGTTAAAGTGCACATAAGCCTTCAGAGGATACATTTTTATACGAAATTAGGAAGTAATCTAAGCAACTTATGCCCAAAAGAAAGCCTTTCCGAAGCATTCTTATATTTTTTTCACGCGTTTGAAATCGGAAATATAAAATTCAGACCGCGCAATGTAGGAGACTGGGACCTGTGACGTCAGAGGAGTGGCGCGTTTCGGCTCGGCACCTCTTCATAGCTCTTATTTATCAGGTTTGTGTACGCTTTTCTCGCTGTTTACCCGTGTTTTTGGACTCGTACGGCAATGGCGAGCTCTAGAAGCGATGAAGAAAGCGGTATATCTGATATCTGAACTATATTACATTGATTCCTCGTGTATACTGTACGATATCCACTATGAAGTCCAACCCGTGCGCTGACAAGAGCTACTTGCTGACCAAGAATGGCATGAAGCGTAACAGAAAGGAAAGGGAGGGAAAAGAACAAGAACCATAACACTGCAAGATCACTTGGAAGAACATTTTGGAGCCAGTAGTTGGTAAGCGTAAAATATGTCTGAGTTTTGGATTTGTTTACGTGGTACATCTGTAATTGCTTCTCTGTGTTTTACTCATATTTTAGGTGTTCGTGTGGGAATTGCAATGTTGATGTGCTACGGTAGCATCGGCATTCACAAACATTGAGATGCGGATGCGGATGTCTCACGATAACTCTCGCTCAGGATTTCGACTGAGAGCAGTTGCGTAATTCATCACAGCAGTTGACCACGGATTTATATTTGACTTCAAGAGAGCGCGGCTCTTCTGGAAACTCCTGGAATGTACAAAAACAGTCATTCTAAACTTCCCTGTACGGATACACAATAAAGTATTACACTTTAACTGCGGTTTATGGCACCCTTCTTCACCGTTTGGAGGATTTTGCTTTCGCCGCGGTGGATTAACAGGCGACTGTCAACAGTCAGAACGACTCCTTTCGGAGTTTGCCAAAAATTTCCAACTTTTGCGGCCGCCGTCTAACTTCGGCGATGTGGAAACCAAGTTGTTTGAGTAAATATGTGCCGCAAATCCGGCACATGGTCGACTATAGCCCTAGAAAAATCTAGCCGAAAAACCATCTTTTGCTCGGTTTCAAACATGAATTGCAGTGTCGCAGTGTTGACCTCATCGACATAAACCTCCGGCGAACGCGATGGTTTGCTCATTTGATATTCGATACCTACGATAGAAAAGGTAACAAACTTCCCACAGCTGAATATATTTTGGATTAAATATTATTTCTTTCTACCCGTCGACAAACTGTGGGACCCGACGGTTACTCGGTCAATCTTTCCCCTTCTTATCAACTTCGTACTACAATACCGAGATTGTCCTTTACCAGGTCCAAGTCGAGATTGTCCAATTTGTTATTGTCAATTCCCTGCAATGTCAAAATCATCTGGTTTGAAATAAGCTGAGCAGAACCGGAATTGATCGTCAGCTCCCATTTCACACGTTTGGCCTTGACAAACTGGACCATTTCTCTTTCACTTCCTCGCTTCACCTCTTTGGTCATTCGGAAACTGAATCATATAAAATGCGAATCCTTGCTTATGATCTGGCTCCCAGGAGCAGCCTCCAACAACACATCTACAAGGCATTTCGGAGTAAAACCGGTGAAAACTCTGTTCGGACGAGTCGAGACGCCACTCCTCTGATGTCACAGCCCAGGCCCTTGATCAATCATCTTACGCAGACAAAATCTAAACCGGAAGTCAAAATGGCACTTTTTCGCATGTTTACCGGACGAAAAAAATAATAAGAACGCTTCGGAAGGGCTTTCTTTTGGGCATAAGTTGCCTAGATTACTTCCTAATTTCGTATAAAAATGTATCCTCTGAAGGCTTATGTGCACTTTAATTGTAACATAACGAACGTCTCAGCTGTACAACAGGAACAGGTCCAGGAATCGCCCGAAAGACTGAAGCGATCGCTTCCTACGACGATAACACCGGACCGTTGTCCGTCAAAAAGTGCGAAAACTGTGGCTTCGAGGGCTGAAACAGCGCCGAAGGTTTTGGGTGCATCGAATTCTAGAGACAACTCGACTAAACGGAGCAAGTCTTCGAAAGAACTCTTCGGTGAAGCTTCGTCGTCTTCCAGCGGCCTTATACATGTCGACTTATATAAGGAAAATGCTGGGGATACGCTTACTCTGGATGATCGACTGAATAATCGCCTAGACCTGAACGATTTATTACCAGAACCGTGTGATAGCTCTGACGCAAGCTCTGACGAGAGGAAAAGAAGCGAGGTTCGTGTAATCATTTGTTATCCAAATGGCGACACTGCGGTACGGCAGTGATTTGACACTTTAACCAACTCTCTGATCAGGGCTTTGGCTCTAAAGAACTGGAAAACTGCAGCGAACATAGTTTTCAAACACCAGGATGTTGTGCAATATATACCCGACGCCTTGAGAAGAGGAGTAGATTTAGAATTTAAGGGTCTGAGCACTTGCTGTGGTCTCAAAGCGACTTCTCCCGAGGAAGTTAGCTTATTTAACAACGAAGGTTTCGTTGACGAACTCAAATTGAAATGCCCTCTGTGGTACGGAAGTGTAAAGGGAGCATGTGGAATTTTAAAGAAGAACGATAGTGATTCAGGCACCAATATTGAGAACTCTAAGGTAAAGCGGGCTACAAACGTTATGGCTGTCTCAACATCTGTTTTGGCAAGGTTCAGGAATCCATGTCTATCTGCTCTTGCCTATAGAATTTCAATGGTGTTGTTTCATGGTGGGCTGAGTTACTTTGACACCAAACGTCTAAACCACCTGGGAATCTGTATGTCACCAGATGCTTCTGTGCTATTCCAGAAAAAAATGACAGCCACCACAGATTCTAAAGTAACCATATGGAAGACATGCATTGAAGAGGTTCTGTCTGGCATCTTATTACTGAATGAAGTAAAGGAGCACCAGATGCCGGAAGCACCTGCAAGTGCAGGGAGGCCTCACCAGACGTTAACTTTATTGAGGAAGTGATACTAACCTACAAACATTATTCCAAGACTACATTCCAGTTTTGCCAAAAGCTCCTGGAAAAGGCCAGAGTCTCGACAGACAACTCTCGTCTCACCATGCAGGTTGTGGATGCTGTTCTCCATATGCTTAAAACAGAAAAGCTTCCCCGTTTTAGGTAAGGCTTATAATATGGCTCACTTGCAAGTTTGTATAGAAAAAAAAGTTTATAGCAGCCATGTGTAATACATTTTAAAAGTAAAAAGAAAAATTCCACAACGTAGTGGGAATATTACACTGTACTTTCTGTTGACTAGAGAATGTTTTTTTCCAGGATTGTTGGAGACAACATTGACTATTACATACAAGCACGTTTCCAGACAAACGACCATACAAACCAGAGCATCCACTGAACTCAGCAGTATGCTGTGTTGGATAGGGTTAATGATCCTTTGCTGGATAACTCGACAGCAAAGAAATCCCTGGACACCATCCAGCTGTTGGAGTTGCTTCCGACAAAACAAGTACAAGAGAGGTTCAAGAAAAACTGTGCAGTACTTGTGAGCCGTGTAGTCAGCAAATACCTCAACCAGTTCCAGCATATGCGAGATGTGGTTGTACGGCATATACCGCACCCTCATACACTAGATGCAGCAAGTAAATCTGAAATTGTAAGTAGGATGTAATTTTGTTGAGAATGCACTGCGCAACCTCAGAGCAATATAACACACTTTCTATGTTACATAGCCTCATGCAAACACGGTTGGGAGCCAATCAGAGCACGCGTTATATGAGTTCTATTTTATAAAGAAAAATAGTCAAATCAATAAGAAAACAGTAATAATGATAAACATACATACTTTTCTTTTCATTTAGTGTTGTCTTGGCCTGCAATTTAAAAACCCAAATGTTGCTGGTGAAATGGCACAACTTCTGATGGCCAACCAGGAACGATACGTGCCAACGACTCTCACTGCAGATGGTATACCAGAAGTGCTAACACAGATTCCCTTGCATGGTGATCAATTATTTGAGGAACGTGCAAGGAATGTCCAATGGACATTTCAAGACGGTGTGAATATGTTTGACCGACTGGAAAGGATAACAACAGAAGCAGCAGATTGGCATGCTAAGATGAATTTATATGGTGCAAGTATCCCTCATAATGTTACAACCTAGCAGTTCAAGCATCAGTAATGTAATGCAATCTTGATTTCATTCTTCATTTCAAGATCCAATATTCAAAATCTTTATATTCAATGCACATTTAATGAGCACCTGTATTCAGTGGACACCCTGTATTAAGCGGACACTTGTCTGGGTCCCGTGGGTTTTCGCTTAATACAGGTTTCACTGTATATATACAAACATAAATTCTCCCTAATTACAGATTGTGTTTGGCAAGTTTGTTAGTGATGCATCTGCTCGGGAAGTTGGCACTAGCAGAGCAAGTATGAACAGAGTTGGCAAGACCAGAGCAGCACAAGGGGTCAAGAAGCATTACAATGAATATAAAGACTTCCACCAGAATGAAATGCATGCTCATATATGTGCCTCCTTTATGGAAATGCTCAATATGACAACAATGGAGGGTATTGTTATTTGAAATGTTGCTTATACTTACTTGTTTAATGATACCCTCAATATTACCTGCTGCAAGTGTCATGTGTTATTTTGCCTCCTGTGATTCCTTATGCATGGGGCTCAACTGCTGTTGCGAGCCAGCTCGTGAGCGAGGAATCACAGCAAAATAACACATGACACTTGCAGCAGGTAATATCTTTATTGGAAACTGAAACTTGCAGAATCTAGGAAGCCTAGGGCCAAACAGAATAAAAACTACGCATGATTGCTTCCCATGGTAAGCTGAGTTATTTCATTGCAGACAATCCTCACTTCAAAACAACTATGTCATGACAACAAAATGAAAGATATGTCTGAGTTTCTATCATTTTCTATAAACAGAAGATGCTGATCTAGCAGTACCTGATGCTGATGTTCCAAAGCACACCAGACGGAATTGGTTTCAAGCCCTGTGTATGGAATATATCGAGAAGTATCTGGGAATTGATGAGGTCGATGCCCTTGTGGATCAAGTGGATATGTTGCAAAGCAGTCACCAGAATGGCTTCCCTTGTAGTCAACCAGGCTGCCAGTCAACATTTGTTTATCATTCCCACCGTGTCAAGTAAGTTTTAGTCAGACCAATCATGTCACCTGGTCTAATAAGCCCCTGCACTAAATAGTTTTATAAGGGTGGTGCCACACTGGAACCCGTGGGGGGTACTCCCATATAAAACAGGCGGGGATGATCGTCGGAAAAATACTTTTACCCCTAAAAGATACCAAAACAATGGGCTATCACAGCATGCTTATTATTTTCCAAGTCGACATTTATTTCATCTTCCACCTTTGACCTCGATATGTAATACAGCACCTTATTTCACTATTAATTTTCATCCTTAACAACAAGAAATAATTGTTTGACTACAACATTGACAATGTTACTATTTTGTAGGCATGAAATTGAACTGCATAACTGGCGTGTCGACCAAGGCAATGGTGAAAGAGATGCACAAGGCTATTACTACTGTAGAGCAAGATGTGGCAATGTATTCAGCACTAAAGCTACAAGAAACAGGTATGTCACCAATTTCATGTTAGCTATAGATGCATTACATGTATTAGTCATAATGAAGCATAAATGAACAATCATGCAGAATCACACCACTTTGCTTATTTAAAATCCCTGACACTGAGGTCCACTAAGACTACTGTTCATGTACTTGTATAGCCAATTTTCCAGCCTGTACACATAAGTATTGACAGATTGGTGAACCTACAGTATTGCCACACTACCAATGTGTACCAACAAACACATGATTAATGTGAAATACTACTGTTTCAGACATGAACAGATGCAACATGCAAGCTTCCATCCAACAGATCCTCAGCCACCTGATCCACCTTCTGACAAGAAAGAAGATCATCTGTACAATTACCACAGAGCGAAGCTTGCATTTGGATTACTCCTTATGGAATTCGAGGACAGCATCAAAGAGGGTGATGGAGACAGACTAATAGACGTGTACAAGTTTGCACTACTGCTATACAAATGTCATGGCCACCACAAATATACGTATATAACATTGCTAATGTTAACGAATACACATGCAGCTCTGACTGAATTTCAGTCTAACTCTCTGACGTGGAACCGTTTCTATAACAAATATGGTGGCCAAGGAAGGAACATTCCACTGGACTTGAAAATGGAGCAGTTAAACAAGCTTCTCAAGACCATGTGGAGAGGACTGGGTGCAAATCTCAATGAAACTAATGCAGCTAGAGTCGCTGATGCAATTGAGGGATTGGAAGTGATTCTGGAGTCAGTTGACAAAGATTGCTCTCTCTCTGCAAGAAGAGGATACCGCTCTATGAAACAGGATGGAACAGTTTCACAAATTGTGAATGATCTCATGGGCATAAGTGTGTTCCGTCACACTGCTAACAGAGCAGAGCATGACACCTTCCCAGACTTCAAGGCTAACCTCTTGGATGGCCTTGATTACAGAGATCTACACAAGTGGATGTCTGATCTCCTCAAGAGATGGGCAGTCATATTTCAGAACTAATGGCTGGTGCTACTTCTTATCCAAATGGTTGAAATTTAAATCTAGAGTTATACTGCCGTTGATTGCATCGACCCATCCACAACGAAAACATGTTCTGTAGCGAGGCCAAACTTTCGAATTTGAGAGGCAAAACAATGAAGTTTGGCATTGCAAGTGAAAGTGTTCACAGGTAGATGCAGAACAGTTTTCACTACTTGGAACAGTTTTCACAAATTAAAGAAAATTTTGTGGTTAAAGAAATTTGCTGAGTTTGTAAGTTTTTAGTGCTGTTAAGAACCCTCTAGAAACAACCATTGTAATGTATCTCAGAATAAGCAGTCAACAATGTACTTACAGATTATCTTCTGAATTTGCAATGCTGCATAGTTAATATGCATCCAGTGTGTCCAAATCACTCATACTTGAGTCACTGTCAAATTCCAACTCCATGTCACAAGATTCCTTGCTAGGTTCTACTACACAAACTGTCTTTAAAATATCCACCAATGAGTCCAGATTAGGAATATCACTGAATATCTCATCCAGTAGCTCCAACACTTTCAAACCATGCTGCAGTGAAAACACTGGTAGGTATAGGTGAACGTCATTAAGTGTAAATAGTTTGGGGCAGTTCTCAACAATGGATTCAACCAACTCGTTTGAAAATCCATGACAGGTTGAGGACCCAAACACACTACAGCCAATTGGAAGTTTGGCTTTCACTTCCAGTAATGCCTCTCGCAGGTCTTTCTTGTCATCCAAAGTGACATCTCTTGTGACAGTTAGAGTCGAGTCTAATGCTCCCTTTCAAATGGCAAGGTCTCTTTGCAACTATCGTCCCTACAGTCACAATGCTGAGTACAATGCGAGCAACAGTTGTGAAGAACATCTAACGGTTTGATATCAGGATCAAAGGGCTTATTTCCTGCTACCCGGAAGCACCCTTGTGCTTTCACAAAGTCCTTGACATCATCTTCACAGTGCGAAAGTTGTTGGCCATGGTAAATTATCACAACATGTGCAGGCTTACTGTCTCTTCCAGCACGACCAGCTTCTTGGTGTTCATCCAGTAAAGTTCTGGCTGGTCCCCAGTTTATGATGTACCCGACATCAGGGAAGTCAACACCCATGCTCAGTGCTGTGCTGGCAATGATTATGCGTTTGCATCCATCACCTTTGAATGACATGAATACTCTGTCCTTGTTCTGTTTCCATGTCAACGAATGAAATATGGCAACCAGCAGATTCTCCTTACTTGGCTCTGAACAGTAAGCAGCATCCCCAAGTCGGTAGATTAATTCATTGAAGACAACTGCAATCTCCATTGTAGTACAAAATATAATTGTTTTCGGTGTAGCAGCACCTTTCTCTTTTACCATTTCCACAAGCCACAGCAGTTTTTCAGTCATCTTTTCTTTTGTGGTTTTCATCACACTGAAACGTAAGTTCTTCCGATTTGGACTCAAAAAGAGCTCAGTTGGTGACAACATTAGAAGTTCTTGACAAATGATCCTCTGTGTTTCTTTGTCTGCAGTTCCAGTCAGGGCAAGTACTGGCACACCTGTGAAAAGGACAGAAAAGAGCTTTTATAAGACCAACAGTACATGTAAACATGCTGAAGCAATCCTTTTCGTGGTTGGGCTGAATAAGAACTTCCCACCACGTTATCTCAACTACAAAGGCCACTACAAGTCTACCGAGAAAGCACCGAATTTACCTATATAACTGTACCATAACTATAGCCTTTGTAGTGGCCTTCGGAGGAATATAGGGGCAAGATCTCAGTCTAGAACTAATTTCACTGCCTGAGCTACTTCACTTCAGCTGATGCAAGCGGTTTTTTGTTTCAAAAGCAAGTTGTATACTTACTCTATAACAGGAACGTAAAATAACTACTTTTAGTGTTATTTTAAACTTACTTTCTTTGCACAAAGAGCGAATGGTTCCCAGTTTTGCATAGGCACTTCGAAAAGCTTTGTCGCCTCCCGCTCAAGCCTGGCGTTTGTCTTTGCCTTTAGATCTGCAAAGTGTGCAGTAAACTCCAGTAGTTCAATTTAATCGCTTCATAAGTTATATCAAATGTCGACAATTTCTTACCTTTTACCAGTCCGTGTTTCCACAGTGTGGGATTCGTCGACAACGATGCACGCCAGCCGTTTGTGCAACTCAGATGCTGGGTTTTTTAGTTGATCGCGAAATTCGCACTTCAACACTTCCTCGGCTGAACTGAGTAGCACCTTGAAGGGACAGGACTTCAGTTCTTCGGCGTTTACTTCCCCGAGAATGGCTGCAGGATAGCCCTTGGAGTTGAGCTCGCTTAGCTGGTCTTGCATGATGCTAGCCAACGGAGATATCACCAAAACGACAACATGGCCGTTGGTTTCTAAGTCTTTAGCACTGGTGAAAGCTTGGTAAATTCTACTTTTTCCGAATCCCGTCGGAAGAACTGCCAAAACATCTTCCCCAGATAAGAGAGCTTGGACGGCCTGCTCCTGTTCTGGTTTTAAATTCAACGATTCTACGGAAGGAAGACTCGACTGATACGCTTTGCGAGACGCCATATTCGAGTGTGAAAACATACCGTGAGGAACGCGCAAGCATTGACAGATTTCGCTTATTTTACCTGTCAATCATGTTCTCTCGACCAATAGAAAACTCCGGCCCTCAGCGGCCGGAGCGATGGACTTTGGGGTACGTTCCAGGCAGGCCTTCCCTCCCCTCCTAGTTCCCAGTCCCTCGAGGCCGCTACGCAGGCTACTTCCACTTGGACTGAAGTGTAGGTTTAGCTAAGGAACCTCTCTGTTCGCTCCTACAAAAATCAGAAAGACACCAAATTTTCAAGAGGATGATGAGATAATTCACAATGATGTACACATTACAATGCACTTTCATAGTTAACCTGTAGTATTCATCCACAATTGACAAATCTTGAAAGGATGCTACAAAGGATCTGGCACACTGTAAATAAAATTAATACTTGTTGTCCTGGAATGTTAACACGAATAGGTTCTAAATTCTTGAGTACATTGTAAAGTGTTTCACAGTACACTGTAGGTGATAGCAATATTTAGTTAAAGAATGTGTGATAAAGAGATTGTACAACAGGAATTCAGATAAAACAAAATTTCACCATGCATCCTTTGGTCAGCGGTTATTCGTTGAAAATAAACAATGACAACGAATGACTGTATTGCTGTTAATGCATAATTGTTCAAATTTGGCCATCAATACACAGAGGTCAAAAATGTAAACACAATCATAAAAGCAAGAGAGAATAGTTTTCAATTCTTACCTGCCCTTGCTTCCAGATGATAAGAACGGGCAGATCACTCACATTGGCTGGAAGAGTGCTGAGAAATCCCTGAACGTCCTGTGGCAAGTTGAGGACATGATCTTTGTACCCACGCTGGCCACCGTGGTGTAGTTCTGCTCGGACATACTTTGGTTGGTGATCGGCCATGTTTCTTTGCATACCTTGGAGCGTAAGTGTCGGAGATTTTCCTCAAAGCCGTGAAAGGCAGTGAGTTGCTCTTGTACCCACTCTTATTCGTGAAATGGAGTTTGGATTTGCCCACCCACGGTTATGCAAATATTGTTTCTGTCTGCGACGTTCTTCAACAACTGCAATACGTTGTTGTCAGCGTCGAGTGTTGGCTCCATTTTGAGCTTGAAGCCTGCGGGTATTCTGTTCAGACGATTCATTGGCACGTCGAGAAGCTACTTGCTGGCGATTGGATTCTCTTTGTGGAGTTCTCTGCTTGGCCCGCCTTTGTTTCTGAAGTTCCCGATTTGCTTTCAAGCGTTGTTCTCTTTGTGGAGTATTTTCTTTGGCCCGCTTTTGCTTCTGAAGCTCCCATTTTGCTTTCAAGCGTTGTTCTCTTTGTGGATTATTTTCTTTGGCCCGCTTTTGCTTCTGAAGCTCCCATTTTGCTTTCAAGTGCTGTTCTCTTTGTGGAGTCTTTTCGTCGGCACATGATTGTCGTCCTTTCTCTAGACATATTTGGCGCTGTTCGATTGTTTCACGATTTCACCTTGCCCGTGCCTGTTCCCTTCTCTTTTGAAGACAAGCTTCACGAGACCGTTCTGTTTCAAGTTTTCTAGTTTTCAAATTCATTTTCGTGAACGCAGTTATGTACAATATTGTTACTTTCTTCAAAGCTTTCTTAAAAACACTGGTGGAGACGCTAATCGATAAGCGACAATGATTATGTAATTGCCTTATTAAGACATTGCCTTAGGCAGCTGGCCTAAAAAGGTCACATCGCACACACACGAACATTAAATTTCGAGATTGCGACACGCTTGGAGTCTTCAAATTAATGCATTAGCATCGTGATTATTTCCCTCACTTTGTTTGGGGATGAAGAGCCATGCTCTGTTAATATGAGCACAGTAGTTTTTATCAGCATTTTAAGGATTATGCACGTATTAAACTAAAGAAAACTTTAAGAGAAGTTGAGTAAACAGCCAAAGCTTGTTAATATAAGCATTGTAAGCCCTTATCTTACTACCACTTTAACCTTTTCACCACCAGCGTTTTTTTTTTTTTTGGAAAAGTGACTTAAACACCAGCAGATTTCCGGGTTTCCGGAAAAAAACAGACGGGTTTACTTTAAATTGACTTTTAATAGGGAAGGAGGCATTTTGGTATAAAGCATCCCATTTATACTTATTCATAAATTAATGCTCTTTCAATTCATGCAATTTACAGATAGAAATATCTAATGGACAATGAATTACAGCCTTTTAAAGCTGCACAATATAAAAACTGATTATCAGATGTTTTTTTCATCAGGGTCAAAAGCAAGCTTATTTTTTCTTATGCAACTTATCAAACTTCTCAGAAAACTTCTCCCACACAGTGCAGCGATGGTTGTTGCCCTCACCCTTGAAGGGGATATGCACACCAACATTCTGGAATCTTTCAGGTTGTGGCTGGTTGCTCCGTCTCCTCTTGATTGCCTTGTGGATTGATGGTTAAGTGCCCACAATTTGCATCCAAAGTTCCTGCTTGAACTCAAGCAGGTCCTTCTCGTGCTTGGGACTTCAAGTTGAACCGTGTAGCCTTCAAAAATGTATCCACTGAATGCTGCCACCAAGGAGTTTGATAAAGACCCTCATGTACCATCGGCGCTGCCTCTTGGACTTCTTACAGCAGTCATTTGGTCACACAAATCTATGCCACCCATAAAATGGTTGGCAGCTTGGGTTGGTAAATCTTTAATGTCTGCCATTGCCCTCTGATCTTCACTCTTCTGTTGACCACATCAGTGTTTGGCTCAGCATCAGTCTTCAGAGTCAGAATCAGGGATACTGCTGAGGAAGAAAATATCCTTCTTGTCCTTCAACCGTAAAGGAAGCATGTTTTCCCAAGTCAGCCAGGCAACCTGGCCCATCTCCTTCAGCTGGTCATGTGGGTACCCCTTCCGTGGCCTGGCTGTTCCTTTGGCTTGAATCCCACGTGCATTCAACAGCATGAAGGCTATGTAACGGTGGTGGTTTGTGCTGTAGAAATCTTTCACCAGCTCCTTGACTACCCTTCCAGTCTTCCCAAGGTTTCCAGCTTCCTTGTCGTCTTGGCCAACATACGTTATGAGATTCTTGCAATAGCCAGTTTTTGCATCACACAGTTCAAGGCATTTGACACCAAATTTAACCAAATTTAAGCTTGTCTGGCTTTCTAACATTGATTGACAGTTTTCCCTTGAATGGGTACATGGCCTCGTCAGTTGAAGTTTCTTGGGAACAGTTAAAAAGCGTTTTACGTTTGTTTACAACAGATGTAATTACAGATTGCACCTTGTAAAAGGTATGTCTACATTATTTTGTTAAAACATGCTCGGGTCCACAAAGTAAATGTCTTAGTGTCAAAACCCGAGAGAAAATAGTGCTCATCTCAGGGAAGAACCAGCTGGAATGGAATGTAATGGAATGTCTGGAATGGATATGCACACTGAGAACTGGGACCACAACTGAAATAAGGGGATAGACTACTGAAAACCAACAAGTTGAAAAAAGTCTGCGTTCTCAAACATTGTAACACAGTAACAATGTTTAGTGTTCCAACTGTGCGTTCATCACTCCATGTCTGTGATTTGCTGAACTCGTAAACTTGCTGCCGTGGCTGCATCTGGTCTAGGCTGGGGCGTAAAAGGTGGAGCCTCGTGGTTCAGCTGTACTGCCGGGGCTACATCACAGGTTAACTCCAAGGGATACAAGTGTTGCACTAGACGCTCTAGTGTTCCTTTTGAAGTATTCAGGCGCACTGCTCACACAACACCATCCTTTCCTGGATAGACTTTTGGATGATGGCTAATGGCCATTTGCCTTGGTTCTTGTTATCCGCTTTCACCAAGACGACATCTCCAGGCTTGGGCTGAAATGTACTTTCCTTGTGGGCCAGATTATGCCCCTCCCAAAGGGCGGTGAGGTATTCTCGGTTCCAGCAGCGCCATAGGCTGTCCTTGGGAGCCTTCAAATACTTAGCCCGTTTTCTGAGATATTGTTCCAAGATTCGCCATGGCTCTTCTTCCGGCAACTGGTTGTTCCGCTGAAACAGGAATGCTGCAGGGGTGGGAGTTGCCAGCTCGACGTCATTTTCCAAGTAACTCAAGGGGTGTCGGTTTATCTGCACTTGAACATTGAGCAGTACTTTGGTGAGCTCATTCCATGTCAGAGATGTTCCCCTGATGACCTTATGCATTGCTGATTTCACAACGCCGACCAGCCGCTCAAACTGACCCCCCACCATGGGGCGTGGCTCGTATTGAACTTCCACGTAACTATGTGTTCCTTGATGAAGCCTTGTACTTCCTCCGTTGCACAGCTGTTGGAGCCACTCGTCTGCTTTGACAAAGGTACTGCCATTGTCTGAATAGATGACTCACGGCCTGCCTCAAGGAGTGATGAGTTTCTTGAAGCACACAATGAAGGTTATGGTCTTGCGGTTGTTCAACAGTTCCAGGTGGAAAGCTCTAGATAAGTAGGCCTTCCCTTCTATTTTGGATGACTTTTTGTACCTAAGCGGTCCTGCAAAATCCACCCCTATCACTTCAAAAGTTCCTGGTTTGGTTCTGTCTTCTGGCAAGAATCCAGGGACAGGCGAAGTCACTGCTCTGGTGCGGAAGCTCTTGCACCCCCAGCATGCTTTGTGTACTGCTTTCAGCAGGCTTCACAGTTGCAGGATCCAGTACTTTTCGTGTACCGTGGCCATAGTAAGCCCTACTCCTCCATGGGGTGTCTCGCAATGTATGCGCTGGACTAGCTTCTTCGTGAATACTGCATTGCGTGGCAGGTAGATAGGGTGGCTGCCTTGTATTCTGCCTCTACATACAGCTATTCATGCTCGTTAACTTGTAGATTGAGACTAGTGCTGGTTTGTGGGTAATAGGGCTCTGATCTGTCACAATGCTGTTTGCCCTGAATCCACCATTTAACCACTGCTTCTACTTCTGTGACTAGCGGTCTGCATGTTTTCTCGTGGGTTCTGCTGTTGTGAATAAACCGCTTGATCCATGCACAAGGTTAGAGGGCATGGAGTAGATTGGTACACTCGAGGAGCTTGTCGAAGGGATCCAATGCTGAGTCAGCTTTCACCACGCAGAGTACCTCTAATGACTTTGGCCTCTGCTTCTGCCACAGGTGACGTCTGTTTCAATTAAAAAAAGACATTCAATTTGACTAGAAAAAGTATGCTTTACAAAGCAAATTAACACTAAATAAAGATATTTTAACCTTTAAAGTGCCCATAAACCTTCAGACGTTACGTTTTTATATGAAAGTAGGAAGTGATCTAAGCAACTTATACTCAAAGAAAATCCGTTCCGAAGCGTTCTTATACTTTTTTCACGCAGTTGAATTCAGAATTCCGAAATCTTGACCGAGCGACATGGGAGACTGGGTCTGTGATGTCAGAGAAGGGACTGGCATCGCTTTGGCATCTCTTTGCCTTAGTTGTTTTTTTCCCTTGGTTACGTTTTTCTCGACAACACATCTATGAGGCATAATTCTCACCTCGCCAACTGCAAAATCTGTGTGAAAGTTTTGTTTGACAAGAAACGAGCCCCTCCTCTGACATCATAACCCAGGCTCTCGATCGAAAAACTTTGCGCAGTCAGATTTAAAATGGCGGTCAAAATCGCATCATTGCCGGGGGGAAAAATATATAAAAACGCTTCGGAGCGGAGTTTCTTTGGCCATAAGTTGTTTAGATTACTTCCTACTTTCATATAAAAACGTAACGTCTGAAGGTTTATAGGCACTTTAAAAAGTTTGGAACTGGGTAAATAATATTATCGGACGTACCGCTGAAGGATAAATATATTACAGAAGTTTTTCTTGGCGCCATATGTGGGTGTAGGAATCGTACCATTCATACAATGACGTAACTATTCCTACCAGTTTACCAAGACTGCACTTCGGTCACGACTTCGGTCACGCAGTTGTAACTTCAGTGTAGCTTTCCACGCGTTGTGATTGCATAAATATTGTACATACTTGGAAGGAAGCGTAGTTCGAGAAAGCTTAACTGCGGAAATGGTATGTTTATAAACCTATTATATTTTTGTGCATGCACTGCTTGACATTCATTCGCTTTTGCCGAGTGCGAGTCCGTGCGGTTGCCAATTCGATTCTCTCTCTTGGATGCGTTTGTATGTTAATAAGAGATGTACTTTCAATGCGTTAATTTTCTCACAATGTAGACGATCTGTGGAAAAACTGGTCGATGCGAAAATACCGACGAATCGAAGGTGGATCGTTTTGGAAACGCTACGGATTTTAACATCGTGCAGCCAAAATAAATCGTAAGGAAGTGCGGCGGCTTTGAATTACATTAATCAAAGGTTTATAGTGACTGTGACTTGTCCTGTGAGCGATGTTATTATTATCAAAGTGTTAGCGAAAGTGTTAGCGAGTTAACGGGCTTGTATTTTTATGATTGGGCTAAATTTTTCGTGTGATTCGGGAATCGATTTGATTAAATTTTAGAAAGATGCATTTCGTTTGTTTACCACAGAAAGATATCTGATTGCCGATGGAATGCAGCGATGAAAGTGATACTGAGGTCCCACTGGTGAGTTTATTAATATTAAGAATGTTTGCTTTGAGGAGCTAGACAGCTGAGATACAATACCCAAATTAAGCCGTATCGGACTGTGTATAATGTATGCCAATGGAAAATTTATGTCACTGCCACCGAAAATATTTTCGTTCATCTCCCCCAAGGAAATCCAATGCAAATAGTTTCCTAAATAGATCCAGGGACCCCCAAGGAAATCTAAGATCGGCGCAATGAAGGGATGCAGATATTTAAAATGCAATGGCCATTTAGCTTATTCAATATATTAAAGAGGATTCCCTTTACTAAAGGAATTAGCATCTACTTAACTTTGTCAGGGATACTAAATGGGGTTGTCTCAGAAAAGAGTGCATTATATTGTTTTGTAGGTTTCTTCAGACAATCAGTCAAGTGTAGAAGAATACACAAGCAGCGAAGAGGAAGGAGAGGTATTTTCAGCTTGCATATTTTATGAAATTGCTGAAGCAAACTTCCCAATATTTTACAGGGTCCCATATATATTTGCACCATTTTTTTCTCAATAAATATAATTGTTTATTTAAAGTCAAAGCATTAGGGAGTGGTTTGCTCATTCACCTGAGCCAGAAGCTCTCTCTTGTACAAATATCAGACTGGTGGAATACCTGTAAAATAGAGACAAGTTCAGAAAGGAAAAACCATTGGTCAGTTGCTTCCCCGGATGAAAAACCTTACTACTGCCGGCCGTGGGAATTTAGCCCACGACCTCCTTGCTTGGAGCTTTGTTACGGAGTCAGGTCCACCACCCCCAAACCGCTTAAGTCAGTCATTTCTTTATCTTGTGTACATTGCAATGGAACTTCATTCACTTCTATAAACTTTTTCCCTCATAATCTTTCTCCAAAATACTGTAAATTGACCCTTGTGTGGTATTTTATATTGCAGGAGTCTGACTTTGCAAAGGTTTTGAATCGTGTGAACCACCATAGAAACATTGCAGCGATACTGGACAATGAAACAGAGTCAGCAACTTCCATTATCACTGTTGCTGATAATTTGAGAGAACTTATTCACTGTCCCAACACCTCCTTGCTATCTACTCCAGCCCCATCTTTACCAACCAACCTCCTCTCTGCCATTCAAGATATTTCACACAGACTGGATACTGACACATTGCCTATTCCAGGTGATGCAAGTGCATCTTCCATCTGTCATGCAGCACGTCAGATTTCTCATTGGTCTTCCGTGTTTGTTTCTATGTTTCACAATGCAAATGCTGCTTCAACTAGTAGTCCACCTGTGTCTGTTTCTGTTGTATCCCAACCACCTGTGTCTGTCCCTAGTGTTGTATCCCAACCACCTGTGTCTGTCCCTTGTGTTGTATCCCAACCACCTGTGTCTGTCCCTTGTGTTGTATCCCAACCACCTGTGTCTGTCCCTAGTGTTGTATCCCAACCACCTGTGTCTGTCCCTAGTGTTGTATCCCAACCACCTGTGTCTGTCCCTTGTGTTGTATCCCAACCACCTGTGCCTGTCCCTTGTGTTGTGTCCCAACCACCTGTGTCTGTCCCTTGTGTTGTGTCCCAACCAACTGTGTCTGTCCCTTGTATTGTGTCCCAACCACCTGTATCTGTCCCTTGTGTTGTGTCCCAACCAACTGTGTCTGTCCCTTGTGTTGTGTCCCAACCATCTGTGCCTGTCCCTTTGGTTTTGCCCCAGCCGTCTGTGTCTGTCCCTGTTGTACCACAACTATCTGTGTCTGTCCCTGTTTTACCACCACCACCTTCTGTGTCTGTTTCTATTTTACCATCACCATCTTTGTCCATTCCTTGTGTTGTGTCCCAACCACCTGTGTCTGTCCCTAGTGATGTATCCGAACCACCTGTGTCTGTCCCTTATGTTGTATCCCAACCACCTGTGCCTGTCCCTTGTGTTGTGTCCCAACCACCTGTGTCTGTCCCTTGTGTTGTGTCCCAACCAACTGTGTCTGTCCCTTGTATTGTGTCCCAACCACCTGTATCTGTCCCTTGTGTTGTGTCCCAACCAACTGTGTCTGTCCCTTGTGTTGTGTCCCAACCATCTGTGCCTGTCCCTTTGGTTTTGCCCCAGCCGTCTGTGTCTGTCCCTGTTGTACCACAACTATCTGTGTCTGTCCCTGTTTTACCACCACCACCTTCTGTGTCTGTTTCTATTTTACCATCACCATCTTTGTCCATTCCTTGTGTTGTGTCCCAACCACCTGTGTCTGTCCCTAGTGATGTATCCGAACCACCTGTGTCTGTCCCTTATGTTGTGTCCCAATCGTCTGTGTCTGTTGCTGTACCTGATTCATCAACACTTGCTGTCTATACGAAGTATGTCACAAATGGGCTGTCGTATTATATAGATGTCAGGAAAATATGGGAGATTGGATCCATCAACTGCCCACCTTTAGCAGAATGGACACAGAAGATGCGGACACACAAGAGAAACAACCACTCCTCAATTTACAGTCAGAGAAAACGGCTTTATTTTTTATTTAAAGAGAACAATTTCGATATTTACAGAATTAAAGCCACCTATAACGAATGCAAACCTGGGAAACTATATAAATTGATGTACTCAAAGAAGTGAAAAAAGTTCTAATAAATTTAAATTTTTATTTACATATGTGTGTTGGTTCTCTATCTGTTAAGGGAAAAACTGAATACTGTACTTAGACTGAACTGCGTTTGACAACATTAAACTGGTTGCCCTGTGTGTTTGTATAACTAGTCCGGTAGACAAAAAGGACAAAGTAGAAAACTGGAAACTACTCGCCGATATTGCTAGGTTTCTTTACGGCTTTTAAGTCTTGCTGCGCTGGTTTAGAGTCGGCGTTTGGTCAGGCGTATACTCGGGTGCATACGAGCGTCCAACTCTCATGTCCTAAATTACGAGGAGATAGGATTTACCCTGTCACTAATGTTCTCACAAAACGCAATAGCAAAGTCTAAACTTTGCGACAACGTTAAACCATATTCTGCGATGTCGCGAACTGTGGTCTTTCTATACTTACACCATAGTTCGCGATGTCGCAAAGTGTGGACATAAAACCTAAGGTTATAACCCAGGGTCCTATGTCCACACTTTGCGACATCGCAAACTATGGTGTATGTATATAAGGACCACACTTCGCGACATCGCAGAATATGGTTTAACGTTGTCACAAAGTCTGGACCTAGTTAAGCCTTGGGTCCTATGTCCATACTTTGCGACATCGCAAACCATGGTGTAGGAAGATATAGACCATACTTTGCGACATGCCTTACAAAAGTTGTGTCGCACAATGTGGGCCCATATATTGCGACAACGCAAACTATGGGCTCACACTTTGAGATGTCGCAAAGGTTGGAGCGAGGTTTATTTCATCCTCTGGTTTTGATCATACAGCCTTTATGTGCATGCATTTTATCGGAGAACGGATGCGATCGCTACAAAATTTGTGTCGCATAATGTGGGCCCATACTTTGCGACAACGCAAACTATGGGCTCACACTTTGAGATGTCGCAAAGGTTGGAGCGAGGTTTATTTCACCCTCTGGTTTTGATCATACAGCCTTTATGTGCATGCATTTTATCGGAGAACGGATGCGATCGCTACAAAATTTGTGTCGCATAATGTGGGCCCATACTTTGCGACAACGCGAACTATGGGATCACACTTTGAGATGTCGCGAAGGTTGGAGCGAGATTTACTTCATCCTCTGGTTTTGATCATACAGCCTTTATGTGCATGCATTTTATCGGAGAAGGGATGCGATCGCTACAAAAGTTGAGTCGCATAATGTGGGCCCATACTTTGCGACAACGCGAACTATGGGATCACACTTTGAGATGTCGCAAAGTGTGGTGTTATCAAATGGATCGCTATTCGCGTCAGGGCAGGTTCCTCCTAAAGTGTGGTCTGCCCCACACTTACGGGCGTACTTCGGTTCTTTTGAAATGTGCGCGTTACCACAGCATCCAAGTAGGATCCAAGTACATGGTCGAGAATATTCGTGTTTCTTGTTCACATTTAAAGTTACTATGCTCAAAGTGCCCTTTAGACGTACGTTAAAGCTCTAGAGTGAACCCACCCAATGTATCAGGAACTGTCATCAGAATGACAGAAAAAAAGGCCAAGCATAGGCGCACAAGAATAAGCACATGAAACTCAGACTTGACAGTGAAGAAAGTAAAGATACTAGATGGGTTGTGTCTCAAAGGTGGGTTTTATTTAGGCATTATCGTAAGCAATTTCCGTAAGCGAGCACTTCATCCTGAGCAAGGGTGATCACTTGAAGCTCTGTACTGAAACTCTTTATTGTAAGTCCATGGGAGCTCCAAGAGACTTTTCAGCAATATATTTTACAACTGTGCACAAATTTAGACCAAATTGTTCTATAAGCGCTCCTTGTAAAGGCTTCCAAGTACTCTATGCGGGAGACAGGTCCAACCGAACAAAACTATTTACCTATATTACAAAACTTGCTTGACCTTGCGTATGGTTCGGCCAAGGCTTTACTTCGTTTTTATGTTTTCTAAACTACAAGTGGCACAAACTTGCACCAACGAAAAGAGCATATTACTGGTAGGTAATCCACCCTAAACTACTTTCTTAAACAACTGATTGTCTTGTTCAGTACTGCATTGTAATAAAAAGGCAATCCCAAATTTCTTCGTAAAAAAATGGTCACGATGTAGTCCTACTTGGCTCCCGTGGCATGAAATTACAAAACTGTTATACGGCGATTGTTGAATGAACGAGCGGTATCGCGACCTTAATATCGGCGATACTACTGCATTAGCGTCGTGATTATTATCCTAACAGAGCTCAGGAATAAATTGGTCGATGCATGAAAGGACTTGAGTTACTGCTACTCACTCTCAAGGCCATGTCCTAAATTACTAGGAGATAGGATTTACCCTGTCACTAGTGTTCTCACAAAACGCAATAGCAAAGTCTAAACTTTGCGACAACGTTAAACCATATTCTGCGATGTCGCGAAGTGTGGTCTTTCTATACTTACACCATAGTTCGCGATGTCGCAAAGTGTGGACATAGGACCTAAGGTTATAACCCAGGGTCCTATGTCCACACTTTGCGACATCGCAATCTATGGTGTAGGAAAATAAAGACATAGTTCGCGATGTCGCAAAGTGTGGACATAAGACCTAAGGTTATGTCCACACTTTGCGACATCGCAAACTATGGTGTAGGAAAATAAAGACATAGTTTGCGATGTCGCAAAGTGTGGACATAGGACCTAAGGTTATAACTCAGGGACCTATGTCCAAATAAGGCGATACTACTGCATTAGCGTCGTTATTATTATCCTCGCAGAGCTCAGGAATAAATCGATCGATGCATGAAGGATTTGAGTTACTGCTAGTCACTCTCTGACACTTCTTCACATTCCTCTGAATTAGCATCTGAAAAAACATCTCCCGAAACTAATTGCTTCATCAACACCGACGCCTCTTCCTCGCTGACCTCTGATATCTCCTCTGGCATCTCCTCTGGCATCTCCTCTGGCATTTCCTCCGGCATTTCTTCTGATTGTGCATTCATAACTTCCAGAACGTCAAGTAATGGTGTCATCAATCTTGAAGAAGAACCAAAATTATCTTTTTACTTTAGCCCATGGAACGTAACAAACCTTTTTTGGCCTTAGGGTGGGGAATTTGCACATTTTGGGAGGAAAGTGCCCGGGGGTTATACCGATGGAGGGGGGTGAGGTTTCATACTTACTCGGTTCTGAAACCATGCTTAAGGAACGTTTTCTTGCCAGCTCCACAAAAGCGACATTGGCTTTTGCACCGCCAACAACGAGGGTAAGCACGCCTCTCGACTCTGTCGGTGTTCTCGTCGAATCGTTCTCGCACATGGAACAGAACAGGGGGAGGAACTGGTTTGTCCTCTGAAAGGTTCCCCTGTGCTTTCATGGCCTTCAATTTGGACGAAACAAGGGTCAAAAGTTCAGGCGTTGGCTCAACTCCTGGACTCCAGTCGCCCAACCTGCACTTTGCAAAGGCTTCCTTCGTCTCTGGGGACGCGCATGAAAGTAGTTGTCCGAACAAAGCGCAGACACCTTTCAACACGGGGTCACCCCTGACCTTATCCACCGAACGCAATCCAGAAATGCTGGCGTACGAAAAGATGGCAATTTCCAACAGCTCAATTACATCGGATTGCAATCGTTTGTTTGACTGCTTCTGACTCTCGCTATGGGCCCCTGTTGATGTGCTTGCCGACGCCATGCTTGATTTTCGATCTTTTTGCACGTGACTGTCCTCGCACACGGTGGTTCAAATAAGGACCCGCTGACCAAGGTTACGTGCTGAAGTCACAATCATTCCCCAGTCAGTTGTTCAATCTTTTTACAATCATGCCGTCTGGAGTGTTATCCTTCTTGCGTCCCCTTTACGATATTGCCGTTTGGCAATATATTCTAATGGGAGGGTTTTGCCAGAAAGACCAAGAAGGCAAGGAAGGCATGAAGATGATCATGTCCTTTGCGATGCAAGAAGTGGTCGCTAACTTCATGTGCAAGTTGTTGGACGCGGATGCATTCAAACACCTTCGCGAAAAGGTTGAAGAAGCAGACTCTCTTGCTACTGGAGTATACAAATCACTGTTTCACTCTGGAATAGGGTATATTTTTCGTTCAGTCTTGCCCTGAACCAGTGTTGATATTTCTTCTTGCCATAATCCTATTCTGGAGCAGTGTATTTATTTTCATCATTTTTTTTTTCTGGTCACAGGGACTCCGTGGCACACCTCCATACTAAATTTAAGAGAGTGCCCACCTCTGGACCCTACAAAAAATGCAGGAAAATGCATCTGAGAGAGCCTAGAGTTCGAAAAGTTTCTGGGGGAAAATATAATAGTATTTTATATAGTATATTGCCACAACATTGTGTTATATTATCAAATCATTGCCCTCCCCCATCATAAAATAATGACCACTCCAATACAACAAAGTTATTCTGTTTAATTTTCCATTAAATATATATAATACTATAAGAACAGGTCTTCCATCAAAATATGTTATGATCCATTTTTTGTTTTTGTCTGCCAAGGATATGTTCGGTATGTCACTGATTCATACATGTATTTGGTACATGTTTTATTGCAATTGTTTTTTGGCAACTAGAAATACAATGCAGATATCACCTGGAGTACTATCTATCTGTATTTTGCTTGTCCTTTTCAAATGAGTATCTGAGTTTTATCACAATATTGGGATCTGGGATTGTGCTTTGGTCATTGTTGCTGGTCGAGTAGATAAAGAAATCACCCCATGCAACGGCAAATTATCCACGTCATTTATAACCGTTGAATTGCTTGGGCTTTATCAACATCTTGTTGTATAAAATCAATTCCATCGGTGCTCTATGGCTTTTCATCACAATGAACTGCTAAGACACCTCTGGAGGTTGTACGACGTCAGAGTGATGAACATTAGATTTCGAGATGGCAACCCGCTTGGAATTTCCAAAAAGTGTGATACTACTGCATTAGCTTCATGATTATAACCCTGGCAGAGCTCAGGGGAAATTAGATTTTAGGTTAATTAGATTATCGTAAGGGTTTGAACATCCACATGTGATGATCTTGCAAAGGACTGCCATCATGATGTTCCTTAATCACCTCAGCCCTTGCATCCTGAGTATACAACTCAAAACTGTTAGACTTCCTAGGAAAAAAAAAATTCATACAATCTGTATATTTGAAATATCAAATGCTGGTTATTATCATACAACATATTCCAAAATGGCTGTAGCATGAATAAAACCTTTCATCTGGTAGAAACAAAAGTAAGAGTAGATGTTTCTTTTACTCACCATCTTCCTGCTCTCTTTATTGTGCTATCATCAGCCCCACAACGAGCAGCCCATCGTGCAGCTGATCTGCGGATGCTATGCGTTGTGTATGGCTTGTCAAATAGGGTTTGGCACATCAAAGAATACATTTTAAATTTAATACCTCATTAGCATTACAAATATACTTATATGTATATACTGTATGTATCTATAAAAAGAAGAAAAAAAGCTGATTCAAAGGGCCATAGTCCTTTGCATATTGGAAAACTTAATTTCATCGAAGTATAAAACAATAACAGATGGAGCTCAGCAATTCATACCCATATAGTTGAAAATATAAGTTGATCATTATTGACCCTTTTGCAACAGGGGATCATCATCAGACATATTCCCTGACAATATAGATAACATACCTCAGAAAATGCTTTTCTGTAAGATGAAACACCACGGTTGGTGTGCAGGCATCTCATGTTGTTTTTGCCCACCCTTGGAAACAAATATCCACTCCTTATCCCTATAAACAAATACAGAAGAATAAATGTCACCCTTTCACTTCTGAGGGTGATCATACAACTTCAATTTTCTCTTTCAGTCTCTCACCAGAGATTCATAACACCACTTGATAGTTTACTCAGATCTGCACAGTTAATTTTTCTACTAAATAAGTATTGGATGAATAAAAGCATACCTGTTGACAACAACCATACAAAGAGGGCTGATACTGGACAAAGCACAGCATTCAGAGGGTTTGCCCACAAGGTAAGTGTAACACCTGTGTTATGCAAATAATATACATAATTTATATTGAAAAATGGTACTACAGTACTTATTGTTATCAAAAACCACACTACTTAACACACACAGTACCTTTAGCATGCCTATCAGCTTTGGACCATGGAATTTTTACCTCCAGCCTTTGTGGAATGTTGCCAGAGTTCACTAAAATGTGAAACATGCATATACAATATATAACTCAAGTGGTTTTCAGTTGCAAACTTTTGTCTTTTCATTGCAAAAGCAGTTTATTTTAGACACATCTAAATTATCAAATGGTCCACCTGTAACCTACATAATGTAACATGCTGTATTACTACTTGCATACTGTATACTTGAAATGCACTCTACATAGTTAAATTTGAAACAGAGAAATTAACAAAATTCCCATTTTAGGATGTTTGCATGTTATGATATTTGCTGCTAACTTTCCATTCTCTATTTTGTCTTTTTTTTACTTACGATTGTAATTTGATGGAAATTTGATGTGCTTGACTTTCAGGCGAAGAGGTTCTTCACCTCTTAAAAACAGTGCAAATGAAAAAAGTGTCACTGTTGACATCCAAAGTCCACGAAGTCCCTGAAACATCAAACAATCACAATTAAGGACTTGCCTAGATGGGGTTTACTGTTAAAAGAATTTATATTTGGGCCTGATTTTTTTACTGTTAAGTGTTATGCAGACCAACCCCCCCCCCCCCTCCCATCTAGGCCCTCTTACTTGATAGTTTGCCACATATATTATATATTTCTCAGTTTATTGTTTTGACATGCAACTTGAATGTGTATGTTTAATTCTTAATACTGTAATAAAGTATTCCTTATATTTACTATACATAAGGATTAATTCAAAATTATATAATTTCATAAACATATAACTTGTTTATTAATTCTTCTCTTCTCCCTCCCCCATCTTGATCCCATGCACCCAATATAATTATTATATAAAAATATAAGTATTTTGAAAACTTTCACTAATTTCAGTTCTGAATAGTGTACCTGTATTGTATTCATGCAGTAGTTATGGATCCTCAAAATATCCTGCAGTTTGAAAGGTGGAGCTTTCTTTGGTTCATAAGGGGTCATACCCCTTTGGACATCCTTGCGACGGGGTCTCCTTGCTCTTTTCAGCAACTGTTTAATAGTTTGCTTCACCCCTATATGATTAAATATTTTTTTGAAAATGAGTGACTGCTACCACGAAAGTATTGTATGCTATTTGTATATAAGATATTGGGGTAATTGACTTTCAAAATTTGTGCAATTTGTTACCAGGATCTTCCATTGTATTGCCACTTGGAATAACATCAATGATGTCCCCAGTGGCACTTCTCACAATGCTCTCCTTGTATGGCCCAACATGTCCAAACTTAGTAAACCAGAACCTAAGAAGATAAGTTGACCAAGAGGTTATTGGCATCCCAGAAGCGTTGATTGAATGCAATCGTAGAAACTTTGAATAATCTTGTCCCTAAAATAGAAAAACTTCAATTCACCTGAAAGCAGCCTCATGGCCCTTAATACTGGGGGGATGGAGACCTTTACACTCCAGCGAGCCAATTTTTTTTCTCTTGGGTTCACCAAGGTATTCTATAAAAGAAATAAAAAGTTATCATACAAATATTCGCACCATTAAATATTTTCTAAACGAAAGGTGCGTTAATACACGGTTGGTTACCGATTAAACATGATGCATTTTTTCGTTGTAATTTTATACTCTAGAACATAAACCGGGGCGTTTCGAAAGCAATCCATTCCTTTTTCATATGAAAAAAAAAAAAAAAGAGAAAACGCAGCAGCCCTCTGGGGAGCGATCACCGCCATAAATTAATAGGCAACAACAGAATTAACGCACTGAACAAAAGGATATTTAATCATACGCATGAAAGTCTTTACGGTGGCCGCCATAAATGGCCTTTTGTTAGGACCAAAGAGAACGGCATTGTCTCCTTCTTGTGCAGCGAATCTCTCAAGCGCCATCAAACGGAGCTCGTACGTTCTGGCTGTTTTAGGGTCGTGCACTTCGACCTCATTTCTTTTGGCAAGATGTTCGCCGGCCGCCAGATTGTGGGTCAAAAACTCACGCACATCTACATTATCGTCATTAGATGACAGATACGCCACGATATTTGGGCTCCTCAGCTTAACTTTCTTGACTTTTGGCATATTAATCGGAACGAATATCAAAAGAAGATCACTGCATAAAATACACAATAGACATGACGTCACATATTTGCTTCTATTTTATTGGTTCTCTGGGTAGGAATATCATACAGAGTCATACAATTGATACCGGTGAAATAATCGTTCATTATGCAGTTGAAAAAACAGTTTCAATTTAATATAACGTCGAGACAAATTGAGAAAATCATTTGAAAAATTTCACTTCAGATCAAAGTTATCAAGTAATATCACAGATGGTGAGCCTTTGCAGCCTTAAAACCTGAAATTCTTTAGTCTTGTATTTAAAAAATCGACTGTTAAGTGTTTCAATGTGATTTCGTGAGCGAATCAATGTTTCACTTCTGGTCAATTGAGCCAGTATTTCTTTGTATTTCATTTGTACATGTAATCTACTATATTTGAAAAAAATAAAACAAAAAAATTATTTAAATATTGCTACAGTCATAACCAGGCAATACATAACAGTTCAAGTACCATTTTTAAAACAATTTTAAAACACGCTATGACAAGTACGGCGAAATGTCAGCTTACCTTGATCACTTTCTTCACAACAACGTTCTCTTCATTCTATTCCACCAAAAAGGTCACCATTTAGATTGTAAGGGTGTTGCCGCATTGAGCAATCGTGAAGCTAGACTCAATTTCCCACACGTCAAATCTTGTATTTAGCAACAGACACAGACTTCTCAGATATCAATTTCCCACACGTCCCATCTCATTTCGCACCACAAACAATCATTGTATATGTTATTTTACAAGGCGATTCAGTTTTAAATTACCGAAAACGTACTATAAATAAATGTCTCCAAGTATATATAGTGTTATGAAATTTCAGGAGTAAGTTTTTAAACAACATGAGAGCGCACAGACGGTCCGGAACGGCAAACACCCAGGACCTTGGCCCGTTGCCCGGCTATCAGCTACATCCCTGATAAATTGAAAGTGAGGAATGTAACACTAGACTTGTTTATGTACAATATTATTGTTCACAGCGTGTTCAGTCATTTGTGACTAACAAATTCAATGTTCAAGACTATTTCGGTGTATTTTTCATTTCTAGTGTACAATACCACTGCGAAACAAAGGCTACTTGATCGATTGGAAAAAATATTTCAACATGCACTGTACGATAAGCCGAAGCATTTTGACAACTGTCACGTCTCTCTTACTAGCTGTCTTCATTAAAAATGATCTTGGGAAACTACTAATATTAACCCAGGTCTACAAACAATTTTTTCCAAATACATTTTCTCTGTGACATTCCAAGGTCCAAAAAAACTCACAAAATATCTTTGAGGTAACCAAAGTACCTTTCACAATAATGGCTCCACTAACACCATGACTATGCATGTCTATGTACGTGATACTACTAGAGATTGCTAAAAAGAGGGAAGTTGTAGTGTTTATTACAATGTCCGCCAGACCACCCCGCTTTGGTTTGAACAGAGCTAAGTGGAGCCACAGCAAAGATATGTCGTGATCATCTCTCATTCAAACTGGCAATGGTTTAACAAAAAGTTTGACTCATGGGTTGAGGTTGTCTCCTGAACGGACAATTACCTGGATGCTAAACTAATTTGACACGTCATATACTTGATTTCCCACTTCGATAGAATTGCACAGGAGCCCACTAGATTGAATGGCAGATCACTCTCGTTTGGAAAATAGAGGCTTTTATGAATGAAATAACCAAGGAGGGAAATTATGGTATGTGCACTACTGCCATTTCGCGCTTTGTAGCAACTTTGACTGATCTCCTTGGGAAAGTGCGAGATAGAAATGCCATTATCTAGTTTTCAGATATAGGGGTCAATTCTTGCATTTCAATGACGTTGAAGCAACTTGGGACCTTCAAGTTTCCAGCCAACTGCAACTCTTGTCTCTCCTGCCTCCTTGTCCCAGTACAACCCACAGTTTCCCTTTCTGACTCAATGCAGCTTTCACCTGTGGAAAATTACTTAAGCTTGTGCTGTCCCAGGTCCGATGTAATGATGCAAAATGTTACAGTATATGTAAATGTAATGCAACTTGCTAAGGAAATGAATGAAATAAACACGAGTTCGATTTTCTTAAAATTTAGTTTCAATTTAATTTCAGTTTGCCACACTTTGAATTCAAATACGATGTAAAATACTCCTTACAAAATCTATTGCATAGAAACAAACCTAACCAATTCATTCATTGATAATGAATTATAATAATAACTTATTGCTGATATCTTTCAAAGTTCTTGCAGCTCTTCAAGTCAGGCAAGAACACCATCTTGATTTTGATTAAAGTTAGCTCCTATATGAATTGCTCCAGCTGCATCAATTTATCAACCACTAGCCTCTTGATACTAATAGGGACTGTTCAAGGTGCAAAGAAAAAT
This sequence comes from Plumapathes pennacea, assembly GCA_964036295.1. NCBI lineage: Eukaryota > Metazoa > Cnidaria > Anthozoa > Antipatharia > Myriopathidae > Plumapathes > Plumapathes pennacea. Next base: position 23,548,031 of record OZ038463.1, on the reverse strand, counting down.
TTTTAAGTTACATGACTGTGTGTGAGTCGCTGTCTATGTGGGGTGGGGATGGCATGTTCCCATAATGTATGAGTATGGACACTTTCATATCATTACGATGGGACTCATCAGTTGAACTTCTGTCGTTTTCTTGTCCTTCACCAGATGGTTGTACTGTGCAACAGCTTTTCACAGTGCATCTTTTTCCGACAAACCATTTTCCTTATTCTTTCTTGCTGTCCACCAGAATCTGAAGACAAGCAATCAAACAACTTAGACAATAAAACGTGCTTAACATATGTTTCCTGGATCATGATAGAAGATGCTGATCATATTATTTAACATGATGAGCTACATTTAGCATCTCTTGGAGTAAACATAATGTTCATTTTATAAAAAAGACGCCATAATATGATGAATTAAAACAAATGAAAAATTCATGCCTAATTTTTTTCCCATTGCATGCGACTTGCAAAATGGAATAGCAGTAGTATTACATTTGTTTCATTAAGTAGGAAATGCCAGTACCACTGGGGTCAATAACAAGAGACAGGACTTGATGAGTTTTAGACTATGGACTATGCAAAGTTGTTAAATCCCGCCAATCGGGAACGTTTCCTCCTCTTGAGTCAAAGTTGTCTTCATGTTTAGTAAACGTGTTCTACAAAACAGAATAAATTTAGAAAAACAACTACAATTATACAAAAGATGATATTATCATCATAGTGAAAAGGAAATACAATGTTTACACAAACCCTTTCCGGCAATCTGTAATATTTCTTCTTTTTATTTAGTTAGGCAGGAGTTTTCTTTTGTAATGTGAAGATCAGATAAATGCTCAGCGACTTTCTTCCTTGCATCTTTTATATGCAACTTCATCTGTCGTAGCAAAAGTAATCTTTTATTTAACGAATAATTACCTTTTCAATACTCTTTTAATGTATTAATTTCTGTGTTGTTTCTTTTATACATACTAGCACCTTTGTACTACCTAAGTACCTTTGAAAAACGTCTTCCAAGCACAATGAGGAACGATTCCACTTTTCTCCTGTTCCAGTTGATAGCATGTTCTGTAAGCAATTCTTTTCTACCTGTTAAGTCAAAAGAGCAAGATTTATTGATGTGAGACTACCTTAAACGTTGGGACGAGCTATGAAAGGGGCCCCCTCAGGGAATTGTTTTATATCAAATACAAAAGGGTGTAATGAAAAAGCAAGCGAGAAAACTTTCGAACAGAACTGTCAACTAAGTAAACGGTTTTAGACAGCAACATTTACGTTTACATGTCACCAATTGTGCATTTTCATGTTGCGTTTGTTAGTAATAGGTAGAGCAACAGGTACAGCGTAGTGGCCTATTTTTAAATTGCATGCCATTCCCTCAAATTATTTTAGTTCTTTACCGACCAAAGGATATGTTTTTTTTTCTTGTGGCACTGAAGCAGCCTGTAAACAGGGCCTTTCCTGGTATACTAATTTGGGGGCAGCAATTTAGTGTTATTGAGTAATTTCAAACAAAATATATTTCAATTATTCCATTTGCATGGGAAAAGGGGGCAAGGCTTTCTGCTTTTTGCTGCTCATCTGACTGGGCACCACAGACGTTTCCATCATTTTTTGATATATTTTACTCTCACTCGATATATTCTTTTACAGTGACGTAACTGTCACCTTCCATAACACCCAAGAATTTTTTTGTACTTTAGGGGCTTCCCATAGAGATCTAAATTATTTCCTTTCTTTAGGCTTGATTCTAACTTGTTGGCAAAGTTTTTCTGTAGCATGTGCATTTGCACAACCTTTTTGGTGTGCTGCTCCACAGTTTGTTTTGTGGTCCTGATGGCATCTAGGGTTGTTTTGAGGTATTTCTTGATTATCCATTTCTGGCCAACAAAACCGAAGTTTTCCTGCTTGCCTTGAAGGCTTCACAGAGGCCATGAGGTTCATGTAAAACTGGAAGAGATCCACACTCACGCTTGAATGAGTGTCATGGATCTCCCTTCCCAGTTTCAGCATGTCTTTCAAGCTTTTGGGAATGGCTTCACTGGCTGATTGGTTGGTTTTGGTTTCATTATTGTTTGCTGGCATCAACTCTCATATCAAAGCCATCTCATAGCAAAGTGAACATTTGCTCACAGTAGCATCCAGACTCCCGCAGACCAATAATATACTGCTACGCATGCGCACAGATATTAAAAGATCATGGCAACTTGAGTGAAGGGGGAAGTGAGAGCTCCAAAGTGTTTAATGGTCGAGAATTTTAGTCTTTAGTCGAAACAAGGCAAACCTCAAAACCATGCTTGGTTAAGCACCTTTATGAAATTGAAGTGAAAGTAGTCAACAAAGAAGGAAAACGAGTGAAAGTTCACTGTAAAGGGTACAGCCAGATATTTGATGAGTGGAAGCTGTGCGATGACAAAACCTTTCCGGTTGTGCGCTTCGAACGTGCATTCGAACCCTCTGGGATGTCTTTGGAAGATTGGTTAAACATCTTCTATGACCGCTTGTACCGCAAAGTAAAGAGAAAATTATACTCGGGAAGAAAGGATGACCCAGAAATCAGAATTGAAATCCCAACTGAAGATGTCCAAGTCAAGCAAGTGGCAGACTTCCTCGAAGAACTCTGACTCAAAGTTTTGGCCATGGACTGGATTTCCCTTGGGACACCATACCGGCCTCTACCAAAATGTACTTGTTTTTACTGTGTTGTCGGGAGAGGGCCAGTGATGACAATAGCAATCCTTTCCATCGGAGCCCCATCATTATATGCCTTTATCGGGGCACAAGGACGTTTGGAGAGTCCTTTCTGCAAAGAGCACAGGTCTCTCTGTGGTCCTTCATGCCCATGGAAGTTAGCTTTGACTCCCAATGAAACTTTCTGTGGCGACACGAAATACTTTTGGGAAGATAACAGGGCAAAAACAGAAAACAAAGCTACGGTGAGCTTTAGCCGTAAAACAATGACGCTTTATGCTTTACTCTGTACATGACAACTGTTGCCTCATAAAATTCTTCTGCGTATCGTACATTGCCTGTTCAAGTGTTTCTTTCATTTGATCATGTAGCCTTTCTTTCGCAATGGTCATTGAATACCAGAAATGAAAAATACCGAAATAATTCTGAGGATTGAGTTTGCAGTCACAATTGGACTGAACACACTGTGAACAAAACCGCAATAATATTGTAAACATCTCTCTTGTGACATTCCTCACTTTCAATTTTATATTTGTTACAGAGCACGAATACTTGAAAGCCTGATAGAAGAAACGTATTGAATTAATAAAAGAAAACACAAGTAGTGAAGCGAAGGCTGGATTAATCGTGGCCTCTGATTAGAAATAAGAGTCAAGGTCAAACTGTCATAATCGATTGTGCATATAAAGATATGTCACGCATTCTCAAAATGCAGGGTCGCTCAACCTTTAAGAAGCAAGTGTGTGAGTGTTGTAATGATAATTTTTAGTTTAATCAAGGTGTCAAAAGCCAAGTTCTCTATACTGTGTGATATTTTTATGGTGAGAAACTGGAAGTCTCTCTTGAGAGTTCCGCTCTTGTCCCCTACTTTCCATTTTATATTCTGGTCTTGACCCAACTCACACCGCGAGCTCACTGGCAACGCCAGTCTAGTTTCCTGTACATATTACACTGGTGCAGTCCTGCTTTCCTGCAGGCCTTGAAAGAAAACTTAGTTTGGAGATAGGTCCTAACTCGTTTTAATCAGTGAAAAAATTTAATCTCCAGAACAGAAAGCTTAATCACTGCTAGCGAACGATATTCTGTAACTCTGGGGATATGTTGGCTTTCTACTGGCTCGTCCAAGTGAGGTGCTCTTGGGTGTGGAAGTGCTTGATGGTGGTGTAAGAGCATTCTGAGATGGGGTCCCAGGCTGTCCCATTGCCCAGTCACATACCTCCGATGGCAGAGGCCTTTTGGACTGCTCTGTGTGAGGCCTTCGGTCAAGCAGCATCCCCCTGGCCCAGGATGTGAGCTTTCTTTGGAGTGCTTTGTTCAACTCCTGCTTGACGTTTCTCAGGGCAGTCCTTTCCCAAGGCAACTTTTTTACCAGGCAGGTCTTGATAACCTGCTGCTCATCTTTAACTTTTGACAAATCATTCTCTTCAGAACTTGTGTATTCGAGTAGCAGGACTTGAGCGACCACTTATTTAATCGTTTCACTCCACTGCACGTCCTTCAGAGCAAGAGTCCTCTGGGTATTCTGTTCAGCAGGAAAAGATTAAGTTGAGCATTTGATGGGCTTGTTACTGGGGGTACTCCTAATAAATTTGGGTTGAAGTGCTCCCTGGCTCTCAAAACCCATACCCTTTTTCAAACCAAACTGCACGATTATTTTACCCTATTTCAGACCAATTAATTTGATTTTTCAACGCTGTCATACCTGTATTCCAAAATTTTTGCCTTATTTTAGACCAAATTGGCCAAAAAATGCTAAATCTACTTCCGTATTTCCAAAAAGGTTTGAAAATGATAGCCTTTGGGCCGGCACACATCTATATGGCTTATATATGGGGGGGGGGGGGGGGGGGGGGTTGTTATGAGTACAGACAAATGGATCGCAAATCAAACATTCTCAAGAAAGGTTCGAATGTCCCTTAGAAGATTCTCGGGAGAAAATTCGTTGTAGCATTGCTGTGTAAGGTATATAAACGTATTACAAATCGTTGTAAAGGTCTGGGACTGCAATAAAGGTAGAGTTTGATCTACACCAGAACGTTGAAAGATTTTCGTGAAATATCAATCCTTCAGGAACTAAAACTTGCATGTTTTGGTCTCTATCACTGAACTTTTTGTTAGGTATAGGCGATGCGATTTCCTCATATGCGTTGTCAGCGCTTCTCAAATCTTATATTCGTTCCTGATTTATTGAACAATCTGCGTCAAAAACGGGTCTCAAAATGCTCTATTGACTTTATGAAGAGATAAAATCTTTAGTTGAAATGAAACATTAAAAATCGCTGACATCATCTGAGAACCACCAAAATACATAATTTTTGTTACAAATTTTCGCTAGCCGGAATTCCATTCCATTTGCAGTCAACCCGACAAAGATGAAATAGACCGAAGTGTGGTTGTTTAATTTTAGATTTTGAGAAAAACAGTTGAAAATACAGTATTTACCTTCTTTTGAGAGGCAAGTTGTCATTTTTTTTGCCACAGCAGCTTCCCTCAGAAGCGTGTCTTCTTAGTTTTTGCATATATCTATGAGTGTGTCGAGGTTTAATTGGAATATACGAAAATGAAGCTGAATCGCCGTAGAAACTTTATATTTGGCGGGAAAAATCATTTTCTGGCCCAGTTCTCCTCAAAAATCCATCAAAACTAGCCCCCATGGTACCCACCACAGCATTCGGGCTTGGCTGCGTGATATTTGACTAAAAGAGGATTGGAAACTAGTAACATTGCATTTGGCTCATTTTGGAGCGTGAATTTACAAGTATGTGCCCGATCAATTCTTATGCTCTCCTTTGCCTTTTCAATCTTCAGTTCCTTTTTGAGGAACGAGATTTCTTCTGTGGTGTTTTCCTGATCTTTTTCTTCAATGTTGTAGAACACTAAAGTATCTCACATTGAGCGAGACTTTAGGTCAATGATGCTTTTTTTTTCATTTCCATGTTATTGACTTTGAGCTGTTCGAGTTCAGCTTTAACTTGTGTTACCTTGGTGTCTGTCTGCTGTGCATTTGTTTTGGTTCCGTCGATTTCTGAACTTAAGCAAGTCAGTCGTTTTAAAATCGCTCATGTCTCGTTCCACGTCGTTAATCTTTTGCTCAATTAGGTCGAGGTTCTCTTGTTTGGAGAGCTGTGTCTGCATGGATTTCATCATGTTGTACAGCATGGCCATGTCGATTTCCTGTGCGTAGTTGGTGATGTCTGGGTCTTTTCTATCTTGTTGTGTTTTTGATGAGGACTTCGGTGTATTAGAAAGCCCTGCCATTTTAGTGGAGGGCTTTGGCGGTTTGATGTCCACGACAAACCTGCAGGTCAGCTGCTCGTTTAATGTTGCCTCCCTTGGCTGCCATTTGTTTAGATGTAACTGTACGTGTATTGTTTTTTAGGGATGCCAACTATTAAGTTCATTTTCTGCAGTTGTAACCTTGGCAGAGCTTACAATTAAAATCTAACATTGACACAGCTTGGCTACAAGCTTGGACCGTTTGTTGTACAACACTTCAACCTATTCCATTGATAGCAACATAACTAAATCTTTCCCAGAGATATTTTTTGGCGAAAATAAGTTGTTTATACCTTGTTGAAAACGAGTAAGGAAGTTTCTCTTCTGATGATGTACCAATAGTGATTAATATAATAAGTGCATAAAGTTGAATTTTGCAGTCCTTTCACATGATGCATGTAACAGCTGTTGCAAGCGACAAATTCTGCATAGTTGTTTGCAACACTTATTTTATTTTATGCATGAAGTGTAACTGGATGATGATAAAACGCCTCTAATCAATCCTTTAGTAGTGACACAGAGCTGATACTCATTCTTGGCGCTAGTGTTAGCACCTCTTTAAAGGGTTCAGTATCTGTAACTATGGTTCCAGAGAGCCTACAAAAGAAATTTTAAGAAACTTGATGGCCGGCAGTCTGTAAATTCCTTGTTATTAGTAAAAACTTGGTAACTTAGGAAGGCGTGGACATGTAATTCTCTAAACATTCACTAGTCTGCACACAGGTAGGTTCAGGAAAGTGGCCCTCGCCACAACCAATGCAGTACAATGTATTGTTGAACGAATTTGCCACTTCCAGCGTATTATTTAAGGAGTGGCTGTGTCAGTCACCAACTGCATGATATGAGATGCGAACTGGAATTGATCGAACAACAAAGCTAACGCAGATGAATTTTAAAAGGTATTTAGTACTGTGGACCTATGCACGATTCACTGGAGGTCTTATGGTCTTAATGAATGTCTGTTCGAAATCTCCATTGCTTCCCTTCTATACAGAGCAAGACAAAACCTTTCTAAAATAGGTCTGCTACTTTGCAGAAAAAAATGCTTGAGAGATTCCTCATTTTTACAGAACGTGCAATACGGTGAATCTACCATTTTGAAAGCAAACAATTTGTTGTTAGTGTATATGATACGGTTTAACGATTTGTATTGAAAAACTCGTAGTTTTGTGTCCAAAGTAACACTAAATGCTAACGAATAGATTTTCTTCCACTCAACTGAAAAGCTTGGATATTTGTCCTTTAATCTGGCTTGAGCAGTAGGAGGGGTCACTTTGTAGGAACAAAATTCCTTATAAAGAATTTTGGAGGTGTCTGAAAGGTCCACCATCTCACTCTTTACTGGCAGAAGAAAGCAGTACTCATTGAAAGGGTATGGTTTAGTAAAAGTATTTCCTTTTATAATGGAACGCCACTCACCTGGTATAGCGTTGACCACTCCCATCAGAGCGAACATTTGACTTGGAGATAATTTAGTTTTCAGCACTTTCTCGCTTTTCAGGATGCATTCCTTTGAAACCAAATCTCCAACTTTAGTTATTCCACTTTTATGAAAACAAGACTGATATAAGGATTTTCTTTGACTGAGTATATTCCTATTCCAAATTACATGATTCATTATATCTTCATAGGTAACAACATCCTTTATGAGACCAGATCATGCGTCAAGACAGTCCTTATAAAACGCCAGAAGAGAGTTAGGTAGTTTATGGATATCAAACTGGCACTTCAAAACAAACTTGCCACCTACTTCCCCTAAATAGTAATCCAGGAAAAATTTCCAAGAGCTAACATAAACGTCAATGTACTTCTTTAGAAAAATAATTCTTTTGGCCTTAATCATACATTCGATGGCCAGCATCTTCAATCCACCATATTCAAATTCGTTGATTAATGCGCAACGTTTGACTTTATCCTTTCCGTTCCAGATAAAATTATAAAGTTCTTTGAACAAAGTCGTTAGTACGTGAATAAGAGCTGCTTTAGACATAAATTTTTGGATGGCAAAGGATTTAACAATTTGAATTTTTCCTAAAATAGTTAGCCTTCTCCACCTCCACCTATTTAAAGATTTCTTGGTAGATTTGAGAATTCCCTTAAAATTTTCTTTTTCCCTAAACACATCATAACTAAAATGCACACCTATGATTTTCAATGATGTCTTAAAATTCGTGGGGGAATTTATCCATTTTTTTTCGACCCCAAACAAAAGAATTCCGTTTTTTTTCTGCATTGACTTTGAGACCAGAGAAAGTCGAGAACTCAAGACTCCAGATTAGCTGCTTATAAGAAGATTAATTTTAATAAAACAAGACATGTCATCAGCAAAAATAGTGAGTTTGACCTCTTCATTTCCGATTTTGATTCCTTGGATATTTTCATTATGCCTAATACTACATGCAAGAACTTCTAGACTTAATATAAATAACAGTGGTGAAAGAGGATAGCCTTGTCTCACACCTTGCTTGACATTAATATAATTGCTCGTGGCGAAGCCGACGAGCTTAGGATTGGAAAGCGTGTCTTTATCATCGTCATATTTTTATTTTTATTTTTATTTTTTTTTCTGGGTTACGAATCAGCACACGGTGATTGGTTCATATTTTCACGTGATTTATTATGACGTTTTGTCATCACATGACTTGCCGGGCGAGCAGTTTCGCCATTTTGAAGGAGATATGTGGGCGATGGAATTGTGCGTTGCTTGCCTTGGTTGGCTATGTGGATTCTTTTATGGACCGCTCATCCTACTTACAAACGCATACGCCGGCGTCAGAAAATCTGACTTTTCTTTGGAATCAACGTTTCACTCTGTTGTGCATTTGTGTTGTTGTCGCGACATTTTGGCTCAGTGCCATGAAGATCAAACAGGCAGCAGATAACGTGGCGTTATTATTTGAAAATTGGAACTTGATTGAAGAAGAAGTGGTCGTTGGTAGATCTCGCTTTGAGCAGTTCTATTGTATTCCCAGTAATGTTTATGTGAAAGAAAATCGAACTCGTCCAAGACGAAGTCGTGAGCCAAGCCGAGTGCCTTTGAATGAACTTTCGCGCGTTCTGAACAAGGACAGGAAAAGCAGGCGACTATTACGAGAATATATTTCAAAGAATGTCCCAAAGTCGTCAAAAGTTCATGATTATACCAGAGCTTACGTACTTCACAATGCTAATGCATTCCGTGAACGTGCGCGTAAACAACATGGAAACAATAGAAAGCCACAGAAATGCAAAGAGAAAATTAGGATCAATAAACCATCGCTGCGAGAAAGCTATAAGTTCAAAAAGAAGTTTGTCAAAAGTAAACGAGGTGCTAAGGTACGTTTGTATTTTAGAATGACTTCAAGGACAAGCATTTCGAGACCAGCTGTGTTCAGAGATAGAAATCACAAAATCAATTACTACGCGTTTTCTCTGTCAAGGGATATAGAAAAAAATCCCGGTCCTTCAGTTGTCGATCCAAACAAAACGATCATTGCACCGTACAGTCAAGGTAATGCTGCAATATTTGGAGATAATGCTGGACGACAATGTGCAGCTCTAGCAGATGTCATATTTAACCACACGAATTTTATTTCTTTATCAGAGGATTTGAGCGAAATTATGAATGCTGGGAACAATCTGTATTCCACTCTTTCGCAATTATCAAAGGACTATTTTTTGCTGCTGATAGATCTACCTGGAATGGTCACAATATATGAAAGTCAGTATGAGCTGCAATACAGTGAAAGTTACGTGGGTAATTTGTTTGGAACTTGCTTTCCCATCGAAGGCTTTGCTTACTGTACAACACTGACTGGGGCTTTTAATTTATTGCTCAGACAGGATTTCAGCTGCTTTATTCTGACAATAGGCTGTAGTACTGTAGCTGTATTTTGTTTGTCAGGTGGCAGGTTCAAAGTATTTGATTCTCATAGTAGAGATAGTTTTGGCATGGAACATCCTGAAGGAAAATGTGTATTAATTGAACTTCGTTCAGTTGGCAATTTATTGGAATATTTCCAGACTTTATATGTACACTTGCCTGCCATTACATTTGAAATTAAAGGAGTAAACATTTGTCTAACAGAAGACAGACACAACAGGCACAGATGTGAAGAACCTACAACTGTTCAGCAAAGAAGTAAAGCAATTATTTGCAAATGTAAGCAGTGCTGTGCAATTTCTTTCTATAGCATTTGTTTTTCTGTAATTAAATCTTGCAGCTATTGGAATTCTGATACATTAAGTGCTGTAATTGAAAAAGGTAACACATTTTACAGGAAAATGAATCTTGACAAACACCTTGTGATAAGTGATTTTCCAAATAAACTAGAGATACGTGCAGGCACTGATGTTAATGTTGTCTTTACTGCTAAAAGACAAGGAGTTCTGTCTAAGGACAAAAGTTTAAGCAAGCAGAATCTTCATGAACTTATTACACAAAACAATAGGAATAATACTGGCTTTCTGTTGCCAGCTGACAAAATAACATGTGTATAATTTATTGTTTCTTGATACAGTGTCTGATGAATAAATACAGACTGTACTGTGCTTGCACACCTCTATGGTTCTATCATTTCCATGCAGAAACTCTTGCATGAGGCAGAGTTCACTTCTTACGTTCCTCACCTTCAATTTTATTTTTGTTACAAAGCACGAATACTCGAAAGCCTAATAAAAGAAACTCATTCAGTAAAAAGAAAACAGATTATTATTGGAGCAAAGGCTGGATTAATCGTGGCCTCTGATTAGAAATAAGTGCTCGAAGTCAAACTGTCAAAATCAGCTGTGCATAAATACAGTAAGTGTCGCAAGTCACTCTTCTCTTGCTGGCTGACCTATCACCCCTAAGCTCAAAATGTGTCTCTTAAAATGAGTCTCTTAAACTTGAAGCAAATGTATGAGTGTTCTATGAAAATTTATAATTTTATCAGGTTTCCTTTGAGCAAGGTCTCAAAAACCAAGTTCTCTATGCTGTATAATATTTTTCTGGTGAGACTGAAACCCGATGGGGTACTCCGCTATATCAGCCACGTTAGGTATGTGCCGTATACATTTTTAAAGTTAGGTTATAGAAAATCAGATATCTTGGTCTGAAATAGGCTAAGCGTTTTCAGGACTGGGCAGCACACCCACCCAAAATTGTGATGAGTACCCCCCTCCCACCCCCCTCCTGGGAGTCTCGCTCTTGTCCCTACTTTTAATGTTAGTTTATTCTCGTCTCGACCCAACTCACGCCACGAGCTCACTGGCAATTCCAGTCTTGTTTGAAGTAAAATCAGTAAAGCCAGTACTGACCTGACAAACTGCCTTTTCTCATGTGTTCCATGCATCTTCGAACAGAACCAAAGCTTTCCTCCTGCAGCACTGGAACTCCCTTGTCGCAGGCAACATTTTGCCACTTTAAGAATGTTTCTGGATCTGAAATGGTTTTTGTCCGTGTGTCCCCAAGGTCTGCTGGATCTCTAAATACAAGACGGAGATCTTGTGGGCACTTCCAATAGAATGGATGGCACTTCGGTATAGTGCCGCTTATCCGCTCAAAAGCATGAAATATGTCTAGTTTCACAATTAGTTCTGCCCAAAAGTCGCCTGCAATTTATTTCTCCATTGGCAACAGTTATCGACATAAAAGTCCTGAATAGTTTTGCCTTGAGAAAAAATTCTTTGAAAACGTTGCCTAAGAAGGCATTGCATGTTACAAAACCCTTGAGACTGGGTCAGCCGCCAACTCACAACTTGTCCCTTTTCATTTAAAATGCAAAACATCTAGGCGAATCCACTTGCCACCTTCTTTCCTCTCGTAGCCAATACTGCCGATAACATTGAAAGTTTGGTCACAACTGAGCCAGTCTTCATCTGCCGCAATTGATGACATCCGCATTATGAAGAGGTCTTCATTTAAATCAAAGTAGTGCAAAAAGAAATTGCAGATGTGCTGACTGGGACATTCTCTTGGTTGGTTAAATGCAGAAAATGCAGCTTCAGTGCTGTTTGCATCAGAATCGGAATCAATAAATGGGTCAGATTAACGGGTCCGATAATCGGGTTGCTGTAACTTCATGGGCATCAGATAAGTCTTTTGCTGGAAGCATTCAGACGGGAATCCGAGTCACCCAAGAGGTAACTGACACAAATAAAGCTCTCTGGTTTTGTTTATGCATTGTGCTGACAACAAGCTGAATGCTTTTGTATGATAGTTCACCATTTAGATTGCCAAAAATTTTCGCTTGAACTCTAGTTGCACTGCCTGGAGACTGAGATGTGTTAAATAGCCAACGTTTCTCATTGTTGCAATGACCGACTCAGATTTGGCACCGTATGTAGCAATTCCTTGAGAAAAGATAAATTTTGCAGCCATCAATTCTAGTTCCTGCAAAGGTTTTGTGTTGAAACTTTTAGATAACTAGTCATGCTTCCAAGCACCATTTCGTAAATTGGCCGCCATGAGGATAAACATATCACGGGAGCGCTATAAGTGTTGACAACTGGTGATCATGCTGCGCAGAGGTCACAGGGGAAATCAACGAGAAGTGCAAGGCATGCTGGTATACTGTGGCAGTCATAGGCTAAGCAAATTTTCATTTTACTTTTAATTTGAAATCGGTTTTCATTTCACTTTTACCTTAAAATATGTTTTTATTTTGCTTTTCTTTAAAATCGGTTTTCACTTTACTTTAACTTTGAAATCGGTTTTTGATTTTACTTTTACCTTGAAATAGATTTTTATTTTACTTTACTTTGAAATCGGTTTTCACTTTACTTTAACTTTGGAATCGGTTTTTAATTTTACTTTTACTTTGCAATCGCTTTTCATTTTACTTTTACTTTGAAATCGGCTTTCATTTTCATTTTCGAAATCGGTTTTCATTTCATTTTACTTTGAAAACAGCATTTATTTTCATTTCACTTTGACATAAATTATCTTTTTTATTGAATTATCAGGAAAATTCAAGTGGCAGTCATAGGCCACCATAGTTATCTCAATCTGCATAATCATCAAACATACCCTGAAAGATTGCAACACAAAACATGCTATGTTGCCCAGCTTTTATTATGTATGGTACGATACAGTGCCAAATAAATGGGCACTGTTCTCTATCTGAAAAAAATGTTGTTTGTTTTTTGTTTTGAGTGGTCGCAACAAATGCACCTCAAATATCTTTGTCTTCTCATTCATCACGGAATGCATAACTTTGTCCAAAAGTTGTGGATATTCACTCGACACAGAACCTGATTAGTTGTTATAAAAAGATCTATTAATGTACACAATCTATAGTGCCTGCAATGTGGTGATAACTGTTATACTATCAAGCACCCAATGTCTATCAGCCACATGTATTTTTTTTTCAGGGTTATAAATAAAGTTGTAACCAGTATATATTTAAAGGAAATGTTATGGCTATTAATGAAGCTTACCTCAGTTCAATTGGCATCTAGCAGCTGTAGACTCGTTATCATCATTTTAGTCGAGGTTTCTTGGCCAGTAAAAGTCTTCTTTCATGCCAACTGGGACGGGTGGTGTGTTGGCAACCTTTGCTCTGGTATTTCGTCGACCATGGGTTTGGGGCTAATTATGGCCTGGTCCTCCTTTATACTCTCGTACCTCACTGTGCTACCAGTTGACAACAGTGTAACCTGTAAGGCGATTGTGAATAGTACTGAGTTAATTGGGGATAGCTGGGATATTTTTCCTTGCCGTAGTGATTAACACAGTATGATGTGTGGTTTTTAAACAATGGATTTGAACATAGTAACTTGGCGGACTTATCATGTGTCATATTGCTGCTGCTAATACAACGCTATTGCAGTAAAAGTGGGTGTTTGCATGCGCATGGGTTTTAAAATTCTTAACTCTGCCTAAAGCAGTCGTTCCTAGACACATCTTGATGCGGCTTCTGGCCAAGTACTATTACGGAGTTGCCCTTTTGCAGGTGCTTCGGATAATGTCTGATTGGGAAGTTTGCCTTAATTATAGGGCCCCCCCTTCTGTCAAGGGCCCTCTCTTCTTCTGGAGCCGGAAACTCTGACGATTGCAAAGAGACATCAAAAACTTTCGAGTACCCAGCCCACCCTATCTTAAAGGTTTTGTCCGCGTTAACACAAAGCATCGATGTGTTGTGCCACTCCCCAAGCTTGTGATTGAACACTTGCACTTTTTGGCCTTTTGCATAGATTGTCTTTAAACATCCCAAATCTTCCGATCACGTAATGTACAAATGCATCGCAGCAAAAATATACTCGAAATTTTCGGAGAACCTTTGTAAATGCCTTCAATCAAAGTGGACTTTATCTTACCTCCATTTCTCTTTCCTTTTTCTGATCCATAATGTGTAGAAGTACTGCTCTTTATTATACAACTCCCTTAGTAACGTGAAAATACGGCATAGTAACGTGCGAATAACTCCATAGACACGTAAAAAAGATACAGCCGTATTCAACGTTGCTAAGGAAAAAAAAAACTTTTTCTTCATTCGCTACCATTAATTCTTTTCTTTCGTTTTTTTGTATAAAAGTCACCCTGTGCACAGCTGGTATTTACAGTACTTTTAGAGATTATTAAGCAAAGAAAGAAGCACAAAATTTAAACTGACCTGGCTTACTATCCGATATGCAAAATCGAGCACGGAGACCAGCTTCTTCGTCAGAAAATCAACTGAATTTGCTGTAACATAACTAATCTTCCATTCCACAAAATGTCAGACCACACACCACAGTTCAGTTATCAGGCCATAGTGTTTCCAACAGATCAATATTTCTGAGAGCAGTTTAAGAATCCCTGTCAATCTCGAAACGAGATCTTGTCGGCATTCAACACGGCAGCCGTTGGATTTGCCTCGGCGTGTAATTCCAGTCCAAGATATATGGCATCGACTTGCAACAACAGGCAATGATTACCTCTATCGAGAAACAGCAATTTGTATGCGAACTGTACCACCACTGGTCACAAGATAAAGTCCTTTTCATACTTCATAAGCGAGGAGAAGGCGAGAACTGGCTGTTTGTTGATTCATGCCACTCGACGAAAATGAAAATTAACACAGAATGGCTGTTGATTAAGACTTTATTATCTGCGCAGTAAACGTCATATCACGTCATGATGACGTTTTATAATAGAAACATGTAAATACGTAATTTCTGTTAAATTGTTCTGTGATAGTTTGATAGATGGGTAACCATGGGTAAGCCTTAAAATGTTAGTAATACCAATGTTAACTGTGCTTATATTAACACAGAATGGCTGTTGATTAAGACATTACTATCTGCGCAGTAAACAAACGTCACATCACATCATGATGACGCCTTATAATAGAAACACGTAAATACGTAATTTCTGTTAAATCATTCTGTGATAGTTTGATACATGGGTAACCATGGGTAAGCCTTAAAATGTTAGTAATACCAATGTTAACTGTGCTTATATTAACACAGAATGGCTTTTGATTAAGACTTTACTATCTGCGCAGCAAACAAACGTCACATTACTTCATGATGACGCCTTATAATAGAAACATGTACATACGTAATTTCTGTTAAATCTTTCTGTGATAGTTTGGTACATGGGTAACCATGGTTAAGCCTTAAAATGTTAGTAATACCAATGTTTTCTGTGCTTATATTAGCATAGAATGGCTGTTGATTAAGACTTTACTATCTGCGCAGTAAACGTCATATCACGTCATGATGACGTTTTATAATAGAAACATGTAAATACGTAGTTTCTGTGAAATAGTTCTGTGATAGTTTGATACATGGGTAACCATGGGTAAGCCTTAAAATGTTAGCAATACCAATGTTAACTGTGCTTATATTAACACAAAATGGCTTTTGATTAACACTTTACTATCTGCGCAGCAAGCAAACGTCACATCACTTCACGATGACGCCTTATAATAGAAACATGTAAATACGTAATTTCTTTTAAATCGTTCTGTGATAGTTTGATACATGGGTAACCATGGTTAAGCCTTAAAATGTTAGTAATACCAATGTTTTCTATGCTTATATTAACATAGAATGGCTTTTGATTAAGACTTTACTATCTGCGCAGTAAACGTCATATCACGTCATGATGACGTTTTATAATAGAAACATGTAAATACGTAATTTCTGTGAAATTGTTCTGTGATAGTTTGATAGATGGATAACCATGGGTAAGCCTTAAAATGTTAGTAATACCAATGTTAACTGGGCTTATATTAACACAGAATGGCTGTTGATTAAGACATTACTATCTGCGCAGTAAACAAACGTCACATCACATCATGATGACGCCTTATAATAGAAACACGTAAATACGTAATTTCTGTTAAATCATTCTGTGATAGTTTGATACATGGGTAACCATGGGTAAGCCTTAAAATGTTAGTAATACCAATGTTAACTGTGCTTATATTAACACAGAATGGCTTTTGATTAAGACTTTACTATCTGCGCAGCAAACAAACGTCACATTGCTTCATGATGACGCCTTATAATAGAAACATGTAAATACGTAATTTCTTTTAAATCTTTCTGTGATAATTTGGTACATGGGTAACCATGGTTAAGCCTTAAAATGTTAGTAATACCAATGTTTTCTGTGCTTATATTAACATAGAATGGCTTTTGATTAAGACTTTACTATCTGCGCAGTAAACGTCATATCACGTCATGATGACGTTTTAAAATAGAAACATATAAATACGTAATTTCTGTGAAATAGTTCTGTGATAGTTTGATACATGGGTAACCATGATAAGCCTTAAAATGTTAGCAATACCAATGTTAACTGTGCTTATATTAACACAAAATGGCTTTTGATTAACACTTTACTATCTGCGCTGCAAGCATACGTCACATCACTTCACGATGACGCCTTACAATAGAAACATGTAAATACGTAATTTCTTTTAAATCGTTCTGTGATAGTTTGATACATGGGTAACCATGGTTAAGCCTTAAAATGTTAGTAATACCAATGTTTTCTGTGCTTATATTAACATAGAATGGCTTTTGATTAAGACTTTACTATCTGCGCAGTAAACGTCATATCACGTCATGATGACGTTTTATAATAGAAACATGTAAATACGTAATTTCTGTGAAATTGTTCTTTGATAGTTTGATAGATGGGTAACAATGGGTAAGCCTTAAAATGTTAGTAATACCAATGTTAACTGTGCTTATATTAACACAGAATGGCTGTTGATTAAGACATTACTATCTGCACAGTAAACAAACGTCACATGACCTCATGATGACGCCTTATAATAGAAACATGTAAATACGTAATTTCTGTTGAATTGTTCTGTGATAGTTTAATACATGGGTAACCATGGGTAAGCCTTAAAATATTAGTAATACCAATGTTAACTGTGCTTATATTAACACAGAATGTCTGTTGATTAAGACTTTACTATTTGCGTAATAAACAAACGTCACATTACTTCATGATGACGCCTTATAATAGAAACATATTAATACGTAATTTCTGTTAAATTGTTCTGTGATAGTTTGATACATGGGTAACCATGGGTAAGCCTTAAAATATTACTAATACCAATGTTAACTGTGCTTATATTAACACAGAATGGCTGTCGATTAAGACATTACTATCTGCACAGTAAACAAACGTCACATTACCTCATGATGACGCCTTATAATAGAAACATGTAAATACGTAATTTCTGTGAAATTGTTCTGTGATAGTTTGATAGATGGGTAACCATGGGTAAGCCTTAAAATGTTAGTAATACCAATGTTAACTGTGCTTATATTAACACAGAATGGCTGTTGATTAAGACATTACTATCTGCACAGTAAACAAACGTCACATTACCTCATGATGACGCCTTATAATAGAAACATGCAAATACGTAATTTCTTTTAAATCGTTCTGTGATAGTTTGATACATGGGTAACCATGGGTAAGCCTTAAAATGTTAGGAATACCAATGTTAACTGTGCTTATATTACCACAGAAAGGCTCTTGATTAAGACATTACTATCTGCGCAATAAACAAACGTCACATGACCTCATGCTGACGCCTTATAATAGAAACATGTAAATACGTAATTTCTGTTGAATTGTTCTGTGATAGTTTAATACATGGGTAACCATGGGTAAGCCTTAAAATATTAGTAATACCAATGTTAACTGTGCTTATATTAACACAGAATGTCTGTTGATTAAGACTTTACTATTTGCGTAATAAACAAACGTCACATTACTTCATGATGACGCCTTATAATAGAAACATATTAATACGTAATTTCTGTTAAATTGTTCTGTGATAGTTTGATACATGGGTAACCATGGGTAAGCCTTAAAATATTACTAATACCAATGTTAACTGTGCTTATATTAACACAGAATGGCTGTCGATTAAGACATTACTATCTGCACAGTAAACAAACGTCACATTACCTCATGATGACGCCTTATAATAGAAACATGTAAATACGTAATTTCTGTTAAATCGTTCTGTGATAGTTTGATACATGGGTAACCATGGGTAAGCCTTAAAATGCTGGTAATACCAATGTTAACTGTGCTTCTATTAACACAGAAAGGCTCTTGATTAAGACATTACTATCTGCGCAATAAACAAACGTCACATGACCTCATGCTGACGCCTTATAATAGAAACATGTAAATACGTAATTTCTGTTAAATTGTTCTCGGATAGTTTGATACATGGGTAACCATGGGTAAGCCTTAAAATATTAGTAATACCAATGTTAACTTTGCTTATGTTAACACAGAATGGCTGTTGATTAAGACTTTACTATCTGCGCAATAAACAAACGTCACATTACTTCATGATGACGCCTTATAATAGAAACATGTAAATACGTAATTTCTGTTAAATTTTTCTGTGATAGTTTGGTACATGGGTAACCATGGGTAAGCCTTAAAATGTTAGTAATACCAATGTTAACTGTGCTTATATTAACACAGAATGGCTGTTGATTAAGACTTTACTATCTGCGCAGTAAACAAACGTCACATTACTTCATGATGACGCCGTATAATAGAAACTCGTAAATACGTAATTTCTGTTAAATTTTTCTGTGATAGGTTGATACATGGGTAACCATGGGTAAGCCTTAAAATGTTAGTATTACCAATGTTAACTGTGCTTATATTAACACAGAATAGCTGTTGATTAAGACATTACTATCTGCGCAGTAAACAAACGTCACATCACATCATGATGACGCCTTATAATAGAAACATGTAAATAGGTAATTTCTGTTAAGTCATTCTGTGATAGTTTGATACATGGGTAACCATGGGTAAGCCTTAAAATGTTAGCAATACCAATTTTAACTGTGCTTATATTAACACAAAATGGCTTTTGATTAAGACTTTACTATCTGCGCAGCAAACAAACGTCACATTACTTCACGATGACGCCTTATAATAGAAACATGTAAATACGTAATTTCTTTTAAATCGTTCTGTGATAGTGTGATACATGGGTAACCATGGGTAAGCCTTAAAATATTACTAATACCAATGTTAACTGTACTTATATTAACACAGAATGGCTGTTGATTAAGACTTTACTATTTGCGCAATAAACAAACGTCACATTACTTCATGATGACGCCTTATAATAGAAACATATTAATACGTAATTTCTGTTAAATTGTTCTGTGATAGTTTGATACATGGGTAACCATGGGTAAGCCTTAAAATATTTATGTTTCCCTCATCCAAATTTAACAAGAACTCCCCTGGGTGCTGCGATGCCTGCGCTACGTTTGCTGGGCACAGTAAGGACCAAACAAATTGTTGGATTAATATGGCTATGAACACAGGCCCATAGCCGCTTTAATAAAATGCAATTAGACATCAAATCTATGACCAATCTGATGTGGCCCAGTAAAGGTGAGGGCAATAAAACGCCACCACCTAATGAAGACAGTAAAACACATAATGAAATATGCGGTGGTTATGGGGAGGAGGGAATATTGAAAAAACACGTCTTGACTCAATGCTGAGCTGTGAAGAGTGGCACAATGACCTGAGTGATCTCACTTTGCACGTGGTCAATTATACACGTGACCCCATTACGATGGGGCAAACCGTGTCCTCCCCAGTCCCCTGAATAAGATATCACAACATACAAAACAGTCAGAGAGGAAACATAAAAATCCTATTTGCAAGCAAATATTTTCTTTATGTTTCCCTCATCCAAATTTAACAAGAACTCCCCTGGGTGCTGCGATGCCTGCGCTACGTTTGCTGGGCACAGTAAGGACCAAACAAATTGTTGGATTAATATGGCTATGAACACAGGCCCATAGCCGCTTTAATAAAATGCAATTAGACATCAAATCTATGACCAATCTGATGTGGCCCAGTAAAGGTGAGGGCAATAAAACGCCACCAGCATCCAGATGAAATCTCCGATGCTGCCCCACCCCAGGCAAACGCAGCACGCAGAGACTAAATTTTTTGGTAAACATGAGGAACAGCCGCCCTTGCTAGCTGTAATCATAAATGCTGAGTAACGTGAACTTCGCAAAAGTTTCGCACTAATGTGCATTGAAATTATAACAGTTCTAATTTTCTTGGAAGGTTGCCCTTGCTGGCTCCCAACCACTATGTTATTTTAAGTTTGCTTGGGAGGTTGCCCTTGCTGGCTCCCTACCATTACAATTATATGCACAAAAAACAGATGGAAAGGAAGGAAGACCCAATTGCCCATGCTAATTGTATCTTCCTCACTTATCCTTGCATCCTAATCATAGAACATATGGAAAGGGAGAAAACACGATTGTCCCTTACTTATCTTAAATTTTTTACATATTGCTGCCCTTGCATGGTACACATCAAACGAAGGGAAAGAAAGTAAGACACAATGGCCCATGCTAATTGTGTCTCCTTACTTATCCGACCATCTGACCGATTGCTGCCCTTGCAAGCAATCTTGGGACATGAGTAGAACCCCTTAGTTCTGCCTCCACCACCCTTGATCTAAGACAATGACAGATTGCTGCCCTTGCAAGCAATCAAACTAGTTTGAATGAGTTTATGCGGTCAAGCTAGGCACACGAATATATTTCAAGAATGCATTGGACTTCCAACGACCTAGTGAGCGAATTTGGGCATCGGAAAACCCCCGCTCTGCAGCATGGGTGGCAGCACCAATCCTGAAGCTATGGCCCTTGTAATGAGAAGGATCCAAGCCACAGTACCTAATAGCTAATGAAAGTTGGTTTGTGAAGGAAGTTCGCGAAACAGGAGCTCCATCCACTGTGCTGAAAAATGGACCATGTTGGGTGCCGCGTTGGGCAATATAAAGTGAAAGTAAATGTACAGGACAGAAATTTTGTTGACGAGAAATTACTAATGAAAAGGAGGCTTGATTGTAACTGTGCTTGAAGTTCTGGAATAAAACTTTGAAGGCTTCGATTTCCCCATTTGCATTTATAAGCTTAGTGATTTGAGAGAGCTGAAGAGGGGGCGCTGCATTTTTGTTGGTAGAAATAGTCATTTCGCCAACCCTAAGAAAGGCAAAGAATGCCAAAGAACACATAGCTTGGAATTGAATAATTTGGTATGGTGAGCCTGGTAGTTGGGGGGCTGAGGAAATCAATCGATGTAGAATTGGCAGAGAAATGGGCAAACGGCTATCCAAGCGAAAACCTATCTTGCTGTAACCCTTGAGCATCTGAGAAATGTAAAAAATCTTAGAAGGATCGTGAAAACCCAACAACTTGTGGGAATAACCGATGGCTGAAATGTAAGTATGCACAGTAGATGGAGCATAATGACGATTAAACAAGAAAGCTATAAACAATGCTAATATGGGGGGAGTGAATGGAACTGTGAATTGAGCATGCTGGAAGGTTCCATAGAAAAATTCATGAAAAAGCTTCCATGCCCTATTATAAGTGGGAATTGAGGCAGGTTGTAAGCTGGATTGAAGTAGAGAGGAAACTACAATTGCCAATTGACCGGCTGCAGGTGCGGAGGTATTTCCGTTGGAGACCGAGTCATGTGAGCAGGCGCCAGCAATTTGAATGCCTGAACCTGTAACCGAGACAAAGCATCAGCCAATTTATTCTGACTACCCGGAATGTGTTTGGCCTTAAAAACTATGTTGTGCGAGAGACATGCCAATACTAGCTTACGGACAAAAAACATTAGTGAGGTGTCCCTACAGGACTGCTTGTTGATGACATACACTAAGGCCTCATTGTCAGTGAAAAACAGTATGCGCCGATTTCGCATCTTGTGTCCCCATAAAAAAAGGCTTAGGACGATGGGATAAAATTCCAGAAAGGCAATATTCGTGTGCTGCCAACTCTCTGGCCATTCGCCATAGCACCATTCACTTCCAAATATTGCTCCAAATCCAAGAGCACCGGAGGCATCTGTATACAAATTCAAACTCTTTGAAGTTTCCCATGAGTCCAAGAGAAAAAGGGAGTGACCATTGAAAGTTTCCAAGAATTCTTTCCAAACCTTAATATCTTCCTTAACCCCTTTGGAAAGTTTAATCCAGTGGTTGGGAGCTTGCACACCGATGGTTAGGTCAATTAAGCGTCTCAAAAAAGCCCGACCAGGGACTATTACTGAACAGGCAAAGTTCAAAAGGCCAGTTAAGGATTGAATTTCCTTCAGAGTTGCTTTCTTACGCCTTAGAAAACTCTCAATTAGCTGGGGACATTTTTCAAGTTTGTCTTGTGGCAACCGCGCCTCCATCTGGATGGAATCTAACTCTATACCTGCAAATACGATTGTTGTTGCGGGGCCCACAGTTTTTTCAGGTGCCATGGGAATGCCCAGATAGCTGCATACCATTAAGAATGTTTCGAGCTGATTTTGGCAGAGCTTTTTCGAGGGTGACACAATCAGGAAATCATCTAATAAATGTAATATCATAGCTATCTTCAATTTGTTCCGGGCAATCCATTCGACTGCAGTGCTGAACGTTTCGAATGTTTTGCAGGAGCTTGCACAACCCATAGGCATACATCGATCATGGTAATATAAACCCCTCCAACAAATTCCCAGGAGATTATAATCCTGGGGGGAAATTGGTATGATTCGGAATGCATTCTTGATATCTGTCTTAGCCAAAAAACAACCTGTACCAGCCAATCGTATAAGTCGTATTGCATCTTCCACTCTTGCATAAGACACGCTGGTATGAGTGGACGGAATACCATCATTCAGCGATGTCCCCCTTGGGTACGACAAATGGTGAATGAGCCGAAATTCTCCTGGAGTTTTCTTTGGTACCACACCGAGTGGGGAAATCCGAAAAACTGGAAAAGGTGACGAGTTAAAAGGTCCCGCAATTCTTTGGGCTTCAAGCTCCTTTTGGAGCTTGATGTCCACTACTGTAGGGTTCTGCAATGCCGAAATCAAATTAGGGGCCTCAACGGAATGCTGAGAGCCCTGGAAATGGAGTGGAAATCCGTTAACAAAACCTGAACACAACAACTCTACAGTCGAAGGATCGTACCCAGACAGAAAATAAGCTAAATGGTTAACGTTTACTGGTGTTGGCAGCAAAGGGCTTGGCAGCCCGGGAAGAGGAAGTCGACTGATTACCCTTTGGGGTGTTATTTCCCTGTTGGCCACGAAAATTACAGTGAATGGCTCGATGGTTGCCATCACACTTGAAACAGTTGTGTTTGAAGGCACAACCTGGGCAGTCCAAGCCCCTATGAAATTTAAAACAAAATCCCTTGGGAACCAAGGGGGGCTGCCCTAGATTGTTGTGGCGCTGAACAGGAGGGCTGTGGCTCTTTCCAAATGCTGGGGACTGCGAACGCAGCCACAACTCCCAGTGGATCACACCCCAGGGCAACGAAGTAGCAGAAGACTGTCTTAAAAACCGAAAATTTTCGTCATAGTACTTCCAGTTATTGCCCCGGGCTGCCAAGTCTTTGACGATTTCCCCGTATTTCATTAGGGAAGGGGCCTCAGTCGGGTATTTCCCAGTATACACTCCAACAAAAATGTGAAAAGCTGAGGTCCATACATCAATAGATGTTATCTTTTTTGGCTTACTGACAGGCTCCAATGCTAAAGAAGGGAGATTACTGCCTTCTGCATTCTGGATGTGGAGCTGCATTTTCTCCTCAAGAACTGGGTTACGCAAAAGGGACCCAAACTGGATGTACTCATTGTTCCATATCTTCGCTCGAACCTTAGGAGTGACCCGAGCATCGACTGGCATGTTAACTGACTGAAAGATTGCTTGCGGCATAGGGGGAGTGTGAGGCGAAGACAGCCGCTCACCTGTTACCGTGGAATGGGCTGACCTTAATGCATTTTGTACCACTGCGGTGGCCGAATCCATGGCTTGCCCACCCAAGGCTACTTCAGTGAGGTCTTGCACCTGTACTTGGTCTGTTTGGGGCACGCTGGGTGGGGTGGCAGCAGGCAACTGGGGCAAATATGGCAGCAGGTTTTTTGTGATCTCTGCCGTCACGGAGGATATGATGTGCTCCATTGTACCAGGTGGTAGCGCTAATGGGGGCGGGTCTACCAGAGCTGCTTGTTGATTTACAGGTGCTGCATGACCCAGACCATCTGTTGGTGGAACAGCCTGTGGCTGTGCTACTCTCCTACGAGGGGTGTTAGCAAGTGCTTCAACTGCTTCTGTTGATGGCCGTTTCTGGCGTTGTGATCGTCTTGGAGGCATCTACAAAAGATCAGCCAAACAAGCAGATTTCTCCGGCACAAGTGAATACCAGTTTAAGCAAAATCGGGGCACAAAGCCACAATACAATTTGAGGAATGAAGCCCCAAAATAAAAATCTTGGGAACGAAGCCCAAGAATAACAAAACACGAGGCCAAAGCCTCGACAAAAAGGGGGAACGAAGCCCCAAAATAACACATTGGGAACGAAGCCCCACATTAAAAGCCTTGGGAACGAAGCCCAAGTATAACACAACACGAGGACGAAGCCTCGACAACAATTAGGGAACGAAGCCCCAAAACAACGCATTGGGAACGAAGCCCAAGTATAACAAAACACGAGGACGAAGCCTCGATAAAATTTGGGGAACGAAGCCCCAAATTAAAAACCTTGGGAACGAAGCCCAAGTATAACAAAACACGAGGACGAAGCCTCGATAAAATTTGAGGAACGAAGCCCCAAATTAAAGAACCTTGGGAGCGAAGCCCAAGTATAACAAAACACGAGGACGAAGCCCCAAATTAACACGTTGGGAACATGCTTAATTATAACATTAATGCCCGACTGGGATATAACAAAATGTAAGGCGCAAAGCCTGGGCAAATTATGGCAAAACAAAGCTCAAAGCAAAAAAGGAGGTTTAAACGACTCGAGCCAATAAGAAACAGGAAATTGACAAGGGCAGCCAAAGGACAATTTTCCTTGTTGTAAGCACAAGCTGCTAAAGTAAAAATTTTTGGAACCATAATGGCACTGAAAATTGCGAAAGACGCCACGTTGCGAAACACACGCTGTTCGAGTTTTTTGAGCCGGCGGCATTTAGACACGAGAAGGTGCTATTTCTAGCATGCCCAAAGCCTTCAAAATGGCACCGCGGTAACTGCGGTACAATTGATATTGACCAGAAGGGTTAACATGAACGCCATCAGTTAAAAATGGATTGTAGGAAGGGTTACGAAAACCCTTATGCCGCCAACAAAAAACTTGCGGGTAAGATTGTAACACCACATCGACGTACTGATTGAGAATTGCCGCCGCCTCGTTGAAATCTGAACACTGTGCCAGACCGCGTGGTATGACATGACACACGCCGACGACTCGAACCGAAAATTGCTCTATGAGAATTCGGACTATATTCTCGATCGCGGAGCCCACTACTTCGGGTCTATTGCTTGTAAGGTCATTCGTACCAATTTCCAAAATAACTATGTCGGGAGTTAAAGTGGAAACAACGTGGAGGTCGTGGCGAAGCAGTTTCTCGACAGTCCGTCCGCCGACGCCGAATAAATGGACTGATGCACTCCTTTGCAGGTTAAAAAACGCGTCCGCACGACAGTCAAAACCATTTTCCAAATCGCGGCGTAATCTCCGAACGAAAGAGTGGCCTAAAATTAAGACGCTTGGCCGGCTTGAGGCCATGTGGCTGACCGAAAATAACACGATTAAAGGCGAAAATACAAACCGGCACTAAACACGAATTACCCGACCCACAGATTGAGCAATTCAAGCAATCAATGAAGAAGAAAAACCTAGAAATACTCGAGCTTACCTCCAATATTGAAAAAACACGTCTTGACTCAATGCTGAGCTGTGAAGAGTGGCACAATGACCTGAGTGATCTCACTTTGCACGTGGTCAATTATACACGTGACCCCATTACGATGGGGCAAACCGTGTCCTCCCCAGTCCCCTGAATAAGATATCACAACATACAAAACAGTCAGAGAGGAAACATAAAAATCCTATTTGCAAGCAAATATTTTCTCTAATGAAAGGACCGTATATATCATGGGTCATTTCAATTTAGATTTGTTAAAATGCCCGACATCTCATTACAGCCACGATTTTTTATTGTCTTTACAGAGCTGTTATCTCATTCCAACTATTGACAAGCCAACTCGCCTTCACAGAACTTCGGCCACTTTAATTGATAACATTCTCGTTAATAACCCAGATCAAGTTCTTGTTAGTGGGAATATTATTACTGATGTCAGTGATCACTTCTCCCAATTCTGTATAATGTCAACAGCAAGAGATAAAACCACACTGAACATAATCAAGAAACGTGATTTCTCGCAGTTTTCCGCAGATCGTTTTAACAGCGAACTCTCTAGAGTTGACTGGAATGACATCCTTTCGACAAAAGAAAATGATATAGATAAACTGTTCTCATCCTTTTATAACAAATTCAATAAAATAGTTAACAAACATACACCACTAAAACCTCTTTCACATCGCAAAATGAAACAACTCTCCAAGCCGTGGATAACCAAAGGGCTAAGGACTGCAATAGAAGTAAAAAATAAATTATACGAATCTGGGGAGGAAATTAGATACAAATGTTATAGAAACAACGCGCCTGAGCAAAAAGCGATATTTTTATGAGTATTTTAATAATAACCTAAACAACATGAAAAAAACATGGCAAGGAATAAATGAATTATTAAACCGTCGTAAACTAAATTCTAAATTAATAACAGCACTAAAGGACCCAAACAATAAAAACAAAGCTACCAAAAAGCCATCACGCATACCTAATATCTTAAATGACCATTTTGCATCCGTAGGAAATAAATTGGCAAGTAAACTACCACCTGCACAACATCACCACATGGATTATCTTAGAAAATCTAAATCTTCCTTTTTCTTTAAACTTATCACACCTAATGAAGTTAAACTTGAAATTTTATCTATACCAAATAATAAATCTCATGGCTTATATTCCTGCCCTGCACAACTCCTCAAATATTCACGTAACATCATATCTCCTGTTCTCTCAGAAATATTTAACACATCTATTAAATTAGGGGCGTACCCTTCAAAACTTAAAATGTCCAAAATTATAGCAATATTTAAAACACACGACGAGACTGAAGCAACTAACTACAGACCAATATCTCTATTATCAAACTTCAACAGAATTTTCGAAAAAATGATGTACAATAGAATGAAAGACTTCATAGAAAAACATGACATATTATTTTCCTCCCAATACGGCTTCCGCAAAAGACATTCTACCCAACATGCAATTCTGGATATTGTTGAAACTATACAGACCAATATGGATAATCGTCTGTTTTCGTGCGGAGTGTTTATTGATTTAAAAAAAGCTTTCGACACTGTAGATCACAAAATACTACTCGAGAAACTTAACTACTATGGCTTCCGAGGATTTATCAATGAATGGTTTTCATCCTACCTAACAAATTGTACACAGACAACACAGATTGGCTCGCATATATCAACCAAACTCGAAACTAACTATGGTGTACCTCAGGGGCCCGTTTTAGGCCCGCTTCTCTTTTTACTTTACATAAATGACATCCATCACTGTTCGGATAAATTAAGATTTTACCTTTTTGCAGATGACACTAACATCCTTTACACTGACAAAAACCTTAAGACACTAGGGTTGACAGTAAATGCTGAATTACAAAATTTATATAACTGGCTAACTTCAAACAAGCTAACTCTAAATATAAAGAAATCAACCTTTGTAATTTTCCGTCCCTATCAAAAGAAACTTAAATATCATCCCCGACTCAGTATATTTGATAACGAAAATAAAAGGTATGTCGATCTTGAACGTAAGGACTGTATCAAATATCTTGGAGTACTAATTGATGAAAACTTGTCTTGGAAAAACCATATTAACTCCGTCACTACTAGAATTAGTAAAACAGTTGGTCTGATTGCTAAGTTGAGGCACCTTGTCCCTTGTCGCATACTTATAAATATTTATCAATCATCATAATTTTGGGTGGGTGTGCTTCCCAGTCCTGAAAACGCTTAGCCTATTTCAGACCAAGATATCTGATTTTCTATAACCTAACTTTAAAAATGTATACGGCACATACCTAATGTGGCTGATATAGCGGAGTACCCCATCGGGTTTCAGTCTCACCAGAAAAATATTATACAGCATAGAGAACTTGGTTTTTGAGACCTTGCTCAAAGGAAACCTGATAAAATTATAAATTTTCATAGAACACTCATACATTTGCTTCAAGTTTAAGAGACTCATTTTAAGAGACGCATTTTGAGCTTAGGGGTGATAGGTCAGCCAGCAAGAGAAGAGTGACTTGCGACACTTACTGTATTTATGCACAGCTGATTTTGACAGTTTGACTTCGAGCACTTATTTCTAATCAGAGGCCACGATTAATCCAGCCTTTGCTCCAATAATAATCTGTTTTCTTTTTACTGAAAGAGTTTCTTTTATTAGGCTTTCGAGTATTCGTGCTTTGTAACAAAAATAAAATTGAAGGTGAGGAATGTAAGAAGTGAACTCTGCCTCATGCAAGAGTTTCTGCATGGAAATGATAGAACCATAGAGGTGTGCAAGCACAGTACAGTCTGTATTTATTCATCAGACACTGTATCAAGAAACAATAAATTATACACATGTTATTTTGTCAGCTGGCAACAGAAAGCCAGTATTATTCCTATTGTTTTGTGTAATAAGTTCATGAAGATTCTGCTTGCTTAAACTTTTGTCCTTAGACAGAACTCCTTGTCTTTTAGCAGTAAAGACAACATTAACATCAGTGCCTGCACATATCTCTAGTTTATTTGGTAAATCACTTATCACAAGGTGTTTGTCAACATTCATTTTCCTGTAAAATGTGTCACCTTTTTCAATTACAGCACTTAATGTATCAGAATTCCAATAGCTGCAAGATTTAATTACAGAGAAACAAATGCTATAGAAAGAAATTTCACAGCATTGCTTACATTTGCAAATAATTGCTTTACTTCTTTGCTGAACAGTTGTAGGTTCTTCACATCTGTGCCTGTTGTGTCTGTCTTCTGTTAGACAAATGTTTACTCCTTTAATTTCAAATGTAATGGCAGGCAAGTGTACATATAAAGTCTGGAAATATTCCAATAAATTGCCAACTGAACGAAGTTCAATTAATACACATTTTCCTTCAGGATGTTCCATGCCAAAACTATCTCTACTATGAGAATCAAATACTTTGAACCTGCCACCTGACAAACAAAATACAGCTACAGTACTACAGCCTATTGTCAGAGTGAAGCAGCTGAAATCCTGTCTGAGCAATAAATTAAAAGCCCCAGTCAGTGTTGTACAGTAAGCAAAGCCTTCGATGGGAAAGCAAGTTCCAAACAAATTACCCACGTAACTTTCACTGTATTGCAGCTCATACTGACTTTCATATATTGTGACCATTCCAGGTAGATCTATCAGCAGGAAAAAATAGTCCTTAGATAATTGCGAAAGAGTGGAATACAGATTGTTCCCAGCATTCATAATTTCGCTCAAATCCTCTGATAAAGAAATAAAATTCGTGTGGTTAAATATGACAGCTGCTAGAGACATAGCTACACATTGTCGTCCAGCATTATCTCCAAATATTGCAGCATTACCTTGACTGTACGGTGCAATGATCGTTTTTGTTTGGATCGACAACTGAAGGACCGGGATTTTTTTCTATATCCCTTGACAGAGAAAACAAGTAGTAATTGATTTTGTGATTTCTATCTCTGAACACAGCTGGTCTCGAAATGCTTGTCCTTGAAGTCATTCTAAAATACAAACGTACCTTAGCACCTCGTTTACTTTTGACAAACTTCTTTTTGAACTTATAGCTTTCTCGCAGCGATGGTTTATTGATCCTAATTTTCTCTTTGCATTTCTGTGGCTTTCTATTGTTTCCATGTTGTTTACGCGCACGTTCACGGAATGCATTAGCATTGTGAAGTACGTAAGCTCTGGTATAATCATGAACTTTTGACGACTTTGGGACATTCTTTGAAATGCATTCTCGTAATAGTCGCCTGCTTTTCCTGTCCTTGTTCAGAACGTGCGAAAGTTCATTCAAAGGCACTCGGCTTGGCTCACGACTTCGTCTTGGACGAGTTCGATTTTCTTTCACATAAACATTACTGGGAATACAATAGAACTGCTCAAAGCGAGATCTACCAACGACCACTTCTTCTTCAATCATGTTCCAATTTTCAAATAATAACGCCACGTTATCTGCTGCCTGTTTGATCTTCATGGCACTGAGCCAAAATGTCGCAACAACAACACAAATGCACAACAGAGTGAAACGTTGATTCCAAAGAAAAGTCAGATTTTCTGACGCCGGCGTATGCGTTTGTAAGTAGGATGAGCGGTCCATAAAAGAATCCACAGAGCCAACCAAGGCAAGCAACGCACAATTCCATCGCCTACAATTTTTCTTCCAAAATGGCGAAACTGCTCGCCCGGCAAGTCATGTGATGACAAAACGTCATCATAAATCACGTGAAAATATGAACCAATCACCGTGTGCTGATTCGTAACCCAGAAAAAAAATAAAAATAAAAATAAAAATAAAAATATGACGATGATAAAGACACGCTTTCCAATCCTAAGCTCCTCGGCTTCGCCACGAGCAACTAGACTGGCCTTGCCAGTGAGCTCGCGGCGTGAGTTGGGTCGAGACCAGAATATAAAATGGAAAGTAGGGGACAAGAGCGGAACTCCCAAGAGAGACTTCCAATTTCTCACCATAAAAATATCACACAGTATAGAGAACTTGGCTTTTGACACCTTGCTCTTTTGACACCTTGATTAAACTAAAAATTATTATTACAACACTCATACACTTGCTTCTTAAAAGTTGAGCGACCCTGCATCTTCAGAATGCGTGACATATCTTTTTATGCACAATCGATTATGACAGTTTGACCTTGACTCATATTTCTAATCAGAGGCCACGATTAATCCAGCCTTCGCTTCACTACTTATGTGTTTTCTTTTGTTAACTCAATACGTTTCTTCTATCAGGCTTTCGAGTATTCGTGCTCTGTAACAAATATAAAATTGACAGCGAGGAATGTTACACGAGAGATGTTTACAATATTATTGCGCTTTTGTTCACAGTGTGTTCAGTCCATTTGTGACTGCAAACTCAATCCTCAGAATTATTTCGGTGTATTTTTCATTTCTGGTATTTAATGAACATTGCGAAACAAAGACTACATGATCGAATGAAAGAAACACTTCAACAGGCAATGTACGATACGCAGAAGAATTTTATGAGGCAACAGATGTCATGTACAGAGTAAAGCATAAAGCGTCATTGTTTTACGGCTAAAGCTCACCGTAGCTTTGGTTTCTGTTTTCGCCCTGTTATCTTCCCAAAAGTATTTCGTGTCGCCACAGAAAGTTTCGTCGGGACTAAATACTTATCGGCGACAGAGATATTTGCAATACCCCAGAAGTACCATCAAACATTTGTTTACGGCTATTCTCAAAGCTTGTGCGGTGAACGCGAGCCAAAATCTTTTCCTAAAATCCAGTTTATCCGTGCTTATTCCACAGAGCCAAATGGCGTTGAATTTGAATGGGATGCAGTTTACTTTTTCGCTTCACTACTTATGTGTTTTCTTTTATTAACTCAATACGTTTCTTTCTATCAGGCTTTCGAGTATTCGTGCTCTGTAACAAATGTAAAATTGACAGCGAGGAATGTCACACGAGAGATGTTTACAATATTATTGCGCTTTTGTTCACAGTGTGTTCAGTCCATTTGTGACTGCAAACTCAATCCTCAGAATTATTTCGGTGTATTTTTCATTTCTGGTATTCACTGACCATTGCGAAACAAAGGCTACATGATCGAATGAAAGAAACACTTCAACAGGCAATGTACGATACGCAGAAGAATTTTATGAGGCAACAGATGTCATGTACAGAGTAAAGCATAAAGCGTCATTGTTTTACGGCTAAAGTTCACCGTAGCTTTGGTTTCTGCTTTCGCCCTGTTATCTTCCCAAAGATATTTCGTGTCGCCACAGAAAGTTTCGTCGGGACTAAATATTTATCGGCGACAGCGGTACCATCAAGTATTTGTTTACGGCTATTCTCAAAGCTTCCGCGGTGAACGCGAGCCAAAATCGTTCCCGAAAATCCAGTTTATCCGTGCTTATTCCACAGAGCCAAATGGTGTTGAGTTTGGATGGGATGCAGTTAACTTTTACACACAAGTAACGAGCAATTCACTGGCCACATCTCGAGTTGTTTAGCGAAGTCAATTACGTCATCGCCCAGCACGTGATAATATGAACCAATCACCGTGTGCTGATTCTCGACCCACAAAAAGGAAAAATAAATAAATAAAAATTTCCATTTTTAAGCTCTCGTGGGCCCCAGGCCCCCGCGAGCAATAATTTATGTAAATTTAGAGACTGACCCGCCTCGATTAGCTATGCTACCTGCGGGTCAGTCCAAGTTATGTACTAATTTAAGAAATACTAGAAATACGATAATCGCAGATACCCCCTCACTCCGTCCTGCACTGGCATATATTAGAAGTTTCGACGCAAAAAAATAAACATAGAAGTAATGTGTCTATTTTATTCGACCTTTGATGTAACCAGCTTGTTGTAGTTGATGGGGCAAGCGTATTAAAATAACGTTTTACTACTTGTACTATACCAAGTGCTGAACACTTAAAGGAGAAAAAGAGTGGTCTGAAATATAGTAACTTTGTATTACTAAGCTCTGACCCAATAAGAAAACAACATATATATCAGCATCAATTTTTTTTATTCTTAATCTTATTGTCATCATCATCATACAGCACACTAATCATTGTGTGCCCTTTTTATCATACATTTGTGTTATATAAGCTTCATCAAGTGCTCTTGCCTGGTACGAAAACCCAAAACCTTGTAGGAAAAAGTAGGAACGTACTCTCCAACCAAAAGCATGCAGGAGCACAATCCCTGGGAGGATAAGGGAATAATAACTATCATGAACTTAATACAGGTAAACCACCCCTTTCACTCCCAAGCCTAAATGCAGAATCTCTCAGATTTTTCAAAATACATTATATAAAATAAATTATGTAGTGAGAAGTGACAGTTTAGTCAGCATTCACTTAACCAAAAAGGTACAAAAAGCTATATATTCTCTATACTGTACAATACAGTACACTTTCAAATGAAGGAGAAAATTGAATTTGATCACTCTTAGGTGTGAAAGGGTTTAAACTTGTTGTTACAACATTGGTTACTGTCTACCTTGGTGCTGGCCTTATATACTCACATGTTATTGCCACTTATATTACATAACTGTACTGAAGTTTTCCATCATAAAAAGCAAACAACCCTCTAACAAAGAAGTAGATAACAAAACCTTGTATCAAAAAGGTACACATGGAAAAAAAATACTTGGCTCTGAGCATGTCATCCACTTGAGCACAGTACAGTACCATTCCAAATTTTAAGAAAACATACAGATATCCCGAAATTTTTTTGTGGCGTACTCAACAGAATATACAGGCCAATGTTTTTGAGAACATTTTCCTTTGGCATTCTTGTTGGACCAGACAATCGGGTTGTACACATCAGCATTGAGTTCATTTTTAGCTCCTGACAATCTTACACTTTCATGATGTCAGTGACTTGGTATATGAGGATCCCTTAACAGCACAGGAGTTGGCTTCTCAGCATGATTCCTTCACTTTAACATTTCCTTTAGCATGATCTTTGGAGATGAAAACACATGTTCAGGTTTTTGTCTTCGGTACATATTGTTGCAAATTTATTATACAGTACTTACCTATAAACAACATAGAAATTGAACTTCCACTTGGACTGAAGTGTAAGTTTAGCCAAGGAACCTCTTTCTTTGCTCCTACAAAAATCAGAAAAGGCACCAAGTCTTAAGTGGATTAATAAGATAATTCACATGATGTACACAATACAATGCACTTTCATAGCTAACCTGTACTATTCATCCACAATTGACATAAATCTTGGAAGGATGCTGCAAAGGAACTGGCGCACTGTAAATAAATACTTGTTGTCCTGATGATAGAGGCCAATTCTTTCCTCAAAACACTGCTATAAATGTTTTTGGTTATCCCCGAGCGTAATATCAAGTGTACATGGCATAAAAACAAATGCACATCATCATATGGACAGCTAAAGAAACTTCACTGCATAGATCATAAATCACTGTAAATTTAATTAGGCACTGATACTGTAGTAAGGGCGCGTTCGATTGGGTCCATTCCGGAACAAGGATAGCGATACTGATTGATAAAATAGTTTGCTTTGGAGCTGAATTATGTCGAGGTGTATCTGCAGCTATTCGAAATCTCAGCGCGAAGGTTTTGAAAACAATCCCGGAAATATTTTTTTCCATAACAAGCAAAAGCTTAGATCATTTTAGCTATTCCTATTCCGGAATACAGTCAATCAAACACACCCTAAAAATTGGCAAATATTCTAAAAAACACAAACTACAGCTTTTGCAATGGTAAATCAAAGTACAAACACATGTATACAGTATTGTGTTCTCTTCGATCCTTGTGTATAAAAATGTAGCAAATAATAACAAAACACAATCAGTGGTCTGATTAAGCAGGAATTCAAATTAAACAAAATTTCACCATGCATTCTTTGTTTAACTGTTCTTCATTGAAAAGAAACAATGACAAAGAATGGCCGAATTGCAATTAATGCGTAATTGTGCAAATTTGGCCATCAATACACAGCGAGGTCAAAAATATAAATACAACTATAAAAGCCATACAGAATAGTTTTCAATTCTTACCTGCCCCTTGCTTCCTGCCGCTTGCTTCCTGATGATAAGAACGGGCGGATCACTCACATTGGCTGGAAGAGTGCTGAGAAATCCCTGAACATCCTGTGGCAAGTTGAGGACATGACCTTTGTACCCACGCTGGCAGCCGTGTTTTCGGTAAATACACATGATTGGGAAAGCTCTGGCGATCAGCATTTCCTCTACTTCGGTGAGGTCCTGTAGTTCTGCAGGGACTGTCCCAGGATCCATGTCATTTTCAGCTGAGAACAATCGACACGAGGTCTTTTTGTCGCGTTTGCACCTGGTGCAGGTATAGTTCAGCTCGGGCACACTTTGGATGGTGATCGGCCATGTTTCTCTGCATACCTTGCAGCGTAAGTGTCGGAGATTTTCCTCAAAGCTGTGAAAGGCAGTGAGTTCTTCCCGCACCCATTCTTGTTCGTGGAATGGAGGAATTTCTGGATTTGCCCACCCACGGTTATGCAAATATTGTTGTTTTTGGCTGCGACGTTCTTCGATAACTGCAGCACGCTGTTGTCGGCGTCGAGTGTTGGCTTCATTTTGAGCTTCAAGCCTGCGGGTACTCCGTTCAGACGATTCATTGCCACGTCGAGAAGCTACTCGCTGGCGATTGGATTCTCTTTGCGGAGTTGTCTGCGTTTTCCGCTTCTGTTCATGTCGCTTTCGATCGGCATTCATGCGCTGTTTTCTTTGCGGAGTCGTTTCTTCGGCACGATTCTTTTTATGATGCTGTCGATCAAACAAGATTGTCGCCTTTTCTCGAGACGAATTTGGCGTTGTTCGCTCGTTTCAAGATTTCGCCTTGCTCGTGCCTGTTCCCTTCTCATTTGAAGACGAGCTTCGCAAGACTGTTGTGTTTCAAGTTTTTCAGTTAAGTTTTCCATTTTCGTGAACGTAGCTACGATATATTGTTGCTTCGTTCAAATCTAAATGCTTCGTTCAAGTCTAATTTCTCTGTTAATCCGAGTAAAACAACAGGGCACACGTGATCGATCCGGCCTTTGTTATTGGTTAGCGGGGTAACCGCGCCTAAAGTCGTACGCCAGACAGACTGACAGACAGACGAACGTTAAATTTCGAGATGGCGACAGGCTTGGAGTCCCCAAGTAGGCGGTATAATATTACTGCATTAGTGTCGTGAGTATTTCCCTCACTTCGTTCGGGGATAATAAAATAAAGTGTGTAATAAAGTGTGTAAAGTGTGCTGCTAGTGCGGTAAATCAATTCTGAACATTATGTATACCCCCTAAACAGCTAATTCAAAACAGCAAAAGGAACTGCAGCGATAAATTACATGCCTCAACATAAGTCAACATAATTCTACATAAATCTTCCATATACCCATAGAAATAGCCTGAAAAAGTTGGCTGGTAAAATCCGTCGGGAAGTTGGTATTCTTTTGTCTCGAAGTTGGTCTAACTTCGGACGCCATTTTGGCTCCCGCGGCCCCAAAACCAAGGGGGGTGGTTAATCTCCGAAATTTGTTCAAATGCCATCATTCATAATCATACTAGATAGACATCAAGTGCTGGTAATATTATGAAATTCGGCCGATCCCCATCTTTTGATCTTGCCCGGTTTTCTCAGACAACGGCCCTTAAATTGTCTTTGAACGTTATGAAAAACCACTCTGTGTCAAGACTTTCATGTGACATCACAGCGGCCATGTTGGATGCATTTTTATAAAATATTGCTCATTCTGTTGAAAGTGAGTCTAACATAGTTGCGATTTACTGTTCTCTAGGTAGGTAAGGCTCAGAAAAATGAGAACCAACTAAACAATATCCGCCATTTTGCATTTCACGCTTGGAGCTTGGTAGATGTGTACGTTTTGGAACGGATAGAAGTTGACTGATCTCCAAGCGTAAAATGCAAAATGGCAGATATTGTAAAGTTGGTGGCACCTCGGAACTGACATATTAAAGTGAATATTGCATCAACAAATAAACAAATAAATGGATGAATTAGCAACATTACCTGCCACAGCTTTCCTGAACTGCGGATCTAACGCTTGGTCGATCTCGTCAAATAAATAGAACGGCGCAGGATTAAATGAACAGATTTCAAAGATTTAGGCCTGTTTTAAACGTCGAACTTCACATGCGTCGAATACAACGCAAATGATCAAAAGCTATTGTTTCAGCAAATTTATATTGTACTCACCTCATGTAAAGTTCGACGTTTGAAACAGGCCAGTTAGGATGTTACTAAAACGCGGAATGAGGAATGAAATCAAAGAAGCCGACAGGGCTTAATCGCGTAGGTTTAGCTTTAGGGTTAGACATCAAAGCAACTAATCCTATTTATTTACTTAGCTTCTACAATTTGAAGTGGTATGGCACACACAACAGAGCAAGGCTCAAATATAAATATTGCCATTGCTTAGCACTTGGTCACTGCCAGAGATTAGGTTGCGTTCTCAGTGGTTTTTTTACCTTTTAACCTAACCCTAGGCGACTTAGATCTGTCGGCTTCTTTTATCTCATTCCCCATTTTCCGTTTTAGTAACATCCAGTTACCAATCAATGTCCATTCCATTCTATTTCACGTTAGTATTCACATTGTATATGTATGCCGTATCTTACTAACCCCACCCGACCGGGCTTACATGGAAAATTTGCCAACGCTTAAGCCTGTTTCAATCGTCAAAATCCATTGTTTGGGGTAATTGCACTGAGGTCGGCAAGGCGGTGGCACGACGTTTGAAACGGGCCTTAGAGTCAAAGTTTGAACAATCATCCCGCTTGCATTTTTTCAAGACTTCACTAAAGCGACCGCCCCCCCCCCCCCCCCCGTATTTTACGGGGTCCCGCTAGTATCATATAATACATATACGTGCTACTTAGCTTGATTAAGGTCTCGATAAAGGTTCGCGCGCCCCTGACGAGAAAAAGTCATTGTAGCGTTACAATTTCAAGTTTGTCGGTTTTATTCGAAAATGCTAACTAACATACCGTGTCAGCGAATTTTGATC
Organism: Plumapathes pennacea; assembly: GCA_964036295.1. NCBI lineage: Eukaryota > Metazoa > Cnidaria > Anthozoa > Antipatharia > Myriopathidae > Plumapathes > Plumapathes pennacea. Next base: position 23,509,882 of record OZ038463.1, on the reverse strand, counting down.
CGTTTTGTTTTAAGGATTTTATTCTCATTAAAGTGGAGATAGTGTTTTCAGGACCCGTTTCTTATACAAACTATTTAATAAAAAAAAATGAACGAAGCATAAATCAAAAATCGCTGACACTGTATTGGAGAAGAATATGTTGTCTACAGCTCTCGAAAAGTTGAGCAATATTGACCAAAACGCTCGAAAGTTTTGTTTCCCGAAAGACCTGATTTTTCGCGAAAATGTTTCATCGATCTGATCTAGATCGCACTCTATCTTTAACGTGTATGAAACATGTAATACTAGATCTACATTCGTCAGTCCCAGACCTTTACAACGACATATTGTACGTGTATATATCTAGCAACGCTACAATGATATGTTTTCCGATAATATATTTGAAGAATGCGGGAACCTTAATCGAGACCTTAACCCTAAGGTTAATATAAGAAACTCTTACTTTGACAAGTCTTTTTTCTTAACACTCCAGGATTTTTTTTTTTTTTTTGTGCAATTGATTAGTATAAATACACTTGTTGTTGTTGTTGTTGTCCAATAGAAACCAAGAGGAAGTACACTCTTCAAAAAAAAAACCTTTACCAACTTTTAAGAAGTGACTTTCACAATCATGCGCAGTTCGCGAAGCACAGATTTTCTGGCGGACTACCAGACGATAAAACGTGTTGGGCAGAGTGTATAACTTAGGCCCCGTCCACGCGTATCCGGATACTTTTGAATCCGCAACTTTCTCGATGCGAATTTTAAAAAGTTCGACACAAACCAAACACGGACGAGAGAGCTGGTTACGAGAGTCCTTACCTTGATGGAAATCCCAGACATCAATTGGTCCACAACTGAGGCCGCTGGAAACGCTGGGAGAGCCGAATTCCTTGCCATTATAATGAAACGACACCCAAGACATTCAGATAGATAGACAGACAGACAGTCAGTCAGTCAAACATATAGACAGACCTATATCCACTGCATTGCAGGCAAAACAATTACAAATTAATGACCTAAAAAGAATAAGCTATCGATGCAATGCTTGTGTACCTGGTGTTTCCAATGTTAACCCTAAAGTTCACTCCCAAGCTCAAAATGCAGATTCTCCAAATAGTTTAACCAGCTTTCATCTGAGCAAGGTATCAACAGCCATGTTTTCTTTACTGTATGATACGTTTTTGGTGAGTAACTGAAGAACATAATTAAAGTTGATCACTTTTAAAAGTGAAAAGGTTAAAGTGTCACAGATTAAACCCTTTTATAGTCGGTTTTAAATGGGTCCTCTGTAGCTTCATTAAATTTGCTGTTCAATTTCGTGGGAACTGTTTCTCTTTGGTGCTAATTACTCAGGAATCGACCTGGTCTGTTTTCATCACCAGAGCAGCCTTGCCGTGACTAAGAAGCTGTTTGAACACATCACTGAAGTCATCTAAAAGTGGAGAAGCATTGCAGGTCAGTCAAGCAACACACAAACCCTTGTGCAATAAAAAAATCACCAAACGTCTGCATTCATCATTGGAATTTCAATCACGCTGTTCTAATTTCTATCACTTATCCCTTTCCTCCTTAGTAACATCTAGTGTGAAACATCCTGGAACAGATTTTGGCAAGATGTTAAAGTGCTACTACGATCATATTGGTCAATAGTTAATTGTTGCTCCCAAATCAGTAGTTAACATCTTAAAAGATCACCAAAGTGCATACCATGAAGGAAAGTGAGCTTTTTATGCGTTCGAATCCCTTGTATTTCCCGCCACTATGTTCCTGCAACCTGGTTACCAATTTCAGTTGTGACGTAAGTTTCTCCAGTTGCAGCAACTCACATGGCTAGTTCCTTATAAAAACTGCATGGGAATGCATGAAGATACATAAAGCAAATGTATTCAAAAAGTCTTGCAACAGTCCAAGGAAGGTTTCCTGAAAGGTTCAAGAGTTTTCAATTTCTGACAAAAAACCCTGTGCTATAGCCTTAGTATTTTGTCAAAATCCGGTCACTTTTCGAACATCTCAGAAACGCATGAAACTTTCAGAAAAAGTTCCTGTGCCCATGCGGACTGAGTTTGCATAGTTTTTGTAAACTTTTAGGCAGCGCGTCGTCTCAAATTGAAGCAAATTAGAGCAAATCATGCACTAAATAAAACATCCCACCTTTCGAGCAAAGGAGCCAAATTTAAGCTGATATATCTCGGCAAAGAATAAAGATAGATAAAGCAAGTGTATTGCAAAAAGTCTTGTTATAGTCCAAGGAAGGTTTTCTGAAAGTTTCAAGAGTTTTCAATTTTTGACAAAAAACCCTGTGCTATAGCCTTTGTATTTTATCAAAATCCGGTCATTTTTCGACCATCTCAGAATCGCATGAAAGTTTGAGGAAACGTTGCTGGGATTATGCGGACGGAGTTTCCATAGTTTTTGCTAACTTTTATCCCCCGCGTCGTGAGAAATTAGGGCAAATTACAGCAAATCATGCATTAAGTAAAACATCACACCTTTCGAGCAAACGAATCAAATTTAAGCTGATATATTTCGGCAACGGATGAAGCTAGATAAAGCAAATGTATTGCAAAAACTCTTGTTAAAATCCAAGGAAGGTTTCCTGAAAGTTCCAAGAGTTTTAAATTTTTGACGAAAAACCCCGTGCTATAGATTTAGTGTTTTGTCAAAATCTGGTGAATTTTCGATCATCTCAGAATCGCATGAAACTTGCAGGAACCGCTGTTGGAACTATGCCGACGGAGTTTCCATAGTCTTTGTAAACTTTTAACCCGTGCGTCGTGAGAAATCAGAGCAAATTACGGCAAACTATGCACTAATTAAAACATCACGCCTTTCGAGCAAAGGAGCCGAGATTAAGCTGATATATCTCCACAACGGATGAAGATAGATAAAGCAAGTATATTGCAAAAACTCTTGTTATAGTCCAAGAGAAGTTTCCTGAAAGTTTCAATAGTTTTCAAGTTTTGACAAAAAATACTGTGCTATAGCCTTAGTATTTTGTCAAAATCCGGTCATTTTTCGACCATCTCAGAATCGCATGAAAGTTTTAAGAAACGTTCCTGGGATTTTGCGGACGGACTTTGCTTATTTTGGAAACTTTTAGTCCGCGCGTCGTGAGAAAGTAGTGCAAATTAGAGGAAATCATGCACTAATTAAAACATCACACCTTTCGACCAAAGGAGGCAAATTTAAGCTGATATATCTCGGCAACGGATAAAGATAGATACAGCAAATGTATCGCAAAAAGTCTTCTTATAGTCCAAGGAAGGTTTCCTGAACGTTTCAAAAGTTTTCAATTTTTGAAAAAAAGCCTGTGTTATACCCTTAGTATTTTGTCAAAATCCGGTCATTTTTCGACCATCTCTGAATCGCATGAGACTTTCAGGAAACGTTCCTGGGACTATGCGGACGGAGTTTGCGTAGTTTTAGTAAGCTTTAGTCCGCGTGTCGTGAGATATTAGAGCAAATCATGCACTAATTAAAACATCACACCATTCGAGCAAAGCAGCCAGTTTTAAGCTGATATATCTCAACAGCGGATGAAGATAGATAAAGGAAATGTATTGCAAAAAGTCTTGTTATAGTCCAAGGAAGGTCTCCTGAAAGTTTCAAGAGTTTTCAATATTTGACAAAAAAACCTTGCACTATAGTCTTAGTATTTTGTCAAAATCCGGTCATTTTTTGACCATCTGAGAATCGCATGAAAGTTTCAGGAAACGTTCCTTGGACTATGCTAACAAAGTTTGCGTAGTTTTAGTAAACTTTTAACGCGCGCGTCGTGAGAAATTAGAGCAAACCATGCACTAATTAAAACATAACACCTTTCGACCAAAGGAACCCAATTTAAGTTGATATATCTGAACAACGGATGACGATAGATAAACCCAATGTATTCAAAAAAGTCTTGTTCTAGTCCAGGGAAGGTTTCCTGAAGGTTTAAAGAGTTTTCAATTTTTGACAAAAAACACCGTGCTATAGCCTTACTATTTTGTCAAAATCCGGTCATTTTTCGACCATCTCAGAATCGCATGAAACTTTCGGGAAACGTTCTTGAGACTATGCCGACGGAGTTTGCATACTTTTTGTAAGCTTTTAACCCGTGCGTCGTGAGAACGTACAGCAAATTAGAGCAAATCATGCACTAATTAAAACTTCACACCTTTCGACCAAAGTAGCCAAATGTAAGCTGATATTTCTCAACAACGGATAAAGATAGATAAAGCTAATGTATCGCATAAACTCTTCTTATAGTCGAAGGAAGGTTTCCCGAAAGTTTCAAGAGTTTTCAATTTTTGAAAAAAAATCCCTGTGCTATAGCCTTAGTATTTTGTGAAAATCCGTTCATTTTCCGACCATCTCAGAATCGCATGAAACTTTCAGGAAACATTCTTGGGACTATGCCGACGGAGATTGCATACTTTTTGTAATCTTTTAGCCTATGCGTCGTCATAAAGTATAGCAAATTAGAGCAAATCATGCACTAATTAAAACATCACACCTTTCGACCAAAATAGCCAAATGTAAGCTGATATTTCTCAACAACGGATAAAGATAGTTAATCAAATGTATTGCAAAAAAAATTGTTATAGTCCAAGCAAGGTTTCCTGAAAGTTTCAAGAGTTTTCAATTTTTGAGAAAGAAAACCCTGTGCTATAGCCTCAGTATTTTGTCAAAATCCGGTCATTTTGCAATCATCTCAGAATCGCATGAAACTTTCAGGAAACGTTCCTGGGACTATGCGGACGGAGTTTGCGTAGTTTTAGTAAACTTTTAGTCCGCGCGTCGTGAATTATTAGAGCAAATGATGCACTAATTAAAATATCACACCTTTCGAGCAAAGCACCCAAATTTAAGCTGATATATCTCAACACCGGATGAAGATAGATAAAGCAAAGGTATTGCAAAAAGTCTTGTTATAGTCCAAGGAAGGTTTCCTGAAAGTTTCAAGAGTTTTCAATTTTTGAAAAAACCCTGTGCTATAACCTTAATATTTTGTCAAAATCCGGTCATTTTTCGACCATCTCAGAATCGCATGAAACTTACAAGAAACGTTCTTGGGACTATGCCGACGGAGCTTGCATAGTTTTTGTAAACTTTTAGCCCGTGCGTCGTGATAAAGTAGAGAAAATTAAAGCAAATCGTGCACTAATTAAAACATCACACCTTTCGACCAAAATAGCCAAATGTAAGCTAATATTTCTCAACAACGGATAAAGATAGATAAAGCAAATGTATTGAAAAAAGTCTTTTTATAGTCCAAGGAAGGTTTCCTGAAAGTTTCAAGAGTTTTCAATTTTTGAAAAAAAAAACCCTTTGCTATAGCCTTACTATTTTATCAAAATCCGGTCATTTTTCGACCATCTCAGAATCGCATGAAACTTTCAGGAAACGTTCCTTGGGCTAGGCGGACGGAGTTTGCGTAGTTTTAGTAAACTTTTAGCCCGTGCGTCGTGAGAAAGTAGAGCAAATTAAAGCAAAAAATGCACTAAGTAAAACATCACACCTGTCGACCAAAGGAGCCAAATTTAAGCTGATATATCTAAACTACGGATGACCATAATGTGGACGGAGTTTGCGTAGTTTTTGGAAACTTTTAGTCCTTGCGTCGTGAGAAAGTAGTGCAAATTGGAGCAAATAATGCACTAATTGAAAAATTACACCTTTCGAGCAAAGGAGATAAATTTAAGCTCATATATCTCGGCAACGGTTTGCGATAAAAAAGGCAAATGTATTACAGAAAGTCTCGTTATAGTCCAAGGAAGGTTTCCTGAAAGTTTCAAGAGTTTTGAATTTTTTGACAAAAACCATGTGCTATAGCCTTAGTATTTTCTCAAAATCCGGTCATTTTTCGACCATCTCAGAATCGCATGAACCTTTCAGGAAATGTTGTTTGAACTATGCATAGTTTTTGTAAAGTTTTAGCCCGTTCGACGTGAGAAAGTAGTGCAATTTAGAGGATTTAATGCACTAATTAAAACATCACACCTTTCGACCAAAAAGGAGCGGAATTTAAGCTGATATATCTCGTCAACGCTTGAAGACACATAAAGCAAATTTATTGCAAAAGACTTCTTATAGTCCAAGGAAGGTTTCCTGAAAATTGCAAGAGTTTTCAATTTTTGACAAAAAACCCTGTGCTATAGTCTTAGTATTTTGTCAAAATCCGGTCATTTTTCGACCATCTCTCAATCGCATGAAACTTTCAGCAAACGTTGTTGGAACTATGCTGACGGAGTTTGCATAGTTTATTGTACACTTTCAGTCGTGAGAAAGTAATGCAAATTAAAGCAACTAATGCACTAATTAAAAAATCACACCTTTCGAGCAAAGGAAATAAATTTAAGCTCACATATCTCGGCAACGGTTTACGATAGATCAAGCAAATCTATTGCAAAAATTCTTGTTCTAGTTCTAGGAGGGTTTCCAGAAAGTTTCAAGAGTTTTCAATTTTTGACAAAAAACCCTGTGCTATAGCCTTAGTATTTTGTAAAACATCGGTCATTTTTCGACCATCTCAGAATCGCATGAAACTTTTAGGAAACGTTCTTGGGACTATGCCGACGGAGTTTGAATAGTTTTTGTAAGTTTTAGCCCGTTCGTCGTGAGAAAGTAGAGCAAATTAAACAAAGTCATGCACTAATTAAAACATCACAAGTTTCGGCCAAAAGAGCGAAAATTTAAGCTGATATTTCTGAACAACGGATAACGATAAATAAAGCAAATGTATTACAAAAAGTCTTACTATAGTCCAAGGAAGGTTTCCTGAAAATTTGAAGGTTTTTCAATTTTTGACAAAAAACCCTGTGCTATAGCCTTAGTATTTTGTCAAAATCCGGTCATTTTTCGACCATCTCTGAATCGCATGAAACTTTTAGGAAACGTTCTTGGGATTATGCCGACGGAGTTTGCTTAGTTTTTGTAAACTTTTAGCCCGTGCGTCGTGATAAAGTGGAGCAAATTAAAGCAAATAATGCACTAATTAAAACATCACACCTTTCGACCAAAATAGCCAATTGTAAACTAATATTCTCAACAACGGATAAAGATAGATAAAGCAAATGTATTGCAAAAAGACTTGTTATAGTCCAAGGAAGGTTTCCTGAAAATTGCAAGAGTTTTCAATTTTTGACAAAAAGCCCTGTGCTATAGTCTTAGGAATTTGTCAAAATCCGGTCATTTTCCGACCATCTCTGAATCGCATGAAACTTTCAGCAAACGTTGTTGGAACTATGCTGACGGAGTTTGCATAGTTTATTGTACACTTTTAGTCGTGAGAAAGTAATGCAAATTAAAGGAAATAATCCACTAATTAAAAGATCACACCTTTCGAGCAAAGGAAATAAATTTAAGCTCATATATCTTGGCAACGGTTTACGATAGATCAAGCAAATCTATTGCAAAAAGTCTTGTTCTAGTTCTAGGAGGGTTTCCAGAAAGTTTCAAGAGTTTTCAATTTTTGACAAAAAAACCCTGTGCTATAGGCTTAGTATTTTCTCAAAATCGGGTCATTTTTCGACCATCTCAGAATCGCATGAAACTTTCAGGAAACGTTCTTGGGACTATGCCGACGGAGTTTGAATAGTTTTTGTAAAGTTTTAGCCCATTCGTTGTCAGAAAGTAGAGCAAATTAGAGCAAATAGTGTTCTAATTAAAACATCACACCTGTCGACCAAAGTAGCCAAATTTAAGCTGATATATCTCGGCAAAGGTTGAAGACACATAAAGCAAATGTATTGTAAAAAGTCTTATTATAGACTAAGGAAGTTTTCCTGAAAGTTTCAAGGGTTTTCAATTTTTGACAAAAAAAACCCTGTGCTATAGCCTTATTATTTTGCCAAAATCCGGTCATTTTTCGACCATCTCAGGATCGCATGAAACTTTCAGGAAACGTTCCTCGTATTTTGCGGACGGAGTTTGCGTAGTTTTTGGAAACTATTACTCCGTGCGTCGTCAGAAGTTAGAGCAAATTAGAGCAAATCATGCGATAATTAAAACATCACACCTTTCAACCAGAGGAGCCAAATTAAAGATGACATATCTCGGCAACGGGTGAAGACACATAAAGCAAATCTATTGCAAAAAGTCTTGTTCTAGTTCTAGGAGGGTCTCCAGAAAGTTTCAAGAGTTTTCAATTTTTGACAAAAAACACTGTGCTATAGCCTTGGTATTTTGTCAAAAAACGGCCATTTTTCGACCATCTCAGAATCGCATGAAACTTTCAGGAAACGTTCTTGGGACTATGCCGACGGAGTTTGAATAGTTTTTGTAAAGTTTTAGCCCGTTCGTCGTGAGAAAGTAGACCACATTAAAGCAAGTGATGCACTAATTAAAACATCACAAGTTTCGGCCAAAAGAGAGAAATTTAAGCTGATATTTCTGAACAACGGAACACGATAGATAAAGCAAATGTATTGCAAAAAGTCTTATTATAATCCAAGGAAGCTTTCCTGAAAATTTCAAGGGTTTTCAATTTTTGACAAAAAACCCTATGCTATAACCTTGGTATTTTGTCAAAAAACGGCCATTTTTCGACCATCTCAGAATCGCATGAAACTTTCAGGAAACGTTCTTGGGACTATGCCGACGGAGTTCGAATAGTTTTTGTAAAGTTTTAGCCCGTTCGTCGTGAGAAAGTAGACCATATTAAAGCAAGTGATGCACTAATTAAAACATCACAAGTTTCGGCCAAAAGAGAGAAATTTAAGCTGATATTTCTGAACAACGGAACACGATAGATAAAGCAAATGTATTGCAAAAAGTCTTATTATAATCCAAGGAAGCTTTCCTGAAAATTTCAAGGGTTTTCAATTTTTGACAAAAAACCCTATGCTATAGCCTTAGTATATTGTGAAAATCCGGTCATTTTTTGACCATCTCAGAAGCGCATGAAACTTTTAGGAAACGTTCTTGGGACTATGCCGACGGAGTTTGCATAGTTTTTGTAAACTTTTAGCCCGTGCGTCGTGATAAAGTAGAGCAAATTAAAGCAACTCATACACTAATTAAAACATCACACAGCTGATATTTCTCAACAACGGACAAAGATAGATAAAGCAAATGTGTTCCAAAAAGACTTGTTATAGTCCAAGGAAGGTTTCCTGAAAGTTTCAAGAGTTTTCAATTTTTGACAAAAAACCTTGTGCTATAGCCTTAGTGTTTTGTCAAAATGCGGTTATTTTTCGACCATCTCAGAATCGCATGAAACTTTCAGGAAACGTTCCTGGTGTTTTGCGGACAAAGTGTGGTTAGTTTTTGGAAACCTTTTGTCCGCGCGTCTTCAGAAATTGGAGCTAAGTAGAGAAAATCATGCGATAACTAAAACATCACACCTTTCGACCAGAGGAGCCAAATTCAAGCTGATATATCTCGGCAACGGTTTACGATAGATAAAGCAAATGTATTGCAGAAAGTCTTGTTATAGTCCAGGGACGGTTTCCTGAAAGTTTCAAGAGTTTTCAATTTTTGACAAAAAACCTTGTGCTATAGCCTTTGTATTTTATCAAAATCCGGTCATTTTTCGACCATCTCAGAATCGCATGAAACTTTCAGGAAACGTTCTGGGAACTATGCGGACGGAGTTTGCATAGTTTTTGTAAACTTTTAGTCCGTGCGTCGTGAGAAAGTAGTGCAAATTAGAGCAAAAATGCACTAATTGAAAAATCACACCTTTCGAGAAAAGGAGATAAATTTAAGCTCATATATATCAACAACGGTTTACGATAGATAAGGCAATGTATTGCAGAAAGTCTTCTTATAGTCCAAAGAAGGTTTCCTGAAAGTTTCAAGAGTTTTCAATTTTTTGACAAAAAACCCTGTGCTATAGCCTTAGTATTTTCTCAAAATGCGGTCATTTTTCGACCATCTCAGAATCGCATGAAACTTTCAGGAAACATTCTTGGGACTATGCCGACGGAGTTTGAATAGTTTTTGTAAACTTTTAGCCCGTTCGTCGTGAGAAAGTAGAGCAAATTAAAGAAAGTCATACACTAATTAAAACATCACAAGTTTCGGCCAAAAGAGCGAAATTTAAGCTGATATTTCTGAACAACGGATAACGATAGATAAAGCAAATGTATTACAAAAAGTCTTATTATAGTCCAAGGAAAGCTTCCTGAAAATTTCAAGGTTTTTCAATTTTTGACAAAAAGCCCTGTGCTATAGCCTTAGTATTTTGTAAAAAAATCGGTCATTTTTCGACCATCTCAGAATCGCATGAAACTTTCAGGAAACGTTCTTGGGACTATGCCGACGGAGTTTGAATAGTTTTTGTAAGTTTTAGCCAGTTCGTCGTGAGAAAGTAGAGCAAATTAAAGAAAGTCATGCACTAATTAAATCATCACAAGTTTCGGCCAAAAGAGCGAAATTTAAGCTGATATTTCAGAACAACGGATAACGATAGATAAAGCAAATGTATTACAAAAAGTCTTATTATAGTCCAAGGAAGGTTTCCTGAAAATTTCAAGGTTTTTCAATTTTTGACAAAAAAACCCTGTGCTATAGCCTTAGTATTTTGTCAAAATGCGGTCATTTTTCTACCATCTCAGAATCGCATGAAACTTTTAGGAAACGTTCTTGGGACTATGCCGACGGAGTTTGCTTAGTTTTTGTAAACTTTTAGCCAGCGCGTCGTGATAAAGTGGAGCAAATTAAAGCAAATAATGCACTAATTAAAACATCACACCTTTCGACCAAAATAGCCAAATGTAAACTGATATTTCTCAACAACGGATAAAGGTAGATAAAGCAAATGTATTGCAAAAAGACTTGTTATAGTCCAAGGAAGGTTTCCTGAAAGTTTCAAGAGTTTTCAATTTTTGACAAAAAACCCTGTGCTATAGTCTTAGTATTTTGTCAAAATCCGGTTATTTTTCGACCATCTCTGAATCGCATGAAACTTTCAGCAAACGTTGTTGGAACTATGCTGACGGAGTTTGCATAGTTTATTGTACACTTTCTGTCGTGAGAAAGTAATGCAAATTAAAGCAACTAATGCACTAATTAAAAAATCACACCTTTCGAGCAAAGGAAATGCAATTAAGCTCATATATCTCGGCAACACTTTATGATAGATCAAGCAAATCTATTGCAACAAGTCTTGTTCTAGTTCTAGGAGGGTTTCCGGAAAGTTTCAAGAGTTTTCAATTTTGACAAAAAAACCCTATGCTATAGGCTTAGTATTTTGTCAAAAATCGGTCATTTTTCGACCATCTCAGAATCGCATGAAACTTTTAGGAAACGTTCTTGGGACTATGCCAACGGAGTTTGCATAGTTTTTGTAAACGTTTGGCCCGTGCGTCGTGATAAAGGAGAGCAAATTAAAGCAAATAATTGACTAATTAAAACATCACACCTTTCGACCAAAATAACCAAATGTAAGCTGATATTTCTCAACAACGGATAAAGATAGATAAAGCAAATGTATTGCAAAAAGACTTGTTATAGTCCAAGGAAGGTTTCCTGAAAGTTTCAAGAGTTTTCAATTTTTGACAAAAAACCCTGTGCTATAGTCTTAGTATTTTGTCAAAATCCGGTCATTTTTCGACCATCTCTGAATCGCATGAAACTTTCAGCAAACGTTGTTGGAACTATGCTGACGGAGTTTACATAGTTTATTGTACACTTTCAGTCGTGAGAAAGTAATACAAATTAAAGCAACTAATGCACTAATTAAAAAATCACACCTTTCGAGCAAAGGAAATAAATTTAAGCTCACATATCTCGGCAACGGTTTACGATAGATCAAGCAAATCTATTGTAAAAAGTCTTATTCTGGTTCTAGGAGGGTTTCCAGAAAGTTTCAAGAATTTTCAATTTTTGACAAAAAGCCCTGTGCTATAGCCTTAGTATTTTGTAAAAAATCGGTCATTTTTCGACCATCTCAGAATCGCATGAAACTTTCAGGAAACGTTCTTGGGACTATGCCGACGGAGTTTGAATAGTTTTTGTAAGTTTTAGCCCGTTCGTCGTGAGAAAGTAGAGAGCAAATTAAAGAAAGTCATGCACTAATTAAAACATCACAAGTTTCGGCCAAAGGAGCGAAATTTAAGCTGCTATTTCAGAACAACTTATAACGATAAATAAAGCAAATGTATTACAAAAAGCCTTATTATAGTCCAAGGAAGGTTTCCTGAAAATTTGAAGGTTTTTCAATTTTTGACAAAAAACCCTGTGCTATAGCCTTAATATTTTATCAAAATCCGGTCATTTTTCGACCATCTCAGAAGCGCATGAAACTTTTAAGAAGCGTTCTTGGCACTATGCCGACGGAGTTTGCTTAGTTTTTGTGAACTTTTAGCCCGTGCGTCGTGATAAAGTGGAGCAAATTAAAGCAAATAATGCACTAATTAAAACATCACACCTTTCGACCAAAATAGCCAAATGTAAACTGATATTTCTCAACAACGGATAAAGATAGATAAAGCAAATGTATTGCAAAAAGACTTGTTATAGTCCAAGGAAGGTTTCCTGAAAGTTTCAAGAGTTTTCAATTTTTGACAAAAAACCTGTGCTATAGTCTTAGTATTTTGTCAAAATCCGGTCATTTTTCGACCATCTCTCAATCGCATGAAACTTTCAGCAAACGTTGTTGGAACTATGCTGACGGAGTTTGCATAGTTTATTGTACACTTTTAGTCGTGAGAAAGTAATGCAAATTAAAGCAACTAATGCACTAATTAAAAAATCACACCTTTCCAGCAAAGGAAATGTATTTAAGCTCATATATCTCGGAAATGGTTTACGATAGATCAAGCAAATCTATTGGAAAAAGTCTTGGTTTAGTTCTAGGAGGGTTTCCAGAAAGTTTCAAGAGTTATCAATTTTTGAGAAAAAAACCCTGTGCTATAGGCTTAGCATTTCGGTCATTTTTCGACCATCTCAGAATTGCATGAAACTTTTAGGAAACGTTCTTGGGACTATGCCGACGGAGTTTGCTTAGTTTTTGTAAACTTTTGGCCCGTGCGTCGTGATAAAGTAGAGCAAATTAAAGCAAATCATGCACTAATTAAAACATCATACCTGTGGACCAAAATAGCCAAATGTTAGCTGATATTTCTCAACAACGGATAAAGATAGATAAAGCAAATGTATTGCAAAAAGACTTGTTATAGTCCAAGGAAGGTTTCATGAAAGTTTCAAGAGTTTTCAATTTTTGACAAAAAGCCCTGTGCTATAGTCTTAGGAATTTGTCAAAATCCGGTCATTTTCCGACCATCTCTGAATCGCATGAAACTTTCAGCAAACGTTGTTGGAACTATGCTGACGGAGTTTGCATAGTTTATTGTACACTTTTCGTCGTGAGAAAGTAATGCAAATTAAAGCAAATAATGCACTAATTAAAAAATCACACCTTTCGAGCAAAGGAAATAAATTTAAGCTCATATATGTCGGCAACGGTTTACGATAGATCAAGCAAATCTATTGCAAAAAGTCTTGTTCTAGTTCTAGGAGGGTTTCCAGAAAGTTTCAAGAGTTTTCAATTTTTGACAAAAAAACCCTGTGCTATAGGCTTAGTATTTTCTCAAAATCGGGTCATTTTTCGACCATCTCAGAATCGCATGAAACTTTCAGGAAACGTTCTTGGGACTATGCCGACGGAGTTTGCATAGTTTTTGTAAAGTTTTAGCCCGTGCGTCGTGATAAAGTAGAGCAAATTAGAGCAAATAGTGTTCTAATTAAAACATCACACCTGTCGACCAAAGTAGCCAAATTTAAGCTAATATATCTCGGCAAAGGTTGAAGACACATAAAGCAAATGTATTGTAAAAAGTCTTATTATAGACTAAGGAAGTTTTCCTGAATTGTTTCAAGGGTTTTCTAATTTTGACAAAAAAACCCTGTGCTATAGCCTTATTATTTTGTCAAAATCCGGTCATTTTTCGACCATCTTAGAATCGCATGAAACTTTCAGGAAACGTTCCTCGTATTTTGCGGACGGAGTTTGCGTAGTTTTTGGAAACTATTACTCCGTGCGTCGTCAGAAGTTAGAGCAAATTAGAGCAAATCATGCGATAATTAAAACATCACACCTTTCAACCAGAGGAGCCAAATTAAAGATGACATATCTCGGCAACGGGTGAAGACACATAAAGCAAATCTATTGCAAAAAGTCTTGTTCTAGTTCTAGGAGGGTCTCCAGAAAGTTTCAAGAGTTTTCAATTTTTGAGAAAAAACCCTGTGCTATAGCCTTGGTATTTTGTCAAAAAACGGCCATTTTTCGACCATCTCAGGATCGCATGAAACTTTCAGGAAACGTTCTTGGGACTATGCCGACGGAGTTTGAATAGTTTTTGTAAAGTTTTAGCCCGTTCGTCGTGAGAAAGTAGACCACATTAAAGCAAGTGATGCACTAATTAAAACATCACAAGTTTCGGCCAAAAGAGAGAAATTTAAGCTGATATTTCTGAACAACGGAACACGATAGATAAAGCAAATGTATTGCAAAAAGTCTTATTATAATCCAAGGAAGCTTTCCTGAAAATTTCAAGGGTTTTCAATTTTTGACAAAAAACCCTATGCTATAACCTTGGTATTTTGTCAAAAAACGGCCATTTTTCGACCATCTCAGGATCGCATGAAACTTTCAGGAAACGTTCTTGGGACTATGCCGACGGAGTTTGAATAGTTTTTGTAAAGTTTTAGCCCGTTCGTCGTGAGAAAGTAGACCACATTAAAGCAAGTGATGCACTAATTAAAACATCACAAGTTTCGGCCAAAAGAGAGAAATTTAAGCTGATATTTCTGAACAACGGAACACGATAGATAAAGCAAATGTATTGCAAAAAGTCTTATTATAATCCAAGGAAGGTTTACTGAAAATTTCAAGGGTTTTCAATTTTTGACAAAAAACCCTATGCTATAGCCTTAGTATATTGTGAAAATCCGGTCATTTTTTGACCATCTCAGAAGCGCATGAAACTTTTAGGAAACGTTCTTGGGACTATGCCGACGGAGTTTGCATAGTTTTTGTAAAATTTTAGCCCGTGCGTCGTGATAAAGTAGAGCAAATTAAAGCAACTCATACACTAATTAAAACATCACACAGCTGATATTTCTCAACAACGGACAAAATAAAGCAAATGTGTTCCAAAAAGACTTGTTATAGTCCAAGGAAGGTTTCCTGAAAGTTTCAAGAGTTTTCAATTTTTGACAAAAAACCTTGTGCTATAGCCTTAGTGTTTTGTCAAAATGCGGTTATTTTTCGACCATCTCTGAATCGCATGAAACTTTCAGGAAACGTTCCTGGTGTTTTGCGGACAAAGTGTGGTTAGTTTTTGGAAACCTTTAGTCCGCGCGTCTTCAGAAATTGGAGCTAAGTAGAGAAAATCATGCGATAACTAAAACATCACACCTTTCGACCAGAGGAGCCAAATTTAAGCTGATATATTTCGGCAACGGTTTACGATAGATGAAGCAAATGTATTGCAGAAAGTCTTGTTATAGTCCAGGGACGGTTTCCTGAAAGTTTCAAGAGTTTTCAATTTTTGACAAAAAACCCTGTGCTATAGCCTTAGTATTTTGTGAAAATCCGGTTATTTTTCGACCATCTCAGAATCGCATGAAACTTTCAGGAAACGTTCTTGGAACTATGCGGACGGAGTTTGCATAGTTTTTGTAAACTTTTAGTCCGTGCGTCGTGAGAAAGTAGTGCAAATTAGAGCAAAAATGCACTAATTGAAAAATCACACCTTTCGAGAAAAGGAGATAAATTTAAGCTCATATATATCAACAACGGTTTACGATAGATAAGGCAATGTATTGCAGAAAGTCTTCTTATAGTCCAAAGAAGGTTTCCTGAAAGTTTCAAGAGTTTTGAATTTTTTGACAAAATGCATGTGCTATAGCCTTAGCATTTTGTCAAAATCCGGTCATTTTTCGACCATCTCAGTATCGCATGAAGCTTTCAGGAAATGTTGTTTGAACTATGCATAGTTTTTGTAACGTTTTAGCCCGTGCGTCGTGAGAAAGTAGTGTAATTTAGAGGAAATAATGCACTAATTAAAACATCACACCTTTCGACCAAAAAGGAGCGAAATTTAACGTTTAATTTAATAATATGTAATTTTTAGTGCAAATTAGAGCAAATAATGCACTAATTGAAAAATCACACCTTTCGAGCAAAGGAGATAAATTTAAGCTCATATATCTCGGCAACGGCTTACGATAGATAAAGCAAATGTATTGCAGAAAGTCTTGTTATAGTCCAAGGAAGGTTTCCTGAAAGTTTCAAGAGTTTTCAATTTTTGACAAAAAACCCTGTGAGCCTTAGTATTTTCTCAAAATGCGGTCATTTTTCGACCATCTCTGAATCGCATGAAACTTTCAGCAAACGTTGTTGGAAGTATGCTGACGGAGTTTGCAGAGTTTTTGTAAACTTTTAGCCCATGCGTCGTGATAAATTAGAGCAAATTAAAGCGAATCATGCACTAATTAAAACATCACACCTTTCGACCAAAATAGCCAAATGCAAGCTGATATTTCTCAACAACGGATAAAGATAGATAAAGCAAATGTATTGCAAAAAGACTTGTTATAGTCCAAGGAAGGTTTCCTGAAAGCTTCAAGAGTTTTCAATTTTTGACAAAAAACCCTGTCTTAATATTTTGTAAAAATCCGGTCATTTTTCGACCATCTCAGAATCGCATGAAACTTTCAAGAAAATTTCTGGGGACTATGCTGACGGATTTTGCATAGTTTTTGTAAAGTTTTAGCCCGTGCGTCGTGATAAAGTAGAGCAAATTAAAGCAAATCATGCAATAATTAAAACATCACACCTTTCGACTAAAATAGCCAAATGTAAGCTGATATTTCTCAACAACGGATAAAGATAGATAAAGGAAATGGTGTTGCAAAAAGACTTCTTATAGTCCAAGGAAGGTTTCCTGCAAGTTTGAAGAGTTTTCAATTTTTGACAAAAAACCCTGTGCTATAGCCTTAGTATTTTGTCAAAATTCAGTCATTTTTCGACCATCTCTGAATCGCATGAAACTTTCAGGAAACCTTCCTGGTGTTTTGCGGACGGAGTGTGGTTAGTTTTTGGAAACCTTTAGTCCGCGCGTCTTCAGAAATTGGAGCTATGTAGAGCAAATCATGCGATAATTAAAACATCACACCTTTCGACCAGAGGAGCCACATTTAAGCTGATATATCTCGGCAACGGTTTACGATAGATGAAGCAAATGTATTGCAGAAAGTCTTGTTATAGTCCAGGGATAAGTTCCTGAAAGTTTCAAGAGTTTTCAATTTTTGACAAAAAACCCTGTGCTATAGCCTTAGTATTTCTCAAAATCCGGTCATTTTTCGACTATCTCAAAATCGCATGAAACTTTCAGGAAATGTTCTTGGAACTATGCGGACGGAGTTTGCATAGTTTTTGTAAACTTTTAGTCCGTGCGTCGTGAGAAAGTAGAGCAAATTAGAGCAAATAATGCACTAATTAAAACATTACACCTGTCGACCAAAGTAGCCAAATTTAAGCTGATATATCTCGGCAAAGGTTGAAGACACATAAAGCAAATGTATTGTAAAAAGTCTTATTATAGTCTAAGGAAGGTTTCCTGAAAGTTTCAAGAGTTTTCAATTTTTGACAAAAAAACCCTGTGCTATAGCTTTAGTATTTTGTCAAAATCCGATCATTTTTCGACCATCTCAGAATCGCATGAAACTTTCAGGAAACGTTCCTCGTATTTTGCGGACGGAGTTTGCGTAGTTTTTGGAAACTATTACTCCGTGCGTCTTCAGAAGTTAGAGCAAATTAGAGCAAATCATGCGATAATTAAAACATCACACCTAGTGACCAGAGGAGCCAAATTTAAGCTGACATATCTCGGCAACGGGTGAAGACACATAAAGCAAATGTATTGCAAAAAGTCTTATTATAGTGCAAGGAAGGTTTCCTGAAAATTTCAAGAGCTTTCAATTTTTGACAAAAAAACTCCGGGCTATAGCCTTAGTATTTTATCAAAATCCGGTCATTTTTCGACCATCTCTGAATCGCATGAAACTTTCAGGAAACGTTCCTGGGACTATGCGGACGGAGTTTGCATAGTTTTTGTAAAGTTTTAGTCCGTGCGTCGTAAGAAAGTAGTGCAAATTAGAGCAAATAATGCACTAATTGAAAAATCACACTTTTCGAGCAAAGGAGATAAATTTAAGCTCATATATCTCGGCAACGGTTTACGATAGATAAGGCAAATATATTGCAGAAAGTCTTGTTTAGTTCAAGGAAGGTTTCCTGAAAGTTTCAAGAGTTTTGAATTTTTTGACAAGAACCATGTGCTATAGGCTTAGTATTTTGTCAAAATCCAGTCATTTTTCGACCATCTCAGAATTGCATGAACCTTTCAGGAAATGTTGTTTGAACTATGCATAGTTTTTGCAAAGTTTTAGCCCGTGCGTCGTGAGAAAGTAGACCACATTAAAGCAAGTCATGCACTAATTAAAACATCACACCTTTCGACCAAAGAGGAGCGAAATTTAAGCTGATATATCTCGTCAACGGTTGAAGACACATAAAGCAAATGTATAGCAAAAAGTCTTATTATAGTCCAAGGAAGGTTTCCTGCAAGTTTCAAGAGTTTTCAATTTTGGACAAAAAACCCTGTGCTATAGCCTTAGTATTTTGTCAAAATCCGGTCATTTTTCGACCTTCTCTGAATCGTATGTAAATTTCAGCAAACGTTGTTGGAACTATGCTGACGGAGTTTGCATAGTTTATTGTACACTTTTAGTCGTGAGAAAGTAATGCAAATTAAAGCAAATAATGAACTAATCAAAATCACACCTTTCGAGCAAAGGAAATAAATTTAAGCTCATATATCTCGGCAACGGTTTACGATAGATCAAGCAAATCTATCTCGGCAAGAGATGAAGGTAGATAAAGCAGATGTATTGGAAAAAGTTTTATTACAGTCCAAGGAAGATTTCTTGACAACTTGAAGAGTGTTCAATTTTTGACGATAAAAGCCCGTGCTATAGCCTTGAGGGTTTTTAAAACCAAGACTTATTCGAATACGCAGTTTAGCAAAAGTGGAGGCCCGCGGAAACGGTTCCACATACCAAAAATTGAGCACATTATAAAATGTGACCTTAAGCCGCAATTAAAATTAACTTTCACAAATTCGCGAGCTGCCTTGCTGCTTTGATTTGCTGTTTTCAGTCCTTTTTAAAAAATATTCGAAAAAATTGTTTCATTGTTATATAGCAATGCCAACCCCAAACTAACTTTTGCAAACAATTATCGAATTTGTCTCTACCTCATTAAATAGTAGAAAAGTATACCCGAGCTAGCAAGTGCGACGAGACCTATCGATTGACAAGAAATGGGCGACCTTTCAGCGGCAACGCTGCTTTGATTGTCAAATGTAGCCGATTTGGGCCAAAAATTGAAAACTCTTGAAACGCTTCGGAAACCTTCCTGGGACTATAACAAGACTTTTTGCAATACATTTGCTTTATTTATCTTTATCCGTTTATTTTCTAAATTAACCTAAACTTCTATTTAGTCTGGAGCAATTTTTTGCACGAATATTTTGAAGACACTTCATGAATATTTCATTCAATGCAGTTCTAGTAAAGGTAAACGGGAAATTAAATTATCAGCTATTGCTTTCTTGAATAGTCCCAACGCAACGCATCCTACAGAAATAAGGGACCTTAAGCACCAGGGCCGGTTGTTCGAAACAAGCTTAAGCTAACCCCGGGGTAAGTCTAAACATTGTCATTTTTAGTTAGTCTATGATCAAAACTCTATGGCCACAAATAAGAGAGAAAGAATTTGGTTAACCCGGGGTTAGTTTAACCGGGCTTTGAACAACCCAGCCCAGGACGGGAGAGAACGATGGTAAACCTCGCTTAAACAAAATATATTTTAGAAGACAGAAGGTGCACGTGAATGTGTGAAATTGACTCACGTTAAGCTGGTCGTGCTAAAGGCCGATTTACATGGTGCTATTTAGGAGGGACACCCTCCTTGAATGGTCAAAAAATACCCCCCCCCCCCCCCCCCCCCCTTTACAAGCCAAGCGCTATAGGGTGGCCCTTCCTATCATGTAAACGGGACAAGGAATTTCAATAGAGAAGGGCCTCCTAGAAGTGTCACCCTCCTTCCATGTAAACAGCGCCTTAGCATACGGCTGGCACACGCGATTTCCTTACTACACGAATCGTATCGTGTACATTAACCCCACGACTTGGTGGCGTATGCCACATGGACACCAAAAACGTTGTACGAGTTTAAAACATGTTCTAAAACCTTAATACAACCGTACGACTTTTTTGTGTCGTATGCGACAGACGTAACCAAAGCGTGGGGTAATTTACGCGATGCAATTTTGGTCGTAAAAATATCGCATGTAACAGTCGTAAGCGAAAATGAAGTTGGAGGCTATCGAAACGTGGTCGACATTCGAGAAATTAGAACAGTCGTTCGGGACAGTTTTTTTTCCGGGTTGCTTGTGTTGCCATCGCCGCTTTAGTATGCCTAAGCTCACTATTAACCAACCCAAATTGTAATCTAGAATAGAGATATACACTTAAAGGGGCCATCTCAACCACAGTCCTTTGCGTGCCAAAATCCTCGATCCGCCATTTGTTGGACCACCAAAAAGTTGAAAGAATCAATTTCCATTCCATTAGTTTGAGCAGAGGATTACTTTTATCAGTATATACAAATATCAAATGCAATGCATTGTGGGAAGAGTTTCGTTTAAAAACTTTCTTCCGAGCCAAATTAAGTGGGGAGACGTAAAGGGTTCATCACAGTTTGAACTTATGTATCATTTTGGTGACAAAATTTTATGATTGGTGCGGTTTTGTGTGCGTTTTAGAGCCGTCATCCTTCCCACAATGCACTCGATATTTGTATATACTGATATATATTGGGGGCTCAAAATTTCTGCAAACGGCTGTATATATATACATATATAGATACATATTTTGTGCGTGTGTGTGCTGGGAACCAAATTCAGCCTTGGACCTTTTTACACATTTCTAGATGTAAACAAAAACATCAAAATTGGCTAAGAGAGCCCCATTAACAGCCTAAAAGTAAATTTCAATAAAATGTCCCCACTAACGGGATTTGCTTCAAAAAATTTCTTAGTGTCAGAGAGCTTTGATTTCCACAACTTTACGGCCAACACGTCAGTAAGTTATTTTCGTGGGATTCCTCTGCCCCTACCGGCCATCTTCAGGGAGTGCTGGAACACAGGGTTGCTTGCTGATAATAAAAACAAGAAAGAGATACATACGTTAGCAAATGTAAAGCTCGGGACGACTACTGTTAGTCTGGAGATGACAGTCACTCAAAATGTGCACAATAGTCTATTTCCGAGAGTATTCATGTTGCCAATATTTAGCGCAAAATGAGTACAAAAATTAGTTTCTAGTTTCCATGATGATGAAAACAAGAAACGTCTATCAGGGCCCAGTTGTTCAAAGCCAAGTTGATTTATTCCAGGATTAATCAATTCTTTCCCTCCGTCCTTTTGGCCAACAAACTGTAAAACTTTGTTCAAAGGCCAAATGAAAAGCTTTTTTTAGCTCAAAACCTGTCAAGTACGCTGAGTTCTGAGCAAAACCTTTCCTCTTTAGGCTTAAAAATGACAAAACGTTTCATCATGGCAACCTTTGAACAAGATTACTCTGACCCGGACGATCACAAAATAGCCCCCTTTCACGTGACCACAATTTGGAGGACAGAACAACTGAAATTTTCTCTGTTGGGAATTGAGATTTATTCTTATGTAGAAATAACTTTACTGTTCTGGGCCCGGTTTTTCAAAAGCCGATTAAG
Source organism: Plumapathes pennacea (assembly GCA_964036295.1). Taxonomy (NCBI): domain Eukaryota; kingdom Metazoa; phylum Cnidaria; class Anthozoa; order Antipatharia; family Myriopathidae; genus Plumapathes; species Plumapathes pennacea. The sequence continues at coordinate 23,488,110 of OZ038463.1, read as the reverse complement.
CTAATCCAGGATTAACGAAATTCTTTCTCTCCACCTCTATGCCAATAAACTGCAGGGTTTTGTTCGAAGATGGATTAAAAAGCTTGTTCCAGCTTAAAAACGCATAAAGGAAGTCGTTGTGGGCGAAACTTTCACATTTTCAGGCATATAAATGACATGAAAGTTTAGACCTGACTCAGGATTAGCCTAATCGTGCTTTGAAAAACCGGGCCATCCTCCAAAATTGGCTGCAATACCATGAAGAGGTATACTGGTAGTAATGCAAAAGGACTTTCTGACATTTTAGCAAAGTTACTCATTTATTCATTACCTTGCCTACGTAGCAAGCGTTTTCCCTCGATACGAAGAGCATACAACGACTTTTTCGATTTTGGCCGTGCGGAAAGTGGGGCGAGCCAAAAAATAAGGGGAAGGAGAAGGTTTCCCCTCTCCCTTCCCCCCTTGGCGTCCTTTTTGTGGTCGCCCCAATTTTCACGCAGTCAAAAATCGAAAACGTCTTTGTACACGGAAACGCTTGCTTCGCAGGCCATTTCATTACCCGAAACCATTGCCTAACAAAAAGGAGGGTTCTAATAAAAAATTAACTTGCTATCTTAAAGATGTTTGTATTAACCTCCCTGAGAATTAACATGGAAAGCAATTTCGGGCCTAAATAATCCAGGATAGTGAAACACTTAATTTTCCTGACCTTTCTTTGGCACAGTAGTCCACCCATCATCCCTAGCACTTTCTGGGTCCTGTACAGTCTGTGAGAGGAAAAAGACACAAGCAGTAAGTAAAAAGAGGTTATTACACGGGAAAGAGTGCAATACGGCGGAGTATTTCTACAAGTCGGTTTTATTTTTTCGAGCCCTTCAGGCGAGAAAAAATAAAACTGATGAGTAAAAATACAGCCGTAGTGCATGACTGAACGAACAAGGTAAAGGCCCAACTTTTTATTTCCGGCGCAAATACAAGTTCGCAAACGGTGACGCATGCCGGCATCTAATTGATCTAATTGGCTGCCAGGCTTACTAAATCACTTCCAACTGGACCGCACGAACAAAGCCTGTCAAACTTGAAATCGAAAGTCGCAAAAATCAAACCTGTCAAGTCAGTAAAAACTTTTAGGCAAAACAAACGTGGTCAAAATACTCAGAATGTGACTAGAACTTCAGAAAACAGTGGCGACAAGCTCTCGTAGCGGCAGTTTAGTCCTCTTCGTTGCTTTCAATGATGATCCTTCTTCGCTTGGCGGGCTTTCTCTCTTCAACTGCCGCATCTGCAGGATTGATGAAAGAAATTGTGCATTTGTTGAACGCAGAGCTCGAGGCGTTGGACTCTTTCGACGAACTTTGCTGCATGTTCGGTGCTTTTTCTTGGAGAACTGGCTTCACATATCCTCCACCCCGGCCACTTATCGCCAAAGACATCCTTTGTTGTTGTTCTTCGCTCACCTCTGAATATGTGTCAATCGACTTCAAGTTCTTGTGGCCTGAGAGCTGAGATATGTCGAGAGGGTTTACATTCTCGTGGCGAAGGGTAATGATCACAGTGCGCCTCGCCGAGTGGTTTGTGTATTCGCCGGAAAGTTTGGCCTCCGATGCCATGGATTCCATGAAAGTTCCCGTTTTGTAGAAATGCACTATGAAATCTACAAAACGAAGACCCCAACAAAAAATCGCGCTCTCTATTAACAGACGACTTTGGGTACCGAATCGAGTTTGATCGTGTCTTTATTTCAATATTTTACACCGTTTTAATGGGGGTCTTTGTTTTGTAGATTAAGCAGTACATTTCTACAAAACGAAGATGGTCTTAGGTCTTAGGTTTTCAGGGTCTTAGGTCTTCGTTTTGTAAACACCCCCAAGTGGGGGAGCTTTATATCAGGTCGAGCTCTTTGGATTTACGATGCGTGCCAAGTAAAATGGGCTTTCCGGCGTTTTCATGGCTTCTCGCTTTCTGTCGATGTATTCTTGTACATCTTCATGGGACATCTTTCTGTGCTCGTAGCATACATGCGAGGGCTAAAGTAGCGCTCTGGCATGGAATCCTTTCCTCCGGTTCTGGTTTTTGTTCCCCTCTCTGTCACCCACATGACATACCCTTGACCCGACTGGCCTTCTTCTCTCTGCAAAATCAGGTCACCATGCTGAACTCTCCGATGTTCGTCCCTTGCCCGCCAGTCAAAATGCATTGTGTTGTTTAACCAAACAGCTCTCAGCTGAGCGAGAGGAGAATGGCTTCCGAGCTGTCCGGTGGCCCACAGTTTCTCCACTTCTTCTTCTGTCAGCGCAAGTGCTTTGTTAGGCCGTTGGCCTTTGCCAGCTCTGCGAAGTTCTTTTCTTTTGGCCTCCAGAGTTTCTCTCAACCGCTGAAATACTTTGTCGGTCAGTATGCTGTACAGCTTTCCGTTTTCTCGGTGTCTTTCAAAATTGCGCCGGAACGATGTCAGTGTATCTGGTTCATAATTTGAACCGTCAGCTTTTCTGACTTTCACAAAAAAATGACAGAGAATTTTGTCAAGTTCTCGTTTTGGAATGTCCTTTAAGGCTCTCGACTCGTTGACTGTGGAGCACCAGCGGCGGAAGGCATTAAGGCCAGCCATGGTTTTCTTGCTCGTGTTTACATTCTTGTTGTCATTTATGAATGTTTCAATGTCGCTGTCATCGAGGACAGTTGCAGTGGAAATTTCTTCGTTTTCTTCGTTCAGCTGTAAATTAAAGCTCAGCAGCTCTTCGTCTATTTTTTTTTTTTTTCGTATATATTCATGTCTTTTAAGTTTGCTAAAAATAATGTCAGGATTCATTTTCTAAACCCGGCAAAATTTTGCTTGCGAAAATTGATCATGCAAATTATTAATCGTGCAAGCTAATAAACTAATTAAAAACCGGTTCCTGACGAGTGCAATACGCTCCCATCTTTGCACTCGTTTTGGCCCGTCTTTGCACTCAAAAATGTTAAGTTGTGTAATAAGAGTAATTATTTATTACCCTACTATTATAAGATTTTTCCGACAAGAACGGCGGACGAAGCAAGCGGAAAGGACCTCTGGGCGCGCAAGGTAGCAACCTCTCTTCCATGAGTTCAAAAACTAAACTTCGTCGCTGATTGGTTAATCGCATGGTAACTGAAAGCTGCAGTTTGACAAACACTATGGCGATCGCGAGCGAGAAGAACTGGCACGGAAGTGAGATTGCTACCTCGCGCGCCCAGAGGTTCCCTCGCCACTGCCGAGACTTCGCCGCTCTTCATTGGCTACCGAGGAACCTCTGGAACTAGGGTACTAAATCTAACCCTAAAGGCTGGTTCACACGAGTAAAGCAAGCGCAAGCGCAAACGCAAACGCAAGCGCAAGACAATGGAAAAGTTTTCATTCTCTTGCGCTTGCGTTTGCGCTTGCTTTACCGTGTGAACCAGCCTTAAAACTAAAACTAACCCTACGCGACTGGCTCTGTCGGCTTTCTTTTATCTCATTCGCCGTTTTAGTGACATCCTTGTGAGAACGTTACACTTATCATTTTCTCACGGCCATTGTAAATCACCCGGGAGTGGGCGGGGCTGGAACAGAATGATCACCATCTGACAGATAAGCGCATACCAGCAATGGTTATTGTGTTGCATTCTTTTCCACAAAGGTATCCTCCCAGACAAAACGGAAGCGGCTGCCGACGGAAGATAACAAGATAGACACGGCAACACTTACCAATCTGCCCATCGCGGCAGCTACTTCTTGTTCGTTGCGTATGTGGGTCATCTCAGGACGTGTTATGGTCGGAGGTCCGCTCTTTGCCTTAGACATCCCCGGCCCAAGGAGCTGCGACTCGTGTGTCTGCCGAATTCGTTCTCGTTCGGCGGCTGTTTTCGATGCCGAAGGCTTGCATGGGGTTGGATCAGGACCTGGTTTAACAGAGGGAGAAAGTCAGAAAGATGGCAAAAGAATTATGGTCGCTTTTTTTGAAGCTATTTGCAATATGCAAATAGCTTCTATGTCGGCGTTTGGGCGATAGTTGAACAGCCGTTCGCATCTCATTAGGTCATTAAAATGCTCCCCCTCTTGGTGGCAAAAACTACTGAGGGGGGAGGAGCATGAAGTGTTATCCATATAAAAGCCGCCGTGGTACAGGTCCTGTGAGAAAGTCTGTCTTTTATTATCTACTTAACACAAAGAATGCACAGAGAGATTTCCAGTGAAGGGTTTCCGTGCTAATGTTATAACTTTGCGACAGAATGTCAGAAGCTAAATTACCTCTCCGGGGAGGGGTTTTCTAAATATAATTGGCTCTCTCGCACGTGGAAGTCATTATTTAATGGCGGCTGTGAGCGTTGCCGATTCTTTGGTTGCATGTGGAAATCTGCTCCCCCTTCAGGCCCCGGCTGACATATCCGTAGTATCTGGCAAACAGGCGACACAGATTCACATTTAGAGCGACATTTCTGGACACATTTGCGAATATACGCTCCGCTCACAAAAGAAGGAACACAGCTGTATGGTGTGACCATGACATATGTTTTGGCAAAGGTAAAAGCTTATTCCGAGTTTTTTTGCGTTCGCTGATATGTTTGTTGACACATGATTTCATGCCATAATTGCAAATGCAGATCGACTGTGGTATGTCTGAGTTGTTTGTTTATAAAATTGTCTCGGATTCTGTCACTAATGAAAAATCGACAGGAAATTTTACTGTGAATCCTTTTCACCACCGTTCAAATAGCACGAGAAACAGGTTTGTTCGGCTGGAGTGTGTTACGTTACGAAACTATTATAACGAGTCAAAATCTGGTTTACCTCGCATGATATGTTTGTTGACACATGATTTCATGACCAGATCGACTGTGGTTTGTCTGAGTTGTTTGTTTACAAAAATTGTCTCTAGCGGGTTTTGTCGCTAATGAAAAATCGACTGAAACGTCGACAGGAAATTTTACTGTGAATCTATTTCACCACCGTTCGAAGAGCACGAGAAACAGGTTTGTTTGGCTGGAGTGTGTTACGTTAATACGAAACTACTATAACGAGTCAAAGTCTGGCTTACCTCGCAGAAATTTACAGAACGACTTGAAATATTTTGGCAAGCTATACTTTCCTCCTTTTATGTCGATCAGCTCAAAATAATCATATAATAAACTGTCATGTTTGTGCATTTGTGTTTGGTCATGCATAGTACGTAGCTGGCATAGTAGAACATAGTGTAAAACCCCGATCAGTGATCGGTGATAATATTCGATGATAGTTCGTGCCCCGTCGTAACACGAACTACCTATCATAGACTATAATCAACTAGCAAATAGCTTCACGTACGCTTTGCGGACCTATGTTTTTTTTTTTTTTTTTTGGAGGCGCTTCTACTTACCAACTGAAACATTTAACCCCAGAAGTGCCACCATGGCAGCATTTCGCTTGGCTTCCTTTTTGGTTTTGCAGTACTTCTGCGTACGGAAGATGTCCGTCATCACAATACACTCGGAACCGAAACCTCCCATGACTCCCGGCCCTTCACGGTACGTAGGCTGATTGATCCTGTTCTTTTGGCAGTACTGGTTCAAGATGCTAACAAAGTCCACAAAACTTCCTGCAACGAGTAACAACAAAACACTGTCAGAAAGCAAACAACGATAAACTGTTCAACATATATCTTTCTTGTCAACATATCCTATTCGCTGCCATACTTTTTATTTTTAGTTTTCCAAAATTCCGATGGGGCCTTTTAATTTAGGTTACTACGTTAATATTCTTTAATTCGTTATTATTCGTAAGACGTCTCTATAGTCCACTCGCTTGTACCGGCCATAAAACACTGTTCAATCAGGTCTAATATCAAAAAAAAAAAAAAAAAAAAAAAATACTCGACATTATTCACAATCAAAATCAGTTCAGCTGGATCCGATAAAGATAGTTACATGTGCTGTACTGGCTGTGAGAGCGCGCCCACAGAACGGGCTGGAGAGCCCTCTTGAAGGCTATCAGTTCAACGTCTACTCGTTTCTTCTCACCTGTCTCTCGGCTGTTCATTAGTGGATACTGCTGTATAATGATTGCCAACTTCTCTTCATCTGTCTTCTGAGGTTCCTCTTCCGCTCTGAAAAAGAAAGGTTTAAAATGTTTCAGCAAAGGTTCATACCAAATTATTAGTAATATTAAGAGTGTTGGTAGATTTTAGGAAAACTGTTGCTGCTGACGGGCGTTCCTCAGATGATCGTATTTAAAGCCTGTGTCAAACGTTAAGCGTTAAACTTAGAGTCAAACTCAATGCAAATGAGGGTTCTCAATACTTGGGCAATAAGTAACGAAAAAAAATTTGTAAATACATGTGAAATTGTTTCAGAAACCTTTTTATGGAAATCAAAATGTTATAACGGAAGAGGGAAAGTTACCCATTATAGATATCACAAAAAATAATATAATCATACTATAATTCTTTATTTTACCGTGTGTTACTCAGGAACCACGTAGCTCGTCAAAACGTGAACGCAAATATTTTAAAACAAAAATTTAATTTTTGTAGAGTCAAAGTGACTAACGAATGATTTTGTATATGTATGTAGGGTGAAATAAATGTCATTTTTGGAATTGTTTACTTGAAAAGTGGTGTGGTGATTTATGTAAGTGCTCATAGAATGCCTCACATCTCTCCTGAAGCACCAGCTGAATTGTTCCTCTGCTCTTGTCGTTTTAAGGATCGTTTGTAGTTCTTCCTTTGGGCTGCAGTCATGCTGCAATAAGAACACACATTAAATATTTTCATTCCAAAGAGCGATCAACTTCAATGTTCTCTTGCAGTTTCTCTGCAAAATGCATATTGCACAGTTTGCATTTTCTTATATGAACCATGAGCACAGGTGGCCAGGGACCTGCATGGTCCATATAGATTAGCAGGTAAGGGAACCGCCTTATTAGCCTGCAAATCTGGGGCATTGACTAGTTCATTTCGTACCTGAAAATCCTAAGAAAAAATGAATAACTACTGTAATACAGTAGAATGAGGCTGAATATACATAAACTGGTTATACCAAGTTCACTTAATGAACACATGGGGGTAACAAACAAGATATCACACAGTAACAGGAGCTTTAGCTCCTGGAGCAAATGTAATGCTCAAATATTGTTTAAATAAATAAATAAAAATAAAAATAAATAAAAAAAAGATATCACACAACATTACCTGGCCAGGTCTGGTGCCTGTTGAGGCTGAACAGAATACACTAACTGTACAAGTGTACAAATAAAACATTACTTGGCCAGATCTGCTGCCTGTTGAGGCTGAACAGAATACACTAACTGTACAAGTGTACAAATAACACATTACCTGGCCAGGTCTGCTGCCTGTTGAGGCTGTTTGTGGACATGGTGCTGTACCTCCTGCATTGCTTCCAGAATATCAAATCTGTCTGCTTCCTCTGCTATGTTTTCAGCATCCTGAAACCCACCAGCCAGGGTGAAGGTTGTGTTGTCTGCCTCTAAATGAAGACAAACATTCAACATCAAGCTACAACAAACAACAGCCACATTGTACATTGCCCCACAAGACGTATTACCAGTAATGAGCCTTGACATAAATAGTGCTACTTTTGCTGCTCAGGACAATGATAGGACAACTTACATAAAGCATAATTAAAGAAACCCTCTCACTGTAGATGCTTTGCACACCCAGTGACTGATGGTGGCCATTTTCAAATCATCTGTTTGCTAATTTAGAAGAATCAGAACACTTGAGAATAGCCAACTACCATCAGATCTCAAAACAAGAGCCTGTGTAGTGAATCAAAGAAATCATCAATACAAGGCTTCCTGCTTACCCAAGTCCCAATCTTCTGTTTCTTCTGGCTGAATGGGAGCAGTTGGCTGGGGCTGAATTGAGTTCTTGTAAACAAGATCCTCTTCTTTGACAGCTAAGAACAGACAGACATTTAGGAAATATGACAGTATTCATTAGAGCGCTTTTGACTGTTGAAAACCAAAACCAAAGCAATCACAGAGCCAATCAAAAACATGTTCAACAAATTAGAAGTACGACCAAAACCAAAACCAAAACCAGGTAATTGTGATTGGTTTTACCAGTCTATCCAATCAGCAATGCGAGAACACACCATTGCCTTCTTGCCTGAGAGTATCGCAACCAGGTTTTGCTTTTGCTCTTGATTGGCTAAGAATGTTGCTAAAATTGTTAGGACCAATTGGAAAGCATAGCAAACGCAAAACCAATGAAAGCAATCACATGATTACTTTTGACAGTGATGCGAAAGTGGCTCTATATATGGTATGCAATCCAAACCCTGCCAGGCTAATCCTTTGAGACACAAAACCTAGACTTACAATATGGAGTGTACAGTACAAAATGTTTGAGAACTGTTGTCTCCACACAAAATTTACAGTACACTGACTGTTTTGGCTACTGTATGTGACATAACATGTGGTTGACATAACATGTGACATAATATATGGTTCTTAGTCAAATTACTAAATTCAGTGAAACCCCTCCTACACACTGGAAGCAACCTGACCTTAACATTTTTCTATAGCTTTTGACCTTTGGTATTTATCCCATGTCAAACAGCAAGTCTTCAGAAACCAATGACTATTTTCTAGTTAACAACTGATAAACTAGACACATGTTCTCTGTGTTTAAAAGTGTATGTGACCCTGTGCAACCTCATTCAGGTATCCCGCAGTCAGACTCTCATAAAGGACCACCTCCTGTGAACAATCACCTGAGTATACCACCAAGGGGTCACTTATAGGAGGTTCAACTACAGTGACACCAAGAAGGGTGATCAATGAAGGAATGGAAATGCTTTTACAATAAAGTGAGAATACACATCATTGTCCTACCTTGCTCAATGTCTTGCCTAATATAGTCCTTGGGGATAAAAAGAGCAGTTACAGTTATGATACCATGAGATATTCCATCATGCTTAGTCAAATTACCCTTTCAGCACTGTATGTACTACAGGTATTGATCACTATTTCTACACATATTCTAAATATTGTACCCAGACACTGCATTTCACACAAATTTCTGTGTCAATATTGCTCTTTTGGAACTGCTGACACAATACTAACAGTTTCATGTATTTTATCCAAACATCTGCATCTGCATGGATGTTAAGTCAGGTTAGAAATCACTCAACCAAATGCAAATATAATAAATTTAGAGTATGCTACATATATGTGAAGAAATAATTTTATGTGAGCAATATTTCCTTGCACGACACCATGCAAACCTACTGTACATCAAGCAGTGCATACAGAATGACATAAATAAATGTACAGTATTACATTTCTGACTCCACTGTACTGAGTAGATTGTCTAATAAATTTCTTTTGAGTAGCACTTACAGTAAGTCTGCTTCAGTGTCACTTACCCTGTCACTGCAAGTTGCAATGTGATAGTCCAACTCTGGTCTTGGAATCTCATGACGGGCATTGAATGGACAACGAGCCCAGTCTGTGCTACTACTGTGTTGCTGTAAAGGAAACAAACAAACAAAACAGACATTGAATTACTTGATTTATCATCAGATGTAATAGTTTGCTGTAAGTCCATGTGTCCGTTTGTAACCCTCTTTCCCAGGCTTCCTCATCATCTTTGTTCCACATATAGTAGAACCCTGCTGTCTCAAACTCTCAAAGGAAGTGAGAAATAGTTCGAGATTGTGGGGGATCGAGATAGAGGGGTTCTACAAAGGGAAATTTTTACCAAGTTCATTTCAAAGGGAAATCTGATTCTGTTTGAGAGAGCGGAGAGTTCCAGATAACTGAGTTCAAGATACCAGGGTTCTACTGTATTTCATTAATGTCTACCCTACCTGTATGTAAACAGTGGAACCCCTTGCAGTCACCCCACAGTAACGGGCACCTCATTATTACAGACACATTTTTTTGTCCCGAACTATTGACAGGATGCAGGATTTTTTGGGATGGGATTCTGAAAATGTGAGGTTTCAGAATCTAGATTAAGGTGGCTTGAAATAGCTTTTTGACGTGTGAAACACTGAGTAAGTCGAAATTTCATCTTGGCCCACTCGTCTTCCACATCAAGAATCTGACTCTGAAAGACACATCAATCACACAAGGGACATGTGCGACCGGCAAATACCTGGCAAACACAAGAAACCTTTTTCACATTCGAGAAAATATAAGTTATTTACTGGGCAGGAGGTCCATAATAGAGGAAAATTGTGCCCGAATAGTTGTTGCCTCGGTCCGTATCAATGCTGATAGCACAGTTTTACCCTATACGGACCGACCAAGCCCGGTAAAAAAACATATATATTTTTTTTCCTTCAATTTCTTGACTTATAGTGTTGACAGTAGTGACAAGAAAGGAGTCAAGAGCAAAATAACACAGCTGAATGTGAACTCGATTGCATAAACTTCACTTTGCAACTGTAATTCGGTAGGAAACCACAAATGATGAAACGATGAAAAATAGTAAATACTGGATAAGAAAAATCAGGCATACCTGAACGTCCACTGATAAATATTTTGTATTTTTCTTGCTGTCATATTGCTTTCATCGTGCACAGGCGTACTTCAGTCCAAAGTCTTACAAATGACTCACTGTAAAAATTACACTCTTTCACAAATCCGGCTGGTAGTGTTTCTCAGGCCAGACATGTAGTACTTCCGTTGTAAAACAATAATTCAGGAGCAATACTTTTCCATACAACTTTTAGGTTTCCTCATCACAATGTGATTTGAATTCTGGCTAATTCTCGAGTTTGTCCTCAATGTCATCCTTAAACTCAGTTGGACATCCAAGATTTGTTTCAGTGCAATATTTCCCATCGCATACAGGTTCTGCTTAGATTATTCACTGTTCAACGACTGAAAAATGGAGGAAAAACTCAAAGCCGCTGGAGCGGCTCGCTGTGACAATTCATGAATAAAATTGGCGGCTTTGTACAAACTCGCCTTACATCAAATTTTGACAGTTGATTGCTGACAGCTGTTTGACTTCCGTTTCTGCTTTGATATAGTTTTCCAAAGCGTTTAGCTATGAAAAACTAGCTAATCGTACAAAACCTCAGACTGAATCAGGCGCGTTTTTGGCGTAAGATACAGACACCGGAAAAAGAACTGCCCGCTCAGGAGAAATGCACGTGCAGGTATCATGCACATGCGCAAATGCTGATCTTGTACACCTGAAATTTTTGTGGTTTTCTTTCGTGTTTTTGCAGATAACTCCACTCTGAGTTGGTGAATTGTCTCTATTTCTTCCTCATTCATTTAACTGAAGCCAAGAAAAGCCAATGTCTTTTTGAAAGAATTTCTGTCAACAGAAAACCAAATGAGAGAAAAAATGGATTTCCTGCAAAACGTGTTGTCAGAATTTTACCAAATTTATTTATTTTGTCTCTTTCCGTACACAAAAAAATTGTGCAAAATTTCAAAAAAATTCACTGAAGGAATATGAATATAACTAACTTTTTCCCACTTTTATATCACTCACAACAGGTGACGTTGTGTCGCCATGGCAACCGATATCTGCTCAAAATTTATGAGAACATACTCTTAATAAGAACTCAATGCCATAGACATAGAACCCTTTTGAGAAAGTAAACGCTGATTAAACTAAACAGCGGGTCATTTCTTGGTCTATAAACTGCCAGAAACTATTACGAGCCACCTTAAGTGGATATATAACAATCCCACTGTGTTACAGAAATCCGCAAAAAATACATAAGTTGTGTTAAAAAGGGAAAAAAGGAAAGCCATTTGAGGACACTGGGTTTAAAAAATTCCAAACCCTTCAACTCCCAGAAAGATGATGATGATACGCGTGATTTCAAAACTGTCAAATGCACTGCACTGCACCAAAATATACGCGATGTTGTGAACCAAATACTCTCGTTACTGGAAATAAGAAAATTGTAGATACCCCCTCGCTCTGCCATTGATTGGACTTTTACTTTGGTACTGCTCAACAAGAGCAGCCTTTGTTTACCGAAATTTTGACGCAATCTTTTCTTCGAGATCAAGTGCTACACGCAAATAAAGGAGAAAAAGAATGGTGTGTGCTTTATTTTTGCGTTGAAAAAAAACAATCGATTACGTGACGCCAGAATTACGCTTTAATGTTCGGGATTTGGGTTTAAACAATTATCCGGATACGGGATTCATGGCTTAAGTCAGACGGGACAGTGGCATCTTCAAAAACAGTCATCCAAAATACCTTCACACTTCGAAAACCACGCTTTGTCTGGGGATTTTGCTTTCCACAATTAAAGCGCGTTAAAATGAAAGGTCTACCCAGTCAATACCAACAGATACTCTAAGTACTTGACACCGAACAGAACTGGAGAGCGGGATTAATAACCCATACTCGACTTTCAAATACTGTATGTCACATCAGGCAATACACAAGTTAGTTTAATCTCACCTTTCTGCATTTCATCAAATGATAGGGAAAGCGTTTGGCTGATATCCTATGAACTGGATCATACGGGCAGATAAACAGTTGGTCTGCATCGTTTCCCTTGTAGGATGGAAGAGCTGTCGACGCCGCCATGTTTGTTGATGTGCCAAGTGAATCCACGTGCTCAAAACCAGTACTCCACTCCGTGGGAATGAACGTGGAGCACTGGTGCGAAGCACGTGGACTCCTTGTGAGGCTAAATTGACCCAAAATGTTGCTTGTTCTGGGGAAGTTTTGGCCAGGAATTGTCTTGAAAACCTTCACGCTGACATCTCGAACAGTATCTAATGCATATCTAATGCTATTTCGCATTATTTATAAGTATTTCGTCTACTCGTTTGTAGCACCGCTTTGATCTACACTGGATTAAACAGAAACCAAACAACAGTTTCAGTGTGGTTCTCGACAAGCGCGTTGACACTCGACGCCTCAACACAGTCAGTTTACAGAGAGGTCGTCACAATATCTACCCAAGTCAGTTCGAAACCAGAGAAATTTACCCACCACAGTTGAAGCTCTCGTAAGCAGACACCCTTTGGAAGCAGAATAAGTGTCCGCCCGTGGAACTGTCCGCTTACGAGAACGTATAAATACAGAGTTTGACTGAGCTAGAGTTCAAACTGAGTTTCGTACAGGCGTCCGTTAGTAGAGCTGTCCGCTTACGGGAGTGTCCGCCAGAAGGCTTTGACGTACAGTATTTAATTTTCTGACAAATCGTGGCCAAATGGTCATATATCCTTTTAATGCGCACGTTTGCCATTAATAACATGCATATATTAATTTCTGCATTCTGATTGGCTGAGCGCACGTCAATGTATCCCAAACAGTGCAAAAATGTGTAATTAACAGTCCAGAAGTGTGAAATTAAGAATGCAGAAATTTGAAATTAAAAATTGCCGACAGCTGACGCGCGTATTTGCAAAGCCAAACAAAACAGAAAGCATGTTTTCATCGTTCCTCAGGACGATTCCGATCCTGTTTACGAGAAAACAATTGAAAAAATATTTCGCATCTTAAATTATTGTATGCATGCTATTAGACTCTAACAAGTAATTACATGATTTCGAGTGCAATTTGGAATAAATGGCACTCGTAAAGTTTTCAAAGACCACAAATTGCACTCGCGCGGCGCTCGTGCAGTTTTGTTGTCTTTTAAAATTTACTCCTGCTCATTCATTCCAAATTGCACTCGAAATCATGCGATTACTTATACAAACAACAACATAACGTAAGCAGTTCCTACACTTCGTAGTTATTTTCGTTTAGTCAGTTAGTTCACCAAACGTGTAGAACGTGTTCACAAAACGCCACTTCGAGTTCGATGGTGCGGCTCCACTATACCGTTTGTGTAAAAACAACAAAAGAGACAGGGAAAAGAGAGACTGGCGCTTATTCCAAAATTTGTCTGAGAGAAGGGGCGCTTATTCGAGAATGTATGGTATCTATGAAGTGCAGACAGAGAATCCTTGTAACTGCGTTGCTTCATAACTGTGAGGGTCACTTTCACTGCGAAAGAATCCATGTTTTGCTAGGTTGTTGTCAAAAAGACACTGAACAATATTAAAATTTTAGCTGAAGTCAATTTTTTATTACGGAGCTCTGGGAACCAGGGAACATCAGCCATTTCCCGCACTCAACTGTATGTGCGCGTACAGCGCTTTTCCCCAGGCCTCCACAGGCAGCACTCTTATGGTATTCGGAGTAATGTACTAAGAAAAGAGGATAAAAGTATTCCTTGGAATCCCGGGAGTCTATTGTTAACCTCATCTAAAAGGTGTCTGCGTCCAAGCTCCCCACGTGGTCATCCTTTGAACCTGAAGGGCGTTGTCTAGCAACAGCCGTCGACCGAAGGGAATAAGACAACGAGCCGTCACTTCCTGCTCGTTTCCTCAAGCAGCGACAGAAGGCGTGACCTGTGACGATGTGCACAAACGCTTTCCTAAATTCTCGACTACGCCAACAGTAAATAATTGGGTTCCAGAAAGAACCCGAGAAAGTTAGTAGCTTGACTACTGTGTTAAAAATCGCTTCTAAATGGTAAAAAGACTTGGAGAAACACGCAGGGCAGACAAGTTTGAGGAAGTAATAGAAACACGATGGAAACCAGGAGATTATGAAGACGCCTATGACTATCATGACTGTCTTGCTTGCTTTCTTCTCTTGAGTTGACGGGCCTATGCTTCGTTGGCTTTTGATTTCGGATTGGATTCTTCTGAGATGATGGCGGGCTATTCGGTACATGTATGTGTAGCAGATGGTGATGAAGAGGAAAGGAAGCAACACATTAGTCACGATGACCATAATGCTCCACCAACGAGTGGGATTATATGCACATTCAACGTTTTCATCAGTCCAACGTATGAATGGGAGAGAAGAAATCATAACGGCGTCAAACCAAGCCACTATCAAAGCTAGTGACAGCCTCCTCATGGTGACCATTGTACTATAAGTCAGCGGCTTCCTGATGGCGAGTAAGCGCTCTATACTGATGACACATAAACTTAGCACCGAGGCATAGCCAGTTAGGAAATAGGAAAACCTGAAAACATTGCAAATGGCTTCTTCGAGAAGCGGGGAACGGTCTGTCAGGGCCTTTTTTAGAATGTAGGCAGGCATGGCTGTCAGGCCAGCAAGAAGGTCCGCCAGAGCGAGGCTCGCTATGGGGAGGTACGTGGTCTTGTGCAGGGCTGGCCTTACATATATGGCCAGGCACACTAGGGAGTTTCCTACCAGAGCCCCTGCTGCTATGAAGGAGAGCACGAAGATAAGAGGCAACACGGGAAAGACAAGCTCCTTGTCATCATCTCGCCAAGTACTGTGTGACGTGTTGTTCATGTTCAGGTGTTCACGGAGCTGCTGAAGTACAAAAAACATGTGTCAAGTGAAGCTCTTTAATGCAAACATTCAACCAAAATCTTAAACAATAGTTCTTGAACTATTAAAGAGAAAGCGGTAATTCGTCCGGTTGGAAGCATGGCGGATGGTTTTCATTTCTGCCTTTTCTCGGTATTACAAAATGTCCTGAATCGGATCTTTGATCATTATTTACCAAATAATTGTGAACAGCAGCTTTTTGGCATTTTTCTTAGCCCACGATCAACAATAACGATGTTTGTATTTCCCCCAAATGGAGATCACGTGACATTCCGACCGGGCGAATTTATGAACAACCTAGTGAAGAGCTTACTGTTACTGATCTAGCTGTATATACTAAGAATTTCAGGGCATCCCTCCATGTTGAAAATTTCCGAAGTACAGCGATCCCTTTGCGCTCGCCCGTTCCTCAACACTTTCGTGACTACTGACCACGTGTTATCTTATGCTAAACAATACCAGATTGCCGCTTGAGACAGTTTGAATACTTTTTAATTGGTAGACTACAATCGTCCAGCCATGTGACGATGGGTGAACTTGGGGACAGCACACGAGTGTTGTTAATTCCAACTTGTACTGGCAAAACTAAATTAATATTGGAAAGAAGATGTTCGCTTCATCAAGGAACAGGTTAAAACGACATAAATATAAACTTAAGACAAGATAGATGGGTTCAAAATTACCACGACTCCAAAGGGAAGGAGGGAGGGTGTGGCAGTTATAAAGTCCCAACATTCATTCACCGAGGGGAAAATTTCAACGGGCTTAGATAACTCAAGGTCTTGTGGCTGAAGTGTATCGCCATGTTGTACTGGCATTGAGCTGTCATGAAGAGGGCATGCAGGCAGACAGATTCAGAAACCACGTGACTGCTGCCCTTGACCTCAAGCGTCAATCCGCACCGCAACCGGATCTGCGCAAAAGGAATAGGTTCCCTTTCCCTCTGGTCAAGCAACGTACTCTCCATACGAACCACGGATAAATATACTGAAAGGTTAACCGCATAACTAATACACCATGTTTTGTTTTAGCGACTGGTGGCAGTGTGAGAAAATGCGGTAACTAACAAGTTTTCAGTATGAATCAGTCAATCATAGCCTGCGCTGCATCCGAACTATAAACACCGGTATACTAAATCCTACAAATGCCGATCCCCTACAATCCGACAAATCAGCAGAGTTTATTGTTCCCACCCACCGATAAAGAAAATGTTCCATGGCGTGGGGCGAAATGCTGTAAATTATGTAATCATCCATGCAGCCACTCAAAAAGCACCAAAGGTAGCAACAAACTCTCAGGTAAAATCACCGGCGGTAGCAACTCGATAATCATCAATTGATACTGTCGCAGTTTATACAAGAGAATATTGAAAAATAAGACGTGAACAGACCGATTTATACGAGTACAGGCTTTATACAAGGTAAGCCGCGGCTTTAATAAGAACAGCTCAAAACTCCTAGGCCAGGATAAGCTGCGGCTTTTGTTAGCCACGGCTTGCGGTGTAGTGTATTAAGCCGTCAACGTGGATGTCGTGCCAGTTTAATATCACGAGGTGTTCACGTCCAATGCAAGCCGCAGCGCAGCAGCCGATGCAAGTCGCGGCCCATTGTTTTCTCTCGTATAAACGGCCCTAATGTGTTACTCATGGCCGACTCATGAATTAAGAATTGCATGCGAGCACACAACACTCTTGCCGTCTAACGATCTTACCATAAACAGATGGCTCGTGATTCCCACCGTTCGTCACTCCGTCGTGTCAAAATAGAAGCGTCCCGCCGGCTCAAAGGCTTAGCGGCGTGAAGTCGAGTCCGTAGAACAATAAATAATTCACAAGCAAATAACCTAATTAAGTTTACTTGTTCTATTGATACGTTCTGTGCCTATCTATTCGTGGTTCAATCAAATTTAAATGTATACGAAGACCGGTAATATTTACTGGGCTGGAATATTCAAAACCTTGACTCTCTTCTAACCTGTTTCTATAACGTGAATTTGACATAATGTGCGACGTAAATTAACGTGGACCTTTCTGGTGACTGCAGAGGGTGTAGTTGTGTGCAGCCGATGGGTTTTTTTAATCAAAGAAACAGAAACTAAGCTACAATACTCTTAATATTCGTGTTGCCAGAAACATACACAGCAACAGAATCGATCCCCTAGCTGAACCTTTACTGTCACTAAATTTGCCTTCGGGACTGATTGGCACTCCCGGTTAGCTCGCTATACGCATCCCTCAAAATGTGGCTTCGAGGGCGGGATTCAGAGTTAGTGTTAGGATTAGGTTAGGATTAGGTTAAGATTTACCTAACCTCCCTAAGCAAGGCAAAACCTCTGTGATCTCCTTCAGGAGATGCGAAGCGCGCGCACCCTCGAGACCAGTGCGAAACTAAAAAAAAGACGCAAATTTAGGCGCCTATTTGATTTTGAACAGGCAGCCCCGAACAACCATGTATGCAAAACTGCACCCCCGATCAGTTTCGCCGTAAAGATTTAACGAGTGCGTCACAAAACACACAATAATACTGAAGATCCCGGTTCGTTCATAACTCGTAAATGCAAACCACCAAACTTAGAGACCTTCGGCGTCAAGCTCAACACGCCGCTTGGCCGGCGCTGTCACGGTAGTGTTTGTTACTGTTGTCAGGGATTATAGCCTCTGAAATATTAAGGTTTCTTGTATTGTTATCGAGAACTCTTTTGTTTCCATAATTCCATGTTCAATTATCATGACGTATTCGAAATCAGTAGTTCTGAGTTTAAGTCATTCTCAACACGAAAAAAGCAAACAGTAAAATAAAGTTTACCATTTGAAAGAATATTGCACATATTCTATATTAGAGTTTCGGCCATTCCCCTTCGCTTTTGAAATTCCGTGGAGGCTAATGGTGAGGAGAAAAATAAATTGTACGGTTTCAGCTAATCCAATTCTTCAGCCTTGTAAGTTGCTTTGTTCAGACAATTCAAGCACTCAGAAACTATGGATTTTTTACATATAGTCAGGGAAAGCTGTGCAAGTACGGCTGAGCCTCTATTTTTCAAACCATGCTGGGCAGTACGTACTAATATGCTGCTTATGAAATCACCATTTGTTTTAATCAAACTCCAGCAATAAGTTTGACGAAAATTAGATTTGTTCTTTACGGTAAGCGATTTGAAATTGACCGGTACTTAATATAGAAAAGGATTGCAACTTACATTAAGAAGATTGAGAACAAATTTCTAGATTATAAATGTTTAAAGGTGTTAATAGTTATAGAAACTGTACCAATAATTTCACACAACTTTTTTTTTTTCATGATTTATGTATACCTGTTTTGTTCGTATTTGTTGAAGCAGATGAAATATTAAAATTTACACAAAGGTGCGAGGCGAGAAAATATTGGGTTGTCAGCATATTGAGGTTCGCATTTCTATTTGAACTGATCACTTTATCGAATCAATATGAAATTACATTTGATTTTTTTTTGGGGCGAAGCAAGCTCAACTTTTTTTTTTTTAATTTTCCTTCATCGACGAAACAATTTGTTCCAGCGATATTAGTTCAAAAGCCGTACAAAACGGTGTCGGTTAAAGCCATTAAATCGAAAGGATTTTCTAGTAGACTTGCGGCAAAGTGAAAAAGACAAATGGGGCGGGCTCTTGACAAAAATTAACCCCAGAAATCTAAAACAAAAATGCAAAATATATGATTGAGAAAAATGACTAAATTGACTTAGTTTTGGGTCTCAACTCAGGTTGATTTCTCTGTTGCGTTTTTGCGATAAGAGCGGTGGTTTTAACTCACTGCCTGTGTCCACCGCGGACGTCCCTCCTTGGCTAGCCTATTTTGACAGTTCCGCAACGTTATGGTTTCTTGGATGCATTACACAGGGCTCAACAGTTCATGTTGTCATTCATGTTGTCACACTTTAAACATACACGGCCGGTACGTCGATAAACCTCCTATAAGATCCTTCGACCGGGAGCATTTCATAGGTCATTCTTTTTCTTGAGTCAATGACAATGTGGGCGAATAGTGACGTGAATTATGCCCACGGCAAACAAGCGCGGAAGTTCAATTTGGATTTTTTTTTTCAGTCTTGCCTGTGGTTCGTTTTTCAAAGCATAGTGTCGGAAAGGTATATTCTGTCTGCGAGTCAGAGCTGAGAATGTAAACTTCTTTAGTTTACGGGTGTTTCTAGTTGCCTGTCAAGAATGTGGATAACGCGGTCACAATAGACATTAAAATACTGCTTTTTGTTTCTGATGCAGTTCGTACTTGAGGTGAATCTCAGTATAAAGAGCCAAGCTAAACATTTTATAATTTATGTTGGCAGACCTACCTTAGTTGCTTCAGTTACGGCTTCGAGTTCTGTTGCGGGTGTGGAACATCAGTGTAAATCAGGAAGCTTTCTGATTTGTGTTGATAAATTCGAGGGCAGCTGGTCGTATGCTGTTTGCATAAAAAAGATCCAATTTGCTTAAAGTGTTTGCCGAGTATTTTCCCGCCGGTCAGTCACAATAGTAGGCAGTTCCTGTTTGTACAGCATCTGAGTAAACGATCCTTGGGGTAGATAAACTACCTGGAAACCCTGCCATGACAGGAAATCAAAGTCAACATGGATTGATTTTTAAAAAAGTAAATTTCAAACAATTATTCTTTTGTGAACCAGAGGCGCTAAATGATGGCTCAGAGGCTTCCACGGTATTGGTTCAAATGTGTCACTTGTGGCACGCAATGACGCTGACACGCGCAACCCAGTTTCGCCACAACAAAAGACATACTGTCGGTTTGCATTATTAAGAATTGCATCAAGCACATAAATTGAGCGTAAGGGTAACATAATTTATTCTGAAAGTCGGAAAGGAGTGATTTTAGATTTATTTTGCTATTAATGGGCGGAACTGATCCCAGTCATTATATTTCAAAATAATTAATCAAGCAGGATTATGGAAGTGTGCAAGACTTCTGATTAAATGTCATTAATGGTAACCTAATTTTACCTTTTTACCTGCCATAATGGGCATTTGTTGCTACGATGAAATCAAATGCTCTTGTGATGATGAATACATTGTTTGCTGCGAGAAAGGGCACGATAAGTAGAGGTGCCAACAAAGCAAACAGTAAAACGACCAGAACTAAAGTTGGTCGCGCAGATTATCGCTACTATTATGTATGCAGATGATACTCAAGCTCGTTTCAACTGTTTCAGTGACATTGGCGGACTTTTTATTCCTATTATGAAGACAGTGATTTATACGTTTTAGCAATAAAACCAATATTAAAAATAAATTATTGAAGTAAATCCTATCTGCGCTTTTGTATGATTAGGAGGAACATTTGTCATGACCGTAAGCAATCAACACAACTCTAGATTAACTGTCTGAATGAAACCTGGAGTGTCACCACTCAAATAAACTATCAGGAAGTACTTTATTGCGGTGGTCACGGAACTATCGCTTTTCTTTTTGCTTTTAAACTGAGAATTAAAAATGTTCTCTTAATATTTTTAACACGCCTCCCCCGGCCCTGTACAAAATTGCTTGTAGTTCGAACATAAACTATTCATTTTGCGACATTAAAATCGGTGGGAAGAAGGGGGAGAGACGGTCTTAGGCAGAAAAAGTGAATAGATTACTGTAATTGAGTGAGTTTCCAAAGACTTTTGGCCGGTCTTGTACGGCAGAGGTTAGAAATAAAGATGACTCTCCTGAACTCTTAATGGGTGAGTATTGGTTTATGACACAGGAACAGAAGGCCGGTAGAAAACCCTAGCACTAAGAATACGTTTTCTCCAGCTCTAGTTGTAGGATATGAAACCCACTGCAGGCGATAAATCATCTCCTGTCAGAGACATGCGCAGTATACAAAAAGCCACAGTCACGTGGCTATAGCGGTGGGTAAAGCACGCAACTGAGGCTGACATTACTCTTACCCAGGCCCATTTGGCCGACGAGGTTCCACTGACCGCATGTGGGATCATAGCACTCAACTGATCGTTCTCCGTGCCCTTTAAAGCAATAAATAGTCTTGTTGTGCAGTACCAGTCCGAAAGAACACCTAGGCGCAGGCATGCATTCCTCTAGTTTTACCCGCGTGCTGCTAGAGCGGTGATACGCACTTCAACGCTGGACAAACTACGCGTGTTGACTCGTCCTCCGATAACGTAGATCTTTCACGACGGAGCCTAGCTAAAAACGAGACTCTTGAAGGTTTGGTTGCTCTGTCCATTTCTTGTTCCGCGTGTTGAGACATTCCGAGTTCAGCGGTCCGCCATCTTTGTAGCCAGCTCCAATTACGTACAAGTTGTGTAGTAGGACAACAGCGCCTATTACATGACAGGAAATTAAAATCTTAGGCCTGATAACCAAGTATAATACCCCGTTCACACCAACGCTTAAACCTGTTTAAAAGTTGTTTAATAAAACATGTTTAGCTACGTCAACTGTTCACACCGCGCGCACGGCAAAATTAAACTGGTTTAAAACCCACAACCTCTAAGTTAGTTCACTACATTTCTATAACATAAGTTGTGCCAAGAGAGTCATGAAAGAGACCCTCTTACCGTAGATGCTTTCTAGCTACCTAGCTAGATTAGCTCTTAATAGTTATTCAAGGTAGCTAATACCCAATCACTGTATTAATACCCAGTATCTTCTCTTGTCCTTGTGTGGTATTAATAAACTTGACTTGACTTGTTTATATTTACATCCGAAGCTCGACTTTCCTGAGGTGCCCACGTTATGACTGATCGATCAGTTTGTGCTGATTATTTCGCAATAAAACGTAGAAAAACATGAGAATCCACCATTTTCGTATGATACGTCAGTCACTGGGTGCGCAAAGCAACTACGGTGAGAGGGTCTCTTTAAAATGTATAACGGTCTTCTTCCAAAGTAATCCCTCCCAAGTTATTTTTAGAAGGTAACATGCACTCCCAAGCGAAGCTAAACATGCCTTATCCGTCGCAACCACTAACTGATGGGCGAGTAGCCATACTCGGAGACCCAGCGGCAGATCGTGGGCGGGAGGCAAAACGTTTTGCCCCACGCCCAACAATCTGCCGCTGGGTTCCCGAGGATGGTGGGTAGCTAGCCAGGCTTTGTTTTATTACTTTCAAAGGATTGAAATCTTAGTGTGCGACCCATTCTCTTCACGAGTCACTTCATAAATTCGCAAATGGTTACCAACGCCGACCAACGGAAGTGACTTACGCTGTGCCTGTTTAAGTCCATTGAAGGCTCACAGAGGCTTGGGCATGCACCTCCTGTGACTGCTCATCTTTGGCAGGCTGTGCCTCTGGTTGATGGTGGAGACAGCAAACTGTTCATCGGTATGACCTCAGGTCTTCGGCCATTTTAGCTATTCTTATTTCGGAATAGCAACCAATCGAACACAGCCTTGTTTGTACATTTAGGAGGAATACATCCAAACCCAACAAAAATAAAAATGGCTAAAGCTTCATGTGATGCAAATGTGAGTTGCGCCAATCACGAAGGCTGAAAAAAAAAAAAAAAAAAAAACCGCTTTTAACCAACCAGAAGCCATCGCCATTTGCTTGCTTGCGCGACAAGATCAAAATCGGGTTTTGCTTTTGTTCCTGATTGGTCAATAATGCCGAAAAGCTGTCTGATATATCGGTAAGTGTAGCCTGATTCTTTCCTGATTATTCTCCCTCTGTTGTTCATTTGTGTACTGAAGAAAGGCATGCATGTCATAAGCTAGTCAAAAGAATATTTTTCAGTTGTTTTTATTGTCAGAAAAATTTAATAAATTGTAAATAAGCAACTTTCACATTCATGCGCAGTTCGCGGAGGGCAGATTTTCTGGCGGGCCACCAGACAATAAAACGTGACAGAGTGTATAGCATATTCTATGGTTCTAATGCAATTATATAGACACAAAACCAAGTTCAGCAAAGAGGTTTACCTGACGGACACTCGTTTATGTGGGCAGTAAAAATTGCTAGTTGCTACTGCGCATGATCGTAAAAGTCACTTATTGCTTTGACTGGTTCATGCTTCTCTGCCTGTCGGTCTCTGTCATGCGATCTTTAAACAAAAAGTCAAAACACAGTTTTATTTGAGGACCAGATGGGCTTTTTATGACCTGCCCATCAAAAATTCCTCTTGCAGACGTTGATGTCAACATAACTTACCGACACGACACACCTTTATCTGCACACACTAGCAGATCATGCAAGAACTCCAGTATCGATTTCACACAATGTTTTACAAAAGTGTTCAGGAGACGACAATGTCTCGTCGAGTAAAGAAAACTAACAAATGCTCGTTCCTACCTAGTATGTAACACGATCTATAATATGACTGGATTGAAGATAAAAAGAGAAATGCTAAAAGTTGACGGTTGGGTGGACGAGAGGATGCGAAGCAAGTCTATTTAACAGAATGAACTTTCTAAAACAAAGTTATGAAGGACGTGAAAAAACTATCATTGTTTGCCTTCCGCCTTACTGGGCAAATAAAAACACTTCCACAGTTTGCAAAAACATACTCCCTTAATACAGGTCGATAGGGATGGGTGTCGCGAATTTCAGCACGCGGTTGCTTTCAGTGGTCTAACAATTTCACCCCACGCGAGTGTGCTACGTCATTGCCGCAATTTCCGCCTGTTTCTCCATGAAAAGCAACTGATCTACCAGAAAGCAGTCGCGCGGTTTGTCCACGATCTTCGAGAGCGCGTCCATGATCGAGTCCTCGTCCTTCATCTCGTCACCAAAACGAACTTTCTTCAGATAATCATAGGCGCGATGAAATGCTTGGCTTCCCAATAACTTTTCGCATTCGCTGACGTAAAGTCAAGGAAAGCCGCCACACAACGAGATGAGGTTGCTGCGTGATACAGTCAGGCTAGCACCACAAGAACACGACGTGAATGAAGCGGATGTAATGTATGGCTACCGTGTTTCACGTCGCAAATCTAGTCACGCAAAACAATATTGAGAGGATGTCCACTGTAAAGTCGACGAAGAAAAAAAAAACCGTACCAACGGAGCACATTGGTGAGAGTTTTAAAAATATTTTCTTGTTTGAATGCAATAATTGAAACATCAAAGTGGTCTCAGACCGTATGGGACGATGTTAAAGGATTTCTTTTTTTGTTCACTTTTCTTGGTTCAATCAGAACTTTCGAAAAATAAACTTCGACAAGAACACTTATGGACAAGAGGTACCCTACACGTCTAGATGAAGGAATAAAGTCAAAGGATACGCCCTCAGGGCTTCAATTCTTCTTTGCTTCAAAGTATCCGTTAACCCTTCGCCGATACTATCGTCCGACAAAGTTCTGTCCACTCCAGATGCACTTTGCTCCAGCGCACCTTGCATGTGATCCATCAAAGCGCTGAAGTCGTCTTCTTCATCCTCGTCGTCGTCGTCTTCCTCTGAATCCTCGAACTCGTCCTCGAACTGCGAGTAAAACGTCTCCGCCATGTGCGCGTCCTCAGGAATCTCGGACACATTGGTCAGCGTAAGTTGGTCATTCAAATCTGATCAAGATGAATTACAGAAAGAGAGAACGAATGAGGAGATGCGTTGAGCTCGTGTAAGCTATATTAGCGTGACACTGTTTAAGTGATATATTGACAAGCCTGTACCTCAAAGAGACAATACAAATTTACCTTCGTCGTCACTATCAGCATGACCGCTGTCATAGTCCGCAGGCTCTGGAGAAGCAGCGGCTCCCGAGTAGCAGGGGGGACCGGAGCGGGGCGAGTCAGCAGCAGGGACAGAGAAGGCCTGGTCATTAAACACGTCTGGATGCTCCTCCACCCAGGGAAGCGAAACACGATTCTATTGGAAGACATTCACTTGTTAACAAATCTGTCATGTTTTGATATGGTTGCTTGATTGTTTCACATGTTAATCCACCTTAGCTTTGATTTTCTATCGCGAACTATGGAATCACGCAATTCCGAACTAAAAATTGTGATGTTATCAAATTTCCCGACCAATAAGCAGCCAATGTTCGCAAATGGTCACTTGGCAAAATTAAGTCTATTGCTTCGTTAGTTCCCTGTGGGTTTTGGACCCAGTTTCTTGCCAACAAAACTCATTCGAACTTCCGGAGCGAACGGTGAACTTAATCACAGTATTGAAAATATCAAAAAGCCCCTTTTCAAATATTCCAGATTCAATTGTAATAGTCTTTTTCCAGTTTAGAATACGTTTTGGTTTACTTTTGTCCATCAAACAGAAACATGTGTGAAGTACCTATTATGGAATGGGCGTTTCACCTGTGGCAACTGTACAGTAGTAAAAGGCTGCTAGCAAATGAGACGTTCAATATAACCACAGTGACTACAGCTAGCAAGCCAAACTGTGTACTGCGGTTGTATTGCAGGTGTATCGCTGTGTTACCCGAGATGATCCATCAACACTGACCTGCTTCTTCTTGTGTTGCGAGTAGCGCGCTTGGTTTTCGGCCGCTTGACTTGCCATGAACATTCTAGAATATTGGAAGGGAAACCACAAGTCACGCAGTTAATGCGAAAACAAAAGCAAAAACAAAACAACGACAAAAAAAGTAATGCTGTGTGAGAGTGTTGAGTATTGAAATACAGACCCAAAGCGTATATGCGAGCGCGAATAAACATTAGACTCACTTCAGTCTCTCAGCTTCTTCGTCAGCTCTCTGTTGCTTCCGTTGTTTCATCCGATCTCTACAAAACAGAGGACAACGTTCAGTAAATATCATTTTGCATATGCTGCGACGCAAACGTTGCAAAAATCCCGACCTTACAACCAAACACTTCGGTAGGAATGAAACTTTCACTTTGTGCTCACTATATCAGGAAGATTTGTGGATTTAGTGTTTAAGAACCTGAAAAAGTACCAACTACGAAGATTAGACTGCATGTAAATATGCCATAGAACATTCCTATTCCGCATACGTAACGTTAACCCAGGCTGGCGTCTCTTTTTCAGATTCCGTGGTATAACTGTAGCCTATTTCGGTGAACATTACCGTTAACAGCAACACCAAAGTTATGAGCAGCACCCAGGAATTCGTGGTTTCTTATATCACTTACACTGGAGTCATTGGTCTGTTGTCTGGTTCTTGATATAGTTTTGGCTTTAACTTTGACTTCGTCTGCTTCCTTGAATCGTTAAGGCTCCGAGATCCACTGACAAACAAGCAAACAAACAAGAGAGAGGAACTAAGATGAGAAATAACTATTACGACCAACCAACACGGTCAAAGTCACAAATAATAGCATACGGCAGGTTTCCACTCGGACAGAATGTGGGGTGCTAAAGCTACGTTTACAAAAGCCTCCGCTTTCGCCTGTCCACACTAATTCACTTTCATTTGAAAACGCATCCGTTTTCGAAAGTCTTCACTTTGGGAACCGTTTTTGAAAACTTCTGTTTTCAAAAACCTCTGGTTTTCAAGTCATCGTTTTTGTGTGGACGGAAAGTAAAAACGCATAAAAAAAAGTAGTCGTTTACAAACGAAAACGGATTAGTGTGGACGTAGCCTAAGGCCCCGGCCACCTCCGTTTTTGTTTGAAAACAATCAAGAGTTCAAAAACAAATAATTATCATGTAAGGATGCCACTCACCTGGTAGAGACATTTAATCGATCGTGCATTTGAAGTTTTAATTTCTGCAAAGTAATAACATCGACAGTGACTGAAGAGTTTGGAAAAAATCTAACGAGAAAGTGGGAAAGGAAACTTTGCTCACTCACCGCCATCTGCGTAGCAATAAATTCGCTTCTAATTATCTCTGCGGCGCTGGGCCGTTCCGCTGGATCCTTATCAAGCATTCTGGGGATCAGAAGATGCAAACGATAGAGAGGTCATTGTATGAACTACGAAATCTTAAATATAGAATTGACACTGACAACAACAACAACAACAACAACAACAGTACCAAAGATAAACAACGGCAATCGAAAGAAAACTAGCTAAATAAGTCAGTTGTGTTTTCTTTATCTTGTTAAGTTTTCAACATTTCGCTCTGTAGGTTATGTTCAGAGGCCCTCAAAGACAGACCTCGCGCCGGAAATCAACGACCTTCATTTTTAGGGTTCCCAAAGTTCGAAAGAAACATTGGCAACCATTTTCATCCATGTTTGTAAAAGAAGACTAGTTTGACTTGCCCAAAAAGTGCCACGTTTTTTGGTGTTCGAGACTTGAACATTAATAAATGCTTCCTCCTGAACACAGTTTTCCTCTTTATTAATTTCTCCCAATTTCGGGTGCGGCTCATAGACGAGTCTTTACGGTAAATATACAGTCAATGTTGCATCAGTCTATGCAGTCTTTGACGCACCTTCTAAAGAGGTCATGTAATTGCTGGCTGTACTTTGATGATATCTTTGGTATCTCTCCTTCAACTATTTTGTACATTACTCCCATCAAACTCTGAAACAAATCAAATCAAGCATGGTGATGCACATAAAATACACGACAGCAAGGCCAGGAATAACAAAATTCAAGAACCTTGTATTCTGAGCTTCAACCATGCATATTCACAGAGCCCTATAGTTGATACAGTCTAATGGTGCACAAACACTTTACACAAGACAAAGACTGACGTACCTGCCCCTGGAAGGCGTGCTCTAAGTTGCACAGTTCATAAAGAACAACACCCAATGACCTACAATTACAACAAAGCATCATAATAAGTTGACCATAGTGCAGATATTGGAAAAACTAACGTAGTCAAACAGTTACGACAAAAGTTGGTGGTCTAAAGTTTTGTGACTTTCATCTTTGTCTTTCAAAAAATATTGAGAAGATCTAAGACCAAGAATGGCCTAGTTTCTTTTGTGGAATGTACGAGTGTCCCCCTGTCCTAGATGTCATTCTTCCTTCACGGCATGCCTACGTAATCTACATACTGTAAAAGCTTTAACAAGCCACCCACCCCCACCCCCTTCGAATTTTCATCCTGGCAACTTTGAGCAACAAAATTACAATTTTCATATAGTTTTACATTCATTTACCCACAGATGCAGTTAGAACGTCTAGGCCTCAAGTTTTAAAGTAAATCAGTGAAGAGTGAGAAAGAAGTCGTACCACACATCTGACTTGTACTTATAGCCCTCGTGCTTCAGGACCTCTGGACTCATGTAATATGGTGTCCCTGTGAAAGTTGTGGCCAAGTCCGATGTCCCCATGAGAATTCGTGAAATTCCAAAATCGCCTGAAAACATTTTGGTACATCACTGACCTCATTCATAATGGCAACACCTAAGTTACAAACATTTAAAATGTAAACTTTCAAAAGAAAACATCTACTTTGTGCAACTTAAATGCATCTAAAATTGAAGCAGAGTTATCTGTATAATGTAAAGTGTTGAATAAATTTCTTGCACTGATGCAGCAATGCTGTATAAATGAAGATACACTATATAAATAGGTCTATATAATCAAGCATGAGATCAATATTGACATTTAAAACATTTAAATCACTTCATCAATAAGGATTATATTTGAATAGCCATTGGCAAACACACAAATTTATTTATATATATGTCATATAATGCATACACGTACAAGCATGTGTGCATGCTGGTGGTGCTTATATACTGTAACATAGACACAAAGTGTTTACACTATGGTCTGAGACACACAATCTTTGCTATATCAAATAGTTATATAATCACATGGTGCACTGCTAAATCCTTACCTAACTTGATAATGTTGTTCTTGAGGAAAATGTTTCTGCAAAGAGACAGAAAAGAATAACATCAGAGGCATGCACACAAACAGAAAGTGAGAAAAAGAGAGACGGGAATAGTGACATTTATCATGAATACAGCATCACTTTGAAAAGTACAAATATACACATGGTCAAATTCATGTTAACACATATTGCACCTGGTTTTTAGATCTCTGTGAAGTATTCTCCTGTGCATGAATACAAGATATCAAATGTGAGACAGTGATTTAATACCGACTAGGCTACTACCATATATTTCCTATATAGGGACGTTCCACCCGATAGGGTATCATTTTCAGGGTCTTCTGTCTTAAACAGGGTACCAAATTTTACATTTTCGTGTCTTAAACAGGTTTATTTTCCGAAGATTTTCTCCTCTTCCCCTCCCCCTCAACCACATTTTTGCTCTCACCATTTTTGCGCGATTTCTTCGTATACTCCAGTGGAAACATGTGCAACGCAGGCTAACTTATCTAAACTTAGTCTTGAACAGGGTATCAAATTAGAGCACTTTGTCTTAGACAGGGTAGCAAAATTTCCGATTTTTGTGTCTTGAATAGGGTCAGGGTTTTATAGAGTCAGTGGAACCCCCCTACCCAAATTCCTATTGAGTACCCCCCCCCCCCCCCCCCCCCCATGGGGCGTAACATAAATTCATCTCACAGTCACACTATTGCTTGATGTGATTGAGTTGTACATATTATACCATAGGGTCAAATGCAGATCAAATCTATTGGTGTGGTTCAATCAGTAGCCATCAGCTGCTAAAGCTGGGGGAGCTAGCAAAGGCTAGCAAAGCCTGATTTTCAGATATCTCGAGCTCACAAGATTTACCAACTAGCTAAATTTCTTGTTCTTGCCAATAAATTGTTTCCAAATATTGACCAACCATATAGAATTGTTTTGAAAAGTGAGGTACATGCAAAAGATGTTATGGTGGAAGGACTTGGAAAAGCTGTTTTCTTCTAAACACAAACAAAACAGAGCTTACTTGTCATGCATGTACTGCACTGCCATCAGAAGCTGAATGAACCAAGCCAAGACCAAGGACTCATCAAATGTCTTCCCAGCCTTCTTCCATGCTCTGATTTTATCATCAAGATCCCCACCCTGATGAATACAAGCCATTTATTTATAAATTAACCAATAAATAGAGTTCATGAAAGAACTTTAAAATAGATGAATATATATAAAGGAAGTAATACACGTCACTAAATCAATAACAAACAAATATAAATCCCAGAGCATTCATTTTGGTAAACTTGTTTTATCATACTTGTGCAACCTGTCTCAGGAGTAAATTTTTGTGTAAAATAGAAGGGCTAATCATTGCACCTTTACAAGAATAATTTGATTTATTATATGACTTCACATTTTCAAGTGCAAGTAAAGGCCAAAACGAGTGCAAAGATGGGAGCGTATTGCACTTGTCAGGAACCACATCAACTGGCTTGTTAGCTTTAATACGTGATCAATTTTCACAAGCAAAGTTTACAAACATGTCATTCTACGCTTGATGAGAACGTTAGTTTGCCCTGCCTCGCTTGTCATATAATAAACAGTTTATTACACAAAAAGTCATGCAATATGGCTGTATTTTTATGAGTCAGTTGTTTTTTTTTCGCTGGAGCAGGCTCAAGAAAATAAACCAACTCGTAAAAATACTCCCCAGTATTGCACTACTTCCCATGTAATAACCTCTTTGCATACAGATGCCCAAAAATGATCAGCCTTACCTCACAGTACTCAGTAACAATGCAGAAAAATTCACCATCAATAAAACTGTCCAGAAATTTCACAATATTTGAATGATTGAGCTGGAGAGAAAATGGAGAGAAGCAACACAACATTAACAATGAAATAACCAAGGGGTAAATAACACAACTGCATGTACATGGAATTTTTTCTCCTTTGATCAAAGACACACTGTGTATAAGAAAATAATATGACATTGAAACCATGCTCAGATAATAATATTGCCTGCGAATCACTCTTCGGTTTCTTCTTGCATAGGGAATACAATGACAAATATGTGTACAAAGACAAGAGAAAAGACTAATACAGTTGGATTAATTCATAGTAAATTAGAATAATATGGGTTTATTCCTGGGGCTATAAACCCTTAGCATGACTTTCAGATGTGACCTAAGCTAACACTCCGTCCCCTCCCCCATCAAAGTCTGATTTACTGAGCTGGATACCTTGTTCTGACCTATTGTTTCCAGTGTTTGACCAATCATATAGAACTTCATATTTTTCAAAAGTGAGGTGTGTGAGTACTGTTCAAACAATGTGATGGAGGGACTCAATGAGGCTGTTGGAAAAAGCTATTTTCACCATCATTCAGATATATTTGAACATCAAAAGCTTCACAAGTTTTCTTGCATTTAAATCATCTTGTCTGCACTTACATTAGACAGCAGCCTAGCTTCCCTCATGGCATCCACTGTTTCATCAGGTTGGAGTTCTCCCACGTAGATCTCCTTCAGCACTTTCCTGTATGGTAAAACAACATCTTTGTTTATAAATATTATTCGCAAATGGTTAGAACTCAATGAGTATTAATTTGCCTGTGTAATAAATTGTGATTGTTCTGGTGGGAGCAGTCTTCAGAAAGACTGTTGTTGGTTATATCAACTGTTGTTTAAACCACCTGGATGGCAGTCAGCTTCAGTGCCAAGTGGATTTGTTGTCATAAGATGGTATTTATGAATCTGGTTAACGTTGGTGCTCAGTGATTGGTTGGTTTAATTGTTAAAATGTGATTGGTTGTAAAAAGTCAAATGTTTCAGTGGACCTTGCTCAAAAGTTATGCACAGCTCACAGGGTCACATTATTATGGAACAAAAACAAAATTAACAAATCTAAAATGTACCTGCACTACTATCACTAACTAAGCCTGAACCTGGACATTTTAAAGGATCCACTTTTAGGCATGCATTTTGTTGTCATGCTAGTTCCCAATGACCCATGCTTTTTATTTGCTACCAGATAAGGAGTATACCCCCTGTACTTATTGCCAGAATTCAGCCAATGCCATAAAACTTCTGCATGCTAGCTATCATGTAACATGTTAGTGAAGTGGCAGCTGACTGTCAGATTATAAAGTTCAGGACCCAAATCAACACTTTCACTTGGAACAGGTCTTCTGATTGGTAGAAAATTTGATAGATTACAGTGGAAGTTTGAGTTCAGATTTTCATACTTCAATTCAGATTCATATTTCAATACATAATTCAATTCAGAAATTATGCAAGACTGCATACTAATGAAGAGCAAGTAATCTGACTTTCAAAATCTAATAATTTTAATTTACTTTTTTTGATCAACAGGATTTCATTGACCAGAACAACACACACACACACACACACACACACTTCATAAGCACAGCCAGCTTAATGTAAACAATATCAGTAAATTTTGAGACGCAACAGGCGGTACACTGACAACGTGCAACTGCAGTGGTTGAACAATATAAAAGTAAACAACTAAGATAATTATACCGTACGCCGTATATAAAATTATATGCATTTCCTGTTAGCATTTTATTATGCAAACTATTATGCACAGCGTTACGCTAAGTGATTTTTCCTGTTGTTTACGTTTTTCGTTGTGATTCAAACAATAAACTATCTCTTCCAACAAAATTTATTCTTGGGGTCAGCCATTGTTTACTGAACTATTTAACTTATTGTCGCAAATTAATGAAGGATCTAACTGATCAATAACTTTAGTTGAGATACGAAAACAACCGTTATAAAGTGAGTACATGTGTCTACACCCATACAAACATAACATTAACTAAATACAATAAAGGGACGTGACGTGCGCGCGATTTGATAATTCATCCGCACAGAATATTAGAGCAAAACAGATGCGGACAGACTCGTCACTACAGCAAAGAACAGCTGCTAAAAGACCCACTACAGATCATATCTTTATAGGTCTTACCATTCTCCTTTAGATCGCATGTCTTCAACAAGGAAGACTGTTCCAAAGCTACCACTTCCCAAGCGCTTGTCCACACGATACCGATTCGCAAAAACACGACCCACATCCTTGCTTTGGGACGACCTCCCTTTTGGCATTTTTTTAGGTAACGGCATGGTGCAGTAAGGGAGCTCGCTACAGCTGATCAAAACACCACGAATCACAACAAATGTGGCTGCAAATACCTGCGGACAAAACGGGTGCAAATTCAATTAGATTCGAGAAGACGATTGTTATCATGCTACAAACCGTGACAACAGTTCGATCATAGAAACGTGGCTGAGGAAACACACACAAGTTGAAGCTTTATTGCTGGTCAGAATCTTACCAAGCCGCGATCCGAAACGTTCTACGGCCCATGTTCGTTTTGCGCTCGTAGACGGAGAAGAAGGAGACTGTTGCCCTCTGACTTCTGGTCAGCGGTGAGTCATAAAAAGTTCCAAAGAATCACGGGAACGAACTACACCTGCAAGAAAATGGCGTCCGCGAAAAGTCCTTCGCGAAAACTGAAGCTTGGAGCAGGATCTATCGTTTGCCAAGAGGCCGAGATAAAGGGTGAAGTTACAATTGGTTCAAGAACAATTGTGCATCCAAAGGCACGGATTATCGCGGACGCCGGCCCAATAATAATCGGCGACAACAATTTGATTGAAGAACAGGCAACGATCGTGAACTCTTTTCGCACCGAAGGCGACGATGACCAACCCGAAAAACTAACGATGAAAATCGGAAGTTGCAATGTATTTGAGGTCGGCAGCCAGTGTGAGGCGGTGCAGGTTGGTGACAATAACATTCTGGAAGCCAAGAGCAAAGTTGGACGACACACTGCGGTTTCGCATGGCTGTGTGATCGGAGCGATGTGTGAAGTGACCTCGCAAGAAACCCTGCCCGAAAATACTGTTATCTATGGGAGCTCTTGCAGCAGGAGGGTGCAAGCGGAAAGGCCTGTTCCTCAAACGCTTCAGCTGGACTTTTTGACAAAGATTTTGCCCAATTACCATCACTTGAAGAAATCGAATCGGTCTTGATGGAAAATTTACCGACTCCTTGATGTAAACAGATATTTAATATTATTGCAACGAACACACAAATGCATTACAAGAGTAGTCGTGGCAAAATTTAAAAGTCATACCTAGGCACCTTTCAGAGCTGCAGAACACAGACAAAATATTGTACAATGTATGGTAGTCGGTGCAGGGTGTGTACAGCTCCGAAACATGCCTGAATAATTGATGTTTATTTTGATTATTTTGGCTTGCTCTTTCTCATGGAGCTTTCACCAATCAATTCCAGCTTGCAGCCTGCTACCACAACAATTTTTTTTTTACAAATTCCTGGGGTTTGGCTGGGGGAGGGGGGGGGGGGGGGGGTGGGGGTGGGGTGGTGGTAACAGCTGGAATTGATTGATGCATTAGTTCATTTGTTTGTTTTCATGTGAATAGTAGTGCCATACAGCATTATTTGCAATATTTCTTTGCAGTTTTGTAAGAGGTGCATTCTGGATGTAAAATATATTAACTAGCAAACTAAACTGACAAACAACAATCATAGTCATAGGCGTCATGGCAACGTGACGTCAGTGCTTTGGTACTCTATTGGGATGCTTTGTACGAAGTATGCTATCTATTTGAACTTATCAT
Source organism: Plumapathes pennacea (assembly GCA_964036295.1). NCBI lineage: Eukaryota > Metazoa > Cnidaria > Anthozoa > Antipatharia > Myriopathidae > Plumapathes > Plumapathes pennacea. The sequence goes on along the minus strand of OZ038463.1, from coordinate 23,453,534 downwards.
AGCTCAATTTTCAATACAACCTTTAACAGGCTCATATTTCCTAGCTCATTTGACCTCCCCCCCTCCTTTGTATTCAGTGTTGGCTCCTTTTGCAGGGATAGGCCAAACAATGCTCAAGTATAGTATACAACATTGTACTGGGGGGAGGGGGATGTGCTCTCAAAAAATGTAAAGATCTTAACTATGGTGTTATAGTATAGACTGTAATATTATTTTAGGTTCTGAACTAAAGTAATAGGTTCTTAAACATTGGACTGGTCCAGATTGGATAAAGCAAGGTTACCTGGACAACCCAGAGACAAATCACACCATGAAGAACAATAAATCAGGTGACTCATGCTGTGTTTCAATGGAAAACGCTTGGCTTTAACTTCTTTTGAACACCTTGTATCTGTTATATGAAATAAATATAATTACTTCAGGTAAACCACTTAAACAGTGCCTGTAACATTGGATGTATATACATGTATACTCGTGCTCACATGGCAGTAATGTGTGTGGTAAAGGTGTTTCCGAGGGTTTGTATGTAGCATTGAAAAGGCCTTGTATTTGACTGCGCCTTGAAAAGGCCTTGAATTTTTATTGTGCCTTAAAAAGTCCTTGCATTTGTATGATGCCTTGAAAAGTCCTTGAATTTGTATTATGCCTTGAAAAGTCCTTGAATTTGTATGATGCCTTGAATTTAAAAAGTCCTTGAAAAGGTTGTGAATTTCTAGGTAATAGTTGACCAAAAGAGCTTAGATTGATCCAGAAATTTATGGACTGGCAATTTTTGAAGAACAGCATGGAATACTCTTCAGATGTAGTCAGTTCAGGATATCAAGCTTATGAGAAACTGAATCTTCAAAGAATGCTAACTTCTCTTTTTATGCAACAGGTAACTTACAGTCCTTGAAAAATAAAAATTGTCCTTGGGTTTTAATTTGAAAATGTTGAATGAACCCTGTTTTCATCATTCTCACATTGTGGGTACCAGAGGTTCTTTAATCGATCTCTTGGGCTATCAAGCACCTAAGTTGTGTGTACAACAAAGGTTGAAAACTTGTAAAATGGGTCTGCAGATGAACATGACCAGTGGTGAACAAACAAAGACACTTTGACAGAAATGCTTTATTTCTTTTATGTGATAAAACAAATGATAACTTCTCAAATAAAAGGGAAAATAATACAAGAATACAATATTTTAACAGACCATCTACTGAACTACACAATTAAGTACCTACATACTGAACTACATTTACCTAAGTACCTATTGACAGGAGAAGTGGGTCTGATCCTGTTTGGGCCACGAATGGTTAAAAGTCATCATGCATCATCACTGTTCTGCCCTTGTTACACACAGCCACTCTTTCAGTGACTCTGAGGGAAAGTGCTGAGACCTAGCAGCCATCTGAATCACAGGATCCACTGGAAGCTGTTTCTGCAGACAGACATACCATAATTTATTTAATACAAGATACTATTTTAACCATAAAGAAGCAAAGAATAGTAGTGGTCAAAGAGAGCATATCAACCCCATTTGAGATTGAATACTGTTAGATTGAAAACACATTAATACGTAATACTTATTTAAGGTAATGCGATTGCACAATTTCTACTCCACAGATTTTCCTTAAATTCCCTACAAAGAATCCTTTTGTGATTTGAATTTATAACACACTTTCTACCTGAAAAGAACAGTTTACATATAAGCGCACCAGCCATAACCGAAACTATGACACCCCACTCTTGGAAATGTGAGATCGAGAACTGGCAGGTAGATCAAAGGACAAAAGAAATCATAAAATAGATCACACAGGAAAGCTGTGCTGTGTACCGCAAAGGCATTCATTCCTGGTAAATGAATAACAGTCTCACAAAGACTCGAGCATCACAAAGCAGAGAAGATCAATCTTACCTCAAAATGCTGCCCTTCCACTTGGGAAAGCCTCTGCCATCTCACAAACAGGGACTTCAGGTTTGGTTCAATGCAGGAAACATGGTCACTGAACTTGTCAGTTGAGACCAACTGGGTACCTGGCCCACAATGCAATGCAGCACACAGGAAGTAATGGTCATCCAGGCTCCTGCAAGGAGGACAAGGCTCTAATTAATGACAGCACACCCTTTAGCCTAAATGTTCCAGTCTAAAATCCCCCCCCCCCCCCCCCCCACCTCCAAGGATGAAAGGTTTTTAGCCAAACTGCTCCTTTCAGTACAAATTAATGGTGTGTCAGTGATCTGAACTGTAATCAATAATGAATCAGAATCTCTTAGCGACATGACAATCAATTACACTCAAGATGCATAATTGATTGTCACAAAAACTAAGCTGTACAAAAACAACAAATTAGGCCCTGTTATTTGCAAGCCAATGTGTCTTTCTGGATACACAGAATTTGATGACCTATTAAAAACAATCATGATAATTGGATGCCATGAACTTTATTGGAACTTGTATGGTATATTATTTTATTTGATGCATTTGAATAAGATAGCAATCAATACTAAGTAGGCATAATCTATTGTGTAGTCTAAAGTAACAAAGATTTCTTTGAGTTAAATATACATGATCCTTAAAACCACTCAAAACTGTCACTTTGACAAGGGTAATGTGGAAAATACATGAAATATTTGGTAGGCTTTTAACCGATTATACCAGTAACCAATCGACTGTGACAAATATCAGATTATTTCTGGCTCCGATTCTCATCACAGTCTCTAATAGTGGAACATACTAGTCAACTGCATGTGGTTCAATAGAATGCTGATACAAATGTACTTATGAGAACTAGAAATGTACAATAAACCAACTTAAAGTGTTCATGTGGGAAGGCTAAACCCATTTGAAAAGTTCAAGCTGTTTTCGAGTGTTACCCCTTCATTGGAGCAAGTGTATGTGGTTTAGTATGAAAGTCTACTTCAGTCTACTTTATTGCTGTTTTTCTGTAACCTTTTACTCTAATGTTTTTGCCCCTTGCAAGAGAACACGGAATCTGGGATCCCATAATTCTATGTCCTTGGAATAATTCAGAATCCATGATGGTTTCCATAACAACATGAACCTCAACCTGGTCACAGCATATGAAATCAGGGGATCCAGGGTTAATTGTTGGAATAAAAAAGCGTGGACCTTCATGGATTCTCTTGCAAGGGATGAAAAGTAAAACTACATGTACAGTACAACATAGAGCCATTTTCAAATGATTGTTGAAAATCAAAACCAAAGCAAGACAGTACACCACCAATAAGAGAGGCTGAGTGTAAGAAACATTTTCAACCAATCAGACACCAAAAGTACTGTAATCCACGTTTGGATGGTTTTACTTTGCAGAAAACATCAATGAGTGTGCTTTCTTGCATGAGAATATTGCAATCAGGTTTTATTTTGCTCTTGATCGATTGGCCAAGAATGCTGCCAAATTTGTTTAGACCAATCAAAAAGCCAATGCAAATGCACAATCAAAGCAATCACACAATATTAATTTGGACAGTCTAAAATGGTCTATTTAATAAATTTCCACTAGTTTGCTGTGGTGTGGACTCTTATTTACCATGATTTATGCCATCACATGGTGAAATTGTTGTGGACTCACAAGGCACTTAGCCAAGTGAGTCCAGTCAACTAATTTTGACCATGTGATTACGTAAATCGTGGTAAATAAGAGTCCACACCACGACAAACCAGTGGAAATTTGTTTTTTACCACACAATATTTAGAAATATACAGGAAAATTTCGTTGTATTTCACTGCAAAGCGTGACATGCTGGTGTCAGCATCATTGTCTGGACTCTTATTTACCACTGTAAATTGACCAATCAGAGAGCAAGAAACTAGTGTGTTGTGGTAAAATGTTCTTTGCATTGTTTCACACTGACCTGTCTGCCACAAGAAATAAACCACAGTGCTGGTATAGAAATTTTACCAGGGACCCCACAGGCTTCTCTGGGTTCTTTCTCCATTCCCTGAATGACAGTGGTTTGCTACCAACTACCAGCACTCGTTTATTGTCCTCTAAAAAGTGCGTCACCACTCTCTTCACCTAATAGAATAAGCAACTTCAGTCAACTTTAATTGTAGAACATGGATTTGATTTGTACCCCAAAGCTTCCAGACTTTAACACTTCCATTTCAATGACACTGACAGTATGGTTTCCACTACAATTTTGATTATAAGCCACTTTCATAATCATGGGCAATTTGCAAAGCACAGATTTCCTGGCAGGCCACTAGATGATAAAACATGGTGGGCAGATTGTATAACTTTGTAGTTATAATACAATACTATATAGACGCAAAAAAAAAAGCTCAGCAGAGATATTTACTTGACAGACACTCATGTATGTGGGGATTAAAAAGTGCTATTTCTTAGTGCACATGATTGTGAAAGTGGCTAATTGATTACAACAAATGGATTTACAAACCATAGAACAACTGAAAGATCAACCTTTTAAACAAGCTGTGACACTTGTGCACATGTAAAGAAGAAAGTCACTTTGATGAGCCTGTACTTGCAAGTTCTGTTCATAAGGTACATGTACTGTAGAAAGTATTTCTTCTTCTTTGTGTACAAAGAACTAGCACATATTAAAACAACATGCTGTTCAATTTGGAAATAACTAAATTTTAAAAAATCCAGACTGCTCATCCTCAGACTTAGGATTTAGGGACAAAGAAGTTACACAAACCTGTGTGGAAAACCTTTGATGAGACCTCTTGGAATGCTGGCCATAATATCCAATATTCAAAGAATCCAGCACCACATCATAAGGTCCAGTCATGGCAATAAAACGTTTCAGGCTTTGTGGAGATGCTTGGGGCATTCGAAAGTCAAACCGATCTACGTAGTTACCAACTGATGTGAAGCACTTGACTTGTCCTTCAGGCAGTTTTGAAACAGCTTGCTGTAACATTGCTGACAGATGGTTCTTCAGCACTGCATGCTCTGCAGAGGACAGCTCCCCTGAATCAAGAAGCTCACCACATCCCTGGCACCTCCCCCTAAATTCAATAATAAAATAACTCAGTTATCTTCAGCTGTGTGGAGCGAAGCAATTTATGACAACATGCAACTACAATGTACAGTACTCACATTTTGTCAACTGAAGCTATCTTTACATTCCACTTTGTGTCCACTTGGCTGAAATTATAACAACTGTATAATCAGTTCCCATTGGGTGATTAACTGTATAGATTTTGAACACCAATTTTTCACTGGACGTATCTCTGTCCACTACAAGCTTGTTATAGTATTAATATTGTGCTTGATTTTTCTATACGTCATCTTTAGTACTGTAACCTATAAATACAAAAATGTGTATTTCTAATTTGTACAGTAGTCTACAAGAGATATTTTACATACATAATGTAATAAGTCAGGGTTTTTTTTAAATTCACTTATTTCCAAATTGAACAGCAGATATATTATTGTCCTTTTTGTAGCTCAGGTGGTCACAACCAAAACAATCACTTGAATAAAAAGTTGTCATCTCAGACAAGTTGTCACCTAAATTTTAGAGTGGAGTACCAGAAAAGAGGAGTATCAAGAAACCCACACATGCATAATTTCATAAATATTAGAGGATTTCCATGATAGCAAGGTCATGCTATCATATTTCTGAATTTTAAAGATGCAGCTACAAAATAAATTTGATGTTTTAAATTAATGCTACTGATCTAAAATTTTGCCCCTTCATTTCTGCTACTGACATTCAAACAGTATGAAGTGACAATTTTCAGCCATGTGGTTAGTTTTTGGTTAGTGACCTCTACTTATAACTGACTGAGTTCAAAGATTGCATCAATCAGTACATGTACTCTTTGCAAGTAAATCTGCAACAGGCTTTCTTGCACAACATACAGTACCTCAGAAAGTAATCCTTGATAGATGACAGCATTTTTGGTGGCAGTGTGACTCTGTTGCTCCTGAAATCCAGAAATATCCCCTCAACCTTGTCACGCCATCTTTTCTCTCCGGTCTTAGTACAGCTCTGGATCAGACATTCATAAAGTTCATCAGTGGTACATTCTTTCTTAGCTGTCTTTGCCTTCATGTCCTCATACAAAGAAAACGCCGTGTCAAGATCCCCCATTTTTGCAGCAGTAATAACAAGAGGAACGTACATTTTGGGCCGAAGTAACAAACCTTCTAACGACTCGACCTTTTTGAGTAATTCTATTCCTTTGTGCACAGATTCAGTCTTGGAGAAGAACTGAATCAAGACTGAAATCGTTCCTTCGTCAAAAGTATATTTACGTGTTTCCATTACTGATAACAGCTCATAAACGTCATCAAATCGTCCTAGGTTCATACACCAGTACATTATACAGTTGAACATGTTCGTCGGATCATATACGTCCACATCGCTTAGAGCTTCGTACAGCAATTCTTTTGCCGTATCGACGTCGCCAATTTTACACAGCTGTCGTATTCGATAGGACACTTCCTTCGGCCCCTTCGACTTCCTAAGCTTTCTACCCACAACAAGAATGTCATCGGAAACTATGCTGCCTTGTGTTTCCCTCTTTCCTTGAATAAGAGAAACCCCTGCAGCAAGTCCTGAGCCCTTGAACAAGCTTCCTTCGCGTCCAGCGCTCGTGGAATAGCTAAACTTCTTGTAGTGCGTTGTGCTGTTTCTCTCCCACGGTAATAAACAGGTGGTGAAATAGGAAGGTGTCTTCTCTGACAACGGAAAGAGGAATCGCTGTCGAAGAGCAGAGCAAGCTCTTCCGAAACCGACCGCCATCTTGAAACTGGATTAGTGCCATTGCCCCGCGGTCACCAGGCAACCTGGTCTCCAGGGCCATCCGTGCGTTGAACATCAGTTCAAGTTTTAAGTTTTAAGCTGGTGTTACACTGGTCGATTTGCAACGCCGATTTGCTTCAAATTCACGCAGCGGTGTTGCAAGTTTTTGAATCGCTTTCAAAAACTTGCAACGCGTTGCAGCACTGCAAACATCGCAAAAAATCCCCGGGGGGGGGGGGGGGGGGGCCTATTCAAGACACAAAATGGAAATTTTGCTACCCTGTCTAAGACAAAGTGCTCTAATTTTGATACCCTGTTTAAGACAGAAGACCCTGAAAATGATACCCTATCGGGCGGAACATCCCTATATAGGAAATATATGGGAGTACCCCCCGGGGAAAAATCGTTCGCAATGGGGTGTTACATCTGAACAATTTTTAGCGCAACATCGTATCGATGCAAATCGACCAGTGTAACACCACCTTTACGCAGTCTGTAGCGGTTTTGAACACTTCAAAGTTTGACCGTGTGACCCGGTACTCAGCGGTTTTGATATCCTGGTCCGTCTCTTCACTGATCTGAACTTGGCGATTTTGATATCCTGGGCCCGGTTGTTTAAAGCCCGTCCAGAATAAAACCAAATTCTTTCTTTCATCCTTGTGGCCAACAAACTGAAAAGTTTTTTCAAAGACCAACTAAAAAGCTTCTTTTAGCTCAAAACTTATCAAGGATGCTGAGTTATTAACAAAACCTTTCCGTTCCCAACACAAAACATTTGCTCCTAGTCCAGGATTAGCCTAATCGTGCTTTTTTTGAACATCTGGGCCCTGGTGCGACTTGTCACTGAAGACATTGATTGGGTTCACATTAGAGTTAAAAGCCTACTGTAAGTCTGAATGGGTAGAAGCATTTTAAGTCTGACTAAGTTGCAGCAAGTTTATAATTTATGGGCGTTCACACACCGTGTTGTAGTCGCAAACGACCAGGGCCTACCACTGGCCCTGTGGAGTTGAAGGATGACTGTTTCATATGAAAATTAGCCTTTATTTTTTATTACATAGCCGGGCCGTTTTCTGACTTTACATTAGATCATCTACTTCAAAACACCACAAGACTCAAATTCATTATGGGAACGAAGTCCAAATTCTACTGCGTTAGGATATCAAAAGATTCTGGGGAACAGCAACTGAATAGTTCAAAAAGAAATCCTATGCGGCTAACGGTATAGCTAATAGTTAAAGTGGGCAAAAGTCCAGGTTTGCAGTTTATTTCCCCAGAATCTTATCCTGAATTACATGATGGACCAAACTTCTGTGTTCTACGGAGTAAAACCACCTTTCAGGTTTGTCGCAACTGCTTCACCAATATTAAGGCCTTCCATGTAAACAGGGACACCCTCCTAGAAGGGTCAGAAGATTTTTACATGGGGATTGCCAAGCGCTATCTCGCCAAGAGTCTGAAAGGCATCGCGCAGTCGCAAGATTTGAGAAAGTAACCTGGCACCGCTAAACGTAGTCCCCCCTGGGAGGGTAACCCAGGGGGGAAATTTGTCATTTGAAATTTGTCACATGGCCAAAATTTGTCCCTTCTGGGAGGGTTACCATAGTAAGGAGATAGGGTAACCTTCCTCCTAGGGTGACCCTACCTATCATGTAAAAGGAATTTCAATAGAGAAGGGTGACCCTTTTAGGAGGGTGTCCCTAAACAGGGCCTAAGAGAGATCCATAGTGATGATATTTCAATATCTATTGTCTAAATCACAAGCGGTCCAAGGTTTGGCTTGAGATGCAATGGGTCACCAATCGACTAGCCTAGTAGGTACTTGGACAGTTGCCAGAGAAACCGCCTCTTACTGTAGCTATACGATCTTCGCAGCACATCACACTGGCACAAACCAGTGTAGAGGATGGGGGATATGGGAGGTATTAAAAAAGAAAGAGAAGAAGTCGAACTCCAAGAGAGATACGGGAACAAAGTGTGGCGTGGGACGCTTCGGCGAGTGTGAATTAAAACAAATCGTGAGCTGAAAACGGAGCCTCCCGTGTGAACTAACTGCTCAGATGCGAAACTCGTGATACGAATTACAGGTCAGTCCACCTATTCGCTCGGCGCGACCTTCCATTCTATTATCTGTCAACAACGATAACAAAGGAATAACCACCAAAGCCTGTAGAATTCCAACAGACCAGTTTACAATTCAGAATTTTTTTATAGCAAATTGCGAATTGAAACAATTTGCAAGTTTGAAAGTGAGTCATTTCTTAAACTGTCACATGACGTGATTCATCATGCGTGTACGATTTTCACTTAACAATTACTGTCTAGCACACTGCTATCACAAAAAAAAACAAACAAATCAATAAAATATAGATACTAAAAAAATCTGCTCAGAAGTTCCTGTTGTTTATCTGAACCAGTCAGCTTGAAAAGGACAATTAATTCTAATGATCATGTTTTATGGATATGTTTGAGTGATGTAACAGGTGGACAAACCTCTGCGGTCGCTGATTGGTTCTTGATGGCAGTGGAGTGTGCCACCTGTCGACCATAGCGCTTTAAAATTTAAATAGTGTAAAATAGTCATTCGTTACGCACGTTTGCTCATTCAGTGTTGCCTTGGCTTTATCTACAGAAATAAGACATTGTAGACTTCTAATTTGATGTACGGCTTACGTTTTAGCGTGTCACTTCGGGAAAAAGTACCGCTATGACGAGATCAGCTCAGTATGTCGAAATAACAAGCATTTCTGAAACGCATGACTGCAAAGGAGCAACACTTTAACAAATTATAGGTAATCACAAGAACAAATAGGACCCTGTTGAATGTTATCCAAGGGAACCATCACAAAAATTTGGCTGGAAAGAACATTTTAACGCAATTGAAATTTAGCCCAGATGTCAGTGATAAAAATACACATTGCGTATATATGCATGTTGAATTAGCATAAATTATTCACACCACCCACCGAAGGAAATTTTGGAATACAACTTTGATACCCAGTTTAGATTTTACGTAATTTAGCAACACTGTAAAACGACGAAACAGTCGACAGGATATCTTAAGTTTCTGCTCACTTTGCGCGTGTCGTTGCTCGGAGCTTTACTCCAGAGCGTGCAGTTTGAACTCAACCAGCCGTTAGGTCTTTTCAAAGGAGTAAACATTGTCATGGAGTTCATATGCGTCATATCGTAAGAGACAAGTTACGGCAGAGGGGACTAGCAAAGCCGGATCATGAGGCGCTGGAAAACTGCCGAAAGTGTGTTGGCTGTTGAGGAGTACTTTGATGAAATTGCAACCAAGCCAAAGCGATGGGCTTCTCTGGGAACACTGGATGGATTATCTGACGATTTCAACCACAAGTCCCCAGTGATACTTCCCAGGCATGAGAAGACACCAAAAGACCCGTCACTTTTGTGTTTTGTTTGTAAACAGGAATTTACCCGACCCAAACTTCTGCGCTGTCTTCACACTTTTTGCGTGAGCTGTATTGAAAGCATGGTGCGGATGTCTGGGGCAGATAAAAACAATTTCATTGTATGCCCGGTCTGTGCCGCGTCAGACGAACTTCGCCAGAACGACGCGCAAAATCTCCCCGCCAACTTCGTTGTGATCAAGAAGTTAGGTTACAAGGAAGAAGAACCGCTCGAAGTGGTTTGTCAAAATTGCGACGACAATTCCACTGCAAACGGTTATTGCATTCAGTGCGAAGAGCACTTGTGTGACAATTGCACAAACGCTCACAAAAGAGTGCGTGTCACGCGACAGCACCAGGTAACCACCCTTTCACGCTCAACTGAAGATGATAACAACAACCCGAGTAGTTTGAAGCGCTGTCCAAAGCACCCTCAAGAAGAGTTGGCATACTTCTGTCACACTTGCGACGAATCCGTGTGTCGAGAGTGCACTATGCACGAGCACAGGAAGCCCAGTCATAATTTTGAGCCACTAATTGATGCGTCGAGCAAACATCGCCAGGAAATGGCTGCCCTCCTGGAGGAAGCAAGAAAGAGGGTTCCCTTCATCAAGAGGACTCTGCTTGAGATCGAAGAATCCTGCCTAGAAATCCCCGAACACTTTGACGCGATCGCTGAAAAGATTAAGAAATGCACTGCGGGCTACATTAGTGCACTGCAAGAACGAGAGATGCAGTTGCTAGATGATCTGGACACCATGCGAGAGTACAAGACCACAGTGCTATGGCAACAGAAAGAACGTCTGTCACAGGTAAAGATCGACTCTGAGGAGAACTTTGATTTTTCCGACAAAGTGATGAGTGAAGGGAACGCTACGCAAGTGGCGAGTGTCAAACGCCTCATCACAAACCGATTGGAACAATTGGCCGCCATGATGGACGACATCGAACCCGCCGAGAGCCCCAGCTTTGATTACGTCACCGACGAAGATTTCATGTTCAAGGCGATCGCGCAGAGGGGGAGGGTGGAAAGTGGAACCGCGCCGTCACTGGTGCGAGTGATTGGCGAGGGACTGTACAGCGCAACGGTCGGCAAGACGACAACTTTCACCATGGCAACTCGACACGCAACGCAGCTTACCAAAGAAGACATTGACGTCCGAATTGAAACCCCAGATGGTATCATACTCACATCTAATATCACGTGTCAGGGACGTGGCCTGTACACAGTCAGCTACTCGCCCAAGATCAATGGTGACCACATAGTCACAGTCCTGGCACGTGGAGAACACGTAGATGACAGCCCTTACAGTGTGTACGTCAAAAAAGGTCACATGACCTTCTCGTCAAAGACCGCACCGTCCTGCATGCGGATTGGTTCACAAGGGAGTGGGCGGGGCGAGCTTGATAGACCGAGTGACTTGGCAGTCACAAGCAATGGAACTTTGATTGTCTCAGATGCCAATAATCACAGAATTTCGTTATTCCACGGAAGGGGCAATTTCTTGCGTCAGTTTGGAAGTTTTGGAGAAGACGTTGGCAAATTGAACACACCCGCGGGGGTTTGCTTTGCGCATGACGGAAGCATCGTTGTCGCTGACCAAAAAAACAACAGAATCCAGGTCTTCTCGCCTAATGGCGTGTTTCTGCGAAGTATCACGTGCACAAAGCTTGGAGTGACTCCACTTAAGAACCCGACAGGAGTAGCAGTGGATGAGGAGGCCCAAATCTTAGTGACTGACCAGCACAATCACCGAGTCGTCGTCTTTAGCGCGAAAGGACACTTCAGCCAGGAGTTCGGCTCCCTTGGTACTAAGGACGGTCAGTTCAACAATCCTACTTTCATGGCCATTAACCAGGATGGCGAGATCTTCGTGGCAGACACTTGCAACCATCGAGTTCAGGTCTTCGACTGCGCGGGAAATTTCCTCAGAAAACTCGGGCGACCTGGAACGAGCGACGGAGAGTTCCATTACCCATCAGGGATTGCGGTGGACTCATCCGGGTATTTGTTTGTGTCTGATCGCACCAATCGCGTGCAAGTTTTCAATCAGCACTTTCGCTATGTCACCATGTTTGGCGGGAAACAAAGCGGTGATGGGCAGTTGAGTGCCCCCCAGGGCCTGGACTACACCCCCGAGGGGAGAATTGCTGTCGCTGACTCAGGCAACGACGCCGTGAAGATCTTCTTTTACCCCAAAGAGCACTTTTAGCTTTTTACCTCCTCTTTCTTGTAATAGAAACTTTCCTTACCACTGGTGAGGAAATACTATTAATACTACCAGTGACATAGAGAGAATTTAAAGTTGCTGTGCAAAAATCTTGAGTTGCTTGGTTCCACAGCACTATATTACTGCATATCCCTCCACGAACATTGAAAAAAGAAACTTACTTTAATTGTTGGCAAAATTTTAGGTCCAACTGATCAAAGCTCGATTAAGCTACCTGGACTAACCAAATTATTTTTCTTAATTCCTTGGCCAATGAACGTTTTGATAAAAGACCAACTAAAAAGCTTGTTCTAGCTCAAACATATCGAGAGTCTTTTAATGGGCAAAAGCTTCGCATTTCAAGGATCAAAAATGACAGCAAAATGTACTAATCCAGGATTAGCTTAATCGTGCTACAGAACAACTGGACCTTAAGAGTTAAAGCAAAAATGCTTTTAAAAATGTCTAAATTTGTAAATGGTATAGCCCCAACGTATAAACGTTTTGGGGAATAGCAGGTTTTGCATCTCGTATGACGGCTGAAAGTCTACTGTTTATCTGTTCAGCAGCTAAGTAAATCATGTCACTGAATTACCTGCGTGTTTACCAATTGTCGATATGAATCACGCTGTTTATAGAAACCACTAGTTTCGCTCGCTGAAACAATTCCGTCGTTTTTGTCTTGTAATTCACAGCATTTCGGAGTGTAAACCCACTCGAGAGTCTTCGAGAGGGAAAAAAACATTTGAACCACATGGCGTGGAGAAAACTGTGTTAAATCAAGTCTCTTAGTTAAATACATGGCTTAGAAATAAACGCAACTGTAAATACAGTATCACTTGACGAAATATACTTGCAGTTTGTGTTGGTAAATTGTGCAGAAAGCATTTGTGGTAAAAACGTTGTATTGTCCAGTCCTTGCAATTTGCGATTTATAAATTGAGAGAGCCCACGCGATAAGCATGCAGTACTGATACAAATCAAGTCTAGATAGTTTAGAAAACACTGTATTTGGCTATCTGGATGTAATTCATTTATTTATTAGAATTAGTATATTACATATAGAATTCAACGCGGCGAAACAAGCTAGACCGAAAACTTTTAATTGTTTATTGTTTTTGCATGTGTTTCACATATAAATATATTTTGGTGTCAGAAAACATTGACTGAGGAGAGAGACAAATTTTCCCCTTGACTATGTCAACTTCATAACACAGCAGTATAGATGACACCATTCATTGAAAAAAACGCTTTTGAATTTGCCTATGTTCACCACTGAACTATATATAATATATATTGCTTTTTTAGATTACCTACCACTGCCAATTCCAAAAATTGCTATCATAATTATCCTGTATTCGAACTACAAGAATTTACTCATGACAAAACGCAGTTAAAAAAAGTATAAAGATGTCCAAAACCGGCATTAATAACAATTCTAAATTTGTTTTTCAAGTTTTGCACTTGAGCAGCTCTTGCAAAGAGCAAACAGCTAACTATGGTAAACATTCGTACTTTCAGACTGTATCATTGTTAAATATTTCCCACTCATGGCAGAATCCAAAATTTTTAAGGCTAATAAAAAGTAATCAACATAACAATTATTAACTGGAACAATCTAGTAAAAGAAAAGCTTGGAAGGAACCGTATTCTGTACAGCTGTATTGACAACATTTCGTGCTGCCTAAAATAATACTCTCAAAGAGCCTCTTCTGTGGAACCCATCCATAAAATAAAATTCTAAAATTTAGAAGCTATAGTGCATATTTTCCAGAAGAATAAACTGAAACTATATTTGATTCGCCTGGAGATTAATTTAAAACCAAAGAATACATTTAGATACCACGAAGGAGAGGCTCGGGAATAAAACCCCTTTGACAACTTCTGGGCCCTAACATTCAGAAAAGTTTGTTACATCGTAATAACATTACAATGTAAAAATGAGAATTGTAAAAAAAAAAAGAATGGGGCAAACAAAGATTCTTATTATTAACATGCACCATATCTAAACGCATCTAAATTTGCTTGCAGACGAACCACCTCAACGAAAATCTTCTATCAATGTCGAAACCATGGCAACTATGCTGCTGATTCACTTAACTCAGCCGGCTTGCCAAGGTCCTCGAAGTTCATCTTTGCATTGGCAACTTTTTTATCTCCCTTAATCTTCACTAGACCAGGCGTGATTTGCCAGCGAAGCAAACATAGCGCCTTACACACCAAAGTGAGTTCTTCGCCTTTCATGCCTTGAAAAGACCCGTACATGTTCAAAACGCGAGAGCCATGTTTGATATTCTTGCCACCAACACTCACGTATAAGTGGTGCTCCCCAGGCGTCCGAGGACAATAAAATATCGTGTAGGTCCCGTTTTTGTTGTCCAAAATCTGCGCCGATATGACACTACTGTCGGGAGACTCGAGTTGAACTTCGACATCCCTCGGCCTTCCTCGGCTGTCGGTCGTAGATACCACGAGGCTTGTCGTTACAGGCTTCGTCACAGTCTCAATCACCGGCTGCTTCTTCGGAGAGAGCTGTAAGCTAAATCGTCGGCCTTTTGAGGTTTTTTGCTGTTTTTTCCCCTCTTTTGTTTCTTCTTGCACTGAAAACAATGGGTCGCTTTGAGACTGTTGTACTTTACCCCCAAAATTAGGCTCTCCACTCTTGTCTTCTGACACCACTGGTTCATAAGTCTCGCTTTTAGACTTCTCTTTGTCGTCTTCTGTGCTTTTCTCAACAGCAGCCTCTGGAGATTGCGCATGGGCAATCGAAGTGTGTGCTGCTGGCCCAGGGTTCTGTGCGGGTGGCGCATTGTGAACTTCGATACTTCCGAAACCTTTTCGAATAGCACGTAGCACCGGTTCTTCGTTCACCTCGAAAGTTACTTTGCTTTTCTCTAATTCCTCTTTCGTTTCTGGCGTATTTAGCTTTTCTAGTCTATCACATACCAGTTTTTTAGTTAATAAAACTGCAGCCTCTTGGCCCTGCGCCGCTAGAATTTCCTCTGTGAAATCGCATCCATCGATGAGTCGGACTAGATTCCTTTCTATACGCTCCTTCTCCCCTATTAAAGAAGATCCTTTGCTTTCTTTGTAGCCGCGTAACTCCTTCAACAGCTCGTGTTCCCTGTCTTTCACCGCTTGAATGAGTCGTCGAGAAGTCTTTCTTATTTCCCAAGTCACATCGTCAATCTTGTTCTGTAAACGAGCGTAACGCTTGATAATGTCATATACCGACTTTTGTAGCTCGGGAATATTTTCTCGTGTGCTCTCTAATAGGGACGATATCTCAGGTATGCATGTCTTGGCGGCTTCTGCAAGGCTTGAAAACTCATGCTCCTTGTGACTACCAGCTCTACACTGCTGACATGTTAATTCTTCGCATGTCTTACAAAACATGTCCAAGGTTTCTTGACTGTGACTCGTGCATGCTATCAGAGCCGTCTCCTGTTTCGCAGACGACTGTTGTTTTTCAGCAAGTTCTTTTAAAGTTTCGATTTCGTGGTCCCTGGTAAATTTGACGCGTCGGTGAGCCTGCACACAGTCGTCACACAGCAGCTCCTCGCATTCGACACAACGATACAATGCCACAGTCGAACCATTATCACAACCACCACAAACCTCTTTCTGTTCTTCCAGAGCTCGCTTCTCTAAATCTTCTAGTTTCTTTCGAATTAAAACATTCGGAAGTAGATCACCCGAAGACAGAGGAGTGTCGGTTTGGCACTGTGGACATCCGACAATGTTCGGGTTTCCTCCACACAAAGAGTCGATGCATGTTTTGCAAAACGTGTGCAAACAAGTCAGTAATTTAGGGTTATTGTAAGGCTTACTACAGTAGCTACACCAGAGGTCTCGGGGGATCCGATCGTCTTGAAATGCGACTGACATTCTTCGAGGACTCTTGGACGCCATGTTTTCGCGGCGCGATGTTGACTGACTGGTACTGTCAAAGGCAGCGATTGGCTCGCGAGGTGAGGTTTGTTGTTTAACCGCGTGAATTGAGCGCATAGTTTAGGAGTTTTTGTTTGATTCTTATTCCTGGTCTATCAAAAAAAAAGGTCTATTTCCAACTGGTAATCGGCCAAGATATCCGCCCTTTTATAGACTTATAAGAAAATTTCAGTTAAGTTAAACAAATGATAGGGACTTTCGCCAAGAAGTTAGTCCGCTCTGTAAGAATCTGTTTTAAAATATGCATGAGTAGAACAGGTACCATAAGAAACAAATCGCCAATTAAGCAAACTTTACCAACTTACTTGTCTAATATATTTGATGGCCTTTCGTCGTACAGGAGAATTCTTACGGTTAGCGCAGCAGTTATGGTCGTTATCAAATGAACGAAATCCGGCGCATGACCTTCAGGGTGAAGAAAACTGTTACAGTAATGTGTGGCATAATCGAAAGTAATATCCAAGTTATTATCATTATGCCTTATGCACTGAAACTCCTTTTATCATAACATAAAAAAATTAGTGCATTCGTGGTCAGAACACCGCGGGACATCACAGTCAAAACACCACGCACACACAGCTGAGGTAAAAAGAAACAAACTGTATTGACGCAATTTGTTATACCATTGTACTGTGATAAATTTTGGTGACAACAATACGCAAATACAAGCTTTTTAAGCAGATATTTTGCAATTCATACGTTAAACATTTAAATTGATTATGTAGGGGCTGCCAGCCAAGTCAGTGAAAATAAAACAAAACTTTGTCGACACCATTCATAAAGCAAATATCCATAAACTGCGGGATACAGATCTGTGGGTTTTATACCCTCATGCAATCTATAAATTGCTTCCAAAGAAATTATATCTAAATATTGTATTTTAAATTTGAACTGATTACCCTATTCGAGTACCTTTTTGCGTAAATAATATTATAACACAAATTTCGACGCAGTTTTGAGGCTTTATTGACATTGAGAAAAGTGAACATTAAATTCTTTGGGTTATTCAATAATTTTGGATATTGGAATTATAATCATAGGTACTTTCGCTAGGTATCAATGGATGGTTATTAAGACTCTTCAGATAGTGAATCCACTTTCCCTTCAGTTGCACACGTATTTTCGTACCCCGGCACCCAAAACTCTATAGCTGTAGCAAGAGCCACGTTTTAGCCTTTGTTGTATAAGCCAGGCTAAATTAGTAGTTTTGTTCCGAGTCTCAAGAGATAGTTAAAGAGACTAAAAGACTCCTTGCTCCTGTTTTCTGCATGCATAATGCTGCTCTCCTCATTCTTTGTTATAACCCGGCTTTGTTCTGTGAGTTGGCTACGTTTCGTTACAAGCAAGGGTACCGCTGAATAGTAAACTTAGGTTCTCCTACGAAAAAAAAAACGCACTTACAAATAAGTTCTAAATCTTAGTTAGTCCTTTGGTCTATCCTGAAGAGTCACTTTCCAATTTCATATAATTGTAATGTTGCTACTAGTAATATTTTATCGATTATTGTTTTTGGTATTAGTAATTGTGAGGTAAATATATGTAATCAACGTAGGCAAAAGTAGCTGTTTCAGTGCAAATAAGGTAGCATGCGATCCCAAGTCGTGCCTCAGAAAGCACGATCCTCTTGCATGGCTGAAGCCTAAACGAACATCTGCGCCCGTAACTTTTCCAGGGCGTGCTGGGAAGGGCAGAACATGCACCCTTGGAGACAAGCCGTCTAATAACACTTCTCACTTAGCTGAACTGAGTGTTTATTTATTTTTTGTTCTATATATATATTTATTTTTATTTTACTACTTTCTTTACTTTCTTATTTGTGTTCTTGTTAATATTTTATAGTTTTTTTTTGTCAAGTGACATTTGGAAACGAGTCAAAAAAATTAATGTCGCGGGAAGAACAAACAAGCTTTCGGTGAAGTGTTAACGTTAGTGAATCGTTTTCCTGGCGAGAAAACAGCCAAACAAAACCTACAAAATTAAAAATATGCATTGATAACAAACAGAACATTTAGGCAAATATTTGCAAAGCCGTAAAAAGGAAAAAGTGGACGGGCACACGTCTTATAAAAGTCTCTGTGGTTTTAGAATTTGGCAAGTCTAAAAGAAGAAACCCTCTCTTGGGTTACGTAAAAGCTTTACGCTTTAAAGTTTCTGGAGACCAAGAAACTAAAACAAAAGTCACCTTGATTTAAATGAAGTAAAGTTACTATTTCTTGCACCTGAATAAGAGTCACAGAGCTATTTTTGTACAGCATTTTGCAACCTTAGTATCGCAAATTCTCCCAACCATGCGAGAAACACATGACGAGTGACATTTGGGTTTTGCTGGGGAGAGTGAAGCCGAACCCCCACCACCCGTGTCGGAGTGCGCTTGGGAACAAGTCATGCCATCTGTGGACATATGGCGTGACCGTTCAGCCACGCGCTTGTTTTGAAAAGAGCAGGGTTTACAACGAGCCGCTATGGCCAGGATGCAGAGAGACGAAAGAAACTTCACGGGCTCACTACCCGACCTGAAGGCATCAGTACAGGCCTCTGAACACCAGACCAAAGTTGTGGAGCGAAACATCGCGGTGGTGGAACGCCATTTTCCCCAGATATCCGCTGTTCTTCAGCAATACGCTGTTGGCACCGCCAAATTGAGAGATAAAGGAGATGAGTTGTCGAAAACAATAGGAGCTTACGCAGAAGAAGAATCAGACTCCTTGAAGCAGGGGCTGTTAAACTTTGCCGAGTGCTTCTCGGCTGTACAAGATTACAGAGATTTGGAAGCGAGTCGAATCGAGAACAAACTAGTCCAGGGTTTCGGTGTGTACGAAACCAAATGCAAACAGGCCAGAAACGACGTAAAGGCAAGCGCTGCCTTCTGTTCGAAAGAGGTCAAATCCTTTGGGACTTTGGAGAAAGCCCAGACCAAGTCAGGGGATCGAAACCGTGTCGCCCGAGCGCAAGCGGAGTTCCAGAAGGCTTCCGGTGAGGCGAACCGTTCGCTGAGAGTTTTGCGTGAGCAAATCGGGGAATTTGAGAGTCAAAAGATTCGTGACGTGAGGCAAATCTTAACGGAGTTTATTCAGGTAGAGATGGAGGTCGCTGCGCGTACCCTAGAGCTATACACACGCGCTTATCAAGGGATTTTGAAGATCAAAGAAGAAGACGATTTGCAAGAGTTTAGTCAGTCGCTCGTCATGAAGCAGCCTAAATCGCAGTGGAGCTCTGCACCGGCTCTGTCGGCCGCCACGCGTTACAATCAAGGCCGCTCGATGGAAAACGTGTTGGAAGAGGAGGAAGGAGACGATCTGAACCAGACAATGTGAATGGCACAGCGGGTTCGCCGAGAAACGCTCCGCCGTCAAATATAAACTAAGTTTACGGTTACAAAGAAACGGTATTCACAAGGGAGAATTTCGGGAAGATGACAGAGGGAAAACGCTTTAACACTCAGAGGTTTTTCATTGGCTAGCGGCCAAAACTCTGAGAAATCTATGCTTGCCCAACTGCCAGTTGTACGGGTCATCCTCGTTAAGTTGCCATTTCCTTTGTTGTGTGTTCAAACAGGATAATATAGAGAAACTGCTTTTCTGCCGGAAACGTGGTTTTCGTTTCGAACCATTTTAGAAATGAAATTTGAATTTTACAAGACTTTATAACAGAGGTAAAAAGAGCGTTTAAAATTATAACGAAGCGTGACATAACAACTAGAGAATGTCCGCTTTTCTCTAGTATATTTGAATAATACTGAGTCGTCGCCACAGACTGATCTAGAAATTAAAAACTTGAATTTTATTGTTCCGTATGCTTTGTACTCGGAAGAATAGAGCTAATTTTAAGTCGATGGGTTTTAGTGGGACTTCCGTCGCTCGGATTGATGAGTCGAAATTTGTATTTGCTGTGAAATAGAGGATCAAACATTATATGAAGCGACAATAAAATGCAAATAACGCGGTTCTGATCATTTGCATGCGTCACCTGACGGACAGGTGCCAAGAGAACAAATTATGCCTCTCCTGGTGGGGGTTAGTGATGAATTTTATCAAAATCCTGTGACATGTCTGTCACACTCTTTTTGTCACTGTCGAACACTTAAGAGATTATGGTTCAGACTAAACCTTTCTTGGAATCGGTCGCAAAGAATGATTCGGTCATTCTGAAAAGACAAGAAAAAGATTTATCAAGAGTTTACTGATGTTGAGATAAGCCTGATCTTACGCTCTATAAAAGCGTTCTCTCTTTGGCGAACGAAATGCCACATCGCACTACATCTTGATTAAAAGCAAAGGAACTGAAGAGTTTGTTTCAGCTCAACACGCACGAAGTCAGGAACTTTATTTGGTATAAACATATTTTGAACATAATCCAGGATTAATAAAGTTGAGATTAAAGTTGAGCACTGACTTTTTCAGTCTTATCTTCTTTCCCATTTTTGCTAGCCAACGTGCAACACATGATGTTAAAATAGCAGGAAGAATAGTTTATGCCCGAGTTTATGCCGTTCATAGCACGCTAAAGCACAAGATGTCAGAGAAAAACTCCACAAGACTGTTGTGGGAATTTAATGAATGATGTGGTTCTCATTTACAGGTAAACAAACTAAACAAAAGTGGTCAGTCTTAGCGCGGCAGAATTATGCTCGACTTCTGGGTCCTGGGCACTATTGTACAAAAGACCTCGAAATTGTACCTTACCATATTTAACTTCTTCCACATCGATAACAGTTGGAAAGGAATTTAAGATGGTCATGTCACTTGTGGTTGTAGTTATCACTTTTTTTAGTTCAGTGTTGCCTCCCTCTTCATCCTACACTCTTCATCTCGGGGCCATCAGCAGTAAACAGGCTTCATGTATTAATTCTATCGTCGTTCATGAGAAAGAATATAAGGTGTCTAACGTAAATTTATGTTTGAATCAGCTTATCCAAGCGCCAGGTATTGTTAGCAATTTACAGTAGGCTGAGCAAAACTAAGAAAGGAGTCTGGAGACTAGCCGGAAACTCTGTAAGGATAGCGGACACGGCGGATATACGTTTCTCGCCGCGCGGTCACTATACTTTTTGAGTCAGCGGTCATTGCACAAAGCTGTGGATTCAAGTGAAGATTTTGTAGCTCAGTGTTACGCTCGTAAGACCACAAGACTTTGCCAAGGAACTGAATACTAGAACTCGATACTCGACTATAAGTTAGCGAAATGCATTTGACTATAACATAAGTCGTGCACAAGAAAAACAGGGCTTGTTTACGAAGTGAAATTTAACCTCCAGTTAGACCGAGATAAATTACGGTAACGGCGACGAACGCTGACCAAAAGGAAGTGTCGTCAAGAACGTAACAGTGACGTCACAATGATGAGGCTAAATAATACATACCAACGGGCGTTTAATTGGGACAAGAAAACGAAAACTGTAAAAACACAATGCTTATAAGCAGCTGAAAACTAACCGCAACTGTGATGAGAAAATATTCGGCACGAACTTTGGTTTGCTTAGCAACTCACAGAGCTCCGAAAGAACTATTCTCAAAGTTTTACTACATTTTCGGACAAATATGGATTTGATGGGTGCCAAAGAGGAATATATTGTCCAAGCTGCGCTGGATCAAGTAGAGGTACTGCGGCTGTTGTTTTGAAGATGTTCAGAGTACAATTTACTGTGATTAGGCCAAGAACCAAATGTGTTGTGATCATGTTTTGCTTATACCACCGTACATGTCAGAACACTAAGACGTGCTTTGAGCATATCGGGTAGTCAGTAATCTTTCTTTGTTATGGTAAAAACCATGATCGATGGCAATATGATAATATCAAAAGGCCTATTTACAATTGCTCGCAGGGTTCTGCTTTTGCTTTCCCACTGTACATCCCATCCAAGTGCCTCGCATTATATTTAAATTAAGGGAAAGATACAGATTCGAGTTCAGGAACGAAACGGTTAAACGAGCCTCCGCGGTTTACTCTTTCACTCCCAGAAGTAATCAGCAAGGATTTCCTTTTTCAGTTTCTCACCAAAAATATATCATATTATTTGGAGAGGATTGCTTGGATTAAACTGAACTATCGTATCTGACTGCATCATTCACACAATATCTTATTGGTCGGGAGTTTCATGTGCATGACGAGCTACATTCTCTCTTTTTTTTTTTTTTTTTTTTTTTTTGTTGGTTGTTCCCAGGGTATCCTCCGAGACTTAGAAAAGCATTCGTCCCAGGGCTACGTCCTTGGTTACGAGCTCGGTTACATGAAAGGCGTGCTGGAACACGTGCTCAAGACTTGTCCCCAGTCTGCACACGATCGAGATGTGTACATCAAAGGCTTTGTGCGTGGCTACGCTCAAGGAATTTTCTACACCGTGCAGAGGAAAGAAATGGCAGAACCGGCAATGACCATGTTAGAGAAAACCAACAATCTGTTATGCACGAAAGGCGGGCAGCACCCGACGGATATAGCAGTCAGGAAGGAACACAACCAGACAAGAGGAAACCGCCTGGAAGTGCATGGAACCAAATGTGGAAATGAAGACTGCATGCGATGAAGCATTCATGATTACTGATACCGAATTTAGGGACAAAGTGATTTTGTGATACGAATTCTTTTGTGTTACTTGCATAGCTTTTTTATTGTATAGCGGCGCCAGATGCTCTCATGGTTGAATATTTTTCGCTTATGACAAAACAGGAGAGGTGAACGAAAGCGGTCTAACTTGGAGGTGTATCTACCTCCACTCAGTGCTGGTAATTAGGCGCGATTACTACAGAAACGCGGTTGCAACAATGTAATTAATACAGAGAAGTATTACACGACAGTGCAAGTCTTTAGAGTTCTACCTCGTCCTGCGTTTCTCTGAGATCACAAGCACCGAGCTCGTCCGGACCTCTTTTTTAAAATAGCATGACAACATGTGCGCGAAAGATGGTAGCGACTAAACTGGATACTTCAATATAGGCCATTTCCGAGATGGCTTTTGCCTCTGTTTCAAAACGTGGCCCAGTTCAAAACCTTTCTCCCTTATGAAAATGAACACGTAAACGAAACTGATTTTCATAGAAAAGAAAGGTCTCGTTTTGAAACAGAGGCAACAAGCTTCTCGGAAATGGCCTATGAAGTTTACATTTTAAAGCACTTACCTACAATCTTAACAAAAATGTATTCCAAGAGCTCAGGGTTGGTTAGTACATACTTTAAAAATGTGAAAGCCTAATTTTGAGCATCCAGTTTGTCACTTCGTAGCGTAAGAGATTTCTCCTATTAAACAATAACCCAAGAGCGCGAGCGTCTGGCTGTCACAACCACAAAGTTAGCAGTATTGAAAAGCCTGAAAACAGTTACGTCAGCAGACGACCCGATATTCTGACTCAACTAAATAGAAGCGACAGCCTGTCACAACCATAAAGTTAGCAGTATTGAAAAGCCTGAAAACAGTTACGACAGCAGACGACCCGATATTCTGACTCAACTAAATAGAAGCGACAGCCTGTCACAACCATAAAGTTAGCAGTATTGAAAAGCCTGAAAACAGTTACGACAGCAGACGACCCGATATTCTGACTCAACTAAATAGAAGCGACAGCCTGTCACAACCATAAAGTTAGCAGTATTGAAAAGCCTGAAAACAGTTACGTCAGCAGACGACCCGATATTCTGACTCAACTAAATAGAAGCGACAGCCTGTCACAACCACAAAGTTAGCAGTATTGAAAAGCCTGAAAACAGTTACGTCAGCAGACGACCCGATATTCTGACTCAACTAAATAGAAGCGACAGCCTGTCACAACCATAAAGTTAGCAGTATTGAAAAGCCTGAAAACAGTTACGTCAGCAGACGACCCGATATTCTGACTCAACTAAATAGAAGCGACAGCCTGTCACAACCATAAAGTTAGCAGTATTGAAAAGCCTGAAAACAGTTACGTCAGCAGACGACCCGATATTCTGACTCAACTAAATAGAAGCGACAGCCTGTCACAACCATAAAGTTAGCAGTATTGAAAAGCCTGAAAACAGTTACGTCAGCAGACGACCCGATATTCTGACTCAACTAAATAGAAGCGACAGCCTGTCACAACCATAAAGTTAGCAGTATTGAAAAGCCTGAAAACAGTTACGTCAGCAGACGACCCGATATTCTGACTCAACTAAATAGAAGCGACAGCCTGTCACAACCATAAAGTTATGGTGGAAGACGACGGGTACTCTGATTCAACAGGAACTTTTAATGTCAAGTTTTCGATCTCCCGTTCTATATCTCTTACAAAACCAAACATATAAAAGCAAATGTGGGGTTTTAACACAAATTGTTACCAGAAACAGCACGAGTGGTGCCAAAAAGTTGCATAAGGACTACATATGTCGTTAGCTTTTCAATTCTGCTGAGATCGAGTAAAGTGAGGCCAAGGCTGGAAATGATGCGCCTTCGACACTGATTTCATCTTCTAAAAGCTGATTTTCTCCCCCAGTAAATAGTAACAAAAACGTACAAAAATAATAAACGTACTTCGAACTAGATACAAATTAAAAACTCTTAAGTTCTTTCTTTATCTCTGTTTGTCTGTCGCTCCTTCGTTGCACTCTCAGGCTAACACTCAAAACGTCAGCACAATTTTTACGGCGTTTAGCGTATCTACATCAACGTCAGGTTAATACATATACACGTTTTACTGCTAAACCAAGGAAAACTACAGTAGGTCTCCACAGAGTCTAGCATTTCATTATTTCTCTGTCTGTACCATTCTGTCGGTCTGTTGTGTTATCTGTCCCTAGTGTTTTTGTCTTTCTTTCATTCTGTTTGTCTGTCTGTCTGTCCGTTTATGCTATCTGTTCCTGACTGTTTGAGTATTTCTTTCTTTCTGTCTGTCTGTCTCCGTCCCATTCAAGGCCTCCTTTGTGTTGTCATAGATGTTAGCACTGTCCATTTCCAGCCCACAGCTCACACAAGACCGCGCAGTCTAACCATCCCAAGTCAGTCACACACCCAACCGCTATTGATCAGACTCTGACCGGACTGATTTCAGGAAGGAAGTGATCATTCTTTATCGTAATACAACGCTGGAGACGTGTCCGTTTATTACTGGCGGATAGATGCCGTGCAGCAAGTCGTACTCACGTCGTAAGAAAGCAAACACCACGTCTGACGCCAGGAGGATCTGAATGTGGGAAAACCTTAACCACTGAGTGCGGGGTCTCAAACAGTTAAAACTGACGCTTCTGTTATTATTATCTCCACGCGTAACGATATCGCGCCGATAAAAAAAAAGCAACGCTCTTCAAATTCTTCCTCTCACTCGATACATTCGCTAGAGACGTAACAAGCTTAACAAACGGACACATTTTGTGTCCGTCAAGTCTTTTGTGTTTTTTTTTTTCCCCCTCTGGAATTTTATAAGGTAAATAACGTATATACGAATCGACTCGTGAAGAGACACCCCTTGGAGACACAGTCAATAAACCATTCAAACGAAAGCCCTCAAAGAGTTGTGACCACGTTGTCAAGCGGGATTCATGCTTTTGGCAGTTTTATATATAACTTACACAGAGGCCTTCTTAAAACAAGCATCCATGAGCACGGCGTGATAGTAGACAGAGTACATACCTGAGCTGATGAGTAAACCAGAGTGATAGCAAAGAAGAAGTTCGCATTGGCACTTCCCGCGTAAATCCACAAATGCCAGAAGACTGGGGTCAAGAAAGTCGAGAACACAAACATACAAGCCACGAGGAAGGTATTGCGCATGTCTGACGAGAAAGAGAAATCACGCTCGGTTGAGTTAGGACTCATCTGGTATTTACGTGTAAGAACCTCAAAACAACCCCTCAAGCCAAGGTAAATATATTGGCGGTGTTTATGGGTGAGTATCCATGTTCAAGTGCGTATGAGAGAATCGGGGGTAACAGAAATAATGGAATGAAAATAAAGTGGTAAACTTTTTGCAAGGGCATGAATAATGGCCTTGGTTTTCCAGGAATAACGAAATAATGAGTTTTTCTCGGACTCGAATAATGGAATATTAGAAATTTAGAGTTGGAATAATGGAGTAATGGAACTTTTTGAGCTGGAATAAGGAACAATCCATTACTCCTCTTCACCCCCGATAGAGAACAGAACAAATACTCCAGCGTAGGTTTTTGTTCAGGCGGTGTTAGGAGGACCTAAGAAAAAAATTAATCACAATGTCGTGACTTGAAAAACACATTTAGGCAAAGGCAAATACCACAAACCACCAAATACACGACAGACATTGACTACACGGTATTAATTATGGCTGTGAATGTGAGTGTCTGTCTGTCGCTATGTCTGTATTTGTTCGTACGTGTGTGTGGGCGAATTAGCGTGTGCGTAACTCCATGTAACTAACTGTGCATGTGTGTACTCACAAGGGAATACATGTGTCCATAAGGCCAGCAGAGCAAACGGCAATGACGCATCTCCAAACGTAGGATAGGATTTCATGACCGCCATAACACAGCACAAGCTACAGGCCATAAACGTTGGGTGGTCTCTGAATGAAATAAGAATATGACAGAACACATGGAGGACAACTTTAACTAAACAGTATGCCAAAGGTGACGATGTCCTGTTCACTGGCAAGGAAATGAGTTTGTCACCAATTCGGAGTAAAAGCTAATGTTAAAATCTAACGTAAAAGTTAAAAACTACACCCCTGAGAAGACAGCAGTTACGTAACTGCAAAATATTTGTTACTGAGGGCGCATTCTTTTAGGATTATAGTTTCGTTTATTCCTATTCCGGAATAGGAATAACAGAACACACAAAATACCAGTTCCCAAAAGAACATTCCGGAATAGGAATAGACGGTATAGTCACAAATTACGCGCCCTAAGCCCGCGACAGTAAAGACTAGTCAAAAAAACCTAACCCACAAGCAAGTGGCACCATAGGACTTTAAGAACGCAAACGCTATGAGACATAAAAGTGTGTGAAGTTTCCACTCAAAAATACAGTTCAGAAAACCCATGCAGATGTAACGCCAATTTTTCTGTTGCGTTAACTCAAACACCTCAAACTACATTTGTGTGATTGCTTTGGTCTTGGGTTTGCTGTGCTTTCGGATTTGTCCAAAGAAGTTTAGGAGCATTTATGGCCAATCAAGAACAAAAGCAAAACACAACTGCAACATTCTCACGCAAGAAAGCAAATGGCGATGGCGTTCTCTCGCACTGCTGATTTGGTTTCTTCTTCAAAGTAACGCCAAGCACACATTACTTTAGCTTCTGATTGGTTAGAAGTGTTCACTACAGCCTCTCCCATTGGTGGAGTAATTACTTTGGTTTTGGACAGTCATCCGAAAGCCGTTCTATTACCCGCGGTCGCCCAACATTTGTCCGCAAGCAACTGTTACTGCACAAAAGTGCATTTTCATCGCTTTCTATCCCACATAAATTATAAACTGACAAACCGTAAAGCCTCTAAGGTGAGAAGGACATGTGTACTTACTTGAGTCTAATAGCCAATGGAATGCAGTAGAAAAATGCATTAATCTGGAATACCCACAGGAAAAATGTCCTAAAGTGTTCAAACATCTCCGTAAAAAAATACCAAAAAAGGCCCACGTTCGGTGTCAGGTCAGGCACCAACAAACTGAAAAAACAAACACGAGGGCATTGCAATATGATTGGTAATAGTACACAAGTTGCACAAGTCGGTGTGTCATTGTGGTCAGTAACGTGGTTGGTATGTAGTCGGATTACTGAGATTAGAAGGGTCTGGGATGCACCCCATGATGAGCACACTTGAAAGAGCCATTTATTTCCTCTCTAAATTACCAGACGACCACTATCTGTCAGGTCTCTTCAAACAAGCAAGCTGTTTCCATTCACAGTCTTGGACATAATGTTAAGACACTTCAAATCCAAACAAGATTTACACTGTAAAGACAAACCGGCACTTCTCAAAGAGTACCAACTTACATAAACCCATAGGTTGCCTGAAGGAAGTCCCACGACTTGAACAGGGCATAAGACATCCAAAACAGCGCCGCTAACCATAACACAAATGACAGCAGTACATGGAGGACGATTACTGAAGTGTTTCGACTTTGCTTCATGTATAAACATCTCTGAGGAAAAAGAATAAATGTGTGAAAAAGTCCTTGGGACAAGGGTGAGCGTTATACAACAACCAAGAAGACCAGGATGTGAGCACAATTTTCGTCACACAACCATGCACCAAACAAACAATACATCAACTTCATTTAGAGAGCAAAGACTAACTTGGTAAATACTTTAATAGATGTGCTTGCTAGCAGGTTAAAGAGTTTTAAATTTTAAGGCAAAGTCACTTGGCTGCACGATTATTTTTTTGGAAATTTTAATTTGCAAGTGTTAACCATGTAGATATGTGAAATGTATGGCACGCTTCAACAGAAGGCACGAGTTTGAACCTCCCCTCTCTTTTTGCCCAATTTCCCCTTCTCATAACAGTCAAAGTTTGCGTGCAGATCAAAATGATTTATCTGACATACCTTTCTCAGTATGAAAACTACAGGAATCAACAGCATTACAGGGTAGAGAGACTGATAGGTTGCTATGGCAATTCCAAGAGTGGTTAAGAACACTTTGCCTGGAGAGAAAAGTGAAACAACCCAATTAAAGTTGTTCTCTATGGGTTTGCTCCTGTGTAACACGGCTTTACGTAGTCATTGGCCCAGTACATGTACCTACTGTTATAGCTTAAATTGGACTATCTTCCCGTTGTTTTGGAAGCGAATACATTAGTGAATTGGAGTTCTTTTATTGACAATTGGAAGAGTTAGTATAGATTTCTAATCAAATGTTACGTTGTTGTTTACAGTGATTAACGCTGAGGCCTTCCTCAGGAAATCTAAGTGATCTTGCTATTAATTGAAGATCTTGTCTGAGGAAGTGAGCAACAGCAAGTGCGTACACTGCCGTAGGCGTGCAAGCACCTTCTCTTCCTTCGGATCTATCCATCGGGGCCCGGTTTTTCGAAAGTCGATTAAGCTAATCTAGGATTAATGAAATTTTTTCTCTCGACCTCTCTGCCAATAAACTGCTAGCTTTTGTTCGAAGATGGATTAGAATCCAATTTAAAACGTTATCAAGAAAGTCGTTGTGGACGAAACGTTTTCAGGATAAAAAATGACAAAAAAGTTTAGACCTAATCCAGGATTAGCCTAATCGTGCTTTGAAAAACCGGGCCCGGAATGTGTTAGTGTTACTTTAGAATAAGTGTGTTAGTCAAATAGAGGAACCACTCGAGGGTTAACGACATCCTAGCGGAAAAGTCCATTCGGAAATATGAGTTCCGAATGTGATTTTGACCTTGATCCTAATGAAAATCCATTTCCTATCCTTTGTATTCTAACTCGGCTCGTGTGAAAACCATAAGGAACCGCTTGGACGACTTAACACTTGATGGCCATAAATACGTAAGCTCGAAACTAGAGAGTGAGTAGAGTCAGAGACAGAGTCGGAGTTGGAGTTGGTACTCGTATTCTTGTACTTGTAAATTGGCTAGGAGAGTGATACTTGTTCTTGTAAACGGAACATCATCGCAGAAGTGGATTAAAGTGAGCTTGACCTCTAAAGTCTGTTAAAGCCCCGTAACACTACAGTTCAGACACCGTTCCTTCCAGTGGTTTCTGTTCAATAGAGGGTTTGTATGTCGGCCATGTTGCATGACAGAAACAATGAAATATTTTTCCATGACAATAGCATTTCTTTCCCAGAGGAATTGAATTCTATTGTTCCTGCCATCCAGCATGGCCACTGCGCAAACCCTCTATTGCATTAGGTTTTTAGTGGCATCTAAACCGCGCCCAATAAAACAAATTTTCTCCATTTCAAAGGTTTGGTGGAAAAAAAAAAAAAAAAAAAAAAAACAGTTATGTCAATAACATTATTCTTCAAGCAAACATTCAGACCCACAGCAGTGGCCTGATTAATTCTGACAACCTCACTGGTAGCCTGAGAGAAAACAGAAGTCTCACACTTGATCCAAACCGAACCCACTTTCAGTTCGGATCAAGCCACAACTAGAGATGTCTGTTTTCTTAGGCTCACTCACCGGGCAATGTTCATGTTTTTAGTTTTTTTTTTAGAAACTGGATTGCCAAAAGCACAACCAAAAAACAACTCTGAAGGGAATGGCTTAGAAGATTTTTATGTTTGATTTTACATTATGGTTTTGTGATTGATATGTTGTCAGTAATACTGTATCATGAACCAGCACCAGAGTAGAACATACTGTATATGTACCTCTAAGAACAGCATAGAGTGCCAGCACAATTCCTAAGTCTGTGAAGACACCAGTAGAGTGAGCAACACAGGAGCCGATGGAGTAGGGATTCAAGAGATAACTGAAATGAAAACAAACAATATCAAAACCAAACATTCAAGTCATACTTATCCTGCAGAGACTTCAAAATAATGCGGATGGGTCCTATTAGTGTACAATGCCAATTTCATAGTTAACAGAAAATTGTATGTGATCGAAGTCACTGCATCCCACATACAAACCTAATGGGAACCCTCCTACAGGATGAGGGGATATCAGCAAATATCATTTTATGAATTCATATTTTTGTCCCACCCAATGTGACAGTATGTCCGAAATACTCAAGTGCAAACAAACACTTTCTAATAATTGCATAGGTTGGTAAAATACTCACACTGCAGAAACAAAGTTTGGTATTTCTAAAAGAGCTGTACTCCTCACTAAAATAGCTTCCACATTACTGCCATAAGTTTCCATGTTCTTTTTCTGTTCTTTCAACTGAAAACAAAATTACTTGTTTAGTGGTCCTGAATCATCTCATGTCTCCAATGACTTTATTACAATAGTGATAACTACTGCAAAAGCCTGTTGCAGCTCCACTTGCAAAGAGAGAGGGTTCAGCTACTATAATTCATCAATGCAATATTCTTAAAATGATGTAAATCCCTGGGGATAAATGCTGTTTTGGAGCTCAGGGGAGAGAGGGAGAGGGGGGGGGGGGGGGGAGGGGACACTCCCTATCATGACTATAACGAAGGCTCCACCTGACAGGGGTCCCTCTTCAAGTCTTAGTATAAGAGGGTATGACAAAAACAGTAGCTTTTTTGTATTTAAGAGCGGCTTGCAAAAGTACAATCATGTTGGCATTTCATAGGGGTTCCAAAACTCATGTCTCTGGATTGAGACCTTTGCAAAAATTGCATTGCTGCTCAAAGGCACAAAAAGGGGGCAAATCTTCACTGTAGATGTATAAAAGGGTCACTTTGTAAGGTAAGGGTTTGAAAGCCTGGATGGAGCCTCTCTATATAAAAATAATTCTTCAAGTGCCCACTCCCCAGGGTTTTGAGTTCACATAAATCTGTCTGCTTCACAATCTCAACCCAAATACCAGCATGCAAGGTCTAAGGTCAAATGCAAATTAACACATGTAAAACATCTTATGTATGCCCCAAGAAACATCTTTTGTTCTTTTGTTTTGCTTTAATTAGTACTTGATGGGTTTGGTCAAATCCTGGGTATAACTAGCCTGCCACAACAGATAAATTTTCATGCGGCCTGTTGCTTTGTGAAGCTGGAAAATACTGTCTGCAAAACTGAACTAACAAACGACTTCCATGACATCACAGGCCAATAAGAAACAAGAAAGAATGCTCTTACTTCTTACAATGTTCATCTTACTTACTTTGTATTATGTACAAATCCCCCACCCCCTCCCTTTCCTGGGGAGGCAGGAATTTGACAAACTGAGTTTGACTAAATTCAGCCCTCAAATGGGGCAACAGTCATTTTGGCCTGAAGGTAGGGAATTTGACCATTGGAAAATTGAAAAGTTTAAATGCCCGGGGGTTGCCTGTATAATGGAGGGGGGGAATTGATCAGCACATTATTTCATGGTTTTTGAGAGCACTTCATGTTATCGTTAGCAAGGTGTTCCTAAAGATGATAGGAGATTGGACTTACCAGATCTTGTACATGGAGATAGGCAACTTTGTGTAACAGCAAACCAACAAAAACATCAGCAACCTGGAAGAAAATTATCTTGTAACCATTCTTTGATATACAAACTGATGTAGGCCCAGAACAAACAAATATTCATTCTAGGTTCTAGCTATTCCTATTCAGAGAAAAACACCCTAAAAAATATGCTTTCTATAAAGGTGTACTCCCCTATATGTCAGCTGAATAGGGTGTGGATTTCAGGGTTCTCAGTCTATTGCTTTTGAAGTTAGAGGAGAAATTATAACGTTTTTTAAAAAATCTATTTGATATATTGCATTATTTGCTTTCCTTCAGAAGTAAACCTGTCACTGCCATGTCAGCATGACTTTCTAAAACTGAAATATTTTGGGATCCAGAGTAGCAAATCAAAGCACTTTGACTTGCACAGGGTAGTGAAATTTGCAAATTTGTGTCTTGAAAGGGTCAGGGTTTGTGGGCATCAGCAGAATCCCACTATACAAACGCAGGAACCCTCATATGGACCAAGAATCCACTGACTTACCACAAATATAAATGGAAAGAGGTTTTCTGACAATTGCTGTACTCCATGAAAGAGAGCAAGAACTAAAGGAGTCTGCAGATATTAATAAATTCAAAATGTTACTGTGTAATGCCAAATGAAACACAATCATGTAAAAACCATAAGATGCTACTACAATGAACAAGTGTTTTTATACGGTAGAAAGCACACAGTGATGACCGCTGCATATTTAACAATTATTTATTTTGCCAACGTGGAGGTGAATAGGGGTAGCTATTTACAAAGCCGCTTTGGCAAGGTAAATAGCCACCACTATTCACTGACACTGAGGAGAATAATTGTTTTAGTATATACAACACAAGTTCAATATCCAGCCTCCCATTTTCTTTATTTTCCAACAAACTGTAAGCAAAAAGTCGATTTTCAGATTACAAGCACAAGACCAATTTGCGACCAAAAACAATGTGATAATTTTGAGGGAATTTGTGTAAATGTGCCCGAGACATTTACTCCAAACAGAGTTTTAAGTTTTTCTTGCTGTTAAAACCATTCTGCAAAGCATTAAATGTCTCACCTAAGAGTTGAAAACATTCAGCTTTTTCAAGCATGCTTGCGTAAATGGGCACTCGTAAAAAACACAAGCACAAAACACTTCATGCCAATGGCTTAGTACCAAAATGAAACACAAAAGCTTACAAGTGAACACTGCTAAAACAAACTTTGTAGCTTTCTTTGTATTGTCCAGTACAGCTGCCTCATTTACCAAAAACAATTCTGCTTCAATGACAGCAGCAAAACAGGTGCCATTTTGTTTCAAACCGGAAGTCACCGGAAGGTGAATACCACTTGAAAGCCCAAGATTGAGTAGCCAATCAGAGTGCATGGAAAGAACTGTTCATTTAATTGTGTTGTATATATAATACTAAACTAGTTAGTTCCCTTTGGATATGATACTGGCCATTGAGTAATTAGATTTAAACACAAGCATTAATTTACATGCACAAATGTAATGTAACTAAAAATTAAGTAAGAAGTACTATATAAACTAAAACCCTCTTAATTCACCAGGTTGATTTGCACACTGGAAACTAAAAGCTGGATGATCAAATCTATGTATATTTGTGAAAAGGGCTGTTGATAAAATCATGACAAGATGAGTAAACAAAAACATGTACCGCCTATGTTTGTGTAAAGGTCTCAATAAAAGTTTGCAATTCCCTTTCAAAAATCATTTTAGTGTTACAATTTAACGTACATGCATGTATTATACATCACTGAAAAGGTCTTTGACTGCAGAATATAGATTGGATGTTATCATGTTCAGGAACATTAAAGGTGGAGTGTGATTCAGGTTAATTTGAAAACTGACTGTTTGGAAAGGGGAATCAAAACTTTTGTTGATTTTATTCAAAAATGCTAAAACAGTTGACTAATTGATCCACTTTGTTTCGAGGATTTTCTTCTCTTTTAAACTGAAGGAAGCATTTCAGGAGGCATTTCTTATGCAAAATGTTCAATAAAACAGGAATGAAAAAAGATATTGTAAGACACAGTAATTTGAGAAAAGCTTGTCTTGTACATCTCAAGAAAATTTTAGCAATATTGACTAAACCCCTCAAAAGTTTTAGTTCCCAAAAGACCTAATTTATTATGAAAACCTTTTATCAATCTGATCTAGATTGCACTATACCTTTAATGTGTATGAAAAACATAATGGCATATCTGTATTCTTCAGTTCCACACCTTTACAACAATATATAATACGTGTATATACTTAAATAGCAACACTGCAGTTCATTTTTTTTTAGAACATTTTCAAGAGACGTGTGAACCTTTATCAAGACCTTAAAACTAACATATATAAATTATATAATACGTAGTATATACATGATTGAATAGGTACAGCTGCACTGTACCTCATGAACAATATCTCCTGAATATGGTGAGATGCCCAGCAATGACAGTGACAGACCTTCTTTTACTGGGTGAAAAAAAATAGAAATAAACACTTCATGGCAAAACATTTCTTTAAAAAATTAAAATTGCCTTTAGCTGGCTCCTTTTCATAAGGAGGGTTTCACACCACTGGAAGGCCTTGCTTTGAAACAGAGGCAACAGGCATCTCGGAAAGAGCCCACTGCCAAGTCCCTAAACCAGCAAATGTTTCTAAAAGTCCTTTCTTTTCATGAAGGGTCAACACAATATACTTGCCAACTTTTCTTAATTCCGATGTGGGAGATTTTTTCCGATTTGGTTAGGTTCATTCCCAGGCTCCCAGGACCACATGAAAACAGCCTGGGACCGAGCACAAAGGAACGGGGGCGAGTGCAACAAGACTGAGAACAAATCTCTCCTGTCACGTGGCAGCTCGCATGTAAGTGTTTTGGACAAGTGCATCATGAGCATAATGCTTGTTGCATGAAGGAATGCGATAAATAGAGATTACTTCATGGAAAGTGCGCACGTACGGTTTTTATTCACGAGTTGTGAAGTATCATAAAACAAACGAGTGAGGCTTTGTGAGCGAGTGAGTTTTATGATACGAAACAATGAGTGAATAAAAACTGTACAAAGCACTTTTCCATGCTTTCTGTTTATTATATACATACTGAGACATTCATCATTCTGGCATAACTTTTTATTCAAAAAATTCCAAAATAGTAAAATGGAAAAATTGTTCACAATGGAACCGTCATGATCTTACAAACAGTATTAGTGAAGTAAAAATGAAATACTTAACGTCATAAAGATTACTCCAAATCTGAATCTTGAGCTCTAAGTCGCTTCAGCGGGACCAGGAACCCTTTAACAGTAGTGAAAAATAGTCGTTCGCAGCTTGTGATTGAACAAACAATTTTTTTCATGTGTGAAAAGTGTCGCTCGCAGCCTCTCATTGGCTAGAACTCATTTGTGTACGAAATTTTACAATATGGCTTTTTCATGAGTATGTCTCAGTATGTATATAATAATGTACATTTTACAATGCAAATTAACTTTCTTCACCGTGACTCGGCTGTTTTGGTCAGTTGTTTAGTAGCAGCCCAGACTGCTTCTCCATGCGGGAGATTTTGTCATGTATGCGGGAGACTCGAGATTTTGGCTCCCATGCAGGAGACTCCTGCACGTAATGCGGGAGACTTGGCATGTGTAACACAATCAACATGGCACCTCACCACTGCACTCTTACAATTTACATGTATCCCTTGCACTCAAATAAAGTCGCAAGCATATGGTATGAATCAATGATCAGTGATCAAATAGAGGTCTAACAACCTACTATACATAGAGTGGTAAAGTGTGACGTCATCATTCAGATAATATCAGCAGGATCAGTATGAAACCACGTGATTCACTATCCAAGTCAAGTGTACCATTTTTTGGTCTGATAGATCCAATCTCTTGAACTTTATAACCGAAGAAATACACAATTTGCTAGTTCTGCAGACTTGGCACATCTTATTCATAACAGTACACATTTTAACCATACTGAAACAACAATTTTCGTGTGTCATTCGTGTTTGTATCGTACTCACATCGTTTCCAATCAGACTGAGGAGTTGAGAACTCAACCCTGTTCTTGAGCCACGTACTAGCAGGGCTATTAACAAGGAACAATCGAGCCACCACTGCAAAGAGCACAACAGGCAGAAGAGAAAACGTTCCAGTTTTCACAGCCATCTTGACCGCCATATTGTATGACTCTCCCCAGGCCTTCGAATACTTACAAAAGTCGGACGAAGTGGACGCGGGTGGGCGTGGGGGAGAGGAAAGTTCGCCCTGCTCAAACAAAACGGCTATTCGGCAGTCAGCCAGGATTTGTTTACTTCTCGGATTTTATTTCGATGCCTAAGGCCCGGTTC
Organism: Plumapathes pennacea; assembly: GCA_964036295.1. Lineage (NCBI taxonomy): Eukaryota > Metazoa > Cnidaria > Anthozoa > Antipatharia > Myriopathidae > Plumapathes > Plumapathes pennacea. The sequence goes on along the minus strand of OZ038463.1, from coordinate 23,416,935 downwards.
AAACGTCGAACCTTTCATGCGTCAAACCTAATACCTATTTGGGTCGACCCAAATAACCAAATTCGGCGGTTGATTCATACGTCGAATAAAGTTCAGTCGAATAAAATCATAAAATGAACGAAACACCTATGGACCCAGCGGAAAACCAATTGGCGATTAGGAAAAACAATGAAACTGAGATAGGTGGCCGTTTGTGCGCTATTCGCACTTTGACAGTTTGATTCCTGATCCAAATGAAAGCCGACTGTCAAAAATGCCGCTGGAAATTTCACCCAGACCTGACGGGCGGCAAGCCTACGGTAGTCGGGAGACAGAAGGCGGAAAGTGGAATTTCCAAGCGGCAGAAGCGGAAACTTTATCCTCCCTGTCCACAAAAGCGTGTTGTTACAATTTGCGACAGGTCGGTTTACGAAATGCGATAAGTGTCATTACAAAATGCGATATATATGTTATATAGACACGAGTGTTTTACTGGAAGATATACAGTGCGTAACGAAACTACATCCGGGACCCAAGTGGCGTATTTTCCATATCCTCACTAGTGAGGATATTGTTGGCATCATTTCCAGCTTTGCACGGTTGTTTGTGCAATTTCTCATAAAACACTCTTGTCTAATATAACAAAAAGAAAATTACACGGCGGCTTGAAGATATGGATTTTATTTTCTCGTGATAAAAACAATATTTTACTCACTCGCGAAGCGCTCGTTCGTAAAATATTATTTTTACCACTCGAAAATATAAAATTCATATCTTCGCGCCGCCGTGTAATATCCTCTATACATAAAACATGCGACGTTATTACAGAATGTCGCAGTACCCTACCTCAAAATGCGGGGAAATGCACCCGCAAGAGTATAGAAGTTCAAACATTTCTAGCTTCGTATTCCTTTTGTAATTTTCACTCCAATATTTTCAACCGGATAGGATAATACCTTTATTTAACCACGGTAAATTACATCAACTGTATTATAAAAAATTGGTTTTCAGGCAAGCCGTGCAACTAGATTATGATGATTATAACAACTAGTTAAAGAAATACACATTCGGAAAACTATTAATCATAATATATAATTAACTATATTTAATTAAAATATATAAACAATAAACTACGTTTGGCGAGGGAATATGCACGGATAAATGTCCGAGGATATTATCTGTTCCGAGAAGCTGCTAACGTAGCTGTTTCCCGTAGGTCTGAAGGTAACAAATTCCAGAGCTTGACGTCACCGTAGTTACTGCTTGTTTTAAGAGATTCTGTTCGAGGACTAGGAAGACGCCCCGCGGAGATTGTAAGAGGACACCTCACTAAGATTTTGAAACAGACCATCCAGAATTTGTGGTGCTTTGTGATGACGGATCTTAAACATCGACACAGCCGTTTTGTTTAGTTCTTCTTTGTTCCAATGCTTCCCATCCAACCGTTTAATAGCAGTTGATCTGATGTTTAAACATATATATAAACCTTAGAGTTTATGAGGAAAAGATGGACACTAACCCGTGGTAGAGCGTTTGTTCTTCGTTATAAAAACTCAAACCGAAAAACGCGCGTCAAGTCACCTAATCTTCTCTATATAATCCCCGAGCGAAGCGAGGGTAATAATCACGACGCTAATGCAGCAAAATCGCCTTATCTGGAGAGCCCAAGCGGGTCCTTTGAAGTATGATTAGATTTGAAGTCCGTGCATAATTTGAAGTAAACCGTTCAAATTTTGATTTGATTCTGGGAGAAATCACGCTGTTTTGAGCAGGTTCACATGGAAAACAACTCGATTCATTAAATATGCATGCCTCAGAGTCCAGTGCATGCATTCCAGGGCCCGGTTTTTCAAAGCACGATTAGGCTAATCCTGGATTAGGTCTAAACTTTCTTGTCATTTTTTTAGCCTGAAAACGTGAAAGTTTCGTCGACAACGACTTTCTTGATAATGTTTTAAGCTTTGTAATCCATCTTCGAACAAAACCAAGCAGTTTAATGACAGAGAGGTCGAGAGAAAGAGTTTCGTTTATCTTGGATTAGCTTAATCGACCTTCGAAAAACCGGGCCCAGAGTAATAAATAAAGAAATAAAGAAAGAAATAAATAGCAGAAATCTCACAGAAAGCCTATTTAATTGTACTGCCTATGAATTCAAAACTGGAAAATCGGTGTTTCTTTTTTCCGGTAGTACGGTGGCCGACCAACTTCACAATTCAAGTACTAAATGTTTGAGAATGTGCCCTGCAGACTGCATGAATTAATTTGGTATGTCAACCGTGAGAAATACCTACGGCGTCACGCAATCGATTCTTCTTTCAACGCGAAAGTATAAGGCACACCATTTGTTTCTCCTTTCTTTGCGTGCAGCACTTGACTTCGAAGAAATGATTGCGTCAAAACTTCAATAAAACAAAGGCTGCTTTTGTAGAGCAGTACCAAAGTAATAGTCGCCAGAGCGACGGGGTATCTGCGATAATCGTATTTCTAGTAATACGCTAAGCAACCGCTGGCCGGGCTCATGTGTTTTTGCTTGTGACGCTCCTTCCCAGGCCTCCTTGTTCCTTGTATGGACCGGTAATAATATATTTTACTTTTAACGACTATCCTACGAGGGTGCGTCGAATATGGATTGATAAATAACCAACGAGGTGCCGCGCCGAGTTGGTTATTTATCAATCTGTATTCGGCAAGCCCGAGCAGGATAATTGTTTTATTAAAAACTGGACCCCAAAATACTCTCCAAAGTTATTTTATTTGACGCAAAAAAGATCGGATGACTCAACTTCCGCTCCAAAAATACAATGATCACATGATTACCGCAACTATGACAACGTCCTTGCGAACGGGCTGATAGCTGAATGAATGAAAATGGAGTGAAGAACACATTATCATGAAATTACATCGTACAAACACTCCAGTTCCAGTTTTCCTCTATTTCACACTATTTCTATTACATATTTCTATACATCAGTTTAAGATTATAATGAAGAATTTAACACACCAATAAAGAGGGAATTAAAGAGTAGGTGTGCAGAGACTAAAGTAGCTAGAAGCTTTCGAGTTGGTCCCTGTCAATATTTGAATAGTACGACATTAGTAAAAAGTAATTGTGAGGTAAAATATAAATTTAGTTATCTACGGAACAAGCAAATCTGCATAGAATAGTATTTGTAGAGAATACTTTTCGAGGTAACGGGATGACTAACATACAGACAAAATAGAGCAATACTAATCTGAATTTAATTTTGATTGTTTAAAAGATAATCTTTACATTGATTCTTAAAGCGGTGGACTGTAAGGTTCTTTAAGTTGGTTGGGATAGATTGCCAAATTTTAGACACAGCAAATTGAAATGTAAAGACTCCAGAATTTGTTCAAGCCCTGGGTCTAATAAAGTTTTGATTTGCTGCAAATCTAGTGTTGTAGTGATGAACTTCTGATACAGATGTCAAGATATCCTAAAAACACTCTCAGAAAGAGTTTACAAAAAATATCTTAAGGTGATGTACCAAAATTATTGAAAACATGGACGTTGGTACAGTTGTAAACATCGCATTACGAACGGAGGGAATCGCTTTCTTTGCTTGCCATGTGCGACGTTTGTGATGCTGCTTGAAACTAACAACTGGATGTGCTGAACAAGAACTGAAGCTGGAGATGCTTGAACATCAGCAAGGAATATTAAAGAAGAAAACTTTATTTGCTTTTGTGAGGGCAGAGTCGGTGGTGCGGATGGAAAACTGTTTATATTGCAGAGGCGAACCGAAGTAAGCGATCGATCAATGCCTGCTCGTATCCACTTGAGCGAAGGTGCCGTTTTGTTCCCTTTGCTGTTGTGTAAAAACACTTGAGGCATACATTTTTTTCCTCTTTGCTCATTCTTTAACTAGTGTAGTAAATTTGTCTCACCCGGGACTTGCAAGCCACTCTGAAAAGGTTGTGAAATCTGAAGAAATCTTTCTCCACATTACTTCGTCGCTCACGCGTTCATTGACCATATTTGTCCACCATTGGTTATATAAACAATAAACTACTTTTAGCGAGGAAATATGCACGGATAATTGTCCGAGGATATTATCTGTTCCGAGAAGCGAACAGTTGCCCGAGAGCGAAGCTCGAGGGCAACTGTGAGCTTCGAGGAACAGATAATGTCCGAGGACAATTATCCGTGCATATTTCCGAAGCCAAAAGTAGTTTATTGTCTTTATTATCCTTCAAATATTTCCTCTCGCAGCGCAAATAACGGCGCGGAAACTGAAGCATTTTAGTGCTCTCTGGAACTGCTTTTTCGACCAATAAATTGATGTCCTCCTCAGTAGTCATCTTGTAATGATTTTTGTGACTAAATAAATAGAACTGTATTCGGATATTGTCAACAAACAGCGTTAGTTCGCCAGGCGGGGGTTATTCGCTGATAACGTCCGCTCGCGAGCGGACGTTTTCGGTCACGTGTCACGATTCTACCAATCACGCGCGGGAGGAAATATTTGATGGGTCATAAATAAACAATAAACTACTTTTGGCGAGGAAATATGCACGGATAATTGTCCGAGAATATTATCTGTTCCGAGAAGCGAACAGTTGCCCGAGAGCGAAGCTCGAGGGCAACTGTGAGCTTCGAGGAACAGATAATGTCCAAGGACAATTGTCTGTGCATATTTCCGAAGCCAAAAGTAGTTTATTGTCTTTATTATCCTTCAAATATTTCCTCTCGCAGCGCAAATAACGGCGCGGAAACTGTGAAGCATTTTAGTGCTCTCTGGAACTGCTTTTTGACCAATAAATTGATGTCCTCCTCAGTAGTCATCTTTTAATGATTTTTGTGACTAAACAAATAGAACTGTGTTCGGATATTGTCAACAAACAGCGTTAGTTCGCCAGGCGGGGGTTATTCGCTGATAACGTCCGCTCACGAGCCTAGAAATCCAATAACCGTGGTCCAGTTTTTACTAATACCTTAGTTTCTCGCATTGTGATTGGCTAATTTTCATCATCAATAAGAGGACAGACACATAAAATCGAGCGCTGACGATAGTGATTTGGACGAGAAATGTGGATTCAGCTTCAATTTTACCTCAATTCTTGCAAAAGCGACATTCGGCAATTGAAGTAGAGAACCAGAAGTGTTCAGAGGCGAAACTCCTTGAGCTTCGTCTTGAAATTGTCGGGAAAACCGCAGCAGAAAAACGTCTAGTTTTATTTCTTTCCATCTTCTTTGACAGAATTTTATTTTGCACGCGCGAAATGCTCACGTCAAGCTGTCAGTTTTTGGCCAATGAAATGTCTTGAATTTTAACCTTGACCAATTACAAAGCGAGAAAAATTGTTGAACTCAATCACCAGCGCAAGCAAGCCAGAAATCCTCTCCACTGTTACCTTTCAACCAAGTCGAGGACGCAACTACTGAAGGTGAGAATTACGTTTAAGTTTAGAAAAAGAATTTCAGCTGTCAGGTGACTGGATGGCAACATGTTCAAAAGAGGAGGAGATTTTAATGTCCATCGATCGGTGGTTCGACAAGTCGAGTACGGTCAAGTATGTATATTTAGTCACGTGGGCCTTTTGTCTTCTGTTATTAGATTTTTTGTTTTAGATTTTTTGATTTAGCATAGATGAATTTAAATTAGTCGAGTTTACAGCACCGCTTCTCATCCTGGCTTCCTCTATATTAATTACTACGCCTGGCTCACAGTATAAAGCACAAGTGCATTTACAAGGAAAACGAGTGCAAATATACCAAATACACAATGTTCGACATATTTCTTTGTCATCACCCTCGGGTTTGCCTCCATTTATTTCAGAAATCCGCTCAGTTAAGCGCACATAGTACCAAAAAAGTTGATTCATTCTTATTTTATGACTTTGAAAGTCTTAGGACGTGGTTTCTCAAAGCTCGGATCGTGCATCTCCTATGTTTCCGGCCCCAGGTCAAAGTCACGCATTTCAAATCCGAAATGACCTATTTGAAGGGCAGTTTACGTAAAACCACACTTCCGAGTTCAGAAAAGATCAAACTAATTCCGTGAGTCCATCGTAATTAAACTTCATACACTTATAGATAGCATCTTTTATGTTTATCGACACTACATCCGTTCGTCATTCACTTTTTCTCGAAGACGCAATTAGAACTTATAGAATTATCTTTATAAAATCTTTTTAGACCAATGGTTTTATTGTGAATATTATATATAATTTACCTAGCTTTAAAAAAATACGAAAGAGCCCATATTACTAGCTCAAAAGGAAAGTAAATGGACAAAATTCGGTTTACAAATAAGCACCTGTCGGAAAACGTCACTCAATCCAAATTCATTTAATTGACTTATACGGCTTTTGAAAATGACGCACACAAACTTTCAATTCACTACACCCACCAACCGGAGATATTACGTCGTGCGACGCGGAGTGCTAGCTGGAGAATCACATAATCATCTTGGCATGGATGAAGAAAATGCCACCCGCCCGTTCAACAGCACCAATGAAACAGGTTCAAGCCTTACGGAAGGCATCGCTTGGTGCACAGCTTATCTTTTGGAAGCTCTCCTCGTAACTTTAGCAAATTCTCTCGTCATCGCGGCTTTTGCAACAAACAAACGCCTTCACAAACGTCGCTTCTACCTCCTGATCAATTTGGCAGTATCGGACCTGTTCACTGGAGCCGTCTACATTCCACTTTGGGTGTACTTATATGGAGCATTTTCTATCGGATGGAAGCTGAATTTACCAGGATACTTACCAATGATCATGGATATAACAGAGTCTTTGACGCTTATTGTGTCCCTCTTGACTCTTGCAGCAATCGCTTTAGAAAGGATGTGCGCCATTAACTGGCCATTTCGCTACAAAACATATCACCGAAGGAGCTACTGCATCGTCATCGCTCTTGTTTGGATCGCGTCTGCTATCATCGTTACAGTTTTCATGATTACAGCAAGTTTGTGGTCCTCAAGGAAAACATTCTCCTATCGATATATTGTTTTAGTTTTGGTTATCGCCATTTTCCTTCTAACAATGGGAGCTGCCTATTCATGTATTCTAATTCAAGTGACCTGCAAGAAGGAAGCAAACCCGCACTGCAAAGAAGAAGACCAAAGATTGGCACTAACTCTGTTTCTGGTGACTATAACTGCAATCATAACATGGTTACCGTATCATTTGTCGCTTCTTTTAAGGATAAGCGTAAAAACTAAGCGAGTGTTGCATTTCTTAAATTATTCAAACGCACTCATAAACCCTCTCTTGTACACATTGAGGACAAGTGAATTCAGGAAAGCTGTCCTAAAACTTTTGTGTAGAAAAGTATTGACAGAATAGCTATTGTAATATAGATACGAAAAACGTATGACAGGAAGAATGCGGGCAAGCAATATATATTGTATTGGGTTTCTAATTCTCTGCCGTACAAAAAAAAAAAAAAAAAATACTGAAACACAACAAAGCTAAAACAACAGAGCTTGGCTGCTAATCTTATCAAGTTTCATATCAAGCAGAAACTACGGTTGGCTGATTTGCATACCAATCACAAACTTAGGGAATATGCATTATCCAATATCGGCGGCGGGGGATCACTCACTTAGGATGAATTTTACATTTTACCATCAAGGTATTCCTTCATTTTTGCTTGAATAAATGCGACATTCTGCTTTGTTTTCTCCTCCCAATACGGCATTACAATAATATGTTCGCGGAAAACCGTCAGATTTGTTTTTCTACTCGTAAAATTGCGGTAGCATTGCAAAATATTTTTTTAGCGGGAGAATTTGGCGGTAACAGTCAGACTTGCTTTGGAAATGCAGCGTGAAGCAGATTTACTGAAGAGCGCTCCTTTACGAAATACAACTACTGTATTACACAGATGTAATGGGTTTAATAACCATAAAAGAAATGACAGTGCGATGTTCCGCGGAAGCATGGAACTTCGCCTGGAGTTTAGACAGCTAAGCGGCTAGTATAATTTTTCAACTATTCAAATGCACTCACAAACCATATTCTTTGCACATTATAAGCACAGCCGTTCTCAAACTGTGTAGAAAATTGTCAACTGAATAATAAGCGCAGGTAGTTGTAATGTTTATAGAAGGATGAGAGAGGGCTAATGAGAACATTTTGGTGGCCTACTATATAACCCTCCTTCACTTGTCAAAAAGGGAGTAGTCAGTTGAGGTCGCTACTTCCACTCCCCATTTTTCTTCACATCCCCAGGCCACAACAACTAAAAAAAAAAAAAATTGGGACAACATAAATTTGCACAATAAACATGCAATATCCAGGTGTTCGTATGCTACTTTCTTCTGAAACAACAAAGACAAGTGAGCGGCCAAACAATATCCAAGTCGAACTCAAGTGAAAAAGTTGGAGTCCAAGGAAACAAAACTACGTGATTGCAATATTCTAGATTTTTTGTGCCTTGTAGTGCGGATACTTCGATTCAAACTGTTTTCTGGAGAGTGATGTTTCATAATATTGTGTTTTCATCAGTTATCTGCGTCTTGCTATTGTAATCAGCATAATTTGTGAATCGTCTAATTTTGCGCCATGAACTTGATCAAAAGATACCCGTCGGCTTCTCAGGTATAAATGAGACATGCTCAAAATTTGGCTGGAAACAACCTCGTGAAGCTCCTTCTTTTGTAAAACATACGGGGACATTTTGCTGATGCACTTAATAGTGTGACGATGGTCGCCTGAGGTCAGCGGTGACCGCCGAATCGTAGCTGTCATAGTTATAGTATTATCATATATATACATCTTATTCGATGGTTTAGCGCGTAATACGGGCCGGTATTTTACGAGTTGCTCGTATTTTTCCGAGCCCCGCCGCGGGGCGAGGAAAAATGCGAGTAACGAGTAAAATGCCGGCCCGTATTACGCGCTAAACCATCGAATGAGGGATTTATTATATGACTGTGACGTAGTTTTACCTTTATATGAAATATATTTCAGCAAACATAAAACAGAGACTTCGAGCAAAACTGTTTTCACTCAATCCCAGGCAAAATGTGCGCACACTCATTTACACAAAGATTCACTTACAGCTTCCAATCCGGTCATCGATTTAAAAATCTTGACAGAGAAAATTAAAGACGTTATGCCAGAAAATGATCGAAGTTCAATTCAAATTAAATGTGCTGAGATAAATGCGCTGGAGACGAAAATGCTTGCTTCGACAGAATAAATATTTAGCGAACAAACGTGCTTCGAGCGGTTCAAATCGATCACTTCGCTTAAACTTTCAACCATTTTTGTTCTTCAGTAGCAAGCAGCTTTGTACTCAAAACAGGGTTTTTATTTTCTCGGAGTAGTTAAGGAATAAACACAAGAACAGAGCCAGCGAATGTGTACGTTGAAGAATCTGAAACTTTGATAACACAACTAGGATTTTTACCGCCGACACGTTGTCAAGTTTTAGATTATTAACAACTCACCGATTTCCTGCCTGGTTGTGGAAAGTTTAAGACCCCTTCCAGCAAAGGAACCACTCAAAACAGTGTTCGTACACGGCGAAAATCATTTTGCAGTGTTTACAGTGACGGCATCGTGGGGAAAACTTTACGGAGTCAGAACTGCCGTTTGTCCATGGCGATTGTTCGCTTTCCACCAACCGAACTGTGCTTTCTATTCCTTGACATATTATCCAGTAACAGTTTCTTTCGATGGAAGGGTCTTGTATCTGAACAGTCATAGACTTTCGTTGCACCGTTTTACCTTGCACTCAGAAAAATCTTTCATTCATTTGTGATACGCGCGCGTCTAAACCGGTCAAACCGGTTTTCTACAGTGTAATACGGATTTGAAGTGTGTAATACGCTCCCGTACCGGCACTCTGTTGCGACCTTATATGGTAAAACTACGTCACAGTCATATAATAAAATCTTGTTATCGGACGCTGGAGACACATAGAGAGAGCTCTCGAACTCGTGTACACTAAAGCGCTTTAGTGCACAACTATTAAAGTACACTTATTGTTACAAATAGGTATCCAGTAGGGCCGGCATCACGAAAGAAACAGATGAAGGAAAGGTCGTTAACTTTATTTTTACCAAGTTTGTCGTGGCAGTTACAGTTCGTAGCTGTACACTGTTAGCACGAAACTATTATGTCAATTCTAAACGTAACATTGCTACTTTTTTGCTATTACGAGTACCCTGAAAGAGCAGCGAGTCGTAGATTGCACATGGTTAATATTATATTTTTGCTGTCGAGAATCTGCACACAATGATTGGCTCTTGTTGATCACATGGTCTGTGATGACGTTATGCGAAAACGAATTAGTCGCGAGGAACTCGAGATATGGATGTCTCAATTGTACGTTGGTTGACTTAGTTGGCTCTGTATTGCTCATATCACAAACGGATACGTCGGGTTTTAAGGAATAATTTTGGCTTTTGTTTGATGTCAAGTGAATATTTGATTGATACCGCTACGAAACTGTATCGCAAATAGCTCTGTTGCCGCTAAAGTAGTCTCGACAAAATTTTCTGTGGAAACACGGAATACCCCAGGGAGTATACTACACCAAAAATAACTCGTATCTTGCCTAAAAAGAGTGAAGAAAATCCATTTCCGCTGAAGTGTTTACAAAGCTTGGTTGTTAATAAATCCCGCTACGAAACCATAGCGTAAATAGCTCTGCCACTGCTAAAGTAAACTAGACCAAATTTTCTGTGGCGACACGTAATACCCCTGGGTTTAATATACTAAGCCAACAAGCTAAGATACTAAGCCAAAAATAATTCGTATCTCGTTTAAAGGAGCGAAAAAAGATCCATTTCCGGTTTACATGGATCATCGCACATTCGATTCTCACAGCACCTCTAGAGTAAAACTTTCTTCTTGCAAACTTGAGTCAACAATGGTATATTATTGAAAGAGAACAGCACAAGGAAAATAATACAGCTCTTGGATCCGCCATGATTAAGACAACATGACTCGGCTAACTGCCTTGATGTTTATACATAGGGCCTTGGTGTCCCTCAGTATCACTACAATACAATAAAATAATGGGTTTAGGGGACCCAATCTTGTTCAGGCTGAAAATATTTGGAGCTTGTAATATCCGCTAACAATTTAAAAACAGACATACAGTCAACTCTCTCTAAGCAGACACCTCTCTGGGCGGACAGCATGCAGATGTGGTCCTTGCTGATATTCACTTGTAACTGAATTCTGGATTTTCCCTAAAACTGAATTCTCTCAAAGGCGGACGCTGAATGGTAGTCCCGAGGGTGTCCGCCTTAGAGGAAGAGTTCGCTGTTTCCACATCTGAAATCCGACAGGTTGCATGCAAGCATTTCACTTGTATGAAAGTTTGCTTATGACGTGTTTGGAATTTGTATCCATGCTGAACTAAAAATTAGAGCAACATTTCTTTTCTTTCTTTGCCATAAATAGTAAAATATAAACAAAAATTGTCACCCGTTGGTTTTTGGCAGCTCTTTGACTTGATGTTCAAGAGCTAGTGCATTATAAATATTTACTTTAGTACTGTATTTCCGCCGCCGATTCCTGTCAATACTTTTCTGATATTCAGGAGAGAGTAATGTATCATTTTCCCAACTGTTTTTAGACAGGAAATTTATCTAACTTAAATTGCAATTAAAAGGAAATACGTGCTCCTGTGATGTAAAGTACAGTGTACTTATTCTATTAATAATGGTAATAGGACTGAGTGGAGTCCGATTCGGTCTGTAATCATACGAGGGATTACGAAATCGAACGACCGCGCTTCGCGGGAGTCCGATTTCGTAATCACTCGTATGATTACAGACCGACATCGGACGACACGAAGTCCTCTTACCAATTAATCATAAATATTACAATTTCTGAGAATGAAATGATCATATAGCTTCAGTGTCTTCTGCTGTACTATACATAACAAGTGTTGTAGCGTGAAAACGCGACAGATGCTGGGATTCAAGTTTGGTGTGGCAAATGTCCGCACGCACCATTTATTTTAATTATTGAAATAGCAATCTCTGGACTAGAGCGATACTCCCAAGAGTGATCAACTTCAATTTTCTCTTTCAGTTTCTCAACCGAAAAAATATTATACAGTATAGTGAACTTGGCTTTTGATTTACTCAAATGAACCTGATTAAACTATAAGTTATCCCCGAACGAAGTGAGGGAAATAATCACGACGCTAATGCATTAATTTGAAGACTCCAAGCGTGTCGCCATCTCGAAATTTAATGTTCGTGTGTGTGTGTGTGTGTGTGCGTGTGGGTGTGTGTGACTCCCCAAAGAGAACAACGCTTGAAAGCAAAACGGGAGCTTCAGACGCCGGTTGTGTTAAACTCAGATACTTATTCAGAAAGGACAAGCAACAAAGGTTAGTCAGTGGAAATCGAGCAATCACCGTGACAAGTATATTCTACTCGTATCTTGTAACTCGATCATTTCAAGAATGTATTAGAATCTGTATGCTGATCACTTTCCCTCGAAGTATTGTTTTAATACGCTTCTGTCGCCAGTTTCGGCTACCGTATTCGCTCAGAGCAATCGGAACTTGGAGTCTCTTGAATGATTTGGTCAGATGTCTTATTTTTCTGTCAAGACTGAAACTGTAACAAATGCTGTAATCTGGCATGCGGTGATTGCAGCGAGAATCGTTCACAAGCCCTTAGAAGTATGACTAGGTCTGAACCCGGGAAACCCGTGTATAATTTGAAGTAAACCGTTGAAGTTTTGCTTTGATTCTGGGAGAAATCATGTTGTTTTGAACGGGTTCACATACAAAACATTTCGAGCTCGTTAAATATGCATGCCTGAGTCTGGAGCATGCAGTCCAGAGTAAAAACAAATCGCACAGTAAGCCTATTTAATTGTACTGCCTATGACTGATTCAAAATTGAAAAATCAGTGTTCCTTTTTTCCCGTACTACGACGGGCGACCAGTACATGTCAACAAAAATCTCACGTTACAAACCTTGAAACTCAGCCAAGAAAAGAAAGGCTTCCACGCCGCTTGCACGTGAACATTATCCAATCAAAATATAGTATTTTTGCTTACACGTCAATCAAACTTCGAAATCCTAGGGGGGGGACTTCTTTCACCAATTGTCATGATACCACGCTGTGGTTTTTGGGTGAAAACAATTATATGCTGGGCCCTTAGGCCCAGCATAAAAACAAAGCATCAAGAAGTACTTTATCGCCGATCGATTTAAACACGCGCGTACACACGGCTCGGCGTTTGTAAACACGTTAACCGCTTGTTCGTAGTTATCTAGCTCTCAGTTTTATCAACTTAAAATACTTGAGAGAAACAAGAAGTTAATTTACCCAATGATTTGAGTTGAATGCGGGTTTCTTAAGTAAAAGTAAAAATGTGTAAGTTCTGTACACTCAGTAAAAATCAGTAAGCCCATCACGAACTCACAAATTAAAAGACAGTTTCTTTGGACTTTCATTTTTTAACATAACAGGTGCTTCGAAACTCAGAATACTAGTTTAATTTTTCACAGAAGTTTACAAGGCATTCAAAGGAAATATTCAAGACTGAAAAAATCTGTATCTTAGCGGGTCGGCACAGCAAATCCAAACGAGGAATGTGTGTCCATCACAACAAAAGTTAAAAGTCTTCCATGATTTTGAAATGAATTAACGACGTTCATTGACATTGAGCCGTAAGTTGCAGAGTGTCTATAGCACAGCTTGCTGGCGACGTCGTGAACTAAACAAACGCGTCCATCGGCGAAAATTTCCTGTCTTCTTTCGTTCCATAGTGACTGTTCACGTTCTTCGACTGACCACAAACTGTTCCTTACGTGTTAAGTTGTCCAAGAATTAACAAAATTCGCCTTTCGAGATGCCACAAACTCACACTGGCTATCGTTTTTGGAGTCTGAGAGAGAATGTTGGATGCAACATTTCATGCCACATCTCACAACACGGTTGGTTTTTATTGCTACATGTTGCGGTGGGGCTGGAAACCCAAATGCAACACGTTAACTATTTTTCCTTCTCAAGTTTAGTTCTCCATCTTCTCTTTCTAGTTTGCGATGAAGGGCAGTTTACATAAACCACATTTCCCAATTCAGGAAAGATCAAATTAATTCCGCGAGTCCCCTGCAATTTAAAATTTATCGACACTACATCCGTTCGTCATTCACTTTTTCTCGAAGAGAACTTCTAGGACTATCCTCCTAAATTATTTTTAGACCAATGATATTGTTACGAATATTATACATAAGTGGTCCCCGAAATTGTTTTTAAATTTACCTAATTTTGAAAAATATAAAAAGGCTCATATTACTAGCTCAAAAAGGAAAACATATGGACAAAATCTGGTTTACAAATGAGCACCTGTCGACAAAAAGCCACTCAATCCAAATTATATATAAATGCTTTATACGGCTTTTGAAAATGACGCACAAAACCTTTTAATTCACTACGCCCACCAACAGGAGAGGTCACATAGTGCAACGCGGAGTGTTAGCTGGAGAATCACATAATCATCTTGGCATGGATGAAGAAAATGCCACCCGCCCGTTCAACAACACCAATGAAGCAGGTTCAAGCCTTACGGAAGGCATCGCTTGGTGCACGGCTTATCTTTTGGAAGCTCTCCTCGTAACTTTAGCAAATTCTCTCGTCATCGCGGCTTTTGCAACAAACAAACGCCTTCACAAACGTCGCTTCTACCTCCTGATCAATTTGGCACTGTCGGACCTGTTCACTGGAGCCGTCTACATTCCACTTTGGGTGTACTTATATGGAGCATTTTCTATCGGATGGAAGCTGAATTTACCAGGATACTTACCAATGATCATGAATATAACAGAGTCTTTGACGCTTATTGTGTCCCTCTTGACTCTTGCAGCAGTCGCTTTAGAAAGGATGTGCGCCATTAACTGGCCATTTCGCTACAAAACATATCACCGAAGGAGCTACTGCATCGTCATCGCTCTTGTTTGGATCGCGTCTGCTATCACTGTCACAGTTTTCATGATTACAGCGAGTTTGTGGTCCTCAAAGAAGACATTCTTCTATCGATATATTGTTCTGGTTTTAGTTATGGCCATTTTACTTCTAATAATGGGAGTTGCCTATTCATGTATTCTAATTCAAGTGACCTGCAAGAAGGAAGCAAACCCGCACTGCAAAGAAGAAGACCAAAGATTGGCACTAACTCTGTTTCTGGTGACTATAACTGCAATCATAACATGGTTACCGTATCATTTGTCGCTTCTTTTGAGGATAAGCGTAAAAACTAAGCGAGTGTTGCATTTCTTAAATTATTCAAACGCACTCATAAACCCCCTCTTGTACACATTGAGGACAAGTGAATTCAGGAAAGCTGTTCTAAAACTTTTGTGTAGAAAAGTATTGACAGAATAGCTATTGTAATATAGATACGAAAAACGTATGACAGGAAGAATGCGGGCAAGCAATATATATTGTATTGGGTTTCTAATTCTCTGCCGTACAAAAAAAAATACTGAAACACAACAAAGCTAAAACAACAGAGCTTGGCTGCTAATCTTATCAAGTTTCATATCAAGCAGAAACTACGGTTGGCTGATTTGCATACCAATCACAAACTTAGGGAATATGCATTATCCAATATCGGCGGCGGGGGATCACTCACTTAGGATGAATTTTACATTTTACCATCAAGGTATTCCTTCATTTTTGCTTGAATAAATGCGACATTCTGCTTTGTTTTCTCCTTCGAATACGGCATTACAATAATATGTTCGCGGAAAACCGTCAGATTCGTTTTTCTACTCGTAAAATTGCGGTAGTATTGCAAAATATTTTTTTGGCGGGAGAATTTGGCGGTAACAGTCAGACTTGCTTCGGAAATGCAGCGTGAAGCAGATTTACTGAAGAGCGCTTCTTTGCGAAATACAACTACTGTATTACACAGATGTAATGGGTTTAATAACCATAAAAGAAATGACAGTGCGATGTTCCGCGGAAGCATGGAACTTCGCCTGGAGTTTAGACAGCTAAGCGGCTAGTATAATTTTTCAACTATTCAAATGCATTCACAAACCATATTCTTTGCACATTATAAGCACAGCCGTTCTCAAGCTGTGTAGAAAATTGTCAACTGAATAATAAGCGCAGGTAGTTGTAATGTTTAGAAGGATGAGAGAGGGCTAATGAGAACATATTGGTGGCCTACTATATAACCCTCCTTCACTTGTCAAAAAGGGAGTAGTCAGTTGAGGTCGCTACTTCCACTCCCCATTTTTCTTCACATCCCCAGGCCACAACAACTAAAAAAAAAAAAAATTGGGACAACATAAATTTGCACAATAAACATGCAATATCCAGGTGTTCGTATGCTACTTTCTTCTGAAACAACAAAGACAAGTGAGCGGCCAAACAATATCCAAGTCGAACTCAAGTGAAAAAGTTAATTGGCTCAATTTAGGAGTCCAAGGAAACAAAACTACGTGATGAACTTGATCAAAAGATACCCGTCGGCTTCTCAGGTATAAATGAGACATGCTCAAAATTTGGCTGGAAACAACCTCGAGAAGCTTCTTCTTTTGTAAAACATACGGGGACATTTTGCTAATGCACTTAATAAGTATCCAGTAGGGCCGGCATCACGAAAGAAACAGATGAAGGAAAGGTCGTTAACTTTATTTTTACCAGGTTTGTCGTGGCAGTTACAGGTCGTAGCTGTACGCTGTTACCACGAAACTATTAATGTATTTATGATCGAGGCGTTACTGCAAGGTATGCAGTTGTATATGAGCATATTCAAGCGTGCATTCACGCCTTTTGTTCCTTTATCATATATATACACCCCATTGCGTTGTAGTATTTACTCTTAGGACAGTTTCTCAGTGCCGCTCACAATTCGACCGTCAAATGGCTCCAAAGGTGGAGTTCCCGAAGATCATTCGAACCGCGTTTTGCAAGGCAATTTCCTTGATCTGAAAGCATATTTCGATCAAAAGTTTGCTCACTTGAAGCGTTAACTTTCCGACGACCAAGCGAAGTCTTCTTCCTCGTTGGCAAAGAAACTTAAGTCCGAAACAAATTTATCTTTCAAGTTCAGCGGGAACAGAAAGCAGTTTGAGTTTAACACCGAAACACTTGAGCACACATCTCCCAGCCTTTCCTTCGTGCAACACTTAAATCTCTCGTTGACCTGGATGATACCGAAAACCAGGATATATCGGTTCTGATTCTGAAACTCGACGAATCGTTTAACAGTGCTTCGAAGGGAATCGCGCGACGTAACAAACTCATAAGGTCATTGCCGATAATTCTGAAGCCGGCTGGGCCGCTGTTGACGAGTATTTGTCTGACGAAGTCGCCTCTGGTTCCGAAGATGAGAAGAAGATTCGGGCTGCAGAGCAGAGGACGTCAAAGAAAAAGAAAAACTCCCAAGACTCAGAAGTCTGGACAGAAGTTAAGTATTTCATATACGATTTGACTTTACTCACTCTTGTTTTAACGTTTTTCAGCGCTTTGCCCGTTCTTTATATTTCTTACATGATCCTGGTCGGATTGGGCATTACTGTTCTATCCCTGCCAAAAAAAATAAATTGTTCTTTGCTTCTAATGGTTTTGTGTTCTTTGCTGGAGAGTTTAGAGCATAAATAAGTTATTTTCGGTACGGAGTTTAGAAAATAAATGTATTTCTGATTGAGGCGTTACTGCAAGGTATGCAGTTGTGTATGAGCATATTCAAGCGCGCATTCACGCCTTTTGTTCCTCTATCATATATATACGCCCCATTGCGTTGTATAGTATTTACTCTTAGGACAGTTTCTCAGTGCCGCTCACAATTCGACCGGCATTTAGCTTTCCGTCTTGTCTTCCTGCAGGTTGTCAGAAGGACGGCCCCGCCTTCTGGTTTCGCATCTGTTTCCTCTATCTCACCAGGAAACTTCACTAATTTTCGTCCTCAAGCGACGAAAAGTGGATTTGGAAAGAACCGGGATGACCTGTGCTTTGCTTGCGGCAAGACCGGCCACCGGAGGATCAACTGCCCAAACACCAATCCGTATTTGGCAACCGGACAGTCCTACAGGCAATATCCCAACAAGACCAGCGGTGCTACTGGGCAGCACTAATTCCATTTCCGAGCACAAAGCAGTAAGAGAAGCTATTGAAGGTATTTTAGAGAGTGAATATGATACTGAACGAGGCTTCGAGTTCGAAAATACACAAAGTAGTTTTCCTGTAGTTTTCCTTGAGTATGTTCAAATTCGACCTCAAATCCGGTTACCATCATATTGATATTATGGAAGATCACCAAACCTTTATAGGTTTCTCTTGGCAAGTCAATGAGGTTACAAAGTTTTTTGTCTTTATTGTTCTCCCGTTTGGGTTATTGTCAGCCCCAAATATTTTCACTAAAGTGATCAGAGTTTTAGTGAAATACTGGAGGAGTCATGTTATTAGGATTACAGTTTATCTTGACGACGGTCTCGGCTCAGCCTGTAATTTTTCACGCTGCAAAGAGGCTTCCAAGTTTGTCGAGACCTCTCTCAGGTTATCTGGTTTCCTTCCTAATGATAACAAATCAGTCTGGCAGCCTACTCCAGTCCTGGTGTGGGTAGGATATAATATCGATTTGTCTAGTCATATTATCTCCATCCCGCCGGAGAGGATACTTAGTGCGGAACAGATTATTAACGCCATCATTTCGGCATACCCTTCTAGTACCGCTAGAAAAATCGCCCAGTTTGCGGGTAAGATTATCTCTATGAGTTTCGTAATTGGTAATGTCACTCGAATCATGACCATGTCACACCCTGACAGAGTTATTGTTCTGGGAAAACAACCTCCCCTTGCTAAATAGTAAGCGTATATTATCGTCACAGTCGCATTATTCCCGTATATGCTACTCATATGCGAGTTCTTCAGGTTGTGCTAGCTACATCCTACATTTCCATAACACTATATCTCACAAGATGTGGAGTGTTGAGGAGGCTCAGAAGAGCTCCTCTTACAGAGAACTCAAAGCTATTTCTCTGGGTCTGGAATCATTTTTACAATTACTACAAGGGCACACAATTAAATAGTATACGGACAACCAATCTGTTTCAAGGATTGTGGAAGCTCGAAGTATGAAGGAAGAGTTGCAAAGTTTGGCTCTACACATATTCAGCATGTGTGTGCTGAATCACATCAGGCTTGAAGTAGTATGGATTCCGAGATCTGCTAACTACAGAGCCGATTTTTTGAGCAAAAATGATAGATTACGATGATTGGCAAGTTGGGAGAGAATATTTCCTCCTCGCCGAGAACAGATGGAGCCCACACTCTGTGGACAGGTTTGCAAATCATGAAAATGCTCAGTTGCCACGTTTCAACAGTAGGTTCTGGTGCCCAGGGACAGAGGTGGTTGATGCTTTTTCTGTTTCTTGGGCAGACGAAAACAATTGGGTTGTTCCACCGATATTCCTCATCCCTAGAGTCCTAAATCACATTGCTGCCTCAGGGGCTAGGGGAACCCTAGTTGTGCCTGCCTGGCCTTCAGCCGCATTCTGGCCTATGATGTATACAGACAAGGGTCTTTCTGGCACATTATCCGATTTCATCAAGATATCTGTGGGCACTGATGTTTTTGAACTAGGCAATTACAAAAATGCCCTGTTTGGTTCACCAAATTTCAGCTCGAGGGTTCAGTTTTTGAGATTCACAGCGAGCGCTTAAATATTTTCGCTTTGCCACCTATGGTGGTTCCGTTCCGATATATGGTCGGTTATTGGGATGCCCGCTTTTTGGGTATATTAGCCCACTACAGTTTATCCATTCGGACCACTTGGTCCCCAGGAGATCATTGTTCCTTGTTTTCAGTTTTTCCCTTGAGTTCCACTTGGAACCTTGCATGATCACTTGACCACTTGGTCCAGATTTTTTCTAGATTTTTATCGGGACCGCTTGGACCCCATACTGATGTGTATGTATGGCGTGTGGCCTTTTGGGACCACTTGGATCCCTTGTTTACTGATATCGGTATATATCAGTGTGGAATACTATTGTATTTTGTCACATTGTTCACTATCGTTTTTTGTCTCTCATAGATGTTGCGACGGCAGCCAGATGGACGCTCGGCAGTCAACCTCACCAAAAGTTTTGGCTCTCTGCTTTAAATGCTCGAGCTGATAATACGGTTCTTGCTTATTGTAAATATTTTTGTAAATTCAAGGCTTGGTGTTGCAGTAATAAGGAATTTTCTTTCCTTCCAGCTAAATTGATTACAATTTCGTTATATCTCCATTCCTTACTCGAAGAATCTGTGGGTAGTTCTACTATTCATAACGCGTTTTATGCGATTAATTGGATACACAAGTTAGCAGGATTCGAGAACGCAAATCCCTATGATAAGTATCTCCCAAAATCTATAGTGGAGGCTTCTAGTCGCAGTTCTTGTAAACCCGTGAGAAAAGCGGAGCCGATAACCCCAGATATAATATGTTCCCTTCGTATTTATTATGGGGACAGTAGTAACTTGTTGGATATTAGGTTCGTTTGTATGTGCTTACTGTCATATGCTGGTTTCTTCCGTATTTCCGAGCTCTTAAGCATTAGGAGAAGCAACATTGTAACGGAGCATGCTCATCATAAGATGTTTGTGGAAGTCAGTAAAACCGATAAGTATAGGTAAGGTTCCTGGGTGTATATCGCAAAGACAGGAAAAATCACATCCCCCTATATTTACCTCCTCAAATATTTAGAAGCTGCGGAAATTCCCTTTGATTCCCAGGATTTCATTTTCAGATCTCTAAGGTAATCTAAGGGAAATGTTCTATCTAATAAGCCCCTCACTGCCGGTAGGGCAAGAGAAATACCTAAAGTTAACCTCCAGGCTATTGGAGTGGACGCATCTAGATTTAGCAACCACAGTTTTAGGTCTGGAGGAGCCACTTCAGCCGCAAACCTAAATTTTCCAGATCGCCTCTTCAAAGTCCACGGCAGGTGGAAATCTGAGTCGGCTAAAGATGGCTATGTCCGTGACAAAGTTGAGTCACGCCTGTTTGTGCCGATGAATATTGGAATTTTACTTGTTCTGAACTATTTAAGTTGTATTAACATGATCCTGGTCGGATTGAGCACTACTGTTCTATCCCTGCCAAAAACAAAAAATTGTTCTTTGCTTGTACTTGTTGTGTGTTCTTTGCTGGAGAGTTTAGAGCATAAATAAGTTATTTTCGGTACGGAGTTTAGAAAATACTGTCAATTCTAAACGTAACATTGCTACTTTTTTGCTATTACGAGTACCCTGAAAGAGCAGCGAGTCGTAGATTGCACAGGGTTAATATTATTTTTTTGCTGTCGAGAATCTGCACACAATGATTGGCTCTTGTTGATCACATGGTCTGTGATGACGTTATGCGAAAACGAATTAGTCGCGAGGAACTCGAGATATGGATGTCTCAATTGTACGTTGGTTGACTTAGTTGTCTCTGTATTGCTCGTATCACAAACGGATACGTCGGGTTTTAAGGAGTATTTTTGGCTTTTGGTTGATGTCAAGTGAATATTTGATTGATACCGCTACAAAACTGTATCGCAAATAGCTCTGTTGCCGCTAAAGTAGTCTCGACAAAATTTTCTGTGGCAACACGGAATACCCCAGGGAGTATACTACACCAAAAATAACTCGTATCTTGCCTAAAAAGAGTGAAGAAAATCCATTTCCGCTGAAGTGTTTACAAAGCTTGGTTGTTAATAAATCCCGCTACGAAACTATAGCGTAAATAGCTCTGCCACTGCTAAAGTAAACTAGACCAAATTTTCTGTGGCGACACGTAATACCCCTGGGTTTAATATACTAAGCCAACAAGCTAAGATACTAAGCCAAAAATAATTCGTATCTCGTTTAAAGGAGCGAAAAAAGATCCATTTCCGGTTTACATGGATCATCGCACATTCGATTCTCACAGCACCTCTAGAGTAAAACTTTCTTCTTGCAAACTTGAGTCAACAATGGTATATTATTGAAAGAGAACAGCACAAGGAAAATAATACAGCTCTTGGATCCGCCATGATTAAGACAGCATGACTCGGCTAACTGCCTTGATGTTTATACATAGGGCCTTGGTGTCCCTCAGTATCACTACAATACAATAAAATAATGGGTTTAAGGGACCCCTGTACATTGATCATGGCACAAGTTCACTGGCGTCCCAGTCTTGTTCAGGCTGAAAATATTTGGAGCTTGTAATATCCGCTAACAATTTAAAAACAGACATACAGTCAACTCTCTCTAAGCAGACACCTCTCTGGGCGGACAGCATGCAGATGTGGTCCTTGCTGATATTCACTTGTAACTGAATTCTGGATTTTCCCTAAAACTGAATTCTCTCAAAGGCGGACGCTAAATGGTAGTCCCGAGGGTGTCCGCCTTAGAGAAAGAGTTCGCTGTTTCCACATCTGAAATCCGACAGGTTGCATGCAAGCATTTCACTTGTACGAAAGTTTGCTTATGACGTGTTTGGAATTTGTATCCATGCTGAACTAAAAATTAGAGCAGCATTTCTTTTCTTTCTTTGCCATAAATAGTAAAATATAAACAAAAATTGTCACCCGTTGGTTTTTAGCAGCTCTTTGACTTGATGTTCAAGAGCTAGTGCATTATAAATATTTACTTTAGTACTGTATTTCCGCCGCCGATTCCTGTCAATACTTTTCTGATATTCAGGAGAGAGTAATGCATCATTTTCCCAACTGTTTTTAGACAGGAAATTTATCTAACTTAAATTGCAATTAAAAGGAAATACGTGCTCCTTTGATGTAAAGTACAGTGTACTTATTCTATTAATAATGGTAATAGGACTAAGTGGAGTCCGATTCGGTCTGTAATCATACGAGTGATTACAAAGTCGAACGACCGCGCTTCGCGGGAGTCCGATTTCGTAATCACTCGTATGATTACAGACCGACATCGGACGACACGAAGTCCTCTTACCAATTAATCATAAATATTACAATTTCTGAGAATGAAATGATCATATAGCTTCAGTGTCTTCTGCTGTACTATACATAACAAGTGTTGTAGCGTGAAAACGCGACAGATGCTGGGATTCAAGTTTGATGTGGCAAATGTCCGCACGCACCATAAGAATCATTGAAATAGCAATCTCTAGACTAGAGTGAGACTCCCAAGAGTGATCAACTTCAATTTTCTCTTTCAGTTTCTCAACCGAAAAAATATTATACAGTATAGGGAACTTGGCTTTTGATTTACTCAAATGAACCTGATTAAACTATAAGTTATCCCCGAACGAAGTGAGGGAAATAATCACGACGCTAATACATTAATTTGAAGACTCCAAGCGTGTCGCCATCTCGAAATTTAATGTTCGTGTGTGTGTGTGTGTGTGTGGGTGTGTGTGTGTGCGATGCGACCTTTTTAGGCCAGGTGCCTAAGGCAATGTCCTAATAAGGCAATTACGTAATCATTGTCGATTATCGATTACCGTCTCCGCCAGTGTTTTTAAGAAAGATTTGAACGAAGCAACAATTGTACGTAACTGCATTCACGAAAATAAATTTGAAAACTAGAAAACTTGAAACAGAACGGTCTCGTGAAGCTCGTCTTCAAAAGAGAAGGGAACAGGCACGGGCAAGGCGAAAGCGTGAATCGATCGAACAGCGCCAAATACGTCTAGAGAAAGGACGACAATCACGTGCCGACGAAAAGACTCCACAAAGAGAACACCACTTGAAAGCAAAACGGGAGCTTCAGAAGCAAAAGCGGGCCGAAGTAAAGACTCCGCAAAGAGAACAACGCTTGAAAGCAAAACGGGAGCTTCAGACGCTGTTTGTGTTAAACTCAGATACTTATTCAGAAAGGACAAGCAACAAAGGTTAGTCAGTGGAAATCGAACAATCACCGTGACAAGTATATTTCACTCGTATCTTGTAACTCGATCACTTCAAGAATGTATTAGAATCTGTATGCTGATCATTTTCCCTCGAAGTATTGTTTTAATACGCTTCTGTCACTAGTTTCGGCTACCGTATTCGCTCAGAGCAATCGGAACTTGGAGTCTCTTGAATGATTTGGTCAGATGTCTTATTTTTCTGTCAAGACTAAAACTGTTAAAATTGCTGTAATCTGACGTGCGGTGATTGCAGCGAGAATTGTTCACAAGCCCTTAGAAGTATGACTAGGTCTGAACCCGGGAAGCCCGTGTATAATTTGAAGTAAACCGTTCAAGTTTTGCTTTGATTCTGGGAGAAATTATGTTGTTTTGAGCGGATTCACACACAAAACAATTCGAGCTCGTTAAATATGCATGCCTGAGTCTGGAGCATGCAGTCCAGAGTAAAAACAAATCGCACAGGAAGCCTATTTAATTGTACTGCCTATGACTGATTCAAAATTGAAAAATCAGTGTTCCTTTTTTCCTGTACTACGACAGCCGACCAACTTCAAAATTTGAGTATTAAATTTTGAGAACGTGCTTGGCAGACTGTATGAATTAATTTGAAGTGCCGACCGTGGGAAATACGTACTTCGTCACGCAATCGACTCTTTTTTCAACGCAAAAGTATAACACACACCATTCTTTTTCTCCTTCCTTTGCGTGTTGCACTTGACTTCGAAGAAAAGACTGAGTCAACATTTCGGTAAAACAAAGGCTACTCTTGTTGGGAGTACCAAAGTAAAAGTCCCATCAATGGCAGAGCAAGGGGTATCTGCGATTATCGTACTTCTAGTAATACAACACTCGTACAGTTGCTTCAAAAGGATGAGAAAATCTGCATTTTGAGTTTGGGAGTATGCGTGACTTAGGCCTGGTTCAAACGTCGCGCCAGCGTCGTGTCGAACTCAATTGATCCATTAAGTTCGACACTTAGCGCGACTGTAGCTCGACGTTTGAATCAAACGTCGCGCCAGAGTCGGGTAGCACGACAGCCTGTGTCGCGCTACCCGTCTCTGGCGCGACGTTGATTCAAACGTCGAGCTACAGTCGCGCTAGTGTCGTGCTAATTGGGAATTAAGTTCGACATTGGCGCGATGTTTGATTCAAACGTCGTGCTAAATTGGTTTCATAATGTGACCGTGAGTACTATCGCAGCGGCTTCAACTTGAACGCATGCGTAGTGTCCATTTAGAATATGGCGGGGAACGAGTGGAGAAGATCAATATCAATGTGTCGCGAGAGCGATGATTCAGACACGTCAGGGGAATCTGAACGTTCAGGATGTTCGAGCGTATCAGAAACGAGCCCGAAGTCCTCATCAGTAAAGCGAAAGGGAAGGAAGGCCATTTGGAAAGAGGACGTCATAGGCGACATGATTGACATCATTTGCTCCAGTAAAAAGCTGAGTCGAAATCTTCTCTTCCGAAACACTTCCCGTGCCAGAAACTTGTACCAATGCGGTTTCCAGAGACGACTGGGTACGAGTCACGAGAGTATTTTACGGCGCGATGGAATTTAGAGCGACGTTTGAATCAGTTGTCGTGCCACAGTCGTGCTGCAGTCGAACTTAATATAATTGAGTTCGACACGACGCTGGCGCGACGTTTGAACCTGGCCTTAATTATCTCATTTTCATGCATAATTAATTTTGACAGTTTGACTTCGAACATTTGTTTCTAATCATAGGCCACGATTAATCTAGCCTGCGCTTCATTACTTACCTGTTTTTCGTCTTCTAAATTGCGTTTCTTCTACCAGGCTTTCTAAATTTCCAGTCGGCCTGTTTCATTTCAGAGCTATTATCACCGCGGTTTTGATGAATTCACGGTTGTTTGACGAGCGTATGTTAAAGCTGAAAAACCCAGCCGGGAGCCATTTCAGCTTGTCGAAATGGTATCGTTTGATTATGTTTGCTTTCCTTCGCTTAATTTTAACCAGCTGGACGAAGAAAAATGCGAAAGTGAATATAATGAACCAAAACCGCAAGAGCGCAAGTACATGTCAACAAAAATCTCACGTTACAAACCTTGAAACTCAGCCAAGAAAAGAAAGGCTTCCACGCCGCTTGCACGTGAACATTATCCAATCAAAATATAGTATTTTTGCTTACACGTCAATCAAACTTCGACATCCTAGAGGGGGGGACTTCTTTCACCAATTGTCATGATACCTACGCTGTGGTTTTCGGGTGAAAACAATTATATGCTGGGCCCTTAGGCCCAGCATAAAAACAAAGCATCAAGAAGTACTTTATCGCCGATCGATTTAAACACGGACGTACACACGGATCGGCGTTTGTAAACACGTTAACCGCTTGTTCGTAGTCATCTAGCTCTCAGTTTTATCAACTTAAAATACTTGAGAGAAACAAGAAGTTAATTTACCCAATGATTTGAGTTGAATGCGGGCTTTTGAAGTAAAAGTAAAAAATGTGTAAGTTCTGTACACTCAGTAAAAATCAGTAAGCCCATCACGAACTCACAAATTAAAAGACAGTTTCTTTCGACTTTCATCTTTTAACATAACAGATGCTTCGAAACTCAGAATACTAGTTTAATTTTTCACAGAAGTTTACAAGGCATTCAAAGGAAATATTCAAGACTGAAAAAATCTGTATCTTAGCGGGTCGGCACAGCAAATCCAAACTTATCGATTTCTTGACGTCTTAATTCTCGAGGAATGTGTGTCCATCACAACAAAGTTAAAAGTCTTCCATGATTTTGAAATGAATTAACGACGTTCATTGACATTGAGCCGTAAGTTGCAGAGTGTCTATAGCACAGCTTGCTGGCGACGTCGTGAACTAAACAAACGCGTCCATCGGCGAAAATTTCCTGTCTTCTTTCGTTCCATAGTGACTGTTCACGTTCTTCGACTGACCACAAACTGTTCCTTACGTGTTAAGTTGTCCAAGAATTAACAAAATTCGCCTTTCGAGATGCCACAAACTCACACCGGCAATCGTTTTTGGAGTCTCTAACTGACTAAACGGATGCAACATTTCATGCAACATCTCGCAACACGGTTGGTTTTTATTGCTACATGTTGCGGTGGGGCTGGAAACCCAAACGCAACACGTTAACTATTTTTCCTTCTTGAGTTTAGTTCTCCATCTTCTCTTTCTAGTTTGTGATGAAGGGCAGTTTACATGAACCACATTTCCCAATTCAGGAAAGATCAAATTAATTCCGCGAGTCCCCTGCAATTTAAAATTTATCGACACTACATCCGTTCGTCATTCACTTTTTCTCGAAGAGAACTTCTAGGACTATCCTCCTAAATTATTTTTAGACCAATGATATGTTACGAATATTATACATAAGTGGTCCCCGAACTCGTTTTTTAATTTACCTAATTTTGAAAATATAAAAAGGCTCATATTACTAGCTCAAAAAGGAAAACATATGGACAAAATCTGGTTTACAAATGAGCACCTGTCGACAAAAAGCCACTCAATCCAAATTATATATAAATGATTTATACGGCTTTTGAAAATGACGCACAAAACCTTTTAATTCACTACGCCCACCAACAGGAGAGGTCACATAGTGCAACGCGGAGCGCTAGCTGGAGAATCACATAATCATCTTGGCATGGATGAAGAAAATGCCACCCGCCCGTTCAACAACACCAATGAAGCAGGTTCAAGCCTTACGGAAGGCATCGCTTGGTGCACGGCTTATCTTTTGGAAGCTCTCCTCGTAACTTTAGCAAATTCTCTCGTCACCGCGGCTTTTGCAACAAACAAACGCCTTCACAAACGTCGCTTCTACCTCCTGATCAATTTGGCAATATCGGACCTGTTCACTGGAGCCGTCTACATTCCACTTTGGGTGTACTTATATGGAGCATTTTCTATCGGATGGAAGCTGAATTTACCAGGATACTTACCAATGATCATGGATATAACAGAGTCTTTGACGCTTACTGTGTCCCTCTTGACTCTTGCAGCAATCGCTTTAGAAAGGATGTGCGCCATTAACTGGCCATTTCGCTACAAAACATATCGCCGAAGGAGCTACTGCATCGTCATCGCTCTTATTTGGATCGCGTCTGCTATCACTGTCACAGTTTTCATGATTACAGCGAGTTTGTGGTCCTCAAAGAAGACATTCTTCTATCGATATATTGTTCTGTTTTTAGTTATGGCCATTTTACTTCTAATAATGGGAGTTGCCTATTCATGTATTCTAATTCAAGCGACCTGCAAGAAGGAAGCAAACCCGCACTGCAAAGAAGAAGACCAAAGATTGGCACTAACTCTGTTTCTGGTGACTATAACTGCAATCATAACATGGTTACCGTATCATTTGTCGCTTCTTTTGAGGATAAGCGTAAAAACTAAGCGAGTGTTGCATTTCTTAAATTATTCAAACGCACTCATAAACCCCCTCTTGTACACATTGAGGACAAGTGAATTCAGAAAGGCTGTCCTAAAACTTTTGTGTAGAAAAGTATTAACAGAATAGTTATTACTATAGATACAAAGAAAAGACAGGAAGAATGCGGGCAAGCAGTTTCGGGTTTCTCTTTTTCTGTCCAGCAAAAAGGACTAAAAACTAAAAAACAGCTGAAATAGCAGAGCTTGGTTGCTGCCACGCGAATAACTTAATCTGATCAATTGCCCAATGAAGCAGAAGTATGGTTTGCTGATTTGCATACAAATTAGTATATGTAATAGGACTACATGCTGTCCAATTTGGAAATAATTGGATGAGAAAAATTCCGAGGACTGCCAAAATTGGACGAGGCCGCAGGCCAAGTCCAATTTGGCAGTCAGAGGAATTTTTCGACTTCAATTATTTCCAAATTGGATAAGCATGTAGTCCTGTTACGTGTTAATTATATTGCACACGAGGAAATAAGTAATAATTTGCTCAACAGAATTGCTTTCTACATCCTGGCTTTTAGCACACTCGACAGGATTGCTCTCCTGACCTCGGCATAGAATTTAGTCAGTACGGTGTCCAGTTCTTTAATGGGAATATATGTCCAGCAAGTCTCGTTCTTCCCCGCGCGGAAGTTTCCACTCGTTGTAAACATTTAGTTATGTTGATGTGCTTTTCTTGGCGTTTTTGTTTTGATTTTCTTTATTCATCTTCTCCAAATCCCCTTCCGACATATTTGGGAACCTGTTGGCTTCAACTGCTCTACTAAAATACTCGTAAACATCCCAAAGACACTTCAAACTCTGCCATGTTTGAAAAATACTCATTTCGGCTTTGTTGCGTGTACACGTCAACATTGAACACAGGCGTGCGCTGATTGGTTCAATTTTCATTTTCATTGTTTTCTAAGCGTTTTCATTGGCTGAGTTCAACTGTCCAAATTATTCTCAAATTGGATACGCAAGTTTTTCTGGGTAAAAAAACCTATGTAAAACTATCCAAATTAATCCTTAATTGAACAGTTTGGAAAATTGAGAAATAATACAGTGGTTGCTTGTATGGGATTTCGAGTGTACAATATAATTACAAACTTAATTGCGGGGACGCACTATAAAAGTCCCTTCCTAAGGAAGATTTTAATGTATATATTAATTGACCGGTAACTAAGATGGCGGTCGCTGTTCAAAATGGCTCCTACTTGATGAACAAATGAGAGGCAACTGAAAAACAAATATTATTTTATTGGTCAGAATAAATAACGTCATACAATATAGAATATATCTTACTGGCCATTAATACTGTATTAAAATAAAGCTGTGTGCGCGTATTGCGAACTTGCTTATATTATCCGTCATCCGGGTTCATCTTCACGTTCTCCTTATCAATATTCTGGAGTTTCTCCGTGACCATGACTCTCATCCGAGTGAGTATGGTTTAGCCAGTCCTCCAAACTGAGGTTTATTGTTATTATAAACCCCAAACTTTTGACTTGATGCTACTATCAAAGTTCCATCCTCATTTGAGTATGAATTGAGTCAATATTGGACTGACCGAACCGTGAAATGATTTGCACTTTGTAATTGCAATTTATTTTGTTTGGATTACTCATAAGCACTAAATTGCTGTCCTTAAATAGTATACCACGAAAGGCCCTGTTTACAGGCCGTTACAGTGACACAAGAAACAAGAAATGTACTCTTCGGTCGGTCAAAAACCAAAATGACTGGAGGGAACGGCGCGCGATTTAAAAATAGGCCGCCACGCTGAATCTGTTGCTCTGCCTACTGCTGACAAACACGACATGAAAACGCACAATTGGCGACTTGTAAAAGTAAGTGTTGCTGTGTAAAACCTTTTATTTAGCTGACAGTTATGGTCGTGCCGAGAAAAGCGAGAGGCTTCTTGCTTGGTTTCTTAATTACGCAATTTTTTCTCCGAGCGTAAGCGAGGGTAATAATCACAATGCTGATGCAGTAGTATCGCCTTATCTGGAGACTCCAAGCGGGTCGGCGTACGACCTCGTTCCCAGGCTCTTAGGCCAGAACTGTAAACCGCCATTTTTTTTGGTGACATGCAATAGAGTACGAACGGAAGTGATTTTGTACAACAAGATGCAGATACAAGGCCAAGCAGTTTGACGGACGGCTGTAAACTGCCCGGAGATTTTGCCAGTGTATCGGAGGCAAGCTTGCTAGCCATGAAACGAATTCTTTAGGCATCGACTGGCCGACCTGAACACAATCCCAGACGCCAGTATTGTGTAAAAACACAGACACTTCTTCAGAAAGGAATAACAAATTACAGTCGGTGGAAATCGAACAATCACCGTGGCAAGTTTCACCTTTTACAATAACAGGATTGTAGTTTTCAGAATCCAAGTTTTGAAAAGATGACGACGCACAATACAATGGCCAAAGTAAAATTTCGTACTGTACTAGGACTGCTCTATACAGTGTGTTTTGAAATCATTGAAGACGTAAACAATGGTGTTTTGGGTTTTGTTTCCTTTGCTGGAAAAGAGCTAAAGCTATGGCTTTCAGGAACCGGTGAGTTTTGAAATATTACATCAATTAACGTACAGTACGTGTATATGTTATTTTAAAGTTGTGTTATTATTATGATATTTCAACAATCGCCGTATATTTTGTCGTTTAATGCCCCGGGAACTCTTATGAAGACCAAGTAGGATTATATTGAGATCTTTTCGCAAGTTTTCAAAGCTATTTCAGAGTGCCTTCGTGCACAAATAAGATTGTGTCATCCGATTCCTGACATATTTGCATAATTTCCCTGACAGTCAGACATATGGAAATGCTGTTAACATTTTTACGCCGTGTTTGTTGGCACACTGTATTCAAGGATGAAATGTAATCGGGTTAAAGTGCTCTTGCTTTCTGAAGGCTATTAAAGTAGGAAATACCCGGCCAGGGGCCACTGCTTTCCAAATTAAACAATTACAGTCTATTTGTGTATTATTTTCTATGGGTGGCCGAATTTGCTCGCTCAACACAAACGGACCTCGTATTATTGACCGGGTTTGCTCGCTCAATACAATCGGACCTTGTATTATTTAGTGACTTGATTTATTTTTTCTGTCAAAGATTTTAAATTCGTCAAACGCGGTTTGAAAAGTGAGACTTCGAAAAGCGTGTAAACAAGCGACTCTCGCTTTGAAAAAAAAAAGAAAATACACGTATGTGGTTAGGATACAGCGTTGGCTGGATAAATCGCGGCTTTTCTTAAAATTCATTAAAATTTTGGTGTCGAAGATCGACTTTGCTGACTGTGCAAAATTGATCGAGTCACGATTCTATTTGCGCTTTTCTTGGCTTTCAAGTCTCGGGAGTATTCTGTAGTTGCATGTAAAAGTTGTCTCAGCGAATTTTGGAGTTCACCTAGTGTCCACGAAAATTGCAGACTGTGCACGTTGTCTGAACTAAACCAGACTGCCATGCGACAAAGATTTTTTTAGCGGCCGACTGGTGACGTCGCAACACAAACCGTGGTTTGTAAAAACGATTTTAAAATAATCTCCAAGCGGAAATTAAACAAGAACCCCGCTTTCCGAAAACCCACTACAAAGCGAGGGGATATCTGCGATTATTAAAAACTGGACCACGGATGTTGGATTTCTAGGCTTTTGATTGGTTCCTTGGACATGGGTTATCAGCTCTTATGACCCATTAAATATTTCCTCCCGCGCGTGATTGGTGGAATCGTGACACGTGACCGAATAAGGTCCGCTCACGAGCGGACGTTATTTAACAAATAAACCAGCTTCAAGCGTGCTCCGTTCAGAAATAAAGCACGCAGCAAGTGACGAGAGCACGAAAGAAGTGTAGGGAGAAACGCGAGCCGAAGGCGAGCGTTTTTCCCCACTTCTTGAGTGCTCTCGGCACTTGCTAAGTGCTTTATTTCTGAACGGAGCACGCTTGAAGCTGGTTTATTTGTTTTATAACATAGAACTTCAAAACTTTCACAATAAAACTGTCTTTATTCATCAAAAATGTTGGAATGCTAACAGCGATGAAAAAATAGATTCTCCTAAACGGCTCGGCGGTCCGAATTGCCAAGTCAGTACAGTTTCGTTTCAATTTTTCAACCAGGCCGTCTGTTCTACAAAATTAGACAACATCTCACAGTAAAGAACTATATTTCCTGTAGAACTTTGGACTACAAGTACATGAAATCATACAGTCGGCTAGTGCATAAAATGCAAATTTGAAGGGAATCAACAAATGCTCCAACGGCCGACTCGAAAATTGTGTGAATGAAAACTTACCGATTTCTTGACTCTACCTCGTAGTACAATCATTTGAAGTCCGTCCGAAAATTCTTCAATAATTTTTTTCAGTCACATCGTCGGAAATTCTTTCTCTTGCATCACTACAAACACGCCTTTTTGTCTGTCTTCACCGTTCATGTTCAGTGATTGCTCACGGCTGATCTTCTTCAACTGAATGATTTGCTCTCTCCTTCCTTGTTGAAGCATTCAACTTCATTCAAAGAATCCACTGATGTAATTGTGACTCCCAAATATGCTGTACTTAGGGACAGTGCTTAAACCGAGTCGCTTTCCACGACGCTGACAAGAAACTTGCCGTTCTTCGACATAGATTTTCCCTCTCCAAACTGTTGAAGTGCTTTTTGATGAGGTCACGTTCTTTACCGATTCACGGTGAACCGTACTAGCCGGTGCCTTCACTTAAAGCCAAATTTTATCTCGAAGTTGGGCATTGATGACTCCATTCTCGCATTATTTTCTCTCTTTTTTTGCCAGAGGATGACGTAAGCGTGGTTTATAACTTATAAACCACGGGTAAGTGTGGTTTATACTCTGGCAAACTACGGTTTTCGACCAATCAGCGCGCGGCTTGTATCGTGACTATGTTATAACAGCGAATAACCCCCGCCTGGCAAGCTATCGCTGTTTATTGACAATATCCGAACACATTTTTATGCATTTAATCACAAAAAGCATTACGAGATGACTACCGAGGAGGACATCAATTCATTTGTCGAAAAAGCAGTTCCAGAATGCACCAACAAGCTTCACAGTCCTTGCGCCATTATTTGCACTGCGAAAGGAAATATTTGAAGGATAATAAAGACAATAAACCACTTTTGGCTTCGGAAATATGCACGGATAATTGTCCTTGGACATTATCTGTTCCTCGAAGCTCACAGTTGCCCTCGAGCTTCGCTCTCGGGCAACTGTTCGTTTCTCGGAACAGATAATATTCTCGGACAATTATCCGTGCATATTTCCTCGCCAAAAGTAGTTTATTGTTTATATATCCAATGGGAGGACAAATATGGTCAATGAACGCGTGAGCGACAAAGTACTGTTGAGAAAGTTTTTTCAAATTTCACAACCTTTTCAGAGTGGCTTGCAAGTCCTGGGTGAAACAAATTTACAACACTAATTAAAGAATGGGCAAAGAGGTAAAAATGCATGCCTTAAGTGTTTTTACACAACAGCAAAGGGAACAAGACGGCACCTTCGCTCAAGTCAATAGACTTTATCACGGTTTTCGCCGCCATCTTGGACGAGTAGGCAAGAAATTGAAGGAGAGGTTACCAAGCCCCATACATTTCTTGTAAAAGTTCCTCACGGCTGACAACAACACGAGGTTTCTCAAAGATTTCCACAATTTTTCGAAAGTTGCTGATCTGGGGATCCTTGGCAGCTAAAGGTAAATAGATTTTTTGAAAAAAGAAATTGAAAAGATTGATTTTTTTTTCGACAAATCTGCTTACCTTTGGCACCCAAAGACACCGACATCACTCAGTTTTTCGAAAAATTGCAGAAATATTTGAGAAGCCCCTTGTTGTTGTCAGCCATGAGGAACTTTTACAAAGAAATGTATGGGGCTTGGTAATCTCTCCTTCAGTTTCTTGCCTACACGGTCCAAGATGGCGGCGACAACCGTGATAAGGTCTATACGAGCAGCCATTGATCGATCGCTTACTTCGGTTCGCCTCCGCGATGTAAACAGTTTTCCATTACCACCGACTCTGCCCTCACAGAAGGAAATATAGTTTTCTTCTTCAATATTCCTTGCTGATGTTCAAGCATCTCCAGCTTCAGTTCTCTTTCAGCACCCAGTTGTCAGTTTCAAGCAGCATCACAAACGTCGCACATTGCGTAGTGCATAATGCGATGTTTACTACTGTACCAACGTCCAAGTTTTCAATAATTTTGGTACATCACCTTAAGATATTTTTGTAAACGCCTTCTGAGACTGTTTGTGCGGTGTAGTTCCATGATGTGTTCTTCACTCGATTTTCATTCATTCAGCTATCAGCCCGTTCGCAAAGACGTTGTCATAGTTGCGGTAATCATGTGATCATTGCATTTTTGGAGCGGAAGTTGAGTCGTCTTCCGGTCTTTTTTGCGTCAAATAAAATCATTTTGGAGAGTATTTTGTGGTCCAGTTTTTAATAAAACAATTATCCTACTCGGGCTTGCCGAATATGGATTGATAATAACCAACTCGGCGCGGCGCCTCGTTGGTTATTTATCAATCCATATTTGGCAAGCCCGAGTAGGATAATTGTTAATTATCGTATTTCTAGTATTTAATACTAAAAAAATTCCCCTTGGGGGTCACCTTTTATAGCGTGGCCCCGCGTTTAAGGCCCAATCAAACGGTGATGATAGTCGATGATAGTTAAAACTATCACGCCCGTTTAAACACGAACTATCATGAGCTATCATGGACTATCATCAACTACAAGTCGATCTGAACATGTTCAAATTTTCCATAATAGTCGATGATAGTTTTCCCCGTTTGATGACGGGCATGATAGTTCATTATAGTTTTTCGGTCAGCTGTTTTCCCCCTGAATGAACAGGCTCGAGCTTCCGCAGCATCCAAAAATGGCAAGCAATGAAAAGCAAGGGGAAAAAAAGGCCGTAACGAGTGATGAAGAGGGTAAAAGTAAAAAAAAAAAAAAAAACAAGTAGCGGCTCATAGCCATTTTTGTCATGTTTTCGCTGAGGCGTTGTTGATGTTTTCATACGAGCTGGAACTCGCGCGAACAATCGCGTTTTTTACAATAACACATCAGTTTCTCGCATTGTGATTGGCTAATTTTCATCATCTGACGACAGTGATTTGGACGAAGATGTGAATTCAGCTTCAATTTTATCTCAATTCTTGCAAAAGCGACATTCGACATTTCTTTCCAACTTCTTTGACAGAAATTTATTTTGCACGCGCGACATGCCCACGTCAAGCTGTCACTTTTTGGCCAATGAAATGTCTTGAATTTTAATCTTGACAAATAAGAAAGCGAGAAAAGTTGTTGACAATATTTTTGTCAAATCGTACAAAATCCAGTTTTTGGCGAAGCACCTCATGGATCCACGTCTTTTTGACAATGTTATGACGCGTTTCATCATCAGTGAGAGGACAGACACATAAAACAAATTATTTCTGACGAATAAGCCTGCGAATAAGGCTAAAATAAATATTTTGGCGTCACGAGATACCATGTGGCCTGGGTCTCAGGCCGGAGCATTATGGGTAGTACGTAGGGGTATAAAAAGGAGAGTATAGCACGTGGCTGTCATCTAGGCCTACGAACCGACCGCGTTCAGGTAGCGCTTTTTGTTTTATTTATTTATTTATTTATTTATTTATTTATTTATTTATCTATTTATTTATTTATTTTTATTTGCATATGTTACGGAGCAGATTTTAGGGGACTCGCTTCTGGACTCGTTGACTTCTTTATTCGTGAATCACGGCTGAGCTCTTGAGCTTCGAGACTAACGGAGAGCTCGGGCTCCAAGTCACAACTCTAACTCTGACTCAACTCAACCGAATTCTACACTACAAACTAGCGGTTAAGTATGCTCAGGGAGCACGTACAGCGGTTACAAACTTCTTTTTGGGTAAACAACTAAATTAGATAGCAAAACCACGATGAGATCAGAACGGAAAAGGGTGGACAGAATTTCCGCGGCATAGGTGACTACAAAGACTCCGAAGGTGTCTGTGCATCACGATGCCGTGCAAACACTTGGCAGCTTGCTCAAAACGTGCAGGTAAAGCTTACCGACAGGCACGTTCTAGCGAACCTGGCGTTATGCCTTTCCTGTGGTTTGTACTGCACACGCAAATGCTTCGCTGACCTCAGTTATAAACTATGCTCCTAAAGGCTATCGTAATCCTAAGTCCGAAGGTAAAATTTGAGCTCTTCCGTTTGCAAATACAAGTTCGCTCCAGGAAAACCGAAATATTATTCTTTATAATAAACTTCCAAATTGTTCCGAATTGTCCCTTGACACATATCTTTATTTTTCTAGCTTCCGTAGAAAAGGACGATTCTTTTATGTAAAGCCTTCCTAGGATGGGCTACTAATTTTTGGAGCTCGAGAATTGGCTCCTACCCAGATTTTCTGTCACGTTTTTTCCCACAGGGTTTTTCGTGGCAGGTTCTTTCTGGCCTCTGTTCTAACTGCACCCCTATTGTTAGCGGTTGCTCAGCTCCTTTAGATAGTACTCTGGTCTCCTTCCATTTGGCATTAAAGTTATAAAATAAGAAAGAAAGGAAAACGCCCAAGCCTAACTGGCTGTCTATCTGACACAAAAAAGGGGGACAAGTGTTTTGGAATTCCCCAGCCTAACTGGCAGTCTACCTGACAAAAAGGGGGATAAAGAATATTGAACGCCCTGTTTACTTTCCAACCTAACTGGCAATTTGTTTGACATCTGTCTGGTATTTTTCCTGATAGTTTCTAGCACAAGTGCATGTGAAGTAAGGCATGCTTACTTCGATCGGTATTCCCTTATCTCTTCTCGTATCCACAAGAGAAGGTTACACTGCATGTATAGATGTTTATGTAGGGGGAGAATTGTTCTACTTGTAGCGTGGTTCGGGTTGGTTCTCACCTGGCCCTCCCCAAATAAACTTATTCGCTCCTAGTGCAGTGTGTTTACTGCAGTTGCGAAGTGGAGACAAAATCTGACGTGAATTTGTTAAATTTCCGGTCGACTATCATGCGCGCTCTCGTGAGCGTTTGATCGCTCTCATTGTTTAATATAGGCGGCCGGGGATCTCTCACGTAGGAGTAATTTAAAATTTACCATCACACATTCAGAGTTTCATTTTTGCTTCAATAAAGGTGGTATGTGCAACAATCTGCCCTTTTTTCTCCTCCAATACAGTATTACAATAATACCAGTATATGTTTGCGGAAAACCTTCAGGGGAAGGTTTACCGTGTAATTTGAAAGATATAATCCACCCTTTCGGTTACCATGGCACAAACTGTTTTCACATTGTGGGGTTCACAAATTGTTCGATGATGATGTTACTACAAAGCTGCATTTCAATTTCTCCATTAGTATTAGCCACATGGCTGTGACAACAGCGGTGCATGAACTGTTGAGAGCCACCTTAATGTGTTTTAGTCGTATGTCGTATATCATTACTTTACTAATCACAAACTGACGTTGGCAGTACAATTTGGGCTACAGGGGCGGATCCAGACCGGTTTACGGAAACCGGTCAGACTTTTTACATTTAGCCTTGGCCTCCGGAAATGGCTTTTAAGGAACGGCCAAATCTCATGATTTTTTCCAGGGGAGAGCATGCCCTTCAAGTCCTTAGAAACTCGCGCCTTCCGCGGTTGCACAGTTTGGAAGCCGGTCAGACTATCCGTTGGATTCGCCCCTGGGCCCGGTTTTTCGAAAGCCGATCAAGCTAATCCAGGATTAACGAAATTCTTTCTGACAACCTCTCTGCCAATAAAATGCAGGGTTTTGTTCAAATATGGATTAAAAAGCTTGTTTTAGCTGAATGCGTATCAAGGAAATCGTTGCAGGACAAAATCTTCACATTTTCAGGCTTATAAATGACAAGAACGTTTACACCTAATCCAGGATTAGCCTAATCGTGCTTTGAAAAACCGGGCCCTGGACTATAGATAGATGGATAGAAACCTTTATGTATACAGGGTGAACCTTTCAGCTTACAAGAAACTATTATTAACAAATGCCTCGAATTAGAAAAAATTAGAAAAAATTAGAAAAATTAATGTAGAAAGGCGTTGCATGTTTAGTCGGAACTGAGTGTGAAATGGTTCATCGCATTAAAGTCATTTATAATTAGAAATAGAATTATGTAAAACATATACTGCTTTTTTTTGTAGTACATACAAGACATACGAAGTCCTGAACAGGATGTTACATGTCTCTGATCTGACAATGGCAGCACAAATATATATATATAAAGAATGTGACGATATTTAGAAAGGCTGTTGCTTAGTTGAAGATTAAACCAGTGCAAAATGTTTCATAGGTTTTTTCAGTGTCTGAAACTAATTTTTAGGGGAAACGCTTTAACGAATTGCATGAAAATATATACTACCGAAGCATTTAACAATAGCTTGCTGTTGCCACATAATTAGCACCGCTAATTTTGTAGTGCGAGATAAAAAAGGTGAACTGCTAGCCAATTATAATGTTATGCATCAGTAGAATGAAGAAAAACAAAATTAGGTGACAAACCTTGTCACTTATTGTTGGCTGTGCAGCTTTGGCTTCTTCAATCTGACACAACAGAGAAGAATTGGGATGTGTTTATAATCACCTCCACCCCGCACCAAAGATTTTATTCTTTGTGATTAATGTTGTTTTTTAGTGTTTGAATGAATGATCCAAACTCCTTAAACGCGGGGAAGCACTATAAAAGGGCTACATGAAGACCTTGCTAAGGAAGATTTTAATAAGGATTCAATTAAACAAAATGGCTCCGGTTATAAAACTAATGATGTGCATAGTCTTTGTGAATTTTCCGAGTAAGAATACACGACAATGATCAGAAATCTAATCTAATCGAACTCCTCGCCAATTAAACTGTTCATTTGATCCCGAATTGAGTCAAAATTGGACTGACTGAACCGTGAATTGATCTGCATTTTGTAATTGCAATATGTTTTGTTTGGAATTACTCACAAACACTAAATTGTTGCCCTAAAGGGAGTATACCAAGAAAAGCCCTGTTTACAGGTCATTACAGCATTGAAGATGACTGGAGGGAATGGCGCGCGATTTAAAAATAGGCCGCCACGCTGAATCTGTTGCTCTGCCTATTGCTGACAAACACAACATGAAAATGCACAATTGGCAGCTCATCAACGTAAATCTTGTTGTGTGCAACCGTTCATTTAGTTGACAGTTCTGTTTGTGCCGATAATAGCGAGAGACTTCTAGTTTGCTTTCTTCATTTCGCCATTTTGTATTTAAAATCTAATAAATCCCCATGGGGGGGGGGGGGGGGGGGGGTCTACATTTTATAGCGCGCGCCCGCGTTTAACTCATACCATCCTCGACATCCTTGAACGGCAGGTGTTAGTAACCACGTGTGCCTTCATGGAAGGAAAATTCTTTTTTGTTGCCACTCTCATAGTAACCAGCTGGATGTCTTAACTTCGCAAAGTGCCACTTTCGCGTTTAAAGCTGGAAAAGAGAAAGTCCAAGGTTCTTGTGGATACAGCCGGGATACAGTGGGGATCACAGAATCTGCACAGAACTGACAAACGCACTGTGCATGCGCGGCCGCGCAGCCAAACTTTTCCCCGCGGAAACTGGCGCGGGTGTTCGCGCCACTGAATCCCTTTGCATTTTTGAATTAGGTACGAAACACAACTTCCGGCGGGATTTTTAAAAAAAGTTAAGACGCAGAAGCAAAAGTTAAGCCACAAATTTTTAGAGTTTGCAGTTCAATAGTTTTTCTCTTCCTGAACTTTTGCACCTACCACTTTCCTCCTTGCACCCGTGGTGAAAATTGCAAATGAATTCGTCCTTGTTGGAGTGTTTTCATCGCCATAGCGGCCGTGGTACTGCTGCGTTCCGTGAAAGTCGTAGATGGTATAAAAGGACAATATACTCAAGGTGAAAGGACCGGTCAAGCAGAGCAATGAAAAGGAAAGTTCTACTCCTTGTCAGAAGGACTGGCGAAAGGTTCTGGGCTCCGAGAAAATAATCCAGTTTGCCGTCACCACTGGGACGAATTACGACGGAGGGATACTCGTTGCTCTTGTCCCAGAGAGGATGAAACCCACCCACTGTACAGATCTCCTGCTCTTCGAGCAACTCACCAGGTGAGCCGAGCTCTCGGGCTTTATTGCAAAAATGTAAACTTTCGAAGGTTATTTTGAATTAAAACATTGACCTCAGTGCCTCTGAACAAGATAAACAAGCGGACGGACTGATGACGTCACCAACATGCGCAATGCGTTTGTCAGCTCTGTCCGGTGAAATTAGACGAGCGGGAACTGGAGTTGAAATACCGGGAGGACTGGAGCCCAATTCCTGGTGTCCAGTCCTTTCTCATTTGTTGTCCGACATGGCGGCTTGAACTTCATTTTCAGCCATGTTGCCTTCGATCGGTGTTGTAGATACCGGGGACTGCTCCCGAATCCTTATCCCCCTCCTGCGTTGTGCTGGTTTTACCATCACTGGCATATGGGGCACAACGCCGCAGCAAGCCAAGGAAGTGGCCGAGGAATTCGACATTGCATTTTCCACATCAAGAATCGATGACTTACTCCTTCGAGAAGACGTCGACCTTGTGTGTGTGCTTTGCCCGCCACATCAACGGGCAGAAGTCGCTGTCAAGACTCTGTCCATCGGGAAGCACGTCCTGTGCGATGCACCAGCTGGGTTGAGTCTACAGGAAGCGGAAAGAATGGTGAGCGCTGCACGATACTATCCAAAACTTTTGTCGCTTTTGAAGCACGAACTGAGGCTTGTACCAGCTTTTGTAAAAATGAAGAAGCTCTTAGAAGAAGGATTCTGCGGCGAGCCACTGATCTGTGAGTGTAAGGTTGAAATGGGGTCACTGCTGTCCGACAAGTACAACTGGATGTGTGACGAGGCCATGGGAGGGGGACTGTTGACCAACGTTGGAGCACATATCATTGATATTGTGTCATTCTTGACGAATCAGAGAGCAGCTCAGGTGCAGGGCACACTCAAGACATTCGTGACTCAGACAGATGCCATTTCCAATTTCCGTCACATCACTAGTGACGACTTCTGTGCCTTTCAGATGAGGCTGAATGGGGGAGCATTTGCCACAGTCACACTGAACTCACACACTCCTGGGGGCTACTTTCAGAGTGTAGCCATCTTCGGTGCCAAGGGCCATCTCATTGTGAAAAATGGTGACTTGTATGGGAGGAAAAATGAAGAAAAAGAGCAACTGATTCACAGAGAGGCTGCCGGGATCCAGAAAGGCTCAAAATTTCCTCCAAGTATTTTCCTGACTGGACTGGATGCTTGGGTGCAGGAGATAAAGAGAGCATTTGAAGAATCAGTTGATAAAGATGATCGCAGGAATGCTGATTTGCAGCTGATATCAAGTGCAGCCTCATTTGAAGATGGTGAGCTCAATCAATGTACTATTTACTTTATGTGTAGCTGCATGTTGTCAGGTACAATGTAGCTGCACAGAGGGTTTTGAATTCATATAAACTAGGGGTCTAGGGAACAAACAAATCCAAGATGGCTGCCTGCCACTGAAGCAATACAGGTTTCAAGGGTTCATCAGCATTAGTTATTAACCCCAGACAATGTAAATAATGATTAACAGATATCTTGTTTTGACTGATTAACCTTTTAATCTACAGTCTGGATGATCAATTTTATCTTTCACTTTAGAATTAATGCTTAACATATATTTAAATGCATCCATTCCACAGTCAGTGGACATGTCCTTATCTCAGATTAGATGCTTCTTTTACCTCAATTTGCAAACAACTTGAATGCGAGAAAACCT
This sequence comes from Plumapathes pennacea, assembly GCA_964036295.1. Lineage (NCBI taxonomy): Eukaryota > Metazoa > Cnidaria > Anthozoa > Antipatharia > Myriopathidae > Plumapathes > Plumapathes pennacea. The sequence goes on along the minus strand of OZ038463.1, from coordinate 23,374,914 downwards.
ACTGTAGATGTCTAAATTTATCATGGTCAAAACTGGGTGTACCACTTACAGTAATTGCAGTAGAATCCTGAATTTTTGAAAGGAAATGGAATTTAAATGAAAACTGGTTCAAGTTATTGGGAGTTTGGTTAAAGGGTCCAAGGGAACAAGAACTAATTCAAATAATTGACAGTTCAAAAAATTGAGGGTTTGAAAAATTGGGATTTCACTGCAGTTTCAATAGCCTTTTGTTGTCTTTGTTTTATATCAGCTGATCATTATACTTGAATTCTACAGAAGTTAATTCTCACTACACAACTTCTTGAATGGTTGGGAGAATCTGCATTTATGTCAGGTTGGGAAGAAGTCTTAACTTCCCTAAAGATCTTCTTATTTCCCTACCATTTGCAGACTTTGCACACCTTATAAAGAGATACCTGTATATGTACATGCAACATTGTAGAGCCAGAAGCTATTACTGTGTTGTACATATATATAATTATATATTTAGAGGATATTACATGGTGGAGCAAAGATATGAATTTTATTTTGGAGTGGTAAAAACAATTTTTACGAACGAGCACGAGTGAGTAAATATATTGTTTTTACCACTCCAAAATAAAATCCATATCTTCAAGCTGCCATGTAATTTTCATTTTATTATATTGACGTGAGAAAATGCACAACAACTGTGCAAAAGCGGGAAATGATGCCATTGATATCCTCACTAGTAAGGATATTGAAAATACGCCACTTGGGTCCTGGATGAAGTTTCGTATGGATTTTACGCACAGTAAACTTTCCAGTAAAACACTCATGTCTATATAAGAAATAGATATATAAAATGTTTTCTATAAAGCTATAAAAGCTTGCAGGAAGTGATGGGAGCAAGAGAGAAAGTGGCACATGTCTCTCCTCACTTTTTGAGAGCTCCAAATCAGATAATTTGTATTTCATTTTGAATAGAACTGATGCATTTGTGAAATGGCTTCTATAGATACACAGTAATATGATCAATCCTTTTCAACATCTGATGCTTATTAAGACATTTTTAATAATGATTGTGTAATCTCTCTATAGGGTTGTACACTCGTGCAGTTCTGGATGCCATCATTGCCTCCAGCAAGAATGGTCCATGGGTCAAAGTTGAGATCCCACAGGTGGAGGAATCTGAGCCTAGCCAACCTTCTCCAGATGCAGAGGAAAAAGCAAGATCCCCAATACATGAAGACAGAAAAGATCAGGAGAACACCATCATTGACCTGTACAAGTATTGGTTTTCAACTTAAATGTTCTTTTTGCTTCTCTAACAAAGATTTACCATTAGCATGGAGTGTGGAGAACTTGGTATTTGATAGCTTCTGTGGATGAAAGGTGATGGCACTATAAATTCTTGCTAATCATTTATTTATTTTCCTCTTGAAGAGTTGGGAGAATTATTTTTATGAGTTCAGGAGTGAAAGGGTTGAATGTTCTCTATCAATATTCCTCACTAGTAGAGAGATACTACTGTATGTGTACTCTGTTCACTCATGTATTGGCAGTGCTTTACATTAACCCTTTCACTCCCAAGCTCAAAATACAGATTCTCCCAACCTTATCAGAAGGAATTGTATGAGCAATGTAGTGAGAATTGATAGTTTAATCAGCTTTCATCTAAACAAGGTATCAAAAGCTACAGTAAGTTCTCCTTACAGTATGATATATCTCTGATGAGAAACTGAAGGAGAAAACTGAAGTTGAACACTCTTGGGAGTGAAAGGGTTAAGGGTTTAGGTTGGTTGCCCCTGGGATTGTACTGTAGGCAATTGGATGTTTCATAATTTCTGGTTTCCCGGCCCTGAAGTTACATGCTGACCAAATGTTTTGGTTGCCCCAGGCACAGTGGGTAATTAATTTTTCCTTTTAACTTGTGAATGTGAAGCAATAAAGAAGTTATTGTGAGTGGGGCAAATTTCACTCACTCTGTCAGTCATTTTGGTTCCGCTGACCAGTGCAGGCCTTGCCAAGCAAAATGGCAGCCAGTAACAACTGAGAATACTCGACCACTGAAACAGAGGCAAGGATGTTGAGAATCACAAAAGCGATGAACTAATCTTTCACGTTTGGAGTCCTTTGCTTCTCAAGGCACATGTTCTCCAAAATTAAAGCCAAGCTGCGGACTTCACCTGGATTTTACATTTTGATTGATCAAAAGCTTTTTAGAGCCTTTGAATCGAGGTTATGCTAAAGTAACAGCCTAATAACTTGTATGGCTTCAATGTTTTATTTTCCAATGCTATATACAGAGAATATATCTATAGCATTTCTCATTCATGAGTTGGCTCACAGGAGCCTTTGATTTTAGTTTTTCTTAATTTTTGGAATTCCAAAACCCTGACCATTTGGGTGAGAGAACCTTTGTGAATATTATATACTTGTACAGCTGTACAGAGAACTTGATTTCATCTCTCGCTCAAGTGAAAGCTGATTAACAATCAATTCTCACTATAGTTTGTACCACTGATTCATTTTCTTCTTGATTACCGTAGCTGCAATGATTGTGAGCTGAACATTGCATTGCTTTTTAATGTTTACCATTCAGACAGGTTCGAGCGATAATACTTAAAATTGGAGTCACTGTCCACAATAAATTTAATATTTAGTCTGAAAGAGAACACTGATTTGAGTTATTTCCTATCCGACTCCCTTAGTAACGTGCAAACGCCACAGTTCTTTTAGAAATTGGAAATGAGTTTAAAAAGAGAATTTGTGCTGTCAGGTGACTGGATGTCGGGCTGATGCTTCTGCATGTTCAAAAAATGGGGAGATTTTTATGTCGATCGATCGGCAATTCGTTGAGTAATCCCGGGTGGGGCACTCCCAAACATTTAGTATGGGGGTGTGCCGCTGAGTTCCTGTGACCTTGACCCTGTTCCAAAGTAAAGAAAGGCAATTTTGCCACCCTGTTCCAGACTAGAGGCGACTCCACAAATCGGAAATGGCGTGCTTGAATAAACATGTGGCGTTGTGTGATTTAAAGCAACAGTTCAGAGCTGTTTTGCAGCGACAGACTCTACTATAAATCATTAAGGATTCTGGCAGGAAGAAATATCAACCTCGCTCCAGAGCCAGGCTGAACGAAAAATATATCCTGTTCCAGAGAGAAACGGTGATTTGTATACCCTGTTCCAGAGTCGGAGAGGTGAAAAGTATACCCTTTTGAGCGGAACATCCCCGTAAAGCCCATATGTGGGAGTGCCCCCCCCCCCCCCCCCCCCCCGGGCGAGTGATATGGTTGAGTGGTACACGCACTACAGAGAAATTTGTACTTTGACACTGGAAACTGCATTCGAGATACTCGAAATGGACTTCAAAAAGGAAAAAAGGAAGAAAGAATTAAAAAAAAAAAAAAAAGAAAAAATTTCCAATCACCATGTTTTACGGGGGTCCCGCTAGTCTATATAATAATACGCTAACTCACTTCCGTCCGTCCGTCTGTAACGCTCTTTCCCAGGCTTCCTCATCATAACAAAATCCAAGATGGCCACCACATTGAGTGAAATTGGCCGTGTATGCCGACCACAGTTCTTTTAGAAATCGGGAATGAGTTTAAAAAGAGAATTTGTGCTGTCAGGTGACTAGATGTTGGGCTGATGCTGCCGCATTATCGAAAAACGGGGAGATTTTCATGTGGATCGATCGGCAATTCGTCAAGTGGTACTGTCGAGTGTTGTCGAGTGGTACACGCACTACAGAGAAGTTTGTACTTTGACAATGGAAACTGCGTTCGAGATGCTCGAAATGGACTTCAAAAAGCAAAAAGAAAGAAAGAAAGAAAAAAATACATAAAATAAAATCCGATCACCGTATTTACGGGATCCCGCTAGTATAAAAATAGTGCTTCGCTTGTGCGCTCTGGGCCTCTGACACTCAAACTATTAAAAGGCCAGGCCCCCTAAAACTATATTTCCGTCTTGAATTGGATTGGGGTTGAAGGCATATTGAATCCGCACTCCGAGGATGGTACGCACCCCTCCCCCAACTCAAACCGGCGCTTGATCAACCTCGTTCCCAGGGCCTTCTTCTTTTTGTTTTGAGAACAAAAGGAAAGGGCCCTGGGGTCGAGGCTGGGCTGATCACTGAGCCGAGAAGCCCTGGGAAGAGGTGGCGTGGATTTGCCAAGCAGCGCGGGTGTTGACACCTTTACAACTCTGAGGTTTTCTGCTTCTTTACGATCACAGAACGACGAAAACGATGGGAACACCAGCTAACCGGTAAGCCTTATGTGTAAGGAAACAGTGTAGTAGGTTTTTACCTCAATCAAAAGTCAATTTTCGCTGGCATCTTATGGCGAACGTACGAACGCTTTTGACGAAGTTCGAACCATGTGCTTACTTGGATTGACGTATTTGTGCGTATTTCTCTTTTCCGTCCGCAATTTGGCGCACTGGCTGCATATTCAACCTCCAACACGGCTCTGTTTCGAGGATAGTTTACTTGTTGTGAAATGTATGAAATTTGACCCTATGGCGTGTTTTAATTCGCAGTTGCTATTCGTACTGCACCCGTATGGCGACTTGTATTTCCTATTCGTACGGGAGTCCGGTATTTTTGTCGAATTTCTATTGAACTAACTTATTCTTGCCGCTCCAAAGTAAGATAGGTTTGTTTAGATGTATTAAGCGATTCCAATGAGCGCCGTTTATTTGAGTCAGGCGAATTTGCTCAGTCTCTACATATGTATGGGTCAATTCCATCTGCGATCATCCCCCCCCCCCCCCCCCCCCGGGCAGACCCCCGGGCATTTGACTTTTTTGAAAATCTTTGGTCAAACGGCCGGCTGTGCGGGCAAAAATCACGGTCAAATGCCCCGCTGGTCGGGCTCTAAAGCGTTGAATTTCCCATTCTCCAAACGAGGGATTTTTCAATTATTGTTCAAAATAAAATGCGACAGAAGTATTCATCACGACAGAAGGCCGCCACATCTATATTTCAAATTTTAAGTGGCCACTATCAAAAGCCAGCAAATACGCTAAAACAAAGACAAAGTATTCTTTGATACTTGTATATAGCTCTGCCAGACTGAGTGGCCGTTTAGTGAAGGTTCTTTAATCCACACGAACATGTTTTTTGAAGCATCAAAAATGCCAAATGCCCAGCTATGTGGAGCGGAACTGGAGTCAAATGCCCGGGGTAAGCCCGGGGGGATGATTGCAGATGGAATTAACCCATACAATACTATGCGAACGCATATGGCGACTTGTATTTGCTATTCGTACTGGAGTCCGGTATTTTTGTTGAATTTCTATTGAACTAACTTATTCTTGCCGCTCCAAAGTAAGATATGTTTGTTTAGATGTATTAAGAGATTCCAGTGAGCGCCGTTTATTTGAGTCAGAGGAATTTGCTCAGTCTCTACATACTATGCAAACGACTGCCTTCACGACACTTAGAATTTTTACCGAGCGGGACCCGTACAGTGACTTGTATTTGCTATTCGTACGAGATTCTGTTGCATGAATGTCATACAACTCTCGTTCAAAACAATGGGCTAATACGAGACAAAGAATTGCTAACAACTTTTAATCAATTTTTTAAACAACAAAATTACTGCAACATACAGTTAATGAATCGGACAATATTGTGAACACTGTGGTTGGCTTGTTGAGTGTCCGCTTGGCACTGTCGTCAAGCTTGGTAACTTGGTAACAAAACTAACAACAATAACATCCAATATAAAAGTGCTCATTGGAAATCCAAAATTTTGAAAGGAATTCTCATTTCTTGTCATACACCAAAAGTTTAACTTAATAAATATGATAAAAATTAACTTCTTATACAGCTTCTGCATACCCAGGTCTTTGCCTTGGGAGCTGCTGATTTGCCAAGACATGCACCATGAAACCATTCCAGACAAACATCACACCCTATTTGTAGGCCATGTTTCTTAACTTGCCATATGCCTTACAACCCCAAATGTTTTCTTTCTCTACTTCTGTCAGTAATTTGTGAAATATTTTTTCACCTGGGACATATTAATAGATTCATCCAAGATCTTTTTGGGAATTTTCTCCACTCTCTTTTCAAGTTCATCCTCAGTTATTAGTTTGTCACAATCAAGAGCATTTTTAATAACGTCCTTGGTAGTCACCAAACCTAGCATGTCTGAAAAACAAAAACAAGAACAAAAACAAAACAAAACAAAAAAAACAGCAATTATTGATTTTGTCAGGAGTGTAAATGGGTCATTCCACAGTGCTTCTCTGTAGGAGATTTATTGATGAACAGAGTAGGTCTCTTCCGCTTTTGCATTTTGTTTTCTCTTTTCCTCTTGTTCGGCAATCCAATCACTGTTACAGTGTAGGTCAGCGCCCTTTGGTCTCCCATGTCAAAGCATTTTTGGCGGCATTTTGATTTCAGATAGTTCAACTGAATAAAAACAAAAGCAAAAAATCAACATTAGAGAGCTAAACAACAATTTGTGTTCATGGTGTACAAGGGTTCTCACTGGATTTACACAAAACTATAGACTAAGATTGATAAACAGTGTCGAATGCCAACAAGATTTAGGAAATAAGGACATTGTGTAAAAACAGTATAACTATGGTCTTTCAGTCCTATTTTGTAATTTCACCTGTAACTGCAGGTTTTGGAGGCCCACACTCTGCATTTTTCACATTTTCTGGTTTAGTAATGTCATCTGTCATTTGCATCTTTTGATCATTATTTTCAATAATGATTGGACTGCACTCCAGATCTTCATCCAGTGTTTCATTTGAAGAGTCAAATTGGACTTTCCTTCCTTACTGCCATGCTCCAAGAATATCTTGCAGTGTGGCAATTCCAGAATTGTTCTCTTGAGGCTACACCAAACACTTTACGATATTTTTCATGCTGGGAAAGAACTTTCTTTTCACATGGCTTGCTTCCCTTAACAGTAATAGAAACAGCATCATCCACATCATCATATTGATGGGGGGCTTCCTTTGTGGTATTCTTGGCTGGTTTGAATATTCGATGAGAGCTTAAATAGTACTCCTTAGACCACCTTCTGTCACAAAGGCTGTCAGCATACTGGGGTTGGCTAAGTTTTTTTCTTAGAGCAAAGATATGCCGACAAGGTAGTTTCATTGATGAAGCAAAGTCACATTGGCAATTGCCAATAGAGACAGTCAAAATCCCCTTATTTGTATTTACAGTGTGTGCACCAGGGGTAGATGTTGGTTGTTCAAACTTCCCAACTTTACTTGCAAGTGATACCTGATTCATGACTTGCTTGAAAGCAAATGGTGTCAAGTAATCAAAAAGAATCCTGCTCAGCAGGCCCAAGGTCATGAAGGTTGACAGGTCTTTTCTGGAAGATGGCTGTCACCTGGTGGTTTCTTTCCATTCTCAGTGAAGACAGGCAGTTTTGAAGGCGTTCATGGAATTCCAGTAGCTAGGCATGCCTGGAAAGTACAGCTTTGAATTTCTGATTAATACTTTCTAGGTGATTGTTGGTAGAATTTAAAAAGTTGGGCCAGCCTTGTAGTAGCTTCAATACTGGTCACTCACATCGACTCTGTTCATACCGTCATTGTAAGATGCCACAATTGCTGGCTTCTGTTGCTGCTTCTCGTTGACCACTGTTGCATATTTGACTTCGGCGACACCTTCCACTACAGTGTGAATTTCTGCAGATGGCTGAGTATTTGTTGACAGGAAATTCACCACACATTTATCTCGCCAAACTGTGGCTACAAGGTTGCTATCCTGCCTGGTTCTGACTTCTCCCGGGACCAGTTTCACATGCTTTAGGAAATTCCTTGCAGTTCGGTTGGGTGGTGGGACAGGCACAGGTGTCTCCGCTCAAAAGATGCTTCAAAAGATGTGCTGAGGAAAAGAAGTTGTTGAAGAAAAAGTGTAGCAGTCCAAATATGGCTCTCCAAGAGACCAGACCACGTGGTGACATAAGCCCTTCTCCAGAAACAACTCGTTGTTGACCCGATTCTTGCCGAGGTAAACACTGAATCTCGACGTGCATGGCTGAGTTCTTCATGGTCAGATTCTTCATCGCTGCTACTCTCTTTGTCATTTTCGTCCGGTATGTCAAGTTTAGAGTCTGTATCATGGTTGACTTTGAAGCCCAAGAACTCTTTGTCATCAGAGTCGCCAAACAAGTCTCTCCACTCTTGCATCGTGCCCACAGGAGTGATACCAGCATCGTTGGCAGCTTCAGCCATGAAGCAGATGTTTCTTTCTCAAATACTGATGAGTTGATCAGATGAAAAAATTGAGAAAAATGTAGAATGTGTTCGAAAATCGCGAATTTGTTGTCAGTGGAAAGCTGAGCAACACAAGAATTTGGCCAACATCCAGGACATCTTGTGCACGAGGTTATCCAGTCAAAGCCTTCTATGTTTTTGCGGGCACATGAGGACGCATTGAATTTTCACAGCAGTTTTTCATGCTGGTGCAATGGGTACTAATGGGCTTATCAAGTTCACTCTTTAAATCAAAGTCCACCCGAGCTTTGTGCCTCTCACTGTTTGAATTCCATGTGACAATATTGTAAAGTACTGTCATAAACGTTCTCCATAACTTTATGCACTTCCTTAATGCTTTTGAAGCAACAATTTCCATCCCCTGGCACACTGCCTAATTCCTATCCAACTGCAGACAAATTTCGCTTGTAACATTCAGTGTTCAATTCCATTTCTAGCTGAACATCACTATCACACGATCTAGGATGGATGACACTAACATCCAAAAATGGAAGTCAAAAACATTAAAGCCTCTGGTTTTACACTGCTTTTCATGGAAGATGGGGCTTTAATGAGGTTCAAAACAATACACATTTAGTTTCTAACCTGGCTGGTCACAAGTGGCCTATTAATTGGGGACACTAACAAAAGCATTAAAAGAAATGAATACCGTTACTAATTGTTACATAATTATTTATTTACATATTTTATTTTGACAATGAATAATAACTAATTCTAATTTATAGAGTTACAACTCTTGATTTAAAATACAAATATCAAATATATGATTTAAATTGTAACCAACTTCTAAAATGTAGATTTAAGGTGCAATAACTAAGAAGATTCAGGAGTTACAACACAACAGTGCAACTATCAGTTACTAAAACAGTCAGGTCCCGTTTTAATACTGGACTTGTATATGCTCTTAGAGGCTTTGTCCTTACTCTGTAGTTTTGGCCACATAGATGCCCTAAAGAATCTTGGTGTTTCCCGAACCTGACTGTGTTATACGTCTGAATAAAAAAGTTAGTTCCTGAGGTTACCTAGAGGGTGAGTTTAACCTTGGACACAAGGACCACAAAGTCCTGGCATAGTATAATTTTGCTAGTGCAAGTACCTTAATCTTTGTTTAGTGTGAAGCGAATCTTTCTCTAAGGACTGCTTTTAGTGGTTGGTCATGTTTTGTGTCAGTTTCTCCTTCCTGGAGGTTTCTCATCCTCTTTTGAAAAACCTTTTAAATTGGTGTGATTGCAAGTGAGGTGCACAGGTACCTGTATCCTAAATAGCTTGTTGGAAGTAGTCAGTCTGGCTTTCTTATCCGGGGTACTCTGCCAATGTTTGACATTCAATTTGGAAAACCAGTTAGCATTTCTCATATGGTTGTTTCACTACAGCAACAATTGAGCTAAGTTTTTTTTTGGCATTTCTACTTTGTGGCTGAAACCTTTGCCCCGGGCAATTTTTGTTGCCAAGCATGGTTGGTTAACTCCTTTTTAATGAGCTGGATTTTGGTTTAAGGATCTGCTCTGACAATTCTTCTGGTTGAATCTGGCGTTGTTGTGGACAATTCTGATATTGCTGTAGATGACTTTGGCGTTAATTTCTCTCAGTCTTCCTGAAGTTGCCACTAACAAGCGAGACTTTTCTTTGTTGGTTGTTGCTGACATTTGTTTGGGTATTCTTGAATCTCTTTGGATAATGCCTTGTATTGATTTTTCCGAGGGGACAAAGGTCTACCGAATCCATTCATTATGCAGTCTTCATTAATTTTTTGTTCACGCTTCGTAACATGAAACTTCTCTCTAGTCATTCTCAGTTTGCGTACACTGTATGCACCACTAATGATTTTGCGTACAGCCAGTTTTTTTGGATACTGTACACAGAAATTTGCATTAACGTGACTGCTGTGCAAGGTAAAATTGATTCACAGATGTTTTCAGCCCATCCTGGCCAGCATTGAATCTACCCCTGCTTCTTTAGGCAGTCACTCTTGGCACTTATGATTAATGATAATACAACATCTGTGCATCTGCCCATTCTGGCCAACACAAATCTTCATTACAACAGAAAACACTTGTCATGCTAATTGCAGGTCCTTAGCCTGATGGTGTACTGGCTAAACAATATGTATGCATACTAGGTCATGTCTCTAATATCTAAGTGAAGTGTATGTTATATGTGTACTTACATTATAATAATAATGTTTATTATTAATGTAATTACATTTTATCATCAGACTTAAATGTGTTGTGCACAACTGCCCTTCAAACAGCACAATGAGCTTATGAGGGCGAGAAATCTAGCTGTAGTGAGAAATCGGCTAGCTGTCAAACAAGCTGATAATGCCACAACCGAAAAAGTGTTCTTTCTTTGAATGACATTGACAAAAAATAGGATGGTCACTCTGGCACTAAAAGTGTGGTTTGAGCTTGGCAGGTCTACACGTCTGGTTGCTACAACTGTTAGCGAAATTGGTAAACACAACCAATATTGTTTGCACCTGCCCAGTTAAGTGTGAAACTATCTACAATGGGTTGCAAAAATAGAGTTAAACTTTGGTGGTTTGGGGACATCTGCATCAAAATTTGAGCATCATCGATGCTCACATCCACTACAAACCAAAATAATTATCTCCACCACTTCTTTGCATGGCGAGAAGTGTCAGTACTGCCACATCTGGTTGCTTTTGTTGACGCTGCCCATGTTGTTGTAAAGTGCGACAACGGGTAGGGAAGGACTTCGATGAAGCTGCCGTCTCTGCTTTTTTCGGACAGTTTCATCCCCAGTGACTTGGCACTGTGTGCTTATGAAGGCTACATTCTTCTTGTCTTTCCAAACTGTAGCAACGACGTTTCCTTTGCGGCGAAAAATTGATTCTCTGCGATGGAGTACTTTCACAGCGGCGTTGTTTGGTTTCAACTCCGAAGGAAAGACTTTTCGATTTGAACACGTTGTTCCACACAAGTACAGTTTGTCAACAAGCAAATCTTTTGCAAGCTAAAAAAAAATTATCTCAAAAGATGTGATGATTCTTCCCGACAAGAGCTTGTGTTAGGTCATGGACCAGTCAGTATCCGAGTCCATGCTCTGGCTGACCGTTGACGTGTTGTCTAGTGTAGATTTGCATCTCGCACGCAAAACCATTAGTCGCATCTGCTTGAACCCACACCTTGATGCCTCGCTTTACTGGCTTCATGGGCATATATTGCTTAAATCCAAGTTTGCCCTTGTACTTCACCATACCTTCGTTAATGCTTGTATTTTTTGATGGGTTGTACTCCTCGATGAAAGTGAGGAAGAACATTCAACAATGGTTGCACCTTGAAAAGCTTGTTGTAGGCAGGATCGGTGTGGTGCAACATTCTCCCGATCGTTCAGATGAAGATACTGGCAGATCTTTTCAAAGTGATTTCTTGGCATGACCTTCTAGACTGATGGTACTCCTAGTAAGGGATTCGAAGAGGAGTAGTGCCTTGTTTCTGGCAGAGACTTGATCCCAAACAGAATGTTCAGTCTGATGAATGCAAGCATTTCTTCGCACGTTTCGTATCACATTGCATCGGGGCTGGTTTGAATGCACTGACGTGCATACCTGTTGGTTTCCTCGACCATTCTTTTGAATAGTTTCTCAGGAAACAGCAGAAGAAAGAAATCTAGTGCTGTTTGAAGTTATCAACGTGCACTGGCGAGTAGTCCGTGTTCCATGGTTCTTTGACCTCCTCGTCACCTTCGCTCGACTCATTGCTTTCTCCAGAATCAGAAGAAATATCCAATTCTTGGTCTGCAATGTTACAAACCACCCTTGCCTGCTGCACATCACTCTCATCAAAGCCTAAAAACTCTTCCTCTTCGCTATCTGACTCCATAAACAGGTTTTCCATCACTGATTTTCAGTTCTGAATTTCTCAAAATATTTGTATCAGAAAACCCCATGCTTGCGGTGTCAAATGAAAGCTGTGCATGTTTTCTATTGGTTGAAAAGCAAAGAGAGTCATTTCCCTTTGTATTAAACGAATTCTGATTGGTAGAATTAGATGCACTTTCAGAGTGCCATTTGGCACTCTTGAGATTTTGGCATGGTTATGCAAGAGTGCCATATGGCACTCTTGGGAGTGAAAGGGTTAAACTGTTTTTCAATCCTGATGATCAGATTGAGTGCATTTTTACTTAAAGCGAAAGGAACAAACGCGAAATTTATCATTTTTTAAAGAGTCTCAACAATTTTGCAACTCACTGTACACCTGATTTGCTGGGACAGAAGTTTTTCAAATTATATTGATCTAGTTGTTTGTCAGTGGCAAACCACTAAACGTGGGGCCATCTTGTTTCTTCCACTTTGCCCCTGAGCACATACTGCAAGCCTTCTTACTACCCCGAAACTTTGCCAAATGGTGACCTGTGTTTTCACTGGTCCTTGCAGTCTTTGCATTGAGCTGAGCCAGTAGAAGCTCTCTTGTAGCCGCTGTAGGCAGCTATCAGCTCGTAAATCAATTTCAAGCAATGCATGTGTTGGTGAACTTTGGTGCTGTGCTTGAGCTTCCATAGGTTGAACTCATTCACATTGTACAGGTCCACAAAAAACCAAAACAGATGTTTCCACTACTTAAGGTACCTTGCAGCCATATAGTAGCTAAGTTTGGCTCCCTAAGAGCCCAGACAATGTGGTGGCCCAAGCCTTTGTACAGAAACAATTTTCTGTTGACGAAATATGGCCAAGAAGTTCAAATGACTTGAGTTTTACCTTCAAATGGGAATTTAACCATGGATGAGTGGCTTAAATACAGGTAGTGAACTACAGTGGTATCCCAGTAACTAGTATCCAAGATAACTTGAACCAAACGTCGTTTCTCTTTGATTTGCTAACACTGTGATTTTATTGCTCGCGGACAGCGCAGCTACGGCGAGCTTAAAAATGGAGGCTTTTTTTGTTTTCCTTTTTCTGGGTCGAGAATCAGCACACGGTGATTGGTTCATATTATCACGTGATATGCGATGACGTAAATTGCCGCCCGGTTGGCTCAGTTGGTTGAGTGCTGGTCTTTCGTGCGGGATGTCGCGGGTTTGAACCCCGGCCGGACCAGCACTCGGGGTCTTACAATAACCAAGGAGAAGATGCTGCCTTTGTTTTTATCAGCAAATGGTAAGATCTTCACGTGGCTCGGATGACCACATAAAATGGCGGTACTGTCTCCCTATACTTCTATACTTGATTACAGGGGGACGTAAAAGAACCACTGAGGACGTAAACAAATTTCTGGCAGTGACCACTCTCAGTGCCTGTACTCCACAGTAATGTGGCGAAGCCAAATTGTTGCTAAAAAGCCCCTTAAGGGGAGCATCAATAAAAATATGTATGTAATGTATGTAATTGACTTTGCTAAACAACTCGAGATGTGGCCAGTGAATATTGCTCGTTACTTGTGTGTAAAAGTTAACTGCATCCTATCCAAACTCAAAACCATTGGGCTCTGTGGAACATGTACGGATAAACTGGATTTTAGGGAATGATTATGGCTTGTGTTCTTAAGTTCACCGCTGAAGCTTTGAGAATAGCCGTAAACAAATGTTTGATGGATACCGCTCGGGGATTGCAAATTTCTCTGTCGCCACTAAAAATTTAATCCTGACGAAACTTTCTGTGGTGGCACGAAATACTTCTGGGAAGATAACAGGCCGAAAACGGAAACCAAAGCTACGATGAGCTTTAGCCGCAAAACAATGATGATTTATGCTTTACTCTGTGCATGACACCTGTTGCCTCATAACATTCTGCTTATCGTACATTGCCTGTTGAAATGTTTCTTTCATTCGATCATGTAGCCTTTGTTTCGCAATGGTCATTGTATACCAGATATGAAAAATACACCGAAATAGTCCTGAGCATTGAGTTTGCAGTCACAAATGACTGTGAACAAAACTGCAATAATAATGTAAAACAATTATTGTCGTGTTATATTCCTCGCTTTCAATTTTATATTTGTTACAGAACACAAATACTCGAAAGCCTGATAGAAGAAACGTATTCAGTTAATAAAAGAAAACACAAAAGTATTGAAGCGAAGGCTGGATTAATTGTGGCCTCTGGTTAGAAATAAGAGTCGAGGTCAAACTGTCAAAAATCGATTGCGCATAAAAAGATATGTAACGCATTCTCAAAATTCAGGGTCGCTCTCCTTTAAGAAGCAAGTGTATGAGTGTTGTAATGATAATTTATAGTTTAATCAGGTTTCATTTGAGCAAGGTGTCAACAGCCAAGTTCTCTATACTGTGATATTTTTCTGGTGAGAAACTGGAAGTCTCTCTTGGGAGTTCCACTCTTGTCCCTACTTTCCATTTTAGTATATTCTGGTCTCGACGCAACTCACGCCGCGAGCTCACTGGTGACGCCAGTCTAGTTAATTCATCTACTGGTAACCCAATCAGGTCATGGGAAATGTTTGTCATAATACTGTCACACCTTCAAAGAAGACACGGCAAATTACTCACCATTGCACTCTGGAATAGCACACGTAGAAGTCGTTTTTACAACATCTACCATCTCCATAATCTGACTAGACTCACAAACTAGAAATTGGCACTCGACTTCCACCTCTACTTTAAAGTCATTCTTACGTCGATGCCACACTCGTCTTCCTTCTCCTTTTCATCCAAAGAAATTTCACTGCTGGTGCGGCATTCCTATTGTTGTAGCGACACCTCAATAGGAATCGGCAACAAGTCTCCACTCTTGCATCGTGCCCACAGGAGTGATACCAGCATCGTTGGCAGCTTCAGCCATGAGGCAGATGTTTCTTTCTCAAATACTGATGAGTTGATCAGATGAAAAAAATCGAGAAAAATGTAGAATGTGTTCGAAAATCGCGAATTTGTTGTCAGTGGAAAGCTGAGAAACACGAGAATTTGGCCAACATCCAGGACATCTTGTGCACGAGGTTATCCAGTCAAAGCCTTCTATGTTTTTGCGGGCACATGAGGACACATTGAATTTTCACAGCAGTTTTTCATGTGGGTGCATCGGGTACTAATGGGCTTATCAAGTTTACTCTTTAAATCAAAGTCCACCCGAGCTTTGTGCCTCTCACTGTTTGAATTCCATGTGACAATATTGTAAAGTACTGTCATAAACGTTCTCCATAACTTCATGCACTTCCTTAATGCTTTTGAAGCAACAATTTCCATCCCCTGGCACACTGCCTAATTCCTATCCAACTGCAGACAAATTTCGCTTGTAACATTCAGTGTTCAATTCCATTTCTAGCTGAACATCACTATCACACGATCTAGGATGGATGACACTAACATCCAAAAATGGAAGTCAAAAACATTAAAGCCTCTGGTTTTACACTGCTTTTCATGGAAGATGGGGCTTTAATGAGGTTCAAAACAATACACATTTAGTTTCTAACCTGGCTGGTCACAAGTGGCCTATTAATTGGGGACACTAACAAAAGCATTAAAAGAAATGAATACCGTTACTAATTGTTACATAATTATTTATTTACATATTTTATTTTGACAATGAATAATACCTAATTCTAATTTATAGAGTTACAACTCTTGATTTAAAATACAAATATCAAATATATGATTTAAATTGTAACCAACTTCTAAAATGTAGTTTTAAGGTGCAATAACTAAGAAGATTCAGGAGTTACAACACAACAGTGCAACTATCAGTTACTAAAACAGTCAGGTCCCGCTTTAATACTGGACTTGAATGTCTCAAAATAAATAACTGTTTGAGTGGTTGAATTGAGCTGCTCACATGTATAAATTTACTTGATTTACAATCTCTTGCATGATAAGTGATCACTTCCACTCTTTATATTAAATTGGGCTACCAAATTGAAATTAGCCAATTTGCAGATATGTCAAAAGAATGTATGGCCTGGTTATTTACAAAAATCCCAATTTGTGTCCTAAATATTTACAAAAGTCCATGTTTGTGGCCTAATTATTTACAAAAATCCCAATCCTTTCACAATAAGCTGTCCACACTGACAAAATAAACTGTTGTCTACAAGCACAC
The DNA here is from genome assembly GCA_964036295.1 of Plumapathes pennacea. Classification (NCBI taxonomy): domain Eukaryota; kingdom Metazoa; phylum Cnidaria; class Anthozoa; order Antipatharia; family Myriopathidae; genus Plumapathes; species Plumapathes pennacea. The sequence goes on along the minus strand of OZ038463.1, from coordinate 23,358,681 downwards.
TCTGCTATTGAACTTTGAACCTAAGTTTGAGACTTCAGTAAGTATCTCGTGTTCATGGTCTATAAAACCTTGACCTGTCTCCATATCAGTTCAGCCTTACTTGGGGCTGGTTCAGTTGCAATATTCTTTGGCAAGTTTACCTCAACTGGCTCAGAACCTGCTGCACCATTCTCGCACCTCTGCAGTGCATCCCTTTGCATCTCGGGCAAAAAATCATAAGTTTTCTTCACCTTGATAGGCTTTACAACCCAACGCTTGTGTGTCTTTGGAAAGCACTGCCAGTACCTTGCAGCCCCTGCATCTGTTCCTTTGTTGACAACTGCCTGTCCCCTTCCCACATTCTCGTTGTTGTCCATGGCAGTAAGCTGGGTTCTGGCTACCATGCCTTTGTAAGAGAAGTGCTCTCTCTTTGGGCAATACTTGAGCAGCATAGAGTGATACACTTCAAGCGCACCAGTATGGCAAAACTCAGTAAGCTTAGCCATATCTTTAAGCAACTTTGGAAACTGGACTTCTTCCTCCAATGCATGAAATGCTGACGACGTTCCTGACTGAAGCCAGTGGGTTTTTCTTGTCACCGAGTGAGAACTGGGTGGCAGCACTTGTGGAATACTTCACCATCTCTCCAGGAATGCTTGTTAGCAACATGGTGCAGTATGGACAGCCATTTCTCCCTCAGGAGTTGTACATTTCCTTCACATGTTGCTGCACACCACCAGAGATGATTGGATACTGACTGGATCCAGGGAGCAAGATCCTCATTTCCCTTTAATTTGGCTTTGTTGTTGAGCTTCTTAACAACAGACTTGGCAAGATGCCACACATCATACTGATGTTTGATGTTCCTGTGGTTCTTGTCCATGGTGCTGCTGATGGAAATGTGGTGGTCTGTTGAGATATGGGATATTGCTACCCCATCACCTTCCAGGGAAGTAAGGCACCTCTCGAACTCCTCTCGTTCCATTGCATTGGAGGAAGTTACCTCGCTGACCTGCACCACAGAAAAAGCCACAACCTTTCCTGTGCTGTCGTCCATGAGGGTGTAAGTGCCATATTTTGCATTATGCCCAGGACTATCACAACGTCCATCTCCATTCAAGTTGACAGTATTTTCCTGATAAAGTCCCTCGACCAATGCTCTCCTTTCAGTTTCCCATTTATTGTTGATTACAGGAAAGAGATAGGTGTCTTGGAACCTGTAGAAGACATTTTCACTGAATATTTTCAGGCCCAAACAGGAAGCAAAGTTGTTGATTGCTGCAAAAGTGTTCCCAGTGAACAGGATAGATGAGGCCATCAACAAATTACCTACTGGGGTACTCCTTATGATTGGCTGTGAGTTCCACAAGATATCATGTCCTTTAAGAGAACTCAACTTTACAGCCAGCAAACTTCCACATGTCTTCCAGGTGCTATCAGTGAAAGGTGCACCACAAAATGGGCAGTGTCTCAACAGTTCTATTAGACATAAACCAAAAACCAAATACTTGTCATCATCTTCAGGTCTTACATGTGGTTTCTCGCAATCCATGTCATCATCACTAGATGATTGGTGATCGTCAGTTGGGCAGACATACTCGTCACTATCGTCATCAGCACTCTCACCTTCATCTGTGGCCTCATCACTTGAATCATGCCTGCCCCCATGAATGTGACTGCTCTCAGAATTATCAAACTCAGGCACAAGGACACTTGGCTTTTTGCCTTCAGTGGGTAGAATCACAGCTTTTGCAGCATATGTATGATCATGCACAACATTTTTCAATAGTTGATCTGCAGATGGTTCATCATCAACCTGTACTGATGCATATGAGCTTGTAAATGTACATGTGGAGCCACAGTAATCAATTTCAGTCTGAGTACCCACTGTTGCTGTTATTAAATGTTGTGCCTCAAAACAACACTGTGTTCCAAAGTCTCTTGTATTTGAATGGTCTTCCATTGCAGCATTCTTACCGGCGTCGCTTCCTTCTCCAACGTCCATCCTTTCTACTGCAGTTGGTTGCTAGTACAACTTGCTGATGACAGAAGTTCATCCACGGCCTAAAATGATCACATGTGTCATAAGTTTAAAAAGATTTTCACATGTCTCAGCTTAACAATTCTCTATGAAAAGTTGTGCAAATTCAGAAGGAATCGCAGAGTGCGGAAAATAAGATGTTGCAACATAGTTGATGTGCACGCAAAAATTGCGTCCGCAGTATACAGAGCATCCTTTTCACCGCTGCCCCACGGATGTATACAGAGGAAAGCAATACAAAACTAGCTTACTAGAAATCTTGGATAGGAAAAAACTCTATGGATTCTGAGTACGTCGTTAACTTTACAATGTTTGTATCAAAATTACTAGTGACTGCTCACCTTGTCTCAACTTCGTCTTTTCGACCGATTTACGCTCGATGCTCTTGTCTTTGGAGGCAGAGATTTCGAAAAAGCTGAACCGACTCGGCATGGCATCTGTCCTCAATCTTGCTTTGACTTTCTGGCCGGTTAGCTGCTGTCGCAAATCCACTTCGAAACGTTTTTTCAAAATGATCACTGCAAACGTAGCTATTTGCAAGTGGCGGCAAATTGTCCCTTCTCACGTGAGCAATCCAAGCCTTCAGCATTGAATTCATGGGAAATTGTGATAACTCACGTTTTTTGTTTTACCAGAATGATTAGTGAATGTATACGTGCACACTTTCCTCCCCCAGGACTGGAAGAGGACTTCATTTTTGAAGGATTCCGTTTTGCAGATGAATGAGTTGTGGGTGCTGTAAAAAGCATCACTTTGTAATGGAACAGCAAAACCTTAAGCACTGTATAATACTACTAAAATCAAGTACATTTGTTTTTAACTTGCGTGCTGATACAGAAAGAAATTATGTACTCTTGCCTGAGTGTTCAATTTTGTCATTTCTGATATGGCTGCTGCCTCTTTGAAATTGAATGAGAAGCCCAGTACAAGAAGTTTCTTACGAAAGTGAGTTTGATTTGCATGAACATCAACATGCAAGTGAAATTAATTTTCATAAAAAACATTTCATACTATGTCTTGTTTTGAAGCAGCGGCAACAGTCATCTTGAAATGGCTTATTAAACATTTACTGTAATTGGTGTATTTGCTCTATCTTGTGAAACATTACCGGTGTAGTTGTATGAGTTCCTCTTTGCTTGGTGCAGGTGTGGTTGCAATATTTTTGGAGAGGTTTCTTCCAACAGGCTCCTGAAGTACCTCTCCTTCAAGGCAAGCATCTACTACATCACCCATTAGGCCTTTTATGTGGTTGTGGGATTTTGCCTCTTTGATGGGCTTAGCAATCCAATGCTTCTGTGCCTTAGGGAAGCTGACTTTGTACCGCAGCTCTCCAGAACTTGCCACTGCTTGCTGTCTTTCGGCATGAGCATTGTGGTCAAGGGCTGTCACCTGAGTGCGAGCCAGCATACCCCCAAATGAAAAGTGCTCACGCTTAGGGCAATATTTCAAAATCAAAGAGTGGTAGACCTCCAGCTCACCAGTGTGGCAAAACTCTGTAAGCTTTCTTATGTCCTTCAGAAGCCTGGGATTTGTCACAATCTCCTCCAGTACAATATGGGGTGCAGATCCTGGCACCAACCATTTCTTTTTTCTCAACTGGCGTGCAGACAAGGTGGGATGTGAGCAGCTGTGAATGTGAGTACAGCCATTCCACTTGTGCTTGTTGGTGACATGGTGAAGAACTGACACCCACTTCTCTTGTAGCACATCTGCACTGCCCCCACAAGTTGCGAGCTCCACCACAGATGATTAGAGACTGACCTAATCCAAGGATTTAGGTCCTCACAAGCCTTAACTTTCGCTTTTGCCCTCAACTTTTTTACCACCCACTTAGAGACATGCCAGACATACTGGTGAGAAATGTCCCGGTGATCCTTCTCCATTACACTACAAATAGAAGTATGCCTGTCAGTAGCAATTCTACTAGCAATATACTAGCAATTCTAGAATCCCTCCATGGCATTTGATGATGTGACTTCGGTTACCTGAACTGGCTAAAGGTGGTTACTTTACCTTCATCACTCATCATAGTGTATGTGCCATATGTGGCACTGTGACCAGGGCTGTCACTTCGCCCATCACCAACTAAATTTACAGGTCCCCCATCCCTTGTGGCTTGGAGAACCTCTCTCTGCCTCAGTCCAAGCCTTGTTCACCACTGGAAATAGATATTTGTTCTGAATATTATAGAATGTCATATGGCTGAAGAACTGTAGATTTAGAAAGGAGGCAAGCTGACTCACTCTATAATATGTGTTCCCACTAAACAGAATGGCTGCAGATGTCAAAAGATTTCCAGCAGGCATCCTGTTGAATAGTGGTTGAGAGTTCCAAAGTGTTTCATGCCCACTCAAGCAAAACAGCTTTACTGATAACATGCTGCCACAGGTTGACTCTCTAGGACTTGTTACAGTGTTACCACAGCTTGGGCAGTATGTCAACAGGGAGTGTAGGCAGCACTTAAATACTAAGTACTTTGGTTCATCATCGGCCTCACCTGTATCCACTGAATTATTATCAGATGTGACAATGATCTGAACTACATGTATCTGACAGTTCATATTCATTTTCATGACATGGTGATGTAATTGGGGATGATGGGGGTTGAGTGTTGACATCATATGGGTAGCACTGGTCAAACATTGTTTCCCTTTTTCTCCTTTTACCATAATTTAATCCATCAACCTGCACTCCTTTGTCAGAGATAACCTTGGATTCTGTTTGAGCAGCAACAGTCTTTGTCACAACATATCTTGCCCCCACACAACACTGGGTTCCAATTTCTCTTGTAGATGGGGCCTGGCTAGATGCAGTGCTAATACCAGAATTATCAGTGCCATACTCATGATGGACTAACTCTTTCACTGAACTATCTCTACTGGTAGAGCTAGCATTTTGTTGCAGACGATGCACAACCTTATGATAAATAACAAACGTATGCAGTTGACAAGGAAAGCATGCAAGCTATGTTATATTAATAATAATAATAATAATAATAATAATAATAATAATATAACAGTTCTTGTACGCATTTTGCAAAGCCTCGATATTGATAGTAAATTTACGGTCATATGACTGTCCTTGTAGTATAAAACATCAGACCAGCAAATATATTAATATATACCAAACTTGAGACAGCTGGATGTCAAACTCTTGACCACTACTGTATATGAGATAGATTCCCTTTAAATTATATCATTCCATCTTTAACAGGTTGCTAACAATGAACAATTTTCGATCTAAATTTTTCAGTTCATGGCAACCGGTCAGTATGAAGAGAAATAATCATCCAAATATAAAGAGAAATGAGAACCTTACTGAAGCACAAAAAACGGCAAGGGATATTGAAACAAAGAGCACTTTATACCATCACTAAAACTTTTATTTGGTTCAAATACACGCAGGAAGCATACATGTGCGGCATATGCACTATCAAAAACTCACTTCTTCGTGCTGACGTTGGTTCTACTTTGCTTCGGCTGTGGTCCAAAAGGAAACACTGACGGTACAGCTTCTCATTTAAGGCGCCTTTTTGTTTTTTGCCCGACCAATAATTGTGCCTTTAAATCGGACTCAAAACAATCTTCGCTGAAATGCTCGCTGCACACAGCAGTTCTCGTGTGGAGGCAAATTATCTTGGTGAAGTCTAGCGATCCACGATTTTCTCAGGCCTTTCTCCTTCGGAATGCGGTGGTAACTAATTCTTTTATCGGATGACTTTAAAGAGTAATTCGTGCAGCCAGGGACACAACAATGAACCATGATTACTTCAAACAAATACTTGAAGCTCTTCAGACCGAAACGTGGTTTGATGATATGACGTCACATATCAAACCGCTGACTGTTTCTGTTCCCACTATGAATAAGCAAGATGGCGGCAGGTTTCCTGTTCCTCCGATGGGTTTTCTTTAAAATATACTCAGACTTTTTCAAAAATACTCACCAAAACTGAGTCTAAACAGTATTTAGAAGAATAGGAAATTGACTTTAAATTACCCCTGAGTTCCCCTTCAATGCAGACTCTAGGTGCTTTGGATAGGTAAGACAGCATACCCTCCAGCGACCAGATTATTTGACCAGCAATGCGGATCTGCTCTTGTTGAAAACCATTTATCTCGGCCCTGCTGGCTTGTTGCTTGAACCAGTACCAGTGTGGCGTTTGAGATGGTTTTTGGACAAGGCCAAAGCCAACAGTGTACCCATGCTTAGACCATGTGCCATCAAAACTTATTGGTATGCCAGCCACTGTGCCTGTATCATCTTCATCTAATCCATCTTCAAGTAAGATTTGTCTCCCAACTTCTGTAATGTTTTCCTCCAGCATCTCCTTTTAACTTCATTAGGCACCTGACCAAGGACTGCCTCGTGTTTGTATCAGGTGTCATGTGAGATACTGAATGGCATATCCAGTATTTCACATACTTCTACTTTTACTTTATTGACTGATAAAGCGGTATCTCCGCATCACATCAGTATGAAAGTACAAATAAGTTTACAAACACTTTACATTAAATAATACATAAATAATATAATAATTAAATAATTAAAAAATTTATAAAACTAAAACCATTCTCCTAATTCAATAAAATAATCACGAACTGCAACCTTAAACTTAAGATTATCCTCTATATCTACAATGTTACCAGGAAGCTTATTCCAATGCTTAATTTACCATGGAAAAAAGCTATTAGCATGTTGGTTACAGTTCGAATGTGGTCTTAGGAATAACTTGGAGTTGCCATTCCTTAGAGTGGGATAGAAGAGTTAGATGTGTCTTGCTTAATATCAATATTTCCATAGATGATCTGATGAAACATTGCTTGACAAGAGAGATTCCTCCTACCCTTAAGTGATGGCCACTCCAGTTTCTCTAACATAGATGTTACAGAACCTGGTTCTCTGGAATAGTTATTAAAGCAGAGTCTAGCAGCTGTACATTGTACCATGTCTTGATGGTACTTATCTTTCTGGAGATAAGGGTACCAGGCAGAGTTTGCATATTCTAGCTTAGGTCTCACTAGGCTGCAGTAGAGCCTAGATTTACAATTCACAGAGGTATGTTTGAAGTTCCTCATTACACTAAGAGTCTGTTTGGCACTTGATGTAATATGTGCAACATGATTTGCCCATTTTAGGTCTTCGGACAGTATAACGTCTAAGTATGAATGATGGTGGACCCTTTTCAGACTATGGTTGTTAAGGATATAAGATACATTTGGATTGGTGACATTCTTTGTAGAGAAGCAGATTGTATGGCATTTTTCTACATTGAATGACATCTGCCAATCCTTTTCCCATTTAGATAGAGCATCTAAGTCTTCCTGAAGGTGTAAGCTATCAGCTGGGCTAGTTATTGTATGATGCAAAAGGCAATCATCAGCGAATAATCTTATTGTGGATGAGATACTTGTAGGTAGGTCATTGATGTATATTAGGAATAGTAATGGTCCTAAGACCATTGTGGGACCCCTGATGTCACTGCACACTGATTAGATGTAATGCCCTCCAAAGTCACTTTCTGTGTTGTCTGGGTGAGAAATGCTCTGATCCAGGTCAGTAGACTACCATTTATACCATAATGGCTTAACTTATAGAGTAACCTTTCATGCGGTACTCTGTTGAATGCCTTAGAGAAGTCTATTATAAAGGCATCAACCTGGCTTCCCCTATTAACGGCACTCACTAGATCATGTAAAGTAACAATGAGTTGGATCTCGCAATTCATGCATTTATGGAAGCCATGCTGGAAATCCATGAGGATATCATGATTCTCTAAATGTTCCCAAATATGGTGGCAAATAACGTGTTCCAAAACTTTACATGTTACAGATGTGAGATATAGGCCTATAGTTGCTTGCAAGTGATTTCTTACCCTTCTTAAAAACTGGTGCAACATTTTCAGATTTTCAGTCATCAGGTAATTCACCTTGGGACAAGGATTGCTGGAAAAGTGATGTCAAAATTGGTGCTATCTCAGATGATAACTCCTTTAAGATACAAGCGGGTAATCCATCAGGACCACCTGCCTTGCTTATATTAAGAGAGTCTAGCAATTTCTGAACACTTGAGGATGTTATTATTCTACCTATATCTGGACATGATAAGACAGGATCTAGGCTAGGCATGAAATCAATGTTCTCTTTAGTAAATAATGAGAAGAAATAGTTGTTAAGAACATTTGCTTTGCCGAGGCTATCTGAGATAATATCATCATTTAGCTGTAATGGATGAACCCCAATGTTATCCCGTCTCCTAGCCTTTACAAAACCCCAAAATTTCTTTGGCTGTTCCAATATGGAAGCATCAAGTAGGTTGTTGATGTAATCCCAGTACGACTTATTTAGTTTCTGCTTATACACTTTCTGAGTGTGTCTATATTTAGCCTTATCCCGCTTCAGGTGTGAGCGCTTCTGTACATTATATATAGTCTCTGGACCCTCCTGTTTAGTTTCTTCAGGTTCGACTGAACCAAGGGAGGTTATACCTAGTAGAAGTAACCTTAGAAGGGATATGTTTCTCCGTAAGGGAGACTATCTGAGACTTCAATTTCCCAATTTTCTTGGATTGATCTTCCCTTAAAACTATCTAAAAAGAATAAGCTAAACTTCAGCAGTTTGTGTCTTATGTTAGAGAAGTTCCCTTTGGAGTACAGAAACACCTTCCTCTTAATTGGGTGAGGCACCTTAGGTGAGACTAAGGTCTCTATTTGTACTATACTAGAAATACGATAATCGCAGATACCCCCTCACTCTGTCCTGCACTGGCATATATTAGAAGTTTTGACGCAAGAAGTAATGTGTCTATTTTAAAGGACCTTTGATGTAACCAGCTTGTAGTTGATGGGGCAAGCGTATTAAAATAACGTTTTACTACTTGTACTATACCAAGTGCTGAACACTTAAAGGAGAAAAAGAGTGGTCTGAAATATAGTAACTTTGTGTTACTAAGCTCTGACCCAATAAGAAAACAACATATATATCAGCATCAATTTTTTTATTCTTAATCTTATTGTCATCATCATCATACAGCACACTAATCATTGTGTGCCCTTTTTATCATACATTTGTGTTATATAAGCTTCATCAAGTGCTCTTGCCTGGTACAAAAATAATATAAAATAAGTTATGTAGTGAGAAGTGACAGTTTAGTCAGCATTCACTTAACCAAAAAGGTACAAAAAGCTATATATTCTCTATACTGTACAATACAGTACACTTTCAACTGAAGGAGAAAATTGAATTTGATCACTCTTTAGGTGTGAAAGGGTTTAAACTTGTTACAACATTGGTTACTGTCTACCTTGGTGCTGGCCTTGTATACTCATGTTATTGCCACTTATATTACATAACTGTACTGAAGTTTTCCTTCATAAAAAGCAAACAACCCTCTAACAAATAAGTAAATAACAAAACCTTGTGTCAAAAAGGTACACATAGAAAAAAATACTTGGCTCTGAGCATGTCACCCACTTGAGCACAGTACAGTACCATTCCAAATTTTAAGAAAACATACAGATATACCGAAATTTTTTTTGTGGCATACTCAACAGAATATACAGAATATACAGGCCAATGTTTTTGAGAACATTTTCCTCTGGCATTCTTGTTGGACCAGACAATCGGGTTGTACACGTCAGCATTGAGTTCATTTTTGGCTCCTGACAATCTTACACTTTCATGATGTCAGTGACTTGGTATATGAGGATCCCTTAACAGCACAGGAGTTGGCTTCTCAGCATGATTCCTTCACTTTAACATTTCCTTTAGCATGATCTTTGGAGATGAAAACACATGTTCAGGTTTTTGTCTTCAGTACATATTGTTGCAAATTTATTATACAGTACTTACCTATAAACAACATAGAAATTGAACTTCCACTTGGACCGAAGTGTAAGTTTAGCCAAGGAACCTCTTTCTTTGCTCCTACAAAAATCAAAAAAGGCACCAAGTCTTAAGTGGATTAATAAGATAATTCACATGATGTACACAATGAAAATGCACTTTCATAGCTAACCTGTACTATTCATCCACAATTGACATAAATCTTGGAAGGATGCTGCAAAGGAACTGGCGCACTGTAAATTTGTTGTCCTGATAATAGAGGCCAAATTTAAGTAAAGCAACTGAAAATGTGACACTTTCTGTGTCTGTATTATTTTGTTCACGGAGGCTTGAAGTTCTGGAATGAAACTTTGAAGGCTTCGATTTCCCCATTTGCATTTATAAGCTTAGTGATTTGAGAGAGCTGAAGAGGGGGCGCTGCATTTTTGTTGGTAGAAATAGTCATTTCGCCAACCCTAAGAAAGGCAAAGAATGCCAAAGAACACATAGCTTGGAATTGAATAATTTGGTATGGTGAGCCTGGTAGTTGGGGGGCTGAGGAAATCAATTGATGTAGAATTGGCAGAGAAATGGGCAAATGGCTATCCAAGCGAAAACCTATCTTGCTGTAACCCTTGAGCATCTGAGAAATATAAAAAAATCTTAGAAGGATCGTGAAAACCCAACAACTTGTGGGAGTAACTGATGGCTGAAATGTAAGTATGCACAGTAGATGGAGCATAATGATGATTAAACAAGAAAGCTATAAACAATGCTAATGTGGGGGGAGTGAATGGAACTGTGAATTGAGCATGCTGGAAGGTTCCATAGAAAAATTCATGAAAAAGCTTCCATGCCCTATTATAAGTGGGAATTGAGGCAGGTTGTAAGCTGGATTGAAGTAGAGAGGAAACTACAATTGCCAATTGACCGGCTGCAGGTGCGGAGGTATTTCCGTTGGAGACTGAGTCGTGAGCAGGCGCCAGCAATTTGAATGCCTAAACCTGTAACCGAGACAAAGCATCAGCCAATTTATTCTGACTACCCGGAATGTGTTTGGCCTTAAAAACTATGTTGTGCGAGAGACATGCCAGTACTAGCTTACGGACAAAAAACATTAGTGAGGTGTCCCTACAGGACTGCTTGTTGATGACATACACTAAGGCCTCATTGTCAGTGAAAAACAGTATGCACCGATTTCGCATCTTGTGTCCCCATAAAAAAAGGCTAAGGATGATGGGATAAAATTCCAGAAAGGCAATATTCGTGTGCTGCCAACTCTCTGGCCATTCACCATAGCACCATTCACTTCCAAATATTGCTCCAAATCCAAGAGCACCGGAGGCATCTGTATACAAATTTAAACTCTTTGAAGTTTCCCATGAGTCCAAGAGAAAAAGGGAGTGACCATTGAAAGTTTCCAAGAATTCTTTCCAAACCTTAATATCTTCCTTAACCCCTTTGGAAAGTTTAATCCAGTGGTTGGGAGCTTGCACACCGATGGTTAGGTCAATTAAGCGTCCCTGACCAGGGACTATTACTGAACAGGCAAAGTTCAAAAGGCCAGTTAAGGATTGAATTTCCTTCAGAGTTGCTTTCTTACGCCTTAGAAAACTCTCAATTAGCTGGAGACATTTTTCAAGTTTGTCTTGTGGCAACCGCGCCTCCATCTGGATGGAATCTAACTCTACACCTGCAAATACGATTGTTGTTGCGGGGCCCATAGTTTTTTCAGGTGCCATGGGAATGCCCAGATAGCTGCATACCATTAAGAATGTTTCGAGCTGATTTTGGCAGAGCTTTTTCGAGGGCAACAATCAGGAAATCATCTAATAAATGTAATGTCATAGCTATCTTCAATTTGTTCCGGGCAATCCATTCGACTGCAGTGCTGAATGTTTTGAATGTTTTGCAGGAGCTTGCACAACCCATAGTCATACATCGATCATGGTAATATAAACCCCTCCAACAAATTCCCAGGAGATTATAATCCTGGGGGGAAATTGGTATGATTCGGAATGCATTCTTGATATCTGTCTTAACCAAAAAACAACCTGTACCAGCCGATCGTATAAGTCGTATTGCATCTTCCACTCTTGCATAAGACACGCTGGTATGAGTGGACGGAATACCATTATTCAGCGAGGTCCCCCTTGGGTACGACAAATGGTGAATGAGCCAAAATTCTCCTGGAAAAGGTGACGAGTTAAAAGGTCCCACAATTCTTTGGGCTTCAAGCTCCTTTTGGAGCTTGATGTCCACTACTGTAGGGTTCTGCAATGCCAAAATCAAATTAGGGGCCTCAACGGAATGCTGAGAGCCCTGGAAATGGAGTGGAAATCCGTTAATAAAACCTGAACACAGCAACTCTACAGTCAAAGGATCGTACCCAGACAGAAAATAAGCTAAATGGTTAACGTTTACTGGTGTTGGAAGCAAAGGGCTTGGCAGCCCGGGAAGTCGACTGATTACCCTTTGGGGTGTTATTTCCCTGTTGGCCATGAAAATTACAATGAATGGCTCGATGGTTGCCATCACACTTGAAACAGTTGTGTTTGAAGGCACAACCTGAGCAGTCCAAGCCCCTATGAAATTTAAAACAAAATCCCTTGGGAACCAAGGGGGGCTGCCCTTGATTGTTGTGGCGCTGAACAGGAGGGCTGTGGCTCTTTCCAAATGCTGGGGACTGCGAACGCAGCCACAACTCCCAGTGGATCACACCCCAGGGAAACGAAGTAGCAGAAGACTGTCTTAAAAACCGAAAATTTTTGTCATAGTACTTCCAGTTATTGCCCCGGGTTGCCAAGTCTTTGACGATTTCCCCATATTTCATTAGGGAAGGGGCCTCGATCGGGTATTTCCCGGTATACACCCCAACAAAAATGTGAAAAGCTGAGGTCCGTACATCGATAGATGTTATGTTTTTTGGCTTACTGACAGGCTTCAATGCTAAAGAAGGGAGATTACTGCCTTCTGCATTCTGGATGTGGAGCTGCATTTTCTCCTCAAGAACTGGGTTACACAAAAGGGACCCAAACTGGATGTACTCATTGTTCCATATCTTTGCTCGAACCTTAGGAGTGACCCGAGCATTGACTGGCATGTTAACTGACTGAAAGATTGCTTGCGGCATAGGGGGAGTGTGAGGCGAAGACAGCCGCTCACCTGTTACCGTGGAATGGGCTGACCTTAATGCATTTTGTACCACTGCGGTGGCCGAATCCATGGCTTGCCCACCCAAGGCTACTTCAGTGAGGTGTTGCACCTGTACTTGGTCTGTTTGGGGCACGCTGGGTGGAGTGGCAGCAGGCAACTGGGGCAAATATGGCAGCAGGTTTTTTGTGATCTCTGTCGTCACGGAGGATATGATGTGCTCCATTGTACCAGGTGGTAGCGCTAATGGCGGTGGGTCTACCAGAGCTGCTTGTTGATTTACAGGTGCTGCGTGACCCAGACCATCTGTTGGTGGAACAGCCTGTGGCCGTGCTACTCTCCTACGAGGGGTGTTAGCAAGTGCTTCAACTGCTTCTGTCGATGGCCGTTTCTGGCGTTGTGATCGTCTTGGAGGCATCTACAAAAGATCAGCCAAACAAGCAGATTTCTCCGGCACAAGTGAATAGTAGTTTAAGCTAAATCGGGGCACAAAGCCACAATACAATTTGAGGAACAAAGCCCCAAAATAAAAATCTTGGGAACAAAGCCCAAGAATAACAAAACACGAGGCCAAAGCCTCGACAAAAAGGGAGAATGAAGCCCCAAAATAACACATTGTGAACGAAGCCCAAGTATAACAAAACACAAGGACGAAGCCTCGATAAAAATTGGGGAACAAAGCCCCACATTAAAAGCCTTGGGAACGAAGCCCAAGTATAACACAACACGAGGACGAAGCCTCGACAACAATTAGGGAACGAAGCCCCAAAACAACACATTGGGAACGAAGCCCAAGACCTCAAAACACAACAGTGATTTCTCACAAGCATCTGGATATTACATCATGCACTGATTAATTTGGCATGTTAGAAGTCCCATGTAAGGAATCCCTCCATGAATGATAGACTCGACTCAAATCAAAGTAAAAACGTAATCAATTCATCACTTAAGAGTGAGTACATGATAGGACCAGGCAGGGGTGGCACATGCCATCTCTCCGATTTCCATCAAACTTTGTCAGTTTGAGGGGTTTAACTGAAAACTCAAAAGTCCAAAGTAGTTTGGCTCTGTGTAACGATGCCAGTATGTCATTTGAGGCTTATAATTCAATTTGTTGCCTGATTTCCTCCCTCATTGCTTGACATGCCATCTCATCCCTTTCATGCCTTAGATCAGGATCGTCTTCTTCACTTGGCACTTCAGCTTGAACAGTGCCAACTGGTAGGTGGCCACTCTTGTTGAGTGCTGCTAGACGAAAGAAGTAACTTGCTACTTGTTGGGTGGTCAGCCATTCATCTCTGCCAAATACCTTGCAACCACTTTCCGATTGGAGATTCATCTTTGATGAGATGTCTATGGGATTCGTTTTTTTCCCTGTGTCCTGCCCTTCCAGAAAAACATCCTTGAGAAAGCCTTTCACTCTTTCTGAGAAGCGAGATGACTTTCTCGTCTTCTTTACTGCGCAGCCTTCATCTGCAGAAGGGTGGGAGGTGTCTACAGCAGACTGCTGTCCAGAATCCGACGATGGGCGTAATGTTTGATGGTGCTCAATTTGCACATAGCTGCTAGATGAAACAGTGCCACACGTTTCCACCCATTTCCTCTTGATATCATCATACCCACACTCTTTCAAGGTTAAGGAAATGTTTTCCTAAGTCTAGATGTTTCTGCAGGTTCGAGAAGGAAACGTACATCTTCACAGAACCCTCTTCTGGGCAAGAGAAAACCATCTCTTCCTCACGATCTGTGACTGGGTCTTCCTCATCTAAAACATCCTGTTGTTCTGATGTAGTAGCTGGGTTATCTTCCCTAGTGCTTGTTTTCAACTGCTTTCTGAGATTCAATAACGTGCCCACCTCTTGAACAGGGTTGACGAAATCTTGTACAATGTTCATCTTTGTCGGTCCTTGAGCCGGCCCCATTTTCATAAGCTGTGAATTTGCGTAAAACTTTCCTGGCCCAACGTTGTATGCCTTCCAGACCCTAACCATCAAAATCAAAGGCAAAGTTGTTGAAGGCTTGAACTCTCACCATAGAATGTTTGGTCATACTTTGGCAGGCTTTGTTCATCTCGGCAACTGCAACATAGCATCCCTTCACGCCTTCCTAAGAATCTTTGTGTCAATCTTCATCTTCATTCTTGTCTAGAGTTGTCTGCACATTACGGCCTTCATTAATAAATAGCTGCATGTGGCTCTTCATTGCAGCAATTCTGCGGTCGCAAACGTCCTTACTAGCTTGTGGCTCACTGAAATCATATCTTACTACTTCTACCCCAGTGCATTTGCCAAGACTGGGAAGGGACAGAATCAGGAATCCACAATGGTAGCACCCAGCATTGTCAGAACGAAAGAATGCCTGCGTAACATCTGGCTTGGTCAGGTGGACTGTCTTCAGAGTGTTCTATGACTGATAGAACTGTGTACCAGTTCTGTGTACACTGATCAAAGGTGTGGACATTGATTCTTGACTAAAAATAAGGGTAGAATCGATTAAAAGACTAGTGATTAAGGCATATTGATCTCAGTGTAGGGTGTTACTTTTGTGTAGAATAACCATAATGTATCAGTGGTAATTGCTTAAACAAGCATCCCTCCCCTCCCCGAACTTCATCCTGGCGATTGTGAGCACCTAATATAGAACTGAACAAGACAAATGGTTCCACATTAGATACTTGGTGTTGGGGGTGGGGGAGGGGCTTATTAGAGCACTTCGGTATACAAGTTAGATATTTATTTAGTTTAGGTGTCCCAAATTAGTTAGGCTTTTACTGTAAGCTGTGTACGTTTGACACGTGAGTAGAGTTAAGAAAAGGTACCAGAGACAGTTTATCTTGCTCAAATAAAGTTAATGATCGTAACTTTATTATAGTTGTGTTTCCTAATCATCCATTGAATGATTGTAAGCTAAAAGATAATAATGAAACGTATAGTACCTCAAGTTCTCTGGAAACGTGCCACGATTTCCCCTTTTTTCCGAACCAATCTTTCTTGGTTTCTCGACCTGAGTTGGTAATGGCAAATCCTTCCGCGCAAGTTGATTTTTCACCGATAAGTACTTTAGGTTACTAATGCAGCATATTGTAACTCATCCCCGAACGAAGTGAGGGAAATAATCACGATGCTAATGGAGCAAAATTGCATTATTTGAAGACTCCAAGCATGTTGCCATCTCGAAATATAATGTTCGTGTGTGTGTGAGGTACGACCTCATCCCCACGGCCATCCGCGTTGAGCGACCACTGCGAGGTTACATCGGCAGCTTAACTGTAAACCGCCATTTTCTTAGTGACATGCGGTAGCTGTAAGAGTATGAACAGAAGTGATTCTGTACAATAAGATGCAGATACAAGGGCAAGCAGTTCGACGGACGGCTGTAATTTGCCCGGATATTTTGCCAGTGTATGGGAGGCAACCTTACTAGCCGTGAAACGGATTCTTAAAGGCACAACTGGTCAACCTGAACACAATCTCAGATGCCAGTATTTTGTTAAAACGCAGACACTTCAGAAAGAAATAGCAAAAGACAGTTGGTGGAAATCAAACAATCATCGTGGCAATTTTAACCTTTTACAATAACAGGAATGTAGTTTTCAGAATCCAAGTTTGACAAGATGACGACACAAAATACAATGGAAAGTGGAATTTTCGTACTGATGAGGACTGCTCTATACAGTGTACTTTGAAATCATTGAAGACGTAAACAATAGTGTTTTGGGTTTTGTTTCCTTTGCTGGAAAAGAGCTAAAGCTATGGCTTTCAGGAACCAGTGAGTTTTGAAAAGTTACATCAATTAATGTACAATGCTTTTGTTAAATGACGGTCGTGTTATCATTATGGTATTTCAACAATTGCTGTATATTTTGTCGTTTGATGCCCCGGGAACTGTGATGAAGGCCAAGTAGGATTATACTGTGATCTTTTTGCTAGTTTTCAAAGCTATTTCAGAGTGCCTTTGTGCAAGATTGTGTCATCCGATTCCTGACATATTTGCATAATTTCACTGACAGTCTGACACATGCTGTGAAGTTTTGTCGCCGCGTTTGTTGGCACACTGTATTCAAGGATAAAATGTAACCGAGTTGAAGTGCTTTTGCTTTTTGAGGGCTATTAAAGTAGAAAATATCCGGCCACTGCTTTCCAAATGAATTAATTACAGTCTATTGTATATTATTGTCTACTAGTGGGACCCTGTAAGATACTCACTCAACACAATCGGACCTTGTGTTATTTAGTGACCGGGTTTGCTCGCTCAATACAATCGGACCTTGTATTATTTAGTGACTTGATTTCTTTTTTCTGTCAAAGATTTTAAAATTTCTCCCCGTCTCAATGATGTTCAGGCCTGAAATCTCGTTGTGTGATATTGGATACTCAACAATGAAACGGGGGAGGGGGGAAGATGCTGTCAAATGAAATCCAGATGAGTTAGGAATAGAAGAGAGGAATGGGTCTTTTTCTGCGAGTGTCTCAAGTATTTTGCATTTGATTGTTGTTTTCGAATGACAGATTTTCTGACAGTCCGACAACTAATTTGTCTTATTGGGTGAAACTGCAGATTAACATTTTTCACACAGTTTGTAATTTGTGACAACAGTCATGTACAAAATTATGCAGTGTATTCCCTATAACAAGAACAAACTGACTGAAAAGAGGGGGGGTGACAGGCCTACACAACTCCAGTCGTGAATATATTTTTGGCGCCCTTATATTTTTGCTCTGACAAGCATGTCTAAGAGATTTGCCTCTCTTAAAAGATATTACAGGAGGTTCTGTGAATATCGTTTCCAATAAAGGTTGGTTTTGTTTTAGATGCCAATGTTTCATTAAAATTTCTTTTAAGTTGTACACTGACGGCTGGTATTGTGTTACAAACGGCAAGATCCTGTTGTTTGCTCTTGAGTTGAAGTTCCGACTGCCTTTTTGTAAAAACCACATCAGAGATTGTTCTCTCTACTAGATGGTTGGGGTAACCTCTTGATTCAAGGTGTGTTTTAAAATTTGCAACATTCTCTTCAAAAGTTGCTTTTGAAGAGTTCGTTCTTTGGAGTCTTAGGGTTTCCCCTTTTATGAATCCTTTTGTAATGCCTCATGGGTGGCAAGAGAAAAAATGCGTGTATTGAAAGGTTTCAGTTGGCTTAAAATGGGTGCGAACATCAAAGATTGATTGAGAAAATGTTCACCTTTGTGAACGGTAGTGTCCGGAATTTGGTTTGTTTGTTTGAGATTTCAGCCGTGAATTTGATAGTGGGGTGAAAGTGATTAGCACCCTCAATGAACTATCTTCAGAAGTCTTGGAACTTCTGCCTGGATCCATCTGCTTGTTGTATCTGCAAAATAGGAGAAAATGATAGTTTTTACTGATCTCAGGCATGTTGTGGGGATGATCAAGTTATTTAGCTCTAACAACTTGCTGAAGGGTTCTTGGCCGACCTTAAGACGATGCTCTCTGGTACCAAGTGGAACGCCTTGGTAAACCACAGAGCCTTGACAGCTTGTTTTCTGTTTTAGTATGGATTGGTCATTTATGTAAGCTGGTTCGGTTATCTATATATTGTCAAATTCCTACACATGAACTAAAAGACTGTTTAGATATCACCAAATCTTTGGAATGGTTATTTAGATATAACCAAAGTTATCTTTCTGTTATTTGTAAATAATTGTGTTTATATATAAACATGAACATTTGGCACCCCATAGTTTAGATGAGATGTAACAATTTGCACCCAAAGCACAATGGCAAAAGCGATATCTTACCCTTGTCGTTTCTTATGCCTTGTCCTCTGTTTGTCACTCACTTCCCAAGAGGTTTTTCTGTGGTGAATAGCTCAATAGCTGCCCTCAAGGACATCTTTTTTCCAAAGCTCATTTGGTTCTGCTAAAATGAGGAACAGTTCCTCTTGCTTGGTTTCAGTGACTTTTTGAAGCTCAGATCTGTTCTTCCATTCTGTGAATGACTTCATTTGGGCTGGCTGCTAGTTCTAGAGGATGAGCAACGATGTTGAACCATTGATGACGACGCTTTTTACCTGTCCTCTGGTCCTTTGTTTCTCTCGCAAAAGTTGTGAATGAACTCAGTGTATGCCCCAAGACCTTCACGACATGGCCACAAGATGGAGGTGGTAGCCAGATTTTTGCAAAGATATTTTAACACTTTGACTGATCCATGTTGTGGTTGAGAAAGGTTGTTACCGCTTCAAAATTTCCTTCAAGTCCCACAGAGCCTCATTGAAAAGCTGGATGAAGAATGTCTGTTCATCCAGGTGGCGAATATCTGGAGTCATCATATGGAGATACTGACAGTTTACAGGTGGAAAGTCCTCATCATCACTTTTGAACATCTTGTCTACGATAGAAAGCTGAACAATAGCAAGACCAGAATGGTCCGGTCACTTTGTAGCCGTAATGAATACGTACGAGTGTTTTCATATGCATTCTTTAAATCAATGTATGTAATTAAGGTTGGTTAGATGGATTTAACTTCCAATTACTATAAAACTGCAATCTTTGAAACTGGCTTGTCAACTTTGTTGGCTAATTGTTATTTAAGGTTTGCAGCTTTCCTGAAGAAAAAATCACACTTTGAGCACAGGTGGCCCAGACTCCGGGGATCTGTCTGTCTGTCACACAGTGATGTTGCATAACAGAAAATTATAAGGAAATGTATGGGGAAAAGCAATGATCTGGATAAGTTGTAAGATTCTGAGTGAATGAAAATAACATCTGATGTACCTGTTATTTGTGGCCTCTTGGGTCCCTTGTGTTGATTTCAAGCTGCTACGGCCACTATTAGTGTGTTGTTTCTCCCCCTCAAAGAAATGAGAAGGCTCACTCCATTTTCGGGTAGCCAACGGTTAAGAGCAAATAAATACTACCAAAAGCCTCACAATGCTGAAACACTGCCGGAAACCAATAGCCAGATAAATTTTCTTTCCCCTGACACGACGCTAATAAACGCAGCCCAAGATCAGCTGTTTGAAGCCCATAATATGAATAAACAGTTGAAGCAGACACCTCACAACCATCATATACAGAACATGAAAGTCCACTAGAGCGCGGTGTAAACTTCATATGATGGATTTCACAATGAATGACTTCCCTGTTCCAGCCTGTCCCGTGATAAAGATGTTATGACCTCGATTAACAAAGCTTAGAATTTGATCCTGCTAGTCAGTTAACCTGTAAAACAAACCCAATCACTAAATTTATTTCAGATGTCCACTAGGCTACACTCATCAACGAGACACAATACTTGCATTCTCGACAATACCTGGGTTCACACTAGATCACTAAGTCGACTTAAGGCGACTTAGGCTAAGTCGACTTAAGCGTTCACACTGGTAATAGAAGCGACCTGACGAAATATTAGACGTCTTTTAAGCTGTCATCAAACGCATTCCACATCCGTGGGTACTGTATTTCAGACACTTGCGCAAGGCGTGATTAGGGTGAACATTTGGTCTTTTGCTCTGTTGCCGTAAAAATGATCCCAAGGAACAGGAGAATAGATATCATAGCCACTGTTTTGTATTTGCTCAATTTTCAACTAATGATAAATAGGACCGTGGCGAATAATTTGATGCTTATCAGAGAGCGAATGCAAGAACAGTTCGCATTAGAAAATGAGCAATTCATTCTGATGATCGCGCTACTGATACAGCGGAGGCGGCGAAGGAGAAATGGACGCAGAAGAGCATGGGCTTGGCCAAGACCTCAACACTGGTTCGACCTCATGATGACGACGCCCCAACTAATCTCTCTGTGGAAACTGAACTTTTGCATGAACAGAGAAACATTTCTTGCACTCTGCAACAACCTCCGAAATGACCTAATGAAACAAGAAACAAGAATGCGTAGGGCCATGCCAGTTGAAACATGCGTTGCTGTTGGACTTTGGAGGCTCGCCTCTGGGAACAGTTACAGGTCGTGCGGCTTGCAGTTTGGCTTGGGTAAATCAATGGCAAAGGTTGTATGCCAAGAATTTGAGGAAGCATTGGGTCAGAGAAAAGACCTCTATTTATTTCCCTTATGCTGCTGATGAAGTGCAAGAGGCAACTTCTGACTTTCAGGAGCAATACCATTTCCCGCAAATTGTAGGAGCCATCGAAGGCTGTCATATAGAAATCAATGCCCCACCAGAAAATTGCGAGGACTATTTCAATAGGAAACAGTTCTACAGCATTAATTTACAAGGCATCGTAAACTCTGCGCCAGTTAGTTACACCGATATCTCCAACACACGACCCTGGGAAACAATCGGCTTTATTCCACGGCACAGACGGCCGAGAAGATAACAGTAACAGAACAACAGAACGCACGTGAGCAAAGATGGCCGCCAGGAAGAAGGTGCGCGCATAACATAACATAACAGTACCGCTGACCGGTACTGGCGCAACTATTCTCTTTGTTTTGTTCTTTTGTTCTTTTGTTCTTTTCTACGATAAACACTATCTAAAAAAACAAACGTGGGAGAATATATTAAAAAGAACCTAAACCAAACGGGGTACTTGGTAAGGGTAGCATGACCAGATGTCAAGTCAGTCAGTTATTCAAGTATCAGTCAGGTAATCATCATAACGGGCTGGGCGTCGGTGTTGGCGTGTGGACCGTTGGGGTGAGGAAGAGTTGTCTCCGCTGGTAGTGGGGGCTGCAGAATAATCTGGGAGAGGGAGGACTGTAGTGGATTCACTGGTAGCAAGAGCTAGGTCTTCAAGTTGCGGAATGTCTTGTGATGCCGGGGTTGATAACATGTCTGGTATGTGGGGTGGCGGAGGTGGACGGAGTTGTTTTGAGCCTGGTGTGTCTTCATCTGTGGAGGAGTCGTCGTCTTGGGGTATTCCTGGGTGTCGACACGTTTCTGGGAGTCTAGCAGGTACCTTGTAACACTCCGACATTTTCACACGGTACGACGTGTTGCGCAACTGGAAGCCAACGAACTTCTTTATGTTGCAAAATGATCCGTCGACGGATACGACAAGGTAACGGTTTCGGGCGAAGGACTTGTTCCGGTCCGAGTGGAGGTAGATCAAGTCTCCGACTTCGATCAGCGTGGTAGTGCGGGTTTGGGCTAGAGGAGCTTTGGAGCGCTCACTATGTGGGTGGTTAATGGTGTGTTGTTCGTGCTGAGCGGCAATAAGGTCTTGGTCATTCATTGGGAGTTGGTTATTGGAGAACTGGTCACGCTGTGTCCACATTTCCCTGGCTGACAGTCCACGTGAGCGGATCCTGGAATTCAGGTTGGCTGTTGCTACGTCTAGTGCGAGGGGTGCAACTGCTCCACCCAATGGGTCTTGCCGTAGCAATTCACTCTCCAGCTCTTGGACCGCCTTTTCAGCAACAGGATTTTTGTTGCGATTCTTTGCGTTTCCCAGCTCGAGTGTAATCCTGTGGTGATGTAAGAGTCGGTCGTTTATGAGGGCTTTAAATCCGGGTGCGGGATCGGTGCGAATAACGGCAAGTGGTCCATCTAGGGGTCGCATTTGGATGCACAGACGGAGGAGGGCATCACGTAGTGTGTCATGACGTTCGTCATTCAACAGTAGTGTAGCGGTATAGGTTGTGACACATTCTCTGACCACTAAGATGAGCTGTCGAGAACGTTTAATAACATCAGCGGCGAATGACACGCCAACGGCGTCTGGTGGGGGGCACGATGATTGCTCAACGCGTACGTGAGGACTCTGTCGTAAGGCGGTGCAGGGGTGACAACCAAGGGTTACGCGGTCTATGGTTTTGTCCATATCTAGGGCGTAGAGGTAGCGTTTGACAACCAGCTTTAAGTGGTGGCTGGAAGGATGATTGAGCTGTATGTGGGGTGCCGTCAGGAGTTCATCCAGGACGTTGCAAGTGACGATGATACACTCGCGTGTTGGGGTCAAAGGCTCGTTGCGTTGGACGACTAGCAGTCCGTCTCTAGCGATTGTCGCGACGTTCAGGTACCTTTTGACATCCTTGATGTTGGGAAGTTTCTTGGATGGTCTGGTTCCTTGGATAAGGTGAGCGTGTGTACGACGCAGGTCAGAGCACTCAGACTGTATTGTTAGCCAGGCGGCGCGGCTTGTGAAGGGGAGTCTTACATCGCCTTGTAGGATTTCCTGAATAGATGAGCGTCGAACGACAGACTGCGGTGCGCTTCACAAAGGAGCATACTTGGCAGGCCTCGTCTTCGCAAACAGGAGCGTTACGGCTTGCGAAGTCGGGGGTAAGATGGCGGACCTGGAGACGTGTTGAACTGTAGCTTGGTAGCGGCTGACAGTCGATTAGAAGGTGGACACACGGGGACTGGCAGAGAATTCGCCACGGCACAACTTCTCAAATGCCTGGACACGGTTTGCTATCGGTGAGGATGCAGGCCTTCTTGTGGGATTGGACGATGTACGGGCTGAAATGTTTCGTGGCGACAGCGATGGAGAGAGCTTTGACTTCACAGGGAAGCCAAGAGGTTTGGGATCCACGTAGCTTTGCGCTAAAAAAACCAGTGAGGTAGAGTTTGTCTTCTCGGGTTACGTAGAGGGTTGCGCCGATGCCTGGTTTCCTAACGGCGCCGTCGGTCACTATCCACAGCTGGTCTTCAGGCCTAGGTAGGGTTATTGTACAAGCGGTGGAGAGAGCACGCTGTGCGTGTTGGAATGAGGTACGGAGGGTGTCATTCCAGTCGATGGTTTCTTGTGACTGGCGTCCAGCTACTGCGTCGTCGAGTGAAGTAAGTAGTGAAGAGCACCCTGGGAGAACGCGGGAGAGGACCTTAAAGGCACCGATGAAGGATCTCATACGGCCCACTGTGTTGGGCTCGGGGCAGGACGCGAGAGTTGAGATGCAGTGTGGGCTAGCCTGGAGAGTACCAGAGCTCCAGATCCACCCCAGTATTGTTGTGACCTTGGGGTTGATGACAGTTTTCGAAGCAGACAGGCACAGGTCACATTTGTGGAGTGCTTGGAGGACTCTTCCAGTTGTGGAGTAGTTCAGTTGGGGTGTCCCCCCCACAGTATAGGTCATCCGCGATCTTGGCTATCACGCCCTCTTGTAACAGGGCCTAGTACATGGCACATAATCTCCAAGGCTGTTTCTGAGCCGGGCATGCCCATTGCGGAGCGTATGTATACCCGTACTCCTTTGAATGGTGTGGCGACTCCGTAGTATTTCATGGAGTCGCGCGCTAGTGGGATCTGGTAGAAAGCGCTTGTGAGGTCCGTGGCGATAACGTGTTTCCACTGTGCAATATGCCGTAGGGTTGAGTCTACATCTGGTATTGGGGACGGTTGGGGCTTACTATACCGGCCCACGTCGGCAAATGCTGTTACGAGGCGGGAACCACCACTGGGTTTCTTCACCAGAAAGGATGGGTTGAGGTACTCCACCGAGATGCCTACGTCTTCAGGACGCTTGAATACGCCTAAATCTTCTAGTTGGTCAAATTTATCCTGGAGTTCTACGAGTTTGCCGCGGGCATATTGGGGTAGTCGACCCTTGCGCTGAGGTGGTTCTACGGGGCCCATGTTGACTTTGGCTTCAAACGGCCCTTCTGCTCCATTGTATCCTTGAAAGTCTGGGTTAAAGACGTGGCCATAGTCGTTAAGGAGTGTACTGAACTTAGATCTGATGTCTTGCGGAAGGAGGTTATCGGGATCAAGGCGCACATTGGAGGAATGTTTCGTTGCAGCCGGGGGGACGGGTGATATTGGTGTTGGGTTAGTCGAGGGCTTTTGGGAGGCTGATGGGCTGACGGTTGGTGTAAAGACAGGGCATACTTGACAAAAGTGTTCATTGCGCTTTAGAGAGTGTGGCTCAGAGGAGAAGTTCGGGATGCGTATCTTCCCTGCTACACTGGAGATTATGCTCGGAGTAGGCCATAGTTGGGAGGCCGTTAACCTTCTCGCACTTGGGGCATCGGAACGTGGCTCTAGGGCATACTCGGAGTCGGAGGGGGCCTCGCTTGGTAGCTGGACTTCAATAAACTCGCCGGGCCAGATGGTGGTGGACTCAGCGGGCGCACGAATTACCATTGCACGGTGTGCCGCTGTGCCTACTTCTTGTGGTGTGTGAGATCCGTACACGTAGGTGGTGCCATCGCCGAGGGTGACTTGGCGTTTGGCGGGTCGAACAGCTACGTCATTTGCCTCCATGAAGGGGGTGCCCGCTAGTACATCAACATCGAGGTTTTCCACGACTAAACCTTCGAACACGAATTCATGGTTGTCGCGGGTGAATGATAATCGTGTTTCGCCAACAACATGGAGAGGTGAGGAGCCGTCGGCTTGGTGGGCAGACTGAGCACTGGTGTTATGCGGGAGCCGAGGCGTTGTACAACAGAATGGCGGATCATGTTGCCGGTCGCGCCGCTGTCGACTGTTTTGCGGACAGGGTGGTGATCATAGAAGGTGTCGAGGTAGTGGCGTGGTGGCAGCTTGGCTTCGAACCTACGTCCAGCTTTGGCCGACGAACATCGTCATAAAACCGAACGGATCGAGACAAACCTACTCATCCCCAGATACCGTAAGTCCAAACAGCGAAGAATCTCGCCGGATAAGCACGACCCAACCCTGAAACCCTTCAATCATGGCTAATACTCACCGTGCACCGAAACAGTGGTGCCTTTCAAAGACCGAAACGGTAAACAGTTTTGAAAACTGGAAACAAAATCTACTGTATACACTGTCTCTCGATAACAATTTCACTCCATTTTTATCCGACGACGCTACATGGGGAAAGAAAACCAAGTCACAGCCCTTGCGGGGCTTCACCAGTGACGGAGAGGATGTACCACTCGCCAAACGCCTGACGGCCCGACAGAAAGTCAACTCCCTCGAGCTCATGCTGGGCCAGATCGCTAACTACTGCCCCATAATTTCGAGAAACACACTGGTGAAAAACTCCACCTCTATACAATTTATTTGGAACACCATCAGACAACACTTCGGTTTCCAAGTTACGGGAGCCCATTTCATCGATTTTGCTGCAATTCACCTGGAACCAGACGAACGTCCCGAGGACCTTTTCCAGAGACTCACGGCTTTTGTAGAAGATGTATTGCTCCGTGGAAACAGCCTCTCACACCACGGCGACATTGCCACAGAAGACGAAGAGCTGACCCCGACATTAGAGAATTTTGTCGTCCTTACCTGGCTCAAACTTATCCACCCAGAGTTACCAAATCTGGTGAAACAAAGATACGGAACTGAGCTAAGGTCCCGCACTCTAGCTTCTATCAAGCCTGAGATATCTCACCGCTGCCACCACGCCAGTTAGTTACACCCGATAACTCCAACACACGACCCTGGGAAACAATCGGCTTTATTCCACGGCACAGACGGCCGAGAAGATAACAGTAACAGAACAACAGAACGCACGTGAGCAAAGATGGCCGCCAGGAAGAAGGTGCGCGCATAACATAACATAACACTACCGCTGACTGGTACTGGCGCTGAATTGCTTTTTCAACATATAGCAGTAGGCTATCCAGGCAGCATTCACCATGAAAGAGTATTGAGGCTAAGTGGAATATACAATTCAGCTGAAGATGAGCACATTCTGTCTGCTTCCACAAAGATTGTAAGCGGAGTAGCGCTCAGACCAATGCTGGTAGGTGACAGCACGTATCCACTATGCAGCTGGTTGCTGAAGCCCTTTCCACACAGAGAAAATCTCACGCGCCAACAGAGAAGATTCAATGTTAAGCTCAGTGCGATGCGTTCTGTTGTGGAGAGGGCGTTTGGCTTGCTGAAGGGGTGCTGGAGGATTTTGCTCAAAAAGGTTGAGCAAAAGCATAGGACTGTGGCTCGGACAGTGACTGCAGCGTGCATTTTACATAATTTTTGTATTATGCAAGGGGATGCATTCGATGAAGATGGTAATTGCGCTGCACAAAATGAACAGGGAAATGATGCATTAGATGATGAAGCCCTAGATGGTAGAACGGCGAGACAGGCCATGATGGATTACTTGGTGGCGCTTGGCGTAGTGTAGTTTTCTTTACGCTCTTTTCCCTTTTGTTATTTTTTCTCTGAAAAAGTAGACATTTGGACATTTAGTTTTGTTTTATTTACCCAATGATCAACTTGAATTTAGTTCATTCTTCTTCACTAAACCTGTATTAGAACAAAATAAACCATTTGTACGGCCAGTTTGTTGGTTATAACTGTCTCAACCATAGCTATCCAAAAACAACAATATTTAGAAAACAGCAGCGCATCCAACGTCTCGAAAGGTATCCATATAATGAAGGAAACAGACAAAACAAATCAAGCAACTAAAATTATTTGAAGCATTCCTTCAGCACATCCTTCAGGCCAGACACTAGCGCTTTGGTCTGTTCCGTCTGACTTTCAATTGCAGCCTGCTGCAGTTGCAGACTCCTCTCAAAACACTGGTTTTGGTGATCCATGGAAGTCCGCCACATGTCGCATATGCTTTTCATGTATAGATCGTCTTCCTGCACGGCTGTGGTGGGCTTTCTTTTTCGTCTTGGAATTTCGCGGACCTGTGTCTCGCTCTGTGGTGAATCGTCTGCTGGAGGAACTTCCTTCTCCTTTTCCGCGCTGTTTTCGGTAACATCGGCGGCTGCTTGATTAGGTGCGATAGATGAAGACTAGACCGTCATCAGGTCTGGATTCACGGCATCGCGCGTACCAAGAATCTCATCGAGCTGGTCGAATGGTTCAAAGTTGCCTTGTAGCTTCTTAGCTCCTTCGCCCGTCGAGGCCATTTTCGTTCGGATCTGCCGGTACTCGTATTCAAGGTTCTTTATTCTTTTTCTTATCTGGTCAAGGGTTTTCTTCCCACTTACATGCATTTCGCTGCATTGTTTGCTGTAGTCGTCGCGTATCTGGCTTCAAAGCACTTTCTTCCGAGCATTTGATGCTGATTTTAGGGACTCGTATTTTGCGCCCCACACATCAATCAAAACGCTGGTCTCGTCCCGAGACCAATCTACCCTTGTTCGGTTGGGTTTTGATGATTCGGCAGAACTGGAGCTTGAACTAGTTGAGGGCGATGCGACGGGTGGTTAACGTAGCCCGGAAAAGAAAATGCACCGGGAAGAAAGGGCGAAGATGCTCGGTTGAATCCCACAGGGCTGTAAAAGTTTGGAGCCACATTGGACGGCCAAGCCAAGCCACGTTGTACTTCAGAACTGCGAGGAAAAATGACAAACTTCATAAAAAAATTCAAAATTCAGTACTTCATATTGGGAATGCAAATATACTTACTTTGATTCAACATCATCAGGTTGTTCCATGTCCCATGGATTGTACATCTTTTCTTTAACGCGTGCAGTAATACAGTGGTACAGTCGTGCCAAGAACGTGGTTGCGCAACTGATCATATAACTCATCATGCTGCGAAATCTACACCTTTCCGGAAATTCAATTAACTAAGTAAGCCCTAAGTCAGGTTTTTACGTGGCCTAAGTCAGACTTAGTGCCTTTGTTTTTGCCGGCACTAAGTCGAAAATCAATTTTTTTGTCTTAGTCGATCAGACGCGTGTTTATCGCTAAGCCGTCCTAAGTCGCTACTAAGTCAGACTTAGCACCCTAGTGTGAACCCACCTAATGCCAGAAATCGCTGGACTGGATGCCTGGTGGGGTCTGGGGTGAGGTGACAAATTCGCCTGTGTCCAACCTCGTTGCAACTGTTTTGAACAGCTGCGTTGTTATCGTTCGACCAATCAGAGTGTTTCTTTCAATGATGGTTGGCGATCTTGGCCATGCTACGGGTAGTGCACCTACCGCGACGGAGAAATGGCCACAAATTTGCTCACAAATTAGGCTTTTGGCGTATTTGAGCTTGGGCTGCGTTTATTAGTGTTGTGTCGGGAAAGGAAATTTATCTGGCTATGGGTTTCCGGCGGTGTTTCGGCATCGCGTGGCTTTTGGTAGTATTTATTTGCTCTTAACTGTTGGCTACTCGAGTGACCAGCCTTCTCATTTCTTTGAGGGGGAGAAACAACACTAATAGTGGCTGTAGCGCTTGAAATCGACAAAAGGAGCCACAAATAACAGGTACATCAGCTTTTATTTTAATTCATTCAGAATCTTAAGACTTATCCATATCGTTGCTTTTAACCATACATTTCCTTATAATTTTCTGTTATGCAACATCACTGTGTGACAGACAGACAGATGCCTGGAGTCTGGGCTGCCTGTGTTTTGAGCTTTCAAACTGAGTTTTCACTAGCTGAGGCAGACATGAACATAAGCCTGAAAGTCTATTTTTATTTAAAAGAAACTACCCATTTCTTTTTTTATCAATCAAACACGTAAAAGCCGGATTTTTGACTAAAAGGCCACTTTAAAGCCAGTAAAAGCAGGTTGAAATAATTCTGAAGAGGCGCTAATGTAGCAATTTGACTCTTCATGTGCCTGGGGAAGCGGAGCAACACTATATATGACAATGTTTAAAACTGAAGAGCTTCTGAGTTAAACACTTGTTAAACGTCTTTCTTGCTCTTTGCATGGGTGAAGGCCAGACTATTAATGACCCGATCATCAGCTGAATATCTTTTGGACCCCTTAGTTTGACGTATGATGCCATGTATGTTAATCGCACATTTTAATCTCTTTGACCAATGAGTTGATTGGATTAAACAGCTTTTAATTATTAATCAAAAGTTTAAAGTTATTCCCGATAGTATGTCTTGAAAACAATAGCCCTGTCTGATGCTGAACTGGTGTTACTGCAATTAATGTAGAGAAACGCCTTTGACTGTGACAAAACTCTTGCCTTCCAATCTACTGTATATTTAATTTTGAATGATAATTACAGATCCTAAACTGATTTGATATCCACGTCTGTTTTGGTTGTCTTCCCGCTCAAGAGCTTGATAGCTGACCAAATAGCGGAGATGCAATCGCTAGATTGCACAGCGAAGGAACTCACAAGTGAGAGCTTGTCTGACATTATTACGAATACACCGCAGTTTGTGTTTTGCTCTGCCGAGCAAGCGCTCGATAAGAGATTCCTAGATGCGCTAAAAG
Organism: Plumapathes pennacea; assembly: GCA_964036295.1. NCBI lineage: Eukaryota > Metazoa > Cnidaria > Anthozoa > Antipatharia > Myriopathidae > Plumapathes > Plumapathes pennacea. The sequence continues at coordinate 23,328,719 of OZ038463.1, read as the reverse complement.
ATGACAGTGCAGGTCTCCATCAGAACGTGGAAGCAATTGTCGTAGACGAGGCACACGGTGGAATCCTGGACAGGACAAAGGTGTGCGATCTTATGCGATCTTTAAAATGTCTAATACACACAAACAAGGTCTCAGAAACGTGATATCTGCTTCATACACACAGGAACAAGCAAGGACCGGGTAAAGGCGCGTTTCGCAGTGCTTATGGAAAACTTTCAATTCTTAGGTCCCTGTGTAAACAAGGTATGAACTTTACATTGCAGAACACGAAGTATATACTCTGTCACTCTCGTTGAAACTATTTTAGAAGTCCTTTTGTCACAGCAGTGGTTGTTCAGTGAGCTAACCCAGCAGCAGTTTGAATGTGTTTTTGTCGAACATGAATTTTAATCAGACTAGCCAAAAAGGTTTGACTGGGCCCTGGATTTTCCATTTGGCAACCTTTTGTATTTAAAATAATTAAAATACTGTTACTCATATACAATGTTTTTTATGTCCATTCAGGAACTCCAATGTTAGCCCTTACTGGAACTGCAGACAAAAATACAGAAAATACAATTGTTGCAGACCTGCTGATGAAAAGCCCATCAAGGCTGTTTGTGAGCCCAAAGAGACTGAACTTGCGACTGTCTGTGAAGAAAGTTTCCAGGACTAGCATGCTGAACCAGCTGGACTGGATTGTGGATTTGATCAAGCAATTTGGAAAAGACACTCCAAAGACAATTATCTTCTGTGACACCATGTACTCTATTGCCAGTGTGTACAATTACATGTTAATGAAGCTGCAATGTCATGCATTCTACCCAACACACTCTAAGAAAAGAGAGGACTGCATATTGGGGATCTTTCACTCCTTGACCCACAAAATGTACAAGGAAAGGTTGCTAAATTCCCTCAAGTGTGGTGGAACAAAAAGGGTAGCAATTGCTACCACAGCTCTAAGCATGGGTGTGAATTTCCCAGACATACGCCATGTTGTAATGTTTGGACCTGCTAGAAGCCTTTTGGACTTACACCAAGAAGCAGGTAGAGCAGGACGTGATGGATTGCAGTCAAATGTGGTTATTTATTACTACGGCCAACAATTGTCTCACTGTGATATTGATGTGCGAGACTTTTTGAAGTCAAGTGGATGCTACCGGGTAGCCAGTTTGGCAAGTTTTGATGCAAATGTGCCATGTTCACCTGCTCATGACTGCTGTAATTTTTGTGCAAGGTCTTGTGCATGCAGTCTTATGTCCAATGAATATTTAGAACCTTAGAAGCCTTTTGAAATGGAGAATGTTCCATGTGAGGCATCAGAACCACTCTACAGAACTGTTTCAGATGTGGTCAAGAAGATTTTAAGTGCTTCTCTGTCTGAGTTGGAAAGCAACCTGTCCTCTGGTGCTGGTGCAACTCCATCTGCCACATTCGGATCAGCAGCCTACCATGGATTTTCACAAGAGCTTATTTCTGATGTGGTAGCTAATTGTCACAAGTTATTTACAATTGAGGACATAATGACAAATGTGCCAGTGTTTTCAAGAAAGCATGCTGTGAAGATCATCGAAATTCTACATGAACTTTTTGATGACATTGCAGAATGTTCTTTAAACAACACAACCTTCCTCTGTGATGTTGACGAACTTCCTGAGTTGTGCAGGATCAACTTGTTGGAGAGTGAGTACAATGATGAGGAAGAACTTGCTGATTTGGATTTAACTGAGTGACTCCATTATTCTTGTACAGTATTCCTTACTGGTATTTTTGTTTACATGACTTAATTTCACTATATTTGTGGTTGTGCATCATGAAATACAGACATCGAAAAGTTATTTAAAAAAATACCGAAATCTAGATCTTTTTAGCACAAGTTTATTGCTGAATCGAAAAGTTCATCTTTCATGATAATTTAAGTACTAGTAAACTCACACATCGTACTTCTTTTACTGAAAAAGAGGTTCCCAAGTTTTAATGAGTCCTGTCATCCAGGAGTGCAGGTCTCTGCAATCAAGATTCCTCAAAATGTTCCGTGGAAAGACAGGGTAGGATAGATGCCCCTTTCTCCCCGACTGATGTTTGAAAGCTTTAATCTGCATTAAGTCTTTCACCATCTGTGCTACTGGAATCTCAGGTTTTCCCATTGACCTCCGACCTGGGCTCTGTTTCAAACTGCAATCTATATCAATGGAATCCAGTACCATTTCCATTGGCTGCACGGTGTTAACCAATCTGGCAGCAGAAGCTTCACTTATGTTTGCACCAAGGGATCTCCACATGGTCTTCACAGTCTTGTTGAGCTGTTCCATTCGAAGGTCCAAGGGGATGTTACCACCTTTTGTCCCATGCTTGTTAAAGAATCTGTTCCACTTTAGGTAATGGGCCTCTTCTTCAGACAGAATTCCTTCAAGTTTGACTAGGTATAACAGAACAGCATAGGCATACTTTGTCTTCCCATGGGCTTTGTACACCAAAAGAGCCAATTTGTACAAATCATGGAGTCTTTCCCCATCGCCTTCTTTGATGGCATCATCAAATTCAAAGAGAATGAGACCAAATACAAGTTTGCCCCTGTGGTAATTTAGCAGGTGATCTTCAGCAGTTTTGGCCTGCTCCTCCACCACCTGGTTGTAATTTGCAAGACCAACATGACTTTGGGATTCATGCCTAGCAAAAGATTGAGGTTTGTGTAAAAGTATGAAATGAATTTGGGTTTGGGAATTCAGTTTGTTGATGACATTTTTCAGGCATGGATAAAATCTGGTAAAACATAACAGCTGTCAGTACCAACATTATACCAACCTGTTCCTTGTACACTTTGTTGAAAAGACTAGTCCACATGAAGCACGGCAGTGCAAATAGCCCAAACTATCTTTCTCAATGCCATGCTGGTACTGCTCAAAGATGGTGCCATGCTGTTGAACTTCATGCCTGGAAAAACAATGCACAAAAAAACTGCTGAAATGGATTATATCAATATTGAATTTCCTTATCTGTAGTAAGTTTAGCAGGCCAAAAACTTATGTGACATACTGTGCAGTTTAGTGTCTGGAAATCTATACTATTTGTTTGAACTTGATTAGTCTTTGGTGAATTGACCAGATACATGCATGTGACTTCCCATTTAGCTTACTTGACTCTTGATGAGTGGTGAACATATGTCTTGTCACATTCACCAACACGGCAGTTGAAACCATAAGATGTGGCATCCTGAAGTTTCTGCACTTGCTGCATCGGGGGTTCAACTTCCTCATTTGTCAGCAGGACTTTTTGGACATGTGCCATACACAGCTCCATTAACCAGGTGTGCCGTGTTTCTTTGGAGACACCTTTATCAGGGATTATATAGTCCGGGTAATCTAAAAGTCAGGAAGATTAATAAGTAAAAGGTAAGCGTTCTGATGTGATTAAAAGTGATTCCATAGCAGCATAAATGTCCAAATAAGTCCCCCCTTAGAAAAAGTAATCATGGTATGGTACAGATTGCATTCACAACTCGCAACATTGTTTTAATAAGTCCCCCCTCCCTAACTCAAATAATTAAGATCTTAGTCACCTAATTGAGCATTTGTTGTAAAATGCATTTTACATGATTATTTTTTACTTTCATACCATCCATCTTAACCATCCCTGACATCTCCATAAAGGAAGAACAAATGTGTGCCTCAATTTCTCGTTGATGAAACTCTTTGTATTCATTGTAATTGTTATGAACACCCTTGGCTGCATTTGTCTTGTGTGTCCTGTTAATACTGGCACGCGTAGTTCCAATTTCTGCAGATGAGGAGTGTGATACGAATGTATCAAATTCCACCTAATTTAAGAATTAAAAAAATAGGGGTTTCAGTACATGAAACAAAATATAGAATGTTTATTAAATCAGGATTTACCGAATATAAATTGAGCTTTGCATGCCAGTCAGCAAATTCCGTTTCAAGACCCTCCAGTCTGTCATAAGGATTGTCTCCATCCTGATAGGTCCATTTGGTGTTTCTAGCTTTCTCTTCAAATAATTGATCCCCATGGAAAGGCACTGACTGTACAACATGTTTGCCCTCTGAGTTATTGATGCAGGGAACATACTTCTCTTGATTTGTGATTAGTAGTCTTGCCATGTCACCCGCAACATTGGGATTGAGGAACTGAACACCAAGGCAGCACTGTTAGAGAGAAACAATCATGGAAGTTGATTTCATGGAATGAAACTATTCACAGAAAGCCATTTATTTCAGTCACTGAGAGTCATGGCTCCTTTTGTCCATGGATGGCATGCGAACCATCTGTTAAAACTCAATATTACTCACAGTTTCGGATTTATTTGCCATTTCTTTTGAATAGCGGTGTGGAATGTGGTAGATTGCCACGTCTTTCAGGTGCTGAAATTTTGGGAGGTACTTGGTTACTGTTCTGCTCACCAACACTGCCCAACTTTGTGTCAGCCTTTGCTGAACAGCTTTAACAGGGAGGAGATCAATGGGCTGGATGTTGCACAGAGGTTTCCTGGGGCTACTCTTTTCCATGGAGGGCTCCACTACCCGATGGACTACAGCATACTGTTGGGTCCAATGAATCGACCTATTCTGATGTTGTGTGCTCTGAATCCTTGCATAAACCATTAGGTCAATGTTATCACCAACAATTCTGGAAAATATAAAAATATAATCCCTTTTAACACGATTTCTTTTTCTACCAAAATTAAATTCATTTTTGTGCTTGAAATTTATTTCCCGCGAAAAAAAGTAGCCACCATCAGGACAGAAAAATCTGGCCATAACTGGCCCAATGGCCGACAATAAAGTTATACACTCAAATGATGTGGCTTACTTGTAAAGAGGCAATTTTTCCTTGGACAAACTGTGAATTGCTCTCTGTAGGTCGTCTTCAGTTGGGACGTCTTCAGGAACACTGTACAACAGCTCCTGGCAATGCTTGAAGACACCCCTTTCGTAATTTTTGTAGCCCTTCATGGTGGTCTCCGAAAAATTGACTTCGGTCTGCATGCGGTCTTCCATAAACACGCCAAGTTGTTTTTCCCTGACTTCTTTCAGCAAAAGAGCAGTGGCCTTGTTGGTTTCGATCTGGCTTTTCCAGAACTGCACTTTAGCCTCGCAGTTTGATCCTATTTTCTTCTGGAAGTTCACGAGGGTGTCTGATGACATGCAAACACCAAGTTTCTGTAATCGCTCTATGTCTTGATGCTTTGCACCGCTGTGAAAGAGGATTGCTGAAATTCGGTACGCGACGGCAGACATTTTAAGGTTCCTACATCTCGCAGCAACAGCAGTGGACAAAGCGATTGAATTGACCGTTTTGACATCAGGTTCCGAAGTGGCATTACAGGCTCCGCGAATACATGAAATCCAGAAGGGGCACCACACTTCAACCTCGTGGACCAGAAGCTTGTTGGAAAATGTTGATAGTTCTTCTGCTGTCTTCTTTTGTAGTATGGAATCGGTTGCATCCCCACAGTATTCCTTGAACTCTTTTGCGATGGTCTTTCTTAAGGGCTCAGACAGTTCATTGCGAACAGAAGTATGTTGAAAAACAAGATTTGCGACAGCATTCCAATTCTTGTGCAAGATGTTCACAATCATGTATTTCGTTTTATCATCAAATGAAGTGTAACTTTCCAGACGACCACTTGGCGAGGCAATAACCACTTTTACATCGGTTGTGCCCTTCTTCTGAAGCAATCCTTCCACGTTCAGCTCAGATAGAACTTTGTCGGAGATGTTTTCATCTCTTGGTATCATTCTTTCAACTTGAAATGGCAATGATTTCCTCGCAGGCGCATTGGGTTTTTGCATTTTCTTTGCTTGCGGGCTTCTTGCTGGAGAAGATATGGTTGTTGGCAGCTGCCGCTTGACTCTGCTGTCCGATTCATCGTCACTTGAAACAGCAGCTCGGACCGCTGCATTGTTCAATCTCGACAAAACGTAATGGTAAAAGTTATGAGCATTCCTTATCTTTCTTCCACAGCTTTGGCATACGTGCTCCGACAACCCGGCAGATCTCGCGACGTTTAGTCCAATTGCTTCACACAACTCCGACAAAGTTCGATCGGAACCTTTCCCGGCCTTGAATAGATTTTCCGTGGAAATCTTTGAAGTCTTTTGGAAATCTCCAAATTTAATTTTAAAAGAACAATTGCACAACCTGCAGAAACACTTTTTTTTCTCTTAGGTACTAGCTTCTTTGGCGTTTGTTTCTGTACGTCCGAAAAACTTTGACAGCTCGCCATGTGTATTTTAGAAGTTTGTTGTGAGAAAAACGTGTCATGTGTCAAGATGGTGTCAGTAAATTTGACAACTGACATCCCATTGCTGATATGCCTGTCAAAAGTGGGCGGATGTCGAAAACCCATGGTCATCGGGCAGGCGGTCTTTTCTCCCGCCCCCGCCCCGTACTTTTGTCACTCGACCTCAGTCTCCCATCCGCCATCAGTACAAAATGGCGCCCGTGATCACCGTTCAACCGCATCGAATGAGACCGCCAGGTACGCAGGCTAATGACAGGTAAGTTAACGCGTTTGGCCTTCTTCTGATGGAACTCTCGCAGATCGACGAGATATTGCCGTTTCCATCTTAGCCAGAAATGCTAGAGTTGATGTGCCAGGTACTGGGCGTGCCTTGACTGTGCTTCCTTGTTTCTGTATTCTTCTTGGTCGTCAGCGATCTCTGGTGGTGTGAGTAATCATTGGCTTAAAACCAAATGTGAGGGTGTGAGAGGCTCTTCAATGCTGTTGGAATACTGAACGGTGAGTGGTCGAGAGTTCAAAACTGCTTCCACTTCTGTCAGAATGGTGTGGAGCTCATCAAAGGTCACCTTCGATTGTCGAAGCACATTTCTGTGGCTGGACTTTACTCCTTTGAAGAGACGCTCGAAGAATCCACCCCACCAAGGGGCCTTGGCTAAGTTGAACCTCCACTTGATTCCATTGCTGCTCAAATACCCTTGAACTTCCTGAAGGTCAAACAAGCCGACTAGATTCTTGGCTGCTGACTTGAACGTTTTTGCGTTGTCTGAGACCATCAATCTGGGGAGTCCATGGCGGGATATGAATCTCCTAAAACAATGCATAACGTTTCAGCATCGAGATTTGAGACTAATTCCAGATGTACTGCGTGACTTGTAGCACAGGTGAACAATGCTATGTACGTCTTCGTCATTTCTGCTGGGCCCTTGCTAATGGGTTTCACATAGATTGGACCAGCGAAATCCACTCCGACGCAGTTAAAGGCTTGTCCTTCTTGGACGCAAAACTCAGGTAAGTCTGGTGATTCAGGTGTTTGGTAGGATTGACCTTGGAATCTTCTGCATGTCGTGCACTTGTGAAGCTCTCTTCTGACTGCCTGCCTTCCCTTCACGATCCAGAATTTCGAGCAAACTTCTGCTAAGGTTTCTTTCTGGCCATTGTGCATAACCTTGTGGCAATGATGAATAATGAGAGACATCAGATGGTGCTGGCGTCAGTAGTGCTGGAAAGTGAGCGGAGAAAGGTATTTCTGCATTGCCAAGTCTTCCCTTGCATCAGATAACTCCTTTGTCACCTGTGTAAGCTCCGAGTTGCTTCTCTTGCTGTAACGTGATATGGCCTTGTGATTCCTTTATCCAAAGGTTTTCGGCTGCTTCCAATTCTGTGGTGCTGAGTGGGCCAGCGTCTCTACTTTCTTTGGGCACTGTTTACAAATCTTAATATATACCCAGTGACCCACAGCAAATGGCCGAAACTGCTGTAGTCTTGACAATGTAGGATGGATGATAAACAGGAAGATTCTGCGACAAGGATTCTGGCCATTAGACTTCATTTCTTTGTAACATTCTTTGGTGGGCTCCAGGGGTTGCTCGTTGGATGGCCAGTTTTCTGTGTCCAATGTCAGCCATTCTGGACCATGAAGCCAGGTGTTGTTGGTCACCAACTGTGAGTACTTTATTCCTCTTGATGGCAGGTCAGCAGGGTTCTGGACTCCAGGGCAGTGAAACCAATGCGTTGGAGGAACTAATCCCCTGATCTCGTTGACTCGGTTCTCTACAAACATCTTCCATTCCTTGTTGACTCCTCGTATCCGGTAGAGTGTTGCGAGAGAGTCCGTCCAACACTATCCTGTCAATCTCAACCAGGGGCTCCAGTGCTGACTTCAAGGCGGTGATTAATCTCGACGGAATTAGCGCTGATAGGGGCTCTAAACTTGGGATGGATTGTTTTGTCAGTGGTGCCACTTATGTCTTGGCTGCGATGAACTCTGTGAAGACCCCATTTCCCGCCTCGATTCGCAGGTAAACAACTGCTGTATATCCGGTCTGTGAACTTTCACAGAATCTGTGAAGTTGGTACTTCATTGGGTCCCCCGTGATTTGATGCAAGTAGCATTGTGGGATCTGGAGGTAACCTGTCTTTGCAAGGTCTGCACACCACGAAGACCATCTCCGTTCCAAATGATCTGGAAGAGGATCGTCCCAGGCCGCTTTCATGCTGCACAATCCTTAGAAGAGGACCGTCATCTCAATGACGATAGGTGAGATCAGGCCAAGGGGATCGAAGATTTTGGCTACGATCTTGAGAATACTGCATTTCGTGACGGGTAATTCTGTGGCAAGTTTGGCTAAATGATCGAGTCAAGGCTGTCTTCCTGAAAGTTTCAGGTTTGTCCTAAAACCTTTTGTTTGCCGGTCTCATCTGCTGACCTTTTATTTCCCAGGGTCGATTTTGTGTATGTTGCATCTTCCATTACATTCATTGTGGTGTCTGGGTCTGATTGTTGCACGTCCACGTGAGGTCTGTCTTCCATGTCCTTGATCTTTCCCCTTAGTTCCGGTGAGCTTGTAGACCATTTACATAGATTGAATCCTTCTGAAAACATCTTCTTTGACTTCACAAACGTGTGAAGTGCCTCTTCCACAGTTGCTTCACCACCGGTTAAGTCATACACGTACAAACTCTCAAGTAGTTTTCTGACCAGGTCAGGGTCCCCTTGAGCATATCTTGACAGATGGTGTTCAATGGTCGCATTCAACAAGAATGGACTCCATGTTATGACAAACACAACTGCAGAACCGGTATACAACCTCCTTAGGATTGTCCTGGGTGATGTCGTCATACCAGAGAAATCTCAGTGCATCTCTGTCACAAGGAGCAACAGATATCACGAGAAATGCTTTCTCAATGTCCACGAATAATGCAATCTTGTTGAAGTGGCATCTGACGAAAACGTCCACAATGCTGGGAAGTAGACGGGCAGAGTAAAGGCAATTGTTCAGCAATGGATGACCCAGTGTTTGCAGCGAGGCATCATATAGCACTCTCATCTTCGTTGTTTCCTTGTCGCATCGAATGACCAGGTGATGCAGAATATAGTTTGCTGCAGTCAACCTCTTTGATGATGCCCTTTGTGAGTTGATCCTTGACGACTGCATCATATTCTTCCAAAAGATTATCTGTTTTCAGGCACCTGGTAAGTGAAGCGGGTCTTCTTCGGCTTAGTCCGTAGTTATCAGGCAGAGTGGCTTGTGTTTCCTTCCAGGGGAGTTTCACTTCATATCGGCCATTCTTAAACTTTGTCATTCTTGAACTGATTGTAGACAGACCCTTTCCCTGGAATGATTCCAATAGACTCTAACTCCCAAAACTGGGACAGCTGTCTTTCAAGGCCAGGATCTTCCAAGGTCCCATTCTGAGTCTGTCGTCCACAGAGCTATCACTCATTGGGCAGGCTCAGGTAGAAGTTTTGCGCTGGCGCTGGCAGATGATCACGGGCCATCTTCTTTAGGTCTTGGACTTTAGCCGGGTTGAGCAGCAAGGGATGCTGGTACAACTGTTAAAGTGGGGTTCAGGGTATCCTTCAAGAGCTTCACCTTCCATGGCTCCTGGTCCGAGTACGAGTATCTTAGCCAGATTTTATCCGGGTGCTCGACAAGAGTTAGATTTCCTCTGGTGTCGATCTCTTCCCCCCACCCGAAATTCATCCAGTGGACCCTGCAAAGCACTCCAGTAGCCAAAATGTTTCTGCTTGTGTACCTGATAATAGCAACAGCAATACGTTAATAAGTACCAATAGACCAGTTTCTCAAGTTTGCGCACTTTTATTTTTTAGCGAGAACTTGTGTGTGAATGATGGAGACAACAACTTTTGAACTTAAGTTAGTTAAGTTGGCATCATTGGTAAAAAGATGAATCGGTATTTCTTAACCCCTTCGCTGCGGACACTTTTTTTACCCCTGTGCAGAGTCATTTTTGGAAAATTTATCAAAATGTTCAATTGACACTTAAAAAAATATTCACAGGCTGTAAAAAACTATACAGAAGTATTTAAGTCACTTAACTACTGTTTATCAACACTTTCCCAGCATAGTAGTGTCACTAGCCATAGATATATTGGGTGTAGTAAATTTCAAAACATGGATAGTAGCAGAGTCCAGGTTTGCTGGGACAACTGGGGCAGTAGTAGCGCGATTCCTTCCGAACTTTCCTCTTGAAACAAACCCTGCACCTTCTCTGGGGCTTCCCTTTGTTGTCTGTTGGTGGAATTGGGGCCATGAAGTGCCTTTCTGTCAATCGAACCACTGATTCCTCTCTCTAGATGTGTGGAGTGCCGCCCTTAAACAGAAGTGCTCCAATGACACTGCTGGAACTCTAAAAATGACTTCCGTCCCCCATCCTTTGCATACAGTATAAAACTGTTCAGAAAGGAAAGCTGGATCAGGTGAATGGCAAGTTTCTTGTACTATTTCAGGCTCTTCCTGGCAATTGTGAAGGGCTCAATCAGTTGATCTGTGCGATCTACCCCTCCCATATGCTTGTTGTATTTGACAATACACTTTGGTTTTGCCAGGGGGTTTCTTGGATTCCTTCTGTTTCTCACATTCCTCATGCTGTCATAATGGATTGATGTGAGCATGAAGACATCTCTTTTATCCTTGAACTTTAAAGCAAGAAGTTCATTAAATCGGTAGGCAATCATACCATGAGAAGGAAGCCTTGCATTCTTGACTTCCTCCGGGAAACTCTTCCGGTTCTTCCTGGTGGTACCACATACCAAGGTGTCATTGTCAGAAAGGTGCTGTACAAGTGGAATGCTTGTGTACCAGTTGTCAATGTAAAGATTGTATCCTTTGCTAAGCAAAGGACTCCTCAGGTCAACCACAAGTCTTTCTGAAATAGAAAAGTTCAGGTTCTGTGTAGCTTGCGTTCCCTTGCCAGTGTAGATCCTGAATCGATAGGTATATCCTCCATCTTCACACAGCATAAACAACTTTATGCCAAAGTGTGCCCGTTTTAGTGGTATGTATTGTTTGAAATGCAGTCTTCCTTTCCATGCAACAAGTGACTCGTCAATGCACACATTTTGGGTGGGCATGTACATCTCTTGAAACTTCTCAAACAAGTGGTCAACCAAAGGGCGGATCTTGAACAGCTTGTCACTGTTTGGGTTGTTCCTGTCAGGCATTCTCTCATTGTTGTAGTGAAGAAATTTCAGAATCAGCAGATATATATCCCTCTTCATGACTTGCTTGAAAATTGAAGTACAATACATTGGATCATTCGACCAGTACAGCTGGATGCTTGGTTTTTGGATAATAATCAATGGTCAAGCCAAGAAACTGCTTCATTTCTTTCTTTGTGGTTGTAAACCACTGTTTCACTCTTGATCTACTTTTAACATTATCTCTGATAAATTTCTCAGCAAAAGTATTGGTTTCAGTCACGAGGTAATTCAACAGATCGTCATTGATAAATAACTGGAAAAAGTTTCATGGTTTGAAATCTGTGTCGATTTGAATGCCAGAATTACCAGTGAACGGAATATCACGTGGAGGTGAAAGATTAGCTCTTACCCAACACCGAGGGTTTTCCTGCTGCCGACGTCGGGGTATGTTTCTGGGAAGTTCTTCATCATCGTCAGAAGGAGCGTCTGCATCAGAACTGTCCACATGGTCTCCCTCTTGTTCTACCACTTCATTGGCGTCTTCCTTGGGAAAATACTCTTCTTCATCTGCGTTTTCGATGCTCGAAGGGCCGTCATTGTCAGAATAATCCTCATCTCCGGACTCATTCCAAATCTTATCCAAAACGTCCGTAGTAAAGCGGCTCATTTTAATGGTAAAGATACGGAAAACACAGTGTGAATCTTGAACTATTTTTCAATATGGTGACAAAACGTGCCCAAAATGACGATTGAAGAAAATACCTCATGTATCACTCAATACACGGAGAAATTAGTACCCATTCTTTTGCAACTTATTAAAACTTCATTGATATGTGATCCTTTTGTTTTCTCATATGCGGGCGTTTCCATACATTATCAGTTAATTTGGACGTACTGAGTACATCATGCTAGCAAACTGTTGAAAAAAGATGTACTGAGTACGTCATGCTAGCAGTGAAGGGGTTAAAAACTGATACAAATGTAAAGTAAGATTTTTTTTTTTTATAATTTATAATAATGTGCCTTTATTGTTTTATGATTTGTACATATTTGAAATTAATAGCCAAAGCCAGAGGCTTATATTGCATAGGCATATTGCTGTAACTGACAAATCAAATAACATTAACAGAGAAATAAAAAAAAAAAAATACATACATATAAAAAAAAAAAAAAAAAAAAAGTAGTAAGCAGATTAGTGGAAACATGAAAAATGCAAGGTGCTATGGAAACATACAGGAGTAGACTGGTAGGGATAAAGTGCTAAAATTACAAGAGAGATGTGCACATTCATAAATTATTGGTCTAATACACAAGCATAATATTATACAGTACATTATTACTATAAATATAATTAGCCAGAAACATACACATATATATGCATACACGCACATGCATATAATTATCAAAGGCATATCTACATGCATACATATAGTTAGTATAGTTGTAGGGTGAACTAGTAAGTGAGGTGTAGGAAATATGACTTCAATAACCTCTTGTAGTTAAATTGTTTCAGCGACTGGCGAATTGACAGGGGAATGGAATTCCAGATGTTAGGAGCTTGTGATCTAATAGCAAATTTGTATTTTAGAGAGTCTTTATGTAGGTCATGTTTGTGTCTGGTATTATGATCATGGTATTCTTGATTAAATTTAAGAAATGCAGATAAAGGATTAGGAAGCAATTTGTTAATGTGAGAAAAAACAAAGCATGATATCTGTAATTTGTAGATATTGAAAATAGTTAGGATATTTAGTCTATCAAATAAGGGTTGTGAATGGGTACGAGGTGGGGAGTTAGTGATTATTCAAGCAGCCTTTTTCTGTAAAATAAAGAGAGGTTGTATGTGAGTGGGATAGGTTGAGGCCCATATTAGATTACAATATAGTAGATAAGGTAGAATCAGAGAGTTATATAGAACTCTGAGGGTGTTATTGTCAAAAAATTGGCGGGTTTTGCTGATGATACCTAGTGCTTTTGAGATCTTGGTCTGTATAGTTTGGATGTGGGGTACCCATGAAAGATTTTGGTGTACTACAATGCCTAGAAACTTAGTGTGCTCCACCCTATCAATATTAGTTCCATTGATGGAGAGGTTAATGTCACGGAGGTTAACTTGTTTTCTGGCTGGATGAAATAAAATAAACTTAGTTTTGTCGGGATGAAGGGTTAATTTGTTAGCTGCTAACCAAGATGCAACACATTTGAGTTCAGTATTAACAATATCCATGAGATTTTGAGTATTTTTATATTTAGCAAAAATATTCGTGTCATCAGCAAAAAGAATAAAGGCTAAATACTTTGAGCAGTTAAATATGTCATTGATGTAGATTAGGAAGAGCAAGGTCCTAATACAGATCCTTGGGGAACCCCACAATTTATTTTCTTGAGGGAAGATTTGGAGTTATTGATTTGAACGTATTGTTGCCTGTCACTTAGATAACTTTTAATCCAGGTTAGAGGGATGCCTCTAACGCCGTAAAACTCTAGTTTATTAAGTAGGATTTGGTGGTTGACAGTGTCGAATGCCTTCTTTAGATCAACAAAAATTCCTATTGTAAATTCATTATTTTCAAAACCTTGATAAATTTGGTCAACAAGTTCAAGAACAGCCATCCATGTGCAGTGTTTTTGTCTGAAGCCATATTGGTGGTCATTGAGTATATTGAACTTAGTAAGGAACTCAGATATTCTATGATAAACAACTTTTTCTAAAATTTTTGATAAGCATGGTAAGACTGAGATTGGTCTGTAGTTAGAGAAATTAGAGGCATCATTAGTCTTGTAAACAGGCACTACCTTAGCAATTTTAAAGTTTTCAGGGAATTCTCCAGTGGAGAGGGATAAATTGTAAACTTTGGAGAGGGGAAATGAAAGTAAATCAATTGCTGCTTTTATAGGTTGAATATTAAAACCATCCAGACCTTCACTTTTACTATTTTTTAGTGATGATACTATTGTACAGATTTCACTGGAAGTTGTGGGGGAGAAAAAGAGATTGTTGTTGTAAGTACCTGTCATGTATTCTTTGTGGTTATTAGTGTTAGTTTGGGGAATCTTTTTGGTCAGGCATGATCCAATGTTAACAAAGTAGTTGTTAAATTTCTGTGATATTTGTTCCAAATTGGTATATTGACCACCTGAATCCTTCATAATCATTGGTTTTTGGCAGGATTGCTTTTTGGAGATTACTGATTTAATAACTGACCAGGTGTTCTTTAAAGAAGAGCTAATAGAGGTTAGTTTATGATGATAATACAGTTTTCTGGCTATCTTTATAATGTTGTTATACTTATTACGGTATTTGTTATATTTCATTTTATTTTCTGGTGTTGGATTGATTTTAGCTTGTTTATAAAGAGAATTCTTTCTCCTGCATGAAGCAAGAAGCCCAGGGGTGAACCATGGTTTTGAGTTCTTCTGGGACATTGAGTTGATTTGTTTAATAGGGAAGCACTGGTTATACATTGGGGTTAGATAGTCTGAGAATTGGTCATATGCATCACTAGCTGATGGGGCTTTTATAATCGAGGACCAATCTGTTCTCTGTAGTTTTAAACGAAAGGATTGGATGTTGGATGATGATATCATTCTCGAGTATCGAGGTTGAGGGTGCATGTCATAGGTAAGTTTGAGATTAGTCATTTGAAATATAGGAAGATGGTCAGATATATCAGTGTAAAATAAACCACTTGTTATGTCATAGTCTAAATTATTTGTGAAGATGTTATCAATGAGGGTAGCAGAGTGGTCTGTTATTCTAGTAGGTTTTGATATGAGGGGATAAAAGCTATTATTGTTCAGTAGATCCAGGAAGTCTTTAGTTGGTTTATGAGTATCGGCATTAAGAACATTGAAAAAACATTAGAACATTAGAAAGTAAAGCAATGATGCAAATAACAATGACAGGATACTAACATGTTTCAAATTGAACAAGCTGCTGACTAAACATGGGGACTCACTCAAGGACGATTCATGAAATAAACTACTTGTGTAAACCCTGTATCGACTAGGATTGCATACCTGCCAGCTATGAAGTCTTTGTAGTCACAGAAGTCCTGCTGCCTCATGCACACTACCTCAAAAGGATTCCTCCAGTTGCTCTCCCACACAATTCTGCACCAGTCTTCTGGAAGGTGGACCGTGGCGTTATTCTTCCGCTTCTCTATCTGAGCAAGTCACTGTCGTTCCTTAGAAAGGTGTGGCCTCTGGTGAGATACGTATGGTTGATGATGTCATAAATACCATCCACAGGTATCTGTGCATGGCAGGCCAAACCCCAGGTTGAACTAGGTGTTGAACACCCTCCGGTATATGAACTCGCTAACATGTGGCTGGATAGGCAGCAGGATGGTGTGCTACTGCTGCTGTCTTTGCTTTGTTATTTGCTTTTGACTGGCAGCTACCTCAGGTTCTTCCTGTTCCAAATACAGTCTGTACATGCGGGCTATACTCAGGTCCGGGATGAGAAAGCGTTTCAGTGGAGCATCCGTGCGGGAGTAATGAGACTCCACTCTTGGGAAGGATGGGATGTGCGCCTTCACCTGAACAGAAAATGTAAAACCTCTTTGAGAGAAAGCAGTGTTAAGCTAACCCGAATTCTGCATTCGAGAAAATTCAATTCAACTATCCCATTAAGCCACTTAAAAGTGTAGAATTTTGATAAAAAACGTTTGTCCTAAAATGAGAGGAGAGAGGAGAAATTATTGACGTGTTTTGACAAATTTTAGGCCTCACGTGATAGTGAAAAAGTTTGGACTAACCCCCAAGTACTGTGTTTGGCGTTGAATGCGAAAATTTAATCATGCATAAAAGTAAACACATGCTACACTAAAATCGAACGCGGGACTGAGGTGTAAGTTTAGCCAAGGAACCTCTCTGTTTGCTCCTACAAAAATCAGAAAGACACCAAATTTTCAAGAGGACGATGAGATAATTCACAATGATGCACACATTACAATGCACTTTCATAGCTAATCTGTACTATTCATCCACAATTGACATAAATCTTGAAAGGATGCTGCAAAGGATCTGGTGCACTGTAAATAAATACTTGTTGTCCTGGAATGTTAACATGAATAGGTCCTAAATGCTTGAGTACATTGTAAAGTGTTTCACAGTACACTATAGGTGATAGCAATATTTAGTTGAAGAATGTGTGATAAAGAGATTGTACAACAGGACTTCAGATAAAACAAAATTTCACCATGCATCCTTTGTTCAGCTGTTATTCGTTGAAAATAAACAATGACAACGAATGGCTGTATTGCTATTAATGCATATTTGTTCAAATTTGGCCATCAATACACAGGTAAAAAATGTAAACACAACCATAAAAGCCATACAGAATAGTTTTCAATTTTTACCTGCCCCTTCCTGATGATAAGAACGGGCAGATCACATTGGCTGGAGAGAGTGGTGAGAAATCCCTGAACATCCTGTGGCAAGTTGAGGACATGACCTTTGTACCCATGCTGGCCGCCGTGTTTCCGGTAAACACACATGATGGGGAAAGCTCTGGCGATCAACATTTCCTCTACTTCGGTGAGGTCCTGTAGGTCTGCAGGCACTGTTCCAGGATCCATGTCGTTGTCAGCCGAGAACAATTGACACAAAGTCTTTTTGTCGTGCTTGCACCTGTACAGGTGCAGGTGTAGTTCTGCTCGGACATACTTTGGTTGGTGATCGGCTATGTTTCTTTGTATACCTTGCAGCGTAAGTGTTGGAGATTTTCCGCAGTGAGTTCCTCCTGTACCAACTCTTGTTTGTGAAATGGAGGAGTTTCTGGATTTGCCCACCCACGGTTATGTGTGCAAATATTGTTGTTTCTGTCTGCGATGTTCTTCGACAACTGCAGCACGTTGTCGGCGTTGAGTGTTTGCTCCATTTTGAGCTTGAAGCCTCTGCGGGTATTCTGTTGAGACGATTCATTGGCACGTTGAGAACCTACTTGCTGGCGATTGGATTCTCTTTGCGGAGTTCTCTGCTTGGTCTGCCTTTGTTTCTGAAGTTCCCGATTTGCTTTCAAGCATTGTTCTCTTTGTGGAGTCTTTTCTTCCACCCGCTTTTGCTTCTGAAGCTCCCGTTTTGCTTTCAGGCCTTGTTCTCTTTGTGGAGTCTTTTCTTCGGCCCACTTTTGCTTCTGAAGCTCCAGTTTTGCTTTCAAGCGTTGTCTCTTTGTGGAGTCTTTTCTTCGGCCCGCTTTAGCTTCTGAAGCTCCCGTTTTGCTTTCAAGCGTTGTTCTCTTTGTGTAGTCTTTTCGTTGGCACGTCCTTTCTCTAGACGATTTGGCGCTGTTCGATCATTTCACGATTTCGCCTTGCTCATGCCTGTTCCCTTCTCTTTTGAAGATGAGCTTCGTGAGACCGTTCTGTTTCAAGTTTTCTAGTTCTCTAATTCATTTTCCTGAACGCAGTTATGTACAATTGTTGCTTCGTTCAAATCTTTCTTCAAAACACTGGCGGAGACGCTAGTCGATAATTGACAATGATTACATAATTGCCTTATTAGGACATTGCCTTAGGCATCTGGCCTAAAAAGGTCGAATCACATCGCATCACATACACGAACTTTAAATTTTGAGATGGCAACACGCTTGGAGTCTTCAAATTAATGCATTAGGGTTGTGATTATTTCCCTCACTTCGTTCAGGGAAAAGTTTGTGTATTGAGTCGAGAAACTAAACACGTGCTATACACTTAAATCGAATTAACGCATGATCATGATTATGTTCTAAAAACCAAGAACGCTGCGACAACTGTAAGACCTAAAAAGTTCTTGCATTTAGTCGAGAAGCTAAGCATGTGCTTTATACTGAAAATGAACGCGTAATCATGATTATGTCCTAAAGACTAAGAAAGCTGCAACTACTAAAAGACCTAAGAAGTTTGTGTATTGAGTCGAGAAACTAAACGTGTGCTGCACTGAAATTGAACGCGTAATCATGATTATGTTCTAATAACTAAGAACGCTGTGACTACTATAAGACCTAAGATGTTCTTACTTTGAACCAAGAAACTAAACATGTGCTCTATACTGAAATCGAACGTGTGATCATGATTATGTTCTAATAACCAAGAACGTTGCAACTATTATAAGACCTAAGAAGTTCTTGCATTGAACCAAGAAACTAAACATGTGCTCTATACTGAAAACGAACACGAAAACGAACGAATCGAGATTATGTTCTAAAGACCAGGAAGGCTTCAACTACTAAAAGACTTAAGAAGTGCTTGCATTGAGTACAAAACCCTAAGAACGTTGTGACTATTATAAGACCTAAGAAATTCTTGCATTGAATCGAGAAACTAAACACATGCTACACTAAAATCGAATGTATAATCATGATTATGTTCTAAAGACCAAGAAAGCAGCGACTACCTAAAGACCTTACAGTTCTTGCATGATTGATGACTTTGACATAAACGTTTTCACATACCTTATTAATCAAATCCTGCAAAACTTTGTGTGGTCTGTTGCGATGTTTGCCACGTCCGTTGCTGAAGTTGGTGGAGCGCTCGCGGGCAAGCCTAACACGTTTCTCTCCAATGCCATGGAACGCCATGAAGGCTTTCTTGCAGACTTTTGTCCTCCGATTTTGTTCGTTGGACACATAGTACTCATACGTGGTGGTTTTGCGACCTACATTGTCCTCGCTGAACTCTCTTCCATACCCCCTTTTACCAACTCAGTGGATTTTTGGCAATGATGAGGCCGTGCAGGTAGAGATTTTGGTCGGCTGAGGACTCTGAGGACATTGAAGGTGGCCAGGATGTGGAAACGAAGGGCTTGATCTACCTTTGCAAAACAGTTGTCTTTGCAGTTGCAGTCGGGACCCATCTGTCTGGCAGGTTTCAGCTGGCCTGACTTGGTTCGGTACTGCTGGCCACGAAGTACAGCCTGCTTCCTGATGTTGGTCTTCCACCTAAAGACAGAAAGGAGATGTTGGCAAATTAACTTACAGAAAATCAAGAGAACAATTTCTGCTCGTCAAGACTGTCGTTTTGCCAGTAACAGCAACGAAAGATGGAAGATATAAATGCCATAACTACCTGTCGGTCTGAAGTACTCTCTTGCTACCTTTGGCGAGAGCTGGATCTAGGCCAACGTTCTCTTGGCCGCTTCCACGAACGGTCTGCGCCCCTTCTGCAGTGGAATCTTGCCACTCGGCTGTTCATGCCAAAGGATGTCTTAGGCCGTCAACCTGAAAAACTCCTCATCAAAATCCGAGTCACCAAAAATCTCATGGATCTCTTTAGGTGTTGCCATGATAACGATACGAATAATATTTGGATAACACACGATAATGATAGCACATGAATAGCATGGGTCAGGGTAGCGTATGAATGCACAGTTATGGGGCGCCAAGTGTAAAAATATTATTTAGCGAAATTTCAGCGATTTTTTTGTCATTTAAGCTACAAGGGTTTGACATTTATAAATAACTGCAAAGTGTACCATGTTCATGTTCTTGACATTTGCAAATCGCAAAACATCAGAGGAGCAAGCGTGTTATTTACATATCACGATTAGATGCCTGGACACTGAAATTGAGATATATAAATCACCCGTAAAATGAAGGATGCGATATATAAATGTCTACCGCAGAACATGTGGCTCTTCTGCGATTTATAAATCGCAAGAACAAACGTGCCATTTATCTATCGCAACTTGTGATTTATAAGTCGCATTGTGCGATTTTTATATCGCAGTGCCAAGTGTAAAAATATTATTTAGCATGTGCAATTTATGATTGTGAAACCGATATGATGATGGCCCACATGAGGTCATTGTGCAACCTCACTCCCAGGCCCAAGCGCCTAAAATTGCTGTCATTTTGGCGGGAAGTTGGCGGAAGTCATTTTTGCATCATGGCAAACAGAGAGGATCTGGTGAGATGGCTTTCCGCTGCTGTTTCTAGAGTTCCCAACCGGAATCGTGCACCTTCCTCGGGGTCTACCACTGAGTTGAGACCTCAAAGTGCGAGAGCTGAGAGTGGTAATTTACAAGAGGTATGAAATTTAATAACATACAGTCTCGTTGATTCACTTTTCTATCTATACTTTTCTTTTTTCTATCTGTGTCCGGGTCTGTGCCAAATTTGCGAGCTCTGTTTCTGTGCGTAAAGAAATCATTTAGTGCGAGTCAACTTTCCTATACTCTCTGATTATAATCTATTTATGAAAAGGTGTCGTCCCGGCATCAGCATCAACACAGCATCCACCAAATACGACAAGGCGGCTAAAACCATCAATACCGTGGTGTAGAACTATACGCCACCATATTAACTTGTGGTTTCCGTCAATGTGCCAAATATAGTTGGGACATGGTACAGAATAAACCCGCCGCCGAATTGGAGGTCTTCTTCTGGCCGCTGGACCAAGAGGGTCACTTAGATGTATAGCTGCCCTTACTCTATCACGGTGGACGTGAAGACCTTGGGCTCGCAGATGGCCTTGCAGCATTACCTCGCCCGCTTGCGGATGAGTGTTGTTTACCCAAGAAACAGCTTCTAGAAGTTGTTTGTCCGATAAGTCTGTGAACTTTTGGTAGTCAATATCATAATTACTAATGGCTTTATAAACAGAGGGCCGGGAGACACTGAAGAAGCTTGCAATATTCGAAATTGGAACCTTCAACTTGAGAAAATTTACCAAAAGATCTTTGGGTATAATCTTCTGGAGCCTTCCGGCTGATCTTCTCTGATGGCTGTCTAAAAAAAAAAAAAAGTCTATACATGAGCAATGTTGACTTTTGTTTCCTGTGGACTCGTGTTCTCTTATTATCTTGATAGAAATTTCAAACATTCCACAGTTAGTAGAGTAATAAATACCCAGTTAAAATCGTTTACCAATTATTACTACATGACTACAAGTAATTTGTTTATTGTTCTAAGCAGTTCATCACCTTTCTGAGTTTGATGATTGGCATTTCTACACATCTAAATCCAATTCTAGCGAACGACTGGTCCCAGTATTTCTCTGCCAGAAAACAAAGAAGAGGACATCAACAATAGAGTGTTAACGTGAAATAATTTACAACTGTCGAACTCACTAGTCAATCCTTGTGTGGCGAACAACGTGTTTTTACTGACCGGCACACAAGAGCAAAGCATATAGCTTGCCGAAATATTTCTCTTTGCGAGGTGACGTTTGGCTGCACGACGGTCAAACGTGACAGATGGTGACCCCGAGGAGAAGGAATTATGACATTCTTTGTCGCTTTCTTGACGGTTTCTTCAGTATTGCTTTTAGTCTTTGTCAGTACACCAAATTTATGTCAAAACTACTGAAACCAGCAAGGGTAATCCAGAAACATGATTCTCCCTCATGGAGAAATATGTTTGGCGAGAGTAATGCATTTTATAATAACCATACAAGTCTCCTTCCTTGCCTCGTTATGTACTGTATCTAAGACATTTGAGACACTCGATTATCCTACCGTTATGAATGCAGTAAATCTAAAAATGATATGGGCGAATTAGTTGAAACCTTGCACGGGCCTTACCTGATCTTCCAAAGTAAGGGCCTCTGTTATTGCTCTTGAAGCGGCTTCAGAAAGTCTTCACGTCAGGTTCTCTCTCCACCATACAGATGCTTATCTTGATTCCGAATGTAGCACTGACGAGCCATAGTCACATTTGTTTTGTAATCCTAAATTGCACAGCTGTGCAATATAAATCACACAGTCTGATATATAAATCGCACATTGCGATTTATAAATCGCAAGTTGCGATATATAAATGGCACATTTGTTCTTGCGATTTGTAAATCGCAGAAGAGCCACATTTTCTGCGGTTGACATTTATATATCCCCATCCTTCCTTTTACGGGTGATTTATATATCTCAATTTCAGTGTCCAGGCATCTACTCGTGATATGTAAATAAGACGATTGCTCCTTTGATAATGTTTTGCGATTTGTAAATGTGAAGAACATGAACATGGTACACTTTGCAGTTATTTATAAATGTCAAACCTTTGTAGCTTAAATAAAAGAATTGCTGAAATTTCGCTAAATAATATTTTTACACTTGGCGCCCCGTATACAGTTGACTTATTTATTACTTTTTATCAAGATTATCTTGTCTCCTCAGAGGTACGCATGAGTGATACGACCAGTGAGAAGTGACTGAAAGCGTTTTTTTTGGAATTTAACGGTGAATGTGCTCTGTTGTGTTAATTGTTAGAAAATACAGGCTCAACTGCCAGTATTCCAAAGGTTTTAAAATTTTTCTACCCGCTCCAAAGTCAATAAGAGCTTGAATATTTGCTCGAATCGAAAGTTTTGTGTTTCAGGTAGAACAATGACGCCAAATTGTTTGCAATGGTTGAGTTGCTTTCAAAACCCATTGTTAAGCTATCAGTCGGCATCAAAGAAAGATTTTTAATATAATAGGCCCTCTGAACAAAATATTTATTGAGTGTATTGGTAATGATCATTGCTTGCATTGCAGAAGCCGAAAAGAAAGAGAGAAAGCAAACAAACAAACATTGAAATGTTCAAGCACAATCAAGTGCCTGATTGTGAATGACCGGTTACCTTATAAAACAATTCGTTTTGTACTTCGACTTTTAACATTCTCTTCTGTGGTGTTTCTGCGCAAGAAAGTTTTACTTTTAAAATAACTGATGTGAAGTGGCATCTTATTTTGTAGAATTTATACTGTACTTTTTGTGCCAAAACAATGACCAGATATAAACAAAGGGCAGCACCATATATTTTTGTTCCATATTTCAGCTCCGAGAGACAATTTGTTCCACAGAGCGAAGTAGTCAATGCCGTCCATGTACCGCCCCATTACAAATTTTAGAATTTTTTCACATTTTTCACATTTTAGAAAGGACGAAGTAAAGAAGCATGTCTTTTGTGTCACTTTAGTGTTTCTGCGCTGTTTTGTTTTTGTTCCAGCTAAGTGCTCTTTTGTTTGAAAAACAGAAAACTGAAAGGAGGGAGGGCGCCAGCCAACTGTAAATTGTTTAACACAACAAGGCGGGTTCTGAGGATTGAATAAGGCCAAGTATTTTGTTTGACCTGTTGTGTGAAGACCGCCTGTGCACCACCCCTTTTCAATTCCTAAATGGGGTCTAATGTTAGAATGAAAAGAATTGCATGTCTTTTAGTTTATAGTTCAATAGTTCCATGCTGATTTGTTTTTGTTCTGCTAAATTGCCCTTTTGTTTCCGTTTTGGATTCAAACAAATTAGTGTGGCCCTTAATCCAATGCACAGCCAGCAATTAGTGTTAATATTTGACTGAGTCCACAAAAATTAAGAAATGCCTGTTGACGGCTGGTGTCGTATCCCTGGTTGTAAGCAACTTGGCTTATATTTCGTAAGACTGAACAAGCACTTAAAGCGGTGTCACGCTGGAAGAAGTCATCCGAGACACTAAGAGTGTCTGCTAACTGGAAAAGACTGAGAACACCGTCCATGTTAAGTGAGGTGCTGCAGGTATTACGAAGTTCAGATGTCTCGACTAGACAGACACTTGAAGAAAGCTCATAAAGAACTTAGGAATAACAGCCAACCAAAATTTTCGCCCGAATTCTCGGTCAATTGCGAATTTTCTTCTGATGAAGAGAAAGATGACAGTCCCAGCGCAGCACTCATTGAAAAAACCGTCAGGAGTTTGTTGGAGCTAAATTCGAACTAACAACGGGTTTTTTTAAAAGCCACTAAACTTAGTGAAGTGACGACCAACGCTTCTGAAGGTTGTTTCAAAGTTGTTGTTCATTATTTCTTTTTTTGGTAAAAGAGTGGACTAACAACATTGGTCGTGCTCAACTAGAAGCACACAACCAGTCATTAGTGAAGGCTCTTTCCGTATTTATCATATTTTGTTTTATGATTTTTACAATCGTTCATTCTTTTTCTGTTCTATTAAAAACCTTGTGACAAAGGCTCACGTTCACATGTAAAGCAAGGTAAAAGTTAAACGCATGAACCAAGCGGCAGAACTGCATGAGCAATCGCAAGATAAAGAAAACTTTTCTTTCAAAAAGAAAAATACCGCCCATGCAGTATGACATTATCAAACTACGGTATGTTGCATCACAAGAATTGTTTCTGGTATGAATGCTTGGACAACCCAAACCCCCATTAGCAATTCAGTATATTCTTTTATGCTTTGCAAACACTGCAACTTATTACAGGCCATTGGTGGTCGCAATCAGAAAAGTATTAAGAAAAAAAAAAACAAAAACAAAGAGAAGTATCACACGAATAAACACCAGGTGTCTTTTATTATAGAACAACAGTTAGCAACTTCAGTGAGTGTCCCTAAAGATCTTTACACGTAAAGTTCAAGAGGTCTTATTGTAGTATCATCGTGCAGAATCTTGGCGTGTGCTTTCAGCGAGTGTTTTGCGAGTGTCCTCAAAACGTCTTAAAGAACAAATTAATTAATGCAGAGTTTAAAACGGGTTTATAACACAGCAGAACCATAGTGGCATCTTAAATCAGAATATGGATGGAGAAATTTGCAAAAACGGAAAATGTTGTCGTTTGGATGGGTTCAGCTCGGCTTAGAAATGCGAAAACTTTACATGCAAAGGCTGTTTCAAGCAAAAACTACCTAACTAACTTACTCAGAGAAACAAGTAAATGTTACAAAAGAAAACCTGAAATGCTTCAGTTCAGGTATGGTGCATACAAAAAAGTTACAGTTCCAAATCAAAACGTGGAGGTAGAGATGGAGTGAGTGTACTTGGTGTAGAAGGTACTGGAAGTGTACTTGGTTGATGGATTTGAGTATGGCAAGTGGTTCAGTGAATTGATCGGGGATGAAGTGGACACGGTATTGTTGATGGAGGGCAGCAGCAAGACGACGTTTAAAGTAGCAGCAAGATATGATTGTAACGGCCAGAAGGATGCATGTGAAGAAAGCCAGCAGGATTGTGGTGTAAAAATAAATCGAGTTGGCGAAGATAGGTCAGGACGACAGGGTGGTGAAGGCAAAGAAAGCGGTGATAAAAAAAGACGAGTTGTGGAAGGTGACAAACTTTGAGCAGATATTGCAGTGATAATGCTGGCCAAGCCAAGGGAACTAAATTGCGGTGTTGTAGAAGTGCTGGCTGTGTGGAAGGCATTGGAGTTGCAAAGCTTGAAGAGAAGATGGAGTAATGTTTGTGGTGAGGTGGTTGCATACAGATGACAGAAGACTTATGTTTTGGTAGCGAGTTGCAGTTTATATGTAATGACTCGGACTTCAAGAGAACAGG
Source organism: Plumapathes pennacea (assembly GCA_964036295.1). Classification (NCBI taxonomy): domain Eukaryota; kingdom Metazoa; phylum Cnidaria; class Anthozoa; order Antipatharia; family Myriopathidae; genus Plumapathes; species Plumapathes pennacea. Next base: position 23,303,097 of record OZ038463.1, on the reverse strand, counting down.
AACACAAAAGGACTTCACTTGACGACAAAGGCGACGACAGGGTTGAACATGATACTCTGGATGATTTGGAGAACAATATGGGATGTAGAAAGAGCAAAGCAGAATAGTGGTGAACTCGGAGCAGTTCTCGAGGAGGTGATGATATTTTAAGAGGAGCGGTAGACTTTCGATCTGCTGATCTGGTGTTGAAGTTGTCACGTTGTAGTACGTTGCAGATCCAGTGAGACCAATCGGGGGGTGGCACTTCAACTGTACTGCGACCATTTGTAAAAATGGCGACATAAAGAATAGCGAACTCCATTTCTCCGACAAGTTTCAATGATGCTCTTGCTATTTAATATTGATTCCCAGAGTTCTTTTTGCATTTGTGGTGAACTGAAATGGGGTGAGAGCCTGGGAAACATCAATCTGCCGTTTTTTTTACTAACGGTGCGAAATTAAACCTTCAGAAGAACAATGACTATTCTAAGCTTACAATGCGATAAAAAAACGGTATGAAGTGCACACATTTGATCCGTTAAAAAACTGCATTAGTAGCGTTTATAAAGTACAGTACTAGGTAACAAATAATGAATCGCCAAAGACTTTTGTGCAGTAAACAAGAGAAATGCTTGAAGGCTTTTGTATATTAATTGGAGCTACGTTTGGTCGCCTTGCAGAAGTTAGTGGACATGAGGTTTCAATGGACTGATGTTTACTTCTGGATAGATTTAAGGCGAAGTTTTGGTTCCAGAGTTAATAAACGTTTATTCAGGACACACATGCTGAGTGACACGCTTTTCTGCTTCTGCCTAGGACTTGAAAAAAAGAAACTGCTACCAAATGTAAGGATATGTTTAGAGCGGTTATAGGCCCGCTCTTCAGTCATGTTTATACAATGATTGCATTGCAATGTGGCTTTAGATTCATGCAAAGTCCCAAAGGACGAAAAACACCAACCTAACGAAAGCAACCAATGTGAGTTGAAGCTCGAACTGACAAAGAAAAAGAAGAAAAAAAAAAAAAGAAAAAAAAGAATGCCTACAACACAGGGTATTCCCCATATTTTGCAACCAACGATGAATGAACATGCTTTAGTGTTTGTTGTTGAAAATGCATCGCCGCTTGAAACGGCCAAATATCAGTGCGTACTTTTGCCCGACTTCTCAAGATGCACAAAAGTTCTTCGTGTAAAAGCTAAGATTCGGGGAAAAGTCCTCGGTGATTTTAATCACCGTGGTGCACTGTTGACTTCTGTAAATAGACCGGATGGGTACGTATTTGCACCTACACCAGAATTTGGACACGCGACTTTGCTAAATGAAAATTGAAGACCATCTCATGTGAGTTTGAGCGTTTTTGACACAGTATCACGTTTGCGACTCTTGTCCACACTAAATCGGAAATAACAGTAGCCAAGATTTTGGTTTTCAAAACAGTTTATTTCTTTTTTTCGCACTGCGTTGTCCCTGTGGGACCACTCAAAAGTCTTATCACACTTTCTTTAGTGTTTTAAGCTAACCTGTAGCATCTCTCTCGTCTTTCTTAAGAGGCTGTCTCAGGGAAACCACCCACTCTATTTTGCGTCAAAAATAATTTTGCCTTAAACTCTGGCAACTGAAAGACTTTACTGAGGTTAGAACTAAAACAAGTTTGGTTTGATTCCATAAATAAATGTGGCCATGCTGGCAGCAGTTAAACATTTTGCCCCATCAAGGCCCGTCGCAACGTCTGGAAAATTGAAATGTAGGCATTTTTCATGCCGTTGTAAAATGTTCTATTTGCTTTATCTAGCAATGAATTGTACATCGAATTGTTCATAAGGCTCTCTAGTTTCCTAAGAGAGTAACAAGTTTCACCTCAATTTAGCTGGTGAGGTGAAATCAGGCATATTGTGACCCCTGCTAATCGCTATTGAACAAAGGGCGGAAATTGCCTTGATTGAGAAGCAATTTTTTTTAAACTTGGGACCTAATTCATAGTTATAACCTACACAGCTGAAAAGTTTAGTCCTTTATAGGCAAAACTGCAAAAACCCCTGTACGATTTCAGATGGGATGCGAGATGTTGATTTCCTTGTTTACCATGTCCACCTTGTCCACCTTGTCCACAGACAGCCCGACCATACCCTGATTTCTGCGACGCGTTGCTGCTAGCCATGAGGAAAAGCTCTGGACCTGATTTTTTGTCATCCACTCTTCTAAGGAACAAACGTTCATTAGATTCAGTTTTGGCGTTTTGCATGTCTAATGCAACTTGGATAGGGTCGGCCTTGTGCCCAGTTCTTTCCCCAAGTGTGAACTGTGCTGTTAGGTATTCTTTCGCCTTCTCTGAAAATCTAACGTTGCTCCTCGGTTTGCTCAGGGCCCATCCTGTTTGTAGAGTTGAGCTAGCAGTAGTATACCCCGTAGAGGTTTGTGGCCCCCTATAATCTGTTGAACAACTCTTGGTATCAGCAGTATCTACTGATGAGAATTTGAGTGCCCAGTCCCTTTGGATTGCATCATACTGGTTTAGCTTGCTGAGAGTATACTTACCGACGTCCAGGTGAAGCTCCAGTTGTGCAAACGTTTCGAAAATCTCAACACATCCAAACACGGAACATTCAAATACTGGCGCTGGACACTCGGTTTTCTTGCAGCACTGTTGGTTCCTGGTGCTCGATATAGATCCCGTCATGGAATGTACTTCCCGTTCCCGATACAATATTTCCAAACTCGCAGACCAGTATCTTCATATCTGAAGTTGTGGAGGCTGCTGAAATGCTCTATCTTGTTTACAGAAAGGTTCTTCGACTTGTTGACAGAGGATATGATCGCAAATATCCTTGCCAGACTGTGGCTCTGAGTAATGATAACCATGGACTGCAACACCAACCCTCTTTGCGACATCTCTCAGCGGCTATCAAGGAGCTGTTTTGGTAACAACCAGCTTCATCCGACCTTAGATAGACTCTCTGCAGCAGTGGATTCTTGACTTTAAGATGCTTCAGTAGGTCTTCAACAATTGACGTGACTGCAAACCAGTCCTGGGTACGCTAGTCAAGCAGGTGCGCATACGAAATGACTTCAGTGTTGTCAGACTGGCTTCTAGATATCACGCTACTAATTTGCCAACTCAGCCCTCTTTTTCCATACCAGTCGCTTTGTTTCTCTCTATAACACAGCTGCAGGAACTTCATGGCCCAATCCATGACAAGACATGAGCTCTGGTCAAGATTTGCAAGGATATCTTGCTTCGCGCATTCCTGATTCACGGATTTCATTATGTGAGCTTTCCATTGGACAATGGTCAATCAATCAATCAATCAATAGTTTATTTAGCACCGCATTTAGCTTTGTTACATTACTACAAAAGAAGTTACACTTATTAATTGGTGCAAGCTAACTGTAATAACCATAAGGCTAGCCTGGGCAGTTAGCTTACTAAATAAATTTATACATGAATAAGGTCAAAAGATAAGCGAGTATCAAAAGAGTAAATAAATAATCAATTAGATAATTAGTCATTAACATAATTAAAGTAGAAACTGAAAATAAGGTTAGGTAATGAAAAGTGTCAAAAACACACACATACAAACAGGGCTTACTTAATATCTGTGATACTTGAATGATAATAATAATATACATTGAGGTGAATGACAGGTAGTATAACAAAGTAATATAAATATTATGTACATAATAAATATCTCATGAGATAGACTCAATATAAATTGGCAATTGTGAAAGACAATTTGTTGGAAAAAGCTTATAAACAACAATAATTGTATATATGAATAATATTATACATGTAGTGATTTTTAGTAGCAGGAGAACTTACAACAAATATGAAGAGAGCATCAAATAGATTCTAACTTTACATAGGAATCCAGCAAATCACCTTTCAGTGCTTCTTTGAACTTCGGTTTACTTTTGCTTTTCAATTGTTCATTGATTTTGTTCCACACTTTTACACCAGCAAACCTAACATTAAATTTTCCATAATTAGTTCTTGCTTGAGGAAGACAGTATGATGATCTTGAAGGAAGTCTGGTGTTATAGTTATGTTTTTGGTTTACTGGAAGAAAGAATGAATCAAACACGTCAGGAAGATTTCCTGAGTGATAGTCATACATAAACATGGCATTGTGAAAAAAAACAAGATCATGGAATTTAAGCAGTTTGAGTTTAATAAAAAGAGGATTAGTATGCTCTTGATAAACAGAAAATGTTATCAGACGAATAGTCTTTTTCTGTAGGATAAATAAGGGGTTGACTGTGGTGTAGTAAGTGTTACCCCAGGCTAATAAGCCATATGTGAGATAAGGATAGATTAGTGTGTAATAAAGATTAATAAGTACGTCAAGATTAACATAGTGTCTTATTTTTGATATCACTCCAATACTACGTTTGATCTTTTTTGAAAGATAGGAGACTTGGGCTTTCCAGTCTAAATGGCAATCAATTATCACACCTAGATAAGTAATACTGAGTTCTTGTTTCAGTGATTGGTCTTTCAGAGTAAGTTTAACATCATAACTTGTTTTCTTTTGGGGGGGATGAAATATGACAAAGCACGATTTTCCAATGTTAAGTGAAAGTTTGTTTGCACAAAGCCATTCATGGACAGATATAAGTTCATTACTAACAACAGATTCTAGTCTTGGCAAACTTTTGTCAGCATAAAAGAGGTTGGAATCATCAGCAAAAAGGTGGAATTTAAATATGTTCGAAGAGTTTTGGAAATCATTTATATATAGCAGAAAAAGTAGTGGTCCAAGAACTGAGCCTTGAGGAACACCACCTAAGATGTGTCTGGTTTCTGATCTGATGTTTCCCAAAGAAACAAATTGCTTTCTATTTTCTAAATATGATTTAAACCAATCATTTGCTATTCCCCTTATCCCATAATGTTCGAGTTTTTGCAGTAATATGTGATGATTCACTGTGTCAAAAGCCTTGCTTAAATCAAGAAAGATGCCACAGGAGTAATTTCCACTATCAATGGCTCCCTGTACTTTGTCAGTGATTGATAAAATTGCCTGCAGTGTAGAATGATTTGAACGAAAACCAAATTGTTTATTGTACACTATTTTAGCATTATTAATGAAAGAAATTAGCCTTTTGTTCATGATTTTCTCAAGAACTCTGTTGAATATGGATAGGAAGGAGATAGGGCGGTAATTATTTAGGCTAAGTTGAGACCCCTTTTTATAAATAGGAATAACACTAGCTAATTTGAAGCAATCAGGAACAACACCAGTGGATAGAGAAACATTAAATATAATTTCCAATGGCTTTGATACAAGACCTTTCAGCAGCTTTAAGATTTTTACAGGTATACTGTAAGGGCCAGTAGCCTTGGATGGGTTCAACTTATCAATTTCTTCCTCAATCTCTTCAGGGGTGGTCGGATGAAGATATAAACTATTGGGCACATTAGGGGGCATGAATTCTAATGCTGTCTTATTTACTGAGGGGACAGATGCAGCCAAATTGTTACCTATATTAGAAAAATGAACATTGAATGCATCGGCAATAGACTTGCTATCAGTGAGCTCAGTGTCATCCTTGAGTATTTTGTGTGGTAAAGTACTTCCCATGGGCTTCAGACTTATGATTTGCTTTATTCCTCTCCATATGTTCTTCAGGTGAGTTCTATTTGAATTAAAAGATTTGTTATAGTAATCGATTTTACTGATTCTAGTTAGGTGGTTTACTTTATTTCTATATATTTTAAATTTATTTTGGTAGTATAGTGACCTTGTTTTAATGAATTTTTTATAAATTTTGTTCTTAACAATCAGTGAGGCTCTTATGCCTGAAGTTATCCAAGGTTTTGATATGTGTTTGATGTCTTTTTTGCTCAGCTGTTTAAGGGGGATATGTTTATCTACAATTTTAGATAATTTTGAGTAAAAGGCATTAAACATTAATGTAGCATTATTGCTATCTGGAATTTCTTGGTTCCAATTTACAGACTGAAAATCTTCTAGAAGACTAGAGTCGCTGAACTGGGAATAATCTCTTCTGAAAACTTTGAAATTCTTTGGTAAGGTTGAGAATTTATTTATGATTAGAAAGTTGGGTAGGTGGTCAGTTAGATCATACACTATATTACCACTTATAGTATGATGGACAATTGAATTGAAGAAAATGTTATCAATTAAAGTGGCTGTGTGATGGGTTATGCTAGTAGGTTGCAATATGTTTGAGGGTTGAAAAAATAAGATCCCAAGGTATTTAGGAATTCATCAGTAGCAGAGTGAGAGTCTGTATTTAGAAGATTTATGTTAAAGTCACCCATTATTATACAATATTTGTTTTCATTATTTATTTTATCAATAGTGTGGTTTACAAAGGTCATAAATGCTTCAAGATCACTGTTTGGGTGTCTATAAACAACTCCACAGATAAGATTATGGTGGAGGTCACACTGAATTTCGATTCACAAGGATTCATAGTTGGGTGTAGATCCAGATAGGTCCATTCTTGTGGTGGAACTTAATTTATCAGAAATAAAGAAACCCGTTCCTCCGGCATTTGATAAGCTGGGTTGAGAAACAAATGTATACCCAGGAATGGTATGATTATTTACTTGCTCATGTGAAGATTTGTATTTTGTTTCAGTTAGTCCAATTACCGAAAAAGTATGCTTCAATTCAGTTAGCATCTGTGTAAAGTTGTCAAAGGTAGCATTCATGCTTCTTATATTGGAGTGAAGAACTGAAAAGTGATTGCTGGAAGTGCAGTTTGCAATTTCCTTACTATCTTGGAAATCACGAGTGGTATAGTAACTAAAGTTTGATTGTATAGGCACATTGAGATCAGGATCTATGCCAGAGAGATCATGGGTGGAGTTCACAGAGGATAACCGATCTAGATGAGGTAGCATGTTAATTAAGTCAAATGACATGATGTTTCGGTTAATTGTTTATAAAATTAACTGTAATGGCTCTATCAAGAGAACCATACAATAAGGACTAGTTGACAATGTCATCACAGTTACAGTTATTACAGTTACTTATCTCTAGCAGCTGCATCGTAGATCTTCTTAAGGTCATCTTCGTGTTGGATACATTTCACTGGACTAGATCCATCTCTTCGAAGTAGAATTTTACCTGCTGAAGTCCAGATAAATTTGAAGTTCAGTTCCCTTTTAGCTTGAAGGCAGCGATTGAACAGTTTCCTGTTATGGCGAGTCAGGCTCTCTCCTATATATATTCTTCTCTCAGTGGTTCTGAGCATACCAATGTCTCTTGTGGTTTTGTCATGGAGGTTTTTCCTTGCCTTGTAGAACTTGTCCCGAATATCGCGTCGTGTAAACTTAACAATAATGGCTGGGTCACGAATGGTGGAGTTGTGATCACCATGTTGATTCCTGCCATGTTCATTCGGGAGACGATGGCTAATAGAAATGTCAGCATCAGCGACTTCGACTCCGATTTGATTTGCAATAGATTGGACGATTTTGTTGGTGTTTTCATTAATCGTAGGTGGAATCCCGCGAATTTCGAGACAGTCTCGCCGTGAGTACTGCTCCATGTTGTTCATTTCTTGTTTCTGGAGCTCCAGTTCGTTGGATAAGCGAAAACACTCGCCCCGTAGTTGCTTGTTTTCCATTGAGATTTCACTGTTGTCTTGTTCAAGCTTTGCCATCTTCTTTGTAATTTCATCGAAGCTTGCGCTCATGAATTCAACCGACTTTAGGATGGGATCCAATTTCTTGTTCAGTTTATCTTCTAGGATTTCTTCCAAGACTTCTCGTGTTAGTGCCATTTCACATAAAAAGGTAGATAACAGGAAAAAAAAAAAAAGGAAAAAGGATAACAGAAAAAAGGTAGATGGTCTAGGTAGATGGGCAACTAAATAGCGAATATATCGAAGATATCGGGAGCCCAAAAAATTCCCGCCATCTTGATCCCTGACCGCTGACCAATTCGCAATGGTGTCCAATGCTTTCTCGATGTCGTGCAACAAATCATCTTGTTGCTCCTTGCTGTAAAAGCTCAAGGGTTTCCCATACTTGACAATCTGGTGCACCTTATGCAAACAGGAAGTGATGTCATCACATTGAGGGCAACCAAGTGTATGTTGGTGTGTATATTGTTCTTGGAAATCTGGATCGTTCAGATCACTGAGACCTAACTTCCGACAGCGATCGGGACATTGGTTTTCGTCAACCTGGCGGTGACTGGTATTCAGTTTTGAAATACCTTTTACCGTCTCGAAGGGATCTCTGTAATTCATCTGCCACACTCTTCCAGCCCTATTTGAGCAAGCTCGTCCACTATTCGGTGTAGTTGCTTGAACGTTGCTGACCCGTCAGCTGCTATGTTGTCCAAGCCACGCAGATGTTTTCCTTATCTCAAGAACGTGAAATAGAGTTGTGTGGCTTAGCGGTTCGAACTGTTCTTCACAGAACTGAAGGTACTGTCTTACCATTGTTGACCTTGTTACTTTGCGAATGACATTTGGCATTGTGATCTCGCCGCTGTTAAGCCTTAACTTTCTTGTACCAAATGCCACATCTTGATAGAAGAAGGGGCGGTTGACAAAGTCTAAAAAGTGGTCAAGTTTCACTGGTGACAGTCGAACTCGATGAGATGGCGACGATTCTACTAAGTAGCCTGGACCACACTCTCTTGCATGAGCTCTAGCGCATCTGATTTGCCACTCAGTTAACTTGGCGTAAGGCTCATGGATCCTCTGAAGCGTCTTTACTGGATATCGATAAGCGTACAGGCTCAGAATCTGGGTCTTTACGTTCCTTGTCGTGGCATTGCTATAGGCATGTATTGGCGGTGTAAGGTCTTCGTAGTTTGTCTCTTTAAGTGGTGTGAAACATGCCTGAAACAGCCCCTGTCCAGCCTTTGGTGCTATGACGTCAGATACGAGACTGCAGGCCTCAGTGGCCTTATCAATGCACACATGTTGCTCGTCTTCCCTTGCCTCATCCCATGTAGTTTTCAGCTGAAACGTTAACAGACCCGACCAGCACTGGTTGCCACTTGGTTCTGTTTCTCTATATCAGGATTGAACATTGACATTGCAGACTTGTTGGCGCTTTTGGCTACCTCATTGTCTTCAGAGCTCTGGCTGTCCGGCCCCGACCTGCACCCTGCAGTCCACTCAGCTGTGTAAGCAGCTGCTTTTGGTTGAGCGGGTGTTACGGCAGGGGTTGGCGTGACTGCTGTGAGATTCATGTCTGCAATGCATTTGGCGAGTCTGGGAGTAATGAAACAAAAACTATAACACCCTTATCCTTGACCTTAATAAGAATTTCGGTTGCAATTTCAATTTACTCATTTCTTTGTTGAGTTAAAACATGCTTACTGGAAGCTTTAGCCAAGTGGACAAGAAATAAGCCTTTGATATGTGTCCAAATAGTGTCCCATGCATATACAGTTATAGCATAAATACCAACATGGAATAGAGCAATCTACTCCATTGTATTAAGACGCTTAGAGAATAGCATTTTTGTTTCATTAACATTCAAAAAGGGCGTATTTTTGTATTTCTATGAACGTTAACATAAATGAGGTGACTTCGTAATGGGAGTTTTCTTTATTCATACCAGCAAACATCAAATAGCCTATAGTCACCTTGAAGGCTCGTCCTCCTGAATGTCCTGTTGATAACTTTCGTGGGCCTGTTGCCCTTGTATCCACACCATGTTCTCCTCAAGCTTGATTTTGTGTGGCTTAGAGCAAGATACACAAATAACTGAAAACACAGTATATGAGCAATAATGCGCTGGGGAATGAATGCAAATTGAAACTGTGCAACACAAATCCAAACAAAGATAAATACCAGCCAGTGTACATGAGACTCGGGTTCCTTGTAGTGACGAAAAAGCCCCCTCCTTTAAATTCCTTAAATTTAAATTTGGTATAGGGGTGTGCCGCTGAGTCCCTGTTACCCATCCAGAGCAAATAGAGGTAATGTTGCTATCCCACTTCAGAAAAAAATGGTGAAATTAGATATCCTGCTCCAGACTGTCTACGTGCGGAAATGTGGCATGCAACACAAATTGAAAATGACATGTAGCGTTGCGTGCCAGTTTTGCCAATAAAGCACATGTGCTGATACAAATGGTCATAACTTTTGAAATACTGAGCACAGGGGTTTTTGCACAGTTCTGCCAATAAATCTGCTCCAAAAAATGGTGAAATTAGATATCCTGCTCCTGCGTCTACGTGCTTAACGATAGCGGAAATGTGGCATGCGACTCTACAAATCAAAAATGACATGTAGCGTTGCGTGCCAAACAACAGTTTGTTTGCAGTGACAGACTCGGCTATAAATCGTTGAGGACTCCTGTTTCAGAGAGAAACGGTAATTTGTATACCATGTTGTAGCCTCAGAGAGGCAGAAACCATACCTCGTAATACACAGGAGGTCCCCCACCCTGGGGTGACACTGGCGGTCAATGCAAGCAACTGGAAAGGCAAATGATTGATTTAACATTTATAATAGATCAGACTTACGGGATCCTGTTGGAACATGCTTTCTGTAGATAGTGCTAATTTCCCTTGACATGTCAGGGTTAATTGTATTTCTGGTCTTGAGTTGTTTTTTTCCAACCGGAATGCAGGAGGTACTGGCACGTGCGACGCGGTCGCCAGTCTCTCCCCATATGATTTCTGTGCTTCTCACAGATCCATAGGCCCTCAAGCTGATCTTAGGAAAGTCGTGCGGCAACTGTGATCTGTTGAGGATCAGTTCGTACTCTTGTGCAGTTCCTTTAAGCTGACTGAGGTGCCACGTATGTAGCTGGTCATTGATATTACTCCTGCACTCAGAAAGTTTTATCAACTTAGCACCAGACTCGCTACAAACTGACTCTCCTCTGGTCTCGAATAAGCATTTGCACTCCATTTCAGTAACATATAAAGCACCAAGTAATAAAAAGATATAAAACAACGTCATTTGAAACTATACATGTTGTACGTGAATAGTCTGACTAGCGGTTTACCTTGTTAATTTAAACAGACCTCGGTGGAAGCAGCATCACAACAGAGTCGATCAGTGGGGATATTTTTTCAACTTTTAAGCCCTCCAATCTCGATTTTCTTCCCAAAGACCGACTTTAATAGCTTATTGTCTGTTTCAGTAGGCAATTTAGCGCAAAATGTGGTCATGCTTTAGAGATTTAATTCGCTAAATAAGAGACTCGATAGAGACCATACTCTACAGGTAAATGGAAGGTTCGATGGCAATACTTACCTATTTACCGGATCTGATTAACTCTGCGGTGGTGTTGGCAAAGGTCGATACAGGTAACAAGGGGACGATGCAGGAGAAGTTGAAGGCAATTGTGAGCGGGCTGTAAAAGTGACGGTGGATGGGCCAGGCTGTGGTAATTCTTGGCGACGACGGCGAATGCAGAACAATCCAAATAATAAGAGCAACAAAACAACACAAGGATAACACGGGAAGACTAATGATGAAGCCAAGGTGCCATGCGGGTTGTGATGGTGAAGGAGTGGATGGTGATGGCAGCATTGGTGAGGAAAACGGTATTTTTTCTGAAGGCAAGATGATGTTAGTGTAGAGGTATATGCAGTCTTCATAGTGGAATGTAGAGTGACTGTGGAGGCGAAACAAAGTTGTGGTGGATCAGGCAGAGCAGTGCAGTTCAGCTTGGCTGGCCCGGGTAGATTAACAGTGCGGAAAAGGTGCAGGCAGGCGGCTTTAACAGAAAGGCAGAGGTGACGGCAAGGCGGAACGTAGATTTTGGGATGATTTGGGTCGCAGAAAGGAAGGCAGCACAGACCAAGGTTCTTGAGGCGGAGGAGCAAGTGGTGCGGTGTAGCGGTTTAAAATGGAGGAGGTGAAAGGTGATGTTCTGGTCTTGTGGTGAAAGCAATGTAAAATTAACATGTGGGCAGCTCTGAGTTTTGACTTGTGGCAGTATGGAGAAGCAGCGAGGGTCAGGAAAGTGAAACAGTGGCGATAACGTAAAAGATGGTAAACGAACAGATGTCCATGGCGACTGAAGAACGGAGCTTTTCAAAGGCAGAGCAGTACTTCTCAACACTGGGTGAAACGTAATAGGTCTGACACAACGTGCAAAGCAATATCTATCATTTACAATGTTTCCGACAGAAACCTGTAACTTCTGACTTTGAAAACAGAAATTCTTTTGTAATATCATGGAATGATATCGTAACCGAATGAGGAGAGTTTATTTAGAAGTTTGATAAGATTCCAAATTCTCCATACTATACTATACTCTATGGGGTCCTATCAAAGAGCACTGACATTTAGCAGCTTGTGGGCTAAAAATAAAGGTGCAGGAAGCGCTACCCATAGAAAACACGCTGCAGGCTTCTCTGCAACCATCTTTACATTTTGAACATATTAACCAGGAAAAAAAGAGATGCTACAAAGTATATTTTTACGAGTGTGACAAGATCAATTCACGAGTCAGTTGGACAAGACCTGCAAATAAAGCTTTCACCTGATGAGTCCGTGTGTTTTTTGTGTTCTTCCTTCAAGTAATGTAAACTACTGGGCTAAATTTGTTCTTGCCATATCAGAAAGTCACAGCACTGCAGTTACAAAACTCCTTGCTCGCTATTTTTACCTTGACAACTTCCAGCCAGCTTAATACTGGGGGGCATTTTGCCACAAACCGTTTGTTCGTGTTCTTTTTCTGCCACGAGTCGGTCGTATTCTGCTCGTTTCTTGGCGACGGCAGCCTCAGCTAGTGCCTTGGTCCTGATTGAACTGGATGATGAGTGCGAAGAGCCACGGGAGACACGGGACGAGCAGCGGGAAATTCGTGGAATGTGACCTTCTCTTACTGGTTGTTTGAACTGTATGCCTCTTGCCTTGTTTAAGGCAGCGCGGGCGTATTATAAATCGGCTCTTCCAGATTGTAGGATTGTCTCTGCGTCGTCGAGAGTGTCTCCCCATTTGTCTTGTGCGTAGAGACTTTCTAATTCGTTCAGAATCTCCTCGTACTTCTTTGTAGGCGAGTGCAGCTTTGTTTCGTCTGCCGAAGATTTTTCGTGTAAGGATGCAAAAACGTTGTCGGCGGCTGTTCGGAGTGCCTTCGCCTGTCTTGATAATTCGGCGGTGGTGAGCTGGATTGCATTTTGGAGGGCTTTCCTCGAGGGTTTTCTTTGACGTTTTTCGCCAAGTCCGTTTGAGTTCGCTGGCAGGGCGAGCGCCGGGATTGTTTGTGTTTCAGAAGATTTCGTGAATATTTGTGGCTGTTTCACGGTTTCATGCTCACTCCAAATTACTCCTTGACTGCAGTAGGGTTAAGTGTCCCTTCGACTTTTCACTGTCGCGTTCACAGCGCAATGTTCACCTCAAAACACGTGGATGATGGTGTGTTTAATATGGTGAAAACTAAAACGAGGGAAATAATACAAAACAAATAGCTAAAACAAAATGTAACCATGAAACAAAGCTAGAACTGAGAACGAAGCGACGAAGGAAAAACTTACGTCGAAGATCCCCGTGAGGCGAAACTAGAAGCGAACAAATAACCAGAGAATGAACAGACTGATGAAACTAGAACTAAATGTAAACTTCGACCACGCCGTCTCTCCAGGAGCGGGGTCTGGAGATGATAAACAAACCGGAAACGAAACTTAGTGGGCCCCAGGACCCCAGCTGAATGAACGGAAACGACAAGTTTTGAGTTCAGCGACAACCTTATAAAAACAAGTGCAGTAACAAGGCCCTGTCCACATGTATCTGTTTGCCTTTGAATACGGAAAAACATCTTATAAAAAGTTTCCACTATGGAGAACGTTTTCAAAAGTTTCTGTTGTATTCACCTGATACGTTTGGATGGCCAATCAGCAAAGAATACTTTGCGTTTTTGTATACGTGTGGACATAGCCCAAGGCAACCTCGTAAGATACATATTCTGTATTTGATAGGAAAGTTCCAAGTGAAAAAAGATTTTAAAATTCAAATGATGAATGAAGAATTTATGAATTGTGAGTTTGATCATTGCAGTGAGTGAAGCAACTTAAGCAGTTGCAATGAGCTCGGAAATGAATCCAAGCTTCAACGGGAATTGAGCCCATGACCTTCCACGAATTTTCCTCGATCAAAATGAATACTGTGTCTTCCTCTTCAAATGTATGTAAGTTTATAACCCATTTATCTAAGTATCCGTTTAATTGCAAAAGGTCTCAACTTAAAAAGCGTTAACTTTTGCCAAACTTTATTTTTATTTTTGAGTTGTCATGGTATGCTGTATTTAGGGTTGCACTTGAAATACATCAGACATGCCCTCTTCGAGTATATTTTTATTCAAGCTACATACATACATTCAAACACTAAATGATATATTTCAGAGAGGGCAAATTCCCAAGTTGACGTTATGTAATAGCCTCATGATTGTTTTGCGGTAGCTCGTTTACCAATATTTTTTGGAACTTAGAAACAGGCTAGCATAACTGACGTCAAATCAAATGTAATGGCGCTGATGCATTAAACAGTAGTAGTCTGAGTAGTTGCAGGTGAGAACATCAGCGTTTCCTTTCCTTTTTGTTTGTACAGATTGGCTGTGATGTCCTTATTGTACGCTAGGTTCTTGAACGGCAGTAGACACTTGCGGGAGTCCATAGTCGTAGCAAGCGAAAACGCTGAAAACCCCAGAAAAAAAGGACAAATAATATTAAACAAGCCATCACGTCCGACAGGTCACGTCCCTCTTTCTTCGTGACTGGGCTTTATGATTGGGACACGTGACAAAGTACTTTTTTTTTCAAAACTAATGGAAAACTCTTGCAGTCTAATCACAAACAAAAGTGGCCCTGCCGAATGTTGTTTGATCAAACAGTACGCAAGAAACGTAGTTTCAGAGGTTCAAATTCGGAAGTGCTCACTTCATTTCTTATAGAAATTTGTTCCAATATTTTAGAGGCCCCCTCCCTATTTGAAGCCAGTCGAGGCGTTATAAATGTGTAAATTGAACAAAACTGGCACCAGTGTGTCTGCACACACAAGCAATGGTGTTATGAGCAGAACAGCGTCAAGAGAGCGAGATCCCCGGGGCGAGATCGAAGTTCATGATGGCACACCCAGTGTTCTGCTTTTGACATTTCTGGATTTATCTCGTAAAAGCCGCACATAATACCAGTGTTTTTTGCCTAATTGTCTGACAAATATTTCATATTCGTATCTATTTCGCTTTGTTCTTTTCTTCTGCCTAGCTGTCTGATTTCCTACAAATTATCGGACAACAAGCCACTCTCCTGCATCCTGCATCCTACATCCAAACAAATTTCCGGTCTGTGGCTAAAACAAGACCTGTCAAATTTCGAAGACGCAAACCAGAAGTTTGGATGTAAACACTCTGGACTCAGGAACGCAAAATTCGGTATCCGAATTATACAGTGGAGTGACGAAGCAGCTCTTTTTGTTTGTACAGATTGGCTGTGATGTCCTTATTGTACGCTAGGTTCTTGAACGGCAGTAGACACTTTTGCGGGAGTCCATAGTCGTAGCAAGCGAAAACGCAGAAAACCCCAGGAAAAAAGGACACAATACTAAACAAGCCATCACGTCCGACGGGTCGCGTCCCTCTTTCTTCGTGACTGGACTTTATGATTGGGACATGTGACACTACTTTTTTTTTTCAAAACTAACGGAAAACTCTTGCGGTCTAATCACAAACAAAAGTGGCCCTGCCGAATGTTGTTTGATCAAACAGTACGCAAGAAACGTAGTTTCAGAGGTTCAAATTCGGAAGTGCTCACTTCATTTCTTATAGAAATTTGTTCCAATATTTTAGAGGCCCCCTCCTCCCTATTTGAAGCCAGTCGAGGCGTTATAAATGTGTAAATTAAACAAAACTGGCGCCAGTGTGTCTGCACACACAAGCAATGGTGTTATGAGCAGAACAGCGTCAAGAGAGCGAGATCCCCGGGGCGAGATCGAAGTTCATGATGGCACACCCAGTGTTCTGCTTTTGACATTTCTGGATTTATCTCGTAAAAGCCGCACATAATACCAGTGTTTTTTGCCTAATCGTCCGACACATTTCATATTCGCATCTATTTCGCTTTGTTCTTTTCTTCTGCCTAGCTGTCTGATTTCCTACAAATTATCGGACAACAAGCCACTCTCCTGCATCCTGCATCCTACATCCAAACAAATTTCCGGTCTGCGGCTAAAACAAGACCTGTCAAATTTTGAAGACGCAAACCAGAAGTTTGGATGTAAACACTCGACTCAGGAACGCAAAATTCGGTATCCGAATTATACAGTGAAGTGACGGAGCAGCTCTTTTTGTTTGTACAGATTGGCTGTGATGTCCTTATTGTACGCTAGGTTCTTGAACGGCAGTAGACACTTTTGCAGGAGTCCATAGTCGTAGCAAGCGAAAACGCAGAAAACCCCAGAAAAAAAGGACAAATAATACTAAACAAGCCATCACGTCCGACGGGTCGCGTCCCTCTTTCTTCGTGACTGGGCTTTATGATTGGGACACGTGACACTACTTTTTTTTTTCAAAACTAACGGAAAACTCTTGCGGTCTAATCACAAACAAAAGTGGCCCTGCCGAATGTTGTTTGATCAAACAGTACGCAAGAAACGTAGTTTCAGAGGTTCAAATTCGGAAGTGCTCACTTCATTTCTTATAGAAATTTGTTCCAATATTTTAGAGGCCCCCTCCTCCCTATTTGAAGCCAGTCGAGGCGTTATAAATGTGTAAATTGAACAAAACTGGCGCCAGTGTGTCTGCACACACAAGCAATGGTGTTATGAGCAGAACAGCGTCAAGAGAGCGAGATCCCCGGGGCAAGATCGAAGTTCATGATGGCACACCCAGTGTTCTGCTTTTGACATTTCTGGATTTATCTCGTAAAAGCCGCACATAATACCAGTGTTTTTTGCCTAATCGTCCGACACATTTCATATTCGCATCTATTTCGCTTTGTTCTTTTCTTCTGCCTAGCTGTCTGATTTCCTACAAATTATCGGACAACAAGCCACTCTCCTGCATCCTGCATCCTACATCCAAACAAATTTCCGGTCTGCGGCTAAAACAAGACCTGTCAAATTTCGAAGATGCAAACCAGAAGTTTGGATGTAAACACTCTGGACTCAGGAACGCAAAATTCGGTATCCGAATTATACAGTGAAGTGACGGAGCAGCTCTGTTAATGCATGTATGCTGTCAGCCTAAAACCAAACTCATGCCAAAAACTACTACTGTTGTTTAAACGTTTTGAGCTTCAGTTTGGTTAGTCATCTCGACTCTTATTTGAAGAAAGTGTTACTCATTAACTGACATAGGCTTCAGAGCCACAAAGGACAGTCCCGCAGACTACTGTGCGGTTTCGCACTTGAAAACCATGCTTGTAGCGACCAGTAAGGTTGTTGCAATTTTCATTCTTCCAAGGACCCTTCGCTCCATCCTTTTCCATTTCGTTTCGTTATTCTTTTTTGGCTTGGCTTTTATTTCTTCTGCCATAGCAGAATTTACCAGACATACGATCAGATTATTGGGTGACAAGACAGCAAAGCCGGTGTTCGAGTCTTTACACCAGAGCTTTTTTTTTAATGCTTTAATCTTTTTTCTTCTTTTATATCCTGTTTCCTTGCCTGTATTTACTGTTTTTTTGTTCGTTTGTTTCGGACTCTAATGAAAACAAATCCTGACGTTCAGAATTTGGACACGTGACTTTGTTGCTTTCAGTGACTGTTCACAGGGAACAGTCACCGACAGGAACATCTATCTCTTATACACAGGTTTACCTTGGCATAACTGTGTCAGGAAGTTACACTGGAATTATTTTCTGCGAAATGAGTGCCATGTTCTGTCGAAGGTGATTTTCATGTCGATTGCGCACTGGCTGCAGTTTGTTTGATTCTTTGAAACTCATACAAAGGTGGACTAGGTACTGTTTCCTGCCCGCTCTTGTAACTGAATATTTACAGGGAACTGTTTGGAAACTCTTTCTGTTGAACAGTGTAGCGCAATATTATTGGGCAACAAGACAGGTGTTCGAGTCTCTACATCAGAGCTTTTAATCTTTCTTCTTTCGGGTCTTTTTTGTATCAGATTATTGTGAAACACTCAACAATGCAAAACAGCATTCCGTAAATACAAGGCTGTGCAGGAAGGTCAGGTAAGTCAGTCGTTATTAAAATTATGTTCTACATTGCGATAGTTGACCAGTTCAAGACCTTTCGATCCAGTTGTTTCCTTGCCTGTATTTTTTGCGTTTGTTTCGTACACTCGGACTCCAATGAAAACAAATCCTGACGTCAGGCTTTTCCCTTTCACCCCCCCTCTTCCCTCCTTAGTTTGTCACCCGCCCTCCCACTCTTTTGGAATGTGAAATGGCGGGGTTGTGTTCACCTGCCTCAACAAACTACCCTCAGCTACGCAGATTAAGAATACCAGGAAAAATTTAGCTAATATTGAGATCAGTATCAGTCAGTATGCGAAGTTACAGCGCATTCAGGACCAAAGTTAAAATTCGTAGAAAAATCGTCGCATAGATCGTCTCTCCCCGAAGCTCGAAATATCGAAATTGCGTTGAATTTGAACTGGTCGATAAGTGGTCGGTAATGTGGTCTGTATGTGGTCGGTAAGTGGTCAGTAAGTGGTCGGTATGTGGTTGGTATGTGGTCGGTATGTGGTCGGTAACATGGTCGGTAGCGTGGTCGGTAACGTGGTCGGTAACGTGGTCGGTATGTGGTCGGTAAGATTTATGATGTGGTCGGTAAGTGGTCAGTAGCGTTTTTCATTTCGGATAACGTTTATTTGAAGCGCTAGATGAATCATTCACTTTTCTTAACGTAAATAATGTTTTGCAACCTACAATGAATGAACGGCCGAGTGTCAGTGCGAAATGGCGTTTATGAAAGAATACGAGACTCACTGATTGAACAGAGAACACACGTTTGAGCCGCTGTCGTCAACGAAGTGTCGCATGTAAAGGCTGGTTCACACGAGTAAAGCAAGTGCAAACGCAAGCGCAAGCGCAAGAGAATGGAAAAGTCTTCATTCTCTTGCGCTTGCGTTTGCGCTTGCTTTACCGTGTGAACCAGCCTTAACTTATACTGGGAGCCTTGCGCTTTCAGATTCGCTTCGTTTTTTCCATGCACGTAGTTTTAGTTTTCTTGAAACTATTCCCTTCAACCAAGCGTTCTGATTTGGACTTTTTTTATTGAACGCGATCAAAACACCCGGAACAATGCATGTATCGGTAATGAATATTCACAACTGCTGCCAGAGGGTCCCCTTGGGAGCGGAGGCCAGTATTCTTTTGTTTAAATGTACGCAGCGCTTACCACAAATGCAAGCAAATATCTCGGAAACAAGCCCAAAATCTGAAAAAGAAAATACAGGGACATTTTATTTACATAAGTATCAATCAGTATGCGAAATTACAGCACATTTTGGCCAAAGTGAAATTTTGGAAAAAAATTATCACATGGACCGTTTTTGCAGGAGGCTCTTCAATTCATCCTTCAGATTCCTAACTGCATTTCTTCACCTTTTTTGTTTTTTCTTTGCGCTCCATTTCTGTGGAAGAAACAACACGCATATGCTATGGTATCTCAGAAAGGGCAGACTGAACAACTACACTATTATACCCAGCTGATTTCTCTGTAGTCTAAGTTTTTGGGACGTAGAATCTATCAAAAATGTGGTTTTATATAGACAACCCTTAAAAAATTTCCTTTTGGATATATAACTCACCTTTTGATAAAATTGACACCAACGGTATTTCTAGTCGTGTGAAAGTGTATGGAACTGCAGGACATGTTCATGACTAATTCCTAAAATTAATGGTTGTTATAATTTGTATTTAAAAGTAACCTTACCTTTACTGACACTGCTTTCGTTGACTTCAGCATGAGATTCAGGTATCTCTCCTTCATCATTACCTTTTTGCTTTTCTTCAACCAAGCTGTTGGAATCATCTCCGGGCATACTCTGAAGAGTTGCGTCACTAGCCTCACCTAATTGCAACAAAATCATAAATTAGTTTTTCAAGCATTCTACCTGCACACCTGTGCATGTTAGCAAAGTGACATCTTTATCATATTGAAACCAACATCATGCTCTTTTTGATCTTTGGAGTGTGCATTAACAACAACGAAGTACATGCAAACAATGGAAGTTGGTATAACAGCTAAAAATTCCCAGCTTTGACTCTGCCATTTCCATCATTAATTGTAAACTCTTCAGATGTCTTGGACGGCTCTAAATGAAGCGTTAAATGAGTTGTTAGATGAGGCTATATCACACGGGATGCGTTATATGTTTCTTTAATAAGATAAATAATCAGTAAAACACATCACGTTTCATGTCAGCATGTAATATACTCTCATCTTACACAGTTATTTATGCAATCAGAATACACGTGGTATCATAGTTATTGCTCGTGGGCGTGGCCCGACGAATTTTAAATCCATGCTCTTTTCATGGTTTTTTCCTCTGGATTACAAATCAGCACACGCTGATTGGTTCATATTATCACGTGATTTGTGATGACGTTTTGTGAGCACATGACATGCCATGGGCGCAGTTTCACCATTTTGAAGAAGCGAGATGTGGGCGATGGATTTGTGCATTGCTTGCCTTAGTTGGCTTTGTGTTCTCTTGTATGGACCGCTTATCTTACTTACAAATGCTTATGCTGGCTGCGGTAGGCCCACACTAAATTTCATTCAGTAGTTTTGGCTTGGGTCGGTCCGTTGAACTGCACAGCAAATGTACGAAGATCCTGATATCCAGAACGTTGAGAACTTGAAGGAACAAGCTAAACAAAGGCGCTCCAGATGCTAAGATCAGAACCTGAGTGACATGAACGGCGAAGCAACTTCGATTCTTGGCATTCGGTTGATAGTGGATTGTATGGAACTGTTTAGTATGAAGGTGAACCTAAAGGTACTTTGTATTCTTTTACTTTGTATTAATCTTGGTGATACAAGTAAAGCATCAGAAAATCTGACTTTCGTTTGGAATCAAAGTTTTACACTGCTGTGCATTTGTGTTGTTGTTGCAACATTTTTGCTCGGTGCCATGAAGATCAAACAGGCAGCAGAACACATTGTGTTATTATTTGAAAATTGGAACATGATTGAAGAAGTGGTCATTGGTAGATCTCGCTTTGAGCAGTTTTATTGTATCCCCAGTAATGTTTATGTGAAAGAAAATCAAAGTTGTCCAAGACGACGCATTAGTCCTTTTCGTTCAGCTTGTGTGGCGATACACATGCAACTATATCTGTAGTGCAGTTATTTTCCCATCCCACCCATATCCCATTAAACTGGCGACTGGCCTTGGGTGCTCACCTGCCAGTTCTACACCACTTGCTAGTGTGGATGCAGGAACTGGCGTTCCTCGCTTTTCACAGGACGATGTTTATTAATGAGACCAAATACTGTCTTCACAACTTTGATTTACGCGTTTCCGCCGCCTCCTTAATACCACACGAGAGTCCAAGTCCCTTGACACATTTATTGAGCTCCCAGGGTGAATCACGACGAAATACGGTAACAAAGACTAAATGTAAAAGCGAAACAGAAAAGGGCTACTTAAATTACATGTTAGCCTACATATAAACAAATCAATCGGAAAGACGTTATAAGCAATCGTACTTACATTTGTGTCCGTTTGAGGTCTCTAACGATAAGCGTTGAACAATGATAAGCGTGTAACACAATGCTCCTGTTCACTTTCGCGGTCAATCTTTTTAGCACGTTGCGCATGCGCTTACCGGAACAATCCGCATCAACATTCCCTGCCCTTTAAACGATCGCAGGTAGTTTAAACATCAAGATGCAAAAAACGTTACATAAACAGATTACGTATGAAACCAAAATGAAAATATAAAATAAAATAAAACCCAAAGACAAAACAACAGGAACTAAATTAAATTGAAACTTGGCGATCAAAGTGCGTGTAAAACTCTTAGCCTGGCTGGCCCAGTTATACCAGGGCCTTGTCACCATCGGCTGCTTCCTAGTCAGCCTTTGCGTCCGAGTTGGTAAGCAAGAGGACAAGTTTCGCGACGGGTCGACGAAGTTCTGCATCTTGTGTCCTCACGATGGCGCTCCGGACCAATCCTCTTGCATCTGGCTCTGTTGCCGTTATAATTCCCATGGGCCAGATACTCCTTGGGGCGCTGTCGTCCTTCAGGATGACGATGTCTCCAACTTGTAAGTTGCGTTGGGGATGATGCCACTTCTGTCTCTTCTGGAGAGTAACAAGGTACTCCTTTTTCCAACGCGACCAGAAGAGATTAGCAAGGTACTGCACTCTGCGCCTTTGGCGGCGCATATACACGTCATTGCGCTGGAAATTTCCAGGTGGAGGTAGAACAATGCTTGTCTTCATCGTCAGTAGATGGTTGGGGGTCAAAGGATCGAGGTCGTCAGGGTCGCTCGATGAAGAAGTGAGTGGTCTTGAGTTCATGATTGCTTCGACTTCACACAGCAGTGTGCGAAACGACTCGTTATCCAGGCGACTACCATGCTCCTGTAGTAGGGACGCGAGAACACTCCGGGTGGTTCGGATTTGCCTTTCCCACACGCCACCCATGTGACTCGCTGCGGGTGGATTGAAGATCCAGTCGATCCCTTCTTTCCGAAGCTTGTCCTGGATTTGATCGTGATTCAGTTCCTCCATGGCTTGGCGGAGTTCCCTCTTTGCTCCAACGAAGTTCGTCCCATTGTCACATCTGATCTCTCTGACTGGTCCACGACGGGCAATGAAGCGTCGCAGTGCGTGGATGAAGGAATCCGTGTCGAGCGAACACGCGGTTTCGATGTGCACGGCTCTGCTCACGAGACAAGTGAAGAGGGCTCCGTACCTCTTTACCTCTTTGCGGCCTTCTTTAATCAGGAATGGGCCAAAGTAGTCTACCCCGGTATAAGTAAACGGCGGTGCAGGAGTAACTCGATCCTTTGGTAGATCGGCCATCTTCTGTAGGTTCGGTGGAGCTTGCTTGCGGCGGCAAGTGACGCATTCTGTGATTAGTTGCCGAACAGCAGCGTTGGCGCCCACGATCCAGTACTTCTCTCTCAGCTTGGCAAGAACATGGCCGCGGCCAGCGTGACCCAACCGCTCGTGGATGTGACGAATGATGAGCGTTGTGACATGGCTTCTGCGAGGCAAGATGACAGGATGTTTGGTCTTCGCTGGAATATCGGCTCGGCTAAGGCGACCCCCTACCCGAAGGACACCTTGGTGAAGGAAGGGATCCAAGCGATAGAGGCTGCTCGTCTTCTTTATCTCCGTTTTTGTTCGCCTTTCCCGGACCCGTTCATCTTCGTCTTCGTTGCCGAGTCGGTCGAGGGCGCGGATTTCGTTGCTGAAGACCTGAGAATGGAGAAATCTGAGTATGGCAGTCTCGGCTTCCTCCAGCTCCTGCACGGTGAGGGACGAACTGTGCGTGTCGGGCTGGTATTTCTCTGGTTGCGGTTCGGTACTTGAAGCTTCATCCTTTGCTTTCTGTCGGCCTGCCCTGCGTTTCAAGAGTATCTTCCGTACGCGCAGGAACACAGCCACGGCCTTCTTGAGACGATACCAGTTGGAGTAGTGTTCGAGCAATTTGAACACCGAGGCAGGTGAGCAGTCGATTGCTGTTGCGCTGGTGAAGAGAGCTCGCTTAACTTCTGGGTCGTTTTCCGGTATTTCGCCCATTGTGAATGGTTGCTCGGGCCATTCCTCCTCCGGTTTCCACAGGAACTCGGGGCCGTTGAACCATCGATGCTGGTTCAAAAGGGATGGTCCGTCCAGGCCTCTCGAGGCGTCGTCTGCAGGATTATCGTCGGTGTTGACGTACCTCCAATGTGCTGGGCTGGAGAAATCCCTGATCGTTTGGACACGATTTGCAACGAAGACTTGATATCTTTTTTGGTCGTTAGCAATATACCTCAGGACAGTAGTCGAGTCCGTGTGGAATTTGATAACATCAGGTACTTCGTCTAGTTCCTTCTTCAGCATTTGCGCCAAGCGGACGGCAACTGTGGCGGCAGTGAGTTCCAGACGCGGTATTGTTACTGCTTTGGCTGGTGCCAGGCGGGCCTTTCCCATTAGAAAGGAGCAGTGGATGCGGTCCTGGTCGTCGCGGAGGCGTAGATAAGCTACTGATCCGTAGCCCGTAGAACTGGCGTCCGAGAAAAGGTGCAGCTGCCTTGATTTTACTTGACCAAACTGCGGCGGTTTCAGGCAGCGGTCGACGCGCAGTTTCTCGAGCAGCGAGAGTTCACTGCGCCATTTGGCCCACCTTGTCCGGTATACGTCTGGAACTTCGTCATCCCACCCCAGGGTTCCTTCACGACATAGATCCTGCAGTATTTGCTTTGCTGATAAGGTGAATGGAGCGGCAAAACCAAGAGGGTCGTAGATTGAAGAGACGGCTGACAGTATTCCTCGTCTAGTCAGGGGCTTGTCGTTGACAATGATGCGGAATCCAAAGGCGTCGGACTCTACGCACCACTGTACGCCAAGCGCTCGCTCAATAGGTAGCTTGTCGTAGTCCAAGTCCAGAGCTTTGAGTTCTTTGGAGCGTTCTTCTTCTGGGATTGACTCGAGAACGTTGCGGCGATTGCAAATGAACTTGGTCAGGCGAAACCCGCCATCGGCGCACATTTGGCGGACTCCCTTGATTAACTTTGTAGCGACACCTTCGCTGCTGACCGACTTCAGACAGTCGTCCACATAAAAGTTTCGCCTCAGAGTATTGGCAGCTTGGGTGCCGTGTTGCGTCTCGCCTTCTTTTGCTGTCCTCTTTAAGGCGTAGTTGGCGCAGCTAGGTGATGACACAGCGCCGAAGAGATGGGCCGTCATCCGGTACTCCTCCAACTCGCTGTCCAGATCTCCATCTGACCACCACAGAAATCGCAGGAAGTCGCAGTGTTCAGCTGGGACTTTGACCTGATGGAACATGGCTTCTACATCCCCCATGAAGGCTACCGGCTCCTGTCGAAATCGGGTCAATACCCCAACCAAAGAATTGGTGAAGTCAGGGCCTTGAAGAAGCTGATCGTTGAGCGATTCCCCTCTGAATTTCGCACTGCAGTCAAAAACCACGCGGATCTTATCAGGTTTCTTTGGGTGATAGACTCCGTGATGGGGGAGGTACCAAACTTTGCCGGGCTTCGTTGGCTGCATGTCCGTCGTGACTTTCTGTGCGTAGCCTTTATCGATTACACCGTTGACGAAGGTAACGTAGTCACGATGGTACTTCTCGTCGCGCAGCATTTTCCTTTTCTGCCACATCGCTCTCTTAACGGCCTGATCTCTGTTGTTGGGCATCTCAGGATTGGGATTGCGGAAGGGAAGTGGAATTTCGTGATGACCCCCGACTTTCTTAATGCCTTGCTCGACTTTGTATAGAAACGCCTGGTCTTCTTGCGAGTACCCGCGTTCGTCAGGACTCTGGCTAGGGATGCGGTCGTTGAAGTCCAATTCAAACATTGCCAGCAGGGCCTTCGGCGTGACGATCTCTTTAATCGTTTCCACCTCTCTCACTGTGATCCGGTTTGCTGTGAGGACGTCCTTGTCTGGTATGTAGTTGACTCGCAGAGGACCACTTACAGTCCAGCCGTGCCTAAGGCGGACAGCAAAGGGGCCATCGCCCTGACTGGGCACTACTTCCAGAGGTTCCAGCGCGGCAGGGCAGTTGCTACCAATCAACAAGCCAATCTCCAGGTCCGGCCTGTGCTCCGAGATCTCTTTGGACACTTTGCGGAGGTGTTCCCAGCGGCTGATCATCTCAGGTGTTGGGATTTGCTGGTGGCTAACAGGAATGTCGTCCCTCGTGAAGGTCCGTGGCAGCTCGATAGGATTGAGATCGTTAAGGTCTGTCACGATGAGTTTGCTCAGGGCGGTGCTGTCCACGTAGCTCTGGCCATGCATTGTACCCAACATCAGTCTTGTCTTGGTACCATCTGCACCCAGTTGGCTTTTGATGCTTTCGGTGGCAAAGCAGCCTCCACTACCACCATCGTAGAATGCGTATGTTGTGATGGAACGATTACTGTCCTTCTGCTTCACTTTCACCGGAACTATCGCGTGAAGAATGATAGTTTCTTCGATGCTAGCGTGGTTGCAAGATTTCTGCGGAATATTCACGTACATGCTGTGCGCCTTGGCTTCATGGCTGGTTCCGGCTTCGGCTCTTGCTCCTGCTCCGTCCGTGTCGCTTTTCTTGTTTATTTCAAAGCCGTCTATGTGCATGGCTGTAGGGTGGCGTTTGTGGCATCTCCGGCATGTTCTCTTCTTAGTACATCCTTTGGAAATGTGATTGTTTCCGTAGCAGCCGAAGCACATTCCGTTTTCCTTTAGGAAGGTTTTCCTCTCTTGCATTGATTTTCTGGTGAAATCCTCACATTCATCAAGGTCGTGGGACCTTTGACAAAGAGGGCATGACTCGTTCCGTTTACCGCTCCCATATAACCGGTTGGAGACTGGAGGCTTGGAGCTTGGTGCCTCGACTCGAGTGGCAAAGCTAGTGCTTTTAGGCTTCTTGTTAGGGCTTCTACTGCTTTCCGTGTCTGTGTTGGATCTTGTCCTTTCTTCGATTCTCCTTAAGGCCTCCCTCCCAAAGATAGGGTCATTGGCGGATTCAGCTGCTGACTCGACGAATTGGACCAAGTCTTCAAAACTGGCGATCTTCCCTTTAGTATTTCTCAACTTGGTGACCAGGTCACGCCATTTGTTGTGGAGGTTGCCGGGAAACTTCTGGACAAGTTTCTGCATGTTTGGTGAGTGATCCAGCACTGACATATGTGATATGCTCTTCATAGCATTCTTGCACTTCGTCAGAAAGACTGAAAAGCGTTTCAAGGCTGCTGCGTCGTCGTGTTTAATCGTTGGCCAGTTCAGAGCTTTGTCTATGAAAGCTACAGAGATTTTGTATGGGTCCCCATATTCTTTATCCAACAGTCTCCTTGCTTCCTTGTAACCTTCTTCTGGCTCGAGATGGAAGCATCCTCCAATTAGTTCTTTCGGTTCTCCCTCGACATGCTGTTCAAGGTAATACAACCTGTCGGCGCTGCTACTGGTTTTTGATTCAACTCAGGCGGCAAAGGCCATGATGAAGGTCTTGTAATTGATTGAGTCCCCTTTAAACGTTGGCACCTCGGGCTGAGGTAGAGACATTGCCGCGGCAAGCTGCTGGTTTGTTGATATCACTTGTTGATTCTGTTGCTGCTGCATGAGGAGTATGGTGTGGATTGCTTGTTGCTCGTTTAGATAAGAGGAATGAGAACCGTTGAAATCCCGCCTGTGAGTTTCATTCCTGCTGTTGAGGTCAACTGGACGAACCTCACCTACATCGGGGTTGAGCGGTAGAACTGCGGCACTTGATGAACGTGGCAGCTCGAGGTGATCACATTCTGAAGGACCCAAACTGAGATTGCTAAACGCGGGAGCGGGCGGCGGTGCTGCGGCCGTAGCCAGAGGCGGTGCGGCAAGAGGACATGGCAGGTCGTAAGGAGTTTTGCGATCGTAAGCATTTTGTCTGATCTGATCTTCCCTAATCTCCGCGTATGCCTTTTCTCTTGCTTGCGCCTTAGCGATCGCGAGTTCCAACTTCATTTCTTCTTGTGCGATTTGAAGTGCCTGTTTCTTCTTTAACAGAGCTCTTTCGGCCAGCAGCTCGGCCACTCTTGCTTTTTCCTTCGCCCGGGCAGAGGCGGTGGAGCTGGCAACAGACGTCGTTCGGGATCTTCTGGACATCGATGACACCCGCGATCCGGACTCAGATTGGCTTTCCATATGATCTGACAGACGATGCTCGGCGGCGGAAATCCAACTGACTATCTGCTTTCTGAATTCGAGAAAGGACTTTTCCTTGTCGTCATATCGTTGACTTTCTCTGTCCTGTTCTCCTTCCGAGGATATTTCGTCAAAGTAGATATTGTGTGCTTCTTGAAAACCTTCAAACAAGGTGTTTATATCTTGCAGTCCCGTTTTTACCACGTGCAAATTACCATCGTCGGCCATCAGTCTGGCGAGTTCATTTCTCTTGCGTGAGACTGCCGACAGTGCGGCTATCTGGTTTCCTTTCAGGCGACGTTTTTTTTCTTCTCGGCCTTTTTCGGTAAGAGTTCGTTGACGAGTTCCGAGTTCTTCTGTTTTTTCTTCTCGGCCTTGTTCGGTGAGAGTTCGTTGACGAGTTCCGAGTTCTTCTGTTTTTTCTTCTCGGCCTTGTTCGGTGAGAGTTCGTTGAGAAGCTCCGTGTTTTTCCGTTTGAACAGATGTTTCTTGTTTACTGTTGTCTGGCGGCACGCCGTTGGGAGCTTCAGACATGTTGCGAAACTTCCAGCGATGAAAGAAAAATTCTTTGTTACAAATGTGGATGCAGGAACTGGCGTTCCTCGCTTTTCACAGGACGATGTTTATTAATGAGACCAAATACTGTCTTCACAACTTTGATTTACGCGTTTCCGCCGCCTCCTTAATACCACACGAGAGTCCAAGTCCCTTGACACATTTATTGAGCTCCCAGGGTGAATCACGACGAAATACGGTAACAAAGACTAAATGTAAAAGCGAAACAGAAAAGGGCTACTTAAATTACATGTTAGCCTACATATAAACAAATCAATCGGAAAGACGTTATAAGCAATCGTACTTACATTTGTGTCCGTTTGAGGTCTCTAACGATAAGCGTTGAACAATGATAAGCGTGTAACACAATGCTCCTGTTCACTTTCGCGGTCAATCTTTTTAGCACGTTGCGCATGCGCTTACCGGAACAATCCGCATCAACAGCTAGTGAATGTGGGTTTGCGACCCCTTCATGCCTAGGGTTTGCATGCCCTATAGTTTATTGTAGAGTGCCTGTTGAAATGTTTCTTCAATTTGATCATGTAGCCAATGTTTTGCAATGGTAACTGTGTGCTAGAAATAAAAAACACACCAAAATAGTCCTGAGCATTGAGTTTGTTAGTCACAAATGGACTGAACACGCTGTGTTAAATTCCTTGCTTTCAATTTTATATTTGTTACAGAGCATGAATACTCGAAAGCATAATAAAAGAAACGCATTCAGTAAAAAGAAAACATACAAGTATTGGAGCAAAGGCTGGCCTCTGATCGTGGCCTCTGGTTAGAAATAGGTGTTTGAGACTGTCAAAATCGACAAGTCACGCACTAGGGTTACGCATTACTCTTTTTTCTGGCTGACTTTTCACCCCTAAGCTCAAAATGCAGTCTCTTATCCTTGAAACAAATGTTTGAGTTCTGTATGAAATTTTCTAATTTAATCAGGTTTCACTTGAGCAAGGTCTCAAACCAAGTTCTCTATGCTGTATAATATTTTTCTGGTGAGACTGAAATCCTGTGAGGTACTCCGATATATGAGCTATATAGGTATGTGCCATATACATTTTTGCTTGTTGGGGCAATGCCCCGACAAGCTTAGGATTGGAGACTGTCTTTTTCTTCGTTATATATTTTTTCTGGGTTACGAATCAGCACACGGTGATTGGTTCACATTGCCATGTGATATGTGATGATGCAAGGTGACTTCGTGAACAACTTGAGATCTAATCGATTGAATCGTACATTAACCATTTCACTCCCATGTAATCTGACACCCGGATAACCTCTCCTGCCCAACTTAATTAGACTTCCATACACAAATATCAAGTGTGGTTAAAGTTTTTAATGAATACCGAAGAATCCTTAGCTTTTCACATATTACTGTCCAAAGAAAAGTTTTTTCTCATAAAATTTAGAACCATTCCCAGGCAGTTATATTACAAAGCAAGAAACACAAAAGCAGCTATCAGTCCTAAAAGTCAGAGATTGTTGTATTACGCTTTGAATTTGGCGCCATTGAAGTCAACCAATATCACTTGAGCATTAAAATAAAGCGCCCAAGCATTTCAAAACATGGAAAAAATGTTCAGGAAACTATTCCTCTTGTGGCTGTGCATGCCATTCCCGCCAACACTGTCCCTTGCACAGAACTACAGCACATTTCACGCAGCCGAAGCGCGACTCCCGTGGATGCTTGACCTCACGGTTGGCGGCTCGTTCCATCTTCCACTTTCGCTGGCAGTTCTTGCATTGGCGACCTTTCGATGCTGGCAGCAGCTCAACATAACGGTGCTCCGTGTCAGCAAGTACTGGTTGTGCTCGAGGCCGGCCAAGTTTCTTGCGCGCAGTGAAGTTCCCGATGAGTTGCTTTGGCAACATCAGCCGGAACTTCAAATTCGTCACATTCTGGTTCATCACTTGATTCACCAGGACCCAGGCGTTGATCACGGCAATGTCGAACAGAAAGTAGAAAATAGATTTCCACCATTTCACTCATTTGATCTTATCTGATGTTATTCCCGCTTTCTTAAATGCCATTGGTATTTCTTGAAGCTCACCACATCACCCCTTGGGGCTACCTTGTGGCTTTAGGTAAGACTTTGCCTGAACAAAGGTATAATCACAGTCATATATTTAAACAACAGTGAACAGGGACAAGCAAATGCTAATTAAAAATACATCATGATTTCAACTTTTGTGCCTTATTGCATTTCATGCGTCACATCACCAATATGACGAAATGTTTGTTAATTGTATATAACATGGTCATTGTTTTGCTGTGGACTCAGTGACATATCGAGGTTTATCTGTACTATTTGCTGTTCTTGTTTTATTGTATCAGTACCTCTTCTGGGTTTGAATTTGCCCTCTTAAAGATTGCCCTGATTGCTCCCAGGCAGGTGTCTGTGCCACTCAGTGATGCCGCCGTGCTGCTGTCATCCACCTGAAGCTTTCATGCGTCACCCAGCCTTCACACTAGGTTTTTGAGAAATGCGTTGAAAAACGTGGACCTGCCGTAAAAATGCATATGATGGTCTGAAAAATACGTATTACCATATTTTATGAATTGTGCATTCTTGGAACCAAGCGATGGATGGTGATTCTACGTAATGGTTTCAGAAAGACCAAAAAGCCGTAACACATAAACCTTCCTGATCCAATTGGAACCTCTGCGCCGTGTAATGTGTGGATCTCCTTTGACATTTTGGCGTTGATGCGACGCGATACAGTTGTTTATTATGGCCAGGCCAGTTGATCGTGTGATGTTTTCGGTGCTTTGGGCAAATTGTCATGCCTGTCATTTCATCACTGGTAGGGAAAATATCAGCACGGTTTATTATCAGCTCCACTTCCGTCATCTTAGAACCATTGCTCCTCTTGGTGCCGACACTCAAGCTAGCAAGGTGATGTTCCACATCCATCGTACATGATAGCAGTGGAGAAACTCTTGTCCCAATGCCTGTTGCACTGCACGGCGAATTAGCCTTCCAAAACGAACACTTAACTTGCATGAGTTTTCTTCCACTAGAAGGTGAGCCTTACAAATCAAAACCTAACCAAAACCACTGCTGCGCTGTATTTATATAAGAGGGTTACTAATTATAGACGGTGATGAAAATTTGGGGGATAAATCCCCACCCATCAATGACATAAACAGGAAAACAAGGGTGTGACTGAATACGTCAACAGGGTGTGTTGGTGCGGTCGCAGGGAAAACCCGTGAGCACGGTGTCTATGCTTATCCGAGCTTGCTTTGCCAAATGTACAGTTCGAAGCTTCAGTTGCTGTGCTCTAAACCACAAATTGTTGTCTTGTGGAAAATAAAGGTGTTACATGAAATTATTTTAAAAGTTAGACTGCAGACCGCATCGTATAAGGTTCAATTATTCGGGTACTTTGTCAACATTGAACGTGACTGCCTTTTAACATTCTTCCCCTGCTCACCACAGCGGTAAAAAGGGGTGATTGGAGAGCAAATCCCATTTGAAACGTTATTTCTCAGTGATGATCGAAAGAAATTCGGAGATTTTGACTCTTCCTCCTGAAATATGAGCCAAGTGTGGAGCACGAAACTCCGTGTGGGTGGGAAATTTTGAGAGGCAGTCACGCAAAGGCGTTTTAATTGCCCACGGAATGATTTGCTGATTTTCAAAGAAGAATCCATCTGCTTTCAGGATATGAGTAAAATGTTGAAATAAAGTGCTGCAGTTTTGAGAAAAGCCGTTTTGAAAAAGGCATAAAATTGACTTGCAAGGATTTTGTGCTGACTACCTAATTTCAACAGCCAGTAGGAAAATCAAGTTTTGTGTGACCAAAAATATCCTGAAACGTGCTTATATGAGAGTAGATTAATTCACTGAAGCGATAAGATTTACTAGAAATAAAGCGAAATTATTTTTTACGCCTTCAAAACATAGCGCATATTTTAGGAGTTTTTTGGTTTCCGGGAGCCAAAAAGAAGGGGGGGGGGTGGTCAAACTTTAAAACTAAATGCTGGAGGATTCTTTCAAAACCATCGTTCTTAATCATTTTCCACAGGTAACAAACGGTGAAAGTTTGACGTGATTTGGCCGACCCCCATCTTTCACGCCTGCCCAGTTTTCTCTGACAATTAGACTTAACAGTAATAGTTTCAGAAATAGTGGCAGAGAATTTGTAATTAGAAGAATGCCCCATGTAATTGATTCGCAATACAATTCCTTCAAAGCATTAAACACAGCATAAACATGAGTCTCAAAACTCAAAATTTTATTATTGCTGTTTTCTAATCACTTAAAATTTTTCTCAAAGAAACTGAACTTGTATAATTAAAATGCGTAGATTTCTTGTGTGGCCGATGCAATGAAGCTGACACAAGATCAATACTGGCAGTGTGCCCAGTGAAGCACAAACATTTTGACCCACGACAAGGCACTGACTGTACTTGTGAACAACAGATCAGAGTTGGAATACCGTCTACTCTAAAGAAAAATCCGAACTTTGCAAAGTTCACACGCACGGTTATTGATACCGCTGCTGTCACCCTGAACGCATAAAAAGGCCATGATTGGCTAATTTATGTGTTGTCATATATACTTACAGACAGATCCGTGTGTGACATTGTTTCCGCGACGTGTTGTGCGAATTTCTTTTGAGTAACTTTCAAAAGCTCGTAAGAACAAAGCATCCCAGTTTATTCTTAACACTCTTGAACTCTGAATCGCCAGTAAAAACGTGTAAGCAAACGCATTACAGCATCAAAAATGCGTTTTCAAGAAAAAATATTCGTTAAAAATGTCTAACGTCACCCAAAAGTAATGCCTGGTACTTTAGTGTCATTTCCTCATTCAAAAAGTGGACAATACAAGTCCAATAGTTCTCCAACAATCCAACGTGTTGCAGAATCTGATAAGCAGATTGGATAATTGTGGAAATGGTTGATTTATCAAGTTTAAAGTTCTTGATTACATATTTTAGATGCAATCTTTAAGCCTGGTCCTCACTAGTGCATAATCATGAGAATAAGGCACTGTCCACACTAATCTGGATAAATTTGAAAATGGATATTTATTTATCCGTTTTGGCCTCCCGTCCACACTAAGACGTGTTCTTGGTGACCGAAAACAGATATTTTCAAAAACGCTCTCGAGAGTGGATATTTTTGAATACTCCATTTTCATGTTGTAGTGTGGACAGCAAAAACGAAGCTTCGAAAACGCATGACGTCATGATCATGTGATCTCTGTGCGCATGCTCAATCTGGGCATTTAGCATTTTTGGTCAGTCCAGCGTATTAGTGTGGGTGGAAAACTTTCTATGCATTTTCGTTTGAAAACTCCGTTTTCAAATTTATCTAGATTAGTGTGGACAGGGCCTAAGAGAGAGACAGTGGCGACATAAGCATAAGGATGAAACGCTTCCATTCCTTATGCTTCTGCTCATGCCGCCACTGTCGCTTTCTTGTGCTTATGCTTATGTGCTAGTGAGGACCTTGCTTTGGAATTACAGTCGAACCCCCTTATTTAGAATTAACTTAATTTGGAAGTCCCTGTTATTTTGAAGTGAACCCGAATCTACTTAAATTAGCTTGACTACCTTGGTCAATAATTGGTGAGCCCTTGGGGAAACTAATCGTATTCTCAACTCTATAAAAAGGAAGAAAACAGAAAATTAAAATTATTTAGTGCACCATGTATCCTAGAATACATACCCCCTCCCCATTATTTTAGTACAAGTGGTGAACTAACTACTGGATTTGAAGTAGCAATGAAGCCTTATTGAAATGCGATTTTAACATTGCATAGCGATTGGTTATTGTCATGTGGTAAATTGTACATTTTGCTCTGAAATAGGGTAAGGGTTCGGAGTACCAGGAGAGACACCCTCTCCTTGCATGTTGAAAACAGCAAAACTCCAAAATTGGCCTCCGACCTTACATCAAGCCCCAAAGCTTGTATGACATCTTCTCCCTTTTTGAATAGGGGGTATTTCATTATCCTCTCAAAGCTGTCATGGAGTTTGACAAAGACCCCGATACTTTTTGGAGCGTCATTCTGCAGGGTTTCAAACGCCCTTTGCCTCTCAATTCTTTCGCTTATGCTTACTTTCCCGTCAATTCTCTTCTTGATTGGAATGGGCGGCATTCTCGTAAATATCCTTTAAGACCAAAAAAATAAAGATTGAAACTGCACTGAGCAATTTGATACAAACGAGTGGGCTGATATAACCTAACCATACTCTGCTGGATTCGTGCATTGCTGTAAGCAACAGAAATGATTTGTCTTTGCACTTTTTATGAACTGTTCAGAAAGGCACACACATTACTTGTTGTGGCGCTTGCATTCACACTTTATAGATTCTGCCTCTGGGAACTCTTTTTTCAATTTAGATATTTGAACAGCTGAAAATTGTTCATGCTTTTCCAGGTCCTTGAGATTGTACCCGTGGACCCATCCAACATGGCCGCCACACTTGTACACTTCCCTTGAGACATCACCAAACACCTTATGGACTGATTTTCTGAACTTTAATCACCATCCTGCCAAACCACCTCCACACCACAGCCCTCCTCTTTAGCTCGACTATAGAACTCATCTTCAAGGGCCTCTTCCATTGCTTTTGATGTTCCCAGGAACAGCTCATCCTCTTCCTTCTCATCCACCGTTCCCCTCATACTCTTGTGCCCAAACCAAAGCAGTCCTCCCATCAAGTAGTTCTTTATAATAAAAGATCCATTCCTGTTAAATTGGCCCCGGGTGTGCCATACACCATCTGATGTTACCATGGCTCTCTCCCAACTCCCCAGAATATCCCTTTCATCTTCTCCTTTTCCTCATCACACATTCCATTCAAAATGTCTTGCACGTGGGGATAGATCTTTGTTATCACTTTGAGAGCACCTGTACGCCAAGACACTGGTTCAGAGTCTTACTGAACTTGGCAAAACCAAGGCCAGGCCAACAACACCAACAGTTGTCCACCATCGCTGACCCTTGGAAGCTGACAGTCCTGGACTGGCAACCATTGCAAGCGAAGGTTAAGTTTATCAATCTTCCGAGGCCCATAACATCAACCTTGGCTGGAACGAAAATTCCTAAAATATATATATCAAACCAATTGAGTAAAAATTCAAGAGTTTTCAAACATTTGGTAATTGCACACGTTCCAAGCTATTCCCAAGAGGTGAGCAGTTCAAATGCTTGACTACACTGAGTAAAGCCTATACAACTTGAAGTGAAGTATCAACTAATAATATAGATGCAAAAATACTCGATTCTGATTGGCTGAGAATGGGGATGTTATATTTAAACTAGTGTGCAATTTTCCAAAAGGATTAATCAGATGTGCAAAAGTAGTTAATCAGTTAATTGCACAGATTAAATGATTTTGCACACTTTGTTGCCATGACAATCACGCAAGCTTAACTTTTGCATCGAGAAAAAATTGCGGCCAAGAACGACATGGCCAGAAATTCGTTTCAATTGTGGGCGGGATAGTGACATCAGAGGAGGCTGTCAATCATCGATCATTACGGCATTGACCTTGTGAAGTTTGAGCTCTGCCTTGGCATCTGATATCCTTCGCATCATTTATGAGTTGCTGTCACTTATACGTTCTGTAGATTTACTCAGGGATATTCAAAAAACTTCTCAAAGGGCTCGAAACGAAATTTCCGTAAAAAATGAAGTATTAGCTAGATAACTTTAATCTAAAGTTTTTCGAGCATGACAATTTATGAGTTTCAATCGTGATCAGCTCGCTCGCCAGAGTCTACCATATGGATTTTGTCAGAGCCATTAATAAGTCTCTGCTATAAACTGTGGCCATCATTCACCAAAGTCACGGGATAGAATAGGTAAACCATTCAAATGTCCAATTTTGATGACTCCTGCCAAACCGCCTGTCAGTTACAGATCTGTGCGTGAGTTTGCAAAGCTGCCAGTTTCATTCAAACATGTTTTTTCGATGTGTCTTGGCAATCCGGATCTTCCCTGACTTGCTAATAAGTAACAGTGAAAGCAGTGAGGACGACTTCTCTTCAAAGGCAGCCAAAGGCCACTGATTCGAGGTTCATGGCAGGGCTTGTACTGTCGTTGAATATATGAATTCCATCACTGGAGTACTTGCTGGAATTTTAGAACTGACAAAAAAGTAGTTGATCCGTTGAATTTGTCCGTGTTTGGATCTGAAGAGTTTTCCAATAAATGTCCACCATAGAGGGAAAACCACTGGATTATAAAGGAGCCCAAATTATGTGCGAGTTTTCTGATCTACACGGTCTGGAGGTTTACAAGCTGGCTTAGCAGGATAACGCATTGGAGCTATGGTATGTGACTTTCTTATTACAAACTGCTTGTAATGACCCAAAATAGCCATCCTGCTGAGAAGATAGGAAAACATCGGTGTAGACTGCTTTCCATTCAACCGCCCATTGACCATCTGTTGATTTGACAATGTCTTTCTTCGTCGAGCCAAATTTTAGAATGTTTTTTTTTGTGTTGTATACATCTATGTCCAGGATTATTTAATTAGTTTCGGAAAGTTTTAACAGCCCCTGGTTCCTCGGGACTGCCGTTTACTAAAGATGGCAGCAATCTGAGTTGTGGTGAAATCACGCCGGACGATTTTTGAGTGCAGGCATTTGGGTGAAGACTTCCAGTAACGCCATCAGCATGCTCATAATGTGAAAATTATGGTCGTGTTTTGGTTGTAGGAAGGACGAGGAATTTGAGGAAATTAAACCATGTTCGATAGTGTAAACATACTTTTTCAATTATCAATCCGTGCAAATTGTGCAGCTTGTGTTCACAATAACTGTAAATAAAACTATACTATATACTAATTAATCATACTCCAAGTTATCCGACAAAAACACGACTAACAAGCAGTCAAAATGTCAACAATCAGACCGAAAGTCACAAACGACAGCCAACTAGAAGCACAGAAATCAAGCGACGTGGTCAAGAAAACAAAGCCTGACATGAGAGTACTGAAGCGTTTTTGTACTGCAAGGAACAAACCAAATGAATCAGAAACTAGACAGCAAATGAACTAACTGACCAAATAGTTTGAAAAGAAAGCGCGGTGAAGAACACGAACCGATTCGGGACTTTTCATTGTAATCGGAGACAAAGAAATTTCCGTTCCCATTAAATCCTTGCAGCAAAACGGAAAAGCCTCGTTCAAAGCGGTTTTGGAAATCAACCAAATCAGCCGGCAAGACTGAAGGGAGCAAGCAAAACTCTTTTAGATCGGGTAGTTTGGAGACCATGACCTCTTGCACTTCAAAGAACCCTGTGACTTCCCAACGTAGTTTACACTGTGGTATTTTCCAGGACAAATTAACGTGCCAGAGCTCCTAATTCTGTCAGTCCCAACAGACGAACACGGCGTTTGTTTGACAGCCGCTATCAACATTGCAAGGGACTTCGTCCGGCGATTGATTTGATTGGTTTTCTAAAAAAGATCGGATTTTGAATGGTTTTCTATGTTTTCTGAATGAAGAACAAAACATACAAAGTACTCACATATCAATAGTTGAGCCAATCTTATAAGTATGCAGAATACATTTTGTAAGGAACTGAGCAGTCCTTTACTTCTGTCCAATTTCGATTTGGGGCTGTATTACAGAATCATGATTTTCCGCGGACATTTTCCGCGGTGTCGCGTACAGTGACGTAATTGACCTCATACAGATTCCTTCGGTCTGTGTCAGGGTTGAATTTTCTGCTGTGGGTCAGAAATTTGAACCATGACCCCCACTGAACCAGGAGCCCATTACCCGGAGCTTTCCTCTCTGTTGTATATGTGAGTCAGCGTTTGCACGTTTCAAGCTATTTTTAGAATTGCTTTCCCATTATGAAGTTCCATGACGTTTTCAAGGCACTGTTTGTAACGTGTTCGTGATTGGCTAACATAAATTGCGGCGTGAAAATAAATCTAAATTTAGATCGAAGCACGTAAATGCTGGCTCAAAGACTGAGTATGGAAGAGGAAAGCTCCGGGTAATGGGCTCCTGACTGAACTTGTTTTATCTGATCGTTATATTGCGAAGAACGTATTAAATACAATTATGTAGAAACTGTTAGTGTTTTCCTTTTGTTTTTAGCCAAACTAAAGTAAAAGTGACGTCCGTTTTCCAGGTCATGCAGTGGAACAGACCGCCTTTGGACTAATAAAACAACAAAACCTTGATGAAGAGTCAAATAGTTGGTCGTTTTGGGTTACATGTGTATTTGCAATGTGCAGAAACATCTTCAGCGATATTTATTAGATTGCTTACTCTAGCACGTGGTTATCTGGCGCACGTTATACCGTCAGAACAAAGCACTGTAGCTTAGAAATTCGAACCGTGACCTATGAATTTTTTTGCATTTTTCAAATCAGTTTACCATACCCAGTTTATGTTTAAAGTCATAAAGATGTGGTTACATTTTTTTGAAATGCGATCCAACCTCCTTAAGCAATATAACACGCTTAAGGTGATTCCATTGAAATAGAATTTGAAATGGAAATTTATTAAAAGTTAGCACAAACATTAACTACTTATAGTACACTAAAAAAATTAAATAAAAATAGGGAGTCACCATGCTTGTTTTCACGCTACAGGGCTTTAGTATGCAACTACTTTGCTATCTTGTAACAGGAACATAAAAATACCTAGCCTTGAGCGAGAGTAGTATTATTATTGTGATAGCACAACAGTGTTACAGTGAAATGCCTAAGGTAGCTAAAAAAATAAAAACCAATGAAATAATAGACAATTTGATCATATGCAAGCTTTCAGTGTCATCCCGTGAAGCGCCTAAAAACAGTAATAATATTCAAATGGGAATATTTCAAAATTTTGAAATGGAAAATTCTTTAAATTGGGATATAGTATGGAGAGTCGTACTTAAAATACATGAAATAAAAAAGTGGGGGTCTCCATGCTCGTTTTTGCGCAATTGTTCGAGAAAGGGCGAATTTTCACTTCAAAATACCTCTTTCCGAGAGGGGACTGGGACGAGTTTCAACTTTCAAGGTGGCTGCTCCCACATTGAACAATGAAAAATAAACTTTATTTGCGTAAAGAGTATATAAAGTACCTTCGACCTTGAAATTTCGGTGGTTCTCAATGTCCACCATCTCAAAAGTGTTATGCGCATTAACCTATTCACTACCGGAGAAATAACGCGCGCAGCTACCTCCAATTCCCGGGAGTTTTACGGGAATGGTGACGCAATGCGACTTGCAAAAATAAACCAAATGCGCAGTAATTACAGAAGCGAGATACCATTCCCAATTGAAGTTTATTTTAAACTAGAATACACAAATGACCAAAATATGTAATAAAAAGGACAAAAGATAATTCAAAAGGCAATAAAATGTGAAGTTATAAATCACTGAATGAAATATTTTGTTCGCAGCGTTCGTCCATCCGAAGATGAAAAGTGAATATATCTATACGAAACTTGAGTGAAATGGTTCTATTAAGTCTGTAGACAAAACAGGAGCAAAATTAGCAATCGGACAGGAAATTATTGTGCGAAGTACATCGCCACATGGTGATAAAAAAGGCAGTTTCACAAAGAAATTGAACGATATTTCTTCCCTACGGATTCGTTTCATGGTCACTATCAACACCAATAACTCCACAAATCCTTCTCCGGTAAACACAACGAAGAAACATACTGCCTTGGACAGATCAGAAGCTTACAAGAGTCCGCGTTTGTACGTCTGTCATTGTAAGTTCAAAAAACATGACATCTCTCCTTTCGTCTTCATCGGTGGGAGGCTCTTTCAGAATTTAAATCTGTCAAAATCTGTTCATAAGTCACCAGTTATTTTTGAGGAGATAACCTTCCACATTTGACAGCATTAAGTTGCATTTTTTGTCCGTGAAAGTACGAAAACAAATGGCGTCCTCACGGATGGCACCGCGATGAAAATCGTGAAACTTCATCGTCTTCTGATCTCTTTGTTTAGCTGTCAAAAAATGCGCAAAACACAGATTCTGATTGGTTCATTCATACAATAAGGGTTTATAATTTGAGCAACCTCCAACAACGCACCGAGTTGGCATACCGCAATCAAAATTCCCTCCTTGTGACATCAGCAAATGCTTACATCATCTTACCTACATGACATCACGATGCTAGCTCGGCCCCAGGACACTCGCTCGCTCGTGATCCAATATGGTGGTTGAAACCGGCATTTTCGTCGCATTTCAATACAAAATACCAGTAAAGCGGGTGGTCTTTATCACTTTATTACCAGTTAATTCGAAACAGAATTGTGTCTCGGAATCACAGAAAAATGCCCATTTAGGTGCATATGTGGACTTTAATGATAATTATTCAATAGGCGCAACAAGAACCACAACCATAAAGCTATAGTACTATATTGCAACAGAAGCATGCACCTTGAAAGGTATACTTTCAGCCTTCTCTTGAGTTTTCTGCTTTCTTTGCAGGACACGCTTCCTGAGCTCTGCAGTCTTTCTGGTGTTGTAACTCCTCGGGTACTGTGATGCACCCATGTGCACATAGCCTTTCAGGACTTCTGCAAGGAGTGAGTCAATCATGAGCTGCAAAAAAGAAAGAAGAAAAAATGGCATTTTAGTGTTTATAATAATTATATCTTGATATACAATAAATTGTTAGGTTTTCTTAATGTTATTTTGCTCGTTTGTTTTGTGTCTTCTATAAAACTACTGGCCCAATTACAACCAATCTTCTGTGGTACTTTTTAGGGTTAAGCCCTGGCCAAACGGTAGTCCCAACTCGAGCCACGTTGGACGTCTATTTTGGCCAGGGCTTTATACCCAGAAATTGTCTGAAAGCCCAGAAAGTAGCCTCTGGCAGCCAGAGGCCAGCTACAATAATTGTGAAGAAAGTATTGACAATTACTTGCATGGCCTTTACCTTCTCATCTGCTGTTCGAATTACTCCACTTCCTGAGAAGCAGTTAGTCTCCCACAAGTTCTTTAAGTGCACATTCTGCAGAAGTGACTTGTATGCCTTCTCCACCATCATTTCTTTCTTGTGTTTCAATTTGCTATCATTTAGCAGTTGCACCCTCAACCTTTCCAAATAAAGGAAGAACTTGTATGTCACATCAGAAATGTGAACAAGTCCCCTCTCCCAAAACTGTTGGTTTTTTGTGACTTCAAGTGAATTGCTATGTGAAGTGCTTTCTTCCAACATAGCAAAAGGAACAATGAGGTTTTCTTCGATCAGTTCACATTTCTTCATGTGTTGTTGGACTGATGTTAGTGTCTCCGCATTCCTGGTATACACATGTTGCCAAACACACCTCCTTGAACATTCTAGCACTTTCTTCACTGCCCAACCTCCTACAAACCTAAGCTTTGACTTTCCAATATCTGACATATCTTCCACATTAAATGTGACTTGCTCTTGCTGTTGTTGGGTGATGATATGGTTAGGCAGATTTTGAAGAAAACCAAAGTACACTGACTCTGCCAACTGTACTACTACAACATTTTGAACTGGGCTGACTGTAGTGGTGGTCTGGAACAATCCAGTAACGTAGGTGGCAAATTCCTGACTGTTGAGGAGATCATCTAGCTTTTGTGTTCCTTAGGTGAAGTCTTATTGCCCAGTACGCCTTATTCATAAACGGTGGCTGTGCGGAAAAAACTGGTGCGAGTTACACGAAAACAAGGTCATAAGGGCCAAACGTAAACAAAGCGTAATAATAAAATTGTCGAAAATGCCGCAAAACTGTTGCGTTCCTCTTTGTACAAAAAGAGTTTATCAGGAAGGTTGTCAAAAAATTTCTTTTCATAAGTTTGCGAGAGGAACAAGCCTACAAAAGGAATGTGTGCGAGCCATTCGACGAGATGTTGGACGTCTTTTCACCATGACCGAACATACACGGGTATGTTCAAGGCACTTTAAGGACGAAGAGTTCGTGAAAACTTTGGCTGGAAGCTGTCGGACGGAGCTGTACCTTCTGTGTTCGCGTGGAAACACTTCTCCAAGAAAGCGGAAGCAACCGAAAGATCTCTTCATGCCTACTGTGAGTCGTGAAGAAGAGGGCATTGCTTACGCCGACGAAAACAGTGATAATGGTCCGTCTTTAATGGAAGTGGATGATATACAACAGCTCGATGCACCTACAGATAGCACTCTGCCAGATGAAAATTATTCACTAAAGCGTCGTATTGCCCAGCTGGAACATGTCCGAGAAAGTGAGAAGGCTTTACATGAAGAGAGAGAATCGTGCAATTCAGTGCGGATTGAACTTTCTGACTTACAGAAACAGACACAGGAACTATCCTCGCATTCAGAGAATTGCGAAAAGACGTTTTCGTTTAGCCGCTTTACAAGCAGGAAGTTGATTAATTTTTATACTGGTTTTGCTAGTGTTGACGTCTTTGAAGCCCTGTACGAATTTCTTGACCCTGACCCTAGAGGAGAAGGCCAAAACATCCGATATTGGAATTCTTCATGTACGGAGAAGGACACCACAATGGATGAAGAGGAAATGATTGAGTCAAGTCCGAAGCAAGTTAGGCTCAGATTGCTTCACCCAAAGGAAGAGTTATTTATTGTTTTATGTCCTCTGAGACAAGGGTTTGCTGAGGAACATCTTGCTCATCTATATGGAGTTTCCCAAGCTACCATCAGCAGGATTATTATTACTTGGGTAAATTTCGTGTACCTTAAATTTAAGGATATACCTATGTGGCCATCAAGGGAGAAAGTTGACGAACATATGCCTGAACAATTCAAGGAAAAGTATCCCTCAACTAGGGTAATAATTGATTGCACAGAGGTAAGATGCCAGATGCCTAGCAGTATTCGTCTAAACAGCTCTTTAGCTCATACAAGAACCACCCAACACTGAAATGCTTAGTGGGAATCACTCCAGGTGGGGCAATTTCCTTAGTCAGTCATTTGTACACTGGACATATCTCTGAGAGAGAGATTGTCCTTCGGAGTGGATTTCTGGACATGTCTTTTGAGAATGGAGACTCTGTAATGGCTGACAAAGGATTTACAATCCAGGATCTTTTGCCACCTGGTGTTGTTTTAAACATACCACCATTTCTGGGATCCCAGCAGCAAATGAGTGCTGAAGATGTCCTGAAAACTCAGACCATTGCTAGTCTGAGGGTCCACGTGGAGAGGGCTATCAATAAGATAAAAAACTTTCATATCTGGGACAGCATTGTTCCATTGAACTTATTTGGCATTGTCAATCAGATGTGGACTGTGTGTGCATTTCTTTGCAAACTACAGAAACCTATTATTAGTACATAATTGTTTACCTGATTGCACTCAGTTTTACAGACACAAACAAAAATTATGTACATAAAAACCTATTTACCCTGTTCCCATTTCACTACAGCAGGGAGGAAAAAAACTGAAAAAGACATTGTGCAGTTTTTCACGCAGCCTTCCCCAGTGTTCTGCGTCAAATCGAATTATTTGGATGCTCAATCCACAGCTTGTGTATACAACAAAATCACACCATGTGACACCAGTAGTCCCATTTGCCCTTGAACTTGGTCATAATATACATGTGGTGTCTTCAATGAGGGTGAACCATTGACATTATGTAAACAAAAATGGGGGTCTGCACATGCTTCTAAAGGTGTTACTAAAAATGTAGAGCTGGGGCATTTTATCTCAACAAGACCATAGTTTTCTTCACAGCCAATGTCAACCACTTTACCATCAGGGGAGCATCCCAGGATGAACAGCCTGGGTGACAAAAAAATCCAGAATTAAATACGTGCACAGGTTTCCCCATTTTGTGCATGTGTTTCCTGGATTCCCTTAGAGCTACTGGTTCATATTTAATGCCATGCTGTGTGGAAAGGGATGTGAAAGGCTTGGCAGTCAGAAGATCTTCACAAAATTTCTCATAATTTCTCTGCCTCCGATACACTCGTCAAACTTTGAAGCTGTGAATCTCATCTTTCATTCTTCCATCCATTGTTCGCAGTGATGCTACATGCAACAGACAGATGCATGCACAGCCTACATGCAAAGACAGATTCCAGTTGGGTCTCAAGTCAGATGATTGACACTACAATATCTACACTGTGTTTAGTCTATCCATGGCTACATGTAGTTACCTACAACAATTATACATCTATGTTTGTACTCACTGGAGTATGTAGAAGAGCTCGTGCTTCGTATTCATCCTCAAAAAAAACATGCCTGCATTAATGAATGCCTGCGAATGGCTTACTGTATTTTGCGAAACAAAACGAAACAAAATGAAATGAAATGAGCAGAATAACAACCTAGTATAAATGAAAGAGGACAGATAAACGCTGATGGCTTCTGCAATCATTAAGAGACATATATAGAGTATATACCTGCGATTCGAATTTTAATGGTGAATTAAATTTGTATTTTGCAAAACGAGCTATATAACTAA
The DNA here is from genome assembly GCA_964036295.1 of Plumapathes pennacea. Classification (NCBI taxonomy): domain Eukaryota; kingdom Metazoa; phylum Cnidaria; class Anthozoa; order Antipatharia; family Myriopathidae; genus Plumapathes; species Plumapathes pennacea. The sequence goes on along the minus strand of OZ038463.1, from coordinate 23,258,475 downwards.
CGGTCGTGCACATAAAATGGTATTACACTTTTGTTGCGTATATCCAATTTTAGTGCCTATGATTGGATTGCTGAATGTTATATGACACATTGAGTTACTACTTAACTTTAAATAGCTTACCCTTTCCATAACATTCACTGTTTCCTCTGTTGTAATGAGGTCACTATGTTTGATGACTTCATTTGGCCCTCTATTTAAGGTGAAGTATAAGGGTAGATCTTCACTGGCACCTGCCCAATCATAAACCTCCTGTGCATTAACAAATGCATACACTGTTAAGTTCCCTTGTCGTAAGTATATTTTTATGTACATGCACATAACTATAAGTGTAAACATGTATAGCACAAACCTGAAAACACGATCTTCTAGGAAACCTCTTCATTCCTGCTGTCGTCCTTACCCGTATGGCCAAATCCTCTTCACATGTCTGTACACTGTACCAAGAATTCCTTCCCCCAGAAATGCAATACCAAAGTGACCTGAAAGTTAAACAGTCATTAATATTTTGACGCATGCATGCCAGCTGTGTACCATTTGTGGACATGTTTCAGGAAATAGTATGAACTGCCAGTTTGTTTTGTTTGCAATACTTGTTGAAGATATCTTCCACAGATATCATGAATATACTTTGTGTTTATTCATAAAATGAGTATATCAAATGTGCCTGGGATAAAATAATCAAGGCAGCATTATGTTTGGACTTTGAAGTACCACCGCATTCCTCAAGCACAGCTATCAATCACTTATAACCACAAGCAGTTTATGGTTGACCATGTACATCATTGTGGCTACAAACCCCAGCTAGGTTCAACTGCAGGCAGACAGTAGAACACGGCACTGCATGACTGTATACCACCAAAGAATTCTATAATTTCTATCCTGTACCTGTTACAATAAGCAGCACTTTGAAATGTTTAGAACATAATTGTGACTATAAGTTCTTTATACCTGGAGCCAATGCTGGATCCGTCTGCCGGATGATGGCAGTGATTTCAATTTCAGGATCTTTGATAGTGCCTTAAAATTAGATGAATAAATATATTTACATTAATTGAAAGGTCTTGAACAGTTGAATTAAAGTGGATACGGCAACCAGTTTTCAAAGGTCATTGAATGCAATTAACTCCTGTTTTATATGTCTACCCAAACAATCCTTGTTCCTATAGCTTGGTCAGCACTAATAGAGTGAATGGGAAAGGAGGGTGACTCAGGTCCATTCGGGAATTAATAGTCATCAATGAATGCACCCTTAATTAAGTAAGAGAAACATTTCAGAGTATGTATGTTTACCAATATCACCCAAAATGTGAGAATATCACCCAAAATGCAAGAAAATGAACTAATTCGTACAATAATTATTGCCTGTTGATCTTACCATTTTGTACTTGCATGGAATTCCTGTCAGCACCTTCATCGTCAATGTCCATGGTATCCTCATTAGCTATTGCCTGAAGACGATTGATTGCAGTGTCCAGCTCTTGATACTGGTTCTCCTCTTTATATTTAATTACCATATATGAAAACAGAGAATGTCAGTAAGGCGAACTATTACGATCAGTAGTTTTGAAAATAATTTTATCGAGACATTCCAATTTGATGCGTGTGCAGCAATACACATGTATCAGCATGTGTGTAGGGAAAAGTATGTAACTTACCAAAAGCTATATTCAGGTTGTTGCCTATTGCATTTCCAGCTGCTTCTTCAGTGGCTGAGAAAAATGAAGCAATTTATAGTGAGGAAAATGTGTTCGCTATTGTTTTGGTTGACTCCTATGGACAACTTTAGCACAGAAAGGAAGTCAATATTTTTAACCCTGTTTTACAAACAAACAGTAACGTGTTTGAGTAGTAAATTATATACTTCCATCAAGTTTTTTTCGCTCTGCAGTCGGATCATCAATATTACTGGTTTGGCACAGTTAGAGGATTGACGAGAAAAGAGATAACTATACAATTATGTTATATGTATACGTACCGGGGAAAGCGCTCACCACATCCAAGCGGGCACTCTTTCACTATGAAGGCACACATGTCTGACTCATGAAGCTGTATTTCTTCCAGTGTGATGGTCTTCCCGCACTTTTGGCAAGTCGTCCTTGATTTTGGACAGGTGCGTTCATGTTGGGCCATTTCCTCTCGTTGCGTGGCATGTCAACACCCGTCGTTCTTGCAATCGACCACAAGCTTCCTGCATTTGTTTTGGTGCCCTTCTGCTCCTTCCAATGTCCCTCCACTCGCAGCCAATACTAGCACATTGCATACGCAGTTTTCTGGTCATATGGTTCAAGGAAACATTGATGGATGGCTGGCGAAGTATTTCAACTCGGCACACTGGACATTTCTTGACCCTTGCGCCTTCTCCAACTCCTACCGCCAGCTGTTCCAGGCAGGTTTTGCACCCGGAATGACCACACGTTAAACTCACTGGCTTTAACATGACGCTCAAACTGCAACGTTAGAGATATGACAGTGTTAATAAGGATGCAAACTCACGGACTTTAAAGCAATCGTAAGCTGAAACCGTTCCTGACAAATAGCATCGTTTTATAGCGGTGCGGCACAATTGCGAGTGAAACACAGCTCTAAAAGTGTTTGATTTCCACTCATCTTACCAAATCTGGCGTTGGAGGTTTACATCCACCTTGTCAGAAAATTCACAACCAAATACAGCGTCCGTTGGCATAGTCATGATCACTGGTTATACCCAAACAAGTCAACAATCCTCCAAAGTAAAAGCGGATTTGATCTTGCGTGTGAGGTCGCACCTCCCACTATACTAGTCTCCCGGGTAGTCTTTTTGTCTGTCACCCAAACATGCTATGTGACGTCATAATAGAAATCAATAGACTCAAAATAAAATTTGAAATCAAATTGGAATGTTTATGCGCATTTGGGGGTGTTGAAACTGCCAACATCGATACTCCTCTGTGGAAACAAAGGCTTCAGTACAGCCCAATTAACTGTTATTGACCAATAGTTGCCGCAAGCTTTGTAAAACAAGTCAATCTCCTGTGTGTTTCCGTTTGCACTCAACTGCGATTTTATTCACTCGTGGGAGTGTTTAATATCACTTCTCCAATCAAATACAAAGTAACAAATAAAAAACTTAATTAAAGGATATAACTAATTGAAAGGAGGGATAGTGGTAGGGGGAAACTCAATTCCCATTTAAAAACTACTCTCCTAACGTAAGGTTACAATAAATTCTACAAAGAAAAGTCTAATACAAATTAAATGAGGCCAAACGAATATTTAAAATAATTGGTACGGACTGGTTTTGGTTGAAGTTTAAAGTGGTGATTACTCCTGGTTCTTGTCGGTCCAATAAGATCAAGGTAATTAGCATATTCAATGTTGCAATAGTTGAAAATAATTTCAGATAGTTGAACAAGGCACAGGTATCTCCTTCGTAGCTCCAAGTTATCCAGTTAAGTTCTTTGAGCCGGTCTGTATAAGGCTTTTCGGAACCACAAATAATTCTTGTTGCACGCCGCTGAACTGATTCAATCGCATGAATGTGTGTAGCCAGGTAAGGGTTCCAAACTTGGCAGGCATACTCCACAAACGGTCTAACCAGGGCGTTATAAGCAGTCTTAACAGCAGACTGGTTCTTGTGACCGAATCTTCTCCGGATTAATCCAAGTATCCGATTAGCCTTAGCGCAAATGGTGCTGATATAGTAGTCCCAGGATAAAGATGACTGTAGCCAAAGACCAAGATGTTTGTGCTTTTCAACTATTGATAGGGCTTGGTTGTCAAGATGATACTGACGAGACGCTTGTTCCTTCTTGTTCAAAATGTGGAGAACTCTGCATTTTTCTTTCTTAAGTGTAACCAGTCTTCACACCATTCATGGACACTGGATAAGTCACTTTGTAGCTGGTTGGCATCAGATTCACCCAAGATCATTTTATGCAGGACACTGTCGTCAGCAAAGAGATCGCAATCACAGGTTACACTTGCTGGTAGGTCATTGATGTAGACCAGGAATAGGAGAGGACCCAAAATGCTGCCATGTGGTACTCCAGATGTCACTCCTAACCAGCCAGACGAGTGGCCATTGACTATGACCCGCTGTCTTCTTTCTACCAGAAAATCCTCCTATCAAGTGTCCATTAGAATAGATCTTCAATATTTCATGGAGCTGAAAAGAGGGAATCCGATGGCAATAGTAAATTGCTTAGAAAGTTATAAGCCGGTATTCACTAAACACATGAACCTGCCACACAATAATGAGAACCGTTAGTTTAATCCGCAGTCATCTTAAGAGAAATGGGGCAACATTTGGGTTTCTTGCCAGGGCCAGATTGAATGGGAACTTATAGAGACTTGCTTAACTCTTTCATACCTGACACTTTTGGGGTAAAATAACACTTTTTATTTGATTTTTTTTTCATGAAGAGAGGTTTTTACAGAGCTCCCTTAGCTATACATCATTGGAAAGCATGATATCTCTACTTTCAGAAAAAAATATTCTCACCCCATATGGGTGTGGTTGACAATAGTAAATTTGCATAATATTTGCATAAATTATCGAAATGACATCACATGATTACAACATATTCACAAATAGTTTCATCAGTTTACATAATATCGAAAAGTGTAAAAAGAAAAAACTTTGCACATCTTCTTGAGAACATATGACCAGAACCTGGCTGATATAGGATAAAAAGCCAAGATATTACAACTAAATGAAGTCAATGCTCTAAATCCCTACTTTTTCACCCCTGAACACTATACACGGATGCCCTATCTCTGGTAGTCCCTACTATGCCATCTGACGAAGCAATTCTTGGTCATATGGAGGTACACTTCCTGGCATTGTGGGGCACTGCAGAAAGAATAGACCCTAGAATCAATTTCTTCTTTCGAACACACAGTGATATCCCTAATATCACTTCTCCACAGTTAGGGTTAGGGTTAGGGTTAGGTTAGGGTTAGGAACATGGTCACACAAATCAAATTGCTCAGGAGGTTTTACCCTTGAATCAGCAGGAGGGGAGCAAATGTTTCAAGACCACATAGAAAATATGAGGAATGACTCTTCCATAGGGGAAAAAAAGAGTTGTTATAAAATATCGCCAAAAGCACAACAATGAAGGACAGGAAGGAAAGAACGCATAGGTGAGAATACAGAGCTAGTTTTTGGCACAGGAATGCACGGTTCGATCATCAAATACTTCAAAGGGCGATGTGTGTTGGAAAATTCGACAATGATGAATATTCAAAACTGGTATATTATGGAGTGGGCAACTAGATATCCTGAATGTCGCCCGAACGAATACTTTCAGATCGCACAAAAGTTTACATAATTTTCGGGTAAACAGAACACCCAAGCCCAAGAACAATGATAAAAAACCAGATGCCAACAGTTTCGCTGCCAGAGCGCCTTCAACATCCCGTGATAATAAGCGAAATTCTAACAAGCACAGGATATGAGCAGCTACAGTTCTTCGACACAAATGTGAAAAAATTTAGCAACAGGAAACGCGCCTTCGATCATCTGTTTGCGAAAGGACGCCAAGCGATCAAATTACCGCATCCACTACTCGTCGCAAATCCTCGAGTATGCGTTCCTTCCTGACTTTCCTCATTCAGAAATCACATTTATCAATGGAGAACGATTCTCTGTACTCTATGAGAAGTGGGATTGGGAAAATGAGCAACCTCTGTTGATAAAGTGAGCCGATTGCCCGATTTTACGATGATGCCAAAATCTATTGCCTGAAGTCTGCTTCGTTCAGCAGTATGTGGTCGATTTCTGACTCTTCACTGCTGCTGAGGCCTTCATCTTCACTGTCGTTGAAGTCTTCTTTATTGGAAGCTTGCACGAATCCTATAGCGCTGTCCAAGTCGAATCACATTCTTTTCGCATCAGACGCCATGATGAAACACGACCACACAGTCCACTTCAAAATCGAAATTGGCAAAAAAGGACCCAATTGGCCTTATATACCTCTCAAACTTGCCCTGTGATTGGTTTATTTCACAATAGGCCCCTCGAGGCTCTTTTTTGGCTTTCCGATGAATGATCTTTGTTATATGGCCCTCTGACGTCACCATACATTGTACAGTTTAATAGGGGGCCGGTATGAAAGAGTTAATGGGTGTCAGTCAGGGTGTCAGTTCAGACTTGGAGCTGAGCAAAGTCTCAGTTGCAGTAGTGTCAGTTAGAAATCTTCACAAAAATAATTTGCTTTTTCTTTTGCCTGTTCTCCTTTTCAACTAACATCACATTTGGGCAAAGACTGATGTGGATGGAGTTTCTCGCCAAGTGGACCATCTCTAAGGCAGAAACAAGGGAGAATTAGAAACTGTGCGACTTAAGTTTCTTTTGTCAGCTTCTATTCTTTAAGAGAAGAGACTGGATGACAAGATAACTGGATAAGTCACGATGGCAGCTTGGAATACTTCAGAAGCCTGCTTTTTTTCTTCATAAAAGTCTCCACAGCTTGCTTTGAACATGGAGTGCTATTGCTTTCACGGAAGAAAGGAAATATGCAAAATGGGTGTTTTCCTTTACACTTTTTCAAGGAACATAATGGTAAAAATTATAACCTGTATTTAAAGGTTAAAAATTTTATAACCCATATGCGCAGGTTAGATTAACCTATCTGTTATTGGTCATGTCTACCTATTTATTTTTAGTTAAAAATATGACCCATTTTTTAATGGTAAAAACCAATTCAAATGGTCAATTTGACCAGTCAGTTTTTACAGTGTACTTGGTGCAATTAGTTTTACGTCAAGTGCGTCATGGAAGCAAACTTTCATATGCACACATCAGTCTTCTTATTTACTCAGATATTCGGGTCTATCACATTGTTGACAATGAAAATCTGGGCACGAGCTATTTGTGTTTTCAAATTGCAAACAAGTGTCCACGCGTAAGCAAAATTACTCTCTTTCAATGAACTCAGACTTCTTCAATTACGCTGTCCATTTTTGGTTTTGTTTTCACTTGAAAAACGGCAATACTTTGTGGCACGAAAGTTCACTGTGTCAAGAGGCGTGCACGGTGCATTACAGTCGCCGATACGAACTCGTATTCCTAAAGAATACGGGAGTGTCATTACGTTTCAGTGTTCCAAACATTTAACGTGTCATGGAAATGTCGGCACCGGACACGCTATGATTCGGACTTTTTCCCTATCATAGAATATCCGGATGTTGACACGTCTTTGATTCCTGGCGTGTTTGGCTCTGGGAATGTCATGATATTGAACGACATGCAAAAATTACCTGGGAATCAAGCACCGGGCATTACACGATGCTTGGCGTGACTGCTAGAGCACACTGTTTATATTAGCTGAATTTTGTACATACTGGGAATCGTGTACGCCAAGAAATTACGTGGCATGCCTTGTATCCCGCCACTGAAATTCCACAGTTCTCAAGTAATGAATGTGACGAATTCTTCTGGCTTTTTGCTTTACCTTGCAGAATTTATATTACATTACGGCACTATTTTATTTCTGCAATGCATTCAGTTCTATATCGGCCTCCCTCTGCCATGTGTAGTTCAAAGCGAAACACCATGCAATACGTTCAGGTTAATCAGTTTTATTGCAAACAAGTATATCGTAGGTCAATACATTTCTGTGCCATTTTCCTACGGCTTCCCTCCCTGTCAGGCAAGTTGTCAAGATGCTGTTGCCTCTTCGTCTCATAGTATCTTGAAATAGCACCTGAAAACATAAAGCGGGGCAACAAACATGAGACCTATATAACCCTGTACAAATTCCAGGTTTTAGCGTCAGCTGTACAGATATTGCAAGCCGACGTTTATTTTATAATCATGTACTACACATATTCTATGCAAAGACGTTATATTTGAGGAAAGATGCTTGTAGAACTTATGCATTACAACGCTCTTTGGATAACTGTCATTTTCTTTTGAGAGCTGCTCGTACAGAAAGCCTCTAACTCTTTTATTGTGAGTGCTGTCAATACTAAATAGAAAAGACACGCTGCATGTATGAACGTCAATAAGAACAGGATATTATGAAGATAATTTTCAGGAATTTTTCATATACATACCCTTCGTTTTTCGTCCTCCTGTCGGTTATGCAGCATATGAACTTCATCCTAGTAATAACGGAGCAACCACAGATAAGAAAGCATGCTAGAATGCATTAGCACGTGTCTAAAATTTATCAGAGCTTTTCACACCTCTTGTGTGGTTGCCTGTTCTCTAATCTCATAATTAATACAAATTCCTGTTCCCTCACTACCTTCATTGTTTGACGGAGTCAGAGTCACGATAGGAATGATTACCTTCAAAGCTTTAGGAACGGGCCCATAGTGAGAGGATTCCTAATGCTGTAATGTGTGGCCATTGCTCAGTTCAGTTCTTATCTCCTTGATTTGGTCCTTGATCTCCGACATTTCTTTTTGGGACTCCTCATCTTTCCCGACATTCTCTGAATGTCGTTGTTCTGTCTCTTCAGTAGGTCTGTCAGAGTCTGAGTTTTCCTTCTGTCCAAAAGTGCCCCTAACTCTCTTGATGATACGACAACATTTCCTTGAATTATCGGCGTCATAGTTTTTCTGTTTGATGCCGAGCACGAGCATTTGAAGCAGCAGGTACATTTGTGCGCCTAAATCTCAAAGGCCCAGAAGATCCGTTGTTTCGACTGCTACTACTGTTCAATCTGAAAAAGGTGCCAGTGGATGCCATTTGAGCTTACAATGTCTGCAGAGGTTTTTTTATCGCTAACAAAGAAAAATTACAAGGTCCGACCAAGAGTTACTGACTCAAAGTCCTACAGAGTCCAAAGGGTCGTATGTTAATTGTTTGACGATTATATGTATTGAAAGGAAAAACTTGACAGCTAAGATTGTCCAATCCAAGAGCATCACGTTAATCCCTTAAATCTTGTGCCCGCATTTCGGAGTCTAACAGTCACACTCAAAACCAGGCTGCAAACGGCCACGCGGGAAACAGTGGCAGACACGGGAACCTGCAACCTCGTGGAGAAGGCGGCGATGGGAAAGCAGAGGTTCAGTCGAGAGAAAAAGAAAGATGAAAAGAGGCTCATGCGAAATAAGAGAAAGAAGAGGAAAAGACACTTTCGTAAGGCAAGAACTGAAGAATTAGAATTGATAGGCATACACAAGCAAACAGACTAAATCGTAACTTACATTAATTATAACTCAGTATAAAATATCATTAACTTGTTGAAACTGCAGTGTTGTTATTTTCTCTCCAACAAAAGCTGAATGTTCGTGATTGTTAGTAAGAGACCGGAATTACTTAGTCGTCAGGCATTTCCGTGCGTGTATTGTTTTACCGCCCACTAAACACAATAGATCCTGTTTTAGCACAAATAACGCAAAACCAGGTTATACAACCTTGTTAAGTAGATTTCTTTTCAGGACTATTGGTGTTAGTTGTAGGGATTTTTTTCAAACGTTGCACAAAAGCTCTTTGAATCTTGCCATGCCTTCTTGGGTAAAGTTACTAAATGATTTAGCAAATTCTCTACAGTTCTTACACATCAAAGGCGATGTACATAGGGACATCAAGGCTGATAACATATTGATTTCATTCCATAACAATAACTACCATGCAATTTTAACTGATTTTGGGAAATGTATCAGAGAATCACATGCGTCCATTAAGAAGCTCTCACTTCAAAATCAAGAATTGTACAAGAAACATTACCCGCAAAATTGCTCCTGAAATAGTTAATGGAACACATCCACCATCAGCTGCCAGTGACATTTACTCTCTTGGACAGATTTTTAGGTGTGTTGCTGTTAAGGTCAGCTCTGAGCACTTGATGACATTAGCTGAGAAATGCATTAAATCAAGAACCTAAACGAAGGCCTTTGATTGCAGAAATTTGCAGCAAGCTTCAGGATTTAAATTGACACAATGGCTTTTCAATTTCAGATTTATTTAGTGATAAATGAGAGGAAAGCTCTGGTGTTGTCAAGATGTCTCATCTTTGGGCAACAGACTGTCAAGATGTCTCATCTTTAGGCAGTTAGTAGAATTCTCATTTATCAATAAGCATATTAACATATGACGAGTTAAAAATGCGTTGTGATGCTGCAGTACTGTGAGAGGAAAGCTTTCTTCAGTCAGTTAGTGAAATTCTCATTTACATGTAGCAATCCAGCTAATCCTTGGTCACATAAAATACAACTTCAATTTGAAATTAAAAAATATACTTCAAAATATTTTGGCTTCACTGAGCAGCTTCATAAAGCACTAGCATAGTTAACTGTCCAAAACTAAAAAGAAAATGTAATTATTTAGATTTATCATAGTTGATCTTGTAATATCCAGAATCAGTTATGGTAAACATGTAGCACCAAAATTACACATATACCACATGTGGGAGGCCTTTGTCTCTCACATCTGTTTGCCTGTGGCTTCATGATCAGGAAACATGGAAATAACTAAATTTACCACTTGATACACGACTAAATCGGTCTCAAAAAATATTTAAACAGCCCCCTGATTTTGCCTAAACATTGAAAATTTCAAACTCAAGTTTACATTCTCCTTGGCGCGAAGAGAATATTGAAGTTGATCACTCTTGGTATTCAAAGGCCCGTCCAAGTGAATTTCACACAGTCCTGTTCACATCACTGTCTAACCTCGGATCTGTTGTTCCTTCCAGGGCAAAGGGTCCTTCTTTGATCTGCCAAAATTGTTGACGGAGTATCTGGACACACACAGACCCCAGCTGTTGCCGAGGGTGGGAAAACCAGAACCTGAACAATATCTCTTCCTGGTAAGAGAGAGTGAGAGTGAGTGAGTGAGAATGAAAATGTTTCTGTGCAATTGGAGGAAGTTCAATACAGTGTCTCTTGTAGGCTTAATGTCTTAAGCAACTCTAGAATATTGAGTATTCTAGAATATTTAATTTGGATATCTAGTGTCCCAATTGGTTTGATGAAAGCTAAATCCATTGACACTCAAATAAAGGTATTATTATTATTTAATACGCAGGTTGAATTGCTTACTGGACATTGAGTATGAAACGAAGAACGTTTCGGCCATAACCCATGGCCTTCTTCAGCTTACTGGTAGTCACATGACCCTACTGGGTCACGTGACAAACGCCGAGGAAAGTGCTTCAGGACCCGGTCCCACGTGCCTGGCAGTTTGAACCGAAGCCCCCCCTTGCGGTTGAGCGACGGGTGTTCGATTCTCTCCCACATGGCCTCTTTAATGCCTCTCCTGACCCAGTCCTCCTCCCGATCCAAAATCACAACGTCCCTATTGTGAAAGGAGTGTGCGGTCTCCCTGCAATGCAAGAAGACCGCAGAGGTCTGGGCCTCGTTGGAACTTTTGTGGCGGTGTTGCTCCAGTCGGGCGTGGAGGGACTGTTTGGTCTCCCCTACGTAGGTGGCCAGGCATCCCTCGGCCCCGCAGGGGATACCATACACCAGGTTGGAAATTTTCTCTCGCGGCATCTTATCTTTGACCTTGACAAGCTTGGATCTTAATGTGTCAGTGGGCTTGAACACAGTCGAGATGTTGCATGACTTGAGCGCAACCTTGATTCTCTCCGACACTCCGGCTACATAAGGGATCCTAGCCTGGGCCTTCGCTGTCCTACCATTGTTCTGCCTGCCATCCGTCTCTGGTTTCTTCCCTTTCCTTGCCACTTTGCGAAACGCCCATTCAGGATATCCACACCCTTGCAACGCTGTCTTGATGTGATCGCGTTCTTTGGTTAGCTTGTCTGGATCATTAATGGTGGATTCTGCTCGGTGGTTCAAGGTACGGATAACTCCAAGTTTGTGTATCAGGGGGTGGTTTGAATTGAAATTCAAGTAGTGGTCAGTGTGGGTTGGTTTTCTGTAAATTCCAGTGGCCAGGGTTCCATCTTCGTTGATCGACACGAGACAATCCAGGAACGCAATTTTGCCATCCACACACTGCTCCTGGGTAAACTTGATGTTTGAGTCCCTGCTGTTGATGAATTCGAAGAAATCCCGCCCTTCGGTGATGTTTAATATCACAAAGGTGTCATCCACATATCGTAGCCATAGCCTAGGTTTGGTTCCCTGGTATTCCTACATAATACGTCTCTCTAATGATTCCATGTAGAGGTTGGCGATTATTGTTATTATTATTATTATTATTATTATTATTATTATTATTATTATTATTATTATTATTATTGTCATTGTCATTGTCATTGTCATTGTCATTATTAAACCAAACCTTCCAAATGTCCAAAACTGAGACTGGGCTATCTTCTAATACTGAAATGGTTACTATTACTGACAGGGCTTTGCTGAGAAGTTTGAGCTAACCTTTCTTTCTGCTCTTCCCAGAACAACGTTGGTAGACACTTTAGTGCTGGCTCCTTCAGTAGCCACATCGCTGGGATCTTCCACAGGTTGGTTGGTCTTCGGTTGTCAGTAAACTGTCTTCGCTCATCTTTTATCACATGGGCCTACGAGCAGAGGTAAGATAGCCCAAGTTTGTGCTAGACTCAGTGTACGTTTGCAGTATGCATATACCGAATATTCTCTACTTTCAATGACCATGGTCAGAGATAATCATGTGAACAGGGACTTTAACTAACAAAAACACTAAGTCTTTGCCAAAACTATGAAGAACCCCATGATTTATTTTAGATATTTCACTGAATTATTTTGACTCTGAGGTATTTTATGACATATATCTCAGTCACAGCAGTTAATTCATCTACAATCAAATGCAAAATGGTTGAGACATTCGCAAAAAAAGAACGAGATTTCAGGCCCGAACAACATTGAGACGGGGGCAGGGGGGGGGGGGGGGGGGGGGCAGAAATGAACAAAAGTTAAAAGCCGATAAATTGCTCAAAATATGCACAGTGTCTCAACTACTTTTGCATTTGATTGTCTGAAAGTCATGTGTCGAAAATGCTGGCTCAGAGCATCTTTTTCTTTTTTTAAAGGCGATTTTTGGCATGATTCATCACTGTGTCATCTTCTATTAGGAAAAATAAGTCCCATGGTTCTTTGGAGGTGGGGCACTTAGTTTTTAATGTTCCAAATTGTATCAAATTTGAAATTTCCGGAAATGACGGGATAAGAGTAGTACAATATTACTTCCGGTGTGTTATTAATTGATGGTATGTTTGTCACAAATGGAGGCTATTTCGTTTATGTTACGTTTTGTTCAATGAACTCTCACTATTTTAAAGCTAATTGGCGAAAACAAAAACCTCTTTCGACGGAAAACCAACGGTCTACCACGGTCTACCACGGTCTACCATCAGAACAAAAGGAATTATGTAAATAATCTTTTGTTTACATGGTAAACCGTGGTAGACCGTTGAAATCTTCATGGATATGAATCTCCTGTACTTGTCATCGCTCAGACAGTGTGACAGTTTCTCGCTCGTCAATCGCGTTACTTATGTGTCTCACTTCAGATGCCTGTCCAATGGGCGATAATGTGCTTGGTTCAGATGGGAAATTTTTACCGTCATCCCAACCCTCTAGTTCTGATAAATACGGTTGAATGTCTTCCATGTCTCGTTTCTGTGATATTCTGATGCACTGAGATAACGATTGAACTGCCTAAACGATGTATAAGCTCAGCGAGAATGTTTGAAAACAGGTGAAAATACAAAAGTTGAATGAGACTTAGCAGAAGTTGAAGTTCGACTGGGATTCCACCTGTCACCATACACAGAGGGATTACGTGAGATAGCATTGCGCCTGCGTGAACTCAGTCTTTAAAGTCCCACCCTTGTGCATCGTAGTCTGGTTGCCGCACAGGGTGGGATCCAAGGGAGGGCACATAATCCCTCTGTGTATGGTGACAGGTGGAATCCCAGTCGAACTTCAACTTCTGGTAAGTCTCGTTCAACTTTTGTATTCCACCTTGTCACCCACAGAGGGATCACATGAGATTTCAAAGCCAGATGCACAGGGTGGCAATAACAAAACCACTCCAAAGTGAAAAGTTACTCCAAAACTTTATTGGCAAAAGTGTCTACCACAATCTTTTTGTCATAGAATTTGGCAAAGGTGGACTCTGACTTCCAACCAGCCTTGTTTAAAATATCTGACAATGGAACATCACTAAGCTTTGCCTTAGAAGTGTAAGCCGATCTGGTACTGTGAGACTTGAATATGGTTACATTATTCCTGAACCTTGTACTGTCTTTAACCCAACAGCTAATCGTGTCCCTAGACACCGGCCTATAAGGCTTTACATAACTCAATAATAATTGACTATGGTTCTTCCTTACGGACATAGTTCTAATCAAGTACTCTTTAAGAGTGGTCACCACACACAATCGTGGGTTGGTAAATGACTTAAGCTCAATCACCATGCCTTTTGAACCTGGCTTGGACTGTTTGACATGTTCCTGTAGCCAAAGTGCGACCGTGGTCCCATTATCACTCATAGAATTAACATTAAGAAAAAGCAGTGATTGCCCTCTTTGGGCAGTGACTAAAGCTAATAACATAGTACGTTTTAAAGTGAGACTCTTAAGGGTAAGCTCATTTAGAGGAAACAGAGTCTCTAAATAATCTAGAACTTGTTTAACATCCCACATCGTCTTGTAACGAGCCATGGCAGGGCGAGATTCAAATACACCCTTAAAGTGCACATAAGCCTTCAGAGAGTACATTTTTATATGAAATTAGAAAGCAATTTAAGCAACTTATGCCCAAAAGAAATCCTTTCCGAAGCGTTTCTATATTTTTTTTCGTCCGGTAAACATTGTTGATAAACTTGCTGGAGCTAAGGGTGAAATAGCAGCTATGTGTCCCCCACCCATGAACACAATGTTGGACAAGCAACCCAGAGATGTAGCAATAAGAAAGAAATGAAAGGCGAAGTATTGTTGTCCAGGATGTTCCTCCAACTACCTCATGTAATTACAACTATTTGTTTTTCTATTATCAACTTCTCTCAGTGTACTGTAATTTTCACTGTTTCTATTGCATTCTTTTGTAGTGACAGTAACAACACTCCAGGAGAGACAAAGACCTAGTACACAGAGGGAAAAGCCATGCTGTGCTCTATGCAAACATCCAATGAAAGGACATAAAAGTGTCACCAATTGCCCCAAAAATCAAAAAAGTGCAGAAGATTAAAAAGTGGCGTTTCAAGTGTAATAATTGAGAATTATGTGTAAAACTTGATCATTTATACAGTATGTATGTATGTATATTATTATATTGTTTCAGTTGTGACATAAAATGTGTAGGTTGTAGTAGAAGCCAGCAAGGTCTCTGCCTCTAACTAAACACATACTTGAAAAATAGTGGTGTATACCTACTGGTGAAAATATACATCTTAGATATACCAGGCACCAGAAACTGTTGTTGTACTATGTCAATCTTCATTATCTTCAAAGCCACAGAAAACTTCTGTCTCGTCATGGATCTCCTTCCTAATAACATTGTATGCACAGGCAGGCAGTGGAATCCTTAGTGAGCCAAGATGACCGTGAACAAGCTGGGTAAATTCTCTGTATGAAACACTCCGAAGGTATCTAAAAAAAAAAAAAAAAAAAAAAAATATATATATATATATATATGTGTATATATATATATATAAACATATTTAGCAAGAATTCGACCACCACACCACTTTATATATATATATTTTTTTCTCTCACTTACACGAGCATTTTCTTCAAAGTTTGCATAGAACATACAGTATGCATGAGAACGTGGATGAATGGTTTTTGAGCTTCGGAGTGAAGGGGTTTTACTACTCAATGTGACATGTCACCAGCAGTAAACAATTGCCTGATCCCAACACTTACGTTTCTTCTAAACCAGTTTTTTGGTATCTGTTCTTGTCCATAGTACGGTATTTACCAGCAGCCTGTCTCAGTGACCATTTGTCTAAGCATACTGAGCGAAATCCTGGGTGCAAAGTGATGCACACTGGAGGAGCTTCAACCTCTTGTAGCACAAAGTCTGAACCGAGTGCTTTGATACATTGTCGGATATCGCAGCAGCATTGGTACTCACGAGCATTCTGAAGCAAAGTGACTTTGCAACGCCCACAAGTACACCTAAAACGCGAAATTTACATATACGTCACCACGTGAACAAATCCAAAACTCGGACAATTATTCTGCACTTACCAACTACTGGCTTCGACTTTTTCTTCGAGGCGATCTTGCAGTTGTCGAAGTTGTTCTTCCTTCTCCTCCCTTTCTTTTCTATATGTTGCAAGCCATTCCTGGTCAGCTAACGGCTCGTCAGCGTATGGTTGACAAATGTCTTCTTTGTCGTCATCGGACTCTCTTGTGGTCAAATGGTCTTCAACTTCAAAAGTTTCATAATGGGTCTCGTATACACCCGGGATGTAATTGAAATCTGAATCATCAGACGCCACGCCACGCTTTCGTTTTCACTCATGCAGCTCGCCATTGTCGTATAAAACACAGAAAAAGCGACCAAAACACAGCACAAACCTAACACATTAGAGGTGCCGAGACGAAACGCGCCACTCCTCTGACGTCACAGGTCCCAGTCTCCCATTTTGCTCGGTCTGGATTTTCAATTTCCGATTTCAACCACGTAAAAAAAATATAAAAACGCTTCGGAAAGGATTTCTTTTGGGCATAAGTTGCTTAAATTACTTGCTAATTTCATATAAAAATGTACTCTCTGAAGGCTTATGTGCACTTTAAGAAACCTTACAACTAATGGGTGTTTGCCAACTGGGACTCCATCTATTGCAGGGAGTATAGAGGAAAATGCTGACCGAGCAGTGTTAATGCTACTGTAACTAAGTCCATCATTAAAGAGCACCAGAAGGAACTCTATAACTTGTCCTAAAGTGGGACAATCTGGACTAATCTGTTCTCTACGACAGAAAATAAGCCATTTTTTGTAGTAGGATTGGTACTGTTTACAGGTTCCCATCCATGACTTAAGGATGACTTGGGCAGCTTCTGCAGAAATTCCTTGTTTCGTGATGGATTCCCCGATAACATACATGCAATCAGCTTCAGTTTGTTCCCCAATGGATGTGGTTGACTGGGCTTGCTTGGAAGGTACAGTGTCTCCGTTGTTACAGGTAACAGTCTGGGTGTGTCGACTAACAGTCGCATCAGCTTTGGATACCAGGGTTGGGTTGGCCAAACTGGAACAATCATGATCCCTTCCCCCTTGTCCATTTCGATTTTTTGTAAACAACGAAGTATCAGGCTAAAAGGAGGAAAAGCATAAAATTTTCCTTTAGACCAGGAGTGAGAGAAGGCACCCACACATTGTGCCTCAGGATCTGGTCTCCATGAAACATAATGGGACACCTTTTTATTGATTCTAGATGCAAAAAGGTCAATTGATGGCATTCCATACAATGTCACAATGATATGAAAAATACTCTCCCTGAGGGTCCATTCTGTGTTATCATTAAATTTTCTAGATTCCCGGTCTGCATCAACATTTTCTTTACCTGGTAGTGAAATTGCAGTCACCCATATGTTCTTGGGAATACACCACGTCCAAATATCACGTGTAATCTCATTGCACCTTAAAGAGTGTGTTCCGCCCATAGAATTGATGTAAGCCACCGCAGTGGTATTATCTATAAAAATGTTAATGTGACTATTCTTCATGGAAGAACAGAATGACTTCAGGGCAAAAAGAGCAGCTAAGGTTTCCAGTTCATTGATGTGCCTGTCCGACTCATTTTCAGTCCAGCGACCCCTTGTTTTGTTGCCATTGCACACTGCCCCCCAGCCTGCTTTTGAGGCATCAGAATATATGGAAAGCGTAGGGTCCCCATGGGATATAGGCTTATAGGAACTTGTGATGTTATTAACCCACCACTTGAGGTCAGTAACTGCTGTATTCGATAAAGCCATCATGTAACTAAAGTTGCCCTTGCTTTCTTTCAAAGCTTTGATTTTATCTATTTCCAGACTTCTGTAATAGAGCTGGGCATAGTCAACCCCAGGGAACACAGAGACCATTAACCCAATTACTTCTGAGACTTCCTGAATAGAGACCTGGGTTTTTGATAATAAAGTTGAACACCTCTGCTGAAGCTTTTCAGCTTTTTCTGGAGTGGGCCTCACAGTCATATTGAGTGAGTTTAACACAAAGCCCAAGAATGTGAGCTTATGACTTGGTATGAGAATAGACTTTTCTGAATTTAAAAGAAACCCCACTTTCGTGAGAAGATGGACAGTGTCCTGTACATTTGTACTGCAATTATCAAATGAAGGTCCTTGAAGATAAGAATCATCAATGTAGCCAACATTCATGTGGCCAACTTGCCTCAAAGTAGAATAAATGGGTTTAAGAAGTTTAGTAAAAAGACGAGGCGCTGATGCAAGACCATTAGGAAGGCAGGTAAACTGAAATAATTCCCCCTGCCAAGAAAATTTTAAATATTTTTGGTAGCGCTGATCGATTGGAACGGAATAATATGCATCTTGTAAATCCACAGATGCCATATAACAGCCAGGTGTCATAAGACAGACTGCTGAGGTCAAGCTTTCCATTTTGAAATGGTGGTTACTAATATATTGATTTAGGTTCTTCAAATTGAGAATAACCCTGTAGCCTCCTGTCTTCTTTTTGCGAAGAAAAATTGTGGAGATAAATTCGCCTTGACTGTGTTGCGACTTAACAACAACCCCCTTTTTGCGAAGTTTGTCTAACTCTGAACAAACAATACGTGCTTCCTCTGGATTAAAAACAATTTCCTTGGGAGGTACTAGCTGTGTAGGGGGGGTGCCAAGGAACTCAACATTGAAACCTTTCACTGTTTTAAGGATCTGTGGATCAGAAGTTAATTCTTTTTAATCCGTGAGGAAGTATTTCAGTCTGCCTGCTGGCTCTAGATTTGGTTCTATAAAGCAATCAGCGGAACTTACCTCTGGTAAGTCCACAGAAGTTGAGTTCACTTTCTTTGACTCTTCTGCTTGAGGCTGTCTGAATGCTGAGTCCCTCGACCACGATTGGCGGTCGATCGCCAGCCTAAAAAAGGCTTCTGTTGACCTCTCGTTCGAAAAAATTTTCCTCTTCCAGCAGAAAACTGAGATTTGTATCCAAACTGCGGGTGGCCTTGACCTCTATGGTGAGAGGCAGCAGATGGAACTTTCCGGTTCACTTCGGAGATATCTTTGACTTGCTTGGACAAATCATCTCCGAAAAGTTCAGCAGTCACTGGTATAGACGCTGAGGAAAGGTGCTTATAATCAAAATGCAGGTCTGGTTTTATGAGCTCTTTCCGTCTCGAGTTCAGCTCAGCATTGGCATGTGCAAAAAGGGAAAGGCTATCAATGGCCTCTTGAGCGAGCACTTTCCCGCCTTTTATCTCAGTGACGTTTTTCAAGATGGCGTCAGCTACGCGAGCGAGGGCTGTCATGCCTTTCACAATAGATGTTTGTACTTTCTGAAATCTCAGGTCGTGAGACCGAACGGAAGGACTGAGGTTGTCCCAAATCAATTGGTTAACACGAACCTTTGTCAACCCTTCGCAGTTTTCAGGCTGAGGGTACTTGATAAGTTTTTCTTGAAGTTTATCTTCCAGCATGCCGTCTCGAACGAGACGCGTCACAATTTTTGAAAGTTCCTCATGAATGGGAGAGCCTGTCTCCTCCAACTTAAGATCATTTTTAACACTTTCTAGGAACTCTCTGACCGAAGTGGCGTTGTTTGGTGGTTTGTCTGTGTCATTTTCTTTGACATGTGTCAATAGGTCCTGGACCGTTGCATCAACATCCATGGCCGAAGGTTGTTTTGAAGTGGCCTCCTCTTGGCGAACTTCTTGGCCTTTTGACAGATTACTGTCATTCGGGTCACTCTCGGTGACCTCGACCTCCTCTTCAACAACGTATTTCTCAAAGGTTTGAGATAAGATGGTCGCTAATGACTCGGTCATCTGAGAAAAACTTTTCCATGGTTTTTTGCAACGAGCTAAACTGAGCGCTCGCCATGTCGCTTTGGCGGGAGTCAATTATGACTTCATTCCCGCCTCTATCAGTGCTGCGTTTCGAGTGTTTATCAGCTTTCTCACTCGGTACTGGGTGCACCTCCACTCGGACTTCTTCAGAAGAGCCAGGAGACGATTTAGCTGATATTGTATCAGCAAAAAAGACCCAATTTACAGCAAGAATAAATTCACGGCCATTCACGAAGAAGGCAACAACTCACTGAGTTCATGCAGGCGCAATGCTATCTCATGTGATCCCTCTGTGGGTGACAAGGTGGAACCCCAGGTTTATATAGCACACACAAATTATAGGTAAAAAAGGTGCATTAGTGCTGAGTATGATTTCTTTCCCTAAAATTGTTTAGGCGTTAACCCGCTATCGTGCGTAAACAAAATCACGCCTGCTCTTACGCATGTATACCTCACAGCCCATTTCAGGCCTAAAGTTAGGGCCGAACACGTAAAGACTACATAAACTGTTCTAGAATTGTTACTGAAAACCAGAAAATGACATGACGTGCATTACTGAACTTTCACATCAATAGACAGTGAGTGAAGTAAGGTTTAATAAGACGGATACCCAGCTGTGACAATTATGTGCGTTTAAAACAATTCAATTTACAAAGAAATTTCCTTGCCAAATCTCGAAAACTGCCGTTGTAACACATTTCTAACTGTTTTGCAAACGGTAGTCGGACCATGCGTACGTTCTGCAAATTCTATGCAGATACCTCAAATATTCACAGAGAAATAGCACATTAACCGCTTCAGACAATCAAATGCAAAATGGTTGACACTCGCAAAAAAAGACCCACTCTTCTCTATTTCCTCACTCTTATCTGGATTTCCTTTGACAGCATCTTTCCCCCCCTCCCCTGTCAATGTTGAGTATCCAATATCGCACAACGAGATTTCAGGCCCAAACAACATTGAAATGGGGGCAAGGGGGGCAGAAATGAACAAAACTTAAAAGCCAATAAATTGCTCAAAATATGCAGTCTCAACTACTTTTGCATTTGATTTTAGCTTTGGCTCAACTCAACTTACTATTTCTCCTTTCAGAAATTGTGACGACACAATCAAGGATTCATTGGCAGCAGCCCTGAGACACTCACGCAGACAAGCAGAGCTAACCTACGACCGTAGGACAGCTTCAGAAAAGACTGCACCTGTGCTTGCCTTTGCCCAGGAAGGCATGAGACACACCCTTGAACCAGAACTCGAGGATGCTCCTGACAGTGGCATTAGCAGTGACAGTGGCGACGACCAAACAGGCATTAGACCTGCTCCAGGTACCTTCGTGGCACTAGTAGAACGTAGAAGTACTCTTCGGAGACCAGCAATCTTGCTTGGACAGGTTGCAAGCTACACCTCTCGAAAGTTGGCCTCCCTCCTTTGGTACAGATCCATGGGTGCCACTGGAAACTGCAGAAACCTCTGTCAACTACATCTGGATGGCATGGTCTGGCAAGAGCCTGTAAGTGCCCTCTTTCCAGTAGAGACTGAACTCCATAAGCCATCTGGTGGAGTACGCCTCTTGACCACAGCTCGGCAGATACACAGGGCACTCCAAGAATCAAATATTGCTGGTTGATCAACGCGGAAGACCTGAAGTTTAATTGCAGTAACCAAATGACACTGTTGACCTGACCTGTGGTTGTTTAATAATATACAGTATGAGTTCTGTACAATGACTTATATGTACATCATTCTTCTCGAGTTGTGTTATTACAATATTATTGTTCTTGTTTAATTACTACAGTTCAAGAAATCAATTCAATAAACTGGTTTTAACAGCAAAGATTGTGTCTGCCTCATTCAACTCTGCCTTGTACAATGGGGAACTAAATTTATTTACAGCCGAGATTACGTGGTCAACTTTCGTATAGCGCGTTCTTAACTAGTTACCACTTCCAGAATGCTCGAGTTCAAGAAATATGGTAGTTTCCTCCTGTTTTAAATCCAAAATGCTTATTTTCAGTGACTGGAACCCTGTCACCAAAAACATAAAATTTCGAGGGATAAGGAAGTCCCTGGATTCCTGGATTGCTTGTAAGACATCCCAGAGATTTCTGCAGACGTGATTATCTCCGTCTGCCTCCAACATTTTTTCCCAGCGATCAGAGCTGTACGTTTGACTTACAGTGGGTTTCTATTGCTTGCTATCTTTTAAGATTGGAGAGTGCATTCAAACAAACAAAAAGGAAAAGTAATGATAATAATAATAATGATAACAATAATAATAATAATAATAATAATAATAATAATAATAATAATAATATAAATGATTGGGTATGTTATTGGGTTTAATTTAACCTTTATAAGCAAGAGAAATTAAGAGAAAATAATTAGGTCCGTATTGAAAATTAAGTATAGAAATATAGAACATTAGTTAAATGAAGAAGCCAGTGGCCACTCCACACTCTCTTTTGATATACACCTTGTGTTTCTGGTCTTCATATTATCTTTATGCAGGACATTCTGGCTGGACCACCGGTCCCTCAGAAAGTGCTGCAACTTACGCCTTCTTCACTGAGCATTATTCAAGAATGTCACCCTGTAAAAAGTTTCCACGCGATTTGTAAAGCAATACCTTGTCCCATTCACTTGATGTTGAATATGACTATTTGTGTCTATTTAGACCTGTGGTTGTTTATGTACAGTATGAGTTCTGTACAATGACTTATATCTACATAATCCTTCTCGAGTTGGTGTTATTACAATAATATTGTTCTTGTTTAATTACTACAGTTCAAGAAATCAATTCAATAAACTGGTTTTAACAGCAAGCAAAGATTGTATTCAACTCTGCCTTGTACAATGGGGAACTAAATTTAATTACAGCCGAGATTATGTGGTCGACTTTCGTATAGCGCATTCTTAACTACTTAGCACTTACCAGCGTTCTTCCAGAATGCTCGAGTTCAAGAAATCCAATACAAAAGCCCGTTTTTATCAGCAAATTAAGACAGTACAATAATCACGGACTTTTAGTTCAAATCCAGTCTTCTCTCGACGAGGGACCATTCGATACCAGTTCCCCACTTGAAGGCCCTGGAAATGAGAAGTCCTTTTAAAATGGCGGATGTGTTTTCGACGTCAGCAGAACCGCTTTCAAGCCGTATTCTGGTGCCAACCAATCCATTCCTATCAAAGCGCTGCAGAAATCGCTTCCTTGGACTCCCAAGGCAACTGCCGACAGTTTTACAACGCCACGCCCCCTCACGTTTCGGAGTGTTAATCGCACAACGAGCAAATGAGCCACGAGGTGAGTCGATCTTATCATAGAATGTATCCTATGCGAGGAACAATTTATCATGAACACCCAAGCATTCGTGCATATCAAAATTCACCGAATCGGTTGTAGGGCTGTCCTAATCGGGCGGAAGGTTGTTCTCTTTGGAAACATAACACATATTTTGCGAGTTCGTGCCGGGGCTGAAACCTAACCTTCTCCAGGACTCTATGGACACTCGAAGGGTGATTTCTTAAAGTTAGTCACCCTACTGGGGTGAATTGAGAATTTCAGCCACACCCCATGGTGTGGACAGCAGTCAATTTGGCACTCCCGAAGGTGAGTCGCGCATCCCATGTTATCATGAAACCAGTCCTATGTACATTTGCGAGTGAGTCACGTATCCCATGATGTTTATCTCAGTCAAGTGTCACACTTGGAAGTGTGAGTCAGCCACCCCATGATATGTTATGTCACAGTTGCGAGTGAGTCATGCATCCTTCAATATTTTCATAAACACCACAAGGGTTATTATCAAAGGATTGTTTTCAATGGAAACCAATGTAACTCGGTGCCAATTTATTTGTAGACTTTATCACACATAGTCAGCTGAGAACTGGACTTCTTTTTAATCTAAAGTCTGACCCACTGGGTTTGATAACAGAAAACTGCAATATTACCTAGTACCTAGAATTATTATTAGACTCAAATTTGAAATGGTTAATACCTATCATCTTCTCCTATGTCCTTGTGTGGTATTTTTATAATAAACTTGAACTTGAACAGTGAACAACAGGCTAACATGTAGTGAAATATCTTACAGGATATAATCTTACTGGATTTTTTTTTTTTAATCTGAAGTCTGACCCAGCCGGTGTTGAAACAACTAGAAAAACATTACCTTGGAACACTATAATATTGTAGACTCAAATTTGAAATGGCTAATACCTATTATCTTCTCCTGTCCTTGTGTGATATTAATATAATATAATAAACTTGAGACTTGAATTTGGGCATAAAATTTATCTGTGAACAACAGGCTAAAATGTAGTGGAATATCTTAGAGGTGCCTCAACAATTCACAATTCAATACCCAAGTCATGTCAAAGCAGTTTGAAAAGTGATCTCGAGCTATTTTGAACTGTAGTACACGTTGAACAGCTTCAACTGAATGTCCCGTGCCCTTTTGGCTTACACACTTTCAATCGAAACCAATGTAACTCAGTGCCAATTTATTTGTAGACTTTATCACACATAGTCAGTTGAGAACTGGACTTCTTTTTAATCTAAAGTCTGACCCACTGGGTTTGATAACAGAAAACTGCAATTTTACCTAGTACCTAGAATTATTATTAGACTCAAATTTGAAATGGTTAATACCTATCATCTTCTCCTATGTCCTTGTGTGGCCATTTCTTCCGAGGCGTTTTGAAAAAGGAATAGAAACCAATTTTTTTTTTTGAAGGACACGAAATAACTCACGCGAACATTTAGAAATAGTGAATAGTGAATCCTACTACTACTACCAATATTATTATTATTATTACTATTATATTGATAGTAATTCTGCAAAAATCGCGAACAGGGCAACTATTATTCTCTGACTCTTAGAGAAAGAATGGGCTAGCAGTGATTTATCCTAATAATAACATGTGCTCACTTACAGCTTGTGCCACCGGTATGCTTGGTGAAGAACTCCCGAAGCGAGGCCAAGGCAGAGGGGCTGGGAAGGTGGGCAACACTGATGCCAGGGACCCTTGCGAGGCGTTCCCCCAGGTCTTCCTCGCTCGGCAGTGCTGCCACCTGTTGCCCGGAGCCCTCGCCCTCAACAGTTGCCACTGCCTCGACGGCCTCCCTGCTGGAGCGCCTACGTCTGGTAGAAGAGCTGCCTGAAGACTGAGCTGCTGAGGTGGACGACCCCGCCCTGGGACAGGACGTCCCCTTGTCTGGTGGCTGTCGAGGCGGGGCGCTCGCTCCGTCCGCGTCAGAGTTGGACAGCTCGTTGCCCTCTTGGTGGTGGTACTGTTCAGGGCTGAGGTTCTCGGCGTGCCTCCGGTTGTGCCGAGCCCAGCTCGTCCAGTCTCACAAGTTCCTCGCTGCCCAGGGCAGAGAAGGTGAGGAAGTCGATTCCATACCTCACCATGCTGTGCACCAGTCGTTGTGGCTGCCTGGCCTGGCGAGACACGATACATTAGTAAAATGCGACGAGGTTAGATTCCTAGCATTTTTTTTCTTTTTTTGCCTGTGATGACGTCAGAGGGTCTGTTTTTCAGTCACGTGGAGGCATCGTGCGAGGAGCCAGTCAAGGAGAAGGCCGTCCGCGTGTAAAATGTTGGAGAGATTGAAATGGTCTGTGCTGGTCTACATACATAATGCAGTCAAACAAGGGTTCTGTTCCAGGAGACATGCTGATCGATCAAAAAGTCGACTGGAAAATGACGAATCAGCGATTTTTGGTGAGGAATGTTTGTATATCTACAATCCTGGCCAAAAGTCATGGGACACTTAGCCTTTTATTTAAAAATTTCTAATGCTGCTGTGAGCCACTTGCCTTCGCATCCGTCACTGCACTTGCCTTGTTTCATCTCACGCAAGAGCTCTATCCTCGTCTTCTTACATCGAGCAAGCTTCGCCTCTGCCACTGTGAATTCCTTCGCGACCGATTAAGCCTCGTCAACAGCTTTGTTGCCCTTGTTCGCGATAAACTCTGCAAGGCTGGTATTTCCTTCGCAGTTTTACTGCATTGCAAAACACACCCGTTCCAGCCTGGTGGTGAACTTCTTCGCCTGAATAATCAGACTTACATCATCCCCGAACGAAGTGAGGGAAATAATCATGGCACTAATACAGTAATACCGCTTTATACTGCCTTACTTCCTGACTCCAAGCGGGTCGCCATCTCAAAATTTAACGTTGTCTGTCAGTCTGGTGTACAACTCTAGGCGCGGTTACCCTGCTAACCAATAACAAAGGCTGGATCGATCATGTGTGCCCTGGCCTGTAGTTTTACTCCGAATAAGAGAAATTAGATTTGAATGAAGCAACAATATATTGTAGCTGCGTTCACGAAAATGGAAAACTTAGAAACTGAAGAACTTGAAACACAACAGTCTCGCGAAGCTCGTCTTCAAATAAGAAGGGAACAGGCACGAGCAAGGCGAAATCGTGAAACGAGCGAACAATGCCAAATTTGTCTGGAGAAAAGGCGACAATCCTGTTATGATCGACAGCATCATAAACAGAAGCATGCTGAAGAAACGACTCCGCAAAGAAAACAGCGCATGAATGCCAATCGAAAGCGACATGAACAGAAGTGGGTAACGCAGACAACTCTGCAAAAAGAACAGTGCTTGAAAGCAAATCGGAAACTTCAGGAGAAAAAGCGGGCCGAAGAGAAGACTCCGCAAAGACAGCAGCGCATGAATGCCAACCAAAAGCGACACGAACAGAAGCGGGTAACACAGACAGGGAACAGCGCTTGAAAGGAAATCGGGAGCTTCAGACGCCGTTTTGTGTTAAACTCAGATACTTATTTATAAAGGACAAGCAACAAAAGTTAGTCAGTGGAAATCGAACAATCACCGTGACAAATATATTCTATCCCATATAGCTTGTAACTCGATCACTTCAAGAAAAATGTATTAAAATCTGTATGCTGATCATTTTCGGTCGAAGTATTGTTTTACTACGCTTCTGTCGCCAGTTTTGGCTACCGTATTCACTGAGAGCAATAGGAACTTGGAGTCTTGAATGAGTCAGATGTCTTATTTTTTGCTTGTGACGACACAAGCTTTAAAATGGAACGATTTTCCTTTTTTTTATTTTTCTGGGTTACAAATCTGCATGCGGTGATTGGTTCATATTATCATGTGATTTGTGATGACGTTGTGATCAAGTGACTTGGCGGGCGAGCAGTTTCGCCATTTTGAAGACAGCAAGTTGCTTGCCTTAGTTGGCTCTGTGGATTATTTTATGGACCGCTCATCTTACTTACAAACGCATACGCTGGCTGCGGTAGACCCATACTAAATTTCATTGAGCGGTTTTGGCTTGGGTCGGTCCGTTCAGCCTCAAAAGCCATATTGAAAGACATGAAAGCAAATGTAATGAACTGCATAACTATGCACAACTGTACAGAAATGTACGAAGAATCTGATATCCAGAACCTTGAGAACTTGAAGGAACAAGCTGAAGGAAGGCGCTCGAGATACAAAGACAAGAACCTGTGTAAAGACGGCGATTCTTGACAAGCGCTTGATAGCGGATTATATGGAACTGTTTAGTATGAGGGTGAACTTGAAGGTACTTTGTATTATTCTTGCTGATACAAGTAAAGTGTCAGAAAATCTGACTTTTGTTTGGGATCAAAATTTCACTCTGCTGTGCATTTATGTTGTTGCAACATTTTGGCTCGGTGCCATGAAGGTCAAACAATCAGTGGAACAGATGGTGTTATTATTTGAAAATTGGGAGATGGCTGAGGAAAACGTGACCGTTGGTAGATCTTGCTTCGCTCAGTTTTATTGTATTCCCACAAATGTTTATGTGAAAGAAAACCGAAGTCCTCCAAGACGAAGTCGTGAGCCAAGCCACGTACCATTGAATTACCTTTCATGCAGTAATTCAACATTTCATGAGTAGAAAAAGCAGGCGACTAATACAAGAATACATTTCAAAGAATGTCCCAAAGTCGTCAAAAGTTCATGATTATACCCGAGCTTACGTACTTCAGAATGCTAATGCGTTCCGTGAACGTGCGTGTAAACAACATGTAAACAATAAAAAGCCACAGATGGAAATGGAAAGAGAAAATTAGGATCAATAAACCATCGCTGTGAGAAAGCTAGAAGCTCAAAAAGAAGATTGCCAAAAGTAGCCGAGGTGCTAAGATACGTTTGTATTTTAAAATGTGTTAAAAAACAGGCATTGCAAGATCAGACGTATTCAGAGATCAAAATCACAGAACCAAGTACAATGGGTTTTTTCTGTCAAGGGATGTAGAAAAAAATTCCGGTCCTTCAGTTGTTGATCCAAACAAAACGATCATCGGTTGGCTTTCTGGATGCACGGAAGCCATACTTTAAGAGCGATTTTGGCTTGCATTGTTTTTAAGCGTTGGAAGACTTGAAAATAGCCATACACAAATGCTTGATGTGTTACCAGCGGGACCCCCGTAAAGTACGAATGGTTGTGTTTTGCAAATGCTCGATTATAGATACCGCTTCAACCAATGTATCTGTGTTCTGAGCAATATTTGTGTGAAAGAACATCGAATAAATAGTAGAAGACGTGTCGAAACTTGATAGAACTTGAACTTTTCCCTGCGGGCAGAGCGTCTCCCTTTGTCGGAAACTCTGTGGCTTTGTGTAACGCGCGGCGTATACGAACAGTCAGCATTTAACTTTGTTTTGCGTGCAGTAAAGGTTCTTTATTGTCTGAGGATATTGAATTACTAATAGGTTTGAGTCAAATATCACGCAAGATTAAGATACAAGATCTGTCAACGACGAGCATAATATCATAGAACGGGGAATCCCGAATCATCAGTTACTTAGCTTTCACTCACGCCGCTTTAACAAAAGCAGGAAAGACCAGCAGGCGATTGCATCAAGAATATTTGTCACTGAATACCTCGAAGTCTTCAGAAGCTCAAGGTTGATTTCCGAATATCCAAGCCGTAATGTTCACTCCACAAGCCTGTGATGCACGCCTTTGTTGTCACGGTATTCAAACGTCTGCAGCTTCCGATAGAGATTGATTTCGTATCGACCCAGAATTTTGCGTTAAAGCTTAATGCATAGCAGTCTTGAACATATTAGTGATCAGACTTGTACATGTAGGATGCGTAACGTCTGAGATGGCTTTTTCATACGAAGTAATTTCATCATGGGAAGTGTCATGTTTTAGTGTGCTACAGCTACTTGAACATGATGAACACGCTGGAAAGATGAGATAAGGCTATTACGCTGTCTTACAGCTACTTAAGATGTCGGGTATTCCCCAGTCAATCCCATTACAAAATGACAACACAGCTCCTCCACAAAACATGTCAGCTTGAAAATTCACTCAACAAGGTTGCCAGGTTGTATAGCAAGCATCACACAAGTACTGTCACGTGCATCGGAAAGCAATGAAAACTGGGTTGTTGCAAACGAAGAATATTTCTACGGGGCCTTCGATAATTGCTTTCTCTCAATTATTATAATACACTTTTTCGTGAATATCTGTTTGACCGAAATTAGAAGAAAAGAGGGCAAGAAAAATAAAGGGAGCTCTTGGATCTGTCATGTGCAAAAACTGACTCGGCTATAATATCTTTTGCATATAAACGCACGACAAAAGTTCCTCTCCCGGGACCCCGCATGTTTCTATTCATTGTACTAATGACGTCACAAGCGCACTGGCCACGGGCCTGTCTTGTCTGTAATCTGACACGTGGTGATTGCAGCAAGAATCATTCACAAGCAGTATTACTGGGTCTGAAGCCCATGTATAATTTGAAGTAAACTGTTCAAGTTTTGCTTTGATTTTGGGAGAAGTCTTGCTGTTTTGAGTGGGTTCACACACAAAACAATTCGAGCCTATTAAATATGCATGCCTGAGTCTGGTGCATGCCTTCCAGAGTAAAAACAAATCGCACAGGAAGCCTATTTAATTGTACTGCCTATGAATTCAAAATTGGAAACTCAGTGTTCCTTTTTTCCCGTACTACGACGGCCAACCAACTTCAAACTTTGAGTATTAAATTTTGAGAACGTGCTTGGCAGACTGTATGAATTAATTTGACGTGCCGACCGTGGGAAATACGTACTTCGTCACGCAATCGATTCTTTTTCAACACAAAAGTATAACACACACCATTCTTTTTCTCCTTCCTTTGCGTGTAGCACTTGAGTTTGAAGAAAAGATTTCGGTAAAACAAAGGCTACTCTTGGGAGTTACCAAAGTAAAAGTCCCATCAATGGCAGAGTGAGGGGGTATCTGCGATTATCATATTTCTAGTAGATGCTAAGTGAACGCTTGGTTTTGCGTTGATTGCGTTTCTTTGACGAGTCAGGCGCCCCTCTGGCTTTTCTCTTCCTGGAGGCAATTGCAGTCTCTGTCTTTGGCGCAGAGGAAAGGTCCGGGTGCCAGGGTGAGTGCAGTGCTTCCATATCTTCTTTAGTGACATATTGGTATGCACTGTAATAGCTGTTATGGTTGTCACTGAAGTTGACCTTAATACCATATTTTTTGTCCAGGAACTTTCGGACTTGAAGCCATCTGCCCCTCTTGGCCCACTTTAGAGCCATGTGAAAATGGTATTGGTTCAGGTTTCCTGCCTCTGAATCCGTTTCTGCGTGAGCCTCCAGTGAAACAACCCAGTGTGAAACTTGTAGCTCGCTATTTTCCCACCCTTCTAACACCACTTCAGCAAAGCTCTGCCTGGTTGTAAACTTCTCAGTAGCAGCTCTACTATAAGTAATAAGATAAAAAATCTGCTGCATTTTGCAAAGTCGCCATGTCACTGATAACTGATTTTGACCGTTGAATTTTAAAACATACGTGCATTAGCTCCCATTCTTCTTAGTTGTTCTTGTAGGTATCCGGTTTCATTTAATTTTCGGAAAAAAATACATCCAGACAAATAAAAAATGTATTAATGTTTCGTCGGTGCCTTCTCTGAATCAACAGTCGTTGTAACACATATTTTAATAGTTATCTACTCAATTTTTGCGCCAATTTACAATATTTGTCTTAAAATGTACTCCTATTGACCCCTCATATCACTGCAAACTCGCGCTAAAATAATTCTTTCGCAGTAATTATACCAAAAATGCATGCACAGCGTTTATAAAATTTACCCATCCAAATTTGGCTGCAATACATCAAATCCTCTCGAAGTTATGGACATTTTTAATTAACTTGCGCCATAGAGACAATCCTGGCCAAAAGTCGTGGGACACTTAGCCTTTTATTTAAAGATTATGACACTTTCCCTCTTCCCGCCCCCCTCCCCCCATACAATGTTAAATGAATGTGCTCAAAGTGCACTGCCTTCAAGCAGCATTGTATTGGGGGGAGGGGGAGGACTAAGTTTCGAAAAAGGAGCCACTTTCGTTGTTCAACAAGGAGTGGTGGTGAAAACATAGCATTTTTTCAGAGTGTCCCACATACTTTTGGCTAGGATTGTAGGTCGTGGTCGTCTGTTCGATTCTTGTAAATGTATTTGCAGATCTTTGTAGTCGAAACCTCGCTTATTGATATCTCAAGAACATATCTAAACACCACATGAAATTGTGTTAGGCTAAATCACCCGGATATTTGGGATACAATGGCTCGTTTAGTAATACACGAACTTTGATTCCTCGGCGTCCTTTTGAAGATGCGGCCAAAAAAGTCACAGTCAACTGAGGCTTCTTTATCCAAAAGGGGGCTTAGCTCGGTGAGATATATTCTTACAGATATTTTTAGTCACTGCTGATGGTGTAACACATGGAAATTTGGGTGCATAATTTATCATGACTTCGAGCCCTGTGACCAGGCTCATTGTGAGAGATAACCATTGTGACTTTAGACATTGACTTGACTTACTACAAACCAAAAAATTGATGAGGACTTCTAGCCCTGTGACCAGGCTCTTTGTGAAAGATGACCATTGTGACCTTTGCATTTACTTGAGTTACTACAAAAAAATATATATATTGATAAGGACTTTTAGCCCTGTGACCAGGCTCTTTGTGAGACAGGCCTTTGTGACCTTGGACATTGGTTTGAGTTATTCTACCTGTTCTATATCATGTCCCTCTAGTTGTAATTCTATACGTTGATTAAGTTCTGTTTTTTGTTATGTTTAGATATGTTTGAAAATATTTATTTGCACAAGGAATTTTTTTTGCAAGAGTTGGACCTACTTTTGGTAAAATATTCATTGAATCTTTCAGCTATTAGATATCTGTGAGACAGGACCTTTGTGACCTTAGACATTAGACATTAGAGATATAAGAATCTTCACACGAGCTATGGGCGATACTTGAAGAAGTTGAAAACCGTCCGTCTGGCTCAGGAAGAGACGCCATACCCACTCCAGGGGAATTTGCGAACCTGAATTGGCTAGAGCCTTATATCAGCCACAGGAAAACTTCATCCAACTTTCCGTTGGCTGAAAGCAACGAAAACTTGTTCTAAGACCCAGACCCTTCGTGGACTATTGTGACAGAGACGATTATATGGAAACCGAACAATGTAAGAATCGCCTGAATTGCCCACGATCGCTTGTCCACGGCAGGGGACGACAGAGACGATCCTTACGTCAGAGACGATTACATGGAAACCAGGCTTAACAGGCCAAAAACAGAGACCAAAGCTACGACGAGCTTTAGCCGTAAAACAATGGCGATTTATGCTTTACTCTGTACATGACATCTGTTGGCTCATAAAATTCTTCTGCTTATCACACAATGCCTGTTGAAATGTTTCTTCCATTTGATTATGTAGCCTTTGTTTCGCAAATGGACTGAACACGCTGTGAACAAAACTGCAATAATATTGTAAACAAACAGCGTGTTACATTCCTGGCTTTTAATTTTATATTTGATACAGAGCACGAATACTCGAAAGCCTGATAAAAGAAACGCATTCAGTTAATAAAAGAAACAGATAAGTATTGAAGTGAAGGCTGGATTAATCGTGGCCTCTGATTAGAAATTGTGTTCGAAATCGACTGTGCATTAAAAAATGTCATGCATTTCTTGGCTTCTCTTGCCGGCTGACCCTTTTTTAGCTCCTAAGCTCAAAATGCAGAGTCGCTTAACCTTTAAGAAGCAAGTATATCAGTGTTGTAATGATAATTTATAGTTTAATCAGGTTTCATTTGAGCAAGATGTCAAAAGCCAAGTTCTCTATACTGTGTGATATTTTTCTGGTGAGAAACTGGAAGTCTCTTGGAAGTTCCGCTCTTGTCCCTACTTCCATTTTAGTATATTCTGGTCTCGACACAACTCACGCCACGAGCTCACTGGCAACGCCAGTCTAGTTCAAATCTAAGGTCCACCAAAATGGCCAAAGATCATCCACTTGAAAATCTAAGTTCATCGGATGTAATCACAAAAGTCCGTCATAACACACTGTATTAGACTAGAAATACGATATTCGCAGAAGCCCCATGCCCTAATCGATTATGTATGACATTGCTGAGTAGAGCTCTCATGTATGCTTACACCACACAGCCCAATATCGTGTATTACATGTAAATGAAAGCAGATGACACTATATTAGCATTACATGATATTGGGGATGTTGCATACATGAGAGGAGACTGCTCCCTCATTGCTTTTTGAAGAGTGCAGTAATTAAATTATATGTGTAGGGTAGTCTTGAAAGAAGAAAGGTCTCATCATGATAATATTCTCTTTCACACAAAATCATGCCATGTCCATTTCACAGTAATTTATTTTGTCCCATAATATTAAGAAAGTATACAGGTCAAGTCAGTTTTTGCACTACATTCATAGGTAAAATGTATACATACTTCTCAAGTGGGTTACATTATACTGTACTTTTCAGAAGTTCTCAATTGTTGCATGTGTTGCCTGGTACATGTACAAAAGCACAAAAACCCATGCCAGGAGAATATAACCCTAACCGTATACGCCTTTCTCATAATGGTCGAAAACCAGAGGGACCTGGAGACGAGTTTGCATTAAATCGAGGCCACCCAGTCGTCTTACACGCACAACAAAGGTGAATTACCTAAGTCTTCAAAACAAAAAGGTCAAAAGGTTTTATTTTCTAACTGTAGAATATATACTAATCTTGACAAAGCCATGCCTTGTCATTGTTGCGTGCCACAATGTTCAATGAGGGGCTACCGTGACAACATCGGCACGAAGATTTCCTTCTACAAATTCCCGTCTAATCAAGCTTTGAAGAAGAACTGGATACACGCTATTAGGAGAGATGAGGGTCCAAACTTTCAAGTTACAAGCGCCACAGTGGTGTGTTCGCGACACTTCAGAGAAAGTGATGTGAAAAAGACTCTAGCAGGAAAGAACGTGTTGAAACCAGGGGCTGTTCCCTCAGTCTTCGCGTGGGTTTGCACCTCTCCTCGAAAGAGAAATCCACCCAAAGAAAGACTCTTTACTTCTCAAACATCAAGAAGTCTTTGTGAAGATTTTGATTCCAAAGATCAAAATAGTTTAGACATTATCACCGAGAATCAAGATGCACTAGAAGCGGCATTTGAAGCACTTTACTATGTAGATGT
The DNA here is from genome assembly GCA_964036295.1 of Plumapathes pennacea. Lineage (NCBI taxonomy): Eukaryota > Metazoa > Cnidaria > Anthozoa > Antipatharia > Myriopathidae > Plumapathes > Plumapathes pennacea. Next base: position 23,224,104 of record OZ038463.1, on the reverse strand, counting down.
TGCTACACAAACCGACTTAACAGAACACGAGGGATGTCTACAAGACATTATCACAGAAAGGGAGAAAGAAATAGGAGAACTCCAGCAAAGAATCGAGGACCTACAATTAAAACTAGAAGAAGACGCGCAACGAATTGAACGTTTGGAAGGTAGAGTGTTTAGTATTGTTTCTATAATGTCTAAGGACTCTAATGCTGCTTTCTACACTGGATATCAGTCCTGGGAATCCTTCATGGTCATTTATGATTATCTTGATCCCGGTGAGAAAGGCGAAAACATCAATTATTGGCTTTCTTCAAATACTAATACCTTGGCTGATTATGAAGATGATCCAAATGAAATACCAGTGAGCAAAAAGGGGAGAGCCAGAGCCCTAAAACCTATTGAGGAGTATTTCCTTGTTATGTGCAGACTTTGACAAGGATTTCACGAACAGCACTTAGCTCAGCTGTTTGATATCTCTGTGTTTACAGTATCCAGAATATTAATATCCTGGATTAATTTTATGTATCTCAAACTTGGGACACTAAACATTTGGCCCTCAAGAGAAGTCATTGATTCTACAATGCCTGAAGATTTCAAAATCAAATACAAGTCTACCAGGGTAATTATAGATTGCACTGAAGTGAAATGTCAAATGCCAAGTAGTCTGCAGTTAAATGGAGAGCTGTTTAGTAGTTATAAACATCACACAACTTTGAAAGGATTAGTGGGGATTTCCCCTGGAGGAGCAATTACATTCATTAGCCAATTATACACGGGGAATATATCAGATAGAGAGATTGTCACTAGGAGTGGATTCTTAGACCTACCATTCCAGGATAATGACTCAGTCATGGCAGATAAAGGATTCACAATAGAAGATTTACTCCCACTGGGAGTTTCACTAAACCTGCCACCTTTTCTTGGAGGTTCAGGACAAATGGCTGCTAAGAATGTTGTCAAGACCCAAGAAATAGCAAGCCTCAGAATTCACATTGAGCGTGCAATTAACAAAATCAAAAACTTTCATATTTGGGACAAAGTTATTCCCCTTAATCAGTTTGCAGTTGTCAATCAAATGTGGGCTGTTTGTGCAATACTTTGTAATGCCCAACCAAACATCAGATCAATGTGACTCATATAAGTATAGTTTATTTTACAAGATCTTTGTCAACTATTAGTAATTTACAAATTTAGACTGAGAACTACATAGATTAATTAGAATTTGTTCCAATAGTTGTAGACAGCTCAACAGCAGCAAATTTCAGAAAGTGGTCAAAATAATATGACTGAAGGTCTTGTTTCAATTTATCCCAGAACACAGCATTAAAAGGAACCCTTTGCACATAAATACCAACATTTGTATACACTATGAAATCACATCATCTTGCCCCTGTGACTCCCATTTGCCCCTGCACTTGTGCATAATAAGGATGTGATTCTTTTAATTTACAGTGAGACTCGCTTGTGTTTTCCATGAAAGATTTGGGGTCAGAGCAGGCATCAAAGGGAGAAACATGAAATTTGGAGTAGGGGCATTTAACTTCTGCAAGGCCAAAACTATCTAAACATCCAGGATCAATTACTTTGCCATCAGGGGAGGCACCAAGAATTGGGAGTTCCTTACAAACCACAAATCCACAAGGCAGAACCTGGACAGGTGTTTCACGGTTGAACATAAACTTATGGTACTGAAGCAGTGCAGTTCTTTCATACTTTTTCCCATGTTCTAAATATTTAGATGTTACTTTGCCAGGGTTCATCAAGGACTGTGAAAAAGTGTCGTGGTTTCTTTGTCTCTTGGAAATCAAGTGAAACTTAGAAGCTGTGAAGCGGTATTTTCGTTCCTTTTGCCATTCAGCACAGTCTGACTGTTTGGTAGTCTCTACTTCAATTTTATTGATTTGTTGTTCATCACACTTAAGTTTGTAAATCAATTCTGTTTCCTCACTTGTTAAATTTCTTGGAATGATCATTTCTTGATCTGAACTTCTCAAAGGGAATCTTGGATAATTCAAAGTTACTCTATTATCAGTAGGAAGTCTTGGGACACTTGTGATGTCTGCAGCAGCCTTGAAATTTGATTCAGTTAATCCCACTTGATAGGATAAGTAGGACCCAACTTGGCATTTCCCAAACTGGGTTTCTACACTTTGTACACTCTCACGCTTACCTTCAAGCATGTGTGCAAAACCACAGTTTGGGTCAACGTCCTTTAGTTTCATCTTTAAATCTTGCTCAGCATTGGTGTCGTGACTTGAAATATTTCGGGCTTCATATAAATTAGACTTAACTCCAGGTCTTGTTCTAGCCTCATCCAGTTTTGTTTTGTTTACAAGCACTTCCATGACAGGTTCTGGTGCTATATTGGTTCCTCCCCCCTTTTTATGCCATTGCTGCAACTGAGAAGTGCAGGCCAGGGTTGCTTGCTCATCTGGTTCCTGGGAAAGATCAGTTGTTGAAGTGCAGCCAAATAGTGAGAACTTGCACAACTTAAACATTAAAGCCAATAAATGATTACAATAGCCAGACTTCCCAGCTACACAGGAACAGTGGCCACTTTGAACACCACCAGATAAGATGCACAAGGCCACCTTAAGATGATGTGGTGGATCATTCTTCCTGAAGCTATGACAGCATTTGGCTTGGACATAAAAATACCTCTGGTCATGTGTGGACTGAATTTCCTCGAGGTATTCATCGTCGAGGAATGTTTTGGCCTTCCTTAAACCGGTTGGAATGGAATGATGGTCCTTGTTGGCAATTTTTTTTACCAGAATTCATTATATGGTGATTCATATCAGCCTTGGAAAACATTGGCATTTTTTCGAGAGATGTCCCCCATCCACTGCTTGGAAACTTCACACGTTCACCTGTGTTCACACTCAAACCATTGATGCTTCTCTCTCTTTCCTTTCTCCGACTGTAAATCATATTTGGGTCTGGATCTACGATGTTTGTATCCTTGCCGGTTCTAATGTACTCATTTACCCTGAAAAATATTAATAAAATTCAATGGAAAATCTATTTCTCAATCATCAAACACTAACTCAGTTTTTGTTTATAGCAAGCATTGAAGCTGGACACTACCTTTTCACTAGCTCAGCTTTTGTTTTGAGACCTTTCCCGTTGTCTCCTCGACACCTCAGCCAGAATCGCAACTCTTCATTCTTCAATTCTTCGGGTTTCCGACCCAAAAGGGACGCGCCTGGTATGTCATTTTCGTTTAGTAAAATAACGTTTTCTTCTGCGCTTGACGCCATGTTTAGAAATGACGACCGGGTGGCCTCGTTTTGAAGCACTCGTCTCCAGGTCCCTCTTGTTTTCGGCCATTATGAGAAAGGCGTATACTTCCCAACATATTGGAAAATAAGAAGTTCAAAAGTGAAAATGGAAAATGTATTATAAAATATAGCAATAATTCTACAGAATATTAGACAAGAGAGTCAGATAAGCATATTCTCTATCAATGTAAGATGCTGTGAGACACAAGATGAGCATGATCAGTTTATTACCATATTGCCATTCTTCTCTTAAAATGTCTCATTTCTTATGCCATATGGGTAAACTAACTCTTCTTATCACAGAAAGGTACTTTTTCCAATTGGGCTCAGTGGGCTTCATGTTTCTCCCATTGATATTTTGGGACCTGTGGAAAATAAAACAAAGCACTGAAGTCTATAATATTAAGAATGTTATCAAGTGTCTTCTGTGGTTGGCAGTGGGGAGGGGGATTGGTGTTGGTAATACAGCTGGAATAGTATCTCACTAGCAATTATTGTGAGCCGTATAGGATTAGCTTGCTCAAATGAAAACTTATTAAACTTCCGATTATCGTAACACCACTCAAACACTTTTCCATCAGTGGTAAATACAAATTGATTCTTTTCATGATGTACAGTTAGTATCCTGTCTAGCAAATTGATTATTGACCTTGAGTCTCTAAAGGCATCCAGGACTCAATTTCTACATACTGTATTTAACAGTCTCTGTCAGTGCTATCTATTAATTCCAACTTGTTTAGAGGGAAATTCTTTTCTGCTCACACTAGCTGCTAGTGCAGTAAATCTTTTCTGAACATTACATATACCAGCTAGACAGCTAATTCAAAACAGCAAAACTGCAGCAATAAATTACATTATTTTCCTAATGCCAAATTTAGTGAGGCTAATCTTGCACTCTGAAACAAATGACTATGAAATAATACATACTATGTACTGGTATCAATAAATACTTAAAATAATGTATTGTACAAAAACACTCCACTGTACAGTATGCCAGTAGCAAACGCAAAATAACTTAAATATGAAAACCATGAAAATCAGTTCACTATCCCTATTAAGGGGTAAAATAAATCAGAACATACACAATAATTTTGAGCTGTATTCAGTAACAAAGAAAAAATTGCATTTGAAATGAAATTCATAGTCTTCAAAGACAAATAATGTAAAACAAAGTATCTGTAGCTACATTTTAATTGATAGAAAACCATGCAATTTCTCAAAGACAAAAAAGTGTAAAACAAAGTATGGCAGCTGCTTTTTAATAATTGAACAAGACAGGCCCGTGGCCAGTGCGCTTGTGACGTCATTAGTACAATGAATAGAGACACGCGGGGTCCCGGGAGAGGAACTTTTGTCGTGCGTTTATATGCAAAAGATATTATAGCCGAGTCAGTTTTTGCACATGACGGATCCAAGAGCTCCCTTTATTTTTCTTGCCCTCTTTTCTTCTAATTTCGGTCAAACAGATATTCACGAAAAAGTGTATTATAATCATTGAGAGAAAACAATTATCGAAGGCCCCGTAGGAATATTCGGATCATTACGGGTATCGGGCCACAGGCAAAGTAGAGGTCGCATTCTTAACATGAGTGATTTGATCATTTAAAGTATACGACCGGAGGTCGTATTCTTAAAGTGATTGAATCGATCATTTCCAGTATACGACCTCAACCATAATTTCCAGAGGGGGGAAATAGAATTTTAATCATTTTAGGAACACGACCGGTCGTTTTCTTAAAATGATCAAGTTTTTCAATTTAGGTTTACGACCGGTCGTATTCTTAACATGAAAAACGTGCTCATTTCAGGAACACGACCGGTCGTTTTCTTAAAATTATCAAGTTTTTCAATTTAGGTTTACGACCGGTCGTGTTCTTAACATGAAAAACGTGCTCAATTTAGGAACACGACCGGTCGTTTTCTTAAAATGATCAAGTTTTTCAATTTAGGTTTACGACCGGTCTTTTTTTTTAACGATCAAGTTCTTTAATTTACAGAAACATTCAATAGTGAATATTTTATATATTAGTCATTGCCCGACTTTCTGCATGATCCAATTGATAACGTGTCGACGAGGGCAGAAGGAATAAAAAGACACAGTGAAAGCCCTTCCTTTGTCTTTAATATGAGTTGTAAATGACGTGCACATAAAGAACTATGACCCTTCCATTTCTAACAAATATATTCAAAATGATTAGACTGAATAATGGGCACTTATTGCCAGGATGAAATTGCCGAAATAGTCATCAAGTCCGTACTAATCTCGCCACATCTGCTCATTTAGAAACGGCTGTAGGTCAACATCCCTAATTCCCCTCTTTTCTTTTATTTTCGATTTCATTCTGTTCCAACACGATTCTATATGTTGTGTATGTACACCTGTTATTGGATCGACAAAATGATATCGATGAACAACGACCTCGTGGGCGGCAACGTTAGCAAGCCTTGCTTGCATGTTTCTGTATGCTCCCCAGTCGTCACTGTGCAGTACTGATCCCGGCAGGAGAGCTCTTCTGATTATGGGATAGAGATGGGCTGCATCTTGTCGATGGACTACTTGGAAGTAACCTCGGGAGCTCGTGTAAGCTGTTGACACTAACCCAAACACCCAGTTGCGACGATGATGAGGCCTTCCTCTATTGTACTAAAACCACAAACTGAAATGGTTAATCGAATCCAGAAAGAAAAAGAGATGTCGGGATAGCATCGGGCTTCATGCTTGTAATTGTAAAAGTTTAAGCGTTGCCATCTGTAAGGTGACAGACGTTCGTGATATTTTTATCACGTACTGTTCATGTAGCTTCAGTGATAATCAGCAAACTATACTGTCGAGGTGACTTTGGCAAGGATGTCATCAGATAGTCTATAGATCTAAAGTCTTCCTTATGGTTATGTGCACCATCATTTCCTCAGTTTGGTCGCCACAGACTACCTCATGGTTGTGAAGTTTTAAAACAAGAGTAAAGTATTCACTTAGATCTCCTTCAGCAAACTATGCAGACAGGCACCATATGCGCAGTACACGTAGCTACATTGACAAGAATAACTTCTTTCACTTCTAAAAACAAGATATAATAGACATCAAGAAGTATATTGCATACAATGTAGGTGTGTCAGGGAGCCTTATAAATAGAAATAAAATGTTCTTGAAACATGGAGAAACATACAGTAGAAAACCAAAGATTCTCCCTCTTACAGTAGTATTGTGTACCTGGTAATATTTATATTATGTACCTCTGAGAGCAGTTCACATCTTTTGGCAGGGTCTTTTATTACAGCAATCCCTCTAAATTGTCTTTGTGCTAAGACCTTTGTATGTCCCTTCTTTGCTTGCTGCCCCTTCAGCAAACCTGCTTAAAGCTTGTCCCGAATTCCATAGAACAAGTTCCACTCATCCTCTGGCAACTGGGTCATACTGTACTGTTCTGTCAATAGCTTTTCCTGTATGATATTCAACCAGAGAATAAAATCACAGTTGGGCCATGTAAATTTTTCCATCTGTTTGTTCCTCACACACTGATTATGAATTGAACAGTACCCTCAGCATACTCAACAATACTGTATATAAAAAGGATGGGGCTATGTGCATAGTTTGAGGTTAGCCTGTACTATGCTTATAAGGCCACTTTTACATACACATCTACATGGTTTCCGGCGGTGTTTCGGCATCGCGGGGCTTTTGGTAATATTTATTCGCTCTTAACGGTTAGCTACTCGAAAATGGAGTAACCAGCCTTCTCATTTTTATTGAGGAGAGAAACCTCGGCAGGATTTTGGTCACTAATAGTGGCCGTAGCGGCTTAAAATCAACACAAGGGACTCAAGAGACCACAAATAACAGTCACACCAGCTTTTATTTTAATTCATTCAGAATCTTACGATTTATCCACATCGTTGCTTTTCCCCATACATTTGCTTATAATTTTCTGTTACGCAATAACAGTTGTGTCACATATCACTGCGTGACAGATATACAGACCCCCGGAGTCTGGGCCGCCTGTGATAAAATTTAGCAATAAACAGGCTGTCCTTGTGTTTTAAAGTAATTGACTGAGTGACTTGAGAAAAGAACCAGATAAAAGTTGACATTGGAAATGACAAATAGGCGCCTGTCAGCACAGTGTACAAATTAATCATAGTGCTAGTTTTATTAGTAGAATCATCCTAATATGAACACTTCATATTACTTACAGGATCAAGGAACTCAAACATAAGCAAAGCAAGACTCGAGAATACTGAAAATAAATGAAATACAAATATTTACAAAATAATAATCACAAATAGTAACGTTTGGTTTTCTGTATTTTTTTTATATTATCTGTTTATTTTGTGTATCTGCTTATGTGTAATCAAGAACTTTGTGATTATTGGAATACAAACAATAACAGTGTCAATTAAACAGGATGCAAAAAAATAGATGTTTACATGATGCGTTAGTTTCACAGCATATATAAACTAATTTTGGATGGATGTATTTTGTTTGACCATGAGCTTTGAGGAACAGATGTCCATACATACACTGTGGTAGTTTTGTCTTTTTCCAAAAAGCAGTGATACAGGGATTGTGCACTGAAACATGGAACGACTTCAGTTCTCCAACCTATGAATTCATATCCTCTCCAGTGTACATGCAGTCAATGCAAATCTGTCCATCTCATAAAGTTTTTGTGACTGAATACCACAAGTGAAAACTCTGTTCTGCACGAACAGACACAAGTCCACCCATCATATATGAGAGGAAAAACAGTTGATGGGTCATACAACTGTAACACATACGTGTCAGCTTTTACAAAATAATCACCTCATCCTTGTATGTCAAATTATGTCGAAATACACCAGTGTTGTTGTGCATGGCACCAAGCCACAGTGCCTCCTCGTCAGTGAGTCCAACATAAATTCTTGAAGCTTGCCCATGGTAGCTTGAACTTCTAGGAAACTTCTCATGCAACTGCTTTGTTTCAAGAGTCAGGTGGGTGCCACCTTGGACTTCACACTCATACTCCTTCAGCCTGCCCTTATCAAACTCTGCCGGGCTGTTCACTCCTTTTGCAAGCACAAACAAAGGCTCATGACTCCCCAAGGGCTGTACTTCAATATTTTCTGCAAGCTTTGCCAGAAAGTGATCATCCACAACCCGAATTTTTCTTTTCTGTGGTGGTAGCACAAGCTTCTCAATAGGAATGCAATGAGTATCATCTGAAGATCAAAACAGAGTTGTTGTGTCAATATACTGTCTAAGATCTGTACCATGAAGAGGCTATGTGGTATGCATTTGGTGAAATGGACACAATGAATTGAGTTCTGTGCATACAGGTCATGACTTGTGCATTCCAGGATGTAATGGCACAATGGCATGCTCTGGATATATTCATCACTGATAGATCGGTCAGTGAAAATTCCAAACTGGAGTGCTGTACATTACTAAGTGGGAGCATGGTACACTGATTGCGCACATACTCACAAACCATTCATATGCCAAAGTGATCAAAACATGAATATTTCTGGTGGGTAATTCATGCATGAAAATTCATTTGCCTTTCGTGAGCTGTAAGTTTGATTTGCTACCTGTCACCAGCTGTCACATAATTATACAATAATAACTGTTGATGCATGACTAATGGTGTAAGCAGGCATGAATTAAATTGGCAGAGATATGAGCTTCTCCACTTTTCATGATGACTGTTTTGTATGACTTTCTCGTCGGAGTTTGCGTTCGAACTCCGGCCATTTTGGTTCACGATTATAAAGTTGTCCGTGACACCACTTGATATCTATACTAGTTGTAGCTTTCGCTAAGTGCCAACGAGAGAAAAAGAACTCGATGACAGATGCTGGTGAGTGCATTTGTTAACCTAGTGCAAAATACTCCCTCCTGATTGGCTAAGAACGGTCACACCATAAATCAACATCTCTTTTCATTGGCTCTAATATTCCCGGCACCAAAGTCTCCAGGGAATCTACACCTTACATTACACTTTTAACAGCTCAATCAAGAATTTTTCTGCCTGCTGCAATACTTCACGGGGCATTATGCTGGCCACCTCACAAGCTGACCGTCTTCGCTTGGCTTGCTCGTTGGCAATAATAAATATATTTACAACATATGGGAAATATGTCTTCCACTTACTGTCTAACAAGCATTCGTTGCACCTTTGTTGAATTCCCGTGATGTGGATCAATCCCTCGGTTTTTGGCTTGTGCTTTTTTGTACGTGAAAAGAGGGGGGTAAGTGCCGCTTTTGCCGCTGGTTGGCTTGCTGTGGTCTTGATGTTGATGCTCTTGCTGCTGTGGGCATTAGCTGCTCCTCTGCGATGGCTGTGCTCCGCTACAGATACAGCGCCGCCATGTGGGGGAGCATTTTTGTTGTGCTGGGCCTTCAATTGTTGGATTGCCTTCCTTCTGCCCTCAGCAAGCCTCTCTGCAGGTTCACGTTTTTCAGTGTCCTTGAATGGGCCATCACAGTCGAAGTGGTTGGAGTACTTTGGTTTCGCGTCACGAACTGGAAACTTTCGTTCTTTTTGTTTGCTGGTGTATTAAACTCTAACTGGAAATCAAATGTGAGGAATTAAAAATTGATAATAATAATAACACTATCAAACGCTGAACGATCGCACAACAATAGTCTACGCATTATAAAGCTACGTTCAGTTCTTACATTAATAAGACATTCCGAAACCGATGTCCCGGCTAAGGATAAACGCGTGGACGAGCTGTTCTCATCTTCGATGGCTTTGGCGCCAATTAGATTCCTGAGGCTTGGAACTCTCTTCCCTGCTTTAAACAGAACAGGAACTGCCGATTCGATTTTGATGGACCAAAGTTTTTCTGAATCACTTTTCCCCGTGTTTGACCAACAATATTCCACTCACTCGTCTAGCAAATGCACAACAAACAGTGAATGCGAAATCTTTCATGTGGCTGATTGTTTCCCACCGCGCCAATGGCAAAGTGATAGAAACTACATGTATGCCGCGGAATATCACGCCAATACAACATCATGGCGACACATGAAATTATCCCGTAGTAAAATGCCTCCTAAACACCCAATTATGACTCCAAACGAGCATAACTTTCACCAGAAAATGGTTTGACTTACCTTTGGTTTTCAGTCGCTCAAAAGTATCATCTTGCTGTGATGTCCCCCGGAGGGAATTTGATTGACGTGGTTTCGGTTTTTCGCTGGTTTCATTGGCTATTTAGCAACACAGCAAACACATGCAACACATACACTGAAAACAGTTGGAGCTCGATGTTGAGATGACATGATGTTTGTGGAAGGCGATTTTTCAGGGTTTTTAAGTAGTACACCGAAAAGGCAACGGCCTCCGTTGTGTATAAATATTCACGACAGCGATTTGTCCGAATGTGAAAGTCCAGTGAAGAAGGCAACCCTCAACCTCCATGATTCGGACACCTCTTCAACCTCAGAAATATGTGGAACAGCAACTTCAAGAAGGCGCCAACAATAAGTCACCGAATAAACCTTCATGATTCCAACACCTCGGGAAATTTATCTGGAACAACAACTCCAGTGAAGAACACAACCCGGACCCACATAAACCTTCATGAAATTTCTGATACCTCGGAATGTGAGACTCCTGCAGTGAAGGCAAGTCATCTGTTGAGTGGTTTCCGTTCTAAGTTTGTGTACCAGTTTTCCAGTGTAAGTCGTTGGTAGTAGTTGACAACTGTGTACGGGAGAACAGGAATAAATTCATGTATGCTGTATTGGCTTTGCTGATTGAGTTAAAGATATTTGACAAGGTAAGCACATCTAAACTTTAGCATTCACAATAATGTGTGTTCGCTGTGGCATAATGATTATACTGTAATAGTTCTCAACAAGGATCTGTGAAAAATCATCCCAAGTTTTGTTTTTGTTTTGTGTTTGCTTTTTTTTGGGGCCTTACAGATTAATTCCAGTCAGGCTCTCTTGCTGCATCACTGTCATGTTTTGATCAGTATTATTGTGCAGCTATGTAATTCTTCTGAATTATTCATCCTTTTAGATCCGTTTGAACTTCCTTCCAGTTGGACATACCCATGAAGATATTGATGCATTCTTTGGGGTGTACTCCAAGCATTTGGAGAATGACATTTTTATATGTTACCAATCCATAACATACAGCATCTGGGTAGTCAGCTGGCACCACATGACTGTAGTCTCCCAAAAGAATGTTTATATCACCATATTTGGTATAAAGGCTGGGAACTGTGGTTAGGCATAGAATTTACAATATCTATAAAGATTTGAATAGCTATATCAATGGATTGGTATATAAAGTGAAAACTCTTATTTGCATATAGATTAGTGCTGTTGCCGCTGTCTACCTTCTCATTCTTGGAGGTGCTAGGTTTCCTTGAGTTGGGCAGCTCATAGTCCAATACATATACTAAATATTCGTCATCATTGCCAGATTCCTGGAGCATGAGGAACTTAGGTTGGCCAGAAAAAGATGTGATAATCCCCTTTGGCGGAATTGGAATCCAGCCAGTTCGTGATGTAACGAGGAAAGTGGCAACTGATGACCGCTTGGGGTCTCTGTGCGAGGTGATAAAGTTGACACACAACATGAACGCGTACTGTGATATTGGTTTAAATTTCAGGCTGACTGAATCTTTCCATCACAGGCGAATGCGTATCCATAACCTAAACTGTTGTCGTTTTCAGTCGTAACTTGAAAATACGGTTAACTAACTTGTCTTAAAAAAAGTGAACAAAAACCTAAACTTTTGTTGTAACCTTGAAAACATAAACATCCATTATAACATGGTAATTTCCGTACTGTTTCTTGGCCTAACTGAACTCTCTCCAGCTCAACTTCTGAAGGCCAATATTATCTCATTCAGCAAAGGTTGATCCGCCGGAGTTGGAGATACAGCGTTCACAATGATAACTGGAATTTTGAATTTGAGGGTTTTCAATACATACTTTATCAAAAATGCCAGCGAATATATATCACTCATGACTGATGGCTTTCCTGTGCCGTTTACAAGCTCCAGAGCAACATAGCTGTCCTTTAAGGCTCCTGATCTTAGATGCGCCGGCTTTGGCTCAGGCTTCTTTGCAAGTTCTGCTTTTACGCTTTTACCAAAGTCAATGATGACAGGGGATAGGCGTCCTTGGTTTTGTTCCAGGACAACGTTGTTGCCTTTAATATCATTGTGGATATACTCCAAAACCTGTGCAATTTCCACAAAGATTCTGTTCCACTCTACCTTGCCGCTGACTTTTAGAGATTGTACAGCTTTCCAAATCGTAAGGCTTTCCTCGCCGTTGCCGTGAAACTTCAGGACCATTGATACTGGTTCCTTACACACGCCAAACAGCAAGGGTACACCTGGATGGTCGCCTAAATCCCCTTAAAACGCGTGCCTCGTAGTTTGCCTCATCCTGCAACTTATGGCTTTTGTTCCTGTGCGGTTTTTTGCTGTACTCTTTAACTACTGCTTTGATCCCTCTGTACTTCACCAAGTAGCACGTTCCGTACGTCCCTTTTCCAATGGCAGGCAGTCCCACTTCACGGGTTATATTTTCTGGCTTGATTTCTGGAACTCCAGTGCTGACTTCTCCTTTGGACTTCGATGTCTTGTCGAGAGGCTTGTTCGCCCTCAACGCAGCAGTCACCATTCGTTTACCCCTTGGTAATACTTCATTGCTGTGCTCCACTCTGCACTTAGTTCCCATAGGCACTGGCACCAGTGACTCAGCTTCCACGACATTAGATCTCTGATAGTCATGTTTCTCGGATTCGTACTTATTTTCGGGGGCTGCAGAAACATTGGAGATGGCTGGCACATCTTTAGATTCCTTTAAATTGCGAGCAGCCTGCCTCTTTCTATTTTTTCTCTTCTTCTTTTGGATTTTCCGCTGATTTTTGTGCCACAGTTGCCTTTCTGCGCTAAACTCTGCGTTCAGTCTTTGCGCGTTTGTTCGACTTCTCCATCACACTCCGACTACTGACAAGATGCGGGCAGCAAACTTTTGGTCAAGGAGAAACGCATAACTGCCCTTGTCACATGTGTGACAAAATGTGTGATACTGCATTCAACTTTAATTGGTAGAATCATCGTATTGGTAAAAAAGATGAACACAATCATTGTAGTGGCGTAATAACGGAAGTGGACATTGTGGTGAGAGTCACTTTTTCATCCCCTGGGGTTGCCAGTAATAAATTAGTCTTGTCACCGTGGTAAAGATGGCAGCGATTTTTGTCAAATGTGATATTTGCAAAAAGAACTTTAAGACTTTGAAGGCGCTCACTAAACACGTCACCGAGTGTCATGCGGGAAGTCCAGCCCCTCGTGTAACACGGTTTTACAAGGGTGAAAACGTTATTGATCTCCCTGCTGGAGAAGCCATAAAGTCTGTGGTCCTGAGAGGTGAATATCTCACTTGGCTCGTTGGCGTGGTTGAAAGGATAAACGGAATCCATCAGAAGTGCAAAAGTAAGTACTAAAGCAACATCGTATTCTCAAATTAGAATTCATTCCGTGAAAACATCGAGTGAAAGTGGGAAATAAGCGACTGCCCATGAAGAAGCCGAAAATTTGTGCGTGACAACATTGAGGGAGCCTGGGAAAGAGTTATACACGCGAACGCACAGACGCTACGTGTATTTAACAATTATTCTACTCGGGCCTGCCGAATTATAGAATGATAAATAACCAACTCGGCGCTGTTTTGTTGAAAACTGGATCACAAGTTTCTTTGCATACATAAAAAAGACCGGAAGATGACTTAACTTCCACTCCAAAAATACAATGATCACGTGATTCCTGCAACCATGACAATGTCTTTGCGAATGGGCTGAATGAGTGAAAATTGAGTGAAGAGAGCATTTTCATGGAAATTACACAGCTCACGGCTCAGACGTCGGTATAGTTAAACATCGAATTGCAGAGGGAATTGCTTTCTTTGCTCGGCATGTGCGATGTTGGCGATGCGCTTGAACTGGGTTGTGCTGAACGAGAACTGAAGAAATCCAATAACTGAAATCTAATCCAGTGAAAACTAAACCAGTAAACTGTGGTCCAGTTTTTAATAATATTATATAGATCCTCAATGTTTTTGGTCGATTAAAAAAAATAAGCCCTGCACGAACTGTTGGATTTACCGTGTAGCAAATTTGCCAAGTTCCAAAGCTACAATCTTGGACAAAACTTGTTGAGACAAATGGCACGCTGAAGCATTTTTCTATTTTCGTGCCGACAAATTGTCCCTCCCCCTCCCCCTCAGATACAATGTTGCATTTTTGTGGGCACACTGCTCTGGCCTGTCTGTTGAAACAGAAACAGCATTGAGTGGAGGGGGGAGGGAGGAGTTTAAGTGTCAAGACTCCGGTGGAACTGCACAATCAGTGCTGTGTTTCAACATTTTGTCCAAGATTGTCTATGAAGCACGTTTCGTATAAACTAATATTAAAAGCATTGCATAGATGTTTTTACTCACTGAACATGATATGTTTGTCTGATTGCCATTAATAATGCTAAAACCGCGCAGAAGTCACACCACAACTGACAATCAGCAATCATTAGAGGCGTAAAGATAATTTTGCAATAGGTCTTCAGCAGTTACTTTGATTCAGTTTTCATCCGGAGAGGTTCTTTAAAATGGAGCTCATACAAACCTATGGAACTGACGAGTCAGATGGAGAACATACTGGATCTGATAATAAAACATATATGATGGTGGTTCGGTTGAAGGTTTTCACCTTTTTCCATCGAATTCCTCGGCAGGATCAGAAAGATATCTCCCCCTGTTCGGCATGTTTTGCAAAGCTTCTTCTGAATTAAACAAAGACTGTCTCGAACAACTACGGTTAACAAGGTTTAGCTATTGTTTTTACCGCGATTAACCACGGTTAACCACGGTTAACCAATAACAATATGAAATAGTTCCCATTTTCTATTTATAATTGTGGTTAACCGTGGTTATTCGTAGTTATTCGTGGTTATTTGTTGTTAATATTACACGAATAACTGTCTTGTACATAATACGCGTATACTTTTTCTATTATTTATTGCTTTTGGTAGTTTCTCGTTGTAAATGAAGGCGGGAATGTGATTGTGTCAAATCCGGAAGTGACTCTTGTGTTATCCACTTAGTTTGTAATTAGATCCGCATCCCTACTTTGGCTTTCCAATAGTCAATATTTTATTCGGTTGCCGTTGTTTTTGATGATTAAGTCCATCCGATGATCGAGTGTGTCAATAATTTTGTCGATTTGCTCGGAAGGGAACTGTGTGATGGTGTTGATCATGCGAATACAAAATTCTTCATATATTCCTTTTGTTATGTTATTCTGCAAAGCTTGCATGTGAAATTGTTTCTTAACTAAATTAAATACATTTTCAATAGGATTGATATCTGGGCTCCTTGCTGGTATAGACAAAAGCTCCGATCCCATTTAGTAGTTGCGAAATGTTCCTTGACGCTCACACCCCACCCCACCCCACCCCACCTCACCTCACCTCACGTGTTGATTAAAAACTTGATTTTTGAAAAAAAGGGCTTAAGGACATGATAAATAAGTTAAAACATGTCTACCTTAAACGAACTAAGAAAAGGAATTGCAAGGGAGTTGTATATTAAGGGAAGGTGGAAGATGAATAAAGAAGACTTAATAGAAGCAATTTCGAGAGCACAAAGTCAAGGAAATGTTAATAATCTAAGGCCAGTACCTAAACCGAGAACTATTTTTCCTGAAGGAGTTAGACCAATTCCTAAAAGGAAAAAGTATAAACGTTGCGAGCATGGAAGAATTGTGTATGATTGTAAAGATTGTAGTGGATCAGCAATTTGTGAACATAATGACTATAAGAGGGTTTGTAAAAAATGTGGTGGTTCATCGATTTGTGAACATAATAGAATTAGATATGGTTGTAAGAATTGTGGAGGAGCAGGAATTTGTGTGCACAGTAGGATGAAATATGTGTGCAAAGATTGTAAAGGTAAGGGCATTTGTGAACATAATAGAAGATACTTTTGCAAGGATTGCAATGGAAAGGGCATTTGCGAACACAATGTGGTAAGATTTTTTATGTAGAGATTGTAAAGGAAATGGGATTTGTGAACACAACATAGCAAGACATGATTGTAGAGATTGTCATGGAAAAGGAATTTGCTCACATAATAGAAGAAAGTATTTTGTAGAGATTGTAATGGAAAAGGTATTTGTGAACATAATGAGGAAACATGTGTGTAGAGATTGTAATGGAAAAGGCATTTGCGAACATTATGAAAGAAGATATTGTGTAAAATGTAATGGAAAAGGTATTTTTGAACATGGTAATAGGAAGTATGCTTGTAAGGGTTGTAAAGATTATAAAGGGTCAATAATATGTAAACATAACACCAGAAGATATTGTTGTAGGGAATGTAAGGGGAAAGGTATTTGCGAACATAATAGAAAAAGAAATGAGTGAAGAATGTAAGGCTAAATAATTCATAACGATTTTAATATGAATTGAAAGTCTATCACGGCTTATTGTAAAAATTTATAACAAACGTAGTTATGAATTTTAATTGTTTTCGCGCACGAGGCCGCCACGTGCTGAAAGAAAGTGTGCACGTGAACATTTTCGGTGTAACAATAGAAGTGACGTAGAGAACAATAGATTGCATTCTAAAGCTCCCTAACAACTTGTGTTATTCAAAACGCGAAAGTAAATTATTTTTAACTTTGCTGGTTGTTAGGGAACTCTGGAATGCAATCTATTTTTACACAAAAGGTGTTGAAATGAAAATCTTTATGAATTTTAATTCATTTAAAGTTTTGTAATATAAAGTAGAGAAAGAATGAAAATCGAAGATTTGAAAACTTAAGATTTACTGAATTTGAGACGAAGAAGAACAAGAATGGTGAAAAATTTCACATTATGAAAGTTTACACAGAAGATTATAATGGAAAGAGTAAACCAATAATTTTATAGAAGAAAGATGTGTCAACATTTGGTTTGAGAAAAGTTCTTAGAGAAGATGGAACACTAAGTCATTTCTATTTTTCAATAATCTTTGGACCTACCGTTAAAGATGAAGACTGGATTAAGAAATTTAATGACATCGCAAACTTCATAAGAACATATATTAATAAGCCAGAAGTGAAGAAACAAATTGGAAAGATACCAGGCGGAACGAGTTTTGTGAAATTTAATCCTTTGAAAGAGGAACCCGGAGAAGATCCAATAATGTTTCTCAGAGTCGGTCATCGTAATGGAAAAGTTTTTAGTAAGTTTTATGAGCACGATGGAAAACTATTAACTCCTGATTTCATGCTTGATGAGTATTTTGACGTTAATGTCAAAATAAGGATTGATTCTGTCTTTATTAATTCAACGAACGCGTATTTACAAGTAAGTTTGACAGAGGCAATTGTCAGTCCAATGTCAAGAATTGAAGATGGCGAGGTAAAAATCTTAGTTGATAAAGTTGAAAGCGAAGAAGATTAAGAAATAGAATTTATATCAAGCCAACGCGTTGGGTGACTGTGTTTTATGAATATGATTAAAAGATCGGCGTCGCTAAATAATTCATAACGAAGTTCATTATGAATTTAATTATTGATAGCGTTGCTAAATGATTCATGTAAAATTCTTTGTGAATACACATTTTCTCAGATTTGTGGTTACGGAATTTGAGATAAGTTTTGAAAAACGAGCGAGCGCTCATGCCATGAGCGTTTTTTTATTAGGAAAAAGATGAAGTTGGCAATTATGTTAATCATGAATTTCTCAGTCGTTTTGCGCTCATGCCATGAGCGCTCTTTTGTCAGGAAAAAATAAAGTTGACAATTATGTTAATCGTGAATTTCTCAGTCGTTTTGCGCTCATGCCATGAGCGCTCTTTTGTCAGGAAAAAATAAAGTTGGCAATTATGTTAATCATGAATTTCTCAGTCGTTTTGCGCTCATGCCATGAGCGTTTTTTTATTAGGAAAGAGATGAAGTTGACAATTATGTTAATTGTGAATTTCTCAGTCGTTTTGCGCTCATGCCATGAGCGCTCTTTTGTCAGGAAAAAATAAAGTTGACAATTATGTTAATCGTGAATTTCTCAGTCGTTTTGCGCTCATGCCATGAGCGTTTTTTGTTAGGAAAAAGATGAAGTTGTGTTTTTGTCAGTTTATTATTTCTAGCTTCTTCGCAAAATAGAAATTAACGAAACCACCACCAAACAGCTCCTCCAACAACTACAGCGATTGAAGCTAATTTTTCTTCGTGAATTCTTGAGCTCACTGAATCATCAATTTTTGTTGCGGTTATTGTTTGCTTTTGGCTTTCGTGTACAACATGATCTGGTTTCACACTACTCTGAGATGAATCTTTCTCCTTATTTGTATCCTCACTAGATTTTTTGTTGACTGAATCATTCGCTCCAAACTTCATGTCATCTGTAGCCTTTTGTAATTTGTTGTTATAACCATAGACTCTTCCTGTGTTTATGACTAATTCAGAAGGAAGCAACCAAGTTCCAGGTGTGATCGCAAAGTCTAATTTAACCTTCACATTTTGAACAGCCAGTTGATATCTTGAGATACTTTTCGAAATGTCTTTTTCAATCACGGCGCTTTCAAACAAAATTAACATTTCTTGTTGCGCTTCTTGAACTCCACCTCCGTCTCCAACGATTGGATTCCTAACGTTCGCTTGCGCTCCCAAGACGCAATAAACAAAAGCTTCGATGCTTCTATTAAGTCTTCCAAGCCCTGCTTTTGTAATTCCTTTTCCTTTTCTCAAAGCGAACCATTCATGTTGTTTACCATTATGAAAATCGTTTCGAATGTGTTGAATTACTTTATTCGAAGAACCACTCTCATCTGAAAAGTGTAATGCACCATTAGGCCATTTTGCATCTTTATTCGAAAACCAAGGACTTGTTCTTGTATTTGAACGAGACTGGTCCGTGGCCAGTGCGCTTGTGACGTCATTAGTACAATGAATAGAGACACGCGGGGTCCCGGGAGAGGAACTTTTGTCGTGCGTTTATATGCAAAAGATATTATAGCCGAGTCAGTTTTTGCACATGACGGATCCAAGAGCTCCCTTTATTTTTCTTGCCCTCTTTTCTTCTAATTTCAGTCAAACAGATATTCACAAAAAAGTGTATTATAATAATTGAGAGAAAACAATTATTGAAGGCCCCGTAGGAATATTCTTCGTTTGCAACAACCCAGTTTTCATTGCTTTCCGATGCACGTGACAGTACTTGTGTGACGCTTGCTATACAACCTGGCAACCTTGTTGAGTGAATTTTCAAGCTGACATGTTTTGTGGAGGAACTGTGTTGTCATTTTGTAATGGGATTGACTGGGGAATACCCGACATCTTAAGTAGCTGTAATTGAAAGCTTTCAGACTTATCTCTGTAGCACATTAAAACATGACACTTCCCATGATGAAATTACTTGGTATGAAAAAGCCATCTCAGACGTTACTCATCCTACATGTACAAGTCTGATCACTAATATGTGCAAGATTGCTATGCATTAAGCTTTAATGCAAAATTCTGGGTTGATACGAAATTAATCTCTATCGGAAGCTGCAGACGTTTGAATACCGTGACAACAAAGGCGTGCATCACGGGCTTGTGGAGCGAACATTACGGCTCGGATAGTCGGATATCAACCTTGAGCTTTTGATTCAGTGACAAATATTCTCGATGTAATCGCCTGCCGGTCTT
Organism: Plumapathes pennacea; assembly: GCA_964036295.1. Classification (NCBI taxonomy): domain Eukaryota; kingdom Metazoa; phylum Cnidaria; class Anthozoa; order Antipatharia; family Myriopathidae; genus Plumapathes; species Plumapathes pennacea. Next base: position 23,204,159 of record OZ038463.1, on the reverse strand, counting down.
TCCTGCTTTTGTTAAAGCGGCGTGAGTGAAAGCTAAGTAGCTGATGATTCGGGATTCCTCGTTCTATGATATTATGCTCGTGACATTTCATTGACAGATCTTGTATCTTAATCTCGCGTGATATTTGCCTCAAACCTATTAGTAATTCAATATCCTCAGACAATAAACAAAGAACCTTTACTGCACGCAAAACGAAGTTAAGCCTGGTTTCCATATAATCGTCTCTGACGTAAGGATCGTCTCTGTCGCAGAATTTTTTGTCAATCGATCGGGATGATTATATGGAAACACTCTTGCAATTGTTTCAAACGATCCTTACATCAGAAGCAACTCGATCGTCCCGATAGAACCGTGTTCTATCCTTGCGTCGACACAAAATTCTGCGACAGAGACGATCCTTACGTCAGAGACGATTATATGGAAACCAGGCTTTAAACGCCGACTGTTCGTATACGCCGCGCGTTACACAAAGCCGCAGAGTTTCTGACAAAGGGAGACGCTCTGCCCGCAGGGAAAAGTTCAAGTTCTATCAAGTTTCGACTCGTCTTCTACTACTTATTCGATGTTCTTTCACACAAATATTGCTCAGAACACAGATACATTGGTTGAAGTGGTATCTATAATCGAGCATTTGCAAAACACAACCCTTCGTACTTTACGGGGGTCCCGCTGGTAACACATCAAGCATTTGTGTACGGCTATTTTCAAGTCTTCCGACGCTTAAAAACAATGCAAGCCAAAATCGCTCTTAAAGTATGGCTTCCGTGCATCCAGAAAGCCAACCGATGATTGTTTTGTTTGAATCAACAACTGAAGGACCGGAATTTTTTTCTATATCCCTTGACAGAGAAAACCCATTGTACTTGGTTCTATGATTTTGATCTCTGAGTACGTCTGATCTTGCAATGCCTGTTTTTTAACACATTTTAAAATACAAACGTATCTTAGCACCTCGGTTACTTTTGGCAATCTTCTTTTTGAGCTTCTAGCTTTCTCGCAGCGATGGTTTATTGATCCTAATTTTCTCTTTCCATTTCCATCTGTGGCTTTTTATTGTTTACATGTTGTTTACATGCACGTTCTCGGAACACATTAGCATTGTGAAGTACGTAAGCTCGGTTATAACCATGGACTTTTGACGACTTTGGGACATTCTTTGAAATGTATTCTTGTATTAGTCGCCTGCTTTTTCTACTCTTGTTCAAAATGCGTGAAAGGTTATTCAAGGGTACGTGGCTTGGCTCACGACTTCGTCTTGCAGGACTTTGGTTTTCTTTCACATAAACATTTGTGGGAATACAATAATACTGAGCGAAGCGAGATCTACCAACGGTCACTTTTTCCTCAGCCATTTCCCAATTTTCAAATAACAACGCCATCTGTTCCACTGATTGTTTGACCTTCATGGCACCGAGCCAAAATGTCGCAACAACAACATAAATGCACAGCAGAGTGAAATTTTGATCCCAAACAAAAGTCAGATTTTCTGACGCTTTACTTGTATCAGCAAGAATAATACAAAGTACTTTCAAGTTCACCCTCATACTAAACAGTTCCATATAATCCGCTATCAAGCGCTTGTCAAGAATCGCCGTCTTTACACAGGTTCTCGTCTTTGTATGTCGAGCGGCTTAGTTCAGCTTGTTCCTTCAAGTTCTCAAGGTTCTGGATGTCAGATTCTTTGTACATTTCTGTACAGTTGTGCATAGTTATGCAGTTCACTGATAAGTTCATTGCATTTGCTTTCATGGCTTTCAATATGGCTTTTGAGGCTGAACGGACCGACCCAAGCCAAAACCGCTCAATGAAATTTAGTATGGGTCTACTGCAGCCGGGGTATGCGTTTGTAAGTAAGATGAGCGGTCCATAAAATAATCCACAGAGCCAACTAAGGCAAGCAACTTGCTGTCTTCAAAATGGCGAAACTGCTCGCCCGCCAAGTCACTTGATCACAACGTCATCACAAATCACATGATAATATGAACCAATCACCGCATGCATCTGTCTAACCCAGAAAAATAAAAAAAAATAAAAAATCGTTCCATTTTAAAGCTTGTGACGTCACAAGCAATAATGACCGTGAACGTGATCATGAGCGTAAACGTCACTTAATCCACCATTCGTTCCACACATCCATTGAAGGTCTGGGTTACTCAATCCAAACTCAATTACACAAAGCTTGATATTTTCCTTTGTCAACAGGATTATTCAACGCGTTGAAAGCATTTGTATTAGGCAAAGCGACACCCAACTCATAAAGTATTCTCACGGTAAAGTAAACATGAAACTCAATTAAACTTTGAACTACTTTTGAATAATTTTCATTAAGGCCAATACCACATCCACAAGTGGCACACCAAACAGCGAAGCTTAGTTGTTGCGGCCAAAATTCTATGTCAGGTCCTGCTAACCACTTTTTAGCCTGTTTGGCAGTTGTAAACGTTAGCGTTTCATTCATGAAAACATTCTTCATTTTCGCAACAAAGGACTTTTCAGGCATGACGTAAATTTTCAAATCTGTTGGAACTGGTTTAGTGGGATGATTGAAAGGCGTTGGATGGAGGCTATAAGTTTCCATCGTCAATAATGTGAATGGAAATAAAACTCTTCCCAAATCTTCTAAAAATGTTTCTGGATTCACTAAAAAGTTTCCATCAGACCAGATGTCTCTTGAGGCTCCAGGTCCATTAGTATCTTTCCATGATGTAATAAATTTTCCGTCTGCGTCGTATTCATAAAATTTTTCATCTTTCGCGTCGGGGAAATGTTTCTTGAACATATCATAGGCTTTTTTCTTATTCTCAAGCCACTCTTGCATGTTAACTTTTGGAAACATTTTGTGAAAAATGGCAGATTCATCTGAACTTACTGCTCTTAGTTTATCTCTTTCGCTGAGTATTGCTTTCTTGCTCATGTTTCATATTTTTTAATACGAAACAATAAACTTTTAAATAACATTTTCATATGCTGGTGGAGCGCTTGGTTCCATTCTTTGGTCCATATTTCGAGTTCTAATGCTAATGTTTATGTCAATGTCTAATTTATCCAATGAATTTTCAAAGGTTATTTTGTCTATATTCAAGAAGTTTTCGATTGCTGAAGAAGCTTCAAAAGTTCTTCTGTCAAGTCTCTCACGCTTTGCGACCCTTTTAGTGTTCCTCCCTTTTTTGGAACCTTAAGAAATTCGTTTCTTTTCGATTCATAATCATTTCGTTCGTTGTTCATTTTCCTAAACTCTTCCTCGGAAACATTTTCATCTGAAAGTGCTTTATTTACCATTTCATGAATGCTACTAATTTTTGATTGACCAAGCGATATTAGTTTTTCGTAAATAGTTAATTTTCTTATAGCTTCCTTGTCGAGCGCAATAGCCACTAGAGATGTTACTCCTAAGAGTGCACCGACTCCGATGAGAGGAGCACCAACAATAACGCCAAAACCAGTTCCTGAAACACCTGCTCCAGAAACTGATAAAACTGAAGCGCCAGCTGATGAAAATATGTTTACTGTTCTAAGTCTAGAGTATTTTTTTAATTTTTCGTTTCTCTTCTTGGTATCACTTTCCAAGTTTATATTCATCGTTTCGAGAATTCTTGAGCAAACACTTAACCTGAAAGCGTTAGAATTCTTCGGAATATCAGGGTATAATCTTTCTTTTCGAGTAACTTCACTCATTTTTGTTATCATTCATTTAATATTCTCTTAAGTTAAGTTATTTTTCCTTATGATGAATAGCAATTTGAGTGAATGCCTCTGGAAGTGATTCGTGGTTAAAGATGGCTCCATCTCTAAATAGTTCATTTTCAATCACAAAGTCATTTGACTTTTTGTGCTACTTATGGGTGCTTTAACAGAGGGTATGCTGTTCTCTACAATCAAGAATTTATCCGTATTATTGACCTTCTCTAGCACTTCTTCTCCTTCACTCATGTTTGAGAAGAACGAACTCTCATCCACTAGGTCACAACGAATGATTAAAGGAGAAGTTGTGTAGGGGCAGGAAATAACCTCAAGGAATTTTGCTCCTTGGATTTGTTTTGCAAGTTTTACTTTTGCTGCTACACTTACAACCTGATTTTTACTATTTTTCCTATGAGCTTTTAACCTTAATAATAAGTTTGTCTGATACATATTCATTACTTTTTATTCTTATTCTTAAATTGTTCAATGACAAAAGTTACGACAAGGAGAATCAATAACCAAGCTTGTTTCGAAAGAAAACCGATAGCTTCTCCAGCAGCCTTAAACAAAAAGCTAACTATTGCTCTAAGCATTCCAGGAAGAATACCAGCCAACTTTTTTCCAATCTCTTTAAGTCCATCTCCAACACCTTTTGCCACCTTTGATAAACCTGCTTTGAGATTTGATACAACACCAATGATGGTTCCTACAGCTGTTAAAACACCAACGACTGACAAACCATATTTTTTGAAGATTGCCTTAACTCGATCTTTCAAAGACATCCTTTCTTCGATAACTTCTTTTTCTTGCGTTAGCTCTAGTACTTTGTTTTCTTTTTCTTTCATTTGCCTATTAATTTCAACCCTAGCAGATCCAGAAGCTTCTCTTCGTTCCTTAAGAATCTTAAATTCTTCACTAACTTCTGAAATCGTGTCTTCAAGGTTTTCGACAACTTCTTCCGCAGGTGGGCCGAGACTTTTTGTTATTGAAGTAGGAAGTTTACTATTCAACTGTCCGTCTGCCCCAAACAAACTGTATAACTTTCCACCAAGTCACTTAAGTTTCACTTTGACTTCGCCATACTCATCAATTGAAGCTTTGAAAGATGATTTCTTAGGATCACATTTTGGAAACTTTTTAGTAATTTCATTCCAAGCTTCATCACGTCCTCTTTCCATTGGTAATAATGGATCTGTTTCTGAATCTCCGCCAAATGATGTTTCTTCAGTATCATGTGTATCGCGGTGTTGAAAAGGACTCAAAGCTGTATCGCAAGAAGTAGTTGGTCTCAATGGAATGTCTTTACAATCCCCATCTCCGTCATGTGTACTAGGATCAAAAGGATTTTCTGGATCTATTTCTGCCATTTTCGTATGATTTTATTCATCATACGAAAACATTAAGTCAATATATTTTTGAGACACCATAAGCCAAACCGGCTACAGTTAATCCTGTGAATATCATCTCTCCATTCTTTTGGTCTTTGCTTGGAGAATAATAATCATTGAAATTAGGCTCTTTTAAATTTTCATCCGGATGAGTTTCAGCATAGGCCTTTAATGCCTCATCTGTGCTTCGAAAATTATATGAAGCGTTCCCTTTATCTTTTTCTCGTTTTTCTCTCCAAAGTTCTATTTTACCCATTTTTTCTTTCCAATCGTTGTAATCTTTTTCATATTTTTCCATAGCCAAATCGTGTCTCTTTCTTTCTTCGTCTTGATCTTTTCCTGACAAAAACTTTGCCAAGTAACTGCCGCCAATAATCGTACCTGCATTTAATATCGCACCAATAGCTACGGTTAAAAATGTTGCCATTCTTTTTAGAATGGTAACTTTAACGCGGTGAAACCAAAAAATGTCATTACAATGCCTGAAATGTCATAAGTATGAGTATTCTCTATTGTGACCCCACTCAAATCCTTTATTGGTGTAGCGGTACTTGTTTACCGTTTATTATAGCCGACTAAATCACGGACTTTCACGGGCGATTACACAAGTCAGCTTGTTCTGGCCATGCTTTCCTTCTGCCACGGTCTAGTCGTGAAAATTATTGCGGCTCAGACGAGAAACTGAGCCTCGAAGATATAAACAAGCGAGAAACAAAACAACATGTTCGATTGCGAAACAAAGGTGAGCCTAGAAGCTCTACCACGTGCTATCTGAACTATGGGAGCGTGACGTAATCGAGCTAAACAATAACGCGAAAGTCCTGGGTCTGGTAACCAACATACGTTTGCCCTGGTGGCACTAACATGGCTCCCCTTGAAATCAAAGGATTTCAAACAACAAAACAAAACAACGATAGCCTAACTGAGTTCGTTTTAGGAATGTTCCTGTTAACTGTGCAGGTCTTCGCGACCACGTGGCTCCCCGTCTAGGAGTCATGGCTCGGGCTGGGTGGCTCCTCATCTGGGAATTCCTTTGTCTCTTCGCTTGGTAGCAGCAAAACCAACTTCTGAACGGGTCGTTCAAGAATCGACCGAGGGCGTTGTCTCTTGCCCGAGTTGGAAATAGTGGGGTCTCCAACAGCTACTGCGACGCTTCTCACGAAGTTGGTGTCATCAGGATACGTCTTTATCACTCTACCAAGGTGCCATTGGTTTCGCGGAGTGTTCTCATCCTTAATGATGACGATGTCATTTGTTTGCAGATTTCGCCGGGCCTTGGTCCACTTGGATCGTTCTTGTAGCCTTAGGAGATACTCTTTCCTCCAACGATCCCAGAACTCGTTTGCTAAGTGTTGCACTGTTCGCCAACGCTTTCGCAGGTACATATCTTCTCTTTGGAAGATGCCAGGTGGAGGCAGCACTGGTTTGGCCTTCATTGTTAGGAGACGCATTGGCGATAAGGGCGATGGTGAAGTTGGGTCGCCTAAGTTGTCCACGGTTAGAGGACGGCTGTTTACAATAGCTTCTGCTTCGCAGATGAATGTTTGGAAGGACTCGTCGTTGAGGCGATTCCCGTTCTTCTCTATCAAGGCCGACAGCACGCTGCGAAGGGTCTTGATTTGCCGTTCCCAGACTCCCCCTGCGTGGCTTGCGGAGGGAACATTAGTTTTAAATTCGACCCAGTCGCAATTCTCTTTCAGCATCTCCGCTCTGATCTTCTTTCGATCCATAGTCAGCAGGGCTTCGTGGAGTTCCTTCTTAGCTCCCATGAAGTTTGTGCCCTGGTCGCTTCTAATCTGTCGTGCGGGTCCTCTTCTGGAGATGAAGCGGCAAAAGGCATTAAGGAAAGAATCTGTTTCTAGGCTGTGGGAGACTTCAAGGTGAACAGCTCTTGATGCCATGCAAGTGAACAATGCAATGTAGCGCTTCACCTCCTTACGTCCCTCTTTGATGTGCCATGGGCCACAGTAGTCTACTGCGACGTAGGTGAATGGTGGTGATGATTCCAGGCGATCCTTTGGCAGGTCAGACATCTTTTGCTCTTGAGTTGTTCCTCGTGATTTGTTGCAGGTGACGCACTTTGAGATTTGGTGTGCTACTGCTGAAGTGCCGCCAACGACCCAGTAGCCATTGGATCGGATCTCGTTGAGCGTGATGCCACGGCCTTGGTGCTCCACTCTTCTGTGGAAGTACCTGATGATGAGGCTGGAGAGGTGAACTTTCCTGGGTAGAATCACCGGGAACTTCACTTCATTTGGAAGGTTGCTTCGCCTAATGCGGCCTCCAACTCTCAGAACGCCGCTGCAGTCAAGGAAGGGGTCTAAACGGTGCAGTGAACCTGCTTTCTTGTCTTCCTTCTTCTGACCGTCTCTCAGAATGGATATTTCCTTCTCGTAGGACTGAGCTTGAACTGCCTTGGTTATCTCGATTTCCGCTGATCTGATCTCCTCCACAGTTACTGGTTCTTCTTTCAGACACTTCACCTCAGTAATGGCTTTATTCTTCTTCCTCATCACAAGTAGGTGGAGTATCTTCAGGTAACGCAGACATATGGCTAGGGCTCTTCGGGCGCGATGCCAGTCAGAGAAGTAATCCATGCATTCGACGAGGTTCCATTTCTCTTGGGCTTTAGTTACACGCGACGTTGTCTTCTTGATTTCTGGATCACTTGAAGACAGGATACATTCTTTGTTCTTCTTGGGCTGGGGCCACTGCTCTTCAGGTTTCCAGAGAAATCCTGGTCCATGAATCCATCGTGATCTGTCGAGCAGCTCACTGGCAGTTAACCCACGCGAGGCGTCGTCAGCTGGGTTATTCCTTGTGTCTACATGTCTCCACTGCTCGGGGCACGTCAGGGTTCTGATTTGCTGGACACGGTTGGCCACGAAGATTTGGAATCTTCTTGCATCATTTTTTACGTAGCCCAACACAACTTCACTGTCTGTCCAGAAAACTTCTTGCATGTCCTTGTACTGAAGCTCTTGCCGTAGCAGACCACTGACTCTGGCTGATACCACGGCGGCTGTAAGTTCCAGGCGTGGCACAGTCACTACTGTCAGTGGGGCTACTCTGGCCTTGCCAATGACAAAGGAGCAGTGAACTTCACCTCTGTCGTTCTCTAGGCGGAGAAACGAACATTGGCCATACCCGGAAGTGCTGGCATCTGAGAAGTGGTGAAGCTGGGCAATGGCTACGGGACCAAACTCTTCTGGCTTGAAACACCTTGGTATTGAGAGTTTCTCAAGCAGCTGCAGTTCGCTTCTCCATCTTTGCCATCTTGCTATCGAGGGTTCAGGGATCTCGTCGTCCCATCCTACGTTTCCTCGGCAAAGCTCTTGAAGTATTCTCTTTCCGGGAAGTAGCAGGGGGGCCAGGAAACCGATTGGGTCGTAGATTGAGCTGATAGTTGATAGAATGCTTCTTCTGGTTAGCGGTCGGTCCTGAAGTACTATGCGGAACTTGAAGGTGTCTGCTTCAATGCACCAATGGACGCCTAAGGCTCTTTCTATTAGCAGGACGTCTTCTTCCAGATTCAGGTCTTTAATTCCTTTAGCACGATCTTCGACTGGGACCGACTCAATAACCTCCCTCTTGTTGCTGATAAATTTGTGGAGGTTGAATCCCCCACGGGTACACATTTTCTTGGTTTGGCGGATTAGGGTGACAGCTTCTTGCACAGTGGCCACAGACTTCAGGCCGTCGTCGACGTAGAAGTCGTGTCTTAGGAAGTTGGCTGGTTCGGTGCAGATCTCGCTTTCGTAGTCGTCAGCTGTCTGCTTTAAGGCGAAGTTACAGCAACCAGGAGAGGATCCCGCTCCAAAGAGATGAACTCGCATCCGATATCTTGTAGGTTCTTTACTAGTGTCACCATCCTCCCACCACAAGAATCTTAGGAAGTCTCTACACTCCTCAGATACTTGTACCTGGTAGAACATTGCCTCTATGTCGCTCATAAGGGCAACAGGTTCCTGTCTGAACCTGGTAAGGACTCCAAGCAGCTTGTTGGTGAGGTCAGGACCAGAGAGCAGATGCTTGTTCAGTGATTCTCCCTGAAACTCAGCAGAGCAGTCAAACACTACTCGTATCTTTTCCGGCTTCTTTGGATGATACACCCCATGGTGTGGAATGTACCATGTTCGTCCGTCGTCAGTAGGCTCTTTCTCCATAGGTACCTTCTCAGCATAACCGTTCTTAATCATGTCTGACATGAAGGTTGTGTAGTCACTCTTGTACTTCTCGTCCTTGCTGAACCTGAACCTCAGCTGTTGTAGGCGATGAACTGCAACCTTCTCATTGTTAGGCAGTTTGAGGTGTTCATCCCGAAGAGGGAGGGGGATCTCGTAGTGGCCATTAGGGTGGTGGACGACTCCCTTCTTCATCTTAGCCATGAACAACTGGTCTTCCACCGAGAGAGACTGACAGTTTGCGTCCTTTGTCTCATTGAAATCTGCCTCAAACATTCTTCTTACAGCTGCTGTGGTGAAGATTTCTTTAGCATTGGTCTTGAAGACGAAGCTGTGGTGCGACGGGTCTTTACTGCCGACCTCCTTGATAGCAATTCTGCTACAGGAAATATCTGGAAGGTCTTCCTGAGGATCTTGAGTGATTGGTCCGATGACTCCCCACCCAAGGACAGTTTGAATGGCGTAGGGGTCGTTGCTTCCTCCAGGGATAATCTCCTTTGGCTTGATAGCGCTGGGGCAGTTCGAGCCAATTAGCAGGCCCACTACTAGATCGGCCTCATACTGGTGCATCTTGCTTGCAATTCTGTGAAGGTGAGGCCATTCTGTTGTAGACTCTGGTCTTGGAATTTCATCCCTCTTAGAAGGGATCTCTTTTCTTGTGTATGCCTTGGGGAGTTTGATTTTGAGTTCCTTGTCCATCGGACTGACTAGTAGGCCTTCCACCTTTTGAGTTGGAATTACTTCAGTGCCGTGCATGGTGTTCAGCAGTAGTTGTGTGCTTACACCACCGACTTGAAGCTCTCTCGTGATATCTTCCCTGACAAAGGTTCCGTTGCTGGCGGGGTCAAGTAGGGCGTACACCCTGACCTGGCGATCTGGGTTGTCTTGGTGATGAAGGTATACAGGAACGATCATCGTGTTTGTAGTAGCTTTGTCGGTACCGGTTGCGTTGCATGAACTTGTGCAGGTGCTGGTTGCTTCGTCAACGTTGGTTTCCTTAGTGGAGCTCTTGGTTTCATCGTGGAGGGCTGTAGGATGCGGCTTATTGCATGTCTTGCATTCCCTTCTTTTCAGGCACTTCTTGGAGATGTGACCAAAGCGAAGACATCCGAAACACAGTCCACGTGTCTTAATGAAGTTCTTTCTTTCTTCTAGTGACTGTTTCTTGAAATCAGGGCAATCGTCTAAGTTGTGGTGTTTAGAGCACAGGGAGCATAAACTGTGTGATGGGGGAGACTGTGTCCTGCCCTGGCCTTGTGATGGAGATACGGTTGTAGAAAAGCTAGTGGAAGTCTTGAAATTGCCCTTCTTAATCCTCCAGATCCGATTGTCACTGCTTGGTGACTCATTGACTCTCAGTTCCTTGAGTGTTTTGGGTGAGAACACTGGATCTGTAGCCAGTGTCGTCTCCTCTTTAACAAACTCCACCATATCGTGAAAGCTGGCAAGTCTCTCCTCAGATCTCAAAACCTTGTTGGCACGACGACACCACCTCACGCCCGAATAGCTGGGCAATCTCGAAGCAATCTTCTTGAGTGTGTCTTCTGAGTCGAGGCCTTGCATGTACTTCAGGGTTTTCATTGCTTCTTCGCAGTGCACCAGAAAGTCAGAGAATTGCTGCAGACCAGTACAGTCTCCTTCCTTGATGGGGGACCAGGTGTTGAGCTTTTCCTTGTAGGCTTGTGCAACTCGATAGGGGTGCCCAAATCTCTCCTTAAGTGTGTTCCTAGCCTTGTCATACGAATCTGGGGCATCAAGGGTGATCAAACCTTTGATAGCGTCCTTTGCGGCCCCAGATGTGTACTGATGTAAGTAGTGTAGCCTCTGTTTGGGATCAGTGACTCTACTTTCGATCAAAGTCTCAAATGCGCTGATGAAGGTTGGATACTCGAAGTAATTTCCAGAGAACACCGGCGGTTGTTGGGTTGGAAGTAAACTCATTCGATGTTGCTCGACCAGCACCTTCACGACTGAGCTGAGCTCACTGTCCTTGTTATCGGGTGAATCAGAGCTTGTATTGCGCGTCGGTGGTTCACTAACTGGATTGGCGACTGGGATGGTTGAGGTCGGATAGGAGGGCGCAAAGGGTTCAACTTGTGGATTGAGCGTAGCATCGTTTGCTCTATGGAACTCTGTCTTGGGAAATGAGGGTATTGGGTTACCAATTGGCGACGGTATCTGACGTTTCCGGTCCATTTCCTCTTGTTTGTCTTCTTCCATTTTTCGCATAATCTCTGCTTCTGCCTTTGCCTTGGCTATTTCCTTACTTAATTGAATCTTCTTGAATTCCGCCTCTCTGTCTAGGAATTCCATCTCTACTTGAAGACACGCGGCCCTCGCGGCTGCCTTGGCTCTTCTCGAGCGAACAGATGAAGACGAAGATCGCTTTGAAGATGTCGAACTCACCATTGACATGCTTTTGCTGGCGAGGTTTTCTTCGAGACCTTGAATTAGCCTGTTCATCTCAGTACGGCATTCAAAATACTCGCGGTCGCGAGCGTCTAGCCATTTGTATGTCTCGTCCAGATCGGTTGGATTTGACAGTTCCTTGCAGAAACGTTCGTTCTCCTCATTCAATTTCTCTCGGTGCGAGTCTAGAATGTCCCGCTCTTGGTCTAAGGCGCTCAAGTCCGCACATTTGCCCTCAACGAGCGAGCTCGCCTTTGAAATCTGCTTTCGGAGAGCGGCTCCCGCCGCCGCTTTCGCTTTCTCAAGATGTTGAAGCCGGTATAGTTGCCCTTTCTCGGTCAAAGTTCTTTTTCTTCCCTCGGCGCTTTCTTCTGGGTTACTTTGTTGCGACTGGATTGTCGGATCTCCTTGTGAGTCCGCCATGTAGAAGCGTCAGATCTCGTCTCCTCCTGAACTTGCTCCGGGAGTTCTTAATTTTCACTGTAGCGGTACTTGTTTACCGTTTATTATAGCCGACTAAATCACGGACTTTCACGGGCGATTACACAAGTCAGCTTGTTCTGGCCATGCTTTCCTTCTGCCACGGTCTAGTCGTGAAAATTATTGCAGCTCAGACGAGAAACTGAGCCTCGAAGATATAAACAAGCGAGAAACAAAACAACATGTTCGATTGCGAAACAAAGGTGAGCCTAGAAGCTCTACCACGTGCTATCTAAATATGGGAGCGTGACGTAATCGAGCTAAACAATAACGCGAAAGTCCTGGGTCTGGTAACCAACATACGTTTGCCCTGGTGGCACTAACAATTGGTATCTGGTTTGTTTTTAATAAATCAATAAGACTTTTTCCAAGCAAAAACCCACATACTATTACGCCAATGATCTTCATTTTGTTAATAATTTTCATTTTCTTAAGTTGGAATAATTTTTTGATCTTTGAGATAATCTCTTGCGTAAATTGCTCCAATCATAACTCCCGTCCACTCAACCGCATTCATCAAACTCGAAGAAGGATCTGAAGTTACTGCCTTTCTTAAAGCTTTCTTCACAGCATAACCAATTCCCGCAGAAATTGCAACCAGAGCAACCGCCTCTTTTGCATTACTAACAAGTTTATTTTCACTGCTCATTTTTGAAATACGATGTGTTAATCTTTAAATCATTCCATATCAATATTTGTTTGACTTTTTTGTTTTGGTTCCTTGACTGGGGTCGATTCTTCCACTTTATTATTCTCAACAGGACTTTTTACAACCATTTCATGTTTTGCATCTACAGTGGTTTTCGGGGGGTAAAAAAATCTGTAACCATGATATATCACGAAACAAGAACCTATCAAACCAGCTGTCATTTGTAATCCATTAGACACGTCTAAAAAACTCAAAGGGTTAACACTTTCTTCATCCTTATCCTGGCTCTTTTTTAACGCCTCTCTTGCTTCCTTGTTCTTTTTTGCTAGGATCTTTTTTCTTCACAGGTTTCTTTTTGATATCGGTTGGAACATTTGTTATTTGGTCCACTTTTTCTGTATTTTCTGTATTTTCTGTAGATTCTAACATTTTGAAATATCACTTTATACTTTTAAATTGTATTAGAACTAAAAACTCACGTAATTTATGATGGTGGTTCTACTTCATCAAGCTTTCTTCGTCTTCGTCTCTTAACAGTTTTCGTAGTTTTCTTAGTCGTGTTTACGTGATTTTTCGTGATGACCTTTTTCTTGGTGATAGTAGATATTATAATTTTTATTTCCGAATCTGATTCTGTCTCGTTTGTTTCTTCAATCTCTGATTCTGGTTCTGATTCTAATTCTGATTCTGATTCTGGCTCTTTAGTTTTCTCAACGTCAAATTTTAATTCTAATTCTTCCATTTTACTTTAATTTCTAACACTTTTAAGTCATGTTAGCATTTTCTAACAAAATGCTAACAAAAAGAATTACATTTTATTTTTTCTCATCTTCAACATTTGTTGTTGACTCATCTTTTGTAAATACAACATGTTTTGCAATATCCAATCCAACTTCCAAAAAAGCTACGACGTCTCCATATTCCTCAGAAACTTTCGACGCATATCTCCCAATTCTTCCTAATTGTTTATTATTCAACAAATCTTTCTTCATCTGACTCATCATCATCAAAAGTAAGAAAATACGAAAGTCCCTTAACAATTCCATCAACAGCTATTCCCATTCCATCTTTCGTTAATTCTTGTCCGGATTTTTCTTCATAAACTTTGAATAAACATTCTAAATCAGAATCCTTCATCTTCCTAATATCAACTGTACTTACGTTTTCTCCTACATATTCTTCCAAACCAACCGTCATAGCAACTGAAGCAAGAATATCTCTTTTTCTCGATATTTCACTTTGTACCTCTGGATCTATTTCAGCTTCCTTTTGTGATTCTTTCTTTTTACTTTGTCTTGGTTTTCTTTTTGCTTTAGGTTTTTGTTCTTCTGTTTCGTTATCTTCAAGATTAACGTAATCGTTTACAGTTTCTGTCATTTATCTGTCAAAACAAAATCTTAAGTTGTTTGTTGAATTTCAATATAATATGAAAATGGATGACGGAGAGAAAAACAAATCCTTGAGTGTTTTTCATTTTTTAAAGTTTTGCAAATAGTTCTCTTCTCATCATTATCAATTCCAGAACCAAACTTTTTGAAAAGTAAATCTGTTCCATCAGATTCTGGATTATGAAACGCAATAATACAACCAAGATTTTCTCTGAATGGTTTTGCAATGCTAGTCAATTGTTGAGTTAAAACCCAAACAGAAATTCCAATATGTCGTCCACTAAAAGCGAGATCGATGAGTTTACTTCTTCGTTTCTTCACGTCTGTACTCACTGCACAATCATCAAGAATTATTAGAACTTTCGTTTGTTTTCCAAGATCACTCATCTTGTTGTCGTGGAATAGATCTGCACAAATCTCCAAACACTCTTCGACTCCTTTGGATTCACTCACGTTTGGCATCATAACGAAAAAGCATTTGTCAAGATTAGCAAATCCTTCATAAGTTTTGTTTGTTGCAAAAGTTGGACAAATCAAGACGATGAAGTCGAAGACATGTCTAAAAGAACCTCTCAAAAGATCAACCAAGTATTGTGCTTTTCCGCAATTAGTAGGGCCAGTAATCAAACAATGAAACAGTACTTTAGATTTTAAAGATTCCATCTTTAAAATCATAATCGTATATTTTTAAATCTTATGAAGATGGTTGAATTCTTACATCTTTCACAACTCCATCACTAACTAAAACTGCCACATCAGAAACAACAAAAACGTGACAATCGACAGTCGTAGAATTAAGTCCAGTCACGTCAACAACCAATCTAACACCGTCCTGAGACCTTCCTACCACGACTCCGTCACCATGAAGATTGTTATCTGATGTGGATCTTAAGTCAACCCATAACGCAAACTTGTCATTATGAAAGTCTATTTCCTTGAAGTGATCCTCAACATAATCAAACCTTTTCAAAATCATTGGCCAAACATCCTCTCTTAAAATTCCGTCTGAAAATAACTTGTTTGGAACTCCATTAATAGAAACTTTAACAGAATTAATTAAAGGGTTAACAAACTCCTCAGCTTTCCTTTTTCCTGAATCGAAACTCTTTAAAAAGAATAACATGATTCCTTTCATACAACTTCTTGGTGTGTTTACATGAAGATTAATAAAAGATCCAGAACCAATGTCAATTGATGGAATTGTTTCAAAGTGATGAACATCCTCAAAGTAAAAAGTTCTACCGCTTTGATAAACACCACCCGCTTGTAATGCCAAGTTTTCATCTTCAATGGTTGAATATTCCAATTCTATGTCCGTCAACTCATAACCATGTCCTTTTGTATTGTCTGTAGTTAAAACTATTGCAAACGCATTAGCAAGTTTTATTTCAAACCTCAGGTTTGACTTCAGCCCACTTTGACAATAAACCCCACGATAGTCTAAAACCGGGTGAGATTGGAGAATATGATACCTCTGAGCGTAGGATAAATTCGTGAGTTTCATAATCTTAGAATCGCCAGTTCCTGCCGCTCTAATCTTTCTTTTGTCTTCTGTCATGATTCCTCTTTTCATATCTTCCTCACACGTCAACATATCGTGATACCCATAAAAAATGTCATATCTGTCTGTATCACAAATAGTTTTTCCTCCAAAGAAAATCTTCATATGGTTCACTAAGTTTCTTGATACGTTTTGAACAAGGTGGTTGCTTGCAACACCCTTTTCTATCTTGACGTTAAACCTCAAAAACATACTCTTTGGAACGAATACCATGTTTTCATGCAACCTCGGCACATCAACATAAAGCGTTTCTCCACGCTTAGCAGACGACGGTGTGAAAGTCGTCCTATGAACTGTTCTCTCTGCCTTCATTGCCTTCGACAATTTCGGTTTCCTAGTTGGATTAAGTATTTCTGCAAATGACATATTTTAAAGTCACGAAACTAAATCTTTAAATGAAAAAGATGGAAAAGATTTATTACTCGCCAAAAGGATATTGGAAAGGTTTATCCGCGATTAAAAAACTTTCTTTAGAAGCTGGAGTTACTAATGAAGAAGCAAAAGATTGGCTATCAAAACAGGCACTTTGGCAAATTTATCTTCCACCGCCGAATTATGTTCCAAGACCGCATTGGATTATTTCAGAACCAAACGAAATTCATCAAGCTGATCTCTTATTTCTTCCTCATGATAAAGTTGGAAGAAAAACTTATAAATGTGCTTTAGTTGTTATTGATATTGCTTCAAGATATGTTGATGCAGAAGCTTTGACGAGTAAATCAAGTGATGAAGTGTCAAACGCTTTCAAGAAAATTTACTCAAGGAGGTTGAAGTGGCCAAAGACTTTAATCGTCGATCCGGGAAGAGAATTTATGGGATCTTTAACGGTTCTTATGAATCAAAAGAAAGTAGTTATAAAACGATCAGAAACTGCTAATCACAGAGCACAAGCATTCGTCGAGAGAGTGAACAAAACATTGGGAGAGAAAATATTTAGCCAACAATACGCCGACGAATTTGTTACTAATGACAGATCAACAAAGTGGGTTAATAGATTACCAAATATCATAAAAACATAAATAATCACGTCACTAGATTGACGGGCAAGAAAGCCATTGACGCTTATCGTGAGAAAAATGTTGAACAAAAAGTTAAGAATTATTCACGACCTGTTGGGTTCAATGAAAAAAGAATCGATCGTGACGTTAACGTAAGATATTTGTTATCACCTGGTGAGGAAGAAGGTGGAAGTGTTAGGAGGGCTACAGATCCTATATGGAGTACAAAAGTTTTTGAGTTGAAAAAATCAATAATATCTAAAAATCAGCCAGTTTTGTATTATTTAGTTGATGGGCCAAAAAGAGGATTCGTCGGAGAAGAATTACAAATTGTACCAGAAGACACTGAGTTACCGCCAAAATTCGTATTAAAACAAATTTATTTCACCAGCTTTTTTCTAATTTTTTTCATTTATTTCATTCATTTCATTTATTCTATAATGACCAAGAGCCAAAGTGTCTACCCCGTTTGGTAATATGTGCCTCTTATCATCATCGGCAGAAAGTGCAATTTTATTAACTCTTTGGGAAAATAAATTATGATTGTAGGAACGTATTCTCCCCATCTCTCTCATTTGCTCTTTTCTTGAAAATAGCACTTCTTTCATGTGATTCATTCCAATAGTTTTCTTGACTACTTCCTTGTTAACTCCTTTACACTTGATGTCATCTTTCAACGACTCAAAATGCTCTAAAGATATTCCATACAACTTTGCCCTCAAACCAACAAACTCAGAAATCTCAACACCATTCGTCTCATCCTTAAACATTCCTAACACTTTTTTGTTCAAACCAGATGGAATACCACTCAAATGATCTTTTGGAATCTCACTAGTATCAAAATGTGTTTTCACTTCGGGCGTAATATCTTTATAGAAATCCTCTGTTTCAATTTCATAAGTCAGTGAATCTGTGTCGGTAAATAATAGTCTTGCTTTTTCACCGTATTTTTTCTTGATATAACCATAGTGAAAATCATACATAATCAATTTACTAAGGTCAAGAATGGCCATTCCAAGGTAAATGGGCTTATTATAGTAAGTCTTAGTTTTCCCCATGTGAACAGCCACCAAGTTTTCACTAAACACTCCTGCCTCGATAATTCGACTTTTTGACTAATCCAGTAAATTGCGATTCATTGGTCGTGAGTTTAATATTTACTCGATTTCTAATATTTTCCATCGTGTTTCCAAAAAGAGAATTATTCATAAGTTTATAAAAGTTTTTCTCAAACTTAGTCTTCCCAGCCATTCTCATCTTCGAATTAAATGAAATGTAATCTTTCATAAAATCTTTTTCATCAAAGGTAATCATTCTGTGAATCTTTCTTACCTTCAATCCCATCTTCACGTAGTATTTCAATAATTCATGATGTAGCACATATTTCTCCTTGTCATAAAAAGTGGAAACTAACTTTTCTACTTTGTTAATTTTTCTCCTCTCCGGTGCTAATGGATAATCATTATGAAGATCATGTAACTCTTTCGGATATACTAAATCAACCTCTAGAATTGATGGTGGTATTTTCTTTAAAGATTTACCTCTTCGAACCACATCGTTCAACTCGACTAGTAATCCATTTGGCGCCCATTTAAAATTTGAATAAGGCATCTTTTTCGACATAGCTAATCCATAAAGATTGTTCGCGTCCAAGTATTTAATAAATTTATCTTTTGAATTCTTGTCATGGTGATTCATGTTATTAGCCTTCGAATATCTCCCCGTTATCATTGATACTCCGCCTCTTATTCCTCTCTCAAACATCATAAACATATCATAATCTTTTAGTAATTGAAAAACGCGTCCCAAGTTAACCCAGGAGACGTGAAATAATGGGCCGGATCAAGACCATAGGCTTTCATGCAAACACTTCTAAATTTTTCAAACACGTCAGCTAGTAATAGAACATCAGTTTGTAGATAGAGATCGTGATACTCTCTAAAATTTTTCATATTGAAAGTTTTCCAAACGTTTTGCGCATGTTCATAATCTTCTATTGAAATATCTCTTTCACTTAATATCGAATAAAACATCTCAATGGAAGGCAACTCTTTCTTCAAATCTTTCGAAAGAGTTAAAATAATCATAAGGAAATACATCTTTCCTTTTTAAAAGATTCAACTTTTTGTCTTTAAAAGTTGTGACGTTATTTTAAAGTCTTCATCTTCAAGTGTCTCAACCATTTTGTCTAGACTACTCAATAAAAATTTATAACTATCAATAAACATTGCTTTCATATTTATTGGCCTCATTTCTACTGAACCATCATCATTCATCATTGGTTTTCCTTCCCCATCTCTTTTGACTCTCTCATCAACTTTTATAAATTTAGTAAAAGAAATATATTTCTCTTCATTAAGTGGAATACAATTAACTCTCTCTCCATCTTTTGCTAATTCTTTTATAAACAAATGTGCATCATAATTTTGTAGATTGTGAAAATTATAGGAACTGAATTTTGTGTTCTGACTTTCAAATTACATTTAGAATGTGCTGCTCCTCTAAGCCTTCCCGTCAAATGACAATGATCTCTAACTTTAAAATTCGTTAAACTTGTGTCATCAAATTCACCCTCTGAACCTTCACAAATATGACAAACATTTTGAGAATGATACAATTCTTTTTCTTTCTCGCCAAAAATCATCTTCTTTGGGGTTTTCAAATATTTTTCATAAATCTCTCTTATCTCATCATCAATCATAGAATTAAACTTTTCAACAATATTTTCAGATTCTTGTTTTGTGTAAACTACTTGTTTTGGTTTCATAAGACTCATCAAAACAAACAATCGTGTATGAAAATCCACTAGGAATGTGTTTTTGAATGTTTGTAGTAAAAGATTTCTTATCTGATTTCTCATCTTTATTCTTGTGATTTTTCACTCCAAGTTTTATCAATCTTTGTTTTGTTTCTTCACTCATCCTAGAACCATCGTCCACTAGGATTTTGTTAATAGACTCAAAATCAGCATAAATTACAAAAGGAACTTTAAATTTCTTATAATGGTTTTTAAATTTACAAACTTTTTCATAAGTTGGCATTATAGCTACTGATCCTTCGTTTGAAAAACAAACATTTTTATGTTCTTCGAAATATTGGTCGTAAAAGTGATTGAAGCAATTCCTACAAACATTTACCTTATTTCTGTGTTTCGTATATTGGTTTTTCAATAATCTTGACAATGAATTTATTGTACAATAATGACCTTCATAAAGTAACAAATCTATTACCTTACCGTTAGAGTCTTCTTTCACTGGTTTCAGTGGAAAAAATCCTCCCCTCTCGTTGACAATCATCATATCCAACTATACAAATCTTATGTCCTGGATTATTTTTCTCGAAAGTTGACGGTCCTTTCTTAATATCAACAGGAAAAGTAATGCCTTCCCAATTAAAATCTTTAACTTTATCTCTCAACATTAAATCTATCCTTTCTGAATTTTTTTCACTTGGGTTAAGTGACCTTAAAATAGACCACTTAAAACATTCATCATCATTATTTTTAATGTTAATTACTGCCTTCTTTTTAATTATCCTTTCAGGAAGATCTTTGTACGTTCCTCCAGATATTGGCGTAAATCATCAACTTCAATAGTTAGGTGTTCAACTCTCTCAAAAACCCAACCAGATCCAAGGTTGACGAAGTCCTCTGACATTTCCAACAAAGATTGAGAAATTATCTCGTAAAATCTCTCAATATCAGTACTTTCATAAATCTCCTCAATTTGACTCCTATGATGATAAATCGATTCTTCTAAAAACTTTTGATTTTTAAACATCTTATAAGCGCATGACAACACAAACCTAACCTTGAATGGTTTTCTCAATCCCTGAATCTTTTCAATTATACTTTGTTTATTTTCTTTAAAAAATGATGGAATATCCATTTGTTGTTTTCCCCTAATCCTAATATTTCTAATCTTCCCTCTAAAATATTCTTTCACTTTTGGCTCTTGTCGTTTTTCTTGCTCACTAGACTTTGGCTTAGCTGATAATTCTTTTTTCTTAACAAGACTTAATAACTTCTTTGCCCTATCCTTAACTTTGCCTTCTGGAATTAAATTAATAAGTCCTTCACCAACTCTCCTTAAATTTTTTACAAACCAATCCAACCAACTTTCTTCTTTTCTTGGTTTTGGTATTGGTTCATCAATCTCATTAAATGAAATATTTCTAGGCTTAGGAATGGGTCTAACTCCTTCAGGAAAAATAGTTCTCGGTTTTGGTACCGGCCTTAGATTATTAATATTTCCTTGACTTTGTGCTCTCGAAATTGCTTCTAAAAGATCTGTCTTGTTCATCTTCCACCTTCCCTTAATATCCAACTCCTTTGCAATTCCTTTTCTTAGTTCGTTTAAGGTAGACATGTTTTAACTTATCTATCATGTCCTTAAGCCCTTTTTTTCAAAAATCAATTTTTTAATCAACACGTGAGGTGAGGTGGGGTGGGGTGTGAGCGTCAAGGAACATTTCGCAACTACTCATTTCCTTTAAAGCATTTTGCACAGAAGTTTTGACTTGGGTCATTGTCTTGTATGAACATCTTAGATGTCCCCTTGTTAGCTCTTTTGAACATTGCAGAGAACTTTCTCCTAACGAATCCCTCAAAATAGCGCCCATCAAGTTTTTCGTATTGCTCGCACTCTATAACACCTTGGCCGTAACTGATAGCTACGAAAAGCTTAACAACTTTTCCTCCGCTTCCCTCTTTGTGACCTTTAGCTGTGCATCCTTGCTGTAAACCTTTGCTCTTTTTGCGCCATATGCGACCTCGCGGCGACCTAGCCTGGCTAAGAGGGTTTCTTTTAAAATAAAAACTGACCCCATCCAGATAAAACGCTACTGTTCTTGTCCAAACATCAGACCGGAAGTGATCCTTCATGTGTCTTGCGAACTTGCAACGTTTTCGAAGGTCCATTGATGTCAACAATCCTTTCTTTCGTGCTTGTAGAAAAAAATACCCCTTCCGTCTTAAAAAGCGCCGCACAGTTCGATTGCTGATCTTCTTCTCGTCAATATCGGCTTTAGTCATCAGTCTTTTTGAGTTAAAGTTCCCTTCCTCCCGTCTTAACTGGTGTAACGCTCGAATAATGGTTCGGCCGTCTCGCTCAGATATTTTTCGCGGGCGCCCTCCGTTTCTTCTTTCCCTAGCATGTCCTATGTTTTTGTACCTGTATACAGTCGCTCGAGACACTTGGCACCTTGCAGCAATATCAGCTACCGGCAGGCGTTTGTAACGCAGTAAATAAGCCATGTATGCTCGTGTTTCAGCGCGTAAATTCCCTCGGAGCACCATCTTGTTAATTTTATAGTGATAATTTACAACACCATACATCATTTCACAAGAGCTTGACGTCATTGCATAAAGGCATTACATCGCGATCAAAAGCCGTTCTGATGTTTATACAGTTTAATATTTTACTTTATTGAAACATCACACTTCAAATGAACAACTGGAACAAAATATAACTGCCAGTTTAAAATTTATCGCAGACAATCTTGGACAAAACCTGTTGAGACAAATGGCACGCTGAGGCATTTTTCTATTTTCGTGCCGACAAATTGTCCCTCCCGCTCCCCCTCCCCCTCAGATACAATGTTGCATTTTTGTGGGCACACTGCTCTGGCCTGTCTGTTGAAACAGAAACAACATTGAGTGGAGGGGGGAGGGAGGAGTTTAAGTGTCAAGACTCGGGTGGAACTGCACAATCAGTGCTGTGTCTCAACATTTTGTCCAAGATTGTAGCTTAAGCAAATAATTAACTACATGCATGTACTGGTACTTCATGTTTTATCTTTCTCTTTTTAAGGAAGGTGGCAAACACTGGAGTTCAACCTGGTTCCATCAAGGTACTTTAAGCAAATTTTGAAAGATCTGGATGATCCAGTGCCTCATACAGTACGTGACACACACCACTGGCGAGCCCCAATCATGAGCCCAGAGGCCAGAAAGATCACCTACAGGTACTATAATTTAGAACCAATTAAAACCTTCCTGGAGAAGCAAACAATCATAACTGGAAGGAGAATGTGCAGTGGAGTGGAGCAGAAGAAGTTGATAATGAGGAGGAAGCCATTTCTGCAGAAGCTTTCGAACGTGCAATTAGCAAGGCTCATAGGCAAGGGAATCAACAGAGGGTCACCTGCAGGAGTAGTTTAATCACTGGACTGGGGATAGGTCGGGCTACACGGGAGTTTGACATTATTTGGTGGCCCAACCTATACAGCAATAGTTTCCTTGGTAAACTGTGCATGAGACTTTTTGTACACAAAGTGGATTTGTAAGCATTTGAGCAAGTTTTTCCTGGACCCTGTTCTTAATTATTTTAAGCTGGTGCATTATGTACAGTACTGTCACTGATAAATATTGAGAAAGCAATTGTCAGAGTAAACATTGTTTTGTTTGAAAAGGATAGGTTTTATAGGGTGAAGTATATTACACAATCATGCAACCCTGGCCAGCAGGGACAAAGCTGCATGTTACGTATCTTTAATAAGCACGTAGTCATCATGTAGGAACAACCCCAAGGTTTACATACTGTGTGGCTTACCCAAGAGGATTGAGCCATAGTTGCCGGTACATTTTACCCAAGCAAATTAAATTGAGTATCTCACTCCCCCCACTATTACCATGCTGTCATCTTGCTCTGCTTGTGAATTACCAAGTTGTACTCTGATCATGTTTAATTCCCAAGGCAAATTGTGTATGAATTTTGCTTTCTGCAGTAAGTGATGACTTTGAACATAATTATTAGACAAATCATTAGCTGTAACAGTATATTCCCTGGCATATTTTATAAATGCAGTGTCTGACCAATAATGTTTCTCAGATTACCTTTTCCCAAGAACATCTGGCACTTTGGGAGGGTGTAGCGCATGCATTTCCATCTTTCAGTCACTGCTTGTTGATGACTCTGCCCCTGTTTGTGCTGATGTGGAGTCTCTTGTTTCCCGTTATGCTTGTGGCTGTGCAACAGGAGATTTAGAGTGTCTGCAAAGTAGGCATCCACATTACCCATTGCAGGCTGACCCTCAGATACATATTACGGCTTACCCAAGAGGATCTGGAGCCATAACTGCAGGTATATTCTACCCAGGCAATTAGGCTGACCCTCAGGTAAATATTACGGCTTACCCAGGAGGATCTGGAGCCATAACTGCAGGTATATTCTGCCCAGGCAATTAGGCTGACCCTCGGGTAAATATTACAGGTTACCCAAGAGGATCTGGAGCCATAGCTGCAGGTATATTCTACCAAGCAATTAGGCTGACCCTCGGGTAAATATTACAGCTTACCCAAGAGGATCTGGAGCCATAACTGCAGGTATATTCTACCCAAGTAATTAGGCTGACCCTCAGGTAAATATTACAGCTTACCCAAGAGGATCTGGAGCCATAACTGCAGGTATATTCTACCCAATCAATTAGGTTGACCCTCAGGTAAATATTATAGGTTATTTTGGATGGTTGAGGGGCTGACTGGGCTGACCATTTGCACCCCAGTCTAAAATCCTGAGCATCAGAAGCTTTCTGAGTCTTGACATTTCAGCAAAGTTCCATTCAAAGTGGTTTTGAATAGTTCTACCATGATGAATGAAGTCTCCAGCTGCAAGAATGACGCCAATGCCACAGCTACCAACACCACTGGAAGCCATGCCTACCATCTTCACAGCTTGACAGGGCATGCCAAACCGTTGCAGGTGTTGCAAATTGGACCAAAGCCTAGTTTGGACAGCAGGATTAACTGGATAGCATGCGTGGAGTGAATCAAGAATTACTTTCAAACCCTTTATTGTGTCACGTTGAACACAAAATCGCAGACCATCATCGAACAGCAGTTCCTTCTTCTTGAAGTCTACAACAGCTAATCGCCAGTGGCAGCCAGACATATGCACTGGAATTATCATCAATTCAATGCCTTGCTGAGGGACAATGTTAATATGCTGCACAAGTTTCTGTTGTATGAATGTCTTGTCAGAGGCTCTCAACCACGACCAGACCTCCAATGGTAACACGACAGTTCCTTGCAGGCCCTGTTTGTTGACTTCCTCATTGAATTCGGTGAGGCAAATGTCAATTGTGAAATTGTCAATGTGCCTTTCAAGAGCGAGATAGGAAAAGGAGCACACATCAATGGCCTTAGAATGGTGTCGTAAAACAACTTCACTTGGAGCTTTGTGCCAGAGAACTGTCTGCAGTTTAGACACCTGTTTACTGCTCAGGCCATCATTCTTGCTGAGCCATTCTGCCTCAGCTGTGATATCTCTTCTCATGGGTGACAGGGAGCAGAACTTCTTGAGAGTCTGGATACCCCCTTCCGTGAAGCATCCAACACCACTGACATGAACAACACTGATTGGTGTCCCTTGATGTTCATGCCGGTCAAATAGCTGCTGTGCCCGGTCAACAACAGCCCCACAAGGGCGCTCACGTAACATGAAGGGATCTGAGACCAAAGAGCAGGAGCTACCTGACACATGCACATGCACATCTGCAATGGAGACTTTGCAGGACACAGGTGGGATAAGAAAACTGGCCAATTCAAGCCTCGACGAGCCTGGTTGCATACATTTTATCAGTTCCAGCTTTGCAAATGTTGGTGCCACAGCTTGAGGAAGGGAGGTAAAGTCAGGAGCTTCTGAATGGTCTTGACATGGAGGTGGTTTGTTTTGCTTGCAATCCCGCTGCTGTGTATCCAGCTGCTGTGTTTTCTGCGAATGTAGCCTTTGTCACTCGCTGTGAGGTTGTGGTGCTGTAGTATTGTGCTGCTCTTTTGTCTGCTGGCTGCATGCACTTTCTGGTCCAATCAAAACTGAGGGAGTCACTCCACCTTCACCACAAGTGAATGCCAGCAAGGTTTCATCATAAACTTCTTCCCATTTTGCATGGTCATACAAAAATGAAGGCTTAGATTCTTGATGGACCACAGAGCCAGTTTTTCCATTATACTCATATTTTAGGAAGTCCTCTCCAAAAGTCTGGGAAAGAAGCCAATCCATGAGAACAACCCACTTCTGTTCTTGTTCTGACCACACGGGTGCGTTTTGTTTGGTCCAGCCACAGCCTCTGAAGTGGAATATTTTCTTCCCTGTTGAAGAGAAGAGCAGTCATGGTATAGTATTGATATGTTTTATTTTTTATTGATTTTGATTGATATATAACTAGTCAAAGGAGAGTTAGACTGGTTTAAACAATGGGAAACTAAAAGAAAGTCAATGCTTACAGTTAAAATGGTAATATTGGATACCTGCATTGGTTCCTTTGACACCTTCACGTACTGAGTATCGCAACTGCAACAGGTGCTGGGCATACCAATGGGTAAGAATCTGGTCCACTGGGAAAATGAAAAGATATCACGGTCAAACTTGAACATCAAATATCAGTGTTTATACTATACAGTGACAAATATCTTCCTGGTAAAAAGACACCAAAATGCTTTTTACTTATTGCAGCTGCAAATCTAAGTGCACAAGGTAACACTAATTTTTACCAGTTATAACCGGCAATTTGAAAATGTATTAATTATATTACAATACTGTACTGTGTTGTTTTGATCAAACCACAGAGTTTACTCACAGGACTGGGCTACAGCTGTTGAATCGTAATTTGTTGCCCTGGAAAACAAGGAGCGATGCAGCTTGTGCGATGCCTCAAACCCTTGGTTAGAGTACTTGTTATATGAGCGAAACTGGCGAAGAAGCATTCCACTGTGATCAATGGTTAGATGACCATAATCACCAGAGCCAAGCTGGAGGCCAAATAATTTCCGGAGAAGAAATCCCCACTGTCTGCACTGAAAATAGAAGGTAAGCAAAAAACAATATTGGAATGATCATGTAAAAAGTATTTGTAATGACAGCGTGTGTGCTTTGTCACTTGGTGCATAATGTGCAGCTGATTCTAGCTTTAGCATCAGCTCTTAAAGTAAATTTGTTTGTATCATAGAAAAACTGGTTGAACTACAGTCACGTAGAAATACAGTTCTACAATACTGTAGTTATGTGTGAACAGACTGATTAGTTTACAGGCAGACATATAGATACTAGAAATACGATAATCGCAGATATCCCCTCGCTCAGTAGTGGGTTTTCGGAAAGCGGGATTCTTGTTTATTTTCGGTTCGGAGATTATTTAAAAATTTTTTTGCAAACCACGGCTGTGTAGCGACGTCACCAGTCGGCCGCTAAAAAAATCTTTTTCGCACGGCAGTCTGGTTTAGTTCAGACAACGTGCACAGTCTGCAATTTTCGTAGACACTAAGCTGAACTTCAAAATTCGCTGAGACAACATTTACACGCAACTACAGAATACTCCCGAGGCTTGAAAGCCAAGCAAAGTCGATCTTGGACACCGAATTTTTTTTTTTTTTTTTTTACTTTATAAGTTTAATACGCTTCTTCGAGTGTGACAAAATTTAGAGCCGTCAAAGCGAGTCGCTTGTTTACACGCTTTCGAAGTCTCGGGACCATGTGAATTTTGGCAGGTATTCAATTTTGAACACAACAACTTTTCAAACTGCGTTTGACGATTTTAAAATCTTTGACAGAAAAAAGAAATCAAGTCACTAAATAATACAAGGTCCGATTGTATTGAGCGAGCAAACCCGGTCACTAAATAATACAAAGTTCGATTGTGTTGAGCGAGTATCTTACGGGGTCCCGCTAGTAGACAATAATATACAATAGACTGTAATTGTTTAATTTGGAAAGCAGTGGCCGGATATTTTCTACTTTAATAGCCTTCAAAAAGCAAAAGCATTTTAACCCGGTTACATTTTATCCTTGAATACAGTGTGCCAACAAACGCGGCGACAAAACTTCACAGCATGTGTCAGACTGTCAGTGAAATTATGCAAATATGTCAGGAATCGGATGACACAATCTTGCACGAAGGCACTCTGAAATAGCTTTGAAAACTAGCGAAAAGATCACAGTATAATCCTACTTGACCTTCATCACAGTTCCCGGGGCATCAAACGACAAAATATACGGCAATTGTTGAAATACCATAATGATAACACGACCGTCATTTAACAAAAGCGTTGTACGTTAATTGATGTAAATTTTCAAAACTCACCGGTTCCTGAAAGCCATAGCTTTAGCTCTTTTCCAGCAAAGGAAACAAAACCCAAAACACCATTGTTTACGTCTTCAATGATTTCAAAGTACACTGTATAGAGCAGTCCTTATACAGTACGAAAATTCCACTTTCCATTGTATTGTGTGTCGTCATCTTGTCAAACTTGGATTCTGAAAACTACGTTCCTGTTATTGTAAAAGGTGAAATTTGCCACGATGATTGTTCGATTTCCACCAACTGTATTTTGCTATTTCTTTCTGAAGAAGTGTCTGCGTTTTAACACAGTACTGGCGTCTGGGATTGTGTTCAGGTCGACCAGTTGTGCCTTTAAGAATCCGTTTCACGGCTAGTAAGCTTGTTGCCTCCCATACACCGGCAAAATATCCGGGCAAATTACAGCCGTCCGTCGAACTGCTTGGCCTTGTATCTGCATCTTATTGTACAAAATCACTTCCGTTCGTACTCTTACAGCTACCGCATGTCACTAAGAAAATGGCGGTTTACAGTTAAGCTGCCGATGTAACCTCGCAGTGGTCGCTCGACGCGGATGGCCCTGGGGACGAGTCGTACCCCACACACACACGAACATTAAATTTCGAGATGGCGACACGCTTGGAGTCTTCAAATGATACGATTTTGCTGTATTAGCGTCGTGATTATTTCCCTCACTTCGTTCGGGGATAATAATATGTATATCAGATAACTAATGTATAGATATCGATTATAAAGCACTAAAACAAGCACAATAACTGGGGAAATCACAAAACCGTTAGGTAACCCATCTGTGTGTGTTGTTATATTTACCTCAAACTCATGGATGTCGATAAGCTCATCTTGATCCTCAGTGAAAACCGTCTCCCTCAAGGTCAGGGCAATTTTAGTCCAGTCACAAAAGACCTACAAAATTAAAATGCACATATTAGGGATGAACAGATAATTACCAATTACTGATAATCACCATCTGATTTTATGAAATTTCCTGAACAAAATATTTATTCTTTTGGGATGTCCTGATCTGAAGTTTAGAGTGTGGCATAATATTATATCAAATCCAGACAGACAGTCCAGACACAGTACTTAATTATACTACATATCATAGAATGATTATACAGTATGTAATACATATGTAATTTACAATATAATGAAACACAATCATCATAAACAATATTATACAAATACATAAAACGTATATGTATACCTTCTCAAACATTCTTATGTGGATCTTTGCAGCAAACCCTTGGGAAGAAGGAGGTAGCCTGGGCTTCTCTGAAGAACCCTTACTTCTCTTCTTCTTCCTCCTAGGCTGGTGTTCATCGGCCACATCTCTCAATCTCATGATTTCACTGAGTTGGATAAAGGTGCTCTTTGTGCTCTCTTTTTCTTTTTCCCAAAATTCCAAACAGTCCTCAAGGTGCTTCTTCAATGCTATGTGAATAACATTACAATATTAATGCAATATTTATGTCGCTCTGTTCACTCCTGGGCTTCTAGTGACACACACCAGTATCCAGAACATTTGATAGACCTTGCTCAGATGAAAGCTAGCAGAACTAGAGGTATTGATCACAATATTATTTTATTCTGACTCATTATTTTACTATGACTCAGTTGACACTCTAGCTGCAGTTTCACATAGTAATATCCAGGCAGTAATAAACAGTCATGTTGGTCACTGTGAAATATGCAAGAGGTACTTAGTTACCTACTTTTTGTATTTTGCAATTCCACCGTTTCAATCCTGGTCCCATAATTGCGTTGATATTTCCCCTCATCTAAGATCTGCAGGATGTACTAAAAAATAAAATAAAGAAATAGGAAACCCATGACAGTTACAAATTACATTGGATTGGATATGTTTGACCATCTTTGTTTACTTTTTATCCACATACTCATTTTATTGACAGATGAAATTTGTCTGTCATTTAATGTTAGTTTATTCCACATTGTTATATGTTTAACATTTTGTGCATGATTACATCTGTTAAGTTATATAGGATGTCTCATTGATCATAATTATTATTCACATAAAAATGCTTTATAGTCACATGTACTTATAGGAAAGATAGTTTGAAAAACTTACAAGTCTTCTTTCTTCACAGAATTGTCCATAGTTTAAGACTTCATCTTTGGCTGCTTTTGGACAACCTTCATAAAAAGCCACGACTTTCTCCATGGGCAGGGCCTTCAGCATAATGGACTTTGCATTGCGTAGGATTTCTCTCTCAGTAGAGCCTGTAATACACAATATTATTGTTTGATCACACATTATGAATTATGTACTTTCCAATAAACCTTGCCGGATACATCTAGTACATTATGTTATTTTTGTACCATGATATAAAAATTATTTCCATGATCACATGTTTTTACATCATAGCACCTCAATATAAAAATCGACTTCAAATCCTGCTTTATAAGGCCCTGTATCTTGCCCTTCAGTTATGTTCAACAAGACAATATTTGCATGCTGGACTTTGATAATGTATACTACATGTAACAGTGACTTGTGATCTAATAATTTTTTTATAGTTTTTGATGAGAAAATCATTTCAGTCTACCATGCATTAATTGTTGATGAGGCAAACTGCTCCTTTCAGTACAAAGAGTCAGCTGTAAGTAGTGAAATGTATAGCAGCTGCAGATCTGACACTTTCTGAATTGAAACTTTATCACCCTAACAAAGTTCTCCTGCACATTTTTTTCAAGGGATAGGATGGGGAATTAATATTGGCTGGTGCATGCATTATTGGGACTCCTTAGATATAGTGCCCTATCTTTTTCTACTACAAACTATATTTTTATCTATTTCAACTTACTTTCAGAGGTCATCAGATACACCAATATTTCTGACCAAGAACCAGATAGTGGCAATCAGACACCATGTTTTTGAAATAGGTCGCAAACTCATGAACGTTCAGTCCTTACATGCCTCATTTCCTGCGTATGGGGTGGACCTCCAGTCTGTTCTAGTATGGGCTATCAGGGAGCAGCGCCTGCTACAAGTCGACCAAACTGAGATGGAATTTAACATCAAATTAGATGGGAGGCCTCTTGGTGGTAATTAATATTTGAAAAGTTTTCTCTCACTATAAATTACAATATTACTTTAACTGTAATTTTCCTTGTTGCATGCATTATAATAAACACATTTGAATAGTAATCATGATCTAGGCAATCCAAGGTTGATGTCAACTCTCACTCCAAAGTGCATGATCAACTTCAATTTTCTCTTTCAATTTCTCACTATATATTATATATCATACAGTAAGGAAAACTTTGCTTTTGATACCTTGCTTATAATACAACAGATTAAACTATCAACTCTCACTACATCACTCATACATTTTCTTCTTAAAAGGTTGGGAGTGAAAGGGTTAATATGTTGCTCGATACAATTTTTATTAACAGGGAAAGACCAGGTATCTGTTGGGATTGTTCCCATAAACATCAACAAGAAGAGCTCACAAAGTGCCCTCTCAGTGTTCCCAATAGCAATTGCTAACTGCAAGGAGAAAAGGCAAGTCATTCATGCATGTACAGTATTTGTCTAATTGTATCAGTAAATTGTGACAATACCCACATAATTCACAAGTTTAATACTGTAAACATACATGTAAATGTACTAGTAAAAATAAGGTATTTTTTACCTTTTCCTACAGTATGTAATCAAAACATGCTTGTTCCTTGAAACCTACACTAATGTATTATAATATTAACATCACTTAACCAGTCAGATCCATTACCGCTCCTCCTCTGAATAGACCAACAATAATTAATGCCATGTTAGTACAGTGGAATCCTGATACTCCTTCAAGGGAAACGAAAATTGGTTTCAAGTTATCGGGAGTTCTAGTTATTGGGTATAACACTACAGTTTTTCATAGATCAAAGCGAAACAACTTTTGGTTTGTGCTTTAATCAGGAGGTTAAAATTTTTGAGGGTTCGAGATACAGGATTCCACTGTATAAATATTGTTCTGAGGTCAATATTTATCACATGATATCTGTAATCTTTTATATTATGTTTCTTTTTAGGGATAATTTAGTGCAAATCATCAAGCAGTTGAACATCCAAAAGAAAGCACTGAAAGAAACAGGCATCTGTGTTGATGGAAAGATGTACAAACTTAAATTTACAGGTGCAGAGTAAAAACATGAACATATATATATAGGTAACCAACCTAAAACCTTAATGTCAAGCACTAGTTGGGATGAATATTGCACATTCAAGTACTGTATAATATGCAGTTGATATTGTTTGATGTACTATAAATAATGTACTACTGCAAAACATTTGTGTTTTCCAGCAACACTTGATTATAAGGCCCTTCTGCTTCTTCTTGTGTCAAAAGAAGACCCAGAGTTAATCCTTGGAGGCAAGGGACTGGAGGTTTCTTTTTGTGCATTCTGTGATGCTATCAGGGTATAGAAACATTGATCACTCAAACCTTTGACTAAAGGGATTGTGATATCCCATATAATTTGTCATTCAAATTTTCCACACTGTAATTTAATTTTGTTCCATTGCCATGCAGGCCCGCAAGTGTCATGGCGTCGACTTGGATGAGACCTGTGTCAATTGCTTGAAGTCAAAAGCAAAACATAGGGAGGTGAGTATACATGCAGATACCGTACTACTATGCTGCAAAAAGTATTATGTATTGCGTGGTATCATAGTAAACACGTCGTCCTGTTTCTATTTACATGATGTTTTGTGTGCCTCGAAATTCCAGGTCCACTACCTTAAGGGATGATATTAAATTTCTTCTTGAAGAAGATCTTAACTGCATCAATCTGTGTTCCTTACACTGCGAGATGAGGAACACAGAGCAGTTAATTGGCTCACTGGGCTTGTTTTCCTACCAAGTCGGGAGTCTGAAAGACTTGAATGATTTGCTGTCTTGCTATGGTCCAGAGAATGCCCGTGGGTATGACCGTGTTACAGTGAAGGAAAAGCCTGGTCAACAGACAAGCATTGAAAAGAGGAACATCAGTTTTAGTTGGCTTTTTAAAACTAAGACTTAATACAGTCTACAGGGCCAAAATATTAAAAATGGCTAAATAAAGCAAAATTATAGTCTCTAAATAACAGCCATGCATCCATAAAATGAGAACGGATAATAATATTGTAACATGCTACATGTACATAAAATGCTAATAAATATAAATGTCAAGGCTGTGTGAACAAGAACAGCTTACCTCACTTCTGGACGTTTGAGTCAAATTTAGAAGTTGCTGCCAAGAGTTGTCTGGGAACGTTTCCCACAGTTTCAGGTACAGCAAGACCCAATCCGGCTGCCTAATGGACTGAACATAGTCATCCATCAATTCCTCTGAAATCAATGAGGTCATTGCTGCTTTCGCCACTCGTTTTTTAGCGACCAGGTCGATGATTTCTTTCATTATTTCCTCCGCCTCCTGCTTCTCCTCCTTAAGTCCAAATGCGATTGCACTGCCAAGAACAGATGGAATCACCTCACGGTGCTGGGCAGCGTAATCTTTGAGGCCTGGCAGAACATTTTGCACGATGGCAGAGACATTCCTTCTTCTCTGAACCGGCCCCATTTTCAGATCAGCCAAATACTCTGCAATCGTGGCTTGTTTGGGGAGATGGCTTGGACTTCCATCAGGACTGGATGGCGGCGTTTCTGGCATCACTGCTTTTGTGCCACCCAGCAGATGCAATTCTTCTATCTTAATTTGGTTTATAGACCAAACCATGGTTCCGAACGCAGAGGAGTCCACAAAGCTCGATTGCTTAATACTTCTCTGGCGAAGCAGCGCACCGCACATCCCGAACGTTGAGCAGACGTAAACATGCCGTTCACCCGGAGCTTTTCTGTTGCCTTTGTTTACTAGCCAATGTACAGGCAAGGGATCGTCATTTTCCTGCCTCAAGTCCTTGGCGGAAACTCGAAGGATTTCCTCAGGGAAACGACGGAAAAAATCACTCTCGACGACTTTTCTCGGCTCAGCACCGAAAACACTGTAATTGATAACATACCAGTACCTTGATGTGTCGAAGGAAGAGCCAAAAACCCAATGAACAGGCCACATCTGCCCGGACACAACCATTGTTCGGCCCGCGCAACCGTAGTTTACGCAGAAAAATCAAGCGCCTCACATTCAAAATCCCACCAAAAGAAATAACAGTGTAATATTAACCTCGGAAGGAGAACTTCATTAACCTTATTGACAGACCAACCAAGATGTGACATAATTTAATTATAAACCGCGTTTCCGCTTACACACCTTTATTAGATTATCAGTCGGTCCTAATTAGATCAAGTAATTTAATCCCGAAGCGACCTAAGTTCCTCATGATGTTGTCATCAAATACAGTCTAACCTTTGATAGTTTGTGTTCTCCAATATACTTTGCCACCTTTGAAGTTCCCAAGGCTAAGAATCATTTGGTTACAATCACCAAATACATTTTGCCCATCTGGAAAGAAAACATCCTTCAGGATGTTTATAATTTCAGTAGTATTGCATGTGAGTGTTCCACCACCTCTTGCCAAACGAAATGATAAGTGGCGGTGTTGCACTGAACTGTAGTGCATTCAACCAGCCAAAATGCTGCGGGTCTTCTCCGGTTTGTCAGAAGTAGGAATTGATGCAACAGATTTGCTCACCCGCTTCCTTTTCAAGCCTTCTGTCTTGCATAATTCCAGAAGTGCCTGTTTCTTTTCTTCTCTCTTTTTGTCATTTGTGGTGCTGGACTGAATTGGATTGCTGATACTTTCACCGTTTACAAATGCTCTCAATGCCAAAATGTCTCCCCTTTTCTGCAGGCCTAACTCCTTGTCGTCTGCTTGCTTTACAGCCAAAAGATCCATCTACAAAACATGAGCATGCATCGATCAATTCCAGCTGTTGAAGTGTCACTCACTCACTTACTCACTCACTCACTCACTCATTCACTCACTCTTGATTGAAAATGGAAATTCTGCACCAGACAGTGATGGTAGTACCGGTATGGTATTTTCTCAATGGCAATTGATCTTCTAAATGCATCCAAAACTGTTATCTAAAAACAGATGAGGTAGTTTACCTTTTCCTCTCTGAATCTGTCGACCACATCTTGAGTCACTGCCTGCTGTTCCGTTAGAGACTTGCAAACCTAGAAGCCGTTCGTTAAGAAAGGCCATCAGTTCAAACTGTACTTTCAAAATTTTTATACTCGAGCGTAGTTTATTACAGACACCCTAATCAGAGGCTTAATTAACTAATAATAGACAACTGAATACAAAGTGGCTTACATAAATGCAACATACCTTTTCAATCGTCCCGTCGGAGTTCACACTTCCAGACGCCATATTTTTGGACCATGTAGTAGACTTAAGCCCGTGAGCAAACGTAAGTAGCAACGTAAGTGGCAACATAAGTGGCACTATAATTGGCAAGAAGTTTAAAAAGTGGAGGTTCAATGTATGTCCCTTCCAGTGCTCCGTAGGTATTACCATCATGGACCATCATCTTTTCTAAGTACCAATATTTATTATTCTTTCATGTAGTCATGGACCCATTCATTATTTGAAAGAACGAAATTCTTATTCTTGATATTTTGTTCAAGTTATAAGAGGCAGGGAAAAATACAGATTTGGAGGAAAACTCTAAGATTCCATATAAGATTTTCCGGCAGCTCCTATAAGTGGTCATGCAGGCAACTTTAATATTGGAATTGGGGTTGCTGCTACAGGGCTTAGAAATCTGGGGATTGCCTTCATGTGGAAGAAAATCCACGAAGGTACATCGAGCTTAGTTGTGGATCCTTCCTCTGGAAGCTGCAGAACTTATTGTTTTTGTTCATATACCAACATTTTGCTCTGAATTGCCAACTGAAGTGGATTCCATTCCAATTAACCAATTTTAGAGTTTTGGGTGACAACATTTTTTTCTGTTTTAGATGGTGGAACTCATACCTGGAAGCAGAGTGTATGTGTACCAAGCCCAGATTGATGGGCATTACAGAGGACCTCAGCAACATCAAGAGCAAGGTACCTTCTGCTCTGTTTGTACACCCCATCAGAGCTGGTTGAAGCAGGGAATCTCACAGGCAAGAATAACAAGAAAGGCTTGGATCAGGAGGTGGTGGCTGCTATAACAGATAAGATTAATGCCCTAAATATTGATAATAAGAGCCTTTTAGCTTTACACTATTTATATCATTTTGTTTGCGATGTTGATTATAGTTACCATAACCATGCATGCATGCATGCTAGGCCAAACAAAAGATATATTGTAGTTCTAGTTACTTAACCGTCCCCAGATTTTTCTTTTCGACCCTGGAACATTTTTCTCACAAATCATAACATAGCATACATTGTGTGACTTTGTAGGAATGAATGAGTGCTTTAAATTAAAGGCTATATCCAGCTTTCTTAGAGTAAATTAAGGCATTGACATAAATAGCCATATGAGTTGCATTGTGATGACTACATGGTCATTATTGTCTTTTTCTTGTTGCAGGTTTTGCAATGCAAGGATTTCCTCAGGCAACAGTTGCATTAATCAAGTTGTCCCTAAGGAACAAAATAACCGCCCTGAGGGCATTGGTTTAATTGGGGATGGCTATATACTCCAGTTGAGCAAAAAGGGTTTCATCCGACTCTGCATTTTATAGCCAGGAAACTTAATTTGGCTGTTCTTCTACCATAATTTAAAGAGTTTGATTAAAAAGATATTATATATTGCAAACCAAAATATGTAAAGTATGTTTCTGGTGTATGTTATAGTAAACAATTCCCTGTAATGTAAGTAAAATTATATTTATGTATATGTCTTTCAAAAGGGCAGCTAGGACTATGCCCTAGTTTAGTGCAGACACACTGGGGATTATTGCTCGCGGGGGCCTGGGGCCCAAGCGAGCTTAAAAACGCAAATTTTTATTTTTTATTTTTTCCTTTTTGTCGGTCGAGAATGGGCACGCGGTGATTGGTTCATATTATCACGTGCTGGGCGATGACGTAATTGACTTCGCTAAACAACTCGAGATGTGGCCAGTGAATTGCTCGTTACTTGTGTGTAAAAGTTAACTGCATCCCATCCAAACTCAACACCATTTGGCTCTGTGGAATATGCACGGATAAACTGGATTTTCGGGAACGATTTTGGCTCGCGTTCACCGCGGAAGCTTTGAGAATAGCCGTAAACAAATATTTAATGGATACCGCTGTCGCCGACAAATATTTAGTCCCGACGAAACTTTCTGTGGCGACACGAAATACTTTTGGGAAGATAACAGGGCGAAAACAGAAACCAAAGCTACGGTGAGCTTTAGCCGTAAACAGTGACGCTTTATGCTTTACTCTGTACATGACATCTGTTGCCTCATAAAATTCTTCTGCGTATCGTACATTGCCTGTTGAAGTGTTTCTTTTATTCGATCATGTGGCCTTTGTTTTGCAATGGTCATTGAATACCAGAAATGAAAAATACCGCGAAATAATTCTGAGGATTGAGTTTGCAGTCACAAATGGACTGAACACACTGAACAAAACCGCACTGATATTGTAAACATCTCTCGTGTGACATTCCTCGCTTTCAATTTTTATTTGTTACAGAGCACGAATACTCGAAAGCCTGATAGAAAAAACGTATTGAGTTAATAAAAGAAAACACGTAAGTAGTGAAGCGAAAAAGTTAACTGCATCCCATTCAAACTCAACGCCATTTGGCTCTGTGGAATGCGCACGGATAAACTGGATTTTAGGAAAAGATTTTGGCTCGCGTTCACTGCAGAAGCTTTGAGAACAGCCGTAAACAAATGTTTGATGGATACCGCTTGGGGATTGCAAATATCTCTGTCGCCGATAAGTATTTAGTCCCGACGAAACGTTCTGTGGCGACACGAAATACTTTTGGGAAGATAACAGGGCCAAAACAGAAACCAAAGCTACGGTGAGCTTTAGCCGTAAAACAATGACGCTTTATGCTTTACTCTGTACATGACATCAGTTGCCTCATAAAATTCTTCTGCGTATCGTACATTGCCTGTTGAAGTGTTTCTTTCATTCGATCATGTAGCCTTTGTTTCGCAATGGTCATTAAATACCAGAAATGAAAAATACAGCGAAATAATTCTGAGGATTGAGTTTGCAGTCACAAATGGACTGAACACACTGTGAACAAAACCGCAATAATATATTAAACATCTCTCGTATGACATTCCTCGCTTTCAATTTCATATTTGTTACAGAGCACGAATACTCGAAAGCCTGATAGAAGAAACGTATTGAGTTAATAAAAGAAAACACATAAGTATTGAAGCGAAGGCTGGATTAATCGTGGCCTCTGATTAGAAATAAGAGTCAAGGTCAAACTGTCATAATCGATTGTGCATAAAAAGATATGTCACGCATTCTCAAGATGCAGGGTCGCTCAACCTTTAAGAAGCAAGTGTATGAGTGTTGTAATAATAATTTTTAGTTTAATCAAGGTGTCAAAAGCCAAGTTCTCTATACTGTGATATTTTTATGGTGAGAAATTGGAAGTCTCTTGGGAGTTCCGCTCTTGTCCCCTACTTTCCATTTTATATTCTGGTCTCGACCCAACTCACGCCGCGAGCTCACTGGCAAGGCCAGTCTAGTATAGAATATGTACCTCAAATGTACATCCTTCATTATAGGTACATTTTAGGTATACCCCATGAACTTTTGTAGATATTACCCCAAATATACCTCCTTCATTGTAAGGTATGTTTTAGATATACCCCATTTGAACTTTTATGGATATTATGGAATGTACCCCAAATATACCTCCTTCATTACAGGTACTTTTCAGGTATACCCCATTTGTACCTGTACCCCAGTACTTGACATGTGCTTGAGGTACATGTGAGGTATACCTGAAATGTATCCAAAAGGTTCCAAAACTTAGCTACTTTGGGTATACCCTAAATGTACCTCTTGAGGTACATTTTGGGTATACTTTGGGTACATATGAAGTGTACCCAAATGTGCCTAGATTTGGTAAGGGTTGTCGCAACATAACAGCAGGACCTAATGAATCCTTCTTAGTTTTTATCCAGGAAGGCATTTCTCCTATTAGGTGTTCACAGTATTTCAGTTTGTCATTTTGCCAGTCACATTCAGGCTGAAGTGTTTCTTGCATAGTATTATTATTGTTGACAAAAGACCCAGGCACAAGGTCTGCTAAAACCATCCACTCTTCACGGTGTCGAAGTTCCTGTGTATAGGACTCAGTTTCTGGTTGTTCTTCTGACTGAGTTTGTATGTTTTGTAATTTTTCATACCAGTCTAGAACATACTGCTTGGCATATGGTGTACCTAGGAATTCTTTCCAATTGTTTATGTATACATCATCAGTGCCTTCTTGATCACCCCAGGCATTTTTTTGTGTTGTGTGCCACGGTTTGTACCTAAGCAACTGATTCTTGCAATAAAGTCCAAAAGTTTGGCCATTTTTGTTTGGAGAATATGCAGGATAGACTCTTGGAACCATATTTTCAGGCTGACTTGATAGTTTATTGTTGACAATTTTGTATGTCGTGACAAAATGAATGGAATTTAAAGCCATTATTTCAGGGACTACGTTGGCATACTTTTCACGCTGAGCATTGGTATCAAGTAGCGAGTCATTTGTTGCATCATCCCCATCTGGTATCTTAGGTTTGATTCTACGTGAACCATTCAGACTGATAGGTACTACATTGAATGACGAGCTCACTAGTTTCAGTGACATGCATGGTCTCTTGTGCAGAAAAGTCACGTTGCCCAAGTGATTTCATGATTACCTTTTTTATCAGTTTTGTTGGGTTGCTACTGTTGTTACAATTACGAACAATGGAATTAAATGCAAGCTTCATTACAGGTGACTTTGGTTCACCTTTGCATGCATATTTTGCAAGGTATTCCACACACGCATGATAATCAACTACCACTTGAATATCACAGTTTGCTCTCCAGCTTTGCAGCTGCAGACGCTGGTGATTATTGAGCCTCGCATCATTTCTCTTTGTTATCACCTTTGCTTTGTATTGTGTATTTCCATCCTTTGTATGAATGGGTTCAAATTCCAGCCTTGTTGTGGGACAAAGTTCAAATGGAAACTTAAACCTGCATTTGAGTTCAGTTTCATTCTGTTTCTTTCTAAGACAATAGTTTGTACTACAGCGGGTGTGCCTTTGCACTGTATTCAACAAATCAACATAATCATCATGAAAGTCTTGAGGATCTAGTATGTCTTTGTGACGTCTTTAACAGGGATGAATCAAGGGTTTTTCCCAGGCTCCATTATCAGGTGGGTTTGGATTATATGTAGACAATAACCAGTCAACATACTAACAGACTTCTTTGGAAGCGTCTTTTCCCTCAAGAATCTCTTGATTGAGTTTTGGTATACTTGTTTGATCAGCTTTAGCAATGGACATCTCAGCTAAGTAGCCTCTGAGAGCTGTTTCAGATAATTTGCATAACCCTGGATTATTCTCAAGTTTTGCTACACCATGACAATGTATACATCCCCTGGCTTGATACTCAAATCTGTACCAATGCCACTTGGCACCCACTGAATTGTACAACCAGTATTTAATGAAACTTTCTAATCGTTGTGTGAAGAACCAGTTTGTAATATAAGGATTGTTAATTACATTCTGGCGTTTGTTGTTGGCTGAACTACCACCAACTGAACTACAATCATGGTCAAAATTGTTGGGACGATTTCAAGTTTACCCCCTCCTCCCCCATTCAATGTTGGGTAGTCGAGCATGGTTTGGCTCATAGCTGCACCACGGGCCAACATTGAATGGAGGGGGAGGGACTTGAAAACAAGAAATATGAGACCCCCATTGGTTTTACGGATTTACATTGTGCTCCGGATGTGCGTAAGAGGAGCGTCCCAACGACTTTTGACCATGATTGTAGTACCAAACAGTGCATGAAGTTCAGGCCAATGCATATCTGCAGATAAGAATGTGAAAAAGAATGTTGGAGCTCCAGCATGGGAAATTATTGCTTTTAAATCTTTAGCTTTGTGCCAATAGGCATTAGAACCAGTAATGTTACCAAGATAGCGTGATATCTTTGATATGAACACCTTTGTGTTATTATTAGCAGCCATCTGACGCAGTTCTTCAGGAGTCAAATGTGCTTCTACTGGGTTTTGTTTCAGGAACATGCCTGTTTGTTGTAGAATACGTTTCCTCTGTATCATATTCAATGCCCAGTAAGCAAACCTAGGGTGTGAAGCAAAGCGATATAGCCATTTTCCATTTTTGTTTTCTCCGAATTTCAGAAGGTGCTTCACTCTTTCTCCAAGTGGTATATCTCGGCGTAATGACGGATTGGTAGGATCACCTTTACCATCTGGAAACAACGTTGGGAAAGCCAGGAAAGGAGTGAGATACTCATTTATGGGTTCATTATCTGTTGGCCAAGGCATTGTACGAGCCTGCTGAGAGAGTTGTTGCTGAATAGCATCCATTTCTTGGGGTTGACATTCAGGAATGGGGAGAAAACTACTCATTTCTGTGCCTTCATTATAAACAATGTCATATTCATTTTGAAGACCCAAATCTGGTTCACTAGTGGTATCCTCACCACAATCTTCTGTTTCAACTGAGGGAAGACCACACGGAACACCATCTTCTGGTAAAGAATTTAAACAGTCTTGGTTCATGTTTATGTCCCTGTAGTGTGGGTTATTGGTCATGAGCCACTGCAGTGCATCAGCTACATTGTGCCTCCGGACTCTCACATCTTTAAAACTGTTGTCTTTTCCTTTCATTTTAACAACAACAACAACAACAGATATATCCTTAGAGTATCTGGGCAGAGAATGTGCTAATTCACCTATATTTTGAGGCAAATTGATACAATGACCTGAATAGCCTCTTTGTCCACCAGGTTTTATGTAAACACACATGACAGGGAGTGCACGTGCGATAAGCATTTCTTCTACTTGCGTTAAACCCTGCAGTTGTAAAGGCACTAATGATGGAACCATGTCATTCTCCGTAGAAAACTTCTTTGGTTGTTGTTTATCTCTCATGCACCTTTGTCACTGGTACTGATCGACCCTCCTTGGGTTGGATTTCAGTGGCCATGCTTCAAAGCAGACAGTGCACTGGCAAACTGAATACTCATTTGACTTATGGAAAACGTTAATGTCATTTTGTGCCTGTTTTGTTCATGAACTGGACCCGCAGGAACTGCTTCGGACTTTCTATAACAGGCTTTCCTATTTGGAACAGTAGCATATTTGTCTCTATTCTTGCTTGTCAACAGTTACGTTGTTATCATTCTCTCTCCTATGTGCACATTTGCTTGCCCTTTCATTAGCTGTTTCTGTATATTTGACTCTTGTCGCGCTGTCTTTGCTTAAGAAGTCTATAGTGTCTTTTTTATTGGTTTCTACTACCTTTCTCTTTAAGCATTTGAGTTTATTTTTATGCTGACTATTTCTGTCGGTCAATGTCGAAACATAGTGCAATTCATTTATATATCCAATAAATATTGTCTTTCGTCCTTCCTGATCAGCAACAGGAGTTATGATTGTCTGATTATCAGAGCAGGGAACTTGGGTGCTTGAGTAAACGGTTTGTTCTGCTATTCTACAGCATGACCTTATTGCATTTTTGGAAGTTTCTCAGTCTCTGCGGTTATGTGCCATTTTGCTGAACGACAAATTCGTTGAATTTTGCAGTGATTCGGCCATTTTACTAGGTGCGACAGGAATACGCAGAAAATTGACCAAAGTTGCCTAAATCGAACGTGTTTTAGAGCCATTTTAGCAAAGCTGAGTTTTGGAAAATAACAAAATGGTTTTGTACGCGTTTAGAGTACACGCGGGAAAGCAGCAATAAAGGTGTAAATAAAGGCTACTTGAAAGGCATAGTTCATAGTTAGGCAAAAAAGGTATGGTTCACACAGTAAAAGAGTATTGTTCTTGTTCGGAAAAGGCCGCGACAAGACTGCATTGAAAATCATTGATCTTACTTTCCTAGTATTGGGGTGGGTGCAACAGACGCTAGAAGCAGTATTCGTCTGCCTTGTGCCGTAAAAACGAGCACGGTGGCCCCCTGTTTTTATTGCATCATTGTGACCCATTTGGGTTCATGTAGAATTGTGCCAAGTTTCATTACAAATCTATGGCAGATTCTTTTTCTAGGGAATCACCTTAAACTAAACAAATTACACAACACTGCACGACCATTACATAATCAGATAAGCATTATTTTCACTTATGATAGTAAACCTCTCTGATGCAAACCTTAGTCCAAGAGCTGTTTTAGTAAAGCTATTAAGCGAAGTAATAAGAAAATCACATTCGGAAAGAATGAAATTATCGAGCATAATCCCCAGCATCCCACGGTATGAAGCTTTTGAAGTTGCAATGCGTTCAATCTTAACTGGCAGAGTTACCAGCTTTCCTTTGTACTTTTTCTGGCCGTAACTCTTCACGTGTTTGACATCACTCACTAAAAACCACTTGACATCCTTCGCAGATACCTTTGAGCTGGCTGCAATTATGACATTTTGCAGTGCTTTAACACGTGCAAAGAAATCTAGCATTTTTGCTGTATCGGCTAATCTTATGTTTATTCCTATTTTAATGGTTTCAGGTGTGAAACCTAAGAATCTCCTGGCATTGGACAGTCGAGATTCTAATTCTGGTTTTTTGAGGAACAAGAAGTTGAAGGCACACCCAATTGGTGAGTACCTGTTTCCCCTGAATTTAAATCCAAGTTGTTCAGCTGCATGGGCGAGGAATTTGTTGTTTTGAAGATCTGGTGCGAAATACCAAACACTGGTAATTATTTCTGTTGGCGAGGTTAAAAAAGTGCGCAAGTCTTCGTGTTTTAGCCAATTCAGAAAGGTGGAAGAGTTTACCGGGAGCCTTTGAACATCATTTGTGACTTTCTCGTGATTTCCAATTCCCCAGTAGTGGCGTCGAGTTTGCATTCCTTGAAAGTTGGCGATGGACGCATTCCACATAATGTTATGTGGCTGCAAGAACTTATCGATAGAGGCGCTTGTGTTCCAGTGAATAAGAAACGCTCTCTGAGTTAAGACTGCCATGAAGAACACTGACGCAATGGCTTCCATCCGATCACCATATGTACCGCAGCCATGACCAACACCACCACAGTGATAAATCAGAAATCTTGGCGGTCTGCGGGAGTGCAGAATGTCGTCGTGCAGTTTCTTGTATCTTTCCTGCCATCCTAATGGACACTGGCGCAATGCTTGATTTTCTCGGTACCGAT
This sequence comes from Plumapathes pennacea, assembly GCA_964036295.1. Lineage (NCBI taxonomy): Eukaryota > Metazoa > Cnidaria > Anthozoa > Antipatharia > Myriopathidae > Plumapathes > Plumapathes pennacea. The sequence continues at coordinate 23,160,112 of OZ038463.1, read as the reverse complement.
TTCTTTTTCTTCTATTTGTCAAAATATTCAAAATTTTCTGCATCTTTCTACCTTGTTCCAAGTCTTGGGTTTGGGAAGAAGATCGTGTATTTGGCGATATTATGATTGGTGTCACCTTCAGCGGTATTCGTTTTGTTGCATATGATACACTTGTTCCTAAAAATGAACAAACAAAAAAGGAACAAGGAAACCTTTACGTTTGATAAAGTGTCACTGGGTGAAATCTATTCTTGCTATGTATTCACATTTATTTTCATTTTTATTTTGATTGAATTTTGTGTAATATAAATATATGACTTATATTTGAGATTTGCGTTCTACTTTTGATACTGAAATGAAAGGTAAGTGTTTTGTTTATTACTTGATCTTTCAACCAAACACATTATGAATGGGGTTCAGCAATAATTTGATACTGTACGTATGGACGTCTTTTTTCTCTGTTGTAAAGATGCAGGTTGTTAGGAAAACGACAGGAAGTTAAAAAATATGCCAATGTATACGTGTTCTTCCAATATCCAGAAAACGGAATGAAGCCGCAAGGAATATATGTATGTTTAAAGTAAAGTAAACTATCGTTATTTATACACGGTAAGTAATTCAGCAGAGCTGGTGGGGCCGTGTTTTAAACTCAACGTAATTCTGTTAAAAATCCCAACTGGTCGAAGGCAAACCAGTTGGCTATTTACATAACGTGGCTGAGGATTTGAACGCGGGGCTGCCGTGTTACAAATTCAGCTAGTGTTCAGATCGGGACTTGAACCTGGGACCTCCGGATTTCAGGTCCGGCGCCGTAACCACTCGGCCACGCCGCCTGCTTTTAAAACGTGTTTCGAACGTGTTAGTTTGTTTTTTGACCCGAGCCTTTACACAATTTTAAATTACTGCCTTTTCTGTACCTGTTATTATTACCATTAGTTTGTTTTTATGCGGAGCTTAGGGGCCCAACATATAATTGTTTTCACCCGAGAGCCAAAAGCTTAGGTATCATGGCAATTGGTAAAATACATCACCCCTCTAGGATTTTGAAATTTGTTTGACGTGCAAGCAAAAATAATACAATTGCAATGTTCACCGCAAGCGGTGTTGAAGGCCTTATTTTCTTGGCTGAGTTTCAAGTATGTAAGGTAAGATTTTTGTTGACATCTACTTGCGCTCTTGCTGTTTTTGTTCAATTATATTTACTTTCGCATTCTTCCAGTTGTGTACAGTTTTCTTATTGCTAGTGAAAACTAAGCGAAGCAAAGCAAACATAATCAAACGATACCATTGCATTTCGACAAGTTAAAGTCGCTACCAGGCTGTCACGGGTTTTCAACTTTAACATACGCTTGTTAAACAACCGTGAATTGAGACCCTGGTGATAATAGCTCTAAGTTACAACAAGTCGACTGGAAATTAAGAAAGTCTGACATAAGAAGTGCATTTTAGAAGAAGAAAAACAGAAAAGTAATGAAGCGCAGGCTAGATTAATCGTAGCCTGTGATTATAGAAACAAATACTCGAAGTCAAACTGTCAAAATCAATTATGCATGACATGAGATAAGTCACGCATTACTGTTTTCTTAGCTGGCCGACGTTTTTCCCAAAAACAGGTATGTAAAGCTTATGTCCTATCCTGACCTTCAGTTGTGAATCCACAATTCACACATTTGTTGCTGCCACTGCTCGCGTACACTACTTTGCCAAACTTGGTCTTTAAGGAATTTCGTCTTCCTAATGAACGAAAATATAAGACAAATTAAAAAGTATATATACATTGGTTGCTTCAACTTAAAGAGTCGTTTTTGATCATGCTTTGTGCCGTTGTGTTATTACCTTTTACTCGAGGACATGCGTGATATTTAGGGTGCATTTATTTGGACTATTCGTTCTATTCCTATTCCAGAATAGGAATAACAGAATACACAGAATACACAGAATACTAGTTCCCAAAAAGAAAAACAGATTTAGGCCGTTCCGAAAACAGAATAGCTGACGTAACAAAATAAAGACAAACAAATACCAAAAGAACACGATTAACGGCTACTCTGTCCATTCCGAATATACCGCTATTCCGTCAATTTTGCTGTCGAGAGCAGAATGTACGGAATACTATTCCGTTCATTCCGGAATCAGAATAGGTCCCAGAAAAGCACGATTACTGTCTATTCCGGAACTCGCTCATTGCACGGTGCCACCATCTTGGATTCAAAGCGAGGGTAGCCTGGCACTAAACTTTCCAGACACGAAACAAGAGTGTGTTATCGCTCTAAAGCACCACGGCGTCCTCAGAGGAGATGCACATGTTTTATTTGGAGAGTTGCATGCACAAATCTCCAAAGAAACACTCTTAGTTTTGCCAGGTTAGCCTCGTTTTGAAGCTTGTGCAAGTTTCCGTGCAAAGAGCCCATAGACGGAATAGTCCCAAAAGAGCGCATCCTTAGTATATGTATCTTACAACAGCTGGCGTATTCTACTCTAAATCTGGCAGAATTGTGCGACACATCCAGGTCTTTTTTGGGACGCCGGGGCTAAATTTGAAAGCTACTCAAACCGCGTGTTAAACAATAAGAAAATGGCCGAGAAACGCCAAAGTGACCCTGTAGTTTGCTCGTTTACGGGCAACCCGTACTTTGTAGCAATTGTGCAGCACATGGTTTATTTACTAGAAATAATCTCTTGACACTCTTGATCTCCTTGCATTCCTCTAAGTCTAATTCTGGCCATTTCACTTAGATCTTGTATGAAAAACCGTATTTGACGCATTTTGAGAGGGAAAATCTCTTGAACGATTTCTTCGACTTTAAACTAACGCGGGGAAATGCTGTGCAGACACAAGTTTCCTTGAGCCGGGATACAGAAACATCTCCCAATCGTCAGTTCTAACATAAAGTTCTCCTTTTCATGCTGAGGAAAGCTGCGAAATGAATTATGAATGGTACTAACATTTTGTTACCATCATTCTACATTTTATTGAAGCTCTCGGTTAGTAGATAGTTTTATTTTGTTTTATTTTATTTTGTAGGGGAAGTGTATAGACAACTTAATGCGAGGCTTTCTTTAGTTAATTTAGTGCTCTTGTGAAGACACTGTACGGTCTTTATTACTATTCAATCCTTTCTTCAAATTCCGTGTTGCGCGTGCGAATCATGAATGCTGCCATAGAACCATATAGCTGATATTATATGGCCGTACAGAGACACAAGTTTTATTTTTGAGTGCTACTCATCTATTTTACAAATGAGATAAGCGAACTAACTTTCTGTTTGCCGCTCGCTTCGTATCATATCACATTGCCATGGTTAATTGGAGCATTACTTTTAAATGCATGCTCAAACGTCGCGAACAATGTTAGATCAATATTATACTCGACAATTGCATGTCCTCTCCATGTCTCTGTCAAGCTTATTTAGACATTTCTATCGCAAAGGTGATATGGCAACAACGTAAGCTATGGTCCTATTATTCTTATCTACAAGGTCAGAATGTTGGCAGATGCCAAATAAATATTTAGAAAATATTACTACGGAGTGTTCTTTGTGTATAAAGTCACGAGACGAAAGGACTGCTGCAAATCGTGGGCCGACATTGCACGACTGATTCCTGAACACAAACGCTTTAAGTTATTGCGACTAACGAGGTCCCCGTAGTAATCATAATATTTGTGATTGTTATGTGAAGATTTGGCGCGAAAAGAAATTTCGGGTCGATTCGATACGATTGCACGTCATCGCAATTGGAGGAAGAAAGATGTTTAGATCGTTTGTCACACACTGAAACACTCGTACAGTGTACATAGTCAGTTACACTTCGGATCAGTGATACGTATGAATAACATTATCGGCATACTGCTTTTGGATAAAATACATAAGCTTTTAGGTTACCTGGGGTTACTGCACATTACGGAACTCTAAAATATAACAGCCGAAGAGGTATGAGTCGTTCTTTTCCTTATCTTCATATTCATCAAAGACATCAATCACGCCATCTCCATGACTAAGCAAGCATGTCTGAAATCTTCGGCATTTCCCTTTGAAAGGGAAATTTGCTGTTCAAAAAAGTACATCTAATACTGTTCATGAAAGCACAAGGATGATTGGCGCAAGGCCGCCATAACATTAAACTGGCAAATTACCATTTTTTAAGTGCCCCACCGGCCAATATTCGTTTGTGCTTCTCCTCCATGTATGACTTTGATATTGGTGCAAAGGCGTGCACGATCATGGAACGCTTCAATTTTTCCAACTGGATAATGTCAGAGACCGATGGTGATGATAGCTAAGCACCTGTTTTTGGCAGTGTTTCCTTTGAGGACAGGTTCACCGATTCAAGTTTAGCTTTCCATAACTTGCCTTATCTACTGTTTTCTGGTGTTTTGGTTAGTCGATCTATTTCAGTAAAAGGTATTTTATATCTTCAGGTAATGTTGGTGATGCTAACAATTGAGCATTGTCTCCTTACCGCTAGTGTTCAATCCTGTAGGATACCACTGGTAGAGCACAATACATAACGTCAAAATAAGGACACCAACTGCGAGGAACTTCTTCTTTGTATAACAAGGATTCATCTCCACGGGCCTTTGCGCCGAAACAACAGTATAATCTGCTAAATGTTGATGACTTTTATGGAACGAGTTGCACGGACGTGGTTTTGATTTTAAGCGTGGCATTCCGCCTCAGCACTTCTACCGTTCTGTCATATCTGTCCGAAGCAAGTATTTTTAATCACGAGGTTCGTGATGCATTGGTGTAAATTATCATCTTGATATTCAGTGCTCGTTAACGGCAATATCACTCTTGATATTCACAAGCAACAGCCAAGATGATCAGAGAAGGCCGAGGCCCTTAGTAATAGGAGACCCAAATGTTCGCATAGTTAAGGTGTGTGACAAAATAGTTGCTGTGCCAAAACCAACGTGCGCGTTCAAAGACCACCGAACAGTAGAATACTCGAATTGGTTCGGAAACTACTGGCACGTGGAAAGTCAATATCCAATCCCAATGTATGACCAATTTGACGGATGTGGCAAGACTGTACTTATTTGCGTGCGGCTGGGAAATGAAATCATACTCACCACGTGACAAAACAATCTATTACTGTTTTGTTACCGCCTTCCAAGAGTTAAACGAAAAGTAAAAAACGTCTAAACGCATTGGGTAAGCACACATATATTTTGCAGAAGCTCATTCACATTGAGTCAGGGAATCGTGGAGCAACCATATCAGTTCGTGAGTTGGGTTTTGTTTATCTCCATATGGGGTGATATAACATCACGCATATTACAGTTTCAGGACAATTACAGAAATAATGCAGAAAAGTCCACCGTCTCCAATAATCAAAGCAGCGATGCCGCTGTAAGGTCGGCTCTCTTTTTGATTGGCAGACTTTGGTTGTGGTCTAGTTCGTACAACAGGTTTAGGAGGACATGTGAATGGGGAGGCGAGCCGAGAAGAACAAGGTCTCTTGCCAGACTTCGAGTGAACAACAAGCCGCTCGGACAAATACAAGGGCCCGTTGCGCAGGCAAGGAGCGGTCATTCTTGCGCTTTAGGAGTGCTTTCCTTTGCTCAACGTTTTAAAATTTGGTTGTCCGATACATACTTGTTTGGACTTCAAAAACCTCCAGACACAATAAAGTCAGTTTCAATTATTAAAATACGCATCCGTTTCGGCAAAGGTATATGTGTCTACTGCTCTAAAGTAGGGATTGCCTTGGGTGAATATAGTAGTAAAGTGATGTCACAAAAAATATCTGAAATATGGATTTTAAACCATTCTTTGGAATGCCCTGTCTAAAAAGAGGTCACACAAAAAATTAGCTCTTTGGTGCATTAAGCAGCTGAGATGTGGGCTATTGCGGTTCAAATTGCTCAATACTAAACCCTCTTATTTGGTGTTGGTTCCTTTGATTTAGAACTGATGCTAAATAAGAGAGTTCAGTATGGAGCTATCTAGTTGCTGTCAGTAGGGCTAGCGATTTGAAACTTTGCACACGTTTGTGCAGTAGCTGTGTATGCTTAGAGATTCGAATGGAAAATTTTGCAAAATATCGACGTCACGCTTTACCACCACAGTACTGGGAAACCCAACACGCTTGCACTCAATCATGCGTAACATGCATATTTAATGAGGCAATCGGCTCCACACTCTCAGAGTCTGATTTAAATAATTGCTCTTTAAACTTCAACGTGGCCTAATCCTCTCAAATCAAAGCGAACATTGGCAGGACATATTCTAAAGTGCACAAACCTTGCCCGCTTTACCGGCGTTCAAATCATTTTGAGCGGCGTATCTTCCTTCCAAGCGGTATACATATTCACGAGTATCATTAACTCGGATTTCAAATGACGACGAACACAAAATGTTTTCTCAAGAGTGAAGTTTAGTATAGTCACATGAATGACCTGTTATAGAAGGTTCACAGGTAGTCCGATCGGTAATCCGATGAAACAGATAACTATTAACCGGATGATTGAATACGTACAAGAATGTGTTGTTTTCTTGCATAGTTCGTTCGAGCGAACTCTTGATATTTGTAACTCGTTATCAACGAAGAACACCAAAGTAACCTTTCGTTCAAGGGCTTCGGCATACACAATATACTTCAAGTCTTGTGGTAAGTTAGGCTCTGGTCGCACTTGTAATTTTAACGACATTAATATCGGCATTTGCATCATTTGAAGTGCAAACGGCGCTTGCCACCAAAAACATATGTTAGCACATTGCTACCAAACATTGAAGAAGCCGTCATATTGCTCTCGATGCTGAATTATTATCGACTAAGCTTCCGGACCGGGCCCTTATCCAGGCCAATTTAAAGATATATTGTAAACAACTCAATCGCGCACGTCCGCTGCATAATGATTGTCGATAGAGATGAACGACGGGTTCTTGTGTACGGTCAACCGACTGAAACATTGACACAAAATGATAACTGTACGATCGATATACAGCACGTACCGTTCGGCCGGTATGAAATGTTGTTTTCACACAGTTTATCAGGAAATCGGCCGATGCTTGAAACACTCCAGGTATCGGCCAAGAACAAGTATAAACCTTTGGACTGTCTTCCGCATTCATACTTTCACCAAAAACTGTGATTCAAAGGCCATAAAATTCCGTGCCTTTAATGTTCATCGATCTCTTGAAATCTATTTCTTTGAAACTTGTTAAAGCGAGAAAACTTGTTATTTTTATTTTTGTGCACTTTTTGGGACAGCAATATAACAGCACTATAAATCCTGGCACAAACTAGGAGCTATCATTCAAATCCACTTCACTATCTTCGATCGCTTTTTATCGTGTGTGAAAGGCACTATGCACTAAATATCAAGATCTCAAGATTTACACTTCTTTATTCAATCACTTTGGTAGTCTGCTCGCAGCCGTTTTTGTGGTCGCAACACCTTGTGCCCCTCCTCCTCATACAAGGTGTTGCGACCACAAAAACGGCTGCGAGCAGACTTATCACTTTGGGGTATTGGTTTGATCTGATTGATTGCAATTAATATGACCACCCGTTATTTATATTTCTGCGTAAAGTTAGGTCGCCTTACTATTTACGGCCAGTAAACTATACTTGTATTTAGTCAGCTAGAGTGTATAATCCGCGTTTACATTCTCTCAACGCACTTCCACCCGCAAATATGGTTTTAACTTGAAATAACTTTTCGGCCAAAACTTGTAAATGTTTGAAAGTTGTATAATCCGTGCAGTGCGTGTGTAAAACATGAGTAGGTGATATTGCAGGGCACAAGTAGAAACAACAGGAAAATATTGGTCTTTACAGGAAACGTTAACTCCCATCTCTGAGCTCCCGTGTAATGCTCGTAGGGCCTGTATACATTAGCCGGGCTGGCCTGGTTCTCATGTAACCACGCAATTGTTTTTTGGTGTGTTTCACAGCCATACCGGTTCTCGGCAAATCTGGCCAGCCCGCCTCGTGTATTCAGCCCATTATAGACCTCTTGAGTCAATTTGGATGACATAACAACAGAAAGTTTGTCTTCTGGGAATCATCTAAAAGTAACAGGTGTCCAGCAAATTGGCTGCGTGGCTGAAAGGGGGCTATTGATACCAAAGAGTCAATCGAGAAAATATGCCAGGTTGATAGTTGGCTGATGGTAAAGCGGTCAATTCAGGGAAATATGACAGCGAAGGAGTTGATAAAAATAAGACAAAAATATATTATTTATTCGTGCAGAATATTAGCACGCTCACATGCGCGATCTAATTGTTTACCAGTCTGACACCAAATTTGCTATTATTTCGTGTTATTTGTGAAGTTAGTTTTCATTCATCTACAAAAGCCCTGTTAGCGATGAATTTGTGTTGTTAAATCAATCAGTCGCTGGAATATTGTGTTCTTAATGTATTCGACTGGCCATGCTTCAGTATTACTACAGAAAGCAATTGTTATCATTGTTAGTACAGACGGACCTGGCATGGCATGATGTGGTTTCTTGGGCTGCATAGATTTTAACCGATTTTGAAGGACGTAGCTTCTTCTTTTAATACAAAGTATGTGGTTGAATGCGGATAAATGGCAGGTGATGCCTTGCTTGAATTCAAGCTGCTTCCGTTATACGCATAATTTAGTTAAGCGCTGCTCGGGAAAATTACGTAAACGAGTTAATACACATAAGCCCTACCCGGTTTCAACACAAGTTAAACTTGCTGTCATTGGCATGAAAATCTAGCGAACATATTTAAGTGTAAATCCATGATAAAGCACTGAGTTTATCAATAGCCCCGCTCATTCTATTGTTTTTGAATTAATATTCTTGACATTCTTAGTATATATTCTAGTGTGAAGAGCACTTAAGATAAAACCTTCTGTTAGACCTGCAAGAACAAAAGAGATCCGCTGCGTACAACTACATCTCCTCAGGCACTTTTATATTTTTTGTCATAGGAAAACATCAAAATAGCATCTCTACCCCTATCGGTGGATATTATTAGAACTGTTGCTTCCTGTTGCTTATTTGAAGTACATGCTGTTTTTGCTTTTGATACAAACAAAATGAATTGTTTCTGAGCTAAACATCCGACTTCGCAAGGCAACAAAACAAACTAGCCAGTGCCGATTTGAATTGATTGTCGACGTCACAGTTGTCGCTTACCAACTGATGGCTGCTTTGAAATGTTATTAATATTTAATCTGCCCAATTTTATGAAGTTATCCAAACGCTTTAGAATTCAGTTAATTTTAAAGCTACCTTCCTTCAGCATTGCTGAGTTTGCGCCGGCTTTGTGAAATTTCATAAAATGAAACTCTGTTTTGCGGAAGCAATTCTTGTGCTAGGGTTGGCAGGTACGTCTTCGTCGCTTTATCTCATCGAACTGAAGAAACTATTGTGTAGAATAAGTATTTGTGTAGCGATGTAGTGATGACTTTTTCGGCTGAATTTACAATGGTAACTATTGAGGTTATGTACCATTCGAAGTCATATATACATGTTTTTAATTACATTTTTTTGACAGTGACTGTGCAAGGTAACTGTTCCGTCGAAGAGGTATGTCTTCTTTACGGTATTCTTGTATCATTCTAAAGAAAGGAGATAATTTGCGTTTACTAAGTTTGAATTTCATTTGAGACAGATTTCTGTACCTTGACTACAGTGGGGAGGTCGCCATGTTCGGGAAATTGATTTAGATAACTAAAATAAATCATAGCTAGATATCATTGCAGGCATCGTGATGAAAACACAGGTAGGCGACGGTCTAAAAGGCAGGAATTTTCGAGGAGTGTTTGACAGCTCAGACATTCTCTCAATCACAATTATCTATATTCCTTGACAAGTTTATCCTCGAAGAGAGTGAAGGGAAGATAATTTAAATCACTGTATAGTATTAAATAACACAAGTTAAACATTACTGTGAGAGTTGTCATGATTAAGTCTTCTTCATACAGTACATGACAAGCATTATTCCTGGAACTGAAACTGGTCGAGGTAATTTCTCAACTGTTAAAACCCTCGTTCAATCGAACGTTCAGCAGTCTCTTGTATTCTCGCATTCCGCCTCCTCTATAACTGCAAGCTGCTTTGATGGTTACGGTCCGTGTGAAATGATGGCAGGTGCTAAAGTGCATGCTAATTTCTTATTTGGAAAACTGACTTAATCAGGCTACTTATTTTAACCCCTGGTGCGAATAAAGTTTTGATTTAAAATACCCGTGTTTAGCGAGTCGAGATTATAATAGCAGTATGCATTACGGTTTTGTCAGATCAATCAAGCCAATAATTTTTGGACTCCTTAAAAGTTTGTGAGTATTCCCTTATTACATTTTGTTCTGGAGGCATTAATAAATCGTTACCATGTTAGTTGATCCTAAAATGATGGTTTGAAACAAAACAAACTTGTGAACCTTACCTAATAATGGTTATGCAAACTTATTATATTTTAGGAAAGCAGTCTGAGCTCTTTTTGTTTGGGGAGGGGGGATCGTAAAACCTCCTCGATCGCAAGGCAAAACTATCATTACTTTGTAATGGAAACTCCGGAGTTTAAGGCTTGACATGTATTTTATTTTTTAACTCGGCGGTGACTGTCAAACATAGTTTAATGAAGGCCCCGTGCTAAAAGGCCTTGCTCTTTTAAACATAAAATTGGCATATACATGTATGTTTTACTGGACTGTATTTGCATTCACATTGTTTAAAACTCTTGTATTTCATTACAAAAATGGCCTGGGTATATGCTTTTCCCACTTTATTCCCCACTTGTGTTCATGGATATTCCTTTGCCAGTTGTAAAAGTACTTTTTATCTTGAAATGGAGTTCCACCTCACTATGAGGCATAAATGTTTTGCAACCGACTAAGCGATCAACTAATGGATTAATTTCATTTGGGTGAGTATATTTTCCTTTTTCTTTTTTAATGATGGTTCAAGTTAATAGTTTCACACCATGGGGTATTAATGTTTCGCAAACGACTGACCGATCAGCTAATGAGATTTTTAAATTAAATTTCATTTCCACGGCTTTTTCTGGCACTTCTGGCACATAAACTATTGTTCTTATGATATATTTATCGGCTACTTTAAACTTTTTTGCAACGGAAAGCAAACTGGTTGTTCTCCAACGATAAAATTAATCGATCCAATGACTATCACAGTTAAGCAAAAAATTGTGTTGATATTGCACTTACTTGGGAATTTTCCGTAAAACGAAATATTTAAATAAATATTTAAATTTAATTATTTGGCGTTTTGAGTGAAAAATTATTCTTTTTTAGCATGGTATTTAACGCCATCGTCGTTTCTTGAGCTGGAGGTTCACAGATCATTCTTTCGCCTGAAGAACATCGGTAACCATCGATGCTCAAAGCATGATTGACCTATATAAGGTCATATAGACTCGTTATCCTGTAGGTTTTAGAATCGTATTGCTTCACTATTAGTCTGATTTCTTTTGACATACAAAGTTATTGCGTACTTTCTATTATCGTCATAAGAAGTCCACCGCAGTGAGCCCACATTATAACGCTGTCTATACAAACAGAGGTACCGCCCTCTACTTTGAGGCGCAGCAACATCAAAGGTATCAAACATTTGCATACTTGTGGGATAGTACTTTTTTTAGAATAAAGATTGTGTTGGACGAAGAATGACAGTTGCTACATAAGCAGCATGAAGTAACAAACAAGACATAGCATTCTTGAATCACGTGTCAATTTAGTGGCGGATATTCTTACCTTTAAAACAACAGGCTATTATATCTACCTCCTCGCAGCGTGGGCGATGCTTGGAGGACTATACCTCTACAAAGGAAGCGATACTATTGTGTTATTATAATTTGGACAAAAGAATTGTATAACCCTTCTGACAAAATTGACGGAGCAGTAGGAAAATTCATGGGGAAATTTTAGATGGTCTTATACCTCCGCTCTTCTGTTCCAACGATTTTTCTGGAACTTGGTTAAGGTCTGTAAAGTCAATATAAGCTGATTCCAGAAATTTAACTAAAATATACCAGCAAAATTTTTCAATGGGTGCGATTTTGTTCAAAAATTGCTGCCCACTTAAGCTATAATATCACTGACAATATTTTTCCCCAGTTAAATCAAATTCTAACATATTGATGAATGATAGCTGCAACTTTTCTCAACGTTTTACAGGAATCGCATTAAAGCCAAACAAGTTATGATCCAAAGTTTGTCATGGACGTGCGCCCGATGAAACTCCGGAGTCACCTTAAAAGTAGCTCGTTTCGCAAACGGTTTTTCAAGTTACGCATTTCCGGTCGGAACGTTAGTATAACTCTGCTACGGAGGTTCCTAGATAAACTCGTTTCGCGAAATCAAGTTTTTATTTGCCACAACTGTCAGCGTAATTTTGTCTGTCGGCGGTACACTCTTTCATGTATTTTAGGTCACTAGTCACTCATTACAATTCATTTCGCAAAATACCCTATTAGGCGCATCTTGATAATCCGATATATTATTAGAAGCATTCGAATTTCCTCGTATTTGAAGCCCTTAAAGAAATAGTGGCGATTTTCTTTTCCCAATAACATTGCTTCTGATTCCGCTATCATTTTTTAGTGCAGTAAATTTATAGACTATACCTCTACAAAGGAAGCGATAAAACTTTAAGAAACGTTGCAGCTATCATTCAGCAATATGATAGAATTCGATTTAACTGGGGAAAAATATTTCCAGTGACATTATAGCTTACGTGGACAGCAATTTTTGAACAAAATCGCACCCAGTGAAAAACTTTGCTGGTATATTTTTGTTAAAATTCTGGAGTCAGCTTATATTGACTTAATACATACCTTGACCAAGTTTCAGAAAAATCGTTGGAGCAGAAGAGCGGAGGTAATAAGGCCATCTAAATTTCGCCGTGAAATTTTCTTCTGAATGATGGCTGTAACATTTCTCAAAATTTATGGGAATTGCATTAAAGCGAAACAAGTTATGATCCAAAGTTTGTCATGGACAAGTGGGCCCGATAAAACACCGGAGTCACCTTAATAGTTTCTTTGCAGGTTTGGTGCAAGCGTTTGAAGAGGTGCATGACCCTACCCAGCCTTGGATGCAACTGCACATGTGAAAACATGAAATATCTCCCAAGCAATGAAACTTGTGTTAATTCCTCTGTCAGCAGCTACAATGAATCCCTCTGTGTCCCGGAACCACACGGTACGTCTTGTTGTTTATCGATCTTTCTTTCGTGTGATAATAAAGTAGTATATATGGTAATTGATCGTACATCTCACAGGCGTAATTAACGCTGAAAAAGGCTGACTTCTTTCAGGTTTGACCTTGTCATTGATTTATCAACTTTCAAAAATTATTTCTAAGAATTGAGGTAAAAAAATGCAATGTCTGACTTATAGAGGCGTAAGTAGCTTTAGATACAAACCTGATAAAAATGACATTCACAACTCTTCCAAGAAATATAGTGCTTTCACTTTCAGCAGTTTGACGTGATAACGATCTTTATTTTTTTACAGATAATGTCTGGAATACAAGAATCAGTCTGAAGCTGAAGGAAATACCCGAATGCGAGACAGAGTCGTCGAAACAGACGTTACGCACTGGCATCTCGAAAGAGCTCCAGCTAGAAGAGAATCATATACGAAATATGACCGTTGCTTGTGCTAACAAGACTGTGTCCTTTCTAATCATCAGCAATAACAAAACAGCCCTTAATATAACTACAGCCCGTCTATCAAAACAGATTGTAGCGGGAAAGGTATCCGTGAAATATGACGCAAAAAGGATTTCTGTGATTTTGATGCAGATCAATGGAATTTTGCTAACTGTCGCCTCTACTGCTTCTATTAGCCTTACCACAACAAGGCCAATAAAGACAGGCCTACCACTGACTATCAATTGGAGACCGATCTTGATAACTGTGGGTGCTGTAGTTTCAACCTTTGTACTGTTTGTCTGCTGTTCATGTGCTGTTCATTCATACTGGCTGAGAAAGAAAATATTCACCAAGTATAACAGCACTCCGCAAAGACAACTTGAGAAGACGAGGCCAGAACAACAGTTGGAAGAATACGAATTAGAAATGCAGCAAAAAGAAGGTACGTTTTTGGAGTTTGGCAGACGCGGAGGTCATGAGTTTAGTTGTTCTAGTTTTTAGCATACACTTAAATTTTATACTTTTATATATGGCCAATCTCAACAACTGACCCACCACTAAGGCTTGACCTGAGCCTTTTGAGTTACACCATGCAAACTGACTAATCAAGACTAAGACATAAATACAAGAGACAAATAGTGACGAAAACTCTTCACTTAACTCTGAAAATGACTACCGCTGTCGAGCAACAGTCTCACATCCCGACGATCACGCTAGACGAACAGCAACTCTCCTTGCGTTTATAAATTCTGATTGAAAGACCTTTAGCCATGCAAAAGGTGGTACATACATACACGTAAATAAGCCCTGGGTTCATATTTGTTCAAGAGGATTTTTCCCAGGCTTATTTTCGGGGACGGCCTATTATGGATTATATTATGGATATTATTAGTGACTGACTTGGTGGCCGAGCGGTTTGGGGGTGGTGGACCTGAATTCGTAATGAAGCTCCAAGCCAGGAGGTCGTGGGTTCAATTCCCGCGGCCGGCAGTAGTAAGAAGGTTTTTCATCCGAGGAGGCAACTCCAACGGTTTTTCCCTTCTGAACCTGTCTTCTTTCTACAGGTATTCCACCGGTCGGACATTTGAAACATGAGCCTCTGGCTCGGGAGAATGGGCAACCACTCCCTAATGCTTCGACTTTAAATAAACGATATTTATTTTATTTATTTATTTTATTTATTTTATGGAATGGAAGTTTGCTATATGGTTATGGCCCCAGTGGTTTTGTTTCTTTCAGGACTAAAGCTGTATTTGGATACTAAACCTTACAAAGGCTTATATTTGGGAGGGAAGCTAAATTAAGGGAGGGACTTTTGCGTTTACGGTGTGGAGGGGAGTTTATGTTTGGTGGTTTGCTTACAGAATTTTACGGGAGAAAGCGACTAAGCAGCTCACTTCCTCTGTTGTATTAGACTTGAACTACCATGCAATATAATCACCGGTGTTGTTTTACTTACCTTTATTGGGTAAAAGGTGTGTGAGTATACAGATCAGGCAAAAAAAAGTCGCAGGGAACTCTGTATTTAGTGTAGACTGATGTTAAAGTCTGGTCATGTATTTTTTTACATTAGTAGAATGATTTTTGTACTCCATAGGCTAATATGTACGAAACATCAGAACTAGACAGAGGATAGTGTGAAAACGTCTACGCCTGGTTGTCCAAAGGCACCGTTAAGCTAACGCTGGGTTAAGTCTAAACTTTATTTGTAAATTTCAAACCTGAAAAGGAGGAGCTTGTTCACGAGATAACCTCCTTGATTTATTTTGCAGTAAAAAAAAAAACCCTTCTAGTTAGTCTTTGATCAAACTTCTGCAGTTTGCTGGGCAAAAGTACAACAGAATGAACCTAGTTAACCCCGGGTTAGCTTCAACTGGCTTTGAACAATTGGGCCTTGAGCAATATATGCTGGTTCTGCTTTGATGAATCCTTGTTTCGATTAAAATGTGTCTTATGTATGTTTTTCTTAGTAACACCAGAATGTACGCCACCGCCATCTCAGTTTGAAATGAGTCACATGGAGCCACAGAGAGTGGACGAAAGGGCGTTACAAAATTATGACTGGAGCCAGACGTCTTACCTTCCCGGCATGCTTGAACAAGTTGCTTTCTCAGGACCCACGAGAACCGTCCCCAAGCTGATTTTTGATGACTACGATTGTACAGATGCGGCAGACAGGGCTAACTATGGATACATTTCGGAGAACGACATTCAGATGGACAGAAGAGACTTTGAACCTAAAGCTCATAATGTATCTGTCGCAGTTTGCGGGGAGCAAAATGCAGAGAAAAATGTGCATTCACAAGAGTTTTTTGACATTGATGAGACGCTTTGCGACCTGTTTGATGAGGAATATCCAAAAATACCTGAAGCTCCGCCAACTCCACAACCTCCTCAGACTAGCTTGGACCTATGCGCAATGTCCAAGCCTCCAAAGAAACGAGGAAAGAAAAAAGATAAAAAGAAGAAGAAGAAGAAGCAAGAGAATTGATAAAACTTGGTAGATTTTTTGTCTGTTTATGTAAGGGTCGGAAGAGAACGAGGATTTTTAAGAGCAGAACTCTAATGTTGTAAAATACTTTTTTCAATCCAGTCTTGCGTCTGACAGATCAGTGGCGGACAAGCTCTGTGTTATTTTCTTTTCGATTGGCGAACAAGAGAGTAAGTCTCAAGAGAGCACTTGATTGCGAAAGTTTGTACAAGACTAGACATTTTTCGAAGTTCTACCGCAGTGTCAGTTGAAACTTGGCGCATTTCTTTAACCATTTTAGGCTCCAGCGCCGCAATGTTATAAAAAGTATGGTGTTATCTTTTATTATATAACTCCCTTAGTAACGTGAAAATACCGCATAGTGACGTGCGAATAACTCCATAGACACGTAAAAAAGATACAGCCGTATTCAACGTTGCTAAGGAAAAAAGAACTTTTTCTTCATTCGCTGCCGTTAATTCTTTTCTTTCGCTTTTCGTATAAAAGTCACCCTGTGCACAGCTGGTATTTACATTACTTCTAGAGATTATTAAGCAAAGAAAGAAGCACAGAATTTAAACTGACATGGCTTACTATCTGATACGCAAAATCGAGCACGGAGACCAGCTTCTTCGTCAGAAAATCAACTGAATTTGCCGCAATATAACTAATCTTCCGTTCCACAAATTGTCAGACCACACACCACAGTTCGGTTATCAGGCCATAGTGTTTCCAGCAGATCAATATTTCTGAGAGCAGTTTAAGAATCCCTGTCAACCTCGAAACGAGATCTTGTCGGCATTCAACACGGCAGCCGTTGGATTTGCCTCGGCGTGTAATTCCAGTCGAAGATCTATGGCATCGACTTGCAACAACAGGCAATGATTACCTCTATCGAGAAACGGCAATTTGTATGCGAACTGTACCACCACTGGTCACAAGATAAAGTTAGTCCTTTTCATACTTCATAAGCGAGGAGAAGGCGAGAACTGGCTGTTTGTTGATTCACGGCACTCGACGAAAATGAAAATGTTGACACATCTCGTTTGTCCAATTTGTTCTGTTTATGACCACATTATGTGATGTAGTGTCTCAGATCTCTCGGCTGAGAATATGGCCAATCACAGATTTGGGCGCGCAAAGCACACTGAATGACTTGGGCCCTTTAAGGTTCGCACGTCCCTCATAAATATTCTCCGAAAAATATTGTAGCGTTGCTATTTAAGGTATACAGGTATAAAGGTCTGTGGCTGAAGAATGAATATCTACTATATTTTGTTTTCACACACGTTAAAAGTATAGTGTGATCTGTTGATCAGAACGATGAAGATTTTCGCGAAAAAATAGTTCTTTCGGGAACTAAAACATTTGAGCGGTTTGGTCGAGATCGCTCAAATTTTCGTGCGGTGTGAAGACAAGCTTTTCTCAAATACCGTGTCCGCGATTTTTGATGTTATTTCTTTCCTGTTTTATTGAACAGTTTGTATAAAACACGGGTTCTGAAAAGCTCCCTTCACTTTAAAACGGAATAAAATCCTTAAAACAAAACGGATCAAAATTCGCTGACACAGTATTTTAGTCAACTTCATTGAGTATCAGAAATATTGATTGATTGCCGTTTTCGAGTTTTCAAGTTAACCTAAATCGTACTCTACTTTTAATGTGCCTGAAAACGGTAACATCATATCTATATTCTGCAGTCCATTTTCATCTGCCTCATACTGATTGCGGACAACACTTTATTATATACATACTGAGACATACTCACGAAAAAGCCATATCGTAAAATTTCGTACGCAAATGAGTTCTAGCCAATGAGAGGCCGCGAACGACGCTTTTCACACGTGAAAAAAATCGTTCGTCCAATCACAAGCTGCGAACGACGATTTTTCACTACTTTTAAAGGGTTTCCCGGTCCCATCATAAATGTCTCAGTATGTATATAATAAACAGAAAACATCATGGAAAGTGCTTTGTACAGTTTTTATTCACTCGTTGTTTCGTATCATAAAACTCACTCGCTCGCAAAGCCTCGCTCGTTCGTTTTATGATACTTCACAACTCGTGAATAAAAACCGTACGCGCGCACTTTCCATGAAGTAATCTCTATGTACTGTTTTGCAAAGAGTTTTTGGGTAACATTGTTGTGAGATGTTGTGTCAACATGTTGCATTCGTTTCCATGGGCCTTTAGCGTTGAGCTAAAGTATCATGATAGAATACGTTATACATCCAGGAATATTTGCTGAAAGTTTCATGCGATCCTAATATTACGTCGAAGCTGTACTTTGATTTTGAGATTGGGCCAAAAATGGCCATTTTTCGATAAAATGGTAAGGCTTTTTGCCCATGCTTTTTTTCAAAAATAGCCGATTTTGACGAAAAATTTAAAACTTTTCTTACTTTTAGGAAACCTTCCTGGTACTGTAACGAGACTTTATCCAATAGGTTTCTCTTCTATTTCTTCAGCTGTTGACGAGATATAGCAACAAAACTACGCATTTTTATGCTGTTTTCATTGAAAGGGGTAAATTGTTAAACAAAGGTTTGCTCTTATTTCTCGCGACCCGCTCTATATAATTTCATACATTTCATATAACAACCATCGTTATACAACCGGGAAGTTCTACCGAAATCTTTATGCGATCCTGGTATTACACCAAGGCTGTACTTTGATTCTGAGCTTGGGCCAAAAATGGCCATTTTTGGGCGAAAAATTTAAAACTCTTCAAACTTTCAGGAAACCTTCCTGAGACTGTAACGAGACTTTTCTGAATACATTTGTTTTATTTGTTTTATTTTGCTTTAATGAAATATATGCCACTCATGCATTACAATTTATTTGTTCTATAACTTGAACATATGATTAATAGAACTTGGTTGACCAGATTATTTCTCAGAAATATAGAAAGGTCGTCGTAACACGACGCCACTAAAATCAAAGGGGAAGTAACCGTATTTTACTTCAATCAGTGGTCTGTGGTGATTAACCATGAAGTTGGGAGTATTTGTGCGGTGCTGTGGGTTGAAGAGGCAAAAATAAAATGAATAGCACGGCTTTTTGTGTGCAGGCCATGGTCTCTCACACAACAAATCACACTTAATCGCACGTCCCCATCACACATCCCATTTAACCTTGCAAAACGTATGCGTCGGTTCTAAAAACAGCGTTCGCTGGAATGCTGAATGGTAGCCGTTGGTAATCCGACGAGTTAAGCATAAAATGTATCGCACAAGGAATGTGCTTAGTTCGCTCTGACGAACAAATGCTGTCAGTGAAGTTTGACTATTTTTCCTGAAAAGCAACTTGATCGCGCAAGCGCGCGCGATTGTTGTTAATACCTTGCTTTTCACCGTGTACATATCCCTTATGACGCTTTAGAAATCCACACACTCGTGAGCTTTAAGGCCTGTGCAAGCGAACGCAACATGTTGGCTCAACATCGCCCAAGACTCTTACCTAAAACTTCTTTGCGAAACCGTGCAGTGTTGTTGGAGTCCCCAATTATGAACCCGATAAATCGCATTTTCTGGTCTTACCGTC
This sequence comes from Plumapathes pennacea, assembly GCA_964036295.1. NCBI lineage: Eukaryota > Metazoa > Cnidaria > Anthozoa > Antipatharia > Myriopathidae > Plumapathes > Plumapathes pennacea. Next base: position 23,140,520 of record OZ038463.1, on the reverse strand, counting down.
GCATGAAGCATTCAGTGCACAGTTTTGGGCAATGTTGTGCAAACACGTTGCGTTCGTTTGCACGGGATTTAAAGTATGCACTTCTAGTCTGGCAACAAATTTAGACTTAACACCATAAGTTTAAACCCAGTAGTCAGTCTAACCCTGTCAATATGGTGCCAGTATATTTGTTACAGAGGCTATAAAACACGTCACACGTGCAAAACATGCTTTCCTGTGGTCAAGTGCATAAATGCAATAAATAGAGGACATTAAATGGCCACTTGGAGATACGAATTGATCTTCCAGTGTTGATGACATTATTATCAACACCAGATACAATTGTATCTCCAAGCGGCCATTTAATGTACCGTTACATAGATATCGAGGAAATATCCAGAGCAAAGACATGTCTCACAGCCGCTATTCCCTTTCAGAACTTACTGTACTACTGTGAATCGCACGCATGGTGAAGATACCATTTTCACCTTTCACATGAGAAGATATCGCGCGCGATGAAGATATGGAAGGTATAGTATACTGGAAAATCCCTGGTGTTTTCATCGATATCTATATAAGAAATAAGGAGAAGCCTTGAATCGCTGCCAGCATTCTCAGCATCGGTCACCGTTACTGTTGTATGCAGTTTCCTCTACGTTGCCAGCTAAACAACGAGAAAACCAAAAATCTTCGTCAGTACAACGCACAACACAAGCACAAAAATATGCCAATGTGCACTCTGGATACAAGCATGGATACCAAGATGCAAAGAATTTTAATTGCCAAAAGAAAATTCTTGTGTCTTTGCTTGCATCGCCCACACGCATACGGTTCATGGTGAAATATTCCCAATACCAAGTTTGGAACAACATTTGTTTCCTCTTCTCGTTATCGATTCTCGAAAGTGTAGCGGAAAACCTGTTGAGTCTTAAATCTGTTAATTTAACGCAAACCCATCACGTTACGTGTTACTTACCGCGCATTTCTGTTTGTTCAAAACTGGCATTTTCTTCACCTGCACAGAGAGAATTAAAGTATAACGTCAGCACAGTCAAGTAAACATCAAGTTATATGGAATACTAGATAACGTGGGATGTCAACAGCAACACATCAACATCTCATTTACTTATACACATCAACTGCAGATAAAGAAGTTACTGGGTGGTATTGCAAGTGTAATATTAATCCCAGAGCTCTGCGAAGCTAATATTTATGACCCTATTGGTGTAGTATTGCGCTATTTTGAGACGCCAAGCAGATCGCTATCTCGAAATCTAATGTTTGAAGTGCGACAAACATTTCTTTTCGAGGGAACTGGTGACATCGTTTTTCAACCATGGTTTGTAAAAAGGATTAATAATCTCTAAGCGGGAAATAGACGAGAATCCCACTTCCTGAAAGCCATTACAGGGAAAGGGGATATCTGCGATATCGTGTTTCTAGTTAAACAACTTATAGCACATTCGCTTGGACTCACTAGGGTGCGCAGTAGACTCAAAAGGGGAAACGTAAGTTTAAAAATATGCAATCCAAACAAGAAAAAAGCATTGCTTTGCAAACTGTCAACACAAAATCAGTATCACTTTATCAATCTTTAAACGGGCGGCTGATGCTAGGGTGGTTTTCGTTCAATGTCAACTTTGGCGAATTTCCTTTCTGGGGAGCTTTTCTCCCGTTTTCTTTGCCTTTCTACTGTTTTCATTTCTCAACAAAACTTACCTGCTTGTTTCATCGCTTGCATCTGAATTTGTGAGTCTTTCGTCACATAGACCTTGGCCTGTCGATTCTTTTTTCGCACGCACACTACGATTATTGTAGCAATAACAATGACCATCAAACACGATATCACAATGATCACTATTAAGATGGTGCCGCTGAGACCTGAAGACCCGGATGTCGGTTTAGGGCCAATAGTTGTGTCGGAGGCGGCTGTCGTTTGGACTGTCGTGGGTAACACTGTTATGGGGAGGGTTGCCCCAAGATGGACAAATGAATTGGCATCCACTGTAAGATTACGGCCGTCGCTGAGCGTGATCACAAAGCTGCCAGAATTCACCTGTGACTTTAGTAGGGAAACCAGTAAGGAAGTGTTCTTGTCTCCAGCTCCCCCGGGCAGCAACTTGAATGTGACGATGATACTGCCGGGTGCAACTGTCAAATCCGTGACACGCGATTCGTTAACTTTCAGGTTGGTGGCGATGCTCTTTTTGGTTTGTTTAATGAAATCGCTCTTGGTGGACTCGTTGACGTACTCATCATAGCTTACGTTCAGACTGAACTGCACGAAGGCTGGCACATCTTGTACGACTGGCGCAATTGTCACAATAGTTGTCGCACTAGCTGTTGCATTAGTTGTCACATTAATTGTCACATTAGGTGTAGCAGCAGTAGTAGGGACAACTTGCACCTCGACAAGGAACACTGCGACATAGCCCAGCTCGTTCTTGGAGCAGTTAATGAAACTTGTTGCATCTTCAGTTGAAATTTCTCCGGTCAGCACTCCACTGGCGCTCCAGTTTGAAGACGCGCTATTCCATGCATGACACTGTAAAGTTAAAGCACACAATAAATAACGCAAACAATATAATAACAAAATAACGCAAACAAAGAAAGCAATACCAGGGAGACGCTTTGATTTATATGCAAAAGAGTGCGCACGAGCTTAGGCAATAAAATGTTGAATTTGATCAGGCAAGATTCTAAGGCCCGTTTTAAATGTCGAACTTCATGTTCACAACATAAAATAATTAACTCGCTCCTGAAGCAGTTGATATCTCTCACTCGTTATCAGCACTCAATATGACATCGGTCTCCCCGTTTTTAAGGGAAATAGTTTCCAAACGACATTATTTTCTGACAATAGGTCACACTGTTTCAAACCAAATTCTCAGTCGCATGCTCATTTTCACGCAAATTAAACTCGTTTTTCTTAGAAAAGTTTGCAGGTCTCGTTTTGAAAGAGAGCCAACAGTCATTAGAACGCCCGTTTATATACGGCCTTGCAGGAATCCTGACAAAAATTATCAAATTGAGTGTCTCACCTTTGGTTCGCCTTTGCTGGCGTTGTAGCTTTTCAAAGGCACTTTGTAACTGACCGGGTGTCCTAAACCGCTGACTTCAAGGACAGACAGCGTGTCGGGGTTAAACAGCTTGACATAGATGACGTCACTGATGCGGTCCTTGTTTTCAGAGTCAAGCAACAAGTCATCCAGATACTATAATAAATCAACCAACATCAGTCATAAAAACATAGATAATCATCCGGTAGATTGGTAAAGTTACTTTGTACCTATAATTCTCACTGTCTTCCAAGTTTGCGAGATCTGAGCCTCAGTAACAATTCAGTGCAAAATTACTCGAGCTACTGGATTTGGAGACATTCATTTTTGCCTTGCAACTCGCTACTTTCTTGAATAAATAGTGCTCGAATTTAACGACTGATTGTGAAACATAACCGAGAAAAACACCAGAGTTGGTCGGGTAGGAGGAGAATATTAAGCGATAGATTATTCCCACCAATAATTTTGTATTCTTAGGCCAGAGTCAAACGCCGTACCTCACAAGCCGAACTCAATGCAAACGAGCAATATCCATTGCTTTGAGCAAATTTGCATTGAGTTCGGCTCATGTGAACTACGGCGCATGACCAGGGGCTTACATAATTTATAATCCCTCTGCAAATGTCCGGAATTATGCGTAACGAGTGAAGAGCGATTGTATTAAGCAAAGATTGATACGGATATGAGAAATATCAATAGGAACTTGGTTAACCTGTCTTCACAGGAATTGCGAGATGTATTTTGTTGTTACAGTGAAAGACGACAGGCATCAATAGTAAGTAAATTATCTTGGTAAAAAGAATTTTCTTTTTTTATAGCACTGATTACTCGAAATTGCAGCGGAAACCGTTTAAGAACAAAGGAGTACGCATGCAACCAAACGACCGCACTTACCTGAGCAGACACAATACATGCTCCACTGCAGGCTTGGTCGGAACATTGCCAGTTCTGGTACTGCTCCTTAAGACTCTGTCCCAGCAACACTTGCGCGCTGGTGTTCACTCCGACTTCACACCCATCGCACGCGATGTTAGTGTAGTTCTTGTCAACTGCTTCGAACAGGTTCTGCTCGCTGCGAAGGACGACAACCTTGGACTGTGCCACTTGTGCGGGTTCTCCACCTGACATGCCCTTACATAAAGATCTGCCCAGCTCATCTACTGTAGAGATAAACTGCTCTTTTTGCGTCATGGAGGAGTTCCTGTAGTCATCCGGCGTGATTAAGTTTGAAAATGTATCGAGGATTGTTTCAACCTGGTGACAAATTTGGATTGATGTTCATCAGTGAGTATAAATATGTAACCAATAGAAGACCCATTGCAGCCCTTCGCTTGCAAAGAAAATTCGAAATTAAACATTTTACCTCAAATTATTCTTTAAAATCTGGGGTAAAACGCCAATTCCAGTTCGCATACGCAAAAAGGGGTGAGATGCGCGAGAAACTGGCCGCTCAACCCAAAATATGCAAATTTACAAACTTAAATTTTGTTTATGACAACTTCTTGTGATTCAGGGGTTTGATTCAGGATTCAAGTACTGAAAAAAGTTAAAGAAGACTGTGAAAAAAATGTACGTTTTCATTTGACCATAAAATTTGGATTGAGGGTTTCCACGCATTTAAGACGCAAAATTTTACAAAATCAAGATATATATGCCCAAAAGATTTTATGTGATTAATGTCATTTGATCAATTCCAGCCGAACGCCCTCTCGTTGCAAGCGAAGCTACGATGAGTCTTCAAATATAAATATATATCCCACAGTGGTACTCAGCTCGCGAGCCTTGTTATCTCAAATGTTCAAGTAGTCAGGAGACGTGCGGGGTATTGAAAGGAAAACTGGCAATCAAACAACCATTCTTCTAAAGAAAATTTCCCTAGTATGCTGTCAAAACAGATTTCTGTATTGAAGTGAAGAGAAATAGTTGTCTTCCTATGGGCGTTTTTCCATTACTTCTATTCGTGTTGGCAGCTTTTCTGAATGAAAGTTTTCAAAAACACAAGCTTCTTGCAGAAGTGCAAAGGCAAATTGCCCACGAACATGTAAGGCCCAGGTCAAATGCCGTACTTCACATGAGCCAAACTCCATGCAGCTTAACTCAAACAATAGAATTTGCTCATTTGCATTGAGTTCGGCTCATGTGAAGTACAGCGTTTGACCCTGGCCTAAGCTAACTAGGGCTTTCAAAATAAAACAACACTAAATGAAATAATAAGCCATAATCACAATTTGTGTCCCTTGTAATAGTACGTTTGTAGTTTTATGCAATAATATATATTCTAACCTCTTCCGCTGTTTTGGCCTCAATGATTTCTTGCTGACCCGCATCTCTCCGTCGTCTTTTAGATCCTTGCCCGGAGTCCACAAGCAAGGGCTTCAATAAATTCCGAAGCCACTCAAATAGCCGTTTTGCTAAATCTTCATTGAAGTATGTTAATCTGTCTGAGCAGTGGGAGAACGCTTCCATACTTGATATGAAGGATTCTTTATCGTCTGGGTCACGGCGTTCGAGGGATTTCAACAGCTATTAAAGACAAAATGAGGAAAAAGAAAGAAAGAAAAAAAAAACCCGCATTATTTAATAAACCGATAAGTTAATTCGTAATTACTGGTGAACGTACGATACAGAAAAGGCATATCCTAAATGGCCTTATTATCTTATATTGCCTTATAAATGTCATAGATGGCTTTAGTATCGCATGTTATGGAGGTTTACATCCCAGAAGAAACAAGAACACGTGCAATAATGTGTTAGTGTATCGAGGTGACCAAACTATAAACAGCTTTTAACCTTTTCACTCCTGAGTGATCAGCTTCAATTTTCCCTTTCAGTCTCTCCCTAGAGATTCATGGCACATTATGGAGAACTTGCCACTTGATCGTCTGCTCAGATGAAAGCTGATTGGCCTATCAATTCTCAGTACATTACTCATACATTTTCTTTTTGAATGGTTGGGGAGTTTGTGTTTGAATTTAAAATATTCCGCAGGTTTGGTTTTGGATCCAATCTGTTAAATATTAAAGATGGAGTACATAATGTTCAAATATTTGCATTTATTGACTGTGCAATATATTCTATCAAGCTCAATATCCATGGCAATCCCTACTGAGATTTATCGTGTATTTCATAAGAAACAATTTCAAATATAACATGCTTGTGTTTCATGTGCTACGGTTAAATAAAATGCAAATGAAACAAGCATGGGTTATTTGGATACTTATTTAAAAAGAATGTCGCCCTCGTCCAAATGGTCGTAGCTTCGTAGCTTGTTCTGCTGATTTAGGAAATTTCCAAAGACCAAAACACATTGACGAGGGTAAAAGAAAAGGACGAATGGCGCGTGCCGTTTCTCGAATCCCCGAAGTTAAATAGAAGAGACTTTTGACAAGGCTAAGCCCTCCTCCTAATAAGATCGATATCAAGAAGAGCTACCGGGGCATGGTTGAGCCGACCAGTATTTATATAAGAGTAAACAGATTAGACTACTATTCGGGATAGAAAACTAAAAAAAAAAAAAAATGTACATACATTCTCAGTAACCGTTTCCTGTAACTTCTCCACAGCAGCGCTCACATTTTCGTCTACAACTTCACCGAAGGTTTTGAGTATAGCTACGGCAAGACCTGATTAAAAAAAAAAAAAAACAGAACACAACTTAATGTATTGGATGCAGTAGCGTTTTAAAAGGGGCACCTTCACCGTTAATGCACTGCGATCCCAGTAACAGTCGGCGGCCATTTTCGTATGCGGCTATTGATTATTTTCGTTCCAAGTTCTTTTTCTTAAGCATAAATTGATGAAACCTTACGAAAATGTATTATAAATGGCATGCATTAGGAGCCAGACCGAAAAACCACATCGTGGGCGACCGAAAAGTGGCAGCTCCCGGACGATAACATAAACACCGACACGCAAAGCATTAACGGTGAGAGAGTGCTGCAAACATCTTTTCTTTGCTACCACGTTCTTTTCCATACAAGCATGCAAACAACCGTGGCGTGGGAACTGTAGTTCCTGTGATAACCCGATTTAATCTGTGTGGCGAGTGCCACAAGAACTTTCCCTATTTTTTCTATCATGAAACTCAAGATCTCCTTCTTCACTGTAATCCACATCAACGTATACAGTCAACTCTCTCAGGATGGACACCAGGGCCCGGTTGCTCAAAGCTCGATTATAAGCTAACCCAAAGTTAACCAGATCCTTTCTCTCGTGGTTTTTGCCAACAAAATGTACAGTTTTGCTCAAAGATCAACTAAAAGGTCTTTTTTTCTAGCTCAATATATGGCAAGGAAATAATTTTGTGAGCGAAAATTGTCTCATTCTTAAACTTAAAAATGACGAGAAAGTTTAGACTTAACCCAGGATTAGCCTAATTGCGGTGCTTTGAGTAACCGGGCCCAGTACGGAACGGACATCTGAACCAGGCCCCGAGGGTGAGTTCACTGTATTCGTGTTTTCTTCTCTATAATGAAAACGTGCACAGAAGTTGTCGTCTACATTGGGAGGATACTCCGTAGGAAAAGTTGCCGAACGGCTGAACTCGATATTTCACAGGAACAGCAAGCCACGAAATGATATACCTCTAAGGCGTTGCTACGCTATGCAATTTTTTCAGCGAGTTGTCTCGTAATGGTGACAGATATATCGCAATTGCCAGAGTGAGATATATTACACACTCTGTTATTTTCATCAGCAATGTGTCGTACTATTGTAGCCTCGCTTTGAAACAGACAACAATCATCCATGGCCTATTGTAACACGAGCACAGCAGGGTTACATCATGAACGACAATTGAAAATTTTATTCTTGCTGAGGTTACGTTGCGTGCAATTCTTTAGCATTTAAGCAAGTTACAATGAGAAATTGCAAAGTCTCATAATTTTAAGTTGGAAGCATCTACTAGTACGTATCATAGTCCCCGAGGTTTTGATGTTATACAAACAAAATGAAAACGTATCCGCTGCCTTTCCAATACGGCTGTATATTTTGTACGTTACTATGGAGTTATTTGTACGTTACTATGGAGTTATTTGTACGTTACTATGCTGTGTTTGTACGTTACTATGGAGTTATTTGTACGTTACTATGGAGTTATTTGTACGTTACTATGGAGTTATTTGTACGTTACTATGGAGTTATTTGTACGTTACTATGCTGTGTTTGTACGTTACTATGCTGTGTTTGTACGTTACTAAGGGAGTTGTATTAGTGTTGTATAAATAAAGCAAAAACGTACTCGCTGCCTCTGACGTCTTGCCGGCACCAAACTGTCGTTCGATGTCATCGGTTCCGTTCTTGACGGTATTCTCGTCTAGTACTCCTTCTTTGACGGTTATATTGACGCATTCTGATCTTGAAACAGCTTGGTGGACATCGGCTACTTCGATGAAGCAGCAGTGAGTAAAGTTGTTGTTCTTGTCACCTGAATTAACAAAGTGGAATATTTCACTATCACGTTACCCATAACCAAAAGAAGTCAATATCAGAGTCAGGCGAGAACAATATGTTTGAAAAAATTAAAGACAGCCGCTAAAGTCTGTACATTTGGAAAGGTGACTATCAAGTTGTATATCATACCAAAACAGAGTGCTTTGTATCAGCTAACAGTTAATCAGTCACGTACCTGGAGGTAAAACGAACTCACAACATTCGCTCTCAGTCGAAGGACCCGTGTGCTGCACTACGACTTTGTCCTGTTCACGGATTTTGCAGCCACATCTAAAATTCAAGGGTTCGTCATCTGGATCGTCAAACGCATCGGTGGCGCAAAGTTTGAAGGTAGTGGACAGAGCTTCACCATTCTCAGGTTCTACGGTCGCGATGCCTGGCGAGGGGGACAAAGATGAGGAAGACGCAGTAGTGAGCACAAGGTAGTGGTGCAGTGCAAAAGAACAATCACAGACAAAACTGCTAGATGAGAAATGGAGATGAAGTGAAACAGCAAGAAGGAATTATTATGACACTACTGAAACGTGCTGGAAAATCGATAAACCGTCGGTAGCACGTAAACGAACATTTAGATTTGTTTCCTTCAAGCGCAGAAGATATCGAGACTTGAGCTTGATACTGCACGAGGTTAACAACTTACAGTAGTTGCGCAATTACGGGGACACGTTTTCACGCAGTTTTTGGCATGTTATTTTGACCTCCTAAACTTATAGTGTGTGAATAGCGGTGCTGAAACACTATCGCACAAACGGCGACTTTAATAGTTGACAGTTCTGTTCGTGACGAGGAAAGTGGGTTTTCTTGCTTGCTTTCTTCAGCGCGCCACTTTGTATTTAACATAAAAAGGCTTCCCAATGGGGTTTCCTTTCATAGCGCCCCCCCGCGCTAACTCTTTCTTGCTACTTTCAACCCCCGTTCGTCGTGACTATTACATTAAATTACATTTATGTAAATTTAATGACTAGGATTGTCATACTTTTGTATTATTAGAACTATGACTGTAAACAGGGGCTCTCCTCGGTAAGCCCATTAGGGTTTCATGAGAGTTCCCACTCCGAACTATCATGATAACAATGTAAGAAATGGAGTAAATAGACTATAATAATAATAATAATACTAATAATAATAATAATAATAATAATAATAATAATAATAATAATAATAATAACAATAATAATAATAATAATGATAATAGTAACAATAACAATAATAATAATAATAATAATGATAATAATAATAATAACTATTATTATTATTATTATTATTATTATTATTATTATATAGATGGTGCATACCTTGTGAAGGTGGAGCATTCGGTTTTATGTCTACGTAAGCAGATGACTTGACATCTCCTTTAAAATCGAAAGCCTCCACCACTATTCGGTAAGTGACTCCTCCATCTAGTGCATTTTGATTAAACACTAATACGGACCTGCTTTTTACCACGTCTCCATTATCCTTTATCACAGCCTTGGCTTTGTTAGAAAGAAGGACACCAGGGTCACTCAGATCCACATAGCCATAGCCTGTCCAAAACATATTCAGTTAAATCAAGTGAAATCTTGAATTGCATGAAAGGAACACATGTGCAGCTGCGCAAACACATACATACACACAGACGCGGGAAAAGTACTATTTTCAAAATTGACTGTTATTTTGACGCTCTCTAGTTCACTACTGTAAAAAGACGAAGATTTCAACCGTTTTCATCTCTTTTTTTCAGCATAATTTACGCAAGACAGGGGGACGAGGGCAACGTGTACCCCTTGATTAAGACAAGCAGGGACAAAATTACGATTAATTTCACATTTTCGAGTGCAAATAAAGGCCGAACCGAGTGCAAATATGGAACCTGATTAACTGGTTTATTAGCTGACGTGATCAAAAATTTTGCAAGCAAAGTTTACAAACGCGCCATCTTTTGTGACAAAATTTTAATCCATTTTACGCGCGGCTAGAATGTTTCGCCTGAACAAGCTCGAAAAGATAGAAACGACTCGTAAAAAAAATACTCTGCCGTATTGCACTTCTTCCCGTGTATGACCCCTTTATATCTTACCTTTCTCGTCCATCAGCCTACAAGACCAAACAAGTGTCGTGACATCCAAAGTGGTCTCAACACTAGCAGTGATAACGACCTTGTCACTGGGATTCACGTTTTCTTTCACACTTAAGGATAGCACTGGAGGTTTCCCCGGCACCACCATTCTCAATACAACCTCGTTAGAGACTTTCTCGCCTTTGCGGTAAGTGAGTGTACACTTGTGCCTGAAGCGAGCAGAATAACAAATATTTGTTGAAGATACACAAACAAATCAAGACGCGTTTAACCCTCGGACGTACAAGCAAAGTCAAGGGGGGGGGGGGTGGGTGGTTGGTGGTTGGAACCCATCCTCAGAGTTTTCGTTCTATTAATATATTTTGAAGATATTTGCCTCCATCACGTAGCTTGATGTAAATTTTACAAGATACATATCGCACCCTCTGCCCCGCGTTAGCATGAAACATTTTTCCAAAATTTTACGAATAGTTAAGAAATAGCCTTTAGTTTTTCAAAAATATCTCGGTCCGCTATGAATCACCGATGTTTTTCAAATACGTGCTGAAGGTTGCTGTTCCTGGAACAGGTAAGAACATTTCAATCAAAGATCTACAGCACCTAAGCTGAAAAGAGTTTCATCACAAAAATCACATTCCATTTTTTACTTATCAAAGTTTGGTTTGAGCTAAACTGTTTGCAATGAAAGACACAACAGACCAACTAAACGACATACAATATTTCTGGTTCCAGTAGTCCAGCTGAAAATTCGACCACACCCTCGTCAGGAAGCACCAGCCTTTCAAAGATGTCAAAGTTACTGCTGTTCGCAAAACCGGACGGAAGTCCAGTTTCCTCCTCAATACAATCCCAAGAATACTGCTCTATCTCGGGACTGTCATTTGGGTCATAAGAGCAACCCCCGTCCAGGGTGAAGAGTTCCTCCTCCCCAACCGTTAGAAACATGCCACCTAATAGCAAGCGCAAATGGTAAATATATTATATAGAAAACACTGGCGGCCCAAGTAACACGTCCAAAACCTCCTAGGGATGCCGGAAAGAGGTTCATTATATTCTCCAATCAAACTGAATGTACCAAAAAGGCAATCAAGATAAATAAACGTTCGATAAAATAATAAGGGATATTGAAAATATATTGAAAAGGTTAAAATACTTGTATTTCCCGATTGGACAATAAATCACAAAGTTAGGTATCTATGTTGGTTACAGTGTTAATTATTATGTTGGAGTTGAAGCAGCAAGTGATAATAACTGCTCTATTTTTATCAGCATTTTAGAACTGGTATCGTCGTAACTCTTCTGGCCAAGTTTCTTCATGTTATAGCCATTTTTGGATGACTGTAAATCGTGTAGGTAATTTTATTTTGAGTTTGATAAGCTTTCGGATTGCTTCAAAACAAATTTCGTAGGGTATCATTCTCAACCAATCATTCTGATTACGATCTGCAAGTGGCGATAATTTTTTTTCAAACTGGCGGTTAAATTGAATTTAACTTCTGGTTGGCTTGTATTGGTAATTTAATTACTTTGGTTTTGGCTTTCGAAAACCAAATCTACAAAAACTGTTTTATCTCAATTGCACTGACCTTTGATGCATGCCTGTAAAGGTTCCTCTTCCACATAAACATCCACAGAGGCGGACGTGGTCAAACTTTTGTCATCCACCATAGTCACTTTTAAAGTGAACTTGTGGAGCTAAGAACAAGGAATAGAAGATAAAATGACGAACTATATTATACAAGCAAATGAAGAAGAATATCAACAAGCCAGGGTTTCTCGTCTCTTGGGTTTAGCTAAACATATGCGAAACTTCACAATGGTCGTCGGAATCAAAATGCTTGCAGCTTGTACTATAGTTCTCAAAATATAGTTTCAGTGAGTGTGCAAGATCGGCGAAAGCGTCCTCATTGTAAGACAAATGTAAAGTCAGAAAACTACTGCTCTCTCTGATTCACTACCTTTACAATTGAAGATAAAACATTAGTGGCTTTGCTTTAACCCAGGAAGGGGACACAGTGCACTAACCTGGCCTGGCCGCCAACCACCTTTGATATTTAAACGCGTGCTTTTCTGGAAAACTTCCAATCCGGGCGGATATTCCCACAGGAATTGAACGTCATATTTAGCAAGTTTCTGGCAACGCGATAGCTCAATGATACCTTGTGAGAGAAGAGATGGCAGGCTTTATTACAAAACAGATAAACTACGTTGGTATCAATCTGTCTTCATTAATTTGTTTAAGAGAATTTTGAACGTTCAGCATTTGTAGTTGTTTTCCGCGCCGTGTTTCGGTCTCGCTATGTTGTTATATCAATAAATGTGTACGTTTTCTCGGTGAAAACGAAAAGGACATATATTTGCAACGGAATCGAGGATCGGTTAGAAAGGGATATGCGAGACGTAAAGCTCATAAACAGTTAGGCTGAAAAAAGCAGACAGTTTTTCCGCCTGTTAATTTGCAAGGCCGAAAAGTACCGTCTGCGAAACCGAGCCGACAAACAGCTTCCATGAAGTCATAGGCTGTCTTAAGTACGATCAATCAATAATTACGAAAAAATGGTCCTTCCTTTGTCTTACTTCTTGATTTTTAAAGGCTATATTCCGATTGGACAAAGCCTATGACGTAGGGGAAGTCGATAACTGGCTTTGTTTCGTAGATGGTATTTTTCGGCCTCGCAAAGCAACAGGCTAAAAACCCGCCTGTTTTCGCAGGCTCATAGGCAGTTCAAACGTTGCAAAATGGATATTGCTTAAAGAAAATTCTACTAGAAATTTACGCTAGGAATTCGACTCTTAAAAGGGCATTAATTCTACAGGATACTGTAGCCGTTATAAGCTTTACGATCTTTGTTTCCCCCGCATAGTTGCTTTAATTCACGAAACACGGCGCGGAAGACAACTACAAATACTGAACGTTCAAAATTATCTTAAATTATTAACGAAGACAGATTGATACCTACGCAGTTCATGTCAACCAGTGAATATTTCCAATGATTCTACTATCTAAACAAGACCAGTGAAATGTTTTAAACAACACTGTCCAGCTTACCTCTTAATTTCAGTATCACTGATACCTTGATGGTGTAGTTTTTCTCGTTGAAGTACAGTAAGGGGATGGCTTTCCCCACTCTGTTGATTTCCAGATAATCCTCAGCAGTCTCATTCAGAATATCGTTATAAACTCGAATATGAATTCTGTAGCATATCCCAGGAATAACGAAACTGTCCGTAATTTGGATTGATTTCTTGGTCTCATTCAGCAGTTTCTTATTCAACTGTTCCAGGTCTGCTTCAGAATCGTTTGTTTTGCCAGCAACAGAGCAGAAATCCGCATACCACTTATATCTCAGTCCCTTTTTGTTCCCTCTTGCACGTAATCGGAAAGACTCGCATGAACCTGAAAAAACAAAACAACAACAACAACAACAACAACAACAACAACAAACAAATTGAGGAATCAAACTAAAATTTTTGGGCAGGACTTTGTGCGTAATTCTGTACACTGCTCGTACATTTTTCTGCGCGTGTATGTTATAGTCTGTTACTTCGATAAATTTCTTTCTAATCACATCAAAAGTAGTTGAATTTTTTTTGGGAAGGTACTTGGCGGCAAAGTGTTCTTATTGTGAGTGCTTTTGTAAAATTACAAATGAGTCAAGGATTTGTAGTGTACTGTGCATTATTACTAAGAAACTGTTTCTTCTTGTCTGATCTCTGCAATATATATTGTATATAAGTTATGACTTTAAAGTCTTTTTGGAACTCCTTACCAACTTCTGTCGATCCAGAGAGCTCGACCTCCAAAGGATCAGATTTTTCGGGTCTCTCAACTGCGAATTCCTTCTCGTCTTGTCCAGTGTGCTTGGTCAGTTTGGCGTTTTTCCTTAAAAAGTTCTTCAAACGGAACGTTATCTTGTCTCCAACTTTAAGGGAAAATCTTCCAAAGAGGAAGATTCTCAGTTGAAGATCACGCACGATGCACTGAGGCGAATTTCCAAACTTTACCAAAGATTTTAAGAAGTTACCACAACCTCCTTTTGGCTGTGCACGTTTGTCAAGAGAGCACGTAACGTAGCGTAAGTTATTCGAAAACTGGCATCTTTCGGGCACAGGTGCAATCGTGTAAACTGGAAATTCCACAACTAAGTCAGCGTTGGCCTCTCCCGAGAAACTAACGCCAAGCTCATAAGAACCAGAGATTTTGATTGGATTCAAATAACACTTGATCTCAGCACTGCTACGAAACTCAGCTGGAAACTTCATGGACTTTCCCCCGCTGACACTCAAAATACAAACCAGCGCATTTGTGTTGACGAATCCAGTACCATTCAGCGTCACATTCACTGCTTTGGAGATTTCGGCTTCGTTTGGACTGGCAGAAACAATTTTCGTTTCATCACCAAAGAACAATAATTTCTCGTTCTCGTATTCGTAGGCCACAGTGGCATTGTCGAAAGTACACTTTAGCGAGTATTTGCCTGGCGGGATCTGCTTCAGCTTGAATAGGAAACAGTTTTGACTAACATTCACCTCATCTTGATTGTGTTTGCTGAAACGAAAATGGTGAAAGCTATTTTAGAAATGTCAGAATAAACCAAAACCAGTATAGACTAACGCATTTAACCAGAAACTATACGGCTCACATCCAGTGCCTAACCTGTTGTCGTCTTCAAACCAACACTTAGCCACTGTGGAGTTTTCCAGTCCAGTTGCACAAACAGATATATCTGTACCGCCCTTGGCTTGTGCAGACGTCGGGTGTACTTTCTTTATCTTCACACACGCATCAAATGTGTTATCTTTAGGATCCTTACATTGGTTGCATGAGTCGTTCTTGTACTTGCCATTTATAACTCCGCGGCAATCCGTGCAGGACTCGTTGTTCCCACCGCACTTCCCGCAGCTGTCTTTTCCCAAATTTAAAGACTTTCCTGTATTCCCGCCTACACACTGCCCACAGCTGAGCTTTGCACCGTATCCGGGTTTTCCTCTGCAAACATTGTTACAGTCCTTCACTCTTCTTGGATGCGCTCTCGCCTGGCACACTCCACAGTCGTCTATGTAGGATGTGTTTTTGCAGCTTCCTGCACAGTCTATAACCGTCTTGTTCTTTCCAGTCTTTCCTCCAACACACTGGCCACATTTATCTAAAAAACATTTACGGAAAAATTGATCGTATGTATTAGTACTCAAATCTCGAGCTGTTCAACCTAGCTAATGGAAAAAATATCTCTTTATCAGCTTAAATTACTTCATTCCTTGGACAAAATAATCAAAAACACAGCATTCTATAGCAGACTGCAAAACAAATACAGAAACTAAGGGATTTTCTAGAACTACTCATATTAGATAAAAACAAAAATCAAAATCAGTTTCGGAAGATATTGCTATAATAGAGACTAATACATCTGGTAAAATTCTCCAAGGAACAGGGCAATTACTCCTGAATATGCACACGGATACTGATACAGGTGTTTTCGATGTGTCACTCGAATTTAAGCGGAAAACCCGCGTGTCGGTCACCAAAACAAATTGAATAAATCAATTGATATGTTCAAAACGACTTACCATACTTAGCACCAGAATTTGGCTGACGGTCGCATCCGACGCAATTATCTCGTCCATTACAAACACCACATAAATCAACCTTGGCCATTGAACCGGGTCTTTTGTCGCATCCCAGTTTGTTCACAACCAAGTAAAGAGACGTATTAGTGATTGTATCTGCAATGTCCAGTACATCTACCACCTGTTCTCCAGATGTACAATTACCTGAGGCACTCCAGCCATAAAACTCTAAAAAAGCATCATCAGCTTGAAATTTCGTCCAGAAAGTGTTATTATATTTGGGATTAAACTTCAACCGGGCTTCTGGACAAAGGAATAACATTTCCACTCTTTCTCCACGTTCGAGGGCTTTATCGGTGTTATACAAATGAAGGTCCTGCCAAGATCCACCAACTCCATAACTCCATTTTCCGAATGAAGAATTTCCATTTAAATATATAGCCATGCCCACTGCGGGATTTTCGTCAAATATAAGTGGACGGCTGAGCCTTTCGAGTATTTCCGGTGAAAGTACGAAATTACTCGGTACTTTAGAACGCAACGGCGGCAGACCTTCCCCTTTCGCCATCAACTCTAAAGCAGCCTCTCCAAGACGAATCTCGGTGAGGAGTGATAGCAATTCGTTGTTGGTTTTTGTAAGCGCTGCTACAGAAATACCCTCTTTTGGGAAAATATTCATGTCGTAGGGAACTGGTGGGAAGATTACGTACCCATTGTTGTAAGGATCCAACACTTTCGGTGGGTCGTCTATAGGCCTGATTACGATTGTGAGGTTCACTATCGTTTTTCCAAGATAACAATTTTTGCTGAGACTCACAGAATTACAATCACCCTGAAAGTAAAACAAAGATTTTATCAAACACGTGAGAACTGGTTTGAAGATAACACAGAGCAGTCACAAATGCAAAGCTGAGAAGTGAGCTGATAAGAGGATGGGTAAATGGGTATGCAGGAAGGTAGGTATATATAAAAAATAAACTACCTTTGGCGAGGAAATATGCACGGATAATTGTCCGAGGATATTATCTGTTCCGAGAAGCGAACAGTTGCCCGAGAGCGAAGCTCGAGGGCAACTGTGAGCTTCGAGGAACAGATAATGTCCAAGGACAATTATCTGTGCATATTTCCGAAGCCAAAAGTAGTTTATTGTCTTTATTATCCTTCAAATATTTCCTCTCGCAGTGCAAATAACGGCGCGGAAACTGTGAAGCTTTTTAGTGCTTTCTGGAACTGCATTTTCGACCAATAAATTGATGTCCTCCTCAGTAGTCGTCTTGTAATGATTTTTGTGATTAAATGTATAAAACTGTGTTCGGATATTGTCAATAAACAGCGTTAGTTCGCCAGGCGGGGGTTATTCGCTGATAAGACAGACAGACGAATAGATAGACAGATGAATATTTCAGCATACACACCTCACTAACAGGAATACTCATCGCATGCACTTCTTCGATAAACTCTCTAAACTCTCGAGGGCTTATACGCAATTCTGAGAAATGCTGACTCATTTCTTCCGCAGCACGATCAATTATCACTTGGTCTTGTTCAAATAAGGAGACGACCAAAGAAATCATCTTAGATAACTCGTCCTCTGAAGCCTTACTTTTAATCTGAAAGTAAATTAAACACTGGTTGTAAAAACGTAGCAACAAGGTCTGCATACTACGGATGGCCTGTGATTAAAATGTGTAGTCTTTATGTTGCCAAGATGCTATAATCCCGTCTATAAATAGGTAAGCTTCAAAATATGCTATTTATGCAATAATGATGGATCGTACCCGGGGGGGGGGGGGGGGGGGGGGCATTCATTATAATTTTGGGTGGGAGTGTGCCGCCCGGTCCTGAAAACCCTTACCCTATTTCAGACCAAATACCTAATTTTCTATACCCTATTTCAGACCTGACTCCAAAAATGTATACCCTATTTCAGACCTGACTCCAAAATGTATACCCTATTTCAGACCCGACTCCAAAAATGTATACCCTATTTCAGACCTGACTCCAAAATGTATACCCTATTTCAGACCTTTGTTGAGAGAATTTTTGTTCTTTTGCAATGATTTCCGCCCTGTGCTTTCTTCCATTTGCCGTGCAATGTCCGCGGCGACATATTTCTGTTAAAATCATACCTATCCCAGACTAAAAAGACTATTTCAGACTAAAAATGCTTTAAAACGATACCCTTTGGGGCGGCACATACCTATATGGCTTACTTGGGAGTACCCCTTCCCCCCTCCCCCCCGGAGGATCGTATAGTGCAAGAGATGAACTGTCCACCCATCCGTCTGTTCACTTTTCAGATAAGCAAAAAGGTACACACGAACGAAAATAATCCGTTCGTAAAATAAATGATTTCCCTCTTGAGAAGTTGTCCTAAAGTGCATTTAATGTTTATTTCAGAAAAACAGCCAATTTACTAATCCTGGCCCTCACAAGCAAGTGACAAGCGATGGTGCCTTTACCTTGTCTATAATTTTTCTCGCGTCGGGTGGGGCGGAGTCCAATTTGAGCACATCTGTTTGCGGAAGCCAGACAGCACCACTGAATGTAGCCTCTGTTATTCCATGTGCATTTAAACGTGGGTAAATCCTCATAGTGTCGTCTAAATCCACGGTTAATGGCTTTTTATTACCTAGTTTAGGGGGAAACGTGACCCAACCGAAGACACTCTTGAACTCCAAGTCACCTGTGTATTGAAAATTCGTCAACATTGTAAGTTTTTGCTTTATAATATAATCCATAAAAATAATATGTGATATATTGCTTCCCATATCTGTTGCTTCTGGGTTGCTGTACCTTGATCTAAACTGCGCAAATTACTTAAATGTTCAAATGCGCATAAAAGGTCGAAAAAGAGCTCGTTCACAGAGATAAATGGCCTTTTTCACATCTATATAATATTAAAACTTGTTGATTTTAGCAAATCGGTTCAAATCACAACTGGAGCAAAAGCGAAAATTCCAAATGTGAACCTGGACAATGGACCCAATATTCAAACAAATGTATACTAACACATTATACAACTATTTAAAAATTTTATTCTACATCAAGTAAACACCATATTTGACCTTGTACAATAAGCACTTTCAGTATAAAGTATGCTTACCTAGCTCTGGATCCATTGGCTTAACGTTTAGAACCGCGGGGCGAAGCTTGTCCACATTACTGATTAGTGTCTGATAATCATCGAGGATATCTTTCGGAATGTACATTGTATATGACTGGTCAAGGCCCGGCCGCCTGAGATCAGGCTTGGTTATGTTGAATATATCTGACAGCTGTTGGAACAAAACACGTCGAGTAAAAGTTATTAGTGTAGCACTTTTTTAAAGTTTGATGTGAGTGTGACGTGTTACTTCCCTACAGTTTCACTCAATCCCTCTTAATTGTAATTTAGAACATTTTTCTTGCTTTAAAATGTATTTTGGGTATCTGACAGAAACGAGTGAAAATTAACTGACTTGACCACTGAGTCCCAGCTGTTCCCAAATAAGCTACCTGGATTAGGTTTAAACTTTGCTGTCGATTTAACCCTGAAAATGACGACTCGGGTGAAGTTGCCTTTAAGTTAAACTTTTATTCACACCTTGCAGTTTATATGATTTATATATGAGAAAGCACATATATATAAACTGCAGATGGAGAATGAGAGTGAAAGTGACCTTCGCAGTTATGAAGCAACTTTAAAAGCAGTCAACCAATCAGAACGTGGCTTATATCGCGACTATGTTATAAAAGCAGTTGCAAAGATGGCCCAACTGCAACTGCTTAAGTTGCTTCATAACTGCGAAGGTCACTTTCACTGTCATTCTGCAGTTTGTTGGCCAAGAAATTGAGAGACAAAGGTTACCATAATCGGTGAGCAAAAGGGCCCTGGAGTTTAGCAGCAGTTACTTTGAGTGCTGAGTTGAAGTTAAATCTGTATCCTATAGGGTCTATAGGGTCAGACAACAAAAGTCTTACTTTTTCTCCAGGAGATTCCTCGTCTTCGTCGATGTACAGTGTCGACTGAAGAAGCGAAACTTTAATTCCACTTGTATCTGGAAACACTATTGTCAAAGCCATTGCGGTGGGGGCTCCTTCAGCTGGCACACAATTCCCCGGCTGAGCCTTTGTTAATGTGTAGATGGTAAAGTTCACAAGGCCATGAAACGCACCGTTTGGGCAGAACCTGTACACAGAGCAATAAGAAATTCCTGTTTCAATAGCTGCATAACAGAAGTGGATCCCTTAGCAACCATTTCACTGCTGGAGACATGTTTGTAAACCAGTAAACGCAACTCCTAAGGATGATTTAGTAAAGCATTTTCAAGTGTATGTGACAAGTTGGAACAATTTCCTTGCACGTTAGAATATACACGAACATAACCAATCATTGCAGGAGGTAATAGCGACCTTTATCCGAACTTATTTTTGCAGACTCTCTTCAGTTTAATGTGCAGATAGTACTTATTTAAAGTTCGCAAAACTAGTTTTGAAACAGAAAAAGAAGTATCTTCACGACAGGAGATCTTTTCTCACAGACAGCATTCTAAAACTATACCACAATTTTACAATATAAAATCTCTGCTTTATAAAGATACATTACATTACGGTGTAAGACAAAATAGAGACAATTATCAATGCTTTAGCTCAGCGCATACTTCATAACATATTGCAATTAGTTAAGAAAACAGTGAGTATCTAGGAACACATTGGAATGTGTACCTGGCTCTTGTCTCTGTAGACATTGCGAGTACTTCTCCATTAGCACAGCTGGCAAAGTTCTCCCACTCTCCTTTGTTGTTCAAGGAGTTCCATCCACCATTAGGTGTCTTTGTAACACTGATTCCAATCAACACAGGTGCCTTAATCTTGAACATGTCTTTTAATTGCGCTCCAGGTTTTAAAAACAAAACGGGCAACTTCGGTAGAATCGCAACACTGCTGCTAGGAGGGTGTGGTGCTGTACGTGAGGGAGTTGGCCTTATAGTTGAACTTATACTGCTTGTTATACAGCTTTCACGTGGGATACATCTGTAGATGAAGAGAAAAATGGAGGAATGTTATAGAAGTGGATGTGTGGATATATATATATATATAGATACTGGGATCCAAAATTAGTTTTGCAAAATTTAAGTCTCCTTACATTTATGAACTGAATCGGGTCCTCTACCGTGTTGCTATTGTACTGACGTTTTCTAAATATTAAACAGATTCTTACGCTTGAACTTCTGGACAGAACATAAGGTGGTCTTCACAAGGTGGTACGGCGCACGTGTCCTTTGGCAACTCTGACGGATGACAGGTGCTGAGTGAATTCTCCAAGAGTCCACAAACTGATTTTACCATTCCACAAACATCGGGCAAACCTGTTATGAAGAGCAAAACAAACAAAAAATACAGAAAGTTTTATAAAACACGCTGTGGACTTCAACATAAGTGAAAAGTCAAGTACAGTGTTACAATAGTATATACACTGTCATGCTGTTATCACACTACAAACAGCTCATTGATTTATGCGTATGGTAAACGGGGGCTCTAATCTTAGTGATAGAAAAGAAGTAGATAATTGTGTGTGCGAGGTTCATTTGTAAAGCTCATGCACAGTGCTATGATGGATACACCTGTATGTATGAGGAGGAATTATCTTTGTTTTCAAACTTATACTGTTGCTGGATATACTTACGAATTTGAAGTTGTTCGCTGGCCACATGTAGAAAAACTTTGATGAACTCAGGCAAGTCGTTTATTGTGCCTTCACAGAAGTTGATAAGACCGGGACAAATCCCCAAGGATTTGATAGGATTCCAGCACTTAGAGTTTTCTTCCAAACACTTCAGGTGACCACTATATCCTTCTTTTCGACAGTGTTCTTCTCGCGGCATGCAATTCCGCCGTGCACCCGAGGAAAGTTCGCCAAGGACCTCCTTTACGAGACAAAAGGGAGCCCCAGCTGAACAGAGGAGAGAAAAAAAAAATTAATAGTCATAAAACAAGAATATAATGATTACGGTTTCACTCACGACAAAGTAGGTTAAGAGTGCACTCTTTTGGACTGTTTTCCGGACCACTAAGGATACAGTCAATCCTGTCTTACGCAGTCCTGTACTATGTAGACACCCAGTAATAAGCGGATAGCTGTCAACGACTCGAAAATCTACTCTTCATTAAAATACTGTAAACTCTTTCTGTCTTCAGCAGACATAATCTGACAATTCCCACGGATGTCCGCTGCTTAATTTACGTTTGACTGTAGTAGATAGGGAAAAGCGCAAGGGCGCGTTATTTGGGGACATTTCTATTGCTGAATAAACAGAACACAAGGTGGAAACTTAATAGTTTGATTATTCTTTTCCTAGTTTTTACCAGGTTTTCGCAAGGCAATTTGAAGCATAATTTTGTCACACTTTATCTCCGTGTGCTCTGTATGCAATTGGTTGAAACTGTGCTACTCACTCCCAGCTGTATTACAATATTTTATTGAGTAAGCAAATGTTTAAAGCACTTCATCGTTCAAAACGCCTTAGACCTATTCCAATAAACTCTAAACGATAACAATAATGCGAAAGCACCCAAAAAATATGGTAAATTACTACCTGTTTCAACGATGAAACGATACGTTTCATTTCTGATTTGACCTACAAGAAAAGCAAATATGTTTGTACTATGAGTACTATGTCACGACTGATTTTGTACGCGATGACTTATAGAGAACAGTGAACGTATAACATATCACCCAGCGGACAAGAAAGGAATTAAACAAGAATAGCGGGACAACATAAAACTAAAAGCGTTGCATAAGAATCATGGGATTGATTTATCAGCAAAAGATCAACAGAACGGTTACAGGAAGTAAGGAAAAGGGTGGAAAATAGGAATCAAATATGAATCAAAGTGCGTAAATGAAATATAAACAGTTAGAAGGAACGGAAGAAAGGAAGTAATAAAAGCAAAGACAAAAAATGCCATACCTGGAAGTGCCATGAGCAGAGAATATGGAATATTAATCAAGTTGCATTTTGCTCCCAGCGGAATACAGCGCGTCTCGCCAAGGCAAAACCTGCTGCCCGGGGGACAAGAGACGTTTAAGAGGTGATTCAGATTCGAGTTGTTCATCGCAATCAAAGCAGTCAAGTGGTGTAGCAGGCAAACCCTTGTGTCCGAGAGACACTGTCCAACAATGCCACAGTACATGAAGCCTCCAGGACAACGATGACGCCAGACTGTCTCATTTCCATCTCTTTGGTCTTTGTCGTCGTCCTTTTCTTCTTTCTCTTCTTTCTTCTCTTCTGGATCATTGTCTTCTCGCGGAAGCATAGCATCTGCGACTGTGCAGTTCGTATCAATGGGAATACAACCTGTGTTGTTCCAGAGCGCCAATGGACAGAATTTATAACCCTTTTCACATATTTTGTTCTTTAATGGGGTCCAACTGACGTTTTGGTTTTTCAAGAATGTTAGAAATTCTTTCGGATCTTCCACCATTTTGGAGCATAAACTTCCGGCTTCTTCGATGATAGAGATGCTCTGATGAACATGATGGCAGGAAGAGTACAACTTCGAGCAGTCGTCTTTGCAAGGTTTTTGATCTAAAAAACAAAAAAGATAAAATTATAAGTCAGTCTACTCTTACAAAAACTAGAAAGGCTTTTAGGGATTAACTAAAGCCTGGCAACGCCAAACCACAGTCGGCAGTAGCTAGAAACTAATTGTTGGTATTGTATAAATATAGGAAGTTCAATTTCAAAACATGTGCGATTGTTTGATGAGCCCCACTCCCCTATCAAAGATGACGTAAGATAATGTTGCAAATTAAGAACTTTTATATCTGGAGTTGGAATTTTTTGGATCAAACACTAAAGCCAGTGTTTTACGCTGTTTCAAATGACATCCACCTGACCAAATGCAATGCGCTTGTTGGCTATATAACAAAATCTCAAATCATCAATAATTCATGATTTCACTAGCGCACCAGCGCATCGCATTTGGTCAGGTGGATGACTTTCGAACTTCTTAGAAACAACTTACCGCTTGGACAGTCACACGCTTCACGCGCAATGCATCTGTAGATGTAGACGGAAAGGAGATTTGTGAGACAGACAAACAGGCAGATAGAAATAGGTAGACAGACCTCTTTCTGACTTACTACATAGTTAATATAGACATGCTGCTTCTTCAGTTGGATTAATTCCTCGCATATTTCAAAAGTTTTGACCTACGTCTTAAACTTTCGTCCAACAAGAGCTTAACTAAGAGGATCTTACGCATTCTCTCGCGGACAGAACCGAAGGTTGTTTTGGCAAAGAGGCAGGTCTGTAACGGAGCATGCATCCTCCGACGAGCTTGTGGGCAGACAAATACGAAGTGACTTCTGCAGGACGGTACATATGTGTTCTCCCACTTCACAGATGTCAGGTAAACCTGTAACGACAAAAGGAAAATTAGGTTTAGTAAAATTGCTGTGGATTATATCACAAGTACAGAAATCACATTGGTGAGTATCATGCACACCACTCGTACGTTTATCGATCTGCTTGCAGGGTAGTGTATTTACGTCTTGGTAACTCTACTGTACGCCTACCTCTGGTAGACAGGAAATCACAATGAATAAGACCTCAAATTACAAGGATCTCATAATTATGCTCTAAGTACGCATAGAATCGTATGTTTGATGATAAATTAGTTTAGCGCTGTATCGTTGCTGTTATTGTATTTCTAATACTTACGAATTTGAAGGATCTCAGCCGCAATTTCTTGAAGTATACCAGTAAGTTCAGAAGTCTCGTTCCTCAGACCTTTACAGAATTTAAGACCCTCGCTGCAAATTTCTTTGACAGGATTCATGCAGCCAGAGTTTGCCTCCAAACATTTCAGGTGATCATCATATCCGTCGCGTCGACAGTGATTATCCCTCGCGTCGCATTTGCGTTGAGTTTTTGAGTACACAGCGTGGAGTTCTTTGTTCAAAAAACAGAATGGAGCCCAGCCTATCACAAAACAACAATAACAATATTATTTTAATACACATCAGCACGCTCTAGGTCACTAACTCCAAGATGAAACAGATGATGGTTTCACGTGAGCTAAACTAAGAAAGTTCCCTTTCCTGCCAAAAACATATACACAGTCAGAGCTCTTCGGACACTCTCGTAAGCTGACAGCTCTACTTACAGCCGCTTTTCAAAATTCCCGTTTAAATTCTCAGTCAAACTCTGCATTAACACATTCCGGAAGTGCCCACGGACACCTTTGATGAGTAAAATTTGGATTTTTTTAAGCTCCCATGAGCGAGGTGACCGATTGAGGTAACAAGATTCTAAAAGGAAACAGCAACAAAAAAGATAGTGGTAGCGTGGGAAATGCATCCCTGTTTAGGTGAAGAAACTTTGGAATAAAGTTGAGAAGCTCGCATGCCCAGGTCTCCCTGCCCCAACGAAGATGCCAGTTTCCCTACCTTTCTGTACCAGGTCACGAAATGTGGCATTTGTCGCTTGACCTGTAAACCAAATGTATTTGCATTAGAGTTGGTGTGTACGTGACTGATATTGCACATTCAAGGGAACTTGCATAAGTAAACAAACAACGTTCTTACAAGCGATATAATGGAGACATGTCACGGGGACAAATTCCTTGCTCTGTTTACACAAAGGGACATAATAACGGAGACAAGTTCCTTGAAGTGTTCAGACGGAGGAACTAGTCGCAGGGACACATCGTAGGAAGTGAAATGATGCCGCTTTCGGATTGGTTTACTTTGAACCTGTTGCGGGGACGTATTGCACAACAGTTCCGACCAAGCAACAATCGCATTTTTGTTTTGTTTTGTCGGCGCGACATACCCCTCAAATCAAACAGACAAAACGCCGAAAACGAGAAAGAATTCAACTGCGGAAACGCTCAACAATATAAGCAACTCACGCTGAAAGTGACCATTGCGGTTGTGTAACAACTTAAGCAATAGCAAAGATAGCCCGGGAAAAATCCGGGTTTCAACCAGAATCAAATCCTTCGCGCGATAGCGGTGCGACGCTCTAATCACTGAGCTATTCAGCCGTATATGGGAACTGATCAAGTGTGTGGATCAAATGATTAGAGAGCTTAAGCACCAGGACGGGAGAGGAAGACGGCAACGTCGGTGAAACAATAACACTCGATGCAGAAGACTAAAGGCGCACGTGATTATGTGAAATTGACATGATCTCGGGTCATCGTGCTGTCGCGTGCGACTTTAAATGCTTCTTTTCTAGGCTGTTGTCAGGACGTGGACGACATTTTAAGAAATTGAGACAGTCGTTCTTCTTAGCAGGAGACAATGGAAGCAATAGAATTTTGGCAGAAACGGAGCTAATCTGAGCAAATTAAGAATAGGCAAAGTTACATAGACATAAGGAATATACGGAGACACTTTTTTCCTGGTTCCTCGCGTTGCCGTCGCCGTCCTAGTTTGCTTAAGCTCTCTATTGACTCGCCACAGCGACCGGCCGAACAAAAAGCGCCTTACCTGCGCTTTGTATGAGTGCGTCAAAAAGACCACGAGGAAACTTTGAAGGAGGACAGCCTTCATCCTTAGGCACGCATCTAAAATTGGAATAGCAAAACCTATCGGAGGAGTTACAACGGTTACTGAGGTCTTCATCAACGTCATGGCATTTCTCCATCACCGGAATGCAGCCTCCTTTGGTCAGGCAGTACCTGGTGCCTGCGCCACAAGTCTTGTTGAAGGGGGTCACCATCGAGTTGTTTAGTCCAACCCAGGCGGCCAAGTGCTGAAGCGTACACATCCCATTCGGGATGCAATTTGAAAAAATGCCACAGTACTCGGAGTTTTCAGGACATTGGTCATGCCAAGGCGTGTTGCTCCAGCCTTTCTTCTCTTTGTCTTCTCCACCTGCTTTCCATTCGCTGCCGTTTCCTTGAAGCATGTCACCTGGACCGCTGCAGTTTGCGTCGATAGGAATACAACCCCCAGTCTTGAGTGCCAAGGGACAGAACTTATTGTCCTTGGGGCAAGTTATATTATTCAGTAATGGGGTCCATCTGGCACTTTGGTTTTTCAAAAACGACACAAAGTGATCTGGGTTTTCCAACAGTTTAGGACAGAAACGTCCGGCCTCCTCGATGAAACCCAAAGTATGACGAACACGATTGCAGGAAGAGTACAGCCCTGAGCAGTTACCCTGGCAAGGTTTTTGGTCTGAACAACAAACAACAAACAAAACAAAGAAAACAGAAAAAAAGACGAGATTCGTAAACCGTTGAACTCAACAATTTAGGGGACATACTTGTTGAAAATAACAAGGTCTATATTTAATACTTCAGTATACTTCAGTATTTGTGGCGTCGTACGAATCTTTAAAGAAACGAACTGCAAAAATCACAATTTTGAAATATGTATTACCTTTTGGACAGTCACACTCTGAAAGCGGCTTACACCTGTAAATATGGACAGGCAAGGAAAGGATTAGGAATTGATACGGACAGACAGAGTGTCGGGTAAAGTATAGTGCTGATAGTCTACGGTTCACTCAAGTCTGCACGCTTCCTCATATTTAGCTATAAGTGTTGCATGGTTAACTGTACATATTGTTCATCTGCCCCCATGTACTACGAGGCTGAGTTTCACCAATCTTCGTCAAACAAACGGTAAACTATGAGGCTCTTACGCGTTCACTCTTGGACAGAACCGAAGGTTGTTTTCGCAACGAGGCAGCTCTCTAACGGAGCATGCGTCTTCCGACATCTCTAGTGGCAGGCAGTATCCGACTGAGTTATCCAAGAGTTCGCAAACTGATTTTCCTTGTTTACAGATATCAGCCAAAGCTGGTAGAACAAAGGAAATAAAAATATAAGTAACTCTGGTAGAAACGCTGTGGAGTGCATTACTAGTGTGCAAGCTACTCTGGTGAATACAATATACTATGTTTCCGAGTTGGGCATTGTACAGTGGAACCTCCTTGAGCAACCACCTCTCGTGACCACTAACCAAGGCAGCAACTGATTTTTCAGTCAAATTACTATTACTGACACCTGTCGTAAGCGACCGCAACCCCCTCTGAGGCTTACTGTTTGGGTTTTCTATTGTTTCTTTTTTACGCCAGTAAGCGACAACTTTGTGTACCCAAAGAGCAATTTTCCGAGGAAGGAGTGACCCCTTGCAGAAACCGGATCGGACAAAACACTGGCATATGTAACGTGCAGCAAGGCACAGGGTTGATATCTTACAACTCAAGTTAATTTTCAGTCAAGAAAACAAAAGTATATGACACTTGGATGTGACCCAAGGTTGGATCTCACTTAGGCAAGTTCCCTTAGTGAAAATTTCCCGTAAAAGCAAATAACTTAATCCTGAGCCAAGGGCAATCTCTTATACAAACGGGAAAATCACAATGAGCTCATTCCTCAGAGATGGGGCACGTGTGTGTTATGAATATGTTTGGTAATTGTAAACAAGTATTATAAGCACAGGATGATGATAAACGGTATTTAATCTTGTATTCAGGATATATTTGTACTAATACTCACGCATTTGAAGTTGTTCGCTCGCCATGTGTAGAAACATTTTTACAAACTCTGGTAATCCGTTCAGTATGTCTTCACAGATGTTAAAACCCAGGTTGCAAACTTCTTTGATAGGATTCCAGCATCCAGATTTTTCCTCCAAACACTTGAGGTGATGACCATATCCTTCGCGTTGACAGTGATATTCCCTCGCGTCGCAATAGTGTTTAGTTTTCAAGTATACAGCGCGAAGAACTTGGTTCAAGAAACAGAAGCGAGACCAGCCTATAGGAAACAGTACAGCAAAACAATTATAGACCAATACACATATATAAGTCCACATAAATTTCCGTACTCAACTTCAGAAATTCTCTGTAGTCATTTGCATTAGAATTACAATTTGGGCCTAATTCGAAAGCGAAGCAAACGCAAACTCGAAGCAACGACACGATTATCTTCGACAGTCATCCGAAAACCGCTACAATATTTGTTTCTCTTCACTCTAAATGGATATATATTTGTTACCTGTTTCAGCGAGGATACGTATAGTCTCATTTTTCACTTCACCTAAAAAATAGAAATTGAGTTAAAGCCGTTCGTGGTACAGCCAAAGGTACTGCCATAAAAAGAGATCTTTTGACTGATTACTAGGACGTGAAAAAGAAGATGGTTAAGAACGCACAAAAAGAAAGGAAAAAAGAATGAATGAATGAATGAATGAATGAATGAATGACAGGCAGACAGAAAGACAGGAAGAAAGAAAGAAAGCAAGAAAGAAAGAAAGAAAGAAAGCAAGTAAGAAACAAACAAACAAAGAAACAAAGAAAGAAACAAAGAAAGAAAGAAAAAAACGAAACAAAGAAAAAAGAAAGAACGGAAAACGGACGGAAGGAAGGAAAGAGAAAAGGAGGATCAAGGAAAGAAAGAATCTCAAACAATAAAAGCGAACACAATTTACAAAAGAAAAGCACCATACCTGGTAGCTGCATGAGTAAATCATAAGGGAGATCAATGACGTGGCAAGTCTCTTTCATTGGAAGGCAGCGGCCTTGGGACAGACAGAACTTGGTGTCTGCAGGACAAGACACATTGAAGAGATTCATGCTCGAGTTGCTCAGTCCGACAAAGGGAGACAAGTACTGAAGCGAGCACACCCCTCTGCTAGTACACTCTCCAAGAATGTCACAGTATACTAAATCTCCACGACAGCGATCGTTCCAAGGCGTCTTCTTCTCGTCCTTTTCTCCATTTTCTTCCATTTCCTTCTTTTCCGGATTGCTGCCCTGAAACACACCTGTGCAGTTCTCGTTCATGGAAATACAGCCCTCGCCTCTGAACGCCGCTAATGGACAGAATCTCTGGTCCTGAGAACAGTTTTTCTTCACAAACGGGCTCCAATTGGCAGTTTGATTTTTCAAAAATCTCAAAAATTTCTCCGGATCTTCCAGCATTCCGGAGCAGAAGCTCCCGGCCTCCTCAATGAAGGCGACACTCTGATGAACACGATGACAGGAAGAGTACAGCCTTGAGCAGTCGTCTTGACAAAGATTTTGATCTGTAAAAATGAAATATTAAAACATGTTGTGTTGGAAATCTTCCAAACATTTAAAAAACCCACAAATAGGCTAAATTTTCATGTGGGCCAAAACACAACGATGCGCTGAAAGGGGTCCGAGTGGCTGCGTAGGAGATTTAAACACTGCGTGGACCACACAAATTGTCATTTTGTATGCTCCAGATTATGCCGCTGATTATCTTGTGATCGACAACATCAGCTCTGCTATATTATTATTATTCTTTCACTATTTTGCAAACGTGTTGGCAAAATCGAAACCACAGCCACAGTGCTCTGTCCCAAAGTGAAGTAAGTACTTTCTCGACTTAACTCTATCCACACAGATCCGCATTTAATGAACGTTTTCGCTCTATTAACCTTGACTATTCCACTACTCCTACCACCCGACCCCTCCCCCGGCCCCCGCCCTTCCCCTACTCCCTGGAAAGACAACACTTCACTGTAGTGAGCGTACATATATTAAAGCTTGATTATCTCCTTAAAAGGTTAAGGCAGCTGATAACTGATGCTGAATATGGCTTACCGTTGCCACAGTCACACTCTTCACGCGGTATACATCTGCAGGTGAAAGTGAAAGGCTTTATTTGCACGACCCTAATTACTGGGGTATTGCTAAAGAAAATTAGATAACAATAAGAGAGAAAAAGATAGACAAGTCATCTGGAATTCTCGTGAGTTAAAGCAATCTGTTGCAACTTAGAGAGAGTTAAAATACTGGTGAAATTTCATCATCATTATGATAATAATTTGTGTTTCATAATCTTTTGAATTAAGGTGACTCCGGAGTTTCATTGGGCGCACGCGTCCATGACAAACTTTGGATCATAACTTTTTTGTCTTTTAGGCAATTTCTATAAAACTTTGAGGAACGTGGCTATTAAACTTGTGTGGTATATACTAAAACAATTATTCCTATCCCGGAATACGGTCAATCGAACACACCCCAAGTAGTGTATCTCATCCTCAATACGATAGAAGCGCAAATTAAACATTGTCCATTTTCTATTATGAAGAAAGGGGAAATTAGTTGGGGGCAAATGACAAGCAGACAGACAGACAGCTAAAGAACCAGTTATCATAACTGAGTCAACAGATATTCTCTCAATAGGACTTAGTAGTAGTCTGGTCCTATACCAGAGCTAAAAGTATCTTTAAGAACATCTATGTACATATAGGAACAAAGGTCTACACTTTATTTATCTGCAATCATAGTCAAAATTGTTGGGACGATTTCAAGTTTTTTCCCTCCCCCCATTCAATGTTGGGTAGTTGAGCATAGTTCGGCTCATAGCTGCATCACGGGCCATCATTGAATGGAGGGGAGGGTGAGGGACTTGAAAACAAGAAATATAAGACCCCCGTAGGTTGTACGGATTTACATTGTTCTCCGGATGTTCGTAAGAGGAGCGTCCCAACGACTTTTGACCATGATTGTATGTAAAATAAATAGTAAACTATGAGGCTCTTACGCGTTTACTGCTGGACAGAACCGAAGCTTGTTTTGACAAAGCGGTGGGTCTCTAACGAAGCATGCGTCCTCTGACACGTCTGCCGGCTTACACATTCGGAAAGCACCTTCCACTACTTCACAAGCTCTTTTCCCCATTCCACAGATTTCAGACAGAGCTGTTGTGACAAACAAAGGGTAAGAGATTTACTTAAACTGAAGTGATACATATATGCCCTAAATGAACAACTCATTATGGTATAATGCACACAAAACTGATCATTTTTTGTTTGATGTGTAGTTGGATACCGTCAGTGACGGTGACCATTGCAGTTATGGAATCAAACCCAATTGGTACCGGAGCTGGTCAAGTGCGTGGTTCGATTTTATGCCTGTCACAGTGATGGGGAAATCTTTTAAATATGAGGGTTAAAATACATCTATCATTTATATGTGAGGATTAAAATATCATTGCAACCGCCCGAGCAAAAGAGCGCAACATGTTGGCACAACATCGCCCAAAAAATGTTACCCAAAAACTCTTCGCGAAACCGTAGAGTGGATAGAAAACGCATCACAACTGTTGCTCTTACCGTCACATGAGACGTTCGTTTGCTCGGGCTTCGAAGCAGCTGCTTCATAACTGCGACTGTCACTGTGATTCTCATATTCCACACAATTACTCTCTTTCATACAAAGCTATAAGTGCTACCTCACTAAGTGACTTTACGAATGTTAAAGACTCTTCAGTTGTAGCTTATTTTACCATCTTTATAGCACCTTAATTTATAAATCTAGAAATTAATATTTTTCAGTGATTAGCTCAGATGTATTATTTGTAACATACGTTTTCGTAGATTGTTTATATTTAAGATAGTTTTAAACACATATTAACAGTTCTATTCCAATTGGATAATGTGTTATACTGTTTTACATTCATCAAATTTACCACAGGCCTGCCATGATTAAAGCACAGACTTATAGCAAACATAAATCACGATCTCATGACCCTCTGCGTTGTATAGTTGGAAAACGTCTTGATATAACTAAAATGGAGTACTACCTGCAAAAACTTGAAAAAGGTTCTTTTAGTCCCCAAAGAAAAAACTTACGAATTGTAATGACAATATTAATAGTGTCTTCTTCTTAAAGTTTTAAAGATACGAGTCGAAGACTAGTGTATGTTGTTTTGTTAGTGTTGGGTTTTACTTACGAAAATTAAATTGGTCGCTCAAGATTTGAAGAATCATTCTGAGAGGCTCAGGTAATTCCTTCATTAAACTTTGACAGAAGTCAAAACCCATGCTACAAATTCCTCTCAAAGGATTCCAGCACCCGGAGTTTTCTTCCAAACACTTCTGGTGATCGTTGTATCCCTCGCGTCGACAGTGATCTTCCCTCGCGTCACAAACGCTTTGCGCTTTAAACTGCACGGTATGGAGCGTTTTGCTCACAAGACAGAACCCAGCCCAACCTGCATAAAACAAAGAACAAAATCATTAATAGAGAACTTTTTTTTACCAAAAACCAGAAGCGGGCCCAGCCTACACAAACAGAATAGTAAAACCAAAATAGTCAATAAATTAACCTCTATACGAGCTATAAATCAGGAAACGAAACTGATGGGGCACTGTGAATCGCGATGTTTACAAAGTATGTCAGGGAATATGCCATGAGCTACCAAGTGGCAGATAACGAGAAAATGCGACTGTGCAAGAAATAAATTCAGTAAATGAGAAATTATGGCATCTACCATTCAAAGAAATCTTAGAAGTTCAAAATACAAAGCTTTTAAAAGTGCTGTTACCTGTTTTAACAAGGTCACGATACGTCTCATTTTTTACATCACCTGGAAAACAAATTATGCGTTGATAAGAATAGGATCACGACACAAACAAACAAACAAACAAACAAAAGCAAGCGAAAACGAGGAGATGCAGAAAAATAGAGCAAAAACCGTAACGGCAGAGAAAAGGAAAGAACAAATAAACAGCCATACTTGGGTGTTCCATGATTGCAGCAAGCTTCAGACCTAAAGGGAATCTTGGGAGCGGACAGTCTGCACCCTCGGGAATGCATTTAAATTTAGAGTAGCAGAACCTCTGGGAGGAGTTGCAGGGACTATTCACGGCTTCATCAATGTCGTGGCATGACATGTTCACCGGAATGCAGCGTCCTTCAATCAGGCAGAACCTCGTGTTTTCGGGGCAAGACTCGTTCGAGGGAGTCACCAAAGAGTTATTCTTTCCCACCCAGGCTGCCAAAGTTTGAAGAGAGTATTGCAACGCATCAGGAACGCATTTTACAATAATAGCACTGTACCCAGAGCCTTCAGGGCAACGATCATGCCAGGGTGTTTGGTCCCCGATCTTTTGATATGCCCAACCTGCTTTTCTTTCATTTGGTGGTCGTATAGCATCTGCAGCAGTGCAGTTTGCATCTATAGGAATACAGCCCTTTCTCTCAGGGAAGGCCAAGGCCAAGGCCAAGGGACAGAATTTATTGCCCTCAGAACAGTTTGTCTTTTCAAACGGGGTCCAACTGGCAGTTTGATTTTTCAAAAATCTCACAAATTTGTCCGGATTTCCCTGCATTTCGCTGCAGAAACCCTTGGCTCCCTCGATGAAAGCGATACCCTCACGAGCATCACGGCAAGAAGAGTACTCATCTGAGCAGCGGTCTTCACAAGGTTCCCAATCTTCGATGCAACTCCCGTTGCAAGCTTTTTTATCTGCAAGAAATAATAAAGAGATATTAAATCATATTCCATTTCAAATCTATAAATCACACACATTCAGTAAGTACTGAGGAGTTATGGTAGCTAAATGAATCTAGAGTAGGTAAGTGTGAACTTTCAGCGACAAAAGTCCCTTGAAGTACATTACTCACATATATCCTCAACTTTGAAGACTAAAATTATCACCCCCTTAACAGTGTTGCTTGGAGGGGGGCGGTGTATCAAAAAAATTGAGCGAGGACCCCAAGCAGTTTTGTTTCCAGTTGTAGATTTGACTAGGAGCGTACCCTTTACATCGACAAACAGTCATGTAATTGTCGACACTAACAACATGGTTTTGACATCTATTAATTTGTATCATCTGTTCATTGCATATCCACCGATGGTTCTATAGCACCGTAAGGTCCTTATTGCGTTTTTTTTTTAACATATATAATTTCGAGCCAATTCTACAAAACAATTATAATTGCAGTTTAATTGTAGCTATATGTATCTAAAGACCCGTATATGTAACTTTTTGCAAGCTTTCCATGAGACAGAAGTCCGTTTGGAGAAGTTAGCATTATTGTTTAGGCATAGTAATATATTGAGCCGCTCCATGCCGTTTTTATTAATTTGTAAAGTCGGACATGTTTCCCAAAAAAAGCATGCAAAACCTTTGTCGGTTTCAACAAAAATCTTTGTTACTCTATACATCTTAACGAATTCACGAAGAAAATTCACGCTTCATTGATTGGCAAATACATTCCTCACTTTCTTCGTAAAGGAAAACGCGTTCTAGTTCAACTAGACTGGCCTTGCCAGTGAGCTCGCGGCGTGAGTTGGGTCGAGACCAGAATATAAAATGGAAAGTAGGGGACAAGAGCGGAACTCCCAAGAGAGACTTCCAATTTCTCACCATAAAAATATCACACAGTATAGAGAACTTGGCTTTTGACACCTTGCTCTTTTGACACCTTGATTAAACTAAAAATTATTATTGCAACACTCATACACTTGCTTCTTAAAGGTTGAGCGACCCTGCATCTTGAGAATGCGTGACATATCTTTTTATGCACAATCGATTATGACAGTTTGACCTTGACTCATATTTCTAATCAGAGGCTTCGCTTCACTACTTATGTGTTTTCTTTTGTTAACTCAATACGTTTCTTCTATCAGGCTTTCGAGTATTCGTGCCCTGTAACAAATATAAAATTGAAAGCGAGGAATGTCACACGAGAGATGTTTACAATATTATTGCGCTTTTGTTCACAGTGTGTTCAGTCCATTTGTGACTGCAAACTCAATCCTCAGAATTATTTAGGTGTATTTTTCATTTCTGGTATTTAATGAACATTGCGAAACAAAGACTACATGATCGAATGAAAGAAACACTTCAACAGGCAATGTACGATACGCAGAAGAATTTTATGAGGCAACAGATGTCATGTACAGAGTAAAGCATAAAGCGTCATTGTTTTACGGCTAAAGCTCACCGTAGCTTTGGTTTCTGTTTTCGCCCTGTTATCTTCCCAAAAGTATTTCGTGTCGCCACAGAAAGTTTCGTCGGGACTAAATACTTATCGGCGACAGAGATATTTGCAATACCCCAGAAGTACCATCAAACATTTGTTTACGGCTATTCTCAAAGCTTGTGCGGTGAACGCGAGCCAAAATCTTTTCCTAAAATCCAGTTTATCCGTGCGCATTCCACAGAGCCAAATGGCGTTGAATTTGAATGGGATGCAGTTTACTTTTTCGCTTCACTACTTATGTGTTTTCTTTTATTAACTCAATACGTTTTTTCTATCAGGCTTTCGAGTATTCGTGCTCTGTAACAAATATAAAATTGACAGCGAGGAATGTCACACGAGAGATGTTTACAATATTATTGCGCTTTTGTTCACAGTGTGTTCAGTCCATTTGTGACTGCAAACTCAATCCTCAGAATTATTTCGGTGTATTTTTCATTTCTGGTATTCACTGACCATTGCGAAACAAAGGCTACATGATCGAATGAAAGAAACACTTCAACAGGCAATGTACGATACGCAGAAGAATTTTATGAGGCAACAGATGTCATGTACAGAGTAAAGCATAAAGCGTCATTGTTTTACGGCTAAAGCTCACCGTAGCTTTGGTTTCTGCTTTCGCCCTGTTAAGTTTCGTCGGGACTAAATATTTATCGGCGACAGCGGTACCATCAAATATTTGTTTACGGCTATTCTCAAAGCACAATTCTACCGCCCACATATCTCCTTCAAAATGGCGAAACTGCTCGCCCGGCAAGTCATGTGATGACAAAACGTCATCATAAATCACGTGAAAATATGAACCAATCACCGTGTGCTGATTCGTAACCCAGAAAAAAAATAAAAATAAAAATAATAAAAATAAAAATATGACGATGATGAAGACACGCTTTCCAATCCTAAGCTCGTCGGCTTCGCCACGAGCAATTATTCGCTCGATTTACACAATCGGATACTTTGAGAGCGCTACGTATTGAACACAATTGCTTACCGTCTGGGCAGTCGCACTCATCAGGTGACTTACAACTGTGCAATGGAGAGAAAAAGAGGGGTTATGATACAGAGAGAGAGAGAGAGAGAGAGAGAGAGAGAGAGAGAGAGAGAGAGAGAGAGAGAGACCCTAGTACATATACAGTAACTACGCATAGCTTACGTGGGATGTCTGGCTTAAAGTTTGACTTTGAACGTAATTCTTATAAGTATTGACAAGGACTGAATTCACTAAACTTTGCCCAAGAAAAGCAGTAAGCTACGAGACTCTTACGCATTTAATCGTGGGCAGAAGCGAAGGTTGTTTTCGCAGTGAGGTAGATCTTTGACGGCGCATGCGTCCCCTGACACGTTTGAGTGTGGACAAGTTCCGAGTTCATTTTCGAGAACTTTACATATTGCTCCTCCTTGTGCACACAAATCAGCCCAACCTGTTCAGAGGAAATATAAGGAACATTTACTGGGGTGAAACTATGCGAGGTACATCACAAGTTAACAAGTCGCTTTATCAAGTATAATGGACAATATTTAGTAATCAACTTGCAACAAACTGGCATTCACCACGAGCTTCTGATGAACAAAGAAAAGTGGAATGTACGTGCATGCTTAGATGTTATGTAAAGACTACTGTGTTGTTACAGGTATGAAAATAGTTATACGTGTGGGGATGAATTGTGTAGTTTGTTGTTGTAATTGTACTCTCCTGTTATTGAATTACTCACCAATGTGAAAACTCTTCTTCATGATTGGTAGCAGCATTTTGACAAAGTCAGGCAAGTCTTTTTCTAGACCTTTGCAGTAGTTAAAAACCATTGTGCAAACTCCTAGCTCTCTCATGGGATTCATGCAGCCAGAAGTTGCCTCCAAACACTTCTTGTGACCCTCATATCCCTCGCGTTGACAGTGGACTTGCCTTGCGTCGCACTGGCGGAGAGTTTTTGAGAATACAGCGCGCACGACTCTGTTTAAGAAACAGAAGCGAGCCCAGCCTACACAAAGCAAAACACCCAAACACATCAATAAAGAAGGTACTAGACAAAATAGATTACAATTGGGGTACCTTTAAAATCTGAACTGACAACAAGACATTTTACACTGTGATCTCCAATGTGTTTAATTGGCCGCAGCAACTACATTACTCTCAAACAGCAAACGACTATAATACTATGGGGTCGGTCAATCGTGCTCACCAAGTTTACTCGGCAACATTATCCTTTCACGTTGGTGTTGTTCTTACTCATGAACTTCTCACAAAGATACTCAAAAAATGGTGGAAAAAAAATCGTTACAGTCTTAGCACCTGTGTTTTACACGTTTGCATCATTCTGTTCTGCACTTGACCTCATGCCAAATAGATGTACTGTACGCATTCAGAAGCATAAGGAAAATCTGCGTTATGTTTTACTTCGATTCACCTAGCTTGCTTTTCCTCGAACGTTTTCCCTAAATATGGTGGAATATCTAGCAGTACATAGTTAGCT
This sequence comes from Plumapathes pennacea, assembly GCA_964036295.1. Classification (NCBI taxonomy): domain Eukaryota; kingdom Metazoa; phylum Cnidaria; class Anthozoa; order Antipatharia; family Myriopathidae; genus Plumapathes; species Plumapathes pennacea. Next base: position 23,102,179 of record OZ038463.1, on the reverse strand, counting down.
CCACAGGTAATAAGTGTCAGATACAAAGGGAGCACAAGAGCAATTAAAACAAGTAACTGAAAAATTATTTATGGCAGCCGTTGTATATAAAAACAAGTACAAAGGCTTTTACGAATCAACTCTTACAAGGTATTAGGCATTTACCTGTTTGAAAGAGGAAATAAAACGTCTCGTTGTTTATTTCACCTGAAAAATAGATGGTCTTATTAATTTGATACTATGGCAGAAGTAAAAAGATATGGAAATTATTAAAGAAAGGAGAAACAAGTTAAGAAGGCAACTACAAGAAAACAAAAGAAGGAAGAAAAAGGAGAGAAGTAGCGAAGAAGAAACAAACCGTACGAGAATAAAATACAGAGAAAAAGGAACAAAGAAAGGAAAAACGAAGAGTGCGAAGAGGGTATGTATATATATATATATATAAGAAGTGAACAATAGAGAAACTGAAGTAATCTGCAAAATAAAACGTAGAATGCCATACCTGGGTGCTTTAAGATTGTCAGCATTCTCAGAATGAGAGGAGAGATTGCGGATGGGCAATCTTCATCCTTCGGAATGCATCCCAATTTAGAGTAGCAAAACTTATGCGAAGGATCGCAAGTGCCCTGAAAGTTGACGTCGTAGCATTTTTCTTGTACTGGAACACAACGCCCTTCGGCCAGACAGTACCTGGTGTCAGCGGGGCACGACTGGTTGAAGAAAGACCCAATCATTGAGTCGTTCACTCCCACCCAGGCAGCCAAGGTCTCAAACGCGCACTGCCATACGTTAGAGCTTCGAGAACAACGATCCAACCAAGGCGACTGATCACCGTGTCCTTCCTTCCACCAATCTAAAGTGCTGCCATTCAGTAAACGCATGGCACCAGCGTTAGAGCAGTTTGCACCCTTGGGAATACAAAACCCGTTGTCTAGCGCCACCGGACAGAATGTATGGTTATCGGGGCAGACGTTGAGTATAAGCGGAACCAGACTGGCACTCTGGTTTAACATGAACGCCATAAAGTGTTGCAGGTTATTTTCTACGTTTGGGCAGAAACCCACGGCTTTCTGGAGAAACGCGAGGGTGTGATTAACACGATGACATGAGGAGTACAGCCCTGAACAGTTGCCATGGTTTTCAGGGCAAGGAGGTCCCTGAAACACAAAACAAGAACATGAAACAAACATTTTCACACACATGAGTAAGACAACCAGAAGAAATAGAGTTGATGGGAAAACGGAAAATAAAATGCAATTATACAAAAACAAAAGCTCACTATGGTGAGTAAAAAGTGCTATTTGCTACATGATTATGAAGTGGCTTATTCCGGAACTAAAAACATACACGCCAACAAATTCGAGCCACAGGTAATTTACGAAAAAGTAAATATAAGATATATTTTTTCTCCTTCAGTTTCGCACCGAAGATATATCATACGGTATGGAGAACTTGGCATTTGATTGCTAGCTTAGATGCAAACTTGATTAAACTATCACTTCTCACTACATCACTCACACTTTTTTCTTGAAAGGTTGGGAGAATTTGCATTTGAGCTTAGAAGTAAAACTAAGGCTTAATCGTAAGCTTTCGTAACCTGATGACATACCCCCATTGTAGATCTAAAATGAAAGAGTATATATTACACTGAACTTACGCAAACAGTCGATTTGTTAATTCTAGAAGCCACTCAACACGTCCTACACCTTGTTTCTGATGGGTTGGTTGACAGATATGAAGAATATCCAGTCTATTTTGATGTGCTGGTGTTTTAGCGTAATGAAGAATCTTTTTTTTACACACTTCTATTTTATTATAATTCGTAATTAATAACTTTATTAATAACTTATAATTATAACTTTGGACTGACCCGCAGGTAACATATCTAATCGAAGAGGGTCAGTCTCTAGATATACATCAATCATTATTACATTGTGTACTTTACATACATTACATACATTAAATACACTATATTACATTGTTACATTATTTTCATTGATCTATGTAATTTATAGCATTCGTATAAATGGACACAAAAAACGGGAAAACTGTCAAAGACTCTAGAGAAACTGAAATAATTAAAATAAAATAAAATAAAATAGAATAGAAAAAAATATATATATAATATAAATAGATCAAAGGATAACAATAATAGAAACCTAACAGAGAAGGAACAGATAATCATCATTGAGCTGACATATGCTTGCTTTGAAACTTTGAAGCACAGATTGAATACGACGTATGCTCAGTACGTTCACGAGATCCACAAGATAAGAATTATGTTGTTTTGTCCTTCAAACTGGACGTCAATGGACTTTATGCCAGTTTTTCCTACTTCATACTTGAAATTATTAACATTATTATGCTGGGCATATTATTGTTTTCACGCAATGCAGTAGGTAGGTATACCAGCAATAGGCAATTCGTGTGAGTGCTAGTGGCTGTGGGTCGAGTGTCCTGGTGAGTAAGCCAGTCTTCCCTCAATTAAAACCGAGCTCTGACTTTCATCACACAAAACATCTCACCGTCCGTCGCATTTTTCTGCGACGAAACTTGTTTATTTTGTTTTGGTGTAAGGAAGCATGCAAAAGGAGCGAAATTTCTTCAAGATATCAGGATTTTTCAATGAAGAGCTGAACTCAGTTACGTAAGCTACTCATCTATTTTTAAATTGTCAAGTAGCTGCAAACATTCCACAGTTGTGGCGATCCACGCACAAGCGCAAGCAAGTGGAAAAGGAAAACGTTTGATCCTTGTGCTTTATACATCGAGTGTTTACTGTAAAAGACACTTGAATTGCAGTAATGTTTGCATCGTTCATGAAAGCCAGGCTAAACGATCAACTTTCTGCTTGTCAGGACAGTCCACAATTTTAAGACTTGTGTATTTTCTTTGCAGGTGGTACAAGGCAAAAGACAATGCAATAGAAAATAGGAAATGCGCTAAGAATTTCGACAATTCAAATCAGCATGCTATTTGTTGATATTTACCGCCATTGCTAATGACGGCGTGACGTCGGTGAGTTCTAACAAAGCTCTTCAGACAAATTAGTGGTACAATGGAATGCTAGTACTTGTAAGAAATATTTTTAGACTCCTTCGGCGTGGAGATAAAACGTATGATAAATGAACTGAAAATTGGTGTCGAAAAGCTGCTGATGTTTTGAGCGTTAAACCTTCGTCCGAGCAAGTGGTTGACTTGGCTTGTTTTTAGATTTTGTCTCCAGCCTTCTTTTCCTGACAGTGCATTTTCTTCCTCTTTTGCTATCGTTTGCTCTTTCAAGTACTTTTAGTTTAGCTCGCTTTTGGACTCAATCTTAACATAACTAAGAAAAGAGGTACTGAGTTAACAAGACAAAGCAACGTAAAAACTGCCGACGGCAACATGACATAAACCTGGGTGTTGGCGGTCTTTGCGTCGACAAGGAAAGAACACAGTACGTTCCTATAAGCATATAATAAAGCAAACGACATGAAAAAACTGATTTAGGAGCAAATATTATCAAAACACGTCTGTTAGCCTTTGTTCAAAGACTTCTGCGGTGTTTACGGAGGAGTAACTTTATTCGATTCCAAACTAAAGTACGCGTAAGGCTACGTTTACACTATACCGGATAAGATTTTGAGCCGTTGCGAAAACCTATCCGGTACAGTGTAAACACGAAAAGATCGGTCCGGAGCGACTTTGGCCGAAAAACCGATCAGGTACAGTGTAAACACGAAAAGATCGGTCCGGAGCGTCTTTGGCCGAAAAACCTACCCGGTACAGTGTAAACACAAGGCCAGTGCGGAACATCTTTGTCACAATCAATTCATGCAAATCGGAGCATTTTCCTATCCGATACGGGTCCGTACCACTTTCAGAAGCGGAGCGGAGCAACAGCGCTCCGTTCCAAAAATCGCTCCGAAAACAGCGTATCCAATGTAAACGGAAGGCCCATCTGGTACGTTTTTGCGACGCTACGGAAAGCTATCCGGTATAGTGTAAACGTAGCCTAAGTCACTGTTTTCATGCATAAATCATACTTACGCACATTTTTGTTCGTACGCAAGTTTGGTGATTACGGCCCTTAAATTCTAAGGAGTAATGGTTTTTGCCAATCTACTTCGTAAATCTATGACACTGTTTCTAGGAGATCAATGAACTTGACTGCAAGTCGGCATTTGCCGTTTAATCAATCAATCTATTCAATCTATTTATTTTTCCCTGTACATGTACATCATATTACATCAAAATTGTAAGGATAAGATTTTGAATACATTTCAGGGCGGGGAACTATACAAATCTGTTTGGACTTTTACAAATAGTCCCCTTTCTTTTTATGATGCATAATGTAAATAATTATCAGGTATTGCATATGAAATAGCACCATATACTGTAATTACTGTTAAAAAATTTAAATGTCTTAGTTTGCTACCTTAAGCGAGGTAGTATGCGTAAGTTGAACTTACGATGCATAAGGCTGGGTCGCACTGGGAAGTTTGGTCGATAATAATTCAGCATCGAAAGCAATAAGACGGCTTCTTCAATGTATCGTAGCAACTTACTGACATAGATTTCTAGTGACAAGCGCTGTTTGGGCTTCAATTGATGCAAATGTCGATAGTAATGTCGTTAAAGTTACGAGTGCAACCGGAGCCTAAATCATACTTCCGAACATATTTGTTCGCACGCAAGTTTGGTGAATACAAGTTGCCTTGGTGATTCACAAACAGACGAAAACTCATCCCGTGTCGTTAAAACAGGACGTCTCGCTTCTTCAAAAAACAGCCCGCCGCATTTATTTTACGGTTCTATTCACTGCAAAAGCTAAGTTTGACTCAACTTACAAGCAGAACTGCCAAACAATATGGACAGAAAATTTGAGAACACTGCACTGCTCAATTTAGACATGTTTTGATGGTTTCCCCTGGAGATTCAGGACACAAAGATATCGCGACCATGTTAATTGTGCCAAGTATTGTGGCGGACCGCCGTGACGACACGTGAATACCACGCCAAGCAGCTAAACATAACGGTGCACGAAAGCGAGAAGTGGGTCAAGTTCAAGAAACCGAGTAATGCCGGCATATGTTGTCTAGATACTGCGAAAATAATATCAAGTGCAGCAAACAAATACTACCCTTAGACTGCACGTACAAGGCTATATTTGGGCCAGATTGGTTTTACAAACTCTTACAGTGAAACCTCGATATATCGAACCTCGGTATAACGAACGATATTCTTCAGCCCGTTACAGCCCAGTTACAGTAAAACGTATGGAAGCGGAACCTCGCTATAACGAGGTTTCACTGTATAAAACACGGGAATGGAAAAATAGTACTTTACCCAAGTTACACAATATAGTAATCTGTGGTGGGTAACTATACAATTTTCAAGCAGCAAAGAATTTAAAAGTGTTCCTCCGTATTTCATTATACCATCTCTAGGAGTTGTTAGTGGTACCGTCTATACCTGATCTTCATGCTCTTGACTTTTTCAAACTTGAAACTACACTATGGCGAACCTAAAAACCAATCGAGTCAAGCTCGTTCCCAGGCTCTTCCATCTCCCGGCCCCCGCCCCCAAGGTCGCAGTGAAATGCACAAAATAACAAATTGCGAATACCATATTTTCCGTGTAAGAGTAGACCCCCATTTTTGGAAACGTGAAAAATAACGGGGCTGGCAATTACAACGTAATAACGCGTCAAATTGAACATCGAACAACCAAGGTCTAACATGACTCGAAACGCCAGCGAATTCATTCTCCAAACATTTTTCTTACCTCATGCTCTTATTAACTTTTATTCATATTCACCAAGCGAACAAGTGAACTCGTCAAATAGGATCAAACCGTTTATAGCACTCTCAGCTCTACCTGCAGCGACCACTGAAATACGATTCCAGAATACTACTACACTGAGAGATTGCTAAACTGGTGACGCTCTTGAAAATGATTCACACGCGAGCAAGAATGAACACGAAAAGCCGCTCTACATCAAAGCAAATAAACGGAACACGTATGCGCGAAAACAACGACACGAAAAGACCTCTTCGCATATATTTCTTTAAATTTAACAGTGGGAATTAAAGAGACACAGAAAACACAGCCGTTGGTCACGAGAGTTGCACAGAGCGTTTAAAAGAGTTGGGTGAGTGAAAGTTCACAGAAAACACAACAGTCCATAATTCACTCTTCAAATCTGCTCGAAGCAGGTGCAGGCACGAAGATCAATTTTGATTGCACTTATGCGGCATGGATCACTCGTTTTACTGATGCATATATCTTACCACTGCGCGGTTTTGCTAGCGTCCGCGCTTGTGAAAAGTCTAGTTTGCGAAAACAGACGGATTTTCGTTTGAGAAATTGAGAAAACTCAAATACACCTCAATTCCGTGGCAATAAACTCTCATTTCAGCGACTACGGTTAAATTCGGACAGCGGTAGCAATAGAAAGTACAAATTCACCGACTACGGGACTACAGTACGCGGTGCCAATGGGTTAATTAAAAACTTCGACATATTCACTTAGTATGAGACTAAAAGGAATTCACTCTTCAAAATCAATTTACAATAAAGACGAATACCGCAACAATACTCGAGGAAATACTCCCAATTTCTTGTTCTTATTGTTGACATTTGTTATTCCATTAATGTGAGACGTCTACAAGTTAGTTAACCGGACTCAAATACACCTCAATTGCTTTTGATATATAATCCGCAACTAGTACAGGTCTAAACTGACCAAACGTGAGGACTAGCTAGTATACAACTATTTACTTAATACCTAGTAATCCTGACAAATCCTTAATGAACAAATTTCGGACTAACCGCAGTTATACAGCATAACTGGTTTCCCATCGGTGAATTAAGGCAGAGGTCAGTCGTTTATCAGGCTGTCAGTCTTTTGTCCATTTAATTTCAACAGCTTTCGATGGGTGTTTGTATTTCTTTCACAATCAACAATTGACAGACTACTTTACTGGGGTTTCCTGTCAACCCAAGTCTACTTGAATAAATCTTTGTTCGAAATCAGAGCCATCCCCCCCCCCCTCCCTCCCCCCGGGTGCATTAGTCGGGTGTGGTTCCTGACTGTTAAAATCATGGCATAGTATTCAGGAAAAAACTTATTTTCTTTAAATGCTTCAAAATTTGAAAGCATCCCCGAATACTCTACATCTTATAAATTTTAATAACAATAAAAAAACCTTTTGTCTTTTCCCTTGTTCTGCAAAGCATTCTGAAATCTGTGACAATGGTCTAGAGAGCACTGACGTCATTCACACTAACTCTACTAATAGATCTTTATATCATTATGTGCATAATAAATTCATTTTCACACATTAGACGGCTTTTGTGAGCCTCGATACTGTAAAAGGGGGTTATGAGTCACTCAGTACATTTGGTGCATACTGAATACAGTAAAACCAAATATTTCTTTAATTGTTACAGCAATGTTATTTATCATGCTGTTCTATAATATCGAGGGATCTATTTATCTTCCGCGCATCTCATCTGGCAATCAGCAGCTGCCTCATATTTCGAACATACTCAACTCCACTACTTCAGTTAATGTGCATGGTAACATTCATAATGCACTAGGCTATTTCACACGCCTTTTAGATCTGTAAACTGTTCTTAGCTTGTACACATCAGGAGAAACTCTATACACTTTCGGGTATTGCATGTTTTTGAAAAGTCGTCAACCATTTCCGATTCAACCGCTAATGGCAGTGTCGCCACAAAAACAAAAGGAGAAAAAAGCAACCAATTTGACATCTTGGACAAACTAGTAGTGAGTGGTTATACTTGGAAAAACATTAGAACCATGATTCAGCCTGCTGTCTTTAGATATTTAGGTGTTTCAACGGGCCGTGACAAAATTAGCAACAATATGGGCAAACATTTTCTCACAAATTGCACCGTATGGCGCGAGTTGCAGCAACGTGTTATAATTGCACGAAGTAGAAGTGGGTTCTACTTCGTATAACACTGTTGCTGCAACTTGCAACATGGTGGTATACGCGCGACAGTACGGTGCAACTTGCAAGTAAACGCAGCAATGTTGCGCCACAAGTTACGAGAACTTAGTACCTGTATAACCGACATGACGCTCAATGCGAGGTGCTCACCGAAAAAATTAAACTGTTAAAATTACGAGATCAATAAACTTGAATGCTGGTGTCCATATGTAATTGAACGTTCTAATAATGTGTTAGCTGATGTTTTCAGTGTTTGCCCTTCATCAAAGCCAAATATGCCCAATACGATCTTGATGTCACAAAAGGTATTCTGACCCGGCGTTACCAACCTTGTCACCTCCACAGTCTTGTCCAAGCATTTCATCCAAGCGGACAAGCAATATGCAAAGCAGCGCTGAAAAGAGAAGACACTTTGTTCTTGGTTTCGAAAAAAGCAAACAACCAAACCCTGACAAACCAGATTCTCAAGGTTGCGTCTGCATCATGCTTGGCAGCACAAAATTAAAGAAAGAAAGAAAATAAACGAGTTGATAGGGACTGGCTTCGAAGCAGCCTCGAGGCCGAACGGGTTAAAAGATCAAAGTCAGGCTTTGATTATGCGCAATAATATATACAATTCGTCTTCTCCGTAAAACTTACCCCAGAGTTTCATTGCTGGGTGGCTGGCAGTGCTGAGAAAAAAGACCGGGCGTTAACTTTCTTTCCGCTCTGTGAGCTATATGATGGGCAATGAAACAACAAAATGCTTTGTAGGACTTCACGTTTAAATTTGAATAGCTCAAGATTTCCAATCAAGCCAGGTGGCTGGAATAAGTAAGGTACTGCGGCATCGTTGCTTAGGTACGAATAAATAAAGAAAGAAAGAAAGAAAGAAAGAAAGAAAGAAAGAAAGAAGTTATTCACGAATAAATAATTACATACGTTCACAAGAAACACTACGCGCTGTGGGTTTTTCCCTTGATGGACTGTCTTCTGCCTCAAAGCAGGAATTTGTTAAATTGATCCGTTTCAACATCGGTTGTCCCATGACAATACCTTTGATAAATCATTTCTTTATGCTCTATGCTGCTAATCGAAAAACGCTCATATAAATAAACCTAAAACGCAATCAAAGAACTCCCAAGAGTATCGTAAACATGACTTGAAATTATTCAAATTGCGAGGCTAACGAGATCTGTTGTTCTTTTAAAACTTGGCATCCGATAAATAACAAAACTTGTAATATGATTTCAAAGAATCATGTGTGATTTTGCACGCTTCCTTGTAATACCTGAATATGCTGAGACGTCTTTGCTGTGAACTGAACATTTGAGCAAGCTAATGACTTGAATATGAAATAGAGACATAAACGATGTAAATCAGGATCACGACTACTGATCTTAAAATTGTGTAAAATATTGGCCTCTTCACTATTTAGTACCAAGGGCCGGGCACGCTGCTTATTCGAAGTCAGCTTGCGTCATATTCGTTCTATATATATATATATATATATATATATATATATATATATATATATATATATATATATATATATATATATATATATATATATATATATATATATATATATATATATATATATATATATATATATAGAGCAAGTTTCGTTTGCCTTATCTTATAAAAGAAATAAAGCACTCTTGTCAGCGTACGTATATTGAGTTATTACAGATGTACGCGGGATTTTAAACAAACACGAGAGACTAAACTTCTCTCGTGTTCGTTCAAATTCCTTCGTGCATCTGTTACTCGTTTCTTTATTAATAATCGTTCACACACAGTTACTTAAAATCATTACATGCAGATAGGTTCTACACCGTATGTACGCATTTTTTTATAGTTTTTTAGCGAAAGATCTTTTCACTTTCAAGCTCAAAACGCAGATTCTCCAGCATTTCAAGAAAAAAAAATGAACGAGTGATGTAGTGCCGGATAACTGATAAAGTACTATATAATCAGTTTTTATCAAAGCAAGCTATCAAAAGCCAAGGGTTTTAACCCACATTAAAACACATTCTTTACAGTGTCCACATCAATCTTGCGTCGGTACAAAACCATGTCCATGCAAGCTTCACTTGTGGGCCTAATAAGATGTTTTACTTTAAATAAAACAATACTTTCTCATTTTAATTAACTTTAGCTAAATTAGCATGAGTTGGAATTTGGTAATTAATTGTGTCGGACAAATATTAAGATCTTGACAAGGCTCCTGCAATGAGTGCCATGTAGTGGTACAATTGTAAAGTGCTCCAAACAATGGTGCAACAGGGTCTACTAATTAAGTTGTTTACTCGGAAAGATCAGCGCTATCTTGAGCAGTGATGCTTCGTTATGCATAACAGTAGAAGTGTGTACTACGCTACTACTATTTCCACTGAAATAGAATTTGTAAAGGTGCTTTTTGAAGGACGAGTATAGGCGCCGAGGTAGAGATTTATATTAGGAGCGGAACTTGTGCAACCACTAATTACCAGCCCAAGAATGCCGGCGAAAAAAGCTTTTCTAGTTATTCTATTAACTGTAACCACAAGTAAGACGTGTAGGCTGTAAGTTAGCCTATTGGTGACCTTGAACCCATGGTCCGGCTTTTTGAGGTTACAAATCTTAAATTTCCTGTCAGAAACACTTAAATAATGACAGTAGCCATGGAAAGAGAAATCTTGGTGTATAAACAATAAACTACTTTTGGCTTCGGAAATATGCACGGATAATTGTCCGAGGAAATTATCTGTTCCGAGAAGCAAACAGTTCGCTCGAGGGCAACTGTGAACTTTGAGGAACAGATTATGTCCAAGGACAATTATCCGTGCATATTTCCGAAGCCAAAAGTAGTTTATTGTCTTTATTATCCTTCAACTATTTCCTCTCGCAGCACATATAATGGCGCGAGGACTGTGAAGCTCTTTGGTGCTTTCTGGAACTGCTTTTTCGACAAATGAATTGTTGTCCTCCTCGGTAGTCATCTCGTAATGGCATTTTGTGATTAATATATAAAACTGTGTTCGGATATTGTCAATAAACAGCGATAGTTTGCCATGCGGGGGGTTATTCGCTGATAACGTCCGCTCACGAGCGGACGTTATTCGGTCACGTGTCACGATTCCACCAATCACGCGCGGGAGGAAATATTTGATGGGTCATAACTGGCGATATTTCTTATATTAATCCAAAAGCAAGGCAAATCGAGGATGACAAATTGTATCGTTTGATGTTGGCAAAACATGCGGCGACATTATCATTGTGCTCAGAGGGGAAACAGGGGTTTTCAGAAATATATTTTGTGTTTAGAATAAAAAGTTTGTGTCCGCAGGGTATCATTTAGGAAACTTACGCTTTGTGTCATGTGTCGCTTGTGTATATTTGATGTTTCATCAGTCGGGAGAGACCAGATGAAAGTCGACCGACTGTTAATCAATCAATCAATTAATCAATCAATCAATCAATCTTTATTTGCCCCAACTATAGCAGTAATTTACAGGTAACTTCTTCTATATCTCTTTTATGGGACAGGAACTATCAATAAAGCCCATTGGGCTTTGCAAGGAGAGTCACTGTTACAATGTTTGCTGTAGTCTAGTTAAAATATCTTATATGTTGTTCCAAACTTGAACTTGAACTTGTTTACTGAGCGAGTTTCGGCCGGCCGACATTGTGTTTGTAAAGTTCATACTGCCGCTTTTACGACTGTCGCATGCGACCTTATCACCATACGAATCTTGCTTTTCACGATGCGGTGTTATAACCGTGTCTTAAGAAGGTTGCATGCGACAATTTTAAGCAAAAATCAGCCTGATTTTAATAATACTCACGGTATCCGTTATAATTCGTGACTTCTACGGTCTAAACATATATTTTGAATTTCATGAGTCTTATACCCATGCGTTTCCCGGACACAAGATTTTAAATATGGCATCCTAGCGAGTGCGCTCGCGTCGAGTCGACTTCCTTGTTTCAAAGTGAAGTCCACCTCTTCGTAAAGCTTGTCTTGCTTGCCTGGATTCTTGGCTAACTCATACAGCGCCCACTGCATTGTGTTAGAAGTCGTGTCAACTCCAGCAAACAGAAGGTCGATCACACTCGCCAGAAGATCATCTTTTGTCAACTTGCCACTTGACAGTAGAAATTCTAAAAAGCCTTTCCTTTCTCTATCCGATTCCTCCCCCAGGGCTGGACCGTGTTCTTTCTCCTCTATCTCTTTCATCGTCTCGCTTATGAACACTTCCGCAAGCTCATGCATCTTATCAAAGCTGCTCACAAAGTTCTTGTATCGTTGAGTCTCGTAGAGTTTGTAAAATGAAAGCGGAAGAAGGCTGACAGCGACAAAATTGCTCAGAAAAATGGCGATCGCATTGATGAACTCCTGAGCTTGTTGGTTCACCTCTGGCTTAAAGCACCCGAACCTACGGTCAAAGAGAACTTCACCTGGATTTTTGTTACTAGGCAAGATGGCGGCCGGCAGACATTTCACGCGCTCGCTAGTGCTTGTTGCCCTATGGGTTTATGCCATCGTATCAACCTTCAGTAACGTCACCAGTATAATCAAAACTGATGACCCAACCTACCAAAAAGGAAATAAGATTGAATTGACAACAAGAAATCTGCAGGAACCGAACTTCGAGCACAAACCAAACAATAGCCGAAGCCGACGTGGTAAATTCTATCTAGCGCCCCGAATCCTCCGAACTGCAAGCGGCACCAGCAGCTTCCAGATAACACGATTAGCTCTTTGTGGCGACATACAAAGCAACCCTGGACCCCGGAGGCAATTGAATCCAAAATATCCATGCAAAGAATGTGACAAGAACGTCAGAAACAACCAAGACGCCATCTTGTGCACGGAGTGCAACTACTGGACACACGCTAAATGTCTTCACCTGTCCAAAGCGGCGTTTAAATACTACTTAGACAATCCTCTACTAGACTGGACATGTTCATTATGCTCTCTGCCGTTTATAAACACGATGGATCTGTGTACTGAGACGGATCCTGACAACGTATTTCCACCGAACCTGCTCGATGAACACAACACCGCGAATCATCGTGGAACACCTAACCAGAGCAGCAGAACTAGCATAGATCCTGGCAATGTGAATGATCCGCCACTGGATCCACTCGCTGAACAAAACACCGTGGATCATCTAACTAGAGCAGCTAATGACCTTCATACCACTCCTAGCGACCTCAGAGTGGGACACCTGAATATCTGCAGTCTCCGAAATAAAATCGACGAGCTACGGGTCCTCCAACAAATCTGCAAATTCGACATCCTAGGAATCACTGAAAGCCATCTAAACTCCACCATCGCCGATAATGAGCTACACATAAACGGCCTTAAATTCTCCCGCCTTGATCGGTCAAAGCGCAAAGGTGGGGGTTGTGTACTATATTATTCGGAACACCTCAAAGTCACATATCGAAGGGATTTAACCAGAAGCGAACTAGAAGCTATTTGGATACAGGTCAACTTCCCAACGAATACTACCCTGTTCTCAGTGATATACAGATCGGAACTGGAATCACATAACTTCTTCGAACACTTTAATGAGGTCCTCGAAAAGGCATGGCTGAAATCTAGTCATATATTCCTACTTGGTGATCTCAACTGCAATATGATCAACGCAAACTCGTCCAACATCCAACTAAAGACCAAAACTTTACTAAACATACTTGATCTATATAATATGCAGAATGTCATCAAGGATCCCACTCGAGTGACACCTGAATCTGAATCCTTAATAGATCTAATTGTAACAACAAAGGCGAATTTAGTGCGTAAAACCGGTGTCCTACCTCTGGGAATATCGGACCACAGCTTGGTCTATGCTACAATCAAACTTACAAACAAGAGACCATCGCCGAAAATTATAAGGATCAGGAACTTCAAGAACTTCAACGCTGACGAATTCAGAAACGATATTCAACGCGTGCCGTTCCATGTCTCTAGGGTATTCGATGATAGTGACGATGTCCTTTGGTCCTGGGAGCACTTGTTTGAAAATATTTGTGATATGCACGCCCCGTACAAGGACGTCAAGGTGAGAAGCTTGTCGGCTCCGTGGATCAGCAATACCATAAGGCTGAAGATGAATCGTAGATATAAACTCTTCAAAAGAGCTGTCGACACAAAGAACAATGAGATATGGGCTGATTACAAACGAACCACGTCCACTGAAACGAGATGACAAAAGCCTTGCTGTAGACGACAAAGAAAAAGCAAACTTGATGAATACATTCTTTGCTACTATTGGAAAAACCCTGACTGTGAATTGCCCGTCACTGCCACTGTCTGACAAACAAAAGAAAGACCAAGTCCAGAAGACATCTGAAATAAGCATACAGAATAGTAACATTGAAAAGAAACTTGCATCACTGAAGACCAATAAGTCAACGGGCCCGGATGGAATATCGCCCAAGCTATTGAAACTAGCTGGGCCGGCAATCGCACCACCACTCACAGATCTGTACTCACACAGCATAAACAGTGGAACCGTCTACAGTGCATGGAAAACAGCGAGGGTAAACCCGGTGTTCAAGAAAGAGGATGAAACAGAGTGTGGAAACTACCGACCGTTGTCAATTTTAAGTGTACCTAGTAAAATCATCGAATCATGCGTAACAGACAGCATTGTTCAACACGTCTTCACAGACAACCAACTGGTCACAGAACATCAATGGGCATACAGGAAGGGACACTTCACAGACCTATTACTGGTCAATTTAACTGAGATCTGGAGAAAAGCCCTTGATTCCAAAAAAGTTGTCGGCGTAGTCTTCATCGATTTCCAGAAAGCGTTCGATAGTGTATCACATCTCAGACTTATGAGCAAACTTGAACACTGTTTTGGAATTACCGGATGTCTACTATCGTGGCTGAAAGACTACCTAGGGCAAAGACAGCAGTACACCACCATAAACGGACAAAGGTCAGATTACGCTGAAGTGACCTGCGGTGTACCGCAGGGCTCCGTCCTCGGCCCGTCCTTGTTCACATTGTATACAAACGACTTGCCGCTGGCGGTCACCTCTGGGACAGTCTTTATGTATGCGGACGACACAACACTCTATTGTATTGGCGACTCTGTGGACGAAGTTACTGAACTACTCAACAATTCGCTCGACGAGCTGTATACTTGGTGTAATTCGAACTCCATGATCCCGCACCCCGTGAAATGTGAGGCGATGCTACTCCACCGAGGCTCCTTCATCGGCCCACTCAACAAACTCACACTAGGAGCACATGAAATATGATGGGTCAAACACTCCAGATTGCTCGCAGTCACAATTGATGACAAACTTACTTGGTCCCGTCACATGGGCGAAGTAAAAAAGAGCTTCGCCAGTAAATTAAATATGATCAAAAGAAGCAGATTTCTGCCCAGACAAACGCTTTTAGATTTATATTTTAAAGTAATTCTACCCTCAGTAACGTATGCGATACCCGTCTGGGGTGGCTTCACCTGTAAGGACAATTTCAACTCCTTAGAATCCTTACACTGCAGAGCAGCCAAACTTATTTTCAATCTCCCATGGGATATGCCTACAGTGGACGTTCTGAGAACGGCAAAATGGGACAACCTATTTTTTATATATAAAACTAGTTTAGTGAAATTAATGTACAAGCTATATCATGATTTAGCACCGAACAGCATGTCCCACATTACAGAAAGACCCAATAATAATTATAATTTCAGAAATAGCAACAAACTCAAGGTGCCCCGGTTCAACACCTATTTCATGAAAAACTCTATAGCCCATAGAGGCCCTATAGTTTGGAACGCACTTTCAGCGCATTTACCCTGCGATGAAACACCATCTGCTACAACGTATGTGAAAAGGGCCAAAGGAACAAAAATACTTCGTAATATAGATTTTAACGCCCTATCTGCCCAGTCCATCCCAGATTTTAATGAACATTTTAGATATTATTAATTATACACTATACTAGCACGCTATTGTTATTGCTGTTATTATTATTAGTATTTTTAGATATTTATTATAGGAATGTTAGTTTTTACTAGTTATTAATAATTTAAATATAGGTTACTGATTAGCTTATTACTATTTGTTTTTATACACGACCCCACAAGCTGATGCTTAAACTCTTATCGTGTTTAAATAAAGATTATCGTATCGTATCGTATCGAATTGTATTAAACATGGAAAGCAGTGGTATACCCATTTGATTAAAGAAGACTCCGAAAACGAAGATCACAAAACACAAACAAAGTATGACTCGAGTAATGTATGCGGATTCATGAAGTCTCCGTCAACAAAGAAAATGTCGAGAAAAGGAAGCTGTGCCTCCAGAAGAGCTTGAGCATCTTTGGCTTTGGTTTTGTACAAGTTTTAAAATCAAGTTTCGTAGATGAACACAATAGAGAGTAGCGAATCACGCGGTTTATAGGACTCTCTATATAAATCAATATAAAACAAGTTTTGTCGCGTGAAAACGCGACAGATACTGAGATTCAAGTTTGATGTGGCAAGTATTTGCACGCACCATTAGAATTCTTTAATGAGCAATCTTTGGACCAGAGCGAGACTTCCCAAGAGTAATCAACTTCAATTTTCTCTTTCAGCTTCTCACCAGAAAAATATCATACGGTATAGGGATCTTGGCTTTCGACACCTTGCTCAAATGAAACCTGATAAAACTATAAATTATGTTTACAACATTCGTACGTTTGCTTCAGGGTTGCCTCACAAAGTTGAGAGGATCTACATTTTGTGTTTGGAAGTGAAAAGGTCGGCCAGCAAAGAAAAACAGTAATGCGTGACTTATTTCATGCATAATTGATTTTGACAGTCGCTTGAACATTTGTTTCTAATCACAGGCTACAATTAACCTAGCCTGCGCTTCATTACTTATCTGTTTTTCTTCTCCTAAAATGCACTTCTTCTACCAGGCTTTCTTAATTTCCGGTCGGCTTGTTGTAATTTAGAGCTATTATCACCGCGGTTTTGGTAAATTCACGGTTGTTTGACAAGCGTCTGTTAAAGTTAAAAAACCCGTGACAGCCGCGAGCGACTTTAACTTGTCGAAATGTTGGTATCGTTTGATTTGCTTCGCTCAGTTTTGACCAGCAAAAAGAAAAAAAAAATTGTACACAACTGGAAGAATGCGAAAGTGAATATGAACAAAAACCGCAAGAGCGCAAGTTCATGTCAACAAACATCTCACGCTACATACTTGAAACTCAGCCAAGAAAATAAAGCCTTCCACACGTTGTCGAACATTACCCAGTGAAATGATAGAATGTTTGCTTGCACGTCAATCAACCTTCAAAATCCTAGAGCGGGGATTTCTTTTACCTAGTACCATGATACCTACGCTATTGGCTCTCGGGTGAAAACAATTATATGCTGGGCCCTTAGGTGTATTACAGAATTCAACACATTTTAAAATTCATGAATAAAAACTGGCCGCTTCCTAAGGTACGCCGCGTTCTAACTGTCAAGTGTTTTCTTTGCTTCCGTTTCCGCCCTACAGGAGCGGGGTGGAGTTTTGGGTTCAGAAAATTTTGGGTGGGGGTGAGTTCTCAAACACTTCAACCCTATTTCACCTCTTTGAGACCTTTAACCTCGTTTGCTCTGTTTGTACGGAGCACGCGGGAACTGGCTCATCGATTCTTTTGTAGTTTTGCTTCACGTGCCATCATGATGGGGGAGGACAGGAAGGTCTGGAAAAACTGCACGAAGATCTTAATCGACGGAGTTTAAGAACTCGTCCATAAAATACTAATACAATTTTCCTCTCACCAGCCAACATATTCGGCTATATAGACCTCACACTGAACAATAATCTAATATGTCGCGTTTTGCCAATGTTTTAGACTGACAATCGGGCTATCTACTTATCCAATGCGGTTGTTCTTTTTTACATAAAAATAGGTGTAGCATAATGATCAAAGTAAAACGCCAAACAAAGTGGTGTGCTTAGATTACTTTAATGCATCTTGTACCACTCACTACAAAACGTTGGATTTACGACTAGAAACATGATAAACGACTTCTTAGTACAGTGGAACCCCATTAATACGGCCACCATCGGGATATAAAAATCTGGCCGTATTAGCGGGGTTTTCAGATAAGAAAACGACTAGTAGTTTGTTCCGCCGGACAAGAAATAGTGGCCGTGATAACGAGGTGGCCGTAAGGCGGGGTTCCACTGCACAGTACAAACATAATTCCCCTAGTGAACACTACAAGATCTTAGATAGTTATAACTAAGCAAAGCCACAATAAAACTCAAGTTAGTAACTGACAGAACGATAACATCCAATACGAGGTTTTGAATACAAGAGACGTGATTTGCAACCCCGTACTTTGGTTCGCTCCAGCTGCTCAAAACACAATTTCTGGATTCATTAAATGAGAAGTTTTCATTCAAAACACAAGTTTCTTGATATGCCTTGAGTTGGTGCAAAATTTTCAGTTGGTCGTTCATAAAAAAAAAAAACTCTCCAGTTTGTTATTAGCTTAATCAAGTTTTGAACTATCTGATTCAGGCATTTGGCAAACGAGGACGCAAATGTTACTTTGTAATAAACGCCACTAGAAATCCTGTTTCCAATTATGTTAAAGACAAAGGTAACGTCAGAAATCTGAGATAAGAGGGGGAGGGGGGCTAATCTAAAACTACAACAAATAACAAGGCTTGTTACAAGGCCTCTCACACAGGCTATAACTTGACACCGCGGAACTACGTTCTTGACGTCACTTCCGTTGGTCAGCGTTCGTCGCCATGGCTATCTAACTTCTCATAATTCGAGGTGAAATTTCACATCGTGTGCAAGCCTCGTTTTTCTTGTGCACAATTTATGTTATAGAAAATGCATTGAGCTAACTTATAGTTGAGTATCAAGTCCTAGTATTAAGTTTCTTGGCTAAGTCTAGGAGTTTTACGAGCGTTGCGTTTAACCAAAAATTCTGCACTTGAATCCACGTTTTTGTGCAATAACCGCTGACTCAAAAGCAAGGTGACCGCATGGCCGAAAAACGTATTTCCGCGGTGTCCTATAACTTCTATAAAACTCGCACATCCCATCCAGCAGGTCGTGTAATACCTTCGAGTTTTCAAATAACAATCGTCAGAACTCAAGGCGTTAAATGGAAGCCGCTAAATATTACCGGACAAGTAACGAATAAAGGAATATACTTAGTTCGCGATGACGAACAAAACGCACAGTTTGCTAATTGTTCTTGACAAGTATCCTTAGTGTGTAGTACCCATCCAGTGCATCAGGTAAATGCTGTGCGTAACAACGCAGCAAGAACATATTAGTTTGCATGGTATAACTATCAAACGCTACCAGCGCAGTCTGGCTGTTGTTCCTGAGAAATAGATTTAGTTGTGGGTGGAAATCTAGTATTAGTAAATACCACATGAGTGAACAGTGCTTTTCGCACGTTCTGATTGGCTTCCTCAATCTCGGAATAGGAAGTATTATTCACCTCCCGGCGGCTTCCGGTGAAACACTCTCCGCAAAATTGATTTTGATCATTTTTGTCAGAAAATAAAATAGCTATTTGGTAGGTAGCTATTAAACTTGTGTGGTATATACTAAAACGATTATTTGCCTCAGCGAGCGGTGGCTTTTTACCTCGCTAAAGCGCCTCGGTAAATTCACTTCACTTCGGCAAATTAATTATCATCAGCTCAATGCTGTGCATCACACAAGGATTATACTTAGTTCGTTATGAGCACCAAACGCTACCAGCGCAGTTTGACTGTTGTTCCTGAAAAGAACTTTACTGTATAAGTGCCTAAAATAATCTCGTGCAAGGATTATCAATGACCTTATGTTTAAAAACTTCTAAAGAGTGTAATCTACTTAAAAGCAAGGGAGACATATTTTACTGTTCACATGCCCCCAACGGCATATTCACATGTTTGTGTGGAAATCAGGGTGCAGGTGTTCTAAATACAATGACGCTAACTCTAAATTATGTCCAGTTTGTGTGCAATAAATGGTTAGGAAGAAGCCGTGAATCACTGTCAGTCTTCTTACTGTCGGTCACTGTGATAGCTGCCTGGAGTTCCCGGAATATTGGGTTCTAAAAAGCAAGGAAACCAAGATAAACATAAAGTAACCTGAAGCAACCAGTTGCACTCTTACTATTAAATTGTGAACGAAAGAGCTGCACTATTATTGAAATACGTTCATTTATTATCCAACTCTCTTAGTAACGTGCAAATATCGCATAGTAAAGCGTAATTAACGGGCCTCCACAGACGAGACAGATTGTTATCGACAACTATTTTCAATCGACAACTATTAAAGAGTTTCCGCAAGTTTAGTTGTCCATTACACGTTTTTTTTTTAGTTGGCCTGGAAACTTGTCCTCTAATGCTCATGCGTCAAGAGCATAGTTATCGATAACTCACTCACAGACGAGAAAAAGTGAGTTGTCAATCACAAAACCGCCGCGTTTGTTATCGACAAGTAAAGTAGTTTTCTTTTTGAAAAGGAAAACTACTTTGTTGTCGACGGCTTCACTTTTCATCGTTTGTTATCGATAACTTGATTCATAGACAGGAATTTTTTTTTATCTACAACGTTTTGTTATCGGTAACTAAAAAGTCGTCGATAACAATTTGCCTCGTCTGTGGAGGCCCTTAAGTAATGTTCAAAATATACAGCCGAATTGCACGTTGCTAAACAAAAACAAAATGAATTAGATAATAAAATAGACATGATTACATAAGACCGGTATGAACTCACACCGGTTCGAATTCAGATCAGCATAAGAGTCATTACATGAGACCGGTATAAAAAAAAAAACAACAACAAGTGATTACATGAGACCGGTATGAACTAAGACCGGTACGACTTCAGATCGGTCTACATACAAATCCTTGCTTCTGTTTACATGAGACCGGTTCGAAAACTCATCTTAGATCGGGTTTGACTCATTTCGGGAGCAATTGCACGGAACCGGTCTGACTCGTGTCAGCTCAGCTCTCGGAATGAGTCAAACTGGTCTGAAGCGAGTTATCGAACTGGTCTCATGTCGGACCCCCTTACATGTAAACGTTTAGTTTTGCTGTATTTTTTCTCGTTGTTTCTAATTAAACTCCGCGCCGAAGCGGCTCACCAAAATAATGCATGACTCAAAAAATATACAGCCGTATTACACGCTTAAGTGTCTGATAAGATATATGTGCTATATTTGCATGAAATAATGGACATTTAGAAGATTTTTACAACATTAATGTAACCTTACTTCGCGCGGATTTAGATTCTGCAACAAAATGAAATGAACGTTTTTTGTCTCAAGAACTATTTCAACTCGAGGGCCATCTTATGAAATACTACTTACTGTGAGTTGCTTCTGGTTGAAAACTTTCAACGTTAGAAACGAATTTTAGGTATTGAGTTTGGTTTGAACAGTTTCAGTTTTGGTTTTCAACCCATAACCAATGAATCCCTGCATATTCAGACATCGCAACTATGTGAGCGACCAATAAAACGAGTAATATTTTGCCACTTGTCAACGTTCCAGCAAAATGGCAGCCCTGACGTCACATGAAAACAACAAAACGAATTTGGTTTTCATGTGACGTCATGACGCCCGCTATAACAACAGACTGCTCACCAGTATTTATCGAATCTTTAAAGGGCGAAAGTTTCTTTGAATTATGAATGCCCAGGGATTGGTAGAGAACCCTCATACACCATCTCTTTCTTATTTCTATGTGAGTCTTCAGGATAAAGCACAGGATACTACTCATAAAAAGGTTTCACATACTTTTTTAAAATGTCTGGTAAAAACGTAACGTTATTTCAACAACAGACATACTCACTGTGAGTTGCTTCTTGTCGAACAGTGTCATTGATGCGACCTGCAAGGGTAGAACACCTGAATCAGAATAATTTATTTACCCTATACAATCATAAATTACGAGAACGAAATATGATAATAACAAGAGAGTAATAACAAATGTTAACTAGTGCAGGCTGTACAAAAAATTGTAGAATAAAAACTTGTTAGAGATTAGCATGAGAATAATGAAAATTATTTGAGGATTAAGTTAGTTTGATCGGAACTTCTCAAACTCATTAATTGTGAATGAGCTTATCAGCCAATGGGGCAATAGTTGGAGAAGTCATATAAAAAGCTCGCGCCTCGTGCTTTTATCTGTTTCCCGGTGTTCGAAACGGGCGATAAAACACTCGCGCTTGTTCTTGATATATTACTTAGAGAGCCAGTCGTATTTTCAGCACTCTAATTTTTCTTCGCTTCTCACGTGCCGAAATCAATCATGAACATCTAAATCTTAATGCATGAGAAGCTAATCATGTTGTCTTTTCGCTGATATCGTGTGATATTATACATTTCATCTATTGATAAAACCTACCGACTTCTTTACGTCTCTCCCGTAACTCAACTGGTTCACCATCTTCCGCCTCTATTTTGGTCTCTCGTTTCTTTTTTCGCACGCACACCACGACTATCACAACAACAATAATGACCACCACACACGACACCACAATGATCACTATCAAGGTGGAGCCGCTGAGACCTGAAGACCCGGATGTTGGTTTAGGGCCAATAGTTGTGTCGGAGGTGGCTGTCGTTTGGACTGTGATGGGTGGCACTGTTGTGGGGAGGGTTGCCCCAAGATGGACAAATGAGTTGGCATCCACTGTAAGATTGCGGCCGTCACTGAGCGTGATCACAAAGCTGCCAGAATTCACCTGTGACTTCAATAGGGAAACCAGTGAGGAGGTGTTCTTGTCTCCAGATCCCCCGGGCAGCAACTTGAATGTGACGATGATACTGCCGGGTGCAACTGTCAAATCCGTGACACGTGATTCGTTAACTTTCAGGTTGGTGGCGATGCTTTTTTTGGTTTGTTTAATGAAATCGCTCTTGGTGGACTCGTTGATGTACTCATCATAGCTTACGTTCAGACTGAACTGTACGAAGGCTGGCTGATCTTGTACAACTGGCGCAGTCGTCACATTAGATTTCACATTAGTTGTCACATCAGGTGTCACATTAGGTGTAGTAGCAGTAGTCGGGACAACTTGCACCTCGACAAGGAACACTGCGACATGGCCCAACTCGTTCTTGGAGCAGTTAATAAAACTTGTTGCGCCTTCAGTTGAGATTTCTCCCGTCAGTACACCACTAGTGCTCCAGTTTGAGGATGCGCTGTTCCATGCATGACACTAAAACATGAAAATACATCGTCAAATAGACAGCACAAGCAAGGAAAGTAATACATCAGGAAAGAACCATGACTTTCATGGCAGAAGAAAACGCACGAGCTTAGCAAATGAAATGTTGACTTTGATCATTCAAGATTCTGAATATAGGGTCTTAAGTTCCAAGTTAACTGGTCATCTTCTGCAGCAAAGTGGGCACACTTCTTGGTAATGTCAGACTTCACCAGCCAAACACCATGCTGACGGCACCACTAAAATAACTAAACTCGACATGCTTTCTCTCAATCCAGTGAACAAAACTTTCCGCTCTGACCACTAGCTGAATTTGCAACAAGGTAGTACTGAGTTCAAATCCTCGGCCACACTATGTAAATAGCCAACTGGTTAGCCTCCGACCAGTTGGAATTCTTAACGAATTTACGTTCAGTTTATGATATTTGGTTTCTGCATTTCAAGTCTCCCCAATTAAGCACGGTAGTGCTAAATTCGTGGAGACTTTAATAACGTGATTTATTTATTTATTACTATTGCAGATATGGGATTTTCTACTAAGGAGATGGGGTACAAGCCAGGAATATTCTGGCATACTGCATCATGCAAGCAGAATTACCAGAAGTCCTAAAACATGCTTTCTAGAAAACTGTGACTGCATCATCCTTGGTCTTCCTTTGTGATGTTATTGATGTTTCCAGGACTACTGGAAAATGCCAGTGTTTGGATCAATCCATGTTCACAACATAAAATAATTAACTCGCTCCTGAAGCAGGTGATATCTCTCACTCGTTATCAGCACTCAATATGACATCGGTCTCCCCGTTTTTAAGGGAAATAGTTCCCAAACGACATTATTTTCTGACAATAGGTCACACTGTTTCAAACCAAACTCTCACTCGCATGCTCATTTTCACGCAAATTAAACTCGTTTTTCTTAGAAAAGTTCGCAGGTCTCGTTTTGAAACAGAGCCAACAGTCATTAGAACGCCCGTTTAGATACGGCCATGCAGGAATCCTGACAAAAATTATCAAATTGAGTGTCTCACCTTTGGTTCGCCTTTGCTGGCGTTGTAGCTTTTTAAAGGCACTTTGTAACTGACCGGGTGTCCTAAACCGCTGACTTCAAGGACAGACAGCGTGTCGGGGTTAAACAGCTTGACATAGATGACGTCACTGATGCGGTCCTTGTTTTCAGAGTCAAGCAACAAGTCATCCGGATACTGTAATAAATCAACCAACATCAGTCATAAAAACATAGATAATCATCCGGTAGATTGGTAAAGTTACTTTGTACCTATAATTCTCACTGTCTTCCAAGTTTGCGAGATCTGAGCCTCAGTAACAATTCAGTGCAAAATTACTCGAGCTACTGGATTTGGAGACATTCATTTTTGCCTTGCAACTCGCTACTTTCTTGAATAAATAGTGCTCGAATTTAACGACTGATTGTGAAACATAACCGAGAAAAACACCAGAGTTGGTCGGATAGGAGGAGAATATTAAGCGATAGATTATTCCCACCAATAATTTTGTATTTTTAGGCCAGAGTCAAACGCCGTACCTCACAAGCCGAACTCAATGCAAACGAGCAATATCCATTGCTTTGAGCAAATTTGCATTGAGTTCGGCTCATGTGAACTACGGCGCATGACCAGGGGCTTACATAATTTATAATCCCTCTGCAAATGTCCGGAATTATGCGTAACGAGTGAAGAGCGATTGTATTAAGCAAAGATTGATACGGATATGAGAAATATCAATAGGAACTTGGTTAACCTGTCTTCACAGGAATTGCGAGATGTATTTTGTTGTTACAGTGAAAGACGACAGGCATCAATAGTAAGTAAATTATCTTGGTAAAAAGAATTTTCTTTTTATAGCTCTGATTACTCGAAATTGCAGCGGAAACCGTTTTAAGAACAAAGGAGTACGCATGCAACCAAACGACCGCACTTACCTGAGCAGACACAATACATGCTCCACTGCAGGCTTGGTCGGAACATTGCCAGTTCTGGTACTGCTCCTTAAGACTCTGTCCCAGCAACACTTGCGCGCTGGTGTTCACTCCGACTTCACACTCATCGCACGCGATGTTAGTGTAGTTCTTGTCAACTGCTTCGAACAGGTTCTGCTCACTGCGAAGGACGCCAACCTTGGACTGTGCCACTTGTGCGGGTTCTCCACCTGACATGCCTTTACACAAAGATCTGCCCAGCTCATCTACTGTAGAGATAAACTGCTCTTTTTGCGTCATGGAGGAGTTCCTGTAGTCATCCGGCGTGATTAAGTTTGAAAATGTATCGAGGATTGTTTCAACCTGGTGACAAATTTGGATTGATGTTCATCAGTGAGTATAAATATGTAACCAATAGAAGACCCATTGCAGCCCTTCGCTTGCAAAGAAAATTCGAAATTAAACGTTTTACCTCAAATTATTCTTTAAAATTCTGGGGTAAAACGCCAATTCCAGTTCGCATACGCAAAAAGGGGTGAGATGCGCGAGAAACTGGCCGCTCAACCCAAAATATGCAAATTTACAAACTTAAATTTTATGTTTATGACAACTTCTTGTGATTCAGGGGTTTGATTCAGGATTCAAGTACTGAAAAGAGTTCAAGAAGACTGTGAAAAAAAATGTATGTTTTCATTTGACCATAAAATTTGGATTGAGGGTTTCCACGCATTTAAGACGCAAAATTTTACAGAATCAAGATATTTATGCCCAAAAAATTAAAATGTGATTAATGTCATTTGATCAATTCCAGCCGAACGCCCTCTCGTTGCAAGCGAAGCTACGATGAGTCTTCAAATATAAATATTTATAACATAGTCACGATACAAGCCGCGCGCTGATTGGTCGAAAACCGTGGTTTGCCAGAGTATAAACCACACTTACCCGTGGTTTATAAGTTATAAACCACGCTTACGTCATCCTCTGGAAAAAAAGAATAATAATAATGCGAGAATGGAGTCACCAATGCCAACTTCGAGATAAAATTTGGCTTTAAGTGAAGACACCGGCTAGTACAGTTCACCGTGAATCAGTAAAGAACGTGACCTCATCAAAAAGCACTTCAACAGTTTGGAGAGGGAAAATCTTTGTCGAAGAACGGCAAGTTTCTTGTCAGCGTCGTGGGAAGCGACTCGGTTTAAACACTCTCCCTAAGTACAGCATATTTGGGAGTCACAATTACATCAGTGGGTTGTTTGAATGAAGTTGAATACTTCAACAAGGAAGGAGGGAGCAAATCATTCAGTTGAACAAGATCAGCCGTGAGCAATCACTGAACATGAACGGCGAAGACAGACGAACAGACGTGTTTGTAATGATGCAAGAGAAAGAATTTCCGACGATGTGACTGAAAAAAATGATTGAAGAATTTTCGGACGGACTTCAAATGGTTGTACTACGAGGTAGAGTCAAGAAATCGGTAAGTTTTCATTCACACAATTTTCGAGTCGGCCGTTGGAGCATTTGTTGATTCCCTTCAAATTTGCATTTTATGCACTAGCCGACTGTATGATTTCATGTACTTGTAGTCCAAAGTTCTACGGGAAAATATAGTTCTTTACTGTGAGATGTTGTCTAATTTTATAGAACAGACGGCTTGGTTGAAAAGTTGAAGCAAAACTGTACTGACTTGGCAATTCGGACCGCCGAGCCGTTTAGGAGAATCTATTTTTTCATCGCTGTTAGCATTCCAACATTTTTGATGAATAAAGACAGTTTTATTGTGAAATTTTTGAAGTTCTATGTTATAAAACAAATAAACCAGCTTCAAGCGTGCTCCGTTCAGAAATAAAGCACTTAGCAAGTGCCGAGAGCACTCAAGAAGTGGGGAAAAACGCTCGCCTTTGGCTCGCGTTTCTCCCTACACTTCTTTCGTGCTCTCGTCACTTGCTGCGTGCTGTATTTCTGAAGGGAGCACGCTTGAAGCTGGTTTATTTGTTAAATATCCCACAGTGGTACTCAACTCGCGAGCCTTGTTATCTCAAATGTTCAAGTAGTCAGGAGACGTGCGGGGTATTGAAAGGAAAACTGGCAATCAAACAACCATTCTTCTAAAGGAAATTTCCCTAGTATGCTATCAAAACAGATTTCTGTATTGAAGTGAAGAGAAATAGTTGTCTTCCTATGGGCGTTTTTCCATTACTTCTATTCGTGTTGGCAGCTTTTCTGAATGAAAGTTTTCAAAAACACAAGCTACTTGCAGAAGTGCAAAGGCAAATTGCCCACGAACATATAAGGCCCAGGTCAAATGCCGTACTTCACAGGAGCCAAACTCCATGCAGCTTAACTCAAACAATAGAATTTGCTCATTTGCATTGAGTTCGGCTCATGTGAAGTACGGCGTTTGACCCTGGCCTAAGCTAACTAGGGCTTTCAAAATAAAATAACACTAAATGAAATAATAAGCCATAATCACAATTTGTGTCCCTTGTAATAGTACGTTTGTAGTTTTATGCAATAATATATATTCTAACCTCCTCCGCTGTTTTGGCCTCAATGATTTCTTGCTGACCCGCATCTCTCCGTCGTCTTTTAGATCCTTGCCCGGAGTCCACAAGCAAGGGCTTCAATAAATTCCGAAGCCGTTCAAATAGCCGTTTTGCTAAATCTTCATTGAAGTATGTTAATCTGTCTGAGCACTGGGAGAACGCTTCCATACTTGATATGAAGGATTCTTTATCGTCTGGGTCACGGCTTTCGAGGGATTTCAACAGCTATTAAAGACAAAATGAGGAAAAAGAAAGAAAGAAAGAAAAAAAAAAACCGCTTTATTTAATAAACCGATAAGTTAATTCGTAATTATTGGTGAACGTACGATACAGAAAAGGCATATCCTAAATGGCCTTATTATCTTATATTGCCTTATAAATGTCATAGATGGTTTTATTATCGCATGTTATGGAGGTTTACATCCCAGAAGAAAGAAGAACACGTGCAGTAATGTGTTAGTGTATCGAGGTGACCAAAGTATAAATAGCTTTTAACTTTTTCACTCCTGAGTGATCAGCTTCAATTTTCCCTTTCAGTCTCTCACTAGAGATTCATGGCACATTATGGAGAACTTGCCACTTGATCGTCTACTCAGATGAAAGCTGATTGGCCTATCAATTCTCACAATATTACTCATACATTTTCTTTTTGAATGGTTGGGGGAGTTTGTGTTTGAATTTAAAATATGCCGCAGGTTTGGTTTTGGATCCAATCTGTTAAATATTAAAGATGGAGTACATAATGTTCAAATATTTGCATTTTTGACTGTGCAATATATTCTATCAAGCTCAATATCCATGGCAATCACTACTGAGATTTATCGTAGTATTTCATAAGAAACAATTTCAAATATAACATGCTTCTGTTTCATGTGCTACGGTTAAATAAAATATAAATGAAACAAGCATGGGTTATTTGGATACTTATTAAAAAAGAATGTCGCCCTCGTCCAAATGGGTTGGAGCTTCGTAGCTTGTTCTGCTGATTTAGGAAATTTCCAAAGACCAAAACACATTGGCACACATTGACGAGGGTAAAAGAAAAGGACGAATGGCGCGTGCCGTTTCTCGAATCCCCGAAGTTAAATAGAAGAGAGGAACAAGTTCTTGTGACTTTTGAGAAGGCTAAGCCCTCCTCCTAATAAGATCAATATCAAGAAGAGCTACCGGGGCATGGTTGAGCCGACCAGTATTTATATAAGAGTAAACAGATTAGACTACTATTCGGATAGAAAACTTAAAAAAATGTACATACATTCTCAGTAACCGTTTCCTGTAACTTCTCCACAACAGCCCTCACATTGTCGTCTACAACTTCACTGAAGGTTTTGAGTATTGCTACGGCAAGACCTGATTAAAAAAAAAAAAAAGCAGCACACAACTTAATGTATTGGATGCAGTGGCGTTTTTAAAGAGACACTTTCACCGTTAATGCACTGCGATCCCAGTAACAGTCGGCGCCCATTTTCGTATGCGGCTATTGATTATTTTTGTTCCAAGTTCTTTTTCTTAAGCATAAATTGATGAAACCTTACGAAAATGTATTATACATGGCATGCATTAGGAGCCAGACCGAAAAACCACATCGTGGGCGACCGAAAAGTGGCAGCTCCCGGACGATAACATAAACACCGACACGCAAAGCATTAACGGTGAGAGAGTGCTGCAAACATCTTTTCTTCGCTACCATGTTCTTTTCCATACAAGCATGCAAACAACCGTGGCGTGGGTGCAGTTAATTATTTGTTGGGAACTGTAGTTCCTGTGATAACCCGATTTAATCTGTGTGGCGAGTGCCACAAGAACTTTCCCTATTTTTTCTATCATGAAATTCAAGATCTCTTTCTTCACTGTCATCCACATCAACGTATACAGTCAATTCTCTCAGGATGGACACCAGGGCCCGGTTGCTCAAAGCTCGATTATAAGCTAACCCAAAGTTAACCAGATCCTTTCTCTCGTGGTTTTTGCCAACAAAATGTACAGTTTTGTTCAAAGATCAACTAAAAGGTCTTTTTTTCTAGCTCAATATATGGCAAGGAAATAATTTTGTGAGCGAAAATCGTCTCATTCTTAAACTTAAAAATGACGAGAAAGTTTAGACTTAACCCAGGATTAGCCTAATTGCGGTGCTTTGAGTAACCGGGCCCAGTACGGAACGGACATCTGAACCAGGCCCCGAGGGTGAGTTCACTGTATTCGTGTTTTCTTCTCTATAATGAAAACGTGCACAGAAGTTGTTGTCTACATTGGGAGGATACTCCGTAGGAAAAGTTGCCGAACGGCTGAACTCGATATTTCACAGAACAGCAAGCCACGAAAATGATATACCTCTAAGGCGTTGCTACGCTATGCAATTTTTTCAGCGACTTGTCTCGTAATGGTGAAAGATATATCGCAATTGCCAGAGTGAGATATATTACACACTGTTATTTTCATCAGCAATGTGTCGTACTATTGTAGCCTCGCTTTGAAACAGACAACAATCATCCATGGCCTATTGTAACACGAGCACAGCAGGGTTACATCATGAACGACAATTGAAAATTTTATTCTTGCTGAGGTTACGTTGCGTGCAATTCTTCAGCATTTAAGCAAGTTACAATGAGAAATTGCAAAGTCTCATAATTTTAAGTTGGAAGCATCTACTAGTGCGTATCATAGTCCCCGAGGTTTTGATGTTACACAAACAAAATGAAAACGTATCCGCTGCCTTTCCAATACGGCTGTATATTTTGTACGTTACTATGGAGTTATTTGTACGTTACTATGCTGTGTTTGTACGTTACTAAGGGAGTTGTATTAGTGTTGTATAAATAAAGCAAAAACGTACTCGCTGCCTCTGACGTCTTGCCGGCACCAAACTGTCGTTCGATGTCATCGGTTCCGTTCTTGACGGCATTCTCGTCTAGTACTCTTTCTTTGACGGTTATACTGACGCATTCTGATCTTGAAGCAGCTTGGTGGACATCGGCTACTTCGATGAAGCAGCAGTCGTGAGTAAAGTTGTTGTTCTTGTCACCTAAATTAACAAAGTGGAATGTTTCACTATCACGTTACCCATAACCAAAAGAAGTCAATGTCAGAGTCAGGCGAGAACAATATGTTTGAAAAAATTAAAGACAGTCTGTACATTTGGAAAGGTGACTCTATCAAGTTGTATATCATACCAAAACAGAGTGCTTTGTATCAGCTAACAGCTAATCAATCACGTACCTGGAGGTAAAACGAACTCACAACATTCGCTCTCGGTCGAAGGACCCGTGTACTGCACTACGACTTTGTCCCGTTTACGGATTTTGCAGCCACATCTAAAATTCAAGGGTTCGTCATCTGGATCGTCAAACACATCGGTGGCGCAAAGTTTGAAGGCAGTGGACAGAGCTTCACCATTCTCAGGTTCTACGGTCGCGATGCCTGGCGAGGGGGACAAAGATAAGGAAGACGCAGTGGTGAGCACAAGGTAGTGGTGCAGTGCAAAAGAACAATTACAGACAAAACTGCTAGATGAGAAATGGAGATGAAGTGAAACAGCAAGAAGGAATTATTATGACACTACTGAAACGTGCTGGAAAATCGATAAACCGTCGGTAGCACGTAAACGAACATTTAGATTTGTTTCCTTCAAGCGCAGAAGATATCGAGACTTGAGCTTGATACTGCACGAGGTTAACAACTTACAGTAGTTGCGCAATTACGGGGACACGTTTCACGCAGTTTTGGGCATGTTATTTTGACCTCCTAAACTTATAGTGTGTGAATAGCGGTGCTGAAACACTATCGCACAAACGGCGACTTTAATAGTTGACAGTTCTGTTCGTGACGAGGAAAGTGGGTTTTCTTGCTTGCTTTCTTCAGCGCGCCACTTTGTATTTAACATAAAAAGACTTCCCAATGGGGTTTCCTTTCATAGCGCCCCCCCCCCGCGCTAACTCTTTCTTGCTACTTTCAACCCCCGTTCGTCGTGACTATTACATTAAATTACATTTATGTAAATTTAATGACTACGATTGTCATACTTTTGTATTATTAGAACTATGACTGATAACTGTAAACAGGGGCTCTCCTCGGTAAGCCCATTAGGGTTTCATGAGAGTTCCCACTCCGAACTATCATGATAACAATGTAAGAAATGGAGTAAATAGACTATAATAATAATAATAATAATAATAATAATAATAATAATAATAATAATAATAATAATAATGATAATGATAATGATAATGATAATAATAATAATAATAATGATAATGATAATGATAATAATAATAATAATAATAATAATAATAATAATAATAATAATAATGATAATAATAATAATAATAATAATAATGATAATAGTAACAATAACAATAATAATAATAATAATAATAATAATAATAATAATGATAATAGTAACAATAACAATAATAATAATAATAGTAACAATAATAATAATAATAATAATAATAATAATAATGATAATAGTAACAATAACAATAATAATAATAATAGTAATAATAATAATAATAATAATAATAATAATAATAATAATAATAATAATAATAATAATAACGATAATAGTAACAATAACAATAACAATAATAATAATAATAATAATTATTATTATTATTATTATTATAATTATTATATAGATGGTGCATACCTTGTGAAGGTGGAGCATTCGGTTTTATGTCTACGTAAGCAGATGACTTGACATCTCCTTTCAAATCGAAAGCCTCCACCACTATTCGGTAAGCGACTCCTCCATCTAGCGCATTTCGATTAAACACTAGTTTGGATCTGCTTTTTACCACGTCTCCTTTATCCTTTATCACAGCCTTGGCTTTGTTAGAAAGAAGGACACCGGGGTCACTCAGATCCACATAGCCATAGCCTGTCCAAAACATATTCAGTTAAATCAAGTGAAATCTTGAATTGCATGAAAGGAACACATGTGCAGCTGCGCAAACACATACCTACACACAGACGCGGGAAAAGTGTTATTTTCAAAATTGACTGTTATTTTGACGCTCTCTAGTTTACTACTGTAAAAAGACGAAGATTTCAACTGTTTTCATCTCCTTTTTTCAGCATAATTTACACAAGACAGGGGGATGAGGGCAACTGACCCCCTGATTAAGACAAGCAGGGACAAAATTACGATTGATTTCACATTTTCGAGTGCAAATATGGAACCTGATTAACTGGTTTTTTAGCTGACGTGATCAAAAATTTCGCAAGCAAAGTTTACAAACGCGCCATCTTTTGTGACAAAATTTTAATCCATTTTACGCGGGGCTAGAATGTTTCGCCTGAACAAGCTCGAAAAGATAGAACCGAATCGTAAAAAATATATATATATATATATATACTCTGCCGTATTGCACTTCTTCCCGTGTATGACCCCTTTATATCTTACCTTCCTCGTCCATCAGCCTACAAGACCAAACAAGCATTGTGAAATCCAAAGTGGTCTCAACAGCAGCAGTGATAACGACCTTGTCACTGGGATTCACGTTTTCTTTCACCCTCAAGAATAGCACTGGAGGTTTCCCCGGCACCACCATTCTGAATACAACCTCGTTAGAGACTTTCTCGCCTTTGCGGTAAGTGAGTGTACACTTGTGCCTGAGGCGAGCAGAATAACAAACATTTGTTGAAGATACACAAACAAATCAAGACGAGTTTAACCCTCGGACGTACAGGCAAAGTCAAGGGTGGGGGGGGTGGGGGGGGGTGGGGTGGTTGGTGGTTGGTGGTTGGAACCCATCCCCAGAGTTTTCGTTGTATTAATATACTTTGAAGATATTTGCCTCCATCACGTAGCTTGATGTAAATTTTACAAGATACATATCGCACCCTCTGCCCCGCGTTAGCATGAAACATTTTTCCAAAATTTTACGAAGAGTTAAGAAATAGCCTTTAGTTTTTCAAAAATATCTCGGTCCACTATAAATCACCGATGTTTTTCAAATACGTGCTGAAGGTTGCTGTTCCTGGAACAGGTAAGAATATTTCAATCAAAGATCTACAGCAACTAAGCTGGAAAGAGTTTCATCATAAAAATCACATTCCATTTTTGACTTATCAAAGTTTGGTTTGAGCTAAACTGTTTGCAATGAAAGACACAACAGACCAACTAAACGACATACAATATTTCTGGTTCCAGTAGTCCAGCTGAAAATTCGACCACACCCTCGTCAGGAAGCACCAGCCTTTCGAAGATGTCAAAGTTACTGCTGTTCGCAAAACCGGATGGAAGTCCAGTTTCCAACTCAATACAATCCCAAGAATACTGCTCTATCTCGGGACTGTCATTTGGGTCATAAGAGCAACGCCCGTCCAGGGTGAAGAGTTCCTCCTCCCCAACCGTGAGAAATATGCCACCTAATAGCAAGCGCAAATGGTAAATATATTATATAGAAAACACTGGCGGCCCAAGTAACACGTCCAAAACCTCCTAGGGGTGCCGGAAAGAGGTTCATTATATTCTCCAATCAAACTGAATGTACCAAAAAGGCAATCAAGTTAAATATTAAAAACGTTCGATAAAATAATAAGGGATATTGAAAATATATTGAAAAGGTTAAAATACTTGTATTTTCCCGATTGGACAATAAATCACAAAGTTAGGTATCTATGTTGGTTACAGTGTTAATTATTATGTTGGAGTTGAAGCAGCAAGTGATAATAACTGCTCTATTTTTATCAGCATTTTAGAACTGGTATCGTCGTAACTCTTCTGGCCAAGTTTCTTCATGTTATAGCCATTTTTGGATGACTGTAAATCGTGTAGGTAATTTTATTTTGAGTTTGATAAGCTTTCGGATTGCTTCAAAACAAATTTCGTAGGGTATCATTCTCAACCAATCATTCTGATTACGATCTGCAAGTGGCGACAATTTTTTTTCAAACTGGCAGTTAAATTGAATTTAACTTCTGGTTGGCTTGTATTGGTAATTTAATTACTTTGGTTTTGGCTTTCGAAAACCAAATCTGCAAAAACTGTTTTATCTCAATTGCACTGACCTTTGACGCATGCCTGTAAAGGTTCCTCTTCCACATAAACATCCACAGAGGCGGACGTGGTCAAGCTTTTGTCATCCGCCATAGTCACTTTTAAAGTGAATTTGTGGAGCTAAGAACAAGGAATAGAAGATAAAATGACGAACTATATTATACAAGCAAATGAAGAAGAATATCAACAAGCCAGGGTTTCTCGTCTCTTGGGTTTAGCTAAACATATGCGAAACTTCACAATGGTCGTCGGAATCAAAATGCTTGCAGCTTGTACTATAGTTCTCAAAATATAGTTTCAGTGAGTGTGCAAGATCGGCGAAAGCGTCCTCATTGTAAGACAAATGTAAAGTCAGAAAACTACTGCTCTCTCTGATTCACTACCTTTACAATTGAAGATAAAACATTAGTGGCTTTGCTTTAACCCAGGAAGGGGACACAGTGCACTAACCTGGCCTGGCCGCCAACCACCTTTGATATTTAAACGCGTGCTTTTCTGGAAAACTTCCAATCCGGGCGGATATTCCCACAGAAATTGAACGTCATATTTAGCAAGTTTCTGGCAACGCGATAGCTCAATGATACCTTGTGAGAGAAGAGATGGCAAGCTTGATTACAAAACAGATAAACTACGTTGGTATCAATCTGTCTTCATTAATTTGTTTAAGAGAATTTTGAACGATCAGCATTTGTAGTTGTTTTCCGCGCCGTGTTTCGGTCTCGCTATGTTGTTATATCAATAAATGTGTACGTTTTCTCGGTGAAAACGAAAAGGAAATATATCGCAACGGAATCGAGGATCGGTTAGAAAGGGATATGCGAGACGTAAAGCTCAGTTAGGCTGAAAAAAGCAGACAGGTTTTCCGCCTGTTAATTTACAAGGCCGAAAAGTACCGTCTGCGAAACCGAGCCGACAAACAACTTCCATGAAGTCATAGGCTGTCTTAAGTACAGTCAATCACAAACTACGAAAAAATGGTCTTTCCTTTGTCTTACTTCTTGATTTTTAAAGGCTATATTCCGATTGGACAAAGCCTATGACGTAGGGGAAGTCTATAATCGGCGTTGTTTCGCAGATGGTATTTTTCGGCCTCGCAGAGCAACAGGCTAAAAACCCGCCTGTTTTCGCAGGCTCATAGGCAGTTCAAACGTTGCAAAACGGATATTGCTTAAAGAAAATTCTACTAGAAATTTACGCTAGAAATTCGACTCTTAAAAGGGCATTAATTCTGCAGAATACTGTAGCCGTTATAAGCTTTACGATCTTTGTTTCCCTGCACAGTTGCTTTAATTCACGAAACACGGAGCGGAAGACAACTACAAATACTGAACGTTCAAAATTCTCTTAAATTATTAACGAAGACAGATTGATACCTACGCAGTTCATGTCAACCAGTGAATATTTCCAATGATTCTACTATCTAAACAAGACCAGTAAAATGTTTTAAACAACGCTGTCCAGCTTACCTCTTAGTTTCAGTTTCACTGATGCCTTGATAGTGTAGTTTTTTTCACTGAAGTACAGTAAGGGGATGGCTTTCCCCACTCTGTTGATTTCCAGATAATCCTCAGCAGTCTCATTCAGAATATCGTTATAAACCCGAACATGAATTCTGTAGCATATCCCAGGAATAACGTAACTGTCCGTAATTTGGATTGATTTCTTGGTCTCATTCAGCAGTTTCTTATTCAACTGTTCCAGGTCTGCTTCAGAATCGTTTGTTTTGCCAGCAACAGAGCATAAATCCGCATACCACTCATATCGCAGTCCCTTTTTGTTCCCTCTTGCACGTAATCGGAAAGACTCGCATGAACCTGAAAAAACAAAACAACAACAACAACAACAACAAACAAATTGAGGAATCAAACGTCTAAAATTTTTGGGCAGGACTTTGTGCGTAATTCTGTACACTGCTCGTACATTTTTCTGCGCGTGTATGTTATAGTCTGTTACTTCGATAAATTTCTTTCTAATCACATCAAAAGTAGTTGAATTTTTTTTGGGAAGGTACTTGGCGGCGAAGTGTTCTTATTGTGAGTGCATTTGTAAAATTACAAATGAGTCAAGGATTTGTAGTGTACTGTGCATTATTACTAAGAAACTGTTTCTTCTTGTCTGATCGCTACAATATATAATGTATATAAGTTATGACCTTACCAACTTCTGTCGATCCAGAGAGCTCGACCTCCAAAGGATCAGATTTTTCGGGTCTCTCAACTGCGAGTTCCTTCTCGTCTTGTCCAGTGTGCTTGGTCAGTTTGGCGTTTTTCCTTAAAAAGCTCTTCAAACGGAACGTTATCTTGTCTCCAACTTTAAGGGAAAATCTTCCAAAGAGGAAGATTCTCAGTTGAAGATCACGCACGATGCACTGAGGCGAATTTCCAAACTTTACCAAAGATTTTAAGAAGTTACCACAACCTCCTTTTGGCTGTGCACGTTTGTCAAGAGAGCACGTAACATAGCGTAAGTTATTTGAAAACTGGCATTTATCGGGCTCAGGTGCAATCGTGTAAACTGGAAATTCCACAACTAAGTCAGCGTTGGCATCTCCCGAGAAACTAACGCCAAGCTCATAAGAACCAGAGATTTTGATTGGATTCAAATAACACATGATCTCAGCACTGCTACGAAACTCAGCTGGAAACTTCATGGACTTTCCCCCGCTGACACTCAAAATACAAACCAGCGCATCTGTGTTGACGAATCCAGTACCATTCAGCGTCACATTCACTGCTTTGGAGATTTCCGTTTCATTTGGACTGGCAGAAGAAATCTTCGTGTCGTCGCCAAAGAAACAGAGTTTCTCTTTCTCGTATTCGTACTCAGTACTATCATCATCAAAGCTACACTTTAGCGAGTATTTGCCTGGCGGGATCTGCTTCAGTTTGAATCGGAACTTGTTTTGAGCAACATTGACCTCTTCTTGATTTTGTTTGCTGAAACGAAAATGACAAACTTCATTGAAAAAGCTGGGACACTTAACTCATACACAATTTAATAAACATATATACATACTAGTAATAGCGGACCCACGAAAGGTACGGATAAGTTCCTTACAGCGGCTTTTCAGAAATGTGATTCATGTTACGTATTTTGGAATGAAATGTCTCTTCTATTACACATTGCGCTCTACAAAAGGGCAATCCTAAAGAGCTGATCTGTAATCTAAAATGTCAAAAACATTTTGAAAAATGCAAATGCTATTGTATGCCCCTAATGAAAAATAAAGGCAACTAGATGTCAAAATTATATAGGAATGACTTATAATTAAAATGGTAAGTAATGTCCAGGGATTATAAAATTGATAATATTAGCAATTATTGCGACACTTTATAGTATGTCTCAATCTACATAGAGTCAGTCCCAGATCAAGATACATGTATGACCTATAGTAGGTTTTTAAGCTCGCGTTCAGCTTGAAATGGTGGAAAGCGAAGCTTCGTGCGATTAGTCCAACCGGAATGTGTCCTGTGTCCCGGTGCTGTCAACAATGGATTCCAAATATGGAAGTCGTTCTGTCCCCAATTTGGGCAGTATCGATATTACCGACAACGCAACAAAATCGAGAACGCGATCGTCGAAGTAGTTTTTGTGGTGGCATTTTTAAGCGTCCCACCTTATTGCAGTTAAGACTGCATCAGTCAGTCAGTCCGTCATGCTGTGTCAACAATTGCCTTTGAAATTTAAGCATCAGCGAATACGCATGAAGAAACGAAGAGATGGGAAGACGTTTTCTGGAGTTATTTTGATTGTTATCATTGTATTCCTTAGTTGCCAGTAGATCTGTTGCACTTCAGAACCATTATCACAGAGGTTTTGGTAAATTCTCGGTTGTTTGACAAGCGTAAGTCAAAGTTGAAATACCCGTGACCACTGACAGCCCTGAGCGACTTCAGCTTGTCGAAATATTTCTATCGTATGATTATAGTTGCTTTGCTTCGCATAGTTTTCGCCAGCAATGAAAAATGCTGTAGAGAACTGGAAGAAGAAGAATTCGAAATTGAATTTGACCAAAACCGCAAGTAATGTCAATAAGTTATCAGATTTCACTTAAACTTATTCGACTTGAAACTCAGCCAAAAGAAGAAAGGCGTGTTTTCTTTAAGCACGTATTTAGTTTGAATGCAGCCCAGGCTGGAGTATCATGGCTTCTGATGAATATGCAGATGTTGAACATAAGCTGTGCATGACATGAGTAATGAAGTCACGGATAGACTTTTTTCAGTGCCACTCCGGAAGGTCTCCTTCCAGTTCAAAGATTTGGCACTCGGTGAAGGATTTTAAATTCTCCCAATTCGAGCGTCTAATTTTATAATTTTCACCCTCTGCCGCCTTGTAAATGAGGGTTTTCAAAACTGAGACTAAATCAAATACGCGGTTCAGCAAAAGTGGAGGCTCGCGGAAACGGATGCAAACTTCCACATACCTAAAATTGAGCAATTTTTACGATGTGGCCTTGAGCCAGTTCTATCAAATACCCACTCCAATAGTACTTTTTACAAATTTGCGAGCTTACAGCTGCCTTGCTGCTTTGATTGTAATATTTAGTGTCTAACCCGTTTTTGTCGTCTTCAAACCAACACTTGGCCACTTTAGAGTTTTCCAGTCCAGTTGTACCAACAAAGATATCCGTGCCGCCCTTGGCTTGTGCATACGTCGGGTGTACTTTCTTTATCTTCACACACGCATCAAATGTGTTATCTTTAGGATCCTTACATTGGTTGCATTTATAACTCCGCGGCAATCCGTGCAGGACTCGTTGTTCCCACCGCACTCCCCGCAGCTGTCTTTTCCCAAATTTAAAGACTTTCCTGTATTCCCGCCTACACACTGCCCACAGCTGAACTTAGCACCGTATCCGGGTTTCCCTCTGCAAACATTGTTACAGTCCTTCACTCTTCTTGGATGCGCTCTCGCCTGGCACACTCCACAGTCGTCTCTGTAGGATGTGTTTTTGCAGCTTCCTGCACAGTCTATAACCGTCTTGTTCTTTCCAGTCTTTCCTCCAACACACTGGCCACATTTATCTAAAAACAAATTACGGAAAAATTGATCGTATGTATTAGTACTCAAATCTCGAGCTGCTCAACCTAGCTAATTGAAAAAATCTCTCTTTATCAGCTTAAATTACTTCATTCCTTGGACAAAATTATCAAAACACAGCATTAAATATAAACTAAGGGATTTTCCAGAACTACTCATATTAGCTAAAAACAAAAATCAAAATCAGTTTCGGAAGATATTGCTATAATAGAGACTAATACACCTGGTAAAATTCTCCGAGGAACAGGGCAATTACTCCTGAATATGCACACGGATACTGATACAGGTGTTTTTGATGTGTCACTCGAATTTAAGCGGAAAACCCGCGTGTCGGTCACCAAAACAAATTGAATAAATCAATTGATATGTTCAAAACGACTTACCATACTTAGCACCAGAATTTGGCTGACGGTCGCATCCGACGCACTTATCTCGTCCATTACAAACACCACATAAATCAGCCTTGGCCATTGAACCCGGTCTTTTGTCGCATCCCAGTTTGTCCACAATCAAGTAAAGAGACGTATTAGTGATTGTATCTGCAATGTCCAGCACATCTACCACCTGTTCTTCAGATGTACAATTACCTGAGGCACTCCAGCCATAAAACTCTAAAAAGGCATCCTCAGCTTCGAATTTCGTCCAGAAAGTGTTATTATATTTGGGATTAAACTTCAACCGGGCTTCTGGACAAAGGAATAACATTTTCACTCTTTCTCCACGTTCGAGGGCTTTATCGGTGTTATACAAATGAAGGTCCTGCCAAGATCCACCAACTCCATAACTCCATTTTCCGAATGAAGAATTTCCATTTAAATATATAGCCATGCCCACTGCGGGATTTTCGTCAATTATAAGTGGACGGCTGAGCCTTTTGAGTATTTCCGGTGAAAGTACGAAATTACTCGGTACTTTAGAACGCAACGACGACAGACCTTCCCCTTTCGCCATCAACTCTAAAGCAGCCTCTCCAAAACGATTCTCGGTGAGGAGTGATAGTAATTTGTTGTTGGTTTTTGTAAGCGCTGCTACAGAAATACCCTCTTTTGGAAAAATGTTCATGTCGTAGGGAACTGGTGGGAAGATTACGTAGTCATTGTTGTCAGGATCCACCACTTTCGGTGGGTCGTCTACAGGCCTGATTACGATTGTGAGGGTCACTATCGTTTTTCCAAGATAACAATTTTTGCTGAGACTCACAGAATTACAATCACCCTGAAAGTAAAACAAAGACTTTATCAAACACGTGAGAACTGGTTTGAAGATAACACAGAGCAGTCACAAATGCAAAGCTGAGAAATGAGCTGATAAGAGGATGGATAAATGGGTATGCAGGAAGGTAGGTATATATAAACAATAAACTACTTTTGGCGAGGAAATATGCACGGATAATTGTCCGAGGATATTATCTGTTCCGAGAAGCGAACAGTTGCCCGAGAGCGAAGCTCGAGGTCAGCTGTGAGCTTCGATTATTGTCCTTATTATCCTTCAAATATTTCCTCTCGCAGTGCAAATAACGGCGCGGAAACTGTGAAGCTTTTTAGTGCTTTCTGGAACTGCATTTTCGACCAAAACTCCTCAGTAGTCGTCTTGTAATGATTTTTGTGATTAAATGTATAAAACTGTGTTCGGATATTGTCAATAAACAGCGTTAGTTCGCCAGGCGGGGGTTATTCGCTGATAACGTCCGCTCACGAGCGGACGTTATTCGGTCACGTGTCACGATTCTACCAATCACGCGCGGGAGGAAATATTTATTGGTTCTTAAAGACAGATAGACATTCAGACAGACAGACAGACGGATATATAGACAGATGAATATTTCAGCATACACACCTTACTAACAGGAATCCTCATCGCATGCACTCCTTTGATAAACTCTCTAAACTCTCGAGGGCTTACACGCAATTCTGAGAAATGCTGACTCATTTCTTCCGCAGCACGATCAATTATCACTTGGTCTTGTCCAAATAAGGAGACGACCAAAGAAATCATCTTAGATAACTCGTCCTCTGAAGCCTTACTTTTAATCTGAAAGTAAGTTAAACACTGGTTTTAAAAACGTAGCAACAAGGTCTGCATACTACGGATGGCCTGTGATTATAATGTGTAGTCTTTATGTTGCCAAGATGCTATAATCCCGTCTATAAATAGGTAAGCTTCAAAATATGCTATTTATGCAATAATGATGGATCGTACGCGCGCTCATTATAATTTTGGGTGGGAGAGTCCTGAAAACTCTTACCCTATTTCAGACCAAAATACCTGATTTTCTATACCCTATTTCAGACCTGACTCCAAAAATGTATACCCTATTTCAGACCTGACTCCAAAATGTATACCCTATTTCAGACCCGACTCCAAAAATGTATACCCTATTTCATACCTGACTCCAAAAATGTATACCCTATTTCAGACCTGACTCCAAAATGTATACCCTATTTCAGACCTTTGTTGAGATATTTTTTGTTCTTTTGCAACGATTTCAGCCCTGTGCTTTCTT
Source organism: Plumapathes pennacea (assembly GCA_964036295.1). Lineage (NCBI taxonomy): Eukaryota > Metazoa > Cnidaria > Anthozoa > Antipatharia > Myriopathidae > Plumapathes > Plumapathes pennacea. Next base: position 23,060,020 of record OZ038463.1, on the reverse strand, counting down.
CCATTTGCCGTGCAATGTCCGCGGCGACATATTTCTGTTAAAATTATACTTATCCCAGACTAAAAAGACTATTTCAGACTAAAAATGCTTTAAAACGATACCCTTTGGGGCGGCACATACCTATATGGCTTATATATGGGAGTACCCCCCCCCCCCTCCCGGAGGATCGTATAGTGCAAGAGATGAACTGTCCACCCATCCGTCTGTTCACTTTTCAGATAAGCAAAAAGGTACACACGAACGAAAATAATCCGTTCGTAAAATAAATGATTTCCCTCTTGAGAAGTTGTCCTAAAGTGCATTTAATGTTTATTTCAGAAAAACAGCCAATTTACTAATCCTGGCCCTCACAAGCAAGTGACAAGCGATGGTGCCTTTACCTTGTCTATAATTTTTCTCGCGTCGGGTGGGGCGGAGTCCAATTTGAGCACATCTGTTTGCGGAAGCCAGACAGCACCACTGAATGTAGCCTCTGTTATTCCATGTGCATTTAAACGTGGGTAAATCCTCATAGTGTCGTCTAAATCCACGGTTAATGGCTTTTTATTACCTAGTTTAGGGGGAAACGTGACCCAACCGAAGACACTCTTGAACTCCAAGTCACCTGTGTATTGAAAATTCGTCAACATTGTAAGTTTTTGCTTTATAATATAATCCATAAAAATAATATGTGATATATTGCTTCCCATATCTGTTGCTTCTGGGTTGCTGTACCTTGATCTAAACTGCGCAAATTACTTAAATGTTCAAATGCGCATAAAAGGTCGAAAAAGAGCTCGTTCACAGAGATAAATGGCCTTTTTCACATCTATATAATATTAAAACTTGTTGATTTTAGCAAATCGGTTCAAATCACAACTGGAGCAAAAGCGAAAATTCCAAATGTGAACCTGGACAATGGACCCAATATTCAAACAAATGTATACTAACACATTATACAACTATTTAAAAATTTTATTCTACATCAAGTAAACACCATATTTGACCTTGTACAATAAGCACTTTCAGTATAAAGTATGCTTACCTAGCTCTGGATCCATTGGCTTAACGTTTAGAACCGCGGGGCGAAGCTTGTCCACATTACTGATTAGTGTCTGATAATCATCGAGGATATCTTTCGGAATGTACATTGTATATGACTGGTCAAGGCCCGGCCGCCTGAGATCAGGCTTGGTTATGTTGAATATATCTGACAGCTGTTGGAACAAAACACGTCGAGTAAAAGTTATTAGTGTAGCACTTTTTTAAAGTTTGATGTGAGTGTGACGTGTTACTTCCCTACAGTTTCACTCAATCCCTCTTAATTGTAATTTAGAACATTTTTCTTGCTTTAAAATGTATTTTGGGTATCTGACAGAAACGAGTGAAAATTAACTGACTTGACCACTGAGTCCCAGCTGTTCCCAAATAAGCTACCTGGATTAGGTTTAAACTTTGCTGTCGATTTAACCCTGAAAATGACGACTCGGGTGAAGTTGCCTTTAAGTTAAACTTTTATTCACACCTTGCAGTTTATATGATTTATATATGAGAAAGCACATATATATAAACTGCAGATGGAGAATGAGAGTGAAAGTGACCTTCGCAGTTATGAAGCAACTTTAAAAGCAGTCAACCAATCAGAACGTGGCTTATATCGCGACTATGTTATAAAAGCAGTTGCAAAGATGGCCCAACTGCAACTGCTTAAGTTGCTTCATAACTGCGAAGGTCACTTTCACTGTCATTCTGCAGTTTGTTGGCCAAGAAATTGAGAGACAAAGGTTACCATAATCGGTGAGCAAAAGGGCCCTGGAGTTTAGCAGCAGTTACTTTGAGTGCTGAGTTGAAGTTAAATCTGTATCCTATAGGGTCTATAGGGTCAGACAACAAAAGTTTTACTTTTTCTCCAGGAGATTCCTCGTCTTCGTCGATGTACAGTGTCGACTGAAGAAGCGAAACTTTAATTCCACTTGTATCTGGAAACGCTATTGTCAAAGCCATTGCGGTGGGGGCTCCTTCAGCTGGCACACAATTCCCCGGCTGAGCCTTTGTTAATGTGTAGATGGTAAAGTTCACAAGGCCATGAAACGCACCGTTTGGGGAGAACCTGTACACAGAGCAATAAGAAATTCCTGTTTCAATAGCTGCATAACAGAGGTGGATCCCTTAGCAACCATTTCACTGCTGGAGACATGTTTGTAAACCAGTAAACGCAACTCCTAAGGATGATTTAGTAAAGCATTTTCAAGTGTATGTGACAAGTTGGAACAATTTCCTTGCACGTTAGAATATACACGAACATAACCAATTATTGCAGGAGGTAATAGCGACCTTTATCCGAACTTATTTTTGCAGACTCTCTTCAGTTTAATGTGCAGATAGTACTTATTTAAAGTTCGCAAAACTAGTTTTGAAACAGAAAAAGAAGTATCTTCACGACAGGAGATCTTTTCTCACAGACAGCATTCTAAAACTATACCACAATTTTACAATTTAAAATCTCTGCTTTATAAAGATACATTACATTACGGTGTAAGACAAAATAGAGACAATTATCAATGCTTTAGCTCAGCGCATACTTCATAACATATTGCAATTAGTTAAGAAAACAGTGAGTATCTAGGAACACATTGGAATGTGTACCTGGCTCTTGTCTCTGTAGACATTGCGAGTACTTCTCCATTAGCACAGCTGGCAAAGTTCTCCCACTCTCCTTTGTTGTTCAAGGAGTTCCATCCACCATTAGGTGTCTTTGTAACACTGATTCCAATCAACACAGGTGCCTTAATCTTGAACATGTCTTTTAATTGCGCTCCAGGTTTTAAAAACAAAACGGGCAACTTCGGTAGAATCGCAACACTGCTGCTAGGAGGGTGTGGTGCTGTACGTGAGGGAGTTGGCCTTATAGTTGAACTTATACTGCTTGTTATACAGCTTTCACGTGGGATACATCTGTAGATGAAGAGAAAAATGGAGGAATGTTATAGAAGTGGATGTGTGGATATATATATATATATATATAGATACTGGGATCCAAAATTAGTTTTGCAAAATTTAAGTCTCCTTACATTTATGAACTGAATCGGGTCCTCTACCGTGTTGCTATTGTACTGACGTTTTCTAAATATTAAACAGATTCTTACGCTTGAACTTCTGGACAGAACATAAGGTGGTCTTCACAAGGTGGTACGGCGCACGTGTCCTTTGGCAACTCTGACGGATGACAGGTGCTGAGTGAATTCTCCAAGAGTCCACAAACTGATTTTACCATTCCACAAACATCGGGCAAACCTGTTATGAAGAGCAAAACAAACAAAAAATACAGAAAGTTTTATAAAACACGCTGTGGACTTCAACATAAGTGAAAAGTCAAGTACAGTGTTACAATAGTATATACACTGTCATGCTGTTATCACACTACAAACAGCTCATTGATTTATGCGTATGGTAAACGGGGGCTCTAATCTTAGTGATAGAAAAGAAGTAGATAATTGTGTGTGCGAGGTTCATTTGTAAAGCTCATGCACAGTGCTATGATGGATATGTATGAGGAGGAATTATCTTTGTTTTCAAACTTATACTGTTGCTGGATATACTTACGAATTTGAAGTTGTTCGCTGGCCACATGTAGAAAAACTTTGATGAACTCAGGCAAGTCGTTTATTGTGCCTTCACAGAAGTTGATAAGACCGGGACAAATCCCCAAGGATTTGATAGGATTCCAGCACTTAGAGTTTTCTTCCAAACACTTCAGGTGACCACTATATCCTTCTTTTCGACAGTGTTCTTCTCGCGGCATGCAATTCCGCCGTGCACCCGAGGAAAGTTCGCCAAGGACCTCCTTTACGAGACAAAAGGGAGCCCCAGCTGAACAGAGGAGAGAAAAAAAAATTAATAGTCATAAAACAAGAATATAATGATTACGGTTTCACTCACGACAAAGTAGGTTAAGAGTGCACTCTTTTGGACTGTTTTCCGGACCACTAAGGGTACAGTCAATCCTGTCTTACGCAGTCCTGTACTATGTAGACACCCAGTAATAAGCGGATAGCTGTCAACGACTCGAAAATCTACTCTTCATTAAAATACTGTAAACTCTTTCTATCTTCAGCAGACATAATCTGACAATTCCCACGGGTGTCCGCTGCTTAATTTACGTTTGACTGTAGTAGATAGGGAAAAGCGCAAGGGCGCGTTATTTGGGGACATTTCTATTGCTGAATAAACAGAACACAAGGTGGAAACTTAATAGTTTGATTATTCTTTTCCTAGTTTTTACCAGGTTTTCGCAAGGCAATTTGAAGCATAATTTTGTCACACTTTATCTCCGTGTGCTCTGTATGCAATTGGTTGAAACTGTGCTACTCACTCCCAGCTGTATTACAATATTTTATTGAGTAAGCAAATGTTTAAAGCACTTCATCGTTCAAAACGCCTTAGACCTATTCCAATAAACTCTAAACGATAACAATAATGCGAAAGCACCCAAAAAATATGGTAAATTACTACCTGTTTCAACGATGAAACGATACGTTTCATTTCTGATTTGACCTACAAGAAAAGCAAATATGTTTGTACTATGAGTACTATGTCACGACTGATTTTGTACGCGATGACTTATAGAGAACAGTGAACGTATAACATATCACCCAGCGAACAAGAAAGGAATTAAACAAGAATAGCGGGACAACATAAAACTAAAAGCGTTGCATAAGAATCATGGGATTGATTTATCAGCAAAAGATCAACAGAACGGTTACAGGAAGTAAGGAAAAGGGTGGAAAATAGGAATCAAATATGAATCAAAGTGCGTAAATGAAATATAAACAGTTAGAAGGAACGGAAGAAAGGAAGTAATAAAAGCAAAGACAAAAAATGCCATACCTGGAAGTGCCATGAGCAGAGAATATGGAATATTAATCAAGTTGCATTTTGCTCCCAGCGGAATACAGCGCGTCTCGCCAAGGCAAAACCTGCTGCCCGGGGGACAAGAGACGTTTAAGAGGTGATTCAGATTCGAGTTGTTCATCGCAATCAAAGCAGTCAAGTGGTGTAGCAGGCAAACCCTTGTGTCCGAGAGACACTGTCCAACAATGCCACAGTACATGAAGCCTCCAGGACAACGATGACGCCAGACTGTCTCATTTCCATCTCTTTGGTCTTTGTCGTCGTCCTTTTCTTCTTTCTCTTCTTTCTTCTCTTCTGGATCATTGTCTTCTCGCGGAAGCATAGCATCTGCGACTGTGCAGTTCGTATCAATGGGAATACAACCTGTGTTGTTCCAGAGCGCCAATGGACAGAATTTATAACCCTTTTCACATATTTTGTTCTTTAATGGGGTCCAACTGACGTTTTGGTTTTTCAAGAATGTTAGAAATTCTTTCGGATCTTCCACCATTTTGGAGCATAAACTTCCGGCTTCTTCGATGATAGAGATGCTCTGATGAACACGATGGCAGGAAGAGTACAACTTCGAGCAGTCGTCTTTGCAAGGTTTTTGATCTAAAAAACAAAAAAGATAAAATTATAAGTCAGTCTACTCTTACAAAAACTAGAAAGGCTTTTAGGGATTAACTAAAGCCTGGCAACGCCAAACCACAGTCGGCAGTAGCTAGAAACTAATTGTTTGATGAGCCCCACTCCCCTATCAAAGATGACGTAAGATAATGTTGCAAAATTAAGAACTTTTATATCTGGAGTTGGAATTTTTTGGATCAAACACTAAAGCCAGTGTTTTACGCTGTTTCAAATGACATCCACCTGACCAAATGCAATGCGCTTGTTGGCTATATAACAAAATCTCAAATCATCAATAATTCATGATTTCACTAGCGCACCAGCGCATCGCATTTGGTCAGGTGGATGACTTTCGAACTTCTTAGAAACAACTTACCGCTTGGACAGTCACACGCTTCACGCGCAATGCATCTGTAGATGTAGACGGAAAGGAGATTTGTGAGACAGACAAACAGGCAGATAGAAATAGGTAGACAGACCTCTTTCTGACTTACTACATAGTTAATATAGACATGCTGCTTCTTCAGTTGGATTAATTCCTCGCATATTTCAAAAGTTTTGACCTACGTCTTAAACTTTCGTCCAACAAGAGCTTAACTAAGAGGATCTTACGCATTCTCTCGCGGACAGAACCGAAGGTTGTTTTGGCAAAGAGGCAGGTCTGTAACGGAGCATGCATCCTCCGACGAGCTTGTGGGCAGACAAATACGAAGTGACTTCTGCAGGACGGTACATATGTGTTCTCCCACTTCACAGATGTCAGGTAAACCTGTAACGACAAAAGGAAAATTAGGTTTAGTAAAATTGCTGTGGATTATATCACAAGTACAGAAATCACATTGGTGAGTATCATGCACACCACTCGTACGTTTATCGATCTGCTTGCAGGGTAGTGTATTTACGTCTTGGTAACTCTACTGTACGCCTACCTCTGGTAGACAGGAAATCACAATGAATAAGACCTCAAATTACAAGGATCTCATAATTATGCTCTAAGTACGCATAGAATCGTATGTTTGATGATAAATTAGTTTAGCGCTGTATCGTTGCTGTTATTGTATTTCTAATACTTACGAATTTGAAGGATCTCAGCCGCAATTTCTTGAAGTATACCAGTAAGTTCAGAAGTCTCGTTCCTCAGACCTTTACAGAGTTTAAGACCCTCGCTGCAAATTTCTTTGACAGGATTCATGCAGCCAGAGTTTGCCTCCAAACATTTCAGGTGATCATCATATCCGTCGCGTCGACAGTGATTATCCCTCGCGTCGCATTTGCGTTGAGTTTTTGAGTACACAGCGTGGAGTTCTTTGTTCAAAAAACAGAATGGAGCCCAGCCTATCACAAAACAACAATAACAATATTATTTTAATACACATCAGCACGCTCTAGGTCACTAACTCCAAGATGAAACAGATGATGGTTTCACGTGAGCTAAACTAAGAAAGTTCCCTTTCCTGCCAAAAACATATACACAGTCAGAGCTCCCCGGACACTCTCGTAAGCTGACAGCTCTACTTACAGCCGCTTTTCAAAATTCCCGTTTAAATGCTCAGTCAAACTCTGCATTAACACATTCCGGAAGTGCCCACGGACACTTTTGATGAGTAAGATTTGGATTTTTTTTAAGCTCCCATGAGCGAGGTGACCGATTGAGGTAACAAGATTCTAAAAGGACACAGCAACAAAAAAGATAGTGGTAGCGTGGGAAATGCATCCCTGTTTAGGTGAAGAAACTTTGGAATAAAGTTGAGAAGCTCGCATGCCCAGGTCTCCCTGCCCCAACGAAGATGCCAGTTTCCCTACCTTTCTGTACCAGGTCACGAAATGTGGCATTTGTCGCTTGACCTGTAAACCAAATGTATTTGCATTAGAGTTGGTGTGTACGTGACTGATATTGCACATTCAAGGGAACTTGCATAAGTAAACAAACAACGTTCTTACAAGCGATATAATGGAGACATGTCACGGAGACAAATTCCTTGCTCTGTTTACACAAAGGGACATAATAACGGAGACAAGTTCCTTGAAGTGTTCAGACGGAGGAACTAGTCGCAGGGACATATCGTAGGAAGTGAAATGATGCCGCTTTCGGATTGGTTTATTTTGATCCTGTTGCGGGGACGTATTGCACAACAATTCCGACCAAGCAACAATCGCATTTTTGTTTTGTTTGGTCGGCGTGACATATCCCTCAAATCAAACAGACAAAACGCCGAAAACGAGAAAGAATTCAACTGCGGAAACGCTCAACAATATAAGCAACTCACGCTGAAAGTGACCATTGCGGTTGTGTAACAACTTAAGCAATAGCAAAGATAGCCCGGGAAAAATCCGGGTTTCAACCAGAATCAAATCCTTCGCGCGATAGCGGTGCGACGCTCTAATCACTGAGCTATTCAGCCGTATATGGGAACTGATCAAGTGTGTGGATCAAATGATTAGAGAGCTTAAGCACCAGGACGGGAGAAGAAGACGGCAACGTCGGTGAAACAATAACACTCGATGCAGAAAGGCGCACGTGATTATGTGAAATTGACATGATCTCGGGTCATCGTGCTGTCGCGTGCGACTTCAAATGCTTCTTTTCTAGGCTGTTGTCAGGACGTGGACGACATTTTAAGAAATTGAGACAGTCGTTCTTCTTAGCAGGAGACAATGGAAGCAATAGAATTTTGGCAGAAACGGAGCCAATCTGAGCAAATTAAGAATAGTCAAAGTTACATAGACATAAGGAATATACGGAGACACTTTTTTCCTGGTTCCTCGCGTTGCCGTCGCCGTCCTAGTTTGCTTAAGCTCTCTATTGACTCGCCACAGCGACCGGCCGAACAAAAAGCGCCTTACCTGCGCTTTGTATGACTGCGTCAAAAAGACCACGAGGAAACTTTGAAGGAGGACAGCCTTCATCCTTAGGCACGCATCTGAAATTGGAATAGCAAAACCTATCGGAGGAGTTGCAACGGTTACTGAGGTCTTCATCAACGTCATGGCATTTCTCGTTCACCGGAATGCAGCCTCCTTTGGTCAGGCAGTATCTGGTGCCTGCGCCACAAGTCTTGTTGAAAGGGGTCACCATCGAGTTGTTTAGTCCAACCCAGGCGGCCAAGTGCTGAAGCGTACACATCCCATTCGGGATGCAATTTGAAAAAATGCCACAGTACTCGGAGTTTTCAGGACATTGGTCATGCCAAGGCGTGTTGCTCCAGCCTTTCTTCTCTTTGTCTTCTCCACCTGCTTTCCATTCGCTGCCGTTTCCTTGAAGCATGTCACCTGGACCGCTGCAGTTTGCGTCGATAGGAATACAACCCCCAGTCTTGAGTGCCAAGGGACAGAACTTATTGTCCTTGGGACAAGTTATATTATTCAGTAATGGGGTCCATCTGGCACTTTGGTTTTTCAAAAACGACACGAAGTGATCTGGGTTTTCCAACAGTTTAGGGCAGAAACGTCCAGATTCCTCGATGAAACCCAAAGTATGACGAACACGATTGCAGGAAGAGTACAGCCCTGAGCAGTTACCCTGGCAAGGTTTTTGGTCTGAACAACAAACAACAAACACAACAAAGAAAACAGAAAAAAGACGAGATTCGTAAACCGTGATACGTGTACATTTAAAAACATTATAGCCTAACAAGTACCGAACATATATCTAGAAAAACAACAACAACTTCCACAATTCCCACGGCAGCATTTTGCAACTTTGACTGTTGAACTCAACAATTTAGGGGACATACTTGTTGAAAATAACAAGGTCTATATAGATACTTCAGTATTTGTGGCGTCGTACGAATCTTCAAAGAAACGAACTGCAAAAATCACAATTTTGAAATATGTATTACCTTTTGGACAGTCACACTCTGAAAGCGGCTTACACCTGTAAATATGGACAGGCAAGGAAAGGATTAGGAATTGATACGGACAGATAGAGTGTCGGGTAAAGTATAGTGCTGATAGTCTACGGTTCACTCAAGTTTGCACGCTTTCTCATATTTAGCTATAAGTGTTCCATGGTTAACTGTACATATTGTTCATCTGCCCCCATGTACTAGGAGGCTGAGTTTCACCAATCTTCGTCAAACAAACGGTAAACTATGAGGCTCTTACGCGTTCACTCTTGGACAGAACCGAAGGTTGTTTTCGCAACGAGGCAGCTCTCTAACGGAGCATGCGTCTTCCGACATCTCTAGTGGCAGGCAGTATCCGACTGAGTTATCCAAGAGTTCGCAAACTGATTTTCCTTGTTTACAGATATCAGCCAAAGCTGGTAGAACAAAGGAAATAAAAATATAAGTAACTCTGGTAGAAACGCTGTGGAGTGCATTACTAGTGTGCAAGCTACTCTGGTGAATACAATATACTATGTTTCCGAGTTGGGCATTGTACAGTGGAACCTCCTTGAGCAACCACCTCTCGTGACCACTAACCAAGGCAGCAACTGATTTTTCAGTCAAATTACTATTACTGAAACCTGTCGTAAGCGACCGCAACCCCCTCTGAGGCTTGCTGTTTGGGTTTTCTATTGTTTCTTTTTTACGCCAGTAAGCGACAACTTTGTGTACCCAAAGAGCAATTTTCCGAGGAAGGAGTGACCCCTTGCAGAAACCGGATCGGACAAAACACTGGCATATGTAACGTGCAACAAGGCACAGGGTTGATATCTTACAACTCAAGTTAATTTTCAGTCAAGAAAACACAAGTATATGACACTTGGATGTGACCCAAGGTTGGATCTCACTTAGGCAAGTTCCCTTAGTGAAAATTTCCCGTAAACGCAAATAACTTAATCCTAAGCCAAGGGCAATCTCTTATACAAACGGGAAAATCACAACGAGCTCATTCCTCAGAGATGGGACACGTGTGTGTTATGAATATGTTTGGTAATTGTAAACAAGTATTATAAGCACAGGATGATGATAAACGGTATTTAATCTTGTATTCAGGATATATTTGTACTAATACTCACGCATTTGAAGTTGCTCGCTCGCCATGTGTAGAAACATTTTTACAAACTCTGGTAATCCGTTCAGTATGTCTTCACAGATGTTAAAACCCAGGTTGCAAACTTCTTTGATAGGATTCCAGCATCCAGATTTTTCCTCCAAACACTTGAGGTGATGACCATATCCTTCGCGTTGACAGTGATATTCCCTCGCGTCGCAATAGTGTTGAGTTTTCAAGTATACAGCGCGAAGAACTTGGTTCAAGAAACAGAAGCGAGACCAGCCTATAGGAAACAGTACAGCAAAACAATTATAGACCAATACACATATATAATTCCACATAAATTTCCGTACTCAACTTCAGAAATTCTCTGTAGTCATTTGGATTAGAATTAAAATTTGGGCCTAATTCGAAAGCGAAGCAAACGCAAACTCAAAGCAACGACACGATTATCTTCGACAGTCATCCGAAAACCGCTACAATATTTGTTTCTCTTCACTCTAAATGGATATATATTTGTTACCTGTTTCAGCGAGGATACGTTTAGTCTCATTTTTCACTTCACCTAAAAAAAAGAAATTGAGTTAAAGCCGTTCGTGGTACAGCCAAAGGTACTGCCATAAAAAGAGATGTTTTGACTGATTACTAGGACGTGAAAAAGATGGTTAAGAACGCACAAAAAGAAAGGAAAAAAAGAATAAATGAATGAATGACAGGCAGACAGAAAGACAGGAAGAAAGAAACAAAGAAAGAAACAAAGAAACAAAGAAACAAAGCAAGTAAGAAAGAAACAAAGAAACAAAGAAGCAAAGAAACAAAGAAAAAAACGAAAGAAAGAAAAAAGAAAGAACGGAAAACGGACGGAAGGAAGGAAAGAGAAAAGGAGGATCAAGGAAAGAAAGAATCTCAAACAATAAAAGCGAACACAATTTACAAAAGAAAAGCACCATACCTGGTAGCTGCATGAGTAAATCATAAGGGAGATCAATGACGTGGCAAGTCTCTTTCATTGGAAGGCAGCGGCCTTGGGACAGACAGAACTTGGTGTCTGCAGGACAAGACACGTTGAAGAGATTCATGCTCGAGTTGCTCAGTCCGACAAAGGGAGACAAGTACTGAAGCGAGCACACCCCTCTGCTAGTACACTCTCCAAAAATGTCACAGTATACTAAATCTCCACGACAGCGATCGTTCCAAGGCGTCTTCTTCTCGTCCTTTTCTCCATTTTCTTCCATTTCCTTCTTTTCCGGATTGCTGCCCTGAAACACACCTGTGCAGTTCTCGTTCATGGAAATACAGCCCTCGCCTCTGAACGCCGCTAATGGACAGAATCTCTGGTCCTGAGAACAGTTTTTCTTCACAAACGGGCTCCAATTGGCAGTTTGATTTTTCAAAAATCTCAAAAATTTCTCCGGATCTTCCAGCATTCCGGAGCAGAAGCTCCCGACCTCCTCAATGAAGGCGACACTCTGATGAACACGATGACAGGAAGAGTACAGCCTTGAGCAGTCGTCTTGACAAAGATTTTGATCTGTAAAAACGAAATATTAAAACATTTTGTGTTGGAAATCTTCCAAACATTTAAAAAAACCCACAAATAGGCTAAATTTTCATGTGGGCCAAAACACAACGATGCGCTGAAAGGGGTCCAAGTGGCTGCGTAGGAGATTTAAACACTGCGTGGACCACACAAATTGTCATTTTGTATGCTCCAGATTATGCCGCTGATTATCTTGTGATCGACAACATCAGCTCTGCTATATTATTATTATTCTTTCACTATTTTGCAAACGTGTTGGCAAAATCGAAACCACAGCCACAGTGCTCTGTCCCAAAGTGAAGTAAGTAGTTTCTCGACTTAACTCTATCCACACAGATCCGCATTTAATGAACGTTTTCGCTCTATTAACCTTGACTATTCCACTACTCCTACCACCCGACCCCTCCCCCGGCCCCCGTCCTTCCCCTACTCCCTGGAAAGACAACACTTCACTGTAGTGAGCGTACATATATTAAAGCTTGATTATCTTCTTAAAAGGTTAAGACAGCTGATAACTGATGATGAATATGGCTTACCGTTGCCACAATCACACTCTTCACGCGGTATACATCTGCAGGTGAAAGTGGAAGGCTTTATTTGTACGACCCTAATTACTAGGGTATTGCTAAAGAAAATTAGATAACAATAAGAGAGAAAAAGATAGACAAGTCATTTGGAATTCTCGTGAGTTAAAGCAATCTGTTGCAACTTAGAGAGAGTTAAAATACTGGTGAAATTTCATCATCATTATGATAATAATTTGTTTCATAATCTTTTGAATTAAGGTGACTCCGGAGTTTCATCGGGCGCACGCGTCCATGACAAACTTTGGATCATAACTTTTTTGGCTTTTAGGCAATTTCTATGAAACTTTGAGGAACTTGGCTATTAAATTTGTGTGGTATATACTAAAACAATTATTCCTATCCCGGAATACGGTCAATCGAACACACCCCAAGTAGTGTATCTCATCCTCAATACGATAGAAGCGCAAATTAAACATTGTCCATTTTCTATTATGAAGAAAGGGGAAATTAGTTGGGGGCAAATGACAAGCAGACAGACAGACAGCTAGAGAACCAGTTATCACGACTGAGTCAACAGATATTCTCTCAATAGGACTTAGTAGTAGTCTGGTCCTATACCAGGGCTAAAAGTATCTTTAAGAACATCTATGTACATATAGGAACAAAGGTCTACACTTTATTTATCTGCAATCATAGTCAAAATTGTTGGGACGATTTCAAGTTTTTTCCCTCCCCCCATTCAATGTTGGGTAGTTGAGCATAGTTCGGCTCATAGCTGCACCACGGGCCATCATTGAATGGAGGGGAGGGTGAGGGACTTGAAAACAAGAAATATAAGACCCCCGTAGGTTGTACGGATTTACATTGTGCTCCGGATGTTCGTAAGAGGAGCGTCCCAACGACTTTTGACCATGATTGTATGTAAAATATATAGTAAACTATGAGGCTCTTACGCGTTTACTGCTGGACAGAACCGAAGCTTGTTTTGACAAAGCGGTGGGTCTCTAACGGAGCATGCGTCCTCTGACACGTCTGCCGGCTTACACATTCGGAAAGCACTTTCCACTACTTCACAAGCTTTTTTCCCCATTCCACAGATTTCAGACAGAGCTGTTGTGACAAATAAAGGGTAAGAGATTTACTTAAACTGAAGTGATACATATATGCCCTAAATGAACAACTCATTATGGTATAATGCACACAAAACTGATCATTTTTTGTTTGATGTGTAGTTGGATACCGTCAGTGACGGTGACCATTGCAGTTATGGAATCAAAGCCAAGTGGTACCGGAGCTGGTCAAGTGCATGGTTCGATTTTATGCCTGTCACAGTGATGGGGAAATCTTTTAAATATGAGGGTTAAAATACATCTATCATTTATATGTGAGGATTAAAGTATCATTGCAACCGCCCGAGCAAAAGAGCGCAACAGGTTGGCACAACATCGCCCAAAAAAGTTACCCAAAAACTCTTCGCGAAACCGTAGAGTGGATAGAAAACGAATCACAACTGTTGCTCTTACCGTCACATGAGACGTTCGTTTGCTCGGGCTTCAAAGCAGCTGCTTCATAACTGCGACTGTCACTGTGATTCTCATATTCCACACAATTACTCTCTTTCATACAAAGCTATAAGTGCTACCTCCCTAAGTGACTTTACGAATGTTAAAGACTCTTCAGTTGTAGCTTATTTTACCATCTTTATAGCACCTTAATTTATAAATCTATAAATTAATATTTTTCAGTGATTAGCTCAGATGTATTATTTGTAACATACGTTTTTGTAGATTGTTTATATTTAAGATAGTTTTAAACACATATTAACAGTTCTATTCCAATTGGATAATGTGTTATACTGTTTTACATTCATCAAATTTACCACAGGCCTGCCATGATTAAAGCACAGACTTACAGCAAACATAAATCACAATCTCATGACCCTCTGCGTTGTATAGTTGGAAAACGTCTTGATATAACTAAAATGGAGTACTACCTGCAAAAACTTGAAAAAGGTTCTTTCAGTCCCCAAAGAAAAAACTTACGAATTGTAATGACAATATTAATAGTGTCTTCTTCTTAAAGTTTTAAAGATACGAGTCGAAGACTAGTGTATGTTCTTTTGTTAGTGTTGGGTTTTACTTACGAAAATTAAATTGGTCGCTCAAGATTTGTAGAATCATTCTGAGAGGCTCAGGTAATTCCTTCATTAAACCTTGACAGAAGTCAAAACCCATGCTGCAAATTCCTCTCAAAGGATTCCAGCACCCGGAGTTTTCTTCCAAACACTTCTGGTGATCGTTGTATCCCTCGCGTCGACAGTGATCTTCCCTCGCGTCACAAACGCTTTGCGCTTTAAACTGCACGGTATGGAGCGTTTTGCTCACAAGACAGAACCCAGCCCAACCTGCATAAAACAAGAACAAAACCATTAATAGAGAACTTTTTTTTTATCAAAAACCAGAAGTGGGCCCAGTCTACACAAACAGAATAGTAAAACCAAAATAATCAATAAATTAACCTCTATACGAGCTATATATCAGGAAACGAAACTGATGGGGCACTGTGAATCGCGATGTTTACAAAGTATGTCAGGGAATGTGCCATGAGCTACCAAGTGGCAGATAACGAGAAAATGCGACTGTGCAAGAAATAAATTCAGTAAATGAGAAATTATGGCATCTACCAAGTTCAAAATACAAAGCTTTTAAAAGTGCTGTTACCTGTTTTAACAAGGTCACGATACGTCTCATTTTTCACATCACCTGGAAAACAAATTATGCGTTGATAAGAATAGGATCACGACACAAACAAACAAACAAAAGCAAACGAAATCGAGGAGATGCAGAAAAATAGAGAAAAAACCGTAACGACAGAGAAAAGAAAAGAACAAATAAACAGCCATACTTGGGTGTTCCATGATTGCAGCAAGCTTCAGACCTAGAGGAAATCTTGGGAGCGGACAGTCTGCACCCTCGGGAATGCATTTAAATTTAGAGTAGCAGAACCTCTGGGAGGAGTTGCAGGGACTATTCACGGCTTCATCAATGTCGTGGCATGACATGTTCACCGGAATGCAGCGTCCTTCAATCAGGCAGAACCTCGTGTTTTCGGGGCAAGACTCGTTCGAGGGAGTCACCAAAGAGTTATTCTTTCCCACCCAGGCTGCCAAAGTTTGAAGAGAGTATTGCAACGCATCAGGAACGCATTTTGCAATAATAGCACTGTACCCAGAGCCTTCAGGGCAACGATCATGCCAGGGTGTTTGGTCCCCGATCTTTTGATATGCCCAACCTGCTTTTCTTTCATTTGGTGGTCGTATAGCATCTGCAACAGTGCAGTTTGCATCTATAGGAATACAGCCCTTTCTCTCAGGGAAGGCCAAGGCCAAGGGACAGAATTTATTACCCTCAGAACAGTTTGTCTTTTCAAACGGGGTCCAACTGGCAGTTTGATTTTTCAAAAATCTCACAAATTTGTCCGGATTTCCCTGCATTTCGCTGCAGAAACCCTTGGCTCCCTCGATGAAAGCGATACCCTCACGAGCATCACGGCAAGAAGAGTACTCATCCGAGCAGCGGTCTTCACAAGGTTCCCAATCTTCGACGCAACTCCCGTTGCAAGCTTTTTTATCTGCAAGAAATAATAAAGAGATATTAAATCATATTCCATTTCAAATCTATAAATCACACACATTCAGTAAGTACTGAGGAGTTATGGTAGCTAAATGAATCTAGAGTAGGTAAGTGTGAACTTTCAGAAACAAAAGTCCCTTGAAGTACATTACTCACATATACCCTCAACTTTGAAGACTAAAATTATCACCCCCTTAACAATGTTGCTTGGAGGGGGGGGGGGGGGGGGGGGGGAGGGGCGTGTATCAAAAAAATTGAGCGAGGACCCCAAGCAGTTTTGTCTCCAGTTGTAGATTTGACTAGGAGCGTACCCTTTACATCGACAAACAGTCATGTAATTGTCGACATTAACAACATGGTTTTGACATCTATTAATTTGTATCATCTGTTCATTGCATATCCACCGATGGTTCTATAGCACCGTAAGGTCCTTATTGCGTTTTTTTTTAACATATATAATTTTGAGCCAATTCTACAAAACATTTATAATTGTAGTTTAATTGTAGCTATATGTATCTATAGACCCGTATATGTAACTTTTTGCAAGCTTTCCATGAGACAGAAGTCCGTTTGGAGAAGTTAGCATTATTGTCTAGGCATAGTAATATATTGAGCCGCTCCATGCCGTTTTTATTAATTTGTAAAGTCGGACATGTTTCCCGAAAAAAGCATGCAAAACCTTTGTCGGTTTCAACAAAAATCTTTGTTACTCTATACATTTTAGCGAATTCACGAAGAAAATTCACACTTCATTGATTGGCAAATACATTCCTCACTTTCTTCGTAAAGGAAAACGCGTTCTAGTTCAATTATTCGCTCGATTTACACAATCGGATACTTTGAGAGCGCTACGTATTGAACACAATTGCTTACCGTCTGGGCAGTCGCACTCATCAGGTGGCTTACAACTGTGCAATGGAGAGAAAAAGAGGGGTTATGATACAGAGAGAGAGAGAGAGAGAGAGAGAGAGAGAGAGAACCTAGTACATATAACTACGCATAGCTTACGTGGGATGTCTGGCTTAAAGTTTGACTTTGAATGTAATTCTTGTAAGTATTGACGAGGACTGAATTCACTAAACTTTGTCCAAGAAAAACAGAAAGCTACGAGACTCTTACGCATTTAATCGTGGACAGAAGCGAAGGTTGTTTTCGCAGTGAGGTAGATCTTTGACGGCGCATGCGTCCCCTGACACGTTTGAGTGTGGACAAGTTCCGAGTTCATTTTCGAGAACTTTACATATTGCTCCTCCTTGTGCACACAAATCAGCCCAACCTGTTCAGAGGAAATATGTTCGGCACGCGCGCCGAATAGACTGAACTGAACTTGCGTTGTTTTTAATTTTCTTTTTCTTACTAGTTAGTTTATTTTCGTGTTACGTTCAAGCTACTTGTACTCACGCGTATCTGTCCAGAATACTGTTACATTCCCTAGTGGTATTCTCACAATAGCTCGTTAGTCTCCTTTGTTGTTTAGGTCAGTAATTTATGCTAGTAAGGCTATTTCTGGGTGTGTCGTTGTTTTTTTTTTTCAATTCAGTGTGAGTGAGTGCGAATGCGTACGTTGTACCATTAAAGGTTGCACTAGCTGCAGTTCTTCAACGAACATTTTGGTCCTTCGAGCCGGATATCTTTCCTCACCCATTGATGCCCTTTATCGGCCGGAAAACTGCGTCGCTATGTCCGTCAACGAATCACGACCTGATGAAGTCAGTCTACAAATGCTTGCGCGGACAAAAGCCTCCAGGACAGGAAAGTTATCAGCATTAACAAGACGCTTAAACAAAGCCAGGAAAATTATTGAAGATAACGGAAGCCGTACCGAACTGAGGGCACTTCGAAATTTGATTGAACGCTCAGTTCCTGAAATTGTGGAAACTAACAAAGCCTTCATGGACTTGCTTGAGGCAGAACCAGATTTAGAAGCTGCAGAAGAATGGATTGCACAAGCCACAGAACACGCGGAGTCGTGCCTCGAAGAAATAAAGGCCCACCTTGAAGAAAGAGCCGACGAAGCGGCCTCTGTAGTATCATCTGAGAGCAAGCACACACCATTGTTTCACTCGACGTCGAGAAGGACTACATACTCGCGCTTGAGTGGATCACCAGAATTTACAACAGATCACGCTTTAGAAATGACCAGACAACCGCAACTCGACGCCTTGAGAGCCTCTCAGCTAGAGGAAGCTACACAACGTGAGATCGAAAAGGATCAACAATTAGCTCGGCAAAGAGCTGATCAAATCATTGCCAACGCGAAAGAAGAAGCCGAGAAAGCCAAGCACGTTGCATGGACTGCTCTCCATAAAGCAGAGTTTAGCAGATTTGAATCGGACCTTCCCCACAACGTTGCCCGGATAGAACAAGAAGAAGAACTCGAGCATCGACTTGCAGATTTCAAAGATGAATTTCTGAACCCGCCGTTTGCTGGTGTTCATGCCAGAGCTACTCAACTCCCAAGGGACTCAGTTTACGACTCCATTGATGGTTGGATTGACAAATTGATTCCATATACAGAAACTGTTTTACCAAGACAGAGGACATCTGTTACATCACTAGAAGAATCTCTCCTCCGTCTTGAACACGGAAGAGACACACCAAAGATTGAAATCTTGCGCTTTGACGGATCGCCGTTGGATTGGCCACGATTCATAGAACGTTTCTATGAACATGTACACAACAAACCCTTCTCTAACGACACTCGCAGATTAACCCAACTGCAAATGCATCTCGATGGACAAGCAAAGAAACTTGTACAAGGCCTTGGATGTGAAGGAAAAGGGTATGCTATTGCACTTCAATCGTTGAAGAAACGTTTTGGTCATCGCAGCCTTGTAGCTCGCTCTGTAATGGAAGAAGTCACAAAGGGAGAAGTAATTCCTCCCAACAATCGCCAAGCTTTGAGCAATCTCCATACTACCATCAGAGATTGTATCTTTACGTTGAAGAGGATGAACTTTACATCTGGGCTCAGTTCTTCTGAAAATCTACGCATGGCTATATCCCGACTACCACAACACTTGCGCCTAAGCTGGGCCAAAAAGGCGAGGAAAATACGCGTTACGGAAGAACCGACACTCGTCCACTTTGAAAGTTGGTTGTCGACTGAAGTAGAAGCCTACTATGATCCCGACCTGCCACCGGACCTGAAGAAAACGGAGACCAAGAAGAACACAACACAAGTGACAAGAGTCACCACTCTTGCGACCAAGTCCGAAGTGGTCGGTGAATTACAACAGCAGCCAGTGACTCTCTGCCCAATCTGCGCAGCGCCACATCACCTCAGTCGCTGTTGGAGCTACAGGAACAAGTCATTTGCCGACAAGATGTCAATTGTAAAAGGAAAGAAACTGTGCATTAACTGTCTGAGACCTGGGCATTTCGTGCAGAAGTGCTTCTCAAAGTTTTCCTGCCGTGTCACAAACTGTGGAAAGAGACACCATACGACTCTTCACGATGCACCCAGAAACACTACCGTGAACCCAGATGCACCCTCTAATCTACGTCAGCCTGAAGTCATCACAACTCCTGCTCAAGTCAGTCCTGTTTCTGATGCAGTTGTCACAACTCCTGCCCAAGTCAGCCCTGTTCCTGGTGCAGTTAATGTCACCGCTACCCGTTTGACAACCAATGAGATATCATCATTTTGTGTTTACATTCAGATGGTCCCGGTTCGTGTCAGCAGTGCAGAAGGAGTCTCTATTGAAACTTTTGCACTTCTCGATCCTTGTGCAGAGGCAACTTTGATACGACAAGATCTAGCAAAGAAGCTAGGCCTACATGGACCTACCAAAGATTTATCGATTGGCACAGTACTGTCTGATGGATCACGTCAGCAGTCAGAAGTGGTTAATTTCACAGTTAGCCCTTCATCTTCCTTGGTACCGCCTGTGCAGATTACAGTGGAAGAAGCATGGACAGTTCCCCAACTGAATGTCCCCCCGCGGCGTCAGGGGTTGACATTTGACAGCTCCAAATTTCCCCATTTAGAGGGCTTGGATTTTCCTGACGTTTCTTCGTCAGAAATTACCCTACTGATTGGTGCCAATGTTCCTCGAGCTATCTTAGCTCTCGAGATCCGCCCTGGAGGTAGATCGCAGCCCTATGCAGTGCGCACTGCGCTTGGTTGGACGCTGCTGGGGCCAAGCAATACTTTTCAGCATACCGCTGACATGCGAGCCAGCATAAACCACGTGACAGTATCGGAAGACAATAGGCTTCATCAACAACTCCAAGAATTTTGGAGCACAGAGTCCTTTGGCTGCGCCTTCAAGGGACATACCGCTCGCTCTGTACAGGATGAGCGTGCGCTGCAAGCGCTGGAGGCGACCACGAAGAATGTGGGCGGCCGGTACGAGATAGGGATGCTTTGGCGCTACGAGAAACCAAGCTTGCCGTTCAACCGCGCACTTGCTGAGGGACGCTTTGCTCATCTTGAGAGGAGGTTCACTCGTGATTCAGAACTTCGCCAGAAGTACTCAGAAATCATCACCAAATACATTGACAAGGGATACGCAAGGCCTCTCAGCCCTGAAGAATCCAGTATCATGACGCAGAAAACATGGTATTTACCACACCATCCAGTGCTCGCACCTCACAAGAAACTTAGAGTTGTCTTTGACGCAGCTGCCAAGTACTGTGGAACCTCCCTGAATGACCAGCTAGTGAGTGGTCCAGACCTGCTGAACAATTTAGTTGGAGTACTCCTCCGCTTCCGTGCCGACCAAGTCGCCATCGTGGCCGACATTGAAGCCATGTTTCATCAGGTTCGTGTGAAAGAAGAAGACCGCGAGTGTCTGAGGTTTCTCTGGAGGAACACAGCGGCACCTGACCAGCCACTTCTCACATACCAGATGCAGGTGCACATATTTGGAGCAACGTCATCTCCATGCTGTGCCACGTATGGACTTCGCAGAACTGCCATCGACAACGCGTCAAGTTATGACAAGGCCACAATCGAAGCTGTGCTGCGCAATTTCTACGCTGATGATCTACTCAAGTCTGTTCGGACCACCAAGACAGCTATTCGTTTAGCCCAGCAGCTCGCCGACCTGCTTCAAAGGGGTGGCTTTCACCTAACTAAGTGGATCAGTAACTCCCGTGAAGTCATAGCAGCTCTTCCACCCTCAGAGCTTGCCACTCCCTCCATTAACCTGGATTTTGACTATCTGCCCACTGAACGAGCTCTTGGCGTCCACTGGAACGTCGAAAGGGACGAGTTTACGTTCAACATCGCTTTGAACTGTACCAACACGAAACGAGGAGTATTAAAGACCGTCAGCTCCATCTTCGATCCCCTTGGATTCTTGGCGCCCTTCGTTTTCAAAGCCAAACACCTCCTGCAAGAACTATGGCGCCAGAAGGTGGGGTGGGATCAGGATGTCACTGGAAAGGAATTAGAGATCTGGGAAAACTGGAAGTGGGACCTCCAGCATCTACCAGCCTTTCGATATCCCCGCTGCTTTGAAGTTCAAGTGTCTGAAGAGGTCGAAATCTTACAGTTGCACGTTTTCGCTGACGCCTCTGAGAAGGGATTTGCAGCGGTAGCTTATCTTCGCTTTGTGTACCTCTCCGGAAAGATTGCATGCAGTTTCCTGATGGCCAAATCACGAATGGCTCCACTTCGTTCTCTTACGATCCCAAGACTCGAACTGCAAGCTGCGGTTATGGCTGTACGCCTGAGCGCTACTCTTCTCAGAGAACTTGACCTCCCGATCCATGAAGTTGTCTATTGGAGCGACTCCATGACCACACTTCAGTATATTTACAACGAAACGCGAAGGTTCCACACCTTTGTTGCGAATAGAGTCGCAGAGATCCACGAGAACAGCAAACCTCATCAGTGGCTACACGTCCCAGGAATTCTTAACCCTGCCGATGATGGCACTAAAGGTCTCCTAGCCTCTCAACTCGTTCCTGAACACAGATGGCTGAAAGGTCCTGATTTCCTGTGGCAAGAAAGGGAAAACTGGCCGACACAAGTTGCCATTGAAGAACCGAAAGATGCTGATGCTGAAGTCAAGAGGGTAGAATTTGTTGCTGCAACAATATCTTCGCACTCTACAGTCGTCGACCCAACGCGTTTTTCAACGCTTTCTCGCCTTCTCAGAGTAACAGCCTGGGTTAGACGCTTCATCAACAATTCTCGTTCAAGAAAGCCTGGCAGAAGCAACACGTCTGGCCCTCTTGAGGTTGAAGAAATTGAACAGTCTTTGCTACTCTGGGTGCGCGAGATTCAACAGGAGGTTTTTGCAGATGAGATTTCGTCGCTACAAAGGGGAGAGCCTTTATCCAAGAGAAGCTCTCTGTTGCCACTCCAGCCATTTCTCGAAGATGGTTACTTACGGCTTGGTGGTCGACTAGATCGCGCCCCCATCCCGTACGAAGCCCGCCACCAGCTTATCATCCCACATAAGCACCATGTGACTACACTCATTATATCGGACTCCCACGTACATCTTGGACATGCTGGTTCAGAGCACGTTCTCTCTTCTATAAGGCAACGCTTCTGGATAGTCAAGGCTAAGTCAGCGATTCGCCACGTTATCCATTGCTGCCTCATTTGCAAGAGACGAAACGCTAAACCAGCCATCCCAGTGATGTCTACACTACCATCCATAAGACTTGAAGTTTGCGCTCCAGTCTTCTCCAACGCCGGGGTGGACTACTTTGGCCCCATGACGGTCAGAAGAGGCAGGGGTACAGAGAAGCAGTGGGGATGCTTGTTTACCTGCCTGACGTCTCGAGCCATCCATCTCGAGTTGGCTGGATCCCTTAGCACAGACTCCTTCTTACTTGCCCTCAGACGTTTTGTAGCCCGTCGAGGTGCACCCAAATGCCTCGTGTCTGACAACGGAACCAATTTCGTTGGCGCCGCAAAGGAGCTGCAAGAATGCATTCATTCTTGGAATCAAGAACACATCTCCTGTCAGCTGTCTCAGAAGGGAATTCAGTGGAAGTTCAACCCTCCATCAGCTCCGCATTTTGGTGGTGTTTGGGAGAGAATGGTCAGATCGACAAAGACTATTCTCCGGACCGTGTTGGGTAATCAGTGCGTTAGCCATGATACACTCAACACCTTACTGACAGAGGTGGAAGCTATTTTAAACAGTCGACCCTTAACGCCCGTCAGCGATGATCCCAGGGATCTCGAACCCATCACACCAAACCACTTCCTTCTTGGACGTGCCAGTCCAAATCTTCCTCCTGGCGTCTTCTATGATTCTGACCTATGCAGCCGCAAGCGTTGGAGACAAGCTCAGATCATGGCTGATCACTTTTGGAGCCGCTTTGTCCGTGAATACCTGCCACGACTTACGTCTAGGCCCAAGTGGAATCAGGAAACACGCCCCATTCAAGAGAAAGACATGGTTTTAGTAGTGGAAGATAACGCACCTCGGGGACTTTGGCCACTTGGTAGGATTGTCCGCGTACTGCCTGGATCAGATAGCCGCATCAGAGCAGCCGAAGTGCGAACCAAGTCTGGTGTCCTGACACGGCCCGCTGCGAAGCTATGCCTCTTGGAAAAGGCTCAAGCGTGACGAACTAATCACCTGATTGATGTTCGTCACAGGGGTGGCGATGTTCGGCACGCGCGCCGAATAGACTGAACTGAACTTGCGTTGTTTTTAATTTTCTTTTTCTTACTAGTTAGTTTATTTTCGTGTTACGTTCAAGCTACTTGTACTCACGCGTATCTGTCCAGAATACTGTTACATTCCCTAGTGGTATTCTCACAATAGCTCGTTAGTCTCCTTTGTTGTTTAGGTCAGTAATTTATGCTAGTAAGGCTATTTCTGGGTGTGTCGTTGTTTTTTTTTTTCAATTCAGTGTGAGTGAGTGCGAATGCGTACGTTGTACCATTAAAGGTTGCACTAGCTGCAGTTCTTCAACGAACAAAATATAAGGAACATTTACTGGGGTGAAACTATGCGAGGTATATCACAAGTTAACAAGTCGCTTTATCAAGTATAATGGACAATATTTAGTAATAAACTTGCAATAAACTGGCATTCACCACGAGCTTCTGATAAACAAAGAAAAGTGGAATGTACGTGCATGCTTAGATGTTATGTAAAGACTACTGTGTTGTTACAGGTATGAAAATAGTTATACGTGTGGGGATGAATTGTGTAGTTTGTTGTTGTAATTGTACTCTCCTGTTATTGAATTACTCACCAATGTGAAAACTCTTCTTCATGATTGGTAGCAGCATTTTGACAAAGTCAGGTAAGTCTTTTTCTAGACCTTTGCAGTAGTTAAAAACCATTGTGCAAACTCCTAGCTCTCTCATGGGATTCATGCAGCCAGAAGTTGCCTCCAAACACTTCTTGTGGCCCTCATATCCCTCGCGTTGACAGTGGACTTGCCTTGCGTCGCACTGGCGGAGAGTTTTTGAGAATACAGCGCGCACGACTCTGTTCAAAAAACAGAAGCGAGCCCAGCCTACACAAAGCAAAACACCCAAACACATCAATAAAGAAGGTACTAGACGAAATAGATTACAATTGGGGTACCTTTAAAATCTGAACTGACAACAAGACATTTTACACTGTGATCTCCAATGTGTTTAATTGGCCGCAGCAGCTACATTACTCTCAAACAGCAAACGACTATAATACTATGGGGTCGGTCAATCGTGCTCACCAAGTTTACTCGGCAACATTATCCTTTCACGTTGGTGTTGTTCTTACTCATGAACTTCTCACAAAGATACTCAAAAAATGGTGGAAAGAAATCGTTACAGTCTTAGCACCTGTGTTTTACACGTTTGCATCATTCTGTTCTGCACTTGACCTCATGCCAAATAGATGTACTGTACGCATTCGGAAGCATAAGGAAATTCTGCGTTATGTTTTACTTCGATTCACCTAGCTTGCTTTTCCTCGAACGTTTTCCCTAAATATGGTGGAATATCTAGCAGTACCTAGTTAGCCCCACAGGTAATAAGTGTCAGATACAAAGGGAGCACAAGAGCAATTAAAACAAGTAACTGAAAAATTATTTATGGCAGCCGTTGTATATAAAAACAAGTACAAAGGTTTTTACGGATCAACTCTTACAAGGTATTAGGCATTTACCTGTTTGAAAGAGGAAATAAAACGTCTCGTTGTTTATTTCACCTGAAAAATAGATGGTCTTATTAATTTGATACTATGGCAGAAGTAAAAAGATATGGAAATTATTAAAGAAAGGAGAAACAAGTTAAGAAGGCAACTACAAGAAAACAAAAAAAGGAAGAAAAAGGAGAGAAGTAGCGAAGAAGAAACAAACCGTACGAGAATAAAATACAGAGAAAAAGGAACAAAGAAAGGAAAAACGAAGAGGGTATGTATATATATATATATATATATATATATATATATATATATATATATATATATATATATATATATATATATATATATATATATATATATATATATATATATATATATATATATATATATATATATATATATATATAAGAAGTGAACAATAGAGAAACTGAAGTAATCTGCAAAATAAAACGTAGAATGCAATACCTGGGTGCTTTAAGATTGCCAGCATTCTCAGAACGAGAGGAGAGATTGCGGATGGGCAATCTTCATCCTTTGGAATGCATCCCAATTTAGAGTAGCAAAACTTATGCGAAGGATCGCAAGTGCCCTGAAAGTTGACGTCGTAGCATTTTTCTTGTACTGGAACGCAACGCCCTTCGGCCAGACAGTACCTGGTGTCTGTGGGGCACGACTGGTTGAAGAAAGACCCAATCATTGAGTCGTTCACTCCCACCCAGGCAGCCAAGGTCTCAAACGCGCACTGCCATACGTTAGAGCTTCGAGAACAACGATCCAACCAAGGCGACTGATCACCGTGTCCTTCCTTCCAATCTAAGGTGCTGCCATTCAGTAAACGCATGGCACCAGCGTTAGAGCAGCTTGCACCCTTGGGAATACAAAACCCGTTGTCTAGCGCCACCGGACAGAATGTATGGTTATCGGGGCAGACGTTGTGTATAAGCGGAACCAGACTGGCACTCTGGTTTAACATGAACGCCATAATGTGTTGCAGGTTATTTTCTACGTTTGGGCAGAAACCCACGGCTTTCTGGAGAAACGCGAGGGTGTGATTAACACGATGACATGAGGAGTACAGCCCTGAACAGTTGCCATGGTTTTCAGGACAAGGAGGTCCCTGAAACACAAAACAAGAACATGAAACAAACATTTTCACACACATGAGTAAGACAACCAGAAGAAATAGAGTTGATGGGAAAACGGAAAATAAAATGCAATTATACAAAAACAAAAGCTCACTATGGTGAGTAAAAAGTGCTATTTGCTACACGATTATGAAGTGGCTTATTCTGGAACTAAAAACATACACGCCAACAAAATCGAGCCACAAGTAATTTATGAAAAAGTAAATATAAGATATATTTTTTCTCCTTCAGTTTCGCACCGAAGATATATCATACGGTATGGAGAACTTGGCATTTGATTGCTAGCTTAGATGCAAACTTGATTAAACTATCACTTCTCACTACATCACTCACACTTTTTTCTTGAAAGGTTGGGAGAATTTGCATTTGAGCTTAGAAGTAAAACTAAGGCTTAATCGTAAGCTTTCGTAACCTGATGACATACCCCCATTGTAGATCTAAAATGAAAGAGTATTACACTGAACTTACGCAAACAGTTGATTTGTTAATTCTAGAAGCCACTCAACACGTCCTAGACCTTGTTTCTGATGGGTTGGTTGACAGATATGAAGAATATACAGTCAATTTTGACGTGCTGGTGTTTTAGCGTAATGAAGAATCTTTTTTTAACACACTTCTATTTTATTATAATTCGTAATTAATAACTTTATTAATAACTTATAATTATAACTTTGGACTGACCCGCAGGTAACATAGCTAATCGAAGAGGGTCAGTCTCTAGATATACATTAATCATTATTACATTATGTACTTTACATACATTACATACATTAAATACGCTATATTACATTGTTTTACATTATTTTCATTGATCTATGTAATTTATAGCATTCGTATAAATGGACGCAAAAAACGGGAAAACTATCAAAGACTCTAGAGAAACTGATATGTATACAATTAAAATAAAATAAAATAAAATAAAATAAAATAGAATAGAAAAAAAAAAAAATATATATATATATAAATAGATCAAAGGATAACAATAATAGAAACCTAACAGAGAAGGAACAGATAATCATCATTGAGCTGACATATGCTTGCTTTGAAACTTTGAAGCACAGATTGAATACGACGTATGCTCAGTACGTTCACGAGATCCACAAGATAAGAATTATGTTGTTTTGTCCTTCAAACTGGACGTCAATGGACTTTATGCCAGTTTTTCCCGCTTCATACTTGAAATTATTAACATTATTATGCTGGGCATATTATTGTTTTCACGCAATGCAGTAGGTAGGTATACCAGCAATAGGTAATTCGTGTGAGTGCTAGTGGCTGTGGGTCGAGTGTCCTGGTGAGTAAGCCAGTCTTCCCTCAATTAAAACCGAGCTCTGACTTTCATCACACAAAACATCTCACCGTCCGTCGCATTTTTCTGCGACGAAACTTGTTTATTTTGTTTTGGTGTAAGGAAGCATGCAAAAGGAGCGAAATTTCTTCAAGATATCAGGATTTTTCAATGAAGAGCTGAACTCAGTTACGTAAGCTACTCATCTATTTTTAAATTGTCAAGTAGCTGCAAACATTCCACAGTTGTGGCGATCCACGCACAAGCGCAAGCAAGTGGAAAAGGAAAAAGTTTGATCCTTGTGCTTTATACATCGAGTGTTTACTGTAAAAGACACTTGAATTGCAGTAATGTTTGCATCGTTCATGAAAGCCAGGCTAAACGATCAACTTTCTGCTTGTCAGGACAGTCCACAATTTTGAGACTTGTGTATTTTCTTTGCAGGTGGTACAAGGCAAAAGACAATGCAATAGAAAATAGGAAATGTGCTAAGAATTTTGACAATTCAAATCAGCATGCTATTTGTTGATATTTACCGCCGTTGCTAATGACGGCGTGACGTCGGTGAGTTTTAACAAAGCTCTTCAGACAAATTAGTGGTACAATGGAATGCTAGTACTTGTAAGAAATATTTTTGGACTCCTTCGGCGTGGAGATAAAACGTATGATAAATGAACTGAAAATTGGTGTCGAAAAGCTGCTGATGTTTGGAGCGTTAAACCTTTGTCCGAGCAAGTGGTTGACTTGGCTTGTTTTTAGATTTTGTCTCCAGCCTTCTTTACCTGACAGTGCATTTTCTTCCTCTTTTGCTATCGTTTGCTCTTTCAAGTACTTTTAGTTTAGCTTGCTTTTGGACTCAATCTTAACATAACTAAGAAAAGAGGTACTGAGATAACAAGACAAAGCAACGTAAAAACTGCCGACGGCAACATGACATAAGCCTGGGTGTTGGCGGTCTTTGCGTCGACAAGGAAAGAACACAGTACGTTCCTATAAGCATATAATAAAGCAAACGACATGAAAAAACTGATTTAGGAGCAAATATTATCAAAACACGTCTGTTAGCCTTTGTTCAAAGACTTCTGCGGTGTTTACGGAGGAGTAACTTTATTCGATTCCAAACTAAAGTACGCGTAAGGCTATACGTTTACACTATACCAGATAAGATTTTGAGCCGTTGCGAAAACCTATCCGGTACAGTGTAAACACGAAAAGATCAGTCCGGAGCGACTTTGGCCGAAAAACCTAACCGGTACAGTGTAAACACAAGGCCAGTGCGGAACATCTTTGTCACAATCAATTCATGCAAATCGGAGCGTTTTCCTATCCGATACGGGTCCGTACCACTTTCAGAAGCGGAGCGGAGCAACAGCGCTCCGTTCCAAAAATCGCTCCGAAAACAGCGTATCCAATGTAAACGGAAGGCCCATCCGGTACGTTTTTGCGACGCTACGGAAAGCTATCCGGTATAGTGTAAATGTAGCCTAAGTCACTGTTTTCATGCATAAATCATACTTACGCACATTTTTGTTCGTACGCACAAGTTTGGTGATTACGGCCCTTAAATTCTAAGGAGTAATGGTTTTTGCCAATCTACTTCGTAAATCTATGACACTGTTTCTAGGAGATCAATGAACTTGACTGCAAGTCGGCAGTTGCCGTTTAATCAATCAATCAATTCAATCTATTTATTTTTCCCTGTACATGTACATCATATTACATCAAAATTGTAAGGATAAGATTTTGAATACATTTCAGGGCGGGGAACTATACAAATCTGTTTGGACTTTTACAAATAGTCCCCTTTCTTTTTATGATGCATAATGTAAATAATTATCAGGTATTGCATACGAAATAGCACCATATACTGTAATTACTGTTAAAAAATTTAAATGTCTTAGTTTGCTACCTTAAGCGAGGTAGTATGCATAAGTTGAACTTACGATGCATAAGGCTGGGTCGCACTGGGAAGTTTGGTCGATAATAATTCAGCATCGAAAGCAATAAGACGGCTTCTTCAATGTATCGTAGCAACTTACTGACATAGATTTCTAGTGACAAGCGCTGTTTGGGCTTCAATTGATGCAAATGTCGATAGTAATGTCGTTAAAGTTATGAGTGCAACCGGAGCCTAAATCATACTTCCGAACATATTTGTTCGCACGCAAGTTCGCACTAAATAACAAATTGCGAATACCATATTTTCCGTGTAAGAGTAGACCCCCATTTTTGGAAACGTGAAAAATAACGGGGCTGGCAATTACAATGTAATAACGCGTCAAATTGAACATCGAACAACCAAGGTCTAACATGACTCGAAACGCCAGCGAATTCATTCTCCAAACATTTTTCTTACCTCATGCTCTTATTAACTTTTATTCATATTCACCAAGCGAACAAGTGAACTCGTCAAATAGGATCAAACCGTTTATAGCACTCTCAGCTCTACCTGCAGCGACCACTGAAATACGATTCCAGAATACTACTACACTGAGAGATTGCTAAACTGGTAACGCTCTTGAAAATGATTCACACGCGAGCAAGGATGAACACGAAAAGCCGCTCTACATCAAAGCAAATAAACGGAACACGTATGCGCGAAAACAACGACACGAAAAGACCTCTTCGCATATATTTCTTTAAATTTAACAGTGGGAATTAAAGAGACACAGAAAACACAGCCGTTGGTCACAAGAGTTGCACAGAGCGTTTAAAAGAGTTGGGTGAGTGAAAGTTCACAGAAAACACAACAGTCCATAATTCACTCTTCAAATCTGCTCGAAGCAAGTGCAGGCACGAAGATCAATTTTGATTGCACTTATGCGGCATGGATCACTCGTTTTACTGATGCATATATCTTACCACTGCGCGGTTTTGCTAGCGTCCGCGCTTGTGAAAAGTCTAGTTTGCGAAAACAGACGGATTTTCTGCCTGTTGTCGTTTGAGAAGCGGGAAAATAGTCTGTTTTTCGCAGGCTACTGAAAACCAGTGGCAGTATTCACCAAACTTGTGTACGAACAAAAATGTTGACTTTCATGCATGATGCCTCAGAACAATGACTTAGGGCCCGGTTGCACTGGGAAGTTTGGTCGATAATAGCTCAGCATCGAGAGCAATACGACGGCTTCTTCAGTGTTTGGTAGCAAATTATTGACATATATTTCTAGTGAGAAGCGCTGTTTGGACTTCAAATGATGCAATTGTCGATACTAATGTCTTTAAAGTTGCGAGTGCGACCGGAGCCTTGCGCATACTATCTTGAGAGAGATAGTATGCGTAAGATGAATCTACAATGCGTAAGTCATACTTACGAACATTTTTGTTCGTACGCAAGTTTGGTGAATACTGCCCAAGGCTTTAGAACCTGACCGGACGATTAAAATCTACAGTTTTCGAAACATCTGTTTCCGTCCGCACAGATGACAAAACTTCAATCGAATTCATTCTACGGTTGAAAACAAATTAGATTGAACTTACAAGCAGAACTAGCAAAAGGAATCAACAGATCATCTGTTGTAAGTAATTCGACAACACTAAGGCCTTGGTCACATGTGCGCCGCCAGAAGCGCACTGACCTCTGAAGAAGCGGTAAGTGCACGAAAAGGAAAATTCAATAGACCGAGAAGTGAACAAAGCTATAAAACAGGGCAACGGCACGTAAATCTGTAACTGTGCACGAAACCCTATGCACAGACAACATTAGTTACGCAAACAAATGCTACTACCCTATATAAAAGTCTGCACAAGCTTACAATCTCGAAAAGATATTTTAAAAGCTATACTAGGGTTTTGCAAGTTCTTGCGTATCATGAAAAAAATACAAGGAGCGGCGGACAAAATTACCATCAACCCCAAAGCGTTCTGGTCGGTAACCTCTTACAATCGCCTAAACAATCTTCGATCTTTACATACAACATTCGCTTTGGTGTTCGTTCCTATTTCGTTACACCCGTTGTTACTAGCAGTACCGCCTGCACTTGCTCTTCATGCTCTATTCAGTTTCAGAGCAGGAGCATTATGACAAAACGACAAGATTATATTTACCACAGAGCGGAATATACAGATAACATAGTTACAGAAACTTGTGAAGTGTTTTCCAGCTCGTATCATATCTAGAAAAACATGACAAAGATCGGAGCTGGATAGAACACTGTGCAATTGTTGGAAAATCCGACAACTTGGGTTAGATTTTTGCTTGTCAGAAATAAACGCGCATTCTAAATTTATTGCTGATTTTCTAAAAGGAAAAAGTGTCAGTTCTGACGTTACCAACCTTATCTCCTCCACAGCCTTGTCCGAGTGTTTCATCCAAACGGACGAGCAATATGCAAAGCAGCGCTGAAAAGACAAGACCAATATTAAGTTATCATGTTCGGCAATTCTAAAGCGCGGCGATCAGATTTTTCAAGGTTGCGTGCTCGAGGTGCATCACATTAGTACGCCAAGACTTTGAAAATTAGCGTGTTGTTTGTGAACTCACGAACAATGCGGGCTTTGAAATTCACGTTCGCTATCCTAAGGCGAAAACAAAAGTGCACCGAGCTCGAGGCTGAAGACAAGTCTCCACCAAACTTGATAAATAAACGTTGGGGTTTCAGGCTTCAGTGGCACCTGCCTATTTCGCACAAAAATACATGCTCACCCCAGAGTCTCATTCTTGAACGGCTATTGTAGCTCCGCTGAACAAAAAGTCCGCGTTAACAGTTTCTTTGCTGCAAGTCTTATTAACGATGATATAACCTCATAACTTCGCAAACATTCATCTTGAGGTTCTCGATTGCATTTGCATCTTCCCGCTCAGGTGGCTTGAATATTTATGATGTTTTGGTGTCGTTGCTAAGTGCATGTATATATAGAAAGTACCAGCACAATATGCACCGTGGCTTTCCACATCCAACTTCCATATCGCCCCGAAGTCAAATGTTCTCGTATTATTTTGTGTCAGAGGAATGACTTGAACTATCCAAAATCACTCGTTCTTGAGTCTGCGAAAAAATTCCCATCGAAAAAATTGTAGCGCTTCAAATAATATAATAGGTGTTTATGATTAACGCTCTTGCCGGTTAATTGCGTTTGCGTCACGCCTGACCTTTTAACTTGGGAAGAAGGGCATGGAGTATACTGAATACACAATACGTCGCATTTTCTTGCATCTGCTGACAAATGAGTATTTGATGAGTATTTCGTTGCTTTAGGATGATATTTATGTTTCATTGGCGCGCTCCACAGAAGGACGCGCAAAAAAAAAAAAAAAAAAAAATTGGAAAATAATCATCACAGTTTTTATTTCGGGAACAGCATGTGATTTCAAATGAGGGACCCCTGGCGTTGTTTGCGTGGCTGGCACCTGAATAACTCGATAATTAAGTATTTCGCTTGCGTAATGAGCATTTAAAAGAGCGAATACAACTTCCAAGTTAAAGATTGATAACTGGATTAGTGTAAAACGAGTTTCAAGTGCTCTATGGCGCGTTCGACTTGGTCTATTCAGGACTCCGGTAGCGTTCTGATTGATAAAATATTTTTCTTTGGAGCTGAGCTTAATATGTCGAGACGTATCAGGAGCTGTTCGAAATTTCAGCGTGAAGGTTTTGAAAACAATCCCAAACAAGCTTGGATCATTTTAGCTGTTCCTATTCCCGAATACGGTCAATCAAACGTACCCTTAGTACAAAATCCAGACGGTAAACTATAGCTGAACTCATAACTTGTGATTTCTCGCTCTTACACACCTCCCGAGTAACGCTGTTCGTTCTTTTCTAAAGAGAAAATACGCGGAACAAAATGAAATTGCAACTTCGGTGAGAAAATACATAAACTTTGTTCTCAAAATTATCACATGCATGGTACCCCCTCCCCACCCAGACCAAAAGTAGTTCTCACAGGGATTAATGAAGCATTACATTCGATCTCAGATTCGCTTTTGAGTTTTGAAATTGTTTGCCTCAAACAGCAGGGCAATAAATGATTATTCGGCTCTTAACTGTGGCGTCGGGCCAATACAGACTCGTCAAGGATTTGAAATTAGTGGTGTCTGTGGCACGATTGTAAAACGCTTAAAACCACAGACTGACAGTCGCTCGTGTCTGGCCAAAGATGTTGTGTGCAAGTGAAAAATGAACCCGATTTAAAGGAGACGATTTTTAACGACAATTTTTAGCGACGACTTTTTAATGCATGTTACACAAGACAACTTTTAGCGCAACATTGTTGCGGCAACGGCATGTTACACGAGACAATTTTTCGCGCAACATCCAGCTAGCGCCCAGGCTCCTTCTCCAAAAACATGACAGCCTTTACCAAAAGCAGAACTTTGTGCGAATGTTGTAATTAATTGATAGTTTTGAAGATTACCAGACGCGAACACGAAAAAGAATTGTTTGGACGAGGGAATGGATGAAGAGGAGAGAAGAAAAGGGGGTTTATCACCAGTTAGCCAGAGAATTAAACGTAAAAGATGAACTTTCGCTCGATATTTCCTGATGGCAAAAAACAAGTTCGACGAGCTGGTCGGCCGAGTCGCCACATAAATACAGAGGTTTAACACAATAACGAGGGCGTCAATAAGTCCTGTGACGTCAGTGTTGCGCGAAAAATCGACTGCGAGGGTGTTACACGAAGCAACTCCAGCAAAATTCGAGCAACATTGTTGCATGCGTTTGAAGGCCATTCAAAAACTTTTAAAATGTTGCCGCAACAAAGATTGCGCTAAAAATCATTCGGCGCGCCATGTTACACTATGACGATTTTTCGCGCAACATTGTTGCGCTAAAAATCGTCGTTAAAAATCGTCTCGTGTAACATCAACGAAGACGCGCTATAAAGGGAATGCTCCGCCCCCTAATTAGTATTCAAACTGTGAACTGACCAAAATGGCTGCCAACGGTCAAAATGCTCTCCGACAAATTCAAATAAAGACTAACAATCTGCCTTGATTTCCTCTCTTAGAATAAAAAAATGGAAGCTCTCACTGATTATAAAGCATCTGTGAAGTTTTACGCCCGCTTACTGACTTTTTATATCACTGGGCGAACAGCCGTTGTACGATTCAAATTTCGCGCTTCGCAACTTCTTCGTCTCCGGGTTCTTCCTCGGCCTTCTGAGCCTTCTATCGCTGAATATGCTAAGAAGCAGTGTTTTCATGACATTATGCGCGGGCATCTAATTGTAATTGCGCAAAAATAATGTCGTAACATTGTGTCGGGCAACGAGAGTTACAATTATCGGTCAACGCTACAGCTATAGTTGTTGCTTCCGTTTCTCTTCGGCAACGACTCTTTGCTTTCCTGGATTTGTTTTTCTCGATGTGGCGACCAGTAATCATTCTACAGCAGGGAAGAAACGTCGATCGGCTAAACCACGCCGCGGGTTCAGTATAGTTTTGTCGATCAACATCAACATCAACATCAAGCTGAGCCACAAGAGAATCATTTCATGGCGATTTTTTGACGGATTTTAAAATCAGTGGGCGGAATATCGACAAGAATTTATCGCTAGATGTGTTCGGTGGGATTTGATGGAG
This sequence comes from Plumapathes pennacea, assembly GCA_964036295.1. Classification (NCBI taxonomy): domain Eukaryota; kingdom Metazoa; phylum Cnidaria; class Anthozoa; order Antipatharia; family Myriopathidae; genus Plumapathes; species Plumapathes pennacea. Next base: position 23,024,867 of record OZ038463.1, on the reverse strand, counting down.
TTCTGACCATTCTGAACGTATTTATCGGGCTTCGAGCTAAGATCGTTGGTAATCGGAAACTCCAGCCGTGTTGTTTTCACACGGCTTCCCTTTCGATAAAAGCTGGCTAAAATGTCTCAAAATCCCACCAGAGACACATGTAATTCCGATAAGCGTTAATCTAGGCTTGACTTTATTCACTGTAATCGTTTACTTGCGGTCTTGTGAAATACCTTTTCTGTATACCGATAACCTCAGCATCACATTCCTCCATTATTTCAACATCTGAGTTCTTATATTTACGACGGTATGTCCTGAACTCTACAGATTCACGTATAATGGCAAATGACGGAACAACTTTTATTTCACAGAGAGATCCCATAAGAGCGTCCGACACGGACGGCGGTTGATTGACAACTGAAAGCGAGAAACCTTAGGCACCTCTCCTTTTATACCGCGTCTTCGTGTTTAAGGAGCTTAAGCAAACTAGGACGGCGACGGCAACGCGAGGAACCAGGAAAAAAGTGTCTCCGCATTCCTTACGTCTTTGTAAACTCTGCCTATTCTTAATTTGTTCAAATTTGCATTTGGAGTTGCACGCGAGAGCACGACGACCCGAGATCATGTCAATTTCACATAATCACGTGCGCCTTTTGTCTTCTGTAATGAGTTATATTGTTTCACCGACGTTGCCGTCGTCGTCTCCCGTCCTGGTGCTTAAAAGCTCTCTGTCTCTTTCACGGCGTTCCATTACCCTCATCAACACACAGTTGATACACCACTTTAACCAGTGTGTTGACTCGCAATGTTGAGCCTTCGACATATTTCTGGGCCCGGTTGTTCAAAGCCCGATCAAACTAATCCGGAACTAGAGCATTGCTGTAGGGAACAAAAAGTTACGGAGGAAGAAGGCAGAAACACGTGTTTTGTCAACTAAAGGTGGTGTTACACTGGTCGATTTGCAACGACGATTTGCAACGCCGATTTGCTCCAAATTCGCGCAACGGTGTTGCAAGTTTATGAATCTCTTTCAAAAACTTGCAACGCGTTGCAGCACTGCAGACATCGCGAAAAACCGTTCGCAATGGGATGTTACACCTAAACAATTTTTAGCGCAACATCGTATCGTTGCAAATCGTCGTTGCAAATCGACCAGTGTAACACCACCTTAAAGTCGATAAGATTGTGCGAGAAGGGAATAAACCAAGGTTGCGCGCGCATCCAAGTTTGGCGGGCAACATACGCCACGCGTGAATTTGAAGAAAACGACCGTCTTTAACCCTTGCAAGAGCGCAACATGAAGTATCTGCATCGAATACAGACCGCCGTGAAAGTTGCATGGATTTCCGTAAACATGGCTGCGCGCGCAACCTTGAGTAATCTTTTGTTTATCCATCAAGCGGTGTAATTGACGCCAGGTACGTTATCCTTTGCAAGTTTATACTAGAAATACGATAATCGCAGATACCCCCTCGCTCTGCCATTGATGGGACAACAAGAGTAGCCTTTGTTTTACCGAAATGTTGACACAATCTTTTCTTCGAACTCAAGTGCTACACGCAAAGGAAGGAGAAAAAGAATGGTGTGTTATACTTTTGCGTTGAAAAAAGAGTCGACTGCGTGACGAAGTACGTATTTCCCACGGTCGGTACGTCAAATTAATTCAAACAGTCTGCCAAGCACGTTCTCAAAATTTAATACTCAAATTTTGAAGTTGGTCGGCCGTCGTAGTACGGGAAAAAAGGAACACTGATTTTCCAATTTTGAATTCATAGGCAGTACAATTAAATAGGCTTCCTGTGCGATTTGTTTTTACTCTGAACTGCATGCACCAGACTCAAGCATGCAAATTTAATGAGCTCGAATTGTTTTGTATGTGAACCCGCTCAAAACAGCATGATTTCTCCCAGAATCAAAGCAAAACTTGAACGGTTTACTTCAAATTATACACGGGCTTCAGACCTAGTCATACTTCTAAGGGCTTGTTAACGATTCTCGCTGCAATCACCGCATGTCAGATTACAGCATTTGTTACAGTTTTAGTCTTGAAAGAAAAAATAAGACCTCCGACTAAATCATTCAAGACTCCAAGTTCCGATTGCTCTGAGCGAATACGGTAGCCGAAACTGGCGACAAAAGCGTATTAAGGTGGCTCCATAGGGTATTTCCCTGCACTTGCTTGTATTTAGCTTATGACACCAAAACCGTCATATTTTCATTTCATTATATTCTTTCTTGATAAAATTTGCAGGGTAGATGTTTCGAAAGGTCTGTTGCGTATACATCTTACTTTTGTCACTCTAGTGTGGTTGCTATGGAAACAATATGTCCTTGAAAAAAAGGTCTTCCACCCCATTTTCAAACTCTCTGCTCTATTTTCTGGAGTTTTCTTCGGTGAATTTTTCTGAAACTTTCAGTATGTTTAGAGATTTGTATAAGGTAAACATAACTGTGAAAAAAAGTTGGGGTTAGAGAAGCGGATTTCGAGCTAATTGGCAATTTATGTTTTTTGCAAATAAAAAAAATTCTGCTCCATACATTTCCATTAAAATCAAATATTACAAAAACCGGATATAATCTTCGTTTGCCTGCAAAATTTAAGACAGATTCACCCAAGGAAACTCGAGAAAAATGCAGAGAAAAACTTGATATTTTACGTGCGTATTGCGCCATCAAATGCAAAATAATGACTCGACAAGATCGACAAGTGCGCATGCGTTAGCCGTAATTGTAAACACGAGGAGAAAGCGGCAATCGCACGCCTGCAAGTACAGCAAGTTTTCTTGGTGCGAAGCTAAAAGGAAACACCATGCAATTCCCGAATTTCTGTCTTGAGAAGCTCGTACTGGATATGTCAGCCACGAATTATGCTGTGCGAACTACTGTTGGCGAAGTCTCGAACAATTTGCTGTTCAACAACTCAATCCTTTTCAATGGGTGTCTCGAAAACAAAGACCTAAGACCTAAGACCTAAGACCTAAGACCTCGAAAACGAAGACCTCGAAAACGAAGACCTCGAAAACGAAGACCCCCAAAAATATGCTCAGCGAAACGCTCGATTCGCCTCGGAATTGTTTTTACCGGAAGCTGGTTGTGTGACACTTCAAACAATGCGGTATTTTTAGACGTTTGGCGATGATCTCGAAAACGAAGACCTCGAAAACGAAGACCTCGAAAACGAAGACCTCGAAAACAAAGACCTCGAAAACGAAGACCCCCGAAAATATGCTCAGCGAAACGCTTGATTCGCCTCGGAATTGCTTTTATCGGAAGCTGTTGTGTGACAAGAAAATGGGAGGGGGGGAGGGGGGGGGGGGGGGGGGGGGCGGGTATTTCCCGCCACAATGTGCGTCCGCGGCAGCTTTTCCCGCCCAAAATCGCGGGCAGCAGTTTGTTTACCAAACGTTCAATTAGCTGAAGTATGCCGGATTGCGATCAATCACTGCGATCGCTCAGAAAAGTGTTCAGAGACCGCTGGATTGCTACGATCACTGTGATTGCTGAAAAACTGTTCCGAGATCGTAGTGATTATTGGAAACAGCATGCCGCGAATGGAAAAGCTGAAATGTTTTAAAAATGGCGACTGGTGACACGCACGGTCAGTTTTGTAAAACTTGGTGCTGTAGTTTAATTGCAAATTCTATGCTGAAGTTAGAAGAAAGGATGAACAAGTCTTGCAATTGAGTGGTATTAAAACAGTTCCTGCTTTGCTGGACAGAGTTTCCTTGTCCGTTCTTGAACAACCGTATTTATGCGCCACGATTCGCGACATCTCTTTCAAAGCTCCATTAAATTCCCAAAACAAATCCTGAACTCACTTTGCAGGATGGTTTACTCACAAGGCTACACAGTTTGTTTTGAACAACTTGGTCGATCGCCGGGGCTGATCAGAGGGAGCTAGAACCGATCGCAAATAGCATCGAACCTTGCTTCACTAAGCGTGCGTATCGAGTGATTGTGCGGCTAAATTCAACAAAACACATCTTTATAATCCAAAAACGCAAGAGGTACAAAGTGCCGAGGGTTACCAATAAGTTTGTTCAGAAGAATGACCTTTCTCGAAGTAAGAACCGATTGAACAACTTCGATATTTCAACAACTTCGAGGCAAAACGGTCAGCTACTCTCATCCAGTATGCCGTTTTCAGCTTGTCTGCCATACTGTTGTCTCTTAGACGTGTCTTGCATCTTTACATTGGAAAAATGCAAGAAGTACATATGGACAGCTACTGATTTTGTGTCAATATTTTCGGTGTCCTTGTATTATAAGAGAATCCGGTTGAACAGCTTGCTATTTAGTCTCTAGTTCAAAGGTATGATTGTTTAGTTTACACTGAAAGCCAAATAAATTGCAGCCCCTAATGCGCATGCATGTCCGCTATTTCTGGCCATGATAAGCAAGACGCAGTGTGTTGTCTGCGTTACATTGATGGACAATAATTCTATTATCTGTATTTGAAGATATTGTACATTTTGAAGAACAAATAGAGGTCCGTAATTATCCGTAATCGCTGAGCATATTTTCGAGCTCGAAAACTAAGACCCTTTGGAATCACTGCCAAACATCTAAAAATACTGCATTGTTTGAAGTGTCACACCGTCTAAAAATACCGCATTGTTTGAAGTGTCACACAACCAGCTTCCGGTAAAAACAATTCCGAGGCGAATCGAGTGTTTCGCTGAGCATAATTTTTGGGGGTCTTCGTTTTCGAGGTCTTCGTTTTCGAGGTCTTCGTTTTCGAGGTCTTCGTTTTCGAGGTCTTCGTTTTCGAGGTCTTCGTTTTCGAGGTCTTAGGTCTTAGGTCTTAGGTCTTTGTTTTCGAGACACCCCCTTTTCAATACAAAGCCGTGAAGACCGTTCGAAAAGTCGTCAGTTCAAGCCGTCGTATGCTAGTCCACTAGCTCCCAACAAGTTTGTTGGCAGTTGTGTCCCATCAAGTTCATTCATACTTTATCAGTACAGTTCGTGAATATTTAGTTTTGCGACTGCTCACCTGAGATAATATGCCACAGACTGACACGGGATCAAACTCTGCAGGTTAGTAGGATTTGCAAAGCTTCATAACAACGCCAATAATTTCTGTATAAGTTTGCTTACTTCCAAGAATTGCTGTCACTGGTGTTGTGACTAGGCCGAATGTGCTGGTTTGTCCATTGCAACTGATGATTGCCGAAATGACCGTTGGAGCCGCGTTTGTCACGGCTGTTCATTTCAAAGTCAAACAGAGTAAAATCTGAATTGTAGAACTTCTTCATCGTGTGTTGCTTGTTTAGTTATTGGCCTGACAGATGTGCGGAAACAATACTTTCAAACTAATTCAATAGAGTTATATACATTCAAAGGCAAAGTGATAAAGATCGGCGATCAAGTAAAGCCGGCGTGTACTTAGTTTGATTGAAAGGCTTGCAAGTTTGGTTTCTTCGTCGTGCACGCATCGTAAACTGTTTTTATTCCGAGGTTTTAGAATTTCCTGTTAAATTCAGATTTTCTTCAAAGAATTACGAAAGTCGGGTTTTTATTTCATTGTGATTTTGGTGCCCACGCGAAATTGCGTCTGAATTAACAAATTGACGTCAGTTTTTTATGTGTCTGTCCTCTTATTGATCATGAAACGCGTCATAACATTGTCAAAAAGTTGTGGATCCACGAGGCGCTTCGCCGAGTGGATCCGCAACTTTTTGACAATGTTATGACGCGTTTCATGATCAATAAGAGGACAGACACATAAAAAACTGGCGTCAATTTGTTTTTTACAATAACAAAACTCAAGCGACGACGCGGGGAAAACACGCAAGAAAACTGGATTTTGTTCGATTTGACCGAAATGTTGTCAACAACTTTTCCCGCTTTCTAATTGGTCGAGGTTGAAATTCAAGACATTTCATTGGCTAAAAAGTGACAGTTTGACGTGAGCATTTCGCGCGTGCAAAATTAAATTTTGTCAAAGAAGTTGGAAAGAAATGAAACTAGACGCTTTTCTGCTGCGGTTTTCTCGACAATTTCAAGACAAAGCTCAAGGAAATTCACCTCTGAACACTTCTGGTTCTCTACTTCAAATGCCGAATGTCGCTTTTGCAAGAACTGAGGTAAAATTGAAGCTGAATTCACCTTCTTCGTCCAAATCACTGTCGTCAGCACTCGATTTTACGTGTCTGTCCTCTTATTGATAATGAAAATTAGCCAATCACAAAGCGAGAAACTGACGTGTTATTGTAAAAAACCCTATGGAGCCACCTTAAAACAATACTTCGAGGGAAAATGATCAGCATACAGATTCTAATACATTCTTGAAGTGATCGAGTTACAAGATATGGGTAGAATATATTTGTCACGGTGATTGTTCCATTTCCACTGACTAACCTTTATTGCTTGTCCTTTCTGAATAAGTATCTGAGTTTAACACAAAACGGCGTCTGAAGCTCCCGATTTGCTTTCAAGCGCTGTTCCCTTTGCGGAGTTGTTTCTTCGGCACGTTTCCGTTCATGATGCTGTCGGTTGTAACATGTTTGTCGTCTTTTCTCTAGACATATTTGGCGCTGCTCGATCGTTTCACGATTTCGCCTTTCCCGTGCCTGTTCCCTTCTCTTTTGAAGACGAGACGAGATTCGCGAGACCGTTCTGTTTCAAGTTTTCCAGTTTTCAAATTCATTTTCGTGAACGCAGTTACGTACAATTATTGCTTCGTTCAAATATTTTCTTCTTCCGAATTAAAAACACTGGCGGAGACGCTAATCGATAATTATTACGTCATTGCCTTAGGCACCTGGCCTAAAAAGTCGTCACACACACACACACACACACACACACACACACACACATACGAACATTAAATTTCAAGATGGCGACACGCTTGGAGTCTTCAAATAAGGTAATTTTGCTGCATTAGCGTCGTGATTATTACCCTCGCTTCGCTCGGGGATCACTGAAAGAAAACAGCTTCACCGCAATTCTTTGTTATCGAGCTAAATATGCTGCAAGGCCAGCCAAATAAATACTGACTTAGTGACTATGTCGCCTATATTGTGACACAAATACCTACAAGTACGATTCAAAATCTACGAGCCAGGGAAATGGCAGAAGAAACAAATGATCAAATCTGTACCAAAGCTGAGCGAGTTCGAAAGACGATAAAATTCTCCAAAGGAAAATATAACACATGTGAAAGAGTAGAATGAAAAATACCAATTAATTATGGCTTACTATTCAAGTTAGTATAAATTGAATCCGTGAACTTTTTCTGAACTCTATACCACAAAGCAAATTAGTGTCAACAGCGCTACTTTCATTTTTCTCGTTTTTGTTTGATTTCGAACAGGCTGCTTAACCTCACTCTGGTAAAAGAAGCCGAAAAATATTCAACTGTACTACATGTGACATTTACTGTAGCAGTCAAACGCGGCAACGAATGATCCGGCTTAAGAAAATCGGAAATCAAAGATAGGAACCAAGGTCAAAAGTGATTCAGCCACAGCAAAGATATTGGACAAATTAAACAACCAAGAATGGTGCATTTTCACGTTACTCAATCTCTCGCTTTTCTAAAACATTTTATGGTAGTACCACTCTTTTTTGTTTCGAAATCGAGACTGTAACTTTTCCTTTTGCTCGCTGTACAAGTCATGTTTGAAAAGAAGGGAGAACGTATTTCCGGATGGAAGGACAACAGACATCTGCCTTAACCCAGCCCCCCCCCCCCCCCCCCCCTCCCCCTCCCCTCCCCCTGGGGGGTGTACTCAGATACATTATTGACGGGGAGGTGCGACGGAGGTCAGATTTTTTTAACCCAAAAAAGGACCAACGGGCCAGAACCCCCTTCCCCCTCCCCCCTAAAAAAATACATTTTTGCTCCCTATAGAAAAATAAAGTAAAACATCAAGAGAGTGCTATAACAGGAAGTATCCTTGTCACCTGCATGGCAGTATAAGGCTGAAAAAGGAAATTGTAACGATTGTTTGACACACATTCAAGAACACAAGGGCACGCTTTTTATCAACCCTAAAAAAGTCCTGCCAAAACCTTTTGACCAATAAAAGAAAACCACCAAAAAATTTCTAACCAAAAAAAGGTCCACCCAAAAAATCTAACCCAAAAAATGACCAAAAATTGCAAATTTCAAACCCAAAAAAGACCATCGCACCTCCCTGTCACTAATACACCTGAGTACACTCCCCCACCATTCCCCCCCTCCCCTCCCCTCCCTGGGTCCCAGCCAAGTCAAATTCTCCTTCTTAGTTTGGGATGTCCCCTGGTCCCAGAGGTTTCTTGGGATTAAACACCAAGACCAAAGGGATAACATCCATTTGGCTCATACGGTACAGGCCATCAATATTTGGGTGCTAAACGTTGTATAAACCAGTGGGGTTATGTTTGGGAATGACTAATTACTTATGATGTGAAGCAGCTTATAGATGGGATGGATTGTTTGAGGAGAGGGAGGGGTATTTATGGAACTTTACGGTGTACACGTGACAGTATCAACTTTTTAAATGTTATTCCCTGATTACACAACAAATTCTTCTAAGCTTAATATCTATAGTAGCCATTACCCTGGTTGCAGAGGTTTTCTTTCAGAGAACAAGGATTGAGCTGTTGCCTTGAAGTGACGAGCAAGTGAACCTTGAAGAAAACCTCTGGGATCAGGCTAACATTATTTCAAAAAGCTGTTTTAATTACTTGTGTTTGTCATAACTTCATATAAATAGAGATTACTTCATGGAAAGTGCGCGCGTACGGTTTTTATTCATGAGTTGTGAAGTATCATAAAACGAACGAGCGAGGCTTTGCGAGCGAGTGAGTTTTATGATACGAAACAACGAGTGAATAAAAACTGTACAAAGCACTTTCCATGATGTTTTCTGTTTATTATATACATACTGAGACATTTATGATGGGACCGGGAAACCCTTTAAAAGTAGTGAAAAATCGTCGTTTGCAGCTTGTGATTGGACGAACGATTTTTTTCACGTGTGAAAAGCGTCGTTCGCGGCCTCTCATTGGCTAGAACTCATTTGCGTACGAAATTTTACGATATGGCTTTTTCGTGAGTATGTCTCAGTATGTATATAATAATCAGCATTTATTGTCCAATACTTCACAGCTTCAAGTGTACCATCTGGTTCTTTTTGTCAGTCCAACATATGGTTCTCTTTTCATTTGTAAAAATCACACCTACCATTTTATTATGATATTTAATCACTTGATCCTTTACCCACCTCGGTATATCACAGTCAGTTTTTCAGGCGTGTTCACACAAAAAATCTATGCCAAATTTGGTCAGCATCAATCATCTAGCAACCATGCATGGATTTTACCAGTCAAAGCTGTATGAAGTAACCAACCCACACATCCATATTCTATTTTAAGGGGAAAAGTGTGGGTCATTTGGGTCACGTGACACTTTAACTTCTAGCCACTAAGACTAAGTGGGAATAAAATCACTATAACTAAATGTCCCTACCATCTATGCTTCCTCTGTGATCCTCCTCTTTCATGGCTCCTGTACAGAAAACAAACCAATATTACTATTTACTGTACTACCAACTATGTGTCCAGATACATATCACAAAGCTGTTTCATCATACAAATAGTACTAGAGTCACAGTGGGTCTGATGAGAGGTGTTTTCAGGTAAACATGACACAACATATATTACAGTCAACTCTCTCTTGAAGCAGACACCTTTCTAAAGCGGACACATCTCTAAGGTGGACAACTTGCAGATTTGGTCCTTGCCGATTTTCACTTGTTTCTCTGTAACTGAACCCTCTATAAGGCGGACACCTCCCTAAGGCGGACACTAATTAAATCTAGTCCCAAGCGTGTCCGCCTTAGAGAGAGTTGACTGTACCTGCATTAACCCTTTCACTCAGGCTCAAAATGCAAATTCTCCCAATAAGAATTCATAGCTAAATATATACAAAGCCAAGTTCTCCTTACTGTATGATATGTTTTTAGTGAGAAACTGAAAGAGAAATTTGATCACTTTGAAGAGCATTCATCCTGGTCACCTTCGTAGCCTTTATAATATACCTTTTATTATGAGTAACAGTTGACAAAGAGAATATAACAATATTTATTACACAGCTTCACATTTTCCAATGCAAATAAAGGCCAAAACAAGTGAAAATATGGGAGCATATTGCACTGGTCAAGAATCAGATCAACTGGTTTAAAAGCTTAGAACGTGATCAATTTTTTCAAGCAAACTTTACGAGTGCTAGTCAGTGTTTGGTCCTGCTTGGTTTGTCGAATAATAAACAATTTGTTACAAGAAAAGTTGTGCAATATGGCTGCATTTTTACTCATCCAGGCTCGAAAAAATAAAACCGACTTGTAAAAATACTCCGCCATATTACACTCTGTCCCGTGTAATAACCCCTTTGTACCATTTTCACTTACAGTGGACCAGGGAAGGGGAAAGAGAGATGTGGAGATAATTAACCTTACTTTGAGCTACAGGGGGAGGTTCCAACAAGCAAATATTAGCCCTCGTTGGAGCACATGAATATAACTACAGTATGTATGCACAATACCGTACAGTGCATCAAATTGGTTATCAAGGTATGTTATTTACAGTACAAATTTTAGTATCTGGAAATGACATCCTAATAGACATACTGGTGCCTTGAGTCTCTCAAACCTTTGTCAGCATTCTAGTCACCAGTATATTATTTGCAGCCTAAATTTGGTCCAGTCCAGTGCAGTTAACATTATCTATCAAACAACATACACTAGTGGCTGATTTTCTAACTGTTAACTTTATAGTATTATGGGGTTTTCACTCCTCATAATTTTGGGTGGGAATGTGCCACCTGGGAGTGAAAACCCTTACCCTATTTCAGACCAAAATTTGCAATTTTCAACCCTATTTCAGACTAAAATGTGCAATTTTCAATCCTATTTCAGACCAAATATCAACATCTCCAACCCTATTCCAGACCCAAAGGTTACAATCGATACCCTATTTCAGACTAAAATGCTGAAAATGAACCCCCTTGGGGCGGCACATACCTATATGGCTCATATATGGGAGTACCTCCCCACCCCCCCCCCCCCCCCCCCCACCCCCAGGAACACACGACAACTTGTCAGACAGTATGCACTATTCAGTGCCGTAATGAAACCTGTAGAGTATATTATTGAGACAGGTTTCAGGTGTCTTCAAACACGCCAGTAGTTTTCCCCTTTGCAAAAGGCATAATTAAAGAGCGAGACATCATGTGCCTACCCGAATAGTCTTATAGTGCTTATTCTACCTGGACTTCTGCCCAGGTTCTGAGTCGCCGCTTTCTCAGTTTTAAAGAATTCTGAACTTAAAACCTCGTTTGCAATTAACGGACTCTAGTATAGTATTCTATCGACAGGAACATTGTTTATACCGTGCCTGCTCCGGTAAATCGGTGTGCAGCTTTCAAGAACAGCTTCATTTCACGTCATCGCAGTTGACTCGGTCATCGATGCTGATCAAACGCTGGATACTCTCCAGAACTTTCGAGCCCCTCTTTCTCGAGAAGGTTTGAAAACGGCTTGTTTTCACATTTGGCAGACATTTTGAGTGCTGCATCAATTATTTTGGCGCGAAAACCCGACCTCGTCTCCAGGGTCATCCGCGTAGTGAGCCTGACGGGATGGCCCTGGGGACAAGGTTGTCGAAAACCCCGGCCCGGCGGTTAGCACTCGTTCACACGCTTCAAAAGGAGGTTCATTAAATATTCATGTTGAATCTCATTAGTGATCCGCTGAGGTGTCCATGAGCTGAGCCGTAGGTTGACCGCGCCAGCAAAATAATAATAATAATAATAATAATAATAATAATAATAATAATAATAATAATAATAATAATAATAATAATAATAATAATAATAATAATAATGATATAATGTATATATGTGATAAACTCATATATATGAACTGCGGATAGGAATGAATCACGTGAATTTTTGATCATCGCAGTGAGTGAAGCAACTTAAGTAGTTGCAATGAGCCCGGAAAAAAATCCGAGCTTCAACGGGAATCGAACCCATGACCTTCACGATACCGGTGTGATGCTCTACCACTGAGCTATGAAGCCGTATGGGAGCTGGTCAAGTGTTTGGTTCGATTTGTACCCGTCATAGTGATTTGAATGATATAATGTATATATGTGATAAACTCATATATATGAACTGCGGATAGGAATGAATCACGTGAATTTTTGATCATCGCAGTGAGTGAAGCAACTAGTGGTAGAGCATCACACCGGTATCGTGATGGTCATGGGTTCGATTCCCGTTGAAGCTCGGATTTTTTTCCGGGCTCATTGCAACTACTTAAGTTGCTTCACTCACTGCGATGATCAAATATTCACGTGATTCATTCCTATCCGCAGTTCATATATATGAGTTTATCACATATATACATTATATCATTCAAATCACTATGACGGGTACAAATCGAACCAAACACTTGACCAGCTCCCATACGGCTTCATAGCTCAGTGGTAGAGCATCACACCGGTATCGTGAAGGTCATGGGTTCGATTCCCGTTGAAGCTCGGATTTTTTTCCGGGCTCATTGCAACTACTTAAGTTGCTTCACTCACTGCGATGATCAAAAATTCACGTGATTCAATAATAATAATAATAATAATAATAATAATAAAACAAAACAAAACAATGATAGTAAGCCACTAACATTTCTTTCAAATCACTGAAAACCTTTTCGGGCCTTTCCCGGAAGTCCAGTATTATTGTGTTTTCCGATAGTGAGCCAACTCACGGATATCAAAAATTAGTATATACCACACAAGCGAATAGTGCTTTTCGCGCGCTCTGATTGGCTCCTCAATCTCGGACTATCAAGTACTATTCACCTCCCGGCGGTTTCCGGTAAAACAAAATGGCGCGCGAACCCAATTTTTGTCCACTTTTGTCGGAAATAAAATAGCTATTTAAGAGTTAGCTATTAAACTTGTGTGGTTTATACTAAAACAATTATTCACCTCCACTTCGGCGAATAATTGTTAACTATTTTCCATTGGGAATAGCTCCCTGTGCTATGTTATTGCTCAAGGAATAACAAAGAAGATTGAACTTCTTTACACCACATTTTAAAAGTTTAGCAACGCCGAAAATGCTGAAAAAGTTTTCTCGCGTCAACCCCACGGCTGGGCAGCAGCTCCCATATAGGCTGTTGGTGAATGAAGGAGAACATTTGTGTTCAACACTTGCAAAATTAGGGAAAATTGTCAGTACATGTTTCCAAGTCCTTTACAGTTTGGCATAGTTGCATCTGACACAAGCTGAAATTCCTCTAAACTTCTGAAACCATGGACAGCCGAGGTTTCCAGTTCATTTCGCGCCTCCTGGACGGCAGACTCCTAAACTTGATGTTCGTCTTTGGACTGCTTCCGTGTGGCTCCTCTGGCTTGAACTCGTCTCCTACTTTCATGTGACTAGTTATCAGCTCTGGATTCGCTTGCTCTGTTAACAATAACCGCTGAGTTGGTGGAGGCGGAAGAGTAGGAAGAGAAGCTGGTCTCGCTGCAGTAGGAAAGATAAAGCTGGTTCTGCCAGAGGGCTCACTCACACATGAATCTGTGCGACCGCGTGGCAGCGTGCGACTCGCGCGAAAGCCGTTCTCATGCGGCGCGCTATGACTTCGACCACGTGGTGGATTTAGTCCGTCGCTACCGATGTCACTCCCTTGAAAAGTCGAAAAGCTGGGCTTGCGGACCAGTTCGAAAGACGATGTAGATGCCGCTGACAGGCGACGTTGCATAGCAACACAGGGCCTTGTTTTGCTTTCGTCGTCTGTCTCGTGCCCGCTGTCTTCACTGCCCAGCAGTCCTGTGTACATTGGCGTTACAACAGGGGGTAGACGCGTTTGTGGCTGGTTGCTACAACTGCGCAGACTCGATGAGCGGCTCGGCGTGCGACTCATGGGTCGCCTGATGGAACCGTTGACATTGCTCCGGATGCTGCTTCGGAATGTTCCTGAGCGCGAAAGCAGGGACTGCCTCTCGTGGTTTTCGCGCATTCGTTGCAGCTTCAGAACCAATTTTCGTTTCTTTCCTTTCAAAGTGAAAACGTAGATGAGAATGACTGCCACCAGAAACACAAGGAACGCACCTCCGAAGACCGCCACGTGTAACCAAATGCGGGGCTCGCATTTCCAAGTGGTGATTGAATTGACCACGTCGTTTTTGATGCTTGACCCCAAGACCTCAATTATCGCTTTTTCCGCAGAGTTAAACTTCAATCGACCCGCACAACTTTCCCCAGCACCCGCCTCACAACTGTCAACATAATTTTGCAGATCGTACACTTTGCGTTTTACGGTTAACGTCAAGCTTAACCTCGCGAGAGCCTTTCTTCCCTCAGAATAGCTAAACAGAATGTAATAATTATTTGTGTCTTGGACGGACAACTCGTAGGAAATTTCAGTCGACCTAGCAGGAGCTTCCTTTTTATCTTCGCTGTCATCTCCCTTATCGTCCAGTGGTAGGCCTTTCTCTTTGTGTCGTTTTAGCCATTCATCCAGCCTGACTCTCCCGTTAAAAATAAAGAGCCTCATGGTACTGTCCGCGTTGGCTTCGATGAGAACGGATGAGCCCTTCAGCAAATAAAGTGTTTTGTACCAATATTTAAACTTGGAGACAAGCACCTCACTCGATACATTTGAGCGTTGTCGAGAGGGTCTCAGTTTCGGGGAAGGAACTATCAGCAATCTCCTTGCCACATCGTCGCGACCCAGAAGTATACCTTGACAGAATAAAGTCGACACTGGCGCCAAACGCTGATCTCCTTGGCCAGATTCGAAAGTTCGTGGATAGAACAGCGAGTGATTTGCTATTTGCACAATCATCGAAGAAGCAAACAAAACAATGACCACCAGAGACAAAAACGAACAAGCGCAAACACGAAGTCGGAAACGTTTGTAAGCCAAGTAATCATCCTCGTAGTTACAGTTTGTAAGACGAACGGAAACGTGGCACTCGGGTAGCATGGTACTGTTGAAGCGAGTGTGCCCGCGGTGGCGTTTTTCATCACAGTGATTGTGTTTGTAACTAAATCCGGATGACCTACAAATCCGCATTTATGGGCGGTGTTACTGTCATTTCAAGATTTGATAACGACATATTATCCGTGCATACATGCAGGTCTGAAATTATAGTTTTCGTTTTTCAGTACCAATGCACTAATTTACAATTGGAAGAAAATCCCGAAAATCTTCGCTATTTGTGGGGAATAAGTTCCAACTCTTTGCCAAGTACAACAGCAAAACAAAGATTTTTGTCACAACCGGAAGCTCGTTGTCGCCTCTCCCAGTGCGTTCTGCTTATCTCCTGTCAGTCAGCCGATGTTTTAACCGCTGCAGTTTGTTTTGATAGATATCAACATTGTACATTTTAGCACGCACTAAGTGATCTGAAAGGTGTTCACAATAATAAGGTAGAATTTCAACATTTTACGAGTAAAACAAACGTGCTCAGCAGGGCCAACGGCCAATCGGTGGTGATTACAGTAAAACCCTAACCACAGGTAATAGCAAACTGATGATTCATTGAACACTGCGGGACGGCTGTGAGGTCGAAATACGTAATGACTCTTTTTACTTGGAACAGACCGCTGACTGTCAGCAAAACCCTAAGTGACAGGCCTCACTGGCATGAGTTTTAGAACTAACCTGGTTTATTAACAGTCCCAGTCTTAGACCCGTCAAAACACCAAAAATCATATTAAATCTGGCTACGTACTATCCTTTCTCAATATGACCATAAAAGTGAATAGTGCTTTTCGTGCGTTCTGATTGGTTCCTCGATCTCGGAATAGCAAGTACTATTCCCTTGGCTTGCAGCGCTTGTCCCACAGTGCAGTCAAGAATCGACTCAGATCGAGGCAAGAGGGACAAGAGAACAAAATTCGAGCTAAGCCAAGGGCCATACGCCCACTTATTGCATTTCAAAATGTGTTCGGTACATCATAGATCGGCCCCATAAAAACCCTCTTTAATGGAGTCGCCGTAAGTAGCTTGGTGGTCTGCATCGACAGTTAGGAATCCTTGAACTCCTGACTGTGAAACATTAAGAGAAAAACTACAAAGGATAAGGCTGATTGAACTATTAATTCTCACTACTCTTACATTTGGCTTCTTGGGCCGTTGAGAGAGTTTGTACTAGAAATACACACACTGTGCACAGATACATTACTCATAGACAAAATACGGATGTACGCAGGTAAAGTTTATCAGGACCCAGTTGGCTACTAGGTCATGACGTCACTGACAAGTTTACCATCAGTTAGGCCGACGAGGTTTTGCTCAAACTCGACCGTCGAGCCGATGTATTGTGATACATTTCACGGAATAGAAAAAGGATTTTAAGGTGTATAACGGACTATAAGAATGCAATGCGGAATCAGTTTGATTTTATGCCTCAAGCCAGGCTCATCTGGAAGCCTGTATTACAGATTTTGTAATAAATATGATGACTTGCGAACATGAAACTACGCGGAAGGAAAAGGGCCATGCTGAGAAAGATAAAGCTCTAATTAATCACTGTATTTATGAGA
The DNA here is from genome assembly GCA_964036295.1 of Plumapathes pennacea. Lineage (NCBI taxonomy): Eukaryota > Metazoa > Cnidaria > Anthozoa > Antipatharia > Myriopathidae > Plumapathes > Plumapathes pennacea. The sequence goes on along the minus strand of OZ038463.1, from coordinate 23,008,339 downwards.
TAATTATCTTCCTACCGTACCGGATGCTCAGCTACCCTATGCAGAAAGCTGTTTTGAAATTCCAAGATTACACGTGGTTATAACGTATAACTGGCTTATTTTTAGAGCGCGTGCTGTGTTACCCCACAGTGTGGGTGGTATCCTCTCCAGGGCTCCAAGAGTGATCAACTTCAAGTTTCTCCTTCAGTAGTCACCAAAACCATGTCATATACAGTATGGAGAGCTTGGATTTTGATACCTTGCCCAGATGAAAGCTGATTAAAGTATCAACCCTCTCTCTACAACACTCACATATATTTTTTTGGATCGAACTAATGATCTTCCTTTTTAGCTTGAGAGTGAAAGAGTCAGTTAGTCTGTTTTGTGGGAGTCACCGGGCTGAGTCTGGTCTGATCCTTCAGCCGATTTCGATGGAGACAGACTCGTCAGTCTGACTTGAGTCCGACGGCGTCGGGTTGCGTCGGAGGCCAAATCAGCTACTTCGATCACGCAAATTACAAACAGCCAACAGCCTGACCTAACTGATTTTTAAAACAAGATCAACTGCATGCAGGCGCCGCTGACCAGTGAGTTTTCCCTTCGCCGTGTCCATGCTACCACGTGACTACTAATTCTTCTTGCTTCAGGCAAGACAAAGACAGTTGTGCAAAATAATTTTCGCTCATATCCTGGTGCCAATTAGACCATTTTAGGCCGAGTATCTCTAATTTTCCCTACGTGTATTTTTTTATAGGCTCATACAATGACTGGACATGAATCACTCTTTCAGATCTTTGCGGCGACATTCTCTGACTACAATTCGTTTAGTCACTTGTCAACAATTCGTTTACTCACTGACGCGGTAAATTGTTGGATTTAATCGCTCCTGCTGTACTATTCACCAGAAGTCGGTTAATAAAATTCATTCAGTCACTCAGCTCTCTCACCCAGTACCTTTCTGTTTACGTGTAAACGTATATTTTCATAATAATAACTAAACCGAGTGTAAATTGCAAATTGGTTACTGCTAAAAGCCAGGTCACTAAGCTCGGTTTATTTTCAAATTTTAAGTAGTCAATCTGTTTGTTCTTTTTCGCGTGCGTGAGGATAAGCTTGTGCAAATAACCTCATATGTTTTCCAAATAATCGAGATATTCATTTTGACGCCTAAAAATCCGGGCTCAACGAGTTAATAATGCAAATGTTAGTAATTCCCCACTCATTAAAACATTTGTGAAGGTTAGACAATTAGCACAGTTCTGTGTGAGGATGAACGTTTTGACAGTCTGGAAAGTAAATCTATTCTATTGTCAATCTCTTAATATTTTTGAACATATTTCCTGCCGGTCACGTTACTCTATATTCGTGAATATTGTTCGAACACTTTAGAGAGATATCGCAGCAATTCTTGCACAATGAATTCATTTTCCAGGCTCTTTTACTTTGATCCTGTTTCCGTATTTCCACGAAAGTGAGTCCCTTCTATCCTGTTTCGTGCAGACAAGGCCTAGTGTTTTGATATTGCATTATCTATTAAAAAAATTACCATACTAGTTTCTTGACAACCACTATCATCCCTATTCACTACGAAGAAAATCGCTGTTTAATTACCGGTTGCTACTTGAATTGTAGCTTCAAGTGGGTGATTTTCTTTCAAGCGAAAGTTTATTCCGTGCAGGATTATGCTTGTGGGGAAACGCGAGCCCGAGCCCAAAAACAGAGTGCACACATTAATTTTTTATCAGCCATCTGAAATTTGTCGGCCCTTGTTTTTATTTATTTTATTTTTTTCAAACTTTCTTAAAAACAAGTTTATGTCTTCTAGAACTCCATGTATATATAACTTTTCAGTGTCCGACTGAAACTTTCCCGCCGAGGTTCTAATGCTGGGCAGGTGAACTGAATCATCTGTCATGCCATGGGCAACGAGAAAAGACCAACCCCGATTCGAGTAACACAGACGCATGAATAATCAATAAATCCTCTGAGTCCGAATTCTATATAAACTAAACTAATGAAAATCTGCGATAAATTTTCCTATTTTAACGACTGTTTTGCCGATAATTTTCCTGGGAGTCCGTAGTCCCATGTATGGCCCAGAGAAATGATTGCGTGCGAGCTGTGTACACAGCTTGGAAAGTGCTTTTTGCGGATATCAATTATTCAGCAGGTAATGGAACCACAGGCAACGTTTATGTAGGACTCATTTAAATAGAACACGTGGCTAAAAGATATTCTGGAGCGACTCAATATTTGCATACCGTAGGGCAGTCGGAAACAAAAGCACGCGCCAAATTATGTAGTATATAGTTTCACAAATTTTTCACGGCTTTGGCCTTTCGTACAGTCAGATTAAATATAACTCATTTGGAGAGAGTAAATAAAAGACTCGTATTTAACAAAATATATTATAGCTAATGGTTCAGTCAGGTTGTGACTGCTCTGACTTTGCGTGGCGCTCCCAGGATAAGTTTCCCTTGTACGAATTCTCTTACCTGTAGACACGTAAGAAAAACAATAGCGCGAAAAGTGAACTTTTGAGTTCGTTTCAGTCACCAAAAATAGGTTTGCCTGTGAATTCTCGCTTCCGTGACTTGGCCAGGCACTGAGCCGCGGGTCTGACCGGGCTGTCATGCTTCATAGCCTCGTTTTCATGTTTTTGGCTTTCTTTTATTTTCACAGACGTTGCGCCTCAAAAAATAAACTAATTTAAATTTTTGTGCTTTACTTATACAAAAGCAACTACTTTTTAGCGGATATTTTTCTTTTTTCTTTCAAAAGGCATGGTGCTTAATACGCCGTGACTGTAATTCCCATAGTAATCCCTATAAGTAGTATCCCCAATATTTTCTTTTAGAAAAAAATCCAAAAAATGTTGCTTTCTACGTGCCCTTTGAGATAACTGCGGTTATTTTCATGTTAAACATCCCATTTGCTACTTTTTCAAAGATATCGCAACTTTCGGGAGGCCTGGAGACGGTTGTTACGTCATACGCGCGCCGGTCACACAACCCGAGCAGTTGGATCCGCTCACTCAATATGGCCGACACGCGGTTGTACGATATTCTCAATGTTCCTCAAAATGCCAGCGATGCGGACATAAAAAAGGTTGAAAAGAGTTCTTTTTCGACAACTAAACACCGGCCGTTTTTAATCGGCGTCTCCCAGCACTTCCTTTTAACGGTAACGAAGAAAAAATTTCTGAATTTCTTTGCCATTCGCTTCAGGCTTACAGGAAGCTTGCGAAGGAATATCATCCCGACAAAAACCCAGATGCTGGGGATAAGGTAGGCCTCTTTAGCGAGTTCATTTTCTCAAGTCGGATGATGGTGTGATTAAGCCTTGCAGTTGCATTATTTTTTTGCAGTTCAAGGAAATCAACTTCGCATACGAAGTTCTTTCGACTCCCGAGAAGAGGGAACTCTATGATAGATATGGTGAAAAGGGCCTTCGGGAAGGCGGAGGAATGGGCGGTAAGTTGTTCTCTGTCGTTTACCGAGAGACAGAGATTTAAGAATCGAAATCTTGATGTGCATTTAGAGTATTTATAAGACAAAACCACTTTGTATTCCGTCAGTCTAAGTTTTAGTCATTTAATCTTGTCAGGTGGCTTTGAAGACATCTTCTCCCACATATTTGGGAACTTTGGTGGAGGTGGAGGCCTTTTTGGTAAGTACTGACGTGTCTCTGTTTTAGATCGCAACTCGGGCGATCAAAATCCTTGCTTTAGCCTGTGGCGGTCTCCGAATTACCTGACCGGAAATGACCTATCCCGTGGGGTATGGATCACGTTTTCAGCATTGGGAAACGCACATCCCATTAAACACCTTGGAAAAGGGCTCGAAGGCGAACAGCTCGGCACGTTTCCGTATGGCTAGTGAATCAAAATCAAAATCTCGTGCCTCCTCAAGGAGCAGGATTTGGGAAAAAATATATTGGCGCACGCAACAGCTTAGACTTTGACAGCTGGCCGATCTCTGCTTTGTATTATCATTTTGTGGTTTATTCCTGTAAGAGAACACCTCAGTATGTTTTTGATGCAATAAAAGGGAGGCCCCCGTTTAAAATATTTGGCTTTAGTGAAGATTTACCTGCCTGCCTTGAGATTGTACGTATTGAGAATGAAACAAATAGTGGCATTTGTTTCAGTGATTGTCGTCTTAACTCGCTTCCTTAAAAGCCACACGACTTGTGTGAGTGTTTTTGTGGGTGATTTAACACCCTGAATTTATATGCTGTAACAGGATCTGTGGCTACAGTATGCCTTTTCTGTGGGCCAAACTTAATTATTATTCCTCTTGCACATGTATGCTAAAGAAAACCTGGATTAGATATTTACATGTAGATACAGTATGACTGTTCAAAATTATAAAACTAAGCATGCTAGTGTTGGTTCTTGTTCAAGAACAAGAATATTGAAAGTTTGGCATGTTGATGTCACCTGAAATCACATTTCCTGGCACTGTTGTCATGTCTTATACACAACTGTCAAAATGAATGAACTGAAATGCCAACTATCTATGAACCCAACAAGTGTGATACATGGTACCTGTACTGTAGTTGAAATTAGAATTTCATGTTGTGAGAATAATTTGGTTATAAGGATCAGAATAGCATGCATGCAATGTTGTACACAATGTTGCTGCAATAGCTGAATTAATTATAAACTTCTAGACTGCAAAGAACCGCAACACTGCATGCAACAATCACATCATGATATCTGATACAATCAGTCAAGATGCTGTCGAGAATGTCACGCATGTGCATTTAATCCTGTATATTCTGTTTCCTAGCCAAGGGTACATTTTTTTGGATGCAAGTGTAGTAAATTGAAGCCTGGCAAGGGTAGTACTTGTTCTGCTGTGAACATAACATCATAGTCTACTATGTACTTTTATTAAAAGACTTGCATGCTAGAAATAACATTACAATATACACAGGAGGTGACCTGGCCCAATACTATAGATAATGGGGTAGCAACCTGTAATCACAATGTTATGTTTAAGCAGGACAGTCTAAGACAACTATGGCAACATTATGATAATATTATTGCATGTGTGTGAAATGGAAGCCTAAGTTTTCCTGTGCGAGATTTAGATTTTCTAACTTCGCATCTTCAGTGCAAAGTGTACTCTCGCTAAGACCCAGCAAATTTGTTGTGTGCCTAACTTTGTGGTGGATCACATGCCTTTCCCCCACCGATTGAGCAACAGTTTATCAACTGTCAACATTAGAATGATCAATGCGCCTTTAACACATTTACTCCCAAGTTCAAAATACAGTATGAGGGGAATAGTGAGAACTGATAGTTCTCTAGTTAGACTAGCTGTAAAAAACCAAGTTCTTCAATACTGTGTGATGTATCTCTATAGTGAGAGATTGAAGGAGAAATTTGAGGTTGGGAGTGAAAGAGTCAAGGTCTTGATAAAGGTTCGTGCGTTCCTCAAAAATATCAGAAAACAATCATTGTAGCATTGCTATATACATGTACAATATATCATTGTAAAGGTCTGGGGCTGAAGAATGCAGATTTGGTATTACATTTTTCATACACATTAAAGGTAGAGTGAGATTTAGATCATGGATTGATGAAGGATTTTCGTGAAAAACCAGGTCTTTTGGGAAGCAAAACTTTCGAGTGTTTTGGTCAATATTGCTCAAATGTTTGTGAGCTGTAGATAACATATTCTTCTTCAATACTGTGTCAGAGATTTTTGTTTTTTTTTTGTTTCGTTCATTTTTTATTAAATAGTTTTTATAAAAAATGGGCCCTGAAACACTCCCGCCACTTTAAATGAGAATAGAAGCCTTAATATATATTGAAAGTTTGGCATGTTGATGTCACCTGAAATCACATTTCCTGGCACTGTTGTCATGTCTTATACACAACTGTCAAAATGAATGAACTGAAATGCCAACTATCTATGAACCCAACAAGTGTGATACATGGTACCTGTACTGTAGTTGAATTTAGAATTTCACGTTGTGAGAATAATTTGGTTATAAGGATCAGAATAGCATGCATGCAATGTTGTACACAATGTTGCTGCAATAGTTGAATTAATTATAAACTTCTAGACTGCAAAGAACCGCAACACTGCATGCAACAATCACATCATGATATCTGATACAATCAGTCAAGATACTGTCAAGAATGTCACGCATGTGCATTTAATCCTGTATATTCTGTTTCCTAGCCAAGGGTACATTTTTTTGGATGCAAGTGTAGTAAATTGAAGCCTGGCAAGGGTAGTACCTGTTCTGCTATGAACATAACATCATAGTCTACTATGTACTTTTATTAAAAGACTTGCATGCTAGAAATAACATTACAATATACACAGGAGGTGACCTGGCCCAATACTATAGATAATGGGGTAGCAACCTGTAATCACAATGTTATGTTTAAGCAGGACAATCTAAGACAACTGTGGCAACATTATGATAATATTATTGCATGTGTGTGAAATGGAAGCCTAAGTTTTCCTGTGCGAGATTTAGATTTTCTAACTTCGCATCTTCAGTGCAAAGTGTACTCTCGCTAAGACCCAGCAAATTTGTTGTGTGCCTAACTTTGTGGTGGATCACATGCCTTTCCCCCACCGATTGAGCAACAGTTTATCAACTGTCAACATTAGAATGATCAATGCGCCTTTAACACATTTACTCCCAAGTTCAAAATACAGTATGAGGGGAATAGTGAGAACTGATAGTTCTCTAGTTAGACTAGCTGTAAAAAACCAAGTTCTTCAATACTGTGTGATGTATCTCTATAGTGAGAGATTGAAGGAGAAATTTGAGGTTGGGAGTGAAAGAGTCAAGGTCTTGATAAAGGTTCGTGCGTTCCTCAAAAATATCAGAAAACAATCATTGTAGCATTGCTATATACATGTACAATATATCATTGTAAAGGTCTGGGGCTGAAGAATGCAGATTTGGTATTACATTTTTCATACACATTAAAGGTAGAGTGAGATTTAGATCATGGATTGATGAAGGATTTTCGTGAAAAACCAGGTCTTTTGGGAAGCAAAACTTTCGAGTGTTTTGGTCAATATTGCTCAAATGTTTGTGAGCTGTAGACAACATATTCTTCTTCAATACTGTGTCGGCGATTTTTGTGTTTTTTTTTTTTGTTTCGTTCATTTTTTATTAAATAGTTTTTATAAAAAATGGGCCCTGAAACACTCCCGCCACTTTAAATGAGAATAAAAGCCTTAAAACGAAACGGATCAAAATTCACCGACATGGTATCTTAGTCAACTTCAAAAAGTTGTCTTAGCATTTTCGACTAAAGCTGACAGAAGTTTTCTTTCCATTTCTGAAACAATCAAGTTTCAAATTAACCTCAATCGTACTTTACCTTCAATGTGCCTGAAAACAATAACACCAGATCTGTAATCTGCTGCCAAGACCTTCACAACGATGTATAATACATGTATCTTCGTTAAATTGTAATGCAACAATGATTTTTTCCCAAAAGGGGCACGCGAACCTTTATCGAGACCTCAAGGCTGTTAACTCACTTCCGGAGAGGGGTAGGGTGGAGGTACACTTGAAGAAGAAGAATAACGGCTGCCTTTGTTAATAACACGACAAGCCTTCTTGCTGATCTGTTCAGGAAGCTTCAGTGCGATCTGTTTTCAAATAATCCAGAAATTGTGTAGAGAATGTACAAGCTTGCTGAACAAGATTACATGGAGATTGTTTGACTGCTACACTGAAAGGGTCAAACTTCGGGAAGATTTAGATGGCTTCCAATATGCTTCAGATATGGAGCCAGTGGCAGGTGGGAAATATGGAATATGATTCACAATTTCAGATGTGCTCGGTATTATAAGCTCATTTATTACATAACTTCATTTTTTCGAGTGCAAATAGAGGCCAAAATGAGTGCAAAGATGGGAGTGTATTGCACTTGTCAAGACCTAGATCAACTGGGTCATTAGCTTACATGATCAATTTTTGCAAGCAAAGTTTACGAACATGTCACTTGTTTATTCATTTTGCATGCGGATAGAAACGTTTGCCCAGATTTGTTTGTTGTATAATAAACAATTTGAAGCAGGCTCAAAAAAATAAAACTGACTCATAAAATAACTCTGCTGCATTGCACTCCTTCCCATGTAATAACCTCTCTTTATAGCTCTCCTGGTGTTACTGTTGTTTGCAGGTGAGAAGTTCTCTTGCTCGCAAACAACAGCAACACCAAGAGAGTTGATTTTGAGAGCCATAATCACTGCACCATGGGTGTGTCCACAAGAAGTTTGATAAAATTTGGCAATGTTTATATAACAGCAAGTTGGCAAGTTGCAAAAACTGAAATGCTTTAGAGCTGTTTTCGGAACCAAAACCAAAGTAATCACACAGGCCAATCACAGAGACTGAGAGAAAACAGTTCAGCCAATTGGAAGCCAAAGTAATTTACATTTGGTCTTGCGTTTGGTTTACTTTCCAATCAGCAGTGCGAGTACATGCCGTCGCTTGCGTGAGAAGTGTTTGGTTTTGGTTTTGGTTTTGTCTCTGATTGGCTGAGCATGCTGACAAACTTGTGTGGACCAATCCGAAATCGAAGCAAACGCAAAACCAAAGCAATCACACAATTACTTTCGACAGTCATCCGAAAACCGCTCTATAAAATGTACAGTCTTATGTTTAACATGTAGTTGTATACTGTATGAAATAGAACAAGTCTTATTTTTACCATAACTCACTAGTTCCTCACTCTCTAATTGGTCAATTTACTGTGGTAAATGAGAGTCCAGACAGCACCACTAATGCCACTAATACAATGAAACTTTCTTGTCTATTTTTAAATATTGTGGTAAAAAAATTCCACAGGTTTGCCATGGTGTGGACTCTTATTTACTATGATTTACATCAGCACATGGTCAAAATGTTGTGAATCACGAGGGACTTTGCCGAGTGAGTCCACAAGAATGCATGTGGTGAAGTAAATTGTAATAAATAAGAGTCCACACCATGGCAAACCAGTGGACATTTGTTAAAGTTTTGTGTATGTAATGTATCAAGCATGTTGTATGTCAATACATGTCATGCTAACTGTATATTTGACTTATATATATTACTTATAAGACTTGTTCTACTGTACATTTTATAAAGCATTTCAGTTTTTGCAACTTGCCACCTTGCTGTTATATAAACATTGTCAAATTTTATCAAGAATTAGTGACATAATCAGCTCCTAATAACTCGCCCTGGGCATCTGTACAGTAGCTTACCCCAATAACACGGCAAATAGCAAATGGCCAACTTCAATTTTCATTTTTCATTTCTCCAGAAATATAATTTGTCATAAAGTGCTATAGCATGCTTGTATGAAAGTGGATGAAATGATGAATATTGACCTGACATTTTGTTTTATTGTGGTGAGTTTATTGCAAATTCACATCAAGCGGCTGTGTGATGTCTGCTTTAGGACATGTCCATGTGTGGCTAGAGTGACATACACATGTAATGCACAGCATACTGTACTATGTGTAGTTTTTATATTGTTATACAGATACCTCACCTTTTCTGCATGTAGTCAAGGCAGCCCCTAGACATTTATTGAAAGCTGATGTATCAACAGTACAGTTTATGTCAGAGAATTCTTGTTGATGGATGATTTTGGCTTCACGAGCAAGTCCTCTTGAGTTTTATTCCTACATGTTTTTCACCCATACAGTTTGTTCACAATGGAACAGGTCCAATGCAAAAATAGAAATATGTACAGTCAGTATATCAAACTAGAGAACTTAGCATAACTGATTCAGTTTATGACTGATGTTGAGCAGTTTCTTGAATTTAATAGCTTGATGAACATTGGTATTAGTCTGTCGTAGGTTTGAATGAGAAATTGCATGAGGGATATTACAAAACAGTGTACATATCCCTGCAGATTTTTTCCTGCCCAAATGTCTTCCAAACATTTCCTTTTTTTTCCCCAACTCCATGTCATCTCTTTGTAAGATACAGTTTTTGACATGGAATCCACTTGCACCTGGTGCTTGGTGCCTGACACTCCTGCCATTAATATTAGCTTAGCCTTTACTTTTATTTTTGTCTTTTGTATATTTTATTGGCTTAGGCAACTTTAGTTTCTCTTATTTAGTTGATTACATGATATTTTATTTTATAAGGCAAGCACCCAACATGTGTTTTTGTGTCCTGTTCCTGCCTTGCCTGATTGGGTCGCTTCCATTTTTAATCTTTACTTTGCTTCTGTTTTTTTTTTTTTTTTTTTTTTTTTTTCTCCTTTGTTATTATTCATCTGTATTGTACAGCTTCTTGTTTTCATAGGCACCCAGTAAAATCTAAAAAAGGGGCGAGATGTGTACTATAGAATGCAATAGAAGTTTGCCTTAAACACAATGCCTCACAAGAAAAGATTGCAATATTGGACACTGTACTATTTTTATATTGTAAATTATAAAGTAGCATATGATACTACGTGCATTCATAAGTAAGTATAAAGACATGGTTTTAGTTCTTACAGGTGTTAACATTCAGTTATTTTATAAAATAAATATACAGTTCATGCATTGCCATGTCTTTGTACTGTTATATAAACACTTGAGTTGTTGTGAGAACACTGTCTTGAAAAAGATCAAAATCACTTGCCGAAGCAGCTCGTGATCTTGAACTTTTTCTCATACTGTATTCTCACAACATTCCGTGTGTTTATAGAAGAGTACAAAGACAAGGAAACGTGTGTTATATTGCTCGGTTATCAACTACCAGTATTAACTATTACTGTAAAGTCACTCTTATTACAATAGCAAGGAATTTGTACTGTGAAAGTACAATACAGTATGTAGAAGTTAGAGCTAGTTTTCTCTGTGAAATGGAGTATTTAAACTAAAAAGCAATTTGTAGCAGAATAAGAAGCACTATGCTCTGTAAAATGTTTGAGTTTCCTTCTTTGATTGTGTAAAATAATCATGTATGATAACATTCAAGGAGTCTGAAGAAAGATTGTAGGTTTTGTTTGCTTTCTTAGTTGAAAATACATAATACTGTGCAAGACATTTGTAGGAATGGTCACTTTCCTGTTTCTTAGACAGTTTGTAAGTTGCATTCTAGTGTTACTGTGAAAGATGACTTCTTGGAAGTGGTGAATATTAACTCAAATTTGTGAGGAAATTGTCTTGTTACAAGATTTTTTTCTCTGTATCACCACAAATACTCAGATATTAAAATCTTTTTTTGTTTTTTTAGGAGGCATGGGTGGGAGACCGAGGAGACGAAGAGGAGAAGATTTATTTCATCCACTAAGGTAAGTTAACCCTTTCACTCCCAAGTTCAAAATACAGATTCTCCCAACCTTCAAGAAGAAAATGTGTGATTGATGTAGTGAGACTTGATAATTTAATCAGCATTTGAACATGCTATCAAAAGCCAAATTCTCTTTATTGCTATGATATATCTCTGGTGAAAAAATTGAAGAAGAAAATTGAAGTTGATCACTCTAGGGAGTAAAAGGGTCAGGTTCATCAATCTGTATTTTACAAATTTATGAACGAGAGCTTTTTACTGTTTAATGCACTTGTAAATCCTGTATGTCCTGTAGAGTAACCCTTGAGGATCTGTATAATGGCAAGTCCACCAAACTTCAGCTGAGCAAAAATGTAATTTGTGGAACATGTAAGGGGTGAGTACTATAAGTTGCATTCTTTCACTTTGTGCAGAGCATTTAGTCTTTGTTTAGACTATATCAATAAATTACTATAAAGGCCACTTGTTGCTCATGCGCAGCGTCAAGTTTGTTTTTCTTGTTGGGGTTGAGAATCAGCACATGATGTTTGGTCAACGAAGTCAAGTCATTTGTGACATGTACAGTACTGTAAATATATAACAAGAACATATTTTTCACACTAAAAATGTTCAACAAAAAATATTCTGTGATTTAAGAATTCCTAAACTGCTTTTTTCACCTAGTTTAAATGGAGCAATTTCTCCAGCTTGTCCACCATCATACTCATCAGCTTTCCATTGAAATTGTTCAATAAAAAATATTCTGTGATCTAAATATTCCTAAAATGAATTTTTTACCTAGTTTAAAAGGAGCAATTCCTCCAGCTTGTCCACGATTATACTCATCAGCTTTCCATCTCCCTTAGTGGAGCAACATACATGTACCCCTTTGCTGGGGCTGGTCAGGAAGGCAACCAAAAACCGTCACATCTTCCCTTATGCTCCTTGACTATTCTTGATGTTACTCATGCATGATCATCTTACAGAGTCAAATTGAAAATCGAAATATATCACAGAAATAGTGCTTCTTTTTCTGGTGCAGACTTCTTGCATTTATTTCTCGAATTTACAGCAGAAGACCTCTTAAGTGTATTACCTATTATACAGTAACAATAACCATAGATATATTTGTACTTGTGATGTTGCAGTGCTGGGGGGAAGCCAGGAGCAGTACGCCCCTGTAATTCATGCAAGGGTCGAGGTGTCAAGGTGTCTGTTCGACAGATTGGCCCAGGAATGGTGCAACAAATGCAGTCCATGTGCAATGACTGCCACGGTGAAGGTTAGAAAAGTTCTAGTGCTACATAAATGACCGCAGCTTGTGTGAACAACAGCACACATTTTGAAGTGGACTCACATATTAAATAATGTTTTTGTTTTTGTTTTTTATATATTTATTTAAACAATATTTGAGCGTTACATTTGCTCCAGGAGCTAAAGCTCATCGAGGGAGCTTATGTAAATTTAATACATGCAACGTTATATCAGACACAAAATAGAAACGGAATTTTCGGACAAAAAATAAATAAATAAATAAATAAAATTATAATAATAAAGCAAATTACCATTAAATGCTAAGATGTAAATCGTGCAGACTGCATGATATAAGATTGAACTGTTTTTGTGGTTCATAGGAGAAACAGTGAACCCCAAAGATAGATGTAAAAAATGCCAAGGAAAGAAAGTACTGAAAGAGAGCAAGATACTGGAGGTAACATGTTACTATAGTAGTCTACCATACTCTAATGTAACATCAGTACATAGAGGGTTTAGCTGTACAGTACATTTTTCTATTGAAAAGTCCTTGAAATCCCTTGAGAAGTCCATAAACTTTGTAGAATTTTTGTTAGAAAAGAGAGTACAGCAATACCATTACTTCCTGGTATACGTTACCGAAACATCAGTGCATTATAAGACAGTTGAACTGTGATCACCCTTTGCATGTGACTGCAGTCTACAGGAACTTTCTAGGCCACATGTAGCCCACACTGGGCAATCTCCTGAAAGTATGGTCCAAAAGAGTAATTGTTTCATCTCGAGTCTCGCATGTACTGAAGGTGCAAAGTTTTTATTTATTTATTTATTTATTTATTATTATTATTATTATTATTATTATTATTATTATTATTATTATTATTATTATTATTTACTAACATACATACATATTGACATACTTGCTTACAGATTTACTACATACCTACATAGTTACTATATATTTTTTATATTTAAATTTGTTTCTTATGAGAGCGAAAAGGCTCTCATAACAATCTTTGTATAATAATACTTGCAAAACAAGGACTTCGCACAAAACATTTCACATTGATTGAAACTCCAGTGACAGACATTGACGCTCAATAACTCAGAGGATAAATTCCTCTTGAGAGAGGTACGTAGTATTACAAAAGTACAGCAGGCGCAAACTAAATCTAGTGTGCAGGTAGAAAAGCTAGGAACAGTCTAAAAGTCGCAATTTGAAAGCGTGGTCCATTTATTTTTGTAAGTTTCGTAGGCATTATTTCTGACGGCGATTTCTTTTTCTGATTGAATCTTGTTTTGAAGTAGTGCGAGGAAAACGTTTATGTTCAATAGTTCAGACCTGATTCGCGCAAGGTGTATGTAATATTTCGCTATCAGCAGGAAGTGGTTAAACGCGTAATAGTGTGGGTATTCTGGCTTGTAGCCGTAAAGTATTTCATGTCGGTTTGAGTTCATGTTCTCCAATCGCTTTCTGTTCCAGTGAAGGTGCAAAGTTAGTGAGGGGATGGGGCCAGGGGCACTGTCATCAATTTCACACTTTCAGCATGTGAGGCAACCATGTATCTGACAGAGGTTGTAGTATTTGGGGGGGGAGGGGAGGGGGGAGGTTATTTAGTGTGGGTTAAATGATTATTGAGTCTTACAGCTATGTCCTAGAAAACCTCTTTAAAAGCCCATAAATTTGCTAAGGCTGCACAAACCGGGACACTTGCTGCAGTTAACTTTTAACTTGTGTGCATTTTTGGCTTTCAGGTCCATGTTGACAAGGGCATGAATGATGGACAGAAGATCACGTTTAGAGGGGAAGGAGATCAAGAGGTAAGACATGTTAACTATTGACAAAATCATTCACTCCATTTTGGGAAATCTTGAAATTATTTCTAAAATAGCTGGAGTTAAGATCTGTCCTTCCACAGTATTTTTGGTTCCACTGCACTTTCAGCACAAATGATAGATTGGCTTTCAGATGAGCACACGTCCAATCAGAAGGCTGTAAGAAACAACTTTAACCAATCAGAAACCAAAGCAATCACAGAGCCAATCAATGAGGCGAGCAAAAAACACGTGCGACCAACAATAGAAGTACGACCAAAACCAAAACCAAAGTAATCACACAGGCCAATCACAGAGACTGAGAGAAAACAGTTCAGCCAATTGGAAGCCAAAGTAATTTGCGTTTGATCTTGCGTTTGGTTTTACTTTCCAGTCAGCAGTGCGAGTACACGCCATCGCTTGCGTGAGAAGTGTTTGGTTTTGGTTTTGGTTTTGTTGCTGATTGGCTGAGCATGCTGACAAACTCGTGTGGACCAATCCGAAAGCGAAGCAAACGCAACACCAAAGCAATCACACAATTACTTTCGACAGTCATCCGAAAACCGCTCTATTTGTATACAGCCTTACATTTAAGAAGATACCAATCAGCAACAGGAAATTGCATTGCCATTTGCTTGCCTGATTGTGATCAAAAGATCACAGTTATGCAGGTGCCAATTTAATAAACGTTTACATGTGTAACTATTTTACACGTTGGACCATTACTCAAACACCCCTAAATGGACTCTAATCTGACAAAAATCCACAAAATGTTACAGAGAATGTCTCATATGGATAGCTGCAACAGTACTTGGACATGGCATTGGATTAAAGTGAATTTTAACGTGTGAGATCCATGATTTGGTCCAACTTGTAAAATACACGTGTAAATGTTTATTGAATTCGCCAGGTTTTGCTCGATTCGCGAGGTTTTGTAATCACTTTGCCTTCCCTACTTCCCTCTGTTGTCAACAATGGATTTCCAAATAAAGCAGTTGCAGTTTTCCAAAGTTGGTCATGATCAAGGTCGCGTTAACACTGGTGTGTCGTAATAACGCAATTCAAAAACAACAAGTCGTCGTAGTTGTTGCGAAATTAATTGCCAGTCGATCTCTTACATTTCAGGGCCCGGTTTTTCGAAAGCCGATTAAGCTAATCCAGGATTAACGAAATTCTTTCTCTCGATCTCTCTGCCAATAAGCTGCAGGGTTTTGTTCCAGCTTAAAAACGCATAAAGGAAGTTGTTGTGGACCAAACCTTCACATTTGCAGGCATATAAATGACATGAAAGTTTAGACCTAATCCAGGATTAGTCTAATCGTGCTTTGAAAAACCGGGCCCAGAACCATTATCACCGAGGTTTTGGTAAATTAGGTCAAAGCTTAAAAACCCGTAACAGCCCGGAGCGACTTCAGTTTGTCGAAATATTGCTATCGCTTGATTGCATTTGCTTTGCTTTGCTTAATTTTCGCCAGCAATGAAAAATACTGTACGCAAGTGGAAGAAGAAGAAATCGAAAATGAATTTGACCAAAACCGCAAGTAATGTCAACAAGTGTATCAGATTTCACTTATTCAACTTGAAACTCAGCCAAAAGAAGTAAAGCGTGTTTTCTTTACGCACGTATTAGTTAGGATGCAGCCCAGGCTGGAGGATCATAGCCTCTGACGAAAATGTAGATGTCGAAGATAATCTGTGCATGATATGAGTAATGAAGTCACGAACAGAGGTTTTTTTTTTTCGACTCTGACGGTTTCGTTACGGTTCAAAGATTCGGCGGTCAGAATGTAAATTCTCCCATTCGATTGCCACGCTAAGTATTATAATTTTCACCTTCTGCCGCCTTGTGTGAGGGGGTTTTCAAAACTGAGACTAAATCAAATACGCGGTTCAGGGAAAGTGGAGGCCCGCGGAACCCATACCTAAAATTGAGCAAATTTTACAATGTGGCCTTTAGCCAGTTCTATTATAAAATACCTACTCTCACAGAAAGTACTTTTTACAAATTTGCGAGCTTACAGCTGCCTTGCTGCTTTGATTACTTGTTTGGCCTAGAATGCTGCCAAACTTGTTTGGACCATTCTGAAACTTGGACCACTTGGACTACTCTGTTCATGTTCTAGGCTTGTAGACTCACTCCCCATGCCTCGATAGAGTTCTACTGTGAAATATTTCTATAAGAAGTTATGACATGCGTGTATGGCGTTTGACATGTGTGTTGGATTTCACAGCCCAACGTGGATCCCGGTGACGTAATTCTGGTCCTACAACAGAAAGAGCATGACAACTTCACCCGGAGAGGAGCTGATCTCTTCATGAACAAAACCATCAGCTTAACGGAAGCGCTATGTGGCTTCCAGTTAGTCATTAAACATCTGGATGGCAGAGATCTGGTTGCAAAGTACCCCCCTGGACAAGTGATAGAGCCAGGTTAGTTGACTGTTGTGGTGTGGTCAGTAATTTGTACATGTAGTACCGTAATCTTCCGTAGATAAGCCCCAGCCCCCCCCCCCCTCCCCCCCTCATCCAGGCTAGTTGACTGTTGTGGTGTGGTGTGGTCAGTTGTAATGTAGTTGTACAAGTAGTTCCGTAACTTTCGGAAATAAGCCCCCCCCCCCCCCCCCCCCCTTCCTCCCCCAGGTTAGTTGACTGTTGTGGTGTGGTCAGTTGTAGTGTAATTGTACAAGTAGTACCGTAAACTTCCGTAGATAACCCCCCCCCTTCCCTCCTCTCCTCCCCCAGGCGCTAGTTGACTGTTGTGTATGGTCAGTTGTAATGTAGCTGTGCAAGTACTACCGTAAACTTCCGTAGATAACCCCCCCCCCCCCCCCCTTCCCTCCTCTCCTCCCCCAGGCGCTAGTTGACTGTTGTGTATGGTCAGTTGTAATGTAGCTGTGCAAGTACTACCGTAAACTTCCGTAGATAACCCCCCCCCCCCCCCCCCCCCTTCCCTCCTCTCCTCCCCCAGGCGCTAGTTGACTGTTGTGTATGGTCAGTTGTAATGTAGCTGTGCAAGTACTACCGTAAACTTCCGTAGATAACCCCCCCCCCCCCCCCCCCTTCCCTCCTCTCCTCCCCCAGGCGCTAGTTGACTGTTGTGTATGGTCAGTTGTAATGTAGCTGTGCAAGTACTACCGTAAACTTCCGTAGATAACCCACCCCTCGCAAAAATCCATCCGATGATTACCTCCATCCCCCTTCTAACCCAATGCCTTCCATCCGAATGAGTCAAATGGACTCGTACACACTGTATAGCCAACATTCACTATATGACTCTGCTTCTGTTGTCTTTCAGGATGTGTACGAGGTGTTGTTGGAGAGGGAATGCCAACCTACAGACGGCCGTTCGACAAGGGAAACCTTTACGTCAAGTTTAACATTCAGTTTCCAGAGAACAACTTCATTGAAGAAGACAAAATTACGGTAAGATTGCACTAATATAGGGCTTTTAAGTCGAGGACGACAACGGCAACGTCGGCGAAACAATACAACTGAAATTGCAGAGGAGAAAAGACGCACGTTAATCTATGAAATTGAGCTGATCTTTTGGTCATCGTGACCTGGCGTGCGACTTCAAACGCTTCTTGTTTAGGTCGTCAAGGCCGTTCTTCTTAGTAAGTGACGGTTAACGCAATAAAACCTCAGCGGAAACAAAACAAATTGAGCAACCCAAGAAGAGCCATAAGGAATACTTAGACACGTTTTTATTGCTTCCTTACGTTGCCATCGTCTCCCTAGTTTGCTTAACCCTTCCTCTCAGAAAACCCTGTGGTGATGAGTTTTCAGACACGTTGTCAATTTTGGGTCGTGTGGCCAGACAGGATCTGGTCACGTGACCCAAAATTCACCCCGTGTCTAAAAAATTTTCATTAATATTTCCTCTACTTGTTCTTTCATCTCCTCCGCTGTTTCTCTCTTTCCTTTTCTCCTCCTCTTTTCTTCCTAAGTCTTTGGAAAACTTACTACCCCCACGGGCTAAGGTGCCCCAAGTCACAGACGAGATGGAAGAAGTGGACTTGACAGAACTGGACTCGAGATATACTCAAGAGCACGGGAAAGAGTTGTATGAAGACGGCAGCGATGACGAGGGAGGCCACGGTCCCAAGGTGCAGTGCGCGCATCAGTGAGGAATTTCACAGAGAAAAGAGTTTCAATTGACAATCAGTTTGCGCATTACACGAGGAAGGGGAGAGTTTGTGCGAGATTCAAATAAGTACATGTAGTAATACACTTTGACTCGATTAATTCCGTCGTGCTATATTTTAGTCATGTTTACATGTATTTGGCAGGATTCCTTGTGTTTTCTTTTACTCTTGAATGTGCAGGCTTTTTTTTTTTTTTTTTTAATTCGGATGTCAGTATTTAAAATGACTCTATTGGTCTTTCATACTCCAGTTCTTGACATGCTAACTTTTGTCCTATCCTGGCGGCATAGAGATTGCCTTGTGACTACTGTAATGTGAAGTTCATTAATGCCACCGCGCCATGATCTATTCTTGTTCTCGAAGTAGAAAGCTGAGTATGTATCTCGGTTGGGAGGAATTCACCGGGGAATTACGTTTTTGACGTCATTTTAGTGAAACAATGATATCATTACCTTCAAAAATATGGAGTTTTACAAACATTGCGCGCAACAGCTCATTCAAAATCACGTGACATTTGATGGTCGCTGCCCAAAAAATATATGGACTCATATCGGAAGTGTCTCTGTTTTAAAACGAGGCCAAAGTGCAAAGCCTTTCACGTGAAAATTTGTTTTACTGTTCTCGTGTTCATTTTAGTGCAACTCAAACTCATTTTTATGTGAAAGGTTTTTGTACTGGGCATCGCTTTGGAAATTCGGGAACGGCTTGTTGCAAAATAGGTCAATTTTCTTCTGAAATTAGTTTAATTTGCACGAAAGTTAACTTGCAAGTGAAATTAATTTTCACAAGAAAGCCTTCGCACCAGGCCTCGCTCTGAAACAGATGTTGTGCAGTAACCGCTGACAAGCAAAGGTAGCAGGACCAAACATACATTTTTTTTGTGTTTATACTCCGGTCGCTTTAGCCACCAAGCGGAAATGCTCCTTGCTGAAGCAAGGGAGCCTTGTTTTCACTGTTACGGACTTTTGCGTTGTTAACTAGCCTGCGACTACGGCTACTTCACATGGTGACGCTCCTTGTGGCGCTGATGTGATGTGCGGCTTGCGCAGGCTGAGGCTGAGTATGCCTCGTTATCGTGTTGAATTCAGGACCTGGCAGTGGACACCATTTTCCCCAGAATTGCCCTGGTCGATGTTGCCGCAGAAATTGTACGTGCGTTGTTGAGTTTCCGAACAACTCGAAGGGTTCAGAGCAGTTTTCGATTGACTATCGAAAGTAATTAGCGATTTCATTAGTTTTGCTTTTTCTGCGCGTTTTGATTGGTATAAACAAGTTTGGCAGTGTCCTTGCTTAATCAGAAGCAAAACCTAAGTCTGAATGCGATCTGGTCTTGCAAGTGGCGGTGGCGTCTCTCGCATTGCTGGTAGACCATTCCTTCGAGGCGCAAGGGCAAAATCGCTCATATGAAAATTAGTTTTACTCGCATGTTCATTTTCATGCGCATAAAATCATTTTTCATGTGAAGGGTTTGATCAGGACTCAGAAACGGAGTCGAAGGAAACTTACAAACAAGGCTCGGAAATAGCTCGTTATTCTGTTTTTCAAAGTAAAGCGAATTGTAAATTAGTGTGATACCAGCTCTTAAGAGAACTAGATTAACTGCGTCGGCGTGGTGATAAAAACGCTTGTGTATCAACTGAAAGTTGATCGAGGTAATGGAACGCCGTAAGAGCAACAGTAGCAGACGTTTCGAGCGTTAGTTCTTCGTCATTCGCTCTGACGAAGGGCTAAAGCTCGAAACGTCAGCTGCTGTTACTCTAACGGCGTTCCATTACCTCGATCAACTTTCAGTTGATACACCAGCGAATTGTAAATTACTTTGGCTTCCGTTTCTCGCGGCCTGTGATTGGTTACTTTGTCTTTTTGACAGTCAATCGAAAACCACTGTGGTTTGGGTGGGATAGTCATTAATCATGTTTTGTTGTTGTTTTGTAGAATTTAGAGGAAGATCTTAGAGTAGTGGGGTGGGTGGATAGTTATCCGAGACTAGGTGTTCATTAGGCTACGTCTTCGAATATTCGGTCCGAATCGCGCATTATATGGAGGACGAAGTTGTGGTTGGAGTTTACACAAACCTGCAGACTTTTGCTTGATCTGAACATCAATCCGCGGGGGTGAGGGTGGGGGTAACCAAGCGTGTTTTGCAGAGACTGTCACGCAAGATGTTGTCTGTCCATCCTCGTTCCCAGGCTCTTCTCTAACTCTCCTCGCCATAGGGCCTGGGAACAAGCTGCCGCCCAGGACATCACCCTTTTCACTGTGAAGTGCTGTGAACTTAAACGGCTTCAGAGACAGCTTGAGAATGTGCTCCCGACCGGTTAGTTCATCGACAGGCGGGTTGCGTGACACGTTTTGAGACCAATAAAAGATTTCTATATGAACGGACATTTGCGTGCTAATCTTTATGCGAACACTGAAGCCCTTTTGAAATGCCATACATCTTCTGCACCGCACGCTGAACTCTTGGTTTGTAATCGATCCAAGGAGATTCAGAACACAAAGACATGTAACTCGCATGCATATGCAATTTTCAGAAAAGTTAACTTTAGGGAGAGCATGAACCATAATCCTCCAATCAAAGCTTTCTGTAAATCCAAGGGTTTAGGGTCAGATTTAGGGCTTAGCGCATTTTCATTCACCACCCTCACAATAGAAGCTGATGAGCCACCTTTTGTTCTGGCAAGTGTATCCCACATGGTCGCCATGAGGTAACATGAAAACCACTCACGTACACTATGCATACTATACTGTGTCGTCGAGGAGTACGTCAAACCGAAAAATCGATCAGCGACAATTTGGAACTATTCCTAACTCGTGTACCATGCATGCGTTAATCAGCATGACTCACAACTGGTACGTCGGCACTGACGGAAACGGGGCCACGGCCAGAGTCGTTTTGTTTGATTTCCGAAGAGCGTTCGACTTGATCGACTACAACATCCTGGTGCGGAAATTATCGACATACGATTTCCGGATGCGGATAGTGAGCTGGATCGTCAACTTCTTGATGGATGGAAGCAGCGAGTTAAACTAGCACAGGACTGCGGCTCTGAATGGCGCTCTGTGTCAGCCGGCATCCCCCAGGGGATCAAGCTGGCTCTTTTTGATCATGATTAATGATCTTGATACGACGGCTGACATGTGGAAGTACGTAGACGACACTTCGCTCTCAGAGATTTATGGAAGGGCTGAGAGAGCGACATCCAACATGTAGTGGACGATCTCTCGGGACAATCGAGAAGTGAGGGTTTTCAGTTGAATGAAACCAAATGCAAGGAGCTGAGCATAAGCTTTGCTAACAACAACCCCGACTTTGATCCCATAGTGCTAAACGGCAAGCCCTTAGAGATAGCGACCAATGCAAAAATACTAGGACTGAACATTAGAAGTGACCTAAAATGGAATACTCATGTATCTGAACTAGTTAGGAAGGCCTCCTCTCGGCTATACTTTCTGAGGCAACTCAAGAGATCGCAGGTTGCACGCAGGGAGCTGACTCTGTTCTATGTCACGTGTATTCGCTCCATCCTCGAATACGGCAGTCCAGATTTTTCCACCCCCCCCCCCCCCCCCCTCCCAAATTACCCCAGTGAGAACCTGGAGAGGTCACAAAAACGGGCGTTAAGAATCATCTATCCCGATATGCAGCAGAGCTCTAGAGGTGTAAGGACTTCCAACGTTCTTCGAAAGAAGGGAGTCAATTGCAGCCAAACTGTTTAATAAAGTCGTTACCAACCCTCAACACAGCCTGCCCAAACTCCTCGCTGTCAGAAAAACCAACAAGTTCTCACTGAGGAGCAAACAGGTCTTCGCACGCCCCCCGTGCAAGACCGACCGCTGCAGGAACAGTTTTTCTTAAGTCAAGTTTACAGCATGTAGAGTTTTTAAGGATTATATACTGTAGAACTTCATACTTTAAATAGCATTTACCTTTATATAATGTTTCTTACAAATGTTGGAAGTCTAATCGCAATTCAGCCTATGGCTGCAAGTATTTTAGTCAATAAAGCATCTATCTATCAATATACGCTTTTGTAGAGCCTCGCCAATAGACACAACGAAACAAACAAATATTAATATAGGTAATCATAGGAGTGCGGGTGCAATTAATGATTACCACCACTGGTGATGTTTGGAAATTGTACCAAAACATCATAAGTTAATTGCACAAGCATCTCATATAAAAAAAGTTTTTTAGGACTCAAAATTCAAACAAAAACTTGCTTTTGGACGCTGAAATATATTGCCGGATTAAGTCGTGGAAAAGTTTTGAAGGTACGGAAAACTAGGAAAGAGATTGGTTGCTATGGTAACATTAATTGCACTCAATGCCATTAGATTTTAAATTGCACACGCATTCCTGATCTCCCGCGAAATCACGTTAATATCTCACTTTAAAAAGGTTTTTTTCTTCTATATAACAGAGCTAGAAAGTGGTATCGTTTACACTCGAATTATTCGGCAAAAGTCCTTTAGCTCTAATAAATTATTATAAAAACGCTTTGTAACGGAGGTTTCCAAAGTAGCTACATGTTTCTAGCAAGTCAGTTTTTTGGGAAACAAAATGTATCCAAACTGTGTTTCTGGCAGGGCTCGAACCTGCGACCTTCCGCGTGTTAGGCGGACGTGATAACCACTACACTACAGAAACAACCGTTGTTTTTATCAAATGACATCCCGTTGCAATAGCCACTCACAATATAATTAGCTACTGCACAAAGAACTGTACCACAGTCTTATTCATGGCCTCCAAAAAGGAAAAAAAGAAATAAAGGAAAAAATTAGGAAAAAAAAACCATAACTGCATTTTACGGGGGTCCCGCTGGTATTCTATATTCTAATGTGTATGTGACTTACGGAAGAATCTAAAATATTTGCTAAAAAAGTAATCATGATAAAAAAAGAATTTCAACGAAAATTATTGTAACGGAGGTTTCCAAAGTGGCTACATGTTTCTAGCAAGTCAGATTTTTGGGAAACAAAATGTTGATGCTGACCAAGTAACGTCATTTCCGTGTAAAAGAATGTTTCTGGCAGGGCTCGAACCTGCGACCTTCCGCGTGTTAGGCGGACGTGATAACCACTACACTACAGAAACAACCGTTATATCCCAATAGCCACCCTACAATACAATTTGCTACTGTACAAAGAACGCCCCAAGTTCAATGTTGGGAAGTGAAAGCCTACCTGAATATATTATTTCACAATATCCGTCATCTGCTACATTAAGGTCGTGTTCTATTGGGACGAACCGTTTCAACCTTGACCGGTTTTGGTGGATGTGGTTGAAGTACCAATAGGACTCATTTCAACTGCTTTCGATTGAAAAACAAGTGAAAATACGGCCGTATACCTGGTACCATCGGTTTCAACCGGTTGCAAAAGTTGATCAACCTAACCAACTGAAAATGGCTCATTATCAAAAGAAAACGTAAAAGACCAAAAGCGGTTGGTCCTAATAGAACACGACCTAAATAGTGAGTTGAAATTGTGTACCTTCGTCGGTCTAGTGTTTTACATTTTGACTAGCCGAAAACAAATCAGCATCCTGTTAGAAAAAATCTTTTTCACCCGGCAGACAACTAAGAGGACTTGATCTATCACTTCTATTTAGCAGGCGCCGCGCAGGGGGGAGAATCTAAAGGGCTTTAGCCACTCCTCCTCCCCCCTCCCCTCCCCAACGTTTCCGCAGTATATAGTAGTTTTTGAAGGTGTAGGGGGAGGAAATTCGTTGATGACGGCAACGCAACGTCAGTTTGGAACTAAAAATCCAGAGCAAGACGATTATTTGACGTATATTTGGTACTGGACTCAGAAAGCATCCCTTCGCGAAAAAAGTGTCGTTCACATTTGAAACTTTGGACTCGAAGACCGATTATTTGTGTTCAATTTCACAAGATGGCCTTGCTCTCGTTTTCTGGTCTTCATTCAATCTTGCATTTGTCTGTTTGAAAGAGTCATTGCTGATAAAATATTGAGGTTCCACAAAAATTGTAAAAGAGCAAACTAAAGCTCAAGCTGCCATTTTCCATTCCCAATGGTCGGATATGTCCCAGAAAGTGTGCATGTCGACTGTTCTAGTTTTACTGATTGATCGAAAATAAAATTGATGCTGACCAAGTAACGTCGTTTCCGGTGTAAAACACATGTTTCTGGCAGGGCTCGAACCTGCGACCTTCCGCGTGTAAAGCGGACGTGATAAACCACTGAACTACAGAAACAACTTATATAAATAATTTAAAGTCAAAAAAACTAAGTGTTGCTCATACGATTAATAGTTTGCGCCGCGCCCGTGCACCTTCGTACAATTTTGAAACATCACGAGTGGTGCAAATCATTAGTTGCATGAGCAATTCATATGATTACTTGCTTGTGACTAAGTTCGTGACTAATGTCGCGGTTGACAACTATAACTGTCGTCAGATACAATCGTGGAAAGGTACAGAAAACGTGTAAGTTATTGGTTGGTCTACTGTAACGTTAATTGACCCTTTCATGTGACCTGAAAGGTGTGTGTCACGTGACCTGAAATGGGGACACGCCAAAATGACATATCAAAATAACAATAAAATGTTTTTTGCCAGACGTTTGCTCACTCATAGTGGTATTTCTGGGCGAATTATCTGATTGAGAGTGAAAAATATGGTAACACCGTGATATTTTACTGTTACTTAAAGACGCATGTTGGTGTGTTGTCCCATCTTAGGTCACGTGACACACTTACCAAAAGGGTGAATTGCACGTGCAAATAAACAATAAAATTACTTGCTCCCAGCCAATAACATTCCAGACATTTTCATAGTGAGATGATAACAAAACTACAACGTCCAATGAAAGGCTTTGTAACGAAAGATTGCCAAATTAGATGACTCCATGTTCTTCGCGAGGTAGATTACTCACTTCCTCTCGTGTGCGGCGGGCTTAATCTCTGATGGCAGCCAGTGAAATTATCTCTTACAGTATCTTCTTTTGTTCCTACTTAGGAATATGCAATTGTTGCTTTGTCTGAAAAAGTGAAAGTTTTCGCTCGTGACGAAGCTAGCGATTGTTATTAAGTTCAGTTTTGTCTTCGCGTCATGCAACGTGCAGACACTGATTGTGTCATTGGAGTTAATACAGTTTAGCCCTACTTCTACAGCAGTCAGAAATTGCCTGAAGGCATGCAAATAAAACATTAAATACGCCAGATTCTCCGCAAAAGACACATACGTAACTTAGAAAAGGTTCAGTTTGTTGAGGAAAAAATTATCCGAAGATTTGTTTCTGGCAGGGCTCGAACCTGCGACCTTCCGCGTGTTAGGCGGACGTGATAACCACTACACTACAGAAACAACCGTTATACAGTGATACCAAATGAAATTACTGTGGCTCTAAAGGGCCATCTGCTTTCTTTGAAAGAAAGTTCCTACCTGAATTACGTCACTGTACACAATTCACCTGAATAGACATAATTCGAATAGGAACTTCCTGATGAAAAAATATACTTCAATCTTGAGCTGGACTCTTTAAGAATACTCAGCTTCTTTCCCATCTACAGACTAAGCTTCCGCCATCTTGGAGCCCATGCATGGCTTGGAGCCCACCTCGCAGTCCAGAGGTAGATTCATCGCGCAATAAAGAGCGATGTAAATTTGTGGTTTGTAAAGGTCCTTCAGAGCACTATCAGAGCCACCGTAGATACCCCATTGCGTGAGCCATCCCACAATAAAACTAGCGACTGCACAAAGAACTCCCCAAGTCAATGTTGGGGAGTGAAACCCTGTATCAATATACTATTCCACAACATCCGTCGTTAGCTACATTAAATGGTGAGTTGGAATTGCGTCCCTCAGTCGGTCTATTTTTTACATTTTGACCAGCCGAAAATAGATCAGCATCTTGTTAAAAACAACCTATGTGATAAAATTTGTTTTCATGCGGTAGACGACAAAGTGAAAAGCACCGCACAGCGGAGGGGTTGAGATGCTTTAATCCTTCCCCTCCTTGCTCGCTATTTTGCATCTTAGCCGCAATCTTATTTATTTATTTATCTACCTATCTATCTATTTATTTATTTATTTATTTATTTATTTATTTTAAGAGTCACTGTTGATAAATGATCAAAGTTTTACAAAAAGAACTAAAGGAGCAAAGGAAACCGCCATTTTCCATTCCTAATCACTGGACTTGTTTTGGTTCTGGCTTCTGATCGAAAAAAGTTCATGTTGACCAAGTACCGTCGTTACTGCGCAAAAAACTTTCTGAGCCTGTTTCTGGCAGGGCTCGAACCTGCGACCTTCCGCGTGTGAGGCGGACGTGATAACCACTACACTACAGAAACAACTTGTTATGACTTATTAAAAAATCCATGTTTCACCGTCTTTACACCATGAATATTATAAAAAATGATTTATAAACTGGCTAGTAACAAGTTTGGTGTGTAAATGACTGGAATCAAAAAGAAAGCAGAGCTTGTAGTCATGGATCCCATTGGTTGAAAAAAATATATATTTATTATATAGATATCGATAACATAGCAAGATTTCTCCAGTTCTAAAAATTGGTATTTTCATCGCGCGCGATATTTTCTCACGTGCGGGATAATGGATGTTAGTATATACCACACAAGTGAATAGTGCTTTTCGCGCGCTCTGATTGGCTCCTCAATCTCGGAATATCAAGTACTATCCACCTTCCGGCGGCTTCCGGTAAAACATAATGGCGCGCGAACCCAATTTTTGCCCACTTTTGTCAGAAATGAAATAGCTATTTGGGAGTTGGCTATTGAACTTGTGTGGTATATACTAAAACAATCATTCGTCAAAGTGGAGGTGAATAGCGGTGGATATTTACCTCGCCGAAACGGCTCGGTAAATATCCACCGCTATTCACCTCCACTTTGGCGAATAATTGTTAAATATGTTCATTGTGCGCGCGATTTTTGAAGACAGCAAGTTCTGACAGAAAATAAAGGCTGTGAAATATGTCTTTGTTCTGTATATTTAATTGATATCTATATAATAAACAGAACATATTACATGGCCACTTGGAGATACGAATTTTGATGAGAACTTTGATGAGAAATTGTCTATCATTACTATTTAGCAGGCACCGCGCATGGGGAGGTCTGAGAGGCTTTAGCCACCCCTCCCCCCTCTCCCAACGTTTTCACAGTAAAATTATAGTGGCTGATTTTGACGCTGTAGGGGGTGTAAACTCGTTGATGACGGCAACGCAACGTCAGTTTGGAACTAAACGACCAGAGCAAGACGATTATTTGACGTTTATTTGGTACTGGACTCAGAAAGTTTCCCTTGGAGAAAAGAGTGCCGCTCACACTTGAAACTTTGGACTCGAAGATCGATTACTTGTGCCGGTTAGATTTCACAAGATGGCCTTGGCTCGTTTTCGGGTCTTCATTGCAATCTTGTCTATTCGAAAGAGTCATTGCTGATAAAATATTGAGATTCCACAAAACTTGTGAAAGAGCAAACTAAAGCTCAAGCTGCCATTTTCCAGTCCCAATCGTCGGACATGTCCCAAGCAAGTGTAAACGTCGACTGTTCTAGTTTTACTGTTTTACTGATTGATCGAAAAAAAAGTTGATGCCGACCAAGTAACGAAGTTTCCGTGTAAAATGCATGTTTCTGGCAGGGCTCGAACCTGCGACCTTCCGCGTGTAAAGCGGACGTGATAACCACTACACTACAGAAACAACTCATACATTACATCTGTTAACAGGTGATGTTAAAAAATCATGCCATCGGCACTTGGTACAATTTTAAACATCACGAGTGGTGCAAATCATTAATGGCACGAGCAACTCATATGATTATTTGTTTATCGTGTGACTATAAAAAGTTCGTTACTCAAAATTCAAAGAAAAACTTATTTTCGGACACTGAAATCTAATTCTTGTCAAATTAAGTCGTTGAAAAGCTTTTAAAAGTACAGAAAACAAAAAAAAATTAATTGTTACGGTTACATTTGAACTAAATGCACTTAATGCTATTACATTTTTATTTACATTTACAATTACATTTTAATTGCACACGCGCTCTACGCGTTCCTCATTTCCCGCGAAATCACATCAATATCCCGCTTTAAAAAGTTTTAACTTTTAACTCTTAAAAGGTTTTAAGTTTTAACTAGATTATTATGTTTTTCTTCTTTATGACAGAGCTAGAAAAGTGTATCGTTTGCACTCTAATTATTCGACAAGAGTCCTTCAGCTCAAATAAATACCCCCCACCCCACTACCTGAGAGCTTCGCTCTTCGAGTGACTGAGGCCCGTGTACTGATCGCGTCGGCCGTTTGTGCAGGCTATTTTACTGTTCCGAAGGACCGTCTGGTCTCTATGATTTGAGCTACGAAGATATTTTAATAGCTGTTTCGCAATATCTGTAAAAAGATATTGCAAAGAAGTGATCGTTTTATACAGGAGCAAAGACATTAAAAAGAGCCATTGGGACAAATTGAAAAGGGTGTCCGAGCTCGCTTGATAGAGGTGACCGCTTAATAGAGGTCACGTTTACAGTAATTAAGTGGAGCAATTGCCGGGATTTCGACAACTGACCGCCTAAATAGAGGGTGAATGCTCTTATTTGACTTTTTTACACCTAGTAAAACACTAGCAGCTTCAATAAATTGACAGATCAAAGAAAAGTAACCCTAATAATAGTATGCAGAACTTTGACTGAGTTAATGGAAAAAATGTTTTTAAAACTCTCTAAGTATAGTGTCTCCTAACTAAAGACTATCTAATATTAAAAGCCCTGGTTACATCAAAGCAAGAACTTTCACACGGTCTTGGTGATTCATGGACTTTAAAAAGAAAGAAAGAAAGAAATTAAGAAAGAGAAAAAAATCGATTACCGTAATTTACGGGTTGACGAAGGATGCGAGTCAAAAAGTTGCGAGTTGCGAGTTGCAAGTTAATTTACAAAAACTTGAAAATTTTAGTTATAAATTATTCTGACAAATGAGCAATGAAATAACATAACTCGCCAACTGTTGAAACTGGAATGTAAAGTTAAACTCCGCCTGATGCGATAAATATGAAAAATGTTATTAATTAAGTTTGAGACATATGTCGTGTCGGAGGTTGAACTCACAACTTTTTGACTTGCATTTTATCTGTTCGCGTAATTTACGGGGTCCCACTGGTATTCTATATTCTTATGTGCATGTGACTTAGGATGAATCTGAAAATATTTGCTAATAAATAACTAAAAAAAGAATTTAAACAAAAACAACTTGTCACCGAAAAACGCTTCATAACGGAGGTTTCCAAAGTGGCTGCATGCTTCTAGCAAGTCTTTTTTTTTTTTGGTGGGGGGGGGGGGGGGGGGGGGGGGGGGGACAAAATTTATCCAAAGCTTTGTTTCTTTGCATCTGTCCACAGGGGATGTTTGAAAACTATACCATAGGGCCCTGCAACTTGGTGCAATTTTCAAACATCTGCACGTGTGGTGCAAATCATTAGTTGCATGAGCAACTCATACAATTGTCTGTTTATCATGCGGCTATAAAAAGGTTCATGGCTCAAAGCTTTTAAAAAACACTTGTTTTCGGACACTGAAATCTAACTTTTGTTGGATAAAGTCGTAGAAAAGCTTTTGAAATACAGAAAACTTTAAAAAATGGTTGCTATGGTAAAATTATAATTTTAATGCATTCAATACATAACACACACACTCTACGCGCTCCTCATCTCCCGCGAAATCACGTCAATATCCCACCTTAGAAAGTTCATTTTTTCTTCTATATGACAGAGCTAAAAAAGGTATCGTTTACTCTCGAATTATTCGGCAAGAGTCCTTCAGTTCTAATAAATTATTATAAAAACGCTTTGTAACGGGGGTTTCCAAAGTGGCTGCATTCTTCTAGCAAGTCAGTTTTTCTGAAAACAAAATTTTGATGCTGTCCAAGTAACGTCGTCTCCGTGTAAAAGGCATGTTTCTGGCAGGGCTCGAACCTGCGACCTTCCGCGTGTAAAGCGGACGTGATAACCACTACACTACAGAAACTACTTATTCGAAAAGCTTTAAGTCATAAAAACTAATGTTGCTCATATGATTAATAGTTTGCACCGCCCGTGCACCTTCGTACAATTTTTAAATATCACAAGTGGTGCAAATCATTAGTTGCATGAGCAATTCATGTGTTTACTTGCTTATAATGTGACTAAGTTCGTTGGGACGGTAGAACCCAAACAAACTTTTCTAATTTAGAGCACACACTGATGTCGCGGTTGACAACTATAACTGTCTTCAGATATAATCGTGGAAAGGTACAGAAAACGTGTAAGTTATTGGTTGGTCTACTGTAACGTTAATTGACCCTTTCAGTTAGTGTGTCACGGGATCTGAAATGGGACAACAGCGTGATATTTTGCTGTTAAGAGACCCTCTCACCGTAGATAGTTTGCGCGCCCATGTTTATATTTACATCCGAGGCTCGATTTTCCTGAGGCGCCCACGTTATGACTGATTGATCTGACTGTCGCTGCTTGCCGTATTCAATACACTTTCTGAGTTTGTGTTGATTTATTTCGCGTTAAAACATAGAAAATCGTGAGAGTCCGCCATTTTCGTATGGTACGAAAATGGCCGCCGTCAGTTACTGGGCGCACAAAGCATCTACGGTGAGAGGGTCTCTTTAAAAACGCATGTTGGTGTGTTGTCCCATTTCAGGTCACGTGACACGCTTACCGAAAGGGTCAATTGCACGTGCAAATAAACGATAAAATTGCTTGCTCCCAGCCAATAACATTCCAGACATTTTTCATAGTGAGATGATAACAACAAAACCACAACGTCCAATGAAAGGCTTTGTAACGAAAGATTGCCAAATTAGATGACTCCATGTTCTTTGCGAGTTAGATTACTCACTTCCTCCCGTGTGCGGCGGGCTTAATCTCTGATGGCAGCCAGTGAAATTATCTCTTACAGTATCTTCTTTTGTTCCTACTTAGGAATATGCAATTGTTGCTTTGCCTGAAAAAGTGAAAGTTTTTGCTCGAGACGAAGATACCGACTGTTATTAAGTTCAGTTTTGTCTTCGCGTCATGCAACGTGCAGACACTGGTTGTGTCACTGAAGTTGATGCAGTTTAGCCCTACTTCTACAGCAATCAGAAATGCCTGAAGGCATGTATATAAAACATTAAATACGCCAGATTCTCCGAAAAAGACACATACGTAACTTAGAAAAGGTTTAGTTTGTTGGAAAAAGAAATTGTTTCTGGCAGGGCTCGAACCTGCGACCTTCCGCGTGTTAGGCGGACGTGATAACCACTACACTACAGAAACAACCGTAGGACAGTGCTACCTAATGATATTTACTGTGGCTCTGAATGGCCATATGCTTTCTTTGAAAGAAAGTCCCTATCTGAATCACGTCTACACCAAATTCACCTGAATAGACATAATTCGGATAGGAACTTCCTGATGAAAAAATACTTCAATCTTGGGCTGGACTCTTCAAGAATACTCAGCTTCCTTCTCATCTACAAACTAAGCTTCCGCCATCTTGGAGCACATGCATGGCTTGGAGCCCGCAATCGCAGTCCAGCGATAGATTCATCACGCTATAATAGAGATTTATCGCGCAATATAACTCGTATTGTATTTATCGCGCGATGAAGAGCGATGTAAACTTGTGGTTTGTAATGGTCCTTCAGAGCACGGTATCACAGCCACCGTAGATATCCCATTGCGTTAGCCATCCCACAATAAAACAAAGAACTCCCCAAGTCAATGTTGGGAAGTGAAACCCTGTATGAATATACTATTTCACAATATCCGTCGTTAGCAGCATTAAATGGTGAGTGGGAATTGCGTCCCTCAGTCGGTCTATTTTTTACATTTTGACCAGCCGAAAATACATCAGCATCCTGTTTAAAACAACCTGTGTGATAAAATTTGTTTTCATGCAGCAGACGACAAAGAGAAAAGCATCGCGCAGGGGGAGGCGTTAAGGAGCTTTTGTCGCCCCCCTCCCTCTCTAACTCTTTTTGCCGTTAAAACTAAGTAAAGTAAATTAATTATAGAGTTTTGTTTTTGACGTTATAGGAGAAGCAAAACTGTCGATGATGGCAACACAACGTCCGGAGAACGATGGGTTTGCAAGAAGATAGCACAGTGAAACTGATGGACTAAGCTGATGTTTATGCGTCATCCAGAGCAAAACGACTCTTTGAAGTTTGATCAGAAAGTCTGTGATCCCTCGGCGAAAAATGTGTACTAGCTCACAGTGGGTCTATGAGCCAATCGTTTCAAATTTTGAAACGAATGGCTCATAGACCCACCGTTTTAAATTTCACAAAATGGACTTGCTCGAGCAAAAGAAACTGCCATTTTCCATTCCCAATCGCCATACTTGTTTTGGTTCTGGCTTCTGATCGAAAAAAGTTGATGCTGACCAAGTAACGTCGTTTTCGAGTAAAAGGCATGTTTCTGGCAGGGCTCGAACCTGCGACCTTCCGCGTGTGAAGCGGACGTGATAACCACTACACTACAGAAACAACTTGTGATGCATCAATCAATCGATGTATCAGTCAATTACACCATAAATATTGCAAAAAAAAAAATACTGGCTAGTAACAAGTTTGGTTAAAAAAAAAAGGTTGACCCTCCAGAAATAGCGAAATAAGCAAATACCACAACCGAAAGGGATTCTGTGAAATAGACGAAATGATATGAATCTGATAATATTCACGTTCGAATAAGTCATGTCGTGTGCGTAGAGTGTGAACTTCGCTGGAGAATAACATATTTCCCTGAAATTCTTGGCTATTCAGTAAACAAGCTGAAATACGAATCCCAATATCCCTTCGGTCGTGGTATTTGCCTATTTGCTATTTTTTGATGGTCAACCTTTTTGAAACGACTGTATATATGTATATATATATATATATATATATATATATATATATATATATATATATATATATATATATATATATATATATATATATATATATATATATATATATATATATATATATATATATATATATATATATATATATATATATATATATATATATATATATATATATATATATATATATATATATATATATATATATATATATATATATATATATATATATATATATATATATATATATATATATATGGACAAACGGCAGTTCTGACTCCGTAAAGTTTTCCGCACGATGCCGTCATTGTAAACACTGCAAAATGATTTTCGCCGTGTACGAACACTGTTTTGAGTGGTTCCTTTGCTGGAAAGTGTCTTGAACTTTCTACAACCAGGCAGGAAATCGGTGAGTTGTTAATAATCTATAACTTGACAACGTGTCGGCGATAAAAATCCTAGTTGTGTTATGAAAGTTTCAGATTCTTCAACGTACACATTCGCTGGCTCTGTTCTTGTGTTTATTTCTTAACTACTCCGAGAAAATAAAAACCCTGTTTTGAGTACAAAGCTGCTTGCTATTGAAGAACAAAAATGGTTAAAAGTTTAAGCGAAGTGATCGATTTCAACCGCTCGAAGCACGTTTGTTCGCTGAATATTTATTCTGTCGAAGCAAGCATTTTCGTCTCCAGCACATTTAACCTGAATTGAACTTCGATCATTTGGTGGCATAACTTCTTTAATTTTCTCTGTCAAGATTTTTAAATCGATGACCGGATTGGAAGCTGTAAGTGAATCTTTGTGTAAATGAGTGTGCGTACATTTTGCCTAGGATTGAATGAAAACAGTTTTGCTCGAAGTCTCTGTTTTATGTTTGCTGAAATATATATATATATATATATATAAATATATATATATATATATATATATATATATATATATATATATATATATATATATATACAGCCGTTTGCAGAAATTTTGAGCCCTCAATATATATCAGTATATACAAATATCAAATGCATTGTGGGAAGAGTTTCATTTACAAACTTGCTTTCCGAGCCAAATTAAGTGGGGAGACGTAAAAGGTTCATTACAGTTTGAACTTATGTATCATTTGGGTGACAAAATTTTATGATTGGTGCGGTTTTGTGTGCATTTTAGAGCCGTCATCCTTCCCACAATGCACTCGATATTTGTATATACTGATATATATTGGGGGCTCAAAATTTCTGCAAACGGCTGTATATATATATATATATATATATATATATATATATATATATATATATATATATATATATATATATATATATATATATATATATATATATATATATATATATATATATATATATATTTAACAAATAAACCAGTTTCAAGCGTGCTCCGGTCAGAAATAAAGCACTTAGCAAGTGACGAGAGCAGGAAAGAAGTGTAGGGAGAAACGCGAGCCGAAGGCGAGCGTTTTTCCCCACTTCTTCCCCACTTCAAACCACTTCTCACACTCTCCCAAGAAGAGCATATTCTCAATCAGCTGAGTATCCAACATTCGCAGCAGACTGCTCTTTAAACTTCGGTAAGATAGGATTTTTGATTATAAAGTGACTGATTTGAAGATCAATGAAGATTGCACTTGATCGTTTTGAACTTTTTCTGAGTGATGTCCACATTTAAACGCTAATTATTGACGAAAACTTAATTTACGTATGTGTACTTTCGAGTCGGGAGAATATTAAAGCTTTCAACTGAGAACGAATACGTTTGGCTTCTTTGTGTTGTTTCATAGCAGCGCGCGCTTCCTATCAGATCTTGTGCATAATGTGAAAAACAATTTTAATGAATCGAATGATAAAACAATTATTGAACTCAGTCATCGCAAAACATCGTGATTTGTTAGTGTCTCGCAGATCAATTATATGCCTTTGCCTCAACTTCGTCCAATAACTGCTTAATATCTTACTTATTATATAGTCATCGCGCGCGATATCTTCACACGTGAAGGATACTGAATGATATGTTCACTGTGCGAGCGTTTTTTTAAAGAGATCAAGTTCTGACGGGAAATAAAGGCTGTGAGACATGTCTTTGTTCTGTATATTTCATCGATATCTATATAATAAACAGAACATTACA
The DNA here is from genome assembly GCA_964036295.1 of Plumapathes pennacea. Taxonomy (NCBI): domain Eukaryota; kingdom Metazoa; phylum Cnidaria; class Anthozoa; order Antipatharia; family Myriopathidae; genus Plumapathes; species Plumapathes pennacea. Next base: position 22,972,889 of record OZ038463.1, on the reverse strand, counting down.
TGGCAACTTGGAGATACGAACTTTACCTTCGAGTGTTGATAATCTCTCGCGAGTGAGCGCACCGAACCGGCAGCCCGGTCGGCGGGCCTCGTCCTCGTGGTTTCCCTACGCTACTCTTATGTTTCCCAACTTTCCGCGTGTTTAGATGAGGCTATATTACACGGGAGGGAGACTATGGTCTGCGCAACAGGCCCTTGTATTTGCCTGCGCGGCTTGTTGCATGCGTGACTCGAAGTCAAGCGCAGGCTAGGGACTAGGACTCGCGTTAATATTGGCAGAGGGAGAATGGGCCTCAGGTGACTGCCTGGCGCGAGAAAGATGGCGGCCTTGATAATCGAACGACGACCGAAGAAGTTGGCATTGAATTGTTGCTGTCGCACACATACGATAAAGACAGCGGAAACGTCAGTATGAGCAGAAGCATTCCCACGACAATCTCAAAGGGAGCTGCACGACTTCGAAGTCGTAAACCAAAAGCCAGCTAAAGCCCGGGTCAAGCGCCGTACGTCACAAGAGCCGAACTCAATGCAAATATAAAGCTCAAACAACGGAATGCGGATTTTGCTCATTTGCATTGAGTTTGGCTCATGTTAAGTACGGCATTTGACCCAGGCCTAAAACTCATCAATGATACCGTGATGCCGCGTCGGTGCAACCTGTAAATACGAGGCCAGGAATAGGACGTGTGTATGGGCACACCGTAGGGTGAGTGAATAGCTATTTGTGCTTGTTACTAGTATAAAACAACTACACTAAAAATCATGCATCAGCTCACATCATGTATGCTGTGTACAAATACTGTTGCATATTTGCACTTGTCTTTTGTGTTTTAGTGACCTGGAGCAATACTATGCACAAGTCACAAATCACACACCACAAGATTATTAGCTTATATTTAAGTGTCTATTCACATGTGGGTGACGCTTCGTAATATGTAGATACCCAGAAGTGTTCCCAGAGGTTTCTTATCCTCAAAGAATCTCAAAGAGTTTAGAAGGAAGCCCCCGAGCAGCAGGCAGAAAATGGTATGTGTCAATTATACCACAAAATTCAATATCGAAAGCAAACAATCACACATTAAGGTATTTAATAGTTCCTCCATCCGAGATGTCAGATGTCAAGTCTTGACCCTAGTGGTATGCTGTAACAACTGCTGCTTTGTATCAGTGGTTTAATATCTTGCTTTCCGCTCACTGCCTTCATACTACCAGCATACTTCTATTGTAAGGGAATGGTCATTGTTTATGGTACCTGGGGGTTGGCAAATACACAGGCAACAAAAAATAAAGTGAAGGGAGGGATATCAAGTTTTGTCCTGTTCTTCAAAATGTGGGAAAGCATCTTCAAGAGTCCAGAAATTCAAAATTTTGGGCTGTCTTACTTTCTTCCATACCTGTCAATCTTAACTAACCACTTGTCGAAAGCATCTTACTCAATTTTAGTAGGAATTCCAAAATGACCAGCACTAATTTTAGTCAGAAAATGTGAGTGTTGAATGAAGTGTTGGATTATAGATTGCTTTTTAATTCACTGGTATACTTTCCCAAATTTACCAGGGGTATTCTCACAATTATGTAAATATGTTCTGTGCACTTCACTGACCTTCAGAAAAAGTGAAATGTGGTGGTGGTCATGAGGGTGAGGGGGGTGTCAAAAAGGTTTTGACTGTTGCTATGAGGAGGCTACGCATGGGGGTCACAAAAAGTTTCTAACACTGACTTCCCCCTTTTTCCAGCCCCAAACCCCCATCCCCCCATCCCTCACACACACACACACACACACACTACCCATGATCAGTGACCATTCCCCAAAGAGATTGGGAGGAACTCACCACAAATAATTTAGCTTTAGATTTACAGCAGTTAAAACTATGTTTAGGAATTTATTGAGATTGTTACTCATACAGTCACTTAAAAAGTGACCACATAGCCTTTTGGGGAGTGGTCATTTTTTTTATGGGTGTGTGAAACAGATGATGCTAACAGGGAAAGATGGATCAATGAGAGCCTTTTCTTTTTATTCAAGGTGACCCTTGTAATTTACAAAATAACTCATCAATAGGGACTTTGAGATACTACTATGTATTGTAGTTATGTGACAGAGGCTCCTAGTTCAGGCCAAGATTCTTGCATGCACTGCTGTTGACGTTCTTTGTAGACAGAAGTGCAGGCTGACTTTGAGAGCCAACCCCCCACCCCGTCCGGTTTTGGTCTCAGCTTGCACAATGAGCCAACATTGAATAGAGGGGAGGATGGGGGAGGGAGTCAAACCGAAGAATATGAGCCCCTTCTGTCCATTTTGATGATAATAATAATAATGATAATAATAATAATAATAATAATAATAATAATAATAATAATAATAATAATAATAATAATAATAATAATAATAATAATAATAATAATAATAATAATAATAATAATAATAATAATGATGATAATAATAATAATAATAATAATAATGATAAAAATAATAATAATAATAATATTAATAATATTAATAATAATAATAAACTATTGATAATAATAATAATAATATTAATAATATTAATAATAATATTAATAATAATAATATTAATAATAATAATAATAAAAACTTTATCAATGTATCAAAACTTCTAGCTTACTGTATAACAGTATACTTATTGCGTTCGACGAAGGAGAACGTAACCCTAATCTCAAACCGGATTTGGGTACCGTGGGGTCGATGGGATACTTGTCACGTGCTTTCCGCAGCCGCGAGAAATCGAGATTTTTCGTTGGTTGGTGGGCGATGTTCCAAATCTGCGCCATTTTGAATAATTTCTATAAGCGCTCTGTGTTGCACGAGTGGCTCTAAATGATCACACTGAGGTCTATCAAGGCAAAGACACCTACTTTTCAGTAAAAGAAGCCAATATCTGGATAACAAGGGCAGCACGACAGCAAGAATTCCACAGAAAAATGTAATCGACTCGCGATTGCCGTCGCGCTCTGTGTCGCACGAGTGGCTCTGAATGATCACACTGAGGTCTATCAAGGCAAATACACCTACTTTTCAGTAAAAGAAGCCAATATCTGGATAACAAGGGCAGCACGACAGCAAGAATTCCACAGAAAAATGTAATCGACTCGCGATTGCCGTCGCGCTCTGTGTCGCACGAGTGGCTCTGAATGATCACACCGAGGTCTATCAAAGGCAAAGACAGCTACTTTTCACTGAAAGAAGCCAATATCTGGGATAATAAGGGCAGTACGACAGCAAGAATTCCACAGAAAAATGTAACTCGACTCGCGATTGCGGGTGTCTAGAAGACCTCAGACCTCAGACCTCAGACCTAGAAAACTCGGACCCCCCAAAATACGCTAAACGATTCGACCATTCCTTCTCGTAATTACTTTAACCGGAAGCTGCTCGAGCGAGACATCAAACAATGCGGTATTTTTAGCCATTTCGCAAACATTGGGCAGGGTCTGAGTTTTCCACATCTGGAAAACTCAGACCCCCCAAAATACGCTAAACGATTTGACCATTCCTTCTCGTAATTACTTTAACCGGAAGCTGCTCGAGCGAGACATCAAACAATGCGGTATTTTTAGCCATTTCGCAAACATTCGGCGGGGTCTGAGTTTTCCAGATCTGGAAAACTCAGACCCCCCAAAATACGCTAAACGATTCGACCATTCCTTCTCGTAATTACTTTAACCGGAAGCTGCTCGAGCGAGACATCAAACTATGCGGTATTTTTAGCCATTTCGCAAACATTCGGCGGGGTCTGAGTTTTCCAGATCTGGAAAACTCAGACCCCCCCCCCCAAAATACGCTAAACGATTCGACCATTCCTTCTCGTAATTACTTTAACCGGAAGCTGCTCGAGCGAGACATCAAACAATGCGGTATTTTTAGCCATTTCGCAAACATTCGGCGGGGTCTGAGTTTTCCAGATCTGGAAAACTCAGACCCCCCCAAAATACGCTAAACGATTCGACCATTCCTTCTCGTAATTACTTCAACCGGAAGCTGCTCGAGCGAGACATCAAACAATGCGGTATTTCCAGATCTGGAAAACTCAGACCCTGCCGAATGTTTGCGAAATGGCTAAAAATACCGCATTGTTTGATGTCTCGCTCGAGCAGCTTCCGGTTAAAGTAATTACGAGAAGGAATGGTCGAATCGTTTAGCGTATTTTGGGGGGTCTGAGTTTTCTAGGTCTGAGGTCTGAGGTCTTAGTTTTCTAGACACCCGAGCGATTGCCGTATTTCAGTTTCTGCGTTGATGAAAATATACTCAATATGCAACCGACACTTTACTTATGTTCCAGATACTTATCTGGAAGAAATATACGGCTTTGTGGAGACATAGGTATCGCGGTGATTCAATCGCAAGTCACAGGATGGTCGAATTGTGAAACTCTCTTGTGCAACTCAACTTATTTCTTCCGACGAAGGTATAAGTGTGATCTAAAATCACACTTGAACATGTCTTACAATTTTCGTATATCTTCAAAGAATTAGAACAAAATAAAAAGAAAGAAAGAAAAAGAAAAGAAAAAGAAAGAAAGAAAAAGTTTTGGTTTAATATTGTTTGGCCGGGGTTCGAACCCGGACCGCACGGTCTTCGTGCTGCTCACTTCCGGTTTCAGACGAAACCCACGAACTTTTCGAGATCGTTACAGGGAAAAGCATTTTAGAACAAAAACAGCTCCAAGCAAAGAGAAGTCGAACGCACCTGACTAATCTCTGATTACTACTAGTTGGGGTTACCTAAACTATACCTAAAACTAGATATAATCAAGGATTACAGTGCGTTCGTGCTACTGAATCGTGGAGTTGTTATAAAGGCATCGTTCGTATATGAAATTGTATTTTGGTATTTTAGAAGTACCGCGTTTGAAGAAGTACAGGTATATATATACATACATACATATATATATATATATATATATATATATATATATATATATATATATATATATATATATATATATATATATATATATATATATATATATATATATATATATATATATATATATATATATATATATATATATATATATATATATATATATATATATATATATATATATATATATATATATATATATATATATATATATATATATATATATATATATATATATATATATATATATATATATATATATATATATATATATATATATATATATATATATATATATATATATATATATATATATATATATATATATATATATATATATATATATATATATATATATATATATATATATATATATATATATATATATATATATATATATATATATATATATATATATATATATATATATATATATATATATATATATATATATAGTGCACATACAAGATGGCGGAACAGCCAGTACCATGTACCGCCTGCAAGGCCAAATCATTGCCACATGCAAATACTCAAGAACTGAATGCAACAGGTTTGTTTAATAACGTGTACAATGTTAACTATAACGATTTTCGACTGCAACGAAAACACGAAAGTCATCAAAGTCATGTAAAGTTGCACTAACAATACTAAAATGGTTCTTTGGATAGCAATTTGCAGTCTGACAAAAGAGAACGTTGGAGAAGAGTACATCAAGCTGCTAACATGCTATCAATATAATAACAAATGTTTATGTTGCATTCTACTTGGATTGCTCATTTGTTTTATAGTCATTGTTAAACTCCACTGACATGGCCATGATTTTAATCATGGCAACGAAAAGACGAAAGTTGTTGCCAATGTCATGTGAATGTTGCACTGCAGTGTTACCAAATAATGTTGAACGATCTTTTGGATAACAATTCAAGGTCTGTAAACTAACCAAATAGAACGCTGGAAAACAGTACATTAATATGACAATGAATATGACAATGTTTATGTGCCATTCTACTCTGATCACCTACTATAGACAAGGTCAGAAACTCGTATTGTTGAGCTTCATAGCTCAGCAAAATAAAATGATCCGCATTCGTGTCCAATCGCCAAAGGGAATACGGTGGCAAACTCTGAATGCAGAGAGAAGTTGTATCTCCTGTGGAAAACAGCTGAGTTGACACATCACAGGATAGCAACGTCTATTTCTTGGCAAACACGGCACTACACAGCTTTCTGATGTTCTGATAAACAGCTTCGCTCATAGTTCCTACCGATAGTGTGAAAAAATCCACACAGTTTCACTTGTCTTGGCAAAAACACGAAAGATCCGATCCGTGACGCAGTGGCAAAACACGACAGTGACGAAAGATCCGATCCGTGACGCAGTTGAAAATCGAATTCTTTTCACCCCTGAGCATGCGCTAGTTACCATACCACGAACGGTAGCATGCTCCATGCTTTCGAGGTTTATTTCTGTGTCACTTTGTCGAGGCAATCTGACATTCCTGAGACCGTACCAAGATGGCGCCCAAAACCCTGAAATCGCATGGCATCCAACCGGAAATGACGCATACTACACGAGATCGAGGCAATAGTCAAAATTCCTAATGGTTGTGACTAAACTGGATACTCCAAAATCAGGTTTCCGAGAGGAAACTGGGACCGAATCAAAAATTGGAGGTCAACTCCAAATAAACCTGAAGCGGCTCAAGACATGGGTCGAAACTGTAACCAGTCAACAGATATACACAAGAAGCATTGTAGTCGTGAACGTGAAAAGGACAATATTACTGTTTATTTGTAAAATTTCGGGTCAGCCGGCCATTTGCTCGAGAACACAGTGGTTTTGGATGAAAATAGCTTATCTATATAAGCATCCTAATACAGTAAATACGGATAAATTTAGGATACGCTGGAAATCTGATCCGTCTATAACTGTCTATAACTGTTGGCTTCTATGGGCTTCATTTTTGTTCCTATTTACTTATCATCCCTGTGGTGATCTTTGACATTTCGCACCTTCGAATGCTTAAATCTTAAATGCTTAAATGTCTTATCATAGCATGTCTTATCGTGAATGCGTTCGTCTTCTGGAGTTAAGACTGATCAAGAAACACAGGATCGTACAAAAGCCGTTTCAATCGCTCTCCGGAACAGTTCACGCGGTGGGATTTTTTTATCTTCGGTGTCAATATTCATCTGTGCCAGATCAGCCATAACAAGCCTTTCTTCTTTAGTATTTTCTCCCCGAGCTAATTTTTTCCTTCTAAAACCTTTCCAGTGCCGAATTTTATTTGACTGTCTTCCGGTGTTAGATGCTTCAGACGAACCGAGGTCGTTTTTTTGTCCACAATGTTCGTAAACGGCTCCGGACGACTTCGCCGATAACTCGTTGTTTTGGTCCCAGTCTTCACTCGGAAACCTGATTTTGGAGTATCCAGTTTAGTCACGACCCATTCCTAATGCCGTACCAAGATGGCGCCCAAAACCCTGAAATCGCATGGCATCCAACCGGAAATAACGCGATTAGACTGCGTTCTCCTTCGTCGAACGCAAAAATCTATAAGACTATATGGAACGTAAACACAAGACAAAACAAAAAAAAAAGGGAAAATAAATTTTTAAGAATGCGTATTGATACTTTGCGTCGGCGTGCGTTGAAATGTTCTATTTATCAATAACCATGACGACTGGTTAACGCTCGAAATGCCCGCCAACGCATTCTTTTCTGTGTTTCAACCTTACGTTCATACATTGTGAATACTATTTTCAGATGATTGCTTGTTTATGTATACAAGATAGGTGAGCCACCTGTGCGCTGTTATGTCGTTCAAGTCGCTTAGTTTTCATTCAGTTGACAACAAATGGCAACCGTGTTGTCGGAGTGTTACTTGCAGTTCATAGAAATATACTAGCTATTAATTGGATAAAGTTAGGGAGAAACTGCAGACATTATTGGTTGCCATGGTAACATAAATTTGTACTCAGGAGCGAATTGACGTACATTTTTCTTCAGTTTCTTTAGAAGAACACCCGAGATTGTAAATCAAGAAGGATTAGGAATAGAAAATGCACAGAAAAGCAGTTTTTTTGAGACGCAGCTTTATTTTCCCGAAATAGATCTATTTCGTTTTAAAAGCATTAGTAGCAATATCACATAGATTAGCAATAAGATTCAAGTACATGTATATGATTGGTCACTCGCTCATCTGGTTAATTTTATAGTTGTAGTAGCTCCCTCAAAGGCTTAAGGTGATGTTACACGAGACGATTTTTAACGACGATTTTTTGCGCAACATTTTTTTTTTTTCTATACTTCTTGCCTAGTAATCGTCGAACTATCAATGAATAGCAATCTTTGCACAAAATTCTGCCTTTGGCGAAGGTTCGCCACGTTTTTAGAGTAAAAGCCAAAGCGCTAGCTACAAAATTGTAGGTGTTGGGCGAAAAATCGTCGTTAAAAATCGTCTCGTGTAACATCACCTTTAATGAACAGGCAAAGGAAATGTCGTGATATATTCAGGACCATCGTGTCGTTGCGATTAGGAGCGTGCGAATTCACACGCTGTTTTCTTGATAAAATGATTAGTTTTGCTTTCTTTCGGCCCGGTCGAGAGAGCAATACAACGGCTTCTTCATTCTTTGGTAGCAACGTGCTGACATATTAATTATTTCTGGTGACAAGCGCTGTTTACACTTCAAAATAATGCAAATGTTGATATAAATGTTGTCAAAGTTACGAGTGCGACCGAAGCCACGTTTTATTCCTCTTGTTTTGGAGCGTGCAAAAAGGCATACTGTCTGTCCAAATAAAGCAGTGTAAATATTCAGGTAAAACGAGAGAAATGTGGGTATTCTGTTATTGTAGTCATCAATTTTTAATGAAAGTACTCTGATGTATTCAGAATTATAGATAGAAACAGGAGCCGCAGGATACACTGTACACATTTAGCGATGCACGTAACAATGACGTCAATGCAATTTGCAGTTTTCTCCCCGCTGTAGGCTTGAATAGTTTTTGGACCTCTATCTTAGACTGCTTTAGTTGATTTGAAAATATTGTTCACCAGAGTTTTCTGTTCACAGATCATACAGGTTTTCAAATAAACATCCGTCATGCTTGGTGTATCATGGCATGCTGTGACAACACATTCGTTATCTACGCAACGAAGCGCACAACATGAAGTTCATTGCAGCACCTCCGGGCAAAATTATGTCGAAAAAGTTGTTGCGATATGATACGACATATTCTTTGGCATCTTATCAAAAATGAAAATTACGACGCTGAAAGAGACGTTTTACAATAAAAAATAAGCGTACCGGAAAAATGTTTCGCGCCTCAATGGAAGCGGGAAACATATTTCCACAAACATTCCTCATTCAATGACTCATGCGCGCCGTTCAAGGTCATGCGACGTTTGTTTTGAAGCTGTAAATTTAACAACATTTTTGAAAGTCTTTCTGAAGAAGGTCATTATAGATCAAACTTACAGGCTGCAGAAACGAGCAGACGCAGACTTTGTATCGGCAGAGGTAGCCGCCAAAGTATGAAGCTCTTGGGTAAGCGAAGTACTGCGGACTATGGTGACCAATTTCTCGTGGTTCCCTGCACAAAACCAAGGCTGACGGGCTGCAGCTTTCTATTTTGACTTCCAAATTTCACCTATGCTAGGCTTCTTTCGGTCTGGAGATCTATGCACACGTATTCGTACCAATGTGGGATAGGTAAATGCCTTTCGAGTCACTATCCGCGACAAAATTTGTCGTGAGTTCTTCAAACAGCTCATTTGAAAGCTGCAGTGTGTCAAGTTTGGTGATAATGCGAGCGCAACCTGTTGTGTTCTTTATCGGTCAAAATAAAATGATAGCGCATTGATATCCTCTCCTTTTTTTTCAGCGCTGCTTTGCATTATTCTTATCCGTTTGGATGAAACGCTTGGAATCGACTGTGGAGCTGATGAGGTCAGTAAGGTTTATTTCTAATGGAATCGACACGGTCCGTTTCTTAACCAACTGTGTCTCGACATATTGAAGTTTTACGACTATATTATCAGCATTCTCACCACTAGCCCCACCACTAGCGCTCTGCTCTCTTATATTCTCGACTTCCCAAAATCGAAGTTGACTCGTGCATTGAAAAATATAGTATTCATATTTCCATCATCTGTATGCAAATTGATCTTTCAGTCCAGTTTATTTGTCGTTGCTAATACACGAAGGAGTTCGATACAAACCGAATGTGACGAATTATCAAGGAAAGATTCAACTGATGTCAACGATGGATGATTGTTTTTGTGATACCATTTACATGTAAAATTCTAGTTATTTCGGTTGCACGTTGTAACGAGTCCCTGACTCCCAGGCGTTATGTGAAAGGACATGACTGGGTTGATTGATTGATTGATTGATTGTAAATTCTATGTGGTCAGAATTGTTTTTCACGAAGTTTCAAACTTTCAAAGTTTTCCGGTTTATTAATGGAAATAATGAACGAAAGTTTTGTGTGGATCGATTATTTTTGTATTTTTCTTCTGAATGACTCTCCTTTAGAAGACGTCGATCTTCGTACACCCAGTTCAAAATTTTAAACTGTTTCTTTATACATCTGGGCCCGGTTTTTCGAAAGTCGATTAAGCTAATCCAAGATTACCGAAATTCTTTCTCTCGACCTCTCTGCCAATAAACTGCTAGGTTTTGTTCGAAGATGTATTAGAAAGCTTGTTCCAGCTTAAAACGTTATCAAGAAAGTCGTTGTGGACGAAACTTTCACGTATTCAGGCTAAAAAATGACAAGAAAGCTTAGACCTACTCCAGGATTAGCCTAATTGTGCTTTGAAAAACCGGGCCCTGCTTGGCATACCGTCCCGAATTCCAAAATAGATTATACCTGGATAGCGACAACATTTCTAACTTATTTTGCCATATTTTATAGTTTAGATATAAAGAATTTTGTAAATAACTTTCCCTATTTTATTCAGCCCAGGCATAGGTTTACTTGTTCGCAACATATTAGGAATGATTTTCAATTGCGTAAACGTTTGGTAATGTCTAAATTTAGAGTGTTTTTGAAATGTGTCAGTGCTGCTTGCAAGTTCTACTTTTTGAACCGAGTCGCGAGCAGCGAGAAGAACCGTAAAACAAGTGGCTTGGTTTCATGCAGCGAGTTCGCAGTGATCTTTTGTTAAGAAGCCAGAGGACAGAAACATTCATGCGATTTTAGAAATATTCCTTTGTCCGCTTTAAATTCGATTTATAGAGTCAGATTTTCTTCTTAAGAAAACCATGCATTAGAAACATTAAGAATAAACTCCAAGGTTATTCCCTTAATATGTACAATGATTATTAAAAATGTCGTGAGAACCTTGATGTTGTTCTTAACGGATCAGTGGACTTGAATGCAAATCAAAGAGAAGCTTGAATTGTCATTATTTTCCATTTCAATGGAATGCTAGTCCCTGTGAGAACCAATTTGGGTCTGCGTTGGCGAGGCGGTGAAAGTATCAACGTAATGTTGACGTGGATATAATGAATGCCGTGAAAATGCGTTGTCTTGCTTGTCATACTTTCCATCAGGATTACATGATTCTTAATCTATAGTTTTTCATTGTTCTTCGTCGATTAGTTTGAAATTCACGCACACATCCTTAGTGCAACGTACAGTCATGGTGATTGGCTCAAAACCTAATAATTTTAAAATAAAATTTTGTGTAACTTTGTTATGGAACCGTTATTGTCACCGTAGTCATCTTCGTACTTTATAATTCTTTATTGAACTTGTTACTGTAAAGTTTTAGATAGCTTTGGCGATACCTCTATTAAGGTTCATGCTAATAAGGCTATTCTCATCTGAACTCTTTTTCTCATTATATTCTCTGGCTTCTCGTTGTCTTCTCATCATATCATTTTCTAAACTAATTCTCATCATCTTCTCTTTCTTCTAATTGTCTTACTGTGGACTGAGGTGTTGGTTTCATATTCTTCTCTTTGTGTTTCAGGGACCTTGCCCTGAACCTGGACGTCATCATGGCTACTGTTCAGCGCTATACTCTTCCTGTCATCATGTTAGTCCTACCCTCGAGTTTATCGAGGAGGTCGCGGGTTCTTGCCCAAACGTGGCAAATAAACTGGAACTATTTCTGGCGTTTATTGCAAATCAAAGTGTCAATTTGATACCGCTCATACATAAAATTTGTCCTGAAAATCAAACATTCTGTCCATTGGCGGGCTGTATTCCCATGGATGCACACTGCTCTCAAGCTGGCGTCATGCTTCTTCTAAATGGGAGCTATCCAGAAGAGAACGGCGATGCAACACCTTGGCTCGATCGTTGTTCTGGACGTTCTGATATGTGGCAGTGCGCATTTGAGAGCTTAGCGGCCTGGGGAGGACTGAACGACTCTATGATACCCCCCCTTAACCAATCTTGTTCTGGAGACACCAGGTTCTGTCTGGCCGAAGGGCGTTGCATTCCAGTAAAAGATAAATGCCACGACGTCGACTTCCAAAACACTTGCGATTTTTCCTATAAGTTTTGCTTCTCTAAATTTGGGTGCATTCCTGAGGATGAAGATTGTCCATCTCCAAGTTTTCCTCTTGTTCTCAAGATGATTGCAATTATGCAGCACCCAGGTATGTCATTCTTATTAAGCGACTTTCTTATTTTAGATTCTTTTAGTTTCTCCTTTGTTCATTCGTTGCTTTAGTTCCTCTTTTGTTCCTGGTGCTTCTTATTTTATTCTCTTTTCTCCCTTTGTCTTTATTCCAGTCTACTTTTCTCGTTTTCATTGTAGTTCCTTTCATCCTTCGTTCTTTTGACAATTTCTTAGTTTGCTTCTTTACTTTGTTCGTTTCTTTCCTTCATTTTCCCCTTCCTTTCTTCCTTCGTTCCATTTCTTTTTTTCAATCATCGTTCCTTTATTTCCCTCCATTTCTCTTTCAACTTTCCTATGGAAATTGTCTCATATATTAGTCGTGGTGTATTTTTGTACTAAAATAAAAATATCTTTTTAACAATATAGTTTCATTTTTCTTTTTTTCAGGTGAAACAAACAATGAGACATTTCATTTCCTCTATCAAACAGGTAAGAAACTAACACCCATTCATTCAGTACAGTACTATTTATTTCATGAGTCATCAGTTTCTAGTTATTTTGCCTAATGGACTCGGTTCTGTTGCCCAACCCATCATATTTACGGAAAACGTTTGGGAAAAAGGCAAGCACTACATCAAAAGAACACAGCACAGACCCCCCCCCCCCCCCCCCCCCCCCTCTCTCTCTCTCTCTCTCTCTCTCTCTCTCTCTCTCTTTCCAAATACATGTCATACTTAGCACGAAACAAAACATGAAACATGGGCATGCAATATATCAAATTGTTTGTTGTAAAAACCACAATAATTCTCGTTGGTGGTTGCCATAAGTATTGAGCATAGATTAATCTATTGCGCAGTCCAAATTTTTAAAATCTCCCTCAGTATATAACCGATTGATATGAAAATGGTATTAGATTTTGGCACGTGATTGCTGTTTGTTAATCTTGGTTTCTTCTGTTTCGCGTAGGCTGGACTCGCTTCTGTCTTTTGAACAGAGTTGTCCACGCTGTATTGTCAAAACGTCTACGGCAATGCGACACGAAAGAGGTTCACTGTCGTCGCGAGGGACACGAGGGTCACATGAAGTGTTTGGAGGCAAACTCTGGCTGCATGAATCCTATCAGAGACCTTGGAGTTTGCACAATGGTTTTTAACTACTGCACCGCTCTAGAAAAAGACTTACCTGACTTTGTCAAAATGATGCTACAAATCATGAAGATGAATTTCAACATTGGTGAGTAATCCAGCAACAACAATAGTACAAAAACAACAATAAAATATACATCCTATCCTCATATGTCACGCTAACAAAACTGCGATCTTGACAAAACATCCAAACACACACACACACATCTCGCTTTTAAGGAAAGCGACAAGTCTGCGGCAACTTAATTTGACAGATTGCTAAACATTTTGTCTGTTAACCATGATATTCACTAGCGAGAGCGACAGTTGCAACATAAGCGTAAGCATAACGAACGGATGTGTTCGATTCCTGATGCTCGTGTTTATGTGGCCACTGTCGCTCTTTTGTGCTTGTTCTTATGCTTTTACACTTGTGAAAACGCCTTTATACTTAGGAACGAAACTTGGGTTGTGATATCGTTCATATGGTTTCACTGCAGTAACCTTTCTCTTTTTCCTTGTTTTGGAACAGGCTGGACTGATTTGTGTACACAAGGAAGAGCACTTTGTAAAGTTCTGGAGAATTCATTCGGAAATTGTCAGTCGGAGGGCGCATGCTCGGTTATAGATCTTCCTCGCTGTCAAAACAATCTTTGGTTCTGCCCACGAAAGAACGCGTAAGAACATCGAAGTTTGTTTTTATTTGTTTGACATAGATTAGTGAAATGGTTACTACTAGAAGTACCATAAAAATCCGATTATAGGACCACTCAGAGAACATCAATGAGATATTTAAGAGTACTACAGAGAAAGCAAGGGTAAGAGCAGAAGGTGTGCGTAGTTACACCGTGCTAGGGTTCTTTGTCTGTCTGTTTGTCTATCTGTCTATCTCCCTAAACCCCTCTTCTTTCTCTTTACATCTGCAGATGTTTGCCGCGTGATGAGTGTGCCTGTCCAGAAAGTAAGTTGTTTCTAAACAGTTCACAGGATGCTGCGAGTATCTGCAGCGTAATGTCGAGGTTTTGTTTAGGGAGATACGAGCGATATTAATTAACAACAGTTACATACATGTACATGACCGTTCGTCAAAAAATAACAGGCCATTTCTAAAATACCTTGCTTCTGTTTTAAAACGAGGTCTTGTGCGAATCCTTCGTTGTGAAAATTAGTTTTTATTTTCATGCAAATCAAACCATTTTTGTAAGAAAGGTTTTGCACTAGGACTAAGTTAGAAACAAAGGGAACATGCATCTCGCAAGTGGTCTGTTGTTACCTCAAGTTTTGAGCGCTACCTTTTGTTCCTTGGTCTGCAGAGCGAATGCTCGAAACGTCAGCTTACAATATCTTTACAGTGTTAAAGCATGTGCGCATTGACCTATATTGAAACATTATACGTTTTAGGCTCTATCATTGCCTTGTTGTTAGTGTTGATGTCACGTGACCATATTTTTGTGTCTATTAGGCAAAGATAGCAGAAAATTCCTGTTTCCCAACATTTGAAAATAGACGTAACGATATTGAACATGTATAATTCATCAATTTTTAACACAGTATGATTTAATATCTTCATTACAGATAAAAGAGGTTGCAAGGATCGTTGTATCGAACACTGGGAACCTTGTGAAGATCGCTGCTCGGAACAGTACTCCGCTTGTCGTGATATTCGTGAGAATATTGCGGTCATGGAGGTTGCAGGAGGTTTCTGCACCGAGATGCTGGGAAATCCGGTTAGGTTTGTGACATTTTTGAAAAATCAAAGTGCAAATTGGTCCCCACTTAGTTCGTTCTGTTCTGAGGGTCATAAATTCTGTCCCTTGGCCTTGGCGTTGCCCGAGAGACAGGGCTGTATTCCTATAGATGCAAACTGCACTGGTGCGGTTGCTATGCGACCACCAAATGGAAGCCAATGGGAAGCAGGTGGAGAAGGTCAAGTTCAAAAGTACGGGAGCGTGACACCGTGGTTCAGTCGTTGTCCTGCTGGTTCTTTCTACTGTGGGATCGTTGGGCAGTGTACTCGAGACATATCAATGTGCTCGCTTCAGCACCTGGCTGTCTGGTTGGGAATGAACAGCTCTATGGTGACTCCCTCGAACGAATCTTGCCCCGCTGGTACCAGGTATTGCCTGGCTGAAGGGCGCTGCATATCCGCGAACAAGACGTGCTACGACTTTGACAAAGAGTTTAATGGCAGTTGCAACTCCTCCCACAGGTTTTGCTTCTCTGAATTTAGATGCATTCCTAAGGAAAATGATTGTCCGCCCCCGACATTTCCTCTCGCTGTCAGGCTTGCTGCGCTCATGAACAACCCAGGTACAGCAAAGTTTGAAAGTAGCGGTTCTTTGCCCCTTCTTTTTCCACTCTCTTCTTTCTGTTTTCCTTTCTATGTCGTTCTTCTCTTCTCTATTTCCTACACTTCCTTTTCTTTTTCTTTTGCTTTACTTTGCTACTATCTTTTGCTGTTCTATTTCTCTGCCCTTATGTCCCCCTATCCTTCTTTGGTATTTCTGTTTCTTTATTACTTCCTATATTTTCTATTTTCCTTCTTTTATCCCCTTTTTTTCTTTCACCCTTTGCTATCTCTCTTTCTCTTCTTTTTCCTTGCATTTTACCCCATCGTGTGAAGCTTTTTAACGTGTGTCGTTTCTCCATTCTATCCCTCTTTGTTTCTGTCCTGATTAGGTTACACCGCCGCCACCCCCCCCCCCCCCCCCCCCCCCCCCCCCCCTCCGTCGCTCCTTTTTATTTCAAGAATTCTGGAACTCAAACGTTGGTGATGTCACTGTGCATGTAACATCCCTATGCAAGTTGCCTCATACACTATTTACTCGTTGTGTACTTTTCTACTGCAATAGGAACTGTCGTAATCGCGCACCGACGGTAACTGAACCTCGTTTGCTTTTCAGATGAAGCGAAGAATGGAACGTATCGTGTTCTCGTTGAAACAGGTAAGGCATCTTGTGGTTTTGTCAGTTTTTATCAAAATTGCTTTGCGATCTGCATATAAATTTGCTCAAATTGGGGTGGGGCCGCGAGGTCGAGAGAAAGAATTTGGTTATTCCTGATTAGCTTCATCGCGCTTCGAACAAACGGGCCTTGATGTTTATTTCAATTCGTAAAAATGTTGCAATTGAGCTCCCGAGCTGATAGATTACATACAAATGCATTTACTGGATTCTTCATCTCTTCGCTTTATTTCTGTGGCCGTTTCTTTTCTATTCTGCACCCGCCACGAAACCTATAGCATTTAAATATACCGTTTACCCTTCTACAAATTGTTTATATCAACGTTAGGGGCTTCTAAACGGTCTTCTGATAAATGCTCCATGTCAATCACGGGGAGTGGAGAATATGTCTATGGATCCGTGTTGTTTTCAAATAGTTTTAGATATTTTAAATACTAAACGTGTCTTGATGGGTTTCTGTTTGGTTTAGGCTGGGCTCGCTTCTGTTTTTTGAACAAAGTCCTTCACACTGTGTACTCAAAGAGTCAACAGCAATGCGACACAAGGGAGGCTCACTGTCAACGCGAGGGATATGAGGTTCACCTGAAGTGCTTGATGGCAAACTCTGGCTGCATGAATCCTATCAAAGACTTGGGACTTTGCAGAATGGGTGTGGAATTCTGTAATGGTGTAATAGACGACTTACCTGAGTTTGCCAAAATTCCTCTACAAATCGTGAGCCAGAACCTTCAAATTCGTAAGTAGTAAAACAACAATAAGAATAAGAATAAGAATGAAACGAAAAGATATAGTGTTCATCAATGAGAAAATATGTACTTGCAATTATAGTCACAACTAAGATTTTTCACAAAAAGAAAGCATGCTGCCTGTCCTTGCGGTAGTAGATCCATTGTGAAGTTCCGTGTACTACAGGTCAATATGGGAAAGCCAGCACTGAAATTCACGAAATATGAATTATTGCCCAAGTTGGCTGTTAACAGAATTATAACTGCACAAAATACTGTATATGATATTAACAGAAGAGACTTGTTCACTTACAACCGTCGTGTACCACAGCGATTTTACTGAACTTAGTTCTCGCATTTTTCATTTGCCCAACAGCCATGTCTGATTTGTGCGCACGTGGTAAAACAGTTTGTGAACTTGCGGAGAATGCACTCACACAGTGTCAGACGTCAAGCGTCTCGGAAAACGCATGCTTTGTTGGAGATCTGCCTCGTTGCGAAAACAACCTTCGGTTCTGTCCAGGGGTGAACGCGTAAGAGCCACATAGTTTACTGTTTATTCCTTAATACCGTAAATAAGCCTTCCCAAAAACATGCCCCCCACAACGCAAACGGGAAACTCCCTCTGATAATTAGTCCTCCCAAATATAGGCCCATGGGTTTATGTAAGGTTTATCGCCCAAATATCAATGGCCCGTACCGTATAAGCCTAATGAACGTTATCGTTTTAGTTTTGAAGTTTTAATCCCGAAGCCCTTCCCAAACTAATCAGCATTCTAATTTTTGTCAGACTTTTTTCTTCCTTAAAAGTTATAGTGGTTAAGCTATATTGTTGATTTTATAAAAATAAATGAAACAATAAACAACTTTGGCCATGACCATGAAAATGTTATTGTTTTTTCGAAACACAAAATTCCGTCCAATAATAATACCCTCCCCAAGAATAAGCTCAAAAAGAGCGCCATTAAACAAATATAAGCCCAGGGCCTATTTACAAAATTTTACAGCAGTTCGCTTGAAGGTCGTGTTTGGACAAAACTAACATGCATAGTTACGTAGTTCTTAACTTAAAGCAGGCAAGAGTTAGACTTGTTCACTGAAACATAAACTACACGCAGTTGCACATGAACCACAAGGTCTTGCTGTTTGTCTGCATCTTTATACTTTCCTAAGTTCCTTTTTGCTCTTTATCTAAAGATGTATCCCGCGAGGAGAGTGCGACTGTCCAGAAGGTAAACTATACAGTTGTTCGTATTATAATGTATTGTTGAAGATCCATTAGACAAATTCAATCCTAATGTAATAGGCCCCTGATTAGTGCCGAGCCGAAGAGTCACAGCTAGCAGTTTTATTTTTACTGTAAACTTGTGTGGATAGACTTCGTTTCAGTATTATAACTGTCAAATCCTTTGATGTATATGGAGACTGGAGAAATCGTAGACATTCCGTATCCGTGTGATTAACATATTACAAACTCATTTCTGCAGATCAAAGACCTTGCCACAACGACTGCTCACGGATGTATTCTGCCTGCCACCATGTTCATGGTACTTTCTCTTTCATCGAGAAGGCCGGGAGTGTCTGTCACAAAATGCTGGAAAACCCAGATAGCTTTGTGAATTTTTTGAAAAATCAAAGTGCCAATTGGACGCCCTTCGAAAACAAGAGCTGTTCTGAGGGTCAAAAGTTCTGTCCCTTGGCGATTCTATCCCATAGCGATGGCTGCATCCAGAGCAATGAGAACTGCACTGATGCAGATGTTTTGCCTCCACGAAATGAAAGCCATTTAGAAGGGAAAGAAGTAAAAGAAGGTGGAGAAAAAGACAACACTCCTTTGAACGATCGCTGTCCTAGCGGATTCGCCTACTGTGGCAATCCTGGAGAGTGCGCCCCTAACAGTCAGATCTGCTCGCTTCAGTACCTGGCTTCCTTTGCTGGCCTGAGCAACTCCAGCATGACTCCCTTGAAGATGTTTTGCCCTGCAGGCACCAGCTTCTGTCTGTCCCAATTTCGCTGCCTTTCGGTAAAAGAGAAATGCCACGTCATTGATTTCCCACGTGATGCACTCATGCAACTTCCAGGTATGGGATTTTCGTTTGTAAGTTACCTTTTCTTTTCTTGTTACAGACTCTTCATTTTCTTGCCCCTCCCTTTCTCCTTCCTTCTTTTCTTTGTCATCCGTCGTGCCTTTGTCCTTCCCTTCCTCTAGTTGGATTTATTTCGTCCTTGTATACTTCTCTCGGTCGTTTTCTCTCTCTTCATTGCCTTTCTTCTGTTTTGCTGAGCGGTTATGCGTACGTGTAGTCCTTTCAAACAGTTTGATTTTAACATCCATCCAACGTCCTTTGTTTATCTTCTCGCTGAGTTAATCTAACCCCTTCACCTTTTTGGATGTATTCTTTGATGTGCTTTATACCTTCTTTCATTAATATATTTTGCTTTTTCGCCCCATTCCGGATGGCCCCATTTGTGACTCGTTGTTACTTTTCCATGTGTACTTATTATTTTTCTGTTTTTTTTTTTCCTGCATGGATTTGTTTGCCTGCCTGCCTCAATTCGGTAGTAATTTCTCTGTTTGTTGCCTTCTGGCTGCGTTTGTTCTTTCGTTAGTCCTTTTTGTCTGTTTTGCGCTTATGAAACTGGTCGCCGATGTTACTACGTGCGTTTCTCCATGTGCAAATTCAAGATCTTATCAGTCAAATTCTTTTTTCAGGTGAAGTCCAAAATGAGACTTCCCGTATCCTCGCTGAAACTGGTAAGTGGAGTGGATCTAAAGCCTTTTGCACTTGAGAACTTCCGAACTTTATGAAAACAATGATGTTTTTAGATTTTATAATTCATATGGCCAAGAGGTTTTCCAGGAATATGTGGCGACATTACAGAAAATATGGTTGAAGAGTGCATCGAACGACTAAACAAATCAGGAATTTAGTGGATCCAGTTGACTTCGTTGGTAACCGAGATAATTTATGATAATGTATACAATCAAGATGATTTATGATCTTCCAGTAATCATCATTGTGTGTTTACGGGTTTTGATACAGTTTGACGTGTCCCTTGTCTGAACGCAATACATTCAAGTATTTTTTGCACCAAAATTGATTCAGTGGAAATATTCAAATTGGCAAAGTCCGTTCTTATCCAACATGGCCGACACGTAGCTACGAAGAGCGCGAAGATTTATTGGCTTTCTTTACCTGATTATTTTGTTTGGACTGAGTGGCTGAGCCAACGATACCGGCTCACATGGATATGTTATGGAACATATACATGTCTGCTTTGTACGATAATTTTTATTAAGTAATCGCAGATAGATCAAAGCGGACTTTATTTTCTATCTTTTTTTCTTTTTGTGTAGGCTGGACTCGCTTCTGTTTCTTGAACCAAGTTCTTCGTCCAATATACTTGCAAAGTCAACGCACTTGTGACGCGAGGGAATTTCATTGTCAACGTGAGGGATATGATAGTCACGTGAAGTGTTTGGAGGAACAAGCTGGTTGCTTGAATCCTATCAAAGAAGTTTGTAACCTCGGTTTAAACATCTGCAAAGACGTCATGAACAGTTTACCAGAGTTTGCCAAAATGCTTCTACACATGGCGAGCGAGCAACTTCAAATTCGTGAGTACTAGTACAAATATAGCTATATTTACAATTAATAATCTTTATAACTTACACATAATGTTCCTATAACTAGAAAGATATTCACGTCGCATGCTGTTAATAGTTTGACAAGGCCACCACTACTGAAGTCACTTATATGTTTGTTTATTTATTTCACCAGCTTTGTCTGATATCTGTGGACAAGGAAAAACAGTTTGCGAACTCTTGGGGAATGTATTCGGATTCTGTTTGCCACGAGAGGTGTCGGAAGACGCATGCTCCATTCGAGATTTACCTCTTTGCCAAAACAATCTTCGGTTTTGTCCACGAGTGAACGCGTAAGATCCTTATAGTCTTTTTGTTCGACGAAGATTAGTGGGACTAAGCCATGCTTCTTTGAGGTACACTAACAGCCGTCAAACGATGGGCCGAGTGTAGGAACAGAAACAATTTTGACGTCGATAATTAGTGCTTAGCTAAACACGAGAAAGGGAATGGATTTGTTTAGAGTGAAGCACAATTACTATATGCCGTCCTCCTGCTTAAACCAATCTTTCTCTGTCTATCTACAGATGTTTGCCGCTTTCAGAGTGTGATTGTTTAAAAGGTAAGGCATTTGCATAAATTATGGTTTCAGTGTGTTGTTTGGTAGGTACCTGCGCGATCGATGCCCAGTCGTTAAAACATTGAAGTTCGCACATAGATTGGGTTTACTAATGAAATTTCAGAAAATATTGCCGTGTGGGAGATTTGTGTGGAAAGATTTCAATTAAGAAAAAGAATGTGTTCGTAAAGACTTCATGAAATGCACTTGTTGATGTGGTTATTGTTGTCTTTATTGTTGTTTCGTTTTATAGATCAAAAACCTTGTCACGGTAACTGCTCAAGACTGTACTCTTCCTGCAATCATGTTCGACATTCCTTGGGCTTCATGGAGAAAGCCGGACATTTTTGCCCTAAAATGTTGGAGAATCCAGATCAATTTTTGATGTTTCTGAAAAATCAAAGTATCAGTTGGACCCCAATAGCAAACAAAAGTTGTCCTGAGAACCACAAGTTCTGTCTCTGGTCCTTGGCCCAAAGCGGAGGATGTATTCCAGTTCATGCAAACTGTGCCGGTCCTGATGTCATGATCCCACTTAATGGCAGCCATCCAGAAGAGAAGGAAGGAGAATCAGGTGGAGAAAATAAAGACCAAAGAGGATGGAGCGAGACACCTTGGCATGATCACTGTCCTTCGGGTTCCACGTATTGCCCTTTCTTTGCAGGGTGCGTTCCAATGTCACAATGCTCACTTCAGCACTTGGCTGCCTGGATTTTTATGAACAACTCGATGTTGACTCCCTCGAACAAGTCTTGCCCAACAGACACCAGGTACTGCTTGAGCGAAGGACGCTGTGCCTCAGTGAACGAGAACTGCGACGACTTTCAAAATGATTTCAGTGGTCAGCTTGCTGCAATCATTCAAAACCCAGGTATTGCTATTTCTAATATACGTTTCGTTTAATGTTTCGCAGATCCTCCTCTAGTTTCCACCGTCCTTGTTTCCCTTCCATGTACTACTCTCTTTCTTGCTCATATTTCCATCTTTCTTCCGTGTTTTTATTCTTTTTCCAGTGTCTCTCTCATTTGTTCTCTTCGTTTGTTGTGTGTGTGACGTTGGAGATGTCACAGTTCTCATGTTAGGCATCCGACACAAAGTCAGTCACAGTTTTTTGAAACTGCAATTACTTTTCCCTTGATTGCACGCACTCATATTTTAATTTAAACACCTTTCTTTTTTAGGTGAAATGAAAAATGATACGTACCATGTCCTCATTCAAACAGGTAAGAAATCAAGGACAAAATCCACCAGTAAAACGTTTTCCACATTAGTGGAATCTGGTAATTTGAACTCTCAGGGGAGACGTGAAGTATGACGTGTTATTCATGACTGGAAATCACTGCTGCTTTTTTGTTTTGTGTAGGCTGGGCTCGCTTTTGTTTTATGAGCAAAGCCCTCTACACCGTTCAGATGAAAACTCGACACAATTGTGACGCGAGGGAAGATCACTGTCGACGCGACGGATATGACAGTCATCTGAAGTGTTTGGAAGAAAACTCTGGCTGCATGAATCCCATCAGAGGAATTTGCTCCATGGGTGTAAACCTCTGCAGAAGCATAATGGGCGACTTACCTGAACCTGTCAGAGTGCTTTTACAAATGGCGAGCGTGCAGCTTAATATTCGTGAGTACCGCCACAAACTATTGCAGTAATCAATAATTTACAGTTTGACTTGAAATAAGGAGACACCCGCTCAGTTCTTTGCCATCTAAATTGCCACTAGCGGTTGATTAATGGATATTGTGTGTCGCTTTGGGGTATATATTTGGTAATTATTACGACGTGTCAATCATTTTCTCAAAACTGCAACCACATGTACTGCTACACTGTCTTACGTACAGCGAGGTGGTTTGGGTATATTTTCATGACTGACGAGACTGGCGTTCTAAGCGGAAAGTAGTTTGGCCAGTATTGATAAAGACAATAGTTGCATCATACTTAATAAGCCGATGTGTAATATGCTTCTTTTTGCTTTTTTTACAGCAGCTTTGTCTGATATCTGTGGGCAAGGAAGAGCCGTTTGTGAGCTCCTGGAGAATTCATTCCGAATTTGTCAGCCGAGAAATGTATCACAAGACGCATGCACAGTCAGAGATCAACCTCTTTGCCAAAATGGACTTCGGTTTTGTCCAAAAGTGAATGCGTAAGAGCCTTTTAGTATCGTCAATTTTTTAACACGAACATAAGTAAATATTTCAGCCATGGTTTGTACAATTTAATGTAGAACTTTTAGCTGTTAAGCCAGATATAGAATCAGGCTAAGACATGTAAACAAAAGAAAAACCACTCCGTTAAAACACAAGCATATTAATGATAATGATAATAATAATAATAATAATAATAATAATAATAATAATAATAATAATAGTAATAATAATAATAATAATAATGATAATAATAATAATAATAATAATAATAATAATAATAGTAATAATAATAATAATAATAATAATAATAATAATAATAATAATAATAATAATAATAATAGTGTCTGTCTGTCTGTGTTTCTTCCTCACCTTTTATCTCTCCCTAACAACCTCTTTCTCGCTCTCCGTCTACAGATGTATGCCGCGCGATGAATGTGATTGTCCTGAAGGTAAGCCACATTCCTAGTTATTCGCAGCAATTTTGAGACTGTAATACCGATATTAATGAATACACTTGACAGTGCAATACCATCTTTAAATATTTTGTTATAGAGAGCAGCTGATGCAATTGCCAATACTAAAGGGAAATTTTCAATTAACTCTGCTAGTAGCTTTACACCACAGTATGTTTAAAGTATCGATATTTCCAGATCAAAAACCTTGCCAAGACGACTGCTCAAGACTGTATTCTTCCTGCCATCATGTTCATCAGAGTATTGCATTCATCGAGCAGACCGGAAGTCTCTGCACTGCAATGTTGGAAGATCCGGATAAGTTTGTGATGTTTTTGAAAAATCAGAGTGACAATTGGACTCCGCTTGCAAACCAAACCAAACTCTGTCCCGAAGGTGATAAATTCTGTCCGTTGGCGTTCAGTAGCGCGGGATGTATATCTATTGATGAGAACTGTACTGGTGAGTTTGCCATGGGTTCAAGAAATGCCAGCGATCCAAAAGGAAACGGAGTAGAGGCAGGCGGAGAAAAAGGCGAGAACAAGTCTCGTTGGAACGATCACTGTCCTAGCGGTTTTGCCTACTGCGGGAATCCTGGAGAGTGCGCCCCTAACAGTCAGATCTGCTCTCTCCAGTACCTGGCTTCCTTTGCTGGACTGAGCAACTCGAGCATGACTCCCTTGAACAAGTTTTGTCCTGCAGACACCAAGTTCTGTCTGTCCCAAGGCCGCTGCGTTTCAGTGAAAGAGAAATGCCACGTCATTGATTTCCCACGTGATGCACTCATGCAACTTCCAGGTATGATAGTTTTTTTTTTTTTTTTTTGTAAGTTACTATTTCCTTTGTTGTTTCATACTCTTCCTGTTATTGCTCTTCCTTTATCTCCTTCCTTCCTTGCGTCGTTATTGTTTCTTTTCTTCGTGTCTATATTTCTTCGTTGTCCACTTCTTTCCTTGCGTGTTCTCCCATCTTTTCATATTCTCCTTTCGTTTCGCTAAGTAGTTATGTATATAAGAAATCCTTTGAAACAGTGAATTTGCCATCCAACCGGCGTCCTATCTTCATTTATTTCTCATTCCGTTTATTTAACCCTTCCTCCTTTTGGATGTATTCTTCGCTATGTTTATCTTTGCTTTTCAATCTTCCACCTTCTCCCTTCCTCCGTTTGTGACTCCTTGTTATATTTTTATGTGTGCACTTCTCACTCTTCTGCTCTTCTGTTTCTACGTGGACGTTTTGCTTGCTATTTTATTCGGCCACTACTTTCTCCGTTTGTCCTTCATGTCTGTTTCGTGCTTTTAGAACTGATCGCGAAAAGCGTCTCATTATTCAAATTCAATATCTTATCAGTAAATTTTTTTCAGGTGAATTGCAAAATGACACTTCCCGTATGCTTACTGAATTAGGTAAGAAATCTACCCGTTTTGTCAGAGTGAACCTAGAGTAT
Source organism: Plumapathes pennacea (assembly GCA_964036295.1). NCBI lineage: Eukaryota > Metazoa > Cnidaria > Anthozoa > Antipatharia > Myriopathidae > Plumapathes > Plumapathes pennacea. The sequence goes on along the minus strand of OZ038463.1, from coordinate 22,947,355 downwards.
CTTTATTTTTTAGATTTTATAGGCAATGAAAAAGCAACAGAAAAATACACCTGTAATCATTTCAAGTTAAAACTACATTGCACGTTGTAATCAGAATTTGAAGGTGGGCTGGAATTGACTTTATTGTTTTCGCTTTCTGGAAATTTGAAGCCGTTTTAGATGCACATTGTACTCGAGTCGTAACAGATTATTGCAGTTAGTGTACCAAACCAACCAACAAATCAGGTATTCGGAGCCAGTTGACTTGTAGGTAACCAAGATAAAAAGTACACCTGTATATATATATATCCTTTGCACGTGCACTGGTATATTGGAGCTATTGTCAGTTTCGATACAGGTTGAACTCTTCCTTGTCTCAAGCTAATGTTCAGATATTGAAGTATTTTATTGCATTAAAATAGATGTAGTGAAAATATTCAAAATTACGTCCAATTCTCATCCGTTGGCTGACGCGACGTGATTTATCAAGCTACAACTTTGTTTTCCTGAGGCTAATGCAATCAACATTTACAAGCGAATTTTGCCAGTTGGACCACTATAAAGGCTATTATATGGCTGGTTTTCCTTTTTTTGTTTTGTCCAGGCTGGACTCGCTTCTGTTTGTTGGATCAAGTTCTTCGTCCTATATACTTGCAAAGTCAACGCATTTGCAACTCGAGGGAAGTTCATTGTCAACGTGAGGGATATGATGGTCACGTGAAGTGTTTGGAGAAAAAAGCTGGTTGCTTGAATCCTATCAAAGAAGTTTGTACACTGGGCGTGAACATCTGCAAAGACGTAATGAATGAGTTACCAGAGTTTGCCAAAATGATTCTACACATGGCGAGCGAGCAACTTCAAATACGTGAGTATTAGTACAAATATATAGAATTTGCACCCATTGCATGCTGTTGATATATTGACAAACGCATAACATGGTGCATTGTACTCACCAAGCCCACTTGAGTACTTATACGTTTACTTAACTTTTTTCCACTAGCTTTGTCTGATATCTGTGGACAAGGAAAAACAGTATGCGAACTCTTGGGGACTTCATTCGGATTCTGTTTGCCACGAGAGGTGTCGGAAGATGCATGCTCCGTTCGAGATATACCTTATTGCCATAACAACCTTCGATTCTGCCCGCGAGTGAACGCGTAAGATCCTCATAGTATTTTCGTTTGACGAAGATTAGTAAATTTAAGGTTTCATTGAGGTAACACTAACAGTGGTCAAACGCTAGGCCGAGTGTAGAAGCAGAAACAACTCGAATAAAACGCGTACTACAGTATGCGCCGTCTCTCTGTTTAACCCCTTCTTTCTCTGTCCTTCTACAGATGTATGCCGCTTGGAGAATGTGAGTGTCTAAAAGGTAAGCCTTTTCCCTCGATTGTAGTTAGCAATGTGCTGTGCGTTTATGGGTATTAACGAACTCACTCTAAAACTTGCCATAAACAAAACGTCTAGACAAACGTTGAGGTCAATAACGAAAGCTAACAAAATGTTGCCGTGTGAGAGTTTTGTGTGTAAAGATTTCAGTTAACCCTCGGACATATAAGCAAAGTCGTACACTACCCCCACTACCGTACAAGAAAATTTCAATAACATTTTTTGAAGTACCCCTAGTTTCAGGTCGGTTATGACCCATATTAAGACTACTGAACTCGTTGAAATGTATGTTAAAACAGACGCGAGACTTCACCAATTGCGGTTGTTGTTGTTGTTGTTGTTGATGATGATGTTTTATTAGATGAAAAACCTTGCCAGGGTAACTGTTCAAGGCTGTACTCTTCCTGCAATCATGTTCATCATACTTTGAGCTTCATGGAGGAAGCCGGACATTTTTGCTCTAAGTTGTCGGAGAATCCAGATCAATTTTTGGTATTTCTGAAAAATCAAAGCGTCAGTTGGACTCCAATGGCGAACAAAAGTTGTCCTGAGAACCACAAGTTCTGTCTCTGGTCCTTGGCCCAAAGCGGAGGATGTATTCCAGTTCATGCAAACTGTACCGGTCCTGGTGTCATGATGCCACTTAATGGCAGCCATCCAGAAGAGAAGGAAGGAGAATCAGGTGGAGAAAATAAAGACCAAAGAGGATGGAGCGTTACACCTTGGCATGATCACTGTCCTTCGGGGTCCATGTACTGTCCTTTCTTTGCGGGGTGCGTTCCAATGTCGCAATGCTCACTTCAGCACTTGGCTGCCTGGATTTTCATGAACAACTCAATGTTGACTCCCTCGAACAAGTCTTGCCCAGCAGACACCAGGTACTGCTTGAGCGAAGGGCGCTGTGTCTCAGTGAACGAGAAATGCGACGACTTTCAAAATGATTTCAGTGGTCAGCTTGCTGCAATCATGCAAAACCCAGGTATGGCTATTTCTAGGTTATTTTTTGTTTAATATTTCGCAGACCCTCCTCTCGTTTTCCCTGTCCCTGTTTCCCTTCCATGTACCTGCTCTCTTTCTTGCTCATACTTGTCTTCGTTTGTTGTGTGTGGGACGTTGGAGATGTCACAGTTCTCATGTTAGGCGTCTGACACAAAATCAGTCACAGTTTTTTGATACTGCAATTACTTTTCCCTTGATTGAACGCACTCATATTTTAATTTAAACACCTTTCTTTTTCAGGTGAAGTGAAAAATGACACGTATCGTGTCCTCGTTCAAACAGGTAAGAAACCAAGGACAAAATCCACCACTAAAACGTTTTCCACTTTAAACAGTGGAATCTGGTAACTTGAAACCTCAGGGGAGACGTGAAGTATAACGTGTTATTCTTGACTGGTAATCAGTTCTGCTCTTTTGCTTTGTGTAGGCTGGGCTCGCTTTTGTTTTATGAACAAAGCCCTCTACATCGTGCAGATGAAAACTCAACACAATTGCGACGCGAGGGAAGATCACTGTCGACGCGACGGATATGACGGTCATCTGAAGTGTTTGGAAGAAAACTCTGGCTGCATGAATCCCATCAGAGGAATTTGCTCCATGGGTGTAAACCTTTGCAAAAACATAATGGGCAACTTACCTGAACCTGTCAGAGTGCTTTTACAAATGGCGAGCGTGCAGCTAAATATACGTGAGTAATGCCTAAAACGGTTGCAGTAATCAATAATTTACAGTTTGACTTGAAATATGGAGACACCCGCTCAGTTCTTTGCAATCTGAATTGCCACTCGCGGTAGATTGATGGATATTGTGTGTCGCTTTGGGTTAAATGTTTGGTAAATATCACAACGTGTCAATCATTTTCTCAAGACTGCGACCACATGTACTGGTACACTGTCTTGCGTACAGCGAGGTGGTTTGGGTATATTTTTATGACTGATCAGCCATTGGGGTTCTAAACGGAAAGTAGTTTGGCCAGTATTGATAAAGACAATAGTTGCATCATACTTAATAAGCCGATGTGTGATATGCTTCTTTTTGCTTTTTTTACAGCAGCTTTGTCTGATATCTGTGGGCAAGGAAGAGCCGTTTGTGAACTCCTGGAGAATTCATTCCGAATTTGTCAGCCAAGAAATGTATCACAAGACGCATGCACAGTCAGAGATCAACCTCTTTGCCAAAATGGACTTCGGTTTTGTCCAAAAGTGAATGCGTAAGAGCTTTTTAGTATCGTCAAATTTTGTAACACCAACAGAAGTAAATATGTCAGCCATGGTTCGTACAATTTAATTCAGAAATTAAAACTGTTAGGCCAGGTATAGAATCATGCTAAGAGAAGGAAAAAATACCAGTCCATTAAAACACAAGCATATTAATAATATTAATAATATTAATATTAATATTAATAAGAGTAATAATAATAATAATAATAACAATAATAATAACAATAATAATAATAATAATAATAATAATAATAATAATAATAATAATAATAATAATAATAATAGTAATAATAATAGTAATAGTAATAAAAATAATTAGTATTATTATTATTATTATTATTATTATTATAATGATAATGATAATAATAATAATAATAATGATAATGACAATAATAATAATAATAATGATAATAATAAAAATGATAATGATAATAATAATAATAATAATAATAATAATAATAATAACAATAACAATAATAATAATAATAAGGATCTTTAAACAGGGGTCCACGTCACAAGATGTGATTTTTAGTGAGGCAGACAAAACTAAAACTAAAGGATGTTACAAAAAATCAAGATGAAAGGTAATAGATGGTATAAGTAAAGAACAGAGAGCAAAAGGTTAAAAAAGGTAATACAATTCCTAGTGCTAATGGGTAGATAATTCCATTCAATGGCGGCGTGGTATATAAACCGATGTTGGCCCTGTGAATGTCAAGAAGAAGACAGACTGTCCCTAAAATTTCTAAAATTAAAATCACAGTCAACATGTTTATTAATGCATTTGTACATAAGTTAATCAATGTAGTCCACGCCTACTGGACATCGTATCGCAGCCGAGTTCGTAGTTGATGAGTTCTTTGTTTCATCCGTGATGAGCTTTGCAACTGACTTTGGCAGAAGTCGGGTATTGCTCATCAGTATGATATCAGATTGATCTCCCCAAATAACATCAGCATAATCTAGAATATCCGTGATAATCATTACCAAGCATACTTTGTCAGTAACACCTTCACTGTAGCTCTCCATGCTTTTGTTTGCTGCCTGCCTGCCAGCTTGTCTATCTGTGTTACCCCTTAGCTTTTATCTCTCCCTAACAACCTCTTTCTCGCTCTCCATCTACAGATGTATGCCGCGCGATAAATGTGACTGTTCTGAAGGTAAGCCACATTCCTAGTTGTCCGCAGCAAGTTTTGAGCCTGTACAAACGATATTAATGAATACACTTGGCAGTGCAATGCCATTTCCAAATGTCTTGTTATAGAAAACAGCTGATGTAATTGCCGATACTAAAGGTAAATTGTCAATTAACTCTGCTACTAGTTTTACACCACAGTATGTTTAAAGTATCGAATTTTTTCAGGTCAAAAACCTTGCCAAGACGACTGCTCAAGACTGTATTCTTCCTGCCATCATGTTCATCAGAGTATCGCATTCATCGAGCAGACCGGAAGTCTCTGCACTGCAATGTTGGAAGATCCGGATAAGTTTGTGATGTTTTTGAAAAATCAGAGTGACAATTGGACTCCGCTTGCAAACCAAACCAAACTCTGTCCCGAAGGTGATAAATTCTGTCCGTTGGCGTTCAGTAGCGCGGGATGTATATCTATTGATGAGAACTGTACTGGTGAGTTTGCCATGGGTTCAAGAAATGCCAGCGATCCAAAAGGAAACGGAGTAGAGGCAGGCGGAGAAAAAGGCGAGAACAAGTCTCGTTGGAACGATCACTGTCCTAGCGGTTTTGCCTACTGCGGGAATCCTGGAGAGTGCGCCCCTAACAGTCAGATCTGCTCTCTCCAGTACCTGGCTTCCTTTGCTGGACTGAGCAACTCGAGCATGACTCCCTTGAACAAGTTTTGTCCTGCAGACACCAAGTTCTGTCTGTCCCAAGGCCGCTGCGTTTCAGTGAAAGAAAAATGCCACGTCATTGATTTCCCACGTGATGCACTCATGCAACTTCCAGGTATGATAGTTTTTTTTTTTGTGTGTAAGTTACTATTTCCTTTGTTGTTTCATACTCTTCCTGTTATTACTCTTCCTTTATCTCCTTCCTTCCTTGCGTCGTTATTGTTTCTTTTCTTCGTGTCTATATTTCTTCGTTGTCCACTTCTTTCATTGCGTGTTCTCCCATCTTTTCATATTCTCCTTTCGTTTCGCTAAGTAGTTATGTATATAAGAAATCCTTTGAAACAGTTTGAATTTGCCATCCATCCGGCGTCCTATCTTCATTTATTTCTCATTCCGTTGAATTTATTTAACCCTTCCTCCTTTTGGATGTATTCTTCGCTATGTTTATCTTTGCTTTTCAATCTTCCACCTTCTCCCTTCCACCGTTTGTGACTCCTTGTTATATATTTATGTGTGCACTTCTCACTCTTCTGCTCTTCTGTTTCTACGTGGACTTTTTGCCTGCTGTTTTGTTCGGTCACTACTTTCTCCGTTTGTCCTTCATGTCTGTTACGTGCTTTTAGAACTGATCGCGAAAAGCGTCTCAATATTCAAATTCAATATCTTATCAGTAGATTTTTTTCAGGTGAATTGCAAAATGACACTTCCCGTATCCTTGGTGAATTAGGTAAGAAATCTACCCGTTTTGTCAGAGTGAACATAGAGGATCTTTATTTTTTAGATTTTATAGGCAATGAAACAGCAACAGAAAAATACACCTGTAATCATTTCAAGTTAAAACTACATTGCACGTTGTAATCAGAATTTGAAGGTGGGCTGGAATTGACTTTATTGTTTTCGCTTTCTGGAAATTTGAAGCCGTTTTAGATGCACATTGTACTCGAGTCGTAACGTATTCGGAGCCAGTTGACTTGTAGGTAACCAAGATAAAAAGTACACCTGTATATATATATATCCTTTGCACGTGCACTGGTATATTGGAGCTATTGTCAGTTTCGATACAGGTTGAACTCTTCCTTGTCTCAAGCTAATGTTCAGATATTGAAGTATTTTATTGCATTAAAATTGATGTAGTGAAAATGATCAAAATTACGTCCAATTCTCATCCGTTGGCTGACGCGACGTGATTTATCAAGCTACAACTTTGTTTTCCTGAGGCTAATGCAATCAACATTTACAAGCGAATTTTGCCAGTTGGACCACTATAAAGGCTATTATATGGCTGGTTTTCCTTTTTTTGTTTTGTCCAGGCTGGACTCGCTTCTGTTTGTTGGATCAAGTTCTTCGTCCTATATACTTGCAAAGTCAACGCATTTGCAACTCGAGGGAAGTTCATTGTCAACGTGAGGGATATGATGGTCACGTGAAGTGTTTGGAGGAAAAAGCTGGTTGCTTGAATCCTATCAAAGAAGTTTGTACACTGGGCGTGAACATCTGCAAAGACGTAATGAATGAGTTACCAGAGTTTGCCAAAATGATTCTACACATGGCGAGCGAGCAACTTCAAATACGTGAGCATTAGTACAAATATATAGAATTTGCAGCCATTGCATGCTGTTGATATATTGACAAACGCATAACATGGTGCATTGTACTCACCAAGCCCACTTGAGTACTTATACGTTTACTTCATTTTTTTCCACTAGCTTTGTCTGATATCTGTGGACAAGGAAAAACAGTTTGCGAACTCTTGGGGACTTCATTCGGATTCTGTTTACCACGAGAGGTGTCGGAAGACGCATGCTCCGTTCGAGATATACCTTATTGCCATAACAACCTTCGATTCTGCCCGCGAGTGAACGCGTAAGATCCTCATAGTATTTTCGTTTGACGAAGATTAGTAAATTTAAGGTTTCATTGAGGTAAAACGAACAGTCGTCAAACGCTAGGCCGAGTGTAGAAGCAGAAACAACTTAAACTTAGCTAATCACGAGGAAGGGTATAGACTCATTTGTCGAGTAAAACGCGTACTACAGTATGCGCCGTCTCTCTGTTTAACCCCTTCTTTCTCTGTCCTTCTACAGATGTATGCCGCTTGGAGAATGTGAGTGTCTAAAAGGTAAGCCTTTTCCCTCGATTGTAGTTAGCAATGTGCTGTGCGTTTATGGGTATTAACGAACTCACTCTAAAACTTGCCATAAACAAAACGTCTAGACAAACGTTGAGGTCAATAACGAAAGCTAACAAAATGTTGCCGTGTGAGAGTTTTGTGTGTAAAGATTTCAGTTAACCCTCGGACATATAAGCAAAGTCGTACACTACCCCCACTACCGTACAAGAAAATTTCAATAACATTTTTTAAAGTACCCCTAGTTTCAGGTCGGTTATGACCCATGTTAAGACTACTGAACTCGTTGAAATGTATGTTAAAGCAGACGCGAGACTTCACCAATTGCGGTTGTTGTTGTTGTTGTTGTTGATGATGTTTTATTAGATGAAAAACCTTGCCAGGGTAACTGTTCAAGGCTGTACTCTTCCTGCAATCATGTTCATCATACTTTGAGCTTCATGGAGGAAGCCGGACATTTTTGCTCTAAATTATCGGGGAATCCAGATCAATTTTTGGTATTTCTGAAAAATCAAAGCATCAGTTGGACTCCAATGGCGAACAAAAGTTGTCCTGAGAACCACAAGTTCTGTCTCTGGTCCTTGGCCCAAAGCGGAGGATGTATTCCAGTTCATGCAAACTGTACCGGTCCTGGTGTCATGATGCCACTTAATGGCAGCCATCCAGAAGAGAAGGAAGGAGAATCAGGTGGAGACAGTAAAGAGCAGAGAGGATGGAGCGTTACACCTTGGCATGATCACTGTCCTTCGGGGTCCATGTACTGTCTTTTCTTTGCGGGGTGCGTTCCAATGTCGCAATGCTCACTTCAGCACTTGGCTGCCTGGATTTTCATGAACAACTCGATGTTGACTCCCTTGAACAAGTCTTGCCCAGCAGGCACCAGGTACTGCTTGAGCGAAGGGCGCTGTGTCTCACTGAACGAGAACTGCGACGACTTTCAAAATGATTTCAGTGGTCAGCTTGCTGCAATCATGCAAAACCCAGGTATGGCTATTTCTAGGGTATTTTTTGTTTAATATTTCGCAGAACCTCCTCTCGTTTTCCCTGTCCCTGTTTCCCTTCCATGTACCTGCTCTCTTTCTTGCTCATACTTGTCTTCGTTTGTTGTGTGTGGGACGTTGGAGATGTCACAGTTCTCATGTTAGGCGTCTGACACAAAGTCAGTCACAGTTTTTTGATACTGCAATTACTTTTCCCTTGATTGAACGCACTCATATTTTAATTTAAACACCTTTCTTTTTCAGGTGAAGTGAAAAATGACACGTATCGTGTCCTCGTTCAAACAGGTAAGAAACCAAGGACAAAATCCACCACTAAAACGTTTTGCACATTAAACAGTGGAATCTGGTAACTTGAAACCTCAGGGGAGACGTGAAGTATAACGTGTTATTCTTGACTGATAATCAGTTCTGCTCTTTTGCTTTGTGTAGGCTGGGCTCGCTTTTGTTTTATGAACAAAGCCCTCTACATCGTGCAGATGAAAACTCAACACAACTGCAACGCGAGGGAAGATCACTGTCGACGCGACGGATATGACGGTCATCTGAAGTGTTTGGAAGAAAACTCTGGCTGTATGAATCCCATCAGAGGAATTTGCTCCATGGGTGTAAACCTTTGCAAAAGCATAATGGGCGACTTACCTGAACCTGTCAGAGTGCTTTTACAAATGGCGAGCGTGCAGCTAAATATACGTGAGTAATGCCTAAAACGGTTGCAGTAATCAGTAATTTACAGTTTGACTTGAAATATGGAGACACCCGCTCAGTTCTTTGCAATCTGAATTGCCACTCGCGGTAGATTGATGGATATTGTGTGTCGCTTTGGGTTAAATGTTTGGTCAATATCACAACGTGTCAATCATTTTCTCAAGACTGCGACCACGTGTACTGCTACACTGTCTTGCGTACAGCGAGGTGGTTTGGGTATATTTTTATGACTGATCAGCCATTGGGGTTCTAAACGGAAAGTAGTTTGGCCAGTATTGATAAAGACAATAGTTGCATCACACTTAATAAGCCGATGTGTGATATGCTTCTTTTTGCTTTTTTTACAGCAGCTTTGTCTGATATCTGTGGGCAAGGAAGAGCCGTTTGTGAACTCCTGGAGAATTCATTCCGAATTTGTCAGCCAAGAAATGTATCACAAGACGCATGCACAGTCAGAGATCAACCTCTTTGCCAAAATGGACTTCGGTTTTGTCCAAAAGTGAATGCGTAAGAGCCTTTTAGTATCGTCAAATTTTGTAACACGAACATAAGTAAATATGTCAGCCATGGTTCGTACAATTTAATTCACAAATTTCAACTGTTAGGCCAGGTATAGAATCATGCTAAGACAAGGAAAAAAATACCATTCCATTAAAACACAAGCATATTAATAATAATAGTAATATTAATACTATTAATATTAATAAGAGTAATAATAATAATGATGATAATAATAATAATAATAATAATAATAATAATAATAATAATAATAATAATAAAGATAATGATAATAGTAATAATAACAATAATAATAATAATAATAATAATAATAATAAGGATCTTTAAACAGGGGTCCACGTCACAAGATGTGATTTTTAGTGAGCCAGACAAAACTAAAACTAAAGGATGTTACAAAAATTGAGATGAAAGGTAATAGATGGTATAAGTAAAAAACAGAGAGCAAAAGGTTCAAAAAGGTAATACAAATCCTAGTGCTAATGGGTAGATAATTCCATTCAATGGCGGCGTGGTATATAAACCGATGTTGGCCCTGTGAATCTCAAGAAGAAGACAGACTGTCCCTAAAATTTCTAAAATTAAAATCACAGTCAACATGTTTATTAATGCATTTGTACATAAGTTAATCAATGTAGTCCACGCCTACTGGACATCATATCGCAGCCGAGTTCGTAGTTGATGAGTTCTTTGTTTTATCCGTGATGAGCTTTGCAACTGACTTTGGCAGAAGTCGGGTATTGCTCATTAGTATGATATCAGATTGATCTCCCCAAATAACATCAGCATAATCTAGAATATCCGTGATAATCATTACCAAGCATACTTTGTCAGTAACACCTTCACTGTAGCTCTCCATGCTTTTGTTTGCTGCCTGCCTGCCAGCTTGTCTATCTGTGTTACTCCTTAGCTTTCATGTCTCCCTAACAACCTCTTTCTCGCTCTCCGTCTACAGATGTATGCCGCGCGATAAATGTGACTGTTCTGAAGGTAAGCCACATTTCTAGTTGTCCGCAGCATTTTTTGAGCCTGTACAAACGATATTAATGAACACACTTGGCAGTGCAATGCCATTTCCAAATGTCTTGTTATAGAAAACAGCTGATGTAATTGCCGATACTAAAGGTAAATTGTCAATTAACTCTGCTACTAGCTTTACACCACAGTATGTTTAAAGTATCGAATTTTTTCAGGTCAAAAACCTTGCCAAGACGACTGCTCAAGACTGTATTCTTCCTGCCATCATGTTCAACAGAGTATCGCATTCATCGAGCAGACCGGAAGTCTCTGCACTGCAATGTTGGAAGATCCGGATAAGTTTGTGATGTTTTTGAAAAATCAGAGTGACAATTGGACTCCGCTTGCAAACCAAACCAAACTCTGTCCCGAAGGTGATAAATTCTGTCCGTTGGCGTTCAGTAGCGCGGGATGTATATCTATTGATGAGAACTGTACTGGTGAGTTTGCCATGGGTTCAAAAAAAGCCAGCGATCCAAAAGGAAACGGAGTAGAGGCAGGCGGAGAAAAAGGCGAGAACAAGTCTCGTTGGAACGATCACTGTCCTAGCGGTTTTGCCTACTGCGGGAATCCTGAAGAGTGCGCCCCTAACAGTCAGATCTGCTCTCTCCAGTACCTGGCTTCCTTTGCTGGACTGAGCAACTCGAGCATGACTCCCTTGAACAAGTTTTGTCCTGCAGACACCAAGTTCTGTCTGTCCCAAGGCCGCTGCGTTTCAGTGAAAGAAAAATGCCACGTCATTGATTTCCCACGTGATGCACTCATGCAACTTCCAGGTATGGTAGTTTTTTTGTTTTTTTTTTTTTTTGTAAGTTACTATTTCCTTTGTTGTTTCATACTCTTCCTGTTATTACTCTTCCTTTATCTCCTTCCTTCCTTGCGTCGTTATTGTTTCTTTTCTTCGTGTCTATATTTCTTCGTTGTCCACTTCTTTCATTGCGTGTTCTCCCATCTTTTCATATTCTCCTTTCGTTTCGCCAAGCAGTTATGTATAATTATAAGAAATCCTTTGAAACAGTTTGAATTTGCCATCCATCCAGCGTCCTATCTTCATTCATTTCTCATTCCGTTGAATTTATTTAACCCTTCCTCCTTTTGGATGTATTCTTCACTATGTTTATCTTTGCTTTTATTGATATAGTTTTCAATCTTCACCTTCTCCCTTCCTCCGTTTGTGACTCCTTGTTATATTTTTATGTGTGCACTTCTCACTCTTCTGCTCTTCTGTTTCTACGTGGACTTTTTGCCTGCTGTTTTTATTCGGTCACTACTTTCTCCGTTTGTCCTTCATGTCTGTTTCGTGCTTTTAGAACTGATCGCGAGAAGTGTCTCAATATTCAAATTCAGTATCTTATCAGTAAAATTATTTTTCAGGTGAAATGCAAAATGACACTTCCCGTATGCTTACTGAATTAGGTAAGAAATCTACCCGTTTTGTCAGAGTGAACCTAGAGTATCTTTATTTTTTAGATTTTATAGGCAATGAAAAAGCAACAGAAAAATACACCTGTAATCATTTCAAGTCAAAACTCCATTGCACGCTGTAATTAGAATTTGAAGGCGGGCTGGAATTGTCTTTATCGTTTTCGCATTCTGGAAATTTGAAGCCGTTTTAGATGCACATTGTACTCGAGTCGTCACAGATTATTGCAGTTAGTGTACCAAACCATCAAACAAATCAGGTATTCGGAGCCAGTTGACTGTGGGTAACCAAGATATATATATATATATATATCCTTTGCACGTGCACTGGTATATTGGAGCTATTGTCAGTTTCGATACAGGTTGAACTCTTCCTTGTTTCAAGCTAATGTACAGATATTGAAGTATTTTATTGCATTAAAATTGATGTAGTGAAAATAATCAAAATAATCAAAATAAAGGCTATTATATGGCTGGTTTTCCTTTTTTTGTTTTGTCCAGGCTGGACTCGCTTCTGTTTGTTGGATCAAGTTCTTCGTCCTATATACTTGCAAAGTCAACGCATTTGCAACTCGAGGGAAGTTCATTGTCAACGTGAGGGATATGATGGTCACGTGAAGTGTTTGGAGGAAAAAGCTGGTTGCTTGAATCCTATCAAAGAAGTTTGTACACTGGGCGTGAACATCTGCAAAGACGTAATGAATGAGTTACCAGAGTTTGCCAAAATGCTTCTACACATGGCGAGCGAGCAACTTCAAATACGTGAGTATTAGTACAAATATATAGAATTTGCACCCATTGCATGCTGTTGATATATTGACAAACGCATAATATGGTGCATTGTACTCACCAAGCCCACTTGAGTACTTATACGTTTACTTCATTTTTTTCCACTAGCTTTGTCTGATATCTGTGGACAAGGAAAAACAGTTTGCGAACTCTTGGGGACTTCATTCGGATTCTGTTTACCACAAGAGGTGTCGGAAGACGCATGCTCCATTCGAGATATACCTTATTGCCATAACAACCTTCGATTCTGCCCGCGAGTGAACGCGTAAGATCCTCATAGTATTTTCGTTTGACGAAGATTAGTAAATTTAAGGTTTCATTGAGGTAACACTAACAGTGGTCAAACGCTAGGCCGAGTGTAGAAGCAGAAACAACTCGAATAAAACGCGTACTACAGTATGCGCCGTCTCTCTGTTTAACCCCTTCTTTCTCTGTCCTTCTACAGATGTATGCCGCTTGGAGAATGTGAGTGTCTAAAAGGTAAGCCGTTTCCCTCGATTGTAGTTAGCAATGTGCTGTAGGTTTTTGGGTATTAACGAACTCACTCTAAAACTTGCCATAAACAAAACGTCTAGACAAACGTTGAGGTCAATAACGAAAGCTAACAAAATGTTGCCGTGTGAGAGTTTTGTGTGTAAAGATTTCAGTTAACCCTCGGACGTATAAGCAAAGTCGTACACTATCCCCACTACCGTACAAGAAAATTTCAATAACATTTTTTAAAGTACCCCTAGTTTCAGGTCGGTTATGACCCATGTTAAGACTACTGAACTCGTTGAAATGTATGTTAAAACAGACGCGAGACTTCACCAATTGCGGTTGTTGTTGTTGTTGTTGTTGATGATGTTTTATCAGATGAAAAACCTTGCCAGGGTAACTGTTCAAGGCTGTACTCTTCCTGCAATCATGTTCATCATACTTTGAGCTTCATGGAGGAAGCCGGACATTTTTGCTCTAAATTATCGGAGAATCCAGATCAATTTTTGGTATTTCTGAAAAATCAAAGCGTCAGTTGGACTCCAATGGCGAACAAAAGTTGTCCTGAGAACCACAAGTTCTGTCTCTGGTCCTTGGCCCAAAGCGGAGGATGTATTCCAGTTCATGCAAACTGTACCGGTCCTGGTGTTATGATGCCACTTAATGGCAGCCATCCAGAAGAGAAGGAAGGAGAATCAGGTGGAGACAATAAAGAGCAGAGAGGATGGAGCGTTACACCTTGGCATGATCACTGTCCTTCGGGGTCCATGTACTGTCCTTTCTTTGCAGGGTGCGTTCCAATGTCGCAATGCTCACTTCAGCACTTGGCTGCCTGGATGTACATGAACAACTCGATGTTGACTCCCTTGAACAAGTCTTGCCCCGCAGACACTAAGTACTGTCTTACACAAGGGCGTTGCGTTTCATTAAAAGAGAAATGCGACGACTTCAGTGGCCGTTGCAATTCCTCCGAAAGGTTTTGCTACTCTGCGTTTAGATGCATTTCTAAGGAGAAAGATTGTCCGTCCGTAAACTTTCCTATCGGTCTTCAAGCAGTACTCATGCAACACGCAGGTATGCTACATTTCTAAATTACGTTCGTTTAAATTCTCCCTCTTCGTGTTATGTGTTTATTTGTGAAACTTATCTGCATGTTTTCGTTGTTTTCCCTCTTTCTTTTTCAATCCTGTATTACCGCTTTCCATGATTAAATGTGCGTTTGTCTGCAATCCTTTCTTGCATTTTATTTTTTGCTCGTTTTTTTTCGTTTCTTGTTTTTTTCTATATTTGATCCATTCCCTACCCGTTTTTAACTCGTGAATGCAATATCATTGGACGAGTTATAGCAGTTGGGGGAAATTTAACTCACTCGCTCTTTCGATGGATTGTAATTGTTTTGTTAATTCCGTTGACTGGTGCATAAGGTTTAGGCAGGCTAACAAATGGTAAACAAAATGGCGGCCTTTGCGACTGGAAATACTCGACCGCCTAAACAGAGCGAACTAATGAGCTAATCTTTCGCGTTTGGAGTTTGATTCTCAAGGCACAAGCTCTCGAAAATTTAAACCAACCTATAGAATTCGCATGGATTTTTAAACTCAAAGCAAAGGGGGGGGGGGGGGGGGGGGGGGGGGGGGTGAAACAAAAAATAAGACATGCCACCGCCGGCCCGAAATCTTACCACTGCCCCATCTCGCCGGCCACACCAAAAAATCTGGCCTTTTTAGAGGAGCGATTTGAGATGAAATCTCATTTGTGTCTCTCCTCTTTTTCCGAGTGGTGTTTTTTCGTTTCGTTGACCTTTCTACCATCATTTTCTTCTATCAGTCTTGTTACCCTTCCTCCCTTGACCTCTTCCCTGTGTACCCTTCCTCTCTTGATCCTCTTCCCTGTGTACCCTTCCTCCCTTGATCCTCTTCCCTGTGTACCCTTCCTCTCTTGATCCTCTTCCCTGTGTACCCTTCCTCTCTTGATCCTCTTCCCTGTGTACCCTTCCTCTCTTGATCCTCTTCCCTGTGTACCCTTCCTCTCTTGATCCTCTTCCCTGTGTACCCTTCCTCTCTTGATCCTCTTCCCTGTGTACCCTTCCTCTCTTGATCCTCTTTCCTGTGTACCCTTCCTCTCTTGATCCTCTTTCCTGTGTACCCTTCCTCTCTTGATCCTCTTCCCTGTGTACCCTTCCTCTCTTGATCCTCTTCCCTGTGTACCCTTCCTCCCTTGATCCTCTTCCCTGTGTACCCTTCCTCTCTTGATCCTCTTCCCTGTGTACCCTTCCTCTCTTGATCCTCTTTCCTGTGTACCCTTCCTCTCTTGATCCTCTTCCCTGTGTACCCTTCCTCTCTTGATCCTCTTCCCTGTGTACCCTTCCTCTCTTGATCCTCTTCCTTGTGCACCTCCTTTTGCATGAAATAATTATAGAAATTAAACTGTTCTCTACTTAATGCGCTGTTCTCTTCTCTCTTTGCTTTTTCTCATCATGGCGTTCTACTGGAACATAGGAGACTCGACTGTCGTCAATACATGAAATGCGACTAAACAAGTTTACTGTGTTCACGTGTTCGCACAACTTCTAATACAAACACATTTCTTTTTTAGGTCAAGTAAAAAATGAGACGTATCGTGCCCTTCTTGACACAGGTGGGAGTCATAATCTAACACATTTTTTTCTGTTACATTAGACCTAAAAGAATTTATATTGGATTAATCCTGGGTGTTGCTGTTTAAAGTAATCCATTAGGTCTAAATTTTGTTTGAATCGTTGAGCCTGGATACTTAAACATTTTTTTATCAAAGAAAGTTCACTCTAACCCGCAATTGCCTATTGTTTGAATTAAAATCTAAAATATGCAGTCTAAACGGAATATGTTCAATTTTGTCTTGGTCCTATGGTTTCACTGACATGTTTCCTGTTATCATATAACTTTAGTATCCCCACCCCCATCCGACTTCTCCTTAGTATATATATGAATCTAAATGTTCTCTACTGTGTAAGAGACATTCCGTGTCAAAATATCTTGACTGATTGCCATTAATCGGTTTTCTATCTTATCTGTTTAGGATGGGTTCGCCTCTGTCTGTGTACTAGAGTCCTCCGCTCTTCTCTTTTGTGAAGGCTGGGGTTGCTTTTGTCTTTTGATCAAAATATTTTATCAATGGATTTTTCTCGTTTATTTTGTGCAGGCTGGGCTCGTTTCTGTTTTGTGAGCAAAGGGCTCCTTACCGTGCAGTTAAAATCTCAAGCCGTTTGTGACAGGAGAGAAGATCACTGTCGACGCGAGGGATATGATGATCACTTGAAGTGTTTGGAGGAAAATTCTGGCTGCATGAATCCTATGAAAGGATTTTGCGCCTGGACGTTTAACTTCTGTAAAGACCTGATGAAAGAAACATCTGAGTTTACCAGTATTATTCAACAAATCGTGGAAGAGACCCTTCAAATTCGTGAGTATAACACAAAAAGCATAGCAATTTATTTATCGCACATGTCACGGTTCTGCACGACACACACACACACACACACACACACACACACACACACACACACACACACACACTAACATCTCACTTTATTCCGATCCTGAAAATAGAAGTCATTATGATACCCCGTACGTCTAGGACAGACCTGCAGTCAAAGTGAATGGAAGGCCGTTAATGGTGGTATACATCCTAGTATTTTTAATATTTGCGCTTATCGAAGTGACCTGTCCACTTGTACAGTAGTCTTCTTTTCACGTAACAGGTTTACCTGATGTTTGTGGACTGGGGAAAACAGCGTGTGAACTCTTGGAGAATTCACTCCGTGTTTGTCGGCCGACAAACGTGTCACAGGACGCGTGTTCTGTTAGAGATCCGCCACGTTGCCAAAACAACCTTCATTTCTGTCCGGGAGTGAACGCGTAAGAGCTTCGTCAGCTTACCGTTTTTTTCCACGAAGATTAGAGACATTTTTATCGTTATTATTAAACAGTAGAAATACGATAGAAGGCCAAACTTTGGGTCTTGTATAGCATCACATGAGTACCTTGCCAAGTTTAAGACTTAATTGTTGAATCAAACATAAGCTACTATGGAGTTTACAGCTTTGTCTCTAACTCATTTTTCTCTCTGATTACAGATGTATCCCACGTGGAGAGTGTAACTGTCCAAAAGGTAAGCCATAGTCCTAGACAGTTTGTCCGCAGTGTTAACAATGTTATGAAGAGACCTTACAAAACTGCTTCTATGAAGATTTGTATATCGACAAGTTTGTAAAGAGCGAGGAAATAATCATCACAGGAACATTAACAGCTATTTCTTATTTCTTTACTTCTTTACTTCTTTCTTCACACAAACAATCAACAAGCTGTTGTGTCCTTTTTTTGTTTTGTTTTGTTTTTTTGATAAATTTCGATAAAATGTTCACAACTCCTGCACCCGAAAAAGTTTATTTTAGGGTGAGCAGTGACTTTTCTAAATCTTTATGAATCATTAGTAATGTTGAACACAGTAAATAATTAAGACCTCGTTTTTTGCAGACCAGCAACCTTGCCAGGACAACTGCTCGAAGTTGTACTCTTCCTGCCATCATGTTCATCAGAGCATCGCTTTCATCGAAGAGGCCGGGAGTTTTTGTCCTAAAATGTTAGAAAATCCGGAGGAATTTATAAAGTTTTTGAAAAATCAAAGTGTCGGTTGGACCCCATTTGCAGACAAATCCTGTAAAGAAGGTCACAAATTCTGCCTCCTGGCGCTCGATAAAGACAAAGCTTGTATTCCCATCGATAAAAACTGCACGGATGTAGGCAGATATCCAGAAAACCATAAAGAAGATGCAGGTGGAGGAGAAGATTACCACAGAGCCGAAAAAGATGAAAATGAGACAGCTTGGCGCGGTGGTTGTCCTAAAGGCTTTGTAGACTGTGGCAATGTTGGACAGTGTGTCCCGGACGGGCGGATGTGCTTGTTTCAGCGCATGACTGCATTGATTGCCAGGAACAACTCTATGTCTTGCTCCCCAGACAGCAAGTTCTGCCTTGGCGAGGGGCGCTGCGTTCCAGTGAACGCGAAATGCAACAATTTTAAGATTGTTTATTCTGCACTCATGCCGCTTCCAGGTATGGGATTGTTTGAAAGTTATCTTTATTCAAGTAATTGCGATCCTTCCTTTTCTTGCTTCTTTCTCAGTTTACTTACTGCTCCCCTATTCTTTTTTTCCCTCTGTCCATTTCTATGTTCAATTTATCACGTTTTCTTCGTAAACATCTGTAATTTTTTGTAATTTCATGTTCCTATTATTCATTCTTTGTCCCTTTGCTTCTGCCGTCCAACCCTCCCCTCGTTTAGTCTATGTGCACTAGCCTTCTAACTTTGCGCTGATAGTTTTCCATTTTCCTTTTATCTATCAACAATCTCTCCCTCTTTCTTGTCATTCTCCTATCCCTCTTTTATATCTTCCCTAATAACATAATTCTTTTCTGTAAACGCCACTCCGCCACCGTCCCTTTTAATCTGCCTGATTAATTGCTGCCATGCTCTATACTGTGGGAACGTTCTTTGGTACATTTTCCTTCTCTTTTAGTACATTTCTTTCGTGCTTATTTTTACACTTTTGTTTGTCCTCTTTGCGTCTTCTGAATGGTAATTTACGGCTGATCGAAATTTCTTTGATTTTCCTCTACGTGCATTGTACTCTGGAAGTCATCTCAAAGTACATTCTAAGGCAGGATACATTAATATCTGCACTGCAATACGTTTTCTCGTGATCACGCCATACCAACTCTAGTAACCAACATATAGTGTTTGTTTTTTCAGATCAAATAAGAAATGAGACGTATCGCTTCCTGGTTGAAACAGGTAGGACTGAAATCTAGCGTCTTACTTTGGAAGTTACAATGAAGTTTTTAACTTTTAAGGCAAGATTCTGATATTCTAATATTTCAGCGTTTAGTATTAGTTGAGGAGTCCAATAACTATCACAACATGATAATGTCGATACATGATCAATCATCGATACATGATCTTCCCAACTGCAAAAGAAATGTACATTAATCTGTTGTATATCTTGATTTAAACATAATCGTTAGAAGGATGGCATACGGTGACGTTTTTGCGGTAAAAATGTTAAATACGGCATTGCGCATTGATACCCTCCATCCCCTCCCCTTACATATATCAGAGTTTTCTGTTATGATCATTTGTTGTCAAGTTATCACGCAGATTAGATAGCAAAATTGAATACCTTTAAGCCCGGATAAATAGATCTTATTAACCGAGCGCGCGGTCCGTACAGTTAAAAACTGGCGTCAATTTGTTTTTTACAATAACAAAACTCAAGCCAAAAAGTGACAGTTTGACGTGAGCATTTCGCGCGTGCAAAATAAAATTTTGTCAAAGAAGTTGGAAAGAAATGAAACTAGACGCTTTTCTGCTGCCGTTTTCTCGACAATTTCAAGACAAAGCTCAAGGAAATTCGCCTCTGAACACTTCTGGTTCTCTACTTCAAATGCCGAATGTGGCTTTTGCAAGAACTGAGGTAAAATTGAAGCTGAATTCACCTTCTTCGTCCAAATCACTGTCGTCAGCACTCGATTTTGTGTCTGTCCTCTTATTGATAATGAAAATTAGCCAATCACAAAGCGAGAAACTGACGTGTTATTGTAAAATAAGTTTTGGACCGAGTTTTTTTCGTCGCCTTATGCGAATAAGGCAACGAAAAAAACGAGGATCCATAACTTACGGTACGGACCAAGCAAACGAGGTTAATAAGATATTTATTATATGGCTTTAGATCTTTCGGCAAACATAAAACAAGGCCCCAACGAGTACTCGTCTTGTTCATTCAACAACATCAATCGCGATCAGGCATGAATTACGCACGTTTGTTTTCACAACAAATCCAGTTAACAGCTTACAATTCTACCGATTTGAAAATCTTGAAAGAAAATAAGCGTCTGTCGAACCAACTGCCTAGATAAATACTAATTTGTTCTGAGCTGAATGAAATGGCCCATAGCGTATGTCAAACAACGACACTGCAGTGAGCTTTATTCGGTGAACGACTCGAACTCGCCCTTGCTCGCTCACTAAAGATTTAAAAAACTGCAGTCCTATCTCTTTCCAGAAGAAACTGCTTTGTAACTCAGAGTATTTTTTATTCTTTTGAATAAGTTTCTTACACGTACAATAATGTAGAAGGCAAAATGGCACTAAAAGAAAATCATTTCATCACAAACTGCGACCGACACATCGTTGAAAGTTATATTATTCAAAACTCACCGCTTAATTTTCCTGCCTCCTCGTGGAGCGTTTAGGTTTCTTCCAGCAAAATAAACGTCCTCAAATCACCACGGCGTTTTTGTCCCAGTCAGTGATTTCGAAATACAGAGTTCTCGTGCATTGTGAAAAATTTATTTACAGTCTTCACAGTGCGCCATGATGAGCAAACATGTCTGCAAAACTTGATTCTTGCACGGTTTTAGTCATAACTGTTCACGGTGGATTGTTCGCTTTCCACTTTCTTCCTGGCAAGTGTGCAAATTTTAACACAGGGGTGAAACAACCCTCCATACTCTGCAGCACTTGTTGTCAATGACGGCTAAGGTCGCAAGCAATTTTTTCATCGGACGTTTTCCTTCTTCGTAACGGTCATTTTCCAAGATTGTAAACTTTCCCCGATCATCATAACTTAACAGTGAGTATCCGGAACGTTTAAACTCCCCATTGCACTTCTGGGCCTTTTATGACAAACGTTTAGCAACTCTTCGAGTAATCATTTGCGATCCACATGTGCAAACTGATTTTGCGGTCCGTACAGTAAGTTATGGACCGGTAAAATTGACCAATCAGAACGTGCGTAAAATCAATTTGCGGTCCGTACAGGAAAGTATGGACCGGTAAATTAACCAATCGTAGCGTGCGTAGTATAAGTGCCATATAATAAAACGCATGTATGTATGTATGTATGTATGTATGTATGTATGTATGTATGTATGTATGTATGTATGTATGTATGTATGTATGTATGTATGTATGTATGTATGTATGTATGTATGTATGTATGTATGTATGTATGTATGTATGTATGTATGTATGTATGTATGTATGTATGTATGTATGTATGTATGTATGTATGTATGTATGTATGTATGTATGTATGTATGTATGTATGTATGTATGTATGTATGTATGTATGTATGTATGTATGTATGTATGTATGTATGTATGTATGTATGTATGTATGTATGTATGTATGTATGTATGTATGTATGTATGTATGTATGTATGTATGTATGTATGTATGTATGTATGTATGTATGTATGTATGTATGTATGTATGTATGTATGTATGTATGTATGTATGTATGTATGTATGTATGTATGTATGTATGTATGTATGTATGTATGTATGTATGTATGTATGTATGTATGTATGTATGTATGTATGTATGTATGTATGTATGTATGTATGTATGTATGTATGTATGTATGTATGTATGTATGTATGTATGTATGTATGTATGTATGTATGTATGTATGTATGTATGTATGTATGTATGTATGTATGTATGTATGTATGTATGTATGTATGTATGTATGTATGTATGTATGTATGTATGTATGTATGTATGTATGTATGTATGTATGTATGTATGTATGTATGTATGTATGTATGTATGTATGTATGTATGTATGTATGTATGTATGTATGTATGTATGTATGTATGTATGTATGTATGTATGTATGTATGTATGTATGTATGTATGTATGTATGTATGTATGTATGTATGTATGTATGTATGTATGTATGTATGTATGTATGTATGTATGTATGTATGTATGTATGTATGTATGTATGTATGTATGTATGTATGTATGTATGTATGTATGTATGTATGTATGTATGTATGTATGTATGTATGTATGTATGTATGTATGTATGTATGTATGTATGTATGTATGTATGTATGTATGTATGTATGTATGTATGTATGTATGTATGTATGTATGTATGTATGTATGTATGTATGTATGTATGTATGTATGTATGTATGTATGTATGTATGTATGTATGTATGTATGTATGTATGTATGTATGTATGTATGTATGTATGTATGTATGTATGTATGTATGTATGTATGTATGTATGTATGTATGTATGTATGTATGTATGTATGTATGTATGTATGTATGTATGTATGTATGTATGTATGTATGTATGTATGTATGTATGTATGTATGTATGTATGTATGTATGTATGTATGTATGTATGTATGTATGTATGTATGTATGTATGTATGTATGTATGTATGTATGTATGTATGTATGTATGTATGTATGTATGTATGTATGTATGTATGTATGTATGTATGTATGTATGTATGTATGTATGTATGTATGTATGTATGTATGTATGTATGTATGTATGTATGTATGTATGTATGTATGTATGTATGTATGTATGTATGTATGTATGTATGTATGTATGTATGTATGTATGTATGTATGTATGTATGTATGTATGTATGTATGTATGTATGTATGTATGTATGTATGTATGTATGTATGTATGTATGTATGTATGTATGTATGTATGTATGTATGTATGTATGTATGTATGTATGTATGTATGTATGTATGTATGTATGTATGTATGTATGTATGTATGTATGTATGTATGTATGTATGTATGTATGTATGTATGTATGTATGTATGTATGTATGTATGTATGTATGTATGTATGTATGTATGTATGTATGTATGTATGTATGTATGTATGTATGTATGTATGTATGTATGTATGTATGTATGTATGTATGTATGTATGTATGTATGTATGTATGTATGTATGTATGTATGTATGTATGTATGTATGTATGTATGTATGTATGTATGTATGTATGTATGTATGTATGTATGTATGTATGTATGTATGTATGTATGTATGTATGTATGTATGTATGTATGTATGTATGTATGTATGTATGTATGTATGTATGTATGTATGTATGTATGTATGTATGTATGTATGTATGTATGTATGTATGTATGTATGTATGTATGTATGTATGTATGTATGTATGTATGTATGTATGTATGTATGTATGTATGTATGTATGTATGTATGTATGTATGTATGTATGTATGTATGTATGTATGTATGTATGTATGTATGTATGTATGTATGTATGTATGTATGTATGTATGTATGTATGTATGTATGTATGTATGTATGTATGTATGTATGTATGTATGTATGTATGTATGTATGTATGTATGTATGTATGTATGTATGTATGTATGTATGTATGTATGTATGTATGTATGTATGTATGTATGTATGTATGTATGTATGTATGTATGTATGTATGTATGTATGTATGTATGTATGTATGTATGTATGTATGTATGTATGTATGTATGTATGTATGTATGTATGTATGTATGTATGTATGTATGTATGTATGTATGTATGTAGTTCGGCTCATGTGAAGTACGGCGTTTGACCTGGGCCTTAACTTTTATAAGTGTATGTAACTCTTCAGAATGTTTTCATGAGTGATGCTTTTTTAACGCTGTCTCTTTATCTTCCCTTTTCAGGCGGAGCGTCCTTCTGTCTCCTGAAGGACGTCTTTGGCGATGTTTTTTCAGGCCTACGACAGAAATGCAACCCAAGGGAAGGTCATTGTCGACGCGAGGGATATGATAGTCATCTGAAGTGTTTGAAGGAAAACTCTCGTTGCTGGAATCCTATCAGAGACATGGACATTTGTGCCAATGTTATTAACATGTGTGACGGCCTTATGAACGGTTTGCCCGAGTTTTCCAAAATCTTTCAACGCATGGCGAGCGAACTGCTTCAAATACGTAAGTAATACCAACAGCGGAGCGAACGAATGACGGCCACGCAATGTTCAGTTTATTATATAGATATCGATGAAATATCCAAAACAAAGATTTAGTAACTCATAGCCTTTCTTTCCTGTCAGAACTTGCTGTCTCCAAAACTCGCGCGCACAGTGAATATATTATTTTTATCTTTCACATATGAAGTTATCGTGCGCGATGAAAATATCAGTATTTATAACTGGAGAAATCCTGATGTTTCATCGATATCTACATAGTAGATAAACTTCTAATATATTCATAACCATCTTTCATAAACCCAGTTTGAGCCTAAAATATATATGTACAATTGATTGGACATGACACGATGTTGTCTGTAATGATTTAATAGAATAGATAATGTTTGGAATGGAGTAATGGGGACACCTTTTTTTTTTTTTTTTTTTTTTCGCACTTCATTATTTCATACTGTTTATCCTCGAGCCCTGCAAGAGAGTAATAATTGCGACACATCGCCTAGTTTTTAGTTTCGGCTAGCCTCCCAAACCACGGGGTTTTCTGGCATTTGTCCACATCGTGGGGTCCTGAGACCTCAGGCCAAAACGAATCCGCTTTGTAATGAAAATAAAACAAGCGAAGAAAACGGGAAAACTTCAAACGCATCAGTCTCATGAAAATACGAAGTCCGTCTTCAAATGTGAAGAGAGCAAGCAAGAGTAAGACCTGACCGTGAGTCAAGTAAACAGAGGCAAACAAGCACGCTTCATTCTGATTGGAGTTATCAAATTAAGAAATCTGGACGAGTTCCACCGCATGATTACATCCAGAACATCGTCAATGTGACTCTTCATTTGTCACAGGTCATTGGCTGCGGGTTTGCAGTTTGTAAGTAAAGTATCATAAACGAACAATATGGTGTATATCTGTACTCCACAGCGGGTTTGATGAAGTAAAACTTCTTTCGTTGTTTTATAACAGGTTTGCCCGATTTATGTGGGCTAGGAAAATCAGTGTGTGGACTCCTGGAGAATTCACTCAACACGTGTCATCCGTCAGAGTTGCGGCAGGAAGAATGCTCAGTACCTTGCGAGAACAACCTGATGTTCTGTCCAAGATTTAACGCGTAAGAGTCTTTGTTGAAGAACATTTGCAAAGTGTTAGCCATGGAATTTGTTAGAAAGGAAACTCAAACTTTAAGCCGAGGACTTTAGTCAGAATACGAACCTACAAGATGAGTAAGTAATAGCCCATTTCGGTTCCCAGTCAGTCGCCTTGTGCATGTCTTTTTGCTTTCTAAGTCCCTCTTTTCCCCTACAGATGTATCCCGCATGAAAAATGTGACTGTCCAGAAGGTAAGCCATATTGCTAAAACAGCTGATAGCATCGTACTGTTGAGCATCTGAAGAGTTTACGAGCAGGCGTCGCACGAAACAACCTGTATCAAAACCACGTACTTAATTTAACTAGCACTTTACTCCTTTACCCAAAAGTCAACACAGGCTACGACTGCTTCCTCTGAAAATATGTTTAGAATCATTATGTCTGCATCATGAGAGTTATATTTTGTTAGGCAACAGTCTGCGTGGCTACCGAACACAGCTTGATGTAGGATTTTGTTTTTGCAGGTGAAAAGCTTTGCCAGGATAGCTGTGTCAGCATCCACGAGCATTGCACTGCATTCCATTCTGCCACAAATGAAATTATGCCACACACAACCGTAAGCCCGCATCCAAGTTTTTCACATGGACCAGAAAAGCTACATCTTATGTCTTCAAGTGCAGAGGAAAAACCGACTCTCAGACCCTCACCTTCAGCTGAATTGCCTCATCCAAGTACGTCACGTGGAACAGAAAAGCCACATCCTATGTCTTCACGTGCAGAGGAAAAACCGACTCACAGGCCATCACCTTCAGCTGAAATGCCTCATCCAAGTCCTTCGCGCGGACCAGAAGTGCCACATCCCATGTCTTCACGTGCAGACGAAAAACCGACTCACAGGCCGTCACCTTCAGCTGAAATGCCTCATCCAAGTCCTTCGCGCGGACCAGAAGTGCCACATCCCATGTCTTCGCGTGCAGAGGAAAAACCGACTCATAGGCCGTCACCTTCAGCTGAATTGCCTCATCCAAGTCCATCACGTGCACCAGAAAAGCCACATCTTATGTCTTCACGTGCAGAGGAAAAACCGACTCTCAGGCCGTCACCTTCAGCTGAAATGCCTCATCCAAGTCCTTCGCGCGGATCAGAAGTGCCACATCCCATGTCTTCACGTGCAGAGGGAAAACCGACCCACAGGCCATCACCTTCAGCTGAATTGCCTCATCCAAGTCCATCACGTGGACCAGAAAAGCCACATCCTATGCCTTCACGTGCAGAGGAAAAACCGACTCACAAGCCGTCACCTTCAGCTGAATTGCCGCCTCCAAGTCCGTCACGTGGACCAGAAAAGCCACATCCCTTGTCTTCACGTGCAGAGGAAAAACCGACTCACAAGCCGTCACCTTCAGCTGAAATGCCTCATCCAAGTCCTTCGCATGGACCAGAAAAGCCACATCCCATGTCTTCACGTGCAGAGGAAAAACCGACTCACAGGCCGTCACTTTCAGCTGAAATGCCTCATCCAAGTCCATCACGTGGACCAGAAAAGCCACATCCCATGTCTTCACGTGCAGACGAAAAACCGACTTACAGGCCGTCACCTTCAGCTGAATTGCCTCATCCAAGTCCATCACGTGGACCAGAAAAGCCACATCCTATGTCTTCACGTGCAGAGGAAAAACCGACTCTCAGGCCGTCACCTTCAGCTGAATTGCCTCATCCAAGTCCATCACGTGCACCAGAAAAGCCACATCCTATGTCTTCACGTGCAGAGGGAAAACCGACTCTCAGGCCGTCACCTTCAGCTGAAATGCCTCATCCAAGTCCTTCACGTGGACCAGAAAAGCCACATCCTATGTCTTCACGTGTAGAGGAAAAATCGACTCACAAGCCGTCACCTTCAGCTGAATTGCCTCATCCAAGTCCGTCACGTGGACCAGAAAAGCCACATCCCATGTCTTCACGTGCAGAGGAAAAACCGACTCACAAGCCGTCACCTTCAGCTGAATTGCCTCATCCAAGTCTTTCTCGCGGACCAGAAAAGCCACATCCCATGTCTTCACGTGCAGAGGAAAGACCCACTCACATGCCGTCACTTTCAGCTGAAATGCCTCATCCAAGTCTTTCACGTGGACCAGAAAAGCCACATCCTATGTCTTCACGTGCAGAGGAAAAGCCAAGTCACAGGCCGTCGCCTTCAGCTGAAATGCCTCATCCAAGTCCATCACGTGGACCAGAAAAGCCACATCCCATGTCTTCACGTGCAGAGGAAAAACCGACTCACAAGCCGTCACCTTCAGCTGAAATGCCTCATCCAAGTCCATCACGTGGACCAGAAAAGCCACATCCCATGTCTTCACGTGCAGAGGAAAAACCGACTCACAAGCCGTCACCTTCAGCTGAATTGCCTCATCCAAGTCCGTCACGTGGACCAGAAAAGCCACATCCCATGTCTTCACGTGTAGAGGAAAAACCGACTCACAGGCCGTCACCTTCAGCTGAAATGCCTCATCCAAGTCCGTCACGTGAACCAGAAAAGCCACATCCAATGTCTTCACGTGCAGACGAAAAACCGACTCACAAGCCGTCACCTTCAGCTGAATTGCCTCATCCAAGTCTATCACGTGGACCAGAAAAGCCACATCCTATGTCTTCACGTGCAGAGGAAAAACCGACTCACAGGCCGTCACTTTCAGCTGAATTGCCTCATCCAAGTCCATCACGTTCAAAGCCGGACGGCCGTTACAGCAGTGTTGTGGTTGGACCGGACCGTTCTATTAAATTCCTGCGTGAAAAAGACCCCTTAACTGTCTTGTGTAAAGATCCAGCTCCTGTTATGATTGGCGTGAACACTGTAGAATTTCCCCATGGTGTGTGGAAGTTTGAAACTGTTGAAAAAAAGTGGGAGGAATTCCCCAGTTGTTCTGTTGGACACGTCTTTGCAATGCCTACTAACAAAAGGGCCAGGTAATTTCTTTTGTTGTCACATTCCAGGAAACTTTTACATTAGCGAGTTTGTTATATATAATAATGGAATGCTTCGCTCTCAACACACTTTTTGAGTGAGAAAAACTATTTCATCAGAACCTTGCAATTTCTTATTAAGAATGTTGGGTGAATTTATCTTAATAAGATCTATCTTTAAATTGAGCCATCAGTAAATTAATGTCTCTCACTGAATTGTCGCTGTTAAACTTGTTTTGCTGAGTTTCAGAAATATGGCCATGCGCTATGCTTTATAAATTTTACAAAATTTTAACCAAATATAGGTTACTGAACAAACTTGAGTAATGAAATTACGCAACCACGAGAGAAGAGGCGTGGACACGGGGAAGAGGAGGATTGGAGGTAGAAGTAAAGCGAAGTGCAAAACTGATCTCGCTACAGTTCCACAGCACGATATGAAATAAAAACCCTATAGGGAGTATCAATAATTAACCATCTCGGCGTGCACAGTGCACTGGTCTCGTGGTTTCGATTCATGAAAAATATAAAGTAACACGTTCAATTTGTTGGGGAGCCAGTAACTCCTTTAAAGTAATGACTATATATGCGGTTTGATCTACGCCCACTTTAAACTGTTTTTGTTCTCGTCTTTCTAGATTTAGAAAGAACGTAATATTCGCTTTGCATCAATTTTAACACTGGTATTAAAAAGTACTCACTTTGATTTTTCTCTTGGTTGGTCGTAGGTCAATGCTATAATTGGCAGCTCATGAGTTTAATTTTTTTGGTTTGAAACACATTCGACTTTACCAGTAGAGGTTTAGGTATCCACCTGTTGTATGCAGCTAAACCGTTTTTTCTTGTTGCTCTGCAGATTCTTCCCAACTCGTGGATTCCATGGTGTGGTAAACTTCACTATCTACACAATAAAACAAGATAAGGCTGGGGAATGCGTAGCAGCTGAAGGAAACCCTACCGCAGTGGTGTTGACGTTAGTGTTTCCAGACTTCAAAGAAATCAAAATTTCAGCTGCTCAATCAACACTGTACATTAACGAAGATGAGGAATCTCCTGGACAAAAAGTAAGAAAAATTGCAGACTAACTTCATCTTCATAACTTCAGCTTATATCTGCAACGTTTGCAGACTTTTGTCAGATAAGAGTCCGTTTAGTGGCCCCAGCATTAAAATGGTTAAATCAGTTCATTTTTCATGTATGCTCTCTACACGAAAAAATTATGCTTAAGTAGATAAATTGCAATTACAAGAGATTGGAGTGAGTAATGAAGCTGGGAAGCTAAGTAAGGCATTATAGTCTGGGTCACACCCATAACTGTTATGAAGTTTTACGTTTTCTTCTGTTTTGTTTCAACAGCTTTCAGCCGCATTCAATGTAACCGTGCCTGATCTCAAGCGGCCAGGCCTTGACCCAACAATTAAAACGCACATCCCGAAGGATATCGTCGACGATTATGAAACCTTAACTAGTAATTTGGACAAGCTTCGCCCAGGGCTTCTCGTCGTTAAATCAATGAAACCAGGGCTTGGTGAGTGTAATTTAGTAATTACGTATTTCCATTCATTTTATGACTGTGGAATCGAATGGAAGCAGAATTACTTGGAATTACACAAACCAACCATCTGTTGGGTTCAAAAAGCGGTCTTTTGTACTATGCCTGGCACATTAGCATCACAATCACTATGCTTACAAGCACACGTTATCTCTTCAGAGAAAAAGGAAACAAAAAGATGTTTTAATGTAATGACAAAATTTGTGTACGCAGGTAAAGTAGAATTCAAAGATTCTCTTGGTTGGGCCACTTTTCCTGTTGAAAGTGGTGACAAACCCCTAATTGTGGACTTGGACGCTAATTGGAGAGTTTATCCGCGTTTGGACGCATATGGGAGAACAGAGATTACGCTGAGGGGTGCTGTGTGGCTCCCACAAGAGGAAGTCCCCACTTTAGACTCCGGGCTACCCTCCGTGCGAACGTTTCTATCCAAGGTAAAGTAGCCTTTGCTAAAACAGCGTATCGTGACAACACTATTATATTAGTTTTTTCGTTAACTGCACATCAAGTGGGTAATTGTGAACAAGTTGAACTGGTCGGTAAGTGGTCGGTAACGTGGTCGGTATGTGGTCGGTAAGTGGTCGGTATGTGGTTGGTATGTGGTCGGTAACGTGGTCGGTAACATGGTCGGTAACGTGGTCGGTAAGTGGTTGGTATGTGGTCGGTAAGATCTATGATGTGGTCGGTAAGTGGTCGGTAAAGTGAAAGGTTTGGTCGGTAAGTGGTCGTAGGTAAAGTCAATCCCGTGGCCGGTATGTGGTCGGTAAATCGTATACCGACCACTTACCGACAGTTCAACTTGTTCACAATTACCCATCAAGTGTGCAGAACGATAAATGCGCAAACGAACTTTTAGTTGTTTCTCCAGTGTGAAGCTTCCTTTCGTTCGTGTTTATTGTTTACCTGACGAATTATCTTATCAATATTCGTCCGCTGAATTAAATATGATTTCTTGCCAAGAAGCATTTATTTATTTGGCTACAGTAAAACCCCGCTTTGTTGAACTCTGTTGTATCAAATTCCTGCTACCTCGAACAGAATCCGATTCCCTTGGAAATGAGCTTGGTAAAAATTCCCTTGGTAGAATCCCACTATCTCGAACTATTTATTGCTCGCCTTGATTATTCTACTGTATGTATGTAGGATATTGGCATGCATGGATTCTACACATCCAACTCACAAGCTACCTCTACTAATCAGACTTGTATTTCCAGTTTCTCACCACCAATGTTTAACTTAATTTCAGATTGAAGGTTTGATTACAGAAGACAAGTTATCCAATATGATATCTTATGTAATCTCCTTATCTGAAGAAGGCCAAGGAATAATTGATCGTGCTGCTGAAGAAATGAGTCAGCATTTCTCAGAATTGAGTATACGCGTAAGCCCCCCAGAGATTAGAGAGTTTATCAAAGGAGTGCACTCAATCAAATATCCTGTTAGTAAGGTATGTATGGACTTCTATCTAGTATTTTTTGCATCACCAGCCATCGCCCTGGGAGGTGGGGAGGGAGGGGAGGAGTGTGCCGCCCCAAAGTGTATTGAGCCATGGCTAGCACGCAACAAAATACCTTTAGCTAGAGGTAAAATTTGACATTGTGTACAAGCCTTGTTATTCTTATATGTAATGTACACACAGGTATTGAACTAACTTTTATTATACAGACACGAGTGTTTATTGGAAAATGTGCCGTGCCTAAAATCAATACGAAACTACATCCGGGACCTATGGCCCGTTTCAAACGTCGCGCCACTGCCGTGCCGAACTCAATGCAAATGAGCAAAATCCATTGTTTGAGCTAATTTGCATTGAGTTCGGCACGGCAGTAGCGCGACGTTTGAGACGGGCCTAAGTGGTGCGTTTTCCATATCCTCATTATCGATGGCTTCATTTTCCGCTTTTGCACGGCTGTTTGTGCATTTTCTCGTAAAACACTTGTGTCTATACAATAAAAAGAAAATTACACGGCCGCTTAAAGATGGATTTTATTTTCTCGTTGTAAAAACAATGTGTTTACTCACTCGCACAGCGCTCGCTCGTAAAATATTGTTTCTACCTCTCGAAAATAAAATTCATATATTCGCGCCGCCGTTTAATATCCTCTATATATTTTACTATTTAGTGTACGATATATATAGATTTTATATCTTGGACGTTATGGGCCAGTTTGACCCCCATTAAAGATCAGACGTTTGCTTTACTGAATCTTTTACTTTCAGGGTGACTGTAGTTCCGTGAGCTACAGCAAATCTTGTTTTCTTGGAGGAGAGGAAGAAACATTCACAATCGTAATCAGGCCTGTAGACGACCCACCGAAAGTGGTGGATCCTGACAACAATGGCAACGTAATCTTCCCGTCAGTTCCCTACGACATGAACATTTTCCCAAAAGAGGGTATTTCTGTAGCAGCGCTTACAAAAACCAACAACGAATTGCTATCACTCCTCACCAATAAGTATCGTTTGGGAGAGGCTGCTTTAGAGTTGATGGAGAAAGGGGAAGGTCTGTCGCCGTTGGGTTCTAAACTACCGAGTAATGTTTTACCTGAAAGACTCAGCCGTCCACTTATGATTGACGAAAATCCTGCAGTGGGCATAGCTATAATTAGAAACGCCAAGCCTTCTTTCGGAAAATGGACCTATGGAATTAACGGATCTTGGCAGGACCTTCATTTGAATAACAGCGATGAAGCCCTTGAACGTGGGGAAGTAGTGGAAATGTTATTCCTTTGTCCAGATGCCCAGTTGAAGTTTGTTCCCAAATATAATAACACTTTTTGGACGAAATTTCAAGCTGAGGAGGAAAGCTTTCTAATTTTTTATGGCTGGGGTGCCTCAGGTAATTGTACGTCTGGAAAACAGGTGGTAGATGTGCTGGACATTGCAAATACAATCACTAATACGTCTCTTTACTTAACTGTGGACAAGCTGGGATGCGACAAAAAGCCCGGTTCAATGGCCAAGGCCGATTTATGTGGTGTTTGTAATGGACGAGATAAGTGCGTCGGATGCGACCGTCAGCCAAATTCTGGTGCTAAGTATGGTAAGTCGTTTTGAACATTTTAATTTGTTCTTTTGTTTATTTTGGCGACCCCACGGGCAGGCAGACTGTGGACTTTTTTCATGCTTTAGGGAATTTCTTTATGCCACAATTCTGTTTTAGGAGTTTTAATTTACTTAAAGGTATGGAATGAACTGATAAAAAGGCATTTTCACTCTTTTTAGCAAGATTGAAATAATATAATTTCCCTACGATTTTGTCCTAGATGAATGTGGTAACTGTTTTGGAGGAAAAACTGGAAAGAGCAAAACGGTCAGAGACTGTGCAGGAAGCTGCAAAAACACGTCCTACATAGACGACTGTGGAGTGTGCCAGGCGAGGGCGCGTCCAAGAAGAGTGAAGGACTGTAACAATGTTTGCAGAGGGAAACCCGGATACGGTGCAAAGCTCAGCTGTGGGCAATGTGTAGGCGGGAATACAGGAAAGTCTTTAAATTTGGGAAAAGACAGCTGCGGGGAGTGCGGTGGGAACAACAAGTCCTGCACGGATTGCCGCGGAGTTATAAATGGCAGGTACGAGAACGACTCGTGCAACCAATGTAAGGATCCTAAAGATAACACATTCAATACGTGCGTGAAGATAACAAAAGTATGCCCGACGTCTGCACAAGCCAAGGGCGGTACAGATATATCTGTTTGTGCAACTGGACTGGAAAACTCCACAGTGGCTAAGTGTTGGTTTGAAGACGACAAAAACAGGTTAGGCACTGGATGTGAGCCTTAGCAGTGTATATTTTCTGGTTAAATGCGTTAGTCTGTACTGGTTTTGGTTTATTCTGACATTTCTAAAATAGCTTTCGCCATTTTCGTTTCAGCAAACACAATCAAGATGAGGTGAATGTTAGTCAAAACTGTTTCCTATTCAAGCTGAAGCAGATCCCGCCAGGCAAATACTCGCTAAAGTGTACTTTCGACAATGCCACTGTGGCCTACGAATACGAGAACGAGAAATTATTGTTCTTTGGTGATGAAACGAAGATTGTTTCTGCCAGTCCAAACGAAACGGAAATCTCCAAAGCAGTGAATGTGACGCTGAATGGTACTGGATTCGTCAACACAAATGCGCTGGTTTGTATTTTGAGTGCCAGCGGGGGAAAGTCCATGAAGTTTCCAGCTGAGTTTCGTAGCAGTGCTGAGATCATGTGTTATTTGAATCCAATCAAAATCTCTGGTTCTTATGAGCTTGGCGTTAGTTTCTCGGGAGAGGCCAACGCTGACCTAATTGTGGAATTTTCAGTTTACAAGATTGCCCCTGTGCCCGTAGAATGCCAGTTTTCAAATAACTTACGCTACGTTACGTGCTCTCTTGACAAACGTGCACAGCCAAAAGGAGGTTGTGGTAACTTCTTAAAATCTTTGGTAAAGTTTGGAAATTCGCCTCAGTGCATTGTGCGTGATCTTCAACTGAGAATCTTCCTCTTTGGAAGATTTTCCCTTAAAGTTGGAGACAAGATAACGTTCCGTTTGAAGAACTTCTTAAGGAAAAACGCCAAACTGACCAAGCACACTGGACAAGACGAGAAGGAACTCGCAGTTGAGAGACCCGAAAAATCTGATCCTTTGGAGGTCGAGCTCTCTGGTTCGACAGAAGTTGGTAAGGAGTTCCAAAAAGACTTTAAAGTCATAACTTATATACAATATATATTGTAGAGATCAGACAAGAAGAAACAGTTTCTTAGTAATAATGCACAGTACACTACAAATCCTTGACACTCACAATAAGCACTCACAAAAAGAACGCTTCACCGCCAAGTGCCTTCCCAAAAAAAATCCACTACTTTTGATGTGATTAGAAAGAAAATTATCAAAGTAACATAATTTGTAAAGACTATAACATACACACGCAGAAAAACGTACTAGCAGGATACAGAAATACGCACAAAGTACTGCCCAATAATTTTAGACGTTTACGTTTCCTCAATTTGTTTGTTTGTTGTTATTGTTGATGTTGTTGTTGTTGTTCTTCTTCTTCTTCTTTCAGGTTCATGCGAGACTTTCCGATTACGTGCAAGAGGGAACAAAAAGGGTCTGCGATTCGAGTGGTATGCGGATTTCTGCTCCGTTGCTGGCAAAACAAACGATTCTGAAGCAGACCTGGAACAGTTGAATAAGAAACTGCTGAATGAGACCAAGAAATCAATCCAAATTACGGACAGTTATGTTATTCCTGGGATATGCTACAGAATTCATGTTCGAGTTTATAACGATATTCTGAATGAGACTGCTGAGGATTATCTGGAAATCAACAGAGTGGGGAAAGCCATCCCCTTACTGTACTTCAACGAGAAAAACTACACTATCAAGGTATCAGTGAAACTGAAATTAAGAGGTAAGCTGGACAGTGTTGTTGTCATTTGTGTCGTAAAATGGGTTTTGTCATTGGTCATTGCTTTTTCTCCTCCTTTAATCTATTTTCTTTTTAGTTTACGGCCAAGCATGGCCATTTGGAACTTGAAAACGTATCCCAGAATTCTTCGCTCAAAGCGTGAGATCGTGTTCGGATTAATAACCTCGCAGGGCTCGGAAGTGAATTCGAATAAAACTTTCTAAAGTTAATATCGTCTTTGACGTTGAATTGTCGATGAGTTACACAATCAGACGCAAATATTTTGCCAATTAACTTTTGAGAACTTACCCAGTGATTGACAAACAATAGTCTACCCAGGAGACAGAGATTCAAATCAACTGCTCCGACACTTCTTTCCCTCTCAACCCTCAGATTAAAAACATGATGCTAGTTTGTTTGTAGCGTTTACAGTGGTGAAAATGCTCTGGGCTGTCTTACCAGATAACTTTGGGTCAGCACAAAAGAAATCTCCAACCACTCACACAAGAGTAGTATAAGAGCTGTTTGAGCTTTCAAAGCTGTTACGCATTATTACAGGATCAATTCAGTTCTAAACTGCTAAAGTTTAATAAAGTAATATCTCTTCTCCTGCAAGGTATTATTGAGCTATCGCGTTGCCAGAAACGTGATGAATACTCCGTTCAATACCTGTGGCAGTCTGATATTCCCGGGTTGGACGTTTTCGAAAGAAGCAATCTTCTAATTGTCAGAAGAGGTTGGCGGCCAGGCCAGGTTAGTCATTGCGTAATGTTTTACATGCAATTATAGAGATGACAGTTGCTTCCTAGCCCTATAACCGACTTTGCACAAATAATGAAACCATTTTTCGTTACTTTTACGTTTGGAAATGCTGCTGGGGCAGGAGGAGGTAAAACAACTGCATCTCAACAGTTAGGCGTTCTCAAGCGAATTTGAGACTTGTTTTCTTTATTAACGCTGTGTTTGTTTCACGTATTTTTTACCGCTCACAGACCTACACATTCACCTTAAAAGCGACCATGGCCGATGACAGGAGTCTGACCACATCAGCTTCTGTTATGGTTTATGTAGAAGAAGAACCCCTTCAGGCAATAATCAAAGGTCAGTATTCAACTCGAGTTGAAGTAGTTTATTGTCATCCCAATAACACGTCAAAAACAATTTCAAGATACTTGAAGCAAAACAGAAGCATAGCTTGAAGAAGTCAGCGTCTGGTTATCATGCGTGGGAAAGCATCAAGGGAAAACCATGGTATATTTTGTTTGCTGGCCTTTCATATATTTAATTCGGGCCAAAGCGACCTTAGTTTCCACAACCTTGGTCAAAATGTGTTGGTATTGAATTCCGTAATTTTCATCTGGTTCCATAAAAAACTGTTTTTGAGTACCCCTCCCTACTTACCAATGCTGTATCTGAAATTTGGAAAAATCCCTGTAGGATTTTGACAAAAAACCGTGGCTAAATATTCATGTTATCAACATTGAATAGGGGGAGGGGGTAATATGTTAACAGCATATCCACGTTGCATTTTTAGACTTCGCTGTGATTTGCGCCATGTTGTTTCCATGTGTACACCATAATGTAACTACCGTTTTCGCATAATTCTACTATTCAATCTGTCGTGTTATGAAAACAAAAAATGGAATTCTATTTTCATTTGCTATTAGGTGGCATAATTCTCACGGTTGGAGAGGAGGACCCCTTAACCCTGGATGGCAGTGACTCTTATGACCCAAATGACAGTCCTGAGGCTGAGCAGTATTCTTGGGTTTGTGAAGAGGCGTTAACGGAATTTCCGTGCTACTTTACAAACAGCAGCAACTCTGACATCGAGGAAATGCTGATACTACCGAACGACGCTTCGATCAATATCCCAGCTGGACTACTGGAAAATAATATATTGTATGTCGTCTTTTTTATACAATTTATATTATTTTTAGAATAACGTGAAGTGTCTTTAGTTTTAGGCTCCAAATTCAGAAAATGATGACGTCATTTGACTACAACTACAAGAATGCACTTCGCTGCAACCTTTGGGATGTATATTTGCGTCTTGCATGAGCGATTTCCTCACAAATGAAATAAATACTGAATATAATAGCTTGTCTCAAAGCATTCTGGTAGTTGTAGTCAACTGACGTCATTATGCAGTGCCCTATTGAAATTAAACTGCCGGTACGTGTAATTACAACACATAGCAGTAGATGATATTATTTTTGTCGTGAAGTCTCTGTGTCTAGTTCAAAGCTGTTTGGGATACACAATATTTTGATTAGAGTATTTCCTTTTAAGCACAGGAAATCTTCGTACTTTTTCAATCAATTAGAGGTGGGGCAGAGTTTGATTACACAATGGCTGAATAAACTGCTTTTAACACTAGCCTGATTGTCAAAATTTAAACGTTTGACCAATCAGTAATATATAAATTGTCTGAAGTTGACAAATTTCTATTTTCTTGGGATACTACGCGTTTATTTTTCGTCTGTAATTCAAAGTACTTTTAGGGTATGCATTGTTGTGTCTGTGAAGCTGACACAATTGTACGCTGTTCTTTTCTATTTAGGTACATGTTTACGCTCACTTTCCGCAAAGGCGAGAAAGTCTCTGAAGAGTCTGTATTCAGATTGATGGTTCCTGGGAAACCTCCAGAGATGTCCCTGGAGATCAAAAACAGTAAAGGAAATAAAGTGAACCCAAGTGACAAAGTTGTCATCGCTGCTGCTGTAGAGACCAGTTTAACTTTCACGGAACTTGTTTGGTCTTGTGAGCCGAAGGAAGAGGAAGGTAAGATGTAATTTGACCCTAATTGTCTGATCTCGTCTTTTTGCGATCAACGGATCAGCAACCGTGCCAAAGTGGTCCACCCCCCTGTACTCCTGCTTGTACAAATAGTACTCCCTTTGTATCTAGAGCCCGTGCGAACCATTTTAACTCACTTTGCTTTATATGCTATTTAATTCAACCTTATTCTTGATCTGACTAAAATCAATTTGAACAGGTTATGACTGTGTGGATTTGGATGCAGCTGATGTCCTTCGTTCCAAGAAAGACAAGGTTCTGAGGAAGGAAAGTGGAGGCGTAATCAGAAGTAGATTCAAACTAATCTTTAACCCGAATGCGCTACCAGGAGGAGCAACTTTCCGAATGAGACTGGATGCTCTCAATTTTAAAGGAGAAGTCAAGTCATCTGCTTACGAAGATATAATTACGAATGCTCCACCTTCACAAGGTATGCACGTGCGCATGGCATGTAACACGGGCACCCAGAAGAGCGCGTTTGGTAACCCTTTCACTCCTGAGCTCGATAATACAAATTCTTACAACTTTTCAAGAAGAAAATGTACGAGTGATGTAGTGATAATTGATAGGTCAATCAGCTTTCACCCAAGCCAACTATCAGGTGTCAAATTCTCCATACTGTACAATATATACCTGGTGAGAGACTGAAGGATAAAATTGAAGTTGATCACTCTGAAATGAAAGGGTTAAGGACTATTCCGGAATAGGAATAGACCTTCCGGCATATTCAGGGCCTCTTCATATCAGCCGGTCAACCGGGCCAGCCTGGTCATGTGCTCACATGGGAAATTTCAGCCCAGGTAACCGGGATGAAGTGTTCATGATACAGAAGTTTTGCCAATTTTTCCATCAATATCAAAATTAAGAAGCAAGAAAGTGCCAAGTACTCTCTCTCGTAGTTAAAACATTTTCATCCCAGTTAACCGGGCTGGAGTTTTCATATGAGAAACGGGCCAGCCCGGTTTACCGAGATCCCGGTCGCAAAGACCGAGATCTCGGTTAACTGGGCTGGCCCGCCTTCTCATATGAACACATCGGAATTTTTACAAAGGAAATAGTAGGAGGACGAGATCTCGGTAACCGGGCTCATATGAATCGAACGGTTATCAGACGAGCTTGCAGTTTGACACAGCAGCTAGCATATGTAAATATATGAAAATATGAAAATAGCGTAATGGTATTCCAAATTATCCGGAATAGGTTTACCTCCCAAGCTAACGCGTATGCTCCAAGTCCCAGACGAACGCGCCTCAAACCGCTCGCTTGCTTTTTCACGCTGATTAAAAACAATAAATAGTAGTAATCAGAGATTAGTCAGGTGCGTTCGACTTCTCTTTGCTTGGAGTTGTTTTTGTTCTAAAATGCTTTTCCCTATAACGATCTCGAAAAGTTCGTGGGTTTCGTCTGAAACCGGAAGTGAGCAGCACGAAAACCGTGCGGTCCGGGTTCGAACCTCGGCCAAGCAATATTATATCAAAACTTTTTCTTTCTTTCTTTTTCTTTTCTTTTTCTTTCTTTCTTTTTATTTTGTTTTAATTCTTTATAGATATACGAAAATTGTAAGACATGGTCAAGTGTGATTTTAGATCACACTTATACCTTTGTCGGAAGAAACAAGTTGAGTTGCACACGAGAGTTTCACAATTCGACCATCCTGTGGTTTGCGATTGAATCACCGCGATACCTATGTCTCCACAAAGCCGTATATTTCTTCCAGATAAGTATCTGAAACATAAGTAAAGTGTCGGTTGCATATTGAGTATATTTTCATCAACGCAGAAACTGAAATACGGCAATCGCGAGTCGAGTTACATTTTTCTGTGGAATTATTGCTGTCGTGCTGCCCTTATTATCCCAGATATTGGCTTCTTTCAGTGAAAAGTAGCTGTCTTTACCTTTGATAGACCTCAGTGTGATCATTCAGAGCCACTCGTGCGACACAGAGCGCGACGGCAATCGCGAGTCGATTACATTTTCCTGTGGAATTCTTGCTGTCGTGCTGCCCTTATTATCCAGATATTGGCATCTTTTACTGAAAAGTAGGTGTCTTTGCCTTTATAGACCTCAGTGTGATCATTCAGAGCCACTCGTGCGACACAGAGCGCTTATAGTAATTATTCAAAATGGCGCAGATTTGGAACATCGCCCACCAACGAAAAATCTCGATTTCTCGCGGCTGCGGAAAGCACGTGACAGGTATCCCATCGACCCCACGGTACCCAAATCCGGTTGAGATTAGGGTTGCGTTCTCCTTCGTCGAACGCAATAATATAGGAAACCTTTCAGTGCCAGGATAGCCTTAGCTTTAAGGTAGCTAACTGAAGGTCATCCTCATTAGCTGGAATCTAGTCTCAAACCTAATTCAAAAAATGAATGCCGACGAATTATTTCGCCAGGTATCGCGACCGTAGAACCTGAGGATGGTGAAGCTCTGTCCACTACCTTTACACTTTGCGCCACCGATGTGTTTGATGATCCAGGTGACGAACCTTTGACTTATAGATGCGGCCGCAAAGTCCGTAAACGAGCCGACAAACTCGTGGTGAAGTACATGGGTCCTTCATCCGAGAGCGAGTGTTGTGAGTTCGATTTACCTGCAGGTACGTGATTGGTAAACTGTTTGCTAAATATAATTATACAGGAAAGAGAAGGAGAGTGGTAACAATAAAAGATTCGGTTCTATCACATTCCAAGGATTAACCTTGTGACACAAAAAGGATACACAATAGAGTAAAGGTGCATTTTAGGTCCGCTTCCAACATAAAATAAGATGATTAAAACAAAATAAATCATTTTTCTAATTTTGAGCTACCTTGCGAGTAAAGTCCCCCAAATGCAGGAGGCTTTGCCAACGAGCTCGACTTTTTTTGCTGAGCATGGTGTACTATATTTGAAATATAAACCTTTTATAGCTTATGGGCGCAACGTTGAAACACAGAATTATTGTAGTAGTCAACCATTAACTGGATGTGGAACCGATTATAAATATATCATTATGGGGCTTATAGGCACTTTGAAGTCAAGCTAGTATCGATCTTATATACTTATTTGCTTAACCAGATGCTGTTTCTTGTTTTGTTTTGATTGTTTGTTTTTTCTTGTATGTTTATGCGAATTACAAACCCATCTGTGTCTTGAGTGAAACAAAGTATATCACGGTGAAATTTTCTGTATCAGGTGACAAGAACAATAA
The DNA here is from genome assembly GCA_964036295.1 of Plumapathes pennacea. NCBI lineage: Eukaryota > Metazoa > Cnidaria > Anthozoa > Antipatharia > Myriopathidae > Plumapathes > Plumapathes pennacea. Next base: position 22,906,049 of record OZ038463.1, on the reverse strand, counting down.
CTTTACTCACGAGTGCCTCTTCATCGAAGTAGCCGATGTTCACCAAGCTGTTTCAAGGTCAGAGTGCGTAAGCATCCGTGTCAGAGAAAGAGCACTAGACGAAAATGACGTCAAGAACGTAGATGAGAAAATCAGACAGCAGATCGGTGTCGGGAAGATCTCGGGTATGTTTTTACTTAGGTGTTTCTAATTACTAATTTTTACTAGAACTACGATAATTGCAGATATCCTCTCGCGTTGTAGGTGGGTTTTCCGGATGCGGGATTTTTGTCTATATTCTGCCAGGAGATAATTGGGCTGTTGGTTAATGAATATTGGTGGTTGTAGTGCGCATCACTGAATACTCCGAGACTGTCCTATCAGCAACGTAAAGCGTAATTAGAATCCTGACTCAATTAGTTTTGCACAGTCAGAACAGTCGTTCTTTGATACCGATCAATATATAATTTCCTCACACACGCAAACGCTTCAGTAATGTTGTGGAGCATCCAATACATTAAGGTATCACCCCCCATATATGTTTTATTTTTTTACCTGACAGAAAAATGTGAAACATTGGCATGCGATATGCGATATATATGTTTGTTGCAAATTTGCAGATAAGAATCTCGGTGGTGGTTGCCATGTATGTTGAGCTTGGGGGAATCTATTCCGCAATCTGTGACGTCATATATTTTATCTACTTTTTACTTAATGTCCTTCAGTATTTAACCGATTGGAACGAAACCTGCGGCGTATAAAAGAGCTAGCGGGGTCTACAAAAGTTTGTCTAAGAATTTTTAATTTTTGCTTAAAAAGTTTTTTAAAGTTTATGAACGTTTTAATGTAAACTGTGAAAATTTATCACATGGATAAAGTTTAAAAAAAAATCATTAAAAAGTTTTGAAGCAAAATTTCAAAAAACTGAGACAAATTTTTAGGCCCCCCGTTGGCCCTTTCAAATGCCATTGGTTTCGTTCCATCAGTTAAATACTGAGGGACATTGAGAAAATATATGTAAACACATGTGACGTCATTGCGCAATAACGTTGCCATATTTGGTATCAATAACAGACATTAGAAGCAGCTAGACAATTATTTAAATAAAACTCTGCTGGAAAGTGGTCATTGGGAGTGATACCTTAACTTAAAATGTACTGATGCTAATCCTTTCTCGTTTTAGGTGAGACCGTAATTTTTCTGGAATCCTTGCAAGCCTTGAATAATTCTTTTGCGACTCTTGTGGCGGAAATCAAAACAGTGGTTACTGAAGCGGTAGGGTGCTTTTGCTATTGCTCCAAATAGTATTTGTTTGTAACACTGCTCACTCAATCGTTCTTTGTGTATTATGGTTTCTTAATTTGTTTCATTTGATCACACGATGAAGAGTTATGAAGAGTACTGGAACAGCTATATATGAAAATCATCATGCCATCTATCACTTATGGTCTTGTAATATGGGGGGGATGCAACTGCATGAACGCATTCAACTCGGTTGAAGCGCTACATCGCAGAGCAGCCAGAATCATATATAAGATACCTATGGACACCCCCTCCCGCGAAGTCCTACTCCGAACAAACTGGAAATCCATCTACACTCAATATAAGCTGGCCTTGCTGAAACTGATTCACAAGATATATAACGGCATTACGCCTGCCTGTATGACAACAATGATCGAAAAGCGCCAAACAAAGTACTCGCTACGAAAACCACACCAACTGATCACACCACGATACAACACGAACACTATGAAGCACTCTATACAACACAGAGGCGCCGTGCTGTGGAACAACATTGCCAACAAATGCAAGAACATTAAGTCGGGCAACACCAAGGCATTGTTAACGGAAGCCGTAAAGACATCAGATTTTAAGAATTTTACTTTTAATGTGACCTCGGCCCAAACGGCAAATAATAGGGCAGCCGATTTTGCATATTATAACATACCGTAAAAAGTAGTTTTTATGTCTTAGTTTTCACTGTTGGGGGAGGGGAGGGGGGCACTACTTACCAGTATTAAAATTTAGTAAAGAAAAGAATAAGGGGGAATCTTTTATCGTTTTATTTTACCAGCAAATTAGGTTTGATTATTAGTATCTAAAGGAAATTATTATTATCAATATCATTATTGTTATTATTATTATTATTATTATTATTATTATTATTATTATTTTTATTATTATTATTATTATTATTATTATTATTATTATTATTATTATTATCATTATTATTATTATTGGAGATACTAACGTTACTTATTTTAATGCATTTTAATCCAGAAAATTTACTCACACTACCACATAAGCTGTAGCTTTAAACTTCTATCGTGTATAAATAAAGGTTGATTGATTGATTGATTGATTATCTCTTTTAAATACATATTCATAACAATTCATTGTTATTTGGTGTAGTTGCCTAACTACTTAAGTTGCTTCCTAACTGCGAAGGTCACTTTCACTGTCGTAGTTGCCTTTGTTAACACTTTGATAAGACAAAAAACTTGATATGAGGACCATTCTGGAAAGGCCTGTGCTGTACGCATTATTTGAAACTTATCTATTAGATTCACTGGTTATTATATCTCAATTTGCTTAATTAGGCGATGTGTCTTTATTTTCTTTATGTCGTTCTTTAAAAGGTTCTCCAAGATTTTGAGAACCTTGATCCAGACGATGAAGAGGCCTTTACAGCAAATTTGGAAGCACTCTCCGAGGCTTCAAAAGGCTTGATAGACGACAATGAAGCCTTGGCAATCACAATGGCTTCCCGCCTTTTGGAAGCACTGAGGCCTCTGTTGGTGGATTCCGGGGAAGGGTTGAGCAGGCGAAGGAGAGCTGTGGTTCAGGAAGAAGTAATCGATGCAAAAACAGTAGGGCAAGTGAGTAAAGATTTTGTTTTAATAATGATTTGATTCTCAACCAATTTCCTAAATAGGCCTGGTTCAAACGTCGAACTTCTGCCGTGTCGAATCTGACGTTTGTATTGAGTGCGACAAAAGTTAAACGTTTGAATCAATTAAGTTCGACAACGTCGTTTGGACCAGTTGGATAAAGTGATTGAATTTCAAACATCTTAGGCCTGGTTTATACGTCGCACAATTGTCGAATTTAATTCACACGAATTTAATTCCAGCAATTAAATTCGACGTTGCGACGACGTCTAAATCGAATTGTATTCGTCTGAGGAATTAAATTCGTCCAACACGCATTATCCGTCATGGCCACACGGATACAACGTCTAAAATGCGTGTTCGATTTAGACGTCGCAGCAACGACGCATCGAATGAACTGCATAAACTACCCGAATTATTTTAGCCGATAACACTGAGAATGAAGGAGGATTCACACATGGGATTTAAATTCGTCTGCATTAAATGCCGTCGTATGAATCGGAGTGACATTTACGTCGTCTGATCGACGAAGTTAATATGAATTAAATTCGTGTGAATTAAATGCGACGATTGTGCGACGTATAAACCAGGCCTTATTTTCCATGTGTCGAATATAATGCATAAATTTCCTAGACTTTAAACAACAGTCGCTAACCATATTGCAGTTTGGCAATTAGGTACGACTGAGTTAGTTTGATGTTTGAAACAACTGCCGTGCTTTTGTAGAATCTAATTCAATTAAGTTCGTCACAGCAGAATCTCGACATTTGAACTAGGCCTAGCAGCGTCTGATTTCAATAGTCGTTTGCATATTATAGCAACTTTAAAGTCAAATACTACTGACTGTATTTCCAGTGCAACGACCCTGTAGTTCCTAGGCTCCGTCCACAGGAATACGTTTTCATAAAACCATACGACGACTTCAGAAAACGCGTCCAGAATTGAAAGATTTTCTTTCAAAATGCAAACATTCGAAAAAATTTAGGCATAGGACCTCAATTTTATAGCACTCACCTTCGATTATCTCTATTGCACCCGACTGACTGTGAATGACAACTTAGAATCATTTGTCGATATGCACAGTGCAAAGGTGAATTTTGTGTGCATAGGTAAAACGATCCGGAAACGGTGACGTAATACCTTTTGTAGCGAAATCAAAACGTAAGCTTTAGAAAATATATTCGTGTGGAAGGAACTTTATAAGTTGGCCAATGTGTCATCAATGCCCGATTTACTATTTACACTGGAAGTTTCTACTCTTTAACACTGTAAATATGACTGCCATACGTTTTGCACGTAATTTACACATGTGTAAATTCTTCGTAAATGTTTGGGGTGTTGGTCCCGAGTAACTGATCGGCTGATTTTACCCAATAATTTACCCAGTGACTATTTTACCCAGTGAGTCGCGGGTGTTTAGATAGCAACCATTTAGTCGACTATAAGCACAAGAACTCCTTTCAAACGGTATTAAAATAACCGAAAAAGTGGAATCTGACGTGGATAACAAACTGGCAACCGCTCACTATATGATTTACTAAATGAGATTCCATTCATCAAATCATAAGAAGGCACTGCTGCAGTTTTGTGTCTCTGAATTATCTCCGATTCACCGCTCTACTGACGACCCCAAATGGCTTCAGATTAGCTCGTGCTTGGTGAAAACGCGATTCCCATGACAATTTGATCCCTAAAATGACGAATAAACAAAAGTCACATGACTTATGTCATTTGCACCAGCCCAATAAAAGTAAAAGTGAATGTAATACTTATTGACGCAGCCTTGGATAGCAACACTCGGTCACCTCACTTACAACATGGTTTCAATTCAAAATCTAGTCGGCATATATTTTTTTGGGACTTTACCATTGGGAATTTTGCTGTTACGATCTCACGAATTGTACAAAAATACCATATGGGTGAGAGTAATTCTTTGACAGATAATCTATATCCTCTCGGCTGAAACACAATAAGGTTGGGTCTATTTCGGAATAGGAATAGCGCTGTTGAATGGTAACATGTTTGGTTTGGAGCTGATTAAGGTTGGGATGTGTCGGGAGCTTTCAAAATGCAAGCATGGAGGTTTTTAAAACATTTTTGAACAAAATCTCCCCCAGAACAAGCAAACCTTTGGGTCATTTTAGCTATTCCTATTCCGGAATAGACTCAATCGAATACATCCTAAAGTTGTTATTTCTGTAGTCCTTAAGGTGGTGTTACACTGGTCGATTTGCAACGATACGATGTTGCGCTAAAAATTGTTCAGGTGTAACACCCCCTTACCAACGATTTTTCGCGATGTTTGCAGTGCTGCAACGCGTTGCAAGTTTTTGAAAGCGATTCAAAAACTTGCAACACCGTTGCGTGAATTTGTAGAAAATCAGCATTGCAAATCGACCAGTGTAACACCAGCTTTAAGGTGCACTGCTTCTCGCGTTATTCATGCTTTCAATGTTCTGGGCTCATCTCTTTCAATCATGCTGCACAAGCTACAAATAGAACTTTCGCTTCATCACATGAGACACGCCAACCAATCGGCGTGTGCCTTGTCTCGACCACTCCCTCATCAAAAAACAATTACAGAACACCTTAAATGTGTTTTTAGACTTTTTTAAATATCCAAAAACACCTTTTATTCTCCTAAACGGCTTCCTTTTTTCCGGTGAGAGTAAAAAGTAACCACACTGCAGCAAATTTCCACTTTCTTGCTCCAGTCTCTCACCCACGTTAATTCCCGATGCTTCGTCAGTATGTAGTGTGTTACAACGTGAAAAATCCGTCAGCTTTGTTTCGTTTTGGAGCCCGAAAACAGTGTCGGTTATTACAGGGCCCGCAGTCAGTCGAAGCAAAGTTTAACCGTGTTGAGAGCGGATTGATTTGGCTGACCAACTGAAAACACCTAAATTCCTAAAATAAAACAGGGAATGATGATGTGTCCATTCCAGGTGTCCCAATCGAACACATCCTTAGAATTATTGGGTCACGAATTGTGTCACTTGAATAGGAGTTTTATTTACGAACATCAATCTGTGTTTGTCACCAGGTTGAAACAATCCTCGACACATTTTCAAACATAATCACGCCGGATGACTACAGGAACTCCTCCATGATACTAAAAGAGCAGTTGATCTCTTCCGTGGATGAGCTGGGCAGATCTTTATGTAAAGGCATGTCAGGTGGAGAGCCCGCACAAGTGGCACAGTCTAAAGTTGTCGTCCTTCGCAGCGAGCAAAACCTGTTCGAAGCAGTTGACAAGAACTACACTAACATCGCGTGCGATGAGTGTGCAGTCGGAGTGAACATCAGCGCGCAAGTGTTGCTGGGACAGAGTCTCAAGGAGCAGTACGAGAACTGGCAATGTTCTAGCCAGAGCTGCAGTGGAGCATGTATCGTGTCTGCTCAGGTAAGTGCAGTCGTTTGGGTTGCATGCGTACTGTATTTTCACCTTCCCTGGGTGACTATGATGATGGTGTGTGGTGGTTTTAATGTTATGAAGGTCAGCCAAGAACAATAGTGACACTAGCCAAGAAATGTGTGCGGGCACAGCGAGCTATATGAGCAGCCTTTGTCGTTTCCGCTAAACGATTAAGCCTTTTCAAAGCTGCTAAAAATGTAGGCGTGGGGTGTGTTTTCGCAGCCGTTTGACATTCGTTGTATGAAACTCATAAAGTTTTAAATGTGAAATTGCGATAGTAAATTTAGTTTTTCTAGAAACTGGTTGCCCTAATTTCGGCAATGAAGATAGGGAATTAAGCTGAAAGACAACAAGAAAGTTCTCCAAAGTCATTCTCGCGAGTTATTCTTGTATGGTGTTGTAACTAAGCCTCAAAACGAGACAATAGTGGATAGTCAGTGGTATATCGATGTTTTATTATTTGTTTATTTCAGTACCCAGATGAGTTGTTGCTCGCCAATGAAAACAAGGACCGCATCAGTGACGTCATCTATATCAAGCTGTTTAACCCCGACACGCTGTCTGTCCTTGAAGTCAGCGGTTTAGCACACTCGATCAGTTACAAAGTGCCTTTGAAAAGCTACAACGCCAGCAAAGGCGAACCAAAGGTGAGGCACCCGATTTGACAAAAGCGTATATTAACAGGAATGTACTTCTCAGAGCTCGATAAGCTTTCGTTTGGAAATCTATTACCACACCCGAACAGGGATTCCGAATACAATTGACCCATTTGGCTTCACCGGTCACGTGGTTTGAAGTGGCTGAACAAAGGGTGCCAAAATGACGTTGGCAAGCACTAGATGGTCAAGGAAGCACGCGGTTGATTCCTTCAAATTTATTCGGGCGCTATTTTGGCGTCCGTTTGTTGTCCCATTTAACATCACCTGATCGTAAACTGAATGCCATTTGGACGATGAGAAAGTTAGCTTATTCTACATAGCAATATGAACGCAGCAAGGCAAGATGTATACCACCTCCAGAATGGAAATATTTTTGTTCATATATCGATATTAATGACTGAAATGCTGGAACAAATCGAACGGAAATTGTTTATTTGCCACCAGCCATTGCAGTGCCAATATCTTCATACATGAAAAAAGAGGATGACTCTAGAGTGCGTGATGAAAGGCCTGTGCAAACGAACGCAACATGTTTCCACAACATCGCCCAGTATTGTTGGGCACAGCATGTTGCGTTCATTTGTACACCATGTTGGGCAATGTTGCATGATGAGCCCTGAATCCTTCTTACGACGGTAAGAGCAGCAATTGCGATGCATTTTCGCGTTTTTCTATCGACTCTATTCACCGGGCTCCATAATGGGCGGACAACAACAGCACTTTACGGTTTTGCAAAGAGTTGTGGATAAATATCGATCCCGGGTGTCACTGTACACGCAACATATCCCAACATCGCACAAGCAACATTTACCAACAATGTTAGGCGATGTTATGCCAACATTGTGCGTTCGTTTTCTCAGGCTTTTAGGCATCAGTTTTCAGAAATCAATATTTTTTTTTCGTCAATGAACGTGTAAGAAACAAATAGGCTGACCGAAAAACCGCAGTGGTATTCGAATTGTGATATTCCAGCTGGTTTGAAATCTTTGTACAGCGTCCTATTTAACCCCAAAAATTCGGAAACAAACTAAAATTGTCACCGTGTTTGGCCGTAGAGTGGTAAAAACTCACAATGCCAAGACACTAATGGTATACTGACTTTTCGGATGTTACTAAAACGGGGAATGAGGAATGATATCAAAGAAGCCGACAAAGCTAAGTCGCGTAGGGTTAGGTTTAAGGTTAGAAACAACTAATCCTAACCATAACCTAACCCTAAAACTAACCCTACGCGACTTAGCTCTGTCGGCTTCTTTGACATCATTCCCCTAACCCCGTGTTAGTAACATCTCTGACTTATCTTTCAAACTGCAAGTACATATGATCTTTAAATTGTACTGAATGATCACGAAACCGATGCAATTCTTTCTACTGTTATGATGTCATAATTATATTCTTCTTCTTCTTTGTATCGCTTCCCTTGTTTGTGCTCTTTATCGGACATGTATCGTCATGTTGCAGTGTCATGCATGGAATGCGGCGTTTTCAAACTGGAGCACAAGCGGAGTGCTGACCGGAGAAATCTCAAGTGAAGGTGCAACAAGTTTCATTACCTGCTCCAAGGACGAGGTGGGCTATTTTGCAGTGTTCCTCGTCGAGGTGCCAGATGTCCCCACTACTAGTGCTACCTCTGCACCAACTGCTGCTTCGACCACACCTATAACTTCAGCCGTATCACCTACTGTTATTGCTGCGACACCAAGTGCTGCTGGGGTTTTGTCGGCTGCTTCCCCAAGTGCTGTTGGGGCTACCCCTGCTACATCGGCTGCCTCACCAAGTGCTGCTGGGGTTTCGTCGGCTGCTTCCCCAAGTGCTGTTGGGGCTACCCCTGCTACATCGGCTGCCTCACCAAGTGCTGCTGGGGTTTTGTCGGCTGCTTCCCCAAGTGCTGTTGGGGCTACCCCTGCTATATCGGCTGCCTCACCAAGTGCTGCTGGGGTTTCGTCGGCTGCTTTCCCAAGTGCTGTTGGGGCTACCCCTGCTACATTGGCTGCTTCACCAAGTGCTGCTGGGGTTTCGTCGGCTGCTTCCCCAAGTGCTGCTGGAGCTTCCCCTGCTACATCAGCTGCCTCACCAAGTGCTGTTGGAGCTTCCCCTACTATATCAGCTGCTTCACCAAGTGCTGCTGGGGTTTCGTCGGCTGCTTCCCCAAGTGCTGTTGGAGCTTCCCCTGCTACATCAGCTGCTTCACCAAGTGCTGCTGGGGTTTCGGTGGCTGCTTCCCCAAGTGCTTTTGGAGCTTCCCCTGCTACATCAGCTGCCTCACCAAGTGCTGCTGGGGTTTTGGCAGCTGCTTCCCCAAGTGCTGTTGGAGCTTCCCCTGCTACATCAGCTGCTTCACCAAGTGCTGCTGGGGTTTCATCGGCTGCTTCCCCAAGTGCTGTTGGGGCTACCCCTGCTACATCAGCTGCCTCACCAAGTGCTGCTGGGGTTTCGTCGGCTGCTTCCCCAAGTGCTGTTGGGGCTACCCCTGCTACATCAGCTGCCTCACCAAGTGCTGCTGGGGTTTCGTCGGCTGCTTCCCCAAGTGCTGTTGGAGATTCATCTGCTACATCAGCTGCTTCACCAAGTGCTGCTGGGGTTTCGCCAGCTGCTTCCCCAAGTGTTGTTGGAGCTTCCCATGCTACATCAGCTGCTTCACCAAGTGCTGCTGGGGTTTCGGTGGCTGTTTCCCCAAGTGCTGTTGGAGCTTCCCCTGCTACATCAGCTGCCTCACCAAGTGCTGCTGGGGTTTCGTCGGCTGCTTCCCCAAGTGCTGTTGGAGCTTCCCCTGCTATATCAGCTGCTTCACCAAGTGCTGCTGGGGTTTTGTTGGCTGCTTCCCCAAGTGCTGTTGGAGCTTCCCGTGCTACATCAGCTGCTTCACCAAGTGCTGCTGGAGTTTCGTTGGCTGCTTCCCCAAGTGCTGTTGGAGCTTCCCCTGCTACATCAGCTGCTTCACCAAGTGCTGCTGGGGTTTCGGTGGCTGCTTCCCCAAGTGCTGTTGGAGCTTCCCCTGCTATATCAGCTGCTTCACCTAGTGCTGCTGGAGTTTCGTTGGCTGCTTCCCCAAGTGCTGTTGGAGCTTCCCCTGCTACATCAGCTGCTTCACCAAGTGCTGCTGGGGTTTCGGTGGCTGCTTCCCCAAGTGCTGCTGGAGCTATCCCTGCTACGTCGGCTGCCTCACCAAGTGCTGTTGGGGTTTCATTGGCAGCTTCACCAAGTGCTGCTGGGATTTCGTCGGCTGCTTCCTTGAGTGCTGTTGGGGCTACTCCTGTTACATCAGCTGCTTCACCAAGTGCTGCTGGGGTTTCGGTGGCTGCTTCCCCAAGTGCTGTTGGAGCTTCCCCTGCTACATCAGCTGCCTCACCAAGTGCTGCTGGGGTTTTGGCAGCTGCTTCCTCAAGTGTTGTTGGAGCTTCCCCTGCTACATCAGCTGCTTCACCAAGTGCTGCTGGGGTTTCATTGGCTGCTTCCCCAAGTGCTGTTGGGGCTACCCCTGCTACATCGGCTGCCTCACCAAGTGCTGCTGGGGTTTCGTCGGCTGCTTCCCCAAGTGCTGTTGGAGCTTCCCCTGCTATATCAGCTGCTTCACCAAGTGCTGCTGGGGTTTCGTCGGCTGCTTCCCCAAGTGTTGTTGGAGCTTCCCGTGCTATATCAGCTGCTTCACCAAGTGCTGCTGGGGTTTCGTTGGCTGCTTCCCCAAGTGCTGTTGGAGCTTCCCCTGCTACATCAGCTGCTTCACCAAGTGCTGCTGGGGTTTCGGTGGCTGCTTCCCCAAGTGCTGTTGGAGCTTCCCCTGCTATATCAGCTGCTTCACCTAGTGCTGCTGGAGTTTCGTTGGCTGCTTCCCCAAGTGCTGTTGGAGCTTCCCCTGCTACATCAGCTGCTTCACCAAGTGCTGCTGGGGTTTCGGTGGCTGCTTCCCCAAGTGCTGCTGGAGCTATCCCTGCTACGTCGGCTGCCTCACCAAGTGCTGTTGGGGTTTCGTTGGCAGCTTCACCAAGTGCTGCTGGGATTTCGTCGGCTGCTTCCTTGAGTGCTGTTGGGGCTACTCCTGTTACATCGGCTGCTTCACCAAGTGCTTCTGGGGTTTCGTCAGCTACTTTACCAACTGCTGCTGGGGCTACCCCTGCTACATCGGCTGCTTCACCAATTGCTGCTTTATCACCAACTGCTGCTGGAGCTACACTTGCTGCTTCGAGTTCTGCACCTCCTGCACAAAATGCGACTGATGCGCCGGTTACCCAAGATCAAACAGCCTCTGTGCAATTCACTTTAAACGTAAATTATGATGACTTTATCAACGAATCCACCAAGGGTGATTTTATTAAGAAAACCAAAACAAGCATCGCCACGAACTTGGGAGTTGACGAATCACGTATCACGAACGTAACAGTTGCACGCGGCAGTATCATTGTCAGCTTTAAGCTGTTACCAGGGGAGCCTGGAGAGAAGAACACCTCCTTATTGGTTTCTATGCTGGGGTCACAGGTGAAGTCCGGCAGTTTCGTGATCACGCTTAGTGACGGCCGCAATCTCACAGTGGATGCCAACTCATTTGTCCATCTTGACGCAACCGTCGTTCCCACACTCCAAGAGACAACTGTTAGGCTCCAACCAACCGACGAGTCTTCTGTTCTCAGCAACGTCACCATGATAATCATCATTGTGTTGTTTTCTGTGGTGACCTTCGCTATTATTGTGGGGGTCATAGTGGCCGTGCGAGTAAGGAAGAGAAGGCTCGCGGTCGAGGAGGAGGGTGATGATCCGATCCGTTCACAGAGGACGCGTCAAAACCCACAGTCATTTGAAGCGGGTACGTTGAAGAGATAGCACGAACCTTGGTTTGAAATAGCATTTGATTAGACTGAGGTGTTACATGGAGGTTAACACGGATATTTTAGGAGATAATAATGAAGTTTCAATGACCGAATTTATCCCCGATACCTGTGAGGCTAATACTCAGGACGCTATTTCGTTTTTAATGTCGTCAGTCTGTCAGTCGTCGGGCGACCTCTGGAATAACAATAGTATTAAGTGAAATTGGATACTGGGCGAAAATTACAAATTTGCGGACACGAATCTGATTCAGTTCTTTCCAGTCTCTTGATTCGCCAAGTTCCGAAGTTAGCTGTCAACACTTGTCAACGCAATGGCAAGATTGGTTATTAGTTTGACGAGTAACTCGTCTAGAGTAGTAATCCGTCTCTAGTTTAAACTGGTTCACGCTAGAGATATCCCGTCATTGTAAACACGGAAGAAATATTTTCACAACACAGCGATTTGCAGGACCTTAAATTATCTCGAAATGAGATCACACATTTCTTTTCTCAGCGCTATTTATGTCTTCCAGTTAGTCGGCTACTTCGGAATGAATTCAGAAGTCACAAGTACAGGTCTTTCGGAGCTAAAACGAACAATCCAACCTATTAAATCGTATTACTGTTGGTAACTAATAGAGGGTTTGCACGGCGGCCATGTTGGATGGCAGGAACAATGAAATATTTTTCCATAACAATAGCATTTCTTTAATTGAATTCTGTTGCTCCTGCCATCGAACATGGCCGCTGTGCAAGCCCTCTATACCAATTCAAGGCGCGCATTTTACCCTAAATATTGTTTGCACCTTTTGCTGCGTGACACAATTATTTCTGATTTAGCTTCAGCATCTACCTAGCAAGCGAAAAATAGAAAAGAGCATGCTTTCACGTTCCAATGGATACGTAGATATTATGGACTGAATCTCTATTAATATTCTTAATCGCCAACTTATTCCACTGGTGACTTAGAACTTTCCCCAATTACAGGTCACGACAATCGCGTTGTTCAACAAGATGTACGTTTGTGTGAGTATCTAGTATGATGGTTACAGACTACTAAACATATTTACAAACACTCCGATAATTAATGAGCCTGACGTCGAGATAGCGTTTAATAATGAAACTCTTTAATTTAGTCAAGCCCCACTGTACAGCAATTATTCCCGCGGGGGGAGGGGGGGGGGGGGGTGGGAGGGAGGTTGGGGGTGGGGACTTCCACATAACAAGGGCGGGGGTTCTCGAACAATGCCTTCGCATATCTCAGTTTAATGAGTGCAGAGCATCTTACCTGATATATTTCTTGTTTCTTCTGTTGTTTAGAAACCATTCCTTCACAATCTCCAGACAACAATGGCGAACTGAGAAGGCGGGATACGACCCACAGCTTGTGACGAATTGTATCGCGCGCACATGGCAACCGGGGAACGATCATAAACACAATGTATTAATGTATTAACTGTATTTATTAACCAAATGTAGACAAAAAAAAGTAGACAATTAGGCGTTTAACTTTGAATGCTTTACGACCAGAATCATTTAGATGTGAAGCACTATAAAAGTTGTTATTTCAATAACCTAATAGCACGTGCGAAGAAAACATTTTCTTCTCAACATCAGGCAGCATTAGCGGCTTTTCTGACGTACCAAATGTAATCAAATAGCTAATACTTGTGCGACAATATTTTCGTAGTAAGGCACTCGATGAGCCCGTGTAACTTCTTTTCAGAAAGAGCAGTCAGACTGCAGTCAGGCCCGTCGCGCTACTGCCGTGCCGAACTCAATGCAAATTATCTCAAACAATGGATTTTGCTCATTTGCATTGAGTTCGGCACGGAAGTGGCGCGACGTTTGAAACAGGCCTCAGTGTTGGCCTCGCAATGAACGTACTAAAATCCCTGAGTGATGCACAGTATTTTAGCTGCGTTACTTACCCGGTAATTACTTGTTTTTATTCAGCGCCTTACGTTTTTATCTTAAACCTGCATGGCCTGCTTGATCGGATGTCTGAAAATTTGTTACCTAACTGTTATAATTACACAGTGCTAGGCCTTGTAACAGGCTTTGGAATAGTATTATTCGTTGTTTACTTTTGTCTTAAGAACCCCTACACTTCCCCTGAAAAGGGGCCCTCTCAGCCAATTCAGTGTTTCTGTTTACATCTGTGAATGTGTAAAAACATCCAATCCTGAATTTGGTTTCAAGGTGACAAATAGTAATCAATAGCAAATTAAGTAAGCAGCACTTTCAAACCAGAAGAAACCAAAAGTCGTCTTAAATCGGATGGAAATATACTGCTATTCATCTTTCGACTTTCGGGGTCCCTAAAAATGGCTGATTAAGGATTTCGGCGCGCAAAGGACTGTGGTTGAGAGGCCCCTCTCTTACCTGCATTATCTGACGGCCTGTGTTTTTCCCTTTGCAGTTTCTAGACCGTACTGTGGGTATGTTTAAGAAACGTGGAGTTCTTGTTCCATGGTATAGAATGACTAAGGCAGCATTTTGAAAAAAGCTCTGCGCTTGATTCTAATTGGGACTTTTGCTCAGGAAGCTAATAAAAAGTGTATTTTGTATAGTCTGCGTCCCAGTTTCACCAATACCGGGTTACTTTACAAAACCGCCAAAGTTAAGACTTACAAATGCTGTCTTGGTGAGCACGGAATTCCCGAAAGTGATCAGAGGCAAACTTCTCCTTTAAATACCTCGTCAGTAGAATTGAGAAAGTGGCAAGTGATTTCTTGCTGATCAGACTATCAGTTCTCCAAACACTAGTCATACATTTTGTTCAAGGAACGTTGGGAGAATTAAAGCCAGAATACTTGGGAATTAAAGAGTTTCAACCATTAATAAACCATAAGCGACTAACAGACTGCCCAAAACAGCACGGAAAATATGGGGGTATATACCGTAAAAGTCCTGATTTCGACTTTAGTTCACTTGTATTACGATGGCTTTAGTTAGCCATATTAAGTTCGCAGTTAGTTATTTTGATAACTTGAAAGTTTCGTAGAGAGTAATGCAAAATTTGTTCTTTGACGTTTTCCTGCAGATACGGTACTAGCACTTTCTGATCATTGCCTTTCCCTGTGGGGTACCGTGTATTTTGTAAATACAGTGGAACCTCCCTGAGCAATCACCTCCCATAACCGACGGACCACCTCTCTTAAGCGACCACTTACCCAAAGACCGATTGGTCTGTCAGTCAAATTACTAACTGCACTATTGACAATGGTTTTGGCTCAAAGCTGGAGGAAGATTTTGCCACTTGATAATTTGCTCATCCCATTTCCAATGGGAAACCAGCTCTAACGAAAACTAGATTGACTGCGTCGCCCCCTCCCCGACTAATAAAAACCAAGTGCAACATTCTTGTCGTGTTTAAATATAGGCCATGACGTCATGCTCTGTGCGGGAGACTGGGCCTAACATGGACGCGCGGAGGGCCTGGGTAGAAAATAAAGATGGCGGCTTTGAAGGAGTTGGCGATTGAAACGATAGACAACATTTCGCCCCAGCTTTACGAGCTTAATCAGAAGATTTGGAGACACCCGGAGCTTCAGTATGAAGAGAAGTATGCCCATGACGAGCTCACAGGGTTTCTAGAACTGAACGGCTTCGAAGTAACTCGTCATTTTACATTGGATACGGCTTTCCGTGCGTTGAGCTGCAAGACCGCTAAGAGACGCAATGTTGGTGTGATCTGTGAATACGACGCCTTGCCAGAGATAGGACATGCGTGTGGGCACAACCTTATAGCGGCTGCTGGAGCAGGGGCTGCGATAGGTAGGAATAACGAGTAGTCCTTTATAGTACAACAGTATTTAATGATTTTTTTATTTTTATAAAATACATTGGACCACTAACATTGTTCACAATAATGAGTCATATATGCACTCAAATATTCAAAGGAATACTACGTATACTGTAGTATAGTTTTACCTGCATAATAACTTGTGAAAATACTGTACATTATTGGTCCAATTTATACTAGAGATGAACTATCCATCTAGACAAGTTATTTGTCACATGAATAAGGCATCTTGATATAAATCAGGAGGTGGGTTTTGATAAATAACCCAATGGATTATCTGTCTTGGACGAATCACCTGACTGTTAGCATGTCTGTGCTACAAGACGAATCAAGCTCAGACGGATTATGCACCAAGAATCGTCCAAAAGCTGAATTTACATTTCTCAGATGGATAATTCATCCCTAGTATAAATTCAGCCATTGTGTGTCTGTTAAGATACCCTTGTGTATTATTTGAAATTGAGATTTGGCCTTGTAAAAATGTCTCAAATCAATTTAATAGTCCTGAATTGTATGCATCTGCTGTCATCTTCAGGTATTAAAAAAGCATTTGAGTCAGCAAATGAAGACTTAGGTTGTGTTACCGTTCTGGGGACCCCTGCAGAGGAAGGAGGTGGCGGCAAAATTAAGATGATTGACAGCGGTGCTTTTAAAGATATAGATGTCTGCATGATGGTCCACCCCAAACCATTCAACTGCATCTACCCCTCGTGCCTCGCTTGTCGATCAGTACATGTAACTTTCCATGGAAAAGCGTCACATGCAGCAGCATTTCCATGGGAGGGTGTGAATGCTTTAGATGCAGCCATCTCTGCTTACAGCAGCCTCAGCATGTTGCGGCAACAGTTGAAGCCAAGATGGCGTTTGCATGGGATCATCACAGAGGGAGGGACCAAGCCAAATATCATCCCTGAAAAAGCCTCTCTCTGGTTTATGGTAAGAGCTCCCAGTGAGGGTGATCTTCAAGTGCTTTGTGATAAAGTTCACAAGTGTTTTCAAGCATCTGCTAAGGCCACAGGTAAGGGACAGATCTTGACTCCAGTAATCCTCCCTCCACAAGTTCAAGTCACATCAAAATCTGTGCTGTTGAACATATCGATTGTGGGATTTACCCCTTCACTCCCAAGAGTGATCAACTCCAATTTTCTCCTTTGGTTTCTCAGCAGAAATACATCTTAGAGTAAGGAGAACTTGCCTTTTGATATGTTGCTCAGATGAAAGTGGATTAAATTTGTGCTTAAAAGGTGGGGAGAAGCTGCATTTGCAGCTTGGGAGTGAAAGGGTTGTGACCTGGTCCCAGTTTTTGGAAATATGTTGATTAGCAGCACTAACCCAGAATTAGCTCAACTGATTCCACCTGGAAGCTGAACAAACTGCAAGATTTTGGTCAAAGACAAACCAAAGAGCTTGTTTTAGCTTGAAAAGAAAAAACATTAATTGTGTTGTATTGAAGTTTCTACATTTTCATGCTAAAATGAACTCTAATATCCAGGATTAGCCCAATCAGGTTTGTATAATGGGGGGGGGGGAGGGGAGCCATACATAAAAAGGATGGTGATACTTGTTGGGAATTTTCACTCTGACCCCTAAGAGGTACTGTACCAGTAAAGGCATACCAAGAATTTAAAGTTTCAATGCCAAGATGATGTTATCAAGCACTTTCTCCCTTGCTGTGACCTATTACAATAAAGGTTCCTTCGACTGACACTTGACCCCTAAACGGTACCATGTCACATAAAATGTCAGCATTCTATAATTTACATACTGTAGAAAGCTACATACAGTAATATCATTGTTGATACAGCAGTGAACAAGTTGCACTGGTTGGTACTGTGTGTGGTCTGTAACATGGTTAGTAATGTGGTTGGTACAATATCTGGTCAGTACAGTGTGTTTGTTTTGTTAAAGTGCCCAAAAATGATATCTTTACAATCGAATCTACATGACAAAAATATGTTGGCTATTAGAATAAGTCTGCGTTTTAACGCTGCGCCTTTGAGTTATAAAGGTTTATATTTTGAATGTGGTAATGACATGCCATCAAAGAAGGAAGAATTTATTATACAAAATCTTGTTGGCAGAGATAATTGACATTTTATCAACGTCCATTTTATATTTGAATTCTGTGTAAATGATTTTACCAAATACTTTGTATGAATCTGGAAACAGTTCCAATCACAAAGAGAAAGAAATAACATTGAATTACTCCTTTGACGTCACATCATTACCATATTCGAAATATACAGGCGCAATGCTGAAACACAGAAATAATCTAATAGTCAACTATTTACTTTATGTAGAATCGATTGTGAAGACATCATTTTTGGGCTTATGTGCACTTTAAGAAGAAATATGTGTTCATACTAAAATAGGCATTGTACTTATTTTTAAATCTGCAGGTTGTCAGGTGGACATAACGTGGGAATCCAGCTATTACTCTAGCCTAACCACTAACAACAAACTTGCAGAGCTTTACCAACAAAATGCAGAGGGCTTTGGACTGGTGTTCCCCTCTCAGGAAGAGCAACAAGCAGCCCCTGTTGGCTCCACAGACATGGGTAATGTATCCAGGGTGGTGCCCTCAATTCATCCCTTTTATGACATAAAAACCGATGCTGCTAACCACACCCATGACTTCACTGAAGCAGCAGGGAAGTCAGAGGCTCATGAGATGACGATCATTCAATCCAAGATCCTTGCATGCACTGCTATTGATGTTCTCTGTAGTGAACAAGTGTGGACAGAAGTGCAGGCTGAGTTTGAGAGGTCATGCTCCATGGGGACAGCATCATAGCCATACATTGTATCTCAGGTCAGATTTACTCTAAATAATTAGTATAGGTAATTGCATGATTTCGAGTGCAATTTGGAATAGATTAGCACGAGTAAATTTTTCAAAGACCACAATTTGTAGTCTTTGAAAAATTTACGAGTGCTAATTTATTCCAAAATTGCACAAGAAATCATGTAATTACTTGTTAATAACATGCATCAATAATTTACGTCGCGCAATTTTTTCAATTTCTTTACAATTCACAAGTGTCTCTCAAGAACTTTGTTTTCTCGCAAACAGGATCGGAATCGTCCTGAGGAATGAAAACATGCCTTCTGTTTTGTTTGGCTTCGCAAATACGCACGCCAGCTGTCGGCAATTTTTAATTTCAAATTTCTGCACTCTTAATTTCACATTTCTGCACTCTTAATTTCACATTTTTGCACTGTTTGGGATAAATTGACGTGCGTTCAGGCAATCAGAATGAAGAAATTATTGTATGCATGTTATTACAGTAGTTACAGTAGGATACAGATGTGCATCTTATTGTAACATACATACATAATAAACTTTCTTTGAACTTGGATTTACCGTTACAGTCCCTACAGTGGTATCCCCAAGAAACCTCCAAGAAATCATAAACTGCAAGCTACATGTAATCAATAAAAAAGCAAACAAAAAACTTACAAAAGTATTTTAAACAATAGTATAACATCTGGAAAAATATATTGATATGGTAGCAACCCTAGTAAAAGTAATCCCCGAACGAAGTGAGGGAAATACTCACGACACTAATGCAGTAATATTATACCGCCTACTTGGGGACTCCAAGCCTGTCGCCATCTCGAAATTTAACGTTGTCTGTCAGTCAGTCTGTCTGTCTGGCGTACGACTTTAGGCGCGGTTACCCCGCTAACCAATAACAAAGGTCGGATCGATCACGTGTGCCCTGTTGTTTTACTCGGAATAACTTAGAGAAATTAGATTTGAACGAAGCAACAATATATCGTGGCTGCGTTCACGAAAATGGAAAACTTAACTGAAAAACTTGAAACACAACAGTCTCGCGAAGCTCGTCTTCAAATGAGAAAGGAACAGGCACGAGCAAGGCGAAATCGTGAAACGAACGAACAACAGCGCATGAATGCCGATCGAAAGCGACATGAACAGAAGCGGGTAACGCAGACAACTCCGCAAAGAGAACAGCGCTTGAACGCAAATCGGAAACTTCAGGAGAAAAAGCGGGCCGAAAAGAAGACTCCGCAAAGACAACAGCGCATGAATGCTGACCAAAAGCGACATGAACAGAAGCGGGTAACACAGACAACTCCGCAAAGGGAACATTGCTTGAAAGCAAATCGGGAGCTTCAGACGCCGTTTTGTGTTAAACTCAGATACTTATTTAGAAAGGACAAGCAACAAAGGTTAGTCAGTGGAAATCGAACAATCACCGTGACAAATATATTCACTTCAAGAATGTATTAAAATCTGTATGCTGATCATTTTCCCTCGAAGTATTGTTTTACTACGCTTCTGTCGCTAGTTTCGGCTACCGTATTCGCTCAGAGCAATCGGAACTTGGAGTCTTGAATGATTTAGTCAGATGTCTTATTTTTCTGTAATCTGGCACGTTCTGTAATCTGGCACGAGAATCGTTCACAAGCCCTTAGAAGTATTACTGGGTCTGAAGCCCGTGTATAATTTGAAGTAAACTGTTCAAGTTTTGCTTTGATTCTGGGAGAAATCTTGCTGTTTTGAGTGGGTTCACATACAAAACAATTCGAGCCTATTAAATATGCATGCCTGAGTCTGGTGCATGCAGTAGTAAAAACAAATCGCACAGGAAGCCTATTTAATTGTACTGCCTATGAATTCAAAATTGGAAAATCAGTGTTCCTTTTTTCCCGTACTACGACGGCCGACCAACTTCAAACTTTGAGTATTAAATTTCGAGAACGTGCTTGGCAGACTGTATGAATTAATTTGACGTGCCGACCGTGGGAAAACGTACTTCGTCACGCAATCGATTCTTTTTTCAACGCAAAAGTATAACACACACCATTCTTTTTCTCCTTCCTTTGCGTGTAGCACTTGAGTTCGAAGAAAAGATTGAGTCAACATTTCGGTAAAACAAAGGCTACTCTTGTTGTTTGTTACCAAAGTAAAAGTCCCATCAATGGCAGAGTGAGGGGGTATATGCGATTATCGTATTTCTAGTAGTAATGATGATCATAACGATAGTATTGATAGAATATATTCGCTGTAGCTGTTATTACCTGTTAGGTGCAAACGTTGCCACAGGTTATTCCAAGATTTTGTAGCTGAATATCTAAAAGAGTGAAGGCCAAAGTTAGTTGTGTTAGCATCAGGCAAGTTTGTTAGCGCCCACCATATTGACCATTGAGAGAGCAAAGGACCTAATACATGTATATGGATGACACCTTTACTGCGGTAAGACAGGGTTCACGATTAATGGTTGTCCAGTTGTCCCGGGTGACTCGTGAAGACAAACATCAAATACAGTTAGTCAGTGCACACTAAGTGTGTAATGGTTGTCCCTTAGGCAACAAATGGCTTTGAGAAACATGATGCAATTTAGTTTTTCAGGATGATGCTATCTGTCAACACAATGTCGGACATCAAGAGATTGGATTGGGCAGCCAAAACACGAGTTCTGGTTGTCCCTGGGGCATCTTAGTACAAGCAATAATTACTTTACTGCAGGAAGCGTGCCACATGTGTAGGCGATTTTCCAAATCTTGGTAAATGTAATTTAGAATCAAAAAATATATATACTGTGGTGAATTTGAGTTTACCATCTGACAGGGTATGATGAATGCAAATTTACTGTGTGGTAAAAAATTTTCCGCGGTAAATGTGTTTCGTGTTTTACATGACAAAAGATTTTTACTTTGTATAATGTGTCTTACCACCAACTCGAATTTAGCTTCTTAGGCCTGTTTCAAATGTCGAATTTCATATGCGTCGAATACAATATAAATTAACTGAAACAATAGATTTTGCCTATTTGCATTGTATTCGACTCGTGTGAAGTTTGACTTTTGAAACAGGCCTTAGATAACAATGGTTTTCATGATTATGATTGGGTAGGGAATTTATAATTTTGACATTTTCCACAGTTAGTGAGATAAGAAAAGAAAACTATAGGATAACAAATATCGGAGTTATATGGGCTAATCGAACCAATTACTTTAACCAAAGTGTGTGGAGGAAAAACGTCCTTGTTTGTGTGTTTTATTTTTTGGATGAAAATGGTAAAATTAACTTATATATATATTTATTTATTTATTTAATTATATAGACACGAGTGTTTTATAATGGTAATAGGACTGAGTGGAGTCCGATTCGGTCTGTAATCATACGAGTGATTACGAAATCGGACGACCGCGCTTCGCGGGAGTCTGATTTCGTAATCACGAGTATGATTACAGACCGACATCGGACGACACGAAGTCCTATTACCAATTAATCATAAATATTACAATTTCTGAGAATGAAATGATCATATAGCTTCAGCGTCTTCTCCTGTACTATACATAAAAACAAAGCATCAAGAAGTACTTCATCGCCGATCTATTTTAACACGCGCGTACACACGGTTCGGCGTTTGTAAACACGCCGCTTGTTCGTAGTTATCTAGCTCTCAGTTATATCAACTTAAAATACTTGAGAGAAAGAAGAAGCTAATTTACCCAATGATTTGAGTTGAATGCGGATTTTTGAAGTAAAAGTAAAAAATGTGTAAGTTCTTTACACTCAGTAAAAATCAGTAAACCCATCACGAACTCACAAATTGAAAGACAGTTTATTTCGACTTTTCAGGTTTACATTTTTTAACATAACAGGTACTTTGAAACTCAGAATACTAGTTTATTTTTTTCACAGAAGTTTACTCCAAAGCATTCAAAGGAAATACTCAAGACTGAAAAAATCTGTATCTTAGCGGGTCGGCACAGCAATTACAAACTTACCGATTTCTTGACGGCTTAATTTTCCAGGAGCGTTTGTCCATCACAGTCCATCACAACAAAGTTAAGTTTCTTCCATGATTTTGAAATGAATTAACGACGTTCATTGACATTGGCCGAGCCGTAAGTTTCGGAGTGTCTATAGCACAGCATGCTGGCGATGTCGTGAACTAAACAAACGCGCCCGACCGGCGAAAATTTCCTGTCTTCTTTCGTTACATAGTGACTGTTCACGTTCTTTGATTGACCACAAGCTGTTCCTTGCATGTTAAGTTGTCCAAGAATTAACAAAATTTGCCTTTCGAGAAGCCACAAACTCACACCGGCAATCGAGTTTTCCACTGAAAATCAGTGTAACGCTGATTGGTGCATTTAAATTTCACTCTTGCTTATGATTGGCCAAGCCAACTGTCCGATTACAGAACAAAGAAGTATCCGATTACAGAACAATAGGTGTCCAATTAATGATTAATCGGGGGGGTTTATGAACCAATCACATTCGAGGAAATTGTAATATTTATGATTAACTGGAAAATATACCGTGCGTAAAATCCATACGAAACTGCATCCAGGACCCAAGTGGCGTATTTTCCATATCCTCACTAGTGAGGATATCGTTGGCATCATTTCCAGCTTTTGCACGGTTGTTTGTGCAATTTCTTGTAAAACACTCGTGTCTAATATAATAAAAAGAAAATTACACGGCGGCTTGAAGATATGGATTTTATTTTCTCGTGGTAAAAACAATATTTTACTCACTCGCGAAGCGCTCGTTCGTAAAATATTGCTTTTACCACTCGAAAATAAATTCATATCTTCGCGCCGCCGTGTAATATCCTCTATATATTGTATCTTTTGTTCTGAGAGAAACAGATAGGTTGAACCAACTCATTGATTGAATTACCTTGCTGCGCAAGTGCTAAGTTCCGTTCATGTAAGAAAAAGGACTTCCAAAGTCATCTATAAAAATATAAGCCGTGGGATAGCTCGAGCTTTGAAAGTGAGGGCGCACTATATAAGCGCCCCCCTTCACAAACACACACACACGCATGCACACACACGCCAGGAGCATTGTTTTTACAGAAATATAAAATGGCGAGGTGAAGAAAGCAAACAAGACAGTTTTCAAACAGAACTGTCAGCTAAATATACCAAAAATAATGTTTTTGTCAGCCGACGACTCAACAGATTCAAGCTATTCAAGCTGTGAATAAATTATTACAATTGTTATTAATCGAAGCTTTATGCAAATCTTCCTCGTATAGCGTTGGCGCAAAGTAATTAAGGTAAAAACTGGCGAACACATGCACCTTTATCACGGATAGGGCAGCCCGTACAACGCTTGCCGAAGCACATAAACAAAACCAGAAATGGCAAACCAAAATTAGTAAGTGGATGAATTTTATAGTCGCATACCAAAGTATCGCAAAACAACATAATTTTGAAAGTCTGTGTAAGACACAGCAATGCAGTTTCAGTTGATGGCGCGTCTCTGCAAGCACTCTTCCACTCAATAATTTTTGTTTGCTTTTTTTACCGTCGTGTGCGTTTTTTAGAATGAAAAACCTATTTGTATAACGTATTGCAAAGTATTTTATTTTCATATGAGGCATCAAAACTGTGTGATTATATTGAGCTTATTTTAGAATTATTTCAGCGGAAGCGAACTTTAAATAACGCTCTGTCAAATTTGACATACGGGAGAAAGGACTGGAGAACTAATTTGCTGTGGATCTGAGTTCCTTGCGTCCCTGCTGCGATAAAAGTCAAATATTTGTATTCCTATTTGTATATTTTCGTTTCCGAGCAACAAACGCCACAACAGTCATTTACATAAAAACTACCTGAATGGAAGTCTTAAATTATTTAGATGACGAACGCAAGACTCGAGGTCAATTGCAAAGTTGCAATTTGCACTGAGTTGCGACAGTTCTTGTGAAGAGCATCCCGTTGTATTACTTACAGACTTGCAGAGAGAACGTTAACGCGGACTTTTCCTCAGCAAAGCCAGCAGCCCGAGGATGAAACTTTGGGGTAAGCATAGTTTAGCGGGCTAAGTTTTTGCTTTTTTTCTTTTTTTTTTTTTTTTTTTCTTTTGTCAATTAAAGCCAGAACATGATAGATAGTGTATGTTCTTTTCTTCCAGCGCTGCTCTGCGTATTTCTTGTCCGTTTCGACGAAACCGCCGGTGAAAAGTGTATAGGCAAGGTGGGTGAAGTTCGAACACTATCTTGTTTGTGATGAGCTTGATTCCTACTGCAAAGCTGTTGAAGTATGCCAGTTGATATATCGTTCAATTGGTTTTTGTATTTCTTGACATATCTGAACACCTTCGTTCAAAGTTCACACTTAACTTGACATTACTTTTACAGTATTTTATAAATTCTGATCTAAATTTTATAGCACTGGTGTTAGGTATAGTCAATCATTGGCAGTTGGTGTGCCGGCAATGCAGCAACTATTTCAAGCCCAACTGTTTCACTGCCTGCTCAAATTCAACTTCAAACTGTTAGAAACTCGACTTAGCAAGAAGCTAATCACTGCTACTAAGAATATACTCATGCACCACAAACGTGACACCTGCATGTTTATTTGGCACAGGTGTCAATTGATTCGAATTTGACTTTACAGTAGCAGCGAAAAGGGCAAGTTCGTGGTTCTGTTATTTGGAAATAGTCAAGGGACAGAAATATTCGTGCGTTTAATATATTCTTGCAACAGCAGGTGCAAAAAAAAGGAATACATTTATTTTTAGGATCTTTGCATGTTTGTTTTTTACTCCGCGTGAATCATATAGTTACCAGTTGCGGCTTGGAAATTCGAAACAAATTTTCGCGTTTTCATCGTATAGTAAATCGAATGGCGAGTTTTTGCCAGTCTGTAAAATATCCACGAGTCTTCCATTAAGAAACACCGCTGTTGTTTCCAGTGAATGAACCAAATGGAAATATCACAAGAAACGGCTAAGTCGCTGCTAGAAACTAATGCTCCCGTCGCGCTAGTCTTTGAAGTTCTTTGAAGTCGTACCGATCGTGTCGAAGGTCTTCTGATTGTGAAAGTTCATCGTGAAATTGCCTTTTCGAATGCTTTCTGGTCACATTTTGCTTGTGTCTTCGCACGCTTTATTTCGTGTACATGGATTCCAGCATATATAACAGTATTTCGGTGCCATTTTTACTGTGCATTGTAAATATAGGTGAGCTTATAATTTAAGCTAGGGTATATCTATCTATATCATATGTTTCTGGCTGCAAAGTTTTCTTTTTGTATGAATTTCAATATAGTTTAAGTACAGGTAGGTAAAGCAGAAGTTGATGGAAAAAGAATGGAAGCCGAAGAGCAAAATGCGTGGTCAAGGAACAGGAAGTTGTGATAATCAGTATGTAAGGAAACTAACCCAAGAGGTTCAAATCTGTTGCTAATGTTGTCATAAAAACCATTATATTGTTTCAGAACTGTTCTTCTTTGATATGCTTATGCAACGTACTATACCATCGTCGGTTGAGGCGGAAATGGTTGATGACTTTTCAAAGAGGCAGTCTTTTGACAGGAAACATCAAGCTTTTTGCACATCATCTGCCTATACATTGCACGGAAATATTCGATTTTCACTCCCAACATGGATTGCATGCAAGGGGCTTTCCTTTGCTCGAATTACATCGTTTTAGGGTTTCTTTCTCATTTTTTCAAAACATTCCCACGTAAAAGTTTACCATGCATAATGGAAAGCAAGAAGATTACTTGTATCGTGCGCCCTTTTTTTGGCTGATAGTCAACAGATTTTCAACGGAGGCTTCAACATTAGAACTAATAAATTATTAACATTCATCATAGTGACGTGCGAACTTAACAGCCATGGTGAAATGAGTGAGAATCATAACTCTTTTTGTTTGTCGCCGCCAATACTTCTAATGGAAAACTCGCTTCGGCTGGCACAAGAGCCGCCCAGTGATCCCAGGACGGATCAGCTTCTAGTTTAAAAAAAAAAACATTTTTTCTTTTACCACAAGTGTCGGCCCTATGCGGGTCTTGAATGTTCTCTCTCCGTCGTAACAAATTTGTCTCTGGACCCATCGGGCCGATTTTTTAAACAAAGTCTAACTTAGACCTGGTTTATCGCTAAACTGAAGTTTATGTGGTTAACCACAGCGTCCGTTTATAAAGAACACGTTTAGCCGTAGTCCGAGAAGAATGGCAATCGTTTAAATCTTGTTTAGATCAGGACTTTCTTAACCGCGGTCCAAACCTTGTTTAAGAAATCGGCCAATCAGGTTTCAATTGACACGTCAGTTTCGTACTAAATACCGGCGAAAAATAGTCACAATGCAGGTGTAAATGGAAGGCGCTCTCGTGTGCTTTGACAATCCCACAGTCGTTTTCCTAACGGCTGTTATTTTGGATACATATACGTTTCCCTGTGTAAAAAAAATCTGCTCGGGACACATGATGGTTTTCAGGAATATTTGAAGGAAGTAAATAATTATTAATATCGTCACGTTTGAAAGTCAAATTATCGGACATAATCGAAAGCAAACTAAGTGGCTTTATGTGCTGAGCAAGCATTGTATCGTTATTTCCCCTGGCACAATTTTGTTGCACAAGGACAGAAACAGGAATTGCTCGTTGCTTGCCTCTTGTATATCATATCTTACAGTTGTTATTGCCACAGCAACAAGGGGAATAACATAAAATAGCAGTATAATGAAATTGCTCTTGTTTGGTGCACACTAAGTAACTGTCCAATGAAAAATAAGCTCCTGGGGGTAAAAACATCTAGAACATATTGCTGATGCAAAACGAACGCCCGGTGTTTTTCTACTATTGAACACGCAGTATGCCATCATTATGCATTACTAAAAAGAAACGAGTTCTCCTTCGGAAACGTATATTTTGTCATCAACCTAAGACGAACCAATACGACATAATATTCACATAATGTCACATTCATTGCGTAGGCTTAAAATGACAAAGAAATTCATAAGTTTTTGTCGTCGGCACCAACGTCAACATTTCTGACTCTGCGTAGTGTAAGCATTCGCGATATTTATTTAGCTTTACGCGTTTGCACAGCTCGCTTGTGAAATATACTACCTAATTGCAACCAGGATAATCGAAAGAATATCGAAGTAGACCACTAAGTGAAGGAAAAGCGGTGCTCACAAATCTACGTTGATCAAATTGTGGAGTGAAAAGTAACAAAGCAGATATGACGATAAGAGAATTGATAGTCCACGAAAACTACATATGTTCTACCAAACCAAGGGCAGGCGTGTTAACGACAGATGTCAGAATGTGACGAAAAATACACACCAAGTGAAACGCCTGCGCTGTCCATGTAAATGTACGGTCCTCCTCAAATGGATAGGTCTGAGGTTACCACGTTATATATTTCCCAGAAAACAGTCGAACATGACAGCTCTTTTGCAGTGTTTCAAATTGTTGTCAAAACAGCTTTGACAGGGCTGATTTTGAAGCTCTGTTAAACAGACCTGATATTAGATTTACGTACTTGCACAAGTAATCTTAGATTTTTTTACTTATTGTCAAATGGAGATTTTGAGGGCTACAAGTTTATCATCTGCTGTGCTATTTAGTATTATTTTCTTATTTACAAGTGCAATATACATCAAACGAACTTCGTGAGAACGTCGGCAACGTATAGTATCCACGGAGATTGATTCCCTCGCATGT
The DNA here is from genome assembly GCA_964036295.1 of Plumapathes pennacea. Classification (NCBI taxonomy): domain Eukaryota; kingdom Metazoa; phylum Cnidaria; class Anthozoa; order Antipatharia; family Myriopathidae; genus Plumapathes; species Plumapathes pennacea. The sequence continues at coordinate 22,878,042 of OZ038463.1, read as the reverse complement.
GTTTATACGTTTCTCCGCATAATTGTTTCTAAATCGAAACTTGCAAAACAAGCAACTGTTGCAGAACAAGAGTGACACGACATCATCATTATCTTCTTATCAACATCCTTGTCCTTCTTATTTGATCAGTCACATTATTTTTCTTTCCTTCTCTTTGTCTTCTCGTTTTGTCATCACCTGCTTGTTTAATCCCATTCTTATGGTGGCCCTCTATGTCTTATTATCATCTTCTCTGTCACATCATCGTTTTTCTCCTTCTTCTCATCCTCTCACTTCTATAAGTGAAAAATGTTTTATTTTCACTTTTGTTTCGCTAGCAATGTCACTCAAGGACGGTTGCACCAAGTCACCCCTCAAACTTTCACGGCCAACCAAGGAGAACCGCTGCTCCAAGTCTTCAGCCCCGCCAATCAGGTGAAGGTCATAAAGCCACTCCACACCCAGCTAGGAGCGTTTACTCAGAAGCCAAGCGCTCTCGGTACTACGAGGAAAATGATCGACAACACAGGGGCGAGGACGACTGCTCGGGGCTGTACTCCTCCTGCCGTCGTATTGATAACGCTGTTGCCTTCATCGAGGAGACTGGGAGTCTCTGCCCCAAAATGCTAAAGAATCCGGAAAGCTTTGTAAATTTTTTGAAAAGCAAAGGTGTCAACTGGACCCCATTTGAAGACGAGCTCTGTGGCGATGGCCATAAATTCTGTCCTTTGGCCTTCAAGAGCAACAGCGGCTGTATTCCCATGGATGCTAACTGTACTGGTGCTATTCGTCCACGAAATGGCAACGACACGGAATGGGGAGAAGGCGACGGGGAACAAGGATTTGACGATTTAGATGAGGAGGACGATGAAGTGCCAAGAGAAGAAAACCATACACCTTGGCAAGATGATTGTCCAGGGGGTTTGGTGTTCTGTGACATTCTTACTCGATGCGCCCCCAAAAGGATGTGCTCGCTCAAGTACTTAACTGCCTGGATGAAACAAAACAACTCAAAGGTCACTCTCTTCAACGAGTCTTGTCCCGCAAACACCAAGTACTGCTTAGCTGAAGCACGCTGCATTCCGGTGAATGTAAAATGCCACGACATCAGAAACGACTTCAATGGCACTTGCAACGCCTCCGACAGGTTTTGCTACTCTAAGTTTAAATGCATTCCTAAGGGTGGAGATTGCCCATCTCCAAAGTTTCCTCGCGGTCTTCGACACGCTTTACTCATGCAGCACCCAGGTATGGCAGTGTTTGTAAGTTGGTTTGTGCATATTTATTTTTCAGATCCTTAATTCGTTTCTTCTTTGCCTTCTTTCCCATTGTCCCATTTTCCTACTTCCCATTCTTTATGCTTGTTTTTCCTTACACTTCTTTCTTGTTATTTACCTTTTTCCGTTTTTCCTGCTTTGTTTTCATTTCTTTTTAAAGTTTCTTTCCCTTCCTTCCCTCCTTTCTGTTATTGTTTTATTTGTTTTCCGCCTTTTTTCCCGTCTTTCATTGCAAAGTCTGTAATCCGTTGAACATCCGTCCTTTAGTATCTTCGCTATCTCTATTACTCTCCTTTACAGCCATAAATTATACTTGATGTGCTTACCCTTCCATTCATTTATGTTTTCCCTGACTATTTGTCTCTCTTCTCTTTTTCTTGTTGCCGTTTTGTATTCAAGATAAAAGTTCACCATATTACTGGTGTTTGAAAACAATATACCAGACACATCTGCAATACATTCTCCTCTGGCCACTCGCGTACCAACTTTAATTCGTACTCGTTTTCTCTTTAGGTCAAGTGAAGAATGATACGTATCGTTTCCTTATTAAGAAAGGTAGGAAATGTAACACTTGTCAGATCCATTGCAATCAGTTTTTAAGTGTGTAGTTTACTTATGGTAACGTTTATTCCTCATCTTCTCGCTACATCTAGTTTATATCGTAATATTGCCTTAACCCTTTCACCCCCAAGCTCAAAATGCAGATTCTCTTAACCTTATCAGAAGAAATGTATGAATGATGCAGTTTAGTCAGCTGTCATCTGAGCAAGCTATCGAAAGCCACGTTCTCCAGACTGTATGATATATCTCTGCATGACGACAAACTAAAGGAGAAAATTAAAGTTCATCACTCTTGGGGATAAAAGGGTTAAACGGAAATAGCTTGCCGTTCTCCATATCATATAAGGAAAACGAAAGAAAACGCGATGAGTTTACTAATAAATATGAAATGACTCTAAAGTTTGTAAATCTGAGGATCCCAAAAGTTTCTGCCATTTGTAACCAAATAATAGCAGGGTAACAGTCGACTTGATTAGTTTTTGTAGATAAAAGAAAGTTTTATTTATATAGTGTAACTCTTTACTGTGTGATTTGGTTGATTAAATAATTTTTCATTTCTGCCTTGTTTAGGCTGGGCTCAGTTTTGTTTCTTGAAAAAGATCCTTCATACTCTTCACTTACGAGCGCAGCGGAAGTGCGACACGAGAGAAAGTCACTGTCAGCTTGAGGGACCTGATGGTCACATGAGGTGTTTGGATGCAAAGTCTCACTGCTTGTTTCTCATGAAAGACAGAAAAATTTGCACTAAGGGATTTAACTACTGCAAAGTCCTAAGAAACAACTCAGCTGAGTTTGAGAACATGCTTCGAAGAATCGTGCACGAGAAACCACAAGGAGGTAAATGCCCTGAACACAAGCCCAACTTCTGCCCGCTCTCAAGGGACTGCATTCGGGCTAATGAAACTTGTAGTGCTGATCATGTGTTTGTGAAGAACAACAGGACCAAAGCGCCCCCCGGTGAACCGTGCAAAGGAGGAAACGACTTCTGTCCAATCTTCCAGGTCTGTACACCACCCGATCTTTGCACATACAGGACGCTCTTGAACTGGATGAAAGAAGGAAACAAGAGCGTTACTCCGTTTGGCAAACCTTGTCCTGGAGGAAGAAATTTCTCAGCCATTAGGATGAAATGTGTAGACAAGGATGCCATGCAGCCAAACCTCACCAAGTGTGACGAAGGTCTCAAGTTCTGTAAAGTGCAACAGTCGTGCTTACCGCAAGAGGACTGCCGTGAAATGAAGAAAGCCAATTTCTCTTCCGTCAGTACAAAGATACGAGAATCAGGTGTGTGACTTTCTCATTGTCTGTGTATCGACATTGTATTTCATCCCGAATCGACTTATTACATGTTTTTGTTGTTATTAAATGAATTTGTGATGACAAATTATATACAACGTCGGTAATACGACATCGTCAAATGTAGAACTACACTATAACGCAAGAAATTTAATTTACCATCATGCAATATACACTTGTCGTGATATTACTAAAGTTTCCACGACACGTACAACCCATAGCGCTGAGGAAATAGACCATTGTGATTTTCTCTTTATCACAAATCACTTGCGGCAGACCTGCATATATGTGACAGAATAATTCCAGTGTCCACGTAAGCGCACAACACATAATGTACCAGGCTCACAAATGTGACTTGTTCACTTATGTTATACTCCAACACGTTTTGACCATAATTATTCCGTCTACTTTTCCTTTATGCACAACAGGATGGCCTGTATTCTGTCAGCTACGAAAAACAATTTGTGCACTCGTGGAGACTTCTCTCGGACAGTGTCGCCCGTCAGAGTTATCAGAGGACGCATGCTCCGTTAGAGATCTACCTCGTTGCGAAAACAACCTTCGGTTCTGCCCACGAATGAACGCGTAAGAGCCTCATAGTTTGTTGGTTATTCAAAGAAGATTAGAGTGGTTTTAGAAGTACATGAGAAGCTCAAAGTTTAGGTATAGGACAAGACGAAAAATACCTACAATCATCAAACATTAGCTAAGATTGGCACGGCTAAGACCTTAGCAAGTTAACCCCTCCTCTCTCAAGCTTAAAATGCAGATTCTCTCAACTTTCAACAAGACAATGTATGAGTGATGTGTAGTGATAGTTGACTTTCATCTGAGCAAATACCGAGTTCTCCTAACTGTACGATATATTTGTGGCGAGAAACTAAAGGAGGAAATTGAAGTTAATCACACTTGGGAGTGAAAGGGTAGTATGGATGGTACTAACTTTTAAATATACAGCAACAATTTCACTGTCTGTCTATCTACCTGTCTGTCAGTTTTTCTATCTGCGAAAGTCTCTTTGACTGCCTGTCTAACCTCTCATTTATCTTTTTTCCTCTTTCTCTGCAGTTGTGTCCCGCGTGAAGAATGTCACTGTCCAAGAGGTACGCAATAATCCAGTTGATTGAAACGTGCTGTCGAGCTCTTTAGAATATACTAGAAATACGATAATTGCAGATATCCGCTCGCTCTGTAGTGGGTTTTCAGAAAGCTGGGTGAGATTATTTTATAAAATCTTATTTTATAAAATCTTTTTTACAAACCACGGTAGTATAGCGACGTCACCAGTCGGCCGCTAAAAGAATAATCTTTGTCGCACAGCAGTCTGGTTTAGTTCAGACAACGTGCACAGTCTGCAATTTTCGTGGACACTAGCTGAACTCCAAAATTCGCTGAGACAACTTTTACACGCAACTACAGAATACTCCCGAGACTTTAAAGCCAAAGCGCAACTAGAATCGTGACTCAATCAGTTTTGCACAGTCAGCAAAGTCAATCTTCCACACCGAAATTTTTATGAATTTTAAGAAAAGCCGCGATTGCTCCAGCCAACGCTGTATCCTAACCACATACGTGTATGTTTTTTCTTTTTTTTTTTACTTTATCAATTTAATACGCTTCTTCGAGTGTAACAAATTTAGAACTGTCAAAGCGAGAGTCGCTTGTTTATACGCTTTCGAAGTCGAAGTCGAAGTCGAAGTCGAAGTCTCGGAAATGTGTCAATTTTGGCAAGGATTCAATTTTGAACACAACAACTTTTCAAACCGCGTTTGACAAATTTAAAATCCTTGACAGAAAATAGAAATTAAGTCACTAAATAATACAAGGTGCGATTGTATTGAACAAGCAAACCCGTTCACTAAATAACACAAAGTCCGATTGTGTTGAGAGAGCAAATTCGGCCACCCATAGACAATAATATACAATAGACTGTAATTGTTTAATTTTGAAAGCAGTGGCCCCTGGCCGGGTATTTTCTACTTTAATAGCCTTCAGAAAGCAAGAGCACTACAACTCGGTTACATTTCATTCTTGAATACGGTGTGTTATCAAACACGTCGAGAAAACTTCACAACATTTCCATGTGTCAGACTGTCAGCGAAATTCGCAGTTCCCGGGGCATCAAACAACAAAATATACGGCGATTGTTGAAATGCACGAATGATAACACGACTTTAAAATAACATACGCGTACTGTACGTAAATTAATGTAATTTTTCAAAACTCATCGGTCGACCTGAAAGCCATAGCTTTAGCTCTTTTCCGGCAAAGGATACAAAACCCAAAACACTATTGTTTACGTCTTCAATGATTTCAATTACATTGTATAGAGCAGTCCTCATAGAGTACAAGAATGTCACTTTCCATTATATTGTGCGTCGTCATCTTATCAAAACTTGGATTTTGAAAAGTACAATCCTGTTATCGTAAAAGGTGAAATTTGCCAGGGTGATTGTTCGATTTCCATCTTTTTAAAAAAATGTCTGCGTTTTAACACTCAATATGCCTTATGCCTTAAAGAAATTGTTTCACGGCTAGCAAGCTTGCCTCCCATACACTGGCAAAATATCCGGGCAGTTTACAGCCGTCCGTTGAACTTCTTGACCTTGTATCTGCATCTTGTACAAAATCACTTTCGTTCGTACTCTACCGTTGTCACCAAAAAAGTGGTGATTGACAGTTGAGCTGCCCAGTAACCTCGCCTGGTGGTCGTACGCCATTAAACGAACATTAAATTTCGGGGTGGCGACCCGCTTGGAGTCTCCAAATCAAGCGATACTACTGCATTAACATCGTGATTATTACCCTTGCTTGCGCTCGGGGACTAATGGTACTGGAAACGAACCTTAACAAAGCAAATCCCATGGAGACCTGCATGGGTAACTTTAGAAAGGTTTTGTTAAAACTGATTTAACTGTCAAAGATAACAGCAGACCACCTTTATTTTTTGTGGATTTGTCTAGGCAGATTTTGAATAACTCAGCTTTAGCCCTCTGTATTTTTCTGAGATGATGCCAGATCTCGTTTTTGCAGGGAAAAAACTTTGCTCGGATCAATGTGTTAGTGTCAAGCAGCATTGTAGTGCATCAGCGTATCCCAGGGGGTCACGTACAGCCGAAAGGCCAGGTCACAAGGCTTCACAGGCCTCGCAAAGGCCAGGTCACAGGGCTTCACAGGCCTCGCCAAGGCCAGGTCACAAGGCTTCACGTGCTGTCCAACGGCCGCATCCAACTCGGTCTCGTGCAAAACCAGACGGCCGTGACAGCAGTGCTGCTAGTGTGCGGCAGTTGGACGTTTTATTTGTGAAGTCTGGACAGGCCTTAAAAAATATGTTCAAGGGTTACGTGCCAGCTCGCGTGCCTAAGTTGATTGGCATTAAAGACACACAGAGGGCCGATGGTGTGTGGAAGTACTACAACGACACAGGAGAGTGGGAAGACTTTAATAGCTGTTCAGAAGGAAAAGCCCTTTCGATGCCTACAGATACAAGAGTCAGGTAGACCGTTTTCATTTTAACACTCGAACTGACCTCTAAGCAGCTGTCCCCGTAATGTAATATCGAGCTCGTTTTCTGTTCCTGGGAGAATTTGCCAAAAGCCGCGCACCAATTTATTTGCTATTAAGCTTTTCTTATCTTACTGTAAATGCATATTCAACATACAAAAACCAAACTAGTTTAATGACGTCATAAATAAATCAGCCAATCACAAAATCAAATGTAGCCTTGCTTTCAGAATGAAAGTACAAAGAAAATCAAGGGAATAATTTTCAGCAAGATTTGCAGTTCCTGAAGAAAGCCCGCCAAGTTCATTGTCTGGTGGCCCGCCAGAAAATCTCCTCTTCACAAACTGCGCATGATTGTCAAAGAGGCTTTTTAGAGTCTGGAGCAAAGTCTCAGAACAGGTTGTGCTTGCATCAGATTTAAGGGAGATGCGACAGATGAGTCCCCCCTCTCTCCCGCGGCCATCAACTAAAGAAACTCTAACTTGCTGACAATTTCATGGATTTTATTACACCAGCACCATAGTACGTTATAGCACTAGCACTTGCACCCTCAGTACAAGTTCACACTAGTTGGGAGTATCGTTCCAAGTTCTAAGCTAAACCGTGTTTTCTTGTCACTCTGCAGATTTTTCCCAACTGGTGGATTCCATGGCGTTGTAAACTTCACCATCTACATATCAATAAAAGCTGAGGCCGGGGAATGTGTAACAGCTGAAGGAGTCCCCACAGCAGTGGTGTTGACGTTAGCGTATCCAGACTTCAGTGGAATCAAAATTTCACTTCTTCAACCGACAATTTACATCGACGAAGATGAAGAATCTCCAGGAGAAGAAGTAAGACGTTGTTTGTTGCGTTAAATCTTGGGGATGAAAATGCAACGTCTTTCACTTGGCATGAAAAACTTTGACATTTGACCTATAATGAAAGAAGAGACTAGGAAGTTACAAGAGAACATAGAAGTAAAGAAGCATTGCTGTTATTCGAATTTCCACATTGACTAGCGTTATGTTCCAACAGTTGTCAGGTATATTCAACGTAACGGTGCCCGACTTCAACGATGCCGACCTTGATCCATCAGTTACGAAGTACATTCCGGCTGATATCCTCAACGATTATGAAACACTAACCAGTAACTTTGATAACCTTCTCACTGGGATTTTGATCACTAAACCAATGGACCAAAAGCTAGGTAAGCTTATTTTTACAACAAAACATGGAATAATTGGTTTTCGTGAAAATTACTAGTTAGAACGAATCTTGGAACTGCAAAACGGCTGATAATCTGCTGGTCTCTGTTTTCGGGTTAAATAGGTTGCAAAATGCCTATTCATTTTCGAGTTCCAGTTTTCGTATAGTGGAGACGGGGGGAGGGGGGGGGGGAGGGGGAAGCTCAGATGGCAACAAGGTACCGTATTGTTGGTCAACAAAATACTATGTGAGCAATCGTTCATATCCTGGCAAATCGTTGTACATCTTCTTTGAATGCCGGCTCTTAGTTAGATGTGGGCAATTTTAAAGTTCAAAAATATATCACCAAGGACCTAAAGCGCGTCGTTTGTAAAGTTTCTTTACTAGTTTTGCAGCACAAAATTAACAGGATGAAAACGAGGGGATTATTTTAAAACTTGACGTTGTAAAGCGGGGACTTATTGCAGATAGGTACCTTGTTTGAGAGGGGTTATTATTAGAGCATTTACGATATTGTAATTTGCAAAGAATGCGAATGATTGTCAATTTCAGTTTTCTCCTTCAATTTCTCACCAGAGATACGTCACACAGAACTTGATTTTTGCTCAGATGAAAGTTGATTAAATTATTAGTTCTCACTGCATCACACATACGTTTCCTTCTTAAAAAATGTTGGGAGAATTTGCATTTCTTGAAAGCCTGAAAGTGAAAGGGTAATTAGAGCTGAAGTGATTGTGTCTTTAGTTTACTTCGTCTCTAACAATTGTGCTAACAAACTTATGATGCACAGGTAAAGCACAATTCGACAACTCTTATGGCTGGACCACCTTTCCTCGTGGCTTTGGTAAAAAGCCCTTAATTGTGGGCTTGGGCGCTAATTGGAGGGTTTATCCGCGTTTGGACGCACATGGGAGAACGGAAATTACAGTGAGAGGTGCCGTGTGGCTCCAAGAAGAAATCCCTAAGTTAGACTCCGGGCCTCCCTCCGTGCAAAAGTTTCTAGACAAGGTGAAACCTTTACTATTCCCCCCCACACACACACACACACACCCTGTAATAAAGTTTCGATAGCAATCAGTACAGTTGCCAGCAGTTTCCCCTTTAAATGACATGATAAAAATGTAAGTTCGGGCCAATGTTTGACAGAGAGAAAAACCAACAAAGCGAGTGCGAAGATGTCCCCAGCATTCACTGCAAGTAAAGTGATCTTGCTAAAACACCTATAAGGCCCTTAGTATGTGGTTTTTGGGACCTTGCGGTGGATTATCTGTGGAAGTATTGTTGACCTTGAATTTGCCAAAACATCTATACAATAGCACGCTTGTTCGCATGTCTGTAACACTATTTCCCACGATCTTTCAGTGACGTCACACTGACTGAATCAAACATGGCGTCTTTAATTGAAGCGACAGAAAATATTAGTCTCTTGTGCCTACTAAAGTGTTGCTTTCGAAATCGGAAATGACTGGAAGGAGAAGTTCAACTGTCATGTTACTGGATATGGGAGTGATGAACAGTGGGGACATTTTAATGTCGATTTGTAAACGATCGAGTTCGGCAGTAAAATACATCGATTCAAAAACGCAGCCAAAAGTGAATCGTTTTGAAAACGCTCCGGTTTCTGTTTTTGTGTAAACAACAAGAATGATAAGTGAAAACGTATCTGTGTAAACGTAGCCTTAGTGTGGACGACAAAAACGAATTAAAATGATATACTGTTGACGGAGAAATTTTCGAAAGCGGAAAAAGAGTTGCGTGTACATCGCGATAACTGCTCCAGAGAACACTCTGTTGTTTCGTTCGATAAGTGTTAGACAGTGTTCGCACCGGCCCTGAAAACATCAGTCCGAACCGGTCTGATCCGTTCTAGCCGCTTTTTACACTACAAAACAGATCGGTCCGAACAGATGCAAAATAGCCCGGAAGAAAAGTTGGTTTTAAAACGATGATTGTTCTAAAATATACCTATTCATCACAAGTCTTAGAACCGATCGATCTCGATCTCCTTCCGCGCGGAATAATTGACACCAGGAGTTGAAACGCATTCGTCTAGCCGGCCGGACGCTGTTGGCGCGAACTAACCTCACTAATTTTTACCTTGCTTTCAGATGAAAGAGCGGGTTGAAGAGGAAGACTTAAATCACATGGTTTCTTACATCGTCTCCTTACTTCGACAAGACCAGAGAATAATTGATGCTGCTTCTGAAGAATTGAGTCAGCATTTCTCATCTTTGAGTTTAAGCGCCCGAGATTTTAGACAGTTTATCAAAGAAGTGCACTTGATGGAGCTCCCTGTTAGCCGGGTGCGTACGTTCATCTATCAAACTATCGTTGTAAAGACTGTGTGTTTATCTGTGTGTGTCTATTTCTCTATCAATCTATCTATCGCTCCCTTTCCCTTTCCCCACTCATTTCCCTATCCACGTCACCCCGTCTCTCTCTCTCTCTCTCTCTCTCTCTCTCTCTCTCTCTCTCTCTTTATAAAGGACGGGGATACTCGTCGTACCTTTTAGGGGTCAAAATCACGAGGCGACAAACACACACCGTTTTTAATTCAGTCTTATATTGTTGTTAATTGCTCCACGCGCTCTTAACGCTAATCACCACGTATCTGAATCAAGTATTTTATTTCAGGGTGACTGTAGTTCTGCGCGTCTCAGTGTAATGTGTTTTGTTGGAGAAATGGAAGTGACCCTCAAAATCGTAATCAGGCCCGTGAACGACCCACCGAAAGTAACAGATCCTGATATCGGCGACTTGTTCTTCCCGCCAGTTCCCTTCAACATGTACAATTTCACGCAAGAGGGCGTTTCTGTAGCAACGCTTACAAAGACGAATAACAAATTGCTATCATTCCTCGTCCGCATTGGTCTGGGAGAGAATGCTTCACGGTTGATGGCGAAAGGGGGTGATCTGAGGACACTGCTTGCTAGGCTACCGAAAAGTGTTCAAAATTCACAGAAGTCCAACAAATTGGAACGTCCCCTTCTCACTGACGAGAACCCTGCAGTGGGCATAGCTATATACAACACTGGTAAACCGCTGTTTGGAAAATGGGAATATTACGAAGATGGAGGACCTTGGCAGGCTCTGAATGTGAATAACGCAGACGAAGCAATCGATAGTGAAGAAGGAATGGAAATCTTATTCCTTGATCCAGAAGCGCGGTTGAGGTTTACGCCCAATCATGATAGCAGCACGTGGAAGAAATCAGAAGCTGATGATGCCTTTCTAGAGTTTTATGGCTGGGACGCTTCAGATAATAGTACGTCTGGAAAGCGAGTAGTAAATGTGACGGACATTTCGAGTACCATCTCGGAAACGTCTCTTTACTTGATTGTGGACAAACTGGGATGCGACAAAAGACCCGGTTCAATGGCCAAGGCTGATTTATGTGGTGTTTGTAATGGACGAGAAAAGTGCGTCGGATGCGACGGCACAGCGAATTCTGGTGCAAAGTACGGTAAGTCGTTAGTAGACATTACAAATAATATGTAATTAAATTTAAAACGCACGCGCAGGTAATTCAGTTATATAAAATGTGATTTGACAAGTTTTATGTACTGTAGGTGTAATATTCAAAATTCATAGTCGATTTCGACAGGTTTATGTGTATTAAACCACTAAAAAGAATCCCCTTGCTTTTTGATATAGGAACCCGTTTCATTTTGCAGCACAAAATTCAAAATGAATATACAAAGAACCAACGGTGTTTCACGGATATTTTGGTGGTTGGCCGATACTTGACTTATACATGAAACTTTCCCATTACTTAGATAAATGTGGCCACTGTGTTGCAAATGGAACTGTCACCAAAACAGACTGTGCAGGAAGCTGCAAAAACACATCCTACACAGACGACTGTGGAGTGTGTCAGCTGAGAGAGCGCCCAAGAAGAGTGAAGGACTGTAACAATGTTTGCAGAGGAAAACCCGGATACGGTGCTAAGCGCAGCTGTGGGCAGTGTGTAGGCGGGAATACAGGAAAGTCTTTAAATTCGGGAAAAGACAGCTGCGGGGAGTGCGGTGGGAACAACAAGTCCTGCACGGATTGCCGCGGAGTTATAAATGGCAAGTACAAAATTGACTCATGCAACCTATGTAAGGATCCTAAAAACGACAGCACATTCGATACGTGCGTGAAGATAATGAAAGTACGCCCGACGTCTGCACAAGCCAAGGGCGATACAGAGATCTATGTAGGTGCAACCGGACTGGGAAACTCCAAAGTGGCCAAATGTTGGTTTGAGGACGACAAAAACAGGTTAGACACTAGATATTACAAAAACCTACTACAGGTCATTCATGTATCTTGATCTGGGACTGACTCTATGTAGATTGAGACACTATAAAGTCGCAATAAATGCTATTATCAATTTTATAATTCTTAGACATTACATTTTAATTGTAAGTCATTCCTTATATATATTTAGACAGTTGCACATAATAGCATTTTTATTTTTCAAAATCTTTTTTTAAATTTTAGATTGCAGATCAGCTCTTTTAGATTGCCTTCATTTGTAGAGTGCAATGTGTAATAGAAGAGACATTTCATTCTAAAATGCGTATAACCGCTGAAAGGACCTTATCTGTACCTTTCGTGGGTCCGCTATTACTGGTATGTATGTTTATTAGGTTGTTTATGAATCATATGTTTCAGCTTTTCCAATGAAGTTTGTCATTTTCGTTTCAGCAAACACAAACAAGAAGAGGTCAATATTGCTCAAAACAAGTTCCAATTCAAACTGAAGCAGATCCCGCCAGGAAAATACTCGCTAAAGTGTAGCTTTGATGACGATAGTACTGAGTACGAATATGAGAAAGAGAAACTCTATTTCTTTGGCGACGACACGAAGATTTCTTCTGCCAGTCCAAATGAAACGGAAGTCGATAGAGCTGTGAACGTGACACTGCATGGAGCTGGGTTCGTCAACACAAGTGAACTGGTTTGTGTTTTGAGTGTCGGCAGGGGAAAGTTCATGACTTTTCAAGCTGAGTTTCACAGCAGCAACGAGATTGTGTGTTATCTGAAGCCAATCAAACTCTCTGGTTCTTTCAAGCTTGGCTTAAGGTTCTCGCAAAAGGCCAACGCTGACATAGCTGTGGCCTTTTCTATCTACGCAGCTGCCCCTGTGCCTGTCAGATGCCAGTTTTCAAATGACTTACTCTACGTCAAGGTGACTCTGGACAAACGCGCGCAGCGAAATATTGGTTGCGGTCACTTCTTTAGGAGTTCCTCATTGGCGAAGTTTGGGAGTAAGCCCAGATGCTACTCCAGCGATTTCGAAGTGAGAATCTTTCTCTTTGGACAATTTTCCCTTAAAGTTGGAGACAAAATAAACTTCATCTTGAAGAGCTTACAAAGAAAGACAGCCGGAAAGACCAAGCTTTCTACTGGAAGAGACGAGAAAGAACTCATAGTCGAAGGGCCTGAGAAATCTGTTGCTTTGAAAATCGAGTTGTCCGGATCGAGAAAAGTCGGTAAGGTTTTTCAAAATACGCTCATACCATAAAATTCTCCACCTATGCCAAACATCTTGCCATAATTTAATTGCAATGTTACAAAGGTTTGACGTAAAATTGATGTGGCTAACTAGAAATACGATAATCGCATATATCCCCTCGCCCTGTAGTGGGTTTTCAGGGAGCGTGATTCTTGTCTATTTTCCGCTTGAAGATTACTTGTTTTTACAAACTATGGCTGTATAGCGACGTCACCAGTCGACCGCTAAAAAAGGTTTGTCGCACGGCTGTCTGGTTTAGTTCAGACAACGTGCACAGCCGTCAGATGCGTTTTCAAGTTTCCGTGTATAAGCTAAATTCCCGTGTCTTAATCAGATGCACAATCAGGAAAGTCGATCTTCGACACCGACTTTTGCCATAAGAAATTGTTTCATTTCTTTTACGGCTAGCAAGCTTGCCTACCGTGCAATGGCATATTATCCGGGTCGTTTAAAGTTGCGATAGAATTGCTTGGCCTTGAATCTGCATCTTGTTGTATGAAGTCATTCCGTCGGTGCTGTATCGCTTAACGCATTGAATTAAACGTGGATGCTTAGCTAGACAGGAGGCTCAAAAAAGCGCGATACTACACCATTGGAGACGTGAGTATTACCCTCACAGAGCTCGGGGATGAAAGGTCACCTGTAGCTAAGTAAATTATTACCATGATTTTAATCTGTATGGCATACACACGTAATGCATAACGAATGCACATTCTTGCCCCAGCAGAATTTAACGACATTTTGTACATTTTTCCAGGTCCGTGCGACGTTTTTCGATTTCGTGTTAAGGCCAATAAAAGAGGACTGCGATACGAATGGTTTGCACGTTTCGCCAATGCATCAGTTGTAACAAATGATCACAAAGAAGACCTAAAGGAACTCAATCAGACCCTGCTAAATGAGGCGAAGAATTTCATCCGAATTCCGACCAAATACGTGAAAGAAGGAGCAGTGTACAAAATCCACGTTCGAGTATATAACGACTTTTGGAATGAAACTGCTGAGGACCTTTTGGTCATCGAGAGACTTGGGAAAGCGATTCCAGTACTGTACTTTAATGAGAGAAACTACACCATTAAGGCTTCATCAAAGCTCAAACTAATAGGTAAGCAGGAAATTGTAGGTATTGTACAACAGGCCTTGCGTCCCAACAACCTTTTTTGTACAAATCTTCTTAATATTTTTGAACCTTACTTCAAAATTGTTGCCGAATTCAATCTAGCGCTGTGAGCCTAAAATTTTACATTCCTACAATTTATCTACGTTCTTTCCAATGAAGCGTTTCAGTCATGTGGTGGATTTTTGTCATGTGACCCCAAATGGAACGTTAAAGTTTCAGCAACAATCCTTTGCTAGATCCTGAACTCTCTATAGAGGGTTTGCGTGTCGTCCATGTTAAATGACAGGAATAATAACTGGAACAATTTTTTGGGGTAAGCTACTGTCGTGTAAAAATATTTTCTTGTTCCAGTCTTCCAACATGGTTTCCATGCAAACCTATGTGTATCTGTTTTAAAGTTAGTTGATTGTAATGTTATTGTTTTATTATTTTACTCACGGATTTTGTGGTTCACGGTGTTATTGAACTGTTGTTTTGCTCTCTTGTGATGATAGTTATTTTCCTTCAAGGTAATGTCAAGACATCGCGGTGCCAGAAACTGAAAAACTACAAGGTGCAATACGTGTGGGAGAATGACCATCCCGGATTGGTCGTTGTTCAAAACAAACTGTCCCTTTATGTCAAAAAGGGTTGGTTGGTAGGCCAGGTTAGTGCACCCTTTAAGATTTAACTTTAACCTACTTAAATTTGCAATCATAACTAGATGCCACGCTTTTGTTTTTCAATGGAATTTTAAGCTATAAAATTTAAAGAGAAAGTATATAAACTATCATTTTGGAACGTTTTGATAGCTTAGGTTAAAATCCATAAAAGACATTGCGAGTGCTATTTATAGGCTTCGTAAAGCAGTTATGCGTTACTAGCCTCATTTTGATGTTCTGGTACCATTTTGCTGAAAAACGTTTATATCTTTGCAAAGAAATTTAATTGCCAATATTCTGCACTTTGCATAAACAATTTCTTTTAGCGGAAGCAGTTGATTTCCTTCGACAGGCATTACAAAATTTAGCAACACATAGCGACAAATTCCCATAATAGTGTCTATAAATTTTTCTTCAATCTCTTTGCGATTTTATCCTAGATGATGTTTATTTTTGTGCTTTTTTAGAGAACAGTGGTTATTTTCATTTCAAAGTTCGAGGTCACATGACTCAAAATCTACCACTTTTGAGTGTCAGAAACGCAGAAAAGAGCATAAAAAAGTATGAAAAACTGAAAAGGTTTCAGATCTGTAGAAGTTGTTTCTAAATTTTTAGGTGCTGACAAAATTTGATGTATAGTTTACATGAACCTGAAATTTTGTCTTACTACATATTTTGCAATGATTAAAAAGAAAACTGAAATGATTAAAAATTCAGGTAGGAGCTGCAAAGGGTTCATTGCATCTGACCATTGCAGGTCCGTGTCTAATTATTCAGAAAGCACAGTGTTCTGCATCGAAATAACCAAGCCCTGCATATGTTAAAAAGATGCATGTTTTCTTTTTCATATGCAAGTTTGTTACGCAAATAATGTTTATCCCATATATTTTTCTTTGCTGTCAGGCCCACACATTCACCCTGTCTATGACCATGTTGGGTGACAGGAGTTTAAAGACAACCGCCTCCGTTGTGGTTTATGTGGAGGAAGAACCTCTACAGGCGATAATCAAAGGTTAGTGTTCAACACTAGTAAAATTAGTGTCCGGTTTTTCGATAACAATCTACAAACATAGAGCCAATGGGAGACGAGATCGCGGGTGATATTTTCGTGTATCGCTTTAAACGGCAAGCATTGAAATCCTAATTTACGGTACGCGCAAAAAGTCGAACAGTTTTTACGCTTTGGTCACCCAACGCAACTTTAAACAACACTAGCTGTTGTTACGACAATAAGCCCCTTTCACAATCATGCGCAGTTGAAAATAGTTGTTTTTACTGCCAGTATAAACGAGTGTCTGCGTTATCAATCTATCGCGATACCATGTCAGAGCTTTTTGATCCGTTCCTTTTTTAAGAATTATATTGTCTTGTAACGTGAACGGAGAGTTAACTTATTAAGCTAGTCCTGCGCCCGGTTGTTCAAACCACAGTTTAGCTAACCCTGGGTGAAGTCTAAACCCCGTCGTCAATTTTAAGTCTGAGATTGAGACCTGCTTTGTTTGAGCTGGAACAAACTTTCTGGTTAGTCTTTAATCAAAAACTTGTAGTTTTTTGGTCAAATAAACAAGAGAAAGAATTTAGTTAATCCTGGGTTAGCTTAACGGGGTTTTGAACAACCAGGCCCTGGATTGTAACTGCTATTATAGAATGTACATCAGTAAGACATAAAATACGCGTACTGGTTCAGTAGAACTCCAAACGTAAATGTATAGTGTAGAATCTTCTTTAAAATTTCCGTATAGTGTGCTTTTATAACTCAACACGAGAAATTTCCCTTATGGAATTTTAAAAATCCCTCTCTGTTGAATCTTTTGCCAAGTGAACCCGTGGGAAATTCTTTAGTCGGAACCATTTTCGATTCCTTTTAGGTGGCCGATATCTCACCGTTAGGGAAACCTTTACCCTGGACGGTAGTGAGTCAGATGACCCAAATGAGAGTTCCGAGGATGAGCAGTATTCTTGGGAATGTGAAGAGGTGGAAAGTAAACTTCCGTGCGAAAACTGCAGTAACCCTGACAACTGCGAAAGGCTGCTGCTGCCCGACGAGCCTGTGGTCGAAATTCCAGCTGGACTACTAAAACCAGAAATGTATGTCGTCCTCTGTTATCTCGTTTAGTTTAAAAGGTGTTTGTTTATCCATTTCAAATGGTCCTTGTATATGGTTCGACGTTTGCAATCTTTGATAAATTCGACACCTTGCAAAAGAAAGTACCCGAGAAGCCTCCAACTTTAAATGAGATTGCGTTCGGTTCGGAGTTTTTCATGTTCTTGACTGTTTGCGTTACAGGAAGTTCATACTTATCGAATACGGCTTCATTGTAATAATTTGCAATGTGACTCCAAGCACTTCTTGTTTTGGGGATCATAGTTCTGCGTGAGGTTACAATTTATTTTATTCTTACCGTTGTGCCTGTGCATCTCCCAAAAAAGTTCGCTATTCTTTTCTCTTCAGGTACAAGTTTAAACTCACTTACCGCAAAGGCAAAAAAGTTTCCGAAGCGACTGCAGTCAGAAACGTTGTGTCTGGTGAACCCCCAGAGCTGTTCTTGAAGGTCAAAAACAGTAAAGGAAACAAGGTGAACCCCAGTGACAAAGTTGCCATCGTTGCTGCTGTAAAGACCGACTTAGCCTTCACGGAACTTGTTTGGTCTTGTGAACCAATTGACAAGGAAGGTAAGATATGAAGTAACATACCATAAATGCCTCATTTTGTCTGTTCACGATCATCGGATTAGCAACCGTTTCAGAGAAACAAAGAGGTGCATCTCCTCTAGAACCTGAGAAAGAGAAACAGTTACTTCGTGCAAGCTCTCATTTTCATTGTGATCCCTTGATTCTCTCTATATTTTGGACAGATTATGACTGTGTGGATCTGGATGCATCAGATGTTCTTTTTTCAAAGAAAGTGAAGGTTCTGAGAAAGAAAGATGGGGACATCAACCTCAAAAGTAGGTTCGTTTTAATCTTCAAGCCAAATGCGCTACCAGGAGGAGCAACTTTTCGAATAAGACTGGATGCTCTCGATGATGAAGGAGAAGTCAAGTCATCGGCTTACGTAGACATAAAAACGAACGCTGCACCCTCGCAAGGTATGCACGATTTAGATAATGGCTACCCTTAGAGGTAATTTATTAATCAATGTGTTAGCCAGTTTAGTGTGTTGTATATCATCGTCCAAGTACAATAACATTGTTCTGTTTTGTTTTGTTTTTATTTTTATTTTTCAGTGCTTTGCACAAACTACTTTGTTAATTGCGATTTTTATCCCCTTTGCCAGGTATCGTGATTGCAGAATCTATAGAAGGCAAAGCTTTTGACACTGTCTTCTCGCTCGAAGCCTCTGAAGTGGATGACGATCCGAGTGACAGGCCGTTGAGATATAGATGCGGCTGCAAAATGCGAAAAGGGAAGAGGAGAATATTGCTGAAGTACGTGACCGCTCCATCCGACATCAACATGTGTGAATTTTTCCTACCTCCAGGTACGTTTGGTCACTCTCTAGATGAACTGTTAATTTGAATTACGGTAGAACCCTGCTATTTCGACCTCGGTTATCTCGGGGTTCTACTGTATTATTAATAGTACTGGGCCTGGTTTTTCAAAAGCCGATTAAGCTAATCCAGGATTAACGAAATTCTTCCTGACGACCTCTCTGCCGATAAAATGCAGGGTTTTGTTCAAATATGGATTAAAAAGCTTGTTTTAGCTGAAAACGTATCAAGGAAATCGTTGCAGGACAAAACCTTCACATTTTCAGGCTTATAAATGACAAGAAAGTTTACACCTAATCCAAGATTAGCCTAATCGTGCTTTGAAAAACCGGGCCCTGTTATCCAATATCCTAGTTTTAACCCCGCAAGGTACTAATCATGACACTATCTTGCGTTTTGTGGTGAACCAACACCAAACGATGCACGGGTCTCTTTGGACCATACTGTATCCTCGGATGCATTTTCAAATGCACTACAAATAGCGAGACTCCCATAAAATAATTTAGCGATTAATAGTTTACAAAAGCCGAGCGGGGTTAATACTTGAATGGTCGAACCACTAGGGCACCCCGTATGATATTTTTCTAGTTGTTTTTTTGTGCGTTTTGCCAAAGTGCATGTCAATCTTGAGAAGCATCTTGGACACACATTACGGTGTGCCAACTTCAGCTGAAATTACACCATTCCGACCTTCAAAACGGCCTGTGCCGACACCCAGTAATACCATACATGGAATTCGTGAAGTACGGGGAAGCCATGAACTGCTTGAGTTCGTACCCGTTGATTCACAAGTAACTATTTTAATGACCTTTAATTCTGTCGCTAACATTTTGCTTCTTCATGAGTTTAACGGTCGAGCGATTGAACGATTTTAAAGTCCACCTCGATTCCTAACACTCACCGGAACGGCCCCATTTCTAAGATGAATTATGCTCATATGCCTTTCCAAACTCATTTGGACCTCGTTTCTGGAACGTCATCTCTTTATGTGAGGGGGAGGGGGCTGCTGGGAAAGAGCGTCACAGGCATACCGACCAGCAAACTTTTATATAGATCATCAAATTAGCAAAACTCTTCCTTATTATAAACAATAATTCTAGTTTAGGAATAACTGATTCCAAAAAATTATTTGAAAGGTTTTCTATTGAGTTATTTGTAAATTGCACAGTTGATCTGTTTCTGAGCTGGAGAAACAACCTTGATATCAGCTGTTCCCTGTCAATGCAGGTGACAAGAATAATAACTTCACTCATAAATGCTTCATGGAAGTAGCTGATGTTCACGGGGCCATCTCAAGGTCAGATGACGTAAACATCATCGTCAGATTAAGGGTACTAGAGGAGGGTGACATCGCAAACGGAACTGATGACATCGAACGGAAGATTGGTGCTGGCCAAATGGTTGACGCAGCGAGTACGTTATTAATCATTCCTTTACAGTATATAAAATGACAACACGAGAGCGCCTTACAATTCATATTATCTATTATTACCTTATGATAAAATAACTATGATACTACGCGCACCCTGATTGGCTAAATAACCGTGTGATGTGAGTGTATATTACACGCTGACGCGATACGTGATGTATTTTGCTTGACTAATTATTTTATAAAAGAAATATATAACGCGTTCCCGTGTAATATAGCCTCATCTAAACACTTGGGAAGTTGGGAGAACACTCGAGTAGCGCCGGAAATCACTTGGCGGCCTCGTGGTTCTTACGCTACTCTCGTGTTCTCCCAAATTCCCGCGTGTTTAGATATAGAGGATATTACACGGCGGCGCGAAGATATGAATTTTATTTTCGAGTGGTACAAACAATATTTTACGAACGAGGGCTTTGCGAGTGAGTAAAATATTGTTTTTACCACGAGAAAATAAAATCCATATCTTCAAGCCGCCGTGTAATTTTCTTTTTATTATATTAGACACGAGTGTTTTACGAGAAATTGCACAAACAACCGTGCAAAAGCGGGAAATGACGCAAACGATATCCTCACTAGTGAGGATATGGAAAATACGCCGCTCGGGTCCCGGATGTAGTTTCGTATGGATTTTACGCACGGTATATTTTCCAGTAAAACACTCGTGTCTATATAATAAGAGGCTATATTACACGGTGACGCGTTGTATATTTCTTAATTATTACCATAATATAGGAAATTAACGCTCCATGAAATTAACGCAAATTCAATAATTTGCGTTAATTTTTGTGAGAGTTTTTCCACGACATTAATTAAATGGAGTGCTAATTTCTGCGACCTTAATTTCCGTTTCATAACCCCAAATTCGGGTAGCTTCCTCTTTGTGCACATTGTATTTCGATCTTTTACAATGCAAAATCATACGGTTTACATTACTTCATTTTCGCTTTCAGAAGAGCAGTTCTCAACATGTGTTAATCGCTTTAGTTTTCTTCACTCATTTGACATTCTTACCTTTCTAAGTTAAATAACAGAAGCGTTCATTTCCTGTAATTAGGTATGTTTTAGCACAAAAATATAAACATTATCCATGAATAAGTCCTTACTTATTGTCATCAACGAAAGGTGACATAGATTTGATCTGATTTTGAGACATACCCAATGTTTAAGGTGTCAGCTTCTCGCGAAAGCAAACTTGGAGTATGCAGACCAACACTAATAGTAACTGGGACTTTGGCATTTAAACCAAATGAACGATTCACACACACCGACACCGCGAAAATACGTTTTTCGACCGTGCGACCACCTTCCTTTTGAGTCAGCGGTCATTGCACAAAACTGACGACTCGTGTGTAGATTTTGTAGTTCAGTGTAATGCTCGTAAAACCTCAAGACTCAGGCAAGAAACTCGATACTAGGAATCGACGCAACTATAAGTTAATTCAATGCATTTTTTATAACTTAAGTTGTGCACAGGAAAATCGAGGCTTGCACATGGGATGAAATTTTACCTCGAATTATGAGAAGTTAGACAGCCATGGTGACCAACGCTGACCAACGAACGTGACGTCAAGAACATATTTCCGCTCAACTCTCTTAGTGGAAACTATCACCTCACGTTTTATTGTTGCTGGTAATTTTAGGTGACACCATAGCTGTTCTGGAATCCTTGGATAGTGATGACGTTAATAACGACACAGTGGTGACCTTGAAAAAACTATTTGTCAAGGAGGTAAGAACGTTTTAATTGTGTACTATTTTCTTTGCTTTCATCTTTTCGTCAATTTTTTATTCAGCTTTCCCCTAGAGGCTACAGTAAACACTGCTGTAGACCCCTCTGCATGAATGACCACCTCTATAAGCAACAGCCCATGTGATCATTGTTTGGGACTGAACAAGTCGATTCGCGTGTTACATATTTTAAAGGGTCTCCTACGTATGTGTCCTATTTTTGTCCCTCTTTTGTGGTTTTCATGAAAACAATACCTCATTGAATGAAAGGTCTCAATGAAGTAGTTTTTAAAATCTCGATAAGACATACGCCGTGCTGATATGGCCACCAAAGTCCGTCGCACACGTAAGGAAAGAGGTGAAAAAACAGCCTCACAAGACAGTTTATTCGACTGATTCCTCTCGTGTGCGCAGAGAGAAGGTCATGGGTAATACATTTGATAGTAGGTTGGTTGTGATCGTCCAGGTTAGAGTAATATTCAGGAGGACTATTGTTGGTTACCTACCTTTCGACTCTCTGAGTGGAACTCATCTTCAGAGTTTGTGAAAGGATTCGTCAGATGGCGGTACTTATGTCTCTGGTCGCTGAAGTGATTGGTCCGTTTTGTCATGTTATGGGCATGGTTAGTCGAGTTGGTTCGGTTGTGTTTCGTTACTGGTCAGTTAATATTCTGTTGTGAATAATATAAAATAATGAACTTTATTTATGTGCCAAAAGTTATAGGGAGGGAGGCCCTCTACTAATAGGGGACACCTACATTACGTTAAATAAACTAGCCTTAATCGTAAACTCCTGGTAACATCCTAAGAAAACCTCTAGCACACTCTAATACATTGATACTCTAATGCTTTATACTAAATTATTATATACATACTGAGACATACTCACGAAAAAGCCATATCGTAAAATTTCGTACGCAAATGAGTTCTAGCCAATGAGAGGCCGCGAACGACGCTTTTCACACGTGAAAAAAATCGTTCGTCCAATCACAAGCTGCGAACGACGATTTTTCACTACTTTTAAAGGGTTTCCCGGTCCCATCATAAATGTCTCAGTATGTATATAATAAACAGAAAACATCATGGAAAGTGCTTTGTACAGTTTTTATTCACTCGTTGTTTCGTATCATAAAACTCACTCGCTCGCAAAGCCTCGCTCGTTCGTTTTATGATATTTCACAACTCGTGAATAAAAACCGTACGCGCGCACTTTCCATGAAGTAATCTCTATGTCCTAAATTATGTACATTTAAAATAGACTACGATTAGCTATTACAAAGAAAGCAGCCGTTACAGCCATCGTTCATTAATTTACTAAGATCACGTTTACGAATACTTGATTTAAAGGTTTTGAGTGCGCCAGATGATCTCTCCTTGTCAGAGAGCTTGCTCCATAACTTTGGGTCCGTATACTTTAAGGAATGTTTACCGTATGTAACAGTGTTAAAACCTGGTAATGAGAAATCTGATTGCCTTAAATTGTACAGGGAGCTGTGGACCTTAAATAAGTTGCATATATTCTTAGGGCACAGTTTGTGCTTAGCTTTGTACATTAAAATACAGATGTCTTGGAGGCGTCTGTTTAATAGGGTGGGCAGGTGGGCTCTTTCCAGCAGTTGCGTGTACGTTGAATGTTTGTCATTGTAGACTCCTCTGAGTCCCCGTTCTTGTATCCTGTTCTTGTTGTCCTGCGTGTCGATTTGCTTATTGTTCGTTCGGTTGCGTTTGATGTCATCTATCAATCGTTTGTAAAGTGCAGGTAATTGTTGGCATCTGTTGAGAGGTTTCTGTTCTAAGTTTGTGTACCAGCTTTTCAGTGGAAGTCGTTAGTGCTGTGGCTGATGCATTCAGCAGAGTCCCAGTTATGTCGTGTTCAGTCTTTAGGTGGTGTTCAGAAATGTGATTTCTGATGTCGCCGTTTCTGGTATTTTGTTTGTATTCAGTATGTCTCGTGTTCAGGTTTCTGCCAGTTTCACCGACACTGGACACGATCATAACCAACCTACTGTTTAACTCCTGGGTTCAAACCATTTGCCACATTTGATAGTGTTTGATATGTTTTGCTTGGCCAAGCAATTTCCTCGCCATCTGCGGCGGTCGCGCCGATGATCAGGCTGAACCAGATTAATCGACGAGAGCCATTAAGTGGCATACTTTATAAAATATGTCCGGAATACAGCTGTCTGTGAGATCTCCAAATACTTGCCGCTTCAGCTCAGCTTATCCGCGATTTCTGTCATTTTTCTCCGAGATCTGTTTCTAAACTGATTCAGCTTGCGGGGCAGTTTGCTCATCCCTTCCCTCGCGAGAAGACTGTCCGTATCGTCTCAATATTTCTACATCTACAGTGAGTATATTAACCATTACGAACTTCTCAATTGTGTAACACTGCGATGTGTCTTCATTCTTTCTATTACCAGTTTATGAAAACGCTCCAAGATTATGATACAGAAGACAAAGAGACCTTGCTAGTTGGATTTCAAGCGCTCCGCGAGGCTACAAGAGATATAACTAACTTCGACGAATCCTTGGCAGGCCAAGTACTAGACTCGGTTGTGGAAATAAGTAAGCCCAGGATCCGGGACTCTGACAAAGCATCGAACCGAAGGCGAAGAGATGCGGGACAGGAAGAAGTAGTTGAGGTCAAAACAGCAGACGAGGTCAGAACATGAGTCAGTTTGTTTTGAGATAAATTTGTCACAGTTGACGCTCCTTTTAATGTCATACAATTTCACTGACAGACTATGTATTTCTAATCCATAGATCCATAGATTATTGTTTCCAAGCTTGGTTGTTTACATCTTTACTATTGTGTAGATATGGACTATTTTAGTTTTGGTCACGTTACCTATGTTGTCGTTGTCTTGTTTACTTACCTTTTTCAAGATAATTATTACTTTTGTGTCTGCTACACGCTTGATCGATTATTATAGCATTATTGTGGGCTTTTGAGTTTCTACTGTTAATAAATTCCCAAGGAATCAGGGAAAGTTATTGTTGTTTGCGGATCATTTCATTTCGTTAACATTTTGCAAGAACTGACACTGCATTCAATTATCTTGAGAATTTGTTCTCCTTTATGGAATGATCGATCAGGAAAGCTATAAATATCAACGTCAAAAGAGCAACAAAGTACGTCAAAGACTGCCACTGATGTAGACTGGACACAAAACCACAAAGTGACGATGACATTGTTTGTTTTATTTACTCTCTTTATAATATGATATATCAAAATAATATCGGTACTCAAAAATACTGCTCCCGAGAGTTTTCATGATTTGTATTTATAATTTATATGTATCACTCTGGGAATAGGTTATTTTCTAGATATATTGGTGAACATCGCTTTAAATCTGTTATCAGGTTGAAACACTTCTCGACACATTTTCAAACATAATCACGCCGGATGACTACAGGAACTCCTCCATGACGCAAAAAGAGCAGTTGATCTATTCCGTGGATGAGCTGGGCAGATCTTTGTGTAAAGGCATGTCAGGTGGAGAACCCGCACAAGTGGCACAGTCCAAGGTTGTCGTCCTTCGCAGCGAGCAGAACCTGTTCGAAGCAGTTGACAAGAA
This sequence comes from Plumapathes pennacea, assembly GCA_964036295.1. Classification (NCBI taxonomy): domain Eukaryota; kingdom Metazoa; phylum Cnidaria; class Anthozoa; order Antipatharia; family Myriopathidae; genus Plumapathes; species Plumapathes pennacea. Next base: position 22,852,747 of record OZ038463.1, on the reverse strand, counting down.
CTACACTAACATCGCGTGCGATGAGTGTGAAGTCGGAGTGAACACCAGCGCGCAAGTGTTGCTTGGACAGAGTCTCAAGGAGCAGTACCAGAACTGGCAATGTTCCGACCAAGGCTGCAGTGGAGCATGTATTGTGTCTGCTCAGGTACGTGCGGTCGTTTGGGTTGCATGCGTACTACTCCGTTCTTTAGCTCTGCAGTTCTACCTTGTTCATCAGCATCTATCATCATCTAGTCATCCATATGTTACCGTATTTGAAGTACCAATGCAACGAAAAAGCACAGACATTGCTCAGGATAACGATACGGATAGGATAAAGACACGGTCAATATTTGTGAACTCCAGTATTTATACGGGATTGCTTTCCTATTAAACGGGACGACAGTGGAACTTTTACAAGCCAGTTAAGAGGGTTCCCGCTGTAAACTCGAGTAAAGATCACGATAAAACGAAACAATTTATGTACCAAATATATTTATAATGAAAATAATTTACGACTACCTTGAAGATCTTGATTCCAGGCATCTATCACTGTAACACCGAGGAATACTCACGAGAGCGACTGTTCCCGCGAAACTCTTATTGCAACGATAACGCATGCATTACTCCACAGTTTGGACTAGGAAGGCGGCCAAAATCCCTCGCATCTTCCTTTACGCTCCTTCACTTTTTCAGTGTTACTCATATATGATCATCTTACACAGTAAAACTAAGAAATCAAAATAATTATATCACAGAAACAGTGCTTGTTTATCTGGTACGGACTTTTTGCGTATATTACTCGAACTTAAAGCGGAAACCCTCGTAACACGTTTGACCGATGTTGATGTTGGTTGATTTATTGCAGTATCCGGATGACTTGTTGCTCGCCTCTGAAAACCAGGACCGCATCAGTGACGTCATCTATATCAAGCTGTTTAACCCCGACACGCTGTCTGTCCTTGAAGTCAGCGGTTTGGCACACTCAGTCAGTTACAAAGTGCCTTTGAAAAGCTACAACGCTGGCAAAGGCGAACCAAAGGTGAGACACTTAATGTGACTAAATCAGATTCACCAAAAACAAAACGGGTTAACGCTTCACACACATATACAGGGATTTGCGTACAACTAACAAGGATGACTTTCGGAAGTTCGGTATTTTTCAATAGCAACATCTCCTTGTGAATTCGAGTGCTGCACGAGAAGGTAGAAGTTGTACATTTTTTTGTCTATTATCCGCATAGTGGTCTTGAACGTTTTAAATTCACATTGCCAAGATGTGTGTCCAGTGGGATGCTTGTGCGGAAAACTACCCATTTATCTTGCAAACTGCAGCCGTCGATTAAAAAAAAACAAAAATATTTCATTATATTAAAAGGGGTTCCATTTTTGTGACATTGCCTTCTATGAGGCTCTGGTTCAAAGTATTAAGCAAAATATTTTTTGAGCTTCTTTTTTTGGTGGGGGACGTTCAACCCAAGAACTCATGGCTCATCGAGGAGGCTTTTTTGAGCTTCAAAACGGGGGTAGCTGTGATAGATAAACAATAAACTACTTTTGGCGAGGAAATATGCACGGATAATTGTCCGAGGATATTATCTGTTCCGAGAAGTGAACAGTTGCCCGAGAGCGAAGCTCAAGGGCAACTGTGAGCTTTGAGGAACAGATAATGTCCAAGGACAATTATCCGTGCATATTTTCTCGCCAAAAGTAGTTTATTGTTAATATATATCCCCAATACCTCAAAGTAGTCACACGTGTACCCAATTTGGTACCTATTTCTTATTTCTTACCTATTTCTTACATTGTTGTAATCTACGCTATTTTTCTGACTCATTGTCATGTTGTAGTGCTATGCATGGAATACCGCATCTTCAAACTGGAGCACTAGTGGAGTGCAGACGGGAGAAATCTCAACTGAAGATGCGGCAAGTTTCATTAACTGCTCCAAGAACGAGCTGGGCTATGTCGCAGTGTTCCTTGTCGAGTTGCACGTTGTTCCCACCACCACTGCTGCTGCTACCACTGCTGCTTCATCCACTGCTGCTTTATCCACTGCTGCTTCATCCACTGCTGCTTCATCTATTGTAGTTGAGCAAAATGTGACGACTGTGCCCGTTAACCAACAAGATCAGCCTGCCAACGTGAAGTTTACTCTGAATGCAACCTATGATGACTACATCAACGAGTCAACCAAGAGCGATTTCATTAAACAAATTAAGACAAGCATCGCTACCAAGCTGGAAGTCAACGAAACACGCATCACGGATTTGACAGTTGCAAGCGGCAGTATCATCGTCACCTTCAAGTTGCTACCCGGGGGACCTGGAGAAAAGAATACCTCCTCCTTAGTCTCTCTCCTTGCGTCACACGTGAAGTCGGGCGGTTTCGTGATCACGCTCAGTGACGGCCGCATTCTTACAGTGGATGCCAACTCATTTGTCCATCTTGACGCAACCGTCGCTCCATCTGAGGTTCCCACCACAGAATATAAGCCGACCTCTTCCGAGTCTTCAGGTCTTAGCGACGGAGCTCTGGCAGCTATCATCGTGGCATCATGTCTTCTGGTCACCGCTGTTGTTGTGGGGATCGTACTGTACGTACGAATGAAAAATCAAAGGGCCAAGATCCAGGCGAGCAATGATGAACAGGTTCACCTGCAGCACATGCGTACCGACGTACCGTCACCTGCACAGGGTAAGTGTCAGCGAGAGATCATCTCATGAACATCATTTGACGAAGTTATAGGCGGATCATGTCGTGTATGCACGGGTTTTAATGCGCCGAAAGTGCACTACTCAAATCAGCTCAAATATTTTATCATTTAAGTCCACTCCACAAACGGTAGAAAAATAGAGAGAAGGGTTTTGATAACATAGTTCTTGTCGACACTTTTTCCTAATGTCATTACGTTCAACTTGGGAACAGAAGAAATGATTGTTTCGTCGGAATAAAGACACCTTTTAAAGCAAGACGTATTGGTTTAAGTTCCTTGTTAGACTAACACAAGACCTTGCAGTACACAGATGAAGTCGTGTGAATGCACAGACAAGAGGAAAACAATATTGGTCCTGCTACCAGTTAAAATCAATCATATCTTACAGCTATATTTCATTTACTGTATTCGATTCCAATTATAAGTTATTTGTCAATTGCCATATCCAACCTTTTGTAGCAGTGTTGGAAAAACAAAAACCTTGTTAAATACTTAAACCATTTCCTTTTCCAGGTCACAACAATCTAAATATTCGAGGAGAAGCAACTTGCGGTGAGAAACATTTTGATGGAATGGGTTCAGTTATGTTGATAAATCTTTTCATCAATCCGACATTAATTCTGTGAAGATAGAAGGTTTCACGGGGAGGGCCATATAGCTATGCGACGGGTATTGTTTTCAAGCATTTTAGTCTGAAGAAGGGTATTGATTCTGGAATACAGTAGTATATTTTCGGTATTTTAGTTGTTGGTCTGACATATGGTGCGCATATTTTAGCCTAGGCCTGCAAAGGGGCAATTGGGATAAAGGTCGAAAAATCGTATAGTTTGATCTGAGATAGTAAAGGTTTTCAGAATAGAACAGGACATTGTATAAGAAGTATACCATCCTCCCCCCACCCCAGAAAGTATTGAAGTGCAGCTCTTCCGTTCACAGTTTAGAAATTTGTTTCAATTTTACTGACATTGTTTTGGATGTCTTGTTTAGAAGCCACTCTGCCAGGATCTCCAGATATCCAGGGCCAACAGACTGAATAAGAAGACTGGACATGGTCTTATACATAGTCATTTATTTAACGCACATGACGACGGAGAAACGATTTGTGCACGTGCCATTTGCACGTTACTTTTCTAGTCCCCCCAACGACTATCAGCACTGTGCATTTAACCAAAAGTAGAAAAGTTGACATCTAAAGGTGTTTAACTTTGAGTGCTATACAACCCGCACCATGGGAGTTAGATGTGTAGACTATGCTAGTCCTTCCTTTGCTGGCGAAAGATCGTGCCCGCGAGTGAAATATGAACGAATTTAAGAATTGAAGGTCTGGACTCGAGCGGCGGGGAGAGATCGGAGGGCTCCGCCGCTCGTGTCCAGACCTCGTAGTTTTACACGCGTTTATTTTTGACTGGCACATACGATTCTTTGGCCAAAAAAGAAGGGTATGGCACAGTCTATTAGATGTGAAGCACTAGAAACTTAGTAAATAGGCTGACGACGTGGGGAGTTATAGCCCTTCTGTAGTCACGTGTATTTTAAAATCTCCTTCAGTCAGATAACACTGAAAGCATGCGTTCCTTACAGTGAACTGATCGTGCGAACGGGCACTTGCACAGTAAGAATTTTATCCTTCACGTCAGTCCGACATCACCAGTAGCATTATTTTGTTTGTTTAAGCAGACTATTATTAATTCTCGTACGAGAAAATTTTGTAGCTGTGCACATACTAGCAGACCTTTGTATATATGGAAGATATTACACGGCCCCGCGGAGACACGAATTTTATCTTCGAATGTTGATGATATCTCTCGCGAGTAATATTACAGGAATACCCAGAACAAAGACTCATATTACAGGTTTTATTTCCTGTCAGAATTTGCTGTCTTCAAAAATCACGCGTACAGTAAATATATCATTTTCATCTTTCACATGTGAAGATATCGGCGCGATGAAAGTATCAGTCTTTAGAACTGGAGAAATCCTGCTATCTCATCAACATTCAAACGGCCTTGCCCAATTTAGATTTTTCCCACCGAATTATTTCCGAAGTGTACAGTATGTTCTTACATGTTAATGATGTTGTACAGTATGTATAATTCATACGTGGGTTCCGCAAACGAAGAGCTCTATTAACAGTTAATCTTAAACAGTCAAAGCTCCCGTAAGCGGACACCCTCGGAAAGCGGAAAAAGTGTCTGTAACTGGGAGACAAAAATTAGTCTTGTTAGCGGCCACTTGCAGTTAAAGGTGGAGGTGGACGCTTACACTTGTACCGACACTCAGTGAAAACAGTTCAGCTAAAGACAAAGTTGTTCAACGTCACTCTAACACCGTGAACAAGCATGACGAGGTATTCGGCCATATTCCATGTCCGAGAATGGCGCTGTTTGTCAGCAAGTTCTTGAAGCGGGAAACAAACAAGGAATTGTTCATCCAGGGAGTCCGCTTACAGTGGCGTCTCATGGTATGGTCTCTGTGCTCCACATTACGTTCTTGGGTAATCCTAAACAGTTTTCGATCACCCTAGGATGACACGTTTAACACATTTATTTGAATCATATTATAGTGTAAGTCAGTTGTTATATGGCAGTGTGACATACTTTCTTAACGTAATTAGCCTGTGTGAGTGGGACACTTCTGAAACACGTCCTCTTTTCGGCCGTGCGGTCAGCCCACATTTAGGTTAGCAGTCAGTTCACTAAGCTGCAAATTCAAGTGCATATTTTGCAGTTCATTATAATACTTGTAAAAGTTGAGACTTAGCCAATAAATGAGTCACTTTAATGCAATCTATGTAACATAACTCAAATGGCCTCTTCAGAGATGCTTGTTACCTATGTTTCAAACCGAGGCCTAATGCGAAATATTTCTTGTGATAATAAGTTGATTTAAACAGAAATGAAAACTGGTTTCCGTAAGAGAGGATTTGCATTATACGTCGGTTTGAAACATAGGCAACAAGCATCTCTGAAATTGCCTATTAGAATAAGTTAGGTAGCCATGGTGACGAACGCAGACGAACGAAAGTGACGTCAAGAACGTATTTCGGCGGTGTGTAAGAGGTCTTGTACCAGGCTTTACAAAACGTGTTGCGTCATCATTTCTCTCTCATTCTATCTAGGATGTACTGTATGACGTCATCTTTATCTCTCTGCTTCGTTCACCAAAGTACACTGGATATGAGAGAGGATACACTTGTAAAATAACTGCATTAAAACGGATATTAGCACACCATTCTCCGACCATTCTCCGGGAGCTGCAGAGGAAGGAGGTCTCCGCCTGAGTAATGATGGAATTTAATGTCAGAGTTGAAAAAACCACGTGACTTTTGACGTGCTCACTTAAAAATATTTTCCCTTCCAAATATTCATTACTGAGAAATCAGTGGCTGTGCCTTTGCTCCGAAAGCAACCTTTAATGACCTTTTTTAAAGAAAGCTGTGAAGTTGGTCTGAACAGCTTCCCAAGGAAAGAATTGACGTGAAATGGCAGGCAAAATATCGGCAAACTTCGTCCGCCCCACTATTTTTTCTTACATTATTCAGGAACCCCTACCTTCCAACCCCGCGGAGGTTTCGTGACGTCACAAAGTGGAGATTTTCAACGATGGCGGGAGAGATATTCATGCAGCCGAATGTTGTTCATATCAGTACATTCACGGTTTATGTCCACAAATTCCCATGTCCTCGTGTCTAAGGCTTGGGTCGCACTCGTAACTTTAACGACATTAACATCGACACTTGCATCATTTGAAGTGCAAACAGCGCTTGTCACCAGAAATATATGTCTGCAAGTTTGCCACCAAACATTAAGGAAGCCGTCGTATTGCTCTCGATGCTGAGTTATCATCAACTGAACTTCCTAGTGCGACCCGGCCCTAAGTTACAAAGTCTCGCGAATGTGTCAACATGAACTTGGAAACTCAAAGCATTTTGAATAAGAGTGATCGCCAAGGCAGGAACGCGGAAACTGAGTCCGCAAAATAGCCGCATAGACAGTAAGAACTACACCGTCAAAGTAAGGCAAGACCTTTTTATTACCAGATTTGATTTATTAGTTATTGTTTACGCATTGAGCTTGGGCCGCCTTTGTTTTACCTTCATGGTCTGTACAAAAAATCATGCAAAATTTTACATGATTTTTTTCGTCCAAAGTTTTGCCAGTGCAAGTACCTTATGTTAAATAATGTAAGACCAGCCAGATATTTCAATATGATATAACCAACGGAAACGTATGCGCTACAAATCACTAACACAAACTATTGCATAAGTCACTTCACAACCATGCGCAGGAGTCGTCGGGATACTGAGATATTTTGGCGGGAAAACTTGGCGGGTAGAATGAGAAACTGTTTGTTCGGTCATAATGCAACTGTATTATTAAAGAGAAAACTAAGCTCAGCAGAGAAATTCACTTGACAGAACTCGTTTGTACGGGCAATAAAAGTACTATTTGCTGTAATGAGTGTTGAATTGTGTATTCTTCGTTCCGGCATCTGTACCGACATTGTAAGCCAATAGTAAACAAGGACTGTTACTACTAGAACAACAAACATATCAACAGGGACTCTTCTCGTAAAGATTCCTATGACATAAGGGACCGGTCATTATTTATGCCGGAGGGGGGGGCTGGCAAAAAGTTTGAACTGAAATGTAAAAACCTCTTGACCCCCCCTCCCCCGTCGATAAAATTGAAAATACAGTGACCCCCCTCCATTTTCAATTTTCCTATTTACATACATCCTTTCAGCATCATGTGGGTGACACAATATTTATGATTCTAGAAACTGCTGCTGATATTTTCACAACATATATAAAACACCCCGGGTTCTTCGTTGCTGTGAACTCGTGGCCCCCCTCTGGTGATCTGAAAAACGAGTGCCCCCCATTTTTTGCCAGCCCCCCCTCCGGCATAAATAATGACTGGTCCCTAACTTGTAATCAAAGCGGCAAGGCAGCTGTGAGCTTGCGAATTTGTAAAAGCGGAAGTAGGTTTTTGATAGAACTGGCTGAAGGCCAGTTTGTAAAATTTGCTCAATTTTAGGAATGTGGAAGTTCGCATTCGTTTCCGCGGGCTTCCACTTTTGCTGAACCGCGTATTCGATTTTGAAAACCCTCACACAAGGCGGCATGCGGCATGCGGCATGTTAATGGAACTCGGAACACGAAATGAACCTGATCTTTGAATCAGCTTGATGTTGTGTTACTTCACATCTTTCCCAGTGCCAATTTTAAAGTGTTTCGCGAAGGAAAACTTTATGATTCAGACACAAGCACGCTTTTAGTCAGCCACGCGCGCGTCACACGGCTTTGTTGTCACGGTATTCAAACGTCCATAGCTCCCGATAGATATTTTGTATCGACCCACAATTTTGCTTTAAGTCTTAAGGCACAATAGTCTTGAACATATCAGTGTATTGGACTTATAGGATACGTTACTTTTGAAATGGCTTTTTATGACGTCACATGCAAACCAAGAATTGAAATACCTGACTAATTTGCATACTGTATGAACTTATAAGCATTCACCGGAAATGGTATTTTTTGGCATTTTTTTTTATAGCCGAGAGATTCAACATCTTTCGGCCTAGTAGCTTCCAAGCCGTATTTACTGTCACTACAGAAATTTTGGCGGATACTAAAGCAACGGCTTCAGATTTGTTTACGATATATTAAAACACCATCGGTGCCACTGATTGTTTGACCTTCATGACACCGCGCCAAAATGTCGCAATAACAACGCAAAACACAGCAGAGTGAAACACAATCGATGTCAGAATCAATGGCCAAACAAACTTCAGACCCATGAAAACCTTCAAAATGAAAACACGTTCCGAACAAAACTATGGTCACAACAACTACAACAACACCTTCCTTTTAAAACTGTGTTGTTCGACACACTCTGTAACGCGACCTTCATCATGCCCTAATTTGGAAAACCGCAACTGCTTTATTTGGAAATCTATTGTTGACTACAGATGGACATAATCCCAGTGGGATCGCGAGCTAAAAATGTTGCGATGACTGGGGGGCTTGGGGCAAAGACTTGCGGCTTGGGGCTATCGTATTACGCTTGGCCGAGAAGCCCTGGGGACGGATTGGCGTGGCGTGGCATGGTCGGATAGGTGACACATCTTCTTCTGTGCGTTTTCTGCTTCTTCACGATGGATAGAACGATGAAAACGGCGAAAACACCAACAAGACGGTAAGCCTTGCGTGTAAGGAAAGTAGCGTAGTAAGTTTTTTCCTCTACCAAAGGGCAATTTTGATAGCATGCGAACAAACGCTTTTGACAAAGGTTCGAACGATGACTGGGCATGTTCCTTTTCTCGCTCCTTTCCTCCCTCCACAGTTGGCATCTTTTGTTACATATCAGACTCAAGCATGATGTCGCTATCTGCTCGTTGTGAAACGAATGAAATTAGACCCGAAAGCGTTGTTTGTGGTGCCAGAGATCTTGTGTGAGTCATGTGCCGATGAAATATAATACGAACATCGTCATCATTCCACGACGCAAATTTCGAGGCGTCTATTTTATCTTTGAGAGTATGTTTCACAGTGCATCGATATTCGATATTAAAGTCGTGGGATTTTTGGCTATTGTTGAAATACATGTAGTTTCGAGCCGATGGTTACTTGATAAAAGAAAATTTGGAAATCAGAACTTTTGGCTGCCAGGGGCTATGTTTAAAACCTGGAACCGGGAAACTGGGAACCGGGAACCGGGAACCGGGAACTTGGGAACCGTGAATCTGGGAACGCAGAAATTAGAACAAAATAAATTACAAAATTTTATTGAACGGTTGTCCTCTTTAAGAATCGTTTTCACTTAATGAAGAAAATTTATCATTTGTCTGTTTATCCTTCAAAATTTAAGTATTCAATTTTGAGAATGTGCTTGGTAGACTGTATGAATTAATTTGATGTGCCGACCGTGGGAAATACGTACAGTGGCGCCTAAAAGTTTTAGGACATGTCCACGCGTGTAAAGTACTTGCACTACACGTACGTGTAATACACGCTAAAGCTCATTAACTCAAGCAGCGTGTATTACACTCACAGCGTGTACTACACGTTACTGCGTGTAGTTTACCTTTTGTTATGCAGACGATTGTTTTCTGAAGTTTTCTGCGTGTAGTCAACGCAGCGCTCTGAACTGAAAATTCTTTTGTCTGCAATTATTGGCTTCTTTCAAGCGAATCGTGATCCGTCGGGCCACTTTTGCTCCTTTTTGTCGCTCAAAAGCGATCTAACTGAATACTCTTGGTTAAACACTGCCGCTTTTATTAAACTCCGTTACTTCATCGTTCGAATGCTTCTGAACATTTATCACAGTGATGTATCTTGTTATTCGTGGCCGCTGTTAAACTTCTTTACTTTGCCATTTGAATGCTTCCAAACATTAATTTATTCTCGATCGAAAAGAATCGCAAAACCCAAACACTTCTGCAAACACTAGAATTAAATCTTGAAAAAAGTTTAACTAGAAACATGAGCACAAAGGAGCACAAACACAAATGATCAGTTTCAGTAGACGTTTAGTGCTAATGAGCCGACGGAGGCGTTGAGGTGTCAAATTGCGTAAACAATGAATCCTTTTAAAAGCTTTTCTAAACGCTGGTGTATTTCGTAAACAAGAGCTTCGAAGCAAACTTTTTAAAAACGAATTGAAAGATTAGTTTGGACGAGTTTATAAATTCGCGGCCAAATTTAGGATAAATCTTCGGAGGTTATTGAAGCGAAGTGGAAGAGTTTATAAAAGCGGCTGCACGTAAAGGATTTTCGAAACGATTCGTTCTGACGAGTTTTTTTTATATAAACTTCGGTGGTTACAGAAGCGAAGTGGAAGAGTTTATAAAAGCGGCCGGGAACAAAAAGCACAGAATTCAGGATAAAGCTTTAGAAAGATTCGCTCTGACGACTGCAAACGGAATAACAATGGTTTAGCCGTCTTTGTCATCGCACAAAAGAGCTGTCACACCTTCATATCTAGCTGCGTGTAATACACGCTGTTAATGAGCTACGAAGCTGCGTGTAGTTTTTGGCCGCTTTTGCAATTGCGTTGATTACACGCAAGTTTATGAATACGTGTAGTCAACGCAACAGCGTGTAAAGTGCGTGTACTGCACGATAAATTGGGCGTGAAATGTCCTAAAACTTTTAGGCGCCACTGTACAGCATCATGCAGTTGACTCTTTTTCTCCTTCCTTTGCGTGTAGCACTTGACTTTGAAGAAAAGATTGAGTCCACATTTCGGTAAGACAAAGTAAAAGTCCAACCAATGGCAGAGCGAGGGGGTATCTGCATTTATCGTATTTCTAGTATTCCCATGTTTCTGTGTAAACCCTGTTTTCTTTTTTTGCCGTTTCATCTGAATTAGTTAGCGTCAATGATTTACTTTCTTCTCAACTGGAAAAGGAAACTGAAAGTGATAAAGAAAGTGATTTTTTTCTTGCACCAGGCAACAGCTAAGTAGTTGTGAAGTTGAGGAATCAATATTTTCCCCCATATGTTGAGGGTTTTTTTTTGGCATAATTGGAAACATTGTCTTAGTTTTGGTACAACACTAATGACTGGGTCAGATTTGCTAATACAGTAGCACCTATTTCAAATGGCATGCTGGTTACTGCAAGTCATGTCGAACTAAATGCTATTAATTAAATTTGATATTGGTGTGTCATTTGAAACCAAGCCATGTTAATGTTGTGCAGCTTGACAGGATATTATTGGACCACTTCAATTACTGTGGAGGAATCAGGTTACAAAACATTCTGACCCTGTGCTGTGAAGAGAAAAAAATTTTTTGAATCTTATTACATTGCTGGATAATACAGTACAGTAGGTATCTATTTATACAGGTCTGTACACCAGTCTGGATAAAAAATATTTAAAAAAATAACAAGAAATTGCCACTTTTTCCAAAAATAGCCTCCAGTTCCACCTTAAACATTGATTTGTTTTATAGAAAATATTCTAAAGCTGTCCATTTCCATAGCAACAGACTTCTGCTGCTCATGTGTATGACCTCGACACTAGGGGCAGATTTTTTTAAACAAAGCCTAACTTAGACATCACTAAACTGAAATTTACTGTATGTGGACTTTGTAAATCAGGGTTAGGAAAAAGTTAAATGTCATTTCTAGAACAGGGATTGGCATCTGTTTATACAGACCACATGTAGTCAAGGTCCGATAAGGATGGCTATCGTTTAAATCTTGTTTTGATCAGGACTTTCGTAACTGCAGCCTAAACCTTGTTTAAGGCCCCAACAGTTTAAGAAAGCTCATCAAGTAAGCTTTCAAAAAATATATATATAGGTTTCATGGGTCTCTTGCAAGTTCCTGATCTTACAGTATGTGATGTTTTTAATCTTTTAAAGAAACTGGAACAGAGGGGTTATTCAGCAGTACAGTAATTATGCAAAACCCAACGCTACCGATTGTTTTATTTGTCTATGCTTGCAATTAGCTGTATTGGTGGCTCAAAGAAATCTGAATACTGGTAGTATTGATCTTCAAGCTATTTCCAGTTTGAAGTAGAATTGAAATCTGATATGTGCTAGCATACTTGGATGCATCTTCAGTTTGATTTTAATGTGCTTAGCTTTCATCTCCTGTTGGGGTGAGAATGATAACATTTGATGATCAGAACGCATGGGTTAAACAGCTGAGCCAAAAGTGGATTGTTTTCAAAACACTTGTTTTCTGTTTCTTTTTAAATAGCAAATACAGTACAACATAAGGTATACTGTATCAACTTTAATTTTTTTGGATCAGTTTAGTTTTGCAAGGTATTGTGTTGAAGCTGTGCTACAGTATTATACATGTACAGTACGTGCCATTTTGCTGTATTTTGATCTAAATTTAATGACTTTTAGGATACTCACAGTCAGGCACAAGTGAATCTTGCACAGAACTGAAAACCAAAGTGAAGTGACTCTGAGAGCTACATGTAAGCTGTGAGGGAAAAAAGGTGAGTTCAGTTGAAACTCTGTGAGTCGATTTATAATCCTGGAGAAAGCCTGAGCCCAGAAAGCCTGGAGAAAAAAAAATTACATGTACTAAGAATGTAAAATGCCTGGAATACTCATTTTGAAACAAACCAGGTGACTTAAAAATATGCCTGTATTAAGCTTGGGACAATTAAATAACCTGAAATATGCCCTGAAAGCCTGGAATAAGCACAGAAAAAAAATCTTAAGAAGAAGAAAAAAAAAAGAGTTTAGATTATAAGCCAGGAACAAACCAGGAAATTAAAAAGAAAAAAAGAAAACCACTGAAAATCCACTGAAAAATTACTGAAAATCCAGTGAAAAACCACCGAAAAACCACTGAAAAACCACTTAAAATCTCCCTGTAAAACCATTTAAAAAAATCCACTGAAAAACCCACTGAAAAACCACTGAAAATCCACTGAAATTTTTTGAAAAGGACCTTGAGTATTGTTTCAGTGCTGCACCACTTAAACTGTTCAGAACTGTTTAACCCTTTCGTACCCAGACCAGCCATAACCGGCCACGCGGAATATGTTAATTTTCCTGAACCGGCCACAGCCGGCCAGCCAAAAGGCCACTAAATTTTTAACTCTGCAACCACCCCCAAGGAAATATTTTGTCTCCCTTTTGTTATAACATGGTAGCTATGGAAATAACCAATCAAAATACACTAACTGCGCATACAATTTTGTTAATAAGGGGGGAAGGGATGCCACCGAAAATTGACCCGCATCAACATGGCGTTGAAGAAAGTCGTTTCTTTTTGTGAATATTTCGATAGTTGTGGATTGCCGAATGTAGGAAACAACTTCAAAGGACTATTTGATGCAGTATAGGTGACTTACATCATGAAAGCGGCAGGGTAGGCACTGAAATTCTCTATAAACCAACGGAAAAAATGTTGACGGCCAATGGCATGCCGATGGAAGATTTCGGTGATCATATACTGTTAATTTTCTTTGCTTAAAATTGATTAGACTCCTAGCGTTTCTTCTCATATTCTACAGTGTTTTTCAAAGTGTTTGAGTGATACGAAGCAAAATACTTGCTGAAATTCCGATACCAAACAAATCTGTTCATGTCTCGTGGTGAAAATTCGTTATGTAAATTTGATGCGTTTCTTCATGTTTCTTTCTTGTTATTGCGAAAATCATTCTAAACATTACTTCTATTGAATTTCGTCGTTTCGCAAAGCTTTGCCTTTGAGATATCAGGCATTAAAATAGGCCAAATGAACGGCAAACGAACTTTAACTTTTCACTTTTCATCATTTGGTTGTTTACCAAACCGCATGGCGACAAGAATATTATCTCTGAATGGCTCCAATGGCCATGAAGACGGATATTTTGCAATCGAATGGTTATTTGGAGAAAGTTTCAGCATTTCTGAGAATGAAAAATAGGTTGACATGTGAAGGAAGGCTTTGTTTTTGGAATCCAAAAATTACAGATGAAACGGGTCTTCATGCCGCATGTGCTCGACCGCCGTAAGCACAAGAGAACAAACTGCGAGTTTTTGGGGTGCCTACTTGTTCGTTTATCCTTTGAGTCTTAAGAAAATAGCACTGTTTGTCTTTTAGAATGAAGACTGTGTGACATATGGTGCCTTCGACCTGATAAAAGAGGACTAACCAATGATTGTCGATCAGTTTCAATGGCAGCAAATTTGAATCTCTTGAAATCAGTGACCTTCATTAATGTATTTGTTGCTCCATTTACTCCACAGTGTTTTAAAATGACAAAGTGTTTAACTTTATGCCTGGAATGTTTTTACTGTCTTGTGCTGTCCAAATATCTACTGAGCATACATGTTTTGATTTGCTTTTTAACTTGCCACCAAATATGCTAATTAGTTCAGGAAATCTGAGCTTTTCTGCTCAGAGGCTCTGGGTACGAAAGGGTTAACTCCCAGTTAACTGAAGTTTTATGGTCAAAGTGCAGGAGTCTCACACACAGTTTCTTCGATTTACTGATGTCTCATCTCCATTTAAATATAGGGTTGCCAGACTTTAGAGAAGAGGATTGCATTATCCTAATTACGTATCCAACCTGCAGTCCCTCAGATGGTATCCACAGTGTAAGTATAATTATCGTTTAAATGCTGACCTTCATATTCCACCTAATTAGGACTGGTGGAGTAATCAGTACTATGCTTTGCACTGGTGTGCATGCACTGTCATTCCCATGGTTTAGGAAGGGAGTGTGAGTCAGATGCTAAAGCTACAATTTTGTTATTGAAATATCTCTGCTATTAGTGTGTTCTGGGCAAATGAGGGTGTAAGTGTGTTGATTCTTCTGTTTTGAAAAGTATTCACAAACACTGTTTGTGGTACCAGTGAGTGCATGAGGGACACTGCATCCAATCCACATAGTATGCCTGCGAGGTTTGAAGGCACCATCCTGATACTTGCATTGCCTTTTAATAAGGATGAAACACTGTGAACCCTCTTTCTTTATAGTTGTTCACTTCCTTCATTTTGGCTCTTGCAAATGATTCAATTACTGGTAATTTATGCACATGATTTCACTAATTTGAGTACATGTCCATATCTGTCAAGTCCTCCACAACATATTGATAGTCAAAAGAGTCATAGTTTATATCAATAACATCATTTCTATCACTGAATTTTCCTGAATCGTTCCACATCCACTTTTTAGAACCTTGGAATGGTTCATCTGTGGCTCCGGCTGGTTTTCCTGGTAATAAATGAGTCTTTGTCACTCTAAGCCAAAGAAACAGTGGCTTGGTTTGTGAGCTTATTTGGTACTTTTTTTTTGGAATTCTGCAATTCTGCAGGATTTGAGTTTCATGCCAGTAAGAGGAGAGGATGACAGGTGTGCTTGTGGGGGCTGTCGAAAAAATCTTGGCAGTTTACAACAGGGTTGTTTTACCGTATTTAGACTGTAGTATAACCAAGGTTTAATATCATATCGTCACACCTGTAGGTGAATTTCGATATGTTTACACAATAAGTACCATGCACTAACTAATGAATTACTGTACATCAAATAAATAAAGGGATAAAAGGGGCTGGGTTACAAACATTAGGAATTATAGCTGTTTACAACAATAATAGTAAAATTTTGTGAAATACTCTATACTGCAGCACAATTCCTGTTTAATATCCCACAGTGATAGATCTCTAATAAAACGAGAACAAAGGTTTCTCTCACATAAATTGTTATGAGCGCATGGTAAAACTCAACATGGGGCACGGGTGTACCCCAAAGGAACTATGGGAATTGTTCCCAATATGGAAACTGTTCCATGCTCCCCTCAGTTGACCACTACTATAACTTGGGCTGGTCAACTCATTTAAAGGTGACAGTTCAATGTTCTGATAACTGAAAAAAAAAAAGGAAATAACAAACTCTACAGTTCTTTGTTATCATACAACAATCTTTCGTGGTCTGCTCTGACTGCTGCTGTGCACCTGGGCCTGTGCCTGTGACTAGTTCATTGTTGGGTCTGTCTGCAACTGGATCCCTGGTCTCTGCAACTGGACCAGCAGTGGCATCCTCTAAGGGGTGCAACTTTTTCAAAGGATGCCTCAAAGTTGTTGGTCTCCCTGTGTTCTTTGTATTTGTCTTGACAGCTGTTCCACGGGCTTTTCTGTCTTTTCCTGTAATGAGCCCTTCGACACGTCCAAGCTTCCATAGTCCTCTCCGCAGGCCATCCTCGTGTATGATAACAATGTCCCCAACTTAGACTGACTCTTCTGTGGGTTGCTTTGTTCTAAGACGATGCACATTTCTCAACTCCAGGAGGTATTCCTTTGTCCAGCAGTGTTGGAAAAACTCCTCGAGTTTTGCCAGGTAGGCCACTCCTGAGCTCCTCACCACTTACTCCGGCCAAGTTCCTTGGGAATTTTGTTTAGCAACAGCAGGAGCAGAAGTTCTCCGTACTTATTGCTCCTGGGTGTGGCCCGACGAGCTTTAAATCCATGTGTTTCTCGTGTTTTCTTCTGGGTTACAAATCAGCACATGCTGATTGGTTCATATTATCACGTAATTTGTGATGACGTTTTGTGAGCACATGACATGCCACAGGCGCAGTTTTCACCCCTAAGCTCAAAATGCAGAGTCTCTTAACCTTGAAGCAAATGTATGAGCTTTGTATGAAATTTTCTAATTTAATCAGGTTTCATTTGAGCAAGGTCTCAAAAACCAAGTTCTCTATGTTGTATAATATTTTTCTGGTGAGACTGAAACCCTGTGGGGTACTCTGATATATGAGCCATATAGGTATGTGCCGTATACATTTTTGAAGTTAGGTCTGAAATAGGGTATAGAAAATCTGATATCTTGGTCTAAAACAAGCTAAGAGTTTTCAGGACTGGGTGGCACACCCACCCAAAATTATGATGAGTACCACCTCCCCCCAGGGAGGACTGAAAATTTCTTTTGGGAATCTCGCTCTTGTCCCTACTTTTAACTTTAGTTTATTCTGGTCTCGACCCAGCTCACGCCACGAGCTCACTGGCAATACCAGTCTTGTTTGGTTTACGCTCCAGCACTTCCAGAGCTCTTGTATTTTCTTCTACATCATCATACAACTGCCGGACCACTTTCAAATCCCATGCATTAACCACCGTGGGGAGGTTCACCAAGGCATCCATGTGTCCACTGATTATTTTCTGGGGATCTCCATCGGCAACTTTGTGGCTGCTTTGTAGTTCACGCTTTTCAAGTTTAATCCATTAATCATGTAAGTGTCTGTCCCTCGTGTGGATGCTTGTAGATAAGAGAATTTTTTGATGTCAGAGAGTGCTGTATTGGAGTGGATTGCTGACTCAAAATTGTCCCAAAATGATGGCCATTCAAGTGACTTTTCTGTCAAATGTTGTGAGTTGAAGCTTAGGAAGTCGCACACCACATGATGTATTAACAGTGCTGTGCGTCGCTGATGAATTGTGCACGTTGACTGACGAAGTTGTCTCTTCCAACACGAGATCCTCCAGTTTTGTCAAACACATGTCGATATCCTCTGATGAATCGTCAATTTCATCCTCTCTTTCTTCACTGACCAGTGCCTCGATCTTCGCGTCCAATCCTCATCTGGTTCATAGGACCATGTGAAATATTTTACTGCAGCACAATTCCTGTTTAATATCCCACAGTGATAGATCTCTAATAAAACGAGAACAAGGATTTCTCTCACATAAATTGTTACGACTGTTCCACAATAATAGTACCAAAGCTGTAATTTATGAAATTCTTATGGTTCATGCTCTTTACTCTGGGATAGTTAATTTGCATCAGGCAGTTTAAAGGCCATAGCAGGGAAAACTTTTTAATCTGTCTGTGCAGCACTTTGGTAAATCATAATCACTGTTATTGCACATGTTTGTGGCATTGAAAGCGCTAAGGGGGTGGGAGATGGTGCAAACACGAATCTGGTTGCTCAAACTTCTCAAGCCCTTGTAGCAGGGTTCATTTCTTCTTTTATTTAGCCCACTGCACTTAGTGTGTCACGATAGTGAGTTCCAAGGAAAATGGTGTGTTGCTTATGGGGAATGTTCCCTCCTTTTCTTGTTTGTAGTTCTCCTGCCATTTCTGTAGGCGTTTGACTTCAGTGTCTGTCTTGGCCAATTTGGCTTCTATCTGGGCGTTCCAGGTTGAGATTTCTGTTTCATCTTCGATTTTCTTCGCCTCAACCTCTCTCAAAGTTATCAGGAAAACCAAGCCAAACTAAAGATAAAAGTTAGACAAAATATGATTCCTACTGAAGAGAAGACTAAAGTAAAAAACTAAGTGGTAATGACAATAGTTTGCTGGCTCTGCATCAAAAAATAACCGAATGTGTCATTCCAAATGTTTGATAAAATATACTGACAGACAAAACGAAAGTTTGAAACTACTGATCTCACTATGGAGTTTGAAAATGATATTTATGAAACAATTTAAAAGACAAATCGAAAGCATACCGGCCTTCGCGCTAGGTTTTTGAGAAATGCGTTGAAAAATGTGGACCTGCTGTAAAAATGTGTATGATGGTCTGAAAATATGTATTACCATATTTACTCTAATTTAGGTGCCATTCGGCAAAGTATTTTTTCGTTTGACTCCCCCACGCCATAATTCCTTTTTTTTACTGGCTCTAATAGTTGGGCCACAAGATATTAACGGTAATAGTTTCAGAAATAGTGGCAGAGGATTAGTGATTAGAAGTGTGGCCCATGTAATCGACTCGCAATTTACAATTCCTTCGAAGCACCAAACACAGCGTAAACATGCAAGTCTCAAATTTGCAGTGTTTATCATTGTCGTTTTTTAATCACTTAAACTTTCTCTAAAAACTTAACTTGCATAATTAAAATGCAGTAGTTTTTCTTGTGTGGCCGATGCAATAATTGCAGCGTGCCCAGGGCAGCGCAAACATTTCGATCAGCGACAAGGTGCCAACTGTACTTGTAAACAACGGATCACAGTTGGAATACCGTCCTCTAAAGAAAAATTCCGAACTTTGCGAACTTCACACGCACGGTTAGTGATACTGCTGCTGTCACCCTTCCATTGCGATCAACATTGGATTGTCCACATGCTTGTTGGTCAAATGTGAACATTCAGCAATCGATATGAACCTATGTGACCGCATAAAAAGCCACGATTGGCTAATTTACGTGATGTCACATATACTTACAGAGATCCGTGTGACATTGTTTCCATGATGAGTCGCACGAATTTCGTTTGAGTAACTTTCAAAAGCTCAAAAGTACAAAGCATCCCAGTTTATTCTTGACACCTTGAACTTTGAATTGCCAGGAAAAATGCGTAAGCAAATGCATTGTGTCATTAAAAATGTGTTTTCAAGAAAAAATATGCGTAAAAAACGCACATTTATGCATCTAACGCATAAGCTGATATCAAAACAGCACAATTATAGCCAGGTTTGGCTGTTGAACTTGGTACTCGATCAGTCAGAGGACGACAATGGCATGTGTGGCTGTGTTGATTGCTGACAAGTCGGAGTCCAGAGAGGATGCACCTCATAACTTGCTGGTAACTGCGATATAGGAGATAATTCCCATTGTGGTTTAAATGAATGCCACCGCATAGGTAAACACTAGTGTGGGTGTTAAGTTGGTCCCACTGAAACCAGAACGTAACAAATGGAATAATGGAGTTTTCCGTAGGGATCGAGTGAGGCCTGCTACGCGACTATTGTATTAGGACACAATGTCATGTGATTTGAGATGGGGCAAGACTTGATTGGCAATGATGCGATCTACTTTGTAGGTAAAATGCAAAAAGGTAACAAGATCACGGATGTGATCAGCAAGATTCACAAGTTAGAAGGCTGGGTTATGTAAGTCGTTTGAGCCAATTTCTAACAGAATGATGTGAGGTCTGAAGTGAGCAACCCTGTTTGGGTCTAAATGCCAAAGTTTGGAGATTGTTCTGCCTCCAGTACCTTAAAAGGCCAGTGAAATGTTCATGGACAGGCCAAGGTTGCAGTGCATGGTGTCTTATGTCTTGTTGAGAAAGCGCTCGAAATGTCATTCAAAGGAGGGACCCTGGATCATGATGTAGGGAGTAGAATGTCTGAACAGTGGGCATGCAGTGCGTTTGTTAAAGTATGGTCTGAGTTACTTTAGCACTGGATTATTTTGATAGTCTGCCAGTAATTATGGGTCAAAAGAGATTTCTCTTCGGTTCCCAAGTGGCTTCTGAATTAATCCAAGCTACCATTAAAATTAGATCAAAATGCCTGCTACATGCATGGTGACGGATAAACTTTAAAAACTAAAATGACAATTATTGATTGGTTTTTTTGAACCAACATGTGCGCGAATATCATTCTTCAATGAGTTCCATTATTTTTGAACCACTGTAATGCCATGATTTTAGACCATGTTTTGTGGTTTGAACTTTTAGAAGCCTGAGAGTGTGCTGGCACCTTAGATTAATCTTTGATTTACGGGTTGTCAGAAGTTCACTCAAGCTTAAGGGAGCTGCATTTGTGAGGCACTTGTGAACTTTGAGAATTGTGCCCTGTGTTCTACAACTTTGAGATTAGATAAATTTGTTTTGCTTAATAAGTCAGTATAAGGTGTTGATTTATCTTTGTAAACATATAGCAGTGCTCTTTTGTTTACTTTCTCGAGTTTGGCAGTGTTCCTTTTCTCAGAGTGATGCCAAACCTGGCTACAATAATAAAAGTATGGTAATACAAACGATCTATATATAGTTTCCTTGGTTTTTAGCGACAATAAATTCCTGAGCCTTGTAGTGCATTTATTTGGCTGCTTACTTTCCTACAAAAAATGGAAGTATGCAAATCAAACTTTAACTGCCTATCTGGTGGTACTCCCAGCAACTCCATCTCATTTGTTGTTGGTATCTCTGTGGCACTGGATGTTGTGGTAGTACCTTGACTGTTTCTATTCTCCACCTTTTGCCATCATGGAGGTATTTATAATTTCTGTATCCTCAATGAATGATTCTGCTGACTCTGATTGTGACTCTGACTCTGACTCTGGCAAGACGAATTGAGGTACCTGTTTTTCTAGATTCAAACCAGTTTCGTTTTTGAAATTTTTTTTTTAGGCGAAATCCAGTCAATCAAAGCCTTGGTTTTGCTTTGGTTTTGGAATCCACAGTTTGTAACCTTAAAGACGAACTCCCGAACAGTATCTTGTTAACTCACAGGGAGATCTATTTGGAAACATCAACAGCTTGTCACTCGCACATTGAAACAGATGTCTAGCACTGATTACTAAAACATTTGGAACAACTTGCAATCAGTTGACTATATAAC
Organism: Plumapathes pennacea; assembly: GCA_964036295.1. NCBI lineage: Eukaryota > Metazoa > Cnidaria > Anthozoa > Antipatharia > Myriopathidae > Plumapathes > Plumapathes pennacea. The sequence continues at coordinate 22,831,303 of OZ038463.1, read as the reverse complement.
TAAACATGTGTTCTTTTTTGTTTTTTGATTTTTTTCTTGATTTTTTTTTTACCTATTCTTACTGTACTTTACATTGTGCCTGGCTTGGCAGTATCACTTCTTAGACTCGCTGCTAGAGGAGAGGCTTATCAGAAGTGGTTGTGCCTCAGATTCCAGCATCAGAAGTCTGTCACTGAGCAGATCTTCAGGGAAAACTTGCTTTGACTTCTTTTATTCCTGGATAACGGCTTGAGCAGCTCTTCATCTTGACCTCTCAGCTTCAACTGAACTTTAAACTAAAAGATAGCGATTATATGTGCTCAGGAAGCACTTACTGGGATTGTGAACTTCTTTTAGCATAAACTTAATTAGACTGGGAAACCATGATGACATCAGAACGGAAAAGGGTGGAAAGAATTTCCATGGCATAGATGATTGCAAAGGCCACCAAAGGTGCTTGTGGCACACAATGTTGTGCAAAGACTTGACGGTTGGTTCAAAACCTGCAAAGCGGCCCGACAGGCACGTTTGTAACAAACAGGGCATTATGCCTTCCCTGTGGTTTGTGTAGTCACACGTAAATGCTATGCTGACCTCATCTAATACGCTCTTTAAGAGGTATTGTAATCTTAATTGAAAGGTTGTTTAAGTTCTTCCGTTTGCAAATAAAACAACAGCAACAAAGTTTCCCTTTGATATTTCACAAAAAAACTCTTTAAGTGGCTCATGTTTCAGCCGGTTTTAAGACTGTCTTTCGACACTTTATGTTTATTGCCTCCCTAAATTCTGTTGAGTTTGCTACGCGGGAAAACTCACCAGGATATCTAGCTCTTGCAGCTTTGAAAATGCTCATTCCAGCAGGGGAGAGGGCTTGCTTTACTGATGTTTGATGATACTTTCTGCTATGTATTTCCCCTGATAGTTTCTGCTACCTGTGGTCAAACTGGAACAGATAAATCTTTTTTTTGCAAATAAACTGTCTAAAAGTTTTAACACAAAACCTTTGCAGGAACTAGAATTGGCGGCTGCAAAATGAATGTTTTCTTGAGGAATTGCTATGTACGGTTCGAAATCTGAGGTGGTCATTGATAAGCTGTCATTTGTGTTGACAGAAACTGACGGAATAGGGGCTTCAGCTTCACTGCTCAGGGAGAAATCTGTCGTCAGGGATATAGAAAAAGCAACTGCTGGCAGAAATGGGGATGGACCTACTGGGGGATATTGCGGTAGTAGATATGGCCCGTGAAGTTGATCTGTGGGTTGACGGTTGATAGGAAGCACCCAGGGCTTTCTTTAGTCTCGTCTGAAGGGTTTCAGCAATACCAACAACAGTTTTCATTATTTCATCCTGGTTTTTGAGTATATGCTTCTGGTTAGATTTCAGCTCCCAAACAGGATTGGTTAACTCCAAACCAACCAGACTTTGAGAATTCATCAAGTTCACTCTTCAAATCAAAGTCCACCCAAGCTTCATACTTCTCACTGTGTTTCAATTTCCTTGCAAAACAAATGGCGCAGATGGTGCGCATCAGCCTCGATAGTGTTTCCAAGTCCAATAGATTTCACAAAATCAATGTACTGCAAAGTACTGTCACAAACATTGTCCATAACTTTGTACACTTCCTTGACGATGCTTGTGAAGCAGCACCTTCCATCCCCAGGCACACTATCCAATTTCAATCCAAATGCAGACAAATTTCTAGCAAGGAAGAGATGGTTAGGGTTTACAGTGCCAATTTTGGAGCTTGATAGTATAATAGTTATCACCACATTGCAGGCACAATAGATTGTATCAATAAATATTTTTATAGTAACTGATCAGTTTCTGCACCAAGTGGATATCCACAACTTTTTGACAAAGTTATGACACATTCCTTGATGAATGAAACAGACAGATATATCCGAGATGCGTTTGTTGCAACCACTCGAAACAAACATAAAAAACAAACATTTCAGATAAAAAACCGTTCACGTTTATTTGGCACTGTATCGTACCATTTATAATATAAAAACTGGGCAACATAGCAGGCTTTGTGTTGCATTCTTTTAGGGTATGTTTGATGATGATCTTGGGTACAATATCGAGGACGTGATCACATATATAACAGTTCCCTTGGCGATCTGTGTGTCATTGCCTGCAGTAATGCTCTAAGATGTCCGATTGTAGTGATAATAGCTATTCCAAGTTTACCATACATTCCCTTCATACCTTCATCTTCAGTACTCAACACTGAAGCTCTCTACATCATATTTCACCATTCCTTTCCTGGACATTATGATGCTACAACTGGTGAGCATTGATCATTGTAACAATAAGTATTGCAGCCCTCCGTGGAAAAACGATCTATGTGATGAATTGCTTTGCTGGCTTCAAAACTGTTTTATACACATGATTAGTGTCTTGATTTGATTTGCTGGAACATGAAACACTCATAGAAACGAAAGCAAAAAAAACAAAAGCACTCAAGCGCTTTCCTCTTCCTTTTATTATTTTATTTAATATTTATCTTTTTTTTGCTTAGAGAGATTGAGCGAAGTAACATTTGTCCGTGTGTGTATGTGATACAGACTTCGGGTGCATTCTTTTGGGACTATTTCGTCTATTCCTAATCCGGAATAGGAATAACAGAATACACAGAATATCAATTCCCAAAAGAACAGACTTTGTGCTATTCTGAAAACGGAATAGCTGACGTGACAAAAATTGACAGTTGAGACCAATGAATCGTCTTCTCTTCATCTGGATCTTCAATCATCTTCTCTTCATCTTGACGATAAATTGTCTTCTACTCTTCATCTGGATTATCCTGGTTAACAGTGTTAAGGTCTTCTTCATCATCACCTGTAATATGTTCACAATTCTTAAATATTTCAAAACATTGTGAGTGACTTTTTACCGACCAGTGCTGCAATACACAATAAACTTTCCAGATAATTCCATACAAACTTTGCATCATTTATTGCTTGGCAGAAAGAAACTACATGATATACTTTGTGCTTGTTTGAAATGTTATCTGTTGTTGTCCTCCAGTGAGACTCAACCACGCAATTATCACATGGGAGCACAAGGACTAGCTTGATCACTTCAAACTACAATCCTGGTCAAAAGTGTTGTGACACTTAAGTTTTTTTTGGCAAAGTCCCCTTTGATTTTTTCCCTTACCCAAACAATGTTTTCGCATACTGCAATGCAGTTGGTTGTCTCGTTTGTATCTGTATCCCCCTTCCCTCTCTTTCCCACATACGTACACACACAATTTCTCAGTTGATCTCCCTCTGAGCATCCAAACAAAAGCCTGAGTGCTTCTGTATTTCCCACTTACAAAAATTGGTTTTTATAAATCTTTCGTTTCCAATAATTTATTACAAACACAAAATGCACGTGCAAAACAGTATTGATACTTTGAAACCCACAAAGCAAATTGTCACATGGATCTTTTTTTCCTGTAGCTCTATCAAAATTTTTATATTATTATTCCGATAATGTGTATTATAACCCACCTTGTATGATGGAATATATCTTTGGCACCATTGCAACTGGGATGCATATACTTTGTTGTAAGGCCACTTTTTCCAGCAGTGTCTCTTCCCTTGACATTTTTAAAATATGGTAAGGGAGAGTAACTACTCAGAAAGTGCAGTCGCCCCTTTAAGGCTCCAGGCACATCCTTTAATAAGGTATGTATTTCACCAGCTGTATAGCTGCCCTCTATTACTGTAGGGAGTTCATGGTATGAGAAGGCTACACACTTGTTTCCATTATTATGTGTAGTCCTCACTACACCACCAATCTGAAATAAGAAACAATATATCAACTAACTAATCTATAATGCACAAATGAAGTCAGCGAAGTTCCCGATGAGTCATAATGGGTGTAAACACAGACTGATGTTTGGCAAATTTTCTACTGCTAAATTTGCATGATATAGTGTATTTTTTAACGAAATGTTATTGAAAGAAGAGCACCTGTGTTTTTCAGGAGTCCTGGATATAACTAAAGTTTTTCATGAAAAGCTTATTATAGCTGTTACATTATGCACATAGTGTATGAACATTACATTGAACTAATGAGAATCTGAATCCAACATGTTATTACACAATATAAATACACAGTACATTTAGGTGATTTTGTGTCTATCATGTATGTGCTCCTTGACACCTAGTCACTCAATTATTCCTGCTAACCAGTAAATTGATTATCAACAAAAAGCTTGTATGAATTATCAACACTTGTGACAACTGCATGTATGTCTAGATATTTCAGTATAAATGATGTTTACCTCTTGTGGCGACAGAGTAGGCAGCATTTCCTTTAACTTTCCAAGAAAACCTGTATGGGCTGGGTCAGGTGTTCTGGAGGCTGCAATTTCTGTCCTAGCAACACCAAGGGAGAGGCCACATGTGTATGGTGCAATTTTGGATTTTGTATAGTCCTACAGACAATCGATATCCTCCTCCATACCGACGAGTGTTAAGAACTATATTTGCATGAAGAAAGATATTAGGAAATTTACACATACTTGTACATATAGTACTGCCACCAAAAAAAATTTACATCATAGCAATAATATATGATCACGTCAGCAGATGGAAGCCACCACAAATAAACCACAACAAATAAACCAGCAGGATTTTTTAAGCCTGACAGGAAAAACCTTTTAACTTGGGGTGGATTCTGGGTTACAGTTGAACATCTCAGAGCAGACACTATGAGGGGGCGGGCTGCGTATGGCCACCTTTACAACACCCCATGTTTGAATCCTGGGGTTTGACTGAAAAACGTGGAGAACAGATGGAGTGCTTATGTAGGTCATGTAACAGTTGCTTGACCAGCGTCCAAGGGTTTGGATAAGCCAATGAGGTAGGCCAGCTTCAGCAGCTGTGGTTGCTGCTCTATTGCGGAAGCTGTAAGAGGAGTACTGTGAGGAAGATTTTCCTGCTTTCAGCAACAGTGACCGCCAAGTGAAAGTTACCAGGGCACGTGTAAGGAAGCAGCCATCCTGAAGTCGATACAAGGGGCCAGATGAGGTGGGTGAGGTTGCAGCAAGGTAGTTGCGTGCGGCTGGGACAGCACAAACAGTGCTGAAAGGGGGCTTTGAGATGGCGGAAACCTTGTCTGTAAGGGTCAGTTTTGGAGGCTTTGATGACCAGTATCAGATGACCCTCCGAACTAAAGGAGAGGTCTGAGGGAGTCTGTAGAAAGGTGGACGTTTATTGTTGTCAGCGCTGTGAAATCACTGGAGCAGAGAAAGGCAAAGAATGTCAGGGTGAAGGCAGAAAACAGCATGGGTTTATCCTAGGACGATATAGTGGGATCAGAAACGAGCTGGTTCTTGAGGTGGCAAAGAATGACTACTGATAGGCAACTTGATGTGTGTGGTTTCCAAGTGTTCTCTTTATTCCTCTCAGGAGTTGAAGTTGGGGTGCAACAATGAATGGGTCTTCGAAGCCATTCCCTATGTGATAGAACTGATTTGCCGCCAGGTAGAGTTTGATAGACTTGTAGGCCAGGGTAGAGGTGAGGGATGTAGAAAAGAGGCGGAGGTCCTCGGTTGCCGGGAGGGGTAGGCATTTACGAGTGGTACAGAAATAGATGAAACAAGATATGGCAGTGTTGTACACCTGCCGTGTGGAAGGGGCAATGGCCTGAGACTGAAGGAATGCTAACTGGACCGCCAAGGGGTTGTGGCCTCTGCTGGGGTGGGGGTTGGCTGGAGGTTGGCAGCTGGAGCCAGAGTGCAAAAATATGCAAGAATCTGGCGATAGAATCATCAATTGAGTTGTTGATTCTGGGTATGTGGACAACATTGATAGTGTGGTGGTGGGTGGTGGATGTTGAACAACTAACAGACAGATAAATACTATTCAACCCAGGAAACCGGACAAACGCCATGATCCCTGAAAGGTTCCAAAATAAACGGGCTAGGTGCACCACCCTGTGAAGTTGTAGTTAAAGTTGACCTTAGCAAGGATCCTTTGCAGTCCTTAATCCTGAAGACTTGATTTGCCAAAAGGCTACCTAAATCCGAAGCACGATTCTTGGTGAAAAATCAACAACGAAGAAAACGGCATCCCTTACAAAAATATACTTTTTAACCACAGGAAGGTGGGCGCTGCTCCTTGTAGAACACCTAAGGAAATTTAAGAGCTTGGTAAACTTGATGAAAAACAACGGTACCACCTGCAAGGGGTACGATTGCCCTACCGGCCTGTTCCTCTTGAATGAATTTAAGATACTCTTTGACCTGAGGATGCGCCACAGGGTTAGAATCGTGCAGGCAGCCAATTTGGTTAATAATAGCCCTTAGTTTCCATAACAAAGTCCACTGATTCCGCAGCTAAACGGGCTGGACAATTGCAATTAACTTTAGAGCACAATTGTGTGTACCATAGTTCTGCTCAACTTGTCCTTATAACAAATTTGGCAATATCGTCTGAAGTGCATGAAGAAATACATTTTGGAGGTGATAAAGAAAATAGGAAATCTGATAGCTGCTTTTTAAGGGTGGACTTCTGCTGCTGGTAGGGCTTGGTCTTAGATGCATCACAAAATTCCTGGAAACACCTGGATATTGCTGTATGGTCCACAAGCGTACTAGGTGCACCAGTTTGACGAAGAGATGATCAGGAACCAGAAGCCTAACAAGTTTATGTTCTCAGATGACCCGGACAGCCAATAATCCCTGGAAACATACTTTTTTCCATCTTAAAGTAGGATCGTGCCCCAAGAGCGTGAAGAGGCGTCAGAAAAGAGAGACTGTTACGTGATTCTTGGAATGCGAAGGCAAGCAATCCACCCGTCCTGAAAACGCGAGTATAAAATCTCCTTATGAAGGCCTCCATCAATGGAAACATGTGGTCTCAAGGAACAACAGAGTTGAGATATTGCCTTAAATGTCTCCCGGATGTTTAATTTGCATTTCAGGATTGCTAAGCTAAAGGAAATCACCTTCCCCAAAGCTCACTTTCCAACCAAATGGAAGGGTACAAAATACGAAATAAACACCCTCCCATTCAACACCAAAGTAGGTTGGTGACGAGGAATGCAGAAGCACGTGTTGATGACCACTCTTATTGTCAAAGACGTTTGATAGTGTCCAGGGAGTACGTAACTGGGCAGGTCCAGAAGGGGGTCAAGCTTAAAGGGAAGATCCCTTATCCACAGGTTCAAAAACCGCTCATCATGGCAAAACCGGGGCTTCGAAGGCTCCACAGTGAGGGGGAGGACCAAATGGGGAGGGGCCACTTCATCAACTTTGCCCCAAACCGTAAGTACCCCAGCGGACACCCATTCAACAATAGTATCCAAAATAAAACCCCAAAATTGTTGGCAAGTCTTGGGAGTTACTAAGTCTAATAGAGGGTGGCATGGCCACAAATGGCATGGCTTGGCATGGCTACAAATCCATTCAGAATTGTTCACATTAAGATCTGATGCATTAAGATCTGAGTTGAATGAATGTTCATGACATAATTACACCAGCTTTGTACCAAAGTTGATCACAGCAAGTACACACATACTCAGGTCCACATTTAATATTTTCATAAAATTGTTTAATAAGACCCTCAATGGTTTTAAATTTGTTTACTCTTTGTTTTTGCTTCATCTGTTTTTCTTTTAGTTTTAGGATTTTTTTTGCCTTGTCTCTTCCTTTAACAAGATCTGGGTCCTTTTCCCTTTTTCTTTTTCTGGCCTGTCTTTTTTTTTCACATGATCTGAGTTTTCTTCTCTGTATATTTCCTTAGCTTCATTTTCTTTTTGTTTTATTTGGGATTACTTTTTCTGTTTTATGTGCATTCTCATTAGTTTCTCTTTAGCAAGGTATTGTTGATCCATTCTTTGCTTTCTTTCATAATCTCTCAAATAAGCTTTTCGTTCCTCAAGAGCTGAAGAGTCACAATCTTTGTTGTTTGAGGAACTAACTGCACAAACATAACAACATAACAATGTGATTTTGATTTATATTATTTTGTACTGCACTATTTACAGCATCATGACTGCAATCCTGGCTTCGTACACAATTATTTGTCACCAGTGGAACAGTAGAAACATAGTGAACCTAAAAGATGATTCTTTGGAAGTTTCTGGGTTGAACTAGAGTGCTTTCTGCAGAAATTTGAGCAGATTCTATGATTCTATGATGTTAAATGAATATTGTCTCACTAACTATAAAAGCAAAACAAAATTTTAAACAAAAACCATGTGAACCCTATCGACCAACAAGAATGGGTGAGCTTTCAGCGGCAAGGCTGCTTTGATTTTATGAACGCTTTGCGGATGAGAAAGATACAACAGATTGCGCCTGAACCAATATTTTGAAGCCTATCCCATATAGACCCTTTATGCACTCATACTTACAACTAATATTATTGATTGAATCTGTTTATTAGTTCAGTGGAAAACCACATAAGCTTGGCATATATGTCAATGCTCCTGATGTGCCCAGGGCTGCAACCCGTTCAGCAACACTGATCCTCTGTGCCAGTGTATCTGGGTTCAGGAATCTCTCGATGAGGTGCAGTGCCTCTACAAGTCCACTGCAAGACTTTTTCATCGCTGCATCTAAAATGGCCTTCTTTTCAGTCATTTCCACATTGGCAAGCATGGGATTCGGCCTCTGAGCATCCATACAAAACCCTGAGTGCTTCTGTATTCTCTGCTTAACATTATCGGTTTATACTAGAAATACGATAATCACAGATACCACCTCACTCTGTCATTGATGGGACTTTTACTTTTGGTAACTCCCAACAAGAGTAGCCTTTGTTTTACCGAAATGTTGACTCAATCTTTTCTTCGAACTCAAGTGCTACACGCAAAGGAAGGAGAAAAAGAATGGTGTGTGTTACACTTTTGCGTTGAAAAAAGAATTGATTGCGTGACGAAGTACGTATTTCCCACGGTCAGCGCGTCAAATTAATTCATACAGTCTGCCAAGCACGTTCTCAAAATTTAATGTTGGTCGGCCGTCGTAGTACAGGAAAAAAGGAACACTGATTTTCCAATTTTGAATTCATAGGCAGTACAATTAAATAGGCTTCCTGTGCGATGTTTTTTTACTCTGACATGCATATTTAATGAACTCGAATTGTTCTGTATGTGAACAAAACAGCATGATTTCTCTCAGAATCAAAGCAAAACATGAACGGTTTACTTCAAGTTATACACGGGCTTCAGACCTAGTCATACTTCAAAGGGCTTGTGAACGATTCTCACTGCAATCACCACGTGTCAGATTACACCGCATTTAGTCTTGAAAGAAAAAATAAGACATCTAGCTAAATCATTCAAGACTCTAAGTTCCGATTGCTCTGAGCGAATACGGTAGCTGAAACTGGCGACAGAAGAGTATTAAAACAATACTTCGAGGGGAAATGATCAGCATGCAGATTTTAATACATCCTTGAAGAGGGATAGAATATATTTGTCACGGTGATTGTTCGATTTCCACTGACTAACCTTTGTTGCTTGTCCTTTCTGAATAACTATCTGAATTTAACACAAAACGGCGTCTGAATCTCCTGATTTGCTTTCAAGCGCTGTTCTCTTTGCGGAGTATTTTCTTCTGCCTGCTTTTGCTTCTGAAGCTGCCGATTTGCTCATTTTCAGTCGCTGTTCTCTTTGCGGAGTATTTTCTTCGGCCCGCTTATGCTTCTGAAGCTCCCGATTTCCTTTCAGGCGCTGTTCTCTTTGCGGAGTCGTTTCTTCGGCACGCTTCGTGCCATCGGTCATAGGCGCTGTTTGATCGTTTCATGATTTCGCCTTGCTCGTGCCTGTTCCCTTCTCTTTCGAAGACGAGCTTCGTGAGACTGTTGTGTTTCAAGTTTTCCATTTTCGTGAACACAGCTACGATATACTGTCGGGCCACACGTGATCGATCCGGCCTTTGTTATTGGTTCTGCAGCGACGCGATAGAAACTGGGGACGAGGTTGCACGACAGACTGACAGACGAACATTAGATTTCGAGATGGCGACCCGCTTGGAGTCTCCGATAAGGCGATAATACTACTGCATTAGCGTCGTGAGTATTTCCCTCCCTTCATTCGGGGATAAATCTTTCATTTCCAATAACTTATTACAAACAAAAACAGCAAAACACAGTACCGATATTTCAAATTCCGCAAAGCAAATCGTCAAATGGATCTTGGTTCATAAGTAGACACTGTCAGAGTATTGGGCCCTTAAGTAATGTTTCTCGTAAATATAAGGTTGCTGAGGGTGTGTAATGTCGAAGGAGGGGCGGTAGTCTTACCTGGATTGGTTTTGGCAGCTCGAGGCCTGGCATCGGAAGACGTTGGAGTGGGGGAGGGTTTGACACCCTGAAATCTTTGGGCACGAAAATTGCACTTATTTGCAGGGTGAATGGTGTCACACTTATGGCACTCATGTTTGTAAGTGCAACGAGGAAGCAGTACCCGCATGAAATTTCCAACAATAGCCCTTTGGGAGTGGGACATTGGAAGGGAAAGGCTTGGTAAAAGTGGGCTTTGTTGTACTCTGGGAAAAATGCTGTGCCCATATCCACAGTTCCCAGTGAGGGGCTCCCCAAGGCATGCTGGCTGGATTTTGCTGCCGCATGTAACTGGAAGTTGGTGTCATGAAACTTCCAGTCACCGGACCAAGATGCCAGGTCTCGAACTACTTCACGAGGGCAGGAAATGAAAGGCATTTGTCCACTTGTCAATAGTGGTGATGGCCTTAGCCTTGCGGGTGGGTTCCAAACAGGGAGGTGTTGCATTGCCTTTGGTATCTGAGATGCTTATGCGGTATTTGTTGTCAGTTGGAGTGGAATGCAACAATTTGCCAAATTCAAAATATTCATTAAACCAAATTCTGGTCTTAATTTTGTCATCAAGCCTAGCATCAAGGGGCACACTCGTTGAATTGAAAATGCTGGGAGGCCTACTCTGGTTGGGAAACACCTAATGGACCCTCACCTAATAGGGCCTGCAGAGCTGATGCCATAGACCTCTGTACTGCGGCGTCGACTCCACCAACATGCCTGGTAGCTACCAAAAGTGTAGGAATAAAAGCATCTGAAACTGGGGGTGCTGGTGCTGGAATAGGTCCAGGCAGGACAGGAGCAGGATGTAGTGCAGCAGGTAAAGCCATCGCCAGGGTGGCTGCCACAACCCATGACACCTCTGCTGCAATGTATTGAGCTAACTCAGGGGCAAGGCCAGGAGGTTGAGCTATACTGTTATTTGCAACCACCACCAGCTGGTTGGTTAAGTTGCTTACAGGTGTCAGTTGTTCAACAGGAGCATCTGGAGGTTCACCGGGCTGATGTGAAGAGGGGCGTCTTGGTCGTGAACTATGCCTGGGAAGCTGCTCGGGGTGTTGCCGCTTACGAGTGGAAGGCATCCTATAAAACAACTAAATGTGTGGTGGCCGGGGGCTGCCGCTCCAAAGTAAGTGAACAACCAATGGAAGACAACACAACAAAAAACAAGAGAACCAGTAAACACTTGGGACAAATGCAAGAAGGTAACAAGATCATGGATGTGATCATCAAGATTCACAAGTTAGAAGGCTGGGTTATGTAAGTCGTTTGAGCCAATTTCTAACAGAATGATGTGAGGTCTGAAGTGAGCAACCCTGTGTAGGTGTAAATGCCAAAGTTCGGAGATTGTTCTGCCTCCAATACTTTAAAAGGTCAGTGAAATGGACAGGAGACTTGTTGAGAAAGCGCTTGAAATGTTATTCAATGGAGGGACCCAGGATCATGACGTAGGGAGTAGAATGTCTGAACAGTGGGCATGCAGTGCGTTTGTTAAAGTATGGTCCAAGCTAGTTTAGCACTGGATTATTTTGATAGTCTGCCGGTAATTATGGGTCGAAAGAGATTTCTCTTCGGTTCCCAAGTGGCTTCTGAATTAATCCAAGCTACCATTAAAATTAGATAAAAATGTCTGCTGCATGCATGGTGATGGATAAACTTTAAAAACTAAAATGACAATTAGGGATTGGTTTTTTTGAACCAACATGTGCGCGAATATCATTCTTCAATGAGTTCCATTATTTTTGAACCACTGTAATGCCATGATTTTAGACCATGTTTTGTGGTTTGAACTTTTAGAAGCCTGAGAGTGTGCTGGCACCTTAGATTAATCTTTGATTTACGGGTTGTCAGAAGTTCACTCAAGCTTAAGGGAGCTGCATTTGTGAGGCACTTGTGAACTTTGAGAATTGTGCCCTGTGTTCTGCAACTTTGAGATTAGATAAATTTGTTTTGCTTAATAAGTCAGTATAAGGTGTTGATTTATCTTTTTAAACATAGCAGTGCTCTTTTGTTTACTTTCTTGAGTTTGGCAGTGTTCCTTTCTCAGAGTGATGCCAAACCTGGCTACAATAATAAAAGTATGGTAATACAAACGATCTATATAGCGACAATAAATTCTTAAGCCTTGTAGTGCATTTATTTGGCTGCTTTACTTTCCTACAAAAAATGGAAGTATGCGAATCAAACTTTAACTGCCTATCTGGTGGTACTCCCAGCAACTCCATCTCATTTGTTGTTGGTATCTCTGTGGCACTGGATGTTATGGTAGTACCTTGACTGTTTCTATTCTCCACCTTTTGCCATCATGGAGGTATTTATAATTTCTGTATCAATGAATGATTCTGCTGACTCTGATTGTGACTGACTCTGACTCTGGCAAGATGAATTGAGGTACCTGAATTTCTAGATCGAGACCAGTTTCGTTTTTGAAATCTTTTTTTGGGCGAAATCCAGTCAATCAAAGCCTTGGTTTTGCTTTGGTTTTGGAATCCACAGTTTGTAACCTTAAAGACTTACTCCCGAACAGTATCTTGTTAACTCACAGTGAGATCTATTTGGAAACATCAGCAGCTTGTTACTCGCACATTGAAACAGATGTCTAGCACTGATTACTAAAACATTTGGAACAACTTGCAATCAGTTGACTATAAAACTAAACATACATGTTTTTTGTTTTTTGAATTTTTTTTTTTTTTTTTTTACCTATTCTTACTGTACTTTACATTGTGCCTGGCTTGGCAGTATCACTTCTTAGACTCGCTGCTAGAGGAGAGGCTTATCAGAAGTGGTTGTGCCTCAGATTCCAGCATCAGAAATCTGTCACTGAGGAGATCTTCAGGGAAAACTTGCTTTGACTTCTTTTATTCCTGGATAACGGCTTGAGCAGCTCTTCACCCAGACCTCTCGGCTTCAACTGAACTTTAAACTAAAAGATAGCGATTATATGTGCTCAGGAAGCACTTACTGGGATTATGAACTTCTTTTAGCATAAACTTGACGGTTGGTTCAAAACCTGCAAAGCAGCCTGACAGGCACGTTTGTAACAAACAGAGCATTATGCCTTTCCTGTGGTTTGTGTAGTCACACGTAAATGCTATGCTGACCTCATTTATCTAATATGCTCTTTAAGAGGTATTGTAATATTAATTGAAAGGTTATGTTTAAGTTCTTCCGTTTGCAAATAAAACAACGGCAACAAAGTTTCCCTTTGATATTTCACAAAAAAAAACTCTTAAGTGGCTTATGTTTCAGCCGGTTTTAAGACTGTCTTTCGACACTTTATGTTTATTGCCTCCCTAAATTCTGTTGAGTTTGCTACGCGGCAAAACTCACCAGGATATCTAGCTCTTGCAGCTTTGAAAATGCTCATTCCAGCAGGGGAGAGGGCTTGCTTTACTGATGTTTGATGATACTTTCTGCTATGTATTTCCCCTGATAGTTTCTGCTACCTGTGGTCAAACTGGAACAGATAAATCTTTTTTTGCAAGTAAACTGTCTAAAAGTTTTAACACAAAACCTTTGCAGGAACTAGAATTGGCAGCTGCAAAATGAATGTTTTCTTGAGGAATTGCTATGTACGGTTCGAAATCTGAGGTGGTCATCGATAAGCTGTCATTTGTGTTGACGGAAACTGACGGAATGGGGGCTTCAGCTTCACTGCTCAGGGAGAAATCTGTCGTCGGGGATATAGAAAAAGCAACTGCTGGCAGAAATGGGGATGGACCTACTCTGGGGGATATCGCGGTAGTAGACATGGCCCGTGAAGTTGATCTGTGGGCTGACGGTTGATAGGAAGCACCCAGGGCTTTCTTTAGTCTCGTCTGAAGGGTTTCAGCAATACCAACAACAGTTTTCATTATTTCATCCTGGTTTTTGAGTATATGCTTCTGGTTAGATTTCAGATCCCAAACAGGATTGGTTAACTCCATATATGTGATCACGTCCTCAATATTGTACCCAAGATCATCATCAAACACCCTAAAAGATTGCAACACAAAGCCTGCTATGTTGCCCAGTTTTTATTTTATAAATGGTATGATACAGTGCCAAATAAACGTGAACGGTTTTTTATCTGAAATGTTTGCTTTTTATTTTTGTTTTGAGTGGTTGCAACAAATGCATCTCGGATATATCTGTCTGTTTCATTCATCAAGGAATGTGTCATAACTTTGTCAAAAAGTTGTGGATATCCACTTGGTGGAGAAACTGATCAGTTACTATAAAAATATTTATTGATACAATCTATTGCGCCTGCAATGTGGTGATAACTATTGTGCTATCAAGCTCCAAAATGTCTATTGGCACTGTAAACCCTAACCATCTCTTCCTTGCATGAAATTTGTCTGCATTTGGATTGAAATTGGATAGTGTGCCTGGGGATGGAAGGTGCTGCTTCACAAGCATCGTCAAGGAAGTGTACAAAGTTATGGACAATGTTTGTGACAGTACTTTGCAGTACATTGATTTTGTGAAATCTAGTGGACTTGGAAACATTATTGATGCTGATGCGCCATTTGTTTTGCAAGGAAATTGAAACACAGTGAGAAGTATGAAGCTTGGGTGGACTTTGATTTGAAGAGTGAACTTGATGAATTCTCAAAGTCTGGTTGGTTTAACAGTTCCCTTGGCGATCTGTCTGTCATTGCCTGCAGTAATGCTCTAAGATGTCCGATTGTAGTGATAATAGCTATTCCAAGTTCACCATACATTCCCTTCATACCTTCATCTTCAGTACTCAACACTGAAGCTCTCTACATCATATTTCACCATTCCTTTCCTGGACATTATGATGCTACAACTGGTGAGCATTGATCATTGTAACAATAAGTACTGCAGCCCTCCATGGAAAAACGATCTATGTGATGAATTGCTTTGCTGGCTTCAAAACTGTTTTATACACATGATTAGTGTCTTGATTTGATTTGCTGGAACTTGAAACACTCATAGAAACGAAAGCAAAAAAAACAAAAGCACTCAAGCTCTTTCCTCTTCCTTTTATTATTTTATTTAATATTTATCTTTTTTTTGCTTAGAGAGATTGAGCGAAATAGCATTTGTCCATGTGTGTATGTGAAAGAGACTTCGGTTGCATTCTTTTGGGACTATTTCGTCTAATCCTAATCTGGAATAGGAATAACAGAATACACAGAATATCAATTCCCAAAAGAACAGACTTTGTGCTATTCTGAAAACAATAGCTGACGTGACAAAAATTGACGTGTTGAGACCAATGAATCGTCTTCTCTTCATCTTGATGATGAATCGTCTTCTCTTCATCTGGATCTTTAATCGTCTTCTCTTCATCTTGACGATGAATTGTCTTCTACTCTTCATCTGGATTATCCTGGTTAGCAGTGTTAAGGTCATCTTCATCATCACCTGTAATATGTTCACAATTCTTAAATATTTCAAAACATTGTGAGTGACTTTTTACTGACCAGTGCTGCAATACACAATAAACTTTCCAGATAATTCCATACAAACTTTGCGTCATTTATTGCTTGGCAGAAAGAATATATGCTTGTGCTTGTTTGAAATGTTATTTGTTGTTGTCCTCCAGTGAGACTCGACCACGCAATTATCACATGGGAGCACAAGGACTAGCTTGATCACTTCAAACTACAATCCTGGTCAAGTGTTGTGACACTTAAGTTTTTTTGGCAAAGTCCCCTTTGATTTTTTTCCCTTCCCCAAACAATGTTTTCGCATACTGCAATGCAGTTGGTTGTCTCGTTTGTATCTGTATCCCCCTTCCCTCTCTCTCCCACATACATACACAAACACACACTTTCTCAGTTGATCTCCCTCTGAGCATCCAAACAAAAGCCTGAGTGCTTCTGTATTTCCCACTTACAAAAATTGGTTTTTATAAATCTTTCGTTTCCAATAATTTATTACAAACACAAAATGCACGTGCAAAACAGTATTGATACTTTGCAACCCACAAAGCAAATTGTCACGTTTTTTTTTTCCTGTAGCTCTATCAAAATTTTTATATTATTATTCCGATAATGTGTATTATAACCCACTTTGTATGATGGAATATATCTTTGGCACCATTGCAACTGGGATGCATATACTTTGTCGTAAGGCACTTTTTCCAGCAGTGTCTCTTCCCTTGACATTTTAAAAATGTGGTAAGGGAGAGTAACTACTTAGAGAGCGCAGTCGCCCCTTTAAGGCTCCAGGCACATCCTTTAATAAGGTATGTATTTCACCAGCTGCATAGCTGCCCTCTATTACTGCAGGGAGTTCATGGTATGAGAAGGCTACACACTTGTTTCCATAATTATGTGTAGTCCTCACTACACCACCAATCTGAAATAAGAAACAATATATCAACTAACTAATCTATAATGCACAAATGAAGTCAGCGAAGTTCCCGATGAGTCATAATGGGTGTAAACACAGGCTGATGTTTGGCAAATTTTCTACTGCTAAATTTGCATGATATAGTGTATTTTTTAACGAAATATTATTGAAAGAAGAGCACCTGTTTTTCAGGAGTCCTGGATATAACTAAAGTTTTTCATGAAAAGCTTATTATAGCTGTTACATTATGCACATAGTGTATGAACATTACATTGAACTAATGATGAGAATCTGAATTCAACATATTATTACACAATATAAATACACAGTACATTTAGGTGATTTTGTGTCTATCATGTATGTGCTCCTTGACACCTAGTCACTCAATTATTCCTGCTAACCAGTAAATTGATTATCAACAAAAAGCTTGTATGAATTATCAACACTTGTGACAACTGCATGTATGTCTAGATATTTCAGTATAAATAATATTTACCTCTTGCTGTGACAGAGTAGGCAGCATTTCCTTTAACTTTCCAAGAAAACCTGTATGGGCTGGGTCAGGTGTTCTAGAGGCTGCAATTTCTGTCCTAGCAACACCAAGGGAGAGGCCACATGTGTATGGTGCAATTTTGGATTTTGTATAGTCCTACAGACAATCGATATCCTCCTCCGTACCGATGAGTGTTAAGAACTATATTTGCATGAAGAAAGAAATTAGGAAATTTATATATACTTGTACATATAGTACTGCCACCAAAAAATTTTTACATCATAGTAATAATGTATGGTCACATCAGCAGATGGAAGCCACCACAAATAAACCACAACAAATAAACCAGCAGGATTTTTTAAGCCTGACAGGAAAAACCTTTTATCTTAGGGTGGATTCTGGGTTACAGTTGAACATCTCAGAGTAGACACTATGAGGGGGCAGTCTGCGTATGGCCACCTTTACAACACCCCATGTTTGAATCATGGGGCTTGACTGAAAAACTTTAATTAGCGAGAGTGCTCGATCGCACGTCAGAATGTTAACACCCATTCCGCACACAAAAGAAGTAGGCAGTGGAATAATGACACTCGGACAAATTGCGGTTAAATGTGTGACTGGTACCTGGGAGCTCAGAAGCCAGAGGCGCAGGGATGAGCCAGCTAGTGAGGTGCTCATACCACACTAGGCGCAGGGATAAGCGAGCTAGTGAAGTGCTCGTACAACACTAGGCATGCGGGATGAGGAGCATGGATAGGGTAAGCAACCCCTAGCCTCTAAGGGGTCGCAGACTCAGATTCACCAGCAAGTGGTATAGCACTGGCAGGTGAGCACCCAAATAACACCCAAGCACAAATGATTGCCTGAGGTCTTTGGGCTAAATTAAATATGCTACTGTAGGCGAGAGACTACACTAGAGTTCAATAGCAACAGTTCAAGTTGCTGGGAGAGCTCTGGAGCTGGTGTTGTCTGAGTTCCAGATGGATTGGCCCATCGTGTGTATTGAGGCCAGGGCACTGGGGACGGTCTGGAGAACAGATAGTGGAGTGCGAATGTAGGTCATGTAACAGTTGCTTGACCAGCGTCCAAGGGTTTGGATATGCCAATGAGGTAGGCCAGCTTCAGCAGCTGTGGTTGCTGCTCTAATGCGGAAGCTGTAAGAGGAGTACTGTGAGGAAGATTTTCCTGCTTTCAGCAAGGGTGACCGCAAAGTGAAAGTTACCAGGGCATGTGTAAGGAAGCAGCCATCCTGAAGTCGATACAAGGGGCCAGATGAGGTGGGTGAGGTTGCAGCAAGGTAGTTGCGTGCGGCTTGGACAGGACAAACAGTGCTGAAAGGGGGCTTTGAGATGGTGGAAGCCTTGTCTGTAAGGGTCAGTTTTGGAGGCTTTGATGACCAGTATCAGATGACCCTCCGAACTAAAGGAGAGGTCTGAGGGAGTCTGTAGAAGGGCAGACGTTTATTGTTGTAGGCGCTGTGAAATCACTGGAGCAAAGAAAGGCAGAATGTCAGGGTGAAGGCAGAAAACAGCATGGGTTTATCCTAGGACGATATAGTGGGATCAGAAACGAGCTGGTTCTTGAGGTGGCAAAGAATGACCACTGACAGGCAACCTGATGTGTGTGGTTTCTGAGTGTTCTCTTTATTCCTCTCAGGAGTTGAAGTTGGGGTGCAACAATGAATGGGTCTTCGAAGCCATTCCCTATGTGATAGAACCGATTTGCCGCCAGGTAGAGTTTGATAGACTTGTAGGCCAGGGTAGAGGTGAGGGATGTAGAAAAGAGGTGGAGAAGGTCCTCGGTTGCCGGGAGGGGTAGGCATTTTCGAGTGGTACAAAAATAGATGAAACGAGATATGGCAGTGTTGTACACGTACCGTGTGGAAGGGGCTTTGGCCTGAGACTGAAGGAATGCTAACTGGACCGCCAAGGGGTTGTGGCCTCTGCTGGGGTGGAGGTTGGCTGGAAGTTGGCAGCTGGAGCCAGAGTGCAAAAATGTGCAAGATTCTGGTGATAGAATCAGCAATTGAGTTATTGATTCTGGGTATGTGGACAACATTGATAGTGTAGTGGTGGGTGGTGGATGTTCAACAGCTAACAGACAGATAAATACTATTCAACCCAGGAGACCGGACAAACGCCATCATCCCTGAAAGGTTCCAAAATAAACGGGCTAGGTGCACCACCCTGTGAAGTCGTAGTTAAAGTTGACCTTAGCAAGGATCCTTTGCAGTCCTTAATCCTGAAGACTTGATTTGCCAAAAGGCAACCTATATCCGAAGCACGATTCTTGGTGAAAAAAATCAACAGCTAAGAAAACGGCATCCCTTACTAAAATATACTTATTAACCACAGGAAGGTGGGCGCTACTCCTTGTAGAACACCTAAGAAAACTTAAGAGCTTGGTAAACTTAATGAAAAACAAGGGTACCGCCTGCGAGGGGTAGGATTGCCCTACCGGCCTGTTCCTCTTGAATGAATTTAAAATACTCTTTGACCCAAGGATGCACCACGGTTAGAATCGTGCAGGCAGCCAGTATGGTTAATAATAGCCCTTAGTTTCCCTAACAAAGTCCACTGATCCCGCAGCTAAACGGGCTGGACAATTGCAATTAACTTTAGAGCACAATTGAGTGTGTACGATAGTTCTGCCCGACTTGTCCTTATAACAAATTTGGCAACATTGTCTGAAGTGCATGAAGAAATACATTTTGGAGGTGATAAAGAAAATAGGAAATCTGATAGCTGCTTTTCAAGGGTGGACTTCTCCTGCTGGTAGGGCTTGGTCTTAGATGCATCACAAAATTCCTGGAAACACCTGGATATTGCTGTATGGTCCACAAGCGTAATTGGTGCACCAGTTTGACGAAGACATGATCAGGAACCAGAAGCCTAACAAGTTTATGTTCTCAGATGACCCGGACGGCCAATAATCCCTGGAAACATACTTTTTTCCATCTTGGAGTAGGATCGTGCCCCAAGAGTGTGAAGAGGCATCAGAAAATAGAGAGACTGTTACATGATGCTCGGAATGCCAAGGCTAGCAATCCACCCGTCCTGAAAACGCCAGTATAAAATTTCTTCTTGAAGGCCTCCATCAATGGAAACATGTGGTCTCAAGGAACAACAGAGTTATTCCTTAAATATTGCCTTAAATGTCTCCTGGATGTATAATTTGCATCCCGGGATTGCTAAGCTAAAGGAAATCACCTTCCCCAAAAATCTCTGAAGCGTTTTAATGCCGACAATGGGAGGACAAAATTTCTTTCCTCAGGGTACTAAACTTGGACCTTTTATCACCTGGTAGGAGGAAGGCTTGGCTGGCGAAAAAGCTGACCCACATTATGATTGTCTATGTACTGTTACACAGGAACCCCAAGAGAGCATGCCGCACCTGTGACAGCGAGACCTAAATTGTGATATATATAGGCGCTTGCTTTCCAACCAAATGGAAGGGTACAAAATACGAAATAAACACCCTCCCATTCAACACCAAAGTAGGTTGGTGACAAGGAATGCAGAAGCACGTGTTGATAACAACTCTTATCGTCAAAAGACGCTTGATAGTGTCCAGGGAGTACGTAACTGGGCAGGTCCGGAAGGTGGTCAAGCTTAATGGGAAGATCCCTTATCCACAGGTTCAAAAACCGCTTATCATGGCAAAACTGGGGCTTCAAAGGCTCCACGGTGAGGGGGAGGACCAAATGGGGAGGGGCCACTTCATCAACTTTGCCCAAACCGTAAGTACCCCAGCGGACACCCATTCGACAATAGTATCCGAAATAGAACCCCAAAATTGTTGGCAAGTCTTGGGAGTTACTAAGTCTAATAGAGGGTGGCATGGCAAGTTCTACAAATCCATTCAGAATTGTTCACATTAAGATCTGATGCATTAAGATCTGAGTTGAATGAATGTTCATGACATAATTACACCAGCTTTGTACCAAAGTTGATCACAGCAAGTACACACATACTCAGGTCCACATTTATTATTTTCGTGAAATTGTTTAATAAGACCCTCAATGGTTTTAAATTTGTTTACTCTTTGTTTTTGCTTCATCTGATTTTCTTTTAGTCTCACTAGTTGTGGATTTTTTTTTTTTTTTTTTTTTGCCTTTTTTTTTGGCTTGTCTCTTCCTTTAACAAGATCTGGGTCCTTTTCCTTTTCTCTTTTTCTGGCCTGTCTGTCTTTTTCTTTCACATGATCTAGGTTTTCTTCTCTGTATATTTTCTTAGCTTCATTTTCTTTTTGTTTTATTTGGGATTACTTTTTCTGTTTTATGTGCATTCTCATTAGTTTCTCTTTAGCAAGGTATTGTTGATCCATTCTTTGCTTTCTTTCATAATCTCTCAAATATGCTTTTCGTTCCTCAAGAGCTGAAAGAGTCACAATCTTTGTTGTTTGAGCAACTAACTGCACAAACATAACAACATAACAATGTGATTTTGATTTATATTATTTTGTACTGCACTATTTACAGCATCATGACTGCAATCCTGGCTTCGTACACAATTATTTGTCACCAGTGGAACAGTAGAAACATAGTGAACCTAAAAGATGATTCTTTGGAAGTTTCTGGGTTGAACTAGAGTGCTTTCTGCAGAAATTTGAGCAGATTCTATGATTCTATGATGTTAAATGAATATTGTCTCACTAACTATAAAAGCAAAACAAAATTTTAAACAAAAACCATGTGAACCCTATCGACCAACAAGAATGGGTGAGCTTTCAGCGGCAAGGCTGCTTTGATTTTATGAACGTTTTGCGGATGAGAAAGATACAACAGATTGCGCCTAAACCAATATTTTGAAGCCTATCCCATATAGACCCTTTATATACTCATGCTTACAACTAATATTATTGATTGAATCTGTTTATTACTTCAGTGGAAAACCACATAAGCTTGGCATATATGTCAATGCTCCTGATGTGCCCAGGGCTGCAACCCGTTCAGCAACACTGATCCTCTGTGCCAGTGTATCTGGGTTCAGGAATCTCTCAATGAGGTGCAGTGCCTCTACAGGTGCAGTGCCTCTACAAGTCCACTGCAAGACTGCATCTAAACTGGCCTTTTCAGTCATTTCCACATTGGCAAGCATGGATTCGGCCACTCAAACAACAAAGTTGCCTGCCTTGAAAAATTTCTGCAAGAAAGGAAAACCAATATTTTGTTGACTTGTCACACAAATACAATTAGAACTTTTATTTTCTTTTATCCCTTCCCCAAACAACATTTTTGCATACTGAAATGTAGTTGGTTGTCTCGTTTGGATCTCTTATCCTCCCTTTCCTCTCTCTCCCTCATACATACACAAACACACTTTTTCAGTCAATCTCCCTCTGAGCATCCATGCGAAACCCTGAGTGCTTCTGTATTCTCCGCTTAACATTATCGGTTTATATAAATCTTTCATTTCCAATAACTTATTAGAAACAAAAACAGCAAAACACAGTACCGATACTTCAAATTCCACAAAGCAAGTCGTCAAATGGATCTTGGCTCATAAGTAGACACTGCCAGAGTATAGGGCACTTAAGTAATGTTTCTCGTAAATATAAGGTTGTTGAGGGTATGTAATGTCGAAGGAGGGGCAGTAGTCTATTTACGTGGATTGGTGTTGGCAGCTTGAGGCCTGGCATCGGAAGGCGTTAGAGTGGGGGAGGGTTTGACACCCTGAAATCTTTGGGCACGAAATTTGCACTTATTTGCAGGGTGAATGGTGCCACACTTATGGCACTCATGTTTGTAAGTGGAACGAGCAAGCAGTACCCATATGAAATTTCCAACAAGAGCCCTTTGGGAGTGGGACATTGGAAGGGGAAGGCTTGGTAAAAGTGGGCTTTGTTGTACTCTGGGAAAAATGCTGTGCCCATATCCACAGTTCCCAGTGAGGGGCTCCCCAAGGCATGCTGGCTGGATTTTGCTGCCGCATGTAACTGGAAGTTGGTGTCGTGAAACTTCCAGTCACCGGACCGAGATGCCAGGTCTCGAACTACTTCACTATACTTCATGAGGGCAGGACATGAAACGCATTTGTTCACTCGTCAATAGTGGTGATGGCCTTAGCCTTGCGGGTGGGTTCCAAACAGGGAGGTGTTGCATTGCCTTTGGTATCTGAGATGATTATGCAGTATTTGTTGTCAGTTGGAGTGGAATGCAACAATTGGCCAAATTCAAAATATTCATTAGACCAAATTCTGGTCTTAATTTTGGTATCAAGGGGCACACTCATTGAATTGAAAGTGCTGGGAGGCCTACTCTGGTTGGGACACACCTAATGGACCCTTACCTAATAGGGCCTGCAGAGCTGATGCCACAGACCTCTGTACTGCAGCGTCGACTCCACCAACATGCCTGGTAGCTACCAAAAGTGTAGGAATAAAAGCATCTGAAACTGGGGGTGCTGGTGCTGGAATAGGTCCAGGCAGTACAGGAGCAGGATGTAGTGCAGCAGGTAAAGCCATCGCCAGGGTGGCTGCCACAACCCATGACAGCTCTGCTGCAATGTATTGAGCCAACTCAGGGGCAAGTCCAGGAGGTTGAGCTATACTGTTATTTGCAACGACCACCAGCTGGTTGGTTAAGTTGCTTACAGGTGTCAGTTGTTCAACAGGAGCCTTTGGAGGTTCACCGGGCTGACGCGAAGAGGGGCGTCTTGGTTTTGAACTATGCCTGGGAAGCTGCTCGGGGTGTTGCCGCTTACGAGTGGAAGGCATCCTATAAAACAACTAAATGTGTGGTGGCCGGGGGCTGCCGCTCCAAAGTGAACAACCAATGGAAGACAACACAACAAAAAACAAGAGAACCAGTAAACACTTGGGACAAGGACATACAACAGTGAGGTGCCAATATTGGCATCAACATATAATCACAATACATCATGAGCGCAACAGGGTAAGCAGGGCAGACCATACAACACAAGTCGCCACAAAAATTGCAATACCCCATGTGTTGGAAATAAATGAAAATGGTGAAGGAAACCTGTGGTTGGCTCTGGAACACACACGAGGCCCCCAGCCAAGTTAAACTTGGAAGCAAACCCGTGGCCCGCATTACAAGAACACAAGGCCCTCGTAGCCCATATACAAGACCTGGTGAAGGGAACCTGTGGTTAGCACTCTGCAACACACAAGGCCCTCCTAGCCCAAGGGGCATATTGAACACAGATGGTGATCAAGCCCTGACCACATATGGCATGTAAACAAATAACACGAATGAGAG
Organism: Plumapathes pennacea; assembly: GCA_964036295.1. Taxonomy (NCBI): domain Eukaryota; kingdom Metazoa; phylum Cnidaria; class Anthozoa; order Antipatharia; family Myriopathidae; genus Plumapathes; species Plumapathes pennacea. The sequence continues at coordinate 22,807,013 of OZ038463.1, read as the reverse complement.
GACAAGCGATCAATTAGAATGCAAAATTGACAAAATCCATGCAGTTTTAGAATTATTTAATACTGGTAAAATAAGAACATTGAAAGAATAGGGGACAAAGCAAGAGCAAATTTTGCAGCGAACTTGAGAAATTCGAGAATTTGCAAAGGAGAGGTGTTATAATTGGGTGGCCATCTGAAGCAAACACAGGGCCTGTAAAATTGCCCCTCGATAACTAGGGTATAAAAAGTACTGGCTAGAAGCGTTCAAGTGTACCCCATTGGCCAACAGGCATGGTTGGGAAAGGGAACAGATGTACCTGTGCTCCCACGTGAAAGCCCAGGGATAGGCACTGACGACAACTGATAAGTACCGATTGAGAATGGTTGCCTTCGCATTAAAGTCGTGGGCCGGAGGATCAGTCTTTTGGTTCCGGCGGGGATTGACTTGGCAAACAACCACAACCTGAATAGAAAATGTAGCGCGAAGGTATATGATCAATTCATCAATCGCAGATCCAATTACCTCTGGTTTGCTGGTGCTGAGGTTGTTCATTCCGAGCTCCAGAATCAAAATATCGGGTGCAAAGCTCTTAATGATATGGAGGTCCCAAGATTGAACATCATAAACTTTCTGGCTGCCGACACCATGCAAGGAAACACTGGCAGAATTAATTAGATCAAAATGGTCGTGAGCTCTCGGGTCGAAATCTGCGGCAAGATCCTGCTTAAGATGCCTCACAATGGAATGGCCTAATATAAGCACTTTAGGAAAATTACCATTCATTATGCATTATACACAAGAATAGTGTTTACCTTGACTATGCTTCAATGATTTGGTATGTTGCCAGCGAAGCGAAAGGACTGACAAAGACAAACTTGTGTTATGCCAATTACCCATAGGGTAGCAATAATTGACTCCCCCAACATGTGCCTCGCATGTGTTAAGCTCGTGACTCTTAAGTAATATAATTAATAATGAATGTGTCAGACAATATCTTTATTGGTAAACCAATAACCCCTTCTCCTGATTAGTGCGAAACAACCAAAGCCTTATCTGGATGAGATATTACACGTTCCTCAGGCACAAGAATACTGTTAATATTGTTTCTACAACTGGGACCCCAAGATCACAACCCTGCCCAGGCTGTACCAGACATCCTTTGTTGCTTTCAAGACTTTCGCATTTTTTTTACGTTGTAGGACCTCCCTAAAAATCACCCAGGTAAGCGGACCTTCCCAGAGTTAAATTGGTGGAGAGTTAAAGCCTGGTTGCCTTGACCATGGCTGGTCGACTTTCTGTTTCATCTGTGGGTCCTTAAAGAATGTACACGAGTGTGTCATGTTGCATCTTTAAACCAAGGAGTTGTGTTAGGCGGACTGTCATATACATCACACATTAGGTATGCATTTAATAATATTGTGTTGTACTATGTTTACACCAGAGCGAACATATCCCAAATGTAGATATGTTAAATATTAAATGATAAAATTTTACAATAGTATCTATTTATTTCTATTTATAACTGGAAAATATTACCAAAGTGCAAAGTTATTTAGAAATCAAGTAATGTCGAAACTATATAAACATTCCCATATAACAGCTACAAAAATAATAGTGTGAAAACAAACTGGGGGTAAAATCATTTCAAAGTTTTGTCCATTATCCATTAAGGCAACGGTGCATACAAAAAGATTGCTAGTATGTGACTGCTTGTATGTGTACTACTACTACTGTTCACCACTGTACTATATGTAACGGCAGCAGGCGACTATCGAGAGTAATCAGGATTTGTTGTGGCTGACGCGGGGATAATTTACATAAGAAGCGAAAGATGAACGAGTGAAGGCGAGGGAAGGCTCAAATGGGGTTTATTCCGTGCCAACACAATGATTCGGATTCGTACTTCGTAAGTAAGGATTACAACGTATAACTAATAAAACTACTACTAAATACTACAAATAGGAAAACTAGTTAGGCTAAGACAAGCGATCCATTCAAAGCAATGTAATCATGTAACGCTAACAACGTGATATAAAATAACATGTGGTATCATGCAATGAAGTAACAAAGGATAAACTGAGCATAATTAGCATGTAAAAGGGGGCTAAATAGCAACACTAAAGAAATAATAACAATATAAGGCAAAAGCGATACTAAATTCCAAGTAAACAAGGTACTTGAATAACTAATAACAAAGTTCGTGACTCTGTGTGCTAGCCATACAAAAAGGGTAACAAAACGATAGCTAAATCACTTAAAAGGCACTGATTACCAAACTACAATAAAAATGGTAAGAAAACAAGCAAGGGTACTTACATATCTAACCCACGCAGTAAAACCTCTGAGCAAGGATAACTTGATAATAAAACGATCTGCTTACTACGGAGTCCAGACTACAACTAACTAAATGATACAACGGTACGTGCAGATATCGGAAGACAAAATAAAGATCTATTGATTACAGAACCCATAAAGTATCATAGGCATTTCCTTAGTGTCTCCAACTAAAACAAAGGAGAATCTTTACACTAATCAAAGGGACAAAGAATAATTGATGATGCAATACAAAATGAATCTGAGCTTGGTTGCGTGACAAGAAACAAGCTGAAACTAAACCTATTTATAATCACGTGACAATCATAACACTATAGTTTTATTTCATTTGGCACACTTTTAGATCTAAGGTTGTTTGCTATCAGAATGTATTTTTTCATGATCAAAAGCAGGTGTGTTCGTAACAAGACTCGATTATATTCATCAGATTCAAGTGTTTATAACTGTGTTTGTAACAAAACCTGAAAGGTGCTGTGTTGGTATGCACACCAGGCTCGGAGGTGCACATGCCATAGTTCTTTTATATCACTTTTATGCCCTCTCTGTGCCTTCACTTTGAATGCAGTCTACTTTGTCAGGGTTGCTGTGGAGTCTTGATTGGAGATGTTTGGTTGTTACTGCTGCCCCAGCAATTTCATTTTGGCATACATACATTATCTTGGCTATTTTTGCTTCCGACCAGTGTCTCTGAAAAATCTGACACAATGCCCAAGAATGTATTTTCAAATGGCAGAATGATCTCTGACAAGCTGGCCAGCTTTGACTTGTCTTCCAGAGGTTCTGTCAGGGAGGCCTTATGGTTTACCTTGGGTGGTTGGCCTTCATCTATCTCTGTGCCTTCTTGTTGGTCTTCTGTTGTTTCCTTCCCATCTTTTGTGAAGGAAGAGCTCTTCAAGGAGTCTGGCTACTGTGTTGTGCTCTTCTGATGCTGCTTTCATATTGTTGGTGAGATTGTACCATCTGTCAGCTGTACTTCGACTATGTCCCATCTTGCTTGTCAAGCGAGCTTAAACCCCTTGTGTTGTTAACCGCAAAGTTCGTTTAGGGCATGGTGCATACAACGATTGGTGTATGGCAGTCCAGTTTAGTTAAGGAACATTGCATCTGTGTTAAAATTACAATTGCGTGCCAAGAGTAAACGAAAATGATTGATGTACTTTAAGATTATCCACCTAAGTTGGCTTAGAAGTTTAAAGTCAGCTCATGTTTATGTAAACAATGACCTACCTTCAGACCCAAAATTATTGCTCAATGCGCATGCGCACAAGCTTAAGATTACACACTGTTTCAGCTTCTATTTTGGGGCACTCAGTATGTTTACTCGTGAGCAACTGAAGATTTGTGCATTTAACTCTTTCAGGACTGTGCAGCCTATATTGCTCGTGGCGAAGCCGACGAGCTTAGGATTGGAAAGCGTGTCTTCATCATCGTCATATTTTTATTTTTATTATTTTTATTTTTATTTTTTTTCTGGGTTACGAATCAGCACACGGTGATTGGTTCATATTTTCACGTGATTTATGATGACGTTTTGTCATCACATGACTTGCCGGGCGAGCAGTTTCGCCATTTTGAAGGAGATATGTGGGCGATGGAATTGTGCGTTGCTTGCCTTGGTTGGCTCTGTGGATTCTTTTATGGACCGCTCATCCTACTTACAAACGAATACGCCGGCTGCGGTAGACCCACACTAAATTTCATTGAGCGGTTTTGGCTTGGGTCGGTCCGTTCAGCCTCGAAAGCTTTGACAGAAGCCGCAAATGAAGCAGTGAATATATCAGTGAACATATCAAAGAACATATTAATGTTCTTATCAATGAACTGCATAGCTATGCACAACTGTACAGAAATGTACGAAGATCCTGACGTCCAGAACGTTGAGAACTTGAAGGAACAAGCTGAACGAAGGGGTTCCAAATGCAAAGATCAGAACCCGAATGATATTAACGGCGAAGCAACTTTGATTCTTGGCCATCGCTTGATAGTGTATATGGAACTGTTTAGTATGAAGGTGAACTTAAAGGTACTTTGTATTCTTTTACTTTGTATTATTCTTGCTGATACAAGTAAAGCGTCAGAAAATCTGACTTTTCTTTGGAATCAACGTTTCACTCTTGTGCATTTGTGTTGTTGTTGCGACATTTTGGCTCAGTGCCATGAAGATCAAACAGGCAGCAGATAACGTGGCGTTATTATTTGAAAATTGGAACATGATTGAAGAAGAAGTGGTCGTTGGTAGATCTCGCTTTGAGCAGTTCTATTGTATTCCCAGTAATGTTTATGTGAAAGAAAATCGAACTCGTCCAAGACGAAGTCGTGAGCCAAGCCGAGTGCCTTTGAATGAACTTTCGCGCGTTCTGAACAAGGACAGGAAAAGCAGGCGACTATTACGAGAATACATTTCAAATAATGTCCCAAAGTCGTCAAAAGTTCATGATTATACCAGAGCTTACGTACTTCACAATGCTAATGCATTCCGTGAACGTGCGCGTAAACAACATGGAAACAATAGAAAGCCACAGAAATGCAAAGAGAAAATTAGGATCAATAAACCATCACTGCGAGAAAGCTATAAGTTCAAAAAGAAGTTTGTCAAAAGTAAACGAGGTGCTAAGGTACGTTTGTATTTTAGAATGACTTCAAGGACAAGCATTTCGAGACCAGCTGTGTTCAGAGATAGAAATCACAAAATCAATTACTACGCGTTTTCTCTGTCGAGGGATATAGAAAAAAATCCCGGTCCTTCAGTTGTCGATCCAAACAAAACGATCATTGCACCGTACAGTCAAGGTAATGCTGCAATATTTGGAGATAATGCTGGACGACAATGTGTAGCTATGTCTCTAGCAGCTGTCATATTTTATTTCTTTATCAGAGGATTTGAGCGAAATTATGAATGCTGGGAACAATCTGTATTCCACTCTTTCGCAATTATCTAAGGACTATTTTTTGCTGCTGACAGATCTACCTGGAATGGTCACAATATATGAAACTCAGTATGAGCTGCAATACAGTGAAAGTTACGTGGGTAATTTGTTTGGAACTTGCTTTCCCATCGAAGGCTTTGCTTACTGTACAACACTGACTGGGGCTTTTAATTTATTGCTCAGACAGGATTTCAGCTGCTTTATTCTGACAATAGGCTGTAGTACTGTAGCTGTATTTTGTTTGGCAGGTGGCAGGTTCAAAGTATTTGATTCTCATAGTAGAGATAGTTTTGGCATGGAACATCCTGAAGGAAAATGTGTATTAATTGAACTTCGTTCAGTTGGCAATTTATTGGAATATTTCCAGACTTTATATGTACACTTGCCTGCCATTACATTTGAAATTAAAGGAGTAAACATTTGTCTAACAGAAGACAGACACAACAGGCACAGATGTGAAGAACCTACAACTGTTCAGCAAAGAAGTAAAGCAATTATTTGCAAATGTAAGCAGTGCTGTGCAATTTCTTTCTATAGCATTTGTTTCTCTGTAAATAAATCTTGCAGCTATTGGAATTCTGATACATTAAGTGCTGTAATTGAAAAAGGTAACACATTTTACAGGAAAATGAATGTTGACAAACACCTTGTGATAAGTGATTTACCAAATAAACTAGAGATATGTGCAGGAACTGATGTTAATGTTGTCTTTACTGCTAAAAGACAAGGAGTTCTGTCTAAGGACAAAAGTTTAAGCAAGCAGAATCTTCATGAACTTATTACACAAAACAATAGGAATAATACTGGCTTTCTGTTGCCAGCTGACAAAATAACATGTGTATAATTTATTGTTTCTTGATACAGTGTCTGATGAATAAATACAGACTGTACTGTGCTTGCACACCTCTATGGTTCTATCATTTCCATGCAGAAACTCTTGCATGAGGCAGAGTTCACTTCTTACATTCCTCACCTTCAATTTTATTTTTGTTACAAAGCACGAATACTCGAAAGCCTAATAAAAGAAACTCATTCAGTAAAAAGAAAACAGATTATTATTGGAGCAAAGGCTGGATTAATCGTGGCCTCTGATTAGAAATAAGTGCTCGAAGTCAAACTGTCAAAATCAGCTGTGCATAAATACAGTAAGTGTCGCAAGTCACTCTTCTCTTGCTGGCTGACCTATCACCCCTAAGCTCAAAATGCATCTCTTAAAATGAGTCTCTTAAACTTGAAGCAAATGTATGAGTGTTCCATGAACATTTATAATTTTATCAGGTTTCCTTTGAGCAAGGTCTCAAAAACCAAGTTCTCTATGCTGTATAATATTTTTCTGGTGAGACTGAAACCCGATGGGGTACTCCGCTATATCAGCCACATTAGGTATGTGCCATATACATTTTTAAAGTTAGGTTATAGAAAATCAGATATCTTGGTCTGAAATAGGCTGAGCGTTTTCAGGACTGGGCAGCACACCCACCCAAAATTATGATGAGTACCCCCCTCCTGGGAGTCTCGCTCTTGTCCCTACTTTTAATGTTAGTTTATTCTCGTCTCGACCCAACTCACGGCACGAGCTCACTGACAATGTCAGTCTTGTTTATCACTTGTGACGGATGCGGTCGTTAGCATACTACAAAACTGCCATTGATTAGAAACATTTAAAATTTGTTGTAGCGTCACCAGGAAATTATCCAGTCACTGACCAAATTTAAATAGATCAGAGCAGTGATTGGTCAGTTTTGGCAGTTGAAAAGCACATCACCATGGACTGTGTGATGCTGCAAAATGGCCTTGAATGCAAAGCGACTACTGCCATGTTTAGACTGGAGCGTTTTACTGAGGTAGCAGAGTTTACTTGGGTAAACGTTTTGTGTGTGAACATCTTATACCGACATAAATGTCGCTGAAGACAATAGAAATTTGACCAAGGTGAAAGGCGAATTGACCCTGTGATAAGGCATGGTTTAGGTTAGGTGACAATTATTTCAGCTATTCAGCTTGTGGTGGCATAATATTACACTTCTTATGGTGTGCAGTTGACTACGTTGCTGGGAATTTGATGAATTCAATTCTTTTGGCAATTGCCTTAAAAATTATGTTTTATTAGCATAGCTTTGCATCTTCCAGTGCTGAATTGCAGGCCTGTCAACCTGTATGTGTGCCGGTTGCTAATCACAACAATGCCACAGCGACTCTCTTGTTTACTGGAAGAGATTGATGCAATCTAGTGTCCTCAAATTGGTAGCTAGCACTCGTACAATGTACTCAAATGTACATCTAAATATCCTGAAGTTTTTTTTCACAAATCTTCAACGATAGCTTCTTGTAAGAGATTTTTAAACCAGAATTAGTTTCTCTGCCATGACCATGCACATCTAGTGCACTGTCTGTTTTTAAAGGAAACTCAAGGAAAATCAACTGCCTTTGCCTTGATCTACTAAGGTGCTGCAAAAGTTACTGCCATTGAAATCTTGAGGCTTGTGTTTGCTGCTCAAGAACAAGAAAATGAAACATGACTACAAGAACCACAGCTTCTCTTTTAAACGCAAACATTTCCCACATATTTGTAATTTGAGCCCAGCCTATTTGTTCATGATTGATGACAAGTGTACTGCAGTTATTGAGTAATTATAAACACTATGAATGTACCTAGGTTAAGTAACCTGACCTCATTACATTTCGATTTTGGTAAATGCTAAAGTGTAAGAACAACAAGACAATCGTCTGGCAAACAAAGTATGTTTACGTTTGCAAAATAATACTGTTTTTGATTCATTCGAAGGCTTGGCCATGTTCTCAAGAACATGTTTTGAAAGTAAATTGTTGGGCAATATTGGCCTCTTCTGGTGTCATGTTGAACCATTTCTTCCTCAATGCTTTTTCCTTGTATATGAACTTTTTCCACCAATCCAACTGCTGCCTAGTCATTCTGGAATTGGTGTGGTCAACGTTGGAGTCAATCTCTGTCACAGCCGTAGTATTATTGCCACCCAAGCCTGGAGCAATGAGCTTAGGAACACCTTTTGGCAGGTTCTTTGGAATGATAATGGCCTTGTTTGGTAGCCACAGTGTATCATCTGCCAAGTTTTTATACTACATCTTTGCGGTGTTGTCTGATGCAAGAAAGTATTTAAATGCATGTGGGTACACATGGCTTTTTACTGATGCAATGTGTGGCTTTAACCACCCGGTGATGTCAAATACTTGCTCCATTTCTTTGCTTTCTGGAGCTGGTACCAATGAAGATTCAACCAGTGCAGGCAGTTCTGGAACTGTCATCACAATTCTTTTTAACAGATTCAATGCGATCCTGCTAAAAAACTATTGAAATATACAAAATATAACGAAGGTTAAATGAAAAAATACTTGGAATAATTTACACATATATACATAAAGTGATTAAATATCTGAAGCTGAGTCTGAGCTGTAATTGTAAGTTTTAGCATGGAAGCTATATTGCAACCTGTGTTAGAATCAGTCTCTTCAGGTAGTTTTCTAATTTTGGTACATTATTTGGCACTTGAAGAAAGAAACACATACTTCACCTGGTCCACATCCTCGTGTGTGTCCCACTATTAGGTATGATATTTGAATCTGTAAAGTTTTAATTGAAAATTACCTTTTAATTTCACTTTCTAAAATAGTAGACGTTTCCCTTCATACCCAGAAAAACCATGCTTGTATTTTATCATCTTTCCTTACATCCCTTTATATTTACCTCTTTGAACACTTGCTTCTTGACTAAATAAGACGCAAATGCCATTATGTACTTGTTGTTGCACTCCCGGTAGGAATTGTCCATTTAGAGAATACTATTGGTGGCAGACTTCCATTCTGAAACGATAATTCATAGGTAGAAAACTCCAAATATATTTGATTATCTTACTCGGGAATGATATTTATTCTGTATATTCCACCCAATTTAAATAATCCTTATATACGCTTGGGTTGATATGTCCTAATTAACTCTACCAACCTATCCAAGGGCTAGCGCCAGTGTTATTTTATTCCCATGCTACGGCAGGTGAAAGAATCGCAGCTTACCTTTGCTAGATGAAGGAATATTTTGAGAAGAACATTGAGCGTCAGGTTAGAGTCATGCTTCCACCTCAACAGATCTACGTAACTGTCGCATTCCCGGTGCAGCAGACACGTGGTGTTGTGCACCAGAGTTCGTCAGGTTAACCACCTTGAAGTACGAGGTGGACAGCAAGATTTAAATTCCTTTACTTACAATCAGGCTGAGCCAACCATACAACACATGGGGTAAAAACTAGAAATGAACACAAAATTACCGAAGTTAAGGAGCGGTAAAAGTACAAACTTGATCAACTTTTAAAATGAACAAAAAGGGAACAAAAGAAAAAGTAGAAGTGTTCGGGTGTAACTTACATCTGATCTTGACTCCAGGGCTTTACAAATATACTCCGAAAACTCCTTAGACTTCTAGACTCCTTTTGCTCCGATGTTAACTCCAAGACTGAGAACGTGCTACTGACACGTTGGCAAACTAAATTCCTAACTTATGACTAAAAAAAAAGGGTGTAAACTAAAGTGCGGCAAGCTACAATAGACGATCATTGATTCAAACAAATCAGGAAATGAGCATAACAAACAATGAGTCTTTCAGTTCTCTTAAAGTGAACAGTTCCTGTGCGGTAAACGTGACAGTAACTAAGCCACAGCTTATGTCCATGGGATATAGCCCCAGTGATGTGGCTTTGTAGCCAATGCGAGAGTTCTGGTTTCTGATGAAATTTGACAATTTCTGTAAACTCCACCCTTTTTTTCATCACAAGGTTCTTATAATGTCATTCACTTTCAGTTAAAAGTACTTTAAAATTGCTACATCATTCAGTTGTAATTAAAATTGAAACACATCAATTGAATATTAAATGTATGCTGTATTTGTAATCGTGTGAAAGGGCTATTGCTATTGTTGATGTCACTATTTGGTAAGCGAACCAGCCTAGTCTGTTATTTAGTGCATGGAATTTGTAAACTGCTGGCCACACAACAGCGGTTTTTCCTTATGTTTCTTTTCCACCTAAAAAGAAGCAAAATATAAATATATAAATTCAATGGGCAGTGAGTAAGCATTGGATTGTGTTGGAACCGAGACCTTAATAGTCTACCCTGAAAAAAAGAAAACAAACACGAACAAAAACAAAATAATTACCTTTCAGGCTGTTGAGTCCTCTTTTTTGATTTCGTGAGAGCTGGATTAGTCCCGTTTTCCTTCTCTGCGGCAACGAAGTGGTCTGTGTCCCGCCTACTGTGGAATCGCTCAACGTGACTGTTTACTCCGAAGTTGATATGCTGGCTTGTGAAACCAAGGAATTCTTCGGAATCTGAGTCTTGGAAAATTTCTGGAATAGAGATATTGCTTTCTTCGCCTGTAAACTTGAAAGGATCACTTGCCAAAGTTGCTTGCACAAGCCATACGAAGACAATGAGCAGTTTTCTCTCTTAAAAATAAAATTGCGTGTCTCGGTGGTGTGTGACATGAATAATCAATGAAGGTTGAAAGCACTTCAATTCAAAAGCCATTGTCTAATGAAGCTCCATATGCTTGATTAAGTTTAGAAAAGTGATAATACCATCGTGATTGGTTCATAACAGAGAAAGTCTTTAGAGCACTTTAGAAGTCACTGCTGCACTAGTCATTTCAAAGGTCATCATATGGTGTTTTATTGGCAATGGATTAGCGCTTCCAATATCCTTTGTTTAGCTGACTACCGGTGAAACAAAGATTTAGCCATTTCAAAGGTATTGCAAATAAACTATTACTGAATTTATTGGTGACGCTATTTGCATTGTGGAAGTAAAAGAAATACAAGCAAACAAACAAGCTATCCCATCCGGATTGAAAGTCTGCCAGCGGCTTTGTTTGAATCTGGCAGTAAAGGATGAATGTATGTGTTTCCACAATTCTAAAGCGAAAAAATGGCAACGCAAATGCAGCTTTCAGATGATGCAGACAAAGCTTTTAAGAATGGTTCCATGAAACGTTGGTTTAATGCCACCCCTTTTCAGATTTGGTAATTAGGTCTTATTTTAGGAATGCATAAAGAAGCGTGCACTTTTGTTATTAGTTCAATCATTCTGCACCTCTTGTTTTCGTTTCAGTTTAAGTGACCTTTTGTTTGGGAAAGATTTGCAGATTGGTGGGAGGGCACTCACTGATTGCAAATTGTCGAAACAAAAAAAGCTATGCTTGGAAGGATTAAATACGATCTCTTATAATTGAGCAATTTAGAAAAGTGGATACTGTGAGACATTTGAAAATGTGGTGTTGTACCATCTTAAAGCCTGATACGAATAAGCAACAAGAGAGCGTCACAGGGTCCATGGATCATTCGTCCATTCAATTTTCTGTTCAAAAAACATTGAAAATCGATGTCAATTTTTGATTTTCATTACTGTTGCAAAAAAATAGAAAATACCAGATCATAAACATTTCAATTTTATTCATTTTAGCAGAAAACCGAAACAGAATACACGTGGTATTTATGTTAATGTTGCTCCTCGCAGCTTCTACCTAACCCCTTGTATTTAATCAACGAAACGGTACACGCATTTGTGGCACATAATTGGGGGAATGGGCCCAACAGATAGCGGCGAAGCCCGGCGTGACGACTCCCATTTGTGCAAAACTTAGCAGCAATAACAACATGACCTTTTAAAGCCTCACTCATCTCCCCAGCACTCCGCGTGCTGGATCGGACAAGGGTATTGGCAGGTCGAACGCAAAGACATAGCTGTGACATTAGCAGCATGCTAACCAGCCAAATACGCTTGGGAAAGTCGCCAGACAGACTAAACCGCCAACCGAAGGGGAATCCCCATTTTATTACAATGATAACAACTCTAATTACAATCCACTAAATCCAACAACAACCCAATTACTAGGGAGGGTGGGAGGGAAAAAAGTTTGTACTGCAATAATCTATTCAGCAGCAAGGCTTGCACAATATGAACTATAACATGATTACTGGCTTTTATATTTAGACAGGTGCTCAATAGGTAGCTTGAACTAGCCAATGCTTGTGGCTGTACTAAAGTAGACCTAGACAACACGTGCCCGATTGAAGCGACATGAATGCTTCACACAGATTGCTATCTAAGCTACTGACCAATGTAAGGCACGAAAGCCAGACAAGAATAGGATAAAGGAATAGCGATAAGGAACGACCTTTGGACACGCACGCAAACTTGACCCGTGTCATGCTGGCTCGGGTTCCATTAACTACATTTTACTGTGCCCGTGGGGGAAAGTAAAATTGGCATTAAAACACCTCGTTCTTCCACCCATGATTTCATGGTTTTTAATTCTAGCCATTTTTTTTTTCTTTTTCTTCTTTTCGGCCGGTTTCAGTTAGCGATTTACATTATAATGGCATTCAGCTCTAAAGAACTAGATTGGCTGCATTGGCGTGGAGAAATACGTATAACTTGGATCGACTAAGGGTCGATGTATGAAAACTGGACGCTGTGAAAGAATTTGAAGCGCGCTGACGTTTTGAGTGGTAGAATTTTTATGAATAATTACAAATATTTTTTTAGCAATAAGTTAAGCACAGGAACGATGGTCGTGAGAGTCACAATGCACATTCAAATCAAAGGAGTTGTAGCACTTATTTGTAATTGGGCAATTAAAATTACAGCAGTTCCTTGGGTGCTCGCTTTTGATATAAAATAATCACTTTGATCCAAAACTCATATTGTTCTCACGTTGTTGAGTCAACAATATCTCGGCCAGTCCCAAAAGCTTTGTATAAAGAGCTGATGGAGAAACAGACTCGCTTGAAGAACACACGTGAGCATCCAGGAGCAGGCGGCAACACTTGTTGGGACAAAGTGTGAGAGACAAACTCGAATCAGAGAAGGATGACTTCGAATCCATCTCCCGCTTGAAAAAGGCCTACAACAACGGTGAACAATTGGTTTTGTCACTTGCGAATGAGCTGGAACGAGTGAGACAACAACTTCTGCAGTCAGAGAAGCTTGCTGACAAACTTGCCACTGAGATTTAACAAGAACAAGCAAGTAGAGCCTCCAAGCAATAAACTAACGGCTTTTCTAAAAGCCAACAAACAAGTAAAGTGATGTCAATACTTCTTAGGTTGTGAGAAGTGAATAACACCAGGAATCAACATCACGTGCAGTGTTAAATTTAGAGGCCAGATTTTTCCTGTAAAACTGACGTGAAGGATAAATTGCTAATGTCACAGTTTTCTGTGCAAGTCTTGCCTAAATGGCACAGAATTTCTCGCAAATGGAAGGCCAGATCAGAAACAAGAATATCAAAAACACTTTTACTGAAGCTTTACTGATTGTTTGCACATACATTTACTTTGCCAAAAAAAAGTAAAGAAAAAATAACAAAACCCATTGCCTAGGTGAAAAGAAAAAGAATTGCATTTCGGAGTCACCACAATGAATCAAGCATTATTTTCACTCTGGCTGAGATTAGGCTTTCCTGTTTATCACTCAACGATCTGATCGTTTGTCCGATAAATTTACTTTGTCAAAAAAAAAGTAAAGAAAATATAACGAAACCCATTGCGTAGGTGAAAAGAAAAAAGATGGAGCTTTATGTTCCTGGAAGATGGGTTGCGACACTGCGGGCTAGTCGGCTGGCTCTATGGTTTGACATAGTAAAAGATGTAATTCATAATAGATACCGGTGATGCTCGGCAAACAGTGTTTTAATGCACATCGCTGTGTTCTGTTTGAATTCATTCAACTTTCGGCAAAATATATTGAGCTTCAACTGTGGAAGTATTGGTCATCACTTCACTAAGTTTGGTAGCTTTCATAAAAGCTGTTGTTCGGTTTGTGTTCAATTCCTACAGCTCTTTATGATATCTTTGATGAGTGTTGCGGTTGGGCTGTCATCTTTCTCTTTGTCAGAAGAAAATGCACAATCGACCGGGAATTCGGGCAAACGTTTTGTTCCACTGCTATCAACAAGTTCTTTGTGAGCTTTCTTCGTATGTCTCTCTAGTAAAGACAGAACTCTGTAATTCCCGGCAGCCCCTCACTGAGCACAGACAGTGTTCTCGGTCTTTTCCAGTTAGCACACGCCCTTGGTGTCTTGGAATGGGATAGCCAAAGTTTTCTTCACGAGTTATGCTGGAATAGCATCGCTTTAGGTGCTTGTCCAGTCTTACAAAATGTAAACTAAATTGTTTACAACCAGGGTTATGACACTGGCTGTCAACAGGCATTTTTTAAATTTTTGGCCAAACTGCAGGAGTTGTTGGTTGTGCATCCCTGGGGGCTTTGCATGGGGTTTAGGGCCACACTAATTAGTTTGGAAACAAAAGGGCACTTTGGCTGGATGAGAACAAAGCAGTGCGGGAACTATTGAACTAAAACATAAGACATGCTGTTCTAAAATGGACCTGCTTTAGGATCTGAAAAGGGGTGGTCTCAACACACAGATGGTCTTGACACAACAGCTCAAATAAAATACGTCACCTGGTATTTTTTTTCTGCAGCGGGTCATTATGACATTGAGTGCAACGAGATCAATCCATGCGTCATGGCCATACAAATTAACTAATTTGTGTGTATCAAAACAAATAAAAGTGCATTGTCATCGCCTGTTTGTAACGTTGTAGAGGTCTGAGTTGACTCATTTGGGCTGGGTTAATATTTACATGCGCTCAAAAAAAAAGACCAGTTGTGTCACAAAAGAAACATTCGATGCACTCAAAGTCTTGTCACACTTTTCTTTAGTGTTTTAAGCTAATCTGTAGCATCTCTCTCGTCTTTCTTAAGTACTCACAGGCAACAACATGGAGATGAAATATCTATAGCAGCATTCGTATTTTCTTTTTTTTTGTTGAATTAAGACCAGGTGTAAAATGCATACTGAAAACATAAACTCATAAAATGTCAAACAAGTAGGCAATAGATAGGTAAAATAAAGTTACAGCTCTAAATCAAAACATAGCGGCAGCTCTAGAAGCGTGGATGTAGAGTATGAGTGAGCAGAAGCGTTGATGGCTTGTATTGTGGCAAGTGGTTCAGCAAGTTGTTTGGGAAGAAAGTGGACATGGTAGCGTCGACAGGAAGCGGCGGCAAGACTGCGTTTATAGTAGAGGCAAGATGCGATGTTTAGGGCCAGGAAGATGCACAAAGCCAGCACAATTACGGTGTAAAAATAAACCAACGATGGCAAAGTCTTGTGAGGATGACAGGATAGTAAAGGCAATGGACGATGAAAATAAAGCTTGTGTTGTAGAAGGTGACAAAATGGTGCAGTGAGCTGATACAGTTGTGGCGGTGGTGGCGGTGGCAAGGGAAGTGAGTGGAAGCGTTGTCCTTGTAGTGGCTGGTCTGGAAGGCATTGCGTGAGTGACAAATTTAGAAGAGATGGAGAAGTGGTTGTGGCGAGGTGGTTGCATGCAGATGCCAGAAGACTGATTTCAGAAGTGAGTTGCAGTTTATACTCAAGGGCCATGAACTGTTGGACTTTAAAAGAACAGGAATGCAAGAGGACTTTACAAGATGACAAAGGCGATGACAGGGTTGAACACGATACTTGGGATGACTTGAAGCACAGAACGGGAAATAGAATGAGCAGAGCAGAACAGTGGTGAACTTGGAATAGTTGGTGAGGAGGTGACGATTTTCTATAAACATTGGTAGAGTTAAGATCTGCAGATCTAGCGGCGAACTTGTAGCATTGTAGAACTGTGAACATATCGCCAAGTCAATAGGAGAGTAGCACTGGAGACTGGCGACCATGCTTGCAAAAATAGTGATGAAACAGATAGCGTACTCCATCTCAACTCCCGCTGTCAACTCTGACCCGTCAGTGATGTGAATCCTTTTCTTGCTAATTTAGTATTACATCACCGAAGTGTTATCGTAGTCCCCAGAGCACCAAAAACTCGAACTGCAGGGGCGAGCCCGCTGGGAACCAGATGCACTGTTTAGATATCTGGTCAATGTCAAAAACAAACCAACTTACCCTGCACTCCTGGCTTGTGTGCGAGAATATCCTCTTTTGCCAGGTCCCTAAAAAACAATGAAGGTACACTATGATTAAAGAAAGCTAAAGATTGGCAAGACAGAAATCAGCCAGGCTATTTAATACAAGCAGATGACGTCAACCCAGCACAAAAAGTTTTAAAACACACTTACGATCTTCCTCCATCATCAAAGGGTAGGCCTGCAAATTAAAAAAAATGTGTTTGTTTCTTTCATCAAGGTTTCGCTGGAGCTTTGTCCTTTACTTTATTGTGACCAAAGGCGCAAATTCAGCCTATCAATTCAGCTTCAACGGCGTTCAGCATTACTAGATAAAATCATACATTATAACGAATCTCTGAGACCAAGCTACTTCTCTGTAAACAATCAACAGAACCTCCAGAACCCACTTAGGTGGGGTACTGGAAGGCGAAGGTTTGCCACAACTGACATCGGGCTGAAAGAAAAATTAGAGCAACGTTGTTAAACATTTCCAAGCAATAAGCATTTCACAGTCAGCCTGATTCAACTTATCATATTGATTCCAGATAATGGGCTGTCGGTGCTTCTGCATGTAATGAGCACCAGATCGACAGTATTACGCACCCTGTGTGGTCGCTTTCAGTCACTTACAGTTCCTTGGTCTGTCCACACGTTTTTCGATTGAAACAATTTTCTTTATTTTTTGGGATCACAAGATGTGCCGATTCGCACAAATTTGGCAAATCGAGCTTGTCAAGAGTTCACCATGCTGTGTGCTGCGCGCGTGTGTAAATCTAAACTGATAGAACACAGGATTCATGTATAGTTAAAAAAAGGAGGTTGATGTGGTACCGTTGATTCTGACTGACTGCTTGTTTTGCATCCCATCGCTTGACATTAGGCAAGTCAATCAACGGGCTGTTACCTTTGCAAGGGACGTCCTCTCAGGTTCTGCTGCGAAAGTTGCACTTTTAAAACGGAAATAGAAAGTGGAGGACTTAAAATTAACGTTCTTTGGGCATAACATGGGAAAACTATGAGAAGAAACAAAATTTTCAAAATGTAACCTTTTTCTGGCCTGATTGATGTCAAAGGCAACAAGAACTTCAAACCAAACAAAATTTTCAAAATGTAACCTTTTTCTGGCCTGATTGATGTCAAAGGCAACAAGAACTTCAAACCAAACTGCAGATACTAATTTTAAAAAGGAAGCGGCGGAACGGAGGGATCGGCGTGTATGTAGAATAAAGGCTAATAAATACATGACTTGGGGGTGGAACGGGTGGTTGGGGAGAGTGCTCGAAAAAAATGTGGTGAACTGATGACCATCATGAGTGGTTCGTCTGTCGAAGCAACCGTGTTATTCTCATCAGGGGCATAGTAACGTGGTTGCTCCATGAAGGTGGAAAGTTCCATCAATGGTACGTGTTTCGAAATGGTAGGCGTGCGCCATCCATGCCCGACACGTTCGGCGGTTACGAACTTTTGGCCCTGGCCGAGTTGAGGGTGAAGGGAGAAAATCGGGGGTCGATGGTCAAGAGTTCAACACAGGGCGGGGAGGGGGGGAAAAATAGGAAAAGAAAGTTACCTCGATAAATCCCTGAAGGTCGGTACTTTTGAATGGCCCCCAGGTGCTTTGCTAAATCCTTGGTAGATTGCATGGCAGGCAGCGGCAAATGAGGTCGTAACAGCGGCGCGTGGGACGCTAAGATGCGTTTGGTTTGAGGAAGGCGTGTGTTGTTATGACCAATCGGGAGTACGCGCCGATAATTATTAACGATTATGGACGGTGGGGTGGGGGGGGGTTTGTTTGGTTCGAAGCATTACGTCATCCTGGACGGTTTTGTTCGTATGAGTCTGCAGTGCACATGACCACAGTCAGCGGTAGTAGACGGACACTTGGGGTCGGCCATCTTGTGTGCGAAAAGACTAATGGAATTCTGTTTAGTTGAGTCGCTCGTGGGTCTGTTTGTGGTTGTATCCTTGCGGGAAACGGCTCGGTTGACCATTTTCTTCCGGGCAAGTGTGACTGTTCGTTTATGATAGATGATATTGCATGCAGCGGATTCGTCGTTGAAGCCTGCAGTGTTTGAATGATCGTTGAGTGAGATTGAGGCCAGTGTTAATTTTTTGTGGATCGGCTGAATCTTTGTTGACATGTAACATCTCGTTGTGGATGGTAGAACAATAAAGAGGTAAGATTTGTAGGAGTTGGTAGTGTTTGAATTTTGTAAAATAACGTGTTTTTATTGATGTACAAATCAGTTGTTGTAAATGAATTGAGGTGAAAGAGAAACATGTATATATTTGTATTACTAATTGAAAATAGTGGAATGTATACAGAATGAAAATGGAAATTACATTGTGGTTTACTATGGTTTGTATAATGAATATTTTGTGGGAAATTGTGATTGGCATAGTGAGAATATCACTTGGGAACAAGAGTACTGATTAATTTTGATTTTGAATAGTTCTATTTTGACATAGTGTTCGCTTATTTGGCTCTGGCTGGAATCCACTGGAGCTTCTGGGTTGCTGTGGGGTTCTTGTGGGTTCTTGATTTGAACTTGCATGTCTATTTATGTTGTTGAATGATTGTCTATCTTAGGATTTCATTGCAGAATTTTTTATCTCTGGTTTCTATTATGATTGAATGGGTATGTTTGTGTGGCTTAATTAAGGAAGTACCCTATGCATAGCCAAATGAAGGTAAGAACATCACCCCTCGACATGGGAGTGGTTGGAATAGTTCTATTTGATCCCGGTGTCTGCCGTCATTTAGCCATGGTTGGGATCCACTTGAGTCTCTGGGTTGCTGTGAGGTTCCTGTGGACCCTTCTTGATTTGAACTTGCATCTCACATTTATGGTGTGGGGTGAATTTTTTCTTTGATTTCTTGTAATATTTTTCCTTTTTGGTTTTTAAATGATTCTGGTTCTTCAGTTGTTCAGGTAGCCAGGCTGTTGGTTCACTTGTCTTCATGCTAAATACCACAGAAAATATGAATTTTTGTTTTGGCCACAACAATTATCTGCATGAAGGTGAACTTCCGCCTCCCCTAATCCATGATTTTCGAAAAAGTAGTGAATGTAGCTAATTGTTGCATTAGCTCCCTTACCCATATTTGTTGCTTCATCTATCAAAAAATTTACTTGCCTGGGCACAGATTCACAGCAGACCCCGAATATTCCAACTTTTCGTGGCGTTTTAAAGTAAATAGGTCCAGGTTGCATAGGATTTGAAGGCAGATGAACTTGTTGTGCATAATCAAAAGAATAGTGCATTTTCCCGCCAAATGAACAAGGTAGTCGGGTTGCATTAAAATCAAGATCTAAAATTGGCCTAATAGTCTCTTTGCTTTCATTGCAAGCACTCTTGTAACAGCTTCTTTCGCGTTCTGCATGTAAAAGGTGTTCCTCCTGCTGTTTCACAATGTCCCTTTTTTCTTCATCAGGCAGATTAGTGGAACGGTAAATACTGGTGTTATTCTTTTGACATGTATGGCACAGATCGGTCATAGGCTTTGTTATTCTGATAAGCGGTCTCAGCCGATTCCATAGTTCCACGAATTTAGAGTACGAGACAACAATGCCTGAACGGTGTGCTGATTGTTCATAAACACGATGGATACTTGCCTTCGTCGAGGATGAAGGGAGCAGTTTAATGTCTGACCGCTTGAATCCTGGCACTCTTCCAGGGAGCGCGATAGCGTGTTCTTCAGCATAGTTGTCTAGGAAGGATGTTACTTCTTGAACAGTGTCAAACGTGCAAGTTCTTGCTGGCGGTCGTCCCTTGTTGCCATGGCTTCGCGGTAAGACTCCATGTTCTTTGAAGTGCTGCTGAAGATTTCTGAAACGCTTGATCCCAATCCCATGTAGAGCCAAGAACATATCTGTACAGATCTGTTCACCTGCAAGACACAAGTAATTGTAATATTAATTCAATATAGTGCTTCACTTTTAAGCCAAAACCTAATTTACTTTTATACAGTAATCTTACAGCGACACAGTGACAGCCTGTACTCACTTAGATAAATTTGGGCAAATCATTGAGAATGTTTACCTTGGAAAGTAAAAGATGCACGTTGTCGCTTTCTGATAGTTTTCTGTCGAGCGGAAGATGCTTGTTGATCTTGTTTGGTGCATGCTTGTAACTGTGACAGAACGGCTATATCTAACTCTGATGATGATAACTCGAAATAATTCCCGCGATGTTTTTGGAGCTGTTCTTCAGTAAACTGACCACTGCAGTTTTCTCCATCCAGGCCAAGTGAACAGCCACAGCCATTTTGAAGGATTGTGGTGACTTTCTGGGTCTCTATCTCATCACACGCCCTCCATTCGATCGGTACATCCAGGTCCGACTGTTGTACATTCTGCTCCAAATTTTCATCTTCAGAATCACTAGATTCTTTGCTTTCCTGGTTGCTAAAAGAGACATTGTGCTCACGTTCTTGACTGAAATACAGTTCCCTTGTTGAACGCAGATCATCAATAAATGTGCCGGAAATATTTGATGAGTTCAAGTAATCATACTCCATGGTTTCGAAATGAACGAATTCGCTGCCCGTGGTTTAGTTTATATTGTCGATATTGCTAAGTTTCGTGACTATAACGAGCGCCGCGATTCTGTCGTCTGGCGGAGCTATGCCAGCGGGTGATGTGTGATCACGACAGCTTTTTTATAAAAATAATTGCAGGCGTCCACCTCACTTATGGAGGAGTTGTGTTCATTTTCGTGACTGTCGGTAGAAGGGGCTTGGTTGTCGTGCATGGCATCTGGAACCATGGGGTGATGCGTGGTCACCGCAGTAATGTACAGGCCTTTGTTAGAATTAGCGTGCAATCAAATTTTAGACCTAAAGATAGTCATGAGTGTTTTCAGTAGTACACGAAAAGATGACGGTGACGTGGTTTGATTTACCAACCGAAATAATTCTAAGAATCTTTTTGTTCATCATTTACCTTCCTAACCTTACCAAACTGAGATGCGTTTGTAAAAGGTGGAAAGAGCTTGCTTTTGACCGCTCTTTGCTGCGTGAAATTATTGGGAATGGCCTGCCCCCACTGGAAGATAACTGGAAAATGAAGTTTTGAGAAACGTGATTGACCATGCTGGAAAAATTACATTGTTAGACTTTTTCAGATGTAGACGTATTTCTGACCAAACGTTCATGCATGCCTGGGGTCTCGGGAAACTAGCGTGGTTGAGAGAAGCACGGATCCCATACACAAGTGTGACAGATCACTCAGTGGAGTTAATTGCAACGGCTGCTCGAAAATTGCAAGTCCTAGAAATCCACTGTTGCCCCAACATAACAACATTGTGTAGCACTACAATAAGAAAATTGCCGTCCCTGGAAGGCTTGACACTCCCGGAACAAGTAATGTCGGAAGATATTTCCAATATTGCAAACGAATGTCAAAACATTATTAGACTTGAAACGGATGCCATACTGACAAGGACAGACTTCAGGAATGTAATCTTAACATTAGGAAGTCAACTACAGTATTTTATTGCTCCTTATGCTATGATTGCCGACGAGGATATAGCGCTAAATGCAGATATACTTAAAGGAATGAAGGCTTTACACTGTCTATGTTTGTGTGGCACCGACATCACATCTGATGGAAAACAACTCCTTGAACGGATACTACCTAAATCTCAGATTTGCATTGACTATGGCCAATAAAATGTTTAATTGATCTTATAAATGTTCAGTTTAATCATGCAGAGACATCAACAGGCATACAAACAGTCATAACGGAATGCCGAATGCCGTTTAACGAATAACGGAATGCACATTTAGCTTTTGTGTTGACCACCACAAGCATTCCCAAAGGTGGTGGCTGCCTATGTTTTAGAGATATAAAATACAACAGGGTGTCTCCAGTAGACCTGTGAGCTTTCCTTGTTTTCCAGGTTCATTAGGAAGCATAGAATATTTGCAGGACTATGGTTTGGAGATCAAAACCATTCTTCAAGTCATTTATGAGACCCTTTGCAGAACTATTAAAGACTTGTTTTATACAGATTAGTTATATGTAAAATTATAGCAAACAAATGAATATAGTATTGTGATTCTTCAAAAAAGATATAATCTTTATCTCCCATGATCAGAGTGCCTGGTTAATTTCAAAACTATGTTTAATAGTTCAATTGCCATTAGAATGATAATGAAAGGTTTGATGAGAAGAACATTGGCATAATAATATTTATATTCATTTTTAAACTGTACAGTAGTATTGTCAAATAAAACTCAATGAACGATACATAAAGGGTTAGTGGAAAAAGCTGAACCCCGGTCCATGGACCCCCCACTGACCTGGTCCACAGACTCCCCACTGACCCGGTCCATGGATCCCCCACACTGACCCGGTCCACGGACCCCCCTCCCCCCACTTGTCATTAAAAAAAAATCGAGCAAATCTGTTTGCTCGTGTTTTGTCGAGTTTAGAAAAGGTGGTTTAAAACCTGAGGGAGTTGCATAAATAAAGATGCATTACAAGGTGATAAAATGGTTTGGCCTTTGTAGGCTTCTGGAACTTTTGTTATGCAGCCAAGGTGGATTGCAATGGCCAAGCAATGAGGGCAGAGGTTACTGTTGAAGTAACTACACCCACAGGAACATTTTCCATTCTTGCAGCACTGAACTCGGTGAGGAAGAGGACCTCCACTGTCAACAAAGTACACTCGATCATGATACCCTTTCCTGGGGCCAATTCAATAAAAAAATTACAAGTGTATCTTATTGCAATTGTAAAGTGTGCATGTAAGGTCCAACTTGTGAAAATCAAATTCAGTAAACACATTTTTTACACTGGAATTTACATTTTTTTAGTGTCACTACACGTGTAGTTGTCGTATTTTTTCAACTGTAATGATAATACAGTTGTAAAATACAATACAACTGTGGACGCGTGTAATACAATTATGCGAAATCTTGAGATTGACCGCCTGGGTGAACCACAGCCTTGTAACATTTCTTTTTATCCTGTCATGTTGTCAAAGCCACAAAAACTATTGTTGGCACAGCTAATACGTGACAATAAGGAGGTTTTGCTGTCACAGTTTTCTTCCACAGTTACGAAAAAGACAAACCAAGAAGCTTGGGAGCATATATGTGGTCAACTCAATGATGTTGGAGCCAACATTGACAGCCTCAAAAATTTGCATGATGTGCAATGGGCTAATATACGTAGAATGACCATGAAAAACAACAGAATCCAGGAAGACCGGTGCTGGAGGTATCAGTCTCACAGAACTTGACAACACGGTGCTTGACATCTTCGGCCAAGAAAGCACTAACGTGGAACCAGTAAATGTTGCGGACACTGAAGTTGTGTTTAATGGAGAGATTGCCATCAATACCCCCCTGAATTTCAAGGTAATGGCAGGGTCTTTCACATGAAAATGTCCAGTGTTAAGTCCTACGAAATTTAATTTTGCAAATATGAAAAACATGAGAAGCATGACGTTGTGCGACACTAATACTATAGATACCCAGTATCATAAGACTTTTGAGATGTAATGTCTTCATTGAAAAGGCAAGAAATCTAACGGGTACAAGAATAAAATAACATGAAGTAAAATGATCAAATGAATACCATATATATATTTTAATGTATTCAACAAAATTATATGCATGTTGTTTTTACTACAGATTCCGGCGTTGATGCTGCAGCTGCAACATCAGACAACCACCACAGTTGAGCTGCCTGCAATGGATTGAGCAGCAGCATCGGTTGAGTTGACATCATCAAGTCCTCCGCCTTGTGCTTCCACGCCGTCAACGCGTCTCAACTCTTCGTCTTCAAACGTTCTCCAAAGAGAACTCTCTTATGACTCATGAATCTTCCTGGACATCGACTACTACAGAAATAGACGGCAAGATCCGGTCCCGTCACCATTGCCACGTTCAGCGATTTTGAATGATGGCGGTTCACATAGGCCTCTTTGTCATAGGCAGGAGGCATCACAATGACGTGTTCCATCCAGACAGCCAATAACACTGGGGATGTTACCTATTTGGCGGAATTTCCTTGCCACAGCCAATGTTTGCCTCGGCCAACATACAAAATCTTACTGAATAGTTTGTATTGCTTGTGAAACTCGATGAATGTTGCAGACTGTCAATGTTGCTATTCCATGGCACGAATGCATTACGTGATAGAACGAATTTTGTTCAGAAAAAATGTAAGAAAATTAGAATTTGTTCTTGACTTGTGATAGCCATGTTTCGCCTTGTTCAGCACTCGAGTTGTATTGCCAGTAAGGCCACAAGATGGTCAACAGCTTCTACTGGCAGAGGAAATTTCTCTCGAAACACACCAGTATTTTCAATTTCAAAAAGGCACCTTGGTTGAAAGTTCCATGGGCGTATTACATACCTATTTCTCAATAACTCTTCAATTTCTTCGTCACTCGAGGAGGACCACATCGCTTTAGTCGGCTCAGGCACTGCAAAATGACATGCCGAGGCAAAATGACATGCAAAATGGCAATGCCGAGGCATGTCAAATTAATTCATAGTCTGCCAAGCACGTTCTCAAAATTGAATACTAAAATTTGGTTGGCCGCTGTAGTACGGGAAAAAAGGAACACTGATTTTCCATTTTTGTATTCATAGGGCAGTAGAATTAAATAGGCTTCCTGTGCAATTTTTGTTTTGCTCTGGACTCCATGCACCAGACTCAGGCATGCATATTCAATGAGCTCGAATTGTTTTGTATGTGAACTCGCTCAAAACAGCATGATTTCTCCCAGAATCAAAGCAAAACTTGAACGGTTTACTTCAAATTATACACGGGTTTCAGACCTAGTCATACTTCACAGAGCTTGTGAACGATTCTCGCTGCAATCACCACGTGTCAGATTACAGCATTTGTTACAGTTGGTCTTGAAAGAAAAACGTCTGACTAAATCATTCAAGATTCCAAGTACCGATTGCTCTGAGCGAATACGGTAGCCGAAACTGGCAACAGAAGCATATTAAAACAATACTTCGATGGAAAATGATCAGCATACAGATTTTTAATATACATTCTTGAAGTGATTGAGTTACACAAGATACGGGACAGAATATATTTGTCATGGTGATTGTTCGATTTTCACTGACTGACCTTTGTTGCTTATCCTTACTGAATAAGTATACGGCGTCTGAAGCTCCCAATTTGCTTTCAAGCGCTGTTCCCTTTGCGGAGCCGTTTCTTCGGCACGCTTCATAACATGTTTGTCATCTTTTCTCTAGACGTATTTGGCACTGTTCGATTGTTTCACGTTTTCGCCTTGCCCGTGCCTGTTCCCTTCTCTTTTGAAGAAGAGTTTCGCGAGACCGTTCTGTTTCAAGTATTCCAGTTTACGTTCTTCGACAACTGCAGCACACTGTTGTCGGCGTAGAGTGTTGGCTTCATTTTGAACTAGAAGCCTGCGGTTACTCTGTTCAGATGATTCATTGCCACGCTGGTGATTGGATTCTCTTTGAGAGTCGTCTGCTGGCCCACTTTTGTCTCTGAAGTGCCTGATTCACTTTCAAGCGCTGTTCTCTTTGTGGAGTCCTTTCTTCGGCTCACTTGTGTTCATGCCGCTTTAGATTGGCATTCATGCGCCGTTTTCTCTGCGGAGTCTTTTCTTCGGTCCACTTTTGCTCTTGAAATTCCAGATTCGCTTTCAAGTGCTGTTCTCTTTGAGGATTGTTTTCTTCAGCTCGCTTGTGTTCATGCCGCTTTTGATCGGCATTCATGCACTGTTTTCTCTGCGGGGTCTTTTCTTCGGCCCGCTTTTGCTCTTGAAGTTCCTGATTCGCTTTCAAGCACTGTTTTCTTTGCGGAGTTGTTCATTCGGCATGCTTCTGTTTATCATGCTGTCGTCTTTTTTCTGGACGTATTTGGCGCTGTTCGATTGTTTCACGATTCCGCCTTACCCGTGCCTGTTCCCTTCTTTTTTGAAGATGAGCTTCGCGAGACCTTTCTGTTTCAAGTTTTTCTGTTTTCAATTTCATTTTCGTGAACGCAGTTACGTACAATTGTCAGTAAAACTAACCTCGCACATGCAAAGTTCGACGTTTGAACCGGGCTAGTCAATAATTAGTATTATTACGTCATTGGCTTAGGTGCCTGGCCTAAAAGGTCGCCCTATGACAGACTGACGAACATTAGTCTCCAAACAAAGCGATTTTGCTGCATTAGCGCCGTGATTATTACCCTCACTTCGCTTCGCTCGGGGACAAGTGACTAACAACTTGTAACTTGCACCTGTAATTTACATGTTTGCATTAGTTGGACCGTCATAAAAGCGTTTATTGAACTGTGTTTATTACAAAATCTACACCTGTAAAATACAATTGTATTTACAAGTTGGACTCTTGTTACCGGGTTTTTATTGAATTCAATTCTTTTTGGACATGTAATAACAAGGGTCCAACTTGTAAAATGCATGTGTAACTGTTTTATTGAATTGACCCCTGTATGTCTCATTCAGCAGAATGCTTTTTGCCTTCTCGAAGAGACTTGCTTTCTCTTCCATTGAAAACTGGCCACTAAGTGATGAAAGATCGCTGATGTCACACATGGACTGGCCTGCTGAAGAACCAGTTGATGTACTTGAAATGGGAATGAAAAATGGGAAGTTAGAGCAACGCCTGTATCTTGCTGGATCTAGGCACACTTTTCTCTTTTCTCTTTTCAATCTTTCTCCAAGATAGCCTGTCACTCTTCAGGGGTCATTTCTGCATGGTTCTTGTTGGGCAAATGTCAGAATTCATTGCGAACTTCCCACTTATCAGACATAAATGGCATAACTGGCTACTGACAATCTCTGAAAGGAAGAGAAACCTGAGTTTACGGCAAGTCTATATAGTTATATTTACTTAGTGAAGATTAAGAAACCATTGAAGCTGCTGTTCAGTGAAAAAAGTGCTATTGTATTGTGAAGGCTTCAAGCTTTGGTCATAAAGTTCTGCAGAGCTGATCAACATATTCGCGAACATTGAGTGGCATAACTTTCATAAACAAACTTTTCAGCAGAAGAAACTGGATGAAAACTAGAGAAATCAACTTACAAAGTTGCTGATGATCTCTTGAAGTTTCAGACTATTCCCACTGTGGATGGACGGCACCTTCCTGATCTCCGAACATAACTTGACGTTGGGCTCAGATTATATTTCCACTTTAATTTGACAATAATTCCGCCGGCTCCTCGAATTTCTTACAGGCATTTTCGTCCTTGTTTTAAAGTCGATTTTGTGTATTTGAATTTCCCAGTTTAAACTTTTATGGCTGCTTTGTTTATGTTTTGGGAATCTCTCACTTTTGGCCACCATTTTTTCTCGATGCAAAAGTTGAGCTTGCGTGATTGTCATGGCAACGAAGTGTGAAAAATCAATTAGTCTGTGCAATTAACTCTGATTAACTACTTTTGCACATCTGATTAACCTTTTTTGCACACTTGGACACTAATTTAAATATAACACCCCTGTTCTCAGCCAATCAGAATCGAGTATTTTTGCATTTATATTAACGAATTAATCCCACTTGTTGACCTGGGATCCTCCAACATGATGATTGTACATACATACATATATACGTTCGTACGTGTATGGATGGACGGACGGACGGACAGCTTGCTGTGTTTTCATAGCCTGATGCAAACATGAGAGAGAGTTTGGGAGTTTGGGTTCTCCCAAACTCACTTGAGTGTTTGCATCAGGCTGTGTAAACATGGCAAGCGTTTTATATTTCCTTTATAAAATAAACAACAGCAATACTACCGCAAAAACGACCATTTTACGTGATTATAAAAGTCGAGATTCTCAACACAAGCTGAAAACAATCACAGATCATTGTGCCGAGTGGTCGAGACAAAGTTTTCAAATCTTCAAACTGAGCTTACGAATGCTGGAGAAATGAATAATCAAAAGGTCATTCCATCAATGACTCTCAAACTGAACTTCCCTCGGCTAAGTTGGCGCTTCCGTATTATCCAGAGCAGAGCTGTCTTAAACTGGCCAAGCAGCAAGTGAAGCTTTTGCTGTGCCAATTGAAGTGAGCCATGTGAACTGCACTAAATGTAAACGCAACGTCTGGGAAGCTACTTCGCTTTGATTACTTTCTGCTCCACTTGTCTGACATCTCGTGCATAATTGATTTTGGTGTGGTACAAGTAGATGATATTTCACAAGATCTTTTAAGAAATCATGTCGATTCTTCGCCGGACTGAGTTCAATGGATGAATGTTTTGCAGTGCCATAATCACGTATGTACTTTGTAATTACTTTACGTTTGTGTTTACATGGAATCCTGAATGGGACTGAGTTTTGATGAACTGATGCTTAAGGTACTGTATTTATTTGCATTTGTGGGTGTATTAAAGAGGTACCGCATTCATCAGTGAATTGCATTTAGTGGGTCACGAGCAAGCGAGATCACACTTATTGTACACTCACCTTTCCGCTGTTATTTTAAAGAAACTCGAGTGTTAGCGAACTGTTTCTGCCCAGCACTAATATCACCCATAGCTTGTGCAAAGATTCCTCTCTTCGTTGCTCCAAATTTTTCAGCCAGTTTTACCCAGCAGTTTTCTCTCCCTTGCTTATTCTTGTAATCTTTCGAAAACGTATTGTAGATACATCCGTAGCGCTGAACTTCTTTCATAAAAGTGCTAGTGGAAGGTTCAGCACGCGACGCCATGTCATGCCGAGTCAGACACAGCATACTCCATGTGAATACCACTTTCCATTGAATCAATACAAACAAGAACAAGAACTTTACCTGTCTGTGTTCCCTTTTCCTGTTTATTGGAAAAAAAATGAAGCAGTGACAATGTTAGATTTTGACAGAGTAGGGGATAGGGCAAAGATTTTTTACTGTGATAAGATCTGATTAGAATAGCAATGTAAACACGATTTCGGGCAGGCACTCTTCGCTTGAGATTAATACATTCAAGATACACATGTTATTATCTATCCCAGCCGTATTACTTATGAGTGACATTCTAGAAGGTTTCATACAGTTCGAGTGCAGTAACGTCCGCTTTGAAGTGAGTGGATTTTATCTTACTGTGGTGTTGGTAGTGGCGGGTGTCGTATCTCCCTCCATAATGTCTGTAATCAGTGAGTTAAAGAAAAACAAAGTATACTTGTGGACGAAAGAACAACAAAGACAACAGAAACGATATGATCATGGCAGACCATGAGGGGAAACACATGCTACGTGCGAACATCACAAGGCAAACATTGACTAAGTGAATCTTGGCAAAATGAGAATGATATGATGGCGAAATAACAGTCCCCGATACAATCACCTTAGCACAAAATGCTTACTGTATTTCATTTAAGGTCATTCCAAGATATCTCTGCAGATGGAACAAAATTGGTTGTAACTACAGTTTGTGGGAGGCAAATCAGTTAATTCGGCAAGAGGACGAACTTAGCCACATGAAAAACGCCACCAAGAACTCGAATTGGGCAGTATACTGCTCGATATCAAATTCATCCAGAATTATTTGCAACCAAGAAAGGGAGAGATTAAACTTGTAGCTGCCAACACGCACCCGGAAGGAATACCTTCCTCGAAGATAGCGTGGTCCTTATCGATTGACAAACAAACCATGCGGCCACAGACACAGCAGCATGCTCGAGCACTCACCAGCACCACCACATGGTGTATCAAAAAGCTGAAGTCTAAAAGCAACTGGCTTTAGCTCATTATGTTTACCTCATATTTACTCCCCCACCCCAACCCCCTTTTTTTTCTTTTTGCTTTGTTGGGGGGAGGCCCTGAGGCCTCCGTGAAGCCCAGTTGAGTGGCAGTCGACCGGCTTTTTGTGCTTTTGAAGCGCTTCCAGCTCTTTACCCAAAAGCACGTTTTGTCTTTTTAGAGCTGGCTTTAGCAGTGAAGGCTGTTTAGGCACTTTGAACTCGTCCATTTTTAAACCTCATTGCTTGTGACGTCACAAGCTATAAAATGCAGCGATTTTTTTTTTTTTTTTATTTTTCTGGGTTAGAGATCTGCATGCGATGATTGGTTGATATTATCATGTGATTTGTGATGTGAGTTGTGATCACGTGACTTGTCGAGCAAGCAGTTTCGCCATTTTGAAGACAGCAAGTTGCTTGCCTTAGTTGGCTCTGTGGATTATTTTATGGACCGCTCATCTTACTTACAAACGCATACGCCGGCTGCGGTAGACCCATACTAAATTTCATTGAGCGGTTTTGGCTTGGGTCGGTCCGTTCAGCCTCAAAAGCCACATTGAAAGCCATGAAAGCAAATGCAATGAATTTATCAATGAACTGCATAACTATGCACAACTGTACAGAAATGTACGAAGAATCTAATATCCAGAACCTTGAGAACTTGAAGGAACAAGCTGAACGAAGGCGCTCGAGATACAAAGACGAGAACCTGTGTAAAGACGGCGATTCTTGACAAGCGCTTGATAGCGGATTATATGGAACTGTTTAGTATGAGGGTGAACTTGAAGGTACTTTGTATTCTTTTACTTTGTATTATTCTTGCTGATACAAGTAAAGCGTCAGAAAATCTGACTTTTGTTTGGAATCAAAATTTCACTCTACGTGCATTTATGTTGTTGTTGCGAGATTTTGGCTCGGTGCCATGAAGGTCAAACAATCAGTGGAACAGATGGCGTTATTATTTGAAAATTAGGAAATGGCTGAGGAAAAAGTGACCGTTGGTAGATCTTGCTTCGCTCAGTTTTATTGTATTCCCATAAATGTTTATGTGAAAGAAAACCGAAGTCCTCCAAGACGAAGTCGTGAGCCAAGCCACGTACCATTGAATTACCTTTCACGCATTTTGAACAAGAGTAGAAAAAGCAGGCGACTAATACAAGAATACATTTCAAAGAATGTCCCAAAGTCGTCAAAAGTTCATGATTATACCCGAGCTTACGTACTTCACAATGCTAATGCGTTCCGTGAACGTGCATGTAAACAACATGGAAACAATAAAAAGCCACAGATGGAAATGGAAAGAGAAAATTAGGATCAATAAACCATCGCTGCGAGAAAGCTAGAAGCTCAAAAAGAAGATTGCCAAAAGTAACCGAGGTGCTAAGATACGTTTGTATTTTAAAATGTGTTAAAACACAGGCATTGCAAGATCAGACGTATTCAGAGATCAAAATCACAGAACCAAGTACAATGGGTTTTCTCTGTCAAGGGATATAGAAAAAAATTCCGGTCCTTCAGTTGTTGATCCAAACAAAACGATCATCGGTTGGCTTTCTGGATGCACGGAAGCCATACTTTAGGAGCGATTTTGGCTTGCATTGTTTTTAAGCGTTGGAAGACTTGAAAATAGCCGTACACAAATGCTTGATGTGTTACCAGCGGGACCCCCGTAAAGTACGAAGGGTTGTGTTTTGCAAATGCTCGATTATAGATACCGCTTCAACCAATGTATCTGTGTTCTGAGCAATATTTGTGTGAAAGAACATCGAATAAGTAGTAGAAGACGTGTCGAAACTTGATAGAACTTGAACTTTTCCCTGCGGGCAGAGCGTCTCCCTTTGTCGGAAACTCTGCGGCTTTGTGTAACGCGCGGCGTATACGAACAGTCGGCGTTTAACTTCGTTTTGCGTGCAGTAAAGGTTCTTTGTTTATTGTCTGAGGATATTGAATTACTAATAGGATTGAGGCAAATATCACGCGAGATTAAGATACAAGATCTGTCAATGAAATGTCACGAGCATAATATCATAGAACGGGGAATCCCGAATCATCAGCTACTTAGCTTTCACTCACGCCGCTTTAACAAAAGCAGGAAAGACCGGCAGGCGATTACATCGAGAATATTTGTCACTGAATACCTCGAAGTCTTCAAGGTTGATATCCGACTATCCGAGCCGTAATGTTCGCTCCACAAGCCCGTGATGCACGCCTTTGTTGTCACGGTATTCAAACGTCTGCAGCTTCCGATAGAGATTAATTTCGTTTCTTAATGCATAGCAGTCTTGAACATATTAGTGATCAGACTTGTACATGTAGGATGCGTAACGTCTGAGATGGCTTTTTCATACGAAGTAATTTCATCATGGGAAGTGTCATGTTTTAGGCCCCGTCCACACTACGCCGGATAAATTTGAAAACGCAACTTTATTCTTACGGTTAGGAAAACGCTCTTCAAAGTGGATAAATTTGAAAGCGCCGGCTTTGCGTTTTGGTGTGGACGAAAAACATTTTGAAAACGGAACTTTTCGAAAACCCTGACTCACGTGGCCACGTCAAGTGGTTTCAAAGATTGTCAGGGACGTTTGTAGAGCAATAACAATACATTTGGGCCCGGAAACATTTTATCCGTTTTCCAGTGTGGACGGAAAACATTTCTTGCGTTTTCAGAGTGAAAGTTGCGTTTTCAAATTTATCCGGCGTAGTGTGGACGGGGCCTTAATGTGCTACAGCTACTTGAACATGATGCACACGCTGGGAAGATGAGATAAGGCTATTACGCTGTCTTACAGCTACTTAAGATGTCGGGTATTCCCCAGTCAATCCCATTACAAAATGACAACACAGTTCCTCCACAAAACATGTCAGCTTGAAAATTCACTCAACAAGGTTGCCAGGTTGTATAGAAAGCGTCACACAAGTACTGTCACGTGCATCGGAAAGCAATGAAAACTGGGTTGTTGCAAACGAAGAATATTCCTACGGGGCCTTCGATAATTGTTTTCTCTCAATTATTATAATACACTTTTTCGTGAATATCTGTTTGACCAAAATTAGAAGAAAAGAGGGCAAGAAAAATAAAGGGAGCTCTTGGATCCGTCATTTGCAAAAACTGACTCGGCTATAATATCTTTTGCATATAAACGCACGACAAAAGTTCCTCTCCCGGGACCCCGCGTGTCTCTATTCATTGTACTAATGACGTCACAAGCGCACTGGCCACGGGCCTGTCTTGTTTACATTGAAAATTTCAACTACCTCATCTGGCTCTGTTACTTGTGGGATGGTAATAATAAAGTTGAAATGTTTTGGTTAGCTACAAGCATTGACTAACGGCTTTGTTGTCACAGTATTCAAACTTCCGGCTCCCGCTAGAGAGCATCAGAGAGACATAAGCACTCCATAATATCGGCAGTCTCTGACCAAACATGACTGGTTTTTTCGGTCTTTTCCACTCAGGACACGCTTTTTTTTTTTTTTTTTTTTTATTTAAACAATATTTGTTCTTTACATTTGCTCCACGATTGCACGGCTTTGAAAAGGCCTACATTAGCCTGAAAATCGAGATGTGGACATCCATTTAAAAGCCATTGAATTTTTTGAGCTTTTGTCGAATGTAGCCAAGTGCTTTGTAGTTTCTGAGCAGCATAGGTAAGCAATGGATCGCGCAGAGCAGCAAATCGTGGACACGACAAAAGAAAGTGCGCAATGGTTTCGATTGAGCCACCGCAAGCACACAATGGTGAAGAAATGCAACCCTTTTTAAATAAGTGAGCATTTAAAGAGCTGTTACCTAGCCTGAGTCTTGTATGAAGAACTGAAGGGTATCGGTAGCCAACATAAAATAAGTAATTGCGATTTGTTGAGTGGGAAAATGTTGTAAGTATTTGTTTTTTGAAGGAAGCTAATGAATTGCATTGTCTGACCCTGTCTGACAGACTGTTCCATAAGCGGATAGTGGAGTAAATATACGATTTTTTAAATCTCTCAGTACGTGCCTGGGGCAAGCTAAGGTTGTCACTTGAACGGAGAGAGTATAGTGTGCGATCACTAACGTAATTGGGACATATAGACTGCAAATATGATGGTACTAACTTATTAACAATTTTGTACATAACAAGTAACTTGTGAACAGATCGCCTATTTTCCAACCTTTGCCAAGACGTTTCTTCATGTAAGCTCTCTCTACAAGTCCCTTTTATTCCACCAGTAACAAGTCTAGCGGCCTCATACTGCACACTTTCTAGTAAATCTTGTTCTCCAGTTGAGCATCCGTCCCAGACAACATCGGCATATTCCATGGTAGAACGAACAATACTTTTATACAATATTTCTAAAGTACGCCTGGTCAATCTAAACTTTAAACCTTTTAACAAATTTAGCTTTTTGGAGGCTTTTTGATGCACTTTCAGAACATGTAAACGCCAAGACAGATCGCCTGAGAGAGTAACACCGAGATGTTCGTGGTTGCTAACCTCTTCGATTGTGTCGAACGCAAGATATAATGAAGGATGTACAGGTTTAATGCGTTTAGAGGAGAAAGTAATAGCTTTCGTTTTAGAGGCATTTAACGTGACCAGCCACTGGTCCGACCATTTGGAAATGAAATTTAAGTCGTCATTCAATTTCTGAGCCGAGACGTCAGGTGAAGTTACTTCTTCTAGCAAAAAAGAATCATCAGCAAAAAGAAAGCAGTCGGAGGCAATACCAGTTGTAATGTCATTAATGTAAATAAGGAAAAGTAGAGGCCCGAGTACAGAGCCTTGGGGAACACCCGCTTCAATTTTACGCCACCCTGAATTTTGACCATCTATTACAACTCTTTGAGAACGTCCCGACAAATAACTTTCAAACCATTTAAATAAACTGCCTGATATACCTACTTGTTTCAGCTTTACCAGCAAGCCTTTATGCCATACCTTGTCAAAAGCTTTGGATATATCCAAAAACACGGCTCTGACTTCGTTCCCACGTTCTAATGCATTGACAATCTTATCAACTATATAAATTAACTGCATAACAGTTGAATCTGCCGGCCTGAAGCCAGATTGCAAATGATAAAAAAAATCAGACTCGTTTAGAAAATTATAAAGTCGGGTGCAGACAATTTTTTCACAAATCTTAGATAAACAAGGTAACAGGGAAACCGGACGGTAGTTGGCTTTAACTTGACGATCGCCTTTCTTGAATAAAGGCAAGACATTGGCCATCTTCCAAGGAGATGGATACTGACCAGAGGAAAGAGATAAATTGATCAAACGAGTGAGAGATGAGTAAATGCCGAAACTGCATATTTTAAGAATTTTATTGCCAATTCCATCGTGGCCACACGCTTTGGCGATGTCTAAACTGTTTAAGGTATTGAGCACCTCATCGGGAGACACTATTAGATTTGGAAGGGTACAATTGGGATCGAGTCGATCTAGATTAGGAATGTTAGTTGAACTGGCCCTCGGAAGAATTGTTTGAGCAACAAAATATTCGTTGAAAATGTCAGCTTTT
Organism: Plumapathes pennacea; assembly: GCA_964036295.1. NCBI lineage: Eukaryota > Metazoa > Cnidaria > Anthozoa > Antipatharia > Myriopathidae > Plumapathes > Plumapathes pennacea. The sequence goes on along the minus strand of OZ038463.1, from coordinate 22,771,607 downwards.
TGCTTAGAGTCACAAATTAGATCAGAACTTTCCTTTAACGCAGGAATAGAGGAACATATTTTGCCGCCATACAAAGATTTAGTAAATCGCCACCATTGTTTGGTAGATAAATTAGGATCGGACAGGAGGTTGGTCATCTTTTCGTCATGTTTAGATTTCGTGAGTCGGATTTGGCTTACAACCTGATTGCGCAGTCTTCGGTATTTTTCCCAGTGTTCGGTAGATTTAGTCCTGGAGAATAATTTGAAAAGGCGGTCACGTTTACGCATTGCACCGCGAATTGACCCATTCATCCACAACTTATCCCGTGGGCGTATAGTGACATTTTTGCGTGGGATATGTGAAACAACAATACTGAAGAATAAAGAGAACCACTTGTCATAAATAGTATCAATATCAGGTTCGACCCCGGCGCTTGGAAAAATACTGGCCCAATTTGCCTGCGAAAGAGCGCTATTCAAAGCGTCCTGATTAACACCGTTAAAGTTCCAAATTTGTCTGATATAGGATCGCTGTTTTCTAGTAGGAAAGTTTAAAGTGGCAAAAATCACATTATGGTCAGTATTAGCAAGAGGACTAAAAGTGCCAGAATGGGTGAATAAGCCGGGGGAATCGGATATGATCAAATCAAGGATTGATTCTCTTGACGGTGTAATACGAGTCGGTTCATCGATAATTTGGAACAAATTATTGCATTCAAGAAAGTGGTAAAGTTTGATTCCCACATCAGTATTTGGCGAAGCTGTGACTGCAAAATTATAATGTGCATTCAGGTCACCAAGTAAAAGGATAGCTGTGTAATTCTTGGCTCTAATTCTGTCTAAGCTGATTTGCAACGAACCAAAAAAGTCATCGACTTGTGAGGATAACGAATTAGGCGGTCTATAGCAAACACCGCAAATAATTTTGAATTTAGGAAAAACGAGTTCAGTCCACAATAGTTCTAAGCTGGGTACCTCAAACTCAAACCGCCTTGTAAAAGCCAGATGGTTAGCAATATGCAATGCGACCCCACCTCCACGTCCCAGTGCACGATCTTTTCTTAAGGGAGCATTGTATCCTGGAATGCTGATTGGATCATTTGGTACATTTGCATTTAGCCACGTTTCAGATATTGCAAAAATGTCAAACTTATGCTCTAGCGTAATGGCAAAAATCTCATTCAATTTGTCTTTTACGTTCAAACTGCGAGCGTTCATATGGGCCATGGAAAAGCTGAGTTGTCTGGGACCAGGATTTAAATGAATATCGCCTGACAATAAAATTAAAAACAGCAAGAAAAGAGACAAACTTGATGATAACAAAAGAGTTGCAAATGAAACACCTACACGAGACTTGATTACTGAGATAAAATAGGAGTTGAAAATGCCGATCGCTGCTCTGTATATTTCCAGGCTAACCCCGGTCATAACTAAAGTTTATAAAATATAAATTAGAATTGCTTACCTTATGCTGCTCAGTATGCTCTTCACAAAAACCAAGACAAAAAAGAAAAATAGTAGAATAGGGAAACGTGATAAGATACAAAGACACAAAAAGGGAAAATCGTATCATGAAAGTTATGAAAGTCAGGACAGAGGCGAGTTATTTACACAAGGGCACGAGCATCCTCAACACTTTTGATACGATGGTAACGGCCATTTTCCTCACTGCTGCGATTCTTGGCGAAGATGTTCCCATCCATGGAAAACACGGACAAGTTGCGACCTTGACACATTCTACGTGTGGACATCAGTAAATCTTGATTTACCTTGGTCAAGTCCTCATTGATGTAGATGTTCTTTCCACGCAGCTTTGACTTGCTCTTTAATATGCTCCTCCTGGTGGCATAGCTCTTGAACTTAACAATCAACGGCCTGGGTCGTGGCGGGTCACCATTTTGCATTCTGCCAATGCGGTGTGCTCGATCAATATCACTCCCAACATCAATGCCAAGCTGATCTTTGCAAAATTTAGTCACCTCTTCGGGGCAATTCTCGTCGGATTTCTCTTCCAAGCCAAAGATTCTGATATTGCATCTGCGCGAATATTGTTCGTTGTCGTTTGCTTTTTCTCGGACTTCGGCAAGTTCCTTCTTGAGCTGGCTGATTTCATCACGCAGAGGTTTGACTACAACATTGACTGCTTCGCTAATAGCATCTTTCAGAGAATCTCTCAGCGCCTCTATAAGAACATCTTTGAATTCACGTGAAGACAAATAGTCCTGTAGTTCTTGTTTCAGGAGCTCCTTGACATCGAGGTCTGCTGCTGAACTTGCTCTAGATCTTGTACCAGAGGCCATTTTGAATTTCCGTGGCTCGTCAAAACATCAAAAATACCATATGGTCGCCTCTCTTTGTATAGTCTTACATAACACGGCTGCTAATGTCCCTTGAAATAAAGATGAGCGAACCAAGGGATAGAAAAGGGATAGAAAAGGGTTGAAAAGTCGAGATGGTAGCGGAGAAAAAATGAAGCGTCCATCCCGCTCAGCAACCTCGCCAACTCCAAGGACACGCTTTTGGTGTCTTGAATAGAATCTGAAGGTTTTCCGCACGACTCGTGCCGAGATGGCATCGCTTAAGGTGCTTGTACAGTCTTACAAAATGTAAACCAAATTGTTTACAACCTGGAATGCGACATTGGCTGTCAACAGGCAATTTCTGAATTTGTTAGGACTTTTGTTAGGACCCTTAGGGCTGTGGCTGGATTAAGGGACACATATGTAAAACTAAACCTGCAGGAAAAGCATGCATTTTTTGATTGGTTGTTGTTGAGAAAACTAATCAGAAAATAGAGTTAGAGGTTTGTCTACACATGACCGGTCCAAACTGGCATTTGTCTCGCTCTTCACACTGGCCCCTGAACATGGAATTGTATTATAGCTTGAAGAAGAGGCATGTCAGCTTTAAGAAGCAAGTGTCCGAGTTTGCAAAGAACGCCGAGGAAGTAATACGAAATATCTAACAGTTAAATGCTGAAACTGAAAAACGTAAATTTATGACTGTGGGTTTAAACACGAACAAATAATTTTAAATGGAACAGCATCTAAAAAATAACTGATACTTAAATGCTCAGGATGATGAAGAACTGGACGAAGAACTGATGGTGGGAATGTTAGCATAGATTTATGAAGGGCTTATATTACAGGGGGACATTGGCGTAGCTGATGGCAGGGACGTTGGCATAGATTGATGATGGAGTTATGGCGGGGATGCTCGCATATGTAGGTAAAGTGGTGGATCTTTCTTTTGGTGGAAGCTGGTGTTGGCAGAGGTCGATGTAGGAAATGAGGTGACGGTGCAGGAGAAGGTGAAGGCAATTGTGAGCGGGCTGTAAAAGTGACGGTGGCCGGGCCAGGCTGTGGTAATTCTTGGTGACGTCGATGAATGAGGAGCATAATCCAAATAATAAGAGCAAAAAAACAACAGAAGGATAACTCGGGAAGACCAATGATGTGGCCGAGGTGCCATGTGGGTTGTGATGGTGAAGGAGTGGATGGCGATGGCAGCGTTGGTGAGGAAAACGGTATTTTTTCTGAAGGCAATGATGATGTTGTTGTAATGGTATGTATTCTTTGTAGTGGAATGTAGAGTGACTGGAGGCGAAGCAAAGTTGTGGTGGATCAGGCAGAGCAGTGCAGTTCAGCTTGGCTGACCAGGGTAGATTAACAGCACGGAAAAGGTGCAGGCAGGCAGCTTTAACAGAAAGGCAGAGGTGACGGCAAGGCGAAACAGAGATTTCAGGATGATTCGGGTTGCAGAAAGGAAGGAAGGCAGCACAGACCAAGGTTCTTGAGGCGGAGGAGCAAGCGGTGCGGTGTAGCGGTTTAAAATGGAGGAGGTGAAGAGCAGTGATGTTCTGGTCTTGTGGTGAAAGCGATGTAAAATTAACATGTGGGCAGCTCTGGGTTTTGACTTGTGGCAGAATGAAGAAGCAGTGAGGGTCAGCGAAGTCAAACACAGCAGCGATAATGTAAAAGATGGTAAACGAACGGATGTCCATGGCAACTGAAGAATGGGAGCTTTTCAAAGCCAGAGCACTACTCAACACCGGGTGAAATGTAATGGGCCTGACACAACGTGCGAAGCAATTTTATCATAAACTTGTAACTTCTGACTATTAAAACAAATTCTCCTGTAATATCATGGAATAATATGGTAACCGAGTGAGGAGAGTTTACTTAGAAGTTTGATAAGATTTGAAATTCTCCATACTATACTATACTCTATGGGGTCCTATCAAAGAGCACTGACATTTAGCAGCTTCTGGGCTAAAAATAAAGGTGCTACCCATAGAAAACATGCTGCAGGCTTCTTTGCAACCATCTTTACATATCGTCCGGGAAAGAAAGAGATGCTACAAAGTATATTTTTATGAGTGTGACAAGATCAATTCATGAGTCAGTTGGACAGGACCTGCAAATAAAGCTTTCACTGATGTGTCAGCGTGCTTTTTTTTGTGTTCTTTCTTCAAGTAATGTAAACTACAGGGCTAAACGTGTTCTTGTCATATCAAATAGGCACAGAACTGCAGTTACAAAACTCCTTGCTCGCTATTTTTACCTTGATAACTTCCAGCCAACTTAATACCGGGGGGCATTTTGCCACAAACCCAGTCCACACTTCTGGCAAAGCTGAAGATTGCAACATGTTATTAACAAACACTGACGTCAGACTTCAAGTGATGACAAGAAACAAATTCATCAAGAAGAGATCAATCCATGCGTCATGGCCATACAAATTAACTAATTTGTGTGTATCAAAACAAATAAAAGTGCATTGTCATTGCCTGTTTGTAACGTTGTAAAGAGGTCTGAGTTGACTCACTTGGGCTGGGTTAATATTTACGTGTGCTCAAAAAAAAAGACCGGTTGTGTCACAAAAGAAACATTCGATGCACTCAAAGTCTTGTCACACTTTTGTTTAGTGTTTTAAGCTAACCCGTAGCATCTCTCTCATCTTTCTTAAGTACTCACAGGCAACAACATGGAGATGAAATATCTATAGGAGCATTTGTATTTGTATTTTTTTTTTGTTGAATTAAGACCAGGTGTAAAATGCATACTGAGAACATAAACTCATAAAATGTTAAACAAGTAGGCAATAGATAGGTAAAATAAAGTTACAGCACTAAATCAAAACATAGCGGCAGCTCTAGAAGCGTGGATGTAGAGTATGAGTGAGCAGAAGCGTTGATGGCTTGTATTGTGGCAAGTGGTTCAGCAAGTTGTTTGGGAAGAAAGTGGAGATGGTAGCGTTGACAGGAAGCGGCGGCAAGACGGCGTTTATAGTAGAGGCAAGATGCGATGTTTAGGGCCAGGAAGATGCACACAAAGATGAAAGAAAGATGCACTGTTTATATATCTGGTCAATGTCAAAAACAAAACAACTTACCCTGCACTCCTGGCTTGTGTGCGAGAATATCCTCTTTTGCCAGGTCCCTAAAAAACAATGAAGGTACACTATGATTAAAGAAAGCTAAAGATTGGCAAGACGGAAATCAGCCAGGCTATTTAATACAAGCAGATGACGTCAACCCAGCACAAAAAGTTTTAAAACACACTTACGATCTTCATCATCAAAGGGTAGGCCTGCAAATCAAAAAAAAAAATGTGTTTGTTTCTTTCATCAAGGTTTTCGCTGGAGCTTTGTCCTTTACTTTATTGCGACCAAAGGTGCAAATTCAGCCTATCAATTCAGCTTCAACGGCATTCAGCATTACCAGATAAAATCATACATTATAACGAATCTCTGAGACCAAGCTACTTCTCTGTAAACAATCAACAGAACCTCCAGAACCCACTTAGGTGGGGTACTGGAAGGTGAAGGTTTGCCACAACTGACATTGGGCTGAAAGAAAAATTAGAGCAACGTCGTTAAATATTTCCAAGCAATAAGCATTTCACAGTCAGCCTGATTCAACTTATCATATTGATTCCAGATAATGGGCTGTCGGTGCTTCTGCATGTAATGAGCACCAGATTGACAGTATTACGCACCCTGTGTGGTCCCTTTCAGTCACTTACAGTTCCTTGGTCTGTCCACACGTTTTTCGATTGAAACAACAATTTTCTTTATTTTTTGGGATCACAAGATGTGCCGATTCGCACAAATTTGGCAAATCGAGCTTGTCAAGAGTGCACCATGCTGTGTGCTGCGCGCGTGGGTAAATCTAAACTGATAGAACACAGGATTCATGTATAGTTAAAAAAAAGAGGTTGATGTGGTACCGTTGATTCCGACTGACTGCTTGTTTTGCATCCCATCGCTTGACATGAGGCAAGTCAATCAATGGGCTGTTACCTTTGCAAGGGACGTCCTCTCAGGTTCTGCTGCGAAAGTTGCACTTTTAAAACGGAAATAGAAAGTGGAGGACTTAAAATTAACGTTCTTTGGGCATAACATGAGAAAACTATGAGAAGAAACAAAATTTTCAAAATGTAACCTTTTTCTGGCCTGATTGATGTCAAAGGCAACAAGAACTTCAAACCAAACTGCAGATACTAATTTGATAATGGAGTAATGGCTGGGATGCTGGCATATGTAGGTGACACGTTGGATCTTTCTTTTGGTGGAAGCGGTGGTGTTGGCAGAAGTTGATGTAACAAACAAGACGATGGTGCAGGAGAAGGTGAAGGCGACAGTAAGCGGGCTGAAAAAGTGATGGTGGCTGGGCCAGGCTGTGGTAATTCTTGGCTACGACGGCAAACGCAGAGCATAAACCAAATAATAAGAGCAACAAAACAACAGAAGGATAACGCGGAAAGACCAATGATGAGGCCGAGGTGCCATGTGGGTTGTGATGGTGAAGGAGTGGATGGCGATGGCAGCGTTGGCGAGGAAAACGGTATTTTTTCTGAAGGCAATGGTGATATTGGTGTAGTGGTATATGTAGTCTTCATAGTGGAATGTAGAGTGTCTAGAGGCGAAGCAAAGTTGTGGTGGATCAGGCAGAGCAGTGCAGTTCAGCTTGGCTGGCCAGGGTAGATTAACAGTGCGGAAAAGGTGAAGGCAGGCGGCTTTAATGGAAAGGCAGAGGTGACAGCAAGGTGGAACATAGATTTTGGGATGATTCGGGTCGCGGAAAGGAAGGAAGGCAGCACAGACCAAGGTTCTTGAGGCGGAGCAAGCGGTGCGGTGCAGCGGTTTGAAATGGAGAAGGTGGAAAGCGGTGATGTTCTAATCTTGTGGAGAAAGGGATGTATAGTTGACATGTGGGCAGCTCTGGGTTTTGACTTGTGGCAGAATAGAGAAGCAGCGAGGGTCAGCAAAGTAAAATACAGCGGTGATAACGCAAAACATGGTAAACGAAGGGATGTCCATGGCGACTGAAGAATTAGAGCCTTTCAAAGCCAGAGCATTACTTCTCAACACAGGGTGAAACATAATATGCCTGACACAATGTGCGAAGCATTTTATCCAACAGAGACTTCTGACTATCAAAACAGAAATTCTCCTGTAATATCATGGAATAACATGGTAACCGAGTGAGGAGAGTTTACAAAGAAGTTTGATAAGATTCCAAATTCTCCATACTATACTATACTCTATGGGGTCCTATCAAAGAGCACTGACATTTAACAGCTTTTGGGCTAAAAATAAAGGTGCAGAAAACACTACCCATAAAAAACACGCTGCAGGCTTCTTGGCAACCATCTTACATTTTGAACATATCCGGGAAAGATGTTACAAAGTATATTTTTAAGAGCGTGACAAGATCAATTCACGAGTCAGTTGGACAAGACCTGCAAATAAAGCTTTTGCTGATGTGTCCACATGTTTTTTGTCATGTTCTTCTTTCAAATATTGTAAACTACTGGGCTAAACATGTTCTTGTCATATCAGATAGGCACGCACTGCAGTTACAAAACTCCTTTCTTGTTACTTTTACCTTGATAACTTCCGGCCAACTTAATACTGGGGGGCATTTTGCCACAAACCCAGTCCACACTTCCGGCAAAGCTGAAGATGCAACATGTTATTGTCACTGACGTCAAACTTCAAGTGATGACAAGAAGCAAATTTATAAGTGTTTCATAAATTTAGTAATAATCGGACTGTCCTTGTGTTTTAAAGTAATTGACTGAGTGACTTGAGACAAGAACGAGATAAAAGTTGACGTCGGAAATTACAAATAGGCACCTGTCAGCACGGTGTACAAATTAATCATAATGCTAGTTTTTTTAGTAGAATCATCCTAATATGAACACTTTATATTGCTTACAGGATCAAGGAACTCTAACACAAGCGAAGACTCAAGAATACTGAAAATAAATGAAATAAAAATATTTACCTCAGTTAAATTTGCCCATAACTGGGTTGATTGAAATATTATGGAATCATGTGAGTTGTCCGGGAACCCACAACTCCCCCAAATGAATCTGTGCTGAGCATCAACCATAGCCATAAGTACAATAGAGTAAAAACTTTTGAAATTGTGATATTCCTTGCACGATTCCAAGCCACCTGCAGGACATTTTATGGGGATGTGACACCCATCTATGGCAGTCCAGCAGCAAGGGAACTGCCACCCCACTTCCATGTCCAAAATTTTCTCTTTAAATTCTGGCCCAGTTCCTGGAAAATGCTTAGAAACACAATCCTCCCAAAGATTGTTAACAATGGCTGTTGAAACTTCGAGAACCATTTCGCATACAGTTGAAGTACCAATGCCGGCCATCTCTGCGATTGTGTAGTAGTAATCCCCTCTACCCAGTCTATAAAGACAGACTGCCAGTCGAAAAGCTGGTGAATAGGGTTCTTCAGTAACTGTTTGCCGTTGCAGGTTTTGCTGTATGTGGCCAAGAATTAACAGAAATGTAGCTCGTGATACTCGGAAAGTCTTACGGAATCCGGTTTCCGAGTATGTGTTCCAAACTATGTCAAACCATCCAATATTTCACAGCAAACGACAACACAACCGATGAACATCAGTTGCGGTGTTTCTGGAGAAAATCAACAGGGAACTCACAAGACGGACGTTGAAAAGCCAAAGCCGTCTCTTTAACAAAAAGCTGAGTATTTGTTGTTGCTCAGCCTGTCTTTTTCTCCGTGGTGTCTGCACACTTTTGACAAGAAGTTTTTCTTGGAAAGACAGCCGTCGTCATTTTTTAAAACTCAGCGAGCTCTTGAAATTCCCGCTGACCAGAAGAATGTTGAGCCGAATTTGGAACTAAGTTCGACGTCTGAATCAAAGCCGTGCCACCGTCGTGCTTCAGTTGAACTCAATTGCAGTGAGGTTTGGTACTGCTCTGGCACGACGTCTGAACCTAGCCTTATTTCTAAAATAAACACTTCACCTGACATTTCTTGTTCCGGTAGCCTGGTGAATAGCCTTGCTCCCCACGAATGCTACAGATGCCCTCAGATCCAGCCTTCACTTTTTGCTCTGGTCACGTTTCTTTTTCTTTTTTTCTTTTTCTTGCCTTTCTGTGTTTTTTTTTCACTTTGGGACGTTGTATGTTGACGTGTATGTTGTATTTTGACGACTCTATCTGCTATATTTTTCCGGCTTAGCTTGTGCCAAAATTCAGTCTCTTGCGAACTGATTAGCCAACCCGCTGCCAATGGCAGCGCTCTTGTTTGAAGTGTTAATCATTAAATGACATAGGCTTTAGTATCTAAATTAAACCAACATGTCATTGGCCACAAAGGCCAGAGTCGCCGACAGGCGGTATGAAAAATACAGCAAAACGAGCATGGTCCTGTACGCCCAGTCTGACAGCATTCTTCATTCTTCCAACGGAGCGATTCCGCTCTTTCCTTTTCCATTTCGCTTCGTTAACCTTTTAAGTTTGGCTTTTATTTCTTCTGCCATAGCAGAATTTACCAGACATACAATCAGATTATTGGGTGCCAAGACTGCTAGTGTTTGAATCTCCACACCAGAGCTCTTTTTTTCTTAATACTTTAATCTTTTTTTTTTCTGCTTCTTTTGGGTCTTGTTTGTATCAGATTATCTTGAAACACTCTGCAATGCAAAATAGCATTCCGTAAAAACAAGGCTGTGTTGATTTCCCCGCTGTCTATGATCGGGGAGACGGGTAATTCAGTTTTTAATTTTCTACGTCGATAGTTGACCAGTTCAAGACCTTTTATATCCTGTTGTTTCCTTGCCTGTATTTTCTGTTTGTTTGTTTGTTTCATACTCGGACTCTAATGAAAATAAATCCTGACGTCAGGCTTTTCCCGTTCAGAAATTGGACACGCGACTTTGTTGCTTTCAGTAAGTGTTGACAGGGAACAGTTACCGATAGGAACATCTTTATATCTTATGCACAGGTTTATCTTGGCATAACTGTGTCAAAAGAAGTTACACTGGAATTATTTTTGGCGAAAAGTATGCCAAAAGATAGTATAGAGAACATATAAGACAACTAGCTTTTGACCTTTAGAGGTCTAGAACCGGTCAAGTTGGAAGTCTGACATTGCTACAAATTGTCAACAAAAGGTACATCAGTAAAAAATGAAAATAATATTAATCTGGTGAAAGAGGATAATAGACGGTCGAGTTTTACAGCTTACTTATGCCGTGTTTACACGAGACACATTCACTTCTGTAAAATATCTTACTGTAGTAAATGTAGTTTAAAACAGTAGAAAATTTACTGTACCAAATGCATATTTATCATCTTGTAGGGTATGCCATATTTACCGCAGTAAATAAACTCACTTGTTCTTTGCACTTTGGGTTCCATGAGTAGGAAATCTGTAGGCCTGGCCACTCTTGTCTTTCATAAGGGGACAGATGTTCTTGAGCACTGTGGTGTTGGTCAGCGTATCAAAGTCTGTGTGCTCCGTTATACAAGTGGCGTTGATCCCGTCGAAAGTGAACTTCCCCATTGCAGCGGCTACTTCTTTGCAGCACCTGTGCTCTATAGTGCGCTGGACAGGAACTCAACTCTGCAGTTGCCACATTGGCACCTTTGAACAAAATGCACAGTGCACATCACTACAAGGTGTTGGATTCAAAACATAAATCGTTCGTAGTAGCTTCAGAGAAACGTTCGTACTTACCAAGTATCCAGAGGGATTTGATTTTCAATTGTGGTCTCAAGGATTTCTGGAGTGAGGCTGTCCTCGTCTTCATCTTTGTCGGGTTCTTCGTAACCCTGTGGTGCAACCAGCTTGAAACGATAAGGCGCAAAAAAGGCCTGCCAACAACTCCAAAATCCTCTTCAACTTTGGTTTCAGAAAGCTCTCTGTCACTTGCAGGGTCTGAGGAAATCTCCGATATGTCGGAATCTTCCATACTTGAAGAGTTTAGCAAAAAACAAGGCAAGAAACAACGCGACGCGACACTTGTTCACATCATGTGATGTCACAATGGGTAAAACTGCTTATTATTCTGCTGGCTCAGATTTTCGATTTTTGTCATGAGTGGCCCATTTCAATCGCAAAAAAAAAAATTCTTGCCATTTCAAAAACATGTTTTCGACTTCACATGACCAAAGAAAAAATGAAGAACCAATATGCAAAGTAAAAAAGTGCTTCCTGTTTCCAATTCAGTAGCACTTTAAGGGGGATGCACTGCCCTGTGGTATATCTAGCTAGGCGACTTGTGGTTGCATGACCTTTTGAAACCTCACTTATCTCCCCATTGGGGATAGGACAAGCGTATTGGTAGGTCTTGATTTTATAGCAGAGCCATATCTCCCCGCCACTATGAGCTGAGATTAGAGGTCAGCATGTGCTGGATCAGACAAGAGTATTGGCAGGTATGCATAAAATAATGCATAAAAACTTGGGGGAGTTGCTGTGCAGACTTAACCGCAAACAAAGGGAAGAGACCCAGTTTATTGAGAATCAAACAAAGCAAGGCACCACTCCAAAGGGAGGGAGGGTGAGGAATTTGGAAAAACATTGCAACAAGCGCACCAAGTAAGGCTGCTATGAAATGTACTGCGATGATTGTTCAGCTGCTTTTATAGTTAGACAAGTATCGGACAACAGTGGGTCTTGAGCCTGACGTGTCTTGCCATTACGTGGCGAGTTTTAGCTAAAATGAATAGAGCATACATAGTTGGGCCAATGTCTATGCAGTTAAAAACTGCCACTAGACAAGGTTTCGTCATGAATGCATCTGATTCACCACTTGCGTACCTCCTACTTCTGACTAGAGGACTGTTACTTAGTTTGATTTCTGCAGTGGAAGAGAAATCTCTTGAGCCATGCGCCGACTCATAGGGTTTGTTGCAGGCTTGTGCGCTAGAGCAGTTGGTAGAGTTCGTCTGACTCTGGTGTGGTTAGAGTTATCCCAAGTACTTCTCTTGTACACTTTGCTTCCTGTTGTGTTTCTGATGATGACTTGGTCACTAGGTTTTCTGGCCACTTGTGCAGATCCTTAAGCCACACTGGGCCCATCCACCAGAGTACCTGGGATTGAACAGGACCACCTCTACTTGCAAGGTCAGTGGGGTTTGTCAGTGGGTACATGCCTAAACTGGATCTCCTTGTGTAGTTGTATCTTTGCTACTCGGTTTGCAACGAACTGCTTGTATTGGCTGTTGCCCTTAATCCAATTTAGCCCGACCACGCTGTCTAACCATGTACACTTGTGGTATGGGCAGGTTGTTGAGGGCGTTGCGTACGTTCACCAGCAAGTTAGTAGCCATGTGCGCTGCTATCAACTCAAGACAAGGTATTGTCAGCCCTTGTATGGCCAGTCGACCTTTGGCAGCCACTAATCAATGGGTAGTGCCGGCATGTTGTCGAACTACTGCACAAACGGCCGCTCCGACTCCACACATCGATGCATTGCCAAAGGCGTGTAACTACACCCCTTCTATTTCCTGGTGGCTCATGATGGATCAAGGTACCTGCTGTTCCTGGGGTAATTGTCCCTCCCATTTCCTCCAATGTCGTAAATGTGTCAATGAGTCGAGCATCCCATGGTGTTTTACTTTCACACGTTGCGATAGATGTTTTCCGGCTAGGGTAACTGGTGCAATTAGTCCCACTGGGTCGTATATCTTGGCCAGCTTAGTGAGTATCCCTCGTTTGGTTGGTGGTGCTTCTGTAGGAATTACTACTGCTAAAGTATCTCGGTGCTTGTTCAACTTTAGTCCTAACATTCTCGGTTCGTTGGGCTTCATGTTCAGTTGTTCCTTGGCAAATGTCTGTTCTTCTGAACTTCCGTCTGGTTTGCAGTTCTTTTTTCAGCTGGCTGATATTTGAGTTGCATTTAGGTAATTTGAATGTTGCATCTTCTAGTATCTGTATGCTCCTGTTCTTGTGTTGTTGACCCTGACTTGTTGTTTGACCACCGTGGAGTAAGTTGTCGACATATAAGCTGCGTCGAAGCTCTGCTACTATATCTGGCCGTCGCTCCTCCCAGGCATTGAGATGGGCTTCGAACACTCCTGCGAGTAGAAAAGGCTACGGAATGATTCCAAACAGGGTGTGGGTGAAGCGTAGTGTTTCTAACTCAGTGTTGGTCTCTCCAGTGAAATCTTAGCAAGTCACGTTCAGTCTTGTGGATATGTATCTGAAGGAAAGATTTACACATGTCTCCTGTGACAACAACAGGGTATGCTCTCTGTCGCACTAGCACGTCCCAAAGTTTATTCTGTAATGGTGGCCCTGGATACAGACATTCGTTGAGTGATGGTGACTCTGGCGTAGCTTTTGCGGATGCGTCATAGACTATACGCAGCTTTGTTTATGCAATTTTTCCCACTACGGCCTTGTGTGGGATGTAGAACTCCTTTCCTGCGGTGTTTTCAGGTGCCGTCTCTACTATGTTGTATTGCAGTTGTTCCCAGATAATGACATCGTACTCGGTGATAAGCTCGTTTCGCTGGAGTTTCTTAGTCAAGCTTGACATTCATCGCAAACTTTCCTGCTTGTTTGTGGGCAGCTCCGGGTGGTTGCATCTCCACGGCAGGCCGGTTTCATACCACCCTTTGGATGAGCATTGAAGTTGTTCTTTGAATTCCGGTGCACTGTTTTCTGGTTGTGCTCCAGCACATCTTTCAGCCTTGAGACGTCGAGTCAACAGAGCTCATAATCTGTGTGACTTGTTTATGTGAGCATTGTTGTGCTTTGATCAAATTCTTTTCCAGGACTCATAATGAACCAGCCCATCTTTGTCAACTCTTCGATGGGCTCAGTCTCCCCCCACTCGCAGTTTTGTCTCAGTTTTTATGCATGTGTACTTGTTCTGAAGACAACATGGATTGGAAGCTGTGGTTTGTCGTCATGATCGTTGATTGTGATTTCTTTCAAGTGTTGATTTCCTTTGATTATTTTTTCATACTTAAGGTTATGGATTGTTAACAGCTCTGCTTTGTTGACCTTTATCAGTGGCACGTCCATCTGATAACTTCTGTCGACAGATTCAATTACTGTGTCATACATTTCCAGTTTGGTGAGTGCTTCCTGCGCCTGAGTCTATCAGCACACAGCAGGTTATTCCATCAACTTTTACAACTAGGACAGGAAACACTCCCTCGCTGCTTCTGCTGTCTGTCATCGTATTTCTCCCATTGTTTCCTTCTGACGCTTGATCACATATTGAGGTGTGGTGGCGTTTGTGGCATTATTGACAGGACATCTTGCTTGTACATTCTGATGCCGGATGCGTTCCCATGGCACAATTAAAGCACAACCTCTTGGCTAGTATCTGCTTTCGTTTGGTTGTGTCAGAAACGTTCTGGCACTCAGGTGCCTTGTGACCAACATCCCCACAGTACACCCATCCCTGTGGTTTGCAGTCTCACGCTTGAAACAGGTTTTGTGGGCGTTCCTGTTTCCTGATGGGTGGTTCGGCATCTTTTTTGGGAGTAGTGCTAGCAGGATTTCTTGTCCATTGGCGCAATGCTTCTGTCAGTTTGCCAAAATCCCATGATTCCCATGTAGGATCTGTACCTGCTAGATGTCCCCTGATTGCTGGAAGTTTATCTAGTGTCATTGAAACATTCTTGTCAACTTGATTCAGTTCATTGTTTGTAGTGCTTGAATGCAATAAGTCAATTTCTCGCTGAATTCACTTATTTTCGTGGGGTTTGCACTTGTGATGTATGGAAAGTCTATGATTTCCTTCACGTAAGATTTGACAATCTCCGATTCCTTGCCATATCTATCTTGTAGTATAGATTTGGCTGTTGTAGCCCTCAGCTGTAAATGGCAGCGCCTCCACGGTACGTTTGACCATTGTGTCAAGCAGCTCACACAGATTTGTAAACTTGCTGATGGGTGTGATGTTCGTTTTGTCAATCGTTTCTGAGAACTGCCCCAGAATTTGGGACAATCCTTAGGATCCCTCGATTTTTGGGGATCACAAGCTTCGGCAACTCTGCCATCAGTGCTTTTGTGGACTCGCTTTTTGATGACTGGCTTTCTGGTTTGTCGTTCTGAAGTTCTTTTTGTAGGTTTAACTTCGTTTCATGCAGTTTGACTGCAAACTTGATCTGGTCTTCTTGTGCAATGGCCTCGTTTCCTTGTTTGTAGTTCTGCTGCCATTTCTGTAGGCGTTTGACTTCAATGTCTGTGTTGGCCAATTTGGCTTCTATCTGGGCATTCCAGGTTGAGATTTCTGTTTCGCCTTTATCATCTTTGATTTTCTTCACCGTGACCTCTCTGCCAGTTCTCCACAACTGATGACAATGCTTTCAAAGTGTCAGTATGCCGTTGAATGGCAATCTTGTCTTAAGTGTCGTTTACGCTCTCATAGTTGCTCATTTCTTGCTCAATTCAGGACGTAATTATACTTACATCCCCATCAGAGGTGCCATGTTTGGGGAATGTTCCCTCCATCCCAACTGTAGCTCCCCACAAGTCACTTGATAACAACAGATTTTTATTTCGCTAGCAGATCACTCACACTCGACTCACAATCAACTCTAAGATATGTTTTTAGTTCTTGTACACTACACATCCAGCATGTCGACCTCTGATTGGCTTTCTCCATGACATAATTACTTATCACCTAACTCACTCACATTACATTTCCCAGTCTCAAACACAGGGAGATGCGGGATTGCTGGGGCTGTCATAGCCGATGCGTGTACCAAATTTGAGGGTGTCAGTTAAAGTAGTGAGAAACTTGCGATCAGGGTGGCTAGTTCTAATTCTAAGCACTGATAGGTGTAGACACTAATGGGGTCTGATCTTGCTGGCGTTTCTGCACCCTTACGTTTGCTGCGGCTACTGGAGAACTTTGAACCGCCAGAGGACTGTTGGCTGCAGGGGGAGGTGAAGTGGCTGCTGGAGGCGGCACACCTGTGGGTAGACGAAGGCTCAGTGCTGGCAACCAGAGGGCTTGTTAAAGTCAAAGCAGACCAACGGACCGGTTTGGCGACTTCGTTTGCTGGAGGAGTTGTCCAGGTGGTGGTAGGGGCTGAAGGTGGTGGAATTGTTCGTCATAGGCCAGCCAGGCCAAACCCTTGAATTTAATAAAGTATCTTTATTTATACATGGTAAATATTTCAGCTAGAAGCCTTGCCTTGCTAATAATCTGCTGATATTTGATCAGTTAAGGCAAACGCCTCGGGAAAGCCGCTACCAGGACTAACATGCATATGGTGTAGGCTTCATGCCACTTGTGGAAGGAATCTATGTCTATTTTTCCACATCACGATTAAATCAAAAACAATTTTTCTCACAATAATCACATGGCTGGGGTGCATCTTCTCAATCATTCTGTTGATAGAAACATGAATCCCGAGTCAGACATGGCATACTCCATGTGAATACCGCTTTCCACTGAATCAATACAAACAAGAACAAGAACTTTACCTGTCTGTGTTCCCTTTTCTTGTTTATTGGAAAAAATGAAGGAGTGACAATGTACGATTTTACAGGCAGGGGGTAGTTTTGGCAAAGATATTTTACTGTTATAAGATCTGATTAGAATAGCAATGTAAACACGATTTTGGGCAGGCACTTTTTTCACTTGAGCTTAATACATTCAAGATACACATGTTATTATCTATCCCAGCCGTATTACTTATGAGTGACATTCTAGAAGGTTTCATACAGTTTGAGTGCAGTAACGTCCGCTTTGAAGTGAGTGGATTTTAACTTACTGTGGTATTGGTGATGGCGGGTGTCGTATCGCCCTCCATAATGTCTGTAACTAGTGAGCTAAAGAAAAACAAAGTATACTTGTGGATGAAAGGACAACAAAGACAACGGTATGGTGGCCCATCGTTATAATAGCAAATTAACATAAAACTGAAGAAAAAACTAAGAAAAAATATTGAAATTAAAAAAAAACAAACTTGAAAATAAACAAAAGAAAAAATAAATAAACAACGAAAAAAACGACAAAAAAAACAGACAAAAAAATAAGAAAAGAAAAAAACGAAAAAATTAGAAAATAAAACTGACCAAAAAATTAAAATAAAAAAGCAAGATAAAAAAACAGAAAAAAATAACCGAGAAAAAAAAAAAAACAAATCCAGATGTGGCCCATCGTTATAATAGACCACAATGCTTTGCAAGTACTGTTGGCAGATTCCACTGACCGTAAGCTATTTGAAGATGGCGGCAGCACGGATTAGAAACCCAGATTGGGAAACCGGCGAAGAATTAAAGGGCGATATGCAGAAGTATGTGATGCAGAACCTTCGAAGACGAGATATTAGATTTCTTGATGCGAGATTATCCCCAATATGCATGGAGCCTTCCAACTTTGAGCATAAGAATGTGTGAATTCAGCATCAAGTACGTCGATTATAACATCAATGTAGATGATGTGAAGAAGGCTATTGAAGCCGAAATCGACGGACCAGGGAAGCTTTTGAGCTACCGATTAATGCACCGCAAAGTTCGTGATCAGCACGGTCTAGCCGTTCCTCCTGGCCTTGTTTATGATGTGATGACAGACGTGAACCCAGAAGGTCTACAAGGAAGAGGGAATGTTGGACAGGCAAAAAGGAGAAGAAGAGGGCAAACTGGAACACTATCTTTTTTTTTGTAATTAAAAAATTGTTGTGTTAGCTTTCCTATTAAGTTGTTATTGCGGATCAAGTAACTTTTACGCCACCCCTGTCCCTTGTAGAACGAGATATTACCAAAGAACGAGTCATTTTAGAACGAGAAACCATAAAACTATAACGTGTGGTGTTATTTTAGAGTTTTCTTGTTCTAAAATGACTCGTTCTTTTGATAATATTTTTACTGTTTTTTCTTTTGTTTTTGCAAACTTGCTTCCTGATTTGTGGTGCTATTATTTATACAGGGCCCAAATCATACCTTCTCAGGCGATGGCCATGACAAACGTATGGGTTTTACACGGGACAGGTTTCCTTTGGCTATTTATGGTATGCAGGACGTATTCAGCAGTAAACTCCTCTACCTGAAAGTTTTGATTTCAAATTCAAACCCAAATTTTATCGGAAGGTGGTATTTACAGCATCTGTACCAGACCAGAGGTGAGAAAATCCCATCCTGACCACTGCACATCTTTCTTAACAAGGATTATATTAGGACAAACAATTATTTAACTAGACAATCCTAGACAACATTGTGTGGGACACAGTATCCTGAGTGGCTATCAACTCACAGATTCAGTTGTTATGTATCCCCCCCTCCTCCTGAAAATGTTGAAGACATAAACTTGACAACGCAAACACAGTATGTCTTTGTTCTCTGCTTTCCATCATTGAAATGGGAGGGGGGTAGGGGGAGTGTGATTGTCATGTGGCAGGCACAAATCATGATTGTGTGTAGGTTTCAGAATTTTCATAGCTGCAATATTTTATTTCATCTCACTACCATGTTCTTTGATCAACAGTCATCAGCTCCCGTTTACGACTGGACAGAGGAACTGAAACTGGCCAATTGGCCACTATCCATGCCTTCTTAAGAGGTGCTCAAGGTGGCTGTGACAATCCAGAGGCCACTGTGCTATATGGCCCATCAATATTACACATCAGAAAAGCAGGAAATCTCAGACAAGTAATTATTGGAACACCCCTTTCTCCCAGTTCAAGGTTGGGTTAAAAAAGTTCTCACTACTGTAGTTAAAGAATGCATGGCTTAGTTGGGGTTTAAGGTGAAAAATGAACAGCACTTATGGTTTATGTTTTGTCATTAATTCCTTATATTCATAATTACACATTGTGGTTGCAGATTGAGAGGTGGTGGAGAGAGCTTCACCATCGTCTTGAAAAATACTTCAAGCAACAACTTTCGATGCTGTTTGACGAAGGCCTTTATGATCCAGACAACCAGCGAGATAGGTACATGTTATGATTGATTATGATGTGGTAGATGGCGGATCTTTGAGTCACTTTAAACTGAAACTTTTTTTAACTTTTTAAGTTTGTTCAAGAATAAACTTATTACAACTTACTTTTCAAGTTTAATACAAGGGAAAACTAGTACTTGGAAGGACTAGTTTTGCACTGCCTAAAAGTGCCATACAAGTTGAGACCTAATCCAGGATTAGCCTAATTGAGTTTTGAACAACTGGGCCCATGCTTCTAAAAATAACTCTTTTTTTAAAGGGACCTCTTGGGTTTTGTGTAAATCCCAATCCTACAGGAAGAGCTTGATATATTTTGTGAGACAGTATGGAATCCTCATCGCATCAGATATCAGAAGGATGCCCAAATACCAAAAGGCATCCCAAATCACCTTTACAGCTTTCCTGAAAAATATTGAACAATAGACTGTGGTAAGGTGTATTACAAATATTATTTTGATAATGACTAAAAATGGTCATTTTTGTATAAAATGATGAAATTCAGAATTTATGTAGGTCCTCTCAGAGTGATCTGCACAAAGTCTTACATTGTATATTTGTTTTGGGTATTGGAAGACGTTTTTGTTTAAAGTGCATACATGGCCAAACTTATAAAATAACTCAGATTCTACATGTAATGTTTAACAAACAAACAGTAGTACTAGTGTTTATCAGATTTAAAACCATGAGGGTACAGTCCGAGAACTGCAAGAACATATAATGTAAGTAAATTGAGTGGCTGCAAAAACCGAACTTCCAAAAGTTTAATGTTCTGAAATTTTTATAAAAACCATATGGAATTTGCCAATGAAATAATTTATTTATATTTTGTTGCTGAGCTACAGTATTGCATTTGATTCAGCATATGTCCTGTAGGGTTTTTAAATTTACTTTTCTTTGTAACACAAGGATGGCCACTTTCACAAGAAGCACTTGATGAAGTAGCTGAATTGTCCGGTGTGCTTGAAGAAGACGACTATTTGAATCCCGGGGTTAGGGAGAAATGTGAAAGGATAATCCCAGAACTTTCTGATGTGAAAAGTAGAGATGCAGCAGAAACCTACTTGTTCTTAAAGGCACACTACAAGGAATGACTGGAAAATATACAAATTACATTGTAGTTTATTTTCAATAAAGTCAACCTTTGAATGAATATGAAAATATGTTCTCAAAATTAACAACCTTAACAAAAAATATGTTTGTCTTTAGGAACATTACTTAGTACAGCTTTTCAGTTAACATTAACATTAAATTTCCTGATACTACCCTAGACCATTCTCAACACATTGGTCAACAACTAGATATCAGAGACCATCATTTTGCAAAACTTGTTGCAAGTATGTTCATCTAAAAAGTGATAAATACTGACTGGACAGATTGCCACAACAAAAGTAGATCTCATCTTCTTCACCTTCTGCAAATAGTTCCATGGTAGCAATTTCTGGGTCCTACAAGGAATATCCTGATCCTTGGATGTCTAGTAGCATTAGCTTTTGATTTGCAAGTGTGTAGGTATAATGTACCAAACATTGTGCTTTCTCAAAGATATCATTAAATGCTGGATCAGAATCATTGGGAGGTTTGATGCAATTGCCATCATTATTTACATACTTGGCAAATATTCCAGGAACATATTCCTCCACTGTGACTGGCTGATCTTTGAATTTTGAGTAGTATACTCTGTTGTACACAAATGACTCTCCAAATTCAGTAGGAGTTTTTGATGTGAACTTCTTTGTTAATTCTCTTGCAACTGTGTGCATTTGCACTTGTTTCCTTGTATGTACCTCTATGTCAGACTTTATAACATTTTTGATACTGGATTTAGCCTTTTCATTGTACATTTTTATGACCCATTTCTGGCCAGAACTACCCTGTGTGCATTTATAAGCATCTCTGAATGCTCCAGAGGCAAATTTATCCTCATCAATGGTGAGATCAAGGGACTTGACTATTTTCCATTCCCTCTTTACAAGATCAAATGACTCAACATCTAATACTACCCCTGTTGTAGAGATGGTTTTTACAAATTTACCAGCTCCAAGGAGTTGGTCAATGGATACTGATCTTGGGTAGTTGGAATGCATACTTACAGATGCAACTGAGGTGCTTGCAAACTTGATGTGCTTTGCTGGTCTGGAGGGACCATGTATATTATCATCTTCATCACCACTTTCTGGCAAAGTAAAAGGCTCACTTTGCACTTCGTCTTCCCCTGGCTCAAGGTTCACAGCAAATCGTACAAGGTAGACCTAATGATAACATAAGCAATATGCAAGAGGCATGACATATTTACAACAACTTTCTATTTACATAGAAGACATAGAAGAGGTTGGCCAATTGTACTTTATCTGCTACAACAAGCTTGTTGTGAGCCCAAATTGTTTGACAAATTACGTGGAATCATCTGACATCTGACTCAATTTACTTTATAGTTATCTCAGATGCAAAGCACCAACTGTAATTTTGCCATTGATTATTAATACCATGTAATTATGTGCTTGAATAATAAACGTTGTTGTTGTGGAAGATTAACCAGAATGGACCGACACAGTGATACATTCATTGTTTACCTTGTCTTTATGATGAGGTATTTGGTTTATGTTTGTACACGAAGGTCCCTTGTTGGTTACAAGTATATCGCATGAACCCACAGGCATTCCAAAGTGGGCAGCACACGAGCTTTTTAAGTTTCCGAGCGTTAGTTCATCAAACATAAACTCCACGAATTCCCTGGGCTGCACTGGTCAGTAAGTTTGTTGTCCGGCTCAGCCATCAACCTCTGAACATTAAGTTCCCGCGGAGCTCCTCCGGCACCTTTTCCACGTCCAGCTTGGTTTTGCTTTGTTCTTTTATCGCTCATTTTGGCTTGGAGTTCCTTCCAAACCCTATTCATTGTTGGAGGCATATCGCTCAACTCGCACGTGCACCAGTAGTACTTGCAAAGCATTGTGGTCTATTATAACGATGGGCCACGTCTGGACTTGTGATTTTTTTTCTCGGTCATTTTTTTCTCTTTTTTTCTCTTGCTTTTTTTGTTTTAATTTTTTTTTGTTGGTTTTATTTTCTGATTTTTTTTCATTTTCTGTTTTTTTTGCTCATTATGTTTACCTCATATTTCCTGTTTTTTTTGTCCTTTTTTTTTAATTTCAATATTTTTTCTTAGTTTTTTCTTCAGTTTTATGTTAATTTGCTATTATAACGATGGTCCACCATACAACAGAAACAATATGAACAAGGCAGACCGTGATCGAAAACACATGCTATGTGTGAACATCACAAGGCAAACATCGACTAAACGAATCTTGGCAAAATGAGTGATATGATGGCGAAATAACAGTCCCCGATACAATCACCTTAGCACAAAATACTTACTATATTTCATTTAAGGTCTTTCAAGGATATCTCTGCAAATGGAACAAAATCAGTTGTTACTACAGTTCACGGGAGGGAAATCAGTTAATTTGGCAAGAGAACGAACTTACCCACATGAAAAACGCCATCAAGAACTCGAATTGGGCAGTATACTGCTCGATATCAAATTTATCATCCTGAATTATTCACAACGATGAAGAAAGAGAGATTAAACTTGTAGCTGCCAACACGCACCAGGAAGGAATACCTTCCTCGAAGATAGTGCGGTCCTTATCAATTGACAAACAAACCACGCGGCCACAGACACAGCAGCATGCTCGAGCACTCACCAGCACCACCAGCAACACAGTGTATCAAAAAGCTGAAGTCTAAAAGCAACCGGCTTTAGCTCATTATGTTTACCTCATATTTCCTCCCCCACCCCAACCCCCTTTTTTTTCTTTTTGCTTTGTTGGGGGGAGGCCCTGAGGCCTCCCGTGAAGCCCAGTTGAGTGGCAGTGAACCGGGTTTTTGCGCTTTTGAAGCACTTCCAGCTCTAACTGAATGTGCGTTTTGTCTCTTTAGAGCTGGCTTTAGCAGTGAAGGCTGTTTAGGCACTTTGAACTCGTCCATTTTTAAACCTCGTTTACATTGAAAACTTCGACTATGCTCATCTGGCTCTGTTACTTGTGGGATGGTAATAATAAAGTTGAAATGTTTTGGAAAGAAAAACTTTGAAATTCAGACGCAAGCTTTGTTGTCGCAGTATTCAAACTTCCAAAGCTCGAGATTTTGTACTGACCTGTGCACAAAGGCTTTGCAATCATTATTTTTATTACAAAGTCCTATTTCATGTTTGAGTCCAGACCAGCGTTCAGAACAGGTTAAATGATGTATTGGTCATCAACGTTTCGAGTTTGGTGGCTTTTAGAAAAGCCGTTGTTTTAGTTTTTGGTTTTTGTTTACTGCCTCCTACAAGCTCTTAATGATCTCTTCAATGGTCACACTTGTACTGTCATCTTTCTCTTCATCAGAAGAAAATGAGCAGTCAACTGAAAATTCGGGTAAAACTTCTGGTCGATCGCTGTTAAAGAGTTCTTTATGGGCTTTCTTCATATGTCTGTCAAGTCAGGACAGCATTCCGTAATATTGGCAGCCTCTGACCAAACATGAATGGTTTGTTTCGGTCTTTTCCACTTAGCACACGCTTTTGGTGTCTTGATAGAATCTAAAGGTTTTCTGCAAGACTCGTGCCAAGATGGCATTGCTTGAGGTGCTTGTACAGTCTTACAAAATGTAAATCAAATTGTTTACAACCTGGAATGCGACATTGGCCGTCAAGAGGGATTACTGAATTTGTTAGGACTTTTGTTAGGACCTTTGGGGCTGTGGCTGGGATTAAGGGACACGTATGTAAAACTGACCTCAGAGGAAAAGCATGCATTTTCTGATTGGTTGTTGTTGAGAAACCTAATCAGAAAATAGAGTTAGAGGTTTGTCTGCACATGACCGGTCCAAACTGGCATTTGTCTCCCTCTCCACACTGGCCTTTGAACATGGAATCGTATGATAGCTTGAAGACGAGGTATGTCAGCTTTGAGAAGCAAGTGTCCGAGTTTGCCAAGAATGCGGAGGAAGTAATACAAAATATCTAACAGTTAAATGCTGAAAGTGAAAAACGTAAATGTATGACTACAGGTTCAAACATGAACAAATAATTTTAAACGGAACAGCATCTAAAAAATAACTGATACTTAAATGTTTGGGATGACAAAGAACATGATGTGATGATATGGTGCAGGCGAAGAACTGATGGCGGGAATGTTAGCATAGATTGATGAAGGGCTGATATTACAGGAGGACATTGGCGTAGCTGATGGCAGGGACGTTGGCATAGATTGATGATGGAGTAATGGCCAGGATGCTGGCATATGTAGGTGAAACGGTGGATCTTTTGGTGGAAGCGGTGGTGTTGGCAGAGGTCGATGTAAGAAATGAAGCGATGGTGCAGGAGAAGGTGAAGGCGACAGTGAGCGGGCTGAAAAAGTGACGGTGGCTGGGCCAGGCTGTGGTAATTCTTGGCGACGGCAAACGCGGAGCATAAACCAAATAATAAGAGCAACAAAAGAACAGAAGGATAACGCAGGAAGACCAATGATGAGGCCGAGGTGCCCTGCGGGTTGTGATGGTGAAGGAGTGGATGGCGATGGCAGCTTTGGTGAGGAAAACGGTATTTTTTCTGAAGGCAATGGTGATGTTGGTGTAGTGGTATATGTAGTCTTTGTAGTGGAATGTAGAGTGTCTGGAGGCGAAGTTGTGGTGGATCAGGCAGAGCAGTGCAGTGCAGTTCAGCTTGGCTGGCCAGGGTAGATTAACAGCGCGGAAAAGGTGAAGGCAGGCGGCTTTAATGGAAAAGCAGAGGTGACAGCAAGGCAGAACGTAGATTTCGGGATGATTTGGGTCGCAGAAAGGAAGGCAGCACACCAAGCTTCTTGAGGCGGAGGAAGTGGTGTGGTGCAGCGGTTTGAAATGGAGAAGGTAGAAAGCGGTGATGTTCTAGTCTTGTGGAGAAAGCGATGTATAGTTGACATGTGGGCAGCTCTGGATTTTGACTTGTGGCAGAATAGAGAAGCAGCGAGGGTCAGGGAAGTCAAATACAGCGGCGATAACGTAAAAGATGGTAAATGAACAGATGTCCATGGCGACTGAAGAACAGGAGCTTTTCAAAGCCAGGGCACTACTTCTCAACACCGGGTGAAACATAATAGGCCTGACACAACGTGCGAAGCATTTTATCCAACAGAAACTTGTAAGTTCTGACTATCAAAACAGAAATTCTCCTGTAATATCATGGAACAATATGGTAACTGAGGAGAGTTTACTTAGAAGTTTGATAAGATTCCAAATTATCCATACTATACTATACTCTACGGGGTCCTATGAAAGAGCACTGACATTTAGCAGCTTTTGGGCTAAAAATAAAGGTGCAGAAAACACTACCCATAAAAAACATGCTACAGGCTTCTCGGCATCCATCTTATATTTTGAACGTATCATCCGGGAAAGGAGATGTTACAAAGTATATTTTTAGGAGTGACAAGATCAATTTACGAGTCAATTGGACAAGACCTGCAAATAAAGCTTTTGCTGATGCATCCGCATGTTTTTTGTCATGTTCTTTCAAATATTGTAAACTACTGGGCTAAGCATGTTCTTGTCATATCAGACAGGCACGGCACTGCAGTTACAAAACTCCTTGCTCGTTACTTTTACCTTGATAACTTCTGGCCAACTTAATACTGGGGGGCATTTTGCCACAAACCCAGTCCACACTTCCAGCAAAGCTGAAGATTTAAACATGTTATTGTCACTGACATCAGACTTCAAGTGATGACAAGAAGCAAATTTATAAGTGTTTTATCAATTTAGCAATAATCGGACTGTCCTGTTTTAAAGTAATTGAGTGACTTGAGAGAAGAACCAGATAAAAGTTGATGTCAGAAATTACAAATAGGCGCCTGTCAGCACGGTGTACAAATTAATCATAATGCTAGTTTTTTTAGTAGAATCATCCTAATATGAACACTTTATATTGCTTACAGGATCGAGGAACTCAAACAAAATTGAAGCAAGACTCAAGAATACTGAAAATAAATGAAATAAAAATATTTACCTCAGTTAAATTTGCCCATAACTGGGTTGATTGAAATATTATGGAATCATGTGAGTTGCCCGGGAACCACAACTCCCCCAAATGAATCTGTGCTGAGCATCAACCATAGCCATAAGTACAATAGAGTAAAAACTTTTGAAATTGTGATATTCCTTGCACGATTCCAAACCACCTGCAGGACGTTTAATGGGATGTGACACCCATCTATGGCAGCCCAGGAGCAAGGGAACTGCCACCCCACTTCCATGTCCAAAATTTTCTCTTTAAATTCTGGCCCAGTTCCTGGAAAATGGTTTGAAACACACACCAGAGCCCTTTTTTTTCCTTAATACTTTAATCTTTTTTTTCTTCTTCTTTTGGGTCTTGTTTGTATCAGATTATCTTGAAACACTCAGCAATGCAAAATAGCATTCCGTAAATACAAGGCTGTTTTGATTACCCCACTGTCTATGATCGGGGAGACAGGTAATTCAGTCTTTAATGTTCTACATTGATAGTTGACCAGTTCACGACCTTTTATATCCTGTTGTTTCCTTGCCTGTATTTTCTGTTTGCTTGATACTCGGACTAATGAAAACAAATCCTGACGTCAGGCTTTTCCCGTTCAGAATTTAGACACATGACTTTGTTGCTTTCAGTGACTGTTGACAGGGAACAGTTACCGATAGGAACATCTTTATCTCTTATGCACAGGTTTACCTTGGCATAACTGTGTCAGAAGAAGTTACACTGGAATTATTTTCGGCGAAATGAGTGCCAAAAGATAGTATAGAGAACATATAAGATAACTGGCTTTTGACCTTTAGAGGTCTAGAACCAGTCAAGTTGGAAATCAATGACATTGCTACAAATTGTCAACAAAAGGTACATCAATAAAAAACGAAAATAATATTAATCTGGTGAAAGAGGATAATAGACGGTCCAGTTTTACAGCTTATTTATGCCGTGTTTACACGAGACACATTCACCTCCGTAAAATATCTTACTGTAGTAAATGTAGTTCAAAACAGTAGAAAAGTTACTGTACTAATTGTGCATTTATCATCTTGTAGGGTATGACCATATTTATTGCGGTAAATAAACTCGCTCATTCTTTGCACTTTGGGTTCCACGAGTAGGAAATCTGTAGGCCCGGCCACTCTTTCATAAGGGGTCATGTTCTCGAGCACTCTGCTGTTGGTCAGCGCATCAAAGTCTGTGTGCTCTGTTATACCAGTGGCGTCGATCCCGTCGAAAGTGAACTTCCCCACTGCAGCGGCTACTTCTTTGCAGCACCTGTACTCTAGTGCGCTGAAGAGGAAGTCAACTCTGCAGTTGGCACCTTTGAACAAAGTGCACATATTCCGATATGTCGGAGTCTTCCATATTTAAAGAGTTTAGCAAAAAACAAGGCAAGAAACAACGCGATGCAACACTTGTTTGCATCATGTTACATCACAATGGGTAAAACCGCTTATTCTGCTGGCTCAGATTTTCGATTTTTGTCACGAGTGGCCCATTTCAATCGTGAAAAAATAAAACTTCTCACCATTTCAATCACATGACCAAAGAAAAAATGAAGAGCCAATATGCAAAGTAAAAAAGTGCTTCCTGTTTTCAATTCAGTAGCACTTTAAGGGGGGATACACTGCCCTGTGGTATATTTAGCTAGGTGACTTGTGGTTGCATGACCTTTTGAAACCTCACTTATCTCCCTATTAGCTTGGGGATAGGACAAGCGTATTGGTAGGTCTTGATTTTATAGCAGAGCCTCACTTATCTCCCCGCCACTATGAGCCGAGATCATAGGTCAGCACGTGCTGGATCAGAGAAGATTATTGGCAGGTATGCATAAAATAATGCATAAAAACTTGGGGGGGAGTCGCTGCACAGGCTTAACCACAAACAAAGGGAAGAGACCCAGTTTATTGAGAGTCAAACAAAGCAAGGCACCACTCCAAAGGGAGGGAGAGTGGGGAATTTGCAAAAACATTGCAACAAGTGCATCAAGTAAGGCTGCTATGAAATGTACTGCGATGATTGTTCAGCTGCTTTTATAGTTAGACAAGTATCGGACAACAGTGGGTCTTGAGCCTGACGTGTCTTGCCATTACGTGGTGAGTTTTAGCTGAAATGAATAGAGGATACATAAGTTGGGCCAATGTCTATGCAGTTAAAAACTGCCACTAGACGAGGTTTTGTTATCTCGGTGAAATACTAAGGCATGGCATTGTTTCACTAAAGAACATGAATGAAGAATGGTGAATGAACAGTAGCCGTCGATGTTGTGGATACCCTTGACTGACCTTGCTTGTCACATTCCATTAACTGCACTTTAAACGGGATGTTGTAAATGCTTTATTTATATCATTGTTATGATATCAAGATGAGACAGATTGGTGTAAGGGGGATGCACTGCCCTGTGGTATATCTAGCTAGGGGACTTCTGGTTGCACAACCTTTTGAAACCTCACTTATCTCCCCATTAGCTTGGGAATAGGACAAGTGTATTGGTAGCCTCACTTCTCTACTTGGCACTATGAGCTGAGACCATAGATCAGCACATGCTGGATTGGACAAGGGTATTGGCAGGTATGCATAAAAGCTATGGCCTTTAAGGCTCTTGTAAGGGAAGCCGGCATAGCACGCCGTGTCCCCGAGGAGCTTTGTAAATAGAATAAGGGCACTGGTTTGGGGTGAGCAAACAAAAGATATTGTTGCATAGCTGTGACTGCGCACAAAAGCAAAGGGCAGCGAGCAATTACTACGGCATGACCTCGTTTAAAGGTGTCTGTCTTAATCGAAAGGACAATACATTGTGGACTAGACATAGTGTGCAAAAACTCGACAATCTGTGGTGAGATCAGAGGAAACTCACCCAATGACTTTGTGCAGGGCAGATTTGATGGCTCCAATTAGTCATTCAAATTGTCCACCCCACCACGGGGTGCAGCTGAGGTTGATTTTCCATGTTATCTTGTACTCTTCTAATAGACCTTGCAGGCTCTCATCTTTCCGCAGCTGGTGAAGCCACTTTCCTGTCTTGATGAAGGTGCTGCTGTTGTCAGAGTACATGATGCGTGGTCTGCCGCGGTGAGCAATGAGATGCTTGAGGCACATTATGTAGTCGTCTCCAGTTTGGGAGTTAGCTCCAGATGCACTGCCCTTCATAGGCTGCATGCAAAGATCGCTAAGTATGCTTTGCCTTTTTTCTTCTACTTTTGCTTGTATCTGATCGGCCCTGCAAAGTCCGTGCAGAGGACTTCAAACGCTGCTCTGCCTGTAGTGTGATCTTCAGGTAATTGCCCTGGCGCTGGGATGGTTATTGCTGTAGCGTGGAATCTCTTACATACGCGACACTTGCTTTGGATGGATTTAACTAGGCTGCGTAGCATGGGCACCCAGTATTGTTCTCGCACTGTCGCCATCGTTAGACCTACTCCCCTGTGGAGTCTTGCAGTGAACTTGTTGGATCAACTTTTCTGTGAATATGGCTTTTTTCGGCAGGTAAATTGGGTACTGCCCTTGAGTCTGTCCTTGGCATACAGTCAGGCCCCGTGCATTTGGTTGCAAGCTAAGCTGTGCTAACCTGCGCATAGTGTGGTGCTACGCTGTCACGTCGTTGAGTGCATCTGATCCACTTGTGTACCTCCTCTAGTTCTGTGACTAGAGGACTGCTTCTTAGTTTGATTTCTGCAGTTGAAGAGAAATCTCTTGAGGCACGCGCCGACTCGTAGGGCTCGTCACAGGCTTGTGCACTAGAGGAGCTGATAGAGATCGTCCAACTTTGGTGTGGTTAGAGCTTTTCCAAGTACTTCTCTTGTACACTTTGGTTCCTGTTCTGTTTCTGATGATGACCTGGTCACTAGGTTTTCTGGCCACTCGTGCAGATCCTTAAGCCACTCTGGGGCCGTCCACCAGAGTACCTGGGATTGAACAGGACCGCCTCTACTTGCAAGGTCAGTGGAGTTTTTGTCAGTGGGTACATGCCTAAACTGGATCGCCTTGTGCAGTTGTATCTTTGCTACTCGGTTTGCAACGAACTGCTTGTATTGGCCGTTGCCCTTGATCCAATTTAGCACGACCGCACTCTCTAACCATGCGTACCCTTGTGGTGTGGGCAGGTTGTTGAGGGTGTTGCGTACGTTCACCAGCAAGTTAGTAGCCATGTGCGCTGCTATCAACTCAAGACAAGGTATTGTCATCCCTTGTTTGGCCAGTCAACCTTTGCAGCCACTAATTGCTGGGTAGTGCCGGTATGTTGTCGAACTACTGCACAAACGGCCGCTCCAACTCCGCACGTTGATGCATCACCGAAAGCGTGTAACTCCACCCCTTCTACTTCTTCCTGGTGGCTCATGATGGATCAAGGTACCTGCTGTTCCTGGGGTAATTGTCACTCACATTTCCTCCAATGTCGAAAATGTGCATCAATGAGTCGAGCATCCCACTGTGTTTTAGTTTCACACACGTTGTGATAGATCTGTTTTCCAGCTAGGGTAACTGGCGCAATTAGTCCCACTGGGTCGTATATCTTGGCCAACTTAGTGAGTATCCCTCGTTTGGTCGGTGGTGGTTCTTCTGTAGGAATTACTACTGCTAAAGTATCTCGCTGCTTGTTCCACTTTAGTCCTAACATCCTGGGTTTGTTGGGCTTCACGTTCAGTTGTTACTTGGCAAATGTCTGTTCTTCTGAACTTCCATCCGGCTTGCAGTTCTATTCCAGCTTGCTGATGTTTGAGTTCCATTTGTGTAATTTGAATGTTGCGTCTTCTAGTATCTGTACACTCCCATTGTTGTGTTGTTGAGACTGACTTGTCGTTTGACCACCGTTGAGTAAGTTGTTGATATATAAGCTGCATCGGAGCTCTGCTACTGTCTGGCCGTCGCTCCTCCCAGGCATCGAGATGGGCTTCGAGCACTCCTGTGAGTAGGAAAGGCTACGGAATGAGTCCAAACAGGGCGTGGGTGAAGTGTAGTGTCTCTCCTCCAGTGAAATCTTAGCAAGTCACGTTCACTCTCGCGGATATGTATCTGAAGGAAAGCTTTACACATGTCTCCTGTGACAACAACAGGGTATGCTCTCTGTTGCACTGGCACGTCCCAAAGTTTATTCTGTAATGGTGGCCCTGGATACAGACATTCGTTGAGTGATGGTGATTCTGGGGTAGCTATTGCGGATGCGTCACAGACTATATGGAGCTTTGTGCAATTTTTTTCACTATGGCCTTGTGTGGGATGTAAAACTCCTTTCCTGCTGTGTTTTCAGGTGCCGTCTCTACCATGTTGTCTTGCAGTTGTTCCCGGATAATGACATCGTACTCAGCGGTAAGCTCGTTGTGCTGGAGTTTCTTAGTCAAGCTTAACAGGCATCGCAAACTTTCCTGCTTGTTTGTGGTCAGCTCTGGGTGGTTGCATCTCCACGGCAGGTCAGTTTCATATCACCCTTTGGATGAGTGTTGAAGCTGTTCTTTGAATTCTGGTGCACTGTTTTCTGGTCGTGCTCCAGCACATCTTTCAGCCCCAAGATGTCGAGTCAACAGAGCTCATAATCTGTGTGACTTGTTTGTGTGAGCATCATTGTGCTTTGATCAAATTACTTTCCGGGACTCATAATGAACCAGCCCATCTTTGTCAACTCTTCGATGGGCTCAGTCTCCCCCCACTCGCGGATTTGTCTCAGTTTTTATGCATATGTACTTGCTTGTTCTGAAGACAACATGGATTGGAAGCTGTGGTTTGTCGTTATGATTGTTGATTGTGATTTCTTTCAAGTGTTGATTTCCTCTGCTTATTTGTTCATAGTTCAGGTTATGGATTGTTAACAGCTCCGCTTTGTTGATCTTTATCAGCGGCACATCCATCTGGTAACTTTGTCAACGGATTCAATTACTGTGTCGTACATTTCCAGTTTGGTGAGTTGGGAGCTCATAAGCATATCCACTTGTCTCGTTTTTGTTTCTCTTGGTTCTTTCCTCAAAGGTTAACGAATTTTGCTGATACATAAGAGCTTCCTGCGCCTGAGTCTATCAGCACAAAGCAGGTTATTCCATCAACTTTAACAACTAGGAGAGGAAACACTCCCTCGCCACTTCCGCTGGCTGTCATCATTGTATTACTCCCATTGTTTCCTTCTGATGCTTGATCACATATTGAGGTGTGGTGGCGTTTGTGGCATTATTGGCAGGACGTCTTGCTTGTACATTCTGATGCCGGATGAGTTCCCATGGCACAATTAAAGCACAACCTCTTGGCTAGTATCTGCTTTCGTTTGGTTGTGTCAGAAACGTTCTGGCACTCAGGTGCCTTGTGACCAACGTCCCCGCAGTACACCTATCCCCGGGGTTTGTAGTGTCACGCTTGAAACAGCTTTCTTGGGCATTCCCGTTTCTGGATGGGTGGTTCAGCATCTTTTTCGGGAGTAGTGCTAGCAGGATTTCTTGTCCATTGGCGCAATGCTTCTGTCAGTTTGCCAAAATCCCATGATTCCCATGTAAGATCTGTAGCTACTAGATCTCCCCTGATTGCTGGAAGTTTATCCAGTGTCATTGAAATATTCCCATCAACTTGATTCAGTTTGTTTATTGTTTGTAGTTCTTGAATGCAATGAGTCAATTTCTCGCTGAATTCACTTATTTTTTTGAGGTTTGCGCTTGTGATGTATGGCAAGTCTATGATTTCCTTCACATAAGATTTGACAATCTTCGATTCCTTGCCATATCTATCTTGTAGTATAGATTTGGCTCTGTTGTAGCTGTCAGCAGTAAATGGCAGCGCCTCCAGGGTACGCTTGACCATTGTCAAGCATCTCACACAGATTTGTAAACTTGCTGATGGGTGTGATGTTCGTTTTGTCAATCGTTTCTGAGAACTGCCCCCAGAGTCTGGGCCAATCCTTGTACGCTCACTCGATTTTTGGGGATCATGAGCTTCGGCAACTTTGCCATCAGTGCTTTTGTGAACTCGCTTTTTGATGACTGGCTTTCTGGTTTGGCGTTCTGAAGTTCTTGTAGGTTTAACTTCGTTTCATGCAGTGTGACTGCAAACTATCTGGTCTTCTTGTGCAATGGTCTCCTTTCTTGTTTGTAGTTCTGCTGCCATTTCTGTAGGCGTTTGACTTCAATGTCTGTTTTGGCCAATTTGGCTTTTATCTGGGCATTCCAGGTTGAGATTTCTGTTTCGTCTTCGTTGTCTTTGATTTTCTTCGCCGTGACCTCTCTC
This sequence comes from Plumapathes pennacea, assembly GCA_964036295.1. Classification (NCBI taxonomy): domain Eukaryota; kingdom Metazoa; phylum Cnidaria; class Anthozoa; order Antipatharia; family Myriopathidae; genus Plumapathes; species Plumapathes pennacea. Next base: position 22,738,207 of record OZ038463.1, on the reverse strand, counting down.
TTTCGCTTTAGCGCTCTTCGCTTTAGCTTTGTCTCAAGTGTCATTTACGCTTTCATAGTTGCTAGTTTCTTGCTGAATTCAGGGCGTAATTGTACTTACATCCCCATCAGAGGTGCCATGTTTGGGGAATGTTCCCTCCGTCCCAACTGTAGCTCCCCACAAGTCACTTGATAACAACAGATTTTTATTTCGCTAGCAGATCACTCACACTCGACTCACAATCAACTCTAAGATATGTTTTCAGTTCTTGTACACCACGCATCCGGCGTGTCGACCTCTGATTGGCTTTCTCCATGACATAATTACTTATCACCTCACTCACTCACATTACAACATTTCCTAGTCTCCAACATGGGGAGATGCGGGATTGCTGGGGCTGTCATAGCCGATGCGTGTACCAAATTTGAGGGCGTCAGTTAAAGTAGTGAGAAACGTGCGATCAGGGTGGCTAATTCTAATTCTAAACGAAGAACACTGATAGGTGTACACACTAATGGAGTCTGATCCTGCTGGCGTTGCTGCACCCTAATGTTTGCTGTGGCTACTGGAGAACTTGGAACCGCCAGAGGATTGTTGGCTGCAGGCGGAGGCGAAGTGGCTGCTGGAGGCAGCACACCTGTGGGTAGACGAAGGCTCAACGCTGGCAACCAGAGGGCTTGTTAAAGTCAAAGCAGACCAATGGACCTGTTTGGCGACTTGGTGATGGGACAGTGGGGTTTAGCTAGGCCAGAGAAGGTAACTGTCCAGAGTTCTAAATTGACCTATTGATATTGCACTCCAGACTAAGGTCACACGGCTTGGTGGTGGAATTGTTCATCATAGGCCAGCCAGGCCAAACCCTTGAATTTAGTAAAGTATATTTATTTATACATGGTAAATATTTCAGCTAGAAGCCTTGCCTTGCTAATAATCTGCTGATATTTGATCAGTTAAGGCAAACACCTCGCGAAAGCCGCTACCAGGACTAACATGCATATGGTGTAGGCTTCATGCCACTTGTGGAAGGAATCTATGACTTTAGTTTTCCACATCATGATTAAATCAAAAGCAATTTTTCTCATAATAATCACGTGGCTGGGGTGCATCTTCTCAATCATTCTGTTGATAGAAACATGAATCCCAAGTCAGACATGGCATACTCCATGTGAATACCGCTTTCCTTTGAATCAATACAACAAACAAGAACAATAACTTTACCTGTCTGTGTTCCCTTTTGCTGTTGGAAAAAAATAAAGCAGTGACAATGTAAGATTTTGACAGGGCAGGGGGTAGTTTTGGCAAAGATATTTTACTGTGATAAGATCCGATTAGAATAGCAGTGTAAACATGATTTCAGGCAGGCACTCTTTGCTTGAGATCAATACATTCAAGATACATGTTATTATCTATCCCAGCCGTATTACTCATTACTCTTCCTCGAAGATAGCGCGGTCCTTATCGGTTGACAAACCACATGGCCGGAAACACAGCAGCACGCCCGAGCGCTCACCAGCACCACCAGCGACACGGCATATCAAAAAGCTGAAGTCTAAAAGCAACCAGCTTTAGCTCATCATGTTTACCTCATATTTACTCCCCATCCGAACCCCCTTTTTCTTCTTTTTGCTTTGTTGGGGAGAGGCCCTGAGGCCTTCCGTGAAGCCCAGTTGAGTGGCAGTCAACCGGGTATTTGCGCTTTTGAAGTGCTTCCAGCTCTACCTGAAAGCGCGTCTTGTCTCTTTAAAGCTGGCTTTAGCAGTGAAGGCTGTTTAGGCACTTTGAACTCGTCCATTTTTAAACCTCGTTTACATTTAAACTTTCGAGTACGCTCATCTGGCTCTGTTACTTGTGGGATGGTAATAATAAAGTTGAAATGTTTTGGAAAGAAAAACTTTGAAATTCAGATGGAAGCATTTTTCAGTTAGCTACGAGCATCGACTCACGGCTTTGTTGTCACAGTATTCAAACTTCCGAAGCTCCCACTAGAGATTTTGTACTGATCTGTGCACAAAGGCTTTGCAATCATTATTTTGATTACACAGTCCTTTTTTCATGTTTGTTCCGAAGAGGTTTAATGATGCATTGGTCATCAACCTTTTTGAATTTGGTGGCTTTTAGAAAAGCCATTGTTTTAGTTTTTGGTTTGTGTTTACTGCCTCCTACAAGCTGTTAATGATCTCTTCATTGGTCGCACTTGTACTGTCATCTTTCTCTTCAGAAGAAAATGAGCAGTCGACTGAAAATTTGGGTGAAACTTCTGGTCGATTGCTGTTAAAGAGTTCTTTATGGGCCCTGTCTGTCAAGTCAAGACATCAGCACTCCAAATTTTTGGCAGCCTCTGACCAAACATGAATGGTTTTTTCAGTCTTTTCCACTCAGCACACGCTTTTGGTGTCTTGAATAGAGTCTGAAGGTTTTTTGCACGACTTGTGCCGAGATGGCATCGCTTAAGGTGCTTGTACAGTCTTACAAAATGTAAATCAAATTGTTTACAACCTGGAATGCGACATTGGCCGTCAAGAGGCATTTCTGAATTTATTAGGACTTGTTAGGACTTTTGTTAGGACCCTTTCGGCTGTGGCTGGGATTAAGGGACACGTATGTAAAACTGACCTCAGAGGAAAAGCATGCATTTTTTGATTGGTTGTTGAGAAAACTAATCAGAAAATAGAGTTAGAGGTTTGTCTGCACATGACCGGTCCAAACTGGCATTTGTCTCGCTCTTCACACTGGCCTCTGAACATGGAATCGTACGCTTGAAGACAAGGCATGTCAGCTTTAAGAAGCAAGTGTCCGAGTTTGCCAAGAATGCAGAGGAAGTAATACAAAATATCTAACAGTTAAATGCTGAAAGTGAAAAACGTAAATGTATGACTACAGGTTCAAACATGAAGAAATAATTTTAAACGAAACAGCATGTAAAAAATACATGATACTTAAATGTTTGGGATGACAAAGAACTGATGATGTGATGATATGGTGCAGGCGAAGAACTGATGCCGGGAATGTTAGCATAGATTGATGAAGGGCTAATATTACAGGGGGACATTGGCGTAGCTGATGGCAGGGACGTTGGCATAGATTGATGATGGAGTAATGGCTGGGATGCTGGCATATGTAGGTGAAACGGTTGATCTTTTGGTGGAAGCGGTGGTGTTGGCAGAGGTCGATATAAGAAACAAGGCGATGAGAAGGTGAAGGCGACGGTGAGTGGGCTGAAAAAGGGACGGTGGCTGGGCCAGCCTAATATAGTAGAAGTTTCCCTTCACCATACCCACAAAAGCTATGCTTGTATTTTATCATCTTTCCTTACATCCCTTTATATTTACCTCTTTGAACACTTGCTTCTTGACTAAATAAGACGCAAATGCCATTATGTACTTGTTTTTGCACTCCTGGTAGGAATTGTAGATTTAGAGAAATACTATTGGTGGCAGACTTCCATTCTGAAACGATAGTTGATTCAAAGGGGGAAACTCCAAGTATATTTAATTATCTTACTCGGGAATGATATTTATTCTGTATATTCCATCCAATTTAAATAATCCTTATATACGTTTGGGTTGATATATCCTAATCAACTCTACCAACCTATCCAAGGGCTACAGCAGGCGAAAGAATAGCATCTTACCTTTGCTAGACAAAGGAATGTTTTGAGAACATTGAGCATCAGGTTAGAGTTGTGCTTCCACCTCAACAGATCTACGTAACTTAGCCACAGCTTATGTCCTTGGGATATAGCCCCAGTGATATGGCTCTGTAGCCAATGCGAGAGTTCTTGTCTACAATAACATTTAACAATTTCTGTAAACTCCACCCTTTTTTTCATCACAAGGTTCTTATAATGTCATTCACTTTCAGTTAAAAGTACTATAGAATGGCTAAATCATTCAGTTGTAATTAAAATTGAAACACATCAAGTTAATATTAAATGTACGCTGTATCTGTAATTGTGTGAAAGGGCTATTGTTGATGTCATTCTATTTGGTAAGCGAACCAGCCCTTCTGTTATTTAGTGCACTTTTTGCAAGTGCATGCAATCGTGGTGCATTTATTTCAATTAACCACTTTAGAAGCGAAAGTTGTGATTTTCTTCTATTAATATTTTGATGAGAAAACATGTTTGTTTTGCTTTAATTATGATTAAATCCATACCATCAATAATCAGAGAGAGATATTTTGCTAGATTTAGCTTGGCCTTCAATCTAGTTTCGTAATAATGATTTTGCTCAGGACTGCAAATACATAATTGGTGTACGATGGTTCCCTTTTTCCCAATAGGATTTGCAGTTTTGTACCAGCCCTCTGATTTCTATAGATGAGGCACGCACCCTTGCAAAGAATACTGAATTGAGCGGCAGATCCTTTGTATCACAAAAAGGTGCAATACGGAATGAAGTTCTCACACCTTTGTTGAAGCGAGTGGACTTTACTTTTTTGTATAAGTGCCTTTCTCTTCTGTTTGTCTCTAGTACTTTCTAGGCTGTGTTTAATTAGGGTGCATAGATCGCATTGGTTGAATTTGATTTGCTGGGAAGAATAATACAAAACAGTGAAAAGAGGAATAATAAAAACTAGATGAAGAAAAAGGAATAATACGACACTTGGTAATTCCCAAAATTACACAGTGCAAAATTTGTTCTTTGCAGGATATGATACCTGTTAATGTGTTATCCGTTTTATGAATAAGTTTTTCACATTCTTTTCATGCATAAAACAAATTTAAATGTCAGGCACGACTATGGCAATGAGCAAAAACAAACAAAAAAGGATTCCTACCTTCGGGATGATGACGTTTCTAAAATATTCCTTCCATAACCTTCTGAAGTGGGTGAAACTGATTGTTTCTTCTCTTGAGGCCATCAGATCTTATCCTTGTGTGCCATCATGTCTGCTGATGTGCTATCACACCAACAAAGATAAAAGATCGTGAAGTGTACCAGAATAAGTTTGCGTAGTTTTCTACTGGTAGCTATTGCATACTTGTATCGTATTTTCTAGAACAGTGTGGGCTGATTTTTTAAACAAGGTTTAGACCGTGGTTAAGAAAGTCCTGGTCGAAACAAGATTTGTACAATAGCCATGTTAAAAGAACAATGGCCAAACATCGTCTTTTTAAACCAACTCCGATCCATGTTCTAGAAATGCAATTTAGCGTTTTGCCAATTCTGTTTTACGGCGTCTGTCTAAACTTGATCAATTTATTGATAAACCAGGTCCAAGACTTTGTTTAAAAAATCGACCCTGTGTGTTTGATCGTGAGTTTGTAGAACTTACATTCACTTTGCACACTTTTTTTATTCGTATTACATTACAGAATACATTTCTGAAAACACTGCACCGCTGGTAGCACAAGCTAATTGTGGTGGGCAGAGTTCTATATTGACATGAAGTTAGAGAGGATCTAAGACAAGTGAACCAGATTTACCATGCCTATTACAGAATAGGGTACAATAATCAATACAATAATAGGAATAGGGTATAATGTGGGATGCAACATAAGATTCAACATTGGAAAAGGGTACAATTATATGTTACAATAGAATACAATATAGGGGCTAGAGACAAGTAAACACGTAAACACAGATAAAGTTCAAGTTTCTGTACTTTAAGTACTAAATTCTATATTTCTAAGAAAATTAATTGTTTTGATTAAGATTGGGACATCAACATAAGATCCTCTTTTTCTAAGACTTGAAAAAGCATTTTTTGGAAATATAAGGATGAATTAAGGAGCGATAGATACTCAAGATTGTATGAAAGGGAACAAAATGTCTTAGTCTTGCGATAATACGAACTGTCTTACTTATTTTCACGGTGATATAGTCTGGGAATTCCACGAGAGATTGCTGTCCAATAAAACACCAAGGTATTTGAAATAATTCTTTTGTTCGAGTGAAATGTACGTACCGGATTTATGATCAAAAACTTTGATGTTTAGTTTACGGTTACCTTTTTTGGTATGGGTGAAAGATTACATAGTTAAACTTTTTAAGATTTGGTGAGCCATTCATAAACCTTTTCGAGTTCTTTATTAACATTAGTTTCAAGAGATTTCAGGTTTTTCTGCATTAAGCAAATTTGTATCGTCAGCAAATAAGAAAAAATTGAACTTATTAGAGGTGTTGTGTATGTCATTAACGTATATATGAAATAAAAGAGGGCCCAAAACAGAACCTTGAGGGACACGGCATAGTATTTTTTCTTTGGTCGATATGTTTGAGCCTACCTGAGTTGTTTGTGATCTGTGTGAGAGGTATGAAAAGAACCAATCATTGACAATACCTCTTACTCCGTAGTGTCTTAGTTTATGTAGCAATATCGAATGATTAACGGTGTCAAAGGTTTTTTTGTAGGTCAATAAAGATCCCACAGGAAAAAAATTTTTTGTCCATATTGGTTTGAATTTTGGTGATGTCTAAAAGTGCATGCTGAGTAGAGTGCTTTTCATGGAAGCCGTATTGGGAAGAAAACAAAATATGAATCTTTTCAAGGAATCACTTGAGCCTATTGTACATTAACTTCTCAAAAATGTGGTTAATGTTAGAGTAATGAGATAGGTCTATAATTTCCTGGATTATCTTTATCATTCTTGAAAACAGGTATAATGTTTGCATGTTTTAACTTTGACGGGTATACACCTGTTTTTATAGATGTATTCATTATCATTGATATTAATTTGATATAGTAGGCTTGCCACACTTTAGAATTCGTGTTGGAAATGAGTATAGTCCATGGGCTTTTTTGGTCGGTAATAATTCTATTTCAGATTCTACTTCGGTAGGAGTGACAGGATCAAATAGAAAACAACAGTAAGGTGAGGGATCAGTGAGGTATTCCCGAAAGTCATGCTTAGAGTGTGGCAACGTGGATGCCAATTTCTGTCCAACAGTTGCAAAATGCTGGTTAAAGATAATAGGGATCTTGGCAGGATCTTTAGTTATTCCATTTCCATTTGGCATTTTGATTGCAGTTATAGTGCGCTAACATTTCGTTTTTTTGTTAATTAGATTATTGATTTCCTCCCACGTTTTTTTGATGTACATGTTGTTAGAGAAAAAGTTATGTCGAAATTTTAAAGCATAAAGTACAGCAGAATCACAGCAAGTATATTATCTTAGGTTAAACAACTGAAAAGCAGAATGTGGGAAAACGGCTGCATGTTTATTACTATAAAACATAAAACCCGCAGACTCGGCAATTTTTTCAATTTTTTCTGCGAGACACCTTCGCCTTTTCTTTTCTCTTTCAATCACACGATTGTGCCTCTCCTTTCTGCACCGGGTCTCGTCGGATATTCGCTAACCATTAACTAACGCTAACCAGTTATGGTTGCCATGTGGATCACGTGACCACACAAACCTTTATAAACCCTTGTATGTGAATAAATTAACATAATTAGCAAAAATTATCTCCGCAAATAGACAAAATGAAACCTAAGTTGGCCAAATTTTGTCATGCAAACAATTATGAAGCACAGAAAGTTTGCTTATTATCCTAGCAACATGCGCTGCAAATTTGGTTGAAATCTGATAAAAGGAAGGCTAGTTTCTAACTAATTACTGGGCATGATGTAAAAAGTTAGAAAAATGGTACTTTTACTAGGAAATTTGTAATACCATGAATATTTGCACAAATTTGGAATAACATAGCTCTTAGCAAAACCTAGTAGATGTGCTTCATGATGGGAAGTACTTTTTTGACAAAGTTTTGTTTAGCAGGAAAAAATAGTGAGTATTTAGCATAAATTAGCATAAATCAACTCCGTAAATAGGCAAAATAAAATCAGGCTTGAACAAGTTTTGTCATGAAACAAACTTTGAAGAGTAAAACCTTTGCTTATTATCTTGGCGACATCTGCAAGTTTAGTTGAAATCTGATGCAAGGAAGCCAGGGTTCTAAATGTCGAAATACCACTTCCAGGAAACACTGCATTTGCATAATTTGTATACGATTGCTATAATAGCTGAAATCACATTTCACAATATTAGAGTATAGGCTTTCACCTGAATCTGTGCTTAAGTGAAGTGTGGATAGCAGGTTGCATGATTTCACCTTGTGGACCATCTGAAAATATACATAATATAAGTCAGCAACAAAAACAAATGGTGCAAATTGAACCTAAAGTCGTGATATTTTTTTTGGCTGGGTGCATTACTGTGAAGCAAGGTTAGATTGAATCTTATGAAACATTATAGTAATGCACACAGCCAGGGTGGGTTAACCATAACGTCATCTGCCAGGGAATCGAACCCACGCCACCCAGAACCAACAAAAAAGAAAAAAAGTATTACAAGGTTCTTAGTTGCAATACTCCAAACTATGATTGATGCACGTTACTGTGATGTTGATCATGGTGGCTTTGGTGAACAAAATAATGTTGTGTGCTGCCCAGTACGAAAAACCCAGCAAAAAATGAGCCAAAAAATGTAAGCATTGAAGTAATGCTGGGAAGCGTACTCCCCATTTGATTGCAACACACAGGCCTTCGGAATAAGGCCAAAAGAATCACAACAACTACTATAAACAATTACTTATATGATATATACACTACTATGTACATTGTACAACAGCATACACTACTATGTACATTGTACAACAGTATGAGTAATATATAGCGTACTAATTGCATATCAATTGATTTGTTTTTGTCTTTCTTTTTGGAACAAAATGAAACCAAAATGTATACACGAGATGTAAATGTGCAACAAGTATTTAAAGTAAAAAACAGACTGACTGACAGTAATTATTATTGCCTATGATGCCTTTTGGTGTGCCACTCATGAAAGCAATTCTTACCTTTTGTCACGTGGAGAAACACAGCTTGTCACTCTTCAGCACTGCAATAAGAAGATAACCTAATTTGCCCCCTCCCTTGCTGGTAACATACCTTGCAGTTTCTCCTGATGTCATCCGAAAAGAGGGGCAGTTTGGGATTACCATATTGGGTGGGAGGTTTCACCCTGGTATCTGCAGGAGGAGGAGCATAGTCAGGGAAGCCAAGTAACTGTCTAATTAACTCTTCCCTGTAATCCACAAGAGAATAACCAGATGGCCTGCGAAGTGCTTGATTTTCTGGGTGGTTAGCTTGATGTTGCCTAAAAAGGATATAGCTATTCACTACAGCAATATCAATGAAGTGGAAAAACAAAGTCTTCCACCACCTGACACACTTTCGCATGCAGTTGTTGTATGCTAACATCTGATCTGATCTATCTACACCATTCATATAAGCATTGTACCTATGAATGACAGTTGGCTGTGGAACCTGCACCTATCTATATACGTAGTTTGTCCTAGATCTTCTAGAAATATCTTCATACTCATTAGCATTACCAATGGTAGTTAGTACAGAGACAACTTTGTTGTCTTTCCATTGTAATGCTAGACAGGGAGGAAACCTAACCCAACGCATACTTCCCCTGTTACATCAAATTTCCTACCACCACAGATGAAACGGAAACCTGCATTAGAAATTTTGCCTTGAAATCTGAATTCCCACAAATCATGGGTGCCATCGACGGAACTCAGAGAAATAAAAGCACCGATCGAAAATGCAGCAGATTATTTCAATCAAAAGCAACATTATTCCTTTGTTACACAAGCAGTGGTTGACGCAAACATGATTTTCATGGACGTGAGCACTGGGTGGCCAGGTAGCATCCACGTTGGCAGAGTTTTTCATCTCAGTGCCCTATTTCAGTGCGCTCAAAATGGAGAAATTCTCTCGGAACCAATGAGAGCAATAAATGGCTGTAATGTGCGACCTTTGATCTTAGGTGACCCAGCCTACCCACTTGTTCCCTGGCTCATGACTGCCTACCCAGGCAGAGGGAACTTAAATCCAGTGAAAGAGCGATTCAATAGAAGACTTTCCAGAGCTCGTGTGGGTGTTGAACACGCGTTTGGAAAGCTGAAAGGTTGGTGGCATTGTTTTCTTAAGCAGTTGGAGGAATCTACCCCTCGAGTAACTGAAACCATACTCACTTGCTGTATTTTGCACAACATTTGCATCTTGATGCAAATGTTGACTCGATGATGACCTGAATGACGATGACCACAACGCTGCTGAGGATAAGAAATAGTGCCAGAAGGTGCAGATGCTGGGCCTGGGAGAACAGCCAGACAGGCAATCACAGATGCTATGTAATTTCTATTTATTATAGACACAAAAACACCTTTTATGTCACCTTTATGGTTAAGTTTTAAGGTGTGTGTTGGTATTTTCTTTCTTCGAAAATCAACTGTTGCGCGCAATTTGCCTCAGTTTTCTTGCAATCCAGTTTCTATGGAACCATAACAAGCAAATTTATGCTTTAAAAAGAAATCAGTCCTTCAATCAACTGCCCAATTCCCTGATTGCTGTAACAATCATGTCCCTTCAGTTTTGTTCCCCATCCTGCACACGGTTGAAGAACTCCTCCCTTCTATGTGCCTTCCAAAGCATATTCTGCTCCTGGAACAGAGCCAGCCACCAATCTTCCTCACTTTCTTCATTTTTTCTTGCCTTCTTTTGCCTGCCACTCTTTTCTGCTGCCTGCTTTCCACTTCCTTTTTCCATCGCCACCACTGCAACAGCTACATCAGGCTGTGCAGCTGCCGTACCTGAATTGCTCTGGTTATTAACCTCTTGGCAAGGAGTACTAGGTGCATTGCTTTGTCCCGATTCCACCAAGTGTCTGGGGGACACGGCATTTCGAGAGCCAAAAAAACTCATCAAAAGCCTCGAAATGTTCGCAGTTTTCAAAGCCGGTTCCAGTACCTTGGCCCGATACCCTCATTTGGTCTTTGACCTGCTTGTACCTCTTGGACAAGTTAAAGAATTTCTCTTTGCACTTCTGCCAAGTACGATTTGAGCTAATTCCTAGATAGCGGCACTCCATAGTAAACTCAGCAAAGATCTTCCACATAACTTGACCTTTTTTCCCTTGTTTTTGCATAGGCTCCACGTTCTTGTACAGGCAGATAAGAATTTCTTCTTCTACCGAGGTCCATGATGGCGAGCGGTTACGGACTTGTGGTTGCCCCTGCTCCAGTGGCAAGGAACTTCTCAAGGAACTTGTGGCGGCCAATCATTTATCAACTGGAGGCGCATACGGGCCATGGTACTGGTTCTGGTAAGGCAACGGGCTGTTGCCAAAATCCGGCCATGGTGGTGTTGGCGACCTCCAATATCTGCAAAGAAGAGAGGGCCTGGCCAATTGTGATACCTGCAAGCGCATATGTGTTTATATATTACACAATATTGTTTTGAATTCAACGAGAAGCACATGCTGATGCTTGTGCACTTCGAGAAACCGTTCAATCATTCATCAATATACGTACCTCTCCATTTTGGGATAGTCGTTGGGAAGATTTTCTTGGTCTTGCAGATTAATTTTCCTGGAAACGAGAGAGAAAACTAAACTGTAACATACATGTAGCTGTGAAAAAATCGATCTGCATGTGCCGCTCAGTACGCGGGAAGATGGCTTGGGTATTCCGCACAGAATTTATTCTGCTGTCAAAATGCTCCGCTTCTTATTGGCTGCAATTAAAATTTCGTTTTATAAACACAGATAAACCATGCTCCTGAGCGTCATTTACACCGCTGTTAAAATTCTTTGAATTCACCGCGTAACCAGGGAGACAAACACTAACAGCGGGAGAAAAACTTTTGTGGTTCCACTCATAACAGTGACATTTGCTGTTTACACTGGTGTTACGGCTTCAGTGGAGCTGCAACCAACAGTGACATTTGCTGTTTACACTGGTCACTTTATCTTATGCTTCAAAGACTTAGGGGTAGAGTCGGACGAATTATGCTTGTAAAATCGAGTATTATGCTTTTGGGTGTCACCCATGAAACCAGAGTATGCTCAAGAGTCGACAGTATTCAATGATGATAATGACAAGCTCTTTATGATTACATGGATGCTTGGAGATATGAATTTATCTACTCGTGTTCATCTTGATATCGAGATGAACACTCAAAGATAAGTTTCATATCTCTGCATGCCCTTGTATTATTCTATATTTATCTTATGCTCCACAGACATCAGGGGAGGGGTGGTCTAATCTCATTCTCAACATTGTTTGCAGGGTGCGAGCAGAACAGGCATTGGTTGCGGTTCCACTGGAGCCTAAACAAGAGCACACACTGATCAGTGAGTCTGCCAAGTTAGTTCAATTTTGGACCATCGGTCCCAGCCCTTTTCTCGTTTCTAAAGTGGCGAATACATTCCAAGTGCCTGTCACATAACACACGCACACTTGACCTGTGAGGTCTGTAGGTAAAACAGGTTGGGAGTTAATAAACTGTTCTTGTTGTACACTGATATATGTGTCGTCCCATTCGATTGTAGCGTCGCACTCAACACAATCGTTCTTTCTGCAGCATTGCTCCAGTAGTTCTCGGTAGCAAGTTTAGAGCCTACACTCTGAACTCTTGGCCAAGCCTTGGACTGCCTCGTAGCCAGATTGCAGGTCGCCACTTGCCTGTGAAGCATTTCCCCCACAGCCCATGAGGCTGCATTGGCGATGCCGGATGCTATGGTCTTGAGGTAGATCACCGCATCCAGGAATTCGTCTGCCGTCACGTTGGGCGGAACGCTCACGCCCCTCTGTCACAACAGTTAAGCGTGTGAGCGTCCACTCTCGTCCAACTGTGGCCACTGACACATTTCCTCAAAGAACATGTCAAGCTCCTCCCCGGTAGCCACGCCCTGCCCTGTTTCTTCCGCGCCGGTGGTGATGTACCTGAACATGGTCGGTTTCTTCCCACCATCTCTCCGCAGTTGGAGATGCAACAGCGCGGGTTCCACATCAGGGATGGGAGCAGATGTTTGCTGCTCCTCCAAGCTGCTGACAGCGCCAACGGTCGAGGGAGTCGGTGATCCGTCGGCGCTGATGGTTGACGGGGGTCTTACAGGGGACGCAAGTATTCTCTGCCTCTTCTGGCGTGTTGCTTCCGTGTGCTTCCTCTTTCTCTTTGCGCGGTCCGTCACTTACGACTTACGCGGCGTTCCCAGGCAGCCCTTACCGGTTCCTGCTCATCTCGCTGGTGAGGATCATGGCTGGGCTGCAGGCAATCTTGCTGGAGGAGTGGGCACTGGCTGTGGAAGCGGGCCGGGTAGCCTCTGAAGGTCAGCGCTCATGCGGGCTACAGGGAAAAATCCGTTTCCATCTGGAAGGAATTGCAAGTAGTTCAGATAGTTTTTAGATTAATAACAATAACAGTAACAGTAACGATTTAACAGATCCATGATATGGCTCTTTCCTGTTAAAAGCTAAATTAGTAAACGTGAAGAAAAAGTAAACAAAAGTAAACGTGAAAGAAAAGATTGTGTGATGTTTGCAGGCTTATTTACATGTAAGTGTACGATCAAACGATGTGTGCTTTGCTTTTTCATATACGTCCTTAACTAATCTAATGAAACATGTACCTGGCAAAGCGTGACTGAAAAACCGACACGACTTGTTCAACTCCGCAATTCCGCCAAGAAATCACACAATTTCGTGCCGCTTCTAAGGAAAGTGCAAGCGCAGCAGATCGATGGCGATTCGAACGTAAAGTCTTACCGAACGTAAAGTCTTCATCGCCAAAAAGAGACATCTCTGAGACTCTTGCAAAATGTTGGAATGCATTCCTGGACATATCTGCATCTTGTATTGTATGGCAGGATGCATTTTTACCAGCTTGTTCGACTTGCTTGCTGGTGCTGGGATCACAGAAGTCTCTTCACTGTGGTCATCTTCTGAATTACTTTGGGGATATTCTCCTTGGCTAGACTGGCCTCCAGCGTCATGGTATCCATCCCATTGGTAGCAGTGTGGTGCTTTTGGATCTTCGTGGGACAGTGGTGGTAATGATTTTGATGATGATGGTTGTAGTGGATGCAGCCGTTGTGTTTTGGATGGAATTCCCCAAGGGTCTCCTGTACTTTGTGGAACTGGAGTGGCATCAACTTTTGTAGAAGGAGCCAGACAGTTTCCCTGGTATAGTGCACTGGCTCGAACATTCAGGTCCACCAACCTTTCTCTTCTCCGGTCAAGCAATTGTCTTGCATGTTCTGGCTTCACCAGAAAGAAAGGTTTTCTTTTTTTTTCTGGGACAATCAATTTAAGAATTGCATGTTTCTTCTCCGTGCATTTGAGTTTTTCAATTTCCAGTTTGTGTACCCACCCACTCAGAGTACCCCTTCGTAAATTTCTGAAATAGTGTGCTCTCAGCTGGTTGAAGCATATGTAGGGTCCATTCTTCCGACAAATTTCCACACAACCAGGAAGCAGAGATGAAGCAGTGATGTTAAATTCCTAGAAGGGACGATTAGAGTATTAATGATTACCAGAGTTTCCTTCCTATGGGACTGGATGGAAATTTAGGCTTCCCAGCCATTTAGAATGGCTTGAAATCAGACTTTCTGGGGCCAAAAATGTACACTTGTATTTCACAAGTTGGACCATTATTTTAACACCACTCAACAGACTTAATTCTTATTTAGGAGGTCTGCAAAAAGTTATGGATAAATATCTTAAACGCATAGCTTCAACATTGTTGGGCTACAGTATTGGATTTAAGTGCACTCTAACATGAACGGAACTTGTATGTCTTACTCGCATTGGTCCCTGAACCAAAGACAAAAACCTTCAAATCCTACTTATAAGCCCTGGGCTTACATCTTTGTCTGTGTTCAGATGGTTAGAGATGATAGAAGTGTTGTCTTTTGAAAGGGAAGAGTTCTGCATCTCTGAGCCCCCGCCAAAAGCTTGACCGACGATGTCCGATGGTCCGATGATCGAACTGTTCTCGATCGGTGACTAATGGAGTATTTTGTTCGTCTCTGAGCCCCTCGACAGCTTTTCTGACGGTGTTGGTTTGACCGATGGTCGAACTTTTGTCTGTCGGACACAGCTGGTTGCCGTTAGTTGTCCAACAGTTATGAATAGAGCGATAGTCAAACTGTTGTTCAGCGGAGACGGCTGGTCACTGATGGAATATTTCATCCATCTCTGAGCCCACTGAAAGCTTTACCGACGGTGTCGGACGGACCGATGGTCAAACTGTTGTCCGTTGGTGACGGTCGGTCACCTATGGTACTTTTGTACCATCAGATAGGCCACCAAATAGTTGACCGACGGTCTCTGATGGACCAATGGTCAAGCTGTTGTCCGTCGTATGCGGCCGGTCACCGATGGTGAATGGTTGTCCGTGATGCCCCCCAAAACTGTTGACCGATGGTCCGATGGCTGTTTTACTTTCGAGAGACTGGGAACGAGTTTTGGGGGACTGGTAACTAGCACTCATGACGACTTGCTCACAAAATGGTGGGTAACGATTGATGTCCAAGTCTTTTTTGCACCCTTTTTGCTCGCGGGGGCCTGGGGCCCAGGAGAGCTTAAAAATCGGAATTTTTATTTTATTTTTTTTCCTTTTTGTGGGTCAAGGATTAGCACACGGTGATTGGTTCATATTATCACGTGCTGGGCGATGACGTAATTGACTTCGCTAAACAACTCGAGATGCGGCCAGTGAATTGCTCGTTACTTGTGTGTAAAAGTTAACTGCATCCCATCCAAACTCAACACCATTTGGCTCTGTGGAATGCGCACGGATAAACTGGATTTTCGGGAACGATTTTGGCTCGCGTTCACCGCGGAAGCTTTGAGAATAGCCGTAAACAAATATTTGATGGTACCGCTGTCGCCGATAAATATTTAGTCCCGACGAAACTTTCTGTGGCGACGAGAAATACTTTTGGGAAGATAACAGGGCGAAAGCAGAAACCAAAGCTACGGTGAGCTTTAGCCGTAAAGCAATGACGCTTTATGCTTTACTCTGTACATGACATCTGTTGCTTCATAAAATTCTTCTGCGTATCGTACATTGCCTGTTGAAGTGTTTCTTTTATTCGATGATGTAGCCTTTGTTTCGCAATGGTCAGTGAATACCAGAAATGAAAAATACACCGAAATAATTCTGAGGATTGAGTTTGCAGTCACAAATGGACTGAACACACTGTGAACAAAAATGCAATAATATTGTAAACATCTCTCGTGTGACATTCCTCGCTGCCAATTTTATATTTGTTACATAGCACGAATACTCGAAAGCCTGATAGAAAGAAACGTATTGAGTTAATAAGAGAAAACACATAAGTAGTGAAGCGAAAAAGTAAACTGCATCCCATTCAAATTCAACGCCATTTGGCTCTGTGGAATGCGCACGGATAAACTGGATTTTAGGAAAAGATTTTGGCTCGCGTTCACCGCACAAGCTTTGAGAATAGCCGTAAACAAATATTTGATGGTACCGCTGTCGCCGATAAATATTTAGTCCCGACGAAACTTTCTGTGGCGACACGAAATACTTTTGGGAAGATAACAGGGCGAAAGCAGAAACCAAAGCTACGGTGAGCTTTAGCCGTAAAACAATGACGCTTTATGCTTTACTCTGTACATGACATCTGTTGCCTCATAAAATTCTTCTGCGTATCGTACATTGCCTGTTGAAGTGTTTCTTTCATTCGATGATGTAGCCTTTGTTTCGCAATGGTCAGTGAATACCAGAAATGAAAAATACACTGAAATAATTCTGAGGATTGAGTTTGCAGTCACAAATGGACTGAACACACTGTGAACAAAAGCGCAATGATATAGTAAACATCTCTCGTGTGACATTCCTCGCTTTCAATTTTATATTTGTTACAGAGCACGAATACTCGAAAGCCTGATAGAAGAAACGTATTGAGTTAACAAAATAAAACACATAAGTAGTGAAGCGAAGGCTGGATTAATCGTGGCCCCTGATTAGAAATATGAGTCAAGGTCAAACTGTCATAATCGATTGTGCATAAAAAGATATGTCACGCATTCTCAAGATGCAGGGTCGCTCAACCTTTAAGAAGCAAGTGTATGAGTGTTGTAATAATAATTTTTAGTTTAATCAAGGTGTCAAAAGAGCAAGGTGTCAAAAGCCAAGTTCTCTATACTGTGTGATATTTTTATGGTGAGAAATTGGAAGTCTCTCTTGGGAGTTCCGCTCTTGTCCCCTACTTTCCATTTTATATTCTGGTCTCGACCCAACTCACGCCGCGAGCTCACTGGCAAGGCCAGTCTAGTTAAAGTTTGTTTCGTAGCTATCTGTGAGAACTATTTTTGATGTGGCTTCTTAAACAATGTGTGTTTGTTTGCTGAATGACAATTGTCCGTATTTGTAATGTGAGTATACGTATGTATTTTTAGGATCGACAGCTGCAATTTTATTTTGTAGATCGTAATGATATGATATATAGTTTTTACGTTCGAATGAAGCTTTTTGCAGTTTGGTGTTTGTAAAAGCTTTCTATTTTGTTATTTCGCAATTCCACTATTTCTCTCTTGAGATTATCATTCTATAGTATACGAATATCTATTTAATTCTTACTACAAAGAATCCGATTGAACTTAGTGTATTTCTTAGAAGTTACACCTTAGGTTTAATACTTAGTTGTTCAGAAGTTTTTAGATTGGTTCTTGGGGGTCTGGGATATGTTTTGTATTTTGTGCAGTATTTTTCACTGTTTATGATGAAATTATTCCATTATGAATTTGGCACATTATTTGATAAAGAACAAAATATAGAACTGTGAACACTCAGATTTTATTCAGGGATTGATTATAGTCATGACACAATTTCCTTATATCATTCGTTGTCTTGTAACAAACATCTATTTTTTAAATTTATTTTTAGAAACGTTTTGATTTTTCTTTTTTAATTTTGAGATTTCGTAAATTTCGGAATATATTTTGAAATACCTGCATGAAATAACTGAAAGCATATTTTCTAACACCGTTGGAAATCATTGTTTCATTCCTCATTTTGCAATACTGTCAAAATCGAATTTTGCATATAAAATTGGTGTTATGAGTGTACAAACTTTACGTTGAAATAACGGTTTTGTTGTGTTTATCTAAGACATAAGATGATGAATAAGAATCGCCATCTGTTCATATGCTTTGTCATTGGGGCAAATTTCGACAACCAGGAAAACGTCTGTTCACAAACTTCTGTGTTGACCTGTTGAGAAATAACGTGTTGTTCATTAAATTTCTGTTATTTTAAGTTGAGAGATGACTTGTATATATAAAGTATATGTTGTTGGTAAGTTAATTCATGCAAACTGCAAATGAAGTCATCACATATTCATGTTGCTGTATACCACCTGATTACTTTCATAATTTTTTATCGTAACTTTTCGAATGCATGTGCATTTAGAAATAGGTTTACATTTACGTGTGAATGGTAAACTTTCAATGAATATTAAAGGAAGCATTCATCTTACATCATTTAACTTGGCGCAGTTGTATGGATTGCAGTTCTTGCACCAAGTGTCCACATGGTTCTTGAAGTGGAATTTGTCCACCACGATGTCCATTTTCACCATTCGTTTTGAGGTTTGTGTTAGATCACATCTGGTTGTATTGCTTGCATATTTTTTTCAGGTGGCATGCATCAGCAAATGACATCTGTGTAGAAGGGAAGGTATGGATGATGTTTGATATTTTGTAATTTGAATATAGACTGCAGTTCATATTTCATTTGGAAAGTTAGGTATGGGAATTCGATTTTGCATGGAGATACTGTGTAGTGCAATATTGTTTCAAAATATGTTACACTTTGATAAAAAAATTGTACAGTCTGTCACTGTTCTGTTAGAAATATCAACTCATTTGTGTACGTTCCAAAAGGTTGTGCAAATGGCCATACACTTGGGCCTTTCCTTCTGATCCATATAATTCTTTCACATCCACTACCACTGAGCATGGCTTTTCAAATGCAAGTATGCTTGTGAAAGGCTATATCATGGTATATAATGTGACATCACCATGTAGGTTATATGGTACATGTATTTTACTTTTCTTTTCATAATTTGACAGAAAATAGTGTATTGTAACACGGTTGTTGTTATGTGGTATATTTTATATTGTGCATTTACACAGTAATTTGTTATTGAACGTTATACCAAGAACTAACAATAAGCTACAATGCAATGTAATCATATTTGGTGTTTTAGGAACACTGTGCATCAGTATGGAAAACAAGGATAGTTACATTATGTTGAAGAAAGAAAAGTAATATTTTGATTTACTTGCAGTCTTTATTTTTGGCTTTTTGTTTGTCTTTTTCTGTTCCACATTTCAGCTTTTGTTGTGTTCCTTTTTCGACAACAATGTCATCTCCTTGAATTGGAACTGCAAAGCCAGTGCTGTTTTATATACATAAAATAGGTTTATTAACATTCTATTAATATATCTTCTTATGAAGATTTGTGTTCTTCCTTTTTAAAAGATTTCAGAATTATGTTTTAAAAACCAACAGGTATTTTCTTAAGGTGGAGGCCTATTTTTTTTAATTCTAGCTTTGCTAGATAAAGAAAATTATGTTGTTATAACATAACAAAAGTGAACAGCTAAAGAACAGAGAACTTTTTCCTGAACTTTTGAAAGGAGCTGTTTGATGAATTTTGCAGCTCTTGGTTTTGGCTGATGTCTTTTTCAATTTGCCCTTTGAATACCAGTGACTGCTTTTGTTGTCCAAATTCAGATGTGGAGATTTCTTGCTTGTGTGCTGTATCATTATTTTGGATATACTGTAATATTCCAGGAGGAATGTTCTTCTCTTTCACCCAAGTGTGTTGGCTGTTTGCCCACTGAACCTTGGAAAAAAGTTGATAGTGATTGTATGGCATGCAATAGATGTTGATGGAATGAATTGAAACTTTTCAAGTAATAGAATTTGAAAATTGGCATAAACATACACATTTGTTGAAAATTGTTTTAAGCCTGCAATTTCATTTTTCCCAAATGAGAGAGTTTTAATTTAAATTTGTGTAATACATTTTAACATTATAATTATTATGTTATTAATGAAGAATACTTTAAAATACCTAACACATCATTTTTTTTGCTTTTAGAAAAACAATGTCCACTAGTAATTGGAAAATGCTTTAAAATATTTACAATTTCTGAACAAGCTGTTTGGCTGTGTAAACCCAAATAGTGAGAGGGACGTTTTTGCCATAAAGTAATTTGCATTTCCAGTTACTGAAAAGAAATGAAGTATTTTAATTAATATTTATTAACATGTTTTCACATTAACTACAGAATATCCCGCATTTTTTAGAGCACCCCTAGAAAACAGTGGATACATGGATACGCAGTCAAACTAGACCACCCTCTTCAGTAGAACAAGGAATACATTGGAGTTAGACAACCCATCCTCATCAATTTTTTAAGTATATGTCGAAGTGGATATGCGGATACACAGTGGAGTTAGACCACCCTTGTGAATAAATGTTTCATCTTCATCACGCAAAGAAGGTTATAAGTTGGAGGGATCTTTCATAAGAAGAGAAGCATTCCATAAATTTTTCACTGTTCGGTCAGTATTTCTACAAAATGCTCACGTGTTTCCCTTGCTTTTGTTTGGCCATTGAACATTTGTAGAAAGTCCTGATATTCTCTAGTGTCCGATACTTGAAGTTTTGCAGACGAATACATGTTCATACTGGTAAAAAATGACATGAGTTCGTCGAAAAGGCTGTACAATCCTCTTCCACTATTGGCAAGTAGTTCATCCATTTTGTCCCACGTGGAATGTGGTAGGAAGATAGGCTTTGGTTCGGTCTGGTTTATCTTTACCGCTTCAATCATGTCTTCCACGAGGGAGGCCATAAATTCTTTCTTGCATCGCCCTAAGAAAGCACAAAGCAGTTTAGTGAACATTGTAAATTATATGTTATGCCTTAAATCGGAGGATGATTCTTATGTTCATGCAGTTCTTTGTGTGCCTGCCATATTGTTATTTCAGTTGTTTTTGAGTTTTTTTATTGGGCGATTTATGGTAATTGTGAATTCAATCAATTTCATTTAACGGCGAATTCACTCAATCACTGAAAAGGGTACTTAAAGAAGACAACTGTTTGTAGCTTGGCTGTAGAGTTGTAAACCCATTTAAGATTTGAGTGATATAAAACTTCAAACTTTAACGAAACGATTTATGAAGTGGGACAGGATATAGATAAACTGTGCTATAACATTTTTTATTAAAATCAAACATGGAATTTTTTGTGGTATCATTGTACTGTGTGGAACAAAAAAAACAGCAATCACCTGTTGGTAGCATGACAGATATCCAAAGGATAACTGGTTCAATCCAAAATGAGTGGACTTGCACCATGGAATGGCCAATGCAAAAAGAAACTATTGACAGCAAGGCCATCAAAATGGTGCATTTCCGTTGCTTCAGTCCTTTAGCAAGTATAGCTAGGGCCTACATCAATGAAAAGAAACCTATAATAAACATTCCATCCAGAAATATTGTAATAAACGGTCGTTATAAGGGAAGATGCTTACTTTTTGCAACTCTCCAGGTACTGATGTCCAATCTATGTCTTCCTTGTAAAATGTCTTGAGGTCTTGATCGAGTTTTGTTACATGATTCATGATGCTTTTCTGAACTGCTAAGGCTCTGAACTGCTGTACGATTTGAGGGATTTGTGATTTGTGCATTGTGAGTGCTAGGTTATAAAAGGTAGATTCTTGTGTAGGACGTCCTGTCAACTTCGTAAGCGGAAGGGGTGTGAAAAGATATAATTAACATTTTTTCTCCTGTGGATTTCTTTAATTGGCACTTTTTATCCGGTTGTAAAAAGGAAGGTATTGCAATACTTTAAAGAAAAAAGAAACAGTTGTTGTGGATAAATAAAAGTTCAAAGCTTCTGTGCAACTGAGTTATTTATTGTTGGACATTTTATTCATCATATTGATATGCGCTATAAATCAGTGATTTAAGGTATAAATGGCGTCTCGGATTACTGTGTGATCTACAAAAGGAGCATCGTTATTCCATATCCATTTTCAGCATTAATGTTGTGGTTTTCCGTCAAGGTATAACACTTTATTCCAGTGCAAGTCATAGTAGAACCATATTTTACATTTTTTTTCTAAGTTTGTGAATATGTACTTCATCTGACTTGTTCTTCTTGCGAAACTGTGTGTTTCCCTGCACCAAAACTGAGAGGTCAAGATCCACTTCATGATAAAGTTCCTTGCACAACCATTGCCATGTAGGAAGAGAGCCAACCTGAATGTATCGCGATCTCCCAGGGGCTTTTTCCAAAAGATTCGTTTTGTCCAGATAGGCCAGTTAGATAAAGAGTAAGACTCCGTTGATATGCTGAAGAAGATTCATTCTTTCCTTTGTGATATCAGCTGTTGATGCATTTTGCACAAAGTCAGTGTATGTTGTTATAAAAGAGTTCAAATCCATCACCTCTTGATTTGAACTTGTTGAACTAAAACATATCCATTTATTTATAAACACAATATAGTGTACCACACTTGTGTCATGAGGTCAGCTGTAGGGTTGGCTTGTATAATTAACCACAGGAAACTGAGGTCATAATTTTCAATTGCATAATGTAACACAATACACAGCATGTTCGTTTGGGAACGTGCCCTTCGGTCTCCTTTTCAGACACGTTTGGAGGAAGCTGCCAAGTTTTTCTGCACGCCATCCTGATGCACATTATGCCGCAGAAATTCCGACCACCCTTTATGTTCGTTGTTTGACCTTTTTCTGGGTTTTACACGTTTTTTTTATGTACGTGCTGATTTAGGCATATCTTTGTTTCAAAGTTTGCCAATCAGGGAGAGGAGTTCCCTCTTCTGGCACTTCTGGTTGGACCAAGCCAGCAGGGTGGAGTAGAGATCTTGGTACTTTTCTAGGGGAAGACTCACTTCCATTGTTATTGAGTCAATTTGCAGGCCTAAAAAGCAAGTAGAGGTGGTGGGGCCCACTACTTTGTCAGCGGCCAAGGGAATGCCCAGGCAATGGTAAGTGCCCTGAATGGAGGCGAGGTTGTTGACACATAGAGGAGAGGAGGGTAGCCTGCTGTAAAATAGTCATTGAGGTAGTGGTGATCAGGCACACCATAGTTGTGAAGCAGAATCCATTCAAGTGCGTCTGCCAAATGGTTGAAAAGGTAAGGGGAGGAGCGCAGACCAAAGGGAAGACAAAGGTCAACAAAGTACTGGTTTTTCCAGTGGAGGCCAAGGAGCTCCCAATCCTAATGGCACACTGGGTAAAGACAGAAGGCATGTTTGATGTTGACCTTAGCCATAAAGGAACCTCGGCCATGTTGGGCAGCAATCTTAAGGGCTGTCTCGAAGGTTGTGTAGTGGAGTGTAAACTCCTCTTTGCTGATGGAATCATTGATGGAGGAACCGTGAGTGGAGGACAGATCCATGATGAGGTGCCATGTGCCATCCTTCCGGACTAAACACAATGGGGAGCACTGAAGGAGTGGATGGGGGAGAGTAGCATAGGGACCAGACATGTGGCCGCGGGAGCATTCCTTGGCTAAGGCTTCAGATACAGCAGACAGGTTAACAAGGCTGAGTACAGACTCTTGGTGACACAGCTGATTTCACTTCCGCTAAAAGAGACAAACAGAGTCCGGTTAAGTAAAACGTTCTAATGCTTGATTTAATATAGTCTACATGTGTATCTGTCTACACTGTAGCCTGTCGAGATTGATTATAGACGATCATATGTTTCCAAGTGAATAATTGAACATTATAACTATTCTATCTGCGTTTGTTTTTCTCGACAACAGGTTAAATCGACTTAAATATCCCAAAACTATTAGAACCTGCTGTTTGCGATGCTGTTTGAGACGCCGATTTGAGTCATTTCAACGAATTAACTTGGGGCGAATCGACTGTGGTTAGGGGCCAAACGAAAAAGGAAATGTGCCAAGCTTACCTTTTATTGTGGCCATGGCGTTACCGTCCAGAGCAGCAAATTCTTTGGTGCCTTGGACTGTTGATTTTCTCAGCGTGTCTTTGGAGAAGAGCTTGTCGGCCAGAAGAAGGGCCATCTGTGTTGGCTTTGAAGCCAACTTCACAGCGGTAAAATCCTCCTTAGAGAGGTGCATCTCACGTGAACCACCCACAGAGACTCTATCTGATCCTAAACAAACGGAAAAGCAAAGCAATTATTTCAGAATGAAGTCAGTAGTTTAGTTTACATAATTCATCTGATATGTGGATGCATGTATGAATATACCGGCCAATTGTAAACTGACCAAATTTCTCGCAAAATAATACTTGTTAGGAACATGAACATCGTATGGACTTATCGCGTTATCGGGTGCTAAATTGTTTCCTGAGCAGCGGTATGCAGTTAATTCCAGACAGATAACATATTTCAAGATGGTTCATACTGTATATCATTGCTAAACAACTGACTATATGTACCTGTGAGATCGAGCTTAGATTGTTCATGAAGGAACCCATATAGAACAGAAACTGATGGCTCATACTCTGTGCAGGCGGAGTAAAGGCCGGTAGCTCAAGTGAAGACGACTGGCTTAAGACACTTGAACCTGGGGTGGAAAACTGGGAGTGAGTCCTGCTGGGTTGCTGGTTGGTCGTCATCATTGATAATATTGTCCATTTTTGCCTCTTGACTGGCGAATGAGCTCTCCAGTCGTTCCAGTATCCTTCTGAGCAGTCGAAGTTCTGTCACCGCATCATGGTAGTCATTCTGGGCAACCTAGGAGAAGAACATTAGAATCAATGTTTATCCGTGCACAAAGACAGTAGTCCTTGTATTTGAGTTTCAGTTATTTCATGGAACGCTCGATGTACTAATGAAACATCAAAGCTGGTTGTTTGCTGACTCAGACAAGATGCACCTCACCAATTACTGCAAATGTGTCACGCCAAATTAGATGATAATGGATGTATTAGGAGAAAGAGAAAGTAAAAGAGGAAAGACGGAAACTTTGCAACACAAGGGACGAGCTTTTAGTTTTTACTCGGGTCTCGACTAAGACATAATTCTGGTCAACTTACAGTGGTCGTATTATCCAGCACATCAATCGCCTGATGAATCAGTCCTCCGACACTGGATATAGGAATATCATCGTTATCATCATTACTGTCAGACGACAAGACATCAACTGTGTCTGTCCTGTTGGGGGATGCAGCAAACAGAATCTGGAAAATTAGAACATTTATCAGTATATGAACCATCACCTTGAACATCGAGGGATCGAGGGCAAAATCGAAATAATTAGATTCCGTAAAAAATAATCATGCCACACGATATCTTATTTGGCTTCGCAATATTTTCCAACGCTAGTTTTGCATGAACACTGATAGCAGTTAAAAAAAAAAACAAACAAAAAAACACTAACTTGTATTTTTAAACAAATCGCTAAAGAAGGTTCTCCGTAATTTACAGGAGTCCAGCTAGTGCTGTAATTATCAAAAAACACAGTGGATTCGTTCTGCTAGTACATATCTTTCCTTTTGGTTTCTCCTTTGGTTTTGTCTTTGGCTTTTCCTTTCGGTTCTCTTTTTCTTTACAGGCCTTTTTGGTTTGCTTGGAAGACTGAGTAGCATCTGAAATCTAAGGATGGCAATCAAACATTAAAATCACTTACTATAATACTTTGAAATGTATATTTTCCGATGTTTCGATTTTGAAATTGTTTGCTAACTTTGCGTTAGAAGTTACTTTATCCAAATTATCCAAAACTTGTAGTCTTTCTCGAAAATGGCTATGCACATCTGAAATAAAATCACCACCACCACCAACACCAACAACAACCTTTTATTTACCTCAAAGACTTTAAAGTAGCAGTACAAATATTTAGTATATCAAGGAATAGAGGGGTACTGTCCTTTCTTTGCCTGAAAATTGCGCCCAAATTCAGCCGAGAAGAAACCTCATCCCAAAAATGTTTTGTTTTTTGTTTGCTCGAGTCCTGGTGGCAATCTTGTCTGCTCGCTCATTTGCATCCTGGAGGTCTAGTGGTTCGTTTGGTTTTTTGTTTGCCTGAGGGCTCCTGCTGGCAATCTCCTCTTTCTCGTCTGCTGGCTCATTTGCATCCTGGAGGTTTAATGGTTCCTTCGGCTTGGCTGCTCTTTTCCTGGTCATCTAATGATCCTTTTCCCTCTATTCTTGTGGTGCTTTATGAGTCGGTCATTCCAGACCGAAGCGATCGATCTCCAAAGTTTAGCTTTGATATCTTCAGCCTTTTTTTCTGAGCGATTTGCATATGTACCAATTTTCGGCAAAATTTAATGGGCAAACACGGCATTTCCTGTTTTACAAGATTTCTCAAAAACTAAAACTATTTGGAAAGTTTAATTGTATATTTCGTAGATAGTTCACCAAAGGGTTTCTCATGACCAAATATGAAGAATCCGAAATTTCGGTTTTGACGGCCAGTTCTCGATATTTACAGTCACCTGCTCTTAAGTTTTTCTGCTTTGCTAGCTTTAATCGGGATGAAACCCAGGTTTGTAGTTCTTCGGTGGCCTGTTCTCCTGGCCTCCAACCTCCCAACCTAATACTTGCAGTTTCCAAACTTTCCTTTGTCTTGGGTTGGCACACCCCACAAGGCTACCAAACATGGCACAAACACCCTCCACTACAGGGTTACTGCACACTTTGTGCAAGGCACGCAACCCCGACAGATGCAAACGAAAAAACCGCTACATCTAACAGCTCTGACAAGTCTGCTGGGAGACGTTTTTTCCCCTTTAAAGTTTGCGTAGCCACAATACACTGGACTTCTGAGGATGCCATACTTAATTCCTTGTCCCGGGAATTTTTGGTATGTGCAATAGAGTATAAAAAGTATGTGGTAGTGTGCCCAGTTGAATTAATGCTGTGAGCAGAGAATCTTGAACTTTGAAAGATCGCAGACATCACAGCAGCAGACTGATTGCCAAACAGCTCTGAAATGCTGCTCGTCACGCAATGCCAAGGGAGCGGTTTTCAAGTTGCTTTTTTTGAAATTGCCTTTAGTCTGGAACAGGGTGTATGGTTAGAAAATTCACAAAAGTAGCAAAGTTATTGAGCTTTTTTTTTTCTGGAACAAAGTCAGGGTCACATGGACTCAGCAATATAATAAGTCAGCAGTTCTACTTGAGCTGTCCTCATAACACTTGTACAGGCAATCAAATGCAAAAGTAGTTGAGACACTGCATATTTTTCCAACCAGAAGGTCATTTGCCGAAGCTGTTGTGGGTTCATTTTCCGGAAAAGAATCCAGGATTTTTCAGTGGGTCTGTTGCAGAGAAGCACACAAGGCTGGTGGCTTGCACTACCACATGGCTATTAAACTGGACCGATGTCAGAGATGGTTGGCATCTAAGACATTTCTCAGCGAGCATCACGGCATTTCTGTTCATTTTTCGGGCCTACACTCAACTATTACAGTGCGTGGAAATACGTTACCAAGGAAGACGAGGGCGTCATTGAGAGCACGGATCATCCAGATCTTTGGAATGCAAGAGCTCCAAGGACTAGTCAAGCCTGTCAGGAAAAAAATAAGCAAGCGGATAAAAGAGTCTGACAGTCTTAGCGAGGTCGATGAAGCCGAAGAGAAACAAGAGGATGAGCCAGAACCACGCAAGAAATCGAACAAGAAAAAAAAAGACTCACAGCATTTGGGTTATCAGAGATCATTTTAGAGAAACAAATCAAAACGAGAACTGAACTACTTGCTCTAGCAAACGACCAAAAACTAGAAGGCAAAACCGATGTCGCTGAGTTTATTATCAACCGGGGACCAAAGGTGGTGACCGAGGTCATAAACAGTGCGTGGGAGATGACCACAGTGCATGATCGTTTGTCTCGCTCCAGAAAGAGCTGAATAGAAATCCTCAGGGAGGCTGAACATGGAGATTGTGTGCCACGATGTAATGGTTCATGGTTACAGTCTGCCAAGGAAGCGCTTCAAAGAAATGGAATTGACGTCCGGTCATTTTCGCAGGCAGTGAAAGGAGCCTTAGAGAAGGGACGTGGAAAGTATCGAAATATTATGATCGTTGGACCCGCAAACTGCAGAAAAACTTTCATTTTAAACCCACTGAACATAATATACAATACCTTTTCAAATCCAGCTTGTAGTTCATTTGCTTGGGTCAGTGCTGAAGACGCTGAATGCATATTTCTGAATGATTTCCGTTGATCACAGCAGATAATTCCATGGCACGACTTTCTGTTGATGCTGGAGGGTCAGCTTGCCCATCTCCCTGCTCCTAAGACTCACTACGCCAAGGACATCGTTTTTGAGAAGGACACACCGATCTTCAGCACAGGAAAACATCCCATCATCTACTTGAAGAATAGTGTAATTGACAGCGTTGAAACAGAGATGATGACCGTCCGATGGCGAGTATTCAGTTTCAGTTATCAGATTCCCACAGAGGAGCAGAAAGACATTCCACCGTGCCCGAAATACTTCTCTAAGCTTATTCTCGGCCAAAATTGATTGAACAATCATTACTATGAACAGCAGATTCATATCCATGAAGATTTCAATGGTCTACCACGGTCTACCATGTAAACAAAAGATTATTTACGTAATTCCTTTTGTTCTGATGGTAGACCGTGGTAGACCGTTTTTTTAGCGCATTAGTAGTTAAATAATGACAGTTCATTGTATAAAACTGTAACATAAACGAAGTAGCCTTCATAGTGTTTATTTCAGGCCGTATTTGTAACAAACGTATCATCAATAAATAACACACCGGAAGTAATATTGTACAAGTCTTATCCCGTCATTTCCGGACTTTTTAATACCTTGTTCGACCTCCCTTATTTTTTACAACCATATCTATCCTTCTGCACATACTTCCGATAATGTTATCTATTACAGCCTTGTCCATGGACTTGAAGGTGTTCTTAACCCGTTTTGAAAACTGATCAAAGGACTCGAAACTTATTTCTTGGTCCAGCACTTCTCTGTCCACGCGTTTCTTAACTAAGTGGAAAACGTTTTCTATCGGATTTAAGTCGGGGCTTTGCGGTGGCATAGCTAACATTTCAGCTCCAACCAACTCTATTGCTTTTCTGGCTTTCCAGCTGTTTTGACTGGGATCATTATCTTGAATAAACAAGCGTGAATGTGGTTTCCGGCTTTTCTTCAATATCATTGGAAAGTGTTCCAAAACAAAGTCTTTAAAGAACTCTCTGCTCAACCGTTCGTACTCTTCGCAACATATCACGCCTTGTGCAAAGGAAATTGCCACAAAAAGCTTAACCAGTCGACCTCCAGTTCCGACATGGGCACCTTTTGATGTACAACTCGTTTTCAGTCCCTCTGATTTCCGCCGCCAGACGCGTCCTTTAGGGGCGCGTGCTTGATCCCAGGGATGATATTTATGAACGAAACTGACCCCATCCAAGTAAAAGCAAATGTCGTTTGTCCATATGTCACTGGTGAAGTCCCCATTCATACGGTGAGCAAACCTTAATCTGTCTTTCTTGTCCTTTTCTGTCAGAATTCCTTTTTTCCGTGTCGGCAGATACTTATAACCCATCCGTTGCATGGTTCGCGTGACTGTAGACACAGATATTGTACTTGGGTCAATTCCCACTTCCTTCATCAGTCTTTTGGTGTTTAAAGAACCCTCTTTCAGCTGGAGAAGGTTCAATTTTCTTGCCATCAGTCGCTCACCTCGCGCACTGATCTTCTTTGGCCGGCCAACCTGCTTTTGTCACATCTTGTGTTCTCCTGCATCATTCACGCATCTGTATATTGTTGCACGGGATACATCTCCCTTTGCACATATTTCCTTTACAGTCAAAGACCTGTCTTTCTTTAAATATTTCACATAGGCACGAGTTTCCGGGGAGATTTTGCCTTTAAACACCATTTTGCGACGACACAATCAACCTTCTTTATTGTTGCATCATTATTCGAAATCTCAAAATTGATACAATTTGGAACATTAAAAGCTAGTCGCACCACCTGCAAAGAACCATGGGACTTATGTTTCCTAATAGAAGATAACACAGTGATGACACAGGCCAAAAATCGCTTTTCAAAATTGAAAAATGACGCTGTGAGCCAGCATTTTCGACACATGGCTTTCAGGCAATCAAATGCAAAAGTAGTTGAGACACTGTGCATATTTTGAGCAATTATCGGCTTTTAAGTTTTGTTCATTTCTGCCCCCCTCCCCCCGTTTCAATGTTGTTCGGGCCTGAAATCTCGTTGTGCGATATCGGATACTCAACATTGAAACGGGGGAGGGGGGAAAGATGTTGTCAAACGAAATCCAGATGAGGGTGAGGGAATAGAAGAGAAGATTGGGTCTTTTTTTGCGAGTGTCTCAACCATTTTGCATTTGATTGGGGTTATTACACAAGAGAGCGGGCCACTATACAATGCCCTCTAGCAATCCTCTCATTTCTTCACCCTTATGATATTGCCATTTGGCAATTCTAGGTGAAGCTCACTTACAAAATGCACGAAGTTGTGGCGAACTTCTTGTGCAAACTTTTGGAGGCGACCCCATTTTCTCACGTTAGAACAAAAATGGAAGCAGAGGAGGCGTTGGCTGCCACAAACGGCTGGAAAGAGGGAGAAAGGGCTACTAAAAAAAACTAGTTGAGTGGTGCCAAGACCAATGGAGAAGGAAAACACCAACTGTGTCGCTTCCTTGAGTTCCTCCAATACATTATGGACTTGGCATGCTGACTAGTGTGGCGCTGTTCGCGAAGGCGATGCCAGTGTGTCACTTGTGCGGAGTCCCATGCCCCGATTGCCACAAGGAACTTGGACATGGTGTCCCTACCGAAATGACCACCATGGCCGCCTGTCTGGATTACGAGGATATAAAGACAGTATGGCGCAGAGATTCAATGCAAGATCTGGAGGAACAACCCAATGTGAGCCACGAATGTTCTCCTTGGGACACTGGGCATCTACGTAAACGACAAAAAGTCGCATAAATAGGAACTAACAAGGCATTGCAGCCATGCAGAAACGCAAGACAGGAAAACACATTTAAACTTTAAATGTGACCGTTTATTAATTTGTACATCCCTACCTTTTTTAACCACATTACAACAGCCTTATTTGTTGCAGCTGCGCATTACAATGCAACACGCACGAGCTCATATTTTATGTAATACATTTAAAAATAATCTGGAATTACACATTGTCAAACTGCAAACTTCTCTGTAGTGCATGTACCACTGACCACCCTTACCTGACTCAGCGAATCACCGATTGATTGACATCAAAATCACTCCGTTTTTCGGCAGCATCAGCTTAAAACCAACACCAGCCCCACACCCAGTAACCTAACAACTCAAATTTTCTTTCTAAAGTAATTTCCCATTTCCAAAAGTCATCGGCATATGCATATACTCTTTTTCACTCCTCAGTCACCTGGGAAAGAGCGTTACACACAGACGGATAAATAGATGATAGCTGGGTCATGCCATTATCTTAGAGGTTTAAACATCCACGCCTTGTGGTCATCCATAACTATTTCATCATGCTGTTCTTTGATTAATTCAGCTCTAGCATCTTGAGTATAGATCTCAAAACTATCAGACTTCCTGTTAAATAAATGCAGACTGATTTAGTATAATATATAAATGCAGCCACAAGATACATTAGGTAACTGAACTAAAATATCCCCTCTCTTATCCTTCTCCTCAAAAACATTCTTGCCCTCTCTTGGGTCAGGTGAATTACTTACCATCTACCAGCCGTTTTGATAGTGCTATCATCTACTCCGCAACGGGCAGCCGATCTTCTGATCAAATGTGTTGTAAAGTCTTTCTCGAAAATGGCTATGCACATCTGAAATAAATCACCACCAAGAACAACAACAACCTTATATTTACCCCAAAGACTTTAAAGTAGCATTACAAATATTTAGTATATCAAGGAATAGAGGGGTACTGGCATCCCGTAATAACCTCGGGGTTAAAAATCTCGGGTAGCCAGTTGACAAGAAATGTAGTGAATGTTAAGGTCGGGCACATACAAAAAATACTCCGTGCCCCATTGTGGTCCTTTCTTTGCCCGAAAATTGCGCCAAATTCAGCCGAGAAGAAACCTCATCCCAAAAATGTTTTGTTTTTTGTTTGCCCGAGTCCTGGTGGCAATCTCCTCTTTCTTGTCTGCTGGCTCGTTTGCATCCTGGAGGTTTAATAGTTTAATATATCCTTTTCCCTCTATTCTTGTGGTGCTTTATGAGTCGGTCATTCCTCCTCCAACCGAAACGATTGATCTCCAAACAGTCTCAAAAACAGTCTTGTCCTCTCTTGGGTCAGGTGAATTACTTACCAAGGAATAAGTGAAACAGACAAATACAAATTATGTCACTGAATGAATATGGGTATGAAATACTGCCTTATCCACCAATATTGAAAACATTTCTGCAATAATATGCTGTGCTCAGGGGTAGAAAACATGATGACAGCAAGTGGTAGCTCACATAGTGATTAGTTACAGGAAACTCCTCAGTGAAAATATAAAATTTTTCAAACTTCATGGAATGATTTCCTATAGCTTGTCACTGTACGGGCAGAATTTTGGCCTAGTGCCCGATTGTTTGCTACCCTAGGAAATAAGTACCCTCTTTTGACACTTAAAAATAGGATGCAGAACAAAAACAACATGTTTTGCTTGACAAAATTAATATTTTAATAAATAAAAAAACATGTAACTGCAGGATATTATTTCAGGTGATGTAGTAATTTGCAAAAGGAAAAGGGATTTTGGTAATTCACATGTATATTGTATATAAAATTTTAACAAACCTGAAAGAAATAGCCAGACAAAAATAGCAGTGACAGGGCAGAGTTTTGGGAGAGTCAATGTCACCCCTGAAAGTAAGTGAACTGGGATTTAGACAATTTGACAGGTAGTTCCAGTACAAGCTGAATAGTTCTAGTGATATACTAACACTGCAAAGGTTACACACACACACACACACACACACACACACACACACACACACACACACACAAACATGCATTATATATTATGCTCCAAATGCCCCCACTCCATCCCCACGTCTAGCAGGACAGTTTTTG
Source organism: Plumapathes pennacea (assembly GCA_964036295.1). Classification (NCBI taxonomy): domain Eukaryota; kingdom Metazoa; phylum Cnidaria; class Anthozoa; order Antipatharia; family Myriopathidae; genus Plumapathes; species Plumapathes pennacea. The sequence goes on along the minus strand of OZ038463.1, from coordinate 22,705,338 downwards.
AAAGTTAACCTCTTTTTCCTGATAGCAAGAAATGGCAGTTTACCTATTGCTTTCCTGTCTGCTTTTGACCAAGGAATCTTGGTCTCCGGTCACTGTGGCAACACACATGATTCAGCTGTTGGCATTTAAACAATGGGTCAACAAACGTAAAATCTTGGAATGGAATGGAAAATCTTGTATAAAACATTACTGTGCATCGTGCCATAACAGTGTATCTGCATGTTTATAACTATTAACATAAATTATTGTGTATCATCTTTAAAATGTTTTATCTGACTTCTGAAATAATTTCTGTCTCTATTTTATATGAACGTTTGGTAATATGTGCATGTATGCTGCACTTTACATGACTGCATACAGAAAATTAGTTAAGATTCAGCCGCTGCTGCTGATGATTACAAACTTACCATCAAAATTAGTTGGTAACTTGTTCCTCAACTTCGATCTTAGTGGCTCTTCACCTCTCAAGAAGAGCACAAAAGAAAACAATGTCACAGTCCACAGCCATAAGCCTTGAAAACCCTTGAATTAGTTCAAAAGGAGAAATAACTGTTAGTCCCTTTAAACACAAAGACGCTGTATAAAAGAAGATGTACGTAAGGTTTCTCGCCTTCAGTTGTCAATCGACCGCCGTCCATGCCGGACGCTCTTATGGGATCTCTCTGTGATATAAAAGTTCCGTCATTTGCCATTATACGTGTGAATCTGTAGAGTTCAGGATATACCATTGTAAATATAAGAATTCAAAAGTTGAAATGATGGATGAATGTGATGCTGAGGTTATCGGTATACAGAAAAGGTTGATGTCTTGCCACTTGAAAATAAATTTTTGACACAGGCGCCCGAGCCAATGCAAAGATACATGGAAATTTCACAAGACCACAAGTAAACGATTTTAATGTATAAAGAAAAGCCTAGATTAACGCTTACCCGGATTACCTGTGTCTCTGGTGGAATTTTGAGACATTTTAGCCAGCTTTACACAGAAGGGAAGCTGTGTGAAAACAACACGGCTGGAGTTTCCGATTACCAACGGTCTTAGCTGAAAGCCTGATAAATACGTTCAGAATGGTCATAACTCCATCAAATCCCACCGAACACATCTAGTGATAAATTCTTGTCGATATTCCGTCTACTGAATGTTAAAATCCGTCAAAAAGTCCCCATGAAATGATGCTCTTGCAGCTCAGCTTGATGTTGATCGACTGGAAACTATAACCCGTGGCGTTCTTCAGCCGATCGAAGTTTCGTCCCTGCTGTAGAATGATTACTGGTCGCCACATCGAGAAAAACAAATCCAGGAAAGCAAAGAGTCGTTGCCGAAGAGAAACGGAAGCAGCAACTATCGCTGTAGCGTTGATCGAACAATAATTGTAACTCTTGTTGCTCGACATAATGTTACATTATATTTTTGCGCAATTACAATTTAGATGTCTGCACATAATATCATGAAAACACTGCTTCTTAGCATATCTAGCGATAGAAGGCTCAGAAGGCCGAGGAAGAACCCGGAGACGAAGTTTGAAGCGTGAAATTTGAATCGTACAACGGCTGTTCTCCCAGTGATGTAAAAAGTCAATAAACGGGCGTAAAACTTCACGGATGCTTTATAATCAGTAAAGAGCTTCCATTTCTTTACTCTAAGAGAGGAAATCAAGGCAGATTGTTAGTTTTTATTTGAATTTCTCGGAGAGCATTTTTGACAGTTGGCAGCCATTTTGGTCAGTTCACAATTTGAATACTAATTAGGGGGCAGAGCATTCCCTTTTATAGCGCATCTTCGTGTTTAAAGGTTGAGCGACCCTGCATTTTGAGAATGCATGACATATCTTTTATGCACAATCGATTTCTGAGTTTGACTTCGACTCTTATTTCTAACCAGAGGCCACGATTAATCTAGTCTTCGCTTCAATACTTTTGTGTTTTCTTTTATTAACTGAATATGTTTTTTCTATCAGGCTTTCGAGTATTCGTGTTCTGTAACAAATATAAAATTGAAAGCGAGGAATGTAACACGACACTTGTTTACAATATTATTGTGGTTTTGTTCACAGTGTGTTCAGTCATTTGTGACTGCAAACTCAGTGCTCAGGACTATTTCGGTGTATTTTTCATATTTGGTATACAATGACCATTGCAAAACAAAGGCTACATGATCGAATAAAAGAAACATTTCAACATGCAATGTACGATAAGCAGAAGAATGTTATGAGGCAACAGATGTCATGTACAGAGTAAAGCATAAATTGCCATTGTTTTGCGGCTAAAGCTCATCGTATCTTTGGTTTCCGTTTTCGGCCTGTTATCTTCCCAGAAGTATTTTGTGCCGCCACAGAAAGTTTCATCGGGACTAAATATTTAGCGGCGACAGAGACATTTACAATCCCCCAGTGGTATCCATCAAACATTTGTTTAAGCTTCCACGGCGAACTTAAGAACGCAAGCCAAAATCGTTCCCTAAAATCTAGTTTATCCGTACATGTCCCGCAGAGCCCAACGGTGTTGAGTTTGGATGGGATGCAGTTGACTTTTACGCACAAGTAACGAGCAATATTCACTGGCCACTTCTTGAGTTGTTAGCGAAGTCAATTACATACATATATACATATTTTTATTGGTGCTCCCCTCAAGGGGTTTTTCAGCAACAATTTGGCTTCATATTACTGTGGAGTACAGACACTGAGGGTGGTCACTGCCAGAGATTTGTTTACGTCCTCAGTGGTTCTTTAATGTTCCCCCTGTAATCAAGTATAGAAGTACAGGGAGATGGGACCGCCATTTTACGTAGTCATCCGAGCCACGTGAAGACCTTACCATTTGCTGATAGAAACAAAGGCAGCATCTTCTGTTTAGTTATTTTAAGACCCTGAGTGCTGGTCCAGGCGGGGTTCGAACCCTCTACCTCCCGCACGGAAGACCAGCACTCAACCAACTGAGCCAACCGGGCGGCGGTTTACATCATCGCATATCACGTGATAATATGAATCAGTCACTGTGTGCTGATTCTCGACCCAGAAAAAAAAGCATTTTTAAGCTCGCAGCATCCACGAGCAATTATTTTATTAGCTTAATATTATTTTTGTCATTCCAATGAACCTATTGTTTTTCCTGCTGCATAAAAATTACCAGTGTACATCAAACTTGGGATATTATTTTCTATTTTTTACAAGACCATAGTTTTATTGAATTATCTGAGATGGTGGGGGGGCGGGTCCATATTTAGCTGCAGAAAAATAAAGAACCTACCTGCTCTTCTTCATGTCTGCCAATAACTGCTCTCCACAATTCCCCCTTATTTCATCAAGAGTTTCATTTAGAATGTCCTCAGGCTTTGTTTTGATCTTTGCTTGGGTTCGCTTACTTCCTTTATTGTATGGTGGTGGGGGCCTTCCTTGTTTAGGAATTTGACTATCTTCAGGGTGGGTACAGGCCTGTCTTGGGAAGATGGGGTTGCAGCGATGATTGAAGTGCAGACTGGTGTTGCTGTAACCAGTTCAGATGCAGCCTTGTGGATTTTGGCATATCATGCTTTGCAGTATTTCATTTCATGGACTGTTCCGAATTTATTGTCTACAAGAGACTGTAGGGCTATTTTTAAAGTGCAGATAAGCCTTCAGGGGATACATTTTTATACGAAATTAGGAAGTAATCTAAGCAACTTATGCCCAAAAGAAAGCCTTTCCGAAGCGTTCTTATATTTTTTCACGTGTTTGAAATCGGAAATTTTAAATCCAGGCCGCGCAAAGTAGGAGACTGGGACCTGTGACGTCAGAGGAGTGGCGCGTTTCGTCTCTGCACCTCTTCATAGCTCTTATTTATCAGGTTTGTCTACGTTTTTCTCGCCGTTTTTCTGTGTTTTTGGACTCGTACGGCAATGGCGAGCTCTAGAAGCGATGAAGAAAGTGTTATATCTGATATATGAATTATATTACATTGATTCTGCGTGTATACTGTATGATATGCACTATGAAGTCCAACCCGTGCGCTGACAAGAGCTTCTTGCTGATCAAGAATGGCATGAAGCGTAACAGAAAGGAAAGGGAGGGAAAAGAACAAGAACCATAACACTGCAAGATCTCTCGGAAGAAAATGTTGGAGCCAGTAGTTGGTAAGCATAGAATATGTCCGAGTATTGGATTTGTTTAGGTGGTACATCTGTAATTGATTCTCTGTGTTTCACTCATATTTTTTGTTTGTGTGGGAATTGCAATGTTGATGTGCTACGGCAGCATCTTCATTCACAAGCATTGAGATCCTGCGGATGTCTCGCGATAACTCTTGCTCGGGATTTCGACTGAGCAGTTGCGTAATTCGTCACGGTCAGTTATATTTGACTTCGAGAGACGCGGCTCTTCTGAAAACTCCTGGAATGTACAAAAAAAGTCATTCTAAACTTCCCTGTACGGGTAGACAATAAAGTATTACGCTTTAATTGCAGTTTATGGTGCCCTTCTTCATCATTTGAAAGATTTTGCTTTCGTGGATCAACAGGCGGGCGTACAACTTCAGACCAACTGTCAGCAGTTAGCACGACTCCTTTCGCAGTTTGCCAAAAATTTCCCACTTCTGCGGCCGCTGTCTAACTTCGGCAATGTGGAAACCAAGTTGTTTGACTAAATAGGTGCTGCTAGTCAGGGACACAGTCGACTATAGCCCTAGGAAAATCTAGCCGAAAACCCATCTGTAGCCCTAGAAAAATCTAGCCGAAAACCCATCTTTTGCTCGGTTTCAAACATGAATTGCAGTTTGTCGCAGTGTGACCTCATTGACCATAAACCTCCGGCAAACGCGATAGTTTGCTCATTTGATATTCGATACCTACAATAGAAAAGGTATCAAACTTCCCACATCTGAATATATTTTGGATTAAATATAATTACTTACTACCCGTTGACAAATTGTGGGACCTGACGATTACTCGGTCAATCTTTCTCCTTCTTATCAACTTTGTACTACAATACCGTGATTGTCCTTTATCAGTATTCGTTTATTGTCAATTCCATGCAGATCCGGGATTGATTGTCAGCTCCCATTTCACACATTTGGCCTTGATAAACTGGACCATTTTCTCTGTCGCTTCCTCGCTTCACCTCTTTGGTCATTCGGAAACTGAATCATATAAAATGCGAATCCTTGCTTATGATCTGGCTCCCTGGAGTAGCCTCCAACAACACATCTATAAGGCATTTCGGAGTAAAACCGGTGAAAACTCTGTTCCGACGAGTCGAGACGCCACCCCTCTGACGTCACAGCCCAGGCCCTTGATCGATCATCTTACGCGGACAAAATCTAAACCGGAAGTCAAAATGGTGCTTTTTCGCATGTTTACCGGGCGAAAAAAAATATAAGAACGCTTTGGAAGGGCCTTCTTTTGGGCCTTAGTTGCTTAGATTATTTCCTAATTTCGTATAAAAATGTATCCTCTGAAGGCTTATGTGCACTTTAAAACTTCCATGCGCTCCATGAGCGGTTTTATTTATTAATTTTATTTTTTCATCAATATCACGATTGATCCACCCATCCACATGTATAGCGGATGTTTTCTCTTCCGTCCACACCAGAAAGGTGCAACAGCCCTGAATGACCGCACATAATAATAATCATAAGGAAAAGGAAGAAGGAAGAAGAAATTGAACTTTGTCGAGGAACTATAATGTAGAAGCATTTTGTAAAAATATCGCAATTGAGAGGGGCATTTCTTTTTTTTTGAGAATACAGAGCACTAAATAGCCTGAAAAGCCAACATGCAGTGACACTATGGGTACTCTTTACTTCTGGTTTTACAGTATCACTTTAGTGTGACTTAGCTGATTTTGTAGCATTCAAATATTTTGTCCCCGGAAATGGTGCTTTGGCCCCGGGAAACAGATTAAAAATGTGACTTTACAGCAGAAATTGCTCCGCTGTCTTGCAAAATCCTCCCAAAGCAGCTGTTCTCAGGATGAGTTTCTCCATGCCAATGTCTCCACATAAATTCCTTGAGATACTCCAGGAAAAAGTTGGGATTTGTGTTTCCCTTTATTTTCTGAAATTTGTCTTTAGCCACGTTCCAGTTGCTTTCTGCATTTTGAGTGTGCCTTCCGGTAATGGGGTCAACAAAGTTTTCTGAATGATTTACGGTAAAATGTTGCAAGCCCAAATTTCTTCTTGCCTGATTGTATGACGCCCAGCAGTCGGTACGTAGGATGGAGCCAGGTGAAACTTTCCTTCCTATTATAGGTAGGAGAGTTAGTGGATCCCTCCTTGGTACTGTAACGAAATACCTTAGTAGGTTAATGATCCATCTTGATTGACCGCTGGCAAGACGCCACGTTGTTCTTGCGTAATGTAATCGGATCTAAGTAGCGCATTCCTAAAAATAAACCAGTTGATTTCTCTCTCTGATCTGTGCTGGTGCTTTTGTTGCGGCTGCAGCTGCTAATCTATCTTCACTCGGAAAGATGTTGCATTGGTGGCAGCGGTTAAAAATGGCAACTGTAAATGCAATTCGGAGGTCACCTTTGGACTGCTCGAAACCAGTAAGCGTTCCGGAACAGCAGACCTGGCTGCGACACGTGTTTAGTTCGTCCCTCCAACCAGCTCGACACCCCATGCAACCAGCGACTACATGAAAGACATCGCTGCGTCAATGGCCTCAATCCAAGCAATGTACAGGGAGCAAGTCGAATAGTTCAACGCACGGCTCGACGAGAACGAAAAGCCATTGCAAAGACATGGCTGACATCACCGCACAGTTCTCGAGGGCACTAGAACAGCAATGACTGCTGCACATGGAGGAGACTCGGGAACTTCGAGCGGAGATTTTCCATCTCAAGTCACTCGAGCGGAGCCATGTGCAACCCAGGCCCCCTCTGCCAACTCAACCTGCATTGACCCAGTCCCACCCTCATTCGTGTACTGCCATGACGAATTGGCAGATCATCTTGACCAGCTCCAAACCATGGCAGAGGCAATGAAAGAGACAGCTTCGTGTCCACCAAAACCAAGTGCTGGGAAAAGCAAGTTTGGAAAGTCACTGAAGCCAAACACATTCGATGGCGACAATTCCTGGGAGGACTACAAAGCCCAATTTGACTTGATCGTGGAACTGAATGGCTGGGAGGATGAGACCAAAGCAGTTTACTTGGCGGCGAGCTTAAAGGGTCACACCCAGGCCGTTCTCGGGACCTAAACGAGCACAGTAGGCGGGATTTCAATTCTCAGGTTGCAGTGTTGAGTTCCCAGTTTGGAGCAGAACACCAAACTGAACTGTACCGGACACAATTGAAAACGTTACTCCGGAAGAAGGAACAGACACTGCCAGAACTTGCACAAACGATGAGGAGGTTAACCTGTGAAGCGTACCCGGAGGCAACCGAAGATACAAGGGAAACACTGGCCCGAGACCACTTCATAGACGCGCTCCCGGACCCAGACATCCGCTGGTGCATCCAGCAGACAAGGCCAAAGTCCCTGAAGGACGCACTGACCACGGCAGTCGAACTGGAGGCATTCCAGCTAGCCAACCTCCAACGCCGTCAAGCTACCAGAGCCGTAGTTCCTGCCCCCCAGGATGCGACGACCAAATGCTCTGCTAGCGCAAACACTGCAACATCTGAGAGAAACCCCCTCAATCAAAAACTAGACACCATGGCTGAATTCCTCCAGTCTTTGGTGGTTTCCCTTCAAACCATGACTTTGGCCTGGACGGCAGAACTCTCCCACACTCTGCTGGAAATGTGAAAAAGCTGGACATTTGCAGAGAAACTGCCAGGAGACCCCCAACCAGAACCAGAACCAGGGAAATGGAAGACAGCTGGATTCGAGGGCCAGAACCCAACAACACCGAGACTGAACAGGCCCCACCAGACCCCCCTGCGAGTAAGCACGACAACGGAAAATGGACTATTCGTAAAAGGAACTATCGGCAGTGTTTAGACAAACTTTCTGGTAGACACAGGTTCTAACATTACCATTGTAACACCTGAGGTCTACCAGAAGATTCCTGAGTTGGTGTGCCCTGACTTAGAGAACGTTGTCTCGACTATGTTGTTGGCTGATGGGTGTTCGCTTCCCTTCGCTGGCAAAGCAGCTATCCAAATGCAGCTTGGGCACACAGACATTGTTCATGAAATCTGGGTTGCCGACATTGGGCTGGACGGGATTCTTGGATTGGACTTGATGCGCAGACTAGGGTGTGAGCTTAAATGCAACCGAGGCAACTACCAGCTCATTCTACCAGGAGGAAGTGTGACATGTGCACAAAACCTGCTTGGAACCACATGCTGTTGTGTTCCAGTGGGTGAAACCGTCGTGATACCACCAGGGGCAGAGATGATTGTACCAGGGAAATACATGCAACCGAGTATGGCGGCTGGTCCTGGAGTGCTAGAAGATGCCGATCAATTTGTTAAATGAAACAACTTGCTGGTAGCCAAAACCCTGGTTGACATGGGAAAGAAAGACGTCCCCTTGCGGCTGTTCAACCCAACTTCAAAACATCAAGCGGTGCATAAAGGCATGACTGTAGTGTGGTGTGAGCCTGTATCCGAAGTGTTGGATGCTGGAGGTGCAACGATCACAGTCGCTTCATGTCGGAAACTCGATGGCTGCAAGGCAACGGATGCACGTACAGGTGTGATTTGACGTGCTGTCAAAGTTTGTGGCCAAAAACCAGAGAGATTGGGACGAACACTTGCTGTTCATTATGATGGCTTACTGATTGTCGGTATGCGCACAAGCTCCAGCAGCAAATGGAGAAGGCACACGACTGCGCAAGAGATACTCAAAATCGAGAGCAAGAGGCAGAAGAGGCATTATGACCACCGAGTGGACCAATGCCTGTACAACGTGGGAGATGCGATTTGGTTACACAATCTTTCGAGGAAGAAAGGCATCACCCCAAAGTTACAACGTCCCTGGGATGGGCCCTACCTGGTGACCAAACGCATAAGTGACGTGTACCGCATCCAGCTAACTGAGAGGGCAAAACCTAAAGTGGTGCACTTCGACCGACTGAAGCCCTACACTGGCGCAAATCCCCTGACCTGGCTCAATCCAGAGGCTCCGGAAGACCAGCAAAGACCAGGTGGGCCGGAAATGGCAGGGAAGTCAAAGGCCCTACCTAACTTGCCAAGACGCACACAGGTGCCCCGAGTGCCAACTAGACCGCGGCGTACAATCAAACCACCTAGATGGACACAAAACTATGTGCTGGGCTCAGAATGATGTAAAATGACATTCAGCTGATGATTCTTGTTCTTTCAAGTTGTTATTTCCAGTTGATTACATTGTCTGTTGTTGTTATTTGTTGGCCTGATATGAGGACATATCCCCTTTTTCAAGGGAGGGAGTAATGTAAAGAAATACGTTACTAGGTTAATGATCCATCTTGATTGACCGCTGGCAGACACCACGTTGTTCTTGCGTAATGTAATCAGATCTAAGTAGCGCATTCCTAAAAATAAACCAGTTGATTCTCTCTCTGATCTGCGCTGGTGCTTTTGTTGCGACTGCGACTGTTAATCTATCTTCACTCGGATAAACGTTACAGTACGATTTGCAGATACGGCCGAGAAGGCGTGTACTGGGTATCAAACAAGCCAAAGACCCATTTCTCTGTTTCTGGCCTTCTTCCGCATTGGTACTAAATGATAAATAACACAAAATCAATTGACCCTTTCAGTGTGTAACGTAAGCTGAAATAGGACAATACGCCAAATAGCTCTTTATTTCAATAATCGTATCCCTGCCACACGGTTAGTAGATACTCAAGCCCAAGCTACACCTTGGCTTCCAGCTACTAACATTATTGTATGAGTCACCCTCAACTGCGATAATACTCCCCTCCCTCCCCCCTGACTATGTACAAAACCTCGGTCGGCCATCACAAGCTGCAGAATGAAGTGTAGTGCAATTGTTTTATTTTGTTTTGCTTTTTCCAATTACGGAATGTCAAACATCAACAGAAAGCAACATCAATTGTTCACAATCACAATCAAAAAGAATACAAAAGAATGCTGAATGAGATTTCTGCAAAAATTCAAAGCTACACGCAAATCAAGTATTTATGACCTACCTTTGATTTGTGATTAAACTTTGACTCATCCACTTGATATATCACTCCAGGTCCACCCAGCTGTGGTATTGGATGTATCAGCAACACTTGCCAACATACCTCTCGACAGAAACGGGAGAGTTTCACTAGTGCCTTTTTACTTGCAATGCCTTCAGTTTCCATGATGGCCAAGGAGTCCTTGTTGAACCATTTCCAAAGGAAGTTTACGCACCTCTGGAGTGATAAATGCTTCTGTGATGTTCTTCTGGCAGCCAGCATAGTACCTGATTAATGCTGTTACTCTGGGAATTTGCTCTACCTGCTCTGAATGGGATGTGGGAGAGGGGGCGAAGGGAAAAGAAATGGAGAAAAAGGTGTAAATATATAACTTATGTCAATGTCTAAGTGCGTCTAAGATGGTAGTCAGTGTTTGAGATTGAACTCAGGATACACGCAGATACACAGTCAGAGCCACTTGGGAGCCCGCTGTGGCATTTCAAGCGCAGTGTAGTTCAAAACTGAGTTGTACAGTCTGATTTGGCAGAGGCTTAAACTCGATTTAGCGGTATAAACGTGTCTGTAGGACCTAGAGAAACAATTACTTTATTACTATTAAAGGAGACGAGTGAGAAGGCGTATATATATATATATTCTGTAATCATCTAAGTGCGTCCAAGATTGATTTAAACCATGCATGATGCTGCAATTTGTTGCTCAGTTAGTTCACTTAGCATCCCGCTGTGGCAGGGATGTAAAATTGAAAAAGGGAGAAAAAAAAGTAGTTTTAATTGTTCTGATTATATTTAAAGTGGCTATGTATATTATTAGCTGAACATTGAACAGGACCAAAAATGTAGCTATTACTGCTGTATTCTCCTGTGTCTATAGATCGAATCTGGCTGCGTTGTTCTGTAAACCGTGGTCATGTCTTGCACAAGTGCGTTTTCCCAAGGAATATTTAACGCAGGAGTTCTCAAGGGTTAACGAATGCGAAACCAACAGATATATAATAGCGGCATTGACGAAGAATCCGAGATGTCGGACGAAGAATCAGAGGATAGTGACCAAGAGGAAGAAAAAAAAGCCTGAAGCGTCAACAAGCAAACAAAGAAAAACCGCAACAAGCAAAGTAGAAAGTAAGTTATTAACTGTAGGAAGCAACAAGGTTTAGTGTAGGGGCGTAAAGGGTACAGGTAAAGGGGTAAAGGGAACGGTACTTTTGACACTCCTGCCCCATCCCGTTAATCCCAAGACTATTTTGCATGTGTGATAAAAGTATGTTTTTTTTTTCGCAGAAAAAGATTGGAGAATTATCAGCCCTTCCAACTTGGAAGGTGTACATTTGAGGTACAGCCATGTACTATCAATTTATAAGAAGTTAGATGTTACTCTGGCGGAGGTCTGGCGAAAGGCAGATGTGGCCTGCAATACGGTAGTAGGCAAGATGCAGCAAAACCTTCAGTGAAGGACTTCGAAAGGGCCTGCAGAGCCGAAGTCCTTCAGGATTACAGTGAATTGATGGAGAAGAAAACCTCGAAAACGATTTTGCCACTTATGACACAAGAATCTTTTTACAGCAATTACTGACAAGAACGTGTCACTGACAATTTATCGTTTATCGTATTTTATAAAGAAATTTACCAAATAACTTCCAAAAATCTTTTTACTGCAATTACGGACATCTCTGCATTGTTAAACTGAGTATACCTCGGTCAGACCATGCCACTCGCAATTTATCGTTAAGTTTTTTTAATATGTATTTCGACATCACCAAATCACTTCTACCAGTTATAATCAAAATATTTTTATGGCAATTTCTAAAACATTTTCATAGAAGATTTCGCTATGTGTATCTAGATCCGAGTTAATGTCAACCTATCATTTAATTTAAATTTGAATAAAATAAATATATGCAATACAATACAATAAACTTGTCTGATGTTATAACGTCCGATCGTCTCCGGGTGTTTCAGCAAAACCCTAACGTCCCTATCTATCTATCTTAGATTATTATTTGCTCCCAACTAGTGTTTCAATATAGGTTTTCACCAACTTTTTGGAATTTGGTATCCTTATTTCTGCAATCAGAAGACATGCCAAGTTACAATAGGGAACATTGTCACATTCTATAGTTTCCTTTTTAACGAAATAACGCTTGCATGGGGTATATAACAGAAGGACGGGATGCCACTAGTGTCATTTTGGTTTCATAAAAAGAATATTTTGATAAAATGAAGAGTCAAAAAGTCTGAGACAAAATTATGTGCAGTTTTACATCACTTAAGATTTTGAAACATCTAAACTTTTCAAAAATGCAACTTGTCTTAAAACAACAAGGGTTAATTTATTAGACCGCGCTTTGCTCAAATTAATTGAACTTACCTGCTCACCTGATATCATGATACAAACTATTCGCTTTTTTATAAATTTAACGCCTTTCCAGTGACACAGTTTGCAGCCAATCAAAATGTGATTTTTTTTAAATTAATATATGTATTTCTTTTATATTCATAAAAACCATTTTTGCCTCAGTCTGGTTACAAAAAAAAAAATCTTCACCGCTTTACTATACTAGCACACACTTCATTAAAAGAGACCAGCCACAAGAACCCTACAGCCCGTTGAGATGGCATCCGATGGTAGTCGTATATTAGCAAGTTTAACAAATCAGTGAATTGTAATCTCAAAGCATGTTAATGTGAATACCAACAGCAAAGCAGAAGCACCAAACTTCTAATACTAGAACACTAGAATATTAATTGGAAAAAATTAAATTGTGATTACAAAATCTCCTGCCGACTGTTGGCCGACACTGTATCGACCGACTGTCAGCCTGTATCGACCAACTGTCAGCCGGTTTAGCCACCGACAGTCGGCTGACGTATTGGTCAATATGTCGGCCGACAGCAGCTAAAGTACACATGATCCGCCTGTTGTATATTTCTTAAGTATTATAGTATGCATGCAGTACCTGTGCGATATTGTCAGCATAGTCTGTGATTAAATTAAAATGTACGTTGCACTGGACAATGTCGTGCATGTACACTGTAATACATTGTTATACCCACTACCAGTCTAGATGAGTGTTTCACTGACCATGCACCTATTGGCAGTAGATATATAAATAACAAGGCAAGGTATTACAACATTGTAGCAGGGGTATACTGGCACAAAAGTGACCCCATGAATTAACTAACACCACATTGCACTTTAAATGTGTGCCCTACAATAATAACTATATTAATAAAATAATAAATAATTATCAATACTGCAATTACTTGGTGATCTGTTCATTAGTGACAGTAAAAATATGGTACATGGTACACACCTTTGGGATCAGGATATGGCGGAAGTGCTTATCCCATAAATCGTAGAAATGGGACATTGACACTGTTGGCTGTCCAAACTGTATTTTTCTCCAGCATCCTCTTGTATACATCAAGCTTACTGAAGCAGGATGGCAGGTGGATGGTGCTCTTGTCTGGCTGATGGTTACCAATGGATTTTATGAAGAACTGCATCCATGCAATGCAGTCTGCTGTTTTTGGCAGGACAGACTTTTTCCCCTTGCTCCCATGCTCAACCACACTCGCACCTTCTCGAAACTGATTATGTAAATGATGGAAATTTTGCTTGGTCATGTCGTGGGCTATGATCCAAGCTTCTCTGCACACTGGTTTTCCTTTCAAAATAAATTCTGTTTCATGCTCCCCTGAATCATTAACTTGGCTGTGAGAATGAAGATATTGTAAAAGAAAGTTCCTTCTCCCCGTCTGGCTTCTTTCTTTTAAGTTCGCTTCAATATCATGCATGTCTTTGATAGACAAATTTCTTAGGCACTCCTTCCTACAGCAATGGACAGTAAGGAGCCATAATATCTCTTCATCTCTTCTCAAAGGTTCTATAAAGGAAATGTAGTCCCTTTATTTTACTCGTCATTATACACTAAAACCACAGGGAAAATAAAGTATAAAACCAAACAAACCCCATTGGAATATTGTTTAAACCATATCAATATCTAAGCCTTTTTTCACTAAACTATTCACATTGCTATAACGGAAAAGTGCAACTCATATTTGACCCTCGGGTGCACACACTTATAGAAATACTGTATACTACGATTAGCACATGTGCCATACACACGTCCATTGTACTGTAACAGAGATTCCACTAAGAATGGAACATGCCAGTATTTTACCAAGAAAGATCACACCCTGCCAGAAAAAATTGAGGCTGCCGGTATTCTGTACCAGAAAACATGAAAACACTTTTTTTTGAATGCTCCGAAACGATAGAAAAGTCTATGAGATATCTTGTGTCAGTTCCACTGCAGCAGAAGAAACAATTATTTTGCTTCACTTGTTGTACCGGTTCCAAGTGGTTCCGCACCGGTACTCTCTCTGTACTGCCTGATAGACAAATCTAGCAGAATCTCTGTATAGTCAATATTTACATGTATAAACAATCAATACTAAATAGTGTCTCAAGGATTACTGTTCTCTTTGAGCCATTTGTCAAAAGGGGAACCACTGGTACTGTTAAGAGCCGTTGTCTGAGAAAACCGGGCAGGGTCAAAAGATGGGGGTTGGCCGAATTTCATAAAATTACCAGCACTTGATGTCTGTCTAGTATGATTATGAACGGTGGCATTTGAACGAATTTTGGGTCTTTTGTTTCGGAGATTGACCACCCCCTTGGTTTTGGGACCGTGGGAGCGAAAATGGTGTCCGAAATTTGACCAATTTCGAGACAAAAAAATACCAACATCCCGACGGATTGTACCAGCGAGCTTTTTCACACTGTTTTTGTGGGTATATTTCCCCTAGATTACAGTTTCAAATTAAAATTTTATCAGCTTCCTTTTTGACAAGCGGCTTGAAACAGTAGAGGTCAAACAAAAATCCAGACATGTCAGATTTTTAACGTTTTTGAATGCTCTTTTCTCAGAAGTGCGGTTGTTTATTTTTCATTTAAGACCTGATAGTCCATTGCCATCTAAACCAAATTAAAAAAGGAATTGATTGGGGGAAAAGCCGTTCCCGCTTGACTCACATTTGAAGTTGTTCCAAATTGCGGTTAGAGAAGTTTTCCCGCCAAATTAATTTTATATAAGTCATATAGTAGATCTTGTTGTTCTTTACTGTAAGGTGTCCAGGATGACTCTGTGATTCCAAGCCTTACATCCTGCAAGACCATCTTCAGCCCTTCACAGTTGTCGCATTTTGACAAGTGCTGGTGAGGACAAGGACGCTGGTAGAGGGGTTCAGCTACATCACTAAGAGCAAACTTGTGACAATGGTCAGCACAAGAAGAATCATCTGACTGGCACATGATAGTCGGTTTTTTAGATAGCGTTTGGCCTCCCTTAGCTTTTGAACAATCTCTAGACACAATTGCTTGTCCATTCCTCCCTTCTGAAGGGTATCCAGCAGTGTTTCAACAGTCTGAAATCCCGCGGCGCCATCATCAGCAGTGTTGTCCAATCCCTGGAGTGATTTACGCAAGGATGCCACTCGTACTTCCAAGATTTTGAACAGAGTTGACCTTCTCAATGGCTCGTAACATTGCTCCTGGCAGTGTTCCGTGTATTGTTCAATCATTGTAGACCTGGCTACAGTTATAATGTTAGGCATCTCTATTCTGTTGCCATTGTCCAGGTTGAGCATCTTGCTGCCATAGGCAACATCTTGGTAAAAATATGGTCTGTTAATGAATTCTACGTGATCGACTTTCCCCATATCGAGGCGCACGCGATGCTGTTTCATTTCAGGTAAGGCACCAGGGCCGTGCAAGTTAGCGTGAGAACGTGCCTGCTATATTTCCCAAGTGGATAACTTTCCATACGGCTGATGGACTTTTTTGAGTGTGCTCATGGAGTATCTGTATGCATAAAGGCTTACTAATTATTTGTCTCTTTAAATTCCTGGTCTTCGCATTCTTGTATGCAGTCATGAGCACCATCAGATCGTCAGGTGGTGGACCAGCAGGATGTGTGTCACTTTCTTCAGACGCCATCAACGGAAACAGCTCCTCCCCATTACCTGGTGCTATTACACCGCATACCAGCATACAGTCCTCTTTAGCCTTTTGCACATTTCCAACTGTCTTGCCTTGGTTAGCTTTTTCAAAGGGGTTTTCATTTGGGAAGTAAGGGGATCCTGTTTTATATCCGGCTCTGCAAAACCTGCAATCTCGTCCATCGCGGAGTTGTATGTCCCCACTACATCTGTATCCAAGGGTGTACAAGGGGTGGCGGTGAGATCTGACCCTGGAGTCCAGCCTGGCAAGTAGATAATACCCATCCACTTTTGAAGGCATGTTACTTAAAAGTAAGTAACCGCAGTCCGCAGTGCCGAAGTCGATGAATATGTAAAAAGTTGAAGATGTCTAACTGCCACTGAGGTCCGCAGTGCCGAAGTCGATGAATGCATTATAAGTTGAAGATATCTAACGGACTGCCACCGCGGTCCGCAGTGCCGAAGTCGATGAATACATTATAAGTTCAAGATATCTAAGTGACTGCCACCGTGGTCTGCAGTGCCGAAGTCGATGAATATGTAATAAGTTGAAGAGGTCTAACTTACTTCCACCGCGGTCCGCAGTGCCGAAGTCGATGAATACATTATAAGTTGAAGATATCTAAACACTTTGTTGGTGCTCGCTCGGTGCTATTTAAAGAACGAGGAATTCACTTCTGTGATCATTTTGGGCTGTGCTTTTTGTAGAACGAGATATACAAATTTCGCTGTGTGTTTCGCGCAGTGGTATTTTTTATATGTAATAAGTTGAAGATATCTAACGGGAGTCGATGAATTTGTTATTAGATAAAGACGTCAAAGTAACTGCCAACCCAAACCTTAACCCTAAACATTTGGCGCGGTGTTTTGAGTAGAACGAGGAGGAATTACACGTCTGATGTTTGTTATATTTGATAAAGTTTAATGAGTTTTATCTTTATCTCAAAATAAAAACATGCGTGATAAAAAGACGTTATATCACTTGAGTTTCTTTGACTAGAATTATTTACAAGACTTAAAGTTATAACCAAAACGTGTTCATGACAGATTGGCTATTTCGAGCCGATACTATCAATTAAAATCTTGGAAAACTGCAAAATCAGTCACAGGGCGCCGCTGTTTCGCAGGTATTCCAGCATTGATGCAGAAATGTCCTTGTGAATTGTTTTTGAATACACTGCATCGAATTCTTCTCTTCCAACTGAGGTGGTGCCTGGCCAGTTGTCAGGTTTGCTCTTGATAAACACCTTGCACATTCCTCTAGCCCGAGGAACGCTGAACTCAACGATGCGTCCAAATCCATCTTCCTGCAGTGATTCAGCTGCTCGGCTGAACTCTGGCTCAGCAATAGACCACGCCGCTCTTTTGTCATGTTTGAAAGAACGATAGGATACAAGTGGTCCTTGGCTCAGTAATATTGTGTCCTTTACCAAGTCCCGAGTAGGTTGCTCGATGGTTTTGTCGCAGACTGTATTTGTAATCTGTTTCAGGAACTGGAAAAACCACAAAGAAAAGCAGAAAGAAAAATCAAACGCGGTGACCATTATGCTAAAATTCAACATGCGGCGGTGTCGTATGTGTAATATTGTTGACAACCATACTAGGTGAAAAGGGTGATCTCATTTTGAAAACACATTCGTCACGGCACTGTTTAGTTTAATTTTCTAGCAGAGACCAGAAAGGGTGCAAGAACCTTAGAAGTAATAGCATAACCCAAACACAAACCTTATAACCTAGCTCTAACAGTTTCGCTCTAACCTAAAAGTAGAGGACGGAATAAAGATAAGATACCTGGCATAATATGTCCTTCTGTGATTCCAAGTGGTGGACAAATGCAGCAGCGTTCTCCAGAGTCGTTTTGAAAATTGTATCTGGCGGACTAGTTTCAGGCAGGCCAGCTAGGATTTCCTCCATAGTATGATTGAATACATGCAGGCCTGCAGCAACTCTCGGGATTAGTTCGGGGGTTTTTTCGACTTAGGAGGAACCTTTCCCTCCCGTATTGCGTCATTCACATCTGAAACAAACTGGTCAATGTGGTCTGCCAATATTTCTTTGGCTTGTGGTTCGAAAATGAACTCTGGGTGATTCAATGAGTCAGTTCTTTGAATAAACTCCTGGAAGTCATGAACAGTGGTGGTGTCCAGGAATTCTTTTGCAGAATTCATTTGGGTGAGGCTTGGCCGAAGGGCTAACGGTGTCGCGATGAGAAGCCTGTCCACCAGGCCGTGCCCGTGGTCCATTGAGGCAATTAGTTTGGCGGTGTTCACCAGCTGGGTGGACCCAAGGATGCAGAACGGCGTATTGGTCGGTATTACTCTAGTCCGCTCTGTTGAGTAATGGTAGGAGCACTTCTCCCTGGAAAACAGCTTGCAGAGCAGTTGGACGTCTCCGGAAGCATTGTCCTTGTCCGACTTCATAAGTTTGTTGAGAACGTCAAACACCTCGGGAGACAGGATGAAGCCGTTCCCCTTGGTGGCAAGGTTTTTAACCAATCCGGACAATGTCGTCTTACTTATTACGGAGCCGTCCTTGTCAATTTGCTCCAGCAGATCTTGTGCCGCATGCTGGATGGCAGAAGACTTTCCTGAGACGAAAGATAACATGTATGATTAATTTCTAAAGGTCAAGTCGCTTCGTTTTGTTCAACATTCAATTGAAAACTCCAAGTCATCCGAAGCGTTTGTTCGACATTAAAAGCAGTTGCTCGTCATAACTAGTCATCCGAAGAGCTTACAGTCGAGTTCAACATTCAATTCAAAACTCCAAGTTATCCGAAAACTACTTCAGGGCAAAACCACTAATTTGCTAAAGCTAGATTCCGTTTGGAAATTAGAGCTGACGTTTTACCAAAAAAGGGGAGTAATATTACAACGGGAAAATTCTAAGACATGAAATCTGATACTAAGATGCATGGCAGAGCAAGCTAAAAGGTGACGCTTGGAGCTTACCTGTGCCTGGGTAACCAACGAAGATGGTAAAGATGTTTAGAGGCTGCTTGTGGGTAGTAGTGTCTACTCGGGCATTGTTGCAAGCCATTACGTAGGCCGTCGTAGTTAGCAACGAGGGAATAAAATATCCCTCACAGCTGCCGACAGAGATGGCCTTGTTTTGCACGAAGTCAAAGACATCCACTGACGGAAACAGTTTTTTATAAGGAAACTGGACTTCATTAAGCCGTTTCTGCAGGTTGATCCAGGTCTGTTCGTGCTGTTTGTTAAGTTTTCCAAGAGCATACATCGTGATAGCTAGCTGTCTCCGGTTTGAACGAGAAAGTGATTTTGACAAACCCTCTATGCGCAGTCTACTCAGTAGCATCAGCAATTATAACAAACTATTGAGTTTGAGAGGGCGGCACGTTTATACCACCTTTTCTAAGTGAAACTGAATTTGAATAAGAACCAATCGACAAGCGACAAGTGCCACCTCGAATTTGAATAGGCGCTATTAGTGAAACAATATTAATTAGACGGTAGATGAAGAAGTGAGTTAAATGCGTTTTAGAAGAGATCAAATAAAACAACTGTGTGTGTATTAGGAATCCAAAATCCTAACCCTAAGATAGTGACCGGAGTTTATCCCTAAGATAGGGCCCTGTCGCACTAGAAAGTTTAGAGCATCGAGAGCCGCACGACGGCTTCTTCAATGTTTGGTAGCAACTTACAAGACATTCAAAAAAATTAAAGAGAACCGCGTGCCGCGAGCCCCAAATTACAATACAGTCAAACCTTCACAATTCCCTAAGGGTGTCTGATTAATAATGAATGTGAATAGGATGGGAAAACATATCAATTATAACTTCTAGGCAAAAAGCCGATATGTCAGATTTGAATAGGCGGCAGGGGCAGATAATTGGCAAGAAAATTGTAACCCAAAATTGCTCCCAGAAGAACAGAAAAGTGTTTTAGGCGAAATTTGAGACAGGCGGTGGAGTTACGAAAGTTTGTGTTTTTAATGATGACTGAAAAGGGAACCCAAGTTTCTATCGGAAGCAAATAGACACTGAAATGCAACAAAAGTTCTCAGACGGCGTTTACAGAAACGAAGGACTGTGCGACTCAATGCGGATCTTCGGGAGGAAGTTATGGACGCAACAAGCAACAGACCAAAAGGTGGAAGTATGACGACTTGATAGTTCGGCTGTACGACAAGGACAGGATGATTGAGTGGCTGATGGACGAAGGATTGCTAGGGAAGAAACAGTTGTGTGAACGATGTGGTAATGAAATGAAACTGGTCAAATGTGATGACTGATCGGATGGTTGGAAGTGGGAATGTAGGAAGCAAATTAAAAACAAGAGACACAAGGTCGAGAAGTCGCTCAGACATGGAAGCTGGTTAGAAAACAGCAATATGACGCTGGAGGAGATTCTGAAGTTTACATACTGGTGGTGCTGGGATCTTGATCAGTCACAGATAAAGCACGAGTTGGGTGTATGTAGCAACACTGCTGTTGACTGGGAGAGCTTTTGCAGGGAAATGTGCGAGGTGACGCTGCTAGAAAAGAGTGAAAGGATCGGGGGCGAAGGAAGGACAGTGCAGATTGACGAAAGTAAATTCGGAAAGAGAAAATATCATCGTGGGCATCACGTTGAAGGGCAGTGGGTGTTCGGAGGAATAGAGAGCGACAGCAGAAGATGTTTCATGGCAGTAGTGGAGAAACGGGACGAAGCAACTTTATTGCCCATAATTCAGTCATGGATCAAGCCCGGAACTATAATTATTTCAGATTGTTGGAAGGCTTATTGCAATTTGGAGAAGCATGGGTACACACACCGAACTGTAAATCATTCTCAAGAATTTGTCAATGACAACGGGGACCACACCAACAAAATCGAAGGCCACTGGAGGCAAGCGAAAGCAAAGCTTCCTCCATTTGGTATCCGAAAGCACTTTTTTTCGTCGTACTTGGCAGAGTTCATGTGGCGGTATACGCACAAGGAAGAGGACTTGTTTCAATGTTTTTTAGAGGACATGAAAGAAGTGTACCAGGTGTAACTGTGGAGAAATGTTACGATTTAGAACTTTAGAAGTTGGCAGGATCGATCACCGGTCTCGCTTGCATTTCGTACGGTTCTTGATTTGTATCGTTAATGTTTTTCAGATGACATAAATGATTTAAAAACTCCGTAACTAGTCATCGGTGCATCGAATGTTTTAGACCTGAGGACATGAAAGAAGTGTACCAGGTGTAACTGGAGAAATGTTACGATTTAGAACTTTAAAAGTTGGCAGGACCGATCACCGGTCTCGCTTACATTTTGTACGGTTCTTGCTTTGTATCGTTAATGTTTTTGTGACAAAGGAAATATAATAAAGACGAACGGACAAACAAATTGTGCAAATACATGTAGCGTGACTGTGGCCAGCGGACCACGGTGGCAGTGTTTTCTAGTCTGCTACGCCACTCGACTTTAATACATGCACACATGTAAATACCGTGACTGCGGACCACGGACCGCGGTGGCAGTGTTTATGTTTTCTAGTCTGCTACGTCACTCGACTTTGAAGGATTTTTCTGCATGCAGATTTATTTAAATACGACGACTGCGGCCCGCGGTGGCAGGTGTTTCTAACACCTAGTTTTAGTGGACTCTACTTACTTACTTTAAAAAGAAGCAATGTACAGAAGGCACTGCTGTACTGTTTTCAACATTAAGTTAGGATACAATACAGAAATTAAAATGTTAACAAAGTAATATATTAATTATAAAACTACAAAACAATCCTTTGAAGTATAATAATTGATCAGCAAGTTTAAGTTATCCATGCACTTACAAGCCAGCTGAATTGAATCTATACAATTTCATGTTGCCATCAACATGAACAGAGTGTTGCCCTTGTTCACAAGCTGGGCACTTCATCCAATCTGTGTGGCGCAACTTGCCCAATTCAAACTGGCAGAATTTCCATTCCTTGAACGACACTCCAAATGTTTTGCCATTTATTGTGCCAACCTGTATTCGTGGTTTGCACTCACGTGACCAGTACCTTGACAACAGTTGCTACGCCGCCATGTTGGTGTACAACCTATGTAAACAAACCTGTGTGCAGTGAAGTATCCGAGTGAGTTTTGAGATGGTTTTATGCCTAATTGTTGGATGTTCGACCAGATCAAGTCGTGATAAAGATATTAGGTTCTTCCGGGTGCCGTCCTTGATAACAAATCAAGGGGAACAGCAGGAGGAATTAACAGCAGAAAGACACATGCAATGGATCTCGGCGATTAGTCGCGACAAGTTGTCCGATAAAATTCTTGAAAACGACCGTGTATGTAGTCGGCACTTTGTTTCTGGTCGCCCAGCAGCCTTGTGGGACAAACACAACACAGACTGGGTTCCGACGCTTCATCTTGGACATACGAAAAGCAAAGTTGTCGATCATGAAGCGCGAGTAGGAAGGGCCAAAAGGTCAAAAGCAAGGGCTAAGAGGGCAATCGAAATTCAGAGGCAAGAAGCAGAGGAAAAAAGAAAAAGAATGAACGAACCTGGAGAGCCAATCTCTTCTGTTCACTTTGACGTTCCCGTCGGTGAAGATGACGAACCTCCAACAGAATGTGACTCAGGTGCAGAGGATGAGTCGGAAATTGCGTATGCTGAGAAAGGCACACAGACTGAGGAGTACACTGCAACATTCGCTGAGAAAGACTCACAGACTGAGGAATTCAAATTCTTATTTGAGAGACCCAACAGTGTGCTACCTTTTGAAGAGAGTGATTTTGTAGGCAACGACGAAAAGGTACGTTTTTACACTGGTCTTTCATGTTACGACGTCCTCTTGAAAACATTTAACCATGTTTCCCAGCATGTAACACGTCGGTCATTGACTCTCTCAAAGTTTCAAGAGTATGTGATGGTGCTGTTGAAGGTCAGACTAAACATGCCATTTCAAGACCTAGCGTACCGTTTTAGGATCCATATTTCCTCGGTGTCCAGAATATTTACCACCTGGATGGTAATAATGGATGCACGCCTTTCACCTCTAATATCGTGGCCAGATCGTGAAAGCCTGTGGTTAACAATGCCCCAGTGTTTTCAATTTTCATTTGGCAAGAAGACTACTGTAATTATTGATTGCTTTGAGGTTTTCATTGATCGTCCTAGTAATCTCCTTGCTCATGCTCAAACGTTTTCATCATACAAGCATCTTAACACCATCAAAGTACTGATTGGGATAACCCCCCAAGGCACCATATCATTTGTTTCTGAAGCTTGGGGTGGACGCACCTCTGACAAATTTTTGACAGAAAATTGTGGTTTCTTGGACAAACTACTGCCAGGAGATATGGTTATGGCAGACCGTGGTTTTACCATTGATGAAAGCTTGATGTTCAAGCAAGCGAAGTTGGTGATCCCGGCTTTTACTAAGGGCAAGGATCAACTGGACCCCATTGATGTGGAGCGTACTAGAGGTATTGCCAATGTTCGAATTCATGTAGAGAGGGTGATTGGCCTCTTACGAAGAAAATACACTATCCTTGAGGGTGATATACCCACTGATTTTCTTGCTTGTGATCCAAGTAGTGCAACACCAAACAGCAGAGTACCTATGATTGACCGTATTCTTAGTCTGTTCAGCTCTTGTCAATCTTTGTCCACCAATTGTTCCTTTTGATTAGATGCAATATTTAATACTGACAGTACAACCAATTCTATTGTCTATATTGTCTATAGACATTTGCAATTAGCATACGGTCTTGTCAAAACTTTGAACATCCTCGGTGTGACAAACATTATATTTCAAGATGGCGACCCACTTGGAGTCTCCAAATAAAGCGATACTACTGCATTAGTGTCATGATTATTTTTTGACTCCATTGTATGGAAAATATTTTACTGTCTACACTCCAGGCTCCATCACACTCCAGTTGGAAAAGGTGTAATTCTACCAGCTCTTAAGCAATGCGCCAAATGTGGGCGCATTCTAGAAATATTGAATGTCACATTCTCAGGCTGGATGCCATGAACTAGTGCCGTAGCAAATGCGATGGCAAATACCCCACAGTCACTGCCATTTCTTTGTTGCTGCACAGGCACACTGATAATTTCTGGATGCAGATTTGGCAGTAGGCTTTCAACTTGTCTGGTGACTTCTTCTGGAATTGAATTATGAAACAAACTATCATACAGTTTTACAAATCCAGCTGAACATCCTAGTGAACTGACACAAACCCAGTGTGAATTACCAGTGTGGAGAATCTGAACAAATTCCGATGTCATAACCTCAAAATTTCTCACTGGTCCTAGGGTTGTTCTCTGAAAACCTTGTAGTAAGGGATTGACTTGTTGGAGATAAACTTGAGCCTGTTGAATAATGACACAATCCAGCCATCCAGTGGGTGACAAAATTGTATCATAGTCTTCTTTTTTCAGGTTTTCAAATGCTGCCATTCGGTTGGGCTCACAGTGGCTGACTCCGGTTATTTGAACAGAATGAGTTGTGGGTGTAGCACTGCAGTTGGGCTGGGGGCTGGAGGTTGGGGAGAGGCTGAATCCTGGGGTAGATGAGGTTGTGAATCTTGGAGTGGTGTTTGGGGAGGGGGTGAATCTTGGAGTTGGGGAGGGGCTGAATCCTGGGGTAGATGAGGTTGTGAATCTTGGAGTGGTGTTTTGGGAGGGGGTGAATCTTGGAGTTGGGGATGTTTTCAATTTGGGCAGGTTATTTCCCCAGAAGGCACTATCTGAATAGATGCGCTCATGCACAAATGCTTGACGGTTGGCATCAAAAGCATACACTACAAAATCACAATACTTCTTGTGTGTGGTAAAGAGTTGCTGTTGCACTTGGTAATAGTACTGGTGATCCCTTTTGAGTTTGTATGTGCCCTCAACTTTTTCGAGGCAAGATGCCTTCTTTCCAACATAAGACTCAAAGTCACAGTCATCAATACAGGCAGGGCACTTGACCTCCCCACATCCTTCTCCACAGCATGTACAGGAACACAAAAAGTCAGGAGTGGCATGTAGAAATTGATGTTCTCTATTTATAAAGGTCCCACATTCCTTAACTACAAAAGAAGCATGTTGTGGTTTCATTACAGCTTCAAAGGCTTGAATAGCATCACCCTCATGTTTACAGCCATGCAGGATTGCCTTTGTAGTTACTTTAAATAAATTGGGGTAGCAGATTGATGTAATTAGAGACTGGGAAGGTTGAGTTGGATCTGTGTGGCATGCTGCTTTGCTTTGAGAAGCACCAATACGCCCAGCCCTGTGCTTAAAAAAGCCACTTCCTTTCACTTGCTTCCGTGTGTCCCTTTCTACTTGTTGGATGTCAGCGTCACCTAAGTGGACTCTCACTTCTGAACAAGCATGAAGAAGATCAGGGTAAGAGTAGTCTAAATATCTTTTGTCAAAAAAGTCAGAAATGGTAGAAACCATGCGACTTTTCTTGACAAAGCTTTCAGCATATGGCTTAATAAGGCTCAAAGCAACGGGCTTGATACTGCATTGATTGAGTTCTGCATAGAAAGAGGCCATATCTGAAGCTGTTTGGGTAGAGAGTACAGATGCTGGTGGTGAAGGTGTAGGAACAGGTGATGGAGAGGTGTCAGCATGAACCGCCGCTTGTAGGTTTGCAATCTTCTTGTCCATGTCTGCTTTCATTTTCCCGGCCGAAGAAAAATTGATGTCCCTGATTCTAGTGTACGGCACTTCCTTCACATATGTGGGTAGAATCCACGAACATTTCACTTGCGTGCACGCCAGCTTCCCATGGATTCTTACCCACGCCTCGATGTAGAAGAGGATGCTTGCCACGTGTGAACATGTCTCCGAAAGCCCAGCCATACATCCGAGGCAGTGCGCAAACAAAATAGTTCCTTCCCTGTCGGTAATGATTCAGACTGATAATGGCGGATCGTTCATTCTCTGAGAGTGACGGACCTTGGCTAGCACTACATATTTGCCCGCTACGGAGTGGCCTTGGACGCTTGTGATAAAGCCGGAAACCATCTGGTTGTACGCTTCGAGACTTTTAAAGGCTTTAAACTGTTCTCGAGTGTAAAAGCTCGTCTCCAAAACAAGGTAGCACAGCATATCTGTAGCCTCAATTGGTGGCAAACATTCCGGGTTAAAGTGTTTGTCTGAGATCGTCGCCGGGTCGACTCCAATGACGGCTATTTTCTCCAAATAACGCCGCTTCACGTGCGGTTCAAGCTTACTTGCATAATTCGATAGGAGAGGAACTTTATTTTTAAGGTTTTCGGAAGACCCGGAGGTATTCAAATTGATATAAGCCATAGAAAGTAATTGCTACTGATCGAACAGACTTGGAATTAAGCAATCAGGTTGTACACCAACATGGCGGATGACCCCACGTGACTTTTCTCGTGACGTCACATGCAAACCACCAATTAGGTATAAATCAATGCATTTTCAAGTGTAATTAAACATCATATTTAAAAATATTGCACAAAAAAAGCAATCATGTGACATGAGGAATTATATATTTAAACATACTCGTCCTTTACGCATGGAGAATTGTTCAAGTGCCTTTAGAAATGATCTCTCAGAGACACCAGGACATTCTTTCTGGAGCAGATCCCAGTGGAGGAAGAGTTCTTGGTGAAATACATAAGATGTTTTTGAGCTACTCCCTGGCCAAAAGCCAAGCTGGGCTGCAACAACAGGGTCTGATGTGCACATAACATGGCTCAGGTCAAACCTCCCTACAACAATTGTGCAACAAAAAAGAAATATTTATTACCAGATTTGAAATGAACTTTCAGGCACATAAATGGCAATCAGTGTGTTGATTTAACCTCTGCAAATGTAGTACGGTAAATAACATCCATTACTTTCAATAAATCACCTCTGAGACTAACAACAATGCAATAACTGGTGTCCATGGACAATATCTGGATGTCCTTGCTGCTGCATCCAGGGCACATGAGAGAGCTTGATAATGGAAGGCAACGTTCTGTACAGGAAACAAACAAAACAAAAAACTATACAAAACAAAACAAAAAGAACACAATATTGCAAAATATGGTGTGAGAGATACATGTATCAGTATGGCAGCAGCATTTTCAAAATTTCCGAAGACACCTGGGCTTCAATGGGATTTGAACCCATGACCTTTGCAAAACTGGTGCGATGCTCTACCACTGAGCTCTGAAGCCTTATGCATGGGTCCAAGGTTGTATATTCAACTGCTTGTAAAATTGAGCTTCTTACGTGCAACCATGCTTGGGTGCAACTGTGTAGTAGTAGTAAACTTACCTATTGTCAGCCAATTTCCAAAACTATCTAAAGAAATTGTGGGTGGAACAGTTCTGAGATATCCATCCTTCGCAATGTCACGGTCGTGAAATGGAAGCATTTCATGAATGCTCTGGTCGCAAGGTCCACAGAGTCTTGTGTGCTTAACACAGTGGTGGCATTGGATATGTCCATTGTTCTTGTTGCAGTTCTTGCACACATTCTCATTATATGCTGAATGGCCGGACAGAACAGTTTTGAACAGGCTATCTGCCCAGCATTCAGTCATACTCTCCATTCGGTCTGACCATTACTGATGTGTGGGTGCCTTTTTAGCTTGCCAATTTTCAAGAAGCTCCTTAGCTGCATCAAGGGTGGATTTGAAATCAACTGAAATGTGAAAATAACAATTTTAGATAAAAAGAATTTGTGTATATCATAGCTGCCTTGGAGACTAAGTGAATTGTGGCCTGTGTGCAGGGTCGCCATAATGTAAGGAGGTGTGCCTAAGTGCATGGACTGGTGTGGCTGGGACAAAATTTTGTGGCCCTTGCGTATATTAATAAGTGACTGATGCGGGATGGTGGACACTAGCGAAGGTCCTAAGTTGACTGTAATTATTGAAGTTATTTATTATAATTTTCTGGCACATCACCTCCAGGTAAAACTGGGGTCCCAGGTGTTGCTCCACCTTCTTCACAGCCAAGATCATCTGAAATATAAATTATTTAATAAAAAGTAACTGGATGTAAACGTGAAGTTTAAATAATGTGTAAATATGTATGTATGTGGCTGCCTATCAGTTATAACAACTTGGCGAACTCACAATAGGATCAATTAAAGAGTGAATCAAAATTTAAACCAAAACTGACCGTGATCTACATCGGATTCCATTTCTTCTCCGGAAGGTCCAGGCAACGTACAGCTTCTGGGTTTGTACTCGCAATGCGTGATTCGCCTCCCTGTGACTGAATCTTTAAAAAAACGAAATTTGCATTCAGCTGGTCTTTTCATTTTACGTCTGGATGAGGAAGATGCAGGAGGATCATCCTCCTCCTTAGCCAGCCAACTCTTCGCTTTGTTCACCAATTCATCCAGCCCTTCAGGTGATTTCTTCTTTCTCTTACGTCCACAACCTATAAAGAAACATGGCGATTAATATTCGCACTTAAAGTGGACACAATCGTTTCAGTCTAAAGATCTGGAAGTGTTTTTCATTTGAATTTCACATACCGGAATCCGCCATTATTGAAAGATGCAAACGATCCCAGTCTCAGTGCCATGCACATGACGTAGGATTGTTGATGTATGATAATTTTGGCATGATTCACAATTGTGAATAATCTCTAATATCACGTTCGAGACCATGTTGACATTGCTTGGATTGAGGCCATCGACGCAGTGATTTCTTTCATGTAGTTGCTGGTTGCGTGGGGTGTGGAGCTGGTTGGAGGGACGAAGTCAACACGTGTCGCAGCCAGGTCTGCTGTTCCGAAACGCTTACCAGTTTTGAGCAGTCCACAGGTGACCTCCGGGTCATCAGAGGTGTCAGTATTTGCGTTTACGGTTGCCATTTTTAACCGCTGCCACCACTGTAACGTTTTTCTGAGTGAAGATAAATTAACGGCCGCAGTCGCAACAAAAGCACCAGCGCAGATCAGAGAGAATCTGTCAAAGCGGGCATTGCACTAAATAACAGCATGTATTCTTCATGAAAACTGATACTCGCACGAAAGACACTTCACGACGGCACGGAAACTTTTATAAATTGCCTTAGCTGCCCAGTATCTTCATCTGATTTGATCTTTTTTACTACATTAGTAATAGATAGGAAATAAGAAAAAATAATTGTATTTGTTTCTTTTATTGCAAAAAGCCAATCACTACAAGACAATTGTCCCTGATTTGACAGTCACTCCCAAGTGTTAATATTCCCTCTCAAGATTGCACCGAAGCACGCACTCCCTAGGAATATTACAGCAACAAAGATTCTGTTGGGTCAGGCCAGTCACCGAAATCTTGGACAAAAATGTGTCATGATCTTAGCAGTACCGGAGTCTATTAAAAGTTGAATGAAATACTTAAGTCAGTGAGTTTTTCCCAAACTTTGGCACACCTTGTTGGGTATTGATTGTGCACAGTTTGAAGTTATCCGCTATCGATTCTTTACCATGCAAGCTTTTGCATTTGAGCATAAAAGGCTTAAAAATAATTAAAGTTAGAGACTTCTCAGCTGCGTGAATAACTTAAGCTGATGCCCTAGATTTTGAGCGCGAGCATGTCTGGTTATTGCATGTGATATTTATTTTCATTGCAAAAAGCCAATCAGTACATTCCTTGGAATATCACATCAACGATTCTGAAAACTTCAAAAAAAAAACGCACTGAAAACTTCAAAAAAAAAATTTGGCGGACGATTAACCGAGAGCACTGGACATACAAAGAATAGAAAGTAAATATGAAAATAATTTGCAGGATTAGTTAATCAGATTTAGACTCTCAAAAAGACTCGATCATGTGTGGCAAGAAGTACAAGCTGATAGACCAATGAGAACCTCTAGCTTTATGTTTTATTACTTTAGTGGATTTCGCAGGAGTTGTTTTAGATCCTATTTCTTACTTTGAAATCGAAGGAATGCATTAAAAAACGGATCCTTCATCAGTTTTTCCTCACGGGATGTTTATTTTTCACAGGAATCCTGCTCCGGGATTGACTTACAAATGGAGTCCAAGTCAGAGCAGTCTTCTGTGGACTGCTGCTTGGACTCCTCGACTAGCGAATGATCGACTTCAGCTGACTCCTGGGTCGTCATTTGTGCTTCTTGTGCTTCTGCATGTCTCCATAGCCTCCTTCTCTTTCAGTATTTTCCGCCTTCTTTTTTTGTACACCTTCCGCCTTCTCCTTATCGTGCTTTCCCATCTTGTGGTAAAGAAAATTAATTAATATAAGTTGGATATATTTTGGCGACCTCTTCTCTCCTCTTCCTTGTTTACTTGACATCATGGAGAACACAAGAAAACCCAAGGTGTTGATGATTAAACGAATCAAGCACAGGCCGGACATGCCCCACCCCCAGTCCCCTATTATGGCAAATATGTTGCACTTCGAGGCCGAGAAACTGGAGTGTATTTTCTATTGGCAGCATCCCTCGTACTCATTGCAAGCACTGGTCAACATTAGAGCTAGTGAAAATAGTATTAAGCCAGCTATCCCACCTAAACGTGAGTACAGTATAATGAGCCGAGAGTAAGTTTACAATCATCTCAACGGGAACCTCTGAGATCAATTATGTCTGAGGTAATGTTTCACGTGAATAAAATGGATTTAACTTTGGCTGCCTCCTCTCTCCTCTTCCCAGTTTACTCAAGATCACTTGCTGATATAAAGCCCATGGTGTTTATGATTTTAAAAACGAATCAAGCACAGGCCGGGTGTGCCCCACCCCAATCCCCACTATGGCAAATATGTTGCGCTTCGCGGCTGAGATACTGGAGTGTATCACTTCTGTTGGTGGCATCCCTCGTACTCATTGCATTGACATTTGTTCAAAATAAGAGCCAGTGAAAATAGTATTAGGCCAGCTATCCCGCTTAAAGTGCACCTCAACCCTCAAGTCAGGTTTCCTTAGCAGAAAGTAGGCTAAAAATGGGGAAGAATGACGTTGGAATTAGGAAAATCGGATGAATTTGTGATTTTTAATAGTGATTTGTTTCCGAGTAAATCGTATATCAAATCGCGCTGGGTTAGACATTTGGGGCTTGGGACCGAGTGACGTCATCCAGGGAGCGTTGTCAGGACTGACAAAGATTTGTTTTTCGGTTGTTGACTTGTTGCCATCTTAACTCGAAAAATCAAAGAAGTGTTTAATTTAATATGTCGTCCAGTGGATCGGATTCAGCCTCTACTCACTCCGAAGAATGGGAAGATGTTTTTGACGTCGAAGAAGAGCCGAGCGAGGATCCGCAACCCGTTCAGACGACTTTGAGCGGTCGGAGCAGAGACGATTTATGGGATATGGAGCCCTATGCTGACGAGCCGTTGGCAAACAAGGAGTGGTTTGATCAATACCAAAAGGAAATGGACGAAATTGAAATGTTTGAGCAAAAGCTGAAAGACAGGCTATGTGGGAAGACCCCCGTTTGTGAATGGTAAGACGTACAGTGACTGTGGTTGGTTTTGATGAACATGGTCTTGATCTTGATGAACGAAACATCCGTTTCTTCTACTGTAGGTGCAAGTGCGGAAACTGTAGCCGAGATTTACTACAGAATGCCAGCGAATGTTACTGCTGCACTGAGTTCGATGTGTTGAGGCTTTAGAAAGCGACATAGTACGACAAGATCTCGCTGATGGCACGTTTCTAAAATGTGTTACCGAGCATCCTGGTTTCGACCAGGTCTGCCAAAAAAAGTGGAGCCTGAGGTTGGCAGCAGACAAGTATAAGACAAAAGGCAAAGCCAAGTATCGACAGACAGGGTCAGAGAACGAGTAAGTGCAGACGTGCATGAGTATTTATCTGATTATGGAAGTTTAATAGTCATGTTATTGTGAACAATTTGACTAACAATGTTTACCGCTTGTACACCCTTTTCATGTGCTACTTTAAATTGCAGATTTCTACGAAGCATATCTTACAGGGAATTTTCCAGATTAGTCTACGGAATCCTCGGAAAGAAAAGAATTCCTCTTCCTGCATGTGCATATGTGGCGATTAGAGGCACATTTCCCACAGAAAAAGACCAAACGTTTGCAGGGTTTGACCTCGATGAAGGTTAAGTGCAGGATTGTATAAATTACCTTGATCAGGTTTTGACCCATCCCAGTTTATAGATGTCAAAACGAGTCTTGCAAGGTACACAGAGTTGTATTTAGTAATGAAAATGTGATCGCTGGCAGACGGTTTATTTACATTACTTTTTATTTCTGGGACATTCTTTAACATTTTTATGCCCCTTCATTGGTTTTTTGCACACTGAACAATTGGGTTTTGCCCTTGTTGAATTGTCACTTTCCAATGCTGGTCCATGCTGCGGTACTGTAATTTCAGGAACTGGAAAGTAAAGGGACAAACATAACTTGTCAATTCTTCTGCGTTGGCTAAACTTTAGAATATCCCACCACCAGTTTTTTATAAAAATACATTATTGCTTTGGTCTAAGTGTTTTAAATCATAATATATTATTAGGAATATTAAGTGGCCAGTTATTCCAAAGTTGCTCCATTTCCAGCTGAAATCTTGGATTATTTACCTGGTGTGGTTGGTGGAAAATCTTCCACAACCATCCTGCTCCTCTTTTTCTTTTCTATGGCAGCTGCCATGGGCTGTTTCTGCAGCATTGAATTCATTGGGGCGGGTGTCATCTCTGTCAATTGCTGTGCGGCAGCTGCTAGCTGGTCTTGACTGGCCATCAAAAATGTTTGATAGATTTCCTCCACATAGTCTAAAATTATAGGCACATTCACTATGACTGAGCAATATTACAAGGCTGTTATCTCTCAAATTCACACTTGTAGCCACATGTTTGTTAAAACATCAACTATTAAATCTGTCTTATACTTTATAAAACTTACCAAAATTCTGTGTAAATCTCACATTCCTCACAGTTGCTTCTCCATTTTTGAACTTTGGGTAGCTGACCTTTACTCGTTCAGTTCCATCATTTCTGCACTTTACTTCCCTGTCCAGGTTGTTGTTGAAATGTACTGCAGCAATAATATGTCTAAAATATATATGCCATTTTAGGATTGACGGTTTAATGGAACATTGCATTTTGTTGCATAAATAAGGGTTGGGGGAGGGGGAAGGTGGGGAATCAGGACAATGGCATAAACAAAGATGTCAGAAAGAAAATGTGTACCTGCAATACATTCCAACATATGAAAAAGATATCATCTTTGGGGCAAACTGATTCAATACGGAATGAAACCCTTCCAAGCAGCTGGTTTGTTCAAATGGGGAGGCCTTTTGGATGCCCTTCATCAGGCTGTCGGTCATAAGAGCCTTGCACAGTTTGTCATACACAGTATCTATAAAACAAAAGGACTAAGGTCAAAAAAGGTATGGTTTAATTTCCAATGCAGAAATAGAAGACCATGCATGGTTCTGCATATACCAGTACTCTTGAGCCATGTCCGAGGCTCAATCTCTCCATGACCACATCGATTGAACAAAGGATCATCCAAGTTTTCATGCTTGTTGATGTGGCTCAGGAATGATTTGAATTTGGCCCAGATAACCTTCCCATCCCCATTGTGAGTTGATGTTGCACTCCAATACAAATGGTTTTCACAGGGCTTGATCCAGTCATTCAGCTTCTCACATCCTTTCTCTTTGGCCAGATTAGATAATACTTTCCTTATTTCTGTAAACATAACCAAAATTTGGACACAAAATTTTCAATTTCAAACATGAATGTTTTTGCATAACAGTTTTAAAACTGTTCTCACTGTAAATTATTGCTTCAACTATAAAACATCAGGAACTTTTTTTTTTCACGTACTCTGATATTGTAGGCCAACAGTAACACTTACTTTTCTTCAAGTGCCAAATATCATAGTAGTGTACAATGTTATTCAGGACCTTTCTCATGTGGCTCGCTATTGCAATGTGCTGGTCTGATATAAATGTTGTGATTGGGATATTGCATCCAAGAAGAAAGTCCATACAATTCTTGAAAGCCATGCATTCCATTGCTGGGCTACTTCCGGCTTGATTTCGCTATAAAAAGTAATAAATATAAAGTGAAGAATGTATAAAAAACATAATTTGGCACTTCACATTTATAATGTTGCAGCTGGTTACAGAAATGTGTAATCATAAACATTTCTCACCTGAACAAGAGAAAAATGCAATATCATTGGGATGGAACAACAGAAGATGGTATAGGCCTCAAACTTTGCAGTGTGACCCATACTGTCGTGTCGCCCATCCCCTGCTATTGTAATTCCTTCCCGGATATCCTTCACTTTTGCCAGCATCTTGGCCTGGTACTTTTGCCAGTAAATAAGGACAGTGGAGAATAGCTTGCTCTGTGAAAATATTACCAAACATATTTTTCAGCATAAATAATCTGTATAATAATCCAATAGCAAAGGCAAAAATAAAGAAAATAATAAATGGTTGTGATGGTCTGTAGTCATATGCCTTTACCTTTTGATGTTTGAAGAATGTTGTCAGAGACACACAACCAAGCCCCATGTGTGCAAAGATCTGGAAGACCTTGGATGCAGATCCCCCAGCAACAAGTATGGCCATGCAAAGCAGAAAGTTCCCAGCTCGCATTCCTGTTCCCGGCATGTTGGGTTGACTGTGCCAAATATTCATAGGTTTTGGACACTTTGGGCTTCTGCAAGTGGTATGGATCACTGCACTTGTACCAATTTGTGTGGCCTCCACCATAGGGTTGTCTTCTTTGCAAATTTGACAAAACTTGAAGAGCAGTAAAAGTTGGGATAGAAACACGATGTGTTTTGGTTCTGTTCGGAGGTTTGTATTCGCCATTGATATTCTGGAATGAAATTTTGTATTTTGAAATTCACGTTATACACATACAAACAACCAGTGGACCCTTCCCCAGTAACATTCAACTGCAAGATATTTGTATCAAGTGTTATCTTACTGTTCAGAGCTCTTCTGATTGCTGCGGAGCACCGGCGACGCAGCGAATATATATTTGTCACCTGAATCGAGATAGCGAGTTGTCTGTCGAGATGTCCAGATTTCAGTCATGTGACAGGTGGTGGCCAATTAAAACGCAGACACGTACACATGCGCACGCTTGGTCTGTAGCTCTCACGTGCTTTTGCTCGGCCCGAAGAAGTGTGTAAGCGAAGAAGCTTTCGGTATGTGCTGAAAACCCTTCTGTCTTTGTTGAAAATGATTCTTGGAGGATTGTGTAGAACGATTTATAGGCCTTCGAGGTTTGTGTATACGGTTACCGGTCGTTTCGCCGACGAGTCGGCTCGCCTACGTCCAGTTCGCTAAAGCCTGGTCCTCACTAGCGCATAAGCATAAGCATAAGCACAAGCATAAGAATAAGAATAAGAGAGCGACAGTGGCGACATAAGCATAAGCATAAGGATCAAACGCTTGCGTTCCTTATGCTTATGCTTATGTCGCCACTGTCGTTCTCTTATTCTTTATATGCTTGTGCTTATGCTTATGTTTATGCGCTATATGAGGACCAGACGTCTCAGGTCGGTTCGCTAACGTGTCAAAGTCGATTTGCTAAGGCTACGTTTAAGGTAAAGTAATACGGGCAACGTTTTCAGTGCAACTTGTCGTGCAACAATGTTCCGTTTCAAGTTGCACCGTAATGTTGCGCGTATTACCACCGTGTTGCAAGTTGCAGCAACATGTTGCACGAAGTAGAACCCACTTCCACTTCGTGCAACATGTTGCTGCAACTTGCAACACGGTGGTAATACGCGCAACATTACGGTGCAACTTGCAACGCAACATTGTTGCACGACAAGTTGCACTGAAAATGTTGCCCGTATTACTTCACCTTTACACTATACCGGATAGGATTTTGAGCCGTTGCGAAAACCTATCCGGTACAGTGTAAACACAAAAAGATCGGTCCGGAGCGACTTTGACCGAAAAACCTATCCGGTACAGTGTAAACACAAGGCCAGTGCGGTACATCTTTGTCACAATCAATTAGTGCAAATCGGAGCGTTTTCCTGTCCGATACGGGTCCGTACCACTTTCAGAAGTGGAGCGGAGCAACAGCGGTCCGTTCCAAAAATCGCTCCGAAAGCAGTGTATCCAATATAAACGGAAGGCCTATCCGGTACATTTTTGCGACGCTACGGAAAGCTATCCGGTATAGTGTAAACGTAGCCTAATGTGTCAAAGTTGATTCGCCTAATAATTCGTATCACACAAAAATCGTGTTATCATAACTCTGGTGAGAAGTAGTGAATGGTGAGGTCAACTAGTGAACAAAACTCGGGTCATATTTCATGTATAAATTCTTTACTGTTGTGTCAAAGTCGATTCGCTAATGTATCAAAGTCGATTCGCTTAACAATTTGTATCACAAAAATCGTATTATCGAAGCATTTGGCGTAGAAGTAGTGAATCGAAACGAACAAAACTTCGACCGTGTTATCAAAGTGTTTACCCGCGCTCTTTGCCTTGGCAAAGGAATGTAAAAAATACTGAGTTATTGCACTCGGTGGCAATTGACCCAACTGACCCAACTGACCCGATGTGGTCGCAACACATACAACACATACATAGATCTTATTAACCGAGCGCGCGGTCCGTACAGTAAGTTATGGACCGAGTTTTTTTCGTCGCCTTACGGCCCGAGCGCGCTTTGCGCGAGGGCCATAAGGCAACGAAAAAAACGAGGATCCATAACTTACGGTACGGACCAAGCAAACGAGGTTAATAAGATATTTATTATATGGCTTTAGATCTTTCGGCAAACACAAAACAAGGCTCCAACGAGTACTCGTCTCGTTCATTCAACAACATCAATCGCGATCAGGCATGAATTACGCACGTTTGTTTTCACAACAAACTCGGTTAACAGCTTACAATTCTACCGATTTGAAAATCTTGAAAGAAAATAAGCGTCTATCGAACCAACTGCCTAGATAAATACTAATTTGTTCTGAGCTGAATGAAATGGCCCATAGCGTGTGTCAAACAACGACACTGCAGTAAACTTTATTCGGTGAACGACTCGAACTCGCCCTTGCTCGCTCACTAAAGATTTAAAAAACTGCAGTCTTATCTCTTTCCAGAAGAAACTGCTTTGTAACTCAGAGTATTTTTTATTCTTTTGAATAAGTTTCTTACACGTACAATAATGTAGAAGGCAAAATGGCACTAAAAGAAAATCATTTCATCACAAACTGCGACCGACACATCGTTGAAAGTTATATTATTCAAAACTCACCGCTTAATTTTCCTGCCTCCTCGTGGAGCATTTAGGTTTCTTCCAGCAAAATAAACGTCCTCAAATCACCACGGCGTTTTTGTCCCAGTCAGTGATTTTGAAATACAGAGTTCTCGTGCATTGCGAAAAATTTATTTACAGTCTTCACAGTGCGCCATGACGAGCAAACATGTCTGCAAAACTTGATTCTTGCAAGGTTTTAGTCATAACCGTTCACGGTGATTGTTCGCTTTCCACTTTCTTCCTGGCAAGTGTACAAATTTTAACACAGAGCTGAAACAACCCTCCATACTCTGCAGCGCTTGTTGTCAATGACGGCTGAGGTCGCAAGCAATTTTTTCCTCGGATGTTTTCCTTCTTCATAACGGTCAGCTTTCCCCGATCATCATAACTTAACAGTGAGTATCCGGAACGTTTAAACTTCCCATTGCACTTCTGGGCCTTTTATGACAAACGTTTAGCAACTTTTCGAGTAATCATTTGCGATCCACATGTGCAAACTGATTTTGCGGTCCGTACAGTAAGTTATGGACCGGTAAAATTGACCAATCAGAACGTGCGTAAAATCAATTTGCGGTCCGTACAGGAAAGTATGGACCGGTAAATTAACCAATCGTAGCGTGCGTAGTATCAGTGCCATATAATAAATATGCATACACGCACATGCATATAATTATCAAAGGCATATCTACATGCATACATATAGTTAGTATAGTTGTAGGGTGAACTAGTAAGTGAGGTGTAGGAAATATGACTTCAATAACCTCTTGTAGTTAAATTGTTTCAGCGACTGGCGAATTGACAGTGGAATGGAATTCCAGATGTTAGGAGCTTGTGATCTAATAGCAAATTTGTATTTTAGAGAGTCTTGTAGGTCATGTTTGTGTCTGGTATTATGATCATGGTATTCTTGATTAAATTTAAGAAATGCAGATAAAGGATTAGGAAGCAATTTGTTAATGTGAGAAAAAACAAAGCATGATATCTGTAATTTGTAGATATTGAAAATAGTTAGGATATTTAGTCTATCAAATAAGGGTTGTGAATGGGTACGAGGTGGGGAGTTAGTGATTATTCGAGCAGCCTTTTTCTGTAAAATAAAGAGAGGTTGTATGTGAGTGGGGTAGGTTGAGGCCCATATTAGATTACAATATAGTAGATAAGGTAGAATCAGAGAGTTATATAGAACTCTGAGGGTGTTATAGTCAAAAAAATTGGCGGGTTTTGCTGATGATACCTAGTGCTTTTGAGATCTTGGTCTGTATAGTTTGGATGTGGGGTACCCATGAAAGATTTTGGTGTACTACAATGCCTAGAAACTTAGTGTGCTCCACCCTATCAATATTAGTTCCATTGATGGAGAGGTTAATGTCATGGAGGTTAACTTGTTTTCTGGCTGGATGAAATAAAATAAACTTAGTTTTGTCGGGATGAAGGGTTAATTTGTTAGCTGCTAACCAAGATGCAACACATTTGAGTTCAGTATTAACAATATCCATGAGATTTTGAGTATTTTTATGTTTAGCAAAAATATTCGTGTCATCAGCAAAAAGAATAAAGGCTAAATACTTTGAGCAGTTAAATATGTCATTGATGTAGATTAGGAAGAGCAAAGGTCCTAATACAGATCCTTGGGGAACCCCACAATTTATTTTCTTGAGGGAAGATTTGGAGTTATTGATTTGAACGTATTGTTGCCTGTCACTTAGATAACTTTTAATCCAGGTTAGAGGGATGCCTCTAATGCCGTAAAACTCTAGTTTATTAAGTAGGATTTGGTGGTTGACAGTGTCGAATGCCTTCTTTAGATCAACAAAAATTCCTATTGTAAATTCATTATTTTCAAAACCTTGATAAATTTGGTCAACAAGTTCAAGAACAGCCATCCATGTGCAGTGTTTTTGTCTGAAGCCATATACACACATATGCATAGCACATTTCTCTTGTAATTTTAGCACTTTATCCCTACCAGTCTACTCCTGTATGTTCCCATAGCACCTCGCATTTTTCATGTTTCCACTAATCTGCTTACTACTTTTTTTTTTTTTTTTTTTTATATGTATGTATTGTTTTTTTATTTCTCTGTTAATGTTATTTGATTTGTCAGTTACACTTCCTTAAGTCTAATTTTATTGTCTTATATTGATTTGCCACCATTCCCAATGTCCTACAGCAGTATTTTTTTCTCCAAGAGAGACTTTCCTCCAGCCTATGCAATATAAGCCTCTGGCTTTGGCTATTAATTTCAAATATGTACAAATCATAAAACAATAAAGGCAAATTATTATTATGCAACTGAGGCATTGAACTCGGTGGCCATTGAGCCAACTGACCCGATGTGGTCGCAAAACAAAACAACCGACTCATTGTGCTCGGTCGCCGTTGAGCGAACAACCGAACGGTATACAACGAACGAAGCCTTGCATGATCGTTCTACCAATTCAGAATTTGTA
This sequence comes from Plumapathes pennacea, assembly GCA_964036295.1. NCBI lineage: Eukaryota > Metazoa > Cnidaria > Anthozoa > Antipatharia > Myriopathidae > Plumapathes > Plumapathes pennacea. The sequence continues at coordinate 22,665,716 of OZ038463.1, read as the reverse complement.
GGAAAGTATGGAAAATACAGCAACGAATCAGTGCGTAAATCTCGTGAGAGCAGACAGGCAGCTAAACATTCCAGAAAACGGGAGCGTGAGCCGTCTCGAATCCCTGCCAAGAAACTCAATGCGATGCACAGAAAAATTTGCCGGAAGAAAATACGATCTTGTTATAGACGTTTTATTCCAAGGCCATCACTACTATATGATATCACGTTCTTGCTTCATTGCATGACAGCAAAAAGAGAGTTTATTGTTGTCTACTGTAAACTATTATTTTTCAAAAAAATAAAGTTGATTGTTATTTCTAACACCTTGTACATTTTTGCTTACAAGCCCGCTCCCACCCCCTCTTCAAGCGCACGGAACTGAACAAGAGTGAATAGTATCTCGTCGAGTTTTCGACTGTTCCGGACCATTTTTTCGTTAGAATATCCAGTGTGGGCTCCCTGTGTTATGAGACGCAGCACTTCACTTCTCCCTGAGAACTACTAGTAGTATTCCTCATCACTTTCAGTGTCTGCTTCCGATTCTGGCTTGTACATTGAATCTGACGACAATTCCGGCTCTTCCTCCATGCTCTCGTCGTATTCCTCGTTGCAGCTTTCCACGCTACTTTCATCTGCTTGGACATCGCCAGGTTCCAAAATAGGTCGTCTAATACTCTGCTGTTGGATACTGGGAACTGTAGCCAAACATGAAAGGAAAGGTCAACTATAGGATCATGCATTTACAAGTTTGATTCTTTTTTTTTCGAATGCAAGATTAGATTCGCGATTGAACTTTGGCTGACAATATCAGCGCACTTTTTATTTTCTAAGAACCTCACCTTTTTTTGCTTTTGCCACTTCCCGTTTCAATTTCTTAATACGTGAACTCTGGTTGATCATCTTATTCTTGAGCTGCCTGGTTGTGCTCTTCAGCTTGACACAATTCTTGCACCGTCCGTACTTTATCTGCTTTTTCGTCTGCGTAGCTTTGTTGGCAGTTAATGACTGAAAAGATAGGGAACGAGAACGTATTATTTTTTAAAAGAGAAGAGTAGAAAGAAAAAAAGGCGAAACACATTCGCGTGTACGACGCAATTCCTTTGTCAATATTTGCGGCGGACTTTTCCCTGCAGCCCAGTCAAGGGTCATGTAGTTGACATCTTTGTCTTACATGTTGAATTTTTCATAACTTTGTCCCACAGCAACTTCGACAAACCAAACAAAATGGATAAATACCTACCATATCTGTTGTTCCGACGTCGTTGTGTTTTGACTGAAATCCTTCCGGAATTTGTTGAAACAGCGGCTCCGTTTGTGTCACCTCTGCCACGAGGGTCGCTTGATCTTCATGACTTGTAGCGGCCACGGACAAATGTTCCGAGTCTCTTATCGCTGATTTGATAATCTAACGGAAAAAAATACTGAGCTTAAATCGAGAGGAAAAAAAGGAACTAAACAAAGGCGTATACATATCTCACCATCTTTTTGCTACGCGAGCTCTGTGTTGTTGCAGAAGATGTGGCTGTATGAATCTTTGGGAAGACGCAAACTCCAATGTCGTCCTTCTTTAGTCTCGGGAAACTTCCCTTTTCCTGGCCAGGTACACTAGAAAACCTCCTGTAGAAGTCCTTCACAGCAAAGTGCTTCGAACAAACCGCGGAGTTCTTGGTGGGTTCCCATTTTGCGCGCTTTGACTTGACAAATTCTACCCATTTTCTTCTTTTTCGTGCTTGTGGACGATCGTCATCCGCAAACGGAATAAAATGTAGCGCAATACCCTCCTTTAAGTTAGGAGTGTTGCTGCATCCACCTACAACGCATCTGCTTGGCATTTCAAAACGCTATTGAGAGTCTCCCTATTTATATCTTGCTTGTGTCAGGTTCAGAATGCGAGTAAGTTTCCCTGCGTGACGTCACACGCTAGTTCCCGACCCATTCTCCCAAGTGTACTTTATCGCGCGGTTTCAAAGATGGCGGGCGGCATTTAGGCTGATTTAGCGGGACTTTGAGAGATCGCGAAAAATAGAGGTTTCAATCAAATCACCTCATTTTTTCGCAAAGTTCCTTAGAATTGTATGTAGATTTCGTTGAAATAGTGTAGTTTGAGGGTTGAGGTGCACTTTAAAAGTGAATACAGCATAATGGGCTGGGATAATTTCACAATTATCTCATCAGGAACCTCTGAGATGAATTATGTCCGAGGTAATGTCCCGCGTGAATATTGGCAAAACCATGGTGTGTGTACTGAAGAACAATAACTACGAAAGAACACAACATACAGCTTGCGATAACTTGATACGTACCAATTCCCCTCAGCCCCATCAAAAGCATTCAAGTTCTAATATACTGTCTGCATCATCGGCTGTCAGTTGCAGAACAGTCGCACAACAAGCACATCATGGCTCAACAATCCCTTGACTACGATCTTAAAAACTGTAATTGTTCTAACTCTGATTTGGACTTGCCTTCAATCAAACGGTTGTTGTGACTGCGGTTGGTATTTTCTTGTATCCAATCCTGAGTGTTCCCGCACAAACTATCACTTGGCGGGGAGTTTGCAAATTGAGTACAAAATCCAATGTAATGTGATTGAGTCGGTATTCTTAGTCCCAGGATCTCTTCCCAAGTGATTGACATTGTCTTATTGTTTGCGCGGTATGGGTTGTGCCAGATCTGAAAACTCTCCAATACAGACAATACCTTCCACTAGCACATTGCCGAAATTGTCAAGTTTTTCGCAAATTGCTCTGATAATTTCACCGATTTTTGTCTCTGAATTCATCCAGAACTAGCCGCCCCACCCCCAAGATTTTACCACTGTACAATTGTGATGCTGGTGTGGAAGTGATTATTGGCATACCTATATTTGGGAACATGTACATTGGCACTAAAATCAACTAGCATTTTTATTTATGCGGTCTGTTAGTGCCGAACTAGTCAGAGTAGCGTGGACAGCATGAAGAGAAGTAGTGCCGGTGGGGGGTGAGTTTGGGTGAATAGTGCAAAAGAAGGAGTTTTAAAATCGAACTTTACCATATTGGAAAGTCTACGCATGCATTGGATACAAAAAAGCAGGCTGCAATATTGCCGTGGATTCGACTTACAACACTATCTTCCCTTCCCTCTCCCCTTAGACCAAATCGATAGATATGCCCCGACAACAAGAACATTGAATCGAAAATTTACATGGAGTGATATATGGTCATGACTCTTTTATGACTGACTTTTACGACACGAAAACAATTATTATTGTCGTACAAAGGTCATGTCAAGCAAAAATCGGGAATTCATATGCGGTTGTGTGTACGAAATGTGAACACGCAAAACGAATTGAAATTGAAAAAGCCATAACAACATGAGGCCAAACAAATAATAACCTGGACTAAAAACGGACGTCCCAAGGGTATCTAAGTGACGCGCCATGATGATGTTTTAATTAGAAACACTCCGGCCTCCCGTGTGTAAATCTGTCAACAAAGCCTTTGTCTAAAAAATTTGCTGGCTTTGGAAGTGGTCATCTCAGATGACCACTCCAGCGGTAACCAAGGTGTGCGGCTCCTCATGGTCAGTCACAATTAACATTCTTAAATCACTGATAAACTTAAACTAATTATAAATTCGTGATCCCCAGTCCCCGACACACTCCTCCATGCATACTTTCCTTCAAGTATATATGTGACTTAAGTTGGACTGGTCTCTGAAACTACAGCATAACGTTGAATCTAAACTGGTGTTCTCAATTGTCCTATAAAATTGATTGCTCAGTTTTCTTCCTGGTCCACGATATCCTGGATTCTTGCTGTGGCTGCTGCTGCATCTCTTCAGGGTCTTGGGTTGAATTCTGCGGCTGTTGGGTTGAGCAGTGCAGGTGGAACTCGGTCGCACAACAATTCTAGCGGGTAGAGGTGTTGCGTCGCTCACTCAAGAATGCTCTTGCCCGCTCTTAGTTTGGCTGCTCGCGTTATCCCGTCTCTCCCCTGAATTAGCTGCTCCACGATTCCGAGTTTCCACTGATGGCGTTTCTTTAAGTCATCTCTGATTATGACCACGTCTCCAACACTTGGGTGAGGTGTCTGTTCTCCTCCAGCTCAGCGGTGTTGCTCTCGAAGGCTGCACACATACTCTTGGTCCAGTGACTCCACATTGCTTCCTTGCAGTGGGTGAAGTACCTGGTCCTTTTTCGCAGCTCTGTCTCAGGAATGTGGTGTGCCTCTAGGTCGGGCAGGTTTTTAGGGTTCAGATGTAGCATCGAGCTTGGTGTAATCAGCGTTAGTTGAATGACGTCTTCTAGATAGCTCAGAGGTCGACTGTTGATGGCAACTTCAACATTGAGCACCACTTCCTCGAGCTCTTTCCATTTCAGAATCCCATTGCCAATACTTTTGTAGAACGCATTCTTGAAAAAGCCAATCAGGCGCTCGAATTGGCCACCCCACCAGGGAGCTCAGCTGAGGTTGAACTGCCACTTGATAGAGTGTTGGGCTAAGAAGTCGTTGAACTTCTCACTTGTTTTTGCTGCCTTGAGCCATTTCGCCGCCGCCTTGAATGTACTTCCATTGTCGGAATATATCAATCCAGGTTGTCCACGTCGGGCTATGAATCGTTTGAGACTTCGAATTCTTCTGTCTCCAGGGATTGCAGTAGGTCCAGATACACTCCCCTCGTCAAACTGCATCCATACAGCACCAGGTAGGCTTTGCTCTCCGTTTTCGGTCTGGATTGGTATGTTATGGGACCAGCGAAATCCACTCCTATAACCTGGTACAGCGCGTCACCTTCGGTTCGGGTGCTGGGTAGGTTGCCTGGCTGTGACTGGAAGGCTCGGATGTGGAACCTCTTGCATCCCCAGCAGCTACCATGTACTTTCTTGACTAAGCGCCATAGTCGTGGGACCCAGTACTACTCCCGCACTTTTGCCATTGTTAGTCCCACTCCCCCGTGCAGTGTCATGAGGTGGGCTTGGCGAACCGGATGCTCATCTGGCAGGTAGACCAGGTATTCTCCCTCCAGCTGTCCTCTGCACTCCAAGACTTGCTGGTTGTTCAGCTGCAGGTTTAGGTGGAGTTGGTCCTCCTTGAAGTGGGCATTGTTCTGGGCGTCCAGTTGAACTCGTTTGATCCACTACTTGTTCTGGGTCTCTATCTCTACTGTTAGTGGACCAGACACTGTTTTCAGCGGCTGACTTGCAGTTTTGGATGAATCGTCTCACCCAGGCGCCGATTTGTAGAATCTTCCAAAGCTCGTACTTGTCTAGTAGTTGGTCGAAGCTGTTATCTGCCGGCATTGCCACTGCGAATATCTCTCTTGTGACCTTTGACTTTTGCCTTTGACTCTGCTGAAGGCTCAAGCGTCTTGTCTGGTGGCCATTGTGATGGGTCTGACAGCCATGGCGGTCCATACTGCCACAGTTCTGAGTTGGCGACACTCCCCCCTTGGCTTCCCAGGTTGGCTGGATTCTCAGCGATCGGCACGTGGTGCCACTAGAAATCTTGATGTTGCTGGATCTTGTTGACTCGGTTGGCTACAAACTGCCTGTGCTCCCCCTGCCCGTGTATTCAATACAAGGCCACGGTTGAGTCATACCAGCAGTGTACTGTGACTGGGTAGCTGTCAAGGACAATGCGTACGTTAGTGGCGAGGTTCACAGTCATGTGACCGGCAACTAGTTCCAGCCTTGGAATCGTTAGGTTTTGCTTGGCCAGTCGTGATTTGGTGCAAACAAGTCCTTGCGTTGTTCCCTGCTCCTGTCTCACTACTGTGTAGACTGCTGCACAGATGCAGTGTGTGCTTGCATCTCCAAATGCGTGTAGGGCTATCTCTTGAATTGGCTGTCGATGAGGGGCAAGTGGGCGTTGCACGGTGACGTCAGCAGTTCTGACCACTTGTTCCACTGCTTGTGCATGCATTCTGGTAGTTTGGTGTCCCAGCCTACTTTGCTGTTGCAAACATCACGATAAATTAGCTTCCCAGTGAGGGTTGTGGGTGAGGCCAAGCCTAGTGGATCATAGATTCGGGCTACTTTGGACAGGACTCCTCTCTTGGTGGACTCTACTGCATCTCGCGGGAAGGTTATCGGCAGAGTGTCCTGTTTCTTGTCCCACGGCAGGTCTAACATTTTGGTTTCTGATGATCCTGTTCCAAGTTGTTGTTTGGCATATGATACCTCATCATGGCCCTCTAAAGGGTCACTGTTTCCTTCTACTTCCCCGGCATTTGAGTGCCATTTGTGCAACTTGAATGTTGCGTCATCGGAGACTTTATTAGTGGTTTGCTTCTTTCACCGGACCTCTTCTACCGCGGCTCCCCCTGTTAATAGATTGTCCACGTACAGACCCTCTCGAATTTCCTTGACAACTTCTGGGTACTGGGTTTCCCATCTGGCGAGGTGTTGGCCGAACAGGGCTCGTGTGAGGCGGTAGACTTCCGTGAAATCTCAGCGATTCTCGCTCCTTTTTAATCCTGATTTGAAGGAACACCTGTATGTTGCCTGTTATCACAATTGGGTAGAATCTTGCCCTTATTGGCACGCTCCAAAGGCGATTTTGGAGCGGCAGTGCCAGGTGTAGACAGTCGTTGAGGGACGGCTTGTTAGTGTTCTCTCTCGCGGAGGCATCGTACACAATCCGCAGCCTCGTATTCTCAGCGTTCTGTCTGGTCACTCCTTTGTGCGGAATATAGAACTCCTTTCCACTGGCTACTTGCAGCGCTGGTTCTGCGATGCCCTGTTGGAGTTGCTCTTGTATGATGGCATTGTACTTCTCATACTCTCCGCTGCACTGTACTTTCCTGATTAGGTTTTCTAATTGTCTCCGGCTTCCGATCTCATTAGTTGGCAAGGGCGGGTGATTTCCCTTCCACGGCAGGTTGCATTTGTTCCAGCCAGCTGGGCTGTGTACCAATTGTTCCTTGAACTCCTGGTACACAATTCCTTGGTCATTCTCTGGCGTGTCTTCTAACCTGAGCACGTCCAGCATACAAAGCTGTTTGTAGTCTGTGCTTGTAGATTGGGTCAGTAGTAGCTTGCTGGTAACTTCTAACCCAGCTGACATCAACGTCCAGCCCAGAAGCATTCTCTCTGTGACCGGTTGTCCTGGCGTGCCTACTCGTGGCGACATTTTGGTCTTTATGGCTGCATATTTGCTGGCTCCAAGCACGACATGGATCGGAAGTTGTGGCTTGCAATTAGACTTGTTCACCTTTACGCCTTTCAGGTGGGCATATTTGTTTATCATTGCTTCATACCTTGGATTGTCCAAACTCATGAGTTGGGATTTGTGAACTTCGTCCTGTCCACATCCATAGAAAATGAGCCATCGACATTCACTGAGTAGATCTCGACTTTCATTGTTGTAGATCCCAACATCATTTCGATCCGTTTGGTCTTCACTTCCATTAGTCTCTTTCACAAGGCGTTGATCAGCTTTTCAGAGGCGTATGAGCTTCCGGCTCTGCTGTCCAGCAGCGCTCTAGTTGGGATTCCGTCAACTTCGATTTGAACAACAGGATGAACAACTTCATTGTTCTCAGTGGTGAGCTGTCATGAAGTTTTTCCGGTTTGGATTCCTTTGTTGCCTCACAGATGGACGTGTGGTGTCTTCTGGCGCAGCTTTGACAAGTGGTGGTGCTTTTGCATTCTGCTGCCCGGTGTGTCGCTCCGGTGCAGTTGAAACACAGCTTCTTTTTGGCCAACACCATTTTCCGTTCTTCAGGTGCTTGTACAACTTGACAGGTCGATGACTTGTGATCCGATGAGTCACAGTAAACACACATGTTTGACCTCTGTTGACTTTTCTTTTGTTGGGTCTGGAAAGCTTTTGCGATGTTTCCAGTATTCGTTGGCCGGTTGTTTTGTTGCTTCAACAAGATTCCTTTCTGTCCATTCCCCAAGTGCATCTACCAGCTTGATAAAACTCCACTCCTTCCACTTAGGGTCTGTGCGTACCAGATCTCCCCTGATACTGGGCAGCTTGTTCAGTGTCATTCTCACATACCCATTGACGGTGTTTAGTTTCTTCAAAGTTTCCAAGGACTGTACGCTGTACTGTAGCTTCTCGAAGAATGCATGAATTTTGTTAGGTTGCACACCACTGATGGTCGGCAAAGTGATAATTCCTTCTACATAAGCTTTGGTGACTTCGCTGGTGTTTCCATACTTCTCCAAAAGTATGTCTTTGGCTTTCGAGTACCCTTCTGCGGTGAATGGCAATCCATCAATGCTTGTTCAGACCTTCGGTTTCATGAGTTCCTTTAAGTAGGCGAATTTCGTTATTTCGCTGATGTTTTGTTTGTCTATCACCGACTGGAACTGGTTCCAAAGCCTCAGCCATTCACTGTAAGATCCGTTGAATTTCGTAATCGTCAGCTTCGGTAACTTTGCCGTGAGTCCATCTTTGTTGGTCAGTTGATCTGGATGCGCTTCATCTAACATCTGCTGATACTTTAGTTTTTGTTGCAACAACTTCTCCTCTTGTCTTATTTGAATGTCTCTCTTGTGCGCTTCATGTTTTTGTTGTAGCTGAAACTGCGCTTTCTCAAACTCCAGCTGCGTCTTTCTCTTCTCTGCTCGTTTGACAACTTCTGCCCTGCTGCTGACTTCTTTGATGTGGTTGGCAAGCTGTCACACTTTACCATCTGCTTCGGTTACTGCTTGCTCTATGACGTCTCCCCATTCTGTGACCTCTTCCACAGTCTCGCCCTTGCTGAACTTTACGTGAACAGGACAGCGTCTGTCTTGGCGGCGGTAAATGCCAGGACTTTCACTTTTGCTTGTAACTGTGCAATTAGTTCTTCCATTATGCTCTTGAACGGGCTTCCTTACGAATTGTCCCTAATTGCACGGTCGATGCGTCCTTTGTTAGAGGTGCCAGGTATTATGGATTGTTTGTCTCCCAAACGCTAGTTGCTTGCGGGGGCCTGGGGCCCAAGTGAGCTTAAAAAACGCAATTTTTTTTTTCTTTTTGTCGGTCAAGAATCAGCACACAGTGATTGGTTCATATTCATATGCTAAGCGATGACGTAATTGACTTCGCTAAACAACTTGAGATATGGCCAGTGAATTGCTCGTTACTTGTGTGTAAAAGTTAACTGCATCCCATCCAAACTCAACACCATTTGGCTCTGTGGAATATGCACGGATAAACTGGATTTTCGGGAACGATTTTGGCTCGTGTTCACCACGGAAGCTTTGAGAATAGCGGTAAACATATTTGATGGATACCACTGGGGGATTGCTAATATCTCTGTCGCCGATAAATATTTAGTCTTGAAGAAACTTTCTGTGATGACACAAAATACTTTTGGGAAGATAACAGGGCGAAAACAGAAACCAAAGCTACGGTGAGCTTTAGCCATAAAACAATGACGCTTTATGCTTTACTCTGTACATGACATCTGTTGCCTCATAAAATTCTTCTAAGTATTTGTACATTGCCTGTTGAAGTGTTTCTTTCATTTGATCATGTAGCCTTTGTTTTGCAATGGTCATTGAATACCAGAAATGAAGAATACACCGAAATAATTCTGAGGATTGAGGTTGCAGTCACAAGTCACAGTGGACTGAACACACTGTGAACAAAACCGCAATAATATTGTAAACATCTCTCTTGTGACATTCCTCGCAATTTTATATTTGTTACAGAGCACGAATGCTTGAAAGCCTGATAGAAGAAACATATTGAGTTAATAAAAGAAAACACATAATGTAACGTTTAGGTGCCGGATGGCAAGGATTGAGTCAGATTAATACATAACACGTTTAATCACTCAAGACGTAACAACATACATACGACAAAATGGCTGCCTCTTTTCGACTATCATACATTGCGGTCGGACATTAACAGAATACTTCCGGTAGGCTGACTTCCGGTTCAGAACACTACATCCCTTTCTCAGAAGTATAGCACTGAAATCTAAGGTCGAAGATATCTTAACATAGCATGCCTACTGCTTATGCTATAAACAGAACAAACAACAAATGTCCAAGATTCCACATGAACAAGTGTCACTTCACTTTGGCTTTTCCATAACAAAGTCTTTGAACTTCTCAGGTAACTTAGTAACACACTTCGGTCTCAAAGACTCTGGCATTCACGACTGCTGCAGTCTTCTCACTTGACGCGACACCTCGGCTACTCAGCTCACGTCCAAAGAATATCAACTTCGGAAGTCTGAGCTGGCATTTCTCACCATTCAGAGTCAATCCCCTCTGCCTTAGTCGCTCAAGAACTGCATGCAAATTCCTGTTGTGATCCTCCAAATCAGAACCATAGACAATCAGGCCATCTGTGATTTTGGCTGCTCCATTACAACCTTGGATGACATCTGAGACAATCTTCTGGTATTTGTCAGGAGCAGAAGTGATTCCAAACATCAACCTCTTATATCGGTACAATCCTCTGTGGGTCACAAAAGTTGTTATCTCACTTGACTTTTCCTCCAGCTCAATCTGATGAAATCCCCACTTGAGATTGAGTTTACTGAATACAGTAGCACCGTACCACAAACTCAAGTGTTTGAACATGGTTTATTTAAAACTCGGTCTTTTATTCTGCAATTGAAGCTGTAGCATCCTTTGGTCAGTGCCATAGAAGAGCATTTCAACTCATTCTATGATTTGTACTTGCAGTACTTCTAGTTGTTGTTTTCTGAGCCGAGTAACATTGAAGCTGAAAGGGGTACTTTAAACAAAGTTTGTGGGGAGATATGAGATAGTACATCACATAATGTGGTCATAAATGGAACAAATTGGACGAACGAGATATGTCAACATTTTCATTTTCGTTGAGTGCCATGAATCAACAAACAGTCAGTTCTCGCCTTCTCCTCGCTTATGAAGTATGAAAAAGACTTTATCTTGTGACCAGTGGTGGTACAGTTCGCATTGCCGTTTCTTGATAGAGGTAATCATTGCCTGTTGTTGCAAGTCGATGCCATAGATCTTGGGCTGGAATTACACACCGAGGCAAATCCAACGGCTGCCGTGTTGAATGCTGACAAGAACTCGTTTCAAGATTGACAGGGATTCTTAAACTGCTCTCAGAAATATTGATCTGGCTAGAAACGCTATGGCCTGATAGCCGAACTGTGGTGTGTGGTCTGACATTTTGTGGAACGGAAGATTAGTTATATTGCGGCAAATTCAGTTGATTTTCTGACGAAGAAGCTGGTCTCTGTGCTCGATTTTGCGTATCAGATAGTAAGCCAGGTCAGTTTAAATTCTGTGCTTCTTTCTTTGCTTAATAATCTCTAGAAGTGATGTAAATACCAGCTGTGCACAGGGTGACTTTTATATGAAAAGCGAAAGAAAAGAATTAATGGCAGCGAAGAAAGTTTTTATTTTTTTCCTTAGCAATGTTGAATATGGCTGTATTGTCATGAGTTACACTGTAGGGTTTTTTCAGTATCTGGACTCTCTTTTAACCGCAGATTTTTGTATCGAAAGTAAGAGAGGACAGAAGAAAGTTGACAGTCTACATAGCCGTGGATGGGCTAACCCAGACAACCCGGCTCTACACGAACAGCAGTGGGCACAGGAGGAACTTGCAGCCTTTCACCGCTACGAAGAAAACCTTCGACATCTTCACTGCAACGTGTGTAAGGAAACATGGCCAATAGTTGCCAAGCAAAGTATGGCCAACCCGAACTATATCTGCACCAGATGTAAGTGAGACAAAAAGACATCGTGCTGCTTATTCTCGGGTGACAACGACATGGACCCTGGTGCAGTGCCGACAGAACTACAGGGCCTCAGCGAAGTGGAGGAAATGCTTATTGCCAGGGCTTTCCCCATTATGTGTATTTACCGGAAACATGGCGGCCAGCGTGGGTACAAAGGACATGTCCTCAACTTGCCACAGGACGTGCAGGGATTCCTCAACAGTCTCCCCGCCGATGTGAGTGACTTGCCGATTCTTATCAGGAAACAAGGGGCAGGTGAGAAATAAAACACTTTCTTTTCTTCCTTTGTACCTGGCAATAATGCTTAAATCAGCCGTTTCGGAAATACAGTAGTTTTCTTTGCTTTGTTGTTGTTCAATTATGTTTGTTTTTCATGTGAGGAACTGCCAACTATCATGCTAAATGTAATATTGAATTTGTTAATATGATTTCCTTCTTTGTTTATATTGTCTGTTGAAAACCTATCCAGTCTATTGAACACGAAGAAAAAGTGCTGTAGCTGCTCGAAAGACGAAAATACGAATGGTACTAGATTTTTCTGTTCAGAAGATAGTCTTCTTGACTGAATTCATGTTTTTTTTCTTTTTGAATTGATTGTGTTTGCTGTCAATCTTTCTTTTACATACGTGTGACTGTACATGCAGTGTATGTTCGCTTCACGAATTTTGCTGAACTTCCAAAACAGTGCACTCGTGACACAATTACACAACTATTGTCTTTTCTAACTGGAAATTACACTTTCCTTAGTGTGTAATTTTATGGTTTCTATCAATTAAAAAGCAGCTGCAATACTTTAAGAAATACTGTACTGTGTCATCATGATTTCCTATTAAAAAGTAGCCACACATACTTTGTTTTAAATGTATAGTGTTTCAGTGTTACTGAATACAGCTCTAATTTATTGTGTTATGTGTGATTTATTTTGCCCCTCATTAGAGATAGTGAACAGATTTTTGTGGTTTTCATTATCATGGTTTTTATGTTTAAGTTATTTATATTTTGGTACCCTGGCATACTGTACAATGGAGTGTTTTTGCACCACAAAATATATCATTTTTAAATATTTATTGATAAATATTTATTGATACCAGTACATGTATGTATGATTTCATAGGCATTTATTTTCAGAGTACAAAATTAGCCTCACTTTATTCAATTAGATAACACTCACAGAGACTGTAGAGTGCGCCGCAAACGAGTCTTGGATGCGATTCAGTGGCTCAAGGCAAACAATCCCTACTACAAGGACATTATCATCGACCACAAATCACTGCAAAACCTGCCCGAAGATGATGTACCAAGTGGTCTCCAAATCATCGAAGACAACACTGAAGATGAAGACAACAGTGATCCTGATGTACCCACAGATGCACAGGAGGATAATGGTGAAGATGCTGAACTTTCCAGAAGTTTCTTGCAACTCCCACTCCACAAGAAACAAGATCAAGAAGCCATCAGGTCAGCTATTGATGGTCAGGATCCATTAGATTGGCCGTCAATATCTGCAGACTCGCTTAATGAGTTCAAGACTACAGGCCTGGCTTCTATGGCTTTTCCTGCTCTCTTTCCATATGGAAAAGGTGACCCAACCAACCAAGGGCGAAAGAGGGCTGTGTTTCTAGCAAACTCATTCAAGCACCTTATCAAGTATGCTGACAAGACTGTTGATGGACACTTCCATTGGAGGTTCGCTTCTCATGCTCGGTTCCCCTACTGGGCTCTAAACATGAAGCACAGACACCAGCTGTTATCGCAAGCAAACATCTACCTAAAGCAGTACCCTGAAGATGCCAATCTCACAATCGAAGAGCTCCGTTCAATGGTGCAAGAGATGTCAGCCAAACAGCTGATGAAGCGTGTCGAGATGTATGCTACCAAGATCCAGGGCACGAAGCAGTATTGGTTCCAGCGCCTACAGGAACTTCAAGCACTGTTTGACCAGAAGGGATACCCTACCTTCTTCTTTACTGTCAGTGCAGCAGATAACTACTGGCCAGATCTTCACCGCCTGCTGCAACAGCCAGAGGGTGCGACCCATGGCATGCGTGTTCAAGCCATCATCAACAACCCCCATCTAACAGATTGGTTCTTCTCTGCCAAACTGCCACAGTTCATCAACACCTGGATGTATGGGTGCCTTGATGCAAGCTGGCACTGGTATCGGTATGAATGGCAGGCATGCAGATCAATTCACGCCCATGGCTGTGCTAAGCTCGAGAATGACCCTGGCCTTTGTGACCTTATCACCACAGCTGCCAAAGGCTGGGAAGCGCAGAATATGCTCTTTGATCCCGATGCTAATCATGAAGAACTGCTGGCAACAATTGCAGAGGGTGACCAAGCCAAGGCAACAGCAGTTGAATATGCAGATTGGCTGGTGACAACGATGAATGAGGCAATGCCGGACTTCAATGACTGGTCAGCACCAGACCCACACCCATCCTCTGTATCTTTCAGAGATGTGGAAGACGAAGACGAAGATTACCACCAGCTGGTCAACTCTGTTCAGCGACATACCCGTTGCAATGCAGCCTACTACCTTCGTCGCAAGAAAGCAGAGGAAGAGCCCAGTTGTTGTTTTGGTTTTCCACAGCAACTGACAGAACACACTGTCACTTTTGAGCAGATCACTGAAGACAAGATCAGGGCCACCCTTGTCACAAAGCGCAACGATGATCGCCTGAATCCCCACAATCGTGTGATGCTGCAGCACTGGTGTGCTAATGTTGACCTCCAGATTGTTGTTGATGTCGATGCTTGTGCACGCTATATGGCCAAGTACATAGCCAAGGGAGAACCTCGCTCTCAGCCAGCAACAGGCATATTGAAGACCTGCGTGGCCGCCTTCGGGATACCGACCAAGCTTCATCTGCACTGAAAAAATCCATGATCAAAGTTGCTGGAGATCGTGACATGGGAGCACAGGAAACAGCCCACTTACTTCTACAGGAGCCCCTATACCACTGCACCTATTCCTTTGTGAGTGTATCACTTGATGAAAGCCGCAAAGTGAACCACCAACAAGACAAAGAAGGCAGTGAACCAGGCGAAGCATTGGACCCATCAATGCTTAGTATCTACTCCAAGCGGGCTCAGTGGGAGAAACTTTTTCCTGGAATTTCAGCCCTCAACTTCATGGAATTTGCCTCTAACTACCGCATCAGCTACAACGAGCCAAGACCACGATCCAATGAGGTTGTCATCAGGGGATTTCCAACGTTTTCATCCAACCCTGATGGAAAGAACTACCCATTGTACTACAAATACCAGCTGATCAAGTACAAGCCTTGGGTTGGAGCTCCTCATAATGCATGGGATGCTGAAGAGGAATTCAGTGCAGTGTTCACCAGAGCTTTTCTCTCCACAGAATATGCGCAACAACATGTTCCTAAAGTTGCAGCTGAAATCGAGAGTGCCCAGCACTATCTTGCCAAAGCAGAACCAGTAGAAGAGGCAATGGCACCAGTACCAGAGGAGGACACGTGTGAAGAGTGGATGCTCTTGTGTCGCCTGAACCAGCGCTTTGAAGATAATCCCAGTGAGATCAACACCTATGACTGGAGCAGTGGAGCCTCTGAAGTTCCTCCTCCTCTCCTGCGAGCATGTCCACAATGGATTGTTCAGCAGAAGAAAACACATGAAGACACCTCAGACAAAGTGCTTTCACAGCTTGGAAATGCTGTAGACATTTCACAACTCAACATCAAGCAGCGCCTAGCATATGACATTGTTCAGCAGCACTACCAGACCCAACAGACTAACAAACCACCAGCTCCCCTGCGAATGATCATTTCAGGAACTGCTGGTACAAGTCTTACCTCATCAGTGCTATAGCAGATGTCCTCAAAGAGCAATGTGTTCTAACAGGAACAACAGGAATGGCAGGTTTTAACATCCATGGCTGTACCATCCACTCTGCCTTGCAGCTCCCTGTACGAGAGCAGAGGAACAGAGAATTAGAGGGCCAGTCACTGCAGTGGCTTCAGATGCTTCTGGACGGAAAGCATTACATACTCATAGATGAAATGTCAATGCTGGGCCAAAAGAGCATGGCATGGGTTGACAGGAGGCTCCGCCAAGCAACAGGCAAGCTTGCTGAAGCATTTGGAGGATTTTCAGTCATCTTGATTGGTGATTTTGGCCAACTTCCACCTGTTGGTGACAGACCAGTCTATGCAGCTGCTCCAGGATCAGTTCTTGGTGACCAAGGCCACGCTGTTTACAAGCTGTTTGACACTTGTTGTGCTAACTGAAGTCATGAGACAAGCAGGTAACCACCCCAAAGCTGCAGCTTTTCGTGGCCTGTTGCTCAGATTGAGAAATGGCCAGTCAACAGAAGATGACTGGAGGAAGCTCCTTACAAGGTCGCCAAGCACTAGCAACCAGGCCGAGTTCAGAGATGCAATCAGACTGTTCTTTGATAAGCAAAGTGTGGCTGAATACAACTACAACAAGTTGAAGAGCCTCAACACCCCTATTGCTCGCATCTCTGCAAAACACTCAGGCAGGGGTGCAGCTTCTGCCAAGTCAGATGATGCTGGCGGGCTGGACCCGGAGATTTTCCTCAGCAAAGGAGCAAAGGTCATGCTTACATCCAACCTGTGGCAGCAAATGGGACTATGTAATGGCTCTCCTGGTACAGTTCATGATATCCTGTACGCTGCAGACAGTGGCCCACCAGAGCTGCCCATTGCTGTACTTGTGGATTTTCCACAATACACTGGGCCACCATTCATGGAAGAAATGCCCCATTCTGTCCCAGTACCACCACAGCTGTTTCAGTGGGATGCTCATGGCAGCAGATGTTCACGTCTCCAAGTCCCTCTCAGACTGCGATATGCCATGATTATCCATAAGTCACAAGGACAGACCCTGTCCAAAGTGGTCATTGACCTTGGGAAAAGTGAGAGAGCAGCTGGATGCACATTTGTTGCGGTGCCCAGGGTACTGTCCATCAATGATGTACTTTTTCAGCCAATGAGTCTTGAGAGAATTCATTCCATTGGTAAAAGGAAAGGCCTAAAGTACAGGAGAGCTGAAGAACAGGACCTGGCTACACTCGCTCAAGAAACATGGTGCAGATTCAGACCTGGGAACCCAGTGGATCAACCAAGTTTCTCAAAGCCACATGTTTCCAGCAATATACCACATACACAGAAACTTGGAACACAGCTCCTGCACACTGTTGGAACAAACATTCAGGTCATCAAACAGTTTGTACACTCAGAAAGACAATCGCTACATTGTCTACTCCACCAAGTAACATCTGTTGAACCAATACTTTATGAAGGGAAGCAGCTTCCAGAAACACATGTCATGGCACAGCTCCATCCTGTTGTACAAACCCAGTACACAGCCATACCAACCAGAGGTGATGGCAACTGCCTGTGGCATATGATTTCACAGGGACTGACAGGCACTGAAAAGTTAACAGCTGACCTGCGACTCCTAACTGTGCTGACAATGGTGGAGAATGAACAGTACTTCAGGCACCTCCTCAGCCTGGAGAATCATGATGAAACTTTTGACACCATTGTCAAAGCAGCTGCCACATGGGGAACTTGGGGTGGAAAGTTTCACCTCCATGCACTTTCCCTCGCCCTAAACAGACCGATATATGTCTATTCATCATTCCGTCTCAGAGATGGCACATTCCCATATCCATACCAAAACGGTGCTCAACTGTGCCAACTGTTTCAGGAAGGTGCTGACAACACAAGGCACCACATTATCTATGAGAAGCCAGGAAATACCCCATCCATCCGTGCAGGTCTTCTTGCATACTTTACGGCTACTCCTGGACACGTCACTGCTATCCTGCCAAACCATAAAGGAGGCCTCAGCTTTATACCAACAACAAATCTGTTCAGCCAAGCCCACACCAGGCTTCTGGTACAGCATTTTAGGTGAGCTTGTCTTCTCACACAGAAACTTACACACAGATAAAGAAAGATCTGTGCTCTTCCATCACGACGAATGTGGCTTTACAACCATCCTGGTCCACTGCTACAGGGTAAATGTAGACCACTCAGGTCCACTGCCAACATGCAAAAGCAGACCACTCAGGTTTCATTGTTACCTTTCAAAAGCAAACCACTCAGGTCTCATTGCAGGCAGATGTTGACCAATCGTTTGTCAACAAACAAACGTTACTCAGGTCTCATTACCTGTTGCAGATGCTGACCATTCCAGTCAAACTTGCCACATTCATTTGCAAAAAAAAATAATTTCCATTGATCACACCAGGCATTTATAAGTATATAGCCATTTTATTCACATTTTCTTTTGTTGTAATACACATTAAATGTATTCTAGTGATTGCCATAAGTACTAACAAAACCTGATTACTGTAATAGAATGCTTCAATGCACATACTTTATGCCTTCAAATGTTAGTTAAGTTGATGGAAATAGTTGCTGTATTTAAGCAATTTTAAGGGACAATCAATGGTACTTCACATCCCATATTTCTAACAACTTTATTTATATTTTTTTACATATTACATTACTGAATTTGATTTTTTTTCCTTGGCCTGGTGTGAATCATGTGAATTTCTTTATGTTGTGCATGCATCAAGTATTTCTGTGAATTAGCACAAGTGATGTTTGGTTTATTTTATGTTCTAGATATCCACTAAGCACTTTATATGTGCACATTATATTATCTGAGTATTAGTTTCACGAGAAATTATAACACCAGCACACTATTTCTACATGATATTGTGATAGCGGATTTCTACCGAGGGAAATGTCTACTATGTTTATTTCCAATGGACATTGGATTCCGTTTGAGATAGAGGGAAGTTTGAGATAACCGAGTTCAAAATAGCAGGGCTCTACTGTATACAACAGACCCTTGGCATAGTTTTTAAAGAATTTTGAAAAGGAAACAAAATCTAGAGTCACTTAACATTATGCACTGATGTTAACTATACTGTGGAGAATACTATTGCAGTACAGGCAGATATATGCACAGAGGATCTTATCATTAACAGGAAGCTACAGTAGTGAGTATAATCACAGAAACAGAGATTGACCTGAACAGTACATGCTCACAAAGTTTACATAACAGCTATTATTCAACATGATAATAATTTAGTGTGTGAATTTTTGTTATACAGTAGATGAGCGTCGTTCCTCACTTGTCAGGGTGTTGATAGTTAAATATTGTCATTACAGCATCATTTAATAATTAAATTGTATTAATTTTATCCAACAGATTGTGCCAAACTGTGATCCTCCATTTCTTCCATTCAGTGGTTTTGTATGTCAACAATATGAAGGAACCCCAGAAAAAAGGTAAACAATTATTTCTATTATTTCTTATTATTATACTGCATAAAACTTCCATCTCAGCTCTCATTTTAACTGAGATCTGTTCTCCTTCACTTATAGGGGCTCTTCCAAGAACACAATGGTGGTGTACATAGATCTTATTAACCGAGCGTGCGGTTCGTACAGTAAGTTATGGACCGAGTTTTTTTCGTCGCCTTATGGCCCGAGCGCGCTTCGCGCGAGGGCCATAAGGCGACGAAAAAAACGAGGATCCATAACTTACGGTACGGACCAAGCAAACGAGGTTAATAAGATATTTATTATATGGCTTTAGATCTTTAGGCAAACACAAAACACGAGTACTCGTCTCGTTCATTCAACAACATCAATTGCGATCAGGCATGAATTACACACGTTTGTTTTCACAACAAATTCAGTTAACAGCTTACAATTCTACCGATTTGAAAATCTTGAAAGAAAATAAGCGTCTGTCGAACCAACTGCCTAGATAAATACTAATTTGTTCTGAACTGAATGAAATGGCCCATAGCGTGTGTCAAACAACGACACTGCAGTGAACTTTATTCGGTGAACGACTCGAACTCGCCCTTGCTCGCTCACTAAAGATTTAAAAAAACTGCAGTCTTATCTCTTTCCAGAAGAAACTGCTTTGTAACTCAGAGTATTTTTTATTCTTTTGAATAAGTTTCTTGCACGTACAATAATGTAGAAGGCAAAATGGCACTAAAAGAAAATCATTTCATCACAAACTGCGACCAACACATCGTTGAAAGTTATATTATTCAAAACTCACCGCTTAATTTTCCTGCCTCCTCGTGGAGCGTTTAGGTATCTTCCAGCAAAATAAACGTCCTCAAATCACCACGGCGTTTTGTCCCAGTCAGTGATTTTGAAATACAGAGTTCTCGTGCATTGTGAAAAATTTATTTACAGTCTTCACAGTGCGCCATGACGAGCAAACATGTCTGCAAAACTTGATTCTTGCACGGTTTTAGTCATAACTGTTCACGGTGATTGTTCGCTTTCCACTTTCTTCCTGGCAAGTGTGCAAATTTGAACACAGAGGTGAAACAACCCTCCATACTCTGCAGCGCTTGTTGTCAATGACGGCTGAGGTTGCAAGCAATTTTTTCCTCGGATGTTTTCCTTCTTCGTAACGGTCATTTTCCAAGATTGTAAGCTTTCCCCGATCATCGTAACTTAACAGTGAGTATCCGGAACGTTTAAACTTCCCATTGCACTTCTGGGCCTTTTATGACAAACGTTTAGCAACTTTTTGAGTAATCATTTGCGATCCACATGTGCAAACTGATTTTGCGGTCCGTACAGTAAGTTATGGACCGGTATAATTGACCAATCAGAACGCGCGTAAAATCAATTTGCGGTCCGTACAGGAAAGTATGGACCGGTAAATTAACCAATCGTAGCGTGCGTAGTATCAGTGCCATATAATAAATGTACATACACAGGACATTTGTTCATTTACCTGTGGTTATATAGCAACAAGTGAAAAGTAAGCCTGCCTGCATGACTATGATACTAAACCATCTTTATACTAAATGGTGTTTACACTACTGGACAATACATGCACAAAACATGTAGTGTATGCAATAAACAACCCAGTGAGTAATTATCTCTATGTGTATGTCACTTTTCAATTCAGTTAACCATTCGTTGATTTCACTCTCAAGCTCAAAAAGCAGTTATTTATACAGTGTTATATGTTCTATTTATGTACTTTTACCCTTACTTTTCCCTTCATTGTGTGTTAACTATACTTATACATTTTATTATTTTTATTCAAAGGTGCCAAACAAGTGCAAGTCCCTTACACTGAGAAAATTAAGGAAACAGTGACATACAGTACAGTGTATATTTCCCATCACAATGAAGTGCCAAAAGGAAAACTGTTGCTATGTACACAAGGTGCTTCCCACATGAAAAGCATTCTTCGTGTACCTGGATATACTCAATCCTCTGTGCAATACTTGTCTCTTGCTGACTGGCTGGATTTTAAGATCTTTAATTGCACTTTGATCAAAGAAAAGTACTATAATTATGAAAATAATTAAGGTAATTATACTTTATACTTATGACCTTAAAACATTCTAAAAGTGCTGGCCATTTTATGTGTTGTTAATAAATATAAACCTCTGCATGTGTATGTACACTTGTAGAAATACAAATAATCTTTGTACACATAGAGTGGTAAAGTGTGATGTTATCATTTTGCAAAATTTTCAAACCTCAAAACCACATTATGCGATATACACAGCTGCTAAAAGAACGTGTGCAAAATTTCAAATCGCTAGCCCTACTGAAAGCGAAGATAGAGAAGTTTAAAGTTCGAGATAGTCTTAACTAAACTCTCTTATTTAGCGTTGGTTCCAAATGAAAGGAACCAACACCAAATAAGAGGGTTTAGTATGAAGCAGTTTGAACTTCAAAAGCCTATATCTCAGCTGCTTAATGCACTAAAGAGCCAATTTTTTCTATGTGAACATTTTTTTTAATAGGCCATTCCGAAGAATTGCGCAAAGTCCATTATTTCCGAAAAAATATTTTTATCACGTCATCACTTTACCACTCTATTGCTATTGCTCAGCGGTATCGCAGTTGAGCATGTGCTCTAGCCAATAAACAAACAGCGTGGTCTTTGGCGCAGCCAGGGCGCCTTTTTTATGTGCATGATTTTCTTGTGTACACTCCTTCAGTCCTCTTCCAGCACTACCCGAAAAATGTTACAGAAGCCATGGATATGCACTTTTTATCCCAGGATGTTCGGTATAGCAATCATTTGATTACAAGGACTGTTTGCAGAAATGGCGGGACTTCACGCAGGACGACAAACTTGGGTACCTTTTCGTTTGTGAAATTAATTTCTTTGATCCTTATATCCTATGCTGAATAAGATCCACTGCGTTTTACTTTCAGGAAACCTCCAAAACGAAAATATGTCTAATTCTTGTGTAACTAAGCATCATTTCTACGAATTGGGAAGCGACCTGAGACCTCAAGCAGCAATGTTCTCGCGATTCGGTGGAAACGCAAATTATTTCTTCTGGGTATGTATTTGACGTCTGATTGTTGTTATGCTGTTACACTAAATGACTGCAAAACGAACTACTCAGTCGAGTTTATATGCTACGGGGAACCCTTCGAAAATAATTCGTGCAACACTGGTAAGAATCCTCTTATGTTTTCTTTTCCAGGTAAAACGCTTTGTACGATATTAATCATCGGATGATGTGAATGAATATAAACAATCAGTGTTCACCTTTCTTCAAGTAAATAATTTATTTTTTTTTGCATGGTGTAAAGCCCTGGCCTAACATATGACGAGGACGATTTAAGAAGTTTTCCGCTGTTCACTCGAGAATATTAAGAGTGCACCAAAAGAAAATCTCAATTACAATTACCAGAAAAAAAGGGCCACTATATTTATTATTTGTTTTTGTTTTTTGTTGAACTGTACAAAGAGTAAACACAGGAAACAATGAAGGTCCGTAACGTTGGGAAATTTCCGTAGCCATAACTAAATTAATATCTCGTAGTTTTATCCAATTAATATTAATGCTCGAGTTAAAAACAGCGGAAAACTTCTTAATAATCGTCCTCGACACACTCAAGAACCAGTTTAAGTGCTTTCACCAATTTCTTGGCCTTCGTCTTTTCCTCGAGTTTCTTGTCCACTCTTCTGCTCCGCTCTGCACTCCTTTTCTTCTTTTTTTCTGTTTTTTTTTTTCTGCGGGCTTTTCTGCCCAAGTGCGTTCGTGCGCTTTAATGTACATAATGGAGTCACTGAAAAGGAATGTCTGTGTTAGAACTGCTGTAGTTAAGCACGTAAAAGTGAAGCTTGTTGTAAACTTACCGTGTTGTTGCACGATCACCCTCTCCATTGGCCAGATGAAATTTTAGGTGCCGTGGGAGTTTAAAGTCACGGGCCACTTGTGATTTAAGGGAAACAAATGTTTTCCACTTGAATTCCTAGAACAGAACAGATTGTATTAGCCAGACTAAGACTACTGTGTTATAGGCATAATGCAAAGCAAATATATGTCACAAAACAATAAAAGTTGCACCTGCTCTTTACGTAACAGACAATTACTCTGATAACTTTACCTTCGTCTCCTCTCCCCCCTTAAACTTGTTTATGACTCTCGTCGAGTTTACTACCACGCCTTCTTCTGTCGTGGCAACAGCTTCCTTCAGTTCAGATTCTGGAACAATAGCTTCCGTCATCCTGACAAAACAAATTTTAAACAAAACTTTTATAGTAAACAAAAGCTGCCATGTTTGATACTCGTGTATTGTAATTACTGTTGGTGTGAGAATACTCCCACCAACAGTACTTCACAAGTTTATGGCTGGCCACCAATAGTATGTCATTAATTATAGCAGAAAAGAAATAGCAATTCTATTTAAACCTACCTCAACTCTCAACTCTCCTCACGGGAACAAAAGCTTTTCTGTTGTTTTTCGTTTTCGCGGCCACGCCAAAATTTCCCACGCATTTGCCATTTGACGTGTGCACTCACGTCTCCATTGCTATCGCACCAGGCCATCAAGAGAGAGATGATCCGCTCCGTCGGTCGGGAAAAATGACACCAGCAAAAGGGAAAACCACAATGCTGCACCGCTTCTCTACACGCAAAAGGCGTACGGATCAACCGTTCACGGTTACTTCATGTCGATGTAGTTTTCCTTCAACTAACGCCTAATTATAAACTGGATAACGGTTATTCAATTTCTTCAAACAGGAACTATAGATATAGATATAATTATAAACTAGGAATAGCTCTCGCTAAGTGCCAACAAGCGCAACTCTCTGGAACAGTAACAAAATTAAAAGCAAAATGAAAAATGACTCGCTGGTCGATTCGTTTGTATTTTTCGCTTTTCAAATGTTTTTTGTTTCGTATTGCTTGTGTATTGAATGGCACGCTGGCCTGATGTTGGCACGTTGAACTTTCAACATGGCTCGCTGGCTGACTTTGAGCATGCTCGCTCGATTTAGAACACGCTGGTTCTTGACAAACAATTCGCTGAAGTGCACTAACGTAAAGCATTAGAAGAGGAATACAACAAGTCCAAGAACACAAGATTGTTTTACTGTCCTTTTGCTCACCCGAAGTAGAACAATGTCGCTACTCTGACAGGACTCTGCAAAACTCGCCACGAGGAGACTTTTGCTGGCCAAAAATGCTCCAGCCTAACACCAAAGAAGAAGCGCTACAATTGGTTAAAATCTCCGCATCTCGCGCTCCCATTGGCTCAGAAAACAAGCAGAACAAAACAACTCGTATTTTAATTGGCTAACTTGAAACAATTGCAGAAAAACATTACGTCATTCTAAGTGGTTAGACTCCATTCAAGATTTTTCCCCCTTCTCTCGTGCACGGCTCTATGATGCTGCCGCCTCGCAGCCTCGCGTCTTCGCTTGGCTGCTCGTTGCTTGTGACGACACAAGCTTTAAAATGGAATGATTTTCTTTTTTTTTTTCTTTTTCTGGGTTACAAATCTGCATGCGGTGATTGGTTCATATTATCATGTGATTTGTGATGACGTTGTGATCAAGTGACTTGGCGGGCGAGCAGTTTCGCCATTTTGAAGACAGCAAGTTGCTTGCCTTAGTTGGCTCTGTGGATTATTTTATGGACCGCTCATCTTACTTACAAACGCATACGCTGGCTGCGGTAGACCCATACTAAATTTCATTGAGCGGTTTTGGCTTGGGTCGGTCCGTTCAGTCTCAAAACCCATATTGAAAGCCATGAAAGCAAATGCAATGAACTTATCAATGAACTGCATAACTATGCACAACTGTACAGAAATGTACGAAGAATCTGATATCCAGAACCTTGAGAACTTGAAGGAACAAGCTGAACGAAGGCGCTTGAGATACAAAGACGAGAACCTGGTGTAAAGACGGCGATTCTTGACAAGCGCTTGATAGCGGATTATATGGAACTGTTTAGTATGAGGGTGAACTTGAAGGTACTTTGTATTCTTTTACTTTGTATTATTCTTGCTGATACAAGTAAAGTGTCAGAAAATCTGACTTTTGTTTGGGATCAAAATTTCACTCTGCTGTGCATTTATGTTCTTGTTGCGACATTTTGGCTCGGTGCCATGAAGGTCAAACAATCAGTGGAACAGATGGCGTTATTATTTGAAAATTGGGAAATGGCTGAGGAAAAAGTGACCGTTGGTAGATCTCGCTTCGCTCAGTTTTATTGTATTCCCACAAATGTTTATGTGAAAGAAAACTGAAGTCCTCCAAGACGAAGTCGTGAGCCAAGCTACGTACCATTGAATTATCTTTCACGCATTTTGAACAAGAGTAGAAAAAGCAGGCGACTAATACAAGAATACATTTCAAGGAATGTCCCAAAGTGGTCAAAAGTTTATGATTATACCCGAGCTTACGTACTTCACAATGCTAATGCGTTCCGTGAACGTGCGTGTAAACAACATGGAAACAATAAAAAGCCACAGATGGAAATGGAAAGAGAAAATTAGGATCAATAAACCATTGCTGCGAGAAAGCTAGAAGCTCAAAAAGAAGATTGCCAAAAGTAACCGAGGTGCTAAGATACGTTTGTATTTTAAAATGTGTTAAAAAACAGGCATTGCAAGATCAGACATATTCAGAGATCAAAATCACAGAACCAAGTACAATGGGTTTTCTCTGTCAAGGGATATAGAAAAAAATTCCAGTCCTTCAGTTGTTGATCCAAACAAAACGATCATCGGTTGGCTTTCTGGATGCACGGAAGCCATACTTTAAGAGCGATTTTGGCTTGCAATGTTTTTAAGCGTCGGAAGACTTGAAAACAGCCGTACACAAATGCTTGATGTGTTACCAGCGGGACCCCCGTAAAGTACGAAGGGTTGTGTTTTGCAAATGCTCGATTATAGATACCGCTTCAACCAATGTATCTGTGTCCTGAGCAATATTTGTGTGAAAGAACATCGAATAAGTAGAAGACGTGTCGAAACTTGATAGAACTTGAACTTTTCCCTGCAGGCAGAGCGTCTCCCTTTGTCGGAAACTCTGCGGCTTTGTGTAACGCGCGGCGTATACGAACAGTTGGCGTTTAACTTCGTTTTGCATGCAGTAAAGGTTCTTTGTTTATTGTCTGAGGATATTGAATTACTAATAGGTTTGAGGCAAATATCACGCGAGATTAAGATACAAGATCTGTCAATGAAATGTCACGAGCATAATATCATAGAACGGGGAATCCCGAATCATCAGCTACTTAGCTTTCACTCACGCCGCTTTAATAAAAGCAGGAAAGACCGGCAGGCGATTACATCGAGAATATTTGTCACTGAATACCTCGAAGTCTTCAAAAGCTCAAGGTTGATATCCGACTATCCGAGCCGTAATGTTCGCTCCACAAGCCTGTGATGCACGCCTTTGTTGTCACGGTATTCAAACGTCTGCAGCTTCCGATAGAGATTAATTTCGTATCGACCCAGAATTTTGCGTTAAAGCTTAATGCATAGCAGTCTTGAACATATTAGTGATCAGACTTGTACATGTAGGATGCGTAACGTCTGAGATGGCTTTTTCATACGAAGTAATTTATCATGGGAAGTGTCATGTTTTAATTTGCTACAGCTACTTGAACATGATGCACACGCTGGGAAGATGAGATAAGGCTATTATGCTGTCTTACAGCTACTTAAGATGGCGGGTATTCCCCAGTCAATCCCATTACAAAATGACAACACAGTTCCTCCACAAAACATGTCAGCTTGAAAATTCACTCAACAAGGTTGCCAGGTTGTATAGCAAGCGTCACACAAGTACTGTCACATGCATCGGAAAGCAATAAAAACTGGGTTGTTGCAAACGAAGAACATTCCTACGGGGCCTTCGATAATTGTTTTCTCTCAATTATTATAATACACTTTTTCGTGAATATCTGTTTGACCGAAATTAGAAGAAAAGAGGGCAAGAAAAATAAAGGGAGCTCTTGGATCTGTCATGTGCAAAAACTGACTCGGCTACAATATCTTTTGCATATAAACGCACGACAAAAGTTCCTCTCCTGGGACCCCGCGTGTCTATTCATTGTACTAATGACGTCACAAGCGCACTGGCCACGGGCCTGTCTTGTTGGCAATAAAACCGATTACATGGGCGTGGGATTATCTGCGAATATCGTATTTCTAGTAAAATATATACTTATCAGGAGGTGGACCATTCTGACTTACTGAATTAATGCAATATTATTTATTATCAATTTGGTTGTACAGCCAAAGTACAATTACATAATCCCACAAAAGATGATATTATTTTACAACCTTGGTTTTTGGCTTTCTTCTTCTCTTTGCTGCAGTGGTTGGTTGTGTGTTGGTTTTCTTAGAGCCATTGCTAGGTACAGAGCCAGAGTCTGAGTTGTTGCTTGCTTGTGGATTGGTATCATGTGGCTGTTGAACACCTGTACAGCTTCTCTTTTTTTTCTCATCAGTTCCTGTTTCCCTGCAGCCCAAAATGCATTGTGCTTTTGGTAGCTTCTCTTTTTCCGTTCTCTCTTGCATAAGTGTGTCACTCGATGCTCTGCTTGAAGAATAGCAGCTGGACTGTCCCAGTTGTTGGACTTTCTGAGGACGATGCTTCTTGCTGTGTCATTAGAGAGCTTTAGATCCGACTCCCAGTACGACTACGAGTACGAGTTTTCTACTTTGTGTGTAATGCGCATGCGTTCTGCCCGCGACAATGTCACGCAAGCTGTAAACTCGTAGCCAGCCACTTGCAGTACGACGAGATTGTTGACAGAAGTTGTCCTCGGGCTACGAGATTTTGTAAGGTAAGTTTTCTCGCCTAAAACATCTATTTCGCTTTTTAGACAAGTAGAGTTGAAAGTGGTCAGTCACGATTGTGTTTAGATAAAATGGACTGTCAGAATTACCGGCTTCACGAACGCGAACGAGATGTTTTTCTCTGGCCTATTCTTAACTTCTAACTAGCTTTGTTTCGCATCTTTTGCTCATGGAAACCATTGATAAAAATTGCCGGTAGACTTGCTTGAGTTAGTGGCTTTAAGTTGTTTTCGAAAAGAAATCTGGTTGCTTTCTCGGTGACCAGAACTTTGACTTAATTGACCGTCGAAGTATTTACAGTGGGGTTTTAAAAATACTCGTATGGATACATGTCAATGTAAAGGGTGTGATTATTACTTTCCGTTTATTGATTTTACAAGCCTGGTGGAGGAATATATATATGGATGTTAAACTTTTGCAGTACTCATGAAAGTGAGCGGAACTCAGATAAACACTCTGAGCCCTACATCCTAATAGGTGCAAAATTTAAGTTTTTAGCTCTCACATCTATCTTAAAACACCTCTAGTAGACACTTACCTTAGCCATTTTGCAAACCTTCTTTGAAACTGAGCAGGTGTAATGGGCCAGTCGTACAGTGTATTACACTTCATATTATTATTATTCCATGTTGATTGTTACTGGATTTTGTGGAAGTAAATACCCATTAAACTAAACTGCTAGTCATTTCCTAGTCTAACTGCCAGAAACTATTATGAGCCACCTTAAGCACTTACTATGGCAACTCGTTTTATCAACCTGCAGCATGACCACCAAACGGCAATTGTTTATATGGAAAAAAAGCCAAATTACATTGCTGCTGCGAGAAGTCCTGTCAGAGGAGCCCTACAGGTATGCTGTAGGGTCAACAGCACGTGGGGCTGTCTGGTCAGCCATTGCTGACCATCTTTGTGAACAAGGCCTAAAAGTGACTCGAAGGACAGTGAGAGAGAAGTTCGACAAGCTGTTTAAGGCTTTCAAGGAGCGATAGAAGGAAGAGAGGGTGGCAAGCGGAGTGGAAGTTGAGTATGATGAGGATCATCAAGCCTTGACTGAAATTAACGACAGAATAGCTGAGTGGGTGGAGGTACGCCAAGAAAAAGAGAAGAAAGAGAAGGGCGAAGCAGAGGAGATGAGAAGAAGGGCCACAGAAAGACTGAGTGAAACAATCAGAAGAAGGAATGTGGGAAATGACTCAGAGGAGGAGCAGGACGTGTCTCCCAATAAGAGGAAAAGAAGCCATCACAGCCTGGTGGAAGTGATGCACGAAAGTGTGTCAAATAAGAAAGCAGACCAGGAAGAGCAGAGGGAGTTACGAAAGAGGGAGCTTGACATAAGAGCAGCTGAAGTCCAACAGGAGCAGCAGTTTCAGGCCATGCTGCTGCAACAACAGCAGCAGGGCTTCCAACAACAACAGGCCATGAACATGGCAATGCTAAACACCATTAATGAGCTGTTGAAGCATATTCAAAAATAAGATAAGCTGTTAAATATTTTAACCCTTTCACTCCCAAGTGTGACAAACTTCAATTTCAGTTTCTCACTAGATGCAATTATTCATACATAAGGAGACCTTGGCTTTTGATACCTTGCTCAGATGATATAGCTGATTAAACTATCCATCTCTACATCATTTATACACTTTCTTCCTAAACGGTTGGGATAATCTGTGTTTTGAGCTTGGGAGTAAAAGGGTTAAATGATAGCCTACTTGATCTGCAAGAATTTCATATTTCATATTTCATATTTTAACAATCTATGACATTCATTAAATACAGCCTGACATTGGCATTCAATATTATATTATATTATTTTATATTCAAACTGAATTCATGCAATGATTGATACAGGCATGTTTTTAAATCAAGCCTGCTTTATTTGATTGTTTTAATTTGCAGCCTTGGTTGTTTTTGCAGGCTATCAACTTTATATTGGACATTATATATTTAAATGGAATACATTTTGAAAGAGCTGACATATTTGTATGTCAATCTACAGCACAATTTATTTTGAGATGCACATTAAAATATTTTTGAACTTCGAGATAGTATTACATATACAGGGATCCATGTTATAAAAAAACTGACAAAACGTTCCAAAGTTCAAGCATTTACTGTAAATTTTGTTGCTGAATAAATTAATGCACACAAAATTTACAACTTAACTCCTCAAATGGAAGAGGTATGGATAATTTGTAAAAATCTACAATCTCATTGAGATACACCATTAATTAAATAGCTGCTGTGCAAATTGAGCTTTTCAATGATCATGTCTCATAAAAAACAACAAAGTATAATCATTCTGATGTGTAAACAGCAACAACAAAAAGAACAGTCAACCTGCATATTCATGTAGTGATCAGCAATTTATTAAGTTATTGTGTTTATTATGTTTACCGGTAAGTTTGAAAGAGTTCAAGACAACATGATACCACTGTATTTCATTTAGATCTGGAAATATTCTTGAATTGTTGGTGGCTGCACATTGAAATAGGAGGCTGTAGAGGACCCATACAAACAAGTAAGGGCATTTTGCAAGAGTCCACAGATAGAGTACATGGTACCAACAGGGCTTAGGCCAACTTTCAGATTCTTTTTATAATCTAGAAATGCAAAATAGGAGGCAATGTCCCCAAAAATCCACTCTACTGCAGTCCTCACACTACTCATAGAGGAGTTAAAAGCCTCTTCATCAGCAGTGAGGTGGCCTCCCTTGTATGGGCCCTGGAGGTGTGCCCGTAGGGGATAGGCAGGATCTCCATAAATGCACAAGAGCTGCCCTGCTTGGCTATGGGACAACTGCTGTAGTTGCCCCAGGAGACCAGACATCCTCAACATGGCTGCATCATGCCGTTTTCCCTCTGTCAAAGAAATAATATTGACTAAAATGAAAGATAATAAAGCAAACGTCTGTCTGGTAAGATTTTGCACATTACATTAAAGCAAGCCAAATTGCAATGTTTACATTTCTTCCTAGTGTTCCAATAATAATACTGTATTTTGTTTATGAGTGCCCTAAGTGTTTATTAAAAACTCAGCCCTACTGACCCAGTATTTAATTGAGCCCAGTACGTGTTACTTCAGGGCCCAGCATCTAAATTGAGAAAATACACAGTAGTTTGTTTTTTATATAATTATTATAAAGTAAGTTCATATTTTATTAATTGTGACATGTAAATCAGTTTCTAACTGGTCAATCAATAATGGTCATATGTGTGGATTTCCTTGGATACTTTTGACAATAAGATTTTTTTTTTTTTTTTTGTGGTACGTACATACAAAACATACTCCTGCGATTTAGAGAAACTTACCCACTGGACCAAAAAGGTTTGCAATCATGCCATTGGGGGCTACGACAGACTGGAATTTGACGGCATGCACCCTCTTGTGCCAATTGTACATCACCCGCTGGTGCTCACCAGGACGGCAGATTGGTCTGACCGTGCCATCCACAAACCCCCAACAGTTATCTAGCGCAGCACCCTTCGCATGCACTGCTCTGGCATATTCCTCCAGCCGCTGAGGCTGCAACCAGGGCTGGTACAGATTCTGAAGAAGATGACCCGTGTTTCTGTTGATGTGGTCCATAACTTCAGCCAAGATCAAGCTCATTTCTGGCACTGAACGTCCAAATCTTTGGATCATATCGCTCAGCCGGCACGGATATGCGAACCGTCTGAGCAACAACAGCAGGCCTTCTTGACCAGAAGCGACAGTTCCATTGCTGCAGGTGAACTGCTCTGGAATTCTGAGGGCTTCAATGAGGAGGGCAAGCTCTGAACGTCCAAATCTAAACTCCGACTTGAACTCGGCATCGGAAATGTCATCCAAATTATAGTCGATGCGATTGTATTCCCAGTACGGATAGCGAGGATTTTTCCGGTCCACATCGTGAAAAATCGTAAATAACTCCTCCTCTTCCAAAACATCGTCCATAAAAAGCATGATCGATGCAGAAAGTATATTTCTCTTCGAAAACATTGCAAATTTCGAGGACTCTAGCGCAGCAAAAGCTAAAACTTGTAGTCGCTGTCGTAACTAAAGTTACAAATTACGACAGCGACTACGAATACGACGAGGCTGGGTGCCAGTCTCCGCGCGGCCAAAACTCGGACTCGGACTCGCAGTGGGATCTAAAGCTCTATTATTCTTCTCAACACCTGTATGGAAAAAGAAAAATAGAACATTGTTTTATATTTTAGGTTCAGATTAGCATCTCATGTTGATGGCTGGCATGCATGTGAGTGTTGATGTTGAATGCCAAGGAAAACAATAGTCAACTAGCAGTGATGCCTTGGGTTTTATGTATGAACAATAACAGTAAGTAATTTAACAATAAAACAATTATTTTTTAAGTACCTTGTCCACTGAACTGCTTCACATTCTTAAACTTTTCCATTGCACCCTGAATATGGTATGCAGTAGCATGCATATATGGAGTTACATTCTTGTTTGCATAGCCTTTTCGAATGGTGGCCAATGTCAGGAAATCTGCAATCCAGTGACGTATCTGAAAAATGGGAAATGATCAGTTTAGACTGATTTCTTCTTGGATGCTAAGATACCTTGTACAATCTAATGCATTGGGATTAAGTGTTAATTTACCCTTGATCCACAGTCAATTTCCTGATCAGGATTCAGGGATGAAATTCCTGTGAAACAGATGTCAGCAAAGTCCTGCAAGAAAGCAAAACAAATATAAAAAGTATAAAGTTAGGATTACATGTTCAGTGCAATTTCCCCCTCTGTTATAAGGGGAATTGTCATTAGCTAACCTTCCACAATTGGATGACTGTCCTGGCAGTCTCAGGATGGATTGCATCATTTTCTGACTCCAGCTTGCCTGGAAGAACCCGAAGCAACTTCTTTTTTTCATCCCCCATCAGGAAGGTCCAATCCATGTTACCACACCCCTTCCCATCCCCATCCTTCTTTTCCCACACACTGAAGGTTACACCACAGCTGCAGATAGCTTGTGTGAGCTTCCTCAAGTGAACCCCCTTTGGCTGCCCTTTCTTGACGAAATCATCTTTGTCATCCCACTCCATTGCATCCTCTATGAGGTTGGCAAGCAAAACGTCAGTAATCCTCAGGAGAAGGTGCAGCTCATCAAGGATTATGTGGTCAGGAGGGATGTTCATTAAGGGGGTTTCAACACAGGCATACTCTCGGTTTTTGGCACGTTCTTTGACTTCAGCCAAAGTAAGTACCATGGGGGCTTTGTTGTACGTGTCCACTGACTTCGACATATCCCATCTGTGCAGGCAATATTGATGTTGCATGATATTAAAAGATAATATGTTCTTACACAGTAGATTTCTTTATTTTCCTTTTGCAGGGAGTGAATTTGGCAGAGGCATTCTGCTTAATTCTCTTCTGTTTTTGCACTGACATTTTATTTAGTAGGTTCATTTTTTATATATGCATACTTTCAACAAAGCAACAACTACACATTTATAGTCTACTAGGCAAGTATGATAAATACCTGTTGGTCTTGTGGATTTTGCACCATAAACAAGCATGGTTTGAATTTGCAGCTGACCTCCCACTCACAATTAACAGGAACTGCAAGAAAAAGTAATTGCATTTATTTGACTCTTGAAAATGGACAAATTTATATGAAAAAGACTGCCCTCACATAATATGTTTGTTCACTATTTGATAAAAATAAAACTAAAATCATCATAATAGTGTTGTATATGCACACAGTACAATTTTTAACTCAAAACAACATATTATCTTGTAATCACCACCAAGAAACATCTCCACTGGTACAATATGTCCTGGGTAGATTTCGACCTGTCCATCTGCAACTAAACGGTTGATCTCATCCCAGCAGTCTTTGAAGTTTGTTTTCAGGGCCCCATAACATTCAGATCCGCTCATTACTGCAATGGTGTTTGTTCCTGAAATACAGTAGAAGGTAAAAACAGTGGAAGATTAAAAATCTATTTCTAACAGACATCACAAAAATGTGGAACACCAAACAATATTAGGAGGTATGTATGAGGTGGATGAAGTAAACTTAATCATACTTCTTGCAGACAATGCATCCTCAGTTTCGTTGAGGAGTCAAAAACTGAGAATAACAGCTTGTTAGCCTTGTCATTCTTGCCCCATCTCCACTTATTTTCACTTTAGCAGTGGTGCCTTTTGGAAGTTTCCCCTCTTCTGCCTAAGCGGTGCAATAAAACCAAAGGCTACATCGTGTTACAAAATCTGGTATGAACATACACAACATTTCAAAATCATATATATTGTTTTTTTTTGTAGAGCTGAAAGATACTCTTTTGTACTTTTACAGTTAACATGTACAACTGTAATGAATCGAGGTTTGGGCTGATTCACTGAAGATCTACTTGTTATCCCATGATACTCTCTGCAATAAATAAGAAACAAACATACCTCCAGCATCAATGGATGTCATAAAATCACTGAAGAACTTGAAAGTTTACTACCATCTGGTCCAGAAATTCATCTGCAGTAATAGTGAAAAAATCCCCATTCGCAAAAGCAGGTTTCCAGATTTCTGCATTTCTTCTCATATGACTGAGAATTCCACATTCATCCAGTCCACTTTCAACTTGTACCAGCTGGGGAAGATATTTCCATAGCTGATCTTTGATACAAATTGACCTATATAAAAGGACAGCACAATGAGTATTAATAATACCTGAATTGACTTGTGTGTTGAATAAGGGAAGGAGCCTGAATAAAACTACTAAACTTCAAGAATAAAAAAATATGAGTTACTGTGATGATAAAATGTTCTTACTGGATAATGGGTTGTATTCCAGCAATAGTCTCCCTTTGTGGAATGCCTGAATAGCCTACTGATTACAAAACGTCAAGCACCTCATCACATGTCAGTGCAGCCCTCACTTCCTCATCTGTAGTTGCACGTGACAACTGAAACACAAAATTAATAATTGTCGTGGAAATTGAACATATATAAATGTGATTTGCTTTTTCTGTTTTAAAGTACAATAAATAGATCTTATTAACCGAGTGCACGGTCCGTACAGTAAGTTATGGAACGAGTTTTTTTCGTCGCCTTATGGCCATAAGGCGACGAAAAAAACGAGGATCCATAACTTACGGTACAGACCAAGCAAACGAGGTTAATAAGATATTTATTATATGGCTTTAGATCTTTCGACAAACACAAAACAAGACCCCAACGAGTACTCATCTCGTTCATTCAACAACATCAATCGCGATCAGGCATGAATTACACACGTTTGTTTTCACAAAAAATTCAGTTAACAGCTTACAATTCTACCGATTTGAAAATCTTGAAAGAAAATAAGCGTCTGTCGCATCAACTGCCTAGATAAATACTAATTTGTTCTGAGCTGAATGAAATGGCCCATAGCGTGTGTCAAACAACGACACTGCAGTGAACTTTATTCGGTGAACGACTCGAACTCGCCCTTGCTCGCTCCGTAAAGATTTAAAAAAACTGCAGTCTTATCTCTTTCCAGAAGAAACTGCTTTGTAACTCAGAGTATTTTTTTATTCTTTTGAATAAGTTTCTTACACGTACAATAATGTAGAAGGCAAAATGGCACTAAAAGAAAATCATTTCATCACAAACTGCGACCGACACATCGTTGAAAGTTATATTATTCAAAACTCAACACTTAATTTTCCTGCCTCCTCGTGGAGCGTTTAGGTTTCTTCCAGCAAAATAAACGTCCTCAAATCACCACGGCGTTTTTGTCCCAGTCAGTGATTTCGAAATACAGAGTGCATTGCGAAAAAATTATTTACAGTCTTCACAGTGCACCATGACGAGCAAACATGTCTGCAAAACTTGATTCTTGCACGGTTTTAGTCATAACTGTTCACGGTGATTGTTCGCTTTCCACTTTCTTCCTGGCAAGTGTGCAAATTTTAACACAGAGGTGAAACAACCCTCCATACTCTGCAGCGCTTGTTGTCAGTGACGGCTGAGGCCGCAAGCAATTTTTTCCTCGGTTGTTTTCCTTCTTTGTAACGGTCATTTTCCAAGATTGTAAGCTTTCCCTGATCATCATAACTTAACAGTGAGTACCCGGAACGTTTAAACTTCCCATTGCACTTCTGGGCCTTTTATGACAAACGTTAGCAACTTTTCGAGTAATAATTTGCGATCCAAATGTGCAAACTAATTTTGCGGTCCGTACAGTAAGTTATGGACCGGTAAAATTGACCAATCAGAACGTGCGTAAAATCAATTTGCAGTCCGTATAGGAAAGTATGGACCGGTAAATTAACCAATCGTAGCGTGCGTAGTATCAGTGCCATATAATAATTATCTTTTACATTGGGTCTACAGAATTGGTGCAGATTTGTAGGTTATTGAAACCATCACTTACTCTTTCAGCAGCTGTCCTAAGCAAGGGGTCTTTGTTTTCTGATGGGGAAAGTGGTGCACCAACCAGATAGGATGCTATTTCTGGTGCCATAAAGTTGGGTGCTGGCCCACCTTGCAGAATTGACATCCCCATGGTTACTCCACATGTTTTGAAGTCGCCTGCATTCAGTGCCACTGTAGAGTTGACAGGTTTTCCATCCTTAAAAAATTTTTGCTCTTCAATCATCAACAATTCTGTGAATAAAATCATTAAAATGCAAGCAACCGTGAATGTTATTTAGCGGGAAACAATCACATCCATCAATGGGGATTGCATGTTTTCGAACACTACATATGAAATTTGAAACAGAATAAGTTAAATCAAAACTATGCTCTAGCAGGGCTAGTATTATAACTTTTTCTGTGAGCGAAAATATGAAAGTTTATACTTCCTATATATATATACATATATATATATATATATATATATATATATATATATATATATATATATATATATATATATATATATATAATCATACCATACCACAAGGATTAAGATGAATGAGGTTAGAATAGTCTTCACCATTTGCATGATGCAATGAGTGTAAGATGCCCATAATAGGACATTTGCATGGGGCCCTATGGACTACAACTATCAGAATGGACTTCGCTGCAGTCTGTGTAATTATGTACAATTGCATCTTGCATGAGTGATTCTTCACAAAAGAAATAAATACTTAATGCATTTTACCTAAAAAAAGCTCCCTCCTTGGACCTCATCATCTATAGCTTGCTCCCCAGAGAAAACAACTTTAAGTGTTGACTTAGGTTGGATCTTGGTTGTCATCGCTGATTTGAAATCTTGCCAGATAAACTTTCTTCTAACAGTTAGGCGTTTTGTATCTGTTGATAACAGTTGGGCTGACAAGGTTGCTATTTGCTCTATAAGGGCTTCCTTCCGCTGCTGGAGAGTTAACTCATTTGTTGTTGCATTTTCAGCAGTACAACTTGTAACATTGGAACAGCTGCACCGTCACATGATTGTTCACTGGTATCCAACAACCACGTTGAGCAGTTATCAGCATGTTCCTCAATTTCTTCAACAGGATATAGTGAACAGCATATTGGACAGCTCACCAGTCTTTCTGCCTCCACTTTTTTATTTTGCACAACTGATGATGCCAATTGGGTGTCTGCATGTGTTGCCAATGATGTCCTGCTTTCATCTTTTTTCCATTAGTGCGTGCAGAGAAATAATCATTTGCATTTCTTTATATGTATTTGCAGCAAACAATTTAAAATTGCAGCAAGGTAATTAAGGAATCTAGCTGCAACAAACATTTAAATTTGCAGTTGAATATGTTTTAATTTGCAGTAAAGATTTTCAATTTGCAGTAATACGTTCTAATTTGCAGTAAGATATTTTAATTTGTAGTAATATTTTAATTTGCAATAATGATGTATATTTGCAGGCATGACCCTTGTGGGCCACCATACTTTTGTGCATGTCACTCGCAGCTCCAGATACTTTGTCCAAATTTCTTCTAGCTTTTCAGACATTTCCGACTGTTCCTTTTTCATTTCCTCTGCTTTGTGTAATCTCCATTCCTCATGAAGTTGCTTGTCCAGTTCTTCTTGCAAATGCTGGAACTTGGCAACCTCACAAAACTCCTTCGTTTTCTTGTTCCAGAATTTCCTTCTTTCTTTCTCTTTTCCAGACACGGACATAATCTCCTTCTCTGAACAGGTATACGCACCTTTCCTCGCTGGTATAGATGCATATTGAGCAGCGGGAGTCGGCTTAGCACCCACAAATGAAATCAGAGTACCTTGTACCTTGTACTTTTTACCTTCGGCGCTCCTTGGAATTTTTGTGCGGGGCTCCACGTTGCTTGCTCCTTCTGCTGCTGCATCGTTCTTCCTTTTCCGTTTCCTTTCAGCATTGCCATCTTCACTCGTGACAACTTCAGAACTCTTTCGAAGTATCACAGCCGACTTAGTGACGTTGAGGGCTTGCTGTAGCCTGAACTTTTCCTTTTGAACACTACTCACTGGTGTTCCCCCAGAGTTAATGAATTTGAAATGTTCTGGTACTAGCTCTTGTACGTCCTCCATGATTTGACTTCTGAATTCAGACAGTGTCATTGTCACCATATCCTCCACAAAAATGATGGCTAAAGTT
Organism: Plumapathes pennacea; assembly: GCA_964036295.1. Classification (NCBI taxonomy): domain Eukaryota; kingdom Metazoa; phylum Cnidaria; class Anthozoa; order Antipatharia; family Myriopathidae; genus Plumapathes; species Plumapathes pennacea. The sequence continues at coordinate 22,627,406 of OZ038463.1, read as the reverse complement.
CACTTGCTGATTCAAGTTTCAGTTGCACAAGCTCCATCGAAATGCATAAAAAATTTGGTTGAACAGAACAAGAGAAACAAAACAAAAAAAGCGATATCTTACCACAAATTCTCTTGATAGTCTCGTCAGAAAAGCACTTCGTTGTAAGCCACGAGCGGATCTCTGCAGTCTTAAAGGCTAGGTTGAAGGTTGCTGAATCTGCCATCCTGATTGTGTGCAAGAACGTGATGCGATTGAAGAGAATGAAACTGGACAAAACTATGCTTTACATATGCTGTCAACATCCCATCAGATAATTGACCATTAGTCAAATTGTCCAATGAGAAGAAAAATAGATAACAAAGTGCATTTCTAATTGGACAACCCAAAAATTAAGTAAATATGTCTCATCGAAGTGACTGTATGTAGAAGACACGTGAAAGCCATGAGCCTGAGGTACATAGAGGGGGGAGGGTAAGAAAGTGTGCGTATTTCTCAAGTTTGCATTAATAGAGGATTTGATAGCATCACTTAGGATTTGGCTTTAGTAGTGTGTTGTTTTTCTCCTAAAAAGTGTCCCTGTTTTGTGTGTGTGCATGCGTTCTAGCCCAGCCTAAAAACGGAGTTTTGAAGTAAGCATAAAGCGACCGGCCGACATCTTTGCTTCTTGATCACACTTTCATCATGTGAAAATGTTTCGTAATAGGTTAAAAACTACAAAACACAATAGAAAAATGAAAGTGTCCCCAACAGTGACACGATTACCAGGTGTCAATGCAAATATAGGGCAGGACTTAAGTCACTAAGGACGCAGTCTCCTCGATCCATGAGACAAGATGGTTTTCCAGTGCACTATGTGTAATAGTGCCCTGGCTACCTTCGCCATTCTCCTAAACCACTATCAACGTGTTCATGGTCAAGATTCTAACTTTAACGTAGTATGTGGCGTGAACGGGTGCAGATGTACCTACAAGAATTTTTACGGATACCGGAGTCACTTACAAAGGCATCACGCCAGGTTTTGGGAAAATGCACCTCATATGAGGCAGTTTACCGACGATGAACCACCACTGCGGCAAGAAGATAATCTGGAAATCCATGAAGATCCGGCCGCCAACAATTTACCCCCTATGGATCGTCTAGAAGAAGAAATCCGCATTCGCGGGAACAACTCTCTTGATAACAATCGACACGACAATGCGTTGTATTTGCTGCGGGTAAAAGAGGATAACAGTTTAACTGAAAAAGCTTTGGCTGACATTATGAACAATACCACCACGCTCGTCCGTAATGCTGTCCAGACGGTTTGCGACATTGTAGTCAAGAAATTAAGAAATGTGACAGGTGAAGATTACTCGGATCAAGTAGGATGGGAAGTGCTTTCAGAAGAAAATGCTTCGATTACCAATCCCTTTCAAGACATGGAGACCGTTACGCAACAAAAGCATACCTTTCAGGAGCTGTTTGGCCTTGTCGTAAGAATCAATAATAGAGCAACGTCGGAATTTAAGTAGAGTACATTGTACAATTGAGCCAAATAGAGGATGAATATATTTGTTTTACAATTCGTCCCTGTTGTGCAGCATCGTCTTCATGTTCTTATTATGTTACATTAAACAGCGTGTGTTGGAGTAAAAGTCACCGGAAATCCTCCAGTGCACACGCGCATGCGGCGTTGCAATAATACTGAAGTGGACTGGGCAGAGGTTGAAACAAAATATTGTAGTGACGCGGTGATGAAGTAAAACAAAAATCACAGCGATTTGTACTAAAATATGCGTACTAAATCTACTCTTATTTTATTCTTATTTTACAGGAACCTGTGAGGCGTGTTCTTGGGCATTTCCACGGACACAGGCGAAAAGGAAGCAAGAGAAGGAGAGTGCAACTCCCAGATGAGGTTGTTGACGTTCCTTTTCTCTCCAGTCTTCAACAGCTGTTGAATGAACCATCTATTCTGGAGCAGGTAATAGCTACACACACGTACAATGATATGTGTATGGTGCGTGTCCGTGCACTATAAAACATTGGAGTGTTATTATTTCTGTTAGTAAAAAATTAATATTCGATCTTCTCAAATGTACGCGATCGGCCTTCGTTTCAGATTGAGAATCCCCATCGCCGATAGGATGAGATAATTGCAGACTCTTGTGATGGTCATGTCTTCTCCCAGCATCCGCTCTTCTCAAGAAATCCTCAAGCATTGCAAATCATGCTATATTATGATGAGGTAGAGGTAGTGAACCCGCTGGGCAGCAAGACATCCAAGCATAAATTTGGTGAGGTGTTCTAGCTATTATTAAATTTATTATTTTTTATGCTTTTGTAAATTCTAAACTACACTAGTGTTGTCATCAGGATGCCTTTTCTATAGCTGCAATATTTGTTGTTTGTTTTATTTTTGAAACAGGTGTATTTTATTACACACTGGCGAACATTGCTCCAACGCACCGTTCTCAACTGAAATGTATGCAACTTGTGTCCATTGCAAAACATCCCGTCATAAAAATTTTTATGGGACCAACGCTATCCTTGCATCATTTATGAATGACTTGGCACAGTTAGAACAGGTTATTGTGGTTTTAATGTTGCATGATGAGATGGCAATATTTTGTTGAACAAAAGATAGGAACAAACGAAATAGAATATGAAATATTGTAACAAAATCTGTAAGAGTTTCCATGTTCTTTTCTCAAAATACAGCATAACTATACTACCATACATAATTATATTGCATGTGATACAAATATTTATGCATCTTCAAGATACATCTGTACATGCAACATCGAATTAACATATGGCAATTTTGTACATAAAACTTAAAGTTTAAGATATATTTGTATGTTTTTTTACTTGACAGGATGAAGGATGTCAGTTTACTATAAATGGAGAGAGAAGGTCATTTTGTGGTACTCTGGCTTTTATTTCTGGAGACAACTTAGGATCCCAAAAAATTGGAGGGTTCAAAATTGGTAGTGCTGCTGCCTTTAAGTGTAGAGAATGCATGTGGTGGAGAGAACGTGGACATCTGGAATGATATGGTACATGCCTTGGGTGAGGAAGTCCGTCCCGTTGTTGTGGGAAGTTCTGTTCACAACCAGCGTATTGAACGGCACAACAGGGCTGCTAACGAACAGGTGCTGCGCACCTTTAGGACGAATTTTACGACCTTGAAAGGGAAGGAGTTCTTGATCCTTCAAATGATACCGACATGTTCTGCCTTCACTACATCTATCTGCCAAGGCTCAACAGAAGCATATCGGAGTTTATAAATGCCCACAATAATCATGGCATCTCCACTTAAGGGTACAACACCCCAGCACAGATCTTTTGGGTAAACCTCCGCCTGACAGCTTTTGGGAGTGGACATGCCCAGGAGGATGCTCATCGGGGAGTAAACGTTGAGGATTTGCTATCCCAACCCGTTACACGAGGAGGCTGTTATCCAATTACAGCGTGCCATTGACCCCCTAGGACCCGAGAGTGGTAAAGTCCTCTACAGGGCCCGGTTGTTCAAAGCGCGGATAAGTCTTATCCAGCGGATAAGTCGCCTATCCAGCGGATAAAATCTATCCGCTGGATAAGTTCGGTTGTTCAAAGGTTGGATAGCGCTATCCAGTCGCTATCCAGTGGATAAATTTATCCGGATGAGATAGGTTGTATAACTTTTTATCCACCGAATAAATTCACGTAGAAAAACATGGCGGCTCGCAGACTTCATTTGTTGGACATTAATTTAGAAGATTTAAATCCGCCCAGGAGAGCACAAACTTATCATCGAGAGCTAGAGCCATTTGCCACGTACACGGACTCAGAGCTCCGAGCGAGATACCGTTTTGGACGAGCCGGAATTGATTACATCGTTGATTTGGTGGCGGATGACATTTCTCCAGAAACTGCAAGAAGCCACTCGTTGTCTGCAACTATCCAAGTGCTAGTCACTTTAAGGTTCTTGGCCTCCGGTAGCTTCCTGCAAGTTATCGGGGACACTTTTTTATCGTACGACAAGTCGACTGTCAGCCGTGTAGTTCGTCGTGTAACCCTAGCTCTGGCCGGGAAGTTAGGCGACTTTGTAAAATTTCCAGCAACAAGAGAAGAGCGAGACGAAGTCAAGCAAGGTCTTTTTCGGTTTGGCGGGTTCCCTTGTGCCATTGGATGTGTCGATGGAACACATATCCGGCTAGTAGCTCCATCGGAGAACGAGCCTGACTTTGTTAACAGAAAGGGATTCCATTCCATCAACGTGCAGGGAATCTGCAACCATAAAGGTAAGAAAATATTTCGTTGGATAACCGCACAACAGCAGAATGATTGATCTTTGAACAGACATCAAAGCGAAATGTAAGAAAAGCCTTACCGTTTGTTTGTTTGTTTTCGACCGCCATTTTGTTGCAACAATATGCATACCGGGGTGGGGTAGGTTGGTTGTAAGAGCCTCCCCCAGTACTTTATAAAAAAGTACAGGGTGCACTGAGCATGAGTTGATGCTTTTACATTACATGATGGGCACATAATACTTTGCTTGACTGAGCTAGGAAGGTATGATAAATATATCAAATTATTAATTGCAAGATAAACTATGCTTTTTGCAGGAATATTCACAAACATTGTTGCCCGATGGCCCGGTTGCACACACGACAGCCACATATTCAGAACATCCAGAGTGGGCCGTGAGCTTCATGAAAATGGCCATGGGTTGGAGGATGGAGTGCTCCTTGGAGACAGTGGGTATGCATGTACCCCATACCTCATGACCCCTTTCTTAAACCCAACAACACAACAACAAGAGCAGTATAACAGGGCACACAAAGTCACCCGATGTGTGATTGAGCGTACTTTTGGTCTCCTGAAAAGGAGATTCCACATCCTCCATTCAGAAATCAGAATGGCTCCAGATAGGGTTTGTACAATCATAGCTGCCTGTTGTGTTTTGCACAACATTGCCATCAATATGAGGGAGCCTGATCTTGATGATTGTGCAAACCCTATCCAGCTCATGTGTGATGTGCAAGAACTGTACCATGGTCCTGAAAATGAACATGCTGTCAGGCAACACATTACTAATAATTTTTTTTAACTTAATTGCATTGCCATTTTCCATGTGACTTCCATTTTGTAACATACTGTAATTACATTACAATTTATTATTTTTTAATAAGTGTCAAACAGAAAATATTTGAATGAGCCACTTGATAAGTCATTAAATATAATTTGATGAAAAAGGAAAGATGTAAAATATTCTTCAGCTTTTAAAATGGGATCCAATATGAAATGTATTTGAGAAATATAATTACCTGCAATAGGTTGGTACATGTTTAGAATAGCTGCAAAGAACTGACATCTTCAAATCTTAATGTACATAACTTAATAATACACTGCATGTATTTTGTTATTTGTATGTATAAATGCATGAGCCATTATAAAAGAAATGAAAGAGAAGATGAAGAGAAAATGAAAGTGCATGAAAAGAGAAAATGAATGTTTCTTCAAAAGTGTAAATATATTGAAATTAAGCCCTGCATTTTATATATAAGCAACTGTGTGAAGTTAATGCTCCAGCTAGAGAACTATAAGTAGCAATTCTATCATTCACACTTTGAAGATTCATTTAAAAATTGGTTATTTCTTGCATACAGTTCTCCTTTAACTATGAATAATATAATATATTAATTCCACTTTGTCATGGTACTTATTGTTTTAGCTGGAGCATTTACTTTAAGTGAGCACTCATTGATCCAAATAAAGAATAGTGCTTCTTGCCTCCAACTCCTGAATTTGCAAATTCAGTTTCTTTTTTTTAGGAGCAAATTTTCCATCTCCATGTCTAGTTTTAGACTTTCCTTTCTCAGTACAGCAAGATGCATTTCATTTATTTCATCCAAAGCAGAGCTGCTGCTACTTCTCTTTCTTTTCAATGGAGTACTTGCCAGCTGCTGCATCACTTTTGCATTTGGTGTGGTTGCAATCAGATTTGCTGCTGGAAAGGTCTGCTCTTGCCTGCCAGGAACCCCAGGGTGGACCTCTTCACCTGCCGTGTCTGAAATTTCCTCCTGCCATGTCCTTGGAGAAAGTGACAAGGCATCAGCTGCAACTTGGGCTGAGGTATCTGCTGCAGAGTACACACACACAAAAAAATTTTAATTATATTATGATTATGTTTCAGTCAATTTCATTGACAGAAAGTAACTTAAATCCAAAGGTATAAACTATTGGCACTGCAGAAATTCATTGTATCTTATCACCGTTAATAGTCTATGTGCAATATTTAATACTCAAAGATACAAGTTATTTTACATGTGCATGTGAGAAAAAAAATTCTTATAAAATCATGTCAATGTATATTTAATTTAAATGATTTCACTACAATCATTACAGGAGACTTTATCAAACAAAAGAATCTTTGATAGTAAGTAAATTTTGTAACTAATTAAAACAAGGGAAGACTATTCTGTTTATCTCTGAAACATTGGAAGATTAACCCAATATAAATTACAATTATTAATATTAAGTATAGTACAGTACTTGCAGGGAAAAACCCTCTAAATATTTGGTTGGCGAACACACAAGAGTTTATGCATTCACTTTTAATGACGAAATACGAGTTACTACTGTTTCATTACTGGGGAAGAGTTGTAAACATTGTAGTCTCTTACCCGAGTCGACGCCACCGGCAATGCCCGAAAATGCTGGGTCTTCCCCAAACAACTCGATAATTTTTCGTGTTGTCCCTTTGGGGGATACTGGCTGCTGGCCCCCCTCCTGTCTTCTTCCTTGCAGATGCACAATTATTGTGCTCCTTCTTTGCGTTGCTGACCATGCCCCGCAATTTATCTTTCACTTCTGAAACACTCCGCAAACATACGCCGAGTGCGTTCACTTTGCTTGTAATGCTTTCCCATATTTTAAGTTTTCGGTTATTGGAAACGGTGGAAGAAAACTTGCTTTTTATCATTTCGAGGTTTTTCTCTGCTTCCTCGAGAATTACAGAGCACTCTGCAGCAGTGAAGTTCGGTTTTCTGTTTCTGTTTTGCTTGATCGAGGAAGGCTCGACATTTTCTGCCATTTTGAAGCAATTTGCCAACGCGGGAATGTGCTGATTGGTTCAATGTTGATTTGTATTGTTTTTCACGCAATTTCATTGGCTAATTAGGATTACACAAGTGGCAATTTCCTTGTTGCTTTGTTGATACAAGACCAGCTAAAGTTTGTATGTGCAAGCAATATAAGGTCACGCTGTTGACGTTTGCTTGAAGATAAAGAAGTGTCACCGAGATATTTGGAGGAATTATCATGACCCGAGGCCAAAAGCTTGAATATTGCAGACCATACTGTTCACTCGGCGAACGGTTTATTACGAATTGGCAAGTTTTCTTGTGCTTTCACTGATAAAAGTTGAAAACTCCATCGAAGAACGAACCGGACATTAACCATGGCAACTACGACCTTATCGGGCGGATAGCGAACTATCCGTCGGATAGTTATTCAGGGCGTTATTCAGGCTTTGTGCAACCGCTTTTTATCCAGTGGATAACTATCCAGCAGATAGTGGTTTTATCCGCTGGATAGGCTTATCCGGTGGATAAAGTTATCCGCGCTTTGAACAACCGGGCCCAGGAGAACAACCGAATTTGTAGGAAGAATTATGCAGTTTGGAAATCATTGATATAGGTGGGGAGTTTCATGTACTTTACATTGGTTCGGATTGTGAGCAATTTTATCATAATTAAACCTAGACTTCAAATCGAAAAATTAAAAAACAAAAACAAAAACAAAACGGCTGATTGTACGATTGTAAACGGCCCGTGGCATAATGATACAGTTGGGTTTATGTACTAGAATATCTTTACACATTTTGTTGGTAATGTTGTTATTTAAATGTATATTGTAACGGAGGAATAGTATGTGAAAGCCTCTTATGGTTTGATTTAGTGTCCCTCACATTGTGTCCATTGATTATATATATACATGTGTTACCAAAATGGTGAAAAAGAAAATAAGCTAAATTTGACTAATGGTGAAAATGCTGAATAAATCTCACTATAAAACTCTAAAAAATAAAACTCGAACAAAAACAACAACAACAATAACAACGACAGCAAGGAAGAAAGGCCCATTAATATGGCCGGGAACTAAACTGGCTACCCTTAGGTCATTCCAAAACAGGGGGAATTCAAAATTGCAAAGCTAATTTTTCTTTAAATTCCTCGAAGTCTCTATACATGACGGGGAGCCTGAGGGTTGTGCTGTAAGTATTTGCAGTAGGAAGTGGCCCATTCGTGAAGTCGATTGTAGGCTCAGTGTCAAACCCCAGCACAGGAGGGACGTTGGTCCCTGTGACAAATGCCAGCACATCTTCCAACTTGGCTTTTGCATCACCACCTGAAGATAAGAAGATAAAAATACAACTGTTGTATTGTGAAAATCTATTTCCTCAATTTCGATTACACGCAACTGTTATACATTGTAGTGATTTGCAGTTTTAAAATTGGTTCAACAGTAAATTTCTTAATCACAAGTCAAAATCCCACAATGAATACCACACAATAAGTTCTCTTTTTGAGCTGGCGTTCCAAATAAAATTAGAAAAGAAAGAAGTGGAGAAGGGAAAGCCAAGGATGACGTAACTTATACTTCATTTCTTTGAACGTAAAGTGCTGTGTTGTGCAGTTTTGATTCCAACTTACTTTCACAGTCCTGCACGTAGTCTCGCCAGTACACCACTGCCTGTTCTTGAGCAGCTCTGGTGTTGCAACCTGGCTCTGCATAAGCAATAGTGAACAGGGCATCCAATGTTATGGCATCCAGCGGCCTAACCGTCTCACTTGTAAACATATCTCTGAACTGCTCTGGATACCTTTGGATATTTTCTAGCACTGTTAGTGTGCTCAGGCCATTCTTCAGTTCCTCTAAGAGGGACCGTGTAGAGTCCACCAGGACATGGCGAGTTATTACTCTGACCAACGTACTCTTCTCTTCAACGGATGAAGGGAAATTGGACTTCCCTTGTGCCTCCAAAATCGACTCTATTTCCTCATCGGCCTGCAAAGACTTCAAATCATCCAGAGCAGACGAATTTCGAATCTGTAATAATCATATGTACTGTTAGTGTTTGCCCACACAACTGCCTGGCGTGATAGATGCCTGTTTAGAGCTCATACCCCTTACACTTTTTCTTTAAGCTGGGGATTGCTGATATCTTCTACTCGTGGCTCTCTCGTTCCCACTCCGTAGGCTAAAGCTTCATACAAAGTAGGGCTTAAAAAGTTCCCAGCAGGTCCCCCATGTGCTAAACTTAATCCGACGAGGCGGTAAGAGTCTTGTTCACACGCTTTAACAAAAGAGAAAAAAACACTTTAGTTCATGAACAAGTGAATAAAGACTATTATTATTACTCCGTAGTATGACAGCACAACTCCTCCTGCATCCACTCACCAGTCGCATTAGGAAACAATGATTGGCAATTCTCAGGACCAATGAAAATCCCCGAATCATTGTTGACGGCCTTTATCAGTAGCCTGAGGAATTCCCTCCGTGGTCCGCCGGCATCTACTGCTCCTTCACTACCCCCTTCAACATCGGCAAATCTCACCGAAATCCGTGCAGCTGGCCGAAATTTCTTACGCACAATGTGTCTGCAGGTGTCGACCCAAATCTGGCTCCTTCTCACACTTAAGAGTGTGACAGAATCAGGTGCGCTGCTGTTTCTGTTGATGTCCTGGAGGATGTTCATTAGAGGACGCCTGTCATCACTAAAGATAAGAAAAAGATAATTTTATTCGTTTGTGTCAAGATAGGCACGTTTATCTGCCGGTCGGTCTGACTATTGATTACGCTCTATACCGGGCTCTCTTAACGACGTCAAATCGAAATTTCGGCTTGTAACTTTAACTCAGTTATGAATGACACCTTGATATCTTACCTTTTGGGTGGTTCATTTTCCACACCTTCATTGTCAGAAATGGTTATGGGACCCTCCTCCACAAGCGATATGTAAGATCTTTTGAAATGTAAATAACAATGAAGCTTTTGTTATTTTTAGCTTCGATTCCAAAAGACGTACAGTGTATATCGTATTAATAAACGTGTACACAGTTGTCATATCTAACAATGTGCATTGTTACCTGAACAAATCAGGCCTGCAGTCCGTTGCATTGCTAGTGGCAGTAACTGGGTTTGAGGACACCGCCCGGTCAAAAGCTGGACGGCTCAGGTCTTCCGAGCTGTCAGATCCAGAAAATTCATCAAGATCCTAGACAATGAAAACACGATGCAAATGAGACTTTTATCTAAATGTGTACCATACATAAAAATAGAAAAAAAAAATTCATACTGCCGTTTCCCCTTGTGACTCCTCGCCATGCTCCGACACTAGCCTAGTACAGATGTACTCATGAGGAGAATTTGATGTTTGTACTACCGCAGCCTAACGATGATTGCCAAAGCTGTCATCACTTTATACCCAATCCACAGGAGGTACAAGGCATTTATAGGTTTTTCTTTATAGGATGGGATGAAACATACTTGAAAATCCAAAACGTACCAAAAATCTACTCTATTCTCAGCAATACTCACAGATAAGAACTCTTTCCGTGGTGACTTGCGTGGGGGTATCTTAGGCAGAATGTATAAACTGTCCCTGGTGCAAAGGGAAAGCACCTGGGTGGCATCCCAGACAAAAGAAAATTACGTTTTTGGAATGGACAGTTTTTTGGTTCCTGTCGTGGTACTGCAGAAAAAGAAAAGCACTCTTGAATTGTGTACACCACAGAAATTCCATTTCCTACTTTGTGTGTTTACAAATATTAATCGACAGTAATATTGTAGACTTGATGTGAGACCATGTGGGGCAAATTGTCATGCAGGAGAAAAACAGCAGTGGAAGGGAATGTAAGAAGAAAAGGGGAAGGAGAAAGCTCGGTTTTACAGAGAGGAGAGAGATCGATACCTTGAGAGCAGACCACATCAACATATTTCCGGTTTTGCACAAGTGACTGTACAAAATAGTTTTAGTCTAGTCTGCGAACTGTAGCAATGAACAATAGCTACTTAGACAATATCTTATTACAACTAACAAAAATATATTGAAATATATGTCGCTTTCGCGCTCACCTCAGGTAATGGTATGGCAAAACATCACCGTCATTTATGCCAAAGCATTCCCCAAACAAGCTGGAAATTTCCCTTTCGATCTGCTCTGCCTTCCAGCTTGCGTTGATTGAAATCTTCCCCACCAGACCACCTTCAGTAAGTTGGGCTCGGGTTTCTCCTCGTGGTATTGCGATGGGGGTATTGTCTCTCGACAGAGGCAAGCACAACACAGTTTTCGTGTGGATCTTAGATTTAATACTCGCTTGATGATTTGGACGCCTCCGTTTAGGTGGGGGCCTCCAACCTCCACCTCCAGCCACCGCCGTTGGTAGGGGAAAACGGGATGACACCTTTTCATAAATAGATTATAATCAGAGAGTATAGGAAATTCGACTCGCACTAAATGATTTCTTTATGTACAGGAACAGAGTTCGCAAACTTGGCACAGACCCAGACACAGATAGAAAAACAAAAAAAAGAAAAGTGAATCAACGAGACTGTATGTTATCAAATTTCATACCTGTTGTAAATTACCACTCTCAGCTCTCGCACTTTGAGGTCTCAATTCAGTGGAAGACCCTGAGGAAGGTGCACGATTCTGGTTGGAAAAGGATAAAACTCAGTAACAATTATGTATGGGAAAACAATTGGAGGAACGCATTACCTGATCTTCGGATGTGTGATCAAGGGCCTCTGTTATAGCTCTAGAAACAGCAGTGGAAAGCCGTCTCACCAGATCCTCTCTGTTTGCCATGACGCGAAAATGACTTCCGCCGACTTCCCGCCAAAATGACAGCAATGTCAATGTCAGGTTGCACGCGGACCTCATGTGAGCCATCATCATATCGGTTTTGCAATCATAAATTGCACATGCTAAATAATATTTTTAGACTTGGCGCTGCGATATATAAATTGCACATTGCGATATATAAATTGCACAATGCGATATATAAATCGCAAGTTGAGATATATAAATTGCACACTGCGATATATAAATCACACACTGCGATATATAAATCGCACATTGCAATATATAATTCGCACAATGCGATTTATAAATCGCAAGTTGCGATATATAAATGGCACATTTGTTCTTGCGATTTATAAATCGCAGAACAGCCACATTTTCTGCGGTTGACATTTATATATCGCATCCTTCCTTTTATGGGTGATTTATATATCTCAATTTCAGTGTCCAGGCATCTACTTGTGATATGTAAATAACATGATTGCTCTGATAATGTTTTGCGATTTGTAAATGTCAAGAACACGAACATGGTACACTTTGCAGTTATTTTTAAATGTCAAACCCTTGTAGCTTAAATGACAAAAAAATCGCTGAAATTTCGCTAAATAATATTTTTACAATTGGCGCCCCATATTTGTCAGGATGCGGGTGCGGAGCATCTTCGACCAAACCACCATGAATACGGCCGAGGTGGTTTCTAAACGATAGGAAATTTGTGTACGTTCTGGCACACCCACTAATTCCACATAGGACATGAAAATTTGCATCGTTTCGATGACTTCGGTTGAGATGATTAATCGGTACGTGAAGGGAGACAGCTTGAAAACCTACACATAAATTACATCGATAAACTGCATCCCCAGCAGCCATCTTCCCACTGGTTTTCCCGCGATAAATACCATGAGGACGAGGTACAGTAGTGGAGTCAATTTGACTCCAGTGAGTTGAGTCAATTTTACTCCATTGTAGGAAGAGGTTTTAGGTCAGGCGCTCGCTACAGTGGCAATAAAACATAAACGGCGTATAGAAATAGAGCATAAAAATGTCCATCAACTTTTTTATTCTACAATTTCCGTGATCAAAAAATACCTTTTACAGAATATTGCTTGTTGTGAGAACAACTTCTCTTTCTGGCGGCACTAAACAATGACCGAGCAAGAAATGAGTCAGCCATACATTTTAATCAGCGGCATATCCTAAAATGAAGGCATACACAAAGTATCTGGTCCCATGTTTGAGATTTGAAGACTAAAAGCGAGAGTGATTTATCACATCTGGAACATATTTCTGATTCCGACTGTTGCTACTGAGAGTAGCTAAGCTGATAATAGCAACTTGCAAAACCAGGTGAAGACTGATTTCGAACTGTGTGGGTCTGAACTGCTGCTCGATAAAGACGCTTCTGGCCTCGGCCATTGTTATGTAAACACAGTACACGCTTACTATTAATATTTACGTAGCAGTATATGCCATAGTTGACCCCTTGGCTGACCGTGGACCTATATGGAGGGTGTCAACTCAACACGCTGGTTGAGTACCTATACCTATACTAACGAAGGTCCCAAAAATCTGGGATATCCTCTCGACAAAAAATAAAATAAAATAGTAAAAAAAAAAAAAAAATTATAATAATAACAATAATGTTACTCCATTGCGGAGTTAAAGGGTGTGCAATGCATTCTGAGTAAACCGGTTATATATCCGGAATAACCTGTAGTCACAGTAAAAAAACTCTGCACAGTCAGTTCAAGCGCAAGTACTGTACGCGTTCACTACTGGAAAAAAGTTTAGAAAAAAGATAGCATAATGAACGATATTGTTGAGGTAAGTACAGCTTAATAGCTACTTCAAACTTGCAATTATAGGTGAAACCTTGTAAAAGGACACTTCTTATCAATACATCACTCGAATTGCTGGAAGTGGAGGTTGCTGAACTAGCCATGCTTTGACATTGTGTGCCGTTCAAATATTTCTTATTTATTGTTCACGACATTTTCTATATACCAAAGGTTGATACTGCAGATCTTTACGAAGTTCTGCTGTCAGTGGGTGTTCGGGAGGATGTCCTGGAGAAGTTAAAGGAAGATGAGGTAGGCCATAGACTTTCGTGCCATTTTTGAATAAAATAAAAACGCTGTTCGACCTTTCACGAAAGTGGTTAACCGCTTTTGCAAAATGTCCCAGCTGGATAAAACCATGAGTCTTTTTCTCGGGTGAACCATTGCACCGTTTTAAACTTAGAGGAGTGTACAGAGATATTAAGGCTAAACCACAATCAGCGAGCTAACTGATCGGAAGACATTTTGGTTTTCATGTTGGTGTGCACTCATGAATAGCATAGAAGCAGTCATTTAGCCTTAACATTATAAAAGACGAGACAAGTTTATGACGAACTAATTGTCCTAAATTATAAAACCAGAGGCTGTAAGAGTAATTATCTGACCTAAATCGTAGAGGATACACGGCACGACGGCGGCGTGAAGATATGAAAATTATATTTTCGAGTGGTAAAACAATATTTTGTGAACGAGCGCTGGGTGAGTAAGTAAAAATGTTGTTTTTACTACGAGAAAATAAAACCCATACATTCAAGCCGCCATGTAAATTTCTTTGTAATTTATAGACACTAGTGTTCTACGACACAGCAAAAAGGCAGCTCCAATTCTGTACCCATTTTGCATTGGAGCCATCAGCCTTGCGCTGTAAGTACTTCACTCTAGTCTGAGTCGTTCAGGGCCACACAAGAAATGGACTTTAGGTATTTATGCTAAGTATGATATTTTAGTACATTGAATGCACCACAGATAGGAAAGGCATTTAATATTGCTGATGTGTTTTACGCTTTGCCTGTCAAACTCTCTTTGTTGTTACACTATCTTATTACAAATCATATGATTGCATGGTATACTTACTGTGCAAATCTTTGTTGGACATGGTCCATTTCCTCGATCCTTAATCAGAAAAGGCAGCACCAGCACTGCTGTGGCTTCTTCAATTTCTGTTCGTATTTTGTTGTTGAGAAAAGGATGAGAGTAAATTAGTGGAGTGGAGATGCTTGATCTTCAAAATTCAAGTTATTAGATGGTGTAAATTTTGCAGCTCACACATACATTTTGGGCCTTTGTTCTAGTGTCAACCATAGCAATAATAATTATCATATATATTATAATATATATAATATTATTATAGCCAGATGACTGTCAAAAGTTATGCTCAAGAGGTTGTTTTTTGCTGCACACTGTTGGTTTGGGTAGCTACACGGGTAAAATTGTGCCATTTCATCAGCCAATCAGGAACTCAAAAAGAGCACTTCTTATTCCAGCAATATGGCACATTTGCAGTACTGACACACTTAGGTTGGTTGATTATAATATTGAAGAGACAAGTACAAAACTAAAGTGAAATGAACTGTCCAGCTTCTCTTAGACATATGGTGGTAGGTTTTACCTGCTTTCCTCTCTTCATTTTCTTCTGTTGCTTCTTTGGCCTCTGCCAGGAGGACTTTGCAAACTTTATGTTCCCTGGCTAGCCTCAGTATCTTGGGCTGCCAGTTTTTGAATTTTTCTGTCATGGTCTGGAGGATGTTTTTTGCCTCCAGATCCCTGCCAAACTCCTTTTTCAGCTGTTAAAGAATAATAACATGTTTGATCAAAGGTAATAACTGATGCAGATTGGAATGACTTATAATAATGGAAAGTTATTCTGACCATGAACCCAACCTAAAACTACTGTACATGATTGTATGCAATGTATAAGTATTGATGTCCTATGTGGTTTACCTCTGAAATTTGTTTCAGTGCTGGGTATTTTGCCAGCAGCACTTTCAATGTCACAGGTTCCATTACGACCTCTCGTCTTCTGTATGCGAAGGTGATATCCATGAGCTCCTTCAGCAAGCTCGCATTCCTGTTTGTCGATTTTTCCCACTCCTTTTTCATGTTTCTGATGTGCTCTTCACAGGTCTGTGCCGTTTCTCCATCTGGTATGTTGGGCACAGCTGATACTCCCCTGGCCTTCTTAACGGAAGGCACAGGTGATTGTTTTTCTGATGTGTCACTCCTTGGGGCAGCTGAGCGCTTAGATTTTCTTAGGTTCTTGAATATTCTTGATGGCTTCCTGCCATGAACCCTTGAAGATAATGCAGTAAACACATTTTCAAACAACTGCACCAGTTGGTTTAGATAAAGCTGTGAGATGCTTTGATTATTGCCTAGGATTATTCCACAGAGTATTTAATCAAAATGGTATAACTAGAGAAATGAAGTTGATTGTGCCAAAAATAATGCATGCTTACAATGCCAGTGCCTAGCTTGTCTGCTAGAAATGGATACTTCTTTATTATCTGAAGTGCCACATGCTCTCTGCTAGTTTTTGATGGGTAAAGGGTGTGTACCCGTATGATGCTGCAAATATCTCTTGTGAACTCATTTCGGCGGTTTGGCGTCAGCATGCCTCTATTGAGTTCTGATTCAACATCAGGAGAAAACTAAAACATAAACAAGATCATTTCATTACGCATAAGAGCACAAAAGACATTTTAAGGAAGTTAAATTATAAGTAACAATATTACAGAAAGTTGTGATTCTCTGACACTAGGGTGTTTAATGGCAGTGGGAAGTGCCTTAACTAGTGTATGTATAAAAGAAAATAAACATTCAACTCACCTGTTGTGGCAGCTCGAAGTGTTGGACCCACTTGTCTGTATTTGCTCGGCCAGCTGTATCTGCTTCAAAAGCAGTTTTTGGTGTGCTGCACAAAGCCTTTCCTTGCTCTGCTGTTGGTGGCACTGCAGGATCCTGAGCTGAAGGCGTTTGTCGGTGTCACTGACATATATATAAAAAAACACAATTAGAGATTTTGACTATTTCAAAAAAATTTAGTTTCGAAGATATTGAAGTTTCGATAAAAGCTTAAACAGCCTACCTTTTAACCTCAGGTGAGGCCAAAGCCTTCACAGCGATCACAGCTGATATTGTGGTTGTGGTTGCATATACATGGTATTCGGCATCTACAGTACTCAGTGCGTACACGCTACAGTGGTCGGCACAGGGGGACTCCCGTGTGACTTGTAACTTGAAGTCGGACTTTAAGTAGTGCCTTGCACATTTTAGGCGTCTTTGTATGCCCTTGGAAGTCTCATCTTCAAGCCCTGGTGAATATGAGAATGCTCAAAATGTAAAATGCTGTCGGATAGCGATGAAGCATACAAATTTAAGTCAACAAGCATCAAAACGGCTGCTTCTTATCCGCCCCGTTCCGCCCCATAGGGTATCATTTTCAGGGTCTTCTGTCTTAAACAGGGTATCAAATTTTACATTTTTGTGTCTTAAACAGGGTTATTTTTTGAAGATTTTCTCCTCTTCCCCTCCCCCCTCAACCACATTTTTGCTCTCGTCATTTTTGCGTGATTTCTTCATATGTTCCAGTGGAAACGCGTGCAACGCAGGCTAACTTGTCTAAACTTAGTCTTGAACAGGGTATCAAATTAGAGCACTTTGTCTTAGACAGGGTAGCAAAATTTCCATTTTTGTGTCTTGAATAGGGTTGAAGTTACGGACTTTACTCTAGAAAGCTGGCAAAGTTTTGTCTTGTTGAGCAACCTCCGTATCTGTACGCAAAATACAATCTTAACGCAACGACTAGCTAGGATCAACGATATACAGTTAGTTTAATGTCTAAAATGCATTCCACAAATTTTCACTTGGGAAATGTGGCCTAATTTTGCTTTGATTGTGATTCTTTTCATGTTTGGTAGCTTACTGATATCAGCATTAGTGTTTCAAAGCTAACTTTCTATTAGGTTTTGAAAGACAATCTGTTTGAAGTTTGACTCAATTTTGTCTTTTGTCCAGAATGGGGTTGAATCACCCAAATTGTTGCTTGTACAACATTGTGTTAGCTTCAGTGCACTTTTCTTCATGAAAATTGCTTGAACTGTGGTTGGTAGTTATAGTTGAAGCACACCATCCTAGTCTGGCCATTATTTGTTTGTGATACATAGGCGAAGTATTGCATTTTTTAACTTTTCAGATAAGACACCTGATGAATATAGCCAATAACTTCTTAACTGTCAATTTTTGTTTCAGGTTGGACTTATTAGGCAAAGTGCCTGGGTAGCCAATTAGACTTTCATTACAATATGCGTCTTAAGGGTTGTGTGGCACACTATCAAGGTTGGTGAATTAAATGTCCACTTGCAAAGTTCTGAATTAAGTGTTCGTCTATCCAAGATAACACCGTTCTCAGTTTGGCCTCATTTGTTTGGAAATTCTTTTTTTACCTGGACACAAGCACTATTGCATTTATAAATCGAACCCCCCTCTGCTAAATGTTAATGGAACTTTTAAAACTCAACGTTACACTTATCCATACACAAAGACAAAAACAATAAATCTCTCTTTAAAAAAATCAAAATAAAATACCAAGAGCTGTGAATTTGACAATCCACAGTTCAAATGTTCAAAAACATACTCAAAATGGACATTCAAAGGTTCATGTATTTGATATTTTACTAGAGGAAAAAAGTTTGACACATTTTTTGTTTTTTTTGTTGTTTTGATGCAAATGGTAAGTCTGATTTTTCACAGCTCATGGTATTCCGTTTCAATACTGTATGTTTTACACTCAACATAGCAACTGTAACCATAAACTGCCACCAGATTGTAGTATGCCCATCTGGTTCTGGAATATTACATCCTTGTTGTACAGGTGGTATTGCTAGTGTCTTATTGGTAGCAAGTATCTACATTGCGTGATGGGATTAAGAAGCTACAAAGGCTCTTGAAGTTACTGAATATCTTTACTTTCTTTTCAGTTTTGATTTGTCAACCAAGGCTGGAGCCAATTCTACATCAACAGTCATCTTTTTGATGGCATCATAAGTGATGTTAAGTGCCTCAATTTCAAGGAACTGCTTGATCAGTTGTGCCTCAGTGATAGCCTGGACGTTGGTTAGCTTTATATCACTCGCTATTTTCTCCACGTGTTGATGAAAAACAGAAAGTTGGAGTTTGTCATCACTTTGGCTTTGAAATACTCCTTTGAAAAACCATCGACACTGACATTTGCTCAGATTTTGGTGCATTTTGCAAGATTCACATTGAATTAGTGTTTCATCATTGGCTGGTTCAAGTTTCTTTGAGCAAAATGAGCACGCATAGAATTTGGATATTGAATTGATACCAATCAACTGAGCCCGCACCGAATCCATTGCCAGGCCTGGTAAATCGTCTGGAACTGCAAGATGGCCTTTAAAGGCCTCACATGGTTCTATGGAGCTGCCGGTTCTGGCAGTGTTCACATACGTTTCTCCCATGGACGTTTTCTTTAGAGTTACTTCTTTAAAGTAGTAGGTTTTGCCTTGTTCGACAACTTCCGTAAATTGTTCCCAAAATACGATTTTTATACAATCGGTGGGATCAACTATATAGCCTGTTTGGCTTTTCAATTGTCCAAAGCGCGTTGCACGGACTTTTACTCCAGAAAGCTGGCATAGTTTTGCTCTGACTGTGATTCTTTCCAAGTCTGCAAGCTCACTAATGGTGCTTATGTTAACGTTGTCTTGCGAGTCTAACCCTTTACTAGGTTTGAAAGACAATTGCTTTACTTCACTCACTTTGGTTTTTTTGTCCAGAATGAGGTTCAGCCGGCCAAACTTGTCACTTGTCCGGAACTGTGTGATTTTTACTGCAGTTTTCTTTTTCGCAAGTTCCTTGAATTGGGACTGGCAATCGGGATTGAAGCATACCATCCTTGTGTGGCCATCGCTTGTTTGAAGTAGTGCGTCAAAGTATCTTGTTTTTGAGCTTTTCAGGTGAGAAACGCGATGTATATATCCAGTGACTTCCTTCTGACCTACAAATTAAAATGGAGACAAATAGTTATATAAAAGTGAAAGTAGTAATTCAAAATGAAACATTTTAGTAAACCATACCTCCAATGTTAGGATCAGCTTTTTTCTGTGAGCCACTTTCCTCCATGTTTACTTCCTGTGCTAAAAATACATAAAGAAAAAAATTAAGCAAAGCTCAAGAGTTTACATGTATATATATATATATATATATATATATATATATATATATATATATATATATATATATATATATATATATATATATATATATATATATATTAAAATCACTATTGCATCACACAGCAACTGTTTTTGTGTCTTGACATCATTCAAAATGCTATAATAACATAATACATGCATTTTTAGTCTTAGGTTGTAAATGATTTAACTAAATAGACATTGACTTATTGGGTTTGATAAAAAAAAGTGGCTCATTTTTTTTGAAAGTTATCTCACAAAATGTTTAACCAATGCATAACCGTACATCAATATTTTATGTCGCACTTACCTACTGAGCGAGTTTTTGGGACTTCGGCTGAAATTCTGCCCTTGAAAAGGAGTTCTGCAAAGAAGCAAGACATATTTAGCTACTCCGCCGTACTTTCAGTAACTTAACGCATCAAAATGTCTCATGCCGGACAATAATTTCTTATGACGCATTTACCCGGTAAGGAAGTTTCCGGGATTTTTGTTGAATTTCCGCTCGAAAAGGAAGTTCTGCAAAGAGACAAGACATATTTAGCTACTCCGCCGTACTTTCAGTAACTTAACGCATCAAAATGTCTCATGACGCACATCAATTTCTTATGACGCACATACCTGGTGAGCAAGTTTCTGGGATTTCTGGTTAAATTCCTTTTCAAAAATGAGTTCTGCAAAGAAATATGACATGTTTAGCTACTCCACCGTACTCTTAGGAACTTTGCAGCTCAAAACTGTTCAGTTGCGTGGCGAAACGTATATCAATATCTTCCAACGCACTAACCTTCATTCAACGCAATCTCTCTCTATGAAACCTGTTGACGACATCAGTGATTTTGTCGCTCGTGCAATTGCACATACGATTGACAGCCTTTGTTTCCTTTGTTTCTGTTTCATTGGTCATTCAAGTAATTCGCAAACTGGATTGGTGCATTTTAAACCACACCCCGAGTACAAAGCAAAAAGGTCGTAAACAAGTCTTTTCGGTGATTGGACATTCCCATGTCTCTTTTGATTAGCTACCCAAGAGAATCTGGTAAAATGATTGGTGCTTCTCGATCCGATGTTTTGAGCTTGGTATAAATAGAAAATTCGAAGCTCTGTCAGAACACTGAGAAAGCCTTGCATAGTTGATTTGTTCGTGGACGGACAATACAAGCGATCAAATTTTCGAAATAGCTGTGCTTCGTATCTTCAGTAGAACGAGGAATACATTGGAGTTAGACCATCCCCTCTAAATTGTTGAAGTATTTGTGGAAGTGGATATGCGGATACACAGTGGAGTTAGACCACCGCGGACACACACTGGAATTAGAGCATCCCTCCTAAATTTTTGAAGTACATGTCGAAAAAAATAAGGGGAAGGGGTGGTCTATTTCCACTACGTATCTACTTCATATGTTAGGGCAGTGCTCGACATTAAGGTTTTAGGTTGGTTGCCCTTCGGACTGTAGATTGAATTCAAGCAATAGAAAGTTTCATAGTTTCTGATTCCCCGGCCCAGAATTTACCTGCCCGACCAAAAGTTTTGGTTGCCCCGGGCAAGCGGGCAACCGTTAATGTCGAGCGCTGTAGGGAGAGGCATGGTCTGACTTCACCGCATATCCGCGTATCCGGATACGTAGATAGCCCTTCTATTGCAGGGTATTCTGTTGTTTAGCCTTCAGTAACATCACTCTGAAATCCCCATCAAAGTATGTGAATCCGCAATTAAAGCAGCAATGCCGCTGAAAGCTCTTGATAATTGCATTTGCATAATGCCGTGATTTGACTACAACTACCAGAATGCTTTGAGGCAAGCTATTATATTCAGTATTTATTTATTTTGTCAAGAATCGCTCGTGCAAGACGAAAAGGTACGTACAAAGATTGCAGCGCAGTGCATTCTGGTTGTTAAATGACGCCATCATACAAATGTCCTATTGACGTATTTTTTGCCATTTGCCAGTAGGGTTTATGTTAAGCTATGTTCATACTAATGCGTTTTTAAAAGTCTTCGTTTTTTATGTCACTCGTTTATAGTAATCAGGAGGGCTCCGTTTCCTCAAAAATTCAAGGCCGGTTTGTTGTTAGTATGTTTGGGGTCGAGAATCTGACTGGAGCGTCGCTGGTCGCTAAATCGTACATGACGATTGGTTGGCTCAGTTCACGATGGGAGAGACTTTCTACAGCTAAGCATTGACTGTTTCTTATAAAATAGATCATTCGTATAGTTTGCAAGTGCATCGCAAAGGTCTAGTCAATTCCTAAAACCTCAAAAACGTGAGTCAGTACACAACAACACAACAACAACTCTTTATTCGTACCACCAATAGTAATAAATAATAATTATAATAAATAATAATTAGCATACAGATATGGTAACAAAAAGTAGGGTACAGGCTATCTGAATAGCGGGTACAGCGGGACGTGGCATGGAAGAGCAACCTAGTATATCTTCAAAAAAATTGAAAGCACCGAAAGGAGCAGCACTGTTTGACTCATTTCAGACTATATCTGAGCGTGCAAAACTTGGCTTTTCATCCTTTGTTGAGATAAAAGCTGATTGAACTATTTATAGTATTAATTCTTATCACATCGCTCGTACATTTTTTCTCAAAAAGTTTGTGAAAGGGAATGAAAGGGTTAACTTTAATTTGAGTTATGGTTGTTAAACAACCGGGATAATCACTACTTGCGGTGATTGCTGCTCACGTGGGAGGGCCTGGTCTTCAAATCCAAGCGATTTTGTAATATCGCAGAAATGAAGTGGACAGGTAAGTGAATTTCGATACACGATCTTGTATTAAATGAGCTTGGGAAAGAGAATTGACGCTACGCTGGGCAGATTTTTAGCTTGGTGTGTGTACGTCGTGTCTCGTACACTTTTGACGAATCATAAGAGCTTCCCAGGGCTACACTATTTTATTTTGGATTGGCAGGCTTGGTTACAAATGGGAATAACAGGCGTGGTTACTAATGAAACTTCTGGCATCTTTTTGTCTTTTTGAACGGCAGTTTACTGTTTCCTCGAATATGCAGGTATTCAAACTAAAAAAATTGTTATTTTCGTTACTCTAATATGTGTTTAAATTTGGGGTGATATAATCAACATGCTACTTTGTGATAGATCCATTACTTTGTTGCTACTAGCACGATAACTTGGTAAGCGTAATTTTCTTAATAGCTAGAGTTGGATTATTTGTTTCGTTGAAAACTGTGCTAGATATGCTTTGTTTTGTCCATTCATTGAGCTCAAACAGTAATACATCAGAATGTAAGTAAAGATGTTTTGCTTTGGAATGATGAAAACGGCCGTGGTCGCAAGTGTGCATGACCTGTGATTGAAATTCATATTCCTTCTGTGTCTGTTTCCATTGTTCACACATGAATATTCCTTCTGTGTCTGTTTCCATTGTTTATCACACATGAATATTCCTTCTGTGTCTGTTTCCATTGTTTATCACACGAATATTCCTTCTGTGTATGTTTCCATTGTTTATCACACGAATATTCCTTTTGTGTCTGTTTCCATTGTTCATCACACATGAATATTCCTTTTGTGTCTGTTTCCATTGTTTATCACACACGAATATTCCTTCTGTGTCTGTTTCCACTGTTTATCACACACGAATATTCCTGTGTCTGTTTCCATTGTTTATCACACAAGAATATTCCTTCTGTGTCTGTTTCCATTGTTTATCACACACGAATATTCCTTCTGTCTGTTTCCATTGTTTATCACACACGAATATTCCTTCTGTGTCTGTTTCCATTGTTCATCACACATGAATATTCCTTCTGTGTCTGTTTCCATTGTTCATCACACACGAATATTCCTTCTGTGTCTGTTTCCATTGTTTATCACACATGAATATTCCTTCTGTGTCTGTTTCCATTGTTTATCACACACGAATATTCCTTCTGTCTGTTTCCATTGTTTATCACACATGAATATTCCTTCTGTGTCTGTTTCCATTGTTTATCACACACGAATATTCCTTCTGTGTCTGTTTCCATTGTTTACCACACATGAATATTCCTTCTGTGTCTGTTTCCATTGTTTATCACACATGAATATTCCTTTTGTGTATGTGTCCATTGTTTATCATACATGAATATTCCTTCTGTGTATATTTCCATTGTTTATCACACGAATATTCCTTCTGTGTGTTTCCATTGTTTATCACACGAATATTCCTTCTGTGTATGTTTCCATTGTTTATCACACACGAATATTCCTTCTGTCTGTTTCCATTGTTTCACACACGATTATTCCTTCTGTGTATGTTTCCATTGTTTATCGCACATGAATATTCCTTCTGTGTATGTTTCCATTGTTTATCACACATGAATATTCCCTCTGTGTCTGTTTCCATTGTTCATCACACATGAATATTCCTTCTGTGTCTGTTTCCATTGTTTATCACACATGAATATTCCTTTTGTGTCTGTTTCCATTGTTTATCAACATGAATATTCTTTCTGTGTCTGTTTCCATATTTCACATACGAATATTCCTTCTGTGTCTGTTTCCATTGTTCGTCACTGTTTGCATTGTTCATTACACAGGAATATTTCTTCTGTGTCTGTTGCCATTGTTCATCACATATATGAATATTCTTTCTGGCCCTGTTTCCATTGTTCATCACACATGAATATTTCTTCTGATGTGTCTGTTTACATTGCAGCTGGCTTTTTCTTCACCTATGCGATGTGCTGTGGTCTTTATTTCAATGACCTATGAAAATGATAAGGAAGTTGGAACATGTCAAAGACAATATTATGTAAGAACTTAGAAAACTGATATTTTAGCAGCATTAGTTTCAGAGTATCACCTTGTAGTTGATGATCTTGAAATCCAACAAGGACAAAATAATAATGTAGAAGAAACAAAAACAGGAAGAAAAGAAAGACATTGTACGAACAAAGTACAATGTATAGTTAGTGCTGATGGTGGTTCAGCTGTATTTTATAACTTAAACAGGTTTTACAATTTTAGGCTGATATAAATTGGTTTGTGATCGCTGAAGTAACTCTCCAAAACTCCACTTGTGTGCACAAGGTACGGACAGCTGGTATAGATGTGATCTATCCTAGTTCTGTTGTCAGTTGTATAGTTTTGTACCAGTTGAGTATAGTTGTACTTCTATATGAGAGTTTGAATAAGGGCAGTCGTTTTAGATGTTTGTCGAAGCAGGTCAATATTGAAGTCACCCATAATTATTGTTGGTGACTTTTTTTCAATGATAGTGTGCAGAAAATCAAGTGCTTCAATGAGTTTTACAGTTGATATCTTTGGTGAGCAATAAATTCCAATTATTTGCAGATTGTTTATTGGTTTGTCAAGCTTTACAAAAGTTATTTCAACTTGGTTATAATTTAGTTTTATTGGGAATTCACTAGACAGTTTGTCTTTACTGTACAACACAGTACCATAGTGAGGCCTAGAAAAAGTTTCATAAGTTGTGCAGTCATTTCGATAAGTATGAAATTGTGGAATGAGATATGATTGATCAGGGTCCGTTGAGCAGAGTCTGCTTTCTACAAATATGCTAATATCAGCAGCTTGAACATTATAGTCTGCACACGTATGTCTTTAAAATGAGCGTGGAGTGACCGAACATTGTGAAAAAGAATTTTGAAACTACTTTCTTTTATGCTGTACAATGAACTAATACAAAGTTTTAATTTAGCTTGTGACCTTAATCTCTCCATTTCTGTTTGAACCTGGTCACTGACAGTAATTTTTTCCTTGTTGAGATTTAGGACATGGAGTGTCAACAAATTACGAACTCTGCTAAGACCAACATAGTGCAAGTGTTCTAGTTTTCGATTCCCAAAATCAATGACTGCTTCATTTACTGTGTCACCCTGACAGCGATGTATAGTTTTTGCAGCAGCTGGTCGTAAAGGGAACTGTTTACGCATTACATGAGCATTATAACGTGTTCCATAGACAGATTGCTTAGAAACTTCGAAGACTGGTGTCCAGTCTGGTTGAATGCTACTATTGTACAAATAACTATATGTTTTCCGACACTTTTGGCCAATTCTTGACTCATCAAATTTAACCCAGATTATGCTTGGTCGTGATGAACCTTCAACTCTGTATTCAATTTTCTTTACAACAAATTCAGCCCCATTAGTCATGCCATCAGTGACATCAACATTCACAACTAAGTCATTTCTTGTTCCTACAGCTACTTGACAGATTCTATGCAAGCCCATAGTTTGTTTTGGATGCAGTTTCCTTACTTTTTCTTTGATTTTTTCTTTAACTTCTATTGTCAGGTTTCCTCCTATGACAACATCAATTGCTTGAACTTCAACTTTGTCCCCTATGGCCTGCTTGTATGTTAAGTTGTTATGATAATTAACACTTGCGTTAGTGGTGAAAAGATGGACACTTTCATTGGGATAATTTGAATCATTTTTCTGAATAATTCTTGTTTCTAATACAGTTAAGTCAGCTTTTGTATGTTTTCCTTCCCTTAGACGATTAAGAAGTTCAGCGAAATTCTTATCATCTTTTTGTCTCATAATGGTTGAAAGCTCATATAATTTAAAGTGTTCTTGCCAAACATTAGTTGCAAGAGGACCATAATCTACTCTCAAGTCTTGAAATATCCAGCCATCCATGACAGGTTTCAGTTGGAACAAATCTCCTACAGCTATGATGCTTACACCTCCAAAAGGCTTTTTACATCCCATAATCTGCTGAAGTCGCAAGTTAACAAAATTGAACATGCCATTCCCAACCATGGATACTTCGTCAATGAAAATTACTTTAAGTTTGCTCAGTTTACTTCGAATAGTGTTGAGGTTATCACTTTGTAGAGCACGATATCGAAATCCTTGACTAGCAGGAATTTTGAATGCTGAGTGAATTGTATTGCCAGAGATATTAAATGCTGCTTTCCCAGTTGGAGCAATTTTAATAACTTGGACATTGTCAGGGTTTTCCCCAGGGATGCTGTTCAGATATTTTACCAGTGCTTGATACAAAGTTTTGGTGACCAAACTTTTGCCTACGCCAGCACCACCGCTCAGAAATACATGTAATGGTTGATCTTTTGTTTTTATCCAATGAACAACATGGTAGAAGAATTCTTTTTGTTCTTTGTTGAGGGACTGCATTGTTTCTTGATAACAGTCATTAGTCATATTGTCAGTTACCATTTCTTCAGAGCTATGATTTCTTGGATAAATACCAAGATCATTGGCAAGGTCATATTCTTTGTGTTGCTTGTATTCTCCTGGATTGAAACAACCAAACTTCATGCTTTCTGTGATTATATCAGATTCATCTTGTTGGTTTTCATGTTGGGTGTTTGGGGCACAGTGATCAAAAGCACTGTCAAGATCCTCTTGATCTTGTAGAGCTGAGAATACTTTCTCTATCTGTTCAGCATGATGTTCATACTGATCCCGTTTAAGAATAATCATCTTTTCAAGCTGTTCAAATTTATCTTGAAAACTAACACAGTTACCCAAAAGATCTCTATTTTCATTTCTCCATGGAATATAAAGCATGATTTGCTCCCTAAAATAGTTTTCTGGATCTTTTTCTTTATTAAATCTGACACTTCTAATGATTTTTGGTCTTTTCCTTTTTTGTAAGATTATACCGCTAGGGAGTACATTCTGTTTTTGTGTAATAGTTTTTTCAACTACTGGCAGTTCTTCATCCATAGTATCATCAAGTACGTCCTCTAAGTTAAATGAATCTTCTGGCAATAGGCCATCATCAGCTGTAATATTTTTTAAATGTGATTTAAAAGAACTTCGACGATTGGAAGATGATTTAGGTGGCATTTTACAATTGTAAAATGCAGAAAAATCAGCTAGGCACAATTGTTCCAGTGATTTAGGTCGTCTTTGATACCTTTTTATTAGGTTATCTGATTCAATATGATTAGAATTATCTGGAAGCTGCTGTATCTTGTCAAGTGGTTTAAGTAGGAACGTCCTTTCATTTTCTGAGCTTGTGTTGATAAATAAGAAATCACGAGACGATCTTCTCAGAGGAATTTGTAAAAGAAGGTAGACAGCTTCTTGTGCACTAATTTCTACATTATTTAGAAACTTGTTGCCAATGTGCCGCACCTGGTTTTTTTATGTCCTTGTTACCTTTTCTGGCTTCTTCACAACCTTTCTGAATGAGTTTACTCATGCCTCTTTAACCTTTAGTGATGTATGAAAGAATGTACATTGCACATGCATAAGGATCTAGCACATACTGTATGTCCATGTTGGCACGCCAAGCTTTTATTACATTTGTATTGTAATTATTTATTCTAATTTCAGAAGGTGACCTCTTTAGAAACAATGTATCACGAGTTAAATTGGATCAAATAGCCTGAATATACTGATGTTCAGTTAGATTCAATTTCTGTAGAAACTCCTCAAATGTTATATCATCTCCAAGTTTCATTTGTTCAAATTAAAAGTTTTATTTTGGAGTAATTTATTTTGTGTTGCTGCCACTCATTTGTGTTCTCTGTACTTTCTGCTAGTGGTGTTAAGATAATTGTTTTGGTCATAGGAGGAATACGGAAATTAAAACGACATATGTTTTCCCCTCTTTTTTTGCAAGTTTTTGCATGTCTGTGGGTTTGATAGTTGACGAAAGTTGTCATTTCTTTTGATGGATCATCTTTGCATGTGACATACTTGTCTACGAAGTCAGTGATTTCTTGTGAAGAGTTAACTCCATATTGTGGAGCATCTTTAATCCAGAAGAGTGCATGAATGTGTGGAGATCCTCGATGCTGAAATTCAACTCGATAAAAAAAAAGCAGTAATTTTTCCTACAGGAGCCAAGTTGCTCTTTAAAAATTGATTCATGAAGATCTGAACCATATGATCAAAATGTCTAGCACAGGTCACTGGGTCACTTTGAATCAGTTTAGATTTTTTCTGCCAAGACATTTCTTCAATCTCTGTGTCAGTATAACTTTTGTTGTCAACAAGTTTGCCTAGAATTTGAAGGAGATGAGTCCATCTTGTTTCTGCTGCTGAAAATGAACAAAACCATGTTGGGTTGCCAATTTGCCTTATCATAGCAAATAGGTCTTTTTTGCATTTTTCAAAATATGGAGGTGAACCTCGTAAGTTTCTTAACACTCTGTATCCTTCGTCTAGGTGTATTAGTTCCTTAACTGCATCATCAGATTTGAAGTCCTTTGCAATGAATTTTTTTCCTTTTGTTTTGCACTTTCGTAGTGAAATTGTAGCACTGCTCTGAATTTGTTTAATTTGTAATTTCTTCAACTTATAAAAAATATTTGGAATTGATTTTGCTGCTCTTCTATCTTGGCGTCTCAATTCTGATTTACAAATTGTGCTGTACTGTACAGGCACTGTTCTGTCTTTGTTATCAGGCCTACGTTCACCGCAATAAATTGTTGGAAATGATAAGAATTCAGAGTCTTTATCATAAAACATTCCCAGTGGTTTTTGGCCTTCACCAGGTGCAAAACTGAAACTTCTATGTCCTTCTTCAGACACATCTGTTTCTTGCAAAAGTGTATCCATGTTTCCAGACGGGCGTTCTTCTACTTCACACCAGTTGTCATCATCATCATAACTTTTTTGATCAGCACTTCTGTTTAATTGAGAATTGGAGCTTGAAACATTCTTGTCACATTCATTTTCAATCAAACAATCAAGTGAATTTGTGTTTGTTTCACTTGTTGGACATGATTTATCATTATTACTTTCCTTAGAAGGTGATTTATTTTCTGTTTCAAAAAATTCAGACCATTCTACAGAGTTAGAACTGCTTTCTGTTCCAATGCTATTTGTTACTGCAGTATCCATATAAATACCCTGTTCCTTGAACAGGACACTTGTTTCAACAAGATACTTTGCAGCATCTAAAACCTTTTTGGGTCTAATAGTCTGGAACTGATAGTAATGCTTGTTACTCATGCGCCTTTTCAACTTAAGAGGTACAATTTCAGTGTCACTTATACACCGAGGCAAAACACTGACTGTAGTGTTCACATCTGCAGGTACATTTACAATGTTCCCATGGATACTGACTTGACCACCTCTTGGCAGTTCACGAAGCTGCATAAATGGTATTCTTGGTGACACAAGTCTTTCTTCGAGCTCAGTCAACTCTAACACTGATGGTTTAGGTGGGAATGTCATTTTATTTGCCTTTGCACAACTAGGCAACTTACCACTTTTGATGTTTCGATGGCAAGTGTTACAAATCCACTGAGTATTGTTCACACTTTTTTTCCCAGTGTTGCAAATTTTGACCAGTGCATCAAGATCTGATTTGTATGAATGTTCATTACATGCGATAACACTAGATTTGTACCAAAGCTGATCACAACAAGTGCACACATACTCAGGTCCATATTTAACATTTTCATGAAATCTCTCTATTAGGCCCTGTATGCTTTTGAATTTCATTACTCTTTGTTTTTGCTTCTTTTGTTTCTCTTTTAATCTTACTAAGTGTGGGTTTCTTTCTCTTCGTCTTTTGTACGCCCATTGCCGTTTTTCTTTCACACAGTCTGGGTTTTTCTCTTTCTGTCTTTTCTTAGTCTGTCGCTCTTTTTCTTTTACAGAATCTAGGTTTGCTTTTCTGTGTATTTTTTTAGCCTCATTATCATTTTGTTTTGCTTCAGGATTACTTTCTCTGTTTAGCATTCTTATTATTTTCTCTTTAGCAACATATTCTTGATCCATTCTTCGCTTTCTCTTGTACTCTCTAAAATAAACTTTTCGTTCTTCAACAGATGAAAAGTCACAAGCTTTGTTGTTTAAGCAACCAGCAGCACAAAAGGCACCTTGTTGCTTGTGACGACACAAGCTTTAAATTGGAACGATTTTCTTTTTTTTTTTTATTTTTCTGGGTTAGAAATCTGCATGCGGTGATTGGTTCATATTATCATGTGATTTGTGATGACGTTGTGATCAAGTGACTTGGCGGGCGAGCAGTTTCGCCATTTTGAAGACAGCAAGTTGCTTGCCTTAGTTGGCTCTGTTGATTATTTTATGGACCGCTCATCTTACTTACAAACGCATACGCCGGCTGCGGTAGACCCATACTAAATTTCATTGAGCGGTTTTGGCTTGGGTCGGTCCGTTCAGCCTCAAAAGCCATATTGAAAGCCATGAAAGCAAATGCAATGAACTTATCAATGAACTGCATAACTATGCACAACTGTACAGAAATGTACGAAGAATCTAATATCCAGAACCTTGAGAACTTGAAGGAACAAGCTGAACGAAGGCGCTCGAGATACAAAGACGAGAACCTGTGTAAAGACGGCGATTCTTGACAAGCGCATGATAGCGGATTATATGGAACTGTTTAGTATGAGGGTGAACTTGAAGGTACTTTGTATTCTTTTACTTTGTATTATTCTTGCTGATACAAGTAAAGCGTCAGAAAATCTGACTTTTGTTTGGAATCAAAATTTCACTCTGCGTGCATTTATGTTGTTGTTGTGACATTTTGGCTCGGTGCCATGAAGGTCAAACAATCAGTGGAACAGATGGCGTTATTATTTGAAAATTGGGAAATGGCTGAGGAAAAAGTGACCGTTGGTAGATCTTGCTTCGCTCAGTTTTATTGTATTCCCACAAATGTTTATGTGAAAGAAAACCGAAGTCCTCCAAGACGAAGTCGTGAGCCAAGCCACGTACCATTGAATTACCTTTCACGCATTTTGAACAAGAGTAGAAAAAGCAGGCGACTAATACAAGAATACATTTCAAAGAATGTCCCAAAGTCGTCAAAATTTCATGATTATACCCGAGCTTACGTACTTCACAATGCTAATGCGTTCCGTGAACGTGCATGTAAACAACATGGAAACAATAAAAAGCCACAGATGGAAATGGAAAGAGAAAATTAGGATCAATAAACCATCGCAGGCGAGAAAGCTAGAAGCTCAAAAAGAAGATTGCCAAAAGTAACCGAGGTGCTAAGATACGTTTGTATTTTAAAATGTGTTAAAACACAGGCATTGCAAGATCAGACGTATTCAGAGATCAAAATCACAGAACCAAGTACAATGGGTTTTCTCTGTCAAGGGATATAGAAAAAAATTCCGGTCCTTCAGTTGTTGATCCAAACAAAACGATCATCGGTTGGCTTTCTGGATGCACGGAAGCCATGCTTTAAGAGCGATTTTGGCTTGCATTGTTTTTAAGCGTCGGAAGACTTGAAAATAGCCGTACACAAATGCTTGATGTGTTACCAGCGGGACCCCCGTAAAGTACGAAGGGTTGTGTTTTGCAAATGCTCGATTATAGATACCGCTTCAACCAATGTATCTGTGTTCTGAGCAATATTTGTGTGAAAGAACATCGAATAAGTAGTAGAAGACGTGTCGAAACTTGATAGAACTTGAACTTTTCCCTGCGGGCAGAGCGCCTCCCTTTGTCGGAAACTCTGCGGCTTTGTGTAACGCGCGGCGTATACGAACAGTCAGCGTTTAACTTCGTTTTGCGTGCAGTAAAGGTTCTTTGTTTATTGTCTGAGGATATTGAATTACTAATAGGATTGAGGCAAATATCACGCGAGATTAAGATACAAGATCTGTCAATGAAATGTCACGAGCATAATATCATAGAACGGGGAATCCCGAATCATGCCAGAGGCCATAATGATCATGCCATAATGCCAGAGGCCCAGGATTCTCTTCAACGTCTCCGGAAATACGAAGTCTATATTTATTGTGGTAAAATTTGTTATTTACATCCCTGATAAAAGTGTGCAAACCTATCGTATCCTTTTTATGTTTTCCAGTTCGCCGTTGCTTAGAAACATATACATGCTTACGAACCTTGTTCTTTTCGGCAAGTTTTGCTAAATGCGCTGTAAAAGAGTAATTAGCACATATTTCTTGCTTTTTACGACACTCGCAAAGAGCAGATGACTTTGGAACAAATTAGCAAAGTAATAACGCACACGTTTGCTCTTCTGCAAAAGTCTTTGTAATTTGCGTAAAGGTATACGCGACGGCTCTCTAGCTCTCTTCCAAGTAACCTTACCTTCACCAATCTGCGCAAAATAGTAACGCAACCGGCCATCAAGCATTTCAAGTTCAGATGATGGCTCAGTGTCTCGATCTTCGAGCATCAACCCTTGCGGTCCAATACGACGACCGAATTGCCTCGCTGTCTCAACTTCGAGATGCGTTACAGCTGTAGAAGCACCCTCGTTTACCGACTGGTTTCCGTTTACAAAGAGCACAATGGCTGCATTTCATGATCACGGCATAATAGCCATGTAGTTTTAATTTAGAACAATTTAACAGAAATTATGTATTTACCTGCTTCTATTATAAGGCCTCATTATGATGTAATGTGACGTGTGTTTACTACTCAGATAGTGGTGTCTTAATCAACAGCCTTTCTGTGTTAATATAAGCACAGTTAACTTTGGTATTACTAACAATTTAAGGCTTACCCATGGTTACCCATGTATCAAACTATCACAAAACAATTTAACAGAAATTACGTATTTACGTATTTCTACTAGAAATACGATAATCGCAGATTCCCCTCGCTCTGACATTGATGGGACTTTTACTTTGGTACTCCCAAGAAGAGTAGCCTTTGTTTTACCGAAATGTTGACTCAATCTTTCCTTCGAAGTCAAATGCTACACACAAAGGAAGGAGAAAAAGAATGGTGTGTTATACTTTTGCGTTGAAAAAAAGAATCGATTGCGTGACGAAGTACGTATTTCCCACGGTCGGTCGGCACGACAAATTAATTTATACAGTCTGCCAAGCACGTTCTCAAAATCTAATACTCAAATTTTGAAGTTTGTTGGCCGTCGTAGTACGGGAGAAAAACAAACACTGATTCTCCAATTTTGAATTCATAGGTAGTACAATTAAATAGGCTTCCTGTGCAATTTGTTTTTACTCTGGGTTGCATGCACATGACTCAGGCATGCATGTTTAATGAGCTCGAATTGTTTTGTACGTGAACGCGCTCAAAACAACATGATTTCTCCCAGAATCAAAGCATAACTTGAACGGTTTACTTCAAATTATGCACGGGCTTCAGACCTAGTCATACTTCTAAGGGCTTGTGAACGATTCTCGCTGCAATCACCGCATGTCAAATTACAGTATTTGTTAGTTTTAGTCTTGAAAGAAATAATAAGACATCTGACTAAATCATTCAAGACCCCAAGTTCCGATTGCTCTGAGCCAATACAGTAGCCGAAACTGGCGACAGAAGCGTATTAAAAGAATACTTCGAGGGAAAATGATCAGCATACAGATTTTAATACATTCTTGAAGTGATCGAGTTACAAGATACGGGTAGAATATATTTGTCACGGTGATTGTTCGCTTTCCACTGACTAACCTTTGTTGTTTGTCCTTTCTGAATAAGGATCTGAGTTTAACACAAGACGGCGTCTGAAGCTCCCGATTTGCTTGATCTTCTTCGGCACGCTTCCGTTCATGATGCTGTCGGTTATCAAATGTTTGTCGTCTTTTCTCTAGACGTATTTATTTGGCGCTGTTCGATTGTTTCACGATTTCGCTTTGCCTGGCTAGTTCCCTTCTCTTTTGCAGACGAGCTTCGCGAGACCGTGCTGTGTCAAGTTTTCCAGTTTTCAAATTCATCTTCGTGAACGCAGTTACGTACAGTTGTTGCTTCGTTCAAACCTTTGTTTGACCTCGCTTTGACGCTAATCGATAATTATTATTACGTCATTGCCTTAGAGGTCGCCCCATGACAGACTGACTGACGAACATTAGATTTCGAGATGGCGACTGGCTTGGAGTCTCCACACAAAGCGAATTTGCTGCATTAGCGCCGTGATTATTACCCTCACTTCGCTTCGCTTCGCTCGGGGATTAAAAAACGTCATCATGACGTGATGTGACATTTGTTTACTGCGGAGATGGTAAAATATTAATCAACAGCCTTTCTGTGTTAATATAAGCACAGTTAACATTGGTATTACCAACATTTTAAGGCTTACTCATGGTTACCCATGTATCAAACTATCACAAAACATTTTAACAGAAATTATGTATTTACATGTTTCTATTATAAGGCGTCATTATGAGGTAATGTGACGTTTGTTTACTGAGCAGGTAGTAATGTCATAATCAACAGCCATTCTGTGTTACTATAAGCACAGTTAACATTGGTATTACTAACATTTTAAGGCTTACCCATGGTTACCCATGTATCAAACTATCACTGAACAATTTAACAGAAATTACGTATTTACATATTTCTATTATAAGGCGTAATCATGATGTGATGTGACGTTTGTTTAGTATTCAGATAGTAATGTCTTAATCAACAGCCTTTCTGTGTTACTATAAGCACAGTTAACATTGGTATTACTAACATTTTAAGGCTTACCCATGGTTACCCATGTATCAACTATCACAGAACAATTTAACAGAAATTACGTATTTACGTATTTCTATTATAAAACGTCATCATCACGTGATGAGACGTTTGTTTATTGCGCAGATAGTAATGTGTTAATCAGCAGCCATTCTGTGTTACTATAAACACAGTTAACATTGCTATTACTAACATTTTAAGGCTTACCCATGGTTACCCATGTATCAAACTATCACAGAACAATTTAACAGAAATTACGTATTTACATGATTCTATTATAAGGCGTCATCATGATGTGATTTGACGTTTGTTTAGTATTCAGATAGTAATGTCTTAATCAACAGCCTTTCTGTGTTAATATAAGCACAGTTAACATTGGTATTACTAGCATTTTAAGGTTTACCTATGGTTATCCATCTATCAAACTATCACAGAACAATTTAACAGAAATTACGTATTTACATGTTCCTATTATAAGGCGTCCTCATGAGGTAATGTGATGTTTGTTTACTATTCAGATAGTAATGTCTTAATCAACAGCCATTCTGTGTTACTATAAGCACAGTTAACATTGGTATTACTAACATTTTAAGGCTTACCTATGGTTACCCATGTATCAAACTATCACAAAACATTTTAACAGAAATTATGTATTTACATGTTTCTATTATAAGGCGTCATTATGAGGTAATGTGACGTTTGTTTACTGCGCAGATAGTAATGTCATAATCAACAGCCATTCTGTGTTTCTATAATCACAGTTAACATTGGTATTACTAACATTTTAAGGCTTACCCATGTTTACCAATGTATCAAACTATCACTGAACAATTTAACAGAAATTACGTATTTACATATTTCTATTATAAGGCGTCCTCATGAGGTAATGTGACGTTTGTTTACTATTCAGATAGTAATGTCTTAATCAACAGCCATTCTGTGTTACTATAAGCACAGTTAACATTGGTATTACTAACATTTTAAGGCTTACCTATGGTTACCCATGTATCAAACTATTACAGAACAATTTAACAGAAATTACGTATTTACATGTTTCTATTATAAGGCGTCATCATGATGTGATTTGACGTTTGTTTACTGCGCAGATAGTAATGCCTTAATCAACAGCCTTCTATGTTAATATAAGCACAGTTAACATTGGTATTACTAACATTTTAAGGCTTACCCATGGTTACTCATGTATCAAACTATCACAGAACGATTTAACAGAAATTAGACTGGCATTGCCAGTGAGCTCGCGGCGTGAGTTGCGTGGAGACCAGAATATACTAAAACGGAAAGTAGGGACAAGAGTGGAACTCCCAAGAGAGACTTCCAGTTTCTCACCAGAAAAATATCACACAGTTATAGAGAACTTGGCTGTTGACACCTTGTTCAAATGAAACCTGATTAAACTATAAATTATCATTACAACACTCATACACTTGCTTCTTAAAGGTTGAGCGACCCTGCATTTTGAGAATGCGTGACATATCTTTTTATGCACAATTGATTTTTGACAGTTTGACTTCGACTCTTATTTCCAACGAGAGGCCACGATTAATCCAGCCTTCGCTTCAATACTTTTGTGTTTTCTTTTATTAACTGAATACGTTTCTTCTATCAGGCTTTCGAGTTTTCGTGTTCTGTAACAAGCGAGGAATGTAACACGACACTTGTTTGTCAATATTATTGCGGTTTTGTTCACAGTGTGTTCAGTCATTTGTGAACTGCAAACTCAATGCTCAGGACTATTTCGGTGTATTTTTCATATCTGGTATACAATGACCATTGCGAAACAAAGGCTACATGATTGAATGAAAGAAACATTTCAACAGGCAAAGTACGATAAGCAGAAGAATTTTATGAGGCAACAGATGTCATGTACAAAGTAAAGCATAAATCGCCATTGTTTTGCGGCTAAAGCTCATTGTAGCTTTGGTTTCCGTTTTCGGCCTGTTATCTTCCCAGAAGTATTTCGTGCCGCCACAGAAAGTTTCGAAATTTGCAATCCCCGAGTGGTATCCATCGAACATTTAGTTTACGGCTATTCTCAAAGCTTCCGCAGTGAACTAAAGAATGCAAGCCAATATCGTTCCCTAAAATCCAATTTATCCGTGCATGTTCCACAGAGCCCAATGGTGTTGAGTTTGGATGGGATGCAGTTAACTTTTACACACAAGTAACGAGCAATTCACTGGCCACATCTCGAGTTGTTTAGCGAAGTCAATTACATACATACATACATACATATTTTTATTGATGCTCCCCTCAAGGGGCTTTTCAGCGACAATTTGGCTTCGCCATATTACTGTGGAGAACAGGCACTGAGGGTGGTCACTGCCAGAGATTTGTTTACGTCCTCAGTGGTTGTTTTACGTCCCCCCTGTCATCAAGTATAGAAGTATAGGGAGACGGGACCGCCATTTTACGTAGTCAGCCGAGCCAAGTGAAGATCTTACCATCTCCTGTTAGAAACAAAGGCAGCATCTTCTCTTCAATTATTTTAAGACCCTGAGTGCTGGTCCGGCCGGGGTTCGAACCCGCGACCTCCCGCACGAAAGACCGGCACTCAACCAACTGAGCCAACCGGGCGGCGGTCTACGTCATCGCATATCACGTGATCATATGAACCAATCACCGTGTGCTGATTCTCGACCCAGAAGAAAAAAAAACTCCATTTTTAAGCTCGCCGGGGCCACACCCCGCGAGCAATTACGTATTTACATGTTTTTATTATAAGGCGTCAGCATGAGGTAATGTGACGTTTCTTTACTATTCAGATAGTAATGTCTTAATCAACAGCCATTTTGTGTTAATATAAGCACAGTTAACATTGGTATTACTAACATTTTAAGGCTTACCCATGGTTACCCATGTATCAAACTATCACAGAACAATTTAACAGAAATTACGTATTTACATGTTTCTATTATAAGGCGTCAGCATGAGGTAATGTGACGTTTGTTTACTATTCAGATAGTAATTTCTTAATCAACAGCCATTCTGTGTTAATATAAGCACAGTTAACATTGGTATTACTAACATTTTAAGGCTTACCCATGGTTACCCACGTATCAAACTATCACAGAACGATTACGTATTTACGAGTTTCTATTATACGGCGCCATCATGAAGTAATGTGACGTTTGTTTACTGCGCAGATAGTGAAGTCTTAATCAACTGCCATTTTGTGTTACTATAAACTCAGTTAACATTGGTATCACTAACATTTTAAGGCTTACCCATGGCTACCCATGTATCAAACTATCACAGAACAATTTAACAGAAATTACGTATTTACATGTTTTTATTATAAAACTTCATCATGAGGTGATATGACGTTTACTGCGCAGATAGTAAAGTCCAAATCAACAGCCATTCTTTGTTAATATAAGCACAGAAAACATTGGTATCACTAACATTTTAAGGTATACCCATGGTTACCCGTGTATCAAACTATCACAGAACAATTTAATAGAAATTACGTATTTACATGTTTCTATTATAAGGCGTCATCATGATGTCATCTGACGTTTGTTTACTGCGCAGATAGTAATGTCTTAATCAACAGCCTTTCTGTGTTAGTATAAGCACAGTTAACATTGGTATTACTAACATTTTAAGGCATACCCATGGTTACCCATGTATCAAACTATCACAGAACAATTTAACAGAAATTACGTATTTACGTATTTCTATTAAAAAACGTCATCATGACGTGATGTGACGTTTGTCTACTGCGCAGATAGTGATGCCTTAATCAACAGCCATTCTGTGTTACTATACGCACAGTTAACATTGGTATTACTAACATTTTAAGGCTTACCCATGGTTACCCATGTATCAAACTATCACAGAACAATTTAATAGAAATTACATATTTACATGTTTCTATTATAAGGCGTCATCATGATGTGATGTGATGTTTGTTTACTGCGCAGATAGTAATGTCTTAATCAACAGCCTTTCTGTGTTAATATAAGCACAGTTAACATTGGCATTTCTAACATTTTAAGGCTTACCCATGCTTACCCATGTATCAAACTATCACTGAACGATTTGACAGAAATTACGTATTTACATGTTTCTATTTTAAGGCGTCATCATGAGGTAATGTGACGTTTGTTTACTGCGCAGATAGTAATGCCTTAATCAACAGCCATTCTGTGTTACTATAACCACAGTTAAGATTGGTATTACTAACATTTTAAGGCTTACCCTTGGCTACCCTTGTATCAAACTATCACAGAACAATTTAACAGAAATTACGTATTTACATGTTTCTATTATAAAACCTGATCATGACGTGATGTGACGTTTGTTTACTATTTAGATAGTAATGTCTTAATCAACAGACTTTCTGTGTTAATTTAAGCACAATTAACATTGGTATTTCTAACATTTTAAGGCTTACCCATGCTTACCCATGTATCAAACTATCACTGAACGATTTGACAGAAATTACGTATTTACATGTTTCTATTATAAGGCGTCATCATGAGGTAATGTGACGTTTGTTTACTGCGCAGATAGTAATGCCTTAATCAACAGCCATTCTGTGTTACTATAAGCACAGTGAAGATTGGTATTACTAACATTTTAAGGCTTACCCTTGGCTACCCTTGTATCAAACTATCACAGAACAATTTATCAGAAATTACGTATTTACATGTTTCTATTATAAAACCTGATCATGACGTGATGTGACGTTTGTTTACTATTCAGATAGTAATGTCTTAATCAACAGACTTTCTGTGTTAATATAAGCACAGTTAACATTGGTAATACTAACATTTTAAGGCTTACCCATGGTTACCCATGTATCAAACTATCACAGAACGATTTAACAGAAATTACGTATTTGCATGTTTCTATTATAAGGCGTCATCATGAGGTAATGTGACGTTTGTTTACTGCCCAGATAGTAATGCCTTAATCAACAGCCATTCTGTGTTAATATAAGCACAGTTAACATTGGTATTACTAACATTTTAAGGCTTAACCATGGTTACCCATGTATCAAACTACTAGAAATGCGGACAGTTTCTCGTTTCTATTTTTTAATAGAAATGCGATAATTGCAGATACCCCCTCACTCCGTCCCTCACTCCACATAATAGAAGTTTCGACGCAAAAAAATAAACATAGAAGTAATGTGTCTATTTTATACGACCATTATGTAACCAGCTTGTTGTAGTTAACAGGGCAAGCGTGTTAAAATAACGTTTTACTACTTGTACTATACCAAGTGCTGAACACTTAAAGGAGAAAAAGAGTGGTCTGAAATATAGTAACTTTGTGTTACTAAGCTCTGACCCAATAAGAAAACAACATATATATCAGCATCAAGTTTTTTTATTCTTAATCTTATTGTCATCATCATACAGCACACTATTCATTGTGTGCCCTTTTTATCATACGTTTGTGTTATATCAGCTTCATCAAGTGCTCCTGCCTGTTACGAAAACCCAAAACCTTGTAGGAAAAAGTAGGAACG
Source organism: Plumapathes pennacea (assembly GCA_964036295.1). Taxonomy (NCBI): domain Eukaryota; kingdom Metazoa; phylum Cnidaria; class Anthozoa; order Antipatharia; family Myriopathidae; genus Plumapathes; species Plumapathes pennacea. The sequence continues at coordinate 22,586,696 of OZ038463.1, read as the reverse complement.
TACCCTCCAACCAAAAGCATGCAGGAACACAATCCCTTGGAGGATAAGGGAATAATAACTATCATGAACTTAATACAGGTAAAGAACCCTTTCACTCCCAAGCCTAAATGCAGAATCTCTCAGCTTTTTCAAAATACATTATATAAAATAAATTATGTAGTGAGAAGTGACAGTTTAGTCAGCATTCACTTGACCAAAAAGGTACAAAAAGCTATATATTCTCTATACGGTACAATACAGTACACTTTCAACTGAAGGAAAGAAAATTGAATTTGATCACTCTTAGGTGTGAAAGGATTTAAACTTGTTGTTACAACATCGGTTATTGTCTACCTTGGTGCTGGCCTTACTCACATGTTATTGCCACTTATATTACATAACTGTACTGAAGTTTTCCTTCATAAAAAGCAAACAACCCTCTAACAAATAAGTGAATAACAAAACCTTGTGTCAAAAAGGTACACATAGAAAAAAGTACTTGGCTCTGAGCATGTCATCCACTTGAGCACAGTACAGTACCATTCCAAATTTTAAGAAAACATACAGATATACCGAATCTTTTTTGTGGTTTACTCAACAGAATATACAGAATATACAGGCCAATGTTTTTGAGAACATTTTCCTTTGGCATTCTTGTTGGACCAGGCAATCGGGTTGTACACGTCAGCATTGAGTTCATTTTTGGCTCTTGACAATCTTACACTTTCATGATGTCAGTGACTTGGTATATGAGGATCCCTTAACAGCAGAGGAGTTGGCTTCTCAGCATGATTCCATCACTTTAACATTTCCTTTAGCATGATCTTTGGAGATGAAAACACATGTTCAGGTTTTTGTCTTCGGTACATATTGTTGCAAATTTATTATACAGTACTTACCTATAAACAACATAGAAATTGAACTTCCATTTGGACCAAAGTGTAAGTTTAGCCAAGGAACCTCTTTCTTTGCTCCTACAAAAATCAGAAAAGGCACCAAGTTTTAAGTGGATTAATAAGATAATTCACATGACCTGTACTATTCATCCACAATTGACATAAATCTTGGAAGGATGCTGCAAAGGAACTGGCACACTGTAAATAAATACTTGTTGTCCTGATAATAGAGGCCACTTCTTTCCTCAAAACACTGCTATAAATGTTTTTGGTTATCCCCGAGCGTAATATCAAGTGTACATGGCATAAAAACAAATGCACATCATCATATGGACAGCTAAAGAAACTTCACTGCATAGATCATAAATCACTGTAAATTAGTTAGGCACTGATACTGTAGTAAAAATTGGCAAATATTCTAAAAAACACAAACTGCGGCTTTTGCAATGGTAAATCAAAGTACAAACACATGTATACAGTATTGTGTTCTCTTCGATCCTTGTATATGAAAATGCAGCAAATAATAACAAAACATTCAGTGGTCTGATAAACATGAGTTCAGATTCAGAATTTTTTGGAACATTCAGGAACAAAATATCACCATGTATTGTTTGTTCAGCTGTTCTTCTTTGAAAATAAACAATGACAAAGAATGGCCGTGTTGCAACTAATGCATAATTTTGCCAATTTGGCCGTCAATATACAGAATCAAAAATATAAATACAACAACCATAAAAGTCATACAGAATAGTTTTCAATTCTTACCTGCCCCTTCCTGATGATAAGAACGGGCCAATCACTTACATTGGCTGGAAGAGTGCTGAGAAATCCCTGAACATCCTGTGGCAAGTTGAGGACATGACCTTTGTACCCACGCTGGCCGCCGTGTTTCCGGTAAACACACATGATGGGGAAAGCTCTGGCGATCAGCATTTCCTTTACTTTGGTGAGGGCCTGTAGTTCTGCAGGGACTGTCCCAGGGTCCATGTCGTTTTCAGTCGAGAACAATCGACACAAGGTCTTTTTGTCGCGTTTGCACCTGGTGCAGGTATAGTTCAGCTCGGGCACACTTTGGTTGGTGATCGGCCATGTTTCTTTGCATACCTTGCAGCGTAAGTGTCGGAGATTTTCCTCAAAGCTGTGAGGCAGTGAGTTCCTCCCGTACCTACTCTTGTTCGTGGAATGGAGGAGTTTCTGGATTTGCCCACCCACGGTTATACAAATATTGTTTTTGGCTGCGACGTTCTTCGATATTAAACTGCAGCACGCTGTTGCCGGCGTCAAGTGTTGGCTTCATTTTGAGCTTGAAGCCTGCGGGTACTCCGTTCAGACGATTCATTGCTACGTCGAGGAGGTACTCGCTGGCGACTGGATTCTCTTTGCGGAGTTGCCTGTGCCAACCGCTTCTCTTTATGACGCTTTTGATCGGCACTCATACGCTGTTGTGTTTGCGGAGTCTTTTCTTCGGCCCGTTTTTTCTCCTGAAGTTCCCGATTTGCTTTCAAGCGCTGTTCTTTTTGCGGAGTATTTTCTTCAGCCCGTTTTTCCTCCTGAAGTTCCCGACTTGCTTTCAAGCGCTGTTCTCTTTGCGGAGTTGTCTGCGTTTTCCGCTTCTGTTCATGTCGCTTTCGATCGGCATTCATGCGCTGTTTTCTTTGCGGAGTTGTTTTTTCGACACGATTCTTTTTATGATGCTGTCGATCATAACAGGATTGTCGCCTTTTCTCGAGACGAATTTGGCGTTGTTCGCTCGTTTCACGATTTCGCCTTGCTCGTGCCTGTTCCCTTCTCATTTGAAGACGAGCTTCGCGAGACTGTTGTGTTTCAAGTTTTTCAGTTAAGTTTTCCATTTTCGTGAACGCAGCTACGATATATTGTTGCTTCGTTCAAATCTAAATCCTTCGTTCAAATCTAATTTCTCTATTATTCCGAGTAAAACAACAGGGCACACGTGATCGATCCGGCCTTTGTTATTGGTTAGCGGGGTAACCGCGCTCGAGATGGCGACAGGCTTGGAGTCCCCAAGTAGGCGGTATAATATTAAATCATTAGTGTCGTGAGTATTTCCCTCACTTCGTTCGGGGATCACAGAACGATTTAACAGAAATTTCGTATTTACATGTTTCTATTACAAGGCGTCAGCATGAGGTAATGTGACGTTTGTTTACTATTCAGATAGTAATGTCTTAATCAACAGCCATTCTGTGTTAATATAAGCACAGTTAACATTGGTATTACTAACATTTTAAGGCTTACCCATGGTTACCCATGTATCAAACTATCACAGAACAATTTAACAGAAATTACGTATTTACGTATTTCTATTAAAAAACGTCATCATGACGTGATGTGACGTTTGTCTACTGCGCAGATAGTAATGCCTTAATCAACAGCCGTTCTGTGTTACTATAAGCACAGTTAACATTGGTATTACTAACATTTTAAGGCTTACCCATGGTTACCCATGTATCAAACTACTAGAAATACGATAATCGCAGATATCCCCTCGCTCATTAGTGGGTTTTCGGAAAGCGGGATTCTTGTTTATTTTCGGTTCGGAGATTATTTAAAATTTTTTTTGCAAACCACGGCTGTGTAGCGACGTCACCAGTCGGCCGCTAAAAAAAATATTTTTCGCACGGCAGTCCGGTTTAGTTCAGACAACGTGCACAGTCTGCAATTTTCGTAGACACTAAGCTGAACTTCAAAATTCGCTGAGACAACATTTACACGCAACTACAGAATACTCCCGAGGCTTGAAAGCCAAGCAAAGTCGATCTTGGATACCGAATTTTTTTTTTTTTTTTTTTTACTTTATAAGTTTAATACGCTTCTTCGAGTGTGACAAAATTTAGAGCCGTCAAAGCGAGTCGCTTGTTTACACGCTTTCGAAGTCTCGGGACCGTGTGAATTTTGGCAGGTATTCAATTTTGAACACAACAACTTTTCAAACTGCGTTTGACGATTTCAAAATCTTTGACAGAAAAAAGAAATCAAGTCACTAAATAATACAAGGTCCGATTGTATTGAGCGAGCAAACCCGGTCACTAAATAATACAAAGTTCGATTGTGTTGAGCGAGTATCTTACGGGGTCCCGCTAGTAGGCAATAATATACAATAGACTGTAATTGTGTAATTTGGAAAGCAGTGGCCGGATATTTTCTACTTTAATAGCCTTCAAAAAGCAAAAGCATTTTAACCCGGTTACATTTTATCCTTGAATACAGTGTGCCAACAAACGCGGCGACAAAACTTCACAGCATGTGTCAGACTGTCAGTGAAATTATGCAAATATGTCAGGAATCGGATGACACAATCCTGCACGAAGGCACTCTGAAATAGCTTTGAAAACTAGCGAAAAGATCACAGTATAATCCTACTTGGCCTTCATCACAGTTCCCGGGGCATCAAACGACAAAATATACGGCAATTGTTGAAATACCATAATGATAACACGACCGTCATTTAACAAAAGCGTTGTATGTTAATTGATGTAAATTTTCAAAACTCACCGGTTCCTGAAAGCCATAGCTTTAGCTCTTTTCCAGCAAAGGAAACAAAACCCAGAACACCATTGTTTACGTCTTCAATGATTTCAAAGTACACTGTATAGAGCAGTCCTTATACAGTACGAAAATTCCACTTTCCATTGTATTGTGTGTCGTCATCTTGTCAAACTTGGATTCTGAAAACTACATTCCTGTTATTGTAAAAGGTGAAATTTGCCACGATGATTGTTCGATTTCCACCAACTGTATTTTGCTATTTCTTTCTGAAGAAGTGTCTGCGTTTTAACACAGTACTGGCGTCTGGGATTGTGTTCAGGTCGACCAGTTGTGCCTTTAAGAATCCGTTTCACGGCTAGTAAGTTTGCCTCCCATACACCGGCAAAATATCCGGGCAAATTACAGCCGTCCGTCGAACTGCTTGGCCTTGTATCTGCATCTTATTATACAAAATCACTTCCGTTCGTACTCTTACAGCTACCGCATGTCACTAAGAAAATGGCGGTTTACAGTTAAGCTGCCGATGTAACCTCGCAGTGGTTGCTCAACGCGGATGGCCCTGGGGACGAGTCGTACCCCACACACACACGAACATTAAATTTCGAGATGGCGACACGCTTGGAGTTTTCGAATGATACGATTTTGCTGCATTAGCGTCGTGATTATTTCCCTCACTTCGTTCGGGGATCACAGAACAATTTAATAGAAATTACGTATTTACATGTTTCTATTATAAGGCGTCATCATGATGTGATGTGATGTTTGTTTACTGCGCAGATAGTAATGTCTTAATCAACAGCCTTTCTGTGTTAATACAAGCACAGTTAACATTGGTATTACTAACATTTTAAGGCTTACCCATGGTTACCCACGTATCAAACTATCACAGAACGATTCAACAGAAATTACGTATTTACGAGTTTCTATTATAAGGCGCCATCATGAAGTAATGTGACGTTTGTTTACTGTGCAGATAGTAATGTCTTAATCAACTGCCATTCTGTGTTACTATAAGCTCAGTTAACATTGGTATTACTAACATTTTAAGGCTTACCCATGGTTACCCATGTATCAAACTATCACAGAATAATTTAACGGAAATTACGTATTTACATGTTTCTGTAATAAAACCTGATCATGACGTGATGTGACGTTTGTTTACTATTCAGATAGTAATGTCTTAAGGGCCTGTCCATGAGAAGACCAGGCAGGGGCGACACATGCCATCTCACCGATTTCCATGAAACTTGGCCAGATGAAAGGGCTCATTCCCAAACTCAAAAAGCCCAAGTAGTTTAAATTTTGAAAATAATCCGGGGGAGTTAGACCACCCCCGTTATTTTAGCGAAAAATGCAAAAAATTTGATAAAATATGGGAGGAAAGTAAACAGCTCTCATGTGCATGCAATTTAATGGATTTCACTTTCCGAGGCATTTGAATAATTGGTTGTCAATCAGTGCTGGTTAATGATTGACCATGTCAAGTAATATTTTCTGGATTGTCGGAATTAGCCATTTTTAAAGTCTTTAAAAAGTTTAAGTTCATCAAGTTTAAAGCCTTGTTTGCAGCAAAAACTTATTTTCCAGGAAAGACCTATTCTTGGTCTCTCTAAAACACCAAAAAAATTTTTGGGACTCCTATTTTATCGGCGCAGTTAACACTTGCATTGTGCAGCTAGCGCACGGAATTTTGGCCTGCGTCAACGACTCACCAACGACATTCATTGGTACTTAGAACTCAAAAGGTTCTTTAATTTTGCTCTGTTTCGGAAATTATTCAACTGGAAGTGTTCGGAACAATCTAGAGCGCAGTAAGTGCTTGAAATGTAGAAGCAAATGTATAATTTAAGAATGCAAAATAATGCAAATTTTTCTGCAAATCACTACCGGAAGTGAAAGCAAGACGAGAAAACGTCAGATAAGCCAGTTAATTTAAACAGGCCGATGAAGGACTCACTCGGTGTCTGATAGTTACCTTTACATGTTTCTTTTATTATTAACTGTGTCGCTATGACATACTCAAGGTTTATGCAGGACAGGATTTTTTTCGCGCGAGTCTCACTTTAGCTAAATGATGCTGCACCAAGGGCAGAATAGAATAACATCTGAGATGAAAAACATGCTACATATGAGCACTGAAGTTGCGGCCACAAGCGGAATCTACGCTCCCTAAAATTGCGTGACAGCGTTTCGAGCTTTCAAGCCTTAAGTACAGTGGAAACACAGAAAAATTGGCTAATCAATTTTCTCGATGAGATCAAAATTCCCGATAAATGTTTTCATATCTGAAGTCACTGATCAACATGCACCTGAGAATCGAGAAATCACAGTTCTAGTTCCCTTTGTATCTGACGCCTTGTCCTTATGACGTCAGTCCTGGCCATCAGCTCGTTGTCAGACTCCTCGATAGCAGGTGCTGCTTCTGCTGCCTCGCGGGGCAGACGGCCACTTTTGGTCAGTGCAGAAAGTCGACTGAAATATCGGGAAATCTGGGAAACATTCAACCATTCTCTCGAGAAGATCTTGGCACCCTGGTCATTGTGCAGCGCTTTCATTCGGGAAGCCACGTCCCCAGCACTCGCCTTTTTACCAGTCTCCTCTCCTTGGAGGAAAACCTCCTTCAGGTAACGTTTGACTTTGTCAGAGAAGTGGACTGCCTTGCGTGTCTTCTTTAGCGCCCAACCCTCTTTTGTTGGCGTTCCTTCAAGTTCTTGAGGAGTAGCTGAGAATGTGCCCTGGACATAGCCACCACCTACCGATTTGCAGGCTTCTGCCCATTTCCTCTTGATGTCATCATAGAGCGTCTCTCTTTCTAGCCTCAGTAGATGTTTTCCAATATCTAGGTGCCTTTGTAAGGTGTCGAAGGATTGATAAGTCTTGATGCAGCCCTCCTTGGGGCATGCAAAACACACTTGCTCTGACAGGCTCTTCACTGATGGATTCTGTGGAACCTGGTTGCTCTGGGACCTGCTCAGCTCTGGCTGTCGTACTTGATGCAACGACTCTTCCTACTGCCATTGTAGGATCACTGAAGGGCTGCTCCGTTGTCAGATTTGTAGGGCCCTGCGGTTTTCCAAACCTTCTTAGTTGTGCAGCGGAGAAGAACTTTCCGGGCCCGACGTTGTACGCCTGCCAAGCTTCCCACGAAAAGTTACTGAGAGCCTGCACTCCAGTCATGCTGTGCTTGATCATAGTGTGACATGACTCCTCGACCTTGCATACAGCTGCATAGCACCCCTTCACCCCTCCGTACGACTCAATGGCACTCTTCATCTCGCTTGCTGTTTTGACGTCATGACCTTCATTGATATACTGCCTCATGTGGCCCTTTAACGCAGCAATTCTCCGGTCACAAATATCTTTCCCGGCTTGGGGCTCGCTGAAGTCATATCGGAGAATATCAACTCCGACGCGCTGCCCGAGGTTTGGTAGGGAGAGGACGAGAAAGGCACAGTGATAGCATCCTGCATTATCGGACCGTAGGAAGGCTTCAGACAGGTCGAGCTTGAACGCCTTAATTGCCCTGAGGGTGTGCTCGATAATTAATGCAACCGCAAACCAGTTTTGCGTGCACTCATCGAATAGATGGATGTAAGTTCGCGTCTAAGAAATAGAGATACAAAAGAAAATTAGTGAAAACCGGCAACAAGGCAGGCAACTTTGATGCGCGGCTTACCGCTACGGTCAAGTACCTAACTATCATCTTAATCTGAAAGTTTGATGGTCAGTACATTATTTTGTTTCCGTGTGTACTCCAAATACGCATATTTTTTTCCTGACCCTGCGTTGCCACAAAACAAAAACCTGTAAATTGGTAACCATTGCAAAACAAACACAAACTCTGTGATAGAAACACAATCTTCGAGTTGGAGAGGGAACATTTCAAATAAAGCACATTACACGAACGATTTGGAAATCACCTCCCAACTGTCACAGCAACACAAAGCATCAGAAATACAACAGAAGACTGATTGCTAACGAACACTTCTGCTGGTGTCAAGTACCTCAAGTTCATTGCCATCCCCCTTTGTGATGGCTACTGTCACGTGCCAAGGCTTGCCTTTTTTCCCGAACCAGTTTCTCTGTGTTTCCCTGAAACTGGTCGGGAGAAATTTCATGGCCCAGTCCATGATCAGCAACACCTGGTTCTGCGAGAGCTGGTCTATAACGGCACTCTTAGCTCCGTCTTGATGGATGGCACGTACGATGTGTGACCTCCACTCCTCCAGTTTCGGTAAAGCATTCTCCAACTCGAACTGAAGCTCCCCGCGTTTGTCGGCGTCACTGAAATATATCCAAAAAACACAATTAGAGATTTTGACTATTTCAAAAAAATTTAGTTTCGAAGATATTTGAAGTTTCGATAAAAGCTTAAACAGCCTACCTTTTAACCTCAGGTGAGGCCAAAGCCCACTGTATGTCAACCGGGGCGTTCTTCAGGTCCTCACAGCGATCACAGCTGATATTGTGGTTGTGGTTGCATATACATGGTATTCGGCATCTACAGTACTCAGTGCGTACACGCTACAGTGGTCGGCACAGGGGGACTCCCATGTGACGTGTAACTTGAAGTCGGACTTTAAGTAGTGCCTTGCACATTTTAGGCGTCTTTGTATGCCCTTGGAAGTCTCATCTTCAAGCCCTGGTGAATATGAGAATGCTCAAAATGTAAAATGCTGTCGGATAGCGATGAAGCATACAAATTTAAGTCAACAAGCATCAAAACGGCTGCTTCTTATCCCGGGGGGGGGGTATTCCCATATATTTCCTTTATAGGGATGTTCTGCCCCATAGGGTATCATTTTCAGGGTCTTCTGTCTTGAACAGGGTATCAAATTTTACATTTTTGTGTCTTAAACAGGGTTATTTTCTGAAGATTTTCTCCTCTTCCCCTCCCCCCTCGACCACATTTTTGCTCTCGTCATTTTTGCGTGATTTCTTCATATGTTCCAGTGGAAATGCGTGCAACGCAGGCTAACTTGTTTAAACTTAGTCTTGAACAGGGTATCAAATTAGAGCACTTTGTCTTAGACAGGGTAGCAAAATTTCTATTTTTGTGTCTTGAATAGGGTCAGGGTTTTATAGAGTCAGCGGAACACCCCTACCCAAATTCCTATTGAGTACCCCCCCCCCCTCCTCCCCCCTCCCCGGGCTTCTTATGTGGGCCATTGACTGGCGAGTAACGCAAACCTTAGCAAGTAAGGTTTGCTAATATTGGTAGTGCTACATGAAAACTTTCATATATTTTAAGAAAATAGAAGTGGGAATAGCTGCGCTGCAAAATACGCCATTCAGAGGCATTAGCCATGTAACGTACCAAGTCTGCAAAGTTGCTGAGCCACCTCTTCTAAGTACGTGATAGCGCCGGCACCATCAGTTTGTGTGCTGTCTAGACCAGCTAGAGATTTTCTCTGGGAGGCTACGCACACCTGTGAAGTGATTATAATACAGTGGGTGATATATTTATTACCGTGGAGTACGTTCTTGTCACTTCCGTTGGTCAACATTCGTTGCAATTACTATCTAACTTTTTCTAAGTCGAGGCGTGTGGAAGCCTCGCTTTTCTTCTGCACAACTTGTGTCTTGCGGTTATACAAGGGGTTAAACAGAAAAACAAAATCTGCACCTCAATTCGATTTTGTACAATGACTGCTGACACAAAAGCAAGGTGCCCGCACGGCGAAAAGTGGATTTCCGCAGTGCTCTATTTCAAGCCATTGCTGGGAGTCCGGTTTCAAGCAAGAAACGCTGGCTCACACAAACGGCTGGGGATCGAAATACTTATCGCCTAGAGCTGTCTCCATTGCAGTCGGTTTGCGTATCATCACTGGGCACGTCAATTATGCCGACATCGAAAACGCACTAGCTGTCTTACCTTAAGAATGTTGAATAGGGTGGATCGACCCACTGGAGTAAACCCTGATTCCCTGCAGTAGCTTAAATACAGCTGGACAAGACGAGAAGCGATCACTGTCCTCACCACGTTGGGTATTTTCACTTTCTCCCCACTTGACAGCTTCATTGTTCTGGTGCCGTAGGCAACATCCTGAAGAAAGGAAGGGCTGGAAGGAAAGTCGAGAAAGTGGTCTACTTGAACAGCATCTAATCGTGTCCTGTGCAGCTTTGGCAGCTCGATTGGTTGACCCGGTTTCGTTTGGAAAGCATGTTTCCTGGCCTCATCAATGCGCCATTTGGTTAGCCCAGGAATCAGCTGAAGCAGCTCGCTCTTCGAGTAGTCACCGGCATAAAGAGACAAAATCTGCTGTCTGGTATACCAGGAGTCAGCCTCTTCGTAAAGAACCACCAGTTTGCTCACTAATGTGCCCTCGACAAGCCCTTCGGATGCTTGTATGGAATTGTGTTGGTCAACTACCTGCTGAAAGAGCCATGCAGAGTTCCCAGGAGCGATAGCGTCAACCACACTGTCAATAGCCTGTACAGCCTTGCGTCTGTAGTACCAGTGTGATGTCGAGGAAAGAGTAAGAATATCTGACCTGCATTGTGACCTGACCGGGCTGACCCTCCCATCTGTAGCTCTTCTTATGTAATTGTTCGAATACTGCAGCCTGTGCTGGATCTGAGGAGTTGGTTGCCATTCTTGGGAGGTTTCACCCTCGACAAGTGATCCTTGGGAGGAAGACGAGAAGACCTTGGAACTGTGGTTGCTATGCTGCAAAATGTTTACACAACAATCAACGACTCTTTTAGCAAGATTCAATAAACTCTCACCGCCCCCTCAATTTCTGAAAAAATACTAACTGTAATAGTCTCACAACCATATCCCTAAAAACCCCTTCCCGCCTTACAGTTGCTATAGAACAAGAAGGCTGCAGAGAAGGCTATACAAAACAAAAGGGCCCTGTCGCCTAGAAAGCGTTCAACCCCTAGTTTCCATTTTAGATCAGAACTACCATGCACGTGAAATTTCCAACTAAACAGATTAGGTTCTAAAAGGATAGCGCGCAAAAGGATACAGCTATGTCTTGTCATATTATTTTAAGTCAAAGCAAGGTGTATGCAATTAAAATACTAGTATCATATATGTATATATATCTTCCGCTAACTACTGCGAATATCCTGGCTCAGAGAACGTTATCCTTCCTTCAGTGGTCTTAGCGGGTTATGATATCAAAGAAAACTTCCTTTATATATAATGCCTTCAGTTTTGTACGAGTATCCTTTTATATCGGATCAGTGGGGGCACTTTGGCCTTAGACTGTAATGTCCGACTGGACAAAAAAAGGGGGAGGAGCATTTCAGATTTCTACACCATTATTGAAACTGTCTATTGCCCACCCCCCTTTTCAAGCAAAAAGTAGTTCTAATAGGAAAACGTTTGAGTATGCTTACCTCACTTGAAGCAGGTACATCCTCTTGAAATCGCACATGCACAACTTGAGGTAAGGGTAAAAGAGCCTCTGACTGGGATTCCACAAAATCGAGTTCCATTTCTTGTTCGTCTTGTGCAGGCTCTCTAGACTGATAGACGGTAGTTGACTGCTGGCTCTCTTGGCTGACTGCCATGGTCGCTCACTGCTGGCTCTCTTGGCCTGTTCTCATTGCAGCTGTGTGTGCTACACGGCAAGTTCTGCACACGCCTAATAGAAATAAATTATAGAAGTCTCTTAATTCTCTCCATTATCTTTAAAAGCCATGTATCAAGTGCCTCGACAAGAAAAATACAGTAACCGGCCCGCTGAACTTTCGTTGACCGCTTTAGATTGCGAAGAATTGCTCTAAAACACACATTGTCTCAACTGGAGTTTTAATTTGGAAATGCGCCACCGTAACAACAAAAACACCGTACCTGCGCCAAGAGGAATGAGGATATCCCATCTTTCCTTGATTTCTTTTACTATGCAGAGATTTACTCCCCTGTCCCGCTTCTCGTCGGAATCCTCCCTGTGTAGTGGGTGTTGGTATCTTGTGGAGGGAGCGTACTTTACTCCCAGGTCAGCGCGATGTTTTGGGCAAATTGTAAAACCGAGGCCGTCTTCGTTGAACAGACCCGCGCGAACAAGAATCAGTTCTTTTTCCCGACGCCACGCAAGACTGTGTACACTTAAGTACCCTTAGATGAGGCCTTATTTCACTTACACAAGCATTCAGCGGAAAATACTCTTTTTGTCCGGGATATCGAGATGAAAAATTGCACTTGCTCTTGCAATGAATTGAAAACGAACAGCAAAGCTCGGTCATGGCTTACAAGTACCAGATAAACTGTGTGAGAATGCGTGTCGTGTTGCGTAAGGGAACTTTTATAGTCGTAGTTGTGCTGTCGCATGATACCATATATGACAAGTAAATGTTGAGCCGGAAGTACGGCCGCGCCCACTCAGTCCACCTTTCCTTTACTCGGCGTCAATGAAGGAATTCCAAATAAGGAATTATTCGTCGGCTTTTTCAGTAAATTTGTTCTAAAGTCATCTGCAATTTTACTCTTTGACAAAGCATCTAGATTAAAAGCGTTTGCAAAGTTTGTAAATATGTGGCCAAAAAGCGGCGAAATGGAAAACATAAAATGATACGACAGTTGTGTCACAGTCTTATCAATCATGTAAATATATACGAACCTTTTAGTGCAATAACGACCTTTACTGTAACATGAATGGACTCTGCATTTCCGTCAGCTTTGCGTAAAACAAACGATTTGCGCGGGCTTTCATTTTGAGTGTCACGCAATTTGGCGCCATATACAAAGGTAAATCCGAGAGATCGCTGCTTTGATATTGGTTTAGAGCGTTTCCCCTTGGGATTGGGTTTAGAAATGTTGCTGAAGCTCCTCACCCGTAGACACACTGTAGCTTTACTTTTGTGGGGATTTTCAGGTCGTGTCACATGTACCATTGTTTTGACCTCTCATTTGTCTCGTTATCTTATTGTACCAAGTGTTTACTTTTCTTGATTGTGGCTGCTAAATTTCTCCATGGATGCTTTTGTTCTGATATTCTCGCATGTTCGACTCTTCAGTTTGCAAAGAGCGAGGAGATTACGTCTTATAAATATATTATTCTCCGAAAAGTACAAAACCAACGGTGCTACTCAAATCAAGCGTCAAAATCGCTAAAATGCCCACGCAAGAAAAATCCTGTCCTGTATAAACCTTGAGTATGTCATAGCGACGCAGTTAATAATAAAAGAAACACGAAAAGGTAACTATCAGATGCCAAGTTAGTCCTCTATTGGCTTGTTTAAATAAACTGGCTTATTACTGACGTTTTCTCGTCTTGCTTTCACTTCCGGTAGTGATTTGCAGAAAAATTTGCATTGTTTTGCATTCTTAATTTAGACATTTGCTTCAATTTAGACATTTCAAGCACTTATCGTGTTCTAGATTGTTCCGAAGACTTCCAGTTGAATAATCTTCGAAACAGAGCAAAATTAAAGAATCTTTTGAGTTCTAATTGCCAATGAATGTCGTTGGCGAATAGTGGCGCGGGCCAAAATTACGTGCGCTAGCTGCACAATGCAAGTGTTACCTGCACCGATAAAATAGGAGTCCCCAAAATTTTTTTTGGTGTTTCAGAAAGACCAAGAATAGGTCTTTCCTGGAAAATAAGTTTTTGCTGCAAACAAGGCCAGGCATTGGAGATATTTAGCTTTAAAAAGGGCTAATTCCGACAATCCAGAATATATTACGTGACATGGTCAAACATTAACCAGCACTGATTGACAACCAATTATTCAAATGACTTCAAAATTATGTTGTATACTCGGGAAGGATGTATAAATACACATGCCAAAGGAAATTGAAATCCATTAAATTGCATGCACATGAGAGCTGTTTACTTTCCTCCCATATTTTATCAAATTTTTTGCATTTTTCGCTAAAATACCAGGGGGTGGTCTAACTCCCCCAGATTATTTTCAAAATTTAAACTACTTGGGCTTTTTGAGTTTGGGATTGAACCCTTTCATATGGCCAAGCTTCATGGAAATCGGTGAGATGGCATGTGTCCCCCCTGCCTGGTCCTCTCGTGGACAGGCTCTTAATCAACAGCCATTCTGTGTTACTATAAACACAGTTAACATTGGTATTACTAACATTTTAAGGCTTACCCATGGTTACCCATGTATCAAACTATCACAGCACAATTTAACAGAAATTACGTATTTACATGTTTCTATCATAAGGCGTCATCATGATGTGATGTGACGTTTGTTTACTATTCAGATAGTAATGTCTTAATCAACAGCCTTTCTGTGTTAATATAAGCACAGTTAACATTGGTATTACTAACATTTTAAGGCTTACCCATGGTTACCCATGTATCAAACTATCACAGAACGATTTAACAGAAATTACGTAATTACATGTTTCTATTATAAGGCGTCATCATGATGTGATGTGACGTTTGTTTAGTATTCAGATAGTAATGTCTTAATCAACAGCCTTTCTGTGTTAATATAAGCACAGTTAACATTGGTATTACTAGCATTTTAAGGCTTACCCATGGTTACCCATGTATCAAACTATCACAGAACGATTTAACAGAAATTAAGTATTTACATGTTTCTATTATAAGGCGTTATCATGAGGTAGTGTGACGTTTGCTTACTGCGCAGATAGTAATGTCTTAATCAACAGCCATTATCTGTTACTATAAGCACAGTTAACATTGGTATTACTAACATTTTAAGACTTACCCATGGTTACCCATGTATCAAACTATCACAGAACAATTTCTTAAAATATCTCTTAAAACGCCATCTCTTAAATCGCCACTGCTTAATTCGCCACTGCTTAAAACGCCATCTCTTTAAAACGCCATCTCTTAAATCGCCACTGCTTAAATCTCCATCTCTTAAAACGCCATCTCTTAAATCGCCACTGCTTAAATCGCCATCTCTTAAAACGCCACTGCTTAAATCGCCATCTCTTAAAACGCCATCTCTTAAATCGCCACTGCTTAAAACGCCATCTCTTTAAAACGCCATCTCTTAAATCGCCATCTCTTAAATCGCCACTTCTTAAATCGCCATCTCTTAAAACGCCATCTCTTAAATCGCCACTGCTTAAATCGCCATCTCTTAAAACGCCATCTCTTAAATCGCCACTTCTTAAATCGCCATCTCTTAAATCGCCACTGCTTAAATCGCCATCTCTTAAAACGCCACTGCTTAAATCGCCATCTCTTAAAACGCCATCTCTTAAATCGCCACTGCTTAAAACGCCATCTCTTTAAAACGCCATCTCTTAAATCGCCACTGCTTAAATCGCCATCTCTTAAAACGCCATCTCTTAAATCGCCACTTCTTAAATCGCCATCTCTTAAAACGCCATCTCTTAAATCGCCACTTCTTAAATCGCCACTGCTTAAATCGCCATCTCTTAAAACGCCACTGCTTAAAATGACATCTCTTAAATCGCCACTGCTTAAATCGCCATCTCTTAAATCGCCACTGCTTAAAATACCTCACTCAAAAGCTGTCGCCTAAAATACATCTCAATCGGAAGCTGTCGTCTAAAATACCATGCACTCAATCGGAAGCTGTCGTCTAAAGTACAACTCACTCAAAAGCTGTCGCCTAAAATACAACTCACTTGGAAGGTGTCGCCTAAAATATCCGGAAGCTGTCGCCTAAAATACAACTCACTCGGAAGGTGTCGCCTAAAATATCCGGAAGCTGTCGCTTAAAATACAACTCAATCGGAAGCTGTCGCCTAAAATACAACTCACTCGGAAGGTGTCGCCTAAAATATCCGGAAGCTGTCGCTTAAAATACAACTCAATCAGAAGCTGTCGCCTAAAATACAACTCACTCGGAAGGTGTCGCCTAAAATATCCGGAAGCTGTTGCTTAAATACAACTCACTCGGAAGCTGTCGCCTAAAATTCTCTGAAGCTGTAGCTCAAAATACAACTAAACTCACTTTAAGAACAACTCACTTGAGGACCTAAAACGCCATCCAACGTGCTGCTCTTGACGTAGTCGCTTTGACGCCTTTAGAGTGTAGAGTGTTTTCACAAACAAAGGGCTTGGCATGGACTTGCTTGCATATTTATTACTTTGTCACTACTCGGCCATGGCGGTGAAAAGAATTGCATAATATAAAATAAACTAATACTGCAAATGCAAAAACGTCAATGTAGTATAGGGAATTGCACGCCATAAATGAACATGAACAAGTACTTCAATAAAAATCTATACATGACTATCTAAATTAAAAATTTTTCTAGTTCCAAATCAGTTTGAGTTATTGGGTATTAAAAATGTACAATGCGAGCAAGTCAAAATAGACTAAAAAATTGGTAAACGTCCGTGAGAAATATATACAAGTAAAAAAAAATCCCTAGAAAACGGTGGATACTTAGTGGAGTAATACCACTTCTCCCAATAAGTGTGGGTATTCTGTATTTTTTTCTTTCTTTCTTTTTATGAGGGGGGGTTGCTACTTCTGTTTAGCTTGCAAGACTTGCAGCTTTGCAGCAATGCCTTTAACTTCTGCTAGACGCAGCCCTCTGAGCGGAAAGTAGGCACATTCTTTCTCTTGCAGCTTGACGGGAGAGCGCGATTTGTGCACGATCGTTTTCTTGCAGAGTCGCTGTGAGCCTGTACGATAAACATATGGAAGCAACTTTACTACATAAAAGAGATATGTTTTCATTGTGTTCAATGCAGCTACTACTTTCTCGCTTTGTCAGAAAATATAGCCATATAACTTGGATCGACTTAGGGTCGATGTGTGAAAGTTGGACGCCGTGAAAGAATTTGAAGCTAGCTCTCCGTCTGAGCCGCAAATGTAGTCGCTTGTTGGTTTTTTAGGAACAAGTTGTAGTTTTATTACTCACATTATTTTGAGATGGATTGCACCGACACTTTGACGGGCTTGGAGATATTGGACCCCCACCCCATCCTTATTGAATTGGATGCACCATTGACACCCGAACTTCAGAAACTTTGGCGATGCGACCGGTGGATCGTGGGTGGCGGCCGGGATTTTCCACGTGAACAGGCAAATCTGTTGCGTAGGTTTGATTGTAACTTCCAGCGTTCCCTGTGGGTAGTTGGCAAAAGAAGCACACACAATTGAAGATTCGGAAGTATTGAAAAGATGGTGTCCGTTTATTGTGTAGAAATTGCATGCAATTTGGCTCAAGTAATAGCTTCTGCATTCTTTTACTAGAAAATGGATTCGGAACATGAGAGGTTTGTGCATAAAGTTTCGCTGCATAACTTTGCATAATTATTTGTGATCAAACAGAACCGGAACTAGTCAATTATGAGAACTGTAATTGGATTGAGTGACAGCTGTTTGTATGTAATCAATCGACCGCAAGATAAAAGTTAATAACTAGGTAAAGACAAAAGACCAATTGCGAACGGCTCCAACATAAAGTTCGCCGATTTACGCTACTCAGTGCAAAGAGACGGCTACAATTTTTCCTGCTTAGTTCGTAACAGAAATATATTCATACCTCCTGATTCCCCCACAAAACCCGGTCCTGAGCTGCCTTCAGCAAAATGACGTGCCTGTCAAGTGTCTGCGCCGTGTAGTTCGCTTTCGCCCCTTCTGAACTCTGCCAGGCAACCTTCTACTTCACATTTTATCTTTACAGCCTTACACTGCATAGAGTGTGAAGGCAGCACATTTCTGCAATCAGAAAGAAATATATATCATACAGAGTAAAATCCCAAATCGGAAACCGGGAATCTTAACAGCCGAACCTGATGACACATCAAGCTGGACCACATCATACTCTGATAAAATGAAAGTTTACTATTTCAGCGCTTTTTCTTGGTAAACAAATAGACTTATGATTTAACTTTTAGTATTTACCTTTTGAATGACTCTCCACAGCCAAAAACGCACATCACCACTTTACAGCCACAAACTGTATCTTTGTGGATCGCTTGGTTTCGTCGCTGAAAGCTCTCGCCACACTCGCAGGATACCAAAGCCATTTCGCACACAAGTTTGTGTGCGACCTTCTCGCATCGAGGGAACACGGCTGAACACTGGCCACATGTGACTGATACCATGTCACAGTTTCTGACGTGGTCCGGTGCAGTTATTAGGGGAATCACGGACGAGCACGCCTTGCACTTTCCATTTATTGTGCCGAGGACTTTGTCCACAACACAGTTCTTGCACACGACATCTACATGTGCGCGGCGGGTCTGGCAGGTTTCCATGTTGCGTGTTCTGAGAACCCCTACGCAGGCCCCACAAAACGTGTGTCCACACGGTGCGCACATGTGTGCGTCTATCATGGGTTTTTTGCTGTAAATATGTGCAGTAGAACTCAGTATAATGACACGAATTGCTTGATTTTCGGTATAAGATACACTCTGCAAACTTTACATTGACATATATATAAGGTAAACTTTGGCAAATACGCGCAAACGAATATCTGGTGTCCTCTCATTGTTGCCAGTGTTGTCAATTTTCCGTTACGGTGAAAAAGAGAAGGCTTTCTGGAATTTCAAACGCAACTATGTACTCACCATATGTCACATTCAAACTCTTTGATGTTCTGCTGTTCATATTCCACGTAGTCAAAGACATCTTCAGAGGCCATGTTGAATCCGCAAGACTGCCGTATGCTTTCTGGCATATGCTGTAATACGTCAACGTTTCCTGACTTCATTGTTTTATGACAATTTATGACACTCACCAGACGACCTCACAGAATCTCCACAGGGAACGCTATTGTGGTGCAGGCCTTGATACATCCGGGAACCCGTGGAACCGAGATCAAAGTGATTGTGAATTTCAACATTGGAAACCATGAATCTTATTAACCCTTTCACTCCCAAAAAGTGATAAACTTCAATTTTCTCCTTTAATGTCTCCCGATAGATAGATTATACTGCAAGGAGAACTTGGCTTTCAATACCTTGCTTAGATGACAACCGATTAAACTATCAGTTCTCTCAACATCACCCATACATTATATTCTGAAAAGCTTGAGAGGATCTGGATTCTGAGCGTGAGAGTTAAGTTGGGCTGACCTGTGGTTATATTTTGCAAAAAAATAACTTTTTTTCCCTTTATAACTTATTCCATCTTTGTAACTAGGATTAATTGATTTATTAGATAGGGTGATACTAAAGTCTCCAAACCTAGAGGGCCAGTTGACCAGACTTACCCATTTTTCCATGAAATGCTCTGTGAAGTTTTCTCAAGTGGGACAACTTTTCTCCATGCAAATGGGGCCATATTTACTCAGACTTACTCTGTTTATGCATGCGGAATTCGGGGTTCAAAAACAAGAGTTCGGAAATCTTAGTTTCGCGAACTTCCTCAGTTTATCAGAACAAAACTATATAAATTCAATCAGGAAATTTCATGGCTCGAGGATGGATCAAGAGTGCAGAATTGGGGGGATTCAAACAAGAATGCGATCTTCTTAGCTTCTCAGACTTCCTCGGCTCGTCGGACAAGTGCAAAACTGGATGAAGACCATGGGATTTCAGATTTCGGGGTTGAATCAATAGTGCACACTAATAATGTAGTTTATCTAACTTCTTCGGGTTTCATATCTCGGGGTTGAGTTGAGAGTGCGGAACTGGATTCAAACAAGAGGCAGAATACTTAGTTTCTCAAACTTAATCAATTTTTAAGACAAGAACAAAAATGAATTAATAATAGGGATTTCATATCTAGGGGTCGAAAAAAAAGTTGGGGAAATCGGAGTTAAAACAAAAGTGCGCAAATCATAGTATTTTATCGAACTTCCTCGGCTTTTTGGGCAAGTGTAAAATCCAACAGTCTCAACGCCCGATTCTGATCGACTAGCGTCAAAAAATAAAATTTTCACTCAAAAATTGTTTTCAAAAGTCTCCAATGTTGAAGGCGGCTTCGGCCGTCGAGGTGAGAACCTCCCCTTACCGGGGTAGCACATCATTGACCGACCTATTCTACTCTTAGGAAGGTTTGAGTAAGAGCACATTTGCTGGGACCCGAAAGATGGTGAACTATGCTTGAATAGGGTGAAACCAGAGGAAACTCTGGTGGAGGCTCGTAGCGATTCTGACGTGCAAATTGATCGTCAAATTTGGGTATAGGGGCGAAAGACTAATCGAACTGTCTAGTAGCTGGTTCCCTCCGAAGTTTCCCTCAGGATAGCAGGAGCTCAGTGCAGTTTTATCAGGTAAAGCAAATGATTAGAGGTCTTAGGGTTAAAACAACCTTAACCTATTCTCAAACTTTAAATTTGTAAGAAGTCCGACTTGCTCAATTGAAGCCGGACATTGAATGCGAGTTTCTAGTGGGCCATTTTTGGTAAGCAGAACTGGCGATGTGGGATGAACCGAATGCAGAGTTAAGGTGCCAAAGTTGATGCTCATCAGACCCCACAAAAGGTGTTGGTTGCTATAGACAGCAGGACGGAAGGACTTCATATCTCGTGCTTGAATCAAGAGAGCGGAATTGTCGGGGGTATGCGGAATTTGTAGTTTATCAAACTACCTTGGCTTTTCATTCCTCGGAGCTGAGTCGAGAGTGCAGAATTGGAGGTTCAAACGAGAGTGCGATATTCTTAGTTTCTCAGACTTCCTCGGCTTGTCGGACAAGTGCAAAGCTAAATAAAGACCATTGAAGGATTTCTGATTCCGGGGTTGAATCAAGAGTGCAGAATCTGTTCTTTATCTAAGTTCTTCGGGTTTAATTCGTATCTCGGGGTTAAGTTGAGAGTGCGGAACTGGAGTTCAAACAAAAGGCAGAATACTTAGTTTCTCAAACTTACTCGATTTTTAAGACAAGAACAAAAATGAATTAATACCCTCGAGGGATTTCATATCTAGGGGTTGAATTAAAAGTGCGGAATCGGGGATTCAACCAAGAGTGCGAAATCCTTAGTTTCTTGAACTTTCTTGCTTGATCAGACAAAATCAAAAATGAATAAATACCATCAAGGGATTCCATATCCTGGGGTCTAATAAAAAATTGGGGAAATTGGAGTTGAAACAAAAGTGCGCAAATCTTAGTTTTTACCACAACACACTAGTTTCTCGCTCTCGGCGAAGCGCCTCGTGAGTCCACAACATTTTGACCATGTGATGACGTAAATCGTGGTAAATAAGAGTCCACACCACGCCAAACCAGTGGAAATTTATTAAATTTTCGCTTCCTCGGTGTGTGTAAAATCCAACAGTCTCCACGCCCGAATCTGTTGGGAAGCTGAAGGATAAAATCGTGGTGGATCACTATTGGGAGTGAAGGGCTTAATGATGAATTTCAGTTCGACATTTGAAAGTGGGTTACTTTACGCATGCGGGGGGAGGGGGAGACGCTAGTCGACGCAAGTTTGATATGACAGTAACCTTGCATCGACTTGAAAAAGAGTAGCCAAACGAGACGTAAGTCGATGCAAGTTCTTGCAAGTTCTTTTATATTAAGAAAAGAAATCGTAAAAGAAAGGAAGGTCTTTTTAACTAATTACGTACTGTGCACTGGGCCTAAATAGTTTAATCCGATTGGATTTAATCACAAATATTTACTGGGAGGGATTTCAATCATTACAGCGTTAACTGGTGCTTCAACAATATTCATTGATTTGTTGTTGGCGCCAAAATAAGCTGAAAGGGTAGAATTGTAATATTGCAAGCTCTTCGTAGATAATAATGAGAAATAATTACTAAAATGTCAAAATCATTGCCAAGGCCTCTCCAATCTCTCCACATGTTCTCGTTCAGAAAATCCTGAAGGTCGGCGGCCCTGACACCTCACTCCCTTTTAACATGGTACTTTAGTCTATTCCACGCTGACTCGACCTCTTGCGTGTGGATGCCTGTCACTGGGTCCACGAAATTGTGTTGATGAATGATAGTTTGATGCACTTGTACGTTGGGTACCTGAAGTTTGAGGTTTCTGTAGGCACCCCAGTCTTCCGTGTGCACTTCCGAGCTGGGCAGAAGAACTCGTTGTAGAATTGCAGACAAGGTTTGCCTGTCCCTCCTTTCCACCACTTGGTAATGGCCCCGGCATGGAGTATGCTCAGTGCATATCACTTCAAAAACCCAACGGCCATTCCATGCCCGTCGTCCTCTCTGGTACTGGAATCGTAAAAAAAAAAATGAATAAAAAGGCGTAAGAATGTAACTGGACAGCTTTAAGCATATTTTGGATTATAAATAACACGTGAATCTGCCTCAGAAAAGTAAACATTTGCCAAGCATCTTTGATCTCTCTGAGTACGATACAATTCTTTTTTGCGTGAATATAGACTTAGATTTGCTATTTGAAAATAGTATAGCAAACACAAATCATGTTTTACATAGAACTAAGTCAACCGGAACAATCACAATAATACTTCGACATGCTATCGGTTTACCTTCGACTTGTGCTTAAATTGACTTTCGTCACACTTCACAACGAATGTTCGTCCGCCAAATGGAACTACTGGCCTGTCTTCCAGGTCTCTGCCACAGTAGTGTCTTAGCAGAGCGTAGACATCACCAACACTGTTCTTGGTCAAGGACAACATTGTGGCTGCAGTCCTACGCAGTGAGCACATACTCCAAAGGTATATCGCAAGGAGCAGTTTTCCCAGCAAAGTTTGAGGGAACTCATTGAAAAAACTTCCGGTCCATAATGATTTTTTACAGCGGCATCCGGTGCATCTCCTGCAACAAGGATAATACTTAGTCGGGGTTTCAGGACTCAAATTTTTAAGAGGCTGTCTCTGTAAAAGCGGTCCGGTCTGGTCAGATTGAAAAATAAAATCGCCTAATTTTTTGTGTGGTGAAAGTACTTCATGCCAAAGTAATAAAAGCATAATTATTTTGGTTCTCAGTTTTAAACTGATTTCGGCTGGACGAAAAATTAATTTGGCTGATGTTCACTCGCGTGAGACTGAAATTTGACCTCGTGTTTTGATACTTTTTAAGCGACTGGTTCAAAGTAGCGAATACATTTATGACCATAATTTTAGCAAAGCAGCCAAGATATGCTACTATAGTTTGCTTTTTAGGAATTTCAAGCAATATTCCTTCAAGGTATTTTCACACCATAGCGCTAATCAACCCCATGTAAAGACGCTCGCGCGACAACCTGAAAAGTGGTAATTTTGAAGACCACTTTTCTCAAATTGCAGGCAAAACTACACGATGACAGTAACACCACAGTAAAGTCTGAACCTTACTCTGCAGGGTTGTGAAAACAAAACTTGTCTGTAACGGTTTTCCTGTAAATATTGGTCGAACAATTTTCTCTAAACTCACAAATTGCACACAAAAGCCGTACATACCGCGGAGGAAGGAAAACCTAAATAATTGAAAACAAAAACTTGCTTCATACCTCATGGAGCCCGAAAAGGACAAGTAAACTTCAGGGAGTTCAATCGATTACGGAATTGCGAAATTTTAGTTGAATTTGTGTTCGTCATTCGTGTTAACCACACAAGCTGACAAAGGAGCTTTTTTGTAGTTCTTCTGTTGACGTGGGTGGCTAACAGCATTGTTAACATCATTGCTCCCATTTTTAAAAATATTCTTTGCACATCACAGTGTGGACATGGCAATTCATGTTTTGCAGTCACTTAGATTGAGTGTGTAATCGATTTGGCCGTATCATCTCCACACTTTGGCAGTGAAATATAATCCACGTCAAGCTGTCAACAAGTAAGGTTCAAGACAAGAAGATATCAGAAAGGAAGGCAACCTTCATAGACTTTGAAACACATAAATGTGCAATTTTAGTTGAATTCGTGTTGATAATTGGTGTAGGTGTATTTTTTTTCCTTCTGCCGGCGCGGGCAGCTATAGCGTGACCACCTCGGTCTGAGTCAAATTTGATTCACGTCCGACTGGAGTATTGAATAAATCGCGTATATAAACGAAGACGTTTGAAATCGCGGTATTTTAGTTATATGTTAACAGTTACTGTGTAACACGAACATTTTGCGGGGTCTAATATTTGCGATTTTCCCGCGATCCGCAGAAAAAAGATCCCGCAAACCACAAAAATAATACTCACAGACAGAGAAGTCATCCCAAATCCCGCAATATGCAAAAAAGCAAATTCGCAGAATAGAACTTCCATAAAACTTTCATGCTGCACGATATGCTTTGACATGCCAATCAATAAAGTCACTGCTAAGCCACGTTTTCAAAAGTTTAGTTTTCCATTTCACTAAAAGCGGAATGAAGGTATTACGCATGCGATCGTTTTTAATTTGTTTTGCCCGTCCAAACCAACACAATTTCGATGCTGGAAAGCAACCGAGATCACATGGTGAATTTGATAATGCAAGCATATCCTTGACGTCACGAGAGATGAAAAACGCAACAAATAGTTTGCGTATGGAAAACGCATTCGTCTGGACGAGGTCTTAACTTTGGTATGAAAATGCGGCGTTTATCCATTGGGTCTAGCTTCGGCCGCAGTCCAAGGCCGGCTACACTAAAATGCTTAAAGTAGACACCCAATGGGTACATGTAACAGTTTTGGCCATAACTATCGCAACGCGACTCTCAAAAGAAAACATGCGTGATAACTGCAACACAAGATACCGTCCCAAATGCAGTTTCGTAGGTAACTGACAGCTCAATTAAACACCGCAGTGACCAGTTCAACTGGAAGCGTCAGGGGAGTTTCTTTTCTGATGATCCAACAATAGGCCATTGTCTCAAGATTCCGCGCGCATCCAAGCTTGACGGGCCACAACTTTGATATGAAAATTGTTTAGCGAGCACTCACGCGTGATTGTTGTAAAAAACGGCTTGAAGACTCAAGATAACCGTCCTACTCGAATAAGAGTGAACATGAAGCATCAAGGTCGAACACACAGTCGACCATGAAAAAAAGTTGAACGTTGGATTTGAAAGTCTTGGCCCGTCAAACACGGATGCACGCGCAACCTTGAGAAAATGGTCTATTGACCCATTCAGTTTCACCGGTTACCTGGTCTGAAATGAGCTAACTGAACGGCGCCAAAATGGCGGACGTAACCGCATTGCATGTTTGATTTCGCTCATTTTATGTTTGAGTTTATCGGATCTTTATCTACACAAAAATTAATGTTTGTGACTTGTTTTGTGGGTTTGGGTTAGGAACACAGCACCGAAATCAGCGATAGCCTTAGAAAATAAAATAGTGAAATATATATGGAGAACTTTCATGACGAAAACTATGTCCGTCTATGACATTATCGTCGATGAGCAGCTGCACTCTTTTATCATGTCCTTGATTATTCCAATGAGTTCAGCTTTTAGTGGTTTCCGAGTGGTTTTAAGGTGGTGTTACACTGGTCGATTTGCAACGACAATTTGCAACGATGCGATGTTGCGCTAAAAATCGTTGAGGTGTAACACCCCATTGCGAACAATTTTTTGGGATGTTTGCATTGCTGCAACGCGTTGCAAGTTTTTGAAAGCGATTCAAAAACTTGCAATGCCGTTGTGTGGATTTGGAGCAAATCGTTGTTCGAATCGACCAGTGTAACACCAGCTTTAAGGGATAGCGATTTAAGAAGTGGCGATTCAAGCAGTGGCATTTTAAGATTTGGCGTTTTAAGCAGTGGCATTTAAGCAGTGATTAAGCAATGGCGTTTTAAGAGATAGCAATTTAAGCAGTGGCGATTCAAGAGATGTCGTTTTAAGCAGTGGCGATTTAAGAGATGGCAATTTAAGCAGTGGCGTTTTAAGCAGTGATGAATTAAGCAGTGGCGATTTAAGAGATGTCGTTTTAAGCCGCTATTACGAAGACCACTACAAGTCCGCACTACCTATCCCTACAGCAGATCTTAGGGAACTCATGCGACTTATTTTAGAAGAAAACTCCTTCAAATTCAACGACAAACATTATCTGCAGACCCACGGTATAGCAATGGGTACCAAGATGGCTGTGGATTTTTCGGTTATCTTTATGGCCGACATTGAGACAAAGCTATTCTCAGCCAGTCCAATCAAACCCATTATCTGGAAAAGATTCATTGATGACTTTTTCTCTGTGTGGACTACACCAGAAGCACAAGTTGACAGCTTTGTCGATTTCGCTAACTCATTTCACCCCACAAACAAATTCACTTGTGAAAAGTCATCTTCCGAAATTGTATTTCTCGACACTAAAGTATACAAAGACCCCCGCTTCCCCACAACAAACGTTTTAGATGTTCAAACGTTTTTTAAGCCAACAGAGACCTTCCAGTATACACACTTCTCATCCTGCCACCCTTTTAGCGTCAAAAAGGGTTTTATTAAAGGAGAAGCTTTACGTATACTCAGAACCAACTCTGTTAAGGAACCATTCGAAAAACTCAAACGGGAATTTGAATCTCGCCTCCACCTAAGAGGCTACCCACACAAACTCGATCAAACGGTTCTTAAGTCCAGTTCTCAAGACAATCGGCTCTTAGTAACAAAACTCGAACATCTAGTAGGCCAGTCCTACCGTTTGCTACAGGAAACAAAAAGACTGTTGAGCAATATTAAAATAAAATTTGCTGCAACTTTTAAACACCGTGTTGCTGCAAATTTAAAACGGAAAGTCGTGCATGCACATGGTACGGATAAGGAACTGGTGCGAGTCGTGACCTAGCCTGCTCAAAGCTGGCAAGATGGAGGACGAGCGAGAGATAATACAACACTATGTTAACCTTGGGTATGAAAATGAAGTTATCCGACAATTCTTGGCTGACTACCATGGATTTGAAATAATTTTAAGTACTCTGAAGCGCAGGCTACGAGATTATGGGTTGAAAAGAAGAGGAAACGATGTGAATGTTGATCAGTTACGAGATGTTATAAGAAATTAAGTTCGTGGTTCTGGTGAGTCACAAGGATGCAGGGCAGTGTGGCATTCTTTGAGATTAGTACATCAAATTCACATACCCCGACATTTGGTTGCTACAATTTTACAAGAAGTTGACCCAGTGGGAGTTCAGCAGAGGAGGCGCAGGCTCTCACGGAGGCGGTATGTGAGTCGCGGTCCGAACTTTTGTTGGCACGTGGATGGCGAGTATACAGTAATTGTATTGGTAATACCGTGGTTTTACGTGATACTTGGTACAGATATAGCGAGTTGTAATTCACAATTATCTTTGATATTTAAAAATAAAACGAGTAGCAGCTTTACCGAGGGGATTATTTTTCTCAGCTTGGCAACACTAAACAGGTGTTCTTAGTTGACGCAGTTTTCTCATAATGCCCACTTTTTTCTCTCTCAAACTCTTTTGAGAAATTGGCTGTCACCTGTTTTTCTCACTGTCAATATGGACAGGTAACTTCACAGTAATATCGCAGGTTGATGCTGTTGGTCTACAACAACAACCTCCTTTACAACCATGGAGAAATTCAACGGTGAACTTCTTTGGAAACCCCAGAGGTGGAATTTGTGATGACCGAGTCAGCCACTTGACAAGGTCCATTAAGGTAACATTTTCAATGTCTGTAATGAAAAAAGGTGAATGCTCAGCAATATACATGCACTTGACAATAAATTGAATGTGTTGAAAAATGGAATGAAGGGGGTTAAATGGGGAGGGGGCTTGTCAACCTCCTCTCCCATCTCCTCTAAGCCCGTTGTTGTTATACTGTGTACATGTACAACTGTAATGAATCGAGATTTGGGCTGATTCACTGAAGAAGATCTACTTGTTGTCCCATGATACTCTCTGCAATGAATAAGAAACAAACATACCTCCAGCATCAATGGATGTCATAAAATCACTGAAGAACTTGAAAGTGTTTATCTTTGGGAATCTGTGACAAACTAAAGTTTACTACCATCTGGTCCAAAAATTTATCTGCAGAAATAGTGTAAAAATCCCCATTCGCAAAAGCAGGTTTCCAGATTTCTGCATTTCTTCTCATATGACTGAGAATTCCACATTTATCCAGTCCACTTTCAACTTGTACCAGCTGGGGAAGATATTTCCATAGCATGATCTTTGATACAATTTGACTTATATAAAAAGACAGCACAATGAGTATTAATAATACCTGAATTGACTTGTGTGTCGAATAAGGGAAGGAGCCTGATTAAAAGTACTAAACTTCAAAAATAAAAAAATATGAGTTACTGTGATTATAAAATGTTCTTACTGGATAATGGGTTGTATTCCAGCAATAGTCTCCCTTTGTGGAATGCCTGAATAGCCTACTGATTACAAAACGTCAAGCACCTCATCACATGTCAGTGCAGCCCTCACTTCCTCATCTGTAGTCGCACTTGACAACTGAAACACAAAATTAATAATTGTCGTGGAAATTGAACATATATAAATGTGATTTGCTTTTTCTGTTTTAAAGTACAATAATTATCTTTTACATTGGGTCTACAGAATTGGTGCAGATTTGTAGGTTATTAAAACCATTACTCTTTCAGCAGCTGTCCTAAGCAAGGGGTCTTTGTTGTCTGATGGGGAAAGTGGTGCACCAACCAGATAGGATGCTATTTCTGGTGCCATAAAGTTGGGTGCTGGCGCACCTTGCAGAATTGACATCCCCACGGTTACTCCACATGTTTTGAAGTCGCCTGCATTAAGTGCCACTTTAGAGTTGACAGGTTTTCCATCCTTAAAAAATTTTTGCTCTTTAATCATCAACAATTCTGTGAATAAAATCATCAAAATGCAAGCAACCGTGAATGTTATTTAGCGGGAAACAATCACATCCATCAATAGGGATTGCATGTTTTTGAACACTACATATGAAATTTGAAACAATAAGTTAAATCAACTGTGCTCTAGCAGTGCTAATATTATAACTTTTTCTGTGAGCGAAAATATGAATGTTTATACTTCCTATATATATACATATATATATATATATATATATATATATATATATATATATATATATATATATATATATATATATATATATATATATATATATATATATATATATATATAATCATACCATACCACAAGGATTAAGATGAATGAGGTTAGAATAGTCTTCACCATTTGCATGATGCAATGAGTGTAAGATGCCCATAGTAGGACATTTGCATGGGGCCCTATGGACTACAACTATCAAAATGGACTTCGCTGCAGTCTGTGTAATTATGTACAATTGCATCTTGCATGAGTGATTCTTCACAAAAGAAATAAATGCTTAATACATTTTACCTGAAAACAGCTCCCTCCTTGGACCTCATCATCTATAACTGGCTCCCCTGAGAAAACAACTTTATGTGTTGACTTAGGTTGGATCTTGGTTGTCATCGCTGATTTGAAATCTTGCCAGATAAACTTTCTTCTAACAGTTAGGCGTTTTGTATCTGTTGATATAAGTTGGGCTGACATGGTTGCTATTTGCTCTATAAGGGCTTCCTTCCGCTGCTGGCGAGTTAACTCATTTGTTGTTGCATTTTCAGCAGTACAACTTGTAACAGTTGAAACAGCTGCACCGTCACATGATTGTTCACTGGTATCCAACAACCACGTTGAGCAGTTATCAGCATGTTCCTCAATTTCTTCAATGATGTCCTGCTTTCATCTTTTTTCCATTAGTGCGTAAAGAGAAATAATCATTTGCATCACCTGGAGTCGTGTGATGGGGTTTGGTTTCAAAAACAATTTACTTTTGGTGGTATGCTTAATGGAAGTATCACGCCGCGTTTAACAGAATAATTACCGTCCTTCATCGCCAAAATTCCAATATTGACTCTGACTTCTTTCTCTGGTTTATCCGAGCCCGTTTTCAGTTTCTTCGCACTTGGATTGAAATATTTTGCACATTCCCCTTCCTTCCGCGATCAAAAAGCTGCAAAGGACAACAGTCCTTCAGGAGCAGTAGCCGATGTCTGCTGTGCGCCACTTGTGCCAGGAGAATCAACCATTCCACCTGCACTAACCTTCTTTCCACATTTATGGCAAAATACAGCATCAGCCACACACGATTCGCCACAAAATGAGCAAAACATGCTGCCAAATATGGCTGCAGCAACTGCAGCAGCGACAGTGCCCACATGACTCACACCAGTTCCTTATCCGTATCATGCGCACGCATGACTTTCCATTTTAAATTTGCAGCAACACAGTGTTTAAAGTTGCAGCAAATTTTATTTTAATATTGCTCAACAGTCTTTGTTTCCTGTAGCAAACACTTTACGTTTTTACATCTAGGTTATTTTAATTTGCAGCCAGACAGTCAGTAACTTGTAGCATTTCTTTATATGTATTTGCAGCGAACAATTTAAAATTGCAGCAAGGTATTTAAGGAATCAAGCTGCAACATACATTTTAATTTGCAGTTGAATATGTTTCAATTTGCAGTAATACGTTCTAATTTGCAGTAAGATATTTTAATTTGCAGTAATATTTTAATTTGCAGTAATGATTTATATTTGCAGGCATGACCCTTGTGGGCCACTTTTGCGCATGTCACTCGCAGCTCCGGATACTTTGTCCAAATTTCTTCTAGCTTTTCGGACATTTCCGACTGTTCCTTTTTCATTTCATCTGCTTTGTGTAATCTCCATTCCTCATGAAGTCGCTTGTCCAGTTCTTCTCCTTGCAAATGCTGGAACTTGGCATCCTCACAAAACTCCTTCGTTTTCTTGTTCCAGAATTTCCTTCTTTCTCTTTTCCAGACGCGGACATAATCTCCTTCTCTGAAAAGGTATACGCACCTTTCCTCGCTGGTACAGATGCATATCGAGCAGCGGGAGTCGGCTTAGCACCCACAAACGCAGTCAGAGTACCTTGTACCTTGTACTTTTTACCTTGGGAGCTCCTTGGAATTTTTGTGCAGGGCTCCACGTTGCTTGCTCCTTCTGCTGCTGCATCGATCTTCCTTTTCCGTTTCCTTTCAGCATTGCCGTCTTCACTCGTGACAACTTCAGAACTCTTTCGAAGTATCACAGCCGATTTAGTGACGTTGAGGGCTTGCTGTAGCCTGAACTTTTCCTCTTGAACACTACTCACTGGTGTTCCCCAAGAGTTAATGAATTTGAAATGTTCTGGTACTAGCTCTTGTACGTCCTCCATGATTTGACTTCTGAATTCAGACAGTGTCATTGTCGCCATATCCTCCACAAAAATGACGACTAAAGTTCCCTTGCTGATTCAAGTTTCAGTTGCACAAGCTCCATCGAAATGTATAAAAAGTTTGGTTGAACAGAACAAGAGATGTTATGGTGACGACGTTCGATAAGATATGCAACATAATTTTTTTTTTACTTTCACACATTGATTTCGTAAGCCACAACATTCAACGCCTGTGGTGAAGTTATTGAGTTAATCGAATTGCCAAGTTTCCGAAACAGTTATCATTTGAATGTAAAGTAATGGTTATTTAATAAATAGTTCAAGACATTGAACCAACATGTTTTTAACAAAAAGAAATGGCTGCCTGCACCTTTTGGCAGGCGTGCGCGAATGGAGCTGACTTCGGTACAGGCACAGGGTGTTTCTTGAGCAATCTATTTAGCTGGCCTCCGGCGCGACAGGCTCCTGAGCTTCAAATTGAAGTTCAAGTTCGTGTGTAGCGTCACTGATCATATGGAGTGAAATAATGAAGTTGCGAATTGTGTCCAAGGGAAAATCGTTCGCATTTCTATACGAGGACTTATCACTGGATATGCAGCTGACTGAATTGAGAACGAAAATACGGAATGAAGCTTAAGAACTGATGCCTTCCTCTTTTAAGTTTCTGTTTTGCAATACTCCTCGTGGAAGAAATCAAGAGTCACGGATGCCCATTTGTCAGTGCGTTGAGATAGAAAATGCTGCAGAAGAATTGTACATTATTCATTTCAAAGGTGATTCTCATTCAACACTTGTCATGTCACCGACTGGAAACAGTTCTGCTTCTCAAGAGACTGAGACTGGACATCCCACAGAGACCCATCCACATCCATTAAAACCTAAAGTGGAACACTTTGACAATGACTCCATAGAAAGCCATTTCTGTTGGTTAGAGAGAGAGACGGAAATTTTGGAACTTAAAAGCTGAACAAATACATAATTCCAAGGCCACCGATAAATACACCAAAACGGAAATGGTCGGTGTGATAGATATGTCGTGGGCGTTAAAAAAGGCAGAGCTTTTGCTGCTGCGGGCTTCACAACTGCAGCTTGTGCAAGAGAGAATCGAAACTGTTTACAGTGAACACTATATGTGCAATGTGTCAAAGTCAGGCGCCGATTCTTTAAATGCTGGTGAGAATGTCACCAAGAACACAGAGGCAATACCCAGGTTTCTCTTTTACATTATGAAAGAAAATGATGAATTGTCTCATGCGGATCAAGCGGATAAAACTTGCATGATTTAAAACGTGCCAATGACTCGCTCTTCAATGCACTTGCCACAAGGGAAATGCGCTTAAAGAGATTCGAGTCTCGTCTTGCTCTCAAACAGGGAGAAGTAAAATTGTATACCGGAGAGAACATCTCTAACAGCAGTCGAGGAACAAGAAATTGCTACAGAAATACTTAATGAAAGCTAAATACAGTATTCTGTATAAAACAAAATATTTCCCCCGTTCCATATTATGTACCGACGGTTTGAGATTGGATCCTTTTCTTTTTTATTTACCAATTTACCAACAATCATAAGGTACTCATGTGATGCTGCTCAGCTGCTATATGATTGGCCAGCCGGGTAGCTTACTCTACAAATATTTTGCAACCACTTTTTAGTACTTTTGTCACTAAGACTGACCGACAGTAACGGTGTTGATCAAGTTTCTCCCGCCTAAATCTTAGAAACAACGGATACAGAGCGTTTGGATATTCTTTGGAGTCAAGTAACAATTTTCAGACACGCATCGGGTGAGTTATAGAGACTATTTTTTACATTTTTGGCATAGTTTAATATTTCCGATGACCACTTACGTTTTATGTAGTGAATAAACGCATTACTTTTATGATACTTTCGAGGTTTTAGAGAACTAAAGCTCGGCTTTCCATATGATCGCTCACGATCGCTGTTTTGAAAAAATGTCGAAATATTGTACGTAGTTATTTCGTCAATGATTTGGATTGGCAATTCCCGTGACACACAACATTCTGTTGTTACATAGTCTGGTACCCTGCTAGCAGAACCACATAGTTCTGCTCGCAGGGTAAGTCTGTGGCTGAGGTTCCAGTAGGCAGAACGCTAGCTTTAGAGTATCGGATTTCTAAAACATTGCGAGAAATTGTCACTGTGAGACATGTGTAAGAAACAAAGCTGACTACTGCCCATGTAGGATCTTTCAGATTGCGGTGCGATCTGAACGTGCATCAAATTTGTTAACACGAGCACTTGAAATTCTATGCATAGGATCGGCCAAATGCTCAAAGTCGCTTAAATCTCGCCATAATTCAAGTGGAAAATGTAGCTTTATCACTTTACCGAAGATGATTGGTTCCACGCAATCTCAGGCTAAAGCCTGCTTTAGCTGACTTTTATCTAGTTTTGACGTGCTAGTGGAACCTCAGCCAGTGTCATAACGGCGCAAGAACACTTGCTCTGCATGCTTTCTTGTGAGCATCCTTGGAGATCGAGCTTGCCAGGTGTGCTTGAATTTTTCTCAAACAGCAGCTGGTCACACCGTGATGAGCACTGATGAGATGGGCCGATAAGATACCATCAAAGTGTACAAACGCGCTTGTCACCTTTGGCACCTGCGCTTGCCTTTTTCCCTTTTCAGGGTTTCTGCATTCGTTTTTCAAGAAGACGAAAGATTGATAACTGTCAAAGAGATTCCAGGACTGGACTGGACTCAATTAATAAAACCCAGATATGTAGATAGTCAAATTATACTACGATACAATAATCTTAATGGCATAAAATTTTCTATCCAAAAATTGTTATTAGTTATTCAACTCTGGAATCATGGTATCAACTGCACCAGTTAGAGAGCTAAAGAGGCTTCTTTTGATGTCGCACAGAAGAGCTAGTTTTTCGGATCTTCAGAAGCTTGCACGGGACACAAAGATGTTCTATGATCGACAACCGACATTGGAAATAGTGGGGAAAGTGAAGATGCCGCATAAAATGGTAGATGAGACCGCAGTTAACCTTTTGCCAGTTGAATATGTCGCAGACTCAGCTGACCCATTACAACAACAGGAGATGGAAACTGCTAGTTTAATGCTGCTAGCATTGCCCTATGTGGAACAGAATTAAGGCTTTTGACAGCGATAGAGTTACTGGAGCATTGTAACTTTTACACCTCCCATCCAAGCATCGCAGAAGCAAACCTCAAGACACGATATGGATCTAAATGGGAAAACAACGCCATGTACGATGCTGTGATATTCAGTGACAGTAGCATCAAACGTTTGCGCGAAAGAAGGTTTTGCTAAAGCGGTGGAACAAGAAATCAAAAACACCCTCGACTCTGGGCGATACTCGGGAATTATGCAAATAATGGGATTAGCGTCGGTGATTAAATCAGAGGTCAAAATGGTTTATCCGGACAATAGACATCTACTCTCACCTCTTTTAAATGCCACATTCAAACCAAGAATAAGAAACCCTAATCAGGTTAGCCGTATGATTACCATTATGTGGACTCACGCAAGGATGGATTGATAGATCGAAGGAATTGAGGGTCAACCATTTCGCACCTCTACTAGAGGTTACACCCACGGGAGAAGTGGACGACGGTTTCACGAAAACGTAAAGGACGAAAACGCCCAGCTCCCTCTTCAAATACGCTGCTCTCCTTCTTCACAAAGACATCTCCTTCGAACTCTCCCAAAACCAAACGCCAGACTACTTCAGCAGAAAGTCATCAAGTAGCTTGTACTACTACATGCTTGTCCTCTTCGGACTGGTTTCCCATAAGAACACCAGAGGCGGAACCTGCTCGTCGGACTTCATCCATTAATTTCTCAACTTCAAGCTTTCCCTCGTTGTCGTCTTCAAGCTGTTATACATCTGGGTTATCAAGTCCTCTCTTCCCTTCTACTCCTACACGCTCTTCGCCTCCTGGCTGTTCCTCCTTAAGGAAACCAGAAGAACCTGCTCTTCAGACTACATCTACTTATTCCTCAACTGCCAACTCTCCCTTGTCGTCTTCTTCAAGTAGTTATACATCTGGGTTATCTAGTCCTCTTCCCTTCTACTCCTAAACGCTCTTCACCTCCTGACCGTTCCCCGTTAAGAACAAGGAGAACTTGGTCATCGAATTTCATCCAACTACATCTCCTGTTTAGGTTTTGGGCGGAGCCACCACACATAGCCGATAATAGGAAGTGTCTTACCCGATCTTCAGAGGAACCAAGGGCCTCAGAAATAGCTCTGGATACAGCAGAAGAAATTCGACTCGCGAGGCCTTCTCTCTCCACCATGACGATACATGTGATTTGGATGGTTCCTGCCAAACACACATTATTTATCCACGTGGCCAGAGAGACTGGTAACTACTGAGGTAGCACGCTGACTGGTGATGAGCCTTCATAAATCGCTCATTTGCGATATATAAATCGCACATTTGCGATATATAAATTGCACATTGGCGATATATAAATCACACATTTGTGATATATAAATCACGCATTTGCGATATATAAATCGTATGTTCACAATATATAAATCGCAAAAACAGTCACTAGACTTGTTCTTGCGATTAATAAATCACAGGAGAGCCGACGTTCTCTGGTGGGTGATTTATATATGTCAACTTCAGTGTCAGAACATCCCCTCGCAATATGTAAATAACATGTTTTCTCATCGGTTTCTTCTTTTGCGATTTATAAATGTGTTAATAAATGATTTATAATCATGATCAGACATTTGTGTGTGCGATATATAAATAACATGGTACACTTTGCAGTTATTTATAAATATCAAACCTTTGAGGTGTAAATGTGAAAATATCAGTGAAATTTGACTAAATAATATTTTTACACTTGGCGTCCCATAGTGTCCTGCCTGCCTTGCTTCATGTGGCTTGGTCTGTGATTTCTGCCCCCCTCTGGAAAACCCGGCAGTCTGGTAGTATTTTTGCTTGGGTGAAATTTTCCGTGATTTAGGCTCCGTAGATAATTGCAGAGATTACTTCCCAGGATCTTGTTGCCGTTACTGTTGAGATGAAGCCCAGATCCATTTAAGTGATGTTTTGTCACGTTGTGGTTGTCAAGAAAATCCACGTTTTATGGGGCACCAAGTGTAAAAATATTATTTAGCGAAATTTCAGCGATTTTTTTGTCATTTAAGCTACAAGGGTTTGACATTTATAAATAACTGCAAAGTGTACCATGTTCGTGTTCTTGACATTTACAAATCGCAAAACATCAGAGGAGCAAACGTGTTATTTACATATCACGAGTAGATGCCTGGACACTGAAATTGAGATATATAAATCACCCGTAAAATGCGATTTATTTAGTTGCATTGTCCGATTTATATATTGCAATGTGCGATATATATTTTTTGCAGCGCCAAGTGTAAAAATATTATTTAGCGTGTGCAATTTATGATTGCGAAACTGATATGATGATGTCTCACATGAGGTCGGCGTGCAACCTCACTCCCAGGCCCAAACGCCTAAAATTGCTATCATTTTGGCGGGAAGTCCGTGGAAGTCATTTTCGCGTCATGGCAAACAGTGAGGATCTGGTGAGACGGGTTTTCGCTGCTGTTTCTAGAGCTATAGCAGAGGCCCTTGATCGCACATCCAAAGATCAGGTAATGCGTTCCTCGAATTGTTTTCCCATACATAATTGTTACTGAGTTTTATCCATTTCCGACCAGAATCGTGCACCTTCCTCGGGGTCTTCCACTGAGTTGAGACCTCAAGTGCGAGAGCTGAGAGTGGTAATTTACAACAGGTATGAAATTTAATAACATGCAGTCTCGTTGATTCACTTTTTTTTCCCGGCATCAGCATCAACACAGTATCCACCAAATACGACAAGGCGGCTAAAACCGTCAATACCGTGGTGTAGAACTATACGCCACCGTATTAACTTGTGGTTTCCGTCAATGTGCCAAATATAGTTGGGACATGGTACAGAATAAACCCGCCACCGAATTGGAGGTCTTCTTCTGGCCGCTGGACCACACACACTTGGTTGGAAATCTTAAGCAGCTATTGAGGTGGCTCTTAACATTTTCAAGAACGTCATCTGTTTTGCAATAGTTGCACGTAAACGTGTGGTGACACCAGATTCTTGATGACGACATTAGGGAAGAAGTGTGCTCCTGCGGTGTTGCACACTGGACATTTTTGGGCGTCGTTGTTCCTTCGCAACTGTTGTGAACACTGGCCACACATGGAATGGCCACAAGGGGATACCGTCAGAGCATCGATCAGAGGATTATGGCTGTAAATTGTACGCATTACTTCAGTTCCGAGCCCTTTTACATTCACACTGATGAAATTCTTAGTCACATGCAGCGGTACCATAAATGAATGTTACTTACCATATAGGACACTTCAACTCGTCGGATAAACCCTCCACTTTCACCGCATCCCACAAGTCTGGCAGCAGCGTTGAACGAAATTAAGCACCAAAAAATATGAATGATAACTAAGACATGATCCTCATACACAAAACGTGACAGCACATGTTCGAAAGTCGGATCTCACAAAGCATGGTAAACAGTGCACGGTGTAGCACCTCTCGTACTGGTCAAGGACAGTGGGGCTGCTACACACAGGAAACTTATCAGATTTGACCACTTCAATATCTTTTCTACAGTGACGCTCCATCCGGGTTTCCAAACTTCTTTTCAAATACCACTGTTTGTCTGCAACTATGAAAAGTTGGGAGCACTCAAAAGTTTGCCGCGTGGCTATTTAACGATCAAGTTTGCTAAACCTGAACTAAAACTGTTGCATCATAACACGAGCAAAACATAATTCTTTTTATTTAGTTGTTATGCAAATTAGAATATAAAAGAATGGGAGCTTTGATGCTGCAGAGCCCAAGTGACGGGGCACTTGACAGTGATTTTTTGCATGCACAGCTGAGCATTTGTTTGAAGATTTTCAAAAATGTTAATCGCCTGGGGGCATGCCCACAATTGGAATTGACTCGTACATAAATCAAACAATTCAAGTTTACATCAATAAAATGTGATTCTCCCCCTTGTAGATCATATTGGAATCCGAGGCCATCCCGAGAACTCATGGACAGCGGGGTTGATTCATTGCATGCGGCAGTACCAGAAAACTTCATGTCTAAAAGCATTTCACCAACTGTGATCTGCTTTAGACATGATGTTTTCCAGTACCTTTTCAAACATAAAGGGACGAAGTCCAGTGATGGAAAGCACCTGATGCTACAGAAAGAAGATTTCATGAGATGTGTCTTCCCTCCTGCTTGGGACATGCTAATTGACCCATTGGGTGATGGGGTAAGGGTGGACTTTCCAGCGAAAGTCAGACTATTTATTTCTAGAAGTCCAAAAAAACCACACTGTAATTGGTGGAAAAATAGCACCTACAGCACGATACCATATTAAAAAAATTAGTCTAAATTGCATGAAATCAGCTGTCAGTCTTCAAAATGATTACAACTTTATTATTATTTTACATCAGAAATATATATATGTATATACAATAATATACAATAAAATTCTATTTACATGTAATGAAACAGTGCATTACTACTCAGAAATGTCCCCTCTCTTCTTCCTGGCTTCACTGAGCTCTTGCTCCAGTATAGGCTGTTTTGTTTAACATATGATCTTTTTGTTCGTTCACTGTCTCCCAACTCCCACTGCCTTGATTCTAGCTTTAAGATATCAGTGGGAGCATTCCAGTTGTTTGATTTCTTGAGCACTATACTCCTGGCCATGTCATTATTTTTCTCTACCCCTTGCCCAGTGAATAGCTTTACTGACTTGTACTTTTCAAAAAATATTGGAATGTGATAGACCATTGCATGCATATATGGTTTAACGTTGGCCTTTTTGTATCGTAATGAAATAAACAAATTTACCCACCCCTTTGCCTTCTCAAAGTAATCAATTAAACTCTCTCCTGAAGGATTTTTGCTCGTCACAATACTGTAAATTTCCTCAAACTGTTGCCAAATGAGTTTCACTGTTTCAACAGTGTCTGGTTGAATCACACCATCTAATTTATTTGGGAGATGTTTCAGCAACTTTTTTTTATCTGAACCAAGGAGACTGGTGAAGTCATACTGGCCAGATCCTTTGCTATCTGCATTGGGTTTCTCCCAAATGTCAAATGAAATGCCACAAGATCTTATTGTGACCTGAAGATTGTTCAGGTGTTTGTTTTTCTGTTCACCTTTTTCTTTTTCCAGTTTTCCCTTTGGTCCCACTGCAAAGTATCTCTCACCAGGTTCTCAATTAAAACATCTAAAATTCTAAGAAGTAGGTGCAGTTCATCTAAAATAACATGATCTAGATCAATAAGCAGCAGTGGTTTGTGTTCACAACAGAATTTTTCCTTGGACTTTTTGTCTTCAGCCAATTTTGTGGTTCTCATCATCCCAGGGGAGTTGTAATGATCGAAATCAAAATTCATATTCCACCTTTCAGTTTTGTGGATCTTGCACCATACACATGCATAATGTGAGGTTGCTCCCCGGAAGCCCATCATCAGCAAAATGAACTTGTAGTCCCCACCAAAAAAAATTCTAAATTGACAGAGGTGCCATTAACTTCAATTTTTCTTTCATTAATTAGTGTGTTAATGTCTCTAAAGACATCCCCAAAACTTGTGCGCAAAGTATCATAATCTTCTTTGCCCTTAACAACAGCAATAGTATGGTTACCTTTGGCAGCCATTACATGATCCCCATCACACTGTAAAAGGGCGAAACTCATTAAGATGTAGCTAGAATTTCTAGTCATGCGTGCCCTATCCCTGATATTTTCACCTGGATGGTTTGACCATCACCTGGATGCCTTGCCACAAAGTCTTTCAGCCTTTGTGTCAGAAGATCAGAGAATGACATCTGTGCACCTTCTGCCTCACCAGGAGTGGGCCTTATGTGGCAGATGTCATTCAGCTGATCTATTCTTTGCTTGACCAGATAAGACTTTGGTAAGCTATCCATTACCATGGTGAGCTCATGATAAAATAAATTCCCTACACAAAATTTGTCTAACAAAAATAGAACCTCGATTTTGGCATTTTCCTCCTTGGAGATGGCAGTTTCCTCTTTGCTGTTTGCCATGGTGTGAGATGCACCTGTTTTCACTTCAGTCACAGTCAGGCTCTCCAGCTCAAGACCAAAAGATTTTGAAAACCATAGGGCAGTTTTTGCCCTAGACAAGAACATGTTCAGTGTTCTGGACTTCTTCTTTACTTCAGAAATGCTTTTTCCCTTGTTCATCAGATGACTTTGGGATTTTTCAAGAGTCTCAATGTAGCCCATAAGATCTTGATGTTTGGTCTGTAGATCAGAGATGATGTTGTCCTCCTGGATTGCTTCCTGCATTTCTCTGTAGAGTTGCTCTACATCTGACTGCAAGTTCTGGTTCACTGCCTTCCATTCTCGCAGTTCATTCTTAATTTCCTCATTTTCCTTTCTCAATTCTGTGATGGATGCTGTTTGTCCTTCAAAAATATGAAAATGCTTTACCTTTGAATCAAGCTCCTGTCATTTTCTTCCTTTTGTGTTGCGATACTGGCTGGTGATTGTCCCTGCCATGATTCCAAGGACTCTGTGGATTTCCCCTCTTATGGCTTCATCATTACTGATGGCAAAAGCATTTCCAGGGATGCAATACTCCAGCAAGTCAGTGTAAGTGTACTGGCTATCCTCTCCTGCTCTTGATGGTCCAGCAGTTGTAGCCCAAGCACAAGGTTTGTTGAGGAAGTTGTGCCATGCTTTCAACAAAGGGAAGGGGATATCCACAGCAAAAATAATTTTTGTTTTAGTAACTCTCAGTAACTTTTTGTTACTGCCTTTGCAGCATATGCTAATGAGGGACTTTTGATTGCCACTTTCCATTTCAAAAATGATTGTAAGATGGGATTATCTGACATTGCTGCTTCCACAGTATGTTATGTAATGCCAATGTCAGTGTGCCCTGGGCTTTAATATATATACCCATCCACCAAATATGGTTGGGTACAAAGGTGAATATTTTGCAATTTAGATGGTGAGAGTATCAGCGGACTGCCACGTGCCATCCTCGTTTAACCAATTTATTAAGAATGACGTCACAACAATTTCTGTCTAGTTCAACTGTTAATTTTCATTGCAAAGATGAGTGGAAAGCGAAATATCTGAGGCTGCTGCTCCCAATTTCAGTGGGACAATTTCAGCAGATCCCTTCCAGTCAACAGCGACTCATGTAACCGGAAAAAGCTGGGGAAATCTTCCAAAAATGTCGTTCGATCCCGGTTCTATCATAGCACAGAATACACTGTGAGACCTCAATCACTGTGTAACAGCGGCTTTACGCTTCACTGCTTAGTAGCCGCTCTAGTTTGCAAATGGCGCCCGTGTTTCAGGGGGAAAAAACGCAAAAACAGCAACTAAAGCTGCTTCTTTCTTCAGGAATGGTGCCCACATCTCCATAATCGCCATACTTCAGGAACATTGGGAACCTACTTTGCCACGAAATTGCAAAAGCATGGAAAATCGAACTTACATCTTCGCTGCAGCAATTCAGACGTGCAGAGAATGACAGAATGACCATTATCAACGGCTTTTTGTGGATCAAAAGGTCCACCAATTTGAAATAAGAGACGGTTTGTATGGCGGGAGAGTGCCTCGTTTTATATCGATCGGGAACCTATTTAGCCACATCGGAAGATTGTCAAACTGAGGTAAGGCAATGTTTGTGCAATGATTTTGACATCTAGACGTGCAGAGATGGGACTTTTTACTTCACATGATGCAAAATGAGCATTTTCTTAAATTCCCTTATCAAATCCTTATATGCAGCCATTTTTAAAGGTACAGAAAAGGAACGCAACGCCCATGCTTTGCCGCCATATTGTCCTTCATTTCTGGCCATGCAGCCGTGAGTTAATAAAGACCGGATTTTACACAAGCACAATTACTGAAATAAAACATGTCACTTGCTACAGTCTCAAAGTATTTAGTGCTGCACGTAAATTTAACGCAA
The DNA here is from genome assembly GCA_964036295.1 of Plumapathes pennacea. NCBI lineage: Eukaryota > Metazoa > Cnidaria > Anthozoa > Antipatharia > Myriopathidae > Plumapathes > Plumapathes pennacea. The sequence goes on along the minus strand of OZ038463.1, from coordinate 22,544,419 downwards.
CATAATTCAAAATGATGCGGGCATTGTCGCCAGCGGTTGGTTATCAATATTGGTTTATTTGCCAATGTGTCAGTGTTTTGTACGCCAATATTCGTTCATCTCTAAAATATTCCACCGGCGCATGCGTTGATTCGGAATAGCATAATGTTTGGTCGGTCGGCGGATGTCTCCTTCAATGCGGTTTCACAAGGCTCACAACTTTGGTTTACAACGAGTGACAAGGGAAGGGGAGAACAGAACAAAAATAATTAGTACTTACCAATAACTTGCGAGGGGGTTGTCCTGAATTTTGGATCATTTTCAAGTGAACCAAAGAGAAATTGAAGGCAGAAGAACTTTACCCCAACGCGCCACTGACAACAGGATGTCAAGGCAGCAGGACGTCTGGTACGAGAGGCATGATTGGTTCGATACACTCGATACATGAGAGAACCAGTCGACCAATCAGATTTAACTTTCGGAGAAGTGCGTGTCATCTGAATCAAATCATGGAATGAACAACTTAAATCACGGAATAATTATAGAGTTCATAAAAGGCGGTATCTCAAAATGTCACTCTGACGCTAAGACTGTCTCCCTCAAACTGTTGCTTTTTTGTTGTTGTTGTTTTTTTGTTTTTTTTTTACGAAGTGTACCCAGTCACATACCCAAATTGTCTTTCTTGTGTAACAGACAAGGGAAATTAAACAAAAAATGTTGTTGCTGTCCTGATTTTCTAAAGAAAAAAATACATACTAGGGGGAGGGGAGGGAGATTTGTTTGAATTGGCTTATCAAAGAAATAACGGACAGATCAATAAACCACGCAGTATGAAACATGAGATGCGATAAAAAATAGATAGGAACAGGTTGCTGGTCATTTGCTACTACTGCAACGAACAAAGGTACCTCCAACAGCAAAAAACAACGGGGAAGGGTACGGGATTTTGTCACATGCAGTAAGGGGAAAAACCTTACCTTATTATGATTTAAACACGGTAAGCCAAGTTATTCAAAACGGAAAAAAGAGAGGTTTTGTCTGCCTTTTTTGGCTTTTTTTCCACCAAAACTTTTTCATCATGCTGATCAAAAAAAATTTTCCCATTAGAATAATTCGCCCAAAGGCTTTTCTTCCATTACTATCCCACCAATACCATGCCAATTTCTGATATAAAAGTCAACTATTTTTCCGTTAATCCGACCAGCCCGTTAATGTGTCCAACGACCACTTTTGGAAATCCTAATGGGCTTTTCCCTTTATAAATTCACCCCCGTTAATACGAACAAACAAAATGGGAACTCCAGAAACAAGAAGAAAATTTGTAGCATTTTGTTCCTGTTTTAAAACTCTTAGTTCTGTTGCAATAAATTGCATCTGCATTCTTTATATTTTATTTTTGTTTTATATGTAGTATTTGGAAAATTTAGGTACCCAGTTTTTAGACTTTAGAATTCTAAACTTCTGGATTTCTGGATTTTAGTTTAGGCTGGTTAATACATACAAACATATATATATATATCTAAAAAAAAAAAAAAAAAAAACAAGACTGGTTGGCCAGTGAGCTCGTTGGGTGGGGTCGAGACCAGAAGAAACTAAAATGGAAAGTAGGGACAAGAGCGAAGCTACCAAAAGAGACTTTCAGTTTCTCACCAGAAAAATATCACACAATATAGATAACTTGACTTTTCACACCTTGCTCAAATGAAACCTGTTGGTATAAAATGTCATTACAACACTCATAAACTTGCTTCTTAAAGGTTGAGCGACTCTGCATTTTGAGCTTTGGAGTGAAAAGTTAGCCAGCAAGAAAAGAGTAATCGTGACTTATCTTTTCATGCACAGTCGATTTTGACAGTTTGACTTTGAAGACTTATTTGTAATCAGAGGCCACGATCAACTAGCCTTCCCTTCAATACTTATGTTTTTTTTAATGAATGCATTTCTTCTATGAGGTTTTCAAGTATTCGCACTCTGTAATAAATATAAATTGAAAGTGAAGAATGTAACATGAGACTTGTTTACAACATTGTTGCGGTTTTGTTCACAGCGTGTTCAGTCATTTGTGACAAACTCAATGTTCAGGACTATTTCGGTGTATTTGCTCGCGGCTGCGGCGAGCTTAAAAACGGAGCTTGTTTGTTTTCGTTTTTGATTCACGGATATGCGTAGCATAGCATAGCATATCCGGATGTCCATGTCTACAATCTGTCACTCGGTGTGTTAGCTTTTTGGCACGGTTGCTAAGTCAGTATGTGTCTCACCATGGTGGTGGACGGCTGAATGTTTGTCAAGTTAGATCAGTCCCACCCTGCTTTGAGCTGCCGCCAAGTTTAACAGAGCCTTAACAAAACCTGTGATTAACACTGCCACAGCTGTAGCTGCACTCATTTGAAGCTCTAATCACAGTAAAAGCAGGCAGATGTTAGCAACTGTAAACTATATCTTCCGGCGTAACCTTTGCCCTGATCAATGAGATGAATAGCAGTGCTTTGATGTTGGGCCAATGTTAGTGTAAACTGTATATCTAAGCAATGTTGCCACTAAGCTCGCCTCGTTGCCTATAGCCTTTCGAAAGTTCTGATTCGGATTCCCTAAAGTTTGATTATACGATTGGCAGGCCATATTTGTCGCACTTTTGCCAGTTATATAAAGCCTTGACCGGCTAGCCACATTCATCACGAAAGTCGCAATACCTCCATATACAGATTTCAATGCAAAAATTATGAAAGTAAACCTTTGTCCGAATAGATGTGTTCTACATCGCCTGGCCAAGAAATACGCACAGTGATCTATCCGGCTGCTTCTTTTCTACGGCTTCCGTAAAAAATTAAAATATGACAAAGAAAAAGACGTGGTCTGCAATCCTAAGCTTGTCGGGGCATTGCCCCAACGAGCAATTAACTAGTGGTCTAATGCTAATCCTGCAATTTGATTAGCTACGCTACTCGATGTCTATCAGCCGATAGACATCGAGTAGCGAAAAACCGGTTTTCACTTGTTTTTGCGACGTTTCTGAAAAGGATTCACAAAATTCACAGACGAATTCAATTCCAGAGAACACGTTGGTATCTGTCAGAAAGATAGCTCCTAAACCGTTTCAAGATTGGATCTGACATAACGAACTTCATGAGCCTGGCACCCTGCCGATGTTCTTGCGTTCAACGCGAGAACATCGGCAGGGAGTCGAATTTGAGCCACGCACTGACCTGATAGAATTGGTGTGAAAAGAGTTCACACCTGATTAGATGAAACAACAGCCTCGTGGGGGGATATATTTTTATTAGTTCAGTATTTCTGACTGGAAGCATTGCTCTGTGGAATGTTTCGATTGGGCTGCACAGATTTTCAAACTTCAGTTTTTTGGTTCTGCGAACTTTGCGAAAAATATAAACTGCTTAAATAGTGCGACAGCCAAACCTCCGGTAAACAATTAAACCAGTAGCACAGTGACTAGTTTTATGTTATAATAAGCCAATAGTTTATAAAGAGTTTGGTTCGCTGACCAAATTTTCCCACATCGGCTTTTTAAAATAGTTGCACAAACTTAGACTTCAGTTTATTGGTCCCGTCGGCGAATGAGCTTTCCATATATGTGCCGAGAACGCCTAAAATTACTAAAAAAATCGATCGCACAGGAACAACGGGCAAGGTCATTAAGAAAATCAGTCAAGCCAAATCATGAGTACTTACAGGTTAAATATTTTCGGTGAAAAAGCGAATTAGTTCCTTGATAGTTGGCCTGTCATCTGGGTTGTCCTTTTTTGCCTGGAGCACTACAGCTGGTAGTTTACAACCAGGCTTCCCCACTCTCTTAAAAATGGACTCTGCCATTACGCTGAAGCTAAAAACATCGCTTGCGTAACTTTGTTGCCGCACTCCCTTGACAATTTCGGGCGCGATATGTGGGCAGTGCTTTTGGTAGTCCCGCTGCTCCTGCTCAGAAAGACTTTCCAGTGGCTTTGGGTTGGTGACGGGCTTACTCTTTCTAAAGTCAATCACGACCAGGGCATAGATTCCGTCACGTTTTTCCAGAACGACGTTGTTCACTTTCAAGTCGTTGTGGAGATAGCCAGCTTCGTGTACGTGGCCAAGCGCACTGCATACTTTGAGAAGGATAGCCATCCACGATTTCCTGTCGGGAATAGTTCTTTTTATTAGAGCCTTTTCGATGGTTAGACTATTACCATCTTCGCCATGAAACTGAAGTATTAGCCTAAATGGCTACTTACGGCTGCAAACGCCAAAGAGCAGCGGAAGGCCAGGGTGGTCACCAAGGATTCTGAGAACCTTCGCCTCGTGGATAAGCTCTTGCCGCACTCTCCCTTCAAGTTTCTTGTCGCTTTTTCTGAGTTGTTTATGCAGCTTAAGCTCTTTTACCACCACAGAGAAACCCCGATACAAACCAAGGTAGCACGAGCCAAAACTACCACTGCCCAGAAGCTTCTGACTGCGGATCACGTGCGTGGGGGCTATTTCCAAAATTTCAGTTTCGCACTCTGCATTTCCAACTCTTCTTCTTTTAGAAGCACTCTTCTTCGTCATCATCTTTCTTTTCTCCCCGTTTGTCTGTTCTTTGGCACTCGCACAGGCTTCCGCTGCAACTAGGAGCTGTAATTCTCCATTGTTTATGCATTCCTGAATTGCGGTCTCTATTCGCTCCTGAACGCGTTTCTTGGCTGCCTCTGTTCTCTCCTGAGACTGTTTCTCCTTCTTTCTTTTCTTCCACCCCTTCTTCTTCAGTCTCCTCTCCTTGTGATAGCAGCGCTCATCAGAATCCATTTCGAAACTAAAGGAACTCCAGAAAATATAACACTCGACAGAATGTGCAGAAAGATCGTCACCACGAGGTTAGTTGACAGTCATGGCAATAATCTACTGGTAAGGAGAACGATCTTAGAAAGTGCGGGAGAAATTATGTTTCAGAAGCCGAATTCTCTCCATCACAAGTTATCGAGAGTGACATAAGAAGCTATTTGGGAGAATAGACTACCACAAGCCAGACAATTGTAAATCACCTTCACAAATTCTCCCAAACTCAGATGAAGCCCCGTTGCTTCATAATTTAAATGCCCTACAAGGACTCACACGGTAATTGTTGAAACATGGATCTGATTTATGTGACGCCTTGCCCATTGTGCGAACGGAAGTTTCGAAGCCGAAGGGCTTTAGAAAAACATTACAATGATCAACATCCTGGAAATGAGCTGGGCAGGACAATTTTGTTCAAGAGTGATGACAAAGAGGCAGATCATAGAAGCTGTAAATTGTTTGGATTGTTCGGTGAGATTGCCAGAAGAAATTTATTGAGACATCTCTGCTGCCAAAAGAATCATCGAAAACTCCAGCACAACTTCTACAAGAATCTCACGAATCCAGACCGGTATAGCAGATACACCAAGAGGGTCGACTCTTTGTGAGGACTGCCTCAATCGTTGCCTCGGTACTTTGATGTCACGAGCGGCAAGATATCCAACGAGATTCTTTGATCCACAGTTAGGATTAAAAGTTTTTATCTCACGAACTTGAATGTCTAATTCCTCATCCATGATGTTGCTGTATGGCCTTGCTGAAATGTTGTATTGTGCAAGACGTCGTTCAATAGTCTTGGTTGACAAGCAAAGCAACTCTGAAATTTGTCGAACTTTGAACCCCAGATCTATTAATGCTTGTAGCTGAGAAATGTCACAGGAAGGGCGTCCTGCCATACCGGTCTGGATTTGTGGGGTTCTTGAAGAAGATGTGCTGGAGTTTTCGATTATTCTCTTGGCAGCAGAGATGCCTCGATAAATTTCTTCTGGCAATCTCACCAAACAATCCAAACAATTTACAGCTTCTATGATTTGATCAATCATCTCCAGTGCATCGTCGACATCTAGTGTCTCAGAAGGGTGTAAAAGACTGGAGCAGACTTCTTCAATTTTTTCTATCGCTAGCTTTCGAAGATCATCGAGATGACCATCGTCCGCCATGTTGGATTGACGGTCTGGGTCCCAGGTTTGCTCGGCCGCATAACCACAGGTTGTCAACAGACTGCTGAATAAACGGGGCTCCATTTTATGAAACGGACGCTCCATTTTCTAAATCATTGTCATCATTTTCGAAACTGGTAACATCATTTTATGAAATATTCTGAGCATTTCGTAAATGTTACCCACCATTTTATAAACCAAGGGCACCATTTTACAAAATCAAGCAGGGCTGAATATTGGCGGTAACGGCACCTCATAAGGCACTGCACGAGCAGCAAAAAGTTACTCTGAGCCAAAGGAAAGCCTTTAAAGGTACTGAAGAGGTAAAGAGTAACGTAATGACCCTCTCAGGTCTGGAAGCGCTAGAGGCTGCTAAGAATCGAACGCACGTGCTGAGACCTGTTCGCCCAAATTTGAGGTCAGAAATAACCATTGGCCCTGGAAGTGGCAGGGCAACCCGGGAATTTGAAGTGATATGGTGGCCCCTCTACACGCAACCCTCAAGTGGGCTTCTGACACTTAGATTTTATATTGCAAAAGTCGCATCGTAGTTTTTTTAATAGCATAACATTGTATTTTCAAACTAACTCACACTATTATGTAATGAAGTGCCAATGATCCTACACAGTTTTTCTTTACGCAATGTGGAAACAGTCCGCGTAAAACCCACCCGGAACCCGATACAAACTTTTACTTTCGAACCGTTAAACCATTCGTGGTGGAGCAATTTATTTCAATTTTATATTTTCGAGACCATTCAAGCTACACGTTTACACCAGAAAAAAGTTTCCGGATTTGAAGCAACATTTTTGTCCCGGATTAATTTTTGCTGTTTATACGCAGAACGCGAATTTAGAATTGAAACGTTCCAGTTTTGTCACTAATCCGGAATCTAAAGTGGAAACACTGCATCCATACCCTGAATGGACATTTGTGAATCCGGAAACTTCTGCTCTAGTGCAAACGCTCTCATTTCAGGCTTCAAGGCATTTTAGCTTTAAAGTAGCCAATTGACTCATGAAAAATAAATTACACCTGAAAGTGATAATAGTTATAGTACCCAAAGAAGCCTCAAGAAACAAAAAAAAATGTCTCACAGAGTCACAGCCTTGCAGCCAGGTTCCTCTGCTGCTTCCAGGTAGCCAATTGAGTCACGAAAAATATATTACACCTGAAAATGATAATACATTTACTTAGTACCCAAAGAAGCATCAAGAAAGAAGAAAAATGTCTCGCAGAGTCACAGCCTTGCAGCCAGGTTCCTCTGCTGCTTCCAGGTAGCCAATTTAGTCATGAAAAAAGATTTAAAAGAAAACACCTAAGAATGATAATAGTTAGTACCCAAAGAAGCATCAAGAAACAAGAAAAATGTCTCGCAGAGTCATAGCCTTGCAGCCAAGTTCCTCTGCTGCTTCCAGGTAGCCAATTTAGTCACCAAAAAAAAAAAAAAAAAAACACCTAAGAATGATAATACTGTACCCAAAGAAGCATCAAGAAAAATGTCTCGCAGAGTCACAGCCTTGCAGCCAAGTTCCTCTGCTGCTTCCAGGTGGCCAATCCATCACATACTCCTAAAAAACAAACAGGTCATGACTAAAACAATGCACAAAATAAGAACATCTGAAGCAGTTAACCGTCCCTACAGTTATGTATTTTAAGTACTAGACTAATTTAATGAGCCCCTGCATTGCTCCCCAAGTAATGATCTGGATCATAACTTGTTTTCTGAGGTGCCTCATGTTCCGGTAGCTCCACTGAAAGTTTCCACATGCTTTTGTTCCAATTCTTATAAAATCTCTGGCCGCAAGGATGACTCCAACTCCACAGTTTGCCACTCCTTGGCCTGACTCATCTGGATTCCCTTGGTAGGGCATTCCAAATCTCTTGAATCTTGTGATGGAAAACCAGAATGGGGTGCTGATTAGTGCCTCCCGATCTGTCTGTGGACTCAAAGTCTGAAGCAATGATAATACTTTCTTGACATCAGGCAGAATGGTCTTGTCAGGAGTTATCTTCAGCCCATCGTCAAAGAGGATCTTCTGTTCAGCTAGTCAACAACAACAAGTCCCCAGTGACACCTGTTCATATGTACTGGAAGAAGAACCAGTCTGATGTTGCAAGCATTCCTAATTACACCTGCCAGTTTTGACCGAATGAAGTCGTAGCTGTTGCTCTGTAGCCAAAAGAATGTTTCTGTTGGGAGGTAGATCAAGTGGTTTGCCATCTTCAACATATCTGGTTATAACGGCGTCTATGACAAAATTGTCAACATTTCTCTCTTGAACAAGGGTGGAAAAGGAAGACACGTCTACTGACTTTTGTCCTGCCCTCATGATGGTTGAAGTTGCCGAGTGTTCCCATAGAACAGCCTTGAGTGACTCGGTTTCTGAACTGCTGAAGCCATCGGCAGTACCATCTAGCCACTGACGATCAGCAGCTACTGCCATCCTAACTTGAGCAACTGTGCAGTACTTCCTCAAGACATGCACAGCGTCTGATGTAAATGTCCCCATGGAAATAATCTCCACTCCTGTAGGATTATTTCCATTTGGTGTTCTTTGAAGAGCTTGTTCTGCCAATCCAACCACTACCTCTGGTGGACGTTCACATAGAGAAAATGGATTGGTTTCCCTGAATATACCAAAAACAGATTTAATGCTTTGCCTGCTCAATGGCTTGGAGCTGACTGCTGGTATGTTGATGATGCTGAACTGTAGTCGGGAAATGGTTGATGTGAGACAAGCTTTGCATGTTTCTGACACAGATGGGGGAGATGCCTGGTCATCATTTGCATTGTGGCTGCAGGTCTGCACAGGAAAGGACTTTGACAGTGGTGACTCAATGGTATGCTCCACATAGCTAGAATTTGGTGTTGATACTGCAAGAGGTTCAGTGAAATCCACTACAGATGCTGCAGATAACACTGGGCAAAGATTCACTGGCTTTCTTTTCTTTGATGTTGACGTAGTACTGCCAAGAGGTGTACAAAAGGGTGACTCAGCTTTGGATGAAACGTCTTCCTTGCTACCCAGGTGTAACTGACGTTTCCTTCCTGTGTTCCTGCTCACTGGGACTTCATATTCACATGCAGTTTGGTCATAAGCTGCTTCCCACGATATATGGTCATAATGAAAGTCATTTCTTGGGTCATGATCCTCGGTGATCTTCATGCCTGTTTTCCTGGAATAGGAATACTTGGGAAAGTCTCCTCCATACAGCCTGTGGAACAGCTGGGCCATTACAGCAATCCACACCTTCTCATCATTCCAGTCGGCAGGCTTAGCGGTCCAGCCACAGCCTCTGTAGTAGAACCTTTTCTTTCCTGCATAGAAAAAGATACACAATGTTACTGAAATTTTAAAAGACGAATATGATCACAGGCGACCCAGGCTTAGGGGCCAGGTTTATAAGACTTTGAGTTGGAATCTACATGTAAAATAACACAACATTATTCACAAAATATATGCCTTAAAAGCTGTCTGTGATCGCAATTTGAGCGCTTTTCTGGTGAATTCTGTGCCCATTCAGAGCATCAAAAAACTAATCACGGTGCAACATGTGCAGCTGTGTGCAATATTTACCTTCTTCAATGCATTCCATGGCTTTGCTGAATTGAATCCTCAAGGACAGCATCATCTCCGACAACCAGTGTGTTAGAATTTGATCAACTTAAAAATAGTAACAATGATGTTATACAATATTTTACGCAAAGTACAGCAGCTATATAACCCACACTGAAATGTAGAGGTGGGTAGGTTTTTTCTGCAATCCAATAAAAGATTGTTTAATATACCACTTCTCCACACTGTCATCTAACTGGTAAGCCCAATAATTTAGGGTTTGTTTGTGAGTTTAATTCGTCGAGAGTGAACAATTGTTTCTCAAGAATTAAGACCTTCAGGAGTTCTTTGGTGCAGCATTGGAGGACACCTTCCAGGATGTCATGCATGGCATCAGGTGGCAGGCCTCCAATGACATCGCAATATCGCGACTGGATCAGGCAGGATCGATAATTCAGGCCATATGTTTTCCTGAAATGATCCCCCTGATCCAGTCGCCGACACTGACCGTCATAGTTGTTCTTTGTCCGGAGGACAAAGTAGTCCTCGTGAAACTGCAAAATATTACCAGTAATAATATTATTGATATTAGGACATTGTATTATGATTTGGAAAATCATTAGATTTGTAATGGTTGTGGAAACAGAGGGAGGAAATACTTCTGCTTAAAATGTCAATGAAGCAATGTTGTTTATACATTATTATCAAATAGTAAATAATACAATTGTATAAATAATGGATGGATGAGAGGAGAAAATTTATAAATTATATAGGAATTGAATAAAAATGATAAACTGAAATTGAAATCAAAATGGATAAAGAGTGTGGTCATTGATTAAGAAGAGAGCAGGAGATAAAATGAGGCAAAAAAAAATAAAGAGGGAGAAGAAAGGATAAGAAGAAGGAAGATGTAGAGGATACCACGGTAAAATTGTGAAAAGTAGCATCCTACAGACAGCATGTCAATTTTTAGTAGGTTTTGAAAAAAACAAAAAAAGTGAACTGGTGAATATTTTAGCATGAGTCGGTGTTTTTTGTCATTTCCATTATCACTATGGGCTACAAACTTGTCTGGAAATATGTATACTTACATGTGATGTTATTTCTTCTCCAGTTCCCCTGCATTCTCTGCATGGCCGGTGGGATCTGGAGCCTGATTTAAAACCTCGAAGAAGTTGCGCTCCGAGGTTGTCACCTGAACAGTAAGCGATGGTCCCTCTAAATGATCTTGGTTGCCCATTGATTAAGAACTGGTGACCATCATCCTTAAGGAAAATAGGTAATAAAAATACTTGTAAATCGCAAAATACTGCAAATATGCTCTTTTACTGTAGACATCACAAAAGGATCATACTATACATACTGTAGTGCAAACCCAGGCCTGAACAATATAAAATTTCATGACCATATATGAAAAGCCCGATTGAATCAGTTTTCATATTTTATTATTGCCTGTGTTTCTAAAGAATGAACATAATTAGCCTTTTGAGAGGATTTTCAATTTCATGCATGCTGGGTGTTCATTGAAATGTTTGTCAACAGTTATACTACATGTATCCATTGTGATGCAGCCTTACCTGCTCCAACTGGTTGATATCTTGCATCAAAGGCTGCAGCACTGCTTCCACACCATGCTCCTTCAGGTGTTTGTTCTTTATAAACCCAAGGAGCTGAATGGAATTCATGTGAGACCTATTTTCTGGTCTGATGTTCCCCAAGGTGTAGTAGAAAGCACCTGGAAACCAAGAGCCATATATGTCAGGTGGACATATATTTTTGTCTCTATTTTTGCTTTAACACAGTACTTAAAAGAGTTTCAATCCTAATGAAATGGGCTAATTAACCCTGCATTAACGTTATCAGCGAATAACCCCCGCCTGGCGAAATAACGCTGTTTATTGACAATATCCGAACTTAATCAACAGCCATTCTGTGTTAATATAAGCACAGTTAACATTAGTATTACTAACATTTTAAGGCTTACCCGTGGTTACCCAAGTATCAAACTATCACAGAACAATTTAACAGAAATTACGTATTTACATGTTCATATTATAAGGCGTCATCAAGAGGTAATGTGACGTTTGTTTACTGCGCAGATAGTAATGTCTTAACAGCCATTCTGTGTTACTATAAGCACAGTTAACATTGGTATTACTAACATTTTAAGGCTTACCCATGGTTATCCATGTATAAAACTATTACAGAACAATTTAACGGAAATTACGTATTTACATGTTTCTATTATAAGGCGTCCTCATGATGTGATGTGACGTGTGTTTACTATTCAGAAAGTAATGTCTTAATCAACAGCCCGTCTGTGTTAATATAAGCACAGTTAACATTGGTACTACTAACATTTTAAGGCTTACCCATGGCTACCCAAGTATCAAACTATCACAGAACAATTTAACAGAAATTACGTATTTACATGTTCCTATTATAAGGCGTGATCGTGAGGTAGTGTGAAGTTTGCTTACTGCGCAGATAGTAATGTCTTAATCATCAGCCATTCTCTGTTACTAATAAGTACAGTTAACATTGGTATTACTAACATTTTAAAGCTTACCCATGGTTACCCATGTATCAAACTATCACAGAACAATTTAACAGAAATTACGTATTTACGTATTTCTATAATAAAACGTCATCATGACGTGATGTGACGTTTGTTTACTGCGCAAATAGTAAAATATTAATCAACAGCCATTCTGTGTTACTATAAGCACAGTTAACATTGGTATTACTAACATTTTAAGACTTACCCATGGTTACCCATGTATCAAACTATCACAGAACAATTTAACAGAAATTACGCATTTACATGTTTCTATTATAAGGAGTCATCATGATGTGATGTGCCGTTTGTTTACTGCGCAGATAGTAAAGTCTTAATCAACAGCCATTCCTTGTTAATATAAGCACAGTTAACATTGTTATTACTAACATTTTAAGGCTTACCCATGGTTATCCATGTATAAAACTATTACAGAACAATTTAACGGAAATTACGTATTTACATGTTTCTATTATAAGGCGTCATCATGATGTGATGTGACGTGTGTTTACTATTCAGAAAGTAACGTCTTAATCAACAGTCTTTCTGTGTTAATATAAGCACAGTTAACATTGGTATTACTAACATTTTAAGGCTTACCCATGGTTACCCAAGTATCAAACTATCACAGAACAATTTAACAGAAATTACGTATTTACTTGTTCCTATTATAAGGCGTCATCATGAGGTAATGTGACGTTTGTTTACTGCGCAGATAGTAATGTCTTAATCAACAGCCATTCTGTGTTACTATAAGCACAGTTAACATTGGTATTACTAACATTTTAAGGCTTACCCATGGTTATCCATGTATAAAACTATTACAGAACAATTTAACATAAATTACGTATTTACATGTTTCTAATATGGCGTCCTCATGAGGTGATGTGACGTGTGTTTACTATTCAGAAAGTAATGTCTTAATCAACAGTCTTTCTGTGTTAATATAAGCACAGTTAACATTGGTACTACTAACATTTTAAGGCTTACTCATGGCTACCCAAGTATCAAACTATCACAGAACAATTTAACAGAAATTACGTATTTACATGTTCCTATTATAAGGCGTGATCGTGAGGTAGTGTGAAGTTTGCTTACTGCGCAGATAGTAATGTCTTAATCATCAGCCATTCTCTGTTACTAATAAGTACAGTTAACATTGGTATTACTAACATTTTAAAGCTTACCCATGGTTACCCATGTATCAAACTATCACAGAACAATTTAACAGAAATTACGTATTTACGTATTTCTATAATAAAACGTCATCATGACGTGATGTGACGTTTGTTTACTGCGCAAATAGTAAAATATTAATCAACAGCCATTCTGTGTTACTATAAGCACAGTTAACATTGGTATTACTAACATTTTAAGACTTACCCATGGTTACCCATGTATCAAACTATCACAGAACAATTTAACAGAAATCACGTATTTACGTATTTCTATAATAAAACGTCATCATGACGTGTGTGACGTTTGTTTACTGCGCAGATAGTAAAGTATTAATCAACAGCCATTCTGTGTTACTATATGCACAGTTAACATTGGTATTACTAACATTTTAAGACTTACCCATGGTTACCCATGTATCAAACTATCACAGAACAATTTAACAGAAATTACGTATTTACGTATTTCTATTATAAAACGTCATCATGACGTGATGTGACGTTTGTTTACTGCGCAGATAGTAAAGCCTTAATCAACAGCCATTCTGTGTTACTATAAGCACAGTTAACATTGGTATTACTAACATTTTAAGACTTACCCATGGTTACCCATGTATCAAACTATCACAGAACAATTTAACAGAAATTACGTATTTACGTATTTTTATAATAAAACGTCATCATGACGTGATGTGAGGTTTTTTTACTGCGCAGATAGTAAAGTCTTAATCAACAGCCATTCTGTGTTACTATATGCACAGTTAACATTGGTGTTACTAACATTTTAAGACTTACCCATGGTTACCCATGTATCAAACTATCACAGAACAATTTAACAGAAATTACGTATTTACATGTTCATATTATAAGGCGTCATCATGAGGTCATGTGATGTTTGTTTACTGCGCAGATAGTAATGTCGTAATCAACAGCCCTTTTGTGTTAATATAAGCACAGTTAACATTAGTATTATTAACATTTTAAGGCTTACCCATGGTTACCCATGTATCAAACTATCACAGAACAATTTAACAGAAATTACGTATTAACGTATTTTTATTATAAAACGTCATCATGACGTGATGTGACATTTGTTTACTGCGCAGATAGTAAAGTCTTAATCAACAGCCATTCCTTGTTAATATAAGCACAGTAAACATTGTTATTACTAACATTTTAAGGTTTACCTATTGTTATCGATGTATCAAACTATCACAGAACAATTTAACAGAAGTTACGTATTTACATGTTCCTATTATGAGGCGTCATCATGAGGTAATATGACGTTTGTTTACTGCGCAGATAGTAAAGTCTTAATCAACAGCCATTCTGTCTTGCTATAAGGACAGTTAACATTGGTATTACTAACATTTTAAGGCTTACCCATGGTTACCCATATATCAAACTATCACAGAACAATTTAGCAGAAATTACGTATTTTCATTTTCTATTATAAGGCGTCATGATGTGATGTGACGTTTGTTTAGTATTCAGATAGTAATGTCTTAATCAACAGCCATTCTGTGTTAATATAAACACAGTTAACTTTGGTATTACTAACATTTTAAGGCTTACCCATGGTTACCCAAGTATCAAACTATCACAGAACAATTTAACAGAAATTACCTATTTACATGTTCCTATTATAAGGCGTCATCATGAGGTAATGTGACGTTTGTTTACTGCGCAGATAGTAATGTCTTAATCAACAGCCATTCTGTATTACTATAAGCACAGTTAACATTGGTATTACTAACATTTTAAGGCTTACCCATGGTTATCCATCTATAAAACTATTACGGAACAATTTAACGGAAATTACGTATTTACATGTTTCTATTATCAGGCGTCATCATGATGTGATGTGACGTGTGTTTACTATTCAGAAAGTAATGTCTTAATCAACAGCCTTTCTGTGTTAATATAAGTACAGTTAACTTTGGTATTACTAACATTTTAAGGTATACCCATGGTTACTCATGTATCAAACTATCACAGAACGATTTAACAGAAGTTACGTATTTACATGTTTTTATTATAAGGCGTGATCGTGAGGTAGTGTGACGTTTGCTTACTGCGCAGATAGTAATGTCTTAATCAACAGCCATTCTCTGTTACTAATAAGTACAGTTAACATTGGTATTACTAACATTGTAAGGCTTACCCATGGTTACCCATGTATCAAACTATCACAGAACAATTTAACAGAAATTACGTGTTTACGTATTTCTATAATAAAACGTCATCATGACGTGATGTGACGTTTGTTTACTGCGCAGATAGTAAAGTATTAATCAACAGCCATTCTGTGTTACTATATGCACAGTTAACATTGGTATTACTAACATTTTAAGACTTACCCATGGTTACCCATGTATCAAACTATAAAAGAACAATTTAACAGAAATTACGTATTTACGTGTTTCTATTATAAAACGTCATCATGACGTGATGTGACGTTTGTTTACTGCGCAGATAGTAGCCTGCGTAGCTGGCGGTCTCATTCGATGCAGTTGAACGGTGTTCACGGGCGCCATTTTGTACTGATGGCGGATGGGAGACTGAGGTCGAGTGACAAAATTACGGGGCGGGGGGAGGGGGGCGGGAGAAAAGACTGCCTGTCCGATGACAATGGGTTTTCGACTGGCTGCGTGCACCAGTGCACGCAGCATTCTGATTGAGAAGGATCCAAGCCACAGTACTTAATAGCTAATGAAAGTTGGTTTGTGAAGGAAGTTCGCGAAACAGGAGCTCCATCCACTGTGCTGAAAAATGGACCATGTTGGGTGCCGCGTTGGGCAATATAAAGTGAAAGTAAATGTACAGGACAGAAATTTTGTTGACGAAAAATTACTAATAAAAGAGGAGGCTTGATTGTAACTGCTTGAAGTTCTGGAATGAAACTTCAAGCAGTTCAAGGCTTCGATTTCCCCATTTGCATTTATAAGCTTAGTGATTTGAGAGAGCTGAAGAGGTGGTGCTGCATTTTTGTTAGTAGAAATAGTCATTTCGCCAACCCTAAGAAAGGCAAAGAATGCCAAAGAACACATAGCTTGGAATTGAATAACTTGGTATGGTGAGCCTGGTAGTTGGGGGGCTGAGGAAATCAATCGATGTAGAATTGGCAGAGAAATGGGCAAACGGCTATCCAAGCGAAAACCTATCTTGCTGTAACCCTTGAGCATCTGAGAAATATAAAAAATCTTAGAAGGATCGTGAAAACCCAACAACTTGTGGGAGTAACCGATGGCTGAAATGTAAGTATGCACAGTAGATGGAGCATAATGACGATTAAACAAGAAAGCTATAAACAATGCTAATATGGGGGGAGTGAATGGAACTGTGAATTGAGCATGCTGGAAGGTTCCATAGAAAAATTCATGAAAAAGCTTCCATGCCCTATTATAAGTGGGAATTGAGGCAGGTTGTAAGCTGGATTGAAGTAGAGAGGAAACTACAATTGCCAATTGACCGGCTGCAGGTGCGGAGGTATTTCCGTTGGAGACCGAGTCATGTGAGCAGGTGCAGCAATTTGAATGCTTGAACCTGTAACCGAGACAAAGCATCAGCCAATTTATTCTGACTACCCGGAATGTGTTTGGCCTTAAAAACTGTGTTGTGCGAGAGACATGCCAATACTAGCTTACGGACAAAAAACATTAGTGAGGTGTCCCTACAGGACTGCTTGTTGATGACATACACTAAGGCCTCATTGTCAGTGAAAAACAGTATGCGCCGATTTCGCATCTTGTGTCCCCATAAAAAAAGGCTTAGGACGATGGGATAAAATTCCAGAAAGGCAATATTCGTGTGCTGCCAACTCTCTGGCCATTCGCCATAGCACCATTCACTTCCAAATATTGCTCCAAATCCAAGAGCACCGGAGGCATCTGTATACAAATTCAAACTCTTTGAAGTTTCCCATGAGTCCAAGAGAAAAAGGGAATGACCATTGAAAGTTTTCAAGAATTCTTTCCAAACCTTAATATCTTCCTTAACCCCTTTGGAAAGTTTTATCCAGTGGTTGGGAGCTTGCATACCGATGGTTAGGTCAATTAGGCGTCTCAAAAAGGCCCGACCAGGGACTATTACTGAACAGGCAAAGTTCAAAAGGCCAGTCAAGGATTGAATTTCCTTCAGAGTTGCTTTCTTACGCCTTAGAAAACTCTCAATTAGCTGGAGACATTTTTCAAGTTTGTCTTGTGGCAACCGCGCCTCCATCTGGATGGAATCTAACTCTATACCTGCAAATACGATTGTTGTTGCGGGGCCCACAGTTTTTTCAGGTGCCATGGGAATGCCCAGATAGCTGCATACCATTAAGAATGTTTCGAGCTGATTTTGGCAGAGCTTTTTTGAGGGCGACACAATCAGGAAATCATCTAATAAATGTAATATCATAGCTATCTTCAATTTGTTCCGGGCAATCCATTCGACTGCAGTGCTGAATGTTTCGAATGTTTTGCAGGAGCTTGCACAACCCATAGGCATACATCGATCATGGTAATATAAACCCCTCCAACAAATTCCCAGGAGATTATAATCCTGGGGGGAAATTGGTATGATTCGGAATGCATTCTTGATATCTGTCTTAGCCAAAAAACAACCTGTACCAGCCGATCGTATAAGTCGTATTGCATCTTCCACTCTTGCATAAGACACGCTGGTATGAGTGGACGGAATACCATCATTCAGCGAGGTCCCCCTTGGGTACGACAAATGGTGAATGAGCCGAAATTCTCCTGGAGTTTTCTTTGGTACCACACCGAGTGGGGAAATCCGAAAAACTGGAAAAGGTGACGAGTTAAAAGGTCCTGCAATTCTTTGGGCTTCAAGCTCCTTTTGGAGCTTGATGTCCACTACTGTAGGGTTCTGCAATACCGAAATCAAATTAGGGGCCTCAACGGAATGCTGAGAGCCCTGGAAATGGAATGGAAATCCGTTAACAAAACCTGAACACAGCAACTCTACAGTCGAAGGATCGTATCCAGACAGAAAATAAGCTAAATGGTTAACGTTTACTGGTGTTGGAAGCAAAGGGCTTGGCAGCCCGGGAAGAGGAAGTCGACTGATTACCCTTTGGGGTGTTATTTCCCTGTTGGCCACGAAAATTACAGTGAATGGCTCGATGGTTGCCATCACACTTGAAACAGTTGTGTTTGAAGGCACAACCTGAGCAGTCCAAGCCCCTATGAAATTTAAAACAAAATCCCTTGGGAACCAAGGGGGGCTGTCCTTTATTGTTGTGGCGCTGAACAGGAGGGCTATGGCTCTTTCCAAATGCTGGGGACTGCGAACGCAGCCACAACTCCCAGTGGATCACACCCCAGGGCAACGAAGTAGCAGAAGACTGTCTTAAAAACCGAAAATTTTCGTCATAGTACTTCCAGTTATTGCCCCGGGCTGCCAAGTCTTTGACGATTTCCCCGTATTTCATTAGGGAAGGGGCCTCGGTCGGGTATTTCCCGGTATACACCCCAACAAAAATGTGAAAAGCTGAGGTCCATACATCAATAGATGTTATCTTTTTTGGCTTACTGACAGGCTCCAATGCTAAAGAAGGGAGATTACTGCCTTCTGCATTCTGGATGTGGAGCTGCATTTTCTCCTCAAGAACTGGGTTACGCAAAAGGGACCCAAACTGGATGTACTCATTGTTCCATATCTTCGCTCGAACCTTAGGAGTGACCCAAGCATCGACTGGCATGTTAACTGACTGAAAGATTGCTTGCGGCATAGGGGGAGTGTGAGGCGAAGACAGCCACTCACCTGTTACCGTGGAATGGGCTGACCTTAATGCATTTTGTACCACTGCGGTGGCCGAATCCATGGCTTGCCCACCCAAGGCTACTTCAGTGAGGTCTTGCACCTGTACTTGGTCTGTTTGGGGCACGCTGGGTGGAGTGGCAGCAGGCAACTGGGGCAAATATGGCAGCAGGTTTTTTGTGATCTCTGCCGTCACGGAGGATATGATGTGCTCCATTGTACCAGGTGGTAGCGCTAATGGGGGCGGGTCTACCAGAGCTGCTTGTTGATTTACAGGTGCTGCATGACCCAGACCATCTGTTGGTGTTGCCTGTGGCCATGCTACTCTCCTACGAGGGGTGTTAGCAAGTGCTTCAACTGCTTCTGTTGATGGCCGTTTCTGGCGTTGTGATCGTCTTGGAGGCATCTACAAAAGATCAGCCAAACAAGCAGATTTCTCCGGCACAAGTGAATACCAGTTTAAGCAAAATCGGGACACAAAGCCACAATACAATTTGAGGAATGAAGCCCCAAAATAAAAATCTTGGGGACGAAGCCCAAGAATAACAAAACACGAGGCCAAAGCCTCGACAAAAAGGCTTACCCATGGTTTCCCATGTATCAAACTATCACAGAACAATTTAACAGAAATTACGTATTTACGTATTTCTATTATAAAACTTCATCATGACGTGATGAGACGTTTGTTTACTGCGCAGATAGTAAAGTCTTAATCAACAGTAGCCTGAGAAAACAGAGGTCTCTCATCGCGTGCTCGATACAAACCGAACACACTTGAGAGACGTCTGAGATTCGACACGAAAAATTCCATACTGATGACGTAGCACTACCCAGATCTGGTAGCTTCTCTGATTGGCTATCACCCTACGTCGCAGTCTGCGCGCGTGGATGAAGAAAAAAACATGGCGGTACGCAGTTTGCCAAAGGATAAGTTAAACGAATGCCTCGCTATTTTATGTCAAAACTTCAACATACCCAGACTACATGACGACGAAACCGATGCTCTCGTTAACTTTCTGCTGGGAAAGGACGTTTTTATCAGCAAACCTACTGGTTCTGGGAAATCAGTAATTTTTCAAATGGCACCTTTCGCGGAGATGACTTTGGCACGCATTTTTTCAGATGGTCCATGGAAAGCTAAAGCCATCCTCATAGTGATTTGCCCCCTCATTTCCTTGATGAAGGATCAAGTGAAGCAAATGCAAAACATAGGTATCAGTGTTGCTTATGTAGGCTCCGATCAAGCTGAGCCAGTGTTACGCAAGGTCGAAGAAGGACATTTTACTCTCGTGTATGTCACCTGAATCAAGCCTCTATAGTGTCAGGTTTAGGGCAATGCTCACAAACGACGTGTACTCCAATTGTCTAATGGGAGTTGCCGTAGATGAGGTACACTGTTTGTGACTCAGTGGGATCTTTCTAATAACCGTGAAAGAGCAGCATTCAGAAAATGGTACAGTCGTTTAAACGAGTTGAGGTCCTTAACCCAAGGAATACCAATTATGGCCTTAACTGCCACTGCTACTGAAGGAAACAAAAGGAAGATTTATGAACTGCTGGAACTAAATGAACCCTTTGAAGTCGTAGCCTGTCCTAACAGGAACAACATATGTTGTGCAGAAGATGGACAATGGTGCGAGCTTATCGGAACAGTTTGAGAGTGTTATTTTGGGGGTAAAAATGAAGGGTAAAGAGTGTATGCGAACCATAATATATTGTCAGACAGTTTTTCAATGCTCACTCTTGTTTTCTTTATTTACCAAAGAACTTGGCAATGCCTTGTTTTATGGACACAAACATGAACCTGAGAAGAGAATGGTGGAGATGATGCATTCTCAAACTCCCACCAATGTAAAGGAACACATTCTGGATCAGTTGAGTCGCCCTGATGGCCATCTCAGGATACTTATAGCAACAATTGCGTATGGCATGGGGGTTAACTGCAAAGGAGTCAGGAGGGTGATACACTTTGGACCATCCACATCTGTTGAAGCCTTTGTTCAGGAAAGTGGCAGATGTGGACGTGATGGAGAAGATAGTGTTGCAGTTCTTCTCTAAAATGGTATCACCATCAAAGCAGCTGACGACAACATGAAGTGCCACATCAGGGAAACCACTTGTCGCAGGGCAGCACTCTTTAAACACTTTGAGGGTGCTCCAGGAGATAGACCATTTGGGCACCAGTGCTGTGATGTTTGTGCTGCAGCATGTACTTGTATCAATGGTCATGATTGTGACATAGATCTCCTACTGCCAGTTGGTAAAATTGATGAAGATGAAAATGATTCACATCCTGTCAGAAACATATCTTATGAACAGAGGCATCAGTTGAAAATGAAACTCGAATCAATGCACAGGAATCTCCTCGTTGCCAATGTTAGCCTTACCTCGATGCATGTTGCCTATCCAACCACATTAATGCAGTTTGAAAAATATTAAGTGGGTCAAGTGCTGGAAAACTGTGAAAAGATATTCACATTACAAGATATACTGAAACTTATTGATATTTGGCAAAGGAAACATGCAAGTTCAATCTTAAAGATAATTAAGGATGTCTTTAAGGATGTGGAAATAAGCAGTGATTCTGACAGTGCAGTTTCAGATGCAGAAGATGAGAGCAATGAGGCAAATGCCACATGGAATCAAATTGCTGAGGATAAATCATTCCTCAGTCTTGTAAGCCAGTCTGATTGGAGTGTTTCCTCTTTCAATGGACCAAGATACTCTTGACGCTGATGCAATTGAAAACATTCCTACAAATGTGGAAGGTTTTATTCAAACATGTATGGAAGTGGATTAAGACAATGATTTTGCAGTAACCATCTCAGAAATTGTTCATTGCTGATGAATTTATTAACCAACTGAAAAGCTTCATGTGTAGCCTGAAAAAACAGATGCCTCTCATAATGTGTAGACTGGTTTAGTTATAAATATTGCCAGTATGCAATAACATCTACATCCAAGGCAATGTCACTTTTCTTTGTCAGTCTACCTTGCCTTTCTACCAGTAACAATCCCCTTTTTGTGTTTATCAATCCACTTACATAGGCCAGCCAACTTACCAACACAGAGACTGTGGCGTGGACAGTTTAAAAAATGTCTATAATGCCTACCATCATGATGATTGAGAGCATCATTCTCAATCAGGCAGGTGACCAGCTTTGACAGATCTCTCTTATTGCTCTTCACAAAGTGTTTGCCTGACTGTTTCATGACATGACACTTTCTGATAAGGCTCTCTATCTTGTTTCGTGAAAACTTTAAAACACGACAACTACTTGTAACTGATTTGGGATTCACATTTGGCCCTAGCTTTTTGACAGACACTTTTAAGTAATTGTTGTCATGCTCTAGATCTAGATCAAGAGCAACATTCTTTCCTTTGATATAATGTATATATGTGATAAACTCATATATGTGAACTGCGGATAGGAATGAATCACGTGAATTTTTGATCATCGCAGTGAGTGAAGCAACTTAAGCAGTTGCAATGAGCCCGGAAAAAAATCCGAGCTTCAACGGGAATCGAACCCATGACCTTCACGATACCGGTGTGATGCTCTACCACTGAGCTATGAAGCCGTATGGGAGCTGGTCAAGTGTTTGGTTCGATTTGTACCCGTCATAGTGATTTGAATGATATAATGTATATATGTGATAATCTCATATATATGAACTGCGGATAGGAATGAATCACGTGAATTTTTGATCATCGCAGTGAGTGAAGCAACTTAAGCAGTTGCAATGAGCCCGGAAAAAAAATCCGAGCTTCAACGGGAATCGAACCCATGACCTTCACGATACCGGTGTGATGCTCTACCACTGAGCTATGAAGCCGTATGGGAGCTGGTCAAGTGTTTGGTTCGATTTGTACCCGTCATAGTGATTTGAATGATATAATGTATATATGTGATAAACTCATATATATGAACTGCGGATAGGAATGAATCACGTGAATTTTTGATCATCGCAGTGAGTGAAGCAACTTAAGCAGTTGCAATGAGCCCGGAAAAAAATCCGAGTTTCAACGGGAATCGAACCCATGACCTTCACGATACCGGTGTGATGCTCTACCACTGAGCTATGAAGCCGTATGGGAGCTGGTCAAGTGTTTGGTTCGATTTGTACCCGTCATAGTGATTTGAATGATATAATGTATATATGTGATAAACTCATATATATGAACTGCGGATAGGAATTTCCCGCCTTTGTTGTTTATACTGCGGTTCCACCTTTCTCTGTAGCTTGACGAGGGGAGAGTAAACTGTACTGCTGGAACAAGAGAAACTGAGCCTCAACTGCATATTTAGTTTTCCCTGCAGCATAGAAATGCAAGAGAAGGAATCTCCAGCATCTTATGATCCGATTTCCATCACCTTCGGCAACTGCATCTACAAAATCCAGGAACAGTAGTCCTTGGTCAAGAAGGTTACACTGGTAGCTAAACATGTCATCTGTTGTGGATGGGTCATCTGTTTCTGTGGTGGGGAGGTTTCTTGGTCATTCGAGTTCTTGTCTGGAATTAGACCATGCACTTCTTGTTCATGTTTCGCCTTGTGTTTGCCAAGGTACCTTAGGATTAAAAAGAAATGTAGAATATGAATTTGCAGAGGGATCAGTTTGTGCTGATGATGACATCAAAAAAATGTAACCTTATATTTACTGGCAGCCTAAATGTGTATTTTGTTTTGTTGAATTCAATAAAGATTGTGTAAAAAAATAACTGAAATGTTAGCTATAAATAATATTGATTTCAATACAGTTCAATTTTCATTGCCCACATACATTTTTCACACATTGGTGTTGAAATTTACTCGCTACTAACTTGAAAATCTTGTTGCAACCAGGAAAAGCACATGGAAAACGGCCATCAGGGAGATGCAAGGCATTTCTCAATTCTGACAGCTCTCTGGCATGCGAAAACTCATTCATTAGGTCATCAATGGCAGTGTTATTAACAATGTACTTGTCCACAACCAAAGATGCTAATCTTCTGATGTACATTGCTTTTGAGGGGACAGCATGTTGATTTTCAAATTCAGGGCTTGAGAACAAGTTTTTGGTTGCAGATCTACCATCAAGATGTTCCATCCCCAGCTCTGACATTGTAGCAGCTACAATCCTCGCCTTTACAGCTAATAAAAACATCTGCTTCCCTGGTGCATAACGTTGTGTCACATCAGCTACTACATTACGCCTGTTAATGAGGTTTCTGTCAGAATACAGTGTACACTTGTCATCTGTTGCATTTGTAGCATATAGGCGTTGGAATATCACCTGGCATTGGGAAATAAATCGCTGTCAATATACTGTCAAAAGTTTCAGGAAAAGGTGATGAACTAGTGCATTGTAAACTAGACAAAGAGTGCCATCTTATTGAGTAAGAACTGCTGAAGTGTTATTTAGATAGAAAAAGATCCACTGGACCTACAATCTGAATGTAATAAATGAACAGCAGGCAAAAAATTGTTCGATAACATATTCCTGGGTGGGATGTGATGTGACATTCCATGGCACATTTAAAACATAATCAACTGTAAACTTTCAATAAAAATTATTACTGGATGCTAATCTGCTACTCTTGTAAGACAAACTTACACTTAAAAAATTCATCTCAGCATGCCAGTCTGCAATTTCTGGATGCATTCCTTCAAGTCTTTCATCTGGAGTGAAGGCATCAGCCATGGATAGCAAGCAGGTGACTGCCCGCTCAACAGTTAGCTGGTCACCAACAAGCCCTGTTTCATGGTACAAAGTGTCACCATCACCTGCTCTCCACCTTGGTACATAATTGTGAAGCTCAAGCAGCACCTCAATCATCCCTTCTGTTGTGTTCTCATTATGGAATATAATACCGAGGCATTCCTAGAAGGGAACATACATGCAAATGTATTGGAACTATCAAAAAGCTGATTAAGTTATATGCAGTTTGCCATCATCAAAAGACAGACGCAGGGGAAATGGACAAAGGACAAAGGTAGGAGATTAATATGTAGGCCTCACGCTTTCTGGCAATACAGATAAAAATACAAATAAAAAAAAATAACCCAATAAAAAAAGGGAAAATTTGGTGACATTGATAGCTATGGTAATACTGATAGCTTCCTCAGAAAATAGCTGATTAAACTTCTCACTACATCATTCATACATTTTCTTCTTAAGTGGTTGGGAGAATTTGTATTTTGAGCTAGCCATGGTAATATTGAATACCTCAGCAAATTAAACAAACTGTAAGGACTTCTAAAAAGTACATTCACTTCAAACCTTTACAGACTTTTTTGACATTTCTGTCGAATGTGGATGCGGAATGTGCTGTTGTACCACGTCCTTAAAGGAACTAAGATAAGGAATCTCATCTGTGGTGATCCGCTCAACCAGTGTGATGAAGTTGTCACGTTGGGAGATGTGATCAGGAGCACTCGGTATCAGCTTCGCATTATCCAACTCTGTGATGTCACAGATTTGGCCGTCATCAGCCAGGTGATTTCCAGAGACCCTATTGAAAACAATATTGTGATTCACCCAGTGAATGTCTCTGTTCTGATTTTCTTCTGTCGTGTGACGTACAACCTGGTACAGATCAAAATTGTCGAATGGAATCTTAAAACCAGCAGAAAGTGTTGGTGCAGGTGCAGACTGATCAGAGTCCAGTGTCATTGAAGGAGAAATTGCAGCCTGACTTGAGACAGAAGACTGACTTGTTGACTGACCAGACACCACAGTTGTTGTAGTAGAAGTTGTAGCAACAGGCATGGGAAGAGACTCACTTGTTGACTGATCAGACACCACAGTTGTTGTAGTAGAAGTTGTAGCAACAGGCATGGGAAGAGACTCACTTGTTGACTGATCAGACACCACGATTGTTGTAGTAGAAGTTGTAGCAACAGGCATGGGAAGAGACTCGTTTGCTGACTGATGAGACACCATGGTTGTTGTCAAAGAAGTCACAGTGATACTTGTTGGCTGATCAGAAGAACTCTGCACAGGGGAGTTGCTCTTTGGCTGTAGTGAAATTTCATCATTTTTCTTACATGCCACTAACTGTTCTTGGTAAACAGCTCCATACTCTTCACATTTTTTATTAAAATATGAAGAGGAGACACCCACTTTCATCGATGACAGAAGATTACACATTGCCTAAAGAAAAAATATAAATAAATATTGAAAAAAGAAAGTCTGTGCTGTTTGAATCATTTCACAAATATATTATTTTAGAGTGCTTTTTACTCCATAAAATGTATAACAAAATGTTTCCCTGCATTTTGTCACCTAGAACAAAAAACATTTGCATAGAAGAATCAAAGCAGCGTGGCCGCTGTAAGGTCGCCCTTATATGTTTAGTATACTGCTTGATCGGGATTACTTTGCGCCAAAATAAGGCCCCGTCCACACTACGCCGGATAAATTTGAAAACGCAACTTTCACTCTGAAAACGCAAGAAATGTTTTCCGTCCACACTGGAAACGGATAAAATGTTTTCCGTCCACACTGGAAAATGGATAAAATGTTTTCCGTCCACACGATGATCAGCGGCAGCAAACGCTTGAATGCACCCTTGAGCATGCGCATAATAAGGGACTAATTGAGCCCACGATAAATTTGGCTTCCCGCTTCTTCTTCCCGCCATCTTTGAACGGATAACAGCTCCTAAAATGTCGAAATCTGGCCGAAAGAAAAAGAAATCCGATGAAAACAACAGAAGTGACTACTTTTCGTGGTCTGATGACGAGGTGGAATTATTGTTGAACGTCGCAATTGAGTGCAAAACTTCAAAAGCGATGGAGAATATTGACTGGGAATTTTGCCAAAATAAGTATCAAGAAATGCTGGAAAAATACAAAGAGCAGTACCCATCAGCTGAAGAAGCTAAGGCATTAGGAAAGGACTACCCTCACTCGGAAGAAGATATTACTAAAGTGATATTGGCCTCAAAGTTGAAGTCAATTCGACTGAAATATCGACATGCAGTGGGCTCGGGTAAGAAAAGTGGCCATGGAAGAGTTGTGCTTCTGTACTTTGAGTTATGCGAGGAAATCTGGGGTGGTTCACCAGGAACAAATGCAATCTCATCTGGTATAGAAACAACAGAAATAGACGATGACAATGATCAGCCCAGTAGTCCGCAAAATTCAACAGTTTCTGTTGATTCTTCTGTTTCCATCAATAATATTCTAGAAAGTACAGACAGCTCAACTGAAGATAGTACACCGAGATTACCTGGAAGTGTATTCAAAGTGCGATGAAAGTTATTAAATTCTAAATTAGCTGGTCACAAACAAGAAAAGCTAAAAAGGAAGATCCCAAATGATAACCAGTTATTAACATGTGCACAGGAAGATCTCAAACTTAAGAGACAAATGCTGGAGAGGATGGAAGCCTCAGATAAGGAGTACTCAGAAAACATGAAAAATATGTTTGGTAACATAGAAAGATTGACAACTTCCATAGCTGATGGATTTGCCCTGTTGAGACAAGTTATGCTTCCTCAGCCTTCGTATGCAGCACCCCCACATTACTTCCATCAAAGCCAGCCCAGTGCCTTTCTGCATCATGGTCAAAATGTGGGCTCAGCGAGGATGCCAGATGCAGCAGAGAATGTAATTGACAGGCAAAGCTCTGGCCAGTTCTCATTTACACATTCTTTACTTTCTAATGACTCCGACAACACTGGTCAACATTTTTAGAGTATTATGCTTTGAAAAGGTTGTCCATACTTTGGGGAACTCTCATATCATATGATCATGAGACATTTACTTCATTATGGAGGGATTGGTTTCTAATCACATGGTAGTTCTGTCTGCACAAAAAAGAGGTTTGATATTGTTCATGTTTTGCGTTCATGTTTTGCATAAACTGTTTACCTCAAGTGAACAATATATGAGAACAACCTTCAATATAAACAGAACACATTTACTGGTGTTATAGCATCTTGTTAACGTCAATACAATTGATGTATGTTGGTTTGAAATATTATTACAAAAAAGTTCCTGTTTCATGGAGTTCCTGTTTCATACATTTATTGCTGTTATAGCATCTTGTTAACGTCAATACAATTGATGTATGTTGGTTTGAAATGTTATTACAAAAAGTTCCTGTTTCATAGAAAAAATGTTTTGATTGACTGATTTTAGCAGAATTAACACTATACCCATGATTTGCAAAAACATCTTTGCACATATTTATAAAATATCATTAAGAATATAAGTACAATCAATATTAAAAGTGTATTTAACAAACAGTAATTTGAAATGTTTTGATTTTTGACCAGAAAATCACCATTCAATTTTTGTTTCGATGTGTCTAACTTTATTATAGTCACACCCAGTGATTCTTTCACTGTGACAGTCAATATGAGGGCACATGAAGATATTGAAAACATTTTAGATCCCCTCTTGTATACAGTAAAATGTTAATACCACCTTTTTACCACCAAAAAATGATGCCCCTCCCCCAAATTTTCCCCTGGTTCAATTTGTCCATTCCTTTGTTTTATCCTCATTACCATACATTTGCATACACTGAAACAATAGAATGGAAAATGTTGAACCACAAATATATTTTTAAGTACTTTTAAGTACTCTATCTGGAACAAATCAAGTGAATCGACATTTATAAACTTAAATAAATGTGTCAAACCCCATGGTAGAAATTAGGAGTACTTCAATGACAGTAATAGAACATGGTGCAAATGTAAACAAGAGGCAGTCTATCACTGGGTTCATTGTGTCACACAGTTATGGATCAAAGTACTTGGTGAGTATGTTTCTCACTCGTTTGCCTTCTGTTTCATTGCAATTAGTTTTGACATTATTAGGCAGAGGCCTGATTGGTGGTTGGAACTCTCTCTCATACGCAATGGCCACAGAAACCTTTTGCTCACTTATTGCTTCACTCTTAGCCTCGCAGTAGTTGTTTAATACAAAACAGGCATAGATGACATGGGGAAGGTCATCCAGGTTTAAGTCCATTGCTCTCCTTAAAGCTCCAAAACGAGCTTTCAGTCTCCCGAATGAGCATTCAATAACCATTCTTGACTGGCATACAGTAATTTCAGTCCAAAATTTTGTTCTTGTACAGTCCTTCCACCATTGACATACTCTTTCATGAGATAGGGCATAATCGGGTATGCTGGGTCTCCTAACAGGAACACAGGTATGGGATCTTCACCTTCCACTGGTACTCTCTCAAATGAAGGAATTTCTTGTACGGTTTATATCTCCGTTCAGCACGTTGTGGTCTCTTGGAGAACAGCAATAAACGCAGATTGTTCTTTCTACGTTAAATTATGGAATAAATACTAAAGAGTGCGATGTTCAACACTAAAGAAGCACTCAATGTCGATATTAACGAAAGCAACGTGGCAATCACCATGTCGGCCACCATTTTGGATTTATGTTCGAGGAGGACTCGGGCAGAGAAATCACATGATTATCGTGAGTCAGCGTTTTCGAAAAGTTCCGTTTTCGGTCGTTTTCGGTGGACAATTTATCCGGATTAGTGTGGACGGTAGGTCAGGAAGGAGAAGCGGGCATGGCAGAGTTGTTCTTCTTTATTTCGAGCTCTGTGAGCAGATTTGGGGTGGTTCTCCGGCCACAACAACCTTGCCATCCGGAATAGAAACCATAGAAATTGCTAATGAAGATACTAACTAACTGAGCAGTGACCAGTATGATCAATCCAGAAATTCATTCTCTTCTATCAGTTTCCACGTTGGACCCTGACACTAGTGCAGACGGTTTGGACCAGTCAATGGGCGAAGGAAGCACATTGTCAGCTAAAGTGGTTGAAGAAAGGCGAGATTTGCTAACTTCAAAGCTGACAGGCTATAAAAAAGAAAGGCTGGTTTGTTGTTGAATTATGCTCAAGAAGAGCTGAAATTAAAGAAACAGATGCTTGAAAGGATGGAGAGTACAGACAGAGAACATTCAGATAACATAAGCAAGTTAACTTTCAACATTGAGAAACTAAAAAATTCAATATGAGATGGATTTGCTTTGCTAAGACAGGTAATGGTTCAACCTTCTTATACTGGGCCAGCACATTACATCCCACAAACCCAGGCCAGCAGTTATCCGATGTATAGTCATATCAATCCAACACAGATGCCAGCAGCACGGTCAAACATGATGCCAGACTTGCAAAACACTGGTCAGTTTTCATATACTCAGTCTCTTTTCACAGATGACAGAGACAACAATGAGTGTTTTCAGTAACTGATTTGTTATTTGTACCTCTAAAGTGGCTTTAACATGTACAGCAGTATTCGTAGCTTTACACAGAGAAAATGGAAATTTTCAGGGGAAAAGGCAGTTTAAATTAAGACACATGTACCTGAAACAGTGATATATCATAGTGACAGAAACACTGATAGCAGACACTATATCAGGTACTTTGAGAACAGGTACAAACATTATTTGGGTTGATGTTCAAGTTTTCTTAAAGTTTTAAGACAGGAATTTCCTAATTTGAGAAAGATAAACACATAAATGGCACTCCTGGATGTAAATTTTATAATCAAAACAATCACAATATTGCCAACAACTATAATTATTTAATTACAAAGTGATCAAGGTGCTAAAGACAAAGATATTTCAATAACTATTATTTAATTACAAAGTCAACTTATTAACCCTTTCACTCCCAAGAGTGATGAATTTCAATTTTCTCTTTCAGTCTCTCACCAAAAAGATTAGTATGGAGAATTTGGTTTGTGATACCTTACTCAGATGAAAGTTGATTAAAGTATCAGTATTGTATTTTATCGTAATATTGTAGTTCTTAAGGTTGAAAAATCTGCATTGAGAGAATCTACATTGAGCTTGGCAGTGAAAGGGTTAAAAACAAAGATGTTTCAATAACTATTACTTATTTGTAGTTGTCAACTTGTTGATATTAAGCATGTTTTTGCCATAGTTTTGTAATGGTCTATAAATATTATTCTATATTTTATAGTCAGACATGTTTAACAATCTGCCTTCAACCAGTTTCTCAAGGATCAAGGAATTTTGTGAGCACTCTTCTCACCCTTTTCCCTTCAGCTGCATTACAGTCTGTTGTGAAATTGTTAGGCTGTGTGGGTGGCTGGAAGTCTGTCTCATACTGAATGGCTGCAGAAACAATGTGCTCACCAATTGCTTCCCTGTTGCCCTCACAGAAGTTGTGCAGTACATAGAGATTACTTCATGGAAAGTGCGCGCGTATGGTTTTTATTCACGAGTTGTGAAGTATCATAAAACGAACGAGCGAGGCTTTGCGAGCGAGTGAGTTTTATGATACGAAACAACGAGTGTTTATTATATACATAATGAGACATTCATCATTCTGGCATAACCTTTTACTCAAACAATTCCAAAATAGTAAAATGGAAAAATAGTTCACAATGGAACCGTCATGACCTTACAAACAGTATTAGCGAAGTAAAAATGAAATACTTAACGTCATAAAGATTACTCCGAATCTGAATCTAGAGCTCTAAGTCGCTTCCATCTTCTTTCCGTTTCGATACAGGTGCTTTCACTTTGAACTGGAGCCACAGGGGAAGAATTCAGAGTGTTTACTGAAATGTTAAAGTGGCCTCCAGTGATTGTTGCTCCCTCAAAAAATTTCAAAGTACCGGTAGCTGGCATAGTTGGCGAACTTGCAATATGACTTGTGGTTTGTTTTTTAATTGTTTCCGATTCAGTGCAGCTTAAAATTTCTGACATGCTTCGTTGTTGTTCTTGATTAATAGAACTATAGTTCACAACACTTTGAACGTTTTTATGACCACTTAACTGCATGATGTGTGTCGGAGGAATGTCATGGTCATTGAGCTTCTGCATCATTCGCTTGCGAGCACTGTGATTTGTAAGCCGTTCGTTTGAAATATCACCTTTGGTCGCCATCGTCTTCATGAGAGAATTTAGTTTGTTTACACCCATTGGGGCAGATTTAAACCATTGTTTGTGTGGCGTGCTTTCCTTTCTTGTGTGATTTATTCCCAGATAAAATGGTGAATCAGCATCTAGCATGTTCTGTGGTCGCTTTTCACGGTACATCTTGTACACAACCACTGGATCACGCTCGGTTCCCGTTGAGAACATTTTCGGCGTAACTTTACGAACATTAGATGGATCTGCACCGGTCCTGGTTTTAGTTTGCCTTTCATTGTATTCAAGGTATTCTTTTCCTTGTGAATCCCGGTGATGTTTCACATCTCCCCAGCACATTTCCCTGTGCTCTTGACAGCCGCGTAGGCCGAAGTGAACCGCGTTGTTCAACCACACGGTATTCAAAATTGACTCAGGCGAGGAAACACCAAGTAGATTCTTTTCATACAGAATATTCACTTCACTATCTCTCAGTGGAACTGCAGCTCTCTCTTTGTTCCCCCTTCCTGCTTTTTTAAGTTCCTTTTGCTTGGACTGTAGAGATTTTCTAGTAAGCTCAAACTCCTTGTCCGTTATTATGCTCGCGGGATAGTTCGTTTTCTTCAGGTGTCTTTCAAAGCTGGCTATTAAGCTTCTCAGACTAGATGGTTCATAGTCTTCTCCGTCTTTTCGTCTAACAGAACGAATGAAATTTGCCAGATATCTGTCGAGTTCCTGTGGGTTTATATCACTGACTTCGCGTTCTTCATTTTGAGCTGCCAGATACTTCTTAAGCAATTTTACGTCTCTTTCTGTTTTCTCCTTCGTACTCTTGTTTTGTAGACTCTCTACATAGTCCTCCGCTGTGGTATCGAGTACTGCGAACCTATTTTCCTCCATCTTCACGAAACCATTTGTTTTTCCTGTTCAAGTAATCCGTAGAATTAGCTCCTGGCTGCCTGATATTAATGTGTGTTCCGTCTATTGCTCCAAGGCATTGTGGAATACCGTATGCATTGTAAAAATTAGTAACCAGATCTTCAACTTCAGGCTCGGTGAAAGGCAACTTGATATAATCCGGGCCTAAATATATTGTAATCGCCATACACACTTCCCTGACTATCTTGGACACAGCCTGGCGGGACAACCCGAACGCATTGGCGGTTTTCCGTAGTCGGCCTTCATCACTCAAATAGTAGAGTGTGCAAGCAACCTTTTTAACAACATCAACTGGAGATCGCATCCGCGTAGATTCACCTTGAATGTAAGGACGGAGAAGGCCACTCAAAGCCAGAAGTGAGGTCCTAGACATCCTAAAATTCTCGCGCCAATCTTCGAGAATGACCACTTCGTCGACAAAGTTGTCCCACCACGCACTAGTTCTTCCCGGTCTAATCCAAAATCGTCGTTCTTTGTGGGGTTTGTACCGTCGTAGAGTTCGTCGTTGAGACCCGTCAGAGACCAGTGTGCGCAGAGTATTCTGGCGTTTACGCAGGAAACGTCCTTCCAGGTTATACGCGGCAATGTTCAACTCCAAACAAGCAATCAAGCTTGATAACATGGCCAACAACATGAAAACAAATTCTCCTGCCATTTTGGATGAGTGACTAGGAGACTGGGACAGAGTTCACATGATCAACATGACGTCACGCGTTTTCGAAAAGCTCCGTTTTCGCCGTCCACACTACAACATGAAACCGGAGTTTTCGAAAATATCCACTCTGGAGAGCGTTTTCGAAAATATCCGTTTTCGGTCACCGAAAACGCGTCTTAGTGTGGACGGGAGGCCAAAACGGATAAATAAATATCCGTTTTCAAATTTATCCGGATTAGTGTGGACGGGGCCCGCAGCACAATAGAAACATTCTTCTTCTACAGTCTGAACTCCTAAAACTTGGTGTTGTTTCTTTGCTTTTCATTCACTGTTAAAGCCCACACAATAACATAACACGGTGTAAAATAATTTTTTTACCAAAGACTGCATAAAAACCGGAAGTTTAATCCCGTACCCAGACTCTTTGATTTGATTTGATCGGGCAAATAGTCTGGGTACGAAATTGGATTAGGGCAGCAGGAGCGGGAAGGTGTGTTCAGCTATAGCAGAGGCTATGTTATTTTACTGCGCCGTATCCGAAGATCTTTCCACACAAATGAAATGAAAGCGAGCTGGATGGTGCCCGAATTTGGACTGAATGAAATCCCTTAATTTGGAAGGTCAGAGACGAGAAATTGCGCCCAAATGTCGTTATGAAAAAAGGAAGGGTCAGTGAAAAGGCTAGTTTTTACATGTGACGCGGTACGTGAAAACGGTTTCTTTCTAAATTCTGTATTCTAGAAAGTACTGTACTTCGCGTCGTTCACTACTTGTATTGTTGCTTGCTGAAAATGCAGCATTTGTCTTTACAGGCCAGTAGTAAATATTTCCTAAGCGTTCGCAGATTGACTTTGAAAGCAAAGCGAGACAGTATTGCTCTGTAAAAACATGTTTAATAATTGCATGCAGGTCAAAGTATTACATTTGTCATCTTTTTCAACGTCAACAGCTATAATAGGTACTTGTGTTTGCTTCATAAATTTAAGAGGCTAGATATAGTATCAATACTAGTGGATTATTTTTACCGCTTTAAGACTAACACTGGATTACGTTTTTTTTCTTTTTCAGGTTGGATTTATTAGGCAATATACTTGGAGTGAATTGCACTTCGGTCAGTCATAGCTAATTTTCAATAGTTTTCTCAAGAAGCTGCTAAAGAGTTGCAATGCTCTGAAAGGTTGGTTAATAATGCACCAGTCAATTGTAACCCCCACCTCGGGGAATGGTGGGGACATGGATTTTCTTTGCTGCAATAATCGACTATTCCCCCACCCCATGGGACATAATGTGCTGACAAATCCCCCACATTGTGGGGCCAAAAATTTGGCAAAATTTTACAAAGAGGCTTTGCACAGAAAACTTCTCTCACGAATGAACTGCGTGGTCGAACTGGACGAGGCCCGCATTGCATCATATTTTTGGTCAAATCTCCCACCTTGAGCTCCACCTCCGCAGGTCGGGAATCATGAAGAGAAAATCCCCCACCCCTTCGGGCTTAAACACCTTTCAAATAGGAAAAAATGCTCCACATTGCCCCACCATTCCCCGAGGTGGGGTGTGGGGTTACAATTGACTGGTGCATAAGTGTCTACTTGCAAACTTCATTCTGTCTGGCTTACAGCTCTTTTTGTCTGCTGCACACAAGCAATATTGTACTTATAAATCCAACTTTCGTCACTTGAATGTTATTCAACTGGCTTATAAAACTCAACTACAAAGTTAGGCGTACTGAAACATAAGAAACTTCTCAACTAGAATAGAATTTACTAAGAGCTGTGAACTTTACAAACCACAGTTAAAAATACTGAAAAGCAACAGTTGCATGTACATGCATATCTGAACAAATTTTTCATATTCTATTTGTTGCAGGAAAAGAGTTTGACAGATTTAAAATGATTTTGTTTATGCAAACAGTAAATTCTGACTTTTCACAGCTCTTGGTATTCCATGTCAATGTTTTATTGTTAATAACACAACAAAAATGTGGGATGTTGACTTTCCACCTGGCTTTGGAAACTTGGGTTGTCATATTGGTAGCAGGTATCCATCAGACCAGATCTGATTAAAAAGCTACAGTCCTGTTAAAGATAGTAATCTCTAATTCTTTTTCAGCTTTGATTTGTGAAGCAAGACCAGAGCCAATTCTACATCAACGATTATCTTTTTGATGGAATATCGTAACTGATAATGAGTGCTTGGATTTCAAGAAATTGCTTGATCAGTTCTGCATGACTAATGGCCAGGAGGTTGGTTAGCTTTATATCACTTGCTATCTTCTCAATATGGCTTTGAAATACTTCTTTGAAAAACCATCATCATTTACATTTGCTCAGAGTTTGATGCAGTTTGCATGATTCACATTGAATTAATGTTGCATCTTTGGCAGATTTAAGTTTCTTTGAGCGAAACAAGAATGCATAGAATTTGGATAGTGAATTGATTGACTATGGTCAAACCTGGTAAATCTTTTGGAACTGCAGGATGGCCTTTAGAGGCCTCACATGGTTCTACGTAGCTGGTCCTTAAACCAGTAAGTTTTGCCTTGTTCAACAACTTCCATAAGTTGTTTCCAAAATATGATTTTAACACAACCACTAGGATCAACGATATAGCCTGTTTGGCTTTTCAATTGCCTGAAGTTAAGGACTTTACTCTAGAAAGCTGGCAAAGTTTTGTCTTGTTGAGCAACCTCCGTATCTGTACGCAAAATACAATCTTAACGCAACGACTAGCTAGGATCAACGATATACAGTTAGTTTAATGTCTAAAATGCATTCCACAAATTTTCACTTGGTATATGTGGCCTAATTTTGCTTTGATTTGATTCTTTTCATGTTTGGTAGCTTACTGATATCAGCATTAGTATTTCAGAGCTAACTTTCTATTAGGTTTTGAAAGACAATCTGTTTGAAGTTTGACTCAATTTTGTCTTTTGACCAGAATGGGGTTGAATCACCCAAATTGTTGCTTGTACAACATTGTGTTAGCTTCAGTGCACTTTTCTTCATGAAAATTGCTTGAACTGTGGTTGGTAGTTATAGTTGAAGCACACCATCCTAGTCTGGCCATTATTTGTTTGTGATACATAGGCGAAGTATTGCATTTTTTAACTTTTCAAATGAGACACCTGATGAATATAACCAATAACTTCTTAACTGTCAATTTTTGTTTCAGGTTGGACTTATTAGGCAAAGTGCTTGGGTAGCCAATTAGACTTTTATTACAAGAAGCGTCTTAAGGGTTGTGTGGCACACTATCAAGGTTGGTGAATTAAATGTCCACTTGCAAAGTTCTGAATTAAGTGTTCGTCTATCCAAGATAACACCGTTCTCAGTTTGGCCTCATTTGTTTGGAAATTCTTTTTTTTTACCTGGACACAAGCACTATTGCATTTATGAATCGAACCTCCCCTCTGCTAAGTGTTAATGGAACTTTTAAAACTCAACGTTACACTTATCCATACACAAAGACAAAAACAATAAATCTCTCTTACTTAAAAAAAATCAAAATAAAATACCAAGAGCTGTGAATTTGACAATCCACAGTTCAAATGTTCAAAAACATACTCAAAATGGACATTCAAAGGTTCATGTATTTGATATTTTACTAGAGGAAAAAATTTTGACACATATTTTGTTTGTTTTTTGTTTTCATGCAAATGGTAAGTCTGATTTTTCACAGCTCATGGTATTCCGTTTCAATACTGTATGTTTTACACTCAACATAGCAACTGTAACCATAAACTGCCACCAGATTGTAGTATGCCCATCTGGTTCTGGAAAATACATCCTTGTTGTACAGGTGGTATTGCTAGTGTCTTATTGGTAGCAAGTATCTACATTGCGTGATGGGATTAAGAAGCTACAATGGCTCTTGAAGTTATTGAATATCTTTACTTTCTTTTCAGTTTTGATTTGTCAACCAAGGCTGGAGCCAATTCTACATCAACAATCACCTTTTTGATGGCATCATAAGTGATGTTGAGTGCCTCGATTTCAAGGAACTGCTTGATCAGTTGTGCCTCAGTGATAGCCTGGAGGTTGGTTAGCTTTATATCACTCGCTATTTTCTCCACGTGTTGATGAAAAACAGAAAGTTGGAGTTTGTCATCACTTTGGCTTTGAAATACTCCTTTGAAAAACCATCGACACTGACATTTGCTCAGATTTTGGTGCATTTTGCAAGATTCACATTGAATTAGTGTTTCATCGTTGGCTGGTTCAAGTTTCTTTGAGCAAAATGAGCACGCATAGAATTTGGATATTGAATTGATACCAATCAACTGAGCCCGCACCGAATCCATTGCCAGGCCTGGTAAATCGTCTGGAACTGCAAGATGGCCTTTAAAGGCTTCACATGGTTCTATGGAGCTGCCGGTTCTGGCAGTGTTCACATACGTTTCTCCCATGGACGTTTTCTTTAGAGTTACTTCTTTAAAGTAGTAGGTTTTGCCTTGTTCGGCAACTTCCGTAAATTGTTCCCAAAATACGATTTTTATACAATCGGTGGGATCAACTATATAGCCTGTTTGGCTTTTCAATTGTCCAAAGCGCGTTGCACGGACTTTTACTCCAGAAAGCTGGCATAGTTTTGCTCTGACTGTGATTCTTTCCAAGTCTGCAAGCTCACTAATGGTGCTTATGTTAACGTTGTCTTGCGAGTCTAACCCTTTACTAGGTTGAAAGACAATTGCTTTACTTCACTCACTTTGGTTTTTTTGTCCAGAATGAGGTTCAGCCGGCCAAACTTTTCACTTGTCCGGAACTGTGTGATTTTTACTGCAGTTTTCTTTTTCGCAAGTTCCTTGAATTGGGGCTGGCAATCGGGATTGAAGCATACCATCCTTGTGTGGCCATCGCTTGTTTGAAGTAGTGCATCAAAGTATCTTGTTTTTGAGCTTTTCAGGTGAGAAACGCGATGTATATATCCAGTGACTTCCTTCTGACCTACAAATTAAAATGGAGACAAATAGTTATATAAAAGTGAAAGTAGTAATTCAAAAGGAAACATTTTAGTAAACCATACCTCCAATGTTTGGATCAGCTTTTTTCTGTGAGCCACTTTCCTCCATGTTTACTTCCTGTGCTAAAAATACATAAAGAAAAAAATTAAACAAAGCTCGAGAGTTTACATATATATGTATATATATATATATATATATATATATATATATATATATATATATATATATATATATATATATATATATATATATTAAAATCACTATTGCATCACACAGCAACTGTTTTTGTGTCTTGACATCATTCAAAATGCTATAATAACATATAATACATGCATTTTTAGTCTTAGGTTGTAACTGATTTAACTAAATAGACGTTGACTTATTGGGTTCGATAAAAAAAAAGTGGCTAATTTTTTTTGAAAGTTATCTCACAAAATGTTTAACCAATGCATAACCGTACATCAATATTTTATGCCGCACTTACCTACTGAGCGAGTTTTCGGGACTTCGGCTGAAATTCTGCCCTTGAAAAGGAGTTCTGCAAAGAAACAAGACATATTTAGCTACTCCGCCGTACTTTCAGTAACTTAACGCATCAAAATGTCTCATGACGCACATCAATTTCTTATGACGCACTTACCCGGTAAGGAAGTTTCCGGGATTTTTGGTGAATTTCCGCTCGAAAAGGAGGTTCTGCAAAGAAACAAGACATATTTAGCTACTCCGCCGTACTTTCAGTAACTTAAGGCATCAAAATGTCTCATGACGCACATCAATTTCTTATGACGCACATACCTGGTGAGCAAGTTTCTGGGATTTCTGGTTAAATTCCTTTTCAAAAATGAGTTCTGCAAAGAAATATGACATGTTTAGCTACTCCGCCGTACTCTTAGGAACTTTACAGCTCAAAACTGTTCAGTTGCGCGGTGAAACGTATATCAATATCTTCCAATGCACTAACCTTCATTCAACGCAATCTCTCTATGAAACCTGTTGACGACATCAGTGATTTTGTCGCTCGTGCGATTGCACATACGACTGACAACCTTTGTTTCCTTTTTTTCTGTTTCATTGGTCATTCAAGTAATTCGCAAACTGGGTTGGTGCATTTTAAACCACACCCCAAGTACAAAGCAAAAAGGTCGTAAACAAGTCTTTTCGGTGATTGGACATTCCCATGTCTATTTTGATTAGCTACCCAAGAGAATCTGGCAAAATGATTGGTGCTTTTCGATCCGATGTTTTGAGCTTGGTATAAATAGAAAATTCGAAGCTCTGTCAAAACACTGAGAAAGCCTTGCGTAGTTGATTTGTTCGTGGACGGACAATACAAGCGATCAAATTTTCGAAATAGCTGTGCTTCGTATCTTCAGTAGAACGAAGAATACATTGGAGTTAGACCATCCCTCCCTCTAAATTGTTGAAGTATTTGTGGAAGTGGATATGCGGATACGCAGTGGAGTTAGACCACCGCGGATACACACTGGAATTAGAGCATCCCTCCTAAATTTTTGAAGTACATGTCGAAAAAAAATAAGGGGGAGGGATGGTCTATTTCCACTGCGTATCTACTTCATATGTTAGGGCAGTGCTCGACATTAAGGTTTTAGGTTGGTTGCCCTTCGGACTGTAGATTGAATTCAAGCAATAGAAAGTTTCATAGTTTCTGATTCCCCAGCCCAGAATTTACCTGCCTGACCAAAAGTTTTGGTTGCCCCGGGCAAGCGGGCAACCGTTAATGTCAAGCGCTGTAGGGAGAGGCATGGTCTGACTTCACCGCATATCCGCGTATCCGGATACGTAGATAGCCCTTCTATTGTGGGGTATTCTGTTGTTTAGCCTTCAGTAACATCACTCTGAAATCCCCATCAAAGTATGTGAATCCGCAATTAAAGCAGCAATGCCGCTGAAAGCTCTTGATAATGACATTTGCATAATGCCGTGATTTGACTGCAACTACCAGAATGCTTTGAGGCAAGCTATTATATTCAGTATTTATTTATTTTGTCAAGAATCGCTCGTGCAAGACGAAAAGGTACGTACAAAGATTGCAGCGCAGTGCATTCTGGTTGTTAAATGACGCCATCATACAAATGTCCTATTGACGTATTTTTTCGCATTTGCCAGTAGGGTTTATGTTAAGCTATGTTCACACTAATGCGTTTTTAAAAGTCTTCGTTTTTTATGTCACTCGTTTATAGTAATCAGGAGGGCTCCGTTTCCTCAAAAATTCGAGGCCGGTTTGTTGTTAGTATGTTTGGGGTCGAGAATCTGACTGAAGCGTCGCTGGTCGCTAAA
Organism: Plumapathes pennacea; assembly: GCA_964036295.1. Taxonomy (NCBI): domain Eukaryota; kingdom Metazoa; phylum Cnidaria; class Anthozoa; order Antipatharia; family Myriopathidae; genus Plumapathes; species Plumapathes pennacea. Next base: position 22,503,710 of record OZ038463.1, on the reverse strand, counting down.
TCGTACATGGCGATTGGTTGGCTCGGTTCACGATGGGAGAGACTTTCTACAGCTAAGCATTGACTGTTTCTTATAAAATAGATCATTCGTATAGCTTGCAAGTGCACTGCAAAGGTCTAGTCAATTCCTGAAACCTCAAAAACGTGAGTCAGTACACAACAACACAACAACAACTCTTTATTCGTACCACCAATAGTAATAAATAATAATTATAATAAATAATAATTAGCATACAGATATGGTAACAAAAAGTAGGGTACAGGCTATCTGAATAGTGGGTACAGCAGGACGTGACATGGAAGAGCAACCTAGTATATCTTCAAAAAAATCGAAAGCACTGTTCGACTCATTTCAGACTATATCTGAGCGTGCAAAACTTGGCTTTTCGTCCTTTGTTGAGATAAAAGCTGATTGAACTATTTATAGTATTAATTCTTATCACATCGCTCGTACATTTTTTCTCAAAAAGTTTGTGAAAGGGAATGAAAGGGTTAACTTTAATTTGAGTTATGGTTGTTAAACAACCGGGATGATCACTACTTGCGGTGATCGCTGCTCGCGTGGGAGGGCCTGGTCTTCAAATCCAAGCGATTTTGTAATATCGCAGAAATGAAGTGGACAGGTAAGTGAATTTCGATACACGATCTTGTATTAAATGAGCTTGGGAACGACAATTGACACTACGCTGGGCAGATTTTTAGCTTGGTGTGTGTACGTCGTGTCTCATACACTTTTGACGAATCATAAGAGCTTCCCAGGGCTACACTATTTTATTTTGGATTGGCAGGCTTGGTTACAAATGGGAATAACGGGCGTGGTTACTAATGAAACTTCTGGCATCTTTTTGTCTTTTTGAACGGCAGTTTACTGTTTCCTCGAATATGCAGGTATTCAAACTAAAAAAATTGTTATTTTCGTTACTCTAATATGTGTTTAAATTTGGGGTGATATAATCAACATACTACTTTGTGATAGATCCATTACTTTGTTGCTACTAGCACGATAACTTGGTAAGCGTAATTTTCTTAATAGCTAGAGTTGGATTATTTGTCTCGTTGAAAACTGTGCTAGATATGCTTTGTTTTGTCCATTCATTGAGCTCAAACAGTAATACATCAGAATGTAAGTAAAGATGTTTTGCTTTGGAATGATGAAAACGGCCGTGGTCGCAAGTGTGCATGTTCTGTGATTGAAATTCATATTCCTTCTGTGTCTGTTTCCATTGTTCACACATGAATATTCCTTCTGTGTCTGTTTCCATTGCTCACACATGAATATTCCTTCTGTGTCTGTTTCCATTGTTTATCACACGAATATTCCTTCTGTGTATGTTTCCATTGTTTATCACCCGAATATTCCTTTTGTGTCTGTTTCCATTGTTTATCACACACGAATATTCCTTGTGTCTGTTTCCATTGTTCATCACACATGAATATTCCTTTTGTGTCTGTTTCCATTGTTTATCACACGAATATTCCTTCTGTGTCTGTTTCCATTGTTTATCACACACGAATATTCCTTCTGTGCCTGTTTCCATTGTTCATCACACATGAATATTCCTTCTGTGTCTGTTTCCATTGTTTATCACACACAAATATTTCTTCTGTGTCTGTTTCCATTGTTCATCACACATGAATATTCCTTCTGTGTATGTTTCCATTGTTTATCACACGAATATTCCTTTTGTGTCTGTTTCCATTGTTTATCACACACGAATATTCCTTGTGTCTGTTTCCATTGTTCATCACACATGAATATTCCTTTTGTGTCTGTTTCCATTGTTTATCACACACGAATATTCCTTCTGTGTCTGTTTCCATTGTTTATCACACACGAATATTCCTTGTGTCTGTTTCCATTGTTTATCACACATGAATATTCCTTTTGTGTCTGTTTCCATTGTTTATCACACGAATATTTTTTCTGTGTCTGTTTCCATTGTTTATCACACACGAATATTCCTTCTGTGCCTGTTTCCATTGTTCATCACACATGATTATTCCTTCTGTCTGTTTCCATTGTTTATCACACACGAATATTTCTTCTGTGTCTGTTTCCATTGTTCATCACACATGAATATTCCTGTGTATGTTTCCATTGTTTATCACACGAATATTCCTTTTGTGTCTGTTTCCATTGTTTATCACACACGAATATTCCTTGTGTCTGTTTCCATTGTTCATCACACATGAATATTCCTTTTGTGTCTGTTTCCATTGTTTATCACACGAATATTCCTTGTGTCTGTTTCCATTGTTTATCACACGAATATTCCTTCTGTGCCTGTTTCCATTGTTCATCACACATGATTATTCCTTCTGTGTCTGTTTCCATTGTTTATCACACACGAATATTTCTTCTGTGTCTGTTTCCATTGTTCATCACGCATGAATATTCCTTCTGTGTATGTTTCCATTGTTTATCACACGAATATTCCTTTTGTGTCTGTTTCCATTGTTTATCACACACGAATATTCCTTGTGTCTGTTTCCATTGTTCATCACACATGAATATTCCTTGTGTCTGTTTCCATTGTTTATCACACACGAATATTCTTTCTGTGTCTGTTTCCATTGTTTATCACACACGAATATTCCTTCTGTGTCTGTTTCCATTGTTTTTCACACACGAATATTCCTTGTGTCTGTTTCCATTGTTCATCACACATGAATATTCCTTTTGTGTCTGTTTCCATTGTTTATCACACGAATATTCCTTCTGTGTCTGTTTCCATTGTTTATCACACACGAATATTCCTTCTGTGTCTGTTTCCATTGTTTACCACACATGAATATTCCTTCTGTGTCTGTTTCCATTGTTTATCACACACGAATATTTCTTCTGTGTCTGTTTCCATTGTTTATCATACATGAATATTCCTTCTGTGCATGTTTCCATTATTTATCACACGAATATTCCTTCTGTGTATGTTTCCATTGCTCATCACACATGAATATTCCTTCTGTGTCTGTTTCCATTGTTCATCACACATGAATATTCCTTGTGTCTGTTTCCATTGTTTATCACACATGAATATTCCTTCTGTGTCTGTTTCCATTGTTCATCACACATGAATATTCCTTCTGTGTCTGTTTCCATTGTTTATCACACATCAATATTCCTTCTGTGTCTGTTTCCATTGTTCATCACACATGAATATTCCTTCTGTGTCTGTTTCCATTGTTTATCACACATGAATATTCCTTTTGTGTCTGTTTCCATTGTTTATCAACATGAATATTCTTTCTGTGTCTGTTTCCATATTTCACATACGAATATTCCTTCTGTGTCTGTTTCCATTGTTCATCACTGTTTGCATTGTTCATTACACAGGAATATTTCTTCTGTGTCTGTTGCCATTGTTCATCACATATGAATATTCTTTCTGGCCCTGTTTCCATTGTTCATCACACATGAATATTTCTTCTGATGTGTCTGTTTACATTGCAGCTGGCTTTTTCTTCACCTATGCGATGTGCTGTGGTCTTTATTTCAATGACCTATGAAAATGATAAGGAAGTTGGAACATGTCAAAGACAATATTATGTAAGAACTTAGAAAACTGATATTTTAGCAGCATCAGTTTCAGAGTATCACCTTGTAGTTGATGATCTTGAAATCCAACAGGGACAAAATAATAATGTAGAAGAAACAAAAACAGGAAGAAAAGAAAGACATTGTACGAACAAAGTACAATGTATAGTTAGTGTTGATGGTGGTTCATCTGTATTTTATAACTTTAACAGGTTTTACAATTTTAGGCTGATATAAATTGGTTTGTGATCGCTGAAGTAACTCTCCAAAACTCCACTTGTGTGCACAAGGTACGGACAGCTGGTATAGATGTGATCTATCCTAGTTCTGTTGTCAGTTTTATAGTTTTGTACCAGTTGAGTATAGTTGTACTTTTGTATGAGAGTTTGAATAAGGGCATTCGTTTTAGATGTTTGTCGAAGCAGGTCAATATTGAAGTCACCTATAATTATTGTTGGTGATGTTGACTTTTTTTCAATGATAGTGTGCAGAAAATCAAGTGCTTCAATGAGTTTTACAGTTGATATCTTTGGTGAGCAATAAATTCCAATTATTTGCAGATTGTTTATTGGTTTGTCAAACTTTACAAAAGTTATTTCAACTTGGTTATAATTTAGTTTCATTGGGAATTCACTAGACAGTCTGTCTTTACTGTACAACACAGTACCATAGTGAGGCCTAGAAAAAGTTTCATAAGTTGTGCAGTCATTTCGATAAATATGAAATTGTGGAATGAGATATGATTGATCAGGGTCCCTTGAGCAGAGTCTGCTTTCTACAAATATGCTAATATCAGCAGCTTGAACATTATAATCTGCACGTATGTCTTTAAAATGAGGGTGGACTGACCGAACATTGTGAAAAAGAATTTTGAAACTACTTTCTTTTATGCTGTACAATGAACTAATACAAAGTTTTAATTTAGCTTGTGACCTTAATCTCTCCATTTCTGTTTGAACCTGGTCACTGACAGTAATTTTTTCCTTGTTGAGATTTAGGACATGGAGTGTCAACAAATTACGAACTCTGCTAAGACCAACATAGTGCAAGTGTTCTAGTTTTCGATTCCCAAAATCAATGACTGCTTCATTTACTGTGTCACCCTGACAGCGATGTATAGTTTTTGCAGCAGCTGGTTGTAAAGGGAACTGTTTACGCATTACACGAGCATTATAACGCGTTCCATAGACAAATTGCTTAGAAACTTCGAAGACTGGTGTCCAGTCTGGTTGAATGCTACTATTGTACAAATAACTATATGTTTTCCGACACTTTTGGCCAATTCTTGACTCGTCAAATTTAACCCAGATTATGCTTGGTCGTGATGAACCTTCAACTCTGTATTCAATTTTCTTTACAACAAATTCAGCCCCATTCGTCATGCCATCAGTGACATCAACATTCACAACTAAGTCATTTCTTGTTCCTACAGCTACTTGACAGATTCTATGCAAGCCCATAGTTTGTTTTGGATGCAGTTTCATTACTTTTTCTTTGATTTTTTCTTTAACTTCTATCGTCAGGTTTCCTCCTATGACAACATCAATTGGTTGAACTTCAACTTTGTCCCCTATGGCCTGCTTGTGTGTTAAGTTGTTATGATAATTAACACTTGCGTTAGTGGTGAAAAGATGGACACTTTCATTGGGATAATTTGAATCATTTTTCTGAATAAAGTCAGCTTTTGTGTGTTTTCCTTCCCTTAGACGATTAAGAAGTTCAGCAAAATTCTTATCATCTTTTTGTCTCATAATGGTTGAAAGCTCATATAATTTAAAGTGTTCTTGCCAAACATTAGTTGCAAGAGGACCATAATCTACTCTCAAGTCTTGAAATATCCAGCCATCCATGACAGGTTTCAGTTGGAACAAATCTCCTACAGCTATGATGCTTACACCTCCAAAAAGCTTTTTACATCCCATAATCTGCTGAAGTCGCAAGTTAACAAAATTGAACATGCCATTCCCAGCCATGGATACTTCGTCAATGAAAATTACTTTAAGTTTGCTCAGTTTACTTCGAATAGTGTTGAGGTTATCACTTTGTAGAGCACGATATCGAATCCTTGACTAGCAGGAATTTTGAATGATGAGTGAATTGTATTGCCAGCGATATTAAGAGCCGTTGTCTGAGAAAACCGGGCAGGGTCAAAAGATGGGGGTCGGCCGAATTTCATAAAATTACCAGCACTTGATGTCTATCTAGTATGATTATGAACGGTGGCATTTGAACGATTGTTGGGTCTTTTGTTTCGGAGATTGACCACCCACCTTGGTTTTGGGACCGTGGAAGCCAAAATGGCGTCCGAAATTAGACCAACTTCGAGACAGAAAAATACCAACTTCCCGACGGATTTTACCAGCGAGCTTTTTCACACTGTTTCCATGGGTATATTTCCCCTAGATTACAGTTTCAAATTCAAATTTTATCAGTGCTTCCTTTTTGGCGAGCGGCTTGAAATAGTAGAGGTCAAACAAAAATCTGACATGTCAGATTTTTAACGTTTTTGAACGCTCTTTTCTCAAAAGTGCGGTTGTTTATTTTTCATTTAAGACCTGATTTTGGTAGTCCATTGCCATCTAAACCAAACTAAAAAAAGAATTGATTGGGGGAAAAAGCCGTTCCCGCTTGACTCACATTTAAAGTTGCTCCAAATTGCGGTTAGAGAAGTTTTCCCGCCAAATTAATTCTACATTATACTGTACCACAAAAGCAGTCGGTTCCCCGTTTAACACATCTCCAAAAGACATTTTATTGAACAAATACAGTATTCGCAACTATATTTGGCAAATCAACGGCTGTAAAAGCATTCTTCGGTCTAAATACTCAAAATAGTTTTCCCGCCAAATTTCTCTTACGCTACAATGTGCCACAAAAGCCGCTCCGTTCTCCATAAAAACCACTCCAGAAGATACTTCATCGAATAAATGCAGTAATCACATTCCATTTTGGCAAATCAAGGGCTTTGTGGGTCTCTTTGTTTGATGTAAATACTCAAAATATCTTGGAAATTGATCCGCGTATGGTGTCACGCTCACGCCTACGTTTTGTGTCTCGCTGAGGACCACCATATTTACGATTCTTTAACTGGGCTTCTCGTTTGTCTGAAACGTGCTTTTGATAAATAAAGTATCGTTGCATGCGGTGACAAAGATTCGACGCCCGACATTTCAAAATCAAACTGCATAATACATTCCGCGTTTATAGCTAGAACGGCCCTCACGAACGGCAGTCAATGATATCAGTGGGAACAACTGTACAATAATTAAAGCTTTTTGTATCCTTATGCATGAAATCAGCCGCCGTGGTGGAAACAAAGCAATTCCACTTGACAAACGACGGATAACTATATAAAAACGATAAATTTGTACCTGCGTGTGTAAGCTTAAACTAAAATTGAAAATTCACTTGTCTATACAATACTTTTTATTCACGACAAGAACAAGTGTTCGCAAAGGCCTCCAATGGATCGATGAAAGTACGCTTTCTAGAACGTGGACCAGGCGTCTGAAGATTCAACTCTGAGCAGATATCTCGCAACTGGACAAGCTTCAATGTGCTCAGCTTACCAGATCCCAGCAGGTCACATATGTTGATGCCGTTTACTTTGATTGGGTGGTTGGGGCTTCCCATGTCATCAAATACTGCTCGATGTAGCTCTTGGAGGTGGTGCTCTGTTTCCATTGCCACCAGGTCCTCTTCATCGGCTTCGTCTTCATCGGCACTTTCTGGCGTTCTGTGTCGCTGAAGTGCAGACAAACGCGAGAAGAAGCTGCTGATTTGCTGGGCAGTCCGCCACTCCTCTGGCTGAAAGAGCAGGGTGCCTTTGGCGTCTCTGGCAAACTTCATCTCCTTCGCAACTTGGGCTGGATCTGATTTTTGTCCTCTTGCAGCTCCGGTGTGGAACTTCTCGGTAAGATGAGCCTTGACCTTTTCCGCCATCCTCGGGGCTCTTTTAATTGTTTTGAGGGCCCATCCTTCAGGTATGCTGCACTCGTCCGACGTTGAAGGGCTTTCATCCACTGCAATCCGTAGTGCTGGACCGCTGACCACGTTCATCTCGTTCACTCTCTTTGCCCATCTTCTCCTCACAGTGTCATAAACTGACTCGCATTATGATGGCTGCACATGCTTTCTCGTGTCCATGTGTGCTTCTGCCTCCGCCATCGTTTTGAAGGTCAGCACACAAGTGTTTTCGACGGAGGAGAAAATTTCCGCTCTGGTAGCCTGATGTGCATCGCTGATTAATCCCAGGTCACGGGTTCGAGGACCAAAGTCATGAAGAACTTGCAGGCCGGTATCTCCTTGTGGCTGAACCTGTAATTTGCTGTACTGTAGCAGTTTCCCAGGACCAATGTCGTATCCACGCCAAGCACGGACGCCATTCTGCTCGAAGGCAAAATTGTTGAGCAAGCTGATCCCCGGAATCTTATTAGTGCCGAAGGTTTGCTCTCTCCTGGGGTCAACCTGGACCACCGCTGCTCGGCAACCCTTCACACCGCCATACGATTCCAAAGCAGTCTTCATATCTTCAGCGGACAGCACATCATGCCTCTCATTGACCCATCTCCTGATGTGAGCCTTCATGGGTGCTGTTTTCCTGTCGCATATGTCTTTCCCAGATTGCGGATCGGAAAAGTCCTATCGAACAGGCATGATACCGGTGCGCTGGCCAATAGCTGGAAGACTCAGCAGAAGGGATCCACTGTGGTAGCATCCGGCGTTGTCAGATCTAAAATACGCTTTCTTGATATGGGTACTTTCCCTCTTGATGGTGTTTAGGAGATGTTCCACCACAGAAGCCACTGCGAAGCTGTTCTGTGTACATGTGTCAAACAAATGTACAAAGCATTCCACGTTAAGCTTCCCTTGGCTCTTGGTGATGACCGCGCTAACGTGCCAGCTTCTTCCTCTCTTCCCAAAAAAATCACTCATGCGCTCTCGGTAGCGCTGGGGCAGGTACTTCATTGCCCAGTCCATCACTATTAGACAGGTCTCCAGGTCAGTGGTCGCCAATGCGTCTTGCTTTGCCTCCTCTTGGTTCAGTGTGCGCAATATGTGTGCTTTTCATGCTTTGATCAACTCGATGTTTTGCATGCACTCGTGCTTCATCCTTGACCTTTCATCCTCAGACATAGAGATGTGATTGATCTTATTAACAGTTTCGACCAAGATTTTCTCTAGTGACAAGCAGGTACTGCACTGGACATCATGTACATGCTGGCATCTACTTCGGAACTGTTGGCTGCCGGGATCACTCATCGCGTAGGTGACGCAATGGTCGGCGCAGCTTTCTTCTCTGCTAACATGGCTCTTGAACTCTGTCTTGAGGTATCTCTTGGCCTCTTTAAGTCTCTTCTGCACAGATTTCACCCACCCTTCCTCCGATCCATGGCTGCTGAGGGTGCTTACTATGTCTGTCAGGCTGTCGATGGCCTCAGTTCCTTCTGCTGTGGTATTGTCTAGGCCTTGCAAGGACTTCTGAACTGAAGCAGCACAAACCTCGATCATTCTAAACAAAGATCGCTGTGCTGCTGGCTCGAAATTCTGCTGCTCACAGTAGCTCTGGTACTGCTCGATTATTCTAGACGGGATCATTGTTCTCACCACAGCTGGAATGATGATGCTATCGCCCGAGTCAAGCTTTAGGACTTTTGTGCCAAACGCGACATCTTGCACCATTTCTGGCCGAGAAATGTAGTCCATGAAATGTTCCACTTGTGCTCTTGAAATTCTCCTACGGAATATAGGGTCTGGTTGGACGACCTGTCCTTTACCTGCCTCAGTAGCGTGCTGTCGTGCTTGATCTATCCGCCATTTGGATAGTGTTGGAATTAAATTTATTAGTTCTACCCAGCTGAAATCATTGGCGAAGACCAAGAGAATTTGTCGCTTTGTTTGCCACGACTCAGCTTGGTTGTATGCCTTGACGAGAGATTCAATGACGCCAGAGAAGGGATCGAAGCTTTTGCGTCTGGACGCACTTTCACCAGCTGATTCTAGTCTCACCTCCTTGCGGACATTAGCCCAGAGCTCCTGTTCTTGACCAGGACTAATTACTGACAGCGCCGCGCTGATAGTTTTCTTGGCCTTCCGTTGGTAATATTTTTGCTGGGTCGATGAGATATCATGCCAGGACGTGTTCAGCGTTGACTTTATAGGACTTGTGCGACCCCCGGTCAGATTGGTGATAGCACTGTTGAGCGTTTGCCGTTTCTCCTGTTGCTCCTCCTTCTCATCAGACCAGATACTAATCTCTTGTTCTGGGATGCTCGCCTGTGATGACTGCGAGGATGTCGTGGCAATCTCGTCGTTTGAGTCGGTGAGAGTCTGTTCTTCAACGACTAGTTCTGCCGCAGCTTGGGGAGTCATGTCGTCGGCACTGGCCTGTGAATTGCAACACATTGCGCAGTTGTAGAATTTACTAAAGAGTTATTTTATTAACAAGAGCATTTATCGGACAAGTTAGTGTTGAATACCTCATCATGGGATGCCTCTTCTTCGCCACTTGGAGTAACATCACGCGTCTGGGTGTGGTTTTGCGGCATTCCTCGCATATCGCTACGAATCAGATAATATAAAGCGGGCATAAAACACCGGGATGTAAATCCACTATTTAATCACGGAAAACTCCCCCCCACCAACATCACTTTCATCCCAAAAGGCGCAGCGGAATATCCAGGATATACTGTTAAATGTGGACATTGTTGATAAAGTTTTACGCTATATTGTGCTCGTCTGAAACTTTCCGATAAGATATGAAACAGGTTGTTGGACCAATTCTTGCATGATGATTGGCGATCAGTTAAGAGAAGTTTTCTAGCCTAGTACATGCCCTAAAAATATTCAGCTGCGTAGGAAAAAGGCGACAACTTACCCGTTCCTCCAGGAACTGTAGCACCATGACGATTGAAGATTTCTTGGGACGTTGCGAAATTGATCCGCCTGGGATTGCGCATTTGTTTACGCTGGCCTTTATGTGTAGGATATCCACACGTTCGTCGTTTTCTTCCTGGCCAGTTCACTGTTAAATCCAGTCTGTGTTTAGGACAGATGGTCATAACAGCCACTCTCTCATCCGGGAGGCAAAAATGTCCAGCTCTGTTCAGTATGAGGTCTTTCTCGCTAATCACTGTACCGCGAATATGCCATCCTCGCTTGCTGCTTATACCAAGAGCAGCTAAGTGAGATGTTACTTCAGCCTTGCAACCCTCTAATGGAAGTAGGAGAGAGTCTGGTCCGACTGCTCCACAAGGTGAAGTTTGTGAAGCGAACGAGCAATCCATACGGCTATCCGAGCAAATGAATATCTGACTCGATAATAAATGCAGACAGCGTGTTTGCGAAATGCGTTGCCTTGCACAATAAAGTAACTTGATCCTTTTGTTACGGGGCTATAACTGACTTTGAAGACTTTAAAGGTCAACCTCACTTTGATCTACTTCTGCGATGATGTTCCGTTTACAAGAACAAGTTTCACTACATTCTTTCTAGTTTCGAGCTGATAGCTTTATGCACAACAAGTGTTAAGTCGTCCCAGCGGTTCCTAATGGTTTTCACACGAGCCGAGTTAGAATACAAAGGATAGGAAATGGATTTTCGTTAGGATCAAGCTCATATTTCCGAATGGGCTTTTCTTCTAGGATGTTGTTAACACTCAAATGGTTCCTCTATTTGACTAACACGCTTATTCTAAAATAACACCAACATATTTCAATGGATATGATTGGCTGTAGTTAAGATTTGAAGGAAGAGAAGGTGCTGGCACTCGTACGGCAGTGTGCGCACTTGCTGTTGCTCATTTCCTAAAACAGGATCTTCAATTAACAACAAGATAACTTAGATTTCCTGAGGAAGGCCTCAGTGTTAATCACTGTAAACAACCACGTACCATTTGATTAAACGTCTCTACTAACTCTTCCAACTGTCAACAAAAGAACTCCAATTCAATTTATTTGCTTCTAAAACTAAGGGAAGATACTCCAAGAATTTTAAGCTATAACATAATCGTCAGACGTCGAATTTCCGTCACCACAACTGTATCTTTATTCTTATTGAAAAGCACGTTTCACACACCATACACATACACACACACATACACGAAAGGTAGGAAAAGAAGCCCAGTTGAACAATCGTAAATATGGTGGTCCTCAGCGTGACACGAAACGTAGGCGTGAGCGTGACACCATACCCGGATCAATTTCCAAGATATTTTGAGTATTTACATCAAACAAAGAGACCCGTAAAGCCCTTGATTTGCCAAAATGGAATGTGATTACTGCATTTATTCGATGAAGTATCTTCTGGAGTGGTTTTTATGGAGAACGGAGCGGCTTTTGTGGCACATTGTAGCGTAAGAGAAATTTGGCGGGAAAACTATTTTGAGTATTTAGACCGAAGAATGACATTTACAGCCGTTGATTTGCCAAATATAGTTGCGAATACTGTATTTGTTCAATAAAATGTCTTTTGGAGTAGTTTTACGGGGAACCGATCGCTTTTGTGGTACAGTATAATGTAGAATTAATTTGGCGGGAAAACTTCTCTAACCGCAATTTGGAGAAACTTTAAATGTGAGTCAAGCGGGAACGGCTTTTTCCCCCAATCAATTCTTTTTTTAGTTTGGTTTAGATGGCAATGGACTACCAAAATCAGGTCTTAAATTAAATATAAACAACCGCACTTTTGAGAAAAGAGCGTTCAAAAGCGTTAAAAATCTGACATGTCAGATTTTTGTTTGACCTCTACTATTTCAAGCCGCTCGCCAAAAAGGAAGTAGTGATAAAATCTAAATTTGAAACTGTAATCTAGGGGAAATATACCCATGGAAACAGTGTGAAAAAGCTCGCTGGTAAAATCCGTCGGGAAGTTGGTATTTTTCTGTCTCGAAGTTGGTCTAATTTCGGACGCCATTTTGGCTTCTGCGGTCCCAAAACCAAGGGGGGTGGTCAATCTCCGAAACAAAAAACCCAAAAATCGTTCAAATGCCACCGTTCATAATCATACTAGATAGACATCAAGTGCTGGTAATTTTATGATGTATTTCATCTCCAAGTTTCATTTGTTCAAGTAAAAGTTTTATTTTGGAATAATTTATTTTGTGTTGCTGCCACTCATTTGTGTTCTCTGTTCTTTCTGCTAGTGGTGTTAAGATAATTGTTTTGGTCATAGGAGGAATAGGGAAATTAAAACGACATATGTTTTCCCCTCCTTTTTTGCAAGGTTTTGCATGTCTGTGGGTTTGATAGTTGACGAAAGTTGTCATTTCTTTTGATGGATCATCTTTGCATGTGACATACTTGTCTACGAAGTCAGTGATTTTTTGTGAAGAGTTAACTCCATATTGTGGAGCATCTTTAATCCAGAAGAGTGCATGAATGTGTGGAGATCCTCGATGCTGAAATTCAACTCGATAAAAAAAATCAGTAATTTCTCCTACAGGAGCCAACTTGCTCTTTAAAAATTGATTCATGAAGATCTGAACCATATGATCAAAATGTCTAGCACAGGTCACTGGGTCACTTTGAATCAGTTTAGATTTTTTCTGCCAAGACATTTCTTCAATCTCTGTGTCAGTATAACTTTTGTTGTCAACAAGTTTGCCTAGAATTTGAAGGAGATGAGTCCATCTTGTTTCTGCTGCTGAAAATGAACAAAACCATGTTGGGTTGCCAATTTGCCTTATCATAGCAAATAGGTCTTTTTTGCATTTTTCAAAATATGGAGGTGAACCTCGTAAGTTTCTTAACACTCTGTATCCTTCGTCTAGGTGTATTAGTTCCTTAACTGCATCATCCGATTTGAAGTCCTTTGCAATGAATTTTTTTCCTTTTGTTTTGCACTTTCGTAGTGAAATTGTAGCACTGCTCTGAATTTGTTTAATTTGTAATTTCTTCAACTTATAAAAAATATTTGGAATTGATTTTGCTGCTCTTCTATCTTGGCGTCTCAATTCTGATTTACAAATTGTGCTGTACTGTACAGGCACTGTTCTGTCTTTGTTATCAGGCCTACGTTCACCGCAATAAATTGTTGGAAATGATAAGAATTCAGAGTCTTTATCATAAAACATTCCCAGTGGTTTTTGGCCTTCACCAGGTGCAAAACTGAAAATTCTATGTCCTTCTTCAGACACATCTGTTTCTTGCAAAAGTGTATCCATGTTTCCAGACGGGCGTTCTTCTACTTCACACCAGTTGTCATCATCATCATCATAACTTTTTTGATCAGCACTTCTGTTTAATTGAGAATTGGAGCTTGAAACATTCTTGTCACATTCATTTTCAATCAAACAATCAAGTGAATTTGTGTTTGTTTCACTTGTTGGACATGATTTATCATTATTACTTTCCTTAGAAGGTGATTTATTTTCTGTTTCAAAAAATTCAGACCATTCTACAGAGTTAGAACTGCTTTCTGTTCCAATGCTATTTGTTACTGCAGTATCCAGATAAATACCCTGTTCCTTGAACAGGACACTTGTTTCAACAAGATACTTTGCAGCATCTAAAACCTTTTTGGGTCTAATAGTCTGGAACTGATAGTAATGCTTGTTACTCATGCGCCTTTTCAACTTAAGAGGTACAATTTCAGTGTCACTTATACACCGAGGCAAAACACTGACTGTAGTGTTCACATCTGCAGGTACATTTACAATGTTCCCATGGATACTGACTTGACCACCTCTTGGCAGTTCACGGAGCTGCATAAATGGTATTCTTGGTGATACAAGTCTTTCTTCGAGCTCAGTCAACTCTAACACTGATGGTTTAGGTGGGAATGTCATTTTATTTGCCTTTGCACAACTAGGCAACTTACCACTTTTGATGTTTCGATGGCAAGTGTTACAAATCCTCTGAGTATTGTTCACACTTTTTTTTCCTAGTGATGCAAATTTTGATCAGTGCATCAAGATCTGATTTGTATGAATGTTCATTACATGTGATAACACTAGATTTGTACCAAAGCTGATCACAACAAGTGCACACATACTCAGGTCCATATTTAACATTTTCATGAAATCTCTCTATTAGGCCCTGTATGCTTTTGAATTTCATTACTCTTTGTTTTTGCTTCTTTTGTTTCTCTTTTAATCTTACTAAGTGTGGGTTTCTTTCTCTTCGTCTTTTGTACGCCCATCGGCGTTTTTCTTTCACACAGTCTGGGTTTTTTCTCTTTCTGTCTTTTCTTATTCTGTCGCTCTTTTTCTTTTACAGAATCTAGGTTTGCTTTTCTGTGTATTTTTTTAGCCTTATTATCATTTTGTTTTGCTTCAGGATTGCTTTCTCTGTTTAGCATTCTTATTTTTTTCTCTTTAGCAACATATTCTTGATCCATTCTTCGCTTTCTCTTGTACTCTAAAATAAACTTTTCGTTCTTCAACAGATGAAAAGTCACAAGCTTTGTTGTTTAAGCAACCAGCAGCACAAAAGGCACCTTGTTTCTTATCATTTTGTACAGCACTATTTACAAGATTGTGACAACTATGGCTTGGTACATGATTTTTCACCAGTGAAACAGTAGAGACATAGTGAACTTCATCCAAGTGTCCAATGTACAAAATTCTTGTTTGGAAATTCCTGGGTTCAATTAAAGTCCGCTCTGCAAAGTTTTGAGCAGATTCTGTTATATGAATACCCACATTGAATGCATTTGCAACAGCTTGGATGATTAATGCATCAGCCCAAGTTCGATTTCTAGACATCATCTCAATGTAATTGCTCCAAGAATTTTCAGTGTTGCTTTCAATAAACAATTCAGGATATGCACAAAGGTACGAAATACCACGTGCACGTACTGTAGCATAATGTTCAATTGTTCCCCACAATTGATGCGACATTGCATAAAAAAAACAGTTACCGTCTCCCGGTACTGGGTGTTCTCTCAAACCCAGCCGTTCTAACCTTTCACACAGTGTTTGAGAAGAACTACGATATAATGCCAGAGGCCCAGGATTCTCTTCAACGTCTCCGGAAATACGAAGTCTATATTTATTGTGGTAAAATTCGTTATTTACATCCCTGATAAAAGTGTGCAAACCTATCGTATCCTTTTTATGTTTTCCAGTTCGCTGTTGCTTACAAACATATACATGCTTACGAACCTTGTTCTTTTCGGCAAGTTTTGCTAAATGCGCTGTAAAAGAGTAATTAGCACATATTTCCTGCTTTTTACGAGACTCGCGAAGAGCAGATGACTTTGGAACAAATTTAGCAAAGTAATAACGTACTATACGTCGCACACGTTTGCTCTTCTGCAAAAGTCTTTGTAATTTGCGTAAAGGTATACGCGACGGCTTTCTAGCTCTCTTCCGAGTAACCTTACCTTCACCAATCTGCGCAAAATAGTAACGCGACCGGCCATCAAGCATTTCAAGTTCAGATAATGGCTCAGTGTCTCGATCTTCGAGCATCAACCCTTGCGGTCCAATACGACGACCTAATTGCCTCGCTGTCTCAACTTCGAGATGCGTTACAGCTGTAGAAGCACCCTCGTTTACCGACTGGTTTCCGTTTACAAAAGAGCACAATGGCTGCATTTCATGATCACGGCATAATAGCCATGTAGTTTCATGATCTTGGTTCGTCCGAACATTCTCGCTCAATTGCGGTATGCTTTCGTAATCAAAGTATAGTGAGTGCCTTACAACTGTAGGAACACTCAGGCTCAATGGCCAAACAACAAACTTCAAATGCTTGACAACCATAATAAATCAGAAGAAACTACCTTTGACGAATTTTCCCGTTCGTCACGCCCAATTTGGAATACCCAAATTTGGAATGCCCAAATTTGGATAGAACACAAAAGAACACATCTTTATATGGATTTCCATTGTGGACGCAGAGTGAATGGGGGACAACTCAATCCCATAAAGGTCGCCTCTCCACTTCGTGGAGTGGGCGACCTTAAAAACTAATCTGAAATGACAAAAATAAATATAAACAAACCTGGAAACCCATGTGTTTGATGCAAAGGATAAGCAGAATTTGCAATCCATTCATGAACCTGCAGCGCTCCTTCAGGAGGATGGGCTCCAGCCACAGCAACACTGGGTAGCCAATGAACATCGCATTTGACAGATCTGGCAGGTATTGCTGCAGTCATCAGGAATGAAAACGTCAAAGGAGAACGTTCCCTCAGTTCCTGGCATATGTTCTCCAGAGATAGATCTTTAAAATCCTCAAGGACAGTTTTCCTGAAAATCGATGGCTGCGGTTTGCGAGAGGTTAAAGAGCTGCACTCCCTTGCCACTTCCTTCAGGGCTAATTTCAACAACTCCCCTTTAAGTTTCTTCACCTTAAAGGCAGCTGAAGCAATGTCGCTCCATGTTCCTCTGAGGAGGGCTTTTCCAAGAGTTTCCAGCTCCTTTTGCAGTTTCCGTTGTTTGGTCTGAGACGGCCAGGTCACTACAATCTGTATTAGACAATAAAAAAACAACTTGCATTGAATTATATATATGTGAAATACGTGAATTTGTTTCTGTTTACTTACAACATTGCAAGCTGAGGAAAAATTAAAAGGATCAATCAATTTTTAAGATAGAATTCGCACACAAGAACCAACAATTATTTCTAGTGAGATGAAGACTCAAATTTACCTTTACGCCTACTTGGGTTGCTGCAGTCTTCTTTTGAGAACTTGAAGCATCGATTGATGAGGAATCTCTCAGAAGATATTGTTTTTCTGCGGACTCGGCAAACTGAGAAGAAATACAAGTGGTAGACAGCTCCGCGCGAGGTGACAGATCGAATGCTTCGTCATACTCTGGACGACATTTCAACGCAGTACTCGTACCTAAATTTCCATCGGTTTCTGAAAACGCCAATCGCTTCCTCTTTTGACTGCTTTCGAAGCGTAATTCATCCTCACAATCTCGAAGGTTTTGAAGCAGAACCTTACGTTTCTTCAGCAGCCTGAAGCAACTCTTACATACGATGCTCGAAGATTCTTCGGAGAGCGACGACGATTTGATTTCGAACGGCAACTCCTCCAGCAATTGAATAACCTCACGCCCACTCTTTGTTCTGGTATTGACACAATATCGTGAAGAGGAACTGTTCACGCAAATATGACAAAGGATGCACTCATTCATGCCTCAACACGCAACATCAAAAGAAACGCGCGAGATACTCTCATTACTAATGCGAGATAGGCTGATAGCCAATCAGAAAAGCTACCCAGATCTGGGTAGCGCTATGTCATCAGTATGGAATTTTTCGTGTCCAATCTCAAAGATATCTCTCGAGTGTGTTCGGTTTGGATCGAGCGCGCGATGAGAGACGTCTGTTTTCTCAGGCTAAATCAACAGCCATTCTGTGTTAATATAAGCACAGTTAACATTGGTATTACTAACATTTTAAGACTTACCCATGGTTACCCATGTATCAAACTATCACAGAACAATTTAACAGAAATTACGTATTTACATGTTTCTATTATAAAGCCTCATCATGACGTGATGTGACGTTTGTTTACTGCGCATATAGTAATGTCTTAATCAACAGCCATTCTGTGTTACTATAAACACAGTTAACATTGGTATTACTAACATTTTAAGGCTTACCCATGGTTACCCATGTATCAACCTATCACAGAACAATTTAACAGAAATTACGTATTTACATGTTTCTATTATAAGGCGTCATCATGATGTGATGTGACGTTTGCTTACTATTCAGATAGTAATGTCTTAATCAACAGCCATTCTGTGTTATTATAAGCACAGTTAACATTGGTATTACTAACATTTTAAGGTTTACCTATGGTTATCCATGTATCAAACTATCACAGAACAATTTAACAGAAATTACGTATTTACCTGCTTCTATCATAAGGCGTCATCATGATGTAATGTGACGTGTGTTTACTATTCAGATAGTAATGTCTTAATCAACAGCCTTTCTGTGTTAATATAAGCACAGTTAACTTTGGTATTACTAACAATTTAAGGCTTACCCATGGCTAGTAGTAATGTCTTAATCAACAGCCATTCTGTGTTACTATAAACACAGTTAACATTGGTATTACTAACATTTTAAGGCTTACCCATGGTTACCCATGTATCAAACTATCACAGAACAATTTAACGGAAATTACGTATTTACATGTTTCTATTATAAAACGTCATCATGAGGTGATATGACGTTTACCGCGCAGATAGTAAAGTCCAAATCAACAGCCATTCTGTGTTAATATAAGCATAGAAAACATTGGTATCACTAACATTTTAAGGCTTACCCATGGTTACCCATGTATCAAACTATCACAGAACAATTCAACAGAAATTCCGTATTTACATGTTTCTATTATAAGGCGTCATCATGAGGTAATGTGACGTTTGTTTACTGCGCAGATAGTAATGCCTTAATCAACAGCCATTCTGTGTTACTATAAGCACAGTTAAGATTGGTATTACTAACATTTTAAAGCTTACCCTTGGCTACCCCTTTATCAAACTATCACAGAACAATTTAACAGAAATTACGTATTTACATGTTTCTATTATAAAACCTGATCATGACGTGATGTGACGTTTGTTTACTATTCAGATAGTAATGTCTTAAGGGCCTGTCCATGAGAGGACCAGGCAGGGGCGACACATGCCATCTCACCGATTTCCATGAAACTTGGCCAGATGAAAGGGTTCAATCCCAAACTCAAAAAGCCCAAGTAGTTTAAATTTTGAAAATAATCCGGGGGAGTTAGACCACCCCCCTGTTATTTTAGCGAAAAATGCAAAAAATTTGATAAAATATGGGAGGAAAGTAAACAGCTCTCATGTGCATGCAATTTAATGGATTTCAATTTTCCTTGGCATGTGTGTTTATACATCCTTCCCGAGTATACAACATAATTTTGGAGGCATTTGAATAATTGGTTGTCAATCAGTGATGGTTAATGATTGACCATGTCACGTAATATTTTCTGGATTGCCGGAATTAGCCATTTTTAAAGTCTTTAAAAAGTTTAAGTTCATCAAGTTTAAAGCCTTGTTTGCAGCAAAAACTTATTTTCCAGGAAAGACCTATTCTTGGTCTCTCTAAAACACCAAAAAAATTTTTGGGACTCCTATTTTATCGGCGCAGTTAACACTTGCATTGTGCAGCTAGCGCACGTAATTTTGGCTTGCGTCAACGACTCGCCAACGACATTCATTGGCACTTAGAACTCAAAAGGTTCTTTAATTTTGCTCTGTTTCGGAAATTATTCAACTGGAAGTCTTCGGAACAATCTAGAGCGCAGTAAGTGCTTGAAATGTAGAAGCAAATGTCTAAATTAAGAATGCAAAATAATGCAAATTTTTCTGCAAATCACTACCGGAAGTGAAAGCAAGACGAGAAAACGTCAGATAAGCCAGTTAATTTAAACAGGCCGATGAAGGACTCACTCGGTGTCTGATAGTTACCTTTACATGTTTCTTTTATTATTAACTGTGTCGCTATGACATACTCAAGGTTTATGCAGGACAGGATTTTTTCGCACGAGTCTCACTTTTGCAAAATGATGCTGCACCAAGGGCAGAATAGAATAACATCTGAGATGAAAAACATGCTACATATGAGCACTGAAGTCGCGGCCACAAGCGCAATCTACGCTCCCTAAAATTGCGTGACAGCGTTTCGAGCTTTCAAGCCTTAAGTACAGTGGATACACAGAAAAATTGGCTAATACAATTTTCTCGATGAGATCAAAATTCCCGGTAAATGTTTTCATATCTGAAGTCTCTGATCAACATGCACCTGAGAATCGAGAAATCACAGTTCTAGTTCCCTTTGTATCTGACGCCTTGTCCTTATGACGTCAGTCTTGGCCATCAGCTCGTTGTCAGACTCCTCGATAGCAGGTGCTGCTTCCGCTGCCTCGCGGGGCAGACGGCCACTTTTGGTCAGCGCAGAAAGTCGACTGAAATATCGGGAAATCTGTGAAACATTCAACCATTCTCTCGAGAAGATCTTGGCACCCTGGTCATTACGCAGCGCTTTCATTCGGGAAGCCACGTCCCCAGCACTCGCCTTTTTACCAGTCTCCTCTCCTTGGAGGAAAACCTCCTTCAGGTAACGTTTGACTTTGTCAGAGAAGTGGACTGCCTTGCGTGTCTTCTTTAGCGCCCAACCCTCTTTTGTTGGCGTTCCTTCAAGTTCTTGAGGAGTAGCTGAGAATGTGCCCTGGACATAGCCACCACCTACCGATTTGCAGGCTTCTGCCCATTTCCTCTTGATGTCATCATAGGGCGTCTCTCTTTCTAGCCTCAGTAGATGTTTTCCAATATCTAGGTGCCTTTGTAAGGTGTCGAAGGATTGATAAGTCTTGATGCAGCCCTCCTCGGGGCATGCAAAACACACTTGCTCTGACAGGATCTTCACTAATGGATTCTGTGGAACCTGGTTGCTCTGGGACCTGCTCAGCTCTGGCTGTCGTACTTGATGCAACGACTCTTCCTACTGCCATTGTAGGATCACTGAAGGGCTGCTCCGTTGTCAGGTTTGTAGGGCCCTGCGATTTTCCAAACCTTCTTAGTTGTGCAGCGGAGAAGAACTTTCCGGGCCCGACGTTGTACGCCCGCCAAGCTTTCAGTCCACCAGCTTCCCACGAAAAGTTACTGAGAGCCTGCACTCCAGTCATGCTGTGCTTGATCATAGTGTGACATGACTCCTCGACCTTGCATACAGCTGCATAGCACCCCTTCACCCCTCCGTACGACTCAATGGCACTCTTCATCTCGCTTGCTGTTTTGACGTCATGACCTTCATTGATATACTGCCTCATGTGGCCCTTTAACGCAGCAATTCTTCGGTCACAAATATCTTTCCCGGCTTGGGGCTCGCTGAAGTCATATCGGAGAATATCAACTCCGACGCGCTGCCCGAGGTTTGGTAGGGAGAGGACGAGAAAGGCACAGTGATAGCATCCTGCATTATCGGACCATAGAAAGGCTTCAGACAGGTCGGGCTTGAACGCCTTGATTGCGCTGAGGGTGTGCTCGATAAATGATGCAACCGCAAACCAGTTTTGTGTGCACTCATTGAATAGATGGATGTAAGTTCGCGTCTAAGAAATAGAGATACAAAAGAAAATTAGTGAAAACCGGCAACAAGGCAGGCAACTTTGATGCGCGGCTTACCGCTATGGTCAAGTACCTAACTATCATCTGAATCTGAAAGTTTGATGGTCAGTACATTATTTTGTTTCCGTGTGTACTCCAAATACGCATATTTTTTTCCTGACCCTGCGTTTCCACAAAACAAAACCTGTAAATTGGTAACCATTGCAAAACAAACACAAACTCTGTGATAGAAACACAATCTTCGAGTTGGAGAGGGAACATTTCAAATAAAGCACATTACACGAACGATTTGGAAATCACCTCCCAACTGTCACAGCAACACAAAGCATCAGAAATACAACAGAAGACTGATTACTAACGAGCACTTCTGCTGGTGTCAAGTACTTCAAGTTCATTGCCATCCCCCTTTGTGATGGCTACTGTCACGTGCCAAGGCTTGCCTTTTTTCCCAAACCAGTTTCTCTGTGTTTCCCTGAAACTGGTCGGGAGAAATTTCATGGCCCAGTCCATGATCAGCAACACCTGGTTCTGCGAGAGCTGGTCTATAACGGCACTCTTAGCTCCGTCTTGATGGATGGCACGTACGATGTGTGACCTCCACTCCTCCAGTTTCGGTAAAGCATTCTCCAACTCGAACTCAAGCTCCTCGCGTTTGTCGGCGTCACCGAAATATATACAAAAACACAATTAGAGATTTTGACTATTTCAAAAAAATTTAGTTTCGAAGATATTTGAAGTTTCGATAAAAGCTTAAACAGCCTACCTTTTAACCTCAGGTGAGGCCAAAGCCCACTGTATGTCAACCAGGGCGTTCTTCAGGTCTTCACAGCGATCACAGCTGATATTGTGGTTGTGGTTGCATATACATGGTATTCGGCATCTACAGTACTCAGTGCGTACACGCTACAGTGGTCGGCACAGGGGGACTCCCGTGTGACGTGTAACTTGAAGTCGGACTTGAAGTAGTGCCTTGCACATTTTAGGCGTCTTTGTATGCCCTTGGAAGTCTCATCTTCAAGCCCTGGTGAATATGAGAATGCTCAAAATGTAAAATGCTGTCGGATAGCGATGAAGCATACAAATTTAAGTCAACAAGCATCAAAACGGCTGCTTCTTATCCGGGGGGGGGGGGTATTCCCATATATTTCCTATATAGGGATGTTCCGCCCCATAGGGTATCATTTTCAGGGTCTTCTGTCTTAAACAGGGTATCAAATTTTACATTTTTGTGTCTTAAACAGGGTTATTTTCTGAAGATTTTCTCCTCTTCCCCTCCCCCCTCAACCACATTTTTGCTCTCGTCATTTTTGCGTGATTTCTTCATATGTTCCAGTGGAAACGCGTGCAACGCAGGCTAACTTGTCTAAACTTAGTCTTGAACAGGGTATCAAATTAGAGCACTTTGTCTTAGACAGGGTAGCAAAATTTCCATTTTTGTGTCTTGAATAGGGTCAGGGTTTTATAGAGTCAGCGGAACACCCCTACCCAAATTCCTATTGAGTACCCCCTCCCCGGGCGGGGAGAGCGTCGACACCATCAGTTTGTGTGCTGTCTAGACCAGCTAGAGATTTTCTCTGGGAGGCTACGCACACCTGTGAAGTGATTATAATACGATGGGTGATATATTTATTACCGTGGAGTACGTTCTTGTCACTTCCGTTGGTCAACATTCGTTGCAATTACTATCTAACTTTTTCTAAGTCGAGGCGTGTGCAAACCTCGCTTTTCTTCTGCACAACCTGTTATAGAACGTTCATTAAGCTAACTTACAGTGTCTAGTCCTAGTATTGAGTTTCTTTGCTAAGTCTTGCGGTTATACAAGGGGTTAAACAGAAAAACAAAATCTGCACCTCAATTCGATTTTGTACAATGACTGCTGACACAAAAGCAAGGTGCCCGCACGGCGAAAAGTGGATTTCCGCGGTGCTCTATTTCAAGCCGCTGCTGGGAGTCCGGTTTCAAGCAAGAAACGCTGGCTCACACAAACGGCTGGGGATCGAAATACTTATCGCCTAGAGCCGTCTCCATTGCAGTCGGTTTGCGTATCATCACTGGGCGCGCCAATTATGCCGACATTGAAAACGCACTAGCTGTCTTACCTTAAGAATGTTGAATAGGGTGGATCGACCCACTGGAGTAAACCCTGATTCCCTGCAGTAGCTTAAATACAGCTGGACAAGACGAGAAGCGATCACTGTCCTCACCACGTTGGGTATTTCCACTTTCTCCCCACTTGACAGCTTCATTGTTCTGGTGCCGTAGGCAACATCCTGAAGAAAGGAAGGGCTGGAAAGGAAGTCGAGAAAGTGGTCTACTTGAACAGCATCTAATCGTTTCCTGTGCAGCTTTGGCAGCTCGATTGGTTGACCCGGTTTCGTGTGGAAAGCATGTTTCCTGGCCTCATCAATGCGCCATTTGGTAAGCCCAGGAATCAGCTGAAGCAGCTCGCTCTTCGAGTAGTCACCGGCATAAAGAGACAAAATCTGCTGTCTGGTATACCAGGAGTCAGCCTTTTCGTAAAGAACCACCAGTCTGCTCACTAATGTGCCCTCGACAAGCCCTTCGGATGCTTGTATGGAATTGTGTTGGTCAACTACCTGCTGAAAGAGCCACGCAGAGTTCCCAGGAGCGATAGCGTCAACCACACTGTCAATAGCCTGTACAGCCTTGCGTCTGTAGTACCGGTGTGATGTCGAGGAAAGAGTAAGAATATCTGACCTGCATTGTGACCTGACCGGGCTGACCCTCCCATCTGTAGCTCTTCTTATGTAATTGTTCAAATGCTGCAGCCTGTGCTGGATCTGAGGAGTTGGTTGCCATTCTTGGGAGGTTTCACCCTCGACATGTGATCCTTGGGAGGAAGACGAGAAGACCTTGGAACTGTGGTCGCTATGCTGCAAAAAGTTTACACAACAATCAACGACTCTTTTAGAAAGATTCAGTAAACTCTCACCGCCCCCTCAATTTCTGAAAAAATACTGACTGTAATAGTCTCACAGCCATATCCCTAAAAACCCCTTCCCGCCTTACAGTCGCTATAGAACAAGAAGGCTGCAGAGAAGGCTATACAAAACAAAAGGGCCCTGTCGCCTAGAAAGCGTTCAACCCCTAGTTTCCATTTTAGATCAGAACTACCATGCACGTGAAATTTCCAACTAAACAGATTAGGTTCTAAAAGGATAGCGCGCAAAAGGATACAGCTATGTCTTGTCATATTATTTTAAGTCAAAGCAAGGTGTATGCAATTAAAATACTAGTATCATACATGTATATATATCTTCCGCTAACTACTGCGAATATCCTGGCTCAGAGAACGTTATCCTTCCTTCAGTGGTCTTAGCGGATTATGATATCAAAGAAAACTTCCTTTATATATAATGCCTTCAGTTTTGTACGAGTATCCTTTTATATCGGATCAGTGGGGGCACTTTGGCCTTAGACTGTAATGTCCGACTGGACAAAAAAAAGGGGGAGGAGCATTTTAGATTGCTACACCATTATTGAAACTGTCTACTGCCCACCCCCTTTTTCAAGCAAAAAATAGTTCTAATAGGAAAACGTTTGAAGCAGGTACATCCTCTTGAAATCGCACATGCGCAACTTGAGGTAAGGGTAAAAGAGCCTCTGACTGGGATTCCACAAAATCGAGTTCCATTTCTTGTTCGTCTTGTGCAGGCTCTCTAGACTGATAGACGGTAGTTGACTGCTGGCTCTCTTGGCTGACTGCCATGGTCGCTCACTGCTGGCTCTCTTGGCCTGTTCTCATTGCAGTTGTGTGTGCTACACGGCAAGTTCTGCACACGCCTAATAGAAATAAATTATAGAAGTCTCTTAATTCTCCATTATCTTTAAAAGCCATGTATCAAGTGCCTCGACAAGAAAAATACAGTAACCGGCCCGCTGAACTTTCGTTGACCACTTTAGATTGCGAAGAATTGCTCTAAAACACACATTGTCTCAACTGGAGTTTTAATTTGGAAATGCGCCACCGTAACAACAAAAACACCGTACCTGCGCCAAGAGGAATGAGGATATCCCATCTTTCCTTAATTTCTTTTACTATGCGGAGATTTACTCCCCTGTCCCGCTTCTCGTCGGAATCCTCCCTGTGTAGTGGGTGTTGGCATCTTGTGGAGGGAGCGTACTTTACTCCCAGGTCAGCGCGATGTTTTGGGCAAATTGTAAAACCGAGGCCGTCTTCGTCGAACAGACCCGCGCGAACAAGAATCAGTTCTTTTTCCCGACGCCACGCAAGACTGTGTACACTTAAGTACCCTTGGATGAGGCCTTATTTCACTTACACAAGCATTCAGCGGAAAATACTCTTTGTGTCCGGGATATCGAGATGAAAAATCGCACTTGCTCTTGCAATGAATTGAAAACGAACAGCAAAGCTCGGTCATGGCTTACAAGTACCGGATAAACTGTGTGAGAATGCGTGTCGTGTTGCGTAAGGGAACTTTTATAGTCGTAGTTGTGTTGTCGCATCATACCATATATGACAAGTAAATGTTGAGCCGGAAGTACGGCCGCGCCCACTCAGTCCGCCTTTCCTTCACTCGGCGTCAATGAAGGAATTCCAAATAAGGAATTATTCGTCGGCTTTTTCAGTAAATTTGTTCTAAAGTCATCTGCAATTTTACTCTTTGACAAAGCATCTAGATTAAAAGCGTTTGCAAAGTTTGTAAATATGTGGCCAAAAAGCAGCGAAATGGAAAACATAAAATGATACGACAGTTGTGTCACAGTCTTATCAATGATGTAAATATATACGAACCTTTTAGTGCAATAACGACCTTTACTGTAACATGAATGGACTCTGCATTTCCGTCAGCTTTGCGTAAAACAAACGATTTGCGCGGGCTTTCATTTTGAGTGTCACGCAATTTGGCGCCATATACAAAGGTAAATCCGAGAGATCGCTGCTTTGATATTGGTTTAGAGCGTTTCCCCTTGGGATTGGGTTTAGAAATGTTGCTGAAGCTCCTCACCCGTAGACACACTGTAGCTTTACTTTTGTGGGGATTTTCAGGTCGTGTCACATGTACCATTGTTTTGACCTCTCATTTGTCTCGTTATCTTATTGTACCAAGTGTTTACTTTTCTTGATTGTGGCTGCTAAATTTCTCCATGGATGCTTTTGTTCTGATATTCTCGCATGTTCGACTCTTCGGTTTGCAAAGAGCGAGGAGATTACGTCTTATAAATATATTATTCTCCGAAAAGCACAAAACCAACGGTGCTACTCAAATCAAGCGTCAAAATCGCTAAAATGCCCACGCAAGAAAAATCCTGTCCTGCATAAACCTTGAGTATGTCATAGCGACGCAGTTAATAATAAAAAAAAACACGAAAAGGTAACTATCAGATGCCAAGTTAGTCCTCTATTGGCTTGTTTAAATAAACTGGCTTATTACTGACGTTTTCTCGTCTTGCTTTCACTTCCGGTAGTGATTTGCAGAAAAATTTGCATTGTTTTGCATTCTTAATTTAGACATTTGCTTCAATTTAGACATTTCAAGCACTTATCGTGTTCTAGATTGTTCCGAAGACTTCCAGTTGAATAATCTTTGAAAAAGAGCAAAATTAAAGAATCTTTTGAGTTCTAATTGCCAATGAATGTCGTTGGCGAGTAGTGGCGCGGGCCAAAATTACGTGCGCTAGCTGCACAATGCAAGTGTTACCTGCGCCGATAAAATAGGAGTCCCCAAAATTTTTTTTGGTGTTTCAGAGAGACCAAGAATAGGTCTTTCCTGGAAAATAAGTTTTTGCTGCAAACAAGGCCTGGCATTGGAGATATTTAGCTTTAAAAAGGGCTAATTCCGACAATCCAGAATATATTACGTGACATGGTCAAACATTAACCAGCACTGATTGACAACCAATTATTCAAATAACTTCAAAATTATGTTGTATACTCGGGAAGGATGTATAAATACACATGCCAAAGGAAATTGAAATCCATTAAATTGCATGCACATGAGAGCTGTTTACTTTCCTCCCATATTTTATCAAATTTTTTGCATTTTTCGCTAAAATACCAGGGGGGGGGGGGGGTCTAACTCCCCCAGATTATTTTCAAAATTTAAACTACTTGGGCATTTTGAGTTTGGGATTGAACCCTTCCATATGGCCAAGCTTCATGGAAATCGGTGAGATGGCATGTGTCCCCCCTGCCTGGTCCTCTCGTGGACAGGCTCTTAATCAACAGCCATTCTGTGTTACTATAAACACAGTTAACATTGGTATTACTAACATTTTAAAGCTTACCCATGGGTACCCATGTATCAAACTATCACAGAACAATTTAACAGAAATCACGTATTTACATGTTTCTATTATAAGGCGTCATCATGATGTGATGTGACGTTTGTTTAGTATTCAGATAGTAATGCCTTAATCAACAGCCATTCTGTGTTACTATAAGCACAGTTAACATTGGTATTACTAACATTTTAAGGCTTACCCATAGGTACCCATTTATCAAACTATCACACAACGATTTAACAGAAATTACGTATTTACATGTTTCTATTATAAGGCGTCATCATGAGTTAATTTGACGTTTGTTTAGTATTCAGATAGTAATGTCTTAATCAACAGCCTTTCTGTGTTAATATAAGCACAGTTAACATTTGTATTACTAACATTTTAAGGTATACCCATGGTTTTCCATGTATCAAACTATCACAAAACAATTAACAGAAATTACGTATTTACATGTTTCTATTATAAGGCGACATCATGAGGTAATGTGACGCTTCTTAACTGCGCAGATAGTAATGTCTTAATCAATAGCCATTCTGTGTTACTATAAGCACAGTTAACATTGTTATTACTAACATTTTATGGCTTACCCATGGTTACCCATGTATCAAACTATCACAGAACAATTTAAGAGAAATTACGTATTTACATTTTTCTATTATAAGGCGTCATCATGAGGTAATGTGACGTTTGTTTACTGCGCAGATAGTAATGTCTTAATCAACAGCCATTCTGTGATACTATAAGCACAGTTAACATTGGTATTACTAACATTTTAAAGCTTACCCATGGGTACCCATGTATCAAACTATCACAGAACAATTAACAGAAATTACGTATTTACATGTTTCTATTATAAGAGGACATCATGAGGTAATGTGACGCTTCTTAACTGCGCAGATAGTAATGTCTTAATCAACAGCCATTCTGTGTTAGTATAAGCACAGTTAACATTGGTATTACTAACATTTTAAGGCTTACCATGGTTACCCATGTATCAAACTATCACAGAACAATTTAACAGAAATTGCGTATTTACATGTTTCTATTATAAGGCGACATTATGAGTTAATGTGACGTTTCTTAACTGCGCAGATAGTAATGTCTTAATCAACAGCCATTCTGTGTTACTATAAGCACTGTTAACATTGGTATTACTAACATGTTAAGGCTTACCCTTTGTTACCCATGTATCAAACTATGAGAGAACGGTTTAACAGAAATTACGTATTTACATGTTTCTATTATAAGGCGTCATCATGATGTGATGTGACGTTTGTTTAGTATTCATATAGTAATGTCTTAATCAACAGCCTTTTTGCGTTACTATAAACATAGTTAACATTGGTATTACTAACATTTTAAGGCTTACCCATGGTTACCCATGTATCAAACTACCACAGTACAATTAACAGAAATTACGTATTTAGATATTTCAATTATAAGGTGACATCATGAGGTAATGTGACGTTTGTTTACTGCGCATATAGTAATGTCTTAATCAAGAGCCATTCTGTATTACTATAAGCACAGTTAACATTGGTATTACTAACATTTTAAGGCTTACCCATGGTTACCCATGTATCAAACTATCACAGAACAATTTAACAGAAATTACGTATTTACATGTTTCTATTATAAGGCGACATCATGAGGTAATGTGACGTTCCTTAACTGCGCAGATAGTAATGTTTTAATCAACAGCCATTCTGTGTTACTATAAGCACAGTTAACATTGGTATTACTAACATTTTAAGGCTTACCCTTTGTTACACATGTATCAAACTATCAGAGAACGATTTAACAGAAATTACGTATTTACATGTTTCTATTATAAGGCGTCATCATGAGGTAATGTGACGTTTGTTTAATATTCAGATAGTAATGTCTTAATCAACAGCCTTTCTGTGTTAATATAAGCACAGTTAACATTGGTATTACTAACATTTTAAGGCTTACCCATGGTTACCCATATATCAAACTATCACAGAACAATTTAACAGAAATTACGTATTTACATGTTTCTATTATAAGGCGTCATCATGAGGTAATGTGACGTTTGTTTACTGCGCAGATAGTAATGTCTTAATCAACTAGCATTCTGTGTTAATATAAGCACAGTTAACATTGGTATTACTAACATTTTAAGGCTTACCCATGGTTACCCATGTATCAAACTATCACAGAACAATTTAACAGAAATTACGTATTTACATGTTTCTATTATAAGGCGTCATCATGAGGTAATGTGACGTTTGTTTAATATTCAGATAGTAATGTCTTAATCAACAGCCTTTCTGTGTTAATATAAGCACAGTTAACATTGGTATTACTAACATTTTAAGGCTTACCCATGGTTACCCATGTATCAAACTATCACAGAACAATTTAACAGAAATTACGTAACTACATGTTTCTATTATAAGGCGTCATCATGAGGTAATGTGACGTGTGTTTCCTGCGGAGATAGTAAAGTCTTAATCAACAGCCATTCTGTGATACTATAAGCACAGTTAATATTGGTATTACTAACATTTTAAGACCTACCCATGGGTACCATGTATCAAACTATCACAGAACAATTTAACAGAAATTACGTATTTACATGTTTCTATTATAAGGGGTCATCATGATGTGATGTGACGTTTGTTTACTATTCAGATAGTAAAGTCTTAATCAACAGCCATTCTGTGTTAATATAAGCAGAATTAACATTGGTATTACTAACATTTTAAGGCTTACCCATGGGTACCCATGTATCAAACTATCAGAGAACAATTTAACAGAAATTACGTATTTACATGTTTATACTATAAGGCGTCATCATGAGGTAATGTGACGTTTGTTTACTGCGCAGATAGTAATGTCTTAATCAACAGCGATTCTGTGTTACTATAAGCACAGTTAAAATTGGTATTACTAACATTTTAAGGCTTACCCATGGTTACCCATGTATCAAACTATCACAGAACAATTTAACAGAAATTACGTAAATACATGTTTCTATTATAAGGCGTCATCATGAGGTAATGTGACGTTTGTTTACTGCGCAGATAGCAATGTCTTAATCAACTACCATTCTGTGTTACCATAAGTACAGTTAACATTGGTATTACTAACATTTTAAGGCTTACCCATGGGTACCCATGTATCAAACTGTCACAGAACAATTTAACAGAAATTACGTAAATACATGTTTCTATTATAAGGCGTCATCACGAGGTAATGTGACGTTTGTTTACTGCGCAGATAGTAATGTCTTAATCAACTAGCATTCTGTGTTAATATAAGCACAGTTAACATTGGTATTACTAACATTTTAAGGCTTACCCATGGTTACCCATGTATCAAATTATCACAGAAGAATTTAACAGAAATTACGTATTTACATGTTTCTATTATAAGGCGTCATCATGAGGTAATGTGACGTGTGTTTCCTGCGGAGATAGTAAAGTCTTAATCAACAGCCATTTTGTGATACTATAAGCACAGTTAATATTGGTATTACTAACATTTTAAGGCCTACCCATGGGTACCATGTATCAAACTATCAGAGAACAATTTAACAGAAATTACGTATTTACGTGTTTATATTATAAGGCGTCATCATGAGGTAATGTGACGTTTGTTTACTGCGCAGATAGTAATGTCTTAATCAACAGCGATTCTGTGTTACTATAAGCACAGTTAACATTGGTATTACTAACATTTTAAAGCTTACCCATGGGTACCCATGTATCAAACTATCACAGAACAATTTAACAGAAGTTACGTATTTACATGTTTCTATTATAAGGGGTCATCATGATGTGATGTGACGTTTGTTTAGTATTCAGATAGTAATGTCTTAATCAACAGCCTTTCTGTGTTAATATAAGCACAGTTAACATTGGTATTAGAGCGGTGTTCGAATGACTGTCGAAAACCAAAACCAAAGCAAAACCAAAGCAATCACAAAGCCAATCAGGGACGCGAGGAAAAACACGTCCGACCAATCAGAAGTGCGAGCAAAACCAAGCGGAATACATCGGGTTTGGTTTTGGTTTTACTAACCAATCAGAGAGGCGAGCAAACGCAATCCTGTGTTTACTTGCGTTTACTAGCCAATGAAATCTCGAGCTGTTCGAGGTATGGCGTGAGCCGCTCAGAGAAGGTCCGAAGGAATGCCGAGTGGAAGAGGGTCGCTGATTTCGTCTCGAAAATGGAAATGCTTGTAATTCTTCTGCAATTCACGATGATGCCAATTGGAATAAAGTGGATTGAAGCAGAGGTTGCTGTGGTGTTTGTCTTACAAGTCATTATTTCGTTCACGGAGTCGCTGCGATCACCGTACCTGTCGACTGAAGTTGTGGAAGTAATTGACTTCACAGTCGAGAAATCGTAGACTTTGTTCCGTCTTTTAACATCTCACGCCTCTTGGAAGTGTAAGTACATACTTTTTCGTTTAGCTTGGTCGAAAATCGCATGATTTCTTTACCGCATGAATCGCTAGGATGAATGTTTGCTTGATCCAGTGTGTTGATCGATGTGAACTTTATTCGCAGCTGATCGGGAACTGACTGAGCCAGCGTTGAAAATAGGCTATTACATTCTTGATCTTCGAAGGAAAGGTGTGTTCTCTGATTTGTTTGTGTTGATGGAACAGCGCAGCGCGCCGATGGCGTAGGATATTTTAGCGCGCGAAAATTGGTATATCTGTACGCGGTCGCGTCGGACAGCCTAACGCCACGCAAAAACATGTCCGGCATTGCACATTATTGCAACTTTTGCCGGAACCACGGTGTTCCGACCCGTGTTTCCGCCCTCCATAGGGCAAATTGCCCTTGGAGGGCATGTGCATGCGAACTTTGCGAGCGGGTAAGGCGCAGAAACGAGTACCGGCGGAATTTACACAGGAGTACAATATCTAACAGTACATCAGTTCCTTCATCTTCCGCCGGTGCAACAGCCGCTGATGTTCTCGCTGCTGCGAACTCAGCAGCCGGCCCCGCCTGCGCTACTTCAGCAGCCGCTGCAAGAGCCGGTAAGTTAACTTTCTTTTCAACTTTTTAACTTGTGCAGTGCACCGTTGCTTGCTTATATTAATACTGTTATGTATTTTTATAGCCAAAACTAAGCGTCTGAAGGACGAACAGAAGACCTCCGCGTTAAATGCATTTGTAAATAACTTCATGGCCAACCTGACGGCGGAGGAACGGCAGCTGCCTGTCTTGACGAACCATGCAAGGGCACTTAAAGCCTTTAAAGAGCAAAGTGTAAGTGATGTTTATTTTTCTGGCATATACTGTATCATCGGTCAAACTCTGTTTACTCTAATGTTGGTCTTTGAGTTTGGCTCATGGCTACACATAAAGTAGCACTAGTATTATTACAGGGATGTCAACTGTAACAAACGCTGTATGAGCACTGTAACACGAAGGCTGGTATCCTCCTGACGAAAAAAATAACCAAAGAATCAGAGTTGTAACCCTTTCAATGTTTTCTATGAGCATTTCTTTTTCAACCACGTTTAGCCAAAAGGAAAAGCCTCCTAAAATCAAAATTGTATGCCGGATATTTTCTTTGCTGTTCCGATGTTACTTTTAGTTTCTTATCAATTTTTGTTTTCCGATTCAGACAAAATTTTCGTATTCTCTGCAAAATTTTGCTGTGCTCCTGGGTTGGTGCCAGAGAGTTGACACCCCCATAGTAATTTGAATATATTTATTGTCCAATTTACAGTCGTCAAGCAGTGCCAAGCGACAGCCATCAGGGCTTATGGCTCTGATGCGCCTTGAGGAGGCCTTTCCCCATATTCCTTATACAACTTTACAACAGTTGTATAGGGACTGTGGGGAAAGTGTCAACAATGTGTTGGATGTGCTGACTGGGGCACATCCAACAGCCTCCTCTGTCCCTGCCGTTCCTCCTCCTGATGTCACTACTGCTCCTTGTGTTGTCCCGTCCGTTCCTTGTGTTGTTCCAACTGACCCTCCTGCGCCTGCTGCTGTTCCTGCTGACTCCTCTCCTGCCCCATGCATCATGACAGTGGAGGATGCCAGAAATGCTGAGAGGTTAAATGTATTATTTCCCCAGTTTCTTTCTATTATTTCAGATGTGTTCACTTCGTTTGATTTTAATTTTGTGCAAACAGTTGATTTCTTGATTTCTTTGTCTGGAGCTGGATGTGAACCCTGTAACAATGTTTTAAGTTTTTCTTCTGGGGTGGAACAGCTGCCCTCTGTGGGGGTGAGCCAGATCCATTTTCTGTGGTATTGGCCACTCCCACACGGCATGAGGGGGGAAGAAGGCCCTTCAGGTGTCCACACTGTGGATACACCACAGCTGCTGGGGATTTTCGGTTCTGCCCCAGTTGTGGACACCCTTTGGAGGGTAGACCTCGCCTTTAGGTACATTTAGGGTGCGTTCGATTGGCCGTATTCTGGAATAAGAATAGCTAAAATGATCCAAAGTTTTGCTTTTTCTGTGGGAAATTTTTTTTCGGGATTGTTTTTAAAACCTTCATGCTGACATTTTGAACAGCTTCCGATACATCTCAACATAATTCAGCTCCAAAGCAAAATATTTTTTCAACCAGTATCGCTATTCCTATTCCGGAATAGACCCAATCAAACGCGCCCTTAGTGACACTTTCGGATTGGTCCATACAAGTTTGGCAGCATTCTCAGCCAATCAGGAACAAAACCAAAGCCAAACACTTCTAACGCAAGCAATGGCGTGTACTTGCATTGCTGATTGGAAAGTAAAACCAAACGCAAGACCAAATGCACATTACTCTGGCTGAACTGTTTTCTCTCAGTCTCTGTGATTGACCTTTGTGATTATACTTTGGTTTTGGTTTCCGACAGTCATCCGAAAACGGATGATACCCTCGTATATGCTTGCTGACAAGTGCTTCATTTCTTTTACATTATGCAAACGATAAATTTGTAAACAAAACGAAAAAAGAAAGTATGCCCAAAACCAGAATGGTGTCAGGTCGCATCAAGATGACGCATGCATATGTATTGTATATGTTATAACACTGACACAGTCTGCAATCAAATGCCAAAAATAGAAATGTGTTTGATTTTGTTTTGAAAAACATGATTGGATGTGATTGTCTGGATATTAGTCAGTAGTCTTCAGGCAGACTGTTGCTGTTGACTGATGCAATCAACAGTTACTGTTTAGCTAAAATTGCACTGTGTAAATCGGCCTTCACGTTTGGCTCAGTGGTGTTTGACTGTGTGCTTTGTCATAGTTTTATTTACCAATGGTCCAGCAGAATATTTCAGCTCAGGAACTGTGCATGGTTTTTAAATGTACAAATGTAAATATCATTGAATGTAAATATTTTTCCAAACAAATAATTCAGATTGAGCTGTGTATGGAATTTTGCACACAGGAAAAGATGACGCTTGGGCAGTAATTTGCAAACTGGGAACTTTGACTATTTATAGTAATTTTATGTGCTTTATAACTGTAAACACGACCACTGTTTTCTGTACCAAAATCAGTGGGGGCCATTTTCAGGACAAAAGAGGAAATTACATGATTATTATTCTAGTTTTCAAAATTTATTGAATATATAAAAAGATGACACTGCTTATATACATTAGCACAACATGTAGATACACAGGACATCAAGTAATTAAAGTGTCTGGTCATGTGAAAGGCAATAACAAAGTGGATTGAAAAGACTGTTGAAAATCAAGGGCCATGTGTATTTCACAAGTTGGACCACTATTATGACACCACCACCAGCCTTTAATCTGATGGGAATCTGTAAAATATTTTTTGATTGTGATTGTCCAGGTGGTAGTCAGTAGTCCTCAGGAAGATTGTTACTGTTGACTGACGCCTTCGACTACCAGAGCAGAAGTTGTCAGAGTCAAAGATGACCTCTGTTCAGGTAGTGAACACATCAGACAACAGGACCAATCTTCCTGAAGACTACTGACTACCACCCAGACAATCACAAATTAACTGTTGAGACTCCTGGATTCAAACCATTTGCCAAGTGAAAGTACATTGCATCACAACATTTTGTGTAACCAATCCAAACAGCAAATGCAAAATCAAAACTATTCACTGATCCTATTGACAGTCATGACAGACAAATATGCATGCAAATAATTTTTAGCTGGAAAAGGGTCTGTGTTGTTACCATGGCTATAAGATATTTCATTCTGTATAACTGGTAGTTCACAAGCTGTCACAATCATACAATGTACGAAATTGTAAAAATAGTCTATTGTCATCAGAAATTTTGTGCATGACTGTAATTCTCTTAATGCAGAATGATTAAAGTCAAAGTTTCGTCAGAGAAAAGTAACTGTAGAAATTCATATTCTTTCTGGATATTTATAAAATGTCATTGTCGTTGTACACCACACCATTTCTGAAATATCTTTTGTAAGACAGTTTTTTGGTTGAGCACACAAAATACCGTAAAGGCATTTTAAAAACCAGGTAGATTGCCATGCAAATTGAGCTCGTCCAACCAAAATACATGTACATATGTTTCAGCTTGCAACTTGCCAGCACTTGTGATAAAATCTTCTTACACTGTTTACTGAGACTTGAGCAAATGCGTTCACAATGGCTAATGGCGTGTTTGATCTCAGCAACTCTGGCCACCTACGAACGTAGCTTTTAACAATGCCAAAAACCAGTTCTATAGGATTAAAATCGTAGGAATACGGTGGTAATTTAACGAGCGTGATGTTATTTGGTGCAAGCATGTTGATCAAATCTCGTTCGTTATGAATTGAAGCATTATCCATTACAAGGTAAGAATCGCGAGGAATAAGATGTACAAAATGCTGGTTCATACCATCATTAAATTGAATTCTGTTGAAGCTTCCATAAATTGGATAGGCGTCCAGTACTCCCGCGTCGTATCCAACCACACTGAGGACTGACATTTTCTCTCTTTCGTCTGCTCTGTTGGTCACTAGAGGGAGGTTGTGATTTGTATGGCATCGCCCAATTCTTCTCACTCCGTCTGCCAATTGAACTGCAGTCTCGTCAACGAAATACAAACTTCTGGGATCAACAGATCTTCGCCAGTTAACAAAAGCAGTGCGCCTGGCAATGTTTACTTCCGTGAATCTTTCTAACGGCACTTTCGATGCTTTATGTCGGGTTAAGTCTAAATTCTGGAGAGTTTTGCAGATGGTAGGAATTGAGGGCACTGCAAAATGTTCCAATTGTAGATCGTCCTGAAGAGCCTGCTGCATTTCAGATAGGTACATGAAGGGGTCGTGGCAAACCAGAGATTCAAGGTACGCAACTTTCCATGGGTCCATGATCGTCGGGGGAGACCCTCTATTCCCGGGTTCAAAGCTTCCGGTGTTTAGAAATTTCAAAGTCACAGATTTTTCAGTGTCGTAAGTGCACATATTTGCTACCGAAGCCTCGGTTAGACTGCCACTTTCAAGGTAGGACGCAACAATTTGGTAGCGCTTCTGCATGGGATATGAAGAACCTCTCTTGTAAACGCCACCGAACTGGTTCTGTCTCCAAGCCATCGTCCTTCGCTAGCCAGTGAACCGTTTCGCCGCTAACTTGACGAAACGACTCGACCCGAGTCGACGAACAACAACGGCAAAAAAAAGCTCAAAAGCTCGACATACAGACGCCTTTCACATGACCAGAAACTAAGAAACGAAACAACACAACATGTGCACTGTAGGGAAGCAAAAAAAAAATGAAAAAAATTCTTTTGTGATGATGACGAGTAAAACCAAACACACGATTGGTGTTACTTTCACATCTGATTGGCCGACGACTCGCGCCTTTTTCTGTCGACCAATCAGACTGCAAAGCAAACGCAAAACCAAAGCAATCACACGATTACTTTCGACAGTCATTCGAAAACCGCTCTACTAACATTTTAAAGCTTACCATGGTTACCCATGTATCAAACCATCATAGAACAATTTAACAGAAGTTACGTATTTACATGTTTCTATTATAAGGCGACATTATGAGGTAATGTGACGTTTGTTTAGTATTCAGATAGTAATGTATTAATCAACAGCCTTTCTGTGTTAATATAAGCACAGTTAACATTTGTATTACTAAAATGTTCAGGTATACCCATGGTTATCCATGTATCAACCTATCACAGAACAATTAACAGAAATTACGTATTTACATATTTCTATTATAAGGCGACATCATGAGGTAATGTGACGTTTCTTAACTGCGCAGATAGTAATGTCTTAATCAAGAGCCATTCTGTGCTACTATAAGCACAGTTAACATTGGTATTACTAACATTTTAAGGCTTACCCATGGTTACCCATGTATCAAACTATCACAGAACAATTTAACAGAAATTACGTATTTACATGTTTCTATTATAAGGTGTTATGATGAGGTAATGTGACGTTTGTTTAGTATTCAGATAGTAATGTCTTAATCAACAGCCTTTCTGTGTTACTATAAGCACAGTTAACATTGGTATTACTAACATTTTAAGGTATACCCATGGTTATCCATGTATCAAACTATCACAGAACAATTAACAGAAATTACGTATTTACATGTTTCTATTATAAGGCGACATCATGAGGTAATGTGACGTTTGTTTACTTCGGAGATAGTAAAGTCTTAATCAACAGCCATTTTGTGTTACTATAAGCAAAGTTAACATTGTTATTACTAACATTTTAAGGCTTACCATGGGTACCCATGTATCAAACTATCACAGAACAATTTAACAGAAATTACATATTTACATGTTTCTATTATAAGGCGTCATTATGATGTGATGTGACGTTTGTTTACTATTCAGATAGTAATGTCTTAATCAACAGCCTTTCTGTGTTAATATAAGCACAGTTAACATTGGTATTACTAACATTTTAATACTTACCCATGGTTACCCATGTATCAAACTATCACAGAACAATTTAACAGAAATTACGTAATTACATGTTTCTATTATAAGGCGTCATCATGAGGTAATGTGACGTTTGTTTACTGCGCAGATAGTAATGTCTTAATCAACTACCATTCTGTGTTACCATAAGTACAGTTAACATTGGTATTACTAACATTTTAAGGCTTACCCATGGGTACGCATGTATCAAACTATCACAGAACAATTTAACAGAAATTACGAATTTACATGTTTCTATTATAAGGCGTCATCATGAGGTAATGTGACGTTTGTTTCTTGCGGAGATAGTAAAGTCTTAATCAACAGCCATTCTGTGATACTATAAGCACAGTTAATATTGGTATTACTAACATTTTAAGGCCTACCCATGGGTACCCATGTATCAAAGTATCACAGAACAATTTGACAGAAATTACGTATTTACATGTTTCTATTATAAGGCGTCATCATGACGTGATGTGACGTTTATTTACTGCGCAGATAGAAAAGTCTTAATCAACAGCCATTCTGTGTTAATATAAGCACAGTTAACATTGGTATTACTAACATTTTAAGGCTTACCCATGGTTACCCATGTATCAAACTATCAGAGAATAATTTAACAGAAATTACATATTTACATGTTTCTATTATAAGGCGTCATCATGAGGTAATGTGAGGTTTGTTTACTGCGCAGATAGTAATGTCTTAATCAACTACCATTCTGTGTTACCATAAGCACAGTTAACATTGGTATTACTAACATTTTAAGGCTTACCCATGGTTACCCATGTATCAAACTATCACAGAACGATTTAACAGAAATTACGTATTTACATGTCTCTATTATAAGGCGACATCATGAGGTAATGTGACGTTTGTTTACTGCGCAGATAGTAATGTCTTAATCAACAGCCATTCTGTGTTACTATAAGCACAGTTAACATTGGTATTAATAACATTTTAAGGTATACCCATGGTTATCCATGTACCAAAGTATCACAGAACAATTTAACAGAAATTACGTTTTTACATGTTTCTATTATAAGGCGTTATCATGAGGTAATGTGACGTTTGTTTACTGCGCAGATAGTAATGTCTTAATCAACAGCCTTTCTGTGTTAATATAAGCACAGTTAACATTGCATGGTATTATTAACATTTTAAGGTTTACCCATTGTTATCCATGTATCAAGCTATTACAGAACAATTTAACAGAAAGTACGTATTTACATGTTTCTATAATAAGGCGTCATCATGAGGTAATGTGACGTTTGTTTACTGGGCAGATAGTAATGTCTTAATCAACAGCCATTCTGTGTTACTATAAGCACAGCTAACATTGGTATTACTAACATTTTAAGGCTTACCCATGGTTACCCATGTATCAAACTGTCACAGAACGATTTAACAGAAATTACGTATTTACGAGTTTCTATTATAAGGCGCCATAATGAAGTAGTGTGACGTTTGTTTACTGCGCAGATTGTAAAGTCTTAATCAACTGCCATTCTGTGTTACTATAAGCTCAGTTAACATTGGTATTACTAACATTTTAATGGTTACCCATGTATCAAACTATCACAGAACAATTTAACAGAAATTATGTATTTACATGTTTCTATTATAGGGCGTCATCATGATGTGATGTGACGTGTGTTTACTATCGAGATAGTATTGTCTTAATCAACAGCCATTCTGTGTTAATATAAGCACACTTAACTTTGGTATTACTAACATTTTAAGGCTTACCCATGGTTTCCCATGTATCAAACTATCACAGAACAATTTAACAGAAATTACGTATTTACGTATTTCTATTATAAAACGTCATCATGACGTGATGAGACGTTTGTTTACTGCGCAGATAGTAAATTCTTAATCAACAGTAGCCTGAGCAAACAGAGGTCTCTCATCGCGCGCTCTATCCAAACCGAACAGACTTGAGAGACGTCTGAGATTCGACACGAAAAATTCCATACTGATGACGTAGCGGTACCCAGATCTGGGTAGCTTCTCTGATTGGCTATCACCCTACGTCGCAGTCTGCGCGCGTGTTTTGTGGATGAAGAAAAAAACATGGCGGTACGCAGTTTGCCAAAGGATAAGTTAAACGAATGCCTCGCTATTTTATGTCAAAACTTCAACATACCCAGGCTACATGACGACGAAACCGATGCTCTCGTTAACTTTCTGCTGGGAAAGGACGTTTTTATCAGCAAACCTACTGGTTCTGGGAAATCAGTAATTTTTCAAATGGCACCTTTCGCGGAGATGACTTTGGCACGCATTTTGTCAGATGGTCCATGGAAAGCTAAAGCCACCCTCATAGTTATTTGCCCCCTCATTTCCTTGATGAAGGATCAAGTGAAGCAAATGCAAAACATAGGTATCAGTGTTGCTTATGTAGGCTCCGATCAAGCCGAGCCAGTGTTACGCAAGGTCGAAGAAGCACATTTTACTCTCGTGTATATGTCACCTGAATCAAGCCTCGATAGTGTCAGGTTTAGGGCAATGCTCACAAACGACGTGTACTCCAATTGTCTAATGGGAGTTGCCGTAGATGAGGTACACTGTGTGACTCAGTGGGGTCTTTCTAATAACCGTGAAAGAGCAGCATTCAGAAAATGGTACAGTCGTTTAAACGAGTTGAGGTCCTTAACCCAAGGAATACCAATTATGGCCTTAACTGCCACTGCTACTGAAGGAAACAAAAGGAAGATTTATGAACTGCTGGAACTAAATGAACCCTTTGAAGTCGTAGCCTGTCCTAACAGGAACAACATATGTTATGTTGTGCAGAAGATGGACAATGGTGCGAGCTTATCGGAACAGTTTGAGAGTGTTATTTTGGGAGTAAAAATGAAGGGTAAAGAGTGTATGCGAACCATAATATATTGTCAGACAGTTTTTCGATGCTCACTCTTGTTTTCTTTATTTACCAAAGAACTTGGCAATGCCTTGTTTTATGGACACAAACATGAACCTGAGAAGAGAATGGTGGAGATGATGCATTCTCAAACTCCCACCAATGTAAAGGAACACATTCTGGATCAGTTGAGTCGCCCTGATGGCCATCTCAGGATACTTATAGCAACAATTGCGTATGGCATGGGGGTTAACTGCAAAGGAGTCAGGAGGGTGATACACTTTGGACCATCCACATCTGTTGAAGCCTTTGTTTAGGAAAGTGGCAGATGTGGACGTGATGGAGAAGATAGTGTTGCAGTTCTTCTCTATAATGGTATTACCATCAAAGCAGCTGACGACAACATGAAGTGCTACATCAGGGAAACCACTTGTCGCAGGGCAGCACTCTTTAAACACTTTGAGGGTGCTCACTATAAGCTCAGTTAACATTGGTATTACTAACATTTTAAGGCTTACCCATGGTTACCCATGTATCAAACTATCACAGAATAATTTAACAGAAATTACGTATTTACATGTTTCTACTAGAAATACGATAATCGCAGATATCCCCTCGCTCAGTAGTGGGTTTTCGGAAAGCGGGATTCTTGTTTATTTTCGGTTCGGAGATTATTTAATTTTTTTTTTTTTTTTGCAAAAACCACAGCTGTGTAGCGACGTCACCAGTCGGCCGCTAAAAGAAATCTTTGTCGCACGGCAGTCTGGTTTTAGTTCAGACAACGTGCACAGTCTGCAATTTTCGTAGACACTAAGCTGAACTTCAAAATTCGCTGAGACAACATTTACACGCAACTACAGAATACTCCCGAGGCTTGAAGGCCAAGCAAAGTCGACCTTGGACACCGAACTTTTTATGAATTTCAAGAAAAGCGACGATTTCTCCAACCAATGCTTTATCCTAACCACATACGTGTATGTTTTTTTTTTTTTTTTACTTTATAAGTTCAATACGCTTCTTCGAGTGTGACAAAATTTAGAGCCGTCAAAGCGAGTCGCTTGTTTACACGCTTTCGAAGTCTCGGGACCGTGTAAATTTTGGCAGGGATTCAATTTTGAACACAACAACTTTTCAAACTGCGTTTGACGATTTTAAAATTTTTGACAGAAAAAAGAAATCAAGTCACTAAATAATACAATGTCCGATTGTACTGAGCGAGCAAACCCGGTCACTAAATAATACAGGGTCCGATTTGTTGAGCGAGTATCTTACCCCGGGGGAGGGGGGGGGGGGGGTTACTCCCATATATGAGCCATATAGGTATGTGCCGCCCCAAAGGGTATCATTTTCAGCATTTTAGTCTGAAATAGGGTATGGATTTTAGCATTTTAGTCTGAAATAGGGTTGGAGATTTTGATATTTGGTCTGAAATAGGGTCGAAAATTGCACATTTTGGTCTGAAATAGGGTCGAAAATTGCAAATTTTGGTCTGAAATAGGGTAAGTGTTTTCAGTCCTGGACGGCACACTCCCACCCAACATTTTGAGGAGTATCCCCCCCCCCCCGGTATCTTACGGGGTCCCACTAGTAGACAGTCATATACAGTAGACTGTAATTGTTTAATTTGGAAAGCAGTGGCCGGATATTTTCTACTTTAATTGTCTTCAAAAACCAAAAGCATATTAACCCGGTTACATTTTATCCTTGAATACAGTGTGCCAACAAACGCGGCGACAAAACTTCACAGCATGTGTCAGACTGTCAGTGAAATTATGCAAATATGTCCGGAATCGGATGACACAATCCTGCACGAAGGCACTCTGAAATTGCTTTGAAAACTAGCGAAAAGATCACAGTATAATCCTACTTGGCCTTCATCACAGTTTCAGGGGCATCAAACGACAAAATATACTGCAATTGTTGAAATACCATAATGATAACACGACCGTCATTTAACAAAAGCGTACTGTACGTTAATTGATGTAAACTTTCAAAACTCACCGGTTCCTGAAAGCCATAGCTTTAGCTCTTTTCCAGCAAAGGAAACAAAACCAAAACACTATTGCTTACGTCTTCAATGATTTCAAAATACACTGTATAGAGCAGTCCTCATACAGTACGAAAATTCCACTTTCTATTGTATTTTGTTGTCGTCATCTTGTCAAACT
This sequence comes from Plumapathes pennacea, assembly GCA_964036295.1. Lineage (NCBI taxonomy): Eukaryota > Metazoa > Cnidaria > Anthozoa > Antipatharia > Myriopathidae > Plumapathes > Plumapathes pennacea. The sequence continues at coordinate 22,459,935 of OZ038463.1, read as the reverse complement.
TGGATTCTGAAAACTACATTCCTGTTATTGTAAAAGGTGAAATTTGCCACGGTGATTGTTCGATTTCCACTAACTGTATTTTGCTATTTCTTTCTGAAGAAGTGTCTGCGTTTTAACACAATACTGGCGTCTGGGATTGTGTTCAGGTCGACCAGTTGTGCCTTTAAGAATCACGGCTAGTAAGCTTGCCTCCCATACACCGGCAAAATATCCGGGCAAATTACAGCCGTCCGTCGAACTGCTTGGCCTTGTATCTACATCTTATTGTACAAAATCACTTCCGTTCGTACTCTTACAGCTACCGCATGTCACCAAGAAAATAGCGGTTTACAGTTGAGCTGCCGACGTAACCTCGCTCGACGCGGATGGCCCTGGGGACGAGGTCGTACCCCACACACACACACACACACACGAACATTAAATTTCGAGATGGCGACACGCTTGGAGTCTTCAATAAGGCGATTTTGCTGCATTAGCGTCGTGATTATTTCCTTCACTTCGTTCGGGGATTATAAAACGTCATCATGAGGTGATATGACGTTTACCGCGCAGATAGTAAAGTCCAAATCAACAGCCATTCTGTGTTAATATAAGCATAGAAAACATTGGTATCACTAACATTTTAAGGCTTACCCATGGTTACCCATGTATCAAACTATCACAGAACGATTTAACAGAAATTACGTATTTACATGTTTCTATTATAAGGCGTCATCATGATGTGATTTGACGTTTGTTTACTGCGCAGATAGTAATGCCTTAATCAACAGCCTTCTATGTTAATATAAGCACAGTTAACATTGGTATTACTAACATTTTATGGCTTACCCATGGTTACCCATGTATCAAACTATCACAGAACAATTTAACAGAAATTACGTATTTACATGTTTCTATTATAAGACGTCATCATGATGTGATGTTTGTTTACTGCGCAGATAGTAATGTCTTAATCAACAGCCTTTCTGTGTTAATATAAGCACAGTTAACATTGGTATTACTAACATTTTAAGGCTTACCCATGGTTACCCATGTATCAAACTGTCACAGAACGATTTAACAGAAATTACGTATTTACGAGTTTCTATTATAAGGCGCCATAATGAAGTAATGTGACGTTTGTTTACTGCGCAGATTGTAAAGTCTTAATCAACTGCCATTCTGTGTTACTATAAGCTCAGTTAACATTGGTATTACTAACATTTTAAGGCTTACCCATGTATGAAACTACCACAGAACAATTTAACAGAAATTACGTATTTACATATTTTTATTATAAAACGTCATCATGACGTGATATGACGTTTACTGCGCAGATAGTAAAGTCTTAATCAACAGCCATTCTGTATTAATATAAGCACAGAAAATATTGGTATCACTAACATTTTAAGGCCATGGTTACCCATGTATCAAACTATCACAGAACGATTTAACAGAAATTACGTATTTATATATTTCTATTATAAGGCGTCATCATGAGGTAATGTGACGTTTGTTTATTGCGCAGATAGGAATGTCTTAATCAACAGTCATTCGGTGTCACTATAATCACAGTTAATATTGGTATTACTAACATTTTAAGGCTTACCCATGGGTACCCATGTATCAAACTATCACAGAACAATTTAACAGAAATTACGTATTAACATGTTTCTATTATAAAACTTGATCATGACGTGATGTGACGTTTGTTTACTATTCAGATAGTAATGTCTTAATCAACAGCCTTTCTGTGTTAATATAAGCCCAGTTAACATTGGTATTACTAACATTTTAAGGCTTACCCATGGTTACCCATGTATCAAACTATCACAACGATTTAACAGAAATTACGTATTTACATGTTTCTATTATAAGGCGTCATCATGAGGTAATGTGACGTTTGTTTACTGCGCAGATAGTAAAGTCTTAATCAACAGCCATTCTGTGTTATTATAAGCACAGTTAACATTGCTATTACTAACATTTTAAGGCTTACCCATGTATGAAACTATCACAGAACAATTTAACAGAAATTACGTATTTACACCTTTCTATTATAAGGCGTCATCATGATGTGATGTGACGTTTGTCTACTTCGCAGATAGTAATGTCTTAATCACCAGCCATTCTGTCTGACTATAAGCACAGTTAACATTGGTATTACTGACATTTTAAGGCTTACCCATGGTTACCCATGTATCAAACTATCGCAGAACAATTTAACAGAAATTACGTATTTACAGCTTTCTATTATAAGGCGTCATCATGATGTGATGTGACGTTTGTCTGCTGCGCAGATAGTAATGTCTTAATCAATAGCCTTTCTGTGTTAATATAAGCACAGTTAACATTGGTATTACTAACATTTTAAAGTTTACCCATGGTTACCCATGTATCAAACTATCACTGAACAATTTAACAGAAATTACGTATTTACATGTTTCTATTATAAGGCGTCATCATGATGTGATGTGACGATTGTCTACTGCGCAGATAGTAATGTCTTAATCAACAGCCATTCTGTGTTACTATAAGCACAGTTAACATTGGTATTACTAACATTTTAAGGCTTACCCATGTATCAAACTATCACAGAACAATTTAACAGAAATTACGTATTTACATGTTTCTATTATAAAACCTCATTATGACGTGATGTGACGTTTGTTTACTATTCAGATAGTAATGTCTTAATCAACAGCCTTTCTGTGTTAATATAAGCACAGTTAACATTGGTATTACTAACATTTTAAGGCTTACCCATGGTTACCCATGTATCAAACTATCACAGAACGATTTAACAGAAATTACGTATTTACATGTTTCTATTATAAGGGGTCATCATGAGGTAATGTGACGTTTGTCTAGTATTCAGATAGTAATGTCTTAATCAACAGCCATTCTGTGTTAATATAAGCACATTTAACATTGGTATTACTAACATTTTAAGGCTTGCCCATGGTTACCCATGTATCAAACTATCACTGAACAATTTAACAGAAATTACGTATTTACAGCTTTTTATTATAAGGCGTCATCATGATGTGATGTGACGTTTGTCTACTGCGCAGATAGTAATGTCTTAATCAACAGCCATTCTGTGTTACTATAAGCACAGTTAACATTGGTATTACTAACATTTTAAGAGCGGCTCTCTGTAAATGTCGAGAATCGGGCGCCAATTGCCAAATTTCGAAATTCATTTTATTTTATCCAAAGAACCTCTTTGGTGAAGTGTCTTCGAAAATAATATTCAAAAGTTCAACTGCCTTTTCGTTTTAACAAAATCGCGGATAGTCTAAAATGCCCTCTCGACCCCTCGAACCGACACGAAAATGGTGCAAATTTAACAAGCTCGTGTAATAAAACGGTAAACAATCTGGCCATTGTAACTCGTCAGTGATTCAAAGTACCTCTTCTTCTTTCTAAAGCACCTTAAATAACTATGGAAACTTGAACTTGTGGTAGTGTTTCGATTTTTCAAAAAGGCCAAGGTAAAACCTCCGAGCGGCAGGTCAAATTTTAGCCAATTTTAATTTCACCAGGAATATTTGGTACATGTCGTTTGAGCAAAAACCCAACGTCAACTGAACTAATAAACATTTAAATTTCTTGTCTCAAGAGGTTTTCCGCGGCCCGCAAAAAGCCTCGCGTTGAGAAACATAAACAGTGAGGGTAGATTGACACAATCGGCAATGGATGCGGGAAATGGCCTCGGCTAAAACGAAGCATTTAGTAGGTACACAGATGAGATAATTATCAAACGCTTGACAATTTAAAACTCGATTTGCTATATTCTTTTCCATTGTGTGACTTAGAGTGCCATTTTTTGCAGAAAACGGCGATGTTGTGATGAATAATGAGCACTGATAAGAACCGACGCGGGCACGGATCAGATTACATTTTCCGGAATTCAAGAAATTCTTAATTACAGAAAGTTTCAACAGTACCACTGCAGTAAAAGCAGGTGTATATTACCAAGTATTTCCACTACAAGCCATAAGAGTGACTGGGTGGAGTTAAATCAAAAGCTACAGCACGACTTTCAGATAGATTTCAGTGAGTTATACACAATAATCCACTTACCGTGGTCAACATAACATCTAATTTGCCAACACCAGTTAACAGTAATACGTACTTGCAAACCGAAATCCTTGCTTTCCCATTGAAAAGGGCTTATTATATCAAGACAAGAAAGCCCTTTAACAGAAATTTGATGTTTTCGTGACCAATTCGTTGTCCCGCAACCCAAGTGGTGGTAGTAAATCGACATTCGCTTTAGCAATTCAGTGCTGTTACCGTAAAATGTTTGATGGGGGTTTGATCACTGTTTAAACCTTCGCTATTAAATTAAATTATGATCGTCGACTTCATGTGAAATCGTATAGTCGTGTTTTGCTGACCCGCTACATATTAGGGCCTTTTATACGAGAGAAAATACGCCGCGGCTCACATAAGACTTGCATGCACGTACTATAAATGGCACGCAATCCACACGTCCACGGCTAACACAAGGCGCAGCAGTATCCTGGCCTAGGGATTTTGAGCTGTTCTTATCTAAGCCGCGGCTTATACCTTAGCCGTGAAACTGTAAATCATTTATACGAGCAGTTCGCGTCTTGTGAAAGCCGTACTCGTATGAATGGGTCTGCACGTCTTATGTAAGCCGCGGCTTATTTTCTCTCGTATGAACGGCCCTATTGTCTCCTTTTTGACAAGTATTCATGCAATAATTTTATCACGTTTATGCCTACTCACTTAATATGTTCGACTTTTTCCGTGAAATAATCAGTGCATCTCTGGCTAATCATTCTCGGTGAATTTTTTGAAGTATTTGAAGCACTTCAATCTGATCTTCGACAGGCATTTGCAGTGGACATTTTAGAGAGAGTGTAGTGAGCGAGTGCAGCTGACGTGTTCCTTCAGCCAGTGTTTGCTTTAGTCTCAACTTAAAAAAAATCCTAAGGCTGATCTGTAATACACGATGTAGGTTCAATGCTCATAATTGAGCAATCCATTCCAGTGTGATTGATTGACTGCAGCAGTGAAAGAGACAACTCGAGAACATGCAACGTGCACTATTTACATGTGCGCGTCCAACCAGACATTCAGTTCTGTAATATCTTAAAGTCTGTTTAGAGGCTTGTAAGCTTCGGGGGGTGGGGGCACTTCGTATTTGATGGGCTGTACGGGATGGGGAGGTTCTGCCCGAATGGGCGGGTTCTTTTTAATCAAGCCTCAGGTCATAACTAAATTTGGTACTTCAAAGGGTCGGTAAGAATGTCTGGACAAAGAAAAATTGTATTGGCATCTTCTAGAGTTTCTAACACTCATGCCTCCACTGAAGTATTCGTAAATATCGTGTTGCTGAGTTGTCGCTTGCGGTTTTTCAGCGCTTCTTCCTGTTCAAAGGTATGAAAGGTTGGGGGGGGGATGTTTATAAGTATGGAAAAGGGTCACTGTGTCAACCCAGGACGGTAAGGGGTTGAAAGTCTCGGCGGAGCTTCTCCGTATTAAAATTATGATGCGAGTGCCTCTCCCTCTAACCTTTTTCTTAAATCCAGATATGCCCTTATGTTTTGTTCCTGGCATACAGAAACGGCTCAGTAGATCCTAACGTTTAGTAAACGGCATCCTCTGGCTTATCTGGCCGGGTGAAAGGTTTCTGCGGCTGAGCAACAGATCACCGGCTGAATTGTTTCTGACAGCACTGATATGGAAATAAAATAGAACTGCTGATGACGTTTATTTTAGAACTCGGTCACAGGCCGGTTTGTTTTGCTTGCTGAGATGTTCCTTGGCGGATCTGTAAGACACGACTGTACGATTTCAGATAAAACCGCAGTTCATGAACCAATTCAACAGCAAAGGTTTTAAAGTCGAGAAATTCAAACCATTTCACGGTAACACTTGCTAAAGCGAATGTTGATTAATTTACCACCAACATTTTGCGGGACATTTAAAAGTCACGCAAACGGCATCGAAATTCTGTTAAAGGGCTTTCGTGTGATAAAATGACAAGCTCTTCCCAATTGTAAAGCAAGGATTTCAAGTTACAAATACGTATTACTGTTAGCTGGTGTTAGCAAATGAGATGTTATGTTGACCGCGGTAAGTGGATTATTGTGTATAACTCACTGAAATCTACGGCTAAAAGTCGTGCTGTAGCTTTTGATTTAACTCCACCCAGTCACTCTTATGGCTTGTAGTGGAAATACTTGGTAATATACACCTGCTTTTACTGCAGTGGTACTGTTGAAACTTTCTGTAATTAAGAATTTCTTGAATTCCGGAAAATGTAATCTGATCCGTACCCGCGTCGGTTCTTGTCAGTGCTCATTCATCACAACATCGCCGTTTTTCTGCGAAAATGACACTCTAAGTCACACAATGGAAAAGAATATAGCAAATCGAGTTTTAAATTGTCAAGCGTTTGATAATTATCTCATCTGTGTACCTACTAAATGCTTCGTTTTAGCCGAAGCCATTTCCCGCATCCACTACCGATTGTGTCAAACTACCCTCACTGTTTATGTTTCTCAACGCGAGGCTTTTTGCAGGCCGCGGGAAACCTCTTGAGACAAGAAATTTAAATGTTTATTAGTTCAGTTGACGTTGGGTTTTTGCTCAAACGATATGTACCAAATGTTCCTGGTGAAATTAAAATTGGCTAAAATTTGACCTGCCGCTCGGAGGTTTTACCTTGGTCTTTTTGAAAAATCGAAACGCTACCACAAGTTCAAGTTTCCATAATTATTTTTGGTGCTTTAGAAAGAAGAAGAGGTATTTTGAATCACTGACGAGTTGCAATGGCCAGATTGTTTACCGTTTTATTACACGAGCTTGTGAAATATGCACCATTTTCGTGTCGGTTCAAGGGGTTGGGAGGGCATTTTAGACTATCCGCAATTTTGTCAAAACGAAAAGGCAGTTGAACTTTTGAATATTATTTTCGAAGACACTTCACCAAAGGGGTTCTTTGGGTAAAATAAAATGAATTTCGAAATTTGGCAGTTGGCGCCCGATTCTCGATATTTACAGAGAGCCGCTCTTAAGGCTTACCCATGTATCAAACTGTCACTGAACAATTTAACAGAAATTACATATTTACGTGTTTCTATTATAAAACCTCATCATGACGTGATGTGACGTTTGTTTACTATTCAGATAGTAATGTCTTAATCAACAGCCTTTCTGTGTTAATATAAGCACAGTGAACATTTGTATTACTAACATTTTAAGGCTTACCCATGGTTATCCATGTATCAAACTATCACAGAACAATTTTACAGAAATTACGTATTTACATGTTTCTATTATAAGGGGTCATCATGAGGTAATGTGACGTTTGTTTACAGCGCCGATAGTAAAGTCTTAATTAACAGCCATTCTGTGTTAATATAAGCACATTTAACATTGGTATTACTGACATTTTAAGGCTTACCCATGGTTACCCATGTATCAAACTATCACAGAACGATTTAACAGAAATTACGTATTTACATGTTTCTATTATAAGGCGTCATCATGATGTGATGTGACGTTTGTTTACTGCCCAGATAGTAAAGTCTTAATCAACAGCCATTCTGTGTTAATATAAGCACAGTTAACACTGGTATTACTAACATTTTAAGGCTTACCCATGGTTACCCATGTATGAAACTATCACAGAACAATTTAACAGAAATTACGTTTTTACATGTTTCTATTATAAGGCGTCATCATGATGTGATGTGACGTTTGTTTACTGCGCAGATAGTAATGTCTTAATCAACAGCCTTTCTGTGTTAATATAAGCACAGTTAACATTGGTATTACTAACATTTTAAGGCTTACCCATGTATGAAACTATGACAGAACAATTTAACAGAAATTACGTATTTACATGTTTCTACACGCAAAATTGAGCACGGAGACCAACTTCTTCGTCAGAAAATCAACTGAATTTGCCGCAACATAACTAATCTTCCGTTCCACAAAATGTCAGACCACACACCACAGTTCGGTTATCAGGCCATAGTGTTTCCAGCCAGATCAATATTTCTGAGAGCAGTTTAAGAATCCCTGTCAATCTCGAAACGAGTTCTTGTCGGCATTCAACACGGCAGCCGTTGGATTTGCCTCGGCGTGTAATTCCAGTCCAAGATCTATGGCATCGACTTGCAACAACAGGCAATGATTACCTCTATCGAGAAACGGCAATGCAAACTGTACCACCACTGGTCACAAGATAAAGTCCTTTTCATACTTCATAAGCGAGGAGAAGGCGAGAACTGGCTGTTTGTTGATTCATGGCACTCGACGAAAATGAAAATGTTGACACATCTCATTCGTCCCATTTGTTCTGTTTATGACCACAAAAATATTGTCGAAGTTTCACGCTCCACCTGTCAAACTCTCTTTCTTGTCAAGGGGAGTGTCTGAATGGCTTGCCCTCCAAACAGGTCAAAATCACATGACATGATCATTTGTTAAAGAAGGCCTATTGGTCCAGATGTTTAAATGTCATGAAGGTATATGAAATGGTTATGGCTGCAGCAAGTACTGTAATGATTCCAATAAGTGCCTAGCCTTGAGTAGTGGGAGGGGTAGGAGGTAAGAGGGGGAGGGGGGGCAATGCTTCTTCAAGAGGGGGTGTTCTATTTCCTTAATGAAAGTATGTTCTGTGGGGAGACCTACGCTCATCGGTTATATGCATTGAAATGTGCTTACCTACGTATAAAATACTTTTGTGCTGGGTCCGTTCAGGGTTGGAACCTCAAACTGAGGTATAGTGAACGACTTTTTCCGAAGACGCGCTGTAAATCCGTCCACGTTTCTGCCGTTTGACGGCTTGACTTAGACTTTCATCCTTGACTACTAAAGGAATTCTCGATATTTCTCAAATGCACGAAGATAAATGAACACTGCAAACTTCTCCGCCGAACTTCGCCATGCCCATGTGGTCCGACGTGTGCACACTGTACACATATCTCACGCAAAATACGGTGCATGTTGTTCGGTTTAAATATCTCAGCATTTGACTGCAGTACAGTAGAGTTGGCTTTAGCTCTTGCTGCAAAGGACCTTTCCCCTTTCTCCCAATGATGCATCTGCACTGAGCGCCACAGGCTTTTAGAAATGTCAGTATGGACGTGCAGAGAATGGCACGAGACAGTGAGACAATCGCCCTGCCTTTCGTCACAAGGATGAACGAAATCTTACTAAAAGGAAGGACGAGGAGGGGGGTATAAACGCTGACGAATCCCGCATGCATTATAACTGAACCGAGCGCATCAGCGTGTTCTACTGAATTATCCCCGAGCGAAGCGAGGGTAATAATCACGGCGCTAATGCAGCAAATTCGCTTTGTGTGGAGACTCCAAGCGAGTCGCCATCTCGAAATCTAATGTTTGTCAGTCAGTCTGTCAGTCTGTCATAGGGCGACCTCTAAGGCAATGACGTAATAATAATAATTATCGATTAGCGTCAAAGCGAGGTCAAACAAAAGTTTGAACGAAGCAACAACTGTACGTAACTGCGTTCACGAAAATGAATTTGAAAACTGGAAAACTTGACACAGCACGGTCTCGCGAAGCTCGTCTGCAAAAGAGAAGCACGGGCAAGGCGAAATCGTGAAACAATCAGCGCCAAATACGTCTAGAGAAAAGAGAAAAGACGACAAACATTTGATAACCGACAGCATCATGAACGGAAACGTGCCCAAGAAACAGCTCCGCAAAGGGAACAGCGCTTGGAAGCAAATCGGGAGCTTCAGACGCTGTTTTGTGTTAAACTCAAATCCTTATTCAGAAAGGACAAGCAACAAAGGTTAGTCAGTGGAAAGTGAACAATCACCGTGACAAATATATTCTACCCGTATCTTGTAACTCTATCACTTCAAGAATGTATTAAAATCTGTATGCTGATCATTTTCCCTCGAAGTATTGTTTTAATACGCTTCTGTCGCCAGTTTCGGCTACCGTATTGGCTCAGAGCAATCGGAACTTGGAGTCTTGAATGATTTAGTCAGATGTCTTATTATTTCTTTCAAGACTAAAACTGTAACAAAATACTGTAATTTGACATGCGGTGATTGCAGCGAGAATCGTTCACAAGCCCTTAGAAGTATGACTAGGTCTGAAACCGTGCATAATTTGAAGTAAACCGTTTGAGTTTTGCTTTGATTCTGGGAGAAATTATGTTGTTTTGAGCGCGTTCACGTACAAAACAATTCGAGCTCATTAAACATGCATGCCTGAATCTTGTGCATGCAGTCCAGAGTAAAAACAAATTGCACAGGAAGCCTATTTAATTGTACTGCCTATGAATTCAAAATTGGAAAATCAGTGTTCCTATTTTTTCGTACTACGACGGCCGACCAACTTCAAAATTTGAATATTAAATTTGAGAACGTGCTTGGCAGACTGTATGAATTAATTTGACGTGCAGACCGTGGGAAATACGTACTTCGTCACGCAATCGACTCTTATAACACACACCATTCTTTTTCTCCTTCCTTTGCGTGTAGCACTTGACTTCGAAGAGAAGATTGAGTCAACATTTCGGTAAAACAAAGGCTACTCTTGTTGGGAGTATCAAAGTAAAAGTCCCATCAATGGCAGAGCGAGGGGGTATCTGCGATTATCGTATTTCTAGTAGAAGTATAATCTCAAAAAAGTATAATCCTTCCAAGTCGTGTCTCGTTCTAAATGTGACTCTTTCTCGAGAACATGTCTCGTTCTTTAATGTGACTTGTGCTCGAGAACGTCACTCGTTCTTGAATGTGACTCGTTCTCGAAACGACTTGACAAACATGTCTGGTTTTTAAATTTGACACGTTCTCAATTTAACAAACGTGTCTGGTTTTCAATTTGACACGTTCTCAAAATTAACGAACGTGTCTGATTTTCAATTTGACACGTTATCAAAATTAACGAACGTGTCTGATTTTCAATTTGACACGTTCTCAAAAAAGCTTATGCTGCGTGACTAAGCATTGAATGGACAGTAATTAAATCACCTGAGTTTAGTCACCTGACTTTAGTCATTCCGTGATTGCACGGGCCATCGTTTGACGTCTGAAAGGACTTGCTGTTGACTTTTTTGCGTATACGCGGGTGTGTTAGGTAAAAAATATCGTACAGATTTCAGACCCCCGACCCCCAATGTAATTCTATTTGAGTTCGGAAATGGTGTAGACTTTCGTCTTTCTGATGATTTAACAATGAAACTTATAAAATCGAAAATGATTACACAAGCTCAAAGTTCGCACAATTTTTATTCACACGTGTAAAGCACAAGGTTAAGGAGATTATCTCGTCAATCAACCTCGAAATAACGATGTGATTAAACTGGAAGAAAGGCAAACCTTTCACGCAACACTAAAACAAAATTGTGAAACACATCGTCCAATCCTTTCCAATCTCTCCACATGCTTTCGTTTAGAAAGGGTTGCAGGTCTTGGGAACGAACGGCCTTCTGAATCCGAATCCTGTATTTCAGCCGATGCCATGCACATACTTGCTATATTCTCTGCTAGGGAGGGAGAAATTTGCCCCAAACTTCCTGAAGTTCTTTAACTTCCATTTCCTCTATTGCAGTTCTTCCTGTGTTCAGCTGAGTGACAAAACATGCGTACTGGAGTTACTGGAGATACTTCAATCAATCATGCCCATAATGATGTCAGATGCAAATTAGGTACGAATTATGCAGGTATTGTATATACTGTAAGTAACTGCAAACCAGGTAGTGCCACTGGCATGCGAGTTGAAATGCATAGAAAAATTCAGCCTACAATATTTTTCACGTACCGTACAGCTTTTGCACGAAAATTTTTAGGGATCTAATGCACCATGCATATATCGCAGAAAATTTGTTCGATATAGTTGAAAGCAGAATGCCAGCCTAAAGCAGATAACGTGTTTTACACAACTGACATGGGAAACAAATTACCTGGTTCAGAAAAGAAACGCTTGGCAAGCACAAGGTTTTGAACCAGTTCACAACTCGAAACCGGTGTCCCGCCAAAGGAAAAAGGGCTGCAAAGTCTTGCTGCTCCAAACAACAGAAGGCAGCGCCATCGATGTTTTCCTCTATGGACTTGTTTTAAAGATAAAGTGAAAATAATTGCTGCGTACACCATGTGCTCAGTTGTGGGGGGCGTCTTTTAGCTACTAACCTTCGAAAAGTGCTTCAAATTTGAAGCCTTTCAACACAACATTTTCCCCAATGTAATCAGCCATTTCTTTGGTGGTAAATGCTGCACTGAACTGAGCCATCCTCTGCACAAACTAGCGTTTAACGACGAGTTTAAGATATCACACGAGTATAACTAACCTAACCGTAGAAGATCCGAGAAGAAAGTGCGCGCGCTTCTGGAAATCAACCAGTAGAAAACGTGTTTTGCCTGAAGCTTTCGACCAATAAAAATTAAGCAGAAACCTGTTTTTCCTCATTTTCCTGATAGAAAACCTGAATTACTTGCTTTTCCATGTAAGACGCACAGCTTAAAGTTAAGACGCACATTTTAAAGTTTCCATATATGGAACTGCTGCTTGTTTTGGCGCCCATCTTTACGCTGAGATGCCTTGACCCGATCGAGCAAAATGGAAATGTGGACGTGTTTTTTTGTGCCATAACTTCCATACGAGAACATGCACTGAAACCACTTATACAGCATTTGAATACTGTCCATTCTGGAGACCCCAACGTGAATATTGTTTGTGGTATCGAAGGCTGCGTTTCAAGTTATAAGTCGTGCAAAAGTTGGTACTGTCACGTTCTGAAGTTTCACAGAGAAATATACGACAGAGTCATTCATGATGGCAGTGGCAGTGAAGGAGAAGACGTGGATAATCCTGCTAATGGTCACGCAGATGCTGAGGTGGATCGTGATAATAATGATAATAATAATAATAATAATAATAATAATAATAATAATAATAATAATAATAATAATAATAATAATAATAATAACAATAACAATAATAACAATAACAGGTTTGACTCTGTGCGAACAGTATATTTCCTGCTTTAATGAGTTTACCATAGCTGAAATGGTGGTTATTTTCTCGTTTCCAGCCGTGCAGATGTGGAGGCTTTGCACACTAATGCCATTCCTTGTTGGAGACGCCATACCACGCGAAGATAGACACTGGATGAACTACATCAAGCTGCTATCTTTGTCGTCCCTCTCTATGGCGTACAGGCATACCAGGCAGACTGCCCAATTTCTGGCGTTCTTGGTTGCGGAATATCTGGAAGAGTTCAACAACCTGTATCCAGATCTCCCAAACAGACCAAAGCAACATTACATTGTCCATTTTACTCGTCTTCTATACAAGTGAGTTTTTATCAAAGCTATTTTTGAAGTCGACAGAAGCAATCAGAAGTTATAGCAAATGGTTTGACCTACTCACTTGTCTCTCAGGATGACTTCTACTCAGGTACCGTGTCGTATCAATTTTCGAGGGATCTAATTATCGCGAATTTCGCGAACTTTCATGCAATCCGTGAAATTAGCCAACTAAAACACATTTGTCAAAATTTGTGGAAGTTTCAAGAAAGTTAGCGAGTCTATTGTCGATTCTACTGGTTCTTCTTTACCAGCGCTGTTCGCCAGCGTCAATCCAATTGCTAAGATTACGAGGAGAAGGCGCCTCCAGTTACATCTAATCCGTGCAATTGAACTGATTTCGCAATTTGCCAGCCTATTGCACATGAGCGTGGACCCCTTGCCAGAGCTCCTAGAAGTGTTTGGGTTCTTCCGAGGCCACAGCTTAACTCGCAGATCAATTCGCGGCAAACTGAAAACAAAATACTCTGGCGTAATGCTTGTGTAAAATTTTCCGAATTCCTCAGCTTCAGTCGGGAATCAGAAAACCTTAGCTTGCTTGCTCTGGAAGTGTCATGGGCTTTTCTTTTGTTCTTTTTGATGTATCCATGGAGATTACCCTCGGGAAATTTAGCTTGGGGAAACTGCGGTTACACATACGGAAAATGTTTCCCGTGGTAAAAGTGCCTAAACCCACGGTAAAAGGGCTGTGTGTAACCACAGCTATTGTAACTCTGGCTTCGGTTGACGTTCCTTACAGTTTTCCAACTTGGTTAGCCCATTAAAATGAAATTACGGGTCATTTTTTATTGCAAGAAACTCTTCTTTACATGTAAAAAAATTCCCAGTTTGCAATATTAAAAGCACCTTGTTTCTGATAAATGACTTTGCCGTGTGTGCGTGAACCGCCAGCATTCTTTAATTTTTCTTATTCCATTTTCTTATCTGGCATTTCCTTTATGGTTTTTTTCCAACGATTGTGCACACAACTCCCTTTTATCTAATCGATCAAAAAAAAAAAAATCTGAATGACTTAGACCGCGGGCGAATGCCGAATATTTTTCAGGTATCCCGCACAATATCCAGGTAATTTCCACGCGTGGCGCTGGTTCGTTACTATTAAGACGTTACAACTCTTAATGATAACTCGTTAAGACGGTACAACATCTTATTTTTCTCAAATAAGTGTGAACATCTTAAAATCGCGTGTTAAGAGTATAACATCTTACACCGATAACACATTAAGACGATAAAATCTTAAGGTGCTTACGTTTTTCAAGACCTTAACCTCTTATATTAAGATACAGCATCTTAAAAGTTAAGAGGTTTTGTGTTAAACCTAAGAGGATCCATTTTATAATTGGAACACTTCAATACGCAAGACGTCACCATCTTAAAATATAAGAGGACCTCCAATCTTATTGTAAGGTGTTCTCTCACTCCAAGATTCACATTCTTAAAACAAGAGGTGTACCGCCCTACAGCGGGACACGTGATCGATCCACAGATGCCACGGCACAAGCACAAATGTCACGGCACAAGCACAAATTGCCATGGCACTACCACAAATGTCACGGCACAACCACAAAACTGCCACGGCGGAAGTGATACTGGCGGCAGAAGTGATAATGCTTTGCTTGGGGCACAGCATAGTATGGCGGCGACAGCGAACGAGGAGTCAGATGCTGAACTTACGAGGAAGACGGGGAAGGCGAAGAAGGTTTGATAAATTATTATTTCTGCAGAGGATTCGAATATGAAATCCGACTTTTCCTTTGCACTCGTCAGTATAGTTAACGCACCTCAAATTTAAACCTCGCCGACTGGCAAGTAACAACGAAAAGCACAGAGCTCACCTTTCCCACAGTGTGAGCAAAATTTAATCCATGATCACACTAAACTCCACCGTGCACGCTATACATCGTGAAAGTGGTGTTGTGCCCCGACCAAAGCATTATGGCCGGGTCTTTCAATATTACTTCCGCTGCCAGTATCACTTCCGCCGTGGCAAATTTGTGGTTGTGCCGTGGCATTTGTGGTCGTGCCGTAGCAATTTGTGGTTGCCGTAAAGCTTTTGTTTGTGCCGTGACACTTGTGGGTCACCGTACTGTTCGGTCATTTGTCTAAACTGCCGAATTCTTCAACAATATGCAGACCATCGACATCAATCTAGAACAGACAATCTATGTTGACTAATACTTGAATTTGACTGCTAGACAAAATCAATCACTCCATGAAGACCGTCAACTCCAAAATCACTACCGTCAAATTCACATAGAGAGGACGTGGAAATTACCTCAAACATTGTAGCAAGTCTTTCCGCAGTTATCTGCTGTCGTTTCATCTTTCTTTCAACACGATTGTTTCCCTCACCAAGAACAAAATAGAACACATCTTCTAAAGCATCTACGCCAGCAGAATTTGACGCCATTTTCTCCGAGTGCCCTCGTGGTCAAAACTTATTTGTGGTTTCCAGGCCTTCTTATGACGACCGGAAGTACCACCGGTTGGCGAGAAACGAACATTTCAGTAAATTGGAACTGAAGTTCGAATTCCGTTTTCCAATTTT
Source organism: Plumapathes pennacea (assembly GCA_964036295.1). Lineage (NCBI taxonomy): Eukaryota > Metazoa > Cnidaria > Anthozoa > Antipatharia > Myriopathidae > Plumapathes > Plumapathes pennacea. The sequence goes on along the minus strand of OZ038463.1, from coordinate 22,444,069 downwards.
GTGAGGAAAATGGAAATGGATTTCCTAAGTCGTAGGAAAACGGAAAACCAAAATGGAAGTGCGACTTCCGTTTTCCGATGGCGTGGGAAAGCCTAAAACGGGAAACAGTTTAAATTCCGTTTTCCTGTGTAGTAGGAAAACCGTTGGCACTTGGGTACAAGCATTTGGGAGTACTCCCATTTATAAGCCATATAGGTATGTGTGGCCCCGAAGGGTGTCGTTTTCAAGCATTTTTAGTCTGAAATAGGGTATCAATTTTGCCTTTTTGGTCTGAAATAGGGTATCGATTTTGTCTTTTTGGTCTGGGATAGGTATGATTTTAACAGTAATATGTCGCCACGGACAAATTGCACGGCAAATAGAAGGAAAAAGACAGATTCTCCAAACGTCTTAAGCAGATGTTTGACGGGGGGGGGGGGGCACTCATCATAGATTTGGGTGGGGGTGTACCGCCCGGTCCTGAGAACCCTTACCCTATTTCAGACCAAAATACTTAATTTTCTATACCCTATTTCAGACCTTTTTCTTTTAGAGATTTTTCGTTCTTTCGCAGCGATTTCCGCCCTGTGTTTTTGAACTTGGGAGGGTTATGTGGCGCGATTGAATTATTGCTCGTGGGGCGTAGGCGCCCGACAAGCTTAGGATTGGAGACCGTGTCTTTATCTTCGTCATATTTTTTTCTGGGTTACGAATCAGCACACGGTGATTGGTTCACATTGCCACGTGATATGCAATGACATAAGGTGACTTCGCGAACAACTTGAGATGTGGGCGCGGCGATTGAATTGTACCTTAATAAAATCCCATCCAAACTCAACACCGTTTGGCTCTGTGGAACATGCACGGGTAATCTGGATTTCAGGGAACGATTTTTGGCTGGCGTTCATAAGTTCATCGTCATAAGCGTAAACAAATGTTTGATGGATTCGATTATATTTAATGGACATCGCTATGGGATTGCAAACTGAATGTTTATTATTTATACAGGAAAAATTCTAACAACCATAGTTGATTTACATAGAAGCCGTGTTAAAAAATATACTACATGGAAGTTTAAATTTAATGATAAAATCCCTCCCACCCTTTAGGCATCCAAAAGGTTGATGGCCTTAAGTTTGCTTCTAAATGATTCTAGGGATGTGGCCTTGTGTAAGCCAATAGGAAGCTTGTTCCACGTTGTGACACCATTGTAACTAAAGCTTTTTTTCATAAATTCTGTGTTTGGGCGTGGCAAATATACCTTAGTGGATGAGCCTCTAAGATTATACGAATTGGTTTCTGCTACAGTTTTAAACAGAGCGGTAAGACAACTTGGTGTACTAGAGTTCCTTACTTTGTACATCATGACAGCCTTTTGTTTTGCTCTTCTTTCATTAAGCATTTCCCAGCCCAGCTGGTCCAGCAAAGATTTAGAGCGTGTATTTTAGTCGGCACGAAGAATGAGTCTTGCGGCTCTGTTCTGTAACTTTTGCAACTTTTCACTAGCTGTTACCCCTTTTGGTGAATAGCGGTGGATAATTACCGAGCCGTTTCGGCGAGGTAAATATCCACCGCTATTCACCGACACTGAGGAGAATCATTGTTTTAGTATATACCACACAAGTTTAATAGCCAACTCCCAAATAGCTACTTTATTTCCGACAAAAGTGGGCAAAAATTGGGTTCGCGCGCCATTTTGTTTTACTGGAAACCACCGGGAGGTGAATAGTACTTGATATTCCGAGATTGAGGATCAGAACGCGCGAAAAGCACTATTCACTTGTGTGGTATATACTAATTAACAATTATTCGCCGAAGTGGAGGTGCATAATTATATTCAGTAGCTAAGTTGCTGTCCAGCATAAGCAATGTTCTCCCAAATACATTTATGCGAGATTACACCAAAATCAGCACAGCAATCGCTATCTTTATTGATATCCTAGTTACACAATTTATACTGTTGACAAGCCGTTCGAAGTATGGCTAGATTTGAGCGCCGCAGAAGCTAGCGAGGTAAGGTCCGTGTACTTTGAAGTAAACCCGTCAGTTTCTGCTTTGATATGATTTTGGGACACTTTTAACCTGTTTTGTGGGTCAGATACTAAACAAATTAAATTAGCCGTTGAAGGTCATTAAATATGCGCGCCGTATTGTTTTAAATAGATGCATGCGCAACTAATGACCGAGCCCCATTAAATGACTGTACGAGTCAATAAAACTTTTCACATTAGAGCCTGTCTTCAAACAGAGGAAAAAGGCAAGTCTGAAATGGCCCAATAACCCTTTCACCCCCCAAGAGTGGTCAACTTTAATTTCTTCTTTCAGTCTGTATACACATATATAGCATGGAGAACTTGGAATTTGATCACAAGTAAAAGCTGATTGAGATATCATTTTCCATTTCATCACTCGTACACTTTCTTACTTTACGGTTGAGAGAATTTGTATTCTGAGCTTGGAAGTGCAAGGATTAAATAATTCCACAGGAAAACTCTTTCGAGTCTGAGTGTGCTGTATTACTACGCCAGAGACTGTCCGTGGTTCACATGACCCCCTGGAAGAAAACACAAGGCGAAAACAAAATTAGACAGCGAAACCCGACTTTTCAGTCATAACTGACATGTACAGGTAAAATTTATATGGTGCAAGTCTAATGTCTGATAAAGAACGCAAAACCAAAAGAACCTTTGTCTTGCATGCCGACCTTTAACTCGACATTTCACAAATGTATGGTTACCAACTTTATCGTGCAACTGATGTGAGAAAGTGGAAAACAATCGTTGAACTATATTAAGTTATGCATTAATTACGTTGAATACACGTTGAAATAATATTCAATTTCGATAGCAGTCTTTTTCGTGGTGGATCCCACGTGTGGAACCAGTTTCACTCGTGTTACAACAGTCCAGCAATCCGTGTTGAGATTCTACTCCGTCAAAACTACGAATCTTCGATTAATAAGCGAAAATGCAAGTTGTTACATAAAAAACAACAACACTTGTATGTGCTGGTAAAGTCTTGGGCCCTGTTGGATGACTGCAGTTAAAAACCTAAAACGGTTTCCTTAGTCAACATTGTAAGATTAAATTCGTGTACTGTGATCAAACTATCTGTAAACTATATGATTCGGGTCTCTGGGACACAATTTTGTGCCAGATTTCGTAGCGATCAACTTTAATTATCTCCTTGAGGCAACTCACCAGAAATATGTAGAAAGGAGAGAATTAAGTTGGCTATCGATAGCTTACTCAGATGAAAGTTGATCATACTAACCAATTTTCATTGCATCATTCATACATAGTTTATAAAAGGTTTGGGAAAATCTATACACTGAGCTTGGAAGTGAACTTACTGCTGTTGTTGTTGCCGCTGCTGTTATTGTGACTGGTCAGTTGCATTTGAGAAACAGACACGGTATTCTTTTTCTTGTAGTAGCAGAAGTACACCAAAACGACAATTAGGATTATGAGTAACACCACGCCGCAGACAATCCCAATGATCGCACTCTTTCTCAATCCACGCGACCCATTAACTTTGGTTGGTGCCTTGGTTGGCTCGGGTTCTGCAGAAGTCGATGGTGGTGTTGATGTCGTTGGGATTATGTTGATAGCAACGAAGTAGGTTTTATCAGCAAGTATTTTTGTGCCATTTACAGTAATGGAGAAATTTGCACTCTTAACGAGAGTTTCCAATTTGTTCAGTGCCGTTTGCATGCTTGAGCTTGACATGCTGTCACTTACAATAGTAACAGAGACGATGATGCTTCCATTACGAGCACTTCCGTTAAATCGTGCATTGATAAAGCCACTGTCTGAAGTGTTTATTGTTTTAATAACTCCGGCGACATATTCTGCAGAAGTGTTCGGATCATATATTTTGTTGAATTTTGTTTCCACTTTGGCTTTTGCCCTTGCACTGATTGGTTCTGGCGTGGCTGATACGGGTATCAGGACCACTGTAGGCGATGCAACCACTGCCGAACTGGGAGGAGCCATTACGGGGGATGGAGGGGACGCACTTGCTGGCGCTGGCGTGGCTGACGCGGATTGCGAAGCCGCTTTGAAGGATGCCGCCACCGACGCACTGGTAGAAACAGTTGCACTTGCTGCAGCCACCGTCAAACTGGCAGCAACCTCACTGGCAAGAACAGCTGCAGTCGTAGCAGCCACCGCCACACTGACGGGAGCCGCTACAGGAGTTGCACTAGTAGCCATCTCACTGGCAGGAACAGCTATAGTTATTGCTGCAGCCGTCGTCGCACTTGCAGGAACCACTACAGCAGTTGCAGTCGCCACCTCACTGACAGGAACAGCCGCAGTTGTTGCTGCAGCCATCGTCGCACTTGCAGGAACCACTACAGCTGTTGCTGTTGCAGTCGCCACTTCACTGGCAAGAGCAGCCGCATTTGTTGCAGAGACCGTCATACTGGCAGCAACCACTGCAGCAGTTGCAGTCGCCACATCGCTGGCAAGAACAGCTGCATTTGCTGTAGAGTCTGTCACACTGGCAGCAACCACTACAGCGGATGCAGTTGCTACCTCACTGGCGGGAACCGCTGCAGTTGTTGCTGCAGCCACCGTCACACTGACGGGAGCCATTGCAGCAGTTGCGGTCGCTACCTCACTGGCAGGAGCAGCTGCAGTTGCAGCCACCTCACTGGCTGGAACAGTGGCTGTTACAACTACCTGTGAATTCATATTAAAGCCGGTTAGATAGCACTAGGATATAGACGCAGTAATTTGAACTTTTGTATCTTGTTTGCTTAAAAACACTTTATACAGTGGAATCCCGCTTTCCGGCCACCCGTTATTACGGCCTTATTTTTTATCTCGTGGAATAAACGCTCAGTCATTTTCTGGTCTGAACACCTTCTTAATACTGCCACTCCGTTAATACGACCAAATTTTTAGATCCCGATGGTGGTCGTATTAACGAGTTTCCACTGTACATAGTGGAGCGGCTGGGTTTACTGAAGTACTGGCCAGAGACGCGACAGTGGTGTTGCAGAAGCGGCTGTAATATAGTCTGTGAATCATCGGTATAAATATCTGATATCAGTCATTCTATTATCTTGTACGTTATTGCACATAGAGAAGTCAAACTTTAAGAAAAGCAGATTTACTATTTGTTTCTTAATTTATTAAACGTGTTTCAACAATTTTAACGATGAGTGCCTTGAGGACTGGATACAGCGTAAAAGCAAAATGTTGAAGAAGATATGTTGTGGTCTCTGCACCAGTTCCACGCACTTGAGGAGCCCGATGGACTGGGGCGACCACACCTGGGTGGCGGATAAATTACGGGGTGCGGCGTGTAGCTATACTTTAAATGTCTATAGACGACCTACGAGCAAACCCCAACACTCTGTTGAGCTTAGAACATTGTTCAAGGACCTGCCTGGACCACGAAAGGTCGTTTGAAATCCAAACGCTGAGGTCTTTTTCTGAGACGCAGGTTTTCAGGCGGGTTTCGTTTGATGTGTAGTGCACGGAATTTTTCTTGCGTGTTATGCGCTGGCACTTACACTTAGAGGGTTGAATAAGAGCCCCGTGGGTTCAGCCCAACCAACGACGATATGGACTGCCATGTACCGAAAAACTCATTACATATACCATGGAGTCGTCCCCGGCACGGTTGTCGAAGTAGTTTTTGCTGTACCATTCTTTCGAAGTTGTTCTCGTCTTCTTAAGCATTCAAAGTTTGTTTGGCCATCGACTAATTGAGTGCCGCTGCTACTGAGTGCAAGGATAGATACTCTAATTACTGATAACTGCCCAAGTGATCAACTGACAAACAGCATCTTTTTTGCTAAACGAAAGTTTGATTAACTTAAATGAGGCCGTCACATCCACATATTGATCCGCGAGGACTGCTTTGTGTAGCCGAAGAAACATCGAAGCTTGAAAGTTGGAAAAATTAAAGAAACGTCAATTATTGTCAAACTAGCGGGACCCCCGTAAAATACGGTGATCGGATTTCCTTTTTTTTTCCCTTTTCCTTTTTTTCTTTCTTTCTTTTTTTCCTTTTTTGAGTCCATTTTAAGCATCTCGAATGCAATTTACAGTGTCAGAGTAAAAACTTATCTGTAGTGCGTGTACCACTCAAACGTACCAATCGACAAATCGCACTAGATAGATCGACATCAAAATCTCCCCGTTTTTCGAACATGCAGCAGCATCAGCCCGACATCCAGTCACCTGACAGCACAAATTTTCTTTTTTAAGCTCATTTCCGATTTCTAAAAGAACTCTGGTTGGCATACGAGGCCAATATATATTTTTTCCCTTTCTTTCTTTCCTTTTTCCGTTTTGAAGTTCATTTCGAGCATCTCGAAGGCAGTTTCCAGTCTTAAAGTACAAACTTCTCTTTGGTGCGTGTACCACTCGACCGTACCACTCAACGAATTGCGGATTGATCGACATAAAAATCTAGTCCCCGTTTTTCGAACATGCGGATCTCGTATCTTCGAAGAGTAACCGCTTACTAATGTCTCCACAAAAATACATAAACAATTTAATGAGACTGAAGCTTGTTTTGTTATGCAAAATCGGAGTTCTGCAAATATACAATTCTTTATGAAAACCTGCACGGAAAAACGTTTAAAATATCCTTGGAAATTCCCGATTAATACAGTCTGAGTCATGAAGCCGCTTGTTGGGATAAAGTAATTAATTATCGTTTTGGAACCTCTAATGTATTTGTAATATATAAATTGCAGTAGACTGCAAAGTGTAAATGCAGGTGAAATGATCAAACCGTGGTTTCCGTGTTTGCGGAAATTATAATGTTTGTGTTTGCGCAAGAGCCTTCCTATTGTGTGGCAACTCTATTGTGTTATGAGCGTGAAAAGACCAATTTACAAACACTTGTTTTCCCGTCCTTTTCGTTTTTGTATTTTTGTGTTTTGTACTTTCTAGGGAGTTCAGCACCAAGCAAATCTTGTTGGCAAAAGCTACGTCTTAATATTTGGCGAATAGGAAACAGACATACAGAAGCTTGTTTTGAGGTGTAATAGCAATGGCACGACCAGATTAAGAACTTCTGCTGATTTGGAAGTCAGCGTTGCGAGATCAGATGCAAATCAAATTGACTATGACGCACTGAAATCAATAAGCACTAGCTCAACTACTTCAAAATGCAAATAAGAATGGTTTCAAAGCCGAATTTCATCTTAGCTTTTATGGCTACTTTTATATATTGATCCCATCAAAAAGTGTTTTCACGTCGTTCGCATCTTAGAGAATCGTTGAAAAGATGAGTCGACCAGCTGACAGTCACATTTCTTACCAACCATTAATATATGTGAACAAAAACAAGTCCCCTGCACCGCTACAGTTATGGGACTATTTTTATTGAAGTTTACCCTAACACGCTTCGAAATACTCTTCGCTTAGATTAGTCAATAAAAAGTATATTGCAGTGTTTTGCCTGCCGATCTTTATGCCGGGCTTCCAAGCAAAATCGGTTAACAGCCTGTAGCTGTATGTGCAATTTGGAAATTCCACCTGCCAGGGCTTAAGACCGTTTTTATGTTTTCAGCATTGGTTTGCCGTAATATAAGTTGACGTTAGTAACGACTATGAAACCGTCTTGATAACAAACTCGCTCAACTCTAATCAGCCGGGTATTTCCACACTGATGCAAGTCTCAGACTTAGTTGTTTTACGCAATCTTGTGTTTCTTCGCTCAATGTATAGGCTAAGCGCAGAGATTCGCAAGAAAAAAACCTATTCCGTGAGTAAAAGTATTGGCAACACCAGGTTGGCAAACAAAAAAATCGATAACAAATACAAACAAGACAGTATAGTTAACAAACATCTCATTGCGCACTTAAGTTAAATGAGCAAGCAAACAGGTATGGCAAATAGTATATTTGGGTTTATATTTGCCAATTTTACTTTCCCCCACGGGCACAGTAAAATGTAGTTAATGGAACCCGAGCCAGCATGACACGGGTCAAGTTTGCGTGCGTGTCCAAAGGTCGTTCCTTATCGCTATTCCTTTATCCTATTCTTGTCTGGCTTTCTGCCTTACATTGGTCAGTAGCTTAGATAGCAATCTGTGTGAAGCATTCATGTCGCTTCAATCGTGCACGTGTTGTCTAGGTCTACTTTAGTACAGCCAAAAGCATTGGTTAGTTCAAGCTACCCATTGAGCACCTGTCTAAATATAAGAGCCAGTAATCATGTTATAGTTCATATTGTGCAAGCCTTGCTGCTGAATAGATTATTGCAGTACAAACTTTTTTTTTTAAAACATTTTCGAGTCTGTGGACAATGCCCCGCGTTTCCAAGCGTACGGCTCCTTCTTCGGCTCGATCCAAAGAAGACTCGCTGGCTCGTCTATCCACCGAGGTCCTACGTCTCCGCCTGCAGGTGAAAAACCTTCCTCTGCAAGGTAATCGCCAGCAAATGTTGGCACGCCTTCGAGGGGCTGTGGCGCCAGGAAAGAACAGCCAAACTACCTCTCGCAAGCGGGTCAAACGTTTACGCCCTGCCACACGCCCACAATGGCAAGAGGTGCCTGCTACCGTGCCCCCGGACGACGAGCAGGCCAGTTCCGACGAGTCCGATACCGAATCGGAGTCAGAAGCCCAAGTGGGAACTCCAGCGTCCTTTACCCCTGCACAGATCGCCATGATCCAGGACACTGTGCAAGCCAGTCTGGCCGCATGGCAGCAATCCCAGCCTTCGCAGCATTCTCAGCCGCAGCCTGTCCCCCCGCAACCATTAACTATATCACCTCACAGTCCGTACCAGTTGCCGACAGGTCCAGCCGAGATTCCGCCCGTGCATTCTGGTACAGCACCTATTGGTTTGGACAGGCCCCTGGACGAAGCTCTCCAGGAGAAAATCTTTCGGGCCCCTACCATAAGCAAGAAGATTGCCCGTCCGACGAGCGCCGTCAGCCCCGCAGCATTGCCCGGCAAAAATTGGTCTGCTACGACTACAACAAGTCATCTGGCTGTTCAAGGAGTGCCTGCATCTACAGCCACGCCTGTCAACGCTGTTCAGCCACCGGTCACCCAGCCTTCCAGTGCCGTTCCAAAGACGGACACCGCCCTGGCAACAAAGGCTCACCTTCAAGTCGAACGGCTCCGGAAACAAGATAAGCATTTGCAAATCTCTACCCCAATTAATGTTGTTAGGTTAGAAAATGAACTGAAGTCTCACCCGGACAAAGTTTTTGTTAAAAGTTTAATTGATTCTCTTCGTTTTGGCGCTCGTATAGGCTTTAGTGGCATTCAGCAATCTTGGGTCTTCCCGAATCTAATTTCGTCCTCTGAGCATCCAGAGGTCGTTAGCAAAAATCTTTCTAAAGAGATTAACCTAGGTCGCATGGCGGGGCCCTTTTTAGAACCCCCGCTGCCTAATTTACAATGCCTCCGGTAGGCGTAGTTCCTAATAAACACTCCGCAGAGTGGCGTACCATCTATCATTTATCTTATCCTGAAGGTGATAGCATTAACGACGGCATCCCGAAAGATTCCTACTCTCTTCAATACGTTAGGGTGGATGACGCAATCCGTATAGTTCAGGGCCTCGGTCCTGGTGCTTTCATGGCTAAAACCGATCTCAAATCTGCATTTCGTTTAATTCCCATCCACCCTGATGACTGGCATCTCCTTGGAGTCCATTGGAATTCCCGTTATTACGTAGATATGTATTTGCCTTTTGGCTTGCGTAGCGCTCCTTACATTTTCAACCAGCTTTCGGATGCGCTCGAGTGGGCCCTCAAGCATAATTACGGTCTGAAGCACGTGATTCACATCCTTGATGATTTCTTCATAGCCGAGTCATCCAAGGTAGCCTGCCTCACGAGTTTTTGCAGGTTACTTAAGTTTTTTATTTCCGTTGGTGCGCCTGTGGTTGCCTCTAAAACTATAGGCCCAAGTACAGTTTTGGAATTCATGGGTATCGAACTTGATTCCCTCACAATGGAAGCCCGCCTCCCGGCAGACAAGCTGGAGCGTTTGAGGGTAACGCTTAATTCTTTCTCCTCACGCCGCTCGGCGCGGCTCGTGCAGTTACAATCCCTCATCGGAACTCTCCAGTTTGCTTGCAGGGTGGTTATTCCCGGTCGTACATTTTTGCAGCGCATCATTAACCTCACTAAGGGCGTCAAAAATCGCTTTCATCACGTTCGTCTGAACGCCGAGTTCTTTCGTGACATAGAAATGTGGAATTACTTTGTCTCTAATTGGAATGGTAAATCCTTCTTCTTGGAAGATCAGGTTTCCGCTAGCCCAGACATGCAGCTTTTTACCGACGCGTCTGGGACAATAGGTTTCGGAGGCTATTTTGCCGGCCAGTGGTTCCAGGGCAGTTGGCCCCCACATCTCGCCATCAGCAAAGCGACCGGTATTAGTATCGAATGGCAGGAGCTCTTTCCTATTGTGGTTGCATGCGTTATCTGGAAGACCGAATTTACCGGGAAGCGCCTTCAATTCTGGTGTGACAACGAGTCGGTCGTGCAAATCGTTAACTCCGGTCACTCCAAGAGCCCTCGGATCATGTCTCTAGTGCGGTACTTGATCCTCACTGCGATGCAATCTAATTTTGTAGTTCGTTGTAAGCACATAAGCGGCAAATCAAACGGGATAGCTGACGCCATCTCTCGTTTTCAGGGCGACCGCTTCAGACAATTGGCGCCGGACGCAAGCAAAACCCCTTGCACCATCCCGCCTTTGCTCATGACCCTTTGACGGATGAAGTGCAGCAGTACGCTTCGTGGAGCTTAGCCCTGAACACCAAGCGCACATACCAGTCAGGCGAAAAACATTACATTGATTTCTGCTTGATGAATAGGCTATACAATCACGCCAGGGAAATCATGCCAGCCTCGGAGGGGACGTTAATCTATTTCGCCTCATTTTTAGCCTGCACGGTAAAACATGCGACAATTCGTAATTATTTGGCGGCCGTGCGGAATATGCATATCGTTAACGGTCACCACGATCCCCTGCGCGGGAAGCTAGTTTTACAAAAGGTGCTGAGAGGTATACTTCGTTGCCAAGGGGACACACGTGCATTCGCCTCAGCTTTTGTTGGCCATAAAGCCCCTGCTGCGCAGCTGGCTATCCGAACACGACTTTCTAATGATATTGGGCAGCTTTCACCTTAGCTTACTTCGGTTTTTTGCGCTGCAGTGAGTTCACTTGTCCCTCGGTTCGTCACTTTAGTCCTCAGTTTCATCTCGCTCGGGATGACATCGGCTTTCACCCCAGTTTTGATCACCCGAGCTACATGAGAGTGGTAATTAAGGCTTCCAAAACGGATACTTTCCGTCAGGGTTCCGTCCTAACATTAGCAAGCTCGTCACGCGAATTGTGCGCTGTGCAGGCCATGCGTACTTACATTGGCGCAACACGACCTACTGGTCCGCTCTTATTCTTTCGTTCTGGTAAATTTCTTACTCGGTCTTCCGTCGCCAATCTCCTTAGAGATGCCGCGCGAGCAACAGGTCTGCCATATAAGAGCCTCAAGGGGCATAGTTTTAGGATTGGCGCGGCGTGCGCAGCCGCTGCTGCGGGTTTACCGGATTGGTTGATTAAGGTTTTAGGACGGTGGTCTTCTGACTGCTATCAGGTATATATAAGAACACCACAGAATGTCCTTCTTTCAGTTGCACCGCAAATGGCTTGTGTAGGTTCAGCGGCACTTCCCGCCTCTTAGGATTGATATATTTTTGTTTCGCTTGGGGGGATGCATGTCTGCATCTGTGGCGGTTTAGTCTGTCTGGCGACTTTCCCAAGCGTATTTGGCTGGTTAGCATGCTGCTAATGTCACAGCTATGTCTTTGCGTTTGACCTGCCAATACCCTTGTCCGATCCAGCACGCGGAGTGCTGGGGAGATGAGTGAGGCTTTAAAAGGTCATGTTGTTATTGCTGCTAAGTTTTGCACAAATGGGAGTTGTCACGCCGGGCTTCGCCGCTATCTGTTGGGCTCATTCCCCCAATTATGTGCCACAAATGCGTGTACCGTTTCGTTGCTTAAATACAAGGGGTTAGGTAGAAGCTGCGAGGAGCAACATTAATGCCAATTTTACTTTCCCCCACGGGCACAGTAAAATGTAGTTAATGGAACCTGAGCCAGCATGACACGGGTCAAGTTTGCGTGCGTGTCCAAAGGTCGTTCCTTATCGCTATTCCTTTATCCTATTCTTGTCTGGCTTTCGTGCCTTACATTGGTCAGTAGCTTAGATAGCAATCTGTGTGAAGCATTCATGTCGCTTCAATCGTGCACGTGTTGTCTAGGTCTACTTTAGTACAGCCACAAGCATTGGCTAGTTCAAGCTACCCATTGAGCACCTGTCTAAATATAAAAGCCAGTAATCATGTTATAGTTCATATTGTGCAAGCCTTGCTGCTGAATAGATTATTGCAGTACAAACTTTTTCCCTCCCACCCTCCCAAGTCATTGGGTTGTTGTTGGATTTAGTGGATTGTAATTAGAGTTGTTATCATTCTAATAAAATGGGGATTCCCCTTCAGTTGGCGGTTTAGTCTGTCTGGCGACTTTCCCAAGCGTATTTGGCTGGTTAGCATGCTGCTAATGTCACAGCTATGTCTTTGCGTTCGACCTGCCAATACCCTTGTCCAATCCAGCACGCGGAGTGCTGGGGAGATGAGTGAGGCTTTAAAAGGTCATGTTGTTATTGCTGCTAAGTTTTGCACAAATGGGAGTCGTCACGCCGGGCTTCGCCGCTATCTGTTGGGCTCATTCCCCCAATTATGTGCCACATATGCGTGTACCGTTTCGTTGCTTAAATACAAGGGGTTAGGTAGAAGCTGCGAGGAGCAACATTAAAAGGGTATATTACTCACTGTAGTTGATTTTACCTGTCTTTCACACTTGAACTGAATTGGAAATTGGAAATTGTTATTGCTTGTGACGACACAAGCTTTAAAATGGAGCGATTATTTAATTTTTTTTTAATTTTTCTGGCTTACAAATCTGCATGCGGTGATTGGTTCATATTATCATGTGATTTGTGATGACCTTGTGATCAAGTGACTTGGCGGGTGAGCAGTTTTGCCATTTTGAAGACAGCGAGTTGCTTGCCTTAGTTGGCTCTGTGGATTATTTTATGGACCGCTCATCTTACTTACAAACGCATACGCCGACTGCGGTAGACCCACACTAAATTTCATTGAGCGGTTTTGGCTTGGGTCGGTCCGTTCAGCCTCAAAAGCCATATTGAAAGCCATGAAAGCAAATGCAATGAACTTATCAATGAACTGCATAACTATGCACAACTGTACAGAAATGTACGAAGAATCTGATATCCAGAACCTTGAGAACTTGAAGAACAAGCTGAACGAAGGCGCTCGAGATACAAAGACAAGAACCTGTGTAAAGACGGCGATTCTTGACAAGCGCTTGATAGCGGATTATATGGAACTGTTTTGTATGAGGGTGAACTTGAAGGTACTTTGTATTCTTTTACTTTGTAGTATTCTTGATGATAAAAGTAAAGCGTCAGAAAATCTGACTTTTGTTTGGGATCAAAATTTCACTCTGCTGTGCATTTATGTTGTTGTTGCGACATTTTGGCTCGGTGCCATGAAGGTCAAACAATCAGTGGACAGATGGCGTTATTATTTGAAAATTGGGAAATGGCTGAGGAAAAAGTGACCGTTGGTAGATCTCGCTTCGCTCAGTTTTATTGTATTCCCACAAATGTTTATGTGAAAGAAAACCGAAGTCCTCTAAGACGAAGTTGAGCCCGTACCCTTGAATAACTTTTCACGCATTTTGAACAAGAGTAGAAAAAGCAGGCGACTAATACGAGAATACATTTCAAAGAATGTCCCAAAGTCGTCAAAAGTCCATGATTATACCCAAGCTTACGTACTTTACAATGCTAATGCGTTCCGTGAACGTGCATGTAAACAACATGGAAACAATAAAAAGCCACAGATGGAAATGGAAAGAGAAAATTAGGATTAATAAACCATTGCTGCGAGAAAACTAGAAGCCCAAAAAGAAGATTGCCAAAAGTAACCGAGGTGCTAAGATACGTTTGTATTTTGAAATGTGTTAAAAAACAGACATTGCAAGATCAGACGTATTCAGAGATCAGAATCACAGAACCAAGTACAATGCGTTTTCTCTGTCAAGGGATATAGAAAAAAATTCCGGTCCTTCAGTTGTTGATCCAAACAAAACAATCATCGGTTGGCTTTCTGGATGCATGGAAGCCATACTTTAAGAGCGATTGGCTTGCATTGTTTTTAAGCATCGGAAGACTTGAAAATAGCCGTACACAAATGCTTGATGTGTTACCAGCGGGACCCCCGTAAAGTACGAAGGGTTGTGTTTTGCAAATGCTCGATTATAGATACCGCTTCAACCAATGTATCTGTGTTCTGAGCAATATTTGTGTGAAAGAACGTCGAATAAGTAGTAGAAGACGTGTCGAAACTTGATAGAACTTGAACTTTTCCCTGCGGGCAGAGCGTCTCCCTTTGTTGGAAACTCTGCGGCTTTGTGTAACGCGCGGCGTATACGAACAGTCGGCGTTTAACTTCGTTTTGCGTGCAGTAAAGGTTCTTTGTTTATTGTCTGAGGATACTGAATTACTAATAGGTTTGAGGCAAATATCACGCGAGATTAAGATACAAGATCTGTCAATGAAATGTCACGAGCATAATATCATAGAACGGGGAATCCCGAATCATCAGCTACTTAGCTTTCCCTCACGCCGCTTTAACAAAAGCAGGAAAGACCGGCAGGCAATTACATCGAGAATATTTGTCACTGAATACCTCGAAGTCTTCAAAAGCTCAAGGTTGATATCCGACTATCCGAGCCGTAATGTTCGCTCCACAAGCCCGTGATGCACGCCTTTGTTGTTATGGTATTCAAACGTCTGCAGCTTCCGATAGAGATTAATTTCGTATCGACCCAGAATTTTGCGTTAAAGCTTAATGCATAGCAATCTTGAACATATTAGTGATCAGACTTGTACATGTAGGATGCGTAACGTCTGAGATGGCTTTTTCATACGAAGTAATTTCATCATGGGAAGTGTCATGTTTTAATGTGCTACAGAGATAAGTCTAAAAGCTTTCAATTACAGCTACTTGAACATGATGCACACGCTGGGAAGATGAGATAAGGCTATTACGCTGTCTTACAGCTACTTAAGATGTCGGGTATTCCCCAGTCAATCCCATTACAAAATGAAAACACAGTTCCTCCACAAAACATGTCAGCTTGAAAATTCACTCAACAAGGTTGCCAGGTTGTATAGCAAGCGTCACACAAGTACTGTCACGTGCATCGGAAAGCAAGTTCAAAATGCTCCTGGCAAAAACGATCACTCAAGGCAAAAGCAAATCACTCATTGAAAATATTATTCCGTATGAAACATCATACCCGGCATGAGTCGGGAGCTATGAAAACTGGGTTGTTGCAAACGAAGAATATTCCTACGGGCCTTCGATAATTGTTTTCTCTCAATTATTATAATACACTTTTTCGTGAATATCTGTTTGACCAAAATTAGAAGAAAAGAGGGTAAGAAAAATAAAGGGAGCTCTTGGATCCGTCATGTGCAAAAACTGACTCGGCTATAATATCTTTTGCATGTAAACGCACAACAAAAGTTCCTCTCCCGGGACCCCGCGTGTCTCTATTCATTATACTAATGACGTCACAAGCGCACTGGCCACGGTCCTGTCTTGTTAAGAATCAATTGGAATCCTGTGTTGCAATTTGTTCATCTTCTCTGAACCGGTTTGCTATGTGGAGATTCATTTCTCGACTTTTTCGTGGTTCTAACAGCTGTGTGTACAGTCTCACTCAACCTTCACTGTGCTGATTTCAAATCACATCGATTGGCGGCCAGCCTGCAAACGGTCAGGGTGGGGGTCGGGGGATTGTTTTGCGGCCTCTGAAATGTCCTCGAAGGTTGTGACCAGAGGCATCAGTTGGGGTTGTCAGATGAAAAATCGCTCAAATCCACCCGGAACTGACGCAATGAATAAAAGAATACGTCAAAGAGCAAGTTGAGCGAAGTAGAATTATGTTTTTACAAATTGCTATTCTGACATCCAACCGAGTTGGGTGCCTGTGGTGTTACCGAGTTAATGTTTTACCATGCTGATCTTGTGATTTTGGCGTGACGCTGGTCGTTTCACCATCCTGTCGTAGCCATGTTGTTTCTAGCAGTCCTCCTGTGCTTCTCGCTTGCCACGGGATGTAATGGAACATTGTTGCCAATCTCCGTAAATCCTGAAAACCAGAGGTTTGTGGACGTAATGGGTCGCGAGATGTTTTTCCATGGAACGAATGTGGTGGTGAAGGAATTCCCTTGGCACCTGAAGACAGAGGACTTTGACGTGGGCACGTTTTCTATTGAAGACATGAAACTGTTGAAGTCACTCGGGCTAAACGTGCTACGGCTTGGGTTCATGTGGCCAGGCTTAGAACCGACAAGGGGAACCTACAACAACACCTACTTGCAAGTCATGCAGAAGATTGTCAACATCTCGGCAGAATATGGCATTTACATTCTACTGGACATGCACCAGGACGTGATGTTGCGCAAGTTTTGCGTGGAGGGATTCCCGTCTTGGGCTGCAAATCCGAAAAACTTTCCCGAACCTTTGCACGAGCCGTTTAAGTTAGACCCCAAGACCGGGCTTCCGAGTGACGAGGACTGCGCTAAATTTAGCTGGAGCACGTATTACTTTTCCGAAGCCGCTAGTGTCACTTTTCAGATTCTTTACAACAATACGGATGGTCTTTTAGATAGCTGGGCTGCATTCTGGGCAAAAGCTGCCGAAGCCTTTAAGGACGCCGACAGTGTGATCGGGTATGAACTGATCAACGAACCTTGGGCGGGAGATATTTATGCAGATCCACTTCTGATGGTGCCAAAAGTGGCTGATAGGATGAACTTAAGCCCCGCGTACGAGGTAGTTAGCAAGGCTATCAGAGAGAAGGATTCAAGGCATTGCATATTCTTCGAGCCCGTTACTTGGGATGATTTTGGCGTGGGTTCGAGTCAGTACCAGGCGGAGACTCGTACAGGAACAGAAGTGTATTGAGTTATCATTACTACAAACTGCCGTCCTTATCACGAGGTATAAACTTCGAAGCGAGACGATTAGACCTGGAGCGCCTGAAGTGCGGTGGGATGCTCACAGAGTTCCTCACGACCGGAGACGAAATAGAATACATGGAGAAAACGATGGCAGCAGCCGACCGACACCTCGTTTCTTGGATCGGTTGGGATTACAAACCCTACCATCCAAAAAAACGCCTGAGTAAGCAATACAAATGCTGCTATCTCTGGAACGAGCAAGGTTTGGATGCAACGTACGTCCAGAATACAAGTCGCACTTATCCCCAGGCGGTCGCAGGGCGCACGATGAGATTCAGCTATGACCCCTCCAGTAAAGAGTTCGCCTTGGTGTATGAAACCTCCCAAAGTTGCATATCTAACCAGACGGTGATTTATTTGAACGAGGATATGCACTACCCCGGTGGATATGAAGTGCGACTTGACGCTCCCGTTTCACTTGTGAAGTGGTCCTCTCCAGAGAAAAACCAAGTTGTCGTTGCTCATATCACTTACACCCCTCCAGGAACAAGTATTACCGTCAGCATCAGCAAGAAGCAGTGAGAAACGCTCTCTGGTTCTTTTGAAAATCATTGAAATATCCTTCGATAGATACATCAAATAGACTTGATTCGGTGAACGGAATCTTCGCCCTTTCAGCTCTCAGGCTCTTCATGGTCGTGATTTGTCTTGCATTCTTCAGCTGATTCAATCGAATAAAATATTGTCACACCATATTTGCTGGTGTCACGTTAGTTAGTCTGTTGTATTTTCTGACGTGAAGTTTCCTGCACCGTAAATGCTCCAATGACCCCCCTCTAAGGTCCAATGTAAATGCTCCAATGACCCCCCTACAAGGTCGATTTGTTTTAATTATACCATTTGTCCGACTTGAATGCTTCACTACAGGGTTCGCTACCATCGGAACCACGGGTACTATATCGCTCGGGGGCGGAGGAAGGACCCACATAAAAAGGACGGGGATACTAAATTATGTTATAATAGAAGACATCCGTAAAATTACTTAACTGTAAGCTTGTACATTGATTACAGTCTTTTTCTCGTAGGGTAAAAGATTCCATTTTACGGACATTTGATTCCGAAACAATACCACGTCACATAAAACTGTCAGCGTTTCATGTTGAGCACCCTAAGCGGTACGTTGGTACAACAGCCTGATTAAAACTTTTGAAATTGATTTGTAATAAACAATTATGAACTGAAAATTGAACTTAAAGTACGGGTTAAATTTAATCGAAAAGGAAACGACTTCCGCATTATGTCCGTGAAGGCTATATACTAGTCGAAGCGAACGTGTCTCCATGCATTTTTAATGTTTTGTGTCTTCACCCTCCCACTAGCTAAGGCAAATAATCCATTAGGAACGTGATAGGGAAAAAACTCACAGGTAAACAGTGCAATGACAAAAGAGAGTAATAAAACTGCACCAAAAGCGCCATTCCTTGTTCGTAAACACCCAATGAGACGGCGGCTGTGAAAAAGGCTTCGCGCCATACATTGTTTATTAAAAAGACGAACTGGACAATTCGGGGGTCTGTGTCAGAGAAGATTTTTGTATTTGGTTTTTAGTTAACTATTCTCCATCATTCTAGAAGTTCTTCTCATATTGGCTCTTTTCGTTGATCGTCTATATTACCAAACACACACCAATCCACCTGTCGCGCTCGCTCAACTGGTGATTCGTTAATCGTATTTGCTCTTCATTTGAATTTCAAAATATAAAATTGCTCCGTGTTCAGAACCCTTAATGATGTTGTTTTAGACTGAATTCCTCTTAAATACGTGAAAACCCACAAAGAGGTCGAAGTTTCCAGATATATATGTGACTCAATGTTTTTATGAATTGCCTCGGATCTGCACCGCGAAATTGACCGTTTCAGTTGGTCATTCCACTGCTGTATTTTTCCGTGTGCAAATTAAAGCTGCACGTGAAGAAATATAGGTCTTGTTAAGTACGCTCAAAACCAGCATGAAAATGCTTATTTCTTTCTCTAAGGCTTTGCGGCCATTTATTGCCATACTCTTCCACTCTTCTCGTGTATTTATGCAAATGGTATATACTGATAATAGAATATTTTATCTCAATTCTTTGTCCGTAACTGCGAATAGCACGTCAATTTTTAATAAGAGGGGCTTCATGAAGTCAAAGAAAGTCAGCCAAACATTTTTAAAAACATTCAACTTCAAACAGGTCATTGCACGAAATAACTTTAAATACAAGGTATTACATATAATTATTATATTTTACACCAGTATTTTCTGCTGAATTGATGCTATAAACACAGCTGCTAAAGAACATAGACTATGGAACGGCACTTTGTCTTTGGTCTGAAAGGTTCTCAGTGTTGATCACGTCCCGTCGGGATTGCCCATTAAAGTTACGCTAGCTTGCGCCTGCGCGAACATCTTTGCTTACGAGGAAGGACTCAGTGCTATTTCCTTGCATTCGTCCATAAACCGCCAAGCTCTGCTTTCGTGCTTGTAGTTTGTGAAAAAGCTCCATGTTTAAACGTAATGTATGCATCTCAGAACACAGTAAGGTTTGAGCTTTCAGTGTCCGAAAATGGTACATCTTTCGGTTTTGCGGTACTGACACTAATTTGAAGTTTGAAATTATGCGGTTTTCAAAAGGACTGAGTCCCTTTTTATGTTTCCGCAGTTTGTCTAGGACTTTTAAAATAAAATGCAAACTGCAATTTGGTATATGAAAGGTGTGCACCCACGGATGCATTATAGTTTATAAAGCTATTGATTTTTGACTGAAATTGTATTTTTGCCAAGAAACCTTAGTTACTCTCTTTCGCACCCAATGTTTTTTCCTCCCAGCATCTTTTCTTCCAACGCGATGAAAGTATTTTCATACTCGTACCAAGCTCATACTGAATAAATGGTAACATTTCTATGGGGAGAAAGAACATGCAAGGAACTCTAGTTTGCTGTAGATGGCTGGAGAAACGGTTTTTACATCAGTCAG
The DNA here is from genome assembly GCA_964036295.1 of Plumapathes pennacea. Lineage (NCBI taxonomy): Eukaryota > Metazoa > Cnidaria > Anthozoa > Antipatharia > Myriopathidae > Plumapathes > Plumapathes pennacea. Next base: position 22,424,021 of record OZ038463.1, on the reverse strand, counting down.
GGTGCTAAATTGTTTGCCTTATCGCTGACACCGTGGTCAATATTGAAATTTGCCCAGTCCAGCTACAGCGTCACTGCCAACCGAAAGTTTTTCTTTTTTCTACCTATGGGACTTTTTTTAAGTGGGCAGACGGCGACATGAAAAATATATTTCTCAGTAAAAAAAAAAAAAAAAAAAAAAACAGAGAGAGGGAGACGTTTTGGAAACAAAAAAAATGAGCGTGCGTAATTATGCAGTTTACTGTCAAAATGGGCGTTTCAATTTTTAAAAGCATGTTAAAGTTCTAAAATTATCGAAAAACAGGGAATCATGTGGAAAATTATATTTCTACAACAGAAAGATGTTTTATATTTTTTCAAGGGTCGTTCTCTAGCGGAAATCTTACCAGGGGCCAATTTAAAGTCTGAAAGTATTTGAATTTGCGACAATGTTTTATGTTCGATTGACAGCAACCTAATTTTTTAGCCAGTATTTTTTTTTCCTGTTTGCCGCATCCGGATTGTTCCAGATGACGTTTATCAAAGGCACATAAACAGTCCTTAGTTGGTGCTTTAATTGTTAAACGGTCCGATGTTTGCTTTGAAAAATTGCCATCAATGTTCTGTTTGCACGAGTCGCAAGCCAAGTCTTTATCACCCCGAAGCACATCAAATAGACATCAAAATGAAGATAAAGCCTTCAAGTTTCAGGAACCGTGCGAGTATTTTGACATAACGGCAGAACTTTAGAGAAATAAATGAAAACATACCGGCTCCCAGTCATTTTTCTTATATTTGCGGGAGCGGAAATGGCGACGCGACAGGGGGCGCGGTCAATCGATACAGAGTATTTCTTCACAAATTTTTTGACATGTTGATTTTGACAGCGAGCACATCCGTTGACACAAAGTGAATGACGTGTTCTATTCTTTTGCACATCGCTAAGTTCTCTAAGCTTGTTGTCTTTTCCCTCCCTCTTGTCCTATTATTTCTTGAGCTTACTGACGAATAAAACATTAGGCATTTTATGATTTTGAGCTCAGTATTTTTTACAAATGTTCCGTTTGCTAAGGTATAGAATTACCATACGTCTATTTTGCATATTCAAGTCCCACGCAATTTAGCTGAACGGGTGCAACGCAGGTTTTCTTGAACCTCGAACAGTTTGCCGGTCATCGGTTGTTATGAGTATTTGCGGTCCGGATACTCGAATTCAAGGGGCATTATTCTGGGTTAACGGATGAAGTAACATGGCGTTCTTATCTCTGTTGTTATTCCTCGGATTATCTCACCTTTTGCAAAAGGTTCCTAGCATTTTGCGTCAATTGAGAATTCGCTGTTACAGACAGACGTTTTAGAGTTTTACATTTACACATTTCCTGATTTTTTTTTGTAGGGTCCTTACCTGGTTAAAGCGGAAAACATCATTGTAAACGGTACGTATATGCAGATCTTCGCATTTTGTTCCATGGAAAGGTCTTTTTCTGCTGTCGCCTTAAACTTTATTGTTCAGACGTGCTAACTTGGGTCCAAATGCGTTATAGTTTGCTCGTAAAAATTGTCACTAATTGCTTTGCTGCGGATGTTCCACACAAAGGCCGGGCAAAAGATATGTATGATTTGGAACTGATGTTCAATTCTTCAATGCCAAATTTTTGTATGATGTTTTATAAATGTCAATAAGTGGTTCATAAACGGATTAGTTTGCATCTTCCCGACAGCTAAACTCGCAGCCCAGCTATAGGATGTTGCAAATTTAGGCGAAATAAGCATATCCACAGCCTTTGGTCAGAAACATTGAATTATTATTGACCCATCTGCTGATTTCACGACTTGAAACTAACTCTTTGAGAAAAAAAAATTGGAACTTGAAAATACAGATTAATTTCTGCAGTACCCCGTCATCTCCGTTTTTATTTGTGAAACGAAATGTCTCCTGATAGAACTTTGGCAAGAACATAGCGGCGAAACTTCTGGTAAAACTGACTTCTCTCTCTTAATTGTCGCCCTTGATAATCAACGCGGTGTGCACCAACCTCAACCATAATTTTAAAAGCTACAATTTATCAGCAGCAAATTAGCTCAGAAAAGGAAGAAATCACACAATTGTGACGGAGGAAGCTACATTAAGCCTAGATGGTTAACTATAGATTTCAACACACGTCCGATTTGACTTTATAGTCAAAATACAATCTTGTAGGTAAATTAGAAACCTTATATTCTTCATTGCCGATGTTGACATCTCCTTGCACGGAAATATTAAATAAAAACTGTGCATGCAAATAAGATTGATGCTTGTTTTGTCCCAAAACTGGGCATATGTCTCCGGAAAAGAAACTTTTGTTGTTGAGACTGATTGTAGAGCTCGCAGTATGATTTTGTCTGAAATTTAATATTTTAGTGCTCGAGCAACAGTCAAGAGAAACTCAGTACTTGAAATGGGCAACAGTAGTTCCCCGAAACAATTACACTTCATTTTCGGCTGACAGAAGTTGTTTTAGTCCGTTTGGTCCTTGATTTTTTGAAAGGAAAGAGAGGGAAAGCCTCAAGAATCTCCGCGATCTTGTCAGAACCATTGCAGATTATTCTGAATTGGTTTTGCGCACCACTTGCCACCCTTTTATGATGATCTACTAAATTAAAACCACTTCTTGAATAGCGACGTTATTGCTTTTATTACAATCGTCGGTAAAACGACGCTCAAAACCTCTTTTTTGAAGTTCTGAAAGCAAAACAAAAATCGAAAACAAGTCTCTTTCACTACGTCTAACCAGTTTCGAGCTATATCTAACGTCAAAGTACACATCACGCGATGGATTATGTATATTTTGTAATATTTGTCTTTGATACCACCCGAGCTAAACACAATAGAAAATATGTATTTTGGGTAACGAATCTAGGCTTGTGTAATAAATATGTTTTATCGCATTGCTGAACATCCACACAGCAATATGCTATTTTGTTTTATGTACTGAAAACCTTTATTGAGGAACTTAGTTTATAAGAGGCAGATACAGTTAACATGATCGTGTAGCACTTAAACATAGATACTTTCGCCAAAATCTTCGGCAAAGATGGCAGTTATTAGTGGCTCATGTTGGTCTTGCCTTAACGTTTTAAAGAAGTTATCCGCTCGAGTTGAAAATCATTAAACTAGTAGAATGTCCAGCAGACGACGTCGAAGAACAGGGACAATCTTTAAGTTACTTTGTTGTACGTTTGTGGAACTGATGTACTCTGGTTTGACGGTGACACACCAATACAGAGACTCTTTTCTACTTGGTTAGTTTGAAAAACTGCTAACACGATGGTTTAAATTTGCAACTAATGGTCCTCAAGTTTAACTTATGTGCTGCGCGCCTGAACCAGATTTTATGCACATGACTCTTCATCGTCATACTGTATATTATTTATGTTTCGTTTCGACCAAAAATATGTTTACCAGCTACACAAGCAGTAATTAAACAAAGCTACCGAGTGATCATTTTCCGGTAGCTAACGAAAGTAAAGTGTTTGAATTGCCCTATTAAATCACAGGATATGTATTGAAAATGTTCACCGAAACAGAGGGTATAACTTCTTCAGAGCGTTGAAGCATTTAACTGTGGAAGACCATCTGATACTAACAGACTTGAATTGGTAGATTGGCAAGTACAACATCGAAATGGAGCGGTTCTCGATGCCCATGTATTAAAACCAATTCAAAGCTATGCGCTAGTGCCTTTAAGAAAATACCAAGCACATTCTGGAGTTTGCTTCTTGATCGATGCCCTCGGATGGAAGATTTTCTTTCTGTTCGTCTCTCTCTATTTCCACTTTTCGCTCAACTCAACTGCACACAGAGCGAATGGTAATTACCTCTTGGTCAAGGCCATAACCTTTTTTTGACTTAGTGGTCTTGTCATGTCTTATGCTGCAATAACTTCCCGAAGATATTGGCTTTCCTTATCTGTACTGCCTTAACGGGACACTTTTGATGTCCGTCTCACTTTGAAGCGTTTTTTCTTGAATGTCCTGTTGTCTATCTGTTTTGTTAAAATTTTTATTCAAATTCTCAAATTCTGGTCTCCTTGTGTTATGGATAGGAAGATAGGATGGCGCGGATCGATGGCGAATGCTTGCGTGGGATCAGTGGCTCTCTTTTGGATAGCTAAATATCTTGTGATCAACATATTTCCCAATTTCGCACTTTCTCTTTGAAATCATAGTTTCATGCCTTCACCATTCTTTGTTCAACAAATTCTTTCATCGCAGAACGTATTCTAGATAGCATATCTACTAGGCAATAAGTCCATCGGAGTTACAGTTGATCCAACTACAATGATCTCCAGAAGACGGTGGGAAGCCCGAGCTTGATCATCGAAGCTGGAAATTTGACAATGAAGTAAACTTCATACAGCTCGTCGTGGCAAAAAATCCTTCATGTGCGATTCGGGTGATCTCTCCCGATCTGAAGAAGACAACATTTCATCGTCTCGTTTACATTCCTCGCGTTCACTTAGTGCTGGTCATTTTTGCCTTGTCAGACATTTTCGTCTTGAGATTTCCTCGCATGTCTGTACTAGATGGTCCACTGCAACCATTTTTGACTAAAAGTATTTCCTGACAAGGAGCCAACACTAATCGACTTATCTCCAGAGGGTGGTAGGGTATCCTTCTGTGCTCGCACTACATGGAAGGTAAAGACAAAGATTGCTCAGCGTCTTTTTCTAAAATCTGGTTGAATAGAAATTTGACAAAAGTAGTTGCACAACACTGCGTCATGAGCGACTCGAGTGATCAAACCCCAAGTTGCAAAAAGTAACATTTCATTGTCCTTTTTGCACTGATTGTTGCATTCTTGCCTGGTGGATGTCAGTTTCGCTTTTTCAAATCCACGATTTCAACTCGTGACTAATTTCTTCTGGTCTTAAGGTTCTTCTAGTAATTTTGCTTTCCTGTGACATAAAAAACAAAAAAGTGCAATAATATGCAATTGCAATTGCCTTCAATGAGGAACAAGCCATATTGATACAACCAAGCACGTATCAATAAACTCTAGAAGTTCATCTGTGATCAAGTTGCCAGTTCTCAGACCAAACTTTGAATGTCTTGCTTCATCATTGTTTGAGAGGCCTGCTGGAAAGCACAGCCCTAACCGGTATTACTGGATTGTCACTGACGGAATCAAATTATGGGTCCACTATTAGGGTTTTGAATGAGATACTTTGTATTAAAAAGCTGATTTAAGTTCACATATAGAGTCCCTCCATAACTGTCTCCTGCTACATCCATATATGACAATGTTGAAGCAAAAGGATGCCTTTGGAATTGCATAAGAAACGTATGATTACCTGCTTGTATAGTGCCAGTTATGTAAACTAATTGCTAGAGAAGCTTTGACTCGTCATAACCCTGCACTTTAAGAGCGGACTGTGGCATCTCAGCTCAATGGGAGGATTGAGGTCAGTGAGGGGCGCAGCTTCACAAGTAAACCAGTGGAAAAACCAGTGCTCGACACCAAAATTTTTAGGTACTAGGCTATTGGGCTAGTTGGTCTAAAAAAGCAGTAGCCCAAAATGGCTAACTACTAGCCAGCCTGGAAAATTGGTAAATCGCATTCATGGAAAAAAAATTATTCCATTCGGGTTGAAACTGTCTTTTTCGCTGTTCGTTGCATTTCTTTCCCTCTTTATCCTCCTTGTGGGCCTCTGGTGAAGCAACATCTTGGCCATATGGCTCAGGATGACGCTTTCGTGAAAAATATGAGTAGAATAAAAGTCGAAATCTTTTTATCTGGTCCCACTAAAAACCAACATGGCGGCTGCGTGTAACATGGAAGCGAGGACGAAACCTTATTCCAAGATGGTGCCCGTTTCGATCCTTCGATAGCGAATGCATGTTTGCCAGTTCTATTGATCAAACTTCACAACCTTAGTAGAACCCAAAAAAGCTCTCATAAGGAAAAAAATTTTGATGGTGACAAATATGTCTTGCGTTTCATGGGTTGATAACGTGTCCGAAATAATCCCGTTCAAATAATTGAACAGTGCACTTTGGTATGGTTTCCTTCACCGTTTGCCTTCCCCTTGCAATCCGGAATTTGTTCGCGCTTGGACCAGGGTTTCTTATACTCCGTTGTGCATCACATCCTTCTGACAGTGCAGAACTATTAGGCTTGTCAGGTGATGGTCAGCGGGTAGTAGGATTGGGGACTTGGAATCATGTGGTAAAGGCGCATTGTCGATTCTACCATGACAGCGCAAAATCCGCCTTTACCTCGCACACATTCATTGACAACTTCGTTTGCTTGAACTTTTTTGCTTGAACACTATTCTTTTTCCACTGATTTCGCAAATCGGCATCTAATGTTTTGCACAATACGTAGCACATACGCAGCTCCTAGTGTCTTGTAGCCTTCACTACCCTCTCGAGGCTGGAGTTGTGGTTGGCGGTAATGCTGACGACGGTCACTGCAGCACTTGCTTTGCTGGATTTCAACTCTTTGTCAACGTGGCCAGCAGAACTGTTCTTAAACTGTTTCGGCCATTCTCTATCAGCCTTCAATAAGAAGAAAAGACCACGCCACTACTTCTTGCTGTTTGCTAATTCGATTGCCGTAGCTCCCGTGATGCAATGTCTGCTGTATTCTCTTGGGTGGGGCAGTACTTCTATGAGTACACTGGTCTCTTTTCCGAGTCTCTGTCTCGGTTCTGCACAAACGGCTTGACTGTGTATCTTATCCAATTGCGGCTTGATCTTGGACTGATGTGTCGACTCTCAATGTAAGTGTTGAGTTGACGCTCACTATGCACTCTGGGGTATACTTGCAATTCAGGACGACTGGCCCTGACACAACACAACCAGCGCGGTCTTCAGGAGTCTGCACCAATGAGAACATCAACTTCAACTTTATTTGGTGCAGCAGGTATGTCTGCTAGTTGCAATCCTTGCAGGTGCAGATATTTGCCCACTGTTAATTCTACTGCTTGGTTACTTAAAAAATCACAATATCTCAGTTCGGTAGACTCATCACCAAATGTCTTAATCAATATAACTCATCTGTTCCAACCAGGGGCTTCACTGTGAAAGGTACGCTCGCTTACTGCAGGAGTCAAAGAGGACTCTGGTATTCACTTTCCTTGGTGGGTCACTAGGGCTACCAACTGAGGCTCTGCAAGTTTCTAACAACACAGGGGTGTTGCTATTCACGCACATACGAGTTGGTGCGTTCCCTTTATTTCTGGGTAGCAGCCGTCTTTTTTCTTTGGTCGTGCTGTGCTATACTGTCATGTTTGCGACGATCTTTCTTACAGAGAAATGTATGATGGTGGTTGCAATATTTGAGATGCGAAGAGTAGTTCCTTGCCACGTGACCACATCTCAAGCAAACAAAAAGAACACTTGCCTTTTGTTCGACGGGTTGTCACATGTGTTACAATGTTGCATTTGACTGAGGGGTGCTGTTCAGCACAAAAGGTGCAGGACGAATCAGTGGACATGGCGGTGTAGAAAAAAATATATAGACCGATGACTATGAAATATTTACGTTAACAGGCCCTTAATTTATTGGCTTCGACTACACAATTTGTGTCGTTATCTTTTAAGGCACAAGTTGTGATGCGACATGGGCAGAAATCGTGTACAGTGGGCGCCAAGCATGCGCACTACGTGTTCATTGGCTCTTTAAAAATGTCGAACTACGCACGAATTTGTATGGAAAACAAATATATTCACTATTTCCTCTTACCTGGGAAGGAAATTATCACTTGCAGACGTCTAATTCCCCTCGTATCGGGGTCTAGTTATTCGAGTCCAAGTTGGAGGGTTTTACATCCAGTATTCTTGGTTCCTCGAGGCCACCAGAAAAATCCACTCAATCGCCATTTATCCCCTATAAATGGGCTAAATATAGCAAATTCAGGCTGAGATATGTCAACTGCAAAACGTCTTGAAAAGGCTGCACACGTCAGGAAAGTTAATATACTTCCTCTTGCTTCGTTTTTGACCGTTTGTGACAATGTTGAAATTGTCTGCAGAGTTCCTGACGAAGGTAAAGTCTAGTAGTATTCTTCAGATGTTTATGGAACTCTTTCAGCCTTGGAGCCACAATTAGAGCAATTAGAATGGTCGCTTGTCAACATGTGCACATCTGAACTGCTTTGGTGAAGATGTTACTTCGATATTCCATGGTTTTCGAGGCGTAAATTCGTAGCGAAAGTAGTTCCTGGCCGTACAACGATAACTGAAGAGCAGATCTGAACGCCAGTGATGCTTTTAGAAGCGGTTTAAGAGCTATTCTCCGCGATTTTCTCCACTGAAATTGCTTTCACTCATCCGCCATTTGCAATACAGAGCGGTTACAAAGCTCTGAAAGCGTAGACCGCTGTTTACCAGTGATTCAGATCTCCAGATCTCAATTGTTTCTTCAGGGATTTCGTAATATGTACGATGTATTACGTCATCCTTAATGACTTTTGACTTTTCGTCTGATTTATGTGGTTTGCAAGCTCAGTATCTTGTTAAAGTGTCTCGCTCCTTTTGAAACATTTTTGAAAATGGAAAATACAATTTCAGCATCACGCGAGCCTGTGCTTCAAACCGCTGATTGTCCCACATTTCTGGCCATGTGAAGTCGGTTCCAGCTCAATTAGGCAGCGGCCTAGGAAACTGCTCTCAATAAGAGAAAGGCCTTAGCCTTTAGCTTATGGACAACTTGCAAAGGTATATATTCATTTGACTGCTGGCAACTCCAGACCAAAATCCACCACATGCAAAGCATTGCATATTTACATACATACCAACATGCATACAAATAAACTACAAGCAATAAAGTACACAATTATGTACATATTATATAATTTGTACATAACATTTGCAATAAATATAGTTGAATAGATTTTCATTCATGCAAGTATATTGTGAAGGGACAAATCTGGAACAACGACATGTTGAAAAGTACAGAAATAGTACCAGAATAAATGTAGCGTAAGCCGCAGCGGTTTTAACCAACGTATCAAACTCCTTTATTGTTCAGGTTTATTCGTCGGAGAGACTGAGTAGGAATGTGTTCGAAATCCGGTGGCTTCTCAGTTCTGCAGCTAATGCTAGATGTTACACCAAGAGGTTACACCAATTTAGTTCTTATGACGTGCGTTATTAACAATTCACAGAACGCTCATTTACGGTAATTATTTCGTGACGTAGAACGAAACAATAAATTAGGCCAATACCTGAAAACAACTCTTTGATGGCAAGTGGTAGCACTTAGTTAGTAATTAAATACCTCATCTCATTATTACAATAGTGTGTACTAAAACCTTTTGAAACAGCTGCAATATTAGACCAACGGCAAGTTAATTGCTCGTTGGGGCAACGCCTCGACGAGCTTAGGATTGCAACCGTGTCTTTTTCTTTGCCATATTTTAATTTTTTTTCTGGGTTACGAATCAGCACACGGTGATTGGTTCACATTGCCACGTGATATGTGATGATGTGAGGTAACTGCGCGAATAACTTGAGATCTAGTCGATTGAATCGTACGTTAATGGTTGTGTATAAAGTTATCTGTTTGCCATCCAAACTCAATACCGTTTGGCTCTGTGGAACATGCACGGATAAACTGAATTTTAGGGAACGATTTTGGCTTGCGTTCTTAAGTTCACCGTGATAGCCGTAAACAAATGTTTGATGGATTCAATTATATTTAATGGATACCGCTGCAGGATTGCAAATAACTCTGTCGCCGCTTTTAGTCCCGACGAACTTTGGGCACACAAAACTTTCCTTCAAATTTTTGATGTCGAAGTTCCATGTCGTTCAAAGTGAAATACGTATGTGTAACGAATACCTTGACCGCAAAGGCGGTAAACAAATGATTCAGGAATCGGATTTCATATCATTGTTTAGTTTTTAAGGTCGCCCACTCCACTTCGTGGAGAGGCGACCTTTATGGGATTGAGTTGTCCCCCATTCACTCTGCGTCCACAATGGAAATCCATATAAAGATATGTTCTTTTGTGTTCTATCCAAATTTGGGCATTCCAAATTTGTGACGAACGGGTTTAACTCGTCGAAGGTAGTTTCTTCTGATTTATCATGGTTGTCAAACATTTGAAGCATTACGAAAGCATGCCGCAATTGAGCGAGAATGTTCGGACGAACGAAGATGATTAAAATACATGGCTATTATGCCGTGATCATGAAATGCAGCCATTGTGCCGCTCTTTTGTAAACGGAAACCAGTTGGTTAACGAGGGTGCTTCTACAGCTGTAACGCATATCGAGTTTGACACAGCGAGGCAATTATGCTCGAAACTCAACACCGTTTGGTTCTGTGGAACATGCACGGATAAACTGGATTTTAGGAAATGATTTTGGCAAAAATTTCGTGGATTTGATATTTGATGGATACTGCTACGCGATTGCAAATAACTCTGTCGCCGCTAATTATTTAGTCCCGACGAAACTTTCTGTGGCGACACGAAATACTTCTGGGAAGATAACAGGCCGAAAACGGAAACCAAAGCTACGATGAGCTTTAGCCGTAAAACAATAGCGATTTATGCTTTACATTTTACATGACATTTGTTGCCTAATAATATGCTTCTGCTTATCTTACATTGCCTGCTGAAATGTTTCTTCCATTCAATCATGTAGCTTTTGTTTCGAAGTGGTCAATGTGTACTAGAAATGAACAATACACCGAAATAGTCCTGAGCATTGAGTTTGCAGTCATAAATGGACCGAACACGCTGTGATCAAAACCGCAAAATATTGTAAACAGGTATCGTGTTTCATTCATTCCTCGCTTTCAGTCCCGCGGGCTTTCAATTTCATATTTGTTACAGAGCACGAATACTCTAAAGCCTGAGAGAAGAAACGCATTCTGTTAATAAAGAGAGTAGATAAATATTGTAAGCGAAGGCTGGATTAATCGTGGCCTCTGATTAGAAATAAATGTTCGAAGTCAAACTGCCAAAATCGATTGTGCATAAAAAGATATGTCACGTATTACTCAGCTTTTCTTGCCGGCTGACACTTTCGCTCCTAAGCTCAAAATACAGAGTCGCTCAACCTTTTAAGGATCAAGTGTATGAGTGTTGTTAGTAATGATAATTTATAGTTTAGTTAGGTTTCATTTGAACAAGTTGTCAAAAGCCAAGTTCTCTATGTGTGATATTTTTCTGGTGAGAAACTGGAAGTCTCTCTTGGGAGTTCCGCTCTTGTCCCTACTGTCCATTTTAGTATATTCTGGTCTTGAAGCAACTCACGCCGCGAACTCACTGGCAAGGCCAAATCAACTGGGTCCCTGCAACTTTATCGTTCGAGAAAGCTCGCCATTTCTGGCCGTTGGTACTTTTAACGGTCGTCTTTGCACTACAGAGATCTATTTAAAACTAAACTACCCTTGACGGATTCAACTAGCGATCCAATTCTTAAAATATTGTGAACTTAACCTCCGTGCGGACGTCCTCCCAGCCTTCGAGTTTCTTCTACATTGGAGGGTTTGGATACGAGATTGATCAGATTTCGTATAAACAAATTTCTCTTACTTTGGCGCAAAAAATTAATCCTGATCAGGTAGTATAACATATATGGGCGACCTTACAGTGGCCAAGCTGCTTTGATAGTTTTATGATTTGTGGCACTCGGAAGCCGTAGAAAAGAAGCAGCCGGGTAGATCACTGTGCGTATTTCTTGGCCAGGCGACGTACAACACATCTATTCGGACAAAGGTTGACTTTCATAATTTTTGCATTGAAATCTGTATATGGAGGTATTGCGACTTGCGTGATGAACGTGACTAGCCGGTCAAGGCTTTAACTGGCACAAGTGCGACAAATATGGCCTGCTAATCGTATAATCGAACTTTAGGGAATCCGAATCAGAACTTTCGAAAGGCTATAGGCAACGAGGCGAGCTTAGCGGCGACATTGCTTAGATATACAGTTTCCACTAACATCCGCCCGACATCAAAGCACTGCTATTCATCTCATTGATCAGGGCAAAGGTTACGCCGGAAGATGATATAGTTTACTTTTACTGTGATTAGAGCTTCGGATGAGTGCAGCTACAGCTGTGGCAGTGTTAATCACAGATTTTGGTGAGGCTCTGTTAAACTTGGCGGCAGCTCAAAGCAGAATAGAACTGATCTAACTTGACAAACATTCCGGATATGGATATGCTATGCTATGCTATGCTACGCATATCCGTGAGTCAAAAACGAAAACAAACAAACTCCGTTTTTGTGGATACTGCAACGCAGTTGCGGTATCCACTATGTCATCGTGTGAGTTTCCGAATGTACGATAAGGTAACAATGGATAAATCGGAATACCAATCGAAGTGAAGATAATCTCGTCGGAATATTTCGTCCGCGCAAGTAATCAATCAGAGCCGGAGGCGAACAGACGAAGTTTCGCGAACAACAAACGAAGTTTCGCATGGCGTGGCGTTGTTTTGCTGTCGTTTTCTGGGACTGTCATTTCGTGTTCGCTGCTTCGATTTTTATGAATGAATTTGGCCAGATTTGCTAGTAGGACTTATCACAGCTTTCAAAGCGTGTATCAAGTAAAACTTTACCAAACAGCAACACAAACACGCCACATTCGCGAGGTAACCGGCTACAAACGGTATGTCTTTTGTGTCAATGTTTATCTGCTTCTTCACTTGGTTTTACATTTTGTCATCTGTGAGAGTAAAAAAATAAACTACACTCTTGAGATAACAATTTCTTTTTGTCGTTATCGATCGTTTTTTCGATGTCGAGTCTACTCAAGCCGCGTTGCGTTACTCACAATTTAAAATAAATTTTGCAGTCCATTTCTTGTACAAAATTAAAAGCAGTATGGACACATGTATTTTGTGTGGAATGATTTATCGAAGTGCCTGAAGTTTGTGTATGTATTACTCAGTTGACTCTTCTTGGGCGAAACCGATTCGACCGTGTTTATCTGCTTTGCTCGTTGTAAAAGCAAAGGAATGGCGTGGGAAATTACACGGTTTTCATTTTCGTACAGCCCGTAGACCCAGTGTACTCGGTTGCTTTTAAGCCTACTCAGACCCGATCGATGTGCACTGCCGTATAAAGCAAACGACAAACGATTACGGCTTTAGAATTTCGAATGTTTTGAAATATAGCAACGATGCTGTATCAATACGTAGAATACGTGGGAATCCAATGCTATGAATTTTAGCAAACGCCAACATAGTTTATTGTACATTTCCAGGTGCGCCAAAGGACTCAATCCTCTTGGTAAACCGTTGATATCAGTAGGATATCGGATGTTTTCAAATGAAAATCACAACGTGCATTACAGATCATTTTCAAAGCCTGACAGTATCCACAGGTACGCATTGCGGGCCTATTTTTGCCTGTTTCTCTCCACTTTTCCCATACATTTCCTTATAATCTGCCTCAAATAGCTTCCGGTATTCGTCAACTAACGGGAGAGCACGACTATGTAGTTCAAGTGCCAGCATCTTAATATGTTCAAGAGTGTTCGATGTCTTCAAATCGCTCGTAAAAGGCCTGATAATTCCACGCCAAAGTTCTTCCACAGACGTACTTTTATCCGCCATTTATCGTGAAATCGGCCACCATGTTTACATGTTCGACTACGGAGGAAGGCGAGAAACAGAAGCCCAATGGCTGCACAATCTCACAGCAGCCGCCATGTTTACTTTTCTTCATCTAGCAATGATTTCTGGGATTTAATTTAGCTCCCAGGCTGCCACGATTTAAATAATTTGCCAGGAGATTTGGACGAGGCGATGTCATGGCTCTTTTATACAAGAGGAGACATAAAATGGAGCTTGGAGTTCCAGGAAAATATTCACATTTATTGTGCTCGCCACTAAAGTACTTTATCAGTAGAAGTAAGATCTCTGCATTAACATAGTGAAGTGAAGTTTTGGAGTGATTTAGTGACAATTCTTGGTGTAATACGATACACCGCTGACAAGTTGGCGCAGGCTCAAAATGTCCACGATTTCTGACTGGTTCTAAACACAAAAATTTCTGTCGTGAAATTAGTAAAAAATGCATTGAAAGATTTACCTAACGTTTGCCAAAGATATCGCGTTTATAGTTTTGTTGAAAATGTATTGAATTTTCTTTATTCAGCATCTTACTGTGGAGTATTGATGGGAGTAATGACAAACTGGGCCAGACGAGGTCAAACAAAGAATCAAATTTCACTCGAGAATATCGTACCGGCTAATAAAAAGAATGAAACTGTTATCTCTGAGGTCTGAAACACTGATATCAGGCAGAATACAGTTCCTAAGCACACAATGTAACAAAACGGCTTTAAGTAACGCAATCGGCACTTAACGGTCAAATATTATACACGTTTGTGAATGGACTTCAACCAATTCTGAAATCACAGTTGTCTTCTCTATAGAGCACTCCTAAACATGCCCAAGTTTGGTGGTTGTAGCTCTTTTTCCCTTAGTTCCAGAAGCGTTTAAACATTTTTTTACCGTTTTCAGACGTAGGTTGCCAAACTAAATTTTCAATTTCGTGTCACAACTGTGCCCGCCCTGCATATTTAATTTTGTTTACAAATTTAGCCCAGTTTTTACTCAAAATGAATGTTTTTTTTTTTAAATATGAAGTTGTGAGACAACTACATTTTGTTTTGCGTCGTTTTCAAATACGTAGAAAAAAGAGTCATAGAAGTTTAACTTTTCCCTAATTATATAGTCTCGGTCGGCCAACGAGCTTTCGGATAGCGTGGGTCCTTTTTTAAATATGTAATATGAGATTGGATTGATAACAGCAACATGTGTACCTTTGATGAAACTCCGTGACTGTGGTTCTCGACTGCTGCTGGAGCTTGGCTGCTGTGTCCCAATGTTGTGATAGTAGCTGCAACAGCGGCTGCCACACTTTCAGCTATTCCTTGCCCTTGCTTTTTCTTCAAAGAGGCATTTTCTCTGAAATAAGGCACATTCATGGTTCTTCTACGGACGTATGAGTCCCAATAGCCTGCAAAAATATGGAATTCAAGCAGTCAGAAAACTTGACTGTCGTTTATTACTCAAACACGCAAATTACTTTTCTTCATTGTCTTACATATATACGATTATTACACCCATTCAGACACGCAACATGGCCCAAATTTTCACAGCACAAACTAGTTTACTCTTACCAACATATTTGCCCAAGAGCGCAGTTTGTAGTCAGGCCACTTTCCCGAGTTCTTAGATTGGAGTACTTCGAGCTTTTCTTCGACCTTAGCTCGCTTGCGAGAATGTGATCAAAGCTCTCCAGATTCTTTTTCGTCGGAGCTTTTCGGACCTGGAATAGAAAACTACGGCCTTTTAATGTGGCAACTGTTTTTCTTTTACAAATCGAATTCATTGAAAATATTCGTCAATAGTTAGTTGTGGCGAAATGCCACTTTGCACGTACGTGTAATGGGTTTCCTTTTTGACTTTGTTTTCGTCATATTCCTGTTCTCATAGCAAGGAGAGTGAGGGTCCACCCAGAGGCAAATGCGGCCACGTGACTCCAAGCTATACGCTTGTTGCAGTGTCGTTTGGTCCACGATATCAAATCTTTTGTTTCCGCGGCCTTCCACAAAGTATTCGAGTTTGAAATTAGTTCCTTGGACTGGCTGTATGGCATTCTGGTGGTTCTCAACTAAATAGCTCTTAAGCTCTTCTGGATATTGAAACTTAGGAACATTCTCTATGACGAAGTGTAAAAATTTCGTTTTCTTTGATTTGTCCAGCACTCTCAGATGAACCGTCGTGACAGACACATTGTCCATTTTATGAATATTTTGAATTGCGCACGGGTTGCGCACGATTTGGACGCGATCCCTTCCCATGATGCACTCGATATTTATATATATTGATATATTTGGTGGGTTCAGAATTTTTACAAAGGGCTGTTTATACATATAGTCGTAAGGCGACGAAAAAAACGAAAAAAACGAGGATCCATAACTTACGGTACGGACCAAGCGAACGAGGCTAATAAGATATTTATTTTAGGGTTTTAGATCTTTCGGCAAACATAAAACAAGGCCACAATGAGTATTCGTCTCGTTCACTCAACAACATCAATTGCAATTAGGCATGAATTACGCACGTTTATTTTCACAACAAATTCAGTTAACAGCTTACAATTCTACCGATTTGAAAATCTTGAAAGAAAAAAAGCGTCTGTCGAACCAACTGCCTAAATACATCCCAGTTGTTCTGAGCTGAATGAAATGGCAGATAGCATGTGTCAAACAAACACTGCAGTGAACTTTATTCAGTGAACGAACTCGCCCTCGAGCGGTTGCTTGCTCACTAAAGCTTTTAAAAAACTGCAGTCTTATCTTTTTCCAGAAGAAACTGCTCTGTAACTCAGAGTATTTGTTATTCTTTTGAATAAGTTTCTCACACGTACAATAATGTAGAAGGCAAAATGACACTAAAGGAAAATCATTTCATCACACACTGCGACCGACACATCGTTGAAAATTATATTATTCAAAACTCACCGATTAATTTTCCTGCCGCCTCGAGGAGCATTTAGGTTTCTTCCAGCAAACTAAACATTTTCAAATCACCACGGCGTCTTTGTCCTAGTCAGTGATTTCGAAATATAGAGAGTTCTCGTGCATTGTGAAAAATATATTTACAGTCTTCACGGCGCCATATGACGAGCAATCATGTCTGCAAAACTTGATTTTTGCACAGTTTTAGTCATAACTGTTCACGGTGATTGTTCGCTTTCCACTTTCTTCCTGGCAAGTGTGCAAATTTCAACACAGGGGTGAAACAACCCTCCAGAGATCTGCAGCACTTGTTGTTGACCAATGACGGCTCAGGTCGCAAGCAAATTTTTCCTCGGATGTTTTCCTTCTTCGTAACGGTCATTTTCCAAGATTGTAAACTTTCCCCGATCATCATAACTTAACAGTGAGTATCCGGAACGTTTAAACTCCCCACTGAACTTCTGGGCCTTCTATGGCAAACGCTTAGCAACTTTTCGAGTAATCATTTGCGATCCACATTTGCGAACTGAATCTGAGCGGGCCGTACAGGAAAGTATTGCCTGCTCAGAAACTCAGCCATATAATAAACTAGAAATACGATAATCGCAGATACCCCTTCGCTCTGCCATTGATGGGACTTTTACTTTGGTACTCCCAACAAGAGTAGCCTTTGTTTTACCGAAATGTTGACTCAATCTTCTCTTCGAAGTTAAGTGCTACACGCAAATGAAGGAGAAAAAGAATGGTGTGTGTTATAAGAGTCGATTGCGTGACGAAGTACGTATTTCCCATGGTCTGCACGTCAAATTAATTCATACAGTCTGCCAAGCACGTTCTCAAATTTAATATTCAATTCAATTTTGAAGTTGGTCGGCCGTCGTAGTACGGAAAAAAAGGAACACTGATTTTCCAATTTTGAATTCATAGGCAGTACAATTAAATAGGCTTCCTGTGCAATTTGTTTTTACTCTGGATTGCACGCACAAGACTCAGGCATGCATGTTTAATGATCTCGAATTGTTTTGTACGTGAACGCGCTCAAAACAACATTATTTCTCCCAGAATCAAAGCAAAACTTCAACGGTTTACTTCAAATTATACACGGGCTTCAGATCTAGTCATACTTCTAAAGGATTGTGAACGATTCTCGCTGCAATCACCGCATGTCAAATTACAGTATTTGTTACAGTTTTAGTCTCGAAAGAAATAATAAGACATCTGACTAAATCATTCAAGACTCCAAGTTTCGATTGCTCTGAGCCAATACGGTAGCCGAAACTGGCGACAGAAGCGTATTAAAACAATACTTCGAGGGAAAATGATCAGCATACAGATTTTAATACATTCTTGAAGTGATCGAGTTACAAGATACGGGTAGAATATATTTGTCACGGTGATTGTTCGCTTTCCACTGACTAACCTTTGTTGCTTGTCCTTTCTGAATAAGGATCTGAGTTTAACACAAGACGGCGTCTGAAGCTCCCGATTTGCTTCCAAGCGCTGGGCAAAGGGTTGCGGAGCCGTTTCTTCGGCACGCTTCCGTTCATGATGCTGTCGGTTATCAAATGTTTGTCGTCTTTTCTCTAGACGTATTGGGCGCTGTTCGATTGTTTCACGATTTCGCCTTGCCCGTGCTAGTCCCCTTCTCTATTGCAGACGAGCTTCGCGAGACCGTGCTGTGTCAAGTTTTCCAGTTTTCAAATTCATTTTCGTGAGCGCAGTTACGTACAGTTGTTGCTTCATTCAAACCTTTGTTTGACCTCGCTTTGACGCTAATTGCTTCATTCAAACCTTTGTTTGACCTCGCTTTGACGCTAATCGATAATTATTATTACGCCATTGCCTTAGAGGTCGCCCTATGACAGACTGACAGACTGACTGACGAACATTAGATTTTGAGATGGCAACTCGCTTGGAGTCTCCACACAAAGCGAATTTGCTGCATTAGCGCCGTGATTATTACCCTCCGCTTCGCTTCGCTCGGGGATAAATAAATAAATAACAAATAAATAAATAAATAAATAACACGCGTGCACCCGCGAAAAATAATAGGAGGTAGCTAAGGCTGACATACATTTGTAGAAATGTCTTTGTCATACCATCAGCTGCAGGTTTCGAGGACGATGGCGTTTCCAGCTTTCTTCAGCGATCGGTACAGTTTGATGAAAGCTGGACGGAGGTGAGTGGGTGGAAAATGGATGGGAATACAGGCTTCTTCAATTCCTCTACCTCAGACTTCCCACCAAAGTTTTTGGTGCGGAACGCTGGCATTTACTACGTATCTGGTAACTTTTGGATCAAAGACACAAACGTAAGCCTTGTGAGAGCTTCGATTGCTGTTAACGGAAGATTTGACGAACCCAATGGACTTACAGCAAGATTTGGTAACACGACAGCAAATGGTACAGTGTCACTATCTGGCCTTCTTTTACTGTACGAAAATGACGTAGTTTCAGTGGCTATCAAAGGCTCTGAAGGTACTCTACTGAAATTCAGCACGTTTTCTGTCCTTCGAATGGCCCAGATTGGGACTGTCCCAGGGTTCCACGTGGTCTTGTCGCGGGAAGTGAAGGGTTCTCCGTTGACGAAACGTCTAGAGGATTGGCGCACAAATGCCACGAAGGGCTTATTTCAGGCACGTACGGGCTTCTCACCTTCCACTGGAAAATTCTGTGCAACTTGTGATGGACTCTACAAGTATGCTTCGAACATCAATTTTGAATCTGTCCAAGACAAGGGAAACTCAACAATTTTTCTTGTTTTGAATAAGCAATCTACCATTGTGCGGTATTACGCCAGTGGTTCTGGGAGACACACCGGTAGCATTGATGGCCTTCTTCATCTTCGGAGAGGAGACTGCATTGAATTGAACATATATTCCGAATACCAAGTGTCAGAAGACAGTAGTTTCTCTGCTCTTTATTTAGGAGCAGAACAGAGCAGTATCCCTGCGTTTTCTGCTCGACTTAGCAACCTCAGTCAAGTGAAACAAAGCGTTGATTGGCGGATGATAAGCGGATGGAGTGACGTCTCTTCTCAGGGATACTTTGAAAGTAAATCCGAAATTTTGAACGGACAGAAAACCTTCAAAGTCGCTGAAAAGGGATTTTACCTTGTTTCTGCTCTTTTGAATTTCGAGATCTCTGATCCAATGAACAACAGTCAGATATTTGGCTTCATCACGATAGTTGACCAACCATCTGGTGCAGATGGCAGCGGTGGACTCTTGGCGACGAAATCTGCTTCCCTGGGCAATACCTCCATCAACGTCCGTGGAGTGTTGTCTCTCAATGAAGACAACATCCTCAAAGTTTATCTTCGTCAAGAAGGCGGAGCCACCATTGCAAGAGACTTCAGTGGTTTCTTTAGCGCCTCTTTGATAACTTATGACTATGTGGGCGTTTCAGCTACTCTAAACACCGAAAAGCGCATCGAGGTGTCGGGCTGGATTGAACTGACAGACTGGCAGACCTCAGTGGGCTCTGGGCTTTACCCCTTGCACGAGACATCTTTGACAGCCAGTGGGCGTTATCAGATATATCTTAATGGCATTTACTTCGTGTCATCTAATATTGTCATGAACAGCACCGAACAAGCTTCACTCGAGGCCTTAATAGCAGTCGACCAAGTTGTGGATCCCAGTAATGGGCTTTATTCACACGAGGGAAACGTGACGGGTTACAGGACCCTCAACGTGATGGGATCTTTAAATCTTCACCGAGGACAGAACGTGTCCGTGTTTGTTCGCGTGGGGCAAAGTGCATCATGGATGGTTAGAACAGAAACCAGCTTGTCTGTTGCTCTGATTGGTGCCAGGAGGCTTGAGGATGACGGTGTTCCTGGATTTTTTGCAGGTATAGAAATCATGGTTATGTATTTTCTTTAATCCAGCGTCACTACCTTGCAGAGGGGGTAGGGTTGGGGACGATACAATTGTGTGGGTCCTTTGTTTATCATAATTTTACCAAAGACATTTCTACTTGACTGGTAGTGCATTTGTTCAGATTGACACATTTGACCTTATTTTCAACAGTTAAGAACGGGACGGATGCATTTACTACGAACGCCTTGACAGAAATAGTAGGCTGGTCGACCACTAAGGAGGGCAACACAGTGTTTCAAACAGGAACAGCTTTTAGCCCTGAATCTGGGAGGTTCACTTCACCACTTCCATCTATCGGAATATATTTAATCAGTGCAAGTATTTTGGTTTCTCACAATGCTTCCGCCTCCTTCACACTTCAAGTTCGTATTAGCGGGAACGCAAACCTCAAGCCCATCTCAATTGGTCGTCCCAAGGAATCCTTTAGTGGTAAAAGAATTTTAACTTTGTCCAGCTCTGGCATAGCAAAACTCTCAAGTGCGAACTCCTATTTGTCTGTCTTCGTTAAAGCGGGTAGCAATATTGGTTGGTCTGTAGAACATAACAGCAGCGTTTCAATTGTGCTTATTGGAGAAGAAAGCAGTGACGACTTTGCCGGATTTCGGGCTAGAGGTTTTGGTGAGATAGAAAGCTTTGCTGGAGCGCAGAAGGTACTCAACTTTTGGACTGTGGACCAAGCTGATTATCAAGATGTGTTTAATAAATTTGTCAAGGTTTCCCCACAACAGTTCGCTTTTTGTTATGCAGAAATTCCAATTTCTGGCTTGTACTACGTAGAAAGCGTTGTCGAAGTGTTAAAAAAGTCCTCTTATCAGTCCTCAGACCCGATAGCAATTGTTAGTGTATGTGTCGAGGGAAAGTTTTATAAGAAAGGAGTGATCGCTTTTGAGACAGTCGACATAGCTATGGGGTCAATAATTACGTTTGGTGGATTTGGAGTGCTCCATCTCAGGAAAGGTCAGAAACTTTCAGTTTGCTTTGAACCTCAGATTACAAATTGCATAATCAATGAGGACAGTATTTTTTCCATTGTAAGAATTTTGCCATGGAAGCGCCCACCCGGGCTACAACAGCAACACACAGGAGCTCCACCTGCTCAAAATGCAGCGTTACCAATATGGTCGACCAACGGATTCATAAGCGAGTATAAAAGAGGATCAATCGTAGAGTCCACGTTGGTTGAACTGACACACAATTCGACGTCGTTTGACGCTGGCGGCTGGCAAAAGATAACTCAGTGGTTCACTCGTCAAGGGGAGATTGGAATACCACCAATACTGACGTCAGGACTATACATAGTAGCCTTGGACATCCTTGTGAGATCTCAGCTTGACCGTAATGTCAGTGTGAAAGTAGAGACAAGTAATTCCAAAATACCGCAGGTCTTGCATGCTACCACTACGCTTTCGGGAACGTCAAACATTTCTTTCAGTGCCACTGGTCTTGCTCGTGCTACAAAAGACGATGTTTTTTCTGTTCTGGTGTTTACTGACAACTCCCAGTTGGTTCTTCTAGATGTCCACCCCCAACCCGCCAGGTTTTCTTTCGTTAAAGTAAGGGAAGATACAGGAACTTGTTTTGCATTGAAACAGTCACAACAAACCCGGATGAAGGTGACGTCAGAGTGGTGGGCCGCCATAGAAGGCTGGGATAAAGTTGACTTGGGATGTCTTTCGGACGGTTCAGACGAGAAAGGGGGAAGGTTTGTGAACAACAGAGATGGCGTTTACTTTGTAGCAGCAACGGTGCGTTTCAGACTGCCATCTGCAGAAGCTGTAAATAGTAGGTATGTATAGATCACTACGAAAGTTCATAACTCTTTCACTCCTGATATAGAAGTTTGATGAGGTCACCTGAGGAAGCTACCAATTTTCAATTCTCATTTTTAATGTCTGGCACCAAACTTGATTCATTATTATGATTATGATTATGATTATGATTATTATTATGATTATGATTATGATTATGATTATGATTATGATTATTGTTATTATTATTATTATTATTATTATTATTATTATTATTATTATCTTTATTATTATTATTATTATTATTATTATTAATATTATTATTATTAATATTATGATAAATTGTGAAGTGTTCATTTAATACAGTGACTATCCGCTTAATACAGGTAGAGCGCTTTGCAATTATCTTAATGTGGAGTAGATTGTCGGAACTTTGACAAGTGTACGCTTAGTAGAAGTTTAATTGTATTATATAAAAAAATATAACACTTTTCAACGTTGCTATGTTGAGTTTTATAAAATATAAACTATGATGGTACACTCAACATGATTGGCCATGTTAGATGAGAGCATATTACAAGTTGACGTGATATGTGATGTATTTTATTAACTAATTATTTTATAAAAGAAATATATAACGCGTTCTTTATCTAAAAGTGCGGGAAGTTGGGAGACCACAAAAGTAGCGTAGGGAAACCACGAGGCCGCTTCAATATAGAAACGCGCCGTAATTTTGAAAGAACACAACATGGGTGCGAGGGGAACTAGTTTCCTTTCGTCACATATTTATATTATGTTCTCGTATACTAAATGACATAGATATGTCAATATACTTTTGTTTCCATGTCAGTCTTTATCTCTGCATGACCCTGTTGCGTAAAACGGGACTAGGCGTTAATAACAATGGGGATTAAGATATTTCTGTTGTTAGCTGATTACTTCAGTATTGGTGTGGGGGCGAAAATGACTACACTCTTCCATATTTCCTCAGAGAATTTCGTCTAGAACTGTCAGTGGATGTGAGTTCTGGTAATCGGCTTGAAGCCGTCAAAACGGTGCGAATTGGGGACTTTGTGACTCTGGCTGTCACTTCCACCGTGTACCTGACTGCATTGCAGACAGTTTCTCTCTCAGTAAAGAGTGATGATGTCCTTGACCTAATTGTTCTGGAAGACAGCACGTTTTACGTGGCCTTAATAGGTATGTTAACAAGTTATCTGTAATAGTGTGCAAAAGCTGAGATGTTTCTAAGGCCTCGTCCACACTAATCCGTTTTCGTTTCCATACGAAAACGCATAGAAAGTTTTCCGTCCACTCTATCATTTTTGCTGTCCACACTACTACGCTGGACTGACCGAAAACGCTAAATAAAGAGTTAAGTGCAGAGGTTCGTTTCTCCTCGGATCTTCTGTCTAGCAAACTTAGATAACTACGGAGAAAGTTTCACGCCATTTCTTAGCTTAATTCTTCTGACTTTTTTTTTCCTTTTTATCTCCTAGACGAGGACCGTCACTTTAAATCGCCGAAGGCTCGATGCCATGACAACGGACCAAGAGCCGTCATCAATTCCCCTGCTTCTGTGGCCCTACCCTCAGATCTTGATCGAGACATTCAGTGGAGATGTGACGTCGTTCCGCTAACCCAATCCACCTTGAAATGGTTCAAAGATAATCAGGTAATTTTCTCTGGTTTCATTATTAGTGTAAACCGGAAACGCGTTCTTGATGTTACTTCCGTTGGTCAGCGTTCATCGTCATTATTGTGTAACTCAATCGAACTTATAATTGAGCATAAATTCCTAATATTGAGTTTTTTTTTGTATGTTTTGCGCTTGAACCCACATCTTTGTGCAATGACCGCTGACTTATCTCTGACCGCTGACCTCTGCTTTCCCTCTGTTATAAGAGTTTATACCTGTTGATGAACCGTGTTTTAGTCGCTGCGTTGTTTTGGAATACAGGTAATCAGCTCTTCAATGAATCTTTTTCGCCAAAACGTAAATGTCAATGACTCTGGACGGTACTTCTGCATGGCGGAGTCCAACAACATCAGTGTCGCTTCTCAAGCCACAGAGCTTGAGGTGTACGGTAAGGCAGCTTTGAAGAATGTTCCGCACTCAAGGTTTATCTATACGTCTGTTTCATGCCATGCGCAGAGTATTCAAACACAGCACCTACTGTAAAGCTGATTTGCACACTGACAATGTTTCTTTGGTGTAAACAACCCATCTCATACGTTATATATTTCTTTCATTGTTCCGAAATGCAAACTTTTTCTGTAGTGCTGAATATGGTTTTGTTTTTTCAGTTTTGGACTGAATTTATGTCATACAGTACGACGTGATGTTAAGTACACCTGAACGATTTTTAGTGCGACATCGTATCACGACTAACAATCGACTTAAGGGCCCAGTTGCACCAGACTGTTTTGTTAATAATCAACTAAGCATCAAGGGAAAACAACAGTATCTCCGAAGTTTGGTAGCAACTCACCGACATAAATATACATTCGTCAGCAAGAAAAGGCCGTTTGCACTTAATAAATTGTAAATGTCGACATTGTAATTGTTGTTGAACTCGCAAGTGCGACTGAGGCGCCTAAGCTAGGAATACAATATTTTGGAGGGCCATCATACGTGGACTTTTCTAAACACAGAGGCTAGTATGGATGCACGACTTGTGAAAATATAGAAAATACCCGATCTGTTAAGAAACAAGAGATAGGGGAAAAGGTTAAGTTTGATCGAGTTTCAAGTGTTCCTTTGTGAAAGAGTGAAACTAAAAAGTTCTTATGATTGTGTACCTTCTTTTTCTCAGAGACCCGTCCTATCTTTAAAAATGGCACGTACACAGTCAAGGTGCTGGAAAACAAAAACGTTAGCGAGACATTTTATTTCACAGCTCGCAGTCCAAATAAAAAGCGTGCCAACGTTTCGGGCAAAATATTAGGTATGTATACTACAACTGTCATTATGAAACTTCGTTCCATATGGTACGCGGCCGAATGCATCAAAGTTAAAAATGCATGAAAGCTTAGAAAAAATAGCCAGGATTTAGAATGTTTAGGATGCACGTTGTCATAAAGTTACGTCTGGTCACCAATAATAAACGTTCAAGTAAATCTGTTGCCAGAAAGTAGCTACAAACGGGGATGTTGCAAGTTACTAGTGATTAAATAAATATTTAGATGGCGTGTTTCCATTTTTTGTGACGATATCTGGCTAGGTGCATTCTTTATTGTTAGTCTTTGTTTTGATTGTGAACAATGCCCTTTTGTCCTCTTGTGTATTTTGAATTACAATGGTGTCTTAGTAAAAGTAACGAGACATGAAACACTGCAATTATCAGATGTGTGACGACACTAACGTTCGCACACACAGTTCTGTATCTACTGTATTTTGGGAAGATATATATGTAGTACATACGATAGCTATATCAAGTGCCCAAAATTTAAAAATATGGCCCGCCAATATATTACTTACCGGGTAGTCGTGAATTGTCATTGTTTGAAAGACGATAAAAATCAATCACATTCATCGATCAGTCACAGAAATGGAGATGACACACCATAATATGACAGGGATATATTTTAATATTCAAATCGGATATTATAGCTGTTTATTATAGTACATTTTATCAATCGACTACTTCTGTTTTATTTGTTTCTTTGAAGGTAACCTCGACGATATCTTTGAAATATTTCCGAATACAGCGATGGACAAGTGGACACTCAGGAATATAAAGTCTCTTGATTACGAAAGGAGATCGAGCTACGTTATCTACATTTCTGCAACTAACGATGACACCCTGAAGAGCACTTTAATCAGTGTAACTATTGATGTCGAAGACTTAAACGACAATGTCCCAAAATTCAGCAAAAGGTAAATTTGCCCAAAGTTAGTAAAAATAGAATACGTAGTGTGGCTTTTATAAGTTGGTTTTGTTGGTAGATTCATTTATGTCAGTTTTCATTGCACCAAACGTCTCTAATAAAGCCACTGCTTTTGTTCATAACATTTATCTTACTAGTTATTAGCCAAGCGAGAGCAGTAGATATTACGCAACTTTTCCGTTTTCAACATAGCAAAATTCTTCACACCTTTTGGTTCAGATGCACTTCCTGCTCTTTCAACATTAATAACCTGGTATTGGTTTTACATTTTCAGAGAATACATCTTCATCGTCCCAGAAAATGCTAATCAGGGTGCATTCGTTGGTCAGGTGAAAGCTACAGACAATGACTCGTCTGCTTCAGTAATTGCGTACAATTTTTTTCCTGCTGGATCTGGCCAACCGTTTAGGATAAATGAAATAACTGGAAACGTTACTGTTAACAGAACTCTGGATAGAGGAACGAAAGGCAGTTACAATTTTGTTGTTAAAGCCAGCGATGGAGAGCACTCTACCTTTGCAAATTTGTCCATTAAAGTTTTGGACGTTAATGACAACCCTCCGGTATTCTCTCAGAAACATTACAATGGCAGTATAATAGAAAATGCGACAGTCGCTGCTTTTGTGTTACAAGTGTCTGCAGTAGACAAAGATATTGGAGCTAATGCTAAAGTCGTTTACTCTTTTAAAGGATCTTCCCGACATTTTAGCATAAATGAAACAACTGGAATTGTTACAGTCGATAGAGGTTTGGACAGAGAAGCGAAAGACAGTTACAATTTTGTTGTCAAAGCCAGCGATGGAGGGCACTCAACTACTGCAAATTTGTCCATTATAGTGTTGGACGTTAATGATAACCCTCCGGTATTCTCTCAGAAACACTACAATGGCAGTATAATGGAAAATGCGACAGTCGGTGCTTTTGTGTTACAAGTGTCTGCAAGGGACAACGACGTTGGAGCTAATGCTGAAGTCGTTTACTCGTTAGAAGGATCTTCCCGACATTTCAGCATGAATGGAACAACTGGAATCGTTACAGTCAGTAGAAGTTTGGACAGAGGAATGAGCGACAGTTTCGATTTTGTTGTCAAAGCCAGCGATGGAAAGTACTCTACCTTTGTAAATTTGTCCATTATAGTGTTGGACGTTAATGATAACCCTCCGGTATTTTCTCAGAAACACTACAATGGCAGTATAATGGAAAATGCGACAGTGGGTGCTTTTGTGTTTCAAGTGTCTGCAAGGGACAAAGATATTGGAGCAAATGCTGAAGTCGTTTACTCGTTAGAAGGATCTTCCCGACATTTCAGCATAAATGGAACAACTGGAATCGTTACAGTCAGTAGAAGTTTGGACAGAGAAACGAACGACAGTTTCGATTTTGTTGTCAAAGCCAGCGATGGAAAGTACTCTGCCTTTGCAAATTTGTACATTATAGTGTTGGACGTTAATGATAACCCTCCAATCTTCCCTCAGAAAAACTACAATGGCAGTATAATGGAAAATGCGACAGTGGGTGCTTTTGTGTTACAAGTGTCTGCAAGGGACAAAGATATTGGAGCAAATGCTGAAGTCGTTTACTCGTTTGAAGGATCTTCCCGACATTTCAGCATAAACGAATCAACTGGACTCTTTACAGTTAATGAAAGACTGGACAGAGAAACGAACGACAGCTTCGATTTTGTTGTCAAAGCCAGCGATGGAGAGCACTCTACCTTAGCAAATTTGTCCATTAAAGTGTTGGACGTTAATGATAACCCTCCGGTATTCTCTGAAAAACACTACAATGGCAGTATAATGGAAAATGCGACAGTGGGTGCTTTTGTATTGCAAGTGTCTGCAAAGGACAACGACGTTGGAGCAAATGCTGAAGTCGTTTACTCGTTAGAAGGATCTTCCCGACATTTCAGCATGAATGGAACAACTGGAATCGTTACAGTCAGTAGAAGTTTGGACAGAGGAATGAACGACAGTTTCGATTTTGTTGTCAAAGCCAGCGATGGAAAGTACTCTACCTTTGTAAATTTGTCCATTATAGTGTTGGACGTTAATGATAACCCTCCGGTATTCTCTCAGAAACACTACAATGGCAGTATAATGGAAAATGCGACAGTGGGTGCTTTTGTGTTTCAAGTGTCTGCAAGGGACAAAGATGATGGAGCAAATGCTGAAGTCGTTTACTCGTTAGAAGGATCTTCCCGACATTTCAGCATAAATGGGACAACTGGAATCGTTACAGTCAGTAGAAGTTTGGACAGAGAAACGAACGACAGTTTCGATTTTGTTGTCAAAGCCAGCGATGGAAAGCACTCTGCCTTTGCAAATTTGTACATTATAGTGTTGGACGTTAATGATAACCCTCCAATCTTCTTTCAGAAACACTACAATGGCAGTATAATGGAAAATGCGACAGTGGGTGCTTTTGTGTTACAAGTGTCTGCAAGGGACAAAGATATTGGAGCAAATGCTGAAGTCGTTTACTCGTTTGAAGGATCTTCCCGACATTTCAGCATAAACGAATCAACTGGACTCTTTACAGTTAATGAAAGACTGGACAGAGAAACGAACGACAGCTTCGATTTTGTTGTCAAAGCCAGCGATGGAGAGCACTCTACCTTAGCAAATTTGTCCATTAAAGTGTTGGACGTTAATGATAACTCTCCGGTATTCTCTGAAAAACACTACAATGGCAGTATAATGGAAAATGCGACAATGGGTGCTTTTGTGTTACAAGTGTCTGCAAGGGACAAAGATAATGGAACAAATGCTGAAGTCGTTTACTCGTTAGAAGGATCTTCCCGACATTTCAGCATAAATGGAACAACTGGAATCGTTACAGTCAGTAGAAGTTTGGACAGAGAAATGAACGACAGTTTCGATTTTGTTGTCAAAGCCAGCGATGGAAAGCACTCTGCCTTTGCAAATTTGTCCATTATAGTGTTGGACGTTAACGATAACCCTCCAATCTTCCCTCAGAAACACTACAATGGCAGTATAATGGAAAATGCGACAGTGGGTGCTTTTGTGTTACAAGTGTCTGCAAGGGACAAAGATGATGGAGCAAATGCTGAAGTCGTTTACTCGTTTGAAGGATCTTCCCGACATTTCAGCATAAACGAATCAACTGGACTCTTTACAGTTAATGAAAGACTGGACAGAGAAACGAACGACAGCTTCGATTTTGTTGTCAAAGCCAGCGATGGAGAGCACTCTACCTTAGCAAATTTGTCCATTAAAGTGTTGGACGTTAATGATAACCCTCCGGTATTCTCTCAGAAACACTACAATGGCAGTATAATGGAGAATGCGACAGTGGGTGCTTTTGTGTTACAAGTGTCTGCAAGGGACAAAGATAATGGAGCAAATGCTGAAGTCGTTTACTCGTTAGAAGGATCTTCCCGACATTTCAGCATAAACGAATCAACTGGAATCTTTACAGTTAATGAAAGACTGGATAGAGAATCCAACGACAGTTTCGATTTTGTTGTCAAAGCCAGCGATGGAGAGCCCTCTACCTTAGCAAATTTGTCCATTAAAGTGTTGGACGTTAATGATAACCCTCCGGTATTCTCTCAGAAACACTACAATGGCAGTATAATGGAGAATGCGACAGTGGGTGCTTTTGTGTTACAAGTGTCTGCAAGGGACAAAGATAATGGAGCAAATGCTGAAGTCGTTTACTCGTTAGAAGGATCTTCCCGACATTTCAGCATAAACGAATCAACTGGAATCTTTACAGTTAATGAAAGACTGGATAGAGAATCCAACGACAGTTTCGATTTTGTTGTCAAAGCCAGCGATGGAGAGCACTCTACCTTAGCAAATTTGTCCATTAAAGTGTTGGACGTTAATGATAACCCTCCGGTATTCTCTCAGAAACACTACAATGGCAGTATAATGGAGAATGCGACAGTGGGTGCTTTTGTATTGCAAGTGTCTGCAAGGGACAAAGATAATGGAGCAAATGCTGAAGTCGTTTACTCGTTAGAAGGATCTTCCCGACATTTCAGCATAAATGGGACAACTGGAATCGTTACAGTCAGTAGAAGTTTGGACAGAGAAACGAACCACAGTTTCGATTTTGTTGTCAAAGCCAGCGATGGAAAGCACTCTGCCTTTGCAAATTTGTACATTATAGTGTTGGACGTTAATGATAACCCTCCAATCTTCTCTCAGAAACACTACAATGGCAGTATAATGGAAAATGCGACAGTGGGTGCTTTTGTGTTACAAGTGTCTGCAAGGGACAAAGATATTGGAGCAAATGCTGAAGTCGTTTACTCGTTAGAAGGATCTTCCCGACATTTCAGCATGAATGGAACAACTGGAATCGTTACAGTCAGTAGAAGTTTGGACAGAGAAATGAACGACAGTTTCGATTTTGTTGTCAAAGCCAGCGATGGAAAGCACTCTGCCTTTGCAAATTTGTCCATTATAGTGTTGGACGTTAATGATAACCCTCCAATCTTCCCTCAGAAACACTACAATGGCAGTATAATGGAAAATGCGACATTGGGTGCTTTTGTGTTACAAGTGTCTGCAAGGGACAAAGATAATGGAGCAAATGCTGAAGTCGTTTACTCGTTTGAAGGATCTTCCCGACATTTCAGCATAAACGAATCAACTGGACTCTTTACAGTTAATGAAAGACTGGACAGAGAAACGAACGACAGCTTCGATTTTGTTGTCAAAGCCAGCGATGGAGAGCACTCTACCTTAGCAAATTTGTCCATTAAAGTGTTGGACGTTAATGATAACCCTCCGGTATTCTCTCAGAAACACTACAATGGCAGTATAATGGAGAATGCGACAGTGGGTGCTTTTGTGTTACAAGTGTCTGCAAGGGACAAAGATAATGGAGCAAATGCTGAAGTCGTTTACTCGTTAGAAGGATCTTCCCGACATTTCAGCATAAATGGAACAACTGGAATCGTTACAGTCAGTAGAAGTTTGGACAGAGAAATGAACGACAGTTTCGATTTTGTTGTCAAAGCCAGCGATGGAAAGCACTCTGCCTTTGCAAATTTGTCCATTAAAGTGTTGGACGTTAATGATAACCCTCCAATCTTCTCTCAGAAACACTACAATGGCAGTATAATGGAAAATGCGACAGTGGGTGCTTTTGTGTTACAAGTGTCTGCAAGGGACAAAGATGATGGAGCAAATGCTGAAGTCGTTTACTCGTTTGAAGGATCTTCCCGACATTTCAGCATAAACGAATCAACTGGACTCTTTACAGTTAATGAAAGACTGGACAGAGAAACGAACGACAGCTTCGATTTTGTTGTCAAAGCCAGCGATGGAGAGCACTCTACCCTAGCAAATTTGTCCGTTAAAGTGTTGGACGTTAATGATAACCCTCCGGTATTCTGTCAGAAACACTACAATGGCAGTATAATGGAGAATGCGACAGTGGGTGCTTTTGTGTTACAAGTGTCTGCAAGGGACAAAGATAATGGAGCAAATGCTGAAGTCGTTTACTCGTTAGAAGGATCTTCCCGACATTTCAGCATAAATGGAACAACTGGAATCGTTACAGTCAGTAGAAGTTTGGACAGAGAAATGAACGACAGTTTCGATTTTGTTGTCAAAGCCAGCGATGGAAAGCACTCTGCCTTTGCAAATTTGTCCATTATAGTGTTGGACGTTAATGATAACCCTCCGGTATTCTCTCAGAAACACTACAATGGCAGTATAATGGAAAATGCGACAGTGGGTGCTTTTGTGTTACAAGTGTCTGCAAGGGACAAAGATGATGGAGCAAATGCTGAAGTCGTTTACTCGTTTGAAGGATCTTCCCGACATTTCAGCATAAACGAATCAACTGGACTCTTTACAGTTAATGAAAGACTGGACAGAGAAACGAACGACAGCTTCGATTTTGTTGTCAAAGCCAGCGATGGAGAGCACTCTACCTTAGCAAATTTGTCCATTAAAGTGTTGGACGTTAATGATAACCCTCCGGTATTCTCTCAGAAACACTACAATGGCAGTATAATGGAAAATGCGACAGTGGGTGCTTTTGTGTTACAAGTGTCTGCAAGGGACAAAGATAATGGAGCAAATGCTGAAGTCGTTTACTCGTTAGAAGGATCTTCCCGACATTTCAGCATAAACGAATCAACTGGAATCTTTACAGTTAATGAAAGACTGGATAGAGAATCCAACGACAGTTTCGATTTTGTTGTCAAAGCCAGCGATGGAGAGCACTCTACCTTAGCAAATTTGTCCATTAAAGTGTTGGACGTTAATGATAACCCTCCGGTATTCTCTCAGAAACACTACAATGGCAGTATAATGGAGAATGGGACAGTGGGTGCTTTTGTATTGCAAGTGTCTGCAAGGGACAAAGATATTGGAGCAAATGCTGAAGTCGTTTACTCGTTAGAAGGATCTTCCCGACATTTCAGCATAAATGGAACAACTGGAATCGTTACAGTCAGTAGAGTTTTAAACAGAGAAATGAACGACAGTTTCGATTTTGTTGTCAAAGCCAGCGATGGAAAGCACTCTGCCTTTGCAAATTTGTCCATTATAGTGTTGGACGTTAATGATAACCCTCCAATCTTCTCTCATAAACACTACAATGGCAGTATAATGGAAAATGCGACAGTGGGTGCTTTTGTGTTACAAGTGTCTGCAAGGGACAAAGATAATGGAGCAAATGCTGAAGTCGTTTACTCGTTAGAAGGATCTTCCCGACATTTCAGCATAAATGGAACAACTGGAATCGTTACAGTCAGTAGAAGTTTGGACAGAGAAACGAACGGCAGTTTCGATTTTGTTGTCAAAGCCAGCGATGGAAAGCACTCTGCCTTTGCAAATTTGTCCATTAAAGTGTTGGACGTTAATGATAACCCTCCAATCTTCTCTCAGAAACACTACAATGGCAGTATAATGGAAAATGCGACAGTGGGTGCTTTTGTGTTACAAGTGTCTGCAAGGGACAAAGATAATGGAGCAAATGCTGAAGTCGTTTACTCGTTTGAAGGATCTTCCCGACATTTTAGCATAAACGAATCAACTGGACTCTTTACAGTTAATGAAAGACTGGACAGAGAAACGAACGACAGCTTCGATTTTGTTGTCAAAGCCAGCGATGGAGAGCACTCTATCTTAGCAAATTTGTCCATTAAAGTGTTGGACGTTAATGATAACCCTCCGGTATTCTCTCAGAAACACTACAATGGCAGTATAATGGAGAATGCGACAGTGGGTGCTTTTGTATTGCAAGTGTCTGCAAGGGACAAAGATATTGGAGCAAATGCTGAAGTCGTTTACTCGTTAGAAGGATCTTCCCGACATTTCAGCATAAATGGGACAACTGGAATCGTTACAGTCAGTAGAATTTTGGACAGAGAAATGAACGACAGTTTCGATTTTGTTGTCATAGCCAGCGATGGAAAGCACTCTGCCTTTGCAAATTTGTCCATTATAGTGTTGGACGTTAATAATAACCCTCCGGTATTCTCTCAGAAACACTACAATGGCAGTATAATGGAAAATGCGACAGTGGGTGCTTTTGTGTTACAAGTGTCTGTAAGGGACAAAGATATTGGAGCAAATACTGAAGTCGTTTACTCGTTTGAAGGATTTTCCCGACATTTTAGCATAAATGGAACAACTGGGATCGTTACAGTCAGTAGAAGTTTGGACAGAGAAACGAACGACAGCTTCGATTTGGTTGTCAAAGCCAGCAATGGAGAGCACTCCACGTTTGCAAATTTGTCCGTTATAATGTTGGATATTAATGACAACCCTCCAATCTTCTCTCATAAACACTACAGTGGCAGTATAATGGCGAATGCAGCAGTCGGTGCTTTTGTGATACAAGTGTCTGCTGAGGATGACGATATTGGAGCAAATGCTGAAATCGTTTACGAGTTCGAAGGAAATGGTGGACGTTTCAACATAAATAAAACAAGCGGAAACGTTGCGGTTAATGCAAGTCTCGAACTACAGCAGTACAACTTAAATGTCACCGCCAGCGATGGAGTGTATTACGCTAAAGCAACGTTAGACATCAAAGTATTACCAGGTAGGGAAGGTAATATTATTTTATTGTCGCTGTTCAATGGAGATGTTTTTGTTGTTGTTTTTATTCTGTTTTTCCTCTTCCCTCAGACAATAGACTTAGGGAGCAATGTGGAGAGCTAGAGAACACACATCTTAGGTTGCTCAAATTTGTCCCGTTTTTGCCGAAGTTCTTTTGCCTTCATCGTCTCCTTACTAAGAAGGACTGTCGTAATTTCTCAAAATGACGTCCACGTCCTGACAACAACCTGAAAAACACGCGACAGCACAGTGGCCCGAGATCATGTCAATTTCACATATTCACGTGCTTCTTTTGTCTTTTGTAACGAGTAATATATTTTCACCGACGTTGCTGTCGTCCTCTCCCGTCCTAGGTCCGGTTAATCTGGGATTAACGAAATTCTTTCTCTCAAACTCTTTGCCAATAAGCAGGACGTTCTAATCTAAAATCAGTTTTTCTATTTTGTCATTTTTCCTCTGGAAAAGGCGATATTGTACCTCAAATGAAAACCCAATTTTCAACATCTTTCATTTTACTATTTTTTTGCGGAAAGATAATTTTCGTTGATTGGGCAAAACCATTGGAATGCCCGGTTTCAGCGGAGGGAAATACCAATCTGCACAATTATGGTGTTTTTACTATTTTCATTTTTTTGTCTAAATTGAATAAGTGTACTATTTTTTTGCTCCACTGTTTCCACAAATTCTTCAACATTGCTGAGAAGATCCTGTTAAGACAATGTGGTCGAAATTCAAACCATCATAATACACCTTACAGGAACTGACCAAAATAATCGATCTATTTCGAGAAAATTGTAACTGTATATGCCCGATATTCTCACAAACACAAGTGGCCAATTTTGAAGAGTGCAACAAAAGGTGTCCGAAACTCGGACTACTATAACCTATTTTTCAAATATTGATTAAAATGTAAAATTTTAGAGGATTGCTATGCAATAGCTCATTTTATGAATTCTTTTCATTTCATTTTACAAATTATGATTTAAAAAACACTCCATTTTAGAGGAACGGATTAACTAAAGTTGTCCGAAATTCGGACCACTCATCCTACAAATTCTGATTAAGACATCCGATTTTAGAGAAACGGGTTGACAAACATTTGCTCGAAATTCGGACCACTGTAACTCATCTTACAAATTCTGATTAAAACACCCGATGTTAGAGGAACGGATTAACTAAAGTTGTCCGAAATTCGGACCACTGTGTGTCCGATGGTAAAACTGCCTCCATCTGACTCCGACGGACGAATGCATAGTCCGACCGTGTCCGATGGTAAAACTGCCTCCGTCTGACTTCGAGGGACGAATGCAAAGTCCGACCGTGTCTGATGGTAAAACTGCCTCCGTCTGACTTCGAGGGACGAATGCAAAGTCCGACCGTGTCTGATGGTAAAACTGCCTCCGTCTGACTCCGACGGACGAATGCATAGTCCGACCGTGTCCGATGGTAAAACTGCCTCCGTCTGACTCCAACGGACGAATGCAAAGTCCGACCGTGTCCGATGGTAAAACTGCCTCCGTCTGACTCCGACAGACGAATGCAAAGTCCGACCGTGTCCGATGGTAAAACTGCCTCCATCTGACTCCGACGGACGAATGCATAGTCCGACCGTGTCCGATGGTAAAACTGCCTCCGTCTGACTCCGACGGTCAAATGCATAGTCCGACCGTGTTCGATGGTAAAACTGCCTCCGTCTGACTCCGACGGACGAATGTATAGTCCGACCGTGTCCGATGGTAGAACTGCCTCCACCTGACTCCGACAGACGAATGCAAAGTCCGAACGTGTCCGATGGTAAAACTGCCTCCGTCTGACTCCGACAGACAAATGCAAAGTCCGACCGTGTCCGATGGTAAAACTGCCTCCATCTGATTCCGACAGTCGAATGCAAAGTCCGACCGTGTCCGATGGTAAAACTGCCTCCGTCTGACTCCGACGGACGAATGCATAGTCCGACCGTGACCGATGGTAAAACTTCCTCCGTCTGACTCCGACAGACGAATGCAAAGTCCGACCGTGTCCGATGGTAAAACTGCCTCCATCTGACTCCGACAGACGAATGCATAATCCGACGTTGTCCGATGGTAAAACTGCCTCCGTCTGACTCCGACAGACGAATGCAAAGTGCGACCGTGTCCGACAATCATTTAGAGCGAAATGCAACTAAGGCTAGGAACAAAGTTCTGTCGTGCGTTAATTAACGATCCGATGAACTCGGATGCCGCATCAGTTAGTCAGATAGTCCGATGGTATAATATTTCCACTACAACGCTGGCAATCACTTCATTGGGCTTTTTCCTGTAGTCGGCGGACCGAAATGAACCGAGAAGTTAATACACGGCATGAAAAATAGAAGGAATCACAAGCAACGGCCATTTAGCTGAAGTTCCATCCAAACTGATGGCGGCAAATGGCAAAGGACGGCGCTATAAAATTTATATGCTGCCGTGCTGTACATGTTGTTAGACTAAACAGGGCAAATCTTTTACGCTTAATGACTGATGTTCACTGTGGTTTTCAAATGAACACTTCCAAACAGCGCTTGATTGCCGCACGGACCGCTGTTAAGCTCCACTACGGCGATTGGTACCAAATAGCTCACAATAAGTCTGGTTCATTCAAATGCGCGAAATGCAAGAATACTGCTGTATTCTAATGAAAAGCACTCGGGGTGAAATGCACACACAAGAAGTGTATTCCTCGTTCTACTAAAAGGCCAAACTACCAAAATTGTTAAAATAAAACACCACGTGTATTTTTGGTTCTCAACGAAAAGCACTCTAGTAATACAGTGCACAAACAGCAATGTGTCGTCCAAAAACATTTATTGAGCACGAATAAACCTATTAAAAGAAAATTGTTACAACAAACATTTAAGGGTCAATTGAGTAAATCATTCTTCATTTATCCTTTCGCAACGGCGCATTCTGCCCGCAGTGTCCTCGTTAAGTTTGCGCCCGAATTGTTACAGCATTGACATGGGCTACCGTTCAGATATAACACCTTCTTATGCTGAAAGTCAAAATAAAACCATTCTCCTCTTTTCGTGTCCAAGTTCCTTTCGATGAAATGCAGTTGTCTGGCTCTCTTTAAAGCTTTCTTCTCTTTTTCATATTTTATCGGCTCCCACTCTTCAGACGTCATAATCCATTTGTTTATCAGCGTTGGTTCGCAGCCATTTCTAATGAAAAATAAAGCTAACTTAAAGCTTTCGCTGTCCTTTATGGGCTTTTTCCAAAAACGTCTCTGGACCCACTGCGGCCACGAGGTCAGTTTAAAGAACGCTCCTCCATTCAATACGCTAAACAAATCTCTCCTTTCCTTCGCGACTTCGGCTCGGGTCATTAGTCCATAAAGTCAGTACGTAGACCAAAGTATTGCATTGACCAATTCCAGACTGGTGTCTGTCTGTCTACAGGAGAACAATCCTTAAAGTGGCATAGTTTTGGAAATTTCTACTTCCGCCTTTCATCGCAAGGGCGGATGAACTGGACGTCAGCTCGAGAAGCCTGTTGGAAGACAGGGGCTGATTTGGTTATCATTAACTCAAAAGCAAAGTATGATGCCGTACTGCGAAACATAGGACCTTCTCCAGCTAAGACGAGTTACTCGATCGGGCTTCATAGAGATCCAAAAAATATCAAAAACTGGCTTTGGGTGGATGGATCTGCTCTTCATTACGCAGAGTGGCGAACGCTAATCAAAACGAGCATTGCGGTTCTTTTTATCGTTCTAAATGGAATGACACGCCATGTCAAGGGAAACACAAATTTATCTGTGGAAGGGAAGGTATGCCGTGACCCTTCCACTTCCAAAATTGATCAACTTCAAATTTTCTCAACTATAATTTTGTGTAATTGCAACGGAGTCATGCTACAAGTTTTTGTGTTAATACGCGCAACAACGCTTTTCAACTTGCAACGCAACAATGTTGCGCGTCAAGTTGCACGATTTTGTCAGTTGAACACAAAAGAGCTACAAGAAACGGCGACATCAGAAATCACACATTTCTGAACACCACTGACAAACTTAACACTAAATTAACTGGGACTCTGCGGAATGCATCAGCCACAGCACTAGCCGGCTACTACCAACGACTTACACTGAAAAGCTGGTACACAAACTTAGAACGGAAACCTCTCAACAGATGCCAACAATTACCTGAACCTTACAAACGACTGATAGATGACATCAGAAGCAACCAAACGAACAATAGACAAATCGACAGGACAACAGAACATCAACTGACTAATAACGAAACACAACCGAGCCAACTCCACCAACCATAAGACAACAAACGGAACAATCATATCAGAGACATAAATACCGCCATCTGACAAAACTTCTTCACTTTACTTTGAAGATGACTTCCGCTCAGGGAGTCAAAACGTCAGACACTAACAACAGCCTTCCTGGAGACTACTCTAACCCGAACAATCATAGCCAACCTTCTGTTCACACTCCTGAGTTGAAACCATTTGCCATACTATATTAAGAAGCGTTAGTATATAAGTTTTCGTCTTGTAATATATGATTTTACTTTCTTGTAAGTCCGTCAGTGTCCTGAAGAGATAAAAGACGGAGTGCAGTGGTCCTCGACAGACCCAGGCAACACTGACTTCAAGCCATGCCCTGCATCTGCCAAGGGTATATTGCGCTGTCTCTCTAATATCAGTGTATTAGTTTGAGTGCGGCACTCATTCTTATTTTATTCGTGTGAGAGTCTTGTTTCTTTTGTTTGTGCGCATGATGAGTATTTGTATGTAAATCTGAAGTTCAAAAGTGTATTTGGCAATCATTTAGGGAGTGAGTATGACTGAGTAGTTATAAATTAACTCTTCTCGTTAATTTCACAGTTAATTCTTGCCCATTCAAATGGTTTAATTTTACACTACACTTCAACATTAAACTTTTCATGGTCTTAGGCACTGCTGCCAGAGATTGTTTGGAAAGCAATTGGGGAGACACCATTTTTGACAACTGTACGTCTAAAGAATTCATCAATCTGGGAAACATGGTAAGTCGTACAGTATACTTACAAAATGCAGCTGTGTGGAGTACTTGTAAATGTTTTACTCAAGTGCATTATTCTCAAACCTCTTTCCATGCAGCTCTCCTACGTTTACGCTTTACTGTAAAAATAGCTTGCAGGTTACTGCAACATATTCTCGTTGCTCCGCACAAAGTTCACAAAAAAAGTAAACCGTTCATACAATAAGGTTAAATCTTTCGATTAACACAGTTGTTTTTTCATATAGTAAACCGTATGGTGATATATATGCTATCGACACTGTAAATATAAGATAACCTAAATGGGGACAATTTGCAGCCTTCAAAATGTCAAGTTTAGTGTTTTTGCTAGAGTGCTCTGTAAACTAAAACATTGTGGATAATGCTTCGGTCAACAACAATTAAAAGAAATAGCATTTATGTTGCCCTCCATAAAAATAATACGAATAACTCAATTATCACAGAACCGAGCTCAGTCAAATATATAATTACTTGATGGTCTTTTTCAGGCAGAAACGTTGACGAATGGCTTCCATACAAATGAAAGCGCTGAAAACATTCTTGAAAAATTGGGCAATATTACAACTGACCGCAACAGGTCGAGCGAAATTGACAGCAATGATTTGGATATTTCAGTTAACATTCTGTCAATCTTGGAGAAATACAATTCAGGAAGAGGCAGCGGAAGCTTGAGCAACCCGAAGAGTCAGGAGAACTTC
Organism: Plumapathes pennacea; assembly: GCA_964036295.1. Classification (NCBI taxonomy): domain Eukaryota; kingdom Metazoa; phylum Cnidaria; class Anthozoa; order Antipatharia; family Myriopathidae; genus Plumapathes; species Plumapathes pennacea. Next base: position 22,384,257 of record OZ038463.1, on the reverse strand, counting down.
CTTCTCGCTGCTAGCAATCTGCTAGAAAGATCCAACATCAAATCTTGGCTCCACCTGGATAAGGTAAGAGTAACGAACACAAGAATATCCAAGCAATCGGTCATCCCTCACTCAAGCACTTTTATGTACGAACTAAAAAGTCGTCTCTGTTACCAATGAAATTAGTATAGTGTGCTTTATAGCGTTTGGTAGTCCCTCGGCTTGCCATAGCTATATGCTAGTTCAGATACTATTATTCTGGTTTATAGTTCGGAAGTTCATTTATTAGAAGCGTTTTGAAATACGACATCCAGCCACGGACCTCTGAGGGCCAGTGATAGATAGAGGCGTCATTTTTCGTATGACTGTAGAAAGTAATCGTGTGATTGCTTTGGTTTCGCGTTTGGCACGCTTTCCGATTGGCCTCGGCAAGTTTACCAGTATTCTTGGCCAATCAAGAGCAAAAGCAGAACCTGGTTGCCATATTCTCACGCAAGAAAGCGATGGCGTGTTCTCGCACTGCTGATTGGTTTGTAAAACCAATCGCAATTACTTGGTTTTGGTTTTGGTCGTACTTCTATAAAGTGGACCGACGTGTTTTTGCTGGCCTCACTGCTTGGCTATGTGATTGCTTTGGTTTTCGACAGTCATCCGAAAAGCGCTCTATTTGTTTACCATGGCTCGTTTACGCTCCGGGGGTTCTTTAGTCCAAAGATGGTACCGCCGTTTTACGTACAGTGGTCATCTACTCCACAAAAGAAAGAGCCAGGGCATTTAATTCGTTTTAATTTCGCTACCCCGATTTCTTGTACATCAGAACCTAACCACCACATATTCACGCTTTAGCACGTCCTTCGCGTTATGTGAAATAGAATGGAACATGTAACCCTTTCTATTTTCACTGCAGGAAGGCAAAAATACCTCAATCCTTCTAGTAAATACGTTGGACAACTATGGTATGCAAGTTGCTGAAAGTTTGGGTGGGAAGGGTAACAGCACCTGTTCAATTGTAGAGAAACGGAACGTATTCATGAGAGTGGATAATGTTGGAGAGAAAAACCAGGTAAGTCCCACTTGCATGGTTACTTTTCCAGTCAAGCTCCAACAAAAGATGGAATAAGAGTAACCGCTGATGTTAAACTTCAGACTACCTTCAAAATCGAAATAATAGAAATAATGGTTATAAGTGCGAAGTTTTCCATCAACCATCAGTTTTCTTTTGAAAGTTAACTTTAAGGATATCTTTAATATTACTAATGTAGTTGGACCAAGGAATTCCGACCAATGAAAAATAATTAATTAATTAAAAAAAAATATATATATATATATGTATGAAAAAATAAATAAATAGATAATAGTTATAACTAATAAACTAATAAATACGACTATTTTGTAACTGAGAAAACATACTATTTATCATAAGAATGGTTAAAAATTAAAGTTATCCCTGGATTTTCAAAGTTATCTTCACGATTTGTGTTTAATAGATTATAAAAACAAGTTAGTTTCTTAATAGATATGTTTTCGTAACCCGCGTCCTAACAGTAAGAAACCCTCGCCTCAGTTTGCCCGGAAACTGAAAAACTGATTTAATAGAGACTCCTTGGAGGAATCACAGCAAACATATTACTTATCCTCAGTAAGAACATATTAGGACAGAATGTTAGTGTCGGTGGTGCTCTAGTTTACGTCTTTTTAGCTTTATGAATTTCTAGGTGTAACTCGTTCATTGTCTTTTACCACAGATCAAAACCGATGGATTGGCATTTATCTACAAAAACAACAACATATCCTTACCATCAGAAATCTTTAATTCCAACGGCTCCAGCCTTGTCGCCAGCTTTGTTTATCTTACGCTCAATGAGATATTTTTATTTGAAAAACCCGCTGCATCTGGTGTCGACATCCCCAAAAAGGTTCCGGCCAGTAGCGCAATCGTATCTATTAAAGTCAGCCCCACTCCAGAACATAGGCTGAAGTCGCCCGTCAGGACAGTTCTGGAAAAAAAAGAGGTAATTTAATATTTTTTGATATTTAAAATCACCAGGACAGGCCTGTATAATTTGTTTTCCATTAAGAGTTTCCACTTAGCCACACAATCTTTGTAATTTTTGCAGTTTTGATAAAGTCTGTTCTTAGAAAATGCGCAAATTAATACTTTCAAATTTTTGGTAATCACGTTTTCTTTTGATTTATAAAGTCTGTTTGTTTGTATCTAATCGACTTATTTGATTTTATGCTAACGACAAAAACACGTAAAAAAGCAAATCTCCTCTTATACGATTTTCCCAGCTACATTTGTTTTGTTTTTTTTTTTTTACTTTCTAGGTAAAACTACCAGACGCCAAGTCCAAACCCTTGAGGAGTTGTGTGTTCTGGCGCAAAGGTCTCCCCAAGATTTGGCAAACCAGCGGCTGTAGACTGGTATCTAGCAAGTCCGATGACGTCACTACCTGTGAATGTGATCACCTGACAATGTTTGCTTCTCTCATGGATCATCATGGTACGCCGGTAAGTTAATAAGGCAAGCTCTCCTCAGAAAGAGGCATAGCAAGCGAGGTATACTGCTCAGAATATGACACGGCGGAAATACGTTCTTGACGTCACTTCCGTTGGTCAGCGCTCATCAAAAATGAATTTCAAGAACTGAATTGCCCTTGCGTTTGCTTTACTTGTGCGAACTAGCCTTTAGGAGCATTACACTGAAATACAAAATCTGCACTTGAATCCACAGTTTTATGCAATGAACGCTGACCTAAAAATTAGGTGACCGCACGGCAGTAGGACGTATTCTTTAGTGTCCCTTTATACCACATCCATACCTCTCTTCTCTGTCCTAGGTTCCATCAAAACATCGGGAAGGCCTGGAGATCATATCTTTAGTAGGCTGTGCCATCTCGGCCTTGGCAGTTTTTCTCACCGCAGGATTCATGCTGTTCTTTCGGAAGTTCTACAAAACGCCACAGCTGACAGTCTTGTTAAACATATGTGCTACGATCGGCATCACGTGCATGCTGGTCATTGGAGAGAAATGGGCACGTGACTATGAGGTAATGAATAAGGATATATCGTAAATGCTCTAATAAGCCCCTGGAGTGCTTATTTAAAACATCCCCTTCCAGGAGAGAGAGAGAGAGAGAGAGAGGGTCGGGGGGCTTGTTTAAAGAGGTGAGATGAGAACGACAGGCACTGTATCCTTGGTCAACAAAATACTATGTGAAGTTAGATGTGGGTAATTTGTTTTGTTTTTCTACTAATTTGACCCTCCATGGGGGAGGGGAAGGGGTGCGGTGGGGCTTATTACAGAAAGAGGAGGCTTATTTTAAAAAATTATGTTGTAGAGGGGGAGGCTTATTTGAGTATTTACAGTAAGAAGGCATCACCTTGATAACAAAATCGAGAGAAAGATGGCAGTAGGGCTATCCGTCTTTGTATTTCTTTAAGGTGCAATTAATATGTGTATTGTAAGTAATCTAAGTACGTGATTTGCTTGCATTTCAGGTTGCTTGCACAGTGATTGCCGCACTGCTTCACTACTTTTTGTTAGCCATGTTCTCTTGGATGCTGTGTGAAGGAGTTCTTCTTTATATTCTCTTGGTCAGAGTGTTCTCCACCGAAGTTCTAAGTGTTCTGAAGTATTTTATTGCATTCGGTTGGGGTAAGTTTTACAAATCATTTGATTTTTCTGACTTTTTGACTTCAGCATATTATCAATCAATGCTGCCAAACTTGTCAGTTGTACCAATAAAAGGCGTAACCACACAAATATTTTGGACGACAAATCAATATAATAAATACATTGCTTATTTGACATTTAAAAATAACGAATATTCAATAAGTGTTTTGTACATGTTTGCTCGACATCTAACCTTTTCAATATCATGGACTTCTTTTCAGGTTTCCCCGCCATAGTTGTCGGAGTATCCCTGGGCGTTACCAAAACCTCGGGTTACGGCAATAAAGACGTCTGCTGGCTCTCCATTGACAGCGGGCTCATTTGGGCATTCATAGCTCCTGCAATTGTCGTTATTTTGGTAAATTTAGCACAAAATGATACTCTTTACGGGTAAAATATAGTCAGTAAATATTGCAGGCCTTTTACTCCCAGCATCATAATACAGATTCTCCTAACCTTTTAAGAAGAAACTAATGTATGAGAATTAATAGTTTCAATCAACTTCAATCTAATCAAACTATCAAAAACCAAGAGAGACTTTCATAACATCCTTTCCTAACCCATAACTTCTTACTTGCTGCTCAAAATATCATCCCCTTAGCAACATTTTACCAACATATCAGATGAATTAACTAAGGGTCGATGTATAAAAAACCTAGAAGCCGCAAAATAACTAAAAGCTGACATTTCAAGCGCTTCCTTCGTCGGAACAAATTTTTTACCAACCCTACGATTTTTAACCCTTCGTCCCTCTAACGTACCAGCTCCTTCGGTCCCCTTTTTGTTTATTCTCTCCACAGAGCTCCCTCGCTTCTTACTTGTCCCCTCCTATCTCTCTATGTCCTATCAGCTACGTATCTAGATTTGTATGTATGTTTTCGGTGTTCGTCCGCTCATCAGTTTGTTTAAGTATGCCTGTTTCTCGCTCTCACTATCTCCCTCCATTTATCTATTCATTTTCAGGTAAATGTTGTCGTATTCGTTCTGGTTCAGCGACAAATGGCGAACACAAAAGCAATGGAAAACAAAAGTCGCATTGTGAAGATCCGCGCTGGTTTCCGGGCCTCTGCCGTTATCCTTCCACTCTTGGGAATCACATGGGTGTTCGGGTTACTGTCGTTCAACCAAGACACCCTTGCGTTCAAGTACATCTTCACCGTTCTAAATTCTCTCCAAGGAATGCTGATCTTTGTTTTCAACTGCGTTCTAAGTAACCAGGTAACCATAATTATCCAATAGGTTGGTTCTGATTGTCCGGGTTAATTAGAGTAGTTTCCAGAAAGACTGTTGTTGGTGACTGACGTTTCGACTCCCTGAAAGGACAACAGAACATCGACCGACCAATAATGAAACAGAACCAAGCCAACTTGACCAACCATAAAACGACAAAATGGACCAATCACATCAACGACCAAAGTCAACTTGACCAACCATAAAACGACAAAACGGACCAATCACATCAACTACCAAAGTCAACTCGATCAACCATTAAACGACAAAATGAACCAATCACATCAACGACCAAAGTCAACTCGACCAACTATAAAACGGCAAAACGGACCAATCACATCAACGACCAAAGCCAACTAGACCAACTATAAGACAGAAAAACGAACTAATCATATCAACGACCAGAGACATACATACCGCCGTCTGATGAAACCTCTTCACTTGAAGATGAATTCTGAGCTCAGGGAGTCAATCACCAAAAACAGTCTTCCTGGAAACTACTTTAACCCGAACGATCACACCCAACCTATTGTTTATACCATTTGCCACTTAATCATCCGATTTCCTTTTTTTCACTGCAAAACGTTTTTGGAATTTTTTTAGAGCGACTGGGAAGAGAAACTGTTGAACTTCAGGAATGGACATTATTTTAAGTGATCGCATCTTTGCACTAAGAGAGACGTTTCTCTACTATTGGTATTTTAGAAATTTAAAGAGTGGATTCATTTTGACTCTTGACAGATTCGTGAGGGATTCAAACACAAGCGGCCAAAGCGCAAGCAGTCTAAGAGAGGTCAGGTGGTGTGGCAGTTAATTTGTCAGGAATTAAAAAGCCATTTAGACTGCAGTCTAATGACATAAAATGTCAGTGCATGTCTTGTATGAAAACAACATCTATTTCTAAACAAAAAACAAACTATTAAAAACAATAATTTTATATGTCAACTGTCAACTCAGAAATAATTGAAAACATCAAACAAAAGAAATCTGCGCTAATGCAAGATAGCGAAGAAGCTTAGAATAGTTCAACACTACATGATTGCATCCACTGAAAAGTTAACCCCAATAATTTTCTTTTTCAGTTGTCCTGGATTTAAAGACTCACAAATTAAAGGGTTGATGTAAGTTTCTTGTGCTCAGCAAAAAAAAAAAGGGGGGGGGATAATATGCCACTAATCCATCCATTCACAGAATGAGCAGGGTTTGGTGTACATTCCCTATGCTCCAAAACAAGAAAATATATTGTCACATTTAAATAATTATTATAGTGCTACATCCAAAAGATACACTGTTTTAAATAAATATGTAGATGTACTGTAGATACTATTCGCTTTATAGTATGTACTTTTAGACAAGACATTCATTCAGACATATTTATGAAATATTTTTAAGAAAACGAAAGTCCAAAGACCAGTTGCATTACCACTGATCTCGTTATTGTTGGGTGGATTATCTACCGTTTATAAATTTTGCAATATTGAAGACTTGCTAATATCTTTATATCATGTTCTAGTAACAATAAAGAAAGTAAAACTGAAAAGATAAGTGTTATTGTAGTGTGGAATTTCTTAGACTTGTTAACTACTCTATCCAAATACAGTGCTACATTAAGCAACTGTACGCGACATTTAATGTCACTATCTGCCTATACACGCGATCTTTCGTAAATTTTAGCGTGGTCGTTTTCACCGTTTACGTCACTTTTATTTTGTATTTGCGCCAAAATTACCAAGGCGTAAAGAAGTCTCGTTAAGCTGCATTGAAGCTTAAGAGACCCAAGCGTAAAGTGTAAACTTTACGCTACTTTTACGCTAACACTGAGCTTGATTTGCGTGGCCTTTAGGGCCTTTGAGCGACATTTTCGTACTGTTTAAGTCATCTTTATTTCGTATTTACGCCAACATTACGAAGGCGTAAAGAAGTCTCGTTAAGCCGCATTTAAGCTCAAGAGATCCAAGCGTAAAGCGTAAACTTTACGTTACTTTTACGCTAACAGTAAGCTTGATTTGCGTGGCCTTTAAGCGACATTTTCGCACTGTTTAAGTTATCTTTAATTCGTATTTACGCCAACATTACGAAGGAGTAAAGAAGTCTCGTTAAGCCGCATTTAAGTTCAAGAGTAAAGCTGAAGTAAAGCTGAACTTTACGCGCTGTAAATCTGGCGTAAAGGCGTTTAAACTCGATGTTTACGCTGCTTTTACGCCACCATTAACCTTCATTAAATCTGCTTTTTCGTGCTGTGACCGCGCATAAACGGTTTTCGGTGGTAAGGCTTTTGAGACGTGCCTTGGGTGCCAGCGGTACTGCGTCTTGGACTTCTTCTTCAATATCTCCATCTGTTGATCCCACATAAGCTTCATTTCTTCAGGCACGTCGTCCTTCTTCACCTTGCTCATCATCCCTTGCAGGTCCAAGTGGTCTGCTTCCTCCATTTCTATCATTTCATTCATGAGCTTTTGTTAAAACCTTTCGGCTTGCTGACGTTTGGCCTTTTCTATTGCAATTTTATTGGAGACGATTGTTACATTTGGGGTCAGCCATCTTTCCAATTTGATGCATTTTTTTCATCTTCTCTTCTGTAAGTTTCTTTAACGTGCCACACGAAGAATAGCACCTCCCCCCAGAACTCATGAAACTCGTACAGTTCGTGGCAAAGACCCTATCCTCCATTAAGCCAGTGGACTGATCCTCAATTGAGTGCTTTCTTAGCTCCGTCGATGAGTCGTGTACATCTGTATCGATACCAGTGCCAATCCCATTACAAATACTAGAGTTGATTAGGAATGCCATCAAAAAGCGAGCTTTCTCGATTATCGCCAATCCATCTAGATGCTTTTTAAGAGCCTTTTCTAAAAATGCATCCGGGACAGGTCGTTGTTGGTAGAGTATTTTTGTCTCAATTTCGTCCTTTACGTTTTTCAGAGTCAAGATTATCTCTACAATTACGCGTTGTCCGTCATAGCGCACGTTTTATGACAAGAAACAGGCTTGCAGACATTTCCTCTTTCTAGATGGTAGCCTTTCAGTCAGTTCCTTCAGTGATGGAAACGACTTGTTCTTTAAATGAAGCCCATTCCTTATGCACAGTACACTTCCGATCAACATCCGCTTCAGCTTTCCTTGTTAAATTTAAGAGTCCTTTCAATCGACTGCTGTGTTCCCTCTTCGTTGCAGCTTTAACTCCAGCCGGGCCGAGCACCTCCAGCGCAGCTCGAGTTAACAGCTTGCAGCTAACCTCATCTTCCTTGTTTACGATAATGTTTTCCTTATCACTCATAGAGTGATCAAGAATATGTCTGTGTCGGACAAATGATCCTTGCCGACTTCGTAGTGGAGTAAAATCCTGAGGATATTATAAAGAATTCATTATGTAGCCACAGAATTGTGATCTATTTTGTTTTTTACAACTATCACAACTTACCAGGCTTTGATAGAGGCGTACAAACAATGAGATACGTTCCGATACTTCTTCTTCGACGGATGAGCTACATTTTCTTCACTTCTTCGTTTCAAGGTGGATAACATTTCCAGAATACGCCACAAAAAAAGCGACAAAACACCAAAGCAATGCACTAATTAGACAACAGGAAATAGCGCAATTGATTCGTGAGTTTTCCCTCGCCTTTATTTTGACTCTTCCGATTGGTCACTGGCGAACAATAGTTTACGACATTGCTACTCACCCGACTCCTGCCAGCTTTTGTTCGTACCTCCTTACCCATCACGGCTGTGGTTTGGTTAGCGCTCAGGCCTAACCGCGCACAAACGGTTTTCGGTGGTAACGCTTTCCAGACGTACACATCAAAATGGCCGCGGAGGAGTGAATTGGAGGCGTGCAATGGCGCCGTACTCGTCGGAAATGGAGCAGATCAGGGATTACCTTGCTCAGAAAGTTGGAGAATGTCTTCGCCAATGCTGTTTGTAAGGTAGTATTTGGCTGATTTTGAATTTTGAGGAGAAAAATTGCCCAGAGTTCGACTCACTCGAACGAGTCGTCTCCTACCTTCCCTTTTTTTTATCGTTACCCACAGCGGGCGCAAAATTTCCCCGAAAACGCTGTAATCGCGACCACAGATAGTTCGTACGTAAATAAACACGAAAGCAAAGTTTCACTTCTTTTATTTGAGTATTTCCTAATTATTTTGAGCCATCTAGATTCCCACTCAAATTCTTATAAAATGAAAACTCGCTTCCAGGTCCCCTGAGCCTGGGTTGCTTGTGTTCTGCGACGAGACGCGAGTTGCGTCTTTCCGTGCTGTTGTTGAAGACTCAGTTGTGTTCAAAGTTACTCCAGTTCTGTGAACCCGTTTTACGATTAAATATCAGATTTTACATTGGTGGCAGCGGTATGGCGTCTGAAGCAGAATTGCGAGAGGAAATTCAACAGCTAATAGTCCGCCTGGAGCAAATGCAAGCAGGAGAAACGAGTTCGCGAGAGTATGCTTTGACTGTGTCTTTGGTTGTGAAAGCGCCGCGAGGAAAAGTAGATCTGTTCTTCGCCATGGACGTCGATTTCGACGACTGGTTAAGCCATTTTGAACTGTGTGCGGACATTAACCAATGGTCCCCGGAGCAGCGATGCCAGCAACTAGCCGTTTCGCTGAGAGGCGACGCTCAGCAAGTCTATCCTGGCATGTCAGTTGGCGACAGAAACACGTACGAAAATCTCGTGTCAGCTCTGCGTTGTCGCCTTCAGCCGAAGCAACAACGTGCCTTCCACAAGCTGGCCTTCCTTAACACGAAGAGGGAGAAGGGAGAAAATTTAGCCAACGATCTACGTCATTTGGCAACGCGAGCATTTGTCGGGCGAGATGGAAACTCACTGGAGGAAGAGCAGGTGGACCAGTTCATGAACGCTCTACAATCACGGGAACTGCGTTTGGGTGTCAGTCAAACCATCCCGGCAACCTTGGATGACGCGGTGTGCCAGGCTCTATGCCTCGAAGCCTTTTTTGCAGTTGAAAGTAATTGAAACGCTTCGGTGATGGCGGTCAACAACACAAACATGCGCGAGGCAGGCGCTGACGTCAGTGCCATGGGCTCAGGGGCATAGGCACCAAATTGGGCAAAGGAACTGTTCCAACAACAGAACGCCCTGTTGACACAAGTTTTGGAGTCACGGGATCATCATGCAACGAAGTTGTCATCAAGGGGACCCCGTGACAGATGCTTCCCTTGTGGAAGGAAAGGCCATTTTCGGCGCGGCTGTCCTCAGAAGGAGAAGGGTCAGGAAAACGGATACAGGGCGGCTCCACCACGTGTGTGAGTCCGCCCGCGCCAGGAACCCAATCAAGTCACAATTCCCAACCAGTGGGACGGGTCTCAAGTGTTACCACAGAGAATGCCGTGTTCGTGTCTTGTTGTGTAAATGGTTCACAAGTTGAAGCCCTGGGCCCGGTTGTTCAAAGAGTGTATAGCGCTATTCGCCGGATAAGTCGCTATCCAGTGGATAGAATTAACCATTAAGCTTAATTCAGTCGAGAGGATAAGGATTTATCCTGTGGATAGCGCTATCCACTCTTTGAACAACCGGGCCCTGGTTGACACTGGAGCCGCGGTTACGCTAGTCCACAAGGAGTTATTTGACAGAGTGAGGTTACAGCATACCCAAGTACGCTGTGCGGACCGCCCCATTCTGGGAGCTAACAACACTCCTTTGAATATGTGTGGAGTTGCGGACGTGAAGATTGAAAAGGCTGGCGTCGCCGCTTCGCACAAGGTATATGTGTGTGAGGATTTGGCGCAGAAAATGCTTATTGGCGTGGATTTCCTGAAGCCAGATGGTTGCATAATTGATTTTGTAAAGGGAACAGTGGAGAGCAAGGGCAAGCAGAGTGCCTTGATTTGCAAACCGAGCTGGGATGTGTGCCGTGTGACAGTGGCTGACTCAGTGGTAATCCCTCCACATTCTATGATGAACATTGCCTGCAGAGTTGATCAGGGAAGGGCAATCAAGATATTTTCTGGCGTGTTGGAGTCAGAACCACGTTTTGAGGAAAGATACTCAGTGGGAATACTGAAGGTGTTGGCGACAGTGCGTGATGGATCGATACCAGTTTGAGTTTTTAATCATCACCAGACACCGAAACGGATCTACCGGGGGAGTTCGGTGGGAGATTTATGTCCGCTCTTAGAAACAGACGAGAAAGGGACAACTTCCTGTTACCACGTCGAGACCCGGAAGGCTGGAGAACAAGTGGCGTCAACTTGTATGGCGGCTCAGCCTGGGAATGCCGATCAACTCAATGCTGAACTTTTTGTAATTGACAATCCATCAATACCAGCGGACGAAAGGGATTGTGTTCGCGAAATCATAGCAAGCCACAGTAAAATTGTATCTTGGGAACCCGAAGACTTGGGAGAAGTAGCTGCAAGAGAGCATTCTAGCAACACCGGTGAAGCTCCACCAATTAGAGTACCACCTCGGATGCTACCATTCCATCGAGGAGAAGAGGTGCGGCAGGAGATAGAAACGATGATCGCCAGTGACGTTATCGAACCCTCTACCTCTCCATGGTCTTCCCCTGTTGTGTTGGTGGCGAAGAAAGATTGGTCCAGGAGGCTCTGTGTTGACTACAGGAGACTAAACGAGGTGACCAAGAAGGATGTACACCCATTACCTCGATGTGAGGACATCCTGGAAGCGTTGGCTGGAGCTGCCTACTTTACTCACTTGGACTTAGTGAGGGGCTACTGGCAGATTCCAGTGGCGGAGGAAGACAAGGAAAATACTGCCTTTTCCACACCGGACGGACACTTTCAGGTCAAAAAGATGCCGTTTGGACTCACAAATGCACCAGCGACCTTTCAGCGAGCCATGAATACTATTCTGCGTGGCCTTAACTGGCTCGACTGTCTGGTGTATTTGGACGACATCGTCGTTTTTGCTGGCACCCTCATTGAACATCATCGGAAGCTGGATGCGGTGCTGCAGCGACTTGAACACGCGGGACTTAAGCTTAATGCAAAGAAGTGCCAGTTGCTGAAGGAATCGACACTGCTGTTGGGTCACGTTGTAAGCAAGAAGGGAATTTCCACAGACCCGGAGAAGATCAAAGTGTTACAAGACTGGTCGATGCCTTGTGATGTCTCAAGGCTTCGTTCCTTTCTGGGCTGTGCTGGGTACTATCGCCAGTTTATCCATAACTACGCAGAAGTGGCAGCGTCACTGTACAACCTGGAACGCAAAAACACCGTCTTCCAGTGGACAACAGAGTGTCAAAAGGCCTTCAGCACCCTCAAGGAACAGCTAACAGGTGCACGAATACTAGCCTATCCCAGGTTTGACCAACCATTTGTCTTAGATACAGATTCCAGTGATGTCGGGATTGGAGCTGTCTTGTCGCAGGTTCATGAAGGTTCAGAGAGGGTCATCGCCTATGCAGCGAGGGCGTTGTCGAAGCCTGAACGGAATTACAGCACCACCAGGAAAGAGCTTCTGGCAATGGTCTTGGGGAATGGAACACTTTGAACCTTTCCTGTTAGGGAAAAGGTTCACTGTGCGAACGGATCATAGAGCACTGCAGTGGCTGAGAAGCTTTAAGCACAGGTTTCATGCTGGCTGGAGAGATTGGCTGAATTTGATTTTGGCATCGACCATCGCCCTGGAAGACTGCATGGAAACGCCGATGGTAAGTCTCGTTTTCCGTGGCCGAAGGAGGAAACATCGGAAGTGGCCCTTGGCTCTGAAGATACGGTAGGAGAGTACCATGCAGGAAGTGTATCCGAAGCGACAACAAGGAAAACCTGGCTGAGCCAGTGGAGTGATGAGGAGTTGCGGCAATGCCAACAGCAAGATCCTGCCGTACGTTCAGCCGTGACATGGCTTAAGAAGGGAGGAAGACCACCCAGGAGTGAGATATCCGATGCCGGTCCAGTGGTAGGCAGTTTGTGGAGCCAATTCGGAAAGCTCGCACTGGCGAACGACCTCCTTTACCGTCGGTATGAAAGCGAGGATGGGAAATCGGTGGTCCTGCAGCTCTGCCTGCCTCGGAACTTGGTCCCTGATGTGCTGAAACTCCTACATGACATTCCCACCTCGGGACATTTGGGGGTGAACAAGACGGCGGAACGCGTGAAGGCACGGTACTACTGGAAGGGCTGGTACCAGGAAGTAGAAGATCATTGCAGAAGCTGCAAGGAATGTGGGGAGCGGAATCCGCCAGCAAGGAAAACCAGAGCGCCACTACAAACGAGTTGTGCAGGGTATCCGATGGAGAGAGTGGCTCTGGACATACTTGGTCCACTTCCGACAATGTGCAGGGGCAATCGATACGTCTTGGTGATTTCAGACTATTTCACAAAGTGGCCAGAAGCCTTTGCCATAGAAAACCATCAGGCCCCCACGGTAGCAAAGAAGCTCGTCGACAAATGGGTATCACGCTATGGCGTTATGCAGTTCTTGCACTCAGACCAAGGCCAAGACTTTGAAAGTTATGTCTTCCAGCATATGGCTATCATGCTGGAAGTAAACAAGACTCGCACCACACCCTACCATCCAGAGAGCAATGGAATGGTCGAGAGGGTTAATCGGACACTCAAGGACATGCTATCAAAGGTTGTGAATGAGAATCAAAATAATTGAGACACCAAGCTCTCTCAGATTATTTTTGCCTATCGAACTGCTGAGCACAAAACAACTGACATCACACCGCATCGAATGCTGTTTGGGAGAGAGGCCCGTCTACCAGTTGACTTGATAGTTGGTGACACCCCGGAGTCCAGTCTTCCTCAATCGGTTCCTGAGTTTGTACAAGACATGAAAGCTAGATTCCATCATGCACATGAGCTGGCCAGGGAAAAGATGGGTGTGGAAACGCAGAGGTATAAAGACTATTACAATACTAAGGCTGCAGGAGACCCCTTCAATGTTGGTGACCGAGTTTGGAAACACGTTCCAGCTGTTAAGAAGGGACTTTCACGGACTTTCACGGAAGCTAGCAAGGGCAATATGTGATCATTAAGAAGATTTCGGATGTGGTCTATCGTATTCAGAAGGAGGGTGGCCGAAAGCGGTTGGTTGTGCATTTCAACAGTTTGAAACCCTGCTTTGCACCCAAGGAAGCTGGAAGCACTCCCTCAGACACTTACACAGGGGAACAAACAAGATCGAGAACCACAGTTCCAGCGCCAAAGACCACAGTTCCAGCACCAAGGACCACAGGTCCAGCACCAAGGACCACAGGTCCAGTACCAAGGACCACAGTTCCAGCATCAAGGACCACAGTTCCAGTGCCACGTCCAGCAGTCAGTGAAGAGGAAGATGAGGAAGAGGAAGACGATAGTGCCCAACGGCAATCAGGGACAGAATTCAAGCTCCCCACTAACAAGTGACTCAGGGCAGGACAGTTCAGGCTCCCCGTCGACTAGTGAGCCAGGACAGGAAAACTTAAGTGCCCTACCAATGACTATGATGTCATCGGGCAGCAATGTAGAGAGAAGTTCTGCATCCACCAGTCCATCTCCTGTGGAGCCTCAGACCACAGCTAGGCCTTCCCGTTCAAGGAAACCGCCGGCATGGACAGAGGACTATGAAACAAATTTCTAGAACTCCTAGAGACTTGTCCCCCAGCAAATTAGGGAGGGGATAATGTAATATAAACTTAGAACGTTAAGAGCTAGTGTAGTGCTGGCGTTACCGTAAATGTCGTAGTTCTGACGCGAGTTGCGTCTTTCCGTGTTGTTGTTGAAGACTCAGTTGTGTTCAAAGTTACTCCAGTTCTGTGAACCCGTTTGACGATTAAATACCAGATTTTACAAAACACCTTTTAAACAGATTTAAGCATTGGTGTGAACGAGGTATAAGACAAATTCGTGAGACCAGCCAACAGCGGAGTATTCTTCTCGAGCGCAGACGGCAAACAACCACCCAACGAAAACAACAGCAGTCGAGACAAGACAATACTGTCGCTGTCAAAGAAGATAAGCAAAAGCGTGAACGAGAGCGTTACAAGCAGAAACTAGCTCAGGAGGCAACCCGGGAAAGAGAAAGGCGCATTACAGCTTAGCGGGAACATCATATGCAGAAGCTAGCCCGAGAAACAGCTCAGGAAAGAGAACAGCGCATGAAAGCCAATCGAGAACGAGCTGCTTCCCGACGCCACAATGAAAGGTCCGAAGAAAGAGCCCGTAGGCTTCATGCTCAAAATGAGGCCAGCAGTCGACGCCGTTCGTCTCTTGTGGAAGAGCGTCGCTTCCAGAGACAGCAAATATCTACATAGCCGTGGATGGGCTAGCCCTGAAAGGAGGAACTTGCAGCCTTCCACCGCTACAGGGCCTCAGCGAAGTGGAGGAAATGCTTATCGCCAGGGCTTTCCCCATTATGTGTGTTTACCGGAAACATGGCGGCCAGCGTGGGTACAAAGGACATGTCCTCAACTTGCCACAGGACGTGCGGGGATTTCTCAGCAGTCTCCCCGCCAATGTGAGTGACTTGCCGATTCTTATCATCAGGAACAAGGGGCAGGTAAGAAATAAAACACTTCCTTTTCTTCCTTTGTACCTGGGCTATAATGCTTATCAGCCGTTTCGGAAATACAGTAGTTTTCTTTGCTTTATTGTTCTTTCATTGTTTGTTTTTCATGTGAGGAACTGCAAACCATTTTCAATTTTCACACCTGATCCACTTGCTAAATGTAATATTGGATTTGTTAATATTTCCTTCTTTGTTTAGATTGTCTGTTGAAAACCTATCCAGTTTATTGAACACGAAGAAAAAGTGCTGTACCTGCACGAAAGACAAAATACGTTTGGTGCTACATTTTTGACTGAATTCATGACTTCGTGTTGTTTTGTTCTTGTTGAATTGATTGAGTTTGCTGTCAGTCTATCTTTAACATACATATAATTGTATAGTATATGTTCACTTCACAAATTTGCAAAAATCCCCCAATAAGTAGTACACAAAGAAAATATATGGTACAGTGCACAGTCGTAACACCATTACACAATTATTGTCTTTTCTAACTGGATTATACTTTCCTTAGTGTGTAATTTTATGGTTTTCTATCAATAATTGATTTAATAATTGATTTAATTATTTAATTATTAAAAAGCAGCTGCCATACTTTGTTTTACACTTTAAGAAATTTCATGATTTTCTATCAATTAAAATGCAGCTACACATATTTTGTTTTACATCATTTGTCTTTGAAGACTGAATTTCATTTCAAATGCATTTTTTTCTTTGTTACTGAATACAGCTCAAAATTATTGTTGTGTATGTTCTGATTTATTTTACCCCTTAATAGAAATAATGAACTGACTTTCATGCTTTTCATTATCATGGTTTTCATATTTAAGTTATTTATGTTTGCTACTGGCAACTGTACAGTGGAGTGCTTTTGTACATAGAGCGATTTTCGGATGACTGTCGAAAACCAAAATCAAAGTAATCACACAGGCCAATCACAGAGACTGAGAGAAAACAGTTCAACCAATTGGAAGCCAAAGTAATTTGCGTTTGGTCTTGCGTTTGATTTTACTTTCCAATCAGCAGTGCAAGTACACGGCATCGCTTGCGTGAGAAGTGTTTGGTTTTGCTTTTGCTTTTGTTCCTGATTGGCTGAGCATGCTGACAAACTCGTGTGGACCAATCCGAAAGCGAAGCAAACGCAAAACCAAAGCAATCACACAATTACTTTCGACAGTCATCCGAAAACCGCTCTATATCTTATTAACCGAGTGCGCGGTCCGTACCGTAAGCTATGGACCGAGTTTTTTTCGTCGCCTTATGGCCCGAGCGCGCTTCGCGCAAGGGCCATAAGGCGGCAGAAAAAACGAGGATCCATAACTTACGGTACGGACCAAGCAAACGAGTTTAATAAGATATTTATTGTATGGCTTTAGATCTTTCGGCAAACATAAAACAAGGCCCCAAGGAGTACTCGTCTCGTTCATTCAACAAGATCAATCGCGATCAGGCATGAGTTACGCACGCTTGTTTTCACAACAAATTCAGTTAACAGCTTACAATTCTACCGATTTGAAAATCTTGAAAGAAAAAAGCGTCTGTCAAACCAACCGCCTAAATAAATCCCAATTTGTTCTGAGCTGAATGAAATGGCCGATAGCGTGTGTCAAACAACGACACTTCAAACCACACAATTTGCATTAACCACTGACAGTTAGAAAAGTGTTTGAGTGGTGTTACGAGAATTGAGAGTTTAATAAGTTTTCATTTGAGCAAGCGAATCCTATACAGCTCTGCAATAATTGCTAGCGTGATGTACTAATCCAGCTGTATTACCACCAACACCAACCCCCCCCCCCCCCCCATTGCCAACCACAGAACACACTTGATTGCATTTTAATATTATAGACTTCAGTGCTTTGTTTTATTTTCCACAGGTCCTAAAATATCAATGGGAGAAACATGAAGTTCACTGAGCCCAATTAGAAAAAGTATCTTTCTGTGATAAGAAGAGTTAGTTTACCCATATGACATAAGAAATGAGACATTTTAAGAGAAGAGTGCCAATATGGTAATAAACTGATCATGCTCATCTTGTGTCTCACAGCAATTTACATTGATAGAGAATGTGCTTAATATTCTGTAGAATTATTGTATATTTTATAATGTATTTTTCCATTTTAACTTACAGAACTTCTTTTTTCCCAATATGTTGGGGAGTATAGGGTTAGGGTTATATTTTCCTGGCATGGTATTGTGCCTTTGTACATGTACCAGGCAAGATATTCAACTTCAAACAGGTCATTGCACGAAATAACCTTAAATACAAGGTATTACATATAATTATTATGTTTCACACCAGTATTTTCTTTTGAATTGATGCTATAAGCACAGCTGCTAAAGAACATAGACTATGGAACGGCACTGTGTCTTTGGTCTGAAAGGTTTCTTAGTGTTGATAGAACGTCCCGTCGAGATTGCCCATTAAAGTTACGCTAGCTCGGGGGCCTGTACGGCCATCTTTACTCACGAGGAAGGACTCGGTGCTATTTCCTTGCATTCGTCCATAAACCGCCAAGCTCTGGTTTTGTACTTTAAAAAAGCGCCATGTTTAAACGTAATGTATGCATCTCAGAACACAGTAAGGTTTGAGCTTCCAGTGTCCGAGAATGGTACTGACATCTTTCGGCCTTGCGGTACGCTAATTTGAAGTTTGAAATTATGCGGTTTTCAAAAGGACTGAGTCCCTTTTTATGTTTCCGCAGTTTCGTCTAGGAATTTTAAAATAAAATGCAAACTGCAGTTTGCTATATGAAAGGTGTGCACCCACGGATGCATTATAGTTTATAAAGCAATTGATTTTTAATTGAAATTGTATTATTCCCAAGAAACCTGTGGAAAAATGTTTATTCTTTTGTTTCATTCAAATTTTTATTATGTCAGAGCGACTGTCTGTCTAATGTCTTCCTGCATGCGTAGGTGGAAAAGCAATTAACTTTGTCCTCATGCAGGGTCTATGGTTACCACAAAAAACTTTAAGTCTATATTTATGTATTAAGGGATGACATCTTTGCTACCCCCGTGCAAGGAAATGGGAACATGCTGATATGAATCATGGGTAGTGTATGATTCTTCAATATTGTTGCTAGCCAGTGGATACATGTCCGCTTCACATCAGGCCTGGGCTGAGGCATAAAGTGACAGAAAACTTTACTTAATATATATATATTTTTTTATATCTGATGTAATAAACCGATTTCTTTTCCTTGGCAGAACAAGAGTCTACAGAGTTCAGCCAAAAGGCCTTTAAAGCCGGATTGAAACTGACCTAAGTAAACATCCGAATCAAGTTAATGTACCCGGCTACCAATTTCGATGATCTCCACGAACATTAATGTTTCAAAGCTGCCGTAAACGAAAACACAATCTCCGATATATTAGTGAACACAACCTCATCCGAGGGAAAAACAACATCCAATTTAGGTTCTTTCTTTCTTGTTCATTCTGCTCTCGGTCAAAGCCGTTGTTTCGCTTTTTTGGCAGCGACAGCACTGTCTGTTTGCCGTCTGCGCTCGAGACGAATACACCGCTCCTGTCTTGTCTTACGAATTCGTCTTAGTCTCGCTTGTTCTCTTCGTTTTTGAAGACGAACTTGTTTTTTCTCTTGAGAGTGTTCGGTTCGATTCTTTGCTTGATTCATACATGCCATATTTACTTCTTCAGCAAGAGTGTAAAACTCCTGTGTCCGTTGTTTTGCAACGGACCAGCAGAACACTACGTGATCTACCCAGCAGACACCGCGGTGCGAGAAGGTCGCCCGTGAAAGACAAACATTAAAACACGAGATTCAAGGTCGCAAAGGAAAGAGCCTGGGAACGAGGTTAGAGTGTTCTACCCAGGCCCCCGCTGCGCGGGGACGCGATTCTCTTCAGATGTTTTTCCCAGCAAACCCCGCTGTGCTGGGAGGTCGCCCGTGAACGACAAACATTCAAAAACGACATGGTGTTCAGATTAGTACCCACGCAGGGCGTGGGAATTAACACAGAATGGCTGTTGATTTGGACTTTACTATCTGCGAGGTAAACGTCATATCACCTCATGATGAAGTTTTATAATAGAAACATGTAAATGCGTAATTTCTGTTAAATTGTTCTGTGATAGTTTGATACATGGGTAACCATGAGTAAGCCTTAAAATGTTAGTAATACCAATGTTAACTGATCTTATAGTAACACAGAATGGCAGTTGATTAAGACTTTACTATCTGCGCAGTAAACAAACGTCACATTACTTCATGATGGCGCCTTATAATAGAAACTCGTAAATACGTAATTTCTGTTAAATCGTTCTGTGATAGTTTGATACATGGGTAACCATGGGTAAGCCTTAAAATGTTAGTAATACCAATGTTAACTGTGCTTATATTAACACAGAAAGGCTCTTGATTAAGACATTACTATCTGCGCAGTAGACAAACGTCACATCACATCATGATGACGCCTTATAATACAAAGGTGTAAATACTTAATTTCTGTTAAATTGTTCTGTGATAGTTTGATACATGGGTAAGCCTTAAAATTTTAGTAATACCAATGTTAACTGTGCTTATAATAGCACAGAATGGCTGTTGATTAAGAGTTTACTATCTGCGCAGTAAACAAACGTCACATTATCTCATAATGACCCCTTATAATAGAAACATGTAAATACGTAATTTCTGTTAAATCGTTCTGTGATAATTTGATACATGGGTAACCATGGGTAAGCCTTAAAATGTTAGTAATACCAATGTTAACTGGGCTTATATTAACACAGAAAAGCTATTGATTAAGACAATACTATCTGAATAGTAAACAAACGTCACATCACGTCATGATCAAGTTTTATAATAGAAACATGTAAATAAGTAATTTCTGTTAAATTGTTCTGTGATAGTTTGATACAAGGGTAACCAAGGGTAAGCCTTAAAATCTTAGTAATACCAATATTAACTATGATTATAGTAACACCGAATGGCTGTTGATTAAGACATTACTATCTCCGCAGTAAACAAACGTCACATTACCTCATGATGACGCCTTATAATAGAAATATATAAATACGTAATTTCTGTTAAATCGTTCTGTGATAGTTTGATACATGGTAACCATGGGTAAGCCTTAAATGTTAGTAATACCAATGTTCACTGTGCTTATATTAACACAGAAAGACTGTTGATTAAGACATTACTATCTGAATAGTAAACAAACGTCACATCACGTCATGATGAGGTTTTATAATAGAAACATGTAAATACGTAATTTCTGTTAAATTGTTCTGTAATAGTTTGATACATGGGTAAGTCTTAAAATTTTAGTAATACCAATGTTAACTGTGCTTATAATAACACAGAATGGCTGTTGATTAAGACTTTACTATCTGCGCAGTAAACAAACGTCACATTATCTCATAATGACCCCTTATAATAGAAACATGTAAATACGTAATTTCTGTTAAATCGTTCTGTGATAGTTTGATACATGGGTAACCATGGGTAAGCCTTAAAATGTTAGTAATACCAGTGTTAACTGGGCTTATATTAACACAGAAAGTCTGTTGATTAAGACATTACTATCTGAATAGTAAACAAACGTCACATCACGTCATGATCAAGTTTTATAAAAGAAACGTGTAAATAAGTAATTTCTGTTAAATTGTTCTGTGATAGTTTGATACAAGGGTAGCCAAGGGTAAGCCTTAAAATCTTAGTAATACCAATATTAACTGTGATTATAATAACACCGAATGGCTGTTGATAGTAAAGTCTTAATCAACAGCCATTCTGTGTTAATATAAGCACATTTAACATTGGTATTACTGACATTTTAAGGCTTACCCATGGTTACCCATGCGTCAAACTATCACAGAACGATTTAACAGAAATTACGTATTTACATGCTTCTATTATAAGGCGTCATCATGATGTGATGTGACGTTTGTTTACTGCGCAGATAGTAATGTTTTAATCAACAGCCTTTCTGTGTTAATATAAGCACAGTTAACATTGGTATTACTAACATTTTAAGGCTTACCCATGTATCAAACTATCACAGAACAATTTATCAGAAATTACGTATTTACATGTTTCTACACGCAAAATTGAGCACGGAGACCAGCTTCTTCGTCAGAAAATCAACTGAATTTGCTGCAACATAACTAATCTTCCGTTCCACAAAATGTCAGACCACACACCACAGTTCGGTTATCAGGCCATAGTGTTTCCAGCCAGGTCAATATTTCTGAGAGCAGTTTAAGAATCCCTGTCAATCTCGAAACGAGTTCTTATCGGCATTCAACACGGCAGCCGTTGGATTTGCCTCGGCGTGTAATTCCAGTCCAAGATCTTTGGCATCGACTTGCGACAACAGGCAATGATTACCTCTATCGAGAAACGGCAATGCAAACTGTACCACCACTGGTCACAAGATAAAGTCCTTTTCATACTTCATAAGCGAGGAGAAGGCGAGAACTGGCTGTTTGTTGAATCATGGCACTCGACGAAAATGAAAATGTTGACACATCTCGTTCGTCCCATTTGTTCTATTTATGACCACAAAAATATTGTCGACGTTTTACACTCCACCTGTCAAACTCTCTTTCTTGTCAAGGGGAGTGTCTGAATGGCTTGCCCTCCAAACAGGTCAAAATTACATGACATGATCATTTGTTAAAGAAGGCCTATTGGTCCAGATGTTTAAATGTCATGAAGGTATATGAAATGGTTATGGCTGCAGCAAGTACTGTAATGATTCCAATAAGTGCCTAGCCTTGAGGAGTGGGGGAGGGGTAGGAGGTAAGAGGGGGAGGGGGGGGGGGGGGGGCAATGCTTATTCAAGAGGGGGTGTTCTATTTCCTTAATGAAAGTATGTTCTGTGGGGAGACCTACGCTCATCGGTTATATGCATTGAAATGTGCTTACCTACGTATAAAATACTTTTGTGCTGGGTCCGTTCAGGGTTGGAACCTCAAACTGAGGTATAGTGAACGACTTTTTCCGAAGACGCGCTGTAAATCCGTCCACGTTTCTGCCGTTCGACGGCTTGACTTAGACTTTCATCCTTGACTACTAAAGGAATTCTCGATATTTCTCAAATGCACGAAGATAAATGAACACTGCAAACTTCTCCGCCGAACTTCGCCATGCCCATGTGGTCCGACGTGTGCACACTACACATATCTCACGCAAAATACGGTGCATGTTGTTCGGTTTAAATATCTCAGCATTTGACTGCAGTACAGTAGAGTTGGCTTTAGCTCTTGCTGCAAAGGACCTTTCCCCTTTCTCCCAATGATGCATCTGCACTGAGCGCCACAGGCTTTTAGAAATGGCAGTATGGACGCGCAGAGAATGGCACGAGACAGTGAGACAATCGCCCCGCCTTTCGTCACAAGGATGAACGAAATGTTACTAAAAGGAAGGACGAGGAGGAGGGTATAAACGCTGACGAATCCCGCATGCATTATAACTGAACAGAGCGCATCAGCGTGCTCTACTGAGTTATAGAAGTATAATCTCAAAAAAGTATAATCCTTCCAAGTCGTGTCTTGTTCTAAATGTGACTCTTTCTCGAGAACATGTCTCGTTCTTTAATGTGACTTGTGCTCGAGAACGTCACTCGTTCTTGAATGTGACTCGTTCTCGAAACGACTTGACAAACATGTCTGGTTTTTAATTTGACACGTTCTCAATTTAACAAACGTGTCTGGTTTTCAATTTGACACGTTCTCAAAATTAACGAACGTGTCTGATTTTCAATTTGACACGTTATCAAAATTAACGAACGTGTCTGATTTTCAATTTGACACGTTCTCAAAAAAGCTTATGCTGCGTGACTAAGCATTGAATGGACAGTAATTAAATCAGCTGAGTTTAGTCACCTGACTTTAGTCATTCCGTGATTGCACGGGCCATCGTTCGACGTCTGAAAGGACTTGCTGTTGACTTTTTTGCGTATACGCGGGTGTGTTAGGTAAAAAAAATCGTACAGATTTCAGACCCCCGACCCCCAATTTAATTCTATTTGAGTTCGGAAATGGTGTAGACTTTCGTCTTTCTGATGATTTAACAATGAAACTTATAAAATCGAAAATGATTACACAAGCTCAAAGTTCGCACAATTTTTATTCACACGTGTAAAGCACAAGGTTAAGGAGATTATCTCGTCAATCAACCTCGAAATAACGATGTGATTAAACGGGAAGAAAGGCAAACCGTTCACGCAACACTAAGACAAAATTGTGAAACACATCGTCCAATCCTTTCCAATCTCTCCACATGCTTTCGTTTAGAAAGGGTTGCAGGTCTTGGGAACGAACGGCCTTCTGAATCCGAATCCTGTATTTCAGCCGATTCCATGCACATACTTGCTATATTCTCTGCTAGGGAGGGAGAAATTTGCCCCAAACTTCCTGAAGTTCTTTAACTTCCATTTCCTCTATTGCAGTTCTTCCTGTGTTCAGCTGAGTGACAAAACATGCGTACTGGAGTTACTGGAGATACTTCAATCAATCATGCCCATAATGATGTCAGATGCAAATTAGGTACGAATTATGCAGGTATTGTCCCCGAACGAAGTGAGGGAAATAATCACGGCGCTAATGCAGCAAAATCGCATCATTTGAAGACTCCAAGCGTGTCGCCATCTCGAAATTTAATGTTCGTGTGTGTGTGTGTGTGTGGGGTACGACTCGTCCCCAGGGCCATCCGCGTCGAGCGACCACTGCGAGGTTACATCGGCAGCTTAACTGTAAACCGCCATTTTCTTAGTTACATGCGGTAGCTGTAAGAGTACGAACGGAAGTGATTTTGTACAATAAGATGCAGATACAAGGCCAAGCAGTTCGACGGACGGCTGTAATTTGCCCGGATATTTTACCGGTGTATGGGAGGCAAGCTTACTAGCCGTGAAACGGATTCTTAAAGGCACAACTGGTCGACCTGAACACAATCCCAGACGCCAGTATTGTGTTAAAACGCAGACACTTCTTCAGAAAGAAATAGCAAAATACAGTTGGTGGAAATCGAACAATCATGCTGTGAAGTTTTGTCGCCGCGTTTGTTGGCATACTGTATTCAAGGATAAAATGTAACCGGGATAAAATGTAACCGGGTTAAAATGCTTTTGCTTTTTGAAGGCTATTAAAGTAGAAAATATCCGGCCACTGCTTTCCAAATTAAACAATTACAGTCTATTGTTCCCACGCCCTGCGTGGGTACTAATCTGAACACCATGTCGTTTTGAAATGTCTGTATTTCACGGACCGACCTCCCTGCGCAGCGGGGTTTGCTGGGTAAATCACGTCCCCGCTACGCGGGGTTTCCCGGGTAAAAAACATCGGAACAGAATTACGTCCCCGCACCGCGGGGTTTGCTGGGTAAAACTCCAACCTCGTTCCCAGGCTCTTTCCTCTCCTGACCTCAACCCCGAATCTCATGTTGAAATGTCTGTATTTCACGGACCGACTTTTGATCACGTGGTGTTCTGATAGTCCGTTGCGAAGCAACGGACACGACAGGAGAT
Source organism: Plumapathes pennacea (assembly GCA_964036295.1). Lineage (NCBI taxonomy): Eukaryota > Metazoa > Cnidaria > Anthozoa > Antipatharia > Myriopathidae > Plumapathes > Plumapathes pennacea. The sequence continues at coordinate 22,359,401 of OZ038463.1, read as the reverse complement.
TGAATGAGTTTTTGCACTCTTGCCGAACTACGTAGTGAATATGAATCAAGCAAAGAATCAAACGGAACACTCTCACGAGGAGAAACAAGTTCGTCTTCAAAAACGAAGAGAGCAAGACAGACTAAGACGAACTCGTGAGACAAGCCAACAGCGGAATATTCGTCTCGAGTGCAGACGGCAAACAGCCGCCCAACGAAAACAACAGCAGTCGAGGCAGGACAATACTGTCGCTGTCAAAGAATTAAGAGAAGCAACGGCGTGACCGAGAGCGTTACAAGCAGAAACAAGCTCAGGAGACAACCCAGGAAAGAGAACGGCGCACTACAGCCTCCCGGGAGCATCACATGCAGAAGCGAGCCCAAGAAACAGCTCAGGAAAGAGAACAGCGCATGAAAGCCGATCGAGAACGACCTGCTTCCCGACGCCACAATGAAACGTCCGGGGAAACAGCCCGTAGGCTTCATGCTCAAAATGAGGCCAACAATCGACGCCGTGAGCAACGTTCGTATCTTGTTGAAGAGCGGCGCTTCCAGAGGCAACAATATCTGCCTAGCCGTGGATGGGAACCCTGACAACCCGTTGAACAGCAGGAGGACAGAAAATAATCTAAAATAGTGCTTGAAGGCCAGCCGATAGCTCCAAGGGGCAGGTAAGACACGTCTATTTACTTTGCTCACTCAACTCGTCCGTTATGCATTGCTTCGAGATTATCGGACATTTTGCGGCCGCGATAAAACTTTGTTGTTGTAATGCTATAAATTTTCACGACAGAAAAACTTTTTTGACCGTTTGAGTCTTGACAGTTAAATCAACTTCCAGTGTCATACAGTGCAGAGGTTAATTTGAGACTTGACATTTTGCTTTATAGACAAAATCACAACATATATATCACTCACACAGAATAATTTGGCTGTGCATTTGATTAGAGAGAACTGTGTTTATTGAAATTGCAGCACTATAAACCATTTCAGGTTATCAAAGAACAGATCAAAATATTTGTCCTCTGTGAATTTTTACAGTGCAAAAACTTGTGAGTTTTGGTTTAAATAGACATTACTAACAATACAGTCTTTGTACACTTCTTCATCTTACAAAGCCCCTTCCCTTTGCTATAAATTATAGTATATACACTATTATATAATAAAATGTATATACAAATAAACAGAATGATATTTGGTAAACTAGAAATAGTTATGAATGATTATTTTGTCAATTTGACATCAAGAAAAGAATGTAATTTATTGCTGCATTTCCTTTTGCATTTTTAAATTTCAGTTTAGCTGTATTTTATACATTACTGTGTATAAAGTAATGTTTAGAAGAGATTTCTGTGTTAGTAGCTGGTGTGGGCAGAAAAAAATTGCCATGATCTAAACAAGTTCGATTAGATAATACCCTGACAAGTCAATGCCTTCAGTGGACTAAAGGTCAAAAATCATTTGCAAAGATACATAATTATAACAGCCAAACAAGTCAATTTGCATTTACCATAGTTAGTTTCCTTTTACTTAAGCCAGCACTTTACTAGCACAAATTTCTTCCTTTCTCCAAATAGAATATTAGTAATGATATTTTATCAAGTTTTCTTTTGAACAAGTTTTTTTCCCATGCAGCTGCATGACATTAATTTCTGGTGAGATATTGTCTAAACTGTTACCCCAACACAATCTGCTCCCACCCACCCATCTATCTCCAGCCACAGAACACACTTTTATAATTCTAGACTAATTTATGCTTGTTTTGTTTTTCATAGGTCTCTAAATATCAAGACAAACACGAAGTTCACTAAGTCCACCTGGAAAAAGTATCGTTCTGTGATTAGAAAGGGTTAGTTTATACCCACATGACATGGGAAATGAGACTTTTTTAATGTAAGAATGTCAATACAGTACTAAACTGATGTTCTCCTCATGTCTCACAGCATCTTACAGTGCTGGATAATGTGCGAACCTGACTCTCATTTGTCTAATACTCTGTAAAATTAAGGAATATTTATAGTACACTTTTTCATTTTCACTCACAGAAGAGTATGGTTTAGGGCTATATTTCTCTGGCATGGGATTTTGTGTTTGTACATGTACTAGTCAACACATGCAACAATATTGAGAACTTCTGAGAAGTATAATGTAACCTACAGGTACAATGAGAAGTATTTAATATACAGTATTTTACCAATGAATGTAGTGCAAAGACTGACTCTGTATACTTTCTTATGAGACAAAATAAATTACTGTGAAATGGACGTGGCATGATGAAATAATATCGTGAGAACTTCCTTCTTTCAAGACCACCCTATATATTATATAATAAGATTATTGTACTCTTTAAACAGTAATGGGGCCGGAGGGGGGGAGTACTATGCCATATAGGTATGTGCTGCCCCAAAGAGTATTGATTTTGGTATAGATTTTGCCTTTTTGGTCTGAAATAGGGTAGCGATTTTGGGTTTTTGGCCTGGGATAGGGTATGATTTTAATAGAAATGTGTTGCAGTGGACAATGTACGGCAAATGGAAAAAAACACAGGGCAGAAATGGTTGCAAAAGAAATATTTCTTTAAAATAGGTCTTAAATAGGGTATACATTTTGGAGTCAGGTCTGAAATAGGGTATATATGTATGGAGTCAGGTCTGAAGTAGGGTATAGTAAATCATATTTTGGTTTGAAATAGGGTAAGAGGTTTTCAGCTTCAGGTGGCACACCCCCACCCAAAATTATGATGAGTACTCCCCGAAATGGGACACATGCCAATATCATGTAAATGCTAATATAGTGTCATCCACCTTTAATTACATTATGCTACAAATATGATAATCGCAGATACCCCCTCGCTCTGGTGACTATTACTTTGGTACTGCTCAACTGCCAGACTGACTGACAGACGAACATTAAATTTCAAGATGGAGACTGCTTGGAGTCTCCAAACAAGGCGATTTTGCTGTATTAGCATTGTGATTGTTACCCTCGCTTTGCTCGGGGATAATATCGAGATGTGTGGTGAAAGCATACAGTACATGAGAGCTCTAGGAATGTCATGCAAAACCAATTACTTGGGCGTGGGGCCTCTGCGAATATCGTATTTCTAGTATATTATTGTTTAGTATATACCACGCAAGTGAATAGTGCTTTTCGCGCGCTCTGATTGGCTCCTCTATCTCGGAATATCAAGTACTATTCACCTCCCGGCGGCTTCCGGTAAAACAAAATGGCGCGCGAACCCAATTTTTGCCCACTTTCGTCGGAAATAAAATAGCTATTTGGGAGTTGGCTATTGAACTTGTGTGGTATATACTAAAACAATTATTCACCTCAGTGTCGGTGAATAGCGGTGGATATTTACCTCGCCGAAACGGCTCGGTAAATATCAATCGCTATTCACCTCCACTTCGGCGAATAATTGTTAAATATTATTGTCTACTAGCGGGACCCCGTAAGATACTCGCTCAACACAATCGGACCTTGTATTATTTAGTGACCGGATTTGCTCGCTCAATACAATCGGACCTTGTATTATTTAGTGACTTGATTTTTTTTTCTGTCAAAGGTTTTAAAATTGTCAAACGCAGTTTGAAAAGTTGTTGTGTTCAAAGTTGAATCCCTGCCAAAATTCACAAGGTCCCGAGACTTCGAAAGCGTGTAAACAAGCGACTCGCTTTGACGGCTCTAAATTTTGTCACACTCGAAGAAGCGTATTAAACTTATAAAGTAAAACAAAAAAAACAAAAAATTTCGGTGTCCAAGATCGACTTTGCTTGGCTTTCAAGCCTCGGGAGTATTCTGTAGTTGCGTGTAAATGTTGTCTCAGCGAATTTTGAAGTTCAGCTTAGTGTCTACGAAAATTGCAGACTGTGCACGTTGTCTGAACTAAACCAGACTGCCGTGCGACAAAGATTTTTTTTAGCGGCCGACTGGTGACGTCGCTACACAGCCGTGGTTTGCAAAAAAATTTTTAAATAATCTCCGAACCGAAAATAAACAAGGATCCCGCTTTCCGAAAACCCACTACTGAGCGAGGGGATATCTGCAATTATCGTATTTCTAGTATATACTGTAAGTAACTACAAACCAGGTAGTGCCACTGGCATGCGAGTTGAAATGCATAGCAAAACTCAGCCTACAATATTTTTCACGTACCGTACAGTCTTAGCACGAAAATTTTTAGGGATCTAATGCACCATGCAAATATCGCAGAAAATTTGTTCGATATAGTTGAAAGCCGAAGTCCAGCCTAAAGCTACGGAGCCGTGGAAGGGCCATGCTCACTACAAATTATACTGCCAGTTATAGTGACTGCCAGTTATACTGCCAGTTATAATGACTGCCAGTTATACTGCCAGTTATAATGACTGCCAGTTACACTGTCAGAGGGGGTCCTATGATATGTGACGCAAGTTCAGTGTGGCGCAAGAGCAATCTAGTTTCAATGTAGTGCGAAGTTCTTATTTTTTCACGAAACGCCGGTGTTGCATTCTTATATCCTTTTGGTGCATGAAGATGGCTTCAAGTTTGACTAAAGGCGTTGAGGAGGTGAGTGAAATGTATTTACGGCTGCTTTAATTGAACTAGATGTCTTAACATTTGTTCTCATATCACCTCATAGGTTTGCAATTTTTTAAAAGATCGAGGGTATGAAGATTCTGTGTTGGAACAATTCAGGGAGGAAAAGGTGACAAACTTTATGCTATTTATAGGTAGAATATTGAAATGGCATTGTCTTGAACGAGTGCTGGCCCCGCTTGGTGGCGCACTGGTTTCTTTCAAGAATCGTCTGACCAGTCTTGTCCAGTGACCCGTCACTGTTGCCACCAAAACCGGGTAGTAGCTCTGATTGTCCGCTGCGATCCTGATTTATCCGTGCGAAGGTTTCGGTGCAAGCAAGGGAAAAGATAAAACAGTCCTTGTCTAACCTGTCCGATTAGTCATTTTGATGAGTCATTTCGCTGTCGAGGTCGAACCGGACTGGGGTGGGGGTTGGGTGGGGGTTGGGTAGGGGCCGAGGTGAGGGTCAGGGTGGGGATCAGGGATTCAGGTTTCCACATACATTGTAGTCTATTCTCCAGACATAAAGTAGTGTCTTTCTTTCATAGCAATTAATTCAGCCGGTAAATGGTGCGTTCTTTGCAGACTGTCTGCAAAAGCAGTCCACTCAGCTCAGCCCCGCTCACCTGCGCTTCCTGCAGAGTTGTTGATGATAAACACAAGAAGCGATAAGGCAAATTGATATATCGCTGCTTAATATAGCACACTGTTTTTTTCTAGATGGATATTATGGCAGTAAGTCATGCCCGAGAAAGTGATCTTCAAGAACTCGGCATCGCTTCAAAAGGAGATATCCTGGCACTCACAGCTTTCTGCAAGCAGAAGTTAGACAATGGTACGAGTGGTAGCGAGGATAGGAAGAAGAAACTTCTCGAAGAACTTCTGACAGGTCATGCGAAAAGGCCAAAAAAAGACAGGCGCCATCCATTTACCAGTGTCCAACGACCTGCAAAGGAAAATGCATCAAAATTTAGGAAGGTGCAGTTTGGCCTGATGCATTACTCGGAGAAAAAGGGCAAGTACGTTCCTGTTCGTTTCATGAGAGGAGGGGGAACTCGTGAAGTCGACGTTCCCATCAACGCCACGCGGGCAGACTTGCTTCAAATTGCAAAGAATACCTTCTTCCCCAATGGTACCAACAGCTTTGGTAAGCTCGACTCAATGGAGTGCTCCATTGCCAGCTTTTGTGGTGAGCATATGTCTGAATATACCTTGGCGCAGTACGTGGAGAGGCATAAGCTGTCCAGCCGTGTTCGGTTGTATCTTCAAACCATGGTAATAGAAGATGGCGATGGTGACAGTGAAGTGCACCTCCAATCACCAACGTTCCAGCAGTCGTCCAAGCTCCCCAATTCCGAAGGCAGCAGCATGCTTCTGGGCTCTACTAAGGAACGAGAAGCCATAAAAGAACTACAAGACAACGAGTACAGGGAAGCTTTAGAAAAAGACAAAGAAAAGGAGGCAAAAGAAGAAGAGAAAAGGAAATTGATAGCATCCAACTTGTCTTCCTTCAAGCGTCAGGAACAGCTCCGGGCCGCCAGAGAAGCCCGAGTTCCTCCTCCCTGTAATGATGAGGAAGCCATTGTTGTCCCTGTTCGCCATGTCACTTTGGGGTTAATAAGTCGTGCATTTTCACGGAACGAGAATATGGCTGCTGTGTATGACTGGGTTGGGTTTGACACCTGAGAATTTCACCCTTTCAACCCATGAAGTCAGTTGCTTGACACCAACCTTACCAGTGGTCGCCGTAGAGAAAACAGTACTCCTAATGGCTGAAAGTGAGAGTACACCTTCCTTGAACGAAGGCGACGACGAGATTTCTATCATAGGATTTGGCTCTACCACTACTTTTCCACACAAGGAATCCTTTGTACTTGATGCTGTAGAAGAAAAGCCACCAAGTGTCCTGCTTCAAGGAGAGGATCAAAGGTTGGTGCCAGGCTAGTGGAGAGTGTAATCGATCTATATACGTGATTTTTTTGTCGTTATTTTAATTTTCGACATTTTGATACATTTAATATTTTAAAATTGAACATTTCCCAAGAGTGACTTGAATGCTTGAAAACAGCTACTTCTTATTTGAGAAAAAAGAAATCTATTGTGTAATGTATTAAAATTGGGTGTCACCTTGGCCTTAAAGATTTATTGATACTGCCTAATTTTCCAGAAGTGAACACTTCTGACTAATTTCGAAGCAACTTTTGTCCATGTAAAACAGTATTGCTTATTTGGACTGTGAAAAGGGTAATACACTGCCTAACAATTACGGTACACGCTATCGAACTCAGTGAACACACAAACGAGCATGTAGTATTTCAAAATTTCATTGACCACAATCTTCTCACAACAGGCAAGGTGAAGCTTCACCAACAAACAGGTAAGTGGAATCAAGTCTTAACTTAGTAGAGAACCTACTCAGCACAAGGATATCAGAAATCAGGAGAAAGCAGAGAGTAGTAATACTGAATTCACAAGTATCACTTCTTAAGGTATATGCTGCGATACTCTCAAGCTCCACCAAAATTTGCTCAGCGTAGCTAGTATCAATTACAGTTAAAGTTCCAATCAACCAGTAATTACAATACTAACAAAATCACTGAAAGTATCAGCGTCAAAGACTTGAACTAATGACAGGTACTTTACCCGTCACAAATACCTGACTGTCTGTTTCTTGTTTTTACAAAGAATGGAGAGTGTCAGAGAGAACGGAAACGGAGACGAAAACGAAAACGGAAACGAGGAAAGTAGATCGGACGAGAGAAAGGATCTCCTACCCAGGTACAGTACATATGACCAAACAGCAGCCGATAAGCAGATAAAGTTTCAGTTAAAACCTCTTTGGATTAGACTCAACACCAAAGAATGGTATTGAGCGTTACTTTCTCTTCTATTAATATTTTGACATTCGTTTCTAATTTCCTTTGTCGTTTTGTTGTTGTTGTTTTTTCTTCTGATCCTATAGGGTCCTAAAAGTAAGAAGAGTAAACGTACTAGCCGACATGATCAACCATTTTAAGGACGAGTCAATAATGAATGTCCCTGCAGTGACTGTTGTTATGGTCAATTCTTTTGGAGACGAAGAGGAGGGATTAGACAATAATGGTATTTTCCTGGATGCACTTTCTGCGTTCTGGAACTCCTTCTACGACTCGTGCACAAATGGTGAGGATGAGAGAGTTCCAGTCATCAGACATGACTTCCAGCACCCAGAATGGGAATCCATTGGTAGAATCCTTGTTAAAGGATATGAGCAAACGAAGTTTTTCCCTGTCAAGCTTAGCAGGGCATTCGTCGCGGCCACGCTCTTTGGAGAAGACGAAGTAACGAGTGAAATGCTCCTGAAATCTTTCCTAGCATATGTTAGCAAAGACGAAAGAGAATTGATTTGTCTATCCCTGAGTAATGAATTGACTGATGAACAGTCCGATGAATGGGTTGACTTGTTGGATAGGTTCGGCTGTAAAACAGTGCCCCAGCCTAATAAGGTTAAGAGCGTTGTTCTGGAGATTGCGCACAAAGAAATAATCCAGTATCCACAGTACGTTCTCGATAGCTGGCGCCCACCATGCAGTGCACTGAAGCAGCACTTATCGTCTCCCCATCTCGTAGAACTGTTATACGAAAAATGCAAGCCAACCAACAAGAAGGTCTTGGCAATGCTCCTTGCTGATCCGGCCAACAACGCCCAGCGAGATGCCACTTCCTACCTCAAACGATACATACGAGGCCTAGACGAGGAAAAGCTGACAAAGTTTTTACGGTTTTGCACAGGATCTAACATGCTCTGTGTGCAAAACATTACCGTAACGTTTACTACCCTTGACGGCGCAGCTCGACGCCCGGTTGCGCACACCTGTGGGGCAGTCCTTGAACTGCCTACTACATATCAATGCTTTCCGCAGTTTCGCGAAGAAATGAACAATATTTTATCCGGTGAATACTGGGACATAGATTTTCTGTGAGGACAGGACTGCTTTATTTGACAGTTACTATTAATGTCTTGTTGTTTTCTTTGCATTCAGATTAGCTGGTTTACAGGACTCCATGTTCCTGTTATTTCAATTTCCCATTCGCTAATGAAACTGGGCAATAATTGTTGTTCTTGTATATTTTTGTTATTTTTGTTGATATGTTGCTGTTATTAATTCTTGCACTCGGAATATATTTATTATGTTTCGACAACCAATGTTCCTGTTTCATTGACTGGCCAATAGTAAACCACAATATTAAGCCATGGAAACACCAGCTGCGTCAGGAGGGCTCATAGAAGAGTGCGTGATCATTGTAATCAGCAGGACAGCATGCAATTAATGCAAAAAATATGTTTTTATAATATTGCTGAATCAAACAAGCAGACAGCAATGCTATTCACCTAAACACTAAGCTTAATTAAAACTATGTTCAGTGTCAGTCTTCTACAGCAAAATGTGTTCCTTCCTCTGTGTTTCTATTTAAACTCAAAAGAAATTAATCAGAGTGCTTCACACTGAGGTAATAAAGAAAAATAGAAAAGCCAGTCTATTTCTTTTTTTTTTCTCTCTCTCACGGCTCTCTTTTCGACGCTCAGCGGCTCGATTTCAACGTTCGGAATAGAAGAACACCAGGATAGGTTAGAGAAGCCCTGAGCGCCCCAAAACCCGCCTTTCTCAAAGATTCCATCTAAATTGCTTCAATCAAGCGAGTAAGCTCTGCATACAAAGTGAGCGCTTCGTCATGTGTTTGGGGCATAGCCATATTCTGTTCCTCCATGAGCAAATCTGCCAACTCTTTAAAAACCGGGGAACACCCTCCAGGTGAAAGCTGATCGCAGGACATGTGCTCAGCAATATTAATGTCGTCGAGGTTACATGGGGTCAGGTAATCCCGAGTGCCGGTTGCCTGAGGAATAAAGTAAAGAACGTCTGGTCGACCAGGGGGTGATTCAGGGTTTCTTGAAGGTCTCATTCTATGGACATTCCACAATTTCGCCACGCGATGCAATTCCTCTCGTAGGACTCCAAAGAAACAGAATTTCAAGCACTCTCTATGGACTATATTATTGTCGGAATACAGGCCAACGTCCCTGAGATCTTTAAAGTAATTTATCCACCAGTCGGAACATTGTTTTCGGAGAATTCCCCACCACGCTTCGATGCGTTGATTTGATGTCGATGCACCAAACATGAAGCTATTTTCCCCGGAAAAATCGTCTGCGGCATCACTTCTAAAGAATCGCTGCACTGCAGCAATTTGTCCATTTTCAGTCCCTCGGTCTCCTCTGATGATTCTTGCAGTGCCCCCTAGTTGTTTTACGCAGTCCAGATAGTAGTGACAAACAATGGTAGGATCATTATTTGATGGGCCAACTTCAAGCCACAGGATACGCCGACTGTATCCGTCTATAGCGCCATGTATGCAGAAGCCAAAAGGTTTTAGTTTGTCGTATCCATCTATGTGCCATAAATAGTTGGGGCCTTTTGTTTTGTACTTTCTTCTCATCAATCTCCCTCGTAATCGCCTCTCCACACCCTCAGGGTCAACAATTCGCAGAGCGCGGCGTACGACATCTTGACCGATTGATAAACCACGCTCGACTGTTAGTCGCTGATGCATCGCGCGATAACCAATAAGACTACCACTGCCATTCAATTCTTCACCAAGAGCATCGAAAACTTCATCTACATCACTTGTATCCCTTCTCCTCAGACCTCTCATACGTAAGATTCGTTTAAGTTGTCGTCGGCTGAGATTCATACCGTGCACCATCAACAGGAACATGAGAATTTCAGTCGCAGTTAAGCCCAGACGAAAATAACTCTCGATCAAATCGTCTCGTCCAACCAAGTTATCCTGTAAAGCCGGATTATATGGAGGTAGTACGGCTGATGCACTACAAACTAAACAAACGAAGGTTGCAGCTTGCAATGTCATGTTCACTCAAGACGAGCACACGTTTATCAATTATTCATAACAGGCAGTGCAACTGGCAGTATAACTGGCAGTGTAACTGGAAGTCTAAATGGCAGTGTAACTGGCAGTCATTATAACTGGCAGTATAATTTGTAGTGAGCATGGCCCTTCCACGGCTCCGTATAAAGCAGATAACGTGTTTTACACAACTGACATGGGAAACAAATTACCTGGTTCAAAAAAGAAACGCTTGGCAAGCACAAGGTTTTGAACCAGTTCACAACTCGAAACCGGTGTCCCGCCAAAGGAAAAAGGGCTGCAAAGTCTTGCTGCTCCAAACAACAGAAGGCAGTGCCATCGATGTTTTCCTCTACGGACTTGTTTTAAAGATAAAGTGAAAATAATTTAAAACTGCGTACACCATGTGCTCAGTTGTGGGAGGCGTCTTTTAGCTACTAACCTTCGAAAAGTGCTTCAAAATTGAAGCCTTTCAACGCAACATTTTCCCCAATGTAGTCAGCCATTTCTTGCTAAATGCTGCACTGAACTGAGCCATCCTCTGCACAAACTAGCCTTTAAAGACGAGTTTAAGATATCACACGAGTATAACGAACCTAACCGTGGAAGATCCGAGAAGAAAGTGCGCGCGCTTCTGGAAATCAACCAGTATAGAAAACGTGTTTTGCCTGAAGCTTTCGACCAATAAAAATTAAACAGAAACCTGTTTTTCCTCATTTTCCTGATAGAAAACCTGAATTACTTGCTTTTCCATGTAAGACGCACAGCTTAAAGTTCAGACGCACATCTTAAAGTTTCCATATATGGAACTGCTGCTTGTTTTGGCGCCCATCTTTACGCTGAGATGCTTTGACCCGATCGAGCAAAATGGAAATGTGGACGTGTTTTTTGTGCCATAACTTCCATACGAGAACATGCACTGAAACCACTTATGCAGCATTTGAATACTGTCCATTCTGGAGACCCCAACGTGAATATTGTTTGTGGTATCGAAGGCTGCGTTTCAAGTTATAAGTCATGAAAAAGTTGGTACTGTCACGTTCTGAAGTTTCACAGAGAAATATACGACAGAGTCATTCATGATGGCAGTGGCAGTGAAGGAGAAGACGTGGATAATCCTGCTAATGGTCACGCAGATGCTGAGATGGATCGTGATAATAATGATAATAATAATAATAATAGGTTGGTTGTGATCGTCCGGGTTAGAGTAGTCTCCAGAAAGACTGTTGTTGGTGACTGACGTTTCGACTACCTGAGCGGAAGTCATCTTCAGAGTCATGTGAAAAGTATTCGTCAGATGGCGGTATATATGTCTCTGGTTGTAGAAGTGATTGGTCCGTTATGTCGGTCTATGGTTGGTCGAGTCGGCTTGGTTGTGTTTCGTTATTGGTCAGTTGATGTTCTTTTGTCCTGTTGATTAGTCTATTGTTCGTTCGGTTGCGTTTGATGTCATCTATCAGTCGTTTGTAAGGTGCCGGTAGTTGTTGGCATCTGTTGAGTGGTTTCCGTTCTAAGTTTGTGTACCAGCTTTCCAGTGTAAGTCGTTGGTAGTAGTTCTTAGATTGTCTCGTGAGCCACGACAACGACAGGCTACGAACTACAGTCTACAGAAAACCAACGCACACTGACAGACTACTTGACCAGACTTCTTACAACCCTACTTCACACAAGGCTACCACGATCAGAACGCTGACGAAACGAGCGCAACTACTTTGTGACTCTCCCGACGACTTACTTAACGAGACCCGACACTTGGAACGCGTTTTCCAGAAGAACGACTACGACCCTAACTTTGTCAAACGCAACACTCACAAGAACACCGCACCCAACGAGACTACCGACAACGAAACCGCTAACGACACAACTCCATTGACCTTGGCCACACTACCGTATATCAGAGGCACCTCTGAGACGATAGCACGTATTCTACGACCCTACAACATCCGGGTAGCCCACAAACCCATCACGACTCTACGCGACTTACTGACCAACGTAAAGGACAAAGACGAACCCATCAACAGACAGGGAACAGTATACAGAATATCTTGTACTGACTGCAAAGCCACCTACATCGGTGAAACTGGCAGAAACCTGAACACGAGACTTACTGAACACAAACGAGCTACCAGGAACGGCGACATCAGAAATCACATTTCTGAACACCACCGACAGACTAAACACGACATCAACTGGGACTCTGCTGAATGCATCAGCCACAGTACCAACTACTACCAACGACTTACACTGGAAAGCTGGTACACAAACTTAGAACGGAAACCACTCAACAGATGCCAACAACTACCGGCACCTTACAAACGACTGATAGATGACATCAAACGCAACCGAACGAACAATAGACTAATCAACAGGACAAAAGAACATCAACTGACCAATAACGAAACACAACCAAGCCGACTCGACCAACCATAGACCGACATAACGGACCAATCACTTCTACAACCAGAGACATATATACCGCCATCTGACGAATACTTTTCACATGACTCTGAAGATGACTTCCGCTCAGGTAGTCGAAACGTCAGTCACCAACAACAGTCTTTCTGGAGACTACTCTAACCCGGACGATCACAACCAACCTACTGTTCACACTCCTGGGTTCAAACCATTTGCCAATAATAATAATAATAATAATAATAATAATAATAATAATAATAATAATAATAATAATAATAATAATAATAATAACAATAATAATAATAATAATAATAATAATAATAATAATAATAATAATAATAATATCAATAACAATAATAATAACAATAACAATAATAATAATAACAGGTTTGACTCTGTGCGAACAGTATATTTCCTGCTTTAATGAGTTTACCATAGCTGAAATGGTGGTTATTTTCTCGTTTCCAGCCGTGCAGATGTGGAGGCTTTGCACACTAATGCCATTCCTTGTTGGAGACGGCGGCCATACCACGCGAAGATAGACACTGGATGAACTACATCAAGCTGCTATCTTTGTCGTCCCTCTCTATGGCGTACAGGCATACCAGGCAGACTGCCCAATTTCTGGCGTTCTTGGTTGCGGAATATCTGGAAGAGTTCAACAACCTGTATCCAGATCTCCCAAACAGACCAAAGCAACATTACATTGTCCATTTTACTCGTCTTCTATACAAGTGAGTTTTTATCAAAGCTATTTTTGAAGTCGACAGAAGCAATTAGAAGTTATAGCAAATGGTTTGACCTACTCACTTGTCTCTCAGGATGACTTCTACTCAGGTACCGTGTCGTATCAATTTTCGAGGGATCTAATTATCGCGAATTTCACGAACTTTCATGCAGTCCGCGAAAATGAGATCCCGCCAAAATAAACCCCCGCGAAAACAAAATTATCGAAAATTTACACCATTGCGCTCCCGTTACTACTGCAGTGCTACATTTTACGTGTTTTGCTCGGCCTAGCTGGCATTCGAAATCAACTTACCGTAGCTCGTTGAGCTGTAACCGATGACTCGGAACGTTAGAACAGTAAATAAAAAATCCAGTACCGTACGTGAAATACCGAACAGGAACTTCCCGAGATCCGCGAAAGTTTGTTCCCAGCAGTAAAGCCGGAAATCCAAATTCGTGAAAAATTGTTCTCACGAAACGCGAAAAGTCGGTAATCCGCAAAATTAAACTCCCGCGAACATTTCATGCCACACGGTAGTCAAATTTTCAGTCAAAGCCCCCCTCCCCATCCCTCCCACATACACATCCCCTCAAAACCATGCACTCATTTTCATATATTCTCTCTCCATAGTCTGAGTCCACTTGCGCACCTTTGGACAATGCGGTACGAGGCCAAACATAGCTACTTTAAAGGTTTCGCCAGAAGAATTGGCTACAAGAACGTCTGTCTGTCTCTTGGCCGTCATCACCAATTGTGGATGGCTTCTAAAATTGCATCTGCAGAGAGGGGGATCTTTTTCAAGCCTGAAGTGGTGTGCAGCAACAAGGGTTAGAAATCAGTCCACATGCATATCAATTGTTCTGAATAACGATTACCGTAAATACTCCTATAAGACGGGGGACGCTTATTTAATTTTTCTCAAATCGGTCACGATTGAAAAAGTTAGTTATTCTCTAATCACTCTGCAGTGAAACGAGAACAAATCATTTTGACACTAATTACCATCAAACATACAAGAATCAGGAATGGGCATCTCGTTTATTGATAGCCAGGCTTACAATATAATGAGCAGTGAAACAGTAGCCATTTAACAATATATGAGGACTAATACAATATCCATTGATATCTGGCACACAATAGTAATCCCCGAACGAAGTGAGGGAAATACTCACGACACTAATGCAGTAATATTATACCGCCTACTTGGGGACTCCAAGCCTGTCGCCATCTCGAAATTTAACGTTGTCTGTCAGTCTGGCGTACGACTTTAGGCGCGGTTACCCCGCTAACCAATAACAAAGGCCGGATGGATCACGTGTGCCCTGTTGTTTTAATCGGAATAACTTAGAGAAATTAGATTTGAACGAAGCATTTAGATTTGAACGAAGCAACAATATATCGTAGCTGCGTTCACGAAAATGGAAAACTTAACTGAAAAACTTGAAACACAACAGTCTCGCGAAGCTCGTCTTCAAATGAGAAGGGAACAGGCACGAGCAAGGCGAAATCGTGAAACGAGCGAACAACAGCGCATGGATGCCGATCGAAAGCGACATGAACAGAAGTGGGTAATGCAGACAACTCCGCAAAGAGAACAGCGCTTGAACGCAAATCGGAAACTTCAGGAGAAAAAGCGGGCCAAAGAGAAGACTCCGCAAAGACAACAGCGCATGAATGCCGACCAAAAGCGACATGAACAGAAGCGGGTAACACAGACAACTCCGCAAAGGGAACAGCGCTTGAAAGCAAATCGGGAGCTTCAGACGCCGTTTCGTGTTAAACTCAGATACTTATTTAGAAAGGACAAGCAACAAAGGTTAGTCAGTGGAAATCGAACAATCACCGTGACAAATATATTCTATCCCGTATAGCTTGTATAACTCGATCACTTCAAGAATGTATTAAAATCTGTATGCTGATCATTTTCCCTCGAAATATTGTTTTGCTACGCTTCTGTCGCCAGTTTCGGCTACCGTATTCGCTCAGAGCAATCGGAACTTGGAGTCTTGAATAATTTAGTCAGATGTCTTATTTTTCTGTAATCTGACACGCGGTGATTGCAGCGGGAATCGTTCACAAGCCCTTAGAAATATTACTGGGTCTGAAGCCCGTGTATAATTTGAAGTAAACTGTTCAAGTTTTGCTTTGATTCTGGGAGAAATCTTGCTGTTTTGAGTGGGTTCACATACAAAACAATTCAAGCCTATTAGATATGCATGCGTGAGTCTGGTGCATGCAGTTCAGAGTAAAAACAAATCGCACAGGAAGCCTATTTAATTGTACTGCCTATGAATTCAAAATTGGAAAATCAGTGTTCCTTTTTCCCCGTACTACGACGGCCGACCACCTCCAAACTTTGAGTATTAAATTTTGAGAACGTGCTTGGCAGACTGTATGAATTAATTTGACATGCCGACCGTGGGAAATACCGTCACGCAATCGATTCTTTTTTCAACGCAAAAGTATAACACACACCATTATTTTTCTCCTTCCTTTGTGTGTAGCACTTGAGTTCGAAGAAAAGATTGAGTCAACATTTCGGTGAAACAAAGGCCACTCTTGTTGGGAGTTACCAAAAGTAAAAGTCCCATTAATGGCAGAGTGAGGGGGTATCTGCGATTATCGTATTTCTAGTTTTTAACAAGGGCAATAATGATTAACTTGCACACCGTAACAAAACTAAAGAAATTTGAAGGTAAACGAGAGATGCCGTCGAGTGACACTTGCTTGTGAAACAGACCTTATATACCGTACCTTCTAACGAATAGTCATGTACACTTCACAACTATAAACAGAGTGAATACCAACATGTCCGAGCTACCGCGACAAGCGTGCATTCCAAACGTGACAAAATACATTTGTGCACATTAAATTGGAAATTGGTTTCTTTTAGCGTAATGTAGTCACGAGCTAAAGTTTGATTCTGATAAACACGACAAACTCTCACTAAAAACGGGGAGAGGTTACGCGCGGTTACTAAGCAGAACCAGTTAGAACCGGTTAGGATCGGAGCACACGAGGTAGAGAGTAGAGTGCGCACCGTGAGAACCATTAAAGCTTTGAGTTATTCCCTATACTCTGGTTTGCTGTTCCATCTACAAAGTGGGGGGGGGGGGGGGGGGGGGGGGTGTGGCTATAAACATGGAACTATTGCTTTACATTTATTTCAACAGCAATGCGAGTACAAGTAGCAGAGTTGGAGTACTCCCAAGAGCTAATCCAGAGGAGCCAAACCCTCACGGCTGAAGGTTTGGTATCAATGTAAGACAGTGTTCAACTATACTGTATGTTGGGATCAATTACTTTCATTTCTTCGTTTTTCTTCAAATATTTTATTGAATTATTACATGCATTCTCAATCTGTTTTAAACTAATGTCCAACAGTTGCCCATGGGTGCAGGTAAACGGCACACTCTATCGCGATGGGTTTCTCGTAGTAGTAGCAGTGCAAGATGATCTGCCAGTGTTTGGGAAAATAACCGGCATCGTCTGCGTCGACGTGAGACAGATAATTTTCTTCCTACTGGAGGTGTTCAGAACGTTTGGCTTGGAAGACCATTTGAATGCTTATCGTGTTGAGCCCAGTGACCCGCCGAGAAAGACCCTTATCCTTCATGAAGAGCTCCTGAACAACGAGCCGGTCCAAGAACTGATGTTTGAAGGAGAGGCATACGTCATATTGAGGAGAAGTGTCCTGGCTTGGATGAATTGAACAAGATGTACATATCATTTTATTTATTGTCATTGATGGCTTCATCAGAAAAAGCAGATGTTTCCTCGCAAATTAGGGTTTTCCGGCTGGGTAGAAATGAGAATGAACGAAGTTGTGAGCGCCATACGGTACAGGGGCTAGTGTCATTCATAGAAATTGCGGTCTTTATATAAATGAGGATCGATCAGCTAGCTTATTGCATTAGCTGAGGTTACACACACCGTGGTATCAGCAAATGCCATGGTAAATTTGACCACGGCAAATTCACCTTGGGATTTCTGGTGCCCAAGATGCTTCAGGTCACACAGTAAATAACTCCCAAGGTGAAATCAGCCAACTAAAAAATCGTGGAAGTTTCAAGAAAGTTAGCGAGTCTATTGTCGATTCTACTGGTTCTTCTTTACCAGCGCTGTTCGCCAGCGTCAATCCAATTGCTAAGATTACGAGGAGAAGGCGCCTCCAGTTACGTCTAATCCGTGCAAATGAACTGATTTCGCAATTCGCCAGCCTATTGCACATGAGCGTGGACCCCTTGCCAGAGCTCCTAGAAGTGTTTGGGTTCTTCCGAGGCCACAGCTTAACTCGCAGATCAATTCGCGGCAAACTGAAAACAAAATACTCTGGCGTAATGCTTGTGTAAAATTTTCCGAATTCCTCAGCTTCAGTCGGGAATCAGAAAACCTTAGCTCGCTTGCTCTGGAAGTGTCATGGGCTTTTCTTTTGTTCTTTTTGATGTATCCATGGAGATCACCCTCGGGAAATTTTGCTTGGGGAAACTGCGGTTACACATACGGAAAACGTTTCCCGTGTTAAAAGTGCCTAAACCCACGGTAAAAGGGCTGTGTGTAACCACAGCTATTGTAACTCTGGCTTCGGTTGACGTTCCTTACAGTTTTCCAACTTGGTTAGCCAATTAAAATGAAATTACGGGTCATTTTTTATTGCAAGAAACTCTTCTTTACATGTAAAAAAATTCCCAGTTTGCAATATTAAAAGCACCTTATTTCTGATAAATGACTTTGCCGTGTGTGCGTGAACCGCCAGCATTCTTTACTTTTACTTATTCCATTTTCTTATCTGGCATTTCCTTTATCGTTTTTTTCCAACGATTGTGCACACAACTCCCTTTTATCTAATCGATCAAAAAAAAATTTGAATGACTTAGACCGCGGGCGAATGCCGAATCAGGTATCCCGCACAATATCCAGGTAATTTCCACGCGTGGCGCTGGTTCGTTACTATTAAGACGTTACAACTCTTAATGATAACTCGTTAAGACGGTACAACATCTTATTTTTCTCAAATAAGTGTGAAAATCTTAAAATCGCGTGTTAAGAGTATAACATCTTACACCGATAACACATTAAGACGATAAAATCTTAAGGTGCTTACGTTTTTCAAGACCTTAACCTCTTATATTAAGATACAGCATCTAAAAAGTTAAGAGGTTTTGTGTTAAACCTAAGAGGATCCATCTTATAATTGGAACACTTCAATACGCAAGACGTCACCATCTTAAAATATAAGAGGACCTCCAATCTTATTGTAAGAGGTGTTCTCTCACTCCAAGATTCACATTCTTAAAATAAGAGGTGTACCGTCTTACCGCCCGGTGTACCGCCCTACAGCGGGACACGTGATCGATCCTTTATCGTTGCTTAACGCGGATGGCCCTGGGGACGAGGTTGTACGCCAGACTGACAGACAAACAGACAAATGAACAAACTTATATCGAGATGGCGACCCGCTTGGGGTCTTCAAACAGGGCGATTTTGCTGAATTAGCGTCGTGATTATTACCCTCGCTTCGCTCGGGGAAAATCTTACTTTAAGATACAACATCTTAAAGTTAGAGGTTTCTTCATCCACGCAAGACGTTTCCATCTTATGAATACAAGATATGCATCTTACGTAAAACGCTGGCATCTTAAATTAAGAGGACCGCCAATCTTAACGCAAGACGTTGTAATCTCAAAGTAAGATGCACGCTCTTTAAAATAAGAGAAGTTTCATCTTACTTTGAGACGGTAAGTCTTAAAATAAGATTTTACTTTTTACAGAGTGGGAAAGCCGACACATCAAATCGACCATCTCTGTTCTACGGTGGCCCACAAGTGTCACGGCACCAACAAAAACTCTACGGCAACCACAAATTGCTACGGTACGGCCACAAATGCCACGGCAAAACCACAAATTGCCACGGTACGATCACAAATTGTCACGGCACAACCACAGATGCCACGGCACAAGCACAAATGTCACGGCACAAGCACAAATTGCCACGGCACTACCACAAATGTCACGGCACAACCACAAAACTGCCACGGCGGAAGTGATACTGGCGGCAGAAGTGATAATGCTTTGCTTGGGGCACAGCATAGTATGGCGGCGACAGCGAACGAGGAGTCAGATGCTGAACTTACGAGGAAGACGGGGAAGGCGAAGAAGGTTTGATAAATTATTATTTCTGCAGAGGATTCGAATATGAAATCCGACTTTTCCTTTGCACTCGTCAGTATAGTTAACGCACCTCAAATTTAAACCTCGCCGACTGGCAAGTAACAACAAAAGGCACAGAACTCACCTTTCCCACAGTGTGAGCAAAATTTAATCCATGATCACACTAAACTCCACCGTGCACGCTATACATCGTGAAAGTGGTGTTGTGCCCCGACCAAAGCATTATGGCCGGGTCTTTTAATATTACTTCCGCTGCCAGTATCACTTCCGCCGTGGCAAATTTGTGGTTGTGCCGTGGCATTTGTGGTCGTGCCGTAGCAATTTGTGGTTGCCGTAAAGCTTTTGTTTGTGCCGTGACACTTGTGGGCCACCGTACTGTTCGGCCATTTGTCTAAACTGCCGAATTCTTCAACAATTATATGCAGGCCATCGACATCAATCTAGAAGAGACAATCTATGTTGAATAATACTTGAATTTGACTGCTAGACAAAATCAATCACTCCATGAAGACCGTCAACTCCAAAATCACTACCGTCAAATTCAGATAGAGAGGACGTGTAAATTACCTCAAGCATTGTAGCAAGTCTTTCCGCAGTTATCTGCTGTCGTTTCATCTTTCTTTCAACACGATTGTTTCCCTCACCAAGAACAAAATAGAACACATCTTCTAAAGCATCTACGCCAGCAGAAATTGACGCCATTTTCTCCGAGTGCCCTCGTGGTCAAAACTTATTCGTGGTTTCCAGGCCTTCTCATGACGACCGGACGTACCACCGGTTGGCGAGAAACGGACATTTCAGTAAATCAGAACTGAAGTTCGAATTCCGTTTTCCAATTTTGTGAGGAAGGTGGAAATGGATTTCCTAAGTCATAGGAAAACGGAAAACCAAAATGGAAGTACGACTTCCGTTTTCCGATGGCGTGGGAAAGCGTAAAACGGGAAACCGTTTGAATTCCGTTTTCCTGCGTGGTAGGAAAACCGTTGGCACTTGGGTACACGCACTGGGGAGTACTCCCATTTATAAGCCATATAGGTATGTTATGCCCCGAAGGGTATCGTTTTCAAGCATTTTTAGTCTGAAATAGGGTATCAATTTTGCCTTTTTGGTCTGAAATAGGGTATCGATTTTGTCTTTTTGGTCTGGGATAGGTATGATTTTAACAATAATATGTCGCCACGGACATTGCACGGCAAATAGAAGGAAAAAGACAGATTCTCCAAACGTCTTAAGTAGATGTTTGACCGGGGGGGGGGGGGGGGGGGGGCACTCATCATAGATTTGGGTGGGGGTGTGCCGACTGGTCCTGAGAACCTTTGCCTTATTTCAGACCAAATTACTTAATTTTCTATACCCTATTTCAGACCTTTCTTTTTTAGAGATTTTTCGTTCTTTCGCAACGATTTCCGCCCTGTGTTTTTGAACTTGGGAGGGTTATGTGGCGCGATTGAATTATTGCTCGTGGGGCGTAGGCGCCCGACAAGCTTAGGATTGGAGACCGTGCCTTTATCTTCGTCATATTTTTTCTGGGTTACAAATCAGCACACGGTGATTGGCTCACATTGCCACGTGATATGCAATGACATAAGGTGACTTCGCGAACAACTTGAGATGTGGGCGCGGCGATTGAATTGTACCTTAATAAAATTGCGTGTAAAGTTAGCTACATCCCATCCAAACTCAACACCGTTTGCCTCTGTGGAACATGCACGGGTAATCTGGATTTCAGGGAACGATTTTTGGCTGGCGTTCATAAGTTCATCGTCATAAGCGTAAACAAATGTTTGATGGATTCGATTAAATTTAATGGACATCGCTATGGGATTGCAAACTGAATGTTTACTATTTATACACGAAAAATTCTAACAACCATAATTGATTTACATAGAAGCCGTGTTAAAAAATATACTACATGGAAGTTTAAATTTAATGATAAAATCCCTCTCACCCTTTAAGGCCTGTTCAAACGGTGCAACATGTTGCATGCAACATCATCCAACATTGTTGCATGCAACATGTTGCACCGTTTGAACACCCTGTTGCACGATGTTGCACGATGTTGGATGATGTTGCATGAAGTTTGATTTGGTTCAAACTTCCAATGCAACATCGCCCAACATTTCTTTTGTTTTCGTGATCAACGAACCGTGTCACAACATGTTGCATCCGTTTGAACGGCTTTGTCCAATAATGTTGCACTCGCGCACGCGCACTGATTGTTGGATCGCATAGTATCCATGGAGATAGTTGTGTTTAACAGTCTGTCAAGATGTTGGACAGTGAACACGAGGAAGTTTCATCCGAACATTTTGACGAAACACCCGCAAAAACTCCTCAAAATGGCAAGAGAAAGGCAACAGCAAACACCTCTACCTTTCCGTTCTTCGCCTTCAAATAACTCCAGAATTATTGCTGCAGCTAAGCATTTTCGCTTCTTTTGCTCTCAAGGACGCTTCCATACCAAAGTATAAACAATATGATGGCCAGTTTGAGATACATTGTGGGTTTTTTATTCCCAGAATCCTTCTGGAATTCAATGTTGCGTGCAACATGTTAAGCCCTGGCCAAACGGATGCAACATGTTGGCGCAACATTGTTGGGTCATGTTGCGCTACGAACGCAACATGCTGAGCGGGGTTGGCCAAACGAACGCAACATGTTGCAACATGTTGCGACAAACTGACGCCATTTCACATGGTTTGTCAGTGAGAGGCATGGGCATGATATTTGACCCAGGCTCCCGCTTTTGACGCCATGTTTGGTCACTGCAACACGTCGTCGCTGGATTCGATCAATAGAGCCGTTTTTGGATGACTGTCGAAAACCAAAACCAAAGCAAGTACACTGCCAATCACAGAGGCTGTAAGAAATACTTTCAACTAGTCTGAAGCCAAAGCAATCCGCGTTTGATTTTACTTCGAAGAAGAAACCAATGAGAAGTGCGAGGAAACGCCATCGCCATGCACTTACTTTCTTGCGTGAGAATATCGCAATCGGGTTTTGCTTTTGCTTGGCCGGCCAAGAATGCTACGCAAAATCAAAGCAATAGCACGATTACTTTCCACAGTCACCTGAAAAACGGTTCTATGGATCGAGTCCGGCGACGATGTGTTGCAGCCATGGCAATTGTGGAGCTTCTCGAGGAAGGGGAGGGAGACGGGAAAAGGGGAAAGACGAGGGAGTGGATAAAGAGAAGAGAAGAGAAAGGATGTTTCAATAATATTGTAAGAGAACTGATGATAGAAGACACGGCAGGCTATGGGGAAATGATGAGAATGAATCATGGAGACTTCCAGTCAGTTCTGGGGTTTATTGAAGGAGCTATTACTCCACATCAAGTCTTCGGTGGCCATACGGTTATCAGTG
Source organism: Plumapathes pennacea (assembly GCA_964036295.1). Taxonomy (NCBI): domain Eukaryota; kingdom Metazoa; phylum Cnidaria; class Anthozoa; order Antipatharia; family Myriopathidae; genus Plumapathes; species Plumapathes pennacea. Next base: position 22,336,274 of record OZ038463.1, on the reverse strand, counting down.
CACCAGAAAGACTGACTTTAGCCATACGATTCTTGGCTACTGGGGAAACTTACAGATCTCTGAGCTATCAATTCCGGATATCCAGAGCAGCCATTTCGTATATAGTGGAAGAGGTCTGTAATGCTATTGTTAAACATCTGGGTGCTGTCTATCTTAAAACACCTTCTTCAATAGAAAAATGGACAGCGATTGCTGACACATTCCAAGAACGGTGGCAGTATCCAAATTGCATTGGGGCCATTGATGGCAAGCACATTGTTATGCAACCCCCACCTAATGCTGGCTCATATTTCTACAACTATAAACATACCCACTCAATTGTGTTGATGGCCATAGCTGGTCCAGATTATGAATGCCTCTATGCTGATATTGGAACTAATGGTAGGGTATCTGATGGGGGGGGGGGGGGGGTGTGGAGTAAGTGTGGCTTATCAACAGCAATTGAGAATGGAAATCTTTCTCTGCCACCACCCAGATGTCTGCCTCATGGAACAGAGGAAATTCCATTTGTTTTAGTTGGTGATGATGCTTTCGCTTTAAAACCATACATGATGAAGCCATACCCCCAACATGGTCTAGACACAGAAAGAAGGGTGTACAATTACAGACATAGCAGAACAAGAAGAATTTCCGAGAACCTCTTCGGAATTTTAGCCAACAGATGGCGTTTTTTGCGATCTATTCTGCAACTGCCACCGAAAACTGTTGAGGCACTGACCATGGCAGCACTCTCACTCCACAACTATCTAAGGAAGAGCTCCTCGAGAAATCTATACTGTCCAGTTGGAATTAATGACGGGGAAGGCACAGCTGCAGAATTGAATCCTGGAAGTTGGCGTAATGATGCATCGCTAGAATCATTTCTACCTCTGCAAGTACCACGAACTGGACACAATGCATCAACAGATGCAAAGATGGTGAGACAAGCATTCACAACATACTTTTGTGAAGAAGGTGCTGTAGACTGGCAATGGGAGAGATGTTAGCTGTAAATTCAAGTAATGCATGCAAAAGGTTGATGGCCTTAAGTTTGCTTCTAAATGATTCTAGGGATGTGGCCTTGTGTAAGCCAATAGGAAGCTTGTTCCACGTTGTGACACCATTGTAACTAAAGCTTTTTTTTTTCATAAATTCTGTGTTTGGGCGTGGCAAATATACCTTAGTGGATGAGCCCCCAAGATTATACGAATTGGTTTCTGCTACAGTTTTAAACAGAGCGGTAAGACAACTTGGTGCACTAGAGTTCCTTACTTTGTACATCATGACAGCCTTTTGTTTTGCTCTTCTTTCATTAAGCTTTTCCCAGCCCAGCTGGTCCAGCAAAGATTTAGAGCGTGTATTTTAGTCAGCACGAAGAATGAGTCTTGCGGCTCTGTTCTGTAACTTTTGCAACTTTTCACTAGCTGTTACCCCTATAGTTAACAATTATTTGCCGAAGTGGAGCTGAATAGCGGTGGATATTTACCGAGCCGTTTCGGCGAGGTAAATACCACCACTATTCACCGGCACTGAGGCGAATAATTGTTTTAGTATATACCACACAAGTTTAATAGCCAACTCCCAAATAGCTACTTTATTTCCGACGGAAGTGGGCAAAAATTGGGTTCGCGCGCCATTTTGTTTTACCGGAGGCCGCCGGGAGGTGAACAGTACTTGATATTCCGAGATTGAGGAGCCAATCAGAGCGCGCGAAAAGCACTATTCACTTGTGTGGTATATACTAATATCCCATACCTCAAAGCAATAATCCAAATGAGATTGAATGAGGGAATTATATATGTCTATTAGGGTACTTTGGGGTACAAATGGCCTACACCTTCTTATTGCACCAAGACCAGAAGCAATTTTTTTTGGTGATATGTTCCAGATGCTTGTTCCAAGAGAGGTGTTCATCTAGAACAACACCAATTGATTTGGTTTGTTTAACACGCCTTATTGGCATGACACCGATTTTGATTTCTGATTTATCAGCAATTGCTGCCAATCTTTGTCGTGAACCAATAAGCATGTATTCGGTCTTGGCTACATGTAGGTGCAACTTGTTTGCTATTAGCCATTTGCTTATATTGTTTAATTCACTGTTGGCTTTTTCTTCAATATCCGAGATATCATGGCCACTTATTGTGATATGTGTATCATCAGCAAATAAGCTTGGCATTGCCCTTTCAAGACAGTTTGGCAAGTCATTAATGTATAGACAAGAAACAGAAGTGGGCCCAAGATTGAACCTTAAGGGAAACCACAAGTTATCAATTTCTTACTAGACTGTGAATTATATATTAGGCAACTTTGTTTTCTTTCTGACAAGTACGATCTCAAGAGCAAATTGTTTCTTATCCCGTAAATCTCAAGTTTTTCATGCAAGATACCGTGGTTAACGGTGTCGAATGCTTTTTTGAGATTAGGAAAACTGAAATATTAAATAGACCTTGATCCATATTTATGAGCCAGGTGTTTGTGGAGTTCAGCATTGCAGTGACAGTCGAGCGCATTTTTCTGAAGCCAAACTGATTCTCTGATAATATGTTATTTAGCGTTAAATAGTCATACAGCTGATAGTACGAATTCTTTCGAACACTTTACTAATAACGGGGAATACAGAAATAGGTCTGTAGTTGTCAACAGAATTTCGCGGCCCGTTCTCATGTAAGGGCTCTCTCGGGCATTTTTCCAGTCTGATGGAAATTGACTACAAGATATAATTTTATTAAATAAGTTCGTCACAGACTGGGAGATAACTGGCGCAGCATATTTTAGAAGTCTGGCAGATATACCGTCCAGACCAGTGGCCTTAGAAGTACATAGGGTATCAACAAGTTTAAAAACGTTTTGGAAAAAGTCTATTAGAATCAGTATTTCCGGACGCAAGCTTTGGTCCAATGCTTACAAAATGATTATTAAAAGTCTCGGCAATTTCAACTGAAGATGTTACGCTTTTATTGCCAATTTTGAGTATTTATGTTTCTACTGTTCTCACTCCTGGGTTCAAACCATTTGCCATGTTAGCCAGATTTGTTGAAATGTACACTTACAGCTGACAGCTGATCATTGAGGAAATGAAATACAAGCTGCACATACCGCATCCGAAAAAGAGCCATTAACAGTAACATCGTTTTCAGTCTAAGCAGTCTATTAGCCATTCCTCAAGGATCACCATATGATACATGTTTGACCATAAAGCCCAGCCCAAATGAACCCAACGCTGTTGTCCAATTTGTGCCGGGATTAATACAGTAGGCCCCAGTTGTTCAATGCATAATTATATTCAGTAGCTAAGTAGCTGTCCAGCATAAGCAATGTTCTCCCAACTATATTTATGCGAGATTACACCAAATTCAGCGCAGCAATCACTATCTTTATTGATATCCTAGTTACACAATTTATACTGGTTGACAAGCCGTTCGAAGTATGGCTAGATTTGAGCGCCGCAGAAGCTAGCGAGGTAAGGTCCGTGTACTTTGAAGTAAACCCGTCAGTTTCTGCTTTGATATGATTTTGGGACACTTTTAACTTGTTTTGTGGGTCAGATACTAAACAAATTAAATTAGCCGTTGAAGCTCATTAAATATGCGCGCCGTGTTGTTTTAAAAAGACGCATGCGTAACTAATGACCGAGCCCCATTAAATGACTGTACGAGTCAATAAAACTTTTCACATTAGAGCCTGTCTTCAAACAGAGGAAAAAGGCAAGTCTGAAATGGCCCAATAACCCTTTCACCCCCCAAGAGTGGTCAACTTTAATTTCTTCTTTCAGTCTGTATACACATATATAGCATGGAGAACTTGGAATTTGATCACAAGTAAAAACTGATTGAGATATCATTTTCCATTTCATCACTCGTACACTTTCTTACTTTACGGTTGAGAGAATTTGTATTCTGAGCTTGGAAGTGCAAGGATTAAATAATTCCACAGGAAAACTCTTTCGAGTCTGAGTGTGCTGTATTACTACGCCGGAGACTGTCCGTGGTTCACATGACCCCCTGGAAGAAAACACAAGGCGAAAACAAAATTAGACAGCGAAACCCGACTTTCCAGACATAACTGACATGTACAGGTAAAATTTATGTGGTGCAAGTCTAATGTCTGATAGAGAACGCAAAACCAAAAGAACCTTTGTCTTGCATGCCGACCTTTAACTCGACATTTCACAAATGTATGGCTACCAACTTTATCGTACAGCTGATGTGAGAAAGTGGAAAACAATCGTTGAACTATATTAAGTTATGCATTAATTACGTTGAATACACGTTGAAATAATATTCAATTTCAATAGCAGTCTTTTTCGTGGTGGATCCCACGTGTGGAACCTAGTCTCACTCGTGTTACAACGGTCTAGCAATCCGTGTTGAGATTCTACTCCGTCAAAACTACGAATCTTCGATTAATAAGCGAAAATGCAAGTTGTTACATAAAAAACAACAACACTTGTATGTGTTGGTAAAGTCTTGGGCCCTGTTGGATGACTGCAGTTAAAAACCTAAAACGGTTTCCTTAGTCAACATTGTAAGATTAAATTCGTGTACTGTGATCAAACTATCTGTAAACTATATGATTCGGGTCTCTGGGACACGGTTTTGTGCCAGATTTCGTAGCGATCAACTTTAATTATCTCCTTGAGGCAACTCACCAGAAATATGTAGAAAGGAGAGAATTAAGTTGGCTATCGATAGCTTACTCAGATGAAAGTTGATCATACTAACCAATTTTCATTGCATCACTCATACACAGTTTATAAAAGGTTTGGGAAAATCTATACACTGAGCTTGGAAGTGAACTTACTGCTGTTGTTGTTGCCGCTGCTGTTATTGTGACTGGTCAGCTGCATTTGAGAAACAGACACGGTATTCTTCTTTTTCTTGTAGTAGCAGAAGTACACCAAAACGACAATTAGGATTATGAGTAACACCACGCCGCAGACAATCCCAATGATCGCACTCTTTCTCAATCCACTCGACCCATTAACTTTGGTTGGTGCCTTGGTTGGCTCGGGTTCTGCAGAAGTCGATGGTGGTGTTGATGTCGTTGGGATTATGTTGATAGCAACGAAGTAGGTTTTATCAGCAAGTATTTTTGTGCCATTTACAGTAATGGAGAAATTTGCACTCTTAACGAGAGTTTCCAATTTGTTCAGTGCCGTTTGCATGCTTGAGCTTGACATGCTGTCACTTACAATAGTAACAGAGACGATGATGCTTCCATTACGAGCACTTCCGTTAAATCGTGCATTGATAAAGCCACTGTTTGAAGTGTTTATTGTTTTAATAACTCCGGCGACATATTCTGCAGAAGTGTTCGGATCATATATTTTGTTGAATTTCGTTTCCACTTTGGCTTTTGCCCTTGCACTGATTGGTTCTGGCGTGGCTGATACGGGTATCAGGACCACTGTAGGCGATGCAACCACTGCCGAACTGGGAGGAGCCATTACGGGGGATGGAGGGGACGCACTTGCTGGCGCTGGCGTGGCTGACGCGGATTGCGAAGCCGCTTTGAAGGATGCCGCCACCGACGCACTGGTAGAAACAGTTGCACTTGCTGCAGCCACCGTCAAACTGGCAGCAACCTCACTGGCAAGAACAGCTGCAGTCGTAGCAGCCACTGCCACACTGACGGGAGCCGCTACAGGAGTTGCACTAGTAGCCATCTCACTGGCAGGAACAGCTATAGTTATTGCTGCAGCCATCGTCGCACTTGCAGGAACCACTACAGCAGTTGCAGTCGCCACTTCACTGACAGGAACAGCCGCAGTTGTTGCTGCAGCCATCGTCGCACTTGCAGGAACCACTACAGCTGTTGCTGTTGCAGTCGCCACTTCACTGGCAAGAGCAGCCGCATTTGTTGCAGAGACCGTCATACTGTCAGCAACCGCTGCAGCAGTTGCAGTCGCCACATCGCTGGCAAGAACAGCTGCATTTGCTGTAGAGTCTGTCACACTGGCAGCAGCCACTACAGCGGATGCGGTTGCTACCTCACTGGCGGGAACCGCTGCAGTTGTTGCTGCAGCCACCGTCACACTGACGGGAGCCATTGCAGCAGTTGCAGTCGCTACCTCGCTGGCAGGAGCAGCTGCAGTTGCAGCCACCTCACTGGCTGGAACAGTGGCTGTTACAACTACCTGTGAAACCATATTAAAGACGGTTAGATAGCACTAGGATATAGACGCAGTAATTTGAACTTTTGTATCTTGTTTGCTTAAAAACACTTTATACAGTGGAATCCCGCTTTCCGGCCACCCGTTATTACGGCCTTATTTTTTATCTCGTGGAATAAACGCTCAGTCATTTTCTGGTCTGAACACCTTAATACTGCCACTCCGTTAACACGACCAAATTTTTAGATCCCGATGGTGGTCGTATTAACGAGTTTCCACTGTACATAGTGGAGCGGCTGGGCTTACTGAAGTACTGGCCAGAGACGCGACAGTGGTGTTGCAGAAGCGGCTGTAATATAGTCTGTGAATCATCGGTATAAATATCTGATATCAGTCATTCTATTATCTTGTACGTTATTGCACATAGAGAAGTCAAACTTTAAGAAAAGCAGATTTACTATCTGTTTCTTAATTTATCAAACGTGTTTCAACAATTTTAACGATGAGTGCCTTGAGAACTGGATACAGCGTAAAAGCAAAATGTCGAAGAAGATATGTTGTGGTCTCTGCACCAGTTCCACGCACTTGAGGAGCCCGATGGACTGGGGCGACCACACCTGGGTGGCGGATAAATTACGGGGTGCGGCGTGTAGCTATACTTTAAATGTCTATAGACGACCTACGAGCAAATCCCAACACTCTGTTGAGCTTAGAACATTGTTCAAGGACCTGCCTGGACCACGAAAGGTCGTTTGAAATCCAAACGCTGAGGTCTTTTTCTGAGACGCAGGTTTTCAGGCGGGTTTCGTTTGATGTGTAGTGCACTGAATTTTTCTTGCGTGTTATGCGCTGGCACTTACACTTAGAGGGTTGAATAAGAGCCCCGTGGGTTCAGCCCAACCAACGACGGTATAGACTGGCATGTACCGAAAAACTCATTACATATACAATGGAGTCGTCCCCGGCCCCTGATTTCCGCGATGTTTTGAAGGTAATTTAGGAGAGCGTCCTTTTTAAGCTAGCCTCCCACGGAGTGGGGAGCGAAGCTTTATATGATCAATCCGACTGTTTTTTTTTTGTTTGTTTGTTTTTTGTCCCATGTACCATGTCCCAGTGATATGAACAATGGATTTCCAAATAAAGAAGTCGTTCTATTCCAAATTTAGGAAGTATCCAATTGAGCATAAACTCGGCACGGTTGTCGAAGTAGTTTTTGCTGTACCATTCTTTCGAAGTTGTTCTCGTCTTCTTAAGCATTCAAAGTTTGTTTGGCCATCGACTAATTGAGTGCCGCTGCTACTGAGTGCAAGGATAGATACTCTAATTACTGATAACTGCCCATGTGATCAACTGACAAACAGCATCTTTTTTGCTAAACGAAAGTGTGATTAACTTAAATGAGGCCGTCACATCCACATATTGATCCGCGAGGACTGCTTTGTGTAGTCGAAGAAACATCGAAGCTTGAAAGTTTGAAAAATTAAAGAAACGTCAATTATTGTCAAACTACGGTGATCGGATTTCCCTTTTTTTTTCCCTTTTCCTTTTTTTTCTTTCTTTCTTTTTTTCCCTTTTTTGAGTCCATTTTAAGCATCTCGAATGCAATTTACAGTGTCAGAGTAAAAACTTCTCTGTAGTGCGTGTACCACTCAACCGTACCACTCGACAAATCGCATAGATCGACATCAAAATCTCCCCGTTTTTCGAACATGCAGCAGCATCAGCCCGACATCCAGTCACCTGACAGCACAAATTTTCTTTTTTAAGCTCATTTCCGATTTCTAAAAGAACTGTGGTTGGCATACGAGGCCAATATATATTTTTTCCCTTTCTTTCTTTCCTTTTTCCGTTTTGAAGTTCATTTCGAGCATCTCGAATGCAGTTTCCAGTCTTAAAGTACAAACTTCTCTTTGGTGCGTGTACCACTCGACCGTACCACTCAACGAATTGCGGATCGATCGGCATAAAAACCTAGTCCCCGTTTTTCGAACATGCGGATCTCGTATCTTCGAAGAGTAACCGCTCACTAATGTCTCCACAAAAATACATAAACAATTTAATGAGACTGAAGTTTGTTTTGTTATGCAAAATCGGAGTTCTGCAAATATACAATTCTTTATGAAAACCTGCACGGAAAAACGTTTAAAATATCCTTGGAAATTCCCGATTAATACAGTCTGAGTCATGAAGCCGCTTGCTGGGATAAAGTAATTAATTATCGTTTTGGAACCTCTAATGTATTTGTAATCTATAAATTGCAGCAGACTGCAAAGTGTAAATGCAGGTGAAATGATCAAACTGTGGTTTCCGTGTTTGCGGAAATTATAATGTTTGTGTTTGCGCAAGAGCCTTCCTATTGTGTGGCAACTCTATTGTGTTATGAGCGTGAAAAGACCAATTTACAAACAATTGTTTTCCCGTCTTTTTCGTTTTTGTATTTTTGTGTTTTGTACTTTCTAGGGAGTTCAGCACGAAGCAAATTTTGTTGGCAAAAGCTACGTCTTAATATTTGGCGAATAGGGAACAGACATACAGAAGCTTGTTTTGAGGTGTAATAACAATGGCACGACCAGATTAAGAACTTCTGCTGATTTGGAAGTCAGCGGTGCGAGATCAGATGCAAATCAAATTGACTATGACGCACTGAAATCAATAAGCACTAGATCAACTACTTCAAAATGCAAATAAGAATGGGTTTCAAAGCCGAATTTCATCTTAGCTTTTACGGCTGCTTTCATATATTGATCACATTTTATCGAAAAGTGTTTTCACGTCGTTCGCATCTCAGAGAATCGTTGAAAAGATGAGTCGACCAGCTGACAGTCACATTTCTTACCAACCATTAATATATGTGAACAAAAACAAGTCCCCTGCACCGCTACAGTTATGGGACTATTTTTATTGAAGTTTACCCTAACACGCTTCGAAATACTCTTCGCTTAGATTAGTCGATAAAAAGTATATTGCAGTGTTTTGCCTGCCGGTCTTTATGCCGGGTTTCCAAGCAAAATCGGTTAACAGCCTGTAGTTGTATTGGCAATTCGGGAAATTCCACCTGCCAGGACTTAAGACTTGAGACTATTTGTATTTACCGTTTTTATGTTTTCAGCATTGGTTTGCCGTTAGTAACGACTACGAAACCGTCTTGATAACAAACACGCTCAACTCTAATCAGCCGGGTATTTCCACACTGATGCAAGTCTCAGACTTGGTTGTTTTACGTAATCTTGTGTTTCTTCGCTTGATGTATAGGCTAAGCGCAGAGATTCGCAAGAAAAAAACCTATTCCGTGTGTAAAAGTATTGGCAACACCAGGTTGGCAAGCAAAAAAAAAATCGATAACAAATACAAACAAGACAGTATAGTTAACAAACATCTCATTGCGCACTTAAGTTAAATGAGCAAGCAAACAGGTATGGCAAATGGTATATTTGGGTTTATATTAAGGGTATATTACTCACTGTAGTTGACTTTACCAGAGGAATCCAGCAGGCCGCGAAGACCAAGAGTACTTCGGAAGACAAGGCAAGAAAATTATTTAGATTTTAACAACTTGGCGATCACAGGGCTTTAAATTGAAACATCTGGCATGAAAAATCGGCCTTGTTCACAGTCTTACCTGAAAACAGAATGAATTTTCTCATTCTTTTTCCTTTGAAATTTCGTCGTATTTTTTTATTTTTTTATTTTTTGCTTTAAGCCGCTTTGTTACTGCTCGATAGTTTCAAACACTATCTCCTGTCAATGTCCAGATGCAAATTGAATGTATGCAGCAAGTCGCGGTGAAAAAAGATAAAAAGTAGCACCTCTTTTTTTGAAGAGCGTCGACCAATCAAATCACACCATTTGGAATTACCATGGAGTCGCTCTGTAAACAAAAGATAACAAGAACTGTTACCAAGCTTCGCCATGAATTTTTCTACTGCATACATTTATCGCGATATTGCATCGCCAGAAATTCCGGACATTTTGCGTCCACGATTGCTTCCGGTCTTTCCCAGCGGCGTGCGGTATGAGCATGCACCATTCATACATTCAACATTGTTACGTATTTTGACTCAGTGGGGTGGGGGAGGGATGGGTTTCTCCGGTTCAAAAAGGGACTGCAACGTTTAAGAGATGTGCCGCTGACCGACCCAGTTGCAATTAGCTTTCGTTTGATGCAATTTTCATGCGATTTGGAGCTTCCTAGTCCAAAATATCAACATCCGAAGTCAGCGTATTTCACGGGAGGCATTCGCCACGGCTGGCTGTGAACTGCAAATTCAAACGCAAAACGTACACATCGAATTTGCTCCAGGGGACTGACCGAGGCTTCACAGGAGATGTTCAATCCTTCGACAATCAGGTACGGGGTAAACATTTTGCGTTGTACCCAAGGTTCTTGTATTAAATGCAGCTTAAAAGTGACAGTAGCCGGTTTTGAGCGTATTCTGCTATCAACCCCTTCTTACGTCGGCCGAAATTTTAAATTCAAAAAAGTACACATCAAATTTTACCGGAGATAAATAGATAATGTTTTTTGTACTTTTGTGTTCTCTCTTCCGAATGCTGCCCAAACATTTTTACGAACGTGCATCAGTTAAGCGAAAAGCGCAATTTATTATCAGATCCCTTACATTTCTTTGTTATTTCTTGAGCGGCTCTCGGCGTGAAACCTGATGCCTTTACCAAGATGGCGCAACCGGATGTCTGAAATTTCTGGCGATGGTGAAGGGCGCCTGATTTTTTCAACGTTTACTTTCAAATCAAAGCGTTCATGCAAGCGTTCAACAAATCCAAGTTACCTTTGGATTGACGCAATCTTTGATTATTAGTGACCAGGAACCTTTAGTTAGTGATAAGCTATATATCTCCGTTATCGCTGACAAGCTGCTTAGCCGGCGTTACACAATAGGAAACATATAGAAAGCTTGTTTTACTCAAAACACCAAGCCCCCCCCCTCACATACACATACCAGACGGATGCAATGATTTTTGGACCCGTGTGGCTGAGTACTTCGACGTATTGGCTCATAATAAAGCTTTCAAAACGCGCACAGAATTAACAGACATCCGGGAACATTAGCCATACTTGTGTTTCTGCATTGTTATTCTTTTCCTTCGACTTCGACCACTGTATTCCAATGTTTCTGATAACACGTCTCGCCAAGACCTTATTTCACCTCCCATTTAGCAGAAACCTCTATCTTGTAAACCAGCGGCATAAAAAAGTATTCTTAAGTGGAAATCGATCTTTAAGACTCTAATCAGATTCAGTTCAGAATTGAGGCTAATGAGCAATCTTTTCTTGACAACATGGCCGCTTTGACGTCACAAGCAACGCATGCAACGCAAGTATCGGAACAAAAAAAAAAAAAAAAAAAAAAATACAGGAAATGTTATATTTTGAAAATCCGGAATTACCATCTTATAATAAGGTTGTGCAACCACAACTTCCATTGCCCTGAAGACAGTGATGACAAAATGGATGTTTGCAATATTTTAACACGTTCATTTTGATATGCGACACGCCCAAGGCGTACTTGGGAAATTATCTGGCATTCTAATCACAGACTGTCTTCAACAACTTCTAAAGAACTATAAACTCTGAAAAAACAAAATATTGCACTGGAAACACCTGCTGCAACAAATGAAAGTATAAATTAATATATAAAGAAATCACGATCAACGGACCCAACTACCTCGGCATATCGCTAAACGCATGCAAAGGTCGCAATGATTGAGTGTTTATTTTCTTCGCCGATTTTAAATTATTTGAACGGTTCAAAAACTGTGCGCCTTCTGATCGGAGCGAACACGTCCTAACGTTTCAGGTATTTTAACTTCGTTTGTGAGGCAGGTAAAACGCCTGGCTTTTCCTCTGCGAGTTTTTCGCCAATTTACCTGATGGGGTGTGAGGTGAATAATTCCAATATAATACAAAACAATGCGTTATCACGTTAAACGTGTACACGGACACAAATTAAGATTAAATTTGCACGATTTGCAAGATTTTAATATCAGAATATTTTTTCTTCCTGTTTTGGCCATTTCGTCCACACGTATAAACGCTAAAAACGGTCATGAAAAAACGGAACTTTTCGAAAACGGATTAACGGAGACATGCCCTAGAAAAAAAGTTTTATTGACATACCATAAAAAAATAAAAAAAAAAACCGGCAACCCATCCACTGTTACTATTACATTCTTCGCCAACACTATCCTCCTGTATCAACCATTTGTAAAAACGCAAACCCCTAATATGTATAGTTTTGTACGTCATGTCACACCCCAGAGGAGAGCTAAAACTAAATTATCAATGCATATACGCAGAACAAGTTTCTCTCTTTTGTACAACAGCCCCGGTAATACTATGTACCCAAACCTCTAACATCAAAATATTCATATCTAGCTCTTATAGTGTTGTATATACTAAACCAGGATATTTCCGTGGGTGCAGCTTTTTAAGCAGGAGGCTGTCCCCTGTTCACATGGCCTTCTGAAACTGAAAGGCAAAGAGAAACCTAAGGCCAAAAAGTAAACTTGATCTGCAAGATATTTATGTTCTCAAGTGAACGTTCGTTATTCACAATTTGTGGTATATTTTAACCCTTCTTAATAGTTAGTGATCAGATATATTTATTGTTTCTTCAATCAATCAGTTTCCGAAAAAGTACAATAAAAAATGAAAGACTTTCATTGTTACCACTGCACAGCTATGGAACACTATTGATTTAATTATTCGTAAATTGCCAACTGTTAGGTCTTTCAGAAACGCTCGCGAATCCCACTTTGTGGGATTTGCGCGGTATAATAATCACTTTGCCTTCCCTACATCCCCGCTTCCCTACTTCCCTCTGTTGTTGCTGGATTTCCAAATAAAGCAGTTGCGGTTTTCCAAATTTGGGTATGATGAAGGTCGCGTAACAGGGTGTGTCGAACAACGCAGTTTAAAAGCAAGATGTTGTCGTAGTTGTTGCGACCATATTCTTGTTCGGAACGTGTTCTCATTCTGAAGGTTTGTCATGCGTTCGGTTTGGCCATTGATTCTGAGCTTAGTTTTGTTTCACTCTGCTGTGTTTTGCGTTGTTATTGCGACATTTTGGCGCGGTGCCATGGAGGTCAAACAATCAGTGGTACCGATGGCGCTTTAATATATCGCAAACAAGTCTAAAGCCGTTGGTTTATTATCCGCCAAAATTTCTGTAGTAACAGTAAATACGGCTTGGAAGATACTAGGCCGAAAAGATATTGAATCTCGGCTATAAAAAAGCCAACAATATCCAATTCCGGTGAATGTTTACAAGTTCATACAGTATGCAAATTAGTCAGGTATTTCAATATTCTTAGTTTGCGTGTGACGTCATAAAAAGCCATCTCAAGAGTAACGTATCCTATAAGTCTAGCCTGAAATGTCAGTCGTCTCCTCGTCGCTCAACCCAAACCCCGCGCGAGAGAGACGCGTCTCTCTCGCGCGAAGCTTGGGTTGAGCGACGAGGAGACGACTGACATTTCAGGCTACCTATAAGTCCAATACATTAAGATGTTCAAGACTATCATGCTTTATGACTTGCAAAATTCTGTCGGGAGCTATGGACGTTTGAATACCGTGACAACAAAGCCGTGTACACGCGCGTGGCCGACTAAAATCGGTCTTTCACGAAACATTTTAAAATGGGCACTGCGAAAGATGTGAAGTAACTAAACATCAAGCTGAGTCACAGATCAATTTCATTTCGTGTTCCTAGTTCGACTTACAGGGCGGCCGCATACAAACTCTGATCAAATCTCCAAAAACAAATTGCCGCTGCTTCGCCAAAATGAATCCTAGACAATCCAAAATTGGCATCTTGACTAATTCAGGCATGCTCTTCTGTAGTTCTGGAGGGTGCTGCGGTCGCGTGACCTGCGTGAAAACAGCGTCGATAATTCTTTTCTCCCAATCGCCACGAAGTGGTGAATTGAGCCAGTTCTATTAAATAGCTACTTCCGCAAAAAAAAAAAGTCAATTTTACAAATTCGCGAGCTTACAGCTGCCTTGCTGCTTTGATTAGGTCATGTGACTTCGCGTCCCAACCACGAATAACCGCTTGCTGCCGAATTAAGCCGAGTGCATAACGAATAAATTCCGACCATATTCCGAGACAGACATAAATACACGCATGCGCACCCGAGGAAGTGATCGAACCTTCCAAAAAAAGTCAAAACTAATTCCTGTCGGCTTTCCATGAGGATTGCTGACTTGCGGCGGCTATTTTATTCCCCACACGGCCCTCCATAAGATGGAGAAGTCACTGTGGAAAGCGTCAGTACTCGTGGCGTTAATTCTCGTGAATCTCCCTCTTTCTTCAGAGGCGAATCCAAATGGATCTCTGTAAGTACAGTACATGTATTTTATCATGTTTTGAAGCGTGTGTGTGTTTGTAGAGCGTTCTTTTGCTCATGTAACTTAATTCAGACCTGATTTACCACTATTCATAGTGCGAACACGACGGAAAGTCCGCCGTTAAACGCGACAACCCCCACACAACCTCCAACGACTTCAACAACGAAGATACCGTCCACTGTGCCACTGGAAGAAGAGCCGGAATCGCCTGAAGTCGAACAACACAGCTCCATGACGATATTTTTTATTCTTCTAGTAGTTGGTAAGTTTAAATGACTACATCTAAAGTCTCTTAAGCAGGAAAAGGAAACCAGGTTTCAATTTCAGGATTTGATATTTTTAGCACATGAAGTAGCCGAGACATGTGAAGATGTTCCTGTTTATTTTTCGACGTGTGGGCCTCAAATTTTGACAGTTTAGATCTAAAATAATACGATTTGCTAGGATCAGGATTAGTTGGCAGAAGTTGTCTAAATTACATTTTTCTGGTGACTTCCAGGTCTCCATGGAAATTACTAACTGCAGCAGCTCTAATTCTCGAATATTGCAATGTATAGGTCAAGCTCTTTTCCTGAGTTCCAAGATTACACCAAAGAATAAATCCTCAACATAGTCAACCATGGTCAGACATAAATTAAAGCTTGACTAAGGTCGAGCTTGGTCGCAGATATATTTCCTGACAATGGTCGAGCATAGTCAGGCATAAATCCAGTTGGTTGACCATGGTCAGACTTCATTCTTGACTATGGTCAACCATGGCCAGAAATTAATATTGTATTCCTTGATTCAACTTTTTTCAAATTTGAATTCAAGAAGTTGCATGCATGTCGATACTGTTGAAACCACTTGACCCACAAAAGTGAAATTATGATCCATATAATGAAGAAGAGCAGATTTACACAAAAGGACAAAGACTTGTTCCTACTTTCAACCACTACCGGTAGTGACATTTCCAAGTGTTAGTAATGAGATGCAACTTACAGATCTACAACCCTCAAATGAATTTCATGATCTGTATGAATCGATCATATGGATGAACAAAGATCACGTTCTCCCCTATTTTTGACCAGAAGTGACATTTCTAAATCCCAGTTTACACCAGCGACATAAGCATTAGTTAGTGTAAAGGCTGGTTTTCACTTGTGCATAGCATTAGCATACTGGATTTCACTAGCAACATACTGTACTGTAAGCATAAGGAAAGGAAATGTTTTCATCCTTCTGTTTATGCCTACGGTGTATGTACTGTCTCCACTGGCACCAATTCAATATAGTCATAATTCAGCATTAATTTTACAAGACAGTGTATTTTACCAGTTGGACTAATTTCTCTCCATGTTAAAACACACTTCAATCCAATAACATGGGCAAATACTGTTACAGTTATGCATATGAGACCTGAGTATCTATAATATTTTGTAGACTCTTGCTTGATTAGAATTTGTTTAGTGGTGTTTGAATAATGGTCCAACTTGTAAAATACATTGTGTAAGCTGTGTTTATTAAATTGACCCCAGGCTTTATGGATTAACAACCCTCTTTTACAGGTCATGAGTTCAGTACCAATATCCATATGATCCGTACAGATCAACAAACTTGCCTCCTCCATTTTCAAGCACATGTAAAATTTGACTTGTGAATTAGTTTCATGATCTTTACAGACCTGTATGGATATATAAAGCCATATTGGCTATTAGACCGGAAGTGACATTTCTGAGTCCCATTATCAGAATGATGCTACTTTTTGATCAGCAACCCTATTTTAACGAATCATGAATTTATTATATGCAATCTGTATGGATGGACATCTGTTCTTATGGGATGAGAATTGTCTTCAGTTTTACTACTGTAGTCACCAAGACAGCTGGCTCTATTGCAAATATAAGCCCATGGGCTCATAGGGCCAATTTTTTAAACAAGGTTTGGACCATGGTTAAGGAAGTCCTGGTCTAAACAATGTTTCAGCAATAGCCCTGCTTATCAGACCAGCAAACATGGTCTTTATAAACTGATGCCTATCCATGTGAATGAATGAATGAATGAATAACTTTATTAACGTGTCAGAAATCCTTTAGCATCAGTACTAATTGGGGACACTGGACAATACAAAATAACCACTGCGAATAAGAAATTGATTGAATCACAAAAAATAAAAAAATTATACTTTAGGTTAGTTTTCTAATTCTTATAAAGGCTAACTACTACAAGATGATGATGTGACATACCTTAAAATGTGTACGATTAGGTAATAAACAATGTTCTAAAATGCAATTTAACTTTTGGCTAACCCTGATTTACAGAGTCTGTATGAACTTCAATTTATCGATAAACCAGGTCTACAATTAGTTAGACTTTGTTTAAAAAATTGGTCCATAAGGTTTAGCATTCAAATACTAATGGTTCATACGTTGTCCACCTCCAATAAGTTCTCTCTGAAATAAGCCCAGCAAAAGTCCTTTGAACAAGTATATAGGCCCTGGCTTTATTTACATTGTTTTGTGGTACTGTACAGTATCTGACTTGTATGTATGCTGGGTACATGATCAGGGAAGAATATCTCTAGCAGTAGATTGACCAGTATTGTGAAAGTGGTTGCTTTCATGTGCTGGTGCTTGCAGTACTTTTATCTTAACCGGAAAGAGCATTTTAGAATTTACAATAATAATTTTACAGTTTGAGGGCTATGGTGTATTATACAGTGGAGCAGTTTTCAGATCATTAAAAACCAAAATCAAAATTATTACTGCACAACACCATTCACAGGGGCTGTAAGAAAGCACTTTCAGCCAATCAGAAGTCAGAGTAAGTTGTTTGAAGAAGAGACCTATCATTGTAGGAAAATACCATTGTCACATGCTTGTGCATGAGTACAATACAGTACTTGCCTGTTTTTGTTACTGTTTTGCCAAGAATACTGTGAAGCTATAAAATTACGTTTTGGCCCACATCTCAAGCATTTATACTCTTCAGTTCATGAGATCAGATACTGTATGGGAGAACTCTTATAAAGTATTCAGAGCATATTTACCTCAATGTCATGTTGAGAAAGTTTTATACTTATTAGATTAATTACCTGAAAGTTCTTTTCCTCACCACCTGGTTCCTTCACCATTTCATGTGTGTGATCCCTAAACCCTATGCAGTCTTTGAAGTTTAATTGTGTTGCTTTTTTCTCTCCCAGCTCTTTGTATTCTTCTAATTCATTTCTTGATCAAGACTAAGTTTCACTACCTTCCTGAGAGTGTGGCAGTGGTTTTTCTGGGTAAGCTACAAAATTTACAAGTTATATTTATTATTTATAACCGGAACCAAGTATACAGAGTTCCAAATTAACTTTTGTGCCCAGTTAAATGTTTGGTTGTTTTCCTCCTCCATTTGCACTAAATAGTTAGTATAATTATATTGCATGGAATTGTTGTTCCTTTGCAACTTATGATTTGCCTGATATTTTGTGTTTCAGGTGCCTTGGTAGGGTTGGTTATGAAAGCTTTAAGTCATTTTTCTCTTGGCAACTGGCAGGTATGTTTAAAGTGCTACTATAATCAAATCGGTCAATAGTTATTTTTTCTACCAAATCAATAGTTAACACCCTAAAAGAGATCGCCAAAGTGCATTATTTGTCATACAATGAAGGAAAGTGAACTTTTTCTGCGTTCGAAATATCTATTTTCCCACCGCCATGTTCCTGCCACCTGGTTATTAATTTTAGTTGTGACGTCATTTTCTCAATCGTGGCGGCTCACATGGCTAATTCCTCACAAAAAACTGCGATATTTTTCACTGGATGAACTACTTATGGTATTCACTTTGAGTTTCAGTAACGAATATCGCAGTTTGTATGAGGATTTAGCCATGTGAGTTGGCGCGACTTGAGAAAATGACGTCATTTTGACGTCACAACTGAAATTGGTAACTAGGTCACAGGAACATGGTGGTGGGAAATACAGAGATTTCGAATGCAGAAAAAGCTCACTTTCCTTCATTGTATGACAATGCACTTTGGTGATCTCTTAATTTAGGGTGTTAACTACCGATTTGGAAGAAGAAATAAACTATTGACCGATTTGATCGTAGTAGCACTTTAAGGCAGTAAAGCTACAGTACATGCAGCTGAACAGAACCCAAATTCTATTAAGTTCTTTGTGGTCCCAGGAATGTATAATTACCCATATTTTGAGTTGTGCAAAATTGATCAATATTAATCAAATGAGAAAAAATATTTTTAAATAATCTTTTGTTATGCATAATTTTATGTTAACTAAAAACGAAAATGCTGTTTCAAGCTGAATTTTCTTTGCCTTTTAGCATGAGGAAAGTTTCAACCCAACAGCGTTCTTCTTGATTCTTCTTCCTCCCATAATATTTGATTCAGGCTACTCACTACACAAGGTGAGTTTGATATATTAATACATGTGGACCTGTTTTTAATATTTAGTTTTTATTTGTAATTCAGTCATTCATTGCCCCTGAACATGTGGCCTCAAGTGTCAACTTTTTTGCCACTGTGTGTGTTACCACTACTAATTTATTATAATGTTTACTCCCGAGTTTGTGTATTGTGTTTAATGTAAGTTTGTATACTGTACTGAAGCCACCAAGCTCAGTGCTCCACATTAAATGTGGCAATTTATCCTTCGGTCGGTCAAAAACCAAGATGACTGGAGGGAATGGCACACGATTTAAAAGTAGGCCACCATGCTGAATCTGTTGCCCTGCCAATGTTAACAAACATAACATTAACACACACAATTTGGCAACTTGTAAACATACTGTAAATATTGCTGTGTAAAACTGTTTATTTAGGTGACAGTTCTGTCCATGCCGATAAAAACGAGGCTTCTTGTTTGCTTTCTTCAGTCTGCCATTTTGTATTTGATATAATAATTCCCCATGGGGGTCCCCTTTTATAGTGTGCCACAGCATTTAAGGTTTTAGGTTGGTTACCCTTCAGACTGTCCTCAAGAAATTGGATTTTTCATAATTTCTGGTTGCCCAGCCCTGAATTTAGTCCTACTCAACCAAAATGTTTCGGTTGCTTGGGGCTTAGCAAGCAACCATTTATATGTTAATCACTGAAGCTGAAACAGCATTACATACCGCATAATGTTTGTATGTATTATATCCTTTTCTTTGGTGTAATTCTTGTTTTCTTGAAGGCATAGCTTGTCAAAGCTTACAGAATATATCCTTTTGGAGATGTTGGGGAATCTAACAGTATTTTGCCATCTTCTTGCAGGGTAATTTCTTTGCCAACATTGGGTCTATTTTAGTCTTTGCTGTGTTTGGCACAGCAATTTCAGCTATAGTCATTGGAGGAGGAATTTATCTGCTTGGAAAAGTAAGTTTTGCACTTACACCCCTATCTGTGGGTTGTCGTTAGAATGTTATACAGTAGATCAGTCCTCCTTTTACTCACTCCTAACCAGTGAGTGGTTCTTGTTCCAGTAACTGTTTCTCACTGATCAAAAGTGAAACTTGGGCTGTCATATTTCCTCTTGTGTGTGTGTGTGACAGTGTGTGTGGTCACACTAAGTGTTTGTCTTATATATATTTCCCTTTAGTTCTTATTTTTCACACCCCACCTGCCCCCCCCCCCCCCCCCCAAAAAAAGTGTAATATAATATGATATGCTGATCTGTTTGAGGATGACTCATGTTTCTGTCCTGTCTTGCTTTGTAGGGTGGAGTGGCTTTTCAACTTGATCTCAGAGAAAGGTAATGTTTCCTGACCCAGCATACTTCCTCTGGTACACTGTCCTCTTTAAAATAAAATAAAATAAAATAAAATAAAATAAAATAAAATAAAATAAAAACCATAAAAATAACTATAACTGCTGTATGTATGGTGTATTTTTGATAATGCTAGCAAGTGAAAAGAGTGAAAACAAAATGTTGATCACTTTCAAGTTGCCAGAGATAGGGGGACCCTTTCACTCCCAAGTTCAAAATGCAGATTCTCCCAACCATTCAGGAAGAAAATGTATGAGTGATGTAGTGAGAACTGATACTTGTAGTTTAATAACTTTCATCTAAGCAATTGGTGTCAAACGCCATGTCCTTACTGTATGATGTATCTTTGGTGAAAATCTGGAGGGGAAAATGGAAAGTTGATCACTCTTAGGAGTAAGGGCAGTTCACAAAATATTATTTTGCTTGTTGTCAGAATTATTGCTTATTTATTTATTTATTTATTTATTTATTTATTTATTACTTGTTTGTTTGTTTGTTTGTTAGTTTTGCCTTTGGCTCACTCATATCAGCTGTGGACCCGGTGGCTACCTTAGCAATATTTCATGCACTGGATGTGGATCCAACACTCAACATGTTGGTGTTTGGAGAGAGCATTTTGAATGATGCAGTGTCTATTGTCATGACCAAGTAAGCATTGTTTTCCTAATGTGTTTGGAAAGTTGAAAACACAACTACATATTACCTAAAAACACAATAAATACATACATTACATATTTAAAACTACTAAGTTACAAATTTTGATCATGATAGTTTGGAGCAGAAACTCTCAGGGAACTCTAATGGGCTTATCAAGGAGAGCCCCTGTTTACAGCAGTTATCAGTCATATGTGCATATTACATTACTGTGTTTTTGCTAAGTGTAGTGGTTTTACTGTGTTACTTGTCAGCACCATTCTTCAGATGGGTGAAGCACATGGAGACAGCAGTTCATTTGAAGCATTTTTTGCAGCAGTGGGACACTTCCTTACAATGTTCTGTGGATCTGCCACTATTGGAATAGCCTTTGCCTTGTGCAGTGCCTTTATATCCTTTGCAACTATAAACATGTCTTGCTTACATCTTGCAAACCCAAGGTAGTTACACAGTACCAATCACAAACTCCGCAAGGAAATACTTTTAGCTAACCAGATATGATCAGAATAGCAATATTATTCTTCTCTAACAATACTGATACAATTTGTTCACATTAGGGGCTAGATATAATAGTGCAGACTCTTTGCATGCAATGAAAAACTCTTTGCATGCAATGAAAACATGTATTCTGGTTTTGAGTGTTGTTTTAAATATGAAAATAATGTGCAAAGGTATTATAGGAATTTGAAATGATGTGTTCTCCTTGACATGCTCACCTACTAAAGCATATTGACCTCCGCAATACACCCTCATTGGAGCTTGGAACAATGCTGATATTCTCATATGCACCTTATGGCTTAGCTGAAGGTCTAAAACTTTCAGGTAATGATCATTGTAAAACTTGTTTGTTTGTGTTGGTGTCCAAACACCCCATGTGTCTTTTTCATAGACCATGCCTGAGATGTCTCTACGTCAAAAAGAGGCCTGGTGCAAAACATATCTTATGAGTTTGAACAGCATGAAAATAAACATAAGGAGTAAACTTAATTTTCATAAGAAAGGCTTCACACTCATGCATCTCAGAGATGGCTTTTTAAGCAATAATATTGTTTCATTTGACTCACCACAGGAATCATGGCGATATTATTCTGTGGTATTGTGATGTCGCACTACACGCATTTCAACTTGTCACCCATGACACAACTTACGGTTCAACAGATTTTCCGTACAATGGCGTTTATGGCAGGTAATTTTCTCAGTCGCACTGTACAGGGCTTGAAATCAGATGCCAAGTAGGAGTGGCTTCTGTTAGAACTCCACTGATATGGTTTCCTTTTCCAGTCAATAGTATTATAACACCTAAACCTTGTAATACTAATCTTAGAAGACTATTTAATAGCTGCTTGCACACCAGTCCATCCTCAAGGTACCTTTAGCTCTTTTCGTTCCAACCCCATCCTTCCCCTCCCCCTCACTTCCTACTATACAGATTCCCTTTATTAAAAACCGCTCTGTTTATCAGTAACAAACATGAAACTTGAATCACTCTTGCGAGAGAGGGAGGAAGAAAGCAGAGTCAGAGTTACAGCGAGGGCATGTTTATTAAAGTTTTACTTAGTGTTTGAAGCAATCTAAAAAAAACATGTTACTGAACTGTAATATTTTTGGTATTGACATAAGTGGACAGTTTTGTCAGTAGAAAGCATGGGTTCACAAACACTGTTGCTTTTCCAAATTCCACTTCCCATATGTAGCTTATCTATGGTGGCCTATGACTGCCACTTGGATTTTTCATGAAAATTCAGTAAAAATGATAACTTATGTCAAAATGAAATGAAAATAAAAGCTGCTTTCAAAGTAAAATGAGAAATAAAACACAATTCAATAGAAAAGGAAGTGAAAACCGATTTCGAAAATGAAAATGAAATTGAAACCCAATTTCAAAGTAAAGGTAAAATGAAAACTGATTTCAAAGTAAAAGAAAAATGAAAACAAAAACCGATTTCAAAGTTAAAGTAAAGTGAAAACCGATTTCAAGGTAAAAGTGAAATGAAAACCAACTTCAAAGTAAAAGCCTATGACTGCCACTGTATACCAGCATGCCTCCCATTTCAAGCCCCACACTAAGTTTTATAATTTTCACCCTCTGCTGCCTTGTAAGTAGAGAGTTTTCAAAACTGAGACTAATTCAAATACGCGGTTCTGTGAAAGTGGACGCCCGCGGAAACTTCGTACCAAAAATTGAGCAAATTTTAAAATGTGACTTTGAGCCAGTTCTAATACTCTAATACCTACAATAGTCACATTTTACAAATTTGTGAGCTTACACCTGCCTTGCTATTTTGATTTGAGTAAAGGTCCCCCTTTGAGTTTTTTAAGTAAGGGTCCCCCCTTTGGTTTAATTTATTATGGGTCCCTCCTTTGGATTTTTTTAGTAAGGGTCCCCCCTTTGGATTTTTTTAGTAAGGTTCCCTCCTTTGGTTTAATTTATTATGGGTCCCTCCTTTGGATTTTTTTAGTAAGGGTCCCCCCTTTGGATTTTTTTAGTAAGGGTCCCCCTTTGGATTTGTTTTTATAAGGGTCCCCCCTTTAGATTTATTTAAGTAAGGGTCCCCCCTTTGGATTTTTTTAGTAAGGGTCCCCCCTTTGGATTTTTTTAGTAATGGACCCCCTTTGGATTTTTTTTAGTAAGGGTCCCCACTTTGGTTTAATTTAGTATGGGTTCCTCCTTTGGATTTTTTTAGTAAGGGTCCCCCCTTTGGATTTTTTTAGTAAGGGACCCCCTTTGGAGTTGTTTTTGTAAGGGTCCCCCCTTTAGATTTATTTAAGTAAGGGTCCCCACTTTGTATTTATTTAGTAAGGGTCCCCACTTTGTATTTATTTAGTAAGGGTCCCCCATTCGGATTTTTTTAGTAAGGTTCCCCCCCTTGGATTTATTTAGTAAGAGTCCCCCTTTGGATTTTCTATTTGAATGTATTTCTGTAGTTGGGGGACTTTCCTAACACACACTGTGGTTCTGTGCATTTCAGAGACATGTGTGTTCGCCTACCTTGGTATGGCCATCTTTAGCTTCAAGCATATACTAAAATTTTCATTTGTCATTTGGAGCGTTGTAAGTATACAGAACGTCTGATTCTCTGGTTCTTGTGCATTAGTAAAAGACTCTAGCAGCCAAGTGTAAAGAAAAAAACACACACACACCAGTGCTGTTAGCTCTTTTTCAATGTACCCTTATATATATATATAGTCAATCCCGAAAAGGTTGTCCTGTCTAAATATATAAATGTACAAATATATCTGTCACGTGACCACCTAAAACTAGCGTTTTTTAAAACTGGAAACACTCCAAAGGCTCTAGGTTTTACCATTCTAATGACTAGCAACCATAAAATTATATAAACATGCTGACTTGTATTTCTTTATAGTTATACGGTTTTTTCAGTGGTCACGTGATAGATATAATTGCCTAAATATATATTTCAACTGGACAACCTTTTCGGAAAAGTTATATATATATATAACTATGTAAAAAAATATCGTGTTCGCTTGATGATAACCTTTCTGAAAAACAGTTGGTTCTGTTTTAATGTTGCAGCTTTCTGTTTTATCTGAGCGGTTATTTGTTTGTTTATTTGTTTCTTGATTGTAAATACATAGCATATTCTCACTACGGGAGGGGTAGGGATATGTTCATACAAGGTAAGAGTATCCAGTTTGACACGGAGTTGACGGATCCTCCACCTTTCTATTCACAGATGCTGTGCCTTGTTGGGAGGGCCATCAACATATTCCCTCTGTCTGCCCTGGTAAACCAGTTCAGAGATGTGCGGATACCTCGCAAGACACAATTCATCATGTGGTTTAGTGGTAAGTCGGGAAAGCCTGATAATCCGCCATACACGTTCACGTTTTAACGAGCTGCGCGGCTCCTGAGTGACACGTTGTAAAATAAAGTAGTGTATTCTATTGTTTACATTTCATGTGTTTTGTTTTCATTTCTGGAGGTAATTTCATGGTTGTGGTCATTTTTTATCACCTGACTGGTTAATTCAAAATTTCGTTTGGTGCCAAGAGTTCGTTAGGATTACCTGGTGCTGGGAAAATTATACGCTACTAAGTTAGGGAGATTAAAATTCGCCTTTTTGTTGCTTTCTGTCGACGTACTATGTTGTTGATGCGCTGTTTTGAATTCTCTAAGAGCCACGATACACGCCTTGATAAATCTGTCACTTCGTTCCGGAAAGAGTTGACTGAGACTCTATATTGTCATATTATCATCCAACACCGGTACAGGCAACAGGCATGAGCTCTACGTTAGTGCAAGAGACTGACATAATATAGTCGCAAAATCAAGTGATTTACTTGTTACGTCAACGCAGCACCGCTGGCTCTTTTTGAGCCCACTCGATTTTCCCTTCACCCTGCGGGGGAACAAAACTGGCTTCTGTCGGATTTCTACGCCGCAAAGCACTCTGGGGTCCACTGCGAAACAAGGATATTAGTTACCAGTTGAGCGAGAGAACATCTGCAAGGTTCATAGTATTTGTCATATTTCAGGTCTGAGAGGAGCAGTGGCCTTCGCGCTGGTTCTTCATCTTCAGTTGGAGGACGAGAAGCGCCACGTGTTGATCACGTCTACCCTGATCATCGTTCTCATCACTATTCTCTTATTTGGTGGCTCCACTCTTCCCCTCATGAAGGTCAGTGATGACGCACGAGTATCCCGTCTGTGCTTTCATGCTGCACGAATCAGTTTTAAGGAGGGTGGGTTGGGTGGGGACTAACGTGAATCCAACCGGCAAGAGATCACCTGTACATTACTTGCTTCCGAGGAAAACGCTCGAAACGTCAGACCTTAATGGCGTCTCGTTTTCACACATCAACCCCTAATTGATTCATTGTACGTTTTTCCCCACGCCGACGTATTATAAAACAAGTTTTCCCAAGTACTAGCTTTCGGTTTGATGAACAACATAGAGCTGATTGTAGTGAAAAGAGAAGTTTATATCTCGTCTTCCTTGAGACAACGCTTTTTTTTTAGACTGGGAAAAATGTGTATTTGTGCAGCAATATTCTACACGTTCTATAGCCTTTGATCCCGACGTATTCTGGAGTTTTTAACTGATATCTTCTTACCATTGTTTTTACTGTTCGTTTGTTTTGATCGCAGCTGCTAAATGCTGAGCAGAGTGCAGCAAATGATTTGACACTCAGTAAGACACAAACAGAAGTAAGTATATTGTATGTTGTTTCAAAATGAAATTCAGGAACTCGTCTGAATGAAGGTGCTTTGTTGTGCAGGGCACAGCGCTGGACGCCGATCATCTGACAGACGATGAATGGAGAATTAATAGAAAAGCTGCTCTGAAGGGCTTCTCAAGACTTGATGCGAAATACTTCATACCCTTTTTCACTAGGAAATTCACGAGACAGGTGGGTTTGGTTCTTTTTGTCTGTCTGTCTGTTTAAGGTATCACAGTGCTTTGTGCGGTTCACCGTAAATGCCCTAATAAATAAATTTGACCTTGTCCACCAAGCATCAAGTGCGCGTCATTTGTCAATGTTTTTCAATTTTGGTGCTCCAAGTCGACAAAACGAAAGTATGGGGAGGGAGTGGGGAACTTATTACATATTTCGCTCGGGCCTTGAAAAGTCCTTGAAAACGTGAACCCTTACTCAAAGTCCCTTTATTAGCAACCAGGCCTTTATTTGGGGTTGCTGGCAATGCATTGCATTGACCCCGCGCTAAACAATTGAAACCACGAGGGAACCGAGGGTATATTGTTTATTGTTTCGCCATGAATTCAAAAGGTCAGAAGGGTCGATGTATCTACAATTGCAGGTGGGAATTAGATTCGCAACACAAAGGCTGGGTGTCCGCATTTAAAGTGCACATAAGCCCAAAAATTATATCTTCACAATCGATTCTAAATAAAGTAAATAGTTGACTATTAGATTATTTCTGTGTTTCAACATTGCGCCTATATAGAGGTTTATATTTCGAATATGGTAATGACGTGACGTCAAAGGAGAGTATTTCCATGTTATTTCTTTCTCTTCGCGATTGGAACTGTTTTCAGATTCATACAAAATATTTGGTAAAATCATTTACACAAAATTCAAGTATAAAATGGACGTTGATAAAATGCCATTTATCTCTACCAACAAGATTTTGTATAATGAATTGTTCCTTCTTTGACGTCACGTCATTACCATATTCAAAATATAAACCTTGATAACTCAAAGGCGCAGCGTTAAAACGCAGACTTATTCTAATAGTCAACATATTTTCGTCATGTAGATTCGATTGTAAATATATCATTTTTGGGCTTATGTGCACTTTAAAGCTGACAAGAGAAAGGCTTTATGCAAATCTTGCGATCGGTTGATTGACATTTCAAGCATGGGCGAGAGTGCATTGAAGTCGCATATGAAGGGTGAGAAGCACAGGCTCAACAGCAGATGTGAGCAGTAATTAACCCTTCTAC
The DNA here is from genome assembly GCA_964036295.1 of Plumapathes pennacea. NCBI lineage: Eukaryota > Metazoa > Cnidaria > Anthozoa > Antipatharia > Myriopathidae > Plumapathes > Plumapathes pennacea. The sequence continues at coordinate 22,309,001 of OZ038463.1, read as the reverse complement.
TCCCATGTTGGATAAAACTTCCCAACCATGTGTGAGTAAGAAGATCAATTAACCTTCATTTGCGCAAACTATACAATGCCGAGTTTTTCATACTGTGTGGTATATGGTCAGACGTTACGGTTCATTACTTCCAGGAGTTCGGTAATGTGTGATCACTGTGGAAAATGAGTCCTTGATAAATGTAGATTTGTCCTTGAAAAGTCCTTGAAAAATAAATCTTCAAGACTGTATGAATCATGAATTAGAGAGGGGGACTTATTTCAAAAATTGACCTTGTATAGGGGGCTTATTAGGGCATTTACGGTAGTTTGCTGCTCTTATTTTAACAAACAAACAACACTTACCAAAGACGAACAAAAGAAAGTTACGTACGAAAGCAAGAAGCCTGGAGGTGTTAGCATCACCAGAAGTGAAGTCCTGAATTATTATCATTTTTTATAGGATGTCCGGAATGCACACGAAGAGATGCAGCGCTTGACGAGCCAGCTGTACAATGAAGTGCATGCCAACATGGACTCCGAAGACGAGGCGGAAAGTAGATTATAAAGAACCGTCCAAGCAGCCCCCCCTCCCCCCTCCTGTTGCTGTAGGTGTAACAAGATAATGTTCCTTCTTTTACCCGGAGAGAGATCTGTTTCTTTCCCTCTGTCCAAACAAAGTCACAAGTCGACGGCCACGTTTTCGACTTGAGCTCAACTTGGGTATCGTTTGGCCACCCAATAAGCAGCTCGGCTTGGGGCAACGTTGGTTGAGCTCAAATTTGCACCCAAGTCGACCCAATTTTTGCCATTTAGCCATCCAACCCAAGTGTAGCCACAGTCTAATTACACAAGCTTTTGTTTTGTTTTGTTTTTTTCCACTTGGGTCCGTTTGGCCAGGGCTTTGAGGAATTTATCAACGAAAGGTTCATATGGATATGCCCAAGACTTGATGACTATCATATCTATTATCACAATCCACGCCGTTTTACTCGTTACGCAGAGGCATACCACTACTGCAGCTGTTTACTGAACGTCATATCCCTTTTTCCCTCGAAAAAACAAAAAAGAGAAGAAAAAAATCTGATACCGATGAATTTCTCGTCGGGCAAATATGAGAAAACGTTAGAGCTTTGGGAAGAGTAATGTACGTTAAATATGTCACGATAGTTGACTGGTGGACCAGTTGACTGATAGTTTACCTGGTTTCGACGAGTGGCGCAAGCACGAGGATTGTGCGTCGTGTAAACGAGGAAAGCAAGCACAAGAGATATGCGCGCGTGTAAACGGGTGACGCAAACATAAGCGCAAGGACAGTGAAGAATTTTGAATGATTCTTGCGCTTGCGTCGCTTGCGTTTTATTGTAAATTAAGAATTCTTGTGATTGTGCCGTTCGTGAAAACCAGGCTTTACTGTTCAAATTTCATGTTTATAACTAATTCATAGAATTTTATATCTATAAAGTGGTCCATAAGATGCACACAAACATAACAATAATATATATTCATCAGAGATAAGAGAGTGGGTACCACTGGGGACTTGTAATATTACGTTTTAATGGAAAAATATTTATACAATTTAGCCATTCAACATCAGTATTTCCAAGGGTGCTTATCTATTCGTTCACTTAGCTTTTGTCGTGGCACACATCACGGCACAATCTTTGACCGTTTTTGACTCCTGATCAGCTTCAATTTTCTCTTTTTCGTCTCTCACAAGAGACCATTATGGAGAACTTAACAGGTGATATTTTGCTCAAAGGAGAAATATCAGTTTTCGCTACATGTATAACTAATACCTGAAGATGGAACGTTTTTTAACACAACTTGAGATAACATTGGCCTGTAGTTTATTGAACAAGAAGTTTATAGAGGAAGAAACTTGAATTTAACAATTTTGACATGACATGGATTCAGTAGATGAGCTATTTGTTGTTCCGTTGAATGGGTATTTGTAAACGAGAAGTTGCCCTTTTACAGAACTAAAAATGTAGTCTAAAGACGTTTTTTTTTTTAATATTTGCTTTTCTGGTTCTTGTTTGTCAATAAGGAAGCGCATACATTTACCGTCGGCAAATCGCGCCTTACCAAGGATGGCTTAGAATGGTCAGCAGGCCCTTCTATTTGTCTGCGCAGCTTGTTGTCCGCATGACTCGGAGTCTGGTACGAGAGAGACCATTTTTTCTCGGCTCGTCCCCCCATTCGCGCGCGCTCCCTACAAGGAAAAGCGCCTGTTGTGGCTACGGATGGCCCTGGGGACAAGGTTGCAATAGAGAGCCCGCGATGTTTTATGTACAGCTGCATTTACATGAAAACGAGGCAGCTCTTGCATGCTCGTAGCGCAACACATGTGGCTATAAAAAAACAGTGAAATCTTTACCTCTTCACATTATACATACACCGGATTACCTCGTTGACGAAGGCTGTTATGGCTGTCCGAGCACAGTTTGAAAATAGCAACGAAGTCGGCGTCTTCGCTAAGCTGACAAACGCTTACTGCCTGGTCGCAATCGGTGCTTCAGAGAATTTTTATAGGTGAGTGTTTTTTGTACATTCTGTGGAGGTGTATAATACAATAACTAAGCCCAGATGTACTTCTGTACCTACAGTAGAGTTGCGGGATGATCTGGCATAACCATGCATATAGATCTATACCTAAGTACTATTTATTACTATGAAAACGAAACATTTTACAAAGCCTTTTGCGTTCGTTCGTATTAATACGTACCAGTCAGTTCCGAAGCCCCATATAATTTACGTGGGTCAAACGAAAACTTGGCGGGTTCCAGTGGTGGGGTATTTGTTTTTAAGGAAAAATAAAGCGAAATCGAAAGAGTCTTACTCTACAGACCCACCACACACAAGGAAAAGCTTTAGAGCCCTAATCACGACAAGCATTAATGCATGCAGTAGATAATGAATTGTCTATTTTAACAATCTACAGAGTGTTTCGGTAAAACAACCGACTTTTTACTTTGGCCAAGTGACCAGACCCAGACTTATAGTTTAACAGACAGTCAGAGTCAGATGTCAATTCTTCTGGCACTTCTCATACATTTTGTTTAGGACAGGATGGGGAATTGGGGCCCATAGCCCTGAACATAAACTCTTTACTTGATCAGAAATTGACATGTCAAGTTGTCAACAAGCTTGAACTGTTAATAAGTTACACTCTTTGTATTTGTGCATATAGTAGAAGTCAGGTATTCTCGAGGAAAAATGACTTGATGTACAAAACAGTGTACCTCGTGATCCAATTAATGATGTGACAAAACTGATCACCTGTCAACATCTAACTGTGGAGTTTGTGGATGTGGTGTAGTAAGGAGTAGTACAGTCAAAGCCATTATGAAACCCTGTTTGAATTGTCACTTAAACTCTGTTATTAAAAGCTTTCATAAGCGACTGCTTCCGTAAGTGACTGCGACCACTTTTGGGAATAACCAACTGGTCTTTTCCTTTGTTTAAACTCTCGTAAACAACCACTTAAAGGGTCTGACTCGTATTAGTCAACACTTTGCTGAAAGTGAACACTGCTTGATCTCATTTACAGTAATAGTATGACTTATTGCAATAATGGTTCGTTTGATAAGGTGTTGAATTAAAAGTTCAAAGGAGTTTTGAGTGGAACATTCGAGTGGCTTTTATGCTGAAAGCTCAAGTAAGTGAGAGTCCATTCTCATAAGCGACCAGCTCCAGTTACAACCACTTTTTCGAATTCACTGTGGTTGCCTACGAGAGCTTTGACAGTATTTGCATAAATAACTTAACTGATTCATTCGTCCATTCTCATTACATGTATTTTGCTGTATGAATAACGTACTTGGGAGATTTGAAAAATTATCCTGTTTAATTTTCAACACAGTGTATTTGAAGGAGAACTGCAAGATGTTATCCCTGTTGTGCACACATCCATCGCAGGCTGCAGGATAATTGGCAGATTATGTGTGGGTATGTGAATCAGCTGTAGTCAATCAATCATGGTGTACTTGTTTAACTGCACTGTGAGTTCTCTTTTCAAACAATGACAATAATCACTTCACTAGAATGGAGAGGAGTTTAAGTTGCAACAGGTATTGCAACACTACAAGTATTGCAAAAAGTAATTAAAGCTGTTCCTAATTACTCCTTTTGTCAGGTAATCGTCATGGCCTTTTGGTGCCCAGCACAACAACAGATCAGGTATCAGTAGAGGGAAGTGTTCTTATTAAACACTTATTAACCCCTTTACTCCCAAGAGCAATAAATAAATTCTCACCAGAGATATCATACAGTATGCAGAGTTTGACCCTTGATAACTTGCTCGGAAAACAGCTGATTGAACTACATGTATCAACTCTCACTATATCATTCATGTATTTTTCTCTTGTATGGTTAGGAGAATCTGCAACTAATGTCCTATGGTACCGGCCTTGATTGATTTTAAAGAACCTCAGATTTATCTTTGGTTTACTCTTTTCTTTCCTCATTCACGGCACAAAGCCTTGGATGTAATAAGGAAAAACTAGAACACAAAATAATACTCAAATACTTATCTCAGTATTCTATTTTTCTGTATAATATCACAAACCCTATATTTACTTGTTTGAAGGAACTACAACATATCAGGAACTGTTTACCAGACACTGTGAAGATTCAAAGAGTGGAGGAACGACTGTCAGCTCTGGGGAATGTTGTGGCATGCAATGATTATGTAGCTTTGGTTCACTCAGATCTTGACAAGGTGAGTATATTGCTATGAGCAGCTATTTCATGCAAGAGTCTGCATAATGAGCTACAGGTACATGTACGTACTGTACCTACCAGTATACATTTTTATCGCTGTGTTTCAGCAGTGAGTAACTTGACTGATGCATTGTTATGGGGGTTCCACTGATGGCCTCAAACTCTGACCTTGTTCAAGATACTGTCACTTTAAAAGTCAAGAAATTGCTCAGCATTGGTCAATGGTCTGGAAATTCAAAATGTCAAAGTTGTAAAACTATGGTACTCTGAAGAGAAAACAATATTGTTGAAATGGAAGAAAGTACTAGAAAGGATAAAGTACAGTACACGATAAAATGTAACTTTGGTTTGTTAGCAAAACTCATTTAATGAGAACAGTAATGTCACTAACAAGAAAGTTGATAGCCAACCCAAAGATATATATTAGAGATCTTGATTTATACTAGTGAGCCTTACTGTATCTTCAGAAATGTGTTTACTGTAAATTGGAAAACTTAAAGAAAAAAATACAAGAATAATTCTTTTTTATGTAATTATTACAAAATTGGATTTTCACTTTTCGTTCTTAATTTCAGGAAACAGAAGAAATACTGGCGGATGTGTTGAAAGTTGAAGTTTTTCGTCAAACTCTGGCTGGGAATGTTCTTGTGGGTAGCTACTGTGCACTCAGCAATCAAGGAGGACTGGTTAGTCTTTATAAAACAAAAATCATAATTATTGTGGTGTGAAAATTCTACCAAACCTAGCAGAGCTTTCAATTGTACTTTGAGTGACTCTAATTCAACCTTGACACTCAGGTTCATCCGCGGACGTCCATTGAAGATCAGGATGAACTGTCCTCATTACTGCAGGTTCCTCTTGTGGTAAGCTACATGTATTTGTGTGAATTTTTTTATTTTACTGCATATGGAAAAGAAACTACATGATTGTGCCGAAAATGCTGTGTGGTCCCTATATTGGATGACTCTGAATTCCTGAATTGTCAAGACAGTGAAACCTAATGGTGTGACTACTCATCGAGTACATTTTCATGAAAAGCTTCACAGTCTGGTTGTTGGGCAGTTTGTTTTAATTATTTCATTCAGTGAAATGGTTATATAAAATTATTCAGAAGATAGAAGACAAGGTGGAAGGCACATAAGGGTTAGTTCATGGCAGGTCGGAGTACTGCAGGGGAGAAGGAAGGTGCAGTGTAGTATTGTAGATACAAATGTAAAATGGGAAAAAAAAGTGAAGTCATGGTATTGAACTGGTCATGTGACTATTGTTCTGTGCCATAAACTTTATATGTATGCTTCTGAGTGGCCAAAGTGGAAAGTCAGGTCAGTGGACTTGAATATCAAATTTGGGGGCAATTTGAATCTCAGACATTGACTGGTTGTGTCTTGTTGAGTTGAGCTGTATCGTGAACCCTGTTGTTGAGTAAAGAGTCCTTGCAACAATAGTGAATAGAAAGAAGGGATTAGGAAGGCAGAAGTTATGAGTAAAAAAAAGCAAGATTGGACTACAGTTGGGAGTTTCCCTGATGTCATATTGTCACTCTCCAGGCAGGAACAGTAAATCGGGGCAGTGAAGTGGTTGGGGCTGGCATGGTTGTCAATGACTGGAGTGCTTTCTGCGGCATGGATACCACAAGTACCGAGCTGTCAGTCATAGAGAGTGTCTTCAAACTTGGTGATGGACATCCATCTACCATCCAAACAAACATGAGAGCTTCATTGATTGAAAGGTTTGTAACCAAACTGTTTATTGTGAAGAAACATTTACTAAACACAGTTTATGAGTTTCAACCCACTACAAGTCCTGGTTCTTCCAACCTGCTCTGAACAAGGCTTGTCTCACTTGTTAGTATAAGTTTATCACATGATTTCGAGTGCAATTTGGAATAAATGAGCATGAGTAAATTTTCAAAGACCACAAAATTGCATGAGTACTGCATGAGTGCAATTTGTGGTCTTTGAAAACTTTACAAGTGCTCATTATTTTATTCCAAAATTGCACGAGATATCATGTGATTACTTATTAATAACATGCAAACAACACTTTACAATCATTCACAAGTGTCTCAAGAACATAAACAGAATCGGAATTGTCCTGAGGAATGAAACACGCTTTCTGTTTTGTTTGGCTTTGCTGCAAATATGTGTGCCAGCAATTTTTAATTTCACTTTTCTGCACTTTTAATTTCACATTTTTGCATGACTGTTGATTACACATTTTTGCACTGTTTGGGATGAATGGACATGCACTCAGCCAATCAGAATGCAGAAATTATTGTATGCATTGGTATTAGGACAATATTGACAGCTTGATCCCAAACATGAAACATATTCACTTGCCATGTTTCCACAGTCAAAGGAAAAGTGGTCATCTCAACCACAGTCCTTTCCTCACCAAAATCCTTGATCTTCCATTTTTATAGCCCCCAACAGTCTAAGAATAAAAGGGCTTATTACACAAGTTGGTTTTATTTTTTAGAGCCTGCTTCAGGTGAGAAAAAATAGAACTGATGAGTAAAAGTACAGCTGTATTGCACAACTTTTCGCGTAATCAATTATTGTTTATCATATGACAAACTAAGCAGGCCAAGCGTTTCTATCCGCACCCAAAACAATAAAAAAATGTTTGTAAATGTTCCTTGCAAAAACTGATCTCGTAAGCTAATAAGCCAGTTGATCTGGCTCTTGCTGAGTGCAATACGCTCCCATCTTTGCACTCGTTCTGGCCTTTATTTACACTCAAAATGTGACGTCATGTAATAAAATGGTTTAATCACTGTATTCCTTTCCATTTGATTCATTTGAGAAGAAGATTAGTTTCTTTTGGCCTAAAAGTGCTACATACTGTACCTGTTTTGTTATTGAATTTTAATGTTTTTTGTGTGTTTGTTGGGAACGAATTCAGCCTTGGATTTTTCACACATTTCCAAATGTAAACAAACTCACATATTCTTTGTTTCTTCTGTTGGTAGCATGACTTAAGTGGATGACTGTTGCCAGGCCCGTGTGAACTGGTTTCAACAAGTGTCTTTTCCGTGTACATGATATGATCAATCCAAATACAGAACACAAGACAAAATAAAATAATGCATGAAGACTGGAAGGACAAATATCAAGGCCACAGTGAACATTGTATTTGGCTGGACAGCCGTATATCCATACAGCAGTATCTCAATAGTTGGCTCCTCTAAAACAAACTAAAACATGTCAGCTTTCAGGGGTCTTTTTTTTCTGTCACATAGGGCAAGTAGAGCAGTAACCATTCTCTATGAGATCAGGAATGCAACCATTATTTGCAGGATAGAACTGTGGTCATTTTCACATGAGAATAAATGTCAATTCTCAGCAGAGACAATTACTGTCCTCCAAATTGGCTGCTTTGACATAAATTATATGTGCCTGGGAGTGGGGAGTGTTGCCTAGGTTCATTCACAGTTAAATTTACTGAAATGCAACAGCTAGTTTCTGACTAATTAAATATTATTTAGGCTGAAAATAGAACTCACTAGCCAATAGTTATCTGAGCAAGACAGGAAAATGTATTAGTCTGACAGGAAGTCTGATAGAGAACAAAATTTTTGTTACACTTGTTAATACAAAATTTCTCTTCCAATCTGGGCCATGTACTCCTTTGGTATTGCTTTGCTGGCATATTTACTTATTTTCCAAGTACTGTAAGTGCCCTTTTACTTGCACTTGGAAGAAAAATAAAGTTTTTACAAAATACTGGTAAATGTGGACTGTAGTTTTGACTTGTTTTAAAATGTTATGGAAGTCAGCACTTACAAGTTATTTGGAAAAGCTTCTTGTTATTTTTCACAAAGAGGGACCAATACCAGAGAGACTTTCCAAGCTTTCTTAATTCTTTTATTCCAAAGTGATTCAAAAAGGGTATTTCCTAATATTGTTTCAGAACCTCACAGCTAGTTATGGAGCTAAATATTATTGGCACACCATTGGGACTGATATGTTTTTGACATTATTATCACATTATATTGATGGCATGCTTTCAAGCAACAGAATATATTATAGAACATAACCCTGTAAGAAGTGTTGGTTTGCATCAGTGCAAGAGTAAAACTGAAGATTTATTTTCTGAAACAAAAAAAAAAAAAAAAAAAAAAAAAAAAAAAAAAAAAAGAAGCCAACAACTCTTCTGGAGGTTCCACAAACTACATGTACTTGCATCTTGCACAATAAATAATGATTTATTGTAAAATAATTTAATATAGTTCTATCCATGTCGATACCAACTACTGTAGCTGTTATCGGTAATACTGGTATTCATTGTTTAAAGTAATCCTAACTGGTCAAATTCTCTAGGATGAAATTTGCATGATCAATTTCTTTAAATAATTTTTAATTAAACATCCCAAGTTAAATCAATCATCCATTATTGGACTACTGGTCACAGATTACATGTATGTTCCAAAGTTTTTCACAGCTCCCTGATAAACAAATAACTTACAATAAAATAAAATAACTGCAAAGAACATTTTCACCAGTATTCCTCATCTTACATTTTTTTGATCCACCTGATAAAGCTACAGCATAGAGTTCACAATACATAGTATAATCCAATACTGTGACTTTGAATCTTTTTCAGCAACCATATTACAATTTCTACAGTTTTAAGCTCAGCCATGCAGTTATATTTACTGGCAAACTTGTGGTTATACTGTCCCCTTTTGTAATTTCTTCATGTCCATGTGCACCTTTCTTGAGCATTGGGGCTTCCCATGTTTCAAAAAATGTAATGTTTTTCAAAATGCTACACCATAGTTTACAGATGACATGGCCTTTGTTAGTAAAAATCAACTAGTGTTCTCCTGCTCATCCTAATCCTGCAGTCTGATTGGTTATAATGTTAGTCACTGTCTATCAGCTGATCGGTGTGAGTAGCAGGTATATATGCATGAATGAAGACTAGTTGACTTTTACTAATTAAGACAATAGACAGTGAGGGTGAAGCACAAATTTCATGATAGTATATTATTGCTCTATACATTACTGGTAGGTGTTTCATTCTGTCATTAGGTTTCTTCAAGTGCTGTTAGCTGTGTTTTCCACACACCCACTTGAGTGGAGTATCAGTCAATACATCAGTCAAATCCACTACTGAACGCCAAAGGCATTGGCAAGCATATGCTCGACAACCTGTTGAGTAATAAAACCACCGGGTAATTAAAATCCTTTGATCACTCCCAGGAGCAATCGACTTCAAATTTCTCCTTCAGTTCCTCACTAGAAATACTATCACCCCTATAGAGAAGTTGATACTACTAATAATAAGTTATAATTTTATTCCAAACTTGTATTATGAGCTCGGATGTATGGCCTGTGGATACAGCTACTTCACATAGGCAGGCCGTGATAAAAACGTTTTTTTGACAGCTTGCCTAGGATAGGCTGAAGCCATGACCCACCAGCCCAGATAGGTTAAACAGCAAGTTGTCAGGAAATCTACAATGCAGGGTTCAAAATCAACTTTTGTGTTGTACCAGGGACAAACCATATGTTATGTTTTGGCACATTGCCTCACCCAATATCTTGGTGTCCCACATTGCCTGAAAAGTAGCATCATCATGCAGCACTAATTGTATCATTTTTACCTAAGCCACTGGTTGACTAAGGGACAACCATTGCACACTGTTTATGCCCCATCATGTTTTTAGATGGACAACCATTGATTTGAATCCTGCAATGTGGAAGTCTGGTAACTGCCAGGACTAGTGAATACAGCTTTTGTTGCACCATGATGTTAAGAACACCTTTGAGTGTTGTATTCATTATTCTGATTAAGATTATTGTCATGGTTTGAATTCTGTCAGTCTCAAATAATGGCTCTTCATTTTAAACTAACCTTTTCTGGAGATCAGTTTGTTTTTTAGTCTCTGAAAATCTGGTACATTGTTCCTAAAGAACAAATAGTCACAGTCTTGTTGCCATTCAAAGTCATCATACATCACCACATTGAAGTCACAGGATGTACATCTTAGCTTGTCACATGTTCTGAAGATAATATGTGAAGGGCAGTTTTTAGCTGAAAGCATTAAAGGCCTGAGTGGAATTGATCATTTGAAGGCATTACTATCCACAATCATACATTTGTATACATACTGTATGTATACCTGCCAACTCTCATGCCTTAGGGGTGAGTCTCACGCCTTCGGGTTGAAAACTTCAATCTCACGCAAACTCACACCTGCAGACCAATTTCTCATGTCTGGCTGGCTCTTCCAAAAAAAAAAAAAAAAAAAAAAAAAAAAAAAACAATTTAAACCGCTTGGCTAAAAACTACCACGAAAATGAAGGAAGTGCCATTTCAGGGAGACTACATTTCAAAATTTTCCCCGGACCCCTAGAAGCCCACAGCTTTCAGGTGCTCATACCAACCCCCCCTCCGCCACCCCCGCAATTCTGAAAAAACCTCACGCCTTGCAATTGAAAAATGTTGGCAGGTATTATGTATGTCATGAAACTTGCATTCAGTTTGATAAAACATTTAGGAGGTGTATTTCAATATGTTGGACTGATTTTCTAATATCCAACTTTCCTCGGGTCAAAGGCATGAGATTTTTATCCTGGAAGAGCCAGGATGTTTGATGATGACCCGATCATTCCAAGAGGATCCGAACATTTCTGAAGTTCCAGTTTGCTATAAAACACAACCTCACCACATGTGCTTTTTCCTTCATAAATAAGAGAATTCAGGGAAAGTACCACATTACAATATGGACTTTTCCTCATCCAACATTTTCTGTCAGGAATCAGAAATTGGTCCGCAGGCAGGAGTAGGCATGAGATCAAAGTTTTCAGACAGAGATTTTGAGGCTCAAGCATGTGAGTTAGCAGGTATACAATCATACATTGTTGAAGTTTGGCCAGGTAACAAAAGTCATTGTCAACTACATAATGTACCAAAACAAAAAAAAAGAAAAAAAAAAAAAAACTCTGACCTTATTTTCTTGTAGTACAGTATGACTATATAATATGCAATGCAGCAATTTCTTCTTTGCTATGATATAATAATTTATCTTTTAGTAAAATCCAACTGCAATCATCCCCAGCTTATACACATTCAAGTACTTATGGTAATTTGCATTAAAACAAGTTGTGGAGGGCCAGACAGAACTAATCAGATTACCCACCTCTGTTCTGATCCTGTGCATAATCCTTTTGAGAATCGAGATCCCCCAAGAAATAATTTGAAACACTTCCTCTTTTGAGATGACACAGAGCCTGGTTGATTTGTTTTTGTGTTAGGCCGAGCTGGCTGAAAAATTAAAGCAGTGTATTGTGTAACTATACAAAAAATGAAGTTACCCTTCACACAGTATTGCCTATGCCCTTTCAAAGTACTACAATGTAGATGACCTGGTTGCAGCTATAAATGCTTACAAACCTTTTTCAAAAACTGAACTCGTGTGGTTTTCTCAAACAAATTTGGCATGGTCAGCTGTCTGTCAAAGTATATTGCTAATGTGCAACCAAATTTTTTTCCAGATTTTTGACCATGAAAAGTTATGGTGTTGCATGACTGTACATGAGGGTCATGATCGAAATTCAATATATAACAGTTTTTGGGTTGATTTTACTTCACAAGAAATGTATGCTCTAATGCTGTATATTATAATCAAAATTTGGTATTTGAAACTTAGTCATGACATGTAACAGTGCATAATTTTGGATTTGTGCAATGTTATTTTTATGATACAATTTATAGCACAACTGCCAGCACTTAGAGGAATATTTGCTTTGTTTCCAAGCTGCAGTGGGCTATCTGATGGTATATATTGTAGATGTGCAAGCATTACTGTAGTTAATGATTGATATGTACCAAATTAACAAATTATCACATGTATGCACAGCCATATTTTATTTCTTCATAGAAATTAAGTGTGCCTGAAAGAAATAAATGGCAGACTGCTATACATTTCATTTTTACGGATATCAGAGACCTGCATGTTTATTTAGTAAACAGTGTGCATATCTACAACAGCCATTATTTTTATTTAGTGATACATGTACAGTATGTATGTCATCTTATTTAGTAAAATTAATTAAAAACTTTAAATTGTTTTTCACTGGTTGCCATGAAAACTAGACCTTGACTCATTTGTTTCCATTTTCAAACGGGACAGAGATGTGGTGGCATTAAAACTGAGTATATCTTGGTGGAAACACAACTTTTGTGATATAATTTATCTGTTGGCGCCGATTTGGAAAGTATTTCCAACTATGGCGTTTCATAAATACCTCTTTTAATTTGTCTGGCAGGACCAATCCATCATCTGAACATATGTCGTGAATCATCTCACTTAGGTCGTCTTCTTCACGTTTTGGTCGCTGAGAACTTGAAAGATAAAGAAGGTATTATTTACAGCTCACTCCACATGAAACTACAGTACGTGACCATCTGAAACCAAAATGGAAGATTCCGTATTTTTACCTTGGCCTAGAAACGTTGGCTTGTTTCGATACAGGTCGTGGTTTGTTGTCTTTGGAAGGAGTAGCTTTGAAAAATGTGGATTCCACCTCATCTAGCAAATCGTCTAAGTCGTCTGCCATGACTGATACAAATAACCGGGAAAGCTTGAAAAAATTCTCGAAGTGCCAAGACGTCGTGTAATTTTCGTGCCTCTTCGTACATTTTCGGCTTGTTATCGGAAGTCTCGTCCGCAGGGTCTCCGGCCGCGTGGGACCAGGGGGACGTCACGAGATTACACAAATGGCGGCTGCGGTGAAAGTTCCGTAAGTGGCTTTTCCTTGCGCTTTTTGTTCACCATGTGTCCTAGTGGAAATAATGACCAGACGGAGGTTTGACAGTGTAGGCTGATGAGAAGATGTGTCTTGGCTGTGCTTCAGGAGACCTCATTAAGCCATTTTCTTTTCTGTGTAAATATGGCAGGTCGTGTTTCCAACTGGGTTCGCACACCCTCTCTGTCGCAGTTAGCCTTCATGCGACGAACAGAAAACGTTTGTGTGATCGTCTTAGCAAACGAGAAGACATCCCGAAAGGTGCAGTCGTGGTTTTACAGGGAGGAGAACAAAAACAGCGATACTGCACGGACACTGACGTTGTATTTCGACAGGTAGAGTGCCATGCCATACGTTTATGTACGTTAATTTGCCTCCCAGATGATATTCTCCAAAATAAGTCACTGTTTATACGCTTTAGTCTCGTTGATTAACTCTCTCGCCCAGCGCTTATAATAATAACAACACATTATTGTCTTTGTATCTTCCCTCGTACTGCTTTTTCATTGATCATTATCATCAGTGCATTTGACAAGTAATGTCGAGCAACGTTAAATCATTTACGACTGTAACATGTGTCCTGTTTTTAAGCTTGCGTTCATCACGAAGTGATGAAAAAATGCAGCTTTATGTGACCAGTCCCACCTGGAATTTGCCACATGTCCTGGTGCTGTCAACAATGGATTTCAAATATGGAAGTCTTTAGCCTGTGTACAGCCGTCCCATTCTTCATGCCTCATCCCATTCTTCGTTCCTTTCCGAGGTACGAAGAATGGGACGGCTGTACACAGGCTAGGAAGTCTTCTGTTCCAAATTTGGGCATCAGTGAACACGCATGAAGAAATGAAGAGATAGGAAGATGTTTTCTGTAGTTATTTTCATTGTTATCATTGTATTCCTGAATTGCCGGTAGATCTGTTGCATTTCAGAACCATTATCACAGAGATTTTTGGTAAATTCTTGGTTGTTTGACAAGCGCAAGTCAAAATTGAAGATGCGTGACAGCCTATCTATCATTTGATTACATTTGCTTTGCTTTGCTTTGCTTTGCTTAATTTTCACCGGCAATGAAAAATACTGTACACAACTGGAAGACTTGTCAACAAGTGTATCAGATTTCACTTAAATTTATTCAACTTGAAACTCAGCCAAAAGAAGAAAGGCATGTTTTCTTTACGCACATATTTAGCTTGGATGCATCCCAGGCTGGAGCATCATGGCCCCTGATGTATATGTACATGTAGATGTCGAACATACGCTGTGCATGATATGAACAGTCTTGTTCCGGTTCAAATATTCAGGAGTGAAGAATTTTCCATTTCGAGTGCCACACTAAGTTTTAAAATTTTCACCCTCTGCTGCCTTGTGTGAGGGTTTTCAAAACTGAGACTAAATCAAATACAATTGGTTCAGTGAAAGTGGAGGCCCACAGAAATGGATGCAAACTTCCACATACCAAAAATTGAACAAATTTTACAATGTGGCCTTGAAAGCAAAACAAAAAAGAGCAGCAGGCTAGGGCAATGCAGTGACTAATGGAGTTGATTGATATACTGTAGTGAAGTTTTGGATTACTATCATAAAGCCAGGCTGTGAGAAACACTTTCAACCAATGAGAAGCCAAAGTAATTTGCATGGTTTTACTAAATGGAGAAGAGACCAATCAGCATTTTGAGGAAAATGCGGTTGCCGCTACTGCAGTTGCTTCTGTGAGAGAATTGTAATCAGGTTCTGCTTTTGTGCCTGCAAAGAATGTTACCAAACTTGTTTGAACAAATCCAAAATCCAAGGCTATTACACAGTCACCTGAAACCTGTTTTATGATCATCTAGGTAAGAGTAACCTTCATAAACACTGTTATTGTTGACTAAGTCTGCAAGGTTTGAAAGGAGCTTCTGGTCTTTTAAAATGTTCAGGTCCACAATTTAAGACTAACCAATTCTGATGTGCCCACTTATAAACAGGTTCATTGACCAATTTGCAACAGACTAAAGAAAGGCTAGCTTGATTTTTATGCTGTCACATACAAAAAATAAAAAAGAGATAAAAGAAAAAAAGAAAATAGAAGGATATTAATTTAGTACAAGTGGAACTTGACCTGCTAGTAATATTAACATTAATACCTCACTTTTTGCTTTCTCATAGGAATCCTACTTTCACTGGACGTTTGGTGTGTCAGAGGCTGACTGTTTTGGAGCTGTAGAAGTGGTCACAGGTCGGGCCATCTTGTTTGTTCCAAGACTTCCTCCACATTATGCAGTTTGGATGGGAAAGTGAGTCCTTGTTCTGTAAATCCATGTTAGTTGTCCAGGTAATGTAAATCCTTGATTATGTGTCCCTCGCCCCCTTGCCTCCAGCCAAAATTTCAAGTAAGCGGCCCACACCATTAGAAATCGAAATTGATGATACTGTACATGGCATTTTGTGAACATGTTTGGCAAACTATAACTAAGTGAAAAATAATAATAATTAGAACTATATGAATGGCTTTTTACAATACTCGTGTTATGTTGAACATTGTTTAGTTAGGCATTAGAGCCGTTTTCGGTTGACTGTCGAAAACCAAAACCAAAGTAATCACACAGGCCAATCACAGAGACTGAGAGAAAACAGTTCAGCCAATCAGAAGCCAATAATTCACGTTTGGTCTTGCATTTGGTTTTACTTTCCAATCAGCAATGCGAGTTCATGCGCTTGCATGAGAAGTGTTTGGTTTTGGTTTTGGTTTTGTTCCTGATTGGTTGAGAATGCTGCAAAACTTGTGTGGACCAATCCGAAGGCGTAGCAAATGCAAAACCAAAGCAATCACACGATAACTTTCGACAGTCATGCGAAAATGGCTCTATATAAATAAATGACCATCTGGCCACAATTTAGGAAAAATATATAATGTTCAAGTTTGGACCAGATTAGACAAGTTGACAGTTAGATAACTGCACTCAGACTGATTTCATTTTTTACTCAGAATACACCCAAAAGAGCACTTTCAGAAGAAGTATGAAGTTGATGAAGTGCACTTTACTGATGAAGTAAGTCTTGTAATTCATACTGTATTGTACATACATGTAAGCATGAATTTTCATAAAGTCTCAATCAGACAATGAAGTATTGTATGTCTGTAATCGTTTTGAGGACTTAATGCATGCATATCAATGATTGGTTAATTTATGTCATGGCACTAACTTACTCTGCTCTCAGTTTTTAAAAGTGAAAAAAAATTGGAGATGTTTAATTCTATGTTATCACTGTGTTTCAAGTGAACATATTTCACATTTAAACCTTCACTTGGTACAAGTGAAGATTTAAAAGGAATATCATGGTCTGGAGGTTTCCTTGAAACCCTTTTAGTGGATACAACTTGTTTATAATTCTTTCTTGTCAATCCGTAACCACTAAATCTGCCCTCAGATTGCTCAAGTATTACAGGAGAAGAATCCCTCAGTGTTGTTGACTCTGGTGGGTATATGCACATACAGTACACAGAATGTATATGTATTTATTAAGTAAGACTTAATTCTTGTTCAAAAGTGCAAGTAAACTTAAGTCCCATTTTCAGACAGTAATAATCTTTTGGTCTGTTTCATATATGTATTCTTTTTCATTGAGCGTTTGAAGTCAACAATATACAGTGCATGCAGTGTATCTTCTGTTTCTAGTGTAGATGTCTTCCTCGACATTGTTACTACACATTTATTTAGTATTTTGGAATGAGTTAGAAGCTCACATGGTAGAAAAGTGATACCAAGCAGGTCTTTACTGACCCTTTTTCAAATTCAGTTGTATGGAAGGTCTAGCTGACAACCAAAGATCTATAATGTACAAATGAAATATTTTCAGAACAGGTGCATAGTGTGTGATCTCATTTTCTATCTTTGGTTGGTTTTTATTTTCATTTTCATTTCTCAGCGAGGTGTGAATACTGACTCTGGTAGTACGTGCAGGGAGGCAGCCTTTGATGGGATCAGCAAGTAAGTCCTCCATGCATAAGACCTTCTGTCATCTACAATTATTTTTAACTAGTACACAATAAATCTTTAATCCTGAGAGACAAACTTCTCTTTATATGATAGATAGTAATAAAATTTTCTGTTTGTTAATATGAAGAAAATATTATTGTGGTAAACTGTACATTCTGTTCTTTTGCCTAAGTTTGAGCAGATCATACTATAAATTCTGTCAACTGTACTTGCACATTTTGTTCAGGGTAGTTTGAGAGAATTTGGACCTGATAATAGTTTATGGGGAAGTGGCTGTTTCTTCAGAGGCATTATGCTTTTCTTCTTTCATTCTTCTTTTATTCTGACTGTAAGAAACTTAAAAGTGGTCAAATGTTTACTGCACACACACAATTTGCAAAACTTTGGAGAAGTTAATCAACAATATCCGATGTACAGAGGCTGATCACTATTAAAAAAACTAATCTTTTCACTGGTGGACTATTCGTTAAATGTTTTCCAATCAGCTCATTAAACTTTGCTTTTTGGTGCTTTTTGTAGGGAGAGAGAAAAAAACCCTGCCATTTGATCAACAGGGGATATGTGTTTCTCACTGATGTACTGTGCTTATAGTCTATTCTTCCACATAACCTTATTCTTCATTTTTCATCATTTTGTGGTGTCGTTCTACAGGTTCAAAGTGAACAACACTTCACTGCATCCTGAAATCTCTGAATGGTAAGTGTATTTGCCATGTTTCTTGCCATAAATTGTGTTAGCCTAAATCAGTAAGACAGAATGTAGCAAAATTACTACACTGCAACTGTTTAACCAAGTGAAGAAGTTGTACTGATCAGTATGTGGTTGGTAAGGTGGTCAGAATGTAGTCAGTTCATGTATGTCTCTCTCTGTGACACTATGATTGCTATAATTGCCATCCTGGATTTTCATAAAAACTGTTTTGGATTGTCTTTATTTGACAGCCGTGTCTTCAAAACTCCTCAAGAAATTGAGGTGATGCGTTACACTAACAAAGTCAGCAGTGAAGCACACAAAGAGGTGAGGGCTGTTACAAAGTACCATGTTTGTTTTGAAACAAAAGGTTTTTACAGTGTAAATAAGTTCTAAAACTGAATGTGTCTTCTGTAATAGGTCATGAAACGAGTGAGGCCTGGGATGACTGAATTTGAAATGGAGAGGTAATTACTTTACAGGCCTCTTGAAGCTTATGAAAGTCTTGTGGTCTATGCATCATGACATGCATCACTTCAGCACTTGAGTGCAATACATTGCTATGTTTCTATTATTTTTATGTTGCCCCATATCCGTGTACTACTGGTAATACATAGAGGATATTACACGGCAGCACGAAGATATGAATTATGAAGTGGTAAAAATAATATTTTATGAGCCAGCACTGCACGAGTGAGTAAAAATATTGCTTTTACCACAAGACAATCTGTATCTTCAAGGTATGGCTGTATAATTTTCTTTTTATTATATAGACACGAGTGTTTTACGAGAAAATACACAAACAACGTGCAAAAATGTGAAATGATGCCATTGATATCCTCACCAGTGAGGATATGGAAAATATGCCACTCAGGTCCCGGATGTAGTTTCCTATGGATTTTATGCATGGTATATTTTTAAGGTCGCCCATGAAGTGGGGCGAGCTTAAAGGAGTCGCGACGTCCCTCCAGCCTTCCGTGTCAACAATGAACTTCCAAATGAGGATTTTGTCAATTCCAAATTTGGGCATGATTGTGTTATGTGTTATAATAGCAGTTCTCCAAGTAGGTTTTGTACGGGAGCTTTTCTGGAACTCGTCATTCTGGTGGGCAAGCATTCAAAGTTTGTTTGGCCACTGAGCCTAAAAGTTTCCGCGAATGTAGATTACATTGTGAACATATAACACCGTTGAGGGCGGACGCTGAAGACACTGAAATTAATAGTCAAACTGCATGGCTATACTGTTATCATGAAGTGCAGCCATTTCGTTGTTTTTAAACGAAAACCAGCCGCTGAATGAGGGTGCAACAGCAGCTTGTGAACTTGAAATGTTTGATGAACGCTCACGTTACTATTTAAACGGAGTGGTAAGGGTAAATAAAGTCGATTTATATTCAGAAGCGACTCGACCAGAGAACCGTCACATATTCTTTTACGCAAACTTCGAAAACTCTTGGAAAAAAACAAACAACTCTCTGTCACTTGTTCAAATTGTCATATTCCGCAGCAATAAAAACTGTACACAAATGGAAGAAGAATAATGCGTGACCGAAACTGCAAGTCATGCCCTTGAACTTGAAACTCAGCCAAAAGAAGAACGGCACAGTTTTCTTTACATGACTGTGTATTTAGTTTGGATGCAGCCCAGGCGTAGTATCATGGCTTCTGATAAATTTGTAGGTGTCAAATACTAGCTGTGCATGATACTGGATACTGGAAGAAGAATTCAAAAGTGAATATGATTGACCAAAACCGCAAGTACAGTTGTCAACAAGTTAAGTGTATCAGATTTCCCTAAAATTTATTTAACTTGAAACTCAGCCAAAAGAAGAAATGCATAGTTTTTATTGCACATGTATTTAGTTTGGATGCAGCCCAGGCTGGAATATCATGTTCTCTGATAAATAAAGTCACGGATAGACCTTTTTTCCTTTGCTGGCTTGGGAAGTCTTTTCACGGTTCAGAGTACTAAGTGATTGCCGCAGTGTTTTGGAGATAAATCTAAATTCTCTCATTTCGAGCACCACATATAGTTTTCACCCTCTGCCATCTTGTAAATGGAGGGTCTTTAAAACTAAGACGCATTCGAATACGCAGTTTAGCAAAAGTGGAGGCCCGCGGAAATGGTTCCAAACTTCCACATACCAAAAATTGAGCAAATTATAAAATGTGACCTTAAGCTGCAAAAGTAACTTTCACAAATTCACAAGCTTAGAGCTGCCTTGCTGCTTTGATTTGCTGTTTTCAGTCCTTTTGAAAAATATTCGAAAAAATTGTTTCATTGTTATATAGCAATGCTCATCCCAAACTAACTTTTGCAAACAATTATCGAATTTGTCTCTGCCTCATTAAATAGTAGAAAAGTTACCCGAGCTAGCAAGTGCAATGAAACCTATCGATTGACAAGAAATGGGCGACCTTTCAGCGGCGACGCTGCTTTGATTCAATAAAGCACTTGTGTCAATATAATGAATGTAATCATTCATATTCATTTCTTTGCCTGATTTTTTAAACAAAGCCTTAAACGTAGACCTTGGTTTATAACTGAACTGAAGTTTAGATGGACTCTATGAGTTTAGATGGACTATATGAGTTTAGATGGACTATATGAGTTTAGATGGACTCTATGAGTTTAGATGGACTCTATGAGTTTAGATGGACTCTATGAGTTTAGATGGACTCTATGAGTTTAGATGGACTCTATGAGTTTAGATGGACTCTATGAGTTTAGATGGACTCTATGAGTTTAGATGGACTCTATGAGTTTAGATGGACTCTATGAGTTTAGATGGACTCTATGAGTTTAGATGGACTCTATGAGTTTAGATGTACTATATGAGTTTAGATGGACTCTATGAGTTTAGATGGACTCTATGAGTTTAGATGGACTCTATGAGTTTAGATGGACTCTATGAGTTTAGATGGACTCTATGAGTTTAGATGGACTATATGAGTTTAGATGGACTATATGAGTTTAGATGGACTCTATGAGTTTAGATGGACTCTATGAGTTTAGATGGACTCTATGAGTTTAGATGGACTCTATGAGTTTAGATGGACTCTATGAGTTTAGATGGACTCTATGAGTTTAGATGGACTCTATGAGTTTAGATGGACTCTATGAGTTTAGATGGACTCTATGAGTTTAGATGGACTCTATGAGTTTAGATGGACTATATGAGTTTAGATGGACTATATGAGTTTAGATGGACTATATGAGTTTAGATGGACTATATGAGTTTAGATGGACTATATGAGTTTAGATGGACTATATGAGTTTAGATGGACTATATGAGTTTAGATGGACTATATGAGTTTAGATGGACTCTATGAGTTTAGATGGACTCTATGAGTTTAGATGGACTCTATGAGTTTAGATGGACTCTATGAGTTTAGATGGACTCTATGAGTTTAGATGGACTATATGAGTTTAGATGGACTATATGAGTTTAGATGGACTATATGAGTTTAGATGGACTATATGAGTTTAGATGGACTATATGAGTTTAGATGGACTCTATGAGTTTAGATGGACTCTATGAGTTTAGATGGACTCTATGAGTTTAGATGGACTCTATGAGTTTAGATGGACTATATGAGCTAAGGTTAGCCAAAGGTTAACTTGCATTTTTTAAACATGGATCGGCATTGGTTTATAAAAACCATGTTTAGCCATGGTCCAGCATGGCTATTGTACGTTGTCACAGTCCAAACCCTGTTTTAAGAATATTATTGGTCCTTTCATTTAGTTCGCCAAGCGATTAGGAGAAGAAAGTGTTGGTAATCCTGGATTAATTTTAATTAGCTGTCCGATATCCATAACTTGACTTGTTCTTTGACAGTCTTTTCCAGCACTACTGTTACTCTCAGGGTGGTTGCAGGAATATGTCCTACACTTGCATTGGAGCCAGGTAATAATATTCTATCTTGTGAAAGCATATTTAGTAACCCCTTGACTTCCTAATGTAATAATGGGTCTTAATTCTCCTCACCTCCCTTAAACATTAGATGTGTTTTGTAGAAGAATATTGCTTGTCTGAGGTATGGTATTCTTGGTCAACAAAATACTATGTCAACAATTGTTCATGGGAAATGTGAGATTCAAAAATGTATCACTAAGGACTCTCTCATACTCTTTTTGTTTGGTACTCAAAGTTGCCAGAATGAAAAGAGAGGGGGGGGGGACTTATTTCAAAAATTGACCTTGTGGAGGGTTTATTAGAGCAGTTACGGTATGTGTACAATTAGAGAAGTTAATCTCTGATCACTTTTCAGGATTGATTAAAATAATTATTATTAATTATTAAAAATAATAAATTATTATTATTATTATTATTATTATTATTATTATTATTATTATTATTATTATTATTACATTGCTATGGGTTACATACCTTTTTTGTCCTGTATACATCATAAATAAAATAATACTATTGTTTGTTATCTTCAAGCTGGACAAAAATGACAAAATATCTCATTCAAGAAGAAAATATTTCAATATTGTTCCTTAAGAACATCATTATTTTGGTTTTGCATGTAGTAGTATCACATATTCTTCATGTGGGCCTGATGTAGCTGGTCCCGTGTGGGCCCTTTTGGAATATATTTTTCTTCCACAGTTCCAATGCTTGTGTGTGTTTTTTTCAGTGGACATAACTGTGCAACCCTTCACTATGGTCACGCTGGAGCTCCAAATGACAAGAAGATTGAAGATGGTGATATGTGGTGAGTGTTCATTCTCATATATAAGTCATATACTGTAGGTATGTGCTTCCCAAAGAGGTATTATTTTCAGCATTTCAGTCTGAAATAGGGTATCGATTTTGAACCTTTGGTTTGGAGTAGGGTAGGAGATTTCGATATTTGGCCTGAAATAGGGTCGAAAATTGCAGTCGAAAATCGAATATTTTGGTCTGAAATAGGGTAAGGGTTTTCAGTCCCGGGGGGCACACTCCCACCCAAAAACTTGAGGAGTAACCCCCCTCCCCAGGTTTTTACACGGTTCGATTTTAGCGTACGTCTGTCGCGTGCAACCTTAGTCCGCCACGTTTAGGCCACGACTGTCAGAAGGTTTTAGAACATGTCTCAAATCGTTCTTCGTAAGGTCAAGTGCTACGGAAAAAAAAAAAAAAAAAAAAAAAAAGTCATACAAAAGTATTCCCGAGAAATCGGCGACTCTTGAAGGCGCGTGTTTTTAAATTAGCGTTTTACTGAACCTGTAAGAATAAAGGACTGGAAATTTCCAGAATGAAGAGATTATCATCATCATCACCTAGATTATAGTAGCTGTATTTGATACTGTTTTTTTTTGTAGAAATCTGCGAAATTGCTTCTACCCCAAAAATGGAAGTGTGCAATCGTCACCATCAAGCAAAGCTACAGATGTTTTTGAAGAGAACTCAAGGCATTTTTCTCGTTCTCGTTTTAGCTTGTTTGACATGGGTGGCGAGTATTACTGCTACACATCAGATATCACGTGCTCTTTCCCAGCCAATGGGAAGTTCACCGAGAATCAGAGAAAAATTTACGAGGCGGTCCTCCGCGCCAGCCGGGCTGTCATGGCGGCTGTCAAACCTGGTCAGTAATAATATATTCCACAGTAGTATACGGTGCTTAGAACGGTTTTCGGATGACTGTCGAAAACCAAAACCAAAAAAATTACCCACCAGTAAGAGAAGCTGAAAGAAACACTTTCATCCAATCAGCAACCAAAGTAATTTTTGCGTTTGGTTTTACTTGAAGAAGAAACCAATAAGCAGTGCGAGCAAACGCCATCGCCATTTGCTTGCTTTCATGAAAAGATCGCTAAGGGGTTTCGCTTTTGTTTCTGAATGGCCAAGAATGCTGCTGAACTTGTTTTGACCAATCCCACAGCGAACGAAAAACCAAAGCAATC
Organism: Plumapathes pennacea; assembly: GCA_964036295.1. Classification (NCBI taxonomy): domain Eukaryota; kingdom Metazoa; phylum Cnidaria; class Anthozoa; order Antipatharia; family Myriopathidae; genus Plumapathes; species Plumapathes pennacea. Next base: position 22,284,976 of record OZ038463.1, on the reverse strand, counting down.
ACAACATTACTTTTGACAGTCATTTCGAAAACATCCTTCTGTATGTATGATGGCATTTTGTACATTTTATTGAATAACGATTTATAAGCCGTAACCGACACCGACACCGGTTGAAGGATCCCAGCGGGAGTGGATTTAGACCGGTTTACCAGACCTTGTTCTGAGCTTCCAGAAATGGCATTTTGGAGAGACAAATCTCAAATTTTCCAGAGGAGCATGCCCTACACACTTTTAGAGGTTCTCACATTTGGAAACCGGGGCTCAGTGCCCAGCGGGTGCCGAAACACTGACGGGAAGGGACTGAGTCTACCCCTGCCCAGGACCCCCATTATTTTGACACGTGACAGTAAGAGTCAAACGTGAAACGTCACGTGTCTGTCCTTTGTCTTTTGTGTGTTTGTGGCGTTTTCTTCAGGAGTGAGTTGGGTGGACATGCACCGCTTAGCAGAGAGAGTCCAGCTGGAGGATTTGAAGGCCATGGGACTGCTGCACGGAGACGTAGATGAGATGATGAAGGTCAAGTTAGGAGCCACGTTTATGCCTCATGGCCTTGGCCATTTGATCGGCTTAGATACACACGATGTTGGAGGATACCCTGAGGTGAGTGGAACTCCTTTCAACACGAATGGGCCTGCTCCACTGCTTATCAACCACAAAGTCCTTTTAAGGCTTAAAAGCCTTTCAGTCCTGAACTCAAAATGCACTTTTTTGTAGCCATTCGAGAGGAATATGTATAAGTGAGGTATAGTGAATTTATGGTTGAGCAAGCTATTAAATGGCAAGTTCTCATTTCTGTATATGTCTACGGGGGACTGAAGATTCATTACTCTCAGCAGTGAAAGTGTCAAGTTCCTGTTACACGAGACTTTTTTTGACGCGTTTCGTTGCGAGACAAGTTGTGGAGGGGGGTGTGCCACGCGCAATTTATTCAGCAACTTCTCGCATTGGTGTTGCCTTGCAAGACATACTGCCTCTTGTAACAGGATCTAAAATATCTGCGACGGCTTTCTTTTTTTGTTAAAGCAGGGATAACGTGTTTCATTGAGACGGTGATTTGTATTCTCAATCCCTTATAGTGATGAGTAGTGATTTACAGTTTTTCCCTCGCTGTGAGTGCACTTTTTGTGTGTTGTTGTTGTTGTTTTTGAATATGCATGTGGACTGTGCTGCAGGGAGGGCTTTATCTTCGTGCTCTCTCTCTGTTTTCTCTCAGGGCACTGAACGGATCGACGAGCCTGGAATCCGTTCTTTACGAACAACTAGAATCCTGCAGGAAAACATGGCGCTGACTATTGAACCTGGGATCTACTTCATTGAGGCGGTGAGTCAGGTCGTCCCATAACCCTTCATGGTCATTATAATCCAGCTCGCTCCAGTCCCAAATTAGTCACAAGAAGCCAATTTCAGTTTCAGTTTATTTTTTGCCAAACCCACAGAGGCTTGTACGGTTTTTGGCCTTTTTTTTTTTTTTTTTTAACCTTTCCAGGAGTGCTTTATTTCATGGTTTTTCTTCTCTTTTCAGTTGTTACAACCTGCGCTAGAAAACCCAGAAACTGCAAGGTTCTTTAACAAAGAGATGTTGGAGCAGTTCAGGAACTCTGGAGGGGTAGGTACAGTGTAAAAGCACAAGTAGGGCAAGTATTGGAGATGAAGTTTCTACACTCGAGTTTGGAATTTTTTTGTGGCGAATTATTGGATTAGTTTTGCTTCTGTATTTTACAATTTTTAGATTTTACAATATTTTCTTCTGTTTAAAAGGCGTTCTAACATTTGCTGTACGCGTGCCACTGCGAAGGAAGTGATCTAAAGCAGTGATGCTATCCTTCCTCTCTTCTAATCTTCCTGTTCTTGGAATCTCCTGATGTAACACCATCTTTTCCTCTTTTGTTTTCAAGGTCCGCATCGAGGACGACATTGTCGTGACGTCAGACGGCATGGAACTGCTGACGTGCGTGCCGCGCACAGTGCACGAAATCGAGGCTCTGATGGCAGAGGGCGCAAACCTCCCCCCACAGTTTTCTGTCAACGTCGCTTCTCAAGGCGCCAATTGAAAGGCTTGGCCTCTTACCCCCAGAAAATTTTCATTTAATTTCCGCCGAGTGCCAAGTTAGTCCTTTGACTAAGTGCACGTTTAAATTATATTCTTCGAGATTGAGTTTTCTAATTAAGGCCTTGATAAAGGTTCGTGCGTCCCACAAATTATCGGGAAAAATAAATGTAGCGTTCCTATTTAAGGTATATACACGTATCAAATATCGTTGTATAGGTCGAGACTGGAGAATGCAGATCCGCTATTACGTTTTCTGTACACGTTAATGGTAGAGTGCGGTCTAGATCAGATCGATAAAAGATTTTGCAAAAAATTTACGCCTTTCGGGAACTTAAACTTTTTGAGCGGTTTTGGTCGATGTCGCTCAAATTTTCGTGGTGTCAAGACGAGCTTTTCTTAAACATCGTGTCAGCGATTTTCGGTATTTCTAGTTTTCGTTCCTGTTTTATTAAGCAGTTTGCATCACTTAAAAATGCGGGGTTTTGAGACGCTCCCTTAACTTTAAAGAAGTCAAAATTCGCTGACACGATATTTTAGTCAGCTTCACTGAGTGTTGAAAAAAAGTTGTTTTAACATTTTCGAATAAAACCGACAAGCGATTGTTTTGATTCCCGTTTCCGAAGCAGTCAATTTTCAAATTAACTTAAATCGTACTCCACCTTTAACGTGCTTGAAAACTATAACATCAGATATATATTCGTGTATATACGTTAAATTGTAGCGCTACAATAATCTTTTTTGCCGAGAGGGACTCGTGAACCCTTATAGAGAACTCAAAATAGCTCTCTCAACCACAATCCACTGCGCGCCGGAAATTCTCCATCCGACATTTTCATTGCCCACGAAAATCGAAAGAAATAGAAAAATCCTTTTTCCATCCGACTCGTTTGAGAAATTTAGTTTCATTTGACCTAAAACTTTTATTCACTTGGTTTGTCGTCGATTCGTCACGTTTTCTCGTGTGGGGAACCCACACCAGCCTTCGAATTTCCCCCGGATTTTTCATACATTTCAAGATGCAAACCGGCAAAAGGGTTGGATTGGCTCAGAGGGGCTGAATCCTACGATCTGAGAGATTTGCAGTAGTCCACACCGTAGTGGATCAAAATTTCGAAGTTTGATCACAAATGAAAAACGACAAACAAGCAATGAAATTAATGCATGCGCAAAATATATCTATAATATAGTATGCTAGGAGTGAATAATGAAGTATTAAAGAATCTGTGCTCATTCAGTGTGCTCACAGCTTTTAATCAACGATAGTGTTTGACCACTTTGCCAGCGTGCCACCTTTCCATGGAAGCTTCGTACATTTGTCGTGTTCAATCTAGCTTGTGATAGATATTCCACCTCGTGAGTGATATGTGCCTTGGTATTCCCTGTGCAATTTTGAGTACCATTTTGCATGTTGGAGAAAGAATCTCGTGCACAGCAAACTTACCCAAAAGGTACTCCTATATATAAGCCATAGTACCGTAATGATTCTAATGGCCGCCCGAGGCGGCTTATGTAACTTTGGGGCCTCGAGGGAGGGCGCTTATAAGAGACAGGGCGCTTATTGGAGGCAGGGCCCTTATTGGAATCATTATGGTAGGTATGTGCCGCCCCAACAGTATCGTTTTCAGCACTTTAGTCTAAAATCGGGCATCGTTTTTAATACTTGTGTCTGGAGTAGGGTAGCAAATTTTGGTAATTGGTCTGAAATAGAGTGCAAAATTTGGTTACGGGCCTGAAACAGTGTCGACACGGGCCTTTCGGCACACTCCCACCTCGGCCTGATCTGCGTTCGTGCTAATTAACACCAGTGTTTGAACGTCCTTGCCAATTTTATGCGTAGCACGTATGGGAGTCGTTGGTGTCTACAATTCGTATACGTGTAAACTTTTGCGTAGCAAAAGACCATGCGGCCTTTGAAAAAAATTGGATGGCAGGTTTGGAGAATTGGACTTTAAGCGGTGTACCAAAAAGAAAAAAATCGTGCGTGAGTCGGCCATTTGCCCTGTGTTTAGTCTCGCCTTCTGAATACAATTGTAACAAAAGCTTCTATGTAGTCTCGGAACGCCTCCCAAAGAGTCCCATGTTTTAGCTTCTCAAGAGTGGAGAGGGGCCCAGACTCCCTACCATACAAGAGCCAGCTTACTCGAGCACATCTCTCGGAACTGACGGTCAGCGTTGCAATCCCGGGGGAGGTACTCTCACATAATTCCTTTATAGGGACGTTCCGCCCGATAGGGTATCATTTTCAGGCCTCTGTCTTAAACAGGGTATCGAATTTTACATTTTCGTGTCTTAAACAGGTTATTTTCCGAAGATCTTCTCCACCGCATTTTTTGCATTTGCCATTTTTTCGCGATTTCTTCGTATGCTCCAGTGGAAACGCGTGCAAAGCAGGCTAACTTATTTCTCTGACTGGAATATTAAAAACAGGGTATTAAATTAGAGCACTTTGTCTTAGACAAGGTAGCAAAATTTGCGTTTTTTATGTCTTGAATAGGGTCAGGGTTTTATAGAGTCACCGGAACCCCCCACTCAAATTCCTATTGAGTACCCCCCGGGCCGTAAATGAGCACACATGACAGCTGTCCTTGCACTTTATTCCCTATCTACTGTACTACGCCCAGAGAGGAAATGAGCCGCACGATATACAAAAAATGGCTCGCCATTTATTACGAAAGTAGAGAACATTCGAGAGCCCTGCCCACGTGTTTTTCTTTTCTTTTTTTTATTAGAAATGTTTTTCATCAGCAAAACCAGAGTCTTGTAGGAACGGCAACCCGTGTAAAGTCATCATGCACAGCTTGTACGTAAAGTTGAAGGAGATATTTTGGTGTTTTTCCGCCACTAACTACGTCCTACGCAAAAGGCATCTGTCCTTGAAGTGAGTAAAGCTACTGTACTCCGACGCTTCTGACACTAATCCAACAGACTTGTGCCATGAAACAGTATCATGGATTTGCGCGTTCACCTTCGTCAAACAAACTGTACTGGTGTCTATATAAAACGATACCAAAGCATCGATGACTTTCACGAATGAAATTGAACCTCCCCCTGCTTCAAAAAACGAATCTCTCTGTGAGACATCGGCGCTTAGAGCAGGACAATGGTTTGACACGGACTCTTCGCATCTGCAGTCGTCCCGATTCGTCGTGGTAGTTCATTTATTATTTGAGGAGCGCCTTGTACAGCAGCGACGATTTGCTCGTTTCTTTTTCCTGCTCCATGACGAAAACTAGATCTTTGAGTATTACCCTTCTCGTTCTCTGTCTTGCGACCTAACGGAAGGAACATACATTTTCTTGTAAATTTCTTTCTTGTTTCACTTCGACGTGATAATTGATACAAGAAGTTTCCGTCACTTGTATGCGTGTACGAGTATGCGCGTGCGTGTGTTCGCGCGCGTCAATATGCGTGTTTGTGTGGGTATGTGGTTTTTACTGTTGTTGTGGTTTTTGCAATTGTCCGAGAAAGGAATTATTGCCTGAATAAGACTGTACTCATTCTCTGTCTGGTGGTCTGCAGGGTTTGACACAAGAAAGCTCCGTACCTGCTGCCGTGCGACCAAATGGTTGTTCTGACCAGGTTTGCTGATTTGACTTCCAGAAGCCTGGACACATACAGAAAACAAACAAGCAAAAGATAAAAAGGTGAGAAACTAAAAAGGAAGAAAATATACATAAACCTCAAACGCCACAACGACCTTTCTTTTCTATAGGCATGCACTCGCTACCCTGGTTCCAAGATTCCTCGCTTGCCAATAAAGAGCGGCGAGAGCTCGGCAGAGAGCGGCAAAGGCGAACGGTGGAGAGGGAACCTCTGGGCTCGCGAGGTAACAATCTCACTTCAATGCCAGTTCTTCCCGCTCGCGATCGCCATTGTGTTTGTCAAACATTAACCAATCAGCGACGGAGTTCAGTTGAGCTCATGAAAGTGAGGTTGCTACCTCGCGCGCGGAGGTCCTTCCGCTGGCTTCGTCGCCGTCGTTCTTGTCGGAAAACTTTTGAACGAGTAATATGAGGACCTCTGGAACCAGGCTATGCACTCGCGAATTTCTATTGAGACCTATGCTGGTCCCTGTGAGAACAAGTGTTGGACTGCCTCGGCGTAGACATAAAACGTATAATGTATAAATCTAACATAACCTTGGCTTGACATAATTGATTACCGTACTTGCCACAGCAACACCCACCACGACATCAACACCAACCAACTGGCGTTCTCTTAAAACAAACTACACACAAGCTTTGGATCCCCAAAGCTCGAAAAACAAATTACATTTTAATAAGCCACTGTCACAATCATACGCAGTTCGCGAAGCGCAGATTTTCTGGCGGGCCACCTGACGATATACAGACGTGGCGGGCAGAGTGTATCTTATTATATGGTTCTAATGCAATTATATAGACACGAAACCAAGCTCAGCAGAGAGACTTACTTGACAGACACTCGTTTATGTGGGGATTAAAAAGTGCTATTTTATAGTGCGCGTGATTGCGAAAGTGGCTTATTCACGGATAAGAAAGATAGAATCACCTGTGTGGAGGGCGACGCTCCTTCGAGTACTTCACCTAACTTCCTTATTTTCTTTCTAGGGCCGATGGCTGCTAACGCGGTGGAGTTGGCTGCCCGTTTCCGAAGCATTTCTTCTTCCTCTTGTTGAAGCTAAAGAAACAATACAGGGGCCAATTTAATAAGCATTTACAAGTGTATTTTACAAGTTGGACCAATTTCTCCACACGTTAAAACACATGCACTGGGGACCTGTATCTGTAGTTTTGCACAGAACTTGCTGGAGTAGGGTCCGTTTAGCGGTGTTTGAATAATGGTCCAACTTATAAAATACACGTGTAAATGTTTATTGAATTGGCCCCAGGTCAGGAGAATAGAACTTGTAAGTATGTCAGCAAGTCTTGAACTTTTTAATGCCGAGAGTGTCTTTTGAAACCGAGAAATGTAATAACTTCTCTGAGTTGGATGAAACAAAATGCGACCCTTCAAATGAGCGCTGCTCATGAGTACATTCCAGTGACACCGTTTGACAAAAGAGGGTTAACGTGGTAGATGTTGGTGAAAGCACGCTCACATCAAGGTAGCAACTCATTCCTGTTTCAGAGACTTCGACATAGCGCTTACATCTCGGAGAATAACATTCACAAAATTAACATGGAGTCGTACCTGTTTTGCCTTCTCTTTAAGTCGAGCCTGTTCGGGATCCTCTTGTCGAGAACGACTCTACGCAGGAAAAAAAAGAAAGCAAGCGTTTATCACAGCAACTGTCGGAAAGCCTGTCCCCGTTGCTATCTGGGTAAGCACTGAATTTCTCTCGCACTTGTTGGTATGCGCGCTGATTGGCCGAGAAAACGATCCAATTAAAACTGCAGAAACGTAGCATCCTTTCTATGTAAAAGAAAAATGGCTGTCAGGTAATTTTGACCGAAGTGTTCGGGAGACAAAAATCTTGTAAGTATGGACAATCTGAACATCAAACATCTAAAAATAAATCAAGTGTAATGTCAGCTAACCTTGGCGGCTCGCATCAACACCTCTCTTTCCCTCGCTTCTCGCTTCTTTCGTTCCACTTCATCGATCTGTTCAAACACACGGAGCTGCGATTTGATATCTACTGACTGTTCATTCAGCGGGTCATCCTGAAAAGAAAGGAGAAGCACCATTAATCAACAACAACAACAACAACAACAACAAATTTATTTGTACATTTAGAATCACAATCACTTGGCGCCAGAATACAATCCACTTTCGGCAGCGTAGTCGGATCGATGCCGCGTTCTTTCACCTAATTTGTTCGATGCTCCATCAATTCAAACTAAAACGGATGTGTGCAAATGTTGTCTACGGCCCTGCTTATATAATAACATAATAAAGAAATCTTTTCCCACGCACTGAAGACACATTCCTCTCCGTGTCTCTCTGGGCGCACTATTTTGATACATTTCTTCATAAATCAAAGGGAGACATTTACATGAAGTGTCCCTAGCCCCGAGACTCGCTTCAATTAAGAATAAATATTTAAATAGTTGGTGCAACAAGGGTGACTTTGGTGGGGGGATGTGCCTCGGGTCTCCGGGACACTGCGTCTTCACAAAACAGGGCTTTAGTAACTATTGATTATGACTGCGTAAAACTCGTCACAAAGTATAAAGGGAGACAAATGAACACAATAGACGTAAGAGACAATAGCAAGAAAAAGGCAGAAAAGTCAAACATGGAACACAACATACCCGATAAATTTCGAGTCTGTGGAGACTTATAGTTGATAATTTCGACATTAAATTACGAAGTCTTTCTTGCGTAGCGTGAGATATTATATTGCACACGTCTTGGGAAACGTCGTTCAAACCGTATTTTCGCACTGAAACAGAATGGATACATTGACATCATGAATACAACACAGTTTTGACCTTGAAATATCTTTTACAGACAGACAACGTGCAAACTAGATATACATGATTTACGTGGCAAAATCTAAAATTGAGCTTGGGCGAGTTCTACTATTGACAGCAAGCAGCTCTCCTTTCCCCTCCAAGATCGTATCACAGTAGCCTGCACTCGTGACTGGGCTCTTTCAATACAATTTTGGAGAGCAAAGGAGGGACTGCTTGCAGTCTACAATCATGGTCAAAAGTCGTTGGGACGCTCCTCTTACGCACATCCGGAGCACAATGTAAATCTGTACAACCTATGGGGGTCTTATATTTCTTGTTTTCAAGTCCCTCCCCCTCCCCTCCATTCAATGTTGGCCCGTGGTGCAGCTATGAGCCAAACCATGCTCAACTACCCAACATTGAATGGGGGGGAGGGGTTAAACTTGAAATCATCCCAACAATTTTGACCATGATTGTAGTTCAACTACACCCCAAGACTAAATATTGTGCTTTAAACAGCTGTCAGGTGGTCTCTTGCTTGGCTTTAAGCTGGACTCATACATTTTGCATAGGGAAGGTTTGGAGAATCCATGCCTGGATCAAAGGGTTAACATGAGTTTTCTACACCAACCTAAAGATTCCAGTCTCTTCCGAAGAGGTTCTGCATTTAAATAGTTTTCATCCTTGCAGCTCCGTGTTTGACTGCTGAGTAATTCTGAGTTGATTGCTAAAATACGCTGACTCTCTTCCTAAAGGAGCAAATAATTTAACATTATGAGACTTTGCTTTCAAAAGATTGTCACACTAACCATCATGTGCAATTAGCAAGACTGATTTTTATATCATGGAGAGCCACTCGACGATAAAATTTAGCAGGCAGGTAGAAAAGTGCCAAACTAAGCAAAGATTTTCTGCACAGCCACTAATTTATATGGGAAGTAAAAGTATTATCAGCTACTGCGCATGCTCGGGAAAGTGGTTTACACTGGAACATTCATGGTAAAGATATGAGAAACTGAGAAGCAAACAAAATATTGTTCTACATACCATAAGGTTGACACCTGCCATTGAAGTGACATCATTGATGTCATCATCCCCACTGCTGTTGGAATTCAGAGAAAATGTGAATAAAGTATAGTAAGTCAAGTGTAAAGCAATGACCAGCAAAGAACATCACAGCTAAAACAAAATGCAGTTCACTAAAATCAACAATCAACATTTAGCACAGACTATACGGCATTCATGGGATACATGTGTGTGAGAATAGATTCAAGGTCAAAGCCCAACCAAGGGGCTATAGTCAGAGTGTGGGGAGGGGGGTGCTACAGTATCTACAAACTCCTGAGCTCACAATACATATTCTCCCAACCATTTAAGAAGAAAATGTACGAGTGATGTAGTGAGAATCAAAATGTGATTTAAAAAGTTGACTAAACATTTAATGTTTAATCAACTTTTATCTGAGCAAGCTATCAATGTGTAGTAGCAAAATGAGCCTATTTCTGTTTGGAGAATGAAAAGGCAAATTTGAACTTGTTCACTGCAAAGATTCTTTACTTTATTGTATGCACCATACATGCAACCACAGCCCTTACCTGCTAATTCCAGTAAATGACTTGGGCTTGGCTTTGTCTGCAGCATTGGCTGGTACAACTACTAATGGACTCTTACCAGCAGTTGTCATGTTAACCCTGGAAGTGCTGGGCTGGGAAATCATGACTAAGCCCCTACTGGTGGACACAAGCTGCCCTGCCGATGATGTCCCTGTCAACAGTATCCTCTGACTTCCAAGCTGTTGCTGGCGCTGTATCAGCTGTTGCTGTGCTGGTGTCAGCATTATTTTCTGCTGTATTCTGACTTGTTGTTGTTGCTGTTGTTGTTGTTGTTGTTGCTGTTGTGGGATTTGGACTTTTTGTGGCTGTGTGCTTGGCGGTTTTGCGGAGACTTGAGATAACAAGGCTGGTTGTGGTGATGCGCTGTTTGGACGAGCAGGACTGGGTTGCTGTTGTGGGAGTATTTTTTGGGGAGTGGAGGATTGTGGGATCTGCTGCTGTTGGAGCGCCTGCAGGGGGGACTGGGTCTGACCCTGGGCTCGGAGCATTGGAAGAGTTTTCTGGAGACAGAAAATACCTCAAGTGAAACTACATTGTATAAATCATGTACTAAACATACAACAACTTGGTGGTGGATACAGAACAGTGTACCAAGGAAAAGAAATCTCAGCCATAATCTTGTATTGTATATGCACACAAAATAATATTCTATTCCAGACTAAAATGCTCAGACAACATCAATACAGTATACATGTGGTTGCCCTTCAGACTGTAGATTGACTTCAAGCAATAGGAAGTTTCATAATTTCTGGCTGCCCAGCCCTGAATTTACCTGCCCAACCAAAATTTTTGGTTGCCCCAGGCATAGCGCGACACCATTAATGTTGAGCACTGTACATGCAGTCAAATTCCCCCTCCCACATACAGGCTAGCAAGGAATTGTTATTGTGTGTGTGTTGTCAAGTATTTATCTTTAACACTATGCAAAAGAAGGTATTCCATGTGGAGTCTGTGAGCCACTCAAGTACACATGCAGTAATATTGTGTCCAGATCGGCACATTCTGTGTGATTTTGGTTGTGTGGTTTACCTTTAAAAACCCAACAAGGTTAGGTTGAGGCGGTGAGTTCAAGGTTGTCTGCAGCTTAGCAGCAAATTCCTCTTCAGTTAACTTTCCCTCCTGTGAAGACAAAATGAATTATGAGCTTTTATATTGCTACACACATCACTTAATCTTACAGTATTTGAGAAGTGATCAGGGATTGGTTCCATAAAGCTCTTACGCAGCCTTCAACAAGTATGGTAAGTCAAACAAGGAATATTAATGTTCAGTCACTCTGATGTAAACTGTGTATCTTGTGCAAATGCTTTCCCAAGAAACCCCAACACCGCACCAGCCCGCCCAGAGCATTTTGTGCTTGCAAAAACTTACAAAAATGTATATCTGTAGGGAAAAAAATTATCTCAGAAAGAATGAGGAAAATGAAGAAAAAAGAAAGTCTAGTACCACATTGGGCACTTAGCATAATATTTTTTACCACAACACACTAGTTTCTCGCTCTCTGATTGGTCGATTAACTGTGGTAAAAAAGAGTCCAGACAACGATGTGACGCTAGCATGTCACGTTTTGCAATGAAATACAGCAAAATTTTCTTGTATATTTCTAAATAGTGTGGTAGAAAACAAATTTCCACTGGTTTGCCCTGGTGTGGACTCTTATTTACCACGATTTACACCATCACAAGGTCAAAATTTGTTGTGGACTCACTCGGCAAAGTGCCTCGTGAGTCCACAACATTTTGACCATGTGATGACGTAAATCTTGGTAAATAAGAGTCCACACCATGGCAAACCAGTGGAAATTTATTAAATGTCTTATTGCCTGTCCTTTTGATTGCCAGCAGATTATTCCAGCCCTGCTGGTTATGCTGATTTTCACGAGCAACGCAAGCACAAGGTCCTTATTTCACAGTGAAAACAGGCTTGGCACAAAGCACAAAATCCAAGCACAAAGGATCAAAATATTTTGATCCTTGTGCTTGCACTTGCAGCAGGCCTGTTTTCACTATGAAATAAGGACTCTTGTGCTTTCACTTATGCTTGTGAAAAGTCCCATCCATTTGGCTGAAGTTTGCAAATGTTCTACGCCCTAATAATCTGAACTGGATGTTTAGCTTTGCATTCAATTCAACCATTTCACTCCTGAGGTCATAACAGCGCTCGACATTAACGGTTGCCTGCTTGCCCGGGGCAACCAAAACTTTTGGTTGGGCAGGTAAATTCTGGGCCGGGCAACCAGAAATTATGAAACTTTCTATTGCTTGAAGTCAATCTTCAGTCCGAAGGGCAACCATCCTAAAAACCTTAATGTTGAGCACTGTCATAACGCAAATTCTCCCAAACATTCAAAAAGAAAGTGTATGAATGAGGTTGTGAGAATTGGCCATGATCTGGCGTGAGTTGGGCCGTTATCACTATCAGATTGCTGTACCAAATTACGTAACACAGGATGATAACAGAATCAAAAACAAAGTCGAAGTTATTCAGGCAACCGTACATACCATAACACCCTGCACAAGTGCTTTAACATTCTGTCCCACATCCGGTGATCGCTGCTCTGAAGCAAGTCTGATGAGGTTGTTGAAAAAATTATTCAGTTTCATAGCCTGTTCCTTGACCGCTTCCAGCTGTGCAGTGGTATTTTTATTAACCTGCGCCTGAGAATTTATAGCGGCGGAATGACCCGAGGTCTGCTGCGTTCTCGGAATGGCTACTCGAGGAGCGGAAGTCACAACAGTGGAGTTCTGAGCTTGACTAACAGAATTAACTGAAGTTTGTCTGAGTCCTGCATTCGCAGCCGTTCCAGGGGAGATCGAGTTTAGTGCGACAGTGTTTGTGATCCCAGCGTGTGATGTCGTGATCAGGGCAGACGTCCTGGGAACATTCACGTGGTCTGCGGTAGGAGCAACAAGACGAACAGGCTGAAAAGAGTTCGGTGGAATGGCCGCATAAGGTCTGATTTGAGCTAGGGACGTCCTTATGATCGGCACATTCTGCCCGGGGTTCACTCCTTGGGACTGCACAATTTGCGGCCGAATTTGACCCTGTCCAACTTTCATCACCTTTCCGTCCTGCTTCATGGCAGGGCTGCCTTGGATAACGACTTGCGGGCGAGAAACGCCAATATTTAATCCAGCAACTCGTGGTTGAATCGGTTGAACGATTCTGGGAGCGATCGCCTGGCCTGTACCCGGTATACTCAAGCCGCCGGACACAATCCGAGGTGCCAGGGCGATTTGTGACGCGTTGATCAAGTTGGGGTTGACTAACTGATTGGGATTCAGCGTTACATATCTTGGTGCCCCAACAAAACCTCCAGCTTGAGATAAATTAACCGTCATTGTAGCTGGCCGAGGGGCGAGCGGAACTGCAGTCGTCACAGTTGGTCTGGGTGCAATGTTGATCACCGTTGTTGTGCTGCCCGATGGAGCGATCGCCGGGCGAATGATTGCTGGCTGACTCGGAGATGAGCTGCTCTGCTTCGGCGCTTGAATCGTGACATTAGTGGGCTTGATATCTGACTTGGGAGCTGATACCTGGGCTTTCACTTGGTTCTGAGAGGAGCTGGGGATCGTTGTCGACGCCAGCTGGCTTTCCAGCGATCCCACCATTGCACTGACCTCTTTCTCATCGACTTCTTTCTCGAGAAGGTCTTCTAAGAACGACGACGCCATTTGACCACCATTTCCTTTGATGCACTCGCTTAAAAGGCAAACAAGTATTATGGGATAGCGAGCCGGTGCGCACGCTTCGAACTTGATCAGCGCTGACTTAAACAAATCGCGGATTCTCAAAATATTCAGCGCGCTCATTAATTTTGTTGCATTTCCGCTGGCTACTCTGCTCTGAGCCTCTGTGCAAAAATATCAAAATGGAAATGTACTGTAGATAAACGAAATTCTTCCTGCATATTCCCGGTGCTTTGAAACATCTTTATAATTGTGGTTATTTATGGGAGTCTGCTGCTGTAAGGGGCAGGAACCGGGGCTATTTCAAAACTCCTCATTCGACGACATCAGGAGCAGCCCCAGCGAGCGACAACAAACGAAACGAGATGGAAGTGATGTTGACTTGCTGGTATTAGAAGCTCTCTCAGCTCTCAGACACTTGGCAGATAAGTAAGTACTGTGTGAATTTTACTGAACCTGGCGTTACTATTCACTAACAATGTTTTATTCAACAGAGATACAGTTTGTAGTCACTCCCTATAATAGAATTTCCTACATGTATGTTTGTTTTTGTAATGTCCGCCAAATGTCCTTGGTATAGTGTTTTGGAAATTCTCCGAACCCAACTGAATAACACTAAACTCACGTTTATTTTTGGTACAAACATGATATACAAATATAAAGAAAAGCATATTTCGAATAATACTGCTTCTATATATTGCTTGTATATATATATATATATATATATATATATATATATATATATATATATATATATATATATATATATATATATATATATATATATATATATATATATATATATATATTTATACGACATAACGACATTTCCTGGCGACTTACAATACAGCAGAAGAGGGTAAATTCTGACAAACTACAAGTTCGTTACAATATATATATATATATATATATATATATACAGTCGTTTCAAAAAAGGTTGACCCTCAAAAGATACCAAATAGGCAAATACCACGACCGAAAAGGATACTGGGGAAACAGACAAAACGATAAGAATCTGATGATATTCATGTTCGAATAAGTCATTTTGTGTGCCTAGAGTGTCAACTTCATTGGAGAATAATGTATTTGCCTGAAATTCTCAGCTATTCAGTAAACTAGCTTAAATTAATCACGAATCCCAATATCCCTCATGGTCGTGGTATTTGCCTATTTGCTATTTTTTGAGGGTCAACCTTTTTTTGAAACGACTGTATATAATATATTGTAACAGACTGAGGCCAGTGCACTCTGGCCTTTCACCGAGCCTTAGAAGGCCGAAGAACAACTACGAAATGCAGCTTAGACACGAGTGAAGCAGAACGTTTATTAATTGCAAAACCCGAGCTTATATGGGGATCAGTGACAGTCAACTATGTCACATCCGACAGTAGCCATGCAGGTACATGTGTTGTGCAACACTGAAAATGAACCATATGGGGTTTCTCTTGACACGACCGGTACAAATCATAACAACATTTCCTGGCGACTTACAATACAGCAGAAGAGGGTAAATTCTGACAAACTACAAGTTCGTTACAATATATATTTCACAATAAAGGAAAGTCTTTTTAAACACTTTAATCGCCGACCCAACGCATTTTGGCTTATGCCTTTGTCAGGGGTCTTTACAATGAGTTCGATATGACAATTTTGTGTCTTGATTAATTGTGTGACCTAACAAGTGTACTGTTACGTATGGCTAATTATTACACGACTTCACATTTTTGAGTGCAAATACGGGCCAAAAGGAGTGCAAAGATGGGAGCGTATTGCACTCATCAGGAACCAGATCAACTGGTTTATTAGCTTACATGATCAATTTTCGCAAGCAAAGTTTACAAACGCGTCATTTTTTGTTCCATTTTGCATGCGGCGAGAACGTTGCTTCATTTGTTGTAACATAAGTTTCAAAACATCTGTGTACACAATACTTTACAAAGGTCTCTATGTGCATTTTCGAACTCTAGCCTGTTCTTTTGTTCAGTCCTTTCGGCTGTATTGTGTTCAACGTTCTTTGCCAGAATATTTCACGCATTTGAAGGAGTTCCTTTTTTCATTCGATTTCCATATCATTCTTCCTGATCTGTTCAGTGATCGTGATGGTGACATCATTGTCAAAATTATGAGTTCTTGTGTTGTGTAAGAAGTGTTCGGTGAGTTCACAACTACTGACTTTCTTTTTGATGTGACTTCTATGGTTGTTTAGACGTAGGTTAAATCCTGTTTCGCTCTTTCCAATGTATTGTAGTTTGCAGATGTTGCATTCAATAATGTAGATCACCCACGTCGATTGGCAGTCCACAGAGTGAAAAATATTGAAGACTTTGTTGTTGCTTGTGCTCGTAAAATAATGAAATTAGGAAGATTCATTCAAAATGGTCTATCCAACATTATCAATGTATGACAACTAAAAAAGCTAAATGCTGTTAAAGAAGTTTAATTGCTACCGTTCCACATCAGCCCTTCGTTGGAAGGACTTATCCTTCTCACAGGCACTAGGCAGCATTCCATTCTATTCAACATGAACTGGGTTTCTGCTTTTATGCAGTATACTGAGCGTACAAATTAATTTAGACTTATCCAAACTTTATCATTGGGCACATTTTTTTCATTGCAGTGATGAAGGGCCTCCAGAATCTATGAACCTTCTTCATTCTATTGCAGAAGAAGGTGAGTAAGGCGATCCATGTATAGACAGTCCATGCAAAGTGCTACATACAGTTTTGAAGCTGTCTATTCATTATGGTGTGGACACCGCATTGTCGGTGAGCAACTAGAATTGATTTGAGGCACCCTGATTTGAAGTGGCTCATATCTGCACACTGCACATGGGCATTACTGTACCAATATTCCAGTAGTGCTAGGTTGAGGATAAGACTTATCCTCACTAGACTATCCACACTTATGTTGTAACTATTCACACTTTGTACTTACAGAGGATGGGTGGCTAAGTGTTGTCAAGTCATGTATTTTTACAATGCCACTAGAAGACACCTTGGGATCTGCTGTGGTGTCTCTATTGCTTGATGAGTGCCCTCTTCCAACAAGAGTAAGTAGTAGCAGATGTGTCTTTTGTTTTCTTTTTTTTTTTTGTTAAGATTTTCACAGTGTTAAATATTTTTAGTCTTTGTTGACAAGCAGCTTAAAATATATATATATAAAATAATACAGTTCTTCAAGCGTTGATAGACCAGTATTTATACAGTTACAGGTATCTAATACAATCTAATACAAATAAACTAGAAACTACAATTTACGAAACATTTGTCTCTTGTTTTCATAATTTTTTAAATTCTGTCATCCCTTACATATTTAGGTTACAGTCCTGAAACTCAGCTGTATTTGTTGTATTGGGTCTTAAGCTCTGGCCAAACAAGATGCAAGTCAATGCAAGTTTTCAAACTTGCACAGCCTTGTGTTGTGTTTGGCCACCCACATGCACAGACTTGTATTGACTTGCATTTATTTGCATCAAATTTAAACATGTAGAAATTTTCATGCAAGTCGACAAAAGGACACAAGTGCAAATGCAGGTCTAAACCGAAAAATCAGAAGTAAAAGCCTACATCACTAAGTTCCAGCTCAAGCGACACATCTGACTCAGATTCTGACTCAGAACAGTATCAAAACTTGCACCTTGTTTGGTCACCCTTTTGCAAGTCAATGCAAGTTTTATACTGTCAGGTTGAACTTGCATTGACTTATTGCCAACTTGCACCTCATTTGGTCAGGGTTTTAATTAATTTTTCCTATGTTTTTCAGGATGGCATTAGAACCCTCACCACTCGGTTGAACTTATCAAAGCACTTGAGATTCCTGGTGTTTCAGACCAAGAGGGACAGCAGGGTGGCTTCTATGAATCCTGCCATCTGTAGAAATGTGATGGTGGTACTTGCATGTTTGGCTGAAAAGCTTGCAGGTATAGTCTAGACTAAAGAATCCTAAGATTATCTTTGCACTAGCTTTACTATAAGAATACAGTAACCAGCAATTTAGCAGTTCCTTATTTTTGGACCAATCCAACATTTATAATCCACCAAATATTTTCATTGGGTACATGATAAGTTTTACTGCTTGATGCAGTATGTGGTCATCATGTGGTCATCATGTGGTCATGTGATCATCATGTGGTCATGTGGTCATCATGTGATCATCATGTGGTCATGTGGTCATCATGTGGTCATCATGTGATCATCATGTGATCATCATGTGGTCATGTGGTCATCATGTGGTCATCATGTGATCATCATGTGATCATCATGTGGTCATCATGTGGTCATCATGTGGTCATCATGTGGTCATCATGTGATCATCATGTGGTCATCATGTGGTCATCATGTGGTCATCATGTGGTTGCATGGTGCATGGTTTGTACTGTATGTAGTTGGATGGTGAATTGTGTGGTTGTTAGGTGGACATTGGTAACTTGGTAATGTAGCAATATTCAAATCCTCATACAGACTGCAGAACTGTCATAGATCCTTTATACTGTTCTGTATGTAGTTGTGTTGATGTCTAAAATATCTCATCATCAGAGCCCTTTTAGCATTTGGACTTGTTTATACTCCTGGATGCCCTCACTTGGACACTCTCTGTATTATTTACAGGTCCTTTCAGTGTTTCTCTGCTGACAGAAGGTACCTTGGAATTTCTTCTGCACAAGTTGGTACGTGTATGTAATCGTAAAGAATTGATGTGCAATTCTTGTGCTGTAATTCTACTCACTGTTTGGTTTTACATTTGTCATGCTTTTGGATTGGTTCAAATAAGTTTGGCAGTTCTTAGCCAATAAAAACAAAGTAAAACCTGATAGCAGTCTGTTCATGCAAGCAAGCAAGTGATGACATTTTTGGCTCACACTCCTCATTGGTCTCTTCAAAGTAAAATCAATCACAAATTACTTTGGCTTCTGCATGATTGAAAGTGTTTTCTCACAGCCTTTTTGATTGGTGGTATACTAAACCCAAGGCCATAGCACTGTTTGGCATATCGACATGTACACTTTTTTCTTGCAGCTTTAATTTACAACTACAAGTCGCCTTCCCCACAACCAGGTACATTAGTTACAAAATCCTATTTTTGTGTTGTTTCTTCAGAATCCACGAGAGCACCCGTCTGTGGTTCTGCATGCAATTCTGGCACTTGAAAAACTGGCCCAAACAAGTAAGGTGGAAGTGAAAAAAAGCTAGAACTTTTTTATAACTGACTCATTTAAGTTCAAGAATTTTAATGTCTTTCTCTGTAACGGTGAATATTTTCCAAGTTGCAGCACTATTTTACAGTGTAATGCGAGGTTACTGAGTCTATATTTTTAATTTATGTAGAGTGATGCATCAATCAATTCCAGCTGTTACCATCTCCCCCCCCCCCCCCCCCCCCCCCACGACTAACGCATCTAGAAAATTCATAAAAAAAGCCGGAGCCACTGCCACTGCCACTGCGTCATGTTTTTTATTTTTATATCAGTCACATTTAACAGTTCGACAAGTAATGCGTCAGGACGAATTCGTATAGAAACATTATTATTTAAAGTAGTATAAAAATATAAGGCAGATTTTCTCCTGCACTTCTTGCATTTTGATGTTTTTGCTTTTCTGGCTTTTCTTCTCAGGCGAAAACAAGCTGACTATTTCAGGCGCTGGGATTGCAGAACGGCTGCAGTGCATTGAAAGAGCTTTCGTCACGAGTACTGACATTCTGGAGCACGAGGCAGGCTTCTGTGCTCAGTGGTCCCTGGATAATACTTGTGAGTACTACAGGCAACGGCACAGTATTTGATTAGTTTTACAAGCAATTCGTCTACGCACAGGGTTCACATGGTCATAGAAAATCGTGGAATGTGAAACTGGTATCCCAGGAAAAGTCATGGAAATTTAGGAAATTGTGTTCAGGTCATGAAAAAGTCACGGAATTTCAGGGTTTTATTTTATTTTTCAATTAGTTTTAAGCCCATGGTTGATAAATTAATGAAGACATTGAATTTTTTAAAGTCGAAGCATCAAAACATTTGGTGTATCAACTGAGTGTTGATGAGGGTAATGGAACGCCGTAAAAGAGACAATAGCTGACGTTTCGAGCGCTAGCCCTTCGTCAGAGCGAATGAGAGGATTATGGGTAAACGGGGTTTAAAAGTGGATTAAGAAAGAAACTTACCTCAGAGGAAACTTACTAAGTTTTGATTGGCTGTTGTGAAAAGCAGCCAATCAGAAAAACATGGTCAAAGGTTAAGGAGCTGCGAGAAAGAGAAGCGCTTGTTGATTCCTGCGGGAGATAAGGTACCAATTTTGAAAATCAGGCGCTGTTCTTTGCACTTGCGGGATTCGGTGTTGCCTTGGTGAAGAGATAAGCCGAAAATGGTCATGTTGCTGTGGGAGTGACCGGGTTGATTAAATGCCGAGCTACGGGTTTTGAAGCGTCCTGGCTGTTGGTTTTAACATTTGGTTGTTGTCAAAACATTGTCAAAACATTTGGCTGCCAGGGCTTACGTGTTAGAATGTTTGTACTAGCTTTCATTATCGAGGTCATGGAATTAATATTAAAAGTCTTGGAAGTCTTAATAGTTGGTGCAGTTCAACACAGAACGACACTACATCCTTTGTCAGACCGTGGAATGGTACAGCTGGGCCGGGGGCTTGGTGTAGAGTGAACAGCAGAGGAGAGAACAGCGATTGACAGCAGAGCAAAGTATAATGCACTACAGCACGGCACATGACACTCACAGTGCAGTGGAATGGAATACTAGTCCTTGTAAAAAGTAGTTTTTAGTTTGCGTCAATCAACTTCTGAAAGTCGATATGCACATGCAGGACGTTGTGTACATGTGTGTTAGCTGACGTTTTGATTGTGATGCTTTGAAGAAGAGCAGAACAAATGAATATCAAATAATATCACAGTATACAGAAAAACACACCAGAGCAACACAACATAGAACAAACGTTACAAAACCTAAAGGGGTAATGTCATGAGGTGCGCATGCGCGAATGTTTTCAAGACTCGACCAAACGCGCGCGCATGCGCGTCTCATGACACTGCCCCTTTAGTAAAGCATAGCTTAGCATAGAACTGTACAATGCAGCCGATCAGAATAAAGCACAGAACCTACAAGAGAAGGACAGAACACAATCGAGTATTGTACAGTAGACCATTGTACCGTGTAGAACAACGCAGAGTAATGGGAATGAAATAAATCGCTGTACGTAGTATGTAATAGTACACAAATTTCAGAAAACTAATATTCAGTGCTCTTCTTTCTTTCATGCTCCATCGCTTCACAGTTCCCCATCCTGTAAGTACAATGTGTCCACTGCAAAAATATGTTGGTCATTTCAATATACATTTACACGGGTAGTTCACAAGTTGGACCGCTATCCCAGTATCACTAACCGGATTTTAATCTGATGGGAGTGTGTAAAGAGGTATACAGTAGATGCAGGTCTCGTATCAAAGTGTGTGAACCAGTTCTGCTTTTTCTCTGCACGTCATCCCTGAAGGCTTTCCAACAAACTAATAGCTTGTGTAGCTGGTGGTTTTAATGGATGCGGGTGATACACGTGGCTGGCGTTCGGTCTCAAGGCCGCTATTTTGCATTTCGAAAGAAGAAAGACTGCGGAAGAGCGACAAAGTGCAAAATGACGGCGTTGCGACCGAATTTGTGTTTTCACCCGCATCAACTACAACCGCCAGCTATGCAGACTAACAAACTAAATATTTATATGAATTGCTCCGGTGCTTTCCCTAATAAGCCACTTTCACAGTCATGCACAGTATAGCGTATAGTATTTACAGAATAATCGAGTGGCCGTGAAGAAAGCTTCTCTCTCGAGTCTGGTTTTGTTGCTATATAATTACGTTATGAGCCTTTTTCCATTCTACCAGCATAAGTTTGATTGTCATTTATCTCAGCCTTAACAACTGCGTGTGAAAGTTGCTTATTCTATAGAGCTATTTTTATTCTATTTCCGGACTATTAAAACCCTGAGATCCCTTAACAAGTATAATGAACTGATCGTGAATGATGTCAATTACGTTAAATTACTTTTAATTCCATCCGTTCCAGGGTCGTCCATTCTCCTACGAAAGCGCAGATCTATCCACGATCAACTGCATGTTGAACAACAACGATGTCAGTGAATATCTGAAGATATCACCCACGGGCCTAGAAGTAAGCGGACCGATCAGTTGTTAGCCTACGAATACATCTGTCCGACGGCTGCACTCGTAGAATAATCAGTTGTTCCTATTTGATGCGTGTTCCTCCTGCATATAGACAACCAATGCATAAGGTTCTCTTACCGTCATCTTCCCCCCCCCCCCCCCCCCCCCCCCCTATATTTTCCTTCTTCTATGGTGGTTTAAGCTTGGCGCCCACGAAGTGGGAGACGAGATTTATGTTATCAGTCTCACTGGAATGTGTCCCGTGTTCTGGTGGTGTAAACAATGGAATAAGGAATCGCCCCAGTCTACATTTGAGCACGCGAGACAAAAGAGAAATTAATTGGTTCGTTGCGCGTTCCACGAACTGCCGTATCAGGTCGGATAAAGCCTAAAAAGAAAAATCGGGACAGTTGGAAGCAGTTTTAGCCGAAATGAAAAATTATTCACAAATGGAATCGGATAGGGATACGTAAAGCGAATACATTTGAACAAAACCGTATAATTTTAGGGAGTTATTTTGATTGTCAGAGGAGGAGAAGGAGGAGGTATTTTAAGAAATGTCACATTATTGTGTACTCCAAATAACGGAAAGGATGCGTATTGTCTTCGGACGTAGAAGTTTACATCAATACTCGTCCAGAGTGATGCGGTAAATTACCCACACTGTTTGGTGAACAAATTCAAACCCTTGATCGACTATCTGGCGTCAATTTGTTTCAGGCTTGTTAGTTGTAACTGGTTGTGTCGGGTAATTCTCTGGGTAATTAAAGATGTAACAAGTAATTCTGTGTCTTTATAGGCCCGCTGTGATGCAGCGTCATTCGAGAGTGTTCGCTGTACTTGCTGCGTCTCCTCAGGTACTAGTTCTTTGCTGCAGGACATTTACGTGTTCTTATTGATAAACTTCAGTATTCTCTAGTCTTTCAATTTTTCACTAAAGGTATGTCAAAGAGTATGGCTAACTTGGCTTTTGATAGCTCGCACAGACAAAAGCTGATTGAACTATCAATTCTCACTACATCATTCGTGCATTTCCTCTTTAATGGTTGGGAGAATTTGTATTATAAACCTGGGAGTGCAGAAGGGGTAAAGTTGATCTTCAAAACGCCTCCATAAAACATCATCCTTTGTGCTCCTATAAAATCTTGATGCTGTGATGTCAGGCTCTGTGCTCTTTGTAGAGTTTGTGCGACAACAAGAGAACATATCTTAACCCTTTCACTCCCAAGCTCAGTGTACAGATTCTCCCAACCTTTTAAGAAGAAAATGTATGAGTGATGTAAGGAGAATTGATAGTTTAATCAGTTGTCATCTGAGTAAGCTATCAAAAGTCAATTTCTCCATACTCTATGATATATCTCTGGTGAGAGACTGAAAGAGGAAAAATTAAAGTTGATCACTTTTGTGAGTAAAAGGGTTAATATCTAAATATCTTAATTTCGGTACCTGAGAAAATCGGTTCTCTCAGGAAAGGAACGTACAAAAAATGAAACGTTTTTCTGTTCTTTGGCTCAGATTAGTCTTAAGACGTTTTGACCACCTGAGCGGTAGTCGTCGCTTTTCCCTGCAAACACAAAACAGTTTCATATGTATAATGTACTTTATAGACCACAGTCAACTACCTCAACAATCTGTTTGTCAAATTTCGTAGCATTAGTTTGCATGTTTATTTATTAATTTTTTTATTGTTTCTTTATTTTAAGTCTTTGCCAAAGCTAATTAACACGTTTTGTTGAAGGGGTCTGGTACTACGAAGTAACTCTGCTGACCGCTGGCGTAATGCAGATTGGCTGGGCCACCAAAGACAGTAAATTTCTCAATCATGTGAGTATATGTGACCTTTGGCTTTTACGGCTTGCGATCACTTTTCGTGCCAACAAAACAGTGTGCATTTCAATGAAATCAAAACGTCGGCTATCGTATATTTGAATAAGAACATTGCGCCTCAACGGCTGACTTTAAGCAAAGTTCAAGCATTCCTGATACGAACAGCTAGTCCAGATCTGGTTGATTAGATGACTAAATCCTTGTAAAGGAATCGTTAGTGCAGCTTAACTTCATCACCAAAGATAGGTTGGGGGTAGGTGCCCAGTGAGGGGGTTTCCAAGCGCAGTATCTGAGAGCTCAAGGAGGTATCCATGGCAACCCTTCCACAGCCCACCACTAGGCACCCGTCAAACTGATAATCAGTGGAGATCTAAACCTAACTAACTTACCGCGGGAGAGAGGCGGGAGGGGCAAAATCGATGCTGCTACGATTTGAACCTGACGATTTGCTAGCAAGAAGCGACTGCTGCCCACCAGCAATTATCTCGATGCTAATTTTGCCTAAATTACGTTTGCCCACATAAAGAATGGAGAACAAGGTAAAGGAAAATTATGCTGGAAGTGCGAACAAGTATTGCTTCTCTAATTGAATGTTTGATTGATTCTGTGGACAGGAAGGGTACGGTATCGGTGATGATGAGTTCTCTTGTGCGTATGATGGTTGCAGGCAGCTCATCTGGCACGCTGCACACAGCTCACCCAACCACCAACCGCCCTGGAAACCAGGTGAGCAGCTAAGAGAAATCACAACCCCCGTTCACTGCGGTATTGATTGCCTGCTTTCTTGCAGGAGATGTCTTGGGTGTGCTCTTAGACATGAATAAAGGATGCGTCAGGTTTTCCCTAAACGATCGTGCAATGGAAGTGGAGTTTCTAGCAGCGCGTTCAGGGTAAGGTTGACTTTCTTGAGAGTTGGTCTGATGAAAAAAAAATGGCTTGTTTGATATTGGATAGATAATTTTAAATTTGCTGTAACTTACTGACGAACTTACATAGACTTCCGTTTTTGGTCCGTTCGTCTGTAGTCCATGTTCATTTTCAATTTGTGTTATCGAGCGTTTTCCTTCAGCTATTATAAATTGCATAGCGAGTAATTTAATGTTGAAAAGATCAATATTGTTATCTTATTATACAGAGCTGGATTTTTCGCGGCTGCCAGTTTTATGTCTTATCAACATTGCATCTTCAACTTTGGTTCTAAACCATTTAGGTGAGTTCATGGACCAGGACCATGCTTATGGCAACAAATTGTAAAACTCTTTGTCTGTAGTATTACCGTTGTCGTCGTCGTCACTGTTATTCTTCATCTTCGTGTTCTTGCTCTTTAGAGCCGTTTTCGGATGACTGTCGAAAGTAATCGAGCGATTGCTTTGGTTTTGCGTTTGCTACGCTTTGCGATTGGTCCAAACAACTTTAGCAGCAATCTTTGCCAACCAAGAGCAAAAGCAAAACCTGATTGCGATATTCTCACGCAAGAAAGCAAGTGGCGATCATGGTGTGTTCTCCCACTGGTGATTGGTTTCTTCTTCAAAGTAAAACTGACCAAACGCGAATTACTTTGTCTTTCGATTGGTTGAAAGTGTTTCTGTACAGCCTTTGTGGCTTACTGGCTTTGGTTTTAGTTATCAACAGTCATCCGAAAAGGGATCTATCGTATTCTTGTTCTTGTTCCCGCTATTGTTGTTGCTGATCTTATTGTTGTTGTTGTTGTTGTTGTTGTTGTTGTTGCTCTTGCTCTTGCTCTTGCTCTTTCCCTTGTCTTTGTCATTGTCCTTGTTTTTTGTTTTGTTTTTTGTTGTTGTTGTTGTTGTTTTATTTTGTTTTGTTTTTTTGTCATCCTTGTTTTTTCTTAACAATTTATAATGCTTCATGCAGGTTTCCTCCAAGTTCACCTTTTAGCAGTTGTAACGATCACGCCCAGATGAGTCCCGAAGAGAAAGTGGTGCTTCCCAGGTAGTTTCTTGCTGCAGTTTTTGTCGTTTTCTCTGATACTCTGATACTTAGAAGTTTAATGTAGTTTTATCATAGCACCCATCATTCACGCTGCATTTATGACTTATTGGGCAGTTTCAACACGCTACTAATCTAGAGCAAACTGCTGCAACAATATCCAAGAGAATTTGGGTTAAATTTGGCCCCACATTAAATGAATGTACAGGCTGGTCAAGCACGCAGTCCCGAAAGATTGCACCCTTAGTGCGCTATTTTGTGGCTTGTGCATTATTATTATTATTATTATTATTATTATTATTAATTATTATTATTATTATTATTATTATTATTATTATTATTATTTTTATTATTATTATTATTATTATTATTATTATTATTATTATTATTTTTATTATTATTATTATTTTTATTATTATTATTATTATTATTATTATTATTATTATTATTATTATTTTTATTATTATTATTATTATTTTTATTATTATTATTATTATTATTATTATTATTATTATTATTATTATTTTTATTTTTATTTTTATTTTTATTTTTATTTTTATTTTTATTTTTATTTTTATTTTTATTTTTATTTTTATTTTTTCCAGGCATCTCAAGTTGGCGGCCATCCGACAGGAGAGCATAACGGAAGATCCGTGTCAGATTTGTTTTCAAGAGAAAGCAGACACTCGTCTGGAACCGTGCCAGCACAGGTGATGACCAAAAGCGTCTTTCTGCAATATAATGGAATCCATCCTTGTTTATTTATACAACTAATGATTCTTGGGCTGCATGTGACGACATGGCGGCCATGTTGGATGAACTTTAAGAAAAGATTTCTCATTATCTTCTCTTGTACCAACATGGCCGACGAGAGTTTTTCCCGTTTGATCACGCTTTCTATGATAGTTAATAATAGTGCGAGATAGTTTCGATCCCTCGACTATCTTCAGCTATCATGCATTGTTTGATCAGGGCTTTACGACTGGGCTTTCTAACAGACTGGCCTGCCCCATGCGCAGTGCTTCTCCCATTAATAGTTCTTTAGTCTCTTTCACTCCCAAACGTTTAATATAAATTCTCCCAGCCATGCAAGAAAAGAAAACGTATTAGTGATGTAGTAAGAATTGATAGTTTGATCAGCTTCCATCTGAGCAAGTTATCAAACGCCAAGTTCTCCATACTGTGTGATATCTCAGGTGAGAAAACTGAAAGAGAAATTTGAAGCTGATTACTAATGAGAGTGAAAGGGTTAAATGCTTGCTGCTTTGCATCATGCTGTCAAAGATCTTTAAGTCTTAAGTGCATAATTCTGCTGTTCACGAGGAGATATTTGAGTATCTAGACATAAATGACAGATGAATAGATCCCGGTGACCCAGAGGTGTGAGTGATGCCGCTGACCCTTTGTTCGTCTTGTTGTTTTCAGCGAGCTGTGTATGACGTGCGCTTTACAAATGGACGATTGTCCTTTATGTAGAAACCCAATCAAGGAGAGAGTTCTAGAAGATCTGCACTCACCCAGATGACGAAGACTAAATGAGGTCACCCACTCCAATTTAGGATTGTTCGTTGTGTGACAAAACGTTACAACTTGTCACGCTCCTAATAGACTGATCACCGGCAATAAAACCTCGCCCTCGCTTGCGCAGACACGCAAACGCAGCTAAGCAAGTATTAGACGCATACTCACACACGCGTATACGCGCACGATCTCGTGCGCCTGCGCCATGGCGGTAGACTGTAAAACAGATCCTTCTTTACGCTGGTATAATCGAGCAAGCGCTATTCAAACGTGCGCGGTCTAGGGGAGTGAGCGTCACGCCACCGTTAACCAATGGGAGACGCGCCTCGGACCCATTCTTCGCACGCGCGTTCACTTCGCGCTTGCTCGATTATTAAGAACTGTTTTGCATTCCAACGCGAATGGCTCTGGGATAATGCGTTTGAGGGGCAATTATAATATTTACAGACAATTAGAAACAGATTCTCCCAGAGCCTTTTGTTTTCGTCGAGCACGCGCTGTAAGAAATTAGTAAGCGATATCGGTGCGAGCGCAGTTGCACAGCTATTGCGCAAAACAGGCATTATAGTGCACCCAGTGCCTTCCGTAATGATGAATTTAGAGTCTATCTGTATTTATTCCAAGTTTTGCGCGGAGTTTTATTCAGCCCCGGACTCTCAGATTGTTTAAATGACACGGACAGAAAGGGGGAGCAAGTCTGGGGAGAGCATAAGGGAAATAATTTTATCATTTGTCTTGTATTCTCTTCGCTTGGAGACTGGAACTGTCGATAGGTGTAACAGGCTGTTTTGTCTCCCCTGGCCAGAAGGTCTCCCCGGACATTTTGACTTGGGCTGAAATGTCCGGCCAGACAAAAGTATAGGGGGACATTTCAGATTAGGAGACCGGCGTTAATTTGATTTGCCCTCAACAGTTTTGATCTCAGAAGATTTTAACACAGGGTCTACTGATAATAATTATATGCCTGCTTTCAACAAACGCAGCTGTAAATGAATTGTTGATTTCCACGACCGTCTCTTGACTTTCACTTGGTTACCTTAACCTTTTCACTCTCAAGTTCAAAATGCAAATGTACGAGTGATGTAGCGAGAATTAATAATTGATCAGTTTTTATCTAAGCAAGTTATCAATCGCCAAGTTCTCCTTACATGTTTGATGTATCTTTTGTAAGAAAATGAGGGGGGGGGGGGGGGGAATTGTAGTTTTGAAAGTGAAATGGTTAACAGAATACAGTTTCTGATATTTAGTATAACTTGACATACGTGTTTTATTTTTATACAGTACAGTACAGAAGCACTTAAGTTGAGTGAAGCGTACAGGGACTGTCGAAGCCTCGTGTGTTGCTACAACTTCCTAAGTGCTTCTGTGACTCAACATGGCATGCTGACAATTGTTTGCAAGATAAAGGTAAAAACCAATTGAGTTTGACGCTAGGCTTTTGTGGCGCGCATGCAGGGTAAACAGTCGAATCAAGCGATGTCAAAATATAATTCAATCTGACCTTCACGCGATAACTTATTGGGTGATGGCTAACACAAAGTACTGAACAAAACAACGTCGGAAAGTACACTTGATCGATCTCCCGAAAATGCCTCCACTTGCGAAGAAAAAGAAGCCCTTTGTTAGAGTTGCTGGGTCTCGGAAGAGGGTAAGTCAAGCCTCGTGTGCCTTGTGTAGCTTGGGGATCAGTTGATAACTTTCGTAACCCGTGGTCAGGGTGTCGGTCCATACAAATATTCCTGGCCCCTTTCACTTTACATTGTGTGGTTATTCCTCTCATGGAATGTGATTCTTTCTTTAACCACAGGGATTACAAATTAAACTGTTTTGTCAAAGGAGACCCAATATTTGAAGGCAGTTCTCTTATATGAAGGTACAGTTACTGTACAAAAACAATTTAATCCATTAGTCTTTAATTTAATGGGAGTCATCGCTACTGCTGCACCACTCCTTCCTTTTCTCTGAACTGCTTCCTTCGCTTTTTAAATTCCTTTGTTTGCTTATTTGTGGTGGGCGTCTTCTGTGCACCACTCAATGGTGATAAACTTCGTATTAGACCGTACTGCTGTATGTTTTTACTGATCCATAATTTGGGGAGGCACTTTGGCAGGCCAAAACACAAATGAATAAGGCTCCGGTCGCACTCGTAAATTTAACGACATAAATATCAAAATTGGCATCATTTGAAGTGCAAACAGCACTTGTTACCAGAAGTATACGTCAGCAAGTTGCTTCCAAACATTGAAGAAACCGTCGTTTTGCTCCCGATGCTGAGTTATTATCGACTAAACTTCCTAGTGCGACCTGGCCCTAAGACTATACAGCATTATGACCCATCAAATATTTCCTCCCGCGCGTGATTGGTAGAATCGTGACACGTGACCGCATGAGCGGACGTTATCAGCGAATAACCCCCGTCTGGCGAACTAACGCTGTTTATTGACAATATCCGAACACAGTTCTATTTATTTAGTCACAAAAATCATTACAAGATGACTACTGAGGAGGACATCAATTTATTGGCCGTTATTTGCGCTGCGAGAGGAAATATTTGAATTATAATAAAGACAATAAACTATTTTTGGCTTCGGAAATATGAGCTTCGCTTTCGGGCAACTGTTCGCTTCTCGGAACAGATGTCCTGGGACAACTATTCGTGCATATTGCCTATTTATCTATTCACAGACTTTGCAGACCCTATTCTAAACACTGAAATTTAGGTATCAGTATAGGTACTGTAGAGTAGTTTTTTTACATTGCTACTTCTGTTCTGTTTTGTTTTTGTTTGTTTTTTTTCTTAACTTCAATTCTGGACATTTCTCCTAAAGTTCCAGAAGCGTGCACACGCTTCCTTTTTCCCGTTTTGCCAACAGCAAGCCTATTATTATATACTTTAAGGTGAAGTAGAGTGATTTCAATAAACCCATGAAACAGATACTAGACTATTAGAGACTATAAGAGACACGTACACACTCCAAATAGATGTCAGACTATACGGCAATGGACTATGTTTATTTGCCACCGAAAATTCTTCTCAAAAACCCCTACACAAAACTCACAGTAAACTAGACTCTTGCCCATCTAAAGTTTGGAAACAATGTGGGCAC
This sequence comes from Plumapathes pennacea, assembly GCA_964036295.1. Lineage (NCBI taxonomy): Eukaryota > Metazoa > Cnidaria > Anthozoa > Antipatharia > Myriopathidae > Plumapathes > Plumapathes pennacea. The sequence goes on along the minus strand of OZ038463.1, from coordinate 22,254,685 downwards.
TTGATTGGCGTGTTGAGCTGTGCCAGAGGAGCCCGAATTGTCATTTTCCGCTTAATTTGCAAAACTAATGAGCCTGCATTCACTACTGGCATTTGGTCGGTGAAAGGACAAGAAATTGAGTTGACGTCGACTCGCATGTTTTTAGTGACGTTCCGTAGATATGCCTTCAATATATATTTTTATTATATGGCTGGAGCTACTTCCGGTGAAATCGCGCGCTCTGATTGGTGTATTTGCCGGTCATTATTTTCCTGTAACGCCCGTGTGCTCGATTACGGACTCGTTACGGACCGGCAGATTGAATACATGAATCACGAGGTCGTGCAGTTCTTTGCTTTTAGTGAATATGTCGGCTACGTTTGGCTGAAGGCAAAGCGGTAAAACAAGGATATGTAAGAAAAAAATACCACTGCGGAAACTAATTTGCAAGCCGAGAAAACAGTTGGAGATGAAGATTTGTTGACTTGGTTTGTGGCATCACGAACGGCGGCTCAAGCACCGTATTCTGAGAATTGGTTCACACCTTGCACTACGTGCTAAACACACGTAATTATTGTTAATTAATATTCAAATTCAAAAGGTGTAAAAAGGGGGCGGTCTAATGCTTTTTATAGCGCAGTCTCTTGTATAACCTTGCTTGCTCGGTTGAAAAGAGGTCATCATTTTGACGATATCAAAGTTTATGTCGGAGTCGTGTTGCTGGATATAAATTGGCAATTATAGCACCAACCATTATTTCAAATAAAGGAAGCTTCAAAATTTACAATACGCTATGAACAGGTGCTAGTTGCTCTGCTCGCGGAAAACTTGACAAAGCAATAATCTTGGGATTAAGATTGATTGTGCCGAAGTTGTCCTGTCTAAACATAATTATTAGCAGGAGTCGAAGTAGAACCGAGCAGAATTTAAAAAAATATATTTAAAAAACCGAATGCTTCATATGTCATTGATAATTGGTAAAATTCCCACTGCTTTTTCCTTGTTTGCACTGCGTTCTGCACAACAATACTAATAGACCTTCTTGACAGCATGGCTTTGTTAATTTGAGTAAAGGAGGCGGTGCCGTGGCCTGGTGTCATAAAATAAAAATTTGCGTATTTGCTTAACAAAACCCGCCATTAAAGATAGTAAACATGCCAACTGTTTTATTGAATATCTAACCTCATATACATTTCGCTTACAGAAACTCTGTTGCCGTTAAATCATCAAATTTATTCACAAGAGCTGGAAATAGTTGATGTGGATAAGCGTAACGCCGTAAAAGTGGTCTGAGTTGACATATCGAGCGTTAGATCTTCGTCGGAGCAAGTGACTCAGTGATGGGTCACCTACCCTCCCCCACCCCTCCGAAGCTACTTTTGAACACTCCAGTTGACCGGGTGTTCAGTGTGATGTCAGAAAGCCAGGTGAATCCGCCCAAAAAATAAACAAGATAATTTCTCGGTCAAATAACGAGGGTTTTGTTGGCGTGAGGATTATTAGCACATTCGGCAGTTGTCATACCACCAAGACTAGAAGTATATCGAGTTGACACGGAGGATTAGCAAAAAAACAGTTATTCAGGAAATCGTTGCAGCCCATCAACAGAAGTTCTCCTTTCGCAGCCAAAAGAAATGAAAGCGGCAGTTGTGACTCTTCTCGTTCTCCGTAAGTTTTGAGACAATATATTTCACTTTAATTTCTATTAATTGCATGAAAATACTGTTTGCTATAAACTGCTGCGGCCATATTTGCCGGCCCGACTTTGAGTTGTCCTAACGTAAACTGATAAAACTGTAAAACCATTAAACGGTTGAAGTAGATAATGTGACTAGAAAGGTTTGCGAGCCTTTTCAAAAATATGATATATGTAAAGATCAATTTAACGCGTTCTGTCTCACCGCGCAAAGTGAAGAACGGAACTAAAACGTATGCGACGAATGAATTTTAACAAATTTATTGAATGCGGATATACTTTGTGCATGACCTTAACATATAACGAAGATGTTCGGAAGGGCCGATAAATAGAAATATTATGATAATAAGTAAAAGACACGGGCGCACTTTGTTTTAACACTGGAGCCCAAGGAATAACGGCGCAACATCTGTTCTCGCCTCTGCTGCCCGCAGTGTATATTTTGTAGATCAGGGAGAGTCACTTCAAAACCTCAAATTTATTGGTACAGTAATTTCGGGATGCAGATATTCCAACGCGATTATGATCTGATTGCCATTTTGTGTCCTGTTGTATTTTGATGATTTCGTAAATATATCGGTATCCTGTAGGAAAACTGTACAACGCAATAATTATATTTGACCGCAACGAAAGCAACGGTTGTTTTCTCGGCTTATAGTGCAAGGATAATTTGCTTTTGATAATTTAAACGCGAAGAACCTAAAACCGAGCGATCACAGAAAAGCAGCTAGAGAACTTCAAAATCCAACTTTAATTCAGATGTTTTTCTCAAGCCAAAATTCTAACGACTGGTTTTAGAAATACCATGATACAAATACGAGAGGAAGAAAAAGCGGTGGGATGCGATCAGAAGAATCCTGCAAGTTCGTCTTTTCATTTAATCTGTTGTGCGTTTAGTCACACACTGTGCAACCATTTTATCGGCAACACAGGGCAATTGTCAACGGTTTTGTGTCTACATTAAGTGGGCAGTTCGATTTCCAATGTCTGCCCCACAACTGGGATTACTTGTTACACCTCATTGATGTCTTGTCTCCTTGGGAGCCAAAATATTTGTTCTTGCTAAACATTCTGCTCCTCCCGTTAATCGTAAACCAAAACATTTTTAGCCTCTATCGTTTCCCCACCATATGTGTGCCGTGGTGTTATTCGCTTTCTGCAATAACCTGTTTGTCTTGTCTTAAAATTAGACTGACAATTCGGTAAGAAAACGTCCCAATCTAATATACTGCATATTTATGTTGGAGTGGGTCCGATGTTGATCCCGGTTTCCTTTCCATCAGGAGAAATGTTGGACATTTTTAGCCCGCACGCCGATGTCAGCGGTTATTCCCTTAGTTGTTCAATAAACCGCTAAATTGTGCGAGAAAGTTGGCCAGAAGAGTGTATTGAGCATTTTTAGTACATCACAAGCAGCGCTTATCAATTTTAGATTCGAAATACTTCCATTAATAATAGTATGGAAACGTTGGGAAACTGCCAGATTTGACTGCTCGGTACAAATAACGACCAAGAACAGTGTCAACAAATGTCAGCGTTTGTGATTCTGATTGTAATAGCTGGACAGTGCTGTCCAAAGCTAGAAATATGTTTTGTTAACATTGCACTAGATCTCCTGCAGCAAATAACTGTCATAGTCTGTAAAATGACCTTTGACCTCGGACATGACTGTCCTGCAAATCGGCAAAAACTCCACAAAAACCCTCCCCGTTCCTACCAGAACAGTCAGGCACCCTTACTTAAGACTGAGGAGGACTAGGAACTAACATAACAAAACATGGCGGCCAGAAAACATGGCAGATTGATCTCACGGTCGTGGTTTCTTCGCCTACGGGCCTTCCATAATGGCATCGAGTTAGAGGAAACATGGCAATATATTTTGGCTTAGAGAAGAAATTAAAGCTCAAAAGATGAAGGTCATTTTGGGCTCTACGGACTCTATAAAGCTTCGACTCGATATCGCGAGCTGGACAAACTGTACCCGACACAAGCAAGTCATCGGAAGACGGACTTGAAATGTAGCTTAATTGTGAAAATTACAAAGAAACAGTGTGCTCACAGAGCGTGAAATGAAGGTAAGTTTTACCGCTCGGAAGAAGAAAGAAGGACTCGAAATACTGTACCCAGCTACGGTTAAAACGATGTCTTTAAGTCATAACTACAGCTACCGAGCTGGACATTTTGCCGGTTTTTCGTCAGGAACGAGTAATTATGCATTTTGTGATCTCTCCCATACATTTTCCTTTATTGATCTGAGAGAGAGCCAACGGATTGTGTGCGTCAATGCGCATGCGGGGCGGCCATCTTGTCCGATATTTCTGCCAATGTCGCGTTAAATGATTATAATCTCGTTAGGCTCCGGAACGAGCGAACGAGCGAAACAAGGCTTTCAAGAGTTTTTGATCCAAGGTTCTCGCTTTCCATTCCCGATGCGTTTTCAGTCCCTGCAAGACTAGCACAAAAACTGCACGAACCGGAAAGAAACGTTACGAGGCCGGAATAATTTGTTCTGATGTCAGTGAGTCGCCGCACTGAACTGGCTGCCTTCACTCATGCAGAACCAAAACTTCCTTACATTGTGCGTTTTTTTGTGATAATTCTTCAGTTGCTTGCTAGAAACGGTGTTCAACACAAACTACGGCAGCGCGGCTCTGTTCATTAAAGCCCCGATCAAACGGGAGTGATAGTTGATGAGAGTTCGAACTTTCTTACCCGTTCATCGCCAGAAATTTCAGACATCCGGTTGCGCCATCTCGGAAGAGGCATCGGGTTTCACGCTGACAGCCGCTCAAGAAATAACAAAGAAATGTATGGGATCTGATAATAAATTGCGCTTTTCGCTTAACTCAAGCACGTTCGTAAAAATGTCTGGGCAACATTCGGAAGAGGGAAGCTTCCTAAACACAACAGTACAAAAAATATTTATCTCCGGTAAAATTCGATGTGTACTTTTTTGAATTTAAAATTTCGGCCGACGTAAGAAGGGATTGATAGCAGAATACGCTCAAAACCGGCTACTGTCACTTTTTAAGCTGCATTTAATACAAGAACCTTGGGTAAAACGCAAAATGTCTACCCCGTACCTGATTGTCGAAGGATTGAACATCTCCTGTGAAGCCTCAGTCAGTCCCCTGGAGCAAATTCGATGTGTACTTTTTGTGTTTGAATTTGCAGTTCACAGCCAGCCATGGCGAATACCTCCCGTGAAATACGCTGACTTCGGATGTTGATATTTTGGGCTGGGAAGCTCCAAATCGCATGAAAATTGCACCAAACGAAAGCTAATTTCAACTAGGTCGTTCAGCGGCACGTCTCCTAAACGTAGCAGTCTCTTTTTGAACCGGAGAAACCCATCTCTCCCCCACCCCACTGAGGCAAAATACGTAACAATGTTGAATGTGTGAATGGCGCATGCTCATACCGCACGCCGCTGGGAAAGACCGGAAGCAATCGTGGACGCAAAATGTCCGGAATTTCTGGCGATGTTGAACATGAACTATCGTGCGCTATCATGGATTAGTATATACCACAGAAGTGAATAGTGCTTTTTGCGCTGGCTAGTAAAATTGTGTGGTATATATACCAAAACAGTTATTCACATCCATTTCGGAAAATAATTGTTAACTATCGTCAAATATTTTTTGCTTTGAACAAGTTCAAATTTTCCGTGAAAGCCAATGAGAGTTTTTCTCGTTTGATCACACTTTTCTATGATAGTCAATGATAGTATAATAAAATAAGTGATAGTTGCGATCCATTAACTATCATCAGCTATAATTCACTGATAGTGTAGCACCGCTATTCACCTCTTCTTCGGAGAATAATTGTTATAGTGTATACCACACAAGTTTAATAACCAGCTCTCAAAATATACAAATAATGGGCAAAAATCGGGTTCGCGCGCGAGACTGTTTCACGGGAAGCCGGCGGAAGATGAATAATATTTGCTACTCCGAGATTGACGAGCCAATCACCACTTGTATGGTATATACTAATAGTTTGATTGGGCTTAAATGGTGTGTTCATCTAGGGACATGTGCGAGTTTTCCGTGTGCGTCTTGGTAACGAAATTCTATAAAAAAAACGAAAACTTCCACCTGTTCAGATGATAAGGGCTTCTCTTTCGAAAATATTGTGTACGGGAAGCTGTCTTACCGACAACCGCACGCAGTTGGGCCCGCTAAAGTTCAAAAATGACTCTGCTGATCCTAAATTAGGTCTAAATATCCTATGTTCAAGCCTGGATAATGAAAGCTGTTTCTCTCAAACAAAATTTACTAAGGAAATTTAAGATGACACAAGATCTTAGTTGATTTTTGACCAAAACTCTTTGTTTGTTTGTCTTTTTTTTTTTCACCAAGAGAATCAGAAAATGAGTTTAGCTAATAGTGCGGTGAATTAGCTTAATCGGGCTTTGAAAAACTTTGAACTACCCAGTCCAGTTCTCCACAACAATTTTTTAACTTCTAAGTGCATGTAAAGTAACAGAAGTACTGTGAAAATGGCCGCTTGTCGACGAGAAACCGTTTTGCACTGTCTAAATTAAAACTACGGCAACGTGGTTCTGGTCATTAATTGTATGTTGAGCTCATCTAGAGACCATACGAGTTTTCGTGTACGTCTTCCTGAGGAAATGCTAATAGCAAAGCAAAAACGTCCACCTCTTCAGATGATAACGGCTTTTACGAAAATAATTTGTGCGGGAAGCCGGCTTACGAACAACCGCACGCAGTCTGCTCGCAGTCCAAGTTCAAAACATAACTATTTAATCCTGATTGAGGTCTAAACATCTTATGTACAAGCCTGGATAAATAAAAGCTGTTTATCTCGAAAAAAAGTAACTTTAAAAATTTGAGCTAAAACAAGATCTTCAGTTGATTTATACCAAAAGTTTTGTTTTGTCTTTTTATTTTTTCACCAGTAAATTCGGAAAATGAGTTTAGTTAATCGTGCAGTGGATTAGCTTATAATCGAGCTTTAAACAACCAAACCCAGGTCTACATGATAATTCTTTTAAATTTTTAATGAACGGAAGCAAACATAATTACTGGGAAAATGGCCGCTTGTCGACGAGAAACTATTTTGCACTCTCAAAAGTATCGCAAAATTAAAATGTCCTTCAGTCGGTTTCTACAAAGAAGTGATTTACCGGGTGATTTATATGATGCGATGTCACAAACAACCGCGCGCTTATAAACTTACGTTAAATTCAAATCCAATCGAAACTCAATTGAGTTTATTCTACTGAAGTGAAGTTAATTCAACTTTGATCATTAACGACTCAATAAACATAAAAACAGCATTTTTCCTGATAATTCTTGAGCGTTTAATGATTATTGACTGAATTCACTGGCAGAAGCTTGAATCCGTCCTTGAGTGGCATATTTTAAACTTTAGTTTGTTTACATTTAGCTTTCTCTTCAGTCGCAATCAGTCTCTTAACTTAAGGAAGAACTTAACAATAATAGTAAGTTGTAGGTAACTGTCCCAATGCAAGTTCAAGTCAAATGTCTTCGCTTTGGAAAATTTCTGCTGAAAATATTTACTAAGTGAGAATGTGCGTTTATTTCAGATATCTTTTGGGCAGTGAAAGCAGTGAATTGTAAGTACAGATTTGCACGTATGGTGAAAAAGGCAATTGAAAAGACAAAGTTACAAACACTGAGTAGAAGGTCGTGTAACTAGGCAACAGGTCAGTTATAGAACACCAGAGGATATGTATTAAATGTGGAGTAGTTCAAGTGCAATAAGGTGGGCTGAATACAAAGAAAGTTTCAAGGTTTTTTTTTTTTTTGCTCTGGGTTCCTTGATATTATAAGAGGCGATGTAAACACATACATGGAGTTTTATACTTTGGAAACAAGCAAGACTGGCGTTGCCAGTGAGCTCGTTGGATGGGGTCGAGGCTGGAAGAAACTAAAAATAAAAGTAGGGACAAGGGCAAGACTACCAAAAGAGACTTTCAGTTTCTCACCAGAAAAATATTATACAGTATAGAAAACTTGACTTTTGACACCTTGCTCAAATGAAACCTATTATTACAAATTGTCATACAACACTCATACACTTGCCTCTTAAGAGCCAATTCTGTAAATATCGACTATAGGTATGCAAGATAGAAATATCCGATGTTCTCAAACTTTGTCATATTAAAGGCCTTCAGTAACTATTATCAAAAATATAGATCCGAGGTTGTTTGGACTTTTTAATACTTTTTTGGTGAACTTTTCGTGTTTGCGCGCGGAATTATGCAATCCAACGCAAAAATACCGAGTTTTTCGGAAGCTCCCTCGCAATGGTAAAGACCGTTCTACAGAAAATTAAGTCCTACAATGTACGCTAATTCTATCCTATGTTAACTAGTGCTGTCAGATTGCAATATCATTGAAGCCTGAATTTTTGGCAGATTTTTAAAATTTATGACCGTAACAGCGGTGTTTGACTTTGAAATATAGGTCAAGTTCAACGCCAAAAATCGCACTCTGGTACATCGCTTTGACAACTGAGACTCTACCCCAGGGAAGGACCGTCCCTTGAACTAAACATATAGCAAATAAAAAATTGGGGTAAATTAAATGCTGGATTTCTGGAACGGTTTTATGTAAGGTTACTTGACCAAAACAACACACCTTTTGATCTTTGACTTTATCGGAAATTAGCGGTCGGACGTTCCTATATGTTCATAATTTTCGATTGAAACCACGACGAAATGACTTATATGGATTTTTCAGATCCCAGAAACTACAAATTCGCGTTTGTGCGGATCTAGCAGACGTTTATTTGGAAACTTGCCCAAATTTACATTTTGTGAGCGACACTAAATCATCACAACATGGCCACTTCTGTACGATTAAACACACAATCGTAAAAATAGTCGATCAAAAAACAAAAAACCGGATGCTACCTGGTACATCTTACCGTAAAAGGCTATTTCCGGCCAGTAAATGCACTGCTGTTGCCGCAGAAGGCGCAGCCATGTCGATTACGTCCCGGCCGCGGCGTTTAGCGGTTGCAAAGTTAATCATACAAGAAGAACTTGCTGCACAACTCTCACATTCATGCTTTAAAGATCGACCGATCATAATGTGAATGCTTTCTGCAACAAACTTATGAACCTCAAAACTTGTTATGTAATGTGGTTGTCAATCACAAAGCCGCCCCGGATGTGATGTCGTGGAAATGACGAGATGGCTGGCGACTCACTGCAAGTAATAAATGTATTTCAAAAGAAGTGGTTTTTCTTCTCCACTATTACTGACAAGTTTTCGGTCAATGTACGTTTGCGTACGTGTGCAGATGGCTAGCTGGTATCCGGCCGTCGCCATGCTACTGTTGGTTCGGTTTTTATAGCCGATTAAACAATGCACAGGTGTTGTTGCCCCACCTCAAGGCTGCGCCCACCTCACAGTGCTATATATTTCGCAGCGGACAGCTTTCAAACAAAGCGCAAAGATAATCGTTATCATAACTATTGTCCCGAAGAAATTACTCCAGGTTTCCCGTTTCGGAATATAGTTCCTCTCAATAGAACATGGCTTCGTGTAGCTATGCAAAACTTGCCGGAGGAATCTGTGGTCCAAGTGTTGACGACCCAGCCAATGTACACGTTGTTCCACTGAACAGTTGCAAGAGAAATATCCAAGCACAGCTGAGATCGTACAGAGTTCGCGACTCGGTCTAGGACTCTGAGGCGAAACTTCTATTGCCACGAGCAGGTATGTTAATGCTGCTATTGCGTTGGCCTCTTAGACTGTTTGCCGTTTAGTGTATGACAAAAACAAGACGAGCTTTTTTTTTATTATTGCTTGTGGCTACACAAGCTTTAAAATGGGGACTGTTTTTTTCTTTTTTCTGGGTCGAGAATCAGCACACGGTGATTGGTTTGCGTTATCACGTGATTTGCGATGACGTTATGAAATTGGCTTTCCTCGCGAGCAATTTGAGATGTCAGCGATTGAAGCAAGAGACTGAAATTGAATTGTGTTAAAGTCAGCCTGTATCCCATCCAAACTGAACATCGGTTGGCTCTGTGGATGCACGGAAGCCATACTTTTAGAACGATTTTGGCTTGCATTGTTTTTAAGAGTCGGAAAGTTTGAAAATATAGCCGTACACAAATGCTTGATGTGTTACCAGCGGGACCCCCGTAAAGTACAAAGGGTTGTGTTTTAGCAAATGCTCGATTATAGATACCGCTTCAACCAATGTATCTGTGTTCTGAGCAATATTTGTGTGAAAGAACATCGAATAAGTAGAAGACGTGTCGAAACTTGATAAAACTTGAACTTTTCTCTGTGGGCAGAGCGTCTCCCTTTGTCGAAAACTCGGGGGCTTTGTGTAACGCGCGGCGTATACGAACAGTCGGCGTTTAACTTTGTTTTGCGTAAAGTAAAGGTTCTTTGTTTATTGTCTGAGGATACTAAATTACTAATAGGTTTGAGGCAAATATCACGCGAGATTAAGATACAAGATCTGTCAATGAAATGTCACGAGGATAATATCATAGAACGGGGAATCCCGAATCATCAGCTACTTAGCTTTCACTCACGCCGCTTTAACAAAAACAGGGAAGACCGGCAGGCGATTACATCGAGAATATTTGTCACTGAATACCTTGAAGTCGTCAAAAGCTCAAGGTTGATGTCCGACTATCCAAGCCCAATGTTCGCTCCACAAGCGTGATGCACGCCTTTGAACTTGTCACGGTGTTCAAACGTCTGCAGCTTTCGATAGAGATTAATTTCATATCGACCCAGAATTTTGCATTAAAGCTTAAATTAAGTGTATCAGACTTGTACATGTAGGATGCGTAACTTCTGAGATGGCTTTTTCATACGAAGTATCATGTTTTAATGTGCTGCAGAGATAAGTCTAAAAAGCTGTCAATTACACCTACTTGAACACGATGCACACGCTGGGAAGATTAGCAAAGACGAGATGAGACTAAAAAGCTGTTATTACAGCTACTTGTACATGATACATATACATACATACATACATACATACATACATACATACATACATACAAACTTTATTTCATTTCGGATTTCCTAGAGTAGCATACATGATGCTAGTATCTCCGAAAACTTAGATAAAAACACATAACAAAAATAAACTAAAAGAATATGGGTAATGATAACAAACTATTAAACAAAAAACTATCATGAAATTGTTTTTTCTATACAAAAAGCGTAACACCTCTTGCGTGGGTTTTAAAACTCCGTAAAGATACAGCGGCTCTAGCATTGTCAGTGATGCTATTCCAAGCTTTAGCGGCAGTGTATTTGACTGATTTAAGTCCAAAAGAAGTGGTTCTTACTCTTGGCAATTCCAGTTTTCTAAGACCTCTTAAGTTGTGTACATTGGGTCTTAGAGTGAACATGGAGGCAAGATAGTCAGGTGCCATCTTGGCCAAGCATTTGTAGACTATGACCAGCATATCTTGTATTCGTCTAGTCGTAAGGGTAACCATTTTGAGCCTGGAGAGTAACTCGTTATACGTGCTTGTAGAGTCGTTTAAAACAACTCGAAGCACTTGCTTGTTGAGCAGCTCCAACTTGTCGGCGTTTCGGGCTCCACAAAAATTCCAAACGCTGCTACAGTACTGGAAAAGCGGTAATATAAAAGCCTTGTACAATCGTACCTTGATCTTACATGAAATTAAGTTTCTAAAGCGCTTTATAACCTGAAATTGCTTATTAGCCTGTTTACAAATGTTTGCGATTTGCTTATCAAAACTTAGTTTGCAGTCAAGATTGCATCCAAGTAAATCAATATCATAGTATCTTTCAATGTATATCCCGTCTACTACAAAAGGAAAGTCATGGCCTGTTGATCCAAGAGCAAGTGCCTGAAATTTGTCTGGATTGGCCATAAGGCCATTATTGCTGAACCAATTCGTAGCCACTGATAATTCATTATTTAACCTATTGTAAAGAGCTACGGGATCAGTGCCTGAGCTGTAGAGCTGTTGATCATCAGCATAAGCATTTAATTTAACTTTAGTAATAAAGTAAAAAAGATCATTTAAAAATATATTAAAAAATAAGGGCCCAAGTACACTGCCTTGTGGAACTCCTCTAGTATTATGCTCCCACGATGATAGTGCATCGCCGACTTTTATCCTCTGCTGTCTTCCTTGGAGGTAGTCCTTCATTAGTAAACATCCTTGACAGTCTAGACCATATGCTCGTAGCTTAGCAACAAACAATGAGTGTGGTAGGCTGTCAAAAGCCTTTGACAGATCCATCGCCACCATAGCTACCAGCTCCCCACGATCAAGGGACTCTTTCCAGTCCTCGACAAGTCGAAGCAAGGCGGTTTGACAACTGTAGTCTTTCCTGTACGCCGACAGAAAGTCTGACAGAAGCTGCTTGAAGTGGACCAAAAGCTGCGATGCCAGAAGCCTTTCGTATACGTTGTTCAGTGCTGGTAATACTGATACTGGTCTGTAGGAATTCTTGCACATGTCGTCGCCTTGGCTTTTGAGCAGAGGATTGATTTGTCCCTTCTTCCAGACAGACGGGTATTTACATTGAAATAAGGAGTGGTTAATTAGATTAGTCAGAGGTGCGGCAATAACAGTAGCAGACTCACGTAGCAGCCTTGGATGAATGTTATCGTGACCGGGAGATTTCTTTGTTTTCACCTCATTTAGTAGCTGCTCGACACATGCGACACTTGTGGGCTGAAAGCCAAACCTGGATGCTTCATTCTCGTTTGTGTTCTGCAGTATGGCTTTGATGCTTGGATGATTTTCAAAATTCTCCCCATGAACATCGCTGGATGGAACTTTGATATGATTCGCAATGTTTATAAAATAATCATTAAAGATGTTCGCGATTTCCATTTTTTTCTCTTATGATTTGCTCATTTTCCTTTAGAGTAATATCATTAGACTTGAAGGACTTTTTTGAGTGCAGAAATGGCCGGTAGGTGTTCCAAAACTGACGAGGATCCTGACCAGTTTCTTCAGATCTTTTGATAAAGTGGCCTTTGATTGCTTTGCGTCTAAGCAAGGTACAAACGTTCCTCTGGGTTTTATACACAGCATAGTTGGAATCTGATCTGTCACGCGTAAAGAGTCTCCAGAGATGATTTCGGTGCCTAATTGCCTTTCGCCATTGGTCAGTCATATAAGGCGCTTGATTGCCACGAACATGCACATGCTTCATAGGTGCATGATCGTCTAGCACTTCACAATATAGTGATTGGAATGCAAATAACTTATCGTCAACATCATCGAAAGCATTCATCACAGTGAGAAATGGAATGTTTTCCAAGTCAGCTAGAAAGTGTTCAGTTTGGAAGCGCTTGTAGCTCCGAAAATAAATCTTTTGCGATCGCAATCTCGGCACTTTGGCTTTCAGGATGGTGAAGATTAGTGCATGATCACTAATGTGCGGATCAATAACTCCCGCCCTGAAGACTCTGGCCTTCCTGTTTGTTAAGATTACATCCAGCAAAGTCTCCGATGTTGCCGTAATTCGAGTCGCAGAGTCAATAACATTCGACAGACCAAACACATCCATGATGTCCAATAAATTCCTCCCATCCTTTGGTGGCTTGTCTGGACTCAATAAGTCACAATTTAGGTCGCCCAAAACGAAGACACTGTTGGAGTTTCCCGTCGCCACTTCTAGAGTATCTGTTAATTGTTTCCTCCATGTTGTTTTTGCAAGCGCTGGAAGTCTGTAGAGGCCTATGAAAGTCGTCCATGATTTTGCGATTTTGAGCTTCACCGCTAGACATTCAATGCCAGATGCTCTAGTTTTCGTAGCCTTTGATATGCTAAATCATTGCGAAGGTACATGATGATTCCGCCACCATGAATATTTCTATCCTTACGTAGCAAGCGAAAGCCATCAATCTCAAATTGACCATTAGGGAAACTACTGTCAAGCTTTGTTTCTGTGATAACGAAAAGATCAAAGTAGCTAGATTCCAGCCATTGATGTATTTCCCCAAACTTAAGGCCAGCAATGCTGTTTGCATTTATGTGACCCATTTTGAAATTCTTTGCACAGTTTAAGGCCAGATCATGATAACCAGGCAGGGCAGCGATGTGGTTATCGATGAGCGAGTGAGTCGAGTTGAGACTGGAGTCAATGTTGCTGACATCCGCGAAGGGCAATTGCTAAAGTTGAAACAGGCATGTTGGACATGTCCAGCAGAAATCGTCGCATGATTGTAGCCGCAGATATTCTTTAGGGGAGATATCTCCACACTTGATATGAGCCCAGAGGCCGCAACAATCACAACTAATAGCTCTATGTCTTCTTGCCACGATCTTGTCGCAAACTGAGCACTTTCTGGTAGAAGCGGGTCCAGGGTTTGGAGAAATGTCGCCACATAAACATAGATATTCATAGTTGTAACTTGCCTCTGTGTTCGCGTCGTACTTTATCAGAGATTTAGCAAAGCCCCGCCGACGTGATCGACGCACATGGTGCGAACCTGTTTCAACATGGCGGACTTCACTATTAAGCGAAGGCCATCTTTGGACGAGAACACCACATCTTTTTACCTCATGGTCGCCCAAATTTTTAACTTGGTCATAAAACTCAGTAATCAGCACTCCATTTAGCAGATAGCACCCAACCGAGATATAAAAGAGACAAATAAGAAGATTTGATGCCGGAGCCTGTGAATACACGTCCGCTCGGCGTGACATGACGTCATCTATGCAAACATTCCAACATCTGCTGCAGAGATAGGCATAAACAAGCAATATTAAAGAGAGTGGCACTGAGAAAAGCTTTTTGTTGTTGCTGTTAGGGTCTTCGTTTTCCGGGGTTATAGGTCTTCGTTTTCAGGGTCTTCGTTTTCGTTACAACCCGGCAGTGTCAAGACGAGAACTCCAATGGAGATGACGAAGCAACTTCAACACTGGGCAGTCGGTTGATAGGTGTTCCAGTCACCAGTTTTATGGGATGTTGGCACTACAGATAGCCAAAAATGATACCGGGCATCATCTTCTAAAAGCATTCCAACATGAGATAAGGCTGATTACGCTGTCTTACAGCTACTTAAGATGTCGGGTATTCCCCAGTCAATCCCATTACAAAATGGCAACACAGTTCCTCCACAAAACATGTCAGCTTGAAAACTTACCCAACAAGGTTGCCAGGTTATATAGCAAGCGTCACACCAGTACTGTCACGTGCATCGGAAAGCAAGTTAAAAATGCTCCCGGCAAAAAACGATGATCACTCAAGGCAAAAGCAAATCACTCATTGAAAATATTATTCCGTATGAAACATTACCCGGCATGAGTCGGGAGCTATGGACGTTTGAATACCGTTACAACAAAGCCGTGTGACACGCTCGTGGCCGAACAAAACGGTGCTTGTGTCTGAATTATAAAGTTTTCCTTCACGAAACATTTTAAAATTGGCACTGCGAAAGATGTGAAGTAACATAACATCAAGCTGAGACGCAGATCAGCTTCATTTCATGTTTCGAGTTATTGGCCGCCAGTTGGTGGACAACCTTAGTGCAGCTGCTTACAAACTCTTTATTAAATCTCCAAAAAGAAAAATTGCCGCTGCTTTGCCAAAATGAAGCATAGACAATCCAAAATTGGCATCTTGATTAATTCAGGCATGCTCTTTTCAGTTCTGGCATTTGCGTGACCCATGAAAAACGAAGAATAATTCCTACGGGGCCTTCGATAATTGTTTTCTCTCAATTATTATAAAACACTTTTTCGTGAATTTATGATTGACCCAAATTAGAAGAAAAGAGGGCAAGAAAAATAAAGGGAGCTCTTGGATCCGCCATGTGCAAAAACTGCGACTCGGCTATAATATCTTTGCATATAAACGCTCGACAAAATTTCCTCTCCCGGGACCCCGCGTGTCTCTATTCATTGTACTAATGACGCCACAAGCGCACTGGCCACGGGCCTGTCTTGTTGACTGACATATAATTCGAAAGTGCCAAGGGACAAACCCTAAACTGAGCAACTGAAGATTTCCCTTTTGGCAGTTACCTTAAAATATATTGCATCCGAAAGAAGTTAAAACAGCAGCATATCTATTTTGAAGGTGTTTTTGATACTGACAAGTCTTACCTTGGACTCACAATTTGCCCAAGACATCGGGATGTGTTCGGAATAAGATAGCGCTCAAACAAAAGAACCTCCTCCACCCCCAGTCAATGGTCGTTGCACCAGTCGGCCGTCAAAGGAGAACGTGGCATCACTTTATCGCAGTGCAAGCGGATATTTGAGTGCACCGGAGTTATGCTTCCTGTTGCCTCACGTAAGTTCTCTTGCTTTTAAAGTGCAATAACTTTTTGCATCACAATACGTACTGTATACTCAATTCTGTTTATCGCCTGGTGTATTCTTGCTTGAGTCACCAAATTGAGATTAATTTAATAATTTACGTATAGCTTCCACCATTTTAAATTATAATTCGATACTTTTTCCCTCCTTTTCGACTGGCCTACAAATAAGTATCTGCTCATGCGCGTTACTGTTTTCGGCGTGTCAACTGCAAATAATATTCTGCAGGCATGCGCATCTTAAAGGCATCTTAAAATAGCGTGATTTGCCAATGCCTCACAGATCAGTTATTTGTCTCTGCCTCCGGCTTAATGGTAGTATAAGTAGTAATAACAATAAGAGCAACAATTAATAATTATGAAGTTAGCCGCGAGTATATAAAAAAGACCAACAATAATACACTAGACTTAGAAATGTATATTGTCGTCAGAAATATGCAGGCGGTGTAGACAAAAGTTGACAAAATCCAAAACGCTGGACGCGCAAGAAGTAGCAGTTATCGAGCCGAGGGAGAAGAATCCGGTGGAGAGGTTAAAGAAGAGACGCCGGCAGAAAGCACTTCGGTGAGTAGAAAATATGCCTCTCCATCATACGTCTCAGTTGACCAAAGTAGAACACGGCTAATACGACCACCAACAAGTGCTAAAAATCCGGTTTTGTATTACGGGGTTCATTGGTTTTCGGATTAAAGGGTTCTTCCTATAACAAGGTGCATGACTGGCCAACAAAGTGACTAACTTTGTCGGAAAAAATAGAATATCCTTTCGAAGTTTAAAATATAGGTAACAGCTTATAATATTTTTTGTAGGCTGAGCCACGAACAATAGAACCTGTAGAAAAATCTACCAACGTCACTCAAGTCTCGAAAGCACTTGTCATTTGGAAATTGAAAACTGATGCCCGAGAAAGAGACGTGGCAAAGAAAAAGTACCATGATCTCTTGAAAGAGGGCACCAGCTCATCAAGAATGATTGGAGTGGGAGAGACCAGCAGTGCTGCCAGAACAAACTTGCCTGAGGGCTGGGCTTTAAAGTCAACAAAGAGGTCTGCGCGTTTCAGCGAAGCACAGAAGACCTATCTGCAAGATACATTTGCCATAGGACGTCGGGATACAAGCAAGACCCTGAAACGGTTTCGAGGGATATGCGTAGTGCAAAGAAGCAAGATAGATCCAGGCTGTTTTCCACTGACGAGTTCCTGACAACTCAACAAATCCAGTCATATTTTTCAAGGATGACGTCCAAGCTACGCCATGCAGATGGACGCCAAAGCTGTGCAAGAGGAACAACAACACGAAGAGATGCGACAAAAGATCCTGAGCGAGGTCCAGTTAAAACATCCTGGCTATTACGTATGACAAATGTATTTTCTCGCCGACTGCGGAATGTTCATATTTTCCACGTTTCTCGCCTTTCGCACGTGCTCATGCGCCATGATGTGTTTACTGGAATTCATGGCACGTGCAGTTTCATACTATATATACAGGCCGCATGGTTTTCGCCATTCATCCAGGTATCGCTTCAGCAAGAGCAACTGGCGGTTCATTTAATTTCAAGGCTTATCCGCCATCACGGCAATTCCAAATAAAAACCTCGAATATAATGTTAACCGTATTATTTGCTTCCAAGGCCGTCGACAACCTCGTCCAGAAGATATCTGTTTCTCCTGTGGCTACACAGGACACTGGAGCAAGACGTGCCGAGTCCCTGCATGCAAACACAAGCCAAAGACTGATCAGCACAAACCAGGACAACCCGAACAGTATACGTGGTCACGCGCAGGCTCCGGCAACACGCAATTTTGAAGAACTATGTGATAACCTGCTTGAAACTTCATATGAGGACATTGTCCAGGTAGTAGAAACAGTTAGTACCACCAATGTTAAGGGGAGGCTTAAAAGTCACATACAGTTCTGGGTTAATATTCAAGCCCCCAAATTCATTTTAGATGTTATTTCGGAAGGTTACAAACTTCCCCTCGTCCACACGCCACCTCCGTCATTTAGCAAGAATAATCTATCCGCCATTAACAATAGCGAATTTATTGTGTTGCAACAATCGAAGAACTTATGGCTTCTGGTAGAGTTATAGAGCAATCTAAGAATAGTTTACAAGTTATTAATCCATTGTCAGTTTCCACTCAATCTTGCGCCAAGAAAAGATTAATATTAGACTTGAGATACGTTAATCAGTTTATTTACAAGAAGAAGGTTAAATTCGAGGATTAAAGAAAGGCCTTAGAGTACTTCTGTTTGGAAGGATATGCTTTCAAATTTGATCTAAAGAGCGGTTATCATCACATCGATATATTTCCACCACACCAGACATTCCTGGGTTTCTCATGGACTTTCCCGGACGGCACTACCAGATATTTCGCGTACACTGTTCTCCCTTTTGGACTCTCCTCTACACCATATATTTTCACTAAAGTACTTAGACCTTTAGTTAAATACTGGAAATCTAAAAGTTTTTATTGCATCGTTTATCTCGACGACGGCTTCGCTTTAGACATACACTCGAGAAAGCACGTTAGCTTCTCACCACACGTACGGAGATTTATTGGCCGCAGGTTTTGTTCTAAACGAGGAAAAGAGTGTGTGGGTTCCAGTTCTATCAATAATATGGTTAGGGATCGTTTGGGATTTCCAGAAAGGAATTATTTCCATCACAGATCAGAGGATTGGAAAAATCGAGAAGAAATTGGCAGACACCTTGAGACGGCCGTTTTTGACTACCAGAGACTTAGCCTCTGTTACAGGCGCTATTACTTCGCTCAGTACCGTATTTGGTAATTTAACCAGGATCATGACTAGGCACTGTCAGATTACCATTGCCGCAGCTTCTAGCTGGTACAGTTCGAATTGGATTTATACTGCATCTCAGAATTAGAGTTCTGGTTATCTCACGTCAGGAAGTTTAATGTCAAAGATTGTCTTAAACAAGTAGCTCACAGTCAAATCGTGTATTCCGACGCGAGCAGTCTAGCTTGTGGGGCTCTTATTATGCAAGATGATATGCCTATATGTCACCGATTTACAGAACAAGAGAAAACGTTCAGTTCTACAAGCAGGGAACTCGTATCTATTTACTATAACATTAACGCTTTCGGTCAAATAGTACACCGATAATCAGTCCACGGCTAAAATTGTTGAAGTCGGTAGCATGAAAATGCCGTTGCACAGACTCGCTATTCAACTTTTGACTTTTGCGTCGAGAATAACATTCAGTTAACCATCGAGTGGATTCCTAGATCTATGAATCAAAAGGCCGACATGATAAGTAAACTCGTTGATACGGATGATTGGCAGATTGATTCCGACTTCTTTAAAGTCATAGATACTTTATGGGGACCTCATACAATCGATTGCTTCGCTACCTATTACAACAACAAGGTAGAAAAATTTTTCTCCAGGTTTTGGAACCCTGGCACTTTTGGAGTGGATGTGTTTTTTCAACCATGGAAGAATGAAAACTGCCTTCTGGTTCCACTTGTTGATCTCATTTCAAAAACCCTTAAATATATGGAGAAAGAGCTCGCAGTCGGAACATTGATTGTGCCTGATTGGCCCTCGTCCGTGTTTTGGCCACTATTGTGGGGACGTTACAAAAACGTTATAATCGATTACAAACGTTATGAAGGTAAAAAGGTTGTTATACACGGAAGAAACGTTAACTCGATCTTTGGTTCCCCTGGCTGGGAGGGGCATATTTACGCCATTCGACTCGACTTCAATAAGCTGAGACCACGCGTTACAGTGACGAAGCTATTCTGAGAAGAGGCCATTGCGCTCACGAGCTGGCCAAAATAGGTTAAGCGCTTCGGGCGCGGTTTTGAAAGTTGATATGGGGCTCACCGAGAGCTAGTTCAATCATCTATTTAATGTTCGGGATCGCATTAGAGGATTCATTTTGGTTTGTTTAACTGGGAGAGGCATATTTACACTAATTGACTTGACTTCATTAGCAGACAATGCGTTGAGCGCTCTGAGAGAAGAGTTTGTTGCACTCACAGAGGGCTGGCTTGAACAAGTTGATCGAGTCAGGCGCGGTTTTCGAAGGTTGATACGGGACTCACCGAGAGTCAATTCAACCATCTGCTTAATGCTCAGGAACGTATCAGAGGATTCACGTAAAGCGTAATCCAGTTTCTTGATGATGATGATGTGTTTTCGTGTGCAGGTCCTTCTGAGTGCAAACTGTTGGGGAAACCTTTCGCCCCTGGACACACGGAGGCTTATCCAAGATTGCTTTAAGTCGAGAGCCACCTCAACCGTATCAAGATACATACGCGAGGTCAGACGGTTCCTAAATTTTCAGAAAAGTAAAGCTAGCTCAGTTTTCTTACCGGCGGAAGTCACAAATTTAGCTTTATTTTTGTCTAGTCTTTTGCATAATAATACTAAGTCTGCTGCACAGTTTGCGTATGCCGCTTTAAAATGGGTTCATGGAATTCTTCCTATTAAGAGGAATCCGCTAGATTCAGCGATATGTAAAAACTTAATCGAGGCAGAGAAGAAGTTGCCACATAATCCCATTGTTAAGAAAGAACCAGTTAATTTAGAACTTCTTAAAGTGCACATAAGCCTTCAGAGGATACATTTTTATACGAAACTAGACTGGCCTTGCCAGTGAGCTCGTGGTGTGAGTTGGGTCGAGACCAGAATGTAAAATGGAAAGTAGGGGACAAGAGCGGAACTCCCAAGAGAGACTTCCAGTTTCTCACCATAAAAATATCACACAGTATAGAGAACTTGGCTTTTGACACCTTGCTCTTTTGACACCTTGATTAAACTAAAAATTATTATTACAACACTCATACACTTACTTCTTAAAGGAGAGCGACCCTGAATTTTGAGAATGCGTGACATATCTTTTTATGCACAATCGATTATGACAGTTTGACCTTGACTCTTATTTCTAATCAGAGGCCACGATTAATCCAGCCGTCGCTTCACTACTTATGTGTTTTCTTTTATTAACTCAATACGTTTCTTCTATCAGGCTTTCGAGTATTCGTGCTCTGTAACAAATATAAAATTGAAAGCAAGGAATGTAACACGACAATTGTTTTACATTATTATTGCGGTTTTGTTCACAGTGTGTTCAGTCCATTTGTGACTGCAAACTCAATCCTCAGAATTATTTCGGTGTATTTTTCATTTCTGGTATTCAATGACCATTGCGAAACAAATGCTACATGATCGAATGAAAGAAACACTTCAACAGGCAATGTACGATACGCAGAAGAATTTTATGAGGCAACAGATGTCATGTACAGAGTAAAGCATAAAGCGTCATTCTTTTACGGCTGAAGCTCACCGTAGCTTTGGTTCCTGTTTTCGCCCTGTTATCTTCCCAGAAGTATTTCGTGTCGCCACAGAAAGTTTCGTCGGGACTAAATATTTATCGGCGACAGAGATATTTGCAATCCCCCAGCGGTATCCATCAAATATTTGTTTACGGCTATTCTCAAAGCTTCCGCGGTGAACGCGAGCCAAAATCGTTCCCGAAAATCCAGTTTATCCGTGCATATTCCACAGAGCCAAATGGTGTTGAGTTTGGATGGGATGCAGTTAACTTTTACACACAAGTAACGAGCAATTTACTGGCCACATCTCGAGTTGTTTAGCAAAGTCAATTATGTCATCGCTTAGCACGTGATAATATGAACCAATCACCGTGTGCTGATTCTCGACCCACAAAAAGAAAAAAAAAATCCGTTTTTAAGCTCGCTTGGGCCCCAGGCCTCCGCGAGCAATTAGGAAGTAATCTAAGCAACTTATGCCCAAAACAAAGGCCCTTCCGAAGCGTTCTTATATTTTTTTTTCGCCCGGTAAACATGCGAAAAAGCGCCATTTTGACTTCCGGTTTAGATTTTGTCCGCGTAAGATGATCGATCAAGGGCCTGGGCTGTGACGTCAGAGGAGTGGCGTCTCGACTCGTCCGAACAGAGTTTTCACCGGTTTTATTCCGAAATGCCTTATAGATGTGCTGTTGGAGGCTACTCCAGGGAGCCAGATCATAAGCAAGGATTCGCATTTTATATGATTCAGCTTCCGAATGACCAAAGAGGTGAAGCGAGGAAGCGAAAGAGAAAATGGTCCAGTTTGTCAAGGCCAAACGTGTGAAATGGGAGCTGACGATCAATCCCGGATCTGCATGGAATTGACAATAAACGAATACTGATAAAGGACAATCTCGGTATTGTAGTACAAAGTTGATAAGAAGGAGAAAGACTGACCGGGTAATTGTCGGGTCCCACAATTTGTCGACGGGTAGTAAGTAATTATATCTAATCCAAAATATATTCAGATGTGGGAAGTTTGATACCTTTCCTATCGTAGGTATCGAATATCAAATGAGCAAACTATCGCGTTCGCCGGAGGTTTATGGTCGATGAGGTCACACTGCGACACACTGCAAATTATGTTTGAAACCGAGCGAAAGATGGGTTTTCGGCTAGATTTTTCTAGGGCTATAGATGGGTTTTCGGCTAGATTTTCCTAGGGCTATAGTTGACCGTGTGCCGGATTTGCGGCACCTATTTACTCAAACAACTTGGTTTCCACATCGCCGAAGTTAGACGGCGGCTGCAGAAGTGGGAAAGTTTTGGCAAACTGCGAAAGGAGTCGTGCTGACTGCTGACAGTTGGTCTGAAATTGTACGCCCACCTGTTGATCCACCGCGGCGAAGGCAAAATCCTCCAAACGGTGAAGAAGGGCGCCATAAACCGCAATTAAAGTGTAATACTTTATTGTCTACCCGTACAGGGAAGTTTAGAATGACTGTTTTTGTACATTCCAGGAGTTTTCAGAAGAGTCGCGCTCTCTCGAAGTCAAATATAACTGACCGTGACGAATTACGCATCTGCTCTCAGTCGAAATCCCGAGCGAGAGTTATCGCGAGACATCCGCAGAATCTCAATGCTTGTGAATGACGATGCTGCCGTAGCACATCAACATTGCAATTTCCACACGAACACCTGAAATATGAGTAAAACACAGAGAAGCAATTACAGATGTACCACGTAAACAAATCCAAAACTCGGACATATTTTACGCTTACCAACTACTGACTCCAAAATTTTCTTCCGAGCGATCTTGCAGTGTTATGGTTCTTGTTCTTTTCCCTCCCTTTCCTTTCTGTTACGCTTCATGCCATTCTTGGTCAGCAAGTAAGCTCTTGTCAGCGCACGAGTTGGACTTTATAGTGGATATCGTACAGTATACACGCGGAATCATTGTAATATAATTCATATATCAGATATAACGCTTTCTTCGTCGCTTCTAGAGCTCGCCATTGCCGTACAAGTCCAAATACACGGGAAAACAGCGAGAGAAACGTAGACAAACCTGATAAATAAGAGCCATGAAGAGGTGCCGAGTCGAAACGCGCCACTCCTCTGACGTCACAGGTCCCAGTCTCCCACTTTGCGCGGCCTGGATTTTATATTTCCGATTTCAAACGCGTGAAAAAAAAATATAAGAACGCTTCGGAAAGGCTTTCTTTTGGGCATATAATGCTTAGATTACTTCCTAATTTCGTATAAAAATGTATCCTCTGAAGGCTTATGTGCACTTTAAGACCATTGTTAATAACTACGCTAAGGACGGGTGCAATCTCGAAGACCTCCGGCTCGCTACAATGTGTGTTCTCGCCTATGCCGGTCTTCTTAGGTCTAAGGAATTGCTAGGCATTAAGACTTGCGATATTCTTCTAGCAGAAGAATACTTGGTAGTACCTATACCTAAGAGTAAGAACAACGTATACAGACTAGAACCCCATTTACACGCGCTAAAATAATGGCACGGCACCCCCAAAAATTAGCACCGTACCGACATTTTTCCGGCACGGCACCTCAAAATTGTCGCGTGTAAACGGGGCATCCCAAAATGTGCCGATGCACTGGTGCCTCAAATTTCGGGGGTGCCGAGACTACCTACGAGAGGTAGGTAGTCTTGGCACCTCCGATATAGATATAGAGGTATGTTTAGTTCAAGGGATAGTCCTTCCCTGGGGTAGAGTCTCAGTTGTCAAAGCGATGTACAAGAGTGCGATTTTTGGCGTTGAACGTGACCTATATTTCAAAGTCACACATCGCTGTCACGGTCATAAATTTAAAAAATCTTCCAAAAATTTAGGCTTCAATGATACTGCAATCTGACAGCACTAGTTAACATAGGTTGTTTTGTTCACAGTCATTTGTGACTGCAAACTCAATGCTCAGGACTATTTCGGTGTATTTTTCATATCTGGTATACAATGACCATTGCGAAAAAAAGGCTACATGATCGAATGAAAGAAACATTTCAACAGGCAATGTACGATAAGCAGAAGAATGTTATGAGGCAACATATGTCATGCACAGAGTAAAGCATAAATCGTCATTGTTTTGCGGCTAAAGCTCATCGTAGCTTTGGTTTCCGTTTTCGGCCTGTTATCTTCCCAGAAGTATTTCGTGCCGCCACAGAAAGTTTCGTCGGGATTAAATTTTTAGCGGCGACAGATAAATTTGCAATCCCCCAGCGGTATCCATCAAAGATTTGTTTACGGCTATTCTCAAAGCTTCCGTGGTGAACTTAAGAACACAAACCATAATCATTCCCTAAAATCCAGTTTATCCGTACATGTTCCACAGAGCCCAATGGTGTTGAGTTTGGATAGGATGCAGTTAACTTTTACACACAAGTAACGAGCAATATTCACTGGCCACATCTCGAGTTGTTTAGCGAAGTCAATTACATACATTACATACATATTTTTATTGATGCTTCCCTCAAGGGGCTTTTTAGCAACGATTTGGCTTCGCCATATTACTGTGGAGTACACGCACTGAGAGTGGTCACTGCCAGAAATTTGTTTACGTCCTCAGTGGTTCTTTTACGTCCCCCTGTAATCAAGTATAGAAGTATAGGGAGACGGTACCGCCATTTTACGTAGTCATGCGAGCCACGTGAAGATCGTACCATTTGCTGATAAAAACAAAGGCAGCATCTTCTCCTTAGTTATTGTAAGACCCCGAGTGCTGGTCCGGCCGGGGTTCGAACCCGCGACCTCCCGCACGAAAGACCGGCACTCAACCAACTAAGCCAACCGGGCGGCGATTTACGTCATCGCATATCACGTGATAATATGAACCAATCACCGTGTGCTGATTCTCGACCCAGAAAAAGGAAAACAAAAAACCCCTCCATTTTTAAGCTCGCCGCAGCTGCGCTGCGCGCGAGCAATTACCATCTCATTTATGTTCCCGATTTAGATCGAGGAAATGACCTTTTAACAGTTTTCGTCAGAATAAAAGCGAGGAATGTCACACGAGAGATGTTTACAATATTATTGGGGTTTTGTTCACAGTGTGTTCAGTCCATTTGTGACTGCAAACCCAATCCTCAGAATTATTTCGGTGTATTTTTCATTTCTGGTATTCAATGACCATTGCGAAACAAATTCTACATGATCGAATGAAAGAAACACTTCAACAGGCAATGTACGATACGCAGAAGAATTTTATGAGGCAACAGATGTCATGTACAGAGTAAAGCATAAAGCGTCATTCTTTTACGGCTGAAGCTCACCGTAGCTTTGGTTCCTGTTTTCGCCCTGTTATCTTCCCAAAAGTATTTCGTGTCGCCACAGAAAGTTTCGTCGGGACTAAATATTTATCGGCGACAGAGATATTTGCAATCCCCCAGCGGTATCTATCAAACATTTTTTTACGGCTATTCTCAAAGATTCCGCGGTGAACGCGAGCCAAAATCGTTCCCGAAATCCAGTTTATCCGTGCATATTCTCACAGAGCCAAATGGTGTTGAATTTGGATGGGATGGAGTTAACTTTTACACACAAGTAACGAGCAATTTACTGGCCACATCTCGAGTTGTCTAGCGAAGTCAATTACGTCATCACTTAGCACGTGATAATATGAATCAATCATCGTGTACTGATTCTCGACCGACAAAAAAAAAAAAAAAAAAAAAAAAAAAAAATTGCATTTTTAAGCTCGCTTGGGGCCCAGGCCCCGCGAGCAATTACCATCTCACTCATGTTCTTGACTTAGATCGAGGAGATGATCTTTTAACAGTTTTTGTCAGATTTGCTTTCTGTGGGCTCTTGTAATAATATCGTATCTGAGATTAATGTTTGTTTGATGCGTTAGGTAACGAGTGCTGCACGTGTTCTTGTTCAAGTGGCTGTACAGGAACACACTACAACCCAGGTAATGGATACGTTTATCTGTGCCATTTAACTCTCAATTACCATCTCACTTATGTTCCCGATTAAGATCGAGGAGATGATCTTTTAACAGTTTTTGTCAGAATTTACTTTCTGTGGGCTCTTATAATAATATCGTATCTGGGATTAATGTTTGTTTGATGCGTTAGGTAACGAGTGCTGCACGTGTTCTTATTCAAGTGGCTGTACAGGAACACACTACAACACAGGTAATGGATACGTTTATCTGTGCCATTTAACTCTCAATTACCATCTCACTTATGTTCCCGATTTAGATCGAGGAGATGATCTTTTAACAGTTTTTGTCAGAATTTGCTTTCTGTGGGCTCTTGTAATAATCTCGTATCTGGGATTAATGTTTGTTTGATGCGTTAGGTAACGAGTGCTGCACGTGTTCTTGTTCAAGTGGCTGTACAGAAACACACTGCAACACAGGTAATGGATACGTTTATCTGTGCCATTTAACTCTCAATTACCATCTCACTTATGTTCCCGATTAAGATCGAGGAGATGATCTTTTAACAGTTTTTGTCAGAATTTACTTTCTGTGGGCTCTTATAATAATATCGTATCTGGGATTAATGTTTGTTTGATGCGTTAGGTAACGAGTGCTGCACGTGTTCTTATTCAAGTGGCTGTACAGGAACACACTACAACACAGGTAATGGATACGTTTATCTGTGCCATTTAACTCTCAATTACCATCTCACTTATGTTCCCGATTTAGATCGAGGAGATGATCTTTTAACAGTTTTTGTCAGAATTTGCTTTCTGTGGGCTCTTGTAATAATCTCGTATCTGAGATTAATGTTTGTTTGATGCGTTAGGTAACGAGTGCTGCACGTGTTCTTGTTCAAGTGGCTGTACAGAAACACACTGCAACACAGGTAATGGATACGTTTATCTGTGCCATTTAACTCTCAATTACCATCTCACTTATGTTCCCGATTAAGATCGAGGAGATGATCTTTTAACAGTTTTTGTCAGAATTTACTTTCTGTGGGCTCTTATAATAATATCGTATCTGGGATTAATGTTTGTTTGATGCGTTAGGTAACGAGTGCTGCACGTGTTCTTATTCAAGTGGCTGTACAGGAACACACTACAACACAGGTAATGGATACGTTTATCTGTGCCATTTAACTCTCAATTACCATCTCACTTATGTTCCCGATTTAGATCGAGGAGATGATCTTTTAACAGTTTTTGTCAGAATTTGCTTTCTGTGGGCTCTTGTAATAATCTCGTATCTGAGATTAATGTTTGTTTGATGCGTTAGGTAACGAGTGCTGCACGTGTTCTTGTTCAAGTGGCTGTACAGAAACACACTGCAACACAGGTAATGGATACGTTTATCTGTGCCATTTAACTCTCAATTACCATCTCACTTATGTTCCCGATTAAGATCGAGGAGATGATCTTTTAACAGTTTTTGTCAGAATTTACTTTCTGTGGGCTCTTATAATAATATTGTATCTGGGATTAATGTTTGTTTGATGCGTTAGGTAACGAGTGCTGCACGTGTTCTTATTCAAGTGGCTGTACAGGAACACACTACAACACAGGTAATGGATACGTTTATCTGTGCCATTTAACTCTCAATTACCATCTCACTTATGTTCCCGATTTAGATCGAGGAGATGATCTTTTAACAGTTTTTGTCAGAATTTGCTTTCTGTGGGCTCTTGTAATAATCTCGTATCTGGGATTAATGTTTGTTTGATGCGTTAGGTAACGAGTGCTGCACGTGTTCTTGTTCAAGTGGCTGTACAGAAACACACTGCAACACAGGTAATGGATACGTTTATCTGTGCCATTTAACTCTCAATTACCATCTCATTTATGTTCCCGATTTAGATCGAGGAAATGACCTTTTAACAGTTTTCGTCAGAATAAAAGCGAGGAATGTCACACGAGAGATGTTTACAATATTATTGGGGTTTTGTTCACAGTGTGTTCAGTCCATTTGTGACTGCAAACTCAATCCTCAGAATTATTTCGGTGTATTTTTCATTTCTGGTATTCAATGACCATTGCGAAACAAATGCTACATGATCGAATGAAAGAAACACTTCAACAGGCAATGTACGATACGCAGAAGAATTTTATGAGGCAACAGATGTCATATACAGAGTAAAGCCTAAAGCGTCATTCTTTTACGGCTGAAGCTCACCGTAGCTTTGGTTCCTGTTTTCGCCCTGTTATCTTCCCAAAAGTATTTCGTGTCGCCACAGAAAGTTTCGTCGGGACTAAATATTTATCAGCGACAGAGATATTTGCAATCCCCCAGCGGTACCCATCAAACATTTTTTTACGGCTATTCTCAAAGATTCCGCGGTGAACGCGAGCCAAAATCGTTCCCGAAATCCAGTTTATCCGTGCATATTCTCACAGAGCCAAATGGTGTTGAGTTTGGATGGGATGGAGTTAACTTTTACACACAAGTAACGAGCAATTTACTGGCCACATCTCGAGTTGTCTAGCGAAGTCAATTACGTCATCACTTAGCACGTGATAATATGAACCAATCATCGTGTGCTGATTCTCGACCGACAAAAAAAAAAAAAAAAAAAAAAAAAAAGAAAAAATTGCATTTTTAAGCTCGCTTGGGGCCCAGGCCCCGCGAGCAATTACCATCTCACTCATGTTCTTGACTTAGATCGAGGAGATGATCTTTTAACAGTTTTTGTCAGATTTGCTTTCTGTGGGCTCTTGTAATAATATCGTATCTGGGATTAATGTTTGTTTGATGCGTTAGGTAACGAGTGCTGCACGTGTTCTTATTCAAGTGGCTGTACAGAAACACACTACAACACAGGTAATGGATACGTTTATCTGTGCCATTTAACTCTCAATTACCATCTCACTTATGTTCCCGATTTAGATCGAAGAAATGATCTTTTAACAGTTTTTTTTTTCAGAATTTGCTTTCTGTGGGCTCTTATAATAATATCGTATCTGGGATTAATGTATGTTTGATGCGTTAGGTAACGAGTGCTGCACGTGTTCTTGTTCAAGTGGCTGTACAGGAACACACTGCAACAAAGGTAATGGATACGTTTATCTGTGCCATTTAACTCTGAATTAGCAAATCGTCATTCGCTTTCTTAGATATCAACGAGTGCGCAGGCCGCAATATACAACAATTTTGGAACTCATGAGTCGCTGTTGTAATGTATTTTGTAATGTGTGTATCCTGTTAGAGGTAACAATATAATTTAAAAGCAGTAGGTTGGTTGTGATCGTCCGGGTTAGAGTAGTCTCCAGAAAGACTGTTGTTGGTGACTGACGTTTCGACTAACTGAGCGGAAGTCATCTTCAGAGTCAAGTGAAAGTATTCGTCAGATGGCGGTATATATGTCTCTGGTTGTTGAAGTGATTGGTCCGTTATGTCGGCCTATGGTTGGTCGAGCCGACTAATTCTCACAAGAAAAGTTTTGCACCAGTCCTCGTTTGAAACAAAGGCAACAGGCATATCGGAAATTGATGTTGAAAAAAGCACGAAACTGGAGAGTAGGGCAAGATGAACAGAGTAGAAAAGGAGGGTCTACTGGCAGTCAAACATTTCCTCCGCCCACTTGCTTCAGATGAAAAGTTAAATACGACCAGCTTACTAGACACAAATCCAAATTATATACATAGGCACATACAAATGAGTCGAAATGAGCAGCAAAATAATATGCACAAACCATTAAAGAAACAGTTCAACATCTTCACCTTTTATGAAATTAAATCGACTGAAGACTCGAGGAGCGCTCGCTCTCAGGAGCTGTTACGTGACGAAAGCTACATGGTTTCTTCTTTATAGAGCACTGACAGGTTTCGCGGCTTTTGCTGATCCAATGTCAAATATTTTTCACATCAAGAATTTTGAAACGGCAAATACAGGAATCGTAATAGAACCGAGCCAGACAAAACCTTCTGATTTTACAGCGCCGAATCAAACTCCCATCATATCAATCAGGATCATTTCCCACGTTTTTTGACAAACTTGTGTACACTTATCGACGAATTTCGTGATTTGCTCTTAGCCTTTTTCTATTTCTGGCTAGCCTTGAAACTGCTTTTAAGCAGTTAAAAGTTAAACTGAAGAGTTGCTTCATAACTGTGAGAGTCACTTTCTGCCAAGCTCATAATGTATTTACAATAAAAATATAAATAAAAAAATTGAAAAAAAAAAAAATGAAAAGAAAAGAGCGAAAGTGTTCTTCTTCCAACACGCGAACACATGAACTTCAATACACACTTTTGTTCAATGACCGCTAGCTCAAAAATAACTAAGGTGCCGCACGCCCAAAACGTATTTTCGCGGTCTCAAGCTGAAGTCTTAAAGATCCCTCCGAGTGCAGAATGAGTTTCTTTCCCTGTCTTTCTTTTTCTACATGAGGCTGCTCCGCTGGCTGGGTTGGTTTTGGAAACTTTTGCTACAAATTTGTGACAAGTTCACCACAAAGCTGGAGTGCCCGTAAAGACTGTTTGCCCTATGGCAGCGACCTGGTCAGTATCCATAGCGCCGTGGAGCAAGCCTTCATATCAATCCAAGAGCGGCAAAACGCTAATGGGATAGCTTTTTGGATTGGCTTGAACGATCAGGTTTTCGATAATGTGTTTGAGTGGAGTGACAACACAAGTTTTACCTACGATAACTGGGCTAAAAACAAACTAAAAAATATTGGTGGACTAGGAGACTGCGTGAATACATGCTCGCAATGGAATGATGAATCGTGCGGAAATGAGCATAACTATATTTGCAAACGCCAGAAAAGTTAGTCAGTTTGCATAATTTTTAGTCGTTATGCTCTTGTTACTTGGTAATTTCATTTTGTTAGAGTTTGCTCGAGCTTGTGTCCTCGCGGAAATGGCTACTTCTGTTTTCACCCATAAACTGTAGCTAGTATTCTCTTTGGAAGGATTCAGTTACTTTAGATACTTAATATTATAAAGCAAAAAAAAAAATAAAAAAGAATAGCAAAAAAAAAAAAAAATTATCTGATTGATCTGAATGTGAAATTGTGGTCAGGATTACTTGAGTGACTGAAATTCCACTTTAGACCAAAAAGCTTACAAATACCAGTAGCACTCAGACATATCGAGTTATATCCTCCATACACAAGTCATAAATCCACTGATTTTTGTCTTTTAAAGATATTTCATCATCAAATGGATTTGACAGGACACCATCAGGCGCGAACACATCTACTAGAACTACAAGTCCCATAGTATTGACTCCTTTCACTATCAAAAATACTCCTGTTGTATCTGGATCATCACTTACTATTAATGCAAGTATCAGCCAAGCAGTGAGCTCCTGGTACAGCGCAGGAAAGATCTCCCATAGAGCAGTGACTAAGGAAACATGGAACAAGTCCTCAGTGCAGGCTGCACCAAGTAAGATAGCTAAGCCAATAGCACTCAGTATCTGAATCACAGACTCCTGTAGTACAGTTTTGCAATTATTTCAATAACCGTACAGGCTATCTGAAGCATGGACCTACATACATACAGACCTTATTTAGCCATTCCCAATATGGTTTGTCAGGGTAAGTATTATTACAAATTACAAAAAATGGTGATACATAATCCTAAAGCTAAAGGTACTAATAATAAACTAATCGGCGAAAAAATTGTTTAACATTTTTCGAGAAAGTCAGAATATTAAATATTAATCTTTTCTGTTAAAAACAATTGCATCTATTTGTTTTTGCAGCTGTCCACCAAACCGTGAACCCCTCAAGGAGTACACATCCAGTGATGACGTCACGTGCCCTAACAAGAACAGAGTCAGTCATGCAAACTCACTCCCAGTCTGCTGTCATGACTCCCGGACAGCTTTCTGACGTCATTGTTACAACAATGCAGAGTGCGTCACGTTATATTAGCAGTGAACAACAGACAAGGAAGACTGTGGGCGCAGAAGTTATCAAGAATTTTGTTTCATCCACTGAACTTGTAACAAGTTCCACGAGCCCCACATCAGCAACGGCTATTGTAAGTAAAAATACTTTTCATCAACTGTTCATGTTTTCAGTAAACTTTACGATAATTTGAAACAACTGAACGATTCACTATTTGCCTGATAACAACACCTGACATATTTATCAATAACATAAATATATTTAATCGTGTTTTCTTGCTGGTCTTAGTATGAAGATTTCTCTAAAAGTTTGAAAAATGCTGATCCAAAGAAGAAATCCTCACTAAAGGTTGGTGATTTCAAACGATTTTTCAAATAAATTCTCAATATCTTAATGGCAAATTAATAATAATAATTCAGAAAAATGAAACTGAAGTGCTGGTCAAAGTATGAGTTGTGGAAACCATATTTTTAGCAGCTCAAATTTGGACTTGAAAATAAAAATAATAAGTAATATAAGTAAAACACGGGAAACAGGCATTCATAAGAAGAGATGGCCAAATACGGTATATTTCAGCAAGAACACATTCAACAAACGACTGCTATAAGAGCTGTATGGTTTTGTGTGACATGGACACAATCTACAAAGATAATGCGACCATGGAGAATATGGATTAAAAGTATTACATAGTAACTGATAATATATCGTGTTTAGGTAAGATTTAAAACTAGGAAACGACAATAAAGCAGTTGGAGGAGCTGATTTAAGAACGTAATTCCATAACTTTACGATTCTCTTAAAATACTTTGAGATCAATAAAACGATGAGCGACTAATATATGGGTCGATAAAGGTAGACATGTTCTCACACAATATCTTTGATTATCCTTGCACTTTGTTTAAGGACTTCTAGAACTTTGCATCCCATTATCTTGGTTTTTTTATTTTTTCAGCATAATAAAACAAATATAATCATATAGCACTATTTTATATTTCTCATTGATATATTAGGTTTCATACAAAGCGAGGAAACGTTTTATCCCCGTTATTAATTTTTCATTATTAAGATAAAGTCATCGTTTCACGTGTATCATTCTGTACAGCTGGTTTCCAGTCTTACAAATACCCTGATTGAGGAGGCCACATCAAACGATGGTGAATCCCTTTTGGAAGCGTCCAAAGAATTTGAGGGTTTCGCCCTTGAATACGCTAAGAATCATTTAAATGACACCGAGACCATGACAGTTGCTTCAGGGAAATTGGGTAATACTGAATTGTGTCTTTGTTTTTTTATGGCGCATGCGCGACGGAAACGAAGGCTTTGGACCAGTTGTCACACTTGTATTTATTGTATTGATAACCCAATCAGAATCATCTAAAAATTCGTCCTGTTATGTAAAAGTTTTTGTTTTCGCCGAGCATGCGCGGACATGAGAGTGTGATTTTGTGGAAAGAGATCGTGTCTAAGAAGAAGTTGTATATACGACTGATACACAACATCTTTAACAACTGATCAGCTCCTAAAACTTTTAAGTTCTTTTTTAACCAATCATAACACTACCAAACTGACCAATCACAACAGCGACTGATTTTTGTCCATTGTGTTCAAATTTCAAATATGGTATTGTGTTATTTTCAGTTTTGCAGATCCAGAAGATTGAGCCAGGACGCAAGACAAACGTTACAATCCCTCAGTTGAACAACACCGGAAATACACCTTTCATGATTGTGCCTCCTGGTACCTTTGGAAATGAAAGTTTGTATCAAGAGTTTGTTATTGATTTCTCTTCTTCAAATAGCTTTTGCAAAACAAAAATGTCTATTTTAAGTAACTTTTACAACTTCATGTGCTTTGATGTGCCACAACAATTCTTACGGGACATCCGTTATCCAAACTTCTGTGATCCCCGAACGAAGTGAGGGAAATACTCACGACACTAATGCAGTAATATTATACCGCCTACTTGGGGACTCCAAGCCTGTCGCCATCTCGAAATTTAACGTTCGTCTGTCTGTCAGTCTGTCTGGCGTACGACTTTAGGCGCGGTTACCCCGCTAACCAATAACAAAGGCCGGATCGATCACGTGTGCCCTGTTGTTTTACTCGGATTAACAGAGAAATTAGACTTGAACGAAGCATTTAGATTTGAACGAAGCAACAATATATCGTAGCTACGTTCACGAAAATGGACAACTTAACTGAAAAACTTAAAACACAACAGTCTCGCGAAGTTCGTCTTCAAATGAGAAGGGAACAGGCACGAGCAAGACGAAATCGTGAAACGAGCGAACAACGCCAAATTCGTCTCGAGAAAAGGCGACAATCCTGTTATGATCGACAGCATCATCAAAAGAATCGTGCCGAAGAAACGACTCCGCAAAGAAGACAGCGCATGAATACCGATCGAAAGCGACATGAACAGAAGCGGAAAACGCAGACAACTCCGCAAAGAGAATCCAATCGCCAGCGAGTAGCTTCTCGACGTGGCAATGAATCGTCTGAACGGAGTACCCGCAGGCTTCAAGCTCAAAATGAAGCCAACACTCGACGCCGACAACAGCGTGCTGCAGTTATCGAAGAACGTCGCAGCCAAAAACAACAATATTTGCATAACCGTGGGTGGGCAAATCCAGAAATTCCACCATTCTACGAACAAGAATGGGTGCGGGAAGAACTCACTGCCTTTCACAGCTTTGAGGAAAATTTCCGACACTTACGCTGCAAGGTATGTAGAGAAACATGGCCGATCACCAACCAAAGTGTGCCCGAGCTGAACTATACCTGCACCAGGTGCAAACGCGACAAAAAGACCTCGTGTCGATTGTTCTCAGCTGAAAACGACATGGATCCTGGGACAGTCCCTGCAGAACTACAGGACCTCACCGAAGTAGAGGAAATGCTGATCACCAGAGCTTTTCCAATCATGTGTGTTTACCGAAAACACGGCTGCCAGCGTGGGTACAAAGGTCATGTCCTCAACTTGCACAGGATGTTCAGGGATTTCTCAGCACTCTTCCAGCCAATGTGAGTGATCTGCCCGTTCTTATCATCAGGAAGCAAGGGGCAGGTAAGAATTGAAAACTATTCTGTATGGCTTTTATAGTTGTATTTATATTTTTGACCTCGCTGTGTATTGATGGCCAAATTTGCACAATTACGCATTAATTGCAATTCGGTCATTCTTTGTCATTGTTTTTTTTCAATGAAGAACAGTTAAACAAAGAATGCATGGTGAAATTTTGTTTAATTTGAATTCCTGCTTAATCAGACCACTGATTGTGTTTTGTTATTATTTGCTGCATTTTTATACACAAGGATCGAAGAGAACACAATACTGTATACATGTGTTTGTACTTTGATCTACCATTGCAAAAGCTGTAGTTTGTGTTTTTTAGAATATTTGCCAACTTTTACTACAGTATCAGTGCCTAATTAATTTACTGTGATTTATGATCTATGCAGTGAAGTTTCTTTAGCTGTCCATATGATGATGTGCATTTGTTTTTATGCCATGTACACTTGATATTACGCTTGGGGATAACCAAAAACATTTATAGCAGTGTTTTGAGGAAAGAATTGGCCTCTATTATCAGGACAACAAGTATTTGTTTACAGTGCGCCAGTTCCTTTGCAGCATCCTTCCAAGATTTATGTCAATTGTGGATGAATAGTACAGGTTAGCTATGAAAGTGCATTGTATTGTGTACATCATGTGAATTATCTTATTAATCCACTTAAGATTTGGTGCCTTTTCTGATTTTTGTAGGAGCAAAGAAAGAGGTTCCTTGGCTAAACTTACACTTCAGTCCAAGTGGAAGTTCAATTTCTATGTTGTTTATAGGTAAGTACTGTATAATAAATTTGCAACGATATGTACCGAAGACAAAAACCTGAACATGTGTTTTCATCTCCAAAGATCATGCTAAAGGAAATGTTAAAGTGAAGGAATCATGCTGAGAAGCCAACTCCTGCGCTGTTAAGGGATCCTCATATACCAAGTCACTGACATCATGAAAGTGTAAGATTGTCAGGAGCCAAAAATGAACTCAATGCTGACGTGTACAACCCGATTATCTGGTCCAACAAGAATGCCAAAGGAAAATGTTCTCAAAAACATTGGCCTGTATATTCTGTATATTCTGTTGAGTACGCCACAAAAAAATTTTTGGGATATCTGTATGTTTTCTTAAAATTTGGAATGGTACTGTACTGTGCTCAAGTGGATGACATGCTCAGAGCCAAGTATTTTTTTTCTATGTGTACCTTTTTGACACAAGGTTTTGTTATTTACTTATTTGTTAGAGGGTTGTTTGCTTTTTATGAAGGAAAACTTCAGTACAGTTATGTAATATAAGTGGCAATAACATGTGAGTATATAAGGCCAGCACCAAGGTAGACAATAACCAATGTTGTAACAACAAGTTTAAACCCTTTCACACCTAGGAGTGATCAAATTCAATTTTATCCTTCATTTGAAAGTGTACTGTATTGTACAGTATAGAGAATATATAGCTTTTTGTACCTTTTTGGTTAAACACGAAGACGCGGTATAAAAGGAGAGGTGCCTAAGGTTTCTCGCCTTCAGTTGTCAATCAACCGCCGTCCGTGCCGGACGCTCTTATGGGATCTCTCTGTGAAATAAAAATTGTTCCGTCATTTGCCATTATACGTGTGAATCTGTAGAGTTCAGGATATACCGTTGTAAATATAAGAATTCAGATGTTGAAATGATGGAGGAATGTGATGCTGAGGTTATCGGTATACAGAAAAGGTCAACGTCTTGCCACTTCAAAATAAATTTTCGAGACAGGCGCCCGAGCTGACGCAAGTATACATGGAACAAGACCGCAAGTAAATGATTTTAATGTATAAAATAAAGCCTAGATTAACGCTTACCCGGATTACCTGTGTCTCTGGTGGGATTTTGAGACATTTTAGCCAGCTTTACACGGCGGAAGGGAAGCCGTGTGAAACAACACGGCTGGAGTTTCCGATTACCAACGGTCTTAGCTCAAAGCCCGATAAATACGTTCAGAATGGTCAGAACTCCGTCAAATCCCACCGAACACATCTAGCGATAAATTCTTGTCGATATTCCGTCTACTGAATTTTAAAATCCGTCAAAAAGTCGCCATGAAATGATTCTCTTGCGGCTCAGCTTGATGCTGATCCACTGAAAACTATAACCCGCGGCGTTCTTCAGCCGATCGACGTTTCCTCCCTGCTGTAGAATGATTACTGGTCGCCACATCGAGAAAAACAAATCCAGGAAAGCAAAGAGTCGTTGCCGAAGAGAAACGGAAGCAACAACTATCGCTGTAGCGTTGATCGAGCGATAATTGTAACTCCCGTTGCTCGACACAATGTTACATTATATTTTTGCGCAATTACAATTTAGATGTCCGCGCATAATATCATGAAAACACTGCTTCTTAGCATATCTAGCGATAGAAGGCTCAGAAGGCCGAGGAAGAACCCGGAGACGAAGAAGTTCGAAGCGCGAAATTTGAATCGTACAACGGCTGTTCTCCCAGTGATGTAAAAAGTCAATAAACGGGCGTAAAACTTCACAGATGCTTTATAATCAGTAAAGAGCTTCCATTTCTTTACTCTAAGAGAGGAAATCAAGTCAGATTGTTAGTTTTTATTTGAATTTCTCGGAGAGCATTTTGACGTTGGCAGCCATTTTGGTCATTTCACAGTTTGAATACTAATTAGGGGGCGGAGCATTCCCTTTTATAGCGCGTCTTCGTGTTTAAGTGAATGCTGACTAAACTGTCACTTCTCACTACATAATTTATTTTATATAATGTATTTTGAAAAAGCTGAGAGATTCTGCATTAAGTTCATGATAGTTATTATTCCCTTATCCTCCAAGGGGTTGTGCTCCTGCATGCTTTTGGTTGGAGAGTACGTTCCTACTTTTTCCTATAGGGTTTTGGGTTTTCGTTCCAGGCAAGAGCACTTGATGAAGCTTATATAACACAAATGTATGATAAAAAGGGCACACAATGATTAGTGTGCTGTATGATGATGATGACAATAAGATTAAGAATAAAAAAATTGATGCTGATATATATGTTGTTTTCTTATTGGGTCAGAGCTTAGTAACACAAAGTTACTATATTTCAGACCACTCTTTTTCTCCTTTAAGTGTTCAGCACTTGGTATAGTACAAGTAGTAAAACGTTATTTTAATACGCTTGCCCCATCAACTACAACAAGCTAGTTACATCAAAGGTTGTATAAAATAGACACATTACTTCTATGTTTATTTTTTTGCGTCGAAACTTCTAATATATGCCAGTGCAGGACGGAGTGAGGGGGTATCTGCGATTATCGTATTTCTAGTGTATATTTAACACGTGGATGTGACTGTCGTTGCGTAATTCAGATTCTCAACACTTTGTAGGTGCATACCTGGTTGCAGTGGTTTACAAAGACGTGAAGCCTCTGCTGAGACAAACCTCTAGAGACAAACTCAAGTAAGTAAGGAGTAGCGGTAGCAATCGTGGAGGTGATTCATAATTATCAATAGCAACGTAGTACGGAGTAATGGTATTAGTAGTAGTAGTGGTAGTAGTAGTGGGAGTGGGAGTTGTAGTAGTAGTAATAGTAGCAGGAATAGTGCAGATTTAGTAGCATATGGGAACACTCAAAATGACAGGTTAAAGTCGTTTCTTTTTCAGAGTCAATTCCGACATTATTGCTGTGAATGCTGAAACAAAGGAAAAGAAGTCACTACAGAAGAAAGTTAAAATCGTCTTCAAACATCCCAAGGTGAGTGTTGCATGAATTATTCACTAATATTTTTGTATTTCCTTCGTGTTCAAGCATTCCAAGATATGCTATATTCACTTTTATTCTTGTGTTTTCTTCTGTCAGTTTCTTGCCTTCTTGTTGTTTTCTTTCTGTCATTAATTTCCCCTCCGTTCTTCCTTCTGAGTATTTCTTTTTCTGTAGTCCCAGTACCAGTCTTTCAATATCAGAAATTAAAGTCAGAATGGCATTCAAGAGTGACCGTTTCTGATTTAGATTTTAACATAGCAATAATGTGCAGTGTGTTACATGCACCCGCAAATAGTACAATGTCCCTTGTGTTGATTGCAGTGCGTCTTATCCTGCAACTAAGAATTTTAAGTACCGTATGGAACCAGTGTTCTTAATTGACTTTGATATTTGATTAACGTCAATGATGAAAATTAATTAGATAACACAAACAAGCACTTCTTGGCTAGACACAACATCATCTTCAACCATCCTTTGTGGTTTAATGTTTCAGCATGAAATATCAACCAAAGGGCCAGCATGTGTATTCTGGAGATTCCACAGATTGTAAGGAAATGCCGCTTTCTGTTTATTTCTATGAATATCACTGAAATAGAAGATATCATGTGGACAACCAACACACTTATTTCGCGTTCAGCTGATTAGAAGAAAATAGTTAAACGACGAGAAGACTCTTCCACGGGACGTCGGATTGACATGATGATTTTACATGTGCATTGTAAACAGTGATAAAGGAGGAAAGTGGTCGAAGACCGGCTGTTCCGTGTCCAGTTGGAACTCGTCACACACGGATTGTTCATGTGACCACCTGACACATTTCGCTGTCCTGATGCCAGTCCAGAAACAGGTCAGAGATAACGCTCTTGATCTAAGTTACAAGACATACCAAAGACAACACCAAACTAAGCATCACTAGTAACATAGCGCTATAAATCTTCTTACAATATTTCCATTCCATTCAAACAGACTATAACTTTCCTATCATGATTTTTACTTTAACCTAGTCTTCTGACCAAACCAACCCACAAATTCGATACATGTTTTCCACTTGCATTCAAGTTGAGTTTGTTTTGTCACCCGCTTGCACTGGTTTTGGTGAAGTTTTAATTTGCACGCAGGTCGGCTCGCGTTTTTAATTTTTTGACCATTCATTGCAAGTCTGTGCGCAAGTTCTGAGTTTGCAACTTGCGTCACGCGCGAGTCCGTTTAGACAAGGCTGCCTTTTCAGGCCTTGAAAATTCAAAGCTGTCTTCTCCAGATTCAGATTCCCGAGGCAGACAAAATGGCCCTTACGATCATTACGTACTTTGGACTGGTCTTGTCGATGATTGCAGAAATCCTTACACTGGTCGCCTTCTTTCTTTTTTCGTAAGTTATCTTAGTTGTCTCAAATATGTAATACAACTGATATCCAGGAATTATTGGAGTGCTAGTCCTAAATAATTTGCATTGCAGCGACATCACCAATCCACGCTCCCAAGTGCGTGTCAACCTAACATGCACACTGTTGGCTGGGCAACTTGTTTTCCTTGCTGGAATCAGAGCAGTCTCAAATCAAGTAAGTCACGTGATACGATAAAGTCTTTAAGAGAAAAGAAATGGAACGGAGAAAGTTTTATGGCTGTTTGGGTGTGTCTGATGCTGAACAAATAGTTAAATTGGATTTACTTTCTGGGTGTATGTTTTGGGTTTGTTCTGTAATATCAGACAATAGGTGGACCTACGTGTAATACCTCCTGATTTGGAAAGGATGTATGGTTAGAGTGTATCAACAACTTTTTGCAATGTCGGAATTCACTTCCTGATTTGGAAGTTTAAACTAAACTAAGACAAGGTTAAGCAAATTCTCAACAAATACTTGCTCACCATCTCAGCTGTTGTGCTTTAATATACATTTGTCAGTCGCCCGGCTATTTCTTGGCCCCAAGGTAAAGCCTCTCTCTGTAACTCTTTGTCTATCTTATTCCGTCTCAATGTCTGTGTCTATGTGTCTGACACTTTCGCTCTCCCCTGACTATCTGTCCCTGTGTTTTTCTTTTCAGGCTTTGTGCGCCGCAGTTGCTCTGCTTTTGCAGTATTTCTACATGGCTGGCTTCTGTTGGATGTCAGTCGAAGCCTTTTTGCTGTACGTGCACATTGTGCAAGTGTTCAACGACTTCGAACTCAAGCTTGTTTGGTTGTACGGCTTCTCATGGGGTCAGTTAATTCAACTTTCATGTTATGAGATATTGACCATGCAAGGTCTTTCTAAGAAGAAATGGTACTTAAACTATGCCGGTAACGTCCATTTATTCTCGTTTTTACAAGAGAAAATGTTACCAGTGAAAGTGCAATTAGGACTCCAGCTTGTCCATAGTTTACTGGTTCAAGGTCAGCTGTTTTTTTTTGTCTCAAGGTTTTCCAGCCTGGATGATGATCAATACACTGGTGGTAGCGCTGACTGAGGGCGAGCACATGCCCGCCCTGATCCACGAAGATTAGTAAGACAGTTTTTAATGTTACTCTAATACACAGCCTTGCGTTACAACAAGAGGGTAACAAACAAACAAACAAACAAACAAACAACAACAAAAACACAATTAAGGAAACTGCAAACATAAACAAAAACAACAAACACATTTAAGGATTCAATGCAAAACCTCTTGCTTGCAATAATCAAACCGCCAGTATCCCGTTCTGATGTTTGTTGTTTTTTTCTCATAGTTGCTGGCTGTCCCCCAAGCATGGCATGTCATGGACGTTTAGCGGAGTTATCGCTTCGTTGATTGCCGTAAGCAATTCTGTATACATGTGTTGTTAAGTGACCTTTAAAAGTCCCGTCTATATCTTCACTGTTGCTTGTTTTGTAGGCCAATTTCTTCGTCCTGATCAGCGTCCTCAGAGAAGTTTCCAATCTTCAGGGAGCCCCAGCGTCAAAGACTGAGTCGACCAGGTGAAGTGTAAAAGTTAAGACATGGCCTCTGGATGTATGGTGGTTAAAACTCCGCGCATTTTTTTCTCGTTGATTTTCCAGAAAACTTCTTCTTGTGTGACACAGTCATGCAACTCATCTCACTTTTTACTGCACTATCAATACCCACTCCGCCGCTCACAGTTCTTCCTCCGTCAGTTTCACTGTTTTATAGTTTCTGCGAGTTACTGTGTTCCTGTACTTTGATTTGCCATTTCCACTTTGTAGCAAGGCCGCCAAAACTGCAGCCCTTCTGTGCCCCTTGCTCGGTGTCACCTGGATGGTCGGTTTTCTGAACTTCTCTGGAACTCTGTTGATAAGTGAATACCTGTTCTCCATTCTGAACTCCCTGCAGGTTTGTAGTCCGACCCTCAACTTACATCCAGTAATTTACGCACGCGCACATATTTAGTTTGTCACGCGTCACATGACCAAATGCACAACAAAACAAATACTTTTATTTAAACATATTTGTTGCATACATTTGCTCCAAGAGCCCTTTGGAAGAGAACTTTTGGATAAAGAAGTCTGGGCTGTTACTATTTTTGAGAAGTACCGACCTAGGATTCACGTTTGTTGCGGATAAGATGTAGTGCAAGTGAAAGAAAGGCTAAATATGTAAATCAACCTGAAATTGATGTGAGAAATCAAAACGTTTGATCAAAGAAGCAATCATCGCGTCGTTCTGATAGTTTTCTTTCTTGGCAAATGGCTTAGAGTGAGTTTCTGCACAATTGGAACACATAGAACTCTCATGTTGTAAAAAAATTGACACAGACGGCCTTGGAATTGTTTTTAATCCTTTCTGCCCTAAACTCTCGTTTTCTTTTTTTTTTACGTGGGATTTTTGTTACTGTTGGATTTTAACGTTTTTCCATTATGTTATCAACAGGGTTTCCTTATTTTCGTCCTTCACACTTTGAGGAGCACAGAGGTAAAGTAAATCATACAAATATAAGTCTTTCGTATATACCACACAATTTACTAGTGCTTTTCCTACGTTTTAGCGCGTTCTGATTGGCTCCTGAAAAACAGAATAGCAAGTACTACTCACTTCCCGGCAGATTCCGGTGAAACAAAATGGCGTGCGAGCCCGATTTTTAGGTTTAATTTTTGGGATGGAAAATTTATTTAACAGAAGAACATTTTAACCTAGTTTAAAAACGTGTGTGTTATATACCAGAACAATAATTTTTATTGGCCTCAGTGTAGGTTAATAGCGATGGATATTTAACTCGCCGTTAAATATGCAAACATACCTACTAGCTCTCTCCGTTCATTTTTGGAAGAAAGTCATTGTTTGAACTTACTTTCAGCAAGATATTGTGCTCACTAATGGCGACGATTTTTGAATCTGTGGCAACACTAAGTCAGTACTAGTTTGTGCTTGTATCAGCGGTTACTTACGTTTGCAAATGTTGTCTCAAGATCCGTAAGAAGGCACTAAGGAAGATGCGACAGTGGTGTCCCGAAAAATTGAACAACAACAACAAGAAGGCACGAAAACGTAACAAGGTTCAAGACGGACCTCAGCGATCGAGCAACTTAGCCTGGGCCGACAAAACAACCCGACACGGGATCCTGAGCGGAACTGAGTCCCAGAGCAGCGTTATTAGCCAGCTGGATTACCAGCGGGCTCAGACATACTAGTACCCTAGCCTCTTTCTGTATTAATGCCGTGACATTTTCGAACATTTTTAAAGGTGTTTTGTTAAAATATACCAGGGATTTGGAAGTTTATAATGTTCGAAGGATGCAGATCTTCTTTTATCTTGTCATTTTCTAACGCGATGCTTGTGTTTGATTGTTCGCGGGATAATTGATTATGTATTATTCTTGCTCTGGTAGTTCGACAACCACCCTCCCCTAACCATTAAGAAAAAAGAATCTAGCAAGAACATTCTCTACTTATTTCCCGGGTGTTCATATAAACAACACATTAATTGTTGGTGAACATAACCGGGTTTTGTTTATTTTGCCTTGTTTGTTCGTATTTATTTGTTGGTCGCCATTCCTGCCCCATCCCCTCCCTCCTACAGTTTCTGTTTCTTCTTCCATGTCCGGCAAGAGAGACGGCCTGGGTACTGGATCTGCTGTGTGGAAGTGTTGTTTAAAACTCTCCTCAGCTTTATTTCTTTAACATTTTTGCCGAGTAAACATAAATGCAGTGCATTAAAGCATAGGACCTGTGGCTGCTTTGATCAAGAGCTTTACGTATAAACACAAGTTATTACCAGGTTTTATAGACAACCAGG
The DNA here is from genome assembly GCA_964036295.1 of Plumapathes pennacea. Taxonomy (NCBI): domain Eukaryota; kingdom Metazoa; phylum Cnidaria; class Anthozoa; order Antipatharia; family Myriopathidae; genus Plumapathes; species Plumapathes pennacea. The sequence goes on along the minus strand of OZ038463.1, from coordinate 22,210,639 downwards.
ATTGAGGTTATGCGCAATTTCCTGAGAACCGAATTGGGAGATTCATTGATTTTTTCAATTTGGATTTATGCAATCAAGACGGAAAAGCAACTCTAGTTTCTGATCGCATGAAATACTTGACATTTTTCCGTCATGAAGCGCTGCAATACGCCAAACGCGTGAAATCATAGATTTCAGTTATTTTCATTTTATACAGACGCATGGTCTGCCTTTGTTCTGGCATCACTTTTGTTTTGTTCCGTCCATCAAATCCTCCCAAACTGCGTGTAACCTCGATACCTGGCTGGACTAGTTGTCTTGCATGAATATTTTCCTGAATGTTCTGTGTCGTCAAATTTATAGAGCAGTCCCCGTATTACGAACCAACAGAACTTCACTTGTTCATTCGCATTTGAGCTTCAACAGCAAGAAAAGGACGCTACTAACAAGTTACGAACTCGTTCGCGAGCCAGTCGCCCACAGGGTTAATAATAGGCCATTTCCGAGATACTTGTTGCCTCTGTTTCAAAACGAGGTCTAGTGCAAGTTCTTTCTCATGAAAATTAGTTTTCATTTCCGTGCATTGAAACTCATTTTCATAAGAAAGGCTTTGCACTATGTCGGAAATGGCCTATTATAGCGTCGCGAGACCAGGAACGCAAAGATAGCGTGTTTTGGTGTGAACGCTGCATAATTATCCAATCAGTGACGGAGAAACAACGTCAGATGAAGTTGTGTGACGTGATACGGGGTGCTGATATTTAGGTTGTGATAGTTGATAATTTTCTGATAACACAGTTTCGACTGAATTCATTTGAATGTCATTTTACTGTTAACTTGCATGAATATAATCCTGAATATCATGTTTCGTCAAATTTAAAGAGCAGGCTCCGTTTCATGATATGAATTGCAACAGCTCTTTTGTTCAGGAAGATGCACAAGAATGTGCATTCGAACAGCATGAAGGGAATGTTCTTGGTGACGTAAGAACAAACTTGTAACAAATTTGTTATAGGTAAGGAATAGACGCAAACTAGCATCTTTACAATCCGTGTGTGACGTACCAATAGCTGAAAGGTTGGATGAAGTTATGAAGTGGAACGGGATGCTGATATTAGGTCGTTGTGTTTTTCGATCATTTTTAAATCAACACTTGAATTCATCACTGCCAGACCGTCGCACATTCAGTGAAATTCTCAACGCAGTGCTAACTTTTTGAGGCATTCCATAAAATAATCTGTGGAAACTTTCAGGTTCTTATGAACCACCAAGCTTGTGCCTTCTTATTGCCGCAGAATTGAAAACATTCTAGTTTTAGTTTCTCAACCAAAGTTCAGTGATCAGGTGCCAAGTTCTCAGTGCGAATCATCTCTCGATCACATCAGACCGAATTAGACTATCCTGTGAAAGTTTGAGGACATTACAATGGACGACAAGAAGGTAGTGGTTGAAATTTGGATGAACATCGGACGTGTTGTACACATTTTCTGTAAAATTAGTCAAGTAGTTGCTGAATAAAATAACAAGTTAAGACTATTGTGAGATTGTACCTCTGCGTTTTATATAAACATAGTCATCACACACATGCATGAACTCCACAAAAGACGCGAGAAAACGAAGATAGCCGTACTGATTGAACCTTGTGTGATATGAACTGGGTAAGAATGATTTATACGAAAGTTGGACATTCTCGTTCAGACAAGAGCGGTAAACTGAGTTGATGCATAACTCGAGAATGTCAGCTCAATAAGCTGACGCAAACCAACGGTCACGAGGACTAACTTTCCATTGCACGCACACTGAAAGCCCTCTCCCCCTCCCTTCCCTGAAACTTTCCCGCGCACAACAAGACCAAAATTTCTGCTCCTCGATCATGAACTCCAGCGGTAATGACAGAAACGTACTGTGTGATACCTAACACGAAGTATTCAACAATAGCGATCACTTTTAGACTAGTATATTTCTACAAGAATGTCACTATCAGGAAAGCAAAAGAAGTCATTTGTTGGACTTCCGGTTCTTTTTGGATACAAACCAGGACTCGGTAGAGGGTATGTTAAAGGACTTTCGGTCACTGGATACTGTCGTCGGAGTCAGTTCATACAATGAACTATTAACAAAGTAGATGGCGATGGCGTTTTCTACAGTGGAGATGATGAGGAGGCCGACTAGATCTACAACGCTGAAGAGGAAAGAGAGGAGGTCAGTATTGATTCCTATTTTCAGGACCCGGTGTGCAGTACTACAAGCTGGAATTTTACTTCAGAAATGAACAGAGCTCAGTCATAAATAAATATTATGCTACTTTATTTTTTGCTTTTTGTTCAGGTACCACAGCAGTACAGCAGTGTACACATATACAATCTTGGGTGAGGTAATATTATTTTACACTTATGACCCATTAAAAATTTTCATACTGTGTGATTAATGAAACCGTGACATGTGCCTGAACAACGAGTTAACCAATGGGAGACACGTCTCGGACCCATTCTCCGCGCACGCATTTACTTCGCGCTTGGTCAATTATCAAGAATTGTTTTGCATTCCAACGCGAAGGGCTTTGAGATAATGCGTTTAAGGGGCAATTAAAATATTTACAGACAATTAGAAGCAGATTCTCCCAGAGCCTTTTGTTTTCGTCGAGCACGCGCTGTAAGAAATTAGTAAGCGATAATCGGTGCGAGCGCAGTTGCACAGCTATAGCGCAAAACATGCATTGTAGTTCACCCAGTGCCTTCCGAAATGATGAATTTAGAGTCATCTGTATTTTTTCCAAGGTTTGGAATCGCGGAATTTTATTCATCCCCGGACTCTCAGATCGTTTAAATGACACGGACAGAAAGGGGGAATCTGGGGAGAGCATAAGGGAAATAATTTTACCATTTGTCTTGTATTCTCTTCACTTGGAGCCTGAAACCTTCAATACCGGTGTAACAGGCTGTTTTGTCCCCCCTGGCCAGAAGGTACCCCTGACATTTTGACTTGGACTGAAATGTCCGGCCAGACAAAAGTATAGGGGGACATTTCAGATTAGGACACCGGCGTTAATTTGATTTGCCCTCAACAGTTTTGATCTTGGAAGATTTTAATACGGGGTCTACTGATAATTATTATATGCCTGCTTTCAACAAAAGCAGCTGTAAATGAATTGTTGATTTCCGCGACAGTCTCTTGGCTTTTACTTCGTTATCTTAACCTTTTCATTCTCAAGTTCAAAATGCAAATGTATGAGTGATGTAGCGGAATTAATAATTTGATCAGTTTTTATCTAAGCAAGTTATCAAACGCCAAGTTCTCCTTACTGTTTGATGTATCTTTTGTAAGAAAATGGAGGGGGATTGTAGTTTTGAAAGTGAAATGGTTAACAGAATACAGTTGTTGATATTTAGTATAACCTGACATACGTGTTTTATTTTTATACAGTACAGTACAGAAGCACTTAAGTTGAGTGAAGCGTACAGGGACTGTCGAAGCGTCGTGTGTTGCTACAACTTCCTAAGTGCTTCTGTGACTCAACATGGCATGCTGACAATTGTTTGCAAGATAAAGGCAAAAACCAATTGAGTTTGACACGAGGCTTTTGTGGCACGCATGCAGCGTAACGAGTCGAATCAAGCAAAGTCAAAATATAATTCAATCTGACCTTCACGCGAAACCACGTTGTGAAATCCAGCGATCTATGACATAACTTATTGGGTGATGGCTAACACAAAGTACTGAACAAAACAACGTCGGAAAGTACACTTGATTGATCCCCGAAAATGCCGCCACTTGCGAAGAAAAAGAAGCCCTTTGTTGGAGTTGCTGGGTCTTGGAAGAGGGTAAGTCAGGCCTCATGTGCCTTGTGTCGCTTAGCGATCAGTTGATCACTTTCGTGACCCGTGGTCAGAGTGTCAGTCCATACAAATATTCCTGGCCCCTTTCACTGTAGATTGTGTGGTTATTCCTCTCATGGAATGTGATTCTTTATTTAACCACAGGGATTAAAAATTAAACTGTTTTGTCAAAAGAGACCCAATATTTGAAGGCAGTTCTCTTATATGAAGGTACTGTTACTGTACAACAACAATTTAATCCATTAGTTTTTAATTTAATGGCAGTCATCGCTACTCCTGCACCACTTCTTCCTTTTCTCTGAGCTGCTTCCTTCGCTTTTTAAATTCCTTTGTTTGCTTATTTGTGGTGGGCGTTTTCTGTGCACCACTCAATAAATATAAACTTTGTATTAAACCGTACTGTTGTATTTTTTTACTTATCCATATTTTGGGGAATCACTTTGGCGGGCCAAAACACAAGTGAATAAGACTATACAGCATTATGACCCATCAAATATTTCCTCCCGCGCGTCACTGGTAGAATCGTGACACGTGGCCGCACGAGCGGACGTTATCAGCAAATAACCCCCGCCTGGCGAACTAACGCTGTTTATTGACAATATCCGGACACAGTTCTATTTATTTAGTCACAAAAATAATTACAAGATGACTACTGAGGAGAATATCAATTTATTGGTCGAAAAAGCAGTTCCAGAAAGCACTAAAAAGCTTCACAGTTTTCGCACCGTTATTTGCGCTGCGAGAGGAAATATTTGAAGGATATTAAAGGCAATAAACTTCTTTTGGCTTCGGAAATATGCACAGATAATTGTCTTTGGACATTATCTGATCCTCAAAGCTCACAGTTCACTTCTCGGAACAGATAATATCCTCGGACAATTATCCGTGCATATTTCCTCGGCAAAAATAGTTTATTGTTTATTTATGACCCATCAAATATTTCCCTCCGCACATGATGCGAATAACCCCCGCCAGGCGAACTATCGCTGTTTGTTGACAATATCCGAACACAGTTTATTTATTTAATAATTAAAAAACACTACGAGATGACAACCGAGGAGGACATCAATTCATTTGTCGAAAAAGCCGCGCCATTATTTGCGCTGCGAGAGGAAATATTTGAAGGATAATAAAGACAATAAACTATTTTTGGCTTCGGAAATATGAGCTTTGTTCTCGGGCAACTGTTCGCTTCTCGGAACAGATGTCCTGGGACAACTATTCATGCATATTTCCTCGCCAAAAGTAGCTATTGCCTATTTATCTATAAGGGTAGAACAAAGTCACTAAGTCTTAGGGTATTCCAAACACTGAAATTTAGGTATTAGTATAGGTATTATAGAGTAGTTTTTTACATTACTGTTTTGTTTTGGTTTTGGTTTTGGTTTTTGTTTTTTGTTTTTTCTTAACTTCAATTCTGGACATTTCTCCTAAAGTTCCAGAAGCGTGCACTTCCTTTTCCCCGTTTTGTCAACAGCAAGTCTATTATTATATACTTTAAGGTCAAGTAATACTGGCAACATTTTCTTGCAACTTGTCGCGCAACAAAATTGCGTAGCAAGTTGCGGCCTGTTTTTGCATGTATTACTACCTACGCACACAACTTGTTCTGCAACAAAATGTTGTGTTGCGAGTTGCGCCAACATGTTGCAAAAAGTAGACTCAGCCTCTAGAATAAGTTGCGTGCGTAGGTAATAATACGTGCAACAACAGGCTGCAACTTTTTTTCTGGACAAGTTTCAACAAAATGTTGCACGTATTATTTCACCTTTAAGGCCGGAGCACACAGCGTGTTTTGAAAGCGGCAGGAAACGCAAGCACGCAGGACATGCAGTATCATTTGCAGTTCGACAAACAATTGCCAGTTATTGTTCGCAATTCCAACATAAAACGTCTGGTGTTTTTATCTTGGTGTATTTCTGCTGTAAAGTTTCATCAGGGGCTCAGGATGAAGACAATGTCGGTTACGCGTTCGGCCGCCGGGTAAAAACGCGAAGTTCAAACTATTCGTACAGTTTTCTTCGTTTTTTCACTATCATACCCTGTTTAGTGGATAATAATTCAAACACAGAAGTCGAAGAGATAGTATTTTGTCCTCTATTCTTTTCTTCGTGAATCATTATAAAAGGAAAAATTAGTCAGAGAATGCGAAAGGTTAACCATTGTTAATTAATATTCAAGGTCAGAAGGTGTGAAAAGGGTGTCTAATGCCTTTTATAGCGCAGTCTCTTATATAACCTTGCTTACTCGGTTGATAAGAAGTTATCATTTTGACGATATCAAAGTTTATGTCGGAGTGTGTTGCTGGAAATAAATTGGCAAAGATAGCACTAACCATTATTTCCAATAAAGGAAACTTCAAAATTTACAATACCATATGAGCAGGTGGAAGTGCAAGTGGCTCTGCTCGCGGGAAATTTGACAAGGAAATCTTGGAATTAAGATTGATCGTGCCGAAATTGTACATTCTACAAATTGTTGTTAGAATCGGAGTAGAATCGCGCAGAAATAAATATTAAAAAATCGATTGCGTTATGTGTAAGTCAGTGGTAATTGGTAACATTACCGCTGTTTTTTTCTTGTTTGCACTGCGTTCTGCACAACAATACTAATAGACCTTCTTGACAGCATGGTTTTGCTAATTTGCGTAAGGGAGGCGGTGCCGTGGCCTAGTGTCACAAAACAAAAATGTGCGCATTTGCACTTAACAAAACCGCCGACATCACGAGATGAAATGACAATAAAGATAGTAAACATGCCAACTGTTTTATTGGATATCTAACCTCATCTACATTTCTCTTAAAATGCTGACAGAAACTTTGTTGCTGTTAAATCATCAAATTTATACACAGGAGCTGGAAATAGTTCATGTGGATAAGCGTAACGCCGTAAAAGTGGTCTGAGCTGTCTCAGTGACTTCCCCACCGAAGCTACTTTAAACACTCCAATTGACCGGGTGTTCAGCGTGATGTCAGAAAGCCAAGTGAAACCGCCCACAAAATAAACAGGATAATTTGTCGGTCAAATAACGAGGATTTTGTTGGTGTGAGGATTATTAGCACATTTGACAATTGTCATTCCACCAAGACTAGAGTTATATCGAGTTGACACGGAAGATTAGCAAAAAAAAACACAGTTATTCAGTAAATCGGTGCAGTCCATCAACAGGAGTTCTCCTTTCGCAGCCAAAAGAAATGAAAGCGGCAGTTGGGATTCTTCTCGTCTTCAGTAAGTTTTGAGACAATTATATTTCACTTTAATTTCTATTAATTGAAAATACTGTTTGCTATAAAAAGCTGCGACCATATTTGCCGGCCCGACTTTGAGTTGTCCTAACGTACACTGCTAAAACTGTGAAAACGTTAAAAGGTTGAAATCGGTAATGTGTGAAAGGTTTGCGAGCCTTTTCAAAAATATGATATATGTAAAGTTCAACTTAATGTTCTGTCTGACCGCGCAATAAAAATGAAGAACGCAACTAAAACGTATACGTTGAGCGAATTTTAACAAATTTATTGAATGCGGATATGCTTTGTGCATGACTTTAACATATAACGAAGATGTTCGGAAGGGCCGATAAATAGAAACATTATGATAATAAGTAAAAGACACGGGAGCACTTTACTTGTTTTAACACTGGAGCCCAAGGAATAACGGCGCAACATCTGTTCTCGTCTCTGCTGCCCGCAATGTATATCTTGTAGGTCAGGGAGAGTTACGTCAAAACCTCCAACTTATTAGTACATTAATTTCGCGATACAGATATTCCAACGCGATTATCCCATTGCCATTTTGTGTCCTGTTCTATTTTGATGATTTCATAAATATATCGGTATCCTGTAGGAAAACCGCACAACGCGATAATTATATTTGACCGAAACGAAAGCAACGGTTGCTTTCTCGGCTTATAGTGCAAGGATAACTTGCTTTTGATAATTTAAACGCGAAGAACCTAAAACCGAACGATCACAGAAAAGCAGCTGGAGAACTTCAAAATCCAACTTTAATTCAGAATGTTTTCTCAAGCCAAAATTCTAACGGCTGCTTTTAGAAATACCATGATACAAATACGAGAGGAAGGAAAAGCGGTAAGATGCGATCAGAAAAATCCTGCAAGTTTGTCTTTCCATTTAATCCGTTGTGCGTTTAGTCACGCGCCGTAAAACCATTTTATCGGCAGCACAGGGCAATAGTTAACAGTTTTGTGTCTACATTAAGTGGGCAGTTTGATTTCCAATATCTACCCCACAACTGGGATTCCTTGTTACACCTCATTTATGTCTTGTCTCCTTGGGAGCCAAAATATCCGTTATTGCTGAACATTCTGCTCCTCCCGTTAAATCGTAAACCAAAACATTTTCGGACTTTATCGTTTCCCCAACATATGTGTGCCGTAGTGTTGCTCGCTTTCTGCAATAACCTGTTTGTCATTGTCTTGAAAATAGAAGGACAATTCGGTGAGAAAACGTCCCAATCTAACTGGCTGCATATTTATGTTTGAATGGGTCCGATTTTGATCTCGTTCGGTTCCGGAACGAGCGATAGAGCGAAACAAGGCTTTCAAGAGTTTTTGATCAAAGGTTCTCACTTTCCATTTCCGACGCGTTTTTAGTCCCTGAAAGACTAGCACAAATGCTGCAGGAATCAGGAAGAAACGTTTCGAGGCCGGAATAATTTGTTCTGATATCAGTGAGTCGCGGCAGTGAACTAGCTGCCTTCACTTATGCAGAACCAAAACATTCTTACATTGTGCGTTTTTTTGTGATAATTCTTCAGTTGCTTGCTAGAAACGGGGTTCAACACAAACTACGGCAGCGCTGATCTGGTCATTAGAGCCCCGATCGTTTGATCAGGAATGATAGTTGATGAGAGTCGATGGTGTGTTCATCCAGGAACCCGTACGAGTTTTCCGTGTGCGTCTTCCTGACAAAAACTTCCACCTGTTCAAATAATAACGGCTTCTCTCTCGAAAATAGTGTGTGCGTGAAGCTGCCTTACCGACAAACGCACGCAATTTGGCCCGATAATTTAATAAAAGCAGCAGTGCAGCTGTAAGCTCGCAAATTTGTAAAAAGTACTTTTTGCGAGAGTATAGGTACTTTATAATAGAACTGGCTCAAGGCCACATTGTAAAATGTGTTCAATTTTAGGTATAGGTTCCGCGGGCCTCCATTCTCGCGGAACCGCGTATTCGATTTAGTCTCAGTTTTGAAAACTCCCTCGCACAAGGCGGCAGAGGGTGAAAATTATAAAATTATAATACTTAGTGTGGCGCTCGAATGGAAGAATTTACAATTCTGGCTGCCGAATCTTTAAACCGTAACGACACCGTCCGAGTCGCAAATAAAAATGTCTATCCGTGACTTCATTACTCATATCATGCACAGATTATCTTTGACATTTACATTTTCGTCAGAGGCTATGATCCTCCAGCCTGGGCTGCATCCTAACTAATACGTGCGTAAAGAAAGCATGCTTTTCTTCTTTTAGCTGAATTTCAAGTTGAATAAGTAAAATCTGATACACTAGTTGACATTACTTGCGGTTTTGGTCAAATTAATTTTCGATTTCTTCTTCTTCCAGTTGCGTACAGTATTTTTCATTGCTGACGAAAATTAAGCGAAGCAAAGCAAATACAATCAAGCGATACCAATATTTCGGCAAGCTGAAGTCGCTCCGGGCTCTCACAGGTTTTTAAACTTTGACCTACGCTTCTTTAACAACCGAGAATTTACCAAAACCTCGATGATAATGGTTCTGAAATGTAAGAGATTGACTGGCAATTAATTTCGCAACAACTACGACGACTTGTTGTTTTTGAATTGCGTTATTACGACGCACCAGTGTTAACGCGACCTTGATCATAACCAAATTTGGAAAATCGCAACTGCTTTATTTGGAAATCCATTGTTGACAACAGAGAGAAGTAGGGAAGGCAAAGTGATTACAAAACCTCGTAAATCAATTCTCGATTCGCGAGCTAAAAATGACTATGCTGACCCTACTTTAGGTCTAAATATCCTGTATACAAACCTAGATAATGAAAGTTGTTTCGCTCAAACAAAATTTACTAATGAAATGTAAGCTGACACATACTCTTTAGCTGATTTTGAGCAAAACATTTTGTTTTGTCTTTTTTGTTTTCACCAAGAAAATCAAAAAATGAGTTTAGTTAATCGTGTGGTAGATTAGCTTAATCGAGCTTTGAACAGCTTTGAACAGCTTTGAACAACCCAGTCCAGTTCTACATAATAACAATTTTGAAAAGTTGAAATGAACGGACAGTAACAAAAGTACTGTGAAAATGGCCGCTGGTCGACGAGAAACCATTTTGCACTGTCTAAATTAAAACTACGGCAAGGTCATTAATTTTATGGTGTGCTCATCCAGGAGCCGTACGAGTTTTTCGTCGTGTGCGCCTTCCTGAGGAATTGCTATTAGCAAAGCAAAAACCAAAAACTTCCACCTGTTCAGATAATAACGGCTTTTTTGAAAATAACTTGTGCCGGAAGCTGGCTTACAAATAATCGCTCAGTCCAAGTTTGAAACATTACTATTTAATCTTGATTTAGGTCTAAATAACTATGTAAAAGCCTGGATAATAGAAGCTGTTTATCTCGAACAAAATTTACTTTAGAATTTAAGCTAACACAAGCTCTTTAGTTGAATTTGACCAAAATGTTTCACCAAGAAATTCGGAAAATGCGGTTAATAGTTAATCGTGCGGTGGATTAGTTTAATCGAGCTCCCAGATATGATAATTTATCGAGTTTTAATGAACGGAACCAAACAGAATCACTGGGAAAATGGCCGCTGGTCGACAAGAAACTATTTTGCACTCTCAAAACTATCTCGAGTCCTTCAGTCGGTTTCTACAAAGAAGCGTTCTATCGGATGATTTCTATGATGCAATGTCACAGAAAACCGCGCGCTCATAAACTTTAAGATTCAAAGCCAAAATCAAACTCAATTGAGCTTTTTAAGGTGAAGGAAAGTTAACTCGACTCAAAAAATATAAAAACAGTATTTTTCTCGACAATTTTTGAGCGTTTGTTAACTCTTGAAATTCACCGCCAGGTGAATCCGTCCTTGAATGGCATATTTTAAACTTTAGTTTCGTTCACATTTAGCTCTCACTTCAGTCGCAATCAGCCTCTTAACTTCAGGAAAAACTTAATGTAATAGTAAGTTTATATAGTTAACTGTCCCAATGCAAGATCAAGTCTAATGTTCAGAGTCTTTACTGTGAAGAATTTCTGCTGAAGATATTCAGATATTTACTAAGTGAGAATGTACATTTCTTTCAGATATTTTTTGGGCAGTGAAAGCAGCGAGTAGTAAGTACAGATTTACATCAAGTAGAATTTATTAGACGAAGTTACAAACACTGAGTAGGAACACATGTATAAAGTTTACTTTTAATAGAAACAAATGAAAACAAGCTGAAGTAGAACAATCAAGAGTCGTGCAAATCGAAAAGAACATCAGACACAACTAGGAAAAGAAATGTGTTCTATAGGACTCTTGCACATGATCTGCCAATATCTGTATGTTTTAGCTGACATGATACTCATTTTGTAACTAAATCACCTACTACAATATACAGATAATATCAAGCTTCTTATCAAAGCCAGACAGAAACTTTGATAGTTCCAAAATAGATTTACCTTAGAAAACTAGAACTAGAAATGATCATCACTGTTGTTTGTCTAAATCCTTCAATAAACTATTGTTTTATGTGCAGACGGTCAAACCACTAAAATTATTATGAATCCAAATGACATTCAAATGTTTTTGGTTATGTAGATTAACACATTATTTCCAATGTTGTGTCTGTGTTCTTGCTACAGATTGTACAGATCCACTGGGCATGGAGGACAACACTATCCTGGACTCAGCCATCAATGCCTCAAGTTTTTATGACGTCACCGGTCCAGAGAGAGCGCGGCTTCATATGAAGGGAGAGTGGATAAACGGCAAACGGTACGGTGCAGGATGGGGAGCAAGGACCGATGACCAAATGCAGTGGTTGCAGATTGACCTAAAGCAAAGAACGCACGTCACTGGGATAGCCACCCAGGGGGGATACTACTACAACGGCAGCAGCTACTACGATCGTGTAACAGGCTACTCGTTGTCTTTCAGACTGGATGATGCAGAACAGTTTCATGAATATCAAAACGGCAAGGTAAAAACATTTCTTTTTCTTTTGAAGTAGTACACGATCTTGATATTTTAAAAAATCCCAAGTCAGTTGATAAGATTAACGGCAGCAATTAATGGTGAACGATGAGATTGCCAAATTTAGAAAATGTGAATACTTGTATCTCCTTTTATGGAAATGGTTGACTTATGTTTCCCCAAAGCTCGTATGAAACTTTCAATATGTCAACTGCAGTGGGCGTTATTCTTTACTAATTTTCACTCTCTGTTGCGTCAGAAAAAATATGCCCCTTACCATTTAAGTCGCGATATTATGCTCAGCTATTATTTTGACATTGATTATTTAGATTTTAACCGCAAATGCAAACCTGGACACAGTCGTGAGGAACAATCTGGAGCCGCCGCTGACCGTCAAAACTCTGAGAATCAATCCAAAGACGTGGTGCAATACTATCAGGATGAGAGTTGAACTGTACGGCTGCACAGGTTTGTATATATAGTTAATTATATTGTACACTCGAAATCCTATACAAGCAACCACGGTATTACTTCTTAATTTTTCAAACTGTCCAATTAAGGATTAATTTGGACAGTCTTACATAGGGTTTTTGTCCAGAAAAACTCGCGTATCCAATTTGAGAATAATTTGGACAGTTGGACCCAGCCAATAAAAATGCTTAGAAAACAATGAAAATTGAACCAATCAGCGCGCGCCTGTGTTTAATGTTGACGTGTACTCGTAGCAAAGCAAAGCCGAAATGAGTATTTTACAAAGATGGCAGAGTTTGAGGTTTCTTGGGGGATGTTTGACGACTATTTTAGTGAAGAAGTGGAAACCACCAGGTTTCCAAATATGTCCGAAGGGGATTTGGAGAAGATGAGAGAAGAAAACCAAAACAAAAACACCAAGAAAAGCACGTCAACATGGCTAAATGTTTTCAACGAGTGTAGACTTGCAAGCGGGGAAGAACGACGCTTGGAGGACATTCCTGTTGAAGAACTGGACGCCGTGCTGACTAAGTTCTATGCTGAGGTCAGGAGAAAAGACGGAGAAGATTACGAGCCAGACAGTTTGGCAGTCATGCAAGCCTCACTTGACAGGCACCTGAAAAACCTTTGCCGCCCTTACAGTATCTTACGAGATCGGCAGTTCCAGCTTTCCAGACAGCAACTTGAAGCTAAAGCAAAAGCACTGCGACACAAGGGACACGGAAAACAAAAAAATTCGGCAAATGCACTTAATGAGAGCGACGAAGAACATCTCAGATACCGAGTAGACTTTAAACCTCAGTATTATGACATTCTAATTTGATGCATTTCTTATTGTCAATTGTTGTGATTTCAATTAATGATTTATCTGGCGTGACACTCGTGCATCCTTGGAAAAGCATAAGTTATTGTATTTCAATTTTGTGATATTCTTGAAATAATATTTTACAGTATGTGCATTTGTATATGAATGGGGTAATTTTAGTGTTTTCAGCTAAAACTTCATGGAAGCCACTCTGCAGTTGGCATTACAGTATATACAATAAATGCCTTTTCAAACACAGCACTTCTTATTTATTCCTCGTCCAATTTTGGCAGTCCTCGGAATTTTTCTCATCCAATTGTTTCCAAATTGGATAGCATGTAGTCCTATTACATATACAAAATGCAACACTGTAGAATCTCAAAAAATTCAAGTTACCAAATTACTTAAACGTCCCGATCTAGGAGATGACTTCTTAACAGTTTTTGCCTAAATTTACTTTCTGTGGACTCTAGTAATGATGTTTTTCTGGGATTAATTGTTTGTTTGATGCATTACATATTAACGAATGTATCAAAACAGAGGAGAGTGTTTTGATAAATTGAATGGCTTCACATGTTCTTGTTAGTCAAAAGGCTGGACAGGAAAACAGTGCAACACAAGTAATGGATACATTTATCTGTGCGATTTAACTCTTAATTAGCAAATCATCATTTGCCCTCTTAGATATAAACGAGTGCGCAAGCAATATGTAGGCTCACTCTCAGCTAAAGTGACCAATTGGCGAGTCAGAATTGAAAATCGGGTCATCACGGATTTTGCCGAAATTCGTTCAAAATGTTGTTTTTACAGATCAGCTCAATTGTTACTGCTCTTTGCCGTTGATATAGCAAATTGTTTAACATAATTTTACTAACAAAATGTAGACAATGTATGAAATTTCAGTGCACTGTGAGAGCGGTATTTTTACAATTCGCCAATTCCAAAGCAAATCTAATATTTAAGTGAGTTTTTATCACTGAATAACATTTAGTAACACCGAAAAAACACTTAACAGGTCTCGGGAATTTAGTTTCATCGAAATAGAGCTCCTTAGAGAAATTTTTGCTCTCAGCAAAACAGCTTGTATAAGCCAAGTTTACAGTGATAGCAGCGAAGTAAACACTGGAGAAGTATTGCAGCACTGAGACTACTCAAGCTTCCGGGAGAACGCGTTAAAAACGACTTTCATTTTTAGTAGGTTACATTTAACGCCTTGTTCGCGCTCTCTGTCGAATATTAACCTTTCGATTTTCAGAATAGTACACACTTTGGTGTCCCTCTTGGGTCCCTTTGTCAAGGCAAGTTCTTTCAATAATGTTGACCAAAGCATCTGAGAGAAACACGGTAACGTATGTTACACGACAAAATCGTCACGTTTGAGTGCCTATTATAAAATCGCTAATGTCAAAAAATCTATAAAAATGAGTGAAGCCAGTCGTGTATTTAATAAACTTAAGTGAGCAATAAACAATCAATCAATCAATCAATCATTCAACCAACCTTTATTTATACACGATAAAAGTTTAAAGCTACAGCTTGTGTGGTCGTGTGAGTAAATTTTCTGGATTAAAATTCATTAAAATAAGTAACGTTAGTATCTCCAATAATTACTAGTTTATAATATAGATGCAAAAATAAACAAGGTGCAGGAAGCCATTCCAAAGCAAAACCAACAGTCAATCAATGTTAAACGCGCGACTTTTTATTGGATGCTGAAAATCGAGCGGCTAAACTTTCACAAACAGCCTTTCAGCAGACGAAACTGGATCGAAACTGGAGAAATCAACTTACGAAATTTACTGATCACGGCCTGCCAATGATCTCTTGAAGTTTCAGACTATTCCCGCTGCGATGGCTTGGCACTTTGCTGATTTCCGAACATAACTTGACTTCGGGCTTGTAGATTTCCACTTTTATTTGACGTTTTAATGATTCCGCTCTTCCGCGAATTTCTTACAGGCATTTTCGTCCATGTTTTAGAGTCGATTTCCTGCGTTTGAATTCCCCAGTTTAAACTTTTACGGCTGCTTTCTTTATGTTTTGGGAATCTCTCGCTCATGGCCATCATTTTTTCTCGATGCAAAAGTTGAGCTTGCGACTTGCTTGCGTGATTGTCATGGCAACGAAGTGTGCAAAACCAATTAAATCTGTGCAATTAACTCTGATTAACTACTTTTGCACACCTGATTAACCCTTTTTGCCCACTTGCACCCTAATTTAAATATAACACCCCTGTTCTCAGCCAATCAGAATTGAACATTTTTGCATCTATATAATAATAATAATAATAATAATAATAATAATAATAGTAATAATAATAACAATAACAATAACAATAATGATATTGATAATAATAATTTCCATTAGATACTAATAATCAAACCTAATTTGCTGATAAAATAAAACAATAAAAGATTCCCCCTTATTCTTTTCTTTACTAAATTTAATACTGGTAAGTAGTGTCCCCCTCCCCTCCTCTCCCCCAACAGTGAAAACTAAGACATAAAACTACTTTTTACGGTATGTTATAAATATGCAAAATCGGCTGACCTATTATTTGCCGTTTGGGTTGAGGTCACATTAAAAGTAAAGTTCTTAAAATCTGATGTCTTTACGGCTTCCGTTAAAAATGCCCTGGTGTTGCCCGACTTAATGTTCTTGCATTTGTTGGCAATGTTGTTCCACAGCGCGGCGCCTCTGTGTTGTATAGAGTGCTTCATAGTGTTCGTGTTGTATCGTGGTGTGTTCAGTTGGTGTAGTTTTCGTAGCGAGTACTTTGTTTGGCGCTTTTCGATCATTGTTGTCATACAGGCAGGCGTAATGCCGTTATATATCTTGTGAATCAGTTTCAGCAAGACCAGCTTACATTGGGTGTAGATGGATTTCCAGTTTGTCCGGAGTAGGACTTCGTGGGAGGGGGTGTCCCTAGGTATCTTATGTATGATTCTGGCTGCTCTGTGATGTAGCGCTTCAACCGAGTTGAATGCGTTCATACAGTTGCATCCTCCCCATACTACAAGACTATAAGTGATAGATGGCATGATGATTTTCATATATAGCTGTTCCTGTACTCCTTTCGGCAGGAAGCGGGAGCGTTTGAGTAAGTTTAGTTTACCGGCAAGGCTTTTCCTGGTGTCGTTCACGTGGCGTCCTCAAGTGAGTCTATTGTCAATGTTAAGACCCACTAGTCGTAAGCGGGTGACCCATTTGATGATTGTGCCGCCGATACTAATCGGTGTGAGTGGGCCGACAAAGGTGCCCCTGTGGAGGAGCATTGCTTCGCATTTAACTAGGTGTGGTGTGAGCGTATTTGCTATACACCACGAATACAATTCATTGAGTGCTTCATTGAGGGATATGGTGACATCATCTACAGTCTTCCCAATGCAATATAGCGTTGTGTCATCAGCATACATGTATGTAGTACCTGACTTTACGCTGGCTGGAAGGTCATTGGTGTAGAGTGTAAATAGGGTTGGTCCGAGGACTGATCCCTGGGGGATACCATGCGTGGCTGGTTCCACTGTTGATTTTTTGCCGTTTATGACGGTGAATTGTTTTCTGCCATTCAGGTAGCTTTTTAACCAATCGAGAAGGGGGCCGTTTATGCCAAACTTGCGTTGTAGCTTTTGGATCAGCATAGGGTGGGATACGCTGTCGAATGCCTTTATGAAGTCTACAAATACTACACCACAACGCGTCCCAGGTCTACTTCCTTTCTCCAAGTTTCTTTCAAGTGCGCAAGTAGTAATTCCAATCCCTCGACGATAGGCCCATTGTTTGTCCGTTATTAATTCATTGTGCATGACGTGGTTTACTACTATGTCAGAGACGCAGGATTCAAGGATCTTGCTAGTTGGCACGCTTAGTATTGACAGTGATCGGTAATTATTCATATCTGTTTCGTCGTGTTTCTTGTATACCGGTGTTAATCTGGCCGTCTTCCGGCTGTCGTATACTGTTAGCGTTCTCAGGCTCCAGGTGGAGAGGGAATGTAACGGGAGTACAATGGCATCGCTGACAAGTTTTATCAGTTTCGCTGGGATGCCGTCTGGTCCTGTTGATTTGTTTGGTTTAAGTAGGTTTACTTTCTTGCGTATCTGAGCTTCCGACATTTGCAGGACAGACGTGCTGGGTATTTCTTTAGCTTCATGGGTGGTGGTAGTTGTAAACAATGATTCGGGCAAGGCGGCATAAAATTTGAAGGACAAAAGAGACAGTACAAAAAGCGATGTTACAAAATTGTGAGACACGTGTATATTAGTCCATGCTTCAGCAAACAAAATGTTCAGCAGTGAATTTAAAGCTTGAAACCAACTATTGCCATACGAGCCCGGAAGACAAAATATAAACTACCTCCAGTCCACAGATATTGACGATGTTTCCGCGAAATTTCTGTAGGTGAGACAGGGGTTTTTCGCCTACTCTGGGTGACTTGATGGTCCATAGTTCAAGATTATTGGTGTTTTGTCTCCGGCAACTTTCACTAATTTACTCGCTATAGTGCTGAGCTTCATTAAGAAAGCAGAAATCTGAAACAACATATCCAGAAAAACATTCTTTCGGTACCAAAGTCGTGAGACATTGATTGGTCACTTTAGCTAAGAATTAGCCTGTAGAACAACTAATGAAGTTGCTAAATGACTAAGACCATTTTCATCATATTTATCTGTTCGCTGTTATAACGTGCTTTGTCACATGTGCATCCTGTTACAGATAACAATATAATTTTTAAATTAAATTATATTTTTTTATTGTTATCTGTAACAGGATGCACATGTGACAAAAAAGCACAGTTGTGGAACGTCAAGGATTCATGTAAAGGATCAGGAAGATTAAATCTTACAAGAACTTGTGCTATTGTTTGTCTGTTCAACAGATATTCCTTCGTCTCATGGACCTGGAAGTACATCAAGAGCAGACCTAACTTCTGAGGAAACCACAAGGCCAACACAATTGTCCTCTTTCCTGAAGTCCTCCATCAGAAAGACTCCATTCAGCTCAGGTCCGCCTTCTGTTTCCCACATGTCAGTTAGCCAACCCTCCAGCTCCTTGCACGCAGTCAACGATGCAATCACAATCCAGGCACAGATCACAAGTGACTATCTTAACGGGTACTGGCCTGTTTACACAAGCTCCGGGAAACCAGCAGTAGCCGAGATGTCAACAGTAAAAACACAAAGAACCGCACTTCCAACAACAACGACTAAGAAACCAATGGCCTTATTCTCAGTGACTCCAAGTAAGTCTACCGATGCATTATCAACAGCCGCGTAGTGAGTGAAGAGTTTGGTGAATTTTCTTATCAAGCGTGAAGGCCACACCATCCGACATCAATACACTGTACTTACAACAACTGTGCTGTCCAGAGTAAAGAAGTTGAATTCCGTACAAACTGATTGAACTCCAAAATTGTAGTCATGATTACCTGAGTGTCTGAATTTCCGCTTTAGATCCAGAAAGCTTACAAATACCAGTATAACACTCATTTATATGGAGTTATATCCTTCTTCCCCAAGTCATAAATTAACTGCCCTTTATCTCTATTTAAGATATTTCATCATCAAATGGATTTGACAGGACACCATCAAGCGCGAACAAATCTACTAGAACTACAAGTCCCTTGGTACTGACTCTCACTATCATACATACTCCTTCTGTATCTGGACCATCCCTTGCTATTAACGTGCAGTGCAGGCTTCACCAAGTAAGATACCCCCGCGGGGGAAGGGGGGAGGGTACTCCTCAAAATTGTGGGTTGGAGTGTGCCGCCCGGGACTAAAAACCCTTACCAATCTTGTTAGGTTCCGGAACGAGCAAACGAGCGAAAAGGGCTTTCAAGAGTTTTTATCCAAGGTTCTCACTTTCCATTCCCGATGCGTTATCAGTTCCTGCACGACTAGCACAAAAGCTACAGGAAAACGGAAGAAACGTTACGAGGCCGGAAAAATATGTTCTGATGTCAGTGAGTCGCGGCCGCAGTGAACTAGCTGCCTCCACTTATGCAGAACCAAAAGTTCCTTACATTGTGCGTTTTTTGTAATAATTCTTCAGTTGCTTGCCAGAAACGGGCCTTCAACACAAACTGCGGCAGCGCGGCTTTGTTCATTAAAGCCCCGATCAAACGGGAATGATAGTTGATGAGAGTTCGAACTTTCTTACCCATTTGAACATGAACTATCATGCGCTATCTGGATTAGTATACCACAGAATCGCATAAGTCAAAGAAAACTCGCGTTCTGATTGGTTACGAAGCAAGGGTATTTAGTGTGGAATTGCACGGATGACATGTGTCTACGCGAGCAAGCTCGCTGAATAATAAAAAAATCATAGTTGACTGACTTTTTAGCTAAAAGCTGAGCATTTCGGTACGAACTGTGGAGCAAATACATCTAGGTACTTACCGGTTATATTTTTTTAACGTCTTCTTTGGACTAATCTTCTTTCACACAAGTTTTTTCTTTCAGTTGTCGGCACCAATTTACGTGCTTGAACATCGGTATATTCAACGACAACGATCTTGTCTCTAGATTTCTTGGTGATTTGTTATAAATTATAAGTGAAACGGAAAAAAACTTTTCTTGCCTTCAAAGGGCATTTATAACAAAGATTAGTCACACCACAAGGTTCAGATAAAAGTGACTGTGATCTTGAATCTCAACTTGATTCCTAATTTGCTGGTTCTTGACTTTGCAATGGCTTTCTCGCACGCGCTGAAGCGTGAAAACGTTGTTTTTTTTCTTTTACTTCTGCGATTCAAGAAAAATTCACTGCCTGACGAGTGAATTTCACGTTAAATTTCACTCGAAAAGCCGATATTGCACTCATCGCTTACGCGATACGTGCGATATTGGTTTTTCTTGTGAAATTTAACGTGGAATTCACTCGTCAGGCAGTGAATTTTTCTATAGAAGTGAATAGTGCTTTTTGCGCTGGCAAGTAAAATTATGTGGTGTATATACCAAAACAGTTATTCACTTTCATTTCGGCAAATAATTGTTAACTATCATCAGTTATGGTTTGCTTTGAACAAGTTCAAAATTTCCGTGATAGACAATGAGAGTTTTTCTGGTTTAATCTCACCTTTCTATGTTAGTCAACTATAGTACAGGTGATACAGTGGAAACCTCCCTGAGCACCTCCCGTAAGTGACCACCTCCCTTAAGCGACCACTCAACAATTGACTGTTTGGTCACTCAGTCAAATTTCTATTAGTGAAACCTCTCGTAAGCGACAACGACCACCACTGAGGCTCACTGTTTGAGTTTTTCTTTTGTTTATTTATTTATTTTTTACCTCGGTAAGCGACCACTCTATGCTCTCAAAAGGCAAATTTCTGAGCAAGGATTAACTTCTTTGCAGAAACCGGACCTGACAAAACACTAACATATGTATTGTAACGTGCAGTAGAACACAATGTTGATTTTTTAAAACACAAGTTGTTTTTCACTCACTATAAAGCTGCATTATTTGACACTGGTTGTTGCTCAAAGCTGATTGTTACTTAGGCCTCCCATGGTGAGAAATTCCTGTAAGTGACCACCTCCCGTAAGCGACCACTTAAAGACGAACGAAGGGTAGTCGCTTAGGGGAGGTTCCACTTTAGTTGCGATCCATTAACTATCATCAGCTGTAATTCATTGATAGCGCATCACAGCTGTTTACCCTTTTTTCGGCGAATAATTGTTATAGTATATACCACACAAATTTAATAACCAGCTCCCAAAATAGATATATAAAAAAAAAGAAAAAGCTAAAAGCGGGTTTGCGCGCAAGACTGTTTCACGAGAAGCCACCAGAAAATTAATGGTACTTGCTACTCCGAGATTGACGAGCCAATCACTATTTGTGTGGTAATAGTTTGATCGGGGCTGTAGTGTGTAGTAAAGCTCCTTATACAACAGTGTGCGCCATAATCCTCTTTCACAACGAACCTCCTCCGGTCACGTGATTCACTACGTCACAGTCCCTCCCCTTCTCTACACAACAATAACCATAAGCAACAAACAACTACTAACTACAGCAACATGTCTTTGAACCATACCATGGTCCCTTAAAAAAACAGTTCATAATAACAACAAGGCCTTGGTCAACACTAAATATTATTGATCCATAAAGATCGACCCTATCAAGGTCCAAGGTCCCTCAAGCGTTCAGTCCTGCATATGGTCACTTAATCTCTTGGGTGGATGGTAGACTCTCCCACTACGCCTGGGTGTTCCAACGCATGGGTCTTCAGCTGGCGGTTGTTCCGGTGGTAATGTCTCATGTGCTTCACTCAGGGGCACCTGGTCAGCCGGGGTCTGTCGCTGTGGGGTCTGTACTTGGATCGCCTCGGCTGATGAAGCACTCTCTATAGGTACTTCAAACCGCCTGACATGTTGTAAATTCCTATTGTATTCGACTCCCTGTGGGGACGTTACTCGAACCTGGTTGCCAGAGCGAGCGGTGACCTCGTATGGTTCCCTTTCATAGAAGGTTGACAGCTTGTCCTCTTTCTTTTTCTCTACCACCACCATGTCTCCACAGTTAAGTCCCTTTCAACGGCCCGTCGTTTAACATCAGCATAGTCCTTGCCCTGCTGCTTCCTCTCTGCATCGCGGTCTCTGACTTGTTGGTACACCACATTGGATTCCTTTGCCTCCTGGTCAGTGACCTCTGGCAGTTTGGTCACTAATTTCCGCTTGAGAAATAATTCTGCGGGGCTGACCCCGGTAGTGGTGTGATTAGTTGATCTGTAGGCCAGCAGAAACTTGTTAAGCTCAGCTCGCCAAACCTTCCCTTCCGCCTGGAATACTCTCATGGACTTCAGTCGTCATTCGCTTGACTTGTTGGCGAGCCGCTTCCCACGCTCGTGCAGTCTGCATAGCTGCTTCCAAAGTAATGTTTCTCGTTTCCAAAGCTTCTTCTTTAATTCCACGTCGGCGATTTTTTCGATTAACTGATCTCGCAAGTTATCCGCCAAGGCTGGTCCGAAATTGCGGTGCCTAGCCTGTTGTTTGAGTCGAACCAGAAACTTGTCAACCATCTCTCCTTCGGTCGGTGCCAGCTGCCTAAAAACATGGCGCTCGAACGGGACATTTTCCTCGGATCGGAAGTGGTCGTCCAATTTGTGAATGCACACGGAATACTAGTCTTCCTCTACGTCAGGTTCCGGGTCTTCCAAGTCTGCGAAAATATCTTGTACTTCCATCCCCGCGAAGTGGAGCAACTGCGAAGTTTTTCTCGCAATATCATTGATGCCTTTCCCAACGGCATAATACTCAAACACCCGCTTCCATTTTCTCCACTGTTCCGCTACCTGCGACGGTGATCCTGATACATCAAGAAGCGGCAAAGCTTTCTGTGACATCTTACAAGTATCCTCGTCACCAATGTAGTGTTTAATAAAGCTCCTTATACAACAGTGTGCGCCATAATCCTCTTTAACAACGAACTTCCTCCAGTCACGTGATTCACTACGTCACAGGGGCTTAAATGGTGTGTCATCCAGGGACCCGTACGAGCTTTCCATATGCGTGGTCCGTGAGGGAGATGGTGACATCATCTACAATCTTCCCAATGCAATATAACATTTTGTCATCAGCATACATGTATGTAGTACCTGACTTTACCCTGGCTTGAAGTTCATTGGTTTAGAGTGTAAATAGGGTTGGTCCGAGGACTTATCCCTGGGGGATACCATGCGTGACTGGTTCCACTGTTGATTTTTATGCCAAACTTGCGTTGTAGCTTTTGGATTAGCATAGGGTGGGATACGCTGTCGAAGGTCTTTTTGAAGTCTACAATTACTACACCCACAACGCGTCCCAGGTCTACTTCCTTTCTCCAAGTTTCTGTCAAGTGCGCAAGTATAGTAATTCTGTTGAGTACCCTCAACGATAGGCCCATTGTTTGTCCGTTATTAATTCATTGTGCATGACGTGGTTTACTATTATGTCAGAGACGCAGGACTCAGGGATCTTGCTTGGCACGCTTAATATTGACAGTGCTAGCAGTAGTGCTAGCAGTGACAAGCTTGAAACAAATTATTGCCATACAAGCCCGGAAGACAAAATATAAACTACTTCCTATCCACAGAATGAAAAAAGATATTGACAATGTTTCCGCGAAAATCTGTAGGTGAAACGGGGGTTTTTCGCCTACTCTGGGTGACTTGATGATCCATAGTTCAAGATTATTGGTGTTTTGTCTTCGGCAACTTTCACTAATTTACTCGCTGTAGTGCTGAGCTTCATTAAGAAAGCAGAAACCTGAAACAACATATCCAGAAAAACATTCTTTGAATGACTAAGACCACTTTCATCATATTTATCTGTCCGCTGTTATAACGTGCTTTGTCACATGTGCATCCTGTTACAGATAACAATATAATTTTAAATTATATTATATTTTTGTATTGTTATCTGTAACAGGATGCACATGTGACAAAAAAGCACAGTTGTGGAACGTCAAGGATTCATGTAAAGGATTAGGAAGATTAAATCTTACAAGAACTTGTGCTATTGTTTGTCTGTTCAACAGATATTCCTACGTCTCATGGACCTGGAAGTACATCAAGAGCAGACCTAACTTCTGAGGAAACCACAAGGCCAACACAATTGTCCTCTTTCCTGAAGTCATCCATCAGAAAGACTCCACTCAGCTCAGGTCCGCCTTCTGTTTCCCACATGTCAGTTAGCCAACCCTCCAGCTCCTTGCACGCAGTCAACGATGAAATCACATTCCAGACACAGATCACAAGTAACTATCTTAACGGGTACTGGCCTGTTTACACAAGCTCCGGGAAACCAATTTTTAACCAATCGAGAAGCGAGCCCTTTATGCCAAACTTGCGTTGTAGCTTTTGGATTAGCATAGGGTGGGATACGCTGTCGAAGGTCTTTTTGAAGTCTACAATTACTACACCCACAACGCGTCCCAGGTCTACTTCCTTTCTCCAAGTTTCTGTCAAGTGCGCAAGTATAGTAATTCTGTTGAGTACCCTCAAAGATAGGCCCATTGTTTGTCCGTTATTAATTCATTGTGCATGACGTGGTTTACTATTATGTCAGAGACGCAGGACTCAAGGATCTTGCTTGGCACGCTTAGTATTGACAGTGCTAGCAGTAGTGCTAGCAGTGACAAGCTTGAAACAAATTATTGCCATACAAGCCCGGAAGACAAAATATAAACTACTTCCTATCCACAGAATGAAAAAAGATATTGACAATGTTTCCGCGAAAATCTGTAGGTGAAACGGGGGTTTTTCGCCTACTCTGGGTGACTTGATGATCCATAGTTCAAGATTATTGGTGTTTTGTCTCCAGCAACTTTCACTAATTTACTCGCTATAGTGCTGAGCTTCATTAAGAAAGCAGAAACCTGAAACAACATATCCAGAAAAACATTCTTTCGGTACCAAAGTCGTGAGGCATTGATTGGCCAATTTAGCTGAGAAAGAGACTGTAACATTTTTAGAACAACTGATGAAGTTGCTAAATGACTAAGACCACTTTCATCATATTTATCTGTCCGCTGTTATAACGTGCTTTGTCACATGTGCATCCTGTTACAGATAACAATATAATTTTAAATTATATTATATTTTTGTATTGTTATCTGTAACAGGATGCACATGTGACAAAAAGGCACAGTTGTGGAACGTCAAGGATTCATGTAAAGGATCAGGAAGATTAAATCTTACAAGAACTTGTGCTATTGTTTGTCTGTTCAACAGATATTCCTACGTCTCATGGACCTGGAAGTACATCAAGAGCAGACCTAACTTCTGAGGAAACCACAAGGCCAACACAGTTGTCCTCTTTCCTGAAGTCATCCATCAGAAAGACTCCACTCAGCTCAGGTCCGCCTTCTGTTTCCCACATGTCAGTTAGCCAACCCTCCAGCTCCTTGCACGCAGTCAACGATGAAATCACATTCCAGACACAGATCACAAGTAACTATCTTAACGGGTATTGGCCTGTTTACACAAGCTCCGGGAAACCAATTTTTAACCAATCGAGAAGCGAGCCCTTTATGCTAAACTTGCGTTGTAGCTTTTGGATTAGCATAGGGTGGGATACGCTGTCGAAGGTCTTTTTGAAGTCTACAATTACTACACCCACAACGCGTCCCAGGTCTACTTCCTTTCTCCAAGTTTCTGTCAAGTGCGCAAGTATAGTAATTCTGTTGAGTACCCTCAAAGATAGGCCCATTGTTTGTCCGTTATTAATTCATTGTGCATGACGTGGTTTACTATTATGTCAGAGACGCAGGACTCAAGGATCTTGCTTGGCACGCTTAGTATTGACAGTGCTACACTGTAGCAGTAGTGCTAGCAGTGACAAGCTTGAAACAAATTATTGCCATACGAGCCCGGAAGACAAAATATAAACTACTTCCTATCCACAGAATGAAAAAAGATATTGACAATGTTTCCGCGAAAATCTGTAGGTGAAACGGGGGTTTTTCGCCTACTCTGGGTGACTTGATGATCCATAGTTCAAGATTATTGGTGTTTTGTCTCCAGCAACTTTCACTAATTTACTCGCTATAGTGCTGAGCTTCATTAAGAAAGCAGAAACCTGAAACAACATATCCAGAAAAACATTCTTTCGGTACCAAAGTCGTGAGGCATTGATTGGCCAATTTAGCTGAGAAAGAGCCTGTAACATTTTTAGAACAACTGATGAAGTTGCTAAATGACTAAGACCACTTTCATCATATTTATCTGTCCGCTGTTATAACGTGCTTTGTCACATGTGCATCCTGTTACAGATAACAATATAATTTTAAATTATATTATATTTTTGTATTGTTATCTGTAACAGGATGCACATGTGACAAAAAAGCACAGTTGTGGAACGTCAAGGATTCATGTAAAGGATCAGGAAGATTAAATCTTACAAGAACTTGTGCTATTGTTTGTCTGTTCAACAGATATTCCTTCGTCTCATGGTCCTGGAAGTACATCAAGAGCAGACCTAACTTCTGAGGAAACCACAAGGCCAACACAATTGTCCTCTTTCCTGAAGTCATCCATCAGAAAGACTCCACTCAGCTCAGGTCCGCCTTCTGTTTCCCACATGTCAGTTAGCCAACCCTCCAGCTCCTTGCACGCAGTCAACGATGAAATCACATTCCAGACACAGATCACAAGTAACTATCTTAACGGGTATTTGCCTGTTTACACAAGCTCCGGGAAACCAATTTTTAACCAATCGAGAAGCGAGCCCTTTATGCTAAACTTGCGTTGTAGCTTTTGGATTAGCATAGGGTGGGATACGCTGTCGAAGGTCTTTTTGAAGTCTACAAATACTACACCCACAACGCGTCCCAGGTCTACTTCCTTTCTCCAAGTTTCTGTCAAGTGCGCAAGTATAGTAATTCTGTTGAGTACCCTCAAAGATAGGCCCATTGTTTGTCCGTTATTAATTCATTGTGCATGACGTGGTTTACTATTATGTCAGAGACGCAGGACTCAAGGATCTTGCTTGGCACGCTTAGTATTGACAGTGCTACACTGTAGCAGTAGTGCTAGCAGTGACAAGCTTGAAACAAATTATTGCCATACGAGCCCGGAAGACAAAATATAAACTACTTCCTATCCACAGAATGAAAAAAGATATTGACAATGTTTCCGCGAAAATCTGTAGGTGAAACGGGGGTTTTTCGCCTACTCTGGGTGACTTGATGATCCATAGTTCAAGATTATTGGTGTTTTGTCTCCAGCAACTTTCACTAATTTACTCGCTATAGTGCTGAGCTTCATTAAGAAAGCAGAAACCTGAAACAACATATCCAGAAAAACATTCTTTCGGTACCAAAGTCGTGAGGCATTGATTGGCCAATTTAGCTGAGAAAGAGCCTGTAACATTTTTAGAACAACTGATGAAGTTGCTAAATGACTAAGACCACTTTCATCATATTTATCTGTCCGCTGTTATAACGTGCTTTGTCACATGTGCATCCTGTTACAGATAACAATATAATTTTAAATTATATTATATTTTTGTATTGTTATCTGTAACAGGATGCACATGTGACAAAAAAGCACAGTTGTGGAACGTCAAGGATTCATGTAATGGATCAGGAAGATTAAATCTTACAAGAACTTGTGCTATTGTTTGTCTGTTCAACAGATATTCCTTCGTCTCATGGACCTGGAAGTACATCAAGAGCAGACCTAACTTCTGAGGAAACCACAAGGCCAACACAATTGTCCTCTTTCCTGAAGTCCTCCATCAGAAAGACTCCACTCAGCTCAGGTCCGCCTTCTGTTTCCCACATGTCAGTTAGCCAACCCTCCAGCTCCTTGCACGCAGTCAACGATGATATTACAATCCAAGCACAGATCACAAGTAACTATCTTAACGGGTACTGGCCTGTTTACACAAGTTCCGGGAAACCAACAGTAACCGAGGTGTCAACATTAAAAACACAAAGAACCGCACTTCCAACAACAACCACTAAGAAACCAATGGCCTTGTTCTCAGTGACTCCAAGTAAGTTTACCGATGCATTATCAACAGCAGCGTATTGAGTGAAGAGTTTGGCGAATTTTTTTATGAAGCGTGAAGGCCACAACATCCGACATCAATACACTGCACTTACAAGAACTGTGGTGTCCAGAGTAAAGAAGTTGAATTCCGTACAAACTGATTGAATCTAAATGTGAAAATGTAGTCATGATTACCTGAGTGTCTGAAATTCCGCTTTAGATCCAGAAAGCTTACAAATACCAGTAACACTCATTTATATGGAGTTATATCCTTCTTCCCCGAGTCATAGATTAACTACCCTTTATCTCTATTTAAGATATTTCATCATCAAATGGATTTGACAGGACACCATCAAGCGCGAACAAATCTACCAGAACTACAAGTCCCTTGGTACTGACTCCTACTATCAAACATACTCCTGCTGTATCAAGACAATCCCTTGCTATTAACCCGAGCATCAGCCAAGCACTGAGCTCCTGGTACATCGCAGGAAAAGTCTCCCGTACAGCAATTACTAAAGAAACATGGAACAAGTCCTCAGTGCAGGCTTCACCAAGTAAGATACCCCCCGCGGGGGGAGGGGGGAGGGTACCCCTCAAAATTGTGGGTTGGAGTCTGTCGCTCGGGACTGAAAACCCTTACCAATCTCGTTAGGTTCCGGAACGAGGAAACGAGCGAAAAAGGCTTTCAAGAGTTTTTATCCATTCCCGATGCGTTATCAGTTCCTGCACGACTAGCACAAAAGCTACAGGAACCCGGAAGAAGCGTTACTATGGCGGAAAAATATGTTCTGATGTCAGTGAGTCGCGGCCGCAGTGAACTAGCTGCCTTCACTTATGCAAAACCAAACATGCGTTACATTGTGCGTCGTTTGTAATAATTCTTCAGTTGCTCGCCAGAAACGGGCCTTCAACACAAACTACGGCAGCGCGGCTTTGATCATTAAAGCCCCGATCAAACGGGAATAATAGTTGATGAGAGTTAGAACTTTCTTACCCGTTTGAACATGAACTAGCATGCGCTATCTGGATTAGTATATACCACAGACGTGAATAGTGCTTTTTGCGCAGGCAAGTAAAATTATGTGCCAAAACAGTTATTCACTTTCATTTCGGCAAATAACTGTTAACTATTATCAACTATGGTTTGCTTTGAACAAGTTCAAAATTTCCGCGATAGACAATGAGAGTTTTTCTGGTTTAATCACACCTTTCTATGTTAGTCAATGGTAGTACAGGTGATACAGTAGAAACCTCCCTGAGCACCTCCCGTAAGTGACCACCTCCCTTAAGCGACCACTCAACAATTGACTGATTGGTCACTCAGTCAAATTTCTATTAGTGAAACCTCTCGTAAGCGACAACGACCACCATTGAGGCTCATTGTTTGAGTTTTTTTTTTTGTTTATTTATTTATTTTTTACCTCGGTAAGCGACCACTCTATGCTCTCAAAAGGCAAATTTCTGAGCAAGGATTAACTTCTTTGCAGAAACCGGACCTGACAAAACACTAACATATGTATTGTAACGTGCAGTGGAACACAATGTTGATTTCTTAAAACACAAGTTGTTTTTCACTCACTATAAAGCTGCATTATTTGACACTGGTTGTTGCTCAAAGCTGATTGTTACTTAGGCTTCTCATGGTGAGAAATTCCCGTAAGTGAGCACCTCCTGTAAGCGACCACTTAAAGACGAACGAAGGGTGGTCGCTTACGGGAGGTTCCACTGTTGCGATCCATTAACTATCATCAGCTATAATTCATTGATAGCGCATCACAACTGTTCACCTTTTTTTCGGTGAATAATTGTTATAGTATATACCACACAAATTTAATAACCAGCTCCCAAAATAGATATTAGAAATACGATAATCGCAGATATCCCCTCGCTCAGTAGTGGGTTTTTGGAAAGCGGTATTCTTGTTTATTTTCCGTTCGGAGATTATTATTTTTTTTTTTTTTTTTGCAAACCACGTCTTGTAGCGAAGTCACCAGTCGGCCGCTAAAAAAAATCTTTGTCACACGGCAGTCTGGTTTAGTTCAGACAACGTGCACAGTCTGCAATTTTCGTAGACACTAGCTGAACTTCAAAATTCGCTGAGAAAGCATTTACACGCAACTAAAGAATACTCCCGAGGCTTGAAAGCCAAGTCGATCTTGGACACCGAACGTTTTTATGAATTTCAAGAAAAGCCGCGATTTCTCCAGCCAATGCTTTATCCTAACCACATAACGTGTATGTTTGTTTTTTTTTTTTGTACTTTATCAATTTAATACGCTTCTTCGAGTGTGACAAATTTAGAACCCGCCAAAGCGAGTCGCTTGTTTACACGCTTTCGAAGTCTCGGAACCGTGTGAATTTTGGCAGGGATTCAATTTTGAACACAGCAACTTTTCAAACTGCGTTTGACGATTTTAAAATCTTTGACAGAAATAAGAAATCAAGTCACTAAAAAATACAAGGTCCGATTTTATCGAGCGTGCAAACCCGGTCACTAAATAATACAAGGTCCGCTTGTGTTGAGCGAGTATCTTACGGGGGTCCCGCTAGTAGACATATTGTTTAATTTGGAAAGCAATGGCCGGATATTTTCTACTTTAATAGCCTTCAAAAAGCAAAAGCACTTCAACCCGGCTACATTTCATCCTTGAATACAGTGTGCTAACAAACGCGGCGACAAAACTTGACAGACTGTCAGTGAAATTATGCAAACATGTCAGGAATAGGATGACACAATCTTGCACGAAGGCACTCTGAAATAGCTTTGAAAACCAGCGAAAAGATCACAGTATAATCCTACTTGGCCTTCATCACAGTTTACGGGGCATCAAACGACAAAATATACGGCAATTGTTGAAATACCATAATGATAACACGACCGTCGTTTAGCAAAAGCATACTGTACGTTAATTAATGTAAATTTTCAAAACTCACTGGTTCCTGAAAGCCATATCTTTAGCTCTTTTCCAGCAAAGGAAACAAAACCCAAAACACTATTGTTTACGTCTTCAATGATTTCAAAATACACTGTATAGAGCAGTCCTCATACAGTACGAAAATTCCACTTTCCATTGTATTGTGTCGTCATCTTGTCAAACTTGGATTCTGAAAACTGCATTCCTGTTATTGCGAAAGGTGAAATTTGCCACGGTGATTGTTCGATTTCCACCGACTGTATTTTGCTATTCCTTTCTGAAGAAGTGCCTGCGTTTTAACACAATACTGGCGTCTGGGATTGTGTTCAGGTCGACCAGTTGTGCCTTAAAGAATCCGTTTTACGGCTAGTAAAGCTTGCCTCCCATGCACTGGCAAAATATCCGGGCAATTTACAGCCGTCCGTCGAACTGCTTGGCCTTTTATCTGCACCTTGTTGTACAAAATCACTTCAGTTCGTACTCTACCGCATGTCACCGAGAAAATGGCGGTTTACAGTTAGCTGCTAATGTAACCTAGCCTACAGTGGTCGCTAGACGGGCAGGGCCTTGGGCCGAGGTTGTATGACACACACACACACACACACACACACACACACACACACACACGAACATTAAATTTCGAGATGGCGACACGCTTGGAGTCTTCAAATAAGGTGATTTTGCTGCATTAGCGTCGTGATTATTACTCTCGCTTCGCTCGGGGATAAAAAAAGGAAAAAGCTAAAATCGGGTTCGCGCGCAAGACCGTTTCACGAGAAACCACCGGAAGATGAATGGTACTTACTACTCCGAGATTTACGATCCAATCACTACTTGTGTGGTAATAGTTTAATCGGGGCTGTAGTGTTTATTAAAGCTCCTTATACAACAGTGCGCCATAATCCTCTTTCACAACGAACCTCCTCCGATCACGTGATTCACTACGTCACAGTCCCTCCCTTTCTCTACACAACAATAATCATAAATAACAAACAACTACTAACTACAACAACATGTCTTTGAACCATACCATGGTCCCTTAAAAAAAGCAGTTCATAATAACAACAAGCCTCAAGCGGTCCCTCAAGCGTTCAGTCCTGCATATGGTCACTTAATCTCTTGGGTGGATGGTTGACTCTCCCACTACGCCTGGGTGTTCCAACGCATGGGTCTTCTGCTGCGGTTGTTCCGGTGGTAATGTCTCATGTGCTTCACTCAGGGGCACCTGGTCAGCCGGGGTCTGTCGCTGTGGGGTTTGTACTTGGATCGCCTCGGCTGATGAAGCACTCTCTATTGGTACTTCAAACCGCTTGACATGTTGTAAATTCCTCTTGTATTCGACTCCCTGTGGAGACATTACTCGAACCTGATTGCCAGAGCGGTGACCTCATATGGATCCCTTTTATAGGAGGATGACAGCTTGTCCTCTTTCTTTATCTCTACCACCACCATGTCTCCACAGTTAAGTCCCTTTCAACGGCCCGTCGTTTAACATCAGCATACTCCTTGCCCTGCTGCTTCCTCTCTGCATCGCGGTCTCTGACTTGTTGGTACACCACACTGGATTCCTTTGCCTCCTGGTCAGTGACCTCTGGCAGTTTGGTCACTGATTTCCGCTTGAGAAATAATTCTGCGGGGCTGACCCCGGTAGTGGTGTGATTAGTTGATCTGTAGGCCAGGAGAAACTTGTTAAGCTCAGCTCGCCAAACCTTCCCTTCCGCCTGGAATACTCTCATGGACTTCAGTAGAGATCGCCATTGGCTCTAGGCCAAAGTGGGGTGGTGAAGTGGTGCTGGATTCCCATTTCTTTCAGATAGCTTTCCATTTCATAAAATACCAGGTTTGGACCGTTGTCTGTCCTTAAACCAGCTGGGGTTCCTTACCGGGCAATGTGGCTGTCCAGGCATTTTATCAGCACAGCACTAGTGGTAGAGCGAATCACATCCACCTCCATCCATCGAGAAAAATAGTCAACTATCACTAAGAGGTATTCCCCCTGGCAAGGGCCCCAGCAAGTCTGTCGCTAGCTCCTGCCGTGCCTGCTCCGGCATAGGTGTTGGCTTGCAGGCGGAGGTGGAACATTCTTGGTTGCTTCTACTGCTGCATGGATTTTCTTCTTGGTGGGGCCAATTCTATGTCTGGAAAGCAGGAGTCCCATGAAGACAACTTTGGTCATCCGAAATGTACACTTCTCAAGTTTCAGCGTCAAATGTTTCTCTTCTAGTCTTGCCAGCAACTTGTGCAGGTTCTAATCAGGGACCTGAACATCCTTGCCATGTACTATGAGGTCATCAGCGATGTTTAGCACGCCTGGTATATCAGCTACTGTCTGGCTGATGGTATGCTGGTACATTTCGGGGGCAGCATTCACGCCAAAGTATTCACGCATTCACACCAAAGTCTCTTGTACCGGAACAGGCCATTGTGTGTAACGAAAGTGGTTATGTCCCTAGAGCCTTGTTGTAATTCCACCTGATAAAAGCCCCAGCGGAGGTCTAGCTTTGAGAAAACGGTACTACCATTTGAATCCTCCAACACTTCATCGACAGTTGGAATTGGTAACCGCTCCCGAATAATCGCTTCGTTAGCACGGCGCATGTCAACACAAAGTCTTATCTCGCCAGATGCTTTTGGTTACCCGTGTGGTAGGCCCTCCAACTTTCTCAATGACGTCCTCCTTGATTAGCTCATTGGTTTTGGCAGTCACTTTGTCACGGAGTGCAAACGGGATGCGACGCACTTTCTGAGCTACTGGTGACACGGTGGGGTCAATATGAAGCTTTAACTCAAAATCCTTCAGCTTCCCAACTCCCTTGAAAGCTGCAGGATACCCTGCCTTTAATTGCTCCCCAAATTCACCTTGTACCGCATTACACTCAAAATCCTTGATGTTGACACCAGGACCAATGTGCAGGACACCAAGCTTACTTGCTGTGGTGTTTCCCAGAATACACCGTCCATGCTTGACAATAATAAACTTGGTAGTTATCTCGCCACCTCCTACAGAGATCTGGGCCTCAAACTGGCCACCATAGTCAAACAAGTTTTTAGACCAATGTTCAACATCTACTACCAAACCGCGACTCTTCAATTCCTTGAAACCCTCCTCCTCCACTTGATTGGTTCCTGATCCCGAATCGATCAGCACTTCCTTTCGAATACCATTGATGCGCACTTTCATTGTAGGCTCACCTGGGGATGATCTTGCGTGAACTCCATCTGCTTCCTCGGTGATCGCAAATGAAAATGCAGGGCTGTCTTCGTCACTGCCGCCCTCTTCAAAATCCCCAACATAATTAGCTGTGGACTCGTCTTAGATTGTAGTTTTGTTTCTGTTTCCGGCCATCCTTATTTTTGTCTGGTGCGATGCTCGAGTGAACACTCCTACAACGCGCTGCAAAGTGGCCATATTTACCGCATTGAGCACATTTTTCCTCTCGTGCTGGGCAGTCAGAGTCCCATGAGAAATGCCCCTGTCGCCCACAGTTGTAGCATAAATTCCCTTTATGACCTTTTCCTTCTGTTTGCCGGGTAAGTTCCACCGCGTTGACAGTTTCCCCAGTCGTCATTCGCTTGACTTGTTGGCGAGCCGCTTCCCACGCTCGTGCAGTCTGCATAGCTGCTTCCAAAGTAATGTTTCTCGTTTCCAAAGCTTCTTCTTTAATTCCACGTCGGTGATTTTTTCTATTAACTGATCTCGCAAGTTATCCGCCAAGGCTGGTCCGAAATTGCAGTGCCTAGCCTGTTGTTTGAGTCGAACCAGAAACTTGTCAACCATCTCTCCTTCGGTCGGTGCCAGCTGCCTAAAAATATGGCGCTCGAACGGGACATTTTCCTCGGATCGGAAGTGGTCGTCCAATTTGCGAATGCACACGAAATACTACTCTTCCTGTCCGTCAGGTTCCGGGTCTTCCAAGTCTGCGAAGATATCTTGTACTTCCATCCCCGCGAAGTGGAGCAACTGCGAAGTTTTTCTCGCAATGTCATTGATGTCTTTCCCAACGGCATAATACTCGAACGCCCGCTTCCATTTTCTCCACTGTTCCGCTACCTGCGACGGTGATCCCGATAAATCAAGAGGCGGCAAAGCTTTCTGTGACATCTTACAAGTATCCTCGTCGCCAATGCAGTGTTTAATAAATAGATCTTATTACCGAGTATTTTCGTCGCCTTATGGCCCGAGCGCGCTTCTCGCGAGGGCCATAAGGCGACGAAAAAACGAGGATCCATAACTTACGGTACGGACCAAGCAAACGAAATTTATAAGATATTTATTATATGGCTTTAGATCTTTCGGCAAACAAGGCCCCAACAAGTACTCGTCTCGTTCATTCAACAACATCAATCGCGATCAGGCATGAATTACGCACGTTTGCTTTCACAACAAATTCAGTTAACAGCTTACAATTCTACCTATTTGTAAATCTTGAAAGAAAATAAGCGTCTGTCGAACCAACTGCCTGGATAAATACTAATTTGTTCTGAGCTGAATGAAATGGCCCATAGCGTGTGTCAAGCAACGACACTGCAGTGAACTTTATTCGGTGAACGACTCAAACTCGCCCTTGCTCGCTCGCTAAAGATTTAAAAAACTGCAGTCTTATCTCTTTCCAGAAGAAACTGCTTTGTAACTCAGAGTATTTTTTATTCTTTTGAATACGTTTCTTACACATACAATAACGTAGAAGGCAAAATGGCACTAAAAGAAAATTATTTCATCACAAAATGCGACCGACAAATCCGTTCGTTGAAAGTTATACTATTCAAAACTCACCGCTTAATTTACCTACCTCCTCGTGGAGCGTTTCTTCCAGCAAAATAATCGTCCTCAAATCACCACGGCGTTTTTGTCCCAGTCAGTGATTTCGAAATACAGAGTTCTCGCGCATTGTGAAAAATATATTTACAGTCCTCACAGTGCGCCATGACGAGCAAACATGTCTGCAAAACTTGGTTCTTGCACGGTTTTAGGCATAACTATTCACGGTGATTGTTCGCTTTCCACTTTCTTCCTGGCAAGTGTGCAAATTTTAACACAAGGGGTGAAACAACCCTCCATACTCTGCAGCACTTGTTGTCAATGACGGCTGAGGTCGCAAGCAATTTTTTCCTCGGATATTTTCCTTCTTCGTAACGGTCATTTTCCAAGATTGTAAGCTTTCACCGATCATCATAACTTAACAGTGAGTGTCCGGAACGTTTAAACTTCCCATTGCACTTCTGGGCCTTTTATGACAAACGTTTAGCAACTTTTCGAGTAATCATTTGCGATCCAAATGTGCAAACTGATTTTGCGGTCCGTACAGTAAGTTATGGACCGGTAAAATTCACCAATGAGAACTTGCGTAAAATCAATTTGAGATCCATACAGTAAATTATGGACCGGTAAATTAACAAATCGTAGCGTGCGTAGTATCAGTGCCATATAATAAAGCTCCTTATACAACAGTGTGCGCCATAATCCTCTTTAACAACGAACCTCCTCCAGTCACGTGATTCACTACGTCACAGGGGCTTAAATGGTGTGTCATCCAGGGACCCGTACGAGTTTTCCATATGCGTGGTCCGTGAGGAAGATGGTGACATCATCTACAGTCTTCCCAATGCAATATAACGTTGTGTCATCAGCATACATGTATGTAGTACCTGACTTTACGCTGGCTGGAAGGTCATTGGTATAGAGTGTAAATAGGGTTGGTCCGAGGACTGATCCCTGGGAGATACCATGTGTAACTTGTTCCACTGTTGATTTTTTGCCGTTTATGACGGTGAATTGTTTTCTACCACTCAGGTAACTTTTTAATCAATCGAGAAGCGGGCCGTTGCCAAACTTGCGTTGTAGCTTTTGGATCAGCATAGGGTGGGATACGCTGTCTAAGGTCTTTTTAAAGTCTACAAATACTACACCCACAACGCGTCCCAGGTCTACTTCCTTTCTCCAAGTTTCTGTCAAGTGCGCAAGTAGTAATTCCGTTGAGTACCCTCGACGATAGGCCCATTGTTTGTCCGTTATTAATTCATTGTGCATGACGTGGTTTACTATTATTTCAGAGACGCAGGATTCAAGGATCTTGCTTGGGACGCTTAGTATTGACAGTAGTAGTAGTGCTAGTAGTGACAAGCTTGAAACAAACTATTGCCATACGAGCCCGGATGACAAAATATAAACTACCTCCTGTCCACAGAATGAAGTGAGACAGGGGTTTTTCAACTACTCCGGGTGACTTGATGGTCCATAGTTCAAGATTATTGGTGTTTTGCCTCCGGTAACTTTCACTAATTTACTCGCTATAGTGCAGACCTTCATTAAGAAAGTAGAAACCTGAAACAACATATCCAGAAAACAATTCTTTCGGTACCAAACTCGTGAGACATTGATTGGCCACTTTAGCTGAGAATGAGCCTGTAATAAATTTAGAACAACTGATGAAGTTGCTAAATGATTAAGACCACTTTCATTATATTTATCTGTCCGCTGTTATAACGTGCTTTGTCACATGTGCATCCTGTTACAGATAACAATATATATAAATTATATTGTTATCTGTAACAGGATGCACATGTGACAAAAAAGCACAGTTGTGGAACGTCAAGGATTCATGTAAAGGATCAGGAAGATTAAATCTCACGAGAACTTGTGCTATTGTTTGTCTGTTCAACAGATATTCCTTCGTCTCATGGACCTGGAAGTACATCAAGAGCAGACCTAACTTCTGAGGAAACCACAAGGCCAACACAATTGTCCTCTTTCCTGAAGTCCTCCATCAGAAAGACTCCACTCAGCTCAGGTCCGCCTTCTGTTTCCCACATGTCAGTTAGCCAACCCTCCAGCTACTTGCACGTAGTCAACGATGCAATGACTATACAAGCACAGATCACAAGTAACTATCTTAAAGGGTACTGGCCTGTTTACACAAGCTCCGGGAAACCAGCAGTAACCGAGATGTCAACAGTAAAAACACAAAGAACCGCACTTCCAACAACAACCACTAAGAAACCAATGGCCTTGTTCTCAGTGACTCCAAGTAAGTTTACCGATGCATTATCAACAACCGCGTAGTGAGTGAAGAGTTCGGTGAATTTTTTTATCAAGCGTGAAGGCTATTAAGGTTATTACAAGGAAAGGAGTGCAATACGGCGGAGTATTTTTACGAGTCGGTTTTATTTTTTCGAGCCTGCTTCAGGCGAGAAAAAGGAAAACTGACGAGTAAAAATACAGCCGTATTGCACGACTTTTCGTGTAATAAATTGTTTATTACACGACAAACGAAGCAGGGCAAACATTCTCGCCGCTCGCAAAATGGAACAAAACAAGACAGGCCCGTGGCCAGTGCGCTTGTGACGTCATTAGTACAATGAATAGAGACACGCGGGGTCCCGGGAGAGGAACTTTTGTCGTGCGTTTATATGCAAAAGATATTATAGCCGAGTCAATTTTTGCAAATGACGGATCCAAGAGCTCCCTTTATTTTTCTTGCCCTCTTTTCTTCTAATTTCGGTCAAACAGATATTCACGAAAAAGTGTATTATAATAATTGAGAGAAAACAATTATCGAAGGCCCCGTAGGAATATTCTTCGTTTGCAACAACCCAGTTTTCATTGCTTTCCAATGCACGTGACAGTACTTGTGTGACGCTTTCTATACAACCTGGCAACCTTGTTGAGTGAATTTTCAAGCTGACATGTTTTGTGGAGGAACTGTGTTGTCATTTTGTAATGGGATTGACTGGGGAATACCCGACATCTTAAGTAGCTGTAAGACAGCGTAATAGCCTTATCTCATCTTCCCAGCGTGTGCATCATGTTCAAGTAGCTGTAGCACATTAAGACCCCGTCCACACTACGCCGGATAAATTTGAAAACGCAACTTTCACTCTGAAAACGCAAGAAATGTTTTCCGTCCACACTGGAAAACGGATAAAATGTTTCCGGGCCCAAATGTATTGTTATTGCTCTACAAACGTCCCTGACAATCTTTGAAACCACTTGACGTGACCACGTGAGTCAGGGTTTTCGAAAAGTTCCGTTTTCAAAATGTTTTTTGTCCACACCAAAACGCAAAGCCGGCGTTTTCAAATTTATCCACTTTGAAGAGCGTTTTCCTAACCGTAAGAAAAAAGTTGCGTTTTCAAATTTATCCGGCGTAGTGTGGACGGGGCCTAAAACATGACACTTCCCATGATGAAATTACTTCGTATGAAAAAGCCATCTCAGACGTTACGCATCCTACATGTACAAGTCTGATCACTAATATGTTCAAGACTGCTATGCATTAAGCTTTAACGCAAAATTCTGGGTCGATACGAAATTAATCTCTATCGGAAGCTGCAGACGTTTGAATACCGTGACAACAAAGGCGTGCATCACGGGCTTGTGGAGCGAACAATTACGGCTCGGATAGTCGGATATCAACCTTGAAGACTTCGAGGTATTCAGTGACAAATATTCTCGATGTAATCGCCTGCCGGTCTTGCCTGCTTTTGTTAAAGCGGCGTGAGTGAAAGCTAAGTAGCTGATGATTCGTGATTCCCCGTTCTATGATAATGTGCTCGTGACATTTCATTGACAGATCTTGTATCTTAATCTCGCGTGATATTTGCCTCAATCCTATTAGTAATTCAATATCCTCAGACAATAAACAAAGAACCTTTACTGCACGCAAAACGAAGTTAAACGCCGACTGTTCGTATACGCCGCGCGTTACACAAAGCCGCAGAGTTTCCGACAAAGGGAGACGCTCTGCCCGCAGGGAAAAGTTCAAGTTCTATCAAGTTTCGACACGTCTTCTACTACTTATTCGATGTTCTTTCACACAAATATTGCTCAGAACACAGATACATTGGTTGAAGCGGTATCTATAATCAAGCATTTGCAAAACACAACCCTTCGTACTTTACGGGGGTCCCGCTGGTAACACATCAAGCATTTGTGTACGGCTATTTTCAAGTCTTCCGACGCTTAAAAACAATGCAAGCCAAAATCGCTCTTAAAGTATGGCTTCCGTGCATCCAGAAAGCCAACCGATGATCGTTTTGTTTGGATCAACAACTGAAGGACCGGAATTTTTTTCTATATCCCTTGACAGAGAAAACCCATTGTACTTGGTTCTGTGATTTTGATCTCTGAATACGTCTGATCTTGCAATGCCTGTGTTTTAACACATTTTAAAATACAAACGTATCTTAGCACCTCGGTTACTTTTGGCAATCTTCTTTTTGAGCTTCTAGCTTTCTCGCAGCGATGGTTTAGTGATCCTAATTTTCTCTTTCCATTTCCATCTGTGGCTTTTTATTGTTTCCATGTTGTTTACATGCACGTTCACGGAACGCATTAGCATTGTGAAGTACGTAAGCTCGGGTATAATCATGAACTTTTGACGACTTTGGGACATTCTTTGAAATGTATTCTTGTATTAGTCGCCTGCTTTTCTACTCTTGTTCAAAATGCGTGAAAGGTAATTCAATGGTACGTGGCTTGGCTCACGACTTCGTCTTGGAGGACTTCGGTTTTCTTTCACATAAACATTTGTGGGAATACAATAAAACTGAGCGAAGCAAGATCTACCAACGGTCACTTTTTCCTCAGCCATTTCCCAATTTTTAAATAATAACGCCATCTGTTCCACTGATTGTTTGACCTTCATGGCACCGAGCCAAAATGTCGCAACAACAACATAAATGCACGCAGAGTGAAATTTTGATTCCAAACAAAAGTCAGATTTTCTGACGCTTTACTTGTATCAGCAAGAATAATACAAAGTAAAAGAATACAAAGTACCTTCAAGTTCACTCTCATACTAAACAGTTCCATATAATCCGCTATCAAGCGCTTGTCAAGAATCGCCGTCTTTACACAGGTTCTCGTCTTTGTATCTCGAGCGCCTTCGTTCAGCTTGTTCCTTCAAGTTCTCCAGGTTCTGGATATCAGATTCTTCGTACATTTCTGTACAGTTGTGCATAGTTATGCAGTTCATTGATAAGTTCATTGCATTTGCTTTCATGGCTTTCAATATGGCTTTTGAGGCTGAACGGACCGACCCAAGCCAAAACCGCTCAATGAAATTTAGTATGGGTCTACCGCAGCTGGCGTATGCGTTTGTAAGTAAGATGAGCGGTCCATAAAATAATCCACAGAGCCAACTAAGGCAAGCAACTTGCTGTCTTCAAAATGGCGAAACTGCTCGCCCGCCAAGTCACTTGATCACAACGTCATCACAAATCACATGATAATATGAACCAATCACCGCATGCATCTGTCTAACCCAGAAAAATAAAAATAAAAAAAAAATCGTTCCAATTTAAAGCTTGTGTCGTCACAAGCAAAAATGACGCGTTCGTAAACTTTGCTTGCGAAAACTGATCACGTAAGCTAATAAACCAGTTGATCTGGTTCCTGACAAGTGCAATACGCTCCCATCTTTGCACTCGTTTTGGCCCGTATTTGCACTCGAAAATGTGAAGTCGTGTAATAAACTGTACTTACAACAACAGTGGTGTCCAGAGTAAAGAAGTTGAATTCCGTACAAGCTGACCGAATATAAATGCGAAATTGTAGTCATGATTACCTGAGTGTCTGAAATTCCGCTTTAGATCCAGAAAGCTTACAAATACCAGTAACATTTATTTATATGGAGCTATATCCTTCTTCCCCGAGTCATAAATTAACTGCCCTTTATCTCTATTTAAGATATTTCATCATCAAATGGATTTGACAGGACACCATCAAGCGCAAACAAATCTTCTAGAACTACAAGTCCCTTGGTACTGACTCTCACTATCAAAAATACTCCTGTTGTATCTGGATCATCACTTACTATTAACGCGAGTACCAGCCAAGCAGTGAGCTCCTGGTACATCGCAGGAAAAGTCTCCCGTGCAGCAACGACTAAAGAAATATGGCACAAGTCCTCAGTGCAGGCTTCACCAAGTAAGATACCCCCACGGGGGAAGGGGTACTCCTCAAAATTTGTGGGTTGGAGTGTGTAGCCCGGGACTGAAAACCCTTACCAATCTCGTTAGGTTCCGGAACGAGCAAACGAGCGAAAAAGGCTTTCAAGAGTTTTTTTATCCAAGTTTCTCACTTTCCATTCCCGATGCGTTTTCAGTTCCTGCACGACTAGCACAAAAGCTACAGGAACCCGGAAAAAACGTTACTAGGCCGGAATAATTAGTTCTGACGTCAGTGAGTTGCGGCCGCAGTGAACTAGCTGCCTTCACTTATGCAGAACCAAAAGTTCTTACATTGTGCGTTTTTTGTAATAATTCTTCAGTTGCTTGCCAGAAACGGGCCTTCAACACAAACTACGGCAGCGCGGCTCTGTTCATTAAAGCTCCGATCAAACGGGAAGGATAGTTGATGAGAGTTCGAACTTTCTTACCCGTTTGAACATGAACTATCATGCGCTATCATGAATTAGTATATACCGCAGAAGTAAATAGTGCTTTTTGCGCTGGCTAGTAAAATTATGTGGTATATATACCAAAACAGTTATTCACTTTCATTTCGGCAAATAATTGTTAACTATCATCAGTTATGGTTTGCTTTGAACAAGTTCAAAATTTCCGTGATAGACAATGAGAGTTTTTCTGGTTTAATCACACCTTTCTATGTTAGTCAATGGTAGTACAGGTGATACAGTGGAAACCTCCCTGAGCACCTCCCGTTAGTGACCACCTCTCTTAAGCGACCACTCAACAATTGACTGATTGGTCACTCAGTCAAATTTCTATTAGTGAAACCTCCCGTAAGCGACAACGACCACCACTGAGGCTCACTGTTTTTTTTTTTGTTTGTTTTTTTTTTTGGATTTTCAAAATTCTAGGTTGTTCGTTAGAAAATCTCTTGCAACACATCACTCTTTGAGCCTTGATGATCGATTCTAGATGAGGTGCTTTCAGTCCACCGTCTTCTACTTATTAGTGCGGCGCGCTTAACGTTGTCTTTGCCTTTCCATATGAAATCGAAAATCAATCTATTTACTTCCTTAATTACGTCGTTAGATGTACAGATTGCCCCAGCACGATACATAGAAGTGGGGATTACAAACGTTTTTACAATTTGTATTCTGCCAATTATTGTCAAGTTTCTCCATTTCCATATTTGCAAAATCTCTTTAATCGCTTTTATGATAGAGTCAAAGTTTGGCTTATGTCTGAGGTGTTGACTGTAAGTGAAATGTACTCCGAGGATTTTTATTACCCCCTTTATGTCGATATTCTATAAATTTTGTTGAACTGTTTTGTTATGTTGATTTCTTAGCAACATAAGTTCTGTTTTTTCATGGTTAATTTCTAAGCCTGAACATTTTCCAAAACTTTCTATGACGTCTAAGAGGGTGCTGAGTGATTCGGTATCAAGAAGAAATGTGGTTAAGTCATCCGCAAATAGGTTGCATTTAATTTCTTCATTGTCAACTAAAATTCCTCGGATTTGCTTCATGCTTCGTATCTTTATTGCTAGTATTTCGAGGCAGATGATGAAAAGGTATG
The DNA here is from genome assembly GCA_964036295.1 of Plumapathes pennacea. Lineage (NCBI taxonomy): Eukaryota > Metazoa > Cnidaria > Anthozoa > Antipatharia > Myriopathidae > Plumapathes > Plumapathes pennacea. The sequence goes on along the minus strand of OZ038463.1, from coordinate 22,167,478 downwards.
CAGATAATGGATCTCCTTGTTGGACTTCCCTTTGTATCTCGAACGACCTGTTAGTGTATCCATTATTCATTACACAGCTTGATATATTTTGGTAAAATGTTCGTATCCATTGTGTAAAAGAGGGTCCAAAGTTGAAGGCGGCCAATGTTTTGTTCAGAAATTTGCGGCTTAGTGAGTCAAAGGCTTTATAAGGCTGTATAATCCATAATGTCGTCGATAATTCTGACTGCATCTATAGTGGTTCTGCCTTTTATATAAGCGTTCTGATTATGATGAATAATGCTTGGTAGAATTTTTTCTAGTATTTTTGCTATGGCTTTAGAACCTATCTTCACATCGACGTGTAGTGAGATTGGCATCCAGTTAGCTATTTTTCTTTTATCTCGGTCTTTCTTTTCGAGTAACGTAATGACTGATTGTTTTTTCGAGTTCGATAACTTTCCATAGTCATAGGCCCAATTCAACGCCATCTTTGGCTCCCAAAAGATAAAAATATCAGCAATTATCTACTGGATGAACTGCGAACAGGTTGGAATTTGGTGTTTTCACTGAAATTTTGATTGTTTCAATTTCAATCTGTTTCAGTGAGTGTGCAGTATACTTTTATATCTCATGAATCTTAAAAGTTAGTAAAAGCTGGTTACACAAATTTAGACTGCACTGACGCAAATGCAACAGAACAACTCTTGACGCGCCGGGAGAAAGCCAAGCAGCACAAAACATGACATGTTTCAAAGCAAGAACTCCTAATTTAAACTACAGTGTTTTCCATCTTTGTCACACTTTGTCGCGCACAGTCGAGTTAACGATTATGACTCGAACGGTCAGCCGAATATCTTTCGGATCCTTGTGATTGACATGTGATGTCGTGCGTGTTATTCGAACCTTTCCCCGAGGGTCTTCCCTTTGACCAATCAGTTGATCGGGTTAAACATCTCTTGAATATTAATTAAAATTGCAAAGTTATTCACGAAAGTAAGTTCATGTCCCGAAAACAACAGCCATTCTGCCCGATGTTAGGCTTTCGACTAATAACTTGCCAATTGAATTCCAGAACTTTTTATAAAACTCTACAGTAAGGCCATCATTTCCTGGGGATTTGTTGTTTTCGAAAGACTGTAAGCTATTCAGGCATTCTTCGATAGTTAGTCTTCCTTCACAAACACACACTTGCTCGACCGTTAGCCTTCGTATTTTCTGATTTTGTAAGAATGTTTTTAGTAGATCTTCAGATGGATTCAGGATGTCGGAACTGTATAGATGTTCGTAGAAGTCTGCTATTTCTTTTGTAATTTTTTGGGATCTGATGATTAGGGAACCATTCTTTGTAAAAATCTTTCGTATGCAGCTTTCACTCTTTTTTCGCGATTCCAGATTTAGAAAAAATTTGTTACTTTTTTCACCTTTTTCATACCATGTGGCTCTAGACCGGATGAAAGCTCCTTTGGCTAAGTATTCAAAGTGCAAATCGTACTCGTTCTTTAAGACTTCAATTCTCTCGAGATTTTCCAAGTTTGGGTTTATATTACATATTTCTTCACATTCTTTTAGCTCACTTTCAAGGATTCTCAATTTTTCTCTCCTTCGCTGCGCTTTCTCTTTGCTATATTTCATTGATACTTGTCTTATCCTATATTTTATTAGGTCCCATAAGACACGCTTGTCTGTAATCTCTTTGAATTCTTCAAGCCATACCGGAATGCTTTCATTAATCATTGTTACATAACAATCCTCGTCAGTTAAGCTAGAATTAAATTTCCAATGCGACGGTCCGTGCATTTGCTTTTCAAAACTCCTGAACTGCAGCACAATTGTCGCATGATCTGATTTAACTGACGCTATAATGTCCGTTTCCTCGACGTCGTCCTGACAGGAGTTGCTAATGAGCCAGAAATCTAGCCTTCTCTGAATCGGCGGGTTATTCTGCCTCCACGTAAAGCGTTTGCTCTCCGGGTTTCTGATTCTCCAAATCATAACTTAGACATAGATCTTGAAGTATCTTTACCGATTCTTTTTTCGTTGGCGAACCGCCAAAGCAATCCAAATTCATGTCGAAAGTTACATTATAATCACCCCTAATATTATCTTCTGTTCAGGGTTTGCACCATGATCTTTTAGTAACTTATCTAGTTTATTGAAGAACTTACATTGGGCCTGAACTTTGTTTGGTGCGTAAAAATTCAGGAGTAAGTATTCACAGCCTTGCACAGTAGCGTCAATCAGGATGAAGCGGCCGTCTTGGTCCGTCGTTACTGATTTTAAAACAAAATCTACACAGTCTCTTATAAGGACCGTAACTCCGCAACTGTGATTTGATCCATGTGAAAAGAAAATCCTACCTTTCCACTGAGTCCTCCAATGCTCTTCAACCTCGACTGTGCTGTACGTTTCCTGAAGGAATATGATATCTGCATTCTGTTTATCTAACCACGTAAAAAGAGCCTTTCTTTTCACCGAGGAGCGAATCCCTCGATACGTTTTCTTTTGAGCTGAATTTTTTTAAAGTTCAGTATTTGAGCAAATATAGTAGGCGGAGTTTTTTCTTGGACGTACTCCCCCACCAAAACTACTGAAGCGACCGAGATATCTGATTTACTTTCACACACACGAACTACCTCTAAAAATACAATGCATCATTACACACAAAACAAAACAAATTAACTAGCACAATATACAACAAAATATCTATAAGAGGCTGCAAGATATATCTATCTTAATTGCAGCCCATGGGAATTGGAACTTTTCACCCTTTCCACAGCCGAAATCATACGTTCGTTCTTTTAAACTCCCGAACTATAAAAAGTAGAAAGATAATAGACGATATAAAAGTGAGAAAAATATCTGGCTGCTCTATACAAGCATGACCACACTAATAAATTTCACTGCAGTTTAGAAAATTAATAGACGAAAGAAGTAAGGGTCTTTGTGATTACTGTTTCTGATTGGAATTTACATAGGGACAAAGATACTGTCGATGTACATCTTGTCCGGCTCAGGTCTACTGAAGTGTGCTTGCTTCCCTTGTCGTCTTGTTTCATTCAGCTTCGGCCATTGCTGATGTCGTCTTTCCCTGATTTCCTTTGGGAGGTCCACCAATACCTTCTCTCTTCGGCGCTCTCTTGATGCTACCGCCTTCTTGTAGACCATCTCGCGCTCTCCGTATCTTAAATATCTTGCTATGATTGGCCGTACTTGCCGGCCCATCTCTCTTTCTCCCGATACGGTGGATCCTCTGAAATTCAATGCTACGTGCGTTTTCGATGCCTAATCCCTTCTCCAGAAATTCGTGCACAATTTCGTGTATTTTCTTCGTTATCCTTTGCTTCTTGGATTCCAACAAAACGCAAGTTCTCTCTGCAATTATATACTTCTTGATATAGGACTTTGTCGTTTAAGGCTTTGATCTCTTCCAGGTGCTTCTGCTCCTTACCTTTCAATTCTTCGACTTCTGCATTTGTAAATTCAAGACTTTCGTCCATCTCAGTAACCAATTTATCGAGCTTGTTGGTTCTGTCTTCGAGATTTGTCACCTTGCTCTGAACTTTGTGGACCGCAGTTTCGAGTTTGGCGACAGATGTTACCACTTCTTCGAGTTTCCCCTCGACTCTTTCCAGCTTATTTAGGATCAGCTGCAGCTGATTTGCAATTTGTTCTGACATGCCCAGGCTCGCAGTACTTCGTCACTCTCGCTTTCGCTTTCCACGATGGTTACCACGTGTGATTCACAAATTTTCTTTCCTTCTGGTGAGGTGATATCGTTATCAGACGAACTGCTACTGCTACTTCCTCTTGTTTTTCTTTTACATGATTCAGACTCAGCCATGTAACACTTATTGCCAGATATTTCTCAGCTTCTCCGGTTTCTTCGGGAGCTTAAACAAACGCGTCTTCACTCCTCCATGATCAACCCAGACCCCAGAGGCTCACTGTTTGAGTTTTTCTTTTGTTTATTTATTTATTTTTTACCTCGGTAAGCGACCACTCCATGCTCTCAAAGGACAAATTTCTGAGCAAATTAACTTCTTTACAGAAACCGGACCTGACAAAACACTAACATATGTATTGTACCGTGCAGTAGAACACAATGTTGATTTCTTAAAACACAAGTTATTTTTCACCCACTAAAGCTGCATTATTTGACACTGGTTGTTGCTCAAAGCTGATTGTTACTTAGGCCTCTCATGGTGAGAAATTCCCGTAAGTGACCACTTAAAGACAAACGAAGGATGGTCGCTTACGGGAGGTTCCACTGTAGTTGCGATCCATTAACTATCATCAGCTATAATTCATTGATAGCGCATCACAACTGTTCACCCTTTTTTCGGCGAATAATTGTTATAGTATATACCACACAAATTTTATAACCAGCTCCCAAAATAGATATAATAAAAAGAAAAAGAAAAAGCTAAAATCAGGTTCGCGCGCAAGACTGTTTCACGAGAAGCCACCAGAAGATAAATGGTACTTGCTACGCCAAGATTGACGAGCCAATCACTACTTGTGTGGTAATAGTTTGATCGGGGCTTAAATGGTGTCATCCAGGGACCCGTGCGAGTTTTCCATGTGCGTCTTCCTGACGAAATTTCATTAACAAAACGAAAACTTCCACCTGTTCAGATGATACGGCTTCTCTTTCTAAAACATTGTGTGCGGGAAGCTGCCTTACCGACAACCGCATGCAGTTGGGCCAGCTAGTTCAAAAATGACTCTGCTGATCTTGATTTAGATCTAAATATCTTATGTAAAAGCCTTGATAATGAAAGCTGTTTCTCTCAAACAAAATTTACTAATGAAATTTAAGCTGAATCAAGATCTTGGGTGATTTAGACCGAAAGGTGGTTTTTGTTTGTTTGTTTGTTTTCACCAAGAGAATCAGAAGATGAGTTTATAGTTAATTGTGCGATGGATTAGCGGCTTTTGAACAACTTTGAACAAACCCAGCCCAGTTCTCCATAGCAACTTTTTCCCCGAACGAAGTGAGGGAAATAATCACGGCACTAATGCAGTAATACCGCTTTATACCGCTTTACTTGCTGACTCCAAGCGGGTCGCCATCTCAAAATCTAACGTTGTCTGTCAGTCAGTCAGTCTGGCGTACGACTTTAGGCGCGGTTACCCTGCTAACCAATAACAAAGGCCGGATCGATCACGTGTGCCCTGGCCTGTAGTTTTACTAATAACAAAGGCCGGATTGATCACGTGTGCCCTGGCCTGTAGTTTTACTCCGAATAAGAGAAATTAGATTTGAATGAAGCATTTAGATTTGGACGAAGCAACAATATATCGTAGCTGCGTTCACGAAAATGGAAAACTTAAAAACTGAAGAACTTGAAACACAACAGTCTCACGAAGCTCGTCTTCAAATAAGAAGGGAACAGGCACGAGCAATGCGAAATCGTGAAACGAGCGAACAACGCCAAATTCGTCTCGAGAAAAGGCGACAATCCTGTTATGATCGACAGCATCATAAACAGAAGCGTGCCGAAGAAACGACTCCGCAAAGAAAACAGCGCATGAATGCCGATCGAAAGCGACATAAACAGAAGCGGGTAACGCAGACAACGGACCGCAAAGAGAACAGCGCTTGAAAGCAAATCGGAAACTTCAGGAGAAAAAGCGGGCCGAAGAGAAGACTCTGCAAAGACAACAGCGCATGAATGCCGACCAAAAGCGACATGAACAGAAGCGGGTAACACAGAAAACTCCGCAAAAAGAACAGCGCTTGAAAGCGAATCGGGACCTTCAGGAGAAAAAGCGGGCCGAAGAAAAGACTCTGCAAAGACAACAGCGAATGAATGCCGACCAAAAGCGACATGAACAGAAGCGGGTAACACAGACAACTCCGCAAAGGAAACAGCGCTTGAAAGCGAATCGGTAGCTTCAGACGCCGTTTTGTGTTAAACTCAGATACTTATTTAGAAAGGACAAGCAACAAAGGTTAGTCAGTGGAAATCGAACAATCACCGTGACAAACATATTCTATCCCGTATACCTTGTAACTCGATCACTTCAAGAATGTATTAAAATCTGTATGTTGATCATTTTCCCTCGAAGTATTGTTTTACTACGCTTCTTTCGCCAGTTTCGGCTACCGTATTCGCTCAGAGCAATCGGAACTTGGAGTCTTGAATGATTTAGTCAGATGTCTTATTTTTCTGTAATCTGACACGCGGTGATTGCAGCGAGAATCGTTCACAAGCCCTTAGAAGTATTACTGGGTCTGAAGCCCGTGTATAATTTGAAGTAAACTGTTCAAGTTTTGCTTTGATTCTGGGAGAAATCATGCTGTTTTGAGTGGGTTCACATACAAAACAATTCGAGCCTATTAAATATGCATGCCTGAGTCTGGTGCATGTAGTCCAGAGTAAAAACAAATCGCACAGGAAGCCTATTTAATTGTACTGCCTATGAATTCAAAATTGGAAAATCAGTGTTCCTTTTTTCCCGTACTACGACGGCCGACCAACTTCAAACTTTGAGTATTAAATTTTAAGAACGTGCTTGGCAGACTGTATGAATTAATTTGACGTGCTGACCGTGGGAAATACGTACTTCGTCACGCAATCGACTCTTTTTTTCAACGCAAAAGTAAAACACACACCATTCTTTTTCTCCTTCCTTTGCGTGTAGCACTTGAGTTCGAAGAAAAGATTGAGTCAACATTTCGGTAAAACATAGGCTACTCTTGTTGGGAGTTACCAAAGTAAAAGTCCCATCAATGGCAGAGTGAGGGGGTATCTGCGATTATCGTATTTCTAGTAAATTTTAAATGGAAGGAAAGTAACAACGTGAAAATGGCCGCTTGTCGACGAGAAACCATTTTGCACCGTCTAAATTAAAACTACGGCAACGTAGTTCTGGTCACTGATTGTATGGTGTGCAGGGACCATACGAGTTTATCGTGTGTGTCTTCCTGAGCAAATGCTAATAGCAAAGCAAAAACTTCCACTTGTTCAGATGATAACGGTTTCTTCGAAAATAATTTGTCCGGCAAGCTGGCTTACGAACAATCGCTCGCAGTCCAAGTTCAAAACATGACAACTCAATCCTGATTGAGGTCTAAATATCTTGTGTACAAGCCTGGATAATAAAAGCTGTTTATCTCGAACAAACTTTACTTTAGAAATTTAAGCTAACACAAGATCTTTAGTTGATTTTGACCAAAACATTTTGTTTTGTCTTTTTCTTTTTCACCAAGAAAATCTGAAAATGAGTTTAGTTAAGCGTGCGGTGGATTAGCTTTTAAATTTAAACAACCAAACCCAGTTCTATATGATAATTTTAAAAATTTTAATGAACGGAACCAAACATAATTACTAGGAAAATTGCCGCTTGTTGACGTGAAACTGTTTTGCAGTCTCAAAAATATCTCGAACTCAAGTTAAAATGCCCTTCAGTCCGTTTCTACAAAGAAGCGCTCTACCGGAGGATTTCTATGATGCGATGTCACTGAAAACCGCGCGTTTGTAAAGTTACGTCAGATTTAAACCCAAATCGAGTCATTTGAGATTTTTTTCTAGTGAAGTAAAGTTAATTTGACTTTGATAATTAATGACTCAATAAATACTAGAAATACGATAATCGCAGATACCCCCTCACTCTGCCATTGATGGGACTTTTATTTTGGTAACTCCCAACAAGAGTAGCCTTTGTTTTACCGAAATGTTAACTCAATCTTTTCTTCGAACTCAAGTGCTACACGCAAAGGAAGGAGAAAAAGAATGGTGTGTGTTATACTTTTGCGTTGAAAAAAGAATCGATTGCGTGACGAAGTACGTATTTCCCACGGTCGGCACGTCAAATTAATTCATACAGTCTGCCAAGCACGTTCTCAAAATTTAATACTCAAAGTTTGAAGTTGGTCGGCCGTCGTAGTACGGGAAAAAAGGAACACTGATTTTCCAATTTTGAATTCATAGGCAGTACAATTAAATAGGCTTCCTGTGCGATTTGTTTTTACTCTGGACTGCATGCACCAGATTCAGACATGCATATTTAATAGGCTCGAATTGTTTTGTATGTGAACCCACTCAAAACAGCAAGATTTCTCCCAGAATCAAAGCAAAACTTGAACAGTTTACTTCAAATTATACACGGGCTTCAGACCCAGTAATGCTTCTAAGGGCTTGTGAACGATTCTCGCTGCAATCACCGCGTGTCAGATTACAGAAAAATAAGACACTGATCTGACTAAATCATTCAAGACTCCAAGTTCCGATTGCTCTGAGCGAATACGGTAGCCGAAACTGGCGAAAGAAGCGTAGTAAAACAATCCTTCGAGGGAAAATGATCAGCATACAGATTTTAATACATTCTTGAAGTGATCGAGTTACATACTATACGGGATACAATATATTTGTCACGGTGATTGTTCGGTTTCCACTGACTAACCTTTGTTGCTTGTCCTTTCTAAATAAGTATCTGAGTTTAACACAAAACGGCGTCTGAAGCTCCCGATTTGCTTTCAAGCGCTGTTCCCTTTGCGGAGTTGTCTGTGTTACCCGCTTCTGTTCATGTCGCTTTTGGTCGGCATTCATTCGCTGTTGTCTTTGCGGAGTCTTCTCTTCGGTCCGCTTTCGCTCTTGAAGTGCCTGTTCGCTTCTCTTTTGAAGACGAGCTTCGCGAGATCGTTCTGTTTCAAGTTTTCTAGCTTTTAAATTCATTTTCGTGAACGCAGTTACGTACAATTGTTGCTTCGTTCAAATCTTTCTTAAAAACATGGCGGTGACGCTAGTCGATAATAATTACGTCATTGCCTTATTTGGACATAAAAAGGTCGCATCGCACACACAAACACACACACACACGAACATTAGATTTCGAGATGGCGACGCGCTTGGAGTCTTCAAATGAGCCGACTATGTTGCATTAGCGTCGTAAATATTTCCCTGACTTCGTTCGGGGATAAAAACAGCATTTTTCTCCGCGATAATTGCTGAGCGTTTGTTTAGTCTTGATGTTGATTTGCTGAATTCACTGGTAGGTGACTCCGTCCTTGAGTGGCATATTTTAAACTTTAGCTTCATTTTCATTTAGTTCTTATTCCAGTCGCAATCAGCCTTTTAACTTCAAGAAAAGTTAACAGTAATAATAAGATTATAGTTAACTTTTCTAATGCAAGTCCAAATCAAATGTTCAGGTTCTTTACTGTGAAATATTTCTGTTGAAGTTATTCACACATTTACTAAGTGAGAATGTGCATTATTTTATTTCAGATATCTTTTGGGCAGTAAAAGCAGCGAATAGTAAGTACAGATTTACATAAAGTAGAATTTATTAGACGAAGTTACAAACACTGAGTAGGAGCACATTTGTAAAGCTTACTTTTAATAGAAACAAATGAAAACAAATTAAAGTGGAATAATTAAGAGTCGTACAAGTCGAAAAGAACATCAGGGCCCGGTTGTTCAAAGTGGATAGCGCTATCCACCGGATAAATCGCTATCCAGTGGATAAGTGTTAAGATTTAAGCGTATTTTATCAACTGGATAGTGATTTATCCAGTGGATAGAGCTATCCACTCTTTTAACAACTGGGCCCAGACATGCAGCTAGGAAAAGAAATATGGTCTATAGGACTCTTGCAAATGATTCACCAATGCAATATCCATATGTTTCAGCTGAGCTGATGCTCACTTGTAACTAAAATCAGCTGATACAGTATACAGATAATATCAAGCTTCTTATTAAAGCCAGACAGAAACTTTAGTTCCAAAATAGACTTACCTTAGAAAACTAGAACGAGAAATGATCATCGCTGTTGTTTGTCTGACTCATTCAATAAACTGTTGTTTTATTTGCAGACGGTCAAACCACTAAAATTATTATGAATCCAAATGACATTAAAATGTTTCTGGTCGTGTAGATTAACACATTATTTCCAATGCTGTGTCTGTGTTCTTGTTACAGATTGTACAGACCCACTGGGCATGGAGGACAACACTATCCTGGACTCAGCCATCAATGCCTCAAGTTTTTATGACGTCACCGGTCCAGAGAGAGCGCGGCTTCATATGAAGGGAGAGTGGATAAACTACAGGGTGCACGGTGTAGGATGGAGAGCAAGGACCGATGACCAAATGCAGTGGTTGCAGATTGACCTAAAGCAAAGAACTCACGTCACTGGGATAGCCACCCAGGGGGGAAAGTACTACAACGGCAGCAGCTACTACGGTCTTGTAACAGGCTACTCGCTGTCCTTCAGACTGAATGATGCAGAACAGTTTCATGAATATCAAAACGGCAAGGTAAGAACATGGACGTTCAACAGCCAGTGATTGAACAATTTTAACTGGCTGCATTCTATTTCTTTTTCTTTTGAAGCAGTACACGATCTTGATATTTTACAAAATCCCAGATCGGTTGATAAGATTAATGGCTGCAATTAATGGTGAACGACAAGATCTTTGCCAAATTTAGAAAATGTGAATATTTGTATCTCCTTTTATGGAAACAGTTGACTTATGCTTCCCCAAAGCTCTTACAAAACTCTTAATATGTCAACTGCAGTAGGCGTTATTCTTTGTTAATTTTCACTCTGTTGGGTCAGAAAAAATATGCCCCTTAACATTTAAAGCGCGATATTCTGCTTAGCTATTATTTTGACGTCACTGTAGATTTTAACCGCAAATGCAAACTGGAACACAGTCGTGAAGAACAATTTGAAGCCGCCGCTGACCGCCAAAACTCTGAGAATCAATCCAAAGACGTGGTGCAATACTATCAGGATGAGAGTTGAACTGTACGGCTGCACAGGTTTGTATATACAATAAAATGCAACACTGTAAAATATCGAGAAATTAGCGTTACAAAACCACTTAAACTTCCCGATCTAGGAGAAGACTTCAACAGTTTTCGCCAGAATTTTCTTTCTGTGGACTCTTGTAATAATCATGTTGTTTCTGGGATTAATGTTCGTTTGACGCATTACATATTTAAAAATGTACCAGGAATCCGTGCCAAAACGGAGGAGCGTGTTTTGATAAATTGAATGGCTACACATGTTCTTGTTAGTCAAAAAGGTGGACAGGAAAACAGTGCAACACAAGTAATGGATACATTTATCTGTACGATTTAACTCTCAATTAGCAAATCATCTTTCGACCTCTTAGATATCAACGAGTGCGCAAGCAATAGGCGACAATTTTGGAACTGATGAAGTTGCTAAAAAACCAAGATCACTTTCTTTATATTTATCTGTCCGCTGTTATAATGTATTTTGTCATGTGTGCATCCTGTTACAGATAACAATATAATTCAAAAGCAGTTGTTGAACGTCAAGGATTCATGTAAAGGATCAAGAAGATTAAATTTCACGAAAACTTCTGCTTTTGTTTCTCTGTTCAACAGAGATTTCTTCGTCTCAAGCACCTGGAAGCACATCAAGAGCAGACATAACTTCTAAGGAAACCACGAGGCTAACACAATTGTCCTCTTTCCTGAAGTACTACATCAGAAAGACTCCAGTCAGCTCAGGTTCGCCTTCTGTTTTCCACGTGTCAGTTAGCCAACCCTCCAGCTCCTTGTACGCGGTCAACGATGCAACCACAATCCAAGCACAGATCACAAGTACCTTTCTTAAAGGCAACTGGCCTGCTTACACAAGTTCCGGGAAACCAGCAGAGGTGTCAACAGTAAAAACACAAAGAACCACACTTCCAACAACAACGACGAAGAAACCAATGGCCTTGTTCTCAGTGACTACAAGTAAGTTTACCGATGCAACAGCTCCGCAGTGAGTGAAGAGTTTGGACATCAATACACTGAGCTTACAACAACTGAGGTGTCCAGAGTAAAGAAGTTTAATTCCGTACAAACTGATTGAATCTAAATGTGAAATTGTAGTCATGATTACCTGAGTGTCTGAAATTCCGCTTTAGATCCAGAAAGCTTACAAATACCAGTAACACTCATTTATATGGAGTTATATCCTTCTTCCCCAAGTTATAAATTAACTGTCCTTTATCTCTATTTAAGATATTTCATCATCAAATGGATTTGACAGGACACCATCAAGCGCGAACAAATCTTCTAGAACTACAAGTCCCATGGTACTGACTCCCACTATCAAAAATACTCCTGTTGTATCTGGACCATCCCTTGCTATTAACGCGAGTATCAGCCAAGCAGCAGTGAGCTCCTGGTACATCACAGGAAGAATCTCCCGTAAAGCAATGACTAAAGAAACATGGAACAAGTCCTCAGTGCAGGCTTCACCAAGTAAGAAGCTAAGCCACTAGCACTCAGTATCTAGTGAATTATCCTTTAGTACAGCTCAGTGCAATTATTTCAACAACCATACAGACCACACTATATGAAGCACGGACCTACATACATGCATACCATATTTAGCCATTCCCAATGTGGTTTGTTAGGGTAAGATGCAAATTACAAAAATGGGTGATATATAATTCTAGAGATAAAGGTAATAATGATAAACTAATCGGCGAGTAAATTGCTTAACACTTTACTAGAAAGTCAGAATGTTAATTTTTTTTTTGTGAAAAACAATTGCATCTATTTGTTTTGGCAGCTGTCCAACAAACCGTGCGCCTCTCAAGGAGCACACATTCAGTGATGGTGTCATATGTCCTAACAAGAACAGAGTCAGTCATGCAAACTCACCCCCACTCCACTGTCATGACTGCCGGACAGCTCTCAGACGTCACTGTTAGAACAATGGAGAGTGCTTCACGTTATATTAGCAATGAACAGCAGACAAGCAAAACTGTGGGCGCAGAATTTATCAAGAATTCTGTTTCATCCACTGAACTTGTAACACAATTGTCCTCTTTCCTGAAGTACTCCATCAGAAAGACTCCAGTCAGCTCAGGTTCGCCTTCTGTTTTCCACGTGTCAGTTAGCCAACCCTCCAGCTCCTTGTACGCGGTCAACGATGCAACCACAATCCGAGCACAGATTACAAGTACCTTTCTTAAAGGCAACTGGCCTGCTTACACAAGATCCGGGAAACCAGCAGAGGTGTCAACAGTAAAAACACAAAGAACCGCACTTCCAACAACAACGACGAAGAAACCAATGGCCTTGTTCTCAGTGACTCCAAGTAAGTTTACCGATGCAACAGCTCCGCAGTGAGTGAAGGGCTGGGTGAATTTTTTTATCAAGCTTGAAGGCCACAACATCCGACATCAATACACTGAGCTTACGACAACTGAGGTGTCCAGAGTAAAGAAGTTGAATTCCGTACAAACTGATTGAATCTAAATGTGAAATTGTAGTCATAATTACCTGAGTGTCTGAAATTCCGCTTTAGATCCAGAAAGCTTACAAATAATAGTAACACTCATTGATATGGAGTTATATCCTTCTTCCCCAAGTCATAAATTAACTGTCCTTTATCTCTATTTAAGATATTTCATCATCAAATGGATTTGACAGGACACCATCAAGCGCGAACAAATCTTCTAGAACTACAAGTCCCATGGTACTGACTCCCACTATCAAAAATACTCCTGTTGTATCTGGACCATCCCTTGCTATTAACGCGAGTATCAGCCAAGCAGCAGTGAGCTCCTGGTACATCGCAGGAAGAATCTCCCGTAAAGCAATGACTAAAGAAACATGGAACAAGTCCTCAGTGCAGACTTCACCAAGTAAGAAGCTAAGCCACTAGCACTCAGTATCTAGTGAATTATCCTTTAGTACAGCTCAGTGCAATTATTGCAACAACCATACAGACCACACTATATGAAGCACGGACCTACATACATGCATACCATATTTAGCCATTCCCAATGTGGTTTGTTAGGGTAATATGCAAATTACAAAAATGGGTGGTATATAATTCTAGAGATAAAGGTAATGATGATAAACTAATCGGCGAGTAAATTGCTTAATACTTTACTAGAAAGTCAGAATGTTAATTTTTTTTTCTGTGAAAAACAATTGCATCTATTTGTTTTGGCAGCTGTCCAACAAACCGTGCGCCTCTCAAGGAGCACACATTCAGTGATGACGTCATATGTCCTAACAAGAACAGAGTCAGTCATGCAAACTCACCCCCACTCCACTGTCATGACTGCCGGACAGCTCTCAGACGTCACTGTTAGAACAATGGAGAGTGCTTCACGTTATATTAGCAATGAACAGCAGACAAGCAAAACTGTGGGCGCAGAATTTATCAAGAATTCTGTTTCATCCACTGAACTTGTAACACAATTGTCCTCTTTCCTGAAGTACTCCATCAGAAAGACTCCAGTCAGCTCAGGTTCGCCTTCTGTTTTCCACGTGTCAGTTAGCCAACCCTCCAGCTCCTTGTACGCGGTCAACGATGCAACCACAATCCGAGCACAGATTACAAGTACCTTTCTTAAAGGCAACTGGCCTGCTTACACAAGATCCGGGAAACCAGCAGAGGTGTCAACAGTAAAAACACAAAGAACCGCACTTCCAACAACAACGACGAAGAAACCAATGGCCTTGTTCTCAGTGACTACAAGTAAGTTTACCGATGCAACAGCTCCGCAGTGAGTGAAGGGCTGGGTGAATTTTTTTATCAAGCGTGAAGGCCACAACATCCGATATCAATACACTGAGCTTACGACAACTGAGGTGTCCAGAGTAAAGAAGTTGAATTCCGTACAAACTGATTGAATCTAAATGTGAAATTGTAGTCATAATTACCTGAGTGTCTGAAATTCCGCTTTAGATACAGAAAGCTTACAAATACCAGTAACACTCATTTATATGGAGTTATATCCTTCTTCCCCGAGTCATAAATTAACTGTCCTTTATCTCTATTTAAGATATTTCATCATCAAATGGATTTGACAGGACACCATCAAGCGCGAACAAATCTTCTAGAACTACAAGTCCCATGGTACTGACTCCCACTATCAAAAATACTCCTGTTGTATCTGGACCATCCCTTGCTATTAACGCGAGTATCAGCCAAGCAGCAGTGAGCTCCTGGTACAGCGCAGGAAAAATCTCCCGTACAGCAATGACTAAAGAAACATGGAACAAGTCCTCAGTGCAGGCTTCACCAAGTAAGAAGCTAAGCCACTAGCACTCAGTATCTAGTGAATTATCCTTTAGTACAGCTCAGTGCAATTATTGCAACAACCATACAGACCACACTATATGAAGCAAGGACCTACATACATGCATACCATATTTAGCCATTCCCAACGTGGTTTGTTAGGGTAAGATGCAAATTACAAAAATGGGTGGTATATAATTCTAAAAGATAAAGGTAATGATGATAAACTAATCGGCGAGTGAATTGCTTAACACTTTACTAGAAAGTCAGAATGTTAAATTTAATTTTTTTTCTGTGAAAAACAATTGCATCTATTTGTTTTGGCAGCTGTCCAACAAACCGTGAGCCTCTCAAGGAGCGCACATTCAGTGATGACGTCATCTGTCCTAACAAGAACAGAGTCAGTCATGCAAACTCACCCCCACTCCACTGTCATGACTGTCGGACAGCTCTCAGACGTCACTTTTAGAACAATGGAGAGTGCTTCACGTTATATTAGCAATGAACAGCAGACAAGCAAAACTGTGGACGCAGAATTTATCAAGAATTCTGTTTCATCCACTGAACTTGTAACAACTTTTACGAGCCCAACATCATCAACGAACAATGTAAGTAAAAAGACTTTTCATCAACTGTCAATGCTTTAAGTAATCTTGCACTAATTTGAAACATCTGAACGATTCAATATTTGCCTGATGACAGCACCTGACATATTTATCGATGACATCAAATATCTTTAATAGTGTTTTATTGTTAATCTTAGTATGAAGATTTCTCTAAAAGTTTGAAAAATGCTGATCCAAAGAAGAAGTCCTCACTACAGGTTGGTGGTTTCAAATGATTACTCGATGTTTTAGTGGCAAACCGATAACTCAGAAAAGAAAAATAGAAGAAAGTGCTGGTCAAAGTATGGGCTGTGGAATATTTTTTCAACAGCTTATATTTGGACTTGAAAATAACAATATTAGGTAATATAAATGAAACTCGGAAAACAGGCATTCACAAGAAAAGATTGCTAAATAAGGTGTAGTCCAGCAAGAACATATTAAACAAACGACTGCTATAAGAGCTGTTTGGTTTTGTGTGACATGGACACGATCTACAAAGAGAGTACGAACATGGAGTTGATGGATTAAAAGTATTACGTAATAACTGATAAAGATCGTGTTTAGGCAAGAGTTGATACAAGAAAGCGACAAGAAAGCAGTTGGAGAAAGTGATTTAAAAGCGTAACTTCATAACTTTATGATTCTATTAAAATATGCTGAGATCAATGGAACGAAGAACGACTGATATATGGGTCGATAAAGGTGTTCTCACACAATTATCTTTAATTATCCTTGCTCTTTATTTGGGGACTTTTACTCCCATTATCTTAGTTTTTTATTTATACAGCATCAGGAAACAAACCTTAGGCATATAGCACTATTTTATATTTCTCATTGATTTATTAGATTTTGTACACAGCGAGGGCAAGTCTTATCCCCATTGTCGATTTTCCAATCTTATGGTGAGATCCGCTTTGTAAGTGAAAGAAAAATAACATCCTTATTTCACGTTTTATTCTGCACAGTTGGTTTCCAATCTTACAAATTCCCTGATTGAGGAGGCCACACCAAACAATGGTGAATCCCCTATGGAAGCGTTCAGAGGATTTGAGGGTTTCGCCCTTAAATACGCTAAGAATCATTTGAATGACACCGAGACCATGACAGTTGCTTTAGGGAAATTAGGTAATATTGAATTATGTGTCTTTGCTTCCTAAGGCGCATGCGCGACGAAAACGAAGGTGAAAAGGACCAGTTGTCACACTTATATTTATTCTATTGATAAGCCAATCAGAATCATCTAACAATTCCTCCTGTTATGTATAGGTTTTTGTTTTCGCCGAGCATGCACAGATGTGATATTGTGATCTTGTGCGAAGGGATCGTGTCTAAGGAGAAGTTATACGTCTGATACACAACATCTTTAACAACTGAACAACTACTGAAACTTAAGTTTTTTTTTTAAACCAATCATAACATGACCAATCAGAGCAGCAACTGATTTTTGTCCAATGTGTTCGAATTTCAAATATGGTATTGTGTCATTTTCAGTTTTGCAGATCCAGAAGATTGAGCAAGGACGCAAGACAAACGTCACAATCCCTCAGCTGAACAACACCGGAAATACACCTTTCATGGTTGTGCCTCCTGGTACCTTTGGAAATGAAAGTTCGTATTTTAAGTATTTTAACCTTCATGTGCTTTTCCAGATTACCACAACAATGTTTAAGATACTTCAAACTTTTGTGATGTATAAATAAACTGTCACTGCATTTTACACTTTCTCTATAATTCAGGTTCTCCTCACTTTGCAGGTGTATACCTGGTTGCAGTGGTTTACAAAGACATGAAGTCTTTGCTGAGACAAACCTCTGAAGACAAACTCGAGTAAGTAAAGAATATGTTCAGTAACGGTCATGGAGCTAATTCATAGTAGCAATGAGGACAGCATTGAAGATACGCAGTAGTAGTTGCAGTGTGTAGTATAGTTTAATGGTAGTAATAGTTGTAGCAATAGTACAGTAGTAGCAGCAGAAGCAGCAGCAGCAGCAACAGTAGTGGTAGTGGTAGTAGTAGTAGTAGTAGTAGTAGTAGTAGTAGTAGTAGTAGTAGTAGTAGTAGTAGTAGTAGTAGTAGTAGTAGTAGTAGTAGAGTGATTTCAATAAACCCGTGAAACAGATACTACACTATTAGAGACTATTAGAGGCACGTACACACTCCAAGTAGATGTCAGACTATACGGCAATGGACTATGTTTATTTGCCACCGGAAATTCTTCTCAAAAGCCCCTACACAAAACTCACAGTAAACTAGACTCTTGCCCATCTAAAAGAAACAATGTGGGCACTTGATTGGCGTGTTGAGCTGTGCGAGAGGAGCCTAGAATTGTTATAATTTGTAAAAACTAATGAGCAAAAACTAATGAGCCTGCATGCACTACTGGCATTTGGTCGGTGAAAGGACAAGAAATTGCCTTGAGTTGACGTCGAATCGCGTGTTTTTAGTGACGTTCCGTAGATATGCCTTCAATATATTTGTATCGACGCGGAGATTAACACTTGCTAGCGGTCGGATCGCGGCCACTTCGGATATTCAATTTCCCAATATCGCAACATTTTGTTTCGAATCAAAGATATAGACAAATACTCTCTACTAGATACTAGTACACCCTCACTAATAAAAACTGTTTCACGGGTTTATTGAAATCACTCTAGTAGTAGTAGTAGTAGTAGTAGTAGTAGTAGTAGTAGTAGTAGTAGTAGTAGTAGTAGTAGTAGCATTAGTGGTGTAAGAATAATGCAGCAGATGTAGTAGAGTACGGGAAAACTCAAAATGACAAACGTTTCTTTTCAGAGTCAATTCCGACATTATTGCTGTGAGTGCCGAAACAAAAGAAAAGAAGCCACTAAAGAAGAAAGTTAAAATCGTTTTCAAACATCCCAAGGTGAGTGTTGCATAAATTATCCGCTTACATCCTTGTATTTCCTTCTGTCAGTGTCTGTTCATGTTGTTGCTTGCTCTAGTTTTTCTCTATTAATGTGTTCTTTTTTACTGTTTTTTAAACTTCCTGTCTTCTGTAGTTCTTTCCAGCTTTTCAGTATATCAGACTGCTAAGTGTAAGCCGTCACTGAACCTTCTCTTGGAGCTTGTACTATAAATTAATTAATGAATTCCTTATTGTGCTGCTTTTTCTTTCGACTCTGATTTTTGATCAAATGAGTCAATCAATTGAATCAAATGCCATTTCTTGCCGGGACACAACGTCACCTTCAACCATCATTTGTGGATTCGTTTTAGGGTGAAGTATCAGTAGAAGGTCCAGCATGTGTCTTCTGGAGATTCCACAGATTGTAAGGAAATGCAGCTCTTTTCTTTCTAATTATTATGTGGACAAAGAATACATTCTATTTTGCATTCTTGCAATGAAAGATGCAACCAAGAAATCACAATTAGGTTGACAGACAAAATGAGCAATATTTCGGTGTAGGCATTTACGTAATCAATAAGTCTTCTTACCCTGACCTCTAATTACCCTTACACAAGCAAAGTACCGCAATAATGCTAAAAGGTTCGAATTTGCAAATATGTTAGGCGGACTAAATGTAAGATTCATTTAAACCTTAATATAAACAATCGCATCCACAATGTACGGGCTGTAATGCAGAAGAAAACTAAAAAACACTTCAAATAGTTTTCCCGCGTTTGTTCTTATCTTCCCACTTGCCCCACTCCCTCCCCTGTGTCAGATTGCTATATAATGATTTTACGCGTGTATTGTAAACAGTAAAGCAGGAGGAAAGTGGTCAGAGGACGGTTGTTCCGTGTCCAGTTCGAACTCGTCACACACAGAGTGTTCATGTGACCACCTGACACATTTTGCGGTGCTGATGGAAAGGGATCCGGCAAAATCTGAGGTAAAACTAAAATTACCTGTTAAACGCACCCTAAACAACAAGCAAATAAACAAATCAATCAATCAATCAATCAATCAATCAATCAGTCAATCAATCAATGAATAAATAAATAAATAAATAAATAAATAAATAAGGAAATCGTGCATAAAAACAGATCACCGCTACCAGCAACCTGATCAAGGATGTTTCAGTAAGATTTTCAAGCATTATCGACAGGATCGCTCTGCTTGTTGTTCTGTTTTGGTTATACTGTGAAATTACGAAAATAATCCCTGGGTTTATATTTGTCCAAAGGCACTTTTCTTGGGCCTATTTTCTAGGGGGAGGATCTTTTCAAAGTCATGGCTGTATCTAATATATATATGAAGTGAAGTTTATTATTTAGTGAAACTTTAGTTAACTAATGCGTTGTTTTGTCTTTAGCCTTTATCTGACTCAAACGACTTAGCATTGACGGCGCTGTCGTACGGAGGCCTCGGACTCTCCTGTCTTGGACACGCTTTTTCCATCTTTACTCTTGGCTCTTTCACGTGAGTCAGTCAACAAAAGTTCTTTAGTACTCTTGACAACATAAAAATAGGGTTACTACAAAATATTATCACCAGATCTGTAGAATGTAACAGCAAAAGAAACAGCCGTCGAGAGTAACAGTCGTCAGAACTTACCCAGATAGTCATTACTAGTAGTTTTAGTACCTTCAAGGTAATAATCATAATATAATTTTTGTATGATTATCATAAATTAGTAATTCTGTGGAGTCAAGGTTTAAAGAGTGAGTATTTATGATATAATTGCGTGTTTTAATTCTTTGTAATTTTTGCTCACAATTTTCACTGAAAAGCCTCACTGGGGAGTGTCAATAAAATACATATTTATGTGTGTAACAACAAGAGCAACAGTAACAACAGCATCGACAACGATAACAACAACAACAACAACAACGGCAACGGCAACGGCAACGGCAACAGTAAAAACATCAACGGCAACAGGAGTAAACAATGTCCTACATGTCAGGCTTTTGTCGACACGATATAAATTAATGCTTTCTATCTCTATTATTCTCCATCAGCGACTTAAGAATGGGCAAGATAAAGTCACGCCTCAATCTAGTAGGCAGCCTTTTCCTTGCTCAGGCTGCTTTCATGATGGGAATTGACGGGACACGTTACGAGGTAAAGTATAATGCATCAGCCTGAAGTTGATGATGATATGCTTAATAGTCTAAAGGTAATGTGTCAAGTGTCTGCACTTCGTCTGAGCGACTGATAAAGTAAAGATACACAACTACACGTTTATGTACATTTTTGTCGTTCTTCTCGATGTGATACATATTAACTGATCTTAGTTCTATATAAATGTTGTTAACTTATATAAGTTTCCGCTGTGCAGGATTACCATAAACATTATTCCTTGGGTAGTTTTTGAATTCGTTATTTTTATTCCTTTCCCATTCCTCTTTTCAGCCGGCTTGCATCTGCTTTGCTGCCTTAATTATGTTCTTCCTCTTGGCCGCTTTTGCTTGGATGCTCGTTGAAGGTGTTCAGCTGTATTTCCGTGTCACTAGTGTTTTCAAGGGGAATGAAAGAATGCTGCTGAAGTGCATCTTAGCTTGGGGTGAGATAATCAATCGATACATCTAAAAGTTTTGTGCCCACTTAACTAGTGATGTAAGTATAACAACATGAGCTAGTTATAAGTTAGCTAGATAATCAATTAATGGCTTAACATAAAGTTATAAAGAAGAAACTTGTAAGAGTCAATAATTCAAAACAGCATTGTGTATTATGCCAGTTAGGAATTTAGTTGTTATTTGAAAACATGTTGTTAAGGTGGATTTTAATGTGATATCAAATCCCAGGTTTGCCTCTGTGCTTGGTTGCGTTTTCATTGGTCTATGAGGCTTACGTCAACGATGGCATTAGCACTTACGTGAACCAGTCAATGTACGTATTCATCCACCACGTGAAACTTCTTGCTTTGGTTTTATTCCCTCGTCATTCTTTGATTGTGCTGGCTCCCCCTGGGTGAGGACTGTTTTAGCAGATGTTATGAAAGTTTTACCCTGAAAGCCGAATGCGTGTTCAAGTTAAAGATAATCACTCACTTTCATGAACAATATTTAATTTCGAAGATGCTGGCTGGAAGCAGGAGGAGTAGCTTTCTGGATCTTTGTAGCAGTTGCTGTTGCTATCACCCTGGTGAGATCTTAAGCTTCCTGTACCCTTTAAACGTCATTTATGTTGATTTGTGTACTTGCTTATAACTTGTTTTGTTTAAACTTTTGCTTTGTTTGAAATATAAAAAAAAATGTCGCAGTATATTAAGGGAAATATCTCATATTTATACGTGTTTAACTTGTTAGGCGAACTGCTTCATATTTGGACAAGCCCTGCGCGTTGTGATGAAAAGAAAGCGAAACAACGATACTTCCATAGCTCTTGAGAAACTAAGGTAAGCCATAGCTCCAAGGATAAGAAATTCATTGTAATTATTTAACATACAGTTAAATGCATGCTCGAATAATGAGAGACAAATTTTACATGATTAGACAGGACTATCACATTTATACCTCTAGAGAGTAAAGCCACTGGAAGTTCCGGACTTAATGGACTTTAACGGGGTTTTCTGTACTATAAAATTATTTGTCTATTCCAAAGCATTTCTCTTTGTTTGATGGTCGCTAGGAAAGTGGCCCGCACCTGTGTCATTCTTTTCCCTCTGTTGGGTCTGACCTGGATCATCGGTTTCGTGAGTCTGGCATTTCCTCACGTCGTCCTGCAATACCTCTTTGTGATCCTCAATTCGATGCAGGTGAGTCACGGTTGCGGAATTTCTTCAGGATACAGATCTAAAAATAAAAGTAAAGTATCTTTATTTATACACGGTAAGTAATTCAGCAGAGCTGGTGGGGCCGTGTTTTAACTCAACGTAAATCTGTTAAAAATCCCAACTGGTCGAAGGCAAACCAGTTGGCTATTTACATAACGTGGCCGAGGATTTGAACGCGGGGCTACCGTGTTACAAATTCAGCTAGTGCTCAGAGCGGGACTTGAACCTGGGACCTCCGGATTTCAAGTCCGGCGCCCTAACCACTCGGCCACGCTGCCTTCTGTGTATTTGATATTCTAACAGTTATTTCTTCGCTCCCGCCGGTGCCAAATTGTCACTGATCTGTCAAAGTAAAAATGTCTAGGTTTTGCTAGTTTCGCTCGAGAACCGATTGCGTCGGGGTTTAATACAAAATAAACGCACCAGTAGCATCTGCTTCAAGAAGAGCATGGAATTCGTCAATCAGTTGCATGCAACGCGAGGTCATAACCGCCTCTAATCTGTAGCCCTTAGAGTTTTGTTCTTGACTTTGAAGTTGGTAGGGCAATTGGAAAGTTAGTGTTTAGGATATTTTTCCATTAACAAAGTGGAGAATATGAATATGAATCTGCTCTATACTTGTGAAACCTTGGCGTAGAGGGGCGCAAGAATAATACAGTGTACACAATTAGTAACTTTATTGGGAATTTTTGCCTTCTTTTGTCACTAACTTGGTTTTTCTGGTTGTTCTGTTTCACCAGGGTATGTTCCTCTTCGTATTTAACACATGGAGGTGGGACGAGGTTAGTAGTGTGTATCACATATTTTTTTGCATCGCATTTGAGAAAAATTCCATTATACATATTGATGGCGGTACGGCGCTAACAGAAATACAGAACAAAGGATTGCTACAGACAGTACAAATGTAAAATATCGATTGATTGTATGGTACTTCTATGTGATATTCTTCATCCTTCTGCAAGGATAGCACTCATTCTGTTTATAATATCGTTATAAAAAAGTCTAAGACACATTGTTCAACCATTTTGTTGTGAAAAGACAGCAAGGATTATTCCAAATGCCTTAGTTGCGTTGTGTTGTTGGGTTCTTGATAGTTTTAGTTTTTTGTTTTAATAAAAGATACGAGAGGGGATAAGAATGGAGAGGAGGCGACGACAACTTCAGCATCAAATAAACGAGGCAGCCAACAGACGCAAGGCCGCGCAAGAGAATCCCGAGGGTCCCAACAATATTCAGCTCCAGGTCATTTCCAATAAAGAAAACGACATCATCGAGCACAACGCTGAAGAGGGTCTGCCTGAACCACAAAGTGTGGAGATTGCAATCCACTTCCCACCTTACAAGAAGAATGACGCGACAGACAGGAGCGACGACAACATTGTGATGAAAGGCCCAGATGACCCAGCTGCAGAAGAGGATAAAACCTCCGTAACTGCCATCAAAAAATGTAATACGAACATTACTGCCCCTCTAGAAAAGGAAGGCGATGAGGTAAAATCGACTAAACGCTCAAACGTCAACCTTGATGAGCACGAAGAGGGGAAGCTCGATGTTCCTGGTAGTGCTCCTCAGAGGGAGGTCCTGGATGCAAGTGCATCAGGCAGCGCAGTTTCCACCAGAGCTGCTCCCGTTAACAGGTTCCTTCCCACAGGGACACATATCTGGATGAGGGTTTTGAAGAGGGGAAAGATGGTTCGCTCTGACGCGGAGAGGATCGAAAAGATTGGATTAGATGGCGAGGATCCATAGCTTCCAGGAGAAAGAGCTTGTAGCGTGTGTAGGAGACTCACGCGCTAAGATTTCTTGTGGCGCTGATTTAGTTAATATCTATAATGTTGTACTGATCGAACCGTTTTCAGATGATCATCAAAAGAAATCGTGTGATTAATTTGATTTTTTCTTTCCCCAGCTTTCTTTCTTAAATATTATTGCTGAGAAAACATAAATGCAGTGCATTAAAGCATAGGAATTGTGGCTGCTTTGATCAAGAGCTTTACATACAAACAGCAGTTATTACCAGGTATCGATTGATTGAGGTTATGCGCAATTTTACTTGAACCGAGTTAAAATATCTTCTTCAAATTAGGCTTTTGCAGTCAAGAAACAACTCTCCTAGTTTCTAATCACATGAAATTGTTGACACTTCTTCAATCATCAAGCAGGCAGTAAACGCTGCATTTCACTAAACTTGAAATTACTGCAAATAGTTTCCACGTTAATATAGATATCAGTTATTTTCACTTTACAGACGCATGGTCTGCCTTTGTTCTGGCATCACGTTGTTTTGTTCTGTCCATCAAATCCTCCATTTGAACAGCGTGTAACCTCAGTACTTGGCTGGGCTAGTTGTCTTTCATGAATATTTTTCTGAATGTTCTGAGTCGTCAAACTTATAGAACAGTCCCGGGATTACGAAACAAGAGAACTTTGCTTATTTATTCGCATTTGAGCTTTAACAGCAAGAAAAGGACGCTTCTAACAAGATACGAACTCGTTCTCGAGCCGGTCGCCCACGGGGTTAATAATAGGCCATTTCCGAGATACCTGTTGCCTCTGTTTCAAAACGAGGTCTAGTGCAAATTCTTTCTCATGAAAATTAGTTTTCATTTTCATGCAATTAAACTCACTTTTATAAGAAAGACTTTGCAATAGGTTGGAAATGGCATATTAGAGTGTCGCAAAACCAGGAACGCAAAGCTAACAACGTCAGATGAAGTTCTGTGACGTGATACGGGTTGCTGATATTTAGTTTGTGATAGTTGATAATTTTCTGATAACAAAGTTTTGTCTGAATTCATTTTAATGTCATTGTACTGTTATCTTGCATGAATATAATCCTGCATGAATATCCTGTGTCGTCAAATTTATAGAGCAGGTCCCGTTTCATGGTATGAATTGCAACAGTTCTTTCAGGGAGATGCACAAGAATGTGCACTCGAAAAGCATGAAGGGAACGTTCTTGGTGACGTAATAACAAACTTGCTCAATAACAAATTTGTTATAGGTAAGGAATAGACGCAAACTAGCATCTTTACAATCGGTGTGTGACGTACCAATAGCTGAAAGGTTGGATGAAGTTATGAAGTGGAACAGGGTGCTGATATCAGGTTGTAGATTGTTGTGTTTTTCGACCATTTTTACAACAACACTCGAATTCATCACTGCCAAATCGTCGCACATTCAGTAAAATTCTCAACGCAGTACTAACTTTTTGAGGCATTCCATAAAATAATCTGTGGAAACTTTCAGATTATTATGGACCACCAAGCTTGTGCCTTCTTATTGCCGCAGAATTTAAAACAGTTTATTGAGTTTTAGTTTCTCAACCAAAGTTCAGTGATCAGGTGCCAAGTTCTCAGTACTGTGCGAGTCATATCTCGATCACATCAGACCGAATTAGACTATCCTGTGAACGTTTGAGGACATTGCAATGGACGACGGGAAGGCAGTGGTTGAAATTTTGATGAACATCAGACGTGTTGTAAACATTTTCTGTAAAATTAGTTCAGTAGTTGCTGAATAAAGTAACGAGCTAAGACCATTGTGTGATTGTGCCTCTGCATTTTAGATAAACATAGTCAACACACACATGCATGAACTCCACAAAAGACGCGAGAAAAGGAAGATAGCCGCACTGATTGAAACGTGTGCGCGAGCTGTGTATGACGTGCGCTTTACAAATGGACGCCTGTCCTTGGTGTAGAAACCTAATCAAGGAGAGAGTGCTAGAAGATCTGCACTCACCCAGATGACGAAACCTGAACAAGGTCACCCACTCCAATTTAGGATTGTTCGTTGCGTGATAAAATGTTACAACTTGTCACGCTTCTAATTTACCGCCGTTCTTTAGATAAGCGCCCAGAGGAAGACTGATCATCGACAATAAAAACTCGCCCTCCCTTGCGTGTATTCTGCATACCTGTACTACACTCGGTGAATATAAACTTAATTTAACTTTTATGTACTTTGGGGGCCACTTTGATGGGTCAGGACACAAATGAACAAATCCAGAACACACACACTTGGTTAGTGAAGTCCATTATCATATATTTTAGGCCGGAGCATACAACGCGTTTTGAAAGCGGTAAGTTGGGCCGTTTTTGTTTACAACGAGGATTACTTCACGTAAGGCTGAAGTCTCACTACTTTCAGACGGGCAAAACGTATGTTCTCTCTCCGACAAAATATTCCAAAAAGCGGTACTGGATTTCCCTGTTAGAGTAAAATGTCAAGAAACTTGAGTTACCAGCTAAGACTGCCGATCAAGATCTGAATTTTACGTTCAACGGCCTTAGAGTAAGACACATTATCTTATGTCCGCGGAACGTAATTGACGAAAGGTTTGCCGAGAAGTTATACACTTCTTACGCTTGAAATTCACCGTCTTACACAAATACAATACACAAACTGATTAACATTATGTTAAGTTGCACAGTCAACCGAGCCTAATTTCGTCTCACCACACGATGCAAAATCATCTTAAAATAACATTCTGAAGTCATCTTAACTCAGCACCGTTTTAAGACGCAAAAATCATGCATCTTCATTTAAGATTTTACTTTTTACGGAGCAGTATCGAGAGCACCCAACGAGGACATTTCTCAAAATATGATTCCTCGTGCAAATACAGTGGATAGCTTCCCAAAAAATAGTTCTTTTCGGCTTTTTTTCTGTTGCTGGCAAACACAGAGGTTCGTGTTCCACATTCCCAGGAAGGCAATTTCCGAATGTCCATTTCCCAGCAGAGCAGTTCCAGAAAAATCTCCCAGCAACTGATCAAAATCACCTTTTTTCCGGCCGGAAAAAAATACGGCGCAAAGCGACAGGCGGAAAATCTGTCTAATTTCGAAGGCTGTGCAAGACTCAATTTTGCCAGCGGTCCGAAATGAGTGCTTTTTTCCCCAGCGAGCAGTGAAGGAAAAGCAAAACGCCTGCCAGCACAGGATGCTGTGTGCAACACCTATTTTTCGGAACAGCTCCGATGGTTGCTCCTCCAGTATCACTGCAGTTCGACATTGTCCACCAATTCCAAATGCGTCTTTAGGGACAAATAGAATATTTACAGACAATTAGAAGCAGATTCTCCCAGAGCCTTTCGCTTTTGTCGAGTATGCGCCGTAATAAGTTAGTAAGCAATATCGATGCGAGCGCAGGTGCACAGCTATTGCGAAAAATATGAATTATAGTGCACCCAATGCCTTCTGAACTGATGAATTTAGAATCCATCTGTATTTATTCCAAGTTTTGGAATTGCGAATTTCTATTCAGTCCCGGACTCACAGATTTTTTAAATGACCCGGACAGAAAGCGGAGCAAGTCTGGGGAGAGCACAAGGCAAATAGTTTACCATTTGTCTTGTATTCTCTGCACTTGGAGACTGGAATCACTAGTACCCGCGTTAATTTGATTGCTTTCAACAGTTCAGTTTAATCTTAGAAGATTTTAACACAGGATCTACTGATAATTGTTATATGTCTGCTTTCAACAAACGAAGCGTCTCTTGACTTTCACTTGATTACCTTCACTATTTCACTCTCAAGTTCAAAATGCAAATTCAAGAAGAAAATATACCTTCACTTTTTCACTCTCAAGTTCAAAATGCAAATTCAAGAAGAAAATATATGAGTAATAGTGAGAATTGATAATTTCATCAGCTTTTGTCTAAGCAAATTATCTAACGCTAAGTTCTTCTTACTGTTTGCATCTTTGGTAAAAGAATGGAGAAAAATAATTGTAATCTTGCAAGTTAAATGGTTAACAGAATACAGTTGCTGAGGTTGATATATTGTGTAATCTGGCACACGTGTGAATTATTCTGGTCGGTCGTATCTTAAAGGGATAATACGAGTGAAGCGTAGAGACTGTCGAAGCCTCGTGTGTTGTTTAGCATGCGACAACAGTTTTGTAAGCCAAAGGCAAAAAAAAAATTGAGTTTGATGCGAGGCTGTTGTGGCGCGCATGCAGCGTAACCAATTGAATCAGGCGCAGTCAAAATATAATTCAATCTGATCTCCAAGGCGAAGTCTTCGCACAGCGCATACTAGTACTTTCAACTTTTGAACATTCTTGCTCTCTCGTCGCGTCGTACTTGCATTTGCTTGGCCAGAATGGTGACGTGTCACAACAGCAGTGCTTCAATCAATCAGCGGCTGCTATTGATCGCGAAGCAATTAATCAGATGGCGCGTGCCAATTCCACTCGAAAAAAAAATTTAAGGTGTCTTCATAGGGTTTTTAGCTGGACTTTTTTTATTTAGTTTATGACACTAAAACTGTCATATTTTCATTTCATTATATTCTTTGTTGATCAAATTTACTCATAACATAGTCGCGATATAAGCCACGTTCTGATTGGTCGAAGAGCGTGGTCCATAACTTTATCGTGCACGCCCGTGCTCAATAATATGACGTGAGCAAATGCCGCTTTCTTTCGACTTTTTCTAGCTTTCTAGTTTAAAACTTAACAGACGCTTTACCACTCAGAAGAAAATAGCTTTATTTTTCCGAAGAAGTCAAACCGACACCCAAAGGAAATCAGTAATCAAGTCTAAAAATCCTGTATTTCAACGGTCACACAGAAAATTGTATGAATCAAAACTCACCTATTTCTCGACGGCTTAATTCTCTTGGACAGTGAAATCCATAGCAGCAAAGATAAATAATCGTCAAGTATTCAATGGTTTTGAAATGAAACGGCGTTCATTCATTCCAAAAGCCGCCATACTTGCAGTGTTACAATACAGTTTGCTGGCAGCTCGAATAACAAACACATCCGCTCGGCAAACATTTCTTTCTCTTTCGTTCAAGGTGATTGTTCGCATTCTTCGACGGATCAATTTGCTTTTCCAAATCCGTATTCTTTACTATAGTCCAAGGTGAATCTCACTCTTGTTTTGAAGCGGCGACTTGAATTTCTTGGGTTAATCTTCAACACTTGTACCGTCCAAAACATTTACATCGTCACAAATTCTAAAGTCACGCAGGCTGCTGGCTTTCACCACGCCAGGTTAACAACGCTTTCAGTGTTCTCGTCGGTTAAACGACATCTTTTTCATTGACTATCATCAACTTTTAGATGACAAAAATGTTAGTAAGTTGTGGCGTGTTTTCAATCATCCAATGAGAAAGTTTGCTTTTCCTTTTGTGAGTCCAAAGAGAATTTTGCATTCAATCAGAAATGAAAACTTGTTTTTCGCTCGTAATTTCGTGTGCCTATGTTATAAAAGAATTGGTTCATGCTTTTAGCTGTGCATCTATCGAGTTATGGATGCACTTGGGAAGCTGGGAGAGCACTCGTAAAGCTAGAGTTACTCTCGGCTACGCCTCGAGCAAATCTTACGCTTCTCTCGTGCTCTCCCAACTTCCCGCGTGCATCCATAACTCGATAGGCGCACGCTAAGCATGAACCAATTCTTAAAAAGTGGATGTTTCAAAAGTTTTGTTGCGTAAGCGTTTTAATTTTGTCACTCCAGTGTGGTTTCTATGGAAACATTACGTCCTTGAAATAGGGGTCTTTCAAACTTTTTGCTCTATTTTTTTGGAGTTCTCTTCGGTTCTCTTTGTAGCCGATCATACTGCGCCCCGGTTGAGAAATCCAGAGTCCTATGACAGAACTTGGGTGATGGCTAACACAAAGTACTGAACAGAACAGCGTCCGAAAGTGAACTTGACCGATCTGCCCGAAATTGCTGCCACTTGCGAAAAAAACCGCCTTTTTGGAGTTGCTGGGTCTCGGAAAAGAGTAAGTCAGGCCTCACGTGCTTTGTGTAGCTTGGGGATTAGTTGATGACTTTTGTAACCCGTGGTCAGAGTGTCAGTCTATACAAATATTCCTGACCCCTTTTACTGTAGATTGTGTGGTTCTTTCTCTCATTTCTCTCATCTCTTTTGAGAGGTACTGTTACTGTGTAAGTACAATGTAACCTATTAGTTTTTTGATGGCAGTCATCACTACTCCTATATCGAGTCCTTCCTTTACTCTGAACCGCTAAACGTCCTTAACTCTTTAAATTCATTTGTTTGCTTGTTCAGTGGTGGGCGTCTTTATATCTCTACGCCACTCAATGAGTATAAACTTTGTATTAGACCGTACTGTTGTATATTGGTACTTATCCATACTTTGGGGAGGCACTTTGGCAGGCCAAGACTATACAGCATTATTATATGGGTGAAGCAAAGCACCAAATCGTAGGGTAAGAATGTTCTACAAAGACTTTACAGACCCTAACATACTGAAATTTAGGTATCAAGTATTATAAAGTAGTTTTGTTGTGTCTACTGCTTCGAAGAAGCGTAGACACTATGCCATCGGGTGCGTAAGTAAGGTAAGAATCGATAAATGGTGAAGTCGGTTCGTGAAGTCGGAACGATTTCCAACCGTATATCAACTTTACTGATTGGCCAGAATTTTAGCCGGTTAAAACAACGAAGGCTGACAACAAAACCCATGCTGCCGCGTCGCGAAGTCCTTGTCCGCGGTGTTTTTAATTTTGCCTCAAAGTTTTTGGAAATATGTATGCCGAAAACGCTCGAATGAAAGGTTCTGGCCAGTACTACGAAGGCCCCGATTTTCCTGATGAGCTGTGTACAGTATGATAACACGTACGTAAATCGACCAGTTATTATTTTGTGTCGATGTTTCAGTCGGCAGAGACAGTAAAATGTGAAGAACCTATGAATCTTCCATTTGGTCATTCGCGTACGAGTTGAAATAAATATATACTACTTCACTTGAGCCTAGTTGTGCTTGTCGTTACTAATTTTATTTTGACGGCTGTGGGGTGAAATGTTTACCGTCAATGGCAACTTAATAGTCATATTTTCTATCAATGGTTACTGCAATTCCAAGCACCTTCATCTCCAGGAACTTATATTTCTCCAGTAGTTCAGTTTCGCCTCGCGACGCTCTCGGAGTCGAAGTAACGCAAGTGCTTCTTTTGCTGATCCGAGTTTTGATCTGTGAAATGCCTTTAATGTCTGGGTATCATTCCCTCTTTTCCTGCATTAAGTGTGTGCTTTTTCCCTATTCCTAAATTTTCCCAGCCGGTTTCCCCAGAAAAATATCGTTTCTTAAGGCAACACATGCGATTTTGATGCGATTTTGATGCAATTTTAAGGGGCGATTTTCGATGCGATTTCAAATTGCATGTGTAAACCACCGGTGATTTCGTGGCGATTTTCATGGCGATTTGATTGCGATTATTACGCGCGAGCACATATGGCGTCACGCGCGAAGTTCGTGAAAGATGGAGGATGAAGAAGATGAAACGAGGGACATAGCTATCGCCTGCTTGTGCGTAAATGCTGTTTTAATTGCTCGCCGCCAAAAACGTCAAAAGCAGCGAAAAGTTTGGATAGTAAAAATGCTCCCAAATTGCGACAGCAGGCTCGCCTGATTTCTTCTCTTGCTAATCGCTCCTCCTCTTCAACTGTCCAAATAGTTTTTCCGCTTTTGTGCTTTTATTTGCGTTGGCGTTGGCTTTGTCACAGTTGTTTACAATCACAATTTCATCCGCCATATTGTTTCCTGTCGCGCGACAAAACACCCTTGGGGTAGCGGGCAAAGCAGCTTTTTGCCGCAAAATCGCCGCAAAATCGCATCTAAATTCGAGCAGGTTCGAAACAGCGGCGATTTCTCGGCGACAAATCGCCATGAAATTGCCATGGAATCGCAGGTATTTTACACACGCGATTTGAAATCGCATCAAAAATCGCCACTAAAATCGCACTAAAATCGCATCAAAATCGCATCAAAAATCGCATGTGTAAACGGGCCTTTATACAACAGTTGTAGCGTAAACACAGATGCGACGCGACATTTTGGCAGAGGGCCAGCTGATTTAAGTTAACGGAAATACTTGTGGTGCAAGAGGGGTGCTTGTTGGCAAATGCCATTTCCTTAGTCAAAAAATATAAGAAAAAAATGTAGTAGACACAAGCACCTCACAGGTGCCTATTTTTTACATTGCTGCTTCTGTTTTGTTTTGCTTTGGTTTTTTTGTCTCCTTTTTTGTTAACTTCAATTATGGACATTTCTTCCTAAAGTTCCGCGTGCACACGCTTCTTTTCTTTCGTTCATCAACAAGAAGTTTATCATTACAAACTAATAAGTAAGAATAAACTACTAAAAGGTTTGTATTCGCCGTATGGCGAAGCAAATAAATCTACATACGTTAAGGTCGCAGCATACAGCGTATTTTGAAAGCGGCGGAAAACGCAAGCACGCAGGACATGCAGTGTCATTTGCAATTCGACAAACAATTGCCAGATATTGTTCACCAATTCCAACATAAAACGTCTAAAACGGGCACATCCTGGTATTTATCTTGGCATATTTTTGCTCTAAGGTTTCATCAGGGGCTCAGGATGAAGGCAATGTCGGTTACGCATTCGGCCTGGTAAAAACGCGAATTTCGAACTGTCTGCACAGTTTTCTTTGCTTTTTTCACTATTATACCCTGTTTAGTAGATAATGACTCAAACACAGAAGTCGTAGAGATAGTATTTTGTCCTCTATCGTTTTTTCTTCTTGATTCATTACAGGAAAAATTAGTCAGAGAAGGCGAAGGGTTCATGATTGGTAATTAATATTCATATTCAAAAGGTGTGAAAAGGGAGCGGTCCAATGCCTTTTATAGCGCAGTCTCTTGTATAACCTTGCTTGCTCGGTTGATAAGAAGTTATCATTTTGACGATATCAAAGTTTATGTCGGAGTCGTGTTGCTAGATATAATTGGCAAAGGTAGCATCAACCATTATTTAGTTATTATTTCAACTAAAGGAAACTGCAAAATTTACATTGCGCTATGAACAGGTGCAAGCGGTTCTGCTCGCGGGAAAATTTGCCAAGGAAATGATTTTGGGATTTAAATTGATCGTGCCGAAGTTGTCCTATCTAAAAATGACTATTAGCAGGAGTCGGAGTAAAACCGAGCAGAATTTAAAAAAAAAATTAAAACGATTGCTTTATATGTCAGTGGTAATTGGTAAAATTCCCGCTGTTTTTTCCTTGTGGTGCACTGCGTTCTGCACAACAATACTAATAGACCTTCTTCACAGCATGGCTTTGTTAATTTAAGTAAAGGAGGCGGTGCCGTGGCCTGGTGTCATAAATCAAAAATGTGCGCATTTGCTTAACAAAACCGCCGACATCACGAGATGAAATGACAATAAAGATAGTAAACATGCCAACTGATTTATTGAATATTTAACCTCATCCACATTTCGCTTACAGAAACTTTGTTGCTGTTAAATCATCAAATTTATACACAAGAGCGGGAAATAGTTTATGTGGATAAGCATAACGCCTTAAGAGTGGTCTGAGATGACAAATCGTGCGCTAGCTCTCCGTCGGAGCAAGTGACTCAGTGATGGGAACGATTACCTACCCTCCCCCACCCCTCCGAAGCTACTTTTGAACACTCCAGTTGACCGGGTGTTCAGTGTGATGTCAGAAAGCCAGGTGAATTCGCCCACAAAATAAATAGGAGAATTTCTCGGTCAAATAACGAGTGTTTTGTTGGTGTGGGGATTATTAGCACATTTGGCAGTTGGTATCACCAAGATTAGAGCCATATCGAGTTGACACGGAAGATTAGCAAAAAATACATTTATTCAGGAAATCGTTGCAGTCCACATCAACAGAAGTTCTTCTTTCGCAGCCAAAAGAAATGAAAGCGGCAGTTGGGATTCTTCTCGTCTTCCGTAAGTTTTGAGACAATATATTTCACTTTAATTTCTATTAACTGAAAATAGTGTTTGCTTTAAACTGCTGCGGCCATATTTGCCGGCCCGACTTTGAGATGCCCTAACGTACACTGCTAAAACTGTAAAACCATTAAAAGGTTGAAGTCGGTAATGTGAGAAAGGTTTGCGAGAGCCTCAATCGTATTAGTAACAGTAATTTCGGGATACAGATATTCCAACGCGAATATCCGATTGCCATTTTGTGTCCTGTTCTATTTTGATGATTTCGTAAATATATCGGTATCCTGTAGGAAAACCGTATAACGCAATAATTATATTTGACCGAAACAAAAGCAACGGTTGTTTTCTCGGCTTATAGTGCAAGAATAATTTGCTTTTGATAACTTAAACGCGAAGAACCTAAAACCGAGCGATCACAGAAAAGCAGCTAGAGAACTTCAAAATCCAACTTTAATTCAGAATTTTTTCTCAAGCCAAAATTCTAACGGCTGCTTTTAGAAATACCATGATACAAATTAATACGACAGGAAGAAAAAGCGTTGAGGTGCATTCAGAAGAATCCTGTAAGTTCGTCTTTTCATTTAATTTGTTGTGCGTTTTGTCACGCACCGTGAAAAAAAAATCCCTTAGCCGTGCTAATTGGGGAGACTTGAAACGTAGAAACGAAATATGAACTGAACTCAAATTTGTTAAGAATCCCAACTGGTTGGAGGCAAACCAGTTGGCTATTTACATAGTGTGGCCGAGGATTTGAACTCAGGGCTACCGTGTTGCAAATTCAGCTAGTGGTCAGAGCGGGACTTGAACCTGGGACCTCCGCATTTCAAGTCCGGCGCCCTAACCACTCGGCCACACTGCCTCCTCCATTTTATCGGCAGCACAGGGCAAATGGCAACTGTTTTGTGTCTACATTAAGTGGGCAGTTCGATTTCCAGTGTCTACCCCACAACCAGGATTACTTGTTACACCTCATTTATGTCTTGTCTCCTTGAGAGCCAAAATATCCGTTATTGCTGAACATTCTGCTCCTCTCGTTAAATCGTAAACCAAAACATTTTTAAGCTCTATTGTTCCCCCATGCAATAACCTGTTTGTCATTTTCTTGAAATTAGAATGACAATTCGGTGAGAAAACGTCGCAATCTAACTATACTGCATATTTATGTTAGAGTGGGTCTGATTTTGATCCCGGTTTCCTCTCTCGCATTAAATGATTACAATCTGGTTATAGGTTCCGGAACGAGCGAACGAGCGAACGAGCGAAACAAGGTTTCCAAGAGTTTTTGATCCAAGGTTCTCACTTTCCATTCCCGATAAGTTTTCAGTCCCTTCAAGACTAGCACAAAAGCTGCACGAACCGGAAAGAAACGTTTCGAGGCCGGAATAATTTGTTCTGATGTCAGTGAGTCGCGGCAGTGAACTAGCTGCCTCCACTTATGCAGAACCAAAACTTCCTTACATTGTGCGTTTTCTTATGATAATTCTTCAGTTCCTTGCTAGAAACGGTGTTCAACACAAACTACGGCAGCACGGCAGCGCGGCTCTGGTCATTAAAGCCCCGATCAAACGGGGATGAGCGTTAATGAGAGTTCGAACTCTCGTACTCGTTTGAACATGAACTATCATGCGCTATCTGGATTAGTATATACCACAGAAGTGAATAGTGCTTTTTGCGCTGGCTAGTAAAGTTGTGTACGTGGTATGTCTACTAAAACAGTTATTCACTTTCATTTCGGCAAATAATTAACAATCATTAACTATCTTTTGCTTTGAACAAGTTCAAATTTCGGGTGATAGCCAATGAGAGTTTTTCTCGTTTGACCACACTTTTCTATGATAGTCAATGATAGTATAGGTGATAGTTGCGACCATTAACTATCATCAGCTATAATTCACTGATAGTGTAGCACTTTCACAGCTTCAAGGGAAGCCGGCGGAAGATGAACAGTACTTGCTACTCCGAGATAGATGAGCCACTCACCACTTGTGTGGTATATACTAATAGTTTGATCGTGATAGTTTTTTCGTGTGCGTCTTCCTGGCAAAATTCTATAAACAAAACGAAAACTTCCACCTGTTCAGATGATAAGGGTTTCTCTTTCGAAAATAAGGTGTGCGGGAAGCTGCCTTACCGACAACCGCACGCAGTTGGGCCCGCTAAAGTTCAATCAAAGCAGCTTTGCCCCTGTAAAGTCGGCTCTCTTTTTAATTACCAGTTTGCCAATTTTCATTTCTTAAAAACAGAACAGAAACAGAAATTTTAATTGACGGATCCGTTTCCGCAGGCGTTCAACTTGTTCGAGCTGCGTATTCGAAAGTCTTAGCTTTCAAAACCTTCCATTCCAAGGCGGCAGAGGGTGAATATAGTGTGGCGCTTGAACTGAAAGCATTCGAAATTTATATCGACAAACAAATGCAGCAATCATATAGAATTCTTCTTAGAACCTTTGAACTGGAACGAGACCGTCCCAAACTGGCAAAGAATTCAAAGCAGCAAGACAGCTGTAAGCTCGCGAATTTGTAAAAAGTACTTTTGCGGGAGTAGATATTTAATAGAACTGGCTTAAGGCCACATTGTAACATTTGCTCAATTTTAGGTATGTCGAAGTTCGCATCCGTTTCCTCGGGCCTCCACTTTCGCTGAACCTTATATTCGAATTAGTCTCAGATTTGAAAACCCTCATTTACAAGGCGGCACAGGATGAAAGTTATAAAACTTAGTATGGCGCTCGAAATGGGAGAATTTAGAATTCTTCAATTCTGAATCTCTGAACCAGAAAGAGACCGTCCAAGCCGCAAAGAAAAAAGTCTATCCGTGACTTCATTACTCAGTTTGTATATGCACAACTTATTTTCGACACCTACATATTTATCAGAGGCCATAATACTCCAGCCTGGGCTGCATCCAAACCAAATACGTGCGTACAGAAAACTACGCCTTAATAATATAATTTAATAAGATTTACGAAGTGAGATTGTGCATTTCTTTCAGATATCTTTTGGACAGTGAAAGCAGCGAACAGTAAGTACAGATTTGCATGACTTGCGATGAAAAAGTAATTGCAAGTACAATTTATTAGACAAAGTTAAAAATACTGAGTAGAATATCGTATATAACTATAGGCAACAGGTCAGTTGTAGAACACCAGAGGAAATGTATTAACTGTGGAGTAGTTGAGGTGCAATAAGATCGGCTGAATGCAAAGAAAGTTTCAAGGGCATTTTTACTCCGGATTCCTTGGTGTTTTAAAAGGCGTGGATGTAAATAGATTTATAAAGTTTACTAATAAGTTTACTAACAAATTGAAGTCATCTCGAGGTAGTCTCTGTAAAAGTTCCACAGTCAAAAAGAACAGTAGAAAAACAAATATAGTCTGTAGGACTCTTGCAACTGATTAATATTATCAAAACTAAACAGAAATTTTGTTTGTTCCAAAATGAACTCATCTTGGAAAACTAGAACAAGAAAGGATCATCACTGTTGTTTGTGCAAATCCTTCAATAAGTTCTTTATTCACACTTATTTGTATTTGCAGCAAGATATTTGAAAATAGTAGCTATAGATAAAATTAAGGACGATGAAGAAGGAACAAATTACATTCATAAGAGAAAAAGTGCGTAGTGGGCAAAGGAGCAGAAGCTTTCGAGTTGTCCACTACCACAGTGAAATTACTGAGGGAGGAATACTTCATTGGAAGGAGGAAGGAGACTTGGAGCTATAACTAGTAGATGAACGGTATAAAATCTGATGTCTATATATTAGTTGAAAATGTTATTCACAGGTGTAGAAAATAAATATATACTTCTCTTCAATGGAGTGCATAACTAGTGGATGAACAGAATAGAATCTGATATCTACATATATATTATTTGAACATGTTGTTCACAAATGTGAAATATATATATATATATATATATATATATATATATATATATATATATATATATATATATATATATATATATATATATATATATATATATATATATATATATATATATATATATATATTTATTATATGACTGTGACGTAGTTTTACCATATAAGGTCGCAACAGAGTGCCGGTACGGGAGCGTATTACACACTTCAAATCCGTATTACACTGTAGAAAACCGGTTTGACCGGTTTAGACGCGCGCGTATCACAAATGAATCAAAGATTTTTCTGAGTGCAAGGTAAAACGGTGCAACGAAAGTCTATGACTTTTCAGATACAAGACTCTTCCATAGAAAGAAACTGTTACTGGATAATTTGTCAAGGAAGGGAAAGCATAGTTCAGTTGATGGAAAGCGAACAATCGCCATGGACAAACGGCAGTTCTGACTCCGTAAAGTTTTCCGCACGATGCCGTCACTGTAAACACTGCAAAATGATTTTTGCCGTGTATGAACACTGTTTTGAGTGGTTCCTTTGCTGGAAGGGGTCTTAAACTTTCTACAACCAGGCAGGAAATCGGTGAGTTGTTAATAATCTATAACTTGACAACGTGTCGGCGGTAAAAATCCTAGTTGTGTTATGAAAGTTTCAGATTCTTCAACGTACACATTCGCTGGCTCTGTTCTTGTGTTTATTCCTTAGCTACTCCGAGAAAATAAAAACCCTGTGTTGAGTACAAAGCTGCTTGCTATTGAAGAACAAAAATGGTTAAAAGTTTAAGCGAAGCGATCGATTTCAACCGCTCGAAGCACGTTTGTTCGCTGAATATTTATTTTGTCGAAGCAAGCATTTTCGTCTCCAGCGCATTTATCTCAGCACATTTAATCTGAATTGAACTTCGATCATTCGGTGGCATAACTTCTTTAATTTTCTCTGTCAAGATTTTTAAATCGATGACCGGATTGGAAGCTGAAAGTGAATCTTTGTGTAAATGAGTGTGCACACATTTTGCCTGGGGTTGAATGAAAACAGTTTTGCTCAAAGTCTCTGTTTTATGTTTGCTGAAATATATTTCATATAAAGGTAAAACTACGTGATAGTCATATAATAAATCCCTCATTCGATGGTTTAGCGCGTAATACGGGCCGGCATTTTACTCGTTACTCGCATTTTTCCTCGCCCCGCGGCGGGGCTCGGAAAAATACGAGCAACTCGTAAAATACCGGCCCGTATTACGCGCTAAACCATCGAATAAGATGTATATATTGTAACGTACCCAGGGTCCACAAACACAGGAAACAGAGCTTCAACAACGTCCAACTGTATTAACCTCTCAACAGTACGTCGACTCATACAAAATGACTCATACGGAACTCTCGTACAAACTCCCGTACAAAAACTCGTACAAAACTCGTACTACAACGGCTTGTGATCCCTTTTATACTAGACACACGCTAACCGATTCGCTATCAGTCGCCACTTTAACGGACTTTACTACATACGCTAACACTTAACGGACAACAAACGGACTAAACTTACACACGTGAACACCTAATGCTCGCGCATTACATTCGATTAACGAACTCAACTCAATACTTGCTAGTACCTAATGCTCGCGCATTACATTTGCCCCTTCCCTAAGGACCTGATGCGTCCTCGCATCAACAAAAGTGAAAAAACAGGACTATAACACCGAACTTCTTAAATCTTAAATCTAACAATCCCTTAACTTAAACTTTTCTGCTTCCCCCCCTTCAAAACCTGATGCATCCTTGCATCAAAGGGTGCAGTTAAGGCCATTGCTTCAACCCAAGACAGATCAACAGGTAAAATAAAATGTCACTAGCAAAATTGCTCAAAGTGCACTGGTCGCCTCCGTCCTCTTGTACTCCTCCGTGGTCCCTCTCCCAGGCACCTGCTTTCATCACAGTCACGTCCTCGTCGGTTCCTCCGGTTCCCATCATCATCATGGCCTTGTTGGCTCCTCCAACTCTCATCATCATCATCATCATGACTTTGTCCTTTGTAGGGCTGTAACTTATCATGGTGGACCACCTTACACTTCGAAGATGGACTCCGCCGAATTCTGTACACCACATCGTTGATCTTTTTTACAATAGTGTATGGCCCCTCCCATGGACGCTGTAATTTTGGACTGTATTCCTTTCTGCGCCTTGGATTGAAGAACCAAACTGGATCTCCTTGCTTGAACTTGGAAACATTCAATTTGTGATCATACAGTCGTTTGTGTCTCTGGGTTTCTAATCGCAGATGCCCTCGAGCTCTTTCAAAAGGAGCTCCTACAGAATAGCTCTGCATTGGTGCCCGAGGGGTCCTCCGTGGCCCTCGTCTTGATGCACACAGGTCACACTTCTGGCACCACTCTCTGACATCACGGCTGCTCCCACACCAGTAGAATCTCTCCTTCACCCGTGCTGTGGTCTTCTTCACTCCAAGATGCCCTGCCGTTTGTGAATCATGTAAATGCACCATCACTTCCCGTCGCATATTTCCAGGCAAGACCAACTTAAATGTCACACGATCACCATCCTCTGACTCCCAGCGACGATATACGACCCCATCTCGAAGACACAAGTTCTCCCACTGTGCCCAGTACGCTTTGATGGAAGGACTTAATGGTGCAATTTCCGCCCATGCTGGTCGTCCATTCCCCTCCTGAAGCCACTTTAAGATTGGTGCGATCGTCGGGTCATCAGCCTGAGCCCGGTGGAGTTCTTCTGTTGACCACTGTTGTACCCACCCCTCCATGCAAGAGGGAGTTTCATTTGTGCCATGTGTATCTTTCGTTCCTTGATTACAAAACTTCACGTGAGCTTGACCTTGAATGCCTTTCCTTCCCAGGTCTCTCCTCTCGGCATTCAAACACTGCTGACACTCTTCACATGTCGATGATCTCCTGGACAGTGCATCTGCATTCCCGTGTTGTTTTCCAGGGCGATGTTTCAGCACAAAATCATAGTTCCCAAGCACTTCCAGCCATCTTGCGATTTGTCCTTCAGGATTCTTAAAACTTATCAGCCAATTGAGAGCACGATGATCGGTGCGAATAAGAAAACGACGCCCAAATAAGTAATGGTGAAAATGTCTAATCGCAGCAACCACAGCCAGGAGTTCTCGCCTAGTAACGCAGTAATTTCTCTCTGTTTTCGACAACACTTTGCTGTAATAGGCAACAACTTTCTCTGTCCCGTCCTGAACTTGAGACAACACGGCTCCTAAACACGTTCCACTAGCATCGGTGTCCAAGACAAACATGTCTGTGGCATTTGGGTAGGCCAGCACAGGCGTAGAGGTGAGTATGTCCTTTAGTCGTTCAAAGGCTGTTTCACACTCCTCTGTCCACAGGAACTCCTCGCCACGCTCTGTCAAGCGATGAAGTGGTGTAGCAATGCCCGCAAAACCCGACACGAATTTGCGATAGTAGGAGCACAATCCCAAGAAACTACGAACTTCCTTCTGGTTCCCCGGAACAGGCCATTTCTTCACAGCATCAACCTTAGCAGGGTCCGTACCAACACCATTCCGGCCCACAACGTGCCCAAGGAATAGAACTTCCGTCCGGAATAAATGGCATTTCTTGGGGCTCAACTTTAGCTTGGCAGCTCGCAGCCTTTCAAATACGACTCGGAGCCTTTCCAGTTCATCCGAGAATGTTGTGGCGTAAACAATCACATCATCCAAATACACTAGACAAATCTTCCAGGGTAAGCCAGCCAAAACTTTACCCATGAGTCTTTCGAAGGTTGCAGGTGCATTGCACAGTCCAAATGGCAACACCCGAAACTGGTAGAGGCCATCACCCGTGGTAAATGCTGTCTTATGCTTATCCTCCTCAGCCATTTCGACTTGCCAGTAACCACTCGCGAGATCTAAAGTCGAAAACCATTGAGATCCGGAGAGGGCGTCCAAAGAATCGTCAATTCGAGGCAGTGGATAGGAGTCT
The DNA here is from genome assembly GCA_964036295.1 of Plumapathes pennacea. Classification (NCBI taxonomy): domain Eukaryota; kingdom Metazoa; phylum Cnidaria; class Anthozoa; order Antipatharia; family Myriopathidae; genus Plumapathes; species Plumapathes pennacea. Next base: position 22,125,642 of record OZ038463.1, on the reverse strand, counting down.
TTTATCGTCAGGTTGTTAAGCTTCCGATAGTCGATACAGAAACGAATCGACCCATCTTTCTTCCTCACTAACACCACTGGTGATGACCACGGACTTGAAGAGGGCTCGATAACTTCCTTCTTCAGCATTTTCTTTACTTCCTCATCCACTGTGGATCTCATGTGCATGGGTATTCGCCTGGCTGGCTGTTTAATAGGAGGAGCATCCCCAGTATTGATCTTGTGTTTTTCCAAACCAGTACGACCAAGATCTTCCGATGAACTTGCAAAAACATCAGCATATTGGCTTAGCAGGCTTTTAACAGCATCTTTCTGAGCAGTCTCGTCCAGATGTTCCGTACTCCGTTCAAACAGATCACAGAGATGTTCTGGTACAGTAGTAGGCGTGGTTGACAGACGACCTTCCGCGATCTCTGTTCCTTCCTCTGAACTAGTCACAGCGATGTTGTCTCCACCATCCTCAAGTTGTTCAGCCAGTGCTGCCACCGTATCTCTATACACACGTCGTGGTCGGTCTGTCGGGTTCAGAATGCGAAGTGGCACTGATTCCTCCCCGGTGCATACTAGAGTCCTTGCCACCAAAAGCTTACTCAGATGTGTAAACCTCGCCGAGGGCTCCACCAAAGCTGTCCAGTTACCTTCCCCCGCCCCAACCACTTTTCCTGGTACCACCACTTCACCCCTAGCAGGAACAGAAACTGTGCATTCTACTGCCACTTTACAGCATCTCGGTGGAACAACTTCATCAGAGTGTGCTTCCATAACCTCTTTCTCTTTGCGAACAGGAAAAATTAGCTCCAGCTGCCCATCTCTCGGTACGATGCCACAGCCATGTCGCCTTAAGAAGTCCATCCCAAGTATGCCCTCCAGATCAATACTTGCGACCCAAATCTCCTGCTCCAGCAATCTCCCGTCAATGGTAAGTTTAAAGATGCTTCGCCCCAAAAATGGCACGCTACTCCCATCTGCAAGGACCATTCTCGTCTTTACTTCTTCCAAAGACGGCCTGCGACTCTCTGGGATTTCATAATACACAGTCGGATTTATGATTGTTACATTGGCTCCCGTGTCTAGCAGAAAACGCACAGAAGTTCCCTCAATGTTCCCTGCGACGAACATCACAGACTGTCCTTCGGTGTTAACTGCGCCAATCTTGACTTCAGAAGTTATGGGTCCTACTGTTGCTGGTATTCCGACCGAGTTTCGACCCCCAAACTCGGCCTCTCGCCGTTTCCCTGCCAATTCTGCAGCTCGCCGTTTCCCTGCCGATTCCGTGTCTCGCCGTTTCCCTGCCGATTCTGCGGCTCACCGTTTCCCTGCCGATTTCGTGTCTCGCCGTTTCTGGAAGCAGTGTCGTGAAACATGTCAGTGCGCCGATCTACATTTCTTTCCTGCTCAACTGGACAATCCCTCCTGAAATGCCCTCTTTCGTTACAGGTACAGCATGTTCGGCCCGTACTCGGCATTGAAGAGGTGGCCCGAGGTTTACTAGTTCGTTTCCCTCCATCATTTTTGTCCGCCAACTGCTTAAACAGGGAATGTTGGCCCGCCACGATTTCCTTAAGTAGCTCATGCAATCCTCCTTGCTCTTCTCCACTGGTCACACTCGTTGCCACCCTGGTGTAGCTGCGTCCTCTCTGCCGTTCAGCGGTCTGAAAGGCTTCGAGTTCGACAGCTGTGGTGACTGCATCTTGCAGAGACTTTGGTCTGGCCTGGGTCACTCTCCAGCGCATGTCACCATCCAGAAGAGCATCGATGAAGTAATCTCTCCCGAGTGAGTCCCTCAAAGTGATAGGCGCCTCAGGGTAGGCCTTCTTTACCAATCGCTTCACTGCCTGAGCGAGTTCTGGGAGACTTTCATCCCTCTTTCGGGTGCGACTTTTCAACTGGGCTCGGAAGATTTCAGTTTGCCTTTCAAACCCGAACCGCCAGTTCAGCGCCTTTACTAAATCCCCATAATCCCGGCGTTGATTGTCGTCCAAGTCTCCAAGTACTGCCAAAGCGGACCCCTGCAGATTCGCCGCGAGGTAGGAGGCTTTTGTGTGATCGTCCCAGCCGTTCAAGTCTGAGACCAGCTCAAATTGTACCCGGTAATCTTCCCACGGCATCTTTCCATCGAAGGCTGTTGGCCGTACTAATGGCTTTCGATGATTAATGGACTCACGCTCACGGTATTCTTCTGGTGTCCTGGAATATACTGGACTACGCTCACGAGACCCACGATCACGATATTCTTCCGGTTCCCTGGGATAAACTGGACTGCGCTCCCGGTATTCTTCCGATTCCCTCTGATTAACTGGACTACGTTCGCGGTATTCGTCCGGCTCTCCGCGGTAAACTTGCCCACGTCTGCGATATGCTTCCGGTTCTCTTGGATATATGGCTTCCGGTTCTCGCGCGGAATCGCGCCCAGTCCTCGCGCGGCTCTCAGGCATTTGAAAGGTCCGCCATATTTGTTGTATTTGTTGACCCATGTCGTCCATTCGACGAACCAGCCCTTGTAATACGGACGAAATGGCATCGTTAGGAGGTGCTGTAACGGGGGTTTCCGACGAATCTCTTGACTGCGATAGCGACGGGCTTGGAGGTTCGCCGTCCCGATATTCCGGGTCCATATCAAACTCGGAGTCAACCCGATCATTTGCCATATCCACTGGCAGAAGAAAGTCCCGACGACTACAATTGCTTCTGATGAACGGCTATTCAGTTCCAACGAGTCGACTACTTCAACCGTTTCTGGTCCAACGGCTACTCGACGAGTTCTCCCGCGAAGGTCGCAAAACGACAAATTAAACTTAAAAACTATACTCACGATCCTTGTGCTTGATTGCCCACACCGCTGCCACCAATTGTAACGTACCCAGGGTCCACAAACACAGGAAACAGAGCTTCAACAACGTCCAACTGTATTAACCTCTCAACAGTACGTCGACTCATACAAAATGACTCATACGGAACTCTCGTACAAACTCCCGTACAAAAACTCGTACAAAACTCGTACTACAACGGCTTGTGATCCCTTTTATACTAGACACACGCTAACCGATTCGCTATCAGTCGCCACTTTAACGGACTTTACTACATACGCTAACACTTAACGGACAACAAACGGACTAAACTTACACACGTGAACACCTAATGCTCGCGCATTACATTCGATTAACGAACTCAACTCAATACTTGCTAGTACCTAATGCTCGCGCATTACAATATATATATATATATATATATCATAAATTCTCTGCAATGGAGTGAATAACTAGTGGATGAACATATTATTTGAACATATTACTCACAAGTGTGGAAAATAAATAAATACATATATATATACACTCTCTGCAGAAGAGTAAGTTACTTATGTCTGGTTACCAAGGAGAAATAACTTATACTGTTTTTTGAAACTACTATGAGGCAGACATTTAATTCCAAGAGGTATAGTTTCCCAGATTTTTGATGCCATTACTTTGAATCTTGCAAGGCCGTAATTAGTTCTGGAAGCTGGTCTATATAGGTTTTTGTTAGTAGCATATCTAGTGCTATAGCTATGAACTTCAGAGGCTGGTAGAACAAAGCTAGAAAAAGCAGCAGGGAATCTTATTTTTGCACAATCTATTTTATGTACAAGAGAAGATATTTTAAGATTAAAATCATTCTCAAGCTTTAGGATTTCTAAAATTGTGTAATAGGGTGTTGCACTTTCTGTTTTATTTACAAAGAAAATACAGCGAAGGCATATATTTTGCTTTGTTTTAATTTTATTTAGCCTAGTCTGACACGCAGTGCCCCAGCTCATTATACCATAGTGTAAATAAGGATAAATAAGTGTATAGTAGAGCTGCTTCAGTGTATTAATAGAGACAAAATGCCTAAGTTTGTATAAGATTCCTACATTTTTTGTTATTTTGTTACTAACATGTTTGAGCTGGGCGTCCCATTGCAGATGTTCATCAATAAAGACACCTAAATATTTAATTTGTGACTTTTGTTCTATATTACAGGTTGTTATTCTGATATTAGTTTTCTTCCTGGGTGAAGTTATTATCATGTAATTGGTTTTCTTAAAATTAATTGATAATTTATTCGCTGCACAGTACTTTAATACATTGCTGAGTTCTTCATTAATGACTCTTTCTAGCTCTTCAGGATTATTTGATGAATAAAAAATGTTCGTATCATCAGCAAATATTTTAAATATTAGTTTTTTGGAGGAGTTAGGCAGGTCATTAATATAGAGCAGAAACAATAATGGTCCCAGGGTGGAACCTTGTGGTACACCACATGCAATGGTTTTTAGACTAGATTCTGTGTTGCCAATTTTAACATATTGTTTACGGTTGGTTATATAACTGGAGAACCAAGCATGTGGTAGTCCCCGAATCCCATACTTATTCATCTTTGATAAAAGAATATTGTGATTGATTGTATCAAAGACTTTTGATAAACTATTGTTTTAGTGCAGTCGGTCAAACCACTAAAGTTATTATAAATCGAAAGTGACATTCAAATGTTTCTGGTCATGTAGATGAACCCATTATTTCCAATGTTGTGTCTGCGTTCTTGTTACAGATTGTACAGACCCACTGGGCATGGAGGACAACACTATCCTGGGCCCAGCCATCACGGCCTCAAGTTTTTATACGCACTACGGTCCAGAGAGAGCGCGGCTTAATATGAAGACAAAGTCGTCAAACGGCTATCTTGCAGGGTGGTTCGCAAAGACCAATGACCAAAAGCAGTGGTTACAGATTGACCTGCAGAAAAGAACGCGCGTCACAGGGATAGCCATCCAGGGGGGATACTACTACAATGGCGGCAGCTACTTATACAACGGTTGGGTAACAGGCTACTCGCTCTCCGCCGAGCTGGATGACGCAGAACAGTTTCATGAATATCAAAACGGCAAGGTAAGAACATGGATGTTCAACAGCCAGTGATTGAACATTTTAACTCACTGCATTCTATTTCCTTTTCTTTTGTTTTGAAGCAGTACACGATATTGTTCTTTCTAAAATAATAGATCGGTTGATAAGATTAACGGCAGCAATTAATGGTAAACCGGCGATGAAGGTCTTTGCCAAATTTAGAAAATATTAAAAATATGCATCTCCTCTTATGCTTAGCGTATACTTCTCCAAAGCCCGTATGAAGTTCTCAATATGTCAACTACAATAGTAGTTATTGTTTGTTAACTTTCATTCTGTTGCATCAGAAAGATGTGTCCTTTGACATCTTAAATCATGGTATTCTGCTAAGATTCCATTGTGACGTCATTGTAGACTTTTACGGGAAATACAGACCGGGACACAGTCGTAAGGAACAACCTGGAGCCGCCGCTGACCGCCAAAACTCTGAGAATCAATCCGAAGTCGTGGTACAAACGTATCAGGATGAGAGTTGAACTGTACGGCTGCACAGGTTTGTTTATACAGTAAAATGCAACGCTGTAATATCTCAAAAAATTAACGTCACCAAATCACTTAAACTTTGCTAAAGTTTACGTACCGATGCAATATCAACAGCTCCGCAGTGAGTTAAGAATTCAATGAATTTTCTTATCAAGCGAGAAGGTCACACCATCCGACATCAATACACTGTACTTACAACAACTGTGGTGTCCAGAGTAAAGAAGTTGAATTCCGTACAAACTGATTGAATCTATATGTGAAATTGTAGTCATGATTACCTGAGTGTCTAAAATTCCGCTTTAGATCCAGAAAGCTTACAAATACCAGTAAAATTCTATCGACTTGTATCTCCCCGGGGGATACTCCCATATATAAGCCATATAGGTATGTGCCGCCCCAACTGGTATCGTTTTCAAGTATTTTTAGTATGAAATGGAGTATAGATTTTGTCTTTTTGATTAGGGATATGGTACGATTTTAACAAACATGTGTCGCCGCGGACATTGCACGGCAAATGGAAGAAATTGTTGGATCATAAAAGAATATCTGAAATAGGTATACATTTTGAGGTCAGGTCTGAAATAGGGTATAAAGAATCAGGTATTTTGGTCTGAAGTCGGGTAAGGGTTTTCAAGACCGGGCGACGCACCAACCCCCAACCCCTCCGGGCATATATCCTCCCTCGCTGAGTTACAAATTAACTTCTCTTTTTCTTTTAAGATACTTATTTATCAAATGAATTTGAGATGACACCATCAGGCGTGAACAAATCTATTAGATCTACAAGTCCAATTGACTCCCACTTTCAAAAATACTCCTGTTGTATCTGGATCATCACTTACTATTAACGCGAATATCAGCCAACCAGTGAGCTCTTGGTACAGCGCAGAAAAGATCTCTAGAACAGGAAAGACTAAGGAAACATGGAACACGTCCTCAGTAGAAGCTACTCCAAGTAAGATAACTGTACCAATGGCACTCCGTATACTATTAGAGTTTCGCAAATATTTAAAAAAACGTACAAACTACAGTATCAAAAGCAAAAAAACTGAAAGGAACATGTATTACTTTCTATAAAAACTTGATTGCACCACTTTACACTCCTTAAGTTAGTCGTTTTTTTTTTTTTTTTTTGCAGCTGTTCAGCAAACCATGAACCCCTCAAGGAGTACACATCAAGAGATGACGTCACGTGTCCTAACAAGAACAGAGTTAGTCATGCAAACTCACCCCCATTCCACTGTAATGGCTCCCGGACAGCTCTCTGACGTCATTGCTACAACAATGCACAGTGCGTCACGTTATATTAGTAATGAACAACAGACAAGCAAAACTGTGGACGCAGAATTTATCAAGAATTCTGTTTTATCCACTGAACTTGTAACAAGTTCTACGAGCCCAACATCATCAACGAACATTGTAAGTAAAAAGACTTATCATCAACTGTCAATGCTTTAAGTAAACTTTACAATTATTTGAAACAATTGAAAATTTGTTTCACCGACAACAATACCTTAATTTCATATCTATTGATGACAAATCGAATCTCTATATAATAATACGCTAAGCAACCGCTGACCGCGGCTCATGTGTGTGTGTGTGTGTGTGTGTGTGTGTAACAAATTGTTATAATTTCGATTTGTGACGCAACAAATTAAACCGGTAATTAGATAATGCGTGGTTTGAATTTCTGACGCCACATTAATGCTCGCGAACTCGTTAGTCATAATTACTATACCGTCAATTCGAATTGAATCAAGCAAGCAAACAAGTAAGCCAGAAATCTTCTCGACCGTAGCCTTTCCGAGGACGCGAATACTGAAGGTGGGAATTCCGTCTTAGTGTAGAAATAGAATTTCAGCTGTCAGGTGTCTGGATAAGGGGCTGATGCTGCCGCATGTTCGAAAAACGGGAAGATTTTGATGTCGGACGATCGGTGGTTCGACGAGTCGAGTATGATTGAGTGGTACATGCACTGCAGGGACGTTTGTACTTTGACGCGGTAAACTGCGTTTGAGATGCTCGAAATTGAATTCAAAAAGGAGAAAAGAAAGAAAAGAATTTCGAAAAACGGGGAGCTTTTGATGTTGTTAGGGTTAGAAAAAAGAAATCCGATCTCTATATAATAATACGCTAAGCAACCGCTGACCGCGGCTCATGTGTGTGTGTGTGTGTGTGTGTGTGTGTGTGTAACAAATTGATAATTTCGATTGGTGACGTAACAAATTAAACCGGTAATTAGATAATGGGTGTTTGAATTTCTGACGCTCGCGTATGATTGTTAGTCATAATTACGATGTTGTCAATTCGAATTGAATCGCCGGCACAAGCAAGCCGGAAATCTTCTCGACCGTTGCCTTTCAACCAAGCCCATGGGACGCGATTACTGAAGGTGAGAGTTCCATTTGAGTTAAGAAGAAGAATTTTAGGTGTCTGGATGGCGGGGTGATGCTGCCGCATGTTTGAAAAACGGGAAGATTTTGATGTTGGACGATCGGTGGTTCGACGAGTCGAGCATGGTCGAGTGGTACATGCAACTACAGGGACGTATGTACTTTGACACGGTAGACTGTTTGAGATGCTCGAAATTGAATACAAAAGGAGAAGAGAAAGAAAAGAATTTCGAAAAACGGGAATATTTTGATGTCGATCAATCTGCGATTCACCGAGTGGTACATGTACTACAGAGAGATTTTGATGTCGATCAATCGGTGGTTCGACGAGTCGAGTACGGTTGGGTGGTAAAAGCACTACAAAAGTTTGTACTTGGACACTGTAAACTGCGTTCGAGATGCTCAAAATGGAATTCAAAACGGAAAAAAAGACAGAAAAAATATTAGGAAAAAAGAAATCCGATCCCCGTATTTTACGGGGGTCCCGCTAGTATATTTAATTATGTTTTTTGACTTTCTTGTTGATCTTAGTTTGAAGATTTCTCTAAAAGTTTGAAAAATGCTGATCCGAAGAAGAAGTCCTCCCTGCAGGTTGGTGGTTTCAAATGATTTCTCAATAATTCGTAAAACCGATAATTTGACTGAACTATACCTGCGCAGTGCGAGATATGGAAACGATGACGTCACAAAACGAAATTCAGAAAACTGAGTGACAGAAAACGCAGGTCAAAGTGGATGGGTTCACACTAGAGCTTTAAAGTACGTCTCAAGTGCACTTTGAGCATATTTTAAATGTAAACGAGAAATATGAGCATTCTCAACCATACCTGGATCCTACTTGGTTACTGTGGTAACTCGCACATTTCAAAAGAACCGAAGTACGCCCGTAAGTGTGGGACAGACCACACTTTAGACTGGTTTACACGGTAAAGCAAGCGCAAGAGAATGAAAGCTTTTCCATTCTCTTGCGCTTGCGTTTGCGCTTGCTTTACAATTTTTATCGTGTGAACCGGTCGCTTGCGCTTGCGTTTGCGTTTGCGCTTGCGCTTGCTTTACTCGTGTGAACCAGCCTTTAGAATGCACTTGACCAATCCCCAGAAAAGGAACCTCGCACGCGAGAGCAACCCCGAGACCATGTTAATTTCAGATATTCACGTGCGCCTTTTGTCTTCTTTAATTAGTTTTATTGTTTCACCGACATTGCCGTCGTCCTCCTCCGTCCAGCTGTTTCTTAAACTCCCTAGTTTTATTGTATGACGGTGTCTGCCGGTGGAGCGAAAATTTGGTTTCAAACACTCGCGCGAAATACAACATGAAATTTTGGCGGTTCTTTACGCGGAAAATTTCATTCAATAGAATGTAGAGATACATTTGCTGAATATCCCATGCTCGTACTCTTTCGTGTGTGAACTCTTAATTTGCAAGTACATACTTAAAGGTGCGGTAATACGGGCAACATTTTCAGTGCAACTTGTCGTGCAACAATGTTGCGTCGCAAGTTGTACCGTAATGTTACGCGTATTACCACCGTGTTGCACGTTCCTTAAGAGTGTAGGCGCTCTTGAGGGTGCTGCTCACTTTAAGTATACTTTAGATCTAGTCTGAACCCACCCAGTAGAGGCTGCAGAAACTTTGACGTCAATAGAACGATGAACGGCTGATAAATGGGTTGTTCGGGGTAGAAATTTTCCCAAACCAATATCTTTTATTATCCTTGCACTTTGTTTTGGGACTCTTAAAATCTGTCACCTTTGCTTTGACTTATACCAAAGCACGAAACAAATCTAATGTCGCGTTGCTTTTCGGAAAATTAAAAACATCAATTTCGCTTGTCTTTTTTTTTTCCTGCACAGTTGGTTTCCAGTCTTACGAATTCTCTGATTGAGAAGGCCACATCACAAGATGGTGAATCTCTTTTGGAAGCGTCCAGAAAAGTCGAAGGTTTTGCCCTTGAATACGCTAAGAATCATTTGAATGACAATGAGATCACAACAATTGCTTCAGAAAATTTGGGTAAATCTGAATTATGTTGATGCAAACATATAAAAACGAAGATTGTAGAAAGGAACAGTTATCACACGTGTTTATTGTTTTGATAGCCAATCAGATTCTTCTAAAACTACGTCCTGTTCCGGAGGTTTTTGTTTTTGCCTAGCCTTTCATACGAGATTGTGAGTTTGTAGGAAGAGATAGAGTTTTTACGATCAATCACAGCACGACCAAACCAACTAATCATAACAGTAACCAGAGACATCAATACTATCGTCTGACGACGAATCTTCACTTGACTCTGAACTTTACCAAGACATGCTTTAATTAAAATACTAAACGAGACTGAAAATCCTATATTCTTCAATTTGGTGAACAGTAATTCTCTCTGTCAGAGGTCGGATGTTTGAAACTGCGACTGCATTTTGGTTTTTGTCCAATGTGTTCGAATTTCAAATATGGTGTTGTGTCATTTTCAGTTTTGCAGATCCAGAAGATTGAGCCAGAACGCAAGACAAACGTCACAATCCCTCAGCTGAACGACACCGGAAACACACCTTTCATGATTGTGCCTCCTGGTACCTTTGGAAATGAAAGTTCGTATTTTAAGTATTTTAACCTTCATGTGCTTTTCCAGATTGCCACAACAATGTTTAAGATACTTCAAACTTTTGTGATGTATAAATAAACTGTCATTGCATTTCAGACTTTCTCTATAATTCAGCTTCTCATTACTTTGTAGGTGTATACCTAGCTGCAGTGGTTTGCGAAGACATGAAGTCTTTGCTGAGACAAACCTCTGAAGACAAACTCGAGTAAGTAATAAATATGTTCAGTAGCAGTCGTGGAGCTAATTCATAGTAGCAATGAGGATACGCAGTAGTAGTTGCAGTGTGTAGTATAGTTTAGTGGTAGGAATAGTTGTAGCAATAGTACAGTAGAAGCAGCAGCAGCAACTGTAGTGGTAGTAGTAGAGTAGAGTGATTTCAATAAACCCGTGAAACAGTTTTTGTTAGTGAGGGCGTACTAGTATCTAGTAGAGAGTATTTGTCTACATCTTTGATTCGAAACAAGATGTCGCGATATTGGGAAATTGAATATCCGAAGTGGTCGCGATCCGATAGCTAGCAAGCGTTAATGTCCGCGTCGATACAAATATATTAGGGACTTTAAGATACAGGACGCGAGAGGACGACGGCGACGTCGGTGAAACAATAAAACTAATCACAGAAGACAAAAGAAGCACGTGAATATCTGAAATTGACATGTTCTCGGGGTCACCGTGCTCTCGCGTGCGACTTCAAATGCTTCTTTTTTACGTCGTTGTCAGGACGTGGACGACAGTTCGATAAAATAACGGCAGTCGTTCTTCTCAGTAGGAAACGATGAAATCAATAGAACCTAGGCAAAAACGGAACAAATTGAGCAACCCAAGAATAGGCAAATTTACAAAGACATAGGAAAAACAGAAACACTATTTTTTGGTTCCTCGCGTTGCCGTCGCCGTCCTAGGTCTCTTAAACTCCCTATTGAAGTAATAGTAGTAGTAGTAGTAAGAATAGTGCAGCAGATTTAGTAGAGTACGGGGAAACTCAAAATGACAAATGTCTCTTTTCAGAGTCAATCCCGACATTATTGCTGTGAGTGCCGAAACAAAAGAAAAGAAGCCACTAAAGAAGAAAGTTAACATCGTCTTCAAACATTCCAAGGTGAGTGTTGCATAAATTATCCGCTTTCATCCTTGTATTTCCTTCTGTCAGTGTCTGTTCATGTTGTCGCTTGCTCTAGTTTTTCTCTATTAATGTGTTTTTTTACTGTTTTTTAAACTTCCTGTCTTCTGTATTTCTTTCCAGCTTTTCAGTATATCAGAAGCTAGTTAAGTGTAAGCCGTTATTGAACCTTCTGTTGGAGCTTGTCTATAAATTTAGTTAATGAAATGAATTCTTTATTGTGGCGCTTTTTGTTTCGACTCTGAGTTTTGATCAAATGAGTCAGTCAATTGAATCAAATGCCATTTCTTGCCGGGACACAACGTCACCTTCAACCATCATTTGTGGATTCGTTTTAGGGTGAAGTATCAGCAGAAGGTCCAGCATGTGTATTCTGGAGATTCCACAGATTGTAAGGAAATGCAGCTCTTTTCTTTCTAATTATTATGTGGACAAAGAATACATTCTACTTTGCATTCTTGCAATGAAAGATGCAACCAGGAAATCACAATTAGGCTGACTGACAAAATGAGCAATATTTCGGCGTAGGCATTTACGTAATCAATAAGTCTTCTTACCCTGACCTCTAATTACCCTTACATAAGCAAAGTAGAGAGAGAGGATATTACTACAATTATCACCTCACCGCAATAATTCTAAAAGGTTCGAATTTGCAAATATGTTAAGCTGACTAAATGTAAGATTCATTTAAACCTTAAAATAAACAATCGCATCCACAACGTACGGGCTGTAATGCAGAAGAAAACTAAAAAACATTTCAAATAGTTTTCCTGCGTTTGTTCTTATCTTCCCACTTGCCCCACCCCCTCCCCCTGTGCCGGATTGCTATATAATGATTTTACGCTTGTATTGTAAACAGTAAAGCAGGAGGAAAGTGGTCAGAGGACGGCTGTTCCGTGTCCAGTTGGAACTCGTCACACACGGAGTGTTCATGTGACCACCTGACACATTTTGCGGTGCTGATGGAAAGGGATCTGGCAAAATCTGAGGTAAAACTAAAATTACCTGTTAAACGCACCTTAAAAAACAAGCAAGTAAACAAATCAATCAATCAATCAATCAATCAATCAATCAGTCAATAAATCAATGAATAAATAAATAAATAAATAAACAAATAAACAAATAAATAAGGAAATCGTGCATAAAAACAGATCACCGCTACCAGCAACCTGATCAAGGATGTTTCAGTAAGAGTTTCAAGCATTATCGACAGGATCGCTCTGCTTGTTCTTCTGTTTTGGTTATACTGTGAAATTACGAAAATAATCCCTGGGCTTATATTTGTCCAAAGGCACTTTTCTTGGGCCTATTTTCTAGGGGGAGGATCTTTTCAAAGTCATGGCTGTATCTAATATATATATATGAAGTGAAGTTTATTATTAGTGAAACTTAACTAATGCGTTGTTTTGTTTTTAGCCTTTATCTGACTCAAACGACTTAGCATTGACGGCGCTGTCGTACGGAGGCCTCGGACTCTCCTGTCTTGGACACGCTTTTTCCATCTTTACTCTTGGCTCTTTCACGTGAGTCAGTCAACAAAAGTTCTTTAGTACTATTGACAACATAAAAATAGGGTTACTACAAAATATTATCACCAGACCTGTAGAATGTAACAGCAAAAGAAACAGCCGTCGAGAGTAACAGTCGTCAGAACTTACCCACATAGTCATTACTAGTAGTTTTAGTACCTTCAAGGTAATAATCATAATACTAGACTGGCCTTGCCAGCGAGCTCGCGGCGTGAGTTGGGTCCGGCGAGACCAGAATTTAAAATGAAAAGTAGAGGACAAGAGCGGAACTCCCAAGAGAGACTTCCAATTTCTCACCATAAAAATATCACACAGTATAGAAAACTTGGCTTTTGACACCTTGCTCTTTTGACACCTTGATTAAACTAAAAATTATTATTACAACACTCGTACACTTGCTTCTTAAAGGTTGAGCGACCCTGCATCTTGAGAATGCGTGACATATCTTTTTTTGACAGTTTGACCTTGACTCATATTTCTAATCAGAGGCCACGATTAATCCAGCCTTCGCTTCACTACTTATGTGTTTTCTTTTGTTAATTCAATACGTTTCTTCTATCAGGCTTTCGAGTATTCGTGCTCTGTAACAAATATAAAATTGAAAGCGAGGAATGTCACACGAGAGATGTTTACAATATTATTGCGCTTTTGTTCACAGTGTGTTCAGTCCATTTGTGACTGCAAACTCAATCCTCAGAATTATTTCGGTGTATTTTTCATTTCTGGTATTTAATGAACATTGCGAAACAAAGACTACATGATCGAATGAAAGAAACGCTTCAACAGGCAATGTACGATACGCAGAAGAATTTTATGAGGCAACAGATGTCATGTACAGAGTAGCTTTGGTTTCTGTTTTCGCCCTGTTATCTTCCCAAAAGTATTTCGTGTCGCCACAGAAAGTTTCGTCGGGACTAAATACTTATCGGCGACAGAGATATTTGCAATACCCCAGAAGTACCATCAAACATTTGTTTACGGCTATTCTCAAAGCTTGTGCGGTGAACGCGAGCCAAAATCTTTTCCTAAAATCCAGTTTATCCGTGCCTATTCCACAGAGCCAAATGGCGTTGAATTTGAATGGGATGCAGTTTACTTTTTCGCTTCACTACTTATGTGTTTTCTTTTATTAACTCAATACGTTTTTTTCTATCAGGCTTTCGAGTATTCGTGCTCTGTAACAAATATAAAATTGAAAGCGAGGAATGTCACACGAGAGATGTTTACAATAATATTGCGCTTTTGTTCACAGTGTGTTCAGTCCATTTGTGACTGCAAACTCAATCCTCAGAATTATTTCGGTGTATTTTTCATTTCTGGTATTCACTGACCATTGCGAAACAAAGGCTACATGATCGAATGAAAGAAACACTTCAACAGGCAATGTACGATACGCAGAAGAATTTTATGAGGCAACAGATGTCATGTACAGAGTAAAGCATAAAGCGTCATTGTTTTACGGCTAAAGCTCACCGTAGCTTTGGTTTCTGCTTTCGCCCTGTTATCTTCCCAAAAGTATTTCGTGTCGCCACAGAAAGTTTCGTCGGGACTAAATATTTATCGGCGACAGCGGTACCATCAAATATTTGTTTACGGCTATTCTCAAAGCTTCCGCGGTGAACGCGAGCCAAAATCGTTCCCGAAAATCCAGTTTATCCGTGCCTATTCCACAGAGCCAAATGGTGTTGAGTTTGGATGGGATGCAGTTAACTTTTACACACAAGTAACGAGCAATTCACTGGCCACATCTCGAGTTGTTTAGCGAAGTCAATTACGTCATCACCCAGCACGTGATAATATGAACCAATCACCGTGTGCTGATTCTCGACCCACAAAAAGGAAAAAAATAAAAATGCCCATTTTTAAGCTCTCGTGGGCCCCAGGCCCCCGCGAGCAATAATTTTTATATGATTATCATAGATTAGTAATTCTGTGGAGTCAAGGTTTAGGAGTGAGTATTTATGATACAATTGCGTGTTTTAATTCTTTGTGATTTTTGCTCACAATTTTCACTGGAAAGCCTCACTGGGGAGTGTCAATAAAATACATCTTTATGTGTGTAACAACAAGATCAACAGTAACAACAGCATCGACAACGATAACAACAACAACAACAATAACAACAACAACAACAACAACAACGGCAACGGCAACGGCAACAGTAAAACATCAACGGCAACAGGAGTAAACAATGTCCTACATGTCAGGCTTTTGTCGACACGATATAAATTAATCCTTTCTATCTCTATTATTCTCCACCAGCGACTTAAGAATGGGCAAGATACAGTCACGCCTCAATCTAGTAGGCAGCCTTTTCCTTGCTCAGGTTACTTTCATGATGGGAATTGACGGGACACGTTACGAGGTAAAGTATAATGCATCAGCCTGAAGTTGATGATGATATGCTTAATAGTCTAAAGGTAATGTGTCAAGTGTCAGCACTTCGTCTGAGCGACTGATAAAGTAAAGGTATACAACTACACATTTGTGTACATTTTTGTATTTCTTCTCGACGTGATACATATTAACTGATCTTAGTTCTATAGAAATGTTGTTAACTTATATAAGTTTCCGCTGTGCAGGATTACCATAAACATTATTCCTTGGGTGCTTTTTGAATTCGTTATTTTTATTCCTTTCCAATTATTCTTTTCAGCCGGCTTGCATCTGCTTTGCTGCCTTAATCATGTTCTTCCTCTTGGCTGCTTTTGCTTGGATGCTCGTTGAAGGTGTTCAGCTGTATTTCCGTGTCACTAGTGTTTTCAAGAAGAATGAAAGAATGCTGCTGAAGTGCATCTTAGCTTGGGGTGAGATAATCAATCGATACATCTAAAAGTTTTTTGCCTACTTAACTAGAGATGTAAGTATAACAGCATGAGCTATATATATAGTTATAAGTTAGCTAGATAATCAATTAATGGCTTAACATAAAGTTATAAAGAAGAAACTTGTAAGAGTCAATAATTTAAAACAGCAGGAATTCAGTTGTTATTTGAAAACATGTTGTTAAGGTGGATTTTAATGTGATCTCAAATCCCAGGTTTGCCTCTGTGCTTGGTTGTGTTTTCATTGGTCTATGAGGCTTACGTCAATGATGGCATTAGCACTTACGTGAACCAGTCAATGTACGTATTCATCCACCACGTAAAACTTCTTGCTTTGGTTTTATTCCCTCGTCATTCCTTGATTGTGCTGGCTCCCCCTGGGTGAGGACTGTTTCAGCAAATGTTATGAAAGTTTTACCCTGAAAGCCGAATGCGTGTTCAAGTTAAAGGTAATCACTCATTTTCATGAACATTGTTTAATTTCTAAGATGCTGGCTGGAAGCAGGAGGAGTAGCTTTCTGGATCTTTGTAGCAGTTGCTGTTGTTATCACCCTGGTGAGATCTTAAGCTTCCTGTACCCTTTAAACGTCATTTATGTTGATTTGTGTACTTGCTTGTAACTTGTTTTGTTTAAACTTTT
Organism: Plumapathes pennacea; assembly: GCA_964036295.1. Classification (NCBI taxonomy): domain Eukaryota; kingdom Metazoa; phylum Cnidaria; class Anthozoa; order Antipatharia; family Myriopathidae; genus Plumapathes; species Plumapathes pennacea. Next base: position 22,109,132 of record OZ038463.1, on the reverse strand, counting down.
GCTTTGTTTGAAATATAAAAAAATGTCGTAGCATATTAAGGGAAATATCTCATATTTATATGTGTTTAACTTGTTAGGCTAACTGCTTCATATTTGGACAAACCCTGCGCGTTGTGATGAAAAGAAAGCGAAACAACGATACTTCCATAGCTCTTGAGAAGCTAGGGTAAGCCACGAAGGATAAGAAATTCACCATAATTATTTAACATACAGTTTTAACTAAAAATACAAAAAATACAAAAATAAAAATACAAATAAAAATACAGTTTTAATTTAAAAATGCATGCTCGAATAATGAGGGAAGCAACTTTTGCATGATTAGACACAACTATCAAATGTATTCTATTAGAGAGTATAACCACTGTAAGTTGCTGTAAGTTGCTGACTAATGGACTTAAACGGAGTTTTCCGTACTATAAATTTTTTTGTCAATTCCAAAGCATTTCTCTTCACTTGATGTTCGTCAGGAAAGTGGCTCGCACCTGCGTCATTCTTTTCCCTCTGTTGGGTCTGACCTGGATCATCGGCTTCGTGAGTCTGGCATTTTCTCACGTCGTCCTGCAATATCTCTTTGTGATCCTCAATTCAATGCAGGTGGGTCAGGGTTGACTGATTTCTTCAAGATACAGAGCTGTGTATTTGATATTCTAACAGTTATTTGTTCGCTCCCGCCAGTGCCAAATTGTCACTGATCTGTCAAAGTTAAAATGTCCAGGTTTTCGGCTAGTTTCGCTTGAGAACCGATTGCGTCGGAATTTAATACGAAATAAATGCACCAGTAGCATCTGCTTCCAGAACAGCATGGAATTCGTCAATCAGTTGCATGCAACGCGAGGTCATAACTGCCTCTAATCTGTAGCTCTTAGAGTTTTGTCCTTGACTTTGAAGTTGGTAGGGCAATTGAAAAGTTGGTGTTTGTGATATTTTTGCATTAACAAAGTGGCGTATTACAAAATAAGAAAAAAAGAACCTGTTCTACACTCGTGTAACCTTGGCGTAGAGGGGCGCAATGATAATACAGCGTACACAATTAGTAATTTTAGTGGGAATTTTTGCCTTGTTTTGTCACTAACTTGGCTTTTCTGGTTGTTCTGTTTCACCAGGGTATGTTCCTCTTCGTATTTAACACATGGAGGTGGGACGAGGTTAGTAGTGTGTATCACATATTTTTTGCATCGCATTTGAGAAAAATTCTTTATACATATTGATGGCGGTACGGCGCTAACAGAAATACAGAACAAAGGATTGCTACAGGCAGTGCAAATGTAAAATATCAATTGATCGTATGTTACTTTTATGCGATATTCTTCATCCTTCTGCAAAGGTAGTACTCATTCTGTTTATAATATCGTTATAAAAAAAGTCTAAGACACATTGTTCAACAGTTTTATTGTGAAAAGACACTTAGTTGCATTGTGTTGTTGTGTTGCTTGATAATTTTAGTTTTTTGTTTTAATAAAAGATGCGGGAGGGGATAAGAATGGAGAGGAGGCGACGACAACTTCAGCATCAGATAAACGAGGCAGCCAACAGACGCAAGGCCGCGCAAGAAAATCCCAAGGGTCCCAACAATATTCAGCTCCAGGTCATTTCGAATGAAAAAAACGACATCATCGAGCACAACACTGAAGAGGGTCTGCCTGAACCACAAAATGTGGAGATTGCAATCCGCTCCCCACAACACAAGAAGAATGACGCGACAGGCAGAAGCGATGACAACATTGTAATGGAAGGCCCAGATGACCCAGCTGCAGAAAACTACGATAAAACCGCCACAACTGCCAACGAACGATGTAATACCAACATCACTGCACCACCAGAAAAAGAAGGTGATGAGGTAAAATCGACCAAACGCTCTAACGTCAATCCTGATGAGCACGAAGGGGGGAAGCTCAATGTTCCTGGTGGTGCTCCTCAGAGGGAGGTCCCGGATGCAAGTGCATCAGGCAGTGCAGTTTTCACCAGAGCTGCTCCCGTTAACAGGTTCCTTCCCACAGGGACACATATCTGGATGAGGGTTTTGAAGAGAAGAAAGATTGTCATCTCTGACCCTGAAAAGATCGAGAAGATTAGATTCGATAGCGGGGATCCATAGCTTCCAGGAGGACAGGCTTGTAGCGTGCGTAGGAGACTCACGCGTTAAGATTTTTTGTTGTCCAGATTTAGTATTTATAGTGTTGTACTAGAGCGGTTTTCGAATGACTGTCGAAAACCAAAACCAAAGCAAAACCAAAGCAATCACAAAGCCAATCAGAGACGCGAGCAAAAACACGTCCGACCAATCAGAAGTGTGAGCAAAACCAAACGCAATACATCGGGTTTGGTTTTGGTTTTACTAACCAATCAGAGAGGCGAGCAAACGCAATCGTGTGTTTACTTGCGTTTACTAGCCAATGAAATCTCGAGCTGTTCGAGGTATGGCGTGAGCCGCTCAGAGAAGGTCCGAAGGAATGCCGAGTGGAAGAGGGTCGCTGATTTCGTCTCGAAAATGGAAATGCTTGTAATTCTTCTGCAATTCACGATGATGCCAATTGGAATAAAGTGGATTGAAGCAGAGGTTGCTGTGGTGTTTGTCTTACAAGTCATTATTTCGTTCACGGAGTCGCTGCGATCGCCGTACCTGTCGACTGAAGTTGTGGAAGTAATTGACTTCACAGTCGAGAAATCATAGACTTTGTTCCGTCTTTTAACATCTCACGCCTCTTGGAAGTGTAAGTACATACTTTTTCGTTTAGCTGGGTCGAAAATCGCATGATTTCTTTACCGCATGAATCGCTAGGATGAATGTTTGCTTGATCCAGTGTGTTGATCGACGTGAACTTTATTCGCAACTGATCGGGAACTGACTGAGCCAGCGTTGAAAATAGGCTATTACATTCTTGATCTTCGAAGGAAAGGTGTGTTCTCTGATTTGTTTGTGTTGATGGAACAGCGCAGCGCGCCGATGGCGTGGGATATTTTAGCGCGCGAAAATTGGTATATCTGTACGCGGTCGCGTCGGACAGCCTAACGCCACGCAAAAACATGTCCGGTGTAGTGGGCAAAAATGCCCCCCCAATATTTTGCCTCCCCGGGCATTTTATCCCAGGCGATAATGCCCTCCGGGCATTTCCGCCCAGGCAAAAATGCTGTAGATACAGTTTCCCCCTCTGGGCTAAAATGCCCGGCGTTCAGAAAGGTCGTTTCAATAGTTGCTAATAACTCTAGCCAAACAAGGATACTTAAATACAAACAAAGGCATATTCAAAAAGGTTAGCACAATACCAGGACTCTTCTAAGGCGTCATAAAAGAGAATTATTCAGTTGCGCCAAAATGTGACACCGATTCCGGACTTTCTTATCTTACTCCACAGGGAGCGTGCACCTTCCGTGACGCGCGTCACGCTGGTTGACCTCGGCGTCTGTTTAACACCTCCTCAAACGGAAGGGGAGGGCCAATGGAGAGAAAAGAAAACACGCAAAATATATATATATATATATATATATATATATATATATATATAGAACTCAGGGGAGTTTGGCAAATGGGGATATTCTCCCGAAAGAAACTATTTTATTTTCTAGTCCCACGCGGATTGTGACGAATAAGGTAGGGCGGGGTGCACGAATAAAACGAGGAGGGCGAGTGGAATTCCTCACCCCCCTCCCCCCCACCACCATCCCGTTTCTTTCCGTCCATCCGTCCGTCCGTCCGTCCGCCCACCTCACTCCTCCGAAACAGTTCATCAAAGACACCACAGGTCACGCAGCACTTGACAGTATGAACTGATTACATCCAGATGTTGGCTAGAATTTGATTATTTCAGTATCCTATGTTTACGCACGGACGAGCTGTGCACGGATTTGTTGATCAGAATTAGTTGTAACTCGAAATCGATGATTTTTGTGAATGGGGGGCATTTTTACCCAGAGAGGGCTTTTTTGCGTAAAAGCGCGGGGAGGCATTTTTGCCTGGGCAATAATGCCCGGGGAGGCATTTTTTCCAGGGGGGCAAAAAAGACTCTTACACCGGCATTGCACATTATTGCATATGTATTGTATATTACACTGACACAGTCTGCAATCAAATGCCAAAAATAGAAATGTGTTTGATTTTGTTTTGAAAAACATGATTGGATGTGATTGTCTGGGTATTAGTCAGTAGTCTTCAGGCAGACTGTTGCTGTTGACTGATGCAATCAACAGTTACTGTTTAGCTAAAATTGCACTGTGTAAATCGGCCTTCACGTTTGGCTCAGTGGTGTTTGACTGTGTGCTTTGTCATAGTTTTATTTACCAATGGTCCAGCAGAATATTTCAGCTCAGGAACTGTGCATGGTTTTTAAATGTACAAATGTACAAATGTAAATATCATTGAATGTAAATATCATTGAATGTAAATATCATTGAATATTTTTCCAAACAAATAATTCAGATTGAGCTGTGTATGGAATTTTGCACACAGGAAAAGATGAGGCTTGGGCAGTAATTTGTAAACTGGGAACTTTGACTATTTATAGTAATTTTATGTGCTTTATAACTGTAAACACGACCACTGTTTTCTGTACCAAAATCAGTGGGGGCCATTTTCAGGACAAAAGAGGAAATTAAATGATTATTATTCTAGTTTTCAAAATTTATTGAATATATAAAAAGACGACACTGCTTAAATACATTAGCACATACATGTAGATACACAGGACATCAAGTAATTAAAGTGTCTGGTCATGTGAAAGGCAATAACAAAGTGGATTGAAAAGACTGTTGAAAATCAAGGGCCATGTGTATTTCACAAGTTGGACCACTATTATGACACCACCACCAGCCTTTGATCTGATGGAAATCGGTAAAATATTTTTTGATTGTGATTGTCCAGGTGGTAGTCAGTAGTCCTCAGGAAGATTGTTACTGTTGACTGATGCCTTCGACTACCAGAGCAGAAGTTGTCAGAGTCAAAGATGACCTCTGTTCAGGTAGTGAACACATCAGACAACAGGACCAATCTTCCTGAAGACTACTGACTACCACCCAGACAATCACAAATTAACTGTTGAGGCTCCTGGATTCAAACCATTTGCCAAGTGAAAGTACATTGCATCACAACATTTTGTGTAACCAATCCAAACAGCAAATGCAAAATCAAAACTATTCACTGATCCTATTGACAGTCATCTAAAAATGCAAATATGCATGCAAATAATTTTTAGCTGGAAAAGGGTCTGTGTTGTTACCATGGCTATAAAATATTTCATTCTGTATAACTGGTAGTTCACAAGCTGTCACAATCATACAATGTACGAAATTGTAAAAATAGTCTATTGTCATCAGGAATTTTGTGCATGACTGTAATTCTCTTAATGCAGAATGATTAAAGTCAAAGTTTCGTCAGAGAAAAGTAACTGTAGAAATTCATATTCTTTCTGGATATTTATAAAATGTCATTGTCGTTGTACACCACACCATTGAACTGCAGTCTCGTCAACGAAATACAACCTTCTGGGATCAACAGATCTTCGCCAGTTAACAAAAGCAGTGCGCCTGGAAAATGTTTACTTCCGTGAATCTTTCTAACGGCACTTTCGATGCTTTATGTCGGGTTAAGTCTAAATTCTGGAGAGTTTTGCAGATGGTAGGAATGGAGGGCACTGCAAAATGTTCCAATTGTAGATCGTCCTGAAGAGCCTGCTGCATTTCAGATAGGTACATGAAGGGGTCGTGGCAAACCAGAGATTCAAGGTACGCAACTTTCCATGGGTCCATGATCGTCGGAGGAGACCCTCTATTCCCGGGTTCAAAGCTTCCGGTGTTTAGAAATTTCAAAGTCACAGATTTTGCAGTGTCGTAAGTGCACATATTTGCTACCGAAGCCTCGGTTAGACTGCCACTTTCAAGGTAGGACGCAACAATTTGGTAGCGCTTCTGCATGGGATATGAAGAACCTCTCTTGTAAACGCCACCGAACTGGTTCTGTCTCCAAGCCATCGTCCTTCGCTAGCCAGTGAACCGTTTCTCCAGTTCGTGTTGAGATCTCCACATGTTTAGCTGCTTGAAATACGCTTGTCCGCCGCTAACTTGACGAAACGACTCGACCCGAGTCGACGAACAACAACGGCAAAAAAAAGCTCAAAAGCTCGACATACAGACGCCTTTCACATGATCAGAAACTAAGAAACGAAACAACACAACATGTGCACTGTAGGGAAGGAAAAAAAAATGAAAAAAATTCTTTCGTGATGATGACGAGTAAAACCAAACACACAATTGGTGTTACTTTCACGTCTGATTGGCCGACGACTCGCGCCTTTTTCTGTCGACCAATCAGACTGCAAAGCAAACGCAAAACCAAAGCAAAACCAAAGCAATCACACGATTACTTTCGACAGTCATTCGAAAACCGCTCTAATAGAACCGTTTTCGGATGACTGTCAGAAGCAATCGTGTATTTGCTTTGGTTTTGCGTTTGCTTTGCGTTTGCTTTGCGTTCCGATTGATACAAACAAGTTGAGCAGCATTCTTGCCTTGATTGCGATATTCTCACGTAAGAAAGCAAATGGGGAGGGCGTTTCCTTGCATTTCTGATTGGTTTCTCCTTCAAAGCGAAACTAAACACGGATAGCTTTCGCTTCTGATTAGTTGCAAATGTTTCTTACAGACTCTTTGATTAGCTGTGTACTTCCTTTGGTTTTGTTTTTCGACGGAAGTGTTCTTACTGCAGTCTCTGTGATAGCTGTGTACTTCCTTTGGTTTTCGTTTTCGACGGAAGTGTCTCACAGTCTCTGTGATCAGTTGTGTACTTCCTTTGGTTTTAGTTTTCGACGTGTGCACTTCCTTTGGTTTGTTTTTCGACAGGAGTGTTTCTTACAGTCTTTGTGATTAACGGTGTAAGTTGCTTTGGCTTTAGTTTTTGACGGTGAACTGCGGAACATGAAATTATAGTGAAAGTGAACTGTCAGAACGGGGAGGTTCATTTTCACTTTCATTAAATTTCTTTTTTTTTTGAGGGGGGGGGAGGGAGGGGGGAGGTGTGGACTATACGGGGCACGACTCCGCCTGAAAGGGGTCCCTTTTTAGGTTGAAGGTATGTGAAAGGGGTACCTTTTCTTTCAAAAATTATATATGGAAGGGTAAGAGTTTGGACCTCGAGGCGGAGCCTCTCCGTTTAAAACTTTACTGAGTACCCCCCCTCCCCCCGCCCGTACATATTTTTCCTTGTGTGTGCCAGAACAGACTATTCCCTCTGCGATGTTTGGATTTTCATCATAAATTAGTAAATATTCAGTCGAAGTTCTTCTCACATTTCTGGACAAAAATCAGTATCCGGTATTAGTTAACTCTTTGACTCCCAAACTCAAAATACAGATTCTCTCAACCTTTAAAGAAGAAACTGTATAAGTGATGTAGAGAGAATTGATATTTCAATCAGCTTTCATCTAAGCAAGTTATCAAAAGCCAACTTCTTCTTTCTGTATGATATACTTCTGGTGAGAAATTGAAGGAGAAAATAGAAGGCGGTCACTGTTTGAAGTGAAAGGGTTGTGTCCCTTGTGTGCCTGATGTGTAGAGTGTCCAATGGGTAGAAGTAACCATTATCAAGAGTTGGGCAGATAGGAAGAGCTCTCCTATGTCCAGATGAGTTTCATCCCAAAAGTCTTGAGGTGACAAATATGCCTAGCTGGTTTAGTGTGTTGAGGTGTCCAGGGTGTGTAGAGTGATTCAGTTAGCATAAGCTGCGGATGTGTTGAATAGTTTAACATTTTCAGTTGACTTAGGGTAGTACAAAAATATTAATGCATGCATTTCAGCATAAGTTGTTTGCGGGGGCAGCAACTATGATTAGGATATCATATTTTGGGCCCTTAGGTACTCTCAAGATAATGTGATTAAATATAACATTGCAATATTGAATGCTGACTCAGCAGTCAATAGGAGTAGTGTAGCAGCAGCTGGAAGCCTCTTGATTTAAAGGTTTCCTTTGTGTAACAGTTCCAACCCATCATCTTTAGGCTTTGGATTTGCTTGTTTTAAGGTGGTTGTTTTTTGTTTGCTTGTTGTATTGTCCAGTAGTGCAAGGCCTTATGAGAGGTGATACTTTGTTCAATAAAACTAAATTTTGAAATGATGACTTTTCAGGAAAAAAATTATAGAAGAAGGGGAAGGGAAGGCACTTTCTGAAATTAACTGAAAGTGAGTTGAAGTGGAAAAGAGGGTCTCACAGGTGTCAAGACTAGCCATTTATTCACACACCAGGTATGACGACCAGCAGACACAGCCACTTCACATTAGGGTGCCTCTGACCACAGCTAAATCAATACCCACCACAATTCCTTGCTCTGATGATAAGGTAACACTACGAAGGCTAGGAAACACATTCGTTCTAGTGTTCAGCATGTCAGCATTAAGAGTGATTGTCTGAGAAAACCAGGCAGAGGTGAAAGATGGGGGTCGGCCGATTTCCTTCAAACTTTCACCATTTAGTGTCTGTCCGAATTGATAAAGAATGATGGTATTTAGCGATTCTGCTGATGTTTCATTTCGTAGTTTGACCACCCCCCTTGTTTTGGCCCTTACCGACCTTGACGTCACGTGAAATATATGCAAAGTTTGAAGCTCAATAAAATATATTTTGCGTCATTTCTGGGGACTCATATCGATTGTTTGTGTTGTTTACCGTCTAAATTACGCTGTTAGAGGAAAATATCTCGAGTTAATATAAAACTGAATTTTTCAGAGAATTTTGTAATTTCCTTCCGTTCGCGCAATTGTCTTAGGCCAAATGTGAGGCAATTTTGAAACCAATTTTCTCGAAGGTGCGGCGTTCCTTTCCGAGAATTCTTGAGCCATTAAAATGTGTTTGCGTGAGGTGCGCTCGAAGTAAACAAACTGCCCGTGCTTTTCCAGGCCAATTTCTTTATTTAAATCAATAAGAATCTCTCATCTCTTGAAACATATTGTCTAAAGAGAGTCTAAATTAACTCTTGTAACAATACAGACATACAGGACTACCATCTACCGCAAATCAGTATAAACTCTAACTTGAGCCACTAAAATGTGTTTGCGTGAGGCGCGCTCCTCGGCGTTTTTTTTAATATATATATTGATGAAAATATCCAAACTCTTCGAGGTAGACGTTCTCTTGAAAATGTATTTGCGTAACGTTTTTGACAGGAATATTATTTCAAAATGCTCTTCGGTGTAAACTAACACTTGTTCAGTATTAAGCGTAACATGTCACGGTAATTGACGATTGACAAGCGTGAAGATAAAACAGAACGCATTTCCGCTGCTTGCTACATTTGAAACTCGGTAGCAACGATTTTTTCGATAATCCTAGATTAATTCTTGGCGGTAGTCTATTGTTGATAATTGTAACTAAAAATAAAAAACAAAAACAAAAACAACAGCATCAAATACCCGTGAAACTTGCCAGGACAAGAGTAGCTTGATACCGCACTTCCGGTATGTTCGTGACATAACAGACAATTGAACAAAAACAAAAACAAACACACAAATCCATTCGTCATCAATGCGTTAGTTTCAGACATGGAGATTAAGTGCTCTTTCTGGAATGTAGATTCGCCGTGTGGTACTGAAGGTGTTGGCTCGAGGATTTGTCTCCTTGTTATCCTGTACAAGGGATATTGAATTGCATCTCGTCAGTCTTGGTTTGGTAAGTAAGCGTGGCGCGACAGGTTCAAAGATCACCGAAGTCGACTTGATCCTTAACAGAGCAGGTAAATTATGAGAAGAGCGGAATGACTGTTTGTCCCAGACATCGTAAGAGACTTACAACAGACTGGATCGGCCGAAAACGGACTATGTGTTTCCACCCAACTCATAAGGGACAGCGAAAGGGTAATACACAAACGCGGAGAGCAAATGCCGAGATGTCACAAGCGATTTTTGACCAACACAATGTTGTTGTTCCCATCGGTTCAGGTTCGTTTTATGTTAACTGACAGATATTATGTGACTCATTTTATGAATATAAACAACATAACATTTACGGCCGACGGAACCGAACGTGAAGTTTAGTACGTGTGGTGTTTACATTTGTTTTCCGCGATGTCGCATGCCGCCTCAACTTTATCACAGGGAACCCAAGCAAGATGTAAACCTCCATACTGTTGCTATTTTGATATAATTCAAAAACAGCTTTCCCCTAGTTGAAATTTGGACTAAAAACTGGAATCAAACTACCTTATAAAAGTTTTCTAAAATACTTATTCAATATTTGATATTCATTACAAGAAACTAATTTTGTAGTTTTATACAAAGGATACATTCCTAGTAAAAGAATGACAGCACAATTAGTATGGGCTCTCTGTCCTTCAATGAGGTGGAGAAAGCAAGTTGTAGAAAGGTTGTAAGAATGGTATCCACCTTATAGAATACGTTGCATTTATCGGATTTTTTCTTGTCATCCCCGAAAGAATAGCCTGCGAGCAGACGTGTCATACTAACTTCCTTTGTTGCAAACAGGCTCTCAAAAAGTTCTCCAGTGAAAGATTTGCTTTAATTTATGTTTGGGTTTCTTTGATCTGGGAGCGCTCAATGTTTTCCAGTCTTACTTTCTTTCACTAAACTATTAGTACAGCTCTTGCGCTCCTCCGATAGACTTTCACAAACTGTATGCATTTAATGTTCCTCATCTTATAGCAATTTGTTGGGGTTGCCGAAAGGAACATTACACAGTGTGTGTGACGAAGAAGGAAAATGCAGAAGAAAAAATGTTGCAGGTTACTTAGAGAAAATGCATGCACATTCCACGCACATGACTCTATTGCGCTGCAAGGAGTTGTTTCATCCAGGCAACAGCCGAGAGCTCGAGGCTAATCTAGGAATCTAGCCTGGGTATATAGGTCCATTATGGTGGACATTTTCCTCGCACTATTTTGTAATAATTGAAGTTGAATGGTCTTGAATGTACTCAGTTGCCCCTTTTGTTGAGAGTCAACAATGGCTAATCGCAAAGAAAAGATAAAGAAACAAGAATATACTATTCAAAGTTTTAGTTATTTTCTTGCTCTAAAGAAAGTGCGAGCCAGTGAAGATGTCCCTGGTCCTTCATTACAACCACGAATACTAGCAGCAGAGGACACTCAAACAGAATCCTCCCAAAGTGCTACTGAAGAAGAAGTTACTATTTTTCAGAAAACAATTGAAAGTTTTTAGTTTTTGTCAAGAGAGTTGTTGTGTGTTGACTTTCAAGTCACAACAGGAAGCAGATGCCCATATGGACACCGGAAAACACAAGCAAGAACTTGAGTCTGAGTCATTATATGACACCATTCGCAAGAAATGGGCGAGCCGAGTCACTGGAGTTACAGTGGTTGGTAAGGGCCAGCAAACTGCAGTCAGAGCCTTCGACCAGGACGCTCAATCACCATCTGGTACTGTTGAAGATTGTAAGACGCAAGGCTGCGGGGCCTTGAAAAGCACAAAGAAGCCGTCCAGGATGACTGATAAGACGAAAACATACTTCGTGAACATATTCGAGCAGGGCAGCCGGATTGGGCATAAGGCCGATCCTGTTCAGGTCAGCAGGCAAATGAAACTGGAGAAAGATGTTGATGGTAAGCTGCTTTTCAATCCAGATGAATGGCGGTCACCCCAACAGATCAGCCAGCTGTTCTCCCGTCTAGCGGCAGCGCAGAAGCAAGTAGACGAAGAAGACATTGCTGCTGAGGAGACAGAGGCTATGCTCGCGACTCTAAGAAACGAAGTGATGGAACAGGTGGCTGCACCCCAGCATCCGATTGTTGTCGGCGTAAGAAACATATGCCAACTTGTCCATAAAGCAAAGTTGGGCTCATTGAAGATTGTAGAGCTCCAATCAATCTGTAAATAATTAGACACAGAACCTTCTGGCAGCTTACTGCGAAAGAAAAGCTACACCACACCCATAGAAACATATGTAAAAACTTGCCGGTGTTTCAACGACTAAAATTGTCGAAGTGGCCCGCATATTAGTGACTTAAACGGCACGAGATATTCTATATCTTTGGAGAAAAGACATATTTCATTAGCTTAAAGAAAACGTTTTAATGAAATGTCTCTAGACATGGTGGGTAATGGATACTACAAAAATGATCGCGGGGACGTAGTGCGATATATGCACGTGGGTACACGTAAAATCCGAGAAAGAAAATATCTTTTTGTTGCCAGAAATACTGCAATTGTGTGTGTAACTTGACAAATGCTTGCTGTGCCCCTGGATCATTTTAGTAGGACCAGTTTAGTAGGATACCCGCTGCTTTGATCTTCTCATTATGTCGGAGATGTTGCAAGTTGAGTTAGATAGTCGTAAACGAACTTACTGCATACAGTTAGCGATCTCGTGTACCGCAGTGTGAAAATGTTTGAATTGATAATTAATGCTTCATTGCGTGACCTCAAGTGCTTCTTGATTTCGTTAAGTGTAACGTGATCGATAGATTTAACCCTCCCAATAATTGTTATTAAGGGAATACTTTACATTTGAAAATTGGTAGCTTAGGTCTGTTGCCGAGTTCTAATTGTGTGTGACGAAAACAAGAGAATAATTTCGCATGTAAAAATATGCCGTACGTAATTAATTTGATGCGAGAATACGGTAGATGGTAGTCCTGTATGTCTGTATTGTTACAATCGCAATCAGCGCTGCAAGTTTGTTATCAAGACTTAATTTAGACTCTCTTTAGACAATGTTTCGAGAGGTGAGGGATTCTTACTGATTTAAATAAAGAAATCAGTCTGGAAAAGCACGGGAAGTTTGTTTACTTCGAGCGCGCCTCATGCAAACACATTTTAATGGCTCAAGTTAGAGTTTACTGATTTTGGGAGAACAGATGTTGGGCTTGAAAAATATCTTAAAATTCTCGGAAAGGAACGCCGCACCTTCGAGAAAATTGGTTTCGAAATTGCCTCACATTTGGCCTAAGACAATTGTGCGAACGGAAGGAAATTACAAAATTCTCTGAAAAATTCAGTTTTATATTAAGTCAAGATATTGTCCGTTAATAACGTAATATAGACGGTAAACAACACAAACAATCGATATGAGTCCCCAGAAATGGCGCAAAATATATTTTATTGAGCTTCAAACTTTGCATAAATTTCACGTGACGTCAGGGTCGGTGAGGGCCAAAACAAGGGGGGGTGGTCAAACTACGAAATGAAACACCAGGAGAATCGCTAAATACCATCATTCTTTATCATCTCGGACAGACATTAAATGGTGAAAGTTTAAAGGAAATCGGTCGACCCCCGTCTTTCACCTCTGCCTGGTTTTCTCAGACAATCACTCTTAAGTACACACATTGTACATTTGCTGCCTAGTTTTGCTAGTTTAGCAAACCAAAACTAATCCACACAGGGAATAACATTCTACTGTACCAGGCAAATTAAACAAACAACAAAACTAATAACTCAAATTGGCACTTGAGTATTTGATATAATAAAGAAATTGGAAAACTAGCATATCATAGTAAGACTTGTGTAGTGTACTACTGCACAGAGTTACTGCTAGAGTTAGCTAAGGTGAGTTTAAATAAAGTTTAAGTTGCTGTTTGAAGGCTAATTCTTCTTTAGAGATTTAGTTTATAAATATTGCATTATGTAAAGGATATTTATCGAAAATTTATAATTTCTCATTGCTCCTTCTTGCAGCATGAAATTTGGACTTATAGGTGAGATGTGTGTATTTCCACAAACAACTTTTATTTAAGGCTCTTTATTTCTATAAACTTTTAAAGTGTTTTAATTTGTAGATTTATTGTCACGCTGATTATGGCAATGCAGAATTATCGCCTTGTAGCATTGTAGTTAGAATATTTTTAAAGTCCCAAATTCATGGAGGGGTTCGACAGTTTGTTAGTTTAAAGTTGTTGCAGTGATTGTTATCATAATAACTTAGTCACTATCTACTACATTTGTGCATTACTTGCTACACCACCACCTTGACTTGAATGCCAATTAGGCACCATGAAAAAAAAAAAAAGTTTTAAAACTAGTGCCTTAGTTTTGAAATTTGTCTTCAAATGCTGATAAACTTTGAATAAAAACTGGTTAATGAGGATTTTCTTGCCACTCTCAAGGGCTCTTGTAGTGGCCTCTTAGCTGTAACCACTACCTGATTTAAAGCCAGTACTGCATTGTTTAACATTCTCAACACTATGTTTGTGAGTACTATATACAATGATTGCAGTCAGCTAGCTACAACCCTTACTATACAACTATACTGATATACTGTGAAGCCATGAAAGGTAAACGTACTGTACAGTACACTCTCTCTACCTCTTATTTATGAAGATTTTGAGACATACAGTAACCCTCTTATTGTCCAGCTTTTCAACCCTTTCATTTCCAAGCTCAAGTTCCAGATTCTCTCAACCTTTTTAGAAACAAATGTATGAGTGATGTATTGAGAATTGGTAGTTTAATCAGCTTTAATCTGAGCCAAATTCTCAATACTATATGATATACACATACTTATGGCAAGAAGCTGAAAGGTTACAGGAAGTATGAAAATGGGGTTATTTGGTCATACCAAGAGTTGGTGAAAGGGGTTGAGAGAAAGAAATAATTAAGGTTAATCCTGGATTAATTTAGTCATGGGTTGAACATCCTGGGCCTGAACTACAGTATCAAATGAAAACTAACCAGTACGTACATACCAAGAGTTGGTGAAAGGGGTTGAGAGAAAGAAATAATTAAGGTTAATCCTGGATTAATTTAGTCACGGGTTGAACATCCTGGGCCTGAACTACAATATCAAATGAAAACTAACCAGTACGTACATACCAAGAGTTGGTGAAAGGGTTGAGAGAAAGAAATAATTAAGGTTAATCCTGGATTAATTTAGTCACGGGTTGAACATCCTGGGCCTGAACTACAGTATCAAATGAAAACTAACCAGTACGTACATACCAAGAGTTGGTGAAAGGGGTTGAGAGAAAGAAATAATTAAGGTTAATCCTGGATTAATTTAGTCACGGGTTGAACATCCTGGGCCTGAACTACAGTATCAAATGAAAACTAACCAGTACGTACATACCAAGAGTTGGTGAAAGGGGTTGAGAGAAAGAAATAATTAAGGTTAATCCTGGATTAATTTAGTCACGGGTTGAACATCCTGGGCCTGAACTACAGTATCAAATGAAAACTAACCAGTAAGTACATTCCAAAGCAGTATTCTTATTTTTGGTTGAGAGAACCTATTATGCTATGCATTTCTAAGTTCATTTTGGACAGAGTCACATGACAGTGAAAGGGTCACTAAGGGGCACTGATCTTACGGTGAGTGACCTTTTTTATATTGGAATGTTCTGCCCTCAATATTTTCTCCATCTCTTTGGGAGGAAAAATACAAAAAGCTGTGCGGGCAGCAGAGGGCGTAGGCAGCGGTGCCACAAATGCCCACGTGTCAGTATTGGCATCATAACACTCTACTGAACTTGTTGCAAGTCCAGTACCACTCCACCCTCCGCACACAAAGATTTTCTTGTGCAAAACAGCAACACCAGCTTGATACTTGGGAGCATTCATTGGAGCCTTGAAGTTCCATGAATTTGTTTCCAGGTCAAGTCCTTCACAGGAAGACATGAAGGAGTTGCCATGGTAGCCTCCAAGGACATAGATTGTGTTATCAAGTACTGCAGCCATAGCATCCTGCCTTCTCTCTATGATTGGTGCAAGCCCTTTGAAGAAATCAAGACAAGCATTCATTTTAAAAGCTACAGTAGAAATTTTGATACTCACAGACATCCCCTCTTCCTGTAAGTAGGTTTTTGGGATGTGGTATTCTTGTCTATTCTCTACCAGGGGATTATTTATCACTTACAAATCAAAGTACTAACATGAAGGTTGGTTGCACGTAAATGATTGACTGACTGATGAACATTCAAAGCTTGAAACAGAGGTCTGGAATAGTAGGCTGGGGGATTATTGTGTAAACACATCTGTCTTCTTAACTCTGACAGTCTGGATTTTGCCATAACAGCCCTTCTCTTCACCCTGATTCTAAGCTCAAAATATATATGGCCAAGAAGAATGCACAAGTGATGTAACAAGAATTGATACTGAATCAAATTCCATCAAAACAAGCTTCTGTATCAACATACAAAGTTCTCCACACTCACTGTATAATACAGTATTTAATATCTTGAGAGAAATTGAAGTCCATCCCTCTAAGGAGTGAAATGGTCAAGGTTCACATGGGATGGGGTGGGGGAGTGACAAAAAAACTCATTGTTTGTGGTTTTTATAGTATTTTGTGGGAGAGGGCTAAAAATAATGTGCAATACTTAGTTAAGATTTTCATTTTGATGCACTGTGATTCACATACTGACTCATCTTGATGTAAAATAATGTCCTTGCAGTTTTCTTCTCAGGTTATAAAATGGGTTACATGTACTGTACCTCCGATAATCCAGGAATCTTTAGTTGGATCATATACCTCCACACTACTGAGATAATTGGAGCCATCATAGCCACTGATAGCATAGATGTATCTCCCATCTGTCACAGCGCATACACCATCTCGGCAATTGTTCATGGAGGCCACAAACTTCCATTCATCCTTGAGAGGGTCGTAACACTCCACAGTCCTATAACAAGGCAAACATTTGCAAAGCCACAATCAAACATTTCAGTCTTAGTTGGTGTAAAATGTTTTATTGTCTAATACATTGCATAAATCTCTTTCATATATCTGGCAGAAGTGTTTTTACTGTCCAGTGTTGGTAATTTTAGTGAAATTCAAAGCCTAAAGAAAGTCCTGCTTACTTGAACTTGTGTGAAATGCTTGAATCCAAAGTTTAACCAATGCCTTCCTAATAGAGATATTCAGTGGTCAAAGCACAGTACATGGATGTCATATGTACTGTATAAGACAGATACAGTACTGTAACGCTGACCACCAAATAATATTGAGATCTGAATGTACAGAAGGAAGTGCTTTGACTTATGCATTTGATACTATTCATAGAAACTAATGCATCAACACCTCAAGTTCACTAAAAGCTGAATTACTAAAACTATTAATTTTTAATGAGTACTGTGTTAACAGATGGTGGAAGTTTCAGAAGACACTAGTAAATAATTGACTTCAATAATATTGTTTTTAAACAAGAATGCAACTTCTACATGTATGTTTACTGGACCAAAAGAAAGCAAGAATACAAAATAGTTTCTCTGCATTATGAGGAATAAATACACGATGCAACAAGGACAAATGCCAAATCATTTCATACCTTGTGATGTTCTTCAAAGATATTTAATTAAAAAATGTAATCTCATTGAAGGTCTTGACAAAACAAGTCTTTTCAGATCAATTATTCATACAGTAATGGAATGGGGTTCATTGTGGAGCAAATTTAGTAGAGGCAGGTGTTTAAAGGTGAAGGGGGACAAATATACTGTAGATGTTGTACAGTGGATGGAGATGTGGATGGAGTTTCTTTAACTTTGTTCAAATATATCACAATCTGATTCTTACTGACATACATGTCTGTGTACCTTCTCAGCTACTATAGCTCTCACTAACTGGTAAGCATAATTTTGTGTTACCAGAGAAATTCCCTTGACTTCTTATGTACTGCACTGTATGACTTTTTGAAAGGATGGAGAAAAATATGCATTTTAAGTTTGGGAGAAAAGGGTCAAAATGATTTAGTCCAGCTATATACCACGCACAGCAGATCAGAAATAAAAACAGAAAATTGGTTTCATTAATGGCTGGAAATCTGAGAGATTTACTGTAGTTCACAATTTATATATTCTTTGAGGCAAGTCACATGAAGTTGCATAATATCAGTCTTCATGAATGCATTTCTTTAATTTGTTTACTGTACTCACCTCTTCGGTGACCGGCCATCGTACCCTCCAATAACGTAAAGAAGTTCATCCAGACAGATGACCCCGACATTACTGCAAGAAACACTCATTGGCTTCATGCTCTGCCACCGATTAGTTCCTGGATCATACCGTTCACAGGAGTTCATTCTTCTCCATTCCTTGCTGCCACCAACAACGTAAACATACTTCCCCATTGCCGCAATCCCTGGGCAGTGGCGTGTTGGGAGGGCTGACACCTGCACCCATGCATTAGCATTGGTATCATAGAAGACACACTCAAAGCCTGCAACGGTAAGTAGACCGTGCATACCACTTAGGCATCGTCGAGGAGTCATCCATGTGTTGTCATAGGTATCTTCTTCAGATGCTTCAAAGGCATAGTGCTGGTGCCGTCTGGCATCAGCAACAACTTTGGATGCCTCTGGGTCATTAGTCACTGCCTCATGCACGGAGATGACCTCTTCTAAGTGCTTCTTGTTAATTTGAGGGAGGCGTATTTTTCTAAGCAGGAAGGGAAAGTGCACCTGACGATGCTCTAGATCATAATCCAGCCACTTCAGTAAGAGGTCAAAGAGATCTTCTTCTTTCTCGATCATAATGTCGTCATCGAGGAAAAATTCCTCCAGGTCTTGCACTCGCAACAACAGAAATTCATCCAACTTAACAGCCTCTTTAAAATTCTCCAGCAAGAAAGTGTTGACGCGGTGCAGGAGATCACTCGAGTTGAACTTGTCCGCCAAGGCTCGAATTCCCCAGCAGTTGATCAGATCAAGGCGTTCTTGAATAAACTTACAACAGACTTGAGTAACTGAGTCGAGGAGAAGGAGACACGCGCCGCCGAACAGCTCTTCCACGTTTTCTTCCGTGATCACGATCTCGCCCTTGTAAATGAACTCAAGCAGCAGTTTCATGGCGGAGGCAGTGATTCCCTGCACGTGTACTTTGTCGCTGACCGTTGCCATGTGACCGCTGAACATCGCCATGAAGTAGTCACTGCTTGCGGCCAAAATATTCTTGTGAGCTGGAATCTCTTCTCCCTCGACAACCAACACAATGTCAGTCAAAACAGAGCGATATCGCATCTGAGTGATTCTCTTTAGCATGTAGCTGTGGTGGTGCTCATCGCTAAAGCGCTGCGATTCTTCGTGTTTAAAAACGTCTTCCAGGGCAGCCATTTTGGTTTTGGGAATGGGCCCCCAGAGCGAGGCTTGCCATGCAAACGAGGCGCTTGCACGTGACTGTTCATTTCTTGTTCAGCGTCGGGTCTGAGTGTGATGTGCGCGCTTTCAATACGTATTTACTTTATCTGATGATTTACCGAAGAAACGCACAGTACAGCTACAGCTAACTCATCAAGCTGTCGTGAACCCGTGCTCATGAAAATTTGAGCTGAGAAGCGAGTCAAGGAATGAAAATGTGGGGAGTAATGGCGTTCCGTCGGAGGTATGAAAACAGCAGCAAACATGAACATAACTGACATCCAGCAGCTTTTAAGAGCGTAGAAGTTTCTCTTTTACAACGATGTGTATTGGGAAAGATAGAGGGTAGTGTTGGTTCTTGATGTGGCCATTATATCGGAAGAAAAGTGTCTTTGTGTGCATTCCAGCAAATTTGTGTAGAATAATTCCAGCCCTCGTGGGACGGCCCTCTCAGAGACGGTCCTTTCCTGGCCAGCCTGTCCCGCCATATCCCGGGCGAGTTTTTGACTGTTCTTATAAATCTTTTCTCGTGTTAATTCCTTTTTTTTTTAATTCCAGGGTAGACACTGGAATCTGTCAATCTATGCGCTATAAAGCAGACTCGATCGCATGAAAAAAAGACCAGTTCGTCCTGTCCATTTTGGAAGATAAAGGTGAAGTTGTCCAAGGATTCTGGAACGATCTTCTGGAAGAAAGATTCTACCTATCTCCTCCGTGTTTCTGCAAAAATGAAGCGAGGTGAGGTCAAATTTTGAAGCTATTGCAATATGCAAATAACTTCTATGTCGGCGCCTTGGGCAATAGGCAATCAGCCGTTTGGCCCATCTCATTAGGTCATTAAAATGTCTCCCCTCTCAGTGGTAAAAACTACTGAGGGGGAGGGGCATGAAATGTTATCTAAAACTAGACTGGCCTTGCCAGTGAGCTCGCGGCGTGAGTTGGGTCGAGACCAGAATATAAAATGGAAAGTAGGGGACAAGAGTGGAACTCCCAAGAGAGACTTCCAATTTCTCACCATAAAAATATCACACAGTATAGAGAACTTGGCTTTTGACACCTTGCTCTTTTGACACCTTGATTAAACTAAAAATTATTATTACAACACTCATACACTTGCTTCTTAAAGGTTGAGCGACCCTGCATCTTGAGAATGCGTGACATATCTTTTTATGCACAATCGATTATGACAGTTTGACCTTGACTCATATTTCTAATCAGGGGCCACGATTAATCCAGCCTTCGCTTCACTACTTATGTGTTTTATTTTGTTAACTCAATATGTTTCTTCTATCAGGCTTTCGAGTATTCGTGCTCTGTAACAAATATAAAATTGAAAGCGAGGAATGTCACACAAGAGATGTTTACTATATCATTGCGCTTTTGTTCACAGTGTGTTCAGTCCATTTGTGACTGCAAACTCAATCCTCAGAATTATTTCGGTGTATTTTTCATTTCTGGTATTCACTGACCATTGCGAAACAAAGGCTACATGATCGAATGAAAGAAACACTTCAACAGGCAATGTACGATACGCAGAAGAATTTTATGAGGCAACAGATGTCATGTACAGAGTAAAGCATAAAGCGTCATTGTTTTACGGCTAAAGCTCACCGTAGCTTTGGTTTCTGCTTTCGCCCTGTTATCTTCCCAAAAGTATTTCGTGTCGCCACAGAAAGTTTCGTCGGGACTAAATATTTATCGGCGACAGCGGTACCATCAAATATTTGTTTACGGCTATTCTCAAAGCTTCCGCGGTGAACGCGAGCCAAAATCTTTTCCTAAAATCCAGTTTATCCGTGCGCATTCCACAGAGCCAAATGGCGTTGAATTTGAATGGGATGCAGTTTACTTTTTCGCTTCACTACTTATGTGTTTTCTCTTATTAACTCAATATGTTTCTTTCTATCAGGCTTTCGAGTATTCGTGCTATGTAACAAATATAAAATTGACAGTGAGGAATGTCACACGAGAGATGTTTACAATATTATTGCATTTTTGTTCACAGTGTGTTCAGTCCATTTGTGACTGCAAACTCAATCCTCAGAATTATTTCGGTGTATTTTTCATTTCTGGTATTCACTGACCATTGCGAAACAAAGGCTACATGATCGAATGAAAGAAACACTTCAACAGGCAATGTACGATACGCAGAAGAATTTTATGAAGCAACAGATGTCATGTACAGAGTAAAGCATAAAGCGTCATTGTTTTATGGCTAAAGCTCACCGTAGCTTTGGTTTCTGCTTTCGCCCTGTTATCTTCCCAAAAGTATTTCTTGTCGCCACAGAAAGTTTCTTCGGGACTAAATATTTATCGGCGACAGCGGTACCATCAAATATTTGTTTACGGCTATTCTCAAAGCTTCCGCGGTGAACGCGAGCCAAAATCGTTCCCGAAAATCCAGTTTATCCGTGCGCATTCCACAGAGCCAAATGGTGTTGAGTTTGGATGGGATGCAGTTAACTTTTACACACAAGTAACGAGCAATTCACTGGCCGCATCTCGAGTTGTTTAGCGAAGTCAATTACGTCATCGCCCAGCAGGTGATAATATGAACCAATCACCGTGTGCTGATCCTCGACCCACAAAAAGGAAAAAAAAAAAAAAATTCCGATTTTTAAGCTCTCGTGGGCCCCAGGCCCCCGCGAGCAAAAAGCTGCTGTGGTACAGGACCTCTGAGAAAGCTTGTGTTTATTATCTATTTAACTAAAAAATGCACAGAAAGACTTATAGTAAAGAGTCTACATGCTAATGTTATAACTGGCAACATAATGTCAGAAATTTCCTCTCCAGCTCTCTCACATGTGGTGCATGAACTTCTGCTGTGTCAAATCTAATGTTTGCATTAAGTGTGGCAAAAATTTGATGCTTGAAGCAATTAAGTTAGACATTTTGTATAAGTTTGACGGCATTGTTTTATGATTGGACCAGTCACATAAAACGACTGAAGTTCAACATCCTTTCAAAGTTGAACTTCCCATGTACCGAGTCTAATGCATAAATTATTTATGCATTATATAAATTATGTCTTACCCACAGATTGACTATGGTCAACATGCATATTTAATGAGTTCCGGCTTCAGTGTTTCTTTTTTTCAATTCGGATAACTGCTCCAAACCTGAAAATGGCCTAAATTTCTCCCAGATCAATGCTAAATGTGTAGGGGATTTAACCCTTTCATGCCTACTGTATGGGGACAGTTGGTACCATCCCCTATCCTTTCTACAGGTAAATCAGTGAGGCTTGGCTGGAAACTACACCACCACATGTTTTATTTAATATAATAAGTATGTGGAGAAATTAATAATGTGCACAGCTATCTCCAGTTTCTGGGAGTCTTACGGGATGATAAGTGCAACGTGACTCTCAAAATTATGTTAAATGTGCAGTAATTACAGAAGTTAGCTATCATTTCCTAACAAAGTTTATTGTAACCCTTTCACCACCAGCTTTTTTTTCGGAAAAGTGCCTTAAACACCAGCAGATTTCCGGATTTCCGGAAAAAACAGACGGGTTTACTTTAAATTGAATTTTGACAGGGAAGGAGGCATTTTGGTATAGGGTCATTCCACAGTATTCCGCTGTCGCGGAGATGACATTCAGAGACATTTAACTCTGCCATAGCTAGAAAGATAAATTGCACAGGAAATTAATTCTACTCTGATATGATAGATATCCATTAGAGCTATTCATAGCAGTGTTGTAATTCACTCTGCATCACAAAGGTTTGAGCCTATGTCAAATTAAATAGCCGTCGTGGAGACAACACAAAAAATCCCTCATTTTGGAAGCGTAGACTTTAAATCTGAAATGCTCTGAATTTGAAATGAATTTGAAAAGCCTTCTTGATTCAAGTTAACAGGTACTCTCCTAGTTTATTAAAATGACATTAGGATTTTGTTCAATAACTTTGGTCCAATAAATATTCAGCAATTCTGAACACTGTTCCTGTCGCGGAGACGACATTAGGTACCATCAATACAATAACAGCAAAATGTGACCTTCCTGATGAAAAGGGTCATTAAGGTGAAAAAACGACAACGCGTTTAAACGCGTTTTTATAAATTCGTTTAAACGCGTTTAAACGATTTCAAAACGCGTTTAAACGATTTCAAAACGCATTTAAACGATTTCAAAACGCGTTTAAACGATTTCAAAACGCGTTTAAACGACACTGCGTTTTTTGGTGCGTTTTTTTGGTAATGAGATTATGAGATTATGATTATGAGATTAGTGGGGTTCAATTACAAGTTTATTCTTACACAAGAAAAGGCTAGCTTTGCCTGTCTCGTTGTTTTAGAATTACATTTTACTCGTTTGTCAATGTTTCGATCGTGATTATGGAAGGAACTTAAATCGGTGCGTGCCAGTGACGTTACTAATTCTGTATGTTTTCGTTTCTGTTTTCCTCCCACTTGCTCGGAAGTTTCTCGTTTGTCAGTGCTGTGCTTTGTTAGGCCGGTCATTTCAGGCCGCTTTTCCAAAGAGCAAGAAGAACGTCGACCGCATGTCAAGCGTATCACGCCACGAGTTACAGTGACCGGAAATGGGATGGCGGGGCTCCACACAACATTAATTATTTTGTTCGCTTCGGGCAAACAAAAATAATGCGCCAACATGCTTATGTAAACCAGCTAGGTTCTTATTAGACAGTTTTAGGCAAGCTTTGTGATTAGATTTCGCCGAATTTCTGTTATGGTCGAAAATTGCGTGTCATGAGAAGAATATAGCGCGTCACGCAAAGACTGAAGCACAAGACAAGAGCATCACTTCCCGCTGTTTGTGTACATTTCGAATTGCACAAAATAATTATAATTAAGTCGGCCTGCATGTATTGTGAATCGTGGCAAAGTACGGGCTGAAAGGTTATTTCGCAAACTGAACCGACTTTCGCGTGGGAAAAGTGGTCAGGAAATTATTTTGATAACATTGGAATTTGCACAGCTGGAAATAATAATGCGAGAGAAACTCTAGATACGCACTTTACGCTTCATTTGCGAAGTCGAACGTGTTTCGCGTTTGTAGTTCTCCAGGTTTTGGAGTGTAATTTTAAAATTGGGCAAACGTCGTTAAGAACACTGACACGTGTCCCACAATCCACGGGATAATAGCGCTAAAACTTCTTTATTAGCCATCATGAATACAAATCTCACATTGAGGTAGTATACTTTCAAGGAATTGTTTTCCTACAGGTGTTATGTCGGTGCCGCACAAACACAGAAAGCATAAAGCCTTCATTCCTTTTAGTATGCTTGCATTGAGAGCTATATCTTCGTCGGCAATCAAAGCATAAGGAGCAAGAAAATATTGCAGTTTACTTCCTATGGCTACAATTATGCTTTTGAAGTCTGTCCTTCTCAGTATGCCAGCCGTTTCAAGTCGGGTAATATATCGGCATTCGTTCGCAATATTGGAGATTTGTTCCGATGATACTTCTTTTGGAAGTGTCAAGCCTTCCAGGGACGACATTTTTCTAATTGAAGTACCACACAACGTTGTTATGTTGGGGCAACCGTGTATCTCAAGGACTTGTATTTTCCGAGCAGCCGTTGCAATCAACTCCACCGAGTTATCTGTTACACTTGTGTATGGGATCCGTACTTCCTTCAACCACGTTAGTTTCCCGAGACTGCAGGCTTTCATGAACGTTTGGTCAGAAATATGTCTACATCTAAACAGGTCTAACGATGTAATTTTTCCAGCGTGGGCAATCACGTTTTGTAGAACTTCATCGGTCATTTTCCAGTTATCCTCCACTGGGGGCGGGCCATGCCCAACAATTTCACGCAGCAAAGAGCGGTCAAAAGCAAGCTCTTTCCACCTTTTACAGACACGTCTCAGTTTGGTAAGGTTGTGAAGGTGAATGATGAACGAGAAGATGTGAAGCATTATTTCGGTAGGAAAATCATTAAGTTTCATAGTCATCTTTCCGTGTACTCTGAATCAGTGCACTTAACTGATCCCTTTAGTACATTCTGTTCAGATCACATAACCGGAAACTTTAGAAACTGATTGCACGCTAGAAACTTTGATTCTAATGAAGTTTGCGTGCTTCCTCAGTTCTCGGCGGCTCCAAGGCTTCGTGTTGCCTGCGCATCCGTTCACGACAACAAGACCGATATGACACTGTTATTTTCAAAAAACAAGTGAGGTGGCATTTTACTTACAGATTCAGTATTCTATGAGTTATAATTAAAACAACAATTTTGCTAAGGTTTAGTCTTTCCGCGTTTGCATGTTCTTGCTCCTGTGTCGTGATCCACACATATCGTGACGGCAAGCACGATCACCGCACCCTTTTCACGAACTAATATAAACACTATAACGGGCAACGAATCCATTCTTTTTCTGCACTATGGAGTATGATTTTCTAAACTCGTCAAATCTTTCCGACGCATTTGTCGATGAACTGCGTTCAACAAGGGAACTGTATTTCAGCCATGAACGTGAGCACAGTGTACTTTCTAGTGATCAGGAGAGCGAAGAATCTAATTCTGAAGATGAGGATTCGGAGCAAATCGCCGTTCAAGAGTCGGATACATCAATCGAATGGAGGGTGTGCGATGAGAGAGAGAACCAGAAAATCACCACACTCTTACAAGATGGCTGTGGCTGTTCACTTGGCCCGGATGGAGAAAACTGCAGCAGTCAGTTTAATGAAGAGCAGCTGCAAAGACATCGCGAAAATTATCGGGAGTTATCGTCATCAGAGTTAGACATAGCTGTCCTATCACAGCTACAGGCATGTACTAGGCAAGATCAAGACGCATCTTCCGCTAGACAGAAGACTACCAGAAAGCGACAACGTACGTCTTTTATTTTTCAAGGTAACTATATGGTGCTTCATTCAATTTGCCGCAAAATATCTGAAGGTTACTGAAGAAAGATTAGGCTGAGTTTTGGATTCAAAGTGACAGCTCTATAACTGACATTATTGCAATGACTTCTATCTTGTAGGTGAAGCAATCTGTACAGACATGTTCTTGGTACTGCACGGAATCGGGATCAAGCGTTTCAGAAACCTACAGCAGCACTTCAAAGAACATGGAATTTCAGCGCGAATTCATGGCAACAAGGGACGATTGCCGGCAAGAACCTGTTCGTTTGACGCTATCCAAGGAGTAACCTCCTTCCTAGATAACTATGCTGAAGAACATGCTGTTGCCCTCCCTGGAAGAGTGCCAGGATTCAAGCGGACAGACATTAAACTGCTCCCTTCATCCTCAACAAAGGCAAGTATCCATCGTGTTTACGAACAATCAGCAAGCAGTTCAGACCAAATTGCTGTATCATATTCTAAATTTGTGGAACTATGGAATACTCTAAGACCGCTTATCAGAATCACAAAGCCAATGACCGATCTGTGCCATATATGTCAAAAAAATAACACGAGCATTTACCGATCTGCTAATCTGCCCGATGAAGAAAAGAGTGACATCGTGAAACAACAGGAAGAACACCTGTTACACGCAGAACGAGAAAGAAGCCTTTACAAGAGTGCTTGCAACGAAAGTAAGGACACCCTTGGCCCAATCGTAAAAGATCTCGACTTCAATGCAACCAGACCACCTTGTTCATTTGGCGGGAGAGTGCATTATTCTTTTGACTATGCTCAACAAGTTCATTTGCCCTCAAATCCTATGCAACCTGGGCCTATTTACTTTAAGACACCAAGAAAAGTTGGAATATTCGGGGTGTGCTGTGAATCTTTACCCAGACAGGTAAATTTTCTGATAGATGAAGCAAATAATATGGGCAAGGGAGCTAATGCAACGATTAGTTACATTCACTATTTTTTTGAAAATCACGGAGTAGGGGAGACGGAAGTTCACCTTCATGCAGACAATTGCTGTGGCCAAAACAAAAATTCGTATGTCCTATGGTATTTAGCATGGAGAATTATTGTTGGCTTACACCACTTTTGTCTGTATAGCTTTCTCATGGTGGGTCATACCAAATTTGCATGCGACTGGTGTTTTGGGCTTCTCAAGCAACGTTTTAGGAAGACCTTTGTTTCTTCACTCTATGAATTTGCAACCGTTGTAGACAACTCCACTGTTAGTGGGGTAAACGTGGCACAGCTCTGTGGCTTGCACGATGGCTCCGTTATTGTTCCTGTTTATGACTGGGTCTCCTTTCTTGACCCTTATTTCAGAAAGTTCCCAAATATAAAAAAATACCATCATTTTCGGTTTGACAAAGACAGCCCAGGCTGTGTTTACGTAAAACTATTCTCCGACAGTGTCGAGGAAAAATTTAGCCTCTTGCTGAAAGATGATGTGTTGCCCACGCGCGTGCTCCCTGTTGCGCTAGAACCCAGAGGATTGGACTATCAGCGGAAACAGTACCTTTTTAATGAGATTAGAGTGTTCTGTAAGAAAGGCACGGAAGACCTGATCGCTCCAAAACCATAAAAAGATGCCAAAACCAACCCATCGTTACGATTACACAAAAACACAACAAACAAATCAGCCGATAGATGAGTGTTTTGCTAGACGGCATTTGCTATCAATTTTTTTACATATCTCCTTCCACACATCATCTTCATTTTCTCCGTCAGTTGCTGGATACTTGTCGAATGTGATACCTATAAAGAAAAATAAAGTAAGTGTGAGTTTAAGGTTCAGTTTAGTATGTACATATCTGATAAGAATTTCATCCTTTGTACTGAATGTGTCACTTGTCAGACGAAATAAAATGACGAAGGCATGAATCAGCGTGAGTTGAAGAATGCGCATGCAATGTCTATTGAATTGGACATCGTGAATAAAGCACTCATTATCACACTTACTTCTCACTAACGCTAGACGGTTTGGATCCAGCGCTAGTTTTCCCTTTTTTCCTGAGCAGTTAGAATTGCTCAGTTCGTTTCGTGAGAACCTCAGCGAGAAGATCTTTAGTGCAGCTCTATGTCTTTCCTTGGTCTTTGTTAAGACATCAGTTACAGCCGTCCGACTTGTGGGGGTCAATTTATGAAGGCTGGGCAAATCGGTTGTATTTGGCGTAACCACAGCAGCTCTCTTCAAATTATCATGCACTCCAGATGCCTTCTTTGGTCCGCGATAAAAAAAAAAAAAAAAGAAAAAAAAAAAAAAGAAAAGGATATATTTAATACTTCCTACATTGTGATCTAAGGTAACACTGTGCACGCATGCAAACACCCCACCCCAACGTATGCCGGGCCGTATAAGTTACAGTGAGAAATCCTCGTACCGGTGGTGGTGTCGAGCGAAAGGCAACCGGTCCCTCTAACATTGTGAGGCGGTCGGAAATACTGCTGAGGGCATCTGCTGTTCGTGCTGCAAACGTCGTCAGCTTGTCTTCGATCCTCTGTATTGCCTACGGAGAAGTGATGGGGTGAAAATGCTACCAAGACCATACCGAGTCATTTCTTATAATCCTTTTCAAAACAGTGCTGAGGATGTTTCAGAGTGTATTCAATATCATTTCCCAGCAGTGGGTGACTTCATGAACCGAACAAAATGTTCATACATTTCCAAGCTTGGTGTATACAATAAAATATCCTACCTCCAACACTTGTCCTTGAGGAGGAAAGTCTGAAACACTCGGCACATCCCAGAACCCAGTACCCTGCAGTAGGTCGGCATGTTGTTTGTGCCACTGCTCCTCTTCCACTCTCCGTTCCTCAATCTCAATCCCTCTTTCTTTCTCTGACTCTGCCCACATCCTTTCATCGAGTTCACTCCAGTTTTCTATTTCTCTCTTCTCTCTCCGTTCCTCATTCTCTCTTTCTCTCTCTGCCCTTATTTTTTCTTCCATTTCTCTCTTCTCTGTCGCTCTCCGTTCCTCATTCTCTCTTTCTCTCTCTGCCCTCTTTTTTTCTTCCATTTCTCTCTTCTCTCTCGCTCTCCGTTCCTCATTCTCTCTTTCTCTCTCTGCCCTTATTTTTTCTTCCATTTCTCTCTTCTCTCTCGCTCTCCGTTCCTCATTCTCTCTTTCTCTCTCTGCCCTTATTTTTTCTTCCATTTCTCTCTTCTCTCTCGCTCTCCGTTCCTCATTCTCTCTTTCTCTCTCTGCCCTTATTTTTTCTTCCATTTCTCTCTTCTCTCTAGCTCTCCGTTCCTCATTCTCTCTTTCTCTCTCTGCCCTCTTTTTTTCTTCCATTTCTCTCTTCTCTCTCGCTCTCCGTTCCTCATTCTCTCTTTCTCTCTCTGCCCTTATTTTTTCTTCCATTTCTCTCCTCTCTCTCGCTCTCCGTTCCTCATTCTCTCCTTCTCTCTCTGCCCTTATTTTTTCTTCCATTTCTCTCTTCTCTCTCGCTCTTCGTTCCTCATTCTCTCTTTCTCTCTCTGCCCTCTTTTTTTCTTCCATTTCTCTCCTCTCTCTCGCTCTCCGTTCCTCATTCTCTCTTTCTCTCTCTGCCCTCTTTTTTTCTTCCATTTCTCTCTTCTCTCCCGCTCTCCGTTCCTCATTCTCAATCTCTCTTTCTCTCTCCCTCAGATCTTCGGGCTCCTCTGTCCTTCGACACTTTTCCTGCGGCTCTTCACAAGGTTTAGCCCTCTTGGCACGGTTGCCCTTCCATTCACTCTCCATTGTCTTCTTTTTATCTAAATATTTTTTATATAGTTCGCTTTCCGTGCTTTTGTTTTTCCGTTCTGGTACCGCTTCCTTTGCTTCTCCTTCTTTGTTTCTTTGCTTCTCCTGCTTCGCCTTCTTGCCTGTGGGAAGGTGGGATGATTTTAGTCACATGCTTGAAAATGGACAACTGAATAAATACTGAGAAGTCTGCCTTTCTGAAAACATTTGCAGTGAAAATACAGTAAAAAAGGCAAAGAAGTACTTACTGTTTCGTTGTTTAGACCAGGCAGTAACAATAACGGCGTCGTACCATCGGCTGCTAAACTTCACCTTCACTTCTTGTCCGATTGAAAGACTTGCCGGACTCTCTGGGCGAATCAACTTGCGGTCATATGGTTGTTTACGTCCGTTCCAAGCACATTTGGTTTTCCATCGTATGTCAACTTTTTTTGCCATATTTACGTTCGACTTGCTGTAATTCGCGTTTTCTTGACGATACGGAGTAAAATTTGCCTGACTGCTTGCTGTGTGGGATTTTCTTATCGGAGCGATCACGCCGTTTTTCATTACCGACAGGCATTATTCATTCACGACAAATGAGACAAGAAACAGTCTATTGAAGAAATCCCAAAATTCCTTCATTGAATAATGGTTGTATTGTACTAAAGATGTGTAAGTACTGTACCGGGACTTCGTTATTATCGGGGTTCCACTGTAGTAGAGCAGTCTTCAAATAACTACTGAGGGCGGCGCCGCGGCGGAGACCATTATTAACATCACAAAAAAGCACAGAACATGCAAACGTGGAAAGACTAAACCCTAGCAAAATGTTGTAACTATAATTCATATAATACTGAACTGTCATTTTCAAACAAAAAAAAGTGAGGTATCGGTCTTGTTGTCGTGACCGGATGCGCAGGCATTTCGCAAAGCCTTGGAACCGCCGAGAACTGAGAATTAGCACGCAAACAAACCTGCAAAAACGAGCGAAAAGCGAAAAAAAAAAATTTACTCACCGATACATACGCTGCCACAACAACTAGGGATAACAATTCCATTGTTCCACATACAAGTATCGTAAAATATCGGCGGCGTACACAAAATTGTATGTGAATGCTACACCGGCCGCGGGATTGCAAAAATCAGTAAAGTAGCCTTGGGAAAGACGCGCTCCACGGACATGGCAAGCGACTCACACCTTTTATTTTATTCTAAATCGTGTGCTCATTGCAATACAAGTAGATTATTCGTCAAACTACTCCTTTATTGTTTTAGCGACGTGACTCTGAGTCGGTACTCGTAAGATAAATATTAGTCTCACAAATACAGGGAGAGCTTTGCTCAGTGATGCAAATCCTGTGGCGTTACACTTAGAAATTTGAGACGCTTGCCTTTGCCACTGATGACAACAATAATAAGATTAACAATTATTGTGTGATCAAATTCGCGTTTAAACGCAATGAGAAAGGCTCTCGTTTAAACGCGTTTAAACGATTTTGAAACGCGTTTAAACGATTTTGAAACGCGTTTAAACGATTCTGAAACGCGTTTAAACGAATTTGAAACGCGTTTGAAACGCGTTTTTCGTTTAAACGGTCGTTTAAACGCGTTTTCGTTTTTCACCTTAATGACCCTTTTCATCAGGAGGGTCACAAATGCTTTTCAATTGAAACAATTTGAACAACCGATCAACTTGAAATAGCATATGCACCTCATAGATGCATAATCAATATTTAATAGCAACAAAATATCAACACTGCAGAAGTGTCCCACAAGAAGACTAACTTAGGTGTACCCAGCAAAATATTTATTAAACTATTGTCTCTGATGACAAAAAATGGCAACAAATGCAACAGCTTCTGTAAAACCTGTTCATGTATATGAAGACTCCAAAAGAGTTCAATCAAATTGTACATGTGTTCAAACTGGGCGTATGATTGCCAGTACTAATTAGCTTGGTATTTGAACTACCTCAGCTTTACTAATAAAGTACATGTACAATGGCTGGCTGCTCTGACTGAGTTAATGGCCCCTTTTACTAATTGAACGGAAAATAGATTGCAATTCCTCAAGATCTGAAATCTCAAATGGGCCATTGCCCCGCAGTCCCACAGGGCCATAGAAAACACAGGTGGAATGTACATGGTCAACATCATCATGCCTTGGCCAGTCAAACTTCTCAGCACCCACTCTGTGCAGAAACTTGAATTGCGTAAAGTTCCCATTATCAGATGTGGCCAGTGCTCTGCCAATGTAAAATTGATTGACATAATTGACGGCATAATAATCCTCTGCCTTGATGGGGTCAGGAGGGATTGAGTGCAAGGCTTGCTTATGAAGCTCAAGAACCATATACTTCCTGAAGTCAGGAATGCTGCTTGGCTGAACCAAGACATCTTCCGTCACAAGACACCTGGCATACAGGCAAACAAACACACCACAGTCCCAGCCATTATCTTGTTGTGGTATGTCACCTGGCTTGTTGGCGAGAAATCTCCACTGGCTGATGTCAGTAGTATACAGGTACCTCTATCGGAGAATTTTATTAATGAGCTTGCAGGGGGTATGGGGGTAGTGACGTAAGAGGGGGTACGTATAATATAATTACGTATAATGACATGTATATGTGAAGAGTTGCATAAGTAATTTTTTTAAGATATAAAAAGTTTTTTCCTTTTTCATTTTCCTGGACCAAGACTTGAACTGGTGACCTTGTGCTCCGGAGGTGCATAACTTACCACTAGATTTTATTTTCTTTTGTCAAAGTTTACATGTCTTATACCTTTGCGTCTGAGCGCTTCAGTTCCAAAATTAGGTTTTTGAATTGTTTACGTAGTTCTTCTACGCGTTCCCGCTTTTCCTTGTCATGTTTCTTGCATTTCTCTAGAAAGTCTTCGTGTCCTTTTATAGTGAATTCGTACATCTTTCTGTGATTCAGCAAGATTTTCAGTTTTTTGTTGAACTGTTGTGCGTCTTCGTTATATTTTATGGCTTTCTGAAGTTGCTTCACGGACTCATTGATCTTGGAAACATCTGCAGGATCACTACATGAAATTCTTGTTGCTTTTCAGAAGCCGTCTCTTTTCCTTGCGTAATTCAGCAATGTCTTGTTTGTGTTTGATGATTGCTGGGATCTCTTTGCTTTTGCGTCGAACTTCGGAAATGTCTCCCTTGATCTGCTCTAATTTATCAGCAACGTATCTTATCTCATAGAGTGGGTCATATTTGTTCTGCCAGGAATTCATGACTGTAAATGGTTTGCATCTGACGTTTTGAACCTGATCTTATATACGATCTTGGTCTATTGTTTATAAAATATCACCGATGATTGGTATACCATTGAATGGTGAATTGGCACCTAAAAGTAATCCTTTGCCTTTTTGTTGTTTTCTTCGACGAACAGCTGTGTGCCGATGTCTTTTATCTTTCGTCTTTTGTTGATCTCTTTTCTGAACAGTGGATGAACGGGCCGATCTGATAGTTCTCATTATATCCTTCCATGGAGCGTTAGCATCGATTGTTATCCGCATGATAATTGTCTTTTAGTTTTTTTTTAAGATCATTCTCTTATTTATAATTTTTTTCAGGTTGAGAAAACTTGTAATGTACAGAAAAAAAGTTTATACTTGCCCGTGATATATGAGACAAAAAACAATGACCTGCCCAAAGCTTGTTCAAGGCTTGCTCAGGCTTGCCTGGTGGTTTTCTCAAGTTAAGAATCATTGTACTAATTTTTTGTAGCTGCTGATTGGACGGTAGTGTAATAGCAAATGAAATATAAAGCAAGTAGATTTTCTTTCATTACATTTATCACTCTGTACCACTTGATGACTAAGACAGGAAAAACAAATGTTTCCCGCCAATATGGTAGAAGAGTTACCTCTAAGCTCTTTGGATATCTCTAAAGTGGAAGGAAAAACTCTGGATTTACCGCGAGTTGCTGATTTGTTTAGTCGTGAAGTTTGGAAAGAAGCTAAAGAGAAGAAAACAAGAAAGTTCCAAAACGCAAGGTGAAGGAAAGCTAATCTATCGCACGACCTAAGAAGATAAAAGAATAAGCAGAATGTGATTGAAACAGGCAAACAATTACTCCGTCAGCTTGAGTCAGTGGAAACATCACAGCCGCCACTGGAAACACCGACACTACTACAGCATGTAGAAGCTGAATATGTTGAGCAAGAACTATTTCATCCACCACCCAAGGCAGATAAGTTAATGCAGGCAAAAATGGAAGGATTCAATGACTCTGATATTACAG
The DNA here is from genome assembly GCA_964036295.1 of Plumapathes pennacea. Lineage (NCBI taxonomy): Eukaryota > Metazoa > Cnidaria > Anthozoa > Antipatharia > Myriopathidae > Plumapathes > Plumapathes pennacea. The sequence continues at coordinate 22,075,321 of OZ038463.1, read as the reverse complement.
AGTTCCTAAAGGAAACATCTGTAGTCATTCGCGCCGAGCAATCACTTCTATGGGCTCAGCTAGCCATCATACAAGAATTTATTCAACATGCAGTGGTTAAGTGGAGTATTGAATGCTGTGAGCCTTGTAAAGTGGGAGGTGAGGGCGTCCACAGTACCTGCGAACAGCCTTTTTACACTGTATGGTGTAATGATCCAGCACCAATCATTCGTCAGATGCGTATGTGGGACGTGATGGGTTGATGGTATCAGTTTGTGCGCCGTCACATGAACTGTTTACCCGAGAGGTACATCGCATCTACGGAGTATGCTGTCCATCTACATTACTGTATGCTCTACATAATAAACTCACAATGCAACCACCATGTTTTGAATGTGATGAGTGGAAAAGAGTGGATGGTTTTATTAAGGAGAATGTTGGAAACTATAAAGTGTGTCACTTCTTTATCGACATAGCGGCTCGAGAGTTTCTTCGTAACCAAATGGGACAGAATGAGTGACAAAAAAATGAACTTGTACTTTTTATTTGTTTCTTTACTTCCCTAAGGTACATGTAAATGTTACCTTTTTTTACATCGATTAAAAGACACGTAACAAAATGGTGTTTCTGAATCTGTATGGCTTTGTTTGTTCCTCAACCGTTTCCATACTGATTCTCGTCAAACAGATCATCTCTTTCTCTCACTTCATTGTCTTTTTTCTCATCTTGCGCTTTAACTCTTCCTCTTGTATTTGGTGGGGATACTTTAGCTACTTTGTGACTGGATGCCTTCTTGGTAATTGATGGCAGTGGCATTTTAGATAATGAGTTAACAGTAGTAGTATGTGTTGGCTTGGGTGAAAACAATGGAGGTGTCGGAAGTTTCCAATGTGAACCTGTCTTGGGCATGTGAATTCACTTCACGGATAGGAGTTTACTTAGTCAACGGTGTTGAAAGCAATGGAGGTGATGGAAGGTATTGACGTGTCTCTGTGTTAGATGACTCTGGTTTCAGCAAAGTGTTGAGGTCGTCCATTGTGACGTTTTCATACTCTTTACTTTTTTTGTTTTTCTTTGCCTTGAGTCGGACAGGAGCTGGTGTGTTTAGTTGTCGACGATTATGATGGTTAAATTGATTAAGTTCTTTCAGGAAATTGCTTGGTTTTTCCAAAATCCCTTCATCCGATGTTAAGATCTGATTGAGTCGGGCTCCTGATTCTGCAGGTGAATAGCGGCGGTTGCTTGGAGGTGTGGACATATAATTAACCCAGTCCTGAGACACAAATCGACTTGGTACGATCACCATTGAGTTCTCATCATCATCCATTTTTTCCTGTTTTGATTCTGGGTGTGTGCACTATCGACCTTGTTTTAGAAGATCCAAGGCAATAGGGATTGCAATTCGAGCCAAAGCTGCCAATGCGAATCCTCCTGTTTGCTTGTTTCCGGTCAAGAGAGATTTCAGACATTGTGGTTTGATCCAGTAGTTACAAGCAGTCTCGAGGCTTTTTCCCAACTGCACTCGATTGACGCCTTTTATGACTTTGGGTGGGATATTAATATTCCCCATTTTGACGTTTTGTAGTACTTCCTGCAAGGCCTGAAGTTGACTCACCCCTGTTTTATCGATTGTGCGATGACTTGGATTTTCAGCAAACTTACGAAGAAATGCAGAATGGCGTCTCATGAGTGGTGTTGGTCCTCTACGCACAGACATTTTCCGTGTATTTTTCTTGGCAAGAGACATGATGAAGACTGGTCTTTGCTGAAGTTGCTTTCTTTTATATAGCTTTCTTTATTCTACCAAGTTTTGCTTGGGATAAAGACTTGGGTGAGACCGCACGTCCTTGTCGGAATGATGTTAAGTCGTATGCGATGCTTGTCATTTGTAGCCATATCAAAGTCTATCATCAGATTACTGTATGGTTTGTTGACCGTTTTACGTCTTAGCCAGCGCATGATTTGGTTAACCTGACCTTTGCTGTAACTTGATTGCAAGAAACGTTCAATAACACGAATGTTTCAGAGCTCGATGATGAAAATGGCTACAGACACGTTTTGTGAAATGTCTACTGAATGTCTCCCTTGGTGATAGAGGTTTTGAGTCAGCATGAATGCCGTAATGTTCTTGTGATGCGACCACTTGGTAAAAATGTCCAATACGTTGCTATCCTTGACTCCTTCTTTCATTAGATCATCTAAGACGATTATATGTGTTTCATTCTCTGGAGCTGCTTCAGGAAAGTCTTCGTCAATGGACTCGGGCAAACCCTCCCAAAGTTCGACGACTCCTAACTGGAGGAGCTTATTGTATCCAGGTTGATAAGCTCCATAATACCAGACAACCCGTGTGACCAGGTGATGAAAAAAATATTTCCGCCGTTGTAATATGTCCGTCAGAAGTGTTGTTTTACCACAATTGGTTGGACCGCAGACAAGAATACAAGCAGGATGTTTAAACTTGATGTTTATTGATTGCGGTGCTAATGCCATCATTACAGAGTGAGATGAAAACTGATCAATGGTTACATGCTTTTTATAACTTTTCTCGTTACTCTATCCTAGTTTTGATGCGCATTGTGCGAGACGCTTACATTGAGTCCTTGCACAACACCCCTGCCCTGACAGAGGTGTATTAGGAATACTATCAACAATGTCTAGACAATGCGAGACCACATCGGCCACGTACTGATCGTTATTGTTCGGTTTCCCGGGCATGATATCCATATGGCTAGTATCATGTGCCCAGCAATCCTCGATAAGCAGCTGCGTAAATACAATAGTGTCCACAGACATTGGTTGTCCAACCTTGATATTGATTGGTATTTTGCTCAACATGATGGAAATGTTTGACAAAGTTACTGATCCAGGGATTATTGTAAAATGTCAACAGATCCATTCCGTAGCTGTCAAACATATTTAATGTAGTGGGTTCATTGCTTCCTAACAATATCCAATGCTCTCCTGCTTGCGTTGATGGCTGTGTATTAGTTACACATATCCATGGCTGATGCAAATGTGTGTATCCATCAAACGGCGTTGGCAGCAGGTCACAAGCAAAGGTACCTCGGAAAAGGTGTTCAGTCAAAGGATGGTGATTCAGGACTGAATCTATTTGACTGGTCCACAAAGGTGCAACATTCACCATGCTCTCTACTGGTGTATTTTTCTCAAAACGTATCCTTCATCTCTTTTATACTGTTTCCTCGAAGGTGATGCTACCTGTCATATCCAGCTCCATGACAGCACTGTAGTCTAGCAAAAACAATGCTTAAGTGTTGGGAGCAGGTGCATCATCAAAAGTGAGTACGAAGCATTGAGAACTGTTGGGCAAATCATACAAAACTGTATCGGTATAGTCATCATTGGGTGTAAACTCAAAGATTTGTATGAAGCGATCTTCTTTCCACTGATTATAGGTGATTTCACACCTGACACCAGACATTTCTTGCATTCGTATGAAACGGCAGTAACCTTAATACAAGTCACTGGTGTTGTCCAACTTCAGGTCGTCCCACCCACCATCTCCATCTGTCTCGATCTTAACCAAATTTCGTTGTTTGAATTGAAAAGGAATTCTCTTTGGTATTGGCCCATTTGCCACCACCTCTGATAGGTTATGTTTTTACTCCATTGGTGAGTGTGAATTCCCTGGGGGGATATGGTGTCTGGGTCATTGCACTTGAGACATGAGTGCCAGTAACATCCGAGGAAGGTCATCACTGTGCGTGTCTGCTTATCATAGCCATCTACGTGACCAACATTTGCATCTTGTGGAAAATATTCACCTTGATTCATGGCATGTTGAATTCGGCCATCATACTCTGGACGCTTGTTCAAAAGACTCAGCCACTGCATCGCTTTCCAAGAGTAGCGTACCTTTGGACGGTAGCCGTTAACTGGGATGTATGGCATAGTATCCTTTGGCATGTGTTGTGCATGGTAGACTGAATTGCAGATTGAGGCCAGGGTGACACTATGCTTGATAGGGTTTATGCCATTCATCGCCTGAAATTGTTGACAGAAGATGATCACTTCGAGACGTAGAATGGACACATCTACCAAACAGTACTTGATCAGTTCTGTTTTCAGATGAAATTCATGGCCTCTCGCCACTTGCTGGTCATACCATACGTTGAAAGCCTTGCACTTTTCTGTGCTCATTGAGTCGGGATCATAGGTGTCATGAGGAGGCATTGGACCATGGTAATCGGCTTCCATGTTTGCCTTGGTGTGAAATAAATGACAGAAGTAGCCTTTGGCGCACAGGTCATCTTCTCCTTCTAATCGTATATCAAACATCTTTGGAAACTCGGCCAATGGCATTTGCAGAAAATTCAAACTATCTACAAACCGAATGTTCTCCTCCGGAAGAGTGAGTGCCATTATCTTACCACCTGCCATGATAACGTCTGGTCTGAAGTGGTGTTGTAATAGTGTTGACAATATGAACTGTCTGTCAAAACCCGAGATATGAAAGAAAGTAAAAAAGCACTTACAGAGATGTCAATGCAGTAACGGGAGGGTGTGGTGAAGGGGGTGTATAAATAATGAAGTTAGTAAAATGATAAGCAATAATAGTAATACTACTAATAATAATGATGAAATAAGAATAATAAATAGTGATAATGAAATGGAGAGATTCGGAGTTACATAGATTATAGAAGTAATAAAAAAATCATCTTCATTTATTTTTACCTCTGAAATTATGTGTGATGACAGTCAAGTCGTGATGATTCTCCAGGAAATAATCGAGAAACTCAGCTACGCATGACTCGCCTTCAAACACTCTTTCTTCTTCCCCCATCATGGTCTGACTCACAAGCAGCGTAGGGACATGACGACCAGTCTCCTGCTGTGTCTCAATATTGAAAAAGACCATATTTATTCTATTATCCACTTCTCCAGGTACACATGAGTTTGGGGTGGGGTGTAGGTCATCTTTCTGGTTCCAAGGTGGACACCTTCTAGTCTCATCTTCCTCCTCGTCAGCTCCTCCATTCTCCATCACATTTCGATTGGTCTCATTGTCATCATTTCTCTTCTTTGGAATAACTGGAAGCTTCTTGATCGGAACATAGCACCGGGTGGTTTATGTTCTGTGCAAATCTTACACCATCTGTAAAAGCACATGTGGTTCTCTTACATCATGCGTGTACTCCGCTCGGCAAACCGTACACAGGCATCATTGACAGGTACACTTTCCTGTCTCCAAAGACAGATGACGGTCATAACGTGCCTGGCCGTAAAAGCTTCTACGGCAGTCACGACAGGTCACGTCGGGTTTAGGTAATTGTTGACGCCCATTACATACATCACTAAAGCATTGTGTGCAATGCTTCCCACAATGATGAGTATGTTTGTGATTGTGAGGCTTATTACAGGGCTCACAGAAGAATCGTCGACCGAAATAGACATTCAGACGAGGAATGAAGAGATAGTGTCCCAACACCAGAACCAGAGGTGAAACCTTGACCTGGCTCAAAGTGGGCCTTGTAGAAACAACACTTTCTATCATAGGTAAACACCCTGATACAGTAGCCTAGTGGGTCAACATGCTTCTGGAACTGTCTCAGTTCTTCAACTCCACATGGATTGTTTGGATTTACTTGACTTTTTCTGCATAGCTCTCTTGCAGCTCGTCCACTTCATACTTCGTGTGAACTTATGCGACTCTTCATAGCCTTGTTGGTGGTAGGTCATTCCGAATACCAGACAGCGAGCCAGACACATGTGGTCCTCTGTGTCATCACTGGGAGGAGGGGCAACTAAATTTTGATCACGAGTCAGATTCTTCCATATCTTTAATTTGTGTCGAATTAGTTTTCAACAGCCACTCCCACTCAGTTGTTGCATGGCAACGACATTAACATCCAGATCTTCACTTAGACTGATATCTTTATGTGATTGCAACACCTTGTCAAAAGTTGCATGAATAACTTCATCAGTCAGCTCCTGAACCGGTCTCCAATGAATACGGATTGGATGGTTTAAACTTTCTGCCTGAAATACAATAGCCATGTAGTGTGCATCTGTCAAGTTCATGTCTTCGATAACATGATTAACCATACCTCGTATTTCCTGGTTTAAACTGTGCATGATATCCCCCATCGAACCTCCATGTTTAGCCGAAAAGGCCTCAACCTGCTGCTGTGATGGTCGAAAGCGATAGTCATTCACTGTGCCAAATTTTGCGATGTTTCGCTGACTACCATGTACTATGTCCCAAAGACCTGTACGCTCTTGCAAAATTTCTCCCATGTGATCCTGGTTTTCATCGATGAGCATTCTGTCATCTGAATCTGAATCTTCAGATTTTACATCCATCGGCATCTCAGGACCACCACCCATTTGCTGATCACTATTTCAATTCTCCCATCCACTACCACTTTCTTCACCCCACATGTCGTCATCTTCAATTAATATTTCGTCCCAATCCATATCCTCACTTTCATCCGAGAACATTTCCTGATCCATATTGCTGTCTGTCTGCTGAAAAAAACACAAATGACTTAGGCTCTATCTTCATGTTTACTTTAATACAACCTCTCAACAATACATATGTCAAAAAACAGGATAGACAGAAAAGACACCAATCACATAACAACACGTCATGATGAGGTGTGTTCACTTTTTTCTTTCCAAAGAGAGGTCTATGATGTAATATTTCATTAATATTTTTGTGGGAAAACAATTTTGTAATGCAACACTGTATAAGGAAGACGGGAAAACATCTTTTAATAAAATAGAAGAAGGAAAACTCAAGGTTAGTATTGAATCGTGAATAACAATTGAGTCGAGAATAGGTTTTTTAGAGGGGAGGTGTTGGGTGTATGGGTGAGGGTAAGGAAACAAAAAACAGACTAAAAGATTTGTCATTTTTTCATTTTTTATTTTAAAACGTAAACAAATCACGATAATCCATATTTATGATGGATGTCATTTCGACATGTGCACAACATCGACCCGTGATAGCACGGTGACCATGAAGTATTTAGTTCAAAAAATTCATCTTCATAATCTTCCTCCTCTGCGCTGTCGTCATCAGTATAGTAATCAACATATGTCTATAATGTAGAAATTAAAATAACGACAACACAAAAATTTAACAAAAGAAAACAAATACATCGCCATCATCGCCTCTATAGAGCTTGAAAACTGTATCCTATTGATAAAAAAGGACAATGATTCTCTTGATCAAGGAATAAAACAATCACATACACTATCACCCCCCCAAAGTGTCTTCTAACAATAATCGGACGTATGACACACATCTTTTGCCTGTACTTTCTTCTTTGGAAATCGTTCGCCCCTCCCACCCATGTCCTCTTTACACACTTTTTTTCACCCCCACACATAGAAGAAAAAAACGAGAAAATAACAAATCTATTATTCTTCAGTATCATAATAGTAACCACAGTCAATAACTCTATGTTGACATTGTCAGCTATAACACTTTGGATTAAAACACCACTCGCTGTCGCTTCCATTGTGCTCATCGTCTTCATTCCTTCTCTCAACCTCTTCTCGATTTTTGCAGACACAAATTAAAACCCTATATCAGATTTTTTTTCTTAGCCTATAGAGTAAAATATTTCGTGTGGAAAAAAAACTCAGTCTCACTGTGACGTTGACTATCTTTTCCTCTTTGTTTTCCTCTTCTCCTTCTTCCTCTTCTGCCTCATCGTCGAGGTAAACTGTACTCCCTACAACATCAGAGACCTCACTCTGCAAGACAATATTAAATATTTCTTTAGTTTTCAAATAGTTTTCATAAAACACTAGTCATGTACAAGAAATTGGCGCGAAAAGTCCTGTAACAGTAAAATCCCCTGTTTCAGTTTTAGCTTTTTTTCTTTGATAAAAACAGATACAATCTGATTTATAAAACACATAAAGTCTGATATCTCATTTACCTCTTCTTCTTCGTCGTCAGAAATGACAACAACCAACGGCTCTGGTGACTTTAGTTCGTCACCATTCTTCATGAAATCCTGTAAGAAAAGGAAACCAATTTTTTTGATCAGAAGAAAAAACGAAATAATTATGAAATAAGTAAAAAAGCAAAACGAGCAAAAAATACTTACAACATATGCTTGTGCCATTTTTCTTTTTTTTCTCTTTTTTTTCTCTTGTCTACTTGACTCAGCAACAACGAGATAAAACAAAACGACCCCTATTCATGCGCTTTTATATCGGAGTAACACTGACCAGTAAACGTGACTGTTTTTACAGCTTTCAAGTACTATTTCGATTTTTTTGTGGATTCTCAAGGGAAGTTAAGTAATACCTTTTCATCTTGTACAATAATTTCACAACATATCATCAAAATGGCTTACCATGTGGATATGTGAGAAGATACTCGAAACACAGAGACTTTCGCATTCCATGTCAACGATTCATATCTCTATTATACGTTAATGTTGTGTGAATGTATCTGTGATGTCTAAACACGTATTTTACAAGAAAACACGGTCTTTTCTGCACTCGTTAAAAATGATCAATCATAATCCCTGTTTTTGTTCTCGGACTTGTACGTCTCTGGGGTCAGCAACGTACGACCTGATTTTAATAATTTCACAACATATCATCGAGCATGACTTACCACATGGACATATGATTATACAGTTGCTAACGCAGACACTCCCACATTCCATGTCAAAGATTCATATCTTGTAATATGCCAATGTTGTGTGAATGTGTCTGACATGTGTAAACATGTGTAAACATGTGTAAACATCGATTGTTAGATAAACATATCCTTTTCTTTTGTTCCGGGGAACAACCAGCTTGTCATTTGAAATTATGAGGAATGCCAGGAATGCTCTCATCTATTTGGGAGAAACAGCCTTCCAATTTCTCACTTCTTTTACCTCAGCATTCTTGTCGGTGAATCTAACTATTTGTTCAATCATCATCATAGTTCATCATCGAAATATAGTGAAAAAAAAAATCAATAGCTCTTCCAGAATCGGGAAGGTCTATAGTTGGCCCAGGTTGAAGCTGAAATTCGGTCACATTTTTACCGAACCATTCCTCTTTCCACTCCATGTCTCTGGGTAGCTCAAGCAGAAAACCAAGAAAATCCTCTTTGCTGTCACTGTCGAATAGTTCGGCAATAAAGGCATCCCCAACTTCTGAAAGGTCCACAGAGCTTGCTGATACTTTGGAATCACTGCGTGACTCTTCACTGTAATCTGATAAGGCAGCCATGTAGAATCTTGCAAAGGAGAGCTAAACAACGGTACTAATTTTCGGCTTATATTCGTTTGCACAGAGACCATACGACACTCCAAGACTGAACTGATTTATTACAAGTTTTACATGGCTTAAATAAGGGACACTACGTGATGTTAAACACGAGAAATTGTTGCACATTTCCTCCCAGAACAAACGCAGGCATTGTAAAATGCTTTCGTAGTTCGACATAATAGATTAGCGCTTCACTTACGTCGGAAGGGAGTCTCTCACTGCTGGAGATAAAGCAAAAACACAAACCTTATGCTTATGAGGTGTTTGGACCTAATGTTTAAGGCCGCAGCTGTTCAGTGCAGTACAGCGTCACTTGCCAGACTTTTAAAAATGGAGATGTCTCGAATTTCAGATGCGAAATCTTTTGAGTCAGAAATCTCGCAAAAGTTGAGTGGAACCACATGGTTTTCTCGTCTTGTAAACAACACGCAATACCTACTAGGCCTATTGATACACTTCCATCCCCCCTATGGGTAGCAATTGCCTCGGAATCATGCGCAAGGCATGTGTGTGTCAGTTTGTCTGGTTTTCCGGCCATCGGTGTTTAAGCCTTGTTTCCACTTGGCTGGTTTTCCGGCCATCGGTGGTGAAAGGGTTAAACTAAAATACAGTACGTAAATGACCAAAATAGTGTATGTAATAAGAATGTCAATGGGGAATTTAAAAGGTAACCAAATGCTCTGTGAACCAACTCGTGAATGAGAAACGCTATACAGATCTATCTGTAGATCTACTGTATGTGGGTTCATAAACTACCCATCATCAAACACTGGTGGATTGGGGTAGTGGTAAGATTTCAAGGTCATGACGTCATGGTTTGATTTCTGGTGAAAGCAAGGTTCTGCTTTTTATTTTTCCTTTGATTTTCTGTTCAATTTGCGTATAGCATTGGGAAATAAAAGCATTGAAGCCATACTAGTACAAGTACTTTGATTTTAAGACTACTGTTAGTCTTGACTCTGGCGCAGTTTCAAATATGATTGGCTGGAGCCAACCTGTGGGGTAAACACTGTCTTGGTCTGTTACCATGTAGACTAGGTTTCTGTTTGTGAGGGCCTCAAAATGGCTGAAAGTTGTTTTGTGGCAAGTAATGCTGTATTTTCCTTTTGGATGATGCCATAAAATGTTGATGTGGTTTTTGTTTAGAATGGTTGCATTTCTTTGTGGTGCTCACATACAAGGGAGACAGTGACCTTTCCAATAATACTGTAAGTGATATTTCTTATCCATCCTGGCTTTTGACCATGTGCACTGGATTACTTTCGTAATCTGACCAGACTTCATTTTCTTTCAATTGCATGAAACAAATACATCTGCTGCATTCTCCAATTCTTTGGCTTGTGAATGAACTTTGATTCACATATGTCTTTAATTTGTTTGTCCACTGGATTGCCATTTTAAAATGATTTCCAACCCTTCATTTTCAGGAATGGTTTGAACGTTTTCTAAAACTCTCTTGGTTTCCTTAACACTGAAAAACAGTAGTAACAGCTACGGCAGAAAGAATTGATATTGCCACCACCAAAACTCCCCGTCTATCTACATTTATTCCATCTGCATCTTTTTTGTTTTGTTTTCATTACTCATGTGACCAAAGAACGCATGCTCGTAGAGTTTGCAGAGGCTCCTCTGCAAGCAGCGTTGTTTTTCTCTTTGAAGTCTGTGCTTGACATTATTGACCACCATTAAAATTTAGTGTTTAATGTTTAATGTGTAACATTAAAATTTATTGTTTAATGGTCATTGGGCAGGTAGGTGGTCTGAAAACTGCTTTACAGTGGTTGAAAGTTTTGATGGGATGTGCTGCAATGTTAGTAACAGCTAGCAGGGTAGCCAGAGGCGCAAATTGTCTGGCAGCTCAATGTTGTGGACTGTATTTTTCCGTGGTCAAAGGTGGAGATTTTGCCTTTCTTCGGCTTACTTAGGGTGCTGAAACAGTAAATTTGACCAGTTTGGAGGGTCTCCACATGACCTCCCCAGAGGGTGATCGGAAAGGAACCAGTTTCATTTGTTACTACACATGGTTCGAGGTTAAGAATGCACTGATTCTGCTTGTTCCCTGTGTGTTGGAAGGCCTCCGGGTTGTCCATTGTTATGCAGCCTACCACTGACTCTAGTTTACCAGGCTACACATTTTTCAGTTCTTTGAATGATACGTTTTGCTGGTTTGTTTGCAGAAAGGGCTGATAGTTGAAAGAAACATTGCTTGGTGTTTCCAAATTTTTCCTCTTTATCCAACTGCTTTCAGTAACCTTTTTTTTAATGGGGCATTGCGTTTGGTTAACAAGTGGAGTGTATGTTTTTGTTGAAATAGACAGCATAAAGAGCTTCTGTTTCTCTGGTTTGTAGATGAAGTAGGCCTGTTGAGCACAAATATTGACAGTTTAGTAGTTGGATTCTGAACTTATGCACTACACGGGGGTGGGATTAACCCTTTCACCCCAGAATTCCCATTAGTGAAATGTGACCCCACCACCTGAATTAATTGGACCTAAATTACACAAGTCTGAATCATCATGAAACTTCTTTATTCTGAAAAAAAAAAAAAAACAGCTGCATTTCAGCCTTTACAGTAGAAAAAAACATTGTTCCTTATGAAGCAAGGATCCCTTTCAGCACATTTTCAATGTAAGACACAATTTGAACACGCTAATTCAAACTTGAAAATTTAGAAAATTCAAATTTCGTGCCATTGTGTGTTCATTGATGCCACTCGTGGAAACAATCACCGCAACACAAATGGACATCACATCTTCTGCATCCATTCTGCAATTCTCGAGGATGAGAAACTGGCCTGTTTCCAGCTCACAGGCGTTTGTTCTTTCGCTGGCAGTTTTTGTAAGCTTTTGCAAGCCCGTTCTCCGTCGTCTTTTTGAGGCAGTGCTCGACCTCTGCTAAAACCGGCTGCACGCGTGGCCTGCCGAGTCGCTGCCAAGAAGTGTAGTTGCTGATCAGGCCTTTGGCAAGCTGAAGTCTGAACTCCAGGTTTGTCAAAGGACATGGTAGACATTGGCACTGAAGCTGCCAGGCATTGATCATGGCGATGCCGAGGAAGAAATAGAAAATGTACTTCCACCACTTGACATGCCTTCTGGTGGACATGGTGTAGTACCATCAATGTTGGTCGCTGAGATCCACGCCGCCCATGAAACAGCAGTAAAGGCCGATACTCGGAGGTCTGTTGATTTGGACATCAACCAAATTCCCATCAACTTTTTGTCTGCGATTTACAAGCTCTTCTCCTCTTGCCTCGCACATTGTTGACAACACTGTCGCAGGTTCTTCGTTGTTTGGCTGATATCTTGGACCAAATGGTGGTCGAAATTTGGGAACATTGATGGGAGAAACTCTCTGTGACCATCTGATTTGGTCATCTTCATCTTCTTCACTACTTGAATTTTCTTGGCCGCTGCCATCGCGTGAATTTTCGTTTTCACTGTCAACTTCACCCGCGGCGTCTTGGCATCTTGCTGGGATTTCATCTGCACGAAAACCAAAGAATTCTTCATCGTCAGAGTCCCCAAACAATTTGTTAACCCAATCCATGATAACACGCTTTTGAAATGGCATTGAAGTTTTCAGAAAGGATAGTTTCAATCGAAGTTTCGAAGCACTCGCTGAAGTCAAAATCGAAAACTGTCACAAAGAACTTTGCATGAAATTTCACGCTCTGTCGATGTAACCACATGACAGTGCCATATATGGAAAACAAACTGGTGTATCAACTAGGTGTTGATGAGGGTAATGGAATGCCGTAAAAGAGACAATAGCTGACATTTCAAGCGCTAGCCCTTCGTCATTTGCTCTTGTTTAACCAATCAGTTCACTTGTAAGTTGATCATCCTAAACTTTTTTGGCTTTTCTTCAACCACTGATAGACTTCTACCTCTGTCAGTTGAGAAACTGCAAAGGGGCCAACACTCACAATGTTAACAGGGCCATAAAACACACATGAACTGTGCACTGTATCCTTGTCGTCATGCCTTGGCCAGAGTGCAGATATTTGAAGTCAATGAGACTGCCGTCAGGATTTCCAAGAGCTCGCCCAAAGTAGTAGCTCTTCTGGTACTCCACAGCATAGTAGTGACCCTCCTGGATCAGAGGCTGGGCAAAGCTGTGGAGTTCTTTCTTATGCAACTCCAAGATCATCTGTTGTCTGAAGTCAAAGATGCTGTCACTTCTGGGAATTGCAGACTGAACCATGCATCTGGCAAACAAGCGCAGGAAAACACCACAGTCAAAGCTGTTTTGTTGTGGCACATATTGGGGCATGTTTGCATGAAAGGACCATTCCCGAGTCAAGGCTGCTGTCCACTTCATGCAATAAACTCCACATCTTGTCTATAGCATTTTCTGCAGATGGCTTTGTGTATACTCCTGACATGCTATCCATTTTCGATCTGGTTCCTTCACAGTGGTGTTGGTGTGCAGGTAGTCGAGTAGATTTACCATTTTCACATGGGCTTGCGTGACGTATGGCACTTTCTCTTGAAAATAACTCAGATCATGAGAGTGGGTGCCTTTACTTTGAGAAAGGCAAGTTCAACATGAACTTTCCTCATGAAGCCAGTGTCGTTGTACATCTCTTGTAAACGGAGGAGGGAATTGTTGACAGCATTACCAGATTGGTTTACTTCTTCGTTGATGAAATCAGCATACAGGAAGTAGTATTTAGCATGGTTCAGGATGGAGTCGAACCAGGCACACCAACTCTTGGTTGTTGGGTTGGGTGGCATAGTGGCAGTTTCTCAAAGAGGAAGAGCTTTCCGTAAAAAAATTCAAACATTTGCTTTTTCTTCCACTGGGAACAAAAATGAGATTCCGAAAACACTTCACAAACTCAGTGACCTCTTTGAAGCCTTTCTTGAAATCAGAAGCCACCAGATGAACAATGTTACTGTGGAAGGTGATGTGGATGCAGGAGGGAAATAAACAGGATATTGCATCATTGAATGCCTTCTTCATGTATGACGCATTGTCTGAATTGAATATGAAGACATCATAGCTGATGGCATAATCGTGAACAGTCTTTACCACTGCTTGGGATACAGTTCTGTTACTCAACATGCTGAAAAACTGGCACATGCGATCAATTCTACTTTTTACAAAATGAGAACATTCACATACCATGGAATAGTGTTGAGAAAAATGTTGATTTCTCTGTAAAATATACTGTAAATAACAGGTTCTTCATTATTCAAAGACTTTAAATTGTTAATCTGAGCGGAATAAGCAAACCTCTTAACAATATTTTGAAAAATCGAACTTGTTTACCATGAGGGAAAATATATATGGCAGAGGTACTCATCAGTTGATGATTGAGTTCTGACTCTTCTCCACTATTCATTCCTTCTACATCATTGCCGCCTCACTTTCTCTGTCAAAACCTCATTGCTATATCAAACCTTTCCCATTTCATGCCATCATGAAATATAAGCTTCTGGTCAAATTTGCAAAAAGCGCAAAACTAATTAAAGACTGCTCCCATTGTCCTAAAATCTAGCTTGTGATTGGTTTGTTCTATAGTCACGCAACAGCAATTTTCACAGTTTTCAGGTGAATTGCCTTTTTTTACAATTATATGACACCAGGGGTCATATATGGCCGACAAAGAGGGGGCTGCTTTGTATGAGTTTAAACTTTCTTGAACAACAATAACAACAACAACAACAACAACATCTGTAATAACTGAAATATGCTGTTGAGTGGTAGTTCTCTTTTAAGAAGATACTGTCTGGGTCTATACTAATACAATATCAGCTGTGGGAACTTCTTTAGAGGTTTCCAAAATAATTTTAGAGCCTGGTGAACCATCGTTTGCCCAATCAAGGGGTTGTCAGGGCATTCTTGAAGAGTAAACATTTTACCCTATGTGACTGGATCACCAGGGTAAGCCACTTTCACAACTTTGTGTTTTGGGGCCTCAAGCACCCAACCATTGTTTCTTGTTCCAGTGTCAACAGCATGCATATAATTGTAATGTAAAAACTTGTGTTCTAACAAGTGGTGCAAATCGGACGTCAGATTGTCGAGTGTTTGAAGGAGAGGTGCTGCAGGTCCTTCAATTTAAAAAAGGAATAAGCCTTGGCTAACACGCTCTTTACAAGCTTGACAATGAAGGTTGAGACAAAGTCGTCAAATTTTAGTTTGCTATGGTCTTGAAATTTTGGCAAAGAGGATACATTAAAAGGTGCGTCAAAAACGCCTTTTTCCACACCATTTGCACCTCGTGGCCAAGCAGTTTTGGTCATTTTTAGTGCTCTTTAGAATTTTTAGTTTGATGTCATGTGCCACTATCATTGCGTGGTGGGGGTGGCAAGCGGCTCCCTATTCACAATTATTGCATATTTAAATGCATTTCTCACTCAGCATCCTAATTTGTCTCCAAATCGTCATCCGAAACCTTATTTTTGTGGGAAACATTTGGTGCCTTGCAATCATAAAAGGAGAACTCTTTCTCCTTATAACTGCTGGCTTTCTCCCTGTGTTTGCATTGTGGTCCACAGCAGTAAGCTGTGTTTTTTCAATCAATCCTTTGTATGAGAAGTGCTTGCGCTTGGGGCAGTACTTCAGCACCATGAAGTGGTATACTTTAAGCTGTGTGGCAAAATTCTCTCAGCTTCGCCCTATCTTTTAAATGGTTGCTTTTGACTTGTGGATCGTTGTTCCAGCCAAACTTATTCTGCTGCTGCTGCAGGTGTGGTTTGTGTTCGTGTGTATTTGTGAAAAAGGTCCCCCTTTTACCAGGGATGGTTATTAGCAGCGTGGTGGACCACAGATTTCCACTTTACTTGCATTAGGTAGACATTGCGCTGGCATGTTTCTGAGCACCACCTAAGAAGTTCCAGTTGCCATAAATGCTAGTGTTTGTTCCCCCCAGGTCTTTCTGATGTGGGGGAGATGGAGCTTATCACAATGGCGAGTGTTGTAGCTATGATATTTTCTGTTTCGCCTAAAACCAAAGTCATAGTTTATGTTCTTGTTTAAAGGGCAACTGCCACCTGGATGGGTGTTTTCTGCCAAAAGTTTTATCTTGGACTACTAAACATGTTTCGATTGTTAAATCCGTTTTACTTTGCAATTTAGGTGTGCATTTTTTTAACTATAAAGTCACATTCTTGTCGTTTCAGCCAAAACAAATAGATTTTTGATCATGCAATCACATATCACACATGTTTAAAACATGGCAGAGAGCAGTGATAGTGCGTCTGAGATTTTGTATTCTTAGCTCTTCGAGGATTCTACTGCTGATCAGCTATCTTCAGAGAAAGAGCTAT
Organism: Plumapathes pennacea; assembly: GCA_964036295.1. Taxonomy (NCBI): domain Eukaryota; kingdom Metazoa; phylum Cnidaria; class Anthozoa; order Antipatharia; family Myriopathidae; genus Plumapathes; species Plumapathes pennacea. Next base: position 22,058,813 of record OZ038463.1, on the reverse strand, counting down.
TTCAAGGAATTCAGCCATAGTGATTTGAAAAAGTACTGTACATGATATGTTTATGCATGTGCACTTATATTGTCATGTGTATACATTTATATTCTATATTAATATATTTAGATACTTGTTTTTTTAACCAACCTGGACTATTTGAAAGTTCACAACTCTATTGCACTCTTGCTTCATGATGGTGAAATAGGCAAACTTTGCACAATAGCAGAACCAGGCCATCCTCCTTTTCAGCAAGTCTATTTAGTAGACTGTTCTGTTCTTTTCTCTGCCCAATAATGACAGAGTAGACATAGTATCATGCATGGTGATAAAATGAGCATTCAGGAACAGGCCACCTTTAGGAAATGCAACATTCTGAACACTTTGGCAATACAGCATCATGAAAAAATAATGAAAGTAAAAAAGTATAATATTGTGTGCATATATATTTTTTGCATGCATTATGGTAGGTTAAACATGAGTGCATGTGGAAGATGCAAGTTCTGTCAATATTGTTGATACTGACCTGATAGCAAAATCGATGCAGACAACATCAGCTTACAAACAGGCATGTAGTGGCCAACATATGGCTGGTTCAATCACACTATGGAGAACTGGCAATGTTGATCATTGCATTAATGCTTCTGACCAGGTACCAACCACTTTCTCCACACAAGACTGCAGGACTGGTATCAAATAAGCTCAGGAGGCAGCTTTCAAAAACATATTTTCTTTCCTCATGGTTCAGTGTACTTTTATCTGTTTTTGAAGTCCTGCAGTTTGAAATAGTATAGTCAAGGTGCAAGTATAGCATCTGGCTGGAAGTCGTCACTGCAGGCACTTGCAGCTTGTTCTGAATGCAGTTCACCTGTTTAATGATCACGACTCTGTCGACTGCTGTCAACAACTGTCCAAAATGGTAGTATATTGATTAAAACATGAACAAAACAGAGAAGGTGCGTTTATTTCCTTCCATGACGGGAATAACACTCCACGCCTATATATAATTTGTTTTGTCTTGTCAATATGCATTTAAATAACATTCCCTAACTAGGAGAGTCAAAAGATATTTTATGTGTTCCGTCCTTATCTGGTTTGAAGTAAGTTTGGAAACAGCTTGGCTATGTTTCTTTGGTGTGCTATCCTCAGGCTCTACATGGCCAGTCGTTGTACTTGTGCTAGCTGCAGTTTCTTCATCGGCTGATTGTCATTTCTGGTTTATAACACCCTGTGCAGCAGTGAGTTGATCAGGAGTTGGAACTGGATGAATTGATGGAACAGACCCCTTCTTCAGCACAAGCTTAAATGAGAACCCGGCAAGTTTTGCACCATATCCTCCATGATCATTTGTTAAAAAAATGGTTGCTGCAAATGTGCCCAGTACTGGGAGTTTAAGTCTTTGGGTCTTGTTTTTGGTGGACGAAAGCTGTCCATTTCTGACTTGAATTTGTGCCCTTTGGAAGGTGATGAAGACTCTTGCTGTCGGCATTAGTTTTGTTGCAAAGCATTACAACACAGTGCTTTCCAGGTGGTTTTTTCTTCTTCTCTGAAGCCATGTTTACATGTAATGTGTTGAAGGCCAGTCAAAGGTCTGGCTCACAAATGTGTACAGAAAGAAGCTAAAGCCGACACTCCCAAGATTGAATTGTATAATTTCAGACAATTACACGGTTTATACAATATATACAGTAAGTTTTAGGTGTGTGGGTTTCCTGCTATGTAACTAAGTTCATGGGTGTTTTCTCCGGACAAGGGACCATCTTCCTCTGACTTGAATCTGTTTACTACATCCAGCTGTCTCACTGGATAAGAGGAGCTCATAGTTGTATGTTGTTTTCACACTCTTTTTGATCTATCTTAGTGTGGTTACGAGCATCATAAGATAAGCATTTCTGAATCATGGCTCAGAATTGACCAACTATCAATTTTTTTTCTGTCACAACACCAGTCCGCCTTACACATGTGTGATGTATCATACCACGTGACCACAAAACAGCTTGTTTTCAAAATGGCCACCAAATGAGTGCATAAAAACTCCGCTCGCGAATTTAATGGACCTTCTATTGAATTTATAGTGCAAATTAAACATATTCGTCATAAAGGGTATATTTAAAGTGCCAAAAATGACATATTTTGGAGGCAGTTGCCTAGTATGCTCTTGGCTGCTTTGTTTTGGAAACTTGCAAGTTGTCCATCAGAGTTGAATTCGCCTTGTCTCCCCATATTATGTCCCCATAGTTGAATAAAGGTACAACCAAGCTGTTGAAGGTGAGCTTGCTTGTTGTGGAAAAAGCTAGTTATACATATCAGCAAGTTAAACACAGGGGCACGCTATCTCCATCTTGCTCGTTCTAATAATTCATCCGTCAGCAAGCTTTTCTTTGCCAATTAATATGTTCAGTGTACACCAAAAATATTAGCTAGACTGCAAACAGTCCCACATCTTCCTGCCAAGAAAAAGGAAGGACCGCTTGCAATCTAATACGAGAAGCAAAGGTTTGTTTATGTAGACTTGGGAACTACTGTAGTGATGTTGAGAAAGCGTGCAATGGCACCATTTTCGAAATTTACTTATAACTCATTTGGTCATACTTGGCAGTTCTACAACATACTAAAGCCTGACATGTACTCATTTTATTGACTCGAGGATATATGTGTAACTGTGTTTTTCTTTCATGGTTTAGTGTGACATGAGACCATTCAGCTTTGAGTCCCTTTTTAGCAGCCATTCGACCACCATTTTGAGTTTACCCTTTCACCCCAGAATTCCCATTACTGAAATGTGACCCCACCGCCTGAATTAACTGGACCTAAATAACATAATTTTGAATCATCATGAAACTTTCTTTATTCTGAAAAAAAAAAACAGCTGCATTTCAGCCTTTACAGTAGAAAAAACTGTTCCTTGTGAAGCAAGGATCCCTTTCAGTGCATTTTCAATGTAATAGACAATTTGAACACGCTAATTCAAACTTGAAAATTTAGAAAATTCAAATTTTGCACCATTGTGTGTGTTCATTGATGCTACTCACGGAAAATGGACATCACATCTTCTGCATCCATTCCGCAATTCTTGAAGACGAGAAACAGGCCTGTTTCCAGCTCGCAGGTGTTTGTTCTTTTGCTGGCAGTTTTTGCAAGCATTTGCATGCCTGTTCTCCGTCATCTTTTTGAGGCAGTGGTCGACCTCTGCTACAACTGGCTACGCGTGGCCTGCCGAGTCGTAGCCGAAAAGTGTAGTTGCCGATCAGGCCTTTGGCAAGCTGAAGTCTGAGCTCCAGGTTTGTCAAAGGACGTGGTAGACATTGGCACTGAAGCTGCCAGGCGTTGATCATGGCGATGTCGAGGAAGAAATAGAAAATGTACTTCCACCACTTGACATGCCTTCTGGTGGACATGGTGTAGTAGATCGATGTTGGTTGCTGAGATCCATGCCGCCCATGAAAGGGCAGTAAAGGCCGATAATCGGAGGTCTGTTGATTTGGACATCAACCAAATTCCCATCAACTTTTCGTCAGCAATTTACAAGCTCTTCTCTTGCCTTGCACATCGTTGACAACACTGTCACAGGCTTGTTCTTCGCCTTGTTGCGCCATATCACAACAATCATTCCCACACTGAGCAAATGCTGATTCTCCTTGCTCCCTCAGCTGGACGGTTTTCAGGCAAGCAGGGAATTCTTTCCGATTCTGACGGAGTGTTCCATAGGCTAGAAAACTCATGTCGGAGCTCGCGAAAGAGGATTATGCTTGAAAACCAGTTGTCCATGAAGAGAAAAAAAATTCATGCCATGGATGGGTGCAACTAAAGTTTTTACAACATTGTTCACAAGGTTTCCTTGCGCATTTTCCATTCGTCCTGTGTAGAGAGAAAATGAGATGAAGAAGCCAGTTCTTGAATCACACAAACAAAATACTTTGATGCCATGCTTGGTCGGCTTCGTTGACATGTATTGCACAAAAGACAGCCGTCCCTTGTATTTGATCATGGCTTCGTCAATGGCAAGTTCACGATGAATGTCAAAGTTCTGATTAAAACATGCCTTAAGACATAAAGCAAAATTCTGAGTTGATACAAAATATCTATTGGGAGCTATGGATGTTTGAATACCGAGACAACAAAGCTGTATGACACGCTCGTGACCGACTAAATTGGTGCTTGTGTCTGAACTATAAAGTTTTCCATCACGATACAATTTAAAATTGGCACTGCAAAAGATGTGAAGTAACTAAACATCAAGCTGAGTCACAGATCAACTTCATTTGTGTTCCGAGTTCGACTAACTTGGCGGCTGCATACAAACTCTTGTCAAATCTCAAAAAAAGATTGCCGCTGCTTCGCCAAAATGAAGCCTGGACAATCCAAAATTGGCATCTGGACTAATTCGGGCATGCTCTTTTTAGTTCTAGAGCCAAAAGGGTACAATCTGTTATTTTGGACAGTGCTGCAGTCGCGTGACCCATGGAAACCACGTTAATAATTTTTTTTCTCTCAATTTTTATAAAATACTTTTTTAGCCCGTGTTCACCACGAAGTGGTGAATTGAGCCAGTTCTATGGCAAAAAAAATCCTTTTTACAAATTTGCTTTGATTGTTTCCCTTCAGAGTTAGAGCTACCAGGGTTCTACTGTATATCTATGGACATAACAAGTGCAAAATATAACTGCAGGAACCTGTTCTTACTAATAATATGGTATTTTAAGTGAGAGTACAGTACTGGGAGCTGTAATTGTACCTTCTCAGCAACGTTGTTGATGTTGTAGCTACTATGAAATGACAAAAATGCTTTTATAGCATAATAACACCCAACTCATGAGTGATGCAAACCTTTTTTTGTTAGACTGTCAACATTTTTTGTGTGCTTAATGATGGGAGAGAGTGAAACAGTAAACATTGCCTAACTTTTCCATTCATTGAAATACTTATGTGCACAAGTAAACAAACAAAATAAGTTTCCTATTTTCAGCTCATGTTATTTGTTCTTGATCTAAAATTCCAATTTAATACAAAAAATTTTAAGTACTCAAGTTGTCAGTTCAAGCTCTGTGACCGAGAAAACGGCAGTAGCTGTCATTCAAAGATCAAATTTGACAGCTGTTCTTTCAAAATCCAAATGAATGGACTGATCACACAAACAGCTCCAAAAAGTAAACCCACTCACAAGTAATGGAGGATCAATCAAAGTGACGACAATTATACCTGTTTCCTAAGACATACTTTGATTTCACCTGCCAAATTCTATCCAATAAAAAATTTAGCTTGTTCAGAAGTTAGCCAATCAGGAATACCCATGTGGTATGCTCACCAGTGTCTTTCATACAGCAGCTGTCAGTTCCTGACTGTTTTGACATTTTCACCCGAATCCATCCACACTCAAAAGAATCCATATAAATTACTTATTGACCTTGCACACAGTCCATACAGGAGTATAATGCTCAAGTTCTCTTTTCACATGTTATAAACCTGACCGTGGTGGCTCGGTCCATAAACATGTAAAAAGCAAACTTGAGCATTATTCTCCTTTACAGACCTTACGCTTGGTCAAAAATAAGATATATACTGGTTGAAGAGGCAATATAGGAGTTTACTCAACTTTATGGTTGGAGTTTACAGATGACTCAGTTGCTGTAGCTGATGTGGAGTGACTAAGAGTGAGGGACATTCAGCGCTGATGCTGGATTGAAGCAGACATGTTTGAATCGAGGCTCTTCAGGTTCTGATGTCCACTCACTTGCACCACACAGTTTTCTGGTACTTCTGATTCAAGAAGCCGAGAGATGCATGTCTTCCTTACGAAATGGTTGGTTACTCTTCCCTGTAGACCAGGATTGAGGGCAGTTGTTGACAGTTGTTTCCCAATTTTGTTTTCCCCAGTGGGCAATTCTTGTACCATGCAATGTCAAAAATGGCGAATCTGGTCGAATAATCTCTGCTGAACGGTGGTTTTGGGAGGATTTGCAGTACTTGACTGGGCATCGCTCATTATTTGTGGCTTCAGCAATTATGTAAAATGAATGTCGACCACTTGGTTTGTCTTGGTCTTTGCAGGTTTTGGAGCCTCTGCTTTCTACACTAGAATTTCATTCCCTGTACCCAGATCAGTTTCAAGACTAACATCCCCCACTAGAGACATCTGCTTTCATCTCTGGCTCTGAAGCCAAAGTGCAAAGTTAGTAGCCACCAAACAGTGCACTGTAAAGTGACTGGAATGTGGTCACCAAATTCACCTTCTTGGAAGAGCTTGTCTTTGGCGTTGTTTAGCTTGTGGCTTGCTACAGAACACTTTCCTTTGCCGTGTTGGACAATGGGTTGCTTTTGCTTTGAGGTTAAGACTTCTTGGGAAAGCTTGAATTCATCGCGTTGGATAAGGTTGGCTTAGGAACCCTGGCCATTTAAATAATGCTGTATGCTCCTTTGGAAGCCAGTCTGTTCCTGGTTTGTACTTGTAGCCTTTTTCTGTTGGATCTTCCTAAGAATGCGCACAGCAGGATGTCCAGTTCTTCACAAGGTATGAATTTAATCTTTCTCGACTCATTTCTTTCATTACAAAACCTCTCCTAGACGTTCAGGTCAGACTTTGTTTTGTTCTTCATATTTGTTGCTTGTTCTTCAACAAAATCGTGGAACTCTGCAACATTTTCTTTGTTTCCTGAAGAAACTTCGCCAATGTCGTTATCTTGATATATTTTGTCAGGTTAATAAAAACTTGTTGCTCTTGTGGTCAGACATTCAAAAGCAAAGCGGTTTCTATACTTGAGAATCAAAATTTGAAACAAATTTTACAGAGAAAATATTTATGCAAGGGCAAAACAGATAGTGACGTCAACATTCCCTCTACCCGGTTTGTGCAGGAAAATACAGACCATTGATGAACCAATCAGAATGCTCCATTTCCACCATGCACCGATCAGCCATATAATTACATGACCTTAATCTAGTTGCAAGTCGTACGATGTTCTACAGTGGCATAACAGTAGCTGGGACATTGAGCCCTGACCTGACTAAAATTCTACCTGTAGGTTAAGTTTTGCACTTTGTGAATTATACAGATACATGGCCAAACTTTACAGTTGTCTACTTCCTTTTCAGTGTGGGTGTTTCAACTGCTGCACAAGGAACTAGCAAAAAGTCAAAAAGCACCTTTTTTACACAGGCACAGCCAATCTCCAGAAACTTCTTAACGATTTCTCCCTCAAAAATTAAGGGAAGGTTGGTTTCAGTAGAAGCAGCGATCCTTTGGGCATGCTGATGGAAAACTGAAAGCCGAATTTTCTTATCAAGGTTATCTTGGTTTTGGAACAATTCTTTAAAGAACCACTTGGAGCCATATGCACCCGGATTTTACTGAAGTTTGCTCGACCCATGCTGAAGTACTGCCTTGTCATCAATTTCAAGCTTCTTTGAACAAAAAGATCAAATGTGAAACTTTAAAAGAAAACGCATGAATTAACCTGACCTTCATTTTGTCAACTGCCAATGCTGGTAGATTTTCAGGGATTGCAATGGGACCTTGAATGCTTCACTTTCTTCAATAATTGAACCTGTGCAGGCTGTGTTGATGTAATTTTCTTTTCGCTTTTACATTTCTAAACCAATAGGATTTCCCCTGCTTGACAATGTTGGTCATTTGTTCCCGAAAGTATAATCTTAATGCATCCAGTTGGGTCAACAATGTACCCTTTTTGCCTCTTTGAGTTTCCAGCATTGTGCGTTACTGTAACTTTCGTTCCAGTGATTTGGCAGACCTTAGCTTTGATATTCACAGTTTTTTGATTCGCTAACTCACTGATAGAGGCAATATCATCATTCTCTTTCATGTCTAGACCTTTGGTAGGCTTAAACGGTAACTTAATTGGTTTTGGACACTATGGTGTTAAGATCCACAATTACCGTAAAACTTCGAAAATGAGCCCCTCCAAATATAAGCCCCTCAAATTTGAAATGCCAAAAACCCTCCTATAATAAGCCCCTTCAAATGTAAGCCCCCTTGTGCTTATATTTGGGATTTGCCCTCAAATACGAAATAAACCAAAGCAGATTACACATATCGTTACCACTGTTGTTAAGCTTTTTTTATAGAGTTTGTTGTTGTGGGGTACCTCGGATGCCTCTGAGAAATGTCAGAAGTCTTTGTGTCATAGGGTTTTCCCTATTAATGGCATGACTGTTGCCCTACTCCAGCTCAGCATTCCCACAACTTTCTTGGTTCTGATTAATATAAGACATGTCAAAGTGGATGTACTACTATAGATCAAAGAAATAGTTCAACTTTACACATTAGATCAAAAGTCTGAAACTTGCGAGAAGGACAGAGCTGAGACTGGTGTGGCCAGCTGCTCTGGCTGGCAGAGTCATGGCGTGCATAAGTTATGACACAATAGCAATATTATACAAATCTATTACTATAATATAGAAATCACCTTTGTCAAACGTCTTATCTCCTGATCCAATCTTGGCTGCTTTGCATGCACTAAAGTACTGCGTTTCTGTTAGCCCAGAAGAAAGAAAGCCATGGATCATCCTAACAAGACACAAATTAATAATGTAATCAAAAGTGGCTAAATAAGTCAACAAACAAGAAACCATTTGAAAATATAATGAAATGATAAATAAAAAAAATAAGAAGCCTTACCTCAGATTCACATAGTATTTTTAGGAAGTTGCCTTAAGAATTGGAGAAGATAGCCAGACCAAAGAATCTCCACAGCAACAAAAAAGCTTTACAGATGTTGCATGGCCCTGTCTATGAAATTGAAAGGTATCTGCTACATATGGGTTTTCACAGAAATAGCAAGAAGTAGAAAGAGTCCCACAAAAGAAAGAGAAAAGAGAACGCATGGATCCCTCTCTGAATAGATTCTTGAGAAACAGGAGTAGAAATAGACAGATCGAGTGGATCTGCCACTTAAGGGAGTTCCTGAGCTACCAGATGGAGTAGGGAGACTCAACAAAGAGCTGAATCCTTCACGTCTTTGCATCTTCTCTTCAAAGGCAAGCAGTAGCGTCTCCATCAAAATGAGTATTGAATGTCTTTTTTGACAAATTCAAAGTGTCCTTGGCCAATTTGACTCAGTTCTTAATGGCCAAAAAACAACTCTCCTGTGATAGGTAGCTCGATGTCTATTGAATATTGCAATTGTTCTTCAGCTGATCAAGGACATTTTCTGCCTGTTGCAGGAGGATTGCTGGTCACCAAATCGATGAAAATAAAGTAAAAGTGAAGATAGTCGTTCACATAGAGGAACAACAGTTACAAGTAACGTTGAAATGTCGGTCAAACAATACTTGTAAGTGCCGTTGCTCAATAATTGTTGTGCCATCTTTTTTTATGCAATGCCTTCAGATGTCAGCGCATATTATCATACAAATACTGCTACGTAGCATATCTTGCAACTGCAGGCTCGGAAGACCAAGAGAGAACTCAGAGGGGAATAAGTATGAAGTGCAAACCAAAACAGCCATGAGGAACAGCTAAAGCCCCTCGTAGATATGCAACTGCTATTTTAGCAGTATTTAATGTTGAGGTTGCAGTCCATCTTGATATTTTGCTTGTTGAAACTGATTTCTTTGAATGGCTGAAAGGAAGTAGCGAAAAGGTGAGATGTTTCCTTGTGAACATACGCCATCGGCAGTTCTAAATTTTATTGACTGAAATAACTAAATAACTTCTCATTCAGTGCATCTTCGAAATTGGACTCTGATTCAGAGCAGTCAAGCAAAGAGGAAACAGATGATAATGCCCCTAAAGCTGGGAAATCTGAAAAGAAGAAAAATGGCTAGAATTCCAGTGGTCAGAGGAACAAATCGATGATTTCATCGACATAATCATAAACAACGAGAATTTCAAAGAAAAGTTGATTTTTCAAAATACGAAACTTCAACGAAATTGGCTGATCTATGAACAAATTTTGAAAAAGCTGAAGTCAAGGTATACTGATAGGAGTGAAGAACTCTGCTTCACTGGGAAACAACTGTGATCTAAGTTTAAGAACTTAGTGTTGGAGTGCAAGAAGGTTGCATTAACTATTAAAACTGCTTCGGGTCCAAAATTTTATGAGACAGTAAGGCTATGGAGCAGCATTTAATCACCTATATGCACTGGTAAAGATGCCGGACTCCTGCAATTCAGAGAAAGCAGTAGAGCCATCTGCACTTCCAGCTGTTTACACTTGGTTGGATGAAGCCGAAGGATTTGATGGAAATAGCACAGGTGATGGTGATTGGGAGAAAAAAAGAAAAATCACTTCATTCCTGTGCGAAATAAAAAATGGAAGCACAAATGTGATATGGTCTCTGAAGGTACTGATCTCATGAGAGAAGTTGTTAAAAGGGATCCAACACGTGATTTGATTGCACTGATCAGAGAGAACATGGAGAAATCTTGCCAGCATGAGGTAAGCCTTATGCGGATGCTGCTGCAAAGTGGGAACCAGCAACATTCAGTTGGTCACGAAGTCTCCCCTACCTTTCACACAGCATAATGTTCATGGAAACTAGGGACTGTACCAGGGATATTATGAATACTAGGGATACCAAGGATTCCAATTTCGACCAATTTCCCCCTTAACAAGGTCCCTGACATCATCTGCAGCACTATTCAAGTCAAGCAGATATTCTCCTTCAACAGACAGTAGCATCGGTGATAATCCCGTCTATCAGTCCTTGTGAACAGTTGTGACACTCATCAGCTTCAGAGGGCAATTATCATTCTGAGTTCAAGTTGAAAAGGGTTTTGTTATTCACAAACCAAACTGGCTGCTTTCATTGTCTCTGTTAGCAAAATTTGTATTCTGTTCCAAAGGACTTTGGGTGCTATCCAAGGACAATGTTTATTGCTTAAAATCACAACACTTAACAGTTACACTTGTTGTGTTAGCTACAAACGAGAGTGTTCCCATTTTTCAAATGTTGTCAATGTTTATGTCTTGTACCAAAACACTTTGGTTGTTTGTCCTGGTACATTGTTTATTGGTTGTGATTAAAACACTTTCTGAACTGAAACTTTGAAACGTGTAAGTATAAAATGAATCCCCAAGGAAATTTTACTTTTAATTTCAGAGGATTTCAAAAGCCAAAAAATCTCTGTATATGTGACTGGAAAGCACGAGCGATTTCACCGTGAATAATTAAATAGGGATGCAGTGAGTGGACTGACAAAACACTTTAATGAAACAGATCAAAACAGTACCAAACGGTGTATGAAAACGGTAAAACGGTCTAAAACGGGAACGAGTAACAGTGCTAGGAAACAAAGCAAGTACAACAAAATACTATAAGAATACAACCTAACTCAATTATCCTAACTATAAAAGTAGCAAAGTGGTACTAAAAGATTGCTGTTTAGTTTGTTGACAACAAAGATAAACATCGTAAACTTTGCAACAATAGAAATTGCTGACAGGAAATGACTAATAAGTAATCCTTGACTAAATAGTAAGGTGATATGCCAATCATGCTGTGAAACACTGGAAAACATGGCTAGTGATTGTAGCATTGAACTCATTAAACTGACTAAACTAGATATAATCAAGGATTACAGTGCGTTCGTGCTACTGAATCATGGAGTTGTTATAAAGGCATCATTCGTATATGAAGTTGTATTTTGGTATTTTAGAAGTACCGCGTTTGAAGAAGTACAGCTATATATTTAAGAAATATAAAGCACACGCCGTGTTTACATAGCCTGATGCAAACACGAGAGGGAGTTTGGGAGAATGAGAAAGTTTGTGTGAACCCGAGCCGCCGCGGCAAGTTCTCCCAAACTCGCTCGAGTGTTTGGATCAGGCTATGTAAACACGGCAAACGTTTTATATTTCTTTTATAAAATAAACGAAAGCAATACTACTGCAAAAACGACCGTTTTACGCGATTATTGAAGTTGAGATTCTCAACACAAACTGAAACCAATCACAGATTGTTGTGCAGAGCATACGAGACAGAGTTTTCAGATCTTCAAACTACGAACATTTTCGAATGCTGGAGAAATAAATCAAAAGGTCATTCCATCATTGAGTCTCAAACTGAACTTCACTTGGCTCGGTTGGCGTTTCCATTGTATCCAGAGCAGAGCTGTCTTAGACCAGCTGAGCAGCTAGTGAACCTTCTACCATGCTGATTGAAGTGAGCGATGTGAACTGCACTAAATGTAAACACAACGCTTGGGTAGCTACTTCGCCATGATTACTTTCTGCTCCACTTGTCCAAGGTCTCATCCAGAACTGATTTTGGTGTGGTACAAGTACATGACCTTTCACAAGATGTTTAAGAAATCACATCACCTTTTCGCCGGACTGAGTTGAACGGCTGACATTTCTGTGACCGTACCAAGGTGGCGCCCAAAACCCTGAAATTACATGGCATCCAGACCGGAAATGACGCATACTACATGAGATCGAGGCAATCTCACATCCCTGAGACCGTACCAAGATGGCACCCAAAACCCTGAAATAGCATGGCATCCAACCGGAAATGACGCAACTAGACTGTGTTCTCCTTCGTCGAACGCAATTTTAAGAAAAAGCTCTCTGACCCTGTCACATTCCTTCATGCTTTTGCTTTCCACGTCGTCGTGCAAGTATAGATAAACAATGACAATAACAATAATAAATGTAGGTTGGTTGTGATCGTCTGGGTTAGAGTAGTCTCCAGAAAGACTTGTTGGTGACTGACGTTTCAACAATACAGATACCAAACGACTATAAACTCGTGTCCTTTGATGTGAAATCACTGTTCACCAGTATTGCACTTCAGTTGGCACTACATTGTACTGAAACTGCTATCGAACGCCACACTACCAAAGTACCCTTACTGACAAAAGACGTCATAGAGTTACTAACTCTATGCTTGACTTCCACGTACTTCCAGTACAATGGAAAACACTACCGACAACTACACGGAACAGCAATGGGTTCACCGGTCTCTGTTATTGTAGCAGAAATTGTGATGCAACACATCAAAGAACGTGCCCTTGCAACCTATGAACAAACGCTGCCTATCTGGCTACGATACGTTGACAATGCGTTTACTACTGTACACAAAGACAACATTGACTCCTTCCACAAACACCTGAACGGGCCTGTCTTGTTAAAATTACACTTGACAAGATTTTACATCAAAATTCAAATCGCATGAAGGTCTTGAAATTTTGGCAGTGCAAGTTATATAATCACTTCAGTGTGTTTAGCAGTCATTGTTTTGTGTTTTAATAAACAGTATTTCTTTTTTCACAAAACTTGTTGCAAAACTTTAGCATGTGTTGGGTTTGTTCGGGCTCATTGCTGTGGCCTGCATCCTTGAATTCTCTAGCTGCACGAACTATCGGGTTGTTCCTTCGCATTAATGCATGTGCGCTTGAAGCAAAAGTCCTTTTTACTCCCCATCACTGAAAGTCTGCAAGGTCTGTCTACCACCTTCCGGGACTTTTGTGCAGTAGGTTATAACGTTGGTTATTTTTTTGGAGCCTGTCATAGGCATATCGATCTCGGTTCCACTCCGAGGTTTGCGCGTCATCATGTGTGATTTCGACTGTGGGAACTTCAATTTTCGGCTTTTGACATCACTGCTCACAGATCAGGCCGCGTCCACACCACTTATCCTTAATTTGAGGACGTAACATATTTGTTTTTTTTTTCTCATATCTTTCCACACAATTTCCTTGTTTTTGATCGTTTTTGTTGTCTACACTAAAAACGCAAGGCCACAGGGAAACATGCAAAAAGCAAAAAGAATGTTTATGTTAAAAGCGCGCTGATGTGGACACGGTCCTGGAGAGAATTTGTTTGAACCTACAATTCAATTATGTGTTTCAATCGGCCACATGAGTCAAAATATGAGGCCTGAAGCTATCGACACTCATTCAAGGAAGGCATAAAGGAAAACTTTAATCCATGCTGAAATCCATGATCGAAGGGAGCCTGTAAAGACATGCTGCCGGGGAATCTCGACGAATTCATGTGGAGGGAGCTAGCGAGCCGGTGATAACAAGTTTGAGGCCATGGTAGAAATCTCATTACAGTACCTGGTGTAGTAATGCACCCAAAACAAATGGCTCCTTTAGGAGCTGCCAGTTTTAAATAAAGTTATGATAAAAAAAGCTTCAATATAAACACACGACAAAAAAAGGCTAGTTCTCTTTAGAGCTGGTTTTCTAATTAGTTTTTTTTAGGTTGTTGACCTTTTCCGACACGAATAGAATGATACTGTTGGTCAATCCAAAAAGACTTCGTTCTGGTAATTGTGTTTGATTGGCAAGTTTTACAACCTATTTTGTTCCATTTCAATAGAAAATTGTTTGATTAAGAAAAGGGCTTTTTAATTCAGGTGTGAAACTTTTTACAATGGCATGTCCCTTTAAGCAAATCACACCTTAGGCATCTAGTCTTTTGTAATTCATAAATATAGCGGATATTAAAGGAGGCAAACTCCGAGGGTAACACAAGATTGAGCAGAGCCCTTGTTGAAGAGCAGCCAGTGTCGCAAAGGTTTGCGAAAGTGTACACGCAGACCGAAGACTTCGTGTGTGTTCCATCGTACTTCGACGACGGTTTCCAATTGCTAGTGGCACAGAATTAACAATATGGAATATAATACAACTGGCTGAAACTGTCCATATCATCCAGGTGGGAGCACGGCAGGTTAGCAATCATGCTCGCGCACGGAAATCAACACGGTCTTGTATATAATAGAAGGAGTGCTATTTTGCATTGCTGAATGTTTTACAATAATCTAATACAAACAATACCATCAAAACTATGCACTGTGTTCTTATTAATCTTGAAAGAACAGGCAAATAGATAACTCGATAGACCACACTATTCAAGTTTTATATTTATCAGAAAAAGTTTCATTTACATTTACATTTTCATTTACATTTCCAGTGCAGTGCCTTCATGAATCACTTCAGTTCCTGTTGATTGAAACATAGACCTGTCAGTATGACTCATACTTAAGACATGGTATCGGTATTTTTTTGAATCAACACAACAGTGATTTGCAATGTTAAAGGCACTATACCATACCAACATACCGGGCTAATCTTTGTAACTGTCACTGTCTTCACTACTGTCGGCGTCACTTTCCTCTATGTAAAGGAAAATGCTATGCATGGCCATGTGTCTAAAACAAAATTAAGATACAGTATGTGATTCAGTCCAAAGTGCTATCACGAAGACAACTATTACCGAAAAGTAGTGGGTATGTCAAGCAGGAACTGTCCCTGCCATAACTGCAGCTCAAAAAAAGCTACTTACAATACTTCATCTTGGCTCAAACTCGGAAACAGCTACAAATAAAACAAAAATATGACACATGCATTAATATAATCAAATAATAGCCCTCTTGTGTGTGTCAGCACAGATATAAACAGAATAGAGATTAACTTAAGGTTGTAGGCTGCAAACTTACCCAGTGGAACAAATCCACCAGCAAGTGAACTACCCACCCTGGTGGACTGGGGAGCGGTGGCGAAGCAGCTTCATTTTCTTCATTTTTTTTCCAGGTGATTGATAAAGTACAACAAAGTATCAGTAACTGTTAAAGGCAAAAATCACCAATCTGTTCGACAATTTCTACTTTAGTGGTTGAAAGACAGCTTGAATGCTGACGGAGCTCTTCTGACTTTACGAAGCAGGCGTAACTGACGGGTTTGTCAGATCAAACATGACAGCTCATTTCTGATTCAGATGGGTGATCGGAAATATCTTCCATCTTGACAGAAGCTTAGTGATGCTAAGCTGTGAGCTAATTGATCGATTATAGTTTGATTGTGTTCACATACAGACTAAAACCTTTTGTCACGGACGGAGGAAGATACAATGAGAATGTAATTGAACTATTATCACAGAGCTTCAACTCAAACAACTGTTTTCTTACCCGAGTTAATTTGTCTATGCAGACCAATCACAAACGGCTCTTTTTAGCGTCTGTTTTCCGCCAAATCAGTATTCTTACTTGCAGCAAAAGATAAATTGTCTTTGCTTGCATTCATTTAATGAAAACTAAAAAAAAAAACAGATTGGTCAAGGACCTCTTGAACGTGCCTTGTTCCCCGCTGTGACCCCAGGAGTTTGACGTTTTTTAGTAGACGTTTTTTAGTAGACGTTTTGATGTTTCTGTGATGATATCTGGCATAAGCAAGTATTTGAAGCTCTTCCTGAACGTAATCTTGAGACGTTCCACAGCTCTTCTCTTCTTCTTGGTGCCGTCTTCGCTGAAGAACTGTGGAGGGCGGTCGAGTTGGAGCTGCAACTGGATTGGAAAAACTATTACACATTTTTTTCGCGTTGAGGACGGCATGAGCTGTTCCAAGCAGGACTGAAGTCCTGTGCTGATTAAATCTTCTTTGGTGGCAGGGAAGGTTGGGCCAAGATGACTGAACATGTTGGGAAACAGGCAGTGAATGGCATCATGACGTACGTCAATGATTTCACTCGTCCTGAGGCAACGCTTCATTCCCCTCTCCGATACCAAGGCTATGCACTCTTGAGCGTCTTCCACAAAGAGGTTTGGCTGTGGGTTTTCAAAAGTGTAGACCATGTTGTCTGCCAAATGTTCTTCTGGTTCCCATGTGTCTTCTGGATTGTAGCCTTTCCACCAAACTAAGAAGAACGGCGCCTCTGCAAAATTGCTTGGCGATTATTCGTTCCACGATGTATTCGCCTGGTAAAACTTTACTTGGAGCAACGCAAGAGAGGCATCGCTCTCTTGGCAAGATATTGATGTCTTTATAAAATCCAGCTGGAGGTTGCGTACATGTATCCATCGTGATTAAAGCTGCTTACTGTGGGTCAGTATTGCTGTTTATCCTGGCAAAGGTGGGTTGTTTTGATCAATGGCGGCGAATGTGTAACCGACTATTGTTTTTTTTAAAAAGACCGACCTATTCAAACATGATAATACTGTGCCGGCTTGTTTTCAAAGTTAATTAGTGTTGTTTCAACCGGCTGTGACAATCAAACTCTGATATTCGCGGGAGCAAAATTTACTTGGGAACTCGTGCTAAAGAAGTAGTGCAAGATACATCTGCAAAAACTTCCCTTGTCATCAATGGAGGCCAGGTGAGTACCTATTTCAACGTTCTAGAATGAGCCTCATTCTAAGCCTGATCGTTTGAACTGCAACCCATCCATAGCTACGAATTATGCATGGTCAAGTCACTGCTTTCTCATGTGGGCAGAAACAATCTGGCCAAGTCTATTCCTTCAGTCAAGTCAGGTGTATGCAGGCGAACAAACCTTAAAGCGGGCCCACAGCATATCAAGCCATCATACCATGAATGAGCTGATTTAAGAATTTTCTCCTTATCCCTGTAATTCATGTATGCTACCGTGATGCATTATTGGCTTATACAACGCGTTACAGGCCTGTTGTGTGTCGTATTGATTCAAATGTTCGCCCAGAAAGAGAGAATTATTTTACTCTGAGTCCCGTCAAAGTTAGTAATATTCTCATTCGATAAGCCCGACTGATGCCACATGTGGACGGCACACGGCCCGTGAGCATAAACAGTTAAAGCTATAGACAGTGAGAGAACACTCCTCGAGTGGAAAAGACCACGTTTGGCCTTGTGCCACTGCCGTCCACTACTGCGTCAAATCGCTTTTACTTTCACTTGCGCATGCAATTTTTGGACTGGATGATCGATTTAAAACAGATTACATAGAAAAGAAAGCTCTTGTTCGATATCCTTTCTAACTAGTTCTCAGTATATTTATCTCATAAGTCATGTTGCATGATGGTTGCCCCCACTGCGTAAGTGAAGTCTCTTTAATTTGAAATCAGTAATGAAAGTCGTACATACAAGAAATTGTAATGACAGATGCTCAGGTGGTAAAACTTCAGTAGCCAAAAACAATCTTTTCTGAAGACCACTGACCCTCCTCGAGCTTTCATTACACTGAGATGAACTACTGTGTAAGAATGTATGAAGCTGTTTATCTTTTTCAATGTTCACTTGTTAAGCTTTCCTGTGGAGTCGTTATGGTATGTTTTTATTTTAAGCGCTGTATTGAATCTCCCGCTCTAAGCATGGAGCATTTCCGAAAATTACTGACGTGTAGCTGACTGGTAGTCGCTCTTGTTTTTCAGAACAAAGACAAGTTTAATGGGTAGAGCACATAAATTAAAACCTGAATTACAAATGAGAATGATACCTCATTAAATGGCTGTTTGAAAAAACTTTGTCCTCTTCATGGTTTTTTTGTCTTACTTTGTCATTAGAACTTCTTGAATATGATGAATATTAACTTGTCTCTAAAATCTCCCCCCCAGAAAACTCACAGATTTTCAAAGGTTGGCTGAGAAAATTGCAATTACAAAACCGCACTCTGTAAATTTCAGCCAGAGTGCAGAAAAAATACGTTTTTTAGATTCACTTTTCACGATAATTATTGTCTGTCAGAAACATAAACAACTCAAACTTATAGCAGATATATCGAGGGAAAATATCCCCCCAGAAAGATTACATTTTTACGTCTGCTAATAAGTTTACAGTAGCTATATGCATGGCAGCTGAGCCTTTTCGGCCAATTTTCCTTGTAATTCTTTATTATCATTAGACGTCACTTCCGGCACATCCGGGACATCAAAATTTCACGGTGAATCTTGGCCACCAGAAAGTGAAGCCAAAGTCAGAATGTGCCGTGAAGAGAGCGGAAAGGGGAGTCCTGCGAGAAATTAATCGGCGCAGTTCTGAAGCTGGAACTACATGAAGATGTCCGAGCCCAACAAGGTATATGTACTCTGTGGTTGCAATGGTGAAATTCACAATTTGCGGCAAATGCTATTTTGCTTCATCTTTCATCTTGCAGTTGCAGTGAGCTGTTATCACCTCGCTATCTTTCACAATGACCCATATCTTCAATGGAGTGCAAGTCGATCTTTGGGAGTGATTACATAGCTGGATTACATCACCGGTGTAGTTCGGTTATCCCTGCAGGCATTTTTACTAGCTTTCATTGTTCCAAGATGCTCATATAGTGCATTGGTAGGTTATTACAAATCGTGTCAATGTTTTTTACAAATCACGACAACTTTTTTATTACAAATCACGGCAGGTATTACAAATCACGACAGGTTTTTCAAATCATGACGATTACTAGAAATCACGACAGTAAATGGTGTGCTCCTGGACTTCTTCACACCAAACAGCTGGCACAATTCCTGCTTCAAATGATCTCCCCTGATCAGAGTGGATTCTCTTTGGAACGCCACACACAAGGAACCATTCTTGCACTAAGGTCCTAACCACTGTGCTGGCCTCCTGGTCTCGTGTTGGTACTGCCACTTTAAACTTTGTGAACATGTCTGTCAACACCAACACATTCTCCCTCCCATCTGAAGCTGGCTCAAGCTGTGTGAAGTTCATGGTTAGTACCTCCAATGGTTTGATGGTCTGAATGCTGGTCATTGGGGTCTTGACTGGAAGGTATGGTCCCTTGGTGACCACACAGCGCTCACATTCCGATACGTACTTCACATCTCGATGGAGTACAGTCCGCCAGCAGCGTTCTCGTATCAGGAGCTCCATCCTCTCGGCACCCTGATGGCCACACTGGTCATGGATTCCTTTTAAGATCTCACTATGCAGACTGGTTGCTAGTAAAAGTCGTAAGTTGTTCTTTCAGGTGCTGTTGTAAGTACACCTTTGGTACAGTACTCCTTGTTTCTCTACTACCCGTTTCCACTGATTAATCAACTGTCTTGCGGGTCTCTCCCTGGCGTTCTCTTGTAGATGGCTTCGTTCCAAGTGCACAGTAGTGGACAAGGGGACTGATGATTCTATCCTCTCTCTGGAGCCTGGCAAGATTGTCTTTGTCCCAGTGTGGTAGAGTTTTAGCACCTTCCATTGGTGGACCAGTTACAAACTCTGACTTTACACTGCCAGCCTCAGCAAGGAAAACTGCAGACTTCAGTAGTTCTGCCCCTGGTCTCCTCTTGTATAGGGGTGGTATCCAGTTGTGCTGCCAACTCTGCTTTCACTTCCTGCACATCGCAAACCTCAGAACTGTCTCTTGCAATCCAACTGGGTGAATCAGCGCTCTGGTTTTGCCTTCCTGCCCAGTGCTATATGTTGAAGTTGAAGCTGGCTAGCTCTGACACCCACCGCTGCTCCACTGCTTGCACTTCGACTGCATGTAGGTCAGCGGATTGTTGTCGGTAAACAAAGTGAAGGCTGAGGCAATCAAATACTCCCAGAAGTTCTTGGTGACAGCCCATTTGAGAGGCAGCAGTTCCAGTTTCCTGGAGGAGTAGTTCTCCATGTTTTGTTCTGCTCCTTTCAACCCATGGCTTGCATATGCAATCACCCGGACTCTGCTGTCCTGCTCCTGTGATAGCACTGCTCACAGTCCATCATTTGACACATCTACCTCCACGATGAACAGCTTTGAGTACACAGGATAGGCAACGGTTGGGGGAGATGTCAAGGCTGCCTTGAGACTGTTGAAAGCTTCCTGGCACTTTTGGTCCACAAACCACCAACTGCACTGTTCCAGTGTTTCCCTGATTTGCCTTCATCATACAACCTGGCCGCTAACTCATGAAGGGGTTTGGCCACCTGTGCAAAGTAGGGGACAAATCGCCTGTAGTAGGAAGCAAAGCCCAGGAATGACCGCAGCTCTTTCAGGGTCTTTGGTGTGGGCCATTTGGTTACCACTGCTGTAATCTCAGGATCCATTGGTACTCCATCTGCTGATACCACATGGCCCAGAAAGGTCACCTTCGGGCAGAAGAATTGGCACTTCTTGGGCTCAATCTTCAGACCAAGCTTCGGCAACTTCTGAAATACCAGTTCCAGGTGCTTGAGATGTTCTGTGACATCCTGACTGAATACAATGATGTTGTTGAGTTAAATAATCAGGATCTGCAGCAAGTCCTCCCTGAAGATGTGTTACTTCAGTCTCTGGAAGATAGCAGGAGCATTAGCCAGGCCAAACAGCATTCGATTGTAGCCAAAGAGGCCAAAGGGTGTGGTGAAAGTAGTATTGTGTTGATCTGCAGGATCAAACTTAACTTGATTGTATGCTGACGCCAGATCTATTGGTGAAAATTACTTTGCACCTCCAAGTACGTCCAGCGACTCCTCTGTCCGGGGTAATGGATGTGCATCCCACCATGTCTTCATGTTTAACTGCCGGTAGTCCATGCACATGCACAGTGCTCCACTCTTCTTGCGGACTACCACAATTGGGGATTCCTGGCACTTTTGGCTCCACAAACCACCAACTGCACTGTTCCAGTGTTTCCCTGATTTGCCTTCATCATACAGCCTGGCCCCTAACTCATGAAGGGGTTTGGCCACCTGTGCGAAGTAGGGGACAAATCGCCTGTAGTAGGAAGCAAAGCCCAGGAATGACCGCAGCTCGTTCAGGGTCTTTGGTGTGGGCCATTTGGTTACCACTGCTGTAATCTCAGGATCCATTGGTACTCCATCTGCTGATACCACATGGCCCAGAAAGGTCACCTTCGGGCAGAAGAATTGGCACTTCTTGGGTCAATCTTCAGACCAAGCTTCGGCAACTTCTGAAATACCAGTTCCAGGTGCTTGAGGTATTCTGTGACGTCCTGACTGAATACAATGATGTCATTGATTTAAATAATCAGGATCTGCAGCAAGTCCTCCCTGAAGATGTGTTACATCAGTCTCTGGAAGATAGCAGGAGCATTAGCCAGGCCAAACAGCATTCGATTGTACCCAAAGAAGCCAAGGGGTGTGGTGAAAGTAGTTTTGTGTTGATTTGCAGGATCAAACTTAACTTGGTTGTATGCCGACGCCAGATCTATTGGTGAAAATTACTTTGCACCTCCAAGTACGTCCAGCAACTCCTCTGTCCGGGGCAATGGATGTGCATCCCACCATGTCTTCATGTTTAACTGCCGGTAGTCCATGCACATGCGCAGTGCTCCACTCTTCTTGCAGACTACCACAATTGGGGATGCATAGTCACTCTGGCTTGTCTTGATCACTCCTTTTTCCAGCAGTTCCTGCAGGCGTTGTTTGACCTCAGTCAGTTGGTTAGGTGCAATCTGCCTGTGCCACTGTGCCACTGTGCCACTGGTATGTCATCGGCTGTTGTGATACGGTGTTGAACTGTGGGCATACAACCAAGTCCGCCATCTTTGGCAAACGCATCTGCATGTTCAGCAAGTATCCTCCGAGCCTCTTCTCATTCCACTGTAGTTCCTGGGAAGTCCTCCAATTTGACACCGGTAGGGAGTTCTTGTCGCTCCTGGGAGTTGGTGGGCCTGCCAGTTTCATTTATGGTTGTTTCCTGGCAGTCTGCCCTCAGGGGACAAGACACTATCACCTTGTGACTTCTAACTTCAAACTGCAGCTGCTCTCCCTTGAATACTCTTGGTGCCTCAGATTGTTCCAAGACGTGTTCTTGGCTTTAGCCAAACATCCTTCGAGGTGTGGTTCGCCACCTGGACTGCAAAGTAAGTAAGTAAGTTTATTTGACTCGAGGTACAAGTTATTTATACAGATTAGGGCCAAGAGGGCCTAGTACAAGAGATTATCGACTGATAACAATATTAGAAGTACATATAATGACGAAGATAGACGAGAAAAATATAAAAACTACAAGACTAAAATTAGAATGATTTACATAGTTTTCGAGAACGGGACATCACTTATAGCATAAGCTAATCGAGAGGATGCCCCAAATTACATATTTTGCATTTTGAAGCTATTTACATAATTGCCAATATATCAAAAGAAATCTGAACAGTATGTTGCATTTGCATAAATAAATAAATAAATACATAAGTAAATAAATTAATATATAATATATAATATAATATATATATATACACACACATAATACAGTACATAAATAAGTGTATAGGATTCATAAATAAGTTAATAAATATCTGAGGAATACTTGTTTATTGTTTCAGTCAATATATGTTTACGAAAAGAAGAAAGAGACAGTAGCTGTTTAGCCTGAGCCGGCAAAGAGTTCCAGAGGGTTGAGCCGATGTACTGAATAGAACGTAAACCATATTGGGTTGTGTTGACAGATTTGATATAGAGATTTTTATTCTGAGCTTGTCGAGTTTGATAAAGATGTTTATCAGATACAAGTATAAAATAGTCACTGAAGTTTCCAGGAGTTAACACATGGAGCCACTGATAAACAAAAGTGAGTATTTGAAGATTAATTACGTCAATAAATTTGAGTAGCTTGAGGTATTTGAAGATTGGTTCTGAGTGTGACCTTGGATGAGAAAAAGTTGTGAGTCGTACTAATTTCTTCTGGAGTATGGAAATTGGTTTTAAGTAACTAGGATAAGTGAGTCCCCAAACTTGCACACCATAGATAAAAAAGGAATATATAAGAGAATAATAAAGCATAATAAGAATATTCAGGGTTACAAAATATCTGACCTTAGATAGAATGCCAATTGTTTTCGAAATTTTCTTGCACAATTCACTAATGTGGGGCTTCCAGGTAAGGCTAGAATCAAATAGAACTCCAAGATATTTTACAGAATTTACTTGCTGGATATTCTTATTTTTTATTTTTAGATGGATTGGTTTATAAGGTTTAAATCTGTTGGAATGAAATAGAATAAAGTTAGTTTTTTGTATGCTGAGGGCTAGTCTATTGGTTATCATCCAGTCAGTAATTAATTTAAGTTCAGTATTAAGAGTCTGCTGAAGGTAATCCAGGTTATTGGAAGAAAAGAAAATATTGCTGTCATCTGCGAATAAATGAAATATAGAGTGTTTAGAAACATTTGGTAGGTCATTAATATATATCAAGAAAAGTAATGGGCCTAAGACATCCTTGGGGTACACCACATGTTACGGATAGTGAAGAAGAATAATAACCATTTATAGTAACAATTTTTTCCCTGTCAGAGAGATATGAATGAAACCAATTGTTTGCTACACCTCTTATACCATAATGATTCAATTTAGACAAAAGAATTGAATGATTGACTGTGTCAAATGCTTTTTTTAGATCAATAAAAACTCCACAACCATATTCATTCTTGTCAATTGATTTTTTAATTTGTTCAGTAATACTTATTAATGCGTGATAGGTTGAGCAATCTTTCCTAAATCCAAATTGGAGGGAGTAGAGGATTTTATACTTTTCAAGGTAGCTGTATACACGTTTGTACATCAATTTTTCAATGATTTTGCTAAAAACGGATAAAACTGAGATTGGTCTGTAATTATCCTTGTTTAATCTAGAGCCTTTCTTAAACACTGGGGTAACTTCAGCAAGCTTGAGTTTAGTAGGAAAAAGCCCAGAGGCAAAGGAGTCATTAATAATTATTGATAGGGGATTAGAGATCTGGTCTTTAAGGAGTTTTAGCAATCTGGTTGGTATACTATTTGGGCCTACAGATTTATTAGAGTTTAACAAAGATATAGTTTTGGTGATCTCCAATGGAGTAACAGGTGACAAAAAAATTGATTGTTTGTAATTACCTTTAAGAAAGGAAGAGACACTCAGTCTTGCAGGACTAATTTCTCTGTCTACGGATTTGCCAACATTAACGAAAAAATGGTTAAAAATATTGGCTATATCTTTAGGGTTATCAATAGTTAAATTGTGCTCATTAATTGATGGAATTGAAACATTTGGGCATTTACTGGTATTTATGATTGACTTGATACCAGACCAGAGCTTTTTGCTTGTGACGTCACAAGCTTTAAAATGGAACGATTTTTTTTTTTTTTTAATTTTTCTGGGTTAGACAGATGCATGCGGTGATTGGTTCATATTATCATGTGATTTGTGATGACGTTGTGATCAAGTGACTTGGCGGGCGAGCAGTTTCGCCATTTTGAACACAGCAAGTTGCTTGCCTTAGTTGGCTCTGTGGATTATTTTATGGACCGCTCATCTTACTTACAAACGCATACCCCGGCTGCGGTAGACCCTTACTAAATTTCATTGAGCGGTTTTGGCTTGGGTCGGTCTGTTCAGCCTCAAAAGCCATATTGAAAGCCATGAAAGCAAATGCAATGAACTTATCAATGAACTGCATAACTATGCACAACTGTACAGAAATGTACGAAGAATCTGACATCCAGAACCTTGAGAACTTGAAGGAACAAGCTGAACGAAGCCGCTCGACATACAAAGACAAGAACCTGTGTAAAGACGGCGATTCTTGACAAGCGCTTGATAGCGGATTATATGGAACTGTTTAGTATGAGGGTGAACTTGAAGGTACTTTGTATTCTTTTACTTTGTATTATTCTTGCTGATACAAGTAAAGCGTCAGAAAATCTGACTATTGTTTGGGATCAAAATTTCACTCTGCTGTGCATTTATGTTGTTGTTGCGACATTTTGGCTCGGTGCCATGAAGGTCAAACAATCAGTGGAACAGATGGCGTTGTTATTTAAAAATTGGGAAATGGCTGAGGAAAAAGTGACCGTTGGTAGATCTCGCTTCGCTCAGTTTTATTGTATTCCCACAAATGTTTATGTGAAAGAAAACCGAAGTCCTGCAAGACGAAGTCGTGAGCCAAGCCACGTACCCTTGAATAACCTTTCACGCATTTTGAACAAGAGTAGAAAAAGCAGGCGAATAATACAAGAATACATTTCAAAGAATGTCCCAAAGTTGTCAAAAGTCCATGGTTATACCCGAGCTTACGTACTTCACAATGCTAATGCGTTCCGAGAACGTGCATGTAAACAACATGTAAACAATAAAAAGCCACAGATGGAAATGGAAAGAGAATATTAGGATCAATAAACCATCGCTGCGAGAAAGCTAGAAGCTCAAAAAGAAGATTGCCAAAAGTAACCGAGGTGCTAAGATACGTTTGTATTTTAAAATGTGTTAAAAAACAGGCATCGCAAGATCAGACATACTCAGAGATCAAAATCGTAGAACCAAGTACAATGGGTTTTCTCTGTCAACGGATATAGAAAAAAATTCCGGTCCTTCAGTTGTTGATTCAAACAGAACGATCATCGGTTGGCTTTCTGGATGCACGGAAGCCATACTTTAAGAGCGATTTTGGCTTGCATTGTTTTTAAGCGTCGGAAGACTTGAAAATAGCCGTACACAAATGCTTGATGTGTTACCAGCGAGACCCCCGTAAAGTACGAAGGGTTGTGTTTTGCAAATGCTCGATTATAGATACCACTTCAACCAATGTATCTGTGTTCTGAGCAATATTTGTGTGAAAGAACATCGAATAAGTAGTAGAAGACGAGTCGAAACTTGATAGAACTTGAACTTTTCCCTGCGGGCAGAGCGTCTCCCTTTGTCGGAAACTCTGCAGCTTTGTGTAACGTGCGGCGTATACGAACAGTCGGCGTTTAACTTCGTTTTGCGTGCAGTAAAGGTTCTTTGTTTATTGTCTGAGGATATTGAATTACTAATAGGTTTGAGGCAAATATCACACGAGATTAAGATACAAGATCTGTCAATGAAATGTCACGAGCATAATATCATAGAACGGGGAATCCCGAATCATCAGCTACTTAGCTTTCACTCACGCCGCTTTAACAAAAGCAGGAAAGACCGGCAGGCGATTACATCGAGAATATTTGTCACTGAATACCTCGAAGTCTTCAAAAGCTCAAGGTTGATATCCGACTATCCGAGTCGTAATGTTCGCTCCACAAGCCCGTGATGCACGCCTTTGTTGTCACGGTATTCAAACGTCTGCAGCTTCCGATAGAGATTAATTTCGTATCGACCCAGAATTTTGCGTTAAAGCTTAATGCATAGCAATCTTGCACATATTAGTGATCAGACTTGTACATGTAGGATGAGTAACGTCTGAGATGGCTTTTTCATACGAAGTAATTTCATCATGGGAAGTGTCATGTTTTAATGTGCTACAGAGATAAGTCTGAAAGCTTTCAATTACAGCTACTTAAGATGTCGGGTATTCCCCAGTCAATCCCATTACAAAATGACAACACAGTTCCTCCACAAAACATGTCAGCTTGAAAATTCACTCAACAAGGTTGCCAGGTTGTATAGCAAGCGTCACACAAGTACTGTCACGTGCATCGGAAAGCAATGAAAACTGGGTTGTTGCAAACGAAGAATATTCCTACGGGGCCTTCGATAATTGTTTTCTCTCAATTATTATAATACACTTTTTCGTGAATATCTGTTTGACTGAAATTAGAAGAAAAGAGGGCAAGAAAAATATTGGTGTGCTTGTAGTGTTGTGAATCGCTATGTTATTCTAATTAAGTTATGACCTTTAACTGTACAAAAATATATTGTTTTGAATGATTGGTCAGTGTGTTCAAAAGTAGACAAAAGGGTTGGATCACGCATACGGTACCTTAAAGTCTCCTTTCAGGTATCGCTTGGATGTTTTCAGGATTTCCTTTGCCACAGCCAAGGAAATTCCCATGCCATTGTCACTTGGTTTGTCTACTACTTCCAGATCATCAAACGCCTTTGCTCCTGACGCACTGTAGCAATCCAGACCTTGTAAAGATGACCTCTGTGAGGCAGAGCACACATCAAGGATCCGCAGAAGCTACTGTGACTTGGGCTCAAAGCTGGACTCACTACACACGGACTGATATTGCGCTACAATGCGTTCTGGGATGAGAGATCTCATGATACCAGGCACTCTAATAACTTCACCTGAAGACAGTGTTAAGGATTTCTTACCAAATGGCAGATCTTGGATTAGATGTGGGCTCGTAATAAAGGATAAAAATGTTCCAGTTTCTGCGGAGGGACGTGCATTCTGGTTTTTGCGGGTGTTGACACCACAGATCCCCTACCATGAAGAATCAGATGGTGCTTGACGACATTGTATCGGTACTCTGTAGGTCCAGGGATCCACTTGCAAAGTTTAGGGAGACTCAATTTGTCAGCCATGACCGACAAGATCTGACGCCTAGTAGACCAGTGGTTGGTATTTTTATAGCATTCAGAAAGGGCCTCCAATAAGACGGTGTCAAGCGTGGTAGAATCAGCATCCTCTTCAGTGTGGAACCTATCCTTCATTGCTTTAGATTTCTTCAGTGCATGCCATAGTTTTTATGGTTCATTGGACGCGATTTCCTCCAGGACTGCTGTTACAGCATCACCTGCTTTTTGTATGTGGTGTCGCTTTGTTTGCTTTGATGCTGTCTCCCAATTGGTGGTAAGGGTTGCTGTAATAGGGCCGATGTGTTTCTCTTCTAAGAACATATTCAAAAACTAATGAATTCGAGGGAATTTGTTCTTGTCCATCGCCGCTCAAAGCTTCGCTAGAATCACTGATGGTTGTTGGGATGTACAGGCTTGTGCGTTTCTCCAATTGCGGTGCTCTATCATACTCCGCTGCCTGTGTATGATAAAGCAAATCGTTTTAGTAAAAAGATTGTTCGAGGCAAAATTAGTTTTGTGCAATGCGCATTTTCAAGTAACTAGTTTGCTTTCGTTGTGCTTTCGTTTTCTTGATCCCTCCTTTCCTTGATGTAATAAATAATATGTGAGAAACCTAACTCACGATCAGGATCTCCTTATCCCCTTTCCCACTAAAATGTAAATGGTTTGTATCCCTGCACAGCCGCAAGTAAATCGTCCAGAATATGGACGTTTTTCTGATCGGCCAGAAAACAACAGTGGTGGAAATGCGATACTCTGATTGCTGTTCCTGTATAAACTTCAGACACAAAAAAGTGCCAAGGAGTTTGACCGCCTTTCACTTTCGAGACGCGGTAAAATTTGACGTGTGACATGCATCTGTCAGGGGGTTAAAGGCGGCTGCACAGTGATTTGTATCACGCTCTCTTCCCAACAATCTTCTCTTGGGAAGGGAAACACAGGAAAAGCCTAATGCAAGATTTCAAGAATGAAATAGATTATTTCCGAGAAGCCTGTTGCATCTGTTACAAAACGAAACTTTTCTCTTTTTTTAAAAATAGTTTCCCTTGTTTTCAAATCAAAGAAAGGCTAGCCCTCGTTTTTGAACCGAGGCAACAACTCTACTGACTCAGTAAATTGGCACTGAGTAAACCCTAAACCTGCCTTGTAAATTCCGCTGTGGGCTGCAAAAAACCTACCAAAGTTAATCCTTTGAACTGTGATACCAGAGTCGTTTCTTCGGATTTGCCGTTGGAGGTCTGGTCCATTGGATAGGTTTCTTGGATACCACCAGCAGACTGCAAATACCGGTGTTCATCTGATAGAATTCCTCTGCAGTTGTGGTACATTCCTATGGTTGATAAAGTAAACGTAACATTTGTTAATTATGTACCATTTAAACCAATTTCTACTGGTGTTTATCTGATGATTCGGCCCTTTATTTTATGGCAGCAACAAACCTGATCCAACAGCTACAAATACCCCGGTCCTTTCTGCAAGATCATCTTTGAAATTTGTTTTCCGATGCCTCTTTCTGCTTTTGGCTGCTGCTTTGACGCTGGGTGGTTGGCTATTGGCTGGGGAACTCTGCACCTGTTTTGATGGTAAGGACAGATAGTAAACTCGGTAATGTTTTGCAGCCTTGTAAAAATTGAAGCACAAGTGAGTACAAGATCAACTTCATTGGTCACATTGGAAATGCCAGCGAGGACCTGTGTCCCAAAATGTCTTTATCACAAGCTAATAGAGGAACAATTTTCGTTGACCTGGTTTTGTCTCTCCTGTCAAATGTACATTGACTACCGACCAAAGGAAGAAATGAACAATGCACGCCTGATATCCCAGCATGAAAACCAAGAAAGAGCTTCAGGCGCACAAACAATTTTGAAGATTTTACTTCATCTGCGAGGACTCCTTTATGAATGGTAATGACCATTTTGAATGTTGAACGATTTCGATATTTTGAGTTTGGCCGCAAATTTCTCATTTTCTTCGATTCTAAACGACAATGCCTCTTAATTCATGTCGTTAGAGAACTGTTTTTTTGAGATTCTTGAAATCATACTGAAACTTAATGGCCACCTTAAGTAGTTTCTCCAAATCAAAAGAATCCTAACACTTCCAGTTGAGTGTGGTTTTCAATATTGTTTTCCTTAAAAACCTGCAGTATCTCATTTTACGCTGTTACGGCTGTTAAACAATGCAGTGGATATTCATCTTTGATTCCGAGTATTCACTCTCAATCAAAAAAAAAAAAAAACTCGGCTCTCTTACAATTCAAATACCAGCAGACATCTATCTGCCAAGCCAACATAATGTAACCTTGATCAATTTTAAATTCAGTTAACAGTCAGTCAACAAACTTCAGTAGTACGTTAACAGCAACAGAAACAAAGTGGTGTGTACACAAACGGTAACAGAATCCATATCTTCGGGGTGGTTTCTTTCATTTCTTCGCATTCATGAGTTAAAAATTGAATTATCAAACACTCATACTGAGAGGAGGTCATTTCTCAAACTCATAATTTGGGGCTAATCAGCGCAGCAGATTTGGTCAGTTTGAGGAGTCTTAAAATTGTGTCAAACACTTGTTTGAGTGTTTTCAAACCCATGGGATATTTCTTAATCAACATATTTATAAGGTTGTTATGCTTTACTCTGTACATGACATCTGTTGCCTCATAAAATTCTTCGTATTGTACATTGTGTTGAAGTGTTTCTTTCATTCGATTATGTAGCCTTTGTTTTGCAATGGTCATCGAATACTATAAATGAAAAATACACCGAAATAATTCTGAGCATTGAGTTTGTAGTCACAGATGGACTGAACAATGTGAACAAAACCAAAATAATATTGTAAACATCTCTCGTGTTACATTTCTCGCTTTCAATTTTATATTTGTTACAGGGCATGAATACTCGAAAGCCTGGTAGAAGAAACGTATTGAGTTAATAAAAGAAAACACAAGTATTGAAGCGAAGGCTGGATTCATCATGGCCTCTGATTAGAAAGATATGTCATGCATTCTCAAAATGCAGGTTTGCTCAACCTTTAAGAGCAGGTGACTGTAAATATCGAGAACTGACCGTCAAAACCGAAATTTCGGATTCTTCATATTTGGTCATGAGAAACCCTTTGGTGAACTATCTACGAAATTTACAATTAAACTTTCCAAATAGCTTTCGTTTTTGAGAAATCCTGTAAAACAGGAAATGCCGTGTTCGCCCGTTAAATTTTGCCGAAAATTGGTACATTTTCAAATCGCTCAGAAAAAAAGACGGCTGAAGCCATATTTTGCAGTCGAGTAGGGCATCTACTTCACAAAACACATGTGTAAAAATATTACAAGAAAATGAGTTTTTACACATCGTTTTGAAAAGCCAAACATTCCTATTTTTAGCACTTTGGTAAACACGTGACACTAAGGAAACTTTGCAGCCGAAAATATTGTCCTGGTACATCGAAATTTAGAATAAAATTTGTACTAGCGATAAGCCCTGTTATCGTACTGTTACATATAAAAAATTCAGCTTGGGCAATTTAAATGCCAGCTGTTGAGAGAAGTAAACGCATAAGGAATTTTTCATGTATTGGTTTCAGAAATTGCAACCGGTCACGCAAGCACATTGTAGACAAATTTCAATTTATTGTTGATTGTGTTTTATTTTTGCTAAAGTAACATAGAGTTTTTATTCGAATACAAAATCCAATGTTCTAATGAGCTTTGTATTGCGCTGTATCCCTATAAAAATGAATTCTAGAGTACCTTGGTGATAACTGATCGCAAACCGCAGAAGTTAAAAGGTCAACTGGAGCGTCAGTTTTCCACCTACGCTATCCAACCGAAATTTCTTCATCATCTTGAAGCTTGTCATTTACTGTAGGTCACTGGCTACTGTTTATATGTCTAGCGTGTAAATCAACTTGTGTAAGGTTTTGCGAAACTCGGGTTTCAGATACCTCGTGAGCGATGTCAACAACATGCCGTAATTAATATAAACCCGGTAGGCACGGATGATTTGGAGAATTGAGAATTGGTCGGAAACCTTTTACCTCTACTACCCTCAGCATGAAAAGGTCCGCCCCATGCAAAGTGCCGGGAGCAGACTCAAGAGACCATGCAGCAACTTGCAAGAATTAATCCATGCATGTACATTCAGTGCGTACTAACTCTTGTAGCAGAGTCACATATGGGGCCTTCTTCCGTGCTGGTGGAAAAGGAACAGCTAGTCCAAGTTCACTGCAAAACAATTGCAACTGCCCCAGTTTCTGCTTTGAAAGAGAGTCTGCCTTGACCATTTTGCACAAATTTTGCTGGGCACAGACAATGGAATGAACCACCTGCAGTGTGGCCAAAACAAACTCTCTAGCGTTGGCAAAATTTTTCTCATCGTTAGCAGCTAAAATATCTTCTTCTTCGACTGCTTGGCCCACTGGTTGCCGTCGGATCTTTGCAGCCAGCCTTGAAAATAAGGATGAAACTTGGAGCGGGGTTAGGAATTCACACACTGCAAATAAACGCTTTCCATTTGGATCTTTTTCTCGGCGCATTTCTCTTGCGACTACCTCGGAATCCATTTTGCGTCCTGTATCCTGTCCGATGTTAAATTTTGTGACCAGATACGATTTCTGTTTCTCACTGAAGCGATACGGCTTCTTTGTTTGCTTTAAGGCCCAGCCTTCTTTTAGCCGTTCGTTTGTAACAGAAGTCGTTACTTTTTCTGTGATCAACACCGGAATCTTGCCAACGCCCTCAAAAAGTCTTGCAGCATATTCTTCTTTGGCGCGATCGAGCAGGGTTGCTCTTTCCACGGATTTTGTACATCTCTCATACGATAAATGATTTTCTAATGCCGCATGGCGCTGGAAGACACGAGTGCAACCGTCCTATGGGCAGCTGTAGGTTGTCTTTGGTGCTGTATCGTGTGCAGTTTCTTCAGTGGCGCTTTCTTCAGGTTTCACTACACTGGGCTTTGTAAGCTTACCGATTAGAGACTTGAAATCGCCGTCAGAAAAGGTCTCCGTCAGCCAACACAGGTTCGACTCTAAAACATAGCATCGGTTTTGTTAGCTTTTGTTACGTATTTCTGCCCAAAGCTAGCTTAATTGGAATTTTTTTGCAAACCATCAGAGGCATATTAAAACTGGATATCCGCCATATTATTTTATGGTATGTTTCACCCTTGTTTCATGACAACTTAAAGAACCAAAATATTTGCTTCTTTCCGGCTATGTTAATTTCTCAAACGTATCTTGAATTTTCCCTACGTACACACATATATACCTCACGATTGCATGCAATGAAAATGGTCGGCCCAGTTGATCAGAATCCACAAATCCACAGTCTTGCGGATACAACAGGTATGTCAGAAATAACTACTATCACATAACTTATTTATGTAACTTCAAGGGTTTTTAAAAGCAGCCTTGACTTACCTTCACGTCTTCCTGTTGTGGTGATTTGGCTTCCTTCACCGATGGCATAAGCTCGTCTGGCCAAGATATTCTCGTCTTGAAAAGCAAAGTTATTGAGCTTGTTAATTCCGGGAATCTTTCTTTGCTCTGGTGTTTCGCGAATAGCAGCCTCCACCACTGCAACTCTGACGCCTTCGACTCCACCATGCGAAAGGATCGCATCTTTCATCTGTTGCGCGGTCGTTACATCGTTTCCCTCGTTAATGTACCTTCTGATGTGATTCTTGCAAGTGGCTGACATACGGTCGGCTGGACCTTTGCCTCCCTGGGGGTCTGAAAAGTCCACTGCAAGGACAGACACTCCAGATGACGACTGAATAGCAGGTACGGCGAGGATTGTCGTGGCACTGTGGTAGCACCCGGCATTATCTTGTCGGAAATATGCATGCTGGATCTCGGGGTGCTCTGCCTTTAGTGTCCGTAGCACATGTTCCAGGAAGAGAACAACGGTAGAACTTCCCTGATTGCTCGACTGTAGGATGTGTACAAACGTCTGAGTTTGGAGCTGCCTGCTGACTCGTCGTACAACCACACTTATGTGCCACGATATCCCGCGCTTACCAAACCAGTCGCTCTGGGTCTCCCTGTAGCGTTGAGGCAGAAACTTCATCGCCCAATCATTTGTTATGAGACAGGTTTTCTCGTCGAGATAGTCTAAAACATCCAGTCGTGCCTGGTCCTGCCTTACGGTGTGTATTTAATGGCACTTCCATAGATGTATCGCTTTCCTGGCATGTTGATAAAGGTATAGTAACTCATCGCGATCATCTGTCGAAGAGAACGTAGCTTCCTGAATGGCTTTATGAATGGATTCCAGGAGCTCGTCTAAGGCCTCGCACTGACCGCAGCGATCGGAATGGGCGTGGTTGCATTTCTGCCTCATGGACCTGTCTCCGGGCTCACTCAGGGCGTATATACTACAGTGATCGGGGACGCACGAGTTTTCACTGATATGGACCTAAGCGGCAACAGAAACAGCAAATAAGAACAGTAAACAAGATGATAGAAAGCAGATTGGTAACGTGCGTCTTGTACACAGATCTTTGATCGATTTCTAAGTCTTTTTTTTAATAGGCTTTATATAACTCGGAATGAAAATTTAAACAGCAAACGTCGTGGAAAGTAAGTTCATTGGTTTGCTTTGACTGTGCAGCTGCTGTTTCCACACAAATCCATCCCAAGCTACGCGCATGTGTAAGCACACTTTCATTGTAATGAAACGTATACACGTACAAAATAGTTTAGGAAGAGATTTACCTTGTAATCTCCCTTCAGGTACATTTTTCCCGCCTTTAAAGAGTCTTGAACGCTCTTCTCCCACTCTCGCCCAGACTCCATTGCAGAAATATTTTTCACCACCTCAGCGAGGTCTTCAAATGCCTTGGAACCATCTGCCGCAAAATAGTCCAGGCCTTGCAGGGACTTTCGGACGGAGGCCGTACTTGCAGACAGAATTCGTAGCATTGTTCTCTCGTTGAACGGTTTGAAATTGGTTTCCTGGCAGAAACTCGTGTACTGTTGTACAATTCGCTGTGGAATCATTGTCTATATCACGTTTGGTACTGTTACGTTATCACCTGTGGACAAGACAAGGACTTTCTCTCCAAAGGGTAGGTCTTGAACCAGGTGGGGACTGGTTATGAACCCAAGGAAATGGTCTAATTGCTCTCTTTCGATGCGGAGGCGGGTACTGTGTTCTACCGGGACAGGTGCTCCACGGCCGTACTGGAGGCGGTGAAGGCTAGCAACCGTGTATCGATAAGAAGTGAGGCTAGGGATAAATTCGCAAGCAGCCTTGTAGCTTGCCACTCCTGCGATTATGGATAAAATCTGTCTCCGGGTGTCCCAACTGCTAGCGATCTTGTATGACTCCGCAAGAGCTTCAAGGTATGCTTTCTCTGATGGCAGTAAAGGTGAGTCAATGCTGAGTTTTTCGTTTACCACCTTTGATGTTTGCAGAGCCTTCCAAAGTTGACTAGCGTTCTCATCAGAGAGGACTTTCAGTAATACGGCAACAGCATCAGCTGCATGGTCGAGATAGCGTCTTCTTGTGGATGCACTGGCAATTGACCATTCTAGCCAACTCTTGTTTCCTAGTGGCTTTACTTTACAGGACACCAAAAAGTCGTTCAATTTTGACTTCTCCTCGTCAGTCTCGTCCGTTATTTCAAGTGAAGAGGCCGTGCTAGCTGTTTCTGAACTCGTGATGTGGCTCATTTTGTCACTAGCTAAGGTCAGGTCTTGGAGCTTTGCAGCAATGCCATCTGAGGTGCTACCACTGCTATCACTTTCCTGGTGAAAGGAAAAGAAACAAAACGAACACGTTAGAAAACAGTGCACCAGTTGACATTATCACAGAAATTTAAAGAAGAAAAGTTTTTTGGAAATCTGAGATAAAAAAAGTTGCACAAAACCCACTTTTGCTGATGGAAGGGATCGCGGATATAACTTGATTTAGCAAGAAAAAACAATTGTGTACAAGCTTTACATTTCAAAGCCGTCACGGCTTAACAATGCCAGGAAATATTTCAAACCTTTTCTAAGGTCTCGATCTTCTTGGGTTCGTTTTGATCTGGTCGGACCAGTTCAAACATGGTTGCTGAGAGAGTACTTAGGCTTTTCACGGGTTGATCAGTTAATGATTTACTCTCTCCATCAGTAGCGCACGTCAGCTGCTTTTCCATTTCCATCTCATTCCAGAGTTGTGAAACATGCTGCCTACAATGTCTGCAGATTGCTACAAAAATAGAAGGGGCAAATTAGACTCATGAATTCCTATAGGATTAATACATGGACTTTTGCGGTGTGCAAGCGCGCAGTGCGAGCAACAATTGTTGTGCCAAAGCCGCGTGAGGGTGGGAAGAAAAACATGTGTACAACATTTTTTTTTCGCCCCGTCGCCGCGCGACTCAAGCCAGCACTCGCTCAATTTACGTACTATGGGAGGTTTTATCGTGACGTATTTCCGTTAGTTCAAATCAACTGGCCGTCAAAGTGAGGTGTCGCCTGTTAGCTTGCGTCGCTGGCGCTTTTAGTGGATGCGGGTGAAACACACGTTCGGTTGCAACGCCGCTATTTTGCATTTCGAAGGAGGGCAGACTAGGGCGATCGACATGGCGTTGCGACACAACTTGTCAGTTCCACCCGCATCCACCAAAACCGCCAGCTACGCAGGTATAGTTGCCTGTGTGTAAATCTTGCGTCAGAAACGATTAAACTCCGAAAAATAAAAACGTACCACCACCGCTAACGTCAAATTAAATAAGCTATATAAAGTAAGCTGTAGTGTACACGCCATTTTTTGACGCCAGAAAAAGATTCGATAAAACCTCCCATACGCTGGTAAGCAAGCTATATGCAGCTGTATTTTATACTTACGACTTCCAATGGGGACAAGAGTGCGGGAACGGGTAAATATCATTGCTGATTGCGCAAACTCTATTCCCCGGTCGCCCTTTGCTTTCTTTGACTTGTGGGCAGCCATTTCGTTTGGAACAGCACAGCTTCTTTTATTACATCGCCAACGAAGTCCAAATTCATCCCGATGGCGCGGGCAGATTGTCAAGTGTTTGTGACACTCATCCTCGTGGAATACTCCTTTAATGTATCATAGTTTGGTATCAGAAACTTTATATCAGTGTCCAATAACTAAAAAATACCAATAACTTTACTAACCTGCGCGAGCGAGGATTAATTTCATTTCACTGTCAGTTTTCTCGTCGCCAAACACATTCATTATCTTCAGATGTCGTGAAACATCTCTTTGGCATTCGCCCAGAGATATACAGGGGTGAGGCGGTGGAAGAATACAAACCCTTGCCGCAACTGGAGGTGTTGTCTATCAAGGATGAAAATGAGCATGATATCAATGCCATCGATACAGGTGGAAAAAAACACACTGACGAAAATGATAGAAGACCAGTACATGAGCAATTCCACAAAATTAGAACTGCCCTGGGTGGCCTGCTCTCTCTTCTGGGCGTCTGCTCTTGCACAAACACCAGCTGTGAAGAGTTGAGTCACTCCAATGACGAACAATTAATTTACCCAATTACATGTATACAGCTGTACAAAGTAAGTGATCTCCAGGGGAAATATTTGTTTATTTTCGAAAACAGTAGCCAGTGACCTAGTATATATAGAAAATGACAAGCTTCAGGATTAGGAAGAAATTTCGGTTGGAATGGTTTCGCTTCTTTCGTGTTGTTTACAGTAATGCGGGTGGCAAACTGACACTACACTTGACCTTTTAACTTTTGCGGTTTGCGATCAATTATCACCAAGGTACTCTAGAATTCATTTTTATAGGGATACAGCGCAATACAAAGCTCATTAGAACATTGGATTTTGTATTCGAATTAAAACTATGTTAAATTAGCAAAAATAAAACACACTCAATAATAAATTGAAATTTGTCTACAATGTGCTTGCGTGACCGGTTGCAATTTCTGAAACCAATACATGAAAAGTTCCCTATGCGTTTACTTCTCTCAACAGCTGGCATTTAAATTGCCGAAGCTGAATTTTTAATATGTAACAGTACGATAACAGGGCCTATCGCTAGTACAAATTCTATTCTAAATTTCGATGTACCAGGACAATATTTTTGACTGCAAAGTTTCCTTAGTGTCACGTGTTTACCAAAGTGCTAAAAATAGGAATGTTTGGCTTTTCAAAACGATGTGTAAAAACTCATTTTCTTGCAATATTTTTACACATGTGTTTTTTGAAGTAGATACCCTACTCGACTGCAAAATATGGCTTCGATATCTTCAGCCGTCTTTTTTTCTGAGCGATTTGAATATGTACCATTTTTCGGCAAAATTTAACGGGCGAACACGGCATTTCCTGTTTTACAGGATTTCTCAAAAACGAAAGCTATTTGGAAAGTTTAATTGTAAATTTCGTAGATAGTTCACCAAAGGGTTTCTCGTGACCAAATATGAAGAATCCGAAATTTCGGTTTTGACGGCCAGTTCTTGATATTTACAGTCACCTGCTCTTAAGAAGCAAGTGTGTGAGTGTTGTAATGATAGTTTATAGTTTAATCAAGGTGTCAAAAGAGCAAGGTGTCAAAAGCCAAGTTCTCCATAGTGTGATATTTTTATGGTGAGAAATTGGAAGTTTCTCTTGGGAGTTCTGCTCTTGTCCCCTACTTTCCATTTTATATTCTGTTATCAGCCCAACTCACTCTGTGAGCTCACTGGGAACGCCAGCCTAGTTGCAAGACAAATGCTTACCTTTATGGGCCAGAGACCCCTAAAGCCTTTACATTTCACCAATACAATGGAACCTGTTTAATTACATTTACAAAGCTTATTAGTCAAAACATTTGCTTACTGTCATCGAGTATAACCTTCCCACCATTTCAAGAAGAAAGCATTACCTTTGATTGAGCCCAGTTTCTTTGCACTGGTAAAATATTATAGCTTGTAAACAAGGACAAAAATAGCTTATATATTGCTTTAAAACCTTTTGAGTTACAAGCATAATTTGCGATTGCACGCATCTGCCATCTTGGTTGGCCAATGCCACATATTGCTCTGAACTTGGCCCCCATTAAACCAAACGATGGTTTAGCCCTACAAGATTTTGACTGTAAGCTAGAGTAAGTGTTGAATGGGGATTTGGAAAAATCTGTCAAAATTTTGCCTTTTTAGATTTCAAAAAGAACTTAAAAATTCTACTACAACCTATTGGTAAGTATTATTTGGTTGCAGCTGTTTTGACAAATTGCCACACATGCTTGTATGGGTCTCTGACTGGGTGTTTACAAAACGAAGACCTAAGACCTAAGACCATCTTCGTTTTGTAGAAATGTGCTGCTTAATCTACAAAGCAAAGACCCCAAGACCCCCATGTTGGAGACACAGTTTTCTAACTCGTCTTTGTTACGCAATTATCGTCCTTTAATCTTCTCAGATACACAATTACAACTCCGACAAACTAGAGTAGGCTGAATGGTAAAACTGAAACAAATAACGAGTAATCTTAATCAGCACACTGCGCGGAACTAAAACAAATTAAACAAAGATGAACCGAAATAGAAAAGGTACTTACAATCTGTGCCTAAATCAGCTCAAAGGGGATAAAGGAACGGAATATAAACAGTACTAGCACATGTATGTCAACTTGATCAATCCTTTCCTTTGTACTCATGCGCGTAGCAGACCGTAACGCATGCGGGCTCACCAATACAAACAAACGCAAACCAATCAAAGGAGAACAACTTAAAAGGTCCCGAACATCCCGCCAGCCTTGGGACGACCCGATAAAAGGAGTCCCAAACTCCTCAAGCGATCTACTTCGAGTCAGTACCATGGAACAAATCGTCCTCCAAGAGGCAAAGCTTCTGGATCGGCCGAACGTAGGTGGAATCCTTTGTCTTTACTTTGGCTGTGCGAACAATACCATCTTGTCCGGGAAAGATTTCCAGAACCCGCCCAAGTTTCCAGACCCCTCGTGGGACGCTGTCATCGACAAGCAACACCAAGGCATTTGGCTTCAAGTTTTGTTTGGCTTGAAGCCACTTACTCCTCGCTTGCAATGTAGGCAGGTACTCTTTGAGCCACCTTCTCCAGAATAGGTCTGCAAGATATTGCACTTGCTTCCATTTCTTCCTGAGGTACAAATCAGCCTTGTTGAAAACGCCAGGTGGTAGGGAAATTACTCTCCTTTGCACCAGGAAGTGTGCTGGTGTGAGCGGCTCCAGGTCCTTAGGGTCATCGGAATTGGCGGTGAGGGCACGTCCATTGAGTATCTTCTTGACCTCTGTGAGTAGGGTTCGCAAGACCGTGTGGGTGACCATGTGAGCTCTTAAGATTGTCTTCAGCGCCGTCTTCGCACTGCGCACCAATCTTTTCCATACACCTGACATACTGGATGCTGTTGGTGGTTGGAATACCCATTTGCATCCTCGTTGCGTAAGCTCTCTTTGTAGTTGCTCTTGATTCCACTGTTCGATGGCTTCCCGTGTTTCTCGTTCCCCGCCCACGAAATTGGATCCATTGTCGCACCTCAACTCTATGACTTCACCTTGTTGATTCATGAACCTGCGGAGGCACAGGAGGAAGTCGTCTGTGCTCAGAGAATCTACCAGTTCCAGCTGAACTCCACGGGTGTTCAGGCAAGTGAATAAACAGCACCAACGCTTTGCCGTGCCCCTTCCGTGCTTTACGTATAACGGGCCGAAGAGATCCATGCCCGTACGAGAGAACGGGGGCTCGTAGGCTCTCACGTGATCCACGGGTAATGGTGCCATTTGTTGTGTGATTGGCCTGGAATTCATCTTCTTACATGTAAGGCATCGGCCAAGGACTGAGCGAACCAGAACTCTGGGTCGAGGGATCCAAAACTGCTCCCATAGTTTCACTAACACATGTTCACGACCCAAGTGACCCATGGAGGCGTGGCTGTGGTACACTAATAGTGAGGTAGCGTGGTGATCTCTTGGTAGAATTATCAGGTACTTCGCAGAGTAGGGGATTGGCACATTCTTTATCTGCCCATTGACTCGCACGAGCCCTTCATCGTCAATTACAGGATTCAGGTTGAGAATCTTGCTTGTCACCCTGATTGGACATCCTGCCTTCAGGTCGCTTATCTCACTCTCGTAGGCAGACTTCTGCATTAACCGGGAGATTGCTAGAGTGGCGGCGTGGCAGTTGTCTGGGCTCAGCCCCCCCCTGTTCGCACATTCTTGTTGTCTTGTATGTACTGAGTAAAACGGATCAACCAGGCGATCCTTCTGTTCAAGTGAAGCCAGTCCGAGCAGTCATTGAGCATCTGTTCGACTTTGTCGACGCTCGGGGTTTTATCAGTGTTCCTGGAGTCCTCGTGGGGTTCACCTTTCTTGTCTGCGGTGGCCAGGTTGACACAGTGAACGACGCTCTCTTTTCTCACTTCCAGCATCTCATCTGGAACATGACCAAGGGATGCATTTGGCCAGGATGATTCTGCTTGCCACAGAAATTCCGGGCCACGTAACCAGCGATGGTTGAGGTTCAAGTCGCACGAGTTCAAGCCTCTAGAAGCATCATCAGCAGGATTCAGAGCACCTGGTACATGGTTTCACTCTTCAACAAGTGAGTTCTCCTTAATCTCCTCAACCCTGTTGGCCACGTAGGTTTGGAAGCGACGCCTCTTATTCTTAATGTAATGTAGTACAATTTCGCTGTCGGTCCAGTACATGGTCCGGCTGATCCTTAGATCCAGCTCCTCTCTTAGCATTTTGTTCATGCGTGTAGCCAGGACAGCGGCTTGCAATTCTAGTCTTGGAATACTTGTGAACTTGACCGGGGCATTTCGCGATTTTCCCATGGCGAAAGCGCAGCCTATAGTGCCATCCGGGTATTCAATTCTCAAGTATGAGGACGTGCCGTAGCCTACTTCCAAGGCATCTGCAAAGTGGTGTAGTTGCAGTTGGCATTGTGGCACAACGGTTTCGGGCAGGAAGTAACTTTTGGGGATATGTATCTTCGACAGGGAGTCCAACTGTCCTTTCCACTGCTTCCATTTTCCCAATAGTTTCTCCTCTAGTGGTTGGTCCCAATCGACCTTGGCCTTCCACAGCTCTTGTATCAGGTTCCTTGCGGACAGTGTAACTGGAGCGGCGAATCCAAGGGGGTCGTAAAGGGAGCATACCGTAGACAAGATTTCCCGCTTCGTTTCAGGACGATTCAGCTCTCGGATTTGAAATCCCAGTTTGTCGGTTTCCACGAACCAACGCACCCCCAGGGCCCTTTCCACGGGCAGTTCTTCGAGGTCTAGGTTCAACTCGGGGGCAGCCCTTCTTTCCGTCGGGATTGCGCTCAGTACCTCTTTACTATTTGACATGAATTTCGTAAGGTGGAAGCCGCCACGGGTGAGAAGATCCATCATACCGGAGGCGAGGCGAATGGCTGAGGGGGAATCTTCTGCTGATGGTAGGCCTTCATCTACATAAAAGTTTCGCTTGATGGCGGAGACGACCTCCTTGTCGAAGTCTTCCACATTGTCGGTGGCGGTTTGTCTCAGTACAGAGTTCGCGACGCAAGGAGACGAGGCAGCTCCAAAAATGTGCGCTTGCATTACATAGACATCAGGAGGGTAGT
Organism: Plumapathes pennacea; assembly: GCA_964036295.1. Classification (NCBI taxonomy): domain Eukaryota; kingdom Metazoa; phylum Cnidaria; class Anthozoa; order Antipatharia; family Myriopathidae; genus Plumapathes; species Plumapathes pennacea. The sequence goes on along the minus strand of OZ038463.1, from coordinate 22,016,457 downwards.
TGTTTGTCCACCATAAGAAACGCAGGGCATCTTGATCGCATCCCCTGACCCGCACCTGATGAAACATCGCCTCCACATCAGCGGCCACAGCCACGTTGCCTTGTCGAAAACGTACCAGGACTCCCACCAAGTTATTTGTCATATCGGGGCCCTGTAGAAGACTCTTGTTAAGGGACTCGCCCTCGAACTCGGCCGCTGCATCGAAGACAATGCGGACCTTCCCAGGCTTGTTCGGCTGGTCACTGAATGATGCAGTAAGTACCAACATATTGAGCTCTCCTTCTTTGCTTCTTCGTGAGAAAGCCGCCGTGCATAACCTTTTGTTATATAGCTGTTCATGACCTCACGGTACTTTGCGGCTAAGACTTCATTACCCGGCCTTGATAGACGCTGTCTCAGTGATTGCAGTCGCCTTCCGCCATGGTACGGTTGTTTGGCAGTGATGGCTGGTCTTCTCTCCACAGCAGGCCAACCTCATAATGCCTGTCGATTAGTCGAGTGGTATCTTTAATTATCTTCAACGCTCGCTGGTCTTCCACCGATAGAGGTTTCTCGTTGGCCTTTGTAGCACCGTAGTCTTCGACTGCCCAGAACTTCTCGACCTGATCATTTAACTGGCGGTCCACAGAAATGAAATTCATAGAGGCCTTGCGATGGTTCTTTACACCAAGGGGGCCACTGAGGCTCCATTCGAGAGGGTACCGATACCCAAATAGGTCAGACATTCCTTCTTGTGGCACTCTAACCTCACGCTGGACATGGGCACCGGGGAGGTTACTTCCTACCAGAATTGAAACACGCTGCAAAGTGACTTCTGGGAATTGTAGATCCTGCAAGTGTGGATGTTGTGTCAAATCTACAGAACCAGGGAGGACACGCTCGGTTTGATTTAAGTCAGGGAGAACGTAGGCTTCTTTAACTTCTATGTCCTCGCCATAACCGTCTGCAGCAGTGAGGGTGAATCGCACGCGTTGAGACTTCGTAGGTAGGTCGCGCTCCGTGATTGTGCTAATCTGAATGTCCTCCTTCCCTTTAATGCCAAGTTCATCAGCCAGGCTCTGGTCAATGAGGGTATCCGTGCATCCATTATCCAGGAAGGCGTATGTCGAAATGGCATTGCCGTTTTCCGCTGTGATCATTACCGGGATCACATTCAACAGCACCGGCGTCATCGTAGTGCTCAGTCCAAAGGAAGACACCACAGCTTGCTTCTTGTCGACTGGCTGAGCCCCAGCATCGGCCGTCCTTTCGCTCGTCGTGTGAGCATTTGAATTTGATGTTATCACACCTCTACGCCCGGGCACACCCTCCGTAGCTGCATGGTCAGGATTCTTTGGGCTAAATCGGCGCCCCCTCTGCTGGTAGTCGCGGTCCATATGCGTGCCAGAACAGCGTGTGCACGCAGCGGGCTCGGGGCAGGTGGATGAGCCATGACCCGGGCGATATGCTCCGCAGTTGAAACAGAAACCGTAAGATGCGGCGTATTGTCTCCTCACTGCAACTCGGCCACAATCCTTAATAACGGGGCATTGTTGAAACTTGTGGGGGGCGCTCTTGCAGATTTCGCAGGCATTTGTCCTTGTGTTATCGTAGTCTGGTTGGGCATCGACAGATGCGGCAGCAAGGGTGGCTTGTTTGTACGTGGGACCCTGGACTTTAGTGGACTTGGCAGCATTCTTGGTGTCCTTTGCATCTCGGGCTGGATTTCCAAACCCCGGATCATTTCTTATCGCCGCTTGTTTCTTGACGAATCTGGCGACGTCTTTAAGCCGAGCAGTGGCGCCGTTGCTGACTATTCTGTAATTCTCGTTCTGCCACTTAGCGATAAGGTCGTTTGGGAAACGATGGACGATCCGTTTTAGGTTTGTCGCTACGCTGATCTCTTGTTCGTCTTCACCCTTTAACACTTTAGTCGCGGTGTTGAGTTTCTCTGCAAAGTTCAAGAGGCCTGTGTTATCAGCAGGAGTTAACTTGGGGCCGGATACAAGGTCATCTATACAGGCCTGTGCAATCTGGGCTGGGCGTCCAAAACGTTCCTGTAGAGTCTGAATCAGCACCTTGTAGGAGCAGCCTCTGTTTCTTTCAACGGCGTCTAGTGCTTTGCCGTAAGAACTTTGGCAGATATTCCACTCGTTGTGAGTCCGAGAGTAGTTCTGTTTCTAGGTGTGCACAAATCCTTTTGCGAAAGAAGGGGAACTCTGCTGGATTGCCCGAAAACTTAATGGGCGTCATGCCGTTAAGCAGTTGGACCTTCCACATGGCAGCAAGGTGGTCCTGTACCGTTTTGGCTTCATCATCATCTTCCTCATCTGATTCCTCCCCCAGTCTGAAGGTTCCCTTAACAGTGGACTTAGGTCTAGATACCGGAGAATTCAGTTGGGTTCTGCCGTTCTCTCTGCGCCTTCTTTGGGAGTCTTCATATACGGCACCGTTGTCGCCGGTTGTTGAAGGCGGGACGCCACGGTACTCTAATTTGGGTTTTATGGCAGTTGGTGGCTCTGCAGCCGGTATGGTGTACATGGGGCCCTTTGGGATGCATCCCTCTTTCGAGGGATCGAGTGGCGTAGTGCACCTTTGCATACACGGGGTATTCAGTCCAGCGTTGGACTCCACAGAGCGCAGCACACTGGTCTCTTCATCATACTCCACTTCAATTTTCCATTCCAGTTCCGTCAAGGCAGCAACTTCCTCCAGATTCCTCAGTTTTCTTCTAGTTTCTTCCTCCGCCCTTCTTCTATGCTCTTCAGCTTCTTCTGCAGCCCTAGCTCTCGCCAGTTCAAGTTTCTTCTTAGCCAGCAGTGCAGCCTTCAGTCTTTCTTTCTGAGGTGAAGTAGAGGAGGCCTTAGAACATGAGGAATTATAGGAACGGGATGACCTCAGACTGAAGACAGATACGTTGTCATCATCCTGCTGAGCAGAGCACTTGCGAATGTGACACTCCTGTCTGATGTTGCTGACCTTCTCCTTTATGGATAGGAATTTCTGCTCGACCTCCTGTTGCCGTTTCTGCTCCTTTATACCCGGCAGGTATTGGCAATGGATATGTTCCAACGACTTCCACAGTGATTCCAAAAGTTTAAGTAGCTCGTTGACATCTGTGTTGTCACTCACAGCTTTGACATTAGTTCGGATGTATTCAACTTCGGCTTCAATATCATAGCAAGCCTTGGACCAAGTAGCAGCGAGGCTCTTCTGCTCCCTTACAGACTGTTGTCTCGCAAACTCACTAAAGTCAATTTGAGTATTTGGGGCACGCTGTCGCTCGCTTCGACGAGGTGGATCCTTATCTGTATTGTCTGCAGTATCTGTGTTAAACGCTGGGTCATCTATTGCTTTGGCATCGGTACCACTTGATTGGGTTTCGTACGCTTCTTGTTGAGGGAAATCCTCCAAGTGCATTTCCCGTGTCCATTCCATTCCATACAGTTCGTTCGTTCGTCGTTTGACCGTTCATCGTTTTCCCTGGGCCTTTCAAGAGATTTTTTACTATGTTGGAGACACAGTTTTCTAACTCGTCTTTGTTACGCAATTATCGTCCTTTAATCTTCTCAGATACACAATTACAACTCCGACAAACTAGCGTAGGCTGAACGGTAAAACTGAAACAAATAACGAGTAATCCTAATAAGCACACTGCGCGAAACTAAAACAAATTAAACAAAGATGAACCGAAATAGAAAAGGTACTTACAATCTGTGCCTAAATCAGCTCAAAGGGGATAAAGGAACGGAATATAAACAGTACTAGCACATGTATGTCAACTCGATCAATCCTTTCCTTTGTACTCATGCGCGTAGCTGACCGTAACGCATGTGGGCTCACCAATACAAACAAACGCAAACCAATCAAAGGAGAACAACTTAAAAGGTCCCGAACACCCCATTAAATCGGTGTAAAATATTGAAGTAAAGACACGATCAAACTCGATTTGGTACCGAAAGTCGTCTGTTAATAGAAAGCGTGATTTTTTGTTGGGGTCTTCGTTTTGTAGATTTCATAGTGCTTTTCTACAAAACGAAGACCCCCTCTGAAAATGTGTTGAATGCTCAAATAAATACTTTAATGTAACAGTGTAATGTTTTTTCACTCGATTAGCACGCAACTAAGTCAACTTTGGGGGGAGGGGGAGGTGTTTTTAGTGGGGTTTTCGTTTTGTAGATTTCATAGTGCTTTTCTACAAAACGAAGACCCCCTCTGAAAATGTGTTGAATGCTCAAATAAATACTTTAATGTAACAGTGCAACGTTTTTTCACTCGATTAGCACGCATCTAAGTCAACTTTGGGGGGGAGGTGTTTTTAGTGGGGTCTTCGTTTTGTAGATTTCATAGTGCTTTTCTACAAAACGAAGACCCCCTCTGAAAATGTGTTGAATGCTCAAATAAATACTTTAATGTAACAGTCTAATGTTTTTTCACTCGATTAGCACGCATCTAAATCAACTTTGGGGGGAGGGGGAGGTGTTTTTAGTGGGGTCTTTGTTTTGTAGATTTCATAGTGCTTTTCTACAAAACGAAGACCCCCTCTGAAAATGTGTTGAATGCTCAAATAAATACTTTAATGTAACAGTGTAACGTTTTTTCACTCAATTAGCACGCAACTAAGTCAACTTTGGGGGGAGGGGGAGGTGTTTTTAATGGGGTCTTCGTTTTGTAGATTTCATAGTGCTTTTCTACAAAACGAAGACCCCCTCTGAAAATGTGTTGAATGCTCAAATAAATACTTTAATGTAACAGTGTAACGTTTTTTCACTCGATTAGCACACAACTAAGTCAACTTTGGGGGGAAGGGGAGGTGTTTTTAGTGGGGTCTTTGTAGATTTCATAGTGCTTTTCTACAAAACGAAGACCCTCTGAAAATGTGTTGAATACTTTAATGTAACAGTGTAATGTTTTTTTCACTCGATTTGCACACAACTAAGTCAACTTTGGGTGGAGGGGGAGGGGCACGGGTGTTTTTAGTTTGGGGACATGGTCATGGTTTGTTTTTGTTGTTATTTATTAAACACCTGAAATCAGCATCAGTTTGGACTGCACTTGCAATCAGCTTTGAAACAATTTTCCCCATCACAATTTCTCAATCAATTATATAATAAATGATATAATGATATTTTAATGATTGATGAGTTTGATCTTAGAATGAACCTAGCAAGTGTTTCTATTATATATTTACTGACATATCAGAATTTGTTCTTTGATGTCGTGTGTATAATAACGAAGAGGGTATAAATTTTTGGTAAACACAACTTCTGCCTGTCTGTAACATGTGTTGAAATTAATCATTTGCGTTGCCTTCAATCATTTCTATTTTTGTAATTGTAAGTTATTCTGATGTCTAATAATTGAAAGTTTGAACAAAACGTTGAATGTTTGTGCGCTGCACAGCATTTTAACAGTTGAAACTTCTGCCAACTCAGCCACTGAACGGGTCTGTTATTTAAGAAGACTATCCTTCAAATGCTAACCCCAACTCGCTAGACAAGTACTTCTTATGTGAATCCCAAAGTGTGGCCAGTACCTTGTCTGGAATTTGCACATAGTCCACCTCGAAGTAGGGAAAGCGTGCTACCATACATTTTCTGGTGGTGTGATAGTAGCGAGTTGTTTCCTGCGTAGCCCTACGGTTTGACCAATCTCCGTTGACTGGATAAAACCACCGTTCCTTGTGTTCGAAAATCAGGTCAAAGGGGATTACTTTCTTCCGATAACAAAAGTCGGTGTCACAGGCTTTACACCGCTTAGCATCTTTGTGGAGGAACCTGAGCACAAAGGGGTTGTCGTTGTGGTGGATTTCTGAGAACAATGGTGTCTTTGGTGTAGCCTTGTCACGACCATTGGCTGCTTCTTTACCTCTTGCTGGTCTGTGGCTGTACTTGTTCTTACCACCTTTCTTGCCTGCGGTGTTCTTGTCGACATCGTGCTCGGCAAGAGCAGTTTGCCTTCTCACTTCTGGATTTTCTTGCTATGAAGTGTAGATGTGCAGGCAGAAGACTTTGCAGGGCTGCTACGGCCAGCAAGTGCTTGCAGATCTTATCGTAGCGAAATCTTCCACACACGCACACTGCATAGTCGCTGTACACAGTGACTTGCAGGGCTCTGTTTTTGGAGCTTGCACTGGCGACTTCAAACTTCGTGACCCCTCCCATGTCGATGCTGGCCTTCCGCTGTATCGCCAGAGGGTGATTTACCAGGTTGAGTACTTCTTTCTCCAGGGTTTCTGCATTTTCCTTCATGTAGCCGAAGTTGTGCACCAGCTCTGCAGCAAGGTTTATAGTGAGAGACCTGAACTCTGCTTGTGCATGGGAAGGGATGGACTTCGTGGCTGGCCATGGTACCTCTTTTTCTCTGAAAATGTCTTCGATGGACAGTTTCTGCAAATTTTTTAGGTAGTCATGTCTCATAGTTGGAGACCATTCAAACCATAAATCTGCTGGTACTCGGAGATAACGGGCGTGATCTGCAAGGGCATAATTATCACTCACCCCGGCGATCGTGGACTGCAGTTCCTCTATCTGGTGTGCGTGAATTACTTCAAACACGTTCTTTGTGAACTGCAGCTTGCTTAGGTGTGATACACAGGAATTTTCTTTCAAGAAGGCTTCCTTCGTGACTTTCATAACACGGTTCATGGACTCAGAACAGTTAGTGTACGAGCGCAGTGGGTTTCCTCTGTTTCCATCAGGAAGTCCAGCTTTCCGTCGGACTTTCTCAACCATGCGGTTCCTGATCATGTCATAGTGGCCATTAAAGGTACACCCAGAACCTTGGAACAAATGACTCGTCTTTTCCCAGCACTTCCCTTTCTTTTGCATCAATCTCGTTCTTCTTGTCATCTAACCGCTGGCGAAGGTCTTTCCGGTTTTTTGCGTCTAAAATGCCTTCTTCTTTTCCCGAAACACCAAAAACCTTCACCAGGAAATAGCGCTGATCCTTTGGCTGTCATATCCCAATTTCCCGAAGTTTATCCTTGCAGTTTCCTTCAAAATGTTTAAAGCATCGTAGACTCTGAGCGTTTACAAGGTTGTCTTCAAAAGCGCGCTGCAACTCAGCTTCTCCGTCCGTGACAAAACCTTTTGCTTTTGATAAACCTTTGCACTTAGACATCAGAGTTCCAGCCAGAGACCGGTAGGCGTCGTAGGTCTTCTTGTGGTGTATCATGGTAGGACCTGGGTAAATAGGGCTCTCTTGGGTTCTTCGGGATTTCAAGAGGAGATTCTTGTAGACCACGGGAGTGACCTCAAACTTTCCCATTTGGAATGTGGGATCGACACTGAAGGGATGACTGAGCAAATCAGATTTGGTACACCGTACCAAGTCGGCGCACATGGAAGACGTAACAAGCACCCACAGATCTTCGGGGTAATCAGCATGATAGAGCACGAGGTCTTCCTTGTCTCTGGCATACTTCAGAAGATCTTCCACATCATCATTGGTGTCTTCATGGCTTATTCATGGCTTATTCTTGATTTTACACTGTAGATTTGATGTTTTCCACGTGGCAAATCAGACACAGCATGGGCACCACACATACCTCCTGCACTTTTTCTCAGGTCTTCGTATACACCGTGCGACCCTCTCTGCTCCACACTTGCTCTGATATCTGACATGGTGCTTTTTCTGGTAGGATAGAATGATTTTCCACATTTATCTTTGCAGTTTCCATGTTGCAGTACTTCAAACTCCACACGACCTGTGGGGTTATTCACATGGTATTGCAGAAGGCATACATTGTTCTTGAATTCCCCCTTGCCATTCTTCAAGAGGAAGATGGAGCGCACCAGAGATTGAGCAGCTTTGTTCCTCTTTGAATTTTGGTAAGAACTGGCGGAGGTCAACGGTTGTTCATTTCCTGCAATAATAGAACAGGAATCGGCTTGGCATTCCAGTGTCCATACTGCACATCTGAGAACTCCAGTGTAAACGCCGTTCATATCGGCTTTCACATCTTCCCAGTTTGCAAACCATTTTAAATTGATTAAGAAAGACGCATTTTCTCTGACTTTTAAAGGCTGCTTTGTGCACTTGGGATTGGTCAAACTTGCCTCGCTTAAAATCTGGACAACTTCAGTGCAAGTGTATCGACGTGGACGGCCCTTCTCGAAGTATGGAATTTGTTTATTGTTGTTCCAGCATTCGTTAGTCTGTTAAGGGAATCAGAAGCAATAGTTCTACACAAGAGGAAATACGACTTATGGATGTATGATGATTGTATTTGGGGCGAATCAGTCTCAGTTGAAAGTGCAAATTTGTATGTTCTCATACTGTACTTCTCTAGTGCAGCATTTTTCTAAAGGATTGTCTTATTGACACTGTTGTTGTCTCATAACAGTAACATGTTCAAGCAAGCTAAGGCCTGTTCTTTAACAGTGATAGGATGGCCTTTCTTTCATCTAGCTCTAGCTGGAGCTTAACTTTCCTCTCTTCAGCTTCTGCTTCAAACTTTTTCTTTTGAAAGTCAAGTTCCATTTTTCTTAACTCAAGTTCCTTGTCTTTCAGTTCAGCTTTCTGGTTATATTTATTGGCAAGCATCTCCATTGCAGTTAGCTTACTTGCTCTGCACTGCATTTTCCTTTTAGGACCTGCATGACAAAAATAAAAATAAAAATAAAAAATACAAGAAAAAATCTGAGAACTGTGTAGCCTATAAGCCAACATAGGCATATGAACATATATCTGCTGAGCTTGGATTTGTTTCTGCATACTGCAATTGCATTATGACCAAAAAAGCAGTTATCTAGTCTGCCCGCCAGTTTTATTATCGTGTGGCTTGCCAGCTAGCTGCCCACTAAACTATTGGTAGCCTGCACATGCTCGTGAAAGATGCTTATTGCAAAATATTAATTACTTGCTGGCACGTTTTCTCTATCACAGGATAATTAGCTGCCAAATTTAAATAAGAATAGACAATCACCCCCAATAATTTATCTGCAATGTGTTTATCTTATAAAAATGAAAGACTAAATATAACCATGATGTGGTAAAAAAGAAACTTGCACAAATTTGCCACCAGTTGGTGGGGATCCTTTCTTCCCTTTCCTGGTGCTGGTGCTGGTGCTGGTGCTGGTGCTGGTGCTGGTGCTAGTACTGGAACTATCACCATCCTCATCAGAGCTGCTATGGCTGTCATCATCACGGGTTCACATCATACTTCCCCTCGACAACAATTTGCAATGTACTTGCAAATTGTATGCACTGTTATTTCAAAAGCCATGCAAATGAAAATATGCAGAGCATTAAAAAAAACACGAGATCAGATCCAAGATTCAAACTCCAGCTTCCTGGCAATTCCACTGAGTGCAGCTGCCCGCATTTCCAGACCTTTCTGTTGGTCCTCTTTTTCTTTCTGCTTCTTGTTTTCTTTTTCTCTGGTCTTAAGATCCTGTTGATCTCTCCTGTATGTGTAGATGTCCTCTAACAGTTGATTGAGCAGTGTGTATTCTTCTTCAGTACCAGATCTGATAACCATGAAATTCAATAAAGGAAATAAGCAAACTGACGGCTGAATGGATAAATTTTCAAATTTCAATAACAAAACACTCGTTGAGAATATGAACAAGATAAGCGAAGTACAGGTTTACAAAGCCATATGAAGCTCACTTTTTCAGCGATTTTTTTTCCTCTTTGTACTTATTAAGAAGACGATCAAGCCGTTCCCTGCATGCTCTCCCAGTTAAATGGACTTGTTTATCCTCAGTACTGAATGCCTGGCTGAGAGTTCTCGCAATAGTCTCCCAATCTCCAGGAGATTTGGGCATCCTTGCTGCTACTTCCATGGCGAGCGCTACGTCGTTTGCCATGTTCGGCCATCTAAAAGGCATTTTCTAAAAAACTGTGATACAAGGTTATGCCGTCGTAAGGGCATGATTTTTCCCCAAAAGGCTGCATCTAAATATTCACTAAATCAATGGCTGTTGTTACAAAACACGTGTTTGAGAGGCGCCATGTTTGTTTTTATATTCAGAAGACAAATGCCCAAAATTCGTTAAATCGGCGAATGCTAAAATGATGTCACAGACATAACATAGACATGCAAAAAACAATATCTTGGCCTTAAACGTGCGCTTGTCAAGTTTAAGTAGTCTAAAAATTCTGCCGTATTTCACTTACCTCGAGAATGACGAGAGCAATGAGAACTTGTCTCCAACAATTTGTCAGATGTACTAAACTTTATTCGTTTTATCAGGACATAGGCACGTTTAAGTGTGAGGCTCTTGCTGGTGAGGAGTGCCTCTTCTCCAAAGTCGCCATATACATCTTGCTCGTATAGGCTAAACAACTTGTAGTACCCCATAGAATTCTTTAGAGGCCATAGTTAAATCGCGTAACATGATGTTGGCATTGCGGTCGTCATCTGGGCCTTCAGCAGACTGAATAACTTTAAGAAGCCTTTTTTGTAGTATGCCGATTTCGTGGCGTTTTTTTTCTTTCCTTTGTCTTTTTGTTCTATTTCTTCTTGGGCTGTCGCTGTGTCTGGCGTTTCTCCCAATTGACTCATGTTCTATTGGCTCCTTCATTAAAGGCTCTAAGATAGGGCTTACCTCCGATCTCTCCGATATATTCAGTAGTATAGGACTTTTCACTGTCATGTTCCCGGTACCGCAGACACGGGGTGTTGTGCTCCAGAGTTCGCCAGGTTAACCACAGTGCAGTACAAGACGGGCAGCAAGAGTTAAACTCGTTTATTTAGAATCTGGAGGATATTGGATATTTAGAGGCTGAGCCGACCATACAACACATGCGGTGAAAACTATAAACAAATGCACAATTACCGAAGTTAAAGGAAGGTAAAAAATACAAATCTAAAGCTATAAAATGCACAAAATCGAAGACTAGAAGTATACGGGCATAACTTATGTCTGATCTTGACTCCAGGGCTTGCAAAAATACTCTGAGGTACTCCTGAACTCCTTGAAGACTCCAGACTCTTTTCACAGATGTTGACTCCAAGACTAAGAGCATGCTACTGACACAAAAGCTAAATACATTCCTAACTTATGAGAAAGGTGCAAGCTATGGTGCGGCTCGCCACAATAGACAATCAGCTATTCAAACGGGTCACGATTTGAACACAACAAACAATCAATCTTTAGTTCTACTAGAGTCTTGTCTAGTAACGTCACAGTAACCAAGGGAGTTAATCTTAGAGGAATCAAGTCGAAAATTGCTAGGTCTGAAATTCAGACAAGGTTTAAGAGTGGGTCCACCATAGGACCAGGCAGTGGTGATATATGCCATCTCACCGATTTCAATGAAACTCGACACAATTAACAGGTTCAGCTAAATACTCAATGAGGCAAAGTGGTTGGGCTTTGCAACTTTTCCTTTGGAAGATAGATCACCCCCCATGGTTTTTTACCCAAAAATCACAAAAATCGCAATAAAAGACCACAAGAACTAGACACCCCGTCTGCCCTCAGAATACACTGGATTTTACTGTTATTTCATCTGGTTAAAGATTGGTCCTCTGTCAGTTCACAACCGTAGTTTCAAGTTGTTTGGAGCAATAATTGTCAATTAGGAGCTGTCAGTATGTATCCCTGTCACGCAAGTTTCCACAATAAGGCAAAAATGCTCAACTTCCGATCCAAATATCTCCAATGCGCAACCTTCTTTTTCAAAACAAATTACAACATGGTTAAGACCAGTCCTTGAATTTATAATATCAACAATAAAATTTTTGGCATCTGTTATTTTCTTGCGACAACAGCTGATTAAACCATGTGACCGGCGACGGGCACCAAAAACAGAAAAGGCCCAAATCCAGTCAAATACAACATTACGGGAGCCGATCTTTAAACACACTTTGTAAATTTGAGGCTTAAAAATGTATGTGAATAATATTTATGGCAGTTAAATCTAGCTGACGGCAATAACCGTCTTTATATCCTTCGATGTAAACAGGAATGATGCCCAAATTTCCTATCTTACACTCTACATAGACCAGTGACGTATAAATCCTGGACATCATCTTGTAGTAATTAAATTGCTCTTGTAACCCTGCTGATTTGTCAGGGCCTACCGTATGGCACACGACGTCCTTTGGCCTGGCCTTTCGATTATTTGGCGTCAAGTACAACCTGAGTCGTATTGCTTAGTAGGAGGCATCAGATATGCAAAAAATACTACAGTTTTGATATTGAAGAATTTAAAAGCGTAACTTATCTTTTTCAACTGGAATTATGAAATGTACATTATTGCGCATAACGGACTAGAATTCAATACAGAATTAAGGCAGGACTATGGATAGTGTAGGGTTGGAATTGCATGCTAAGTTAAAGTTCCAGCTCTCCGGATTTTAAGCATGGTGGTGATCTCTTCTGCCTCTGCAACGTAGTCCTCCTCATCTTGAGCTGGACTTACATCAGCCTGGTCCGTAGCTAGCCGGCCAGTCTTATAGAGTACAGAGAGTCTGCTAAAATACCGGGATATTTGGTCAGCAGCAAGCCACTCGTCTTTGTTGAAGACTTTTCTGCCATTTTCATCGCGCAGAGTCCTCATCTTGCGGCACACATCTGCTGTACTTGCCTTTCTTCCTGTCTCCTCGCCTTTCTTGAATATATTTTTCAGGTGCGTTTTGACTTTCTCTGAGAAACGGACTGCTCTTCGATATGTTTTTAGAGCCCATCCCTTTGAAGCCTGGTGATCGGGTTCAGTGGCAGCTATTTGTGGGAGCGAGCCAGTTTCTCTTTGAATGTAGCTCCCAGAGACCAGCTCTTTGCACGTCTCAGCCCACTTTCTTTTGATAGGGTCATAGGTTGTTTCCCTTTCTAACCTTAAAAGGTGTTTGTCCACGTCCAGGTATTTTTGGAGGCTTGAAAAAGATTGGTAGGCCTTTGTGCACCCTTCTCCTTCAGTAGCTTCAGTAGACGATGAAATGCTTTCTATGCTTGTGCTAAGCTGGGAACGTACTGGGCTAACCCTACCATCTGCATGCCGTAAAAAGTTGTTGAGGGAGTGTAACTTCATCTGTATCTGTGGAGTGGGCTGCCATTCCACCGATGTTTTGTCGGCTGTTACAGATTCTTGTGAAGCAGAGGAGAAAACGTCAGAGCCATCATTGCATTGCTGAGCTCTGCCTTTGGTTAACAGCATGTCCTTACTTACAGATTGCAATGGCAACATCTGACAAAAAGGAGCGAATTTTTCTTAGGGTGCACAAATATTTTAAAACCTAAAACTACGTAAACTGAACCCTCCTCTAGTCTATTAAAGTACCGAAAATTGATGTGTTAAAATGTGTAAAAATAAGCTCATAAACAAAATGCGGAACACAGTTCTCTCCAGAAGATCCACTTCCACTCCTTAGACAATAATATAGAATATGCTCGCTTGCTATGATAAAAAGCGAGCGTATTCTATATTATTATGTTGTCGTGCCAACTTTTATACTCTTTCTTGCCATTAGGCCTATTTCAAACGTTAAACTTCACATGCGTCGAATACAGTGCAAATGAGCAAAATAGTGTTTCAGCTAGCAGTGACGGCATATTTTTGGTGACAGGAAAAAAAAAACAGACAACAAAATGGGATCATACCGAGGGATGAAAATGGGATATACAATTAACGAGCAATAAACTGAATACCTCCCCCCCTTCTCCCCCCCCCTGCGTGAAGAATGCTCTTGCAGGGAAGTAGAGTAATTTCGTTGCACACTGTCCGTGAAGCAATCAAAGAACATCTTAAAGAAACTTACAGGCACGCACAGGCTAACAGACTACTTGCCAAGTAAATTTGGTCATTGCTAACAAGGTTTCCATTGTGCAACTTCAATACTGTAACGTGTGTTATGCTCACCTTTATGAGATTGTGCTGCATTTTAAATTGTTTGAAAAACTGTGGTAAACAATCCCAAAGTAAATTTTAAAAGATACGGGTGTACCACAGATCATGAATGAACTGTCAGCTTAAGGTACATTTGTTTAGGATTATAGCCACTTGCTTTTTCTTGGTTGCCGCGTCAAACCCAGCAGCGGACATGTATATTTCCAACTGTTGCCGGAATCTCCTGAAGTTTTCAGTGACGTTGCCCTCAAAGTCGAGTTTTCCTGGCTTGGAGAAGTCGTGGGCGGCCATCGTATCCCACCGCTGCCACCATGTTGTGAGGGACGATGCTTGTGTTCAGTACTGGGAGAGCGTGTAACTTCAGCTCGGTCACTTTAATGAATGTTGTAAGAGAGTCGTACACGAGCTTCTTAATACACTATAACGTATACACTATATACACTATAACATCTGGATTGATACGAGTGAGTGCATATAGTGCCCGCATGAATATTATCATTACACGGCATTAATATTATCATTAAACTGCATCCCATTCAAACTCAACGCCATTTGGCCCCGTGGAATAAGCACGGATAAACTGGATTTTAGGAAAAGATTTTGGCTCGCGTTCACCGCACAGCTTTGAGAATAGCCGTAAACAAATGTTTGATGGTACCTCTGGGGTATTGCAAATATCTCTGTCGCCGATAAGTATTTAGTCCCGATGAAACTTTCTGTGGCGACACGAAATACTTTTGGGAAGATAACAGGGCGAAAACAGAAACCAAAGCTACGGTGAGCTTCAGCCGTAAAACAATGATGCTTTATGCTTTACTCTGTACATGACATCTGTTGCCTCATAAAATTCTTCTGTGTATCGTACATTGCCTGTTGAAGTGTTTCTTTCATTTGATCATGTAGTCTTTGTTTTGCAATGCTCATTAAATACCAGAAATGAAAAATACACCGAAATAATTCTGAGGATTGAGTTTGCAGTCAAATGGACTGAACACACTGTGAACAAAAGCGCAATAATATTGTAAACATCTCTCGTGTGACATTCCTCGCTTTCAATTTTATATTTGTTACAGAGCACGAATACTCGAAAGCCTGATAGAAGAAACGTATTGAGTTAACAAAAGAAAACACATATAAGTAGTGAAGCGAAGGCTGGATTAATCGTGGCCTCTGATTAGAAATATGAGTCAAGGTCAAACTGTCATAATCGATTGTGCATAAAAAGATGTCATGTATGAGTGTTGTAATAATAATTTTTAGTTTAATCAAGGTGTCAAAAGAGCAAGGTGTCAAAAGCCAAGTTCTCTATACTGTGTGATATTTTTATGGTGAGAAATTGGAAGTCTCTCTTGGGAGTTCCGCTCTTGTCCCCTACTTTCCATTTTATATTCTGGTCTCGACCCAACTCACGCCGCGAGCTTACTGGCAAGGCCAGTCTAGTTTCACCTTTAAGGCCGGAGCACACAGCGTGTTTTGAAAGCGGCAGGAAACGCAAGCACGCCGGACACGCAGTATCATTTGCAGTTCGACAAACAATTGCCAGATATTGTTCACCGATTCCAACATGAAACGTCTGGTGTTTATCTTGGTGTATTTCTGCTCTAAGGTTTCACCAGGGGCTCAGGATGAAGACAATAGGGAGTTTAAGAAACCTAGGACGGCGACGGCAACGCGAGGAACCACTGTGTGATATTTTTATGGTGAGAAATTGGAAGTCTCTCTTGGGAGTTCCGCTCTTGTCCCCTACTTTCC
The DNA here is from genome assembly GCA_964036295.1 of Plumapathes pennacea. NCBI lineage: Eukaryota > Metazoa > Cnidaria > Anthozoa > Antipatharia > Myriopathidae > Plumapathes > Plumapathes pennacea. The sequence goes on along the minus strand of OZ038463.1, from coordinate 22,000,926 downwards.
ATTTTATATTCTGGTCTCAACCCAACTCACGCCGCGAGCTCACTGGCAAGGCCAGTCTAGTTTCTTTAGGCGAGAACTCAACGGGAAAAAATCTTTGATTCCCGGATAGCGCGAGGAAATGTCACACTTGTTACTCGAAAAAGATGTAAACGAGCATGAGAGGGCCGGCATACAAGCTGATATCAAACTGTAACGGACCGAAATTTATAGATGAAGGAGTAGAACCTCGATGAGAGCGATAATATTTACTGGATGAAACACTCTTGCTGGAACTCAAAACCTAACTAACACTAGTTCTGCACTATATATATGTACTATATGTACTGCGCAGTACCTGTCAAACACTTCCTTCAGCTCTGATTTTGGCAAAGTGAAAAGGATTTTCTTCATGGAATCGACATAGCCTAGTAGGTGAAATGAAAATCAACCATTTTACTGGTAATTCATTTGCATTTCCAGGAGAGGATTCCCTGGCATCAATAAAAAAATATTAATACACATTATATAATTAATTTTTGTAATGGACTTTACAAGTTTAAACTTACCATAGGTAGGCGGCACAGCTATTTCTCGAACCACTTTCCAAGTTTGAATTTGGGATATGTCACTTTGAAGTATTTTTCACCTTTTGCTGACAACTGGGTCTCCCGCTGAACATTTTCATTAAAATGGAGGCTTGCGAGGACATGTCTAAAAAAGGGAAATTAGTAGAAAGTCAATCCTTGACCACTGCATTAGTTGCCATGTACTATAAATAAATTATACCTGCAGAAAGTGCCCAACCAAGAAAAGCAAATCATCTTAGGGTGCCAATGATTGAGGGTGGCACGAAAACCCTCAAGACAGCTGGTTTGAGCATCTGAGGAAAGCTTCTTGATATCATTCAACAGCATCTTGTCACCCAGCATAATCTTCAGCTTGTCGGATGGAGTAGTACCTAAACCAAAAAAATTTTTTTTGGCATGTCATATATCTGGAAAACAAGATTTCGTGTTTGTGTGTGGGTTTGGTTGTACTAGAAAAGTGGCAGGTCAAAAAAGATCTGTTACAAAAAACATGTCCTTGGTGCTGGAGCAGTCATAAAGGACAACTCTGGAATGTGACAGGTGTACCTCCAAAAAAAGAAAACTTTCAAGTATCAAAACAATATTCTTTAGGTTTACCCATTTTGATCCACTGTCTTTGTTGAAAATTTCCATGGTTACAGCAAGGGTACAGTGGGTCAGGATGTTTATCATGCTTATTTGCCACATGGCGTATGAATGATTTCCATTTTGCCAAGATAAGGGAACCACAGCCTGGTTTTGTGGATGTAGCACACCAGAAAAGATGGCGCCGTATCCCTTTCATCCAAACCTGAATGATCTCACATCCTTTTTCCTTGCTTTCAGTAACCTCTTTGTTTTTGATTTTGCCACATGCCATATATCGTAATAATGTGTTGTCTTAACACAGGCCTCTCTTATCCACTTGGCAATGCCTCTGTGACGATCTGATATAAAGACACTGATGGTCAAACCAAGATGTTCTAAGAAACTGAAACATCTCTTGGCCCCCTCAAGCTCTGTCTGCTGACTACCTCCAGTTTCATTCGCCTAAGTAATAAGAAGTACATACAGTATCACAGTTTCTGTGTGGACTACATAGAAGATATTACATTATTTTATATACATTAGATATTAGATTATTTTATAAATATTAACAAAATACCTGGAACAGTATTTGATTACAATCTGTCTTTTTAATAAGTTTTATTTAGCGATCACAACATAGATGTCTTCACTGTGTGTTGTGAAGATATTGATTTCTAGTGATATTGATATACAGTGAGGGAAATTACTACTCCTGCACTACAATGACTGACAAGATGGGTATGAATTTCAAAATTTTTCTGCTAAACTTTCGATGATTTCTTACTCCACGATGAATTTTCACATTGGAAAACACAAACTTAAGGATTTCCTACCTGGTGTTGGTTGCATTAGTATATTTGGTAATTTTTTCATACCTGGACCAGCTCAAAATGTACAACTTTCAGGATGGTTGTGCACATCATAGTGTAGGCCCAATATTTGGCTGAGTGGCCCATTGAGTCAAAGCGGCCATCACCAGACCACACCACATCCTTCGTATTCTTTAGCAGGTTAACAAGGCCAGCTTGGTATGACTCCCAGTGATGGAGGACAGTTGGGAAAATAAAAGATCTCTGGTGTGCAAAGAATGTGCGCACTGGATAGACAGAAGGACCCATATGACGAAACACCAACAGAACCTTGCTTATGGATGCTCCAGCCATCAACACAGCAAAGCTCAATAGAACATTGCCAGCAGGATATTTACCATGGACAAAAGGCTGGGACCTCCACACAAACCCATCTGAACACCTTGAGCAATGCTGTCTGACTGTCACCATTGTTCCAGATCGGCGGATAGATACTTCTGGTTTTTCAAGTTTACATTTGAAGCAAAAGACGTTGAAAATACTCAAAAGCATGCTGTAGAATACAACAAACTTTGGTTCATCATATGTAGGGGTCTCTGGATGAACTCTGCATAAAAAAGAATATGCATAGTTTAAGTTACTGTTACCCAGAATGATATAACCATCTACACTGTATACCAAGTCCTTGTTTATAGTTGGGTTTTATTAAACTGGCCACAAGCAAGTTCATGATCATTGGTCAGAACATATCTTCTAAGTAAAAGCACTCTTACCTGACATTCTCTTTATCTTCTACAGCATTGTCATCTTCAGTTGCCTCACTCTCAGTTGTTGCCTCTCCAGGTGAAGTGCAATCTTTATCTTCGCTAGAGTCATCTTCATCTGACACTGTAGCACAATCTGTACCAGTACTGGACCAAGTGAAGTACTCTGCTGAGGGTAGTTTGCTGTCCTTTTCCTCTGGCACAATTACTTCATCTTCTTCTGTATCAGACTCTGACTTTGGCAACCTCTGTAAATAAACACAAAACAAATGTGACCAAGGACATTCAATACAATCAAAACAAAGAAATGACCGATAGTACAGGGTTGCAAGGATAGAATATCAGGTGACTACTATAGTCCTCTTATCATACTTACACTCTTCAGTTCCCTAATGGTTCTCCTCAGTTCTGCCACTTTTCCTTTTAATCACTTATTTGCCCTCCGTACATTTTGCAATTCCACTTTGCTGGTGCAGCCTTTTCCACAATGATCCCTGCGACCTGGTGTTTGAAATTTAGTGGCTGATGATGGGGTTGGAGGTACTCCTGATGTGGATGGAGATGGGGTACTCAACTCAAACATTTCCTCATCCACATGGGCTGTTTCTGTTTCTGTGATGTCTGAGGCAGCCTCCTTTCTTTTCTTTTTGTTGCTGACTGGAGTACCCTGGGCCAGGGCATCTCGCTTGAGCTGAAATTAGAGGGGGAAGGGGGGGGGAATGGTACAGTATAATTAGGTTTCAGAAAATGATGTGATTTTTGCACATATTCGAGAACTAAATGGCTAAAGTTCGGAAAAGTATCACCTTTTTTCCACTCTGCTACCATTCTGGCTAGCTGAGATTCAAAATACTGCTACTATAAAATTAATAAAATACACATTTACATTACCTGTCTCTTACTGCGTTCGTCGAGTACTTCAGGTGCTGCCGGAACGACAGTATGTCTGGTAGGCACAGATCCTTTTATCAGCACTCGATTCATTTTGAAGCCTTCCATGCCTTCAAGCTGGATGGAGGGGTTACGCGAATAGCAACTCTCTTCAAAATGCGCCGAACAAAGTGACACGTATTTGCTAACAGGGTCAAAAAAATCACGGTGATGTCGCTGTACGAATTTCACCCATTTTTCTTTGACTACCGGATCAGTAGGAAACTGGTGCATCCTGATGCCAGGAGTGAACGATGTGTTCTTACAACTTTCATTGTTTGGGGCTCCTGCCACGCAATATCTTCCTCCTCTTCGCACTGGTTTAGCTCTTTCCGCTATCTTGAAGTTGTGCAAAGTGAGCGCGCTACGCATACGCAATCCCTCGCCTTGCCCAGAGAGGTTAGGGCTTCAATCTAGGTTAGGTTTAGGATTAGGGTTAGGGTTATGATCATGGTTAGATCATCTAACCTCCTTGGGTATGGCGAAACTCTGTTATCTCCTTTTGAGGGACTTTTGGAAAGTGCAACCAATGTGACGTCATCCAATGAAGTCATGTGGTATTTTGGCCGTACGATTATTCATATTCACTATTTGTCAAGATAGTGGTTTGGTGATACGTAACTTGTGGAAACACGCCGAAACGCGACATAGCGCAGTGTTATACTCGAGGGAAATTTCGTTCAATTCCTTTGACAGAGACCGAATGAGTGCTATAAATTCATTCAACACTGAATGAGTGCTATGAACCATATAGAAAAACAGTGCAGGTAAAAACTAGTGGGGTGGTCAAATCTCAATAACGAAGAGGTTCTAATAGCTGTAATTGCCATCATCCCGAATCGTTTAAGAAGGCCTTTAAACGATATAAAGAAGAAGGGGATTGGCTGACCTTGATCCGTGGGCTCTGCCCGGTTTTCTCAGACAACGACTCTTAATAATATATATACAGAAATAGGCAAGGTGAAGGAAGCCATTGCAAAGCAAAACCAACAGTCAATCAATGTCAAACGCGCGACTTTTTATTGGATGCTTAAAATTCACACTGGAAAATTTGCGGAATGCAAAAGTCAAGTCAACGAGGATCACTGTCTTAAATAGCCTTGAATAAAAGACTGAGTTTATCCTGAGCTTTGCTGTGGAACTTGTTATGGATGAAAGTCACCGAACAACAGAACCTCTAAAATGGCATAACTGGCTGCCGACAATTTCAGAAAGGAAGAGAAACCTGAGTGTACGGCAAGTCTATATAGTTATATTTACTTAGCAAAGTTTAAGTTTCTGAAGCCGTTGAAACTGCTGTTCAGTGAAAAAAATTGCTATTGTATCGTCAAGGCTTCAAGCTTCAGTCATAAAGTTCTGCAGAGCCAATCAACACACTCGCGAACATTGAGCGGCTAAACCTTCACAAACAAGTTTTTCAGCAGAAGAACTGGATCGAAACTAGAGACTCAGCTTACGAAGTTTACTGATCACAACCTGTCGGTGATCTCTTGAAGTTTCAGACTATTCCCGCTGTGGATGACTTGGCACTTTGCTAATCTCCAAACATAACTTGACTTCGGGCTCGTAGATTTCCACTTTCACTTGATGATAATTCTGCCAGCTCCTCCTCGAATTTCTTACAGGCATTTCGTCCATGTTTTAGAGTCGATTTCATTCGTTTGAATTTCCCACTTTTATGGCTGCTTTGTTTATGTTTTGAGAATCTCTCGCTCTTGACCACTATTTCTCTCGATGCAAAAGTTGAGCTTCCGTGATTGTCATGGCAACAAAGTGTGCAAAATCAATTAATCTGTGCAATCAACTCTGATTTTTGCACCTATATTATTAAGGTGGATATTCAATGAACGTACCGCATGTCAAATTATTATTCAGTAAGGTTGTTACATCGGAGCGAAAGTTTACCGGAATCAACACAAAACAATGAAAGAGTGCTGATCATGGCTCTGTTGCAGTTAACCTCAAAGACTGACACCGTGTTACCCAATCTTTTCAAAGGAAAACCATCCAAGATTCATATTCTGGCCAGGTAATGCATTTGTGAAATGAGATCTATCAGACCCAGCATTTTCCATAAAAATTACCCCAGACTCCACATTTTCCACACTCTGCATTTTCCACACTCTGTATTTTCCATCCAACCCAGAAAAACTGCACATAGTACAAAACGAAAATCCACGCCTTTTGAAGACCAAGAAAATCCCAGTAAGCAGCTAAAGAGCTATTATGCCACCAAAGAATTCAGTACCAACACAGCTGTTGCTTATGAAACTATACATTGTGATGATTACCCAACGATCAGGGTTTGGATGAAGAAGGAGAGAACAAAGAAGCGGACGGAGATCAACAAGGTGAGAGCTTGACGAATTTGAAGCAGATTCGGACGAGTTGATTTCTACATCTTTGTCTAAAACCTTAGTGCAAGTGAAAGTGTAAGCACCGATGATGAAAATGAAGGGCAGCAGGTTCAAATTGAAGGGGAAAATGGAACTGAGATTCGGAATACACAAAGAGTACAGCGTAAAATGCAGATACACGTTTTTCATGGCCCATAGAAAACTAAATTTTGACAATTTGTTTTTGTTGGGCAAGTTGGTGTACTCACGGTAATGCTGCCGTTTTTTCGATCAAAGTGATCGCGTTCGTGAAGAGCAATCATGTCCTTGACGAGCGATCACGCCCGTTCTCACTCCTAACACAGGCTTATCGCACCTGCTGAAAGTCGTGGTCACGCAAAAAAAGTGATCACGTTGTGATCATGAAGTATTTTTACTGTGGAGGGTTTGGGATGGCTGGTCTGCTGAATTGGTTCAGAATATCAAGTAGCCACTCTGGGTCTTAAGGTATATGGAGAAACCAGTTTTCAAGGTTTTCAAGCCTGGCCTTCCAATGCTCAACAGCAGATGGTGGCATAAAGACATAGTGTTTTGGAATGTCCTGTCTCGGTCCCTCAACATCTATGACCCTCAGGGATGACTGTACAAGTGGTGGAGAGCTCAGAGCTCCTGCAAGGATCAGCAAAGAACAATAAAAAATATGAACTGCATTCACTCTCATGGACAAAATGTATTCCCTAAAAAACACTCCACAGCATTGCCATTTCAAAACAAACACCTCTTGCAAAGCTAGTGGATTAGTTCCTAGCTGTCCCTATTGCCATTCTTAAGTTGTTGATCCTGAGTTCACTGGTATTTTACTGGTACTCAATAAAATACCCTTAACTGTAATACGTGTACTGTACTTTCAACATCTGTATTGGCCCCATCCACTTTTCGTGACTCCATTTCCTACAGAACATGATTGCTCTTCCAGTATCATCTCGAACAAACTTGAAGCAATGTGGCTTTACATGACCATTTTAGGCCTTCACGTCAAAGACAGCAGGCAGCAGGAAATCTTCTGGATGAGGGTTATCTCGACTTGATTCAAGAACTTCCAAAAGTCCTTCAAGGGTTAAATTAAAAACAATTATTAACAAAATAGATAACACAGAAATGGACGGACACAATAAACCATGACCCACCCTTTGCTTCATGTATTTTTATTTAGCTAACACACAAGGCCTTACAGTACATACATCATTATGGCTTCTAGATTGTGTTACTGTTACACATCCTCAAATGTATGTACATCTTCAACACTTGGTAGTAGTTCCCAAACTGGGCGTCAATATCCTCAAGGGTATGGCCCACTGGCAGAAAGTTCCCACTTATCTAAAAGAACAAAAAAGAACACCATTACTTTCTGGTTTACATTAACCCATTTTGCTACCAACGCCCCAAGACCAAACAACCTCTGAAAAAAAAAAAAACAGACAAAATGGCTATACTCAGATTTTAAAAAGATTTTAAAAAGAATGTATGATCAGTTCAACAAAAAATTCAAGGTTACAATCTAAATTGAAACTCAGACTAAGAGAACAACTTACACAAAATATGTTTGTAGTGCTTACATATCCTGTAAAGATTTCCGTAATTCATAATGTTTATGTAGAAAAATAGTTTTGAAATTGTAAAGCAGTCAGTACATATATCTTATTGACCGAGTGCGAGATCCGTACGGGAGAATAATGTGTTTATGGACCAAGCTGCCACGGTGAGGTTCATAAACACGTAAAAAGGGAACAAGAGCATTATTCTCTCGTACGGACCGAGTGCAAGGTCAATAAATGATTTATGGCTTCAATGTTTTATGCTGCAAAACATAAGACAAAGCACCAAGAAGCACTTGACTAGTTTGTGTGCATACACAACCAGCGTATCAACTATTGAAAATTGATTCATAGTGATGTAGCTCTCCAATCTCCTTGACTCGAAATACTTGAGAGAAGGAAGCAGCTAATTTATTGTATGATTTTAGTTGAATACTACACTGTAAAATGAAAAGAGCCATCTTGGCCCCAAAATTGGGGTCGTTTCGGTGAGTAAAAAATGGCACCTATTTTTGGGGCCGTTTTGGTGTAAATATTTGGGGTCGTTTTGGTGCTAACTTTTGGACTGTAACGACCCCAATTTTAGGGCCAAATGGGATCATTAAATGGTCCAAATTAGAAAAAACAGGGGTCGTTTTGGGTCTGATAAAGGCTGTTTTGGTTTTTCTGGGCAGCCAAAATGGCTACAAAATAAAACGGCCCTATCACAAATGGCCCCTCTAAAAATAGCCATTTTGGCTCTTTTGCAGGCCACTTGAGTACCTTATCAGATCTTGTATGAAATACAGCATGTTCACACACAAATCACGAAATCTGAATCGTTATACAATACATTTAATTCACACCAAAAGAATATTCCATTTGACAAGTTTCCTTCAATGTCATAGCCAATAACAACTTTCTCAATTCAAAATCACATACAACTGTCGTAAATATATAGAATAAAACCTGAGTGTAAGAATCACATGCAACTCATGCATGTTTTACCATTATCTAATTCCTGAACATTACATTTAATTCAAGCTACAAATTTTGTTGATTTGTTTCATATCACATTCATACAAAATAAATAACTTTAAAATTCATAAACTAATTTTGTGGATTTCATGTTATTTATAGATAAAATACAAAAGCTTGAACAAAACTCAAACTGCTCACTAAAGTGGAACATCCCCTCACCTATGCAAGGCATTCAGGAATGTTACAATGCTAACCTGGGTTTGTCCCCTTTGCAGACCCAGGAGGGTTTCTTCTAGAAATGCAAGGATTGCCTTGCAACTAGTGTAGCTTTATTAAAAATATAAAATGATGCCAGCAGGGCCAGCACGGCATCTTGCACTTTTTCTCCTGGGATGGAGCAAAGGATTGATCCTTCCACTACAATATGAAGTAAGTCCACGTCAAAGGTGTTTATAATCGCAACGATTTGTGGTTGGACGAAACTCCTTATTTCTTCGTCCACATTACAGACTCTCTAAAATAAGAGAAAATATTAAAATATATATTAGCAATAATAATAATAATAATAATAATAACAACAACAAAAGTTAACAGTTGATAATATGTATCAGTGAAAAAGGTAAGAACTATATGGTACAACAAAAACAAAATCATACTTTGACAATTATGAAACTATTTCTGTTAATCTTTATAAGCCATAATAGACCCAATTAGCTAACATATTTACATCCTTGTAGCCACCAATTTCAGATCATGTGACAATTACTTTGGGTGGTTACAATTATTGTCCTTTTAGAACACACTCCTGTGCACTCAGTTGCGTGTAAGAAATTGCACAATTGTAACTACCCAAACAAATCATCATTGAATTGGGTGGCAACAAAGATGCATAAACATGTTAGCCAAGGGAGAACTGGGAAGTTTGAGTTACCAAGGGTTTGAGCTGTCAAGAATCTTATGTAATCTGCAATACATAAGGCAAATTTTCATTGAGATCTTACCATTAATACTGTGATGACTTCGTCTTGTGCACTATGTTTCTTTCCTCCCTTTTGGCGAAGTGCTTTGTTGATTACAAGTAATGCCGTTCAGTATTTGAATTCTAAATAAGATAATCATATTAGTCTTCCAGAAGAGTTGCACAGTAGAGGAGAGAATATACAATAAAGATCATTATAAAAAAACTTTATTTATAGACGGGTGCAACTTTTATTCTTTTTATCAGCAAGTTAGATGAAATCTATCCATACCACTGGAGAAAGCACCCTAAAATTAGTTTGTAATAAATTGCAATTACAATTACACCTACACATATGCCTCCTCAAAGGCATAAAAGAAATGAAATGGGATCCCCAGAATTATCAAGTTCTTTGAAATGGAAATTGTTTTACTGTTTGTCACAAAAGTACAAGCCAATGTTCCAAGACACTTTAACCAACACTGCGGTAATGTCCAGAACTGAGAACTGTACATGTTGCATACAGAAATTCAAAGCAATAATCTAATAATAATAATAATAATCACAAATAATTCGAGCTTTTTTTGACTTGAATTTGACAATCAAACATAACTATAGAACCTGTGGGTCCAAGTGGCGCCTTCTGTCGAACATATTACAAGTCTTAATGCTATGAAGTTTTGGACTGGAAATCCTTTTCTAAATTATGCATACAGTACTTCTGTTAAACTCCTAAATCCATAATTTACCTTGTCTGTTTCTACAGTATTTTACCCGGAACCATGTCCTGACCTGCTCAATTGCTTACAGTATATCTTACCTTGCCTGACGAGGAGTTTGATGGTAAGCGTCCATCAAAATAGTGCAATTTTTTTTCGCTTTGCATGAGGAGCTGGTGCAGTTGTCTTTTTCATTCTGAATTTCTTTGTCTGAATCTACATCATCGGAGGACTGCATTGGCGTCGATGAGAATGATGGGCCACCTAACACACTTGATGATCGAAAACCACTTGAGCTGGTTATGCTGGCACTGGTGAACTGAATCTCATCACTGGCATCAGTTAATGATGACTCTCCAGACAAAGATATGCTCTGCAATAGAAATACAAAAAATCAACCTCGGAAATATATTCAATGCGAATCGAGTTAGAAAGACAATTATTTAAGAAGAGGGAGAGTTTTCCAACGTCATCGTTCGTCCGTCGCCCGAGCTCGTCCGTTACAGTGAGCGCACTCAAATGTGCATGAATGAGCATGCTCGCGTGCGAGACCGCTGGAAAAATTTCTGAGCCTCGAGCCCAGGCCTTTCCGCGACGTTACCTGGTAGGAAGTTTCGCACGAAGTCTTACCTCTTCAACAGATAGTAATTTCTTGAACTTTATCCGCTCGGAAAGTAGTTCTTCAACTCGGCGCTATGTGGGTATAGCCACCAGGTCTTCACTGTCAGCATTCTCACCAACTGCAAGAGTGCAAGCAAGAGAACGATCGAATGCAAGTTTGCCCATGACGCTTCAAGTCTTCGAGCGAAATCTCCTTAATATCAACAAGTTTCATAGACTTACTCAGTCTTTCCGTGTCGCTGATGATAATCCGTGGAACCCAAGCCAGCGTTCAACCTCTTCGCTTGTAAAATTGGGATTGAATTCCATTTTAAAACGGAGAGAGATGTGTGCTCGAATCTTCTCTTCGATAGGTTAGTGCAAGAGCAAAGCCGCTTTTGGAGGGAACTGTGTTTTGTGCAAACCTTGTATATTTGTCTAACATGCAAACTTTCTCCGAAATGGATATCTGTTTTATCTAAAATCGTATAGGATTACTTTGTGTCAAAATGGATTATAATAGGGCCAAATCAGCCCATTCACTGTTGGTCCTAGCAAGGGCTGATTTGTTAGAGAAAGGCCAAAATGGTTTTTACAAAACCATTTTGGGATAATTGAACGGCCAAATCAGCCCTCATACGTTGCCATTTTGGCCTTCTGAGTTCAGAATAGCCCCATAAGGGCCAAATCGACTCACATGACTTTGGGGCCGTTTTGGCTTTTGGGGCCAAGACGGCTCTTTTCATTTTACAGTGTAGTTTTAAGTGCAAGCTGTATCTACAGTGACAGTCACTCAGTAAACCAGTCACGACGATAAACGTGAAAGTTCAGCTTTCTTTTGACTTTTCAAATTTTCCTTGTTTGAAAATAAACAGGCGCTTTGCAGCTCAAAACAGTATACCTAATTCTGTTTTTTCGAATGCTTTTATCATCACACAGGCATTTAAAGAAAACAATCAAGCCAAAGGCTGAAATTCAATATCGCAGTGGCCTCCCGTAAACATCAAAACGGCTTAATTCTCGTAGACTATTCGTCCATCATTGTAAAGATAAACATCAGTTCTGTAAAATCTTCGATGATTTTGAAATAAAATGACTTTCATTCATTGTGAAATCCATACTTGCAGTGTTTACAGCACAGCTATTCCTGGCGGCGCCACAAATACAAAACTGTGTCCAACAAACATTGTATCTTCTCAGATCCATTCATGGTGACTGTTCACATTCTTTGGCCGATCACTTTGCTTTCCTTGCATGTTAAACCATCCGATTTTTTAGAGAATGAGCTAATCTGCCGTTTACGATGCTGTTATCTTGGCTTGTAAACTGAAAGTTTTCCCTGTGAAATGGATTTATCTCCTTTACAAATTATCATCAACTGGTCAACTCTGTCAAGCGGCATACCCATTGTAATGCAGCCTACTGCTTTCATTGCAAGATAGCAGGAGAAGAGCCTAGCTGTCGGTTTGGTTATCCCCAAGAGCTGAGAAGAAACTGGTGTCACTTTTGAGGAGATAAGTAAAGATAAGATTGTCACAAAGTGCAATGATGGCCACCTAATTCCCACAATTGAGTCATGCTGCAGCACTGGCATGCTAATGTTTACCTGCAGATTATTGAGATGTTGATGCATGTGCACGCTACATGGCCAAGTACATAGCCAAGGGAGAATCTCGCTCTGAGCTAGTAACTGGCATATGGAAGACCTGTGTAGACCGGCTTCAGGACACTGACCAGGCATCATCTGAAGCAGAGGATACAGTCCACCTTCTGCTGCAGGAGCCCCTGTACCTCTGCACCTTTTTCTTTGTTACTGTGTCACTTGATGATAGTTGCAAAGTTAACCATAAGCAGAGCAAGGAAGGCAGCAAACCAGGTGAAGTATTGGACCAATCAATGCTCAGTGCTTACTCCAAGCAAGAACAGTGGGAGGAATGTTTACCTGGAGTATCGGATCTAAACTTTATGGAATTTGCCTCCAAGTATAATCTCATCAGTGGCGTTCCAACGCCACGGGTCAATGAGGTTCATCCATCATTTTCATCCAATCCAGCTGGGAAGCTGATCAAGTACAAGCCATGGAGTGGAGAGCCTCAGAATTCATGGGATGGGGAAGAAGAATGCCAAAGGGTTCATCTGAAATTGAGAGTGCTCGGCGCTGCTTAGTTACACCTGAGCCAGATGATGAACCACCACCACCACCACCACCCCCAGAAGAGACATGTGGAGTGGATGCTCTTGTGCAGCCTGAATCAGCACTATGAGGATAATCCCACAGATCAGATAGACAACCATGACTGGAGCAGTGGAGCTTCCGAACTACCCCCTCCTCTCCTACGATCCTGTCCACAGTGGGTTGTCCAGCAAAAAAGGGAAGGTTCAAGCAAGATGCAGTGTCCAACGGCCCATGTAGACATTTCACAGCTTAACGAGAACAATCGTCTAGCCTATGACATTGTTCAGAACCACCAGGAAGCCCTGCATGCTGACAAAGCAACAGCTCCATTGCGAATGATCATTTCAGGGACTGCTGGCACTGGGAAGTCACACCTCATTAGTGCTATTGCAAATGTGCTCAAACAGGAATGTGTTCTAACAGGAACAACAGGAATGGCAGGATTCAACATTCATGGCTGCACCATCCACTCTGCTTTGCAGCTCCCTGTACGAGAGCAGAGTAAAAGAGTTGCAGGGTGTCACTGCAGCGGCTTCAGATGTTTCTGAAAGGAAAGCATTATATCCTCACAGATGAAATGTCAATGTTGGGCCAAAGGAACATACGCCAAGGAACAGGCAAGCTTCCTGAACCCTTTGGGGGACTATCTTGATTAGTGACTTTGGCCAACTCCTTCCTGTTGGGGACAGACCAATTTATGCAGCTGCTACAGGATCAGTTCTTGGTGACCAAGGCCATGCCGTTTACAAAATGTTTGACACAGTTCTAACGCAAGTCATGCGACAAGCAGGAAACAACCCTGAAGCAGCAGCTTTTCGTGGCCTAAAGAATCTGTTGTTTGGTATACCACGACCCAGCTTCCTCATACAGCTTTATGAGGCGAGATAACAGAGTATTTTCCCATCCGTCTCCTTCGGCAGTGCTTTTGGTGTACTTCACTACCAGATGCTGCATGAGCTGCGTCGATTGACCTGGTGCAATGGCATCTAAAACGGTATCGACAACTTGCAGGGCTTTCCGTTTGTAGTAGCGGCTGGTTCTTGTGGAGCATTCTTGAAGGTCAGATTGAAGCTGCGAGCGAACTGGACTAATGGATCCTTCCCGATGTGTGGCTGATAAAGTTGTTCAAATACACCAGTTTGTGCTGCACTTGTGGCGTTACCTCCCACTCTTGCGATGTTTCGACAGCAGCAACAGACTCTTGCGACGTAGATGACAGCACTTCCGCATCGCTCTCTCTTGTTTTCCACTACAGGAGTAGCCTCTGTTTGGAACGTTGGAATATTGGTTGAAGTGGAACTTGATTAGGAAAAGGAAAGTCAGTTTGGCAAAAAAGGAAAACAACAAAATAGTATTATAAATAACAAAAACAGAAAAAAAGCAACAACAACAAAACAAAAGCAAACGGAATCTTTCCTATTTTACCTGTAGAAAGATGAGTATGTCCTTCACAAACGTTTGTGTCCAAGAAATTGTGGGTGTGCTTTATGTAATGTGAGGACCGGGAAAAATACTTCTAGGCAACAAGGACGCTACTGTCGGTAGCACAATCCTTATGCACAGTTTTCTTCCACAACATATGACCTCTTACCTGATTTGAAACTTCTGTACCCTCAGCGAAAGGTACTGGCTCCACGAACTGATCGTAGATGTTCTCACCACTGTTTTCCTGCAATAAGTAATACATTTGCGTTGTTTATACAGCTGGTCGTACGGATTTGGGTGTCAGTTTTGAATAGAAACACAAGCAAAACAAATTGCAATAAACCGTCTATTTTACCTGGGGCTCTTCACTTCTCCAATTTAAGCACTGAGTGTTCTATGCGGCATTTCTTGCATATTCCTGTAGCGGTGTTTTGCAGAAAGAAAATGTGTTACAAAAGCACCACATACCTTCTGTGAACTTTAACTGAGAAACGAGTAAGGGCTGAGACCATTGAGGAAACATATTTTGTTGCGTTTCTAGAGGTGGATGGCATGACTAGTTCAAAATTGTACAATGCAAGGATAATCTCAACAAGGTGTTTGGTGATATATTTTCAGCGTTCTGTTGACAGGAGACAGGCATAATTTTGCCTAATGTTACCGGGTACACCAAAATAGGGTGAACGCCATCAATGCGTTAAAACATTTTTATCAGCAAGATGTAAGTAAACAGACTGCAACTAAAGGTTACGGGGCACTAGACAGTATTTACTGAGACATGAGTCTCGCCTTCCGGCAGATATCCCACGGCAAAATACTGTATGCTGTTTCCGACACTGTTTTCTTCTGTTGATTACTTCTCCCTTGCTTGTAAGAGTTGAAATTTGATATTGACGGCAAGTCAGTGGTCAACACAATTCAATTTAGAATTTGCATAATGTCACAACATGCAAACGTTGGCATGTTTCGCTCAGCTGTTGGAATGGAGCTGATCAGTGTTGTTTTTATAGTTCTATTTTAACTTTATTCGAAACGTATGCAATGTGGTCACGCTCAGCTATTAAAACAATGCGAAATTTGGGCAAGTGCACCACACTGAATTCTAAAGCACAGCGCCTTCAAGCCGTATAAGCTCAATGCAAACATTCACTAGGTCTGTTAAAATGTTCAAAACATGTCCTTTATTTGCCTCGGTGAACTAATTGGAGCGGTTTTTGCATTCAAGTTCCGTTCTATTGAGGCATGTAATCTGAAATGAAAAGACACACACTCGGCACTCCTGCACCACAGCCGAACAACCGCGTTTAATGTTAGGATAATTTCAAGCTCCGGGTTTGAACGATTCATCAGTAAAAGCTTACCTGATCCAAGTGGTACGAGAACATTCCAGTTCGTCATAATTTCTTTGGACATTTGCAGACTAGCACCTCTCTCAGGTCTTCCTTTTTTATGTCCATGAAGAGGATGGCTACATTTGCGTGTTGGTCTCCAGAGGAGTCCAAGAGCCAAACGATGTTTTGGGCAAATTGTCATATGAGTCCCCTTTTCTCCAAACAAGTATGCATGAGCCAGAATGAGGTCCACTTCGGAAGGCACGCTTCTTTGTGCGACTTTCATTTGCTTCAGGTGCGATGCATATTAGACAGATATCCATGTCACAGTTTCTCTTTTTCTGGCAGAATTCAGAAATATCAGTGCAAACTTGCAGTAGAAGCTCAAACACCAATCTGTCCACTACCAGGATGTTTTGGGGGTATATATGAAGTACTACTGATAGTTCAAGTCGGATGAACACCAAGTCTCAATGCACATGGGGTCACATCACCCATAATACACAACGTGACTTGAAATTTGCACCTCAGAAAGCAATCCCAATAAACAAAAATAAAAAAGTAGAACATTAGGTAACAGTAGTACACCACAATAATTGTAATCAACACACACAAACAAAAAATACATGTATGTCCTCTGTACAATTGGAATGCTGTTGTCTTTGTCTTCTTTCATGTTTCAAGCATTAGACCTTTGCCAAACAGGATGACAAAAGGCAAAAGGTTCAAATTTCAGTTGACAACCCAATGTCATTCCTTCCCAAACCTACCTCGAGAATTGTCAAGACTTTGTCTTGACTGCCTCTCTTCTTGCCACTTCTCCGCTTCATCAGTTTATTGATAAACTGGAAGGTTACCCTGTTTTATTTCTGCAACAATAATATCATGAGTGAGCAAATGATAATGATGATACTACTTCTACTACTACTACCATAGTTTTCGGTCATTTGGCACACTTTTTGGTTAAAGTTATAATACGCATTGCTTCGTCAAATGCACAGCAGTTGGCACGAAACTTAAGGGGTATTGGGAGAAACCTTAGCTGAACAGGTGGGTAAGGTATGGTAAAGATTTGCAACATCCCTGAAGAAATGGAGCATTTCTCCCGGAGGCTGTGTTTTTGGTCGGGAAACTTTGAAGCGGTCTACCACGTTACCATGGCAACGGAACTCAAAGCCATGCGCAGGAAAAATAGAACTTGGATAGGGCTATGCCCTGACGAAGTACGAATACTTAGCCTTGGAATGGGAAAGAGCAGCGCAGTTAAGAAGTTCGGGGCCAGTTAACATCATACTGAAACATTGTCGATCATTTCCCGAATTTAGTGTAAAAATAGGTAACTCAAATAACTCCCCAACGAATAGACCAAATGAAACCATTTTACTCATGATATGTTGGGCTGCCAAGGCAGACGTGATGGTGTGTTCGATTGTGCAATCAATTATGTAATAGCCATAATCTACGATTTTTCTGCGATAACGGTCCAAACGACCGGTGCTTTTTCCCACCACAATGCAATGGTGATCCAAAACTGTATGCAAGCACCATAGAAAATTGGACCAGAACTATCAAACAGCTTAGTTGAAGCTAAAGAGAGCATGAATGTTCCATTCCTTACATGATTTAGTTTTACAATGAGCCGTGGGAATTTTTTAAACTTCGGCGCTCTAAGATTGCGCTATTATGAACACTGAGCACTGGAAAAATACCAAATGATCACAGTTGATGGTTTCTAATATTCTCTATCATATTGATGTGGGAGTTTGACTACTAGAGTTTTGAATTCAAAATGGACAAAAAACCTTATAACTACTGACCGGTCTTATTCCCGCAAAAGTCCCATTTTATGGTAGATCTTTGTAAAAAGGTCTGTTTTAATAGGCCCTCGGGTTTGCCCGACCATATAAACGAAAGAATAAGAATTTAGCGTTTCAGTCTGTTTAATAAGTGACAATTAGATAAGAAAATCACAGTGCCGGTTTCACTACACAATCTTCATAATACAATGGAATCCCGATAACTTGAACCTTCTAATCAAGGGAAACGAAAATTGGTTCGAGTTATCGGGAGTTATTGGGGGTAAAATTACAGTGTTAACAGGTGAAGGGAAATGACTTTTGGTTCGAGTTGTCGAGGGTTCGAGATATCGGGATTCCACTGTACGTTCTCTTTAACAAATAACAAGTTGAATATCAAAACGTCTTCATCAACAAAAGCACGTGCATTCATTATATGTATCCTACGTATTTATAATGTTCATAAACGTGTTTAGACTAAACATGTTCTCCATCAGAATCATATCAGGCTAGTAACAGCCTCAAACATGCTCGTAATGAGAGTCAGTATGATCATCATCAGCATCAAGACTTCATGATCATGTTCATCAATTGTGTTTATATCCATGTTCATAATCAAACTCAAAAGTGTTAACAGTGTTCGTAGGCACAGCATTAATCAGACTTGAAGATGCACATAACGTCTTTCTCATTTGTTACACTGCATCTGATAGTTCTTCGCATGTGCTTAACCTTTTGGTAGGCCCTCTGCCTCTGCCTCAACCATGTCGTGAGTCTCTGGATTGATGCGGAGTTTTCTGATGATAGATGCCCTTGTGGGTACCGTTGCCCCGGTTATCTCAGATTGGCAAGCAGACCTTATTTTCTCTGTGTCTGCCCTTGACCAGTGTCGCCGTGTCGAGCCCCAGCTGGCAGTCTCAGATGGCGGAATGATTTTAGAAAACCCAGAGAGCAGCGTTACCTCGTCGTCATCTTGAGATTCCAAGGAGGCTCTCTTCTTATGGTCATCCATTGGTTGGGGTCCCTTCACATCAGACTCCATTCCCTGCTGTTGATCTTTAGGTTTCTTTGTGGAGGAACACTCATCTGCGGCAAGGAGAGTAGCTACCGTATCGTGCGCTTCTGACGCTGCCTTCATCTTGTTTACCAGGTTGTACCACCTGTCAGCGGTGCTCCGGCTGTGGCCCATCTTGCTCGCCAGGCTGTTCTTCTCTGGCGAGCTTAGACCTCTGGTATTGGTCATGACAAAATGCCGTAACATGCTTGAGCAAAACGCTGACAGACTTTCCTCTCTCAGGCAACCTGTACGTACAGCGAACTGCTTTAGGGCGTGGTGCACATGCGAGTTGGTATACGGCGATCCAGTTGAATTGAGGAACATTGCATCTGTCTTGACAGTACCATTTTGTGCCAAGAGTGGGCGAAAATGATGGATGTACTTGCCAATCATCAGCTTAAGGTCGTTGGAGAAGTTGAGAATTAGTCCTCCTCTGGTTCTGGTTGTCTTCTGGTTAGAGATGTGGACAATACATTTGTCATCCACCATCCGGCCATTCTCGAAGGTGCTTAGGGTAATCTCGGCCACTGGACCAGCCCTACTGGCATTCTCCATGTTGATGTTGTAGATTAAAAAGTTACGGACTGCAACCGCGTCCTTTGTGGTCAGCTTGTAGCGTCATGGGTGCATGAGCATCTGTCTCATTTTCTGCACATGCTCTGAGGACTGGATGTTTTTCAATTTCTCTTTCGTTGGAAGATTTTTCTTGGCCTCCCATTCCACCTCAGCTCGTTGCTGTGCTATTGTTTTCCCCCACGCTTCTCTCCAGTTACTCTGGGCGTCTCTGAGATCTTCTAAAGCTTCCTTCTTCTCTGAGGACAGTGATTGGCGCATAGATTTCACGGCAAAGGACAGAAAACGCTGTAAGCTTGTAGAGTAGCAGGAGAGCGTTTTGCTGCAGTACCCCTGTGATCGGTCTTGTTTTTGCAGCTCTAGCTGGCGCTTGAAGAACTGCTTATAAACAAGGTCCTTGTTGAGGAATACATCCAGGTCTTGCGCGTCGGGGTCTACAGCCTTGGCGATGGTCGCCACATGATGGCACATTTGGCGAATCATGGCTGGTGTTTTTCCGGTGCCATCTGGGGTGGCAAGGTGTAAATTCCACCCTCTTAGCAATACCTGAAAGACATAGGTAGGCCTTGAGGATGGTCCATACCGACCCAGGTTTTCTGCATCCTTGTCTTCATCCGAGTCTTCTCCCTCGTCATCCTCGTGAGTCCCATTCTCATCCTGGCCGTCTCCACCATCTGGAACTCCATCATTACTGTCAGCACTGTCGTTGTGGGTATCTTGTCCATCTAAAGACTCCACCTTCTCGTCGGCTTGATCACCTTCACTCTCAGAAGAAGACTCAAGGACCTTTGGACGCTTTCTCTTATTTGAGGAGGCATTGCTGGTTTCCAGCTCCTCTGCCCGCCGTTTTCATGCGTACTCTTCCCTTCTAAAGTCTTGCTGTTAGATCTTAACTTCGCCATCGCCTGGCTTTTGGGTTCGACGTCATGGTGGACTGCTAAATGTTTCTCCAGCTTTACGCCAGACCAGCCACAGCCCTTTGGACATTCTCGCACTCTGTGCCTGTCCTTCCGCCCCTCGGATTGCTTTTCGTACAACCAGCGCTCATACTTTTCTGCTGACCATCCATGCCCTGGCTTTTTGGTGGCAAGATGTGCACGCAAGTGCTTTCTTTGCTCTCCACAAACAGGACATTTGCCCGTAGAAAGCAGACGTCGCTGTGCATGTGCCTTGGCTTCTGGCGCTTGTTCTTGTCCTGTTGTGGCTGTATGGGGCGCACCTCTGCAGCCTCTCGGTCAGCTGATCGTTCTGCTGTTAGTGGAGCAGCAATCTCTTTCCTGGTTGCTGTAAGGGGACGTTCTGGTTGTACCGAATTGTCACTGCCCTGTTCCTTTTCCTGGTCTTGTTCTTCATCTTCTGGTCCAACAACTTGTAGAAGTTTATTTGCATACTGGCGCAAAAGAGACCTGGCGGAGCGTTCGTCATTCATACCCTTTGGTAGAAATGCCAAGTGTTTGCCAACATGGCAAAAGTGGTGGCTCTGGAGGGTTGAAGTCAAGAAGGCAGCTCGCTGAGACAAATGTGGTTGCTTTTCATCAGTGAGAACCTGCTCTATCATCAACTCCCCAATGTACTTCGAACACAATTTCGTCCAGCTCGAGTCATCCATTTCAATGAATTCATCGAAAATTGGTCCGGCTTTACAAGAAGATATTGAATCCATCCTTTAGCAGATACAAGGTACTGTCAAATAATATGAGTAAAACTTATTAAACACTGTTTACCATATTTATTCTAATTCAGGCGCCAGAAAAAATAGATTCGTTTTCGCTTGGCGGTTAAACAGGAATATAGAAAAACGGGGCTTTGCACATGAGGTGAAATACATAAAAAATAGCGACGAATGCTGCCCAATGGAAGTGACGTCAAAAACGTATTTCCGTGATGTCCCAAACACGTGTAAATTGCCCAATCTGGATAATTTCCCTCAATCTTCATACATAACAAAACTGTTAGTAAACATATTGGTTTAGGTGTAGAGGATACTTGTAAACAAAAGTTTTGGTAACAATTTGTATTGGATTCATGCAGTTAATAGCTCAGTGCAAGATAGACTAGCGAGGAAAGAAGTGAACGTACTTACAAGTCGGGAAATTGTAAAGTTGTGTATAGGTAATTAGTCCAACAATCCGATGTCCAGTATTGATTCTGTACGGAGCCGTCCAAACACGCTTAAATTGCGGCAAACAATGGAGAGTGAATTACAACAAGCCCAGATGAAGATCGCCGAGACAAAAGAGGTTGCCAGTACGCATGTCTATTAGCAAAGACCACTTATGCAAGAAATAACTAACTAATGATAACTAACTACTGGCAATGCATATTTTGTTGATTTGCCCACGCCATTCTTTTGTGAAGATAATTCTTTTTCTTATATTGAGGAGTCAATATAAACATTTGTTAGGAAAATAGAATACTATACTTTTGACCTTTAAATTATTTGTACGCCTAAAGTTCCACTTGAATCAAACCAGCAACTCAATTGCTTGAGCCAACCATTAAACTTTTTGTGCCGCCAGAAAAATATGCACATAAAATTTGCACGTGAAACTAATAAGTATTTTTTTATTTTTCACTTCTTTTTGGTTGACTTTTACTCTTTCTGATATAAATCAAGGAACTACAAAAAGTCTGGTTCACATTCGATAGGCAGTTTTTGCATTTCTAGGGGACAAATAGACAAACACTCCAGATATTTATTGATTACACTTGGCAGCCTGTGCTATGTCCACCCATTTGTGCAGAAAATGCGCATTTTTGACCAAACCTCAGATCCTCTAAATCTTTCAGCAAACCTTCCTGGGAGTATAGCGAAGGTGACAATGTAACATTTGACCATATAAATGAAGCCGCCCTTGAGAGATTAGCGCAAATCAATGGTTAACAGGTCAAAGTTTTCAAACAAAGGCCATACGATAGCTCGTTTCTGTGCTATATCTTTGTAACTTATTTAGCAAAATAGGGCAAATGTGTTGCAAAATGTCCCAATTTAGTCCCAAGAAGCTCGCCCGACAGTTTAAAGGGATTCTAATTTTTGAGAAAAATGCCAGTGCTATACTGAGTCCATGGCATTTCTGAAGAAAATGTACACTTTTTGCCAAACTTCAAAATGCTTTGAAACTCTCCAGACATATTTCTCAATGAATAGAAAAGGTTGTATTCCTACATTTGACCATAATAATGCATGGGTTCTCAAGAAATACAAAATCTAGTCATGACCGGTCATGTTCCCACCATGACCAGTCACATTCCCAAATGACCGGTCACGTTCCCAAATGACTGGTCAAGTTCCCAAATGACCGGTCAAGTTTCCACAATAACCATGCCTACCACTACCACTTTCATGCATACAGGGTGAGACTGTTGAGTCGAGGGGTCATCAAAGTAATGAGGCAAACAGAACTGATTACGTTCAGGCCCATGCACATCTGTAAGAGTACAGGTGACAATCACTCCCTGTATGTCTGCTCAAAAAATGATGTAGATGTCTAAAATGAGCAGCTGTGAACAATTTTGTATCATCCCACTGATTAAATTGAAGGGTCAGTACCTTCTGTTAATTTGCGAAACATGTAAATCACATAACGTTTCTGTAAATGTACTGTAGTACTGTCTGCAAATAGTACAATAAACAACCCTGGACACTATTGTATGGGAAATATTTTGGGGGTAAAATCACTGGTCTGTATGAGCCTTGGTGTAGCTGAATTGGTAACATTAGGGCCAAACTAGATTTTCAGAGAGCCAAACTGGAAACTGTGGGGACCAAATCAGCACCATGCAGACTTGATTCAGTCCTTCTGGCTTATGATGGCCCCAGTGGGGGCCATTTTGGCCGAAATGACTTTGGGGCCGAATCAGCACTTTTGATTTTACAGTGTGTGACAGTCCAGTAATGTCTAATTGTTCAATGAGGAAAATCCTGATAACGACGTGCTTTTCCGACTAATTTCTGGCTGGCCGACTAATTGTGAGCTTTGCACCATTGTAAAGTAAACTGTGTAGAGAATGACATGTGAAAGGCAGGACAATGAATTACACAGGATGTGTGCGTGCACAGTAAAACGAAAAGAGTAAAAAATGGCACCTATTTTTGGGGTCGTTTTGGTGCTAACTTTTGGATTGTAATGATTCCGATTTAACGGCCAAATGGGATCAGTAAATGGTCCAAATTAGAATAAACAGGGATCGTTTTGGGTCTGATAAAGGCTGTTTTGGTTTTCCAGAGCAGCCAAAATGGCTACAAAATAAAATGGCCCTATCACAAATGGCCCCTTGGGCCACTTGAGTACATATTCAGATCTTGTATAAAATGCAGCATGTTCACACACATAACGAAATCTGAATCGTTATATACAATGCATTTAATTCACATCAGAAGAATGTTCTATTTGACACGTTTCCTTCAATGTTGTAGCCAATAACAACTTTCTCAATTCAAAATCACATACAACTGTCATAAATATATAGAATAAAACCTGTAAGAATCACATGCAACTCATGCATGTTTTACCATTACCTAATTCCGGAGTATTGCATTCAATTTAAACTACATATTTGTTGATTTGTTTCATCATATCATATTTATACAAAATAAATAACTTTAAAATTCATAAACTGATTTTGTTGATTTCATGTTATTTATAGATAAAATACAAAAACTTGAACAAAACTCAAACTGCTCACTAAAGCGGGACATCCCCTCGATCACTGGTGACAGTTGTCTTTCACTTATGGAAGGCATTCAGGAATGTGACAACGCTAATCTGAGTTTGTTTCCTTTGCACACCCGGAAGGGTTTCTTCTAGGAATGCAAGGATTGCCTTGCAACTGGTAACTTAGATTAAAAGTATTTGAAAGTATAAAATGTTGCCAGTAGGGCCAGCACGGCATCTTGCACTTTTTCTCCTGGGATGGAGCAAAGGATTGATCCTTCCACTACAATATGCAGTAGGTCCATATTGAAGGTGTTTCCAATTGCAATGATTTGTGGTTGGACAAAACTTCTTATTTCTTCGTCCACATTACTGTCTCTATGAAATAAGAGAAAATATTAAAATATATATTAGCAATAATAATAATGATGATAATAATAATAGTAATAACAACAACAACAACAAAAGTTAACAGTTGATAATATGTATTAGTGAAAAAGGTAAGAACTACGGGTACAGCAAGAACAAATCATACTTTGATGATCATGAAACTCTTTCTGTTAATCTTTATAAGCCATAATAGACCCAATTGGCTAACATGTTTACATCCTTGTTGCCACCAATTTCAGATCATGTGACAATATTACTTTGGGTGGTTACAATTATTGTCCTTTTAGAACACACTCCTGTGCACTCAGTTACATGAAAGAAATTGCACAATTGTAACTACCCAAATGAATCATCACTGAATTGGGTGGCAACAAAGATGTAAACGTGTTAGCCAATGCAGAACAAACTTGCTTTGGGAAGTTTGAGTTACCAAGGGTTTGAGCTATCAAGAATCAGCTGTATTTTGCATTACATATACCTATTTTCATTGAGATCTTACCATCAATATTGTGATGATTCCTCTTGTGCACCAAGTTTCTTTCCTCCCTTTTGGCCAAGTGATTTGTTGATTACAAGGAATGCCGTTCGGGCTTTGATTTCTAAATAAGATAATCATATTAGTCTTCCAGAAGAGTTGCACAGTAGAGGAGAGAATAAACAAAGATCATATTATAAAAACTTTATTTATAGACGGGTGCAACTTGCATTCTTTTTATCAGCAAGTTAGATAAAAATCTATCCATACCACTGGAAAAAGCACCCTAAAATTAGTTTGTAATTGCAAATTTGGTTTTGTGAAGCACTGTAAGTAGCTCACCATCTTTGTCAGTGTCATCTTCCTCTAATGCTGATTCCATCCTTTCCATAAGAGGGGTGATATGCTTATCAGTGCTTGTGCCCTGTCCCTCCACAGGCAGTACTTTGAGTGGAGTTTGAGGGAAGTTCCTCATCGTTTAGGATTCGGCTGAATTCGCCTTTGAGCTTCAAACAAAACCGTATATTGATTAAACACTGATTGAAAATGAGAACACAGAAAGTATTTTCTTCTCATTCAAAGAAAATCTTTGCAAAATGAGATTATATTTCAAATTAATTATAATTGCACCATGAAATTAAGACCTTTCATTATAATATGATTTTAGACTGTCTACGTCAGTCATGGACACTAGTTTGGTGAAAGAATGAGCATTGGTCTATGGCTTGGTTTTCCTGTTTGACTCAAGGCCTGACAAAAATATGACAAGCACAGCTATTTTTCGTAAGCACAGAATCACAATAAATTATTTATCTAATACACCTACACATATGTCTCCTCAAAGGCATAAAAGAAATGAAATGGGATCCCCAGAATTATCCAGTTCCATGCAATTCAAATTGCATGTATAGGGGCAGCTAACCAAAACAAAACAGGAACCAAAATAGCACTGATCGTCCTCTCTATTCAAAGTTTGTAAGGCCTTGCTATTCAGATTGTGATATCACGCAATGAGGGCAGTAATGTCCAGAACTGATAACTGTACATGTTGCACTTTAAAAAATGTATCACATTTGACTTGAATTTGACAATCAAACATTAGTATAGAACCTGTGGCCCCAAGTGGCGCTTTCTGTCGAACATATTACAAGTCTCAATGCTATGAAGTTTTGGACTGGAAATCCTTTTCTAAAGTATGCATACAGTACTTCTGTTAAACTCCTAAATCCGTACTTTACCTTGTCTGTTTCTGCAGTATTTTACCCAGAACCATGTCCTGACCTTGCTCGATTGCTTGCAGCATTTCTTACCTTGCCTGATAGTTGCTGAGATATTTTTGATAAGGAGTTTGATGGTAAGCTTCCATCAGAATTAGAATAGTGCAGTTTTTTTCGCTTTGCTTGAGGAGCTGGTGCAGTCGTCTTTTTCATTCTGAATTTCTTCGTCTGAATCTACATCATCAGAGGACTGCATTGGCGTCAATGAGAAGGATAGAGCACCTACCACACTTGATGATCGAAAACCACTTGAGCTGGTTATGCTGGCACCGGTGAACTGAATCTCATCACTCACATCGGTTAATGATAACTCTCCAGACAGATACGCTCTGCAATACGTAAATACAAAAAATCAATCTCGGAAGTATATTCAATGCAAAATCGAATTAAAAAGACTTATTAAAGAAGAGGGAGAGTTCTCCAATGCCATCGTTCAACCGTTGCCCAAGCTTGTTACAGTGAGCACGCTCAAGTGTGCATGAATGAGCAAGGTTCGCGTGCGACACCACTAAACAAATTTCTGAGCCCCGAGCCCAGGCCTTTCCGCGATGTTACAATCTGGTGCGAAATTTCGTACAAGGTCTTACCTCTTCAACAGGTATACCCATAGTAATTCCTTGAACTTTATCCGCTCCTTGAGCTTTGGAAAATACTTCTTTAACTTGGCACTATCAGTGGGTATGGCCACCAGGTCTTCACCGTCAGCATTCTCACCATCTGCAAGAGTGCAAGCAAGAGAACGATCGTGTGCAAGTCTTGTTTGCCCATGACGCTTCAAGTATTTGAGCGAAATCTTGCTGAAAGTCAACAAGTTTTATAGACTTACTTTCCAGAGTCGCTGATGAGAATCTGTGAAACCCAAGCCAGCGCTGAACCTCTTCGCTTGTAAAATTGAGATTGAATTCCATTTTAAAATGGAGAGTGATGTTTGCTCGAATCTTAACCGCGGCAAAAACGGACGAATTTTGGAGGGGACTGCATTTTGTGCTTGTGGAAATGCAGCGATTGACAACAAGTCATGTATTGCTTTTGTGCCCAATCAGAATTGATGACCTCCTACTATACTAGCTGCTTTTTAACAAGTTGTTTAATATTGAGGGATTTAACAGCATACCAGCGTTGTCAAATTGGACGAAAGAGTGAGCTTAAAGACAATGGGATTTGCTTGTCACATGTGCAATGATCTTTTGGACAATTTTGCCTGTCTCCTTAACCACTACAGACGGGTTCACAAAGGTGATGTGCAAACCTTGTATATTTGTCTAACATGCAAACTTTCTCCGAAACAGATATCTGTTTTATCTAAAATTGTATTACTCTGTCAAAATGTACTATAGTAGGGCCAAATCAGCCCTTTCACTGTTGGTCATAGCAAGGACTGATTTGTTAGAAAAAGGCTAAAATGGTTTTTACAAAACCATTTTAGAAAAATTGAAGGGCCAAATGAGCCCTGATACGTTGCCATTTTGACCTTCTGAATTCGAAATAGCCTCATGAAGGCCGAATCGGCTCACATGACTTTGGGGCCAAGACAACTCTTTTCATTTTACTGTGTGCTTCTCATTTATTCGTCATGACGAATTTGATAGAATGATTCATGTTTTGGCTACAGCAGGGTTTATCTCAAAGGTCGGTCTGGACCAAATTGAAAACAGAAAAGTTGGAAGTGAAATAAAGGGACAGACTTAGTCAATTTGTGTTGCACGTGTCCCGTCTTTGGACACACTTCCGCCACGTGTACATGAAAAATATTTCATAATGGTATTTTGTGGGTGAAGGAAGATAACAGCTTGACTGAAATTATGAATAACACAACCACACTTGTCCACAGTTCTGCCCAGACGGTTTACGAAACTGTAATCGACAAATTACAAAACTTGACAGGTCAAGTTTATTCAGATCAAATTGGATGGGGAGTGCTATCAGAGGAAAACACTGATTGTACAGCCCTTTCAAGGCATGGAGACCGATACACTCAGAAAGAAGACCTTTTAGGAGCTTTTTGTTGACGTTCCGTTCCTTGCAAGCCTTCAGCAACTGTTAAGTGATCTATCCATTCTGGAGCAGGTAAAATAGTAGTAGAGAGAGTTGACTATGTCAAATGTCCCTCAATCCCCCTCTAATTCCCATGTAGTACCGTTTGCGGGGTGGGGGGAGGGTCGGGTCAGTCTTTAAGTTGTTTCATGCATCAAGTTAAAAGTTGTGGCTTTCCTTTGACAAACAACTACATTAATTCGACTTGTTATGACACAATGTGACACTAGTTAAATTCGCATGTTGATATTTTCTGGACGAAATAGAAAAGAACCCTCGTAATACCTAGTCGCAACTTAGGGCAATGCGTGAACGTAAGGAGAACAAAGAAAAGATATATACCGGAGGTGTGGATCAGCTAAAAAAGCAGATGAATGCTTCGAAAGTTAATAGCTTCTCAACCGAGATGGCTAAACGCAACATAAACCATGTTTTCTAATTGCCAAGAGAATTTTCACGAGCTAGAAAAGTACGTCTTTCAGGTAAAGGGAATTTTTCTTCCTAAATTAAGCTAGCAGGCGCGCTGAGATTGCTGCAATGGCAATAAAATACAAAACAAGGTGTGAAAGTTATAGCTTTAATATCCCAGAAAAGTTCGAGTTTCATAACTGACCAAAATTCCCCATACAAACCCTTATAACCACCCAGGAACTAACTTGGCCTGGGCCGTATCTAATGGTCTATAAGCGCCATTTTGTATTTAATACGTCAAAAGAAGGACTAAAGGACGACCCACATTATCGTGAACACCAGAGGGCCAGGAGCATTTTGGTAAACGAACACTAACACTGGTTTTCATCCGCATATTTGTTGCCCACTATCAAAAACCTGCTGACACTTGACAATCACAACTCACTCATCCTTTATTCCACTTTCACAAAAAATCAACTTATCAAGAAAGCCGACCTTACAGCTACCTTGCTGCTTTGATTTTTTAAGTTTGGTTTTGAGCTTCCAGACATTTCCTTGCTTGGTCAAAGTCTTTGTCGTCGAAAATGCTTACGGGGTATTTGCCTTCTTTCAAAAACCGGTTAACTCTTGAAAAGAGCCTTTGAAGGCTTGATGGTTTGTAATCCTCACCATTTTTTTGTTTCTCGCTTAAAGGGCCCAAGTCATCCAGCGCACCCAAATCCGTGATTGCCATTTTCTCAGCCACAAAAATGGCGGATTTTTAACTCTGTGAGGCCAATCTGAGTCCATCCTTGTGCTTTGTTGTGCTGCACACCTTCATCTGATCCAGTTGTATTCCGGATGGACCACTTAATGTTTTCGCTAGATTATTTCTGGTCTATAATTTACGTATTTTGGAAATTTTGAATATATATGTTAACCGTTCCGGCAGTCAGCAAAAGTTCCAGAGTCTTGCCGGAAAATCTCACTCTCGGAAATAGTTATCAATCTCTGGAAGCAGCGGAAACCCAGTTAAGAGATCCAAGGGCTCATTAACAGCGATTTGGCTGAAATGTTTGTGTTCCAAAGCATTGAAGAACTCGATCAACAAAATTTAGTTGTGAAAGCCAATGACAACAAGATCGACACAGGCTGCCTTGAATGTGTGCGTATATTGCAATGACGTCTGCGATTAATGAGTTTCATGCTGCAGCTAAACAATGGTTTTAACGAATATAATAAAGCTTGTTTTCAGTCTTTCTGACTTGAGCTAGATTTTCAGACTCAACTCTTTCAGTCAACTACACTCCCACATCTTGTTGTTCAACGTGAACTTTCCCCAGGAAGACTAATGTGATGTAAGTAGTCCATTTTGATTGGTCGCATTTATCTTTAGTTTTTGTTCTTTGTCCTAGTTGTTGCACTACTGACCTACTGTGGGTTCGTATCCAGAAAAAAACATCCAGAAATAGACCTGCACTCAATCAGTCATATATCAGGGGTTAGGGCACAGGGAGTCCACACTGGATATTCAAGCGAAAATGGTCCGAAACGGTCGAAAACTCGAGTCCAGTTCCATCAGTCATCGACAGGGTGGGGGCGGGGTAGGCAGAGAATGGCGGGGGGTTGGGGCGGGGGTAAATTGGAGAGGGAAATAAAGAGAATGGCTGAAACTCTGCTGATAGCCTCGAGCGAATCATCGCTGCATCTTTCCGGAACACTTTCAAACGATAAATTATACGGCCAGAACGGGTGATAGATAAATTATCTACAGCGGATTCTGTGAAATATTTTAGTCAGTTTGATGGACTCGATATCGACACATGCTCACCGCATCTTACTGGGACACCAATAAATTAATATTCGGTCGATAGGCATTCGGTTGTACTCGGAAAACGTGTTCAGAATGACGAAAGCGCTGAACGTTGTTTGAAAGTGGGAAAGTGTTGGCGGGAGTGTTGTTGTTCTGACTTTTCTTAAATCCAAACAGGACCAGTTTCGAGCGCCGTGTATATATTTGTATGTAAATAGTTTCCGAATTGTTTGTAGCTTCTTTTTTTAGTCAAGTTTCTCGGTTTGCGGGCCGCGAGCAGCTCTTCTCCTTGGGGATAAAGAAAATGTAAGTAATGGTGACATATTTTCACACGTGTAAGCATTTTGATAGCTTTCGGTTGTGAACACTTCCACCGCTTCTATTTTAGGGCTGTCTTTCGAACAAGGCGAAGTGATCAAAGCTGCTTCTCTTGGTCACAACATCTTCTGCACTGGTAATGCTGGAACGGGGAAAAGATGTTGATGAGGACCATGCTGGAAGATCTCCGATTGACGGGTAAGCGTCTGGCTGTCACTGCCACGACTGGAATGACGTGCAACCAGTATCAAGGACTTGACCCCATGACTGTGCACTCATTTGCTGGAATTGGAGATGGGAGGTTTTCGAGGGAATCGATAGTTGCCAGAATTATGCAAAATGAAGTTGTGATTAAGCGTTGGAATGATACCGAATTGTTGTTCATCGATGAGGTGTCACAGCTAAGTAGAAGGGCCTTTGAAAATCTGGACTGCATTAGTAAAACTGTGAGGAACAACCGGTTTCCTTTTGGGAATATTCAAGTTGTGGCAGTCGGCGATTTTCGTCAGCTTCCCCCAGTGGGTAATGCATATGATGACGGGTCGTTTTGCTTTGAGAGCCCTCAGTGGAATACAGTGTTCCCGCATTGTTTCCTGTTGTCAAAAGTGTACAGGCAGGACGAGCAAGACCTTTTGAACTTGCTGAATGAATTTGCCGTAGGAAGGTGCAGCAGTGCCTCTGAAAAACTCCTCCAGGAATGTTCAAGGCCCTTAAATGCAGCAGATTTCAACCTCGAGTTTGTTCCCAAGCTCTTTTCAACCAATGACGATGTTAACTGGCACAACAAAATGGAACTGGGACTAACTAACTGGTGAGCAAATGACTTTCAGAAGTAGAGACCATGGCAAGATTTCTCTCCTGAACAAGGTAACTGTTGCTGAGCCAGTGGTTGGTGCTCCAGTCATGCTTATATACAACATTAGTGAAAAGCTTAAGAATGGAACTATGGGGAAAGTAGTTGAATTTCAAGGAGGACCTTTGGTGCACTTTCCTGCAGTGGATATCACCTGCATCATTGAGAAAAGGACCTGGTCAGCATATGATCCCCAAGATCCATCAAATGTCATAGCTCAATGGGTGCAATACCCCCTGAAGCTGGCTTGGGCAATGACTATTCGCAAATGTCAGGGACAGACACTCAAGGCGGCTGAAGTACATTTAAGAGCCGTTGTCTGAGAAAACCGGGCAGGGTCAAAAGATGGGGGTCGGCCGAATTTCATAAAATTACCAGCACTTGATGTCTATCTAGTATGATTATGAACGGTGGCATTTGAACGAATTTTGGGTCTTTTGTTTCGGAGATTGACCACCCCCCTTGGTTTTGGGACTGCGGGAGCCAAAATGGCGTCCGAAAATAGACCAACTTCGAGACAAAAAAATACCAACATCCCGACGGATTTTACCAGCGAGCTTTTTCACACTGTTTCCATGGGTATATTTCCCCTAGATTACAGATTCGAATTCAAATTTTATCAGTGCTTCCTTTTTGGCGAGCGGCTTGAAACAGTAGAGGTTAAACAAAAATCCAGACATGTCAGATTTTTAACGTTTTTGAACGCTCTTTTCTCAAAAGTGCGGTTGTTTATTTTTCATTTAAGACCTGATTTTGGTAGTCCATTGCCATCTAAACCAAATTAAAAAAAAGAATTGATTGGGGGAAAAAGCCGTTCCCGCTTGACTCACATTTGAAGTTGCTCCAAATTGCGGTTAGAGAAGTTTTCCCGCCAAATTAATTCTACATCATACTGTACCACAAAAGCAGTCAGTTCCCCGTAAAACTACTCCAAGAGACATTTTATTGCACAAATACAGTATTCGCAACTATATTTGGCAAATCAACGGCTGTTATGTCATTCTTCGGTCTAAACACTCAAAATAGTTTTCCCGCCAAATTTCTCTTATGCTACAATGTGCCACAAAAGCCGCTCCCTTCTCCATAAAAACCACTCCAGAAGACACTTCATTGAATAAATGCAGTAATCACATTCCATTTTGGCAAATCAAGGGCTTTGTGGGTCTTTTTATTTGATGTAAATACTCAAAATATCTTGGATATTGATCCGCGTATGGTGTCATGCTCACGCCTACGTTTCGTGTCACGCTTACGACCACCATATTTACACTTGTTTAACTGGGCTTCTCGTGTGTGTGAAACGTGCTTTTGATAAATAAAGTATTGTTGCATACGGTGACAAAGATTTGACGCCCGACATTTCAAAATCAAATTGCATAATACATTCTGCGTTTATAGCCCTCACGAACGGCAGTCAACGATATCAGTGGGAACAATTGTACTATGATTAAAGCTTTTTGTATCCTTATGCATGAAATCAGCCGCCATTGTGTAAACAAAGCAATTCCACTTGACAAACGACGGATACCTATATAAAAATGATAAATTTTTACCTGCGTGTGTAAGCTTAAACTAAAAATTAAAATTCACTTGTCTATACGATACTTTTTATTCACAACAAGAACAAGTGTTCGCAAAGGCCTCCAATGGATCGATGAAAGTACGCTTTCTAGAACGTGGATCAGGCGTCTGGAGATTTAACTCCGAGAAGATATCTTGCAACTGGACAAGCTTTTCAATGTGCTCAGCTTACCAGATCCCAGCAGGTCACATATGTTGATGCTGTTTACTTTGATCGAGTGGTTGAGGCTTTCAATATTGTCAAATACTGCTCGATGTAGCTCTTGGAGGTGGTGCTCCGTTTCCATTGCCACCAGGTCCTCTTCATCAGCACTTTCAGGCGTTCTGTATCGTTGAAGTGCAGACAAACGGAAGAAGCTGCTGATTTGCTGGGCAGTCCACCACTCCTCTGGCTGAAAGAGCAGGGTGCCACTGGCGTCTCTGGCAAACTTCATCTCCTTCGCTACTTGGGCTGGATCTGATTTTTGTCCTCTTGCAGCTCCGGTGTGGAACTTCTCAGTAAGATGAGCCTTGACCTTTTCCACCATCCTCGGGGCTCTTTAGTTGTTTTGAGGGCCCATCCTTCAGGTATGCTGCAGTCGTCCGACATTGAAGGGCTTTCATCCACTGCAGTCCATAGTGCTGGACCGCTGACCACATTCATTTCGTTCATTCTCTCTGCCCATCTTCTCCTCGCAGTGTCATAAACTGACTCGCATTCTGATGGCTGCACATGCTTTCCCATGTCCATGTGTGCTTTCGCCTCCGCCATCGTTTTGAAGGTCAGCACACAACTGTTTTCGACACAGGAGAAAATTTCCGCTCTGGTAGCCCGACGTACATTGCTGATTGATCCCAGGTCACGGGTTCGAAGACCAAAGTCATGAAGAACTTGCAGGCCGGTATCTCCTTGTGGCTGAACCTGTAATTCGCTGTACTGCAGCAGTTTCCCAGGGCCAGTGTCATATCCACGCCAAGCACAGGCGCCATTCTGCTCGAAGGCGAAATTGTTGAGAAAGCTGATCCCCGGAATCTACACACCACAGAAGCCACTGCGAAGCTGTTCTGTGTACATGTGTCAAGCAGATGTACAAAGCATTCCACGTTAAGCTTCCCTTGGCTCTTGGTGATGACCGCACTAACGTGCCAGCTTCTTCCTCTCTTCCCAAAAAAATCACTCATGCGCTCTCGGTAGCGCTGGGGCAGGTACTTCATCGCCCAGTCCATCACTATTAGACAGGTCTCCAGGTCAGTGGTCGCCAATGCGTCTTGCTTTGCCTCCTCTTGGTTCACTGTGCGCAATAGGTGTGCTTTCCATACCTTGATCAACTCGATGTTTTGCATGCACTCGTGCTTCATCCTTGACCTTTCATCCTCCGACATAGAGATGTGATTGATCTTATTAACAGTTTTGACCAAGATTTTCTCTAGTGACAAGCAGGTACTGCACTGGACATCATGTGCATGCTGGCATCAACTTCCGAACTTTTGGCTGCCGGGATCACTCATCGCGTAGGTGACGCAATGGTCGGCGCAGCTTTCTTCTCTGCTAACATGGCTCTTGAACTCTGTCTTGAGGTATCTCGTGGCCTCTTTAAGTCTCTGCTGCACAGATTTCACCCACCCTTCCTCCGATCCATGGCTGCTGAGGGTGCTTATATACTATGTCTGTCAGGCTGTCGATGGCCTCAGTTTCTTCTGCTGTGGTATTGTCGAGGCCTTGCAAGGTCTTCTGAACTGAAGCAGCACAAACCTCGATCATTCTAAACAAAGATCGCTGTGCTGCTGGCTCGAAATTCTGCTGCTCATAGTAGCTCTGGTACTGCTTGATTATTCTAGACGGGATCATCGTTCTCACCACAGCTGGAATAATGATGCTATCGCCCGAGTCAAGCTTTAGTACTTTTGTGCCAAATGCGACATCTTGCATCATTTCTGGCCGAGAAATGTAGTCGATGAAATGTTCCACTTGTGTTCTTGAAATTCTCGTACGGAATATAGGGTCTGGTTGGACGGCCTGTCCTTTACCTGCCTCAGTAGCGTGCTGTTGTGCTTGATCTATTCGCCATTTGGATAGTGTTGGAATTAAATTTATTAGTTCTACCCGGCTGAAATCATTGGCGAAGACTGAAAGAATTTGTTGCTTTGTTTGCCACGATTCAGCTTGGTTGTATGCCTTGACGAGAGATTCAATGACGCCAGAGGAGGGATCAAAACTTTTGCGTCTGGACGCACTTTCACCAGCTGATTCTAGTCTCACCTCCTTGCGGACATTAGCCCAGAGCTCCTGTTCTTGACCGGGACTAATTACTGACAGCTCCGCGATGATAGTTTCCTTGGCCTTCTGTTGGTAATATTTTTGCTGGGTTGATGAGATATCATGCCAGGACTTGTGTTTAGCGTTGACTGTTTTGGACTTGTGCGACCCCCGGTCAGATTGGTGATAGCACTGTTGAGCGTTTACCGTTTCTCCTGTTGCTCCTCCTTCTTATCAGACCAGATACTAATCCATTGTTCAGGGATGCTCGCCTATGATGACTGCGAGGATGTTGTGGTGCCCAGTCTCGTCTTTTGAGTTGGTGAGTTTGTTCTTCAACGACTAGTTCTGCCGCAACTTGGGGAGTCATATCGTCGGCACTGGCCTGTGAATTGCAACACATTGCGCAGTTGTATAAATTACTAAAGAGTTATTTTATTGAAAAGAGCATTTATCGGACAAGTTAGTGTTGAATACCTCATCATGGGATTCTCTTCTTCACCACTTGGAGTAAAATCACGCGTCTGGGTGTGGTTTTTGCGGCATTCCTCGCATATCGCTACGAATCAGATAATATAAAGCGGGCATAAAACACCGGGATTTAAATCCACTATTCAATCACGGAAAACTGCCCCCTCCCCCCTAACAACATGCCTTTCATCCCAAAAGGCGCAACGGAATATGCAGGGATACTGTTAAATGTGGACATTGTTGATGACGTTTTACGCTATTGTGCTCATCTGAAACTTTCCGATAAGATATGAAACAGGTTGTTGGACCAATTCTTGCATGATGACTGGCGATCAATTAAGAGAAGTTATCTAGCCTAGTACATGCACTAAAAATATTCAGCTGCGTGGGGAAAAGGCGACAACTTACCCATTCCTCCAGGAACCGTAGCACCATGGCGATTGAAGATTTCTTGGGACGTTGCGAAATTGATCCTCCTGGGAATGCGCATTTGTTTATGCTGGCCTTTATGCGTAGGATAGCCACACGTTCATCGTTTTCGTCCTGGCCAGTTCACTGTTAAATCCCGTCTGTGTTTAGGACAGATGGTCATAACAGTCACTCTCTCATCCATGAGGCAAAAATGTCCAGCTCTGTTCAGTATGAGGTCTTTCTCGCTAACCACTGTACCGCGAATATGCCATCCTCGCTTGCTGCTTATACCAAGAGCAGCTAAGTGGGATGTCACCGTCTGTGTTAAATCCCGTCTGTGTTTAGGACAGATGGTCATAACAGTCACTCTCTCATCCGTGAGGCAAAAATGTCCAGCTCTATTTTGAGTGTTTAGACCGAAGAATGACATTAATAGCCGTTGATTTGCCAAATATAGTTGCGAATACTGTATTTGTGTAATAAAATGTCTTTTGGAGTAGTTTTATGGGGAACCGATCGCTATTGTGGTACAGTATAATGTAGAATTAATTTGGCGGGAAAACGTCTCTAACCGCAATTTGGAGCAACTTCAAATGTGAGTCAAGCGGGAACAGCTTTTTCCCCCAATCAATTCTTTTTTTAATTTGGTTTAGATGGCAATGGACTACCAAAATCAGGTCTTAAATGAAAAATAAACAACCGCACTTTTGAGAAAAGAGCGTTTAAAAACGTTAGAAATCTGACATGTCTGGATTTTTGTTTAACCTCTACTGTTTCAAGCCGCTCGCCAAAAAGGAAGCACTGATAAAATCTGAATTTGAAAAATAAGACTTGCTAATCAAAATCTATGACACCTTTGTGTCTAGCTAGGAAGTCTGCCCCAAGCAGACATTCCTCTATAATACCCCCTGAGACTAGAACATTGTGGCTAATGCAATACCCACCCACAGTAATAAGCACCTCACATTGTCAACAAGGATCACCATTAGCCGATACTACAGGAACTGAGACTAAGTAAGCCTAGCTGAACAATAACAATTTAACTTTTCGAAAACTCTTGTCAGTCAGTGTCACAGCAGATCCAGTGTCTGCCAGTTCTTGATTACTCGCTCTCCCCATTATATGTACTGAAATAGCATCCCCTACACTAAAACTATACTTTCCTTCCCACCCAAAACTGAACCTGGTTTTTGACTTGGGCCAAACTGCTACTGGTTCCAATACGAGGATCTGCACTCAGCTGCCTTGTGACCAGGCTTCCCACAGGAATAGCAGGTGATGGTTCACTTGGGTGGTTTTCTCTCCGAGTACTTGTCATTCTGGTAATGGTTCTGTTGGTCCAGCGACCACGAAATGCTTTGCAGTACAGCTTGGTTTTTCATCAATAACTCAACTATGGGGTCTTTGTGCCCGGCTCCGTCCCTACTGGCTCCTGCAACTACAGCTCTGACTGGTTGAGATGGTTGTTTTTGCTCCTCTGCTGTTTCTATGGCCTCGATTTGAATAGCCCTGCATAGAGCATCGTCCAGGGTCTTTGTCGTGATCTCCCTGAGCTTCACTGTGGTGTCTTTATTTTCCATGTCATCATTGAATCTGTCTTTGGCTAACTCCTCAAGATGACCAGCTGGGACATTGGGGTAGGCCTTGCGAGCTAGCTTGGTGAGAGAGTCTGCAAACTCTCAAGCTTTCACCATTCTCTTTCTTTCTGGAGCGGAATTCTGCTTTATACAACTCCAGCTTTTCATTTGGCAAGAATTTTGCTGTAAGGACCGTTTTCAATTGCTCAAAATTGTTTCTTATGTCTACATGCAGTTCCTGGAGAGAGCGCTGTGCTGTGCCCTTCAATCTCACTGACAAAAACTGTGCCTTCGTCACACCTTCCCACTTATTTAAAATTGCACATGTTTCAAAGTTAGTTAACCATGCCTCCCAATCATCTTCCTTTGACCCTCGAAACATTTCAGGCATCACCACCGGACATGGATTAACGACATTCGCTACAGCCTGACCACTGCTTCCACTACTAGTGCTAGCTTCTGAATGCGACATGACAATTCACGAAATGTAAACAAACCGAATTTGCCACAACAAAAATTCCAGCGAACACCGCTAACCCAAAGAACGAAAATTCCCGATTAGCAAAACGAAATATACTGCACAAAACCTCGCTAAACCACATCAAACGATGTTATTGAAACACAAGCAAAGGTAAAACCCAAAACTCGAAATCACTGAACCGAATAACTACAACAATCAACCTCTACACAACCAAGGGCAACACTTAACTCTCTCTGTTCACCTCGTGAGTTCTTTCTTCTTAAAGATCGTCCTTCTTGAAGACGATCCCACCGCTGCCACCAATGTAACGAACCGAGTGGATGTAGGCCGAGAGGGAGAAACCAAGTCGTGTCGAAGCGAGGAGCGCAGAAGTTCGGGAGCCAGGCGCTACGCAAGTTGAAACAAGTACTTCAACTGAGTCTTGAACTGAATGCATTTATTGGACTAAAATCACCGGTTTATATATGCTCTTAGCTTAGCTAGCAGCACGTACATAAGCTAGAATGGGCTAGCACATTTCCTGACTTGTAAACAAGTTAATTAAGGTCAAAGCCACAGCACAATAAGGGTCAGTAAGCATTTCCACGGCACAACTGATTACAAAGGTTAGCGAACGTGTGAAAGCGTTAGGCTGTTAGAACTCTACCTACCAACTGAACAATCTATGAGTCATCTATTATTTAGGCTGAGCATGTCCGTGCTATGCCTTTCCTGAGACTCCTGAGGTGTACATTCCAACATGGTGACTACACGAATATCTCGCAGCGCGTGCGCAAAGCTTACGCATAAGCTATTACCTAATTAGTAACGCGATCGTAAATATGCGTGACCTTTGGTTTGCTACAGTACTGTTATTTTGACTTTTTTTTCCTTATTTTATTTTCAAACCACTTTCCACAGCATATTTTAACTCCCAAGATTTATTTGATTATATAATGTTTTTTAGTGTTTACTCTCAACAAACATGTGTACATTGTACATTCAGGCCTGGTTTATACGTCGCACAATCGTCGCATTTAATTCACACGAATTTAATTCATATTGACTTTGTTGATTACACGACGGAAATGTCGGTCCGATTCATACGATGAATTTAATTCCACGTGTGAGCCCTCACTGATTCAGGTCAGCAGTTCCCTGCAATCAAACAACATGGTGCGTTTTAGGAAAGAGGTGTTCTTGCTGGAGAAAATCATGAGAGACAGAAGAGAAGGGAAACATGCCGTCGAATGGTAACATTGGTAGTTCTGAGGAAAAGGTTCCTTCTAAGACTTTGTTCCATATTGTGTTTGTTGTTGAATCACTTGGAAATGAAACTGTGGTCGAGCGTACTCGCAGTTGCCGTCGATGTGAAAGAAATTCGGGATGTTGGGGTATCGTCTGGGCAACATATGACGAAGCAAGGTTCAAGAAAACATTTCGTGTGTCACGAAAAACATTCGGCTATATCTTAAACCGAATTTGACATGATATCGAGAAAGACATCACAGAGATTCCTATATCTCCCGAGTGTAGACTTGGCATTTGTTTTTACAGATTAGGCAGAGGAGATTATCTATACACAGTTGCTGAATCGTTTGGACTAGGCGTGGCAACTGTTCATTCTATTGTCAAAGAAGTATGTGAAGCAATAGTAAAGAACCTGTGGAAGGTGTCAGTGCAAAAGCATTTCCCGACTACTGAACACAATTTCACTGGAAAAATGCTGGATATGGAACAACTGTGGCAATTCCCATGTTGCTGGGGTGCTGTGGATGGTTGTCACATATCCATTCAATGTCCACCAGGTGGACAGGAGTCCAGTAAAGAATACCATAACTTTAAAAACTTTTATTATATGACTGTGACGTAGTTTTACCATATAAGGTCGCAACAGAGTGCCGGTATGGGAGCGTATTACACGCTTCAAATCCGTATTACACTGTAGAAAACCAGTTTGACTGGTTTAGATGCGCGCGTATCACAAATGAATCAAAGATTTTTCTGAGTGCAAGGTAACGAAAGTCTGACTTTTCAGATACAAGACCCTTCTATCGAAGGAAACTGTTACTGGATAATTTGTCAAGGAAGAGAAAGCACAGTTCAGTTGGTGGAAAGCGAACATTCGCCATGGACAAACGGCAGTTCTGACTCCGTAAAGTTTTCCGCACGATGCCGTCACTGTAAGCACTGCAAGCACTGCAAAATGATTTTCGCCGTGTACGAACACTGTTTTGAGTGGTTCCTTTGCTGGAAGGGGTCTTAAACTTTCTACAACCAGGCAGGAAATCGGTGAGTTGTTAATAATCTATAACTTGACAACGTGTCGGCGGTAAAAATCCTAGCTGTGTTATGAAAGTTTCAGATTCTTCAAGGTGCACATTCCCTGGCTCTGTTCTTGTGTTTATTCCTTAACTACTCCGAGAAAATAAAAACTCTGGTTTGAGTACAAAGCTGCTTGCTATTGAAGAACAAAGATGGTTAAAAGTTTAAGCGAAGTAATCGATTTCAACCGAAGCACGTTTGTCTGCTGAATATTTATTCTCTCGAAGCAAGCATTTTCGTCTCCAGCGCATTTATCTCAGCACATTTAATCTGAATTGAACTTCGATTATTTGGTGGCATAACTTCTTAAATTTTCTGTCAAGATTTTTAAATCGATGACCGGATTGGAAGCTGTAAGTGAATCTTTGTGTAAATGAGTGTGCGTACATTTTGCCTGGGATTGAATGAAAACAGTTTTGCTCGAAGTCTCAGTTTTATGTTTGCTGAAATATATTTTACATAAAGGTAAAACTATGTCTCAGTCATATAATAAATCCCTCATTCGATGGTTTAGCGCGTAATACGGGCCGGCATTTTACTCGTTACTCGCATTTTTCCTCGTGGCTCGGAAAAATACGAGCAACTCGTAAAATACCGGCCCACATTACGCGCTAAACCATCGAATAAGATGTATTTATTCCATAGTATTTATGGCAATTGTCGATGCACAGGATCACTTCATCTGGGCAAGTGTTGGTTTTCCTGGAAACTCACATGAATCGGTTATTTTGCAGTCAACTGAACTGTGGCAAGGTATTACTAAAAACAATACCATACCTTCAATCGCTAAAACAATTGAGGGCACTGAGGTTTATCCAATGATTTTGGGGGATTCTGCGTTTCCATTCAGAATGTGGCTCATGAAACCTTACAGCAATGCCATTCTCACCCCCCAAGAGAGCAATTTCAATTATCGCCTAAGCAGGGCAAGGATGATAACTGAACGAGCATTTGGTCAACTAAAGAGTAGGTGTAGAGTGTTGTACAGAAAGTTAGAATGCCAACCAGATGCTGTAAAAGCAGCTACACTGGCATGCATTGTTCTTCATAATATTTGCATCAATGCAAGTGATAAGTTCAGTTCTCATTTGTGGAGCAGAGAAAGGGAAACCTTTCCCTGTGGTTTCATACTTCTTGTTTAGCCGTGGTAATACCCTTTGATAAGCATTAGTGTTTTTCACTTTCTTCGCATTAGTGAAGATCAGTTTGCGAACAAGGTCCTCATCATTCACAATGACATCCATCATGTCAGTAATTTGGGACTCCTTCCATAGAGCTTTCCTTCCAGCCTTCTTGACTGTCACCTTGCGAAATTTCTTTGCATGTGGGCTTCAGCCATCTTCAATAATGGTGTTTTCAGAGTCCGTATCACTCTCATTGAAACTGGACAACATTTCAGATTGTTTGGCGATAAACTTGAACAAGAGCCAGATGGAGCGAACATGTTTTCCACTTCGTCAGATTGACCAGTACCAGCGCAGTCGAAACAGTACCTGACTTTCTTGCATGCCTCCCATCCAGCGACTTCTTCATTTGCCTCTGACACAGAGCAGTCGGGACGAACACAAACGTTCACATTGCAAGAAATGCAGCGATACTTAGTTAAACTGCCACAATGCAAACAACAACACAAATCCTTTCTCCATCTTTCGCCAGCCGTAGCCATCTTGGAAAAGCGTGCCACAATATTTTGGTACTTCGTGCACATGCTTAAGCCTCTCACGTGTTCATTTAGCAGTGCGGTAATACATTATAATAATTTATGTAATTTATGCATTTCATTTGATGCATCGTTGCTGCGACGTCTAAATCGAACACGCATTTCAGACGTTGTATCCGTGTGGCCATGACGGATAATGCATGTTGGACGAATTTAATTCCTCAGACGAATACAATTCGATTTAGACATCGCCGCAACCTCGAATTTAATTGCTGGAATTAAATTCGTGTGAATTAAATGCGACGATTGTGCGACGTATAAACCAGGCCTCGCTCAGCATATATAAAAATGATAATCCTTTTGTAGCTTGTCAATCACAGAAAACTTTTCTATTTGGATATTGGATTCATTGATTAAAGTAACACAGACTTGAAGATTGTGGATAAACAGTGTACTTTTTATCTTTAGCAGATCTTCCGAGTCTTTTAGAGACCCATCTGAATTTGCTCAAGAAAAGGACTCAGTGGGTCATCAGGTTAATGAAGTCATTGACACACTGCAGGAGGACAGGAATTTCCATGATTTCCAAACATGGTTGAAATTACAGTGGAGGATACATGGAATGATCCAAATGTTTCAGAAGGATGGAAAGAAGTGAAACAGAAGGACTTCACGGGCCATTATGCTAAACTTCACGAGCATTTGCTGGAGGATACGGCCACAATAGAATTTGCCCATGTTCTTAAGATCAGTCCCTCGCAACTACAAGAACCTGATTTCACGATTCTGACTGATCTTGTATTGGAAGTCAACAGTCTGGTCCTTCACAGCATGGCAAATGCAATCCGACAAGATGAAAACAATGCTATAGTCTATGGTGATGTCCACCAAATGTCAGTGGAGGGGAAAGGAAAGATTCGATTTTGTGGTGGCTGGGTCATAGCCAAGTTGAGTCAGCCAGCCGTTATATCAGGGCAAACCTGTATTCATCTAATCCCGATGTGTGTGAAAGGGTTAAACAGCAGCACCTCAAGAAAAGAATTCTTGAAAATTTGCGTGTATCGTCAAGCTCAGCTCATTGGAAATCTGTTCATCAAGACACACTGAAAGTGATAGATGAAAAACAATACAGAAGACAGGGTCTGACCCACATTTCCGACCACTTGTACTCCTTCCTTGAACTCGAACAATGCAGAATAATGAATGTGAACCACACTGAACTGAAGAACTTTAAGGGGGCCATGCTGGAGAAAGCAATTGTGGAGGTGAAAGACAATGAAGTGCTGAAGAACCACTGGATGTCCCTTGACAAAGATCTTCCTGAAGATTTTCTAGACATCAGTGGGTCACTGAAGGAAGAAGTCAAAGACTCTCTTTGTGGCTTGTTTAACTGTGCAATAGATCATTACATGCGGATGGGCGGAAAACAGTATCTCCGAGATTTCAAACGTGATTTCAAATGGAAGAAAGAAGAAGAACTGAGAAAGAAAGTTCAGAAGAAGAAAGAAGTTTTGCGAGCCAGGAATAGCAAAGTGACTCTTCAATCAATTAGGGATGATAGTTCCAGTGAAAAGCTCTCATCACTCGGGAAGATTCAGTCCCTTGTTGTGCAGAACAAAGCCATCTTTGAAGGAAGAATCTACAGCAAGGCTGAAATTGGGGTGTTTTTCAAAGCTTTTGGACTGAGGTATGTTGCATCTGCTAATAATAAGAACCTGTGCACGATTTCAGTTCCTGCAATTATTCAGGCTGAAAGCTTTCCTAAGTTGGAAGCATTTGTCTGAGCATGTTGATGAATATTGTATACACCACTACCCCACAACTTCTACGGTACATGTACATGTATATATGTAAGCATGCTCAGAAAGTGAGGAAGATGAGCCCGGTATGATGTAGTTTACTATTGTGTATGGCTGGCTAAACCATTTTCTTGCAAGTGAAAGTTTAGTAGTATGCTGTATATACATTTCCTGTTTTGAATGAAAAAAATTTTCTTCCTGTTATAGCACTTCTGAAAGTGAAGTTATAGAAGTTTAAAGTTCAAGATATTCCCATATTAAACTATGTATGATGTCATTACTTTACCACTCCACTGAGCCACATTACTGTGTTTATTTTTTCATGGAAAGCTTGGATGGTTTGAAAAAAG
This sequence comes from Plumapathes pennacea, assembly GCA_964036295.1. NCBI lineage: Eukaryota > Metazoa > Cnidaria > Anthozoa > Antipatharia > Myriopathidae > Plumapathes > Plumapathes pennacea. The sequence goes on along the minus strand of OZ038463.1, from coordinate 21,956,689 downwards.
GAAGTGATTCAATACTTCCGGTGTTACTCCTGGAGGTGGTGGTTGTTTGACCAAGTAGTATTCCATTCATTGTTGGTCCATAATCAACATATTGGGGATTGTCATTTTGTCCATTACGTTGGCAAAATACATTTTCAACTATGTCATTGTTGGTTCTACAAGCAAAGATGTATGCACCAGGATTTGCCTTAAATGCTACAGAGCAAATTTGCTTGAATCCAATAATCATGGAATACAAGTCAAATCTTGTCTTTTCAGACAGCATGCTTTTATTTCTTGATAATGAATTCTGTATTTGAGCTGCATCATTTTCCCAGTCCAAGAACCACCTGTAGCATGTGTCATTTTCAGTTAATCTGGCATCATCCATGGATGATATTGGCCTTTTGTCCCTAAAATTGGCAACAAGGACTGATGTGACCTCTAGGAGCTCTATGGTCTTGTTGAGATGTGATACAGCTGTGTGTGTTGCCCCTTCCAAGTGTTTCTTGTAAGCCTGAAAAAATATATATCAACACAGCAATATAATATAAAATAAGTGAGCAATACTTCAGTAGATGTGTGTGCATACACACATGTATGTCTGTTACTTGCAGTTTTGATTTACTTTAAAAAAAGACATCTGTTACTGTAGTATTTTGATCATACAAAATGAGTTATTACCTTGACAAGGTTTTTCATATTCTTGTCCAGCACTTGCTCCGCCAGGTGATTTCGCATCACAGATGCACTGTCAAGATCAAAGTGCATTGGAGTCAGCTTTTGGTGATAGGGGAGAGAGTTCTTTTGATCCCAATTGTATGCTGCCTGCAGGTGTTGCCACTTGATTTCACATTAGCCAATTCTGAGGTCCCGCTCTTGACCAAGTTCAACGAGCCCAACAAGCTTCATTATGCCGTCACGTGTGGTCATTTGCAAGTCTTCCTGAAAACAAAAAAAGGTGAAAGTACATTCAAACCTGTGTCAAGCGACAACACGGCGGCTTGAAGATGTGGCTTTTATTTTCATTACTTGAATGGACATTTCATCCAGAACAATTCCACCCATCATCCCAGCAGTGGCAAGTTTTCTTTTTCCAGCCTCTTGTACCACGAGCCTCAGTACGTCATTGTTGAACATCGTCTCTTGCAAAACAGAGTTTTTGTAATAGCTCAGTAAGCGGCCAGAAGGTAACCTAATTATTACCTGTTCCAGATGGATATGCAGAGGCGAATAATCCTATTTATAAATTGGAAAATATATAATTAAAATGTGGAAAAAACGGCACTGAAATTCCCAACGCAAACCTTTTGCTGCAATGATTCTCTACTTGGTGCATGCATTTGATGATCAGATAATTATTTATCCATTTGTCCCAGTAAGATGCGGTGAACATCACTCAAGGCTATCGGCAGAGTTTCAGCCCTTCTCTTTACTTCCCTCTCCAATTTCCCCCTGTCTACACCCCCTCAATGACTTCGCGCGCCTCTGGCGCGCAGAACTGGACACTAGTTTATCGTATCCTGTCGAGTTTTTGACCATTTTCGCTCGAATATCCAGTGTGGGCTCCCTGTGGTTAGGGGAACCATTATACCTGGTTTTATACCTGTGTGACTGGAAACTATAAGTAAACAAGCCTGGCGCTAGCCAGTGTACTTGGCCTTGGTGTTTGTGTATAAGTTAGAGTGGTTTATCTGTCTTGTTTTTGTATTTCCCCGTACTTAAGTTATGATTTGTAAAAAGTATGTCTGTCTGCACCTGCGAGGAGTTACAAACAACAAAGGTAACACAGCTCGGGTCAAGGGTGCTTGAGAAGGCTCTTCAGTGTTCATGGATTAATTGATTTGAAAATTTTGACCACGAAAACAAAGTCTGACTCATGCCTAGATTTACGTTTTATACTCTAACCAACAATAACACTGGTTGGTTCTCTTGAAAAGAATGCATCCTACATTATTAAAGGATCACGTTTCTTCTAAGTGGATCTTGTGTTTTCAAGATTGGAATGCTTTTAAGTCCACAAATGTAGGCAATTGAATTATGCGTCTGTTCGTCTCACTTACAAAGTCACACAACAACGGCGGTAGACTCACACTAAATTCCGTTCATATTGAGCTGTTTACAATGTTTAAAGTACACGCAATGCAGCTTTATGGTTGCGGTTATTTGCCAAGGAAAGTCGACGGTTTTTACATTGATGTATGAAGCTGCCGCTGCAAACAGTGCAACCACATGTATGCATATCTGCATGTTTGAACACTATTATTCACTCGAGGCTTTATGGTCGCAATTACTTGCCCAGGGAAGTCAACGATTTTTACATTGACGCACAATGCTGCCGTAGTAAACAATGCAGCTACGATTTTCTATGCATGAATATTGTTTTCATTTCGATTTCTCGATTGAAAATTTCTTTGCTGTAATCACACATACTCCGACAAGACATACCAACATTCGAAGGACAGAACGCGTCAGCAAAAATCACGTCTTCAAAAATAGAGCACCCAACCAATCAGCGTGTGCCAATCTCTTTTTTTTACAAACCACGTGAACATGTGAAAAGCCCTGTGAAAAACTGTCCCCAATGGAAAAAACATGTGAAAAAAAATTTGCTCTAAAAGCAATCTTCAAGAAACATGTGAAAAACCGCTTAATTCCAAAAACTGCTTTTTCAAACCTGTGACAAAGCCTGTGAAACAAATTACTCTTAGATGCTGCTCTAAGAAACATGTGAAAAATCCGTGCAAAAAGTTTCTCTTAAAAATGCCCAAAGAAACATGTGAAAAAACCAATGAAATTAGTTGTCCCTAAAAATTAAGACTGCTCAAAGAAAAAACTTGTGAAAAAACCTGTGAAACAAATTGGCTCTAAAAACCACTTGACGTGAACAAGAATTAATATGCCCTAATTAACTTAACCTGGGAAAAATCATGTGAAAAACCCTTTGAAAAAATTGCCCCCAGAACTCTGCTTATAATGAATTATGTTTGGATCCACATGTGAAAATTTACACACTGTGAAAAACTGCTTCAAAGAACTGCTCCAAGAAACTTGTTAAAAAACTTCTCAAAACAATATATTGTTTTAAGCTGCGTAAAGAACTTGTCAGCTTGTGAAAAAACTGACTTAATTGAGAAATCGGAAAGATTCGGACTCGATCACTCACGTCCACACCTTGATTCATAACCATTTTCATGGTTTTGCCATGAAATATTAATTGGCATACAACTTTAAAATATAAGCATAGGCTGCAAACTATTCCTTAGCCTGTACATTACACAGGCACTTTTACGAGGAGTCACACGAGAGGTGACTCGTACCAGACTTCCAGCCACTGACAAAAAGACTGCATGCTCATACCAGACTCGAAAGCCTATAATGTCGGCCAGCCTGTTTTTGCACAGGCTAATTGTTCTTTTGCTCAGTGTTAAAATATACTTGCAATAAGAATGAAACTTCCTTCCTCGATATCTTTTCAGCATTTGATAATTCCAACGCTCAGCAAAAAGGTCCCAGGAAGAGAGTCTAGTTATGTATCTGTGCCCAGCAGTCTTGATCTCTCGGTTAGGATTGCTATATTCAACATGTTTCATGCACATGGACAGCAGCTAGGTAGTGCACGCACTGCATGACACAATTCTTTGTACAGTTTGACTTCTATAGCACTTATAAAGGTGAAGAAGTTGATTTCAATTCTGCCCTGGCATCTTTCTGTACTGCGATATGTGTAGTTCATGATCCACAGTGTGCACACAATGTTGTTCATTTTTCTACGAAATGTGCAGCTGCATATTGCAATATATATTGGTTTCTGCAGAGGTGGTTGCAGATTTTAACAATTTTTTTCTTGTCAAAATTTTCATTGGTTTGCGCATCTCCATATGGAAAGTGTAAACCATTTGCTCCATACAGATTGGCCCGAGGGTGAACATCTAGGTTCAAATTGAAAAAAATATATACAGGCAGGAGTTTACTGGCTGGCCCCCTTTTTTTTGTTACTATGAAGATCTTGCAGCCACGTACAAAGCATGCACACATCGATCATGAGATCCTTTGCTCCTTGAAATAATTAACCTGTGGATTGAAGTATGCTTTTTTAATTGGAATCTGACAGCTGCTATTAATATAGCTTACAGCACTTTTGTTTCATATTTTATCCCTGCAAACATTTCAGCTTAGCTTCTGGCTGGCCTATATACAGAAATTTAATGAATTGATCTTATAGACCTGTACTTTATAGACTAACCTTGCTTATACTGTTCTTGAACATTTAAAAGCCAGCGCTTTCCATCTTTTCCAGCTGCAGTAACAAGTGGCTGTGACAAAGAAGCCACAGGCACACTACTGCTGTGAGACACCGCCTGCTCAGTCTCCACAGGCCCTCATCCTGTTTAGGTTGGTGAAACCAGTCGACAAGAGAAAACAAATGGCTCATGCGGAAATATGTGTGCTCCAGGAAGTACTGGATTCTTCCAAAGACCTTGTCTTGGTGGACAAAGGAAGACTTGCATGAGCCATCCCTTTTCTCTGTCTCAAGCTGTGCACCCCTAAGGATCCACAGCTGTCCCTTGCTGTGGGTGAGTTGCAGGTACAGGTGTCTGGATGCTGAGGGTTTAAAGCCTCTCAGCATTTCCTCCTCCTCAGGCAAGAGGCTTCTTCCCCTTGGTTGCCAGGGTGTCAGGTCTGGAAATGTTGAGAGGCTTCTTGAGTTCTGTGCCTGCCTCCTCTCTGCCTCATACATGTGGCAAAGCCCTTGTAAAGAAGGATATATATCCTTGTATAAGGATTTGATTGCATCTGACTCAGAACCAGATAAGGAGATGACATGACCCCTATCCTTCTTTACAACATGTATGGGCAGAGAGGCTGCAGGCAATTTCTGCAGGTGGTTGCCATCATTGTCAGGTTTAAACTCTTCCTGTGCAGCTAAAGAAAAAAAACAATCATAAACATATTTTAATTACTACCAATCATACTATATATGTGTGTCTGGAATAGAATGTGTACAGATGCAATACGTGACACCAGATGGGTCACTAAATAATTATTATGACATATATGTATATACCTGGGTTTTGTACTTCAGGCTTGTACACCAGATGTGCAGGCAGTCTGCCAGACACCTTCATGTAGTAGCACCACTCGAAGATCTGGAAAAATTGTGGGCTCCATTAGTAAACGTTGTAATGTTTTCGTGGATCCACATTCTATCATAATTAATCGTGCAATAAATTGTACTTTAGGATATGGAATGACATTTTATACTGTATATCCTGGTTCTAAGCCCCCCCCCCCCACTTGTGCCCATAAATACATCCATGTTAATATAAAGAGACCATATATTTATAAAGCTATACTGGCCAGCCGAATATGTGGTTGTCCTCCCTCAGTCATGTTTTCTACAGTGAAAAACAAGCAGCACAATCTTACGCAGAATGTTCCCATTACATTTGCCTCCGGGAACCTTCGATTTGTTACTTGGTGAGCAAGCCAAGAGTTGAATCTCTCGAAAGGAAACATCCATGCACTTTGGACAGGTCCAAACATCTTTATGCCAGGCACAATGTGGTGTAAAAGATGGAAAGAAATATCCTGAAGGAGGGAAAACAGTTGGTCAGTTTTTCTCCACTTTGAATTGGCAAATTTTCATTAATGATCAATAAGTGGACAGAAACATACAAAACTGATGTCATTATATAGTTAAATATCTGCACACAATTATTATAGTCTTTTATTATATATGAGCTCCTATAAAATAACAGTTTCTGCAAACTCTGAATGGCTAAACTCATATAAGTACAATATTTAATCATAGATTTGACAGCTTTTACACAGCTTTTTTTAACTGACAAGAATTAGATTTAGTGTCCAAAAGAGCATTTTTTTTTCAACTAACCGTGACACCTAGCAGTGGGTTCAAAATGAGACAATTAGTTTGCATCTCTCCCAATCAACTTTTTATATCCATTGATAAACAAGCTGTAACTTTTTAATTATAATCACAAAGTTGCTTAATTCGGCTCCTAAGTTTCAACCACCAAAAATGAAACAGTACAAATACACTTTTTTGCACACTTTTTTTATTCATATTACATTACAGAATACATTTCTGAAAACACCGGCACCGCTGGTAGCACAAGTTAATCGAGGCGGGCAGAGTTACATATTAACACGAAGTAAGAGAGGATCTAAGACAAGTGAACCAGATTTACACTGTAAAATCAAAAGTGCTGATTCGGCCCCAAAATCCAATTAGGCCCCAAAGTCATTTGGGCCAAAATGGCCCCCACTGGGGCCATCATGAGCCAGAAGGGCTGAATCAGGTCTGCATGGTGCTAATTTGGCCCCCACAGTTTCCACTTTGGCTCTCTGAAAATCTAGTTTGGCCCTAATGTTACCAATTTAGCTACACCAAGGCAGTCATACAGACCAGTGATTTTACCCCAAAAATATTCCACATACAGTAGTGTCCAGGGTTGTTTATTGTACTATTTGCAGACAGTACTACAGTATATTTACAGAAACGTTGTGTAATTTACATTATGTTTTGGAAATTAACAGAAGGTACTGACCCTTCAATTTAAATGGTTCACAGCTGCTCATTGTAGACATCTACATCATTTTTTGGGCAGACATACAGGGAGTGATTGTCACCTATACTCTTACAGATGTGCATGGGCCTGAACGTAATCAGTTCTGTTTGCCTCATTACTTTGGTGATCCCTCGATTCAACAGTCTCACCCTGTATGCATGAAAGTGAGTCTCATGATTTGAGGTCATCACATTCTTGAGCACAAAAAAATATAATCATTCTTTCCTGGCACCACTACAATTTTCTCTATGATTGAAAACTCTGGCATGATTCCATCACATCCAGTGTGGATGACTACACCTGTCTTGTACTTTGTGACATAGACTGTGCACCATTTCGCTCTAGAATGAAAAAAAAATTGTGAGAGTCTGCATGATTTTTATATGGTCTTTAAATTGTCTGTACATGATTATACTGTAAGTATTGCATCTACGAGCTCTTTTTTGTTTGTTTTTTTCTCTTTTGGTTCAAGCATCTTGGGATGTGATGGCTAATACAACACAGCAACCTCAACTTGTAAAAAAGAAGCCATTATTGCAACTGTATAATCACAAAAAATAATTCAAAGATAATCTCACTCATGAACCATGTCATCATCTTCCAGAGCATCGAACTTCTCATGCAGTAGGTCAAAATATACCATTCTCCTGGCTTCATTCTGGGATCCTGGGGATGAATATTTTGTTAGCTGACATGTTCAACAAAAACCTTTATTAGAAGGTGACTGTTGTATAAAAAGATCATGACACAGTATGATATATGATATGATAAATTGTGACATGATTTAATATTGTTTGTATCTCTTGTGCATATATAACTGAAATGCAGGATATATTAGTCTAATATATTACCAATTAATGCAAGCAATCATTATGGCAGCCAGAATACGGCATTTTGTACATACAATCAAATGCAAAATGGTTGAGACACTTGCAAGAAAAGACCCAATTTTCTCTTCTATTCCGTCACCCTTATCTGGATTGCGTTTGACAGCATCTTTCCCCCCCTCCCCCGTTTCAATGTTGAGTATCCAATATCGTACAGTGAGAATTCAGGCCCGAACAACATTGAGACGGGGGGAGGGGGGGCAGAAATAAATAAAACTTAAAAGCCGATAAATTGCTGAAAATATGCACAGTGTCTCAACTACTTTTGCATTTGATTGTAGATGTAAACTGATTGTACACAAATATATGTTCAAAACTAAATACTGTACCTGGGCCTACTTCCAAAAGCTTTTCTATAGCTGGCTGCCCATACTTGCTGCCAGACATTTCATAGCATTGCCTCAACTGATGTCTATTGGCCAGAGTCCAAGGAACATTGCTAAAATTTCCAAGTGTCGTGGCAAGCCTTTTCAGTCGGCCATGCTTCGCCTCAAAGCGCATGGTCCAGGATTGCACCATTGGACCAAGACTGAAAGATAACAATGAAGCCTGTGTATAGAGAATGTATCCCAACAGGGATGCGACTACTGGGTCCTCCTGATATAAAAAATTCCTATAAATAACAAGAAATAAGTTGATGTAGCAAGATATTCAATGCAAAATGCTAGTCAGTTCTTGCAGGACTGTGTCACTTTGTGAAAGTCTTTTGGACAGTCAGTCTTGGCTGTCCCAAACTAACAAAACCCATGAAAAGGAGGAAAAATAAACAAAATAAATGGCAAAGTTAATAAGTTACTGATTGCAATTTCTAACCGTGCTGTATCTTTTAGTACTGTACCGTATCATTGCCCTGGGGTAATGGAGCAAGCAGTGCATCTTGGGGATCACCGAGCATTGGGGGTATAGCTGCACAAATCTGCCGTGGTGGTCACTTAATAAGCCCTTCAAGTATGCGGCTTTGTTGACAGTAGTTACTTCAGCGAAAATGATGTCCACTATTTCAAGGAGGGTAATGAAGAGATTCCACTTATCATCAGGTGGTATGCTTGGCCCAATCATCAGTGGCAGCATTCTGCCAAGGCACCACATCTGTGAAGCTGAATTAGAAAATAAAAGGAGATATCACAACAATTCAAAGTCCAATAAAAAATTGGTTGAAAAATTTGTGACTTGGATTCGAAAAAATGATTTAAATAGAAATGCAATACACACTTGCACACATATACATGCATCATATATGCGTCAGCATGTGAACTGTTCCTGCAGAAAAAGGTGTTCAAATGCATGATTAAACTTGACAATTCAACATACTCTCAGTTGACTTGCAAATCATTAAATTAATAAAGGGCAATTATTGTAAAGATATATTTTAATATATACCTCTTTGCTTGAGAGAATTTGTTGCAGAATTCAAGGTTGCACTTGATATGACTGACGGTTTGTTAGAGGCATCAGCATAGCCATAGTCGAAGTCTTGAATCCACTGCTTGAGATCCTCAAGCCTGAATAAGCGCTGCTGGAAAATTGCATTCTTCAGGAATTCCTTCACTTCGTATTGCAGTATGCCTTCCAGGACATTATGCATGGCATCTCCTGGAAGCCCTTCAATTACGTGGAAGTATCTGGACTGGTTGAGAATTGATCTTGAGTTGATCCCATATTGCGTAGTAATGTCCACATCTGACTCTTCAATTGCTGTGCAGTGCTGGTCATAGAGCTCTCGAGTTCGCAGTTGGAAGTTGTCTTCATTGAACTGAAAGGAAAAATGGAAAGAAGACTCTCATTTGCATGTTGACCAGATATAAATGCGTTCATGTGTTATGAGCATAATCATTCTGCTGTCACTCACTTATTATTTGTTAGAAGCATGGAACAATTATTCAGGGAATTAAGAGGTGGAACATTGTAGAGCTCTCTGAAGTTGGGTGCTAAGGAACATGCAAGACAGAGACACATGTATGAATGGCTACCCTCGATTATGCAACAGTGAGCAAATTACCTCAGTAGTGACATCGTTTGCATTGCCCATGCAGACCCTGCATTTCAGCGCAGAGGCACTAACAATTTTGAATCTTCCAAGCTCTTGGTATGCTAAGTTGTCCCCAGAAATGAAGGCCACAGTGCCAGAGAATGACTTTCTTTCTCCGTTTATGAGGTATTGGTGTCCTCCATCCTGTTCAAATCAATGGTTACGACTGTTAGAAATTATTTCTGTTCAATTCTCAGACAATACAGATAAGGAGTTCACAGATCAATGATCCACATTTGAGTCATCATTTCCATGTGGAAAGGGGAAAATTAAAACCCCAAAATCCATATGTTGTACACTAGTCCCCTTATTTTGAATTGGCTTACCTGTTCTAGCTGACTGAGGTCTCTCATGAATGCCTGAAGAATTTGATTGACTCCATACTTCTTTATCACACTTCGCTTTGCAATTGCAAGAAGCTGCATGGCCTTTAGCTGAGAGCGGTGCTTGGGGTCAATGTTGGCAAGCGTATAGTAAAAAAACACTTTGGAAAGAAAGATTCGTGAAACATTGTATTACTGACATGCACTTCCTGTTGTTGTCTCCCCGCAGCTGTTTTTGTGGTTTGGACCGGTCACTATACATCAAATGTAAATAGTTTTTTATACTTACCAACTTTATGTGTGGAGGTTTTGCTTCCTAGAGGATTGACCACCTCAACCTCGTCATAATACAAAATTATCTGCAGAGCATGTGGATCCCTTAAAAAAAGGGGTGCTGCAGGAATGCCCTTGCATCGCAGTAATCTGCAATCATCTCATCATGTCGTTGATGTGTGTTTTCAACCTGTGGCATCATTATTACAGCTGACAACACAATCAGTCGGCTTCTGGGCATTTTGAGACCGCCAAATGGCTGGCGTGTCAGGGTTTTCATTAGGCCAATTGTGTGGGTGGGTATTGCATACATAGCAAACAACAGAATATTCACTGTACCTGTCTAAGAAAAGATGGGTTGTTCAACCACTGCTCCAAACTTCTGAGAAAGGGGATATCAATGACTTCATCATCCAGCATAACCCTTCTCCTTTTAGTACCCTTTTGTCGATTACCATGGTAATGACCAAGGACACGTTTGACAGGTTCCTGTGAAAGAAGAAAAACATGATGTTTGGACTGTAAGATTGTCACTTCACTGACCCGTCCCCACCAAAATGTGAGGCTGAATGACCACATTTCTCAATATTACAAGTATGTATATCTCCTCCTGAGAGGTATCAGTAATAGATGAGAAACTATCACAGATTACAAATGTGACATAAATGTGGGGAGTACAGCATGCTTGTAGGGAGTGGAGCGACTGCATCAAATCTGTCATGTGCCAGAACCAGTCAGCAAATACTGCTCAACTTGGATTCATATGGACAATAAATACTTGAGAGGTAAGCACTATAAGGAAAGTATGTACGAACATATCTTTGTATGCTTGTCTCTGTCTTTTCTCTGTTTCCAGGCTTGAAATGGGTTTGCTGCATTGGAATTTCCCTCATAGAGCGCTTGCCAGGTATTGTTTCCTGCCTCATCAATATTCTCTCCTCCTTCACTCTGCAACTGGTTGGCAACAATAACACATAGTCTTGACAGCCTCAGAGACAAGGGTTTTGGTATTCTGTATGATGTAATCCAGTACTTTCTGTGGCAGATCGTGTTTCCTTGATTCGCAAGAGATATGCAGCACTAGTGTATCGAAGCTGAAATTCCGGAGGATTGCATTCATTTTCATCTTCTTCTAAGTCCTCAACATCATGCTCATCAACATCAGCTTGCTCCTGGGCTTCAACAGTTGTCTCAACTGCTGAAGTTCAGTGATGTCACATGCAGCTTGTAAATGCCCGTTATGTGTTCGATTCAAGTGGCTTCTGAAGCTATAGAAATTATTGTAAGTTCTCCCACAGCCATGAATACCACATAGCACGTAAAAGTTGGGATCTTGTATGTGTACGCGCTTGGATTCTCCAAATAAAGCCTGGTTTCCATATGATCGCTGCGATCGCTCAAAAACGTGTTCAGTGATCATACCGATTTCGATTGCTGACTGGTTTCCATATGTTGCCACGATCACTCTGAAACATGAAAATCACCGAGGTTACAGTGCATTCTGGGATATAATCGACCAATCACAGTGTATTGTGGGATACATTGGATCGCTACGATCGCCGAGATAGAAATTTCTCTATCTTGGCAATCGCGATCGCTACAATTGCTGCGGTAGTGTTTCCATGTGATCGCTACGATCGCTGAACACGTTTTTGAGCGATCGCATCGATCATATGGAAACCAGGCTTAACGCGATACTACTGCATTAGCGTCGTGATTATTTCCCTCGCTTTGCTCGGGGACAAGAAAATGTATTTTTCAGCTGCTTATGTTCAGCATGAGAAAAATAATTATTGACAAGTGTGTTGTCAAGGTTTCCCACATTGAACATAAGAAGCGGAGTTCCGCAAAGAGAAGTTTGCTTACGATCACATCATCCCTGGCTTGGCAATAGTGTATTATTATTGATATATTGCTATCTAACACAACTCACATTGCTAAATAAAATAGGGCCCAGAAAATAGGACTGAAACAATTAAATACATAAGTAGACAAAATATGTTTTTTGTGTGAAATAGCACTTATGTTTGTAAGATCTCACTATAGCCAAAACATGTAATTTTTATGAAACAGGTCTATCTTGGATAGTGCTGCACTGACAAACTTTGGAATTTGACTTTCACTTGACATAGAAAGAGGGGAGTTTGAAATTGTGCAATTCTTGACCATCATTCTCAGCATTTTAGTCTGAAATAGGGTATGGATTTTTATCCTTTGGTCTGGAATAGGGTAGGAGATTTTGATATTTCGTCTGAAATAGGGTTAAAAATTGCAAATTTTGGTCTGAAGTAGGGTTGAAAATTGCAAATTTTGGTCTGAAAAAAGTCAATCAAGTACATCAATTTGTACTCACAGCATGTCCAGAGAATGAAAGAAAAAGCTCAGAAATATGTTGACTTACGATTTACATTAATAGAAAGACTGATAAGTGACAATGTTACTGTATTTCAAGTCTAAAACATCTATAAATGTACTGCAACCTCTGGAATGCACTATCCATAAAAATACAGTATTCCTGTTGAATATGTTAGAATTGAGTGGCAGAGTACCCTGCAGTTGCTCTAAGTTTCTGTTTAACCCGCATATTTCAACTCCAAATCCTCGTTGGGACAGCTAAATTTTTATTGGGGTGCATGATTACAGCAAAGAACAAGATAGCAACAGAGTCAATCTGAAGAAAACATACAATGTCACACTAGCGAAAAAAATTGCACATGCACATGCAGGACTGAAAAACGTTTCTGGCTATTCGAGGCGTGAAGCGATGGAACACTTTTAACAGGTTACAAAACGAACGTGCATATTACAAAATGTGAAAATTTTGGTAAAATTTGATTAATATTGTTATTTTTTACCAAAATACTTAAATATTCGAATTGACCAAGTAAAAATTTCACTAATTCAGGTTTGTTTTACCAGAAATTGGAACTTGTGGTAAAATCGGGCAATTCGTATTATTTTTTACTGCTCAAAACAATAGGTTGGCAAATTTTTACAACTAGAACCTACTTTTACCATTTCTCTAGCCTGCCATGATAGATGGAAATTTCCATGATCGGTGGAAATTTCCATGAGTGATGAAAATTTCCATGATCGGTGGAAATTTCCATGATCGATGGAAAATTCCATGAGTGATGGAAATTTTCATGAGCGGTGAAAATTTCCATGGGTGATGGAATTTCCATGATCGGTGGAAAATTCCATGATCGGTGGAAATTTCCATGAGTGATGAAAATTTCCATGATGGATGGAAATTTCCATGATGGATGAAAATTTCCATGATCGGTGGAAATTTCCATGAGTGATGGAAATTTCCATAATCGATGGAACTAAATGCCGTGGAAATTTCCGTGGAGTAAATAAAAAGGCACATTAAATATTATTACTCATAGCCATATTCCATTAAAAACTTCATTTATTACCAAATATCTGCTGATCACGTACATGAAATTCACAACGCAAAATTACTACTTTTTTCCAGTCAAAATGAACTATGATTGAACACCCTCCCCAATGACCACTTTCCAGCATATTTTTACAAATGATTAAATATAGGCAGGTTAAACACCAAAATCTATGTTGTAGAAATAATTTTCCTAATTTTACACTACAGTGAAACCTCGAAATAACGAGCCTTTACAATTCTGATACATGTATCCAGCCACGCACTATAGGGAGAGGTCAGCAAGATACAATAACAGCAGCATATGAGATTTAACTGAATAACATGTCATTGCTTCTGCACATTGCTCCCCAGCAAAACTTACAAGCACACTTATGGGATTTGTCGACAATTTCACCTGGGCAATTCACTTTTAAAGCTAACATGACACGCTGCCAATTTTGAGGTGCACAAGCAATAGAATGTTGCAAACAATCACTTTTTGCAATGATATGCCTTTTGAAGAATCTGGTGAAGTGACTCTTCAGGTTATCCAAGAGCCAGAATATAAAGACAAATATTGAAAAATATGCACATTTTCAGGCCCACAGCATATACAAATCAATAATGGCAGCAATATTAGGAGCATTGGCCGATTCATGTAAACCTGGAACTGTATAAGATTGGTTGTGAACATACCATCAAATGTAAGGAGGTTGCTCTTTGATATTTCCACACCCAACCTGCTGAACACTTGATCAATTATCTCATGTGTGTGGCCCACCATCAAAAAATTAATCTTCACTTGTGTAAAAAGAACACATATATATGTACATATAAACACAAAATTGAATGCTTAAAGATCACTGTCTTCTGTTTTTACAGTACATGCAATATCTCAAGACTGATCATGCAGCACACAATTTTATAGGAGCATGTGGGAATTTAAAGGAACAGTACCAGAAAACATACAAAAATATGGAAAAGCAATACACGACACAGCACTGACATGCAGGCTGACCTCAAACCTTATACATATTATTTTATAGCATTTTAAATCATTTGTCAATGCTCAAAAACATATGATATGATTATAAAATATGAAAGCATACCTTGCGAAATATGTCCAATTTGACAAGGATTCCAAGGAAAACAAAAACAAACTGATTTTTGTTTTCCCTGAAACAATTGTCCATCTGCAGGTAGATAACGTCAGGAACATAATCACATCGCTCTAAAACTCTCAGAAGGACATTCATCGTGATATTACTGTCGTGTGGCCATTGAAATAGGTCAAACAGGCCCAGCACTTCTCTCCCATGATTAATGACTCCAGTCAGGTGTGTCCGGAGCCTCCATGCTGATGCATACGACTTTGCCCAGCGCCTGAGGTTGGGCACCAGCAGCTTAGATTGATCCATACCATCGATGATCAAACACAAGTATTTTGTGTGGTTTGCTAGATCACTTGCCTTTTTTCTGTGGTAATAGTAAGCCTTTCTTTCCTCCCTAAAATGGATTGACAGTACTCATGTCCTTATACTACACCCAAAAGCACTGGCATATCAACTTCACAATATATTTATACTAAATCATACATGGGTCTATTTAACCTTAGTTTGCCTTAACCCTTACAAAAGCAACACCCAGATTTTAGGCATTTAAAATCATTTTGACCTGTTGCCTTCTACACTGAACCACTGTCAAAAATTATGGCACTGCTTCTTGCAAGTTAAATTAACTTGCAGCCATCAAACATATATACTCAAATTGCCAAACAGCTCTGAAAGAACATTGCACAACAGTCCTCAACTCCTTATGGTCTACTTGAACTGAGACTTCGCTGATTGGCTTCTGGAAAATCAGTTTTCATGATGTTGATAAACTGGGTATAGCATATAGCAACATCACCATCCTTGGCCAGGTCTTCACACATGTACTCGTGGAGTAGTGTAAAATTCACATAGCTTGGTAAATTGACCTCCACACCATCTGGCATTACATCTCCAACACAGTTGAAAAATTGCTTCATCCAGGCAACAGCAACATTTGTCTTCCGGGTCCTGGAATAATTAAGAATTGGTTCATGCTTAGCGTGCGTATATCGAGTTATGGATGCACGTGGGAAGTTTGGAGAGCACGAGAGAAGCGTAAGAGTTGCTCGAGGCGCAGCCGAGAGCAACTCTAGCTTCACGAGTGCTCTCCAAACTTCCCAAGTGCATCCATAACTCGATATACGCACAGCTAAAAGCATGAACCAATTCTTTTATAACATAGCGACAACAACTTGGGCGAAAAACAATTTTTAATTTCTGATTAAATGCAAAATTCTCAAATGTCGCACAGAAGAACAACAAACGCTTTCATTGGTTGATTGAAAGCACGCCACAACTTTACATCTGTCATTTCTCTGTCAAAAAAAACGACGAAAAAACTGAAAGTACTGTTAAACCTGGCGGGTTGAAAGCTAGCAGCCTGTGATGTCTTTGGAATTTGTCACGATGTTTACATTTTGAATGGTACAATTGCTGAATATGAATCCAGGAAAACTTGCTGTAGACTTCACTTTGGCCACGACGTTTTGAACCTCTTCACGATTGTTTACGCTGAGAGACTCTGGGGTTCTGGCGGCCAGGCTTCTTGACAGAACTTCACTACAGTTGCGAAGCTGCGAAGTTGAAGGATGTGTGTTGTAGTGTGCGAGGCTTTGCTCGTTTCTGTGGCCAGAGATTGCCATCATGTGCCTTTGTTTAGGGGAGGTGCACTTAGGAATCTTTCAATGGCATGGCGAAAACCAAGGAGTGTTGATTTGCTTTACGTCTCTCCAGACTTGCTCCTGGCCTCTGCGTAAAATCTCCTCAGGTTTGTATCAAGCTGGCCAATGGACATTTTCTCAACCGGTGTTTGAATTTTTTTCGCCATGCACCAAGCTGAATGCGAGAAATGAGACAGGAAATGCTCAGTTTATGTGTTACAATCAAGGTATGTTATTTGTCAAATTGCACTGTTTATAGGTTTTATACCCCATTATTCCTGTCAAACATCTAATATTGTCAGTACTTCAAAGTATCGCTGGTTATAGAAAATAAACGTTTACCTTTCAATGTTCCCACAGACCAATTTGTGCTTTGTTTAGTTTTTTCCGAGTGCTTGTCCGCCAGAATTTGCTGCATTTGTTGTTCAGGTAATGTTGCAAAACGCCGCTCTCTTTTCCTTGTATCGTCACTGCTTGTGAGGACGTCCATTTCCAGGGAAAAGTTTGGAATATCTTCTTCCATTGTCGGGATTAAAATGTCTCGCTGCTTTGTTTGATTGAAGAGAAAAGTTTCTTGGCAAATAAAAACTTGCTCGCGTTATTATTTTGCTCACGTCATGTTATTGAGCACGGGCGTGCACCATAAAGTTATGGAGCACGCTCTTCGACCAATAAGAATGTGGCTTATATCGCGACTATGTTATACTTAACTTTTCTCTCTAAGATAAGGATGCCAGACTTCATTTGTTGCCAGGCTGTACCTAAGTTCCTCTTTGAAATGCCATAGGTGGCTTGCCAAGCCACAGAGCAAACAATGTGCCCTTTTATAATGTATGTCAATGCATAACCATCATCCCTGAAACAAGGAGAGAAAATGCAACCAGCTATATTATAGGTAAATGAATGAAAAGTAACAACCTGATTGGTTAGATAAACAATGAAACTAGATTTTGGTCTACACTTTTCAAATTGCAGCACCAACTTTGGCTACATGTACTTTGGCTTCTCATAGTAAATTAACTGACCGATTAATTAACTACACTGGCACACCAACCTATGTGCAAAGTAGCTAAGGTTTACCTAACCCTATAAATATGGGACAATTATTTTAAAATGATAATTGAGTTTAAAAGCTCTACAGATAAAAAAAAATGGCAGTATTTACCTCTTCTCTGAATGATCATGCAAATAACTCAGTGTCCACTGTCGCTTTCCACAATCAGACAACAATTTGTATTTCTCTCTTGCCAGGAGAATGTCATGATATGGAACCTTTTTCTGGCAATTTTTCTGGCAACAGTGCAAGGTGTGAACTGAAATGAAAACATGTATATTTCAAAATAGTGTACTGTGTAGTATTTGTAAATGCCTGTGAGATTTGCTGTACTTTTAAGCATATGCAAGAAAGGAAAAAAGAAAGGATCAAATATAGAAATATATTCTAAAATATAAAGAAGTTGGTGAACAAAACTGGGAACTAATGTAACTAAATTTATTGTCTATAACATTCTCCTGCTGGTACATAGTTCTACATATGTAGCTGTGGTTAGCTATAAACAGAGCAATTTTCAGATGACTACCAACAAAAGAGAAATGCAGACTGCAGACTAGAAATAAATACATAAAAACAAAAACTTACATAAAATAAAATAAAACAAAACAAATACAAAAACAAAAACTTACATAAAATGCCATGAAATAAGTTCGATTGGTTCCCGTGAGCTTGACGAACGACATCATCCAAACCATTGCAGAAATTCATCATCCAAACCGACTTATTGGATCAGAAAATTCCTTCCTTCCTTCTCTCAAGCGTTTCTGATCCGCTCGATACGCATGTACTTTTCGACCGTACCCCTCCCCCCTCAACCACATTCTTGTGCTCGCCCCATTTCTCGCGCGGTCATGATCGCCAAACTAGCTGAATACAGTTAATTAATGCCCACTTAACTTTGATTGAAGAGACAAAAGAGAAGATCACAATTCATGCCCTTTCCAAACCGTACTTTATTCCACGGCACATGCATTGTCGGCCACGTTGTGGCACGAAGGCTAACTGCTAAAGTGGGGACAGACGAATTTCAGGTAATGACTTGGCTGTATATGGCAAGAAATTCAAGGTGTTCATTTTGCTGGTTTGTTTCGCTAACATGAACTTGACTTGGGGCTTTTGAGCCAATCAGTTTGAATAATCATTATACAAAGCATTTGGAGAGCTTCAATGAAAAATGTATGTATGTATTTAATCAGTGCATGCGGGTCAAGTATATTATTATATTTGGCTTCATCTTTAGGCCGCAATGGGTTAAAACACTTGCCGATTTGTTTACATGACAGCCCATGTCCAGGGGCTGATATCATTAACTGAGTATATGATAAACATGAACTTGACGAAAAAAACCAAGAGTACCGAAGTGAAAAATACCTGTTGCAGAATTCTTTACTTGGACAAATGGTGGTCAAAATTTTTGGACTTAGATGCAGTAATGATACAAATGTCTCGTATTCATTAATGGTTCTAATTGTATTAGAGCCGGTACAAAACATGAGACTTTACATGGGAACTTTACACAATTTAAATCCCGTTTCCTTTTCTCTAATGCATATACCAGTACTAAAATTCTGCTTATTTGGTTTTTGGAACTGAAATGAGAAATGTGTAATACGATGACGTCACTCTTCGGTAATCTATTGTAACTGGTGAACTCGTAGGGATCATGGAAAGATATGAACCCTGATTTTTATTGGGACGTTTCAAAGCTTTTCCTGCTTTATATAACGGTAACGTCCAAGTTCTGCTTCAGAAAGTTTTTGTGGATAACTAGCATTCTTTCCCGATCCTCAGCGCTTATCTTCAAATACACAGAAGGCTGAAATCCGGGATTCTTGGTGTACAAACACACTGGATTCACATGATAATGTGTTGCTTCCGGTTTCTTTGTAATGCGCGTTGTTTCAGTGTTCTTGTCGTACCATGACTGATATTCTTTGGTGGATATGACAAAATCAAATGGTGCAGGTGGAACGCTAGAGGGATCAGGTCTCAGCTTGCCGCCACAACCATAGCAAACCCGGGCTGTCGTAGTATCTAGCCATTTTAAGTGAAATCGTTGCTCGTTTGTTGCACCACTTGAACCGTACGGTCGCCTGTCGGTATACCCTTTGTCATTTCTGGAGGAGGAAGAACTTTTGGCTCTGCTTTGTCGAACACGGGGAGCGTGGCCTGGTTTCTGGCCCGTGTTCTTAGGAGCCGATGTAGATGCTGTTGCTGTTATGTTCGGGCCACCAAAGGAATGGAACCAAACCAAGTACTTGTCTAGTGTTCCATTGTTTTCTGCAACGACGAGTGAATGAGAGCAGACGGATGAAATTTTGAAGTTTTGGCACTGGCAAACACAGACTCCGTTTCGCTTGACCGCAATGAAATATGGAGTTGGGTTTGAGTCACTGGCTGCGAGGTAGCCTTTGTGGCTACCTGGGGCTTTAACAACGTTTTCACTGCTAACCAACAAATGCACAGCTTTGTTGTAAGACAGCTGGAAAACTGAAGACAGGCCAGTCTCGCAGAAGGGAACAGACAACTGATCCACGTTTGCCAGTATTGTGGTTTGACCTGTGTGCGTCACTGTCGTGGCCGTTGCATCCACGCGCGTGACTGTCGCGGCCGTTTCATCTTCGCGTGGCACTGTTGCAGTTTCACTTGCAGCCCCTGTCATGTTTGCAGTCTCATTATCGTTCGTGTTTTCTTCGTATTCTTCATGTGGCCTTAGCAGAGAACTGGGGCACACTGGGTCAGTTGAAAGGGCTTGGTGGAAGTTACGGAGATGCCTCCGCTTTCATGCCTCTGACCAGTCGTTCGTCCAAGCGTGCTGGTCTACTTTGAAGTCTGTGAACTTGGGCGCCATCTCATAGGGACCGTTACCAATGATGGCATCTTCAATGTATCCCAAATTAGTATCTCTCTCCCTCCGGATGTTTTCCACCACAGTAGACATGTCAGTGGCCTTGAAATCTTGCCTTATCTTGATGTTACGATGGATCGATTCTGGGTCGTTGTTGTAATAGAAGTCATAACCAAAGCCGATTTCGCATCTGACGGAGTATAACAGCATTTCCTTGACATCCTTCGCTTGATAACGTAAGAACCAGGAATGGAATTCGGGAGCAGTGCTGTTTCTGGCTTCCTTCTCACGATCATTCCATATCTGCTGCAACTCTGCCAGGTCGTGGTCGAATTCCACCTCACTTGAACGGTCCACCAATCCTCGTTCCTTCATAGCTACAGTCCCAAAAATATCAGCAATAATTTGCTCCCTCTCGATGCCATTTACGCCAAGGCCTGTAAGTTTCCTCTTGATGTCATCTTCAAAATGCTTCTTGCACGCCAGTAACACAGCACATGGAAATTGAGGAGCCAAGCCTTTCTTTATCGCTTTGTCGCGATCGCATCCAATGGCCAAAATTCTTGCCAATGACGGCTTCAGCCTGGTCATACAGTTTGCCAGATAGCTGAAGGCTTCATCATCGCGATGCTTGTGAATCAGTGTCGGTCCAAGCATAACTGGATGTTTTCCGGTTCTCTTGGAAAGAAGCAGATGGTGGCGATATGTTGTCGGTGTGACATAGAATGCACCACAATTGTACGTCATGTCGACACTCAGTACTAGGGAACTTAAGCAACTGACGTTTTCGGTGCGACGGCGACGTGAGAAACCGATAAAGACTGGCCTGAGTTCTACTGCGCATGCGAATTCCAAACGCACCGCCGTCACCCTCACGTCGGCGACGCGAGTTGAGAGATTTTGCCGTCGTAGCGACAACGTGAGTAACTTTGGCCTTATTTGTTGCTTTTGTGTACATTGTTTTTCCATAAATGAGTTTTAAATGTGTTCAAAACTTACCTGCCAGTTTGTAAGACGATCTAAAGGGTTTTGTTTTGCTTCTTTCCTCAGGATTAACATGACCGAACCACCTGAGCCAGTGGCCACAAAAGCTAGCTTGTAAGTGATTTTTGATCTTTGGCACAACTTTCCGATCTTAAGAGGAATGTTTTATTTTTAAGCCCGGCAGAGCTGATAGCTGTTTGAAAATCTCTCAGCTTGATTTATACAACCTGCAACTTCCCTTCGGAAAAACTCTGTTTATTTTATGTCGTCGCAGCTTTCCCATCTCAATTTACTTCATGTTTTGTGGGAAAATGTCTCTATTAACTTCTTGTTTACATTAGCTAAGGTCGACTTTCTGTAAAAGGTTGTGAATTTGCTTTAAAATTTTGACTGTAGTACACTGCCTTTTTCAGAATAATGGAGTGGACAGATCAACATGACACTTTATTTCTGAGAGAGGTCTTGGTCTCAGACTTGTATCAAACCAGAAAGGGTAGCCCTAAGAGGGGAAAGGTATGGGATGGTGTTGCTGCACGGCTGAATAACCTGTCTGTACCAAATTTCCATGTAAACAAACGTTCATTGAGGGACAGATTGAACTTGCTTATGACCAAATTCAAGGCAAAGACCAAAGATGAAGAGAAAGCAAGTGGTATTAGTCCAGAAGTGCGAGAAATAGATGTTCTTTTGGAGGAACTATGTGAAAAAGAACAAGAGGCAGGGAATAAACCCACAGCCGCAGGAGCAAGAAAAAAAGTTGAACAAGACAAGGCAACTGCAGAGAAGATGCGATATAAAGCTATGGAGACAATGGGGCAGACTCAAAAGCGGAATCAAAAAAGCACTGGAGAAATCCCAGCCAAGAAAAGTAGGAAAAATGTTGGTGATGCATTAACTTATTTACATGATAAAGCTAAAGAAGAGATGGCTTTGAGGAAAGAAGAGATAGATCTAAAAAAACAAGAGGAGGCTAGAAATTCACTTCTAGCAGAGCAGCAAAACAAAATGCAGCAGCAAATGCTGACAATTATTCAGCATCAAC
This sequence comes from Plumapathes pennacea, assembly GCA_964036295.1. NCBI lineage: Eukaryota > Metazoa > Cnidaria > Anthozoa > Antipatharia > Myriopathidae > Plumapathes > Plumapathes pennacea. The sequence continues at coordinate 21,934,540 of OZ038463.1, read as the reverse complement.
ACCAGGAACAGGGAAAGCAACAACAGGAACAGCAAAAACAACAGGAAAGGTATCAACAGCAACAGTTGCAAGCCATACAATCCATGTTAAGCCAACAGCAACAGCAGTCTCAGCTCCTGTTGACTCTGCTTGAGAAATTTGCTCCAAAACAAAATTGACTGTTTCATACTTAGCACATGTTACCTATTGTTGTGTTTGCCTGTTTATCATTCAAGGGCATTGATTTTACCAGTGCTCCAACAGTCCCCTGTCCATGTTGATAATTACAAAATGTTTATTTATCATTAGTCTCTTTGTTGTAAATGTAGCCTTTTAATAGTGTAAGCTTTCTATTATTATGACCGTTGTTACAAACATTATTGAAATAAAAATTATACATTTACTGTTTTAAACATCTCAGTGCTGAAATTGAGCCCCTACATAGAAAGAGCTAAGGGAATTGCAAAGATTACAAAGAAAGTGTTAAGAAAATTTTGAAGCCTCACCTCTGTTCCTGATTTGTGAAGTAATCTTGGAGGCTTGGAGGATTCAATTGAAAAAACTCTGAGGTCTGATTACCATAGAGGCATGTTAAAGCATTTCTCAGTAGTGCACACACAACATACATTTTCCCTACACTACTTAACCCGATTTTCAGATTTTTCTTAAAGTCTAAAAATTTAAAGTAGTTTAATATGTCTCCAAATAACCATTCAACTGAAATTCGAACGGAGCTCATGGATGAATTAAACATCTGCATCTAGGGTGTGATAGCTGCGCCTCTGAATGGTGCTTGCAGGTGAATTCTCAAAGGGTACGCTGGATCTCCATATATGCACATGGGTTGGGCTGTTGTGGAGAATGCATAACGTTCTAGGTCAAGTAAGAGCCCAGAATCTGCAAGCATGCCAGCATCATGTTTTTTCCCTTCTGGAAGAAAAGATACAATGGGAAGATTCTGTTAGCAATGAAGTTGTTCCATGGCAAGGGGAGGGGGGAGGGCATATTGAAGTGGGACATAAAATTTTATTCATAATTTTTTGGCAATAGTTTAAGTTTATAACTGCAAATGCTTTCCTAGTTTTTTAGTAATTTAGCTGAATACACAAGAATAAAAAATAATATGCTATATGAAAGAATATATGGGGGGTGAAACAAATTTACTCGTTGGCCCGTAGAGGTTTGCAATCAGCCCATTTGGCAGTACCACTGACTGGAACTTCAAAGCGTGCACTCTTTTATGCCCATTGTACACTAGTCTCTGATGTTCATCTGGTCGTGATATTGGTCGAACAGTTCCGTCCACAAAACCAAAACAATTTTGGAGAGCAGCCCCTTTCTCTTGAATCGATTCTGCATACAGTTCTAGTGCTCGAGGGTTTAGCACTGCATCATTCCAGCGGGTTATGAGATGGCCGTGGGTGTCGTAAATATAATCAATAACGTGATTTACGGCCATGCTTATCACGGGTACTGGACGTTCGAAGCGGTGAACCATATCACCATATCTACACGGATATGCAACTCGTCTTAGCAGCATACATAGCCCTTCCATGCCATTCACTACACTTCTCTGGTACAGCTTAAAGGTTGGTGGCAACTGCAAGGCTTCAGCGAGAGCTGGAAGATCTCTTTTTAAGAATCTGAATTCCGCGTTGCACTCCGCTTCATCCATCGCATTGAGGTCAAATCGAGTGTAATCATCGTAAGGAAAATTAGGATTTTTTGACTGAAACACGTCGTACAAGAGAACAAAATCTTCATCTGAAATAAGTTTAGCGTCGTAGTAGAGCATTAGAATATCGCGGAACTCTCCAAAAGTAGTCATGACTGTTGAGGCTACTCTCAACACTCCTTGCTAGTCAGCGGTTTGCCTTTTTTGTCCCAGCATGCAGTTCGGAGTTAATCCGCCATTTTGTTTTTTGTTATATTCCACGTGCGAATTGTTTATCTTTTTAGAGCGCCTTTTTCGGCTCATACGCGGGTATGGACACTTGGTAGGTTGTTATTTCAGTTGTCGAGCCGTGTTTTGTAGCCTTTGATTATATTTATATCTTTGTTGCCGTTCGTGTACGCGTTTGTCGCTCGATTCCGTTAGTTGTGTATTTCAACGTTGTTTTTGTGTGTATTATTCTTGTCAGAATAAAACGAGCATTGTCGTCACATCAAGTCCATACGGGTCATCTTTGGGCGCCTCTATATTTGTTTTATTCAAGTCTCACTTTCGCTCGAACGTCGAAACTTCTCACTCCATTGCCCCTGGCGGCCGACATGGATGAAGAGGTGGATTCAGCGATTCGCAGAAGTGAAAGGATAAGGCAGGCGTCGGTGATGCTGAACCCTGAAGAGGTCTACGTGGAGAAACTACGCGCTGCAAGGAATTCACGAACTGGTCAACTAAGTGCCATCAGCCGTGTACGCGGGTCGATCGAAACACTCATGGACAAAACAGAAAACGTTGCGACGGTAAGGGAACGCCTCTCTCAGTATAATGAAATGTGGAACAGATTTACCGATGCACACAACACCTTCATGACAATAGCTAAGGATGATAGTGAAGATCAAACCGATGCTCTTCGTCAATACGACCAACTGAATCAGGAAAGGGCCACCTTTAGCAAAGTTGTCAATAATTACCTGCAAAATGCAGCAACATTCCTTAACCAGCAAGTTATGAAAGACCTTGTGTTACGAGAAGTTCCAGCGGACACTGTGCGTGAAGGTAGTGTAACCTCCAGGAGTACTCACTCGGAGTTCCGGAGAGCTGAAGCCATGAGAGCTCAACTCGCCCTCCAACTGGCAGAGCGAGAAAAGCAAAGAACGATGGAGGCAGAAATGAAGCTCATGGCCCTTGAGAAGAAGCAGAGAGACCTTGCTAGACAACGAGAAATTGAAGAAGAAGAACTTGATAGAACCAGAAGGCTTGAGTCCCTGAGAATACGTGCAGAGAGTGAAATTGCTGAAGCCAGGGGCAAGGCTGCCTTTACTGAACTAGAAGCGAAGCTTGCCCAACTAGATGAGGAGAAGGACCAAGAAGGTGATGTTTTGACTTATGGCTGGGATCCAAAACAGCCCCCGGTTGCCGCCTCGGGAGCCGACCCAAGCGTGGTTGCACAAGCGCCCAAAATGGGACCTGAGGGGGCAGCGCAGACTCTGCCCTCTACATCCCCAGTCACAAATGAGATGCTGTTTTCGACTGCCCCACCTACCTTTCCTGTCGTACCATCGGGCAAAGCGCCTGTCATCGGGCTCACACCATTAGCCCCTTCACAGCCCCTTGCTCCCAACAACAAGCCAACTCAGTGGAAGGAGTTTGTTGAGTCCACACCGAGAATTCCACCAGTGGCAAGTACATACACCCCAGTACGCCCATCATCCGTGATGTCGGGATCATCCGCTCACGAGGAAGTGTTGGCAACGGTTGCAGCAGCCATGAGGAGCATTTCTCTGACACAACAAAAACTGGCTTACAACCAAGACCTGCCACCAGTACAGTTTGAGAAGTTTTGGGGAGCGCCTGATCAGTTTCCCCTGTTTCGACAGCGATTTCAACACCACATTCTGTCACGTGCAGACCTGGATGACGGGTGGAAGATGACGCGCCTGTTACAGTTCCTCAGCGGTGAAGCAAAGGAGGCCGTTGCTGGCCTTGAGACTGTAAATGGCGGGTTACAGGAGGCTTTGAAGATTCTCGAGCGGAGGTATGGCCGACCCTGTGCAGTCGTGAGCTCTACGATCAACAGCTTAATAAAGGGACCCACCATAGCAAATGGTGATAAGACATCCCTGCGGAAGTTTGCAGACCAAACCGCAAGAGCGCTAGCTACCCTGACGTCTATGGATTGCTTAAGTGAAGTCAATCAAGGGAACATTGTACAAATGCTGGAACGGCTACCCAAACATCTCAGGGACAAGTTCGCCCAGCACGCGTATGACCTAGAAGAGAAAGGCAAACGGTTCCCAACATTTGCTGAGTTTGTGAAGTTCTTAGACAAATGGGCAGCCATAGCCAACCACCCAATCAACGGCAAACACACAGAAGCCAGCCCCGCCAGCTCTACCAAGACAAGAGGGATGAGCCACAAGGCTGAACTGACCAGGCCTACAACGATGGCTATAAGTGGCAACCAAGCCGCTGCACACCAGCTGAGAAATTCATATCAGGACAACAGAAGAAGGTCTCTACCCTGTCCCTGCTGTTCTCAAGGTCACCCACTTCATCAGTGCGACCTTTTTAAGTCCAGGACTCATCAAGAGAAGGTTGATTTCGTACGCAGCAAAGCCCTGTGCTGGAACTGTTTAAAGGACACGCCTGTCATTCGAGCCGGCACTAGCTTAAAGCATTTCGCAGGGGTATGCCCTAGCTCATTCAGATGCAAGATACCGGGATGTGGTGCGCTTCACCACACGTTGCTGCATCGGCCAGAACATCGACCTGAAGCCACTGACTCAACTGTGAACAAACGTGACATGCAAGGGAGATCTTCAGGAGCCCCAACCTTGCAGGCAAGGGACCTTGCCTCCTCCTGTGGCACTGCCAACGCAGAGGGTCCAGGAGGGTCCCCAACCCTTCAGTCAAGGGACCCTGCTACTTCATGCGGTACTGCTACTGCAGAGTGTTCGGGGACTGTACTTCTCCAAGTCCTGCCACTACGAGTCCTCGCTGAAAACGGAAACACCATCACTACGTATGCAATGCTTGATTCAGGCTCTGAAATCACGTTGGTAGACCCGTCTCTAGTGCAGCAGTTGGACTTAAAGGGAGAACCAGATCACCTCATTCTCTCAACCCTGAGTAGATCAAACGAACAACATCAAGGAGAAAGGGTAAACCTTGCTGTGGAGTCGCTCATCGATGACCAACCGCACCGCCTGGAGTTGTACCATGTATGGTCCAGCCAGGACTTGCAAATACCGTTGCGACACCAGCCTGTTATTGGAGAGAAGGGACGCTGGCGCCACCTGCAAGATGTCCCATTTCCTGATGTTAGCAGAAAGAAGATATCTATGATAATTGGCACTAATGTCCCTGATGCATTTGTCCCGCTGGAAGTTAGACGTGGAGGACCTCATGACCCGATAGCCATTAGGTCCTGTCTCGGCTTCTCTCTTCTCGGTTGCGTTGGAGATGAACCAAGGCGACAGCATTATGATGTTCATCACATCCACACAACGACGAATGACCTCACCCTTAACGAGCAGGTGGAGGCATTCTGGAATGTAGAGTCTCTTGGCACGAAGGACCATCGCTACAGCCCGATGTCTGTTGAGGACAAGCGCGCTATGAAGATAATTGACAGGACGATTATGAGGAAAGATGGTCACTACCAGATGGGACTGTTGTGGAAAGACAAGGAGCCCTGCCTCCCCTTCAACCGTTCCATGGCCGAAATCCGCCTTTCCCACCTTAAGCGCAGACTGGAAAAGGACCCAGTGCTAAAACAGAAGTACACTTCTGTCATTGATGACTACATCGCCAAGGGATATGCCCGGAAACTCACAAGAAAGGAGGCTGAAGTGAAGGGCAGCAAGACATGGTACCTACCACATCACCCAGTTCTGAACCCCAACAAACCAGGGAAGGTGCGCGTGGTATTTGATGCAGCCGCAAAGTACAGTGGAACGTCCCTAAATGACCAACTTCTACAGGGTCCAGATCTGATCAACAACTTGGCTGGAGTACTCATACGCTTCAGACAAGAGAAGGTTGCCATTATCGCAGACATTGAGGCGATGTTCCACCAGGTTCGAGTAAGTCCGGATGACTGTGACTCCCTCCGTTTCCTGTGGTGGAGCGGAGACACGGGAAGGCCCCCTGAAGACCATCAGATGCTTGTGCATATCTTCGGAGCCGCTTCATCCCCCTGCTGCTCAAACAAGGCCTTAAAACAGACTGCGGAAGACAACCAAGATAAGTACGGCAAGGAAGCAGCAGAAACCGTGAACCGCAATTTTTACGTGGATGACTTGCTGAAGTCTGTCGAGACTACCACGAAAGGTGTTGAGTTGGCCCTTAAACTGATAGACATGCTTCGAGAAGGGGGCTTCCGCCTCACAAAGTTTCTTAGCAACCAGCGAGAAGTTCTACAAGCTGTCCCTGTCGGGGAACGAGCCAACCCGACACGCGACCTGGCCCTGGATCGTCTCCCAATCGATCGCACCCTGGGCCTCCAGTGGGACGCTGAAAGCGATGTCTTCTGTTTCAAGACCATCTGCACCGACAAACCCATAACCAAACGTGGAATCCTCTCCACCATCAGCTCTCTATTTGATCCCTTGGGGTTTCTGGCCCCCTTTGTACTGCCCGTGAAGGTGCTGATCCAAGACCTCTGGCGGGATAAAGTTGGGTGGGATGATTCAATCCAAGACCACCATGTGGCAGTTTGGCAGAGATGGATCGAATCGCTTCCACTCCTTCCTACCATCCACATTCCCCGGTGTTACAGGGACCCAAAGATGGAGGGAGGCGTCGCCCAACTGCACCTTTTCAGCGACGCCAGTGAGTTTGCCTACTCAGCGTGTGCCTACCTGAGAATCGTCGGTGAAGATGGCTCAACCCATTGTTCCTTTGTTATGGGCAAGTGCCGTAATGTCCCACTGAAGAGACCCACGATCCCGAGACTGGAACTGATGGGCAGTCTTATGGCAGTCCGCCTCTGCAACATGGTGAAGGCCGAGCTGGACTGGACCATTGACTCAGTCACATTTTGGACAGACTCCATGACCGTCATCCAGTACATAAAGAATGAAACGAGACGGTTCCACCGTTTCGTGGCGACCCGGTTGGAGGAAATCCATGAACACACTACGCCAAACCAGTGGCGCCATGTACCAGGAACCTTAAACCCCGCAGACGACGGATCGAGAGGTTTGCCCATACAAGCCTTTCAACCGGAATGCCGTTGGTGGACCGGGCCTAAGTTCCTGTGGCAGCCAGAAGACCTCTGGCCACAACAAAGGCTGGGTGAAGTGCCTGCTGATGACGTAGAAATCATCAAGCCCAAGCAACTGATGACGGTGACTGTTAGCTCTACCTTGGACGAGCTGCTGAGGAGATTCTCGTCATGGTCCAGGCTGCAAGTTTGTGTATCATGGCTTGTGCGATTCGTGCAATATTTACAATCCAAAGCCAAGCCGGAGCCTCAGATGCGACGCGATGTGACCCTGGCCGACATGCGAACTTCATCCAAGCTTGTTGTGAGGCTGATTCAAAGGCAGTGTTTTCAAGGTGACTTCTTGGCCTTAGAGTCTGGTAAGCAAGTCAAGACGAGCAGCAGACTTGCTAGTCTTAGCCCAACTCCACTGGACGGTGTCATTCACGTTGGCGGTCGCCTGCAACATGCACCAATTTCCCCAGAAGCAATGCACCCCATGATTGTCCCAAACGAACATCCCGTAGCCACACTGATCATCAGGCACTACCACCAGACCCTCGGCCATGCAGGTCGTGAACACGTGCTGGCGGCACTTCGTCAGTGCTATTGGGTCCTCAATGCCCGCGCCTTAACTCGGCAAGTCCTTCGTCGCTGTGTTGACTGTCGCAGAAGACACGAGGCATCCATGAGACAGTTTATGGGCGAGCTACCCAGAGCTCGGTTGACTCCCTACGAACCTCCCTTTACTTACACCGGTCTGGACTTCTTTGGACCTTTCCATGTAAAACGGGGACGAAGTACCGGGAAAGTGTACGGCTGCATTTTTGTCTGTCTCACCACTAGAGCCATCCATATTGAAGATGTTGGCTCTCTTGAAACGGACGCCTTCATTCAAGCTCTACGCCGTTTCATCTGCATCCGAGGGGCCGCCAAGGAAATCTGGAGCGATAATGGTACGAATTTTGTTGGGGGAGAGAAGGAGTTGAGGTTAGCCAGGCAAGAGTGGAACCAGACCGCTATCAAACACGCTCTACACAAGAAGGAAGTGGAGTGGTGCTGTCAGCCATTTGAGAAGTGGCACTTCCAACCCCCCACTGCAAGCCACATGTCTGGTGTATGGGAACGGCTAATCAGGAGCGTACGGACAACGATGAAAGCTGTTCTGGGTCACCCTCACGCCTTCGTCAGCCGAGAGACACTGCGGACCGTATTTGCAGAGGCCGTCGGGATCCTGAACACACGCCCACTTTGCCCCAGCAGTGATGATCCGACAGACTGGGAACCAATCACACCAAGTCACCTCCTCCAACAACGTCAAGGTCTCGCCATTCCAGCAGGGAACTTCCAAGATGAGGAGGTGTACTCGTGCAAGCACTGGCGTAGGGGACAGGTTCTCGCCAATCACTTCTGGACGAGATGGGTACGTGAGTACCTCCCCCTTCTACAGGAAAGGAAGAAGTGGGTTCTCAAGAGACGCAATTTGGCAGTCAATGACTTAGTTCTACTTGTGGACAACAACATTCCCCGTGGACAGTGGCACCTTGGAAGGGTGACTAAAGTATTCCCCGGCTCTGATGGACTCGTCCGAGCAGCTGAGATCAAGACAAAGACCTCCGTCTTGGTGCGCCCTATTGCTAAGTTGTGTCTGCTGGAGGAAGCGAGCTGAGAAGATTTGTCCGATGAGCGTTAGGACGAACTCTCGGAACTGTTCTGAACATTTATATGTATCTTTGTTTGTTTAGGTTAAGGTTAAGTTTTTGAACGAACCCAAGTCCGTTCAACGGGGGGACCATGTTGAGGCTACTCTCAACACTCCTTGCTAGTCAGCGGTTTGCCTTTTTTGTCCCAGCATGCAGTTCGGAGTTAATCCGCCATTTTGTTTTTTGTTATATTCCACGTGCGAATTGTTTATCTTTTTAGAGCGCCTTTTTCGGCTCATACGCGGGTATGGACACTTGGTAGGTTGTTATTTCAGTTGTCGAGCCGTGTTTTGTAGCCTTTGATTATATTTATATCTTTGTTGCCGTTCGTGTACGCGTTTGTCGCTCGATTCCGTTAGTTGTGTATTTCAACGTTGTTTTTGTGTGTATTATTCTTGTCAGAATAAAACGAGCATTGTCGTCACATCAAGTCCATACGGGTCATCTTTGGGCGCCTCTATAATGACTAAAACGCACAAAAACAAACTCGAGGTCGCCGTTGCCGGCTGCTTAACTACTTATATTTTGGCGCGCCGACTGCAACCTCTGACCCAGTCTTTCTCGATTTTCACGTCGCCGTCGCACCGAAAACGTCAGTTGCTTAAGTTCCCTACTCCTGGCTTGGCAGGATTGGTACAAAATCGCTCAATGTTGTTTAACTGACGTTGGTCGGCAAGGAATGCGAGAGGTTGAGGAGCACCCTGTACAAATTGAAGAAACCTGAGTCCTTTCTGTGTACTGTCATGGACACATTTTAAGATTACTGAAAATAATTTGTCCTTCTTCTCATGCCCTGTCGCCGCACCACTTCTTGCCTTGGGGCATGAACGATCTTTCAGCTTTTGGAACTGCCCAGTGGACCGCGGAAGGGAGGACACTTTAGTGGCTGAAAGCGTCCCCCCAGCATCCTCTCGAGTTTCCATGTAGACGTCGCGAGTGCTCTTTTCTGCCTTCAGCTTCTTCACGATTGACTTGAGCGTAGATGGCTGAGTACGTGGTCTTTTTTGTGGGGAAACCAGATGTTCTTCGTTCTCGAAACAGTAACAAAGCATCGCATAGCGGCCCGCACTCCCCTCTGAAATGGAAAGACTATAAATCCGGCGTTTAAAGTCTTTGTGCTTCTTGTGTACAAAGTAGGTCTTGCACAGTGTAAATGGTGCGTCATTGATGATGACAGTTTGAGTTTTGTTGCCATTGTTTCTCCAAGCAAAATCGTCAGACTACATGCCGTCTACATGTTCAAGTGTTGTGAGGTCAATAGTAAATATTGCATTCATGTTGCAGACGGTTGGCCTGTCTTTGCAGACGGTAAAACTTGGGGGATTCTTCGAGAAATGTGCGAGATCTTCGTTCCCGAAGTCGTCTTTCCAAGGAACATAAGGCAGTTTCTTGTTACCTCTCAAGTACTTTATATCGTCTTGTGCAATGTTTGTCAACTTATTTTCCTCGCACTCCGAAGAGTTGAAAATACAAAAAGACAAGTGTGAAAGTAAAGCCGTATCGGACAAATTTCTGCCTGCCGATGTTACCCAATATGAACGGATTAATTTGATTAATTACCTTTCTGATGATGAATATCCGGAGGCTGCATCCGACAACTGACAATCGCTCAGAGTATAGTGGCCAGCATAATCACTGTGCAAAAAGATTATGCATTTAGTCGTCAACCTTCTCGTATATCTGTCTACAACAGGTCTTCTTACTGCTTACGTGCTTTGTCTTGCGCATCTTCGTTTGCACTCAACTGTGTTTCACTGTAGGAAAAAATTATCAATCTGATCTAATCTAATGATCTAATGATCTAAAAAAAAACACTCTCTACTGCGCAATATTTTTATTGTTAAATCATGATAATTTCCCGGCCAGCTCACGCTAAATCCCGCCCTTGTCCACGTTAATTCCCCTTGTCCGCGTTAATTCAACCTAACACAGCTGAAGGCACGAGTAGAGCGAAACCCAGAGGTCGCAGAAAATATAACATACTGCCAAAGCTGTAACGGGGTAATTGGGATAACAAATTACAACCAAAATGTCAACGTACCGCTTGCGTCTAAAGGCCGATGCGATTTTAACTTACGATTGTCGCATGAGATACACTTATGACACGATTTGCATGTCGTAAGATTGATTTACGCGATACATTGTGTCGTAATCTTGTCGTGAGAGCCTCGCATATGACAATCGTAAGTAAAAATCGGCCTTGAGAAAAAGCTCATTTCCTCACCTTAAAGATATCAAACTTCCACTGTCCGTCACTTCATCTCTCGACATCTCCGACATCGTTCACCACGCACACGTCTGCAGCAAAATTAAAACCTCTGATGTTGATATTTTGACCAGTTGTGGTTACAATTGTGATTCAAACGGAACGGGACGACTCGGACTCTGACTCTGAATATTAAAATTAGTAAAACGGAACAACTTACCAGACGCGTTTGTGGAATAGGAACTTAAGCTGTCCAAGTAGCAGAAGGAAACACAGAAGTTAGAGAGTCGCTTCTATTTCACTCCTCAACGGTCTTCTTACAAATGTGCGCCTTTCCAAGTTCCAACACTTGATGGGTGATTACACCCCATAGTGTAAAATGTCGATACCGGAAATATGATACATCGTTTCGCCTAACCATAGCCAGATCGCCAGATGTTGAATACCAAGCCCATCAAACGTTAGTCCGTTGCAAGTTTCAATTTTTTAGAATATTTCACCGGCAGCAATAACTTTGCGGTAGGTCACTGTAATATTTTCCTTTTTTTCCCCCAAGAAGATCAAGGGAACATTATTAGCAATTTGTTGATTTGTGCGATTTTCTTTCGGCTCCTTTAATTTGTCCTTTAATTTGTCCCGTGGGACCATAGCTTTGAAATCAATGAAACCCGACTGAAAGCCGCTCGCGCATTAGTGACACATACTACGTGGGGGAGTGGTTTCACAATATCATTATATTATTATTCTTATTTTTATATTATTATTATTATATCATTAATCACTTTATTCTTTGAGCAACAAACAGAACTTAAAAAATCGTTTGGATGATGTCGTTTGTCAAGCTCACGGGAACCAATCGAACTTATTTCACTGCATTTTACGTAAGTTTTTGTTTTTGTATTTGTTTTGTTTTATTTTATTTTATGTAAGTTTTATTTATTTTATTTTATTTATTTGTTTATTTATTTATTTTATTTCTTGTCTGCAGTCTGCAGTCTGCATTTGTCCGACACCGCAAAAGAGAAACAAAGTAATTTCACATACAGTATAAGCTGTAAGAAAACATTTCAATCAAGCATGGCATTTATAGCTGTTAATTATGTGTGGTTTAGTGAGTGGTATTGCATACCTTCAGCTGTAGTGATTGTGGAGAAAGGAATCGTTTTCTGCTTCTTACTGCCTTCTTCAGTTGGAACATCTTGAGACACATTTAAAAATCCTGCAAATAAACATATACACACTCGGGTTTTTCACATGCTACTGTAGGACCAAGTAGTGAGAGATGGAGGAAGCAACTATTGGATTCCATATCTTGTTAAACTTATCTGTCTGCATATGCATATAACAATGACGTGTACTCATATGGGATCAACTGTCCTGAGAGAATAATTTAATATTATTATGTAACATTTATTTCTTTTTTTTTCTGGATGTTTGTTTTTTTCTGACTTCCTCAACAAACTCTTTTAGGGAAGGGTCATGGCCAATCATATGCTTCCTGCCTCAAGCGACATGTTGCTTGAGTTGTTGTTCAACGGGCAAAACCTTTGATTGTTTGGAATCACCGAGGGAATCACACCTATCGCTTAAGTTTAAACGCATCTATTCTTTTTAAAGTATGAGTTTTTTCAGAAGACGCGGTCATTTGGTGCGAGTAGTAAATTTGGAAAGATCAATTCGAAAAGATATATGGCTTCCCAAAAGCGCGACATTTCTCCTGAACCAACGACGTCCACCAACAAGAAGAAAAACCGGGGCATGCCTGGAGAAACCCGAATCCGATGGTTCTTGGCGCAAACAGACGATAAGAACGTCATCGTGTATAAATTTGGCGGTAACCGGTGGTAGTGCCCACGTGTCCCAGTGCCCACGGCCACACGGCCCGCGTCCCAGGTTGCACAGCCCACGTCTCCAAATCATACAGCCCACGACTCTTTGTCACACAGCCCACGTGTGTATGTGTATGTTTTATGAAAATGTGTATGTGTATGTGTGTATGTTTTATGATGTGAAGTAAATTCAGCAGAGCGGCCGTCAACAGTCGAGCGTGAGGTCGACAAGCAAACAAAACTCGGCTCTTATGTTGTATTTGCTTTCGCAAGAATAAAAGATCTAATCCTTATTTGTTTGTAAATGTATTTATCTGAAGTGAACAGGTTCAAAAGGAAAAATCTGTAGCTTCGACTCCTGGTCGACAATGACGTCAAACTTCACATGGAGAACTCAATGCAAATTACTGCTCAAACAAAAATAGCTTTTGCGACGTTTGACAACTTGACCCGGACCGATTGGTAATGGCCCAATCATAACACTCAGGACATTTTGATCCGAGAAGGTGTGAAAATGTTGAAGTGAATACCTTTTGTTCGACTTTCAATTGTTTCTCACGAACCAATGAAAACACTATTACAAATCCGCGGGAAACCAATGAAAAGTCACTCTATACACTATGACTGATCCACGGGAAACATATAAAAGCAAACTCATTTGCGATAATGGTGACGGTCTTAGTGTTATCGCAATAGTACGACATCTCAGTTCTATATTCTCGATTGTGATTCATCTCTGTTATGGCTGATAACTGCATCAAGTGTTCCGCTCCTGTGAGGCCTCGTCAGGAGGCGCTTCAGTGCGATGGGTGTGAGTTATGGCAGCACCGCAACTGCGGCACCGGAATTGACCGCGCCACTTACCGCGCAGCAGTCGCAGAGGAGAGCGGCATCGATTGGCGGTGTGCTCCTTGCATCGATTTGCAAGCGATTCCCATTCCTGATTTTCCAATTGGTACGTATCACAAACACAAACACTCAATTAAAAGATTCACGTATTAACTTCTTTTTTATATCTCCAGCTCCAATTTAAAAGATTCACATAATAACTTCGTTTTTTACCTCCAGTGCAGGAGTGCACAAAGATGGTGGGGTGCTGCGAGTGTACGCTGAAGAGGACCACTTCGACTGTCCGCACTGCGAACCAGAAAAATCAAGGAGTGAAGTGGATATGGACGATATTCAAGAGAGATCGTTGGGTGAGTATAGTTACATAATGGAAGTGCTGCCCACCACTTGTGCTAGATATACACGCATTGATACAGCATTACAATGACTCAGTTTGATTTTTTTTTTGTAAGACGTTCTTGTTTGTTTGGCTATAGAGGCCCCAGATTCACCGCACGCACTGGATCGATCAGCGGATTTGTTCATTGACAACACCCCTGTTGATGAAGGGAGCTTCTTTGGTAAGTATTTAAATAAACCATATCCCCACCATAAATATCCAACAAATTGAAAAAAAAAAGAAGAGGAAAATGAGGTCGCATCGCCCACGGTCACCACGGACGAGTGGTTTTTGTATTAATATCACGTTCTTGTTTATTTTCATAAGTCCCTGATTCAATCGGATCAGATCCTGCCTCGCCACTCGTCGAGTTGTCCTTGGAAGAGCCGGCGCCGATGGAGAACATTATCCCTCCCGGTCCACTAACCTTCAGCCTGGTTGAACAGGGATCCAAGAACCGGAAACCAAAGTTGGTGGACAGCCATGGCTTTGCCTACAATGTGAAAGAACGGAGATCTTACGCCACTTACTGGCAATGCACGGTGCGTCCCAAAGGGAACGCATGCAAGGAATCAGTCACGGAGAGGGATGGATGCTTCACGCCCGGACGATCCTCCCACAACCACGCAGTTGAGGCGGGAGAGCTGCTCGCCACCAAGATAATGACAGCCGTCAAGGACAGGGCCCTTGGGGATAAATTCAAGCCAGCATCAGCCATCGTGGAAGAGGTATTATGAGACTACTACTCGTGCTAAAGTAAATGATTCCATCTAAAACTGCTAGGTTTTGCCTTTTGTTACATCTTATACTTATATATTACGTATTTATACTTATTTATTAATACTTTTGACTCGTCGGCAATGCGACCATCCAATCTAGATATTTGGAAAATTGAAAGGAAAGAATCAAAAAGTAACAACATGATATGAATTATCTTACTTGTAGGTTTTGCTAGAAAATTTATTACGTATTTATACTTATTTATTAATACTTTTGACTCGTGGGCAATGCGACCATCCAATCTAGATATTTGGAAAATTAAAAGGAAGGAATCAAAAAGTAACAACATGATATGAATTATCTTACTTGTAGGTTTTGCTAGAAAATTTGACAGATGCCCCTTGTACTGCTCTAAGCAAGCCTGCACATATGGCACGGGCAGCAAACAGACTAAGGCAGCATCTTCGTCCAGAAGACTTCCTAAAGACTTTCTACTGAGCGATCTGTGCGTAAGGGACAGACGCCACCTGATATTCGCCACCCCCCAGCGACTGAGCCACCTCGCCAGGGCAACGACATGGTACAAGGATGGCACGTTTAAGTTGGTCAGGCACCCCTTCAAGCAGCTGCTGACAATCAACGCGTTTGTTAGGAGCGGGGACTGCGCGAAACAAGTGCCCCTGGTGTTCATGGTAATGTCTGGGAAGAAGAGAAAAGATTATGAAAAGGTAATTGAGAAAAACCGAGCAGTTTATTTTAATTCAACAGGCGCTAACATGGTGTTTAATTCAACAGGTACTAAGATGGTGGTTACGGTTATGTATCATATGGCTAACATATAGTTTCTTTACTTACTTAATACTTCAGGTGTTACGAGAGATCGTCCGCCTGCTTCCTTCGAACCCACGAGTCAAGCAGGTGACCATCGACTTCGAGAGAGCCGTCTGGGCGGCCCTGAAGTCTGTACTCCCCGAGGCACAGCTTCAGGGATCCGTGTTTCATTGGACGCAGGCCATATGGAGGAAGGTGAGTCAGTTTGCAATTCTATTTTTACATCTCGGCGATTTTGACAAAAGGCACTTCGATCAGTCAACTGTGAATAATCTTACGCAAGAAGTTAAGTTTATTTCTGTATTAAAGCCGGTTACGTTAGTTTATCGTGATTTCGGGGACTCGGGTTTCCTTCCGCACTTCGATCAGTCAACTGTGAATAATCTTACGCGCTTATTTGACTCGGATGATACTTAGGCCGCATACATATATGTGCTTATATAACTCGTATTGACGTATTTTTGTATACATTTTCCAGGTTCAAGAGTTGGGTCTCCAGACCATCTACGTAGCAGACGACGGAACTTATGAGTTCATCAGGAAGGTGATGGCATTGCCGTTTTTGCCACACCACGAGATTCAAGAGCAGTTCAACCGGCTGAGACTACAAGCGGAAGCTTCTCATCACGACCGAATCATCGAGTTGACAGAGTACGTGCAGAGGCAGTGGCTTGAGAACACGATGTTCGCCCCCAAAGACTGGAGTGTCTACCAAATGGCAGTACGAACAAACAACGACCTGGAGGGCTGGCACACCGCCTTGAATCGTCGAGCAAACGGACGCTGCCAGCTTCCCTTCTACATGCTAATCGAGCTGCTGCATCGGGAGGCAGCGCTGACAGCGTTGCACATCCGTCTCGTTGGAGAACGGAAACTCCAAAGAATACAAAGAAAAAAATACCGCCAGCTCCAGGGAAAGCTCTACCACTACCACCGTAAAACAATATACTGTACAGACATGAAAAAACTTAGTTCTAATGCAACATAAAATTTAAATAATCTTACAATATAATATTTTACAATAGCTTAAATTGCATGCACTTTTAAAACCCAATGTTTTGCTTTAATTGAAACCTCCAAATAATAATTTATATACATTCCAAAAAAAACAATCCATTCCCTTCGGATTAGACAGGGATACATAAAATAAACTTTAGGTCCCAATGCTTGCATAACGCAAAACTGTGTCATAATGGTTTTATTTTCATTTGCATGCCAGGTTTCCGTCCTTTGCCAAAGAGGAACATTTACAAACATTCCTTGGAAAAGTGAAGATAAAGAAGGTGTCATCCCAATTTCAAGCTTTTGTAAGGAGAGCCATTGAATGGGAGGCTCAAAAAGACAGGCAGCTTGAGGAAAGTGCCCAGCGATTGCAATTTGACATTATGGAGATTACTGTCAATGTGCATGTGCTCAATAGCAGCATTGGAGACCTGACGAACAGCTCCCTGGCAGAGGATGTTCCAGAATTTGGAGGAGCCTCAGTGGTGTTCATTGACATCCCAAAGGTTAGTACAGTATTTATACTTATAAGTCTGTATAATTTTTAAGTAAGTATAATTTTATTGATATTCACTGTTCACTGTACTTTAGTTTCTGATTACTGTACATGGAGCATATATATATAGTGTCATAAAAATATTTTTCCTATTCAGTGAATTCTGATTATATTAATTTTTACAAGAGGGAAGCTGCCATTTAGGAATTTTCACAGGCATCAAATTCCTTGTAACTCAGTGCAAACTGTTTGCTTTATAGGACTGGAATGCTGCAGACAGAAAAATTTGCACGGTTGATGAAAGCGATCAATGCAAGAAAAGATGTTAGAGATTTCGTGGTGGTAATGTTTCCCCACCACAATAATACATTCCACCACATAAGTGCCATCAAAGCAGGGATGGACCAGCTTGAAGTAAAGTTAGAGCTGGCCTACTTTTGTAGCAACATCTCAAAAGGTAGGTAATTCATTGAGAATTTGGTTTAATGTAATGTGTCATGTGTCATTATACAGGTGGACTAAAATAAATAATTCTGTTACGACAGAAGCCTGTAGCACTGTACTCTCTGTTGATGGACAATTACAGTCAACCCCATTCATGGGTAATGGATGTGTGCAGTGGTGCAGGTACACTTTTGCATATCTATTTCTGTACATGTCAAGAACATTTAAAGTGCCTATAAGCCTTCAGACGTTACGTTTTTATATGAAAGTAGGAAGTGATCTAAGCAACTTATATTTAAAGAAACTCCATTCCAAAGTGTTCTTATACTTTTTTCACGCGGTTGAACTCAGAATTCCGAAATCTTGACCGAGCGACATGGGAGACTGGGTCTGTGACGTCAGAGAAGGCACTGGCATCGCTTTGGCGTCTCTTTACCTTTTTTCTCGACAACACATCTATGAGGCATAATTCTCACCTCGCCAACTGCAAAATCTGTGTGAAAGTTTTGTTTGACAAGAAACGAATCCCTCCTCTGACGTCATAACCCAGACTCTTGATCGAAAAACTTTGCGCGGTCAGATTCAAAATGGCGGTCAAAATCGCATGTTTGCCGGGCGGAAAAATATATAAAAACGCTTCGGAGCGGAGTTTCTTTGGCCATAAGTTGTTTAGATTACTTCCTACTTTCATATAAAAACGTAACGTCTGAAGGCTTATAGGCACTTTAATTATGAACTGCCTAAGTCCATGGTCATGTTTGCTTTGTTCAATATTCGTAAACCAGAAGCTTAATGTAAGCAACAACAAAAAATGAAGACATTTTAGCTGTACCAACTATTTTTTCTGTTACTGTGGCTACAGTACAGGTTTTGGTTTAGAAAGAAGATACACATTTGTTATCACCACTCTTTTGTTTCAGGAAGTGCAGCCCTAGCTGGAACTCAGAAGGGACACAACACGGTTGTCGTTGAAATGAAAGAAATAAGGAGGAGGTGCATCAAAAAGAGGCTGAGGTCTGCCTTTAGTACATAATTATTATATGTTCCCTTGGACGTTTAAGAGGTTTTCACTGTAAATTTGAGTAATGTGCATACAAATATTAGTCTGTACCAGATAAAAGCACTATTTTCTATGATTTAAGTTCGATTTCCTAGCTCAAAATATAATAAGAGTTGATATAAATACTCATCCTCCTGTTTCTCGGAGATTAATCGGGTGATACAGTGAAAACTTCTAGGGCACGGAACGGCACCAATTTAATGTTGTACTTTCACAGAAGGTGCTCTTATTTCTTAATTTGAAACGTGTGTACTCACAACCATCTTCATGAACTTTTTAGCAGTTGTCGCTTTCTGAGTATCAAAATCCGATATAACTGAATGAACTACTGGCTCCGGCCTATAAATAAATCTTATTTTTCTGCCTCTGGCATCCCAAAATAGACTACCGCTACAACCTAGCCTTTAGAACTGCATTCAACCCTCGCATTTAACAAAATAGAAGGCTTTTCACGACTCTTAGCTCTGACAGAAGTTACTTTCTTGCTATTTTGTATTCGGACAATCTTGGACAAAAGTGTTGTCACATTCTCCCCTCCCCCCATTCAATGTTGATAAATTAATTATTTAGCAACGATTTTCCGTCAAAGTCTTACCGGAACTCTTCCCAAATTCAAGCTACAACATTGATACGGGGAGGGGGGGGGGGAGGGGGGGTGATTAAAAGCAGTTTTCTTGGGAACTGGTGACTCACAGCATGGTACTTTTGACAAAAGTACGACATTTAAAGCATGTGTCAACACATTTTGTCCGGGATTGTAGTTTGCGAGAAAACTAATGTAAACTCTGCAAACTTCTGTGAATGAAGATTGAAGAGGCGCCAACAACAGTATGAACGCGTTGCGAACTGATTCAATTTGACAGCTGATTTCTGATTGGATGAAATGCTTTTCCCACGTTTGAGAAAGTCGTTTCGCGTTTGTGATTGGATGAAGAAATTTCCGTATGGGTTTTTCATGCGAATGATTCTATCCGAAAATCTCAGTAAGTATGAAATAATGTTTTTTTCTGTAATGATGTGTAAATTTTATACCTTATGATAATTTATTGACATGGTGGGAGACTGAATCTAAATTAGTGCACCAGGTACAAAATTATGATTTAAACCTCAATTAAGTGTGCACTTTTATTCTCCACAGGTTTATACAGGCCGCCATAGATGACCGGAAAATGTGGAGAGGGTGGAAGGCTACCAGGATGTGGCAGTGGGAAGCATGGTTGCTGTGCACCTTGAAAATTACAACAAGTTCCTCTTGCTTTGGAAAGGTTCTGCAGCGAGAGGACGACAGCTTTGAAATGGAATAGTGGCAAGGGACGTACAAAAGCAAGTGGGTCAAATAGCCAAACTGCCCATCAGAAAGGCTACCGTTTAATTGCATGATTCTATTTATTTTTGAATTGGATAGAGGAGAGATTGAGCACTGAAACCACTAAGGCTCTAAAGAGAGAGTATAAGGCAAGGCGACCACAGCGACAGCGGGGAAAAAATAAATTTACGTTGTCGTATTCTGCTTCTGCCATCACCCAGAACAATTTAGACGTTTTGAAGAACGTCCATGTCAAGTATCATAGACTCCGCATGTGATTTTAATGTCCATGTCAAATGCCATAGAATGAGCGTCAAAAAACTAATATGAACGATCTGTGACGAATTGTCCATGTCAATTGCCATAGAATGAGCGTCAAAAAACTAATACGAACGATCTGTGACGAATTGTCCATGTCAATTGCCATAGACTGTGCGTCAAAAACTGAATATGATCTATGATTTCTGTGACGAATAGTTCATGTCAAATGCCATAGAATCGACATCAAAATATGAATATGAACTACGATTCTGTGACAAAAAGTCAATGTCAAATGCCATAGAAAGAGCGTCAAAAACTTATTAACTACTATTTCTGTGACGAATAGCCCATGTAAATTGTCATGGACTGGGCGTCAAAACTGAATATGAGCTACGATTCTGTGACAAACAGTCCATGTCAAATGCAATAGAAATAGCGTCCAAAACTTAATATTAACCACGATTTCTGTGACGAGTAGTCTATGTCAATTTCCATAGACTCGCTGGCAAAAGCTGAATATGAACTACAATTCTGTGAGGAATAGTTCATGTCATTTGCCATAAACTAGGCGTCAAAAACTGATTACGTACTGCGATTATGTCACGAATATTCCATGTCAAATGCCATAGGAAGAGCATCAAAAACTTAAGCCCCATGCACACGAGCAAGTTTTCTATGACAAGTTTTCTGTGACAAATGATTTGCCCGTGTATACGGTCGAGCAACGTTTTTTTTTTTTTTTTTTCACAAGTTTTTTGACAAATTTTCGTTGTTTCTTTTCCTTCTGACTTTGACTTCCATAAACTTTTCGCGTGATCTCAAAGCCTCCAGCAAGAGGCTAACTGCATTATTTGGCTAATTCAAAGACTTTGTTGTCAATGTTGTGGATGCCGCCATCTTGACCGTGCGAACACGCTTGCAAATGAAGACATGGGAACTAAAGTTTTCCGAAAAACTTTGACAAGTTTTTGTGTACACGATCAAATTTCACATGTGACAAGTTTTCCTTGTCATAAAAAAGCTAGCACGCCAGCTTTTCAGTAAATGCATTTGTCGCAGAAAATTTGCCCAAATTTTCTCATGTACACGAGCAAAAAAATCTTGTCACAGAAAACTTGTCATAGAAAACTTGCTCGTGTGCATGGGGCGTATTACTACGATTTCTGCGACAAATAGTCTGTCAATTACCATAGACTGGGCGTCAAAAACTGAACATGAACTACGATTCTAAGGCGAATATTTCATGTCAAATGCCATAGAAAAAGCGTCAAAAACTGATTATGAACTACGATTTTGTGACGAAGAGTCTATGTCAAATGCCACGTAAATTTGACTGAGATGCTTATGCTTTAGGAAGTTGCCGTTTTGGACGAAATCAATTAAACTGAAGTTGAACCGAATTTTCCACATCTTTTTTGGGAATTTTTTACAATATAATTGCCATGCAGTCAATAAAACAATGTTTCTGTTGTAAATACTGCCATTAAAATCCCATTTTGGAACTATTCACTTTTGTTTGGAATGTTGCTGTACACACGATTTTGTTTTTGCTATCAGTACATAGAATGTACCTCGGGGCCACAAAGGTTTAGAGAGAAAAAACTTGCCAGTCGAGGACCAGCCACAGCAGGTTCACTTCAACGAAAAGCTTGAACGGTGCCTGGAAGCGGTTGCCGTTTTTCTCAACGTGGAAATTACTTGCGACTGTTGTCAAGATACCGCTTAGAACATTCTTGTCGTCGTGCAACCCATCATCTGCTGCTCTTTGGAGCTTGTGACAAATAGCTTTCATGGAACCTCGCCTGGTATACTCCACGAACTTTTCCTTCACAGTTCTGACTCGATCAAATACGTAAACGCAGGTTCTTTGACTGCAGAAAAAATAAATGTTTTCTGTTCTAGTGTTACGGAGCAGTTTTACACAAAAGGAAGGGACTTTGAAACTTATGAAATCTGGTTTTGCCAACTGCTCAGATCTACAATCAGTGACAAAAGTCTTGGGACACTCGCACAGTTTCAGTAATTTCTCTACTGTTTCAGTTGAAAGACAACCCCCTCCCCCCGTTCAATGTTGAAGTGGCCTGAACTTGTTTTCCCAAACACACGCAACATTGTACAGAGGGGAGGGGGGAGAAAAATGGTTTCGCGCCTTTCAGTACGCTTAGTCAATGACTTGTGTCTGAGATACATTAATTTTTGAAAGTGTCCCAAGAACTTTGTCATTGATTGTCTGAGACTACGTGTATCAGTTTATTCGTAATCTATAAGTTTCAGCCGGGAAAGACTTGCACATTTCTGCTAAATCCGACAAGATAGGATACCGCATATTATTATATGGTCCATTTATAAAGAGTTCGCGGTTTGGTTTCTGATTTAATGATTTATAAACATGTACGTCCAAAGGCCAACCGTCACTTTGCGTGGTTTGAATAATGCCCAAGGGTGAAGCGGACGCAACGTATTAGACGTAGATTTCATTGAACCTTTTGAATTGGAGTCTGATCGAAGATTTTATGCGAGATTGTGCTCCTTCTGCAATTTAAAACTAGATGGCCTTGCCAGTGAGCTCGCGGCGTGAGTTGGGTCGAGACCAGAATATATAATGAAAAGTAGGGGACAAGAGCGGAACTCCCAAGAGAGACTTCCAATTTCTCACCATAAAAATATCACACAGTATAGAGAACTTGGCTTTTGACACCTTGATTAAACTAAAAATTATTATTACAACACTCATACACTTGCTTCTTAAAGGTTGAGTGACCCTGCATCTTGAGAATGCGTGACATATCTTTTTATGCACAATCGATTATGACAGTTTGACCTTGGCTCTTATTTCTAATCAGAGGCCACGATTAATCCAGCCTTCGCTTCACTACTTATGTGTTTTCTTTTATTAACTCAATACGTTTCTTCTATCAGGCTTTCGAGTATTCGTGCTCTGTAACAAATATAAAATTGAAAGCGAGGAATGTCACACGAGAGATGTTTACAATATTATTGCGGTTTTGTTCACAGTGTGTTCAGTCCATTTGTGACTGCAAACTCAATCCTCAGAATTATTTCGGTGTATTTTTCATTTCTGGTATTTAATGAACATTGCGAAACAAAGGCTACATGATCGATTGAAAGAAACACTTCAACAGGCAATGTACGATACGCAGAAGAACTTTATGAGGCAACAGATGCCATGTACAGAGTAAAGCATAAAGCGTCATTGTTTTACGGCTAAAGCTCACCGTAGGTTTGGTTTCTGTTTTCGCCCTGTTATCTTCCCAAAAGTATTTCGTGTCGCCACAGAAAGTTTCGTCGGGACTAAATATTTATCGGCGACAGCGGTATCCATCAAATATTTGTTTACGGCTATTCTCAAAGCTTCCGCGGTGAACGCGAGCCAAAAGCGTTCCCGAAAATCCAGTTTATCCGTGCATATTCCACAGAGCCAAATGGTGTTGAGTTTGGATGGGATGCAGTTAACTTTTACACACAAGTAACGAGCAATTCACTGGCCACATCTCGAGTTGTTTAGCGAAGTCAATTACGTCATCGCCCAGCACGTGATAATATGAACCAATCACCGTGTGCAGATTCTCGACCCACAAAAAGAAATCAAAGCAGCGTTGCCGCTGAAAGCTCGCCCATTCTTGTTGGTCGATAGGGTTCACGTGGTTTTTATTTAAAATTTTGTTTTGCTTCTATAGTTAGTGGGACAATATTCATTTAACATCATAGAATCATAGAATCTGCTCAAAATGTTGTAGAAATCACTCTAGTTGAACCCAGAAACTTCCAAAGAATTTTTTAGGTTCACTATGTTTCTACTGTTCCATTGGTGACAAATAATTGTGTATGAAGCCAGGATTGCAGTCATGATGCTGTAAATAGTGCAGTACAAAATAATATAAATCAAAATGACATTGTTATGTTATGTTATGTTTGTGCAATTAGTTGCTCAAACAACAAAGATCGTGATTCTTCAGCTCTTGAGGAACGAAAAGCTTATTTGAGAGATTATGAAAAAAAGCAAAGAATGGATCAACAATACCTTGCTAAAGAGAGACTACTGAGAATGCACATGAAACAGAAAAAGTAATCCCAAAGTAAAACAAAAAGAAAATGAAGCTAAGAAAATATACAGAGAAGGAAACCCAGATCATGTGAAAGAAAAAGACAGACAGGCCAGAAAAAGAAAAAGGGAAAAGGACCCAGATCTTGTTAAAGGAAAAGAGAAAAGCCAAAAAAATAAAGGCAAAAAAAAAAAATCCACAACTAGTGAGACTAAAAGAAAAACAGATGAAGCAAAAACAAAGAGTAAACAAATTTAAAACCATTGAGGGTCTTATTAAATAATTTCATGAAAATACTAAATGTGGACCTGAGTATGTGTGTACTTGCTGTGATCAACTTTGGTACAAAGCTGGTGTAATTTAGATGTCATGAACATTCATTCAACTCAGATCTTAATGCATCAAAATATCAAAGCTGGTAAGATGCCAAGTTGTGCAAAGGCCAATAAAATGACACTCCCACATAAGCCACCAGAGTCAGAATTAACTGAGCTTGAAGAGAGACTTCTGGAAACATGGACACACTTTTACAAGAATCAGATGTGTCTGAAGGACATCGAATCTTCAGCTTTGCACCTGGTGAAGGCCAAAAGCCACTTGGATATACGGCTTATATTTATTGCAGTAAAAATGTGGCTTCTGACAACCCTAGCCTTTTTAAGCTCGCGTTCAGCACGAAGTGCTGAAAAGCGAAGCTTTATGCGATTAGTCCAACTGGAATGTGTCCCGTGTCTCGGTGCTGTCAACAATGGATTCCAAATATGGAAGTGTTCTGTTCCCAATTTGGGCAGTATCGATATTACCGACAACGCAACAAAGTCGAGAACGCGATCGTCGAAGCAGCTTTTGTGGTGGCATTTTTAAGCGTCCCACCTTATTGCAGTTAATACTGCGTCAGTCAGTCAGTCCGTCATGCTGTGTCAACAATTGACTTTGAAATTTTAGCATCAGAGAATACGCATGAAGAAACGAAGAGATGGGAAGACGTTTTCTGGAGTTATCTTGATTGTTATCATTGTATTCCTTAATTGCCAGTAGATCTGTTGCACTTCAGAACCATTATCACAGAGGTTTTGGTAAATTCTCGGTTGTTTGACAAGCGCAAGTCAAAGTTGAAATACCCGTGACCACTGACAGCCCTGAGCGACTTCAGCTGTCGAAATATTTCTATCGTTTGATTATAGTTGCTTTGCTTCGCATAGTTTTCGCCAGCAATAAAAATTGCTGTAGAGCTGACTGGAAGAAGAAGAATTCGAAAATGAATTTGACCAAAACCGCAAGTAATGTCAACAAGTTATCAGATTTCACTTAAACTAATTCGACTTGAAACTCAGCCAAAAGAAGAAAGGCGTGTTTTCTTTAAGCACGTATTTAGTTTGAATGCAGCCCAGGCTGGGGTATCATGGCCTCTGATGAATATGTAGATGTTGAACATAAGTTGTGCATGACATGAGTAATTTGCAAGCTTTACGTGCCTCGTTAGACAGTGATTGACACGGGTTTCATGCTTTTTACAGCAATCGGCAAGAGCAGATGACTTGGGAACAAATTTACTTATGTGGCGACGTACCTTTAGCCGCACGTGTTTGTTCTTTCGCAAAAGCCTTCAAACTTTGCGTAAAGGAATACGCGACGATTCTCTCGCTCGCTTCCGATTAATCTTACCCTTCCACGTAAAATGGTAACGCGACCGTCCGTCAAGCATTTCACGTTCAGATGTTTCTTCCGCAACGCAATCCTTGCCATTCGATCTGGCGACGCGATAGCTTGCGTCAATCACAGCTGTAGAAGCATCCTCGTTTAACGGCTGCTCTTTGTTTACAAAACAGCACATTGTCTGCATTTCATGATCACAGCATAACAGCCATGTCGTTTCATTAATTTTAGTGTCGCTCAATCGCGGTATATTTTCGTAATCACAGCACAATGGCTATGTAATTTCAGTGTCACTGTAGCAGTGCCCTACATTTGTAGAAACACCCAGGCTCAATGGGCAAACAAACTTCGAATGCTTGACGACCATGACAAACAAGAATAAATTCCAGAAACAACTTCCACACGAAGCTTCGACGTCTTCTGTTTGAACGTACTGCGTAACACAACCATGCCCAAATTTGGAAATTGACAAGCTCCTTCTTTAGAAATTCCTTATTTGGAAGTCCATTGTTGACACAGAAGCCTGGAAAGACACCGTGACAACTTTAAGCTCGCCCCCACTTCGTGGGGCGAGCTTAAAAAATGAAAAAATAAAAATTTGCGTTTTTAAGCTCGCTTGGGCCCCAGGCCCCCGCGAGCAATTACACCGACAAAACCAAGGAGACTGAGCAAGAGAAACGTGAGACCTCTGTGGTTACCCGTGAATTACGTGTGGTGGCCATATTTCACTTTAATACGCAAAATTCCGAGCAAAAACAAAGCTTCGCAAGACACATCGTTTGTGCTCACAGTGAAAACGATTTGCTGTGAATGTACAGAGATACCACGAGTAACCGCTGTGATTAAACAGTAACAGAGTATTTCTTAGGCCTGGTTCAAACGTCGCGCCAGCGTCGTGTCGAACTCAATTGATCCATTAAGTTCGACACTTAGCGCGACTGTAGCTCGACGTTTGAATCAAACGTCGCGCCAGAGTCGGGTAGCACGACAGTCTGTGTCGCGCTACCCGTCTCTGGCGCGACGTTGATTCAAACGTCGAGCTACAGTCGCGCTAGTGTCGTGCTAATTGGGAATTAAGTTCGACATTGGCGCGATGTTTGATTCAAACGTCGTGCTAAATTGGTTTCATAATGTGACCGTGAGCACTATCGCAGCGGCTTCAACTTGAACGCATGCGTAGTGTCCATTTAGAATATGGCGGGGAACGAGTGGAGAAGATCAATATCAATGTGTGGCGAGAGCGATGATTCAGACACGTCAGGGGAATCTGAACGTTCAGGATGTTCGAGCGTATCAGAAACGAGCCCGAAGTCCTCATCAGTAAAGCAAAAGGGAAGGAAGGCCATTTGGAAAGAGGACGTCATAGACGACATGGTTGACATCATTTGCTCCAGTGAGAAGCTGAGTCGAAATCTTCTCTTCCGAAACACTTCCTGTGCCAGAAACTTGTACCCAGTCTCACAATGCGGTTTCCAGAGACGACTGGGTACGAGTCACGAGAGTATTTTACGGCGCGATGGAATTTAGAGCGACGTTTGAATCAGTTGTCGTGCCACAGTCGTGCTGCAGTCGAACTTAATATAATTGAGTTCGACACGACGCTGGCGCGACGTTTGAACCTGGTCTTATTATCGGTGTGGTTACTCGTGAGAAATCTTTCGTCAGGCCGATTTTCTCGGTTATTGTGTTGGTTTCAAGCGTGCTTTTGTCAGCTCAGATACGTTTCCGGGTACTACAGTATTTTTAAGCAGCAGCGGCTCAGAAAACGAGGAAAGTGTTGCAAGTCTTGGGTAACCATTAATTAGCATAAGACAATCGTTACACGACACGCTAATCCCACGGGGTTAAGTTAATAACTATGGCATGGGTCGCACTTAGCAAAGTTTGGTGAGGATTTTTTTACTCTGCGGTTGAAATCTGTCAGCGGCGCCCGTCGCGAAATGCGACCCCAAGTTTTGTAGCTTGACCAAACTTTGCAAATCGGCCGAAACATCAAAGAGGCCGTAGTGCTTGGGTGGGACAGGCAGATCTTTCGAAAATCGAGTTGAACAATGGCAATCTGAGCGGTAGCTGTCAAGTCCTGTCATCCTGTGTTATATTTCGAAAAGCGCGGGATTTTTATTAAGCTCGCGTTCAGCACGAAGTGCTGAAAAGCGAAGCTTCATGCGATCCAGTCAATTGGAATGTGTCCCGGTGCTGTCAACAATGGATTTCAAATATGGAAGTCGTTCTGTTCCCAATTTGGGCAGTATCGATATTACCGACAGCGCAACAAAATCGAGAACGCGATCGTCGAAGTAGTTTTTGCGGTGGCATTTTTAAGTATCCCACCCTATTGCAGTTAAGACTGCGTCAGTCAGTCAGTCCGTCATGCTGTGTCAACAATTGCCTTTGAAATTTGAGCATCATCGAATACGCATGAAGAAACGAAGAGATGGGAAGACGTTTTCTGGAGTTATTTTGATTGTTATCATTGTATTCCTGAATTGCCAGTAGATCTGTTGCACTTCAGAACCATTATCACAGAGGTTTTGGTAATTTCTCGGTTTGACAAGCGTAAGTCAAAGTTGAAAGACCCGTGACCACTGACAGCCCTGATCGCGATTGAGCGACTTCAGCTTGTCGAAATATTTCTATCGTTTGATTATATTTGCTTTGCTTCGCATAGTTTTCGCCAGCAATGAAAAATGCTGTAGAGAACTGAGAGAAGAAGAATTCGAAAATGAATTTGACCAAAACCGCAAGTAATGTCAACAAGTTATCGGATTTCACTTAAACTTATTCGACTTGAAATTCAGCCAAAAGAAGAAAGGCATGTTTTCTTTAAGCACGTATTTAGTTTGAATGCAGCCCAGGCTAGAGTATCATGGCCTCTGATGAAGTATGTAGCTGTTGGACATAAGCTGTGCATGACATGAGTAATGAAGTCACGGATAGACTTTTTTCAGTGCGACTCCCGAAGGTCTCCTTCCGGTTCAAAGATTTGGCACTCGGTGAAGGATTTTAAATTCTCCCAATTCAGCGTCTAAGTTTATAATTTTCACCCTCTGCCGCCTTGTAAATTAGAGTTTTCAAAACTTAGACTAAATCGAATACGCGGTTCACAAAAGTGGAGGCCAGCGGAAACGGATGCACACTTCCACATACCTAAAATTAAGCAATTTTTACGATGTGGCCTTGAGCCAGTTCTATTAAATACCCACTCCCGCAAAAGTACTTTCTACAAATTCGCAAGCTTACAGCTGCCTTGCTGCTTTGATTTGCCCGCGCTCTGCAGCAATGGACGGACGTCGTGGTTTCTATTACCCCGCTCCACAATTCCAGGCGTATGATGTTGACCATCCTCTCCAACAGCACTTTCCATCGTATCCCGTGCCACATGCTGCCAATTCACAGGAGAGCTTGCCGGTGACTGCTTCAACCCCTTCATCGTCGTCGTCGTCCGGATCAGAGGGGAGAAGATCATACGATCGCTGGTCGACCGAAGAGGAAAACATGTTGATCGACCTGTGGGCGGAAAATTTTGACCGCATCGAGAGCCGAGAGGCACGGAAAGCCAAATCATCCGAAACATCTGGCTTTATCTGATAAGACCTCCGACAAGCGCGACCCTAATCAGTTGTCAAAGTTTTTCCCTTCCGGTTGCGGTTGCAAACATTTGTGTTTATTTTCGCCGGCAAAGACGGCAACTTTGCTTAAGTGCGACCCATGCCTATGTACGATTGGAATATCGGTTTTTGGTCAGTGGAGTTGGTCTTCCTCTCTGGTATGATTTTGGTGGGCTTTCACGATAGGTTTGTTTTAGAGAATCTTGATAAATAGATAATACGAACAGAAAACTGTTCATAGTTCTATTTTGTGGTATCATTTCAACATAGCAGTGTCACGCTGTCACATCTTTTCCGGCTTTTAAGTTTAATTGGACTAAAGCCAGGACCCGTTGATGGAACTCAAAAAACACCGCAGCTATTTCGGATAAAGCTGCACTATTAGCGGCAATTTCCTTGCCCGGCTCGCTCTGCTGAGCTCACATCTGTAACCAGATTTGTTTGACCCGTCAAAAGCTCACTTTCGCGCACATTTTAAAGTGCTCCGTCATTCAGTTTTCCGCTGCTCAAACAAAATTACACCTTCACTAATCACTAGTAACAATCGCCATTTTTTATAATGGGACCAAAAAGACCCTTCATCCGACCCTCCGGCTGGAAACATCATTCGATTACGCGTCTGTGGGCGCCCGCACGTGGTCAGCGGTATCACATATTTCAAATAAAATCCAACCACATACAAACTAAGGGTACCTGGTGGGTCTATACTACACTGTATATGTATTCATACTATTGTCTTGTAAAATCGGAATGATATTTACGAGCACATTATGTTATCACACCTGCTTCCCATCTGTTGGTGTTAATCAAAGCATCAATTGAACAATTATGCCATGATTTCGTTAGACGTTGAGCGATGTCGATGTTTTTTGCAGAAGTATACTTTTACTGAAAGTTAGCCGAAATCAAGGTCATAACAAGTGTTTAGAGCATATTTTTTTGTTATATTCCTGAATAACCAGTCAAGACAATCAGTGACAAAAGTCTTGGGACACTCGCACAGTTTCAGTAATTTCTCTACTGTTTTCAGTTGAAAGACAACCCCCCTCCCCCCGTTCAATGTTGAAGTGGCCTGAACTTGTTTTCCCAAACACACGCAACATTGTACAGAGGGGAGGGGGAGAAAAATGGTTTCACGTCTTTCAGTACGCTTAGTCAATGACTTGTGTCTGAGATACATTAATTTTTGAAAGTGTCCCAAGAACTTTTGTCACTGATTGTAGGTGTGAACTCTGCTTGTGATACAAAGTGAACAGAATATGAAATGAGTAGACAGGTCCAGAGGTGTTAGAATTAATATCCTGTAAACTTTGTTCTTTGTCCAGCCGGACTTAACTTGTCCAACTACTATTGGTTGAGAGCATTATTAGTATTTGCGTCCTTTCCTTTGACGGGGAGTTTTACCTAAGAGTCGGTTGGTGAAGGTCTTCAGACCGAAATAAATGACAAGGAGTCCTGACTGCTAGTCCTGATCTACTCAATATAAAAGATCCCGGACCGTGACAAGGCACCTCTCACAAGAAGCAAATTCCTCCCTGTAAGGCCTTTGTTACACTAGTGTTCTTTTCTGCTCTTGCAGTTTTTGACCCTGCTTTTTATTTGTCACACAGTCACGCAATTTTCATTAACCGGTACACCAGGACAACCCATAAAAGTTACACGCGAACATGTAAATCAAAGCTTACGTGACACTGAGCTATACGTAGCCGTAAGAGCTATATTTGTTTGTCCCTATTTGACACGCATAGAATGGTTTCTGCACCCCTTCCCCCACCTCCTTTGAACATGCAAACAGACCTGAATCAATACTCCTCCAAAACGTTTCACTTCATGACACTGCTAACATGAAAGAAAACGAAGAAGAGGTCGTGCATTTTAGAAACGATGTTGATAAAACTGTGTGCCTTTTTTTACCTTGCTGGTTGTGCTAAAAATTTGCATAGCTTGAGTTATGTGACTGATTAGTTGATGACTTGTCCTCGAGCTTTGCGAGGGTAATAGTCGCAACGCTGTATTATCGTGCTTTTCTGAGACGCTAAGCGGATTGTCATCTCGAAATTTAATGTTTCTCAGTTGGTCTGTCTGGTGTACGACCTCCAGGCGTGGCTTTTATCGTCATTACTGGATGTATGTACATGTACAGTAAATAATAGTCGTCATTATATTTTAGAATGTTAGGCCAATCAAGATCAGTTAATATATTAATCAACAAGCGCAACTTGAGTTGCATAGTTGCAGGGGTGAACTATGCAGAAAGCTCAGGTAATTTAAATTGCTCTGGAAACCAGCATTACGTACTGTCCCGGATCATCAGTGATCGAGTTTACATTACACAGTCTAAGCTCTCTGGGTGGACACTCTCGTTAGCGGACACCTCTACTTACGGACACCTCAACGAGACCCCGTATAAACTCTAGCTCAGTCAAACTTCGTATTTACACATTCTCGTAAGCGGACAGTTCAAGTTACGGACACTTTTTTTGCTTCCCAAGGGTGTCCGCTTGATCAATGAGATAACAGAAGTCAGTATGGCTAAGCTTAGGCAAGCATAGGGAAACAAATATAGAAAAGTAAGGGAAACAGGTATATGTCTAAGTTTATGTTACTATTTGACCCACCCCTCCCCTGGGTCAACATGTGATGCACTACATGAAGTTCGTACCCAAACTCCCCGCGAAACCGCTGCTCAGAGATACACACATGCTCGAGTGTAGTCCAAAATGGCGGACAAAATTGTGTTTGTAATCGGAGTGTGCATGGCAGTACTTGCCATAACAGCTGCTGCCACATTTTTCAGTGAAATTCGCTTAGGAAGCAGGTATTCCTTGTTGAGAATACAATACTTTTTGATATTTACCTTGCTGATGACATTGCTTTCGCGGTACATCTGGAGCAAGCTGACAGTTATCGTACCACGGACTTTGGATTCAGCGTATTCAAGAGGCTTTGCTTGGCTGTACAGGCTGGCAGTACTAATATTCTTAGCACTGGCAGATCTCAGCTTTATAATTGGCCATTACTTTGTTGCAACGGATCCTTATTTTATCAGCAGACTTGCTTTCATCTGTCTCGGACTTAAACTTGTACTGCTGTCAAACCTCGTCGTTTTAAACCTTTTGTGGGCGAGTATAGGTCGATTAAGCCCTCGTTTAAGCAACAGATTCAACGAAGGGAAGGTCAAGGTTGCTGTAGCATCTGCCCTGTCTCTCCTGATGTGTCTTCATGGACTTCAAACCGCTTCTTGCCTTCCTCGTATTGTCCAGGTAAATGTTCCTCTAGCAAAACTCCCATTGTCTCTAAATGGAACAAAAATTGCGCAGTTATCAGACATCCACCTCGGTCCATCGGTTGGAAAGGCAATGCTGGAGAGAGTTGTGAATCTGATACTTCCTGAAGACCCAGACATCATTGTTATTACTGGAGACCTCGTTGATTCTAATGTAGAAACGCTGAGCCTGGCTGTAGGACCAATCAAGAAGTTGCAAGCCAGATATGGAACTTACTTTGTAACAGGTATGTATCAGAATCATAAATTTTCATTTACTACCTGAAATTAGGATTCAAGCAACTAATTGTAGATATTTTGAAGTGTCTGTTCTGCAGCTTTTTAAGCATTAGATGATACTTTCTTTTAATTTAATTATTAATTTGTAAATAATTTATTGTAATTTATTATTATAATTTATTAATTTGTAAATAATGTATTATAAGTAATAAGTAATTTATAATATAAGTAATTATTATCATTATTATCATTAACTACTGGTTGTTACATGTAGATATTTTATTTATTATTTATTGTATATTTTGTTATATATCTGTCATTAATTCAGTAAGTCATTCATTGACTTATTTATTGTTAATATTATATTCAAGACTAATTTTTGGAATTCTGTATGATGTTGAAAGGCTTGCAGAAAATAAACATGGGTCTAGACTTGGGAATTGATATGTGAACTTTTTTCGACGACTGCTACATCCACCGCTTGACAACTTTCTGTATTTGTCTGTCCTCTCTGTGGGAGGAGGGGGAGCATTTTGCATTTTGTTTGATAGAAAATATATTTCTGTTATAAATTTCATATATTTTCTAGAAAAGAAAGAAATGTTCTCTTAAAACTTCCTTGAAGTGCCAATTACTAACCTTTTTCTGTGTTTATTCCAATCCCATCAGGAAACCATGAATACTTCACAGGGGATGTAGATGCATGGCTGCAAAAACTTGAGAA
Organism: Plumapathes pennacea; assembly: GCA_964036295.1. Lineage (NCBI taxonomy): Eukaryota > Metazoa > Cnidaria > Anthozoa > Antipatharia > Myriopathidae > Plumapathes > Plumapathes pennacea. The sequence continues at coordinate 21,901,046 of OZ038463.1, read as the reverse complement.
TTTAGGAATCAAGTGTCTCCACAATTCACATGCAATTATTCAAAGTGCACGAAATAAACAGGACAGGATATTTCTTGCTGGAGTGGATGATATTGTGGCAGATAGATTAAAGTAAGTCTATTTTCTAGTGCATATTTGGGTAAAATATGTGACAGTAAGCTTTATGTGCTGCCTCCCTAAGAAATGTATATGGAGAGAGAATTTTACACCTATTGAAGCTGTAAAACAGGAAGCTGCGAGGAAACGTTTTATGGATGGAGAATATTCTGAAAAATTGAAAATACTGTAATAGAAGTTTAAATGTTTGTTTTTTCAAGCCAAATTCTGATCACTGGTGAGAGAGTACTGGTATGGCTAAAGTAACACTTTCACATACAGTGCATGTATAGTTAGGTTGGGTGTGATCCTCTGGGTGAAAGTAATCTTTCAAAAGACTGTTTTAGTGACCACAGTAAATGTATAGTTGCTGTACTTCAATAATGAGTTTAGCAGTTGTAAACTTCAAGCACCTGAGTTGTTGGCTGATTCTGGCCTTTTGTGTTGTTTTCTATTTTCTTTCTGTTTCTTTGGCTTATCTCTTTCTTTCTTTTTTTTCTTTTTTCTTTTTTTTTTTTTTTTTTCTTATATTTTTGGTTTCTAATTTCTAATTTTCTTTTTGTCAGGTACAAAGGGCACGGATTAAAGTTGGCAGATGCCTTGAATGGATCTGACAGCAAGCACACTACTATCCTGTTGGCTCACCAGCCACAATCTGCTAAACAAGCCCTGTATCATTACCCACACATTGATCTTGTATTGTCTGGACACACACATGGAGGACAGTTTTTCCCAATGCACATACCTGCATATCTGGGAAACCCATTTTTTGCAGGTTTATACAATTACAATGGTACATTTGTTTATGTGTCCTCTGGAACTTTTTACTACAGTATACCCTTAAGGCTTGGCTCAACTCCAGAGATAACATTTCTTACATTAGTCTCAAACTTTGACCACTGATGTAGAAAGCACTTACCATATTTGTAAGTGTAACTGTCGCACAGGTTAGTTTGTGAATTCCTGTTTGATAAAATGAATCAAGTTGTTATTTGTCGATTATCACTTATTTATGCCGTTTCATTAAAATTATTTAGATAGTTATCCTTCCCTTCATACTAATATTTTCTGTTGTTGATAATGTGCATGAGATTAATTATTGTACGAACAAGTCTTCATTTATTAGCCTGGAAACAAAGATCATATGGACATGATATCTGTAACATAGAGGAACACGCAAAAAAAGTTTTTATTATTGCCAAGATGCGAAATATTCACCATTTAATCACAACTATAGGTCACGTAGGGTTTATCACATACCAAAAACACAGTTAAATCCGAAATCTTTCTGAACTGTGACACTTCAGAAATTCAGAAATTATTTTAATTAAATAATTGTTAATGTTCCGAAGTGAGGTGTGGGCGATTATATCAAAACAAAAAGAAAAAAATTGTCTGCACTGGCCGGGAATCGAACCCGGGCCTCCCGCGTGGCAGGCGAGAATTCTACCACTGAACCACCAGTGCCTGTATGAAATACCAGATAGGATTTACATGATATAATTGGTCAACGTTATGCGATCCTTCATGCGGAACAACTTGACATTGACAACTTGATGAACAAGTTTATCACATGGATTGTTTTCAGGAGATTGGTCATCATTGTGACACGCGGAAAAATAAGACCCGACGAGAAGCTTGTTGAAGCAAGCAGATTTGAATACGAGGCACAACAAGGTGAGGTGTAGGAAAATACCTACCTGACAATCAATTTTGCGTTCAAGAGCTTTATACTGACGACCATCGTAGTAAAACCGCTAGGCTAAACTGACGTGAGGTTTGCTGTTTTGTTATCGTGTAATTTGCTGATTCATTCAGCCTGTATGGCTTTGCTCATGTCGTAGCGCAGTGTACGTGCTTTCTAACTGCCTTATTCATTCCCCAGCTTCTTACGGTCATGTCTGAAAATTTTATCTATGGGAACAGTTCTTTGCTTTCGTTTCACTTCGCGCGCATTCACATAAACAATAAGCGCCGGCTCGCCGGCAAAAGACAGAAGAGCAGTTTGGTAGCCTGTTGAACAAAGGAGCTTGTTTAATACGTTTGAATACTCTATGATTATTGTCAGACTCGATTTTCCACATCTTCCCAGCACTGAGATTCTGCGATATGTCGTAATGTTTTGTCTGACAGCTTGTCTTCAAGTATGGGATTTATTTCAGCGTCGTACCTGGAGTTACAGACAACCCGGGCAGACAATACCCGATCAGATAACAACCCGTTCAATTCTTTGGATTTCATCAGAAACATTCTACAGTGGAATCCCGACATATTAAACGAAGACCAAGGGACTGGGAAAATGTGTTCATTTACAACGGGGGTTCGTTTATTTACCGGGGTTGTTCCATACGTTTTACTGTATTAAATTTGCCGGCCGGGCTGAAGAATATATTCGTTTTAATATACCGTTGACACTGGGGACTTTATAGGTTGTAATAAAGTAGTTCGTTATATTGGGGTACCATTGAAATCTGGCGCTGAAACATTTGCTTGTGACGTCAACTGGACCAAACAGAAATAATAAGTTCACGATCCAATTAATATCCGTAAAAAATTCCAGAAGTTTATATTTAGCTGACACAAACCTGTTGGATACAACCCCACAGTTTTACTGGCCGGTAAATAGCCTGCTGTTTGAGAGTGTTACCAACGTGAAGTTTCTTTGTATTGCTCCACCAAGCTGTACTTTGTCATTGTCAAATGGCCTTTGCAGCGTCATTCAACAAGCATGCCTTTCAAGTAAATCAATACAAGGCTGCCTTCTTGAGACCGATATACAGTCAACTCGCTCCAAGCAGACACCTCTCTAAGAGGGCAGCTTGCGTATTTCGTACTTGCAGATTTTCACTTGTTTCTCTGTACTGAACTCTCTCTAAGGCGGACACTAAATCTGGTCCCGAGGGTGTCCGGCTTAGAGAGTTCACTGTATCACATTTCAACTCGGTCCACTAACGCTGGTGAAGAGGGGGAGCCGAGTGGAATTTGTGTCCGACAAATGCGGATACTGACTTCAATACCCAAATTTTGCGTGTCATCTGGAGAGCAGAGCAAGCTGAAATCTTCACAGTGACCGAGAAAGAACAACCCGATTCCTACTCAGTGTTTTGTCGAATGCGGAAAAGCCTGAACAGTGAAGGTCGCATACATCTTTCCAAAGAAATGCTTGGCGCAACGGGAAACCGCATGTCGTGTGCCATAAATTGCCATTTCAGATATCAACCAGCGTAGGTTTCTCGTTTTGTAAAGGTTTTGTTACAGTCAACGACATAAACGTCCTTTCATTCTCAGCCAATCCGGGCAGACGCGATTAACGCTTGTTGAAAAGCTTATTGTCCTCGTGTGCATATAATGAATTGAACCTTGAATCTCGCCCCGCGTACTGTATGCAAATTTATTCGCCTGTCCAGCTCTTTTCTGGTCGTTGCTTATTCGAATTTCCCACTGCGTGGACTGTTTTCTCCGAAAATACAGTCTCATATTTGGTGTTGCAAGACTGTCAACAAGTTTCTTGTCACGCTGGTAATTGACGCGTTTTCTTGACAAAGCGCCGGTGGTTGAAACCAGTCTCCGTCTGCATATCTAATTGCCAAGTCTGCTGTATAAAACCCACAGTCAGGGTGCATGTGTTCCTTTGAAATCGGCTTTGGAAGTTTTACAGCTGTGTTACTTGAGTAGTTCATAGAAGTGAAAAGGTAAGCGAACAAGCAGGAGCTAAAAATAAAAGCGAGGGACTGTTCGAGCTAACACTCATATTTGCATTTCGCGTTCGTTCGTAAAATAGACACAGTGGACCGGCCCGCTTTCTCTTTGGCAACTGGGAGCTGTCGCAAAACTAGGCACTCATTTTTATCTCTTGCTTTGCAGAACATGGAGGACAAAAGTGGTCTTTTTTACTCGCCAAAGCATCAGATTCGTTCCCCGAGCAATGGGCGTAAGTTAATCTTTAATTTGTTTTGCCTTCGGAGGATGTTTATTCTGCCGGAGTATTTTCGTTGTCTGGCATATTTTCACATTTTATTCTGTAACGAAATAGAAATGACAGTGTTTATCGTTATTTCGTTTGACTTTGACTCGTGTCCGATCGAAGTTTCGTCTTTACTTATCATTTGAACCAAAAACGCCGTCATTGTACCAGAGAAGGTACGTAGTGAGAGCATGCCCCGGGCAAGAAATTCAAACTGAGCGAAGTTGCATTGGAAAAGATTTGCAAAATGAAGCTTATCTGATATTTTGATATTAAAAATTAATGAGCTGTCCATATCAGGGAGTGGATCTTTTTTTCTTCCGTCGTTGTTTTGGATGTATCCCACTGTGCTTGATGGGGTACACTATCAATGTGTGTGCTCTAAACGTTTTCGATGACTGCAAATCTCGACCGATAGTGTGGCTCACTTAATTTCACTTGAATGTTTTTGCTGGTCGCCAAATAATGAAGGAAATTATGATTTTTCAGATAGTTAAGTTTTGAGTGTGCATGTGTGTGGAAAGCATTTGAAGGCGGGAATTGATTTTGTTCGGCTTACAGGAAGACTTTTACAGCACTGATGCAATGACTTATGTTGACAAATAGGACTCGCTCGTGTTGTTTGTACACAGGCGAACTCATGAATATTCGAAGAGCTTAAAGCACATCCGTTCATACATATCAACTGGGTGAATTCTTCTCTTATCATTTGAAGATGAAATGGATTCCTTGGTCCGTCGACCTGAATATCGATCGGCGAAGCGGTGAAGCGGCGAAGCGTAACTTCACCAAGCATCACGTTTCACGACCAACAGCGGTCGTGGCAGATGTCTGCCAAATATTGCGACCGCGATACTTTTATAAAGATAATTTTTTTTCATTCTCATTTTCCATTCAACCTTTATATGTGTGTATCACATCGGTGTAAATCCAGCCTTATAGTCTTCTCTAACGAAACCATTTTGTGAAAAAAGTCAGAAAAGACTGCAGGCCGCGGATTGCTCGCGTAGCCGCTCGTTGGAGAAAAATATCGCTGAACTCTTCTAATTGCGTCAACTAAAGAATATTGCAATTATAAGCCAGGGAGAACACCTTCCTTAATAGTCAGCCACTTTTTCCTTACGAAACTTGCTTTTCAGTCCTCGCATCATTTTTTTTTTTTGTTTTTGTTTTGTTTTTGTTTTTGCTTGTTTGTTTGTTGTTGTTTTTTTTTTTTTGTCAGCTGCCAGTGCATCCTGTTGAACACCGATGTTTATTCGCTATCAGTAGCATTGCTGTTACAACGTTCGACACTAAGCTATAAAATCTGCAGTTACACTGGTGTTTTCTGCGAGTATTATCGTTTACTGACCTTTGACAGCGCGTGCGTTCTAATTGGTTGACTATTTTAATAAAATATCTAAAAGAGCCAAATTGTGAAATATTTGACCATTTTCATGTTTTCTCCATTTTAAACGTTGTAACGACGCACAGTCAAACTTATATACCCTCTACTTGGTGGTAAGTATTTAGATTTCCACTGACTACAGGTCCTGTTACACGAGGCCACATGTCCCTGCGACCGTGTCTCCGCGACAATACGCCTTGTGTGACATGTATTTGTGCAACATGGCGCATGACTTCAAATCGGTTTGAACTCATGCGATACGTTGCAGTGACAAAATGTTGTTAGTACATTTGGTCGCCTCGTGTGACATGCTTGTACGACATGTCGTTGCGACAAATCTGTAGATAAACCAATCACGGCCTTCCCTGCGACGTCGCAGCGTCAAGTCGGATCGACGTGACACGTTTTTTATTACGTTACGTTATACGTTTTTTGTCTCGGGGACATGTCGCTTCGTGTAACAGGACCTTATCAGTGTGACGGGTGCCTGGTGGTGAACTGTGGTGGGGTTGCCATGGTTACCATCTGCCCTGTGAAAGTCCCGAAAATCTACTCCCTAACATAATACTGTATTATGAGCAGACATTTCAAAGTTCCCCAAATACAGTTTTTATTGTAGGTAATTTTCGAAATACTGTTTGAAAACGAGCCCCAGCACTAAACTAAAAATGAAAATAAGCTTACCGTAGTTCCAACGTACGCCGGAGTAAAACTTTATTTCATATGTAGGGCACTGGGGCTTGTTTTCAATCAAAGGCAACCGGAAACAGGCATCTCGGAAGTAACATGAGCATCAGGCCCAAAGGGGAGGGGAGGGAGGGGGGAATTGGGAGGAGAGAGAAAAATATGCGGAAGGGGAAAAGAGGAAGGAGCTTTCCCCTCTTCCTCCCCCTCCCGTTTTTTTTCTCTCCCGATCTGTAGTAATAGAAATATAGTAATAATTTTAACTATAATAAATGAACATTGCCAGAATGCTATTTTCTAGTAGTCAAAGTATTATCCCCATACTAGCAAATGTCCGTAAGCTCGAGGGCGATCTGCGAATATCGTATTTACAGTATCATCGTATTCGTGTTCTATCTTGCGCTGTCAATAGATAACGGCATCTTGAATGGAAACAGCAAACCGGACCCTTCTTCTCTGACTGGTGATGCCATTGTCTGCTGCGGTGGATACGACGGCCAGTACGACCTGGAGACGGTGGAGCTCTTGAGCCTAGATACGAACTCGTGGCTTGATTTGCCGTCGATGCCCCTGGCGTCTCACAGCATGGCGGGAGGATCTTACGGCAAACATATAGTCGTGGCTGGTGGCATCAACAAGACGATCCCACTGAAAAATACTTTCCTCTTTGATTGGCAGAAACAAGCGTGGGAGGAGATAGGTCCACTTCACTCGGCTCGCGCGTACTGTTGCGGCGCTGTGGATTGCTCCAGAGCGAGGCTCCTTGTCACAGGGGGATTAAACGGTAGAGAGCTGGACTCCACCGAATCGCTAGACATCAAGACTGGGCAGTGGACGAAACTTCCTGCCATGCCAACAGCCCGCACTAAGAGTGGGAGCGCTATTGTGGGAGATTATTTTGCCGTGGTAAGTTGATTCCCAAAGAGTATGTTCAACTAATGTCGACGAGGATTTGATTCTAAATGCTGTAAATATTGGGCAAGCTGACGTTTCGAGCCGTTGCCCTATGTCAGAGAAAAGATTTTGCATTTTCACCGATGCAAACCAAAACCAGTTCTCACATGGATTAGTATTCCATTGTCCCCATAAGTTATCCTCCAGTTGTTTTGTGACTAACTTATTGTTCAAAGGGGAATTACTATCATCTCAGAGGGCACATCGTAGGTGCATTACACAAGAGGCACATATTTGCAAACCATTTGATTCATAAGCTACTGGGAATATTCAAAATTTCTTGAACAAGATAAATATATTACAAGGTCTGGAGAACCTGGTATGTGATACTTTAATTATCTGCGCTTCATAATTCATGAAAGGCTTCCTGAGTAGTTGAAAGAATTGACTAGTCTACTTAATGTTCTTCTCCTCCTTAACCTCCTTCTCACTCTTTCATCTTTGCCGTGATGTTTAGGTCGGTGGCGATGTCATAGGACGTCCCACTGACAAGGTGGAAATGTTTAACATGAAGGCAGAGAAATGGGAGAATTTTCCCGCCATGACCACCAAGCGGCGTCGGTGTGCAGTCGTGGCGGTCGGCGAAAAGTTGGTGGTAGCCGGGGGTCTCACATCCGGGTCTTACTCTTTGGACACCATAGAGATGTTCGACTTGCGTAATCGGAAATGGCTGGAGCTACCATCAATGCCTAGCACGCGTTTTGGATGTGGCTTCTGCGCTATCGACACGCGGCTTTTCCTAGTGGGCGGAAACGAGAAGCTCAAGATGAAGTCGTACTCCAACCGCCTCGACTCGTTTGATCTGCAGTCGCACAGCTGGGAAACCTTGCCGGCCATGTTCCAAAGAAGAAACAACCCACTGGCCGTCCCTTTCACTTTGTAAGATGGGATCACTCCAAAGAAAGCAAAAGGATCCTACCCAACGCTTGCCTTAAATAATTAAATCTTGATTAGACATATGAAGGCCACGTTCCTTTGGGACTATTCCTGAATGAGAGGAAAATTTAACCATGGGTCAAATTAAGCAAGCAACACATTTACCGTCCTACCGAATAAACCGGTCTTGGAATGATTATGTTCATTCTACAACTCGGAGACAGAATGACCAGAACAGTATTGCGTTCATTTTGGGGTAGGAATCTCACGAAAGAAAAAAGAATCTTGCGTCCTTTCCCGTGTAAATCTCATTCGGAATTGTCCCCAAAGAATGCGCCTGTAAATGTGATTTTATGCAGCATTTTCCTTTCCAACCAAGGAGGGAGCGCAATACTTGTTTGATTTAGTTGTTATGATACAATGGGCCGACAGAGGTCCGAGTTCAAGTCAATTGGTAATATTTAACATTCAACCGTGGCCAACCCCTTCTCTCGAAATCTGTACAATAACAGCTCGATTTGTTTCCTTTAAATTATTGATTTAGGACGAAATGAAGATGTGCAACTTATGACTGAGTTGTGCCATTCATAACACTTTTCACTTTGTTGCCGACGAATATTGTGGTCGTTACCACACGATACGATATACGATCATACGATACCAAACCTAAGTGTACCATAACTATGTTGGGCCTTTTATTAGTGGGGTTCAATGTCAGTGTTTTATTTAAGAAAGCTGGATTATTAACTTAGTGTCACAACTTGTTTCGGTTTTCTTTCTCCACAATGGAGAAATCTTGTTTTTAATTCTTTAGTGTCTGTTGGCTGAGATTACCAGCTGGAATGGTCTCATTGAAAAGTGTATAGCTTGGGCTTGTTATCGTATCGTTGCTTCCTGACGAAGAATACTGATTATCATGGTGATGTCACTTCTATTGATGTGTCTCTTAAGCTCCCACTCTCTGGTTATTTCCGTTCATGGGTGGATGATAAAAGTGATAAAACCTTGGGATCTTCTGTCGTTCGACCTCCATCCGGGACATCAGAACCCGATCCAGTAGGTCCCAGTCCTCTCCTCCCCAGCCACTGTACTTACGTTTGTTCATGCCACCTGTGCGATCAAAGTCCGACTTGTACATGGCAAACAAACCAAAGCCCAGGGTTTCCCAGTAGCCGAAAGGCAGCTTAGGGTAGTAGCCACAACGGAGTCGTTTCACCACAGGAGCAAAAGCCATCTTGCCCTCGATACAATGCTAAAAGCAAAAAGCGGAACAAACGGTGTAAACAGCTGTTATTGTTCTCATTCTTGGCTCTTTATAAGTGTTTTTTACAAATTAATGCAGGGAGTAATGACTAACGACCATTTAGAAGGACTTGAGTCGTTTTCTTGACAACTCCAAGGTAAGTAAATGCGCCAAGGGGAGCTTGAACGCCGAGTGAAGAAGAAAAAATTATATTTTACTAGTGCAATGTAATGGTCACTGTTAACGAGTTTCTTGTATAATAATACTTTATTCAATCGAAAATAATTGTATGAAAAAGGCCTTGCGCGCCTTGTTGGACAAACTGAATGTCAGCTTTTTTGGATTAGGACAAATTTTGAGTTCGTTGTGTAAGATAGATGGGTAGAGTATCCTTGGCTTGCTGGTAATGTAGACGTCTCATTCACTAGCAACGGACCTCTCTGCTGCAGTGCACCCGAAACGTGTATTCGTCCCGGTGAACGTGGACACATGGTCCGTGAACTGCATCAAAACTTCTATTGGGTCGCCGCTACAGTAGGATTATATTTTTGCGTGGTTACCCGAAAACTCACCTTGCGGATTGAGTCAATTAAATGGCCAGGAATGCTCAAATGCAAGTCGCAAAAGAACAGAATACTGTGGGGATCTTTGACAGCGTCAGCTCCGAGTTGCAGCGCTTCTGAACGTCTGAATTTCTGCTCCCGTGGGAACTTGAGGACAGTGTAATTAGAGATTGAGCTTGCTTTCAACACCGAGTCCATATCGATGTCTTGACTGTCATAATCGATGATGATGACGTGAACATTTGTATCTGAAGTCTCTTGGAGGATCTCTAGTTGGTGGAAAAGGGATGATTCATAAATGCGTATTATGTAACCCAACCTTGTTGGATACACTAGATGTCTAATAAGTATAGGAGAACGATCACTGCGTGAGCGCCAAAACTGAATACAAGCTCTGCAGGGAATGTTCTGTAAGTCAGTTTGTAAATCCAAATCCAAGATGGCGGATGCTCATGACGTCACGGCTCAAAAAAGTTTAAAAATGTAAGTGTTGTCCTTTACCATCACTGGTCCGTGTTTACAGTTGTGTCTTTCAACGTTATATAAATAGTGCAGTAAAATATATTGACTTCTATCAAGAAATTGAAAATATGCTGTGAGATCTGCTGCAGTGTGTTGATTCAAAAACTAAAGCATGTGACCCGGAATTATTTTACTCTAATTAATTCTTGGGAGTGTTCTGTTTCTGAGATCATTTGGTTATCAGGTTGTTGTAATTAATCGCCACATTACCAACTTTTTCTTACAGGTGAAAACGGCATGTTTCAACTTATTCCCTGTCTACTTTTTCAGCGTCTCCTCTCAGCTTTTTTTAGTGTGTGACCAAAGAAGTAAAAAAAAAAATACATAGAAGAGATCAGGAACTCACCTGCAATGTTACGTATGAGATACAGGGCCCACCGAGCCGCATCTTTTACTGGCACAATGATGTTGACCACAGCGTGCTTGTGCCACTGAAAACTCTCTGGGAAGCAAATTGCTTCCTCTTCTGATTGGTGGACGTAAACAAAGTCTGAAAACCGAAGCTTCGTGCCCGTTTGTTTGTCAGTCAGCAGTAAATCAATAAGGTACCGCTTTCCTTTGCTCGAGTCTTTCACTTCTTCCACTGAAGCGATCTTCTCCAAATTGTACACACTGCAAAAATGATCATGTCGCCTGAATGTCGTGGAATTTTTTATGCCATTATTCTGAACACAGATGACTTCTTGGTTCGAAATCAACCTTCATTCTGAAATCCTTTACTCGCGAGTAAGCGCCAATAGTCTTCTCGTACTACACGCCATTTGTAAACTACATTAGCTCTCACACGTCATGATTCGCTAAAACTGCTTCATTGCGCAAAAACATTGATATACGTATGTATGGAAAAGATTTTGAATGTTCCATTACTTCACATAATAAAACACCGCAAATTTCAAAAATAGTAAAAAAAATGGAGCTAATTGGAAAAGGAGCCCATCGAAAGAACCCATCGAAAATGTTTCTCTGAGTGCAGTTTTGGCCGTCTTACCCTGGATGTTTCTGTTCCAGTGATTGCATGAACCGTCTGACCACGATGTGGGCTGTTTCCTCGTCCATTAGGGGATTTCCATGGTTATTTTCTTTCCACCAGATATCATGCCCCTGCACCAGGAGAAGCGTCTCGTTTGTGGAGTCAGCAGGATACATGGCTGCGAAGTGAGTGTTGCTTTTGTTTCTGGCGCCCTAGAGATGAAACAGCAAATTCCATGGAAATGGAATTATGAGTAAAACTACTAGTTTTATCAACAGGAGCACTGGTGGCGGGCCAGAGTGTGCACTGAAGAAAACTGAAGTAATAGCGTACAAGCGATTTACCACTCCTCGACTCCACGGAACAAGGGAGGCAATGCTGTAACCTGTTTATTTCTAAGCTTTCTCCCAGACATTCATAACTGAGCCGGGATTGATGCTTCACAAATTCAAATACCCAGAACATATCTCTCGGCCCAGTTATCTCGGTCTTGGATTGCCATTATATCCGTTTTTGCTGTGCACTTTGTAGTGCATAAACATGTTAGTACAAGTCTGAAAACATATTTAATCTGTAATCGCAATATTTTATATCCGACCAGTTAAGTTAGAATTTAGGTAGAATATATCTTGTAATATTGTATACATTATTATTTTTTAATTAAGTCCCCAATTACTTTTGCCAACAAATTATTTTTACAGTCCCCAATTAGTTTGTAAAAAGCTAAATGCATTGACACTTAAATAAAGTTATCATTATTATTATTATCATTATCACTATCATTACTATTATTATTATTATTATTAAGCTTGCAACACGGTTGGAAAAAGGAAACAAATGGTTGGATCCTGCTTACCTGAAATCGCACTAGTTTGTGTTTAACTAGGTACGTTGGTTCGTAAGCACAACTCGGCAACACATCTCCCAGCTCTCCGCGGTCAATTTTCGGCATTACGTAAACACTGTCACGTGATCGGCTCGGTGTCTCGGTGTAGTCACTAACGGAGACAGAGTTGTGAGGAACGTGACTGTCATTCACGAAGACTGATATGTACTCACTCGTGATGACCTCAAAGTCACTATCTCCAGGCTTCTGCCAAGCGACTTCCACACGTGAAATTCCATTTTTTTGCTTATGCAACAATTCTATGAAGTACTTGCTTTCCTTTGTTAAGTTAACATAGCTAGAAATTTGCGATGGAAGTTGCGTATACTTCCCCGGCATCGTCGAGGAAGATTCGTTCCACGAGCCAACGTTAGCAATTTTCCGAAGATTTTCCGAAGTTTCGTCGGAACTTAGGCGGAGTTCCGAGTTGTCATCGGAGGAGACGGCGAACCGGTACGCACCGCTGATATCGGGGTGAATAAAACCAAAAATTCTTTCTCCGAAATTACGGGAGCTTTCTTTCGTCTTAAAGGAAGCCAAAAAGCACCGTCGAGAAGGTGCTTTTGGAAATAAAATAAACTCCTGTAAACTTTCCACGTGAAAATTGCACACGTTATCCCAAATGTGCTGGTTTAAGAAGCCTCGATTTGTATCTAACGAGGCGGGGGTTGTCGAAACTTTTGCGGTAGTACTGGCAAGCGTAGTTTCTTCTTTTGCAGAGTTTGTTTCATCTTGCATCCGGAAAGTTTTTGTTACATGTTCTTCTGAATTATCTGAATAGACTTTCACCTCTTTGAGCCAATCTCCGTGCTGTGTTGGAAACTTCTCGAAAACTATCTCGGGCACCAAAACTTGCTCGTCGGTTGGAGTGACCGGTTCCTTCAAAGAAGCGTAGTTTCTTTTACCTGCTTTAAGTTCTTGAACTTCAGGAGTGGATTCATTCTGAATACGAACCCAAAACGAAACTGACGCAAACGCTAACAGCGAGAGCAAGATTTGGAAGGTCCTTCTTTTCGGGCGACGATAAAACAAGCGACATAGTTTCATTGCTAAAACGCACTTTCTCATCGTCGCAAATCAACGTCATAAACGCATGATTAGTGCGCTCCTTTCGCTTCTCCGGTTTTGGTGCTTTGATGGTGATCTTCTTTGGTTACTCAAACCCAATTGAGATGCATGTTTCTAACATTATCAGCGTCTCCCGGGAAACAACGGACAATACTGGCGCGCGCCACATCAGGAGAAATGTTGGACATTTTTAGCCCGCACGCCGATGTCAGCGGTTATTCCCTTAGTTTTTCAATAAACCGCTAAATTGTGCGAGAAAGTTGGCCAGAAGAGTGTATTGAGCGGTTTTAGTACATCACAAGCAGCGCTTATCAATTTTAGATTCGAAATACTGCCATTAATAATAGAATGGAAACGTTGGGAAACTGCCAGATTTGACTGCTCGGTACAAATAACGACCAAGAACAGTGTCAACAAATGTCAGCGTTTGTGATTCTGATTGTAATAGCTGGAGAGTGCTGTCCAAAGCTAGAAATATGTTTTGTTAACATTGCACTAGATCTCCTGCAGCGAATAACTGTCATAGTCTGTAAAATTACCTTTGACCTCGGACATGACTGTCCTGCAAATCGGCAAAAAACTCCACAAAAACCCTCCCCGTTCCTACCAAAACAGTCATGCACCCTTACTTAAGACTGGGGAGGACTAGGAACTAACATAACAAAACATGGCGGCCAGAAAACATGGCAGATTGATCTCACGGTCGTGGTTTCTTCGCCCACCGGCCTTCCATAATGGCATCGAGTTAGAGGAAACATGGCAATATATTTTGGCTTAGAGAAGAAATTAAAGCTCAAAAGATGAAGGTCATTTTGGGCTCTACGGACTCTATAAAGCTTCGACTCGATATCGCGAGCTGGACAAACTGTACCCGACACAAGCAAGTCATCGGAAGACGGACTTGAAATGTAGCTTAATTGCGAAAATTACAAAGAAACAGTGTGCTCACAGAGCGTGAAATGAAGGTAAGTTTTACCGCTCGAAAGAAGAAAGAAGGACTCGAAATACTGTACCCAGCTACGTTTAAAACGATGTCTTTAAGTCATAACTACAGCTACCGAGCTGGACATTTTGCCGGTTTTTCGTCAGGAACGAGTAATTATGCATTTTGTGATCTCTCCCATACATTTTCCTTTATTGATCTGAGAGAGAGCCAACGGATTGTGTGCGTCAATGCGCATGCGGGGCGGCCATCTTGTCCGATATTTCTGCCAATGAATTCAAAACATTTACAAGTGCATGTATTTACAAGTTGGACCATTAGTCAAATGCCACTAAACGGACTCTAATCTGACAAAATTCCGCAAAATGTTACAGAGAATATCTTATATGGATAGCTGCAACAGTTCACCATGGTATCAGTGGATTAAAGTGTACTTTAAAAACGTATGAAAAAATTGGTCCAACTTGTAAAATATACTTGTAATTTTTTATTGAATTGGCTCCTGGTCTTGAACACTTGTTCATTTCGAGGTGTTACTGTATACAGTTCGTCTGCCAATTTTGTGTTATTGCACTTTTAGATTCAGCTGCAAGCTTTAACAATTATCGTGTTTAATAAAGGCATTCTGTTCTGTTTTGCCAAGGATTCAAGAAAAAAATAAAATAAAAGCACGAGTGTTTCAGTCCGTTCAAAACTAAGATCCCTTAAGTTGGATTGGTCCGAGATTGGTACCAATATTGTATCGGCACACTGTTGAAAAAGTCAGTTGGATCGATCGAAAGAGTCGACTGTGCATACTTGGCTTGCACTTTCTCCTGGATCGGCCTCAGATCAGTCTCTTCGTTGTGTGATCAGGCTTTTCAAGACTGTCAAATTATGCTATCAGTTTGTAGTACTAAACGACGCTTAGATGACACCGCGGAAATACGTTCTTGACGTCATTTCCGTTGGTCAGCGTTTGTCGCCATGGCTGTCTAACTTCTCATACTTCTAAGTGAAACTTAGACAAAAAACTCAATGCTTGGACTGTACTCAACTGTAAGTTAGTTCAACGCATTTTTTATAACATACGTTGTGCACAAGAAAAACGAAGCTTGTACACGATGTGAAGTTTTGAGGTTGTACAAGCGTTGCATCTGCACTTGAATCCACGATTTTGTGCAATAACCGCTGACTCAAAAGCAAGGTGAATGCACGGCTGAAAAACGTACTTTGGCGGTGTCTACTTTAGATCTTCGGTATAGGTACTTCGGTATTTTCTCATTTATGTATACTGGAGCCATACATAAACTCCCTAGGTTTTTTGTTTTGTTATTGTTTGTTTGTTTGCTTTTTTTTTTTTTTTTTTTTTTTTTTTGGGGGGGGGGGGGGGGGGATGGGATACTCAACTGAAATTTAGAGATTACCCTCAAACGAAATTCATCACACAGAATTCTCACCGCCCCATTTCCGAATAAGTGTCTTCCTTATTTTACTATTTCAAACAAAATATCCTTTTCGTTTTTGTCTTTACAATATACAACACGACTGATTCTGAACCACAACTCAAAATAATTCCGAAACATTTAAAGCAAGAAAACTTTGCAGATCCTTAGCAAGATAGCCAAATGAAACAAGTAAGTCGTTTGTCTCGGCGGAATGAGTTGAAGGTCTTTACCTCCTATACTTCAGTCATAGTATAGAGAACCCGACGATTGGTAGCTCTCTGACTGAATAATTAATTCTCACCACATCCTTCACACATTTTCGTCTAAAAATATTGAGTATTTGATCAGGAGTGAACGCGTGAAGTTTTGGGTCTCGTTCCTCACTTGTTACTCGACGACGAATTAACTCCACATAAATGCCGTCGTCTCCCCAAAACTTTAAAACGCTAGTCCATGACCAGTTCAATATAAAGCATTATTTGACTAGGCGTATCAACGCACTAGAATAATTTATGTTATGACTGGAATATTTACAGAGGTGACATCACATATTGGCCGTTACAATTTGATAAAGAAGTGCGCTTGCCGAAGCATAAACAAAACCGTAATCATCAACGTTTTACCCAACAGCTGCGGTTATTTTTCTTTACTAAAACAAATAGAAAAGTTTCATCAGACGAAAGGGAAAGATGCTCGGCGAAGAGGCCTGGTTGCCAGGCAATGTATTGTTTCCCATGAGCAGGTGCTATAGTCCTGAATAACCAATGAGAATCGTTGTTTATTTTTTGACCTCGCAAGTCTGTTATTATACATCATCGCGCGTGTTTCCTTTGTCCAATCTTTTTTCGTTTTCAATTTAACCTTGGCATTTGCTCGGCTTGCTCAAATGACTTGGCAAATAATTTGGTAATTTGAGACACAACCGAAGACGCGGACCGAAGGACTGGCATCGAAAGGTGAGAGTATTTGAACATTTGAGATTATGCTGGAGAATAGTTTCTGATGTCATGTCAAAACAACAAGTGATCATGTAGCCTTTACGCGGCGCTCGTAAACGACGTATGACCAGAAACAATAACTGAAGGTACTAGCGATACGAGAGGAATTCTCAATGCCGACACAAAACGGGCTATTAAAGCGAGAAAGCGAAACTTTTATTCACTAAGACAGCTTGGTAGAAATTCTGTACCCAGCAGGACACGCTTACAAAAATTGTTATTTTCATATTCATAGGCCCGGAAATCTCCACAGTTAATTCTATTTTGTGCCGGAGCTTCGTTAATTTTACTACTGGACTGAGATTTCAAAACGCGAGTTGCAGTGCGGTGATGTACCCTGATTGATATCAAACTAAACAGGTCGATGTGGGAGATTTGTTTGAAAACATCGGGCAGAGAGTTCGTAATATTCGAGCAAAGTAATATTTACCAGCGGCGGTTTATGCAAAACGCTTGCTGTGCTCTTTCCGTTAGATAAAAGCCCTGTCATTAACCGTCTGTATTTTCCTTGTCATGTAGCTACTCACTGCATCGGTCAAAAAACGAGCAAAGAAATATAAATTACGCAGAATATACCAAAGAAAGTAAAAATGCAAATGAGATGAAGAAAAACAGGTTCCCGTGTGCTGTGAATAGTTAAACGAGGGCAATTTAATGAGACAATTACACCAATGATAATTTGGGTAGTTCTTTAAAATTCAGTAAGAGCGTCACATTTTCGTGGCAAATCGCTACCTATAACACAAATGTTTCAACGCCAGACAAACAACTGATCAGCGTTGGTACGATAAGTTATACAATATGTATTATCATCAATACATTGATGGCTTTAGATGGCGTGTCAAACAATATAGAGTTTTGTCAGAACATTCTTAATTTTGAGAAAGTCTAAATTCAGTTCTTTTTTTTTCTTTTTTTTTTTTTTTTTTTGTGATTGGGCATACTTCTATCGACATTTTTAGCCGACAAGCCCAAACTCCTTATCGGTCAGCTGAGTTATAAAAAAACCAAGTTGGTAAATAATATTCCCTTGGCAAGAACTGTACTATCAAACTCGACACTGATAATAAACTACCAGGTACGTTGGGTAGTTTAGCACATCGCGGCACATTGTCTTTGCGGGTAAAATGTTGCAGCGTCAGTAACCAGTTGAAACAGGAACAAGCATACCGCAGAATTGGCACGCGCTGCCTGTTTCGTGACATCTCCCTCGCACTTTTTTTTTCGGAAGTTTGAGATCCTGGTCATGTTTTTATTCTGTTAAAGGAATTTTTTTTGGTCGAGTGAGTTAGACAAATTTACACTCTTGAAAGGACGATGTTGAGAAGATTGGTCTGCTTATTATATTTTTATGTTAGTTTAGTTTATGAATATAACAACAATGCTATTACACTACAGAATAAAGGCCGTTTCACACTGGACGCGTCGCGACACGCTGTAACTGCATGCGACAACGCGACAAAATTAGATCCCGGTCATTCCTTCAATCCGATTCTCACCGGACGCGGCGCGACATAGCGAATGTCGTGCCGCGTCGGGTGTGAATCGGATTGAAGGAATGACCGGGATCTAATTTTGTCGCGTTGTCGCATGCAGTTACAGCGTGTCGCGACGCGTCCAGTGTGAAACGGCCTTAAGACTTACTAGAACACGAGGTATGTAAATGTATTAATCGGGATCTTATTATCCCAATACTTTGGTAAAGTATATTAGTCTGCAATGTTTCACAGATAATACCTCTACACTACTATAAAGATAAAATAAAACTGAAGGAGAGAAAGAAAGAGCAGGAGTACTCCAGGAGTACTCCAGGAGAATGCATGCCGGGAAACTATATGTAAAGAATTGCGGACTTACTGTGTAAGTTGACAAACAACTTGCAATGGTTTGGTCAACTAGGACCGACTAAAGCATGTTTTAGGGCAAACACTTCTTAAAAGAAG
This sequence comes from Plumapathes pennacea, assembly GCA_964036295.1. Classification (NCBI taxonomy): domain Eukaryota; kingdom Metazoa; phylum Cnidaria; class Anthozoa; order Antipatharia; family Myriopathidae; genus Plumapathes; species Plumapathes pennacea. The sequence goes on along the minus strand of OZ038463.1, from coordinate 21,882,522 downwards.
TTGTCACTTTTAATGTTTTAAGTTTAGAACACACAAAGTTCAGACCAAATACAAGCTTATCCCGTCAACCATGCAAGTCGGAAAATGTAGGCACTATAGTTACAATGGTATATTTAAATGCTATGAGCTAACTCGATTCTAGCCGTTTTATCTCGAAACGAGCTGTATACTTCTACTGACACACAGTCAGGCCGCACTGCACTATCAAACAACAGTGTTTTGTTCAGTGCATAGCACTGGCAATACTGAAGCACACAAAGAGCTGAAAGCAGCTATCATATCTACACATGCATTTACTACTCTATGCAGCAAGAGGCAATAACTCAAAGTATGGTTTTAATATCGTATTATAAAGAGAAATGTTTCTATGTAATTTGATATCCATACGCCATATAGTGTTATGCTTCCTCAGTCTCAGTCACGTGAATCTAAGATTTGTCATCTGCGTGGGGTAAGAATCGACTCCCGTGAAATCCTGATTTTTAGGGTATAAAATTGTGAAAGATCACCGCCAAAAATATACGATTACACAGAATTCATTACGAAATCTGCCTTCTATTGCTCCTTATAGAGATTTTTCATCAGTCCCAGAATCATATATGAATACTTTAAAAGTTATGACACAAACAACAGATTGGCAATGAGCACTGCATGAATATAGGTACTGTATGTAGATTTTGGTCATTTATGCAAGTACATGATACATCGCCAGAAATTCCGGACATTTTGCGTCCACGATTGCTTCCGGTCTTTCCCAGCGGCGTGCGGTATGAGCATGCGCCATTCACACATTCAACATTGTTACGTATTTTGCCTCAGTGGGGTGGGGGAGGGATGGGTTTCTCCGGTTCAAAAAGAGACTGCTACGTTTAGGAGACGTGCCGCTGAACGACCTAGTTGAAATTAGCTTTCGTTTGGTGCAATTTTCATGCGATTTGGAGCTTCCCAGCCCAAAATATCAACATCCGAAGTCAGCGTATTTCACGGGAGGTATTCGCCATGGCTGGCTGTGAACTGCAAATTCAAACACAAAAAGTACACATCGAATTTGCTCCAGGGGACTGACTGAGGCTTCACAGGAGATGTTCAATCCTTCGACAATCAGGTACGGGGTAGACATTTTGCGTTTTACCCAAGGTTCTTGTATTAAATGCAGCTTAAAAAGTGACAGTAGCCGGTTTTGAGCGTATTCTGCTATCAATCCCTTCTTACGTCGGCCGAAATTTTAAATTCAAAAAAGTACACATCGAATTTTACCGGAGATAAATATTTTTTGTACTGTTGTGTTTAGGAAGCTTCCCTCTTCCGAATGCTGCCCAAACATTTTTACGAACGTGCTTCAGTTAAGCGAAAAGCGCAATTTATTATCAGATCCCATACATTTCTTTGTTATTTCTTGAGCGGCTGTCAGCGTGAAACCTGATGCCTCTTCCGAGATGGCGCAACCGGATGTCTGAAATTTCTGGCGATGAAGAAACCGCAAAGCCTTGGTGAAGGTTGTTAGTCTAAACACTATACTCTCTGTGAAGCCTCCTCATTGCCTTTAAAGGATGAGTATATTTCTTCTAAAATGCTTTTCATCAGATGGAAAGAAATCCGAATCGAATAGTCCAGAAAAAGTTGTCAAGCTCGGACGAGCGTGTAACGTTGACAGCTTCATTCAAACTGCGTCAATGAATAATGTTGTCATGGAAAATAAAATACCTAAATACCCTTAACTATATTCCAAGCCTCTAAAAATTCAGGCTTGAAGATCATCACCAGGTCAATTAGTTATTTACAGTAAGCGCCTGTCGACTTCGCCTAATGTGCCAAAAAAAAAAGTGACCTTGGAAAGCAAACTAGCTTGCCTCACCGGAACCGATTTGCATTATGCGCCAAGCTAGGATTCTACAGTGTTGCTATAGAGATTTCCTTTTCAGAGTCAAGTGATTATCAGAATGATATGATGAAAAAAAGAGTCCATTTAAATGGCCGGAGCAAAGTAACGTTCGGAGATTTTGTGTAACAGCCTCACTTTGAACATGTTGTAGTCTGTCGGATGGTTGAAAGGAAGTACGGCTCAATGGTGCTCGGCTTAGCAGCTCAAGTTCAATTTGAGCAGTCCAATAATGTTATAGAAATTAACCCAAGCCAAAAATTCGCCTTGATCGACAATTCAACGAGTTAGGATATATAAACGACTTCTTACTTATCAAAGTCTCAGTTTGTGGGCGGCCAGTCAGAGTGCATGCATAACAATGAATTGCTATAAATACGTTCAACCACAGGCTCGATGATCGGAAACGACATTGGGGTAATTTGTGAACAATAACTGGGATGAGTAACGAAGTAGCCACTCGTGCATGAAGCAGTCGTTAAACTTGGATTACTGCCAGTTCAGTTAAGGCGATAATGATGCTCTCATTCAATGCACTTGGAATAGATTGTTGCGAAGAAACAAATGAGGTAAGGTCCCAGGATTGTTGTTTGATTCTGATTTATCGTCCTAGAGTTTGCCCGAGGCACATTCAGTTGTTTCAGTCAAAAATGTTCCCGCGTATATCACGCGATGGAAGATAAATAAAGAAGAGGTAGAAGTAGATGTATTACCCATGGCTTCCTGCTTCTAAAACTGACTCGTTTGTACGCGTCCGTAATATCATTATGACACTTCTACATGTATTGTTGGGAGCTGTACCTTATAGGTCTAACAAGTCATAAATATAAATTCACTGCAATATTTAATTAATTCTTGCTTATACCGAAGAACCATTTCAAAAGCTGCTGTGTAGTTTGACTACTGAGTTCTTGATTATGGCAAGCCGAGACTTTTAAGGCTTGGGCAGCCATTATCTGCGAGTGCATAAGAGAACTGATTATAGTTAGCACGATCGAATGATTGTATATGGTTGATTTGAGTGTGGATTGAACGCCATGTTAATGATTGTATTGACTGACATTTTGAGCGTTTGCCCTTCGTCAGAGCTGTGGATAAATCCAGTGCTTAGCGGGTTCCTTTGTGTACACTCCGGTTTCAACTGACAAAACAGCCGCGAAAACAATTCTTGTTTTACTGCTCCTTCTAGACCTTAATTCGTCATTTTGCTTTCTTGCTCAGTTGCTTTTCTCAAAATGTTGAAAATGAACTGATTGCTTTCTTCTTCATGTGCCGGCATAGTTTGTTGGGCTTCTTAGTTAATCAATTCCGAAAACAAATTTTATCCCTGATGAACTTATGGCTGAAGTGCGTTGTCAGTGAACGCGTCAGTAGCTGCTGTGCGTTGAAGTCCCTCATTCAATCGGTTTCCACGCTACGATTATATTTAAAAGGGTATTGCACATCCGTCTCAAGGTGAGCCAAAATCAGACTTTTATCTCAGTATATGTGTAACTTTTATACTTTTGAGTGTTATAATTCTAAATAGTACTCAAGAGTACATGAAAGTCGAAATGCATAATATTTACCGAAGTGCACTGAAATGCCGATGTGAAACTAAATAGAGATAAACTCCGTGTGCGGTTATCACTAGAAGATTTATCTTCGGGGTGGTCTAAAAAAATTAGCTCTCAGTTTGAATCGAATAAGTATGTAAAACTGGTAACCGAGTTGGTGTGTTTCGCTGTTGACGTTTGATGAATGTAAACAATGGCTAATTTATTGGACAAGTTTATATCAGAGTTAAACAGAAGGTGTCGTTTCAAAACCAGGACTTACATTTGTAAACTATACGAGACTTAAACCTTGCAGCAAAAGCAGTCTCTCTTAAGCGTCATATGCTGTTGCTTAACTCGAGACTGTTCCATTAGATGGCCATGCAACGCAAACTATTTCAGGTATGATAGCCGACCAAATATTCAGAGCTGTTGCTCTAATTGGCCACTCTGCTCTGTTGATCATGGACTGCAGACGCCGACTGTTACCATTTCGGTTGAGCAGGCACGCGTGTGACGTCATCTGACCACAACATTCCATTTAACTGAGATACATAATTATCCCTCTTAAACATGTAATAGATATACTGATTAAAAATGTATTATTACTTTGAGTTCTGTCAATTCAGGACGTTTGGCATCTGCTCGGGACAGCTTCATTTTCAGAACACATACGATCCGCTTCCGGAATCTTCACAGATGGAAAAGCAATATTTTCCTTGCTCTACCTAATAATGTTATAAATACAACAACAACAACACCAACAACAATAATAATAATAATAATAATAATAATAATAATAATAATAATAATAATAATAATAATAATAATAATAATAATAATAATAATAATAATAATAATAATAATAATAATAATAATAATAATAATAATAATAATAATGATAATAATAATAATAATAATAATAATGATAATGATAATAATAATAATAATAATAATAATAATAATAATAATAATAATAGTAATAATAATAGTAATAGTAATAGTAAAAATAATGAAAATATTATTATTATTATTATTATTATTATTATTATTATTATCATTATCATTATCACTGTTGTTAAAGTGAAAGTGATGTTCTTATGAAGGTGAAAGAAAGCCGTGAAAATATTTTGAGTTTTTGATGAGATTGGAACCCAGGCCCTCGCTACAGTTGCGCTGCGTTGAACCTATTTGAAAGAAGAGTTGGACAGTGGAGTTCTTGTAGGCTAAAATATACCACAAATAAAATAATTAAACAAATATATAATTGTTTATATTATGCATATATACATACAGCTCGCACATTGAATTAGTTCCCGTGATTTGTTTGGATGAGTGGCTTTTGAACAATAGTCCACTAATGATTGGGTAGTATACTGATCAATAGTCCACTAATGATTGGGTAGTATACTGATCAATAGTCCACTAATGAGTGGGTAGTATACTTAACAAATAAACCAGCTTCAAGCGTGCTCCGTTCAGAAATAAAGCACGCAGCAAGTGACGAGAGCACGAAAGAAGTGTAGGGAGAAACGCGAGCCGAAGGCGAGCGTTTTTCCCCACTTCTTGAGTGCTCTCGGCACTTGCTAAGTGCTTTATTTCTGAACGGAGCACGCTTGAAGCTGGTTTATTTGTTTTATAACATAGAACTTCAAAACTTTCACAATAAAACTGTCTTTATTCATCAAAAATGTTGGAATGCTAACAGCGATGAAAAAATAGATTCTCCTAAACGGCTCGGCGGTCCGAATTGCCAAGTCAGTACAGTTTCGCTTCAATTTTTCAACCAGGCCGTTTGTTCTATAAAATTAGACAACATCTCACAGTAAAGAACTATATTTCCTGTAGAACTTTGGACTACAAGTACATGAAATCATACAGTCGGCTAGTGCATAAAATGCAAATTTGAAGGGAATCAACAAATGCTCCAACGGCCGACCACAGGCTCCCCAATCTTACTGTATGAGTTGAAAAAAAAAAAAGTTTTCAAATTAAAGAAATACTTCACCTATGTTGTTCCTTGTGTGCTTTTATTCCTTGTGTATCATTTCTGGGCAGTTTCAAGCCGTTTTGAGCGATTTTCATCTGGTGCTGATTCAGTCTGTATATATAATGACAAGGCAGTACACAAGCGAAACGACCGTTGAACTTACGAAGTCAAAAAATCACCCTAATTCTGCTTAAGTCACCTCTATTCTCATCGATAGCAATCGCCGAAGGTTGGAATGCATATCCTCTTCACTCGCACATCAAAAGCTCACTCTCTTGCCTTCAAAAAGCATGCATTTCTGCCGCCAAAGACCAACGTTTCACTATCTGTTGATCCGTTCATGTAGCAACGAGGACATCTCGAGCTCAGTGACCAGGCCTGATTACAATAGCTCTAATCCGATTGGACGTTGGATGTCATGGCGACGTCACTGAGCTCGAGATGTCCTCGTTGCTACATGAACGGATCAACAGATAGTGAAACGTTGGTCTTTGGCGGCAGAAATGCATGCTTTTTGAAGGCAAGAGAGTGAGCTTTTGATGTGCGAGTGAAGAGGATATGCATTCCAACCTTCGGCGATTGCTATCGATGAGAATAGAGGTGACTTAAGCAGAATTAGGGTGATTTTTTGACTTCGTAAGTTCAACGGTCGTTTCGCTTGTGTACTGCCTTGTCATTATATATACAGACTGAATCAGCACCAGATGAAAATCGCTCAAAACGGCTTGAAACTGCCCAGAAATGATACACAAGGAATAAAAGCACATAAGGAACAACATAGGTGAAGTATTTCTTTAATTTGAAAACTTTTTTTTTTTTTCAACTCATACAGTAAGATTGGGGAGCCTGTGGGCCGACTCGAAAATTGTGTGAATGAAAACTTACCGATTTCTTGACTCTACCTCGTAGTACAATCATTTGAAGTCCGTCCGAAAATTCTTCAATCATTTTTTTCAGTCACATCGTCGGAAATTCTTTCTCTTGCATCACTACAAACACGTCTGTTCGTCTGTCTTCGCCGTTCGTGTTCAGTGATTGCTCACGGCTGATCTTCTTCAACTGAACGATTTGCTCTCTCCTTCTTTGTTGAAGCATTCAACTTCATTCAAACAACCCACTGATGTAATTGTGATTCCCAAATATGCTGTACTTAGGGACAGTGCTTAAACCGAGTCGCTTTCCACGACGCTGACAAGAAACTTGCCGTTCTTCGACATAGATTTTCGCTCTCCAAACTGTTGAAGTGCTTTTTGATGAGGTCACGTTCTTTACCGATTCACGGTGAACCGTACTAGCCGGTGCCTTCACTTAAAGCCAAATTTTAACTCGAAGTTGGGCATTGGTGACTCCATTCTCGCATTATTTTCTCTTTTTTGCCAGAGGATGACGTAAGCGTGGTTTATAACTTATAAACCACGGGTAAGTGTGGTTTATACTCTGGCAAACCACGGTTTTCGACCAATCAGCGCGCGGCTTGTATCGTGACTATGTTATAATGAACAATAGTCCACTAATGATTGGGTAGTATACTGATCAATAGTCCACTAATGATTGGGTAGTATACTGATCAATAGTCCACTAATGATTGGGTAGTATACTGATCAAACAAGAATCACACAAGGGAAGTTTGTTAACTATTGTTGATTATTAACATAAAACAAATACAACGCGACATTAAAATTTTGTTTTAATTTATGTCGGAATAGGAGAGCATGGAGTAGGAAAGAAGTATATCTATAGTCTGCAAGTTTCTTGACAGTCGACTTTTGTAGGTACGTGATGTGTGTGGACACTAACAGTGTGTCAAGCCCGATTCACGGCGCCACAAAACGGCAACCGTAACGACGTACGAGCAACGTAAACATATGTAGTGTGAACCACCGAATCATACTCAAAAACATGACGACAAAAACCTTTCCTTCTGTTGCTATGTTTATGTTATTATGTTTTTATGATTCGGTGGTTCACATTGGAACATAACGTTATATCGGTCCTTATCGGTTGTCCTTCACATGTCGGCCGTTTGAACACCAGATTTTCAGCGTTTCTGTAAAGGCCTTTGCAAAAAGCAGGATCTTACAGCTGAGCGAAAAGTCTGAAGTCATTCACGTGATTTAGTTGCAATCCTGGGCCCGGTTGTTTAAAGCACGGTGATGCTTAGTTAGATCTGAGTTGTTTTATAATTTCAATGAGCCCGAAAATAAGGAGCTTTGGTTCACAAAACGGATGTCCATTCTATATTTTGAGCTGGAACAAACTGTCGGGTGAGTCTGAAATCAAAGCTCTGCAGCTTATTGACCAAAACTATGCCGAGAAAAATTAGGTTGAGCCTGGGTGAGCATTGAAAAATATCACTCAGTTGTTTGTGTCAAATGCGATGTTTTGCCATACACACTATGAGGAGACATATCTGATATGTAAAGCGCCGTCTAGAGTTAAAGTTTATGATACAAATTCCCCCAGCCTTTTTGACATGTGTTATATGATGGACCTGGGGAGAATTCATTTGATATCTGGATGATACTTAGGGCATCAAAAGCAGTGTTTTCCTTTTATGCAACATATCCCTAATTGTTATATCTGTGCATTTGAGTTGAAAGGAGAAGATTCATCTCAAAGAACTAATATATATTTTTGCAGGATAGGCCTTGAGTTTCTGTCCAACCTGTTTTATTTGTGTCGGTGTAGTTGCTTCAAACCGAGGAAGCTGATTTGTTCGTCTGATACGAGAGAACTTGGCCTTTCTACCAACAACAAACCCAAACTCAATAATCTCGCTGCTAAAAAGAACACTTCTAACAATACGTCAGGGTTTTCGGTGATCTTTTGAAGTTGCTCGTTAACGCCAGTTCAATTAGCGAGATAAGGTTCTCTTGGCCGATTGAAGGGCGCCGGCTTTGTGTAGCAGTCAAAACGAATGGCGCCAAGCGGTCACCAAGGGCAGGCAAGCTCTCCAGCCTGGCTCTCTCACAGCGACCACTAGCTGGATGTTGAGCAAAGACATCAACACTTTCTTGAAGCGTATTTCTAACCAGAGGAACTGTTTGTGAATAAAGAAAACATCCCCCAACCTCCCAAGACAGACCTCAGTCGAGCCAGGCAATCCTGCAGGACAACTCCATTGTACTCGGGAGCATCGTGGTCGTATTTATTTGATTTCAGCTTGCGTCTGTGTGGCTGTGGTTAAACAATGGTTTTTCAACATTCAAATGGCTGTTGATGAGTATTAACCCTAAGAGCCGTGAGAATTGTTGGCTCAGACTTGCTACCTCGTTGCCGTCTCCCACGAAGCCTTTTTACTTGAAACTTTAGCTATTATGTAATTAAAATTCAGTTTAAAGGGATTAAGTTCAAAGCCAGCTAGTGGACGAAAGAAAGAAGCACAAAATTGGCAACGTGCAGGTTTTATAGATTGCGAATCAGACTGTTAAAATAGAAGCATTTTGGAATCTTTGACTGATTATGAACGAGCTGTAATGTCTGCAACCATGCACGGGTCTGGAATGAGACGCTTTACCGAGGACGTTGATTGGGTGGTCGGCAAAGGTCCTGTAAAGCGTTTCATATCTGTTACAAAATTTTACTTTATAGTCGAATTACCGAAATATTCACCTCAGATGAGGCTTGTCAAGTTGAAATTGTCTCAGGCTCTTCGGTGAAAAAGGAATTTCTGAGTCCTATTCATTCATGGACTGAGTTGAAAACACTCTTAAAGTGTTAAAATTTTGCTTTAAATCATTTTACAACTTGGTTCAACTTCTCGGATAATATTACTTGATCTGCTCCAACAGACTAGGTACGAATGATCCGTCTTTTCGGAATCAGTAGACATGAAAGTCACCCTGGATTTCAGTAGAACCACATGCATCGCGAGACCGCAATTCCGGCATTTTGAATCCAGCGGCTTTTTCGATAATAGATTAGTCACGTGCGTATATCGCACAGAGTGGACTTATTCTAACACTGTTCAACGGACTTTATTCTGGTTGTAGTCTGCGAAACGTATATACAGCTCTCCAATGCATATTTGTTAATTTACTGTACGGTATTGTTTTTGGTCCGGCGATTCTCGGTTAACGTTTAGGGATATTGTTCCAACTTGTAAATTATACTATTCCTGGTAACATACACATATTATGCAGATTTCCGCACAAGGAATTAATTAATTGTAATTATAAAATTGTGAAAACAGCACCACGACGAAGAAATAGTTTAATTTAATTGTTTGTTACGTTCGTTAGTGGATGAATTATAGTTTTACGACGCGACCATCATCAATTTGGCCCTAATGCCGGCCGGAGTTTTAATCGTTATTCAGTAACGAGAATGTATACTTTCCTTAATTACTATTCGCGTTTTGAGTGCTGTTATTGTATCTATAGCTGATCGACAAACAGACGGTTAGCGGAAAATACAGCTAAATCAGTTACTTTACCATATGACGTGCAACCTTTTCTGTTTCATTGAAACTGGAACAAAAAATATTTGCGCACAGAAACAAAACTATTGCATTTTCTGTGGCTCTTGATAAATATTATTTTGTATGTAAATAACGTATTCATTTTCGTCAAAAACAACAGTATTTTTACGCGGATGACGGACGAGAAATGCAGGCAAATCGTGGAAATAATCAATCTGTGGTATGAGGGACCTCAGTCGTCTCAGTTGAACAGTTGGCATTGTTCTAAAGCCCGCGGTAAGAGGCCGAGTTATGCGGCATGTAATTGATAATTACGCGTGTTAAAGCGCGACCAAAACAGATGTGTCAAATTTTCATGACGCACTTTGCACAAAATGACTGTGACGGTGTTTCTCGGTGCACAGTTCCGTTGTCATATTACAATATCATCTGACTGTTTACAATGAACACCCAATGCAGTTTTGGGGTGAAACGTATACCGACCTTTAAAACGACAACGGTGCCGTGTTGTACGACAAAGTCTTCTAAAGGGATCAACTTTCCGGCCTGTGAAATGTGTAAGTGAACCTGTAATTGTTTTCTTTTTTACGAAAGTCACTTTTAACACTGAGTTTGTGACGGTGTGCGTTGGGAAAATACGCTCGAGCTTCAAACCAAGATTCGTTTCTGTGGGCACCGATTTATCGCAGCAAATTTACATGTTTGAACTTTTGAAAAGTACAAGTTGTTTACTGAGTTGACAAAAAAAAGAATACTTTCGATTGCGACGTATAATTTCATTCTGCGTTACTCTATGAATATTTGAAGCCGCGCACGAGAGAACAACCGCGTCTCGACGATTCGGCGACTCCGCCCATGAACTGGATGTCATGCTTCTCCGTTTGCGATGGAGATTTGAAGCTGCTCTCAAGAGTCAGAAAACTCTGTCAAATTCTGTTGTCGTTCTCGTGACACGTCGCCATCTCTGACGTTCTTCTTATCAGCAAACAAGTGGAAGTGATCAACGCACTCACGAGGGCCGAGAACGTGACAAACGAGGGTCGAGTGTGACGTCAGGGCGGAAAACCAAAATTGTTTCGCTCACGTTCGCTGGCCGCTAAAGAATGAAGGCTGAGTGACCTTGATTGAGTGCACTGTCTGCAAACTTACGTCGCAAAGTGGCAATCTCTTGAAAGTTTCATACAAAAAATTGCGTGAAAATATTTCTCCTAGACTTGGAAACTGAGACAAAAGTGTACTTTGGTCTGACTTCCTTTATACACAAAAGATTAGAGGTTTACGGTGGTAGTTAGTATCGGATTTGCATTCGGTACATGCATGATGACATGAATTTACTGCATGGTACACGACGTTGAAGGGCTTAAATTAATCGTTGAAGAGGTTTTGGCAGTGACGTGTATGATAGCTCGACTTATGGGGTTGTTCTTTTTTTTAGTGAGCTGAGAGCAGTTTCCGGTTGCTTGTTTAACAAGATTTATTAACAGTGACAGTGTCATGCTATTTTTCAAGTATAGGATTCTAAATAACAAGCGCTGGAACCCTTGATAAAGACTGTCGACGATAAAAACGTGTGTCTCGAGAAACGCCTTCGCTTGCAAAATCTGATTCTGGTTCCGCTAGTGGTTAACAATGAAAGAAGTCTCAGTTATCACTGCATAATTACTTGTGAAATTTGAATGCATCTTGACTGTCATCATTTAGTAGATTTATTGCTGGTTAGCTTTTTAGACAAAAATTATTAAACGGCGACTTAATAGATTGTGTCCTGTCGCGTCCGTTTGAGTTTTTCATTCCAGTGGTGGTTTTTTAATCGTTTCATCCTAACCCTTGAACCGTCGATGAAACCGAAAAAGTGACTACTCTCCTGAAATCAATACAATATCGAGCCGTCATTAACCACGTTTTCGGAAGAGAAGAAGGTATCAGTTTCTATATTTTTTGTTCCTTTTGTTAAAGGTCAAGTTGGACAGCAAGTCGTCTAAGAGTCACTTATTTTTCTCCGTATATACAAATGCAATCGACAAACTGACTCTCCTGAAGTGACGTTTCTGTCTTATCATATGATGTCAAGTGAATTATCATTTCATTATTTCTGTCATTGCTAATCCTGGTCAAAATCGGCGCGGGCTAATAAGGAAATGAGGGGTCATTCAGTTGGCTGCGTTTTAAACAAACAGGACCGGCATTATAGCTCCTTTCGCCACAAAGTGGAGAGTAACTTGGGCTTTTCTAAGCACATATACCAGAATACAGCAAACAATATTGTGTGATAAATTGTCACTTTATGCAGTTTGCTTTGGAGCACGTCCAAGTAAAAACAGCTCTGCTACTCAAGGGCTTCGTTGTCTTGTAAGAGCTGAAAAGTGTATAAGTTTCCGTGTTTGGCCTCATGGTGAGTTGGTGCTTCTTTCTAAGAATTAAACTTAGTTCCGTCAAGTAAGACACATTTAGTAACCGACAGAGGGGTTTACTAAGTGTCTCCATTTGCTAGATATTCAACTGGTATTTGGTTTAAAGCCAAGGTGATTAATCACTTTGGAATTTATAACAAAAACACTACTCGATTTTCGAATAAACTTGCGAATGATCGATTTGACCGTCCCAAGGGCCTCTATACAATGGCCTGACAAAAAATGGTTTAAAGCAATATGAATTATATTGGGTGTTTATATATTCAAGACATGGAGGCAGAGGCAGATATAACGAAAGAAAGATAGCAGAATGACAGCTGGGCAGACAGACAGACCGATGGATTCACTGAGATAGAAACAGCCGCCGACTGACAGACAGAAGAGATATAGAGAGACAGAGGTTTTGTGGGCTCAGCTTTCGCAAACTCATGAAAACGAAGGAAAGAGCAAAACTGAGCCTCAATAATTGGCTCGTGCCGATGTTCACTTGTTGTGAAATGATTCGTCTTTGTTGACTAAATTGTTTTAGCGCCGCAAGGGACTTGTTGTTTACCATAGTAGCACAAAACAGCTATGCAGGGGCATAGAACAATCAAGCGATAATTTCCTTGTTGGCAGTCAGGAGCCGCTCTCATTGGAGTAAATCACAAGCGACGCGAAAACATAGCGAAATTAAATTGGTCCTTTTGTTCTGTGCACATTCCTCGCTATTTTCTTTGGAATCGGCTTTTATCCCGGCTATTTTAAATGGCTGATCAATGCCAGGTGATGAATATCTTTGTAACTGATGTAATGGATGGCACTAGTCTGGGTCCTTGCAAGAGGAAAATGGCGGAAATGCTTACAGAGGTTTGCTACGGTTCGACGCAATTACTGTAAATTGCAAGTAATCCCGCGATTACTCTCCCCGGACAAATTAACAGCATCGTCCATTTGTAGTTTAACATGCCAGCCAAGACAAAGGAAATTAGACAGATTGATGCGGTCATTTCCATAGCGAGGAAGCGAGGGCTTACTGCGCGTGCGTCAACGTACGGGACAAGAGAGTGACCAATGGCGTGTGCATACAAGTGTTAAATGTCCTGGTCTCTCTTGCATTTTAGGACAACTCAAGACGGCTGACTACTGCATTATGTGCCTGAAGTATCGTACCTGTCAAATATCTTGGAAATTCGCCGATGATTCGAAACGACGAGGAAGAGACGCCGCTTGAAAGCAGTCCAACTAAAGAGGGACAACAGAGACATGTACTGAAACAAAGCAGACTTAGTAAGTAGTACAAGGATTTTTTTAAATTTTGGACTGTCCGTTGATCGAGAGAGACACACTTCTTCTAAGTCGCACATTTATCGTGGTAACGGATAGAGACCAAATAACGGAATACGGCATGTCCCGTAATGGGATAAAGTCGCTGTTTCAATCTGTTTCAACGGCAATCGACCGAGAACTGCTGTTGTGCTGTAGTATAAACAAAACCGCGCACCAGCTGATTTCAATAATTGGTCTCGCGGCAATTTTTTCACGTGTAATTAATAATAATCTATGAGTTACGGTCGCGGCTCATCTCATTGTGATTTTAAGAGGCTGTTGGCATTGGCTCTATTCTTGATCCCGTCCTATGAACAGCTTGCAATATTTTCAACCTTGCGAATGTCACCTAAGGTCAGGCGACATGCAGAGCGGAAAGTTTCAGGCAGTGTGCACGGTGACCAAAAGTTTTAATTATTAAAGCGGCACTCTTGTTCCTTATCACAAGTTCTTAAGAATGAACGGACCGTTGCAGCCGGTGATTCATGGTTAGGAACTTGTAAAGCGGAGGAAATTGTTTAAGCAAACATCAAGCAAAGGGTCGTTAAATGACTTGAGCTTTTTGTACGTTTTTGACCAATTAGGGCCTCGCCGCTTAATTTCATTCCAAACTGTTGTCACATTCTTGTGTAAAGAGCAAAAATCACAATGACATATTTGCATAAAAAGGACCTTTGCGACACCGAGGAATTCAGCTAAACATGGCAAACGCATCAAAAAAAGATGATTGCAAGCGCGATAAGGGCAGTGATGCTGTATTGTCTGTCAGGCCGATACCTAATCAAAACTTCAGCACTTGTGCGATAAGTTTCGTGATGAAATTCTTGTCGAACAGCCTTCTTGTTTACGGGAGACCCCCTTTGTTGTTTGATGAAAGAGTTTTGGATTGCTTGTCCGTGACTCTTCGAGCGCTGTTCAGTGTTTCCTGCAGCTTAATAGAATTTTATCAAGTTATCACTTAATCATTTTGTTGTGAGATTACGCATTGATCCTGTCGTTCAGCGGATGATCTTTCTTGGCATCCGCATAAAGCATACCTTCCGAACATTTGGCTACTTTTCTTTCAAATTTTCAAATTTTGGGCCAATGTTTTCACATCGTTAACTTGTCCCACGCATCGTTCGAACTATGTTTTGGTTTCTAAAATTGCTTCAATCTGCGTCAATCTCAGACGTCTGCTTCGTTCAGATTCTGAAACACATCAGTAACTCAGGGGAGTACTGTGGAAATAGGTTGATCAATGCATTGCTCATTTCGCCGAGGTCTGCATGTTCCTCTGATAATCTTTTCAGATTCGTTGGTCTGACACTGCATTGTGGGCCCCGTGTAGGCCCCAGTTGTTCAAAGAGTGGACTGCGCTATCCACCAGATAAATCCGCATAAAATGACGGGATGCTCGTCGGGAATTTTCGTTTTGACCCCTAAAAGGTACCAATGAAAGCATCCCAAGAGTCAAAAGTTTCAATGCCTTTGATTGCTATAAAGATAATATCATGAAGCACTTTATCCCTTGCTGTTTTCAAACAAAAACGTTTTGACACCCGACCCCTAAACGGTACTATGTCACATAAAAATGTGAGCGTTTGATTTTGAGCACCCTAAGCGGTACCAAAACCCGTGATTTTGACCCCTAAGAGGTACGACGAGCAACCCTAAGTCCTTATGATTTGGTAAGATAAATTGGGCCCAGATCTTTTTCATGGCGCACGACTGAAGCAAAGTGACGGCTCATTCGACCACGAGTCAAGGGTGTGTCACGGACAAGGGGTTATTGCGTGACCGAGCTTGATTCATAACACAGCTGTTTGATCCGTTGAGGATCTTTTTTTTTTTTAAATCTGGCGTCTGTCTGATCTAATCAGTACGTAACAGCTTTTCTGACGCTTCCCAATCCGCGTTTTAGCGAACAAGCTCGTGGGCGTAAGGGCCTGTCAAACGATGTGCCAATAATAAGTCCAAAAGTGACACCTGAACCGTTTGATCGTGTTGAATTGGTAAATTTTGAGAGAGGAACTTTTATTATTTTCAAATGTGCCAGCTTAGCTGTGCCCAGGATAAGGATACTATTTTATCGGATTGCGGCTGTACTGTGTGCGCACTACCAATCTTTCTCGCTTTTCCGTTCTGCTCTCCAGTGACGTAATACGTCACGTGCCATAAGATTTTAATGTGAGCCTGCGATATCCCGCGCGAAATTTGATTTGTCTGAACAACGGCTTCTCGCCCTTAGTTTTCTCGTTTTACGCGGGCTTCTTTCCTTCGTTTCTTGAAGGAATACTTTCCCGTCGTTTCCTTTTCACTCTTAAGTCCGCTGTATAGCCTTGTGTGGTTGTTAAGATAGACCAGGAGCTTGCTTAACATGCGAATGCGCGTGCCAAGTCACAAGAGCAAAGGTATATAATCGGTGACGAACTTTCCGTTCTGAATGTACATTTGTTCCTTCTTTTAGATGGTCACTCATATTTCTCCCTTTTTATCTACAGAACATGCTGGAACCGGAGGATATCAAAGGTGAGAAAGAAATCATATTGATTTAACATTCGCGCATAATTTGACGATAATATCATTTATATTTTCATTTCGGACGTTTTTTCTTGTCTTTTGACTGCTGTCAGTCAGCATGGGCGTTCTTCAGCTATGACCATACCTGTTAACGATATTTCCCATTATTTTACTTTTATATTGCAATTCTGTCAAGTTCGAGAGCTTGTTGGCCTCTCGCACCTTTTCTAGAAATCACGGTGTGTTTTGTTGCGTAAGTCAGCGTCCCAGCGAGTAAACAAACTTACTGAAAGGCGTTAAACAACGCATTGAAATTCATGGGATTGCGTTTGAATAACATGTGAGCTTCGACAGCCAAGAATGTCTTTTTATTCCGGTGTCACTTTGCCAAACAAGTTCTCCAGATGCGTGGCATAGACATCACTCGAAGTTCTGGGTAGGTTTGGTGATAAATGTTAGTTACGTGCCTCTGTGAAGTATATGTCAGGCAATGATCGCTTTCTTGTAACTCTAGACGTAGTTTGTATTTACACCCCGATTTATACTTTTCACTGAATTCTTCTTAACAGAAAGAGAATGTAATTAATCTGAATTAATTCACGTTTGACTTTTTGACCGCGAGATTGAACTGCTTTTTGACTAATAGCCGAAGAGATTTCCAATGATTTTGCCAGACGACAATGGCATTTTGCTTGTTTCACACGTCCTGCGTTGTTTTCGATTTGTAAAAAGTCGGAAGGTTCTTCAGTTATATTACGGATCAATGACTCTATTCAAAGATACAATTGCTTCGATATGCGTTAAGTTAGGGTTTTCAAAAACTTACAACGCGTTGCAGCACTGCAAACATCGCGAAAAATCGTTCGCAATGGGGTGTTACACCTAAACGATTTTTAGTTCAACATCGTATTGCTGCAAATCGTCGTTGCAAATCGATCGACCAGTGTAACACCACCTTATAGACACGTTTGCTGTCGCCTCGCATCACGATAAACCGGAAGATGAAAGATGCTTCAGTAATTGTTGGTGTTCTTTCTGTAAAGATCATGTGTTTCTTGATACATCTGACCACTGAGTGGCTAAGTTTATACATGTATTAGACTTTTGTGGAAGATATTGTTGTACTCGAATTCCACTGTTTAATATTTCTGTTTTGTAAAGATAATGATGTATAGGTGTACGTGCATGGAAATTAACAACTATAGGCTTCATTTTTCGTGTGATATTAACATAATACTACATATCAGGAAAGCTGTATTGGAAAGAGTTAGTCACAAATCACTATTCATTACAGATATCGATTGCACGTTTGCAGTGTTTTTTGGACTGCTGACGTACTTTGTGATGTTGCTATGTGTAACTTATTGAACTACAATATTACTGGTCATTGTGTACAACACTGCTACTACAACTTCCTACTACCGATTCAAATTTGCTGTGTTCAATATCAGATGCGTACTATATAGTGGAAGCACATTTCCATATGGAACTTCTAGTAATAATATTTTCTTTGTGCTATTGTTTATACCAGTCTGAAATATCTTACAAGAGTGGTTTAGGTTGTTCTTGTATTACTGTATGTATAGTGTTTGCAATGGAGATTCAAAGTCAAAAGCAGGCTACATGTATTTCACATTATACCATGAAAAACTATTGATAAATGACTACAGTGTATGTACACACTGGGTCACTTTAATAGACTACTGGATAAAATTACAAAGAGGTTATTACACGGGAAGGAGTGAAATATGGTAGAGTATTTTTATTTTTCGATCTGTATTTTGTATGGACGACCAAACTCTACCATGTGTTCATGAAGTTTATTGCAGTGCACTTTTCCACCAAGTTCAAGCATTATGACATGCAGTCATGCTTCCTACTTGTACTGCCAATGCAACAGCTATCATAGCCTACAAAGGAAGCATTTTTGTGACAAAGACATTCTCGATTTTTGCATTAGTAGCTGTGGTTACACACACATTTAGCCAGTTCCTGGTGAATTTTATCTTGTGGTTTCCAGTGCCTGAGATGTAATGTATGTAGTACAGTGATATATTGTTGTAATAATTGATCAAGTGAGAGTATGATTGTTTTGTTTGTTTGAGCAGTGCACCAAAATAAATAGCATAGTAAATTTTACAGCACTTGCTTCAAAGAATCTATAATCCATGAGTATCAAAATTATGTAACTATGTAACTAACATCCACATTGATGAGAAAACAGAGAGTTTGAGATTTATAACCAAGTTTGAGATAATGGGGTTCTACTGTATACACTCTTTACAATACTGGTAATCAACAATTTCTCACAAGCTACTCAAGTGTCACTATAATATATCCTAGCGGGACCCCCATAAAATACGGTGATTGCTTTTTCTTTTTTTTTTCCTTTGTGAAGTCCATTTTGAGCATCTCAAATGCAGTTTTACAGTATCAAAGTGCAAACTCCGCTGTAGTGTGTGTACCACTCGACCATACCATTTATGGCAGTCTGCATTATTTATTTTATGTTGCTATTAACCTTTTCACTCCTGAGTGATCAACTTCAATTTTCTCCTTCAGTCTCTCACCAGAGATGTATCATACTGTATGGAGAATTTGCTACTTGATAGTTTGCTTAGATGAAAGCTGATTGGCCTATCAATTCTCAGTACATTGCTCATACATTTTCTTCTTGAATGGTTGGGAGAATTTGTATTATGAGCTGAGGAGTCAAAGGGTTAAACTGTGCCTGTTCTTCTGAGTTACTGTTTGAATATTCTATTAGTTCTAGTTCAGTCTCTCATCATACACTTTGTGGTTCAATGGTTGAGTGATTTCAAGTACTGTATCATGAATGAATTTTTATAGGTTGTTCTGGGGGAGGGGGGTGGCATATTATTTGGTCTGTGGTACTTGCAGAATAATTATACAACTGCTGGTTAGTGTTCAGTAAACTGAAGTTAATTTTATCAATTCACACTAGTAGTAGTAACCTATTATTAGGACATTTATTGATGCCTGGAGTCTATCCTGAACAAGAGATAAACTAGGCCATTTGACTCTTAAAGTTCTGCTTTGAATGCTTTCAAACCCCCTTTTTGTTTTCTATATGTACATCAGTTAGAGGGAGCCCACTAATTAAAAGCCCTGTGGTTTCTCTTGGGCTCCCTTGCTACTAGTAAATTTCATGTTCTGTAAAATTGTAATGTGTTTGTGGTGAACAAGTCAATGTCAATGTCAGTTTCAGAGTGATGTTCAACCCTTTGAAGCTATTTTGGGATACTTAAAAATAGACCAATGAGATGCATGGTTTGTTTCATCACACAGATTATGGCTCATCTTATTGTTAGCTTATATTCTGTATGATTATTAAGACAATTTTCCCTTTGTTCATGCAACGGATCATAACCACCACTGTGACACTATTGTCCGTATGGAAATTAGCAGCAGCTGCATGATGGCTATTGTATTCATTGAAAAACAAGTATAGTTCCCTTTTGCCAACTTAAATTTGGGTTGCTGCTTCAAAGCTCTCATGGATAGAATTTAATCAGACATCAGTATTTTTCTCCGCTGTTGAGACATGCCTCGGATGTGTAGGGCACACAGTGTGACAAAGTGTACATTTTGTAAAAGGTAAAGGCTCTGTAGCTGTATGAGTGAGCATGAGGAGTCGTTTATGTGTTTTAGCATCCGCTGCAGTGTTAGTCTTGTACAAGATGTACCATCGGCTACTGTATGTTTGGCCCCTCTCATCTGGAAGATACATTGGAGACTTATAGCAGATAGGATTTCAGTGGACACTTGGTCACTACATGACTGTACTTTTCTGTGTTGTTTTCATAATTGCCTTTTGATTAATATTGTACACAGCAGTGTGGCCTTACTGTACTCAAGCACTGATTGAGCTTGACACCTGCAAGCTCTGATTGTATTTTTGTACTGAAATTCATTTGCTGTGTGAGTCTGCTTAGTGCAACATGCAGCAGGGTTTTTACAGTGTTGTGACCTTCTAGAAGGTTCTATTGCTGCCTCAAAGTAAATCTACATGTTTAAACATCAATATCTCACCTGAGTATATGAGTAGTAAATCTAAAGCTTGTCACAATTTTGGTAACTGGGCTGTTTGATAAACATGGAGCTTTTAATAACCTGATACATGTCTGCCCTTGGTGTCAAAAATGCACATGTATTATTTTCATTTTGACTGTTTTGTTCCTTAGTGGCCTTTTGTGTATTATGTAGGTCTTGGCTGACTATGGTGTCTTCATTGATTATTCCTTTAGTGTCTCTTGAAGATAGTGTACTTGAGGCAGATTTTTTCTCTTGGGGTCTTGTTTGCGTGTACAGTTGTTCAAGTGGTTTGAAATATTTGAGACATGATCTGTGTGAATGTCTGTGTACACTCCTACAAGGTGGATCAATTGACACAGCACAGATATCCTGTGGGAAAAAAAGTGTCATTATGTATGATGCTACTGTACTGATGTTGATTGCTGTGGTTTTGGGCTTGTTATGAAGCTGAATAGACATGAAATAAAATTTTTTAATATCATGAGTTTTTATGATTACACATCATATAATCATGTAGTGTGTCCTCAGTGTTGAGTGATTTTAAACTTTAGTTTTGACTGAATGACATTGATAAGCACAAATTACTGACACATGATATACGTACATGTATTAACTATTTCAAAGTGCAATATTGTAGTTGGTTAGTATGTTGTATTGAGTTCACTATTTTGTTTTGGTTTTGTTGGCCTTTTTGCTCGAGTTTGTCGGTCCCAGCTGGCCAAGTTTCACTTATTTGTCTGTATCTAAAACTCCTGTATAGGTGTCCTAAGATGGACACCTATGTAAAGACGGACACTCTAGACCATGTTTCATAGTCTCTTAAAAAGGTGGGAATGAGATGAATGATTTGCCTTTCATTTACATGTTTTACTGCTTTTTCCTATTCGGGAAGAGGTCTTGTGTAGTACCTAGATTTTTTTCTGGGAACCCACATCAACTAAGATACAAGGAACATATGTATTTACTGTAATATCTATATTATTTTACTATAATATTATACAACTGGTACTCTGCTAGTGACAAGATTTCTTTTGAGATATTTATTGTGAACCTTGATATAAATGTTGAAAATTTTAAACAAGTCTCTTTTGCAGGGTTTGGTTGCAATGCAAGATATTCTTCCTCGATTTAGATATTTCATTTAGTTTCTTTTTTTTTTCTTGACAGTGGGGAAGGTGACAACATCAGGGTTTATGTGCGAGTGCGGCCTGCTGCCAAGAATCTTGAATCGGATGTAGACAATACACCATGTGTAGAGGTGACATCAGCAACATCCCTCGTGCTTCAGAGCAAGCCCGACCCCAAGACCTTCTCCTTTGATCATGTGGCAAACACCAACACCACTCAGGTACTAAAATTTGATTTTCTTATAGTAAGGAGATATTGGCTTTTGATACCTTGCTCAGATGATAGTTGATTAAAGTAAACTATCAATATTCTCACTACATCACTCATATCTGCATTTTGAACTTGGGGGGAAAGGGTTAGGCATTTTTTGCTGTTGCCTTGCATTGATCATTATAATAACCATAAATATAAATCAATAATTTTGCCTTTCAGGAAGAGGTGTTTGGTGCTGTGGGAAAGAAGATTGTTGAAGGTTGTGTTGAAGGGTACAATGGCACCATTTTTGCTTAGTGAGTATAGATTATTCTTTCCCGATTTATTGTTTTGAGATTCATGAAAATTCTATGTTCTGTATGTGTATTATTAGGAGAGACCACCATGACTGCACTTAAATAAAACTTTAACCCTTCACTCATGAGGCAGGGCTCAAAAATGTTTTCTTCTGCCTCGTTAGCCAATGGGCTACCAGGACATAAGTGTAGTGCTTTGAATATAATGAATGCTATTCCAGTTGTCAACTGCAAATTCGTTTTATTTTTTATTTTTTAATTTTTACTTTTTCATGATCTTGTCTGGAAAAGAGAAACTCTCTCTTTCCATCTCATACAGTATGGACAATTTGTTGTTTTGGAAATAGCTTGCTATATGAAAGCTGATAAGACTGGGCAATGAAGTTATCCTATTTTAATTTTTTTTTTAACCTTCAACCACAAAAACGATCGAATTCGATGTCAGAAACGCGTCGTTTCGAAAACGCAGCCAAAAATGGATCGTTTTTAGACGGACTACATGCGTGTCAACACAACCAAGTTTCCGAAGCATCCGCGTACACCCCATTCAATGGTTCAAAAACTTAGATAGGTGAGTGGTGTAACCACTGCGTACACTGTCAGTCGTTTTATTGGGATGCATAAAAGTGCGGGTATTGTGTGGTTGCTGATATGACCACATTTGCTTCATTGGAAGGAGAAGTTCGGACGGTAATTCGTCGATGCCCGCTTTACATGTCTGCGACTTTTATTCATTATGTTTAATACTTTGGGATATTGTTCTTTTCCAGTGGCCAGACAGGCTCGGGAAAGACGTTTACAATGCTTGGTAAGTGCAGTGCAATTAATGTAGCAAACAGGTTACATGTTACGTACATAGATCCACGTACATTCACATACGTTGCTTGACTGCCAAGGCAAAGGCAACTTTAGCAGACACGATCCTTTCTTTTATTAATGCAGAGCTTTTTATGGTTGACCATTTGCTGCTGTTGCTTGTTGCAGGACCACCAGAGGACGATGTCGACTGCTTCACTCATGAACTCAGAGGAGTTATTCCCCGTGGCTTTGAGTATCTCTTTAGCCTGATCAACCGGGAGCAAGAAAAGGTGATGTGGTGTTACTAAAAAAAAATAATCAGGCCACAGCAATGAGCCAGTTCTATTCTGTTGATATACTGATTTTGGCCAGTTACGCGTCTTATTTCCAACCCCACCCAAACGTGTGGTACGTGAAATCGAAGATCCATGGAAATTTTGGCCAAAAAATCTTCCCAAAGTCCCCCAAAATCTCTTAAATGCCCCACATCTTTCCGGCTGTCAATCGTAACATCAGTACGCGTGCGTAGACTCGAACCTGAACACAATCCGCCATAAAACAGAAAGATGCAAGTTGCGACCCTGTCCCTCGTCAAGCTTAGGTGCATACGCAAGCATGAGAAAGGCAAATTTTATTATTATCTTACCTCAAAATTCCATTCAAGGCCCCCCCCGCTGTATCTTTTTGAGCCGTTGCCAGGGGTGGGGTTTGAGCACCTTTTAATAATCACATATGGGGCGAGGGTCGGAACTTACACCCGCAAGATCTTACACCATGTGACCATATTTAGAATGATGACGTCATCATGCCACGTGACTGTAGAGCTAACAGCATGATGGGTATTTCAGGCTGGTGGTCGCCTGGAGTTTCTTTGTCGCTGCTCCTTTCTGGAGATCTACAACGAGCAGATCTTCGATTTGCTGGACCCTGCGTCTAGTGGGCTGGCACTGCGAGAAGACATCAAGAAGGGTGTGTTTGTTGATGGGCTGCTGGAGAGAGACATTGCCAGCGCACGCGATGCATACAGGGTAGGTCAGCGGTTTCAGACTGATCATGTACTGTTTGCGTTTTATTGTTTTCGTCAAAGAAACAAACGAAGTGGAAGACATTTCGGCAAACCTTTCAAAATGAGACAAATGCTTGGTACATGTATACTGGCTAAAGAATCGTTTTCTAATTATATATGTGTGCTTTAGAACTTAGGGAAAACCAAAGCAGCCCTGCCGCTGAAAGCTGGACTGACTTTTCTTTTTAAACTGTCAAATTAGATTGACAGATTTTGTCGCACTTTTAAAAACCTCCTCACACAGTACGATCCGTTTTAACTTGAAACTCACACGTTTTCATTTTCGAAACATCGAAATTAAGTGGACAGAAGGCGAAACGCCAAATGAAAAAGTGTGGACGTAGCCGTTGAGCGCCATGTAATACTGTCGTAATAACACAGATTCGATTTCTTGTGGCCACCGCGGAAACTTCCAACATGCATCATTTAAAATTCCTCACTGCCCAAACCTCTGATACTCTGAACACAGCCGCCTCACGTCGGGCAACTTTTAGAACTCAAAAGCAAAGTGGCGCAGAGGATACGCATCAGTATTAGTGTATGCCTTTGCGCGCCCGTGATGCAATTCGTTCTGCGGTATCTATATGTAGGTCAATATATATTGTTTTACATGATGAAAAGCATGCGAACTCCTCTGCGCCCTATGTCAAAAACGGCTGCATTCGCAGGCTAAACTCTGAACCAGAACGAGGCTGCCCATAAAGCGCGCGCAAGCAAAGAAAAAAGGAATTTGTGACTTAGGCCCTGTGTAAGTTAGGCCCGGTTCAGACGCCGCTCCTGACATGCGCCGAACCTAATAGTAATAGATTCGACCCTGGTTCGACATAGGAGCGACTGTTGATTCAAACGGCGAACTTTTCCTGCCGCACCAAATACACAATAGTGCTTATGTTTAAGGATACATGTTTTTAATTCAAAATAATTTAAAATTATTTATGCAATAGGTACGGCACATGTGAAGAGCGGCGTCTGAATCAACGTCGCTCCCACGTCGGATTATGCGACAGCGTCAGTCGAACCTAATACCGCTGCCGTACCTAATTCAAATATGCCGAACTTAATTGATTCAGACGCCGCTCTTCTGCCGTACTTAATTCAAGCATTAGGTTCGGCGCATGTCAGGAGCGGCGTCTGAACCGGGCTTTAGTGCAAGCGACGCGCCTTCTGAATGAGAAAGGTTTCCAGCTGATTAAGGAACCTAAATGTGGCTACAAGGTCTTCCAGAAGACTGAATCCGTCACACGACATCGCTATCCTATCGCAGATGTTTTCGTAATGAAACGAGAGGGAGACCGGTTTGTTTGTGCGAGCGAGTTCTCCAGCAAATGTGTTTCCCATGGAGTTCCATTATATTAAAGACATTGAAAATCTGGAGCGGAAACCGTTTGGAGACTTCTTCCTCAACTGCCCAGCAAACGTTGAAGACTACCTTTGTCGAGTTTACGGTGAGAAGTGACAAACTGAAGGAGCTACTCATTTTTACGATCACGGCCCGGGGTTTGGCAGCGCCTGCCATGCTTGAAAAAGTTTGTTCTTGAAGAAGGATTTGATGAGCCGACCGTTTGATTAATACAGCAAGTCGTTATGATCGATGTGTGTTGTTTGGTTATATTTAAGTAATACAAAATTTCACTATCCTAAGCAGTGAGTAAAACCCTCGAAGTGACGCATCAAATCCGAGATCTTCGAATATCCTTTAAATATCCATCAAACTCGCCCCTAATTTATGCAAGTTGTAAACGTTGTGTCAAATGAATAAAACAAACTCTTCCTATGCCCATCTATAGTATTTAGTTGAAAAGCTCCTTATGTGCACACATATGTAATATACTAAATGATTTGATATTCACATGCGATATTCGCCGAGTTTGTTAGGAATTCGATTTAACTGGGGAAAAATATTTTCAGTCATAGCTTAAGTGGACAGCACTTTTTTAACAAAATCGCACCCAGTGAAAAAAATTGCTGGTTTATTTTTGTTAAACTTTTGGAATCAGCTTATATTGACTTAATACATATTTTAAAATCGTCGGAGCAGAAGAGCGGAGGTAATAAAACTGGAGTTTTTTTGAGCTCGATCAAATTTGAGCTAACTCATTCAAACCTAGTCGCAATAAGTTGGCTGGGGTTGGCAGTACCGTTTGGCCGAGTCTTTCCTAAAAGATTACAAAACATAACACTTGGCATGATAGTCTAACAACGTGGCTTAAAAGTCTAACAGCGAACGAGGCATAACGTTATCGAGTTACGTCCAGACAAATGTTCTTGCGTGACGCCGTAAGATTAGTGGGTGTAACACAGCATAACTCTCGATACTCGAAGTCCATAACTCGAAGACTTCACCTTCGTTGTTTTTGAGCCGAACCCACATCACTGCATGATGGATAAAAGTCTTCGGGAAAACGAGGGATGCGATAAGCAACAAAGCCCCGTTTGGCCGTGTGATGACAAACTCTATTCTTTCTCCGACCTGCTGGAGGCGGGTTCACTGAAGTTAACGAGTGAGACGGTGGTGAAAACGTTGTACTCCATGGCTCGTGCGTTGCACGACACTTTCACAGAAGCGGGGATTCACTACTGGATCACTGGAGGGACAGCATTGGGATGTGTGCGTCACCAGGGAATCATACCGTGGGATGACGACGTGGATTTCTGTATTCTAGAGGAAGACGAGGGCAAGTTAGTGCAAGCGACGCGCCTTCTGAATGAGAAAGGTTTCGAGTTGATCGAAGCACCTAAAAGTGGCTACAAGGTCTTTCACAAAACTGAATCCGTCGCTTTGACTGGATCGCACGAATGTTGTTCTGGGATTCATTATCCTTTTGGCGATGTTTTGATCATGACGCGAGAAGGAGACTATTGCTTCTATGCCAGAAGCTTCATTAGAAACGCGTTTCCTTCGGAGTTCCATTACACAAAAGACATCGAAAATGTGGAGCGGAGACCGTTTGGGGACTTCTATCTGAATTGCCCGACAAACGTCGAAGAGTACCTTTCTCGATTCTTCGGTGAGAAATGGCGAACACAGGGAGCAACTCAGTTCTACGATCACGCGGCGAGTTCGTGTCAAGGCTTGCCGTGTTTGAAAAAGTTTATTCTCGAAGAAAAATGCTATGAGCCTGCACGGCCGTTTAATTGAAGTGTTTATCTGCTGTATTTCTATGTCGACTGCAGGAAGCTGCTCCAATACTGTTAAATTTGCATATGTCGCCGCTTGTGATATGTTTATTGTCGCCAGAAAAATAAATGAATAGTCAATTAGGTCTCACGCAAGGTTCTTGATCAATGCGTTGGAAAACGCAGAATGCTTATGAGTCTGAAAATTTACCATTCTTGAACAGATATGGAATTCAATACCAGTTTTAATGAAGATTTTTTTTAGTTTTGTTTAGTACCGCTGTGAATTGTTTTTGTTCGCCGTATGCCGTGTTTACACGAGACGCATTTACCTCAGCGAAAGCAATTTACTTTTCTGCAGTAAACGTACCACGCGTGTAGACAATTTACAAAACCTTGGCAAATGTAGTTCAGAATAGAAAATTTACCGTAGTAAATGCCAATTTTACCATCTTGCAGGGCAAGGTAAATGCAAATTTACCGGGGTAATGTTTTAAATGCGGTAAATGTCTCTCGTGTAAACACGGCCTACGGAGTTGGGAATAAAATCATGGTCACAGAGATCGTGCGTCGTCGAGTATTTATCTTGGAACATTGCCATTGTGGACGAGAGGGGGATCACAAGCAAGTTCTGTTTCGGCAACAACGTTTCGCTGGGATGTGGTTTCGTAGCCTTACTAAAGAAAAATGAGGCATCGAACACCAGCACCAACAATACTGCGCACAATGACTGCTTTCAAACCTGCAAGAACATGATAAGCCTAAAGGTCATCAGGGATAGAATATCAATCTTCATCTCTGCTGTTGTCGAGAAAATAGCATTCATTGGGACCCAGTCTGCTTACGCCTCACCCCCAGTACCCTGCGGCCCAGAGCTTCAGAGAACAATACTTCTCTGGAAACCAGGGCCTTTTGACAGTGATATATCTGATCGTGAACATTTACACGGGGAGGCTTTATTTTTCCCGTAGAAGCGACCTAATCAGTACGGCTACAAATAAAGATATGCCACCGAGCAATACATTTTTACGAAAGTATATGACCACGGGGACTGTGTGTTTTTGCTTGTGGTGCTCATGTTTGTACTGTGTGTCATTTCAGGTGCTGAATTCTGGGTGGCTAAATAGAAGGGTTGCGTCCACTTCAATGAACAGAGAGAGCAGTCGGAGTCATGCTGTGTTTACCATCACTTTAGAATCCAAGGTGAGCAGTGGAGAATCCTGCATTCTAATAGATTCATTCTTTCATTTGAGCTTGTTTTTAACATTTTTGGAAGAAAGGGTGTGACAAGAATGAATTTTCAAATAAGGACGGCTAAATTTTTATTATATTTACACTTGTTTTGTGAACCTGGGCCTAAGATTGTGTAAGGTACACAAACGGTTTTAATGTAACACTCGGCTTTGACAACTGAATTGACAACAATTGTTGCTGTTCATTAGCAGGAAATATTCATTCATTTGCGCGAATAGTTAGACCAATAACGCTAAAACACTTCCAATTACTTTAAAATGACATTCATTTGCGCGAAAAGCAATTTCAGTAACGATTTTTGTATGAGCAGTAACATTCAACTGCATTAACTGGCAACCATTTACACGGAAATGACATTCTTTAGCATCAAATGAAATTTCATTAGCACAGTAATCAGTTTCAATAACACGAACCATCCAGTCAACTACGCAAATTGACAATCATTATAGTGTAAATTACATTCGTTAATGATATTTGCATAGGCGGCACATTAAATTGCATCTTTGGACAATCATTTTCACGGAAGCGACATTCTTTAGAGCGACTATACAAACACCAGCGCCATTCTAATATTCAGCAACGGAAAACAAAAATTCAACTGCGTATTTCTTTTATTTCACTCTGTGTTTGTTTAGCCTTCAATAGCCTCACCATTTATGCATCATTAAATATGTCTGCATACAAAGCAACGCCATTGCACGCATTTGTAGTAGCCGTTTATGCCAATATGCTAGCATTTCAAGTCTCAAATGCGTTCATTAACGTACAGTGTAATAGTCATTCCATGGGATATTGCAATGGTGTACACGTGTTTATGAGGAACTTTCGCATGCAGAAATTTATGCAGAGATGTATAAGAATTTAGGCGTCCAGGCAACTCTACTGTATTGTACATGTACAACGCTGCACTGGCTACACTTCTCGAAGTTTGCGATATGCCCCCGAGAAACAGGATACCGCTCGAACATCGTGAAAGAATCGTCAGGGCGTTTGAAGATGAAACAGAAGATTACGTACTGGTGGCGGACACATTAGGGGTCAACAGGTCTACAGCAAGGAGTATTGTGGCTCGATACATTCGAGAGGGAAGAATCGCAGAAAGACCACGAGGTGGTAGGAACAACGTCAGAGTTGATAACGAGATGAGGGACTGTCTCAATGAAATTATAAACGAGAATTGCCTTCTAACGTTAACGCAGATAAACCGCGAGCTTCGAGCGCGCCTCCCTCGGAAACCTGAGATCCATGACCGTACTGTGGCGAGGACTCTAGAAGGGATGTTGTTTCGAGTGAAACTGGCCAGGCCGCTTCCAGCTGACCGAAACAGACCAGATGTAATACAGAAAAGGGTTGACTACGCCAACTGGTTCATGGGCCATGGTGTGGTGCAACATTGTGTCTTTGTACACGAGTGCGGGTATAACATCTGGACCGCAAGAAGTCACGGCAGAGCCAGGCTCGGTGAGAGGGCATATCGACAGGTCTGTGGCCAGAGAGGGGGAAATGTGACGGTCACTATGGCTATCTCACCGATCAATGGCCTTATCTTTCACTCGGCCATTGTTGGAGGAATAAATGCACAAAGATTTAGCGACTTTTTAGCTCAGGCGAGGCTAAACCTAGACCCTGACGAGCAGGTGGTCTTTATCTATAATGGAGCACCAGCCCACCGCAACCCTGCTGGCCCTGGAGCAAACACAGAGCTCAAAATGTTACCACCGTACAGCCCATTCTTAAACATAGTTGAGCAGGCAATAAGTGCACTTAAGACAGCCATTAAAGCAGATATTTCAAGGCCTGAGGTACAAGCACAGATGCGCGATATAGGAGAGGCAAGACGCCAACGAATTGCTCTCGGAAACTATCGCACGCAGTTGCTGCTGCAAGCATTACAGCGCACTATGGGTACTATCACGACAGCTAAATGCGCACAGTGGTATCGATTTATGCAGACATATTTACCGCGGTGCATAAATGGTGAGGCTATTGAAGGCTAAACAAACACAGTGAAATAAAAGAAATGCGCGCACTTGAATTTTTGTTTTCCGTTGCTGAATATTAGAATGGCGCTGGTGTTTGTATAGTCGCTCTAAAGAATGTCTCTTCCGTGAAAATGATTGTCCATAAATGCAATTGAATGTGCCGCCTATGCAAATAATTTATCATTAATGAATGTCATTACACTATAATGATTGTCAATTTGCGTAGTTGATTGGATGGTTCGTGTTATTGAAACTGATTACTGTGCAAATAAAGTTTCATTTGATGCTAAAGAATGTCATTTCCGTGTAAATGGTTGCCAGTTAATGCAGTTGAATGTTACTGCTTATGAAAAAATCATTACTGAAATTGTTTTTCGTGCAAATGAATGTCATTTTAAAGTAATTAGAAGTATTTTCGCGTTATTGGTCGAACTATTCGCGCAAATGAATGAATATTTTCTGCTAATGAACAGCAAAAGGTGTAAATCCATGAAGACTCAGAATACAAAGATATCGCGGCCGTGTTGGTTCCGAGTGCAAGAGAATCTAATGAACAATCTTTTGTTAAAGTTCCTCCAACATGGCCGCCATGACGTCAGTTGTAAACGAAAAATATTCCCTTTTGCCGTGTTTCGTTGTCCTTTCTGATGTTACTGTAAGTCGGCGTTGATTTAAGTGTGTGTTTGTGTTATCAGGAACGAAAGGCTGGTATGGCGAACATAAAGGTGTCCAGACTTCACTTGGTCGACTTGGCTGGCTCCGAGCGACAGAAGGACACACGTGCTGAGGGAGTCAGACTTAAGGTACAGTCACGTGACGCAGTTAGCACTCAAAGGCTTATTACCGCTGTTTCTTTCTTACATGTATGTCCAAACAATATTCTCTCCCTTGAATGTAGGTATGGTAAATCCATCAAAATAAGCTATCATCCACATCTTTTCGTCCTTTTTCTCCGAACTGCATTCATTTTGATCGAGTCCACCTCCATAGAGATGTAGGTGCTGTGAAAGAACATCTGAAAAGCGCGTTAATACCCAAGTGTCTTAACTCTTTTTGCACGGGGTTGTAGCCGACATTGACAGCCGTTAGATCAGCAAGAATAAGACAGTGTTGAATGTCTCAGCAGCACTATTCTCTCTCAACTCTCCGAAAGTGGATCAGCCGCTTTGTTGTGCCGATTGTGGACACATTTTATAAGATCCAGTGAACCAAAAGTTATCGGTTTCTGCATTGAAATAGCGGAGTATCAAGGAGTTTCCGGCTGGTAGTTGTACAGTCAGCACTGAGAGCATGCAAAACAGTTTTGTGTACGGTCTTTATTATCTTTGTGTGAATGAAGGAAGTTTCGCGTGGACAAGAGTGTCTATACGAGTTTCCTTTCTGTAAGTTATAGTCGGGAGGTTGCGATCGGATTTGACTTGAACAACGTTTGGCTGCTGACTCTCCGGCAAAGTGGCTGCGATTTCTTTGTTCCAGATTCCATAGATTACAATGTAGTTTTTATAAAGCTATAGTTGTATACAGTGCAAGACCGATTTTGGAATATATTATTAGTAGTAGATTTTGGAATCTTCAACATCTCTATGGTTGCCAAGTTTCCATTTAATAACTCAGGAATTTGTCCAACACCAGAAGTAAACTATTGTTATGTCTTCTTTTTTAGCAAATTGCGCATCAGACACCACTAATGAACCAATTTCCAGACTAGCAAAATCTTGAGGTGTAAAGTGTCCATTTCTTCTGAGAATAATAACTCTTAGAAGGGGCCGTAGGGTATCTTATGGATTCTTATTCGTAGTCAGTGTATATTCAAAAATCTGAGAGAAAAGCCGTCCTTGTTCGATGGGTGAAGTCAGCTGTGGTCACCACACGTCATTTCCCGTGCATTACAGCCTTCAGTAAGTGGCGTCTATTATGAAGGATATTAGGCATTGTTTCGTGACAATGAAGGCAACTCCTTGACGTCATCAAATCTAAAATGGCGGCCCTGTGGGAATTTAAATGAGCTCACTAGTGGACCAAATCCGGTTGCTTTGGGACATATAGTGCGTACCCCACAGCTGGTAAATATTGCACACGAGTTAGGTATGAATAAGGAGCAGTTTGAAGCGTATTTTTTAAGTGAAGTTTGTGAGTATTTTTTTCTCTCCTCCTTGGCTCTTTCAGGAGGCCGGCAGCATCAACAAGTCACTGTCAGCACTTGGTAATGTCATCATGGCTCTAGTGGATATCACGCACGGAAAAACACGGCACGTTCATTATCGAGACTCCAAGCTTACGTTCTTATTGAGGGTAAGTTGAACAGGAAATCGCTCAGGAACTGGATAAGGTTTTGGTTGTTCTTTCGGCTAGTAATAGGGCCACGATTTTTATCAGTTGAGTTTTGCTGGAACCGTGAGAACTGTGAAGTACAGGCGCTTGTGGCGTTCTAGCGTTTCTTGTCGTCTCTATAAAACTTTACCTTTTAAACGGGAGGTGTTTATGTGGATATGCTGAACGCTGTAAAAGCGTGTTGCTTACGTTACGATAGTTTGCCTTTCGTCAGAAAAAGTGGAAAAGTTTTCATTTGCTCTGACGAAGGCTAACGCTTGGAATATGAGCCAGCACATTCTTAACGGCAACCCTAAGGCGTTGATACTGTTTCACCAATACACATTCCATTGTAGTCAAGGAAAAAAGAGTGACCACTAGTATTCACTTGTCATGATACTTTGTGAAACCATAAATTTATCGTTTCAATCCTGAGAGTGATCAAGTTCATTTTTCTCCTTCAGTCTCTCATCCGTAATATATATTACTGTATGGAGAATTATCTTCTTGATAGTTCACGCAGACAAAATCTGATTGGCCATCAATTCTCACTATATCACTCATACATTTCCTTCTTAAATAGTTAGGAGAATTTGTATTCTGACCTCAGGAGGGAAGAGCTACAATCATGGTCAAAATTGTTGGGACGATTTCAAGTCCCCCCCACCATTCAATGTTGGGTAGTTGAGCATGGTTTGGCTCACAGCTGCACCACGGGCCAACATTGAATGGAGGGGAGGGGGAGGGACTTGAAAACAAGAAATATGAGACCCCCATAGGTTTTACGGATTTACATTGTGCTCCGGATGTGCGTAAGAGGAGCGTCCCAACGACTTTTGACCATGATTGTAAGTATGGGAAGTTTTTTTCGATGCTCGCCGTGGAAAGAGAGAAACATTTAGAACACCTGCACTCAAAAACCACCCACAACTTGTTCTACGTCTTTGTCAAATGTAACTACATTTTTTGCACTTTCTTTGTTTGTTCCTTAGGACTCTCTTGGAGGAAATGCCAAGACATATTTAATAGCGAACGTTCACCCCTCGGCACGGTGAGACAACAGCCAGTTTATATATCAGTCCAAAGCTGGGCCTACTAAGCTTATTGTGTATATAACAAAGACTTGTATAGGTGCGGCCGGATATCATGGAAACGCCTGGTGTATACTATAGATGCATAAGGGCCAGTTGTTTAGGCGCTATTGCATTAATCTTGGACTTAAGTCTAAAACCTGCAGGCCTTTGTTATGGAAGGATGTTACAGTTATCTCGAAAGTGTTCACTGAAACAAGTTCTTCAGTTGGGTTTTGAGAAAGGCTATTTTTTTCGTAGAATCACTTATGCAGCTCCAAATGACCTCTTTGTGATTGACTTGCCTTGTTTTCATTAAAATGACGCCATGTCTAGGTATTCAAACAAAGCGTTGTTCAAATTGACAAGATTTTTGGTCATTTATGAATTCCAGTCGAAAGTAAACGGACTCATACATTACAGGAAGAGTGACGCGCGGCCTTTAGGCATATTTAAAGAACAGCCATGTTTTCAAATAGACGAGTTGGGCAGAGTTCTCGAGCACTCGCGTGATTTTTGTTGACAACGACTTTAAAACTCAAGATAGCCGTCCTAACTTAAAACTTAAAAACAGCGCAACATGAAACATTAGTCCGCCGTGAATAAAAGTTGAATTTGGAAAGCTTGACCTGTCAAGCATGGATGCGCGCGCAACCTTGACAAAGTGGTTTGTATTTCCTTGATGTGTATTGTTTCATGTTTGTTGGTCCAGTGAACATGATGTCGCTGAGCTCATGGTGAAGTCTGACTGACTTTGCTTTTTGCACTGCAGATGTTTTGGTGAAACGCTCTCTACTCTGAATTTTGCTCGAAGAGCCAAGATGATCAAGAATAAGGTACAAATTGTGTGAGATACATTGTTATAAAGTGCAGTTGTTAGTCCCTAATGTCTTAGATATAATCAACTTCAATTTTCTCGCCGCCTTTCACTAGAAATATACCGTAGTACTACAGTACGAGAACTTGGCTTTTCACCCAAACACTCGAGAAGAATCTGTAGAATTAGTTAAGACTAAGCAACTGATCAGATGCCAAGTTCTCCATTCTGTATGAGAATCTGAAAGAGTGATTTTAAGCACCGTTTTGATGAAAGTGTTAGCATTGTTCATGTACAGTGCGTAACCCGCTGAATGAAGAGAGAAAAACAAAGACGTGAGCTTACTTTGATGAGCCAAGGGCTCTTGAAGCAAATGTATAGAAAAGATATGTTAACTCTTTCACTTCCATGCAAGAGTAATCAACTTCAAATTTCTCCGTCAGCAATTTCTCACCAGAAATATACTGTGGAGAAATTGGCTTTTGATAGATTGCTCAGATGATAGCTGATTAAACTATCAAGTCTCACAAGATGACCTATACATTTTCTTGTTAAAAGACTGGGAGAATCTGTATTTTGAGAGTGCAAGGGTTAAATTATAAGACAGACACAGAGACCGAGAGAGAAACAATCAAAAGAACCGAAAGGAGAAGAAAAAGTGAAAGAAAAAAAATGAAAAGAAAAAGAAAAACGGAGATAAAAAGAACCATTTCTTGTGGGATTTGGCATTGGAAATAGTGTGAGATTATTGATAGTTTATTCG
Source organism: Plumapathes pennacea (assembly GCA_964036295.1). Taxonomy (NCBI): domain Eukaryota; kingdom Metazoa; phylum Cnidaria; class Anthozoa; order Antipatharia; family Myriopathidae; genus Plumapathes; species Plumapathes pennacea. The sequence continues at coordinate 21,847,607 of OZ038463.1, read as the reverse complement.
CAACCCTGTGTTCATAGGATTTCTGTTATTTTTAAAAATTCAGGCGGTGGTGAATGAAGATGCGTCAGGAAGCATCACTGCACTGCAGCTTGAAATCAAAAGGTTGCGAGAGGAACTCGAAAGGGCCAGAGGTGAGAATACGAACCGGTGTTCCCTGTAAAGTATTTACGTAAACTGTACCAAGTGCTGCTTTAGGTCGTGATTTTATGTCAACCCGCGAGTATAAGATTTGAAAAAAAAAAAAAAAAAAAAAAAAAAGAAAGCAAAACAACATATTAAACAGAAACAAACCGAAGTACAGTCCCTTTAAATTTGCTTTTGTACACTTCTCAATAATTCCGCGATGGAGAAAGACTGGGGGATCCAGGGTATATTCTCTAAATTGAAAATTTGTGTTTCTGTTTTTCAGCTGGTGTTCCTCAGCATATCACCAGACAAGGTAATCTCAGGCTCATGAAATTATTGTCCCTTTGAGCCATGTTTGTATAATACTCCCTCCCCTCTTTTTTCCTCTTCCTGTCGTTCATTATTGTCGTGAGCCCCGTCTTTTTCTTCTCCCTCTTCTCAAATACCATCATCAATATCACATACACATTCACCATCAACTCTGTCAGAGTTATTACCAACTGACGCCACCAGCATCACCACTTGCACCATTGTTTTAAGCCCTTCACTCCCAAGAGATCACTCTTCAATCTTCTCCTTCGTTTTCTCACCAGAGATATATTGAACAATAAGGAGAACCTAGCTTTTAGTACCTTGCTGATTAAATTATCAGTTCTCACTACATCAATCAAACATTTTTTCTTAATATGCTGAGAGAATCTGCATTTTGAGCTTTGGGGCGTTAATAGTTCTCCGTCATCATGGTCAACTCTGCATGTCGTTATGATTGCTATGATTACTATTTTTTCTTTAGTTGTGACGTCAGAACCCACCGAGGCTGTTGCCAACCGGAACCAGTCAAGCACAGAAGACAGCAACAACAACTCGAATAACAGCACGTTAGATTTCAACCAGCAGTTCAAGGAATGGAAAGAGATGATTGTTTCAGCAACAGCTGCTAGAGAACAGTCAGAACAGGAAAAGCAGGTAACATATCATAATGTCGGTAATCGAGCACTCTGGAACCACAAACAGCGCCCATTGTGTGACCTCACCGCCGTTAATTTTCAACCCGGTTGTTCAAATTATTCTTTGATTAAGGAACAGTTTTTTTTTTTTTTTTTTAACACAAAAACAAAGACAAAATAGAGAGAAAGAAAGAACATTTTAGTCCAGGGGCCAATTCAATAAACATTTAAACGTGTATTTTACAAGTTTGAAAATTATCCAAACACCACTAAACGGACTCCAGTCGGACAAAAGTTTGCAAAACATTACAGATACAGGTCTCAACTGTATAACTTGAACTGATTTGATCATGGTATTGGATTAAAGTGTGTTTTTATGCGTGGGGAAATTGGCCCAACTTGTAAAATACACTTGTAAATGTTTTATTGAATTGGCTTCAGGCTTATTTCACGTTGATACAAATTTAAAAAACGTACTGGTCCTTTCAAATGTTGAAACAAAACCTGGATTAGCATTACGGTGCATGGAACCAGTGGGTTGGCTGAAGAAAACACGCATGTGCTTAATGGTTTAAATACAGTGGTATTTAAAAGTATTTCTGTGGTACATTTTCCACGCATGGTCCAAGCTAATATTAAGGGACTTCATTTGATTCTTTTGCCAGGCACTGGTCGAGAAAGTCCAAAAGTTGCAGGAACTTTGCAGTAAAAAGGAAAACTTTCTGCAGGTATGAAAACATTGTAGTTATCTTTGTTGTTGTTGATGTTGTTGTCGTTGTTGTTGTTGTTGTTGTTGATGATGTTGTTGTTGTTGTTGTTGTTGCTACTGTTATTGTGTTGATGTTGTCAATTTTTTGCTGTTGTCGGTGCTGAGATATCAATGATGACTTTAATTCCATTCGTTAATTTAAATGTGAAGGTATCGTTCGCGACTATATTTGTCGAGATGTCCTTTATCCAGGGTGTTAGCCATGAGTATATATTTGCCATAAGTTGTCTCAGCGACTTCACCTGCTTGATTCGCTATGGTGACAAAGAACTCAGTGAGATTTCAGCAACCTGCTTCTTATCCGTGACAATTTTTTCATTTTCCTTGAGTATGATGTCATTCACTTGGTTTGATTTGCGAGAGTGAAGGACGGTATGCGTTCCAAAAATCTCTTTAGTTTTTTGAATGTGGCTTTAATGGCTTTTCGTCTTAATGATGTACATTCATTTCTTTGAGTCTTGTGCGTTGCATAATTTGCATCGGTTCGATTTTTAACAAACCGTCTCCAGAGGCGATTTCTATGGCGGATGGCTTTGTAGCTCATGAAAGGAACCTGATTTCCACGGATAGGACTTCATTGTAGAGTGACTCAAATATGTATAGTATATATATCCTGCATCAAAGTTTCTCAGACTTTTAAAACAGATTTTTTTTGGAAGAGATCATGGCAGGGAGGCCCGCAGAATAGCGTAAATCAGTGAATGATCGCTGATTTAAGCATCTACAGCACCATATGTTAACAGTCCTCTCTTGTTGTTAGTCAGTACCAAGTCAATTAATGATTCAGAGGTATTCGTTACCCAAGCAGATACTGTAATTAATGTACTTGTTGTTGTTGTTATTGTTGTTGTTGTTGTTGTTGTCGTTGTCGTTGTCGTGGTCGTAGTTGTCTCGTCCTTATGCTCTATCTATACACAAATTTTGCAGTCCACTAAGATGATCTTAAGGTTCCGTGAAAACCACATCGCCAAACTAGAGCGCACGAGAAAACGAGACAAGGAAGGACAAGAGAAGGAAGAGGATGACAAGGATAAAGAAATTGTGAGTGAACACGAGTCTTAGACAAGTTGTGACAATCTGGAGGACTTTGTGCGGATAGACTTTGAGTAAGGTGAAATTATGAGTCATAAACCAAACCGAAGTGAAACAAGATTCTATCATAGCAGTGTGCAGTTTGTGGGTGGGGGTGTATGGCACTGCGTTCTCGAATCAAAGTTGTTCTATTCACCACTGGAAGTAACAGACGTTTGCTTCTTGTCGAGGGCAATGAGAATTTTGTGGATTCTTATCAAGAGCAGCCAGCCTATGCTTGTGAAGTTTGTGTCGCTTTGTGTTGCTGTAATTGGTGTATTTTTTTTTTTTTTTTTCGCTTTGCGCAGCAACTTCTGAAAGACGAGATCGCGATATTGAAAGAAAAAGTGGACCACCATCCAGATGTATCGAGATTTGCGATAGAGAACTTAGAGCTTCGAGGTTGGTGTCGCTCGCATTATTCTTGGGTCTAGATCTAAGCCAGGATTAACTGATCGTGCTTTGAACAACCTGATTTTGAACAGCAGGCAACCAAGTGGGAGTCGGGTTAACCCTTTCACTCCTGAGTTCAGAATACAAATTCTCCTAAGTATCCAAGAAAAAAGATATGAGCAATATAGTGAGAATTGATAAGCCAATCAGCTTTGGTCTGAGTGAACTATCAACTAGCAAATTCTCCATACTGTATGATACATCTCTGGAGAGAAACTAAAGGAGAAAATTGAAGTTGATCACTCCCAGGAGTGAAAGGGTTAATTGATGGATTAATCAACGATTTAGTGTTAGATTATTAATCTTTATTTCTTTTAGGCATTCCTATTTTTAAACCTTTTACTGCCAAAGGTGAATTGGATTAAATAGGAATTAACTTCCCCCGCTAAGTACTGTTTCTTCATTCATGTTTTAAAGCTCAATTTGGAATCAGAACGGAAAAGTGATGTTTAACATTTTTAAAACAATTAAACATAATTAGTTTCGACTGTAATAGTTCCCTTTGTCTTATAGCCGAGGTAAAGAGACTTCGTGCTGTCAACGAGGGCGAGGTAGATTTGTCATTGGACCTGGCCAAGAGCAACAGATACACACTGCAACTTGAACGCCAAATAAGAGAGCTACTACAGTCCCCACAGGGCAGCGGTAAGTCGCAGAATGCTCAACACACAGTTCATGGCCTGAAATTGTTACTTTAAATGTCATGTGACTCGATTAGCTTTACACTTGTTTCAGATGGCATAAGCAACCTAATGTAATCCTTCTTTCCCAATTTAAACTTTGTAATCTTATTCACAGTTGTTTGTTCATCACAGAGAAAATGCAGTGTTATGAACTCGAATACAGTGCTGCTCCTTTGAGAAAGAGGTTGCTGTTTTCGAGTTAAATATAGAAACGCAGTTTAAAGCAAATTCTGGATTAGCATTATAATGCTTCGAGCTACTGACCTCAGGTTGAAGGCAGCCGCCAAGTGGTCGAAACTAATTTTATGCAGCTTTATTTGGTGGTTTCACCAGGCACTGGCTGAGGTGTCATGTGATCTTTTGCGGAGGTTCAAGCTGCTCAGAACATCAATTTCCCGAACGCTACTTGTATATATAATTTTGCTTGAGCCCGGTGTAAGCATTTAGTTCTACGTTTAAAGTTGGGGTTACACACGAAGGCGCACAACGCAATCAACTGATTTTGAAAAGCGAGCTTAAACAATCATGTTTGTTTTGCATGTGCAGAGCTCGAGAGGAGCATGTCTAATTCACTAGTGAGCCTTGATGTCTCCAGTTCGAGTGAGATGAAAGCGGATCAAGCACAACTCCGTTCAAAGCTTGACTCGGTACGTGATGAAAGATTGATTAGTCAGTCACTAAGTGAATCAGCGAGTCAGTTACAATTGAATGCTGGTCCCTTTGTGAATCAGCCAGTTATTGTCTGTGTAGGTGTAGAGATAGAGTGTACAATGCCGTTTACTTTAACGCCGTTAAAGTGGTCCCTTTGTCACAGCAAGTGCTCGGAAGTTTCTGCCTAACCAGGAGTGATCAAGTTCAATTTTAAAAAATGCAGATGATGAAAGTACTCTTGTTTTACTTTCAGGCCAGGGAAGAACTGCAGCAGGCAAGAGAAAGGGAACAACAACTGAATGAAAAGTTTGTGAATCAGGAAGAAAGCAGTCGAAAGCTGCTGATTGATCTGCAGGCGCGCCTTTCGTCTGTCATGAAAGCCAAAGAGGAACTGGAGGTGTGTTAGTTCTCTGTATTAGAAAAAATAGAGCACGCGTGAGTCATACTGTAGTCATGCTGAGTCGTACTGTACAAGCACGCGGGAATTTGAAAGAACACAAGAGAAGTGTAGAGCAGCACGACTTCTCCACTTCTTTTATTGTGGTATTTCGACCAATCAGAAGTCAATATAATCCGCGTTTGGTTTTACTCTGAAGATGGAACCAATCAGAAGTACGAGGAAACGCCATCGCCACTTGCTCTGTCGTGTGAGAATGGCCAAGATTGCCGCTAAGTTTGTTTGGACCAATCGGAAAGCTACACAAAAAGATCGCTGTTTTGCTACTAATACGTTTTCACCATTTCATGGGTTGATTTCTCGATACGTCGTTTTGCCCTGGAGCTGCAGATCAGACAAAAGCGTCACTTTAGGCAACTGATCACCGAGGAAAAGTCTCCTACTAATCACATGTTTGTTTTGTTGTGTTTTGCGTAGACAGCACTTGAGGCCCATCAGTTGAAAACAGCTGTTGAGAGAACCACGCTCAATGACATTCACATGCAAACAATTAAGGTAACTATAGATCAAAGTTCTATTTGATGGCGGTACTGTTGTCTCTTTGAATTACTGAAATCTTATAAGAGTAGGACAATTGTAACGTAGTTATTCAGGCAGTTTGTCATTTCATTAAAACAGTTTGTCAATACGTCATTCCTTCGTTCATTGTTCATGTAGTTCATTTTTTTTAGTTTCCACATTGAATTACTTTTATGTACAATAATGAGTAACGTATTTCTGTAGCGGCTTACCAGCAAAAGCTATTTACGTCAAAATACCGAAGAAGAATGCGAAACTAAATACTAGTAGTATAAATTATATCATTACTTGAATTGGACCTTTTTGCTACGTTTGAGAAGGTAGGGGTGTACTATTACAACCATGTACATAGATCGTCCAATCAGCTTAAAGCTACCTTTCCTTCGTTTAGACCCTCACCACGCCAAAGAAACCTGCTTTCAGGCCTTCCAACCGACTCAGTCCCCGCTCCTCATCCAGCACGCCGAATCGCATGAGGCTTGGTTCCCCAGTCATCAACATCGCGGACGAGAAGCCGCCGAACGGCTTGATCAGGAGGGACAGCTTCAACGACAGCGACTCCGAGTTTGACGAGCCGTTCTTTAACTTCGACTCCGAGGAGGCGGATGCCGAAGAACGGTACACTGAGGCTCTCTTGGAAGAGATCAAAAGACTCCAGGTTTGTGGGAATGTCTGTAGTAAGAATAAGCCCTTTGCAGGATCTGATCACATGACCTAAACCTCATCACGTGACTGAAATGTTCATGTTGGCAAATCGCCAATTTTCGATTGTTGCCAAAAGATGTATATATGCTACGGGCTTTGCATGTCTACATATTTTTCAATGCTCTTTCTTTCTGGGACTCAAAAAGCCTGCGGTGATTTTCAGTTTTAGTGGTGAGTTTAGGGTCATGTGACCGGACTGCAAAGGGCCTACTAATACCGTAGTTTCCGTTCTTGTTAGCATCGATCCGTCGGAGCGTGGGGGCCAGAAAACGCTGTACAGTTTCCAATTCTACAGGTTTGAAATCTGGTTTAGTCGACCGTAACAGTGTTTTTTTTTTTTTTTTTTTAATTTCAATAGGATCTGAACAATACTATGGATCAACAATTTCAAGATCATGCGACGAATATGATCAAGTGCTCCCAGACTTCACACAGGCTGAGGTGCGAAGTAGAGCAACTCACTGAGGTAGGTCCTTCTGCATGTTCTTTTGTCTTACAGTCAACTCTTTCTAAGTGGACACCTCTAAAGCGGACACCTTTCTAAGGCGGACAGCTTGCGGATTTTGTTCTTGCCGATTTTTACCTGTTTCTCTCTAACTAAACTCTTTCTAAGGCGGACACTCTTTAAGATGGACACTAAATGCGTCCTGACGGTGTCCGCCTTAGAGAGAGTTCACTGTATTATCAGTTTAGCGGATTGTACTGTACAAGGAGCCTTGGTTCATGATTTATGATTTCATTTGTAATGTACTTATATTGACTTCTGTATGGTGGGGAACAGCACAGAGTGGGGAAACCGACGGTTGTCACGGCAAAATGTTACGTTTACGTCTTATTCTACTTTATTAGATTCGCCATTTTTCACATGGCAGGGGATCCGCAACAGCAGTGAACTAATTACTGCTATTTATTTTTTTTCGTTCTTTTTGTATGTGGATTTTTTCGCAGATTTTGTCCAGTGAGCGTGAAAAACATGCCGGTATTGAAACCGAGTTGAACATGAAGAACCTGGGCCTGGCAGATAAACTCAAAGAGGCCAAGGGAGAGTTAACCGGTATGTACCACGTATTGACTGTGGCACAACGACTGGAGCAACGAAGACCGCACGCACGCACGCACGACCGGACGGACGGACAAGCGTACACACACATATACACACACGCGCGAACGAATGAAAGTATACGGACGAATGAATGAATGAACGAACGAACGAACGAACGAACGAACGAACCAAGCTATGAATGAATTTGTTGAATGAGCCAGCGAGAGTTTTAGGGCCCTTTCATACTACAAAGTTAGATCGATCTCAAACTGATCCAGGTCAAATTTTTCATCAGTTTGATGGAGTGTCTGTCAAGTAAATCTCTTTTAGCTTGGTTTTGTTTCTACATAATTGCATCGTGACCAAATAAGCAATTCTCCACTCTGTCCGCTATGTTTTCTCATCATGTGGCCCGCCAAAATTTCTCAGCCTCGCGGGCTGCGCATGATTGCTAAAGTGGTTTTCAGGATCTCGGATTGATCCCATTTTAGCGATCCAAGTGTGAACGAGTTCTGAGAGTGTTTATGTATTATTTGTGGTATGTTATTTCCCCGACAGTGCTTCGCAGTGAAGTGGAGGATCTAAGAATCTTGCTGCACAGTGCTGATCAACAACTGGGCTCCCTGAAGAAGGAGACAAGTCTCGAGACCAACGAATTGGGACGGAAACTCGCCTCCTTGGAAAGCAAGGTTAGGAAGCAAATTTGGCAGTCGGTCGTACAACAATTCATAGAATAACTGTACATGACAATTGTGCCATCCAATACAACGTAGACATATGCCGTCCAAAGTTTTGGCATCTTTATGCGTATCTCTCTTGACGTTTTTGTTTATTTAAATATGACTGTGTTTGTTTTGCTGTGCAGTACACAAGGCTGGAGATTGAGCACTACAACCAGGGCTTAGAGATGGATGCTGCTATTGAGACGAACCTGCAGCTGCAGGTAATAATACGGCCAGGGAAAAGAGTGAAAAAACAGTGGCAAAATAAAACGGTGAAAAAATGAAAGTGTGAAATAGTCAGCCACACGTAAGGTTTATCAGAAGCGCTTTTGAAGAGACTTCGAAAACTAAAGTACACCAGTTAGAGAGGCTGTAAGGAAACACTTTCAGCCAACCAGAAGCCAAAAAAAAAGTTGGAAGTGGTTTTTGAAAAACAGGTCAGTGAGCAGTGCTAGAAACACCATCGCCACTTGTTTGCTTGTGTGAGTAGATCGCAGTCAGGTTGTTCCTGATTTGAGTGGGCGAAATTGCTACCAAACTTGTTTGAACTAAGCAAAAAGCGTAGCAAACGCAAAACCAAAGCAGGCGCACGATTGCTTCCGACCAGTCATTCGAAAACCGTTCTAATGCGGTTCTTTTTTTTTTTTTTTTTTTTTGCGTTTTCTTTCTACCTTCTTTAGTCGGACGTGGAGACGATTCGAGATGAGCTGGGCTTCAAGAGTCACCAGGCCGAGCAGTATGAGAAAATGTTACAGAACGAACGGCAAAAGTGCAAAGAACTGGAGCACGAGCTACAGGTAACGCAGCTTGTTACGAGTATAGAGCATTAATTCAGAAAAGGGTCCTTTATTAGTCTAGGATTAAATCAGAAGGGGAGTCCTTTATAGTCTAGGATTTTGACGCATAAAGGACTCTTGATTAATAAAAGTTTAAGAAATCACAGGAAAGTCGTTGAAAATAGCAGACCTTAGACAATGATAATCCTGATCTGTTCTGATTGAACCGGGAAATGTAAATTGCAGTGAAACTATTTTCAAGTGGTTACAGATTTTCGAAACAAACAATAGGTATGTGATAAGTTTTCGACTTAGCGACGGATGTGTGAATATGTACATTATTGTATTACAGCACTAATGTGTGGCTCGTTGATTTTGATTGACAGGCGACCCTGGAGAAGCTGGAAATGCAAACGGAAACGAACATGAAACTGATGGCGCAGCAAGACAAACAACAGGTGACTAGTGCACACAAGACAAGCGACCGACTGCGCATGCGCTGACACAACACGGTCCTGTATTAACTAGCATGCAACTCAAATCACTGTTTTGTTCCCCGGGCCCGGAGCCCCTTTAACAGATGATGTTAAAGCCGAGCCCTTTTAACAGATATGTTGGGGGAGGGGAGAGAAGTGGGAGAAGGAGGGAGGGGGGCTTCGGTAGGTGGAGGATCTTGAATTGGAAGGAAAACATCAAGGAATGGCGGTATTTGTCGATTTACTTTTTAGTAGTTCTGGTACAAACTAACTTGTGGTCGATGAAACTTTATCAATGGGATTGGTGGCTGAGATTAAGTCTTCTGCCGATTTGTTTAAGAGACTGTATACACAGATGAGAGGGTATGGGGAGGGAGGTCACTATATATAAGCTGAATACGGTGATAAATGTGGTTAGTTTGAACTGCTGGGAGCACACGTTAAGAAACAATTGAGCAACGTATGGTGTCTGATTGATTTCTCTGTGTGTGCAGGATGTTGTAAGAGCACTTGAACAAAACGTAGCGTTGAGGGCAGAAGTTCAGGAGAACAGCGCCGCGTGCGAGCTGCAGGTGAGGGGACTGGAAACCAGCAAAGGACACATTCAAAAAAGTTGTTTCCGTGCTTTTACGCGTGCTTTAAAATTCAACTCATAATTGGAAGATTCTACTCACGATACATGTAGCTGAACGTCAGTTGATGCTAACAACAACAACAGCAATGCTAATCAAGATATTGCTTGTTATTTATTTGCGGCCTAAATGAATTTCTGTGCTGTCGACGTCTCAGAATCTCAGCTTGGAGAAGCTAACACAGCAGTGAGGCGGTTCTTTATTGAGGAGCTGAAGTAATTTGCATTTCTGTGGTAGCAAAGTTTGCAACATTCTGGGCCAATCGGGAGGAAAATCTAAACAACTTGTGATTGCTGGTCACACAAGAAAGCAGGAGACGATGGCGGTTGCTTGCGCTGTCTTCTGATTGATCTCTACTCTAATGCAAAACCAGCTGCAAATATTTGTTTTTCCGTCGTGTGTTGTATAGCTGTGTTCACAGGAGTAGTTTCAATCTTATGTAGAATGTCCTCTTATGTTGAGTGTCTAGTCGATGTTTTGTTTTTCTGTCGTATGTTGTATAGCTGTGTTCACAGGAGTAGTTTCAATCTTATGTAGAATGTCCTCTTATGTTGAGTGTCTAGTCGATGTTTTGTTTTTCCGTCGTATGTTGTATGGCTGTGTTCACAGGAGTAGTTTCAATCTTATGTAGAATGTCCTCTTATGTTGAGTGTCTAGTCGATGTTTTGTTTTTCCGTCGTATGTTGTATGGCTGTGTTCACAGGAGTAGTTTCAATCTTGTGTAGAATGTCCTCTTATGTTGAAAGTGTCTAGTCGATGTTTTGTTTTTCCGTCGTATGTTGTATGGCTGTGTTCACAGGAGTAGTTTCAATCTTATGTAGAATGTCCTCTTATGTTGAGTGTCTAGTCGATGTTTTGTTTTTTCGTCGTATGTTGTATAGCTGTGTTCACAGGAGTAGTTTCAATCTTATGTAGAATGCCCTCTTATGTTGAAAGTGTCTAGTCGATGTTTTGTTTTTCCGTCGTATGTTGTATGGCTGTGTTCATAGGAGTAGTTTCAATCTTATGTAGAATGTCCTCTTATGTTGAGTGTCTAGTCGATGTTTTGTTTTTTCGTCGTATGTTGTATAGCTGTGTTGACAGGAGTAGTTTCAATCTTATGTAGAATGCCCTCTTATGTTGAGTGTCTAGTCGATGTTTTGTTTTTCCGTCGTATGTTGTATGGCTGTTTGGCATCGCTTGGCAGGCATATTCTGGAGCAGTTATATTCTTGTGTAGAATGTCCTATTATGTTTAAAATGTTTAGTTGATGTTTGTTTTTCCGTCGTGTGTTGCGTAGTTGTGTTTGGCATCGTGTGACAGGTATGTTCTGGAGCAGTGTTGGTAGAATGTCGTCTTATGTTCTATTCCATTCCCAGATTCAGAAGGTGGTGTCACTTACCCGTGATTTGGACGAATCAAAAGCCATCGTCGAAGCCTTGAACAAACAGAAGGATTCCGACAAGGTCTGTTGTGATCTTCAGCTGTTGTTCCTCGTCCTCATTGTTCTTGTTTTGTTTTCTCTGTATTTCTTTTTCTTTTTGTTTTCATGTTATCCTTGAGTGTGGATCATGTTTTCTATTTGTACATGGCAACGTGAAAGGATTGACATCGTTGGTGACACCATGAAATCTCAAAATGCTGGTGCAACAATGTTATCTGGCTTAGCCAAGGCTTTGTACTTGTACAATTTGTGCATGACAATTTTCTGACGCTTTTTTTCCAGAGCTGCGTTAACAACTTGATGGAGTCAGTAAAGGAGCTAAAGAAAGGCCTGAGTGATAGAGACGTAAGTACAGCAATAAGTGCCGCAACTGCAAGTGATATTAGTATGTGGTGTGTCAAAAAGCTTGGGATTTGTTGGTGTTCTGTGGGGGTGAACTTGTAAACTGAACGTCTCCCCGTGTTCTTTGCAGAGTGAACTTTCATCGTTGAAAAACGACCTCGAGGAAAGTAGAAGTCAACAAATTGAGCTGAGGAGCACCATAGAGGAAAAGGTGAGGATACAAGACTTACAAGAGGTGGATAGATCCGGGGAGGGGTGGGTTAGGGTGTCGATTATAGGTCGTGGAAAAGAAGGGTGTAATGCCAGAAGATAGAGATGAATGGATTGAGAACGTAACAACAAGGCGAAGAACGAAAACAGGAGAGAAATGTAGAAGCGGAGTGGAGTGGGAGAGTAACAGAGGGCACAAGGATAGGAAGAACGGCAAGGAGAGAGAAGGGCATGAAAAAAAAAAAAGAGAGAGAGAGAATAGCGGGGAAAAGGGAGCAAGGCGGGAAGGAAAGAAACGAGAGAGTAGCAAAGGACGCCAGATAAATTGGTTAATATATAACTAAAAGTAGAATATAGAAGAAAGAGCACTTGGTCTAGCATATCCCCGCTAAGAAAATACATGCCGGGAGGACACAGGAACAACAACACTGACGTCTTTTCCATTAATTTCCTCAGAACCGGACGATCAACAAGCTGAAAGACCGACTCGACCACGAGATTGATAGAATTACACGTGAACGGTCAGTGAGTGAACTGGAAAAGACGTCACTAAAGGACGAGCTGCGTCGAACCACGGAACAGTGTCGAGAACTGACGCAAGCGCTAGAACAACAGCAGCAACAGTTAACAACACTGCAGGTAAGAGAGAAGCAGTCGAGTCCGTTAATAACAAATCCACCAAATACCTCTTTTGAGCGATTTGTTGTGCCACGGTTGGAACTATAATTGATTTCTTTTGGCTCAGAACGGATGACCAATCCGTGGGCAAAGAGGCAGTCGCCTGCTTGACATGTGAGAACATGATTTTTAAGTGATATATAATGTGTTCCTTTTCGATCGAGTTCCTCCGCTTTTTTATAACGGTTCACTAAATTTTATGTCGATCAAGCTCCGATGCTTTTCCCCGTTCAACATACATTATTCGATAAGTATTTCGCATCGCCAGTACAAATCTGTCCAGGAGCGTCATAACGCCAGATGGTGGTCGCTCCTTTTGGATGAAAAGATACAGCAAGAAATGGGGAAAATAGAATTTCAAGCACGGTTCACACGTTTGGTGTTGCGACGTGAGATACTGGTGCACATCAAAATACAGCAACTGTCTCCAGTGGACGAAACTGCCGAAGCAGCCATATCAGATCGCACCTGTGAAAACCGGGCAAAGTGGCCAAACCAGACCTCTGACACAAAGATCCTACAGCAGTATTTTTATTTTTTTTTATTTTTATTTTATTTTTATTTTTATTTATTTATTTTTATTTTTATTTATTTTTATTTTTATTTATTATTTATTTTTATTTATTTTATTTTTTATTTTTTTCACTATAGACTTTCCTCCAGCCTATGCAATATAAGCCTCTGGCTTTGGCTATTAATTTCAAATATATACAAATCATAAAACAATAAAGGCAAATTATTATAAATTATAAGAGCGCTATTTAGCGCTGCAGTGCTACCAGACCAGACCCCTGACACTAAGAGCGCTATTTAGCGCTGCAGTGCTACCATGCCAGCAGCACGGAAATCTTCGTGGACAGTTGTCTTTTTTTAACTTAAAGTCGACCGTACGATGCTGTGGCACAAGCTAGTACCAAGTTCTCCACAACCCTGAGCTCTTCATTCTCGGCTGATTTAGTTTAAGTCGGAGCATCGTTAGTCTTGAAGTATTAGTCTCCCAGAAGTATTAGACCGCTCATACCGGAACTCAAACACGAAGAGTGCTTTTCAGCGCTGCCTCGTTGCTTCAGCAACTCAGAAAACTTCGTAAAGAGCCAAGGGGTCTATGATTTTACCTGATTGAGTTGTTCACCAGTATAAGTGGGTTTGCTGTGAGAAATACGAAGAGTGCTTTTCAGCGCTTCCTTGTTGCACCAGCAACTCAGAAAACTTCGTAAAGAGCAGATGCGGGTTTTGTGTTTTAACTTATTCCCTCGAGTTTAGTGTGTAGTTGTGGATTTACTGTGAGAGAGAGACACGAATAGTGCTGTTAAGCGCTTGCCCGAGGGTACGTTCGTGTCTTAGGAACATTACGGGCTTAACTACTGACAGCTAATATGTTGGATTGTGAAGAGCGCTTTTCAGTGCTACCTTGCTCTGTTGAGAAACTGGGTCTGACAAGCGACGCTCGGCTCTTAACCTTGAACGTTTCTAAATTATACTTAAAATTCGAAAATCAAGAACACCGCTCAGTAACATCGTGAACACTAAAAAATATATTTAGGAGTTTTATCCTGTTGTTGTTGTTGTTGTTGTTGTTGTTTTTTTTTTATGGGCGACGCAAGCATAATCGAAAGCACAATTTTGACTCTTTTGCGCGTTGCTCGTGAAAACCAGTTCTTTAGGGTATATTAGTTGAGTGAAATTCGCCATTGGTTAGTTTATCAGGGCGTGAGTTTTCTGTTAACTTGTTATTCTCAAGTCACCTGTCCTGTGGACAATTCAGTGAAGCATTTACAAGTGTATTTTACAAGTCGGACAGACTTTACTAGATTAGAGTCCGTTTTGTGGTGTTTGAATAATGGTCTAACTAGTAAAATACACGTGTAAATGTTTATTGACTTGGTGGTCCCTGATGAACACTACAAGTTAAGATTTCCTGCTTGTTTATTTGGGTAAGGTTCCAGCTTGTTAGCTGTATTATGCTGCAAGTGCTATATCATGTGTGTAGTTCTGGCAAAGTTTGAACTAAGTTTCTTGCGACAGAAGACAAAATGACAGAGGTCACTGAATGAATAAGATCAAAACTAGGCTAAAGGACATTAAAGGACAGTAAATTTTCTAGTGAAACCTCGAGCCAGGAGTATTTTTCGGCCGACGCCACGCGCTATTCCCAGTTTCACCAACAGAGCACGGAATCTTCACGCTGTGAAGCCTTTCTTTTTGAAAACTTAAACTCTTCTCTGGTTGGTCCAAAGGTGGTCAGCTGACACAGTCACGTGAGACGTTTGCATTTGTATTGGACGAGGGATAAAACCACCTTCTCGACTGACGACTAACAGTCGTTCAAGTGCAAGCATGTCGCTATGGGCGCCATCATTGGTGCCAGAAGCATTCCGCTGGCTCGCCCAAGTCTTGCAGGTCAAGAGCTTGAAAGGCCGCTGACTGGCCCTGTCAGAGACAGTGTTAGGGATACAATACTCAGCCCAGTTTCATATTTATACACGGACCTTGATCTGACAGAAAAGCAATTATCACGTTACGGGAACGGTATTCGTATTAGCTCGGTCTACGCGCCCTTATTCCTCCGCCCTTTACCTTCCGATCCAGTTGCAAAACTTTCTAGAGTCTCTCAGTGCATTCACCTCTACGAGTATAGCTCCAAGGTCAGTTACCCACCGCCTGCTGTCAGGCTGAATCTGATACCAAAGGATCTACAGTCGTCTGCCTTTTTCAATGCAATGCTAACAGCTGTAGGTAGAGTTGGTCGGTCTCGGCAGCTAAAAACTGATGCGTACATGCTAGCAAAGCAACACGTATGTACGCAAGGTGTATTGATATGCTGAAGGCCCTAAAGAATGTGTCGGCCGGGGTTTCACCTCCATAACTTTGCAATAGTGAAAACTTCGTGGGTCAACGCGCCTTCGCTAAATATAGAATCTTTCAACCCTCTCTGCTCAGACGAAGAGCTAACGGCAGCCAACATTCTTTGCAGCGTTCAGCATATCCACATGAATACGTCGATACGTTTTACCACCGCGCAGGCCAAAATTAGTTCTCAGAAGGACGAGTGTTCGACTGTATCCGTGCGAACGTTTCAGTTGTAATTATTGCTGTCAGCTGTAGCCAAGTCTTGCTGTCACTCCTTCAGGGCAAACGTCAGGTTTCTTAAGTTGGTTTACACGCACGACGTAAGCATAAGCGCGCCAGTGCAACAAAAATTACGGAAGAACATCCACCGACACACAAAATAAGAATAATTCCTTTCTTCTTGTGCTTGTGATGCAACCATAAACACAGCTATGATCAGGATATAGGAATTCGGCCATCCTTGATGTGACCTCTCCTGCTCCTGCTCCTGTACTTACGTTGTGCGTGCAAAGCAACCTTACTTTGTGCATCCAATTCAAAAAGTTCGACACGAAAAACTCATTCATCCTTGAAAGTTTTCTCAAGTTTCCTCTATGCCTTCTTTCGTGCTTTCCACGTCTTGTCGAGTTTTCTGGGTGCGTTAGGCAAGAGCACTGTACATTTATCATCCAGCGCAAGGTATTTTTATACGAGTATTTAATTTATTAATCAGAGAGACGTATTAGTACTTGTGTATTTAATTAGTGTTCGTGAAGAAAGGCAAGATACGAGCCAATACTTGTAACATCGCTTGTTCACTTGATACCTGTACAGATAGTCCGGTCAGTGCGTGCAAAACAAAGGTTTTCGTGTCGTGAATATTAATTACATGTTTTGAGGCCCAATGGCGGTTGAGTTGCGCTGCCACGTGCGTTTCCTGCTTCACCGAAATATTGATGAAAGTACAATTTCTCCTCTCAAACTCTACCCAAAAGGTATGTAGTACAGTAAGGAGAAGATCATGATACAATGGTTTGGAGAGTAGCGGAAGGATCTTTTCATAGTTCACCACAATTGGTTGCCCACCCCTAGGGCCTCCTTTCCCCTTTTCTCCCCGCTCTTCTCTCCCCTCCCTCGCCAAGGTCCCTCGTTTTATCCCCCCCTCCCCTGAGAGGGCTTTGCATTGCTGTACCTTGGACAACGTCTAAAACACCAGAGCAAAAGTTTCTGGATTTCTAATCGACAAATACACGAGTATCAAATGAAATGTTATGCATTCCACGCGAGCCTAGTTATGATAGGATGGAGGTCTATTGCAAAGGAGTACAGGAAATAGAGATTACTTCATGGAAAGTGCGCGCGTACGGTTTTTATTCACGAGTTGTGAAGTATCATAAAACGAACGAGCGAGGCTTTGCGAGCGAGTGAGTTTTATGATACGAAACAACGAGTGAATAAAAACTGTACAAAGCACTTTCCATGATGTTTTCTGTTTATTATATACATACTGAGACATTTATGATGGGACCGGGAAACCCTTTAAAAGTAGTGAAAAATCGTCGTTCGCAGCTTGTGATTGGACGAACGATTTTTTTCACGTGTGAAAAGCGTCGTTCGCGGCCTCTCATTGGCTAGAACTCATTTGCGTACGAAATTTTACGATATGGCTTTTTCGTGAGTATGTCTCAGTATGTATATAATAACGTGCTTTAGGTTATATTTTCGTGCGCATTTTCGTCCGCTCCCTTTGCCATTGGCTGGATCAATAACTGCTGTGACGTCATCAGGAATTATCTTGGAAGTTATACATTCTACAAAACCAATACGTTTGTATTTTCTAGAATACCATAAGACTAGTAGTTCCCAAGGAGAAGTGAAGTGCTGCGTCTCATAACACAGGGAGCCCACACTGGATATTCTAACGAAAAAATGGTCCGAAACAGTCGAAAACTCGACGAGATACTATTGACTCGTGTCCAGTTCCGCGCGCTTGACGAGGGGGTGGGGGCGGTGCTTGTAAGCAAAAATTTACAAGACTCGGTTGTTTTGTTTTGCGACCACATCGGGTCAGTTGGCTCAATGGCCACCGAATGCAATAACTCAGTTTGCTTGAGTCCGTATTTTTTACATTCCTTTGCCAAGGCAAAGAGCGCGGACGCTTCGATAACACGGTCGGAGTTTCTCTCAAACCGATTTGAGCTGACGATCGCGAATTTGACATACCATATATACACAAACCTCGAAGGCCTTGATAAATCGTTCTACACAATCCTCCAAGAATCATTTTCAACAAAGACAGAAGGATTTTCAGCACTTACCGAAAGCTTCTTCGCTTAAGGTGGCTCCATAGGGTTTTCAGACACATTTTCGCGTGGGCACCAAAATCACAATGAAATAAAAACTCGACTTTCGTAATTCTTTGGAGGAAATCTGAATTTATAACAGGAAATTCTAAAAACTCGGAATAAAAGCCGTTTACGATGTGTGCACAGTTCTTCGTGTCACGAAGAAACCAAACTTGCAAGCCTTTCAATCAAACTAAGTACACGCCGGCTTTACTTGATCGCCGATCTTTATCACTTTACCTTCGAATGTATATAACTCTACTGAATTAGTTTGAAAGTATTGTTTCTGCACATCCTGTCCGGCCAATAACTAAACAAGCAACACAACGATGAAGTTCTACAATTCAGATTTTATTATACAGTAAAATGACAGTAAAATATTGGAGACGAGAACAATTGTAAATTGACGCCGAGTACACGGCGAGGACCAGTATTGTTCAGGCGACCGGAAATTTAGAACACCGCAAACGTGACGCGGACGTAAAGCGACGTGGCGCAATATTCATACTATTGAACGTCATGGCACGAACAGCATGTGCGCGTCACTCTCGAATTTTGAAGTACGGTTGTCTGTTCATTTTACTTGCTTTCGTCACATTCGCGTTATTCTTCAGAAAGAACCAGATAGATTATATCGATATTTGTTCCGTTCCGTTCGCTCATGGCGAGATGTGTCCCAAAACATACAGGGAGCTCGGAGGCGTTTGCGAAAGGAATTCTGACGGAACTCTCGACTGTCCCGACATTCGAAGGAAGGCGAACACGAGTTTGCGACAGGCACAATTCGTTCTAACTCGCATGTTACGCTCGTTCGATCTTGTGGCGAAAAAGCACGGAATCCGCTACTGGCTTCATTCGGGAACTCTGATCGGCGCTGCCAGGCACAACGCCAGCTTACCTTGGGAACACGATGGCGATATCGAGATGCCTCTTGAGGATTACATCCGCTTTTTCACTAAGCAGTTATACAAGGAACTACCAGATGATATATTTTTCCAGAATTCGAGAACAGACCCGTACCAGCGACCAGCCAGAGGGATCGGCTATTTTTGGCAGAACTCAGAGGCTATAATAGAAGACCACCACAAGGTCGGTCATTACAAAAGGCCGTACAACCCAAGACTGCGAGATAAGAGAAGCTGTTATAAATACTGTCTGGAATTCGGCTGTAAATGGCACGATGGTTTGATGGTGGACATCTTTATCCTCGATTCGGATTCTACAGCTGAGTTTCCATTGCAAGAAATGACGTACGAGGGATTTCGCTTTCCCGTGTCTAGAAACTGGCTCCAGAAACTCGAGGATGAGTTTGGACCCGGAATAATGCAGTTACCCCCGAAGAGGGAAAGAACACCAAAAGCATGGCCCGATCCCCTTCATTCCTGTGACGAATTATCACCAGCTTTTTACAAGAACAGAACTCTTGGCTCGCTTTTGAATATTCTACTGGCTTTATGTTGTTTTGCCACGCTTGTGACAGTTTTTAAATTGCTAAAACACAGAGCAAGGTTTTTCCGGGCAAGCGACCGGACAATTGCTGCCTGAATTTCTGTTTTGTCTGACTCAGAGAACTTAATCGGGTATCGGTAAACTTTGATCTGTGGAGTCAATCAAGAGGGGAAATATCGAAGCACGCAATATAATACTTCAGACATGACCGGCAATGTAAGCGATATTTTTAGAAATTATAAGTCTCCAAGGCCGCTTAGGATTGGAGACCGTGTCTTCATCTTTGTCGTTTTATTTTTATTATTGCTCGTGGAGACGAGCTCAGGATTGCACCGTGTGTCTTAACTGGGTTACGAATCAGCACACGCTGATTGGTTCACATTGTCACGTGATATGCGATGACGTAGGTGATCGCGAACAGCTTGAGATGTGGGCGATAGACCGTTTGCAAATATGTATTTTCCCGTACGAAAATTGCTAGCCCGACTGAGCGAGAAACGGGCCCGACTCTGGCCATAATCCGATTTTTACGGTGAAATTTCAGCAAGACAAAGTGAGACAGAGTTTTTGTCTCGCCACAATGGTGCCAGCGTGACATTTGTTTCGCTGCGTTATCGGCGAAAACACGGCCAGACTGAACGAGACACACAGAGACATATTTTTCTGCTTGAGTGTGTTATTTGTCAGGCTCGGTTATCGGCGAGAATGAACGAGACAGCGGGATAAATTTTGCTTTTGGGGTGGATCAAATTTAATCGGTTGAAGGCTGAACGAGACGGCAGCGAGACAAATCGGTCAATCCTAAAGCCTTGTCCTCACTAGCGCATAAGCATAAGCATAAGCATAAGAATAAGAGAGCGACAGTGGCGACATAAGCATAAGCATAAGGAACGAACATGTTTGATCCTTATGCTTATGCTTATGTCGCCACTGTCGCTCTCTTATTCTTATGCTTATGCTTATGCTTATGCGCTAGTGAGGACAAGCCTTAAACGCTGGTTTGGACTAACACTAAGCGTGTTTGAGATTAAGCATGACTTATCTGATGTCACTAGCACAGCAATATTCTTGTACTGTAATCTTCCTTTTCATTCAAAGTACTGAGTTGTGCAATGTACACAACCGCTTCTGCTTCTGAGACAAACTTGTAATATGAGTACGCATCTTCCGGTGCGGTAAGGTTTGCACGCAATGTCTGTTCACGTAAATTAACCCAATCAATCCACACGTAAACGCAGCATATTGTTTTAGAACAGTTTTACAATTTATTACGAAACGTTTAGAGGAACCATAGCGTGAGGAAACGAAGATTCGTGTTCTCTTGGATGACACTTTTCGTCGTGTGCACCCTGAGTGAGCTTCCTGATTGGCTACATCTCGGCTGTAAAAACATCATATCACTGGCGCTAAGTAGTGGTTTTATCAACGACTTCAACGAGACATCAGTTGCTTTAGCTTCGATTGAGTGAAAACGTTTGTTGCAACTGCGATGGCAACGTTCATTTTGTTTGCGTTTTCAAGCAAAAGCGAATTTGTGTGAAGTTGCTATTTTGAGTAACACGCACAGGCGTGTGGCGAGATGTTCGGTACGGCTGTGGGACTGTTGAAAAGATTGAAACCGTTCGCCATCAGCACTGCCCAAGACCTGAGCAAGTGAACAGGAACCCCAACCTTCTGTATGTACCGACCAGGATTCTTGTAAAAACCCAATGAAAAGCGATTTATCGAAAGACGTATTTCTCTCAAGACTTCTGATCGAATGGCGATCAGCCAAAAGTGAGGGAATTGAGCGAGAATTCTATCATCGATGTGATGTGGTATGTTAACCAATATTGTTTGACGACTGAGACAGTTCATTGTATTTTGAACAACTATCTTAAGAGATCAATATATATAATTAAATTGCAATTTTGAATCAACTCTGCTGTGTCGTTGGCTCCATTTGTTTACCAGCGATACATAAGTCAAATGACAGGCGATAATCTCGTAGAAAAAATGAGTCCAATGACGGGCGATATACTCGCCAGAAACAAGCCATCCATATGTCACGGTCAGTCAAGTGTCTCGCTCAATTCTTGTTCAGTTATCGCCCATTAATTATCGCTCATTGCTGAACTCCGTCTTGCTCGTGTCTCGCTCAAATTTCTGGCTTGTTTTTCGCCGAAAACAGACACCAAAGCTACGATGACTGTTTAGCCGTAAACATTTGACACTGTACATGACATATGTTGCCTCATACATACTGTTAGCTGTTTTGTACAGTTTTTTTCGCCGAAAATAGATCCTTGTGTGACGAAATATCCATCCTCGTAACTCAAGACTCAATCAAAGCGGCTTTGTGAGCATATTACATGTATCATACTGCGAGCCTGTGCCGTCAAAATGCTTCGGCTTATCGTATAGAGTGCCTGTTGAAATGTTTCTTCAATTCGATCATGCAGCTTATGTTTTGCAATGGTAACTGTATACTAGAAATGACACACCGAAATAGCCCTAAGCATTGAATTTGTTAGTCACAAATGGACTGAACACGCTGTGAAACAAAACCGCGAGAATATTGTCAACAACTCTCGTGTCACATTCCTCGCTTTCAATTTTATATTTGCCACAAAGCGCGAATACTCGAAAGCCTAATAAAAGAAACGCATTCAGTAAAAAGAAAACAGATAAGTATCGGAGCTATGGCTGGATTAATCGTGGGCTCTGATTAGAAATAAGTGTTCGAAGTCAAACTGTCAAAAATACAGTAAATGTCGCAAGTCACGCACAGGGTCACGCATTACTCTTATGAGTGTTGTATGAAAATTTATAATTTAATCAGGTTTTATTTGAGCAAAGTCTCAAAAACCAAGTTCTCTATGCTGCACAATATTTTTCTGGTGAGACTGAAACCCGGTGGGGTAAGGTATGTGCCGTGTACATTTTTGAAGTTAGGTCTGAAATAGCGTATAGAAAATCAGATATTTTGGTTTGAAATAGGTTAAGGGTTTTCAGGACCGGGCGGCACACCCACGCAAAACTATGATGAGTACCCTCCTCCCCCGAGGACTGAAAGTCTCTCTAGGGAGTCTCGCTCTTGTCCTTACTTTAATTTTAGTTTATCCTGGTCTCGACCCATCTCACGCCATGAGCTCACTGGCAAAGCCAGTCTTGTCTGGGTTACGAATCAGCACACGCTGATTGGTTCACATTGTCACGTGATATGCGATGACGTAAGGTGATCGCGAACAGCTTGAGATGCGGGCGATTGAAATGTATTTTCCCGTACGAAAATTGCTAGCCCGACTGAGCGAGAAACGGGCCCGACTATGGCCATAATCCGATTTTTACGGTGAAATTTCAGCAAGACAAAGTGAGACAGTTTTTGTCTCGCCACAATGTGCCAGCGTGACATTTGTCTCGCTGCGTTATCGGCAAAAACACGGCCAGACTGAACTGAACGAGACACACAGACATATTTTTCTGCTTGAGCCACAGGCGGCCCAGACTCCGGGGATCTGTCTGTCTGTCACACAGTGATGTTGCGTAACAGAAAATTATAAGGAAATGTATGGGGAAAAGCAACGATCTGGATAAGTCGTAAGATTCTGAATGAATTAAAATAAAAGCAGATGTACCTGTTATTTGTAGCCTCTTGAGTCCCTTGTGTCGATTTTAAGCCGCTACGGCCACTATTAGTGGCCATTATTTCTGTGTTGTTTCTCCCCCACAAAGAAATGAGAAGGCTGGACACTCCATTTTCGAGTAGCCAACGGTTAAGAGCGAATAAATACTACCAAAAGCCCCGCGATGCCGAAACACCGCCGGAAACCAATAGCCAGATAAATTTCCTTTCCCCTGACTCGACGCTAATAAACGCAGCCCAAGCTCGAATACGCCAAAAGCCTAATTTGTGAGCAAATTTGTGGCCATTTCTCTGTCGCGGTGGGCGCACTACCAGTAGCGTGGCCAAGATCGCTAACCGTCATTGAAAGAAACACTCTGATTGGTCGAACGATAACAAAGGAGCTCTTCAAAATAGTTCGACAAATCACTATCTGATGTCACTAGCACAGCAATATTCTTGTACTGTAATCTTCCTTTTCATTCAAAGTACTGAGTTGTGCAATGTACACAACCGCTTCTGCTTCTGAGACAAACTTGCAACATGAGTATGCATCTTCCGGTGCGGTAAGGTTTGCACGCAATGTCTGTTCACGTAAATTAACCCAATCAATCCAATCAACCAAACTTGAAACCGAAACGGCTGTAACAATTTCCTATTTGTGACAGAGTGATAGGAAAACGGAAACCAAAGCTACGATGAGCTTTAGCCACAAAACTTTACACCGAGCCCTATGCTGGATAGCAAGCCAACGAGCGGACAAAAGGTTTTGAGTGGCGCGGACGTACACTACCGGGTCACGCTTTCCTCGACATTTTACGTTCAAATGAAGATTTTGCAAGTATCAAATGTAGCGAGCGCAGAGGGAGTAAAGGTCCGATCAACGGGTGATGGTAGTCGATGATAGGCCGGGTTCAAACTCTCTCACCCGTTTGAACACGGACTGTTATCTCAATTATCTTTCGCTTTGAACATGTTCAATTCCATGATACCTAATTATTACATTTTATTTTCTTGACACTTTAATTTCGCGATTTTCGAAAAATCGCGAAAATGTACATGCGCGAAAATTAAGTGAACATACATATATAAGCTTTAGTGAAATATTGATAATGCTAATAGGACTGAGTGGAGTCCGATTCGGTCTGTAATTATTTATTCAATATTTTCGTTACCTCTATCTTCAATCTCTGTGCCTGTTCGTTGCAGTTGTAATTGCTGTTTTTTAACACACCGGACTGTTTTTTTTTAGTTTGAGTTGCGTTATACGCAAACTAGTGATTTGATTATAAAAGAATATGCGATTTCATCATGAGTGTTATGCAACATGCAATTCCCCCTTAATAGAATCTTGCGTGCTTCTTCCTGTCTAAACGGCTTTTCCCCCCTTCTGTTCAGCGGCAGATGAAACGCAAGTTGACGGAGATGGATTCACTTGAGCTGCAGGTGAGAGCAGACCTCCTTTTCCCCTCCCCCACGAAAAAATATAAAAGGCGGAAGAAGGCCCGAGGAGATCTCAGCCTTTCTGGGCGAGAAAGGAGAGGGAAGAGAGGGCACTGCAAGATCTCCCCCTAACAACGTTTCTTTGAGCTAAAAAGTAACTATCAGGATCCTGGTGTTCAGAGTGTGATTAAAAAGATTTTGTCCCAAGATCTTTTGACCAGGGTTCCCAGGAGATATAAAAATTTTAACTTCAGGTTAAATTGGTCTAACTCACGATTTTTGAAAATTTTAACCGCCGATAGCACGGTTAGCGCTAACCTCGGATAACCAGTAGGGTGGCGAGGTAGTTTATATGACTAACCTCGGGTTAAATAAAAGAAAGTTGAACAAAACATTAGCCCGCCTACAGGCTCTCCGTTTCGATTTATAATGGTAATAGGACTGAGTGGAGTCCGATTCGGTCTGTAATCATACGAGTGATTACGAAATCGGACGACCGCGCTTCGCGGGAGTCTGATTTCGTAATCACGAGTATGATTACAGACCGACATCGGACGACACGAAGTCCTCTTACCAATTAATCATAAATATTACAATTTCTGAGAATGAAATGATCATATAGCTTCAGCGTCTTCTCCTGTACTATACATAAAAACAAAGCATCAAGAAGTACTTCGCCGATCTATTTTAACACGCGCGTACACACGGTTCGGCGTTTGTAAACACGCCGCTTGTTCGTAGTTATCTAGCTCTCAGTTATATCAACTTAAAATACTTGAGAGAAAGAAGAAGCTAATTTACCCAATGATTTGAGTTGAATGCGGATTTTTGAAGTAAAAGTAAAAGATGTGTAAGTTCTTTACACTCAGTAAAAATCAGTAAACCCATCACGAACTCACAAATTGAAAGACAGTTTATTTCGACTTTTCAGGTTTACATTTTTTAACATAACAGGTACTTTGAAACTCAGAATACTAGTTTATTTTTTTCACAGAAGTTTACTCCAAAGCATTCAAAGGAAATATTCAAGACTGAAAAAATCTGTATCTTAGCGGGTCGGCACAGCAATTACAAACTTACCGATTTCTTGACGGCTTAATTTTCTAGGAGCGTTTGTCCATCACAGTCCATCACAACAAAGTTAAGTTTCTTCCATGATTTTGAAATGAATTAACGACGTTCATAGACATTGGCTGAGCCGTAAGTTTCAGAGTGTCTATAGCACAGCATGCTGGCGATGTCGTGAACTAAACAAACGCGCCCGACCGGCGAAAATTTCCTGTCTTCTTTCGTTACATAGTGACTGTTCACGTTCTTTGATTGACCACAAACTGTTCCTTGCATGTTAAGTTGTCCAAGAATTAACAAAATTCGCCTTTCGAGAAGCCACAAACTCACACCGGCAATCGAGTTTTCCACTGAAAATCAGTGTAACGCTGATTGGTGCATTTAAATTTCACTCTTGCTTATGATTGGTCAAGCCAACTGTCCGATTACAGAACAAAGAAGTATCCGATTACAGAACAATAGGTGTCCAATTAATGATTAATCGGGGGGGTTTATGAACCAATCACATTCGAGGAAATTGTAATATTTATGATTACTTTTCGAATCGCGTGTTTGGGTTTTTCGGCTAGCGGGGACGGGCTGGGGCGAGTGACAAAGGAAGACGCAAGGGGAGTGGGATTAGGAGAGCCAAACGCGCCGAAAAACCGAAACGGAGAGCCTGTAGGCAGGCTAACAAAAAATAGAATGTTCAGATGTAATCAACTGAGGAAAAGCTTTAAAGAATGCTTATTTTCCCAGGCAACAGATAATTTTCAATTCTTGAAAAATTAAACTTGTCCTTGAAAAGTCCCTGAATTTTGATTTGAAAATGTTTTACGAACCCTGTTGCAGATCTTGGACTTGAAGCATTCCAATAAGGAGATGGAGCAGAAGTACGAGAGCCGCGTGGCTGAGCTGCAGCAAGCGATCGACGCACACGACATGTCACAAGTGTTCGAGTCGCACACGATTGAACTGGAGCACATGCGCAGCGCACAGACGAAGCTTACCAACATGATCACGGAACTGGAGAGCGCGCGACAGAAGAAGAACGAAGAGGTTGAACGCATGTGGAAGAAGCTACAGGCAGCCGAGGAAGTCAAGAGGAAGAAGGAACTGTTGGATACGTTCTGCAGGAAGCTGGCGTATGAGTTAGAGATGGAGAGAGAGCAAAACAAAAACAGGTACGTACGTCAGCCTACGGGCAACTTGACTTTTCGTCTATGCACACGAGCCTTCATCCAGTGCTTTAGTAGTGTCCCGTGAAGTATCACACCCGTGATTTGACTTTTCGTCTGTGAACATGAGCCTTTATCCAGTGCTTTCAAGTGTTGTCCCATGAAACTTCAATTTAAAATTGGAAACAGGTTCGCTTTCTGGCATTTTTGCAGAATATAAAAGCTACGTTATTGTTTCCATAAACAAACTTAGTCGCATCGTCATGCAATATCACTTCCCTCATGTAATTATCCATTTCAGTTAGTGTCACGTGACCTGAAATGGGACAACACACACATGCGTCTCTAAGTAACAGTGAAATATCACGGCGTTACCAGATTTCTCACTTTCAATCAGATACTTCGCACAGAAATACCCGAATGAGTGAGCAAATGTCTGGAAAATAACAATTCATTGTTATTTTGAAATGTTATTTTAGTGTGTTGTACCATTACAGGTCACGTGACACACTAACTGAAATGGTTGATTCCACGCTATTTACCCTGTCTTTGTAAGCAAATCAGATTGCGTGTTTTCTGTAGTCACTATTTGGACCAGTGAAGAACTCGGCTTTTCTATTCACCCAATATAGACAATAGTCCGTGCAGAGTTGGGGGCTAAACGTGTTTACGTATATCTAGCTCAGGGTTAGAGAAAACCACATAGGGCTAACATGCAAATGCCGGCTGTTTAGGATGGAGGATACATGTAAACTGAAGTCGGAGATTGAGACCCTGAAACGGACGTGCAGCGAAATCACTAATACCAAGGTAACAGATTTGTTTTGTTTTGTTTTGTTTTTTGTTTTGTTTTGTTTTGTTTTGCTTTGTTTTGTTTTTGTTTTTGTTTTTGTTTTTTTAATTTTATTTAAGAGCTTACTAGGAAACTACAAAACATTACAAATACGCCAATTCTTGGTTTGCGTGTGACGTTATGGCAGAGTTGGATGAACTTTAGGTGAATTAATCCCGCAGCGGGGACAGTCCCGTGCAATGGTCCATGATTTGAACCCATCAGTTTAGAAAGAAAACTTTAATAGTAATTAATATTAGATGATATGTTCTTCCTTTCGTTCCCAAGATCAGAATGTAGGTCCTCCCATTCAAGGAGAAACTGTGATGTTGATGTAGTGAGAATGGATAGTTCAATCTTTCAACCCTCCCTTGGTGTATATAAAATGTTTGATCCCTAAATACAATGTAGCTATCAATCAAAACATTTATCGAGTGCATTATGGCAAGGGTTTGATCATGTGACTCAGGAAAATATAAAGTGAATGGCCGCTTGTTACAACTTGTTTCAACTCGTGTTTTTTTTTTTCTTTTTTTTGTTTTTTTTTTTGTTTTTGTTTTTCAGAACAATATTTTGAGAGAGAAAGAGCTTATGTCTGAACAGTAAGTGACTTCTTCTATAACAGCAAAAATAATTAGCTGGAAAAATGACGTTACAGAACATATGTGAATAGGACATTACCTCTTATTTTTTAGTTGTACTATCATTCTTTGCTGAACTGAAAGTGTACGGTTGTTGTTTTAGAGTGGACAAATACAAGGCCAACATGGAGATAGCTCAAGAGGAAGCGGAGAGCATGATGGAGCATTGTGAGAGGTGAGTTATCCGTGGACAGAGATGAGGCTGCACCTGCAGCAAATAATAAGCAACTATTGGACGATGTTGAGCAAATATCGTGCTATACCAGTGGCGAGCAGATCAATTATTTGCCGATGCCGGAGGCAAAGGCTAGTAGTTGATCTGCGAGACACTAGCAAATCACGATATTTTGCTATAACCGAGTTCAATAATTGTTTTATCATTCGAGTGAGCTTGTATTTCACAAATTATTTGGCATAAAATGTGTTGGGAAGGGCGCGTTGTAGCGAAAACGAGCTGCCATGTTGACACAGTTAGGGAAAACTGCGCACGAGCAGATTATTATTATTTGTAGTTGACAAGCCGAAAACAGTAGTGCGCATTAGCAGATACTTATTTGTAGGCAGTTGCAGGTGACGTAACAGTCTCTCGGCCAATCGAAAGAGAGATAAAAAAGTATCGAATGATAAATAATTTTGTTTGTATTAATAAGCTTTTCTTGTGACAGGGTCGAAAAAGTCGAGGCTGAAATGTTCGAAGAGAAGGAGCAACTCAAGTCACAGATTGAATCAATGAAGGAACAGAAATTAAAGCTTCAGAGGGTAAGGCTTTTTCGCATAAAACAACAGCAGCTTTAACCTTATTAATCCTAACAATGATCAACTTCAATTTTCTCCTTCAGTTTCTGCCAGAAATATATCATAGGGTAAGGAGAACTTGGCTTTGAATAGCTTGCTTAGATGAAAGCTGATCAATTCATACGTACATCACTCATACATTATTTTCTTAAAAGTTCGAGAGAAACTGTATTTTGATCATGGGAGTGACAGGGTCAAAATATTTTAAGTTGTTAAAACTGCGCAGTGAAACAATAAATGCGCACTCAGGAAAACGAAGACTTTTTATAAAACCCATATCACATCCTTTGTTGTTTGCGATATCAAAAACGAAGACATGACTAGTAACCAGTTGTGGTACAAACTGCCTAGAATTTGCACGCGCTCTATTTTATCCATGTTGTCCAATTTCCCGTCGTCGTCGGCGACGGCAACACGAGGAACCAGGAAAAAAGTGTCTCCATGTTCCTATATCTTTGTAACTTTGCCTATTTCTAGGTTGCTCAATTTGTTTCGTTTTAGCCAAAATTCTATTGCTTTCATCGTCGCTTACTAAGAAAAACGATAATTTCCCGAAACGTCGTCCACGTCCTGACAATAGCCGAAAAAGGAAGTCGCACACATTTCAATTTTAGATATTCACGTGCTTCTTTTGTCTTCTGCAATTAGTTTTATTGTTTTACCGACGTTTCCGTTGTCCTCTCCCGTCCTCTATATTAAGGTCTCGATAAAGGTTTGCGCGTTCCTCAAAAAAACATTGTAGCGTTGCTTTTTCCCCGAGCGAAGCGAGGGTAATATTTACGACTCTAATGCAGCATAGTCGCCTCATTTGAAGACTCCAAGCGTGTCGCCATCTCGAAATTTAGATTTCGTGTGTGTGTGTGTGTGTGTGTGTGTGTGTGTGTGTGTGTGTGTGTGTGTGTGTGGTACGACTTTTTAGGCCAGGTGCCTAAGGCAATGACGTAATAATCATCGATTAGCGTCTCCGCCAGTGCTTTTAAAAGATTTGAACGAAGCAATAATTGTACGTAACTGGTTTCACGAAAATGAATTTGAAAACTGGAAAACTTGAAACAACGGTCTCGCGAAGCTCGTCTTCAAAAGAGAAGGGAACAGGCACGGGAAAGGTTAGTCAGTGGAAATCGAACAATCACCGTGACAAATATATTCTACCCGTATCTTGTAACTCGATCACTTCAAGAATTTATTAGAATCTGTATGCTGATCATTTTCCCTCGAAGTATTGTTTTAATACGCTTCTGTCGCCAGTTTCGGCTGCTGTATTCGCTCAGAGCAATCGGAACTTGGAGTCTTGAATGATTTAGTCAGAGGTCTTATTTTTTCTTTCAAGACTAAAACTGTAACAAATGCTGTAATCTGACATGCGGTGATTGCAGCGAGAATCGTTCACAAGCCCTTAGAAGTATGACTAGGTCTGAAGCCAGTGTATAATTTGAAGTAAAACGTTCAAGTTTCGCTTTGATTCTGGGAGAATTTGAGCGGGTTCACATACAAAACAATTCGAACTCATTAAATATGCATGCCTGAGTCTGGAGCATGCAGTCCAGAGTAAAAACAAATCGCACAGGAAGCCTATTTAATTGTACTGCCTATGAATTCAAAATTGGAAAATCAGTGTTCCTTTTTTCCCGTACTACGACGGCCGACCAACTTCAAAATTTGCGTATTAAATTTTGAGAACGTGCTTGGCAGATTATGAATTAATTTGACGTGCCGACCGTGGGAAATACGTACTTCGTCACGCAATCAACTCTTATAACACACACCATTCTTTTTCTCCTTCCTTTGCATGTAGCACTTGACTTCGAAGAAAAGATTGAGTCAACATTTCGGTAAAACAAAGGCTACTCTTGTTGGGAGTACCAAAGTAAAAGTCCTACATCAATGGCAGAGCGAGGGGGTATCCGCGATTATCGTATTTCTAGTAAGATATATACACGTGCAATAATAATCGTTGTAAAGGTCTGGGACTGAATAATGCAGATCTGCCTTCAAAGACCTTTACAACGATATATAAGACGTGTATGTACGTTAAATTGTAACGCTACAATGATTTTTTTCAAGAATGGGGCTCGCGAACCTTTATCGAGACCTTAAAGAGACCCTCTCAGCGTAGATGCTTTGCGCGCCCATGTTTATATTTACATCCGGAGCTCGACTTTCTTGAGGCGCCCACGTTATGACTGATCGACCTGACTGTCGCTGTTTGCCGTATTCAATACACTTTCTGAGTTTGTGCTTTTTTATTTTGCGATAAACTGCAGAAAAACATGAGAATCCGCCACTTTCGTATGATACGGAAATGGCCGCCGTCAGTCTCTGGGCACGCAAAGCATCTACGGTGAGAGGGTTTCTTTAAAGTCACTTTGACGAGAAGACGAGAGACGTGGATCTTCTTCCCTGATCATTCTTGTTGACTTCTTGCAGGTCGTGCATAAACTGGAGGAAGACAGGGCGCGATCGACCGGTCATCAAAACCAGCAACAGAAACTACAGTACTTAGTGGCGATAAAAAAGGAGAACAACTCACTGAAGGAGGTGTGTGTTGACAGACTCCACAGCTGTCTGGCTCCTTATTTGAGAACAAACTTATTAACAACAACGACAAATAGGTACCCAATGGGTACATGTGCCTACTGCTATGTTTCAGTTTCCACGAGTGGATATGATTGCCTCCCTTGTATCGCTTCGCAAGTTCAAAATGTAAATGACCGTAGCTAAATTATTTTTATCGTCACGGACAGGACACAAACGAAAGTGTTATGTTTTACGCTTCTTCGAAGCAGTAGACACACAAAAAGTAAAGTGCAGGACTGCTCAAATCACGAGCGGGCTACGTGAAAATTGGAAGTTTTGTTCACAAAACAACTTCTGCAAAGAGTTTTGAGCGAGAACAAGCTTTTCAGTTTATCTCTGATGAAAACCCTGCATTTTCCTGACTCTGGTTGAAAGAAAGAATTTGGTTAATCCTGGATTAGCTTAAACTGGCTTTGTACAAGCGAGCCCAGTACTTTTACACTGAACACCGGATTAATGTTATTTGGTAAACCATCAGTTTCTATACATGTCCTCAAGTTATTTAGTCCTCGGAGTGTGAAATGGAAACCTCTATAGACTTGTGAGCGAACTATTAGTTGAGAAATACAAGTTGAAATACAATATTAACTATCGGCGAGAAATGGGGAGCATACCTTGTATCACACTTTAGCGTTTACACAGTCACTGTATTTTAAATAATTCGCATCCTACCCCCCCCCCCCCCCCCCCCCCGCCCCCCCGTCCCCGTCCCACAGCTTTGTGATGAATCAAACGCCAGCATGCAACATAGTTTCCTCATTTTGCAGCAAATCAACAAACTGGTCGAACAGAAAGAAAAGTGCAAATGCAAGGAATTTAGAAAACCACTGACACCCAAAAACAACCAGAAGCAGCTGATGCGCCGAGACGGCAAGTCCAGTGCGGCTTGTTCCCAGGAAACCTCTGGCGATCTGAGAGAGTCAAAGGAGGACATGTTTGCGGCGTCCATTTGACGGAGCCTGAGGAGATGATGCGCTCTTTCTATTTTGAGTGCCATGGCTTGATTGAGAACGAAGAGTTAGAGTCGCCCGAATACATCAGCAACTGTCCTTTATGTAGTGTGTTTTCTGTTTGAGCATTACGAAATGTTTCCTGCATGCTCGTCATGAGGGACTTTATGTACACTGGGCTGAGTCCTTTCATCAACTACATTTGCGGTTTTTGTTGTTGTTATTTCCACCCTCTGAATATGTCAATAACTGATATTTACATGCGTATTTTGCAAGTTGGTCGAGTCATGAAAATATGTAAAAAGTTACGAAAGCAGCTGTAACATTGATGGTATTAGTGCAACTTCTGAATGCACTTGTTACTGGTTAATTGAACACAAGTCGGTCATTGTCAGCGCGTAGACTAGGAACAAACACAGGTTCCAAGAAAAATTCAAAATACTGAATGCTTGTACTTTTGTATTTCCGGTTCATTGTAATTTTTCTTGTGTGTGATGCGCAGTGTATTCTTCCGCCATGCGTGTAAACTATCCGTCAGTGTCATGCTATATTACAAAAATCATATTACGATAATACAGTACATTTATGCCCATTTATGTGTCTTAATCTTCCTGCTCTCGAAGAAGGAATGTTTTTCGTTCCTCTACTCTCCTCCCATTTTTTTCCTTTTAACTTTGCCTATTGGCCTGCAGAGAATAAGGGCAAGCAATACTTAGCCTCTTTGTCCCCGAGCGAAGCGAGGGTAATAATCACGACGCTAATGCAGCAAAATCGCCTTATTTGAAGACTCCAAGCGTGTCGCCATCTCGAAAATTAATGTTCGTATGTGTGTGGTACGACTTTTTAGGCCAGGTGCCTAAGGCAATGACGTAATAATTATCGATTAGCGTATCCGCCAGTGTTTTTACTGACATTCGGAGGAAAAAAGATTTGGACGAAGCAATAAGTGTACGTAACTGCGTTTACGAAAATGAATTTGAAAACTGGAAAACTTGAAACAGAACAGTCTCGCGAAGCTCGTCTTCAAAAGAGAAGGGAACAGGCACGGGAAAGGCGAAATCGTGAAACATCGAACAGCGCCAAATACGTCTAGAGAAAAGACGACAAACATGTTACAACCGACAGCATCATGAAAGGAAGCGTGCCGAAGAAACGGCTCCGCAAAGGGAACAGCGCTTGAAAGAAAATCGGGAGCTTCAGACGCCGTTTTGTGTTAAACTCAGATACTTGCTCAGAAAGGACAAGCAACAAAGGTTAGTCAGTGGAAATCGAACAATCACCGTGACAAATATATTCTACCCGTATCTTGTAACTCAATCACTTCAAGAATGTATTAAAATCTGTGTGCTGATCATTTTCCCTCGAAGTATTGTTTTAATACTCTTTCTGTCGCCAGTTTCGGCTACCGTATTCGCTCAGAGCAATCGGAACTTGGAGTCTTGAATGATTTAGTCAGATGTCTTATTTTTCTGTCAAGACTAAAACTGTAACAAAAAAAAAATGCTGTAATCTGACATGCGGTGATTGCAGCGAGAATCGTTCACAAGCCCTTAGAAGTATGACTAGGTCTGAAGCCCGTGTATAATTTGAAGCAAACCGTTCAAGTTTTGCTTTGATTCTGCGAGAAATCATGCTGTTTTGAGCGGGTTTACATACAAAACAATTCGAGCTCATTAAATATGCATGCCTGAGTCTGGTGCAGGCAGTTCCAGAGTAAAAACAAATCGCACAGGAAGCCTGTTTAATTGTACTGCCTATGAATTCAAAATTGGAAAATTAGTGCTCCTTTTTTCCCGTACTACGACGGCCGACCAACTTCAAAATTTGCGTATTAAATTTTGAAAACGTGCTTGGCAGACTGTATGAATTAATTTGACGTGCAGACCGTGGGAAATACGTACTTTGTCACGCAATCGACTCTTTTTTTTAACGCAAAAGTATAACACACCATTCTTTTTCTCCTTCCTTTGCGTGTAGCACTTGACTTCGAAGAAGAGATGAAGTCAACATTTCGGTAAAACAAAGGCTACTCTTGTTGGGAGTACCAAATTAAAAGTCCCATCAATGGCAGAGCGAGGGGGTATCTGCGATTATCGTATTTCTAGTACGATAGTGTTCTGTCTATAACTTCTGTCATTCGTTGAGCATCTCAGTCGTGTTCTCTAGAATCTCCTCTCTCTTGAGGTTTCCGTTGGGCGGCACTGCAGAGTGGTGAAAACACCGGCCTATATTATACTTATTTTAAACCCGGAATCTTTCCTTCAAAAATTGGACAAGCAGTTTGATTTGAGCGTAAAACTATGCGATTTGTTTTTTCTTCTCATTTTCTGTGTTATATTATAATATAGTGGTAATCGGGAGTAGTAATCGGGACTGGTAGTCGGGAGTTATAATCGGCAGTGGCAATCGCGAGTGGTAATTGTGAGTGATAATTGGGAGTGGTAATCATGAGTGGCAATCGGGAGTGGTAATCGAGAGTGGCAATCGGGAGTGGCAATCTTGAGTGGTAACCCGGAGTGTCAATCGGGAGTGGTAATTGGGAGTGATAATTGGGAGTGGTAATCGCGAGTGGTAATCGGGAGTTCGCAAATCGGGAGTGGCAATCAGGAGTGGCAATTAGGTCTTAAGTAGCTGACAAAAAATGGCCGATTTTGGACAAAAAGTTAAGGGTTTAGGCTTAACTTTTGGTCGAAAATTGGCCCACTTTTGACCAAAAAATGAAATCCTTCCAAACTCTCAGGAAACATTACTGGGACTATAACGAGACTTCAGGCGGTTCAATTGGCTTATCTTTTGTCATTCTTGGCGAGATATAGCTTTAAAAGTACGCATGTATTTGTCTGTAATTTTGACCAGAAAAGGCGGTTTGATAGGCGAAGTTTGAAATTTTATTACTCGCGGATCGTTTTTGATTCATTCATACATTGCATATCAGCACACTTATACAAAATTCAGGAACATTCCCTGAACTTTTAACGCAATTCAAATGATTGCTCGAGACGTGACATTGTCTTAAATAAGTGGCAAAAACTGGCCGATTTTGGACAAAAATTTATAATCTTGGCCAAAAGAATGTGGGACACTCGGAAAAATGCTATGTTTTCACCACCACTCCTTGTTGAACAACGAAAGCGGCTCCTGTTTCGAAACTTAGTCCTCCCTCCCCCCCCCCCCCCCCCCCCAACCCATACAATGTTGCTTAAAGGGATTGCACTTTGAGCACATTCATTCAACATTGTAAGGGGGGAGGGGGGCGGGAAGAGGGAAAGTGTCATAATTTTTAGATAAAAGGCTAAGTCTCCCACGACTGTTGGTCAGGATTGTAAGTATTTTGTCAAAATCCGGTCATTTTTCGACCATCTCAGAATCGCATGAAACTTTCAGGAAATCTTCCTGGGACTATGCCGACGGTTTTTGCACAGCTTTTGTAAACCTTAAGCCCGCGCGTTGTGAGAAATTAGAGCTAATCATCGACTAATTAAAAAATCACACCTTTAAAAGTTTTAAGAGGTTTTACTGCTATATCTCGACAATGGATGAAGATACATGAAGCAGATGTATTGCATAAAGTCTTCTAAGGCCCGGTTCAGACGCCGCTCCTGACATGCGCCGAACCTAATAGTAATAGATTCGACCCTGCTTCGACATAGGAGCAACTGTTGATTCAAACGGCGAACTTTTCCTGCCGCACCAAATACACAATAGTGCTTATGTTTAAGGATACAGGTTTTTAATTCGAAATAATTTAAAATAATTCATGATATAGGTACGGCACATGTGAAGAGCGGCGTCTGAATCAACGTCGCTCCCAGGTAGGATTATGCGACAGCGTCAGTCGAACCTAATACCGCTGCCGTACCAAATTCAAATATGCGAACCTAATTGATTCAGACACCGCTCTTCTGCCGTACTTAATTCAAGCATTAGGTTCGGCGCATGTCAGGAGCGGCGTCTGAACCGGGCCTTATAGTCCCAGGAAGGTTTCCTAAAAGTTTCAAGAGTTTTCAATTTTTGGCCAAAATCGGGAAAAAACCCTGGGCTATAGCCCTAGTATTTTGTCAAAATCCAGTCATTTTTTGACCATCTCAGAATCGCATGAAACTTTCAGGAAATGTTCCTGCGATTATGGCGACGGTTTTTGCGTAGTTTTTGTAAACCTTTAGCACGCGCATCGTGAGAAATTAGAGCAAATCATCGACTAATTAAAACATAACACCTTCCAAAAGTGTTTCTTTCGGAAACCTGCATTTCAATGGATTTTAATTGATTGGCTTGAAACTTGGCAAATATGTGAATCAATATCACAGCTACAAAAAGGTGTCTCCGATTTTAATTCTTTTTTTTTGTTCGGAAGATATGTCCGCTTTTGTCTTGCGCGTAGCTAGAAATATGATCGGCCAACTTTAAAAGTCAATAACTTTGTATATGGACAAGATATCAAAATTCGGAGACACCTTTTTTTTCTTCATTGTGTCAACATTAGGCTGAAACAATAAATAATCAAATCGGGTAAAATCTGAGTGACATTAGGCTTTTTGAATGAGGCAAGGTCAAAATTCACTCGGAAGCTGATAACTTTCTTTCTTTAGCAAATTCAAAAAAAATAAAGCTTTATCCTAAATCTATGATTGTTGAGCTTTCAGAAAATATATGCTTTATTATTAGTTAAATGTAACGCTAGCGCGAAAAATGGGTTTGAACGCATGTCGTTCACGAGGGTATCCTGATACCTTAAGCGGTTTTACTGCTATATATCGCGAACGCAAGAAGATACATAAAGAAGATGTATTGCAGAAAGTCTTCTTATGGTCCCAGGAAGGTTTCCTAAAAGTTTCAAGAGTTTTCAATTTTTGGCCAAAATCGACAAAAAACCCTGGGCCTTAGTATTTTGTCAAAATCCGGTCATTTTTCAACCATCTCAGAATCGCATGAAACTTTCAGGAAATGTTCGTGGGACTATGCCGACGGGTTTTGCATAGTTTTTGTAAACTTTAAGCCCGTGCGTCGTGAGAAATTAGAGCTAATCATCGTCAACGGAAAAAGATACATACAGCAAATGTATTGCACAAAGTCTTCTTATAGTCCCAGGAAGGTTTCCTAAAAGTTTCAACAATTTTCAATTTTTGGCCAAAATCGACAAAAAGCCCCAAGAGTTTTCAATTTTTGGCCAAAATCGACAAAAAACCCTGGGCTATAGCCTTAGCATTTTGTCAAAATCCGGTCATTTTTCGACCATCTCAGAATCGCATATAAATTTCAGGAAATATTCCTGGGACTATGCCAACGGTTTTTGCATAGTTTCTGTAAACTTTAAGCCCGCGCTTCGAGAGAAATTAGAGGTAATCATGGATTAATTGAAACATCAAACCTTTCAAACTTTTAAGCGATTTTTTTGTTATATCTCGTCAACGGAAGAAGATACATAAAGCAAGTGTATTGCACAAAGTCTTGTTATAGTCTCAGGAAGGTTTCCTAAAAGTTTCAAGAGTTTTCAATTTTTGGCCAAAATCGACAAAAAACCCTGGGCTATAGCCCTAGTATTTTGTCAAAATCCGGTCATTTTTCGACCATCTCAGAATCACATGAAACTTTCAGGAAATGTTCCTGGGATTCTGGCGACGGTTTTAGCATAGTTTTTGTAAACTCTTAGCACGCGCGTCGTAAGAAATTTGAGCAAATAGTCGACTAATTAAAACATCACACCTTCCAAACTTTTAAGCGGTTTTACTGCTATATATCGCGCACGGATGAAGATACATAAAGCAAATGTATTGCACAAAGTCTTCTTATAGTCCCAGGAAGGTTTCCTAAAAGTTTCAAGAGTTTTCAATTTTTGGCCAAAATCGACAAAAAACCATGGGCTATAGCCTTATTATTTTGTCAAAATCCGGTCATTTTTCGACCATGTCAGAATCGCATGAAACTTTCAGGAAATGTTCCTGGGATTATGGCGACGGTTTTGGTATAGTTTTTGTAAACTTTAAGCCCGAGCGTCGTGAGAAATTAGAGCTAATCATCGACCAATTAAAACATCACACCTTTCAAACTTTTAGGCGGTTTTTTTGTTATATCTCATCAAGGAATGAAGATACATAAAGCAAATGTATTGCAGCAAGTCTTTTTATAGTCCCAGGAAGGTTTCCTAAAAGTTTCAAGAGTTTTCAATTTTTGGCCAAAATCGACAAAAAACCTTGGGCTATAGCCTTAGTATTTTGTCAAAATCCAGTCATTTTTCGACCATCTCAGAATCGCATAAAACTTTCAGGAAACGTTCCTGGGATTATGGCGACGGTTTTTGCACGGTTTTTGTAAACTTTAGGCCCGCGCGTCGTGAGAAATTAGAGCTAATCATCGACTAATTAAGACATCACACCTTTCAAACTTTTAAGCGATTTTTTTGTTATATCTAATCAAGGGATGAAAATACATAAAGCAACTGTATTGCACCAAGTCTTCTTATAGTCCCAGGAAGGTTTCCTAAAAGTTCCA
This sequence comes from Plumapathes pennacea, assembly GCA_964036295.1. Classification (NCBI taxonomy): domain Eukaryota; kingdom Metazoa; phylum Cnidaria; class Anthozoa; order Antipatharia; family Myriopathidae; genus Plumapathes; species Plumapathes pennacea. The sequence continues at coordinate 21,808,746 of OZ038463.1, read as the reverse complement.
AGAGTTTTCAATTTTTGGCCAAAATCGGTAAAAAAACCCTGGGCTATAGCCTTAGTATTTTGTCAAAATCCGGTCATTTTTCGACCATCTCAGAATCGCATGAAACTTTCAGGAAATGTTCCTGGGATTATGGCGACGGTTTTAGCATAGTTTTTGTAAACTTTAAGCCCGCGCGTCGTGAGAAATTAGAGCTAATCATCGACTAATTAAGACATCACACCTTTCAAACTTTTAAGCGGTTTTTTTGTTATATCTCATCAAGGGATGAAAATACATAAAGCAACTGTATTGCACCAAGTCTTCTTATAGTCCCAGGAAGGTTTCCTAACGTTTCAAGAGTTTTCAATTTTTGGCCAAAATCGGCAAAAAACCCTGGGCTATAGCCTTAGTATTTTGTCAAAATCCGGTCATTTTTCGACCATCTCAGAATCGCATGAAACTCTCAGGAAATGTTCGTGGGACTATGCCGACGGTTTTAGCATAGTTTTTGTAAACTTTAAGCCCCGCGCGTCGTGAGAAATTAGAGCTAATCATTGACTAATTAAAACATTACACCTTTCAAACTTTTAAGCGGTTTTACTGGTATATATCGTAAACGGAAGAAGATACATAAAGCAAATGTATTGCACCAAGTCTTCTTATAGTCCCAGGAAGGTTTCCTTAAAGTTTCACGAATTTTCAATTTTTGGCCAAAATCGGCAAAAAACCCTGGGCTATAGCCTTAGTATTTTGTCAAAATCCGGTCATTTTTCGACCATCTCAGAATCGCATGAAACTTTCAGGAAATGTTCGTGGGACTATGCCGATGGTTTTAGCATAGTTTTTGTAAACTTTAAGCCCGCGCGTCGTGAGAAATTAGAGCTAATCATCGACTAATTAAGACATCACACCTTCCAAACTTTTAAGCGGTTTTACTGGTATATATATTGTAAACGGAAGAAGATACATAAAGCAAATATATGGCACAAAGTCTTCTTATAGTCCCAGGAAGGTTTCCTTAAAGTTTCACGAATTTTCAATTTTTGGCCAAAATCGGCAAAAAACTTTGGGCTATAGCCTTAGTATTTTTGTCAAAATCCGGTCATTTTTCGACCATCTCAGAATCGCATGAAACTTTCAGGAAATGTTCCTGGGATTATGGCGACGATTTTAGCATAGTTTTTGTAAACTTTAAGCCCGCGCGTCGTGAGAAATTAGAGCTAATCATCGACTAATTAAGACATCACACCTTTCAAACTTTTAAGCGGTTTTTTTATATCTCATCAAGGGATGAAAATACATAAAGCAACTGTATTGCACCAAGTCTTCTTATAGTCCCAGGAAGGTTTCCTAAATTTTCAAGAGTTTTCAATTTTTGGCCAAAGTCGGCAAAAAACCCTGGGCTATAGCCTTAGTATTTTGTCAAAATCCGGTCATTTTTCGACCATCTCAGAATCGCATGAAACTTTCAGGTAATGTTCCTGGGATTATTGCGACGGCTTTTGCATAGTTTTTGTAAACTTTAAGCCCGAGCGTCGTGAGAAATTAGAGCTAATCATCGACTAATTAAAACATCACACCTATCAAATTTTCAAGGGGTCTTACTGCTATATATCGTGAACGGAAGAAGATACATAAAGCAAATGAATTGCACCAAGTCTTTTTAAAGTCTCAGGAAGGTTTCCTAAAAGTTTCAACAATTTTCAATTTTTGGCCAAAATCGGCAAAAAAACCATGGGCTATAGCGTTAGTAGTTTGTCAAAATCCGGTCATTTTGCGACCATCTCAGAATCGCATGAAACTTTCAGGAAATGTTCCTGGGATTATGGCGACGGTTTTTGTATAGTTTTTGTAAACTTTAAACCCGAGCGTCGTGGGAAATTTGAACAAATCATCGACTAATTAAGGCATCACACCTTTCAAACTTTTAAGCGGTTTTTTTGTTATATCTCAACAAGGGATGAAAATACATAAAGCAACTGTATTGCAGCAAGTCTTCTTATAGTCCCAGGAAGGTTTCCTAAAAGTTTCACGAATTTTCAATTTTTGGCCAAAATCGGCAAAAAACCCTGGGCTATAGCCTTAGTATTTTGTCAAAATCCGGTCATTTTTCGACCATCTCAGAATCGCATGAAACTTTCAGGAAATGTTCGTGGGACTATGCCGACGGTTTTAGCATAGTTTTTGTAAACTTTAAGCCCGCGCGTCGTGAGAAATTAGAGCTAATCATCGACTAATTAAGACATCACACCTTTCAAACTTTTAAGCGGTTTTACTGGTATATATCGTAAACGGAAGAAGATACATAAAGCAAATGTATGGCACAAAGTCTTCTTATAGTCCCAGGAAGGTTTCCTAAAAGTTTCATGAATTTTCAATTTTTGGCCAAAATCGGCATAAAACCCTGGGCTATAGCCTTAGTATTTTGTCAAAATCCGGTCATTTTTCGACCATCTCAGAATCGCATGAAACTTTCAGGAAATGTTCGTGGGACTATGCCGACGGTTTTAGCATAGTTTTTGTAAACTTTAAGCCCGCGCGTCGTGAGAAATTAGAGCTAATCATCGACTAATTAAGACGTCACACCTTTCAAACTTTTAGGCGGTTTTCTTGTTATATCTTATCAAGGGATGAAAATACATAAAGCAACTGTATTGCACCAAGTCTTCTTATAGTCCCAGGAAGGTTTCCTAAAGTTTCAAGAGTTTTCAATTTTTGGCCAAAATCGGCAAAAAACCCTGGGCTATAGCCTTAGTATTTTGTCAAAATCCGGTCATTTTTCGACCGTCTCAGAATCGCATGAAACTTTCAGGAAATGTTCGTGGGACTATGCCGACGGTTTTAGCATAGTTTTTGTAAACTTTAAGCCCGCGCGTCGTGAGAAATTAGAGCTAATCATCGACTAATTAAGACATCACACCTTTCAAACTTTTAAGCGGTTTTACTGGTATATGTCGTAAACGGAAGAAGATACATAAAGCAAATGTATGGCACAAAATCTTCTTATAGTCCCAGGAAGGTTTCCTAAAAGTTTCATGAATTTTCAATTTTTGGCCAAAATCGGCAAAAAACCCTGGGCTATAGCCTTAGTATTTTGTCAAAATCCGGTCATTTTTCGACCATCTCAGAATCGCATGAAACTTTCAGGAAATGTTCCTGGGATTATGGCGACGGTTTTTGTATAGTTTTTGTAAACTTTAAACCCGAGCGTCGTGGGAAATTTGAACAAATCATAGACTATTAAGACATCACACCTTTCTAACTTTTAAGCGGTTTTTTTGTTATATCTCATCAAGGGATGAAAATACATAAAGCAACTGTATTGCACCAAGTCTTCTTATAGTCCCAGGAAGGTTTCCTAAAAGTTTCATGAATTTTCAATTTTTGGCCAAAATCGGCAAAAAACCCTGGGCTATAGCCTTAGTATTTTGTCAAAATCCGGTCATTTTTCGACCATCTATAACCTTAGTATTCTGTCAAAATCCGGTCATTTTTCGACCATGTCAGAATCGCATGAAACTTTCAGGAAATGTTCGTGGGACTATGCCGACGGTTTTAGCATAGTTTTTGTAAACTTTAAGCCCGCGCGTCGTGAGAAATTAGAGCTAATCATCGACTAATTAAGACGTCACATCTTTCAAACTTTTAAGCGGTTTTCTTGTTATATCTTATCAAGGGATGAAAATACATAAAGCAACTGTATTGCACCAAGTCTTCTTATAGTCCCAGGAAGGTTTCCTAACGTTTCAAGAGTTTTCAATTTTTGGCCAAAATCGGCAAAAAACCCTGGGCTATAGCCTTAGTATTTTGTCAAAATCCGGTCATTTTTTGACCATCTCAGAATCGCATGAAACTTTCAGGTAATGTTCCTGGGATTATGGCGACGGTTTTAGCATAGTTTTTGTAAACTTTAAGCCCGAGCGTCGTGAGAAATTAGAGCTAATCATCGACTAATTAAGACATCACACCTTTCAAACTTTTAAGCGTTTTTTTTGTTATATCTCATCAAGGGATGAAAATACATAAAGCAACTGTATTGCACCAAGTCTTCTTATAGTCCCAGGAAGGTTTCCTAAAAGTTTCATGAATTTTCAATTTTTGGCCAAAATCGGCAAAAAACCCTGGGCTATAGCCTTAGTATTTTGTCAAAATCCGGTCATTTTTCGACCATCTCAGAATCGCATGAAACTTTCAGGAAATGTTCGTGGGACTATGCCGACGGTTTTAGCATAGTTTTTGTAAACTTTAAGCCCGCGCGTCGTGAGAAATTAGAGCTAATCATCGACTAATTAAAACATCACACCTTTCAAACTTTTAAGCGGTTTTACTGGTATATATCGCGAACGGAAGAAGATACATTAAGCAAATGTATGGCACAAAGTCTTCTTATAGTCCCAGGAAGGTTTCCTAAAAGTTTCATGAATTTTCAATTTTTGGCCAAAATCGGCAAAAAACCCTGGGCTATAGCCTTAGTATTTTGTCAAAATCCGGTCATTTTTTGACCATCTCAGAATCGCATGAAACTTTCAGGAAATGTTCCTGGGATTATGGCGACGGTTTTAGCATAGTTTTTGTAAACTTTAAGCCCGCGCGTCGTGAGAAATTAGAGCTAATCATCGACTAATTAAGACATCACACCTTTCAAACTTTTAAGCGGTTTTTTTGTTATATCTCATCAAGGGATGAAAATACATAAAGCAACTGTATTGCACCAAGTCTTCTTATAGTCCCAGGAAGGTTTCCTAAAGTTTCAAGAGTTTTCAATTTTTGGCCAAAATCGGCAAAAAACCCTGGGCTATAGCCTTAGTATTTTGTCAAAATCCGGTCATTTTTCGACCATCTCAGAATCGCATGAAACTTTCAGGAAATGTTCGTGGGACTATGCCGACGGTTTTAGCATAGTTTTTGTAAACTTTAAGCCCGCGCGTCGTGAGAAATTAGAGCTAATCATCGACTAATTAAGACATCACACCTTTCAAACTTTTAAGCGGTTTTACTGGTATATATCGTAAACGGAAGAAGATACATAAAGCAAATGTATGGCACAAAGTCTTCTTATAGTCCCAGGAAGGTTTCCTAAAAGTTTCATGAATTTTCAATTTTTGGCCAAAATCGGCAAAAAACCCTGGGCTATAGCCTTAGTATTTTGTCAAAATCCGGTCATTTTTCGACCATCTCAGAATCGCATGAAACTTTCAGGAAATGTTCGTGGGACTATGCCGACGGTTTTTTTATAGTTTTTGTAAACTTTAAACCCGCGCGTCGGATTTTTTTTTGTCATTGTTGACGAGATATAGCTTTAAAAGTACGCATGTATTTTTCTGTGATTCTGACCCGAAATGGCGGTTTGATAGGCGAAGTTTGAAGTCTTATTTCTCGTGGATCGTTTTAGATTCAATCATAAATTGCATATCAGCACACTTGTACAACATTCAGGAACATTCCCTGAAAATTTCATGCGATTCCAATGATTGGCTGAGTTGTAATCGGGAGTGGTAATCAGGAATGGCAGTCGGAAATAGTAATTGTGAGTGATAATCGGGAGTGTCAATTATCACTCCTGATTACCACTGACAATTACCCTTCCCAATTGACAATCGGGAGTGGTAACCAGGAGCGGTTGTTTTAGGTCTGGCAAATCTCGTGCCAGGTTAGCCTCACTTTGAATCCAAGTTGGCTGCACCGTGCAATGAGCGAATTTTTATTTCAATCCTTATTCTCACAGGACAGGGTTTTTAAGTTTTACAACTTATGCAGAAGTTACACAAAATTTTAAGCTGATTTACACGCTGCAGGTTTGGTTTTTAATTGTGATATGTGACTTTCTTACAATACGAATGGCGCATCGTAAGGTTAAATCAATCTATCAGCGTCGTGTCGTAACCATGTGGCAATCGTAAGGGAATACTGCAGAATATAAATCAGCTTAATAAATTACCTAAGAAGAAAATGTGTGAGTGACAGTTAGAATCGATAATGAGCTGTCATCTGAGCAATGTATCGAAAGCCAACTTCCCATTTCTGTATGATATATTTCTGGCGAAAAACTGAAGGAGAAATTTTATGTTGACTACTCTTGGGAGTGGAATGGTTAAGCCAAAAAGAAATATTATAATCTTTACAAATACTGATATAATTACAACAGAATGTATATAGCCACGATAATATTAAAAAGTGTAATACCGTAAAAATTCGAATAAGCGCCCTCTTTCCAATAAGCGCCCCCCTCCACTGCGTCTTTTTAAATAAGCCCCCCCACCCCTTCTCTTACTGTATGAATGATTAACCGGTACTCAATGAAAAGAACCACGTGAATATTATCAATCGACAGTAACTTTGTTACGGGCTTCTATTGTTGACTGAAACGACACCAGGGTACTCTGGTAAACCCTTGTTATTGTCCCAGTTCTTGTTAGATTGTTATTAAAGTTGTGTTTTCTATGGACTCAGATTGCAATGGTTTTTCAAAAATTAAATAAGCGCCCCCCTCGACCCCCGAGAATTAATTTAGTGCCCCGGGCGCTTATTCGAATTTTTACGGTACATAAATAAACGGATCTGAGAACCTATGCCGCGCTTAAACATATACACCCGATTTTTTAAAGGAGCAGTGTCATGAGATGCACATGCGCGCACGTTTGGTTGAATCTTGAAAACATTCGCCCAATGTTTTCAAGTTTGGAATCCAAGATGGCGTCCACAACGGCGGTGTATCTGCCGCTCGATAACTCGCCGCCGTTGTGGACGCCATCTTGGATTTCAAACTTGAAAACATTGGGCGAATGTTTTCAAGATTCGACCAAACGCGCACGCATGCGAATCTCATGGTACTGCTTCATTAACGTCCTGGTTCAACAGCTGAATTTGAAAACACCACATTTGTTACCTATGCTGAAAAAAAATAAGAAAGTAAAGCAGTATGTAGCTATGAAGTCAGGAGGGGGTTGTCCAGGTTGGCTCGGCCTGATGACACCCCCCCGTCTCGGTGGACGATGCTCTTGGTTCGCAGGAGGTGGCCAATTTCTTTGTTTACGATGACGTCATCAGTGGAACTGAAGGAAGCAAGTTTTGAGTAGAAAAGAAACTAAATGACGGAGAAAACAATACAATTCTTCCCAGATCATCATGACAACACCTACCACCAAACCCATCGCCAACACATACATCGACATCACAACATTACTGTCATCATCATTATCACCATCAACACCGCCACCATCACAACAACCATCATGATCATCATCATACTTGTCGTCATTATATTTTTCTCTAGTATAATTACCGCCCCTAACAATGCCACTACACACTATTGATGCATAACAACAACTAGAATAGTACCAATATGTGACAAAATACAAAATAAATAAAACCAACCACTAACATCAACTATTTATATAAGCTTCCAGTTCACCTTATGACAACTCCAAATATCCCAAGTTCACTTATCACATTCTCCAACTCTGGTTTGTCGTTCTCTGCTCGCACAATGTAGTTCTGGACAACTGGCGGCCGGATAAGATCCATCAAAATGAACTGCGAGCGTTGTTCCTTTACGCCCTGAAGTGTGCTCCTAATATCTTCCCCATATATGTTGTTTCCTGTACAACACACGGCAGAAAAAAACGTTTTATTTGAAGTAGGACTTACAAAATGGAAGTGAAATGCTGCTTCTTGGCTCTTACTATATTAACGCACTGAGGAGGAGTTGTTGCTGCTGTATTGTCCATACTTTGTTCTTTCGCATACTCCAATTTAGCTCGGTCATATTTCAGTTGCCGACCACCAAATCGGGACCTTTTGTTTTGAGACCACATCGGGTCAGTTGGCTCGAAGGCCATCGAGTACAATGACTTGGTTTGGTTGTTTTGAGTCCGCACTAGGTCTACAGGCTTTTTGAAGGCTAAAACTTCCGTACATTTCCAGGAACATTCGTTTGTTTTGATAGCAAGCGAGAGCGCTTCGATAATCAAACAATCAATCCTTTATTTATACACGAGTCGCCTAAGAGCTAATGCAGCTCGTTAGTTCAAAATACAATCGTGTATTATAAAATTCCTAATAAGACCACTATAAGACCAACAGATGCATATGTAGACATATCTACAATTGTCATGTAGTCGGGAGTTTCGCTTAAATAGATTCAAGCTGGAGGTCCCTAATTCATACGCACACAAACCTCTGATAAATCGTTCGATGTGTTTGCACAAAGACATGGACTATCACGGGGTAGTTTATAATTGAACATGTAAATTATCACGAGTACCGCAACGCGAGTCGCTGCAAACAACTTTATTTTAATCTCACGTGAATGAACAAATGCGAACCCGTCGAGGATTCAAAATTGTTTCACCGACTGATGAAACAGATACACATCAACACAAACAACCGGATACCTGATATACGTAACAGTGCTTTGTATCGAAAGAAGTGTTGTTGTTTCTTTTTTCATAGAGTTCATCAGGAAAAATGGGCGATGTTTACTTGAGTACACCAAGGAAACCGAAGTAAATGTTTAACGCACACCACATGTTGATATTTATGATGCTGCGCAGCGCATTTGCACATTACCGTGGTTAATTGGCTATCAGTTGTCACGTGACTGAATTTGGACACCCAAAAATCGAGTCACAGAGCAAGATTAGCGTTACTGCCTCCTTCGTCGGAAGCAAAAACCAATAGGAGTGTTTGATGAGGGGTTCCAAACACCGAGATTAAAGAAAAGCATGAGGATGCTACCTTTGTTATGAGATTTTACGTGATGCTGTAAGGCTTTGTAGAAAATAAACATGGACCTAGATCTAGATTAGGCAAAGGTTGGATAGAATGGAAAACTATTGTAGCTCTAAAGAGAACTAGATTGACTGCGTCGCGGCGTGGAGAAATACGCATAACTTGGATGTGTGAAAACTGGACGCTGTAAAAGAATTTGAAACTGACGTTTCGAGCGCTAGCCCTTCGTCTGAGCAAATAGGGGATTATGGGTTAGGAGAAGGTTTGTAAAGGATGAGGTGCACTGAAGGTTTGATAACCCTACTATTATGGTTATTGAGAGACACGAACATATATCGAATCACTCAGTCAACTTTTTACAGACCTCCTCCTTCCAGCTGCGGTTTCAGAACAAACTTGTCTGGGTTTTCCATTGCCATGGCCATAACTTTGTCGCCTTCTGGTCCCTGGGAATAGAAAAGAAACAACTGTAAGAAGGATATAACTGTTATTTTGCGATTGTTTGGGTTTAACCCGAAATAACAGTAGCTGGTAAATGTAAGCCAGTTACATTCCGGTTTGTCTCAAATACCTTCTACCCCGACACCGCAAAAAACTGCCCTGACTCTATACTCGGTCATTCCTCTTAGCGTAACAGGCTCAAACTAATACGCCTTTAACTCTTTAGCTCCTGGGTATTTCGTGGAAATAGACATTAATAACTTTGCTGTTTGGTTGTCCACTTCAAATATGACGATACTTTTGGGAGGTTCTGACATTGTGTTTTAAGGTTATGAAGTCTTGGGTCTTTTCTAGTTGGAACAAAAAGCAACATGGGGTATAGGGGTGCAAATTTCGTCATATTTTTTCACCAGGCGTGAAATTAAGGTGTAGCAAAAATTTCATGCAATAAGGTACTCTAAACATCGCGCATATCGTCAGCACGCAACTTTGACCTGGTAAACAGAGCCGCACTCACCTCATCCAGTGTGTAAAGGCCAGTGAACATGCTCCTCAGCCGCTGTGCAGTCTTCTCGTCTGATATGAACCTTAAATAACAAATTTACTCAAAATCCTCAAATACGATCAACAAGTTCGATTTCAGTTACTTAGTCTCTCGCAAAAGAATATCACTTGAGAGTTTTCTTGCATGAACGCTGATCGAACAATTCAACTATAGAGCCGTTTTCTGATAGTTGAGGAAAACCGAAAGAAAAGTTTTGTTATTTGTAGTCCAATCCTTTAGGGAGGGTCAAAGTATAAAAATAGCGGCCTTAATATAACTGAGAAGCATTAACGGTGCTGAAAAAAAAAAAAAAAAAAAAAATTCTACCCTTTCACGCAGGATGTAAATATAACTAGCATACGTAATTTACATAAAATCTAAACATGGTTTACAGATGGTTTGCGTAAGCTATTTTACACGCTAGTTCTTTACGCAATTGATCAACAGTATGTAATTAATAAATTTCCACTGGTTTGCCGTGGTGTGGACTCTTATTTACCACGATTTACGTCATCTCATGGTCAAAATGTTGTGGACTCACGAGGCGCTTCGCCGAGTGAGTCCGCAACTAATTTTGACCATGTGATGACGTAAATCGTGGTAAATAAGAGTCCACACCACGGCAAACCAGTGGAAATTTGTTTTTTACCACAACATTTAGAAATATACAGGAAACTTTCGTTGTATTTCGTTGCAAAACGTGACATGCTGGCGTCAGCATCGTTTTCTGGACTCTTATTTACCACGGTAAATCGACCAATCAGAGAGCGAGAAACTAGTGTGTTGTGGTAAAAATTGCAATTTACTACATAGCAAGAAGTGGGTTATTACATAGAATTTTCGATTATGATCACCAAAATCAGGCCTAATCTGTCGTTTGTCCTTTGCGTAAAGTCCAAAATCTTATGACAGTGGTAACTGATGGTGGTGTTAAAACCGATGAATACAACCGACTGTTCATCCGCATTTTGTACGTGTGCTCGGATGCTCACCTCTCTAACACTCCCTCGCCTGCTAACACTTGCTGAACTTTCTTGGTTCCCGCCAAATGTAAGGCTGCACTGGGGCACTTGATGGCTCGCGATCTCTCAATCATCAACCGGACTGACCACTCCTACAAAGCAAGTTTTAGCTTGTTTAACTTGTTTTTGTTAAAACAACATGAATTATCTAAAAAGAAATAAAATAAAAAGCCATATCTACTTAATTACACGCGTACTCATCTGTGTGTGTAAACGCTATTTTCAGTCTTTCCCAGGCCCTCTCACTAAAGAGAATCCAACATGGCTGACAAGTGTTTTGATAGAAATCAAACAACAAGCCACTAACTCTTGTACTTCTGATCAAATAAAAAAAAAATAGGCACCTGTGAGGTGCATTTGTCTACTGCATTTTTTCTTCTATTTTTTGCACGAAGAAATGGCATTTGCCACAGGCGCCTCTTGCACCACAATTTGTGACGTATTTCCGTTAGCTTGAATCAGCTGGCCCGCTGCCAAAATGTCGCGTCGCATCTGTGTTTACGCTAAAACTGTTCTACAAGAAACAATTCTTTTCTGGAAAACTAGGAATATTTAAGAATTGGGAAAACGAACACAATTAATACAGGAACAGAAGGATACCCAGACATTGAAGGCATTTCACAGATCAAACCGGATCAGCACAAAGAAGCACTTGCGTTACCTCGACTCCGAGAGCGTCACGAGGCGAAACTGAACTACTGGAGAAATGTAGGTTCCCGGAGATGAGGTGCTTGAAGATGCAGTAAGCATTGCTAGGAAATATGCCTCCATTGACGGTTTTTGTAAACATTTCACTTCACAGCCGTCACGACTAAATCAAATCAGTACCGACAAGCACAACTAGGCTCAAGTAGAGTATATATTTATTTCAACTCGTACGCGAATGACCAAATGGAAGATTCATAGATGCCTGACATTTTACTGTACTGTCTCTGCCGACGGAAACATCGACACAAAATAATGACTGGTCGATTTACGTACCGTTGCAACGTGTTGTCATACTGTACACAGTTCGTCAGGAAAATCCGGCGATGCATAGTACTGGCCAGAAACTTTCATTCGAGCGTTTTTGACATACCTATTTTCAAAAACTGCGATTTGAGGCAAACTTAAAACACCGCACACAAGAACTTCGCGACGCGACAGCATGAATCTCCGTATCCGTTCAGTCGTAGTTTTCAACAAATCACTAAAGACCTCCGTATTTCACGCTTATCAAGCTGGGGCCAATTCAATAAAGCATCTACAAGTGTATTTTACAAGTCGGACCAATTTCTCCACACATCAAAACACACTTTAATCAAATACCATGGCCAAATACTGTTGTGGTTGTGCAGTGGGGACCTGTATCTGTAGTATTGTACAGAACTTGCTGGAGTAGGGTCCGTTTAGTGGTCTTTGAATAATGGTCCAACTTGTAAAATACACGTTTAAATGTTTATTGAATTGGCCCCTGGTATTGATCATTCCAGTAACTGATTCATTTAAAAAACAAAATATTTGCATGTACATCAAATAGTTATACTGCGCATGCACAAAGTTATATCAAACAAAAGTTTTTTAACAGATCAGTAAAAAATATTTTTATTTTTGTACGGCGGTTATTCTATTATTGCACGGCGTTCTCATGTCAAGAGCCTTCGTTTGATTGGTTACAATTTTAGGTTTCATTTACAGCTCAGGAGTTAAATTCATAGTGAGCGATTCATGGTGATGAAAGGACCAAACAGCGTATAATTTCCATATAACTATGTTTCGTAGCGGACTCTATTCGTCTCAGGATGACAACTCGAAGTTTAACGTCGTTTTCTCGTAACTTCACTACACAATCCGTATTTTTGATTCGCTCTCCCATCTCTATACTAGACATTGATCTACTTATGTTGTTACTTTAGACTCAAAGCAAAACTTAAAAAACAATAGACAATTCCAGAGGATCGTACTATACCTTCTCTGATGGATAGTTATCTGGAACGTACCCAGCCCTAAAGTAAACAACAGCTACTTCTTGATCACCACTGAAACAAACAAACAAAAAAGTAAACAAACAAACAATTTTATTTCCTGTTTGAGACCAAGACAACGTTTGAACAGAGGACCTTGATTGTTTTCCATTGCTGGTTGAACCTTTTCACTGCCCCGCTCAAAACACAGTTTCTCCTAACCTTTTAAGAAGGAACTGTATAAGTGATGTAGTAAGAATTGACAGCTTAATCAGCTTTCATCTAAGCAAGAAGCGAAGTTCTTCTATAGAAAACAAAACAGGAATCTTAGAAATTAAAGTCGCTTCTTGGTACATAAACAATGAACTACTTTTGGCGAGGAAATATGCACGGATAATTGTCCGAGGATATTATCTGTTCCGAGAAGCAAACAGTTGTCCGAGAGGGAAGCTCGAGGGCAACTGTGAGCTTCGAGGAACAGATAATGTCCAAGGACAATTATCCGTGCATATTTCGAAAGCCAAAATTAATTTATTGTCTCTGTTATCCTTCAAATATTTCCTCTCGCAGCGCAAATAATGGCGCGGGGATTGTGAAGCTTTTTGGTGCTTTCTAAAACAACTTTTGGACCAATGAATTGATGTCCTCCTCGGTAGTCATCTCGTAATGTCTTCTGTGATTAAATATATAAAACTGTGTTCGGATATTGTCAATAAAGAGCAATAGTTCGCCAAGCGGGGGTTATTCGCTGATAACGTCCGGTCAAGTAGCTTGCAGCAAGGATGAGGGTCTTCCAATACTTTCCCCGTAAAGAGGTTTATGATACTTACATGAAAAGAGATTTGTCTTCCTTTAACTCTCCAATGTCAGATAACTCCTGGAGAGATTTTCGGATAACTCTCACAGAAGGATTACTGCAAGATAATAAATATTTTAAGTGTTGTTACATTTGAAGTCATTTATTTCCCAGTCCGTAAAAAAGTTAGATACAAGAGACGCAGATAAAATGCTTTAATTGTATAAAAAAAATCGTATTACTCTTTTGGTTGTGTTATTGATTCATTTTTGGCATGCAAAGTTAACACGTCTCGACGCGGCCAGCACATAGGACGTATAATTGAAAGTGTTTAAGACCTAAGAACAAGTTCTACTAATGTAACAGAGCTGAATTTCTTCTCTAACTGCGCTTATGCAATCAGTCACTTGTCGATAGAACCACCATACACACAGACATGTTTGCCCATGTACGGTAGATAGTAACGTCGATAGTAGATAGTGCGTGCATAAGTCTACTTACTCAAAGCAGGTGATTTTTGAAGGAACACAATTCAACATTGCTCTAAGTAAAAATTAACCCAGGTTTTTTTTCTCTGTACCTTAAGGCTTTTGAGTTCTAGTTTCCCTTTATTGTCTTCGATTTCTCAAAAGGCTTAAACTGTGAATTGGTGTAACAGCTATTTCGAAATTTGTCTCCGGTAACTACTATTTTTCGTCTTCTTTTAATTTCCATAATAATTTCTTACATTTAATCACACGTATATGATAGCCGAGCTTTTACATAAAGCCTTCCGCCTAATGTAATAAAGGCATAAAAAGAAACAAATGCTGCCAAGCTAGTGTTATTCAACTTTGGACCGGGGAGTATCCACTGCAACGCAAAACTGAATACATCACCGGAAAGAAAAACAAAAAACAAACAAACAAACAAACTGTAGAAATACCAGACGAGGACGAGATAACCGAGGCCGAGGTAACCTGCATCTAACACTAGCAACTCCCTCATTGTCTCAAACATCACAACATAGAAATGTCGGAGGGACATTCTGGTTTGCCCGAGCAGCTTGACATGCGAAGTACAGGGCTGGTCGTTTTAGAGAGCACAGTGATGATACTAATCGACGTCGTGGCATTGCTGGGTAATTTCATGGTGTGCTTGGCTGTCTATCGCAACAGTAGGCTACAGACCATTTCTAACATGTACGTAGTAACGCTCGCCGTCTCGGACGCGCTTATGGCCGTTCTGGCGATGCCATTTTCGTGCGTTTTTGTCATCACAGGCCGCTGGACCTTCGGTAAGCACGTCTGTCAGTTCCAGGGATTAGTGGCGTTTTTCTTCGCGTTTCTGTCGCTGTTGACCATGACAGCCACGGCCGTAAACCGCTTCCTTCACACAGTTAAACCTACACTCTATCGCTCGCACGTCACCATCAAGGGAACTTTTATTTCCTTGGCCGCCATCACGTTTGTGGCAGCCATGGGAGCCGGTCTTTCCTCGATGGCCGGATGGGCAAAGTTTCTGGAACACCACGGGAAAGTCATGTGCTTCCCTGAGTTCAACTCGAACACTGTGGAGAAGCTTTACATTGGTTTTCTGGACATTTTCTACATACTCCTTCCCATGGGGGTGATATATGTGTGTTATTTTCGCATCTTCAGGTTTGTCAGGGCGCATAAAAAAGGTACGTTCAAATCTTTACAGGGCAACGCCACTTCGACGAGAAACACGAGATTTAACGTGGAGGAGGTGAAGGTAACCAAAGTGCTGTTTGTCATCGTGCTCGGGTTCACAATTTGTTGGACGCCCATAGCTCTCCTGGACTTTACAGACGTAGCTTCTTCACACTCATGGCACATCCCTCGGCAAATATTCCTACTGTACATGTATCTAGGCTACGGGAGTTCCTGCATAAATCCAGTCATCTATGGAGCCATGAACAGGGCGTTCCGAGTCGAGTTTCTAAAACATGTCGGACTATATCGAAGAAACAACCCAATAACTCCGTCTAATGAAGAGATCGTCACATTAAGGATAAAAGTTGCCGAGATGAACAAGGCACGAAAACCATCTACATCCACCGAAGGACTTTAACTAACGGAAGGAGAACGGCACAAGGCGATTGCATGCTTCAAAATCTAAGTTTAAACGTCGCTTTTCAAATGCATGTGTGTATATATAAAATACTTGCTCCAGTATATCCAGTATTTCATTTTTCTTTGGGTATCAATTTATATCTGCTATGCAAAGTTAACACGTCTCGTCTCGTCCTGGCCAGCGCATGGGCCATGTAATTAGGAATGTGTACAAAATCTGACAAAAAGTATCACAAATGTAACCAGCTGAATTTCTTCTCTAACTCCGTTTACGCAATCAGTTATTTATAGAGCCACACATTCACACAGATGGATACAGACACGTTTGTCCACGACTGCCAGCAGTACATGAACGTAAGCCTGTGAGTGTACTATAAAGCAGGTGAAATTTGAAGGCACACGATTCAAGATTGCACCAAGTACAAATAAACAATGTAGCAGACTACTCAAATGAGTACCGTGCACTCAAAGCATTATAACATGCAGGCGTTTAGTGCAAACCCTTAAAATATATATTTTCTGAAAGCTAATAAACCTTAAATATGAAAATATATTCATTTTTGGGTAAAATGTTTCCGTCTTGGAAGTAGAGCGACAAATTGCAAATCACAGATACCTCTACAAAAAAAAAAAAAAAAAAAAAAAAAAAAAACCGCTCCTTTCCCCGCGGATAAACTCAGAAGAAAAAAACGTTCACCAGGGATCAATCTCAAAAAACGTTTCTCCAATTTTTGATGTTATTCCGTTGTTTTGTTACACAATCCTAAACTCTGGATAGTAAAAACAAAAACAAAAACAAAAACAAAAACAAAAACAAAAACAAAAACAAAACAAAACAAAGCAAAACAAAACAAAACAACAAAACAAAACAAAAACACCCATTCAATTTACAAAACTGTTAATTAATTTTGTTAGAAGCAAAATTTAAAAGAACTGAGAAACCCTTGTGAAGATTATTTATCTGGCATGAGGTATGCGAAATTTGAGTAAAATCTAATAAAACGCTAAGGGCAAGGAAATCTTTATGTGCACCCTTCCAGCCGTATTTTTGCTTTCGAGAACGTGTTTTCCGGTGCTTTCACGCACCCCAGCGACTTTCGGTCACAAGGGTATTGGTTTAACTAGCGGCAGATGGTACCACTACAAGGCCCAATTAATCAAACAGTGGAACCTGGCGGGAAGTCAGATGTGATCTGCTGCTTTTATAAACCACCATGTTTTGAACGTTGCTGATTGTTCAGGCAATTTGTAGTTTTTCTTGCTTACGAAGACGATGTGGCGACATTTATTACGGCTGCGAAATCGGAGGCTCCGGATAGCGGCATTCAAACTCAGTACATCGAGAAATTGAGCCCGAGAAGAGACCCAAGGCGAAAATGGTTCGTTTCAGATACTTAGCTGTCAAGGCAAGACATCGCAAGCAAGAAATTAGTCTATCTTTAGTAGGAAAACGGAAACTGTCGATCGACCACCGATATTTGTCCAAGGGCGACAGTCTGCACCCTTGTCTTCTTGCCGGGCCGTGTATAGTTGCACCTGCTGCTGCCGTGGAGACTTCTTCTGATATTAACGCACTTTGGTTATAAAACGACTCTCGATCGCTTTCTGCCTCTTTGCTGAAGTGTTGGCAAATCTTTCTTTTTTCCAAACCCTTTTTATCGCCTTGGAAAAGGGGCAAGGTATCTTTCCTCCAGAAGGAAGGTAGTTACTGTGCTTTACGAAAGATAAAGGGCCAATTTTTTAAACAAAGTCTAACTTAGACCTGGTTTATCGCTAAATTTAAGTTTAAACGGACGCTGTAAAACAGGGTCAGTAAAACGTTAAATTGCATTTTAGAACATGGATCGGAGTCAGTTTACAAAAACAACGTTTGGCCGTTGTCCATTAAGCATGGCTGTTGTTTAAATATTGTTTAGACCAGGACTTTCTTAACCGCGGTCTAAACCTTGTTTAAAAATCGGCCCAAAGCGTTTAGTGCAAATGTACTCAATTGCTCAAAAACGATTTATTCCTTCTAACTTCTCAAGAAAATAATATTATTTTTTTACAGTATATGAAAATCCCCAAAAGAGTAGAACTCGCTTATAGGAGACATTTCTGGTTCGTCTTATATTTTCTCTCCACTCGGCTTTTAAGTCATGATCACCATCATCTGATTGTTGTCTTTAATTTCTCAAAGGTTTCAAGTGAAGTAGCTTAATTGCCAGCTAATCCAAAACTTTATCCGGTAACTACTGTAGTTTGTATTTTAATTTCCTTGATAATTTCCTGCGTTTAATTGCATGCACGTTCACATCAATCATGCTGACCAATGCAATGCAAGTTTTGTAGAAGGCAAGTTTAACCAAAACACAAGTAAACACCACGACAAGGCGAATTATAGGAGGAGAAGTAAATTAAACATGAAGCTCACCTCTCCACGATGACATGCTCGATTATTTTCTGATCAAATATGTTGGTGTCACCATCACTCACAATCACCAGGATGACAGCACTGTGAAGAATAAAGCATATGCATCAAGTACAAGTTGTAGCAAAACTTCTGAGAGGGAAAGTTATTCGGCTTTAGTATTGACAAACTGTTGGTGACACAAACGAAAATCTGGACTCAAGACAAATATACAGTATATACATGTATGTATCAGATTTCCCAACCAATAAGAAGCAATGGGTTTCTACACTAATTTACTGACTCTATAGAAAGTATTACTTAAAGTGACCCTCTCACCGTAGATGCTTAATGATTATATTAGCACGACCTGTATGAAAGTAAAATCTGTAGCCAGTGTGTAGGATTTCTAATGACTTCCTTAGCATTGTCTTAGCATAACAATGGTAATTAGTACTCAAGAGAACTAGATTTTGACTGTGTCAGTGTAGAGAATACTGTATATAAATAATCTACTGAGGTTCAGTGTGTAAGAGTCAGATGCTGTAAAGAAATTTGAAGCTGACATTTCAAGTGCAAGTATTTGCATAAGTAATTAGTTCAGTTAAAAAGAAAAGAACTTCTGTGGGCCAAATGCATTGTGCATTTGTAGGTGGTTAGGGTAATCAGCTGGTAGAGTTAATCATTGTTGTGTACCTTTTAGATTCATACAGTTCCCATGCTTTTATTAAACCATCTGCTATTCCTTGAGATGATGGGCTTTCTGGAAGCTAAGAGGGACAAAAATTGGTAGAAAATGTACTTACATATTTTCTGAGGAAATTGAAGAATATATTAAAACTTAAAATAAATGAAAGTGTCCTGTACCATTTCACTCCCTGTCAAGTCACTCTTGCCCTCAAGTTTTAGCATGTGCCTGCAGGGACAAAAATATATTTTCACCTAACATCGCATTTACTTCCTTCATGTTACACATCTACTGAATTGTCCTGGAATTGTCTGGATTCATATACTAACTCATGTCTATTTTTTTTTCTTAGACTTGTTTTTCTTTAAGCTTCTTTATAATATCTATATTTACTAATTTGTGGTCCTGATTGACAAATATATGTAAATATAATACTGTACCTAGGATATTTATGCATTTATGATATTTATGCTTTCAGGATATTCTTCTGTTAGCCCACAGCAATATACCCATATGACTTTTCAGTTTTGAAGCAAGCAGTTGCAAGCAAAGCCCAGAAAAAATGTACTAAACTATACTGTCTCATATGTTGCACAATTTATCTGCTAAATCTAAACAAAAATCACTGATTAATATACCTGTACAAGGCAGCCATTTTGCTAGACAAGCAGCCAAATGATGATGCAATAGTGTTTATTTCAATTTGCTTGATGCCAAGTTCTTCATTCTCACTGTTGTCAAGCATGTAGTCTGCACGCAGGATCCCAAGGGAAATAGGCTAACAATTCAAGAGACAAGACAGGATCACAACAGCACATCATCATGCCAACTCTCTCCCTAGTCACACAATTACTGAACACTACATTATCTAGAGAATAATAACCTCTCACAATTTTAATATTATCATGCACATTGTTCACTGGTTTGAGTTTTCACAATCTTGGAAAAGTCCTTTGTAAATGGGTCAGTACAAAACCTGGGCCCCTAATTGTGACAGTCCAGTCACATGATCAAACTGAAGGCTCAGCTCCTATCAGCCTCAAACATATTCTGTTGATGTTGTATTTCATTGAGACTAGTTCTGCAGGTCTTTCTGTGGCACAATAATATAGTAATAAAGACCCCAAGCTAAGGTAACTTTATTTCATTTGTGAAATTAAGTTCAACTAAACTTTTCATTTAATTTTTTCATTTAATTTAATAAATTATCATTCTGAAACAGGAGATCCCAGAAACCTACATTGTAGATTGGAGAGTCTCCATACATGAATGATCAGTGCTCGACATTAACGGTTGCCCTCTATGCCCAGAGCAAACAAAAATTTTGGTCAGGCAGGTAATTTCAGGGTCAGGCAACCAGAAATTATGAAACTTTCTATTGCTTGAAGTCAATCTACAGTCCAAAGGGCAACCAACCTAAAACCTTTATGTCGATCCGTGATGATAGCAATAATATTAACCTTACTAATTTATGGTAACAAATAAAATGCAAAAACAACAACAACAACAACAACAAATAACAACAACAAACAACAACAACAAAAACAGATAAAAGAACAAATCTTAACTAACTATTCACATATAATATGCTTTAAGGAAGTGAGAGTAGTTTGAATGATTTCTTTTGGAAATGTGACAATTTGTATCAAACTACAGTGTAATTCATCTCAAATTTCTCACCTGAGCCAGTCCCTCCTTTCTGGTCTTCTGGTAAATCTCAAACACTTTAGCTGTAAAACTGTCCACAGCAATGGTGCTGTACAGTTGTAATAAAGAAAGAATTGCATTCACATATAACCAAAGGCTTGAGGGTTTTACTAATTAACCAACTAATGAAGATTTTGACTACAAGAATATACACCCAGCAGAAGATAGCAATTTTGGTAGCTAGACTAGCATGGCATAACTTATTACAATCACTCTATGATGTGTGTCAAGATCTGAAGATTCCACTGTGGATTTGTGGTGTGTCTGAGTTGCCAGTCTCCCTTGTGACTACAATAGTCTACAAACAGGCTCTGTCTCAGTATATATTATAAGATGTTTGGGAGCTGGAGGGGGAAAGTAGCCTGCATGCACTCTGGGGCCAGTCCTTGCATTAAAGAGACGCTCTCACCATAGATGGTTTGTGCACCCATGTTTATATTAACATAAATAGCTCAACTTTCCTGAGGCGCCCACGTTATTACTGATCGATCTTACTGTTGCTGCTTGCAGTATTCAATACACTATCTGAGTTTGTGCTGATTTATTTCATGATAAAATGTAGAAAAACAAGAGAATCTGCCATTTTTGTATGATATTAAAAAGGCCACCATCAGTCACTGGATGCACAAAGCATCTAACATGACAGGGTCTTTTTAAAGTGTTCCACCCACAAGACAGTACATAAAGAGATAGTGAAAAAGAGGAGAAAGATACTGTTGAAATTACTTTAATTTGCAACTCTGTCAAAGACAGCTGATTCAGCTTCATGAGGTCAGGGCACCCAACAACCGCTATAATAAGTAACAATCTTGTGCAGTTCTTTCAAGCAGGTTGTGCTGGGGAGATAAATGAAACTCTACTACAGGGAGGGCAGAGTGCACTAAAAGGGGTTGAAATAGTGACTGATCTTCTGTATGTTCCTGTATAGTAACTTGTTTTGTTTTCGAACAGAAAGACCGCATTCAACAACCCAAGGCTTCAAAAGGCACCCCTGGGTGGAGCCTCTCTGCATCATTGGGAGTCTTGCAACATAAATGACCCCAGGGGGGAGAGGAGGGAATAACACTTTTTTTGGACACGATCCGGCCATCATTTTTAAGTTTACCTCGTTTTACGAAATGTTCAAATGGATTTATGTGTCCGGATATTCTATAGCTGCTCGATCGTGATGTAACACATGAAAACGCCATTCTTACCTTTCCAAGGATTGCTCCAAAAACTCGTGGTCCCGGCTAACTTTGTGAACTAACAAGTTAAAGTCTCCTTGTGCGGTCTTGGCTCGTTCAAAGAGACTCTTTGGGAATCGTGTAGGGAGCAGCAGGAAAGGAGCGTGTTGAGTCGAAGCATCCAGTCCCTTAACTTTCAGTCTCATCACAATTCCATTGCACAGGCAAAACGTCCGAGCTTCATCGGCCAAGAACAGAGCCCGTTCTTTCGATAAGTTACCGTCCATAATGTGTCTCGATATGAACTAAAATGGCAGTATATCACCTTAAGTACCACTGCCTTTTTAAAAACCGATCAGGGAGTGGTCGAAGTTTCCAAATCACCCGTGGTTAGGTCATAGCTAGTATACCGAGAAAATTACCTGCACCAAAACATCCAAAAAACATCTGATGCAGCTCGGTCCCAGACTCCCATGAGACTCCAACGTGGAAGCCTAGGAAAGGGGATGACGGTTGACTCAAGGGTGTTTTGGTTTTTTTTGCTTTTCTGTTTTTCTGTTTTTCCCTTTTTTTTTTTTTTTTTTTTTTTTTTCAGAGGATGACGTGATATTTGGGGTGCAGTCAAGTAGCCGTATCGCGCCTTGCTTGTTGGCAAACCGCCCAAAAAGATAACTTAGCAGACAAAATGAACAGGTGCAGAAAGTACTGCACGCCCGAATGTGACAATGGCAATGTTTGCCGTGAGCAACGTGGAGAAGACGATGCCCAAGACGTGGGAAGATGACAGATTTGTGTAATACAAAGTGTATACCGCTGACCCAAATGCCTGATGGCACAACAATTCGACAAAGTACAAAAGACACTGGCGTGCGCGCAGGCCAGCCGTATATTGCCAGCCCTCGTGACCAAATCTAGTTTCAGAAGTAAACAGAGCTTTGTAGGATGGTTTATTTTTTGTCCCACGCGGATTTAACTCTGTCGCCGTGCTAGTTTCGCAAAAAGCCGCCGAACCCGCTCACCACACATCACAGGTGGTTCATGTATGCGCATGCATTATTGCAACCTGTCGACGTGACCAGCTAATTTGGAAAGGTAATTAAGGAGCAGTGCCAGTTTACGTAGACTTGGAAAGTTTGCGAAGAAACGCTTGGACAGCCCAAGACCCAGAGTTGGCCAAAACGGGTGGTGAAAACCAGGAAATCCCCTAGAACACCAGCCTCTGATCCACGCCAAGGAAACAGTTCTGATGAGGAATTAGACGGTATACTAAACTTTACTTCCACAGAGAGCCAGAACACAGGAATGACACCGCCTCCAGAAGCCTTGAGATGCACGCGATGTACCATTGAGAGATACCCCTAAAGCAGAGAACAGCGGCCAGCGACACTTCCCGGACATCAAGCACCACCAAAACCAGCCAAAAAAACGTGCGACGATGAATTGGACGAAAACCAACCTGTCAATGGAAGATCCACCAGAGAGGTGGAGGCCTCCCACGTTGTTGACATATCAACGTTGGGTACTACATCATCCAGCAGGGCCAGGCCTAGCCCACCACTGTAGAGAGAACACCACAATTGATGCCTGTCCAACAACTATGGCTGAACTGCGTCTACCCAGGACGCCACTCGCTACCATATGTCCCCTTTGGATGGCATCCTTACTGGATTGGTTGTTAGAACCAAACCATGAGGGAACACTACAGATTAACTGCGTTGGCACGGTGATGAAAACGCTGGTGTATCAACTAAAAGTTTATTGACTGAGGTACTGGAACGCCGTAAGAGTAACAGTAGCTAACGTTTCGAGTGTTAGCCCTTCGTCAGAGCAAATGAGAGGACTATGGGTAAAGGGGGTTTAAACATAGAAGAAACTGACCCCAGAGGAAAAGCATGATTTTTTTTGATCTGCTAACAAAGGCAACCAAACAGAACTAGGCTAGAAGGATAAGGGGCTTCGAGAAAGAGAAACGCTTGTTGATTTCTGAGGGGGCCAAAGTGTCAATCATGAGGGTACACTGTATAACTTTAATAGTTGTGCTCCATTAAAAAAGAAAGATGCTGCAACCTTCCTACCGATGGAGTAGTTTGTCAGGCAAAGGCCATCAACGTTATTGACAGTGTAAACTCGTTTGTCATGGACTTCAATGATAGTTGGTTCAGTTAGGACCTGATCACAGGTTGGTCACTTGCAACAGAGTAAAAAAAACAACAACAACAACGAATTAAACTGCGAGTCACAAAGGTGGTCGCTGTCGATCACGGAGGTTTCACTCATAATACTTTGACTGAGAAACCAATCAGTAATTTGGTAAAGTTGAGGTTCCTTGGAGGGGTGGTCACTCAAGGAGATTGCATCCCTTCATACATTAAATATGGCGAAGCACACATTAAACACTAAGCCGGTTCTTCATTTATACACACTTAGTGAATTAAAACTTTTGTGCATGTGTTCATTATTTGATTTTACATGAAGTCATTATGAAGAGTCCTGGCCGTCCGCAAGGGCTAACGGTTATTAAAAATATCAACACGTGTGTGTTTGTATGTGTGTGTGTGTGTGTGTGTGTGTGTGTGTGTGTGTGTGTGTGTGTGTGTGTGTGTGTGTGTGTCTTAGTACGAATAACGCAACAGAGACCACCAGAATTTTTCCCCTTATATTTGCTTTATTTATCACCATAATTTGCAAATATCCAGACTTTATTAAAGCACAAAATAATATAACTTAATGCAAAGCGAAATCCCTCTCACTGCGTCCTAGCCACATGGGTATCTACTGCTGGATATCTTGCGGGCCTTAGTCTGCAAGCAAAGTTTAAAACAGGTAAGATTTCTTTCAAGCAGCTTCTCGTACAGTGTTTTAGCTGCATCTTGAAATGTGTAAAAAAACAACAAACAACAAATGGTTTTGGCTCTTAACACGAAAGAATAAAACAAGATGGTCTGCTCGACTGTTAGTTTATCAGCATCGCACTTGAGAAGAAATTGATAAGAGAATTTACAAATGGTGCTATTAGGTCATCAAATGGATGTTATTTCAAATAAGTATATGGTTAACACGGCCTGTTTGATGGTCCTGTTTAAAGGGAATATTTTTGCTGTGCATGCATACATAGAAACATAAACTTTTTTTTTTTCACAAATATCTTACTAAAGGTACCTCAAGCTCTTGCGCATGGACAAAGCCTGCGTATGGCTCCGTTATGGCCCTCTGCACAGTCGTTGTTTTCAGGGATTTTTGTAGTTCCATAGCAGTGGCCAGTGGAAGGCACAAAACAAGGCTGGTCGGCATATACGAAAGCATCTTCAGTTTTACAAGGAAGGCCCAGCTGTGCAAATATATCTGTTGCAACTCCTCCAGGAAAAGCTCCTTGTTCGACACACTTCAAGTGATGTTTTTCACATCGGGAGTTACAGTTCTCTGCAGGATCAGCCATGATGTAAATGGTTTCTAGAAGAGAAAAGAGACATGTTAAACCCGAAAACAAATTACTAAAACTTTGATACCAAAATTGAAGAGCAAACTGAAAAAAGATCTACAAAATCATATAGCTACATGCACCAAGTCAACACCAACCCATCCATATTCAGGCATGCATTCAAGGATAGATATAATGCATATAGTTACCTATGCTATGCGTTCATACCTTTCAGTTCTTCTTTTAATTGATCGTTCTCCTCTTCAAGTTCGTTATTCTCCCCTTGCAATGTTTCAACGTTGCTCTGCAGATCAGCTTTATCCGCATTACAGCTGTCCAACTGCTGACACAACGCTGAGTGAAAAGGCGTTCAACATTAGGGGCGCATTCGTTAGGGATTCTTGAATTAAGACTGGCCGGAATAATGCGCATACACCTTCCTTTGGTAGCTATTTCTCAGTATTTCAAAACATTTGGAATACCATTCTGTCTATTCTGCTCGGGAGGTTTTCTTGGGCGCAGATAATATATTTTGCTCCCAATTGTCATTTCGTTTTATTTTGACAAGAACCCGCTTGCGTTTTTGTTAACTGAGACCAAACAGAGTAAACCTCGTTTGAGACTTATGAATGCCTAATTCCTGAATAAACCCAAAAGATCGCACCATAACGTTCATACGGCAAGGTGACAACAGGTTCCATACTTACTGATGGGCAGTTGTTCGATCTCGCTGATTATCAGTGGAAATTAATCTGATGTACGACTCATTAGTCCCATGAAAGGTCACACGAGCATAAAATAGTAGGCGCTCGTACAATTTTCGTCAGACCTGTTTTTAATCTTGTAATCTGGCTTCCTGCATTCTGTCTAGAAGCTTTGTACCTTTTTTCTTCCCTTTGCACTTTTTGCCGCCGCCGCCCTTTTTAGCCACGATGGCGTCGATCAACACGAAGACAACCAGTAGCAGCAGAAGAGTTTTCGTGTTCATTGTAACCTGAAGACAAGAAAAAACAAGAGAACAAGTTATCGACTATTTTGTCGACTCTAGGAATAAAGGGAATGTATTCAGCCTAAACGAGAACGTGTCCTCAAACCATGACCATTCGTCGGGCTTGCTAAATGCAACTTTCTGTGATAAAGTACGGCGGAGAAGATGTGAATATGTGCCTTAGTTGTACCTTATCTCTAGCGATCTGTTATGTGGCTTTTAACTTCCTAAATATATATTTTTCGCTACACGTCTGATCGGGAAGCCGACTTCGCCTCTTGCAGCAAACCCCTTGTATTATTTTGTGTAGAGTGTATTGTCCGAGATGGATTCACACTACCACGAAGCAAGAGCTACTAATACAACTGTAAAGCAAAGGACAACGAATAGCTTGATCTTCCACGGTTCGGAGAGATGTGCTAAAACCGCGCGTGAATAAATGGTTGTGGTTTATAGCGTCGCACGATGATTTGGCGGGAAAGCGCCCCAAACGCAGCAAAATTTGTTTCGCCAGATGTGAACATGCAGAGCCAGAGTGAATCTGAAGACCAACGCGGAGTTTTACGCAAAACGGGAATTTCGTCCAGTGTCTGTTCAACTAATCTAATCAGGACAAATTACGGGATGTTGAGCCGAATTTCTCAAAACGGTTTGCATGCTTTAAAAAACTGGATAGAGAATGTCGACTTGGCTTGATAAACCTTGTTGCTTACTTACAATTGATTTGAAGTGTTTGCTGGCGGGTCTTGATTCGAATAGTTGTGTGTCTCGGCCGTGAAGTCAAACTAGATTGATGAGTCCAGTTGGTGTGCGGTGCATAATAAAATGAACAAAACATGAAACAATAGCAACGCTGGCTGGTTTTAAAACCATGTTCTGGTATCTGCTTTGTGAAAAAAGAATAGAATGTCTTGGACACGTCACGGAGCGAGGAGTTTAACTAGAATAAAAGGCATTTTTGGAACAAAAGTTTTATCTGTTGAAAGGAAAAACAGTATTTTCTGAAAACTTGTAAGCAAATAGCTTTACATTTGGACGATTACTGAGCCGTTTGACATTCAGAAAGAAATGTCCGGATTGAAAGTATACATTGTATGGGGCTCTGCTTCTTGAACAAAGTTTATCTAAGGTGCGGATTGGTCAGAATTCCATAGGAACGTTGGCTGGTTTTAAAAGCATGTTCTGGTATCTGTTTTGTGGAAAAAGAATAGAATGTCACGGACGAGAAGTTTAACTAGAATGAAAGGCAATTTTGGAACAAAAATATTATCCGTTGAAAAGAACAACACGGTATTCTCTGAAAACATTTAAGCAAATGGTTTTACTTTTGGGCGACTACTGAGCCGTTTGACATTCAGAAAGAAATGTCCGGATTGAAAGTATACATTGTATGGGGCTCCTGGTTCTTAAACAAAAATTTATCATAAATGCGGATTGGTCAGAATTCCACAGCAACGTTGGCTGGATTTAAAAGCATGTTCTGGTATCTGTTTTGTGGAAAAAAGAATAGAATGTCTTGGAGATGCACGGACGAGGAGTTTAACTAGAATGAAAGGCAATTTTGGAACAAAAATATTATCCGTTGAAAAGAACAACACGGTATTCTCTGAAAACATTTAAGCAAATGGTTTTACTTTTGGGCGACTACTGAGCCGTTTGACATTCAGAAAGAAATGTCCGGATTGAAAGTATACATTGTATGGGGCTCCTGGTTCTTAAACAAAAATTTATCATAAATGCGGATTGGTCAGAATTCCACAGCAACGTTGGCTGGATTTAAAAGCATGTTCTGGTATCTGTTTTGTGGAAAAAAGAATAGAATGTCTTGGAAACGCACGGACGAGGAGTTTAACTAGAATGAAAGGCAATTTTGGAACAAAAATATTATCCGTTGAAAAGAACAACACGGTATTCTCTGAAAACTTTTAAGCAAATGGTTTTACTTTTGGGCGACTACTGAGCCGTTTGACATTCAGAAAGAAATGTCCGGATTGAAAGTATACATTGTATGGGGCTCCTGGTTCTTAAACAAAAATTTATCATAAATGCGGATTGGTCAGAATTCCACAGCAACGTTGGCTGGATTTAAAAGCATGTTCTGGTATCTGTTTTGTGGAAAAAAGAATAGAATGTCTTGGAGACGCACGGACGAGGAGTTTAACTAGAATGAAAGGCAATTTTGGAACAAAAATATTATCCGTTGAAAAGAACAACACGGTATTCTCTGAAAACGTTTAAGCAAATAGCTTTACTTTTGGACGATTACTGAGCCGTTTGACATTCAGAAAGAAATGTCCGGATTGAAAGTATACATTGTATGGGGCTCCTGCTTCTTAAACAAGTTTACCATAAGTGTGGATTGGTTA
The DNA here is from genome assembly GCA_964036295.1 of Plumapathes pennacea. Lineage (NCBI taxonomy): Eukaryota > Metazoa > Cnidaria > Anthozoa > Antipatharia > Myriopathidae > Plumapathes > Plumapathes pennacea. The sequence goes on along the minus strand of OZ038463.1, from coordinate 21,780,494 downwards.
GAATTCCACGAGGGCTGAAAGTTTGTCCGATAACTTTTGACATTTAAGAAGTTTACGGTTTGGGGACTGAGGGGCGGAGAGAATGTGGTTGCATTATACCGAAGGCAATCGTGACTGCCGTGCAACGTTGTACACTTTTGAATTGCAATTATATGTGTCAAGGGACAATTCGGAACAATTTGGAAATTTATTATAAAGAATAATATTTTGGCTATCCCGGAACGAACTTGAATTTGCAAACGGAAGAAGTCAAACTTGACCTTCTAACTTAAGATTACAATAGCCCTTTAGGAGCATAGTTCATAAGTGAAGTCAGCGAAGCATTTACGTGTGCAGCACAAACCACGGGAAGGCATATAACGCCAGGTTCGTTACGAACGTGTCTATCGGTCCGCTTTACCTGCAGGTTTTGAGCAAGCTGCCCAGTGTTTGCATGGCATCGTGATGCACAGGCATCTTTGGGGGCCTTTGCAGTCACCTATGCCGCGGAAATTCTTTCCACCCTTTTCCGTTCTGATCTCACCGTGTTTTTGCTATCTAGTTAAGTTGTTTACCCAAAAGGAAGTTTGTAATTGCTGTACGTGCTCCCTGGGCATATATAATTGCTAGCTTGTAGCATAGAGTTCAGTTGGAGTTCAGAGTGACTTGGAGCCCGAGAGCTCAGAGTAAAGAGCTGCTCCAGCCGTGATTCACGAATAAAGAAGTCAACAAGTCCAGAAGCGAGTCCCCCTAAAATCTGCTCCATAACATATGGACCATATTGTTCTATTTATTATATTACTTAATGCTCTTTATTTAATGTCTCTCGAACAATCGAGACTGAGCAGTTCAACAAATATATTTTACTCATAATACTTTGACTGAGAAATCAATCAGTAATTTGGTAAACAGTGTGATACCAGCTCTTAAGAGAACTAAATTAACTGCGTCGGCGTGGTGATGAAAACCCTGGTGTATCAACGGAAAGTTGATCGAGGTACTGGAACGCCGTAAGCTACTGTTACTCTTACGATGTTGCAGTACCGTTCCAGTGTGGGTTCCAGTATCCCGAAAGAAGGAAGACATAGACACTGTCATTCAGAAACTATGAGCTTATTGCATTGGCGAAACGAACGAGACGTATGAATGATATTGCTTTAACAAAAGGCACCAGGAAACAAACGAATCAGTCGACGCATACTCACGGCACTCCGAATTCTGGCCAAGTCCTGCAACTTCGGCACCCTGGAAAACTCGCTAATCCGTGACAGAATCGTGATAGGAGTGACAGCCACCTCTACTCGTAAAAACTCCTACAGGTGACAAACCTCAGCCTTAAAAACTGCATTGATATCTGCAGGTCTTATGAGACCACGTCACACCAATTGCAAACAATTGGAAGCCAGGAAGAGGTCCATGCACTGGCAAAGAAAATACACACATACCAGACCAGAGACAAGATGAAAGCAAGCAACCAGCAGGAGAAACAGACACGGGACCGAACAATCCAATGTAAGTTTTGTGGAAAAACCCAACTCCAAAACAAGTTCAAGTGCCCAGCCTGGGGCAAGACTTGTACTACTTGCGGAAAACAGAACCATTTTGCCGCCACCTGCCGCTCAGGGCCTAAGCACACAATACACACAGTAGAGGAAGATTCAGACTCAGATGAATATGAATATGTGGCATATGATGACATGCAGGAAGGAGTTAATGCTGTCGATCGTGAGGAAAGCCCCAACAAACTAATGGCCACAATGGTACTGAACGATGTGGAAGTAAAGTTTCAACTAGACAACGGAGCTACAGTGAACATCATACCCGAAGAGACATATAAACGCGTATTTGGTGAAGAAAGCACAGCAAACTTAGACACCACTAGTGTGCCTCTACTCATGTACAACAAAACCGAAGAGATTCCGATTGGAAAAAAGCGAGTCAAAGTTATCAACCCTAAGAATGGCAAAAGATATAGTGTCGAATTTATTATCACAAAGGGAAGCTGTAAACCACTACTTGGCGCCAGAGCCAGCCAGCAAATGCACCTACTATCAGTGATCAGAAAGAACATAATGACAGTGGAAACCCCAGATATCACCAGGCAGAACAGCGGACAAGTCGATGTTTTGGCAAGGACACAGATGCTTACCCAGTACCCAGAGATGTTTGAAGATGAAGGAAAGCTAGAGGACACTCTACACCTTGAGATTGATAACTTCATCACACCAGTCCAACTTCCCACTAGAAAAATAGCTTTGGCTGTGAAGGGAAGGCTGAGGGACGAGCTTCATTGGCTGGAGAACTGTGGGGTCATTACCGCAGCTGACACACCTACAAACTGGGTATCAGCTATCGTAGTTGCAACAAAGAAAAGTGGGAAGGTCCGCCTGTGTATAGATCCAAAGCCGCTAAACCAAGCGCTGAAGCGGAATCACTACCCTCTGCCTACTGTTGATGACATCCTACCCGAGCTAGCAAATGCAAAGTGCTTCTCAGTCCTAGATGCCAAGAATGGGTTTTGGCACGTTCCCCTTGACGAAGAAAGTAGCTATGCCACCACGTTTGGGACGCCCTGGGGCAAGTACAGGTGGTTGAGGATGCCCTTTGGCATCGCATCCGCTCCAGAAGAGTTCCAGCGTCGACTAGATGCAGCATTAACAGGCTTAACGGGATGTAAGGCGATTGCTGACGACATCCTAGTGTTTGCCTCAGGAGAGGCATATGTTGAGGCCACCGCAGACCACGACAACGACATAAAGAGCCTGCTGGAGCGGTGCCGAGATAAAGGAATCAAGCTCAACAAAGAGAAGATCCAGCTAAGGCTCCCTCAAGTTGCATACATGGGCCACATCCTGACAACTGAAGGACTGAGACCCGATCCCAACAAAGTTAAAGCCATCGAAGAAATGCCGACAACAACTGACAAGAAGGGCGTGCGACGACTACTTGGGATGACAAACTATCTGCAGAGTTTTGCTCCAATACTATCCGAAGTCACCACTCCATTCCGCGATCTCACAAAGAGTGACACCGAGTTCCTGTGGGACAGACACACACATAGAATGGCACTTGAAGAAACGAAGAAGATCCTCTCAAAGGCCCCGGTTCTGAAATATTTTGATCCGACGATCCTGCCAGTCCTCCAATGCGATGCTTCCATGCACGGCCTTGGTGCGTGTCTGATGCAAGATGGACACCCGGTCGCATATGCATCCAGGTCGCTGACCCCCACTGAGGTAAATTATGCACATATGGAAAAATAGCTACTGACCATCGTTTTTGGCATGGGGAAGTTTGAGACCTACCTATATGGCAGGAATGTTCTCGAAGTGGTCTCTGTCGCGTTATTCGTACTAAGACTTGCACACCCTTGGAAGTGATTTTCAAGAAAAGCCTATTGAGTGCACCCAAGAGGCTGCAGAGAATGCTGCTGAGGCTGTAGCGGTATGACATTGATGTTGTCTACAAGAAGGGAACCCAAATGATTATGGCCGACACTCTAAGCCGGGCCTTCCTCCTACACGAAGCAACACTGGAAGACCACAAAGAAGAAGCGATGACTATCTATGACCTCAGATCACCAACAGAGAAGGAAACAGAACAAGTTAACATGTGCCAGTACCTTTCAGTGAGAGAAGAAACCCTAAACAAAATCCAGGCCCAAAGTCAAGCTGACGAAGAGCTATGAGTGCCAACCAACCTGATCAAGGAAGGCTGGCCAGAGTCAAAGAACACAGTCCACCTAAATGCCAGAAAGTACTTTCCCTTCAGAGAATAGCTCACAGAGCAAGATGGATTGATCTTCAAGGGTGAACGTGTGGTAATCCCTCTCAGCAAAAGACTCGAGTTGACGAGAAACTCCACTCTAGCCACTTGGACATACAAGCATGCCTGCGACGAGCCAGGGAGACTTTCTACTGGCCAAAGATGAACACAGACATAGAGAATTTCATCAAACAGTGCAGTGTGTGTAACAGCTACCACCCTCAGCAGCAGAAAGAGCCAATGATTCCTCATCCAGTACCATCCAGGCCCTGGGAGAGTATTGTGAGCGACCTCCTCGAGTTTGGAGGACGGGACTGCGTAATCACCAGTGATCGCTACTCCAACTTCTTCGAGGTTGACAGACTGTATCACAAGACTTAAAAGGAAGTAATCAACAAGCTAAAGGCCCACATGGCCCGCCATGGCATCCCTGACAAGTTTCAGAGTGATAACGGGCCCCAATACAGTTCGGAAGAATTCAGAAGGTTCGCAGATCTCTATGAGTTCGAGCATATTACCAGCTCTCCTGGCTATCCACAATCGAACGGGAAAGCTGAGAACGCGGTTAAAACGGTCCAAAGCCTAATGGAAAAAGCACGGGAGGCTGGGGCAGACCCGTATTTAGCCTTCTTAAATTTTCGGAATACCCCCACAGAAGGAATGGACTCATCACCAGCTCAGCTGTTGTTTGGCAGAAGAACGAAGACTCTACTACCAGCCTTCAACAGACTCCTCAGACCAAAGACAGTTACCAGTACCCCACAGAAACTACAAGCCAAACAAGCGAGACAAGGCAAATACTGCAACAGACACGCTAAAAACCTCAGACCCCTGCAGAACGGTGACACAGTCCACATCAGGCCCAACAAAAGGGAACGAAAGTCGAAGAAAGCAACGGTCAGGCTTGAATTTGGAATCCGGTCGTATCAGGTCACCACAGAGGAGGGCAGAAGTTATCGCAGAAATCGGCGACATCTATACAGGACACCCGAGGCGTCGATGGTACCAGTCGACACACACAACGACACACCAGAGGCATACCACCCAGACAATCCTACAAGTGCAACACCTGAAATCGAACCAACAGAGCCACCGGTGCCACTGACTCTTGAGCCTTAACCTGTCACAGCGTATCCAGAGCATGCGCAGACGCCGAGGCGAAACAGCTCAAGAGGGAGAGAACTACGAAAGCCAGGCTACCTGAAGGAATACTCGTGCTGATGCTACTGCATCGTGTTTATGCTGTCACTGTTAGACCAGGACTGTCGTTGGGACTAGTTTCTTATTTTCATTTTTATTTTTGTTAGTTTAGTGTTTTGGTTTGTTCTGTTTTGTTTCATCTCGATTATTAAAGGAAGAAGGATGTAACGATATCAGACAAAGGCCTGGGACGAGGCTAAGCGGATACCCGCTGACCGGCAGAGACCTCGTGCGTTGAGTTCCTTGTATCGAGCTAACAAGACTGAAAGTATATCAAGTTGTGTTCCTGCTCGTGTGTCTCTCTGTTGCTGAGTATCTGCAAAACGTTACAATGACTTTGACTAAGCTGAGCCGAAAAGATGTGCCTTTGATTCTGAATGTCTAATTAGCATATTTCCAACCGAAATTCTATATCGAAGATCGGACGACAGAAACGACTTTGGAAATCACATCCACAACCTCGGTTAATTTGGAAGATAAATTTCTATTTCTGAACCTTACTGAAGGCTCATCCGAAAGATTTTCTTGTGAAAATATATCAAGCTGTGTTCCTGCTCGTGTGTCTCGTGTCTTACAAAAAGTGTCCTGTTGGTAAATGATATAATTTCTGCGTTGAGGAGGTTGTTCTGGCAGACGTATTTCGAGGTTCATGACAAACAGCAAAAACAACCACGGAAATCATAAAGATAACTAGAAGCACGCTGGGTCAAGAAACTAGACACAGATCCACTCTGACCTTTGAAGGCCGCGATAATATTAGGCATGCAGTCGAGAACAGCGCCTGGTCGCTAGCTTCAACATCCGAGATGGCGCTTAATTGATGGAATAAGAGACCAGCGAACTCCCTGTGAGTTTGTTCTTTCCATTCGGTGGCTTCCTTCCTTCCTTTGGGTGTTTATGTTTTCGCCTCTTGGTGGCCTGCCTCCCCGCGGCTGTTTGGCCGCCGGTTGATCAGTGAACATTATTTAAAAATAACTCGGAACAAAACACAAAACGAATCACCAAAAAAGTCGAAAATGGCCCCGGAGCGCGTGAAGGATCATGGTTGAGGGAGGCTCTTTAAGAGCTGGTATTACACTGTGCGAGTCTTAGTACGAATAACGCGACAGAGACCACCATCTTTTTTCATTTATTTATTTGTTTTATTTATCACCATATTTTGCAAATATCCAGACTTTATTGAAGCACAAATAATATAACTTAATGCAAAGCGAAATCCCTCTCACTGCGTCCCAGCCACATGGGTATCTACTGCTGGATATCTTGCGGGCCTTAGTCTGCAAGCAAAGTTTAAAACAGGTAAGATTTCTTTGAAGCAGCTTCTGGTGCAATGTTTTGGCTGCATCTTGAAATGTGTAAAAAACAACAGCAAACAAATGGTTTTGGCTCTTAACGCGAAAGAACAGAACAAGATGGTCTCCTTGACTGTTAGTTAATATCAACATTGCACTGCACTTGGGGATAAATTGATGAAAAAATCTACAAATGGTGCTATAAGGTCTTCAAATGAAAGTAATTTTAAATCTATTGGTTAAAAGTGTCTAGTATTTGATAGTCCTGTTTAAAGGGTACATTTTTGCTGTGCTGGTATGCATAGATACATAAATTATTTATTTTTTGCACAAATATTGTAGTAGGTACCTCAGCCTCTTGCGCATGGACAAAGCCTGCGTACGGATTTGTTGTGACCCGGTGCGCAATTGATTTTTTCAGGGATTCCTGTAGCTCCGTAGCAGTGTTCAACTGGGGAAGGAACATAACAAGGGTTGTCGCCATATTTGTAAACACTTTTAGTTTTACAAGGAAAGCCCAGCTGTGCAAATATATCTGTTGCAACTCCTCCAGGAAAACCTCCTTGTTCGACACACTTCAAGTCATGTTTTTCACATCGGGCGTTGCAGCTCTCTGCACGATCAGCCATGATGTAAATGGTTTCTAGAAGAGAAAAGAGACATGTTAAACCCGAAAACAAATTACTAAAACTTTGATACCAAAATTGAAGAGCAAACTGAAAAAAGATCTACAAAATCATATAGTTACATGCACCAGGTCAACAACAACCCATCCATACACATACACATACATACAAAGAGGTTATTACACGGGAAGGAGTGCAATACGGCGGAGTATTTTTACGAGTCGGTTTTATTTTTATGAGCCTGCTTCAGGCGAGAAAAAATAAAACTGACGAGTAAAAATACAGCCGTATTGCACGACTTATCGTGTAATAAATTGTTTATTATACGACAAACGAAGCAGGGCAAACGTTCTCGCCGCGCGCAAAATGGAACAAAAAATGACGCGTTTGTAAACTTTGCTTGCGAAAATTGATCAGGTAAGCTAATAAACCAGTTGATCTGGTTCCTGACGAGTGCAATATGCTCCCATATTTGCCCTCGTTTTGGCCCGTATTTGCACTCGAAAATGTGAAGTCGTGTAATAAACATGCATACATACATACATACATACATACATACATACATTCAGGCATGCATTCAAGGATAGATATGCATATAGTTACTTATGCTATGCGCTCAAACCTTTCAATTCTTCTTTTAATTGCTCATTCTCCTGTTCAAGTTCGTCATTCTCCCCTTTCAGTGTGTCGACGTTATTCTGCAGATCAGCGTTTTTTCCTTCTAGTTGCTCATTTTCCCCTTCCAATGTTTCGACGTTGTTCTGCAGATCAGCTTTATCTGCATTACAGCTGTCCAACTGCTGACACAACGCTGAGTGAAAAAGCGTTCAACATTAGAGGCGCATTCGTTTTGGAATCATTCCTGAATTAAGAGTAGCCGGAATAATGCGCATACACGTTCCTTTGGTAGCTATTTCTCAGTATTTTAAAGTCTATTCTGTTCTGGAAGTTTTCTTGGGCGCAAATAATATGTTTTGCTTCTAAATGTCGTCTTGTTTTATTTTGACAAGAATCCGATTGCGTTTTTGTCAATTGAGATCAAACAGAGTAAACCTCATTTGAGACTTATGAATGCCTATTCCTGAAAAATCCCAAACGACCGCACCTTAAATTAATGTTCATACGGCAAGGTGACAACAGTTTCCAAAATTGTTGATGGGCAGTTGTTCGATCGCTGATTATCAGTAAAACTATTTTGATGTACGACTCAATAGTCTCCTGTTTTAGTTTCATGAAAGGTCACATGAGCATACAGTTGTAGGCGCTCGTACAATCTTCGTCAGACCTGTTTTTAATCTTGTAATCTGGCTTCCTGCGTTATGTCTAGAAGCTTTGTACCTTTTTTCTTCCCTCTGCACTTTTTGCCGCCGCCGCCCTTTTTAGCCACGGTGGCGTCGATCACCACGAAGACAACCAATAGCAACAGAAGAGTTTTCGTGTTCATTGTAACCTGAGGACGAGAAAAAGCAAGAGAACAAGTTATCGACTCTTCTGTCGATTCCCAATAAACCGCTATTCTAGTTTATTTCTGCTATCGGAGGCAGAATGGACAAAGCCCTATTCCGTTTATTTCTCGGAATGAAAATAGATCCTAAAAGAACACGATTGCCGTATATTTTGGAATAGGAATAGAGGGAATGTATTCCGCCCAAACGAAAACGCGTCCTCAAATCCATGACCATCGGTCGGGCATGATAAATGCAAATTTCTGTGGTAAAGTCATGACGTACGACGGAGAAGATGTGAATGTGTGACTTGGAAGGAATGCACTTGGTTCTTCCGTATCTCTAGTCATTTTCTTTTTTTCGCTACACGTCTAAACAAGAAGCTGACGCCGCCTTTTGTAGCCAGCCCCTTGTATTATTTTGTGTAGAGTGTATTGTCCGAGCTGGATTCACACTGCCACAAAGCAAGAGCTACTAAAATGCAACTGAGCGCAAAGGACAACGAAATGCTTCATATTTCTTTCACGGTTCAGAAGCATGGTGGCGCTAAAAACGCGCTTGAATAAGAAGTTGTGGCTTATAGCGTCGCAAGATGACTTGGCTAGAAAGCGCAGCGAACTTAGTTTCGCCAAATGTGAACATGCAGGACTAAAGTAAATCTCCGTTCTCAAGAATCATGGGTGCAGCGTGCACAAAAAGATAAAAAGAAAAAGAAAAAACTCAAAGAGAACAAAAAATCATCAACGCGGCCTTTTTGTGCGAAACGGGAATTTCGTCCAGTCTCTGTTTAACTGATCTAATCAGGACAAACTACGAGGTGTTGAAAATTTCTCCAAAGCTGGATAGAGAAGATCAACTTGACTTGATAAACAATGTAAACCTTGTCGCTTACTTATATACAATTGATTTGAAGTGTTTGCTGGCGGGTCTTGATTCGAACAGTTGTGTGTCTCGGCCGTGAAGTCAAACTAGATTGATGAGTCCAGTTGGCGTGCGGTGCATAATAAAATGAACAAAACATAAAACGATAGCAACGTTGGCTGGTTTTGAAAGCATGTTCTGGTATCTGCTTAGCAGATAAAAAAATAATAATGTCTTGGAAACGTCACGGACGAGGAGTTTTACTAGAATGAAAGGCAATTTTGGAACAAAAGTTTTACCCGCTGAAAAGAACAACAGTACTCTCTGGAAACTTTTTAAGCAAAATAGCTTTACTTTTGCACAATTACTGAGCCGTTTGACATTGAGAAAGAAATGTCCGAATTGAATTAGTATATATTGTATGCATGGGGCTCCCGCTTCTTAAACAAAAAAATTACTAAGTGCGGATTGGTCAGAATTCCACGAGGCGGGCTGAAAGTTTGTCCCGACAATTTTCGATATTTAAGAAGTACGGTTTGGTTACTGAGAGGGGTGGGCAAGAATGTGGTTGCCGAAGGCAATCGTGACTCCCATGCGACGTCTTACACCTTCGAATTGCAAATTTATGGACCAATTTGTTCTACTTATTATATTATTTAATGTTCTTTAATAAATTTCCAGAATAAAAATGCTTGTCTTTTGAGAGAACAAAATGAATTACTCTGTAGAAGCCGGTTTTGCTTGTCGTATGAACTAGATCCTTTTTCAGGCTCATAATAAATTTACATCTTAATGCTAAAGTGTGTTCAATACTTTTTAAGTTTTTAGTCTATTTTACTCTAAAAGCAACATCGTCAACAGATTGGTAAACCAAGAATCCGTATGGCGTGACTCAAAGATTGCAATCCTAACCTTCAGATGCAAACAATTATTTTACATAATATTAGTCAAAGACGCTGTCTTTGAAGCATGATTTATACGGAATCTTCAAAACAAGACGACGCAGAGGTCTATAAAAAAATGGCGACATCGGTAAAGTTTTAACTGGAACTTGTTTAATTTCTATTAATACCGGCCGCTTGTGAAATCACGCAGCACGGCAAACTTGCCAAAAATACGATGAAGAATTCTACAGATAGCAAATATTTTTGCTGTATTTCAGTATAGTAGTACGAGCAGTATAACCATTTGATTACAATTGAGCCGCAAGGCCGAACCAGTGAGTGTATGTACACTTTAAAGCAAGTGCTGAGGCGAGCACAGCTTACTATAAGAAATTAGGTCTAAGACAAAAACTGGAGAATGAGACCAGAGAAGACGAGCTCTTACTTAAAAGTAGCGCACACGAAACTTGTAGTTTGACGTACATGTAACGAGGACTGTCGCTGGGACTATCAAGGAAGAGGGGAGAGGGAGGCGGAGGAATTGCAGGGCCAAGCGATGGTGACTCCCAGCATTTGGTAATGCATGGAGAATAAATATTTTCCTCGACATTAATTAATAAAAGTAATGTGCTGTAATATTTTATAGTGTTCACTTTCAACTCCTAAACTGTCAAATGAAACCTAAAGGTGTGGCCATTCAAAGGCGAAAAGCTCTCTGATGAAGTGCGAACCTACGCTTTAGATTAAAATATCGAACTTTGAACTAAATCCTTGAATGATAATCTTTTATCCAGTACAAAGCCCTGGACCTAGTCGGTAATAATTCGGAGGAACCAATAAAGCAAATCAAGTGCAGTAGGCAAAAGGTTTGTCAGCCGCGGTTGAACCTGTGCAAGGATTTCGAGAAAATATGAGTTTTATGTTTACACATTAAAGGTTGATAGGGATTACATTAAAGATACAAAAGCTATGGGATCGGCTGAAATCAAATGCGGAAAGCTGTGAAGGAGGAGAACAACCTGGATAAAAAAAGGACATCGTTACTTACGTGTACAGAACTGTTTCCAGTCAACTGATTTCAAATGTGTGCTGATTTTGAGCTGAAGAGATGTACTGCACTCGTGAAGTCAAGATAGACTGACGTGTCTCTAGTCGCGTGAGATTAGATTATTTCAAAAGGAAGAAGGCATGGCAACCTTGGCTGGTTTGAAAACGTCCAAAGTTGATTTGAGCAAGACAAGTCATAGCCAGTAAGTAATGCACATTTCAGATAACTTTTATTTAAAATCTGGAACGTCTGTGCCATCTAAGGACGACAGACTGTTATTTCAAATTGAAAACGATGATTTTTACCTGTAACTAGGGATTATAATCATTTGCATGCTGGAATCAAGCTTTTGTCTTCCAGAGTGATCGACTTCCATATTCCCTTTAAGGCCCTGTTTAAACTTGAAAACTATTTCGAAAACAAAGTTCCCACTTTCGATTACCGATTTAGTTTTCTCTCCGGACAAAACCTGGTCTAAACGCTTTCACGAATTAAGAAAGAAATACCTCGAATCTTGATCAATTCGCTCTAGGATCAACGGAGGCTCACCAAAAACATATCATACAGTATAGAGAACTTCTCTTTTGATAACTTGATCAGATGCACGACAACTGATTAAACTATCGATTCTCACTACATTACTCATTTTTTTCCTCTTGAAAAGTTGGGAGAAATTGTATTATGAGCTTGGAAGTGAAAGAGTTAAACACGTCAGATTCCAAAGCACACTTGACTTTGGATGTGACTGGGGCGTTTTCTTCTTGAATCAGCGAAACTTGAATGATTTTGTAATTGAAACTCAACAGGATCCTTCGTACTGAATTACAATATAGATTGGACCTCGTGGGTAGATATATTGTATTACGTTAAGCTGCACAAATTTCGTTTAGCGGTGGCCCGAGCGGTGCTCACAATTTCCCCTGTTCTACAGCACATTATTATCCATGATATCAACACCTGTATTGACTTAGGTTGATGAGGTTGCTTTTACTCCTTTCCAATGTGTATATTGGTTTCAGAAGGAAAGTGTCGCCCTTGCAAAGAAAAACGTTTTTGTTCCTATCAGTGGGATAGAAGCCATTGATTGGTTGACACCTGAGGGGGGCAGCCCCCTCACATCGCAGGGCATCCATATTCAGAAACTGTCGCATGCTTTTAAGGGTTTGAGACTATTTCGCAATAAAAACTAGCAAGAATAATACGCATACGCGTTCGTTTAAAAGTATTCTTATTCTAGAATATTTGGAATAGCATTCCGTCTATTCTTCTCCCGGGTGCAAAAAAAAAAAAAAAAAAAAAAAAAAAAAAGAGAAAAAAAAGGGGATTTTCTTGGAGCATAGACGGTACTCTGTTCTTAATTGCAAAGTTTAATAAAGGAACTTGGGTTCTTGTGCGTCAGAGAGCGCAACCTCGTCAGAATAACCGCTTGTTTGGGATTTGAGAATATAGCTATTCCGGAAAGTATTCGTATTCCGGATTCTAAGTGCCAAACAAACGTGTATTAATCCTAGTTGGCGTGGATTGATATTGATTAAAAATTCAGAAAACGCGTGGTGTTGCCTTTGGTGTAAATGTTGTTTTCACTATATTCATATGGGTATTGTTTGATCTTTGTTTGGAAGGAAAATATCGCCCTCACAAAGTAAAAGATGGCTTTGTTCCAATCGGTGGGATAGAAACCACTGATTGGTCCACACTTGCGGGGGACAGCCCACTCACGTAGTGGGGCGTCCACGTTCAAAATGTTGCGTGCTACTTAATGGCTTCAAAACACCCTTGCTAAAAAACATTTTTCACTTTTTAATTTTACTTTTATTAACGCTTAAAGGATACCTGAAGCCTGAATTTGACAATTTTTATTAAGAATTCTAAATACAATTTAACTACGCGCGCGATCACGTGCGCAGCTCGTGTTAGTTTGGGCCTTGACGGGCTGTATAAAAATCCTGTTCAAGAAACCCAGCATGTTAGTCACACAAAAAAAACATATCATACCCATTATAGAGAGCTTTTTTTGATAAATTAATCAGATGCACAACAACTGATTGAACTATCGATTCTCACTATTATTCATATATATTCATATTTAAGCAATATAACACGAGTTTCCATGTCTATGTACTCTTATATAAACACGCGGGATGTTGGGAGAACACGGGAAAAAGTTCAAAATCACGAGCCGCTTCGGCGAGTAATTTTGAACTTTTTTGAGTGTTCTCACAACATCCCAAGTGTTTATATAAGAGTACATAGACATGGAAACGAGTGTCATATTGCTTTTATAAAATAACGAAGCTTTTATTACCTGAAAGAACTTTATATTGAAAATGATCAAGTTCAAGATTCTCCCGAAAACCGTCAAAACGCACGCTCGTCCAATCGGAGTGTCTGTTTCACGGCACTTCGCTCAAGTCAGTCCATGAATGAAAACGGAACACCACTCCCGTTCACTTGAAAAACTTGACAGGCTACTAAATGAAGATGAATTTCGCAAGAAATGTGTCGGATATTAGTACCACTGTTTGTCAAGAATTCAAAAGAACCGGCGAGAATGTTTTGAACCGTCAGGTTTCAACTTTCAGGACAACGGTGTCACTCGACGTAAACATGTCTGCACAACAACACTATTCTGCTGAAGAAGGTAGTTTGTACATTTGATTGCTTTACTTAAGCATTACTTGAACTCTCCCGGACGACAGTCAACTCCATTGAATTGACTCAACAGCTTTTGTGCCACCGAGCCGACAGCCGAGACAGACTCATTAGCGAAGACTGTTTGTACCTTCATCACCATAAACCTACAATTATTCGTGTGAAACTCCGGTGATCTAAGCCATCTAGTTACTAGCTACGAGCCACAGGAGACGAAGGTATAAAGGTTAGAAACTTTAGAGAATGTTCTTTGACTGTGTAATTGTTGGCTTTCTGTCTCACGGTTTCCGAATTAAACTTCATGCAATATTCGGACAACTTTTCTTCACGCTGCTTCACTAATTGCACATGATTTGCACACGGCTTCACTATTTGCTCTAATAGCCCACTGCAGTTTCTGTAACACATGAATCTTTGAAGTAGGGGACGACACGCAGTCTTTTTATTTCAGGATTCGTCATTTCCATGTCTTTGTACATATTTATAAAATGGTTTTTTAACCAATCAGAGCGCGCGTAGTATCATAGTTATTTTAGAAATGAATTTATAAAACAACTATGATACTACGCGCGCTCTGATTGGTTAAAAAACCATTTTATAAATAAGTACAAAGACATGGAAATGACGAATCCTGAAATAAAAAGACTGCGTGTCGTCCCCTACTTCAAAGATTCATGTGTTACAGAAACTGCAGTGGGCTATTAGAGCAAATAGTGAAGCCGTGTGCAAATCATGTGCAATTAGTGAAGCAGCGTGAAGAAAAGTTGTCCGAATATTGCACGAAATTTAATTCGGAAACCGTGAGACAGAAGTCGTTGAGTCAATTCAATGGAGTTGACTGTCGTCCGGGAGAGTTCAAGTAATGCTTAAGTAAAGTAATCAAATGTACAAACTACCTTCTTCAGCAGAATAGTGTTGTTGTGCAGACATGTTTACGTCGAGTGACACCGTTGTCCTGAAAGTTGAAACCTGACGGTTCAAAACATTCTCGCCGGTTCTTTTGAATTCTTGACAAACAGTGGTACTAATATCCGACACATTTCTTGCAAAATTCATCTTCATTTAGTAGCCTGTCAAGTTTTTCAAGTGAACGGGAGTGGTGTTCCGTTTTCATTCATGGACCGACTTGAGCGAAGTGCCGTGAAACCGACTTTCCGATTGGACGAGCGTGCGTTTTGACGGTTTTCGGGAGAATCTTGAACTTGATCATTTTCAATATAAAGTTCTTTCAGGTAATAAAAGCTTCGTTATTTTATAAAAGCAATATGACACTCGTTTCCATGTCTATGTACTCTTATATAAACACTTGGGATGTTGTGAGAACACTCAAAAAAGTTCAAAATTACTCGCCGAAGCGGCTTGTGATTTTGAACTTTTTCTCGTGTTCTCCCAACATCCCGCGTGTTTATATAAGAGTACATAGACATGGAAACTCGTGTTATATTGCTTAAATATTTTCTTCTTGAGAAGTTGGGAGAAATTGTATAGTTCTTTGGGAGTAACAGAGTTAAACACGTCATATTCCAAAGCATACTTGACTTTGGATGTTAGTTGGGGCGTTTTCTTCTTGAATCAGCGAAATTTGAAGGATTTTGGAAGTTGAAACTGACAAGATCCTTTGCATTGAATTACAATATAGTGTAGATTGGACCTTCTGGGTAGATATATTGTATTACGTTAAGCTGCACAAACTTCGTTTAGCGGTGGCCCGAGCGGTGCTCACAGTTTCCCCTGTTCTACAGCACATCATTATCCATGATATCAACACCCGTACTGACTTGGGGCCAATATGAAGTTGATTTTACTCCTTTCGTATGTGCATTGTTTGATCTTGGTTTCAAAAGAAGGAAACTGTCGCCCTCGCAAAGTAGAAAGTGTCTTTGTTCCTATCAGTGCCATAGAAGCCATTGATTGGTTGACACAGCCCTCTGATCACACGGTGCAGCGTCCACATTCAAAGCGTTACATGCTGCTTAGTGGCTTCAAAACACCCTTGCTAAAACTATTTTTCATTCTTCGTTTTACTCCTGCCTAAACTTGACCACTTTTTAATAGAATCCTAAATACAAGTTGACTGCGCGCGCAATCACGTGCGCATCTCGTGTTAGTTTGGACCTTGACCTGAGTTTGCTGTGTAGAAATCCTGTTCAATAAAATCCCACATGTTAGTCACACAGCACAAGATTCGTGGGATCATGTGTACTATAGGTAATGTCGGTGAAGTATCGACCGACACTCAACCGACACTCGACTGATACTCGACCAAGTATCGGTCGACAATTGGCCGCTTGTCGTTCGACATATCGGTCGAGTGTCAGTCGAGTGTCGGTCGATATATCGTTATTTTTTCTACCAAATCGGTAGTTAACACCCTAAATTGGGAGTTCTGAGTTTCTTATAAAAACCAAAACTTTGAGAGGAAAAGATCAGCATGCAGATTTAAATATTTTGATCGAGTCACTGAGTACGGGATAGAATATATAATTACTAGCGGGACCCCCGTAAAATACGGTGATCAAATTTCCTTTTTTTTTCTTTTTTTCTTTTTGAAGTCCATTTCAAGCATCTCGAATGCAGTTTACAGTGTCAAAGTACAAACTTCTCTGTAGTGCGTGTCCCACTCAACCGTACCACTCGACGAATCGCAGATCGATCGACACCAAAATCTCCCCGTTTTTTTTTTGAACATGCAGTAGCATCAGCCCGACATCCAGTCACCTGACAAATAATTTTTTTTAAGCTCACTTCCGATTTCTAAAAGAACTGTGGTCGGCATACGAGGCCAATTCGCCTTTGGCTGTAGGCCGTAACTCTCGAAATTTTAACTGCCCCTCTAATTTATTGAAATATATAGAAATTTCTTGCTGAAAAAGAAGAACTTACGCTATTTACCCCTCCATTTCTATCTCTCGGCATTACAGCTTACACAGAGTAAACTTGACACATGCAAGCCACTGCTCTCTTGTTAAGTATATTAATAGCAACCTCGTTTGATTTAATGAAGCAAATAGACGATGGGTAAGATGCCTGTTGCCTTTGTTATGAAACTTAGTATATTTTTTGCATGTTCATTTCACGCAAATCAAACTCATTGGTTTCCTTTTAAAACAGAGGAACATGGGCTATTGTTATAAAGATACAAAAGTGAACCCCCTGATTCCCACTCTCACGGTAGTCACTCTTTGCTCTCATCTCGTCAAACCACGATATCATTTGTGAAATCCCTCTATCAAAGCATCGATATAGTCTTCCATTTTTGTTCTTTGTCTTTTCTTGACTTCTTCTGCAATAAAGAAACGAAAGTATGTGTAACAAGTAACATGCAAGTTCTACTTGGTACTAAACACATTTTCCAAAACGTTGACTGCGAATGCATCTCTGAACCGATAATCTCAAGGCTTTGTGCACTTATTAATGTTTCCAGAAACATAATTTAACGAAACTAATCTAAAGAATGTTGGCTCCCATAAGAGGCTTACCGTCAGCCAACAGTTTCGTTACTGGCGTACCCAGATCAACCTTTACGTCGATAGAATCTACGTTAAACTAAACTACAAAATTAATTAAATGATAGACAAAACAGAAAAGGATAATGCCTGACCTTTCCACTTTTCATTGAGCCACTTGACAGCTTTAAATGCCCCGCCCTCCGAGCCTGCGCTGTAGTAATCGACAGCCAGAAAATTGGCCCAGCGCCCGAACTGCGTGTGACATGTGACTAGCTTGGCCGTGAGGTCCTTGAACGAGTTTAAGCAGGGGTTGAGTGGATTGGGCACAGTGCCGATCCAATTGACCAGAACTAAGGACCACTGTTTATTGAAGTCAGCGTTCATCCGAGACTGCGCACGGTCAATGCATTCCTGAGTGTCAAATCATTCAATAAAAAAACGTGTTAGCTTCTGGATAAGAGTTGAGACAAGCATCATGATCTATATTGTTTACACAAGGTAAATGAAAATGTTTTTGCAATGCACGTTGCAACTTGTTTCGCAAAGCCGATATTACGAGTCACATTTCAAGGCAAGTAGAAAAATGTTCTACTTATTTAATTCCAACAATGCGTGCATATTTCCAAGAATTTCCAAGAACCAAGTTCACATACTGTGTGATATATCACTGGTTACCGGAAGGAGAAAATTAAAGTTGATTATTCTTTTGATCTTGAAATTATTGACACATGTTCAGGAAACGTTGATGGAAGAAACTGCTGAATGGCTCCCTTTTCTTTAACAGCGATTGATAAATTGACCCTTTAAGTTAGTATGTCACGTGACCCGAAATGGGACAACACACCAACATGCGTCTCTAAGTAACAGTGAAATATCACGGTGTTACCAGATGTTTCACTCTCAGCCCATAATTTGCCCAGCCCCCCCCCCCCCCCCCAAATTAAATGACCAAAAGTCTGGCAAATAACATTTTATTGTTATTTTGAGATGTTATTTTGGTGTAGTGTCCCATTTCAGATCACGTGACACACTAACTAAAAGAGTCAATTATGAAGATATTCCCGGGTAATTAAACATATCAACATTGTGTGGGGAGGGGCAATGAGTATGTGACAAGATCTATTAAAACGTCGGAACGTTTGTTACCAAACGCTGTGTTGAATGGCGAACAACTCACCTTGGCATTTTTACTAGGATTACCGTATTTATTTTCTCTGACGTCATACCACATGTTCAATGGTGAATAAGGAAATCCCTCCAGGCCATTATTGTTGAAGACCACTAGCCGACCTAATCTGCGCATGTCCAGCAAGCTGGGCCAGTCATGGAACCCAGACCCCCAGTGCTCATGCGGAAGCACGTGACCGGATAAGCCGGCCTGATCAAACACAGCTTTGAGGATCGTCGGATTTCTCAGGTAATCCTCAAATATAATTGTAACGACTTCTTTAGGGTATTTCTCAAGGAATTTTCGGATTTCAACCAGAGTTTCTAGGAGGTTGTCTGCGCCGCTCCAGAAGCACGAAGAGTGACACAAACGAACAGCTATATTGCCCCAACCTGAGAAGAAGAAAACGACGACGAAGAATAAGAAGAGAGAAAAAGAAAACAAGGTAACGATTTCTAGTTTCTGTGGAGTGTACAGTAGCTTTATGTACTTTTTACTTAATACCGTATAACTAGAGGCTGTGATGCCACTCAAGCAGACCTTGATCTATCTTGTAATAGTTAAGAAGAGATGCATCTGAGCTGTTTCCACTAGACTTTGTTTATTTTCTTGTTTGTAAACTTATGTCTATTGAAATTGTGTGATTAAAATTGTGCTTTATCAGACTGAGCACACTAAAAATCGTATAGGATCGGCTTAACTCAAGTTACGTAAAACGAGATTGCTAATTTCAGGATGCTATGTTCACATGAAGTGTTCGTTCCTGTTCTTATGCAATAGAATAAGGACGCAACTTGAATAAGGTTTATCATGAAGTTTGACCTCTGTCTCCATGGTGACGAGATACTAACCTGGATAAATATCCAGCATGAGTCCACGCACCCCGTCTTGAAGTTGCTTCGTGACGCTGAACCTTTGATTCCGGGCCCAGACGGCAAATTTTGGGCCGTTAGAAAAGGAATTGTGGGTGACAAGGAAGGCCATTTTGTTAAAGGGTCGATAGTAATCCTGCATGCATAATCAGTAAACAGGAAATCGTTAATAAACTAATCAGGAAATGCTATAAACTTACAATAAAACTGCAGTGAAACCATTTGTGGATCTATATTTCTTTTGAGACCTTATGACCAAAGGTATATATAAATAATTAAACAATGTAATGTGAGTGTATTTATTGTTTAGTACATTTAGTTTCGATCCATCAACAAAAATTAATTTGACATTATACTTTTATGCCTACTAATTAAAAATAGTATGCAGTCACATTTTAGTTAGAAGAAATGAGGTCTAACGAGAACGCATATTTGAAATCAATGTTTTTCTCGTGATAAGGTAGAATAATGAATATATAAGTTTAGTGTATCTAAAAAAGTATGAAGCAACCAACAATGAACCAATCTAGGAGTCAGTAAGTTCAGTGCATCACTAGAAATTCATCAACCAGTCAGTGAATAAATTATGTGGTTGACCATTCATTCAATAAAAAATAAATAAATAAGACAACCTATCAACAAAGGTTTGCCATCAGTTCATCATCACTCAATTACTTAATTATTCATTCAGTTAAACACGTATTCTATTCTAAGGCGTATTTACTTTACCTCCTGTTCCAAGAACGGTACTTGCACCAACTGGCACGTCGCATACATTTTCCCGCCGCATAGTGTACAACCCAGGCCGTCCGCGCACTCATATCCCGCGGAACATTGCTCGTTTTCCCGCCGCGGATGGTGCAAACATTGTTGTGTTCCTGGTTGGCAGCTAAGGCCTGGGCCACAATTGAATGCTGCCGCGCAGGGCTCACTGTATCGCCGCGGGTGATGATAACAAACCTGGAATACAAATTTAACAGCTAGTTTATTGCAATGTTTTTGTTTAAATAAACTTTTATAAAATACAAAGGGAATAAAAAATAATGGTTGAAACCATCTACATCAAATGTAAACTTCTTATTGTCAGTGAAATGGCAAAAAATGCAAAGTTAAAAATATATATTTAAGTTCTGCACTCCAAGTATCCCAGCTCTCGTCTGAAGACTTTTCCGTCTGTAAATCTTGGACACCAGTTAGACTTTGGCTCACATGTCTAGCATTTCCTCCGTCTGTCTATCAGATATCATCTGACTTTTGTTCATCGGACTCAGATGGTGAGATGCTTGTTGCCTCTGTTTGAAACCGAGGCCGAGTGAGGTGAAAACGTTTCATATGAAAATGAGTTTGATTTGCATGAAAACTAACATGCATGTGAAACTAATAATCATAAGAAGGGTTTCACACTCGATCTCGACTTGAAACAGAAGCAAGCAAGCCTTTTATCTTACCTGCTTTCCCGGCTCGCACGTAAGACCGCTGGCACACGCGTGTCCCGCCACACACGGCTCATAAAGCCTCCGAGGAACATGAAAGCATTTCTGAAGTCCCGGATGACAGCTCAGCCCGCTCGCACATGGCCTTGTCGCATGGCAACTCGCTCCGTACAACCCTGGGGCTGCGCACCGCTGGATTCCCGCCTCGCATGTGTTTGGCACGTGACACTTACAGAAAACCGAACACTCGTCCCCAGGGAGACCACGTCCGTTTCCGTGGTCACAAGAAAAGAACCATAAAGCGTGAGTGATTTGACAACTGAATATCAACAACTGTAGAAACTGCAGACCAAGCATTAAAGAATTTGAGGGTCTGGTTTACAAATTATCCAGTTAGCACATGGGCTTCACGTATCCTTAACCGGCATCGAGGAAATACTCTGTTTTGTCTTTCTTCTTCCTTCATAAGATGAGCAGATTCTCCCGGCGTTATAACTGTATCAATTCATTGCAGTTATTTTGCTCTTCAGACACTCTTGTGTTAAAATTGGTGCGGCAGTTCGCTGTTTCTTTGGCCGTCTGAATGTTGAAGTGTGTCTGCGTCTTGAAGACCCCAACTTATTTACCGGATTAGTAACAGACCATTTAATTCGGTGACTGCAAACATGATGTCATACCCCCATTTTTGGAAAATCGATGAATTTCATATCTTTTTGTTTGAGTATATAATGCATCAGTTTCTGTGGGGCGGATTTTCCACCGCTCTCCTCCAAAAGCCTTATCGGATACTTCGTTTGAAGGCGGTTAGAGTTGATTGAGCTCAAGCTAAACAACTTGAAGTTAATGCGGATTAAAGCTGTTGATAAACATTACTACTGGTGCTCTATTCACCTCTTAACGCTGGTAAAAGATTAATTGCGGAAACAGTGAACAGCAGGTCTTTTGTCCCGTGATAGAGCAAACAAATAGTCATTTCTGGCGACCAAGGGATGGCAGCACATATTGCTCCGAGTTACTGTCGTGCTCCCCCGGCGAGAATCTCAAACCTAGCCTGTTCCAGGCTCTCAGATACAGAAGAAAAGCTCGAAGAAACGGCGCGAAAGACTCGGGCGGAGGCGAGGGGAAAAGTAGCAAACGACTGAACCGTACTCAACCAATCGTCAGATAGGAGATTTGAGCTACAGTTTGAGATGGTAGTCCAACTTTCGACCAATTTTTACATACTTGTATTGTTACTGGGCCTATTCCGTCGCATTATTAGCTGTTAAGAGCGCTTTTCGGATGACTATCATAAGTAAGTACACCGCGCCTTTTGCTTGCTCCCGTGAGAAGATCGCAATAAGGGTTTTGCTTCCGATTGACCAAGAATGCTACTAAATTAATTTGATCCAATCGAAAGCGCAGTAAATGTAAAACCAAACCCATCACACGATTACTTCGCCAGTCATCCAAAAACGGCTCTATAACAATTACATACCATTACAGAAATGAGCCGGACAGCTCTTACTGCAATGATTGCAAGGTTTAATTTGGTCTTTCTTTTGCCGTCTCCCGTTTCTTTTATATAATCAACACGTTTCTATTTTCTCTTTATTTTTAATGTGCGCTTCAGTGTCATATAGAGACAGTTTCTCCCAGGGCTAAGTTTTCTAGTAAGCTGAAAAGAACTATCCTCGTTGAATGAATACAAGTTTCTACTTCTCATAGAAAGAAACTTGAAGAATCTTCACGCCAAAAAATACGACAACTTTGACTTCTACTGTAGAGAGAGAACCTGTTGGAAGAGATTCCTTCCCAGTACTGCTTTTCTAAAAGCGTTTATTCAGCTTAAGCGTATTTTACTCTACATTCATCTATCGAAAGTCTCTTGTGTAATTTCTGCCTAATAAAGTATAAATTATGACTAATTTTACCAATGTATCATGCAGAGAGCTGTGTACTGCGTCTTCAGACGAAACATGGAACAGCTATATTCAAATTACAGAAAAAATAAAATTAAATAAAAAGATGTAAATAAACAAAAAAATTCAAACATAATTTGCTTGACCTTGTCTTTATGATCTAATGAGGTGGCAGTTCTTTAAAGCAAATTCAAATAATCTGTTGCAACCATAGTTTGTTGCGCGCGTTGGACTGCAAACAGCAAGTTGAAGATCTATGAAGGACAGGAACATAAACTGAAATGGCGGATAACAACTCAGCTCGGAAAGCATGATGGTCTTGGGGTTCTTAGAGAGAATATGGCTGTCATAAAGTACCGTACGTACACCTTATTGATACCCACAGATAAACGCATCAGGTAAGCGTTAGATTTTGGGATGTTTTGGAAGCTTGGGATTGTGACAGTCCTTTCTTCCCCGAGGACCTCCCCCTCCGTTATGATAATATTTATTTCGTGGGAGAAGGGCAAGGGGAAGAAGTACCTGATATCTACGAGTTGAAACTTGCCCTGGTACGGACAGAGTCCCCACTTGACACGCGCGCAGCGCCAGCCGAAGAAAGCGGCTCCGGTTTAAGCGTGGGTAATACATTGGGCTTAGACGTCTTTCTCTTCAACAGCTTCTGATGTTCATCTCTCAGCGTGTTGTACTCTCTTTTGAGCTGCACAAAGTCCACAAAAGTGTGTTGCTCAGGTACTTGGCTCTTCAGAGCTTGAATCTCGTTAATTAAACCCGTAATCGAATTTTTCAGGAGGTCCCGTTCCTTGTACATGTGTTTCAAAGACTGCGTGGCGTCCTCCAAACTGAATCTCAGCTTTCTGAGCTCTTGATCTATTTTCTCATTCTTCTCTGCTATCTCGTTCTTCTCGGTTTCCGTTTCATGAAGAGTTTGTTTCAGCCGAAGGACTTCAGATGGAAGATATCGATATTGAGTTGCCTCTGCTTGTGCTTCATTTCTTTGAATTTCCAAAGCGGCCATCTTGGTATTCAGACATTCCATTTCTGCCTTGAAAGACTCCTTGGTTTGTTTGAGTTGTAGAATTTCATCCATATGTTGTCGGTTCTGCGTACGAAGCTGGTCGTTGCTGCGTTTCAGCGACTCGTTCACAATGTTTATTTCGTCTATCTCCGCCCTTAATTTCTGTGAAAACCCACAAGCGTGTTCTTGTCAGAATAGAAACTTCTCTTCGAGATTGTACACTAAAATATACATGCACCTAATTCCATTCACATCTGGCAATGTATTCGCCTTTGCCGACGGCGACCGCATGTGAGCAATGTGGCAAAATTCATGGTCGTCGCCCATCAGCTTACACGACACTTGGTATTTCGGACTCACTGAGTGGTGGTAGTTAGGGAAGTAGCATTTGTAGGGGTAGCAGCAGCAGGAACAGCAGGGAAAGCGGGGCAACGGAAGGAGTGGGGAAGCGGGGGAGCGGTAGCAGCAGTAGTAGTACCTGTAGTACCGATGAAACAACTAACCTGAGTTGCGCCCGCAGTGTCCTGAAGAGCTGTGTTAGTATTCTTCATAAGCGCATTCTCTTTTTCCAGTTCTTGAATTTTCTGTTCAAGCTGCAAGAATCAAGAAAGAAGAAACGCTTTGTATGTAACGTTTAAACGAATGCAGTGTTAGAACAGATCTTCGCGATCATCGTGTACATATGTATGCATTATGTTGCGAGCGTGAATGCGTGAATACGTGGGTGTGTCAAAGTGTGAGTGAATGTGCGCGCGTGAATGTATCGTTCATGGGTATATATGTATGTGTAGTGGAAAGTTAAATACACAGACCACTGCATCAACAACTTTACTTCTAAAATTTGCTGAAGCACTTAATCCTGCTGTTTGTATTATACCTGCTGCTTCTCCAAAACCCAGGTATTCTCTGCCTCCAGTTTATCAGAAACTAATCTCATCATCTGAAATAAACGTTCAGGGCAACATGTTAGTCTGATGGATGAATGGCAATTGGACGTTGAAAAAGGGAATATGTGAGGGAAAACAGAAGAGAGGGGAAATCTAATATTTATAATCTATGTGCTGCAGAAATCATTTTGTACTTGCAACTAAAACAATGTATAAAGAAGAAATGCTGGTCTAATTGTGTCTGTAATTGTTAAAAGTTAACCAAAGGTTGAATAAATCAAAGGTTCATTCATTAAAGTACGTAATACGTCATAAACGAGCTACAACTAATACTTTGTTCCGATTAAGGTCTAACGTCTTGAGCACTTTGTTCCGATTATTATAAGGTATAATGTCTGAGTTCAGTTAGCTAAAAGTTCATATCTCAACAGCCTATAGGACTTTTCAGTGGATATCAAACTATGTTTGCTTGTCTGGGAATAAACTATGTTATGTCCTTCGTAAGTTAATTGCAGTACATGAAGTTGCATAAGTTGCAGGTGGTTGTACCTCTTGCTTGTGTTTTTCGGTCAGAGTTGTGTTGCACTCGTCAATCCTGGCTAAGCAATCTCTCTGCATCTGCTGAAGCTTCTCTCTGGATTCCTTTGCAACGGTATGCAACTCATCACACTTTGACAGTTTTGTCTGATTAGGTCCGGTTCACCCGAAAAGCAAAGAGAAAATATGAGTACAAGATAAAGAATTTGGATGCTCTATTATCGCTAGGTAAAACCTCAGTATAGAAGAGGCTTGTGGCTGTGAAATGCTCAGAGCTACAACTTCAACGATTGAAGGCTGTACGTTCAGTCTTGTATACTGTGTACACGACAGTTGTCCTTCAACTATTTAAACAGTGTTCTTTATGCTCTAGCAAACATTATTAATGCCCCTAATAAGATGGGAATAACAGAATAGGTGACACCTATAGCAAAAAGAGTTTATTATCAGAAGAAATTTTCAGGAAGAACTTGATCCCAATCAAAATCATGAAATGATGCAATAAACAGTGAACACTCTCATCAACCGAAAATTCAAATTAGGAAAAGAGGTTTAGGTGAGGGATAATACATAAATGAATTAGGTTCTAGTTAACAAATAGAGCTGTTGAAAGACAATGTAAATAGTGCACCTTGGAGGATTACAAAATATAATTAAATTTTCATATGATACAAAAACGCCTTTCCTTGAGTGTAGATTCAAAGTAAAAACACTGTTTGGATGGTAAAAATATAAGTTATGAGGTAACCAGAAAAAATGAAAGTGAAAGAAAAGTTAAAATTAAGTATTATTTATAAATTATGAACTCAAGGTCATAATGGCAATTTGAAACTAAAATTGTCAGACAATGTAAATAATACAGCCTGGGGATTATACTGTAACCAACAATATTATCATATAACTACTTTAGGTGTGTTCAATTTTTGGGCCTAAGCTATAGTTTTAGGCTAATGGACCTTGTTGGGTCTAATAATTTGGCCACATTTGCACCTCCTTGTCATTAATATACTGGACCCCCCCCCCCCCCCCCCCCACACACACACACACACAAACACACACAAACACACACACACACACACATACACACACAGAGGAAGATGAGATGAGAACAATATGTAAAGTACAAAATATGGATCACCAAGTAGAAGTGTGCCAGTCCCTCATTTCCTGGCCGAAAATCTTGTGTGCAAGTAAAAAACAAACAAGTTTACAACTCTGGGCCCGGTTTTTCAAAGCATGATTAGGCTAATCCTGGATTAGGTGTAAACTTTCTTGTCATTTATAAGCCTGAAAATGTGAAGGTTTTGTCCTGCAACGATTTCCTTGATACGTTTTCAGCTAAAACAAGCTTTTTAATCCACATTTGAACAAAACCCTGCAATTTATCGGCAGAGAGGTCGTCAGAAAGAATTTCGTTAATTCTGGATTAGCTTAATGCCGGACCCTGAGGTCTGGTAAAGCCTGGAGGCCAAGAAATTTGTTTTCTCAAACTCGTTCATTTTTCACTCGCATATTACACAAGGATATAGACTGGCAGTCTATCACCAAGTCTATTTATGTGGCATCATTTGTCTTGTTTCTTTTCTCATTTTGGTGCTCACAGTTGCAAGGATGAAATGGGGCTGGTAGTAGAGAGGGAGAGGGCTTGGGGCTTAATTTGAAAATTGACTTGTGGGGAGGGGGTGTGGCTTATTATAGAGTAAATGTATGTGTGCATGAAGGTTTGGTCAAGGTGCTTACGACTGCTAGATGATTGGAGGTTTTGAGCTTTAATTTCCATGGGTGCATGGATTTTTCATAAGTCCCCACCCCTCTCCATTTTGTATCCTTGATTTTTAGAGGCTGCGACCAAATACGTGGCCTGTGTCAGCTACAGCTTACAATTAACCAAAGCATGCTGACACACTCTTTATTTCTTCAACATCAGAGCTAGATCTACTGTAGTACATTTTTATGTAAGAACAATATTATTTTATTATATTGTCCTCTTTGTGCCAAATTTCCTTTAATTATGGAATGGAGCTTTTAATATGCAGTATAGAAGCCTATACTGTCAATAGAGGTTGCGAGAGAATAATAAACATAAATTGAAATTCTAAGCAGTTTACAAAACAAAAATTGCACATTGCTTCATAAAATTAAATACGCCCATGCATCAGCAGCTGCAATAAACTACTTTATGAAGCTTAATTATTCTTTATTTTATTAAGGTTATTTTAGATGGAAATATCAGGAAAAAAGAACGTGTATTAACTCGCGGAAGAATCGAGCCCGCAAGCTAAAAAAAAAAATCATAAATACATGTCTTGCCTCACATGTTTCTGACGCATACATGATACAAAATGTGAGGTAATTTAGAAAACAAGATTGATTACTATTTCTCAAGAATTTGTTACTGAAAATGTAAGATCTTACCCTCAAATGGTTCAACTCGCGTTCCAGGATATCACATCGCTCCACTCTGGCTTGATAGACTTCAAGTTGAGCAACTCTCGCTCTCAGTTGCTCGTTTTCGACGTGAAGCTCTTGAAGATGAAACAGTGTCTTGATGTGTTTACCAGTGAGTTTTTCATCTTGATCAACTCTGCTCTCATACGAAACTCGAGCTGCCGATTTAGCGCTCATGATGGTTCCTTCCAAAGGAATATATAACTACTCGGTCATTAGATAAAAACTCGTTTTACCAATCGTTGTTCTTTTGTTTGTTTATTCTGTCGACACGGTGCAAAGTAACGTCGGCTCCAGTCTCTTTGAGAACCCATACCGAAGGCTTCCGGAGATGACACGGAAATAGTTGGTTCCCAGGCTCTTTTAGAAATTGGATAAAAATACTTCTTGATATAGACTTTATTTCAAATAGTTTTGTTTGAATTGTGTTCTTTTTTTTTTTTTTTTTTTTTTTCCATTCTATTTCGTCAATTTTTTTGTTTACTAGGCGTATTTATGTTTATTGGCTTGTTGATTCTCCTCGGTGAGAAAGCGTCCCAGTCTCTGTGAAGCCCCCGAGGGTTCCCGGAAGCATCACGGAAATTAGACGGAAACCGAATTTTATTTCAAAATGGAGTTCGATTTGAATTCTGTTGTTTTGATTATCCTAACCGTTGTTTTCGGATTTCTTCTCAACTCGGCGTTAGTCTTTCTGTTTACAAGGCGTAAAAATACAAAGGAGAAGGAAGAAAGGCGGAAGAAATGGTGGAAAGAAGGTGTTATTTATCATATTTATCCACGTTCATTCTACGATTCCAGCGGCGATGGCAATGGCGACCTTCGAGGTATTCTGCAGCGAATGGACTATTTCCAGTACTTAGGCGTGAAGGTTTTATACCTGAGTCCAATCTTCAAGTCACCTATGATTGATAATGGCTACGATATATCAGACTACACTGCAATTGACTCACTCTTTGGCAGTATGAAAGACTTTGATGAACTGTTGAATGCTTGCCACAAGAGAGGTTTGAAGTTGGTGCTGGACTTTGTACCAAATCACACTTCTGATCTGCACCCCTGGTTTGTGGAAAGCAGGTCCAGTACAACAAGCTCAAAGCGGGCTTGGTATGTCTGGTGTGACCCTGCCCCAAATGGTGGCCCGCCCAATAATTGGGCAAGCGTGTTTGGAGGCAGTGCTTGGACATACGACACAAATACCAAGCAGTACTACCTACATCAGTTCTGCACAGAACAGCCAGACTTAAATTTCAAAAATCCAGAAGTTTGCCAAGCTGTGATTGAAGTGCTAAAGTTTTGGCTCGATAAGGGTGTAGATGGGTTTCGTGTTGATGCAGTGTCTCATTTACTAGAGGATGAACAGTTCAGGGATGAACCCACGAAAGATGAATATGACCCATCTCGCCCCAAACATGATGACTTAGTACACAAGTACACATCCAACTTGAAGGGAAACCATAGCATTGTACAAGGATGGCGGGAATGCTTGAATGCCTACTCACCATACAAACTTTTGATTGGTGAAGTTGTGGCCAGCACAGATGTTGTAATGAAGTACTATGGAAGAAGAAAGGAAGAGTTCGACTTTCCATTCAACTTTGGCTTTCTTGAAATCAAGAAGGATTTCAATGCTAAAGACATCCACAGAGTGATTGTTGACTATCTGAAAGCCTTACCCACTGGGAGGTGGCCAAACTGGTTGCTGGGGAATCACGATGTACCAAGAATTGGCAGCCGACTTGGCAAAGAGTATGTGCGTGCAATGAATGTTCTTGTGCTAACCTTGCCAGGAACGGCAGTCACATATTACGGAGAAGAAATTGGAATGGTTGATGCAAAGCTTTCTCCTGGAAGTGAAAAAGACTTCAGGGATCCTCAGAGATCACCAATGCACTGGGCGAATGAGCCAAATGCAGGTTTCTCCACCAACCCAACACCTTGGCTCCCAGCATCTGAGGATAACTGCCATATTGTGAATGTGCAAGATCAGAAAAAAGACCCCCTGTCAATACTGAACCTCTACCGAGAGCTTGTACTGTTGAGATCAACATTGTCTGCATTTAAGGGTTTGAACTTCAAGGTTGTCTATTTTGATGCTGCTCTTTTAGCCTACACACGATTTGAAAGGTCTTCCCAGTATCTTATTGTTATCAACTTTGGGAGGAAAATCTGGAAAGGGAGTATTGGTGCTTTGAAGGGTGCAGGTGAAGTTGTTGTAGATAGTGAGATGAAGGCAGTGGGAAACAAGGTAGCATTGAATGACCTGCATCTTAATGTTGGCCAAGCTTTGGTTATCAGCTTGTACTAGAAGCTACTGTCAATTGAACATGCTTCAAAGTGGAATCTGCATGATTTTTCTGATAAGTAGAATACACACATATCATTAACTCACTGGTCATTGAGCTCGGTGTTCATTGACACGCCAGAGACGAAAAAGAGCCTCCTGGTACCCACAGTAGGGTTACAAATAACCTCTGTCAGTAAAAAAAAAAATGTACAGCCATATGGCGTTGTACATTTCCAAGGGAAAACTTGTTTGACAAGTTCAAATGCTGTGTTTGCACTTTACTAAGGGAGTTGGATTAATAATAAAATAACTTGTTAAAAACATAACTTCTTGTTTGTATTTTGGCTTGCTGAAGGGGCTTGCCAAAATTACTGCATTACTCGTAAAAGTATGCAGTTTTACCAGTACCATAACCATCATCATCATCATCACCATTATCATAATTTCATTAATTTTGTAAGACTTTTAAATGTTTAAAAATACAAATTCCAAAAACAATTTAAATAATTTTACATATTACCCCCAGCTAAACTGTTCTATCTTGATTACAAATCCTGTAAAATGTTAGACCTTACAAAATCCTTGGCAGCTCTAGTGTTATTGTCTAAAGAGCTTCAGCTTGGATAGTAATCCTACAGTATGTAAGAAGTTCATTCAAGGTCCAGGATGCCAAATTCTGGATTTCCATTGTTCATCATCCAGGCCAGAAGTGCTTACCAAGTATCTTTGACACTCATAATGACAATGTTGGTTTTTAGTCACTTTATATGGGTGATGAACAACCTCCAGCATGAGAACATGCAATTGTGACATGTCATGCCCTGAGTTTAGGGCATGCTGGGGGGTTATGATAATTTAACACCCACTGGCCTCAAAACAAACACAGCATCAATCAGCACGTAATAGTCTTGGTAGAGATCACCTTCGCACAAGTAGGGTAATTTAGTGAATTGTTCTACAAGGAAGCCGGCTGGCATGAAAACATCCTTTATGAAACTAGACACTTGTTGTTCCCAGCTTGTTCCATCAATAGTGATCATTTCTGATGGATTAACCATTTGACTTCCTGTAGACATAAATGTAAAGAATTAGAAGATCACTAAAAAATTCACATGTAACTTGTTACATCTCCTGCTAACCCGATCTCACACATAAATCTGAAATTATATCTCCTGCTTCCCACAACCAAGAATATATTTTGGCAAATCTTTATTTCTTTAAGTAAAAGTTGAATGCAACAAAGAGTCTGCAAGAGCACTAAAAGGTATATTTTTGTATTGATCATTATAAATGAAGTTGCTGCATAGGGTGAAAGTTTTCTAATGGAAAGTCTTGCTATAACTGTTAAAATCCGAATGTCAAAGACATTAGGGCCCCATTGTTTCTTTGATGACTGAATGTGCCACTTTGGACGGTTGAAAATTTCTGGTTATGCACCAGTGGTCTGTGGTTGTGCTTCGTTTTTCAGTTTTAAAAGAATTTTTTATATCCCAATATCAATACAATGAAGTATTTGCTTTATACTTTCGAACAAACGTCTTCAATTTTGCCATACCTTGCTTTTCCAGCCAATTGCCCACAAAGGAAGTGGTTTACCAGTGTTTACCAATTTTTCATTAAATGGACTGATCTGGCAACTGGATGGGTTTATGTTTGGCAATCTGGGTCAAGATGTCCCTCCCCCTAAAACAACACATTGCTACAGGGTACATAATCCCTGCCTTGGGACTGAGGGCCCAGGATATGTAACAACTGGAATTGATTGATGCATGAAGGTGATGTCATCAATCACTTTATTCCCTGAAAATCCACTGAAACAAACACTAAAAATCCACTGAAAAACCACTGAAAAACTACTAAAAATCCAACGAAAAACTACTCAAAAACCGCTGAACAAAAAACACTGAAAATCCACTAGAACACCACTACTGAAATCCACTAAAAATCCTCTAAAAATCCACTGAAAAACTATTGAAAATCCACTAAAACTCCACTGAAAAACAATTGAAAAAACAATGAAAAACTACTGAAAATCCACTGAAAAATAAAACAGTGAAAATTCACCTAAAACCCACTGAAAAATCCCTGAAAAAAAAAACACTGAAAATCCACTGCAAAATTACTGATAAACCACTGATAATCCACTGAAAAACTACTGAAAAACCACTGAAAAACCGCTAAAAATCCACTGAAAAACCACTGAAAAAAAAACAATCAAAATTCACTGAAAAATTAATGAGAAACCACTGAAAATCCACTGAGAATCCATTGAATAACCACTGAAAATCCACTGAAAAACCACTAAAACTTTACTGAAAATCCACTGAGAAACTGCTGAAAAACCATTGAAAAACTGTATGAAAATTCACTGAAACTCCACTGAGAAACTACTGAAAAACCACTGAAAATCCATTGAAAAAAAAAACACTGAACATTCACTTATAAACTACTAAAAAACCACTGAAAATCCGCTGAATAATCACGGAAAATCAACTGAAAAACCACTGAAAATTCACTGAAAAAACACTAAAAATTCACTGAAAATCCACTGAGAAACTAATGAAAAACCACTGAAAAACCACTGAAAAAACCTCTGGAGATCCACTGAAAATTCACTAATAAAAACTACTAAAAAACCACTGAAAATCCGCTGAATAACTACTGAAAATGCACTGAAAAAACCGCTTGAAAAGTACTAAAAATCCACTGAAAATCCACTGAATAACCACTAAAAATCCACTGAAAATCCACTGAATAACCACTGAAAATTCACTACAAATCCACTGAGAAACTACTCAAAAACCACTGAAAAACCACTGAAAATTCACTGAAAATCCACTGAGAAACTACTGACAAACCACTGAAGCTTCATTGAAAAAAAACACTGAAAATTTACTAAAAACTACTAAAAAAACCACTGAAAATCCGCTGAATAACCACGGAAAATCCACTCAATAACCACTGAAAATTCACTGAAAATCCGCTGAGGAACTACTGAAAAGCCACTGAAAATGCACTGAAAAAAGAACACCAAAAATCCTCTGAAAAACCACTAAAAAACCACTGCAAATTGACTTATAAACTACTAAAAAAGACACTGAAAATCCGCTGAATAACCACTAAAAATCTACTAAAAATGCACTGAAAAAACCGCTTAAAAAGTACTAAAAATCCACTGAAAATCCACTGAATAACCACTA
This sequence comes from Plumapathes pennacea, assembly GCA_964036295.1. Taxonomy (NCBI): domain Eukaryota; kingdom Metazoa; phylum Cnidaria; class Anthozoa; order Antipatharia; family Myriopathidae; genus Plumapathes; species Plumapathes pennacea. The sequence continues at coordinate 21,747,545 of OZ038463.1, read as the reverse complement.
AAAATCCACTGAAAATCCACTGCATAACCACTGGAAATTCACTGAAAATCCACTGAGAAACTACTGAAAAACCGCTGAAAATTCACTGAAAATCCACTGAGAAACTACTGAAAAACCACTGAAAATCCATTGAAAAACAACACTGAAAATCCACTGAAAATTCACTGAAAATCCACTGAGAAACTACTGAAAAACCACTGAAAATCCATTGAAAAACAACACTGAAAATCCACTGAAAAACCACTGAAAATTCACTGAAAATCCACTAAGAAACCACTGAAAAACCACCAAAAATCCACTGAAAAATCACTAAAAATTCACTGAAAATCCACTGAGAAACCACTAAAAATCCACTGAAAATCCACTGCATAACCACCGAAAATTCACTGAAAATCCACTGAGAAACTACTGAAAAACCACTGAAAATCCACTAGAAAAAAATGAAAATTCACTTAAAAACTAAAAAAACCACTGAAAATCCACTGAAAAAGCACTAAAAAACCACTGAAAATTCACTTAAAATCTACTAAAAAACACTGAAAATCCACTAAAAACTGCTGAAAAAACAAACACTGAAAATCCACAGAAAATCCAATGAAAACTTAAAATCCACTGAAAATCCACAGAAAATTCACTGAAAAACTACTGGGAATCAACTGAAAAACCACTGTAAAAACACTGAAAATCTACTGAAAATCCACTTAAAAACCACTGAAAAACTACTGAATATCCACTGAAAATCCACTGAAAAGCTACTGAAAATCCACTGTGAAAAAAAAAACACTGTGAAAAAAAAAACACTGAAAATCCACTGAAAAACCACAACTACTGAAAATCCACTGAAAAGCACGAAAAATAAACACTGAAAAACCACTGGAAAACCACTGAAAAACTACTGAAAATCCACTGAAAATCCACTAAAGGTCCACTGAAAAGCTACTGAAAAAGCACTGAAAATCTAATGAAAATTCACTGAAAAACCACTGAAAAAACCACTGAAAATATACTGAAAAACTACTGAGAATACACTGAAAATCCACCAAAAATCCACTTAATAAACCACTGAAAATCTACTGAATAACCACATTATACAAAAATGTCAGCGTTTGATGTTGAATACCCTTAACTGTACCAAACCCATCATTTTGACTTCTAAACGGGTACGATGAGCATTACCGTCCTTTGCGACTTCCCCACTTCCACCCCTGGGACCCAGAAGGCCCACATGTATTTTTAACCTCAACTTATAACGTTTTCCTGTTTAGTTTCCAAGCTCCAGTTTACTCCTTGATTTTCTTTAACAACATACCTGATTCAACACAAGGACTGAATGGTAGTACAACAGCCATAATAACACGACCTACATCAGGTTTTAATGCTCTGTGTAGGTTGGACAGCATGGTTAAGGGTTTATCACATCTGTCTAACAAATTCAGACAGCTGATAACATCAAACTTCTCCTGTACATTCAACCATTCTTCTATGCCAAGCAACCTGATGGCAGGAAAACAACAAACAAACAATGCTTACATTTATGCAACTATTTAATGGATTCACACAGACTTTCCAATGACATTTATATAATATTGCACACTATAAATACTATATAATCAGACAGTATATAAACCTGTGAAGCTAATTTATGGTTAGCAGTTGACCATGGTCATGAAACACAGCTGACCATTGTCAAAAAACATGTTTGATCATTGTCAACCTTGGTCAGGAAATATATCTGGTCATGGTCGACCATGGTCAGGAAACATCTTAGTCTGACCATGATCATGACCTTGGTATTATGACCTTGGTCAAGAAACATGCCTGACCATGGTCAGGAAATATATCTGACCCTGGTAGACCAAACCTGCTGAGGTCCCATGGTTGATCATCATGTACCTGTAGCTTCTTTAATGTTAAATTCTAACATATGGTGGGTGTGTCTATCAAGTCTTCATCCATGGCAGCCATTGAGTTCCATGTAAGAGCACACCCCTGTATGCAATCGAGTTATGCATATTCTGGTAACATGTATTGAATTGGGGCGCAAATATGTCCTCAAAGAGTATCTAAGACTATGCTTGATTAATTTACTAAGTGCAGAGAAGGCTTGGTATATCCTGCCATGAAATGCCTTAGTTGGCACTTCATGGCAGGATACCAAATATTCCATGCAGTAGTCTTTGTCCACGGTGATTGTTCAATGCTGTGTACTTATAGCTATCACATACATGTACATTATGTTTTCTTGCCCTTACTTGTATCCCTTTCTTTGCAGTCTCCATTGCATGCTGGGTGATTGTTCAGTGACATACACCTCATCAAAGTAAGTTTGCATGACTGACGTCACTTCGCCATCGCCGGCTCCCAGATCCAGGAGTCTGCCTGCCCTCCAACTCTCACTGATTCCCATTAGTTTTTGGAACTGAGCTTTTGAAAATACAAACATGGAACCTCGGCCAAGCAAACTGAAAAACAAACAAAAACAGTACTTTGTAACTAGTATGCTGCAGTGGTACCGGTAATACTTTAATGCGAAAAAATATATTTTCAGTGCTGTGCAACTGAAAATGTAAGTAAAAGTACAATGAATAAAAAATAATAATGGAGTGATGATGTTGTGTAGCCACAGGACTTATGTATACAATCATGTGAAATATTGTTATTAAATGATGCTCAATAGCTCATAAATGCCCAATTCTCAAAAAATAAATTGAAACAGAAAATTAAACACTATTTCTATAAAATGCATACACTGTACAAAATATAACGTACAGGCCATCAAAAATACTCAGTGGTTGGCAAATGGCTGCTACTTAGTGATCTCTAATTTTTTTCATTAAGAATCTACAGCATCAACCTACCCGTTGGCAGTTGTAGGGGACACAATCAACGTTAAAAAGCCTTTAGAGAAAAGATGCCAAATTTGAGTCAACACTGCATCTGCTTTTTCACTGCAATTTTTGAGAAATTTTGCTGTGTCTTCATCCAGCCAACTTTCTGTGAACATTGGGCAGATATACTCTGGCAGAACTGAAACGTCACAATCATACCACTACAGAAGAGAAAAAGACAATGAAAAATAAGTCATTGCACACAGAGCATTATAAGGTGAACAGCACATCTGATTGAATGAAAGTGCTGATTAACATGCATTGCATAACTTAGCATACAGATCACTCACAAGTCAGTTTGAGATCAACTTGGATCAGACTTAGTTGGTTCGTTTTCTTTTTGTTTTTGCTAAAGCTAATGTTTGCCTTATCTTGTAAAAGAAATAAAAAGCCCTAATTGTCAAGGTGCTATATTGAGTTGTAAAAAGAAGTACTTGGAAACTTGAAATGCACAAAGAAGGACTACACGGCATTGTGCTTTGCCGTACACTAATCTTTTGTGTTCTTTCAAACTCCGGTGATCATGAACTGTAACTCAACATAGCTCACTGCTGCATGCCCTACTTCTTTATTAATGCAAGGCCACTCCTATATCAGGGATGTCGCTAAGCACTGGCTGCCAGCAAATTTCACCACAATGCTGGCTGAAATTTGGCCGGCAAATTACCCGATATAAGGACCTTCTGCTGATTGGCAGCTGCAATAGCCCAATGCTACAGTGTAAATCAGCATGCTTTTCTCTTGGCTACATCTCTGCTATACATGGCATATATACTAAGAAAATACAAGCCTAGGTTTAATTTTGAAGGAAAGGTCAGGCTTCTACAAACTAATATTGGTGCACCTTTTGTATATAAAACATACTGTTAATAACCTCTTTCTGATCTGTGACACTTCGGTTATCCTGGGCCTCTGCCAGTTGCCACATTAAAGATCGCCCTGCTCTGCTCCTCATGTAACGTGATGTCCACATCAGGTTGGAGTGACATGCAGGTAATGACAACACTAAAACATAAAGTCATGAATGTACTAAGCAACAGAAATTGCACATCGAGTTTGTCTGCAGCCAGATTGAACTAATCCACTAGTTCCCTTAGATGTAGCATATGTGCATTTGTCTAGAATCTGGATGAATCCAATTATAAATACATTGCAGCAGAGACATCAACTCTCCTGTATACGAGCCTCATTATCCACTCTCCCACATGGGCACATCAAATCTCCCATACACTGTAGGAGCCTCATTAATTTTATTATATAGACATGAGTGTTTTACTGAAAATATATACCGTACGTAAAATCCATACGAAACTACATCAGGGAACCGAGTGGCTGAGAAACTGGTGAACATGGAAAACACAAATAGAATCATCCACACGTGTTTTCCAGCTGTTCCAAGTCTTACCTGGAATCCCGATTTTTCAAAACCTTCAAGGGAAACTTTAAGTTGGTTCGAGTTATCGGGAGTTTAAGAAATCGGCGGTAAAATTTCAGTTAAAAAAAAGGTCCAAACGAACGAGTTTTGGTTCGAATATAAATCGGAAGGCTCAAAAAATCGAGGGTTTAAAAAATCGGGATTCCACTGTATTTTAATTAAAAATTCCTGGCAGTGCCCCTTCCCTTCAGCTCTTGCTGCAGATAAATTTTACATGTATTGTACTGTGCAGTGGGATGTAGAATGTGTGAAGGGGACTTTCAGCTTCGGCAACCTGTAGACTCCATATCATAATATTACAAAGTAGATCAGGTACCCTGAAGTACGAAAACCAGAAGCTTCTCTGGAGAGACAGACAGCATGTAAACGTCAAGTAAGGGTTCTGCGACAGGCTCTCCCGTGCTCCATTTTGCGCACAATTCTGCCAGACTTTCGACGTGTCTTTTGGTTGCCACAGATACGTTGTGTAAGAAAAATATAAGGACTGCGCCGCTGACCAGCTACTGTATGTTCATGATTTGCTCAACTGACAAGGCAAAGGCGGGCGGTAAATGGATTGATTACGGGAATGTCACGAGTTAACTAGTTCTACATCTCCTGCCGGGCAATATCGTTGCTTGAAGGTTACGACATGATACTGCCACTATTGCAGAATGTCCCAGAAGTCAGTTGACCCGCGGGAGAAAGGCTCTAGCATGGTTTTTAATTACGGCCAGAAATGTGCGGAGCAGATTCAGTCACAGGCCGAGAAATGCCTTGGCGAATCAACGAAATTCGATCATGTTTTGAAGAAAAGGACCCAGACCCATTGTCTTCACATTTCAGGGACCGCTTTGGTTGTTCTTTTGCTCGGAATGGTGCTTATGATCTTGTGTAGACGTTATTTGAAAGATCTCCTCGAATGGCTACAAAATTTGGACGAGTGGCAAGCCCTGTTCTTGTTCTTAGTAATGTTCACAATCGTCTCCTTTCCGATGACTTGGGGATACATCGTTCTCAACGTTTCTGCTGGCTATTTGTATGGATTTAAAGTTGGCTTAGTTGTCGTCTCGGTATGTGTAACATTTGGATTCTCCACAGCGTTTTTGGTTTGTAGACGATGTCTTCGCGACTTTGTTCGATCTAAACTGGAGTCTGATAGCCTCAAAGCTATTATGCGGGTTGTGGAAGGCAAAAGAGGCTTCAAAGTCATTGCTTTAACACGTTTGACCCCTGTGCCTTTTGGACTACAGAATGGATTGTTTGCGGTAAGTTTTTTAGGTTATAGAACGGTTATATCTACACGCAATAACCCTTGGCACGCAAATATACTTAAACCGACGAACACCAAAACATCATCAACTGCATAAGGCTTTGGGCTCTCTCGGTGTTAGTACTGTCGTTACTAAATTGCGCAGTGGGTCAGCGATATTTTTAGATAGACAGTTAATTTTTCTTGTAACTAAATGTATACAGACTAGAGGTATTTGCATTAATGTCGTGACGGGCGTTGACATTCTGTAAATTAGTCCGTGAAATTCTTGAGCGATTCTTAAGGGTCAAAGTGTTCCTCTGTACAATTTATACGGTATTTTGCAAAAGATCTTGGGCTAAGACACGAAGTAGTATATTTAAATACAGTATGTACTGTAAATATTATAACCATTACAAATAAGTTCAGTTCAATAATAATACTGTACTTATAAAACCACTGGTACAAGCTTTACAGAATTAAATGTGTTTTCTGCACGTAATCATTAATACCAGTGATATAATTTGATTTAAACATCACTGAAAGATAATTTCTTGTTGGCTGGTACAAGTAGTGACTGGGTTATCATGTGCAGAATAATCCAATTCCTCTTAAAACATTTTTACCTCGAATACATGTACAGTTGAACCTCGCTATTTCGAACTTGGATAATTCGAAATCCCTGTTATTTCAAAGTCAAGCTGAATCCCTGTGGATATATGTTTCAGTCATTTATTATTTGCTACTGTATTTCGAAACTCTTTTTTTCATACTCCTAGAGTTTGAGAGAGTAGCAGAGTTCGACTGTACCATGTATGTATGGTATTTACATTGGATCATTTTAGAAAAGCACACACTATAAGCACTGGTGTTTTAAAGTTTTCTCATTCTGCAACAGCCTATTTTAGTTAAATATTAGAATTAGAACACAGCTGCAGTATTGGAAACATAGACAGGATACAGGTTGATCGAAACAGTCATCCCGGATGACCAAAAACATGCTGGGGCAACCAAATGGTGTGCTATGGTTGTCCCTTGGGCAACCAATTGCTTAGAGAAAAATTATGCAATTTAGTGCTGCATGATGATGCTAATTTTCAACACAAATGTGTGGCACTAAGAGATTTAATAGAGCAACCAAAATATGTGACAAAGTAATTTTGAACCCAGGGTCTGTATGTTCACACAAGGTGAAAGAAGGGCACTCATACAATATATAATTCAGCCATTAGATATAATAGTTTACATTACAAAACGGACCTCACAGGTGGTTAAAATTTGGATTCTTCTGGATAAAATACCAAGAAGCAGGAAATACCATGAATGGCTTTGAACCTGCACAGGTACATTTATTATGAGTGAAATATGGCAGAAATATCATTGTTGGTGAATATGTTGAAATTGTACAGCAGGGTTATTACATTATTTTGGGCTTCACTAAAGGCTATACCAGCCTGTACATTCACGAAATGTAATATTTCAATTTTCCCATTTGTAATTCATTTTTGTTTTTAGGGTTTTTATTAGGTTCACTAATTGTTTATGTAATTTATTGTAGTCAGAGTTTATTCAGGAATGGCATTGTGGCAGAGAATAACTTGTAACATGCATATTTTGAAATTAATACCTACATCTACTTGTCTTGTATGAAGCTAAAATTAATATATTTTATACCTTATTTTCTAAATTATTTGAGAATGTAGACTAAATATAATTATTCATAAATTCATGTTTTATAGTTTTAAATCATTTTGTGCAACATTTGATACTGAGAAGTGGGACATACTGCTGCTTATTGTAGATTTTTTTAGGCTCAAGTGGAACATTACCAAAAAGGTGAAGAGAATGAAAATGTGTGCTGTGAATTCTGTGCAAATGGAGTCTAGAATATGCATGCTCTGTTAGTAGGCAGCTGAAAACATTACAGTAATATTTACACATAATTGTGTGTGAAATGACATGTGTTTGCATTACTTTTAGATTGGTGGGTAACTGCTATTCAGTCTCTGTGGGCATTTTTGTTTTAAGGTGGCTCCATAGGGTTTTCAGACACATTTTCGCGTGGGCACCAAAATCACAATGAAATAAAAACCCGACTTTTGTAATTCTTTGGAGGAAATCTGAATTTAACAGGAAATTCTAAAAACTCGGAATAAAAACCGTTTACGATGTGTGCACAGTTCTTTGTGTCACGAAGAAACCAAACTTGCAAGCCTTTCAATCAAACTAAGTACACGCCGGCTTTACTTGATCGCCGATCTTTATCACTTTACCTTCGAATGTATATAACTCTATTGAATTAGTTTGAAAGTATTGTTTCTGCACATCCTGTCAGGCCAATAACTAAACAAGCAACACACGTCGATGAAGAAGTTCTACATTTCAGATTTTATTTTGTTTGACTTTGAAATGAACAGCCGTGACAAACGCGGCTCCAACGGTCATTTCGGCAATCATCAGTTGCAATGGACAAACCAGTGCATTCGGCCTAGTCACAACACTGACAGCAATTCTTGGATGTAAGAAAACTTAGACAGAAATTATTGGCGTTGTTATGAAGCTTTGCAAATCCTACTAACCTGCAGAGTTTGATCCCATGTCAGTCTGTGGCATATTATCTCAGGTGAGCAGTCGCAAAACTAAATATTCACGAACTGTACTGAATAAGTATGAATGAACTTGATGGGAAAAAACTGCCAACAAACTTGTTGGGAGCTAGTGGACTAGCATACGACGGCTTGAACTGACGACTTTCGAACCATCTTCACGGCTTTGTATTGAAAAAGATTGAGTTGTTGAACAGCTATCACCCTGAAATTGTTTGAGACTTCGCCAACAGTAGTTCGCACAGCATAATTCGTGGCTGACATATCCAGTACGAGCTTCTCAAGACAGAAATTCAGGAATTGCATGGCGTTTCTTTTTAGCTTTGCACCAAGAAAACTTGCTGTACTTGCTGGCGTGCGATCGCCGCTTTCTCCTCGTGTTTACAATTACGGCTAACGCATGCGCACTTGTCGATCTTGTAGAGTTATTATTTTGCATTTGATGGCGCAATACGCACGTAAAATATCAAGTTTTTCTCGAGTTTCCTTTGGTGAATCTGTCTTAAATTTTGCAGGCAAACGAAGATTATATCCGGTTTTGTAATATTTGATTTTAATGGAAATTTATGGAGCAGAATTTTTTTTATTTGCAAAAAACATAAATTGCTAATTAGCTCGAAATCTGCTCCTCTAACCCCAACTTTTTTTCACAGTTATGTTTACCTTATACAAATTTCTAAACATACTGAAAGTTTCAGAAAAATTCACTGAAGAAAACTCCAGAAAATAGAGAAGAAAGTTTGAAAATGGGGTAGAAGACCTTTATTTCAAGGACGTATTGTTTCCATAGTAACCACACTAGAGTGACAAAAGTAAGACGTATACGCAACAGACCTTTCGAAACATCTACCCTGCAAATTTGATCAAGAAAGAATATAATAAAATGAAAATATGACGGTTTTGGTGTCATAAACCAAATACAAGCAAGTGCAGGGAAAAACCCTATGGAGCCACCTTAACTGCATTTTAGCATGTCATAAAGCTAGGGTACTTCCTAAGGAGTGTTTACCCAAAAGGGGTCCCTTATCCTTTCACTCACACAAGTGATCAACTTCGATTTTCTCCTTCAGTTTCTCACCAGAAACACATGATGCAGTAGGAAGAACTTGGCTTTTGATACCTTGCTAAGGCGAAAGCTGATTAAACTATATCAATTCTCACTAAATTACTCATACATTTTACTCTTAAAAGTTCAGAAAATCTGCATTTTGAGCTTGGGAGTGAAAGGGTTAATTTCAAGGCCTTGGGCATATACAGTAGAGTAACAGATGGTTTAGGAAGTTGTGCTTTTTGGTATTGGGTCAGTAAGAAAGACTTAAGGGGGGTTGGTTGTGTTGCAGCCAAGGTCTTCACATTGACATTCTCTAAATCTTTAAAATTGTCTAATTTTCTGCTCTTTGCTTTTTCTATCAGGTCACAAATGTGAGTACTCTAAAGTACATCATTTCTTCAACTTTTGGTCTTCTGCCAACTCAAGTTCTGAACACATACATGGGCTCAACATTCCGATCTCTTGAAGATGTTGTGGAGCAGAAGTCTGGTGGTTATGTCATACTGTTTGTCCAGTTCCTCATTAGTGCTGTTTTAATGACTTATGTGTTTCGACGTGCCAGGAAAGAATTGAACAGAACATGTGATGAGGTAGATGTGGAAGCACAGACAAATGGCCATGTTGTGACTGCATTGCCAGAGCCTTTGTCAAACCCTTCTACAAACAAACAGTTAACCAGCCGGGACATTGAATCACAGATGTTAGAAAGTACCACAAGCCGGACAGTCAAGTTAAATAAGGGACACAAACGTTCACAGTCAGCATCTGCTGTTTTACTTGAAATTAATGATGAGACGAAGAGCTTGTTAACTCTATGACAGTAATGGTACAGTTATGTTAGACTGACCTCACTTTAAGTCGGTTTTGTTGCACTTACTGTATCAAATTATCACTAACTAGTTATTGAGTTAAAACATTTTTAAAAGGCCTTACCAGTACTGTACCCTATGGTGGGAGACAAACTTTGAACAAAATTTGCAAAATACTGTAAGTTTTAGTTTCTACTTACATTGGTGACAGACTACATACTTTTGCCTCTTTATAGAAGTCTATACCTATTTTTGGTTGCTGATGTTTGGCCTTGTTTACAGAGAAAGATAGCAATTAAATATATTTTATTGAAAAGAGCTTGTGACCAATAATATTATTGCACCAATATGATGTACTTCTGACCATGAAAGGGCATCATGTTAAGGAGCCAGAACTTGCACAGGTTGCTTCAATCAATAAAATAATAAAAAATGTAGTTTTTTAGGACAATGCAATATGTACATTATTTCTTGCAGCTTCTTTACATCTTTTTTTACCGATTTTCTTTGCTCTAAGAACATGTGTTTTTTTAGTTTCAGACTAGATAAGTTGCCTGAAGGGCCCTAAAGGTACACAGTGCTGATACAAGATATATACAGTATATCAGTAGACAAATATCAAGTGCAAATTGTGGGAAGGATTTTGAATTTAAATTGCACTCTATACTGCACTACATCATTCCACCGGAAAGACACACAAGTTAAAATGTGATGCTCTCTTGCTATTTGACTTGGAAAAAAAAAAAAAAAATTTGAGCACAATATTATTTCTTGCACAATGCATTTGATATTTGTACAGTATATACTTATGTATATTGAAGGCTCACAAATTTGTTGATTTCTGAAAAAAATAGAATGACATAAGATGTTTGTATGGTTAGAGTGAGGAGGCTCAATGATATCTCAGTGGGCTAGAAAATGATACATTAACATCCAATAATTATTGTAACAATTATTGTACTCATGCAGGTAGACACATGCAGTACAGTAAATGTATCTGCAAAGATAAGAATTAATAAAATGCCAACAATTTTTATTGATGAGGGTAGTATCATGTATTTATGTCATGTGGGTCCTCACACTTATATGTGGAAAAATAGAGTAAGGGTAATTGATTCACAGTACTGTTTGCAAATAATATAACCTTGTAATGAAATATTGCACATTTTTATTTCATACACCATCATGTCAGTGCATTGTAATTCTGTACCCATCTTTGACACCTTAGCAGAGTCACTACTACTGCAGAAATGAACAAAGGGATTGATTTGACCCATCCAGCTTCAAATTTGGACCATACAAAACTTATAAAAAGGGCAATAATATTGTCAAAATGATGGCACTTTGAGTTCTTATGGCTCTGAAACTTTCAGTACTTTGCTGACTAAACTTTGCTTGCTCTATGCAGCACTTGTTTTTTTTTTTTTTGTTTGGTCAAGCTCTAGCAGCTGATAAAATGAAATATAATACCCCTGTAATGCTTATTTGAAATAATTTATGTTTTTCTTAGCCTTTGATTTACTAAATTTAGATCGTTTGTTATGCCCAGGGAGCAAAGACTTCAAATATTGCTCCCAACCATTTGTCACCCAATTGCCCATCCTTTCCATTTGGGGCATCAAAAATCTAAAGGGGGTATTTTTTAGGGTAGGTGGCTGGCCTGGTGTTGGACTATTGAAAAATATGAAAATGACTGTTTTTTTATCATGGTAATAAAAAAGTAGAATTTCTGAATATTTGAGAACAGTCACTTAGTATCTTGGACCACCATCCAATGTGAGCATCCATAAAACCAGTACAGTACATTTAACTAAAACAATCTAAAAAAAAGTAAAATGTATCACCAATCCAAAACACTGGTGATGCATTATTATGAAGTTGATAAAAGATAATGTCATACTCTGTCTTGATGAAAAGAACCTGTCCAGTTTTCCTCAGTTTTATGACTAAACTTTGAGTCATTGTATCTTTTTTGTGAAGGATGTCATCATTTCATCTGCTGCAGCTTTGCATTGTACTCTCACAATAATTCTATGGACATTTCACTGATACCTGAATGGAGCACAGGGCTGTGCAGTTTTTCTTGTTAACTGTACAAGTGTTATTTAGTCTTTGGGCTTCATAAATTCTCGCCTTATCTTCTTTTCTGGTTGAACAGCAGTAGGACTTCCCTTTACACTGTGATCTTCTGATTTCCTCTTGTGTTTTGTGAACTTTTTCCCTACTGTGTGCACTAAAGTCTCGTACCTGACAAGGGAGGGAATATCAGAGGAAGATCAGACAAGAAAGAGGAAGAAGAGGGTACACATGGAGAGAAAAGAGGAAAATAGTCCAGCTGGTTAGGGAAGTGACAGTACTTTCATGCAGTAACATAATGAGAGAGAGATCAGACAAGAGACAGAGAGACAGAGCTCTCACATTTAATTCAGTGACAAATAAACAGATAAAACAAGAGGCTAATTAATTTAATTTGTTGTATAAACATGTGCTTTGCCAATATAATATGATACACATATACAATCATGTAACAAATTACAGTGTACCATGCACTCAGTAAGACAAACAGACAGCTCAAGACAGAGTTCTCACATTGCATTTACCAGTCCTTTCACAGACAAGTTTCACTGTACCTTCTGGTCATCTCTTCATCAGATATAGTGTTCTCTCTTTCCCGTATTTCTGCCTGCACCTCCTCCTCCTGTGCAAGCATCTCCTTGAACATTTTCTACAAAGAATCACAAAATAGCTGTTCTAAACAACTAACTGTAGGTACTTAAATATACAGTATACACTTGCCAATAATAAGATATGTACAGCTGTAGGTTGGGAACACTGTCTTGGAAACTAATTATACATTACTTTACTACATACTGTTTTATTTAGTAGTCTGTGTGTTAAGCTTAGCACTTGGTTCGGTCAAGCAAAGTTTAGGTATCAGAAGTGGTCTAACCTGCGATGGCAAAAAACACGAAAAATAAAAGGAGGGCCTGATCGCAGGTGAGAAGTGGTCAAATGGATATTGTTGGATATTATTATAATTATTTTGAGATTTTGCTTGTTTGTTTGTTTGCTTGTTGGTTTGTTTGTGTCCATCTTGTCTGGTATGATCCTAAACAATGTAAAAATACTGTAAACAGCTGCCTGACTAGTCTAGCCCTACATGGTTATTTCAGGTAGCTATTATAATAGTACCATCTCATGAACATTTTTTCCAATTATAGCTTTTATCAAACTTGTGTAAAAAAAGGTACAAATAAACTGTGTGTGTATTATTGCAGTATTCACTACATACACACTGCAGAAAGTCTAACTGAAATAATAATATTAGTCTTAACCTCAACAGCAGGGTTGAAATTCTTGAAAGACATTCGTCCATTAGTGTACAGTTCCTCACAATAAACATAACTGGGTTCCACTTCAATGAGGTTCCTGCAAGACAGTGTTGAACATTTTAGTGATACTAACAATACAACGTGAAATGGCCAGCACACAATTTTTATTGCAAGAGAACAGAAACTAAAACATGAGCTAAATTAGAGACAAAATTACAGTAATGTACAGTATTGCTGACTGATGTTTCAAGCGTCACAAAAAGTTTTGCTGCCACACTGACCATATTATGAATTCCTCACAGGGACTAGTATTCCATTGACGAGGTAAAAAAAAAACATTTTTCATGGAATTCTTAAGGGATGGCTTGTTGCATAGAACGCATTTCCTCAGGGCATAGAGCTGTTTCAGTTATTTCGTTAGGGGCTATAAATGGTGTAATTCTTATAAGGCTAAACCAGGTAAATAAGGCAGTTCCTCGATAAATTATCGCTGGTATCAATCAATGCAGGTGTTTTAGACGGCGCCATAAGACTTACTTTTCACTCTGTCCGTCGACATTGTCGGCAACCCAGTGAGACTCGTCAATCTCTCGCTGCCGTTCCTCTTCAAGCTGTTTTCTGTAGTCTGATTCAACCCTCCTTTGCATGAACTACACAAAAACAAAGCCTACCGATTATTATCGCTCAGGACACAATCAAAATGCTTTCGAGCGAGCTTTGCTACCTTCATTTTCATCAAGTTTTTCGACAGCACTTTTCTCGGTTCGTCCGCCATCTTGGTTTATGTTCGGACTCAGTCCACCTCGGCTAGATCTCGTACCCAGACTCTCTATTGTCTTAGCGAAATTCAGAGGGTCTGGGTACCAGATTGCAAGGCACGCGCTCCTTCTGTGTCACTGGAAGTTGACGTCATAAGTGAATGAGTCAAACGGATTCTAACCTTTCAGTCACATAAGAGTTATAAAACATAGATCCAGAGATGGCCACTAAATATCCAGGTGAAGGGCATAAAATGTCCAGTTATGGACTCAAGACTTACACACACGAGCAGATCAAGGAACAGTGGCGCGAAAGTATTCGGGTAGGTGAGGAAATTGAACAAAACTCACGTAACTGCCAGATTGATAATGAAATATTCTCAAATTTTGTATTGCCGGAACAGACTGTTATCTATGGCTTATCATCTAGTATTTCATCATCCAAGTATTTATCTTGTCTCTATGGGATTACAACTAGTGGTCAGCCGAGTTTCAGTGAAACTTTACAAATAGAAATTAAATAATTTGTCGTCTTGCTCCATGTGTGCTTTCATTTTCTTCAGTGTCATTTCTGGGACGACTTGAAGAATAAAAGCGCCATAAACTCTGACAAATTAATATTTTTAAGTTCTATATTTTGAACTGAAACTCAGTCAACAAATTGAGGTGCCTGTAGTGCAGGGGTGTACAATAAACAAATCAGCTTATAGTATCGAGTCAACTGTGTTTGATCTATACATACACTGCCCGGAGATTTTTCCTCAAAAACAGCTCTGTGACCAGGATAACTGCTGTCAGTTTCAAATATCTGTTAGGGACTTCTTTCTTATTATATTCTGCAGGCAGAAAATCGTTTGCGCGACTCTCATTTGATCACAGCAGGAACAAGTGAAAGCCTGTCCAATGCCTGGTGTGTGAAGTCGAGCCCAAACCCGGCAACCGCTGACCTCAAAAGTCTGAACTACTTCAACACCAACAAGGAGGTACGTAAATACGATGCTGTCTTGAGTTCCACGTGTGAGCCTTTGGGGACCTTAGAGTAAAGTAGCCAGTTTTTATAGAGCATAGTCGGGTAATATTGCTTTGTGCTTACTACGCTTCTGGATTGCTCCAAACAAATTTGTCCATTTAGGAACAACAGAAAAACCTGATTGCGATCTTTGGGTTTTGTTTGGTTGAAAGCGTTTTCTTACAATCTTTGTGGTTGGCGCTCTAAACAATTGGTTTGACGAAAATCATTCAAAAATAGCTCTTTGTGAATGTTGGCAGTGTTTGGCCAACCTTAAAAATTGTGGACTTGAACAATTCTAAAACGAAAAATGCCGAAGTCCCACAAACCACCAAAAATACGACTGTTAGTGTCTTTGGCTTTTTAAACTGGGACCCTAATAGCGTCGTTGTCATTGTTCTTGTGTGGAAGTGAGACGCTGTTCTAAATCATTGTCTTGTCATCATTTCAGTACAACATTTTGTCTCCGTTTGATCGGACATTTCACATCACTGAAGGCTACTGTAGCAAGCTTCACCGGGACGACAGAGAGCACACCCGTGGACTTAATGTGAACGCCGAAGTAAGCCATTTACAACTTTCCTGCTTCATTCAGGGTTTTGCGCATGACATCGCTTTAAAAATAATACTTCTTTTTTACGTCAAGTTTTGTAGAATATAGACAAATATCATCCGGGTTATGTATTCGACAGGAGCGGCAGAAGGCTGTTCCCGTCCTGACGTCATCACTGTACGGTCTCCGGCCTCAACTGGAGCTCTCCTCACGCCAACACGTCCGCGTTGCAACTGTTCAGCGGGATTTCTACCGTCATTGCGGGACCAACATTCCACTGGGGACCAAATAGTTTTCAACATGACTCTTGCCGATGAAACATTCCTGTACTATTTTAATAACTTAAAAGTTGTTCAATCCTTAATTTTCATAAAAGTGATTTCCCTGTTTGTCGATGTTGGTGCAATTCTACTGGTATGCTTATATATACACTGACCTGCGTCAGTAGACTTTCCTGTGGTCGGTACAACGAAAAAATGAAGCTTCATCTGGGCTCTAGCAAGCTTTATGGAAAAGGAACGCGCCATATGAAGCAAGACAGTCGTTTGGGCTGCTCCAGCTATTTTGGATCTAAATACCAACTGGACTAATGTCGTAGTACAATTCAAGGACTGTCAAATGAAAGCTGATAAAGCTCCCAGTGATCGAGTAGATTCTGTCAGCAGTGTTGAGCCTGGTTTCCATATGGTCGCCGGAATCGCTGCGACCGCCCAGAGGTTTCCATATGATCGTGTCTAGTGTCCGGGTTGGTTTCCATTACAAATATTTCTATCGCACCAATCGCCGGAATCTGGCCGTCTGAGATAGAACCGGGACGTTCCTTGTGACGGCAATCGCTTCGATCGCCGGAATCGCCGGTGAATGTGTTTCCATATAATCGCTTCGATCGCTCCATAAGTTTTGCGGACGATTCCGGCAATCAAAGCGATCATATGGAAAACCTGGTTTTAGCGAACGTCGAAAGGACTTTATGTCGTTAACATCTTTTCAAAATAACAAACAAATAAACAACAACAAAACGTGGCAGTGAAAAGTTAGTTTGACTCGTGATATTAAAGAAGACAATTTTGTTGATTATCTTTGGGAGACTCCGACAGACTTGAGCGTTTGCAATGTAAGCTGCCGCTCTGTCAGGTAACACGATGACTCGTTTTCACACCTTAACTTCTTTATTTGAGTTTGTCTTCAAACTGAAAAATATTACACATTAAAAATTGGCGGTTCGAGCTTTTTCTTCTATAAAACCTTACAATTAATGGGACAAAATAGAAATTAGCACTCAAATACTTCACTTAAATATTCCTTTAGCATAACAACAGTCCCGCCATGTAGCTTACTGAGCCACAAGTTGTGTTCGACCCATGTAAAACACGTCTAGGTTGCTGTAGAATACTTAAGTCTGTTCAACAGAAAACTCTTTTTCAACTAACATGCCACTCATTTCGCTCATTGCACGGTGCCGCCATTTTGGATTCAAAGCGCGGCTAACCTGGCACGAAATTCGCCAGACACGAAACAAGAGAGTTTGCTATCGCTCTAAAGCACCAAAGCGTTTACAGAGGAGATGCACAAGTTTCATTGGGGGAGAATTACATACACAAAGTTCCAAGGTAACATTCTCAGTTATGCCAGGCAGCCTCGTTTTGAAACTCGTGCCAGTTCCCGTGCAAGGAACCCCATTCTCCCTTTTCCCGTCCAATCCCCACACCCAATTTGCATTTTTTTCACACCAATTGAAGATAGAGGTGCGCGCATCCCAGCTAACGGTCCGCAACTTTCAATCTGGACTTCCAACGTTTGGATTATCTTCGACATCGAGGCCGACATACTCGTTTTTCACACTGAGTCTTTCAAAGACGTTTTGTTACATTTGGTCGTTAAACAACTGTTGCATTGAAAATTATGGCCCGTAAAGCGATGCGAAAAATCGGTTTGTTGAGGCAGTAAAGCGAACCCCTTCTTCCCAGCAAGGAAGTCTCAACATAAAAACAAAAAGTTCATGGACATCATGTACATATTGAGCCCAACTCAGTAATCTCTTCCCCACTTTTCCAATCTTTCTTTTTACCTATTAATAAATACTTTTTTGACAACTTTAGTCACAAAAGTGGGAATTTTAAACCTCCATATTTGGAAGTGCCAGTCGATGGATGAATATCACCATATCACAAGTAATAATAACACAATAACAATATCGACAATCTTGTAACAATGCTTCTGCTACAACTAAGAATTCCACCACAACTATCTCTATACCATAACTTTAACAGCTAATAATATTGGTGCTAAATTAAAATTATTAAAAAGGATACACTAAATAGAGATTACTTCATGGAAAGTGCGCGCGTACGGTTTTTATTCACGAGTTGTGAAGTATCATAAAACGAACGAGCGAGGCTTTGCGAGCGAGTGAGTTTTATGATACGAAACAACGAGTGAATAAAAACTGTACAAAGCACTTTCCATGATGTTTTCTGTTTATTATATACATACTGAGACATTTATGATGGGACCGGGAAACCCTTTAAAAGTAGTGAAAAATCGTCGTTCGCAGCTTGTGATTGGACGAACGATTTTTTTCACGTGTGAAAAGCGTCGTTCGCGGCCTCTCATTGGCTAGAACTCATTTGCGTACGAAATTTTACGATATGGCTTTTTCGTGAGTATGTCTCAGTATGTATATAATAATAGCATGTATACAACATATTGTACTGTCTGATTCTACAATCAGGGTCAGATAAATGGCAAGAAACAAACTAAAAAATCAACAACAACAACAACAACAACAACCAACTAATATTCACTCAAGGATAACTTCATCTCTTCTGTTCTTGTTCTCGTTCTCTTCGCCGTTGGCATTTTGGGCAAGTTCCAGCCTTAAAGCACAATCTAGAAGAGACGGAGAACCGGACATTCAGAAACATGCAATGAAAACAAGGTGTCTTGAAGTAACTACACGAAAGAAGTGGTATCAAACTACAGACGCGTTTGTTTGCATAACTAGGCTGGAGGATAAATGCGTTGGTTCAGTGCAGACTTGATTACAGGTGTATCGGCAACCGTTGAATAAAGATGAAATACAACTAACGCTATTTCAAGGACTACTATATCAAAATACGCTTGAACAAGCGTGGGCTCAGTCCCCAGCCGTGGGTGTATCGGCGCCCGCGATCCTTCCAGCCGTCGGCGTTTCAACGCCCGCGATCCTCCCCATCGAACCACCCAGACACTCCTCAGTCATTTTTCTTGAGAAAAAGATTGTTTACATGGATGATGGAAGGAAGGACGCGCCGAGACACGCAGCAAGCCCATATATGGCGGGTTATAAACAACTGGACCACGACTCACTTGTGAAAAACTGTTCTGCACTCTGGGCACTGGACAGAGTGCGGGTCAAACGCGAATATGATTTCATCCACTTTGCAAATTTCACAAACGAAACCCTTGGCCTGACACAGCTGAAAAATATACAAAACGCACTCAAAAATTAATCATTTTTATATTTGTGACCGCTTCTAAATACCGATGAAAATAACAAACAAACAAAACGAAGTGTCCGACAAAAACAAACGAAGAAAAACAATCAAATGATATTGCGCAAAAGATCGATCTCTTACAATCAGTGACACTACAAAGTTATGGGACACTTACACAGTTTCAGTAAATTCTCTACTGTTCGAGTTGAAAGACATACCCCCCGCCCCACCTTCCCCCGTTTAGTGTTGAAGTGGCCTAAACTTGTTTTTCCATCATTGTAGGGAGGGGAGGGGGAGAAGAAAGGTTTCGTGCCTTTCAGAACACTTAATGACTTGTGTCTGAAATATGTCGACTTTTGAAAGTGTCCCAAGAACCTTTTGTCACATTGTAGCTCTCTGGGAGTGAATCTCAGGTAGAGCGAGTTTCCCACAAAAGTAAGTGATTTTGCAGCGAACCAAAGAATGTGCATTGTTTGTGCTACCTGGCATTCAGTCTTGATGTGTGTTAAGAACAGCGAGTGCGTCCTCGTTATTGTGGGCAGCAAGGTTCCAGTATCGACGTCTATCAGATCTTGCAGAGAGTACATGGCGGAACTGTCCACGAAGTGCGGTCGGTTTTGGAGCTAGAATCAAGGATTTATACGAGTAACGGAGGTAACTAAGCAGTAGCGACACACCCAGAGTCTCTACCAAAGTTGATGTGGATGAAGGACTAACACTTAAAATGCCAGATGTCATGTCACAGCGTTTTATTGCTGAATTTACACCAGGGACGAATTATCCGGACAAGTCGTCCCTAGTATAAACTTAGCCATTGTTAATAACTTGTCTATACAGATAATTCGTCTCTAGTGTAAATTGGCCCTATTTAGAGTCGAATTATTCGTATGATGGATAAACCGGCGGATTATCTATCTTCGACGAATCATTTGTCTGGTAACACGCCTTCAAGACGTGCTAAAGACGAATCAAGCGAAACGGATTATGCGTCAAGACTTATCCAAAAGAAGAATCCATATTTAGATAGATTTTCCGTGTCTGATAAATTATCCGTGTCCCGGCTCTATAACGTCGGTGCATAAGTTCCCTAATATGTGTGTTGTAAAAATCCACCGATACTCCCGAATTCTCACGAGGCCCAGTGTACATGTTATATGTCTTGAGTAACACTTGGCCTATTTATTATCGTGATAACAAGCAGGGTAAAAGCATATTCTTGATGAATTTACATGATAAAATATCTCACCTGTAGTAACAACTTGCTTTCCAAGGCCTCGCGACACGACAGGAAGTATTTCTTCATAATGAGAACTTCTTCCCGAAGTCGCTGCAAAAAATCAGAAAAACAAAATACTATGTTTATCCCATTCCTGTTAAAGTCTCCCCCTCCTCCCGTTCATGAGAATCTCCTGTTCTGTGCAAAAATGCGACTTCTACAAAATGTGCCATTTTAGTGTACTTAGTTTCCAAGAAAATGCTCTGAGGATAAGTAAGGCAACTTTCCTTCCCATGCATGATCGTGTCAACGAGGACGGATAGTGCAACGACAATGAAGACAACAACAACGACAACAACAACAACAACAACAACAACAGCAACAACAACAACAACAACGGCAAGAACAACAGCAAGTTTTTCTTTGACAACAGTCTCTTCATAGTGACCAACCTTTACTTCTCGAAGTTCGCCAACGAACTTAAACAAGGCGGGGTTCAACTCCTCGACATTCAGCAGTGGTCTTGTTACCATCAAGTTTAAAAGTTGTTTCGTCTGTCGACTAACCTATCAAACAAATCAGTCATGCGATTAACCATAGTGACTTGGAAACGCTAAAGGTTGGGATGCGTTACGATTGTATAAGAAGTAAAAACAAAATTAGAAAAGTAAAGTATCTATAGAAGAGTGGTAGTGAGGAGAATATTGGGATTCAGTGGGCAAAGAAAAGGTACAATACAGCTAGATAGAGAGGAAAAAAACGGCGCAAAAATGTGTCAGAGTTGAAGAGCAGAATGTGGAAAGAACTGTGTTCGAATATTTTCAAACCAATGGAGAAGGGAGCGTGGGCTATACTGCGTATCATTGGGACATGTGGATTTGCTCTTCGCGGGGAAAAGAGAGGGAGATGGGAAAACCAAGAGAGCTGTAGGATGTAAGAAAGCAAAAGCTGGCTTGACAAAAATAGAGAAAGGCATCACCCTGCTTTGCACACCCAGTTGTCCTCAATTCTTGGAGATTGCAATCGGACACAATCTTTCTCAGCGCGGTACTCTTTGTAATGTTTATTAGAGTAAAGCTTAAAAGGATTGCTCAGTTCTGTGTTTGACCAGAGTTCTATCGAATGAAATGTTCCCGGATGAAATACAAGCGCGCGGAGCACTATGGGAACGACCAGATCAGAATTGAGGAGGCGTCAGGATCTGGAGGAGTGCGTGAGGACACAGCTGTGACGTACCTTCCGAGGAGTGAAGTCCCAGTTGTGTACAACTCGTGCAGGGATGACCATCAAGTCATTCCAATGACAATCCTCGCAGAAAAATTGTCCGCTGTAGTCACACAGGCGCGCCTCAGAGTTGTCGCCCGACTCTGAAAAACAACAACAACAACAACAACAACAATATCATGTATTCTAGTTTGACGAATCGCAAGCAGACCAACACTAAGTTAATGGAAATGCTGGTTTCTGTAAGAAATCGTGCTGGTCTGAGGTTGATTGGACAAGGTAAACTGTAAACAAACTAAAAGCTTTGTCGAGGTTTCGTCAGAGCAACAGGCTGTGTAGGTCGTTCTGTTTGTCTCACCGGTGCGGTATCGTGGGGGTAGTAGAACCGGTATTCCGGGTGTTATAGGTTCGGGTCCCATTACCTGTGCTTCATAACTGTGTCAGTACGTTTGTCTGCATTTATTTATATGCTACACAAAGAAACCTCAAATTTACTTCATCGCTTGTGAGACGGTTTCAACAGATAGAAAGAAAGAAAAGAAGTAATGGATATCTAAATCAGTCGATTAAAACTTGATGTAAAACATATAGTAAACTGCGACTCTATTTCAGTGGAATACTTGAGATTCACGCACGTACTTGCAAAGGCGATTCGTTTCCTGCACTCCACACACTTGTACTGCTGTGTCGAAAGCCCACCTTCCTGGCAGATCTTGGTGTTGTAGGTTGATACTGACAGCTACAAAGCAACAATTAATTTGACACTGAATACAACAAATTTATATTCCGTGTCGTCCCAATTCTAGGGCGGACGCGTATGATCTCCGCCCGCGTTTAGTTAACTCCGCGAGAATAGTCTACTTTGCTAGTCTTGAGATTACTGAAAACGATATTCGTTCATTTTAGTAAACTGATTTCACATTACCCTGGGTTCCAGAGGTTTCTCGCTCTCGGAAGCTCCGATGCGGCCGCGTAGGGCTGGGGGCGAAACCACGGGCGGCTCCGCCTCGCCCCCGGCCCTCCGCCTCCCGTGGTTTCGCCACCAGCCCTATGCGGTCGCACCGGAGCTTCCGAGAGCGAGAAACTGGAACCCAGGGTAGTTTCATATCTGTTTTAAGCACATTGCGCAGTCCCTTCTCCCACAAAAGCGTTACAGCAAAGAGACCCTGGGGGCTGCCGGCGGGTTCGTTTTAGCGCGATACAGAGTTAACATAGTTAATATCATGCTGCCATACCCTTTTCCTTGCACAAGGTCTCCGTATCATGTCCAGACAACGCCGGTGACTGCTGTAGTGGCACCCTGGAGAGAGAAAAAAAGAACACCACAGGCAAATCTAAAGTTATCTACAATACTCCATCATTCGGATGTTGTTTCGTAAATTGACAGAGGCACTGAAGATTAACCTTTTTTTCACGATTCCCCCACTATTCAGTGCGACTTCATAGTTACTCTATTTTAAACATGACATCATGTTGAAATTACACAGCTATAAACTACAAATTTTTACAAAGGTTTCCCGCTGTAAATTCGAGCAATGCACGCAAAAGTCTGTACCAGAAAAAGAATCACTGTTTCTGTGATTTATGTTGATTTCCTAGTTGACTATGTAAGATGAGTAAAACCAAAAATAGTCAAGAAGCGTAAGGGAAGATGCGAGTGCTTTTGGTTGCATTCCTAGCTCAAAATGTACAACAGTACGTGGCTGCGTTATCATTGCAAAATATGAGTTTGATAGGAATATTCGTCTTCCTGTTTCTTGGAGAGTTTTGTGAATTATTATTTGGTGTTACAGTAAAAGATGCCTGGTATCAAGATCTTCAAGGAAGTGACGAAAAATTATCAATTACAAACAAATTGTGTTAGATGATGATTATTACTCGAGTTTACAGCGGAAACCCTCTTAGAAATCTGAAAGCTGTTCTAGCTTTGCAAACGTGCGTTGACGTGCCGGTGAAAGTGATCCTCGGAACAAAAGCAGTTGCACAGAAGGCTCGGAAAAACTATGCAACCAGCAGTGGGATTTGAACCCTAAGAACTGCGGGTGCTTCTGGTAAGAACGTGCCTTGTCTTACCATCACAAGTGAAGAGAGATTGCCACAACCATATGCTTTTGCCACATTTATCGCAGTAAACCTTGTTGCTCGGGTTGTCTTCCTTCACAAACTCGTGACCCAACACTCTTCTCGCATTGGAGGTCTGATCGACGGAAGCGTCCTGCAAACAAGCGTGCACGTTTTCAAAGCAAGTTTTGGTGTTATTACGTTCCTTTCATCATTCTCGACATTCTTCTTATCAAACGAAAACTTCCAGCAAATCTTGAGTATTTTGGTGTGGTAAGTTTAACTGTATGCAAAGAATTATGGGCTTTCTGTTCCTGATTGTCCTTTTTCGGCGTTGATTGTTTGAGGAAGCAATACCCAACACATGGGTACTACAGGCAAAAGTTTCTTGCAACTTGTCGAGCACGTTGCACCGAGACGTAGCTTGTGTTATCTCGTGTTACCTCGCATGATGCAAGTAACTCAGTAGTAGTTTCTTGACCTAACTCCACTTCACAAAGTTTCTAGCCTGTGTTTCTTGAAGTAACTCAGGTTTCAAATCTGTTTCTTGACCTAACTCCACTCCATAAAGTTTCTAGCCTGTCTTTCTTGAAGTAACTCTATCCCATCAAGTTTCAAATCTGTTTCTTTACCTAACTCCACTTAAAAAGTTTCTAGCCTGTGTTTCTTGAAGTAACTGTATCCCATCAGTTTCAAACCTGTTTCTTGACCTAACTCCACTTCATAAAGTTTGTAACCTGCGTTTCTTATACTAACTCTACTTCATAAAGTTTCTAATCTGTGTTTCTTGAAGTTACAACTCTATTCCATAAAGTTTCAAACCTACATTTCTCGAAGTAACTCTATTTCATAAAGTTTCTAACTTGCGTTTCTTGAAGTAACTCTATTCCGCAAAGTTTCTAGTCTGCGTTTCTGGAACTAACTCTATTTCATAAAGTTTATAACCTGTGTTTCTTGAACTAACTCTATTCCATAAAGTTTCTAACCTGCGTTTCTTGAACTAATTCTATTCTATAAATTTTCTAACCTGCGTTTATTAAATTAACTCTACTCCATAAAGTTCCTAACCTGTAATTCTTGAAGTTTCAACCTGAGTTGGACCAGTTTGTCGACCAACTTGCTTCTTTCCGCCGAGTGTTCCGGTGCCGACGCGACAAATGCCTTGCACGACTCAATGGCATGCTCGAGTTCTTCTGTTGTGGATACACCCATAAACGACTGTCACATGTAAACAAAAACATAAACATAAACAACGTTTGAGTGACGTCTAGTGCTCGAGCACGTGACCAGATCATAATCATTGGTTTAGCTTTCGCTTCGGAGTTCGGATTGACCAAAAATGATGCTAGGCTTGCTTGGACCAATCAAAACAAGCAGCAAACAAAACACCAAAGCAATCACGTAATATTATTCTGGACAGCCCATCAAACACCTCTGACTAGGGTTAGGATTATAGGGCTTGGTAGGGTTAAAGTTAGAGTTTGTCTAGGTTAGGGTATGTTTAGGGCTTTGGTCAGTTCACGCAGTAAAGTGGAGACCTGGGTTCGGTTGCACAAAACCCAAACGTCCAGGTTTGGCGTTAATAACAATGGAAATAGAACGTTATTAAAAGTAACCCCGCGTGTGTGACAATTTGCTGCTAAATTGTTGGCAATATAGTGCAGATACTTAGTTCATGACAAAACCGGACAGATGTATGCGTCATTTTGAGATTTGCATTTTGGGATTTGATTTCACGGGCGCCGCCATCTTGGATTTTGTGACGTTTCACCCGCCGTAAAAGGTCATAAGATCCAATATGGCGGCGCACGCGAAATTCAAATCCCAAATGGCGCTTACGTCCAAGTTTTTCATGAACTAATAGTTTTCTACTTATTTAAACAAATTTCAATTCGGACTATATTGCCAAAAACTTAATGGCGATATGTCCCAACAGCCTGGGTGTCCTTAACTCAGAGTAAAATAGGAAAACGTTAGCAAGGAGCGTACCTCAGGAGGTGAGAAGTGGTCTTCTTCGACTCCCAATAGATCGTCAAACATATCGTAGCCGCTGAAACTCCCATCACTCACGACACTTTCTCTTTCCAAGAAAGAACCTTTCCTATCCGGGCTCCCGAAAAAATCGTTCACAAATTTCCAAGACTCGCCAGGCGAGCTTAAAAATGACGACTGAGTCTTCTGCAAGGAACCCACAGGACCTGTCGAACTAATCGCATCCGAGATCTTCCTTGGGTTCGAAAACGATCCCGAACCTGCAAAACTTCCAACACTACTGCTGCGTGACAGCTTCTCGCTAAATTCTTTGTGGATTCCAGGAACGAAATTATAGTCCTCGTCGTCTTGGTTTACGACTGAATGTCGTCCATGCCTCACGAGCTCGGACGGGTCGTCTATCTGTTTAGGTGTTCCACATTCAAAAGTAGCCAAGCTCACGCGGGTTTCTTCCGACGCTGAAGTCTTTCTTACGCACGATACGTTCGCTAATTTCTCGGGCGCCGAGTCAGTGAGCTTTGAACTTTGATCCAAGTCAGTGGACTTTAAACTTTGAACTGACTCAGAGAGCCTTAAACTTTGAGCTGACTCAGTAGACTTTGAACTTTGATGATCTGACTCAGTGGACTTTGAACTTTGAGCTGACTCAGTGATCTTTGACCTTTGGTCTGACTCGGTGGACTTCAAACTTTGATCCGTTTCAGTGGATTCGGACAAACCTTGCCCACGCTCGGTCACAGAGTTTTCATTTTCTGTCGAATCTCCAAAGGAACAGTCTGTAGGTGTTGATCTAGCAACACTATCAACAACGGTGCATTTTAAACTGGAGTCATCCAATGCGACTGAAGAGGATTTTGAAGACACAGTTTCACTTTCAAAGTCTAAATTTGCAGCTGACATGTTCAGAGTATTTTCTCCTATTATTTGTCTCTCGGCACTTTCATCGTCCGTCACTTTCATGTCATCAGAGCTAGTTCTTGACTCGACGCTAGTCGTATCCACATTTCTTGCACTTCCCTCGCTTACTAGTTGCTCTATAGACTCGTTTTGATCAAACGACGAAGTTGAATTTTCGGCTGAACGACGATAATCCGCACTAAGCTGGAACGCATTTGTGTTCGCGAGGTCTTCCCCTTCCCTCCCTAATAACCTTCGTGGGTCAGAGTCAACGTAGTCTCTCGGGCAATCGTTGCTGCCTTTCTCACAGCCATTTTGCAAATCGCTTACAACTGCAGCCTCTAGATTCTCATCACGTTGACTGCTATTCAATCCATCTATCTCTTCGCCGTCCGCGATTAAAGCAACGCCTGCCTTCTTTTTCTTCTTCCTCTTTTTCTTACCGCGGTCTTCTCGACATTTCTTTTCTCTTGACATCAACATAGAGTTCTCTTGCTCGTGGCAACTGCTGCTCAGACGGTCGAAACCGTTCAGAGACCGAGACGGAAGATGGTCAGGGACGGAGCCTGGGGAGAGAGAAATAACGCGGGAAAATGAACACCGCGTCAGGCCAACAAATTAGTGTTCAAACTTGGTTAGTAGGCATACACGAGTAAACATTTCAGACGTTTGTCAGACTACCGAAAGATAATATTAATATCCCCCTAAATCTCTGGGTTGTTCAAAGCACGACGAAGTGTCAGTTTAAACCAATGACACATTTGTTTAATTTAGGATTAGTTCTAAGTTCTTTTTGCCTGAACATGGGAAGCTTTCTCTGACAACCCGACTTCCTTAGTGTGTTTTAAGCTAGGACAAAGGATCAAACCTTGCATTAGACTGTGCCAGTCCCTTCTTTTCTGGCCAAAGATCGTGTGCGCGAGTGAAAAATGAACGAGTTTGAGATTTGGGGGTCTGGATCCGAGCGGCATCCAGCTTCGCACCCAGCCCTCACTCAGCCTACGGCGTGGGTCCGGCGCTCGGGTCCAGGGGACCTCGGATTTTCACTCGTGCACACGATCTTTTGCCAGAATAGCAGGGACTGGCACAGTCTAACCTTGCTGCAGTTTGTTGACCCAGATGTCGAGAGAAAACTGGAAACTTTTGGCCAAAGCTCGACTAAACTAACCCAGGCTTAACTAAACTCACATTTTATCACGAACCATCGAAAAAACTTAATTTAGCTTAAAACCTATCAACGAAATCTTACTTTGAGCGAAACCTTATCTTTAGGATAAAAAATGATCAAGGGTCTAATTGATTGTACTTTGAACAATTGGGACCTTATTTCGGTCAGGCAATTTCTGCCATGTGTATGTCAGTAAAGATCAACTATGTCGCAAAGGCAAAGAAATGCCTAAGGCTCCAGATATGTCACGTGTGTTAGCACAACCAATCACGCGAAAGATCATTTGATGGATTCTAAGGCCTTGTCCACACGTACATGTTTACGTTCGTAAACGCACACTTTTTTTAGCTAAAACTCATCGAAAGTTTTCCGTCCACAAGAATCCGGCGAGCGTTTACGAATCTTTTACATCCGTCCACACGCTAACGCTAAAACGATTCAAAAACGCAAAAATAAATAAATAAATAAATAAATAAATAAATAAATAAATAAAAAGCTTGCATTGAACATGCTTTAGATAACTTGACTGGGTCCGATGCTGTGACGTCAGCGTTTACAAAAGTATCCGTTTACGGGTGTCTACACGTAAACACAACGTTTACGATTAAAAGATGCGTTTACGAAAGTATCCACTTTGGAGAGCGTTCACGAAAGTACGCATTTACGATTTATTACGCATTTACCTTTTTTCATCGTTTACGTGTGGACGGAAGGCGCAAACGCATAGAAAAGTATCCATTTACGAACGTATGCGTGTGGACTTTCAAAGGTCCGCTTGTTTTGCATATCAGGGACCTTAAGATGCAGGACGGGAGAGAGGACGGCGACGTCTCCGGAAGTGAAATTGCCACTAAGACGATCACTGCGCATGTTAGGAATAAATTATGTCCCCGTCCTGTCGCGTCTCCGACGGCAAAAACAGTGATCTCACGTTGTGGTGACAACGTCGTACTTTTTCGCTTGATTTAGGCAAGAAAGATAATGTTTACGACCTGAAACCTAAACGAGGAACACTAAACATATTCTTGAGCCGTATGGAAGTTTACCTGAGCATTTAATTGCGGAGTATTCCGCGATTTGCGAGCATCGCTGTCACAGGAGATTTTGCAGCTCGTTCGAGATATGTCAAGCGGCCAGGAAAAGCAAATTATTCGCCCTGAAACCTCGTAAGTACGATCAACAGAGTATAAACTCTCCATGGTTTTATGAATTGTCTTTTTTGAACCATTTTCTTTCCTTGATATTTGAGTATCTAAAAACATGTATTGTTTGCTTGAGTCTTCGGTCATTAAATCGTTTGTTTACAGCGTGTGTTTGATGTATTTGTCCAAATGCTGATCTTCTCAACACAAACTCTCAATATAGATGTTTAGCCCGCTGAATGTGTTTGTTTTAATCCCTGTGTATTGCAATGTCGCACACGCCGATTTCGCAAATTACGGCAGAACGAATCGAGAGAGCTTAGTCAGCTTGTTGACTGTAATTTTAACATGTCGCGGAAAGCTCGCTGTTGCCACTTATAATATTTATCCTTGATTACTAACGATTCAACATAGTAGGCAGGTTTCTGTCGAACGAGTCTGCACTCGGCAGGATCAATATATTCCTCCACACCAAGGGGCTTTTAGAAACGTTTTGCTCGTACAAAACCACAAATTCATCGGAGCCAATGTTCTATAGTTATATGTCTCATGTGCCATGATCATAGAGTCGCCAGTGTTTAAAATGGTACGGCAAAACTAATCAGGTTATCCGACGTTCTGCTCAGCCGTTGTGCTGCTTCTTAACTACTTTTAAGAGCATGACACGACCGCGTCCTCTGCCCAAACCTCTCGCGGATTTGCCGTCGCCGTCGTGCTCTCCCGTCCTGTATCTTAAGGTCCCTATCGTCCACGGGAAACGTCATATTGGATGCTGTCAGTCTGACAGACAAAATTTAGACAAAACATGTTTAAACGGTCAAATACCAGCCGTGTAAACTGAGGCTTTAAGATTCCAACCGCACAAGGGATCGCCTGGAATTCACTACGATTTGAGGTAAAAGTTGTTCGATGCTTTACGTTCCCATGGTTACTTTTCTACACACACAAAAATGTTGTTTAGAACTCGGTTGCCAGGGTCACCGTATTCCTTATTCTAACACATCAACAGTAGCCGGGTGATGTTGATAAACTTGACGCCGTAACTGTGGTCTGAGCTGACGTATCGAGCGTTAGCACTTCGCCTTACGAGCCTGATTACGAGTACCGGAAGATTCACAAAAACCTTCTTGGTCACACTAAATCCTGGGCCCTTGAAATTTTGGCAAAAACCAACTGAAGAGCTTCACTTTTTTACCTCCAAATTTTCTAAGGAATCTTTAAGTATCCAGGCCTAAGAACTCTCTCACTTCGAAGCTCAAAATAAAGATTCTCCCATAAAAATTAAGAAGTAAATGTATAAGCGATGCAGTA
This sequence comes from Plumapathes pennacea, assembly GCA_964036295.1. Classification (NCBI taxonomy): domain Eukaryota; kingdom Metazoa; phylum Cnidaria; class Anthozoa; order Antipatharia; family Myriopathidae; genus Plumapathes; species Plumapathes pennacea. The sequence goes on along the minus strand of OZ038463.1, from coordinate 21,717,386 downwards.
ACTTAATCAGCTTTCATGTAAACAAGGTATCAAAAGCCAAATTCTCCTAACTTATGATACATTTCTGATGAGAAATTGAAGGAGAAAATTGAAGTTGATCACTTTTGGGAGTGAAAGGGTTAAAACAACTTAATCTATGATTATGATGATCGTAATCGCGGGCTCTGGACTACAATAAGAGCGACGCGAGCGAGGAAAAAGGGATGCGCGTCAAGTAAAACGACCACTGCAACGCGAACGCAAGTATAAACGCAAGAATAAAGAAAAGCAAACATCTTGATCCTTGTGCTGGCGTTTATACTTGAGTTAAAGTTATAACGTTCGTTTTCAAATGTTCCACGTCCCTTGGACCTCGTTTCCGTCACTTGCATTGGTTATCTAGGAACCCGCAGTTGTTCAAAGAACCATCATTATAATCCTGGATAATCCTTATGCTCGCGCTTAACGACAGCACAAGAAACGTTACATGTAGGCGTGGATCGGTGTCACAGCAGATTAGGACCCCGTCACCTCCCCCACCCCTAGAGAATATGGACCCCCTCTTGTGGACTTGGACCCCTCTACAAAAACGCAATTTTACATATTGACTGTACAGTATTTCTGTTTCCAGCATACGACTACCAGTGTGTAAGATTTAAGATAAAGATATTTCGAGGCGTAAGGCTGCGAGACGATGCAAGCATACCAGCGCAAGCACTAGAAAACGAAATATTTCCCTTTCTTATTCGTACTGTAGGCGTCAACCAGGACGAAGCAAAAACGAACACAAGTGATTAGGAATTAGTATTTCCAAATCTTCGTCGGGATCTGCGCTTGTTGCCAGAATGCGCACTGATGGAAGCTAAGCACTGCGCATTCAGTATGTTCTGGTGCTTGTGCCTGCTTCAGCCACTGCACGGAAGCAAGTAGAATAATACTTTGATCAAGAGATCTGGAGATCTTACCGGCTATTCCGTGACTCTTTCCTGTGCTCATGTCGTCAGCAAGAGAACTGAAATGAAGCAATGGCAAAGCCTATTTGAGAATCGCGACGCAAAGGCGATAGGATGCTACGATTAACCGACGCTTATCGGATACTGGGCGCTAATTTGAATTCTACATATTTTTCATGTTATTATTTGCCTCACCATCCAATCAACCAACCAACCACCCAATCAAACAATAACTTAATCGACCAATCAATCAAGGAACTGACATCATTACATGTCCCAGTGACTTGTTTCAGATGCAGCAACTGTTTTGTAGTGACAAAACTGAATGGTAGGAATTCTCACTTCAAGTTCTATTTCCATTCCTAAGTCTTCACGTTAGGACCGTCACGGTTATGAAGCCAGTTATAAGCAATTATAAAGAAAAATAAAGCTTCAGTGGCATTCACATGAAGTACATTATACAGTGCACTGGAAGAACCTCCGGGCCCTAGTTTGGGGATGTCACTTCAATTCTTACAGTCCTCTTTGGTTCAAAATTCTGATTATTTTATATGTCAATTTTCTTTTCCTGTAAATACTGTAGGGTGTCATAATATTGCAATCGCAGCACCAGAAGTGAGCTTGCAGGATTTGCAGCCATGGGCAATGGTTTCATAAGTTTACATCAATGAACATTCCAAATCTACTGTGTACAGCACAGTAGAGTAGGTAGCAATCTTGGTGAAAAAGTCCTTGACACACCCTGCTAATATTGCTATTTCATGAATATCACCCAGCTGGAACACTGGAAAAATTTTACAAACTCCCCCCCTTGAACAATGTTGGATCAAGGACATGAGGAAAAACAGATTCAACTGTGAAGGGAAGACAGAGATTACAAAGTCTGTTTGAGATGATTATATAAAGAAAATGTAAGTGTCCCAGCATACTTGACTAGGCTTGTAGATCTCAAAAGCCATTCATCACCATTATAAAAATACTACTAGCTTGTATGCATAGACCTGGGAATAAGGCCAGTGTATGTTTTACCTCGAGTAGAGACTCTTTACTTACATATCAAAGTCTAAAGTAGATATTCCATACACCAGTGATGATATTAATGGTTCAACTTTTTTTCTGTCACATAAGAATGCATGTGGGTGGTAAAACCCCCTGTGAAGTAGACAAAACATTCAAATATTGTATGACTGATATTACATTGAGATTTGCTGCACTGAACCTTGTACTGACGTTTACTAAACAAAAAAATAGATAACTTTGGGCACTGAGACAAAGACACACAAAGAAATAGATAGGGAAAGACAGATACAGAAAAACAAACAAACAAGCAGCTAGAAAAAAGGAAACAAGAAGACAGATAATCAACAACTTATTATTATTTTTCAAAAATGCCACTTAGCAAACTAATTATACACAGTTACATACAGTACAAGTGTATCATACAATCACGACAAAGAACTCAGAAGCTTTACCAGGGGACAATTCAATATTTACACATGTATTTTACAAGTTGGACCATTATTTCAACACCACTAAATGGACTCTAATCTGACAAAAGTTTGCAAAATGTTACAGGGGTAAAAGTCAGTTTCACATCTAACCTCAGGAACTTCACATCCCGTGTGATGATACCAATGTAACTTCCAAGAGTGTTTTCCTTTAGAGCCAGTCTAACCCAAGCATGACACTTGTATCGTTCACTCCTTAGTTTCAATCTGAGAGTAAAAACGCTATGTTGAATAAACTGCTACTTGTACAGTATATACCTGTTCATTTCTTTCATTTACTACATTATTATGGCACAGGTAGTTATTATTGGTCAATTCCCAGTCCACATGAAAAGCTTTTTTGGAACCACTGTGGGAGGGACAATATTACTCAACTGTTGCTATAATATAAACTGTGATTTGACCCTGATTGGTTTTCGGCATATCGACATGTTGACGTAGCAGACAGGTGGTGTACTTGGCAATTGTTGGGGCTTTACTCTATGTTTACAGTTTTCTTGACAAAAGAAATGGCCTAATAAAAGGACTATACAGTCCACCTCTTTTTTTGAAGGCTGTCTGAGCTCAACATGTCTTGAAGGCTGTCTGAGCTCAATATGTCTTGAAGGCTGACTGAGCTCAATATGTCTTGAAGGCTGTCTGAGCTCAACATGTCTTGAAGGCTGTCTGAGCTCAACATGTCTTGAAGGCTTCTCTGAAGTTGAATTATGACATGGCTCTACTGTAGCTTTTCAAATGATTCACTCACCCACCAAGTCTATCCCACTACAGTCCTGCATGTATATCATGTATATACACAGGTGTGGATGTTCCAAAATGTGTATGCAAATGCAATGTTTGGATAAAATGTCTGACTCTACATTATTGTACAACAACATTGAAAGTGTTTCTCAATAACATCCTTTCTTGTACATTATACCTGTTAATTTCTTCAATATTTTCTTTATTGGTGACCTCGATTGCCAGTGGCCAAAAAGACACATCAGTGTTAGACGCCCAGCTTAGCAGTCTGTCAAAACCACAAAGATGGGAAATATGTAAACCAGTTGTATTCGATAGTGCCCCTGAGGAGGGGGGAGGGGTACTCATTGTTGTACAGAGAGTGTCCACCCCATCTTTGAACCCCTGTACCTTTAATAGACCATATTTCTTGGGTTGAAATGATGATACCTTAGTTTACACCACTAGTTAACAAATTGCCCCCTTTTTACAGCCCCCAATAAGGCCCACAAGTTTCAGAAACCATGTAAAATTCTCCCCAGTTCACAGCATTTTTTTACCAAACCTATAAAATACTTAACAACCACTTTCAGGCAGAGCCCTGCATAACACTTCATAAGGAGTGCCCCTCCCAACCAGTGGGACCCGTTGCCTGCCTTAGCCTGTGAACACAGCCATCTCCCTCTCTCATTGGAGACAGCTGTATTAATATTATTTACAAATCTTATGTGAACTCTACTTAACAATAATGCAAACTGAATGTTGTTTAGGTATATAAACTTGTACCCTAGCAATATTGTACATACATACTGTAGGTCTTAAGGCATAATGGTACTTCTTAGTAAGTTGTTGGACATTTTTCTTGATTTATTGGGAGTTAAGTTATAAGGTAAAAAGTAAATTACTATTCCTTAAATGGATGATGTGGCTGTGCATTTCACAAAGGTGTCTTTCCATTTTTTTTACTACATGTATGTACATGTGGAGTGCATAAATTTGAATTAAAGAAACCATTCCTGTCTTGTGCAAGAAAATCTTTGCCATGCAGCTAATGCAATATCCAGCAGAGTTATACAATCATGTAAAATGGAGACCTTTGTGAACTACTGTAACTCCATTTAAAATTAAGGAAAAGAAGAGTGCACACTGTATGGGATGTACTGTATGTAAAATTATTGATCAAATGGAGCAGTTGAGCTTAAAGTTAAGTTTTTCAGATACAGCCCAGTTGCTTGCTAGAACACCTTGGTTCCTAAAGGTCCAACCACTATATTATGTGTAAATTACCTGTCTGGTTGAAGCAAGACCTCTGCCACTCTCAGGCAATACGAGCAAATTTACAGTTATATAATTCATAATTTCCTTATTGTGACCTAAATTACACGCACAAAGAAAGTGTGGTCATCTTTGTTCACACATGGATAATACATGTATTGTCAGCCATAATAATACCGTGTAATTATTGATCAGAATTTTCTGCAAAATTAGTCATATTCTATTTAATAAGAAAAAAGTTTGAAAAAGTAGTTTTGTGACATCAAATTCACAACTGGAGTATTCTTTATATTTAGACCACACTTACCCTTCCTTTAGTCCATGATGCAATATATTGTCAACTTGTTCACAAAGTTGATCCACTGCCAGACAGTTCCTGATGACGTCTCCTCCCTGGGAATACTGCTGTTGGATCTGTGCAATTAAGATCAACACAAAATTTGTGGATTATTAATTTACAGTACTTGCACCAGCTCCAAGGGAAAAATAAGCTTCAATACTGAATAAAATGTCAATACAGCTAGAGTAATCTAGTTATATACAATGTTGGCTTCATAAATAATGCACATGCATCGTATTCTTCTCACTGTTCTTCTGATGATAACATCTGAATAACATTTGAGTATTACAGTGGAACCCACGTCACTAAGGTGACCTACTATGGTCAAGGAGGATGTTGCAGTAAAAAACACAATTTAGATAAAAGTGATTTAGTACACAGATATTGATGAAATTACCAGGATTTCTCCAGTATCTTCATAGTGTGATATTTTCACATATGAAAGGTAAAAATGATAAAATGATATCATCTTCACTGTGCATATAGCAAAAGTTCTGAGAGGAAATAAAGGCTGTGAGATATTGCATGTCTTTGTTTTGGATATTTCATTTTAATATCTACAGTACAATATTAAACAGAACATTGCATGGCTGCTTGGGAGATACAAGTTTTATCTTCCTGTCTTGATATATCTCTCATTCATTCACTCCACAATCAACACTCAAAAATAAGACTTGTATCTCCACCAGCCATGTAGTATCCTCTATACATAGTAAAAAGTTACAGGCCATCTAAAATATTGCTACCCTGTTTACAGACAAAGGTGAAAAATGAACTGCTGCATGCAACTCTGAGCTGCTGTTTGACTGTCTGGGACAAATATATTAGAACAGACTGCTTTACAAGTTTTATTTTTTACACATGTCAACCAAGTTCAGGTCATTTACAAGTCATCTGACACATCTGCTGGATGCATCTGCAATGTCAAATGTCCGATGTGTAGTGTTGTGTGCAATGACCAATCAAAGATCATATGGTTGCATATGCACAGTATAAATTATTGCATAATCGTTTATCTGCATATGCAGTGACTGAAAATGGCATTTTATTTGCATTTTGTACATAATCATTTTTTAATACCATAAATATATTGCAAAAAGTAAAACAACAATGCAAGTCATATATCTCGATCATAGATGCAGGGGGATCTATTCCTCTTAACTCCTGATACCTGTTGCAGAAAATACAAGTCAGGGTGATGCCAGCTGCTACAGTATGCTTTTTGAACAAAATTTAAGTCACAGTTCTCGAAATCAGGTTGGTCTGTGGGAATTTGCAATGGTCGGTAAATAATCATACAGTTTAAATATGTCAAGCACGACGAGCAACCGCACCTCAATGCTTTCACTTTTCAGTCACTTTTCATAGTTGCTGACTACTTCGATCTAGTACACACGAACTCGAAGAATTTCACTGAACAGTCAAAAAAATCAGGCATACAGTTCATGCACATGTATAAATTGATGTCTACTCAAACGAAGAGCCACGAAAACGAAATATTGTCGACACCGGAGTGGCTGTCGCCCGGGTCTGTCGTAACAAGATCGGTGATCACATCACCAGCAAACAAAACAGTCTTCAGTCCAATTTGCGTCGAAACCACTTTATCTCAATATTGAATATGTTTCATGAATTTTTGTAATGTCTCCTGTTGTAAATAAATACCATGTGACCGTCCCGTTATACACTGTGTTCCAGACAACCCACAGACAAATTTCACTAACCTCGTACACTGCGGAAGTAAAGCGTTGTAGCAGTTCTTCTGGCTCGTGCATATCACGCGGTATACAGTGTCAGATTTCACCAGAAGACAAGAACCAAATCCTCATGTGACTTTGTGCCAAGAATAAACACTTTCCCATAACTTTCCAGCAATTTCTCTTGACCGTCCGGTAATTTGGTAGGTATAGAAAGCTTTAGCTATCAGTGCCTCTGATGGTTCTATTCGATTGTTCCAAAAACTGGGAAAGGCGAAAGAATTTCTAACCGCACGTAAACTCCGCCATATTTTCTTATGTCATCAGTGTATTGGGACATAAAATGATTTTTATATAAAGTACGGACACAACCGCTGACTTCGGCTCAAATGCAAGATGGCGGTTGTCGTGAAAGATGCTGTGATGCTTTCGCAGAGTTTGGAAAGCGTTTTAAAGAGTACTTTCGGACCCAACGGTCTAGACGTCATGTTAACATCCTCTTCTGGGAATATTCTCATAACAAACAGCGGTGCTGTGATTCTCAAGTCGCTCTCAGTCGCCCATCCGATTGGACGCATGATTGTTGACAAGATCGTTTGCCATTGTGGAATCGCAGGCGATGGTGCTTCGTCATTTGTCTTGATCCTTGCTGAAGTGCTGAGGAGTACTATGAACAGCTATGAAGGCCGCCCAATTACCAGGGACTCGACTGAACTTGACCCAGGGCAAAAAAGGTTTCTCATCGCAATGTCACAGAAATTCGCCTCGCTAAACGCGAGAATTCTGGATACATTAGTACTACCGATACTGGAGAGATTATCTCTGAAGGTTAATTTACGTACCGAAAGTAACATTTCAGTGAAACAGAGAGTCATATCTCTTATAAAGACTACTCTCTGCGGTAAATTTCCATCTGGCACTGTGTCCCTATTGAGCAAGCTTCTTGCCGAGTTTGTGTTCAATGCTTGGTCGTCTGCAGAAGACAAAACGATCCACGATACAGTTTTACGATTGATTGACAATTTTCCACGGCTTTGCGTCGAAGTTCCAGGAATTCCTGTGACCTCTTCGAAAGTTCTTCCAGGAATTCTTATTCCGCGAGACTTTGCTACAGATCAACACAACCTTCCCTTGTCACCTGTCGATGGCCCGTTCAAATTCGTCGTCCTTGATTGCCGGTTAGATTCGGATGACCTGCAGGTTAATGCTGCCCTTGAATTGAAAAGCGTGTCTGCTTTAGACGATGCTTTGATTTGGAAAAGGACGCGAGTTCTACGGATTTTAAATAAGTTGAAAAACAATGGTGTAAGTCTGATTCTGTCCTCTGAAACACTGGCTGACTTCATCTTGCACTTTTGTCGGCAGCTTAAGATTTGCGCTGTTCACATGATTCCTCCAGAATACACAGAATATATCTGTGTATGCGCTCAAATTAACCCACTAGCAGAATTTGATGTGTACGAAGATTGCGTCGCCACCAGCTTTGTGGGTACAGGAGTGTTTTGTAAACGAACCATCCTCGGACAGCACAGATACGTCCATCTTGGTGTCCAGACGGACACTAAGGAAGCTGCACCCCACCTGGGTGTCCAGACGGACACTAAGAAAGCGTCACCCCACCTGGGTGTCCAGACGGACACTAAGGAAGCCTCACCCCACCTGGGTGTCCAGACGGACACTAAGGAAGCCGCACCCCACCTTGGTGTCCAAATGGACACTAAGGAAGCCTCGCTCCACCTAGGTGTCCAGACAGACACTGAGGAAGCCTCACCCCACCTGGGTGTCCAGACGAACACTAAGAAAGCCTCACCCCACCTGGGTGTCCAGACGGACACTAAGGAAGCCTCACCTCACAGTTTGTTGCTGTGCGGGTCATTTCAAGGCATTTGCCAGCAATACTCTATTGCTGTGCTTGGCGCGTTGAAAACCATCCGAATGGCGTTTGACAAAGACCAGGACGAGTTGAAGCTCTTACCAGCTGGAGGGGCTACAGAAGCTGTCGTTAGCCACGAGTTGGACATTTATTCCAAGACTTCAGCAGATTCCTATGAGGCCTTAGCTTGTCGTATCTTGAGTAAAGGCCTTTTGGCAATACCAAGGCAGCTACATCTTAATTCACACACATCCATTGGTCAAAAAAGTAAACTTGTCCATGTATTGTCGTCTACTGACAAGGCATGGGTGAGCGGAACTGCACATGGGGTCGACGGAAGAACTGGAAATTCTTTCAATCCCTTTGAAAGGGAGATTTTTGAGCCGTTCATGGGAAAGTATTTGTTGTTCAGCCATTTGCTGCAGTGTGTATCGCAGTTGCTACGAACTGATCAGCTGGTCGGAGCGGCAGGGTTTACACACGTGACTTCGAGTACTGAAGAAGATAGTGTACAGTAGAAGACATAGTAGGGTTGAAGTAGTGATCAAGAGTCACCACATGAGAACACATAAGAGGACGCTTCATCTGCAAAGGTTTCGTGTATTTGCACCATCAACAGCATATATTGATCAAAGCCGGTATGGTGTATGAGTGAGCAGTGCCGCTGGAAGGATCATGACTATGGAAATGAGTGAATTCAGCGGTTTTCACAAGACGGAGGAGCTTCGTGATGAAATTAGAACAGGGGAAGGCGATTCCACCGAATCCATGTACTGCATTTTTCATGACGAACATTTCATTAGGGTGCGTTCGATTTGGTCTATTCCGGAATAGCTATAATGACCCTTAGTTTTGCTTGTTGTGAGAGATTTTGTTCGAAATTGTTTTAAAAACCTAAACGCTTGCATTTTAAACAGCTCCTGATACATCCTAACCTTTATCAGCTGCAAAGCAAAGAATGTTACTGATCAGCAGCGATACTCCTATTCCGGAATAGACCCAATCGAACGCGCCCTTAGTCGTGTCGGACGCAGGTGTACGTTGGGTTAAAGTGCGCAGAGCCCTAATATATACCGATTTAGCTTTCTTTATTTGTAGAAGTCCGCAACTTAGCTGAATTCTTAAAACATCGCAATTTTTAAATAAGATACCATATTTGGACATATGCACACTAATTAACCCACAAATTGTGCAACTTTCCCGATTTACAGAAAGTGCAACAGGATATTGTTATAGTGCAAAGAGTGTATAAAGAGGTTTTATAAGATCATTCCAAGTGGATTTTACGTTCCTTTTAAAAGGAGACAGAAGGTAAGCTTGGTAAGAAAGAATTTTCACATTACAAGAACTAGTTAGTAACATTTATTTTGTTCTCAACTGATTTTCAGTGTCGTTGATCGGTGTTTAGATTTTAAGTGGTAAACGACCCCAATGAAACTTCGTGGGCCGATTTTTTAGACAAAGTCTAACTTGGACCTGGTTTATCACTGAAGACAGCAAAGATGATCAAAGAGCGCCCACAAGAACCAGCAGGCCAAGCAAGTCCCTTGGTAGTAGGAGACCGGAACGTGGGTTAGGTTAAGAAGGGTGAAGAAGTACATTCCGTGCCAAGGCTACCATGCGCGAGAACAGAAGTCGAAACTGTCGGCAGAGTTCCTCAGGGTAAAGCCACTCGTGGAAAAAGAGCGACTAAAGAAAACATTCTAAAAAGAGTTGAAAATGCCAATTTGAGTCACATCGCAGCTCACGGAGATTCAAAGAGAGGAGAGATATTGCTTGCCCGTTGTTCTGGAAGTAACATAGCAAATATAGAAGATATTATGCTGACCATTGCTGATTTGGGACGAAAACGCTTAAAGGCAAAGCTGGTTGTCCTCAGTTGCTGCCACAGCGGCTGTGGTGACGCTAGGGAGATGGTGTAATCGGCATCGCTCGTGCATTTCTCGGAGCTGGAGCTCCGAGCAGTTGTTGCAGCGCTATGGGCAGTTGATGATGGGGCCACTCTGAGGTTTATATCTCATTTCTATGACCACCTGTGGCATGGAGAAAGTGCAAACGAGGCACTCAATGAAGCTATGAAAGCCGTGAGAGAGCTTAAGGAATTCCGTCACCCCCGGTACTGGGCTCCGTTTGTACTCATGGGGGGAAATGTATCTCTTTTTGATAAGCAGTGGGACATTAGATATTCAGTGGTAACTTTGTTGTCTATTGTAGGCCGTTCAAAGTAACAGTTAGCGTTTTACGGATTCAAATTGTATAAATCGGGTCATATAGTATTTTTAATGGATGACTGAATAAGTGACTAAGTGAGTCTGAGCGAAAGTTGTGATTTGCACCACAATTAATGTTTAAAGTTTGTGCCATTGGTCAATTTCTAAACATCTTTATAACATAGTCGCGATATAAGCCACGTTCTGATTGGTCGAAGAGCGTGCTCCATAACTTTATCGTGCACGCCCGTGCTCAATAATATGACGTGAGCAAATGCCGCTTCCTTTCGACTTTTTCTAGATTTCCTCGTTTAAAAGTAACAGAAGCTTTACAGCTAAGAAGAAAATAGCTTTATTTTCCGAAGAAATTTGTACTACATGAAGTCAAACCGGCACCCAAAGGAAATCAGTAATCAAGTCTGAAAAATTCTGTATTTCAACGATCGGCACAGGAAATTGTATGAATCAAAACTCACCTATTTCTCGACGGCTTAATTCTCATGGACTAGTGAAATCCATCACAGCAAAGATAAATATCCGTCAAGCCTTCAATGGCTTTGAAATGAAACGGCGTTCATTTATTCCGAAAGCCGCTATACTTGCAGTGTTTACAGTACAGTTTGCTGGCAGCTCGAATAACAAACAAGTCCGCTCGGCAAACATTTCCATCTCTTTCGCTTATGGTGATTGTTTACATTCTTCGACGGATCACTTTGCTTCTCCAGACCCGCATTGTCTGCTATAGTTCAAGGTGAATCTCACGTTGTTTTGAAGCGGTGACTTGAAGCGTTCATCTTCAACAATTATTATTCCGTTCAAAACATTTACATCGCCACGAATTCCAAAGTCACCGAAGGCTGCTGGCTTTCACCACGCCAGGTTAACAGTTCTTTCGGTGTTTTCGTCGATTAAATGACATCTTTTTCACGACACTCATCAACTTTTAGCTGGCACAAATGTTAGTAAGTTGTGGCGTGTTTTCAATCATCCAATGAAAGAGTTTGTTTTGCCTTTTGCACGTCGAAAGAGAATTTTGCATTCAATCAGAAATGAAAATTTGTTTTCGCTCGTACTTTCGTGTGTCTATGTTATAAAAGAATTATTGGTTCATGCTTTTAGCTGTGCATCTATCGAGTTATGGATGCACTTGGGAAGTTGGGAGAGCACTCGTGAAGCTAGAGTTGCTCTCGGCTACGCCTCGAGCAACTCTTACGCTTCTCTCGTGCTCTCCCAACTTCCCGCGTGCATCCATAACTCGATAGACGCACGCTAAGCATGAACCAATTCTTAATTAGTTGTTTTAATTCACTGATTCCAGAGTACCATGGTTGCTTAATTATGATTATATTGACTTTACTGAGATTCCCATGCACTGTGACAACACCAGTGTACCTATTTCTTCGTACTTATTTAATAAATATAAATAAATATGATAAGCAGTCGAATCTCTACGGCCACCTCCCTACAACGGCCAAACCTTCTCCTCCCAGTCTCTGACTCATGCGTTGACTTTTATTAATTGAGGCTCAACAAAGACTAACGCTTGGCAACGGCCAGCAAAACCATCCCGCGAAACAGAGATTCTGAGGATAAACAAATGTCTGCACGAAAACGTTTGATATTTTTATCAAGCATGCGCAAGATAAGTCACAGATTTGGCAATGCATGCGAAACCAGCGGAATGAATTCTGGGTGACACGCGTGAAAATTTAAATGTAAAAACCGGTTTGTTTTTAATTTTGTCTGCTCCGCGGAGGTCAAACGGTTGCGTGGAATGGTTTGTTTCCACGAAATATACAATAGATTTGTGGTGTAAAAATGCGTGAGGTTCTTAACGAGTTTAACCCTTTCACTCCCAAGATCAAAATGCAGATTCTGCCGGAAAATGTATGAGTAATGTAGTGATAATTGCTAGTTTAATTAGCTATCTACTGAGCAAGGTATCAAAAGACAAATTCTCCTTACTGTATAATATCTTTTTGCTGCCAAAACTGAAGGAGAAAATTGAACTTGATCAATTTTGGGAGTGAAAGGGTTAAGCAGGGGTTGAGTGGATTGGGCACCGTGTCCAACGAAGACCACTGTTCATTGAAGTCAGCGTTCACCCGAGAATTTACAGTATCGTCAACGCACGGAAAACGTGTTAACTATTAATAATCATAAATATTGCAATTTCCTCGAATGTGATTGGTTCATAAACCCCCCGATTAATCATTAATTGGACACCTATTGTTCTGTAATCGGATACTTCTTTGTTCTGTAATCGGACAGTTGGCTTGACCAATCATAAGCAAGAGTGAAATTTAAATGCACCAATCAGCGTTACACTGATTTTCAGTGGAAAACTCGATTGCCGGTGTGAGTTTGTGGCTTCTCGAAAGGCGAATTTTGTTAATTCTTGGACAACTTAACATGCAAGGAACAGTTTGTGGTCAATCAAAGAACGTGAACAGTCACTATGTAACGAAAGAAGACAGGAAATTTTCGCCGGTCGGGCGTTCACGACATCGCCAGCATGCTGTGCTATAGACACTCTGAAACTTACGGCTCGGCCAATGTCAATGAACGTCGTTAATTCATTTCAAAATCATGGAAGAAACTTAACTTTGTTGTGATGGACTGTGATGGACAAACGCTCCTAGAAAATTAAGCCGTCAAGAAATCGGTAAGTTTGTAATTGCTGTGCCGACGCGCTAAGATACAGATTTTTTCAGTCTTGAATATTTCCTTTGAATGCTTTGGAGTAAACTTCTGTGAAAAAAATTAACTAGTATTCTGAGTTTCAAAATACCTGTTATGTTAAAAAATGTAAACCTGAAAAGTCGAAATAAACTGTCTTTCAATTTGTGAGTTCGTGATGGGTTTACTGATTTTTACTGAGTGTAAAGAACTTACACATTTTTTACTTTTACTTCAAAAATCCGCATTCAACTCAAATCATTGGGTAAATTAGCTTCTTCTTTCTCTCAAGTATTTTAAGTTGATATAACTGAGAGCTAGATAACTACGAACAAGCGGCGTGTTTACAAACGCCGAACCGTGTGTACGCGCGTGTTAAAATAGATCGGCGATGAAGTACTTCTTGATGCTTTGTTTTTATGTATAGTACAGGAGAAGACGCTGAAGCTATATGATCATTTCATTCTCAGAAATTGTAATATTTATGATTAATTGGTAAGAGGACTTCGTGTCGTCCGATGTCGGTCTGTAATCATACTCGTGATTACGAAATCAGACTCCCGCGAAGCGCGGTCGTCCGATTTCGTAATCACTCGTATGATTACAGACCGAATCGGACTCCACTCAGTCCTATTACCATTATTAATAATTAGTTATCTTAGTGTGCGTCGACGTAAGATTGATCGAATATCGAACGTCATAAAGAATGCCCTAATTTTTGCTGTGACGAAGGAAGTACAATTGAAACCTTACCAGAAACGTGCATTTAGCCAATAAATCACTTTCAAAAGGGTGTTCTGGTTCTGAAGATATAGAATATTTTGTACCAGTCAAAATTGCCTTTCCTTGGCTGTTCTTACTCTGAGGATCACCAATGTTACCAAAAGTTAATACCAGAAAACTGACAAGTATAAATAATTTACTGTAAACACGGCTCCAAGCTGTATTTGCACTGAATAAGAACAGAAAGATAGCACCCAGGAAGAAAAGAAAGGGAAAGACCCAGGTTAAATTAGTGTCGAACTATACTTGAGTCGAACTCGATGCAAATCATCAAAAGCCATTGTTTGACTTATATGATTATCTGACGTAATTAGAAAAACGTGAGGAAACTAAAATATTATACTCTGGGTTTCGATCTTTGATGTGATTATGTCACCAGCATGTTTTGATACAAAAGCTGCGGATGTTCAAACACTTCAAACAACATTTTTATAAAGGAAAATACCCGTTAATCTTTCGTCACTTGTCTCTATTTTAGCTTTAACCGTCTAAAAATTTGTCCACATTTTTGGTGACGTCAGCCAGGGATATATAAGAGTTTCATAATGGTAGTAAAGTAATTGATACTTTTTTCGCCATCTGAACTTGAAATGATCAGAGTTCTGGTAATTTTGCCGCTGTTTCCGTAGAATGTTTCAGTTTTTTATTTCAAGTTTCGTCATTAGGTATTGTCCCTTCCCGATATAGGACATGATTCAGCTGAGTTCACAGAAAGTGCAACAGGTTGTTGTTAGAGCGCATGTGTAGACAAAACATACTTTCGAAGCAATCGTTGAAGACGGATTTGTTTCTTTAAGGATAGAAGGTAAGCCTCATATAAAGCGAGATTCTCACGAGAAATATGTGTATGTTAGTATGAGAGAGTATTTTAGTTGTTATCACTGCTCGCATGCTTCCTCGCCCCGCTTGTGGAACACTTCATCCCACGAATGCAACAAATTCTCAAAGTTTATATTAACGTAATTTAGTTAATGTTTGTATTTTAGTTAGCAAGAAACTTAGAAAAAAACTTAAAAAAAACAAATTTCCTTACTTGAGCACTAAGAAGATCTCCAATTTTTCTTGTTCGCGAGGAAGCTCGAAAGGAAGCAAACAGTCAAGCAAACTGGCAAAACAGAGCATCAAAACGACTTACCACGAACATCTGTTTTTAATTTTTCAATCAGTTGTCCTTTTGTTTATCAACCAACAGACGTTTTCGAAAGGATCACCGGTGAAGCTGTCAATTCCTGTACTTGGAGGAAATTAGAGTTCAACTGCTCATTGTGAAGGTGAATATTTGTGAATATTTGTGTTTGGTTATCTATAAACAAGTGCATGTATAAAACAACAAACGACATGAATATGGAACAAGTTACGGGATCTCTGCAGCATGAAGCATTTGAATTTGTAATTAAAACGAATTTATAATTTTTTATGCTTTCGAACCTGCACATTTTCGTTTTTCTGCAAGTATTTTTTTTTAACGTTTTTTTTTTAATGAAATGTTCAAAGTTTGAACAAAGAAATAAGACAAACATTTTGTCAGAACTTGGCCTGTTTTAAACGTCGAACTTCAAATGCGTCGCGTGTAACTTAGCGGCTGAAACAATAAATTTTGCTCATTTATTCTCTAATCACTCTGCAGTGAAACGAGAACAAATCATTTTGACACTAATTACCATCAAACATACAAGAATCAGGAATGGGCATCTCGTTTATTGATAGCCAGGCTTACAATATAATGGGCAGTGAAACAGTAGCCATTTAACAATATATGAGGACTAATACAATATCAATTGATATCTGGCACACAATAGTAATTCTTAACAGGGGCAATAATGATTAACTTGCACACCGTAACAAAAACTAAAGAAATTTGACGGAAGGTAAACGAGAGATGCCATCGAGTGACACTTGCTTGTGAAACAGGCCTTATATACCGTACCTTCTCACGAATAGTCATGCACACTTCACAACTATGAACAGAGTGAATACCAACACGTCCGAGCTACCGCGACAAGCGTGCATTCCAAACGTGACAAAATACATTTGCCTTGTCCTCCGAGACGCATGCATGCGCATGTGAAGCTCGACGTTTGAAAAAAGAGCAAGAGTGCCTGGTCATGCCGAAATCTCTAGGTGTACTTTACTTTCTTTTTCTTTCTTGGTATATCTCTCCAATTTTAAAGCTTTTGTGATTCTTTACATAACATTTCTTTCCTTAACTTCAAGTTACAGAATCTAATAAGTTATCACTGAAAGTCACCGAGAAAGTTGAACTGTCACTGAAGACGTGAGGTGAGTTGCTATTTCATTTTCATGTTAAAGTTTTGTTTATCTCTTCAATGCCAAGCAGTGATCAACACACAAATATTTTCTCCCTTCCCTGCATGCGTAAGTAGTTATATTAGATTGAAACAGTTTAATATAATTATTTGTGTCTCTTTAAATGATTTACTCTACAATTTGGAGTATTGGCCATACAAAAGTGAAATATATTTTGTATCAAGATATTGCCAGTGAATTTTTCAGCATCTTTTGGAAGATAGTCTTTCATTGCAACACACCGAAATATAATTTGTAAAACTCTGCGAGAAAAAAGAGGCCGAATGTTGACTTTGACATTATAATGATTAAGAACAAATTTAAATTGAACACCAAGTACACGACGATCGCTGAGGCTGTAAGAAACACTAACTCGTTATTGGCTCATGCATGACTATCCGTTCAGAATCTGAAATGTCACAAAAACGGTGCTTTTTGTTCTGGTACAGATTTTCCGTTTCTGCAGTGCTCGAGCAAAAAAAAAAAAACAAAAAACAAAAAACAAAAAAAAAAAAAAAAAAAAAAAGAAAGAAAATTAAGAACACAACTTCAATCAATTTTTTTTTACTTAAAATTTGAACTCTGTAGGGACATTATCAGCCAAACTGTTGCTGAAAACAAGAATTTTTATGATTTTGAATTTTCTCACCACATACATTTTAATACAAGGTTAGGTTTATGGTTAAATGGGCAAAACAACTAATCCTAACCAATACTTAACCCTAAACCTAAACCTAAACCTACGCGGTGGCCAACCAACAGCTCAGTGGAAGATGGCAGCTGCATTTTAGACCAGTTTTGTTAACCCATTACGTGGTTTGCTGTGCACGCACACGTGACTATAGAAAACTTTGTAGTAGTACCGCGGGGTTGTATTAATTCTAGCTGCAATGAAGGGTTTGCCATTTTCTGAAGAATAGTTTTTGCCTCTGATTGTTTTTATCGACTTTACAATATCTAAAACATCGTAGCCACGCCGCTTCTACATAATTTGTTCAACTTATTTCTGAATTTTATTACCAAAATACACTGAGTAAAGTAACAAACGCGGGGGGCGCGTTATAAGAGGGGAATTTTTTTAATTTTTATTTTAATTACAAATAGGCGGATAGTGAAGAAAGTGAACAAAAAGCCTCTCGCTTTTCTCGGCACAAACAAAACTGTCAACTAGATAACCGGCTTTACACAACAAGATTTACGTTTACAAATCGTCAACTGTTCGTTTTCATGTTGTGTTTGTTGACAATAGGCAGAGCATCACTGATACAGCGTGGCGGCCTATTTTTAAATCGCGCACCGTTCCCTCCAGTCATGTGAATTTTTTGACCGACCGAACAATACATTTCAGTCTATCGATTTATTTGAAACTTTCTTTTGAATCCCACTGCACTCGGTACAGTTTCTGGGGCTTTGATACCAACCTGTGGACAGTTAACGGGATGACAAAGGGCACAAAGATTGTCGAATAGATTTGATTCACAACAATTTTTAAGCTCTGAAAAATTTACTATCTATAGTACAGCATACAAAAGCAGAACAAGAAAATAAGTAAACATGGAGAACACGAACCACAATTTCGGTTTCATAAGACAGAGGCTTGGCAAAATATTTTAGTCATGTAGGATTCAAACTTCTGTATCAATTCTTTTTTTCACAAAAACTCTTGATAAGACGACCAACAATTATACTGAAACGTTTATCTCAAAGAACATCGTAAAATCCACTAACTAATATACTTTCATGTTCTGGATCGCAAATGCCTAGCTAATAAGAGGATACCACAAACAACTCGTTCACGCGAAATGGATGATTCTAAAGGGCTACCTGGCAACTGCAAGGATACTGAAGTACAGGAGAACAAGGCGATCAAATATCATGAAACACAACTCACTATAGCAAAGGAGAATGGAGACAAACAAGGCGAAGGAAATGCTTATGGCAAACTTGGCGCTTGTTATGGTTACCTTGGCCAGCACGAAAAGGCGATACAGTATCAAGAAATGCACCTAAATATCACAAAACAGATTGGAGACAAGAAAGGCGAAGGAGAAGCTTATGGCAACCTCGGCACTTGTTTTAGATCCCTTGGCCAGTACGGCAAGGCAATAAAGTATCAAGAAATGCAGCTATGTATCGCAAAAGAGATCGGGGAAAAACAAGGCGAAGGTGAAGCTTATGGCAACCTCGGCACTTGTTTTAGCTCCCTTGGCCAGTACAACAAAGCAATAAAGTATCAGGAAATGCAGCTATGTATCGCAAAAGAGATCGGGGACAAACAAGGCGAAGGTAAAGCTTATGGCAACCTCGGCACTTGTTTTTTCTCTCTTGGCCAGTACGACAAGGCAATAAAGTATCAGGAAATGCTCCTCAATATCGCAAAAGAGATTGGAGACAAGAAAGGCGAAGGAGAAGCTTTTGGCAACCTTGGCACTTGTTTTAGCTCCCTTGGCCAGTACGACAAGGCAATAAAGTATCATGAAATGCACCTCAATATCGCAAAAGAGATTGGAGACAAGAAAGGCGAAGGAGAAGCTTATGGCAACCTTGGCACTTGTTTTAGCTCCCTTGGCCAGTACGACAAGGCAATAAAGTATCAGGAAATGCACCTCAATATCGCAAAACAGATTGGAAACAAGAAAGGCGAAGGAGAAGCTTATGGGAACCTCGGCACTTGTTTTGGCTCTCTTGGCCAGTACGACAAGGCAATAAAGTATCAAGAAATGCAGCTATGTATCGCAAAAGAGATCGGGGACAAACAAGGCGAAGGTGAAGCTTATGGCAACCTCGGCACTTGTTTTAGCTCCCTTGGCCAGTACGACAAGGCAATAAAGTATCAAGAAATGCAGCTATGTATCGCAAAAGAGATCGGGGACAAACAAGGCGAAGGTAAAGCTTATGGCAACCTCGGCACTTGTTTTTTCTCTCTTGGCCAGTACGACAAGGCAATAAAGTATCAGGAAATGCACCTCAATATCGCAAAAGAGATCGGGGACAAACAAGGCGAAGGTGAAGCTTATGGCAACCTCGGCACTTGTTTTTTCTCTCTTGGCCAGTACGACAAGGCAATAAAGTATCAGGAAATGCACCTCAATATCGCAAAGCAGATTGGAGACAAGAAAGGCGAAGGAGAAGCTTATGGCAACCTCGGCACTTGTTTTAGCTCCCTTGGCCAGTACGACAAGGCAATAAAGTACCAGGAAATGCTCCTCAATATCGCAAAGCAGATTGGAGACAAGAAAGGAGAAGGAGAAGCTTATGGCAACATTGGCACTTGTTTTAGCTCCCTTAGCCAGTACGACAAGGCAATAAAGTATCAGGAAATGCACCTCAATATCGCAAAACAGATTGGAAACAAGAAAGGCGAAGGAGAAGCTTATGGCAACCTTGGCACTTGTTTTAGCTCCCTTGGTCAGTACGGCAAGGCAATAAAGTATCAAAAAATGCAGCTATGTATCGCAAAAGAGATCGGGGACAAACAAGGCAAAGGAGAAGCTTATGGCAACCTCGGCACTTGTTTTAGCTCTCTTGGCCAGTACGACAAGGCAATAAAGTATCAGGAAATGCAGCTATGTATCGCAAAACAGATTGGAGACAAGAAAGGCGAAGGAGAAGCTTATGGGAACCTCGGCACTTGTTTTGGCTCCCTTGGCAAGTACGACAAGGCAATAAAGTATCAGGAAATGCTCCTCAATATCGCAAAAGAGATTGGAGACAAGAAAGGCGAAGGAGAAGCTTATGGCAACCTCGGCACTTGTTTTAGCTCCCTTGGCCAGTACGACAAGACAATAAAGTATCAGGAAATGCACCTCAATATCGCAAAACAGATTGGAGGCAAGAAAGGCGAAGGAGAAGCTTATGGCAACCTCGGCACTTGTTTTAGCTCCCTTGGCCAGTACGGCAAGGCAATAAAGTATCAAGAAATGCAGCTATGTATCGCAAAAGAGATCGGGGACAAACAAGGCAAAGGTGAAGCTTATGGCAACCTCGGCACTTGTTTTGGCTCCCTTGGCCAGTACGACAAGGCAATAAAGTATCAGGAAATGCACCTCAATATCGCAAAACAGATTGGAGACAAGAAAGGCGAAGGAGAAGCTTATGGCAACCTCGGCACTTGTTTTAGCTCCCTTGGCCAGTACAACAAAGCAATAAAGTATCAGGAAATGCAGCTATGTATCGCAAAAGAGATCGGGGACAAACAAGGCGAAGGTAAAGCTTATGGCAACCTCGGCACTTGTTTTTTCTCTCTTGGCCAGTACGACAAGGCAATAAAGTATCAGGAAATGCACCTCAATATCGCAAAAGAGATTGGAGACAAGAAAGGCGAAGGAGAAGCTTTTGGCAACCTCGGCACTTGTTTTGGCTCCCTTGGCCAGTACGACAAGGCAATAAAGTATCAGGAAATGCACCTCAATATCGCAAAAGAGATTGGAGACAAGAAAGGCGAAGGAGAAGCTTATGGGAACCTCGGCACTTGTTTTGGCTCCCTTGGCCAGTACGACAAGGCAATAAAGTATCATGAAATGCACTTCAATATCGCAAAAGAGATAGGAGACAAGAAAGGCGAAAGAGACGTTTATGGTGACCTTGGTACATGTTATAGATCTCTGGGCCAGTACGATAAAGCAGAAAGTAATTTCCGAAACTGTGTGGAATGCTGTGAGGATTTGTTTGAGAATGCACCAACGCTGATGGAAGTTAAAGTTTCTTGTGCGGACTCAATCATAAATTCTTATAAGGAACTAGCAAAAATTCTTTTGTCTCGAGAGAAAAGAGACGAGGCTCTGGTTATTGCTGAGAAGGGAAAGGCTTTGGCTGATCGTATGCTCACTACCAATGTTATAATCGCTGAGGCCAGTTTGGGAAATCTGCATGAAATCCGTAAAGTGGTCAAAGTTCTGGGACATACTGTGGTTTTTGTAACGTTGCTTTTGCCTGAGATTTGTACGTGGATCATACAACCAAATGGAGATGTGTTGTTTGAAAGACGTTCCACTGCAAGAGTCCAGGAATCGAGGAAGATTGGCATGAAGAATGAAGTGTCTGTTGGGGATTTAGTCTCACTGATTAACAAGGCTGTGGAAATGTTGGATCCATTATACTGTGAGAGACTTGAAAAACCGAATAACCCTAGCAACGATGCAGAACCAGGAGACTCAGTGCTGAACCGTGTGCTTAAAGATTTGTACCAGATCCTTCTGGAGCCTGTACGGCAATATGTGGTGGGGTCCCAGGTAATCATTGTCCCTGATGGTCCACTCGCTCTGGTTCCATTTGCCGCCCTCATGGATGGGAACAGGCACTACGTAGCACAATCCTTGCAAGTGAGGCTAATATCGTCACTAGCAGCAGCAAAAGCAATCAAACACCGTCCCAAAAATCTGGCAGGCCAACTAGGAAGACCCTTGGTGGTAGGAGACCCAGATGTGGACAAATTTGTAAAGGATGGCAAAGTAATTCATATGCCAAGATTACCGTTTGCAAACAAAGAAGTCGAAATGGTCGGTGAAGTTCTCAGTGTTAAGCCACTTGTGCGAAAGAGAGCAACCAAAAGGAAGTTCCTAAAAAAAGTTGAAAGCGCCATATTGATTCATATTGCAGCTCTTGGAGATGCAAAGAATGGAGAGATGGTGCTCGCTTGTCCTAAAACAAAAGCAAACCAGCTTGAAGGCATCGTGCTGACCATGTCCGATTTGCAGCATAAACGCATCAAGGCAAAGTTGGTTGTTCTTAGCAGTGCATTCAGTGCTTGTGGCGACATCAGAGCAGGGGCTGTAGTCGGCATCGCTCGCGCATTTCTCGGAGCCGGAGCTCGTGCAGTTGTTGCAACACTTTGGAGAATTGACGATCGCGGTACTTTTCTGTTTATGACTCACTTTTACGATCACCTGATGCGCAAGGAAAGTGTAAGCAAGGCACTTAATGAAGCCATGAAAGCCATGATGGGCGACAAGAATTTCAGTCATCCCCGCTACTGGGCTCCTTTTGTTCTCCTGGGGGAAGATGTGACTCTGTTGGGTATGTAAATTATATGAATAATGAGTAAAATACGTACTACTTTTTATGACCATCGAATATTACTCTCAAGCGCGATGGAATCGTTACACGTGAACGAATAAGGCGGACGTTATAGGTCGACAACCTCTGGCTGAGGAACGCTAGTCATTATAAATAATAAATAAACCCTAGTTTTATTAATTTTAAATTCACACACACACACACACACACACACAAAATTATAAGATGTCTTCAGAAGTAACTAGCGTGAAAATATCCCTATTGTTTTAAAAATCGGCGTGATATGATTGCGCTTCATAGTCCCCAGCCCAGATGTTTAATTTCGTTGTGAGAGGAAATATTTGAAGGATAACAAAGCCAATAAATTATACTAAGTTTGGCTTCAGTTGAAGTTTGCATAAATATTGTCCTTGGACATTATCTGTTCCTCGAAGCTTACGGTTGCCCTAGGGCTTTGCACTCGGGCAACTGAGTGTTCGCTTTTCAAAACAGATAATATCCTTGGAGACTTCCCTGTAGACATTTCCCCGCCAAAAGTAGCTTATTGTTTATATAAACAATAAACTACTTTTAGCGAGGAAATATGCACGGATAATTGTCCGAGGATATTATCTGTTCCGAGAAGCGAACAGTTCGCTCGAGGGCAACTGTGAACTTTGAGGAACAGATAATGTCCAAGGACAATTATCCGTGCATATTTCCGAAGCCAAAAGTAGTTTATTGTCTTTATTATCCTTCACCTATTTCCTCTCGCAGCGCAAATAATGGCGCAAGGACTGTGAATGTGCTTTCTGGAACTGCTTTTGGACAAATGAATTGATGTCCACCTCGGTAGTCATCTGGTAATGGTTTTTTTGTGATTAATATAAAAACTGTGTTCGGATATTGTCAGTAAGCAGCGATAGTTTGCCAGGCGGGGGTTATTCGCTGTTATGACCCATCAAATATTTCCTCCCGCGCGTGATTGGTGGAATCGTGACACGTGACCGAATAACGTCCGCTCACGAGCGGACGTTATCAGCGAATAACCCCCGCCTGCCTACCTATCGCTGTTTATTGACAATATCCGAAGACAGCTTCATGCATTTAATCACAAAAAGCATCACGAGATGACTACCGAGGAGGACATCAATTTATTTGTCGAAAAAGCAGTTCCGGAAAGCACCAACAAGCTTCATAGTCCTTGCGCCATTATTTGCACTGCGAAAGGAAATATTTGAAGGATAATAAAGACAATAAACTACTTTTGGCGAGGAAACATGCACGGATAATTGACCTTGGACATTATCTGTTCCTCGAAGCTCACAGTTGCCCTCGAGCTTCACTCTCGGGCAACTGGTGTTCGCTTCTCGGAACAGATAATATCCTCGGACAACTATCCGTGCATATTTCCTCGCCAAAAGTAGTTTATTGTTTATATAGTCCCCTCGTCAGCGGACGTAGTGAGCTTTTAGAAACAGATAATATCCTCGGACAATTATCCGTGTATATTTCCTCGCCAAAAGTAGTTTATTGTTTATATAATATGAACACATCCAGTGTATAATGTATATATTCGCTAAGGACTCGTCGTCCAGTGAGTGATCACACGGTTTGGCTTGCAATGAAACTTTCTAAGAGTGTGTCACTTGGTTCTTTCCGTTGCAGGAGCTCCACGAGGAACCGCTATCTGAAAAGCGTCTGACTGTGTAATGATCAACTGAAAAACCAGTGCAAGGCTGACATGTCTTAAATTCAAGCACAAGCATTCCAGTCGGTGGTATCCTTTGAGGGAGGGGGATGGGGAGTGGGGGTGGGGGGTGGGGGTTGTACTTCTCACAATTTTGGGTGGAAGTGGAGCGTGCCGTCCGGTTTCTATTTCGGACCAAATTATATATATATATATATTTTTTGGACCAAAGACACAAAACTGATAGTTCCCTATTTCAAACTAAAAATGTTTAAAAACGATAGCCACTTTCGGTCGGCACAATATATATATGGATACGATGGATATATGAGAGTACCCCCCTCCCCTCCTACCCCTCCCCCCCCCCCCTCCCCCAGTTTCAACACAATTGGTCCATCAGAAACTGAATGACGAGCCTATAACATTCAGAAAAATAGGAGGCTTTAGTATGGAGTTGGGGACATGCACCCCCTTCCACACACTAAGTCTCTTTGGGTTTGTTAAATCTCACAGTTCGGTTTCTGACAGACAAATCGTACTGAAACCGAGATTATATATTAACTTATCTGTACTCCATCTTGTAAGAAGTTGGTTTGATATTGGATAGATTTTGCACAAATCCGGAATGGCTGATAAAATCGACTGAGGTTTTAGACACGCAACATGAAAAAGTGGTAAAGTTAAATTTTAAAGTGGTGACCATTGTCTGGAAAACGGAGAAAGATTTTAAGTAGGCGGGTCATGCAAAACCGAGTAGATGATTTACAAGGCTAGTTTAGTTACAGACATAGTTATTATATATTGAAGTGTTAAGAACGCTTTTCTGATGACTGTCGAAAACCAAAACCATCGCAATCACAGAGCCAATCAATGAGGCGAGCCAAAACACATTATAGACCAGCTAGAAGTCCGAGCAAAACCAAAACCAAAACCAAGTAATTGCGATTGGTTTTGTTTCGCAAACCAATCAGCAGTGCGAGAACACGCCACCGCGACTTGCTTTCTTGCGTGAGAATATTGCAATATCGGTTTTGCTTTTGCTCTCTAAAGTTGTTAGACCAATCGGAAAGGGTGGCAAACGCAAAACCAAAGCAATCACACGATTACTTTCGACAGTCATGCAAAAACCGCTCTAAAGTGGCTAATGTAGCGGTGACCGTTAGGCAAAGAATTTGCAGTTTATGAGTAGACGGGACATGCGCAAAAGTGACTATTAATTGAAGGCAACTGTGAAGTAAAGAATCTGCAGAGGACAGGTCTATAAATAGACACGAGTAAAAAAGTAACCGTGCAGTTAGTGGAAGACTTGTAATATGAAGTAACATTTTTTACACAGTATTAAAATAATTTGTGTGGATTAATCAACTCTGACTACTATCTGTAGATAATGTAGCAACAATCAATTTGAGCTACATACATACATACTTACGGTGGCCCACAACTGTCACGGCAAAACAAACAGCTCACGGCAATAGCAAATAGCTCACGGCAAAACAAACAGCTCACGGCAATAGCAAATAGCTCACGGCAAAACAAACAGCTCACGGCAATAGCAAATAGCTCACGGCAAAACAAAACAGTTCATGGCAAGAGCAAATAGCTCACGGCAAAACAAAACAGCTCACGGCAATAGCAAATAGCTCACGGCAAAACAAACAGCTCACGGCAATAGCAAATAGCTCACGGCAAAACAAACAGCTCACGGCAATAGCAAATAGCTCACGGCAAAACAAACAGCTCACGGCAATAGCAAATAGCTCACGGCAAAACAAAACAGCTCACGGCAAGAGCAAATAGCTCACGGCAAAACAAACAGCTCACGGCAATAGCAAATAGCTCACGGCAAAACAAAACAGCTCACGGCAATAGCAAATAGCTCACGGCAAAACAAAACAGCTCACGGCAAGAGCAAATAGCTCACGGCAAAACAAAACAGCTCACGGCAAGAGCAAATAGCTCACGGCAAGAGCAAATAGCTCACGGCAAGAGCAAATAACTCGCGGCTAAACAAAACAGCTCATGGCAAGAGCAACTAGCTCAAAAACCGCAGGCCTGGGTACAAGTAAAGCAAAGCATCATGGAACATTTCCAAGATGGCGGCTGCATGTTTCAGGTTCTGATTAACAAATAAACCAGCTTCAAGCGTGCTCCGTTCAGAAATAAAGCACGCAGCAAGTGACGAGAGCACGAAAGAAGTGTAGGGAGAAACGCAAGCCGAAGGCCCACCCCCCTCCCCCCGCCCCGTAATTTTGTCACTTGACCTCAGTCTCCCTTCTGCCATCAGTACAAAATGGCGCCCGTGAACACCGTTCAACCGCATCGAATGAGACCGCCAGCTATGCAGGCTAATGCTATGGGCACAAAAATGGCAGTTGCATTTGCCAACATTTACATAACGTCTACAGAAACATAAATTCTAAGCCAAAGCAGCATCAAACCACTTGAGTGGAAACGTTACATTGATGACATATTCTCTCTGTGGGATAACAACAGACAGGAAGTTGAACAGTTCATTGAGCAAGCTAATCGCTTTCACCCGATGACCAAATTTACGACTGAAATCTCAGAAAAAGAAACAACATTTCTGGACACAATCATTTACAAATGAATATACTCTGGTAGAGTTCGGATATCAAACGATTAATTTTGTTTGATGTGATCTCAAACATAGGCAAATTCGAACAATTCCGAACCGCAGCTTGCACAAAACATCTCAGAACCTGAAACATGCAGCCGCCATCTTGGAAATGTTCCATGATGCTTTGCTTTACTTGTACCCAGGCCTGCGGTTTTTGAGCTAGTTGCTCTTGCCGTGCGGCTGTTTTGTTTTGCCGTGAGCTATTTGCTCTTGCCGTGAGCTGTTTTGTTTTGCCGTGAGCTATTTGATCTTGCCGTGAGCTGTTTTGTTTTGCCGTGAGCTATTTGTTATTGCCGTGAGCTGTTTTGTTTTGCCGTGAGCTATTTGCTACTGCCGTGAGCTGTTTTGTTTTGCCGTGAGCTGTTCTCTTTTGCCGTGACAGTTGTGGGCCACCGTACATACTTTATTGAAGCTCCCTTATCCAGGGCTGTTCCGCTACAATGTATTAAATAACTATATATATATCACAAAATTATAAGTTACAACTGATCAATACATAAGATAGATAAAAATAAATGAAAAGTGAAACATTAAAATATTTCAACATATCAACTATCATCAAATATATCTAAAAAAATATATATATATTGAAAAGTTTGTGCAAGACAATATTGAAAATGATTGTAGAATTGCATAGATAGCTATAATCGCTCTGCCATGAGTAGGTTACATACCCTCCTCCTGAAAACCATTTATGCGTCATTACTAGGTCTTTTAAGAGAAGTTTGTCATTGACACTGAACCATTTCAGCGATTTGCGTCCCTCGGAAATGTGGTCATACTTGTTAAGACCTAAAATAACTCCTAAAAAGAGCTCCTAAATGTTCAGAAATGCTTGCTACTTTTAAGTTTATTTGTATATTTTTCGTGGACTATGGTAGTGCAATAGAAATGTACGGGATGCGTGGGGTAAGGCGAAATTCATGCCGGGTGCAATTGTGTCGGGTGCATAATTTTGCGCACACAGTGTAACAGACGGGACAACACACGCCAAATAAGGATTCCTCAATTTTCAACATTGCCCACCCCTGATTTATCTCGTTCAAGAAATAAACGCTTAGTTAAATCTAAGTACGGTGGACGCAGATCGGAACGCAGATACTCCCCCCATCCCCCCCTCCCCCCTCTCTCTCTCTCCTTCTCCCCTTAAATTTTTGAGGTATATGTTGAAATGGATACGCAGATATGCTTAATCGTAAAGTTGTATTGAGTGTAATTTGAAACCACAATTGTACTCAATGCAATATATCATGTAATATTTACATAGCAACCAACCAATTATTTTCTCAATTTTCTGTACTTTCTGTTAGCTTTTCCACGGCTTTATCCGACAAGAGTTAGATTTCAGTGTCCGATAACCAGTTTTCAACCGTGACTTTAGCGCACGTGCCTAAAATGAGAGAATTTTGTCCCAATGAACTCTTCTATAGTCACATGATCAGAAGTATTCATGAGTTGTCAGTGCAATTAATGATTTACACCACTCCACTTGATCACACAATGCAATTTTGGTACAATTTTCAAACATTTAAGAATTGGTTCATGCTTAGCGTGCGTCTATCAAGTTATGGATGCACGCGGGAAGTTGGGAGAGCACGAGAGAAGGAAAAACAGACTCTCTCATTGGCTGATTGAAAACACGCCACAACTTACAAACATTTCTGTCATCTAAAAGTTGATAGTGAGAGTTGATGAAAAAGATGTCGTTTAATCGACGAAAACACTGAAAGTACTGTTAACCTGGCGTGGTGAAAGCCAGCAGCCTGCGGTGACTTTAGAATTTGTGACGATGTAAATGTTTTGAACGGCACAATATTGTTGAAGATGAACCCAGGAAATTCAAGTCGCCGCTTCAAAACAATGTCAGATTCACCTTGATCTATGGCAGACAATGCGGGTCTGGAAAGGCAAAGTGATCCGTCAAAGAATGTGAACAATCACCATGAACGAAAGAGATAGAAATATTTGCCGAGCGGACTTGTTTGTTATTCGAGCTGCTAGCAAACTGTACTGTAAACACTGCAAGTATGGCGGCTTTCGGAATGAATGAACTTCAAAACCATTGAAGGCTTGACGGATTTATCATCTTTGCTGTGATGGATTTCACTGTCCGTGAGAATTAAGCCGTCGAGAAGTAGGTGAGTTTTGTTTCATACAATTTTCTGTGCCGACTGTTGAAATACAGGATATTTCAGACTTGATTACCGATTTCCTTTAGGTGCGGGTGTGAATCCATGTAGTACAAATTTCTTCAGAAAAATAAAGCTAGTTTCTTCTGAGTTGTAAAGCGTCTGTTAATTTTTAAACGAGGAAAGCTAGAAAAAGTCGAAAGGAAGCGGCATTTGTTCACGTCATATTATTGAGTACGGGCGTGCACGATAAAGTTATGGAGCACGCTCTCCGACCAATCAGAACGTGGCTTATATCATGACTATGTTATAGCACTCGATATAGGATACAAAAGGGCACAGGGTACATGGCATGGAGCTGAGTTCAGCTTCATTTTATCTTACACAATAGTACGAATAGACGGCCCAAATAAACGGCCCAGGCTTATACGGTTTTTGGGCTCCCTTTTACAAACTGAATAGCAAATAACAGTGGTAAACAAACGGAAATATTGATATGGACGTACTGATTACATTTGTATTTAAACTAGACTGGTGTTGCCAGTGAGCTCGCGGCGTTAGTTGGGTCGAGAGCAAAATAAACTAAAATGGAAGCAAGGACAAGAGCGGAACTTTCGGGAGACTTCCAGTTTCTCACCAGAAATATATCACACAGTATAGAGAACTTGGCTTTTGAAACCTTGCTTAAATGAAACCTGATTAAAGTATAAATTTATCATTACAACACTCATACACTTGGTTCTTAAAGGTTGAGCGACTCTGCATTTTGAGCTTAGAAACGCGGTTACCCACCGAGTAAATCTGAGTAATGCGTGACTTGTCTTTTTATGAATCAATTTTGACAGTTTGACTTCGAACACTTAATTCTAATCAGAGGCCACGATTATTCCAGCCTTCGCTTCAATACTAGTCTGTCTTATTTTTTAACTGAATGCGTTTCACTTCTATCAGGCTTTCGAGTATTAGTGCTTTGTAACAAATGTAAAATTGAAAGCGAGGAATGTAACACGAGCCCAACACGAGACTTGTTTACAATATTATTGCGGTTTTGTTCACAGCGTGTTCAGTCCATTTGTGACTGCAAACTCAATGCTCGGGACTATTTCGGTGTATTTTTCATTTCTAGTATACACACAGGGCAGCCCAGGCTCCGAGGGTCTGTCTGTCTGTCACACAGTGATATGTGATACCTTTGTTATTACGAAAGAACATGACCTTTGGCATTTATAAAGAAATGTATGGGGATTTTGGTCGTTCGCCGAACGGCGGTCTTCGGCAACGATTGAACTTAAAAACTGGCTAAATATGTTTAGTTGCGCGTCATCTTACCTCTCTCCGAACGTCAGCTTGCTGCACTCGCTGGAACCGGTAAAAATTTCGGGGCGAAATTCTGACATCTCTTCTTATGCACAATCGAATTCGACTCTTATTTCTAATCAGGCTTTCGAGTATTCGTGCTTTGTAACAAATATAAAATTGAAAGCGAGGAATGTAACACGAATCATGTTTAAAATATTATTGCGGTTTTGTTCACAGTGTGTTCACAGTGTGTTCAGTCCATTTGTGACTGCAAACTTTATACTCAGGACTATTTCGGTGTATTTTTCATTTCTGGTATACAATGACCATTGCGAAACAAAGGCTACATGATCAAATGAAAGAAACATTTCAACAGGCAATGTACGATAAGCAGAAGAATTTTAAGAGGCAACAGATGTCATGTACAGAGTGAAGCATAAATCGCCATTGTTTTGCGGCTAAAGCTCATCGTAGCTTTGGTTTCCTCTGCTTGTTTTCTTCCCAGAAGTATTTCGTATCGCCACAGAAAGTTTCGTCGGGACTAAATATTTAGTGGCTACAGAGATATTTGCAATCCCCCAGCGGTATCCATCAAACATCTGTTTACGGCTATTCTCAAAGCTTCCGCGGTAAACTAAAGAACGCAAGCCAAAATCGTTCCCTAACATCCAGTTTATCAGTGCGTGTTCGGCACAAACCCAAACGGTGTTGAGTTTGGATTAAATGCAGTTAACTTTTATACACAAGTACCGAGCAATTCATAGCCACACTCGAGTTGTTTAACGAAGTCAATTACGTCATTGCATATCACGTGATAATCTGAACCAATCACCGTGTGCTGATTCTCGACCGACAAAAAGGAAAAAATAAAAAATAAAATTTGCGTTTTTAAGCTCGCGTTGGGCCCCAGGCCCCCGCGAGTAAAAATAAGACATAAGGTGAAAAAGTGGAACGAAACTTTCCTGGTGTGTTTATCTACACTTGACTGTCTGCGTTCGCAATTTCAGCCGGTTTCGGCAAAATTGCGAACTTTGAAGTTAGGGCCTCTTCATATGAGCCCGGTTGACCGGCCGTGTGTTCATATGGGAAATTTCAGCCCGGGTAACCGAGATAGAGTGTCTATAAAGCAAAAGTTTTTGCCAATTCTGCCATTAAAGCCAAATTAAGAAGCAAGTACATTTCAGACTCGCATAGTTGAAACATTTTCATCCCGTTTAACCGGGCTGGAGTGTTCATATGAGAAACGGGCCAGCCCGGTTAACCGAGATCCCGGTCGCAAAGACCGAGATCTCGGTAACCGGGCTGGCCCGCTCTCTCATATGAACACATCGGAATTTTTACAAAGGAAATAGTAGGAGTGCGAGATCTCGGTAACCGGGCTCATATGAAGAGGCCCTAGTCTTACTCTCTGATTTACCAGGAGAAGATTGGCACTACTTGAACCTTCGATAATATTGGTCAGCGTTACAAATCCAACATGGCCGCTGCAGCAACGAAACGAAAGTTAAAGAACGATGACAATCAGGCGAGTAAAAGAACTGATACGCGTCATAAAAGCCACGGAGAAGATGCTACGAATCCAGGAGGCTTAGGAAGTGCAACGGAGGCGGCGTTTAACTCATCGTATTACGAACAGCGAGGATATTGGGTCGCACTGTACGACTGGAACTCCGGTTATTATTATTACCAAAACACAACGAACTCACAGACACAGTGGGAGAAGCCGGAAGAATGGGACTCACTTGTACCTGTCTACACTTCGGGTGATCAATGTTTTAACGGAAGTGCTGTTTTTGAAAAAGAAGAAAAATCGTACTCATATAAACAAAGTGCTGCGGACACTGAAGCGAAGGTAAAGTTGTTTGCGAAACGTCCTGCTCGCCGGCAAATTGATCCAGAAGAGAAGAAGAAGTTGAACTGGATTCCAGAGGGAGTCACAGAATATAATATTTGGTACGATCGCTGGGTGGGGGAACATTGGAAAGGAGACAGAGATTTTGGTGAGTACTGTAGCTGTCCATTCAATCAAGTTGAAACGCCAGTGTTTTCTTTATGTCCGGAGTTAAACTCCAGAACGGCTGGTCTAATCTCAACAATATTTAGTTAGAAGTTCTCTGAAGAATTTGTTCCTATCAAAGAAACAGGTACTAAAGAATGGAGTTTAATGTGGGAGAGCCTTTGTTGTGTGTAAACTGTATTTCAGATATGGCAAATGTCTGAACAATCAAATTAATATAATCTATTATTTCAGTATTTTGTATTCAGGCATAACTGCACACCAGAAAAACGTTCTATATCTGATCATATGCCATGTAAGCTAGGCATTGAAAATAGTATATCAGTGAATCAATGTCTATGTTCCTGAATATTGTTTGGAGAATCTGGACATGAATGTTGGAGTAAAAGTTTATTATTTTTCTTGTCTACAGGTCCAGCAGAAACAAGGTGCTGTATGGGCAAAGATGCAGGTTACACCAAGGCCACTCTGCACGACCCCAGTGGCATGAAACACTACTTTTGCATCTATTTTGCTAAAGGTTGCTGCCATTTGGGATCTGAATGTGGATACATACACAACATTCCACTTGACAAAGATGAAAAAAGGTTTGATGGCAGATTGTTACAGCTTTGATATTCCTAGTCTACACTGGTGTACCCTGGGCACTTCACCTTTGGCCAATAAATTAGTCGAAGGCTCTGCTGCCTTTGTTGTATCTTGGGGGTGGGGGTGGGGGTGAGATGAGATGTGAAAGTGGGAGATTGATGTGTGACATGAGTGCACCACAGGAGAAATACACAGAGATGGGGGAACTGCATCATAGTAGTTTATGAGAGCTGGATGACCCAGGTTGAGAATCTTAACTAAGATCTTGACAAGATCTTACCAAGATCTTGGTAAGATCCTGTCAGGATCTTGTCAAGATCTTTGCAAAGATCTTGTAAGATCCTGCAAGATCATGTGAGATCTTACAAGATCTTGGCAAGATCTTACAGGATCTTACAAGATCTTACAGGATTTTGCAAGATCTTGCCAAGATGTTCAACCCAATGGCTATTGTAATAGCTCCCACACACTCACATTAATCCTCAGGATTAATGTGAGTATGTGGGAGCTATTACTATAGCCATTGGTGGCAGGGCTCATACTGGATATCATAGAAATAGATCACTTCCATATTGGTCAGCATTTGTCTTCATTGTTATATGTACAGTATAACTAACTCGAGGTAAAATTCCACCTCTGTCTTGTGCAAGCCAAATGTTTTTAATTGAACTATAGAAAATTAAATTATAAACTATTAGGTATAGTTGGTTATTGAGTCCTGGGGCCAATTAAATCTCTTAAATAATTTTACAAGAGTGTAATTTACGACTTGCACCATTATTCATTTCATAACACTTGCACTATTTAAAAAGACTCTAATTTGACAAAAATTTGCAAAGGTTACAGAAACTGATACAGGTCTCAAATAAAGTGGAACATAATTTGGCCATTTTATTGGATAAGTGAGAACATTGTGAGTCTAACTTGTAAAATACACTTATAAATGCTTTAGTGAATTGGCCCTTGGTTTTGAGTTTCTGGGCTTACTGTAAGTCTTGAGGTTTTATGAGCACAAGTTCACTGGACTACAAAATATGCATAAATCCAAAGTTTTGTGCAATGACCGTCGCCTCAAAAATAAGTTGACCACATGGCCAACAAAAAATGTATTTCCATGGTATCCGGACACAGCAGCATAAGTACACAATTCAAAATTAATAGGTATGTTGATTCCGACATACTTGACTATCTTTTTCAGGATTGGCTTGGGACATGATGTGTTTGGTCGTGAGCGACATAGAACACACAGTGAGAACATGGGTGGCATAGGGACATTTGACAAGGATTGTACCACATTATACGTTGGTGGTTTGGGGCGTCACAAGGACCTGGAGGAACTGCTGTGGACTGAGTTTGGGGAGTGGGGTGAAATTGAGGCAAGAGATGTTTACCTACCTACCTACCTTAATACTCTATACTGAATAGCTTTCCATAGCATTATGAAAACAGACTGGCACTGCACATTATGTCCTTCCATTTACATCTGTGTGCAGATTGAAGGGAAACTCATAAAGAGACTAATGGCACTGTTGTTTTATATTGGGCACCATTTTGTTTATAATTGAAGCCAGTTTTTTATTCCTTGTTTTACAGGATATAAGAATAATACCCAAACTGCACATAGCATTTGTGCGTTATAAAAACCGAGTCAATGCAGAATTTGCTAAGGTGAGTCTGCTGTTGACAGTGAAGTAGAACCAAGAATGATGTGAGGTTACTGTAAACGTCTTAAACTTGTGTCTGGTTTCAACACACACTGTTACTGTACATTGGTTGTGATCGTTGTTCTAGGAAAACTGTTGTTGTTGACTGATGTTTCAACTTCCTGAACGGAAGTCACCTTCAGAGTCAAGTGAAGAGGTTTTGTCAGATGGTGGTATTTATGGCTCTGGTCATTGGTGGGATTGGTCCGGTTTATGGTTGGTCAAGGTGACTCAGTTGTGTTTCGTTATTGGTCAGTTGATGTTATGTCCTGTACCTCTAGATACAAATTTGGTATTGGTTTGTGTTGTATTGATAAACCCAGACTGGATCAAGTTTGTAGGGTTGATGCAATGTGGAAATACTGAACTTCAGGAAGACTCGGAGCAATTCTAATAAGCACAAAGGGCTAACACTTGGATGTCAAACAGGTCATGTTTTACTTGAGTGCACTGTAACACGAGAAGTTTTAAATGGCTGGCCTGTTTGTCTCATCAGGTGGCCATGTCAGATCAGAAGCTGGACGATCGTGAAGTGTTGAATGTCAGGTGGGCCTATGATGATCCAAACCCCAAAGCCAGAAAGGAGGTGAGAATGACACATTTTACTTTAACCCTTTCACTCCCAAGCTCAAAATGCAGATTCTCCCAACTTTCTAAGAAGAAACTGTATGAGTGATGTAGCAAGAATTGATGTTTCAATCAGCTTTTATCTGAGCAAGTTATCAAAAGCCAAGTTCTCCTTTTCATATAACATATTTCTGGTGAGAAGCTAAAGGAGAAAAGTGAAGTTGATCACTCTGGCATTCGTGTGAGCATTGTATGTAATCTGTCGTCAGGAACTCCTAAAAGCCAAAGAGAAGCTTCTCCAATCTCTGGAAGAGCGTGGCTTCCTGCAGGAAGTCGCCTCGCAGCCCAGCAGGCTGAGCACTGGAAGCGCTGGCGTGACTGGAAAGTATCCCAACACAGACAGTCAGTACAATGCAGATTGTGTGACAGTGCATAGCTACGACCCTGTAGAGCAAGTAGCAAGTGTGGGGCCCTTGACCAAGGAGCAGATAGAACAGGTTCGACAGTTAAGATAATTGTTCTCTATAATCTCCCAATATGAGTCTGGACAAACTGTTATGTTAATATATGTCGGAGTAATGTTGGGAGAAGTCACTCTCACAGTCATGCGCAATACTGAGCTAATAGCGTCTTTTTACTTTCCTCGTAAACGAGTGGTTGCGAAGTAAATTTTAACTGAGTTTGCGTTTGTATTATGATCAGTGGAACAGGTTTTCTCTCTGCCCGATTAACTTGATCGTCAAGAGCCCTGTCAAATTATCTCAGAGCGAATATATTCTGCCCGTGTGGCACTCTTTCCGAGAAGGAAGTTATTTAACCTAGATCACCTTCAAAATAGGTGAATTTCAGTAGATTTCGTTGGCAGAGCTAAACATGAGTGATTAGCTGCAGGCCTTGTAATGAGAGGCATTTTTTTGTAACTTGCAATGCAAACTTCATTGCGAAACAAAGTTGCAGAAGAAATAGCGCATGTGACGCCGCTGCTTTGCATCTTGTCTCGTAACGAAGAATTGAATAAAACGCGGAACAATCTTCATCTACTTTTCGAAGTGTTGCGCCGTGCAAATTCCAAAGATCTTAGTTCAGCTTTCAACGCCTTGCTGCCGTCAACGCTGCGTTGCAGGAAAAACCGCGTTGCGTAAC
This sequence comes from Plumapathes pennacea, assembly GCA_964036295.1. Lineage (NCBI taxonomy): Eukaryota > Metazoa > Cnidaria > Anthozoa > Antipatharia > Myriopathidae > Plumapathes > Plumapathes pennacea. The sequence goes on along the minus strand of OZ038463.1, from coordinate 21,681,294 downwards.
GACGCTCAGGATTGAATTGAAACCCGGTTTGTAAGTTCGTGGTCCAAAGTTTGTTTCTAAATTTGTGTGCGTGTGTCTATCTCCTGAAGGCGCAGACACTCCAGAGATTGAATGAAGCTTTTAAAAGAGTTGAGTCAACTCAAGGCACGTTGGGCGCTTCAACCATGAATACAACAGTTCTACAGACCTGTCCAGTCGACATGCAAACACGTGGGCAACAGGGCACGTGGAGCGGCGCGGTTGGGTCTGATTACAATCAATACTACAGCGGAGATAACTATCGGTACCATCAGCACGCGGCGGGGACTGGTGCACAGCCTGGTGCTTGGGGACCTGGCAGTGCTGGTTATTATTCTCATCACACAGCATACGACGCCGAACAAAATGCCGAAGCATACAAAGATCCGTACAGGCTCAGCCTTGAGACGAGTAGTGCAAGCTGCGAGGTGAAGAAAGATGATGAAAAGTCGTGAAGTAGACGGAGAATAGAGGAGGGGCTCCGGGGAAAAGAACCTGGGAACCGAAGTGGAGTCAGCCCGATTTTGTAACACTCGTAAAACCAAGAAACTCAATACTAGGACTGGATACTCAACTATAAGTTAGTTCTGTGCATTTTCTATAACATAAGTTGCGCGCAAGGAGAACGAGGCTTGCACACGATGTGAAATTTTACGACATAAATTATGAAAAGTTAGATAGCCATGGCAACGAACGCTGACCAACGGAAGTGACGTCAAGAACGTATTTCCGCGGTGTCCGTCAGCCACCTTGATAATATCCTGGACAAGGCGACGGCCCGGGTGGGAGGGGGGGGGGGGGGGGGGGGGGTACTCTGGTATATTAGTGACGGGGAGTTTTGGGTTTGAAATTCGCGATGTTTGGACCTTTTTTGGGGTAGAAAGTTTCGGGGGTCCTTTATTGGGTAGGAAGATTTTGGCAGGACCTTTTTAGGGTTGGAAAAAGCGTGTCGTAGCTTTCTTTAATTTAAGTCAAACAATTGCATCACCCATTGTATCAATTTCCTTTTCCAGCTCATACGAACAACAAATGACAAGGACTTCCTGTAAAAGGGGTTTATTCGTGAGATCATGTTACCGCAGTTACAAAAGCCATGCAAATTATTTACACCTTCATTCATTTGCTGCAGGTGGTCTGGTGGACTTTTTTTGGGGTTACGTTCTGCGCCGTTGGACCTTTTTTGGGTCTGACATTTTGGCCTCATTCGCACCTCCCCGTCACTAATATACCAGAGTACCCCCCCCCCCTGGGGGTAACGCATGCATAGACGAAGCATCCCGCAAATTTCGTCTGAAAGCCGATATTACATTTAGATGTCTGATCGGACGGAGGAGTAATTACTCCCCAGTATATATGAAATGATCAATCATTCTTCAAGCGGCTCCCTCCCACTTTCTTCCTTTCGCGCGCGCAGCTTTGTAGCTGAAATAACCCGCGGAAACCGTTCCGTTATCACTAGAGTCGGACTTCTCTTTTTTCTAGTTTCATGTGTTATGACAAAAAAATATCTTCCCATTCACTGGTCGTTTTTCGGATGCGCAGGAAATCCGAGTTTGACCAATTCACACACGCATACCAATATCGATTTATTTGTACAAGGAATGAGCATTAACTATAGTGTTCCATTCACGTCAGATAAATCAACCAAGAAAACTCTGCTGTGATAAATACAATCATGGACGGATATTTTTTAAACTCGTACAGGAGCCACACAGGTGAACAATACATGCAGTCCAGCTTCATGCCCGAAGTAATCCTACAGCGATGGGCGAGACCATGCAGGATTCTACGAGAAAAACAAAGGTGATAAGCAATCTTCGATTTTGGCGACTTTAACTTGAACTTCTAAGAAAACAAATATGATCAAGACTGTTGCCAGTGACCTCGTGTCGTTATTGTACAGTGGGGTAAAGACCAGAAGGGAATATATACTGCTGCACCTTTTGCCTTTCATTACGAGAAATAAAACTTCCATCTAAATTTTGGAACATTCAATGGAACATTCTAACAAGTGTAAATTCATTTAGATTATTTGCGTATTCATTAAACACAGACGGAACGCGGTTGGATGAGCGTTAACAAAAAAGAGAAAAATGCTCGTTAGCTTCTCTTTTACTTGGCACCAGCATGACTAGTTGCAAAGCAAGAATCAGCAAAAAAAAAACAAAACAACAACAACAACAACAACAACAACAACAAAGTTAAACAAACCTTGATGTAGATTTGCTATCTGGTCGCTCGCCATGTCCACGTGGAACCATCCATTTCAGTCCTAGTTATAAATTCAAGCACAGCGGCAGCTCACGTTGTGACCACGCGCCGTGTCGTGTTTTTGGTCATGCGCTTTGCTCTTCTCTGCAAATACATAACAGCCGTTTAGCGAACTGAGTGGTATTTAAAACAACAAATGCTAAGACAGGTCAAGTTGCCTCGTTACAAACTTAGACATGCTTAGCCCTCACTATGATCTACACAGCAGCAAGGACTGGCCATTGGACTAATGCATCGATCAATTCCAACTGTTACCTTCCAGCTCTGTTGGTTCAGTAGCGCTGAACGAGCGTTTAGTGTACAACACCGCTTGTCCTGTAAATAGAGATTACTTCATGGAAAGTGCGCGCGTACGGTTTTTATTCACGAGTTGTGAAGTATCATAAAACGAACGAGCGAGGCTTTGCGAGCGAGTGAGTTTTATGATACGAAACAACGAGTGAATAAAAACTGTACAAAGCACTTTCCATGATGTTTTCTGTTTATTATATACATACTGAGACATTTATGATGGGACCGGGAAACCCTTTAAAAGTAGTGAAAAATCGTCGTTCGCAGCTTGTGATTGGACGAACGATTTTTTTCACGTGTGAAAAGCGTCGTTCGCGGCCTCTCATTGGCTAGAACTCATTTGCGTACGAAATTTTACGATATGGCTTTTTCGTGAGTATGTCTCAGTATGTATATAATAAAAAAGAATACAATCTGTTTTGAAACTAAGCTATATTGTTCATAAAGCTTTAAACAACAAGTGTACACACGAGGAAAAACTCGCAGCGTGAAACCTGTTTAAATTGTTCAAAGCGGGGACAAGTGCAAAATATTCGTGAAAATTAGTTTGATTTGCGTGAAAAATAAACATTTGACAACAAATTTTCATTTAGAAGCTACATGGTGCATGCAATAACTGTGCGTCAAGCATAAACAAGCACAAGATATAAAGCCGTTTTCGGATGACTCTCGATGACCCAAACGGCCAATATACGTAGACAGCTAATCACAGACTGAGGCTATACAGAAAACACTTTCAACCATTCAGAAGATAAAGTACTTTGAAGAGGAAACCAATCAACAGTGCGAGAACACGCCATCACCACCTGCTTTCTAGGTATACGTAATATTATAATTTTGCACTTGGCCAAGAATGCTGCTTAAGTTGTTTGGACCAATCGGAAAGCGTAGCAAACGCAAAACCAAAGCAATCACACAATTCTTTTCGACAGTCATTCAAAAATGGCTCCATGCGTCAATGGAATTGATCTAACCTGCCACTGTGATTCCATATCTTGCGATTCACATTCCAGAAACGCTGAAAGTTCGTTTCAAGTTCCAACACATTTCTAGTCCTGAAGCTTGTCCATTTATCTGCTCCGACTCCGCTCGTGTCTTGCATGAAGTTGCCATGGCCAAAGCCGTTCAACTGTTAAAGAAAAAAGTTATTATTGACTTGTAAATGTAATGACGCAACGGCATTCAAACCCCTGTGAGAACTAGTGAAAACGAAAGATCAAAACAGACATGCGGCACGTAAAAGCTGTCTAACTGGTCTCTGGGATTCCAACGACTAAAACGCAACACCTGGTGAAGTCTGCATTCACCATTCTACAATCCACGCCAAAGTTAGTTGGGATAAAATGAAAATGAATAAAATTGTGAACTCCTTCTGAGGCGGACACCCTCGGGACTAACTCTTAACTGTCCGCCTTATAGAGAGTTGGATGTAATCTGTCACCAGAAATCCATAACTTCACAACTGAACAAGGACTTTAACAGAACAAGTAAGGCCTCGACTGTAGCTGTACAGTCCATCTTCAGTCCAAACTTCCTCAGATCTGTATAAAAATAATTGTCGTACGCCGTTAACAGTGCGAGCACATTCTAGAATGCTTCCATTCCTAGTGTCCGTTCTGAGGGGTATTTCGCCAAAGTGTCCGCCTTAAGAAAAGGTCAGATGAAGAAAACATAGTGAAATTCGGCCGGGACCACGCAACCATGTTCGCGTTATAGAACGATTACAATGGTCGAGAGGATTGGGCACTGGAAGCCGTTGCCGGCCGTTCCATGTCAGGCAGCAAAATGATGATCATAAGCCAAAGATTTGATCCCACCCTTGTGAGATACTGGCGATGCCGTAAAATGAGGGCCGCAAGTCATCATGTCTATACACGAGTGAACACTTGTCAAGAATAACGGGCCCTTTTTCTGTTCATTCTCATGTGGGTCACGAAAAACGTAGCAGAGAAAGGTCTTTACTGTAAAAAAAGGTCCATATTTCCAACCACTAAGGCAAAACTGATGTAAAACTCAATCATATGGAACCTGCTCTTCGAGGACACACCCACGTCTTCGCTTTGTCGAAGGGCCCAAGGTCAATGCAATTCATCACGACGCACAGCTAAGTTTTTCCCGATACAACTTCCTGCTTACCAATACTAGCCTCTTGCAAGACCAATCGACAAGGGTATAGTTTAGTGAGAGCAGTCTCAAGTCTGTGAACATTACAGGCGCGGTCTGCCTGCTCGATGAATCTCCCTTTCCCATCTTTACCCAATCCCTAATTCCTTTAACTGGCTCGTTATGAACGACGTAATGGGTGCACAATGCGTCGAAATCGTGTACGTTCAACGGGCTATCACCTCCCACTCTTTCGTCCGTCAGCTATTTTCTAACCCGCTCAATGCAATTCTGCACCGTTGTAAGACTAGGGCCTCTGCTCTGCTGATTGGTTGAAAACCCCTGCTGCCCCATGATTGGCTGGTAGAATTCAGTGATAATTCCAGGAATGACATACTTCAATTCGGCACGATACCGTAAACCAGAAAAGGGACTGACCAAATGCAGAAGTGGAGTAACAAGGATATGACAGGCACCATACACTAATCCTATCAGCCATCACCCCCCACCCCTATACTCCCATCAAACGCACAACATAAAACACGTGTTTGTCTTGTGGTGCAATACTTTTCTTTAGGTGTAAGACTTCTTGCTTTCATGAACTCGCTTTTCTGTTGCAATGCCAGATATAATACTGTAAACAGTGTTCTGGTTCTGTCTTTCGAAGACCATTCAATGGGCTGAGCCTATAACAGACGACATATTCAAAAACCTTTCCAAATATCACAGCTCTTGAAATACAATTTTAGTACTTCATGGTGCCACACTAAAAGCACCTATAATAACGTTAAAATAATACCAGTATACCAATATGTAGAGATTACTGCGCAAGGAAGTTGCGGTATAAAAGTTGGATAAACCGTGATGCCTCCCGTCTGCACTTTTCTCCAAGGATTTACCAGATCAGATGAATTGCAAAACTAAATGGTCCAGGAATTACGGAAATGCCGAGACTGTCCGTCGATTATCAATTTATAAATAATATCGGCAACGAAACAGCGTCCACACTGGCAACCAGCTGTGCCGGGCCGTGGAGTTGGTGGAGTACTCGGTACAAAAGCTACTGCTAAATAAGTCACATTTCGGGCTGGTCTAGTGTGACACCTATGTTTACATCTTCATACGCCATATATAGATAGTCAGCGGGGACAATTTATCACGTTTTTTCACCTACGATTTCCTCGTCAATGTCGAATGATTTGATGGCGGGAGTCTCTTTTAAGTAAAGAACAGTTCATACCACACTCTCTCTAAAATAAAACACAAACAAAACAAGAAATCGCGACAGCCACAGAAATGCAGAAGACAACTGGCCAGGAAGAGGCGTTTATTTAAACCAACTTTGGGGGCCACAAATTAACAACACATAAAGACGAATAAAAAATATTCCCACTTTCGTGTCGAAATAAAACAGCCATTTCTAAATTATTACATAGACTTAACATAAATGATTACGGTAGATACAGATATATTACTCTCACGTCTTAACAATCATGAAGTGCAATAGCACAAGTGGCTATATGCACTACAGTACAGTATATTAGTGTACGACTCTTCTCTCTGTACCACTTTTAAGATGAAAGTTCTTGACGCTTAGCTGTTTTCAACTTTGTTTGGAATGTGTCACCGCCCCTCCCCTACCCCCCTTAAAAAAGTAAAGATACCAAAAAAACATTATATCACAAAGACGAGGTTCTTAATAATAAAAGGTACAGGGTTTGCTAGAGCGCGATCGAGAGAAACACAACACCAAGCTGTACATCACTAGTGGTCAGAGCAAACCGGTAAGAAGAGGAAAAATATCTTGATGCGCCACTGCACAAGCAAGCAAACGGGCACACAACAATGTAGACTAATGTAGTACTGTTTCACTTACAAAGTATCAAAGAATTCAACAATGGAACGATAATGTGCAAATGCTGAAGTCGTGACGTGACCGATTAAGAGCTCTGACGTCAACATTTGCAAGTTAAACACAGTCGACCGATTAAAGGGATATGCTTGATCTACCAAAATGAAGACAATCTATACGCAACCCTATTCGGCTAATAACGCGATGTACTGTGTGCACAGCAAACATCGCGATCGATAAAATAGATGATAAAATTGAGCATGGGACAGTGAAATATTTGAAACATGCCCAAATCTTACGGATTGCAAGCTGGTGATTTATTTGCTTTTAGAACGACACACACCAATATACCGATGCAGTAAATTCGCTCGTGACACAAAAAGAGGTTGGTGTTGTTCCAAAAACTCATGTGATGTCTTAAAGTACATTGTAATATGTAAGTAATTAGATAATGTAATTTAAGAGATGGGCACAAAAAACGACAGCAAAAATGACACATAGCTGTCACAACAAAGCAACAGTTAGAGCAACTTACAAAGATTAAGAGGCCCACTGCTAAAAACACACGTATCCTATTAAAACGCTGGTGTTCACACTTTAATTTCCAAAATAACAAGTTAAATCGTCCTAGCAAACCAGTCCTCCGAAGTTAACTAAAATATAATGCGATACTTAAGTACCGGCATGTAGACTGGGCCCTAGTGTCCACGCCCCCCACCACCTCGGCGGTTTATAACAGTGCTGATGTTGGAGAGTAGCGCACCTCTCTGACTCGGGATGCCCCTGCCGCGCTGTCCGCCTGGACCACCCCTCATTAGTGGTGCCCCACGAACCATACCACCCCTCCCTGCAGGCGCGCCACGGGGCATACCCCTGAGGACCCCAGTTCCTCGCCCCACAGGCGCACCCCTGAGAGGGGCCCCACGGCCGGCAGGGCCTCCACGTACTGCTGGGATGGCTCCCCGAGTTGACAACAGTCCACCACGAGCCCCAGGTGTACCTGGCTGAGCTCCTCGAATTGGAGGGATGCCTCCACGGGTTGGAATAGTTCCTCCACGGGCAATGGGGCTTCCTCCTCGACCTCCGCGAACAGGGATAGGCCCTCCATGGGAATAAGGAGTTCCTCCGCGAACAGAAACACTTCCCGCCCGGACTGGGGCAGCTCCGCGTGGTGCTAGCATGCCAGAAGATGCCAGAGGTCTGGTCGCCCCAGGTGCAGCTAGGCGAGGTCTAGGGAGTGTTCCCGGAGGAGCAGCAGACCTGGGTGTTCCTGTGGATGTCGCAAAGCGGGTTGCAGGGCTAGCTGCCCTTGGGATTCCCCCAGAGGGGTTTCTTGGCAATGCCTGAGGTGTGGTCGCCCTAGATGTGGAGGTAGCACCAACCACAGACAAAACTGGCGAGGTCTTTGGTGGGTACGTAGCAGCACTTGTGCCTCTAAAATCCTGGCCGCCTTGAGCTGGACTCCTAGCCCGCTGCACGGGAGAAGTGTAGGCTTGAGAAGAGCCGTAAGCACCAGATGCCGCTGGTTTGGCGACGGAAGTTGGTTGAGCTGGAACAGTGAACGGGGTGCCTTGAGTGGGCGGGCGGGCAATATACTGTGGGGCGGACACTGCAGGGGCAGACGACACCCCATACAGCGCAGAAACCCCGCTTGGTTTGCTATACTGGCCTGTGACTGTGAAAGGAGTAGTAGCTGCAGTCGAAGTCATGCTTGCAGAAACGCCATACGCCGGGAATGTCGGCTTGGCGGGCGGATACAACGGGGCGATGGTCGATTTAACTGCCGTGGGAATCTGCAGTGCGTAAGAGGCCGCTTCAGCTGGTTTTTGAGAGGCTGACTGTTGAGTTTGAAAGCCGGTAAAGGTAGTATTGGTCGTTTTCGCTCCAGGGTTAAGGATGCTCAAAATTTTGGCCTGAAGCTCGGCTTGTTGCTTGGCAATGGACTGAGCATCTGCCGCTGGTTGACTTGCTGGCTGACTTGAACTCGCTGGAACGCCTAGTAAAAGATTGGTCAGAAGAGCGGGGAAGTGAATCAAGAAACTCAAGGTCAAGGACTTCTTGAGGAATAAGTCCTGTGACTCTCTCAAGCAGCTGTAAAAATGTTCCCTGCTACACCTATTGTGATCTTGAGTGAATGAGAGCTCAGTGTTTTGTAAAATAATTGCGATATACTTTTCTTTTTTGACGGCATTCATGGAGACCGACCGTACTATTGCTTTTGCAGAAATACACTTTTTAGGGCAGATTTTGAAAGTCAGAGAACATTTCTTCCACATGTTGACGGCCATTAGCCACACACAAATAATCCACTCTATCAATCTTCATTTCCTGGGCGTGTGACGAGCTTCAGTTTCTAACTAGATACATGCAACATAATGTGTGAAGTATTTGAGATTTGATAGCTTGTAATGTTACGGTATTGTATTATCAATTTTTAGTACATCACTTAGAAATTTTCTTCTTAAAATGATGAAATAAGTCATGTCAAAAGTTGATTCTCAACTTGCTGGATTTTCTTTTAACCCAAACCTGTTTAAATAGATTCATGTTAGTCTAAATTTTGTTTAAATTAGTGACCAGGGTTTACATTTTCTTAATTTGAAATATTTGTTCTGTCGATTGTCGGACCTTGTGTTTAAATGAAGCAAGCATGGCAGACTAAATGGCCATCATACACTGCATACTATTTAGATTAGAAGATTACAGATTTGTGTTATTTTTAAAACTCGATGCCAACTTCAGTTTTCTCGTGTTAATCACAATGATTCAGTAGTAAAACTTATGTTCCATTAAAAAAAAAAAAGGCAGTTGCCATTTACAAAAAATATTAGAAGGCTTACACATTCTAATCTTCATGCACGGAAGTCCCACTCAGTATACAAACTCCACACTGTCAGCTCAAACTCTTTTACAATTGCTTGGAGCAAAGAATTGTAAGTTATCTTTAGAGACCAACTTGGCAAAGTTTCTCTCTCGCCAAAGATATGCCAGTGTCAGTGAAGCAATCCATTCTCAATTAGTCTTTATAAATATTATTAGGATTTTTTTTTTCAAAAGTCCCAGGAGGTAAAGCATGTACTTATTAGCAAGAGAAACTCGATTCCTTAGTGCCGAGGGTAGAGTATGAAAGAATGTTAGTAATTGCATTCGATATTCAATTTCATTTTTTTCTCAAGTTTCACAAGACGTGGGTACAGCTTCAAGTAAAACAATGTTTCATTATAAACTTTGGTCATGTTCTCTAAACTTCCCTTTCATGTTCGTAAAGAGTACGATAGTATTGAAATGGGAGGAATGAATATAATGAATTTACCTTTTACTCTTGTACTGTTGGGCTTGTTTAGTGTTGATAGTTTGTCAGAATTGAATATAAAATTGATGCAGATTGAGAAAAATGCATTTTCATAATGGTGGACTGAATGCAAGGGTCGTTCTGAGTATAAAACATGCCGAGATTGTCGAATTCGTTTTTTCACGATAAAAGATGCCATGAAGCTGAAGACAAAAGAAAACACAAGGAAGTAGTCGTGTCGCATTACCTCCTTGGCCATTGGCGCTGACATTGCCGCTAATTTCTTTTTGCTGTTTGGACAAGTTGTCAATCAATTTTGACAGCTGTTCTGACGTCAAAGTGTCGCCGGAAGCCGCCTTGCTGAGGAGACTGCTGATTTCACTTCCGCCTGTAGCTGTAGCAGGGGTAGTAGTAACAGCAGCGGCACTCTCAATACTGGACAAAGAGGATTTTTTAGACCGCTCGCGAAGATCTTGCATGTATCGTTCAAAATTTTGTCCAACAAATCTCATAGCATCTTCAAGAGGCATATTTCTGTGCTCTGTGTAAAGACAAAATGGCGATGAGTAGCAGAAAGGTAAAAAACACAAGTTAACTGGCGTGAGACTTGTTCTTATCTGTCTCACAGTCAAAACCCAAGTTGGACGAAAGAGTGATCCACTTTGGTTTCCGCACACCACGGCACAAGCTCACGTCACAGACTCTTGTCTTGGAGCACATTTTCTCAAACACGAGGTACTGTAGTCTTGAAGCAAGACGATTAAGGCAATAGTAATCTTTTGGAAAGGCGACGTTGGCTATAGGATGTCTTGTCCAGTACGCGGGTTCCTATTAACCCTTCGAGTCCTAAAAGTGACTTTTCAACTGATTCAGACGTCAAAACCTCTCAAGACGTGGACGTGTTACTGTTTGTTTTATAATATCTTTAATGTCTTGCAAACAGTTTCTTTTTGTTTTTTTTTTTTAGTTTCAGGACTCAAAAGGTTATGCACAAAATGAGATCCCGATGTTTTCTTGGCCAGACGAGAATCTTCGCTAATCATTTTTAGCCACTCACTATTCAATCCCTCCTTTTAAACTATATTTTTTCTTGGCTAAGATCAAAATGATTTGACTTTGTGCGAGAATTGTTCTTCTGTTTTGTATGTTTGTTTGTTTTGTTGTCACCCCTCAAAACGAGGTTCTTTTCCCAAGTCTTAAAAGATATAAAGATGCATGTGACACGCAACAACAACAATCTGCAAATAATTGCTCAGTTAGTCTCCGGAGGGGAGGGGGGGGGGGATGTAAGAGGTCAAATTCGTTTACTTCTGCACAATATAATTACTCAAATACAACTGAAAACACATTATTTCACTCTGGGCGTTAACAAAAAGGAAATGACACCAATCAGTCGTAATGCAACAATCACAGCCACAGTAGTATACATAACTTTCTCTACTGACTGATCAAACCAAGGTCATGCTACTTTCGTGTATGTTGCTATGCTACAACATGAAATTTGCAATATTAAAGACAAAAATTGAACGGCACAGCAGATACTGCAGAACATACACAGCACAATAATATAATTATATTAAGGGTTAGGGTTCATGTACAACCAAACAAACTATAAAACAAACAAATATCCAAACATAAAAAGGGAACAGCAGAGCAGTTGAACAGATTTAATTATATACTACAGTGAATTGATAGATTCTATCTGTCACCTGAAAACAACAGAAAGTTTTCAACATTTGCTTTAACATGTTATCAACAATGATGCCAATGAATAGTACACTGCATATGTAACGTACACTGTGAGAAGACACAAAATGAAAGACACAGTAGAGTGAGGTGTACAAAAAAGTCCGTTATGTGAACTGTGATGTGGTAAATAGCCAAGCAATGGCCACTACCATTCAGGAGCTGTGGCAAAATCAACGCAGTTAGAGGAAATAACAGATTGCTTACAATCTTATTATTATCGGATTATATGCTTGACCCAACAATGCATCCACAAAGACTGGGTCTCTGAAGCAGCACTACAACCTAGCTTTTGACAGCTCCACACTGAACTGAATATGTTAATAGCTAAACAGATCTGCCCAGTCTGCACAAAATTCATACTGAACTCAATTATCATAGCTGCTGGACCTCCAGTTAGACAGTGGAGTATAAACGCATTTAAATTTGACTCAAAATCACAGAAGAGTCTTTAATTTATTGTGTTTACATATCTTGAGCAGAAAGAAAATAATAATAAAAAAATCTATTCAAATTTCAGAGTTTGGAGAGAATTAGCCTGCAGCTTACAACTGCTCAAAAGCATGAACTGTGTTTACAGGTTTCCAATTTCTGTATGCTCATATGTCATGACATGATTTGGTCACATTTGTCACAAACAAGATGGTAATATCCTTGATTGTCATTGTATATATTCAAGCCCAGTTTTGCCCAGAACTCTGTATCATTATCATTATCGGTACCATTATCATTTAGTATCTTTTTGCAGTTGTGGTCACGCAACACTGTTCATGGACCTGTTTCATTAAGTAGGAACTGTATGTAGGTACTGTATCTCTGATGTGGTGTATTGGGTTCAGACATGAAATGATTATATTTTTGTCCAGGAACAAGGCAAATGAAAAGACTACTGTACCACTCATGACAGATATTGACAGCACTACTTGCAACAGGCTCAACGATACAATACAGCAAGCAATAAATTGTTTCAAATTTGCAGTTTGCCGTAAAGAGATGTGCATATCTCTGGGCAATAGACATTTCACAATATACCACAGTCCACATAATATTTCCTTTTTGTGGATGGATTGGAAACCTAAGGTCTGGATTTTTGAAATCATATTGGGTTATTGGACTTTCATGAGTTCTCCATTTGATGAAAATGATTAGCAGATCGAAAAGTCGTTATGAACAACAGTTTGACAAATAAATGTGATTTACAAGGGTTTTCTGGGCAACAGTGTGTGCAAAGAGATGGCTATTTGCTTTGAAAATTGTAAAACAAAGCTGGTCTATGAATGTCACAGCAAGATGCAGTGCACCAGAATTGAAAGCAAGATATAATATTCTTTTCATTTGAGTAAAGTTGACCTGTGCACCCCATGTGTACCATATTCAGACAAGTGTTTGGCCAGTAAAGTCTGAGCCTTTGTTGTATTTGGAAGTAAAGTACCCTTTTGCCCATGCAAGCATTCTGCTTGTTTTGATTTAGTACCTGGAGATTTTTCATTGGCTGTTCTACTACTGTAATCCTGATTTGCAGCACATACAACAGGGAGATCTAACATCAGTTCCCTGCAGTATGTCCCCCTTGTGTGATCACAAGGGGGACATACTGCATGTGTCACATTTCCCTTTTCAAATCTAGTCAGCTATAATGGACCAGAATGAAGAAAATGAAGGAGACCACTTGCTTGGATTTAAGATGTTCACCCAACAATTCTCATGTATGGCAACACGCATGTTAGAACTAAGTGGGTGAACTTGCCATGCAGAAGACATTGCACACATGACCCAACCATTTACAATTGTAAATTATCTTACATTAATAGCTGTACAATAATATTATAAAATAAAGTGCCCACAACCAATAGCTGCCTTTTTTCATTTTACAGTGCACTGCACTTGCACACCACTTAACCATTTTGTGATTTGTTGTTTCCCCAATCTCTACTACTGCATCAAGTACACAAAGTGTAAAGAATAATGAACCCTACAATATTATGAACCAGGAAAGGAACATACATACAGTGCAAAGTGGGATCAAAAGAAGATCAGAACAATCAAAACCCTTTATCCTCCCTCATACAAGAACACTTTCTTAGACTTTGCTTGTCTTTTTCCAATATTTGGCAACTGTACAATCATACAGTAGATGAATCAAACTATTAACTTGAGGGATATGTGTACAGTTGCAAGGACATTGCTTCAAAACCATCAGAACTGAATTACATTTCTTTGTCATAACTATTGTACTATATGTGTGGATTTTTGAATGGAAGAATGCAGACAAAGAGTGATAATGTGGACAGTGATATTGTATATAACACTTGCAAAGATAGCAAAACCATGAAGTCCTTGTCTGGACCAAACTCTCAGGAGTCATAATCATAGATCAAGGGACAATATTGTCAAACAAAGAACAGTAGCAAACACCAGGCTGAATTACAACCAGGAATTCAACAACCAAGACGATATTTTAGATTACCATTCTCATACTAGTGTGCTACACCTGTATGAATAGGAACACAACACAAATTGAACAAAACACTCATTGCACAGTCAACAAACCCTTCTTTAGCTTTAGCAAATGATTATCCTGCAAGCAGAAACAAACACAACTCTATGTACAAGGTACAGTACATACACAAACAATATACACTTATTCTAAACAAACAAACCAACATTACACAAGTGTTACCTTGTGGCGTTCCATGAAGAATGTTGACAGTCACTGAGCGATGCACCTCGTGTTGACTTGTGATCACAATGGCATACAGGACTCCCTTGCGTGCCACACTGTCAAGCAGCTCCGTTAGTGGTGTTGCTCCATGAATCTGCACATCCACCACCAAACCAACTGCCTTGAGTCGTCGCTCCACCATTTCTGCATATCCCCTGAGGAGTGGATTAAACAATAGCTCATTATGATTTAGTAATAACAGCCAAAATACACCTCCTATCAACAATCACATGTCAACTTAAACTCTCATAACAGTAGACCAAGTATAGAAAAAAAAAATCAGGACCTCCAAGTCAACTATACACTGGAGAATATGGTGGTTAAATAAGACAATAATATTATTGCACAATACAAATCATTCTTAGTATGGCAGCAAATGACCTTTTGCAGTGACTTACAAATAAACACTGCTGGACACTCACAGTTTGCATAATAAATACTGTACACTGTATGAGAGTTGACTGACAACTGTACATGAAGTAATCACAGTTGCTAATAATCTCCCTGTTTGTTCTAGCACACTTGTGATAGCTGCACGGCACTGACTGCCATCAACAGCTAAAATACACATGTGCAAAACCTAGCTACTGTATCTGTAAAAATCTTGCAGGTTATTTCTGGATACAGTATACTATACTTTGGCAGGAGATACACGTAAGCTCTGTAGTGACTGCACAAATACATTCCTCATTCTTTATAAGTTGGTACTTGTGCTGTACTGTATGTCTTCAGAACACTACAGATTGTACATGTACTTTAAATTTTGCTTCCTGCTGAAAGCTTGCTAGGCAATCATGCAATTTACCAACATTAACAGCCGTTCTACTAGCATAGTAATGTGGTTAGAGACAAAGAATTTTGGAAAACTGGTCATAAGTGACATATCACAATGAATTTTGGAGATCTTGATGAGGTAAAAGCTGGTTTAACTCTTCATGCTGTACATCACCAATATGTACTAAACTAGTGGAATGAGTTACTGTGCAGGTCTGAAATGTTCACTAAAAATGTATTTCAAACAACTCAAAAATTTAATAGTTTTACAATATAATATAAATAGATTATGTACTGCTAAACAAGGATTTCTTTACAATTTCATTTGACCAGCAAGATCACAGCATCAGATCCACAATATTGAACCCTAAAACTGCATTGTTGAGATTTTTGAAATATCTTTTCTCCATCAGACATTTCAGACCTCCAGTTCCTTTTTTCTGCCAGTATACTGCACTGTATGCAGTTACTTTACATGTGCATTTAAAAGTTTAATGGAAGTGAAGTCACATGACCAACTTTAACCTGATCCCTGCACCTCAAGTGTATCCATAACAATACTGTACCTTTGTTGCTTGTTCATGACCACAATAACACAGTCAGTTGGGACAGGCATTGAGGGCTTGCTGCTGTAGATATCATCTGAAGGCATGTCATATTCACTGCGTGACTTCTTAGGAGGTGGATAGTCCTGACTATATGGGTCGTCTCTCCTGTAGTAATCGTCACGACGATCACTGTATGGTTCTCTGGGACGGTCATACGGATCCCTTCTGTCTCTGCTGTGGCTGTCGTCATGGCGATCCCTAGGTGGACCACCACGCCGATCTGGACTGCGTGGCCTCCCACGTCCATAACCAATGTCATCCCGCCTTTCAGGATAATCACGGCGATCAGGGGGTGGAAAGTCACGGCGATCATTGAGAGGAATGTCCCGCCGATCTGGTGGACCACGCCTATCCAAGGGCGGCCTGTCGTGTGGTCCTCTATAGTAAGGGTCATCTCGGTATCTGTCTCTCTCATATGGATCATCATGCCTGCTATAGGGACCCCTGAAGCCATCCCTGGGAGGTGACGGAGATCGCCGATAACGATCAGGGGGTCCATCGAACCTTGGAGGGAATCTGTTGTGATCACCAAGCCTGTCCCTTGAGGGAGATCTGCGAGGTCTTTCCCGATCAAACTCTCTCTCCCTTCTGTCAAAGGGAGGAGGTGGTCTTCGTTCTCGATCTGGGGGCCTCCCATCCCTTAATGGAGGTCTGCCATCTCGTTCTGGAGGTCTACCATCTCTCTCTGGAGGTCTGCCATCTCTCTCTGGAGGTCTACCCTCTCTCTCTGGGGGTCTACCATCTCTCTCTGGAGGCCTCCCATCTTTTTTTCTCTCACCAGCCAGATTTACCTCTGAATACAAAAAGAGCAAAGTCAGAATGTACCATTTACTGCACATGTAAGTGTTTCCTAATCAGATGGTGTGTTGTGCACCAATTCCTCACTGCAGTACCAATCAAATGTAAGTTACATGTACCACCTACTTGCCAGATGTTGACTAGTAAAAGAAATGAGACATGACTGGTATGGCACTGTATCTTAACCAGACTTATGGTGTTTTGGGGGATTTTGCCAGGCTGAACCAAAAATATTATTGAAGAAACTTTCCAATCACCTTCCCAATTTTGTGACTATAGTACTGTACAGGGGCCAATTCAATAAAGCATTTACAAGTGTATTTTACAAGTTGGACTAATATTTCTCCACACGTTAAAGCACACTTTAATCCAGCACAATGGCCAAATACTGTTGTGGTTGTGCACTGGGGACCTGTATCTGTAATATTATACAGACTTTGCTAGAGTCCATTTAGTGGTGTTTGAATAATGGTCCAACTTGTAAACTACACATGTAAATGTTTATAGAATTGGCCCCCAGTACTGTATTTTAGGCTGTCTCATGAAGTACTGTGACAACACTTTGAATACAGTAGAACCTCCCTGAGAGACCACCTCCTGCAGGTGACCACCTATCTTAAGTGACTGCTTAACAAATGACCGATTGGTCACTCTGTCAAAACCTCTCATAAGCAACCACTTCTCGTAAGCGACCGTGACCACCTTCGAGGCTCACCATTTGGGTTTTCTAATGCTTTTACCTCTGGTAAGCAACCACTCTATACTCCCAAAGAGTTTTCTTAGAACACATAATTATTGTTTTTCACTAAATCTGCATTATTTGACACTGGCTGTGGCTCAAAGCTGAATCCCACTTAGGCCTCCCATGGTGAGAAATTCCCCTAAGTGACCACCTCCCGTAAGCAACCACTTAAAGACAAACAAAGGGACTGTAATAGGTTGGTTGTGGTCATCAAAGTTAGAGTACTTGTTGGTGACTGATGTCTCGACTCCCTGAGTGGAAGTCATCTTCAGAGTAAGTGAAAGGATTCGTCAGATGGCAGTATTTATGTCTCTGGTTGTTGAAGGGATTGGTCCGTTTTGTCGTCTTATGGTTGGTCAAGTTAGCTCAGTTGTGTTTCGTTATTGATCAACTGATGACTTAGAATGATAGTTTTAGTTCAAAATCATGATTTTTACATGTGATCCCTGTCATTTTGATTAGGAAAGCATGAAGAAAGGGAATAAAGTCAACAGCAGCAGAAACTGAAGTTGCATAGAGGTTTTTCTTCTGTGGCCAATGTAATAATGTTTAATGCTGAATTGATTGATGGATATGCACAAAGTCAGCTTGACTCTACTTACCAAGCTTTCTACCATAGTAGACCTTCCCATTTTCCTTGGCCACAGCACTATCAGCACCTCTTTCATCTTCATACTGCACAAAACCAAAATGTGCATGTAGTGAAACAGCCGTCACTTTCCCATACTGACCAAATACATCCTCCACTTCTTGTCGATTCATCTTGTCTGTCGGCAAGTTTCCAAGGAATATTCTGGAGCGAACAGAGCGAGGGTCACTGCGGTTGGTGATGTTGTCCCGGATAGCTCTGTTGTCTCTGAAGGGGAGTGGCTTGCTGTCTCGTGATGCCTTGCCATCTTGCATTGGCGACTCCCTCCTCATAGGCCTGTCTCTTTCTTTCACTTCAACACTCATTTGTTTCCCTGCAAAAAAAAAACAAAAACAAACAAACAAACAAACAAACAAAAAACAAAAAAACATAAATAGAAGACTCAGAATGTACTTTAGATGAAAACTTTTTTCTTTTGATAAGTGACTAAAGGCATTCAACTATGAGACAGTCAACAAACAGTCAACTACTGTATAAAACAGTACATGATTTAATGGATGTGCAATCATTTTTAAAGGAGAAAATATTGGGGGTTGCATGCATGTAAAAGTTCTTGAAAATTTATACACGATATTGACTGCCCAGGAACAAGAAAGTCCTACAGTATGTACATGTACTACCTAGCACTCACAAAGTACAGTATATAACAATTTTAAAGAGAAATGAAAGAATACTGTACAGTATGTGTACTGTAAAAAAAAGAAAACAAAAATGCTTTTAGCCAACTTGAACCAGTGACCGGGAGAGAGAGATCAACAGATTACAACAGAAACCCAACATATTTTACAGGCAACAATATTGCCAATAAAAATTGTGCCAATAAAACTTGTGAACTTTCTCAAAATTCCCATAAATGCAGAGCTGGGCTAAAGAAAACACCAAAACATACAAAAAGCAAACAACTGTAGTTGCCTTTCAAATTATTTTAGACTACATCCACACAGATGTATTTTCAAAGTTTGCATGTATGTTTCACTAAAAATGGGATAAAAAATATTTTTTAACACAACACACTAGTTTCTCGATCTCTGATTGGTCGATTTACCATGGTAAATAAGAGTCCAAACAACAATGCTGACGCCAGCTGACACCAGCATGTCATGCTTTGCAGCGAAATACAACAAAAGTTTCCTGTATATTTCTAAATAAATTGTGGTAAAAAACAAATTTTCACTGGTTTGCTGAGGTGTGGACTTATTTACCACTATTTACGTCATCACATGGTCAAAATTAGTTGTGGACTCACTCAGCGAAGCACCTTGCGAGTCCACAACTAATTTTGCCCATGTGATGACGTAAATCTTGGTAAATAAGAGTCCACATCACGGCAAACCAGTGGAAATTTATTAAATGCCCACAAGACATTATCTACAGATGCACAACTATTTTCAAAAGTTTGCATTTACAGTCAAACTAACCGTCCGCACGAGAATGAATCTGGCGGGGGATTTCAAATGTTTGCGTTTTCACCTGTTCAGTCATATATGGATAAAGATATTCTAAAGATTCCACTGTGGAGAGCATTTTAAAAAGTTTCCATTTTCACGACTGCATTCAGCAGATGTGTGGACTGAAGGCCAATCCGCAAAGCACAGTTTGCGTTTTCGTAGAAAAACGAATGTGTGGAGGAGGGCTTAGTTTTTTGGCAAGTTAGACTAATCATGTTTTAAACAACCAGGCTTTCTGGGACCCTGCTAGTTCTCTCAGTCCAAGCCATTTTCATTACAGGACCAGTTCAAATTGACTAAGAAGCATCTGCTGTAGTTTGTGCTACAGTATCTACAATCTTAGACAGAAATATTAGGACAGCATTAGAATTTATGCCTGTCACACAGCAATAAATTATTAACCCCCTCACATTTCCCTTTCAATGTTGGAAAACGAGCACCTAAGACATACATGTAAATAGTGTCCACACTTTTGTCTTTGATTGTACTGTGTAGTTGTGAGTTTGTCTTCAAAATATTTTTCACTGCATGCACTTTCAACACAATTGCCTTGATTACACAGACGTGTTGTAAAAATTTACATGTTGTTTTGTAGCTCATGAAATGTGTCAGAAGTGTGAAATCTTTTGTGCCACACTTCGTTGTGATGAAATCTTTAACATCAAAACTGTGTTATTTTTCATACGATTCAAATAATTTGTCACCAAAAATAAAGTACTGAACCGAAGATCCAGTCAATTCACTGATTACCATATGGTGCAGTTCATGTAGTTCTCTTTCAAAACATTTTTCTTTTTCTTGAAAAACTGTTCACATCAATAAAACAGAAGATTCTGTGACTCTCTCTACATAAAATAATTTAGTTCCCTTGAAGTGAACACTATCCTTTGAGATATCAAATAATTCTCACCCAATCGGTCCAATATGCTCCATGCAAAGACTTGCACCCAAACCATTATTTTTCTCTACAGTATTAAACCTGTCAGTGGTTCGAGCTACAATCGAACTGCGACAGGGATTTCCAGCTGTCTGGTACAACCGCTGCTGCATTGCTTCGACAGGCTAGTCCGACAGAGAGCACTGCTCGAAATTAAAAAAAAGTCCAGGTTGTCCGGATACGCGAATTAGTTTGCCCGGTGGGTTTTCTCCTGGACGACCAGACTATCAATTTGGCAGAAAACCAGTCGTCCGAGCGAACTTTTGGCCGTCTCGGACGACCGGACGACCGCTAAATTTCGAGCACTGAGAGAGGGTCAAAAACCACGAGCAAGAATCGCTGCAGTAGATCAGCTGAGAACAGACAATCCTTAATGGTTTTTGTTACCGTACTTTACACTTGTTTTTAATCGATCGAACCCCTTCGTTGTGACTGTGGTCTGACAAATATCTTTGAGCCATTTTGGCCACGCGGCGTCAGACAAAAAATGTTTCCGCATTTTGTGGGCTCGAAGAACCAAATAAAAAAAGTGTCTCACCTTAAAAATGGGAAATCCTGTTGTAGACACGACAGTCAATAAGGCAGCGAGAAAAATATACTGTGTAAGAGGACAAAAATCTGAAAATCACTTGGATTTTTCCACCGAGAAATGAACCATGCTTTGGTAGGAAGTATTATGGGATATGCCCGTGCCGCCGCTGACCAACTTGACCACAGGCGCTAAAACAAAAAAGAAAGAAGAAAAGAAAGAAAAAAAGAAAGAAAGAAAGAAAGAAAGAAAGAAAGAAAGAAAGAAAAAAGGAAAGAAAATAATAAATGACGAAGTGAAAAAACATATTTATACTGTCACAACCTGCGAAGAATCACGTATTCACCCGAAAAAGATTTCTGGCACAGCTCGCCTCATTTTGCAACTTGAGTTCACATGAATTTTAAGCGCCTCATTACCTCAGCTCGATAAGCATGCAGTGGACCGCGAATCCGCAGCATGCATGACGTATGTGGTCCTCATGCGGAAACCCGCCCAGACAACTCAAACTGATGGTCGACGATTCGATTGGCGGCTTTCCGTCTTATCCACACAACAAGGTAAGAGCGAAAATGTAGAAGCCGTCCGGCGCAGACCCCAGGTATGATAAAACACCAATCGACATTATTTTACCACCGATATTAGTATGTACTTATGTTGTTGAGAGCTTTCATTTGTTGAATGGTCACTCCGTGCTCACACACCCTTTGGTTTAAGGCACAGTTCAGAAAATGGATTGAGTCGCGGAATAACACACTGGCGTTAAAACAACACGCAAAAGTTCGCATTTTACCGCAGCCACTGTATCTAGTCATAGCAACTAAAAAGCCCTGGCGACTGAAGACGTCATGAGCAGCTGTGTTCACGTTCTTGTTGCCGAGTTCATGTTGGCATTTTCACTAGACAACGAGAAGCAAATGGGTTTGCGCGTGTTAACTAGTTCCAATAAAGTCGTTAAGCTTAGTTTTACTGTTCTGCTACATGCCTTGACATATACTGTAGAGAACAGAACCACAGTTCTCAAATTGTTTGTGCTAACTTGTCGTTTGAATAATTGTTCATGCATGTCGAGTGCATGTCCGAGGACCACACTATTTGATTTTCGTTTGCCGATGCTTAGGTTCGGAGCCTTTCTTTCTGCGGAGTTGATTTGTTTACTACACATCTAACTTTTAAGGTTCCTTTTCGCAAACTTCTTTTCTTCGTTACCGAGTTTTGTTCACTGGCCGCCTATTTTTAGATTATGTGCACAAAGCAGATGTTTGGATTGCAGAGCAGAAGTCGGAGTGTAATTCGGTGGGGAACCCTGGTAGAGTGGTTTGTTTCAGTTCAAATCTTAAACTCAAAGGCCAATCAATTGATGTGGAGTTCTACTCGGTATTGATCTACCCCTCGTTGTTGAAAGTCACGAGATTTCTAGCAAATAACATGCATAAAATACTTTCTGCACTCTGATTGGCTGAGCACACGTCAATTTATCCCAAACAGTGCAAATGTGTGTAACAGTGCAGAAATGTGAAAGTGCAGAAATTGAAAATTGAAAACTGCCGACAGCTGGCGCACATATTTGCAGCAAAGTCAAACAACACAGAAAGTCATTCGGCCTCAGGACGATTCCGATTCTGTTTACTAGAAACCAAAGGCTTACGCTCTGAGGGACTGGCACAATCCAGTTAAACAATGAAAAAATTGTCAGATTGTGTTAAAAATTCCTTACAATAGAGGGTCAAATTTAAAGTTTAGTTCGTCAACGTGAAAACTGACCGAAATTAGAGAATCCTGGAAATGCAGGAAATGCCATTTTATGCAGTGTAAACATCCAAAATGTCAGCGTTTTTTCCATTTTTCCAGTGCGAGATTTTGGATGCAGCTGTGCTGTATTTACGAGTTGTTTAGTACGTAGATGCAGCGGTTGCAATAAGACATGAAAAGAACATGCAGGCCGAAAATGCAGACACTTTAGAAAGCCAAATTTCAAAAATCACAAACAAAACTTTCGCAACAACTGCAGACCTCTTCCTTCACGTAATCTTCGATCAGGCCTTCCTTTCCCTCCCCGCGGGGCGAAAACCACAAAACATATCGGCCAATTAAATTTTTGTGTGTTTTTTGTCACCGGGGAGGGACTGCAGGGCCTGAACGCATGTTATCCTTCATGGCGACATGCCTTCATGTCAAACACTTAGTAATGTGAAGATCTTACAAACCTAAAGGACAAGAAAAGCCTGATGATACTGTTCTGGCTGATGTGGATCCTGTCAATTTTCAGATTTTGTTGTGAATAATGGGTGAGGGAGAGAGACTCCATGACATGTTCTCGTCCAGCTTCAGGGGATACAAAATACAACAATGACTTGCTTAATATTTTTTCGCGTCTTTCTTTGCCATGTCTTTAAACATTTGTCGCGTTTCTTGTCGTTGGTCCACTCAAATCATTCATAACCGTCCTGATAACATTTACATTGATTTAGGGGTGTACTTCAAACGTTTTGACCAAAGAAAAGTATTTTCTACTTGAGAGAAAAAAGGTATGATGTAGTATTATCATTTTTAGGTCATTATTTTCTAAGTTCTAGTCTTTTTCTGAGCGAAACGCCAGTTTGAAAACAAACAGGGGTGCCATGTCCGATGACTTCATTAGCCCCGCGTAATTGAACACATGTGCTATCTCGTAGCAAATGCAACAGGCTATCTAGTGAAAGTGAAACCGTATCAATACAACAAAAATCCAAGAGTATCCACCCTCTCCCCCTTCCCCACATACACACACACACACATGTGCTTTTGCGCGCTGGCTCTTCCGTTCTCATTCCAGGGCCTGGACTAGTTACAATTGATGGAGCACTAATTCAAATTTTTCTCCTTTTATTTGACAGATTAACACGCTTTAGAACGACCATGCCATTTTACAAGTTCTCCAACAAGCAGCTAAACTACTTTAAGTTTGCAACCATTGTGCTGGACGAATTCCCCAAGGCTCTGCAGCAGGCATTTGTCTTCATGTGGGACAACAAATATGGCGGCCCACCAACAAACATGATGTGGGATGACTCTGTTGCTGTACGAAACCAGCTTCGTGTTCAAGAGCTCAAAAATCCAAAGATTCCGACACACTTGTCCTACACAAGCTGGGACTGCACGGCTCTGTTCCAGGCTACTCTCTATGCTCACTCCTTCGAATCGTCAGACGCACACGGCCTTCTGAAGACTTTACATGAAGCGTACATAAAGCCATTGGGCTTGGCGCCAAGTGGAGTGTTCCATGCTACCGTGTCGAGCAGTACTGGAAACCAGGCTGAGACGTTTGCTTTGGCCTTTGATCAACTACGACGCCTCAGAAACTCAACATGTCACAGCCAGACCGAGAGCATAGACAAAGCAACCTTTGATCACCACGTGAAGCTTGCGAAAGAGTGTTTCTCTGAGCTGGGGTTGGACACTGGCGTTATCGAAAATATTGCCGTGTTAAAAGAAGAAGTGTTTACCGCAGACAAATATCTAGAGATGAATGAGCAGCTTCGTAAAGAGATAAAGCAGGTATTGGAAGAGATGAAACAATTAAGGGAAGAAGTTTCTCAGGGTAAGTGAGAAGATTAGTATTTCATCAGTGATTTCCTTACTGTCAATAAAAATCAACTTTACAATGTCATTTTGGTTAATTAATCTGTTCTATTAAAATTTCCCTGGCAATGGAATAACCAGGACTAATGTTATTAATAACGACATATGGCCTCAACAGGCGGACAACTTCTGTTGGTCAGTAACAAAATAGGCCGTGTCGGCCTTATGCGAAACCGAAACACTGGATGCAATTTGATGTCCAACAAACCAGAATGAAATTAGCGACTTCTTTAAGCAGGAATTTCATGTCTTTGTACTCTTGTGTAAACACCCGGAATGTTGTGAGAACACGAGGAAAAGTTCAAAATCAGAAGCCGCTTTAGTTATAAGTGTTTAGGTAAGAGTACAAAGACATGGAAACGTGTGTTATATTGATTTTATAAAGTAACTAACGTTAACTTGACCGCTTGACAGCTGTCATTTTTAAGCGTGAAAACGAGAAGTTTTCGTTCACTGGACAACTTCCTCTAATAATATATTTTGAGCTAAAAATATATAATTATTACAAGTTTTTTAGTTGGTGTTTTATCCACAAGTTGCAGTTTCTTGGCCAAGAAATCGATAGAAAGAAAATTTGGCTAATCCTGGCTTAGCTTAGTCTTCAGTTTACAAAAATTTAGTCGAAATAAAGTTTACCTCTGTCGTACTTTGGTATGCAGAAAATTTTCGGATTCTGAGACGTGCGTGGTACTGCAAGTCTTTGTTTGTTTTTGTTTTTGTTTTTTACTTTGTCATTCTTCAAAAGAATTCAGTGGCTCAACATCAAATAAAAGTCACTCTCCTTGTCTTGTTTCTTTTTTTTTAGGGCGTGATCACACTTGCGCTAGAACTTGAGCTTAGAACGCGGAAATGCGCATCAGGGGTCGGATTCACAGAACTTACGTGCGAACGAAAATGTTTGTAAGTATGACTTACACATCGCAAGCACGACTTACGCATTCTATTTTGTGCAAGATAGTATGCGTAAGTCATTGTTCCGTTGCAAGTTTTGTGAATCCGGGCCCAGGTCTTTTGAAGTTTTGCGTTACGTGCAATATGGTATGATCAAGAAAAAGTAAGCGCGCTTCTGGCGCAAGTGTGACCACGGCTTTAGTGATAACTGTTATCCTCTTATATCTGCATTTAGGGAGAGGGCCTGATCCGGCAATACCCAAGTCCTGCCTTCCCCCAAAAATCCCTCATTTCACTGGACGACTCAAGGAATGTGCGGAGATTATTGATCATCTCACCACACAAACCACCAAGTTTGTGAGTGTGTTGGGGTCTCCTGGATTTGGCAAAACGTCTGTGGCCACTGCTGTGGGAAACCAGTTGGACTCACTTGGACATCTTGTGTTATTCATATCTCTTCCAAAGGTTACGACGGTAAATGAAATGGCAACGCGAATACTGATCGCGGCGCAGCAAAGTGCCCAGGGATATCCTGATAAGATGGCCCCAGTTGATAAGGTTATGTTATGGCTTTCCTCAATTTCCATACCGATGTTTCTTTTCCTTGACAATGCGGATAATGTTTTAGAAGCCCAGAAAGGCGACTTTGTAAAAATTCTTCAAAGGATCGTCACGTCTTGCAATTCAATTAGGCTGCTCTGCACAACTCAAGAATCCATGGCCGACTACACTGGACACCTGTTTGAGAGTTTTCCAATCAAAATCCAACAGTTGGACCCCCCTTCATCTAAGGATTTGGTTCAGACCCTTCGACCAAGTGCTACAGATAGCGAATGCGAAAACATTGGACGAGTCTGTGGTAATATTCCTCTCGCAATAAAACTTGTCTGTTCAGAGATATTTGGAGCTCTCACTCTTACAGAAATCGTGGAAGAACTTAATTCGTCTAATACAAGTATTTTAGAAGCACTAAACGTAACTCATTACCCAGAAAACCTTTCTTTGGAGAGACTGCTTGAACACTGTTTTCAAAAGCTTTGCCCTGATGAGCAGAAGGCGTTCATTAGCCTGACAGTGTTTAACGGCTCCTTTGATGCGACTGCTGCGATCGCTGTGCTGGATACGAAAGGAAAGCTTGCTAGCCAGAAAGTCTTGGGAGTACTTGAGAGAAAGGCTCTTGTAGACCACAATGCATCCTGCAGTTCTTACTCGATTCATCCTTTGATACTTTCTTTTGGAGTCATGATTGGGAGCAAGACCATGCAAACCGTCTACGAAGATGCGAAAGCTCGTTTTTGTAGTTACTATTTAGACGTGTTTGAGAAACTAAATGTACAGTTTCTAACTGGCCATTCTTCGTCGGCATATCAGCAGTTCAAAAGAGAACAGAGCAATATACTTCAGGCGCTTGAAGGAGCAAGTGAACAAGGAATGTCCGTGTTATCACGGGCAGAAATATTTTTGGCTTTTATTTTCTGGAACGGTGTTCAGCAGCATATGTATCTGAAACTATATGACGGAGCCATCAGGGCTGCCCAGCAACGACAGCAAACACTGACCCACAGTAAGCTTCTTGTTTCCAAAGCTTTTGGCTACTTAGCTTATAAGAATGGAGTAAGTGCAAAATTTCTCTCAGAAGCACTTGAAATCCAAGAATCTCTTGACTCGGTGCCCCCTGAGGTAAAAGGGAAACTGCAGTGCTATCAAGGATTTAATTCAATCGTTCGCGGTGACACTAAACACGGGATAAAACTCCTAGAAGACGGGTATTACCTCCTTGGGCGATGTTCAGTCAATCCATGTGCAGCATTCCTTGCACTGCAAGTTCTTTCACTTTGCGGTAGAGACGCACCTAGTGCCATGAAAACTATTGACGAGGAACTTCATGTTAAGCAAGAGGGAAAGAAGATGCTCAGTACTCTAAGTTACTCTTTATTTGACGATAACGACGAAATCATGGCAAAAGAAATGAGAGCTGTTCCAACTTTCGGAGCGTTATCTTGTGAAAATGACAGAGACCTAGCTGCAAAATCCCTGAAGCAAGATCAACCATTTCGTTTACTGATTGTATTCTTATTAAGTCAAGTACCGGAATCTGTTTCAGTTCACAAACAGAGGCTGAAATTAACAAACTACGTCCAAGAAATCCTGAAGCAAATGGAAACATCTTTTGGCAATCATGCATATCTTGATCCTCTTTATCTCACTGCCGCTTTAATTCTTAGTCACCTTGGTCTTTCCCGAGAAGAACAACAATCAGCATTACAGAAAGCCGTGACAAAACGAAAGGCAGTATTAGGATCACACCTGGACACAGCGCAGGCATTAAACGCTCTGTGTGAAACACAAGCCAAACTAGACGAAAACAAATGTGCACTCGAGTCGCACAAAGAAGCTTTAGCGATGCGACAGAAGTTGCTCGGAGAACACGTAGACACTGCTTGGTCATTGGATAAGGTTGGCGTCACACAATTCAGTTTGGATGACTACCAGAGTGCATTGCAATCCCACAAAGAAGCTTTAGCAATGCGACAGAAGTTGCTTGGAGAACACGTAGACACTGCACGGTCATTGGATCAGCTTGGCGTCACACAATTCAGTTTGGATGACTACCAGAGTGCATTGCAATCCCACAAAGAAGCTTTAGCAATGCGACAGAAGGTGCTTGGAGAACACGTAGACACTGCACGATCATTGTATCAGCTTGGCGTCAAACAATTCAAATTGGATGACTACCAGAGTGCATTGCAATCCCACAAACAAGCTTTAGCAATGCGACAGAAGATGCTTGGAGAACACGTAGACACTGCTTGGTCATTGGATCAGGTTGGCGTCACACAATTCAGTTTGGATGACTACCAGAGTGCATTGCAATCCCACAAAGAAGCTTTAGCAATGCGACAGAAGTTACTTGGAGAACACGTAGACACTGCACGGTCATTGTATGACCTTGGCGTCACACAATTCAGTTTGGATAACTACCAGAGTGCATTGCAATCCCACAAAGAAGCTTTAGCAATGCGACAGAAGTTGCTTGGAGAACACGTAGATACTGCACGGTCATTGTATCAGCTTGGCATCACACAATTCAGTTTGGATGACTACCAGAGTGCATTGCAATCCCACAAAGAAGCTTTAGCAATGCGACAGAAGTTGCTTGGAGAACACGTAGACACTGCACGGTCATTGTATCAGCTTGGCGGCACACAATTCAAATTGGATGACAACCAGAGCGCATTGCAATCCCACAAAGAAGCTTTAGCAATGCAACAAAACTTGCTTGGAGAACACGTAGACACTGCTTGGTCATTGGATCAGGTTGGCGTCACACAATTCAGTTTGGATGACTACCAGAGTGCATTGCAATCCCACAAAGAAGCTTTAGCAATGCGACAGAAGTTGCTTGGAGAACACGTAGACACTGCTTGGTCATTGGATCAGCTTGGCGGCACACAATTCAGTTTGGATGACTACCGGAGTACATTGCAATCCCACAAAGAAGCTTTAGCAATGCCACAGAAGTTGCTTGGAGAACACGTAGACACTGCACGGTCATTGTATGAGCTTAGTATCACACAATTCAAATTGGATGACTACAAGAGTGCATTGCAATCCCACAAAGAAGCTTTAGCAATGCGACAGAAGTTGCTTGGAGAACACGTAGACACTGCACGGTCATTGGATCAGCTTGGCGTCACACAATTCAGTTTGGAAGACTACCAGAGTGCATTGCAATCCCACAAAGAAGCTTTAGCAATGCGACAGAAGTTGCTTGGAGAACACGTAGACACTGCACGGTCATTGGATGACCTTGGCGTCACACAATTCAAATTGGATGACTACCAGAGTGCATTGCAATCCCACAAAGAAGCTTTAGGAATGCGACAGAAGTTGCTTGGAGAACACGTAGACACTGCACGGTCATTGTATGACCTTGGCGTCACACAATTCAGTTTGGATGACTACCAGAGTGCATTGCAATCCCACAAAGAAGCTTTAGCAATGCGACAAAACTTGCTTGGAGAACACGTAGACACTGCACGGTCATTGGCTCAGGTTGGCGTCACACAATTCAGTTTGGATGACTACCAGAGTGCATTGCAATCCCACAAAGAAGCTTTAGCAATGCGACAAAAGTTGCTTGGATAACGCGTAGACACTGCACGGTCATTGTATCAGCTTGGCGTCAAACAATTCAAATTGGACGACTACCAAAGTGCATTGCAATCCCACAAAGAAGCTTTAGCAATGGGACAGAAGTTGCTTGGAGAACACGTAGACACTGCTTGGTCATTGGATCAGCTTGGCGTCACACAATTCAGTTTGGAAGACTACCAGAGTGCATTGCAATCCCACAAACAAGCTTTAGCAATGCGACAGAAGTTGCTTGGAGAACACGTAGACACTGCACGGTCATTGTATGACCTTGGTGTCGCACAATTCAAATTGGATGACTACCAGAGTGCATTGCAATCCCACAAAGAAGCTTTAGAAATGCGACAGAAGTTGATTGGATAACAAGTAGACACTGCACGGTCATTGTATCAGCTTGCCGTCAAACAATTCAAATTAGACGACTACCAGAGTGCATTGCAATCCCACAAAGAAGCTTTAGCAATGCGACAAAACTTGCTTGGAGAACACGGAGACACTGCTTGGTCATTGGATCAGGTTGGCGTCACACAATTCAGTTTGGATGACTACCAGAGTGCATTGCAATCCCACAAAGAAGCTTTAGCAATGCGACAGAAGTTGCTTGGAGAACACGTAGACACTGCTTGGTCATTGGATCAGCTTGACGGCACACAATTCAGTTTGGATGACTACCGGAGTACATTGCAATCCTACAAAGAAGCTTTAGCAATGCCACAGAAGTTGCTTGGAGAACACGTAGACACTGCTTGGTCATTGGATCAGCTTGACGGCACACAATTCAGTTTGGATGACTACCGGAGTACATTGCAATCCTACAAAGAAGCTTTAGCAATGCCACAGAAGTTGCTTGGAGAACACGTAGACACTGCACGGTCTTTGGATCAGCTTGGTGGCACACAATTCAATTTGGATGACTACCAGAGTGCATTGCAACCCCACAAAGAAGCTTTAGCAATGCGACAGAAGTTGCTTGGAAAACACGTAGACACTGCACGGTTATTGGATCAGGTTGGCGTCACACAATTCAGTTTGGAAGACTACCAGAGTGCATTGCAATCCCACAAAGAAGCTTTAGCAATGCGACAGAAGTTGCTTGGATAACACGTAGACACTGCACGGTCATTGTATCAGCTTGGCGTCAAACAATTGAAATTGGAAGACCACCAGAGTGCATTGCAATCCCACAAAGAAGCTTTAGGAATGCGACAGAAGTTGCTTGGAGAACACGTAGACACTGCTTGGTCATTGGATGAGCTTCGCGGCACACAATTCAGTTTGGATGACTACCGGAGTATATTGCAATCCAACAAAGAAGCTTTAGCAATGCCACAGAAGTAGCTAGGAGAACACGTAGACACTGCACGGTCACTGGATCAGCTTGGCGGCACACAATTCAAATTGGATGACTACCAGAGTGCATTGCAATCCCACAAAGAAGCTTTAGCAATGCGACAGAAGTTGCTTGGAGAACACGTAGACACTGCACGGTCATTGGATCAGGTTGGCGTCACACAATTCAGTTTGGATGACTACCAGAGTGCATTGCAATCCCACAAAGAAGCTTTAGCAATGCGACAGAAGTTGCTTGGAGAACACGTAGACACTGCACGGTCTTTGAATCAGCTTGGTGGCACACAATTCAATTTGGATGACTCTACCAGAGTGCATTGCAATCCCACAAAGAAGCTCTAGCAATGCGACAGAAGTGGCTTGGAAAACACGTAGACACTCCACGGT
This sequence comes from Plumapathes pennacea, assembly GCA_964036295.1. Lineage (NCBI taxonomy): Eukaryota > Metazoa > Cnidaria > Anthozoa > Antipatharia > Myriopathidae > Plumapathes > Plumapathes pennacea. Next base: position 21,650,110 of record OZ038463.1, on the reverse strand, counting down.
CATTGGATGAGGTTGGCATCACACAATTCAGTTTGGATGACTACCAGAGTGCATTGCAATCCCACAAAGAAGCTTTAGCAATGCGACAGAAGTTGCTTGGATAACACGTAGACACTGCACGGTCATTGGATCAGCTTGGCGGCACACAATTCAATTTGGATGACTACCAGAGTGCATTGCAATCCCACAAAGAAGCTTTAGCAATGCAACAGAAGTTGCTTGGAGAACACGTAGACACTGCACGGTCATTGTATGACCTTGGCGTCACACAATTCAAATTGGATGACTACCAGAGTGCATTGCAATCCCACAAAGAAGCTTTGCAATGCGACAGAAGTTGCTTGGAGAACACGTAGACACTGCACGGTCATTGGATCAGGTTGGCGTCACACAATTCAGTTTGGAAGACTACCAGAGTGCATTGCAATCCCACAAAGAAGCTTTAGCAATGCGACAGAAGTTGCTTGGAGAACACGTAGACACTGCACGGTCATTGGATCAGGTTGGCGTCACACAATTCAGTTTGGAAGACTACCAGAGTGCATTGCAATCCCACAAAGAAGCTTTAGCAATGCAACAGAAGTTGCTTGGAGAACACGTAGACACTGCACGGTCATTGTATGACCTTGGCGTCACACAATTCAAATTGGATGACTACCAGAGTGCATTGCAATCCCACAAAGAAGCTTTGCAATGCGACAGAAGTTGCTTGGAGAACACGTAGACACTGCACGGTCATTGGATCAGGTTGGCGTCACACAATTCAGTTTTGGAGGACTACCAGAGTGCATTGCAATCCCAAGGAGAAGCTTTAGCAATGCGATAAAAGTTGCTTGGAGAACACGTAGACACTGCACGGTCATTGTATCAGCTTGGCGTCAAACAATTCAAATTGGACGACTACCAGAGTGCATTGCAATCCCACAAAGAAGCTTTAGCAATGCGACAGAAGTTGCTTGGAGAACACGTAGACACTGCTTGGTCATTGGATCAGGTTGGCGTCACAGAATTCAGTTTGGAAGACTACCAGAGTGCATTGCAATCCCACAAAGAAGCTTTAGCAATGCGACAGAAGTTTCTTGGAGAACACGTAGACACTGCACGGTCATTGTATGACCTTGGCGTCACACAATTAAAATTGGATGACTACCAGAGTGCATTGCAATCCCACAAAGAAGCTTTAGCAATGCGACAGAAGTTGCTTGGAGAACACGTAGACACTGCACGGTCATTGTATGAACTTGGCGACACACAATTCAGTTTGGATGACTACCAGAGTGCATTGCAATCCCACAAAGAAACTTTAGCAATGCGACAGAAGTTGCTTGGAGAACACGTAGATACTGCACAGTCATTGAGTGAGCTTGGCGCCACAAAATTTAAGTTGTATGACTACCGGAGTGCTGTACAATCCTTCAAAGAAGCAGTAGCGATCAAACAGAAGCTTTTGGGAGCGGAACACTTTGACACAGTGTGTTCACTACGCTGGCTTGTCGCCGCACAAGACAGATTGGAGACCTTATGTTACGAAGAAGATATATTGAGAACATAAATTATAATAACAAGTGCAAATTTACATGTACAACTGATATGATCAAATGGAACTAAGATAGATGGGGAGGAGGTTGGGCTTGGGGGGAGGGAAAGGAAAAGGAGGGCCGGACACAACTCTATTTAGCGACCAGTGTTCAGCTTTCAGATTTTGTGTGCTGCGTTAATTGCCAAAAAAACGTAAGACTCGGAGACTTGCACGTGGCTGGTCACAGCTCCAGAATGTAAAATCCCTTTAGAGTTACTCCGAGCTGGCAAATCAAAATCTGTCGATTATGAGCAAGAAGAAATTCGTCAGTGCGTTTGAAGGCGTTTTGAAGTTCTTTGAATGATATTATTATCAAGCCAGAACAAGAAGTGTTTTTGGAAAGCTAGGTAGTCAAGAGAAAGGATGTTCTTGGAATGCTGCCGACAGGTGAATAGTTTTATTTACCAGAGAAAGAATTATACGTCGTGAATTGCGGTCTTTTCGACCCTAATCAAAAGTCGTTTTGCATCCGGTCAGACTTGAGTCGCCCCCAGGTTATTTGTAATAATAATTTTTTTAGGCAGCAAACGCTTTGGATGACTTGTTGAAACCGGCAAATGCTTCGGATTAGTGAACTGATACGCCTACCGTGTCAATGCAATTGTAGCTGCACGAGACAGGAGCCGTACTTTGTTAATTGGTTCCCTTTGCGGAGGCCGCAAAACTTTAGTTAATTACTCGTACGGTGCTGGGGGTATGATTTTGCTTTTACGTCCGAGGTTTAAAGCGCGAAAGTACAACAGGAACACGCAAAGAATTGTTGAATCAACTTAAAAAAAAAAAAAAAAAAAAAATTTCGGCGCACTGTAAGTCTCTTGCAAAAACTCCCGCCAACAAACGAGATTCATCCCAACTTGAACATAGCACGTTTGATATAAAAAACACTGTCATAAATATTTTTAAAAACATGCTTTAAAAGGTGATCAACGTTAGTAGATATATGCTGTACGTTTCAAATACTAATTCTCTATCAAAATGAAAGGATATATATAATTTATTGTATTCCACTATTCTTCTGCAATCATGGGGGTGCATATCCTCATTTGATCTAACCTGAGTGTCAGTTTCTCCAAGGAAGAGCCTGAGACAAAGCCATTGAAAACAGTTTTCCTCCTTCGCGCGCCCCCACATTTGTTGCCATTGATATGTGAAACGTCGTACGTGCCATGTCTGCGTACCGCTACAAGGCGTGTTTTTGTGATATGTAAATCATCAATGGCGAGGGATGAGTGGATGGAAGTATGTAACACCTCCACAGAGCTTTCGTTGCATTGATAAATTTGTCAACTAAATTTCGTACTCGGGTGCAAATTCTACAAGATACGGTTATGTTGTCGCCTATGGCCAAGGGCTCTGCTGGGGATCGATGATGTCATTCAAAATGGCGTCTTTTAAACGCAATTCTTTTCTCCAGAAAAGGGAAGAAGCCAAATAAAAATATCTCAAGTCGGTTATGACCGATGTTGATCAAATATTTGATAAACGTTGTCTAAGCAGATGTCGCACAGCTATTGAAAAGATCAGCTTTATCGAAGAAATTTCTCCGAAGATATTTTCTAAATCCAAGGGTTGGGTGGCACCCACCATCATGTCCGAGGGGAAGAAGCACTTTTAACCAATCAGAAGCTTAAGATTGTGTTTACTTGTAAATATTGCAATCAGGTCAAGGCTTTTGTTCCTGATTGCCCGATAAGGCCACCAAACGTGTTTTACCAAACCAAAAGCGTAACCGGAACCGCAAGAAAGCGTCCAGTTTATTTTTCTCGTTTATTTGCCGTTTTTTAATATGGCATATGTAATATGGCATTTAGATTTGTTCCTGTTTCTCATCTTCCAGGATCTCTATATCTGCGTAAATAGTTATTGTATTAGTTTTTCTCGGCATATTTGTACATTTTTATTCAGAACTGCTGTTGTCTTTGCTGTCAATCGTACAGAAAAACGAATCATTTTTTGGGTCGAAGAAATCCACTTCAAACTTTCATTATTGAATATGTCATTATTTTGCAGGAACTTCTGCTGTCACCAACACGGCCTCCAGTACAGGTGCACACAACAGTACAAGTCAAGACACAAGTGAAACCCCAGAACTCTGTACATATTTTAACATCAGTACAGAAGTGCCAATCAAAAGAAGGAAGAAGATCTGATGTGACTGTAATTAATGATTAACTTAAACAGCTAACTTGACTGAGTGAAGCATTTAATAATTGTTGCGACACAAGTGAAACCTCAGTCAGTCCTCTGTATTCATGTTCCTTGGGCTGATGCAGGATTCTGTGAGAAGCGATTTCTGGGATGGTCGCCGAACATTTGCCCTTTGAACGTTTCATGCCTTTTTAGGATCCGTTTGAGCAAAGTTAGATGCTGCAGCCTTCCTGAAATGATTTTTTTTCTTACTGTTACGGCCAGGACACACGATGCAACATTGCACGCAATATTGTGTGCATGCAATTGGATTTTCGTTCGGTAGCCACACGCTGTAACATTTTGCACAACACTACGTGCAACTATACAGCAGCCATTTTGATCCCGGACACCGGCAAAATTTGATTGGCTTATAGTAGTTTGTTACGACACACAATTGCACGCAATGTTGCAGGAGGTGGACACATGATGCAATTTTTGCGGGAAATGTTGCTAAAGTAGAACTAACCTCTACTTCTGCAACATTGCACACAACAATCTGGAGGGTGGACACACGGTGCAATTTGGTTGTTGCATGCAACTTGGCATGCACTGTTGTTCCCGGAGACTACTCTAGCCTAGACGATCACAAGGAATGTACGAGTTGTGAATTCATAACTAAATTTATGATTAAATAGCTGTGGTCAGTTTTTAGATAATTGTTTTATAGCACGGCTGTCTGGAAGGGCATAATGTTTTATTTTCTTATTATTATGGTAGTATTAAAGTGAAGGGATGCCGTGTATATAGATAAATTTTACCTAAAGTCTTTATATGTGGTCTTGTTTTGTTTATATTGCATATAATTATGTTGTAGCTTATGATTTCGTGGAGCCAACGGCATGCAGCCGAGTCGAAATGTACTTCACGTTTTAGGCAACTATCCCTTGTCAGCCATTCAGGGCGGAGGGAGAGGGGAGGGGGGGGGGGGGGGTGGGGAGGCGATGTCATGCTGTAGCTTGAATTTCAGACGTCTCGAGCTCGTGCGCAGCTCGTCAAAAACTCAGGGCCAGTGGCATGCTCCCTCAAAAATATTCTGTTGTAGAATGTTCGCCACTCAATTGCAGTTGATGCGTATAAGTCTACCTTGCATACTGTACATGAGCATCGGTAATGAACCAAAACTGTATACATGAGTCCTCGGAAGAGCAAACGCACAATAACTTTTAGTACGTAAAGAAGCACATAGCCAGTTTAACACTGAGGGCAAACACTAGGATCAGTAAAGAGTTCATTGAGTGACTATAATTTCGAGCGATCAAACAGCATTCTGTAAGCATCCTTAAGTTTACTTGGTTTTTATAATAATAATAATAATAATAATAATAACAATAATAAGCAGTATTTTACATTGTATATTGCTTCTTCACTCTTGTTTTGGTCATTTGAAGCCAAAAACATGCTTATAAAATGCTGAGAGGTATTGTTTTTCGCGATTGAAGTGGGACCACTGGTTGTGAAAATCGAAAATCTGAGCTATCAGATTGGTAAGCGGTTTACCCATTGTTACGTCATTTGATGTAAACAAGCGTCGCGTCGTGTCGCAACACGGTTACTTCTTGCTAAAAACTATTCAATATCTTCAAATTTTTACGCTTACTTCTGACATGTGAGATCTTGGAGATAAGAAGTACAAACCTCCCCGAACTGGCGCTGTTTACACCACGTGACGTCACATGCATTCATTTAATAAGACGGCAAACTTGTCACACTTTCGCGGTCAAAATATTGGTTTTCGCGTCCACGAAGAGAACAAAAATATTTGTTTCAAAACCGTAAAAAGAGGGGATTACGGATCATTAATATACTGAGCTACATATTTACAGTTAATTGGGCAGTTTGTGATAGACATTTATACATTCGGTCAGTTTCATGCGAGGGGAATTACAAGAGCGTCCCCAGTTTCTTTGAGCAAGCCTGAGATGAAAGAGAAAGATCACGCACATTTGTGGCTCATGGGAAATGTAAAATCCGTTTTGGTTTATTAAGGGAAGGAACCACGTGAGTTACGATTTCAATTTATTGGATGGTTCCTTTATTTTCACTGTCCATTTTTGATCCTCTCAGCTGTCATTACCGTGTGGCATGAAATTTTTGCGGGAGTTTAATTTCGCGGAAGTGCCTATTTTTTGCGTTTTGCGGGAACAAATTTTCGCGAATTTTGACTTCGGACTTTTTTCGGACAAATTTTCACGGATCTCGGGCAAAGGCCGCAGTTGCAGTCAATATAATTGAAAGTCAGAGGTCGAATAAATAAAGTAAATTATTGGGGTTTATAGTTCGCAATGGCTTAATTTTACAGGGTCGAATTATCGCGGATCGATGGAAAATCTCCCAATTTCGCAAAAAATTCAATCTCGCAATATTTCATGCCACACGGGTAGTGTGAGCCCCTACTGAACCCATCACTGAAATACTGCATTGAATCAATGGACTTTCTTTGCTAATAATTTTTGAGAAAGAAAATAATCAGTGATAGGTCTCGCACCTTTCCTTGTTGTTGTTGTTGTTGTTGTTGTTGTTGTTGTTTTTCGAGTCCTCGGTAGCCACTTGCCGCCACTCATCGCCATGAGCCGCCATGTTGAAGTAGAAAGTGGCCAGCGTCATGTTCGTGCCCAGGGCCTTCGCATGACGTCAGCTTGTGCCCGGGAAGCCCCCAACATGGCGTTTGCTGTGAGTGAGTACACGAAGCTTCTGGTCTCTTTATCAGAAGGGCTTCGCACGGAAGAGCTAGACAAACTCAAGTTCATTTTACGCGATAAGCACATAACTGACAGTAGGGCTGAGAAAATCAAAAATGGACTGGATTTGTTCAAGGTGCTGGAGGAGCGAGACGAGGTTGGTGAAGAGAAGCTAGATGTTTTGATCGAAATCTTCGAAAGCATCGACAGACAGGACCTTGTATCCAAGGTGAAGAAACACATCAGACATGCAAAAGGAGGTTTGTAATTTTATCCTTCCACGTTAGGAATCGAAAAATTTGGGGACTTTTATCAGTGTGATCTCTTTTGATGTCAGAATCACGCGACGTGGCTCTCTAAATTTTACACCGTGGGATTTACAGAGTTTCTAAGTTTCTATTATTGTGTGATACGCCTATACATCTTTACTTGAGAGTCTGCAGATGAGAATGTTGGTTTTCCACCAGCAGTCAAATCACGAGAAAACCAACATTAATTATAGTCATGACATTTGAAAATCTAACAGCTCAACAGGAAAGTCTGGTAGCTCCCCTGGCTAACAGATATGGGATTTTATCGCACCTTGCTGGGTTATTTCTTTTTTAATTTACCCTTTTATTGTTAAGTTTGTAATGCAATCTCCCACACGTGTATGAGTGATGTAGTGAAAAGTGATATCCAACATAATTAGCTTTCTACAAATTATCAATGTCAAGTTCTCCCTTAATGTTTAATTATATTATTATCTCTCCTAAAAAGGGATTTAAGAGGCTAATTCTAAGACTAAATGTTGTTCATCTTGCTGCATGTGCATCATGTAGGATCAGATGGTAAAGATGTTCCAGATGGAGGTGTATCAACATCCTATACTGCCAGTGCATATTATGTGCAGCCACCAGGTGAGTATATGACACATACTTTAATGACTGCCTGCATTATCATTATGCTGCCCTGTGGCGATGTAACCACAGATAAGTTGCATACAGTACTATGATCTGTAGAAATCACTGAAAAAATTATTTTGGAACACACACTATGACACATTTAAACAGACATATGGACAGGTGGAAGGGGAACTAAAATATTCCAATAGTACCATCAGTAAAACTGAGGAAACAAGACACGAACTACAATCCTGCAGTTTTTTGACCAAAAATGTGAGAGAAAGAATTTGGTTCACCCTAGGTTAGCTTAACCGGGCTTTGAACAACCCGACCCTGGTCAAGAGTGTTGGGACATTTAGCAATTTATCTGAAAATTATGACACCTTGACCCTTCCCACCCCCTCCCTCCATACAGTGTTGACAGAGTGTGCTCAAACTGCACTCCTTTTTTGCAACATTGTATGGGGGACAGGGAGGGTTAAACTTCAGAAAAGGAGCTGCTTTCATTGTCGATGGTTACATGTGGCAGTTTTTTTAGTGTCCCACATACTTGATCAGGATTGTAGATGACCTGAGTGCTAAATTTTTATCTAGTATTCAAGTATTACAACTTGATATATGCTTATACAACCCAGAAAGAAATTCCTTTGTCATAATTTTGTGATATTGTATATCAATATTTATACATGTACTGTATTTCTGGATCCTAGAAACTGCTCTACAGCCTGCCTACTCAGGTTTTGGAGCAAAAAAGACTGGTAAACATGGGAGGGAAAACCAACCACGGCTACGCTATGTTCAGCCAGTGCAGGATGCCCAGCGTGAATACAGAGACTCTATGATGCTAGGGGGATATGTGGTGAAGATAGTTGGAGGAAAGCACTATTGCACACCTCAGGGAGAGTTTGTAGAAATGAAGAGTGGAACGCACTTTAGTATATGTGTGGAAAATACACACCCTGAAGGTCAGTGTACTGTATATCAGTCTCATAGTCATTTGTTCGGTGGTTTTTGGCAACTTGCTTTAATAGTGTGTTTTTCAAGTCACCACAACAGTATTATGTGGTATGTTGGTTTTGATCATGAATCCAGGCAAGAGTATTTTGATTCACTAGTTCAGGAAGACTGTTCAGTATAAGTTCAGTGATGTTTTGATTACCTAAACAGAAGTCATTACATATAATGTTTTGTCTTCAGGATATACTGATATAGTGTAGCATTCCCCGAACAATGTTTAAGTAACTAGACGTATATAACCTGGTCAAAAGTGTTGGGTCATTTACCTTTTCTTCATAAAATCTTCTCTATCAGGTCGATTTTGTAACCTCTCGTCCTCCCCCTTCAATGCTGAATTTATGCTTCCTCATGCCCTTGATCCAACATTGTTTGGGGTGAGAGGGAGGGGAGGGGAGGGGAGGGGAGTTTATAGCAATTTGGCCAATAGTCAGAGGGGTGATGTTCATGAAATAGCAAATGATATTATCAGTGAGGTATGTATGTTAGTGATGGAGAGGTGTAAAGCCCTTTTCATTGGATTTGAAATTATCCATTTGGGGACCTTTTTGGGTTAGAATTGTTATGATGGATTTGTTTGGATAGAAGGATTTTGGCAGGACTTCTTTTTGTGGTTGATGAAAAGTGTATACCCCAGCGTTCTTGATTTGGTGTGGAACAGTATCATTGCACTTACAAGCTTAAATTCTGATGCAAATAACAGGGAGACTTCCTTTTTCTTAATTTTTGTGCAGGGGGGGGGGGGGGGGGGGGAGTTTTAGCATAATGGCATAATGGGCCTTTTACAGTGTCTAAAAATCTAAAAATTTGGCCTCATTCACACTTACTCCATTACAAATATACCTGGAGTACCACCCCCCCCCCCCCCCCCCACAGGGTCACTGTTGCTGTCACAAAGGAAACATGACCCACCTGTCACCTTGTGGTTACAAGCATGTTTAGTCATGCTTTGAATGACATGAGGTTTAAGGTGTCACTCCTTTAATGATGCCATGCCAGACATCAAGATTTTTATTTATTTTTTTTATTTTTTTCTCAAAAATTGAAAGTTTTGAGTGAGGTCACACCTTTACTAGTGAGCTTGGTAGTTGATATTTTGATATTTTGATATTTTTACCATGATACTCATGCATTTTCTTCTTTAATAAATAGCAAGGAGCAATAAAATTATTTCCATGAGCTGAGGTTGGCAGTGAAAGGGATTAGTATAAGACTGATATTGAAAACCACAATCAAATTCACAGGATGCAGCCTGGAAATCTCCATCGATGATTATTTCGTGGGCGAATGGGAACTGATTGGTCTTCAAACATTCAACATTGAGAGGCCAGTCCTTGAAGACCGCAAGTTTACATTTTACCGAGCGAAGCTTGCGCCTGCTGGCTCAGGAATACAGGAAGGCAGGCCGGAAAACGGACTCATCAGTTGCGTCTTCACCCCAGAGGCCCGTATTTCTGCGCTCGTTAAAAGCCATGTTCAGCCAGAGCCCATAAAGATTGAAATGCCACCCCACGCCACAGTGAGAGAAATGAAACAGGAGGCACAAAGACGCTTGGGGTTAAAGGAGGATCTTGAACAGATTTTATCTAAAGACAGACAAGTACTCAATAATGATCAAGTGCTCAGGTACTGTTGTGTTTCTTGTGTTATGTTTTATCACTGTAGCATCTCGATACACTAAAGCCCCGGGCTCGGTTGTTCAAAGCTGGATTAAGCTAAGTAAAACCCAGAATTAACCAAATTTTTTTCCCACGTTTTTTTTTTTCTTTTTTTTTTTTTTTTTTTTGGCCACCAAAAGCAGAGTTTTGGTCAAAGACTAACTAAAAGGATGTTCTACAGCTCATAACATAACACTCGTTACAGGATTAAAAATGACATAACCTTCAGTACCTTGGATTAGCTTAACGGTTCTTTGAGCCGATTTGTCACCAACTTGTATAATATGTTTTCGCAGCATATTTTTTGTGTGCAGAGTATCATAAGCAGCGTCGCCACTGAATTCTCGTTCATCATTTCTGGGCTGATTTGTGTGGTTTACACACGTACAACGTCCTTTGCAGGTCTTGTCGGTTTGAACGCTCAGTGGTACTAGTCCTATTGACCACTGAACTGGAACTACGCATAGAAACCTCCACTGGGCTGACATTCACAGTTACGATCAACCCGGGGAGAACTAACGTCATAAATGTGATGGAGGAGATAAAGCGTCACGCAGATGTACCTGTTGAAGACCAGAAACTATACCACGGAGACACACTTCTCTCGAATACACACTGGCAAGCCCTGCCCGCAGCCCTGATCTTTTCGGAGGAGCCTCAGCTATTTCTGGAAGTCCCAGAATACATCCAGATTACTGTACGAATGCCCGATGAGGAAGAGTTTTCGGTCAGGATTGGTAAGTCGAAGAGTCTGATTGATCTTCAGTGGAAGGTACCTCCATGTGCCGAGGCGGGGAAAGGAACGCGGGTGTGGTTTATCCACGAAGGCAGAAGATTGAACCCCCTTGAAGACCGCGAAAGTCTGGAGAGCTACGGTGTTGGTCCTGGGGCTGTACTAGATGTGGAGCTCGAAGTGATCTTCATAGCCGTGAAAGTCAAGTTGGTTGGAAATGAAACAGATGTCGAAGTGTCCCCAAATGGAACGGTGAAAGATTTGCTGCAGGAAGTTCCAGTTCGCGTTGATGGGGAGCTGGAGAAAATGGACTTTACCTTGGACGGTTCTAGTCTTCACTTGAAGGAACTGACTGCGTCTTTGCAAGGTATGTCTCTATGTGTACACGGTCTCTCAAGCCGGACACCTCTATAAGCCGGACAGGGTTAACGTCTGTTGGTTCGGGTCAGCCGAATTTCACTTAATTGTCTGCGTTAACTCTCTGTTTACACCTATAAGACGGACAAGGTCCCGAGGCTGTTCGTGTTAGAGAGAGTTACTGTATATGCTGTATATGTGTATGTGTGTCGTGCAGGCGGGCGGGCGAGCGTGCAAGGAAAAAGAAGAAAGAAGAACGGTTTTGTACGGTTTTTTGTTTGCTTTTTTTTTCTTTCTCAAATCAACTGCAGAGCTTGGCGTTAAAGATGGCTCTGTCTTGGAGATCACAAGTGAAGAAAACTCTGGTGGAGAATCCAGGTATATGCAATAACTAAATGAGAGTGAAAGTGATCTTCGATAGCCCGAAATCTGGCTTCAACGAGAAGCGACGTTGCGCTCGGCACGTTGAGCGACAACTGAAAGCAGTCAAAACAATAAAACTTCCTTAGGGTTCATTTCCCTCTTCAAAGCAATGCTAGGCAAAATCTTTGAACTACAGGGCGATAGGGCATCTGCAAATATCGTATTTTTATTTGTGTATATGCCCTCTGATCCTTGACTGACCATGCGCACGACCTGTGTAAGACTACAATCCCTCCCCTTTCCCAACAATCGACCGTTGTTTTTGTTCTTTTTTGTTTCGCGACACGCTGTAACTGCATGCGACAACGCAACAAAATTAGATCCCGGTCATTCCTTCAATCCGATTCACACCGGACGCGGCACGACTTTCGCTATGTTGCGCCGCGTCCGGTGTGAATCGGATTGAAGGAATGACCGGGATCTAATTTTGTCGCGTTGTCGCATGCAGTTACAGCGTGTTGCGACGCGTCCAGTGTGAAATGGCTTTGTCAGGTGATGCACCGGAGTTTCAAGATCTATTCTCAGGTTTTTGACACGCGCCGCCCAGTGACAAAAAAAGGCGGCATTTCAATTAATGCATATCTTAAAAAACATCTGAAACTCGAACTCACCATGGAAGAGAGGTATGTACGGAATATAGGCTCTCTTAGTTATCCTCTTTTGATATCTGTTATTATTTGCCTTATAAAATACGACACATCCAACGATACCGCTTCTGTATTTTAACAAATCTGACACCGTTACCTTTTCAGGGAGAGAACGAGATACCTTTCCCAAAATAAATCTGGGAGAAGAGGTATTGCATTTTATTTTGCTTATTATATAGATTTTGATCTTTTGGGACAGGGATTTATATTTATCTGCTGACCTTTAAGCGGCCAAAAGACTCAATGCTTTCTGCTTGCGTTTCGTCGAGTTGGGTTGACTTTAGATTGGTAGAGCTCAAATGTGCACACAAGTCACCCTCTCTCCTCTGCAGAGGCTCCCTAGGGGAAGGGGCAGGGTGGAAAAGAAAGAAAAAGGGCGCGCAGTGGAGAGGGGGGAGGGGGGGGGGGGGGGGGGAATGGGGAAGGGGGTTGGCGACGGGAAGAGTAAAGGGGCCTTCCCCCTTCTCACAATCCCCCGCGCGCGTGATTTTCATTTTTAACCCTAATCCCCCGTGCGCTTTACATTCCCTACGCTAAACGCTACACTAACGCGTACACTGAGAAGCCTCTGCGGAGGAGAGAGCGAGTAACCGCAAATGTTTCACCGTTTGACAGACCTATCGCAAGCGGTCTGTACGCAACTTTAGCAAACTTGCGCTCTATGGCTTCAACTTGCACCTCTCTTTGGCCAGGGCTTTGATAGCATTTGAATGTGTTGTTATCTATTTAATCTGTATCTGTCGCTGTATCTTTTAATTTTGTTTACCCGCTTTTGTCTTTTTGTCCTTCACTGTCTTTGTCACTGTCTCTCTCTCACACTGTTTGTCTTTGTGTAATATGTCATTCCGCTGTCCTTGCTGTCGTTGCTTCCAGACACATTCCTGTATATTCTAACAAGGGTACCCTGAGCAGCCGAGCCTCCTTACTCCCAGTCAAGCGCTTTGCGGTCGAGCGCATCGATCAACCATTGACCACAATGCATCATTTTCTTCTCAGTTCAAGACATGCCAAAAGCTCAAGTCGGTGGAGGGATTGAGTCAGGTATCACATTAGGTGCAACATTACTACTGAGTAGCTATGACTAATTTGTTGGAGATGAGGCGAAAGGGAACAGCAACCCCTTCCCTCCCCACACTTTATTTGTATGGTTGAAAAAAAAAAAAAAAAAAAAAAAAAAAAAGGAAAAGAAAGAAAGAAGGAAAAGAAAAAAAAAAGCGAAAACTGGAATCGGATTGAATAAGTGTTTCATTTGGGTTTATTCGTCGGGTAACCACATACGTTTTGTTTTTCTCAGGTTGGCTTGAAGGCATCCAGATAGTGAACGAGTCGCTCAATGCAGGTACTCCAATATTTACAGATAAGCTGCTGTATTGTTAGTAGATAGTTGTACGATTTGTATGTAGGATAAAGGGTACAACATATACTTGAAATACTTGAAAGATTTAGCTTCTTTTTTTTTACGTTTTTTGCGGTATTCGAAACGTTTTGCTTGTTACGAAGATTTCGATGTTTGGGGCCAGGGATTTATACCTATCTACTTTAAGCAGCTGGTTTTTAGGCGGCCAAACAGACTCGATGCTTTCTACTTGCGTTTCGTCGAGTTGGGTTGACTTTAGTTTCAGAGCTCAAATGTGCACGCAAGTCAACGCAAGTGTTTCACCGTTTAACTGACCGCATTTGACATCGCAAGTCTGTGCGCAACTTTAGCAAACTTGCGCTCGGTGGTTCTGTTTGGCCAGGGCTTTGATAGCATCTGATGGCTTTGTTATATATTTACCAGCATCTGTCGCTGTATCTGTATCTGTACTTTTGTTTATCCGCCTTTGTCTTTTGTCCTTTACGACGCATTTCTATGTTCCAACAAGGGTACCCTGTGAAATCGAGCCTTCCCACTCCCTCCTTAACTTAAGCAGTCAAGCGCTTTGCGGTCGAGTGCATTTATTTTATCATGAACGACTTACAAGAACCGGCAAACCATTGATCACAATGCACTATTTTCTTCTCAAATCTAGAATTTGAAGCTCAAGGCGGTGGAAGGATTGAGTCAGGTATCACATTATATGCAACATTACTACTAAGTAGCTATGACTAGTGGGTTGGAGATGAGGTCGAAGGGAACAGCCACCCCTTTCCTCCCCGCCCCTTATTTGTATGGTTGAATGTATGAGACCAACCTGTATAAATAATTATGATACTACGCGCGCTCTGATTGGTTAAAAAACCATTTTATAAATAAGTACAAAGACATGGAAATGACGAATCCTGAAATAAAAAGACTGCGTGTCGTCCCCTACTTCAAAGATTCATGTGTTACAGAAACTGCAGTGGGCTATTAGAGCAAATAGTGAAGCCGTGTGCAAATCATGTGCAATTAGTGAAGCAGCGTGAAGAAAAGTTGTCCGAATATTGCATGAAATTTAATTCGGAAACCGTGAGACAGAAAGCCAACAATTACACAGTCAAAGAACATTCTCTAAAGTTTCTAACCTTTATACCTTCGTCTCCTGTGGCTCGTAGCTAGTAACTAGATGGCTTAGATCACCGGAGTTTCACACGAATAATTGTAGGTTTATGGTGATGAAGGTACAAACAGTCTTCGCTAATGAGTCTGTCTCGGCTGTCGGCTTGGTGGCACAAAAGCTGTTGAGTCAATTCAATGGAGTTGACTGTCGTCCGGCAGAGTTCAAGTAATGCTCAAGTAAAGCAAACAAATGTACGAACTACCTTCTTCAGCAGAATAGTGTTGTTGTGCAGACATGTTTACGTCGAGTGACATCATTTTCAATATAAAGTTCTTTCAGGTAAAATAAGCTTCGTTATTTTATAAAAGCAATATGACACTCGTTTCCATGTCTATGTACTCTTATATAAACACTTGGGATGTTGTGAGAACACTCGAAAAAGTTCAAAATCATTCGTCGAAGCGGCTCGTGATTTTGAACTTTTTCTCGTGTTCTCCCAACATCCCGCGTGTTTATATAAGAGTACATAGACATGGAAACTCGTGTTATATTGCTTACTGTATAGTCCTGCAAATTAGTGTTGTATGTATGAAGTGTGAGTAGATAGATAGATAGATTGATAGATTGACTTGTTTGTTTGTTTGTTTGTTTGTTTGTTTGACCTGGATGGACGCTGAAACGGCCAAGGGGCACAACCAGAGTTTCTCAGTGTGGTGAATCGTCTTATTTCTGAAAAGGTGCTAGACCGAAGAAGACGGGTCCTCGCTAAAAAAAAAAAGAAAGAAAGAAAGAAAAAAGAAAGAAAAAAAAAGCGAATCTGATTTGGAATCTCGAATATTGGAATCTGATTTCATAAGAGTTTCGTTTGGGTTTATTCGTCCAGCGCACGAGAGCACGCCTCCTTTAAATCATGCAAATTAACGTAAGAAACACCTTTTGTTGGTCGAGGATTTGATGAATTCAGTTTGGCAATTAGTGAGACATCCTTTGACAGACGATTACTTTAAGTAAATCATGAAAGCCATGATTATCTCTTGCAACACTGGACTACCCCGTGTTAGTCACATGGTCATAACATCTCTATTTTAAAGACGAAAGCATTTTCACAGCAAAAGAGCAAAGTAGTTGTCGTTGCACACACCTCAGCCACTGTGTCTCAGTTTAATTCCGACAACCAGTTTGTGTTGGTGATGGTTGATCAGGTTTTACCGGTTTTATTCAAGTTTCCAACCAAAGTGTGCCAGCTGTTGAGCGTGTTTACCATGGGTGGCTTGTTGGAACCGGACTGGCGACCACTAACCACATGCGTTTCTTTTTTTATCCCAGGTTTGCGGCCGGAAGGCATCCAGATAAGGAACGAGTCGCTTGGTGCAGGTACTTAATTATTTACGAACAACAGAGTTTCTGTGCCGGCATTTTTTCATGTAGTTTAAGGGAACACCATATATAAGACTTTTTTTTTTTTTTTTTTTTTTTTTCATTTTACGTTGGCTATTACAGTATACATCCGCCTATAAGAACCAATGAGAAATGGGAAATTTTAACTCACAGGTTATTAATCCACTTGGTTTTTATAAGCTTGGTTTACTGTATTCGACTTAACACAGTAAACTCTGTCTGTCTATCTCGCTATTATTTCCAGGAACGAGATCACTGCTGCAAATAGCGTGTGTTGTTATGCACCGGTTAAGCCCGAGGGGGGGGGGGGGGGGGGGGGGGGTTCTTTGTAGTTGGTCACTGACTTAATTTCTTGAAAAAGAGCGTTACGTTTGTCGGCACATATCTGACACTTGAGGAGGAAATGTTTTTCGTCTTCCATGTGTTGACAACGTGGGCATTTTCTTAACTCTAGGCTTACGTAATTTCTATTTTAACGACCACGCTCAATTTCTAGTATGTGATCACTAATTCTCAATTTAGTTGAGCTCTGCGGTGTTCTGTATTTTTAATCTCGTTTAAGTAATTCTCAAATTCGTATTTGGTTTTGAACTCACGGTAGGTTCTTAGTTTGTTCCCTCCTACCGATCTGGATTCATCATTGAAAAGACTTGATCTCCAGTCTTGTATCTCTATATCTTCCAATCTTTGCTTTAAGTTGTTGTGAAATCTTTTTAATTCAGGTGTGTTTGGAGTAATGTTGTTGATATTCCCACACGTATCCAAAGCCATTTTGAAACAAAAGGATTTTAATACTGTATATGGAGGAACAGCAAGACGATCTGTCACGGTGATGATAGTGAGTTATTTAATATTTGCACATCTGTTCTGTATGCAGACATAAAATGGGCCGTTCCTCAAAGCGGGCCTGTGACTCGACCTGACCCGGCCTGGCGCCCCGGCGCCGTGACGCTACAAGGCCACTGCTCTCAACAGTTCGTCCCTGTTGATGAACCTATCAAGGTGGACTCGTCCAGGAAAGTTAC
This sequence comes from Plumapathes pennacea, assembly GCA_964036295.1. Lineage (NCBI taxonomy): Eukaryota > Metazoa > Cnidaria > Anthozoa > Antipatharia > Myriopathidae > Plumapathes > Plumapathes pennacea. Next base: position 21,633,062 of record OZ038463.1, on the reverse strand, counting down.
CCTGACACTACGCCTTGTGGCCAGGTGGGAACAACTTATTCACATAAAACGCGAAACTTCACTGCGATAACGCCGCGCGCCAAATTCACCACTTTAGAAATGAACAGGGGATTGGGTCCGTTTAACCTCTTGTAATAGTTTCTGTGATCGATGCAGGGGACGAGGAAGCCTGGTGCGAAAACTCACTTCGAACAACAGACGAATCTGCTTGGTCCGTTAGGAAGAGGAGAAAAAGTCGAGCAGAGCACATTTAGTTTACCAATGTAAACGATTTATTTGGACAGTTCCGAGCCTCGCTTTCATTTCGGCTTATTCTCCAGCAGTGTTTCGGCGCCCGCGATACATCTGATTTTGTCATGTACATATATCTTATTGACCGAGCGCGAGGTCCGTACGGGAGAATAATGCTCGAGTTTTCTTTTTACGTGTTTATGGACCGAGCTGCCGCGGCGAGGTTCATAAACACGTAAAAAGAGAACGAGAGCATTATTCTCCCGTACGGACCGAGTGCGAGGTCAATAAATGATTTATTATATGGCTTCAATGTTTTATGCTGCAAAACATAAGACAAAGCACCAAGAAGCACTTGAACAGTTTGCGTGCGTACGCAACCGGCGTTTCAACTATTGAAAATTGATTCATAGTGATGTAGCTCTCCAATTTCCTCAACTCGAAATACTTGACAGAAAAAAGCAGCTAATTTACTGTATGATTTTAGTTGAATACTATTTTTAAGTGCAAGCCGTATCTACAGTGACACAGTCACTCAGTAAACCCGTCACGATGACAAACGTGAAAGTTTAGCTTTCTTTCGACTTTTCAAATTTTTCTTGTTTGAAAATAAACAGGCGCTTTGCAGCTCAAAACACTAAACGTAATTCTATTTTTTCGAATGCATTTATCTTCAGCTCTCCAACTGTTTTCTTGGCTTGTAAACTGAAAGTTTTCCCTGTAAAATGGATTTATCTCCTTTACAAATTCTTGTTCCACCGATTTGATTCAGCACAGACTTAGCCGACACCTTTTACCGAAACCAAAGAGCTGCACAACCTCGTGTTAACAAATTTAACTGTGACGTAGCGGTCCATCTGCCCGGTCCGTCCGCCTGGTCCGTACAAGAAAATACGGACCGCTAACGAGCCAATCAGAATGCTCCATTTCCATCATGGACTGGTGAGCCATATAATAATACACAATAATGGCCTTGACGTCCCCTGTAAGATTTTCTGTCTAATGCCCTTTTCAGTTTTGCGTTTTGTAGTTTCGGCGTCTGCGCGCCGTCTCCTTCCGTATGAACGGCACCCCTAACATTTTTTTCATGTTGTGCCGTCACTTTACAGAGAGCACCTTTCAGATGACTGTCGAAAACAAAACCAAAGCAATTATAGAGCCAATCAATGAGGCCAGCAAAAACACGTCCGATCAATTAGAAGTACGAACAAAAGCACGCTGAATCTGTTGCTCTTGTTGCTGACAAACACAACATGAAAACGCGCAATCGGCAACTTTTAAACGTAAATTTTGCCGTGTAAAACCGTTTATTTAGCGGACAGTTCTGTTCGAGCCGAGAAAGGCGAGAGCTTCTTGCTTGCTTTCTTCATTACGCCATTTTGTATTTAGTATCAAAAAAATTCCCCCGGGGGAGGGGGGTCCCCTTCTATAGAGCGCCCCCGCGTTTAGGTAATTGCTTTTGGTTTTACTAACCAGTCAGCAGTGCGAGAACATGCTCGCCACTTCGTGAGAATGTCGGAAACCAGGTTTTGCTTTTGCTCTTGATTGGCCAAAAATGCTACTTAACTTGTTTGAACCAATCGGAAAACGTATAGCAAACGCAAAACCAAAGCAATCACACGATTACTAGTGACAGTCATGTGAAGTCTCCAGTGTGCTTGCGCTTATGCTTGCGTTTGTGCTTGCGTTACTCGTGAGTTTCATCGCTCCGCTTGTGAATATTGTTACTCCGTGCAAAGCGTCCCAACGATTTTTGGCCATGATTCAGTAGTTATCACGTTATTTGTAGCATTTATCTGTCATGTATATTCGTGTATAACTATCATTACTATAAATCCACAGTATTTCTGAAATCTCGACTCAGGCGTATGTGAGAAATGTCGTGTTGTCTGATGAAGCTTCCCTTTCCCTGAAATCTTTTTATGAACAGAGACGACGAAGAAGTTGGTCCCTTCCCTTCCGAGGAGTGTAAACCGCTGGCCAGTCTGGTTCCGCCTCCAGTCTTCGAGGGATAACTGAATGGGTACGCCTGTTATGAGAGCTAGCTCTATTATCGGAATTTCACTGTAGTGCTACAACCATACCCTAAACGCCTTGGACACTGTTAATAATCAGTTGTGCCTGACATTCTTGGATTGCAAGCAGTCCCTGGAGATTCAAAATACAGATACACCGGGGCCATGTTGGTTCCAGTGGAAGCTAATAGCAATCTACTGTTAAAGTTCATCCCACATGGCCACCATAACGTCAACTCAGTAGAATTGTTACATCACCCATTCCAGTGTAAAACGCCAAAGCGGCGAAACTCTGATAACACTAACATTTTTAGAGCGGTTTTCGGATAACTTTTGAAGGCCAAAACCAAACGTAATCACGGCGCCAATTACAAAGCCGTAAAAAAACCAAAACAAAAACAAAACAAAACAAAACAAAAAAAACAGCAACAATAACAACAGCGTCAACAAAAACACTTTGAACCCACAAAAACCCCAAATTTGTTGCAGTTGGTTTTACTTCGAAGAAGCGACCAATCAGCAGTGGTGGCCACGTGAGACTCACGATCGATTTTTGCTTTTGTCTCCAATTGACCCTTTCAGTTAATGTGTCACATGACCTGAAATGGGGCAACACACCGATATGCGTCTCTAGTAACAGAGTAAAATATCACGGTGTTATCAGATGTTTCATTCTAAGAATTACCCGAATGAGTTAGCAAACGTCTGGAAAATAGCATTTCATTGTTATTTTGAGAAGTTATTTATTTTGAGAAGTTATTTTGGCCCATTTTTAGGTCACGTGACACACTAACTGAAAGGGTCAATAATTGTAATGCAGCAAAATTTGTTTGGACCAGTCCGAGAGCGTAGCGAACGCAAAACCAAAGCAATCGATCGATATATTTTCGACAGTGAGGTATTTGTAGTTGGAAGACACACACCTGTGCCTTACGTCAGAGAAAACCTAGTCATGACTAATCATGAAGCATATCATAAATTTAGTCAAATATTTTACCATGAACCTCGCGAATCAATTTTTTAAAATATGCTTTAGCTTTTTTAATTAAGTAGAACCTGGCATTCCGTTGGCCAAGAGATTGAAGGCGCGCATATCCTTAATTTTCGATCATCGTTTCTTATGGTAATCATCTTAATCGTGCAAGACTCAGAGCACATTAAATGTGCCTTTTGACAATTTAAAGAGATCAAATTTGACAACCAAAACGTTCAACACAGATCGAACCACCTTGACTCCTGTAAGGCGTAACTTTTACAGCATGGTCGAAAATGGGCTCAGAATGTAATGTATTGCAAAAGTTTTCACATTTGTGCTATTTAACCCTTAGTCAACATGTCAATAAAGATTGTTAGAAAATGGAAACAAGTAAGAAACTAATCTTTAACACCCTGCTACTATAACTGCACACTTACCGAGAATTTCAGTTTGATGTTTACGATCTAGAGTCCTCTGGACATGGCAATTTGCTTCCTATTGTTTCTATTTTAGCAAATTTATCTTAAACTTCGATTCTGCCTGGCAGGAATGTATTTGTATTTTTCCTTTTTCCTGGAGATGTGCCTGTAAATGACGTGCCATAGCCAAGTGCACTGATCAGTATAAATATATTGAAACTGAAAAAGACCCTTGCACTTTAAGGAAGCAACTCAAGCAGTCGCACGGATAGCCCGGGAAAAAGACGGGTTTTAATGGGAATCGAACCCATGACCTTCGCGATACCGCTTTTTTCTTTCGGGCTATCCTTGCAACTGCTTAAGTTAACTGCTTTATAACTGCAAGGGTTACTTTCACCATTATTCTATGCTTCGCAGTTCACAAAAATGCAATTCATCACGAATATTATCATATCACTATAAATGAAATATATATGTCTGCAGTGGAGTTACATGCAGCGCTTGAGTAGCTGAGTTGGCTTTCAGTCATTTGCCACGTGCGCGAGGGGCGGCGTAGGGCTATGCATGGACTGTCTTGTGAACCTACACTGAAAACTAATTTGAAGAAATTTGCTTTGTTTAGAATATGTTTTTGATAAATATGACTGGCTTGCTTGCCCAAGGCAATCGACAAGCATCTTTGGCCGGACTGGACCGTCGATGGATACAACTCATAAAACAGAAAAGTTTACGTACTGCTTGTCACTGAGTAAGTTATTCTGTGTAGAAAACCGAAAACTTATTATTCAGTGCGACCACTTACCAAATGACCGATTGAACCCTTAGTCAAATTACTATTAGTGAAACCTCTCGTAAGCGACCGCGAAAACCTTTGAGGCTCACCGTTTAAGTTTTTCTGACTATTGTTTTTTTACCCCCGGTAAGCGACTACTCTGAGCTCCCAGATAGCAATTTTTGGAGCAAGGATTAACTTCCCTGCGGAAAATGGACCGACAAAAAAACTAACATATGTAATGTAAAATGCAACAGGACGTAAGTTAAATTTTCTTGAAGGGTCGATTTTTTGAATAAGGTTTGGACCGCGGCTAAGAAAGCCCTGGTCTAAACATAGTTCAAACAATAGCTATGAGTATATATCGGACCACGGCTAAATGCCGTCTTTATTAGCCGACGCCGACTTGTTGTAAAAACGAGCGCTGCGCAAGTGAGTAAAAATAATGTTTTTACCACGAGAAAATAAGATTCATATCTTCTATTTTTCTTTATATTAGGTTTCGGACGCACTCGTACCTTTAACGACATTAAGAGCGACTTTTTTTTCTGACCGGGTGAGGAGTGGCACATCAGTCAAAATTCGGGGTTCTTTTTATTTTGTCAATAGATAACCTACGGTTTGCCAATTACTCTGGTATATTTAGTTTGTCTGGAAACTTTTTCATTTCATGAAATTTTTGAAAAATCGCCATACCCCTCGAAATGGCTAAAATGAAAGGATTTGGAGGACCACAAAAACCTTTGCACGCGACCGCGCAACGAAACTCTACACATAAATGTCTTCATCTATTGATTAAGAAGACATCCACGAGCAATTTGAGCCTATAAATAGAATTATAGGTTAAATATTGAATATCTGGTGTCGGGGCAAAGACAGCCCAAAATTCAATGCTCGCAAATCTCAGTTCAGAGCACTTTTTCAAAAAATCATTTTTATGTCCGGTATTACTCAGATTTGCACACAAATTCGGTTGTAATATCTAGAAGTGTTGTTTTTATCAAGAATATAAAAATTAGTTTGGTACTTTTCATTGCTTGAAAGAACTAACGCGGCTAATTTTGCCAAAATCACAACATCGACTTGTAAACAACGCGCAACGATCAATTCACACTTTCGAATAAACTCACATAAATCTTCGCCTACTACCTCAAACTTGGCACAAAACTCTGTAGGAGACCTTATAATAAGTTTTCTTTCAATATCACCGGTTAACGATTGATTTATGTGTTTTTTTCCTATCAAAATGCCTCTTCAACTCAGTGGTCGACAAGCGCTAACTGATCGCTTCATTTCCTTTGCCAATTTACGCCTCATTTCGCATTATTATGCTACAATATAGCACAAATATGTTTCCAAGGATGTCCCTGTCGCTTTAAGAGCTCTTTCTTGTAAAAAATAAAAGATTCATGCAGTCAAAACATACGCGCCGACGTCGCCGTGCGTTCGTTATTGGTGTCACGCAATCTTATAACTTAGCGAGATATGTTTATTATATTTTATAGTTACATTGATATCCCTTGTTTGACCCAAAAATATATTAACTTTGTTTTGTCATTATCGCTACCGGGAATGAAAATGCGACATGAAATTTTATTGAGTATCAAAGTGGCCAAATGATGAAAACAACAACAACAGTAGAATTGTATACTTGAAATGATACATGAATACATATCTGGCCAAGAAATATTTTTTAATTTTTTTATACACAAATAAAACATGATAAGATCAGTAGCTTAGTGGCTCCAGGATTTTACAGTGAGCTGACTTTATTTACCAAAACGAGTTATTTTACCGGATCCGGCTTAATGAACTGCACACAGATCTAATGAGAAACTGACAAGGAAGTGATATGTACATTTTATTACTGGCCTAACTGGCAAGAAATCTTTATTTATTTGACTGTTTCTCGAGAGTTTTATCTGTTCGTGAAGCGCCTGACTTATACAAATATTGCATTTATTCACCCATTTAGACACCCTCATGTTGTTGTTGTTGTTGTTTTTTTTTTTTTGTTTTTTTTTTTCGGCATTAATAAGACCTCTTCTCAAATTTACATCACTAACAGAGATTCACATTTTAGTTTATTTTCCGTATTTTTCTTTCTATTCAGTGGCCGTCTTGTCTTGTTACTCAGTGCCGAGGGGAAAAAAAGAAAATGAAAGGACTCGTAAAGGCGGGGTCGGGCGGGGCAACTTCCGTTTTACTTTTTCCCAACACACCAAAATGAATACCTATATTGGTTGTAGAAGCAGCTGCCGTTAGGTGTTAGGAAAAGATAGCAACGGTGACATAAAGGTTTTAGTTTTTCAAAGCAGATTTGGCAAATTGAGAAGCGGAGGCGAGTCTGTAATGGAGATAAGTTCTTTGTTCCTGTAATAAGGATATCTCGGGGCACAAAAAGGCGATGAGATAAGCGATGTTGAGACCGAAGTTGAATTGATATTAACACGGGCGTCGATATTTACTCCAACGTCTGATATATCAAAATTGACGATTTGCGCTTCACACCGCTATTCTTTGCAAATTGGTTGGCGCAAAAGATCGCAGCGTTGCTGAGTTCCAGCGGGCCTATGCAGACATGGTGAGAAGGGGAAATCGCGCAAGGCTGATCGCGGGATCAACAAAGCGCTCTCTAGGGCAATCCTTCGCCGCACTGGTATATTTGTTGCGGCTGGTTCGGGCACGTGCGTCAAGTCTTTTTTTATAATTTGTTATCTGCTCTGATAGGAAATTCGTTTCTAAATCTGGCTTCATATCTTCTCTTTGGTACAATTAAAAAAGAAAGAACAACGGAAAATATAACTTTAAGATTATCTGCAGTGCATGGGTGTGCTTACGGTACATACTAAAACTATTTCAAGTAGACAACTGTAACTTTATATCACTTTGTACACGTTCGCTTCGATTTATAATAAAAAAATATGTGAATAGTTGGCGCGCCCAGGCTAGGGTCCCCGGGCCAACCTTTTTTCATATATACAGGGCTTTTAACTTAAAAGTTGCCGCTTTTGGAATTTTTGATTTTTGATTTTTGATTTAATGGAAGGGCACTTTTCTCCCCAAGCCAGTTTATGACACAATTGTATGGTACGGTGGGTTGTGTTGGGACGGAGTGGAGTCTCAAAGGTAGTGTAAAGTACAAATAATGTATTGGAGAAAATTGAAATTGCGAGAGAGAGAGAGGGGGGGAGGGGGGGGGGGGAGGTGGTGGAGGGGGAGACCAAAATATATAATAATCCGTTTCTCTATAAAGTTGTCTTGCAGCTCCTAATGATGTGTACGGTACAATGTCAAGTCAGAAGAGTTAATTTTGCCTTCGTGCTGTTTTGATTACTCAGGCCATAACCATTCTAGTTGATGGTTCCTGTTGTTTTCATTATTTGGCCACTTTGATACCCAAATAATAAAGTTTTATGTCGCATTTTCATTCCCGTTAGCGATAATGACCAAACAAAGTTTATATATTTTTGGGTCAAACAAGGGATATCAATATAACTAAATATAATAAACATATCTCGCTGAGTTTTAAGATTGCGTGACACCAATAACGAACCACGGCGACGTCGGCGCGTATGTTTTGACTGCATGAATCTTTTATTTTTTACAAGAAAGAGCTCTTAAAGCGACAGGGACATCCTTGGAAACATATTTGTGCTATATTGTAGCAGAATAAAGCGAAATGAGGCGTAAATTGGCAAAGAAAGTGAAGCGATCAGTTAGCGCTTGTCGACCACTGAGTTGAAGAGGCATTTTGATAGGAAAAAAACACATAAATCAATCGTTAACCGGTGATATTGAAAGTTAAACTTATTATAAGGTCTCCTACAGAGTTTTGTGCCAAGTTTGAGGTAGAGGGCGAAGTTTTTGTTCGAGTTTATTGGAAAGTGTGAATTGATCGTTGCGCGTTGTTTATAAGTCGATGTTGTGATTTTGGCAAAATTGGCCGCGTTAGTTCTTTCGAGCAATGAAAAGTACCAAACTAATTTTTATATTCTAAATAAGAACAACACTTCTAGATATTACAACCGAATTTGTGTGCAAATCTGAGTTATACCGGACATAGAAATGATTTTTTGAAAAAGTGCTCTAAACTGAGAATTGCGAGCATTGAAATTTGGGCTGTCTTTGCCCCGACACCAGATATTCAATATTTGACCGATAATTCTATTTATAGGCTCAAATTGCTCGTAGATGTCTTCTTAATTAATAGATGAAGACATTTATGTGTAGAGTTTCATTGCGCGGTCGCGCGCGTATGCTTTTGTGGTCCTCCTAATCCCTTTCATTTTAGTCATTTTGAGGCGTAGCGGTTTTTAATTTTTTTCTTGAAACTCCAAAAATTTTTTAACAAAATAAGTATACGAGAGTACTTGGCACACCATAGGCTATCTCTGGACAAAATATGAAGAACCCCGATTTTTGACTCATGTGCCACATTTTTCTCATTTTACCCGGTGTTTAGGAAAATTCGCTCTTAATGCCGACTTTTGCATTAACTTGAAGTGCAAACAGCGCTTGTCACCAGAACTATGTGTCAGAAAATTGTTACCTAACATTGAAGAAGCCGTCGTATTGCTGTCCATGCTCAGTTATTAGGGATTTTAAGCAAACTAGGACGGCGACGGCAACGCGAGGAACCAGGAAAAGAGTGTCTTTGTAATCCTTATGTCTTTGTAACTTTGCTTTTCTTAGTTTGCACAAATTTGTTCCGTTTTTGCCGAAGTTTTATTGCTTTCATCGTCTCCTACTAAGAAGAACGATTGTCGTAATTTCTCAAAATGTCGTCCACTTCCTGACAACAGCATAAAAAAGAAGAATTTGGAGTCGCACGCGAGAGCACGACAACCCCGAGATCATGTCAATTTCACATATTCACGTGCGCCTTTTGTCTTCTGCAATAAGTTTTATTGTTTCACCGACGTTGCCGTCGTCCTCTCCCGTCCTGGTGCTTAAGCTCTCTATTATCGACTAAACTTCCTAGTGCGACCGGGCCCTTATACAAACAAGAGTGTTGCACAAAGTGCACCAAATGCACAAACAACCGTGCAAAAGCGGGAAATGATCCCATCGATACCCTCACTAGTGTATGCCAAGTGTTTCCGTGGAGGGTATAAATGATGGCAATAATGTTAAAATATAATTAATTGCGTTTTAGTGGTTCAAGCGCGGACGCAGTAGCATAAAAGATCAGAAAAATAGCGGGGGCATCGATGAAAAAACTGAAACGGCCTTCAAAACTGCCCAAATAACTTTAATCGTGTCTGTATCGTCGACGTACCCCTAGTAACGCGAGGGAGTTTGACTGGCGTGGCACCAGAATAATGACGCTTTAGTTCCAGAGAGAAAACAGGTGTACGTAAGATAAAAGGGATAAAAAGAACGTATAGATAAAATGGAAGGTAGATAACCATAAAGTAGAAAGATTGTATTTTGTCTGAGGAAGATACTCACCTGACAGATAAGGAAGTTCTAATTAAGGAGCTATGGGATCTTCACACATCGCAAGAAGTCGTCGACAGGACGGAACTGATTAAATGATCATGTTCATCTTCCCGCATCCATGATTGACTTAAAGGCTTTAGAATTCTGTAACTTTCATGGAAGTCGTTTAAGCAATTTAGCTAGTTGCACGCTCGTTATAGAAAATTCTGAAAGCTCCAAGACTGTGATAAATACAACATATATTACTTCAAAATTGCCCTGGAAACAATCACTTGACGAAACATTTTTGCTCGCGGGCTGTATTGCATCAAATAAATATGATAAACCTTCTATATTTAAATATATATGGAATTTTAACGTCCACTAAATGAGATAGAACTAAACGTGAAGTAAAAATGTATATTTATAGTTAGAGTTTATATATGCTCTGTTCTTTGCAATTAGTAAGACAAGTTCTGTTTTTGGTACATGCAGTCACAATTGATCTTCGCTCCCTTCATAATGAGAACATAATAATGAACACACTGTTTGGAAAACTGATTTGAAGACAACACGGGAGATAAAATAAGAACAACACCTTTTGTTTCGACATATGCTGGGAGTTAATTAACACTTAGACGTGTATATAAATCATGCTCCTTTTATTAGGTTTCGCTTGTTGCGTGAGTAAGTTATTCGTTCGCAAAAACGTTTGTCAGGAGCCCAATAAAAAAAGGTAAGTGGAAAATTCGACTATTACAGCTTTAACGTAAAAATATATTTGCAGATTTAACGTAAAAATATATTTGTGGTTTGAATTATGTGACCTTGTAGAAGGTAAAACGCAAACCATCATTACTTGTGATCAGCGCAGAGCACATGTCCAGTCATCATGGTGAAAGCAAGAAGATATAAAATACTATTTCCACCAAAGGATGACTTACGTTTGAAAAAATCCAAGCAAGAGAAAACCTTCTTAGCATTAGAACTCCATGTTCAGTTGTATTTGCGCCTGAGTAAAAAAGGCGGAATTTGCTTCCGTACACCAAATGTGTAAAACTATAGCGGAAAATTCCATGAAAACTCGGTGTTCCTCATCGCAATAAACCTGTCAATTTTCTTTCGTTTTCCATGTGTAAGACAGTTCCTTAGGAAAGCAACACATACATACATAGACACATACATGCAGCATGTAGTATGTGTACATACATTATTCAAATGGTAGAAAACACCAGTCTTATAAAATCAGTCTTAAAAAACGAATTACAATAAGATGTTTAAAGAAGAAAAATATGGTTTACTGTACATGTTTGCCGTGTGCGAGTCCAGTAGTGAAAAGAATCGATCAACTCCCCCTTTAAAACTGGAGAGGGAACAGAATGTTCTTAGTGCGCTTGGAAGACCACAAAACGGCCCCTCTGTAACTGATGCTACGCTTTCGGTATTCAGTTCTTGGTTTGGGTAGGGGTAGTATGTTTTGCACGTTTCGTAATTGATATCCTGTACTGCATGAAAGAAACAAGTCTCACTCATGTAAGAAGGAGAAAGACCATAGATGGATTTAAACATCCTTATGACCGTTTGTTTTCTCCTTCTTGTTGTTGGAGTTTACTAGCACTTGTGTGTAGTTGCCCGACTTTGTAATTACCCTAGCAGCGCGAGATTGTAGCTTTTGCAGTTTTTCACTAAGTCCCTGACTTAGACCGTCCCAAACTGGGCAGCAATTATAATCAAAATAGGGTTTCGTATATAAGATTCGTATATTTTTGTCGCCGTATTCTGGGAGATAAATGGCCTAATCCTTTTAAGCACGCCGATGCCCGATGAAATTTTCTTAGGTATCTTGGAAATGTGCCTCTCCCAGGATAGCCTGTCGTCAATATAAACTCCTGTGGATTTGGTGCTATTGACAATCTCTCAATCAATACGTCAAGCAGATTCTGATATGACACCACTGTGTATGTTCCACTTCTAAGTACCCATAAAATTAGCATCATAAACGAACAGCACTCCGCAGCCCCGAATAAGAATGAGCGCTCCTCGTCTCAGCCGAAATATAAAAATGCGCCCCTTTCCCTCCACCCTATGTTTATTCAAGGCGAGTAGTGTGAGAAAAAAGACTGAGTCATGTGTATCACTAGTCATTTTTACAATCGTATTGTAATTTGTTATGTTGTTTTTTTGCGCAAATGTTATAATTTACAAATAAAATAACCACTCACCCCTCGAATAAGAGCTTTTATGGTATAGGATGAAACATAAAAGAGGGCTATAGAGAACATCAATGAATTAAATAGGCTGCAAACCAACTTCAGTCAAAATTCTTTCATATAATACTAAAATGGGTAATGAGTTCACTTTCAAAGGTATTCATTCACTTTTTTAATCCTGCAGGAAAAAGACATCAGGCATAAGCGATGAAATCTTTATTCCCCCTTGCCTTGCTATTCGTTGTAATGACAGCAGAAGTTGAATCACAGCAGATTCCCCTGACGTTAGTTAAAGATTGGCCCAGCGGATTCAAATACTACTTCAAGTACACGTTGCTGCAAAATGTGCAAGGTGGTTGGAAGATGTCATTAAAATTCTCTAAACCAGTCAACCAAAATCTGCAAACTCCCAGAGCTGAGGTGGTTTCTGTTTCGGAGGATGGCCAAGTGTTCTGCTTGAAGAATCGTCAGTATAATGGAAACCTACAAATGGGAGACAAGCTGGAGATGTCGTTCATTGGTGGCAAAATGGTTGGGAACGAGGCCGCACCAGTGGCAACATTGGAATTCCATCCCGGGGCAGGTGCGTTCTGCGACATGACACCCCCAGCCACCCTACCCCCTCCATCCGGTACCCCGGCAGCACAAGAACAAGTGACTACGAAACTCCTTAACGAATGGCCCGGTCATTTCAAGCTCAAATTAAGCGTCCTTCTTCTGGACGACGTCAGAGGTGGCTGGAAGATGACGGTCACGTTTTCACACTCCGTCAAGACCCTGAGGACTCCAAGAGCTCGAAAATTCCCCAGAGGACAAAAAAATCAAAGTGTGTATTATCTTGAAAACCGTCCGCACAACGCCAAGATGGACAAGTGCTACACATTGGAGATGGTCGTTATTGGCACAATTGGATCCGACGAAAACGCTCCCACAACCGAAGTAGAGTTTCGCCGAAAAGAGGGCAGTTATTTGGGAGGCAGTCCCGACGAATGTGCCACAACCGCCCCACCCACTACTGTGGCTCCACCAACTACGGTCGCACCAAGCACTACTATGCCTTCCACTGCTGGACCAATAACTGAAGAGCCTTCCACTACTGGACCAATAACTGAAGAGCCTTCCACTGCTGGACCAATAACTGAAGAGCCTTCCACTGCTGGACCAACAACTGAAGAACCTTCCACTGCTGGACCAACAACTGAAGAACCTTCCACTACTGGATCAGCCACTGAAGAGCCTTCCACTACTGGATCAGCCACTGAGGAGCCTTCCACTACTGGACCAGCCACTGAGGAGCCTTCCACTACTGGACCAGCCACTAAAGAGCCTTCCACTACGTCATTGCCCGAGTAAACTGCCGGACAGCAGTTTGGAGAAGCATTACAGGAAAATAATTCCTTTCCCCTTGAGCAGTTGATCGACTTCTGACTGATCTGTGATCGTTTAATTTATTTTCATTTTATTTTTAACCTTTTTTGTTTCATTATGTTTTTGCAGGTATTTCTTTGGATATGATCGGATGTAAATCTGGTTCTGATTCAATGTTTATTGCAGTGGGTTCTTAAGGGTTTAAGTTGAATTTAAACGCTATGCAAAAAATAATAAAAAATTCAAGAAAAAATGGCTTGTTCTGCTTGATTTTAAGTTCTCTTTGCATAGAACATAGCACACAATACGTGAAATGTCTTTGCCACTGAGTGAATGAACGAAATGATCGGCGTTGCGTTTTGCAAGTACCAGTACACTGGGTAAACTTTGCCAGGTTGTTAATTGGTTCCAAAATTTCAACTGTGCAATACAGTGTTGTAAAGACCATACCAATTCAAGGTCATATCATGCAATAGTTATCTTCCGAGATGCTTGAAGTCTACGTATGATTCACATCTCAATCCGTCTTTTTCCTTTGAATTTCATTACGAATCCAAAACAGCTCAAGCCTAAAGTAGTGTTAGAGAACGCCAAAACCAATGGAAACAATAAAGCGTTACAGACAGACAAACGCTTAGCTTATTATTATAAAGATTTACATGAAACTATGAGATGTACTCTTAGCTTGCATCAAAGAATGTCTACTTCACCTTTCGGCTAACAAGCAAATGATGATGCAAATCCAATAACGAGAAACATTTTTTTTCAGTTATCTGGTTAGGTGGACACTGAAATTTCCCTGATGCGATTGACATTGCAGTAAAAAAAATCAAGGATCTATTTGAGATTGATTTGTTAAGAGTAAACTGAGAATGTTATAACAGCTGGAGTCTTCTTTCAGACAAATGGTTGGACTTATCGAAAAACTGTCGTTTCTAGAGCGGGCTATCTCGACACTTGATTCGTTTCTGATTGTTGTCCAGTTCCTTTTTTCTTGCATGCATCGGGGCGGCTCGAGGATCAAGGTTGTGGGTGGGTCAAAATTAAAGCGCCGAACTGGCAATGTTCTGTTTTGCTGGACGAAAAATGTTAAATCTAGTTTCAACGAAATGATATTATATTATCCTATATTTTAGGGTATTTCTGAACCCTACAAGCTAGGTTTTTCCAATGTATTGACTTCTTTACTCATTTAAAATAGTCACCAAAACAAATAGTCTGCTGCAAGAGTGTTATTGCTTCAAAAAAATAAGACTTAAAAGATGTACTGATGCTCGATAACAACCTCTTTTTTGTTTAGACTTCCGTGTACTAAAAACAGAACAGCACGGGACTATAACTTGGTGTGCTGTATAGCTGAAATATATATATACTTTTTACCTAAACTTTTCCTCTTAGAATGTTAATTTACTGACGGAAAGCCATGCAATACTATTTGGTATTGTCTTGTTAAAGTAGAGATTCGAAATTTTATATTGTAAAGGACAGACAACAAAATCTTTGTAGACGACAACCGGAGATATGGCCCGATGCACCCAAACATTTGTGACTAAAGTTCCCTTAAACATAAAAGACTACTGGAAGTATACTTGTTTTCTTTCCTTTTTCTTTTTCTTTTTTTGTTTTAATAAACCCCTAGGGAAAGTGATTATTTTCTACATATTTGAGCAGAAAAAAAAAGCAAGTCACTTTGCGGGGCCAATTATCACTAAAATCTCCAAAACACTGCGGGACGTATTCTTTTTCCCTGAAGACTGAAAGTCAAAATACAAGACAAGAATTTCAATTTGTCATCCCCTGAAATGCTTTATTTGTACACCGTTTATCAGACTACATGCAGGGGGTCCTACAGCACTCCCACACTGAAACAAAGAGGCTAGAGACATTGTAAACAAAACTATTTCTGTGTTTCGACATAATTATGTTCTACACCTAAATGACATGTAAAGTTACGTATAAAATGCTGCAAAGGAACTAGTGACATTATCATTTATATATTTTGATACCGCTTTTTTCTTTCGGGCTATCCTTGCAACTGCTTAAGTTAACTGCTTTATAACTGCAAGGGTTACTTTCACCATTATTCTATGCTTCGCAGTTCACAAAAATGCAATTCATCACGAATATTATCATATTATCACTATAAATGAAATATATTTGTCTGCAGTGGAGTTACATGCAGCGCTTGAGTAGCTGAGTTGGCTTTCAGTCATTTGCCACGTGCGCGAGGGGCGGCGTAGGGCTATGCATGGACTGTCTTGTGAACCTACACTGAAAACTAATTTGAAGAAATTTGCTTTGTTTAGAATATGTTTTTGATAGATATGACTGGCTTGCTTACCCAAGGCAATCGACAAGCATCTTTGGCCGGACTGGACCGTCGATGGATACAACTCATAAAACAGAAAAGTTTACGTACTGCTTGTCACTGAGTAAGTTATTCTGTGTAGAAAACCGAATTAATTATTATTCAGTGCGACCACTTACCAAATGACCGATTGAACCCTTAGTCAAATTACTATTAGTGAAACCTCTCGTAAGCGACCGCGAAAACCTTTGAGGCTCACCGTTTAAGTTTTTCTGACTATTGTTTTTTTACCCCCGGTAAGCGACTACTCGGAGCTTCCAGATAGCAATTTTCGGAGCAAGGATTAACTTCCCTGCGGAAAATGGACCGACAAAAAAACTAACATATGTAATGTAAAATGCAACAGGACATAAGTTAAATTTTCTTGAAGGGTCGATTTTTTGAATAAGGTTTGGACCGCGGCTAAGAAAGCCCTGGTCTAAACATAGTTCAAACAATAGCTATGAGTATATATCGGACCACGGCTAAATGCCGTCTTTATTAGCCGACGCCGACTTGTTGTAAAAACGAGCGCTGCGCAAGTGAGTAAAAATAATGTTTTTACCACGAGAAAATAAGATTCATATCTTCTATTTTTCTTTATATTAGGTTTCGGACGCACTCGTACCTTTAACGACATTAATGCCGACTTTTGCATTAACTTGAAGTGCAAACAGCGCTTGTCACCAGAACTATGTGTCAGAAAATTGTTACCTAACATTGAGAAGCCGTCGTATTGCTGTCCATGCTGAGTTATTAGGGAGTTTAAGCAAACTAGGACGGCGACGGCAACGCGAGGAACCAGGAAAAGAGTGTCTTTGTAATCCTTATGTCTTTGTAACTTTGCTTTTCTTAGTTTGCTCAAATTTGTTCCGTTTTTGCCGAAGTTTTATTGCTTTCATCGTCTCCTACTAAGAAGAACGATTGTCGTAATTTCTCAAAATGTCGTCCACTTCCTGACAACAGCATAAAAAAGAAGAATTTGGAGTCGCTCGCGAGAGCACGACAACCCCGAGATCATGTCAATTTCACATATTCACGTGCGCCTTTTGTCTTCTGCAATGAGTTTTATTGTTTCACCGACGTTGCCGTCGTCCTCTCCCGTCCTGGTGCTTAAGCTCTCTATTATCGACTAAACTTCCTAGTGCGACCGGGCCCTTATACAAACAAGAGTGTTGCACAAAGTGCACCAAATGCACAAACAACCGTGCAAAAGCGGGAAATGATCCCATCGATACCCTCACTAGTGTATGCCAAGTGTTTCCGTGGAGGGTATAAATGATGGCAATAATGTTATAATTAATTGCGTTTTAGTGGTTCAAGCGCGGATGCAGTAGCACAAAAGATCAGAAAAATAGCGGGGGCATCGATGAAAAAACTGAAACGGCCTCCAAAACTGCCCAAATAACTTTAATCGTGTCTGTATCGTCGACGTACCCCTAGTAACGCGAGGGAGTTTGACTGGCGTGGCACCAGAATAATGACGCTTTAGTTCCAGAGAGAAAACAGGTGTACGTAAGATAAAAGGGATAAAAAGAAGAACGTATAGATAAAATGGAAGGTAGATAACCATAAAGTAGAAAGATTGTATTTTGTCTGAGGAAGATACTCACCTGACAGATAAGGAAGTTCTAATTAAGGAGCTATGGGATCTTCACACATTGCAAGAAGTCGTCGACAGGACGGAACTGATTAAATGATCATGTTCATCTTCCCGCATCCATGATTGACTTAAAGGCTTTAGAATTCTGTAACTTTCATGGAAGTCGTTTAAGCAATTTAGCTAGTTGCCCGCTCGTTATAGAAAATTCTGAAAGCTCCAAGACTGTGATAAATACAATATATATTACTTTAAAATCGCCCTGGAAACAATCACTTGACGAAACATTTTTGCTCGCGGGCTGTATTTCATCAAATAAATATGATAAATCTTCTATATTTAAATATATATGGAATTTTAACGTCCACTAAATGAGATAGAACTAAACGTGAAGTAAAAATGTATATTTATAGTTAGAGTTTATATATGCTCTGTTCTTTGCAATTAGTAAGACAAGTTCTGTTTTTGGTACATGCAGTCACAATTGATCTTCGCTCCCTTCATAATGAGAACATAATAATGAACACACTGTTTGGAAAACTGATTTGAAGACAACACGGGAGATAAAATAAGAACAACACCTTTTGTTTCGACATATGTTGGGAGTTAATTAACACTTGGACGTGTATATAAATCATGCTCCTTTTATCAGGTTTCGCTTGTTGCGTGAGTAAGTTATTCGTTCGCAAAAACGTTTGTCAGGAGCCCAATAAAAAAAGGTAAGTGGAAAATTCGACTATTACAGCTTTAACGTAAAAATATATTTACAGATTTAACGTAAAAATATATTTGTGGTTTGAATTATGCGACCTTGTAAAAGGTAAAACGCAAACCATCATTACTTGTGATCAGCGCAGAGCACATGTCCAGTCATCATGGTGAAAGCAAGAAGATATAAAATACTATTTCCACCAAAGGATGACTTACGTTTGAAAAAATCCAAGCAAGAGAAAACCTTCTTAGCATTAGAACTCCATGTTCAGTTGTATTTGCGCCTGAGTAAAAAAGGCGGAATTTGCTTCCGTACA
This sequence comes from Plumapathes pennacea, assembly GCA_964036295.1. Lineage (NCBI taxonomy): Eukaryota > Metazoa > Cnidaria > Anthozoa > Antipatharia > Myriopathidae > Plumapathes > Plumapathes pennacea. The sequence continues at coordinate 21,614,672 of OZ038463.1, read as the reverse complement.
CCAAATGTGTAAAACTATAGCGGAAAATTCCATGAAAACTCGGTGTTCCTCATCGCAATAAACCTGTCAATTTTCTTTCGTTTTCCATGTGTAAGACAGTTCCTTAGGAAAGCAACACATACATACATAGACACATACATGCAGCATGTAGTATGTGTACATACATTATTCAAATGGTAGAAAACACCAGTCTTATAAAATCAGTCTTAAAAAACGAATTACAATAAGATGTTTAAAGAAGAAAAATATGGTTTACTGTACATGTTTGCCGTGTGCGAGTCCAGTAGTGAAAAGAATCGATCAACTCCCCCTTTAAAACTGGAGAGGGAACAGAATGTTCTTAGTGCGCTTGGAAGACCACAAAACGGCCCCTCTGTAACTGATGCTACGCTTTCGGTATTCAGTTCTTGGTTTGGGTAGGGGTAGTATGTTTTGCACGTTTCGTAATTGATATCCTGTACTGCATGAAAGAAACAAGTCTCACTCATGTAAGAAGGAGAAAGACCATAGATGGATTTAAACATCCTTATGACCGTTTGTTTTCTCCTTCTTGTTGTTGGAGTTTACTAGCACTTGTGTGTAGTTGCCCGACTTTGTAATTACCCTAGCAGCGCGAGATTGTAGCTTTTGCAGTTTTTCACTAAGTCCCTGACTTAGACCGTCCCAAACTGGGCAGCAATTATAATCAAAATAGGGTTTCGTATATAAGATTCGTATATTTTTGTCGCCGTATTCTGGGAGATAAATGGCCTAATCCTTTTAAGCACGCCGATGCCCGATGAAATTTTCTTAGGTATCTTGGAAATGTGCCTCTCCCAGGATAGCCTGTCGTCAATATAAACTCCTGTGGATTTGGTGCTATTGACAATCTCTCAATCAATACGTCAAGCAGATTCTGATATGACACCACTGTGTATGTTCCACTTCTAAGTACCCATAAAATTAGCATCATAAACGAACAGCACTCCGCAGCCCCGAATAAGAATGAGCGCTCCTCGTCTCAGCCGAAATATAAAAATGCGCCCCTTTCCCTCCACCCTATGTTTATTCAAGGCGAGTAGTGTGAGAAAAAAGACTGAGTCATGTGTATCACTAGTCATTTTTACAATCGTATTGTAATTTGTTATGTTGTTTTTTTGCGCAAATGTTATAATTTACAAATAAAATAACCACTCACCCCTCGAATAAGAGCTTTTATGGTATAGGATGAAACATAAAAGAGGGCTATAGAGAACATCAATGAATTAAATAGGCTGCAAACCAACTTCAGTCAAAATTCTTTCATATAATACTAAAATGGGTAATGAGTTCACTTTCAAAGGTATTCATTCACTTTTTTAATCCTGCAGGAAAAAGACATCAGGCATAAGCGATGAAATCTTTATTCCCCCTTGCCTTGCTATTCGTTGTAATGACAGCAGAAGTTGAATCACAGCAGATTCCCCTGACGTTAGTTAAAGATTGGCCCAGCGGATTCAAATACTACTTCAAGTACACGTTGCTGCAAAATGTGCAAGGTGGTTGGAAGATGTCATTAAAATTCTCTAAACCAGTCAACCAAAATCTGCAAACTCCCAGAGCTGAGGTGGTTTCTGTTTCGGAGGATGGCCAAGTGTTCTGCTTGAAGAATCGTCAGTATAATGGAAACCTACAAATGGGAGACAAGCTGGAGATGTCGTTCATTGGTGGCAAAATGGTTGGGAACGAGGCCGCACCAGTGGCAACATTGGAATTCCATCCCGGGGCAGGTGCGTTCTGCGACATGACACCCCCAGCCACCCTACCCCCTCCATCCGGTACCCCGGCAGCACAAGAACAAGTGACTACGAAACTCCTTAACGAATGGCCCGGTCATTTCAAGCTCAAATTAAGCGTCCTTCTTCTGGACGACGTCAGAGGTGGCTGGAAGATGACGGTCACGTTTTCACACTCCGTCAAGACCCTGAGGACTCCAAGAGCTCGAAAACTCCCCAGAGGACAAAAAGATCAAAGTGTGTATTATCTTGAAAACCGTCCGCACAACGCCAAGATGGACAAGTGCTACACATTGGAGATGGTCGTTATTGGCACAATTGGATCCGACGAAAACGCTCCCACAACCGAAGTAGAGTTTCGCCGAAAAGAGGGCAGTTATTTGGGAGGCAGTCCCGACGAATGTGCCACAACCGCCCCACCCACTACTGTGGCTCCACCAACTACGGTCGCACCAAGCACTACTATGCCTTCCACTGCTGGACCAATAACTGAAGAGCCTTCCACTGCTGGACCAACAACTAAAGAACCTTCCACTGCTGGACCAGCAACTGAAGAGCCTTCCACTGCTGGACCAATAACTGAAGAGCCTTCCACTACTGGACCAACAACTAAAGAACCTTCCACCGCTGGACCAACAACTGAAGAACCTTCCACTGCTGGACCAACAACTGAAGAGCCTTCCACTGTTGGACCAACAACTGAAGAACCTTCCACTACTGGATCAGCCACTGAAGAGCCTTCCACTACTGGATCAGCCACTGAGGAGCCTTCCACTACTGGACCAGCCACTGAGGAGCCTTCCACTACTGGACCAGCCACTAAAGAGCCTTCCACTGCTGGACCAATAACTGAATAACTGAGCCTTTCACTACGTCATTGCCCGAGTAAACTGCCGGACAGCAGTTTGGAGAAGCATTACAGGAAAATAATTCCTTTCCCCTTGAGCAGTTGATCGACTTCTGACTGATCTGTGATCGTTTAATTTAATTTCATTTTATTTTTAACCTTTTTTGTTTCATTATGTTTTTGCAGGTATTTCTTTGGATATGATCGGATGTAAATCTGGTTCTGATTCAATGTTTATTGCAGTGGGTTCTTAAGGGTTTAAGTTGAATTAACGCTATGCAAAAAATAATAAAAAGTTCAAGAAAAAATGACTTGTTCTGCTTGATTTTAAGTTCTCTTTGCATAGAACATAGCACACAATACGTGAAATGTCTTTGCCACTGAGTGAATGAACGAAATGATCAGCGTTGCGTTTTGCAAGTACCAGTACACTGGGTAAACTTTGCCAGGTTGTTAATTGGTTCCAAAATATCAACTGTGCAATACAGTGTTGTAAAGACCATACCAATTCAAGGTCATATCATGCAATAGGTATCTTCCGAGATGCTTGAAGTCTACGTATGACTCACATCTCAATTCGTCTTTTTCCTTTGAATTTCATTACGAATCCAAAACAGCTCAAGCCTAAAGTAGTGTTAGAGAACGCCAAAACCAATGGAAACAATAAAGCGTTACAGACAGACAAACGCTTAGCTTATTATTATAAAGATTTACATGAAACTATGAGATGTACTCTTAGCTTGCATCAAAGAATGTCTACTTCACCTTTCGGCTAACAAGCAAATGATGATGCAAATCCAATAACGAGAAACATTTTTCAGTTATCTGGTTAGGTGGACACTAAAATTTCCCTGACGCGATTGACATTGCAGTAAAAAAAATCAAGGATCTATTTGAGATTGATTTGTTAAGAGTAAACTGAGAATGTTATAACAGCTGGAGTCTTCTTTCAGACAAACGGTTGGACTTATCGAAAAACTGTCGTTTCTAGAGCGGGCTATCTCGACACTTGATTCGTTTCTGATTGTTGTCCAGTTCCTTTTTTCTTGCATGCATCGGGGCGGCTCGAGGATCAAGGTTGTGGGTGGGTCAAAATTAAAGCGCCGAACTGGCAATGTTCTGTTTTGCTGGACGAAAAATGTTAAATCTAGTTTCAACGAAATGATATTATATTATCCTATATTTTAGGGTATTTCTGAACCCTACAAGCTAGGTTTTTCCAATGTATTGACTTCTTTACTCATTTAAAATAGTCACCAAACCAATAGTCTGCTGCAAGAGTGTTCTTGCTTCAAAAAATTAAGACTTAAAAGATGTACTGATGCTCGATAACAACCTCTTTTTTGTTTAGACTTCCGTGTACTAAAAACAGAACAGCACGGGACTATAACTTGGTGTGCTGTATAGCTGAAATATATATATATACTTTTTACCTAAACTTTTCCTCTTAGAATGTTAATTTACTGACGGAAAGCCATGGAATACTATTTGGTATTGTCTTGTTAAAGTAGAGATTCGAAATTTTATATTGTAAAGGACAGACAACAAAATCTTTGTAGACGACAACCGGAGATATGGCCCGATGCACCCAAACATTTGTGACTAAAGTTCCCTTAAACATAAAAGACTACTGGAAGTATACTTGTTTTCTTTCCTTTTTTCTTTTTCTTTTTTTTGTTTTAATAAACCCCTAGGGAAAGTGATTATTTTTTACATATTTGAGCAGAAAAAAAAAGCAAGTCACTTTGCGGGGCCAATTATCACTAAAATCTCCAAAACACTGCGGGACGTATTCTTTTTTCCTGAAGACTGAAAGTCAAAATACAAAACAAGAATTTCAATTTGTCATCCCCTGAAATGCTTTATTTGTACACCGTTTATCAGACTACATGCAGGGGGTCCTACAGCACTCCCACACTGAAACAAAGAGGCTAGAGACATTGTAAACAAAACTATTTCTGTGTTTCGACATAATTATGTTCTACACCTAAATGACATGTAAGTTACGTATAAAATGCTGCAAAGGAACTAGTGACATTATCATTTACGTAAAACCAGGCGTTTTCTAAGGGAACGGCGTCCTAATGTCGTCGGAAACGAAGACTTTTGTCATGGTCCTTATTTTATTACACGTGGGAAACTCAATAATAACTTTCAAAAGAATGAAATTGCTGGAGAAGCTTCATATAGATCTGCTAATCATTTTTGCTAACAGTCAATCAGACAAAATGTTGATAAAGAATACAATTCATTGCTGAGGAGTGTCCCGACAGGTTATTAGCACACGGCCGTTGCAGCCTCGGTTACTTCCTTGCCAATTTGATTCAAATATAACATTGAATACCTTACTTGAATAATTAAAGCCTGGTTCACACTAGCGACATAAGAACTACATAAAGATAAGGACCGATACGTTGTTAGGTTCTAGTGTAAACCACCGCATCATAAGAACACATAACGACATAAACATATAGGAACATAAAATCGATAAAATCAATCTTATCCTTATCGTTATATTTTTGTCGTTATAAAAATCAGACTTATAGTAACCTTACACAGTTAATGTTATCTTTTGTATACACACTACAAAAACCCAAAAGAGATACATTCCAGCATGCTGATGTAGAAAATCTACCATAATTCGGTGACAAGGTTGCATTACGAAAATCTAGCGGCGACTCACTTCAGGCTTCATCCTTATTTTGCCGTCCCTCCTGTAAAAACAAAATAAAAGATCCCTTCAATCTTACACCTCACGTACCATGAATTTGGTCTATTGTCTCCCAACAGGTTTTTTATATCTGGCTAAAGATTGATGCGCCATTTATCGTGCGAAATACAATTTATGAATTAAGTTTATTCTAAACTGGAAATTATAAAATATGTCTCTCATTTTCTATAACACTTTGATCCAGTTTTTAGATTACAACAATAGCAACGCCTGAGTTGAATTTAACCCACTCACCAAAGAAACTGCAACAAGGGCTTCTGTACTGTTATTACATTTTGACCCCTGTACTCCCAGGCTCAAACAGATTCTCCGATCAATTTTAGAAGAAAGTGTATGACTGATGTAGTAGTGAGAGTTGATAGTATTTTTTAATTATTTTTCATCTAATGTAAGCAAGCTCTCAAAAGGCAAGTTCTCCATACTGTGTGATATATCTTTGTGAGCAGCTGAAAAAAAATTAATCTTCAAGTCAAGTCTTCGAGTCAAGGGGCGAATTGGATCTCGAAGAGTTCAAGTTTGTTTGTTCAACGTCATTTCAATATTTTTGCCATCAAACGACAATACTTACTGATAAAGATGTTTCCATGGGGATTAGCCACGCCTGTCAGCTGGTTCTTCTGGTTCTTTCCACAGGGATCGTGTGTCGGCCAATACCAGTGGTTCTTGTCATCAAAGTAGTAATACGTCCAGCTGTTAGATAGACCAGGAGCACAACCATAGAACTTCAGCTGAGTTGGGGCGTTGTCCACGCACGCGTGGGCGACATTTTTAATCACGTGACACTTGACGGCTCCGGCTTTCCACTCAACGAGACTTCCTGCTCCGTCACTACAAATGATCCAATGGTTGATGTTGGACTTGACCATAAACTCGTGTCCAATTTTCTTCCACATCTTGAACGCCATGGCGTTGTAGTCTGTCTCACTTGTCGGGGCCTTGGTCGAGACAGGGACATTTCCTTGAGACGGCCAGTTTGGACGTGGAGTGATTGCGTTATTCATTGCACCAAAGTAGTTGTAGTTTGTGAAGGTGTAGCTCAGGACCAGTGTCCAGCCGCCTCCCTCGGTCTTCATGTCGCAGTAGCCTTTGAACTTGTTATCTCCGTACTGCAGGGTGTAAACTCCGGAATCTGCACCAGGGTTTTCTTTGAGAATATCATGACAGAACTTTGTCACAACCTCCTTTACTGGTCCTGTTTAAAAGCAAAAGGAGCTTGTCAATCGTTCAAGCATAACCTCCGCCCTCAATCACACAATCATCTTCACACTTTCTTCTTTCGGTTACACTGCACATTTGCACGACTCTTTATCTTTCTATGTTCTTCTACATGCATCCGCCAAAATGAACCACAATTTAACTTTCGTTGCCTTGGCAAATTTTGGTACAAGGCGTGTGGTTTAGCAAGTTCTTGCGGGCTCGTTAAGAAGCAACTGTCAAAACTAAAATGACAACTGTTTTTGTCTTACGCAAATTTGTAAAACCCGAACATTTAAATGTCGCGCAGATGCATCTAACATCTAACATCTATCACTTCACTGCTTTAATTACGAAATACAAAATCAACACCTTTCACTCACTGATAAAGATGTTTCCATGAGGATTAGCCACGCCTGTCAGTTGGTTCTTCTGGTTTTTTCCACAGGGATCGTGTGTCGGCCAGTTTCCATTAGTCCTGTCATCAAAGTAGTAATAAGTCCAGCTGTTAATGAGACCAGGAGCACCACTGTAGAACTTCATTTCAGTTGGGGCGTTATCTACGCAGTTGTGTGCGACGTTTTTGATAACACGACACTTAATTGCGCCTGCTTTCCATTCTACCAGACTTCCGGTTCCGTCATCACAAACGATCCAGTGGTTGATGTTGGACTTGACCATAAACTGGTGTCCAATTTTCTTCCACATCTTGAACGTCATGGCGTTGTAGTCTGTCTCACTTGTCGGGGCCTGGGTCGAGACAGGGACATTTCCTTGAGACGGCCAGTTTGGACGCGGAGTGATGGCATTATTCCACGCACCAAAGTTGTTGTAGTTTGTGAAGGTGTAGCTAAGAACCAGTGTCCAGCCGCCTCCCTCGGTCTTCATGTCGCAGTAGCCTTTGAACTTGTTATCTCCGTACTGCAGGGTGTAAATTCCGGAACCTGCACCAGGGTTTTCTTTGAGAATGTCATCACAGAACTTGGTGACGACCCCTTTTACTTTTCCTGTTTAAAAGCAAAAAGAAATGTTTGAAACGTAATCCCAGACCTTGAAAAGAGACAAACACAAAAAGCCATCGAGGGTCATTTGCATTGATTCTTTCTTGTGTCATAATGCGCATCGCACTACATTGCACGATCTTGCTTTTGTTTTTGTTTTTGTTTTGTGAACAAAGTAAGTGAGTGCGCCGTAGAGCAGAACATTGTGACCGCTCAGGTAAAGGACTCACCATCGTTGCATACGTTGCAGCTCTTTCGACAGTTCTTCAGCATGTACCTAGGGTTTTTCTGACATTCGCCAATGCGAGCCCAGTAAGAACAGCTGTTGTGGTCGTCCTTGCAGTTTCCTGCCGATAAACAACAGCAGTGAGACGCCATATGCGACAAACTGGACTCAAACACGGAAGCTATCGAGAGGCATTTGCACTGACTCTCTCTTCTGTCACAATGCGCGTCGTACTAAATTGCACGACCTTGCGTTTAGTCCAAATCAACTGCAATTTTTACCGAAAGCGATTGTTTTTATTATAGAAGAAAAATTTTAAATTTCTCTGAAAAATGATTTTGTCCTGATGACACTTTAATCTACTACTTTGTGTGTAAACCCAAAAGACGACCTTATACATATTTTTTAAACACAAACATTTAAACGTCGTATAGATGCATGGCTAGTACCGAAATCTTTCACTTCACTGCTTTGAATACGAAATACAAAAACAGACGAACACACAAACTATCGAAGGCCACTTGCATTGATTCTTTCTTGTGTCATAATGCGCATCGCACTACATTGCACGATCTTACGTTTGTTTTTGTTTTTGTTTTTGTGAACAAAGTAAGTGAGTGCGCCGTAGAGCAGAACATTGTGACCGCTCAGGTAAAGGACTCACCATCGTTGCATACGTTGCAGCTCTTTCGACAGTTCTTCAGCATGTACCTAGGGTTTTTCTGACATTCGCCAATGCGAGCCCAGTAAGAACAGCTGTTGTGGTCGTCCTTGCAGTTTCCTGCCGAGAAACAACAGCAGTGAGACGCCATATGCGACAAACTGGACTCAAACACAGAAGCTGTCGAGAACCATTTGCGCTGACTCTCTCTTCTGTCACAATGCGCGTCGTACTACATTGCACGACCTTCCGTTTAGTCCAAATCAACTGCAATTTTTACCGAGAGCGATTTTTTTTTTACAATAACACGTCAGTTTCTCGCTTTGTGATTGGCTAATTTTTATTATCAATAAGAGGACAGACACATAAAATCGAGTGCTGACGACAGTGATTTGGACGAAGAAGGTGAATTCAGCTTCAATTTTACCTCAGTTCTTGCAAAAGCGACATTCGGCATTTGAAGTAGAGAACCAGAAGTTTTCAGAGGCGAATTTCCTTGAGCTTTGTCTTGAAATTGTCGAGAAAACCGCAGCAGAAAAGCGTCTAGTTTCATTTCTTTCCAACTTCTTTGACAAAATTATATTTTGCACGCGCGAAATGCTCACGTCAAACTGTCACTTTTTGGCCAATGAAATGTCTTGAATTTCAACCTCGACCAATTAGAAAGCGGGAAAAGTTGTTGACAACATTTCGGTCAAATCGAACAAAATCCAGTTTTCTTGCGTGTTTTCCCCGCGTCGTCGCTTGAGTTTTGTTATTGTAAAAAGCAAATTGACGCCAGTTTTTTATGTGTCTGTCCTCTTATTGATCATGAAACGCGTCATAACATTGTCAAAAAGTTGTGGATCCACGAGGCGCTTCGCCGAGTTCAATAAGAGGACAGACACATAAAAAACTGACGTCAGTTTGTTAAACTATAGAAGAAATTCCTTTAAATTTCACTGAAAAATGATTTTGTCCTGATGACACTTTAATCTACTATTTTGTGTGTAAGCCCTAAAGACGACCTTATGCATATTTTTTAAACACAAGCGTTTAAAAAGTACCAAAATCTTTCACTTCACTGCTTTGAATACGAAATACAAAAACAGACGAACACACAAACTATCGAAGGCCACTTGCATTGATTCTTTCTTGTGTCATAATGCGCATCGCACTACATTGCACGATCTTACGTATATTTTTGTTTTTGTTTTTGTGAACAAAGTAAGTGAGTGCGCCGTAGAGCAGAACATTGTGACCGCTCAGGTAAAGGACTCACCATCGTTGCATACGTTACAGCTCTTTCGACAGTTCTTCAGCATGTACCTAGGGTTTTTCTGACATTCGCCAATGCGAGCCCAGTAAGAACAGCTGTTGTGGTCGTCCTTGCAGTTTCCTGCCGATAAACAACAGCAATGAGACGCCATATGCGACAAACTGGACTCAAACACAGAAACTATCGAGAGCCATTTGCACTGACTCTCTCTTCTGTCACAATGCGCGTCGTACTACATTGCACGACCTTGCGTTTAGACCAAATCAACTGCAATTTTTACCGAGAGCGATTGTTTTTCTTATAAAAGAAAAACTTTAAATTTCACTGAAAAATGATTTTGTCCTGATGACACTTTAATCTACTATTTTGTGTGTAAACCCAAAAGACGACCGTATGCATATTTCTTAAACACAAACATTTAAACGTCGTATAAATGCATGGCTTGTACAAAAATCTTTAACTTCTTTACTTTAAATACGAAATACAAAGTCAATAACCCTTCAATCACGACTGATAAATATGTTTCCTTTTCTGGGAAAGGCCGTTTTCTTATTTCTATTTAGAAAACCAGTCTTGCGAGATATATACTCAACAATAATTGTAGCTAATTGTTGCATGCATGCAGAACAGAAATATATGCTGCATTCAAACTTAGCATTGGCAGATGTAGTAAACAATTGCACAGTGGTCCACTTACCAAGGGCTCCACGATGAAGCATAGCCAACATCGCAGCCAGCAGAAGAACCTTCATGCTCGACCAGAACTCTATGCAGAGAGATGCAAAGTGAAAGTGAATTTGTGAACCAGATAAGACAGACAAAGAAATGCTTGCCAAATATAATGCTATTATAAAAAACACTGAGGGGGTGGGGGGGGGGGGGGGGGGGGGCACTTTCGCTTAATTAGCGGTGTTGTATTCTGGCGCGTTTACTTTTTAGTAAAATCACACGCGCTTTTCTTTCTTTTGTGTTCATGAAGGGAAACAAATATCAGGGATGTGACGAGAATCTGGTAATCGACTTAGCTAATGTAAAGTATCACATGCTATATTCTCCTTACTGAACAACAAATATTTGGGTGCAGGACTTTGAAAAGAGAAACTTTATCTTTATTTATCTGGTCATGAATAGGATGAGTTTCTTTAAGCCTTTAGTTAGCCGTGGTGATCCATAACATTTTTTGGGCTGGATTATTCTGAATTGATTACGGATTTGTGGGCCCAGATGTTTACAGCTATTCAGGGCGCATGAAGGTTCAAAACAGTTCGCAATAACAACTGTCCGAAAAGAAGCGGTGTAGTTATAATTCGCAAAAGAACCAAACAAAAAAGGCTTGTATGTGCTGCCTTTCCCGTGTTAGCCAGCCATAGAATTAACGGGAAAAAGAGACATTGTGTTGAAAATCGTGACTTTGTAGTTTCATTCAAGATTCAAGGGGCAATTCAACTGATCAAATAAATTAATCGAAAATTGTGAAATTTTCGCGGGGCAGAAGGTTCTTGAATATTTCAACTTAAAATTTACTAGAAAGTCCTGGAGTGCGTGGTAAGTTTAGCTTCCAGTCAACAAATATGACCAGTCCTTAAAAGTACCAAGAAGCCCAATCATCGACTCACCTAGTCTCGCGTTCAAGTTAGATTCCAACAAAGAGACGCGTCTTCACCCAGCGAACGTTTGCTCAAACTGTTAAGAAACGCTGAAAGATTCCTATACTTAGTAAATTTACCTTTGGACTCACCTTAAATGTACACCCTTTTCTCCTAATGATTACACTAACTTAACCAATTCTACTGAACCTTGGTACTGTTACTCATGCATATCAACTATTTTCCCTTTTAACCACTTTGAGAATGATACTGATTTTTACTTTTCCATTTTTGACTTTAATTCTACCCCTTGCTTTGATTCCGAACTGCTCAAAAACAAGTACTTCAACCCATTTCTTGATGATCCTGACTCTTGTCACCTTTTACTAAACCCAGACATTGATCCAGACTCCAATATCTTTGATAACAATTCGAATGTTCTTTCTAACTGCATTTATCTTACTTCAAAGGAATTTAATAACATTCCCTTTCCTTCTCCCATCGACTCATTCTCTCTATTTCACATTAATATTTGAAGTTTAAAAAAACATTCTGATTACCTTACAGAGTTTCGCTCAACTTTAGATACCTCTTTCTCAACTATTGGAATCACTGAAACTTGGCTAGATAATTCTACCAAGGATCTATATAATATTCTTGGGTACACCTTTCTTGCAAGCTCTAGACAGTATAAAATAGGTGGTGGTGTTGGACTCTATATTAAGTCAAATTTAAGCATGAAGCCCCGCACTGACCTACAATCTTCTGACACCAAAGTTTATGAATCCATCTTTGCTGAAATTCTTCAGCCTAATGGTAAAAATATAATTGTGGGCTGTATCTATAAGCCCCCTGATACTTCAGTCACTGATTTCAACAATTCTATCAATAATATCTTGTCTTCTATCAGTTTTGAGAACAAACTGACCTACCTTATGGGTGATTATAATATAAATATCTTACATACAGAATCTCATCAGCCTACAAATGACTTCATCAATCTAATGTCATCTAACAGCCTCTACCCGTTAATATCGAAACCAACTAGAATTACCTCTTCTACAGCTACTCTAATTGACAATATATTTACTAATAACTTAGAATACAATATGGTGAGTGGTATACTTTATGCCGACTTATCTGACCATCTCCCTGTTTTTCAAGTAACTCACCTTAAACTAGTATATGATTCCAGTCCTCGTAAAAGACAAATACGCCTTACTAACCCTTCTTATTTCAATAAATTTCGGTCTAAACTATCCAACATTGATTGGTCTTTCATATATAATATTGATTCAGCTAATGATTGTTATAATGCATTTTCTGACTGTCTTATATCTGTTTACAATCAGTCATTTCCACTAAAGACTGTGACATCTGAGGTTCATCAATACTCTAAGCCATGGTTTTCCAATGGACTCCTGAAGTCTTGTAAGAGGAAAAATTCCCTTTATAAACCATCGCCAGAAATTTCAGACATCCGGTTGCGCCATCTCGGAAGAGGCATCAGGTTTCACGCTGACAGCCGCTCAAGAAATAACAAAGAAATGTATGGGATCTGATAATAAATTGCGCTTTTCGCTTAACTGAAGCACGTTCGTAAAAATGTCTGGGCAGCATTCGGAAGAGGAAAGCTTCCTAAACACAACAGTACAAAAAATATTTATCTCCGGTAAAATTCGATGTGTACTTTTTTGAATTTAAAATTTCGGCCGACGTAAGAAGGGATTGATAGCAGAATACGCTCAAAACCGGCTACTGTCACTTTTTAAGCTGCATTTAATACAAGAACCTTGGGTAAAACGCAAAATGTCTACCCCGTACCTGATTGTCGAAGGATTGAACATCTCCTGTGAAGCCTCGGTCAGTCCCCTGGAGCAAATTCGATGTGTACTTTTTGTGTTTGAATTTGCAGTTCACAGCCAGCCATGGCGAATACCTCCCGTGAAATACGCTGACTTCGGATGTTGATATTTTGGGCTGGGAAGCTCCAAATCGCATGAAAATTGCACCAAACGAAAGCTAGTTTCAACTAGGTCGTTCAGCGGCACGTCTCCTAAACGTAGCAGTCTCTTTTTGAACCGGAGAAACCCATCCCTCCCCCACCCCACTGAGGCAAAGTACGTATCAATGTTGAATGTGTGAATGGCGCATGCTCATACCGCACGCCGCTGGGAAAGACCGGAAGCAATCGTGGACGCAAAATGTCCGGAATTTCTGGCGATGCAGTACCTCCTTGTTCCAACTCCTGATAATAAATCTAGGTATCATAAATACCGTAACAAATATCATTTCCTGATCAAAATTGCAAGGAAAAAATACTTTCATGACAAATTAATTTCTGTTAACTCTAACCTAAGAAAGACTTGGTATTTTATTAAACAAGTGATATCTAAGAGACAAACACATTCTCTCCCTCATACTATGAAAGACTCCAATAGTACATACTCCGATCCTGTGCAAATAACTAATAAGTTTAACAATTTCTTTGTAGTAGGTCAGCGGTAATAAAATAATTAGTTACTTAGTTAATAACGGATCCGAGTGAGATAGAGCACGTGAGAGACTCGTGCGTGTTGTTATCGTTCTGTACTGTCGAGCAAATCTACAGTAATAAAGCCTCTCGAGTTTGTCTGTGATTAGCGGCCAAGTTGATTGCATAAAGGCACCACTACATTGGCACCTCCGACGAAACTTGATTTATACGAAACCCCGTGAATCTCCGTAATCGTTTGGCAACACAATGGAATTCACAGCGGCAGAGAAGATGCAAATTGAGAAGACAAGAATCCTTACGATCCTTAAGGATTGGGGACCGACGGAGGACAGAACCGTCGACGAGCTTGCCGGTGACTACAAAGAACGCTACAAAACTGAAATTCAGTGCTTTAAAGCGGAGTTTTCGTCCGTGGCGGCGTTCCTCAAGTATTCTTGTGGCGTGGCCGTCCGAGGCGATGGGCGACTTGTCAATACGCTAGCACCCACGCAGAGTCCCGCTACCGATGTTTCTCCGGCACCCGCCGGTTCGCCACATGTTTATTACGTTTCCCGGCCACAATTCTCACCATTTTACGGGTTTTCGGACGCCGAAAAGGGGAAGGGAGTTCCGTACCGCGTGTGGAGATTCGAAGTGGATTCTGCTCTCCGCGGAGGATTATATTCGAACGAAGTAGTATCCGAACAGATTAGGCGATCCCTATTTGGGGAAGCAAAGACGAAACTGGTGGGGTTGGGGCCCGAGGCCTCGTGCGAAAGCATCCTGCTGAAACTGGACCAGTTATACAGTGATGTCGGAGCGGCGACTGGGGACGAGTTACTAACGGAGGCCTACAAATTCAAACAAAGGGAAGACGAGGAGATTGCAGCTTTTGCCTCGAGACTGGATAACCAAATTCGCATGGCCAAGCATCGAGGCACGGAGCTGTTGCCAGATGAGGACGCCGTAGAGAGACAGCTGAGGATGCTTTTCTGGGAAGGCATCAAGGATGCTATTAAAGACAAAGCCCGACACCGGAAGGATTCCTGCACGTCCTTTTCAGCCCTCATAACAGCGGCGCGATATGGCGAAAAAGAGGCTTGCTCGTCCCAGTCCTCCAAACGAGTCGCCCGTTCCAACCAAGTACTGGTACCAGAGACCCCAAACCCTGATACGAAGCCAACTTGGATAGCGGAGGTCTGTTCCGCTATGGCCCGGGAGGTAAGAGAAGCCTTAAAGGACCATGTTGGTGACGGAAGATCCAGAGACACCCAGCGGAGTGACGTAAGCCAACCGAAACCAGGAAACAGTCGCGTGGGACAAGAAACAGACAGGCCGGTCTGTTATCGATGTGGCCAAATAGGACACATAGCGGTTGGATGCAGAAACCAACCAACTGAAAATTTCAGAAAGCAGCCTTCGGGAAATGGACCTCGATCTCCGCCATGGGGCAACCGGAGGTCGTAAAGGAAAGCTCGCCCCAGGTAAAAGCAAAATCGGCCGTTCTAGAAGCACTGGTTGGAGAGGCCAATGAATGCACGGCCTATGTTGACGAAAACCTTTGCGTGGCGCTGCTAGACACCGGAAGCCAGGTCACTTCCGTATCCGAGTCCTTTTATCAACAACATCTGAGGGACCGGGAGATAAAGCCAATAAAGGACCTGGTCCGCGTCGTTGGCGCTGGGGGACAAAATGTCCCATTTGTGGGCTATGTTTCTGTCAACATTCGCTTCCCAGGGAATGAGATGGGGACTGACGAAGCATTTGAGACCCTTGCACTGGTTGTACCGGATAACGAATACAATGTCAGAGTACCACTTGTCATCGGAACCAATCTTGCCACCCAGTGCAAGACAAGTTGTGAGAGGCAACAAGGTTTAATGTTTCTCCAGCATGCAAAGGTGTGTTCAGCATGGAGGCGCACCTACAAGTCGTTGAAGTATCATGCGAGAATTTTGGGCAAGGGAAGTGGTGACAAACTGCAAGTCAGAAGTGCCTTCCGCCACCCCATCAAGATTGGATCTCATGAAACCGTCTGCATTTGGGGACTGGCTCGCTCTGTCCCAGGCCTTCCTGTAAAAGCCGTCCTTGAGTCGGACCAGCGCCATACCCAAGCACAGGGACTGACCGTGACACCAAGTTTGATTACATTGTCACCCAGGGGTACGAAATGCCGAGTGCCAGTGGAAATCACTAACAACTCATCGCAGCCCCTAACTCTTCCAGCAAAAACGGTTATCGCCACTGCACATCTTGTGCAGGAAGTGTCGCAGTGCTCAGGCGAGGAACAAGGACAACAAGGCCCCAGTGACGAAGAGACCAGCCCTGTAGGAGTTGATCTTAGCGATGCACCACTTACACCAGAACAGAAGGAGGATGTCCAGAAGATGTTAGCCCGCATGTCCCATGTCTTTGCAAGCGATGGCAAAGATCTTGGTTGTACCAACGAAGTCACGCACGAGATTAAACTAACCGATGAATGCCCATTCCGTTTACCGCATCGGCGGGTGCCCCCCTCACAGTTAGAGGACTTTAGAGCAGCTGTGGCAGACCTTCTGGAGGCGGGATTTATCCGCGAATCGAAGAGTCCCTATGCTTCCCCGGTCGTACTGGTACGAAAAAAGGATGGAAATCTGAGAGTCTGTGTAGACTTTCGCCGTTTAAATGCAAAAACGGTTCGGGACTCTTACCCAATTCCTCGTATCACAGAAACCCTGGAATCCCTCCAAGGAGCACGATGGTTCTGCTCATTAGATCTTCAAAGCGGGTACTTGCAAGTGGAGGTGGCAGAGGAAGACAAGCAGGAGACAGCCATGACAACTCCCTTTGGATTGTTTGAATACAATCGTATGCCTTTTGGCCTAACCAATGCACCTGCTACATTCCAGCGCCTAATGGAACGATGTCTGACTGGATTGAACCTTAAGATATGCTTGGCATACCTTGATGATGTAATTGTTTTTGCCAAAACCTTTGAAGACATGCTGAGTCGGCTAGAAGCCGTCCTACGACGCCTGAGCGAATATGGACTCAAGCTTAAACCCTCTAAGTGTAAGCTTTTCCAGACGCAGGTGACATACCTGGGGCATGTGGTGTCACGAGAAGGAGTAGGACCAGATCCAGACAAGCTAGCAGCACTAAGGGAGTGGCGGGAACATCCCCCATCGAATGTGAAGGAACTACAAACCTTTCTGGGGTTTGCAGGCTACTATAGATCATTTGTTGAGGGCTTTACTACGATCGCTGCACCACTCCATTGCCTTATTGGGCAGCCCAAGGCCCGGGCAAGCAACAGTAAGGCCCGACCATCGTTCGTCTGGACTGACGCTTGCACGAATGCCTTCGAAACACTCATAGACACACTGTCGTCCGCTCCCGTCCTCGCGTTTCCAGATTTCACTCTGCCATTTACATTACATACAGATGCATCGGGTTATGGTTTGGGTGCTGCCCTATACCAGATACAAGATGGAAGAGCTCGGGTCATTGCCTATGGGAGTAGGTCCCTGCAGCCCTCTGAGAAGAGATATTCCGCATACCGACGCGAATTCTTGGCTTTGAAGTGGGCAGTGACCGAGAAATTCCAGTCCTACCTATATGGACGAAAATTCCAAATTGTGACCGACAGCAACCCCCTAACCTACCTGATGACCACAGCAAAGCTCAGTGCATCCGACCATCGGTGGCTCTCTAGCTTAGCCTCTTTTGACTTCACCATTATCTATCGGCCTGGAAAATCCAATGGTGATGCCGATGGCCTCTCGCGAATACCACAGTTGGACTGCCAGGCGAGCTCGACAACCATGTCTGATGCAGAATACATCAAGCCATTCCTGGCCAGAGTACAGACATCTGATGAGGTATGCTCAACTGAAGAATTTCAAGCCATTTGTACGTATCACCTGGCAGATACAGAGTTCACGAGGGAGGAAGTTAGCAGCCCAGCAGTAGAAGCCATCAGCATGCGATCTGAAGTCGTGACGGATGCACTTGTGACCCCCCCTATGCCACAGCAGACAGACCTTCAGATGATGTCACCTACGGAGTGGACTAACCTGCAAAAGGCAGACCCCATTATTGGGAGGGTCCGTGAAATTATCCAACAGGAAACGGTAGTTTCCAGGTGCCAACCGTCAGCATCAGAGGACCAGAGAGTTCTTCGATTGCTTAAGGATGCAGACCGACTTTTCCTCCGTAATGGGATCCTATTTCGCCGGCGCATCATCGACGGGGCTGAAACGGCTCAACTTGTCTTGCCAGTTGTGCTGCACAAGGTTGCCCTCAGGGGTCTTCACGATGACACTGGCCATCTCGGCAGAGATAAGACCCTGGACCTGGTTAGTCAGCGTTTCTACTGGCCTGGAATGACCCGCGATGTAGAGTCCCATATCAAGAGCTGTGCACGTTGCATCAAGCGCAAGGCACCCGACCCTGCACGGGCACCAATGGTCCCAATCCTTGCCACCGAACCAATGGAACTTTTGGCAATGGACTTCCTGTCCATAGAGAAGGGCAAGGGAGGGTTCGAGAATGTCCTTGTGGTAACCGATAGTTTCACAAAGTATGCATGGGCATTCCCCACACGAAACCAAAAGGCTACGACTGTCGCTAAGCTACTGTGGGAGAAGATCCTAGTGAACTATGGATTCCCTCAACGCCTCCATTCTGACCAGGGAAAGGATTTTGACTCACGCCTTATCAAGGAGCTCTGCAGGGTGGCAAGCATAGAGAAGACGAGGACGACTCCATACCATCCCCAGGGCAATGGTCAGACTGAGAGGTTCAACCGAACACTCCTCGGAATGCTGGGCTCTCTGGATGCTGACAAGAAGGCAGCCTGGCCGGACTACGTTCCACCGCTCGTACATGCATACAATTGCACCAAGCATGCCTCGACAGGATACTCACCATACCCATTGATGTTTGGACGCGCCCCACGATTGCCCATAGACATCACTCTAGGTGTTCCATCACAGGGCAGGGACACCCAACCCTATTCTGTGTTTGTGGAGAATTTACGTGCCCGCCTTGCCTACACTCACGAGCTAGCATCAAGAGGGATAGAAAGGAAAGCAGAGGCCAATAAACTTCACTACGATGCACGGGCACAAGAGACCTCCCTACAACCAGGCGACAGTGTCTTGGTCAGGAACCTAACCCCAAGAGGTAAACATAAGCTCCAGGATCGCTGGGAAGAGACCCCTTACCAAGTTATCAGGCGAGCTGGCAACTTACCAGTATACTGGCTTCGCAAAGAAGGTGCCCGCCGTGAGAGAGTACTGCATCGAAATCTTCTACTCCCCTACACCAATCCTCCAGCAGACACTTGTGAAACAAGGACATTGGTTACCAGCCGAGCCAAGCGAGACAGATCTCAAGCCAATGCTGACTCCCTTCCCAGACCAAATGACCCCACGGAAGCACAGCAGGAGGAAGACAAAGACCTCATCGAAACCACCCCTGACAGAGGCACAAGCTGCACCAAATTGAATGTAACGGCACCACTGTTCCTTCCGGCACAGCCCGATGGAGACACTGATGTCACAAGCCTGGATATGCATCAACCCCCGGACGATGATGCATCAGAGTATGAAGATTTGCAGCCACCCAGTCCCCTTCCTGAGTCTTAACAGATCAACGTTGTTGCCAGTGCCATGGAAGATCCTGCTGTAGTTCCAAATGAACTGGTTGATCCAGAAGGGGACGTACCAGAGCAGACGCCTTATCCGGAGGACCAACCATCAACCACTATGCAGCCTGTGTCGTATACTGGCACTGAGTACCCTATGCAAGATGACACCCACGCCACCCCATCAGCAGTCACACGGTCGGGGAGACCAACAAAACCTCCTGAACGTCTTATTTGTGACCCCTTGTGGTGTCACAAGGCTACTCTTGTTGTCACGGACTTTCAAATGGACATTTAGCCTAGAACAGTAAAGTGACTATTTACACGTCGAGCCCCCTTCCCCCCCCTTTTTTTTTTTTTTTTTTTTTTTTAAATTTATTTTCAGTTTCACTATTTGCATAGTTCTTGTTGTTTCAACCTTCGGGACGAAGTTTCTCTTGAGGGGGAATGTGTAGTAGGTCAGCGGTAATAAAATAATTAGTTAATTAGTTAATAACGGATCCGAGTGAGATAGAGCACGTGAGAGACTCGTGCGTGTTGTTATCGTTCTGTACTGTCGAGCAAATCTACAGTAATAAAGCCTCTCGAGTTTGTCTGTGATTAGCGGCCAAGTTGATCGCATAAAGGCACCACTACATCTTCACAAGTATTGGTTCCTGTCTGGCCAATAATATTCCTCCCTCCCATGTTTCTTATAAACAATTCCTCATTGGTTCTTATGCAAGTAGTTTTTTTCTTTCTCCCACTTCAATTTCTGAGGTCTCTTCTGTCATCTCCTCATTAAAAAACAGTAAAAGTGAAGGTCACGATGGCCTTCAAATTTCACCTATAAAGGAATCTATTGACTTACTTGCATTTCCTTTGTCTTATGTCTATAATTTATCTTTGTCTACTGGTGTTTTCCCTGATAAGCTTAAAATTGCTAAAATTTTACCTGTTTATAAAACTGATGATACTTCTAATTTCTCAAACTACAGACCCATATCTATATTACCCTGCTTATTCAAAGTCCTTGAGAAACTCTTCTATTCTAGACTCTCTGAATTTCTCTCAAAATTTAACATTCTCAACAGTCATCAATATGGTTTTAGACAACAACATTCGACTTACATGGCTGTTCTTGAACTTGTTATTAATATTTTTCAAGGTTTGAAAATAATGAATACACCATTGGGATATTTGTTGATTTAAAAAAAGCTTTTGATACTGTTGACCATCAAATTCTCATTAACAAACTCCTATTTTATGGTATTCGAGGAACACCTCTTTCCTGGTTAACTAGCTATCTTTCCAACAGGCAACAGTATGTCCAAATTGCTAATAATGCATCTTCTTTTAACACTATAAAATGTGGTGTCCCTCAAGGCTCTGTTTTTGGTCCCCTTCTGTTTCTCATATACATCAATGACTTATTTCACTCTTCTAAACTTTTATCATTCATTCTCTTTGCTGACGACACCAACATTTTCTTTAGCCATAAGGACATTACTACTCTCATAAGCACTGTTAATTATGAACTTTCTCATGTGTTCTCTTGGTTTAGTGCTAATAAACTAACACTTCATCCTGACAAGACCAAATTTGTCTTATTTCACCCTTCTCGTAAAAAAATTAGTATTGATGACATTCATGTTAACATAAATAGTACCCCCATCTCTAGGGTAACAAGTACAAAATTCCTTGGCATTATTATCCATGAAAACCTCTCTTGGAAACCTCACATTGCTACCATTTGTACCAAAGCTTCCAAAGTGATTGGCATTATTTGTAAATCTAGACAATATCTAGCTTCGAACACTTTAATAACATTATACAATTCCTTATTCTTACCATATCTCAACTACTGCAATCTCATCTGGGCTTCTACCTGCACCTCTCATATTGAACCTCTTTTTCTTTTACAAAAGAAAGCTGTTCGTTTAATCACCTTTTCCCCTTCTCGAACTCACACCAAACCCCTGTTCGTAAAGATTAACATTTTGCCCATAATCACTCCATCTTTAAGTTCCAAATATCTTGTTTTGTTTTTTCTCATATTTTAAATAATTTACTACCTACACCTCTCTCTTCCCTCTTCCAATTCAACCTGGAATGCCATGATCATTTCACTCGTGCAAGGTTTAACTTACATAAACAATTTCTTAAATATCATTTTTCAGTACGTTTTCAAGCTCCTTCTATTTGGAACAGTCTTCCACTTTCTCTCAGAGATTCACTAACAGTCTCTAACTATAGACGCAAACTAAAGTATTTTTTTCTCCACGATGGACTGTGACTTCTCAATTATCTTACTATGTACTCTCCTAAAACGCAAGGAATGTCATGCATTAATAGCATTTAGGTTTATACTCAGTTTGACTTGTACTTTATTATAACGTGTTTAATAAGAAATGATATGTACTTAGGTTTATATTCAGTATGACTTAACCTTCAAAGGATTATAATTTTTTTCTTTCCATTTACTTCACTATAAAATAAAAAAAATGATATGTATTAAAGTTTATTAGGTATTTATAAGTACTTAGGTTTATACTCAGTTTGACTTGTGCTTTATTAAAGCATATTTAGTAAGAAATGATATGTATTTAGGTTTATATTCAGTGGACTTAATCTTCAAAGGACTGTAATTTCTTTCTAATTCCATTTACTTCACTATAAAATAAGCAATGATATGTATTTAATATGTAGTTTACAATATGCTTAGTTCAACCTACTTTTTATAGGAATGTTAGTTCTGTTGTTGTTGCTGTTAGGTTTATATTTAATTTAATTTAATTTAATTTAATTTGCTATTTGTTATTGTAACATTGTATTTGCTGAGTGCGTCACCTCTGCGATGAAACACTTAATTCATCTGTTGACCCCAAGCCATTTAAGCCACTGGCTTTGGCCTTACTTCTTTATGTAAATCTTTGTGTGTCATCCAATGAATAAATGTAATGTAAATGTAATGAAGAGAAGTTGGGAGAACATGAGAGTAGCGTAAGGAAACCACGAGGCCGCCGAGTGGTTTCCGGCGCTACTCGAGTGTTCTCCCAACTTCCCAATGTTTAAATGAGGCTATGTTACACGGGAACGCGTTATATATTTCTTTTATAAAATAATTAGTCAATTAAAATACATCACGTATCGCGTCAAAAAATAAAAAAAAAAAAAAAAAAAAAAGATCCTGTACTTAGTAAAAGTATTTTCCAGCCTGACTAAGTTGGAAAAGCGGTTTACTGACGGTAGCAACTTGGGAAAAGGCGCGCCTGCTATACTGTTGTGTCATATCTAGAGGAATACACTTTCTAAGGGAAACAAAAACACCTTTTGTTCTATTGTACAATTCAATCATCTTGTAAATTATTGGACTAATTTTGATCGTATGTTTCTGGATGAACCAAGTGGATTATTATGACTGTAAAAACAGAATTAAATAGAATCGCGCTTAAAAAAGTTTGTTAACCTGACTGCAAGTATGCCCAGACGGAAAAAAAGAGAAAGTAGTTTACCATGAGTCAGATTTCTTTTGTGTACAGCCTGTTTTTTTGATAAAAAAAGCTTTGGTTATTAACAATAGCTTCTCTACATTTGGGAACAAAGCAACCGTCCGCTTTTGTGTGATCATTTATCAAGAAAGAATTTGAGTCGGACGTCAGAATGAACTCCCGGCCAAAAATCAAATAGCTGCGTTCTTGGATTATTCGTATGTCCATGCCTCTTGGTGTAACAGGAAACTGAACCCGTTTAAACGCGGGGGCGCACTGTTTAAGGGGACCTCTCACGAGAGTACTCTTTTTCGTAAATACAAAACGGCGGGCTGGAAAAAACAAACATAAACTAGCTCCCGTCGCTATTTCTATGTTATCCCCCCAAGACCGATAAAAAACTAAAACGTTCAGAATGGAAGATAGTCTTTACCTTTTCGTTTGCCTTGTCTTCACTGCGAGCTCTTCTGTTGAAGTGTCGCCCGAACAATTCGGGTGAGACTTTCATAATGCGATCAATTAAACAGTATAGACCTATCCTCTGCCCGTGCTGTGAGCGAAAACAAAGGAACATATTTATTTTGGGAATAGTTAATAACCAAGCCTCTTGTTAACAAAAGCGTTGTTCTGTCTCTCATATTTGTGGGCGACAGTTTAACGTGTGCGGCATCCTGTTCGTGTTTGATGGAGTGTTAAAAAAAACATAATAAATAGATTTATTTGTTTTAATCAAGTTCAAGGTATGCTAACTACCGGAGTTGGGCGTGTACAATGTCAATCATTGCTTCGATAACCCACGAACGAACTTTGCCTTGGTAATTAAACATTAACGTTTACAGCGACTCCAGTTATAGATCTAGTACGAGAATCATACGGAGACAAATCCCTTGCGTAACTTAAGCCTGGTTTCCATATAATCGTCTCTGACGTAAGGATCGTCTCTGTGGCAGAATTTTGTGTCGACGCAAGGATAGAACATGGTTCTATCGGGACGATCGAGTCGCTTCTGACATAAGGATCGTTTGAAACAATCGCAAGAGTGTTTCCATATAATCGTCCCGATCGTTTGACAAAAAATTCTGCGACAGAGACGATCCTTACGTCAGAGACGATTATATGGAAACCAGGCTTAAGGATCGTTTGAAACAATCGCAAGAGTGTTTCCTTATAATCTTCCCGATCGCTTGACAAAATATTCTGCGACAGAGACGACCCTTACGTCAGAGACGATTATATGGAAACCAGGCTTAACACTCGCAGCTGCAAATTAAGTTGTAATAGATCACGTAACATAGCACCAACAGCTTTAAAGCGGATCTCTGATCATTATCACTATCTGGGCACAAATCCTTATATAAAAACTTAGCAAGACAGACAATATATAAATCAAAGCAGCAAGGCAGATGTAAGCTCGCGAATTTGTAAAAAGTACATTTTTTTGTGGGAGTAGGCATTTAAATAGAACTGGCTCAAGGCCACATTGGAAAATTTGCTCAATTTTTGGTATGTGGAAGTTCGCATCCGTTTCCGCGGGCTTCCACTTTCGCTGAACCGCGTATTCGAGTTAGTCTTAGTTTTGAAAATCCTCACACAAGGCGGCAGAGGGCGAAAATTATAATACTTAGTGTGGCAGTCGAAATGGGAAAATTTGAAATTCTTCACTGCCGAATCTTTGAACCGGAACGAGAGCATCTGGAGTCGCAAAGAAGAAAGTCTATCTGTGATTTCATTACTTATATCATATCTTCGACACCTACATATTCATCAAAGGCTATGATACTCCAACCTGAGCCGTATCCAAACTAAATACGTGCGTAAAGGTGGTGTTACACTTGTCAATTTGCAACGATACGACGTTGCGCTAAAAAATCGTTGAGGTGTAACAACCCATTGCGAACGATTTTTCGCAATGTTTGCAGTGCTGCAACGCGTTGCAAGTTTTTGAAAGCGATTCAAAAACTTGCAACGCTGTTGCGTGAATTTGAAGCGAATCGGCGTTGCAAATCGTCGTTGCAAATCGACCAGTGTAACACCACCTTAAAGAAAAACATCCCTTCTTCTTTTGGCTAAGTTTCAAACTGAATAAATTTAAGTGAAATCTGATGCACTTGTTGACATGTACTTGCGGTTTTGGTCGAATTCATTTTCGAGTTTCTTCTTGCAGTTGTGTACAGTATTTTTCATTGCTGGCAAAAACTTAAGCGAAGCAAAGCAAATATAATCAAACGATTGAAATGCAGTCGAACCTCACTATTTTGAACTCGGTTAATTCGAAGTCCACGTTATTTCGAAGTCAAGTCGAATCCCCTTGGATTTATTTTTCAGTCATTTACTATCGGCCATTTCAAACCCCGCTATTTCGAACTATTTTTCGTGTCCCGTGCGACTTCGAAATAGCGGGGTTCGACTAAACCTAACTAATTTGCATACTGTATCAACTTGTAAACATTCAATGGATAGATTCAATATCCTTTCGGCCTATTTTCTTCCAAGCCGTATTTACTGTCATTACAGAAATTTTGGCGGATACTAAACCAACGGCTTCAGATTTGTTTGCGATATATGATAACGCGGTCATGGCACCGCGCCAAAATGTCGCAATAACCACAGGGGTTCCCAACATGTGCCTGTAAATCCCCCCCGGGGGGGGAGGGGGGGACTCCCACATAAAAATGACGGGAATAGTCGTCGGGAATTTTCATTTTGACCCCTAAGAGGTACTAAAACGGGAAGGACTTGAGCTTACTTTGACTCCTAAAAGGTACCAATAATAGCATTCCAAGAATTTAAAGTTTCAATGCCTTTTTGAAATTGCTATAAAGAGGATATCATCAAGCACTTAGTCCCTTGCTGTTTTCAAACAAAACTAGTTCATTCGGCTGACACCCGGCGGATAAACAGTACCACGTCGCATAAAAATGTCAGAGTTTGATGTTGAGCACCCTAAGCGGTACCAAAACCGTATTTTTGACCCCTAAGCGGTACGACGGGCATCCCCGTACTTTCATATATGGGAGTCCCCCCCCCCCCCGGGTGTGAATTGCTTACACCAACACGTCCTCCTCGTAAAATTACCCTATAGAGACAATTTACATAGCAATTCAAACTTCACAAACCATATCCCGCAATTCCATACATGCCAAGTCAAGCGGAGGTGTCTGTTTGAATCCACGTGTGTTTTAACAGAGGGTCTTAGTTTTCGTAAAATACACTTCGTTTTTGGATAACTAAGACCCTTTCACAATTTAACAAGCATATCTGCTGCTGTGCTGCGACTGGGGTGAACAATGAAACGAATAGAGACCTTCGTCATGCCCATAAATTTGGAAAACCGCAACTGCTTTATTTGGAAATCCATTGTTGACAACAGAGGGAGGAACAAGGAAGGACAAAGTGATTTTAAAACCTCGCAATATTCGCGGGCTAAAAGGCACCGAAACATATAAGGAAAGATTCTTACAGAGCGCCTGTCTGGTTTAGTGTCCATGCTTGCGTTAAGTGTTTGTGCTTGCATGATGTCACGAGTGACGTTGGCGGTTAAACCACATCCGTTGTGATAAACTTGGAATACAATGAGAAACAAAATAGCCTCGGTTAGCTGTAAAAATCGATCACGTACAGTATCATAACACCACCGGTGTCAACAGGAGTTTCCCTAAAATAGTCCCTTTGAAGCTGAACTTTAGAAACGTGCCTGTATGGCGCGTTTTCGGGGTCAAAATTAAGTATATAATCTTTCTACTTTCCGGAGACGCGAACCGAGTTGCTTTCTTTTAAACTCACTCTTGGGCGAGCCTATTTTAAAGCAATCAATCAAACGCGGATGAGTCACGGCTCATGAAGACGAGGCTTAGACTTGGGTTGGGCGAGTTTTTGCTTGTGGAGTAGCACACAAGCTTTAAAAAGTAGACTGTTTTTTCTTTTTTTTTTTTTTCTATTTTTTCGGGTCGAGAATCAGCACACGGTGACTGGTTCGCTCTATCGCGTGATTTGCGATGACGTTATGTAATTTTCCTCGCGAGCGACTTGAGATGTCGGCGATTGAAGCAAGAGATTGAAATTGAATTGTGTTAAAGTTAGTCTGTATCAGGCTTTGTGGATGCACGAAAGTCATATTCTATAAAGAACCATTTTGGCTTCCATTGTTTTTAAGCGTCGGAAGATTTGAATGCTTGTGCTTTATATGAATGCTTATGCGCTAGTGAGGACCAGGCTTTATGCAAAACCAACGGGACCCCCGTAAAGTACGAAAGGGTTGAGTTTTTGCAATTTCTTACTAGAATTACGATAATCGCAGATATCCCCTCGCTCTGCCATTAATGGGACTTTTACTTTGGTACTTCCAACAAGAGTAGCCTTTGTTTTACCGAAATGTTGACTCAATCTTTTCTTCGAAGTCAAGTGTTACACGCAAAGGAAGGAGAAAAAGAATGGTGTGTGTTATACTTTTGCGTTGAAAAAAGAGTCGATTGCGTGACGAAGTACGAATTCCCCACAGTCGGCACGTCAAAATAATTCATACAGTCTGCCAAGCACGTTCTCAAAATTTAATACTCAAATTTTGAAGTTGGTCGGCCGTCGTAGTACGGGAAAAAAGGAACACTGATTTTACAATTTTGAATTCATAGGCAGTACAATTAAATAGGCTTCCTGTGCGATTTGGTATTACTCTGGACTGCATGCACCAGACTCACGCATGCATATTTAATGAGCTCAAATTGTTTTGTATGTGAACCCGCTCAAAACAGCACGATTTCTCCCAGAATCAAAGCAAAACTTGAACGGTTTACTTCAAATTTTACACGGGCTTCAGACCTAGTCATACTTCTAAGGGCTTGTGAACGATTCTCGCTGCAATCACCGCATGTCAGATTACAGCATTTGTTACAGTTTAGTCTTGACAGAAAAAATAAGACGTCTGACTAAATCATTCAAGACTCCAAGTTCCGATTGCTCTGAGCGAATACGGTAGCCGAAACTGGCGACAGAAGCATAATAAAACAATACTTCGAGGGAAAATGATCAGCATACAGATTCTAATACATACTTGAAATGATCGAGTTACAAGATACGGGTAGAATATATTTGTCACGGTGATTGTTCGATTTCCACTGACTAACCTTTGTTGCTTGTCCTTTCTGAATAAGTATCTGAGTTTAACACAAAACGGCGTCTGAAGCTCCCGATTTGCTTTCAAACGCCGTTCCCTTTGCGGAGCCGTTTCTTCGGCACGCTTCCGTTCATGATGCTGTCGGTTATAACATGTTTGTCGTCTTATCTCTAGACGTATTTGGCGCTGTTCGATCGTTTCACGATTTCGCCTTGCCCGTGCCTGTTCCCTTCTCTTTTGAAGACGAGCTTCGCGAAACCGTTCTGTTTCAAGTTTTCCTGTTTTCAAATTCATTTTCGTGAACGCAGTTAAGTACAATGATTGCTTCGTTCAAATCTTTTTTCTTCCTCAATGTCAGTAAAAAACACTGGCGGAGACGCTAATCAATAATTATTACGTCATTGCCTTAGGCACCTGGCCTAAAAAGTCGTACATGACACACACACACACAAACATTAAATTTCGAGATGGTGACAAACCTGTAATTTTTTAAATAAGGCGATTTTGCTGCATTAGCGTCGTGATTATTACCCTCGCTTCGCTCGGGGATGAATTTGCTTTTCCTGACATTGGTTGTGTTTCACTCTGCTGTGTTTTGCGTTGTTATTGCGACATCTTGGCGCGGCCATAAAGGTCAAACAGTCAGTGGCACCGATGACGTTATTAATATATCGCAAAAAATTTGAAGCCGTTGGTTTAGTATCCGCCCAAATTTCTGCAGTGACAGTAAATAAAGCTTGGAAGATACTAGGCCGAAAAGATGTTGAATCTCTCGGCTATAAAAAAAACCAAAAATAATATATATACTTGTGGGGCCCCCAGAGAAACAGCTAAACATTATTTCTTCTATTGCAACCGATACGCTGCTCCCCGAAACAAATTGCTCACCTCCGCTGCTCAACTACTTAGTTTTTAATGGTTGGAAGCCTCTATTTCAATTAGACTTATTTGGTTATTGGAAGGCATTCCATATGCAAATTTCCAACTCAATTTGACGCTTTTTGGCTTTGTCCATTACTACATAATTGAATCCAACCGTTTTGCTTAATAACCGTTTTTTTTTTTTCCTGTCTTTCTTTTCTTTATTGTCTGATATTCGCACGTAATAGTCTTGTTTTTGTTGTTTGTTGTTTTCTCTCTCAATATGTGTTAGTGCCGTACATCTGTCCTATAAAAAGTTCACTTCATATAACATAAGTTCCCTAGATAAGCTTCGTGCTTTTGGAACAAATGTTAAGAATAAATATTGTTTAAATAAAAAATAAAAAATTTAAAAAAAAAATTAAAAAAAAGGCAAATTTCTGGGTCGATACAAAATATCTATCGGGAGCTATGGACGTTTGAATACCGTGACAACAAAGCCGTGTGACACGCTCGTGGCCGACTAAAATCGGTGCTTGTGTCTGAACTATAAAGATTTCCATCACGAGTCGCAGATCAGCTTCATTTTGTGTTGCAGTTCCACTAACATGGCGGCCGCATACAAACTCTTATCAAAAACTCCACAAAACAGATTGCCGCTGCTTCGCCAAAATGAAGCCTAGACAATCCAAAATTGGCATCTGGACTAATTCAGGCATGCTCTTTTTAGTTCTGGAGTCAAAAATGTACAATCTGTTACTTTGCAAGAAAAGTAAAGGGAGCTCTTGGGTCCGCCATGTGCAAAAACTGACTCGGCTATAATATATTTTGCATATAAACGAACGACAAAAGTTCCTCTCCCGGAACCCCGCGTGTCTCTATTCATTGTACTAATGACGCCACAAGCGCACTGGCCACTGGCCTGTCTTGTTGGCATTCGTTTGCATCACCCATCAGTGCATTACAGAAAGCTGTGCAGTGCAGTTACGAGTGTGACTATTAACTTTTGCTTGTAGCATGGCAGCTACATTAGCATTTTGTTTTACCATTTTTGCTTGACCATGTCAAAAAAATCAAGAACCACTAACTTTAGTGAAGGAGAGAAACTTCTTCTCACCGAGTTGTGTAGTTTCGAGATGTCGAAAACGAAGGATATGATGGCAGACATTTCATGAAAAAGGAAAAGCTTGGGAGGAAATTCTATCCACATTCAGCGATGAAATTCCAGGTGGGATCAAGCAGGATTTAAAGATACTTCAAGCTTGTTGGAAGCAATGGATGAGTTCGCATTTACCAGGCCTCTCTCGGTTTTTATGTCTCGCGCAATGGTTTATGGGATCGCCAGGGGGCAAACAAATGGCGGATAAGAGGCGTTTGAGTGGGGATCAAAAAAGTTTGGTCGATAATAGTGTACACTATCGTTCAAGAAACCTAAAACATAGTTTTTTTGCTTTACGGTGTAAGTGGGCGTGTCAGATAATATAATTTACAGAAGTGAGTCACCGGGGTGCTTTATAGCTAGGGTACCAGTATATGCAGGCACAGATGTAGTTGAATTTCTCTCACTGGATAAAAAAATCATCCAATTCAAACACTGTTTCTCCAAGGTGCCTGCATCCTTAATCTGCACCACCTTTGCATCGGCAAAAAGCTGAGTGCAGTATCCAACTGGTAGAAGTAGATTAAAATGGCTCGAGGAAGCATGATGGTCATCCAAAATCGAAGTGTTCGGACAGAAACACCGATGTCCGCTTTGATTGCCAGAGGTGCATGTGAAAACTGCTAAATAATGGCTTGAATATTAACCACTGTTGTCTAACTTTGGAAAAGGTAAAAGTTGCATGCTGCAGCAAGGTAGCACTACTACAAATGTCAACAGTTTCTGCCCAAGTACCTGTAATCTTGCTTTTCTTCAAATGATCGATCACCGAATTCGTGATTAACAGCAACGGCTAAAACTCGTGAAGATGCCCCTCGATTAACTTTGCAAAACCTCCTGATTTCCCCGTGATTGTTGTCATGGCAACAGCCCTTTAAATACAATTGCCATCTCCACGAACATTGACCTCCCTTTTTCCAGGGAGTAACGACCCAGTAAACATCATTCTCATTTTATACACAGCAAATCAAGAGAGAATTGATTTCACGCTTTGAACCTCAACCCAAGGCTCGCGAAATACAGACTGCGTCAGTCAATTAGCAAATAAAAGACACGACTGCAATTCTTTTGGGCTCCATTATTTGACGTATATCAACTGATTTATTGCCAACATCTAACAGATACGTCAGATCCGAATTAGCACTCACTCATTCCTGCAGTATGGTCCGTGTTCCACGATCGTAGCATTCTTGTCTTGTGACTCACTTCTGTAAAATTGTAATATCTGACACGCCCACTTACACCGTAAAGCGAAAAAACTATGTTTTACGTTTCTTGGACGATAGTGTACACTATTATCAACCAACCTTTTCGATCCCCACTCAAACGCCTCTTATCCGCCATTTGTTTGCCCCCTGGCGATCCCAGAAACCATTGCGCCAGACATAAAAACCGAAAGGGGCTTGGTAAATGCTAACTCATCCATTGTCTATAGCGTGGTATGCCGTCCATTTTCTCCAGTCGGACATTTAAGCCCTGGCTAAACTTACTCGTGAGCAAGTTTAACTTCCTCCTCGTTTATTAATCTGTGATTAGACACCGTCTAGGCACGGTTTAAGATAAAATCATGTTTAAAACATCGGTCTCCTCGGTTTAAAACTTGTTTAAACCAGGACTTTCTTAACCCCGGTCTAGACCCTTCTTAAAAAATCGGCCCTATCAGATTGGTAAGCAAGAGATCGATGGAAACAATTTGGGTAACATCCTGGGTTACCTCAATCGGACCCTGATTTTGGTGGCCATTTTGTTTTCTTTTCATCTTCTCGCCAGATATATCATACAGTTTTGAGAACTTGACTTTTGATTGCTCAGATGAAACATGATTATACCGCTATACTCTTCTTACAACCCTCATACATTTTATTCTTAAAAAAATGAGAGAGTATATTTCGAGCTTCAGGGAGTAAAAGGGTTAGGGAATTAAAACAGCTTCAGATGGCATTTGAACCCTTTTATTGCTGACGTTTTTGCTGATTACGTCACTTGGTGCTAGAATCAAACTTTTTTCACACAGCTGTTCTGCTCGAACATGGTACACTTTAAAGTTCAAACATCACAAGACTCAGAGCAAATACTGACCTAAATCGAGAAAAAATGAAGGGCCAAGTGAACGACTAAACCCTTACACAATTATTGTATCCTTTGTGCACACACTACAGAAACCCAAAAGAGATACATTCCAGCATGGTTATGTGGAAAATCTACCATCCAGTGACAAGGTTGCATTACGAAAATCCAGCAACGACTCACTTCAGGCTTCATCCTTATTTTGCCGTCCCTCCTGTGAAAACAAAATAAAATATCCAAGTCAGTCCTACACCTCACGTACCATGAATTTGGTCTCTTGATTCCCAACATGTTTTTTCAATCTAGCTAAGGTTTGGTGCAACATTTAACGTGCAAAATACAATTCATGAATTTATTTTATCCTAAACTAGAAATTATAAAATATGTCTCTCATTTTCTATAACACTTTGATCCAGTTTTTAGATATTACAACAACAGCCTGAGTTGAATTTAACCCACTCACGAAACTGCAACAAGGGCTTTTGTAATGTTATTACATTTTGACCCTTGCACTCCAGAGCTCAAACTGCAGATTCTTCAATTATTTTTAAAAGAAGGTGTATGACCGATGTAGTAGTAAGAATTGATAGTATTTTTTAATTATGTTTCATCTATTGTAAGCAAGGTGTCAAATAGCAAGTTCTCCATACTGTGTGATATATCTTTGTGAGCAGCTGAAAAAAAATTAAACTTAAGAGTCAAGGGGTGAATTGGATCTCGAAGTGTTCCAGTTTGTTTGTTCAACGTCATTTCAATATTTTTGCCATCAAGCGACACTACTTACTGATAAAGATGTTTCCATGGGGATTAGCCACGCCTGTCAGCTGGTTCTTCTGGTTCTTTCCACAGGGATCGTGTGTCGGCCAATACCAGTTGTTCCTGTCATCAAAGTAGTAATACGTCCAGCTGTCAGTGAGACCAGGAGCACCGCCATAGAACTTCAGATGAGTTGGGGCGTTGTCTACGCACGCGTGGGCGACATTTTTGATCACGTGACACTTTACCGCTCCTGCTTTCCACTCAACAAGACTTCCTGTTCCGTCATTACAAATGATCCAGTGGTTGATGTTGGACTTGACCATAAACTCGTGTCCAATCTTCTTCCACATCTTGAAAGGCATGGCATTGTAGTCTGTCTCACTCGTCGGAGCCTGGGTCGAGACAGGGACATTTCCTTGAGACGGCCAGTTTGGACGTGGAGTGATGGCATTATTTGATGCTCCAAAGTTGTTGTAGTTTGTGAAGGTGTAGCTCAGGACCAGTGTCCAGCCGCCTCCCTCGGTCTTCATGTCGCAGTAGCCTTTGAACTCGTTATCTCCGTATTGCAGGTTGTAAATTCCGGAATCTGCACCAGGGTTTTCTTTGAGAATATCATGACAGAACTTTGTCACAACCTCCTTTACTGGTCCTGTTTAAAAGCAAAAGGAGCTTGTCAGTCGTTCAAGCATAACCTCCGCCCTCGATCACAGAATCATCTTTTTACACTTTCTTCTTTCGGTGACACTGCACATTGCACGTCTGTTTATCGTTGTATGTTAGTGCGCATGCATCCGCGCCAAAATGAACCACAATTAAACGGCTTTCGTTGCCTTTGCAAATTTTGGTACAAGGCGTGTGGTTTAGTAAGTTCATGCGGTCTCGTTAAGAAGCAACTTTCGAAATTAAAATGACGATGTCGATGTCGTGCAGATGCATCTGACAACTAAATCTGTTACTTCACTGCTCTAGATAAGAAGCACAAAATCAACACCCTTTACTCACTGATAAAGATGTTTCCATGGGGATTAACCACGCCTGTCAACTGGTTCTTCTGGTTCTTTCCACATGGATCGTGTGTCGGCCAGTTGCCATTAGTCCTGTCATCAAAGTAGTAATACGTCCAGCTGTTAATGAGGCCAGGAGCACCACTGTAGAACTTCAACTGAGTTGGGGCATTATCTGCACAATTGTGGGCGACGTTTTTTATCACACGACACTCGATCGCGCCTGCTTTCCATTCCACCAGACTTCCGGTTCCGTCTTCACAAACGATCCAGTGGTTGATGTTGGACTTGACCATAAACTCGTGTCCAATCTTCTTCCACATCTTAAACGCCATGGCATTGTATTCTGTCTCACTTGTCGGGGCCTGGGTTGAGACAGGAACATTTCCTTTGGACGGCCAGTTTGGACGTGGAGTGATGGCGTTATTCCACGCACCAAAGTTGTTGTAGTTTGTGAAGGTGTAGCTCAGGACAAGTGTCCAGCCGCCTCCCTCGGTCTTCATGTCGCAGTAGCCTTTGAACTCGTTATCTCCGTACTGTAGGGTGTAAACTCCGGAACCAGCACCAGGGTTTTCTTTGAGAATGTCATCACAGAACTTGGTGACGACCTCCTTTACTGGTCCTGTTCAAATGCAAAAGGAGATGTTTGAAACATAATCCCCGACCTCGAAACAGACGAACACAGAAGCTATCGAGGGCCATTTGCATTGATCCTTTCTTGAATGTGTCATAATGCGCATCGCACAACATTGCACAATCCTGCGTTTGGATCAAATCAACTACGAGTTTTACTGAGGGTGATTGATATATTTCTGAGTAATATATCACAGAAAAAAAGTTTAAATTTTAGTAAAATTGATTTTGTCCTTAGGGTACTTTAATGTAGTAATTTTGTGTGTAAAACCAAATAACAATCTTTAAGTCTTTCGCTTATTTTTAAAACACAAACATTTAAACGTCGTATAGATGCATGGCTAGTACCTAAATATTTCACTTAACGGCTGTAAACGCGAAACACAAATTTAGGTGAACCCTTCACTCACTGATAAAGATGTTTCCATGGGGATTAACCACGCCTGTCAGCTGGTTCTTCTGGTTCTTTCCACAGGGATCGTGTGTTGGCCAGTTGCCATTAGTCCTGTCGTCAAAGTAGTAATACACCCAGCTGTTAGCGAGACCAGGAGCACCACTGTAGAACTTCAACTGAGTTGGGGCGTTATCTGCACAATTGTGGGCGACGTTTTTTATCACACGACACTCAATCGCGCCTGCTTTCCATTCCACCAGACTTCCAGCTCCGTCATCACAAACGATCCAGTGGTTGATGTTGGACTTGACCATAAACTCGTGTCCAAGCTTCTTCCACATATTGAAGTCCATGGCGTTGTAGTTGGTTTCACTTGTCGGGGCTTGGGTCGAGACAGGGACATTTCCTTGAGACGGCCAGTTTGGACGTGGCGTGATGGCGTTATTTGATGCACCAAAGTTGTTGTAGTTTGTGAAGGTGTAGCTGTAGACTAGTGTCCAGCCTCCACTGTCCGTTTTCTGGTCGCAGTAGACTTGAATTACTTTCTCATTAATCTTGATCCAATAGGTGCCGGAGTCTGCACTTAGTTTGTGATCCAGAATATCTTGACAAGATTTGGCTGGGTTATCTTGACTCTCGCCTGTCAAAAGAATCAATTTTGCTCACGTCAATATAACTTTCACAAGCGTACAAGTTTCTTGCACACGTTCCTGTGTGTGAGCCCCACTGGTTGTGTCAGTGAAAAACAAGAACCACATTTGGAAAGTACAAGATTAGTTGCTTTTGAAAACCTTTTATTCAGGTCAAATAGTGCAATGTAAAGTACGGATTTTTTATGTTTGTGAATGAATTTGCGGAAAATACATTTTCTGTTATCTGGAGACAGTGAAAGCTATTTTTTCAACCCCCAAAACAGCGGATTTTATAAATAATAAGTGTTCTGTTATTCTAAATGTTAACATTAACAGTTGCCTGTCTTACCATATTCTGCCGCTGGACATGCCTTCAGCTCACAGGCTTGGGTTTTATAACTCGCTCCAAGTCTACTACAGTCCAGCCCGCCGCCCTGGGGCCATGGGTCTGAGCAAGTTCGTCGTCGAGTGCGGGTTCCTTCGCCACACGTCTTGGAACACTCTGACCAGTCACCCCAGGCGCTAAATCCACCATCAACTGGAAAAGAGAGAAAACAATGGAACTAAAGATGCTTGACAGGGTTGCGTGACAGCATTGCATGACAGACAAACTACGTGGCTGCAGTTGCGATAAAAATTAAACAGCCAGATTAAGGCAGAAAGATATCCATCGAGAAAGACACCAGAGGCAGGTTGACGCGGAGATTGAAGGAGGGAAATAGAGGACAATTAAAGCAACAGCCATATAAATATATAGAGAAGATGCTCACCTTTAGGAACTTTTTTCGGAATTCCTATGATGAAATTAAGAATAAGTAGCGATGAACATCGATATAATTGTAATTTCAAACGTTACTGAGACGTAGTTGAGGTTCAGGAAAAGTGTGTCAATATAAATATCCTAACTTACTCGTAAAATAACTAAACAAAATGTGGAAATGGCCCACTGGAAAACCGTACTTGTTCCCAGCTTGATCCAAATGAGACAGAGAAAAGCATGGTAGCAATTGATTATTAACCAAGAGCCTCAGCGAGAAAGAAAAAACTTGCACGAAATGCTTCTCATGAGGACAATGAAATAGTGTGAATTAACAAGTTAACTTACTGACGAAGATGCTCCCGAAAGGTAAAACCACGTTCGTAACTTGGTTTGGCTTGTTCGTTCCACAGGGGTCGTGAGTGGGCCAGTCAAATGCTGTACTGGTTTCCAAGTAGTAATATGCTCCTTTCTGCGGGTCCATTCTATAGAGTTCAGGCCCATAAGCAGAAAACTTAATAGCATCAGGAACACTATTTGGACAAACTGAAGGAATGGCCTTGACCACGCGACAATTAAGACTTCCGGCTCGCCAATCGACCAAACTTCCCGACCCCTCCGAGCACAGAATCCAGTGATTGATGTTGGACTTGATGAGGAACTCGTGCCCAAATTGTTTCCACAAGTTAAAATTGAGAGAAGCGAAGTGATTTTCACCGAGAGGAGGTGTTGTTGACACAGGGACATTTCCGCCGCTTGCTGGCCAATTTGGACGAGGAGTGATAGCGTTTGATGATAAAACGAAGTTCTTGTAGTTTGTAAAGGTGTAACTGTAGACTAGGGTCCAGCCTCCGCCCTCGGTGGTCATGTCGCAATAGGACTGGTACGGGTTGAAGGCAGGTTTCAGCCAATAGATGGCAGAGCCAGCGGTAGGGTTCTTTTCGAGAATGTTTTTACAGGTTTTGGCGGCGGTTGGTTTTGTCAGACCTGCAGCAATGCAAACACTGAATTGAGTTTTTGACAAGTTTATATTTGGCAATGTTTTTCTGTCCCACGACGAAGCCCTACTTAAAAAAAAACACACATAAAATAGTTTTGAGTGAAAATAAACTAGGCTTCGAGTCGAAAGGCAACTATTTTGTAGCTTTTTATAGTGTGCTGATATTCCCCCCCCCCCCCCCCCCGCCGTTCGTTTTTTAATTAATAAATTTGTATTTTTCCCTCTGACGAGGGACTTTCAAGTCTGATTATTTGATGGAAGAACTTCTATCGATTTATTTCTTCAGCAGAAGGAAATCAGATTCATTCCACAGCACAAATCCCATAATAGTTCTGATGAAGTCACACAGAGATTGCTCTCGGGACATTTTGAAAAAGTTCAATGAAAGAAAAAAAGAAGAAAGGGAAAAGGAAAAGCCCGAAAACAAACAAACAAACAAAAAACAACCCGAAAACAAACACACACACACACAAAGAGAGAAAAACAAAAACTGTCTCAGCACAGCAGCACTTCCTTACTCACCGTACAGAGTGTCATTATCACAACCCTCGAGTTCGTCGGGATTAATAACTGGAAAAAAAAATACGAATAGCGATGACTAATTGGTTATTTCAGCAACCACGATAACTCTGACCATGCCACTTTTTCCAAGCCCCGTGCATCCAAGCTTGACAAGCCACAAATAAAACGTGAGTGTCGTCTGTGTGTTTGGCATCAAAACTTCTTTTGACACAATTTTTGGCACAGTACCAGTCAACTCGACAGTATTTCCTTCCAATTAAACGCGTAGTCTTTCGACCTTAAGACATATCTCCTGGGAAGGGCCGTTTTTTCTTATTTCTATTCAGAAAACCAGTCTTGCGAAATTCGAATCTACAGTAATTGTATAGCTAATTGTTGCATGCATGCAGAACAGAACTGAAGATGTGCTGCATTTAATATTGATTTAGCATTGGCAGATATAGTAAACATTTCCACAGTGCTTCACTTACAAAGGGCTCCACGATGAAGCATAGCCAACATCGCAGCCAGCAGAAGAACCTTCATGCTCGACCAGAGCTCTGTGCAGAGAGATGCAAAGTGAAAATGATAAAACAGATAAAGAAATACTTGCCAAACATGAGATAATGCTGATATTGAAACACTTGGGGATTTGTAAAGCACTTTCAATTATTGCACTCAATTAGCGGTATTGTATTCCGGTGCGTTTTCTTCTCAGTAAAATCACATGCGTTTCTCTTACTTTTTGGTATTCATGGAGGGAAACAAATATCAGAGATGTGGCGAGAATCTGGTAGTCGACTTAGCTAATGTAAAGTATGATATGCCATATTCTCCTTACTGAACAACAAATATGTGGGTGTAGGACTTTGAAAAGAGAAGCTTTGCCAGTGGGCCCTTTAGTTAACAGTGGTGATCCATAAAATCTTTCCTTTTGGATTATTCTGAATTGATTACGGATTTATGGGCAGATGTTCACAGTCAGTCAGAGTGCACGAAGGTTCTCAAAACAGTCCGCAATAAAAACTGTCCCCAAAAGAAGCAACGCTGCTGTTTGACTGCTGGTGTAGATATAATACTTATTCCGCAATAGACCCAAACTAGAAGACTTGCACGAGCTTCCTTTCCCGTGTTAGCCAGCCCATAGAATAACCGGGAAAAGAGTCTTCTAAGACAATGTGTGTGGAAATCACGAGTTTTCAGTTTCACCGAAGATTCAAGGGGCAATTCAACTGATCAAATAAATTCGTTGAAAGTTGTGAAATTTTCGCGGGCAGAAGTATCTCGAATTTTTCAACTTAAAATTTACTGGAAAATCCTGGAGTGCGCGGTAGGTTTAGCTTCCAATCACCAAATATGACCTTAAAAAGTATCAAGAAGCCCATTCATCGACTCACCTCTTCTCGCGTTCAAGTTCGATTCCAACCAAGAGACGTGTCTTCACCCAACAAACGTTTGCTCAAACTGTTAAGAAACGCTGGAAGATTCCTATACTTATTTCATTTGCCAGAAATTAATGCTCTTGATCACAGCTCAAACAATATAATGATGCGAATGGTAGGAATTGTTATTGTGCTTGTAAATTAGTAGCTAAATAATTGGCCTCCAGAGGTTTCTGCAATTTCAGCATTCTAGCTTAATTTGAGAAATTCGGCAAGTGCTTCGAAAGAAAGCGATGTTTCGGTGCAGTTTTTCGTAAAGTGTTCTCCAGCTTGACTAAGTTACAAAAGCGGTTTATTCATTTGACGGTAGCAACTTGGAAAAGGGAGCGCCAGCTTTACTGTTGTCATATCTAGAAGAATACTTTTTCTAACGGGAACAAAAAAAAAACGTTTTGTTCTATTGTACAATCAAGCATCTGGTAAATATTGGTTTAATTTTGATCGTATGTTTCTGGATGAACCAAGTGTGGATTGTTATACTTGTAAAAATAGAATTAAGTAGAATCGCACTTGAAAAAAAAAAAAAAAAAAAAAAAAATTATGTTAACCTGACAAGTATGTCCCGACAGAAAAGTAGTTCACCATGAGTCAGGATTTTTTTGTGTACAGCCTGTTCTTTTGATAAGCAACGCTTTGGTTAGAAACAATAGCTTCGCGTTGGGAACAAAGCAACCGCCCGCTTTTATGTGATCATTTGTGAAGAAAGAATTTGAGTCGGCCATTAGAATGAACTCCCGGCCAAAAATCAAATAGCTGCGTTCTTGGATTATTTGTATGTCCATGCCTCTTGGTGTCTATTCCTATTTCGGTCTATTCCGGAATAGGAATAGCGATACCGAGTGATGACATAATTTGCTTTGGAGCTGAATTATGTTGAGATGTATCGGTAGCTGTTCGACATGAAGGTGAAGATTTTGAAAACAATCCCGAAAAAAATTCCCAAGAACAAGCAAAACTTTGGATCCATTTTTCCATTACTATTCCCGAATAATTAATATAAAATTACTTGGGGAGAAATGGTCCCACGGGTACTGCACTGAGTAATTATTGCCTACCTCTTTCACAAGTGGTTTGTGATTGTCTTAGGCCTGAATATCGGCAGAATAGAAGTGCACTGAATTTCTACTTCATTGTAAAGAACATCGCGAATGCGCGGAATTCCCACGTATGTCATAACACATGTCACTCTCTCGCTTTAATTTTCTCTCTGTATCTAAACTCTCTGAATTAACGACAACTTTCAAATATTGCCTTTCCATCTCAGATTAATCAAAACTATTAGGACCTCAGTAAAACAACACTGAAAGGCCGGATCGAAAGGATCAATTAAAAGGATTAATTAAAATTGTTCGAGTTGGAGCGAAACAAACCCACTCCAGCACGGAACCTCATCCAAGCAAGGAAGGTGTCGGCAATTTTGATAAGCAATGAGTTAACGTTTATCAGTCACAAACGACACTGCGCGGAGCAATAATTTTTAAGTTTTCTAGTACTAGTACAGGAAGCCTTAACATATGGTCCGAAGAGTAGTTCTTTAGCGATATTCCCTCCCATCTTAAACCATTGAATAAACTTTTGTTTGCTTTACACAGAAACCATTTGGTCCCTCTACACGTCTAACACTTGAATTACATTGTTTTTGACAAACCGCAGCAGAGGAGGGCCGAAGCAAGCGGCAGACAACATTTGGTGACCCAGTCTTGTCGACACAAGCTTATCATGCAGTTCCGTGTGATATATATGGCAAAATTAGATCAGGATCTGGACAGTGAGGCTAACAGGGCTTTCGGTACAAGCCGGTTTAAATTTTTGCTTTGCGAAACTTGGCCGTTGCAAATTGCCAGCTCTAATTCATGTTTATGGGCATGCAGGCCAGAGATGCAAGGATAATAACTGCATGGTAACATCAAAGCAGCTGGCACATTTGCAGCAAAACTTTGTCTTAAATATGTCAAGTGCTTTACTCTCCAATCGTCCAGTTAAGGTGGACACTGAACATGGAATTAGTACATTTGCTTTCGTGGGTGACTATGGCAAGTTTTTGATGATAAAAATGATAAACTGGTAACCTAAATGTTGCCCC
This sequence comes from Plumapathes pennacea, assembly GCA_964036295.1. Taxonomy (NCBI): domain Eukaryota; kingdom Metazoa; phylum Cnidaria; class Anthozoa; order Antipatharia; family Myriopathidae; genus Plumapathes; species Plumapathes pennacea. The sequence goes on along the minus strand of OZ038463.1, from coordinate 21,573,437 downwards.
GCGGCTTTGCCACGCGTGAAACATTTGTTTTATTGCGGACACATGAGGTCCCTCTTGTGCAGGCTGGCACATCCGAGACGTCGAATTAGGACACTGTCAGGTTCATCTGTCAAATGATAACGCAGGTGTCCTAAGATGAGCTTAATATAAGAACAGAAATCTCATGCAGAGCAAAAGCGTAAAAGTTCACTTGATTTTGAGCTCAGCAACTCTGGAAACATCTAAGGACACAATGTCGCCGTCACAATGTGTCCTGGTTTTGCCTTGCTCTAACGTTCGATTGACTTGGAAACGACGCTGTTTTATGCCGTGTTCCGATATGCACTTTTAGTGGTAATCTAAGTCATTTTGGTACCGTTTTTCAGGCGCATGTTCACTTCACACTTTGTCTGAAAATCATTTGCGATATATAGTTCTTAAAATTGAAAGCAATACAAGTGCGAACGGGCCGGCAATGTTTCTGTCTCTTAAGTTATTCTCCCCGATAGGAAACAAGCTGAATGCTGGATGTCTTGTTTGCGAACCTCTTGATGACAGCAAGATGGCCACTGCTCGTGACTGCCATGTCTTCAACTCCATCCACCACGGTCTCGAGTTCTCGCACCAGTGTCCCGTCATGCTTTAGGACCGCAACTTTCTTTGTAGACGCACGCCATAGGAGTATCTGGTCCTTGGCAGGATCAACCGCCACTCGGATGCGACGGTTTGTATAATTAGAAGGTTTGGTATCCGATGCTGTCAAGTTGTGTACGTACTCCCCGTAATTGTTATAAACATGGACCAAATTGCCATCCGAACCATGCAGTACGTAGATGTTTCCCGAGAGACCAAGAACCTTTTGGGGGCACTCAAGGGTCTCTGTTGCAACGTACTGGACGTCCATGCAATTTCTGACACACACACGGATGCAATAACGATGTTGTTTCTTCTGCTGTTTACATGCTATGAACATTTTTCCCCTCGGCTCTGCATAGACACTCAGAAGCCGTACATTTCGTCCGTTCACTTCAGTCAAAGTCTCTACAAATGTGCCTGAAATGTCATAGACGAGGAGTCTGTGATAGCTGCTCCCTTGGCCATCGGCAACAATAACTTCCTTGTTGTCACGGAAGGTCACACTATGTGGTAGATACAGCCGTTTTTTCCCACTTCCTTCACCCCCAATTTGACGGAGAAACTGTCCAGTTTCGTCGTAAAGCAAAATGCAGTTATTCCCTTCGTCTACGACGGCGATATGACCAGTTTCATTAGCTGCTATGGCTTGGGGGCTAAATTTCGACATTAAACGGTCTGGAACTGCAAATGGATTCTGCTGTGTCGTCGCTGTTTTAGCAGCAGATAAACAAACACTGCCCAAGCTACGTCGGGTCAAATAGTGTTGAAGCTCAATATTCGAAATAAAGTCGAGAAAACGTTCCTTCTTGTTTAACGCGATGGCTGCAGTGCATCCGCCGCTTGCCAATTTTGCAGCCGAAAGCAAGTCGTCTTTTTCTCTGAGAATTCGACCAGGTTCATTTTTCGCCTGTAAAATGTAGTCCATTTTCTCGGCCACTTTCTCGGCTTTTCGAAGAGACTGGCCGATCAGTTCAACTTCGTCCCTCTTTTTCGCCGCAACAGTTTCCACGGACTCATACAATTGGCTTTTCTTTGCTTTTATAATAGCCCTGAGCTGACGTGCTGTTTGTTTTATTTTCATCTTTGCTCTGCTGACGTCGAGGTCAACATCCTGGCGACCATTTCTGGCTCTTTCAATATTTACCTTCAAGTCTTTGAGTCCTTCTTTCACATCAGCTCTCGCTTTCTTCGATAAGCCCTTCATTAAACGTACCAAAAGGGTGTTGCATGGGAAAGAATCGATCCCTTCTTTTGGAGTACGAAATCGTTTTCCATCGACTGGACATTCGATACGGCGAGAACTTTGGCGTACGAGATCTCTCAGACATTTCTTGCATACGTTGTGAGAACACGGAAGACACTTGGGCTCCACAAAAAAATCTTTGCAGGAAGGACACTGGCATTCATCGATCACGGTTTGGTCAAGCTCATCAGAATTGTCACAGACCGATGGAGGTCGCTTGATCGTCAAACGATTCATCAGTGTAGAACACGTTCAGGAATAAGGCTAAGTTTACACGGTGATCCGGTACGAACCAGACCGGTGCGGATCTGTTTACACGGTACCGTTTCTTCCCGAGGGTTCGTTTACACGGTTTTTATACGGTGCCGGTATAATTTGGAACCGGTACAGGTACAGAATTGTACCTGCTTTTCTGCTACAAAACTTAAACGCAAGGCCTATTGGGCTCGTGCAAGTTGACGTCACAAACCACGTGATTTTTGTTTATTCGCCATTTTGGGGGGTCAAATTGTCGTCTTTCGGGAGTTACATTTTTGTCGAGCGTCAGCTACTCTGAAGCATTTTGAGGGCGCCAGGAGATAGATACATCTGAGATAATTGAGGAGCACAATACTGTAGCGGTACCTACTCGTAATTTGGCAAATTTTGCGCCAAAGGGACTTCCCTATTTTCTTATCGTTACCCACAGCGGGCGCAAAATTTGCCCGAAAACGCTGTAATCGCTACCACAGATAGTTCGTAGATAAATAAACACCAAAGCAAAGTTTCACTTCTTTTATTTCAGTATTTCCTAAATTATTTTGAGCCATCTAGATTCCCACTCAAACTCTTATAAAATGAAAGCTTGCTTCCCCTGAGCCTGGATTGCCTGTGGCCAAACTGACAGCGAAATCCTCGTATTAGCCATGCAGAGCTACAGTTGCTTCCCTTTACCTTTACAATGTTCCTCCCCCAATAGAATTGTTCTGGCATTGTCAAACAATAAATTAAGCTCTAAAATATTGATTTCACGGCGCTGAAACAGGGATCTGACGTGGAGAAGAAACTGGCGATCGCTCACGATCAGAGTCACTAAATGAGATTTCGGCCACCAAATTACGAGTAGGCACAGCTACAGTATTGTATCGCTTAATTATCTCCGATGTATCTCTATCCTGGATCGCTCAAATCGCTTCAGAGTAGCTGACGCTCTACACTGAACGCGCCTCCCGAAACCCCAAAATGGCGCATAAACAAATTCACGTGATTTATGACGTCATTTGCACGAGCCCTCAGTACGATTTTGTACCGGATCCAAATTGATCCGGTACGGCGTGTAAACTTAGCCTAAGGCCCGGGTTGCACGTCGAACTTTTCATGCGCCGAATCCAGTGTTTGTATAAAATACATGAAAAGTTTGACATATAAATCAATTGATTTATGTTAAGTTTGACTTTTCGTTTTATGCGACTGGGCCATTCGAATAAAACGACACAAGTACGACTCCAGTTCATACGTCGAACTTTTCATGTGCCGAAACTTAATGCATAAATTATAAATGCATTATATAACCTATATTCTACCCACAGATTGGCTGCAGTCAATCAAGTGTGACATCTGACGCATATTTAATGAGTTGCGGCTTCGCAACAATTTTTTTATTCAAATATTACTTCAAACCTCAAAATGGCCTAACTATTTTTCCAGATCAACGCCTGAATACTTTAAAGTGTACACAGACTTTTTCTGGCTAGTTTCAGCGGCGCTTAAATCCGGTGAAATTCCCGGGTGAATTTGACAGTCTGCGTTCATTTATCAAAGTGCTGACTCCCGCCATAAAGTGAACTGAATAAATAATATTGTTTTGCGTCAACACCTCTATCAGTAAAACTTGTTGTTCCCGCTGTTCTCTAAGTTAATTCTAAGGGTACAGGAAAGGGAGTGTTTGTACTGCAGGTATATGAAAGGGGTACCATTTTCGGAAAGGTATATATGAAAGGGGTATAATTTTTTCATGAAAGGTATGTAAAAGGGGTACCTTTTCTTTCAAAAATGGTATATATATATAAAATGGTAAGGGATTGGACCGTCAGGGCGGAGCCTCCTAGTATAAAACTTTACTGAATACCCCCACCCTCAGGGGGGAGACACCTCCCGTAGAGCTGCATGTTTCAGTGTTCGAGCCCTAAACTTTCGCGCGTCTTTATTGTTACAAAAGGTGCACTGTCTTAACGACTGTCTCAACATCAGCCAAGAATTCTGGATTCGGAATGAGTAAACGCCGAGCTTCCGTTATTTTTCTGGCCACTGCCACAAGTAACCAGTATTGGTCCGTATCTTTAGAGCGCATGGGCAAGTAAGGCTATGTTTTTGTCGCTATTTTTTTTACGTCAACGGCAATTTTTTTTTGCATCACTTCGAAGAGTTGAGCTATTGATCAGAACTGCTGAACACAGAACTGCTGCGAGTTGCGGTTACTTACGTCTCGCAAACTGGCGTGCCAAACAGGAGTGTATCTTTTTGTCGAGAGTCGAGAGTACAATGTCGAGGGTCGAGGGTATGTCGAGAATCGAGGGTACCATGTCGAGGGTCCACATACCCTCGACATGGTACCCTCAACTCTCGACAAAAAGATACACTCGCCAAACAGCGGTGAACAAAGTCAAATACGTTTTATTTTTCATAGCACTTAGTGCATCCGGATCAACTGTTAGTCGACACATTTAATTTTTCTGGCAGTAGTGTTCTGCAGTAGTACATTGCATGTTTGCGGTTTTACAATCTGCACTGTTTAATTCTTACAGATGAAGTTTTACTAACTAGACTATTTCGTTACAAATATGCTGTGCAGTTCCTCTAAAACAAGTCACATAATTAAATTATCATGTCGAGATATATCTTTAGAGGCCCTCTCAGCCAATACGCGTTTTTGTTTACATATAGAAACGTGTAAAAAATGCTTTTGCTTCCCAACAAGAAAAGAAAAGAAAGATAGCGAGACGAAGAAGATGATGATGAAGAAACTCAATGGCAAAACAGGTAAGGGCACTTTTAGGTCAAATGGAACTACTTTTCTTCCCAAAGGAGTTGGATGTTTACCCGTTCACTCCCAGTTCAAAATGCATATTTTCCCAGCCTTTTGAGGGGAAAATGTATGAGTGATGTAGTGAGAATTGATATATAATTCTGGTGAGAAACTGAAAGCGAAAATCGAAGTTGATCACTCTTGGGAGTGAAAGGGTTAATGGTTACCAATTTCTTTTTGAATTTCGGACTCCCTTATAACGATGGATCGAAAACTTCGGCGCGGAAAGGACTGTTGTTGACTAGAGGACCCCTTTAAAGGTCACAATTTCATTCAATACCATTCTAGCTCTCTGTCTTTCTCTTTTTGTATGCTTGCTCTGCCCCGTCCACAATACTCTCTTCCAGTTTCTTGTACCTCGATGTCAACGCCGTGTAGACCTCAGCGGCCTGGCTGCCTGGCTCCACAGCCAACTGGTACGGCGGCGCACCGCTGACCACCTCCTTGAATGTCTGGCTTCCGTCTAACGAGCCGTGTTTTGCGCGGTATGCACAGCCCAGGCATGCAGAGTTGGCCGTGTCTTTGATTGTGTAGACTGGTGCATTGAATACGTCAGCCAGCACTTGCAGGATGGCTTTGTTTGAAGAGGCTCCTCCCGTAGCGAGGACACGCGAACCAGGTCCTGTTGGTTACAAAATTAAAATGAGAAAAAAATGGATGAAATAGAGAAAAGAAAAGGAGAGAGAGAGAGAGGGAGAGGGAAATGGGAAGAAGGGAATGTAAAGCAAGCAAGGGGGGGGGGGGGGGGGGAAGACGCAAGGCAGAGAGGAAAGAAGAAAATGGGAGATCAGAGACAGCTAGAGGAACTAAGAACAAACAATGCATGAAAAAAGGATTTAGAGTCCATGCGTACTAGATGTCATGCGTTGACAGCTATCAGCGATTTTGTAAATCTTCATACATGTATGTAATCATGTGGTCTAATAGGTAATCGATACATTCTTTACACAGTCTTGAAACGGAGAGGACACCTTTGGCATTCACTATGACGGCGTGCCCATAGAAAAAGGATGGAAGAAAGACAGAGAGAGAGAGCGGAACAAGAAAAGATGGAAAGAACAATATTAATGGTAGGAGGGTGGGCAGAAGGAGTGAGACAGTAAAGTTGTAACTGGTCATTCACAATATACTTATGGGCTCTTTCAGCCAATTTGATGTTTTCATTTACTAATATCTAGAAGCGTAAAAATAGAAAACCTACACAAACTAAATTGTCAATAAAACCAGTAAGGGCTTCAGGCCAAAACAACAAGTTGGATAGAAGTGGATTGCTAACATTAGTGCTTTTTACTTTAGAAGTTCTAGAAGTTGCAGATCAAGGATTTCAGCATACAAAGAAAAGGTTCATAGGGCCCCTTTAAGACCTTACCGATGTTGTAGCCAAGTCCTTCTGCATGAGCTCTCTTAGCCATGAACTGCCCCTCAATTAGTGCCCTGACCTCAACCTCTCTTGGAAATGAATCCACTCTCTTGTTGCTGGAGTCAAAACGATGCACTCCCACAGCAAAAGGAGTGATCTCAGTCACTTCAAAGTAGATGCCTATGTTGCCATGGTTACCAGGTGGGGTAGCCTCCAGGGCTTTGTTGAACATTTCCCATGAGCCATCAGAGCTGGTGTTCCTGATAGACTCTCTTGTCAGGGAACCATTTTTAAAACACAGCAAGGCCATGTATGCACTGTCTGAAGAGGGGAGGGGATAAAAATGTCAACACAACAGGGCCATATGTTCATTGTACGGAGAGGGGAGGGGATAAAGATTGCTGTGACAGGGTGGAAGGGCAAAAAAAAAAAAAAAAAAAAAGTCAAAATAGTAGGACCCAAAATGCACTGGCCAAAGAGGGAAGGGGAGAACAAAGTCAACATAGCAGGGTGTCATTATATGCAGAGAGAGAAGGAAACAAACTGTAAACACAGTTAGAGGGGTCACTCACTCAAACATTTGCCAATGCACCCATTCATTTACTCACTTAAACATATTCCATCATATAGCTTAGGGCGGAATAGACCCAATCGAACACACCCTTAACCTTGCAATTTAGTCACAAAAGTCGGTCACTTTCCTTCTCCACACTACAGTTCTCTTACTTCACATACCGATTGGCAACAGCAGCTTTACTGCTCAAACTAAATATTAAACAATGCTAGCATGTAGCTTTTACCATCAACTGGGTTGACAAATATATGTCCCTCTAAGGCTGGGTGGGGAGTCTTTAGCCACAGCATGAGAGTGTCACTGGTTCCCAGGCTTACGGCAACATCTCCCTCTTCCAACCGCATGCCTGCAAGGGATGCTGGGTTGTCTCCAGTGAAAGCTACAACTTTGCAGTCTTCAGAAAAACCATACCGCTGGATGAAATACTGTGAGACTATTCCTATCTGGGCATGGGATGACACTATGGGTCCTAGTTTCTCCCTCAATCCTGAAGCACATGCCTGAAAAATGAACAAACTGGAGTGAGGTAACAAACCTCTTTAAGTGCTTATACTGAAATGCCCAATTTCTCACTGTGTATAAAGGTCTGCAATCCCTCTTTTACGGCTTCGAAACTGATATTTTTGTCAAGCTAAGTCTGAGGTTCCGCTAGACTGGCATATGCCGGAATTTTACAGATAAAAATCATTCTGTACCGAAAAAAAAAAATTTGAGACTGCCAGTATTCTGTACCTGAAAATATGAAGTACAACATTTTTTCTGACGGCTCTCCTGTCCAAAGGGAGCCCACACTGGATATTCTAGACACTCATTCCACCGAAACGGTCAAAAACTCGATGAAATAGATTATCTTGTGTCCACTAAATCTGCTGCATCATAAGAAACAATTATTTTTCTTCACTTATATGTTGTACTGATTCTAGGTGGCTCCATACTGGAAAAATATTTCCTATCAGTAGTCTGTACCAGCTGATGGACGAGTCTAGCGGATTAATCTCTTCAAGTTATCCTCAGTTTCTGGTGAAAAACTGAAGAAAAATGGACCTCGAGGGCAACTATGTTTGGAAATGAATAGGTTGGCATACCTCTAGACACTTGCTGTCCCAGTCCTTGGTGTGAATGTTCATTAGATTCATCCCAGATCCATCACTGCTATCTATTGGAGCATAGTCACCAAGGAAAAGACTGGCAGCAAAACTGCTGACTAAGGAAATTCTTTCACAGTTGCTGTATGCATCAGGTCTGGTCTGGTGAAGTTTAGCTATTTGATTGCCTGTGAAACGCTCATATGCCCGAGATCCAGTCATGTCTGACAGGGTTTGTGCCCCTCCCACCGCTTCTTCCAGAGCTCGACACTGGCTTGCTGTACTTGAGTCCATCCATATTGGTGAATCAGCCACAGCAAAGCAGTCCTGCAAAGAAAGATCTTCACTTTTAAGCATTTCAGTCCCAAGCTCAAAATGCAGATTCTCCCAACCTTTTAAGAAGAAAATATGAGTATTGTAGTGAGAATTGATCATTTAGTCAGCTATGATCTGAACAAATCATCAAAAGCCAACTCCTCCTTACTGTAATATATATATTTCTAAATTGAGAAATGGAAGAAGAAATTGAAGTTGATCACACTTGGGATTGAAAGGGTTAACAAAATATGGAATCAGCTGAGAGATAAAAACTAAATTATTTATCAATTCTATGTGCTATTGTTCCCTCACTTGCCAGCATTTCCTTGTCCAGGGGTGAGAATTAAGGTGTTAAAGTTTTCATGCACAAAAATCCTGACCATTATCCCCCACCCCTCCCCCCTCCCCCTCAACCCCCTCTTTGCAGACCTTCAACTGCTCATAAAATGACATCCCCTTCCTCAAACATCGCAGCACATCACCGGCTCCCTTCTTCCAATAAACGCTTCCATGCTGCTGGCCTGTCCCAGAAACACAAGCTACCGATCCGAAGTCAACACCTTTCGCCTGCAGCTTCGCGAGCAAGAGATCGCAGGCCTTCACCCACAGCAATGTCGGTGCGGTCACGGTCAGATTGTCTTCATGTTTATGAACTCCGCCTTTTGTTTTGAACTCTGAAAGATCGTTGTCGAAGTGCACCGAGGCTTCGTGAAGTACATTCAAGCCATTGTCTATCACTAGAGCTTTCAGTTGCTGAGTACTCAGATCAAACCCGAGAAAATGAGGATTAGCCATTCCGGCCGGTCAGTACCAGGACAAGATTTCCGTTCATGCTCGGGAACTTTCGGCGCTTCTCCGGAAATGTTCGGACAATCGGAAACCTCATTGAAATCATGCGCAGTTCAAGCCGTCAGATTAGCGCGTGGTTGTAGCTGACATCTCGAGGGAAGGTTATTTCTTTGCGTAAACACGTCTCTCACGAGGAGCGATGCCCACAAAGTTGTTCGTTGGCAACATCTCTGACAGCTGTACAGAGGATGACTTAAAAGCGCACTTCGCAGGCCATGGAAAAGTTGTCGAACACGCCATCATTCGAAATTACGGCTTCGTGCATTTCGAGCAGCTTGAAGATGCCGAAAAAGCGATGAAGGAGCTAAACAACAGCTCCCTCAAGGGAACTCAGATCAGAGTCGAAATCTCGAAGACGCCGTACAAGACAGGAGCAGGCAGGGAGAGACTACGCTACGCGCCTCCCCCGGATAGAAGTCGTGGCACTGGGAGACCTGGATACGGGCAAGGGGGGAGCGGTTATGACCGCGAACATCATTATGGCGGCCACCACCCCCCGACACGCGATCGATACCACCCGTATTACGATCGTTACTCGAGAGAAGCTCCGTCGCAATCTTATGGCGATCGATATGGTTATGATTCAAGGAGGGAAGAATACTCGCGGGGCTATGACTATAGGGGGTACCCCCAAGATCGCTACTCAGATTACTATAACAGGCAGCGGTATGGTGACCCTGTAAGATATCCTGAACATAACTCCAACCGATTCTGAATAGAAGCCATCCTGCAGCATGATGGTGGTTGAAGCTTTTTTTATTATTATTATTATTTTATTTTTATGGCTGTTTTGTTTGCAAGTCAGTTGTACAGTTGTAAATGTTGTGCCAGTCATTAATCTGAGAGCTGGTGAGTGGTATCCAGAGAAGCAAGGAACATGGTATAACTCAGTGTAAATAAGATAAGTTCTCTGATGGAACTAATATTATTATTTTAGTTGCATCCTTTCAAAACATGCTTCAGATCAATTTCCTCCTGAAGTCATAAAACAAATTCTTACAAACCATCAAGAAAAAGATGTGAGTGATGTAGTGCAGTGAGATTCCAAATTTCAATCAGGTTTCAGCTGAACAAGTCATCAAATAATAATATTGTATGGTTGAACAGCTCCACACAGATTGAAATTGACTCAGTAGTGGATGGATAAAGGAGGAGAGAGAGGCCCATTTGTATAGACAGATTGTAACTCCACATGCAGTGTTGTTAAAGAAGGTGAAGTCCCAGTATTCCCTTTAGTAGCATCTGTTATCTTTTCTGTGTACAGCTAAACATGTTTTTTTTTTTTTAATGGCCAAGACATGTACATTTTGTATTTACAGCAGTACTGGTTTTTAACTTGTGAATGTGATAAAAGGTTTACTTTCAATAGTTACAGTTACAGCTACAATATTACTGTGTGGGTGTTAGTCAATTAGTTGTTCACACAAGTAAAGCAAGTGCAAATGCAAATGATATGAGAATATGAGAATGGAAACGTTTCAATTCCTTGTGCTTGTGCTTGTAATATTGCACTTGCTTAACTCATGGGAACCAGATTTTACCTTCATACATGTAAGATTATACATCACAGCTGATCAACCAATAGTATCAAATCTCACCACATCAGCACTACCATGTATAACCTGCACAACAGGCTCTTGTGTGGGATTCCCAATGCCAGCACTCCACTGCATTGAAGTCTACTTTAGTTTGTCTTATTTGTCCATGTGACTAGAAGTCTGGAAATAGACAGAGACAAGAGTGGACCAATCACTTCTTGCAAGTTTAGCGATGACCCCCTTGTGATCCTTAAGTGACCAGTAACCAAAGGACTGATTAGTTTCTCAGTCAACTACAATATTGGTGACCTTGACCACCTTTTTAGCTGCTCACAGTTTGAGGTTTCCTATTGTTTTTGACCTCTGGGAAGGAGCCATCACAGAGTCAGTTCCTAGTTTTCCAACCGTATACACTTGCAGAATGTTGTAATCTTGAGATAGTATGTTTTTTTTGCTCGGTATATTTCCAAAATTGTGGCATATCGATGGCAAAATTAATTCGGACGAATGGGACTCGTGCCAGTCCAGTAAAAATATGTTATGTACTTATATTGAAGTCTACATGACGTCTTTAGTGCCACTTGTCATGGCGGAAGAGAAGGTAGCGGAGCCATTTGAGCTTCTTGAGCAGACAATTGAACAGTTTGTGGAGACGACTCGACAGATCGGGATAATTGTCAGTGATGTTCAACCTGGAAGTCAAGGAGTCCTTAATCAGAAAATGTGAGTGTCGGGAGAAGAGGGATTAAATGTATATTCGTGCTTTCATGATTTATCTGCTTCTAGAAATTCGAGTACCTACATGACGTTATATGGATCTACTTTGGTACTTGTTGGGAGTATAAGTGCAAAGTTAATAGATTATTCAAATAACTTTTCAGTAATGGAAGACTGAAATGAAATTTCAATGTGGATTAATCAAGACTAGACAGTTCAATGGAATAATTATTGTCCGTAGAGCTAGCGCTGAAGGCCAGGAGCTACACAGCACAACAACCGCTTTATCTTTTGGTGAGCTCTAAAAGAGTTTGCTCTATAATAGGAGATACTAAGTATTTTTATTAACGAACTAGGCAGGACGATCTAGTAAGATTTCTCCATGGCTTTTTTGATCTGTACGGCAATTGGCAAAAAAAGCTACAAAGAAAACCTGTCATGATTGAACTACACTTTTACACCAAATGCATGCATTCAGAGTTCTAATTGACAGCAAGGTGAGGCAGCTAGAAACAAGCTAAGAAGGTTTCTACTATAATCTCGATTTACTGATTTGTGATAAAAGTGAAACAAATGTTTGCAAAGTCTAAGATATTTACTCATTTTGAATTTTTTATCATTTTTTGAACAATCCTGATATCAGCCATCTTCTCTTTAAAATATACAACTTGCAAAACTCTCTAAGAAGCAGATGATGAAAGTAACCATATCAAACTTATTTTCAAATCATTTTATGCACACATCATGTTTGTACAATTTGAACCAGCTTTTATGGTGACTACGTGTGCAGTATCTTTGCAAAGATTTCAATCTTGATAAAAAATAATATTTTTATAATAATTAGAAAATAACATGATACTATGCGTGCCCTGATTAGCTAAACAACCATGTAATGTATAAATTACATGCTGACGCAATTTGTGATGTATTTTAATTGATTAATTATTTTATAAAAGAAATAAATAAAACTCGGCGGCCTTGTGGTTTCCTTACGCTACTCTCATGTTCTCCCAACTTCCTGCATGTTTAGATGAGGCTATATTACACAGTAATGTGTTATATATTTCTTAAGTATTGTGTTGATAAGTTTTGTTGGCAGTTAGACTACAGTCCAACACAAAATTATGTGGGACACCTACTCTTAAGTGGCTCTTAGCTTACTATTCAATGCTTATGAATCCCTCTACCCCATTAACAATACTGAAGGCACAAACTTGACAATGCACACACAATACTGTATGTCTTGGTTCTCTGCTTTCCAACATTGAAATAGGAGGGGGAGGGGGACGGGGAGTGTGATTGCACAAAGCCTGATGCTGGGGTGGGGGTGGGGGTTTGAGAGGTATTTCAGTCAAACCCCCTTTTTTCTGGCTCACTTAATAAACACCACATACAGCAATAAAGTTGACAAAATCGAATATGAACACTCAGTTTCTGTTGCGCTCAAACCCCCCTTCTCTAAATCCTGGATCTGCCCCAGTGATGTACGTTGTCCCAACAGTTTTGTCTTAGATTGTACAGTAGCTTCCCAATTTCACTTGTATATTCTACAAATTCACATAATGCGTGAAATCATAATTTACAGTAGTGTCCATTTTTTTTTCAGCAATATGATGGTGGACAACATGAGGGAGATCGAGAAATGCAAGGCTCTTGTACAAGATGTTGAGGTTCCACTGGAAGTCTTTGAGTAAGTGGATTGTCAAAGTGATAAGCTAGTAAATAAAGTTTAATAATATATTACTACAGTTTATGATCAATCAAGTATTTGCTCTCACATGTGATTGGTGGAGTTGTGACACGAGACTGAATAAGCGAGCAAGCGGGCATTATATATTATGTAAATATAAAAGTGGACTATGGGACATTGGAGGGAAGGTGGCAAGGGGTGGTCAAAAACACAAACTGTTCAAGGCAAACTTATTTATTGGTGTCACTTACATGCGATAAAAGTTAACATGAATGACTGCCTGATCTGTTATCATAATATTATTTATATTTTGGTAATCACACTGGCGAGTTCAATCCAACCATAGAACAACTGAAGCTATGTGAATTTCTCTATGTTTTCCTTCTTAAACCAAGTCTGGTTACATACTATACTCTACTTTTAGCAGGAAACACATGCACAGATGATGTTATTGTCTGAGAGCAAAGCTCAAGGGCAACTGTGAGCTTCAATTGAGTGGCTTAATGTTGAGATATTGTTCACATTCTGTAGGTACATTGACCAAGGACGAAATCCTCAGCTGTATACCAAAGACTGTCTGGAGAAGGCCCTGGTAAAGAACGAACAAGTAAAAGGGAAGATTGATGCTTACAAGGTAAGGACACTTGACATGGCAATAAACACTCCTTGTAGTAATTTGTAGTAATATTACTTCCTTTAAAGGGTTTTTAAGTGATACATGTGCCATTTACATTTATTTAGGTACACATACTAGATACAAATTATGTTCACTAGTGCAGTTTTATAGTGTTTAGTATGGGGAATGTTAAGCGCACGGTCGGAGAGAAAATGAAGCATGCGGTGCTCTGTGTGCCCTCTTCCTTTTCCACCCTGCCCCCCCTCCCCTTGGGAGCTGGAGGGGAGAGAGAGGAACACCTTTGTCAATGCTGTGGTTTGGTATTGTGATAATACACTGCAAGCTCACTGATGATTTTCCTTCCTTAGGTGCTAGGTTTTCAGGGCTTGGTTTTCGTACTGTAGCTTTAATACAGTGTAACCAGAATTGCAGACCAACTAATTTGTTCCTCTCATGCTTTTAGGCAACAAGCTTGAGAGTTTTGATCATAAACTAACCAGTAAAATGTTTACATAATAATATGGAAAGCTACTGTACTAAAAGCGAGGATCACTATATACTGTACAGTAGTTTTAGACTGGAGAAAAACGTCTACCTGTACAGTCATGCATTGTGATGAATAATTTATTTATTGACTAGAAGTAAATGTACGATCACACTATGACTCTCCTAGCTTTGTTTGCTTCTGATACAGTATGTAACAACATGTAGTGGAGCATACTTTGCCTGCACACCACATATTAGACAACCCTTACACATTCCTACTGTGGTATTAAATTGAGTTAACATACAGTACATTCCACACTCTTGCTTGAGAATTTGAAAAACTAGACTACTAGACTCTTTCATTACTGTCTACTCACCAAAGATAAAATAAGCCATATGTGTGGTGGTAAATACACCAGTTCACAATAATATAGTTTTTATTTTCTTTTTGCATCTTTTAGAACTTCAAGTCACTTCTGGTGGAAGAACTGAGCAAATCATTCCCAAAGGAGATGGATGAATATCAGAGACTCAAAAGCAGCCAGTCCAATCCATAGAACTGACCTGCAAATAAAACAGAGGTAGCTAATAAAATGATGTACAATAACCATTTTTTAGCACATTGTTGGGAAATGTTAAAAAATGATGGATAAGTTGCAACTAGTTTGGCAACCTTATTCCCGGCCTCTTTCAGAGATGAAAGAGCCTGGGAGCAAGGTTGCCAGTTTGGAACTTCATGTTTGAGTAAAATGTGGAGATACTACAGAATACCCCACCACTAATATTGTTGCAGACTTCAGAGTGCTTTGTAGAACAAGGGAAAAGACTGAATATAATTAATTTTTATGACCAAAAGTATTATTGAATACCCTTATCTCGGTTAATTATGATAAACTAATTATTAATTATGATAAACTACATTAATCCTTAATGGTTATGTAAAGAGATAATGAACAGCTACTTAAAAAAGTAAGCTGTCTAGAGGTTTAATAAGCCTATGTGTTAAACTCTAAATTGCAGTCATTGCTGTGAGACTCATATTAACTGAACATTATCTGAGGGATTTTCTGCTCCATTGTACAGTATTGTGCTAGTATCCTTCTGTTTTGTTATTTTTATTGTAAATATTTTAGACTTTTTTTTTTTCAGCCACTGTACCCAAACCTTTGTCTTGGCTGAGACAGGAGAAAAGATCTTACCATTCGCTACCATTTCCTTGTTTGTACCACTGTTTTTCTGCTATCCAGCATTATTAGTAATGAGCACCCAAACAAGAGCTGTCATACAATAGGGTACTTCACTCCATAGACAGTACATTGCAATTCTCAAGCAACTAGGGGCACTCCCCAGCCAGTCCTTTGTGAAACCTTAGCCTGCTTTTTTAGGGACTTCAAAAGTAGCAAGCAATAATATCAGTTTCCATCTGACTCAGTGGGTAGCCTGAGCAGCTGGCGGTCTTATTCAATGCGGTTGAACAGTGTATATTATGAGGTGCCGTTACCGCCAATATTCAACCCTGTTTGATTTTGTAAAATGGTGCCCTCAGTTTATGAAATGGTGGGTAACATTTACTAAATGCTCAGAATATTTCATAAAATGATGTTACCAGTTTCGAAAATGATGACAATGATTTAGAAAATGGAGCGTCCGTTTCATATTAAAAATGGAGCCCCGTTTATTCAGCAGTCTGGTGACAACCTGCGGCTTATGCGGCCGAGCAAACCTGGGACCCAGACCGCCAATCCAACATGGCGGACGATGGTCATCTCGATGATCTTCGAAAGCTAGCGATAGAAAACATTGAAGAAGTCTGCTCCAGTCTTTTACACCCTTCTGAGACCCTAGATGTCGACGATGCATTGGAGATGATTGACCAAATCATAGAAGCTGTAAATTGTTTGGATTGTTCGGTAAGATTGCCAGAAGAAATTTATCGAGGCATCTCTGCTGCCAAGAGAATAATCGAAAACTCCAGCACATCTTCTTCAAGATCCCCACAAATCCAGACCGGTATGGCAGGACGCCCTTCCTGTGACATTTATCAAGAACAGCTACAAGCATTAATAGATCTGGGGTTCAAAGTTCCACAAATTTCAGAGTTGCTTTGCTTGTCAACCAGGACTATTGAACGACGTCTTGCACAATACAACATTTCAGCAAGGCCATACAGCAACATCATGGATGAGGAATTAGACATTCAAGTTCGCGAGATAAAAACTTTCAATCCTAACTGTGGATCAAAGAATCTCGTTGGATATCTTGCCGCTCGTGACATCAAAGTACCGAGGCAACGATTGAGACAGTCCTTACAAAGAGTCGACCCTCTGGTGTATCTGCCATACCGGTCTGGATTCGTGGGATTCTTGTAGAAGTTGTGCTGGAGTTTTCGATGATTCTTTTGGCAGCAGAGATGTCTCAATAAATTTCTTCTGGCAATCTCACCGAACAATCCAAACAATTTACAGCTTCTATAATTTGGTCAATCATCTCCAGTGAATCGTCAACATCTAGGAAGGGTGTAAAAGACTGGAGCAGACTTCTTCCATTTTTTCTATCACAAGCTTTCGAAGATCATTGAGATGACAATCGTCTGCGATGTTGGATTGACGGTCTGGGTCCCAGGTTTGCTCGGCCGCATAAGCCGCAGGTTGTCACCAGACTGCTGAATAAACGGGGCTCCATTTTATGAAACGGGCGCTCCATTTTCTAAATCATTGTCATCATTTTCGAAACTGGTAACATCATTTTATGAAATATTCTGAGCATTTAGTAAATGTTACCCACCATTTTATAAACTGAGGGCACCATTTTACAAAATCAAACATGCTGAATATTGGCGGTAACGGCACCTCATAGTTTATGGGTGCCATTTGTACTGATGGCAGACTGAGGGTGAGTGACAAAATTACGGGGCGGGGAGCAGTCTCATTTGATGCGGTTGAACAGTGTTCACAGGTGCCATTTGTACTCCTGGCAGATGGGAGACTAAGGGTGGGTGACAAAATTACAGGGTGGGGGAGGGGAGTGGGGCAGGGCAAGACTTTTGACCAAGCCCCCTCCCTCTGCCCCGTAATTTTGTCACTCACCCTCAGTCTATCATCTCTGCCACCAGTACATAATGGCGCCCATGAACACTGTTTAACCGCATCAATTGAGACTGTCAGCTATACAGGCTACTCTGTGGGTGGATTTTTAAACAAAGCCTAACTTAGACCTGGTTTATTGCTAAATTGAAGTTCAGATGGACTTGGTTAACAAGGGTTAGCCAAAAGCTAAATTTCATTTTTAGAACAGGGCCCAGTTTTTCAAAGCACGATTAGGCTAATCCTGTTTTAGGTGTAAACTTTCTTGTCATTTATAAGCCTGAAAATGTGAAGATTTTGTCCGGCAACGACTTCCTTGATACGTATTCAGCTAAAACAAGCTTTTTAATCCATATTTGAACAAAACCCTGCATTTTATCGGCAGAGAGGTCGTCAGAAAGAATTTTGTTAATCCTGGATTAGCTTAATCGGCTTTCGAAAAACTGGGCCTAGGGATCAACGTTGGTTTGTAAAGAACATGTTTACTTTTATTTTTACACGTTTATTTTTTCCTTTCTATAAAACCCCAAAAGTAGTGGCTCCTTCAAAAATGTTGCCATTCTACAACAATAAAACCTAATGTATGGTATATGTATCATTTCAAGTGAAGTGGTGACAGCTGTGAATTAAATAAGTTACAAGTGAACCATTTGATATTCTCCTATACATTATTAAATATTTACTTTCAGAATTCTATGGTATCACATGATGCAGTATTCAAATCTTGTAGAGCTTCTTTCTCAAGCCCTGTTACTATGGGAATCACAATATTAAATAGAGAATGATACATTCAATAGTCATCACAATATTTTTCTCTCGTGTAAATGTTATTGAACAATACTGTATCATGCTTGGGAACCTCCTTGATTTACTGTTGGCTAAAATCTTGCCAATATCTCCCAGGATATTGGCGAACTCATTACCATTTTGGCAAATATTTATCTTATAGCTATTACCAATGTTTGGTCAATTAACCACGATGGGAAGTTAAAACTTTAGGGCTGATAATTCGTCACAGGAATGAAGGGGATCGGGCCATGCTTTTGGTGTTCTTTCCCTCTTCGGGGGTAACTGCATTATTCCGGGTCCAAACTCATCCTCGAGTTTCTGGAGCCAGTTTCTCGACACGGGAAAGCGAAAGCCCTCGTACGTCATTTCTTGCAATGGAAACTCAGCTGTAGAATCCGAATCGAGGACAAAGATGTCCACCATCAAACCATCGTGCCATTTACAGCCGAGTTCCAGACAGTATTTATAACAGCTTCCGTTATCTCGTAGTCTTGGGTTGTACGGCCTTTTGTAATGACCGACCTCGTGGTGGTCTTCCTTCAACCCGCCGGCTGGTCGGTGGTACGGGTCCGTTATCGAATTCTGGAAAAATATATCATTTGGTAGTTCTTTGTATAACTGCTTAGTAAAAAAGCGAATGTAATCCTCAAGAGGCATCTCGATATCGCCATCGTGTTCCCACGGTAAGCTGGCGTTATGCCTGGCAGCGCCGATCAGAGTTCCCGAATGAAGCCAGTAGCGGATTCCGTGCCTTTTCGCCACAAGATCAAACGAGCGTAACATACGAGTTACCACAAAATGTGTCTGCCGTAAACTCGTGTTCGCCTTCCTTCGAATGTCGGGACAGTCGAGCGATCCGTCAGAATTCATTTCGCAAACGCCTCCGAGCTCTTTGTATGTTTTGGGACACATCTCGCCATGAGCAAACGGAACGGAACAAATATCGCTGGGTTCTTGGTTGCTTCTGGAGAACGCGTACATGAAAAAAGCCCCTACTAAAATGGACAGACATACGTACTTCAAAATTCGACGATGCTTTCTTGTTTGTAATACTGGAGCCATCATTTTTCGATGCATGGAACCGGCCTGACGTAATACCGTACGACCAAATGGGCTGGGCGACAGTGTGACCAGGCTTCAGTGTTTACGGTTTCTAGGTTTGCGAAGGTTCGATGGCTGTTCCAAGGGTAGCGAAGGCTGCAAGATTTACGATTCAGGTCGCAATGCGTTTTTCTGACAGTGTCTCAAGACCTAATGCAGCAAGACCAAAACAGAACAGAAGGTTACACAAGACGGGGCGCTTCCGCTGACAGGTCGTTGGGCCCGCGTGACGGGTGTCTATAAAACTAAGACCTAAGACCTAAGACCTAAGACCTAAGACCTATAAAACTAAGACCCATACGAAGAAGACTCGAAATATTTACCTCTCGAGAATATCGACTTATGCAAATCTGTACTCAATCAAGCGATTTGACATTTGTGTGACGTGTCGGGTACCCCCGGCGTGTGCGGAATTTTACAAAATGTGTCGCGATAAGAACAGTATACGAACGGCTTACATTATGTTGACATTTGCCATGTTACATTATGTTGTTGTGGAATTACAAAATAAATCTGACCACGATTTTTGAAAAATTAAATAAGCGCCCCCCTTTGAATAAGCGCCCCATGTCTGCCCGCGGCGCTTATTTCAGGAGTTACGGTATATATTATATTCGTTTTTGTTGTTTACAGTTTGCGTGTTTTGCGTATGTTCGGTCGCTCAAATGTAACTCAAATGCAATTTTATGGCGTATTTAACTTCATTTGCGAAGTCTAGAGTTTATTTGGAAGGGGGTCTTAGTTTTATAGTTTTGGTGGGGGGAAACTATAAAACTAATACCCTGATCAAATTACCGGGTTTGCGTGTTTTGAGTGTGTTCGGTCGGGCTATGTTTAAAACCAGGAACCGGGAACCCGGGAACCGGGAACCGGGAACCGGGAACCGGGAACCGGGAACCGGGAACCGGGAACCGGGAACCCGGGAACCGGGAACCCGGGAACGGGGAACCGGGAACGGGGAACCGGGAACCTGGGAATTGGGAACCGGGAACCCGAAAACCCGGGAACCGGGAACCTGAACCGGGAACCTGGGAACCGGGAACCTGGGAACCGGGAACCTGGGAACCGGGAACCGGGAACCGGGAAGCCAGTGACCGCTCATTACGCCTGTCTTTCGTTTTATCATCGCATGGTGCACGATGTCGGAGCAAACTGAAGGGTAAGCTAAGAAATATTCATCCTTTTGAGTCGTCCACAGTATACTTTTACTCACTGAAGATATTTTTAATCCTTAGAGACAATGAAGTGGATCACGAAAGGGGGACGACATCTTCAAGGTGAGGAGATCAGCTTTTTATGTATGATTCAAACTCCGTGCGCGAGAAACAAAGCAGCCTATAATTTTATTATTTGCTAAACAAGCGTGCTTCTTGGACCTTTAGATGCATTTTTTTTCTTTATGGGAGCCCAACTTTGAAGTCAATAGGCTACAGAAAGACGGATTAACTACATTACACTTTTGGAAAGAAAAATCGCTACGCGGTTCTCAGATTTTCCATATTACACAACATACGTAACTTTTATGGAAAATGAGGAGTCTTATGTAATTCTTATGGAAAGTGCGGAGTGTTGAAAAATCTCGTCATCACTTATCTCTCATCTTAAATCTCATCATCACTTTTCCTTTTAAAAACAGCTTCGCTTTGTTGCGGACTTTGTTTAAGTCTTAGTCTTGGATTGATTGGGTAACTGCCGGTGTCTCAAACTGAAACGTCCCTCATATTTCTGTCCGGCCGGACATTCCAGTCTTAAGGCCTAAGTTTTCTCGCTGGTCTAACATGTAAGGATACTCATAACGATCCCATAACCTTTTATGATCACTGGAGAAACGGTAATTCCCTCTAAGTCAGACTATTCGCAGTAGTTCACGTATGAGACAGCTATTACACAACAGGCGCCTGCCTGTCGGCTATTATCTGATCCAGATGTTTGGTGAGTCATGTTTCACCAGTACCTGAGTTTGAAGTACTAATCTTCCATTCCGAAGTTAAACACACAGAATAGTTAACTACCGTGTTCATGATCAAACGAACTACTTTGCCGGATTTGTAGGCGGGCTCCCGAAATCTAAAATAAATATGGTAACAACAGAGATGTTAGTAAAAGTAGCTAATTAGATCAATCTGTTCCTGTGTTCACTGATAGCTGCGACTCAGAGTTTTGCTTCATTTCATTTCTCTTCTTTTGTCGGGAAAACAAAAATTAAAGGATCTCTTTTCAACCATCGACATGTTACCCTCAACTTTCGACATAGACCCTCGACCAAAAGGTAAACTCTCATTACATGCTAAATGGTTTGTTGATAAGATTTTGAGTTAAAAGCTTTGACTGTCAATTGAAAGAAAGAATTACAAAAATTGAAAGAATTACATAAGACTCCTCATTTTCCATAAAAGTTACGTATGTTGTGTGATATGGAAAATCTGAGAACCGCGTAGCGATTTTTCTTTCCAAAAGTGTAATGTAGTTAATCCGTCTTTCTGTAGCCTATTGACTTCAAAGTTGGGCTCCCATAAAGAAAAAAGTTGCATCTAAAGGTCCAAGAGGCACGCTTGTTTAGCAAATAATAAAATTATAGGCTGCTTTGTTTCTCGCGCACGGAGTTTGAATCATACATAAAAAGCTGATCTCCTCACCTTGAAGATGTCGTCCCCCTTTCGTGATCCACTTCATTGTCTCTAAGGATTAAAAATATCTTCAGTGAGTAAAAGTATACTGTGGACGACTCAAAAGGATGAATATTTCTTAGCTTACCCTTCAGTTTGCTCCGACATCGTGCACCATGCGATGATGAAACGAAAGACAGGCGTAATGAGCGGTCACTGGCTTCCCGGTTCCCGGTTCCCAGTTCCCGGGTTCCCGGTTCCCGGTTCCTGATTCCCGGGTTCCCGGGTTCCGGGTTCCCGGTTCCCCGTTCCCCGTTCCCGGTTCCGGGTTCCCGGGTTCCCGGTTCCCCGTTCCCGGTTCCCGGGTTCCCGGTTCCAGGTTTTAAACATAGCCGTTCGGTCGCTCAAATGTAATTTTTACCACAACACACTAGTTTCTCGCTCTCTGATTGGTCGATTTACCGTGGTAAATAAGAGTTCAGACAACGATGCTGACGCCAGCATGTCACGTTTTGCAGCGAAATACAACGAAAGTTTCCCGTATATTTCTAAATGTTGTGGTAAAAAACAAATTTCCACTGGTTTGCCGTGGTGTGGACTCTTATTTACCACGATTTACGTCATCACATGGTCAAAATTAGTTGCGGACTCGCTCGGCGAAGCGCCTCGTGAGTCCACAACATTTTGACCATGTGATGACGTAAATCGTGGTAAATAAGAGTCCACACCACGGCAAACCAGTGGAAATTTATTAATTTTACCACAACACACTAGTTTCTCGCTCTCTGATTGGTCGATTTACCGTGGTAAATAAGAGTCCAGATAACGATGCTGACGCCAGCATGTCACGTTTTGCAGCGAAATACAGCGAAAGTTTTGAATGAATGTTTATTATTTATACACGAAAAAAATTCTAACAACCATAGTTGATTTACATAGAAGCCGTGTTAAAGAATATACTACAAGGAAGTTTAAATTTAATGATAAAATCCCTCCCACCCTTTAGGCATCCAAAAGGTTGATGGCCTTAAGTTTGCTTCTAAATGATTTTAGGGATGTGGCCTTGTGTAAGCCAATAGGAAACTTGTTCCACGTTGTGGCCCCATTGTAACTAAAGCTTTTTTCATAAATTCTGTGTTTGGGCGTGGCAAATATACCTTAGTGGATGAGCCTCTAAGATTATACGAATTGGTTTCTGCAACAGTTTTAAACAGAGCGGTAAGACAACTTGGTGCATTAGAGTTCCTTACTTTGTACATCATCACAGCCTTTTGTTTTGCTCTTCTTTCGTTAAGCTTTTCCCAGCCCAATTGGTCCAGCAAAGATTTAGAGCGTGTATTGTAGTCAGCACGAAGAATGAGTCTTGCAGCTCTGTTCTGTAATTTTTGCAACTTTTCACTAGCTGTTACCCCTATAGTATCCCAGACTTCACAGCAATAATCCAAGTGAGATTGAATGAGAGAATTATAAATGTCTATTAGGGTACTTTGGGGTACAAATGGCCTACACCTCCTTATTGCACCAAGACCAGAAGCAATTTTTTTGGTGATATGTTCCAGATGCTTGTTCCATGAGAGGTGTTCATCTAGAACAACACCAATTGATTTGGTTTGTTCAACACGCCTTATTGGCATGACACCGATTTTGATTTCTGGTTTATCAACAATTGCTGCCAATCTTTGTCGTGAACCAATAAGCATGTATTCGGTCTTGGCTACATTTAGGTGCAACTTGTTTGCTAGTAGCCATTTGCTTATATTGTTTAATTCACTGTTGGCTTTTTCTTCAATATCCGAGATATCATGGCCACTTATTGTGATATGTGTATCATCAGCAAATAAGCTTGGCATTGCACTTTCAAGACAGTTTGGCAAGTCATTAATATAGACAAGAAACAGAAGTGGGCCCAAGATTGAACCTTGAGGGACACCACAAGTTATCAATTTCTTACTCGACTGTGAATTATCTACTAGGCAACTTTGTTTTCTTTCTGACAAGTACGATCTTAAGAGCAAATTGTTTCTTATCCCGTAAATCTCAAGTTTTTCAAGCAAGATACCGTGGTTAACGGTATCAAATGCTTTTTTGAGATCTAGGAAAACTGCAATATTAAATAGACCTTGGTCCATATTTATGAGCCAGGTGTTTGTGGAGTTTAACATTGCAGTGACAGTCGAGTGCATTTTTCTGAAGCCAAACTGATTCTCTGATAATATGTTATTTAGCGTTAAATAGTCATAAAGCTGATAGTACAGAATTCTTTCGAATACTTTACTAATAACGGGGAGTACAGAAATAGGCCTGTAGTTGTCAACAGAATTTCGCGGCCCACTCTTATGTAAAGGGCTCACTCGGGCATTTTTCCAGTCTGATGGAAATTGACCACAAGATATAATAGGTTCGTCACAGACTGGGAGATTACTGGCGCAGCGTATTTTAGAAGTCTGGCAGATATACCGTCCAGACCAGTGGCCTTAGAAGTACATAGGGTATCAATAAGTTTAAAAACTTTTCGGCTGCTAGTCGGTTTAAATTCAAAAACGTGAGAAACAGGTCTAACAAAGTCTTTAAAGCTATTAGAATCAGTATTTCCGGACGCAAGCTTTGGTCCAATGCTTACAAAGTGATTATTAAAAGTCTCGGCAATTTCAACTGAAGATGTTACGCTTTTATTGCCAATCTTGAGTTCGGATATTGTTGGACTGCATTTTTGTTTACCGATTAGCTGGTTAATTGTTTTCCATGTACGTTTTGGGTCACCCATTTGCTTATTTATCTCACTGTTATAATAAGTACGTTTGGCACTCCTGATCTCAATGGTCGCCTTATTACGAAGTGCTTTGTATGCTGTCCAGGAGTCTGGGTGTTTTGTGATTACAAAATGTCGTTTCATTTTGTCACGTTTGTGTATAATAGTTCTAATTTCTTTTGTTATCCAAGGCAAATTGTTACTTCTAACTCGCTTGGATTTCAATGGAGCATGAATATCTACAATGCTTGTAAACATGTTTTTCCAAGCTAACCACATCTCATTTGTGTCTTCGAGTTGATCAAGATCCGACCATGGTTGATTTTCAAGATCACTGCAAAATTCAGTAACATTGAGTGATCTCAAATTTCTCGCCTTAATAACTTTAACTGTCTTGCTTTTAATTCTGTTAAGTTTGCGTACCGCAAACACAAGGCTGTGGTCACTTATACCTTAGTGCTGCACCCCTGACGCAATTATTTTGTCCGGTTCATTTGTAATGATGACATCCAACAACGAGGATGTTTTGTCAGTGACTCTCGTTGGTTGTTTAATAAGTTGGGTTAGCTGGTATAAATCGCAAAGAGATATTAGGTCAACTGTGTTCTGATCATGTGGGTTTGCAATGTAATTACAGTTCAGATCTCCTAGCAGATGCAATTCTTTTTCTTCGCTATCTACACGTTCTATTAAGTGCTCAATTTTAGATAGGTATTCCTGTGGAGAGCTAGGGGGTCTATAAATATTTGCCACAATAAAGGGTTTAGTATATGGTTTGATTACTTCAACGCACACTCCTTCAAGTCCATCCATTACCAAATCCTTTCTGTGAATGTAATTAATGGTGTTTTTTAAGTAAATGCCCACACTCCCACCTGTTCTAGCACGGTCCTTACGAATCAGTTCAAACCCTTTTATGTGCATTTCCGCGCTTGAAACCGTGGAGTCTAATCGAGTCTCATTTAAAGCAAATAAATCGAAAGGTTGATCATGTAGTAGTACACGTAGCTCATCAACGTGCTTTGGCAAGCTGACCACATTCAAGAGGGCCATTTTAAAACCCTTTGTCATTAAACTATCTTTAGATGATTTATGTTCAGTTTCCTTTCCTGCAACATTTTAAGGCCATCATCCCTTTGTAATCAATTAGAATTAATATACTTATTTAGATTTGTAGCTAGGTATGATACTCCTTTCCCATTTAAATGCAGCCCTTTGGAATTCAGGCAACTACTATCGATGTTACCATGGGAAATAAGTTCCCAGTTGCGAGACTTGCAAAATTTGCGAATAGCTTTATTTACACTGTTTGCTTTCGAGCAAAGCTGATCGTTGTCCGAGCGAGTAATCAACTCAGAAATAGCTACATTCGATTCTGGTAATTCTTGCTCAATGTTTCTCGCTAGATCTACTAGCTTTTCAGCAGTTTCAGTTGGTTCTTCGGTACTAAGGTTATTTGTACCAACGTGGATAATGATGTTGTCCGGTGCACTACGGATAGTTGGTTTCAGGTAATCCACCATATCATCTGTAGTAGCACCGTGAAAAGACCTCACACTTACTTTGTTAGCCTTGTTAGACATCTTCCATCCTTCCAGTCCGCCTATCATGGAGTCTCCCAAGATTACTACTGAACTTCGCTGCTTCTGTGTTGGTTTTTCTTTCTCCGCCGGTTTTTTCCATTTACTTGGTTTCTTTCTTTTGTCGGCATTCTTTGTTACAGTCTTCCACTGGCTCGCACTCTCCTGGGACACTTCCTTTGACCTATCTTGAATAGGCGAAGTGGAAATGACTTCTGCTGCTGGCGTTTCGGTTGAATTTGAATGCGAATGTTGAT
Source organism: Plumapathes pennacea (assembly GCA_964036295.1). Classification (NCBI taxonomy): domain Eukaryota; kingdom Metazoa; phylum Cnidaria; class Anthozoa; order Antipatharia; family Myriopathidae; genus Plumapathes; species Plumapathes pennacea. The sequence continues at coordinate 21,547,117 of OZ038463.1, read as the reverse complement.
AAAGTTCCTTTGAAACAATTTGTATTGCTAGCTTTAGGGAATCTCTCTCTTCGGTGATTTGATCACAGCTATTTCTTAGAGAGGTTAGCTGGCATCTGAGCACTTCGTTTTCCTCTTTTAATTTTCTGATAGTTGTTGATTGGCCCTGGTCAGTTGAAGACAAGTTCTGTGACCTTTTGATCTCAGAGATCTCGTTCCTCAGGTCCTCAATCAAAGAGTTGAGATGGTTGTAGCATGGGCACTCAGTAATAATCCCTTCCTCCGAAGTATCCGACTTTTGACTAACAAGTAAATCTATCACCTCGGGTTCCGAGGTAGATCCATTAACGCCATTGTTGTCATGTAAATTTTGGCGGGAAGTTTCATCCGCTAAGAATACTCTTAGTCTCTCCGCCAGGACAGCTTTCTTCCCACTTTTGCTTAGGCCTCTCTTTCGTAACTCTGTTTTGAGTTCCTGCAGGCTGAGAGTCCCGAGTTCTTTTCCATTGAAGACGCTGTTGGTATGTTGTTCACTCGTTATGTCGGCTTTTGTCATGATCGGTCCAGCCAAGTTTTCTTCGCAATATTCCGTGTGACCTTTGTGTTTTGCGAAATCTAACCCATAGTTGGATAGATTCTTACGTAACTGACCAATGTTGGGTAGAGAGGCCGTCCTACGAAGTTCGTGAGAGGAAAACTCGAGGTTTGTTCCTTGAGCATCGAAAGCACGTCCGTTCGCCATATTTAACATATGCATGTGTTTTTTTTTTCCGTATATTTCTTTCCGTATATTAGTTTCCCGTATATTTCTAAATGTTGTGGTAAAAAACAAATTTCCACTGGTTTGTCGTGGTGTGGACTCTTATTTACCACGATTTACGTCATCACATGGTCAAAATTAGTTGCGGACTTACTCGGCGAAGCGCCTCGTGAGTCCACAACATTTTGACCATGTGATGACGTAAATCGTGGTAAATAAGAGTCCACACCACGGCAAACCAGTGGAAATTTATTAATTTTACAATAACACGTCAGTTTCTCGCTTTGTGATTGGCTAATTTTCATTATCAATAAGAGGACAGACACATAAAATCGAGTGCTGACGACAGTGATTTGGACGAAGAAGGTGAATTCAGCTTCAAATTCACCTCAGTTCTTGCAAAAGCGACATTCGGCATTTGAAGTAGAGAACCAGAAGTGTTCAGAGGCGAATTTCCTTGAGCTTTGTCTTGTCTAATTTCATTTCTTTCCAACTTCTTTGACAAAAAAATTTTATTTTGCACGCGCGAAATGCTCACGTCAAGCTGTCACTTTTTGGCCAATGAAATGTCTTGAATTTCAACCTCGACCAATTAGAAAGCGGGAAAAGTTGTTGACAACATTTCGGTCAAATCGAACAAAATCCAGTTTTCTTGCGTGTTTTCCCTCGGCGAAGCGCCTCGTGGATCCACAACTTTTTGACAATGTTATGACGCGTTTCATGATCAATAAGAGGACAGACACATAAAAAACTGACGTCAATTTGTTAATCTAATATAATTTTAGAGCGTATTCAACATCATTTGCGAAGTATAGAGTTGATTTGGAGGGGGGTTTTAGTTTTATAGGTTTGGTGGGGGTAAACTATAAAACTAAGACCCTGATCAAATTACCGGGTTTGCGTGTTTTGCGTATGTTCGGTCGCTCAAATGTAATTCTAATGTAATTTTAGAGCGTAATATTATATTTTATAAGTAATATAGATGTGGTTGCTTTGAATTTAAACGCGTCTTTGTCAAATGATTGAGTGATGATCAGTCTTCCTTTTTAGTGTTTGGCAGAACATCTGCCGAATGTAGAACAATCTTAACATTACTCTAAAATCTGGTAAAATATTGACACTAAACTATTTAATAGTGTCCTTAGATCAAGTTTATTTCAATGAATACAAAATTTGGTTATACTGAAATGTAATGACCAATAATTGAACAGGATTTTAAATTTTTTTTTCGGTCAACCAAACCAAACAACAAAGTCAGCAGTTTCAGTTACTGTCTCTTTCCGACTGCCTCTGATAAGCTAGTTTATGAACAAGCGCTGGATCCCTTTAAAACCACATTTTGTATTCATCGAAATAGACTTGATCTAAGGACACTATTAAATAGTTTAGTGTCAATATTTTACCATATTTTAGAGTAATGCTAAGATCGTTCTACATTCGGCAGATGTTCTGCCAAACACTAAAAAGGAAAGACTGATCATCACTCAATCATTTGAAAAAGACGCGTTTAAATTCAAAGCACTGAACATCTATACCGATCAATTTGAAACTCGCACATCCCCCCCCCCCCCTCCCGGGCATACCCTGGGCATTTGACCGCCTCCCTTGCCCGGGGTGGGGCATTTGACCACAACCACGGAGGGGTGGGGAATTTGAACTCGTTCCCTCAATTTCACCCCGCTTTACGCGAAAGTGTTTTAGCTGTGCGTACGGTGTGTACTAACTGTTTATTTTGTCTAAATTGAGAGGCATATCAGTGAATGTTCCAAGCACAACGTTCATTTATCGACGATCAATCTCCGATGTTGAGCCATTAACAACTCGCAGTAAAGCGTTGCTTCGCTCAAGATATGGTTTGAAACCTTATCATTGGATGTTGAATAAATAGAGATTACTTCATGGAAAGTGCGCGCGTACGGTTTTTATTCACGAGTTGTGAAGTATCATAAAACGAACGAGCGAGGCGTTGCGAGCGAGTGAGTTTTATGATACGAAACAACGAGTGAATAAAAACTGTACAAAGCACTTTCCATGATGTTTTCTGTTTATTATATACATACAGAGACATTTATGATGGGACCGGGAAACCCTTTAAAAGTAGTGAAAAATTGTCGTTCGCAGCTTGTGATTGGACGAACGATTTTTTTCACGTGTGAAAAGCGTCGCTCGCGGCCTCTCATTGGCTAGAACTCATTTGCGTACGAAATTTTACGATATGGCTTTTTCGTGAGTATGTCTCAGTATGTATATAATAAATGCATTTTGTTAGCCGTACGGTTTAAAGAAAAATGTCAACGACTTTAATACCCTCGGATGTGCGAGTTTCGAATTGATCGGTACATTACGCTCTAAAATTACATTAGAATTACATTTGAGCGACCGAACACACTCAAAACACGCAAACCCGGTAATTTGATCAGGGTCTTAGTTTTATAGTTTACCCCCACCAAAACTATAAAACTAAGACCCCCCTCCAAATAAACTCTAGACTTCGCAAATGAAGTTAATTACGCCCTAAAATTGCATTTGAGTTACATTTGAGCGACCGAACATACGCAAAACACGCAAACTGTAAACAACAAACGAATATAATATATACCGTAACTCCTGAAATAAGCGCCGCGGGCAGACATGGGCGCCTATTCGAAGGGGGGCGCTTATTTAATTTTTCAAAAATCGTGGTCAGATTTTTGTAATGCCACAACAACATTAGCCGTTCGTATACTGTTCTTATCGCGACACATTTTGTAAAATTCCGCACACGCCGGGGGTACCCGACACGTCACACAAATGTCAAATCGCTTGATTGAGTACTGATTTGCATAAGTCGATATTCTCGAGAGGTAAATATTTCGAGTCTTCTTTGTATGGGTCTTAGTTTTATAGGTCTTAGGTCTTAGTTTTATAGACACCCGTCTTTATTTCGTCCTGCAGCTCTGAACTGTTTCTTTAAATCACGCAATGCCACATGTTTATTCAAGCACGCTAAGTCCCCTCTAGTCTGGAGCAGGGTATCTATTTTCACCATTTTGTCTGGAACAGGGTCGCAAAATTGCCTTTCTTTACTCTGGAACAGGGTCAGGATCACAGGGACTCAGCGGCACATCCCCATACTAAATTTAAGGGAGTGCCCCCACCCCCCCCCCGCCAGGGGGAGATCTTAGTCGGTCGCAAATCTCGAGTTTCTCTGGAGTAATAGAGATCATCATCACACGATCAAATCATCCAGGACGACCGACAAAAAAAAAAAAAAAAAAAAAAAAAAAACAGGTTTAGAGTTGCTGTAGTGTTCAGTGAGTTGTCTACCACACCTTGGATAATTTGTTATGGTCAATGTCTTATACAGGACAGTGCCCCTACAACCCACCCCCTGATTTTTTTAAGTTCCTCACCAACTTTTTTGTATAGGTAGTTAATGAAGTGCTGTACTTTATTGTGGTAGTCATTCATGGCCCTTTGGGGAGCCTTGAAGTAGGGAGAGCCTCAGTCTGAAAAGTTAGCTGTCTCCCTATGCCACCCGTAGCAACAAAGATGTCCAAGGGTATTGTTTTCAAGCATTTTAGAGTCAAATAGGTTATACTTTTGCCTCTTTGGTCTGCAGTGAGTATTAATAGGTTTTAGCCTTTTTTGGTATTTGTCTGAGTTAGGGTGTAACTTTTGGTATGTAGTACATACTGCATACCTGCCAACTTTTTTCTAGTCAAAGGCACAATATTTTTTATCCGCTGTAATTGAGCAGAAGAGCGGAGGTTATAATAAAGCCATCAAAATTTTGCCATGAATAATAGAATGAATTATTGTCCTTCTACTCCAATTATTTTTCTGAAACTTGGTTAAGGTATGCTATTAAAGTCAATATAAGGTGATTGCAGAAATTTAATATGAAATCAGTATAACAGCAAAATTTTTCACTGGGTGCGATTTTGTTATAAGAATTGCATAAAAACCAAACAAGGTATGATCCAAAGTTTGTCATGGACGAGTGCACCAGATAAACTGTGGAGGCACCTTAATACTCCCAGACCTGCCACCCAAGGGGGGAGGGGGGAAAGGGGACTCCCTAACAAGGGTGGGGATGCTCATTGCACCTGTTTAGGGGTCAAAATTATGGGTGCTATACCACTGGGGTGCTGACATTTTTGTTACGCAGTACCACTTTGGGTGTCCCTCGAATGGACTTTTTATACCACCAATCAAAACTGTTATCAGTGTACAAGCTTATACAGTACATAAGCCATGGTATGGTATTAAAGTGAAATGTTTTATTAAGCTGGTCCCAGGAACACTGCTGTGTTTGACAATGTCTCTTCTTGCTAAATACAGGTTTGCATGCAAGCAATATTATTTGTTTCCCAATAAATAGGTGTATCCCGGTTGGACTTGTTACAAATTATCCGAGTTCACAAATACAGTACAGAAGGGAAACAGAACTGATCACGAGAACAATATTATAATGCCACTATTACTGTATTACTGGATGAAGTTTCAAGAAAATAATTGTGAAAAGGCTTCTGTAGCACATTACAGTAATTTTACAGTAGTAATCTTTTATCAAGCCACTAAAATCTTTTGAAGCTGCAGCTGATAAGGAATCATCAGTAAATGTTGTAAAGTAGTTCCCAATGGATTCCAACAACTTGCTAGGATTCCCTCATCCCAATGTCCAGCAACAGGATGGTAGTTTATACAGCTATGCAGCATGAATCTTACTGGCCTGTCACTAAGCATTCAGAGGTTAATTTAGCCAAGTGTAAACAAACTTGTTTTTCTTACAGTAGATCCACCTTAGATGAATCTGACTAAATGTTCTGACAGTTTGAATGTGCACCAACATGATCTTGGATCATCAAGGTGTGAATGAGTCATTTCTATTGTTCCTAGAGTTTGAAACTCTTTGTTACATGTAGGATGATCCACTTTTCCTTCACTGTAGCATTGTAAATCCTTCTTACTTGTTCCAGTTCCATGTTAACCCATGGTCCCATTGCCATCCTGACATCATACAATATTTCCCATTCCAGTCATGTAAAGCTAGGCACTGCATATCCTGTTTCCTTGTGTACTTTGTTGTGATCATCTACATGTATGTTCTCCCATTTTCCCCAAGATTCACCACAGCACAAATCTTAACTGTCCTTCAGAAGTATTGCCTTCGGCAATTATGTTCTCTGTGTTGTTCTTCACTTGTCTCAGTTCTGTGGTCCCCTGTGATCTCATTTTTAATCCCTGCATCTTGCATATTATGTCCACTCCTGTAAGCTTTGTTAAGAAGAGTTTGATTTTCCTTCACACATTGCCTGTGGTAGCCGTGCTGCTTGTTCAAGCCCTTGCTTTGCTTGTTCAAAGCCTTGTTTTGCTTGTTCAAGTTCAGAGTTGAGCCTAGAAGCTGCTTGTTCTAATTCTGTGTTAATCCTGGATGTTGCCTGCTCAAAGTTAGTTGCCAAATCTTGTACTTCCCTATTGATCTTGTTGATAACTGACTCCATAGCTAGCCTGCCCTGTAAAGTGGATGAAAGGATTACATTTAGCAAACACTATCATTAGATAATCAGTAGCCATTACTGCTCTGCTTGTCAGCACTTACTTTCCCTTCTACAGTATACCATCTACTGTAAGACAGACAAGAAGACCCTCCTTCACTCTGGCACCAGAGATACAATCGCACAGTACAGTAGACTACAAAACAGTCCCTTGTCTGCACTGGGATCTGGTCATGCAGGGGAGTGAGCATCACATGAACCCTTTCACCACCGATGGCCGGAAAACCAGCCAACTGGAAACGAGCCTTAAACACCGATGGCTGGAAAACTGGCCACGTGAATAACCCATTGGTTGGCACTTGAAAACAATGCTTCTGTTGTAACAAAGGGTTTGGTTCATTGACCAATAGGAAGATTGTATTCAGAACACATGTTTGGCAACAAGAAACGCAATTGATCCGATACGATTTTTCCGAGACATTCGCGTTTGAAATTTATCGTTGTTTATTGTCAGATGCCATTTTACAGTGAAATGCCCTTTAGAATTACACAGCAAAGAAGACAAACTAGGAGCCACTGAAAAGATGATGATAAAGATGGACGTTTCAAGTTTGTTTCAGAGCAAGGAAAATGGAGGACACGACCACTCTTTTGACAAGAACATCTTCACTTCGCGAATGCTTTCTCTGGCAAGCAGTTCTTCACAAAGCAAAGTGGCTTCAAGTTATGTTCAATTGCATTGCATTTCGATTATAACTCTTAGAAAACTCTAAGGCAGTTTACAAACAAGAATTTTGTGGAAAAGGAATCCTTAAATGACAGCGAACAACACGAGAAGAGACGATCTTTGATTTGAAGTGTTCGTCGCCATCTTGATTATAACGAATGAGTGGCTGGTTGCTCCACGTGATTTCTTCACCGCTGGTAAGCTCAGCCTAATTCAAATGCCTGTGTTTCATGTTTTTATTGTTTCTTGCATATGTTTTAGATAAATTACATGTATATGAGGTAAAGAAATACACTTAATTCAATGACAATGAACACACTTGGCAACGCTTCTTGAACAAGGCCGAAAGTCTTTGTAAATATCTGTTTAAATTATACCTGAAAGGTTAAAAAACGGGGCAGAAAATGATGGTCTGGTTCATGCAGATTTGAAATATACACAGGTTCCTTATACGAAAATGTATCCTTACCTCTCCAAAATGCATTTGAAATAAGAATGTCTTTTTTTTTACTGAAGTCTCAAAATTAGCGGTGTCCTGGGCACTTTTGTCCAAAAATAAACGGTGGTGAAAGGGTTAACTTTTCCTCTTGCGATGCACACTTCCCAGACTGCACACATTTGCTTTGCACTTGCTCAATTAGAATGTTAAGATTGAACACAGAGGTAAGTTGGTGTTGGTACACAGATCAGAGATTCCACAAGACTCATGCTCAGCTGGTACAGAGTACTGGTAGGAAAAAAAAATCCGGTGTGGAGCCATCTAGAACCGGTGGATATTCTTTTACTTTATTTATATGTTGTAGTGTGGGCTCTCTTTGGTCAGAAGAGCCGTCAGAAAAAGCCGTCATGCTACCTTGTACTGTATCGCTATTCTATCGAACAAATTCCAGAAGAAACTGATGCTTTACCTTGCTGGCATTGCTGACCATAGTATTCTTGATACGACTTTCACAGTAGTCATGGAAACTCACTCCAAACACTTTCACGCTTGTGTCTTGATTAAAGAGTGTTCTGTGGAGAAAATATTGCAAATCAACTTGGCACAATAAATACACTATAACAGTTTGTACATCCATGTTACTAGTGGCCAGTCAGATTGCATCTGAAGTTGACTCTTGCCAAAGAGTAAGTTGAAATGAGACCTTTCTTGACTATTTTACAGCCTATGTACAGTTAGTTATTATTTAAAGAAAAACAAATTTTAATACATAGTGTAAGTGGGATATTGGCTAAAGGTGTGTACAGTAGGAGACTGATTTGACTGTATATACATGTACTGTAGCAACTATGTTTCAGTTGGCAAGTCTGTACATCATGTTATTAGTATGGCGTGCCAAGAATGGTATTAAGGCCATTACACGAAGGGTCTCCTAGAAGAGTCACCTTTTTTTGAAATTCCTCGTTTCGTTTACATGATAGGTAGATAGGGTAACCCTCCAAAGTAAAGTGACCCCCTTGCTAGGGACAACTTTTGCTCGAGTAAATGCTCGAGGTAGGGTTACCCTCCCAGGGAGGCTACATTTAGTGGTGCCAGAAATATTTCGGCTATCATTATTTCATACATGTACAAGACTTACTTATTCTTGTCTTCTGTGTGCTCTGTATACGTCACAGTTTCTTCAACTTCCACCCAGCCTGCCAGGGTTAAATTCCTTGTCTTGGACACCATGGTCTTGTTCTTGAGGTCTGTTGTGGTGTGCTCATACACATAAGCCTTCTCCGTAACTCCAAACATCCTGCACACCCAACCTGGCAGTAGACCCTCAGATCCTATGAGACGTTTACTGTGCAGACGGCCTTCCTCATCCACATATCTGTCCAGAACATCTAGTGTCTGAACGGTTGTTGTTACTTCATTGGGATATTTTCTCCATGCTGCTTGTGTGACGCGATCCCAATGATGCCTGGAAGTAATGTCAGTTTAAGGTTGGTAAACAGGTCCTACAAAAACCAAGTTTAAAATGTCTACATGTTTTTCATATGAAAAACAATAACAAAATAAAATGAAGAGAACACTGAATTGAGTTGTTACTCGATGCAAATCCTAGCATCTTGCATATAGATATGCCTTTTGCATTACTAAATCTAAGATTGCCCCGGAAATGGTAGCATTTTTTCACAAAAATGATACGAAATAAGAAAATTGCAATATCATGTATATATTGCAGTGTCATTCACGTGAGCGGGACGTACGTACACAGCTTACGTAATGTGAAGCCGGCAGGAGTCGGAAGAAGCGTTAGTTTGCTTGTCTTTGGAGCTTTTTACCAGTTCTGTTACGCGACTAAACAACAAACTTTCATAACATTACTGTCAAATATGCACTATACTAAAAAAAAAAAAACCGGAAAAATTGTTCACATTTTTCCGCTTGCGACTTCGCACGTGAAAATCTGGAATCTCACAATTTACGATTGTATTAGCGCTCATTGTCAAATCACCTAAAAATAAAGTCATCTCTTAGTAACTAAAACAAACTCACAAACGACTCTCTTCGCTGCAACACACAAAGTTAATGAAATGTACAGTTTCTTCGTCGACAACCTCCATTTTTAATATCACAGTTCCCGCCAACACAAATAGCAACGTACTTACATAAAAGTGTGCTCCGACGACCAGAATTTCATTTTAGATTTCTACAAGGCTTCAGCAAGAGATACAATACACCGGTTGACTCGCAGCAGCAGAGTTCAGCCAGCTTCTGTCTAACCCACAGTTATGGTTTCTCAAGATTATCGGGAGCAAAGTCCATGTGAACTTACGCAACATTTCAATTAACCACTCTGATTGGCCATAGAACAATAACTTTTGTGTGATTGTTTGACAGAGGAGAGCTGGGGTCAACTAATCCCACAATGCATTTTGGGACGAAACAATATGGCGGAGAAATGTTGTGTTTCTCTGTGAAAGACATTTTTACCGCAGCTGTGAGAAGGAAATATCTTTGACACTTGGATCCCCTTTCGTACCATCTTATTCCTAAGGAGGGAATGGATGACTATGGAGAAGAGAATGGGTGGGACGAACCCGCAGTAAGTGCCGTCGACATCAGCTGTACCTTTGAACGTTTACATGTGTACTGTCTTTTCAAAAGGCGCGCCTTTGCTGAATAAGTGTCGTTCGATGTTTCAGCTCAGTCCGTCAGACGAGAAGAGGGATAATGAGGTTACCATTCAGGACTGCGTTCAGAAGTTCTCCACCAAAGACTTTATAATGGAACCAGACGTTTTCCCCACTATTCGGAGGTAAATTTATTTTTCTGTAGTGCATACAGTATGTTCATGTTATATTCCCTTAGGATTTGTATAAGTGACGCCTTAATAGTAGGACACCTTTTAATATACATTTATGGTTAACTGCACTGATGAACATTTATTACAGTGAAACCCTCCTTGCACTCAACACTTCAGTATTATAAAGCGACTTTTTCGAATTTCCAAGGTTGTCTACGAGAGCTTCGACTGTATAAAAACCGCATTATTTAACAATTGTTCGCCGAAGTGGAGGTGAATAGCGGTGGATATTAGCCAACTCCCAAATAGCTGTTGTATTTCCGACATAAGTGGGCAAAAATTGGGTTCGCGCGCCATTTTGTTTTACCGGAAGCCGCCGGGAGGTGAATAGTTAACAATTATTCGCCGAAGTGGAGGTGAATAGCGGTGGATATTTACCGAGCCGTTTCGGCGAGGTAAATATCCACCGCTATTCACCGACACTGAGGCGAATAATTGTTTTAGTATATACCACACAAGTTTAATAGCCAACTTCCAAATAGCTATTTTATTTCCGACAAAAGTGAGCAAAAATTGGGTTCGCGCGCCATTTTGTTTTACCGGAAGCCGCCGGGAGGTGAATAGTACTTGATATTCCGAGATTGAGGAGCCAATCAGAGCGCGCGAAAAGCACTATTCACTTGCGTGGTATATACTAATACTTGATATTCCGAGATTGAGGAGCCAATCAGAGCGCGCGAAAAGCACTATTCACTTGTGTGGTATTTAACAAATAAACCAGCTTCAAGCGTGCTCCGTTCAGAAATAAAGCACGCAGCAAGTGACGAGAGCACGAAAGAAGTGTAGGGAGAAACGCGAGCCGAAGGCGAGCGTTTTTCCCTACTTCTTGAGTGCTCTCGGCACTTGCTAAGTGCTTTATTTCTGAACGGAGCACGCTTGAAGCTGGTTTATTTGTTTTATAACATAGAACTTCAAAACTTTCACAATAAAACTGTCTTTATTCATCAAAAATGTTGGAATGCTAACAGCGATGAAAAAATAGATTCTCCTAAACGGCTCGACGGTCCGAATTGCCAAGTCAGTACAGTTTCGCTTCAATTTTTCAACCAGGCCGTCTGTTCTATAAAATTAGACAACACCTCACAGTAAAGAACTATATTTCCTGTAGAACTTTGGACTACAAGTACATGAAATCATACAGTCGGCTAGTGCATAAAATGCAAATTTGAAGGGAATCAACAAATGCTCCAACGGCCGACTCGAAAATTGTGTGAATGAAAACTTACCGATTTCTTGACTCTACCTCGTAGTACAATCATTTGAAGTCCGTCCGAAAATTCTTCAATCATTTTTTTCAGTCACATCGTCGGAAATTCTTTCTCTTGCATCACTACAAACACGTCTGTTCGTCTGTCTTCGCCGTTCATGTTCAGTGATTGCTCACGGCTGATCTTCTTCAACTGAATGATTTGCTCTCTCCTTCCTTGTTGAAGCCATTCAACTTCATTCAAACAACCCACTGATGTAATGTGACTCCCAAATATGCTGTACTTAGGGACAGTCCTTAAACCGAGTCGCTTTCCACGACGCTGACAAGAAACTTGCCGTTCTTCGACATAGATTTTCCCTCTCCAAACTGTTGAAGTGCTTTTTGATGAGGTCACGTTCTTTACCGATTCACGGTGAACCATACTAGCCGGTGCCTTCACTTAAAGCCAAATTTTATCTCGAAGTTGGGCATTGGTGTCTCCATTCTCGCATTATTTTCTCTTTTTTGCCAGAGGATGACGTAAGCGTGGTTTATAACTTATAAACCACGGGTAAGTGTGGTTTATACTCTGGCAAACCACGGTTTTCGACCAATCAGCGCGCGGCTTGTATCGTGACTATGTTATAAATACTAATACTTGATATTCCGAGATTGAGGAGCCAATCAGAGTGCACGAAAAGCACTATTCACTTGTGTGGTATATACTAACACAAGATATGTGATGACATTATGTAATAACCTGACTTTATTCTGACTGAATATCACCTGTTGGACATTGCTAATGCTCAGCAGGTTGTATTATATAGCAGATACTGGATTTTGAACTTGGTGATTTTTTGGAAATAAAAATGTGCATGTTATGTGGCAGGTATTTCCAAGCTGGTGGACCACATGATGAGTTTGTGAAGCTGTTAAGTGACAATTATGCTGGCATGGCACAGAGTGCAAACTTGTTAGCAAACTGGCTAATTTTGACAGGTATGGAACTGTAAAGGGTTTTGTGAGACATGATATTGTCACAGTTAAAATCATCATGGTACCCTGAAGAACACTTGGTCATAATTTTCTCTCCTTGTGGCAAGTATGTCAGCAGTTCCTTCGTATGGCTTTCTCCCCTCCCTTCCCTTATACCCACCTCTCCTTCTATATAATATATACTAATTTAGCCTTTTTCCCAGGCTTCCTCGTAAGAAAATCCAATATGGTGACCAGAAGGAAGCAAAATAAAATACAAATTTTGGCTTCTTTTGCTGACAAATTTCTTTGTTGAAAGCGGAAATGAGTTTGGAAAGATAAGTTGAGTTGGCTGGATACAGGGCTCACATGTTCAAAAACCAGATATTTTGATGTTGATCGATCAGCAAGTGATATGGTTGAGTGACTATATCACTACAGAGAAGTTTGTACTTTGACAATGTAAACTGCATCCAGGATGCTCGAGATGGAAGGAAAAAAGAAAAGAAAAAAAAAAAAAAGAAAAAAAAAGTAAAATCTGAGGTCACCCATATCCTGCTAGTATTCAATATTCATAGTTTTCAAAGGCTTTTAAACAAATAATAATGTTGGTTAACTTATATGCTCAGCTTGTTTGTTTTAATATTGTCTTCAGGATTTCTGTCAGAAAAAAATAAAGAAAGGTGGAAAAATACATGTACCAACTTGATTGATAACAATATTCAAAAGCAGATATGTAAGTTATACTCAGACTTGCACTATAGCTCAGCGTAACAGGTTGACTTTGTTTTTTAGGCCAGTAAAGTTTGAAAAATTCACTATTTTGTATCTTTTCTTCTTTGTAGGAGCTAATGTCCATTCTGTGGAACAGATGGTTGAAGATCATCTCAAGACACTTCTTATAAAACACTTTGATCCCAAGAAAGCAGATTCTATATTCACAGGGGAGGTAAGGAATGGGATACAGACCTTGTGGTTGTATTGTAGATTATCTACCATATTTTATTTTGCGGAGTTGACATACAATGCTAAAAAAAAATTATAATTAGATTATGAGCTTGAAATTTCTGAGGTGATAGTTGATAAGGGTGAACCCTGTATCAGTTATCACCTTATGGAAGTTTCAAGCTCATAATCTAATAAAAATTGTTTCAGTAAAAATCAACTAGTTTTCATTCATAAAGACAAAACATTTTAAAAAGAAATCAGCTGTTTTGTGTTTTAATAAATGTATTTATATCCATGTCCAACATTTTGGCAATATCTTGTAAGATCCCCCAAGGTCTTTGGTCTTATAAGATCTTGTGAAATCTTATCTTTGGTAACACTTCTGGTAAAATCTTGGCAAGAACTTACAAGATCCTGTGGAATCTTGGCAAGATCTTATCTTGGTAAAATCTTGCAAAGATCTGGTCAGGATCTTGCTTCAGAAAATTCTTTCTTTTCTGGACACAAGATCTTGGCAAGATCGTGCAAGTTATTGCCAAGATCTTGTTAAGATCTTACAAGATCTTCCCAGGACATCTTGTTAAGATCTTTGCCAAGGTCTTACCAAGATCTTGTAAGATTATGTCAAAACATCTTGTAAGATCTTGTCAGAACATCTTGTAAAATCTTGTCAGAACATCTTGTAACATCTTGCCAGAACATATGCCAAAAAAAAAGTGTGAGTCTGCAACAACTTTATGTGTGTCATATTTTATTCATCGCTCTTGAGCAAACTGTGGAAGTCACTGCCAAATTGTTTTGGTTAAGAAATTACTTAAGAACCATAAAAATAAAAATAAAAAAAAATCTGGAGAGCAGTTAAATAGCACAAGTAGTTGCTGATGTTGGAAACAGTGCAATCACAAAAGGTAAACAAATCAAATTGCACGGACCTTGGACACCAAAATTCACTTCTTGCCTGTGATGGCTCGGGTTTACACAAACTTTCTCATTCTCCCAAACTCCCTCTCATGGTTTGCATGAGGCTATGTAAACATGGCACTTGTTTTATATTTCTTAAATATATAATGGACTAAACTTGATATGAGTTTTTGTTTGTGTTAGACCCCATCCTGGCTTGAAGGAATGATTTCCCACCCAACATGGAGGTCCATGTTCTACAAACTGGCGGAACAATATCCTGACTGTCTCATGCTGAACTTTACCATCAAGGTAGAAAAAAGCAGCTGCATATAAAATGTAAACATGTACGGTATAAAATATACAGTCAGTACATTGTACTGTACTTATGTGCACTTCATAGTTTTGTAGCTGTTTCCTGGGTTTTGAGTTCTACATCCAGTAGAGCTTATAGTGACATGTACTCTTTGATTTCTGCATTTTTTCAGCTGATCTCTGATGCAGGTTATCAGGGAGAGATCACCAGTGTGTCAACAGCTTGTCATCAAATTGAAGTTTTCTCCAGAGTGATGAAGACATCGTCATGCACTTTCATTGAAGAGGGTGAAGAAAGCCTGGAGGCCAACTTGCCTGAATTTGCTGTAAGCTCTTACAATTTCCATATGTTGATATTAATTTGACATTCCCCTAAAACAAACAAACAAATCTAGACATAAATAAAGCAGGTCAATATCAATGTCAAATGTAAAATAAAAGGACATAAAAATGGCAATGTCAATTATTGACATAATTATTACAATTGTTGACATAATTATTATTAATTATAAATTTATGCAAATCATGTATATTTGTGAATTTGGCATTTCCCTAAAACAAACAAACTAACTAACTAACAAACAAATAAACAAATAGAACAGGTCAATGTCAAAATGTTATGAAAATGACAAAAAATATGACAATGTCATTGTTAATTATAAGTTTATTTAATTGTGTACATCAATATTGTGTACATATCATCATGCATTTTACAAGTTGTAGCAACATGATTACAGTGCATTGTAAAGCTGGTAGTGATTGCTTGTGTCCGCTTTTCAGAAAATGGTGTGTTATGGTCAGCACACATATTTGTATGCACAGTGTTTGTTAAATCTACTTGCACAAGAAGCACATGGTGGAGCAAAACTCAAGAGGCTTGGCCAAGAGGTTCAGGCCAAGGCTGTAGAAAGGTGAGTTGCAAATTAATACTTACTAACAGTATGTGCAGAATTTTCATTGTTGTCTAATAGCTGTTATATTGCAGATGTCAGCAGTTTGACATACAAACGAGGCGAATGGGTCATTTCAGCATTGTATTGACTGATTCAGCAGTTATAACAATGTTCATACAGTACAAACTACTTGATAAAACAGTGTAGATTGTTGGCTGACATAAAGTACTAAAGGTCTTGGTCAGAGTACGGAAGCTCTAAAGTCGAGGTTTGCACTCTTTCAGTGGACATGATGTCACACAAGTCACTCTTTCACTGAATGGCTCCATGTCATATCCTAAAGTCAGCTCCTGCCTTGCTTCCATGCTGGGCAAGAATGCACTCAATCCAGGCGACATTACTGTGGTAAGAGCAGTAAGTTATAATTTACAGAGTTGAGAGAATATTCTAAAACTGCATAATTGAATATATTTTGTAAGTAGAGAAAACCCCAAATATTACAGAGCCTGTATTACTGACACTCGCAAAGTAGCAAAGCAGCTATGTGTATGTATTGTCCTGTACTTTATTATTTCCACTATTTAGCAGCAGAAAAACCCTATCATATGATATTAACCCTATTGTTGGTCGGTTTTACATAATGTCTCACTGTGTCTTGAAATTTGACCTTTGCTGCCAAGAGTGACTTCCCCCAACTTGGAAACTTTTAATAACTCTTGAACTGTCAAATGAGATTGAAAGTGTGACCAACAGTGTATAATACAGTCAGTGAACATTGTTGTTGTTCTTGAGCTCAGCTTAATATTAATGTTTGAGAATGGCAGTGAAGAGATTCATAATTTATTTAATACGTTGCAATTATGTTTTCGCAGAAATCTGCAGAATGCTAGTGGCTTTATAGTGGGACATACAGCAACACTGTAGTTACCGTGTAGCAGTTTTAAGTGAGCACTAATGTAGGGGTGGCGAACAGGTACCTCAAAAATCGTGGGTCTCGCAAACTTTTGATCGGGTCTCGGAATCTCGGAAGTCTTTTTGATGAGTCTCGAAATCTCGTTTTGTGTGTGTTCATTTCGGTCTCGGAGTCTCGGATTTTTTCCGCGCGGTCAGAATCGTTGGAGTCTCGGGCTCGGATTTTGAAACACGGGTCTCGGCGTCTCGGCGAGTCTTGGATTTTACCATTTGCCACCCCTTAATGTCAGTGATCTGTATTTTTCCAGCTGTACAAACTCTACAGCAGCACCCAGCCGCCTGCATGTGAGCTTCTTCGTATCCCACAGTTTCTAGGTAAGCGAGCTACTGCTAGTTCCAGTTAAATCCTGCATAGTGCTGTGCCCTGGGGAATCCTTAACTCCTCTCCTACCCCAACGATTGGTGCTGTGTTGTAATCCAGTTGGCGATTGTTGTAGAGGAGTAACTACAGAATACCCCGCAGTTTTTGGAGTACACCTAGAAAATGGTAGATACGCAGTCAAGTTAGCACGCCTTCTTCAGTAGAACAAGGAATTCCTCCTGGCTAAAGTGGCTACTCGTCTAAGTGGCCACGTGGGAGTATTCTGTAGTTAAGCCCCGCGAAATTGGTTCAATTGCTAAAACATGTTTATTGAATTGGCCATTTCCGAGATGGCCGTGGGATTTGTTTCGTGTCTTTCAAAACGAGGTCTAGCGCGAAATCTTTTTTTTAAGCTCGCGTTCACCACGAACTGGTGAAAAGCGAAGCTTCATGCGATCCAGTCAACTGGAATGTGTCCCGGTGCTGTCAACAATGGATTCCAAATATGGAAGTGTTCTGTTCCCAATTTGGGCAGTATCGATATTACGGATAACGCAACAAAATCGAGAACGCGATTGTCGAAGTAGTTTTTGCGGTGGCATTTTTAGGCGTCCCACCTTATTGCAGTTAAGACTGCGTCAGTCAGTCAGTCCGTCATGCTGTGCCAACAATTGACTTCCAAATTTGAGCACCAGTGAATACGCATGAAGAAACGAAGAGATAGGAAGACGTTTTCCCGGAGTTATTTTGATTGTTTTCATTATATTCCTGAATTGCCAGTAGATCTGTTGCACTTCAGAACCATTATCACAGAGGTTAAATTCTCGGTTGTGTGACAAGCGTAAGTCAAAATTGAAAGACCCGTGACAGCCCGGAGCGACTTCAGCTTGTCGAAATATTTCTATAGTTTGATTATAATTGCTTTGCTTCGCATAATTTTCGCCAGCAATGAAAATGACTGTAGAGAACTGGAAGAAGAAGAATTCAAAAATGAATTTGACCAAAACCGCAAGTAATGTTCACTTATTCAACTTGAAACTCAGCCAAAAGAAGAAAGGCGTGTTTTCTTTAAGCACGTATTTTATAGTTTGGATGCAGCCCAGGCTGGAGTATCATGGCCTGTGATAAATACGTAGATGTTGAAGATAAGCTGTGCATGACATGAGTAATGAAGTCACGGATAGAATTGTTTCTTTGCGACGGACGGTCTCATTCCGGTTCAAAGATTTGGCACTCTGTGAAGAATTTTAAATTCTCCCATTTCGAGCGCCCTCTGCCGCCGTGTAAATGAGGGTTTTCAAAACTAAGACTAAATCGAATACGCGGTTCAGCGAAAGTGGAGGCCCGCGGAAACCGATGCGAACTTCCATATACCTAAAATTGAGCATTTTTTACGATGTGGCCTTGAGGCAGTTCTATTAAATACCCACTCCCGCAAAAGTACTTTTTACGAATTCGCGAGCTTGCAGCTGCCTTGCTGCTTTGATTATGGAAATGAGTTTGATTTGCTTGGAAATGAAAAATAAGTTCAATCAGAAAAGTTTCTCACTAGACCTTATTTTGAAACAGAAGCAACCGCGGGCATGTCGGAATAAACTATTGGCCCCGGTCGTGTCATCACTCACAAGTTCATGTGTGATCTTACATCCCTTTCAGAACTGTTGATAGAAGCTCTCTTCAAGCCAGGCCAACACGTCAATCCAGACCACAAGTTCAAGTACATCTTCCTTCTGGCGTATGTCGCCTGTGTTCACGAAACTTGGCAAGATGTGAGTACAAGCTGAGTGAACAGTGAACCTTACTCTTGTCTGTGTTGATATGAAACGGGTGGAGAAGACGTTATGAAACGTCTGTTTATTGAGCTCTCACAGTGAGGCTGTTAAACTCCTCCTACACCAACTAACAATCCAACAAGATTGAGGGCCACGGGGTTATTTGTGCTCTCTACTATTTAGTGTTATCCTCTATAAATAAACTTTGATTGATATTGATTGATTGATTGAAAAACCTCTCTGTCGGTCTGTCTGCCTATCTCTGAAATGTATAAAGTTTTGTTAAAATTTAGTTCTCGACAGAGCGAGATTCTTTCACTTTCACTTGAAATTTATTTCATTTAACCTTTTCACTCCAAAGAGTGATCAACTTCAATTTTCTCTATCAGTTTCTCACCAGATATATATCATACAGTACGGAGAACTTGGCTTTTCATACCTTGCTCACATGTAGAGAAATTTGATTAAACTATCGATTCTCACTGCACTACTCACACAGCTTCTTGAAAAGTTGGGAGAATCTGTATTTTGAGCTTGGGAGTGAAAGCGTGAACTGCCTCAATTTTCAACTTACACTTGTTTCTGATCAAATCTTGTTTCAGTTTATGACGCTTGCTTGATTGTTTATTTGTTTTTCTTTGTCCCTCCTCACCTCACCCTTCACAAACTCCCTCCTAAACCCATAGTCGCTTACTTGCTCCGACGAAGGGCTAACACTCGACTCATAATACATGTTTTCATTCGTTTCGTTGTTTTGTTGTGATACCCGAACACTTGTCATCCATATTGTGTAGTTAATTTAGTTTGTTTATTCTCAAGGACCAAAGGACACACCTGAACAAAGACGAGCTAAAGGCGACGTCACAAGCAATCGAAAAAGTGCACACGATCTGTATGAAGGAAAGCAGCGGAGCATCGCATCTGTCGGCAGAAGTCGGCGTCCTGTTCCAGTGCATCAGGTAAAATGACCATCGACACAAAATAAACAAGGCACTTTCACCTTATTATGGTGACGTCACGGGTCTGAAATGCCACTGACGATCTTGCGGAGGATCGTGGGCTCCTCTAAATACCTGATTTCTTGTTCTCTGTTGTTACTTAGGTACCCGGTCGTTGCTATGGGGATCATGAAGTGGGTGGACTGCACGGTCAGCGACTCAAGTTTCTTCAAGCTGCTGACTGACTCCACTCCAGTCCATTTGGCCCTGCTGGATGAGGTAGGCTGGACACGAGACTGTAACCTCAACGTAGCAGCTATCCCTGATCTTCTTGTTTAGCTGTGGCAGTTTGAGGCTGGAATAATATTCCTGTATTTTTGGTTTTCGCTCGTTAAACGCGTTGTTTTCCTTATTGACTCTCAGCGGCCGTATCGTAAATCTTGATCAAGGAACTCTCATCGTCGGTACATAGCTACAGTGTTAATATTAATCGTTATTGAGTAGAATCATTTTATTACAGCTGTAGAACAAATAAGATCACAATGATTGACATTGAAACACCCGCGCGAAGTTTACATGTCACTGTTTGTGATGTATGTTGGTTATGATCGTCCGCGGTGAGTGTAGTCTCCAGAAAGACTGTTGTTGACTGATGTTTTGACTACCTGAGACGAAGTCATCTTCAGAGTCAAGATCTCAACTGACATACTATTCATTCTCCCGGAATCAAACCATTTGGCGCTGTTTATTATGCTACGGTCAACTCCGCTTACGGGAATTTGCAGTAGTCACAAAATGCAAGCCGTTTGCAGTTTGCAGGGGAATAGACCCCTTCACGGGAAATGCATGATAGGTAATCATGGCAAGAACAAAGAAACATGGTAGCGACGCGTGCGAGAAGTCTCGGTTAAATAGTAAAATCGCTCACAATCTAGATCCACTGAAAGCTTGCAAATAAAAAAAAATTGGAATGCTCCGAAGTTCCACCAATCAGAAGAAAACGAATGCATATACAGTTTATTTGCCCTGATTACCCATCATGCATTCGAATCCGTGAGTGGGTCTATTGTAACGTGAAGGGCGTTTGACGGGGAAAGTTAAGACGATCTTCTTGCTTATGCGTAACTAGTGGTAAAACCTGTTTTTTCTTGTTTTCAGGTGAGCACGTGTCACCCTCTTCAGCATCGTTTGGCCCTGTTGTTACTTATCCGTTTGTTTGAGTCGCCGACTCCTCTGGATACATTAGTAGAGGTGCGTGAAGCACAACGCACACACACACACACACACACACACACACACGTACATGCACGGTATACCTCAGAAACGGTTAATACTAAAAACAGGGGAATGGAGAAAGAGATTGAAGAAGCCGACAGAGCGTTTGGTTAATATTTAGGAGGTTGTTCTGATATCTAATCATAAACCGCACACTCGCAAACTATTATTTCTTACTTTGGTACATTTGTACTCACAGAACCATTTTCGAGATAATGTAATTGTGTTTTGTTCGGTTTGTGGGGACTGTCCATTGTTTAAAAGTGGTCCTTAACGTTGCCCATATATACATGCCTTGAGAACTTATAATGATACAATATACTACACCCAACCCACATACATAGATGCTGCAAGAACTCATAATAATACATACACGCATACACTCCAACACATTCAGTGGCTACTGTTTACTTCAGTAATCTATTTGCTGGTCTGTGGGGACTTTCCGGTGTCAGAACATTAAAACTAACTGCAACCGTTATTCTTTGGTCTCCAATTTCAGTCAAACATTAGTCAATGGTTCCTTATTGTCTCCGCTGTGTAAACCGTCTTTATTTTAGTCTCTTGTTTGTGTGATTCGGGTCTTTGCTAAGTGATCATGAATTCTTCCTCGTTTACTTGTTATATAGTTGGAGTTCAAGAAAACTGTCCTAGACCGAATGATCCATCTTCTTAGTCGTGGTTACGTCACGCCGGTGGTGACATACATCAACAAGTGCATGGAGAGCCAGAACACGGACAACTCACTCATCAGGCATTTTGTTACTGAGGTGACGTTATCAAAACCCTTACGTATTTTTATATAACTAATTTTAAAAGGCTGTACTACTTTACTATTCCCATATTAATTTCACTCTTTAGAATAACTTTGTTGTTGACCACATCTTGGTTCTAACGCGCCCAGGTCAATCGTCGAATTTTTCATGGGCCGAACTTTGGTCCCCTCGGCAGAAAGCTTGTCATACTTTTGCGGTAAGACTATCTGTTTTCGCGTCCAGAAAAGGACAAAATATCAGTTTCAAAGCCGTAGAAAGAGGGACTACGAATCTTTTATTTATCTTTTATACGGATTTGAGCTACATGTTTACAGTTAATTGGGCAGCTCTTGATTTTCGTTTCAGTAGCACTTAAGTATTAATAGCACTTCACCTGCACTCATCCAGTGCAGACAGTAGGTAGTGTACGTTATGTGAACTTCAAAGAAAGGAGTTCGAGTCATTCACTTTCGGTCGTGTGTCGTAAATCTTCGACCACCACTTTACCGCTTCCGTTTTCCAGTTGTCTTGTGCAAAACGGTACATTTTCTTTCGACATGTACTCATGGCACACAATCGATTGGATTTCTCTCTTCGAGTTGTCTTGTGTAAAACGGTACAATTTTTTTTTTCAACATGTACTCTCACAATCGATTGGATTTCTCTCTTCGAGTTGTCTTGTGTAAAACGGTACATTTTCTTTCGACATGTACTCATGGCACACAATCGATTGGATTTCTCTCTTCGAGTTGTCTTGTGTAAAACGGTACAATTTTTTTTTCAACATGTACTCTCACAATCGATCGGATTTCTCTCCTCTTGGAGATTATGATGCTAACATCAGTGTTGGTACAGCCAACAAAGGGCCGCTTGCTTTTATCGACCTTGGATTCAACGATTTGCAGTCATCTCAACCAACAACAACAAAAATGTGGACTAACATAGACTACTTGCCCACAATGGTTGTATATCTCTATTCTGATTTGGTGAGGTCCAATCAGAAGGGTCACTACACGATTTGATCAGAAACGTCAACCTGTGTTGAGGATACAACTAAACGACAATGTCTGAGAATGCTAACTGGCAGATGGTAACCGTGTAGTCCTGAGCCCATGATGAAACTATTATCCCAACCGTCTGTGAGTAATATAGATCGATCAGTTTCAATCACGTGACATATTTCCGTTGAGAGACCGAAAGGGGTAGCCCCAACTTTGGTTTACAGATCCCCACTCCCTCCCCCAGAGGTATAGTCTGTGTTCTGAATCTGTGAGTTGTTACCAGGTTCTGGAGATGATTGCTCCACCGTACTCCGCCGAGTTCGTTCAGCTCTTCTTACCAATCGTTCGCAATGAAGAGATCACAGGGAGTCTGCGCAACGCTGAGCGCACGGACGATGTTTCAAACTTCATCGGTAAGCTTGTTGCCATGTTGTTCTGTAAAGATTAAGCTTAATAATACAAACAACAACAAACAAACAAACAAAGAACAGAACGATGTACACACTGAAGAGCTTTTGTTTGAGGGGTCACATCTGTAGGGTTTTATTTCACAGTTCAAGGCAGGCGGCACCGTGCAAAAAGCCCATTGAGTTAATAGAGGGTTATATATTAGATACGAGCTTTTCAACTTTGAACTAGACGAAGCTTTTTGATTGGTCTTTTCTCTAACCTGACGTTTTTTTGGCTTAGACGTTGAGAGGAAGAATACAACTGAAAGGGTTGAAACTAATACTCAGCTTATCTCGTATTTAGACTTCTTCATGTCTCTGTGCATGGTAGTCCTATTAGTGAGCTATCCTTATTACGGTTTTCATGTGAGCATCAAGGTTGATGTGCCTAAGGCAAACCTAATCAGGATTGTTCGCTCGTACGCTCGTTCACAATGGATTCTTCTAACGTCAGACCTCTGATAGATGAACAGTGGATGTGGTATTTGTTGCGGGGTGTACGTGTGTTTTATGGTGAGTTCACCGCATGTTTTACATGTTTTGTTTTTCACTGTCTACCCTGTCTTGCTTCGCCAGCGCATTGCAATGAGGAGGAGGCAGCTGTACCACTACACTGAGGGCTCTTGTTTTCAGACAATGGTACACGTGAACTAAGGTGCTTGGAACCGACTACATGGCAAGAAGGGATGAAAACGAGTCGTTACATTGTTGATCCCCTGGACAGTGGAATTACGGCAGCCGCTCGTTTATAAGGATGGGTTGTATTTTTGCCACTTTTCTTTTCTAGAAGACCAAAGTTTGTCTGACAGAAAAACTGACATCCTCTCGATAAACGTAGAATAATTCTACATTTGCAAAAATAAAGTATTGGAGACTTGCTAGATATAATTATGTTAAATATTGTATATAGATATTTGTAAAGTAAGTGAAGCCGTTCCTTGGTTTCATATTATTTGTCATATTTACGAAATAAATAAGTGTTTTTACTACATCGTCCTTTTGCCGTCATCGAACCTTATTTTGCTGGTCAATTTGTCTTTATCCAAGGGTGGTCTATATCAGACTATTTGCATGTGTTTGTTTATTTATTTGTTACTACTAACCAAACGAACGGCTGAACACATCTCTAACCAAACTTTCTGTTAGGTGAAAAATGAATGGACTAAAAGTCAGTGTATGAAACCTAGACATTCGTAAATGAATATGGAAGCTGACGTTTCGAGCGCTAGCCCTTTTCCAGAGCAAATAGCAAAGTCTGTCAGGTGACCTGGTTTATCTAGGACTAATTGCTTGACCGAACAGTTCTTGCTGCCAACTAAAAGGAACTAAAAAATATACTTGCAGTGCCGGTTCGATAAGAAAGTTGATTGCTATGACAACTTGTGGCATGTTTGGTAACAAATTATTTCCCTTCGCCTTTTAAAGAGTTGAAAGAAGATCACATAACCTAATGTTTTCGTTACGAAGTTTTGCAGTTTTAGAGCGTTCTGGTATAATAAAACCAGATCCAGTAACAAGCCTCGGATAGGGAGAGGAGTGCGATCGTTTGGGATAAATGGTTAATGACTTCACACAGCACAAGTTGCACCCAAAATATTTTATTTTCTAACCTGTGTACATGTATTACTTTGCACCTACTTGCTTGCAAAACCCTCTGTATAGCTTTCCGCACCGAACAGCCCGATCAAAATACCCTGAAAGAAGATTGGTGTGTGTATTCTAAAACTTCGTGACGTCATTCATTTCCGATGGCCAATTGCTTGAGCCCGGCCACAGCGGACTGGAACCCAGCGTTGTAGTCGGTAGCCACCTCGTTCTTGATGTAGTCCTTCCTGTCGTCCACGTAATCGTCATTCTTGCCCGGGCCCCCGACCAGCGCGCCGCGCAGCACTTGGGGATTGGGACCAGCGCTGTTTTGAGCGTCCCAGCCGCAGGGATCTGGCGCGAGCGGGCAGGAGCTCGAGCGATGGTGAGGCCTCTGGGGCGGGTTATTACCAAAGCCCACAACGTAGCTGCGGCCACCGTCCCCTAGCATGTAGTGGATCTGCTGTCTGGCAAAGTCGCGGTACAACTTTGAGTTTATGCCTTGGTCAGCGGCTACGAGAGCCAGGAATGCAGAGTTGGCCGAGTAGCGGTTTGGGCCCCAGGTGTCCCTCCACGCGAGGCCTTTCGGGGTGTAAGTGACTTCACGGCCAGGCAGCCAGGCGTCTAGGAAAACCTTGATATCTTGTTTGTAGGAGTCCTTTCCGGTGATCTTTGCTAACAGCAGCTGAGCGCCGGCTTTTTTGTCGTCCCAGGAGAAGGCCCAGGGTTTGCCATTTATACCGAACTGCTTGTAAAACTGCTCTGCTTTGGTGAGGTACTGGGCTTTATTGCTGGCTCTGTACAGCCACGCAGCTCCCCAAACCAATTCATCCTCAATGTGACTTGATCTGTAGAAACTGCCAGCATTGGGAATGGCGTCGCTGTATTTTCCTCGGTATTTGTCGGCAAACTCGTACAACTCCTCGGCATGTTGCAAGAGTGTTGCAGCGTAGCTGGGATTTGTCTGTTTGAAGGCGATGGAGGCGGCAGCCATAGCAGCAGCCGTCTCGGCAGCCAGATCTGATCCAGGTTTAGAGGGGGTGATCTTCCATGCCGGTCTAGCCATTGTCATGTCCTCAGGTCTGCCCCAGAATGAGTGGTCTTTGTGACCATCTCCAACCTGTGGGAAGAATGGGTGAAATTGTAACAACTGTCCTTTTATAGTTTGTTCGGGTTTAGATTCAGGCTACGTCCATACCAATGTGTTTTCATTTGAAAACTCATCATTTTGTATGCGTTGTTGCTTTCCGTTCACACTAAAACGATGACTTGAAAACGGAGGTTTTCAAAAACGGCTCCTAAAATGGAGACTTTCGAAAGCTGATGCACTTTCTAATGAAAACGAGTTAGTGTGTGGACGTAGCCTAAAATATTTCAAGGCCTGCTCTCTCTCAGCCAATTTGTGTGTGTAAACTGCGTAACTTTGGTTGGTTTTAGTTTCCCACTAACTTCTTTCTTTCAATTTCTTCGCGAGCAAAAAGGAGCTAACTTTGGTCAAACAAACGGAAGAGTTTGTTTTAGCCAAGGGTGTATCAATGGACCTTCCAATAACTGGGAACAATTGGACTTAATTGGGTTGTTCGTCTGAAAATGCCATTGGATCTCGACGATATCAGTCTAATACTGTTTCAGTCACTTTATTTTTTTCTGCAACTGCAACTGTTGCTATCCGCCATGTTGTTGTAGAGCAATCAGATAAGGAGGACCGCAGTGTTCATTTTACGGCCATGTTTTAATGGCTGCTACTCACCTGCCCATAAAACTCAGTTTTTTGGTTGTGAGCCTTGATGAAGTAGTCCAGCGGCCATTTTATGCAGTCCAACATGTTGCTCAACTCCCCGGCCTCCTGATACGCGTCTCGGAATTCTATTAAGCCCCAGGCCAACACGGTTACACTGGACGCCATGGGGAAACCAAACTTGACGTAATCACCCGCGTCATACCAGCCACCGATCAGGTCCTCACCATTATCACCTTTATCACCCAGAGCCGAGTCTCTCCTCCATGGAATACGGTTATTTGCTGGAAGTTTGCCTGAACGCTGAGCCTCGTAGAACAAGATAGAGTTATGGAGTACTAGGTCATAGTCGAAAGGAGGCGGAGGAGGAGTAGGACCCACTGTGGTCGGCTCTGCAGTACTGGGGACGGCAGTGGAAGGTACAGCGGTACTCGCTTTGGTCGTAGATGGTTCCGAGGTACTGGGTCCAGAAGTAGAAGCTTCAGAAGTACTGGGACCGGCAGTGGGTGGAGAAGTACTGGGGCCGGCTGTGGGTGGCTGTGAGGTACTGGGTTCCTCTGTGGATGGCGGAGGTGTACTGGGTCCGGCTGTGGGTGGCTGAGGAGTACTGGGTCTAGCTGTCGATGGCGCAGAGGTACTGGGTCCGGCTGTGGGTGGTTGAGGGGTATTGGGTCCAGCTGTAGACGGCGGAGGGGTACTGGATCCCGCTGTGGAGAGCGGAGGAGGAGTAGGAGGTGTCGATGAGGGAAGGGTGGGTGGGGCAGTCGTGGCACACTGTGCTGGGTCGCCTCCCGTGTAACTGCCTTCTCTCCGACTGAATTCCACGTCAACTGTAGGCGTAGGGGCGTTCATTTGCTTTGTCCCGATGATCGTCATATCTAACAACTCGCACTTCTCTAGTTTTGCATTGTACGGCCGGTTTTCAAGGTAAAATACTTTATTGTCAGCAGAGTGCGACTTCTGAATGGCTCGGGGCGTTTGTAGGGACAAAACTGGCAGCGAAAATGTCACGGTCATCTTCCAGCCTCCATTAACGCCCTGCAGGAGCAGGACGCTAAACCTGTACTTGAATCCGACCGGCCATGTTTCCAAGTGCTCTACATTCACCGCCTCCTGTGGTGCCGAGGTTCCAGTTGGTAAGGGAGGGGTGGCTGGGGGCGTCATGTCACAGGAGGCCCCCCGTCCAGGGTGAAAGTCGACCGTAGCTGTTGGCGGGGCTTCGTTGCTACGCACCTTATTCCCGAGCACTTCCATCCTCAGCGTTTGCCCCTTCGGAATTCTTTTGTTGTACTTGCGATTCCCCAAACAGAACACTTGCCCGTCTTTGGAGACTGATCTCACCACAGCATTTGGGGTCTGAAGGTTTTGTTGGACAGGCTTGGAGAATTTCAAAGACATCCTCCAGCCCCCACGGACATTTTGGGGCACCGGAAACTCGATAAGCATTTTGAAGCCTGTGGGCCAGTCGTCCAGCAAGGTCAGCGGAATGTGCTGCGATGCCACGCGCGTTGCACTGACGAGCAGCAACAAAGCGGCCGGAAAGAGAAGCTTCATGAAGAACGTGCGTGGAAAAACTGCAAAGTAGACGTAAAGAGTCCCTAGTTTTAATAATCAAGCAGCATGCAGATAAACATGGATTTACAGTCGAGCCGTTTGAGTTTTCTTATGTAACAATTTCCTTTTACCATTTAGAATTTGCATATGTCCTCTTAATTTCCGTCTATCCAGCGGCATGTTGTGTGTGCCCGTCCCCCCTCCCCCTTCGGTTTTTTTGTTTCGCTTCTGTTGAAATTTCGCTAAATTTGGGTCAAACTATAAGTAAAGCAGCCTTATTGTGGTGTAAACAGTAAATGGAAGTTGATTACTTCTTTATCATGTTGCTTGAAGACGCTGGTGAAACATTTAAACATCTTGACCATTTCGTAACAATTGTGTTCTTGTTGATTGGAAGGCTTCGTCTATCGTATTACATGGGATATTCTTGCCGGTTTTTCAGAATTTGTTTCCTCCGGAGACAGAAAAGCCAAAAGTTTTTTGACGGTAGACTATAAACGATGTTGGCGAGAATAGTTTGACACAGAAAGAATAAAAATAGGATGATCAAGATTTTAGCTGGCATATATCAGCTATATTAGCTTTTTCCCCTATTCGTTTCCATTTCTGTTTTCAGCAATAATTGCAAAATAATCTAAGGACTCAGCTGTATTTATCTTTCCCTGTGTGAAGAGCTCCCATGGATTTTCCTCTGTGACGTTTCCAGGACTAATAGTCAAAATTTGATCGCAGGTTGACAGCCTGTATATACTTGGATTTAAAAAATGATAAATACAAGTTTTACTAGATCCGGGGTATTTTCATCAATCTAAATAACGAATTTTTAGTTTACATTTGCAAAATACGTCCCAGGCACGAGGATATTTATATTTGGATATAAGTGTCTCTGAGAGAAATGATGACAAACAGAATTAAATATGTACTTGGATGAACAACGATATTCTTGCTCGATAAAATTAAACTAAAAATATAGCCTTATTCCATTGTCATTCTATAGTTTTAGAGATTCGTTGCCTTTCTAACGTCTCCCCTTTGCTTGTACAGCTGTATCGGTCGAATTGTTCAATTTAAAAATATGTTTTTTTAAAGATGCAGCTTTTCGGCCAGGATGAGAAAATTAATTGTACTTTGGGTTTAAATCATTTGCACAACCCTAACATTGTCTCAGTCTCCAATCTAGGATCTACACTACCTGGGCGCGTGTTTCTTATAGAGCTCGAAATTATTAAGGAAACAACAAAAACAGAAATAAACTGCACGCTGCATGCGACGCAACGCTGAACAACAGTTTCCCAAATTCTATTGACCAACGTATTCTATTGGCATGAGTCATTAACTGGTTATCTTTCAGGTGATGCTTCTGTCCTTAGCTTTCCTGTAATTTTCTATCGATTTACCCACGCTACACAAATTCGGTGGACTTACCTCGAGGAAAACTAGGGTGATGATCTCCTCGCGTCAAATGTTTGTAAGTCTTTTGAGAGATACCCTTATTTATACAGCTAAACCCCGAGTTTTAACAAAAGGTGTTTTGCGTCAAGCAAATGACGTCATAAATGTACTTTTAATAAGGGTTAGGGATTATATAAAAATTCTCTGTCGAAGTTGTTGTACACTCTGAAGCTTCCTGTTTTACCCAGACAAAAAGAAATCTCTATTTTGACCCTATTTGGCTCCATTAGAGTTATTTGAAGGGAGGTTTGGGTTCCTCACTCTGTTTGTACTTCGTCTTTTATTGACTATCGGAAGAAAGGGACATTGAAATAAATGACACAAAGGGAAGTGATTAAAACAAAAAAGACAGCGACGGTTTGCAAATTTTCAAAAGACGCTTTTGTCTGTGGGAGACAACTTTAAGGCAGCTACTCATTTGTGGGCGGATATGTATCTCTTCATCATGAAGACGAGCAACATTTTCAAGGGACCATTATATGTCGTCGTATCGCGGTGTAATTAGATGCAAATTAGGCGTTTAGTGCGAGGACCAACAGTGTCGCAAATCTAAGGAACGTTTTTATCGTCATCCATCTATCCTTCTTTCCTCCCTTCCTTTCATCTTTTTTCTTGTTTCCGATTAGATCCTAAATAGGTTTACTTTCAAAGCAACTCCTTAGAAACACTTGATTCTAAAGATCAAAAGTGGGAAAACATATTTATTTATATTTACGACCCAAATACAAACACAGTGTTCGCTTTTCTTGTACTTTTGCGTATACCCGGAGTGCTGACGAGACGTGTGACTGTATTCACCACGTACAACAGTTTTGAGTAGTATTTATAGGGACAACAATACGTAACGTTTGTTTTTTTCGTACCCTTCCCCTATTGTGTTAGCATCTTAATCATCATTATTGATCTATTTCAACGATATATCGATCAATCTCAAAGGTTTAATTTTGGCTGCAAATCCTTTTTCGAATGTTTTTCTTTTTCAACTCTGGTTTTGAAATGAGGGCACGTTTAAAAGCCTGTTCATTTTTCATGGAAATCCAACTAATTATCATATTAAATATTTTACACTAGACCTCGTTCTGAAGCAGATGAAAAGTTACTTTCGCTTCGAGTTACCAACGTTGTGTTGCCTACCCTGGTTGTTTTGCGATGAAATGTCTCGAATATGTTGGGCTATGATAAAAAGAAAGGCTCTGACTTCTTACTTAGGCGAGGCAGCGTTTCCTTGGTTTTTCTTCCATCCTCTGTTCGTCGAAGTTACCGATCAGACAGCAAAAAGCCAAACCACTTCTCGCTTGAAGCAAATGCTTTTCAAATCACAATCCCACTTTTTATTGTTTGGGACACAATATGGTATTTCCTCAGTGATGTACAAAATATCTAGACCATTTAAGATATCCATCGAAAAATGTGTGATGTCAGTTCTGTTTGAACAAAGGCGTCTCAGAAGAGAGCTGTTTTGGTCCAATTAGTGTTCTGTACAAGTTTAACACTTTTTCTGAGACTCAACGTTTTGGAAATCATATTTTGGACGGAGAGACTGGATCTGTAATAGCAGTTCTTGTTGAACTCGTAAGCTTTGAAGTGTCGGTAACTTCTATGAAATCCTCATGCAGAACAAGCGTTTATCAAAAAGAGTTAGATTGACGTCGTTCTATTGGACTTTAGTTCCAGCTGAATTAATAGGACATCTTTTCGACAATTACACCCGACCAAGAGCACACTGAAGAACACAAGCGATCTAAATCGCGCCAATTGGCGACACCTGCTGCCTCTGTTTCAAACGAGGTCCAATGTGAATCCTTTCATATGAAAATTAGTTCTCATTTTCATACAAATCAAACTCATTTCATAAGAAAGGTTTTGCACTAGGTCTTTTTGAAGCAGAAGCAACAGGCATTTCGGAAATAGCGTATTGTTTGCTTCTCGCACCTCACAATCCCCACCCACAAGAATAATTTACTCCCCCGCTTTACGGATGATTGTCTGCCTTGCAGCTTGGATAAAAACATCGACAGACGTGTAAAAACCATTGTAGTTGAATGCGACTCTTTAAAAACTGGTGACCAGTCAATATACGCCATTCTATTTCTCAGTCCAGGCTTGAGGGCAAGATGACATTGGTCGGTCATAAATTATCATAAATGAATCGGTCATAAACTGTTGCTTAATTCAGCAAAATGGTCAAATTTTGTGTGCTGAGTGGAGTGGACGAGTTTGGCTAAATTTTTTGACTGAGTAGGAAGAAATACAAATTAAAAATCCAAGAACAAACGTCAAATATCAGAAAATTCAAAAAGTGGTTTTTGATTGTGATTTTTGAAAGCTTACTGTTCATTCTTTCTTCGCCAGCAATACAGTGTTAAACCTGGTACACCCAATAATTTCAATGCGATATTCACAGGACACAAGTTTTAACTTTATTGATTTTGCACACTAGATACTTCATCTTACAACAAGAACTTCAAGTTCTACGGTTAGGCAACTACCGTTGCAATATAGCCGGGAATACATAAAATAACTATTTTAGGCTGTGGCCCCATTACTTTCAAACACACACCCAGTTAAACCTCAACATTTCTGTTAATTATACATTGTGAAAAAAAAAAACACACACACACACACACACACAAAAAGAACAAAAAAAAAAGCTTTTTACATCGTTTGCTCGCGAGTCTTTGTCCTAAGTTCTAATTGATGTTCCTATGACACTTGACCAAATACAAAAAAAGAACTACTTCAATGCTGTTTAAAAGCAGCATTACTTGACCAAATACAAAAAAAGGTTCGTCTCTACTTCTACTAGATCGTTGGGCTTCTCTTTTTATGGCAGTGTCACTTGACCAAATGCAAAAAAGAAAGGCTTTTATCTCTACTTCTGCTACTTGGTTGGTTTCCTCTGCCAGCTCGGCTTCATGTCTTTACGAACACCGGCAATGAGTAGGTGGACACTGATCTGGGCAATTTGTGTTGCACCATAAGTTGAATGTGGGAAAATTGTCCCATGGAGGCACTGCTACACAGCGTCCTTGCACGGTCTGTTTGGGGGTCGGTTTAGGTTGGGGCCGAGGACGAGGACCCTTGGTTGGGACTGAAGCAGGTCCTTGTTTGCTAGGCCTCTTATTCGGCTTGGCCTTATATGGCTTAGTTCCCTCAAGCTCATCTTTAACGGCGTTTATGAGTGGGTACTTTCTGTTCGAGCTGCAAAACGTACCGGTAAAGTCATCCAGGTCAATAGTCCAGAACATGGCGCCACCAAGACCCTTGCCTTTAATCAGCACGTTAACCTTTTTACGTAAGCTGTCTTCATCCTCGTAGCACACCCATGTTTTTCCATTATAGCCATAAGGCGCTTCAACGACCGAATCGTGGACTACCGTAAGGGGAAGCTTGCAGATCTCGTAGTACGCCAAGAAGCCCGACTGCCTGGTATATTTGCCAGGCTTGGCACTGTCCTGACTTAGTGGTTCTCCTAAGCCATGTCTTGCGGTGTCTTTCAGGCGAAATGTCCTCCCGTACGTTGCAAGACCCAGGGCAATTTTCTTGGCGGGCATTCCTTTGTCGATCCAGTACTGGGTCGTGTATTCAACAGTGAGCTTGTCTCCTCTGTCCCCTCTCAGAGCGGTCTGGTGTCCGGTTTTCCCATCCCAACGCCCATGCAGATCGTACGCCATCAGATTCATGATGTCCAATATTTTACCAAGCTTGTCCACTTCGTAGCCTGTGTTGGTCCTGTGCTCGCCGGCAGCTACAGCAGCTGTGAGAAGCAGTCGCGCCTTTTTGCTTTCTTTGGCTTCTTTTTCAAAAGCGTCCAGAAGATCTTGGCAAAGGAGGGTGAAGCGCTGTTTATCACCCGCTGGAGAGTTCCCACGCTGAGCAGGGAATTCCCAATCGAGGTCCAGCCCATCAAAGTCCCATTTTCGCAAATATTTCACGCTGGAATCAACGAAGACCTTCCTCTTTGCTGCAGTGGCAACCATGCGGGAGAAGGGACTGACGCTCTTTTTTTCATGTTCCCACCCTCCCACAGCGAGTAGTGTTTTGAGAGACGGGTTGGTTTTTTTCAGGCTGTTGAACTCTTGATACATCTTCTCGTCGTTCCACTCGTATTTGGCAAGCTCATTTTTGTCGTTAATCTTGACAAAGGCGTACACCAGATGGGTACATAAATTGGGATCAATATCGGCAGGCGTGTATTTTCCCTCTTTTGGACGGTACTGGGCCCAGTTTGTGTAGTAACAAACGCGGATGTAGTCTCCAGCGGCAGTCCCCATTAGAAGAACTACAGGAAGCAAGGCGATGACGTTCATGTTGACGTCAACCTGCACAAAGGAAGAAGAGATAATGAGAAAACAAAGGCTAAAGAGGCGCGGTCGCTAAGCCCCCATATTTGTGCACTAGTTGTACGAGAAATGAAACACTGTACTCCAAAACTAAGCATTTGAACCAAGTTTTTAGTGTGCTGTGTGTTGCCAAGGGACCAAAATAAAAATTAAAACGGTCTGGTTTTTTTCTTTTTATTTCTTTCTTTTTTTTTTTTTTTTTTTTTTTTTTTTCTTACACTTTCACTACCATGTTTTTCTGTCCAAGTTCTACTCCACTCAAGAACAACGTAAACGTTTGGGCCTTTTCATGTGAAACTGTCAGGTTGTATTTGACTCTTAAGTCGAATTGGAATTCTCCGACGAACTGAAAACGCAGGTTTTTTCAATGTTTCTTATTAAAAGTTGGAAATATTTAAGTCTTTGATATTGGTCAGGTATAATGAAATTTATAACATAACGATATAAGTAGCTAATGCAGAGCGACATGTTGATATTAAAGTAAAACCTGATTAAATATTTCTTTCGAGCTTCAGACGTTATCGGACGTTCCTATAGACTTAAATTGAACTTGATGCAATTTTATCAACTCTTTGCTTCAGTTTTTTTACTACAGACTATGCAGCGGGGTTCTGGACCGCTTGGAAAGCAATCAGAATGCATGATGTGTTTTACATTATTTTATTTTACTTTTCTATTTATTTATCATCTTTGAGTTTTCAGAACTCGTGAAACTCTAACATTCTGTTGTACAACATAAGTTTGATTTCAGATAATCTTTTTAGTCCTTACAGGTTACCTTCTAACTGTTCTAAAAACAATGCAAGGCTTTACAGCGAACGTAAAGAATCATTCACTTTTCGTTCAAGTTGAAACGTTAAAGGACTGAAATAACTTTTAACGGAATTCCTTTTGAATATTTCCAGATTATCACGACTGAAATGTAAAATTATTATGGTGATCCTAGTACCACTTTCGTCTTCTAAGTTCTTGTTCTTAATTTGCTCCAAGGTTTATATAATCATATCCTATTTCTACGAAGCGCAGTAAAAGTCGAGGTACGGTTTGTAAAGAGTATAGTATAAAGGGATAACATAAGACCAAATTCCTGGGCCCAGTTGTTTAAAACACGACGAGGATTATTTTCTGGCAGAAGCCGTGTTTTAAGCAAACGATGATGCAAATCTACGTTGATGAATGGAGCAGTGGTATAGATCTTAAAAGCGGCGTAATTTAGGTGATATAATGCAAACGGCTTGAATGTTTTGTTACAAGGTCCCATCTTCCCAGCCGCCCCCATAATTCTATTGTTTGAGCCTTCAATCGTTCATAAAACTTTGGTCAAAGTGATTAAATGGTTTAGTCTCGGAGGAGGATCACTATGTTAGGCTGAAACTGTCCTATACTTATAACAAGCCATATAAAATACGCCATACCTAGCTGCTGTTAGTCCCACCAAAGCTCGCCAATGGATTCGTCCTCTATAGAGACTACAAAAGAATCGATTGTTGTCTTCCCTGATTCGGACTTAAAATCTACATCTCTGACACTTATGCTGTCACTGATATTTTACTTCGACGATGGAGTCAAATTTCAAGTGGACTAATATTTTGTTTGAAATGTAATGCATGCCCTGGAAAAAGGCAGGAGAGGATCAGAACATAAAGCGTGCTTCTAACATGTTAGTTTTCTTAGAAGTCTATATGAGAAATTATCGGGAATTGCTAAATGTCGGGATGTGTGATGGATGGCATCTCATTTGGACGTTTGTTGAGATATCAATATAATTCAGAAGTAGTTTACTTCTGTAAGCCATTCTCAAGATGGGAACATTTATTGTCAACCAGTTCATACGTACTTCCAATGGAGTTTTCTTGCTACAGCATAGAAATGCATGCGCAGATGTTTTTAAACATGCTGATGCTTTAAAAAAACATGGATCAAGCGGCTGAATTTTAAATTATGCGATGCTGGCAGAATTCCCTCGAAATTTTCATTCCATGATACGTTGTCAGCTAAAATATGTTTTTCAATTGCTCGCCAACAAAAAATGAGAATAAAAGCCTTGTAAATCCTGGATTAGTTCAATCGAGCTCTGAACAACTGGGCCCATGCAGGTGTTATATAATATACCTACATCAGTATCCACTTAAGCAGTCTCGTTGCTATATTCAGTGATGGATATTAAGATTGCCTTTCATACAAACTAGGCATAAACACGCAACCATATCTTAAAGTAAACGGGCCTTGATGAATAGCCAAAAAATTATAGATCTTAAGAGTTTCCTGAATCTGTAAAAGTATTGATAGATATACAAACTTTACTGTCAGTTTTATTGTGCTCGACAAGACGAGAGGACCCCCAACTATCTCAAAACCGCGTTAACTCGGATTCCAAGAGATAGTGCTCTTTACAGAAAAAGTCGAGGAATGTGGTGAAAACGTAAGGACTATATAAGCATATATTGCTATCTTTGCCCTCGAACAGAACCGTGGGAAACTTTTCCATTTCGGTTGCAATGCTATAAGCACAAGAACTTCGAAGCGAAAAAAGGAACTTTTTTTTGTGATCAGTTATTCATTTTTAGATATTTGAATATTTTAAAAACGATGACCTGGATATCGCTCGCGGTAGTTGGATTTTGCTAGGAAACGTGGCATGAAGGCATTTTGCAGATGGGCGGCTAATAACGTTTGATATGAGATGTCGATCTTAGGCCTGTTACAAACGTCGAACTTCACATGCATCGAATATAACGCAAATGAGCAAAAGGTATTGTTTCAGCTAATTTGTAGTGAAGTGTGAAGTGCGACGTTTGAAACAGGAGGACAATTAAGCGGGCTCACGTAATAAATACATGAAGAAAAGAAAAAAAAATGCCCAAAACACATTCAAGCATTCTGCGAATAATACGGATTTGAGGGTTCGGCGTGACAAAATTACGCTTATTATTTACTTGAATGTTTCACACACTATATTGTGTGATGACCTGAACGTTTAACAAATCGATTTCTTTGCCGATTCCTTACTTTGGGGGGAAGGGTGGGGACACTCCGTGTTACATTTTTGTAAGGTTTGTTGTCTGGCTGATTTAAAAAATATTTTGTGTGCTTGTCGGAGACCTCGATTTCTGGCTTGGCGCAGCTTAGACAACAGTTCCTTCTTGATACCTCTCGTATTATTGTTTGGAATTAAGACGGACTAAATAGTAGACTTCTAAAAAGTAGGACTATAACTACTTTTCTATGTAAATAAATACTTTTCGAATTCTGTATTTGAGAAGAAGAAGGAGCAAGTATTTCTGTTATTGCATGGTTTAAGAACGACAAATTCTTTGCTTTTGTTTAGTTTACGCCCCTGCTGACTGCTACTGTTCTACCCAACTCACCGAACAAAAATTACAAAGATCCACAACATTTGGCGCTATTGTTGAAAGTTTCGCGTGCGAAGCCAAATGAAGTAAAATATTTAGTCATTTCTTTCATTTGATACACGAGCTTCACAGGTAGAGACGTAATAGGATTGTTTTATAACCAAAGTCGACTCTAAAAACGCATTATTGACTAACGTTTGATGTTGTCACTTTAATCGATCCCAAGACCCTTGCAGTAGAAACTCAGATCCAGCTCTTCGCTTGTTTTGCTACTCTTGTAGAATACAGTGTGGCTTTAGTGCTGATGTGTGTCTTGAACCACCTTTCACTACTGTGTTTAGTGTGTATTAATCTTCAAAATGCAACAAGTTTAACACTACTATTAGAATTTTACTTGTTGGGAACTGTAAAACTTTGCGTTGTGGTAGCTGATATAAGGGCGTTAAACTAAGATCCAAATACGTCACATAAGTCAATAAGTCAACGTTGACAACGAAGGAAGGTTGAGAAGAATGCAATTTATCAATGGAGACTAACAATCCGAATACAGTGAAGTGATTTAAACAATTGGTAACTAACAGCAACTTCGAAAATTGCAGTTTGTAGTTGGTAAACCTGATTTTGATGTTTTGGTCCTCAAGCAGGCAACATTAAATCCTTTATGAGAGACGCGTTTCTTTTACAAGTTAGACCATTATTCTCACACCACTAAATGAACCTGGTATAATCTGGCGAAAGGATACTTATAGATATATGGTCATGGTATCGGATTGAAGTGTGTATATTAGCGTGGAGGAAATTGGTCAAATGATTTATCGAATTGCCCCCTAGTGCCTATTATTTGCCTTCGAAACATACATATGACTGGCGACTGGAACTCAAAAAGAAGGAATATTTAAGGCAAATAAAGAGCTGTGTAAGATTTGGAAAACATAAGAAAATGAGGAACAATTGTATTGCTTCTCATGACATGCTTTTGGTCGTCCTAGGTTGCAGCATAAGCCCCTCGGAAACCATTCTGCTTTCGCGTTGCGCCAAAATGTCTGAGACTGCGGTTAATTTTTCAGTAAGATATTGCCACTTTGTAACCATGAACAGTTTAGTTTGTGTATTGATGCTGCAGTCGAAGCTCTCTGGGCGGACACTCTCGTAAGCGGACAGATCTACTTACGGACGCTTCCACAAAATCCCTTTTAAACTCTAGCTCAGTCAAACTCTGTGCTTATACATTCTCGTATGCGGACAGTTCCAGCTACGGACACTTTTTCTGCTTCCGAAAGGTGTCTGCTTACGTGAGTTTGTAACTAGTTTTCTAAAATATTTGCCACACGCTGAGAATTGGCAGGTCATGAAATTACACTGTGCGTGACGTATTGTAGTCAGTATTTCTTTTCTCTTTTTTATTTCTATTTAAACATATTTGAGCGTTTACCGCAATAACGCTTTTTCACTCCATGGTATTAAAAACCAAATATCGAATGCCCATGAACGTTCGTTTTCGGTAAGAGTTTGCGTCAGAGTTTCCTCGTTGGCTGAGCAACGAACATTTGTCTGACAACCATGAATGACGCTTTCTACGTCAACGTCAACGGACATCCATCCCTGGAGTTAATGACAAACATGAGGCAAGTGTAGTTTTGCAAAGGGTATCTTTTCTGCTAAAAAAATATTTATTTTGTTCACAGTGGAACTGGTGTCCAGGGCCCGGTTTTTCAAAGCACGATTAGGCTAATCCTGGATTAGGTCTAAACTTTCTTGTCATTTTTTAGCCTGAAAACGTAAAAGTTTCGTCCCCAACGACTTTCTTGATAACCTTTTAAGCTGGAACAAGCTTTCTAATCCATCTTCGAACAAAACCCTGCAGTTTATTAGGAGAGAGGTCTAGAGAAAGAATTTCGTTAATCCTGGATTAGCTTAATCAACTTTCGAAAAACCGGGCCCTGAATTTAAATCACAACGGCTTAGGTGTGACAAGTTCGGTCCTATATTGTGTTGAGAAGGCACCTGGACATAGCGTTCTTAACTTACAATGAGTTTCGTCTTCTTTCTGGTTAGCTGGACCTAATTTTGAATATTTAGGACTTAAGTTCTGAAAGAAGATTAACATAGGAAGAACCTATAGAACAGGTATGATGATTTATGGAAAGTTTTCTTTAGAAGTTTTCTTTAGATATTTGTTCCCATCCTCTCTTATCTATCCTCGCTCATTTGGGATTTGCTTTTTTTACATTTTGTAATCCTTTCCTTTAAAAGCTGTATTTTAAAGAAATGGCCTGCTTCAAAATTAGGCAACACCGCTCCTGAAACAACTTTTTAAGTTCGTTTAGACGATGCTAGCTTATTTATAGGATTACTTAGTTTCTAACGCATCTATGGTAGTGCAGATAAATAGGTGTGGAATTATCCGACTGTCTGATAATTTATAACTGTGAGGTTTGGCGCGTAGGTGCAGGTACGTCTCTTCTTAAACTCACATTATTTTCGGATTTGAAATATTTATAGTCACAGCACTGTAAAATAATGATAACCAAAGTTCAGCTTTGTGGCTTGTACAGCGAGTGCCTTGCTCAAGACGTGTCGGCCATCTGGATTTTTATGGAATTTTGTTAAAGGCGTGCGCAAAGGGTCCTGGGTTACTCAGAAGGCAACGTATAGTCACAGTTTTCGGTTGCTTTTCCGATCTTGTCATTATCGAGGTACGTACCCGAAACTCAAAAATCTTCAAATTTTGCATCTCAACGTGAAGCAGTATACTTCATTGAAGTATAATTCTGTTCTGATATTACAGTAAACCTAAACAGGATTGTTTAACTCATGTTTCCGTTCGATTTTCGTTGTGACAAGTGTTATCAGCTTGCACGACAAAACGGTATTGAGTTGAGTCAGTCATTTTTCTTCACGAAATCGGGAAGTAGGAATTCGCTAAATTCACAAACAGTATTAATCTGTGGTGGATGTTTCCCGTACCTGCATATAAACGTTTTCACGTCGATCCCACCCACCTGCTGAAATACAGGCAGTTTGTCAAGAACAATTTTTACGCTAAGCTATTTAATTAGTCCAATATCATAACGAATGACTTTGAAATGTCCTTAGATGTTTTACGAATGCCTACCCCTACGTTTTTTCTTGGCTCTTACTTTTTCATACTTCTTTATTCCTTATAACTGACCGCTCCATTTTTTTTTTACTCGCACATCCTACATCTCAACCATATTTCCAACAATGTACAGTTATTTATACGCCTCCTTCCACAGAGTAAGTTCAGCTCTTGTACGTTTGATACCCCCCATATTAACATACTGTAAGCGGAATTTCCCTGTTTTTCCCCCTGTTTAGTTATTAGTTTTAGTTCATTTTTTAATTCTGTAATGCACTGGTTTTCCCACGGTTTTGTAAAGCCGGGCTGTCAATATATTCTGCTCTTATTGCCATTAGCTTTTCTGCAACGTCAGACATTTCTTTCAGATAACCTTTTCAATTGCCCTTTCTCTACATTTTTGTTTTGTTATTACTGTAAAGAGCACTGTCTAGTTGAATTCATTTCCGACGGAAAGCCGGTGCTATCAACCGAGTGGCGCTTTGAGATTGATGCTGACCTGGTCATTCAGTTTAATTTTAAGTTCTTGTTCAGATTAAGCTCTTTGGTATTATTTTTCTCTGGGTCATCAGGTACGTTTTTTAAAACATGATTGCGTTTTTATGCTGAGTGCAGGTGAAAGCCGGGTCATTGTCAATACCCATTATAATATAGCAACATGATGGTCTGAAGTGCTGTCTCTTACACGGGATATTAGCCTGGAATTTTTGAACACCTAAGATATATTCTAGCCCGAAAATCTCACTGAAGCTGTGGGTAACTTATACTATAAAATCTTCTATCAGAAATATGACTTGAAGAGCCAAGAGAACGTTTTGGTAACCATGGAAACTCAGTACACGAGCTTGGCGTTCATAGTATCTTTTCAGAGTTCAACCTGCTGTCTCCTACAAACCGTCAGAGTCAATAACAAAATTGATGACAGTACTCCTAAAGGCATTAATGCTCGTCTTTTTTATTGCACCTCTTTGGAAATATTTCATGGTGAAGGTACCAGAAGAAATATTCGTCCACTTGAGATTTGACGACCGATTTGGGAAAATGTGATAGATAACATAAGTGCCAGGAAAGAGATCATTGACGTCAGAAGTATTTGAAAATGACATTTAAACCTTTCTGATCTTGAAAGAATACGAAGATTGGCACGCTTTTTTGGGAGAAGCTGTTGTGAAATAAGGTGAGTTGGAACCCACATTTGACTCTGTTAAACAAATTTTCATACTGGAGCGGATAGTTCAGCTTCATAGGGGATATTCCCAGACTAAATGATTAAGTAACCAATCTAAATTTCTTGAACAGCTCAAAGTACAGGCTGAGTTCTGCTGTCGGTCCGCTTTCGCTACCAACTCTTTGATCAGCTTACAAAGGAGATAGAAGAAGAAATACGTCTTAGACTTGAATTGATATTTGAGTTCATGCTTTGAAGTTATGGCCACTATTCCATTGCCTACCGTAAATTTTCAGAAGTTGACATCCCAGAACATTGACTGATAAGACGAAGTAGCTTATATACTTCTTTTTAATTTTTTACTTGTTCCACTTCGGGATTGAGATATTTTTTCAAGGATCATTTGACAATGTCTTGTTATAACGACTGGATTTATTTGGCCCGTGAAGGCATGGGTTAAAAACTTATACTCTTGGAGCAAATTTGGAACAGCTAATATCTAGAAGTACTGCATGGGTGGCGCCAAGAACGAAGTGCTTCCATCTTCATTTCAAGAACATTTTTCAATTTCAAACCCTTTGGGCGTGGGAAATATAGAAGTATGCTTCGAGTTATATTGCCATATTTCAAACTTGTAAATATTCGTTTTGTATGATTTATTTTTGGACACAATAGAACGTGTCCCAACAAATATCACTTTAGAGCTTGCGAAGCGAGAGGGAGTCTTTCTCTTGGTTTGTTGTATTTGTTTTTTATTTTTGACGTGGCGAGTCGTTGCCTCGCCGGATGTGAAACTCCCT
Organism: Plumapathes pennacea; assembly: GCA_964036295.1. Taxonomy (NCBI): domain Eukaryota; kingdom Metazoa; phylum Cnidaria; class Anthozoa; order Antipatharia; family Myriopathidae; genus Plumapathes; species Plumapathes pennacea. The sequence goes on along the minus strand of OZ038463.1, from coordinate 21,505,103 downwards.
CTCCATACTGCTAGTTATAATGCCGGAATGAATCATCATGATTGTAAATGGCACTTAATTATCCCGGATACTTGGCATCAGCAGATTGTTATTCTTATTTTCGTACGTGTACATTGGTCACATTAGCTTGCTATTCAGTGGTTCTGTACAATAGCAAGAAGAGCGAATCCCATTTACCACTATATTCAACAGTATCATTGTCATCTCCATTATCAGTATAATTATCGTCACCAACACTATCACTATCGTCTCCTCAAATTATTATCCTCGTCCCCATCTTTATTACAACCATTATTGTCATCACCATCAAGTCAACATTATCGTCATCATATCGTCGTCGTCATCGTTACCACCACCACCATCATCAACAATATCACTATCATCATCATCATCGTCATTGTCATCGTTATCACCATGGTTATAATTATCACAATCATTATCACCAATTACCAACGTCATTATCATGTCACTATTGCCAATTCTTTTCCGTGTTTTCCGTTTAAGTAAGTTCTTTCTTCCATTCCTCAGTTCTTCACGTCAACAGCATGAATCTCCTTGCTCTTCTTCCTGCTCTGCTTCTAATGGGGACTGCCGCCGGAGACTACATCCGCGTTTGCTACTTCACAAACTGGGCGCAGTACCGTCCCAAAGAGGGGAAGTTCATGCCCAGTGATATTGATGCCGATTTATGCACGCATCTAATCTTCGCTTATGCCAAAATCAACGACCAAAATGAGCTCGACAAGTATGAGTGGAACGACGAGAAGATGTACCAAGGCGTGAACACCCTTAAACATAAAAATTGGTCTCTTAAAACACTGCTCTCCGTTGGAGGATGGCGGCACGAGATGGGGTCGGTGAGCCCCTTCTCCCGTATGGTTTCGACTGAAGCAAACAGGAAGATCTTCATTGCTTCCACCGTAAAATATTTACGGAAATGGGGGTTCGATGGAATCGACCTTGATTGGGAATTCCCTACTCAGCGTGGAAATTCTCCGGCGGGTGACAAACAACTCTTCACCCTCCTTTGCCAAGGGCTTCTAGAAGCCTTTGAAAAGGAAGCCGAGGCTACAAAGAATTCGCGACTGCTTCTTACGGCTTCTTTACCTGCCATGGAATCTCAGATTAGCACAGCCTACGAAGTTGATAAGCTTGGTTATATACTGGACTTTATGAACCTGATGGCGTTCGACCTGCACGGACGCTGGGATGGCAAAACCGGACATCAGACCGCTTTAAAAGGAGAAAATGGAGACAAACTTACTGTTGAACACGCGACACAGTACTGGATCGACAAAGGAATGCCTGCCAAGAAAATTGCTCTGGGTCTAGCGATGTATGGGAGGACATTTCGCCTGCAAGACACGAGAAGGCACGGCTTAGGGGCACCACTCGGTCAAGATCGTCCAAAGCCTGGTACATACACTAAGGAGCCAGGCTTTTTGGCATACTACGAGATCTGCCAGCTTTCCCTTACAGTAGTCCATAATTCAGTTGCTCATGCTCCGTATGGCTATAGTGGGAACACTTGGGTGGGCTACGAGGATGAAGACAGCTTGCGTGAAAAAGTGAGCGTGCTGATTAAAGGAAAGGGTCTTCGTGGCGCCATGTTCTGGGCAATTGATCTAGACGACTTCACCGGTACGTTCTGCAGCTCCAAGAAAAAGTACCCTCTCTTGAGCGCTGTTAAGGACGAGCTTCAGAGTACAAAGCCTTACAAACGCAAGCCAACAAAAGAACCAGCCCCAACTAAGGAGCAAAAACAGGTGGTGAAAGGAGCTTGTAAAGCCACGGGCCTATGGAAAGTGTTCGGGGAAAAGCAAATGACCGAATGGTGCAACAACAATTGCCCAAGAAACTGTCCACCTACTCACTGTGCGTGTTAGACATAAAGTCAAGCGTGCACTGAAAACCAAGTAGTCTTCGTGTAATTGACAGAAGGTGGTCTTTTGTATTTTGAAAAAATGACAAGGCGTATGTTATATGGCTATATCATGAGCATATATCGCGTTAAAATTGTTAAAAAATAACACTATTCATTCTATAACTGAGAAATTCCCGTACCATATATAGCCAAGTTATATTTTCACTTTTATTTAGACTGCAGCGCGTCAACATTTCGCCTGCATATTATATGCCGTTGCACTTTGTTATTTGTCTTTCAATTTAAGCAATATAACATGCTTTCCATGTCTTTGTACTCTTATATAAACACGGGATGTTGGGAGAACACAAGGAAGCGTTAAAAATTACGAGCCGCTTCGGCGAGTCCCTAAACTCCTTGGAAACTTTTGCCTTGTATACCGGTCAGATTTTATTTACCGATCAATTCGAAACTCGCATATCCCACCCACCCCCCTCCCCACCCCCGTGCATTTGAGACCCCTTCCCTTGCCCGGAGAGGCGGGATTTTGACCAACCACTCTCGCCTTGGGTAGGGCATTTGACCACAACCACGGAGGGATGGGGAATTTGAACTCAGTCATTCAATTTCGCCCCGCTTTACGCAAAAGTGTTTTTAGCTGTGCGTACGGTGTGCTAAGTGTTTGTTTTGTCTAAATTGAAAGGCATATCAGTGAATGTTTCAAGCACAACGTTCACTCACACACACAAAGTGGGAAGCACGACCACATTGTAGTAAAGACTTCGTCAGTCAGTCCGTCCGTCCGTCCGTCATCAACAATTGACTTCCAAATTAGGAAGTTTAGTCCAAATTTTGGCATGATTAAATACGCATGAAGAAATGAATTATCAGTTGATCTGTTGCATTTTGGAACCATTATCACCAAGGTTTTGGTAAATTCTCGGTTGTTTGACAACCGTAGGTCAAAGTTTAAAAACTCGTGACAGCCCAGAACGACTTCAGCTTGTCAAAATATTTTATCAATCATTTTGATTATGTTTACTTTGCTTCGCTTAATTTTCACCAGCAATAAAAATACTACACACCTGGAAGAAGAAGAAAGTGAATACAGTTCCAAAACCGCAAGTAGATGTCAAAAAACTTCTCACCTTATATTTATTTATTTTTTTTCAACTTGAAACGCAGCCAAAAGAAGAGCGGTATAGTTTTCTTTACGTACATATTTAGTTTTGATGCAGACGTCGGATGTTTGTTTGCATGGTGACAATTGCGCGGAGCCCTCCCCGGTTGAGTGCGCTTTTGTTGCACCAGCGCGGTGGCCGACAGGAAATTTTGGCGGTTAGTGTTCAGTTCATAATTGACACCCCTCTGCAACAGACCTGATTAAACCCGACCTGGGGCCAATTCAATAAAACATCTACAAGTGTAATTTACAAGTTGGACCAATTTCTCCACACGTCAAAACACACTTTAATCCAATACAATGGCCAAATACTGTTGTGGTTGTGCACTGGGGACTTGTATCTATAATATTGTACTTATTTTGCTGGAATAGAGTCCGTTTAATGGTGTTTGAATAATGGTCCAACTTGTAAAATACACGTGTAAATGTTTATTGAATTGGCCTCTGGTGGGATTTTTTCCCCTCCCTAGGGAAATTTTAGCCTACATGGGCCCTGGTGAACATTTTATACCTGCCCAGATTTTGTTCTCCCTGGTGTCCTCCACGCCTTATGCTTATTTCTATCAACCCTCTATTAAGCGGCCAACCTGGTGAAAACTTTTCTGACCTGGCGAAATTTTGCCGAAAACCTGTGAACATCCAAATCTCACCAGGTCTGTTACAGAGGGGTGTTACCTGTGCTATGGAGGCGGACAAAATCGGTGAATTTGCTCAACAAACTCGCGTTCGGAGCCCCTTTTGGTCGATCGCTGAAATGAAAAGGACAAGATATCGTTGGGAAATTTATTGACTGATGTGCTCGTTGAGTTTTTATGCAGTTCGACCCTTCTGAGTGAATTATTGGGCTTTTAGTGAGTATGGTTCAAAACCGGAGTGTCTTTTTTCTTACTGGGGGGAACCACCGGGGTAAATCTGGCTCAAATGACCCCAGAACACGCCCAGTTAAGAAAGAGACAAAGGTAAAGTAGGCCAGTGTGTTCAAGTTTCAATTTATTCGTAAATATTCTTGCTGTCCGATCGAGTGAAATCCCCATACATTCTCTTATAACCGTCATTAAGTTGCGCCCGCGAACTATCAGCGGAATCACCCCCAACGCTTTACAGGTACTTCATATATCAGAAAACCAGAAAACCAGTAAAAAAACAGTGAAATTCCCTCAAATTGCACTGAAAACCACTGAAATCCCACTGAAAAACCACTAAAAATCCACTGAAAATCCACTGAAAAACAACTAAGGCCCCTAAAACATTGAAAATAAACTGAAAAACTACAAAATTCACTGAAAATCTACTAAAAAACACTGCAGAACCATTTAAAACCAACTGAAAAAACAATGACAAATCACTTAAAAACCAATGAAAACCACTGAAGATCCACTGAAAAACCACTAAAAATCCGATGAAAATCCACTAAAAACCACTGAAAAAACACTGAAAAAACACTGAAAATTTACTGAAAATTCACTGAAAATTCACTGAAAAACAACCGAAAAAACTACTAAAATCAACTAAAAAACTACTGAAAATCTACTGAGAAACACTGAGAAACAACTGAAAACCCACCGAAAATCACTGAAAAAATACTGAAAAACCGCTGGAAGTCCACTGAAAAACCGCTGAAAAACCGCTGAAAACCACTAGAAAACCACTGAAAATCTACTGAAAAAACACCGAAGAACCACCAAAAACCCACTGAAAAACATTGAAAAATACTGAAAAACCACTGAATACCCTATGAAAACCCACTGAAGAAAAAAAAAAAACAGAAAAAGATACTGAAAAACCACTGAAAAAAAACATTAAAAAAATCACTGCAAATCCAATGAAAATCCACTGAAAATTCACTGGAAAATAACACTGAAAACCAGTGAAAAACTTCTGAAAATCCACTGAAAAACCACCGAAAAACCACTGAAAAACCACTAAAAAAGTACTAAATTTCACTCAAAAACCACTCAAAAACTACTAAAAATTCACCTGAAAAACTACTGAAAATCCACTGAAAATCCACTGAAAAACCACTAAAAATCACTGAAAAACACTGAAATCCACTGAAAGCCCACTGAAAAACCACTGAAAATCCGCGCTGAAAAATCATTGAAAATCCGCTGAAAATCCACTGAAAAACCACTGAAAAATCACTGAAAATCCGCTGAAAATCCACTGAAATCCATTGGAAATCCGCTGAAAAATACTTAAAAACCACTGAATACCCTATGAAAACCCACTGGAAAAAAAAAACACTGAAAAACTACTGAAAAAAAAAAAAACAAAGAAAAAATCCGGAAAAACCACTGAAAAACCTCTGAAAAAAAAAACACTGAAAATCCGATGAAGTCCACTTAAAACCCACTGAAAATTCATTGGAAAAACCACTGAAAACCACTGAAAAACCCTCTGAAAATCCACTGAAAAACCAGAGAAGCCACTGAAAAAATACTAAAAATCAACTGAAAAACTACTAAAAATCTAAATCTAAATGACGTCATCAGACTATACTTAGCAAGATTCACATTTCGAGGCTTGCAATTCCTAGTATGTCTAATATGGTTCTCACCAGCCATTATTGGTGCAAGTATTCTTTACTTCCAAAGTTCGAGCGAGTCTGTGCCTGGTGCTTTGGAGGCATAAGACAATCTCAATATTCAATCCAGGGGAGATCTGCGTGTTTCTGGTAGGATTTTCTACCGTGACCTACGTTTCCGAGTCCTGTGACGTCATTCGTAGGTCAATCAAGCAGCAGTTACAGTGGATGGCACGATGTCAAGCCTTCCTTATAGCGAAGAGAACTTACAAGCGCCATTGTGATGAACATTTTCTTTTCCTGTGACGTACTTGCCTCATGTAATCACTGAAGTGGGGCACTGCATTTTCTGTGCTTCAATGTCGAGCTCAGCATAGTAAACCCTATGGTTATTACGAAGACAACCCTTTCCTCTATGCGAGAATCAGCCCAATGTTTATAAAGGTCTCCAGCGTCGCATTTTCTGCCATAACTGGGGGTGCATTTTTACGGATTGAGCCTGCGATCAGAAGCACACGAGTACAAAACAAGGGAGAAACTCCTGAAATTGGATGCTGGTTCGAGTCGGAAGTTAAGGAAACAAAGCTCGATATTACCAAAGCACTGATTCGAATCCCAGGAACGAACGTTCTTTAAATAGTTTTTGAGGAGGAATGGAGGAATTGTCCTTCGCCTCGGCGATCGGCAAGCACTTCGAAGAAAGAACACGTGACTCAACGTGATGTGAGCGCCGCTTGGCAATCATTTATACGTGTGACAAGATTACTCAAAAATTGTACGTCTAACGAAAACGAACATCAGCTGACAGAGTCACTCCACCAAACTTTGCACTTTTGTCCAAGCTGATGACGCGCACGTGCAGCGCATGCACGTTGCATTTACATGGCAGACACCCGTGCCTCGCCTGCTGCTCTCCCACGGACATGGCAGCACTGGGAGACTAGGGGCGGATCCAGGAGAAAATCTGGCCGGTTTTCGACTGTGTGAAATATTCGACTGGTTTTCGTAAACTGGTCTGGATCCGCCCCTGGGAGACGACAATTAATCGAAATTGTAGCCCGCCCCCCCCCCCCCCCCCCCCCCCAACTCTCCGATCCCGATCGGGGCCCAGTCCCCCCTCCTAAATCTGAATTTCCCGCTGAAAGTGTGCCCTAGGTTGGCTGTCTGTGTATACGAGCACAACTTTTGCTATTTTGGACGTTTAATTCCAGGCGATAGTTGGTAGAATATGTTTACCTGTACACAAGGAAAATAAACTTCGCAATTTAAACAGCGAAACTGGCGTTCGAAAACGTATTTGGTAGCCATCCACCGGCCCCACCGCATGGCAAGCAAGAGCACTCAAGAACCGAATTGACTTGTTCCTGTGGAAGTACAGGTTTGGCCGTATATGTAAATTAGCGTCAAAACGCTACATAGTGTGACAACATTACAGAACGACATTTGCATCAATTCCATTTCATGACGAGGAAACGCTGACATTTTTATGTGACGCGGTACCGTTTACTTTAGGGTGACAAAACTGTTATAAATTTTAAATACATGGTGCTTCATGATATCACCAACCCCTCTCCCGCGAGAAAGTCGTGCTTAATTATATCTGTAGAACTATCTGGCCATGTGTTTAATTGCAATCAAGATAGTCTGATTTCCCTCCCCCAGCCCCAGGGATATTGGTATTTGCCCACTATGAGCACTGACTTAAAAATGTGAAATGCCCCTTTGGGGGATGGGTTGGGGTCTTTGACAACATAAATGAAATGTGTAAATTTTTATTGGTCCCAATTATATCACAGAATATATTTGTCCAATCAAAAAAAAAAAAAAAAAAAAAAAACGACTTGTACCCTAAACCTTTGTGTTCCTACAGTCCCTTAAATTGTTAGAATAATTATAGATACAAAAGGAGTGATTCAGTACTTGCAAATGGAGGCATACACTGCATGACTACATGCAGCTAAGCTCATATGGTGACTAATAGGTATAATTATTACAGCATAATTAAATATTATAATTATATAATATTGTAATACCGGTACTGTAAAATAGAACATAAAATATATTCAGCTCAATAACTATATGCAATGTTACATTACAGTATATACCTTATATACTGTATCATACTGACACATTATTGTTTACTGTTTGTACAAATGCCACTGCTGTGTAGCCAGTTCATACTCCAACAAGTAGACTACATTCTGAAAACTTTTCACCTCATGCTTGAAAGAAAACTCCGGCTCTCCATAATGACCTTGAAAATCAAGTGTCACATCAAGGACCAAAGGCTTCCCTGGAGAAGGGGCTGCCTTCTTATGGAACTTCATGGTGAAGGGCTCCTTGGTAAGCAATGTGGAGGTACCAAGATCTTTTGGCACCCCAATGTGAACGCTTCTCAAAAAAGAATATGGAGTTTCCTTTTCAAGATCTAAGCCTTGTAAGACTGCTTGTGAAGATGAGACCTCTATGGCAAAACGGCGCTTCAGGCTAAAAGTTGGGATCTCTAGGCTTAGTCGTTCCAAGAGGCCTGACATCACAGCATCAGTCGTGGCATGGATTTCCATGGCACAGTCCTTGTTTAGTGGGGTCTTCTGGAGGTTACAGATGACCACTTTGCTACCCCTCTCAATGACTTCCTCAGGGATGTCTGCAGCAGGTGTTACTCGAAGACTGGAGCCCAACACAATGCACAGATCTGTTTTCCTGCCATTTCGGAAGGCCTTTTCCATCTCATCCTGAGGCAAGTCCTCATTGAAATTGATGATGGAATCAACCAGTGCACCATGGCACTTGGGATTGTCGCACAATCTGCCAGTCTTGTGGTCATGGACAGCTTTAGATGTACGGGTTCTGAAGTCCCTCATGTACTTCGCACCACACTTGATACACTTCTCCTGATTGGTGTTGCCATGGAGCTCAGACAGCTGATCAGGATGTAGACCACTACGGCGATGAAGCCCATCAACATTTTGGCTCACGGTGAACTTAACAAATCCTTCTTCATGCAACTTAACAATTGCCATGTGAGCTTTAGAAGGCACTGCATTAAGGGTGCTCTTCAATGCCTTGCCAGTAGTTTTTCTTGCTGCACCTTTAGCACGGAGCTCCCATACCCCAGGTCCAGTTGGCAGAACAGTGTTCATACCACTTCTGAAATCTGGGATTCCAGTACTGGTGCTGATTCCAGCCCCGGTGAATGTTATGCAATGCTTGCTTTCCTTCACCCACTTGCTCAAGGTATCAAGCTTCTCTCGCAGAACTTCTTCACTGTCAAAGAACTCTTTCTTTTCCTTTTCATCAGTTATGTTGTTGCTTGGCTTGGGTTTGGGTTTTTGTGGCTTTTTGCCACTTGCTCCAGTTGAAGTAGGCACTGCAGGTTTCTTAGGTGAAGGTTTGGAACTCCTGGCCGGTTTGTGTGTTTTTTCTGGACTGGTTTGAGCCTCGGGTACTTTCTTGTAGTCCTGTGTCAGCTCTCTTTGACTCTCCTGTGCTTTGATGAACAGGCTAGTCATTCCTGATGCACTCAAACCGGTGTTTTTGGATGCCATTTAAACCAGATTTCCTGGAACCTTCGGAGGGGACAAGTAGTCTTTATTAAAATGTAAAAATGAAAATGAGATTGAAGTACAAGTAGGAATATGAACCTAACTAGAAATCGAAATTGTTGGTTTTACAACATGAAAAGAAAACGATGGTACGAACTTTTGTCTTGTTTACATACTAAAGTTATACTTCCGGTGCAGCCGCGCGCTCTAATTGGTTCCTTACCGGAAGAAACAATGATATTCGTAAAAATACAAATTTAAAATAACAGTCTTTTAAAGCAGATTTTGTGGAGAAAAAAGGCAGAAAAAAACTAATATCCCTTCTTAGGTTCGGTAAATGTGAAGGATATCTCGAGTGAACCTCTCTTCCGCCAGGAAAAAGGCATGAATGCTACTCGATAAGAATCGGTCTCCAAGGATCCGGCTGAGTTGTAAACAAACACTGAACTACGCACAAATCCCGTATATTTTTAGAGAAGGACTTGTCATTCTGTTTAGTTAGATGCCGAGTCTTACTTTGAAACAGTTAAATAAGGGGAACAGTTTACTAGACATGTTCCGTGAACGCGATCAGTAAATTCTCGGTACGACATATAACATCTTCACCGACTACATGTGCGCAAATTTTTCATCTGGCGGTTTCAACTTCAGCAAGCTGACAAATGTTCCGCAACTTTACAGGGCAAGTCGATCGGCCCTGGATTCCAGTGATTCTCATTCGACACTAGATAGCATTCTTCATAAGTTTTACCTCTCCGAATGAATGACAGCTTTGCATCTCGCGCCCGCGTTTAACGACCTTTAACTGACAGGTTTTGACAGCCGATAAATTACAAGCTACCTGTAGTTTTACTATACGACATTCGCAGATGCCCCATCGTCCTGGAGTTCAGATATTCTTGTGCATCTTGATCGACACTGCGAAAATCTGGGCTCTCCTCACCTTTCGTCGAGAGAGAGGTCACAATGACTGATCGATCGTAAAGAATCTGAACCTTATCGAGTCTCTCCTCTTATAGCTTACCTTTTAGTCTTGTGAGAATATTCCGCAGTGTAGGTAGCTCACTTTTTCGGGCGATTACTTCAGTTTCTGTAAATATTCAGCCCTCAGCATTCACTTTCTGGCGTGACGTCACGCGATCGGCTGAATCAGCAAAACGCGGATGTTGCTGAATCGGCGATGTATCGTTCATGTGACCCAACCATCACATGACATGATTCGTTATCATTGTGTGCGTAACTAATTTGTGCGAAAATGTTGGCACGATTGTTTTTAAAGCGCCTTTGAAATCTGCCGCGTAACACTTCTGATACTAAAACGTCGCCGTTGTGATACAGGAAGGAGTGATTCACTTTCGCTTATATGAAAAAGAGTTGCATCGGGTACCAGGGGCACCCTCCGGATTCCATCCTTCTCCTCGAGTCCCCCTGGGCGCGCCAACCATTCATACATTCACTTTATACTGAACCGAACCGAGCCGTTCACATGAGAGGGTGTCCTGGTCCCGAACTAGTATACCAAACGTAGTGATTGCTGCGCAATAAAGTTACGGTCCAAACGTTGGATCAAAACCGTGATAGGCTCCCGTCTGCACTTCTCTCCGGGGATTTGACAGATCGGATGAATTGCTAAACTAAACGGTCTAGCAACTACGAAAATGCTAAAAATAACGGCAAAGATACTAACTAGGTATAAAGCGGAAAATATTTTCTTTTTTCTGGCCAAGGAGTTTAACGAGTTTTAAATTTTTGCTCGACAAAGAGAGTTGGCAGAATGAAACAGCATTAAAAACCGCTTATCCCTGTGTTTCTTGCTTTCGGTTTCAACTCGAGCAACAGTCAGCAAACACTTCAGGTAAAAGGTGCTAACCTGCCAAAAAATCACAACAGGAATGCTTATAGCTAGAAAGTCCAACAACCTTCAGGGGTTATTTCCTCGGTTTTGTTGTGAAAACCTACCTAAAACGAATTTTAAGATGCACCAGGGAAGTAACACTAGATCCTCATGACGCGAGAAGAAAGAAGTCAGAAAATGTGGTTTTATGAAACCAAATATCCAGCGCAACTCCACGGCCTGTTTGAAAAATTCGGAATATGAAGCCAAAAGCCACAAAGCATTCTGGTTGCAAAGCGCGTGAAGCAGTATGGTCTAATTGGGCGGTCAATTTAATCGAACTTTTATCTGCGAATATCGTATTTCTAGTATACTGCTGCTTTGCTCGCTGCGCAGCAATGAATACTTGCCATGCTCAGGGCGACTCGGGTCCCCGCGACTTTTTTCCATACACACGGGACTTACAGTTCATCTATATGTAATTTAGAAGGTGCACGAAGTTTAATAATATACGGTATACCACTCTTAACTTTACGGCGTTAAGCTTATCCACGTCAACCTTCTTAGGGTGGTACATTCTACATTCTAAATGACGGGCATCATCTCTGGAGGTGGGAAGTAGGGGGGATGGGTGAGTCGAGGAGGCTCCACCCCCCTGAAGGGGTCTAGTTTCAAGCCTCAGTTATAAGCAAGGGTATAACGCTGTTGAGAACGGCGAGCGAAGGAAAAATTGTATTGGCAGGGAACTCAAAGAAGGTGCGAGTCTAGAATCCTCGCAAAAATCGCGTTGCGGTGTGCTTTTTCGGAGACGCATTCATTGTTAGAGGTATAAATTTCCACCCAAGGATGGTATGTTAAAAGAGTAAGGGGTTGAAAATCTGGGCGGAGTCTCCCTGTACAAAATCGGTCCCCCATGTACGAAGTGTGAGTTCTACTTCATCTCCAGGATCCTCCACTTGCATTTGGCGAGTTCATACTCGAGGGAGTACACCTTCCTTCCAATGTTCTCGATCTTGGCGCTCAGAACCATGTTAGGCTCTTCATAATGACCGTGAAAGCCGACAGAAATTTGCACATGGAGAGGTTGGGCTGCCGAGACGGACAACGCCTGTGGGAAGGAGACACAGAACGGCTCCATTGTAAGGACATCCTCAACGACGAACCGCTTCATGTCCTCAACTTCCTCGGACACCTGCACAGACAGTTGTTTCAGGAATGAGTAGGGCGTGTCACTCACAAGGTCCAGCCCTTGGACAGTCAAGGTGGTCGCGGTGACATCGAGCGCCAGGCGTCGCTTGATGCAGAATGGGGGAATCTCCAAGCCAAGCCTCAACATCAGCCCGCTCATAAATACATCAATTTGGGCGAAAACTTCCAAGGCGCAGTGGGCATTCAGAGGTGTCTTTTGCAAGTTGCATATAACGACTTTCTGGCCACTGCGGATAACCGTGGCGGGAATATCGGCCGCGGGGTAAACTATCAAGCTCGAGCCCAACACAATGCAGAGATCGCATTTCTCGGCTTCTTCGTAGGACTTAACGAGCTCCTCGCGTGGCAAACCTTCACCAAAGTTGATGATAGAATCAATTAGAGCACCTCGGCACCTCGGGTTGTCACAGTTTCGTCCTGTTAAGTGATCATGGTTGGCCGGTCCAGCAGTGTCAAAGTCCCTCAGGTACTTCGCCCCACATACGGTACATTTCTCAAGGTTAGCGTTGCCATGGAGCTCTGCAATCTGATTGGCTGGGATGCCGCTTCGCAGGTGTAAGCCATCTATATTCTGGCTAACAGTGAATTTGACGAGCCCGACTTCATGCAACTTCACAAGGGCCATGTGGGACTTTGAAGGGATGGCTTGGAGAATGTTGGGGATTGCTGCACCGGCACGCCTTTCCTTCCCTTTAGCTTGCAATTCCCATACACCTGGCCCTGTGCTCAGCACAGTGTTCATCCCGCTACGGAAGTCTGGTATGCCAGTGCTGGTGCTAATGCCAGCTCCAGTGAAGAACACACAGTACTTGCTCTCTTTGACCCACTCGGCCAGCGTGTCTAGCTTTGCTTGAAGGTCATCCTCCTCATCAAAGTACTCCATCTTTGCATCGTCTTCTTTAATATTGTGGTGCCCTGATGGCCTGGGGCTTGGCGCTGCTGGGGGCTTCCGTGGTTTACTTGCGGAAGAAGGGGTGCTGCAGCTTTCAGCCACGTCTACGAGTAAGACATAAAGTTTATGCATACACAAAGTGTGGAGTGAAATTGATTTTTCAAGAAAGATTGTGCCAATTTTTTTTTTTTTTGGACTGACTGACAAACATGTTATATTTGTAGCTGTGACTGAGAATTCTCTGTAAACGTTCATTAATATTCATACGACAAAAATTTAATATGATGTCCATATATGGAAATCTTATCTTCTTGTGTAGCTAGTTGCAGATACTGTATAATATAATGTCACTTGTGATGTCATTGTCCTATAGCTTCCTAACATAAGCAATACAAACATCAATCATTACAGTAGGCAATATTCTTACAGCTGTATGCTGCAGATATGTGTTGACTTATATAATTGATATGGACAGAAAGGGGATGTAGTCAAGTCCAGGAGGAACAAGAATCAAGTTCAGCTCTGTATCCTATGAAGACCACATGAAATTACACTGTGAATGAGTATACACAGCATTTGCATAAACTGCATGTAAGTGCTATGAACAAAATAATGCTATAAACTATTGTCCTGTTTCATAGTGCTATAAAAAATTTCATGGGTCTATTGGGATATTTCATGTTAGCCTCCACCATTCCAAAGCCTCCTCATATGGTCTTCATGGGACACTGGACTTGTGGTGACTTGATAACTCTAACAAAAAGATGCTCATTTGCTCCTATCGATTGTACTTGGTACCAACGTGGTCATGATGTCTTTGTTTTCTGTCCTAGGGGAGCTTATTGCAAATGAAGAGTATAGTCATAAAACTACTATAGTACCAACAATACATTACACACTGTACACATATTGTTTATGCTAGCAATGTTGTTTTCTTTATTTTCTTTATTTATTTTTATTGCCAGATATTGGTAATGTTTGGGTAGTACCTTTTTTAGGGACCTACACAAACTGCATGGTCCCTTCCCCATTACAACAATATTTTGGTCCTGGAGAAAAATAATTTGGACTGGAGGGACTTTATACCCAAAATATTCCATCAGACTCCTTTATCATATCAATCTAAGTGTCAGATACTGTAACTGTGTCAGCCAGCTGAAATAATTATGTTAAATGTAACAGGCAATAATATGCTACTGGTAAAAGAAGTAAACAATATTTAAAGATCAGCTCAAGCCTGACCTGCATCAGGCTTAGAGCTTCCACTCCATGTTGAACCACTCTTGCCATCGCCCTTGGGGCCAATTCTAATTCCCTCAACAAGCCCTGATGCCAGCCGCTCCAAATCTCGTTCCTCTCTTGCCTTGTCTTTCTTAAGCTTCTGCTCAGTGGTTGGGTACACCCCTTCACGGACAACCTTTTCACAGACTAGTTTGCTTTCGGCTTCATTTTCTTGGAGTTCCCAGTGGACAATGAACTGAAAGTGCTCTGGCACATCACTTGGGATGGTGACTGGGTAGTTCTTCCTGCTATCTGCAGTTCCAACGTTGACTTGTAAGCCTGATGACTGGTGTGTGTAAATAGACTCAAACTGAGTGTGACGCAGGACGTTCACAGTCAGCTCAGTGGTGCTGTCAGCCATGATGATTGGTATCTGCAAACAAACATGTCAATAAACATGACAACTATGGCACTACTTTTCACATGTGCACAGGTAGAATGTACAGTAGAATGTGTACATGTATTTGTTTCCTTACTCCTCAATGTCATGTAGTTTCAAATTCTGTACTTTATATCAAACAATATCTTCTCCTAGACTAATTGGTGCAACTATTAAATTTCACTACATTAATTAAACTGAATTATTTTTATGCAGCAATATGGAATTTAAATGGCAATTTTATGCCGACTGCCGAGGGATTTTCCACATGCACCTACTGCTGTATCAAAATATGTCAGGCAGATCGATCACAGTATGTAACAGATACGTACCATTCCATTTTCCTGCAGGTTCAAAGCAATCTTTTTGCAACGAATGAGTTCCATCGTGCCAGCCAGCACTGTGGAATTACAGTCCACAGAGATGTCCTCACAATTTTCAAAGATGACCTTGACAGCCTTTTCTGTGAAGCTAGCCTGGCAGTTCTTGCATTCTTTGACGTAAATGAGGGCGTTTGGAACCCCAGCCTTCAATTCGATCGTCTCCCCACATTTGTTGACGATCGTGTGTTCTGGTTTCTTGAAAAGGGACAACTGAGCTGCACCGCTGAAAATCGACATGTTTTCTGCCCTCTTTTAAACCTGAAAAGTGATTGTGCTTGTACTTTCTGCTGACGAGACGAGATCAGACATGACACACATCTGTAAATAGAACTGGCGCGGTTGCTGATTCCTTGGCAGGCGGGGTTGCTAAGTTAAAATGGAGGTCGAAGAGGGAGCATCCGGTTGTCCGTAAGTTGTTATTTTCGTGCTTTTGGTGATGCAGGAGTAGGGTAACGTGGTGTTGGAGGCGTGAAGAGATATTTGAGAATTTCACCTCCCTTTCCCAAGGCAAATTTCATTAATTTGTGACCCGGTTAAGGCTGGACCCCCAATCTTTCAGTTGTGAACGTTTCATACCCGAGCATGGTAATGACAGCATGTAACCTGTAACCTTTAGCAATACTCTTTAAGAATGCATTTCATTGAAACTCCGGAAGCAGTACTGTTCAGTACATATATCTTATTGACCGAGTGCGAGGGCCGTACTGGGAGAATATCGGCCCTTGACAGTACGGACCGAGCGTAGCGAGGTCCGTACAAAAAGACCGAGGGCCGGTATTCTCCCAGTACGGTCCCAAGCAAACTCGGTCAATAAGAGATTTATTACACGACTTTGTGATAATTGGAACCTGCAGCGATCGGCAAAATTTTATGCCGTACGTAAATCGTAAACAAGAAATTTTCAGAGTACAAATCTTGCAAGCTTAGGACATACAGACCCGATCTACGCTTTTCTTTTATTTATGTGAACAAAATGTCATAGAAAAGTACAGGAAAAACCACCAACTTCAGTGGAGCCAAAGGAAAGAAACTGTAAAACGAGTGGGATGAAGGACAAAAACTATAATTTGTGGATGCATCATAAGTCCACGAAGATTGACCAGTCTTACTATGTACTGTTGAAGAAAACAAACAATGATACTGCAATCCTTACCTGCTACTCAGCGCAATACGCATCTCGGCGAATTCATGAATTCAGAACAAAATGGCTGTAACCGCCACCACCATTTTGAAAGTAGTCCTGTAAGAGTCCCGGGAAGCTTCGTTGGAATGGCAAAACAATATTATAATTTACATCTTTGGTAGACGAGAAATTAGAGAATTCAGGACTGAAAGACTACTGACTTACATGAAGATTGTTTCTGGCTCCGAAACTTAACTTTGAAGAAGATAATGCTGAGTTTTGCGAGTAACTCTGTTCGTTGTCATCCGTTTCAGCAAGTTACAAGAAACTATCTGCATTAACTTCCCCATGCTACTTTCTGCAGAACTGAACCAGTTATTCTCTTCACCATTCACAAGTCAATAAGAAGAATTCAAAATACAAAAACTTTTTAGCTGCAGACTCGATGATTCACCTTGGCTGCAAACATCAAATTCTCATCAAATTTGACAGCCGCACTTGTATGGTTTTCTTCGAATTTTATTTCCGTTTCCATTATAAATGTGCATGGTCATTTAATATTCCTTATTACCCGAGCTTGGTCTGCCATATTGATTATCTTTCAGCTCAGAAAAAATATGCGTAATCTTACATGATCATACCTGGTTTGATACAGCCGGTCTGATACTTAGAAAATATCAGACTGGCAAAGGAGTGATCTGATTGGTGGATTTTCTGTATTGGCCCACTCAGCAGTCTAGTCGTGTAATATGTAGATACTGTATCATATTCAAGTCCCAGTGTACTAAACATTACTATCTTGCACAAGGTGCTATTGTAAGGCATGCTTATAAAATGTCTGTATTCTACATTTTGTGTATCGCCCCAGGCCTGGAAATGACATCACCAATAAAACCAATAACACAACCCTGTTCAAAATGCTAAAATGTAAAAAAAAAAAGAAAAAAAAAGGAAAGCCTGTTCTCTGACAGTAAACACTGAAAAACATATTGTACATTGGAACACCTTTATATGTATACAGTAAGTAATATACCCCTCCCCCACCCACGTGGATACATGCCGTCCTGTAAAATCCCTAAACAACAGAATATTATTATTTTTATAATGTACGGTACAGTTGTATTTGCCCTCTACTTTTCCTAAAGTATGTTTACAATCTCAAATAATCAGAAACATGGTTTTCCTTATTGCAGCATGGTAGTTGAGGGGAAAATGGACGCACCAGACTGGGCAGGACGATGGAGTGACATTGAAAAACTTCTTACACGAAGTGGACCTCTGGCCCACCAAGAGTTTGAACCAGGACCTCATGTATGGTCATGAAGTGATTCCATCTTCATCATTGTGTGTTACTATGGGACAATGTGTCGGGCATTTTATGTACATGTAGCAATATTATTGTAATTGCACTGTCTGCAAAGATGCCAACCCCCCAAAATTTCCAGGTGGGAGATTTTGCTCAGGGGTCTGGAGCCACTCAGTGAAATGGAGTGGACCTATGGTGGGGGGTGGGGTGGGTGGGTTGCGGGGGGGAAAGGTGGCCAGTAGTGTGTGGGGTTGACAAGTAAACTAAGTCAGAGCCATGGAACTTTAGCCAACATGGTGAGCTGACATTATGCCTGTTAGTGCTTCTAACAAGACTTTTTGTTGCACTCAACTTTAATTTGAAGGGAAGAAGATTTGCCAAATATGTTCTTGATCATGGGAAGCAGGATTATTTTATATTTATGTGGGGTGGATTCCAGATTCATGAGGGAGTTAGGGGGTGTGCTGGAGATGGGACACTCATGTGGGACACTCTTGCATAAAGTGGGAGAATTGGCATCTCTGCTTGACGTCTCAAACTTACGCAAAATATAGAGTTTTAGTATCTGCACATTATCATCACCTTTCCTATCACTTTCATCACTTTGTTAAAGTACTGGGTAGCACTACCAACTTTTAAAGAGCTGCAGCAACTACCCATCTGAAGCCAGATGTACACATTTGATCAGGCCAGAAAATTATTTCCATGACAGCTGCCATTTTGTTAGTTTAATTGTTTTCTTTTTGGCACCTTTTTGCATCTTTTTTTCTCTTTTTTGTGCAGGTTTTAAATTTTATCTTGGAGACCGCCAAAGTACTTGTGATTGGTGCTGGAGGTCTTGGCTGTGAACTGCTCAAAGACTTGGTGAGACGTACAGTAATTGTAAATATATTTTTAATATTATTTCTCGACTGAATAGTGTCCATACAGATGTACAGTATTATTCTGTATGCATTTGTCTAGCAATAAAACTTTAGACAGAAAAGTCGTGCATGTAGAGTACCTGATATATAAGTTTCTGGATAGTCACAAGTTAAATAATGCCTCCAAGGATGTAAAAGATCCAACGGTTTACCAAGAAATCCCACAAACACAAATGCAAGCAACTGGTTCACATGACAAAATTTACAAAGCAAGCACAAACGCAAGGGAATGAACTTTTTTATTCCCTTGCACTTCCTTTACTGTTTGAACCAGCCTTTAAAGTACCAAAAGTAAGTAATGAGAGGTAAACTGCTTTTGATGCATGTGCATACTGTTACTGTAATGTCATTCAATGTGGACAATAGGGGAGTATAATCTCTTGTTTAGGTTCAAAGCTGGCTTAGACGATGTATTATGTACAGTATTGATATTTGTCTGACTAGTTTGAGATCATAAGGCTACCGGTATAAAGTAAATATTACAGGTACTAAATTAACTAATGATAACACATGTACGGTATGTATTCTTTTGAAAGCCATTGTATTTATTGGTTATTTTGTAAGTGACGTGGTACTACATGTTGATTGCACAGTCACTACATTTAAGAGGATCTTACCTGTACTTATAACCCAGTGACAAGATATGTATACATTTTGGGTGTGCTCAGGCTAACACAAGATTCTTGTTTGTCTTGTTATCTGCAGGCTTTGTCTGGGTTCCGTAACATACATGTCATTGATATGGACACAATAGATGTTTCAAACTTGAACAGACAGTTTTTGTTTAGGTAAAGGACCTCCAACATGATTTACATTTATTTTAATAATATTAATATTATGAAGAAGGGTTCTGACCCAAAAATGGTACAAGTGACTCTTAACTTTGCTGTCTTCAAAATCTTGTCTCTGACATATACAACACATGCAAATTAAGGGCCAAATAGAGTGCCACATGCCATTTATATATTACAACACAAAATATTTTTTATAAAATTGTTGTAAAAGTTGTTGTGGCAATATGCTGGAGTTGAGTTAAAGAAAAAAAATTGGTAATTCTATGCTGTGGCTACATGCACCTCTTTGCAATCCATTCATTATTTTTGCAGACCAAAAGATATAGGACGGCCAAAGGCAGATGTAGCTGCAGACTTTATCAACAGCAGAGTCCCAGGAAGCAATGTTGTACCGTATCCTTTTTAAGCTAGGTGCCCAGGAAGTGAGAGGAGGAGGAGGAGGTGGCGGCTGCGGCAGCGACAGCATTTTTCAATATTGAAAACTGATTTTACAGTTTGTGGCACTCTTTGAAAAGTGAAACAAACTCTGCCAATTTAAAAGAGATCGCTGAGCTTCCAGCAGCATCGCTGCTTTGATATGAATTATATCTTTTAGTATTTTTTTTTATAATCACTGAAATTCCTTAATAGAGGAGGTAGACATTTTAAAAAGATTCAGGATTTTGATGGGGACTTTTACAGAGGTTAGATAGCTTTACTGTACTTACATGTACAACATAAATGTGACGTGATCAGCTATTACAAAATAGTTGTTTTTGGTGTAATGTTTTAATAGTTTTAGAATCACATTAGATACATTTTCTTGGTATACCCCAACCTCTTACTGTTAGTTTTCCAAGTTTTTCAGTCAGAGTACATCATGCAAAATGGGTACAGGCATGCCAAAAATTCAGATGCAATACTTAAAAATTCAGATGTAATACTTATAACATTAGTTGACATGGATTTTTATGTTGCACTGTGTGATGATGAACAGTGGATTTGTATTTGGTAAGCAAATGTTTGTGCAATCTGGAATAAATGAGCATGGATAGTGTATAATATGCACACAATAATTTAGCTAGCCTGAGTTTCAGGCTTTTTTTCTGGGAAGATGTGGTATAGGGGTGAGAGAGGAGAGGAAAAAAGCCTGACATAAATCCACTGAAAAAAGCCACGCATCATCATATCTTCGGCCGATCAAAAGGACTTCTGGTTTTTGATTGACTTGTGTCCAGTTGCAAGCGGCTCCTGGCAAACAAAGTAGACTACTCACTTGTTCAAGAAAATTAAATTCATTTCTGCAAGTTTTGCCAGCGCATTCAGAACAGTTGATCATTTAATCAGGGAGTGGTTTCTTTTAGTTCTTCTGTGAATCTTTCCTAATTTCGATTCAAATCAACGGTTTAAACTTGAACTTGACGGCGATAATACTGATGACTATTAACCATTGACAAGACGCTTGAAATAGACTTGAGCACTGCAGAAACTAGTGAGGCAAAAGCTTAACATTTTGCTTTGATTTTCGGAAAGATTTAGGCTCTCTTTGAGGTTTACAAACAAAACAATTTGAGTGACAATTTGACGACCGTAGCTTGTTAAATATGCACGTGGAGCTCATGCTGACAAGTCGGTGTATGCACTTGCTGAGTCTTTTGTTTATTGTCCAATCAGAGCAACGTCCAGAATCTGGTCGTTCAACATGGGTCATTGAATGGGTTTGTGTCAGGCGTAATTTTCATTTCTCTCCTCTCTCCTCAGTCTATTAGGCCGAGCAAAAAAAGTAGCCGAAAACTAGCCTGATCATAATTTATAATTTAACAGGAACGAAAAAATTGGAAAAATTCCTCTGATTGCCAAATTGGACTCAGCCTGTGGCCTCGTCCAGTTTTGGCAGTCCTCAGAATTTTTCTCATCCAATTATTTTCAAATTGAACAGCATGTACTGTAGTCCTATTACATATGCTCATTGAATTCCAATTTTCTGCCATCTTAATTTCATAATTCTGCACTCCTAATTCAATTTTTTGCACTTGTCGAGATAGATAGACATGCTCTCAGCCAATCAAAATGCAGAAATTATTGTATGCATGTTATATTATATCACATATGTTGTAATTTGTTAACTGTAGTATTATATGGTGTACTTTTGTGTTCACACTGTTCTTATTGTTGTAATAAAATATTGTTTTTGCAGGTTTTCATATCATTGTCTGTGGGCTTGATTCAATTGTTGCCAGGAGATGGATAAATGGAATGCTTGTGAGTTGTACACACGAAATAGATTACTTGATATCAACTTTTATTATGTACAGGTGGTTGTCATAACAACAGAAGTGTTTTTGAAGAGAAAATGTGCACAATCATAACCCTAAAGTAATCACGGTAGTGAACCTAAAACGTAATGGTACCCAGTACCGTGATGGGTGTTACAGTATGTATCAAACGTGACTTTATTTTGCATCTACAATGAAAGCCGTGTATTTTTCTCTTGATGTATAGATGAGTTTGCTAGAATATGATGATGACGAACAGCTAGATCCTACAACTCTTATTCCCCTAGTGGATGGTGGCACAGAAGGTACTGTTTATACCGTTTATGTCGCTTAAATAGAAAGCAATCTTAGATACGACTCTGTGTCCAGGTTTTTAAAACACGATTACACCCGGGGTTTTGTCTAAACTTTGTTTTAATCTACAAATCTTTTCGTTGAAATATTCCTCTCAAACATAGTTCACTTAATTGATTTTTGGCAGTGGCGTAACATAAAATATATACATGTGGATACTGTATGTGTTAAATGCAGGCTGTATAAACTAGTGATAAAATAATGATGAAAATGATAATGATGATAAATGATAATAAATCTTCAAAGAGGAAACTTCAGTCACACCAAGTGGTTTTTATGGAGTCCTCAACTAATGTAGCAAGCTCCGATATTACATAAATATACGAAACAACACTTGTATTAAATTTGACTTTTCCAGAACAGTGACGTTTTTCAAGGAATAAGTTGGCGTGTTTTTTGTAAATTCTAAGTTCAGCAAGTACTGTAAGTGAGTAAATAATTACTTAGGCACGGTTCAGATGCCACTCCTCATATGCGCAGAACCTAATGCAAATTAGCTCAAACAATAGGGTAGTACTTGTTTTTATCAGGTTCAGCTCATGTGAGGAGCTGCGTATGGATCTGGCCTTAAGCGTTTAGAACTTTTCATTGCTTTCAGAACAGCTCGGGAGAGCTGTTTAGGAAATATTTATAGGACGGTAATCAATGAAAATGGGTTAACACTAGGTCACTGACACTGGCTATATTAAACGTATCGTCACTTTGTTTGTGTATGTGATGTTTGTATCTGGTGTGCTTCCAGGTTTCAAAGGTAATGCCCGAGTAATTTTGCCAGGGATGACGGCTTGTATTGAGTGCACTCTTGACCTTTATCCTCCTCAGGTAGGTTGGAGCATGTTTTCATATTGTAGAATAAAGAGCGAAAAGATACACGCGGCCTTTATCATTATAAGTTGTCTAGTAGACTTCCCGTGACCCATCGAAAATAACTTTACGTTTTCACGTATACTTTAGTTTACAAGAGTGACCATTATTCTATGAATCTTGGACAAAATGTGTTGACCCATGCTTTAAATTCCATAATTTTGACAGTCGTCTTGTTCAAGAGATAACTGTTTTGAGTCCCCCCTTCCCCATGCGATGTTGAATCTTGAGTTTGGATGAGTTCCAGTGGGGTTTTGACCGGAAACCGTGGCTAAACAATCGTTTGATCAACTTTTGAGTGGACCCCCTCAACAGTTTTGTCCTAGATTGTAGCAAAACGTTTGTAAAGCTCTACAGATACAGGTCCCAAACACATGATTGGTCATGGCATTTGGTTATTTGTGTTTTAACGTGTGAAAGGAAAGGATTCAGCTTGTAAAATACACTTGATGAAAATGCTTTATTGAAATTGGCGTAAGTGTAACATGTGCTTTAACGTGAAAGGAAAATGTCCAGCTTGTAAAATACGCTTGGTGAAAGTGTTTCTCTGAAACTGGCTAACGTTGCTTCTTGTTCTGACGAAAGATCCGGCGCTTACGGGAACTTATTACAATATCCCAATGGTTAAGTCATGATCCCAAACCCTTATACTCTTGATATGAGCTCACGGATTAGATACGTTTTTTGTTCGTAATGATAAGGTTTATTCTTTTCCACGTGCATTCTTAGGTAACTGTTTTGTGGATACGTATACCATTGACAAATGTACATAGATAAGCAAGGTGTTCATCATTTCACGTGCATTGGTTTGTCGTGTATAACACGTGACTGAAAGGATTAAGATGTATACGATGAACAACACAACTACAATGACAATCAAATTCATTTGACGGTCAAACATTGGATGCCTTTGAATCCAACAGGTGAACTTTCCCTTGTGTACTATCGCCCACACCCCTCGTTTACCAGAACACTGTGTGGAGTATGCCAAAGTTCTAGTTTGGCCTCAGGAAAAACCATTTGGAGGTAATAATAGTACATAGTAGAACCTCGCTATCTCGAACTCTCAAGGGAACCGAGAAATGATTCCGGATGGGGAGGGGGGGGGGGGGGGGGGGGTTGGGGCTCGAGATAGTGGGGTTGGCGTCAATAGTAAATTAATGAAAGGGCAAATCCAAGGGAAATGGGATTGAGTTTGAGCTAGTGGGGAGTTCGAGATAGTGGAATTCAACTGTATATCTGGGCTTGGTTGTTCAAAGCTCGATTAAGCTAAGCCAGGGTTATGAACAATTATTCCTCCCATGCTTTTGGCCAACAAAGTGCAGAGTCTTTATAGTTATAACAAATTGTTTTCTTGGAAGCTAAAAAGTCGGTTTGTGGCTGAAAACTCCTCATTTTTAGACAACGTAGTTCAGAACAATTGTCCCCTATACAGTAAAGGAGTAGCAGAATTTTATGGGTAGTTTTCTTGATTTAGTTTCAGGTTGGCTTAGAGGTCAAACCGTCACAGAATTGCTTTGATTCTGTTTTGGGATTTCTTTTCTATCGTGCGTTTTGTTTAAAACTTTAGATGTTCCAGTAGATGGAGATGACCCGGTTCATATTCAGTGGATTTTTGACAAAGCAAAAGAGAGAGCCGAAAGTTTCAACATTAAAGGAGTGACCTACAGGCTGACACAAGGTAAAGAAAAAAGAAACAAACCGAGTAGCTAGTGTCAGGTCAAACGTCGAACTTCACAGGAGTCCAACTCAATGCAAATTAGCGTAAACAATGGCTTTGCTAATTTTCATTAACTTCTACTCCTAGAAAGTTCGACATTTAATCTGGGCCGTAGTGTTTCTTTTCCTCAGGCAGCTGCAACAGAAGACTGACTGAGAACCTACAGTACTTAACAGTGAAAAAGCAAAAGTTCACCGCGACTGCTGCATGCAACATTTACATGCATTGTATTGCTGATTCACACTGCGTGAGATTCTCGATACGGCAGTTTTATCGGTTCCGAGGACTCATGAAAGTCCAAATACACACTAAAGATAAAAGTGACGAACTTCCGTAAAATTCCGTAAATAAGAACCCCTCTCCCCCACTATAAATGTATAGTATACTATATTTCTTGACACTTTGTGTGGCACGCCATGGCGTGTTGATTGAACCCATTCCTAAAGAGTACCAAATAAGACATGTTCAATTTTTGCAGGTGTTGTAAAGCACATCATTCCAGCGGTGGCGTCCACTAACGCAGTAATAGCAGGTTGGTTATGAAGAAACTTTTACTGAGTGTCATTGTCGATTAGAACATTACTCAAACATGCTTTCCATTTAGCCAAAAAAAAAAAAAAAAAGGAAAGAAAGAAAGAAAGAACAAACAGTTAGAATTTACGATTATTCTTGGGTACAATTGGCACGGAAAACGCGGGAAAACAAGACAACTTCAGGCGCGCTTTTTCCGGGCAGTTTGTTCCGGAAACAATTTTATACCATTTAGTTTACCACCTGAACTTTCCGGCTTTTTGGGCTAAATGGAAAGCGCCCTTTGATATTTGAAATGCAAACATAAACCTACTTGATTAATCAAAACTAGGCTGTTTAATGGATTATTCTTATGGTGGACTACCAAGCCGATTATTGGTGCTACTTTATGTCCTCGCGTAATGCTGCACTCGGAAAAATTTGTGTCGATCTGTGGAACCGCCGCTTAGGCTGAGAAACCACGACAAAACTCGACTGATATAGTTCCGTTACAATATATTCAAGTGAACAAACAATGAATCAATTGATTTACAACGATCTGGCAATAAGAAACAACAAATTGACTAATACCTGACACATAGGAAATTATTATCTGAGCTCGGTTTTCATTTCGTACCTTTCAGCTGCCTGTGCCTTGGAAGTTTTCAAAATTGCAACCAGGTAACACAGTATGTTTTTTTTTCTTGTTGGAAATAACTTGTTTCGTTTCTTATTGTTATTAATATTGCGATTTTTTATTCGTAACACACACAGCACGTTATCGCCAATCATCTTAAGTTAGGCGACCTCTAACGATATGGTTACGACATTCTTACGACACAGTTACGACACGCTTACGGCACGGGCACGACACCGTTACGATACGGGTACGACACGGTTACGACACAAATTAAACGAATTAAAGCACAAAAACAGTGCTTCCTCAGGAAGACTTTAAGTTTTACATCTAACATGTGAAATTGCACCGAAATGTCCACTCCTCTCCTCTGTGATGAAATGTCGTCGGTACGTCTCATTCTATGCGCTCTACTGCCGATCTACGGAGTACCCTGTGTAATCCAAATAACTCAGCGTACAAGTATCGACAACGATCGTCTTTGTTTTATGTTTTTATGTTCATTGGTAGCTGTTGTAACCCACTCAGCAACTACATGGTTTTTAATGACACTGATGGACTCTACACATACACGTTTGAAGCTGAAAGGAAGGTACTGCGACGTTTTACTACTTATTCTAATTTCCAGCTAGCGCCTTTTCTATTTTGCTGGGTTGATTTTCTGCGGTTTGTGTTCAAATTTGTATTCATTTAAGAATGGGCATCCACTCATCACAGCGCTCGACATTAACGGTTGCCCGCTTGCCCGGGGCAAC
Organism: Plumapathes pennacea; assembly: GCA_964036295.1. Lineage (NCBI taxonomy): Eukaryota > Metazoa > Cnidaria > Anthozoa > Antipatharia > Myriopathidae > Plumapathes > Plumapathes pennacea. Next base: position 21,478,768 of record OZ038463.1, on the reverse strand, counting down.
CAAAACTTTTGGTCGGGCAGGTAAATTCTGGGCCGGGCAACTAGAAATTATGAAACTTTCTATTGCTTGAAGTCAATCTACAGTCTGAAGGGCAACCAACCTAAAACCTTAATATCGAGCACTGCATCATACTTCGACTTGACTTGATTAAAAAAGTATCTTTAATAATTCCGTGAAAAGTATTGTATCTGTTATGGAGGGTGCTTGATGCCGTTGGACCAAAAGCTTTGTATAATGTGCTCAATGACGTGTACTAATTGTAAATCAGTAGAAATCTGGTTTCGTTTTCTGTGATTGGTACCGGGGTGGCTTGTTTGATTCAACCAGCGTTTAAGAAAGACGTCATGGGTAGAAACGTTTATAACACTGCCCGCATAGCGAATTGTAGTATTTTCCGTCAGTTTTTTTTTTTCTTCTTCTTCTAATCATTGTAGGAAGATTGCCCAGCATGCAGTCAGAGGCCCCAGAATTTAACTTTCCGAGAAGACGCGACACTCAAAGATGTCCTTGACTTCTTCATCGAAAATACTTCATAGTAAGTTTGGGTCTTTAAAGTCCTTTAAAGTCTACAAGACTGGGTAAAACAGGGTAGATGAATCATATACCGTTTTAACGAGGAAGAAAAGAGGGGAAGACCAATTACAACTATAAATCTAAATACACTGGCTGCACGTTTAGAAACGGGGGCTTTTTCCTACCCCATTTTAAAACTGTAACGTATTATTTCAGGTATTTGGGACCGTTTCCGGTCGGCTCCTCGGCTCCTCCTCCTAAAAGTTAAAGGGTTTTGTTGAGTGTTTCTTGCGAATATGAGGACAGTTAAGTAACCAGGACTCTTCTTTTTCTTGCCAGCCAAATGAAAGCTCCAGGAATAACAACTACAGTGAATGGAAAAAATAAAACGCTATATATGCAGGTACTTGCTAATCTTGACTGGAGCTAATGTGCAGTAAGCAGGGGCCAATTTAATAAAACATTTACAACTTCATTATATAGACACGAGTGTTTTACTGGAAAATATACCGTGCGTAAAATCCATACGAAACTACATCCGGACCCGAGTGGCGTATTTTCCATATCGTTGGCATCATTTCCCGCTTGTTTGTGCAATTTCTCGTAAAACACTCGTGTCTAATATAATAAAAAGAAAATTACACGGCAGCTTGAAGATATGGATTTTATTTTCTCGTGGTAAAAACAATATTTTACCACTCGAAAATAAAATTCATATCTTCGCGCCGCCGTGTAATATCCTCTATGTATTTTACAGGTCTGACCAGTTTACCTTCACATAAAAACACACTTTACTCCAACACCACAGAGACCTGTATCTGCAACGTTTGCATTTGCCAGATTAGAGTTCGTTTAGTGGTATTTTGAATAGTGGTCCAACTTGTACAGTACCCGTGTAAATGTATATTGAATTGGCCCAAGGTGTAGTAAATTGGAGGTACTGTACTTGATCATGTAAAAATTGTATTTATTGGGCTCTATACCAAGATTGATGCATTATTTAATTTTATTATGTATTGACTTACTTATAGATATTATAACTGCGATTTAACAAATTGGCGTCAGTTTTTTTATTTGTCTGTCCTTATATTGTTGATGAAACGCGTCATAAAATTGTCAAAAAAGATGTGGATCCACCAGGCGCTCTTTACAATAACAAACTCAAGCGACAAAGCGGGGAAAACACGGAAGAAAAGTGGATTTTGTTCGACTCGACCAAAGTGTGGTCAACAACTTTTCTCGCTTTCTATTCGGTTGAGGTTAAAATTCAAGACATTTCATTGGCTGAAAACTGACAGCTTGACGTGAGCATTTGAAGCATGCAAAATAGAATTCTGTCAAAGACGTTCTGTGGTTTTTGCTAGAGTTTAAACGGGATTTCGTAGAGGTGTCCGTCAGTAGAGCTCTCCACTTACAAGAGTGTCCGCCTAGAGAGCTTCGACTGTATTAGGATTAAATTCTTAATGGTTTAAAGGCCCACGTTTACTACAATATAAACAGATCGCGACCCACCCTTCCCAAACTGTGACTAACCCAGACGATCACAACCAACGTACAATCATTGTATAAACATAAATCAATCACTGCGTAACTAAGTTACTCCTTATAATCAATCATTTTCAGCAACTTTTACAAACATTATTAAAAAGGACTAATTGACTGTTATTGATTCGTAGTCAGTGAAGTCGATTGAGGAACGAACACGACAAAATATTCCAAAAAAGCTGAAAGGTAGGTTTGTCCCGCAGATATTAAAGTGTCTTCTTGCTTAACCCTTTCACTCCCAATTTCAAAAATGCTGATTCTCCCAACCTTTTAAGAGGAAAATGTATTAGCGATGTAGTGAGAATTGATAGATTAATCAGCTATAATCTGAGCAAGGTATCAAAAGCCAAGTTCTCCTTACTACATGATAAATTTCTGGTGAGAAACTGAAGGAGAAAATTGAAGTTGATCACACTTGAGAGTAAAAGGCTTGAATATCTGCTGGAAAGTGGCCATTTGGGGGTGATACCTTAATACAGGTAGAGTTTGCAATATCTTTCTCAGGAGTAGATTTTCGGTACTTGGACAGCTGTCCACTTAAGGAGCCCTCTCACCGTAGATGCTTTGCGCGCCCAGTAACTGACGGCGGCCATTTTCGTATCATACGAAAATGGCGGATTCCTTTGTTTCTCTACGCGAAACAAATCAACACAAACCCAAAAAGGTGTATTGAATACGGCAAGCAGTGACAATCAGATCGATCAGTCATAACGTGGGCGCCTCTGAAAAACCGAGCTCCGGATGTAAATATAAACATGGGGGCGCAAAGCATCTGTGGTGAGAGGGTCTCTTTAATACAAGTTAAACTGTATTCAGTTGTTGACTGTAAGCACTTGTGTGGTAGATACTAATGATTAATACTTTTGAGGAAATTGGTAGTAAATTCTGTTATTAAGACAATAACATTTCTTGGTAGATCTTGGTGTGATGGATGGTCAGGATGTTGTGGTTGCCGATTCATCATCTCCTAAACCCATTGTTTGTAGGATTCACTTTAGCTCCAGTATGGAGTAGCAGAGTCTGTCTACTTGGGTTTTGTACAAAGCCTAGTCATGATTGCCTTTGTAAGCAGTAATTGAATAAATAAATTCACTTCGGCTCCTCTTCCTCTTTTTACTTCGCCTCTTTTTTGTCTCTTTATTTCGGTTTCTTCTCCTCGTCTTTTTCTTCACTTTGGCTCCTCTTCTTCATTTCGGATCCCCCTCTTCCTCTTTACCTCGGCTCCTTCTCTTCTTCAGGAGCCAAAGTAATCCGCGTTTGGTGTTACTTTTAAGAGACGCCACGCCATCGCCACTTGCTTTCTTGCGTGAGAATATCGCAACTTGCGGTTTTCCTTTTGCTCATGCTGAACTTGTTTGGACTAGCCGGAAATAATGTCAAGCACAAAACCTAAGCAATCACAAAATTACTTTCGACAGTCCGCCGAGAACGGCTCTAATGCTGATAATACGTCCTCGGTTTTCTAAGGGTACACTGTCTCACGTTATAGGTTTTGGACAAGGCGAGGGATATGAAAAAGAAATGCACACTTACTCTGAGTGCCCCCTTTATTGAGGGTACATTGCTTTTGCCACAATCATCTACATTTTGAGCTTGGGAGTGAAACGGTTGGCCAGCAAAGGGCCAGCAATAACAATAGTAATACTTATATCATTTTGTGCACAGTCGATTTTGATAGTTTGACTTCAAACACTTATTTCTAATCAAAGGCCACGATTAATCTAGCATGCTAGTGTATCAACTGAAAGTCGATTGAGGTACTGGAACGCCGTAGGAGTAACAGTATTCGCGCTCTGTGACAAATATGAAATTGAAAGCGGGGAATCTATGTTGACAGCGCGTTCAGGTTCAGTCCATTTGTGACCAACAACCTCAATGGTCAGGACTTAAGTTTGGTGTATTTTTCAATGATATTATTTAATTACCACTGCGAAACAAAGACTACATGGTCGAATGGAAGAAATATTTTAACAGGCTCTGCGTGGTCACCGTGACGTCCACGCGGCGCCTTGACACCACTTTCACGTTTTTTTCAAGTTTTTTTGTTTTTTTTTGTTTTGTTTTTTTTGTTTTGCTTACAAGTCAAAATCGCAGAGGGTTTAGAAGTCTTACCAATAGCCATGCATGATACCTACTCTTGGCTTCCAACATACTACGCAATACACGATACAAGTCGCGTTTTGATCTGTTGCTAGTACGTCAGTTCGGGTGCGGGTTCGGTTCGGGTGTCGATGCCAGTGCACGATTGCGGGTCCGGATCTAAACTATTTATCATTTTCTGTTCAAGTTGAACGCCTTGGTACACTTTAAACTGTTGACATGTTTTATTCTGGAGACAAACGATACGCTGATTCATCAGTGGAGAAGATTAAATAATATTTAGCGACCAATTCACGCTCCCTGTTGTGAACGCGTCTGTGTCCCAGCCATCACTTGGTTCTGCCTGCAAACACACGCAAGTTGAAAATTAGCACTCAAAAATTAACTTAGCGAACTTTATAAACCCTACGTATGACCAACCAAAGTGTGCACACTTCTTTTCCTTCTAAGTAAATTTCTTGTGGTTAATTGACGCGCCATTTCAAATCCAACACGGACGACTCACTTGAGTTATCAAGCTACGAATCGCGCAAGGATTTGTGGATTTTTCATTCCTGTTTGGATGTTGAACAATTTTGTTGCGTTCAAATCTTACAACGTATAATTAGCAAAGCCACTTGATACTAGCTTACTACTTTACTATATCTGCTAAGATTACAGCATGAATACTCACTACACTTCTCGCTGGACGTATATAAAACCTTTCTCGTATTCCAACGGATGAGGTGACCATGCTGTTTTGCGGTACAGGCGACATAGTTTCGTTTTCCATTTTGTCGGCCTGAAATTCAGCGCAATACACTCCGGGTGAGCAAGGCATTTGTGAGCGCACTCAAATAAACTATTCGTGCGAAGTCCCTGGAGTTTTTGATGAAAGAGGTATCTGTCGTAGCTGACGCTCCCCAAAAACTCTCTGTGTAAATCTCCTCCAACGGAGCACCCGAGTAGATTTAATAAAAGAAAAACTAACTTCAGTTGAGTGTTCGCGTCCATTTTAGCTCAGCTTTGACTTTCTTTTGTGTGGTTGCATCGGGATAAAGCACACGACAGATTCAATATAAGAATGCGAAGTCTGAAAGCAGTTCCTGTTGAAAGTTCAATATTTATCGTCCATAACACGATGCATTGTTCGCGAATTGATTCAGTAGACAAAAGATCGCTTTCCAAGACAAACATTGAATAAGCTGAAATTTGCTTCACAAAGGCTAACGCTCGAAGCGTCAGCCAGCGCATTCTTTAGTGCGTTCAACATATCCACATCAACTGATGGTTTCTCCGATGACCGGAGCAGACCAAAAGTGACCCCCCCCCCCCCCCTCCCCCTAGTATACTAAGACAAGTTGACAAGTTGTGAATCATGGGTACCCTCCTTCCCCACACACCCCAGGGGCGTCAACTATTCTATACACTTCTGTGTGATCAAACTAATGAACTGCTTATCTGAGTTTGTCTCTGGTGCTTATTTTTCGTTACAGTTGGCGAGATATAGCTTTAAAAGTACGCATATATTTATCTGTAATTTTGACCGAAAATGGCGGTTTGTTTTGCGGCGTTTGAAGTCTTATTACTCGCGGATCGTTTTAGATATAATAATAAATTGCATAACAGCACATTTCAAAGACATTCAGAAATATTCCCTAAAAGTTTCCTGCGATCAGAATAATTGGCAAAGATGGTGCATTGTTTTTAGTAACAGGCAAAAAATGGCCGAATTTCGCCAAAAGTACATGGATAAGGCTTAACTTTTGATCAAAAATCGGCCCACTTTGACCAAAATTTTAAATCCTTCCAAACTTTCAAGAAACCTTAAGGGACTATAACGAGACTTCAGGCGGTTCAATAAAGAGCTTCAAGCCAATACCGTTTGTTTTCATAATCTCCATAATTCCTTACTTTCTAATCAAATCCATAACTCAATGCACAGATCTATGCTTGTCAATTCTTCTTAGTGAATTTTAGGCCAAACCGATTAATATTAGCAGAGAAATTCTTGCTGCGCTGTGGTGAAAAGAATCGTCAACACCGGCCACTTAAACAACAACAACAAAAAAGTTATGGCAGCTTGTCCATTTTTTTTCCGAAAATACTCCTTTTGAAACATAACTAGACTCGCATGAAACGTTCATATAGCAGTAAACACAAGTTCAGCCCATCAGCCCATCATCTCGTCAGCCCAAAAACCCAGAAGCGCATGCGCTGACATCACAGCTTGCAAGCCGCTATTGACGCGGCATTAAATATAAATTTCTGAGCGCAAAACTCGGATATTAAATGATTATGGGATGTGAAGGGAGCTAAAGCATGCAATTATTCGTAATAGAAGAAGCGATGATACAAAGGTACATCCCATATGGATGAAGGGCCTGGTGTCTCGGAGGCTATATAGCTGATTGGATACATATTACTAACAAGTTATGCTAACACCACTATCGCACTCTTCTGGGCAAGGGATAATTCACCACGGCTTGGGGACCGGATTATCTCTCCCCGTTCGGTCTGGAAGTTTCGCGGGTGTTGGCGAGTTGCTCCTCGATCTGGCTTGGGGGCCGGGCAGCTCTCCCCCGACCCGCCGGTGTGTTGTCATCGGGCCGGGTTAAATACTCGGTTTTTTCTTTTTTTTTTTTCTTTTAAAGTTTCACTGTTTCTTTTGCGACATATATCATAAGTTTATAATCCAATCCATAACTGATCAATATTGGCAAAAAAATCTTTGTTCATGGTGGTAAAATGATTTGTCAACAACAGCCATTTAGGAGAAGAAAGCTATAGGCTTTTTCATTTGTCGGAAATTGCCCATTATGTTTTGGCCTGTCATGTCCGTGTGCAATTTTCGACATTTTAGACAACCGACCGTACGAGCAGATCATCGACCAACAATTAACGTATTCTAAATAGAAGAGCTTCAAGCCAATTGCGTTGTTTTCTTGCTAATCTCCACAAGTCCTTACTTTCTAATCAAATCCATAACTCAATGCACAAATCTATGCTTGTCAATTCTTCTTAGTGACTTTCAGGCCAAACCGATTAATATTAGCAGGGAAATTCTTGCTGCGCTGTGGTGAAAAGAATCGTCAACATCGGCCATTTAAACAAAAAAATAAAAAAGAAAGAAAGAAAAGAAAAAAGAGCTATGGCAGCCCGTGCATTTTTGCTCGCGGGGGCCTGGGGCCCAAGCGAGCTTAAAAATGGACATTTTTTATGTTTTTTTTGTTTCCTTTTTGTGGGTCGAGAATCAGCACACGGTGATTGGTTCATATTATCACGTGCTGGGCGTTGACGTAATTGACTTCGCTAAACAATTCGAGATGTGGCCAGTGAATTGCTCGTTACTTGTGTGTAAAAGTTAATTATTTGTGGAATAGGCACGGATAAACTGGATTTTCGGGAACGATTTTGGCTCGCGTTCACCGCGGAAGCTTTGAGAATAGCCGTAAACAAATATTTGATGGTACCGCTGTCGCCGATAAATATTTAGTCCCGACGAAACTTTCTGTGGCGACACGAAATACTTTTGGGAAGATAACAGGGCGAAAGCAGAAACCAAAGCTACGGTGAGCTTTAGCCGTAAAACAATGACGCTTTATGCTTTACTCTGTACATGACATCTGTTGCCTCATAAAATTCTTCTGCATATCGTACATTGCCTGTTGAAGTGTTTCTTTCATTCGATCATGTAGCCTTAGTTTCACCGAAATAATTCTGAGGATTGAGTTTGCAGTCACAAATGGACTGAACACACTGTGAACAAAAGCGCAATAATATTGTAAACATCTCTCGTGTGACATTCCTCGCTTTCAATTTTATATTTGTTACAGAGCACGAATACTCGAAAGCCTGATAGAAGAAACGTATTGAGTTAATAAAAGAAAACACATAAGTAGTGAAGCAAAAAAGTAAACTGCATCCCATTCAAACTCAACGCCATTTGGCTCTGTGGAATATGCACGGATAAACTGGATTTCAGGAAAAGATTTTGGCTCGCGTTCACCGCACAGCTTTGAGAATAGCCGTAAACAAATGTTTGATGGTACCTCTGGGGTATTGCAAATATCTCTGTCGCCGATGTTAAATTGTTTTGTGATAGTTTGATACAGGGGTAACCATGGGTAAGCCTTAAAATGTTAGTAATACCAATGTTTTCTGTGCTTATATTAACACAGAATGGCTGTTGATTAAGACTTTACTATCTGCGCAGTAAACAAATGTCACATTACCTCATGATGACGCCTTATAATAGAAACATGTAAATACGTAATTCCTGTTAAATCGTTCTGTGATAGTTTGATACATGGGTAACCATGGGTAAGCCTTAAAATGTTAGTAATACCAATGTTTCCTGTGCTTATATTAACACAGAATGGCTGTTGATTAAGACTTTACAATCTGCGCAGTAAACATCATATCACGTCATGATGACCTTCTATAATAGAAACATGCAAATACGTAATTCCTGTTAAATCGTTCTGTGATAGTTTGATACATGGGTAACCATAGGTAAGCCTTAAAATGTTAGTAATACCAATTTTAACTGTGCTTATAGTAACACAGAAAGGCTGTTGATTAAGACATTACTATCTGAATAGTAAAGAAACGTCACATCACGTCATGATGAGGTTTTATAATAGAAACATGTAAATACGTAATTTCTGTTAAATTGTTCTGTTATAGTTTGATACAAGGGTAACCATGTGTAAGCCTTAAAATGTTAGTAATACGAATGTTAACTGTGCTTATAGTAACAAAGAATGGCTGTTGATTAAGACTTTACTATCTGCGTAGTAAACAAACATCGCTTTACCTCATGATGACGCCTTCTAATAGAAACATGTAAATACGTAATTTCTGTTAAATTGTTATGTGATAGATTGATACATGGATAACCATGGGTAAGCCTTAAAATGTTAGTAATACCAATGTTAACTATGCTTATATTAACACAAAAAGGCTGTTGATTAAGACATTAATATCTGAATAGTAAACAAATGTCAGATCACGTCATAATGAGGTTTTATAATAAAAACATGTAAATATGTAATTTCTATTAAATTGTTCTGTGATAGTTTGATACATGGGTAACCATGGGTAAGCCTTAAAATGTTAGTAATACCAATGTTAACTACGCTTATATTAACACAGAATGGATGTATATTAACACAGAATGGATGTTTATTAAGACATTACTATCTGAATAGTAAACAAACGTCACATCACGTCATGACATCACGTTATAATAGAAACATGTGAATATGTAATTTCTGTTAAATTGTTCTGTGATAGTTTGATTTATGGGTAACCATGGGAAAGCCTTAAAATATTAGTAATACCAATGTTAACTGTGCTTATATTAACACAGAAAGGCTGCTGATTAAAACTTTACTATCTGCGTAGTAAACAAACGTCACATCACGTTATGATGAGGTTTTATAATAGAAACATGTAAATACGTAATTTCTTTTAAAATGTTATGTGATAGTTTGATACATGGGTAACCATGGGTAAGCCTTAAAATGTTAGTAATACCAATGTTTTCTGTGCTTATATTAACACAGAATGGTTGTTGATTAAGACATTACTATTTGAATAGTAAACAAACGTCACATTACCTCATAATGACGCCTTATAATAGAAACATGTAAATACGTAATTTCTGTTAAATCGTTGTGTGATAGTTTGATACATGGGTAACCATGGGTAAGCCTTAAAATGTTAGTAATACCAAATTTAACTGTGCTTATATTAACACAGAAAGGCTGTTGATTAAGACTTTACTATCTGAATAGTAAAGAAACGTCACATCACGTCATGATGAGGTTTATAATAGAAACATGTAAATACGTAATTTCTGTTAACATGTTCTGTGATTGTTTATACAAGGGTAACCATGGGTAAGCCTTAAAATGTTAGTAATACGAATGTTAACTGTTCTTATAGTAACACAGAATGGCTGTTGATTAAGACTTTACTATCTCCGTAGTAAACAAACCTCGCTTTACTTCATGATGACGCCTTATAATAGAAACCTGTAAATACGTAATTTCTGTTAAATTGTTATGTTATAGATTGATACATGGATAACCATGGGAAAGCCTTAAAATGTTAGTAATACCAATGTTAACTATGCTTATATTAACACAAAAAGGCTGTTGATTAAGACATTAATATCTGAATAGTAAACAAACGTCACATCACGTCATAATGAGGTTTTATAATAGAAACATGGAAATATGTAATTTCTGTTAAATTGTTCTGTAATAGTTGATACATGGGTAACCATGGGTAAGCCTGAAAATTTTAGTAATACCAATATTAACTGTGCTTATATTAACACAGAAAGGCTGTTGATTAAGACAATACTCTCTGAATAGTAAACAAACGTCACATCACGTCAAGATGAGGTTTTATAATAGAAACATGTAAATATGTAATTTCTGTTAAGTTTTTCTGTGATAGTTTGATACATGGGTAACTATGTGTAAGCCTTAAAATGGTAGTAATACCAATGTTTTCTGTGCTTATATTAACACAGAAAGGCTGTTGATTAAGACTTTACCATCTGCGCAGTAAACAAACTTCGCTTTACCTCAAGATGACGCCTTAATATAGAAACATGTAAATACGTAATATCTGTTAAATTGTTATGTGATAGTTTGATCCATGGGTAACCATGGGAAAGCCTTAAAATGCTAGTAATACCAATGTTAACTATGCTGATATTAACACAGAATGGCTGTTTATTAAGACATTACTATCTGAATAGTAAACAAACGTCACATTACGTCATGATGAGGTTTTATAATAGAAACATGTGAATATGTAATTTCTGTTAAATTGTTCTGTGATAGTTTGATACATGGGTAACCATGGGAAAGCCTTAAAATATTAGTAATACCAATGTTAACTGTGCTTATATTAACACATAAAGGCTGTTGATTAAGACTTTACTATCTGCGTAGTAAACAAACCTCGCTTTACTCATGATGACGCCTTATAATAGAAACATGTAAATGCGTAATTTCTGTTAAATCGTTCTGTGATAATTTGATACATGAGTAACCATGGGTAACTATAAAATGTTAGTAATACCAATGTTTTCTGTGCTTATATTAACATAGAAAGGCTGTTGATTAAGACCTTACTATCTGCGCAGTAAACAAGCGTCGCATTACCTCATGGCGACTCCTTATAATACAAACATATAAATACGTAATTTCTGTTAAGTCGTTCTGTGATAGTTTGATACATGGGTAACCATGGGTAAGCCTTAAAATGTTAGTAATACCAATGTTAACTGTGCTTATATTAACACAGAAAGGCTGTTGATTAAGACATTACTATCTGAATAGTAAACAAACGTCACATGACGTCATGATGAGGTTTTATAATAGAAACATGTAAATATGTAATTTCTGTTAAGTTTTTCTGTGATAGTTTGATACATGGGTAACCATGGGTAAACCTTAAAATATTAGTAATACCAATGTTTTCTGTGCTTATATTAACACAGAATGGCTGTTGATTAAGACATTACTATCTGAATATTAAAGAAACGTCACATCACGTCATGATGAGGTTTTATAATAGAAACATGTAAATACGTAATTTCTGTTAAATTGTGCTGTGATAGTTTGATGCAAGGGTAACCATGGGTAAGCCTTAAAATGTTAGTAATACAAATGTTAACTGTGCTTATAGTAACACAGAATGGCTGTTGATTAAGACTTTACTATCTGCGTAGTAAACAAACCTCGCTTTAACTCATGATGACGCCTTATTATAGAAACATGTTAATACGTATGTTCTGTTAAATTGTTAAATGATAGATTGATACATGGATAACCATGGGTAAGCCTTAAAATGTTAGTAATACCAACGTTAACTATGCTTATATTAACACAAAAAGGCTGTTGATTAAGACATTATTATCTGAATAGTAAACAAACGTCACATCACGTCATAATGAGGTTTTATAATAGAAACATGGAAATATGTAATTTCTGTTAAATTGTTCTGTAATAGTTTGATACATGGGTAACCATGGGTAAGCCTTAAAATGCTAGTAATACCAATGTTAACTATGCTGATATTAACACAGAATGGCTGTTTATTAAGACATTACTATCTGAATAGTAAACAAACGTCACATTACGTCATGATGAGGTTTTATAATAGAAACATGTGAATATGTAATTTCTGTTAAATTATTCTGTAATAGTTTGATACATGGGTAACCATGGAAAGCCTTAAAATATTAGTAATACCAATGTTAACTGTGCTTATATTAACTCATAAAAGCTGTTGATTAAGACTTTACTATCTGCGTAGTAAACAAACCTCGGTTTACCTCATGATGACGCCTTATAATCCCCGAACGAAGTGAGGGAAATACTCACGACACTAATGCAGCAATATTATACCGCCTACTTGGGGACTCCAAGCCTGTCGCCATCTCGAAATTTAACGTTGTCTGTCAGTCAGTTTGTCAGTCAGTCTGTCGTACGACTTTAGGCGCGGTTACCCCGCTAACCAATAACAAAGGCTGGATCGATCACGTGTGCCCTGTTGTTTTACTCGGAATAACTTAGAGATGAGATTTGAACGAAGCATTTAGATTTGAACGAAGCAACAATATATTGTAGCTGCGTTCACGAAAATGGAAAACTTAACTGAAAAACTTGAAACACAACAGTCTCGCGAAGCTCGTCTTCAAATGAGAAGGGAACAGGCACGAGCAAGGCGAAATCGTGAAACGAGCGAACAACAGCGCATGAATGCCGATCGAAAGCGACATGAACAGAAACGGGTAATGCAGACAACTCCGCAAAGAGAACAGCGCTTGAACGCAAATCGGAAACTTCAGGAGAAAAAGCGGGCCGAAGAGAAGACTCCGCAAATTAAGACAACAGCGCATGAATGCCGACCAAAAGCGACATGAACAGAAGCGGGAAACACAGACAACTCCGCAAAGGGAACAGTGCTTGAAAGCAAATCGGGAGCTTCAGACGCCGTTTTGTGTTAAACTCAGATACTTATTTAGAAAGGACAAGCAACAAAGGTTAGTCAGTGGAAATCGAACAATCACCGTGACAAATATATATTTTGTAACTCGATCACTTCAAGAATGTATTAAAATCTGTATGCTGATCATTTTCCCTCGAAGTATTGTTTTACTACGCTTCTGTCGCCAGTTTCGGCTACCGTATTTGCTCAGAGCAATCGGAACTTGGAGTCTTGAATAATTTAGTCAGATGTCTTATTTTTCTGTAATCTGACACGCGGTGATTGCAGCGAAAATCGTTCACAAGCCCTTAGAAGTATTACTGGGTCTGAAGCCCGTGTATAATTTGAAGTAAACTGTTCAAGTTTTGCTTTGATTCTGGGAGAAATTTTGCTGTTTTGAGTGGTTTCAAATACAAAACAATTCGAGCCTATTAAATATGCATGCCTGAGTCTGGTGCATGCAGTAGTAAAAACAAATCGCACAGGAAGCCTATTTAATTGTACTGCCTATGAATTCGAAATTAGAAAATCAGTGTTCCTTTTTCCCGTACTACGACGGCCGACCAACTTCAAACTTTGAGTATTAAATTTCGAGAACGTGCTTGGCAGACTGTATGAATTAATTTGACGTGCCGACCGTGGGAAATACGTACTTCGTCACGCAATCGATTCTTTTTTCAACGCAAAAGTATAACACACACCATTCTTTTTCTCCTTCCTTTGCGTGAAGCACTTGAGTTCGAAGAAAAGATTGAGTCAACATTTCGGTAAAATAAAGGCTACTCTTATTGGGAGTTACCAAAAGTAAAAGTCCCATCGATGGCAGAGTGAGGGGGTATATGCGATTATCGTATTTCTAGTAGAAACATGTAAATACGTAATTTCTGTTAAATCGTTCTGTGATAGTTTGATACATAGGTAACCATGGGTAACTATAAAATGTTAGTAATACCAATGTTTTCTGTGCTTATATTAACATAGAAAGGCTGTTGATTAAGACCTTACTATCTGCGTAGTAAACAAGCGTCGCATTACCTCATGGCGACTCCTTATAATAGAAACATACAAATACGTAATTTCTGTTAAGTCGTTCTGTGATAGTTTGATACATGGGTAACCATGGGTAAGCCTCAAAATGTTCGTAATACCAATGTTAACTGTGCTTATATTAACACAGAAAGGCTGTTGATTAAGACATTACTATCTGAATAGTAAACAAACGTCACATGACGTCATGATGAAGTTTTATAATAGAAACATGTAAATATGTTATTTCTGTTAAGTTTTTCTGTGATAGTTTGATACATGAGTAACCATGGGTAAACCTTAAAATATTAGTAATACCAATGTTTTCTGTGCTTATATTAACACAGAATGGCTGTTGATTAAGACATTACTATCTGAATATTAAAGAAACGTCACAACACGTCATGATGAGGTTTTATAATAGAAACATGTAAATACGTAATTTCTGTTAAGTTTTTCTGTGATAGTTTGATACATGGGTAACCATGGGTAAACCTTAAAATATTAGTAATACCAATGTTTTCTGTGCTTATATTAACACAGAATGGCTGTTGATTAAGACATTACTATCTGAATATTAAAGAAACGTCACATCACGTCATGATGAGGTTTTATAATAGAAACATGTAAATACGTAATTTCTGTTAAATTGTGCTGTGATAGTTTGATGCAAGGGTAACCATGGGTAAGCCTTAAAATGTTAGTAATACCAATGTTAACTATGCTTATATTAACACAGAATGGGTGTTGATTAAGACATTACTATCTGAATAGTAAACAAACGTCACATCACATCATGATGACGCCTTATAATAGAAACATGCAAATATGTAATTTTTGTTAAATTGTTATGTGATAGTTTGATACATGGGTAACCATGGGTAAGCCTTAAAATGGTAGTAATACCAATGTTTTCTGTGCTTATATTAACACAGAAAGGCTGTTGATTAAGACTTTACCATCTGAGCAGTAAGCAAACGTCGCTTTACCTCATGATGACACCTTATAATAGAAACATGTAAATATGTAATATCTATTAAATCGTTCTGTGATAGTTTGATACATGGGTAAACATGGGTAAGCCTTAAAATATTAGTAATACCAATGTTAACTATGGTTATATTAACACAGAAAGGCTGTTGATTAAGACATTACTATCTGGGTAGTAAAGAAACGTCACATCACATCATGATAACACATTATAATAAAAACATGTAAATAAGTAATTTCTGTTAAATTGTTCTGTGATAGTTTGATACATGGGTAACCATGGGTAAGCCTTAAAATATTAGTAATACCAATGTTTACTACGCTTATATTAACACAGAAAGGCTGTTGATTAAGACTTTACTATCTGAATAGTAAACTAACGTCACATCACGTCATGATGAGGTTTTATAATAGAAACATGGAAATATGTAATTTCTGTTAAATTGTTCTGTGATAGTTTGATACATGGGTAACCATGGGTAAGTCTTAAAATATTAGTAATACCAATGTTAACTGTGCTTATAGTAACACAGAAAGGCTGTTGATTAAGACTTTACCATCTGCGCAGTAAACAAACATCGCTTTACCTCATGATGACGCCTTATAATAGAAACATGTAAATACGTAATATCTGTTAAATTGTTATGTGATAGTTTGATACATGGGTAACCATGGGTAAGCCTTAAAATATTAGTAATACCAATGTTAACTATGCTTATATTAACACAGAATGGGTGTTGATTAAGACATTACTATCTGAATAGTAAACAAACGTCACATCACGTCATGATGAGGTTTTATAATAGAAACATGGAAATATGTAATTTCTGTTAAGTTTTTCTGTTATAGTTTGATACATGGGTAACCATGTGTAAGCTTTAAAATGGTAGTAATACCAATGTTTTCGGTGCTTATATTAACACAGAAAGGTTGTTGATTAAGACTTTACCATCTGCGCAGTAAACAAACATCGCTTTACCTCATGATGATGCCTTATAATAGAAACATGTAAATACGTAATATCTGTTAAATTGTTATGTGATAGTTTGATACACGGGTAAACATGGGTAAGCCCTAAAATGTTAGTAATACCAATGTTAACTATGCTTATATTAACACAGAATGGCTGTTTATTAAGACATTATTATCTGAATAGTAAACAAACGTCACATCACGTCATGATGAGGTTTTATAATAGAAACATGTGAATATTTAATTTCTGTTAAATTGTTATGTGATAGTTTGATACATGGGTAACCATGGGTAAACCTTAAAATATTAGTAATACCAATGTTAACTGTGCTTATATTAACACAGAATGGCTGTTGATTAAGACATTACTAACTGAATATTAAAGAAACGTCACATCACGTCATGATGAGGTTTTATAATAGAAGCATGTAAATACGTAATTTCTGTTAAATTGTGCTGTGATAGTTTGATGCAAGGGTAACCATGGGTAAGCCTTAAAATGTTAGTAATACAAATGTTAACTGTGCTTATAGTAACACAGAATGGCTGTTGATTAAGACTTTACTATCTGCGTAGTAAACAAACCTCGCTTTAACTCATGATGAGGTTTTATAATAGAAACATGTAAATACGTAATTTCTGTTAAATTGTTATGTGATAGATTGATACATAGATAACCATGGGTAAGCCTTAAAATGTTAGTAATACCAACGTTAACTATGCTTATATTAACACAAAAAGGCTGTTGATTAAGACATTATTATCTGAATAGTAAACAAACGTCACATCACGTCATAATGAGGTTTTATAATAGAAACATGGAAATATGTAATTTCTGTTAAATTGTTCTGTAATAGTTTGATACATGGGTAACCATGGGTAAGCCTTAAAAGTTTAGTAATACCAATATTAACTGTGCTTTTATTAACACAGAAAGGCTGTAGATTAAAACATTAGTATCTGAATAGTAAACAAATGTCACATCACGTCATGATGAGGTTTTATAATAGAAACATGTAAATACGTATTTTCTGTTAAACTGTTCTGTCATAGTTTGATACATGGGTAACCATGGGTAAGCCTTAAAATTTTAGTAATACCAATGTTAACTATGCTTATATTAACACAGAATGGGTGTTGATTAAGACTTTACTATCTGCGCAGTAAACAAACGTCACATCACATCATGATGACGCCTTATAATAGAAACATGCAAATATGTAATTTTTGTTAAATTGTTATGTGATAGTTTGATACATGGGTAACCATGGGTAAGCCTTAAAATGGTAGTAATACCAATGTTTTCTGTGCTTATATTAACACAGAAAGGCTGTTGATTAAGACTTTACCATCTGAGCAGTAAGCAAACATCGCTTTACCTCATGATGACACCTTATAATAGAAACATGTAAATATGTAATATCTGTTAAATCGTTCTGTGATAGTTTGATACATGGGTAACCATGGGTAAGCCTTAAAATATTAGTAATACCAATGTTAACTATGGTTATATTAACACAGAAAGGCTGTTGATTAAGACATTACTATCTGGGTAGTAAAGAAACGTCACATCACATCATGATAACACATTATAATAGAAAGATGTAAATATGTAATTTCTGTTAAAATGTTCTGTGATAGTTTGATACATGGGTAACCATGGGTAAGCCTTAAATTATTAGTAATACCAATGTTAACTGTGCTTATATTAACACAGAAAGGCTGTTGATTAAGACTTTACTGTCTGCGCAGTAAACAAACGTCGCATTACCTCTTGATGACGCCTTATAATAGAAACATGTAAATAAGTAATTTCTGTTAAATTTGTTATGTGATAGTTTGATACATGGGTAACCATGGGTAAGCCTTAAAATATTAGTAATACTAATGTTAACTATGCTTATATTAACACAGAAAGGCTGTTGATTAAGACATTACTATCTTAATCATAAATATTACAATTTCCTCGAATGTGATTGGTTCATAAACCCCCCGATTATTCATTAATCGGATACTTTGTTTGTAATCGGACACTTCTTTGTCTTGTAATCGGACAGTTGGCATAACCAATCATAAATAAAAGGGAAATTTAAATGCACCAATCACAAGCTTGATAAGAATCAAAGTAACCATAGTAACCTTACTTGAGTTTTGAAACTTTTTGCAAAATATATTGTTGCAAAATGGAGAATTTGTCCAGTTTGTACAACATTTTTAATCAAAATTTCGAACAAAGTTATGAGAAGGAAAATTACTTGCCTGCTAGTTCATCATTTACCGAGTTAAATTTCCAGAATGAAGAGAACGACCCAAACTTTGGCCTCAACTTCTCGTCACTGCTGAGTTCTGCCGATGTTCAAAATTTTCACGAAGAACAGCAAATGCCTTTCCTGGAGGTGTCCCGACAACAACACAACAACACTAATGCCACTGAAGCGTCCCTTCCTCCCCAGTTTGTGGACGAGACGAGATTTCCTGTTGTACCACAAGAAGAAATCCATGAAATACGCGAAGCCGGTTCCAGCAAAAACACCGCTCGCACAACAAAAACATGGATGGCTGTGTGGAGAAACTGGTGCAGGGCAAGAAACACCAACAGCAACATGGAAACTTACAACCTTGTTGCACTGGATAGCCTCCTGACCAGGTTCTATGCAGAAATTCGGAAGCAAGATGGAACTGACTACGAGCCAGAATCGCTCCGAGTTATGCAGGCGTCCCTCGACAGATACTTGAAGCAAAATAACTATCCTGTCAGTATTGCCACTGGACGAGAGTTAGAGTACCAGTCACAGCAAACCATGGAATGCAAGGCAAAACAGCTTCGGCGCCAAGGGAAAGGGAAACGTCCTAACAAGGCGCAACCGTACAATGAAACGGAGGAAGAAGAGTTTTGGAGCCACGGCACTCTGGGCAACCATAATGGGGCTGCTCTAACAAACGTCAACTTCAAGAACTTGACTGAAATCATGGGAATGCGAGGCAGGCAGGATCATTATGATGCTTACGTAGAGGATTTCACCATTTCTTGCCACGCAGATGGGAGCAAAGTGGTCGAATTCAAGGAAAATCCCACTAAAACAAGACAGGGTGGGCTGCGAAATCCAACTCGCCATTCTCCTCAGCAAATGTGGTCGACCGACGGAGGAGAGAGAGATCCGGTCCGACTCTTCGAGGAGTGGTTGGGCCATCGGCCAGAAGCATTGAAAACCTCTGGCCCGCTGTACTTGACGATTATACCACGTCCAGCGACAGCAGTCTGGTATTCAAAGGTCCGCATGGGCGAGCACCGCATCGGCCAAATAATGAAGTCTGTGGCCAGCTGTTTACCTCCCGAGTACAAGAAAAAGATCACCAATCACTCGGCCAGAAAGACAGTCGTGGCCAAGCTCAAGAAAGCAGGTCAGCCACGGCACAAGATCATTCAAGTCACGGGCCACGCAAGAGAGTCATCTCTCGACGCCTATGATGAAGTGACTGAAGACGAAAGAAGGCAACTGTCCCACATTGTCAGTGGCCATACTAAATCCAGTGCTAGTACTACCGATGCTGTATCATCATCAGCTCCAAATACAAGTCAGGTCTGGCCTCAAATGCCGCAGGTTTTCAGCGCGAATCAGAATGTACAACCAATCCAAGTCTACAATAACTGCGTGTTCAACAACAACAGCTCAGAATCGTCAACGGCAACCGAAAAGCCAAGGCAAAAGCGTCGTCGAGTAATCTTTGATTCTGATTCTGAATAAACTTAGCACACTTTTGGCGATTACTTGCTGCCGAACAGAACTTTAAACAGTGGCAACGTTGCTTGTCCGTTTGCTTCGCATATTTGGTGTTTGTTTGATTGACACCTCGATGTAAATTTGCATACTATTTTGAGAAAAGATCACGTGGTTATATTTTTTTGCGCTTGTACTTTTACAAATAAAGCCCCTTTCGTTTGGTGTTTTCCTCGGAAATTGTAATATTTATGATTAATTGGTAAGAGGACTTCGTGTCGTCCGATGTCGGTCTGTAATCATACTCGTGATTACGAAATCGGACTCCCGCGAAGCGCGGTCGTCCGATTTCGTAATCACGAGTATGATTACAGACCGAATCGGACTCCACTCAGTCCTATTACCATTATTAATAGTAAACAAACGTCACATCACATCATGATGACGCCTTATAATAGAAACATGCAAATATGTAATTTTTGTTAAATTGTTATGTGATAGTTTGATACATGGGTAACCATGTGTAAGCCTTAAAATGTTAGTAATACCAATGTTTTCTGTGCTTATATTAACACAGAAAGGCTGTTGATTAAGACTTTACCATCTGCGCAGTAAACCAACATCGTTTTACCTCATGATGACTCCTTATAATAGAAACATGTAAATACGTAATATCTGTTAAATTGTTATGTGATAGTTTGATACATGGGTAAACATGGGTAAGCCTTAAAATGTTAGTAATACCAATGTTAACTATGCTTATATTAACACAGAATGGCTGTTTATTAAAACATTATTATCTGAATAGTAAACAAACTTCACATCACGTTATGATGAGGTTTTATAATAGAAACATGTGAATATGTAATTTCTGTTAAATTGTTATGTGATAGTTTGATACATGGGTAACCATGGGTAAGCCTTAAAATATTAGTAATACAAATGTTAACTGTGCTTATATTAACACAGAAAGGCTGTTGATTAAGACTTTACTATCTGCGCAGTAAACAAACGTCACATTACCTCATGGCGACTGCTTATAATAGAAACATGTAAATATGTAATTTCTGTTAAATCGTTCTGTGATAGTTTGATACATGGGTAACCATGGGTAAGCCTTAAAATATTAGTAATACCAATGTTAACTATGCTTATATTAACACAGAAAGGCTGTTGATTAAGACATTACTATCTGAATAGTAAACAAACGTCACATCACGTCATGATGAGGTTTTATAATAGAAACATGTAAATATGTAATTTCTGTTAAGTTTTTCTGTGATAGTTTGATACATGGGTAACCATGTGTAAGCCTTAAAATGGTAGTAATACCAATGTTTTCTGTGCTTATATTAACACAGAAAGGCTGTTGATTAAGACTTTACTGTCTGCGCAGTAAACAAACATTGTTTACCTCATGACGACGCCTTATAATAGAAACATGTAAATACGTAATATCTGTTAAATTGTTATGTGATAGTTTGATACATGGGTAACCATGGGTAAGCCTTAAAATGGTAGTAATACCAATGTTTTCTGTGCTTATATTAACACAGAAAGGCTGTTGATTAAGACTTTACCATCTCAGCAGTAAGCAAACGTCGCTTTACCTCATGATGACACCTTATAATAGAAACATGTAAATATGTGATATCTGTTAAATGGTTCCGTGATAGTTTGATACATGGGTAACCATGGGTAAGCCTTAAAATATTAGTAATACCAATGTTAACTATGGTTATATTAACACAGAAAGGCTGTTGATTAAGACATTACTATCTGGGTAGTAAAGAAACGTCAAATCACATCATGATAACACATTATAATAGAAACATGAAAATATGTAATTTCTGTTAAATTGTTTTGTGATAGTTTGATACATGGGTAACCATGGGTAAGACTTAAATTATTGGTAATACCAATGCTAACTGTGCTTATATTAACACAGAAAGGCTGTTGATTAAGACTTTACTGTCTGCGCAGTAAACAAACGTCGCATTACCTCATGGCGACGCCTTATAATAGAAACATATAAATAAGTAATTTCTGTTAAATTGTTATGTGATAGTTTGATACATGGGTAACCATGAGTAAGCCTTAAAATATTAGTAATACCAATGTTTACTACGCTTATATTAACACAAAATGGCTGTTTATTAAGACATTACTATATGAATAGTAAACTAACGTCACATCACGTCATGATGAGGTTTTATAATAGAAACGTGTGAATATGTAATTTCTGTTAAATCGTCCTGTGATAGTTTGATACATGGGTAACCATGGGTAAGCTTTAAAATATTAGTAATACCAATGTTAACTATGCTTATATTAACACAGAAAGGCTGTTGATTAAGAAATTACTATCTTAATAGTAAACAAACGTCACATCACGTCATGATGAGGTTTTATAATAGAAACATGGAAATATGTAATTTCTGTTAAGTTTTTCTGTGATAGTTTGATACATGGGTAACCATGTGTAAGCCTTAAAATGGTAGTAATACCAATGTTTTCTGTGCTTATATTAACACAGAAAGGCTGTTGATTAAGACTTTACCATCTGCGCAGTAAACAAACATCGTTTTACCTCATGATGACTCCTTATAATAGAAACATGTAAATACGTAATATCTGTTAAATTGTTATGTGATAGTTTGATACATGGGTAAACATGGGTAAGCCTTAAAATGTTAGTAATACCAATATTAACTATGCTTATATTAACACAGAATGGCTGTTTATTAAAACATTATTATCTGAATATTAAACAAACGTCACATCACGTCATGATGAGGTTTTATAATAGAAACATGTGAATATTTAATTTCTGTTAAATTGTTATGTGATAGTTTGATACATGGGTAACCATGGGTAAGCCTTAAAATATTAGTAATACCAATGTTAACTGTGCTTATATTAACACAGAAAGGCTGTTGATTAAGACTTTACTATCTCCGCAGTAAAGAAACGTCGCATTACCTCTTGGCGACGCCTTATAAAAGAAACATGTAAATAAGTAATTTCTGTTAATTTGTTCTGTGATAGTTTGATACATGGGTAACCATGGGTAAGTCTTAAAATGTTATTAATACCAATGTTAACTGTGCTTATATTAACACAGAATGGGTGTTGATTAAAACTTTACTATCTGCGTAGTAAAATATGTCACATCACATCATGATGACGCCTTATAATAGAAACATGTAAATATGTAATTTCTGTTAAATTGTTCTGTGATAGTTTGATACATGGGTAACCATGGGTAAGACTTAAATTATTGGTAATACCAATGCTAACTGTGCTTATATTAACATAGAAAGGCTGTTGATTAAGACTTTACTATCTTCGCAGTAAACAAACGTCACATTACCACATGGCGACTCCTTATAATAGAAACATGTAAATATGTAATTTCTGTTAAATCGTTCTGTGATAGTTTGATACATGGGTAACCATGGGTAAGCCTTAAAATATTAGTAATACCAATGTTAACTATGCTTATATTAACACAGAAAGGCTGTTGATTAAGACATTACTATCTGAATAGTAAACAAACGTCACATCACGTCATGATGAGGTTTTATAATAGAAACATGTAAATATGTAATTTCTGTTAAGTTTTTCTGTGATAGTTTGATACATGGGTAACCATGTGTAAGCCTTAAAATGGTAGTAATACCAGTGTTTTCTGTGCTTATATTAACACAGAAAGGCTGTTGATTAAGACTTTACTGTCTGCGCAGTAAACAAACATTGTTTACCTCATGACGACGCCTTATAATAGAAACATGTAAATACGTAATATCTGTTAAATTGTTATGTGATAGTTTGATACATGGGTAACCATGGGTAAGCCTTAAAATGTTAGTAATACCAATGTTAACTATGCTTATATTAACACAGAATGGCTGTTTATTAAGACATTACTATGCCAATTTTACTTTCCCCCACGGGCACAGTAAAATGTAGTTAATGGAACCCGAGCCAGCATGACACGGGTCAAGTTTGCGTGCATGTCCAAAGGTCGTTCCTTATCGCTATTCCTTTATCCTATTCTTGTCTGGCTTTCGTGCCTTACATTGGTCAGTAGCTTAGATAGCAATCTGTGTGAAGCATTTATGTCGCTTCAATCGTGCACATGTTGTCTAGGTCTACTTTAGTACAGCCACAAGCATTGGCTAGTTCAAGCTACCTATTGAGCACCTGTCTAAATATAAAAGCCAGTAATAATGTTATAGTTTATATTGTGCAAGCCTTGCTGCTGAATAGATTATTGCATTACAAACTTTTTTTTTAAAAAAAATTTTCGAGTCTGTGTACAATGCCCCGCGTTTCCAAGCGTAAATACAAGGGGTTAGGTAGAAGCTGCGAGGAGCAACATTAATCTGAATAGTAAACAAACGTCACATCACGTCATGATGAGGTTTTATAATAGAAACATGTAAATATGTAATTTCTCTTAAATTGTTCTGTGATAGTTTGACACATGGGTAACCATGGGTAAGCCTTAAAATATTAGTAATACCAATGTTAACTGTGCTTATATTAACACAGAAAGGCTGTTGATTAAGACTTTACTGTCTGCGCAGTAAACAAACGTCGCATTACCTCATGATGACGCCTTATAATAGAAACATGTAAATATGTAATTTCTTTTAAATCGTTCTGTGATAGTTTGATACATGGGAAACCATGGGTAAGCCTTGGAATGTTAGTAATACCAATGTTAACTGTTCTTATATTAACACAGAAAGGCTGTTGATTAAGACTTTACTATCTGCGCAGTAAACAAACATCGCATTACCTCATGATGACGCCTTATAATAGAAACATGTAAATACGTAATTTCTTTTAAATCGTTCTGTGATAGTTTGATACATGGGAAACCATGGGTAAGCCTTAAAATGTTAGTAATACCAATGTTAACTGTGCTTATATTAACAGAGAAAGGCTGTGATTAAGACATTACTATCTGAATAGTAAACAAACGTCACATCACGTCATGATGAGGTTTTATAATAGAAATGTGTAAATATGTAAGCCTTCAAATGTTAGTAATACCAATGTTTTCTGTGCTTATATTAACACAGAAAGGCTGTTGATTAAGACTTTACTATCTGCGCAGTAAACAAACGTCGCATTACCTGATGATGACGCCTTATAATAGAAACATGTAAATACGTAATTTCAGTTAAATCGTTCTCTGATAGTTTGATACATGGGTTACCATGGGTAAGCCTTAAAATGTTAGTAATACCAATGTTAACTGTGCTTATATTAACACAGAAAGCTGTTGATAAAGACATTACTATCTGAATAGTAAACAAACGTCACATCACGTCATGATGACGTTATATAATAGAAACATGTAAATATGTAATTTCTGTTAAACTTTTCTGTGATAGTTTGATACATAGGTAACCATGGGTAAGCCTTAAAATGTTAGTAATACCAATGTTAACTGTGTTTATATTAACACAGAATGGCTGTTGATCAAGACATTACTATCTGAATAGTAAACAAACGTCACATCACGTCATGATGACGCCTTATAATAGAAATTAGTAAATATGTAATTTCTGTTAAATTGTTCTGTGATAGTTTGATACATGGGTAACCATGGGTAAGCCTTAAAATGTTAGTAATACCAATGTTAACTGTGCTTATATTAACACAGAAAGGCTGTTGATTAAGACATTACTATCTGAATAGTAAACAAACGTCACATCAGGTTATGATGAGGTTTTATAATAGAAACATGTAAATACGTGATTTCTGTTAAACTGTTCTGTGATAGTTTGATACATGGGTAACCATGGGTAAGCCTTAAAATGTTAGTAATACCAATGTTTACTGTGCTTATATTAACACAGAAAGGCTGTCGATTAAGACTTTACTATCTGCGCAGTAAACAAACGTCACACCACATCATGATGACGCCTTATAATAGAAACATGTAAATATGTAATTTCTGTTAAATTGTTGTGTGATAGTTTGATACATGGGTAACCATGGGTAAGCCTTAAAATGGTAGTAATACCAATGTTTTCTGTGCTTATATTAACACAGAAAGGCTGTTGATTAAGACTTTACTATCTGCGCAGTAAACAAACGTCGCATTACCTGGTGATGACGCCTTATAATAGAAACATGTAAATACGTAATTTCAGTTAAATCGTTCTGTGATAGTTTGATACATGGGTAACCATGGGTAAGCCTTAAAATGTTAGTAATACCAATGTTAATTGTGCTTATATTAACACAGAAAGGCTGTTGATTAAGACATTACTATCTGAATAGTAAACAAACGTCAGATTACGTCATGACGAGGTTTTATAATAGAAACATGTAAATATGTAATTTCTGTTAAGTTTTTCTGTGATAGTTTGATACATGGGTAACCATGGGTAAGCCTTAAATGTTAGTAATACCAATGTTAACTGTGATTATATTAACACAGAATGGCTGTTGATTAAGACTTTATTATCTGCGCAGTAAACAAACGTCACATCACGACATGATGAGGTTTTATAATAGAAAGATGTAAATACGTAATTTCTGCTAAATTGTTCTGTGATAGTTTCATACATGGGTAATCATGGGTAAGCCTTAAAATGTTAGTAATACCAATGTTAACTGTGCTTATAGTAACACAGAATGGCTGTTGATTAAGACTTTACTATCTGCGCACTAAACAAACGTCACATACCTCATGATGACGCCTTATAATAGAAACATGTAAATACGTAATTTCTGTTAAATTGTTTTGTGATAGTTTGATACAGGGGTATCCATGGTAAGCCCTAAAATGTTAGTAATACCAATGTTAACTGTGCTTATATTAACACAGAAAGGCTGTTGATGAAGACATTACTATCTGAATAGTAAACAAACGTCAGATCACGACACGATGAGGTTTTATAATAGAAACATGTAAATACTTAATTTCTGTTAAACTTTTCTGTGATAGTTTGATACATGGGTAACCATGGGTAAGCCTTAAAATGTCAATAATACCAATGTTAACTGTGCTTATATTAACACTGAATAGCTGTTGATTAATACTTTACAATCTGAGCAGTAAACAAACGTCACATACATCTTGATGACGCCTTATAATAGAAACATGTAAATAAGTAATTTCTGTTAAATTGTTTTGTGATAGTTTGATACAGGGGTATCCATGGGTAAGCCCTAAAATGTTAGTAATACCAATGTTAACTGTGCTTATATTAATACAGAAAGCTGTTGATTAAGACATTACTATCTGAATAGTAAACAGACGTCAGATCACGACACGATGAGGTTTTATAATAGAAACATGTAAATACGTAATTTCTGTTAAACTTTTCTGTGATAGTTTGATACATGGGTAGCCATGGGTAAGCCTTAAAATGTTAGTAATACCAATGTTAACTGTGCTTATACTAACACTGAATAGCTGCTGATTAAGACTTTACTATCTGCGCAGTAAACAAACGTCACATTACCTCTTGATGACGCCTTATAACAGAAACATGTAAATACGTAATTTCTGTTAAATAGTTCTGTGATAGTTTGATACATGGGTAACCATGTGTAAGCCTTAAAATGTTAGTAATACCAATGTTAATTGTGCTTATATTAACACAGAAAGGCTGTTGATTAAGACATTAATATTTGAATAGTAAACAAACGTCATATCACGTTATGACGAGGTTTTATAATAGAAACATGTAAATATGTAATTTCTGTTAAATCCTTCTGTGATAGTTTGATACATGGGTAACCATGGGTAAGCCTTAAAATGTTAGTAATACCAAAGTTTTCTGTGCTTATATTAACACAGAATGACTGTTGATTAAGAGTTTACTATCTGCGCAGTGAACGTCATATCACGTCATGGTGACGTTTTATAATAGAAACATGTAAATACGTAATTTCTGTTAAATTGTTTTGTGATAGTTTGATGCATGGGTAACCATGGGTAAGCCTTAAAATATTAGTAATACCAATGTTAATTGTGCTTATATTAACACAGAAAGGCTGTTGATTAAGACATTAAAATGTGTGAATAGTAAACAAACGTCACATCACGTCATGATGAGGTTTTATAATAGAAACATGTAAATATGTAATTTCTGTTAAATTGTTCTGTGATAGTTTGATACAGGGGAACCATGGGTAAGCCTTAAAATCTTGGTAATACTAATGTTAACTGTTCTTATAGTAGCACAGAATGGCTGTTAATTAAAACATTACTATCTGCGCAGTCAACAAACGTCACATTACTTCATGATGACGCCTTATAACAGAAACATGTAAATATGTAATTTCTGTTAAATTGTTCTGTGATAGTTTGATAGATGGGTAACCATGGGTAAGTCTTATAATGTTAGTAATACCAATGTTTTCTGTGCTTATATTAACACAAAATGGCTGTTGATTAAGACTTTATTATCTGCGTAGTAAACAAACGTCACATTACCTCATGATGACGCCTTATAATAGAAACATGTAAATACGTAATTTCTGTTAAATGGTTCTGTGATTGTTTGATACATGGGTAACCATAGGTAAGCCTTAAAATGTTAGTAATACCAATGTTAACTGTGCTTATATTAACACAGAAAGGCTGTTGATTAAGACATTACTATCTGAATAGTAAACAAACGTCACATCACGTCATGATGAGGTTTTATATTAGAAACATGTAAATAGGTAATTTCTGTTAAATTGTTCTGTGATAGTTTGATAAATGGGTAACCATGGGTAAGCCTTAAAATGTTAGTAATACCAATGTTAACTGTGCTCCCCCTCCCCTGTGCGGGATTATCTCATCTTCTTAGTGACTTTCAGGCCAAACCGATTAATATTAGCAGAGAAATTCTTGCTGCGCTGTGATGAAAAGAATCGTCAACATCGGCCATTTAAACAAAAAATAAGAAAAGAAAGAAAGAAAAGAAAAAAGAGCTATGGCAGCCCGTGTATTTTTTTTCCCGAAAATATTCCTTTTGAAACATTTATAGACTCACATGAAACGTTTATATAGCAGTAAACACAAGTTCAGCCCATCAGCCCATCAGCTTGTCAGCCCAAAAACCCAGAAGCGCATGCGCTGACATCACAGCTTGCAAGCCGCTATTGACGCGGCATTAAATATAAATTTCTGAGCGCAAAACTCGGATATTAAAAAAATATGGGATGTGAAGGGAGCTAAAGCATGCAATTATTCGTAATAGAAGAAGCGACGATACAAAGGTACATCCCATATGGATGAAAGACCTGGTGTCTCGGAGGCTATATAGTTGATTGGATACATATTACTAACAAGTTAGGCTAACACCACTATCGCACTCTTCTTGGCAAGGGATAATTCACCACGGCTTGGGAGCCGGATTATCTCTCCCCGTTCGGTCTGGAAGTTTCGCGGGTGTTAGCGAGTTGCTCCTCGATCTGGCTTGGGGGCCGGGCAGCTCTCCCCCGACCCACCGGTGTGTTGTCATCGGGCCGGGTTAAATACTCGGTTTTTTAATTTTTTTTTTCCTTTTTTTTCTTTTTAAAGTTTCACTGTTTCTTTTGCGACACATATCATAAGTTTATAATCCAATCCATAACTGATCAATATTGTCAGAGAAATCTTTGTTCATGGTGGTAAAATGATTTGTCAACAACAACCATTTAAGAGAAGAAAGCTATAGGCTTTTTCATTTGTCGGAAATTGCCCATTATGTTTTGGCCTGTCATGTCTGTGTGCAATCTTCGACATTTTAGCTGACAACCGACCGTACGAGCAGATCATCGACCAACAATTAACCTATTTTAAATAGAAGAGCTTCAAGCCAATTGCGCTGTTTTCTTGCTAACCTCCATCAGTCCGTACTTTCTAATCAAATCATAACTCAATGCACAAATCTATGCTTGTCAATTCTTCTTAGTGACTTTCAGGCCAAACCGATTAATATTAGCAGAGAAATTCTTGCTGCGCTGTGGTGAAAAGAATCGTCAACATCGGCCATTTAAACAAAAAATAAGAAAAGAAAGAAAGAAAAGAAAAAAGAGCTATGGTAGCCCGTGTATTTTTTTTCCCGAAAATACTCCTTTTGAAACATTTATAGACTCACATGAAACGTTTATATAGCAGTAAACACAAGTTCAGCCCATCAGCCCATCAGCCCATCAGCTTGTCAGCCCAAAAACCCAGAAGCGCATGCGCTGACATCACAGCTTGCAAGCCGCTATTGACGCGGCATTAAATATAAATTTCTGAGCGCAAAACTCGGATATTAAAAAAATATGGGATGTGAAGGGAGCTAAAGCATGCAATTATTCGTAATAGAAGAAGCGACGATACAAAGGTACATCCCATATGGATGAAAGACCTGGTGTCTCGGAGGCTATATAGTTGATTGGATACATATTACTAACAAGTTAGGCTAACACCACTATCGCACTCTTCTTGGCAAGGGATAATTCACCACGGCTTGGGAGCCGGATTATCTCTCCCCGTTCGGTCTGGAATTTTCGCGGGTGTTAGCGAGTTGCTCCTCGATCTGGCTTGGGGGCCGGGCAGCTCTCCCCCGACCCACCGGTGTGTTGTCATCGGGCCGGGTTAAATACTCGGTTTTTTAATTTTTTTTTTTCCTTTTTTTTCTTTTTAAAGTTTCACTGTTTCTTTTGCGACACATATCATAAGTTTATAATCCAATCCATAACTGATCAATATTGTCAGAGAAATCTTTGTTCATGGTGGTAAAATGATTTGTCAACAACAACCATTTAAGAGAAGAAAGCTATAGGCTTTTTCATTTGTCGGAAATTGCCCATTATGTTTTGGCCTGTCATGTCTGTGTGCAATCTTCGACATTTTAGCTGACAACCGACCGTACGAGCAGATCATCGACCAACAATTAACCTATTTTAAATAGAAGAGCTTCAAGCCAATTGCGCTGTTTTCTTGCTAACCTCCATCAGTCCGTACTTTCTAATCAAATCATAACTCAATGCACAAATCTATGCTTGTCAATTCTTCTTAGTGACTTTCAGGCCAAACCGATTAATATTAGCAGAGAAATTCTTGCTGCGCTGTGGTGAAAAGAATCGTCAACATCGGCCATTTAAACAAAAAATAAGAAAAGAAAGAAAGAAAAGAAAAAAGAGCTATGGTAGCCCGTGTATTTTTTTTCCCGAAAATACTCCTTTTGAAACATTTATAGACTCACATGAAACGTTTATATAGCAGTAAACACAAGTTCAGCCCATCAGCCCATCAGCCCATCAGCTTGTCAGCCCAAAAACCCAGAAGCGCATGCGCTGACATCACAGCTTGCAAGCCGCTATTGACGCGGCATTAAATATAAATTTCTGAGCGCAAAACTCGGATATTAAAAAATATGGGATGTGAAGGGAGCTAAAGCATGCAATTATTCGTAATAGAAGAAGCGACGATACAAAGGTACATCCCATATGGATGAAAGACCTGGTGTCTCGGAGGCTATATAGTTGATTGGATACATATTACTAACAAGTTAGGCTAACACCACTATCGCACTCTTCTTGGCAAGGGATAATTCACCACGGCTTGGGAGCCGGATTATCTCTCCCCGTTCGGTCTGGAATTTTCGCGGGTGTTAGCGAGTTGCTCCTCGATCTGGCTTGGGGGCCGGGCAGCTCTCCCCCGACCCACCGGTGTGTTGTCATCGGGCCGGGTTAAATACTCGGTTTTTTAATTTTTTTTTTCCTTTTTTTTCTTTTTAAAGTTTCACTGTTTCTTTTGCGACACATATCATAAGTTTATAATCCAATCCATAACTGATCAATATTGTCAGAGAAATCTTTGTTCATGGTGGTAAAATGATTTGTCAACAACAACCATTTAAGAGAAGAAAGCTATAGGCTTTTTCATTTGTCGGAAATTGCCCATTATGTTTTGGCCTGTCATGTCTGTGTGCAATCTTCGACATTTTAGCTGACAACCGACCGTACGAGCAGATCATCGACCAACAATTAACCTATTTTAAATAGAAGAGCTTCAAGCCAATTGCGCTGTTTTCTTGCTAACCTCCATCAGTCCGTACTTTCTAATCAAATCATAACTCAATGCACAAATCTATGCTTGTCAATTCTTCTTAGTGACTTTCAGGCCAAACCGATTAATATTAGCAGAGAAATTCTTGCTGCGCTGTGGTGAAAAGAATCGTCAACATCGGCCATTTAAACAAAAAATAAGAAAAGAAAGAAAGAAAAGAAAAAAGAGCTATGGTAGCCCGTGTATTTTTTTTCCCAAAAATACTCCTTTTGAAACATTTATAGACTCACATGAAACGTTTATATAGCAGTAAACACAAGTTCAGCCCATCAGCCCATCAGCCCATCAGCTTGTCAGCCCAAAAACCCAGAAGCGCATGCGGTGACATCACAGCTTGCAAGCCGCTATTGACGCGGCATTAAATATAAATTTCTGAGCGCAAAACTCGGATATTGTGTTGTCATCGGGCCGGGTTAAATACTCGGTTTTTTAATTTTTTTTTCCTTTTTTTTCTTTTTAAATTTTCACTGTTTCTTTTGCAACATATATCAAAAGTTTATAATCCAATCCATAACTGATCAATATTGGCAGAGAAATCTTTGTTCATGGTGGTAAAATGATTTGTCAACAACAACCATTTAGGAGAAGAAAGCTATAGGCTTTTTCATTTGTCGGAAATTGCCCATTATGTTTTGGCCTGTCATGTCTGTGTGCAATCTTCGACATTTTAGCTGACAACCGACCGTACGAGCAGATCATCGACCAACAATTAACGTATTCTAAATAGAAGAGCTTCAAGCCAATTGCGTTGTTTTCTTGCTAATCTCCATCAGTCCGTACTTTCTAATCAAATCATAACTCAATGCACAAATCTATGCTTGTCAATTCGCTAAACAACTCGAAATGTGGCCAGTGAATTGCTCGTTACTTGTGTGTAAAAGTTAACTGCATCCCATCCAAACTCAACACCATTTGGCACTGTGGAATATGCACGGATAAACTGGATTTTCGGGAACGATTTTGGCTCGCGTTCACCGCGGAAGCTTTGAGAATAGCCGTAAACAAATATTTGATGGTACCGCTGTCACATTTGAGCTTAGTCTTCACACATCCACAGTTCGCGCAAGAACTTTCTCGCGAGTGGTGTGCTAACAAGATGTTGGCATTTTTAGTTCGTAGAGGACAAGACCAAGGGCAGTGATATCCATTGTGTACACTGGCGGTTTAACCAGGGGTAAGGAAACGTAGGAAAACGTAATGGACTTTGTTGTTACTCGGCTTTTGATGGGCGCATCCCAACTTTATTTTAATTTATTCCTCTACGACATAATTATCTTGAGCACGTGACCGGCCGATTCCTGTCTTTTTCCCGCCCCTCCGAATGAAGAAGAGGTAAAAGCCCTGGGAACGATGTTGGGCGCGTCCAAAGGTTTATGGAGAGCTGGTGCATATTATTTGGGACAAGATAGATAATTTAGTTTTTTTTCTTCTTCTTCTACTTCTAGTTATTTTTTCCTTTCTTCTCCTTCTCGTTTTATCTCTGTATTCTTCATGTTTTTACACTTTGTTTTCTTTACTTTGTAGCGGTCAAACTGGAGGGAAGTGGTCGCGATCCGGGTGCGAGCTGTCCAGCCGGAGCGCAACTCACACAGAGTGTTCGTGTGATCACATGACCCACTTTGCAGTGCTCATGCCACGTGACGAAGAGGTGAGAGCTACGAACTTTTGAGTTCAATTAAACGAAACCTGTAGTTATTAGTAAATGGAAAGTCTAAAGGTGAAATATTCAGTTCTGGCTCTGAATAGTGGAAAAGTTTTAATGGGGTAGAAAGGAGCTGAGAAGAATTCCTCTCTGGAACTGAACAATGTTGAAAAATATACAATGAAAAGCTATCAGGAGAACAGATTCTGAAAGAAAGTGCTCAAAGTTCAAAGTGCAGACTCCCAATCTTTTAAGAAGAAAGTGTATGTATGTATGTATGTATGTATGTATTTTGTAGTGAGAATTGATAGTTTAATCAGTTTGAATCATATCAAGGTATCAAAACCCAACCTCTCCCTACTGCATCATATGTTTCTGGGGAGAATCTGGAGGAGAAAATTCAAATTGATCACTTTGGGGAGTGAGCGAGTTAAGAATCCACTGAAGCTTTTCACAGTTCCAACATTGGCTCATACTTTTGTATTCGCGTATAAAACCAACCCTGGCTGCTTTCCGCAATCGGAAAGGAATAAAATGCTGGGATTTTTTTTGTGGCCTTATTTTTATGACAGATTCCTGAGGTAGACAAAGTAGCCCTGACGATCATCACGCATGTTGGACTCTCCTTGTCAATCGTCGCAGAAATTCTCACGTTGCTCGCCTTATTTCTGTACACGTAAGTATAGCACAGCACTGCAGTCAATGTTTCATTAAGAGCTTTTGCCGCACATCTTCTGAATTAGATTCACTTGAAATATCTCAATTTAACTGTTACTGTACAGTAGGTAGATGATTTTTAACGCTTTAAAAAACAAATTCTGGTTTCAAACCGCGTAGTGCACTAAAGAAATATTTTTCTGTTTTCTGTAAACTTGCGCCCTGTCCTTTACGAAACAAAGTTGTAGCACACTTTTCCAGTTCACGACGTTTTCACTTTGTTTATTTTACTGTATAGTGACAAAAAAGGGCAAGTAAGTTACCTATGTTAAAACCAAACATATTTCACAGCTGTTGGCAACTCGAAAAGTTATTAAGTAGGATTATTTATCATCGATCATGAATATATTTCAGTGATATGTCAGATCCTCGTTCCCAAGTCCGTGCTAACATCACAAGTGCGATGCTGGGGGGACAAGTTGTTTTCTTGGCTGGGATTAGAGCAGTCTCAAATTATGTAAGCAATATGTTTTACAATATTGTATTTGTAATTCTCCGATAAACAGCCAAATTTGAAAATTAAATAGGTCCGTCCTGTATTTTATATCTAAGCACTTATTCACTGTGTTTTCTTCCAGGTCGCTTGCATTGATGCTGCAGTATTTCCTCTTGGCGCAGTTCTGCTGGTCATTCATCGAAGCAGTAGTTTTGTGCCTTTACGTTATACGCGCTTTTGACATTGAGATCAGATTTCGTTGGCTCTATGGCTTTTCCTGGGGTAAGTGTTTGTTAATAGCGAAAGACATGCTGTTATACATAAGGCTACAAGCCTTCTATACAACTATGGCTAAGTAGGTCTCGCTCTCTCTTTGGCCCTCATTTCACTCTTACTCCCTGCTTTCTCAGTCACAAAGCCACGCCACGACCTCTGTCTTTATCTCTTTTTCTTCTATCTCTCTCTTTCCTCCCTCTCACCCTCCCTCTCTCACTCACTCATAGTTCCTCTCTCTCTCTCGCTCAGTGGTCATGTTTGGGACAGCTGTAAAGAAAGCTGATCGGCATTTAAAAAAAAAACAAAAAAACAACAACAACAACAAAAAATTCTCACTACTGAACAACGGCTTCTTTTCTCTTGTAAGGTTTCCCGGGATCAATGATGCTCATCTCCCTGGTCGCGGCTTTGACTCAAGACGCAGCAAGTCACCCGTTTATCCACGAACAATAGTAATTATTCAGTTTTCTTCTTATGCGTTTTTGAGCCGACACTTTCTGCCAAACCAAAACTTCAATTAACGTGAACTCTGATTCAAAGAGAACTGGGTAGAAGCTACTCACAGTCAGATAACTGTCAGATTAGTAAAATTCCTAGCTTTCTGAGGGGAAATGAATATATCCAGATGAATTGAATAAGACTAATTTTCTCTTACTTCTTGTAGCTGCTGGCTTCACTATCAGAATGGGCTGCAGTGGTCGTTTAACGCCATTATATTTGGACTGATCATGGTAAGTGTTTCGTGCAGCTTGCTTTCTAACTGTCTTCAACAAAGGATTCTTTTTTCTTTATGAATAATTTTATGTTCATCCATTATTAGATCAATCTTTTTGTCTTGGGTCTTGTGGTGAGGAAAGTTGCCTATCTGGAAGGAACAGCCGAGTCAAAGGCCTCCATGACCCGGTACGACAGTTCTGCTGACTAGTGTCTAAGGAGTTACTGTCTGTACCAAGAGCTCACAAGCTTCCACACATCTACACGTTCACACACACACACGCACACATCGCTTTACGTTCTTTTATCTATGTGTTCACTCACGCACTCACGCACAACCTCGCACACGAACGCGCACACGCGACACGCGACACGCGGCTCTTTTAAATCCATCCACCATTTTTCTGCGTTACGTTTGCAGGAAAGGCGCCAAAGCTGCAGCGCTTCTGTGCCCCTTGCTCGGTGTTACTTGGATGGTGGGCTTTCTGAACTTCTCTGGAACTCTGTTGATCACTGGATATCTGTTTGCCATCCTGAACTCCCTGCAGGTGCGTATTCGAAGCCAAACGCACGAAAAAGTCAATCAAATATTTGTAAACTTATACCACGGAAGTTTTTTGTGCCTTTTTAAATTTGTTTTACGTACGCCGCGAGGACTTCTGAATGTCAAGCGGCGTATACTAAAGGTGATACTGTGTTTTACAACAAATAAAAGAAACTGGGGAATTCTTAATCGGATAATTTAGTTTGAAGTGTGATCAGAGGCAAAACTTCTCCTTTCAATACATTACGTAGTCAGCTGATTCGGGGTTCAGTATGGAGAAAATGGCAGGTTGACCTATTTGTGGCAAATCTTTGAATCTACGAATTGTGCAGCCACTTGGCCTATTTTGTTCAATCGTTTTAACTTTGCTCACTTTTATGTTCGACCAACAGGGTTTCCTGATCTTCTTCCTTCACACAGTTCGCAGCACGGTGGTGAGTATTGTAGAAAAGGTGTTTCGGACTGTTTTATTAGTTTACTGATCTGATCACCGAGATCCTAATGGAGAATATCAGGGCTTGTTTCAAACGTCCAACTTCACATGCGTCGAATACAATACAAGTGAACAAAATCTTTTGTCTCAGCTAATTTACATTGTATTCGACGCATCTGAAGTTCGACTTTTGAAACAGGCTTAAGAAACTTTGTTTGTTGCATCAGATCCGCGAAAAGATCGGTAGGAAATTCCGAAACTGGCTCAAGCAGCAGTCGTGGTACAAGGAGACTAACAAAGCCAAGCGAGATAACAAGGTCGGAGTGAGCGCAGAAAAAGACAAACGCGCGCCATCCGTTGCCAGCTTTCACGCATGGGGCGCCAACACCACAGCACGTCACAGGGTCAACAGCTCTGTACCGCCAGACAGCAGCGCAGGCAAGATGGACTCTAACGAGAACAGCGCCTAAACGCCGGAAGCCAGACCTCGCTTCCAAACCGTCTCCTATACATGCACTTTATTCCCCCTTCCTCTCCTCCTTCACCTCACCAGTGCACACCAATGCTGAACCAAACGAAACATTATTTTTTTCCTCTCAACAGAAACAGGTTTGCTTGGCTTTTCTGACCACAGAAATGCTACATTTGTTGTGTTAAACGCTCGTAATTCTAGTTTCCTTCTAAGGTCCTTTCTTCAATAGCCGCTATATCAGCTTAGTTTTTACGAGTGACGCAAGAACAAATGTAAGCACAGTGGAAAAACAAAAAGTTTTTGGTGCTTACGCTTGCGTCAAGTTTGTTTTCAACTGCACCCGCAATGAGGACTCTAAATGTACCGTGCCCTATTTGATTATACTAAAATCCCACCCCAGTTTTACGCCTCAAACACCCAAATCACTGCAGCTTGCAAGTCAGTTTTTGAAGCCGTGATTTTCTGCTGATTGGCGCACATCCTTTTTCCATGTTCAAATTGCTAGTTCCATTGAACAGGAGACGGTCTGGAAGTGTCGAGGTCCATAACTTGAGTGCTTATAAGATCACTCAAAAGTTGTGATACTATCGCTAACAGCTCTGCTGCTATCTAGAATCCTGTTACAGTGATAGTACGCTTCCAGGAGGGCATTTTTTCCTATTTGAAACTTATGCTGAGTAAAAATATTAAGTGCAGTACATCAAAGCAATAGGTCTACAGCTGCTTTGAGTTGAAGCTTTTTGTATATTGGACTGTTCAAGTGCAGTGAACAATTTTCAGTAGACAAGATCGAGGTTACAGACTACTTCACAAAAACAGGTTTCTGGTCGGAATAGAAATCGAAGGACGAATTGAAAAGAGGATGAGTTATCCCATCTCCTCTATTCTACATAGATCAGAAAAACCGCGTGCAATGTACTACATTGGCGGCAACCCAAAAATGGCAGGTTTTTCTATTTCAAAACTGGCCTGACAATTTAGAGCCTTTAGGCCTCCCTTGAAACAGCTCACACCCAAGACAAGCCACTTTGGATGCATTTACGTCCAGAGTGAATGTGTGACACTAAAGAGTGGTTGACACGAGTAAAGCAAGCGCAAGTGTAAGCGTAAAGGATTGGTTCACATGGTAAGATTCGTAAAGAAAGTGCAAACGACAAAATTGAGGACAATTTTCCATATTGCTGCTCTTACTTTACCGTGTGAATAAGGCTTGAGTCCAGTTTTATCCGGATTAGAAAAACAGTTTTGTTTGTTTTTCGGCGTTCCACTCTCTAAGCCGTGACACTTTGTGTGAACTGGACAGTGTAGCCTTGATACCTGTGAGAGCACGCCTGTTAGTATTTACTGTGTTTATTCTCGTTGTGTGCTGTTTTTGGAGAGCAAAACCCAGACAATTGCCGACGCTACAGCTGGGAACTTTGATTAGTAATAAAGTTCGCAGAGTGACTCTACGAGAAACGGATTTTACGGGAACTTTCAAGAAAGTCTTACAAGAAACTAAACTGATTAAGCTGAAGCCGAATGGACAGTAGCTACAACATCTTCTGGTGATTTTTCGCATTTAGATCGGTTTCGGTATGAAATATCATATTTACCAAAAAAGTAAAGACATGTAACACCTCAGCTATACTATAAGTGTGGTCAAGTTTTAACCTGCAAACCTGCTTGCAGTGTTGCAGCCCTTAAAGTGACCCATAGGATAATTTTCAGATCTTTCTCCTTTGAACAAGGGTCCTTGATACAAAGATGGGTACGAAAGTTCTGGAAAGTTAAGTGTCCGGTGGACATATTTTTGCCTTTAATTGATTCCAGCAGATGAGGCCGGGACGGATTGGTGGTTTAATCTTTGTTGAGTTACAGGGGCTAATTAAAACAAGTATTTATATTGGACAAGGGGTTTCCCATCTGTAACCTGCATTTATTGTAGATCATCATGGCGTGCGTAGTTTATTAATCACATATTCACTGATAGAAGTTTGTAGCCCGCTGAATAAATTTAAGAGCAAAAGAGCTAAGTGTTGTGTCTTTTGTACAGCATGCTGAGATTTCCCAAGATTTCCGTCTACTTTTCGTTTTTCTCCTTATCCCAGTCATTCCAAAAACTGCCAACAATCAAACGAAAGAGCCAGGTAATCAGACACAGACATACAGAGAAAACCACACACAGAGAAACAATCAAAACAGTCAACCAAACCAGGGAGAGGGGCCAGAGAGAGTAAAGCGGAAAATAACTGAACAAGGGAAGTTCGAGTATCCCAATTCCGTGTGTTTTCATCCCGAATTGTATCCTCAAAAATAGCAACAAGTCTGATTCGTCAGACCCAGAACCACCTACACCAATCGTGATCGCCCTTCTACTCAAGCAGCATGCATTACTACAACAACATGGCTTCTGTTGCTTGTCGATTTTCGAACTTCTATTTTCATGTATAGACTTGTTTACTTTATTTGCTACGGAATCACAGCATCACTATAGGATGGCGGTAGGTATCTTGATACTGCTGATAGAAACCAGAATATTTTCGAAACGCGATATCGAAAACGACTGCTATTAAATTCCCTTGGATTAAAATAATGGGAAATTGAAATATATAGCCGAGATGTTGCAAGATTTAAATATCTCAATTGCCTGTTTATTTTAACAATATGAGTGTTAGCAGTTTCATGTAGGGGGCGATTTTAACAGCCATACAAACATAATTTTGTGTGTTGTTTACACAGAACACGGAGTTGTTAATTCCATTGCCAGCATGTATTGAAGCAATTTGATTGTACAGTAAGCTGCAATCCGAATCAAAGCTACTTTCGGCCGTAGGAAATCCTTATCTTTTTATAAATTCCCTTGCCTGCCATCTCTCACACTCCCATCCTGCCACTTTTGTCCACTCTGAGTGAGTGGACAAAAGTCCACATATGGGTACAGTTTTATTTTATAGTTTTGCCTAGCAAACTTCTTTTGTTAGCGGCCTGGCTGGTTGTTCATATATAGTCCGAATCCCATCTTGGAGAATTTGCATTTGAGTGAGTAAAAAAAGAATGTCGACTGAAGCCCCAAATTTATATTCCTCGCTCATTGCTCATTGCTGATCTTTAGAGGACCCCTCTGTAAATCACTTTGTCGGTGAAGTTGGCTTCCTCCTTAAAACTATTATTATTATTTTGTGCGTAGATTGAAGAAAGACTCCAGGAGGAGCTAGCTTCATTCAGGCAGGCGTGGCATGAGGAGATCCAACGTCAGGTTGCAGAGAGTACCAATAGTAGTCACAGCTCACGGCAAGCATCCCATCCATTGAAACATCAGTCTATTTCGGTCTTGCTTGGAATTTGTTACCTGATTCACTCGCCGTGTGAGAAAAAAAAAAGACATTCTTGATAGCTGTTGTGTACAGGTGTCCCTTTTTTCGGGCTTTCGTTGATGGGAAAGGAACCCTGTGTTTCTCGCTCAGTTTAGCACAAGGTATAAATATAGTCGTGGGAGACTGGGTACCTTCTAAAAATAACTTTAGGAGCGATTTTTTCCTTGGAATGAGACAAAATGGAGGATTATCTCTCTTACCTTTATACTCTCTTGATTGGGGTTGATTTACTGGAAGGTGAAAAGGCATTGAAATAGAAAGCAATATAAATTTATTATGACATTTTGGAAACATGCATGATGAGCTATGGGGGGGGGGGGGGGGGGGGGGGGGGAGTGTATTCCCTATAGTGGACTATACGGAGAGGCTCTGCCCGAAATGGATACCTTTTTCAGGCTGGAGGTATATGAAAAGGGTGCCTTTTTCAGGCCCTACTTGGTATATATGAAAGGGATGCCATTTTTAATAGGCTGGAGGTATACGAAATGGGTGCCTTTTTCAGGCCTTAAGGTATATGAAAGGGGTGCCATTTTTAATAGGCTGGAGGTATGTGAAGGGGGTACCCCCTTTTATATACCTCCAGATGTGATTTTACACCAGATTGCCATAACATACCCATATGGCTTACCCCCACAGAACTATGCATGCTGACAACAGTAATTCTCAGGTCAAACTGATGAATAGTTGCAAAGAAATGGAGGTGGTAGAATGGAGTTTTTGTTCATTGTTGTTGCCTGGCACTCTGTAAACTTTTCATCAGTTTTCTGAAAATTGCTCTGCAGAGTCCACACGCACAGTGTAGTTCTGTGCAATAAATTATGGATTTATCCCCGAACGAAGTGAGGGAAATACTCACGACGCTAAGGCAGTAGTATTATCGCCTTATCGGTGACTCCAAGCGTGTCGCCATCTCGAAATCTAATGTTCCTGTGTTTGTGTGTTTGTGTGCTTGTGTGTGCGATACGACCTCGTCCCAAGGCCCTCCGCGTCGAGCGACCACAGCAGGCGAGGTTACATCGGCAGCTTAACTGTAAACCGCCATTTTCTTGGTGACATGCGGTAGAGTACGAACTGAAGTGATTTTGTACAAGAAGATGCAGATACAAGGCGGAGCAGTTCGACGGACGGCTGTAAATTGCCCGGATATTTTGCCAGTGCATGGGAGGAAAGCTCTACTAGACGTAAAACGGATTATTTAAGGCCCAACTGGTCGACCTGAACACAATCCCAGACGCCAGTATTGTGTTAAAACGCAGACACTTCTTTAGAAAGGAATAGCAAAATACAGTCGGTGGAAATCGAACAATCACCGTGGCAAATTTCACCTTTCGCAATAACAGGAATGCAGTTTTCAGAATCCAAGTTTGACAAGATGACAACACAATACAATGGAAAGTGGAATTTTCGTACTGTATGAGGACTGCTCTATACAGTGTATTTTGAAATCATTGAAGACGTAAACAATAGTGTTTTGGGTTTTGTTTCCTTTGCTGGAAAAGAGCTAAAGCTATGGCTTTCAGGAACCGGTGAGTTTTGAAAATTTACATCAATTAACGTACAATACACTTTTGTTAAACGACGGTTGTGTTATCATTATGGTATTTCAACAATTGCCGTATATTTTGTCGTTTGATGCCCCGGGAACTGTGATGATGGCCAAGTAGGATTATACTGTTATCTTTTCACTGGTTTTCAAAGTTATTTCAGAGTGCCTTCGTGCAAGATTGTGTCATCCGATTCCTGACATGTTTGCATAATTTCATTGACAGTCTGACACATGCTGTGAAGTTTTGTCGCCGCGTTTGTTGGCACACTGTATTCAAGGATAAAATGTAACCGGGTTAAAATGCTTTTGCTTTTTGAAGGCTATTAAAGTAGAAAATATCCGGCCACTGCTTTCCAAATTAAACAATGTGTCTACTAGCGGGACCCCCGTAAGATACTCCCTCAACACAATCGGACTTTGTATTATTTAGTGATCGGGTTTGCTCGCTCAATAAAATCGGACCTTGTATTATTTAGTGACTTGGTTTCTTTTTTCTGTCAAAGATTTTAAAATCGTTAAACGCAGTTTGAAAAGTTGTTGTGTTCAAAATTGAATCCCTGCCAAAATTCACACGATTCCGAGACTTCGAAAGCGTGTAAACAAGCGAATCGCTTTGACGGTTCTAAATTTGGCACACACACACAAAAAACAAACATACACGTATGTGGTTAGGATAAAGCATTGGCTGGAGAAATCGCGGCTTTTCTTGAAATTCATAAAAATTTCGGTGTCCAAGATCGACTTTGCTTGGCTTTCAAGCCTCGGGAGTATTCTGTAGTTGCGTGTAAATGTTTTCTCAGTTCAGCTAGTGTCTACGAAAATTGCAGACTGTGCACGTTGTCTGAACTAAACCAGACTGCCGTGTGACAAAGATTTTTTTTAGCGGCCGACTGGTGACGTCGCTACACAGCCGTGGTTTGCAAAAAAAAAAATTAAATAATCTCCGAACGGAAAATAAACAAGAATCCCGCTTTCCGAAAACCCACTACTGAGCGAGGGGATATCTGCGATTATCGCATTTCTAGTTTATTTATTGCAAAACAGTTTTGTTGCCATGGGAACATGAATATGAGACCCTGCATTGATCAAATGTTTGATATGCTATTATGTTCACATCGGCTCGTTGCTTTGGCTCGTTTAATTCTTGCTTGGGCTTAAAGGTTGGAGTGACAAATTAACTAGAGCCTTGATATTCTATTGGCTGTCTTCAATAGCAACACCTAAATATATAAACAATAAACTACTTTTGGCAAGGAAATATGCACGGATAATTGTCCGAGGATATTATCTGTTCCGAGAAGCAAACAGTTGCCCGAGAGCGGAACAGTTGCTCGAGGGCAACTGTGAGCTTCGACAAGGCAAGGATGAATAAATTGTCAAACAGGCGTATTTTTTTTACATGAACTTACAAACTTAGTTTTCCTAACAAACTCGATTCAACGCCAAGTCAGTTAAAACAAAGTCGCCAGTTCATTTGTATATGGAGACTTCCATTATGTGGGCGGCAATCACCTGGTCAATTAAATTAATATTTATATTATAATTTTGGGCATTTCACAAGGTTTTATTTCCAAATAGGAAAACGAGGATTTTACGGCTGCGATAGGAAATGGAGGAGTGCGCATGAACAAAGCAAAGCAGCTTATTTAATCGCTGAAATTCACACAGGAAACCGTTAAT
The DNA here is from genome assembly GCA_964036295.1 of Plumapathes pennacea. Lineage (NCBI taxonomy): Eukaryota > Metazoa > Cnidaria > Anthozoa > Antipatharia > Myriopathidae > Plumapathes > Plumapathes pennacea. Next base: position 21,435,020 of record OZ038463.1, on the reverse strand, counting down.
TCTGCAAAAATTGATCGATGCTGCGTTCAAGAGTTTTAAACAGCCGTTTAATTTCTGTCTGTTAAAGTTTCATTTAAAATATAGATGTCGTTTAAACCATGCAATCCATTTTTCAACCATTTTACTAATATACTTTGCTGGGCATGAATATGTATATTAGTATCCATAAACCGTCTTTGATATAATTGTCTCAATTTTTTAACCCAGTAAGTTATACACAATAAAGAGAATATTAACACACAAATCTTTCATCTATTCTGGCTCAATTTGTCGATTCTTTTTTACTAAAAAGTTTAATGGGTACACAAGGGCAGAAAATACTATGATCAAGTTAATATGTGTTGGTCAATACAAAAACAGTCATAATGCATTTAAGTGACTTTATTATTGACATTGAAACCAAGCCCCACCTCCAGCCGCCTAAAGTTGACAAAGCGCACATATACAGTGCACGAGCTGGGCATCCGTGAGTTATCTACAAAATCATAAGTTCAAACTTCATTGAAGATGCTATATTATACCAACGGATAAGGGACGATTTTAAAGTGGAGTAATTTCATTCTGGAAGAATATTCTTAGTGTATCGTGTGAGAAATTGTCTCCTAAATAGAGAGGAAGATGAAAAAGACAACAGCTGCCTTCCTTCTTGCCTTCTGTAAGTTTTAATTTTTTTATTTCAAGTTTAAGAACTTGAACTTTCTTCTGTGTAGCGGTAAATGCATGACAGGTCCTTTATCCGTTTCGTCACTGTTCCGTTATTTCGTGTGGTGTTCCTCATGTTTATTGTACCGGGTGCTGTCAATGTTTTCATTCTGTCCGTGCTTGTGCTCTCCGCATATCGCTGTGTTGTATGCCATTTGAGGTCATGGATGTCTTTGTTTCTAGTCAAAATTCTAATCCGTACAGCCGATATCTGTGCCCTTACTTTTCTTAATACCATGTATGTATTTTTTATCGCCGCAAAGTTTGAACAGTGTCTTTGCCTTCGAGGCTGCACCGGTTCGCTCTAAAGGTTGATATATATTTTTACAGCGGTGATTTTACAGTCAGTTGCCGATTTAGCTCAACAACTTTGCTGATTATTTAATACAAGTGAGACTAAGAAAATTACTATTGTATATTTCTAACCATGCAAATAAGGAGCTTATTTATCACCGGATAAACTGACCTTGAAGCAACGCGTCTGTGGAAATAATGCACCAACGATAACTGAAATATAAATTTACCAAAATTCGCGTTCCATTCGTTTTAGTTCCGTGATACATACTTGGATTCGCCTAAAGAAGGGACTCTGAATGCGCGTCAGTTTAAAATATTATTCTCTTATCGGTGTGTTTTGAAGTTTTCTATTTTTGTGTTTGAGACTGTGCGGGTTTGTTTTTTAGCGTTTGCTGGAAGCTGCTTTTTCAAACAACTGAGGAAGTGTTAAAGGAAAACTCGACTCTAATAGTGCCTCTATAGTATGGTTCATAATTTAAAACTTTGTTTAGTCCTCCAGCAAGATTAGTTCAGTTGCATTTATTCTGTTGAAATTGTGTACCAGATCGGCCTCAATTTTTACGTATGATACTGGTACCTCTGAGGACCACTGTTTGTGATTCAGTGAGTGCTCAGAAGGGAAATGATTTTCTCAATTTACCAATTTTAACTATTTTATTATCATGACTGAATCGGATGCGATAACAGTGTTCAAGTAAGTTTTAGGTTAATTTCTATTTCCTTTCTAGCAAAAAAAAAGTTTATTTTTACCGCCCACACGGGACTAATACAAGTAACGAGAAATGGCGTTGTGTGCCAGTCTTTTGAAATAATTCACGTTTGACTTATTTTTGTTTCAGATATTCTCAAGATCTCGGCGAATGCAAAAGGTGCGTACTTTCTCATATAATGTCACAGTATTTTTTACAGCTAAAAACTAAAACGTGTGATTGTAAAACAACGAAAGAAATTAAAATAGAGAAAAGGGCATGAACCCACTGCAGTTTAATGTCACTCGGCTTTCCCCATCAAAGTGACTGCTTTGTTCTTTTTTCAATCACAAAACGTACGGGTTCGTTTTCTTCAGTTTACAAATCTATTTTGAAAAAAGGGGGGTGGGGTGGGGGGAGGGCTTGCGTACGTGCAAACTGACTGACGCGGTTCATACAGTAACTGTTGGCAAACAAATCAATCAGAGACTGCATACTAAATCAGCCGTATTATGTGTATGTGTTCTTCACAATGCGGGAGATGATCACGTGCTGCTGAAAACACGTGACGTGGGATCGTTCAGCCGCAAGCTGATATATCATAAAAGCGGCGGGAAACCTGTTTTTGGAGCACGTGTCTTTCTTGATTCTCTGTAGAATGCAATTCATACAGTAACTTTTAGCAAACAAATCAATCAGGGTTTATGTGTATGTGTTGTTCATAATGCGGGAGATGATCATGTGCTGCTGAAAACACGTGGGGATCGTTCAGTCGCGGGAAGATAAAACATAAAACCGACGGGAAACCTGTTTATGGAGCACGTGTCTTTCTTGCTTCTCTGTAGAATGCACCTCTCCACTTGGCGGCTCCATCCCAGACTCCGACTTCAATGCCAGTAGCAGCGAGCCAGGCCATTCAGCAAAGCAAGCCCGTCTAAACGGTAGTGGTTGGAAACCAGCGACAATTTATAGCGCGTGGTTACAAGTGAAGTTCCAAGATCTGACCAACGTAACAGCCATAGACATTCAGAAACGTGGTGGGAGTGCCAACTTCAAGTACTCTGTGTACCACAGCACTGACGGAACATATTTTCAGCCGTTGCAGGTAGTCGAAGCGTCCAGTGTTCCGGTGAGTGCTCAGTGTTTCGATTTCATTTGATGATCGTCTTGTTACATCCATTGTCGTAAGTCTACTTTACCACACACTTGAGACATTGACTATGAAAAGTAGTTTTGGTGCTGGTGTTGAACTTTCGAATAAGCAGTGAATATCATTTTAATATACGGCATGCGTATACTGCACGGAAGGTGTGATCAGTCTATAACTTGAGTGTTTGAAAAAGGAATCTATTGATTGAGTTATAAACTGAAACTGGAGTTATAAAGGCGGCGATAAAATGAATATACCTCGAACTTGTAGATAAAGCCGTGGCCGAGCCCTTTTTCAAAATGTTGCAACAACAACACAAATGCACAACAGTGTAAAACTTTGATTCCAAACGAAAGTCAGATTTTCTGACGCTTTGATTAATACAAAGTAAAAGAATACAAAGTACCTTTAAGTTCACCTTCATACTAAACAGTTCCATATAATCCACTATCAACCGACTGCCAAGAATCGAAGTTGCTTTGCCGTTCATGTCACTCGGGTTCTGATCTTTGCATCTGGAGCGCCTTCGTTTAGCTTGTTCCTTCAAGTTCTCAATGTTCTGGATATCAGGATCTTCGTACATTTCTGTTCAGTTGTGCAGTTCAACAGACCGACCCAAGCCAAAACCGCTCCATGAAATTTAGTGTGGGTCTACCGCAGCCGGCGTATGCGTTTGTAAGTAAGATGAGCGGTCCATACAAGAGTCCACAAAGCCAACTAAGGCAACCAACGCACAAATCCATCACCCACATCTCGCTTCTTCAAAATGGCAAAACTGCGCCCGTGGCATGTCATGTGCTCACAAAACGTCATCACACATCACCTGATAATATAAACCAATCAGCGTGTGCTGATTTGCAACCCAGAAGAAAAAGCCATGAAAAGAGCACGGATTTAAAGCTCGTCGGGCCACGCCCACGAGCAATAATGATGTGAAAACCGATTCATTTGTTTACCGCCTTTGCGGTCAAGGTATTCGTTGCAAATACACAGTATTTCACTTTGAAAGACATGGAACTTTGACATCAAACGTTTGAAGGAAAGCTTTGTGCCCCCAAATACAAAGCATTGTTGAAACGACTGGCATGGTTTTGTTTTGCGACGGCCTCAATTTTCGAGGGAAATCTACTGTCGCTGAAATTGAAATAATGAATCAGGAATCTTGGCGGCCAATCCGTTTCCCGAATTTCAGGAATCAGAAAACTAAAAATTTGTAGCAATTCATAATCAGAAAACACAGTTGTCTTTCCTGTGGTCTCTGTGATTTCCGAAATCAGACATTTCCTGTCAGGGGGTGGGTGGAACGTTTTGATACTTCCGGTTCCTCTTACCTTAGTGGGCGGAGGGGACCGGCGTCTTTTATTTACTTCCGGTACACATGACCTAAGCCGGAGAGAGAGGGCAACAGTTTCCCACCTTTTTTGGATTCGGGAAGAATTTAACGGCAGATATCGACTGATAATTTATGCTCACACTAGAAATAAAACACTGCCGTAATATCTGCTTTGTGTTACGCATCGCGTTGATTGTTCACTAATTTGAAGAGAAGTCTCTTATTTGAAAGTCCATTGTTGACATAGAAAGAGAGGGAAAACCTGACCGTAGGACGGCTCGCTAAAATTACATGTCCATCTCAATATCCGTGAGTCTGCCGTCGAGGCTCTATGTTTCGTTTTGTTAGTTCGCCAAATTAACGTGTGCAACCTGTTAAAGGGGCAGTATCATGAGATGCACATGCACGCGCGTTTGGTTGAATCTTGAAAACATTCGCCAAATGTTTTCAAGTTTGAAATCCATGATGACGTACACAATGGCGTGGATCTGCCGCTCGATCGCTTGCCGCCGTTGTGGACGACATCTTAGATTTCAAACTTGAAAACATTGGGCGAATGTTTTCAAGACTCGACCAAACGCGCGCGCATGCGCATCTCATGACACTGCTTCTTTAACAAGACTTCACATCGATTTCGATGGTATTGTTTACCGTTTGTGCAAAATGAACAAAAGAGAGGGAGGGGAGGGGTGTTTATTCGAGGGGCGGCGCTTATTTCAAATTTTGGTTGGGAAAAGGGGCGCTTAATCGAGAATTTACATTATTTGAAAAGGGAATCTCTTGATTGAGTTATAAACTGAAACTATAGTTACGAAGAGAAGTATGGCAAATGGTTTGAACCCAGGAGTGTGAACAGTAGGTTGGTTGTGATCGTCCGGGTTAGGGTAGTCTCCAGAAAGACTGTTGTTGGTGACTGACGTTTCGACTACCTGAGCGGAAGTCATCTTCAGAGTCAAGTGAGAAGTATTCGTCAGATGGCGGTATATATGTCTCTGGTTGTAGAAGTGATTGGTCCGTTATGTCGGTCTATGGTTGGTCGAGTCGGCTTGGTTGTGTTTCGTTATTGGTCAGTTGATGTTCTTTTGTCCTGTTGATTAGTCTATTGTTCGTTCGGTTGCGTTTGATGTCATCTATCAGTCGTTTGTAAGGTGCCGGTAGTTGTTGGCATCTGTTGAGTGGTTTCCGTTCTAAGTTTGTGTACCAGCTTTCCAGTGTAAGTCGTTGGTAGTAGTTGGTACTGTGGCTGATGCATTCAGCAGAGTCCCAGTTGATGTCGTGTTTAGTCTGTCGGTGGTGTTCAGAAATGTGATTTCTGATGTCGCCGTTTCTGGTCGCTCGTTTGTGTTCAGTAAGTCTCGTGTTCAGGTTTCTGCCAGTTTCACCGATGTAGGTGGCTTTGCAGTCAGTACAAGATATTCTGTATACTGTTCCCTGTCTGTTGATGGGTTCGTCTTTGTCCTTTACGTTGGTCAGTAAGTCGCGTAGAGTCGTGATGGGTTTGTGGGCTACCCGGATGTTGTAGGGTCGTAGAATGCGTGCTATCGTCTCAGAGGTGCCTCTGATATACGGTAGTGTGGCCAAGGTCAATGGAGTTGTGTCGTTAGCGGTTTCGTTGTCGGTAGTCTCGTTGGGTGCGGTGTTCTTGTGAGTGTTGCGTTTGACAAAGTTAGGGTCGTAGTCGTTCTTCTGGAAAACGCGTTCCAGGTGTCGGGTCTCGTTAAGTAAGTCGTCGGGAGAGTCACAAAGTATAGGTGGCGTTAGCGGTTTCGTTGTCGGTAGTCTCGTTGGGTGCGGTGTTCTTGTGAGTGTTGCGTTTGACAAAGTTAGGGTCGTAGTCGTTCTTCTGGAAAACGCGTTCCAGGTGTCGGGTCTCGTTAAGTAAGTCGTCGGGAGAGTCACAAAGTATAGGTGGCGCTAACGACACAACTCCATTGACCTTGGCCACACTACCGTATATCAGAGGCACCTCTGAGACGATAGCACGCATTCTACGACCCTACAACATCCGGGTAGCCCACAAACCCATCACGACTCTACGCGACTTACTGACCAACGTAAAGGACAAAGACGAACCCATCAACAGACAGGGAACAGTATACAGAATATCTTGTACTGACTGCAAAGCCACCTACATCGGTGAAACTGGCAGAAACCTGAACACGAGACTTACTGAACACAAACGAGCTACCAGAAACGGCGACATCAGAAATCACATTTCTGAACACCACCGACAGACTAAACACGACATCAACTGGGACTCTGCTGAATGCATCAGCCACAGTACCAACTACTACCAACGACTTACACTGGAAAGCTGGTACACAAACTTAGAACGGAAACCACTCAACAGATGCCAACAACTACCGGCACCTTACAAACGACTGATAGATGACATCAAACGCAACCGAACGAACAATAGACTAATCAACAGGACAAAAGAACATCAACTGACCAATAACGAAACACAACCAAGCCGACTCGACCAACCATAGACCGACATAACGGACCAATCACTTCTACAACCAGAGACATATATACCGCCATCTGACGAATACTTCTCACTTGACTCTGAAGATGACTTCCGCTCAGGTAGTCGAAACGTCAGTCACCAACAACAGTCTTTCTGGAGACTACCCTAACCCGGACGATCACAACCAACCTACTGAAGAGAAGTATATTCTCCCACAATCAAAAGCCAAAATATCTTTCTGAGGGTGTACAAGAAGCAGTTTCTTTGTGAATCTATAAAAAAATTAGGTATTTGAAAAGACGGCGATAAAATGATTATACCTCGATCTTGTAGATAAAGCCGTGGCTGAGCCCTTTTTTTTAACTTCGGATAAAGTTACCAAGGTTTTATTGTGTGGAATGTGTATTTTTATACAATGACGTAACTACAGTATGAAGACTAGGACGTCTGCTACAACTATTTTGGGATCATTATCGCTTTCTGGGCACGGAGCCTTATATAAAAACAAAGAATAACATAAGAAAAAGACCCTCTATGTAAGTGTACTGTTTTACATAAGCCTCTCTTACAGAGCCGTTCTAAGGATTCTTACAGAGCCGTTTAAGGATTCTTACAGAGCCACTCTAAGGATTCTTACAGAGCCATTCTAAGGACTCTTACAGAGCCATTCTTAGGATTCTGAGCCACCCTAAGGATTCTTACAGAGCCACTCTAACGATTCTCTTACAGAGCCGTTCTAAGGATTCTTACAGAGCCACTCTAACGATGGATTCTCTTACAGAGCCGTTCTAAGGATTCTTACAGAGCCACTCTAAAGATTCTTACAGCGCCGCTCAAAGACCTCGTTTTAAACTTTATATAACAAATTTTGGGAGAGGGGGAGGGGACGGGAGACCCGGGGAGGAGTGGAGGGGTGGAGCATTAAAGTGATGTAGTGAGAACACAAAAACTCAGGGTCGTTGTTCGATCAGCTTATAAATACGTTATGGTATATAAATACGAGTTTATATCGTCATATTGTCTGATCATTATTTGGTGGTCAACAAAGCAGTAGCACGGAGCACATGGGGACGTCTAGTTTTGCTATTGTGCTATTTATTTGCTGAAGGTTTGCGACCGAAATGTCCAATGTTAGATGAGTTAGAAGAAAGGAAACGCAAAATAGGTATGGAGGTTTCCATGAACCATGAGTCAGTTTAACAAAAACGTACAACGTTGTGCTTTTTGAATTTTGATTCGTTGTTTGAACCTCCATAAAAAAATAAAAATAAACAATCAAAACAAAAAACAACAGGAGCCTTTTTGCTGTTGGAAGTATTACATTTAATAATAATAACAATAACAATAATAATAACATTACAATATCTAAACAGTTACATTTACAATTCTGTATAGGAGTGCCTAAAACCTAAAAACAAAGAAACAGTGTAAATCACTTTAAAAAAGAAATGCTGAACCAGAATGAAATATACATATCAAATTAAGACTTAAACAATATTGTTCGTACAACCAGGTATATATGAATGCATAAACTATGGTAGCTTGAATTTTCATCCACTTTGATGTTCATTCCCTGTCTTCAATCGTGTTATCCATGGCATTTGAAAACCGCTCATGTAACAACTCCCTCTTTGTGGGCATCTGTGGCCGTAATTTTTAAGTCTTCTTGTTCTCCCATATGTCTGTCTTTCTCAACTTTCGTCTGATGTCACTCTACTTTCCTATAAACAATACAAAGGACGCAATTTGTACTAATTCTGCATCACCCATATAATGCCAAGAAACATCACTGTCAGAAAGATATAGCCACAAAGGAAAGAAGGAAAAGCAAAGTTCAATGATTAACAAATAAGTAGAGAAAAGAGCTCTTACCATCGCTGCCTGATTCACTTCTTGCCAGCAGTTAATAAATCCCATCAGAAAAACCTGAAACAGAAATAAAAATCGAGGGGAGTACAAAACCCAAGTAGGTCGTGTACTCCCAATTCTAGAAGACATCACTAATATCATTGAGGTGGGGTTAAAAAAGAACCTTGAAGATTTTGATGACAGGCAGATAATAGAACAAAGATAACAGAACACAAAAAGCCCAAGAAACAGGAGGAATAGTGACTGTTATTTTGTAATGATAACGCACACATTATAGTACATTTTGTCCTTGCTTAAGATCAGGTCACAAAGGTAGATATTGTCTCTTACTTACAGGAATCTGACTCGTTTATCACGGGGGAGAAAACATTTACCAAGCCAGTCATTGCGCGATATCTGCGATTTTATTCCCCGTGGATTTCTAATGTCACCTGGATGATGGAGCTGTACGGGTGTGCTGCAGGTGAGTAGACAGTTCAACTGACAACATTACTATTTTATATTAATGGTGGTGTCTGTTGAAGCAACTAGATCAGCTTCTTAACCGTCAGTTCAGTAACTCTCAGTTGCTCGCAGAAAAAAAACTGGGTTTCTTTCTCGTTGGAATTTGCACACACAAGCAGCTAATCGAAGATGTTTGAGCAGCTACTGCGGGTCTGAAAGAAGATTAATCATGAGTGAGAACCTCGGGGGCTGGAAAGGTGGGGGTACTCGACTGAGTTTAGACGATGCCCTCGATCCCTGACCCTATTCAAGACACAAATTTGTGAATTTCATACTACACTGTCTAAGACAAAATGCCCGGAAAACCCTGCAGAGCTGTAAAACCCACTCCCTTGCGAGAGTCGACTGATTTATCGCTGGAAGGAAAAGTTGCATATTTCTCGATTTAAATTCCTTGTACGTTAGTTACAGCATAGAAATGTATTCTTTAAGGATTCAAAGGCAATGTATAAATAACGAGAAACGTAATGTGTTTGTGCACTAGATTAATTCCCGTTCAACTTATTTTATTCCAGAAAATCCCGAAGCGAAGGAAAGAAGTACGTACCTTGACTGTTTGTCGCTGATATCTTCTAAGGCTCGGTTTAGACGCCGCTCCTCACATACGCCGAACATAATGCAAATGGCCAAAAAACATTGTTTAAGCTGATTGGCATTAGACTTGGCGCATATGAGGAGCGACGTCTTGCCTTATCTTGTTTTTCAGAGATATTAAAGATGTTACAATTATACAAATGAGAGGATTTATGACGTCAAACATTTTTCTTATAATTTATGCGTTTTACAAAACTGATATGGTAGTTTTTGGACATTGTTGTTTTTAGCAGAAATCCTGCTTGTCGCATTACTGGAACTGACGTAACATAAAACCACACAAACTTTATTTTGTATCATAGACCACGCATCTTTTCCTGCTTAAATCTGTAGAATGCAGCTCTCCACTGGGAATGCAGGACGGCTCCATCCCAGACTCCGCCTTATCTGCCAGTAGTGCCTGGCAGGAATGTCCTGCAAACCAAGCCCGTCTGAACAGAAGTGGAGTCTGGTTTGCGATGAGTACGAAGAAGTCGTGGTTACAAGTAGATCTAAAAATTCTGACAAACATAACAGCCATAGCAACCCAGGGATATCCAACTTTTCCTTTATGGGTGAAATCTTACTTTGTGCAGCACAGCATTTATGGAAAAAATTTCCAGTCTGGCCAGGTATGACTTTTCTTGCAGTCAATCATCCTCTAAATGCAGATATTAATCCTCTGTCTTTCGCGATCTTTAATTGTCCAAGTGTGGAATACTCGTATAATTACATCAGATACAAGGTTGTATACTTAACTGTGTAAAATGTAACAGGTTTAATTCCTTTGACCGTCAAATGTGGTGTATTGAACATACTTATACGGTCCCACTTGATTATTTTATTTTATATGCCAGTTTATACAGATGACACCGATTTCCGAATTGTAGTCAACAAAACTACACTGCCCCGCCTCGTCATTGTCGACCCATGTTTGCGGCATTAACTTAAAAAAAGACATGAGCTTCACTCAACGACAACATGTTTATTAGTGGTCACACTTTTTGTTTGACAGTCCAAGGGTTGGAACTTTTCTTGGTTGAGTCAAACTCACCTTTGGCAGAGAAAGTGTTAAAATGACCTTCCGCTCAAAAATAATGTGTGCTCATATTGATGACTAAAGCTTAACGTATCTGTAAATTGTACACTAGTTCCCGTTTATGGACCGATTCAAAATCCATTTGAATGTCGTGGTGAAAAATATTGTTAGTTTCCCCAAATGGCGATGCCAAGTTGACTCAAAAAGGTAACTCAAAAATGGAGGATAATGACGACTAAGTGCGCAAGACATCATGCTTCAGAAAGCTTCTGTGATAATGAAGTAGAGAGAAAGTATATTTTGGATGCAATTAGTATAGGTAATCGCATGATTTCGAGTGCAATTTGGAATAAATTAGCACGAGTAAATTTTTCAAAGACGACAAAATTGCACGAGCGCCGCGCGAGTTCAATTTGTGGTCTTTGAAAAATTTACGAGTGCTTATTTATTCCAAAATTGCACGAGAAATCATGTGATTACTTGTTAATAACATGATTTACGTCGCGCAATTTTTTCAATTTCGTTACAGTTTACAAATGTCTCTCAAGAACTTTGTTTTCTCGCAAACAGAATCGGAATAGTCCTGAGGGTTGAAAACACGCCCTTTTGTTTTGTTTGGCTTCGCAAATACGCGCGCCAGCTGTCGGCAATTTTTAATTTGAAATTTCTGCACTGTTAATTTCACGTTTTTGCACTGTTTGGGATAAATTGACGTGCGCTCAGCCAATCAGAATGCAGAAATTATTGTATGCATGTTATTAAAACAGTTAACAAGCCTGAGAAGAACTGTTGCAGGGCAAACCCCATGCATCCACACTAACAATGGTTCAAAATCCATTTCTCTTTCTTCCAGAAATTGACGGGAAACAGAGACAGAAACACCATCGTGAAGAACACGCTTGATCAGCCAATCATCGCGCGGTTTCTAAGGATCTATCCCGATGACTATCGTAACGGAGTAGCCTTGAGGCTCGAGCTGTACGGTTGTCCTATTGGTGAGTAAACTGTTTGTTACTTGAATCTGTGGGCAAACAAACGATTTCTGCTGTTTTACCCATTTGTTTTATGTTTTACTTAATTAAATAATAGTGGGAGAATTTAGAAGGAAACACGCACCCTTACACAATGTGAGGTGTCGCAGTTACATCAAACGGAACTTTCGTACGAGAAGAAATTAGAGCCGACGTTTATATCATGTGACAGTCGTCTCTTTTCTACTTCTCTTTAGAATGCGCCTCCTCACTGGGACTACAGGACCATTCCATCCTGGCAAACCCCGTCTTCACTGCCAGTAGCAGCAAGCCAGGCTACCAAGCAAAGCAAGCCCGTCTGAACAGCGGTAGAGGCTGGGTACCAGAGAGGAAAAGTGGCGCGTGGTTACAAGTAAAGTTCGCAAGGGTGACCAAAGTAAAAGCCATAGCAACTCGGGGATGTTCTAACTACTCCGTGTACTACAGCACTGATGGAATATACTTTCAGCCGTACCAGGTAGGAGTGACTTTCGTTGTCCAGTTGGAGTTTGCTTACTGAACTGTTTTCCAGTTTCCCATTTTTTGTGTGACTTACAGACTACTTTCAAAATGTAGCGAAATTATTTCTTGATCGATAATTGTTTTATGATATTTTAAGACACAGATAAACTATGCAAATTAAGATAATATATACTTTAATGACTTTTAATGGAGTTTAAAGTGTATAGGTAATAATCCTTCCATGCACACGAACAACCTTGTATTTAGCACGCACCACCTTCACAGTGGCACTTGTTGTACGTTGAGTTTCTTTTCACTTTTAGGTATTTTGGGTTGAACGAGTCGGCAGAATCATCTTGAAAATGCTGTATAAGCCAATCATGGGTAACTATCTGCGGATTTATCCATTTGGAGACATTCCAAAAACGGGTCTGAGTATGGAGCTTTATGGATGCGCTGTTGGTGAGTACCTGTTTTCTTGGGAGCAGTTTTGAAATAGGTCGGGATTGTTTGATTATTTGTTTACTTTTGTGATACCAAATCCAATATTACCTTTTGCAGATTGCACAGTGTGATTTTCTTAGATATTGAGCTATTACACATTCAATTTTAAATTGTAGTCAAATGTTTGTTTCAGAAATACACAAGAACCCTACGAATGCAACAGGTATGTGCAGAAAAGATGCGAACTTTCAAGCAGAGCTTTCAGCATGTCCAAGAATTAAATCACGCAAGTAGAAACTAGACAGAAACAAGATTATTGTAACCTTTTCAAGTTTTGGTCCATGTGACTTTGCATATGTGTCTGAGCACTGTGTATGAGCGTCCGTGACTGTATATGCGAGAGTGTATATGAGTGCGCTTAACGTCTGATCTTACCAGCTTATATGGCAATCAAATATCGTATATCTGCAATTACAGTACTTTGTTCAAATTCCGGTAAATTTGTTTGTTAACAAATCATTACACTATTGTAATTAATGTTCGTTAGAATGCGCCTCTCCACTTGGACTAGAGAACGGCTCCATCCCAGATGACGCCTTGACTACCAGTAGTGCACTGTCGTGCTGTCCTGCAAACCAGTCTCGTCTGAACAACAGTGCGGGCTGGAGCACGAACGACACGGAGGGTGCGTGGTTACAAGTAGACCTCACAAATGTGACCAACATAACAGCCATAGCAACCCAGGGATCCCACGACGAGGACTTCTGGGTGGAGTCTTACTCTATGTACCACAGCATTGACGGAGTAAACTTTCAGCCTTACCACATACAGGTAGGAGTGAGTCTCTTTTCTTGTGCAAAGTGTCATTAAAAATTTATTAGTAATTGGCCATGCTCTTTCTCTAAATAAAAGCCCGTGTTAGCCACGTTACAGTACTCTGCCAACGAAAATGATTAAAATACTGATAAATATAGTTGCGAAGAACATACTTGTTGGTAAACGCGGACAGACAGTCAACATGTACTTTGGATAGGGTATGTTAAAACAAATATTATCAAAATTTAGATAACTTTCAATGTTATTTTTTACACCAGCAAACACTTTATTGTACCAGTATACAGAATTTATACAACGATATCTGTTTTAGGAATTGACAGGTAACAGAGACAACAACACCATTGTGAAGAACACTTTTGATCGGCCAATCATCGCGCGGTTTGTGCGGATTTATCCCTTGAAATATTATGAGAAAGAACGGGTCGCCTTGAGGTTGGAACTCTACGGGTGTCGTGCCTGTAAGTATGCTGTTCTTTACTTAAAGTAAGGAAAATGTTTCAGGGGGTCGATGTTTGTATGTATGTATGTATGTATGTATGTATACGTGTATGTATTATATGAATGTATGTGCCAGTCAGTCTGCATGTAGATATGTAATCCTGTTTTGCATACTACTATATATTTGCAGATTTTACAAGGAAGGACAGTGAGTTGACAGGTAAATTATAATTAAAGGCGTGTAACATTCCAGGTTAGAATGATGTCTTAAAGGGATAATTTGGCTTCTCTTTTATTTTTGGTTATATTTCACAAACGAGTGCGAGTGTCTGATGAGGGGTTCCAAATATCCATTAAATGTCAAATGTAGAGCTACGCGACCATGTAAATAAAGCTAGCGGATGTCTTACTTCCTGGATGAAGTAAAAATAATATGATAACGGTGTGATAACACAGTTACCACTACAGTGTTCTCGTCACTTCTTGCAGTCTTCAAGACTGAAAAAAGAAAACACATTGGTCGAAGATTTCTTGCTATCTAGAAACAGGTAGAAGCGATGCACGTGCAACTGCTAATACACCAGCCACTTTCCGGATGACAAATATTGACTTCGGACTCATGCACGTGTTAATCAATTGTCCCATCGTAGAGTGTGGCCGCTTTCTTGGTATGAAGACGAACATGCTGTCATCCATCAGTAGTTCTTCAGGCAAAATGCACGGTCGCTGGACGACTTTGGGTTAATACAATAACATGGTCGGCGATCAAAGATCACAACAAGATCAAACCCTGATATCTTCTGAGGCTCGGTTTAGACGCCGCTCCTTACATACGCCGAACCTAATGAAAATGGTCAAAAAACATTGTTTGAGCTGATTTGCATTAGATTTAGCGCTTGCGGGGAGCGGCGTCTTGCCTTATTTCGTTTTTCTGAGATATTGAAGATTTTGGAATTATGCAAATGAGAGGATTTATGACGTCAAAAATTACTCTTATAATTTATGCATTTTACAAAACTGATACAGTAGTTTTTTTGGCATTCTTATTTATAGCAGAAATCGTGCTTGTCGTATGACTAGAGCTGACGTAACACAAAACCACGCAAGCTTTATTTTGTATACCACCATAGACCACGCATCTTTTCCTGCTCATATCCGTAGAATGCAGTTCTGCATTGGGAATGCAGGACGGCTCCATCCCAGACTCCGCCTTAAATGACTGTAATGCCTGGGATTGCGGTCCTGCAAACCAAGCCCGTCTAAACAGAAGTGAAGGCTGTTGGGCGGAGAAACCGAAGGGGTCGTGGTTACAAGTAGATCTAAGAAACCTGACAAACATAACAGCCATAGCAACCCAGGGACATTCAAGTCATGACAAGTGGGTGAAGTCTTACACTGTGCAGCACAGCATTGATGGAAAAAATTTCCAGTCTGGCCAGGTAGGACTTTTCTTGCAGTCAATCATCCTCTAATTGCAGATATTAATCTTTTGTCTTTCGCGATCTTTAATTGTCCAAGTGTGGAATACTCGTATAACTACATCAGATACAAGGTTGTATACTTAACTGTGTAAACTGTAAACTGTAACAGGTTTAATTCCTTTGACCATCAGATGTAGTGTATTGGACATACTTATGCGGTCCAACTTGATTATTTCATTTTATATGCCAGTGTATACAGATGACACCGATTTCCGAATTGTAGTCAACAAAACTACACTGCCCCGCCTCGTCATTGTTGACTCCATGTTTGCGGCATTAACTTAAAAATAAGCATGAGCTCGACTCAACAACGTGTTTATTAGTGGTCACACGTTTTCATTTGATAGTTCAAAAGTTGGAAGTTTTCTTAGTTGAGTTAGATTCATCTTTGGCAGTGAAAGTGTTAAAAGGATCTTCCACTCAAAAATAATGTGTGCTCATATTGACTACTAAAGCTTGAAGTTTCTGTAAATTGTACACTGGTTTCCGTATATGGACCAATTCAAAAGCCATTTGAATGTTGTAGTGAAGAATATTCAGTTTGCCCCGGATGACAATGCCAAGTTGACCATTTCAGGTAACTCAAAAATGGAGGCTAACAACGACTAAGCGCGCAAGGGATCATGCTTCAGGAAGCTTCTGTGATAATAAAGTAGAGAGCAAGTACATTTTGGATCAAATTATAGCAGTTAACACGCCTGAGAAGAACTTTGGGCAAACCCCATCCACACTAACGATGGTTCAAATTCCATTTTTCTTTCTTCCAGAAATTGACGGGAAACAGAGACAAAAACACCATCGTAAAGAACACGCTTGATCAGCCAATCATCACGCGGTTTCTTAGGATCTATCCCAATGACTATCATAATGGAGCAGGGTTGAGGCTGGAGTTGTACGGTTGTCCTATTGGTGAGCAAAACTGTTCGATATTTGATTCTATGGCCAAACAAAGGAGTTTTGCTGTTTTACCTCTTTGTTTTACTTTTTATTTTAATAAATAATATTGGGAGAATTTAGAAGAAAACACGCACCCATACACAATGTGAGGTGTCGCTGTTACATGAAACGGAACTTTCCTATAAGAAGAAATTAGAGCCGACGTTTATATCATGTGACAGTCGTCTCTTTTCTACTTCTCTGTAGAATGCGCCTCCTCACTGGGACTACAGGACCATTCCATCCTGGCAAACCCCGTCTTCACTGCCAGTAGCAGCAAGCCAGGCTACCAAGCAAAGCAAGCCCGTCTGAACAGCAGTAGAGGCTGGGTACCAGAGAGGAAAAGTGGCGCGTGGTTACAAGTAAAGTTCGCAAGGGTGACCAAAGTAAAAGCCATAGCAACTCGGGGATGTTCTAACTACTCCGTGTACTACAGCACTGATGGAATATATTTCCAGCCGCCCCAGGTAGGAGTAACTCTCGTTGTCCAGTTGGAGTTTGCTATAAACTGTTTTGCAATTTCCCATTTTTTTGTGTGACTTACAGACTACTTTCAAAATGTAGCAAAATTATTTTTTTGATCAATAATTGTTTTATGATGTTTAAGAACACAGACAAACTGTGCAAATTAAGATAATATATATTTTAATGACTTATAATGGAGTTTAAAGTGTATAGGTAATAATCCTTCCATGCACACGAACAACCTTGTATTTAGCACACACCACCTTCACAGTGGCACTTGTTGTACGTTGAGTTTCTTTTCACCTTCAGATATTTTGGGTTGGACGAGTCAGAAAAACCATCTTGAAAATGCTGCATAAGCCAATCATGGGTAAATATCTTCGGATTTATCCATTAGGAGACATTCAAAACACGAGTCTGAGTATGGAGCTTTATGGATGCGCTGTTGGTGAGTACCAGCTTTCTTGGGAGCATTCTTGAAACGGGTGGAGATTGTTTGATTGTTTGTTTACTTTAGTGATACCAAATCCAATATTACTTTTTGCAGATTGCACAGTGTGGTTTTTTACATATTGAGCAAACATACATTCAATTTTAAATTGTAGTCAAATGTTTGTTTCAGAAATACACAAGAACCCTATGAATGCAACAGGTATGTGCAGAAAAGATGCGAACTTTCAAGCAGAGCTTTCAGCATGTCCAAGAATTAAATCACGCAAGTAGAAACTAGACAGAAACAAGATTATTGTAACCTTTTCAAGTTTTGGTCCATGTAACTTCGCATATGTGTCTGAGCACTGTGTATGAGCGTCCGTGACTGTATATGCGAGAGTGTATATGAGTGCGCTTAACGTCTGATCTTACCAGCTTATATGGCAATCAAATATCGTATATTTGTAAGGAAAGTGTTTCAGGGGGTCTATGTTTGTATGTATGTATGTATGTATGTATGTATACGTGTATGTGTTATATGATTGTATGTGCCAGTCAGTCTGCATGTAGATATGTAATCCTGTTTTGCGTACTACTATATATTTGCAGATTTTACAAGGAAGGACAGTGAGTTGACAGGTAAATTATAATTAAAGGCGTGTAACATTCCAGGTTAGAATGATGTCTTAAAGGGATAATTTGGCTTCTCTTTTATTTTTGGTTATATTTCACAAACGAGTGCGAGTGTCTGATGAGGGGTTCCAAATATCCATTAAATGTCAAATGTAGAGCTACGCGACCATGTAAATAAAGCTAGCGGATGTCTTACTTCCTGGATGAAGTAAAAATAATATGATAACGGTGTGATAACACAGTTACCACTGTGTTCTCGTCACTTCTTGCAGTCTTCATTACTGAAAAAAGAAAACACATTGGTCGAAGATTTCTTGCTATCTAGAAACAGGTAGAAGCGATGCACGTGCAACTGCTAATACACCAGCCACTTTCCGGATGACAAATATTGACTTCGGACTCATGCACGTGTTAATCAATTGTCCCATCGTAGAGTGTGGCCGCTTTCTCGGTATGAAGACGAACATGCTGTTATCCATCAGTAGTTCTTCAGGCAAAATGCACGGTCGCTGGACGACTTTGGGTTAATACAATAACATGGTCGGCGATCAAAGATCACAACAAGATCAAACCCTGATATCTTCTGAGGCTCGGTTTAGACGCCGCTCCTTACATACGCCGAACCTAATGAAAATGGTCAAAAAACATTGTTTGAGCTGATTTGCATTAGATTTAGCGCTTGCGGGGAGCGGCGTCTCGCCTTATTTCGTTTTTCTGAGATATTGAAGATTTTGGAATTATGCAAATGAGAGGATTTATGACGTCAAAAATTACTCTTATAATTTATGCATTTTACAAAACTGATACAGTAGTTTTTTGGCATTCTTATTTATAGCAGAAATCGTGCTTGTCGTATGACTAGAGCTGACGTAACACAAAACCACGCAAGCTTTATTTTGTATCATAGACCACGCATCTTTTCCTGCTCATATCCGTAGAATGCAGTTCTGCATTGGGAATGCAGGACGGCTCCATCCCAGACTCCGCCTTAAATGGCTGTAATGGCTGGGATTGCGGTCCTGCAAACCAAGCCCGTCTAAACAGAAGTGAAGGCTGTTGGGCGGAGAAACCGAAGGGGTCGTGGTTACAAGTAGATCTAAGAAACCTGACAAACATAACAGCCATAGCAACCCAGGGACATTCAAGTCTTGACGCGTGGGTGAAGTCTTACACTGTGCAGCACAGCATTGATGGAAAAAATTTCCAGTCTGGCCAGGTAGGACTTTTCTTGCAGTCAATCATCCTCTAATTGCTGATATTAATCTTTTGTCTTTCGCGATCTTTAATTGTCCAAGTATGGAATACTCGTATAACTACATCAGATACAAGGTTGTATACTTAACTGTGTAAACTGTAAACTGTAACAGGTTTAATTCCTTTGACCATCAGATGTATTGTATTGGACATACTTATGCGGTCCAACTTGATTATTTCATTTTATATGCCAGTGTATACAGATGACACCGATTTCCGAATTGTAGTCAACAAAACTACACTGTCCCGCCTCGTCATTGTCGACTCCATGTTTGCGGCATTAACTTAAAAATAAGCATGAGCTCGACTCAACAACGTGTTTATTAGTGGTCACACGTTTTCATTTGATAGTTCAAAAGTTGGAAGTTTTCTTAGTTGAGTTAGATTCATCTTTGGCAGTGAAAGTGTTAAAAGGATCTTTCACTCAAAAATAATGTGTGCTCATATTGACTACTAAAGCTTGAAGTTTCTGTAAATTGTACACTGGTTTCCGTATATGGACCAATTCAAAAGCCATTTGAATGTTGTAGTGAAGAATATTCAGTTTGCCCCGGATGACAATGCCAAGTTGACCATTTCAGGTAACTCAAAAATTGAGGCTAATAACGACTAAGCGCGCAAGGGATCATGCTTCAGCAAGCTTCTGTAATAATAAAGTAGAGAGCAAGTACATTTTGGATCAAATTATAGCAGTTAACACGCCTGAGAAGAACTTTGGGCAAACCCCATCCACACTAGCGATGGTTCAAATTCCATTTTTCTTTCTTCCAGAAATTGACGGGAAACAGAGACAAAAACACCATCGTAAAGAACACGCTTGATCAGCCAATCATCACGCGGTTTCTAAGGATCTATCCCGATGACTATTATAATGGAGCAGGGTTGAGGCTCGAGCTGTACGGTTGTCCTATTGGTGAGTAAACTGTTCGATATTTGATTCTATGGCCAAACAAAGGAGTTTTGCTGTTTTACCTCTTTGTTTTACGTTTTATTTTACTAAATAATATTGGGAGAATTTAGAAGGAAACACGCACCCATACACAATTTGAGGTGTCGCTGTTACATGAAACGGAACTTTCCTATAAGAAGAAATTAGAGCCGACGTTTTTATCATGTGACAGTCGTCTCTTTTCTACTTCTCTGTAGAATGCGCCTCCTCACTGGGACTACAGGACCATTCCATCCTGGCAAACCCCGTCTTCACTGCCAGTAGTAGCAAGCCAGGCTACCAAGCAAAGCAAGCCCGTCTGAACAGCAGTAGAGGCTGGGTACCAGAGAAGAAAAGTGGCGCGTGGTTACAAGTAAAGTTCGCAAGGGTGACCAAAGTAAAAGCCATAGCAACTCGGGGATGTTCTAACTACTCCATGTACTACAGCACTGATGGAATATATTTCCAGCCGACCCAGGTAGGAGTAACTCTCGTTGTCCAGTTGGAGTTTGCTATAAACTGTTTTGCAATTTCCCATTTTCTTGTGTGACTTACAGACTACTTTCAAAATGTAGCAAAATTATTTTTTTGATCAATAATTGTTTTATGATGTTTAAGGACACAGACAAACTGTGCAAATTAAGATAATATATATTTTAATGACTTTTAATGGAGTTTAAAGTGTATAGGTAATAATCCTTCCATGCACACGAACAACCTTGTATTTAGCACACACCACCTTCACAGTGGCACTTGTTGTACGTTGAGTTTCTTTTCACCTTCAGATATTTTGGGTTGGACGAGTCAGAAAAACCATCTTGAAAATGCTGCATAAGCCAATCATGGGTAAATATCTTCGGATTTATCCATTAGGAGACATTCAAAACACGAGTCTGAGTATGGAGCTTTATGGATGCGCTGTTGGTGAGTACCAGCTTTCTTGGGAGCATTCTTGAAACGGGTGGAGATTGTTTGATTGTTTATTTACTTTAGTGATACCAAATCCAATATTACCTTTTGCAGATTGCACAGTGTGGTTTTTTACATATTGAGCAAACACACATTCAATTTTAAATTGTAGTCAAATGTTTGTTTCAGAAATACACAAGAACCCTATGAATGCAACAGGTATGTGCAGAAAAGATGCGAACTTTCAAGCAGAGCTTTCAGCATGTCCAAGAATTAAATCACGCAAGTAGAAACTAGACAGAAACAAGATTATTGTAACCTTTTCAAGTTTTGGTCCATGTGACTTTGCATATGTGTCTGAGCACTGTGTATGAGCGTCCGTGACTGTATATGCGAGAGTGTATATGAGTGCGCTTAACGTCTGATCTTACCAGCTTATATGGCAATCAAATATCGTATATCTGCAATTAAAGACCAAACAGCACTTTGTTCAAATTCCGGCAAAGTTGTTTGTTAACAAATCATTGCATTATTGTAATTAATGTTCGTTAGAATGCGCCTCTCCACTTGGACTAGAGAACGGCTCCATCCCAGACGACGCCTTGACTACCAGTAGTGCACTGTCGTGCTGTCCTGCAAACCAGTCTCGTCTGAACAACAGTGCGGGCTGGAGCACGAACGACACGGAGGGTGCGTGGTTACAAGTAGACCTCACAAATGTGACCAACATAACAGCCATAGCAACCCAGGGATCCCACGACGAGGACTTCTGGGTGGAGTCTTACTCTATGTACCACAGCATTGACGGAGTAAACTTTCAGCCTTACCACATACAGGTAGGAGTGAGTCTCTTTTCTTGTGCAAATTGTCATTAAAAATTTATTAGTAGTTGGTCATGCTCTTTCTCTAAATAAAATCCCGTGTTAGCCACGTTACAGTACTCTGCCAACGAAAATGCTTAAAATATAGTTGTGAAGAACATACGTGTTGGTAAACGTGGACATACAGTCAACATGTACTTTGGATAGGGTAAGTTAAAACAAATATTATCAAAATTTAGATAACTTTTAATGTTATTTTTTACACCAGCAAACACTTTATTGTACCAGTATACAGAATTTATACAACAATATCTGTTTTAGGAATTGACAGGTAACAGAGACAACAACACCATTGTGAAGAACACTTTTGGTCGGCCAATCATCGCGCGGTTTGTGCGGATTTATCCCTTGAAATATTATGAGAAAGAACGGGTCGCCTTGAGGTTGGAACTCTACGGGTGTTGTGCCAGTAAGTATGCTGTTCTTTACTTAAAGTAAGGAAAGTGTTTCAGGGGGTCGATGTTTGTTTGTATGTATGTATGTATGTATGTATGTATGTATGTATGTATGTATGTATGTATGTATACGTGTATGTGTTATATGATTGTATGTGCCAGTCAGTCTGCATGTAGATATGTAATCCTGTTTTGCATACTACTATATATTTGCAGATTTTACAAGGAAGGACAGTGAGTTGACAGGTAAATTATAATTAAAGGCGTGTAACATTCCAGGTTAGAATGATGTCTTAAAGGAATTGTCTTCTCTATTATTTTTGGTTATATTTCACAAACGAGTGCGAGTGTCTGATGAGGGGTTCCAAATATCCATTAAATGTCAAATGTAGAGCTACGCGACCATGTAAATAAAGCTAGCGGATGTCTTACTTCCTGGATGAAGTAAAAATAATATGATAACGGTGTGATAACACAGTTACCACTGTGTTCTCGTCACTTCTTGCAGTCTTCATTACTGAAAAAAGAAAACACATTGGTCGAAGATTTCTTGCTATCTAGAAACAGGTAGAAGCGATGCACGTGCAACTGCTAATACACCAGCCACTTTCCGGATGACAAATATTGACTTCGGACTCATGCACGTGTTAATCAATTGTCCCATCGTAGAGTGTGGCAGCTTTCTCGGTATGAAGACGAACATGCTGTCATCCATCAGTAGTTCTTCAGGCAAAATGCACGGTCGCTGGACGACTTTGGGTTAATACAATAACATGGTCGGCGATCAAAGATCACAACAAGATCAAACCCTGATATCTTCTGAGGCTCGGTTTAGACGCCGCTCCTTACATACGCCGAACCTAATGCAAATGGACAAAAAACATTGAGCTGATTTGCATTAGATTTAGCGCATTTTTTTTATTTATTTATTTATTCATTTGTTTATTTATTTATTTATTTATTATTATTATTATTATTATTTACTAACATACATACATATTTACATACTTGCTTACAGATTTACTACATACCTACATAGTTACTATACAATTTTTTATATTTAAGTTTGTTCTTTAAAGTACAGCTAACGTTATTACAATGTTTCTAACAACTAAGCTTCTAAGAAGCGAAAAGGCTCTCATAACAATCTATGTATATAATAATACTTGCAAAACAAGGAATTCACACAAAACATTTCAAATTGATTGAAACTACAGTGACAGACATTGACGCTCAATAAATCAGAGGATAAATTCCTCTTGAGAGAGGTACGTAGTATTACAAAAGTACAGTACTAAATCTAGTGTGCAGGTAGAAAAGCTGGGAACAGTCTAAAAGTCGCAATTTGAAAGCGTGGTCCATTTATTTTTGTAAGTTTCGTAGGCATTATTTCTGACGGCGATTTCTTTTTCTGATTGAATCTTGTTTTGAAGTAGTGCGAGGAAAACGTTTATGTTCAATAGTTCAGACTTGATTCGCGCAAGGTGTATGTAATATTTCGCTATCAGCAGGAAGTGGTTAAACGCGTAATAGTGTGGGTATTCTGGCTTGTAGCCGTAAAGTATTTCATTTCGGTTTGGGTTCATGTTCTCCAATCGCTTTCTGTTCCACCATTGGATAACTAGTTTCCATAACGCACTGACTTTGCAGCAGTCGTAGAAAATATGTGAAATTCTTTCATTCGGGCTCTCACAGCGCTCACAATTGTGCGAGGTTTTGATTTTCATTTTGAAGAGCAGCTGATTTGTCGGTATTAGATTATGTGTTAGCTTAAACTGGAAGCTCCTTAGCTTATTTTCTATAGTAATTTTGAAAGGGAGTTCATAAACCTCTTTTGGTTTCAGTTTTTGTTCTTCCAGGTAGCGTTCTACAACGGGCGGAAAAAAAGACTTCTCAGCAAGCAGTAGGCGGATCTTTTTGGGCGTTACGACCTTATTAGTTGCCGCGCGTTCCTGATTATTGGTGAATGAAGTACCACTACGAATCGCGTCTTTCCAAAGTTTGGGAATGGCCGCAATTATACCAGCATAATCTAAAAATGTCGTACTTATACAGAATTTGTCCGTAAAATCCTTAAATGTCAAAAATTGATTGTTCGAGTCCAAGAGGTTTTGAACTCTTAAAATTCCTTTGTCGTACCATGACTTAAAAAAGAAAGACTTTCCATCAATTCGTAAGAAGCGGTTGTTCCAAATGATCTCTTGCCTATATTCTTCCGCGAGGTGTGGTGTTTTTGAGTACAATTCTTGTCACGTCGTCAATATTTTTTTGTAAAAGACTGGCAGATCTCTTAACTCTAATAATTTTGTATCGAAATTGCATTGAAACAGGAAAGTACCTCCAAACTTGCTTAATTTGGACATGACCAGGGCCGACCACGTGCTGCAGGCTGCGTTGCAGATGCGGCGCACCCAAGCAGCTTTTAGAGACCTTTCCACATCGTGAAAGTTGACCATATTTAGGCCGCCCTTACTAATAGGAGCAACCAGCGTTCCTCTTTTAACTTTGTCGGGCTTAAAATTCCAAATGAAATAGAAAATGCTCTTGTTGGCCTCCTTGATGTAGTTGTCTGGAACATCCAGAACGGAGGAGACGTAAATAAGTTTAGACAGCGTCAAGGTCTTAACAATAGTTATTCTCCCTACAATAGACAGGTGTCTTGGGGACCAATGAGGAAGAACTTTCTGAAGTTTCAAAATGTGCTGGTCAAAGTTAATTTTGTTGGCAGAGCTGGGATCGTATGCGAACGCTATCCTAAGCGATATAATGTAATTCTGGGGCCATAATATTCCATAGGGGTTAACCATTCCTAGTCTTCTTTTATAAGGTCCAAGCCATAAACCCTCCGTTTTTCCTTTGTTGATTTTGAGGCCCGAAAAAGTACTAAAATGATCGAGGAGGCGAAATAATACAATTGCCGAGTGATCATCACGAACAAAGGTTGTAGTATTGTCCGCATACATTGCTATTTTTGCAGTCTTATGCCCAATTTCAAGTCCTGCGATCTCTTTACACGTCCTGATTTGAATGGCGAGAGGTTCTACTGCCAAAACAAAAAGTTACCCCGAGAGGGGACATCCCTGTCTGACTCCTCTGCGTAAGGAGAAGAACTCGGAAGTGAAGCCGTTGTTGATGACGCAGCTCGATATGTCAGTGTAAAAAGTTTGGATCCATCTGCAGAAACTTGGCCCAAAATTCATTTTTCTGAGCACGCTAAAGAGGTAGTTCCATTCCAAAGAGTCAAAAGCTTTTTCGAAATCAAGAAAGAACATCATTCCATGCTTATTCTCAGTTTCATGCGTTTCAATTATATCCGAGATTAGTCGTATTTTTTCTCCAATAAATCTACCTTTAACGTAGCCGGTTTGGTCAGGAGAAATTAAGAGCGGAAGCACCTTCTCTAGCCGTTTGGCGATACACTTTGTGGCCAGCTTGTAATCGACGTTTAGTAGAGAGATGGGACGCCAGTTTTTAAGGCTAAGAGGGTCTTTGTTCTTTTTGGGGATCAAGGAGATGATACCTTGCTTTTGTGAAATCGACAGTTCACCGGCTGTAACAGACGCGTTAAGGCTTTCAACCAGAGGACTCGAGATCTCGTTCCAAAAGTGTAGGTAGAATTCAGCTGTTAACCCGTCTGTGCCCGGTGTTTTGTTTTTTTGCGCACGATTTTAGCGCTGATAAGCACTCTTCTTCGGTTAGGAGACCTTCGCATTTACTTTGTGAATCGCTGTCTAAGACAGGGATGTTTTGCGATTCTAAGAAAGAAGTAGATGCCTCCGGCGATGGAACATGTGAAGTATACAAGTCGTTATAAAAGTTCTTCATTTCGGTTCGAATGACTTTAGGATCATCAGTAATCATACCGTTCGATAATTTGAGTTTTACTATATGACGCTTATTGTAACTTCTTTTTTTCATATTCAGAAAATATTTGTTGCTTTTTTCTCCGAGTTTATACCATCTCGCTCTGCTTCTTACAATGGAACCTCTTGTGTTTTGAATTGCTATTTTGTCTAGCTTAATTCTTAGTTCTTCTGATTCCTTAAAGAGTGCGTCATTATTCGGGTCTTGGTCAATACGAACTTTTAGATGATTTAACTTTTGGAAGAGATCTAATTCCCGTGTCCTCTTCTGTTTTGCTTTTTCTTTGGCGTATCGAATTGTGAATGTACGGATTTCCATTTTAAGCATTTCCCAATATAATTTTTTATCAGGGGTGCTTTTGTGCTTTTCTCTGGCATATCTTATAATGAAGCATAACTTAGTGACAAACTCATTATCTTCCAAAAGTGAGTTGTTGAACTTCCAAAATCCTGGTCCTCTGTTCTCCTTTAATTCTTCGTGTCTAATTTTGATCGTTATGGGACAGTGGTCTGAATCATAATATGCTTTTATATCGGAACCTTGTACAGCGTGTAAAAGCTGTTTTGAAATTAGCCAATAGTCTAATCTACATTTTATTTTTCCCGAGCTATCATTCCAGGTGAATCTTACTTCCGCTTGATGTTGTTTTCGCCAAACATCGACTAGATCGAGAGTGTTGCAAAGATTTTGAATCGCTTGAATGACGTTTTTTTTACCTTCTACGCTCTTTCCGCCAAATTTATCAATAGCTGAGAGAGGACAGTTGAAATCTCCACCAATCAGGGTTTTATGGGCGGAGAATTTTCGTAGGGTTGGTAGCAGCTGGTTTAAAAAAAATGATTTGTTGATTTTGGTCATTTGGTGCATAGATGTTAACCAGGCATAATTCTTCATGGTTGACGGTTGCATTAAAAATCAGTGATCTGCCATTTTTATCTGTAATACTGTTGATGGAAATCACATCTAGGGCCGGCTTAAATAAGGTCATAACGCCTCTACTGTGTTTAGAACCGTGAGAAAACAGGATGGAACCTCCCCACTCATTTCGCCATAAATTTTCTATGCTTTCATCGCTGTAGGTTTCTTGCAGAAAAATAATGTCATACTTGCCTTGGTGAAGCCACCTGAACAATTTTCTTCTTTTAACTTGGTTGTTGAGACCTCTAATATTCAGAGATAGGGCGTTTAGCGTCATACTGGGAGTTTTTCAGGTGCACTGAAGCCAAGCATTGCAAAGCCGACCATTAGACTGTTCCAGCTTAGTTTCAGAAAAAAGCCTGCAAAAAAGTAAGACGTAACACATACACATTATACGGGACCACAAACAATGTTGACGGAATTTGCACACGATAAAACCTTAACAATTAAGGTTGTGTATAGAAGAGAATGCCAAAAATGTGCGAAAGGCAAATGGATCGTAATTGCTCTCTTCTACAATTCCCCAAATGTGTTAGCGAGATGGAATTTATCGCGCGGGAAAACAAAAAGCAGAATTCACGATCTTGCGGTATGCAGTTATGATGGCTTCGACGGGGCTTGTCTCGTAAGAAAGTGGAGTTAATTAAGATCATAAGGGCTGAAAATGCGCATTGGGGGCTGATTCATGGTTTTTCGGACAAACATCTTGCCGTCAATAGTCCATACACTGTGCCACAGCTTCTCTTTCTTGTGCTTCCACACTTTAGCAAACAGCTGGCGGCGCCAGCGCGTCAAATTTTCGTTGATGTACACAACGCTGGTGCTACTAAATACCTGCTTTAAATCCGTCCCTTTCAAATGCTTTCGGGCTGCATAGAGTTCCTTTTTAGGTTGATAAGATCTAAATCTGACTATTATTGGTCTCGGTTGACTACTGTTTTTACCCTTTGGCATCCTGTGGCAGATGTCGATGTCGTTGTTGGAGATTTTAACGTTGAGAATGTTCCCAAGCTTGATGAAATGCTCGTTGATGTTCTCCTCGTCTTGTTCGGCAATGCCATGAATTTCTAGATTAAATTTGCGGGTATACTGTTCCAAATCGTCGATCTGATTAATTGCTGTATTTAAATCATCGCGAACTAATCCTACCTCTTCTCTGTCGTCTGTATCGGCTTTTTTCATCGAGGCGATTTCTTCCTTGAGCGCTTTGTTTTCTTGTTGGAGCGTTTCGATCTGACTACCTTGAAATTCCACGGACTGGGTAAGCTCGTTGTATAGCTTTCGTATTTCTTTGTTTTCTTCAAGGAGTTTGTCAGAGTTCGCTTGTATCTTGATGAGCGCTTTCCATATATCAGTCAGCTCGGGCACTTCGGTGAGTTCCTCGTGGTGACTGGCTTCTGCTTCGTCTTCGGCGCGTGTTTTACCAAGTTTCGCCGGTGGTTTCTCTAGTTCTGGGGAGCTTGTAGAGCTTCCCCTTTCGTTTCGTTTCCTTCTCTTGTTGGTCGAAGGTGTTCCACTCATGTTTATTGGTTCGGCTTACCTTTTAAATTCAGAATTGGGGAGATGAAGGCGGACTACAAAAATGCCTAACCGTTCGCCATGAGACTCGCCCCAGCCAGATTTAGCGCATGCGGGGAGCGGCGTCTCGCCTTATTTCGTTTTTCTGAGATATTGAAGATTTTGGAATTATGCAAATGAGAGGATTTATGACGTCAAAAATTACTCTGACTTATAATTTATGCATTTTACAAAACTGATACAGTAGTTTTTTTTGGCATTCTTATTTATAGCAGAAATCGTGCTTGTCGTATGACTAGAGCTGACGTAACACAAAACCATGCAAGCTTTATTTTGTATCATAGACCACGCATCTTTTCCTGCTCATATCCGTAGAATGCAGTTCTTCACTGGGAATGCAGGACGGCTCCATCCCAGACTCCGCCTTAAATGCCAGTAATGCCTGGGATTGCGGTCCTGCAAACCAAGCCCGTCTAAACAGAAGTGAAGGCTGTTGGGCGGAGAAACCGAAGGGGTCGTGGTTACAAGTAGATCTAAGAAACCTGACAAACATAACAGCCATAGCAACCCAGGGACATTCAAGTTTTGACGCGTGGGTGAAGTCTTACACTGTGCAGCACAGCATTGATGGAAAAAATTTCCAGTCTGGCCAGGTAGGACTTTTCTTGCAGTCAATCATCCTCTAATTGCAGATATTAATCTTTTGTCTTTCGCGATCTTTAATTGTCCAAGTGTGGAATACTCGTATAACTACATCAGATACAAGGTTGTATACTTAACTGTGTAAACTGTAAACTGTAACAGGTTTAATTCCTTTGACCATCAGATGTAGTGTATTGGACATAATTATGCGGTCCAACTTGATTATTTCATTTTATATGCCAGTGCATACAGATGACACCGATTTCCGAATTGTAGTCAACAAAACTACACTGTCCCGCCTCGTCATTGTCGACTCCATGTTTGCGGCATTAACTTAAAAATAAGCATGAGCTCGACTCAACAACGTGTTTATTAGTGGTCAAACGTTTTCATTTGATAGTTCAAAAGTTGGAAGTTTTCTTAGTTGAGTTAGATTCATCTTTGGCAGTGAAAGTGTTAAAAGGATCTTCCACTCAAAAATAACGTGTGCTCATATTGACTACTAAAGCCTGAAGTTTCTGTAAATTGTACACTGGTTTCCGTATATGGACCAATTCAAAGGCCATTTGAATGTTGTAGTGAAGAATAATTCAGTTTGCCCCGGATGACAATGCCAAGTTGACCATTTCAAGTAACTCAAAAATGGAGGCTAATAACGACTAAGCGCGCAAGGGATCATGCTTCAGAAAGCTTCTGTGATAATAAAGTAGAGAGCAAGTACATTTTGGATCAAATTATAGCAGTTAACACGCCTGAGAAGAACTTTTGGCAAACCCCATCCACACTAACGATGGTTCAAATTTCATTTTTCTTTCTTCCAGAAATTGACGGGAAACAGAGACAAAAACACCATCGTAAAGAACACGCTTGATCAGCCAATCATCACGCGGTTTCTTAGGATCTATCCCAATGACTATCATACTGGAGCAGGGTTGAGGCTGGAGTTGTACGGTTGTCCTATTGGTGAGTAAACTGTTCGATATTTGATTCTATGGCCAAACAAAGGAGTTTTGCTGTTTCACCTCTTTGTTTTACGTTTTATTTTAATGAATAATATTGGGAGAATTTAGAAGGAAACACGCACCCATACACAATGTGAGGTGTCGCTGTTACATGAAACGGAACTTTCCTATAAGAAGAAATTAGAGCCGACGTTTATATCATGTGACAGTCGTCTCTTTTCTACTTCTCTGTAGAATGCACCTCCTCACTGGGACTAAAGGACCATTCCATCCTGGGAAACTCCGGGTTCACTGTCAGTAGCAGCAAGCCAGGCTACCAAGCAAAGCAAGCCCGTCTGAACAGCGGTAGAGGCTGGGTACCAGAGAAGAAAAGTGGCGCGTGGTTACAAGTAAAGTTCGCAAGGGTGACCAAAGTAAAAGCCATAGCAACTCGGGAATGTTCTAACTACTCCGTGTACTACAGCACTGATGGAATTTATTTCCAGCCGCCCCAGGTAGGAGTAACTCTCGTTGTCCAGTTGGAGTTTGCTTTAAACTGTTTTGCAATTTCCCATTTTTTTTTGTGTGACTTACAGACTACTTTCAAAATGTAGCAAAATTATTTTTTGATCAATAATTGTTTTATGATGTTTAAGAACACAGACAAACTGTGCAAATTAAGATAATATATATTTTAATGACTTATAATGGAGTTTAAAGTGTATAGGTAATAATCCTTCCATGCACACGAACAACCTTGTATTTAGCACACACCACCTTCACAGTGGCATTTGTTGTACGTTGAGTTTCTTTTCACCTTCAGATATTTTGGGTTGGACGAGTCAGAAAAACCATCTTGAAAATGCTGCATAAGACAATCATGGGTAAATATCTTCGGATTTATCCATTAGGAGACATTCAAAACACGAGTCTGAGTATGGAGCTTTATGGATGCGCTGTTGGTGAGTACCAGCTTTCTTGGGAGCATTCTTGAAACGGGTGGAGATTGTTTGATTGTTTGTTTACTTTAGTGATACCAAATCCAATATTACCTTTTGCAGACTGCACAGTGTGGTTTTTTACATATTGAGCAAACACACATTCAATTTTAAATTGTAGTCAAATGTTTGTTTCAGAAATACACAAGAACCCTATGAATGCAACAGGTATGTGCAGAAAAGATGCGAACTTTCAAGCAGAGCTTTCAGCATGTCCAAGAATTAAATCACGCAAGTAGAAACTAGACAGAAACAAGATTATTGTAACCTTTTCAAGTTTTGGTCCATGTGACTTTGCATATGTGTCTGAGCACTGTGTATGAGCGTCCGTGACTGTATATGCGAGAGTGTATATGAGTGCGCTTAACGTCTGATCTTACCAGCTTATATGGCAATCAAATATCGTATATCTGCAATTAAAGACCAAACAGTACTTTGTTCAAATTCCGGTAAAGTCGTTTGTTAACAAATCATTGCACTATTGTAATTAATGTTCGTTAGAATGCGCCTCTCCACTTGGACTAGAGAACGGCTCCATCCCAGACGACGCCTTGACTACCAGAAGTGCAATGTCGTGCTGTCCTGCAAACCAGTCTCGTCTGAACAACAGTGCGGGCTGGAGCACGAACGACACGGAGGGTGCGTGGTTACAAGTAGACCTCACAAATGTGACCAACATAACAGCCATAGCAACCCATGGATCCCACGACGAGGACTTCTGGGTGGAGTCTTACTCTATGTACCACAGCATTGACGGAGTAAACTTTCAGCCTTACCACATACAGGTAGGAGTGAGTCTCTTTTCTTGTGCAAAGTGTCATTAAAAATTTATTAGTAGTTGGCCATGCTCTTTCTCTAAACAAAATCCCGTGTTAGCCACGTTACAGTACTCTGCCAACGAAAATGCTTAAAATACTGATAAATATAGTTGCGAAGAACATACTTGTTGGTAAACGCGGACAGACAGTCATCATGTACTTTGGACAGGGTATGTTAAAACAAATATTATCAAAATTTAGATAACTTTTAATGTTATTTTTTACACCAGCAAACACTTTATTGTACCAGTATACAGAATTTATACAACGATATCTGTTTTAGGAATTGACAGGTAACAGAGACAACAACACCATTGTGAAGAACACTTTTGATCGGCCGATCATCGCGCGGTTTGTGCGGATTTTTCCCTTGAAATATTATGAGAAAGAACGGGTCGCCTTGAGGTTGGAACTCTACGGGTGTCGTGCCAGTAAGTATGCTGTTCTTTACTTAAAGTAAGGAAATTGCTTCAGGGTGTCGATGTTTGTATGTATGTATGTATGTATGTATACGTGTATGTGTTATATGATTTTATTATATACATACTGAGACATACTCACGAAAAAGCCATATCGTAAAATTTCGTACGCAAATGAGTTCTAGCCAATGAGAGGCCGCAAACGACGCTTTTCACACGTGAAAAAAATCGTTCGTCCAATCACAAGCTGCGAGCGACAATTTTTCACTACTGTTAAAGGGTTTCCTGGTCCCGCCGTTTTTTGTAGCGTTTCGCTTTGTTTTGAATGAAAGTTGTGTTTTGGTTTCGTGAAGATGGAGGAAAATAGGTTCGCAGTACTTGATACCACAGCGGAGGACTATGTAGAGAGTCTACAAAACAAGAGTACGAAGGAGAAAACAGAAAGAGACGTAAAATTGCTTAAGAAGTATCTGGCAGCTCAAAATGAAGAACGCGAAGTCAGTGATATAAACCCACAGGAACTCGACAGATATCGGGCAAATTTCATTCGTTCTGTTAGACGAAAAGACGGAGAAGACTATGAACCATCTAGTCTGAGAAGCTTAATAGCCAGCTTTGAAAGGCACCTGAAGAAAACGAACTATCCCGCGAGCATAATAACGGACAAGGAGTTTGAGCTTACTAGAAAATCTCTACAGTCCAAGCAAAAGGAACTTAAAAAAGCAGGAAGGGGGAACAAAGAGAGAGCTACAGTTCCACTGAGAGATAGTGAAGTGAATATTCTGTATGAAAAGAATCTACTTGGTGTTTCCTCGCCTGAGTCAATTTTGAATACCATGTGGTTGAACAACGCGGTTCACTTCGGCCTACGCGGCTGTCAAGAGCACAGGGAAATGTGCTGGAGAGATGTGAAACTTCGCCGGGATTCACAAGGAAAAGAATACCTTGAATACAATGAAAGGCAAACTAAAACCAGGACCGGTGCAGATCCATCTAATGTCCGTAGAGTTACGCCGAAAATGTTCTCAACGGGAACCGAGCGTGATCCAGTGGTTGTGTACAAGATGTACCGTGAAAAGCGACCACAGAACATGCTAGATGCCGATTCACCATTTTATCTGGGAATAAATCACACAAGAAAGGAAAGCACGCCACACAAACAATGGTTTAAATCTGCCCCGATGGGTGTAAACAAACTAAATTCTCTCATGAAGACGATGGCGACCAAAGGTGATATTTCAAACGAACGGCTTACAAATCACAGTGCTCGCAAGCGAATGATGCAGAAGCTCAATGACCATGAAATTCCTCCGACACACATCATGCAGTTTATAAGTGGTCATAAAAACGTTCAAAGTGTTGTGAACTATAGTTCTATTAATCAAGAACAACAACGAAGCATGTCAGAAATTTTAAGCTGCACTGAATCGGAAACAATTAAAAAACAAACCACAAGTCATATTGCAAGTTCGCCAACTATGCCAGCTACCGGTACTTTGAAATTTTTTGAGGGAGCAACAATTACTGGAGGCCACTTTAACGTTTCAGTAAACACTCTGAATTCTTCCCCTGTGGCTCCAGTTCAAAGTGAAAGCACCTGTATCGAAACGGAAAGAAGATGGAAGCGACTTAGAGCTCTAGATTCAGATTCGGAGTAATCTTTATGACGTTAAGTATTTCATTTTTACTTCGCTAATACTGTTTGTAAGATCATGACGGTTCCATTGTGAACTATTTTTCCATTTTACTATTTTGGAATTGTTTGAGTAAAAGGTTATGCCAGAATGATGAATGTCTCATTATGTATATAATAAACAGAAAACATCATGGAAAGTGCGCGCGTACGGTTTTTATTCACTCGTTCTTTCGTATCATAAAACTCACTCGCTCGCAAAGCCTCGCTCGTTCGTTTTATGATACTTCACAACTCGTGAATAAAACCGTACGCGCGCACTTTCCATGAAGTAATCTCTATTTATTATATACATACTGAGACATACTCACGAAAAAGCCATATCGTAAAATTTCGTACGCAAATGAGTTCTAGCCAATGAGAGGCCGCGAACGACGCTTTTCACACGTGAAAAAAATCGTTCGTCCAATCACAAGCTGCGAACGACGATTTTTCACTACTTTTAAAGGGTTTCCCGGTCCCATCATAAATGTCTCAGTATGTATATAATAAACAGAAAACATCATGGAAAGTGCTTTGTACAGTTTTTATTCACTCGTTGTTTCGTATCATAAAACTCACTCGCTCGAAAAGCCTCGCTCGTTCGTTTTATGATACTTCACAACTCGTGAATAAAAACCGTACGCACGCACTTTCCATGAAGTAATCTCTATGTATGTGCCAGTCAGTCTGCATGTAGATATGTAATCCTGTTTTGCATACTACTATATATTTGCAGATTTTACAAGGAAGGACAGTGAGTTGACAGGTAAATTATAATTAAAGGCGTGTAACATTCCAGGTTAGAATGATGTCTTAAAGGGATAATTTGGCTTCTCTTTTATTTTTGGTTATATTTCACAAACGAGTGCGAGTGTCTGATGAGGGGTTCCAAATATCCATTAAATGTCAAATGTAGAGCTACGCGACCATGTAAATAAAGCTAGCGGATGTCTTACTTCCTGGATGAAGTAAAAATAATATGATAACGGTGTGATAACACAGTTACCACTGTGTTCTCGTCACTTCTTGCAGTCTTCATTACTGAAAAAAGAAAACACATTGGTCGAAGATTTATTGCTATCTAGAAACAGGTAGAAGCGATGCACGTGCAACTGCTAATACACCAGCCACTTTCCGGATGACAAATATTGACTTCGGACTCAAGCACGTGTTAATCAGTTGTCCCATCGTAGAGTGTGGCCGCTTTCTCGGTATGAAGACGAACATGCTGTCATCCATCAGTAGTTCTTCAGGCAAAATGCACGGTCGCTGGACGACTTTGGGTTAATACAATAACATGGTCGGCGATCAAAGATCACAACAAGATCAAACCCTGATATCTTCTGAGGCTCGGTTTAGACGCCGCTCCTTACATACGCCGAACCTAATGCAAATGGCCAAAAAACATTGTTTGAGCTGATTTGCATTAGATTTAGCGCTTGCGGGGAGCGGCGTCTTGCCTTATTTTGTTTTTCTGAGATATTGAAGATTTTGTAATTATGCAAATGAGAGGATTTATGACGTCAAAAATTACTCTGACTTATAATTTAAGCATTTTACAAAACTGATAAGGTAGTTTTTTTTGGCATTCTTATTTATAGCAGAAATCGTGCTTGTCGTATGACTAGAGCTGACGTAACACAAAACCACGCAAGCTTTATTTTGTATCATAGACCACGCACCTTTTCCTGCTCATATCCGTAGAATGCAGTTCTGCACTGGGAATGCAGGACGGCTCCATCCCAGACTCCGCCTTAAATGCCAGTAATGCCTGGGATTGCGGTCCTGCAAACCAAGCCCGTCTAAACAGAAGTGAAGGCTGTTGGGCGGAGAAACCGATGGGGTCGTGGTTACAAGTAGATCTAAGAAACCTGACAAACATAACAGCCATAGCAACCCAGGGACATTCAAGTTTTGACGCGTGGGTGAAGTCTTACACTGTGCAGCACAGCATTGATGGAAAAAATTTCCAGTCTGGCCAGGTAGGACTTTTCTTGCAGTCAATCATCCTCTAATTGCAGATATTAATCTTTTGTCTTTCGCGATCTTTAATTGTCCAAGTGTGGAATACTCGTATAACTACATCAGATACAAGTTGTATACTTAACTGTGTAAACTGTAAACTGTAACAGGTTTAATTCCTTTGATCATCAGATGTAGTGTATTGGACAAACTTATGCGGTCCCACTTGATTATTTCATTTTATATGCCAGTGTATACAGATGACACCGATTTCCAAATTGTAGTCAACAAAACTACACTGCCCCGCCTCGTCATTGTCGACTCCATGTTTGCGGCATTAACTTAAAAATAAGCATGAGCTCGACTCAACAACGTGTTTATTAGTGGTCACACGTTTTCATTTGATAGTTCAAAAGTTGGAAGTTTTCTTAGTTGAGTTAGATTCATCTTTGGCAGTGAAAGTGTTAAGAGGATCTTCCACTTAAAAATAATGTGTGCTCATATTGACTACTAAAGCTTGAAGTTTCTGTAAATTGTACACTGGTTTCCGTATATGGACCAATTCAAAAGCCATTTGAATGTTGCAGTGAAGAATATTCAGTTTGCCCGGATGACAATGCCAAGTTGACCATTTCAGGTAACTCAAAAATGGAGGCTAATAAGGACTAAGCGCGCAAGGGATCATGCTTCAGAAAGCTTCTGTGATAATAAAGTAGAGAGCAAGTACATTTTGGATCAAATTATAGCAGTTAACACGCCTGAGAAGAACTTTGGGCAAACCCCCTTCCACACTAACGATGGTTCAAATTCCATTTTTCTTTCTTCCAGAAATTGACGGGAAACAGAGACAAAAACACCATCGTAAAGAACACGCTTGATCAGCCAATCATCACGCGGTTTCTAAGGATCTATCCCGATGACTATCATAATAGAGCAGGGTTGAGGCTCGAGCTGTACGGTTGTCCTATTGGTGAGTAAACTGTTCGATATTTGATTCTATGGCCAAACAAAGGAGTTTTGCTGTTTTACCTCTTTGTTTTACGTTTTATTTTAATAAATAATATTGGGAGAATTTAGAAGGAAACACGCACCCATACACAATGTGAGGTGTCGCTGTTACATGAAACGGAACTTTCCTATAAGAAGAAATTAGAGCCGACGTTTATATCATGTGACAGTCGTCTCTTTTCTACTTCTCTGTAGAATGCGCCTCCTCACTGGGACTACAGGACCATTCCATCCTGGCAAACCCCGTCTTCACTGCCAGTAGCAGCAAGCCAGGCTACCAAGCAAAGCAAGCCCGTCTGAACAGCGGTAGAGGCTGGGTACCAGAGAAGAAAAGTGGCGCGTGGTTACAAGTAAAGTTTTCAAGGGTGACCAAAGTAAAAGCCATAGCAACTCGGGGATGTTCTAACTACTCCGTGTACTACAGCACTGATGGAATATATTTCCAGCCGCCCCAGGTAGGAGTAACTCTCGTTGTCCAGTTGGAGTTTGCTTTAAACTTCTTTGCAATTTCCCATTTTTTTGTGTGACTTACAGACTACTTTCAAAATGTAGCAAAATTATTTTTTTGATCAATAATTGTTTTATGATGTTTAAGGACACAGACAAACTGTGCAAATTAAGATAATATATATTTTAATGACTTTTAATGGAGTTTAAAGTGTATAGGTAATAATCCTTCCATGCACACGAACAACCTTGTATTTAGCACACACCACCTTCACAGTGGCACTTGTTGTACGTTGAGTTTCTTTTCACCTTCAGATATTTTGGGTTGGACGAGTCAGAAAAACCATCTTGAAAATGCTGCATAAGCCAATCATGGGTAAATATCTTCGGATTTATCCATTAGGAGACATTCAAAACACGAGTCTGAGTATGGAGCTTTATGGATGCGCTGTTGGTGAGTACCAGCTTTCTTGGGAGCATTCTTGAAACGGGTGGAGATTGTTTGATTGTTTGTTTACTTTAGTGATACCAATTACTTTAGTGATACCAAATCCAATATTACCTTTTGCAGATTGCACAGTGTGGTTTTTTACATATTGAGCAAACACACATTCAATTTTAAATTGTAGTCATATGTTTGTTTCAGAAATACACAAGAACCCTACGAATGCAACAGGTATGTGCAGAAAAGATGCGAACTTTCAAGCAGAGCTTTCAGCATGTCCAAGAATTAAATCACGCAAGTAGAAACTAGACAGAAACAAGATTATTGTAACCTTTTCAAGTTTTGGTCCATGTGACTTTGCATATGTGTCTGAGCACTGTGTATGAGCGTCCGTGACTGTATATGCGAGAGTGTATATGAGTGCGCTTAACGTCTGATCTTACCAGCTTATATGGCAATCAAATATCGTATATCTGCAATTAAAGACCAAACAGTACTTTGTTTAAATTCCGGTAAAGTTGTTTGTTAACAAATCATTACACTATTGTAATTAATGTTCGTTAGAATGCGCCTCTCCACTTGGACTAGAGAACGGCTCCATCCCAGACGACGCCTTGACTACCAGTAGTGCACTGTCGTGCTGTCCTGCAAACCAGTCTCGTCTGAACAACAGTGCGGGCTGGAGCACGAACGACACGGAGGGTGCGTGGTTACAAGTAGAGCTCACAAATGTGACCAACATAACAGCCATAGCAACCCAGGGATCCCACGACGAGGACTTCTGGGTGGAGTCTTACTCTATGTACCACAGCATTGACGGAGTAAACTTTCAGCCTTACCACATACAGGTAGGAGTGAGTCTCTTTTCTTGTGCAAAGTGTCATTAAAAATTTATTAGTAGTTGGCCATGCTCTTTCTATAAATAAAATCCCGTGTTAGCCACGTTACAGTACTCTGCCAACGAAAATGCTTAAAATACTGATAAATATAGTTGCGAAGAACATACTTGTTGGTAAACGCGGACAGACAGTCATCATGTACTTTGGACAGGGTATGTTAAAACAAATATTATCAAAATTTAGATAACTTTTAATGTTAGTTTTTACAACAGCAAACACTTTATTGTACCAGTATACAGAATTTATACAACGATATCTGTTTTAGGAATTGACAGGTAACAGAGACAACAACACCATTGTGAAGAACACTTTTGATCGGCCAATCATCGCGCGGTTTGTGCGGATTTATCCCTTGAAATATTCTGAGAAAGAACGGGTCGCCTTGAGGTTGGAACTCTACGGGTGTCGTGCCTGTAAGTATGCTGTTCTTTACTTAAAGTAAGGAAAGTGCTTCAGGGGGTCGATGTTTGTATGTATGTATGTATGTATGTATGTATGTATACGTGTATGTGTTATATGATTGTATGTGCCAGTCAGTCTGCATGTAGATATGTAATCCTGTTTTGCATACTACTATATATTTGCAGATTTTACAAGGAAGGACAGTGAGTTGACAGGTAAATTATAATTAAAGGCGTGTAACATTCCAGGTTAGAATGATGTCTTAAAGGGATAATTTGGCTTCTCTTTTATTTTTGGTTATATTTCACAAACGAGTGCGAGTGTCTGATGAGGGGTTCCAAATATCCATTAAATGTCAAATGTAGAGCTACGCGACCATGTAAATAAAGCTAGCGGATGTCTTACTTCCTGGATGAAGTAAAAATAATATGATAACGGTGTGATAACACAGTTACCACTGTGTTCTCGTCACTTCTTGCAGTCTTCATTACTGAAAAAAGAAAACACATTGGTCGAAGATTTCTTGCTATCTAGAAACAGGTAGAAGCGATGCACGTGCAACTGCTAATACACCAGCCACTTTCCGGATGACAAATATTGACTTCGGACTCATGCACGTGTTAATCAATTGTCCCATCGTAGAGTGTGGCAGCTTTCTCGGTATGAAGACGAACATGCTGTCATCCATCAGTAGTTCTTCAGGCAAAATGCACGGTCGCTGGACGACTTTGGGTTAATACAATAACATGGTCGGCGATCAAAGATCACAACAAGATCAAACCCTGATATCTTCTGAGGCTCGGTTTAGACGCCGCTCCTTACATACGCCGAACCTAATGCAAATGGCCAAAAAACATTGTTTGAGCTGATTTGCATTAGATTTAGCGCTTGCGGGGAGCGGCGTCTTGCCTTATTTCGTTTTTCTGAGATATTGAAGATTTTGTAATTATGCAAATGAGAGGATTTATGACGTCAAAAATTACTCTGACTTATAATTTATGCATTTTACAAAACTGATACAGTAGTTTTTTTTGGCATTCTTATTTATAGCAGAAATCGTGCTTGTCGTATGACTAGAGCTGACGTAACACAAAACCACGCAAGCTTTATTTTGTATCATAGACCACGCATCTTTTCCTGCTCATATCCGTAGAATGCAGTTCTGCACTGGGAATGCAGGACGGCTCCATCCCAGACTCCGCCTTAAATGCCAGTAATGCCTGGGATTGCGGTCCTGCAAACCAAGCCCGTCTAAACAGAAGTGAAGGCTGTTGGGCGGAGAAACCGAAGGGGTCGTGGTTACAAGTAGATCTAAGAAACCTGACAAACATAACAGCCATAGCAACCCAGGGACATTCAAGTCTTGACGCGTGGGTGAAGTCTTACACTGTGCAGCACAGCATTGATGGAAAAAATTTCCAGTCTGGCCAGGTAGGACTTTTCTTGCAGTCAATCATCCTCTAATTGCAGATATTAATCTTTTGTCTTTCGCGATCTTTAATTGTCCAAGTGTGGAATACTCGTATAACTACATCAGATACAAGGTTGTATACTTAACTGTGTAAACTGTAAACTGTAACAGGTTTAATTCCTTTGATCATCAGATGTAGTGTATTGGACATACTTATGCGGTCCCACTTGATTGTTTCATTTTATATGCCAGTGTATACAGATGACACCGATTTCCGAATTGTAGTCAACAAAACTACACTGCCCCGCCTCGTCATTGTCGACTCCATGTTTGCGGCATTAACTTAAAAATAAGCATGAGCTCGACTCAACAACGTGTTTATTAGTGGTCGAACGTTTTCATTTGATAGTTCAAAAGTTGGAAGTTTTCTTAGTTGAGTTAGATTCATCTTTGGCAGTGAAAGTTTTAAAAGGATCTTCCACTTAAAAATAATGTGTGCTCATATTGACTACTAAAGCTTGAAGTTTCTGTAAATTGTACACTGGTTTCCGTATATGGACCAATTCAAAAGCCATTTGAATGTTATGTTGTAGTGAAGAATATTCAGTTTGCCCGGATGACAATGCCAAGTTGACCATTTCAGGTAACTCAAAAATGGAGGCTAATAACGACTAAGCGCGCAAGGGATCATGCTTCAGAAAGCTTCTGTGATAATAAAGTAGAGAGCAAGTACATTTTGGATCATTTGTGATAATAAAGTAGAGAGCAAGTACATTTTGGATCAAATTATAGCAGTTAACACGCCTGAGAAGAACTTTGGGCAAACCCCATCCACACTAACGATGGTTCAAATTCCATTTTTCTTTCTTCCAGAAATTGACGGGAAACAGAGACAAAAACACCATCGTAAAGAACACGCTTGATCAGCCAATCATCACGCGGTTTCTAAGGATCTATCCCGATGACTATCATAATGGAGCAGGGTTGAGGCTCGAGCTGTACGGTTGTCCTATTGGTAAGTAAACTGTTCGATATTTGATTCTATGGCCAAACAAAGGAGTTTTGCTGTTTTACCTCTTTGTTTTACGTTTTATTTTAATAAATAATATTGGGAGAATTTAGAAGGAAACACGCAACCTTACACAATGTGAGGTGTCGCTGTTACATGAAAAGGAACTTTCCTATAAGAAGAAATTAGAGCCGACGTTTTTATCATGTGACAGTCGTCTCTTTTCTACTTCTCTGTAGAATGCGCCTCCTCACTGGGACTACAGGACCATTCCATCCTGGCTAACCCCGTCTTCACTGCCAGTAGCAGCAAGCCAGGCTACCAAGCAAAGCAAGCCCGTCTGAACAGCAGTAGAGGCTGGGTACCAGAGAAGAAAAGTGGCGCGTGGTTACAAGTAAAGTTCGCAAGGGTGACCAAAGTAAAAGCCATAGCAACTCGGGGATGTTCTAACTACTCCGTGTACTACAGCACTGATGGAATATATTTCCAGCCGCCCCAGGTAGGAGTAACTCTCGTTGTCCAGTTGGAGTTTGCTTTAAACTTCTTTGCAATTTCCCATTTTTTTGTGTGACTTACAGACTACTTTCAAAATGTAGCAAAATTATTTTTTGATCAATAATTGTTTTATGATGTTTAAGGACACAGACAAACTGTGCAAATTAAGATAATATATATTTTAATGACTTTTAATGGAGTTTAAAGTGTATAGGTAATAATCCTTCCATGCACACGAACAACCTTGTATTTAGCACACACCACCTTCACAGTGGCACTTGTTGTACGTTGAGTTTCTTTTCACCTTCAGATATTTTGGGTTGGACGAGTCAGAAAAACCATCTTGAAAATGCTGCATAAGCCAATCATGGGTAAATATCTTCGGATTTATCCATTAGGAGACATTCAAAACACGAGTCTGAGTATGGAGCTTTATGGATGCGCTGTTGGTGAGTACCAGCTTTCTAGGGAGCATTCTTGAAACGGGTGGAGATTGTTTGATTGTTTGTTTACTTTAGTGATACCAAATCCAATATTACCTTTTGCAGATTGCACAGTGTGATTTTTTTACATATTGATCAAACACACATTCAATTTTAAATTGTAGTCAAATGTTTGTTTCAGAAATACACAAGAACCCTACGAATGCAACAGGTATGTGCAGAAAAGATGCGAACTTTCAAGCAGAGCTTTCAGCATGTCCAAGAATAAAATCACGCAAGTAAAAACTAGACAGAAACAAGAGTATTGTAACCTTTTCAAGTTTTGGTCCATGTGACTTTGCATATGTGTCTGAGTACTGTGTATGAGCGTCCGTGACTGTATATGCGAGAGTGTATATGAGTGCGCTTAACGTCTGATCTTACCAGCTTATATGGCAATCAAATATCGTATATCTGCAATTAAAGACCAAACAGCACTTTGTTTAAATTCCGGTAAAGTTGTTTGTTAACAAATCATTGCACTATTGTAATTAATGTTCGTTAGAATGCGCCTCTCCACTTGGACTAGAGAACGGCTCCATCCCAGACGACGCCTTGACTACCAGTAGTGCACTGTCGTGCTGTCCTGTAAACCAGTCTCATCTGAACAACAGTGCGGGCTGGAGCACGAACGACACGGAGGGTGCGTGGTTACAAGTAGAGCTCACAAATGTGACCAACATAACAGCCATAGCAACCCAGGGATCCCACGACGAAGACTTCTGGGTGGAGTCTTACTCTATGTACCACAGCATTGACGGAGTAAACTTTCAGCCTTACCACATACAGGTAGGAGTGAGTCTCTTTTCTTGTGCAAAGTGTCATTAAAAATTTATTAGTAGTTGGCCATGCTCTTTCTCTAA
Organism: Plumapathes pennacea; assembly: GCA_964036295.1. Taxonomy (NCBI): domain Eukaryota; kingdom Metazoa; phylum Cnidaria; class Anthozoa; order Antipatharia; family Myriopathidae; genus Plumapathes; species Plumapathes pennacea. The sequence continues at coordinate 21,391,673 of OZ038463.1, read as the reverse complement.
ATCAAATCCCGTGTTAGCCACGTTACAGTACTCTGCCAACGAAAATGCTTAAAATACTGATAAATATAGTTGCGAAGAACATGCGTGTTGGTAAACGCGGACAGACAGTCAACATGTACTTTGGATAGGGTATGTTAAAACAAATATTATCAAAATTTAGATAACTTTTAATGTTATTTTTTACACCAGCAAACACTTTATTGTACCAGTATACAGAATTTATACAACAATATCTGTTTTAGGAATTGACAGGTAACAGAGACAACAACACCATTGTGAAGAACACTTTTGATCGGCCAATCATCGCGCGGTTTGTGCGGATTTATCCCTTGAAATATTATGAGAAAGAACGGGTCGCCTTGAGGTTGGAACTCTACGGGTGTCGTGCCAGTAAGTATGCTGTTCTTTACTTAAAGTAAGGAAAGTGTTTCAGGGGGTCGATGTTTGTATGTATGTATGTATGTATGTATGTATGTATACGTGTATGTGTTATATGATTGTATGTGCCAGTCAGTCTGCATGTAGATATGTAATCCTGTTTTGCATACTACTATATATTTGCAGATTTTACAAGGAAGGACAGTGAGTTGACAGGTAAATTATAATTAAAGGCGTGTAACATTCCAGGTTAGAATGATGTCTTAAAGGGATAATTTGGCTTCTCTTTTATTTTTGGTTATATTTCACAAACGAGTGCGAGTGTCTGATGAGGGGTTCCAAATATCCATTAAGTGTCAAATGTAGAGCTACGCGACCATGTAAATAAAGCTAGCGGATGTCTTACTTCCTGGATGAAGTAAAAATAATATGATAACGGTGTGATAACACAGTTACCACTGTGTTCTCGTCACTTCTTGCAGTCTTCATTACTGAAAAAAGAAAACACATTGGTCGAAGATTTCTTGCTATCTAGAAACAGGTAGAAGCGATGCACGTGCAACTGTTAATACACCAGCCACTTTCCGGATGACAAATATTGACTTCGGACTCATGCACGTGTTAATCAATTGTCCCATCGTAGAGTGTGGCAGCTTTCTCGGTATGAAGACGAACATGCTGTCATCCATCAGTAGTTCTTCAGGCAAAATGCACGGTCGCTGGACGACTTTGGGTTAATACAATAACATGGTCGGCGATCAAAGATCACAACAAGATCAAACCCTGATATCTTCTGAGGCTCGGTTTAGACGCCGCTCCTTACATACGCCGAACCTAATGCAAATGGCCAAAAAACATTGATTGAGCTGATTTGCATTAGATTTAGCGCATTTTTTTTATTTATTTATTTATTTATTTGTTTATTTATTTATTTATTTATTATTATTATTATTATTTACTAACATACATACATATTTACATACTTGCTTACAGATTTACTACATACCTACATAGTTACTATACATTTTTTATATTTAAGTTTGTTCTTTAAAGTACAGCTAACGTTATTACAATGTTTCTAACAACTAAGCTTCTAAGAAGCGAAAAGGCTCTCATAACAATCTATGTATAATAATACTTGCAAAACAAGGACTTCACACAAAACATTTCACATTGATTGAAACTACAGTGACAGACATTGACGCTCAATAACTCAGAGGATAAATTCCTCTTGAGAGAGGTACGTAGTATTACAAAAGTACAGTACTAAATCTAGGGTGCAGGTAGAAAAGCTGGGAACAGTCTAAAAGTCGCAATTTGAAAGCGTGGTCCATTTATTTTTGTAAGTTTCGTAGGCATTATTTCTGACGGCGATTTCTTTTTCTGATTGAATCTTGTTTTGAAGTAGTGCGAGGAAAACGTTTATGTTCAATAGTTCAGACTTGATTCGCGCAAGGTGTATGTAATATTTCGCTATCAGCAGGAAGTGGTTAAACGCGTAATAGTGTGGGTATTCTGGCTTGTAGCCGTAAAGTATTTCATTTCGGTTTGGGTTCATGTTCTCCAATCGCTTTCTGTTCCACCATTGGATAACTAGTTTCCATAACGCACTGACTTTGCAGCAGTCGTAGAAAATATGTGAAATTCTTTCATTCGGGCTCTCACAGCGCTCACAATTGTGTGAGGTTTTGATTTTCATTTTGAAGAGCAGCTGATTTGTCGGTATTAGATTATGTGTTAGCTTAAACTGGAAGGTCCTTAGATTATTTTCTGTAGTAATCTTGAAAGGGAGTTCATAAACCTCTTTTGGTTTCAGTTTTTGTTCTTCCAGGTAGCGTTCTACAACGGGCGGAAAAAAAGACTTCTCAGCAAGCAGTAGGCGGATCTTTTTGGGCGTTACGACCTTATTAGTTGCCGCGCGTTCCTGATTATTGGTGAATGAAGTACCACTACGAATCGCGTCTTTCCAAAGTTTGGGAATGGCCGCAATAATACCAGCATAATCTAAAAATGTTGTACTTATACAGAATTTGTCCGTAAAATCCTTAAATGTCAAAAATTGATTGTTCGAGTCCAAGAGGTCTTGAACTCTTAAAATTCCTTTGTCGTACCATGACTTAAAAAAGAAAGACTTTCCATCAATTCGTAAGAAGCGGTTGTTCCAAATGATCTCTTGCCTATATTCTTCCGCGAGGTGTGGTGTTTTTGAGTACAATTCTTGCCACGTCGTCAATATTTTTTTGTAAAAGACTGGCAGATCTCTTAACTCTAATAATTTTGTATCGAAATTGCATTGAAACAGGAAAGTACCTCCAAACTTGCTTAATTTGGACATGACCAGGGCCGACCACGTGCTGCAGGCTGCGTTGCAGATGCGGCGCACCCAAGCAGCTTTTAGAGACCTTTCCACATCGTGAAAGTTGACCATATTTAGGCCGCCCTTACTAATAGGAGCAACCAGCGTTCCTCTTTTAACTTTGTCGGGCTTAAAATTCCAAATAAAAGAGAAAATGCTCTTGTTGGCCTCCTTGATGTAGTTGTCTGGAACATCCAGAACGGAGGAGACATAAATAAGTTTAGACAGCGTCAAGGTCTTAACAATAGTTATTCTCCCTACAATAGACAGGTGTCTTGGGGACCAATGAGTAAGAACTTTCTGAAGTTTCAAAATGTGCTGGTCAAAGTTAATTTTGTTGGCAGAGCTGGGATCGTATGCGAACGCTATCCCAAGCGATATAATGTAATTCTGGGGCCATAATATTCCATAGGGGTTAACCATTCCTAGTCTTCTTTTATATGGTCCAAGCCATAAACCCTCCGTTTTTCCTTTGTTGATTTTGAGGCCCGAAAAAGTACTAAAATGATCGAGGAGGCGAAATAATACAATTGCCGAGTGATCATCACGAACAAAGGTTGTAGTATTGTCCGCATACATTGCTATTTTTGCAGTCTTATGCCCAATTTCAAGTCCTGCGATCTCTTTACACGTCCTGATTTGAATGGCCAAAACAAAAACAAAACTACTGCCAAAACAAAAAGTTACCCCGAGAGGGGACATCCCTGTCTGACTCCTCTGCGTAAGGAGAAGAACTCGGAAGTTAAGCCGTTGTTGATGACGCAGCTCGATATGTCAGTGTAAAAAGTTTGGATCCATCTGCAGAAACTTGGCCCAAAATTCATTTTTCTGAGCACGCTAAAGAGGTAGTTCCATTCCAAAGAGTCAAAAGCTTTTTCGAAATCAAGAAAGAATATCATTCCATGCTTATTCTCAGTTTCATGCGTTTCAATTATATCCGAGATTAGTCGTATGTTTTCTCCAATAAATCTACCTTCAACGTAGCCGGTTTGGTCAGGAGAAATTAAGAGCGGAAGCACCTTCTCTAGCCGTTTGGCGATACACTTTGTGGCCAGCTTGTAATCGACGTTTAGTAGAGAGATGGGACGCCAGTTTTTAAGGCTAAGAGGGTCTTTGTTCTTTTTGGGGATCAAGGAGATGATACCTTGCTTTTGTGAAATCGACAGTTCACCGGCTGTAACAGACGCGTTAAGGCTTTCAACCAGAGGACTCGAGATCTCGTTCCAAAAGTGTAGGTAGAATTCAGCTGTTAACCCGTCTGTGCCCGGTGTTTTGTTTTTTGCGCACGATTTTAGCGCTGATAAGCACTCTTCTTCGGTTAGGAGACCTTCGCATTTACTTTGTGAATCGCTGTCTAAGACAGGGATGTTTTGCGATTCTAAGAAAGAAGTAGATGCCTCCGGCGATGGAACATGTGAAGTATACAAGTCGTTATAAAAGTTCTTCATTTCGGTTCGAATGACTTTAGGATCATCAGTAATCATACCGTTCGATAATATTTGAGTTTTACTATATGACGCTTATTGTAACTTCTTTTTTTCATATTCAGAAAATATTTGTTGCTTTTTTCTCCGAGTTTATACCATCTCGCTCTGCTTCTTACAATGGAACCTCTTGTGTTTTGAATTGCTATTTTGTCTAGCTTAATTCTTAGTTCTTCTGATTCCTTAAAGAGTGCGTCATTATTCGGGTCTTGGTCAATACGAACTTTTAGATGATTTAACTTTTGGAAGAGATCTAATTCCCGTGTCCTCTTCTGTTTTGCTTTTTCTTTGGCGTATCGAATTGTGAAGGTACGGATTTCCATTTTAAGCATTTCCCAATATAATCTTTTATCAGGGGTGCTTTTGTGCTTTTCTCTGGCATATCTTATAATGAAGCATAACTTAGTGACAAACTCATTATCTTCCAAAAGTGAGTTGTTGAACTTCCAAAATCCTGGTCCTCTGTTCTCCTTTAATTCTTCGTGTCTAATTTTGATCGTTATGGGACAGTGGTCTGAATCATAATATGCTTTTAGATCGGAACCTTGTACAGCGTGTAAAAGCTGTTTTGAAATTAGCCAATAGTCTAATCTACATTTTATTTTTCCCAAGCTATCATTCCAGGTGAATCTTACTTCCGCTCGATGTTGTTTTCGCCAAACATCGACTAGATCGAGAGTGTTGCAAAGATTTTTAATCGCTTGAATGACGTTTTTTTTACCTTCTACGCTCTTTCCGCCAAATTTATCAATAGCTGCGAGAGGAAAGTTGAAATCTCCACCAATCAGGGTTTTATGGGCGGAGAATTGTCGTAGGGTTGGTAGCAGCTGGTTTAAAAAAATGATTTGTTGATTTTGGTCATTTGGTGCATAGATGTTAACCAGGCATAATTCTTCATGGTTGACGGTTGCATTAACAATCAGTGATCTACCATTTTTATCTGTAATACTGTTGATGGAAATCACATCTAGGGTCGGCTTAAATAAGGTCATAACGCCTCTGCTGTGTTTGGAACCGTGAGAAAACAGGATGGAACCTCCCCACTCATTTCGCCATAAATTTTCTATGCTTTCATCGCTGTAGGTTTCTTGCAGAAGAATAATGTCATACTTGCCTTGGTGAAGCCACCTGAACAATTTTCTTCTTTTAACTTGGTTGTTGAGACCTCTAATATTCAGAGATAGGGCGTTTAGCGTCATACTGGGAGTTTTTCAGGTGCACTGAAGCCAAGCATTGCAAAGCCGACTATTAGACTGTTCCAGCTTAGTTTCAGAAAAAAGCCTGCAAAAAGTAAGACGTAACACATACACATAATACGGGACCACAAACAATGTTGACGGAATTTGCACATGATAAAACCTTAACAATTAAGGTTGTGTATAGAAGAAAATGCCAAAAATGTGCGAAAGGCAAATGGATCGTAATTGCTCTCTTCTACAATTCCCCAAATGTGTTAGCGAGATGGAATTTATCGCGCGGGAAAACAAAAAACAGAATTCACGATCTTGCGGTATGCGGTTATGATGGCTTCGACGGGGCTTGTCTCGTAAGAAAGTAGCGTTAATTAAGATCATAAGGGCTGAAAATGCGCATTGGGGGCTGATCCATGGTTTTTCGGACAAAAATCTTGCCGTCAATAGTCCATACACTGTGCCACAGCTTCTCTTTCTTGTGCTTCCACACTTTAGCAAACAGCTGGCGGCGCCAGCGAGTCAAATTTTCGTTGATGTACACAACGCTGGTGTTACTAAATACCTGCTTTAAATCCGTCCCTTTCAAATGCTTTCGGGCTGCATAGAGTTCCTTTTTAGGTTGATAAGAGCTAAATCTGACTATTATTGGTCTCGGTTGACTACTGTTTTTACCCTTTGGCATCCTGTGGCAGATGTCGATGTCGTTGTTGGAGATTTTAACGTTGAGAATGTTCCCAAGCTTGATGATATGCTCTTTGATGTTCTCCTCGTCTTCTTCGGCAATGCCATGAATTTCTAGATTAAATTTGCGGGTATACTGTTCCAAATCGTCGATCTGATTAATTGCTGTATTTAAATCATCGCGAACTAATCCTACCTCTTCTCTGTCGTCTGTATCGGCTTTTTTCATCGAGGCGATTTCTTCCTGTGGCGCTTTGTATTCTTGTTGGAGCGTTTCGATCTGACTACCTTGAAATTCCACGGACTGGGTAAGCTCGTTGTATAGCTTTCGTATTTCTTTGTTTTCTTCAAGGAGTTTGTCAATGTTCGCTTGTATCTTGATGAGCGCTTTCCATATATCAGTCAGCTCGGGCACTTCGGTGAGTTCCTCGTGGTGACTGGCTTCTGCTTCGTCTTCGGCGCGTGTTTTACCAAGTTTCGCCGGTGGTTTCTCTAGTTCTGGGGAGCTTGTAGAGCTTCCCCTTTCGTTTCGTTTCCTTCTCTGGTTGGTCGAAGGTGTTCCACTCATGTTTATTGGTTCGGCTTACCTTTTAAATTCAGAATTGGGGAGATGAAGGCGGACTACAAAAATGCCCAACCGTTCGCCATGAGACTCGCCCCAGCCAGATTTAGCGCATGCGGGGAGCGGCGTCTCGCCTTATTTCGTTTTTCTGAGATATTGAAGATTTTGTAATTATGCAAATGAGAGGATTTATGACGTCAAAAATTACTCTGACTTATAATTTATGCATTTTACAAAACTGATACAGTAGTTTTTTTTGGCATTCTTATTTATAGCAGAAATCGTGCTTGTCGTATGACTAGAGCTGACGTAACACAAAACCACGCAAGCTTTATTTTGTATCATAGACCACGCATCTTTTCCTGCTCATATCCGTAGAATGCAGTTCTGCACTGGGAATGCAGGACGGCTCCATCCCAGACTCCGCCTTAAATGCCTGTAATGCCTGGGATTGCGGTCCTGCAAACCAAGCCCGTCTAAACAGAAGTGAAGGCTGGTGGGCGGAGAAACCGAAGGGGTCGTGGTTACAAGTAGATCTAAGAAATCTGACAAACATAACAGCCATAGCAACCCAGGGACATTCAAGTTTTGACGCGTGGGTGAAGTCTTACACTGTGCAGCACAGCATTGATGGAAAAAATTTCCAGTCTGGCCAGGTAGGACTTTTCTTGCAGTCAATCATCCTCTAATTGCAGATATTAATCTTTTGTCTTTCGCGATCTTTAATTGTCCAAGTGTGGAATACTCGTATAACTACATCAGATACAAGGTTCTATGCTTAACTGTGTAAACTGTAAACTGTAACAGGTTTAATTCTTTTGACCATCAGATGTAGTGTATTGAACATACTTATGCGGTCCCACTTGATTATTTCATTTTATATACCAGTGTATACAGATGACACCGATTTCCGAATTGTAGTCAACAAAACTACACTGCCCCGCCTCGTCATTGTCGACTCCATGTTTGCGGCATTAACTTAAAAATAAGCATGAGCTCGACTCAACAACGTGTTTATTAGTGGTCACACGTTTTCATTTGATAGTTCAAAAGTTGGAAGTTTTCTTAGTTGAGTTAGATTCATCTTTGGCAGTGAAAGTGTTAAAAGGATCTTCCACTCAAAAATAATGTGTGCTCATATTGACTACTAAAGCCTGAAGTTTCTGTAAATTGTACACTGGTTTCCGTATATGGACCAATTCTAAAGCCATTTGAATGTTGTAGTGAAGAATATTCAGTTTGCCCCGGATGACAATGCCAAGTTGACCATTTCAGGTAACTCAAAAATGGAGGCTAATAACGACTAAGCGCGCAAGGGATCATGCTTCAGAAAGCTTCTGTGATAATAAAGTAGAGAGCAAGTACATTTTGGATCAAATTATAGCAGTTAACACGCCCGAGAAGAACTTTGGGCAAACCCCATCCACACTAACGATGGTTCAAATTCCATTTTTCTTTCTTCCAGAAATTGACGGGAAACAGAGACAAAAACACCATCGTAAAGAACACGCTTGATCAGCCAATCATCACGCGGTTTCTTAGGATCTATCCCAATGACTATCATAATGGAGCAGGGTTGAGGCTTGAGCTGTACGGTTGTCCTATTGGTGAGTAAACTGTTCGATATTTGATTCTATGGCCAAACAAAGGAGTTTTGCTGTTTCACCTCTTTGTTTTACGTTTTATTTTAATAAATAATATTGGGAGAATTTAGAAGGAAACACGCACCCATACACAATGTGAGGTGTCGTTATTACATCAAACGGAAATTAGAGCCGACGTTTTTATCATGTGACAGTCGTCTCTTTTCTACTTCTCTGTAGAATGCGCCTCTTCACTGGGATTACAGGACTATTACATCCTGGCAAACTCCGACTTCACTACCAGTAGCAGCAAGCCAGGCTACCAAGCAAAGCAAGCCCGTCTGAACAGCAGTAGAGGCTGGGTACCAGAGAAGAAAAGTGGCGCGTGGTTACAAGTAAAGTTCTCAAGGGTGACCAAAGTAAAAGCCATAGCAACTCGGGGATGTTCTAACTACTCCGTGTACCACAGCACTGATGGAATATATTTCCAGCCGTCCCGGGTAGGAGTGACTCTCGTTGTCCAGTTGGAGTTTGCTTTAAACTGTTTTACAGTTTCCCATTTTTTGTGTGACTTACAGACTACTTTCAAAATGTCGCTAAATTATTTCTTGATCGATAATTGTTTTATGATGTTTAAGGACACAGACAAACTGTGCAAATTAAGATAATATATATTTTAATGACTTTTAATGGAATTTAAAGTGTATAGGTAATAATCCTTCCCTGCACACGAACAACCCTGTATTTAGCACACACCACCTTCACAGTGGCAGCTGTTGTACGTTGAGTTTCTTTTCATCTTCAGGTATTTTGGGTTGAACGAGTCAACAGAACCATCTTGAAAATGGTGTATAAGCCAATCATGGGTAACTATCTGCGGATTTATCCGTTTGGAGACATTCAAAACGAGGGTCTGAGTATGGAGCTTTATGGATGCGCTGTTGGTGAGTGTCGTTTTTCTTCGGAGCAGTCTTGAAATGGGTGGAGATTGTTTGATTGTTTGTTTACTTTCGTGATACCAAATCCAATATTACCTTCTGCAGATTGCAGTGTAGTTTTCTTACATACTGAGCTAACACACTTTCAACTTCAAATTGTAGTCAAATGTTTGTTTCAGAAATAAACAAGAAACCTACAAATGCAACAGGTATGTGCAGAAAAGATGCGAACTTTCAAGCAGAGCTTTCAGCATGTCCAAGAATTAAATCACGCAAGTAGAAACTAGACAGAAACAAGAGTATTGCAACCTTTTCAAGTTTTGGTCCATGCGACTTTGCATATGTGTCTGAGCACTGTGTATGAGCGTCCGTGACTGTATATGCGAGATTGTATATGAGTGAGCTTAACGTCTGATCTTACCAGCTTATATGGCAATCAAATATCGTATATCAATTAAAGACCAAACAGTACTTTGTTCAAATTCTGGTAAAGTTTCTTGTTAACAAACTATTACACTATTGTAATTAATGTTCGTTAGAATGCGCCTCTCCACTTGGACTAGAGAACGGCTCCATCCCAGACTCCGCCTTGACTACCAGTAGTGCACTGTCGTGCTGTCCTGCAAACCAGTCTCGTCTGTATAAAGGTGTGGGCTGGAGCACGAATGACACGCAGGGTGCGTGGTTACAAGTAGAGCTCACAAATGTGACCAACATAACAGCCATAGCAACCCAGGGATCCCACGACGAGGACTTCTGGGTGGAGTCTTACTCTGTGTACCACAGCATTGACGGAGTAAACTTTCAGCCTTACCACATACAGGTAGGAGTGAGTCGCTTTTCTTGTGCAAAGTGTCATTAAATATTTATTAGTAGTTGGCCATGCTCTTTCTCTAAATCAAATCCCGTGTTAGCCACGTTACAGTACTGTGCCAACGAAAATGCTTAAAATACTGATAAATATAGTTGCAAAGAAGATACTTGTTGTTAAACGCGGACAGACAGTCAACATGTACTGTGGATGGGGTATGTCAAAACAAATATTATTAAAATTTAGATAACTTTTAATGTTATTTTTTTACACCAGCAGACACTTTATTGTACCAGTATACAGAATTTATACAACGATATCTGTTTTAGGAATTGACAGGTAACAGAGACAACAACACCATTGTGAAGAACACTTTTGATCGGCCAATCATCGCGCGGTTTTTGCGGATTTATCCCTTGAAATATTATGGGAAAGAACGGGTCGCCTTGAGGTTGGAACTCTACGGGTGTCCTGCCAGTAAGTATGCTGCTCTTTGCTTAAACTGTAAAGCGAAATGTTTCAAGAGGTAAACTATGTGCATATGTATGTATGAATGTTTGTTTGTATTTATACGCTCTTTGTGTTTTATTTAACAATCATGTGTAATTATATTCGCAAAAAACCATTCTTGCAGATTTTACAAAGAAGGACAGTAAATTAAAAGGTAAATGCATAATTAAGAGCGTGTAACATTCCCGGAACTTTTCTGATCTGTTGCCATCAGCTGTCGTGACCCGATCACATTTATTATTTGGAAACTATTTTTGTTTGCACTGATTCGCCGGTCCAACAAAAAGGTTATGTGGATTGACTAAAGATTGAAGATTGAAGATTTAACGGTACCCCGGCTGTCCGATAGTTCAGAGTGCGATTGAGCGAGTCGAATACCAACTTAAAACTTGCTTTACTCAAAACCTACCAAGGACGTTGTGTTCCGAGAGAAAACTTCTCATTTTCTAGCTTTAAAACGACATAAAGAAAATCCTTTACACCTAAACCAGGTTTAGCCTACTCGTGCTTTGTACTCCCATAGATTCTCACGTTTCGACCGTTAGTCCTCGCTAGAGTATATATTTATATATTTGAGACTTTATCGTTTTCCTGTCGTTAGCAAATTAGCTTCGTGTACACTAGAGTGTGCATTATTCAGGGATTAATTAATAAAATAAGAGGTTCACAATCCGTCTTTTACAAGTTGAACCAATTTCCCGGCGCATTAAAACTCACTTTAATGTTTTAGATGTTTTAAATGCGATATGACTGATTGTGTCATCATTTTCTTGCCCTAATCAGAGTGTGGCTGCTATCTTGGTTTAAAGAACAACATGATCTCCGCCATCGGTGCTTATCAAGATTGCAGAATAGCTGTCCGCCTTAATGGAATAACATGGAAGACAGCGTCAGGTCATCAGTGGCTACAGATTCACTTCTCGAAAGTTATGAACCTCACAGGGATAGCCACAAGAGGGGGTAAATACAACCACAATGGTCACTATGGTTGGATGCGACGCTACTCAGTATCGTACAAGCGTGATGGCCTGGAAACATTTGAGGAGTACGAACACAACAAGGTACTCAGATTTCTTTGCTCAAACAAATGAACGCCGAATGTTTGGTAAAACTAACAACTGGGAAAGAAATTGATTTCCCTTGCTAAACGAGCCTTTTTAACCACAATTAGCTGACTAAACTTGGAGAATGAGTGTAACACTATTATCAGATGGTCGATAAAAGCTATATAGTTCCACATGCATAAAAAATGTTTACCCTTCACTCACAAAACATATAACCTAATGTGACTATGAAATCTCTAACTTTTTCACACAGATCTTTATCGGTAACGCGGATTTCAATACTTCTGTGATAAACTATCTGAAGCCGCCCATGAGAGCAACTGCCGTGAAAATCCACATAGCTGACTCAATGATGACTTCTGGATACATGCCTGTTAGGATCGTTCTGTTCGGCTGTGAAACAGGTTGGTTTACAGATTGACTTTATTGTGTTATACAGAGCTCACCAGGGCCCAGTTGCATAAATCGCTAACGACCGGGAATTGGCGTGAATAGTAATAACCATAATAGGAATAATTATAGTGTGTGGTTCTATGCCGTAAACCTCTGGGACCAGAGTACCAATGTCCAGATGTAAAAACTGCGTTTACTGATTTGTGCTTTTCATTTCTTAATCTTAGACGCCGATTCTCCCTGCGTGGATAACCCAGGCATTCTTGCTTTAACGTCACGTTGCGGGAGCGTTTACTTGAGAGAACTCTTTAACGGGAGCGATGGCGAACATACAGTGGGCGGAGTACTGAGATGGAAGAGGAAGGCTGATAATGTCTCGCGGTGGCTAGAAATTGCTTTTAATAAAGCCATGACCATAACAGGGGTTACCACGAAATATAATGCAAGCAATTTGCCAAACGACCAGCTAGTATACTCACTTTCGTACAGACATGACGAGAAGGGTGGAATTCAGAATTACAGCAAAAAGGTACTCAGTTTATTTTCATACTAAATGTCAGATGTTAACCCAAAGCAGATGGGAAAGTTTTTTGGAGTGCGTTCGATTGACCGTATTCCGGAATAGTAATACTATTATCTAAAATGATTCAAAGTTTTGCTTGTTCTGGGGGAATTTTTTCCGGAATAGACCCAATTGAGCGCGCCCTTAGGTGACAAAGTTAGTTTGTTCTATGTTATCAGTGTTAAAATGGAAAACGATGAAATGTGTTCACAGTTTTTATACTGATAAAGTTGTCTCAAACCTTTTCTTTGTGGAAGTTTACTGGAAACAAGGTTCACAATCTGACAGAGCCATTTGAAGCAAAATACGTAAGAATCAACTTGGTGGATAAGAAGAAAAACATCAGCATGGAAGTTACGGTTTACGCACATGAAGCAGGTTAGTTTTATTTCAAATTTACTTAATTGTTTAATCTATTTCCATACATGAAAAATGTTTGTTAGCTAAGAGAACTGTCCTCTATATCCACAGTTTTAGACACCTATCCATAAAACATTGTTATGCCGTCTGTGATCTGAATGTAAAAAATGATTTGTTTGTTTAATAAGATTGCTTCCGGGAGTATGCATACATAGAAATAGCTTAAAGTAAGCAGTAACAGTGATTTGTGGGATGGGGAAAAGGGGTGGAAGGCTGCAGTATGTCATTTTTAATATCTATGTGATTAGATTTGACACACACCACAAGCCTCCGTATGCTATTCTACTCTCATTTTTGTTTTCTTTGTACACTTGTCACCAGCTCTCACCCCGAACACTGCTCAGAGTGGTCAACCCACTGCATCACCTGTATCCATCAAGTCTTCCAGCAATGTACCGCCTGAGATTTTGATCACTGCTTCATCTGCTATTGAAGAAACAAAGCCAGGCTCTAAGACTTTAGCTCAGCCATCTGCAAGCGGCCAATTTCTGCCGAATGCGATTTCGTCAACGGTCACCGTGCCTGGTGACGTCAAATCAGTGGCATCCATCAATAGCATCGTCATTTCTCCGCCTTCCGGTTTGGAAAAAACAAGCAATATGTCGTCAGGTTCTCGAAGTGTTTCGGAAGTGATCAAAACGTCATCTTCTAAAAGTGGGAATCTGCAACTGATGAACTCCACTTACAGTGTGATCCAACCATCAAGCAGCGGAGTAAACAGTCTGATGGGCTTCAGGAACACACACGCAGATATGGTAAGTCTACTCAAGTAAAACACTGTGCGTCGGTATGCGAGTTATTTCTACAACTGAACAGTGGAGTGCACCGAGTGAAATGTTGTATTAGGAGTTATACTGTGGCGGAGATGTAACTAGTATAATTATATCGTACTGTTTCGATTTTATAAATTTACAGTTTGCCGAGTTTATGAAGACTGCAAATCCAAGAAACAAGTATTCACTTCAGGTTAGTCACACAACTTTACGTTATTGTACTAAACACGGGTTGCAAAGATGCAGTCAAATACATTCTTAACCCTTCCCTCCCCTCCCCGACCTTCTTAACCCTATACGTCCCAGAAGTGATCAAGTTTCAGTCTCTCAACAGAGGATTGACAGCTTGATCAAATGAAAGCTGATTAAACTATCAATTCTCACTACATCACTAGTTATACAATTATTCTTAGATGGCTGGGAGTATCTGTGTATGAACTCGGAAATGGCGGCTAAAGTCTGGTTTACACGTACGACGCAAGCATAAGTACAGCACACAAGAGCGACAGTGGCGACATAAGCACAAAGATCAAAGTCGCCCGTTCTTTATGCTTCTGCTTATGTCGCCACTGTTGCTCTCTTGTGTTATGCTTATGCTTGCGGCGTACTTTTAAACCAGCCTTGGAGCTTCTTCTTTTTTTTTTTTGCGGTTTTTGCATCTCGATTTGCCTTGTACCTTTTGACATGATTTATTCTTGGTGTGCAGTTGGTGTTCAACCTTATCACTAAACTGCTGGAAGACGCCGGACTAGAACGAGGCTCATCCATTTTGACGGCCTCACGAGAGATTGAGAGGTTTGCTCTGAGATATGCAGAGGTTCACCTGAATAACGAAACAATGACGATGATTAAGAACACGTTGGGTAGGCTACCTTTCTCTTATTTCTGTATCGAACTGGACACTCGCCACTAACAAGGCGAGGCTCGGAAATTGCTGGGAACTCAATAATGAATATAACGTAACTGTGTTAACTCTGTTAGGATTAAAGGCATTTGACACATCTTGAATAACTTGTCAGTCACAATTGAAGGTCACTGATCTTCAGGGACTGCTTAGGTGCCCTGTCATTACTTCTCAATTATTCAGTTTTTCTCATTTATAATTAATGCATTTTGGATTTTTTTTTTTTTTTTTCAGTTCTGCAGATCCGCAAAGTGTTGCCTGATGAGAAAAATAACGTCACTTTCCCCGAGTTTAACGACTCCGACAGAAACGGAGCATTCGCAAAGCTGCCGCCTGGAATCTTTGGCAATGAAAGTTTGTATCTGATCCAACAACTAGCTTTATATAGTTAAGATAAGGAGAAATATATGCCACAATAGGAGCAAGTAATGACTCAGTCTAGTCAAATCCATTACAAACTCTGCTAGTTGTAGGTAAAAGTATAGGCGTGTAAAACAGTGCGTTGTCTACTTTTGCGCCTACGACTGCCTTACTTACAAGTACTATATATAAACGTCGACAGTTAATGATATATATACACTCAATAATAATGTTAATGGTATTAATGTTAATGATTTTTTAGGTGTTTTCTTGGTGGCCCTTGTTTACAAGAACATGGAGGCAAGCTTTAACAGTGATTCCATGCCTAAAAGGAGGTAATTTGAATGTGTTAAAGTACTTTCACTTGTCGTATTGGTACATTATATGTGTTTTCTGAAGGCGTATATACCTAACCTGAAATTATATTTTGTAGTTCGAATCACAGGATCAATTCCGATATCATCGCCATCAGCGCTAAATCAAAAAACAAAATGAAGAAGGATGTTACTGTGGTATTTAACAGTCTTAAGGTGCGTACACGCTTAAATATACTAATCGCTTTACCAACGGCAACATATATTACGTAATACAGCTGCCTTCAAGTAAGTCAGTCAAAACAGTTATCCTCCAGCTTAGTCTTCACACATCCACAGTTCGCGCAAGAACTTTCCCGCGCGTGTTGTGCTAACAAGATGTTGGCTTTTTTAGTTCGTAGAGGACAAGACCAACAGCAGTGATATCCATTGTGTACACTGGCGGTTTAACCAGGGGTAAGGAAACGTAGAAAAACGTAATGGACTTTGTTGTTACTCGGCTTTTGATGGGCGCATCCCAACTTTATTTTAATTTATTCATCTACGATATAATTATCTTGAGCACGTGACCGGCCGATTCCAGTCTTTTTCCGCCCCTCCGAATGAAGAAGAGGGAAAAGCCCTGGGAACGATGTTGGGCGCGTCCAAAGGTTTATGGAGAGCTGGGGCATATTATTTGGGACAAGATAGATAATTTAGTTTTTTTTCTTCTTCTTCTACTTCTAGTTATTTTTTCCTTTCTTCTCCTTCTCGTTTTATCTCTGTATTCTTCATGTTTTTACACTTTGTTTTCTTTACCTTATAGCGGTCAAACTGGAGGGAAGTGGTCGCGATCCGGGTGCGAGCTGTCCAGCCGGAGCGCAACTCACACAGAGTGTTCGTGTGATCACATGACCCACTTTGCAGTGCTCATGCCACGTGACGAAGAGGTGAGAGCTACGAACTTTTGAGTTCAATTAAACGAAACCTGTAGTTATTAGTAAATGGAAAGTCTAAACGTGAAATATTCAGTTCTGGTTCTGAATAGTGGAAAAGTTTTAATGGGGCAGAAAGGAGCTGAGAAGAATTCCTCTCTGGAGCTGAACAATGTTGAAAAATATACAATGAAAAGCTATCAGGAGAACAGATTCTGAAAGAAAGTGCTCAAAGTTCAAAGTGCAGACTCTCCCAATCTTTTAAGAAGAAAATGTATGTGCATGTGTGTATGTATGTATGTATGTAGTGAGAATTGATAGTTTAATCAGTTTGAATCATATCAAGGGATCAAAACCCAACCTCTCCCTACTGCATCATATGTTTCTGGTGAGAAACTGGAGGAGAAAATTCAAATTGATCACTTTGGGGAGTGAGCGAATTAAGAATCCACTGAAGCTTTACACAGTTCCAACACTGGCTCGTACTTTTCTATTCGCGTATAAACCCTGGCTGCTTTCCGCCATCGGAAAGGAATAAAATGCTCGGATTTTTTTTTTTTTTTTTTTTTTTTTTTTTTTTTTTTGTGGCGTCATTTTTATGACAGATTCCTGAGGTAGACAAAGTAGCCCTGACGATCATAACGCATGTTGGACTCTCCTTGTCAATCGTCGCAGAAATTCTCACGTTGCTCGCCTTATTTCTGTACACGTAAGTATAGCACAGCACTGCAGTCAAAGTTTCATTAAGAGCTTTTGCCGCACATCTTCTGAATTAGATTAACTTGAAATATCTCAATTTAACTGTTACTGTACAGTAGGTAGATGATTTTTAACGCTTTAAAAAACAAACTCTGGTTTGAAACCGAGTAGTGCACTAAAGAAATATTTTTCTGTTTTCTGTAAACTTGCGCCCTGTCCTTTACGGAACAAAGTTGTAGCACACTTTTCCAGTTCACGACATTTTCAGCTTTGTTTGTTTATTTTACTGTATAGTGACAAAAAAGGGCAAGTAAGTTACCTATGTTAAAACCAAATACCTAACATGTTTCACAGCTGGTTGTCAACTCAAAAAGCTATTAAGTGGGCTTATTTATCATCGATCATGGATAAATTTCAGGGATGTGTCAGATCCTCGCACCCAAGTCCGTGCTAACTTCACAAGTGCGATGCTGGCGGGACAAGTTGTTTTCTTGGCTGGGATTAGAGCAGTCTCAAATTATGTAAGAAATATGTTTTTTACAATATTGTAACTGGAATTCTCCGATTATCAGCCAAATTTGAAAATTAAATAGGTCCGTCCTGTATCTTATATCTAAGCACTTATTCACTGTGTTTTCTTCCAGGCCGCTTGTGTCACGGTGGCATTGATGCTGCAGTATTTCCTCTTGGCGCAGTTCTGCTGGTCATTCATCGAAGCAGTAGTTTTGTACCTTTACGTTATACGCGTTTTTGACATTGAGATCAGATTTCGTTGGCTCTATGGCTTTTCCTGGGGTAAGTGTTTGTCAAGGGCGAAAGGCATGTTGTTATACATAAGGCTATGAGCCTTATATATAACTATGGCTAAGTTGGTCTCTCTGTCTCTTTGGCCCTCATTTCACTTTTACTCCCTGCACTCTCAGTCACAAAGCCACGCCAAGACCTTTGTCTTTACATCTTTTTCTCTCTCTTTTCCTCCCTCTCACCCTACCTCTCTCACTCACTCATAGTTCCTCTCTTTCTCTCTCTCTCTCTCTCTCTCTCTCTCTCTCTCTCTCTCTATCGCTCAGTGGTCATGTTTGGGACAGCTGTAAAGAAAGCTGACCGGCATTAAAAAAAAAAAACAAAACAAAACAAACAAACAAACAAAACAAACAAAACAAACAAACAAACAAAAAGAAAATTAATTCTCACTACTGAACAGCGGCTTCTTTTCTCTTGTCAGGTTTCCCGGGATCAATGATGCTCATCTCCCTGGTCGCGGCTTTGACTCAAGACGCAGCAAGTCATCCGTTTATCCACGAACAATAGTAATTATTCAGTTTTCTTCTTATGCGTATCTGAGCCGACACTTTCTGCCAAACCAAAACTTCAATTAACGTGAACTCTGATTCAAAGAGAACTGGGTAGAAGCTACTCACAGTCAGATAACTGTCAGATTAGTAAAACTCCTAGCTTCCTGAGGGAAAATGAATATATCCAGATGAATTGCATAAGACTAGATTTCTCTTTACGTCTCGTAGCTGCTGGCTTCACTATCAGAATGGGCTGCAGTGGTCGTTTAACGCCATTATATTTGGACTGATCATGGTAAGTGTTTCGTGCAGCTTGCTTGCTAACGGTCTCCAACAAAGGATTCTTTTTTTCTTTATGAGTAATTTTATGTTCATCCATTATTAGATCAATCTTTTCGTCTTGGGTCTTGTGGTGAGGAAAGTTGCCTATCTGGAAGGAGCAGCCGATTCAAAGGCCTCCATGACCCGGTACGCCAGTTCTGCTGACTACTGTATAATTAGTTACTGTCTGTACCGAGAGCTCACAAGCTTGCACACATCTACACGTTCACGCACGCACACGCACGCACACGCACACAACGCTTTACGTTATTTTATTTATGTGTTCACTCACGTACTCACGCACAACCTCGCACACGAACGCGCACACGCGACACGCGACACGTGGCTCTTTTAAATCCATCCACCATTTTTCTGCGTTACGTTTGCAGGAAAGGCGCCAAAGTTGCAGCGCTTCTGTGCCCCTTGCTCGGTGTCACTTGGATGGTGGGCTTTCTGAACTTCTCTGGAACTCTGTTGATCACTGAATATCTGTTTGCCATCCTGAACTCCCTGCAGGTGCGTATTCGAAGCCAAACGCACGAAAAAGTTAATTAAATATTTGTTAACTTATACCACAAGAGATTTTTGTGCCTTTTTAAGTTTGTTTTACGTACGCCGCGAGGACTTCTGAATGTCAAAGTGGCGTACTAAAAGTGATAATGTGTTTTACAACAAATAAAAGAAACTGGGGAATTCTTAATGAGTTCATTTAGTTTGAAGTGTGATCAGAGGCAAAACTTCTCCTTTCAATACATTACGTAGTCAGCTGATTCGTGGTTCAGTATGGAGAAAATGGCAGGTTGACCTATTTGTGGCAAATCTTTGAATCTACGAATTGTGCAGCCACTTGGCCTATTTTGTTCAATCGTTTTAACTTTGCTCACTTTTATGTTCGACCAACAGGGTTTCCTGATCTTCTTCCTACACACAGTTCGCAGCACGGAGGTGAGTATTGTAGCAAAGGTATTTTGGACTGTTTTATTAGTTTACTGATCTGATCACCGAGATCCTAATGGATAATATCAGGGCTTGTTTCAAACGTCTAACTTCCATATGCGTCGAATTAAATACAAGTGAACAAAATCTTTTGTTTCAGCTAATTTACATTGTATTCGACGCATATGAAGTTAGACTTTTGGAACAGGCTTAAGAAACTTTGTTTGTTGTATCAGATCCGCGAAAAGGTCGGTAGGAAATTCCGAAACTGGCTCAAGCAGCAGTCGTGGTACAAGGAGACTAACAAAGCCAAGCGAGATAACAAGATCGGAGTGAGCGCAGAAAAAGACAAACGCGCGCCACCCGTTGCCAGCTTTCACGCATGGGGCGCCAACACCATAGCACGTCACAGGGTCAACAGCTCTGTACCGCCAGACAGCAACGCAGGCAAGATGGACTCTAACGAGAACAGCGCCTAAACGCCGGAAGCCAGACCTCGCTTCCAAACCGTCTCCTATACATGCACTTTATTCCCCCTTCCTCTCCTCCTTCACCTCACCAGTGCACACCAATGCTGAACCAAACGAAACATTATTTTTTTCCTCTCAACAGAAACAGGTTTGCTTGGCTTTTCTGACCACAGAAATGCTACATTTGTTGTGTTAAACGCTCGTAATTCTAGTTTCCTTCTAAGGTCCTTTCTTCAATAGCCGCTATATCAGCTTAGTTTTTACGAGTGACGCATGCAAGAACAAATGTAAGCACAGTGGAAAAACAAAAAGTTTTTGGTGCTTACGCTTGCGTCAAGTTTGTTTTCAACTGCACCCGCAATTAGGACTCTAAATGTACCGTGCCCTATTTGATTATACTAAAATCCCACCCCAGTTTTACGCCTCAAACACCCAAATCACTGCAGCTTGCAAGTCAGTTTTTGAAGCCGTGATTTTTTTGCTGATTGGCGCACATCCTTTTTCCATGTTCAAATTGCTAGTTCCATTGAACAGGAGACGGTCTGGAAGTGTCGAGGTCCATAACTTGAGTGCTTATAAGATCACTCAAAAGTTGTGATACTATCGCTTTTTCCAATTTGAAACTTATGCTGAGTAAAAATATTAAGTGCAGTACATCAAAGCATTAGGTCTACAGCTGCTTTGAGTTGAAGCTTTTTGTATATTGGACTGTTCAAGTGCAGTGAACAATTTTCAGTAGACAGGATCGAGGTTACAGACTACTTCACAAAAACAGGTTTCTGGTCGGAATGGAAATCGAAGGACGAATTGAAAAGAGGATGAGTTATCCCATCTCCTCTATTCTACATAGATCAGAAAAACCGCGTGCAATGTACTACATTGGCGGCAACCCAAAAATGGCAGGTTTTTCTATTTCAAACTGACCTGACAATTTAGAGCCTTTGGGCCTCCCTTGCAACAGCTCACACCCAAGACAAGCCACTTTGGATGCATTTACGTCCAGAGTGAATGTGTGACACTAAAGAGTGGTTGACACGAGTAAAGCAAGCGCAAGTGTAAGCGTAAAGGATTGGTTCACATGGTAAGATTCGTAAAGAAAGTGCAAACGACAAAATTGAGGACAATTTTCCATATTACTGCTCTTACTTTACCGTGTGAACAAGGCTTGAGTCCAGTTTTATCCGGATTAGAAAAACAGTTTTGTTTGTTTTTCGGCGTTCCACTCTCTAAGCCGTGACACTTTGTGTGAACTGGACAGTGTAACCTCGATACCTGTGAGAGCACGCCTGTTAGTATTTACTGTGTTTATTCTTGTTGTGTGCTGTTTTTGGAGAGCAAAACCCAGACAATTGCCGACGCTACAGCTGAGAACTTTGATTAGTAATAAAGTTCACAGAGTGACTCTACGAGAAACGGATTTTACGGGAACTTTCACGAAAGTCTTACAAGAAACTAAACTGATTAAGCTGAAGCCGAATGGACAGTAGCTACAACATCTTCTGGTGATTTTTCGCATTTAGATCGGTTTCGGTATGAAATATCATATTTACCAAAAAAGTAAAGACATGTAACACCTCAACTATACTATGAGTGTGGTCAAGTTTTAACCTGCAAACCTGCTTGCAGTGTTGCAGCCCGTAAAGTGACCCAGGGGATAATTTTTAGATCTTTCTCCTTTGAACAAAGGGTCCTTGATACAAAGATGGGTACGAAAGTTCTGGAAAGTGTCCGGTGGACATATTTTCGCCTTTAATTGATTCCAGCAGATGAGGCCGGGACGGATTGGTGGTTTAATCTTTGTTGAGTTACAGAGGCTAATTAAAACAAGTATTTATATTGGACAAGGGGTTTCCCGTGTGTAACCCTGCATTTATTGTAGATCATCATGGCGTGCGTAGTTTATTAATCACATATTCACTGATAGAAGTTTGTAGCCCGCTGAATAAATTTAAGAGCAAAAGAGCTAAGTGTTGTATCTTTTGTACAGCATGCTATTTCCCAAGATTTCCGTCTACTTTTCGTTTTTCTCCTTATCCCAGTCATTCAAAAACTGCCAACAATCAAACGAAAGAGCCAGGTAATCAGACACAGACATACAGAGAAAACCACACACAGAGAAACAATCAAAACAGTCAGCCAAGCCAGGGAGAGGGGCCAGAGAGAGTAAAGCGGAAAATAACTGAACAAGTAAAGTCCCAGTATCCCAATTCCGTGTGTTTTCATCCCGGATTGTTCCTCAAAAATAATAACGAATCTGATTCGTCAGACCCAGAACCACCTATACACCAATCGTGATCGCCCTTCTATTCAAGCAGCATGCATTACTACAACAACATGGCTGCTGTTGCTTGTCGATTTTCGAACTTCTATTTTCATGAATAGACTTGTTTACTTTATTTGCTACGGAATCACAGCATCACTTTAGGATGGCGGTAGGTATCTTGATACTGCTGAAAAAGACCATAATCTTTTCGAAACGCGATATCGAAAACGACTGCTATTAAATTCCCTTTGATTAAAATAATGGGAAATTGAAATATATAGCCGCAATGTTGCAAGATTTAAATATCTCAATCCCCTGTTTATTTTAACAATATGAGTGTTAGCAGTTTCATGTAGGAGGCGATTTTAACAGTCATACAAACATACTTTTGTGTGTTGTTTACGCAGAACACGCAGTTGTTAATTTCATTGCAAGCATGTACTGAAGCAATTTGATTGTACAGTAAGCTGCAATCCGAATCAAAGCTACTTTCGGCCGTAGGAAATCCTTATCTTTTTATAAATTCCCTTGCCTGCCAGCTCTCACACTCCCACCCTGCCACTTTTGTCCACTCTCAGTGAATGGACAAAAGTCCACATTTGGGTACAGTTTTATTTTATAGTTTTGCCTAGCAAACTTCTTTTGTTAGCGGCCTGGCTGGTTGTTCATATATAGTCAGAATCCCATCTTGGAGAATTTGCATTTGAGTGTAGGAGTGTGAAAGGAGTAAAAAAAAAAAGAATGACTGAAGCCCCAAGTTTATATTTCTTGCTCACTGCTGATCTTTAGAGGACCCCTCTGTAAATTACTTTGTCGGTGAAGTTGCTTCCTCCTTAAAACTATTATTATTATTTTGTGCGTAGATTGAAGAAAGACTCCAGGAGGAGCTAGCTTCATTCAGGCAGGAGTGGCATGAGGAGATCCAACATCAGGTTGCAGAGAGTACCAGTAGTAGTCACAGCTCACGGCAAGCATCCCCATCCATTGAAACATCAGTCTATTTTGGTCTTGCTTGGAATTTGTTACCTGATTCACACACCGTTTGAGAGAGAAAATAAAAACGACGTTCTTGATAGCTGTTGTGTACAGGCGTTCCTTTTTTGGGCTTTCATTGATGGGAAAGGAACCCTGTGTTTCTCGCTCAGTTTACACGCACGAGGTATAAATATAGTCGTGGGAGACTGGGTACCTTCTAAAAATAACTTTGGGAGTGATTTTTTCCTTGGAATGAGACAAAACGGAGGATTATCTCTCTTACCTTTATACTCTCTTGATTGGGGTTGATTTACTGGAAGGTGAAAAGGCATTGAGATAGAAAGCAATACAAATTTATTATGATATTTTGGAAACATGCATGATGAGCTATTCCCGGGGGGGGGGGGGGGGAGTGTATTCCCTATAGTGGACTATAGGGAGAGGCTCTGCTCGAAATGGGTACCTTTTTCAGGCTGAAGGTATATGAAAGGTGTGCCTTTTTCAGCCCTACTTGGTATATATAAAAGGGGTGCCATTTTTAATAGGCTGGAGGTATATGAAAAGGGTGCCTTTTTCAGGCCCTACTTGGTATATATGAAAAGGGTGCCATTTTTAATAGGCTGGAGGTATATGAAAGGGGTACCCCCTTTTATATACCTCCAGATGTGATTTTACACCAGATTGCCATAACATACCCATATGGCTTACCCCCACAGAACTATGCATGCTGACAACAGTAATTGTCAGGTCAAACTGATGAATAGTTGCAAAGAAATGGAGGTGGTAGAATGGAGTTTTTGTTCATTGTTGTTGCCTGGCACTCTGTAAGCTCTTCATCAGTCTTCTGAAAATTGCTCTGCAGAGTCCACATGCACAGTGTAGTTCTGTGCAATAAATTATGGATTTATTTACTTATTGTAAAGCAGTTCTGTTGCCATGGGAACATGAATATGAGACCCTGCATTGATCAAATGTTTGATATGCTATTATGTTCTCATCGGCTCGTTGCTTTAGCTTGTTTAATTCTTGGTTGGGTTTAAAGGTTGGAGTGACAAATTAACTAGAGCCTTGATATTCTATTGGCTGTCTTCAATAGCAACACCTAAACATAGTTTAATATTTTTCTGGTGACTGATGCACGCAACACAAATTTATATTCATTAATCGGTTTTATCCACCTGTGCAGGTTGGTCAATACAAAAACAGTCATAATGCATTTAAGTGACTTTAATATTGACATTGAAATCAAACCCCACCTCCTGTACCACCTGAAGTTGACACGGTGCACACGTACAGTGCACGAACTGGGCATCCGTGAATTATCTACAAAATCATAAGTTCAAACTTCATTGAAGATGATATATTATACCATCGGATAAAAAAGGGACGATTTTGAAGTGAAGTAATTTTATCCTGGAAGAAATTCTCAGTGTGTCGTGTGAGAAATTGTCTCCTCTAAATAAAGAGGAACATGAGAAAGACAACAGCTGCCTTCCTTCTTGCATTCTGTAAGTCTTTATTTTTTTATTTTTTTATTTGTAGTTTAAGAACTTGAACGTTCTTCTGTGTAGCGGTAAATGCATGACAGGTCCTTTATCCGTTTCGTCACTGTTCCGTTATTTCGTGTGGTGTTATTTCTCATGTTTGTTGTACCGCGGATGCTGTCAATGTTTTCATTCTGTTCTTGGTTGTGCTCTCTTCGCATATCGCAGTGTTGTATGCCGTTTGAGGCCAGGGATGTCTTGTTTCTAATCCGTACAGATATCTGTGCCCCTCCTTTGTGTAGTATCATGCATGTATTTTTATCGCCGCAAAGTCTAATCTTACGCCGCAAAGCCTGAACCTGTCTTCGCCGGCGAGAACTGTCTTGTAATAACAAGAGTTAAACACGAGATATGCACCGGTTTGCTTAAAACGTTGATATATATTTTTACAGCGGTGATTTTACAGTCAGTTGCCGATTAGCTTGAGACATCTTGGCTACTTATTTCATACACATGAGGGAGACTAAAAAAATCACTAATGTATATTTCTAACCATGCAAATAATTAGCTTATTTATCACCGGATAAACTGACCCTGAAACAACACGTATTGGAAAATAATGTACCAACGATGATTGGAGTATGAATTTACCTATGCAAAATTCGCGTTACGCTCGTTTTAGTTGCGTGATACATACTTGGATTCGCCTAAAGAAGGGACTCTGAATGCGCGTCAGTTCAAAATATTCTTCTCTTATCGGTGTGTTTCGAAGTTTTCTTTTTTTGTGTTTGAGACTGTGTGAGTCTGTTTTTTAGCGTTTGCTGGAAGCTGCTTTTTCAAATAACTGAGGAAATGTTAAAAGAAAAACTCGACTCTATTAGTGCCTCTATAGTATATGGTTTATAATTTGAAACTTCGTTTAGTCCACCAGCAAGATTATCTCAGTTGCATTTATGCTGTTGAAATTGTGTACCAGATCGGCCTTAATTTTTACGTATGATACTGGTACCTCATACTCTCTTGATTGTAAACTGTTCTGTGGACCACTGTTTGTGATTCAGTGAGTGCTCAGAAGGGAGATGATTTTGTTAATTTACCACTTTTAACTATTTTATCATGACTGAAAACAGTGTTCAAGTGAGCTCTAATTTTACTTCTATGACCCACTTTATGGCAAAAAAGGGTATATTTCGACCTATGCGGGACTGACACAAGCAAAGAGAAATGCCGTTGTGCGTCAAATATTTTAAAATAATTCACGTTCGACATATTTTTGTTTCAGACATTCTCGAGATCTCGGCGAATGCAAAAGGTGTGTACTTTCCCATATGTTGTCACAATATTTCTTACGGCTAAAACGCGCGATTGTAAAACAACAAAACGTACAAATTAAAAGTAGATACTGAAAACGCCACCCAAGGTGTTTTGACTTCCTTTTACTGCAGTTTAATGTCACTCGCGGCTTCCTCCCATCAAAATGATTGCTTTGAGTTTTTTTCAATCACAAAACAAAAAGTGCTTGCGTACATGCAAACTGATTGACGCGGTTCATACAGTAAATTTTAAGAAACGAATCAATCAGAGATTACATCCCAGGTCAGCCGTTTTATTATAATGTGGTGTACACAATGCGGAAGACGATCATGTGCTGCTTAGAACATACACAACGTGGGGATCGTTCAGCCGCGAGCATGCGGATAAAACATAAAACCGGCGGGAAACCTGTTTATGGAGCACGTGTCTTTCTTGCTTCTCTGTAGAATGCACCTCTCCACTTGGCGGCTCCATCCCAGACTCCGACTTCACTGCCAGTAGCAGCGAGCCAGGCCATTCAGCAAAGCAAGCCCGTCTAAACGGTAGTGGTTGGAAACCAGAAAAAGGCGTTGCTTATTGTGGCGCGTGGTTACAAGTTAAGTTCCCAAATATGACCAACGTAACAGCCACAGAAATTCAAGGCTTTGGTGGAATGCACGAAGTCTACTACTCTATGTACTACAGCACTGACGGAACATTTTTCCAGCCGTCCGTTGAGGTTGTAGCGCCCATCGTTTCGGTGAGTGTGAATTCATATTTAAAGTTGTTTCAATTTCAGTTAATGATCATTTTGTTACATCAATTGCCATCAGTCTCCTTAACCACATACATGAGACATATTTGACTTTGAAAGTAGTTTTGGTTCTGGTCTGAGGCCTGTTTTAAACGTCGCTCTCTCTATATATATTTATTTTACAATTCGTGGCCAGGTGGTCTTATAGTTTTTGTAATGCTCAACAATTGCCCATAAACAACAATATAACAACATTGCCGTTAATTCGTATAGTTCTAATATAGCGACACACTCTTTGACTCACGGATATGCGTAGCATATCTGGGAGTCATTGGTGTCTACAATCTGTCGCTCACTCACTCACTCGGTCTGTTAGCTTTTTGGCGCGGTTGCTAAGTCAGTACGTGTCTCACCATGGCGGTGGACGGCTGAATGTTTGTCAAGTTAGATCAGTTCTATTCTGCTTTGAGCTGCCGCCAAGTTTAACAGAGCCTCAACCGCAAAACCTGTGATTAACACTGCCACAGCTGTAACTGCACTCATCCGGAGCTCTAATCACAGTAAAAGCAGGCAGATTCTAGCAACTGTAAACGATATCATCTTCCGGCGTAACCTTTACCCTGATCAATGAGATGAATAGCAGTGCTATGGTGTAAACTGTAATCTAAACAGCGTCGCCGCAAAGCTCGCCTCGTTGCCTATAGTCTTTCGAAAGTTCTGATTCGGGTTCCCTTAAGTTCAATTATATGATTGGCGGCCATATTTGTCGCACTTGTGCCAGTCTGGTCAAGTTCATCGCGCAAGTCGATCCCAAGTCACCCAAGTATACCTCCATATACAGATTTCAATGCAAAAATTTATGAAAGTCAACCTTTGTCCGAATAGATATGTTGTACGTCGCCTGGCCATGAAATACGCACTGTGATCCACCCGGCTGCTTCTTTTCTACGGCTTCCGAGTGCCACAAATCATAAAACTAAAACTAAATAATGACATGAAATCCGATTCATTCGTTTACCGCCTTTGCGGTCAAGGTATTCGTTGCACATACACAGTATTTCACTTTGAAGGACATGGAACTTTGACATCAAAAGTTTGAAGAAAAGTTTTGTGTCCCCAAATACAAAGCATTGTTGAAACGACTGGCATGGTTTTGTTTTGCTACGGCCTCAATTTTCGAGGGAAATTTACTGTCGCTGAAATTGAAGTAATGAATCAGGAATATTTGCGGCCAATCCGTTTCCCGAATTTCAGGAATCAGAAAACTAAAAATTTGTAGCAATTCATAATCAGAAAACACAGTTGTCTGACCTGTGGTCTCTGCGATTTCCGAAATCAGACATTTCCTGTCAGGGGGGTGGGTGGAACGTTTTGATACTTCCGGCTCCTCTTGCCTTAGCGGGCGAGGGGGGACGGGCGTCTTTTTTACTTCCGGTACACATGACCTAAGCCAGAGAGAGAGGGCAACACCTTTTTTTGATTCGGGAAGAATTTAACGGCAGATATCGACTGATAATTCATGCTCACACTAGAAATACACTGCCGTAAACATCTGCTTCGTGTTACGCATCGCGTTGATCGTGCACTAATTTGAAGAGAAGTTTCTTATTTGGAAGTCCATTGTTGACATAGAAGGAGAGGGAAAACCTGACCGTAGGACGGCTCGCTAAAATTACATGTCCATCTCAATATCCGTGAGTCTGCCGGGGCGTTTATTCGAGGGGCGGCGCTTATTTCAAATTTTGGTTGGGAAAAGGGGCGCTTAAGGTGGCTCCATAGGGTATTTCCCTGCACTTGCTCGTATTTAGTTTATGACACCAAAACCGTCATATTTTCATTTCATTATATTCTTTCTTGATCAAATTTGCAGGGTAGATGTTTCGAAAGGTCTGTTGCGTATACGTCTTACTTTTGTCACTCTAGTGTGGTTTCTATGGAAACAATACGTCCTTGAAATAAAGGTCTTCTACCCCGTTTTCAAACTTTCTGCTCTATTTTCTCGAGTTTTCTTCGGTGAATTTTTCTGAAACTTTCAGTATGTTTAGAAATATGTATAAGGTAAACATAACTGTGAAAAAAAGTTGGGGTTAGAGGAGCGGATTCCGAGCTAATTGGCAATTTATGTTTTTTGCAAATAAAAAAAATTCTGCTCCATAAATTTCCATTAAAATCAAATATTACAAAACCGGATATAATCTTCGTTTGCCTGCAAAATTTAAGACAGATTCACCGAAGGAAACTCGAGAAAAATGCAAAGAAAAACTTTATATTTTACGTGCGTATTGCGCCATCAAATGCAAAATAATGACTCGACAAGATCGACAAGTGCGCATGCGTTAGCCGTAATGTGTGCATGTAAACACGAGGAGAAAGCGGCGATCGCACGCCTGCAAGTACAGCAAGTTTTCTTGGTGCGAAGCTAAAAGGAAACACCATGCAATTCCTGAATTTCTGTCTTGAGAAGCTCGTACTGGATATGTCAGCCACGAATTATGCTGTGCGAACTACTGTTAGCGAAGTCTCGAACAATTTGAGGGTGATAGCTGTTCAACAACTCAATCGATCCTTTTCAATACAAAGCCGTGAAGACAGTTCGAAAGTCGTCAGTTCAAGCCGTCGAATGCTAGTCCACTAGCTCCCAATAAGTTTGTTGGCAGTTGTGTCCCATCAAGTTCATACTTATTCAGTACAGTTCGTGAATGTTTAGTTTTGCGACTGCTCACCTGAGATAATATGCCACAGACTGACACACGGGATCAAACTCTGCAGGTTAGTAGGATTTGCAAAGCTTCATAACAACGCCAATAATTTCTGTCTAAGTTTGCTTACTTCCAAGAATTGCTGTCAGTGTTGTGACTAGGCCGAATGTACTGGTTTGTCCATTGCAACTGATGATTGCCGAAATGACCGTTAGAGTCGCGTTTGTGACGGCTGTTCATTTCAAAGTCAAACAGAATAAAATCTGAATTGTAGAACTTCTTCATCGTTGTGTTGCTTGTTTAGTTATTGGCCTGACAGGATGTGCAGAAACAATACTTTCAAACTAATTCAGTAGAGTTATATACATTCGAAGGTAAAGTGATAAAGATCGGCGATCAAGTAAAGCCGGCGTGTACTTAGTTTGATTGAAAGGCTTTCAAGTTTGCTTTCTTCGTGACTCGAAGAACCGTGCACGCATCGTAAACTGTTTTTACTCCGAGATTTTAGGATTTCCTGTTAAATTCAGATTTCCTCCAGAGAATTACGAAAGTCGGGTTTTTATTTCATTGTGATTTTGGTGCCCACGCGAAATTGCGTCTGAAAACCCTATGGAGCCACCATCGAGAATTTACATTATTTGAAAAGGGAATCTCTTGATTGAGTTATAAACTGAAAATATAGTTACAAAGAGAAATATATTCTCCCACAATCAAAAGCCAAAAGATCCTTCTGAGGGTGAACAAGAAGCAGTTTCCATGTGAATCTATAAAAAATTAAGTATTTAAAAAGAGGGCGATAAAATGATTATACCTCGATCTTGTAGATAAAGCCGTGGCTGAGCCCTTTTTTTAACTTCGGATAAAGTTACCAAGATTTTATTGTGTGGAATGTGTCTTTTTATACAATGACGTAACTACAGTACGAAAAGACCAGGACGTCTCCTACAACTTTTTTGTCTCTTACTTACAGGGATCTCCATGGTCTGAGAAGGAGAAGAAAATATTTACTGAGCCAGTCATTGCGCGATATCTGCGATTTTATCCCACGTGGAAATATGGTAATACCGCGTGGAAGATGGAGCTGTACGGGTGTGCTGCAGGTGAGTAGACTGTTCAACTGACAACATTACTATTTTATATTAATGGTGGTGTCTGTTGAAGCAACTAGATCAGCTTCTTAACCGTCAGTTCAGTAACTCTCAGTTGCTCGCAGAAAAAAAAAGGTTTCTTTCTCGTTGGAATTTGCACACACAAGCAGCTAATCGAAGATGTTTGAACAGCTACTGCGGGTCTGAAAGAAGATTAATCATGAGTGAGAACCTCGGGCACTGGAAAGGTGGGGGTACTCGACTGAGTTTAGACGATGCCCTCAAACCCTGACCCTATTCAAGACACAAATTTGTGAATTTCATACTACACTGTCTTAGACAAAATGCCCGGAAAACCCTGCAGAGCTGTACAACCCACCCCCCTGCGAGAGTCGACTGATTTATCGCCGCAAGGAAAAGTTGCATATTTCTCGATTTAAATTCCTTGTACGTTAGTTACAGCATAGAAATGGATTCTTTAAGGACTCAAAGGCAATGTATAAACAACGAGAAACGTAATATTTTTGTGCACCAGAATAATTCCCGTTTAACTTGTTTTATCTTTTTTTTTTATTCCAGAAAGTACCGAAGCGCAGGAAAGAAGTACGTACCTTGAATGTTTGTCGCTGATATCTTCTGAGGCCCGGTTTAGACGCCGCTCCTCACATACGCCGAACATAATGCTTATGGCCAAAAAACATTGTTTAAGCTGATTGGATTTGGCGCATATGAGAAGCGACGTCTTGCCTTATCTTGTTTTTCAGAGATATTGAAGAGGATTTATGACGTCGAACATTTCTCTTATAATTTATGCGTTTTACAAAACTGATACGGTAATTTTTTGACATTGTTGTTTTTAGCAGAATTCTCCTTCTCGTGTGACTGGAACTGACGTAACACAAAACCACACAAGCTTTATTTTGTATCATAGACCACACCTCTTTGCCTGCTTATATCCGTAGAATGCAGCTCTCCACTGGGAATGCAAGACGGCTCCATCCCAGACTCTGCCTTATCTGTCAGGGATCCCGACATCAGGCAGAACCTTACATCCCGTCTAAACAGAAGTGAAGGCTGTTGGGTTTGGAAACAGAAGCAGTGGTTACAAGTAGATCTGACAAATCTGACAAACATAACAGCCATAGCAACCCAGGGACATTCAGCTTCTTGTTTTTGGGTGAAGTTTTACTCTGTGCGGCACAGCATTGATGGAACAAATTTCCAGTCTGGCCAGGTAGGACTTTTCTTGCAGTCAATCATCCTCTAATTACAGATATTAATCTTCTGTCTTTCTCGATCTTTAATTGTCCAAGTGTGGAATACTCGTATAACAACATCAGATACAAGATTGTATACTTTAACTGTGTAAACTGTAACAGGTTTAATTCCTTTGACCGTCAAATGTGGTGTATTGGACATACTTATGCGGTCCCACTTGATTATTTCATTTTATATGTCAGTATATACACAGTTGACACCGATTTCCGAATTGCAGTCAACAAAACTACACTGCCCCGCCTCGTCATTGTCGACTCCATGTTTGCAGCATTAACATAAAAAAAAAACTTGAGCTCGACTCAGCAACGTGTTTATTAGTGGTCACACGTTTTAATTTGACAGTTCAAAAGTTGGAAGTTTTCTTAGTTGAGTTAGATTCACCTGTGTGCTCATATTGATGACTAAAGCTCGAAGTTCTGTTAATTGTGCGCTGGTTGCCGTTTATGGACCGATTTAAAAGAACGTCGTAGTGAAAAATATTGCTTGCCCCGAATGGCGATGCCAAGTTGACTATTTCAGATAACTTAAAAATGGAGGATAATGACTAAGTGCGCGAGGGATCATGCTTCAGAGAGTTTCTGTGATAATAATGTATAGAGAGCAAGTACAATTTGGATCAAATTAAAGCAGTTAACACGCCTTAGAAGAACGTTTGGGCAAACCTCATCCACACTAACAATGGTTCAAATTCCATTTCTCTTTCTTCTAGAAATTGACGGGAAACAGAGACAAAAACACCATCGTGAAGAACACGCTTGATCAGCCAATAATCACGCGGTTTCTTAGGATTTATCCCGATGATGATAATGGAGCCTTGAGGCTCGAGCTGTACGGTTGTCTTATTGGTGAGTAAACTGTTCGTTATTTGATTCTATGGGCAAACAAACGAATTTTGTTGTTTTACCTCTTTGTTTTACGCTTTACTTAATCAAATAATATCGAGAATTTAGAAGGAAACACGCACCCATACACAATGTGAGGTGTCGCTGTTACATCAAACGGAACTGACATACTAGAAGAAATTAGAGCCGACGTTTTTATCATGTGACAGTCGTCTCTTTTCTGCTTCTCCGTAGAATGCGCCTCCTCACTGGGACTACAGGAACAATCCACTATCCAAGACTTCGCCTTCACTGCAAGTAGCAGAAGGCCAGACCATCCAGCACACCAAGCCCGTCTGAACAGCGGTAGAGGCTGGGTACCAGAGAAGAAAAGTGGCGCGTGGTTACAAGTAAAGTTCGCAAGGGTGACCAAAATAAAAGCCATAGCAACTCGGGGATGTTCTAACTACTCCGTGTACCACAGCACTGATAGAATATGTTTCCAGCCGTCCCGGGTAGGAGTGACTCTCGTTGTCCAGTTGGAGTTTGCTTACTGAACTGTTTTTCAGTTTCCCATTCAATTTTGTGTGACTTGCAGACTACTTTCAAAAACTAGCGAAATTATTTCTTGATCGATAATTGTTTTATGATGTTTTAGGACACAGACAAACTATGCAAATTAAGATACATATATATACACACAGCCCTTTGCAAAAATTTTGAGCCCTCAATATAGATCACTATATACAAATATCAAGTGCATTGTTGGAAGGTAATGGTTCTAAAATTGCATACAAACCACACAAATCAGAACAATATATTACCAGAAAGATATTTAAGTTCAAAATACAATGATTACTGCGTGTTCCTCCTCGTTATTTGGCTGGGGAAGAAAATTTTCCAGTTGAACTCTTCCCACAATGCACTCGATATTTGTATATAGTGATATATATTGAGGGCTCAAAATTTTTGCAAAGGGCTATATATATATATATATATATATATATTATCTTAATTTGCATAGTTTGTCTGTGTAGATATATATATATATATTAATGACTTTTAATGGAGTTTAAAGTGTATAGGTAATAATCCTTCCATGCACACGAACAACCCTGTTTTTAGCGCACACCACCTTCACAGTGGCACCTGTTGTACGTTGAGTTATTTTTTACCTTCAGGTATTTTGGGTTGAACGAAGCGGCAGAATCATCTTGAAAATGCTGTATAAGCCAATCATGGGTAAATATCTTCGGATTTATCCATTAGGAGACATTCAAAACACGAGTTTGAGTATGGAGCTTTATGGATGCGCTGTTGGTGAGTACCGGTTTTCTTGGGAGCAGTCTTGAAATGGGTGGAGATTGTTTGATTATTTGTTTACTTTTGTGATACCAAACCCAATATTGCCTTTTGCAGATTGCACAGTGTGGTTTTCTTACATATTGAGCTAACACACATTCAATTTTAAATTGTAGTCAAATGTTTGTTTCAGAAATACACAAGAACCCTACGAATGCAACAGGTATGTGCAGAAAAGATGCGAACTTTCAAGCAAAGCTTTCAGCATGTCCAAGAATTAAATCACGCAAGTAGAAACTAGACAGAAACAAGAGTATTGTAACTTTTTCAAGGTTTGGTCCATGTGACTTTGCATATGTGTCTGACCACTGTGTATGAGCGTCCGTGACTGTATATGCGAGAGTGTATATGAGTCTGATCTTACCAGCTTATATGGCAATCAAACATCGTATCAATTAAAGACCAAACAGTACTTTGTTCAAATTCCGGTAAAGTTTCTTGTTAACAAACTATTACACTATTGTAATTAATGTTCTTTAGAATGCGCCTCTCCACTTGGACTAGAGAACGGCTCCATCCCAGACTCCGCCTTGACTACCAGTAGTGCACTGTCGTGCTGTCCTGCAAACCAGTCTCGTCTGAATAAAGGTGTGGGCTGGAGCACAAATGACACGCAGGGTGCGTGGTTACAAGTAGAGCTCACAAATGTGACCAACATAACAGCCATAGCAACCCAGGGATCCCACGACGGGGACTTCTGGGTGGAGTCTTACTCTGTGTACCACAGCATTGACGGCGTAAACTTTCAGCCTTACCACATACAGGTAGGAGTGAGTCGCTTTTCTTGTGCAAAGTGTCATTAAATATTTATTAGTAGTTGGCCATGCTCTTTCTCTAAATCAAATCCCGTGTTAGCCACGTTACAGTACTCTGCCAACGAAAATGCTTAAAATACTGATAAATATAGTTGCGAAGAACATACTTGTTGGTAAACGCGGACAGACAGTCAACATGTACTGTGGATGGGGTATGTCAAAACAAATATTATTAAAATTTAGATAACTTTTAGTGTTATTTTTTTACACCAGCAAACACTTTATTGTACCAGTATACAGAATTTATGCAACGATATCTGTTTTAGGAATTGACAGGTAACAGAGACAACAACACCATTGTGAAGAACACTTTTGATCGGCCAATCATCGCGAGGTTTGTGCGGATTTATCCCTTGAAATATTATGGGACCGAACGGGTCGCCTTGAGGTTGGAACTCTACGGGTGTCCTGCCAGTAAGTATGCTGCTCTTTATTTAAACTGTAAAGCGAAATGTTTCAAGAGGTAAACTATGTGCATATGTAGGTAGGTAGGTTTGATTGTTTGTTTGTTTGTTTGTATTTATACCCCCTTTGTGTTTTATTTAACAATCATGTGTAAATATATCCACATAATACCATTCTTGCAGATTTTACAAAGAAGGACAGTGAATTAAAAGGTAAATGCAAAACCAGGTGTATTATTCAGGGATCAATTAAATGAAGTAAGAGGTTCACAAGCCGTCTTTTACAAGTTAAACCAATTTCCCGGCGCATTAAAACTCACATTAATCTGAGATGTTTTAAATACGATATGACTGATTGTATCATCATTTTCTTGCCCTACCAGAGTGTGGCTGCATTCTTGGTTTGAAGAACAACATGATCTCGGCCATCGGTGCTTATCAAGGCTGCAAAATATCTGTCCGCCTTAATTTAATAATATGGAAGACAGCGTCAGGTCATCAGTGGCTACAGATTCACTTCTCGAAAGTTATGAACCTCACAGGGATAGCCACAAAAGGGGTTAAATACATTCACGATGGTCACATGACCTATAGTTGGATGCGACGCTACTCACTATCGTACAAGCGTGATGGCCTGGAAACATTTCAGGAGTACGAACACAACAAGGTACTCAGATTTCTTTGCCCAAACAAATGAACGCCGAATGTTTGGTAAAACTAACAACTGGGAAAGAAATTGATTTCCCTTGCTGAACGAGCCTTTTTAACCACAATTAGCTGACTAAACTTGGAGAATGAGTGTAACACTATTATCAGATGGTCGATAAAAGCTATATAGTTCCACATATTGCTTAATTAATTTTCTTAAATGTTTACCCTTCACTCATCTAAACATATAACCTAATGTGACTGTGAAAACTCTAACTTTTTCACACAGGTCTTTATCGGTAACGCGGATTTCAGTACCTCTGTGATAAACTATCTGAAGCCGCCCATGAGAGCAAATGCCGTGAAAATCCACATAGCTGACTCAATGATGACTTCTGGATACATGACTGTTAGGGTCGTTCTGTTCGGCTGTGAAGCAGGTTGGTTTACAGATTGACTTTATTGTTTTATACAGAGCTCACCAGGGCCCAGTTGCATAATTCGCTAACGACCGGGAATTGGCGTGAATAGTAATAATCATAATAAGAATAAATATAGTGTGTGGTTCTATGCCGTAAACCTCTGGGACCAGATGTAAAAACTGCGTTTACTGATTTGTACTTTTCATTTCTTAATCTTAGATGCCGATTCTCCCTGCGTGGATAACCCAGGCATTCATGCTCTAACGTCACGTTGCGGGAACGTTTACTTGAGGGAACTCTTTAACGGGAGCGATGGCGAGTATACAGTGGGCGGAGTACTGAAATGGAAGAGGAACAAGGCTGATGATGTCGCGCGGCCAGGGTGGCTAGAATTTGCTTTTAGGAAAGTCATGACCATCACAGGGATTACCACAAAATATAATGCAAGCAATTTGCCAAACGACCACCTGGCATACTCACTTTCGTACAAACATGACGAGGAGGGTGGATTTCAGAATTATGACGAGGTACTCAGTTTATTTTCATACTAAATGTCAAATGTTAACCCAAAACAGATGGGAAAGTGTGTTGTGCGCGCTTATTATGTCATACGGTGTGCTTCTCATATATTTTTAACAAACGACCAATTACGTTTTATCCTCACTTCCTTGGCAAAGTCTAGTTTAACAACTACAGGGTGCGTTCGATTGACCATATTCCGGAATAGTAATAGCTAAAATGATCCAAAGTTTTGCTTGTTTTAGGGGAATTTTTTTTTTCCGGAATAAACCCAATGGAGCGCGCCCTTCTATGTTATCAGTTAGAAAATATCACAACAATCATGATAATAAGAGGTTTGCAGTGTTCAACGTTACACCAGTAAAATGTTAAATTGGAAAATGGGGAAAACTGTTCACAGTTTTTATACTGATAAAGTTTTCCCAAACCTTTCTTTGTAGAAGTTTACTGGAAACAAGGTTCACAATCTGACAGAGCCTTTTGAAGCAAAATACGTAAGAATCAACTTGGTGGATAAGAAGAAAAACATCAGCATGAAAGTTACGGTTTACGCACATGAAGCAGGTTAGTTTTATTACAAATTTACTTAATTGTTTAACCTATTTCCATACATGAAAAAATGTTTGTTAGTTAGGAGAACATTCCTCTATATCCACAGTTTTAGACACCTATCCATAAAACATTGTTATGCCGTCTGTGATCTGAATGTATAACTTGATTTGTTTGTTCAATAAGATTTCTTCCGGGTGTATACATACATAGAAACGTGCATGGAAGGCTGCAAGATATCATTCTTAATATCTATGTGATGACTTTGACTCACACCACAAGCCTCCGTATGCTAGTCTACTCTCATTTTTGTTTTCTTTGTACACTTGTCACCAGCTTTCACCCCGAGCACTGCTCAGAGTGGTCACCCCACTGCATCACCTGTATCCATTAAGTCTTCCAGCAATGTACCGCCTGAAATTTTGATCAGTGCTTCATCTGCTATTGAAGAAACAAAGCCAGGCTCTAAGACTTTAGCTCAGCCATCTGCAAGCGGCCAATTTCTGCCAAATGCGATTTCGTCAACGGTCACCGTGCCTGATGACGTCAAATCAGTGGCATCCATCAATAGCATTGTCATTTCTCCGCCTTCCGGTTTGGAAAAAGCAAGCAATATGTCCTCAGGTTCTCGAAGTGTTTTGGAAGTGATTAAAACGTCACCTTCTAAAAGTGGGAATCTGCAACTGATGCACTCCACTTACAGTGTGATCCAACCATCAAGCAGCGGAGTAAACAGCTTCAAGAACACACACGCAGTCATCCCAACTCATGGAACCGCAGAAAATAGAGATTCCTCGGGAAAAACGATGCATGTTTCTACCAACACTTCAACTTCCCCTCTGTTATCGGTAAAATCCGACTTTACAAGGAATGTGCCCTCAGAGCGTACAAGTATTCTTGGAATAAACTCAACTTCATCTGCTTATGATGGCGGTCTGCAAATGATGTACAGTGACGCCACGCCCTCAAGCAGCGGGCTGAAGGTCACTTTGACAAGTGTCAAGAGAGCTTACGACGTCAACACTACTCACGAAGCCGTAGACGTTAGTCCATCCTCAGAATCAAAGACGCAGGTCTCTTCTAGCAGCTCAACTTCCTCTGTGACGGTGTCAAGTACTGAGTCAAGCGCCGGACATTCAGTGGTCACCGGTGCCTCCTTGATCAACTCGCTTCCAACCCCCACCACCCGCACGACTCTGCAAATGAGCCAACTTCAGAATTTAACTGAATTGCCATCTGTCAAGCCATCCAGCAATATGCCGTCTGCGATGCTGACAAGGGTTTCTTCTAGCAGTGAAACAACACAGCCTGTTGTTCAGTCACGTGTCATTTCCTCAACGTCCAGCGGGTCTGATAAAGTGACTCCAACGCCATCCAGAGATATGGTAAGTCTACTCAAGTAAGACACTGTGCGTCGGTATGCGAGCTACTTCTACAACTGAACAGTGGAGTGACCGAGTGAAATGTTGTATTATGAGTTATACTGTGTCGGAGATGTGGCTAGTATATATCGTACCGTTTCAATTTTATAAATTCATAGTTTGCAAAATTTGCCGAAGTTCTGAAGACTGCAAGTCCAAGAAAAAAGTCTTCACTTCAGGTTAGTCACACAAACTTATGTTATACTAAACACAGTTTGCAAAGATGCAGTCAAATAAATTCTTAACCCTTTCCTTCCTTCCCCGGCCTTCTTAATCCTGTACTTCCCAGAAGTGATCAAGTTTTAGTCTCTCAACAGAGAATTGACAGCTCGATCAACTGAAAGCTGATTAAACTATCAATTCTCACTACATCACTAGTTATACATTTATTCTTGGATGGTTGGGAGAATCTGTGTATGAACTTGGAAATGGCGGCTAAAGGCTGGTTTACACGTACGACGCAAGCATAACTAACAAATAGCACAAGAGAGCGACAGTGGCGACATAAGCATAAAGATCAAAGTCGCCCGTTCTTTATGCTTCTGCTTATGTCGCCTCTGTCGCTCTCTTGTGTTATGCTTGTGCTTGCGTCGTATTTTTAAGCCAACCTTAAAGCTTCTTTCTTTTTTCGGTTTTTGCATCTCGATTTGCCTTGTATCTATTTGACATTATTATTTTGGTGTGCAGTCGGTGTTAAACTTGGCCACTAAACTACTGGAAGACGCCGGACCAGAACAAGGCTCATCCATTTTGACGGCCTCGCGAAAGATTGAGAATTTTGCTCTGAGATATGCAGAGATTCACCTGAATAACAACGAAACAATGACGATTATCAAGAACACGTTAGGTAGGCTACCATGCTCGTATTTTTATATTGAACTGGACATTCGATACCAACAAGTCGGGGCTAGAAAATTGCTGGGAACTCACTGATGAGTATGCCATAACACACCTTCTTGTAGGATTAAAGACATTTTTGAGACATTTTGAAAAGCTTGCAAAAGTGAAGGTCGCTGATCTTCGGGGACTGCTCCGGCGCCTTGTGAAAACTTCTCAATTATTAAATTTTTCTCATTTATGGTTAAATGTTTATCAATATCAGCCCCTGGTAACTGTTCTACTTGTTCTAGGTTTGTTTTAGCTTTCTTTGAGAGTTTGTGCAGTAATTAATTTACTTCCAGCAGAGTTCCAGTCATAGCCGTGTTCAATTATTTGTAGAACAGATACACTCTGTCAACTGTTGGTGTGAAAAAAAAAATGCGACAGTGTTTTCACCCCAAACCACTACTCTTCTCATTATGGTTTTTCTGCACAGTTTTGCAGATCCATAAAATTCCGTCTGGTCATTTGGAGGACATCACTGTTCCTAAAGTGAAAAACTGCTCCAAGCCCACAGCATTTATGATGTTACCCTCTGGTGTATTTGGCGATAAAGGTTCGCAACTACAGTCCACTAATTATTAGATATACAGTGATTATAAAACTCTTGCTATTATGGGAAACATTTCCTTCGTTGTTG
Source organism: Plumapathes pennacea (assembly GCA_964036295.1). Classification (NCBI taxonomy): domain Eukaryota; kingdom Metazoa; phylum Cnidaria; class Anthozoa; order Antipatharia; family Myriopathidae; genus Plumapathes; species Plumapathes pennacea. The sequence continues at coordinate 21,351,438 of OZ038463.1, read as the reverse complement.
CTTACCGACTCTCCAACTTTTAGTATATAGGCTCAGTATGTATTATAAGCAAACTCAAATATTGAATATATATACACTTTTCGACAACCACAGAAGTTAATTTATCTACGTACCTGGTGAGCATTGTTTATAAAGCTGTTAAAGGTCTGCAAGGTGAAAGACACTATGGGGACAGGTAAGCACTTTCTTTTGTCTTTGTATGTTATTCTTGCGTGGTGACGTGCTTTTTTACTTGTTTGAGATACATATTCGCTGTATTGTTTAGTCATGAACTGAGAAAGTCACCAGAAATACATACAATAATTACTGTGCAAGTGTATTATCGAGGCACATCAGACAACTCAACTGCAGCAATTGCTTCCCTGTTTTGGGTTTTTGTTTGTTTTAAGAATTTTATGTCAAACCATAGGGAATCTACCCTACTATTATAATACTCTGTTTTTAAGAATCGGTTCAGACATTTTGGCGGTGGCAGCTAAAAGCAGTGTTAACGAACTCCAGAAGAGAGTGAAGATAACATTCCAGACTGACTTCAAGGTGAGTTGGGATCAACTGTATTCGATGTACTCTTCCTATAAGTTTCTATAATTTCCATTCGTTGTGGTTTGTGTAATTTCCTTGGGGCGTGTTCGAGTGGGGTCTATTCCGGAATAGAAATAGTGATGTTGATTGATAAAATTCTTTGGTTTGAAGTTTACTTGTTCGAAATGCCACTGCGGAATAAACCCAATGAAACGCAGCCTTATGAAGTGTTTTTTTTACGCATCCTGGGCGCTTCTTATTAGTTTCTGCTTTTTACGTTCTCGCCGTTTCTCGATAGTCTCACTTATATTAAAAATGCAGTGGAAAGTTGAACCGCCTTTCGTTACTTGTCTAGATCGTAGTACAAGTTGTGGCTTACGAAACATTTCTTCTTTCCTTTCAGAGCCAGAAAAATGAACCTGAATGCATGTTTTGGAGATTTCATAAAAGGTATGACAAATCGAGCTAAGCTGGTGTAGGTAGAATTTGACACTCGTTTTTGCCGCGAAGAAAAGTTGATAAACTGATAAATAAGCGATGGTTATAATAAAGAGTTAGATAGAACATGTGGATATAAACAGATCACACAAATAGACCATTAACTAGTAAGAAAAGGCATATACACATGCATACGCAGGTATATAAAAACAGCGGAAGAAAACTTACGTATAGGTTATTGAGTTAAATATATGAAAATACATGAACAGGAACGAAACTAAAGGGAGATGGTCTGACGACGGTTGCTCCGTGTCTCGCTGGAACTCAACTCACACAGAGTGTTTGTGTGATCACTTGACACATTTCGCGGTGCTGATGCAAAAGGATCCGGCAGAATCTAAGGTAGAACTATACTTAACCCTTTTACTTCTTAGAGCGATCAACTTTGATTTTCTCTTTCAATTTCTCACCAAAGATATACCATTACATTATGGAGAAAGTGGCTTTTTATAGCTTGCTAAGATGACGGTTGATTGAAGTATTAATTCTCCCCACATCTCTCACACATTTTTTTCTTGAATGGTTAAGAGAATCTGCACTTTGAACTTTGGAGTGAAAGGGTTTTAATGATGTTTTAGCAACTAACTATGCTACCACTAATGCTGGAAATTCTTTCTGACTGCTGTGCTGTTTTTCTGGTTTTCCTTTAGTTTTATGTAGACAATAACCTACCAATTGTGCACTTGACAGACTGACTTTGTACATTAATATGGGCACGGTCTGAGGACCAAAAATGGAGAGAGAAATACTTGCCTGCAGAATAGGATTTTCATGTTTCCAACCTTACTGTTTGCTCTGTATAGACACTCTTCAGTCAGAGAACAATGCCCAATTCTTTTAGTGCGCTTTGGTTTCTGTTTCGGAGATCTCGCTGGTGATTTCTTCTGGTTATAGCCTGACGTCTTCAAGCGAGGTTGTGTTTGACCTTTTGTTTGAAGTAAAGTTCAGACTTAACAAATGCGTTCTTTTGTCTTTAGTCTTCATCTAAATCCAACGATTTAGCACTGACGGCGCTGTCATACGGAGGCCTCGGACTTTCCTGCCTTGGACACACTTTTTCCATAGTGACCCTTGGCTCTTTCACGTGAGTCGGTCAACACAAGATCTTTCGTAGTCTTGAAACCAAGAAAGGGGTACAGGGCATAATTGTCACCAAACCTGCAGAATTCAAGAATATAGCTTGTGACTAAATGCTCTACATTTAAAAGTTTTGTCAACACCATATATTGAACAAATACTCTCTTCCCCTTGTATTCTTTATCAGTGACTTTAAACTGGGCAAGGTACAGTCACGCCTCAATCTAGTAGGCAGCCTTTTCATCGCTCAGGCTACTTACATGATGGGAATCGACGTGACACGTTTCAAGGTAAAGTGTAATGTGTTAGCCTATAGCAGTGTAAAAATGATGTTATGTGACGTTAGCCAAGCGTCGTCGAAACACGTTGTAAAGTGAAGGTATACAGTCGTGTATAATTAGTAGGGTCTATATAGAGTTTTGTCATTCTCAAGGTACACAAGTATTCAGAAAATGTTTCTACGCGATGTTGCCATTCTTCTCCACGTAAAACAAAACTGCTCTTGACTGAAGTTTTCCCAATGTACATTTCGTTCTCTGCACTTAGATTCTTTTAGCGTTTCCAGCGCTGTTCAGGTTCACAATAAACATTATTTTCTCTAAGGTAGTTTTTGAACTTGTTACTTTAACTTCCATCCTTTTGAATCTTTTCAGCCGGGTTGTATCTGCTTCGCTGCGTTGATCATGTTCTTTTTCTTGGTCGCTTTTGCTTGGATGTTGATTGAAGGTGTTGAGCTGTATTTCCGTGTTACAAGTATTTTCCCGGGAAAGCAGAGGAGGCTGCTTAAGTGTATCCTAGCTTGGGGTAAGATTATCAATCTGTTGACCTACAAGTTTTGTAAATATCTGAAAAGTAACTCCTAGTTAGCTGACATAAGATTATGAAGACGAAAATTATAAGAAAATCAATAATTCAAAACAGTATATTGTGCAAGTGTGCAATATTTAAACTAGGAATATTGTGCTGTTGTGATGGATTTTAATGAGATCTCATGTCACAGGTTTACCTCTGTGCCTGGTAGTATTTTCATTGATATATGCAGCTTATGTCAATGGTGGCATTCATACATATGTGGACCAATCAAGGTACGTATTTATCGATCACATGATACCTTTGTCTATGTATTCGTCTTTCTGTTGTGTTCTCTTATCATTCTTTGCTTGCTTTGGTTGGCCCCGAGAATTACCTAATACTTGTATATTGCACAGAGTATTTTTCACAGTACTTAACTGGATCAGTAGTGGTATATTCCCTGATAGCTGACTGCGAGTTCAATTGGGAGAGGCAGCTTATCAGTGAGTGATGAAGTATTTTCAATAACACATCTTGACTTAATTTCACAGATGTTGGCTGGAAGCAGGAGGAGTTGCTTTCTGGATCTTTGTGTCAGTTATTGCTGCTATCACCCTGGTAATATTTTTAGCCTCCTGTATCCTTTAAGGAAAATTTTGCCGATGGGTTATTTGCTTGTTACTAGTTTTGTTTCGCTTTTCCTTATTTCTGAACGATAAAACGACAAAACTTCGTGGAACACTAATACATGTTTTTAAACTTTAAGTTGAACTGCTTCATCTTTGGACAATCCCTACGTGTTGTGATGAAACGAAAGCGAAACTACGAAAAGACCATAGCTCTTGAGAAGCTAAGGTAAACCATAGCTCTAAGGTGAACATAATGACCAGAAGTATCATCCAATGCTTTTTTCCCTCTCTTTCGATTGGCCGAGAGATTGCTATGCCACCTGCAAATAACTGCCTACAAATAAGTCTGCTCATGCGCACTACAGTTTTTGGCGTGTCAACTCCAAATAACATTCTGCTCATGCGCAGTTTTCTCCACCTGTGTGAACATTGAATCAGTGCTACAACGCACGCTTCCCAACACATCTTATGCTGATTAATTTGTTAAATTCAAGCTCACTTGTCGAATGATAAAACAATTATTGAATTAGGTTATCGCAAAATATCGTGATTTGCCTTTTACACACAGTTGGATATGTGCCCAAATCTTGAGCGTATGGTGCATTTTGCATGACCCGACAGAATTAGCAAAATATTTGATCCAGTGCGAACAATTCATCCATGTGCTTCACTAGTTCTTATAAAACAAAATTGTTTGCTAGCTATTCACTTGATTTTCGTTAGGAAAGTGGCCTGCACTTGTGTCATTCGTTTCCCTTTGTTGGGTCTGACCTGGACTTTAACGGAGTTTTCCGTACGTTAAAGCTATTTGTTAATTTCAAAGCATTTCTCTTCACTTGATCTTCGTTAGGAAAGTGGCCGCACTTGTGTCATTCTTTTCCTTTTGTTGGGTTTGACCTGGACTTTTCCGGACTTAATGGACTTTAACGGAGTTTTCTGTACGTTAAAGTTATTTGTAAATTCAAAGCATTTCTCTCCACTTGATCTTTGTTAGGAAAGTGGCCCGCACTTGTGTCATTCTCTTCCCTCTGTTGGGTCTGACCTGGATGATCGGCTTCATGAGTCTGGCATTTCCTCACGTCGTCCTGCAATACCTCTTTGTGATCCTCAATTCAGTGCAGGTGCGTCAGAGATAAAAAGGCAAAGTCTCAGGACCTAGATCTGTTTGTTCCATAGTCCAAAGGCTATTCATTTGTTTCCGTCACGTGATCTGTCAATGCCAAAATTTCCAGAATTGTGTCGGATTCATGTTTAAGGATAATTATTGATAAGACTTGCACATTTTGGGTTTTTTTAGTCACTAAAAGTTTGGTTTTATTGCCTGTACTGTCTCTCCAGGGTATGTTCCTCTTCGTGTTTAACACATGGAAATGGGACGAGGTTAGTGAATATAGCATTTTATCGTATCGGCCTTTAGAAAACTCTTTTAATACATTCCAAAATGTAAACGCCGGTACGACGCCAATAGAAATGCAGACCAAGGGTCGCTACATGCAGTGTAAATTAATACATATCAAATATTTTTGGTACTTCTATCCAATATTCTCAATCCTTCTGCAAGGAAAATACTCATTCTGTTGTAAAGTCTCTTTTTGCTCGCGGGGGCCTGGGGCCCACGAGAGCTTAAAAATGGGAATTTTTTATTTTTTTTTCCTTTTTGTGGGTCGAGGATCAGCACACGGTGATTGGTTCATATTATCACGTGCTGGGCGATGACGTAATTGACTTCGCTAAACAACTCGAGATGCGGCCAGTGAATTGCTCGTTACTTGTGTGTAAAAGTTAACTGCATCCCATCCAAACTCAACACCATTTGGCTCTGTGGAATGCGCACGGATAAACTGGATTTTCGGGAACGATTTTGGCTCGCGTTCACCGCGGAAGCTTTGAGAATAGCCGTAAACAAATATTTGATGGTACCGCTGTCGCCGATAAATATTTAGTCCCGACGAAACTTTCTGTGGCGACAAGAAATACTTTTGGGAAGATAACAGGGTGAAAGCAGAAACCAAAGCTACGGTGAGCTTTAGCCGTAAAACAATGACGCTTTATGCTTTACTCTGTACATAACATCTGTTGCTTCATAAAATTCTTCTGCGTATCGTACATTGCCTGTTGAAGTGTTTCTTTCATTCGATCATGTAGCCTTTGTTTCGCAATGGTCAGTGAATACCAGAAATGAAAAATACACCGAAATAATTCTGAGGATTGAGTTTGCAGTCACAAATGGACTGAACACACTGAACAAAAATGCAATAATATTGTAAACATCTCTCGTGTGACATTCCTCGCTGTCAATTTTATATTTGTTACAGAGCACGAATACTCGAAAGCCTGATAGAAAGAAACGTATTGAGTTAATAAGAGAAAACACATAAGTAGTGAAGCGAAAAAGTAAACTGCATCCCATTCAAATTCAACGCCATTTGGCTCTGTGGAATGCGCACGGATAAACTGGATTTTAGGAAAAGATTTTGGCTCGCGTTCACCGCACAAGCTTTGAGAATAGCCGTAAACAAATATTTGATGGTACCGCTGTCGCCGATAAATATTTAGTCCCGACGAAACTTTCTGTGGCGACACGAAATACTTTTGGGAAGATAACAGGGTGAAAGCAGAAACCAAAGCTACGGTGAGCTTTAGCCGTAAAACAATGACGCTTTATGCTTTACTCTGTACATGACATCTGTTGCCTCATAAAATTCTTCTGCGTATCGTACATTGCCTGTTGAAGTGTTTCTTTCATTCGATCATGTAGCCTTTGTTTCGCAATGGTCAGTGAATACCAGAAATGAAAAATACACCGAAATAATTCTGAGGATTGAGTTTGCAGTCACAAATGGACTCGCTTTCAATTTTATATTTGTTACAGAGCACGAATACTCGAAAGCCTGATAGAAGAAACGTATTGAGTTAACAAAATAAAACACATAAGTAGTGAAGCGAAGGCTGGATTAATCGTGGCCCCTGATTAGAAATATGAGTCAAGGTCAAACTGTCATAATCGATTGTGCATAAAAAGATATGTCACGCATTCTCAAGATGCAGGGTCGCTCAACCTTTAAGAAGCAAGTGTATGAGTGTTGTAATAATAATTTTTAGTTTAATCAAGGTGTCAAAAGAGCAAGGTGTCAAAAGCCAAGTTCTCTATACTGTGTGATATTTTTATGGTGAGAAATTGGAAGTCTCTCTTGGGAGTTCCGCTCTTGTCCCCTACTATCCATTTTATATTCTGGTCTCGACCCAACTCACGCCGCGAGCTCACTGGCAAGGCCAGTCTAGTTTTAACTGTTTCGTTGTAAAAAAAATAATGATAAAATAATAAAGAAAACACCAACGGTTTTGTCCAATTAGTCTTTAGACTAATTGTTGTGTTGCTTGTTAATTGTGATTTTTTTGCAATATAAGATGCGGGAGGGTATAAGAATGGAGAGGAGGCAGCGACAAATCCAGCATCAGATAAACGAGGCAGCCAAAAGACGCCAGGCCGTGAAAGAGAATCTCGAGAGTCCCAACAATATGCAGTTCCAGGACATTTCCAAGGAAGAAAACGACGTCATCGAACATAAAGACGAAGTGTGTCTGTCTGAACCCGCCCCGAGTGTCGAGATTGCAGTCAACGCACCATCCCAGAAGATGAATGATGCGAAAGCCAGGAGCGACAACACTATCATGACGGAAGAGCCAGATGACCAAGCTCAAGAAGCCGAGGAAACCACCGCAACTGCCATCAACACCAACACCACTGCCCCAGCAGAAGCGCAAGGTGATGACACAAAGGTAAAATTGTCCAAACGCTCGAAGGTCAACTCTGATGAGTGTGAAGAGGCGGAGGAGCTCGATGTTTCTGGAGATGCTTCTCAGAGGGACGTACCGGGTGCGGGGGCATCAGACAGCGCAGTTTACACCAGAGCTGCTTCTGCTAACAGGTTTCTTCCCACTGGAGCACATGTCTGGATGAAAGTTTTGAGGAAACGAAAAAGTGTCACCCGCGATGCCAAGAAAATAGAAGGGATTGGGTCCAGTAGTGGGAATCCATAGCCTTCCTGACAACAGGCATGTAGCGTGTGTATGTAACTCACACGATAAGTGTTCACGTGGCCTAGATTTAGTTAATATTTGTAATGTCGCACTGATATTTTAAGCACATTTTGTTGGTCAGGTGTTGTTGCAAGTTCGCAGAAGTTTGTACTAAGGACTAGTGGTTTCAAACTGAGGGAGCATCCTTGGCTAAACATGTGTGCATTATTATTGTCTTTATGTGTGCCGTAGGTGACTATCACCTTGGTGAATTTTGATCGTAACATGATTAATTTGTAGATTACTCAGTCAAACGCCTTCTGACATTCCTGGGCCAATAATTGGTGACCGGTCGGCGGTTTAAAGGGGGCAGATTTCAGTTTGCAGAGTCTTCCAGTGTCCGCATGCAAATAATTTTCTGATGTGCATGGGGTGTCCAGTGTGTAGAAGTGACAATTACCGAGAACTGGGCAGATGGGAAGAGTGGTCTGGTTTGTGGAGGTGTACGTTCCATGTCCAGAGGTGTCTAAGGTGTTCAGGTGGCAAACATTGCACAGCTGATTTGGTGTGTTGAGAGGTCCAGGGTTCCTATCAAAAGTGGTCCAGTGTGCAGAGGCGGCTGATGTGCAGAGCTTGCAGGTTCGAATTGCCAAAAAAAAAAAATTGACTTAGGATAGTACAAAAGCATATTGGTGCATGCTTTTTGGTCAAGATAGGTTAACTTTACCTCACTGTGAAGAGGATTGCTGTTTCATGTTATGTTGCTCTGCACTTTGTTAGCTACTGTTAAACTACTTTGTAAAGCTGATTTTAGAAACGTTTAGGAAGTACGTTTGAATGGCCGCCCTGAATGCATGGGGATCTTGGTCATCTCATAACTAGAAAACATTAGGATTTACAGCAGGCTATGAGCGTGCTTTCAATGAAACAAGTCTAGAATAATATAAAATATTTCGTCAGATGATTTCAGGATTTTGACTTGCTATAACAATGCTATTTATTGATTATACTTCTCTTTTTATAGCTTTGCTCATCAGCTATGATAGCGATTGATGCATATTAGTAAGCTGAATTTGCTCTTATCTTATTTATCTTTCTTATAAAATTTTAGTGTATGCAATAACCGGCCACTGAATAGTAATAAAAGTTTGTTTAAAGACAAATGTGCGCCAAACGTGAACTACAGAACGATTATGAGTTGTCAATGAGTGCTGATAGCTGGAAATAAGAGAATTACCAGAGAGATGACAATGTAGGAAAACTACAGAATTATATCAACTTGTCAACTTTTTTTTTTTTTTTTTTTTTTTTGTTCTGCAAAAATTGATCGATGCTCGGCATGAATATGTATATTAGTAGCCATAAACCACCTTTAATATAATTGTCTCAATTTTCAACCCAGCCAGTTATACACAATAAGGAGAACGTGATGAGTCAAATATTCGATCGATTCTGGCTCAGTTTGTCGATTTTATTTTTACCAAAAATTTGAAAGGGTACAAGAGCAGAAAACACTGATCATCAAGTCAATATGCGTCGGTCATTAAAAAACAGTCACAGTGCATTCAAGTGACTTTATTGAAATCAAGCCCCACCTCCTACCGCCTGAAGTTGACACGGCGCACACATATAGTTCACTAGCTGGGCATCCGTGAATTATCCACAAAATCACAAGTTCAAACTTCATTGAAGATGCTATATTATACCAACGGATAAAAAGGGGACGATTTTAAAGTAAAGTAATTTTATCCTGGAAGAAATTCTCAGTGTGTCGTGTGAGAATTTAACTCCTCTAAATAAGGAGGAAGATGAAAAAGACAACAGCTGCCTTCTTTCTTGCCTTCTGTAAGTCACTGTTGTGTTTTAATTAGTTTGAAAGCTGTTAAGTTTGTGTGGAGGTAAATGAAATACAGCGTCCTTTATCCGTTTCGTCACTGTTCCGTTATTTCGTGTGGTGTTGTTCCTCTTGCTTATTGTACCGGTGCTGTCAAGGTTTTCATTCTCTTCGGGGATGTGCTCTCTTTGCATAATGTATTGTTGTGTGCCGTTTAAGTGCAGGGGTGTATTAGTTTCTTGTCCGCGGAATTATAATCCAGCATATACATTTGTGCCCCTCTTTGTGTAGTACCATGTGTTATCTTAACGTTCTTATTTACCTGTCTTCACCGGCGAGAACTGTCTAGTAATAGCAAGTGTTAAACACGAGATGGCACCGGTTTGCTTTAAAGGTTGATATATTTTTACAGCGGTAATTCATTACAGTCAGTCGCCCGCTTTGGCTAAGACATAGCCATATATCTTGGCTTTTATTTCGCATTTTATACATGACTATATTTTATATTTCTAAACATGCAAATTAGTAAAGAGCTTGCCACCGGATAAACTGACGCTGAAACATCGTGTCTTGGGAAATCACTTGTACTAACGGTAACTGAACTATAAACGTTACCAAATTCGCGTTGCATTAGTCATTTAGTTCCATGAAGCAAAAATATATAGATACTTGGTTTGTGATTTTTTTATCTGTTCGTTTGGTAGATTTTCTTAATTTACGTATTTTAACTATTTTATTATCAGACATGACCGAACTATGCGCTAAATGGTGATGGCTGAGTTTGTCTCAATTTTATTTCCATCCCCTACTGCGGCATAAAAAGCGTCTCATTTCGTATTGATACGTAACTTGCCCCACGAGAAGCGTCGATTGTTTTTTTAAGTCAATCTTTTGAAATAATTCACGCTTGATATTTTTCCAGATATTCTCAAGACCTTGGGGGATACACAAGGTGCATAATTTCCCATATGATGTTGTGATAAGTGTTTGTTATGGCTTAAACTTAAATCGTACAGCAAAAACAATTGAGACTAACTATGCACTCTTGAATTAAGGCATAGTGGACGAATACACTATATAGACTATAGACAGAATAGACCTCAGAACAGATTCTCACTCCATGTACTATACTATTAACACTTTTTTAAACTTTTATAAGATGACGAAGCATTTATATCACCTTAAAGAACTATTTATTGAAAATGATCAAGTTCAAGATTCTCCCCAAAAACCGTCAAAACGCACGCTCATCTAATCGGAAAGTCTGCTTCACGGCACTTCCCTCAAGTCAGTCGATTTGAACTTTTTCTCGTGTTCTTCCAACATCCCGCGTGTATAGGAGTACAAAGACATGGAAGCTAGTGTTATAGTATATACAGTGTGTGTGAGTGATATTTCAAGCAAAATTTAGCTAATTCTGACTTAAGGTATCAGGATACCCTCCGGACTTTGCCAGATTCGAAATTTTTTTTTTTGGCTTAACGAAATTACTACATGTTTTACCTTGTGTTTCCGAAAACAAAAACCATACTATACACTTTTAGATGCTCGACACGAATATGTATATTAGTAGACCATCTTTGATATAATTGTCTAAATTTTTAACCCCAGTCAGTTGTACACGATAAGGAGAACGTGATGAGACAAATCTTTGATCGATTCTGGCTCAGTTTGTCGGTTTATTTTACTAAAGAGTTGAAAGGGTACAAGGGCAAAAAATACTACGATCTTCAAGTCAATATGCGTCGGTCAATACAAAAACAGTCACAATGCATTCAAGTGACTTTTATTATTGACATTGAAATCAAGCCCCACCTCCAACCGCCTAAAGTTGACAAAGCGCACATATACAGTGCACGAGCTGGGCATCCGTGAGTTATCTACAAAATCATAAGTTCAAACTTCGTGGAAGATGCTATATTATTCCAACGGATAAAAAAGGGACGATTTTAAAGTGAAGTAATTTTATCCTGGAAGAATATTCTCAGTGCATGTGTCGTGTGAGAAATTATCTCATCTAAATAAGGAGGAAGATGAAAAAGACAACAGCTGCCTTCCTTCTTGCCTTCTGTAAGTCTTTTTTTAATTTAATTTAGTTTTTTTATTTCTGGTTTAAGAACTTGAATATTCTTCTGTGTAGCGGTAAATACATAACAGCGGTCCTTTATCCGTTTCGTCACCGTTCTGTTATTTCGTGTGGTGTTATTCCTCATGTTTGTTGTACCGCGGATGCTGTCAGTGTTTTCATTCTGTTCGTGGTTGTGCTCTCTTCGCATATCGTAGTGTTGTATGCCGTTTGAGGCCAGGGATTTCTTTGTTTCTAATCCGTACAGATATCTGTGCCCCTCCTTTGTGTAGTATCATGTATGTATTTTTATCGCCGCAAAGTCTAATCTTACGCCGCAAAGCCTGAACCTGTCTTCGCCGGCGAGAACTGTCCTGTAATAACAAAGTTAAACACGAGATATGCACCGGTTTCCTTAAAAGGTTGATATATATTTTTACAGCGGTGATTTTACAGTCAGTTGCCGATTAGCTTGAGACATCTTGGCTACTTATTACATACACATGAGGGAAACTAAAAAAAACACTAATGTATATTTCTAACCATGCAAATAATGAGCTTATTTATCACCGGATAAACTGACCCTGAAACAACATGTCTTGGAAAATAATGTACCAACGATGATTGAAGTGAATGAATTTACCTATGCAAAATTCGCGTTCTATTCGTTTTAAATCCGTGCTACATACTTGGATTCGCCTAAAGAAGGGACTCTGAATGCGCGTCAGTTTAAAATATTATTCTCTTATCGGTTTGTTTTGAAGTTTCTATTTTTGTGTTTGAGACTGTGCGGGTCTGTTTTTTAGCGTTTGCTGCTTTTTCAAATAACTGAGGAAGTGTTAAAAGAAAAACTCGACTCTATTAGTGCCTCTATAGTATGGTTTATAATTTGAAACTTCGTTTAGTCCACCAGCAAGATTATCTCAGTTGCATTTATGCTGTTGAAATTGTGTACCAGATCGGCCTTAATTTTTACGTATAATACTGGTACCTCATACTCTCTTGATTGCAAACTGTTCTGTGGACCACTGTTTGTGATTCAGTGAGTGCTCAGAAGGGAGATGATTTGTTAATTTACCAGTTTTAACTATTTTATCATGACTGAAAACAGTGTTCAAGTGAGCTCTAATTTCACTTCTATGACCCACTTTATGGCAAAAAAGGGTATATTTCAACCTACGCGGGACTGACACAAGCAAAGAGAAACGCCGTTGTGCGTCAATATTTTGAAATAATTCACGTTCGACATATTCTTGTTTCAGACATTCTCAAGATCTCGGCGAATGCAAAAGGTGTGTACTTTCCCATATGTTGTCACAATATTTCTTACGGCTAAAACGCGCGATTGTAAAACAACAAAACGTACAAATTAAAAGTACTAGATACTGAAAACGCCATCCAAGGTGTTTTGACTTCCTTTTACTGCAGTTTAATGTCACTTGCGGCTTCCTCCCATTAAAATCACTGCTTTGAATTTTTTTCAATCACAAAACAAAAAGTGCTTGCGTACATGCAAACTGATTGACGCGGTTCATACAGTAAGTTTTAAGAAACGAATCATTCAGAGATCGCATACTAGGTCAGCCGTTTTATTATAATGTGGTGTACACAATGCGGAAGACGATCATGTGCTGCTTAGAACATACACAACGCGGGGATCGTTCAGCCGCAAGCAGATAATACATAAAACCGGCGGGAAAGCTGTTTATGGAGCACGTGTCTTTCTTGCTTCTCTGTAGAATGCACCTCTCCACTTGGCGGCTCCATCCCAGACTCCGACTTCACTGCCAGTAGCAGCACGTCAGGCCATTCAGCAAAGCAAGCCCGTCTGAACAATAGTGGCTGGAAACTAGCAAAGAACAGTTATATTGGCGAGTGGTTACAAGTTAAGTTCCCAAACCTGACCAACGTAACTGCCATAGAAATTCAGAAACTTGATAAAAGTGCCGACTTCAAGTACTTCGTGTACCACAACACTGACGGAACATACTTTCAGCCGTCCCAGGTAGGAGAGTTGGTCGAAGCGTCCAGTGTTCTGGTGAGTGTGAATTCATTTAAAGCTCAGTGTTTCAATTTTAGTCAGTGATCGTCTTACTATATCCATTGTCACAAGTCTACTTAACCACACACATGAGACATTGGCTTTGAAAAGTAGTTTTGGTGCTGGTCTGGAACTTCCGAACATTTTAATATACACCATGCGTATACTGCACAGAGATGTGATCAGTCATAACTTGAGTGTTTAAAAAGGGAATCTCTTGGTCGAGTTATATACCGAAACTGGAGTTATGAAGACTGGTATTATTCTCCCGCAAGCATCCAGAACAATAGCGGGAAAAAGCCAAAATATTCCTCTCAACCTGTACAAGAAGCAGTTTCCATGTGAATCCGTATAGAAAATTTTAAAGTATTTAAGAAGACGGCGATAAAATGAATATACCTCGATCTTGTAGATAAAGCCGTGGCTGAGCCCTTTTTTTTAAACTTCGGATGAAGCTATCAAGATATTATTGTGGTGTGGAATGTGTCTTTTTATACAATGACATAACTACAGTATGAATAGACCAGGACGTTTGCTGTAACTATTTTGTCTCTTATTTAAAGGGATCTGACTGGTTTGCGGTCAAGAAAACATTTACTGAACCACTCGGCATTGCGCGATATCTGCGATTTTATCCCCTGTTGGATACTGGTATCACCTGTAAGATGGAGCTGTACGGGTGTGCTGCAGGTAATTAGACTATTCAGTTGACAACATTGCTAGTTTATATCAATTTTGGTGTCCGTTGAAACAACTAGAACCGTCAGTTCAATAACTTCCAGTTTCTCACACAAGTGACACTAATGAAAAGCCACTGCGGGTCTAAAAAAGGATTACTCGTTTTAACAGCCACTGCGGGTTTAAAAGAAGATTACTCATGAGTGAAAACCTTGGGGACTGAGTTTAGATGATGCCCTCAAACTCTGACGCTATTCAAGACACAAATTAGTGAATTTCATGCGACACTGTCTAAGACAAATTGGCCGAAGAAATCCTGCCCTATAATTAACGAGATATAGAGCTGTCCCCCCTCCCCCCTCCTCCACCTTGCACCTTGCACCCATTCCCCCTCCCCTGCAAGGAAAAGTTGCATATTTCTCGATTTAATTTCTTTTATGTTAGTTACAGCATAAAATCTGATTCTTCAGGGACTCACGGGCAATGTATAAATAACGAAGAACGTAATGTGTTTGTGCACCAGAATAATTCCCGTTTAACTTGTTTTGTTCCAGAAAGTACCGAAGCGGAGGAAAGGAGTACGTACCTTGAATGTTTGCGGCGTTTCGCCTTATCTCGTTTTTCAGATATTGAAGACGTTATAATTATGCAAATGAGGGCCGGATTTATGACGTCAAAATGTTCTCTTATAATTTGTACATTTTACAAAACTGATACACGGTAGTATTTTTGAATCCTCTTTCTCGTATGACTAGAACTGACGTAACACAAAACCACGCAAGCTTTATTTTGTATCATAGACCACGCATCTTTTCCTGCTTATATCAGTAGAATGCAGTTCTGCACTGGGAATGCAGGACGGCTCCATCCCAGACTCCGCCTTATCTACCAGTGATGCCAAGCCGTGCTGTCCTGCAAACCAAGCCCGTCTGAATAGGAGTGGAGGATGGTGGGCGAAGACACCGAGGGGGTCGTGGTTACAAGTAGATCTGACAAATCTGACAAACATAACAGCCATAGCAACCCAGGGACATTCAAGTCATGACAAGTGGGTGAAGTCTTACACTGTGAAGCACAGCATTAATGGAACAAATTTCCAGTCTGGCCAGGTAGGACTTTTCTTGCAGTCAATCATCTTCTGTCTTTCTCGATCTTTAATTGTCCAAGTATGGAATACTCGTATAACTACATCAGATACAAGGTTGTATACTTAACTGTGTAAAATGTAACAGGTTTAATTCCTTTGACCATCAAATGCGGTGTATTGGACATACTTATGCGGTCCCACTTGATTATTTCATTTTATATGCCAGTGTATACAGATGATTTCCGAATTGTAGTCAACAAAACTACACTGCCCCGCCTCGTCATTGCCGACTCCATGTTTGCGGCATTAACTTAAATAAAAGCATGAGCTCGACTCAACAACGTGTTTATTAGTGGTCACATGTTTTCATTTGACAGTTCAAAAGTTGGAAGTTTTCTTAGTTGAGTTAGTATCATCTTTGGCAGTGAAAGTGCTAAAAGGATCTTCCATTCAAAAATAATGCGTGCTCATATTGACTACTAAAGCTTGAAGTTTCTGTAAATTGTACACTGGTTCCCGTATATGGACCAATTCAAAAGCCATTTGAATGTTATAGTGAAGAATATTCAGTTTACCCCGGATGACAATGCCAAGTTGACCATTTCAGGTAACTCAAAAATGGAGGCTAATAACGACTAAGCGCGCAAGGGATCATGCTTCAGAAAGCTTCTTTGATAATAAAGTAGAGAGCAAGTACATTTTGGATCAAATTATAGCAGTTAACACGCCTGAGAAGAACTTTGGGCAAACCCCATCCACGCTAAGGATGGTTCAAAAACCATGTTTCTTTCTTCCAGAATTTGACGGGAAACAGAGACAGAAACACCATCGTGAAGAACACGCTTGATCAGCCAATCATCACGCGGTTTCTAAGGATCTATCCCGATGACTATCATAGTGAAGTAGGGTTGAGGCTGGAGCTGTACGGTTGTCCTATTGGTGAGTAAACTGTTCATTATTTGATTCTATGACCAAACAAAGGAGTTTTGCTGTTTTACCTCTTTGTTTTACGTTTTACTTTAATAAATAATATCGGGAGAATTTAGAAGGAAACACGCATCCATACACAATGTGCAGTGTGGTTATTACATCAAAACGGAACTTTCCTACAAGAAGAAATTAGAGCCGACGTTTTTATCATGTGACAGTCGTCTCTTTTCTACTTCTCTGTAGAATGCGCCTCCTCACTGGGACTACAGGACCATTCCATTCTGGCAAACTCCGACTTAACTGCCAGTAGCAGCAAGCCAGGCTACCAAGCAAAGCAAGCCTCTCTGAACAGCGATAGAGGCTAGGTACCAGAGAAGAAAAGTGGCGCGTGGTTACAAGTAAAGTTTTCAAGGGCGAGCAAAGTAAAAGCCATAGCAACTCGGGGATGTTCTGACTACTACGTGTACCACAGCACTGATGGAATATACTTTCAGCCGTCCCGGGTAGGAGTGACTCTCGTTGTCCAGTTGGAGTTTGCTTACTGAACTGTTTTCCAGTTTCCCATTTTTTGTGACTTACAGACTACTTTCAAAATGTAGAAAAATTATTTCTTGATCGAAAATTGTTTTATGATATTTTAAGACACAGACAAACTGTGCAAATTAAGATAATATATACTTTAATGACTTTTAATGGAGTTTAAAGTGTATAGGTAATAATCCTTCCCTGCACACGAACAACCTTGTATTTAGCACACACCACCTTCACAGTGGCACCTGTTGTAGGTTGAGTTTCTTTTCACCTTCAGGTATTTTGGGTTGAACGAAGCGGCAGAATCATCTTGAAAATGCTGTATAAGCCAATCATGGGTAACTATCTGCGGATTTATCCATTGGGACACATTCAAAACGAGGGTCTGAAAATGAAGCTTTATGGATGCGCTGTTGGTGAGTACCGGTTTTCTTGGGAGCAGTCTTGAAATGGGTGGAGATTGTTTGATTTTTTGTTTACTTTTGTGACACCAAATCCAATATTACTTTTTGCAGATTGCACACTGTGGTTTTCTTAGATATTGAGCTAACGCACATTCAATTTTAAATTGTAGTCAAATCTTTGTTTCAGAAATACACAAGAACCTTACATATGCAACAGGTATGTACAGAAAAGATTCGAACTTTCAAGCAGAGCTTTTAGCACGTCCAAGAATTAAATCACGCAAGTAGAAACTAGACAGAAACAAGAGTATTGTAACTTTTTTAAGTTTTGGTCCATGTGGCTTTGCATGTTTGAGCACTGTGTATGAGCGTCCGTGACTGTATATGCGAGAGTGTATGTGAGTGAGCTTAACGTCTGATCTTCTACCAGCTTATATGGCAATCAAACATCGTATCAATTAAAGACTAAACAGTACCTTGTTCAAATTCCGGTAAAGTAGTTTGTTAACAAACCATTACACTATTGTAATTAATGCTCGTTAGAATGCGCCTCTCCACTGGGACTAGAGAACGGCTCCATTCCAGACTACGCCTTGACTTCCAGTAGTGCACTGTCTTGCTGTTCTGCAAACCAGTCTCGTCTGAACAACGGTGTGGGCTGGAGCACGAACGACAAGCAGGGTGCGTGGTTACAAGTAGAGCTCACAAATGTGACCAACATAACAGCCATAGCAACCCAGGGATCCCACGACGGGGACTTCTGGGTGGAGTCTTACTCTGTGTACCACAGCATTGACGGAGTAAACTTTCAGCCTTACCACATACAGGTAGGACTAGTGAGTCGCTTTTCTTGTGCGAAATGTTGTTGAAAATTTATCAAGTAGTTGGCCATGCTCTTTCTCTAAATCAAATCCCGTGTTAGCCATGTTACAGTACTCTGCCAACGAAAATGCTCAAAATACTGATAAATACTGCTGCAAAGAACATATTAGTTGGTAAACGCGGACAGACCGTCGACATGTACTTTGGATGGGGTATGTCAAAACAAATATTACCAAACTTTAGATAAATTTTAATGTAAATTTCTTTTACACCAGCAAACAATTTATTGTACCAGTATACAGAGTTTATACAACGATACCTGTTTTAGGAATTGACAGGTAACAGAGACAGCAACACCACTGTGAAGAACACGTTTGATCGGCCAATCATCGCGCGGTTTGTGCGAATTTATCCCTTGGAATATTATGGGGAAGAACGGGTCGTCTTTCAGGGGGTCGATGTTTGTATGTATGTATGCGTGTATGTGTTATATATGATTGTATGTGTCAGTCAGTCTGTATGTAGGTATGTAATACTGTTTGCATACAACTATATATATTTGCAGATTTTACAAGGAAGGACAGTGAGTTGACAGGTACATTGTAATTAAAGGCGTGTAACATTCCATGTTAGAATGATGTCTAAAAGGAATAATTTGGTTTCTCCGTTTTGATTATATTTTACAAACGAGTGCGAGTGTCTGATGAGGGGTTCCAAATGTCCATTAAGTGCCAAATGTAGAGCTACGCAGCCATGTAAATAAAGCTAGCGGATGTCTTACTTCCTGGATGATTTAAAAATATGATAACGGTGTGATAACACAGTTACCACTGTGTTCTCGTCACTTCTTGCAGTCTTCATTATACTGAAAAAAGAAAACACATTGGTCGAAGCTTTCGTGCTAATGCTAGAAACAGGTCTAAGCGATGCACGTGCAACTGCTAATAAACCAGCCACTTTCCGGATGACAAATATTGACTTCGGACTCATGCGTGTGTTAATCAATTGTCCCATCGTAGAGTGTGGCAGCCTTCTCGGTATGAAGAAGAACATGCTGTCATCCAACAGTAGTTCTTCAGGCAGAATGCACGGTCACTGGACGACTTTGGGTGTTAATACAATAACATGGTCAGCGATCAAAGATCGCAGTCTGATACTAAATGTCAGGTTCAAGAACGTTGTGACCATCACGCGGATAGCCACTCGAGGAGGTGTACACCACAATAAAGGATGTTCAATCTGCAGTTGGGTAAAAAATTACTCGCTCTCGTACGCACTGCAGAAAAGCGATTTCAATAAATACGACAAGGTAAGCCTTTGTTTACATAAATGTTTTGGATACTAGATGACAACCAAGAAATAAGAAATCATACTCTTGACTTACAGTACTGACAGTAGAGGTAAGGCAGCTATAGGATAACAAGCAATTCAGCAAAATATGATAAACAAGCACATATTAAAAGTAAACGCCCTTGAACGTAAATTACTAATTGCATGTCATATAACCCAATTGTTCAATATTTCGTGAAGTCAAGTCATTTAAGCAATAGAGATTACCAAGATTGATACTAAGGAACACATCAGTGTCACCAATCTAAGTATGAGCCGCGAATGGCTTCTGCAGGTTGCCGCAAACTGAATAACTAAATCCCCTGAAGGAGAGAGGCAGCTACAAATTAAGCTAGTTGCTCGTAAACAATATACGAATACACATGTATGGCACATGTATGCAAGACCATCCTGTCTCTCAAATGGTTATTAGGAATATAACAGAAATGTATATCAAGTCACTATATACACTATATACATTGTACTATATGGTGACGCATGAAACCTGACACCCGATCTCTCTCGGATTGTCCCTGTAGATGTTTATTGGAAATGCAGATTGCAATACCACCGTGATCAACTATCTGACAGAGCCGACCTTGAGAGCAATATGCGTGAGAATCCACCCGAAGGATTACTACCTATACAGCACTATGAGTGTCGAGCTGTTTGGCTGCAAAGGAGGTTGGTTTACATAGTGACGTATTATCGTTTTTCTGGCTTTTCCAAACACAAAAATATTCTACAAATTCACAGTTGAAAGAACTAGTTTTTCTAAGTTGCTCCATCCACAATCGAGACTGTCAGTGAGTTTGTGCCTTACGCCTGTATCCTCGATCAGTGCATTATTTAACTGACAAGAGTTGTAGTTTATTGTATTGTGTTAGCCGCTCATCCAAATTGTAGTAAATGCTTCTATGTCTTTGTCCTTTTTGCTTTAGAGTGTAACGGCTCAGCTGCTTCCAGCGTGGAAAATATGAAATCTATTCGAGTCATTAATTCTTTAAATTTACATGACGAGAAAACTCAATTGAGAGCATTCTTAAAGGGGTACTTTGACCAAAATCGGACCACTTTGAAATACTATTTTAACCACTTTAAATGAAAGTGTATGGTATGAATAGCAAAATGTCCCAAAAACTTTTTTTTCAGATGTAAGACTCCCGAGATATATTAATTCAAAGGAGGCTAAAACGCCTGTCCGCCATGTTGGCCGTGAATAAATATTTCGGGCCAGCGGTTTACCACTCTGACGTCATCTTACCAACGAGACGCGGACTTCATACACATTTCTTTACAAATGTCTTTGAGTGAGAGCGAATTTTCATTGATAATTTCTTCGAATTCTTCTTTTTTATCGACTCATGAGTCATTATTGGATGTTTCACATGTACATTCAAGTGTTGAAGGCAGTACGTTTGCGTATGACGACAGTCTTTGAACCAGTTGCCACGGAAGAAGAACTAGCGAGCAAGTCACAGTCGAAGAAGAACAAGAAGCCGAATTCAAGAAAAGATTCAGCCGAGAAGTAAATTTTGGAACGTGGTAAGACCATTATTAATGTATCACGCTTGAGAACTCGGAAATTTACGAAGACGGTAGCGCTCAAATTACTGCAAAATCAACTTGACCTTTTCGATTCTATCAAAACATTTCAATTCTATTAAAACATCGAAGAACTAGCGGCGTACGTCGAGCAAGGCACGGTCCAAGAAGAAGCCGAATTCAAGAAAAGATTCAGCCGAGAAGTAAATTTTGGAACGTGGTAAGACCATTATTAATTTTAACACACTTCAGAACTCGGAAATTTACGAAGTCAGTAGTACACAAACTACTCCAAAATCAACATAAACTTTTTGATTCTATCAAATTATTGAAAGATCTAGTGAATGCATGGGTTTTAATGTAAAGTGAAATTCATAGATAGTATACAGTGCCACTATTTTGAATAAATACAATTACGTTGATTTGACATGCCGATTGTTGTGTGATTCCGCCCGGCGTTGTGTCTATATGAAAAGCCGCCGTCTAGCTAACTTGACCGTTTTATTAAGCTACAACAATCATACTGAAACACCGCCTTTTTGTATTCACTAAAGCTTGTAATAGTATGGCTTTTAGTTAGATTAGTCCGAAAAATGCTTCAAATTTACTCGAATGGACTCATAACAAGTTGTCACGCCGCCACAGCGTGCGATGTGTGATGAAAACGAAAGTTCAGTTCTTGCAGTTTCTGCTAAACGAAACATCTAAGAAAGCAGTTTGATGACAGTTTGCAAATTGTGGGACTCTTAAACTGTTCAAACTTCGAAAAAATTCCCTCGTCAAGACTTACGACGATCTCTTGTACTTTCGCCTCGATCTTTAGTTGCTCTCCAAATTGTGGGGACTGATCCTGGAATCAGTCTGCTGGAGAAAACCTTCTTGGTGGAGCCTTGAAAAACAGCTCTCTTCGAAATGCTTCGAGCAGACAGAGAAGCGATCACCAGGATTGAAGTTCTTGCGATGAAGTAGCACAAACCGTTCTTCCACATCGCGTACAGCGCTTTATTATTGAGCGAAATGTGAAGGGAAATGCCCTCTTTCGGGTTGGACTTGCTGTCGCAGCCCTGCAATACACACCTACCTGGCATGTTGTGCAGTTTTGTTTGAAAATTCCAAATTCTACTTCGATTTCAATCAAGAGTTACACGCGCTCTTCTGCAAAACTTCACACTTCCCTTATAGTTGTGATACTTTGCGTTGGTAAGATGACGTCACGCCGGTCTCTCCAATCCCCACTCGGAATTATCGATTTATTCACGGCTCAAGAAAAACAGAGGTCAAAAAGTGGCACTTCCAAAAATGATTTCGACAAACGGTTTGGTAGGATTGTTAGTGGTGTGCTAAAGATTGTTTTTGACTGTTTTTAATTGAATTTAAGTGATGGTCCGATTTTGGTCAAAGTACCCCTTTAAACACATTTGCAGGCGTGCATAAAGTGCGATGGAAGGAAGTGGTGACCTGCAGTGGCTACAAATCCGCTTTAAGAAAGTCATGAACATTACAGGGATTACCGCGGAATGGAATACAAGCAGTGCGGTACAAGGTTATTCTCTCTCATACAAACCTGATGATGAATCATTTCAGGATTACAAAGACGTCAAGGTACTCACTTCGTTTTTATATCAATAAAAAACTAATGATTTTTAAATTAAATTATTAATCTCAACATTGTTTTTATCTTTTTTGTGACAAAATCTGATTTAAATGGACTAGCTAATGCTTAGTTAACTTAAGAGCTTTTGTTTCACTGTTTCTTTTGCGACATATATCATAAGTTTATAATCCAATCCATAACTGATCAATATTGGGAGAGAAATCTTTGTTCATGGTGGTAAAATGATTTGTCAACAACAACCATTTAGGAGAAGAAAGCTATAGGCTTTTTCATTTGTCGGGAATTGCCCATTATGTTTTGGCCTGTCCTGTCTGTGTGCAATCTTCGACATTTTAGCTGACAACCGACCGTACGAGCAGATCATCGACCAACAATTAACGTATTCTAAATAGAAGAGCTTCAAGCCAATTGCGTTGTTTTCTTGCTAATCTCCATCAGTCCTTACTTTCTAATCAAATCATAACTCAATACACAAATCTATGCTTGTCAATTCTTCTTAGTGACTTTCAGGCCAAACCGATTAATATTAGCAGAGAAATTCTTGCTGCGCTGTGGTGAAAAGAATCGTCAACATCGGCCATTTAAACAAAAAATAAGAAAAGAAAGAAAGAAAAGAAAAAAGAGCTATGGCAGCCCGTGCACTTTTTTTCCCGAAAATACTCCTTTTGAAACATTTAATAAGCCTATATAATGCTATAACAAAAATGTCTGTTTGCAATCTTTGATATTTTAGACAACCCGCCGCGAGGTTGCTTGCTGCCAATGTTGAAATTCGTTTTCCCACGTTTCAGCCCGTCACATATTTTCTTCTGGTTTATGAATAAAGATGTCTGTAAATTAATACATCGAGCGTGACCAATTTTTGGTCAACATACGGGACCCGGACTTCAAACAAGAGAGTCTTTGACCAGGTCGACAAACAAACTCAATCATTGCCGAAATTGCATGTGTACCCGGCGAAACTCAACGTTTTGAACTTCTTTCAGTATCGGCTGGTCGAAAACTCTATAAAAATCATGTCTTTGTCGAAATCACAGGGCCGCGCGGGAGATAGCTTATTTCCTCAAGCTACCTCGCGTTTAAACCTTCCTCGGGCTTTATGATGCCCTCTGGTACCCTGGCGTACGGGAAATTCTGGCGAAACCACGGGAGCGAGGAAGAGATAGCAATGTAAATTTCTCTCTTCGATGCGTGGCCGTTAGAAATGGAAAATTCGAAAAAGCACACCTGCATTCGTCGACTAAAGTGACTGACACATGTCAACGACCTATTTACGACTTTTACCGACGTTTGCCGACTTTCTATCGGATCTATCGGAATTTGCGACGTCTCATTGTGTCACGTTTGAGCTTCGAGTTCGACTCTGGCTGGAAACGTTCTCTTCTGGCACTTTTTTTATTATTTTTTTATTGACTTTATTTCCTTTCTTCGTGTGTTTCTGATCAAAACGACGTTGTTTATTGTAAATGTAGGTTCCTGAAGAATCAGGTGGGATCAGCAATGAACTAAATCGACGAAAGATTTACTACTACCAGCTCGTGCGAACTTGTCGATGAGACACGTCTTTTCGACAGACAGTTTATGTCACACTATGTGCGACTAACAAGACTATTTTACTTCCACTTTATAGGATTAACATGATATAACTGAAACAATTTCATAAGCATTAAATGCCTTCCCGAAAAAAAAAAAAAAAAAAAAAGGCATGTTGTTGCTTTGCTGTTCTCACTAACTCCCGAGTTTCATCTGGGCGAATTGTTTGGCAGTTTCTAATGCTTTGTCGATATTTTCAATATTAGGTCCAGACCCTTGCGCGGAGGCTTCCTTCCCGCCACATTTGCCGCCCAGCAGATCAGACACACTCTTCACCCAATCGTCAGCTTTCAGGCCTTTCGCATTAACTTCCTACAAAACAAAGCATAAAACAAGAACAAAAAATGTCGTCAGGACCTATAAGGACGTTCCTAATTTTTTTTTTTTTTTTTTTTTAATCCTCAATTTTTGCAAACGTCCACCCTACTACTGATCTACTATACGTTTTCCAAACATCTCCGTTTTCAAATTTCAGGTCAACTTTTAGGGTGGACAAAGACAAATAACCATAAAAGATGTGTTTTTATTGTATTAGAGTAAATGCGGCTTTAACATAAATTATATATATAATCTACTTCTCCACTTGCTAGGCTCTCGGAATGGTCCAAGCATGTTTGGCAGCATTCTTGGCCAATCGGGATCAAGAAGCAATAACGAATGGCAATTTTCTCACGCAAGCAAGTATGATGGTGTTTTCTCAGTCACACTGCTGACTGGTCTGTTGTTCAAAGAAATACCAACCGCAAATTGCTTTGGCTTTTGGGTTGGTTAAAAATGTTTTTTTTTACAGCCTTTGTTGTTACCGAAAGTTAATCACAACAGCTCTGTCACACATATTTACCAGCTCTGTCACACATTATTTACCAGCTCTGTCACACACTATTTACCATCTCTGTCACACATTATCTACTAGCTCTGTCACGCAATATTTACCAGCTGTGTCACACAATATTTACCAGCTGTGTCACACAATATTTACCAGCTCTGTCACACAATATTTACCAGCTCTGTCACGCAATATTTACCAGCTCTGTCACACAATATTTACCTTGGGCACTTGCGCCAGACACATGATCTTCTTTTTGTCCTCGTCAACGCTGAACAATATGGCCGGCGTCTTGGGTGCCAAAGTCTTAAACTGCTTAAGTGCAGCATCAAGAATCTGCAAGAAAGCACTACAGTGTAAATACAAGCGAATATATGTACAGAAAAAACGGGTTTAGCCCTTTGAGCAACTTATTTGCCTTGTCTTGCCTCGCATATTTCCTATTTTGGGGCGCTCAACTGGACAGGGTATGGTTTTCAGGGTTATCTGTCATAAACATGGTATATAATTTCTTTCTTTGCCTGTGAACAGGTTCTCTCTTTTACGGCCGCGCGAGGTCTGGGAGAGAGTTTGGCCAAACTCTCCCAGACCTCGCGCGGCCTAAAAGAGTGAGCCCCTTGACAGGCTATATTTTCTTGGTGATGTCGTTGCCACGCCTGGATTCTTGAGCTAAGGTACTTTTTGCTTCCGGAGTTAGATCAAACTCTTTGTTCGATGAACTTCTCTACTGTCACCAAAAGTTACGCTTTCGTTTCCAACGGCCGATAGGGCGTTCGTAAAATGAAAGAATGTGGCTTGTGGACTCAGAGCTTCGTGAGATTATACTGGGAAGAGAGGTCAAACACCTCACATCTGCCCCCAATCCCGCTCCCTAACTTTACAAAATTTAAAGAGAAAAATGAGTGCTTTAACATGGTACTGTTATTGACGTGGAGATGGTTTGTACTGATCACGCAAATGGCAAATACTGAAAATAAGGGTAAAGTTTGCCACTTGCCCATTTTTCTTTTTCTTTATTACGTTATTTCGTGTTGTAAACCAACATCAGCCAGATTTTTCAAATACGGTATTAGAATTTTTAAATATAATTGACTGAGAGGGCCCCTCTAGTGTATGACAACGTGTGTAACGTTAGGTTACCTTGGAGTTGGATTCTGCATCAAACAGATCAACTACGAAAGGACTGTCAGGGTGAGCTTCAATACAGGACTTGGCTTTGTCAACAGCCTGGGCGGGAAAAACACCATAATAAAAACATCAAAATCTGACACACTCGCACGGTCACGTAATAAACCCAGAATTTATCTACGTTAAAGTGCACATAAGCCCAAAAATGATATCTTCACAATCGATTCTACATAAAGTAAATAGTTGACTATTAGATTATTTCTGTGTTTCAACATTGCGCCTATAAGTTGTAGAGGTTTATATTTCGAATATGGTAATGACGTGACGTCAAAGGAGTAATTCAATGTTATTTCTTTCCCTTCGTGATTGGAACTGTTTCCAGATTCATACAAAGTATTTGGTAAAATCATTTACACAGAATTCAAATATAAAATGGACGTTGATAAAATGTCAATTATCTCTGCCAACAAGATTTTGCATAATAAATTGTTCCTTCTTTGACGTCACGTCATTACCATATTCAAAATAAAAACCTTTAAACTCAAAGGCGCAGCGTTAAAACGAAGACTTATTCTAATAGTCAACATATTTACGTCATGTAGATTCGATTGTAAAGATATCATTTTTGGGCTTATGTGCACTTTAATGATAATTCTCGCTTTGTTGTTTTTTTTGGTACCATTAATGAAACTAGCATAAGAAATATGTAGACTTGCATAATTTCAGGTCCACAGCACTAAAACATAAATTTGGCAGGCTTTTGAATTTAGGAGGGCCAAGAACGCCAACAACAACAACAACAACGTCGCTGCAGACAAAAAAGCTAAATCCAAGTTACCATGTGACCGCTTCGATCGCCGGATTTGTCCGCAAAACTAGTGGGACGATCATATGAAAACACAGTCATCGAAATACATGCAGAATCTGTAACATAACGACCTCGTCTATAATTTGTTTCAAATTTACGTCTAAACGGTTTTCTTACCTTCTGCATCAAAGAAGCCTTCCTCGTCTTGTCTGCGTCGTCTACACTTTTCTTGACGGCTTTCAGTGTTGTTCGCATGTTCTCTTTTCTCCACGCCGAAATTAATGCTGACGAAATGTCCTACAAACAAAAGCATACAGAAGCGTTAGAGAAAGACAAAACGAGGACACATTGTTGCGGCAACAACATTGTGTCCTTCGACCTTGCCAGGGTGGACACAACGAGTGTTTCTGAAAAACCTTGTGTCCGCAACAAAAGTTTCGCTCGTACAAAACTGGCACTAACGTGCGCACAGTACGTGTTAATCGCAATAATTGAACTTCACTGCAAGTCAAAATTCTAAAACTCTAAATATTTACTCTTTGTCCCGCAAGCGGTCGGGATTTAAGGTTTTTCCTAAGGTGGAGAAACTCCCGACAGAATGCCGCAAGCAACTAACCTTGCAGTAGACGAAAAGGGAACGACGTTTAAGGCAACGTCCACACTACAAGATGTTTTTATTTGAAAACGCATATATTAAGTCACGTGTCCACACTAATCCGTTTCATTTGAAAACTCGTGCTTTTTTGGGAGCCGCATTTAAAGTCTCTTCTTTCGGTGAAAACAGTATAGTTCTCCATCGTTTTACAGTAGACGGAAGGCGTTAACGCATAGTTTTCGATGCGTTTACAAACGACGAAACGTCTTTAGTGAGGCCTTTAAGTAATGTTGGAGTAGAATTAACAAAATATAGCTTACAGCAACAACAACGATGAAAACCACCAACAACCAAAACCAAAACATTACTTCTCAGCTAACACTAGTACAAAAAGCATAAGTTACAGCTGTAACAGCAACCACTATAGGTCCTTACTTCGCCAAGCCTAGCGATTTCCTGAGCAGCTTCTTTTGTCTTTAATGAATCCGCCTTCATTTTCTCTTCGACGGTGTTCTGTAAATTTTCCACTTGTTGTTCCAGCGCTTGGCATTTCGTCTGCGACTTGAGCGCCTCAGGTCCCGTGACAGCGACAATGCGCCTGATTCCTTTGGAGATGGCTTCCTCGGATACTAACACGAAGCTTTGCATGTGACCCGTGCGCTGCAAGTGACTGGAAACAAATCGGGAATCACACTGAGAACATGCGGCGAGGAAGCATAGGGACTGGAAACGAATCGGTAGTCATACGAAAGAACATGGGGCGAGGAAAGCAAAGAGACTGGAAGGGACTGAAGATTTTATCTGACAGCCGAAAATGCCGAGTGAAACACAAGAGATGGCATACGTAAAAACATAGACTGAAAAACTCGTTACAAATGCCGTAAGAAAACACTTCAAAAAAAAAAAAGAATCTACCAAAAATATGGTGGCGTAGCCAACATATAACCAAACCGATCACTTTGGATAGTAAATCTAACAGAGCAAAAACATGGAGTGATTACCTGATACATTTAAGCAGCGTCTTACCTTTTCGGCCACATAAGCATATAGGAGAAAATACAACTAATTATTTTAGGTTTATTATTCACTCACGTTCCTCCGCAGAACTCTACTGAATGTTTGTAGCCGGCCTGAGGGTCGTTCACGAGTTCTTCTAGCGGTGCACCAATAGACAGTACACGCACTGGATCCGGATAAACCTGACAAGACACAAAACTAACAGTGACTATGGTAAAGCGCCTCTATGCCGTGTTCACGCTGGCATTTGTTCAATACTTTGACCAAATTAGATATTTCCTCCGAGGTTAGTGCATCACATTGAATGTCTTGAGTGGCAGATAAAACAACCCTACGTAGGTTTTCTTAATGCTACTATATAAAAATTACCAACAAAAAGCGGACTGTCATTATGGGAAGTAAAATGCAAACGGCCATTGCTTTTAGTCATAAAAAGAAATACCACCTATCCAGAAATTACATATTGCTCGACACGGTGACCTCCTTATTTTCATCTGACTCCATTGGCCTGCACGGTCCACTGACACTACGCGGTGACACACTTTCTTTCTTAAACGCTTCGAGTCTCAAGAGTGCCTTTCAAAACTGAGAACTATCTTCATGTCATATCCTCTAAACTTGACGCGTGTAGAATCAAACGAGTGGCCTCTTGACAATGGTCGTTTGATAATTCCTTTAGTTCACGATTTACAAAACTTTCAAAAAAAAACTCAGGGCTCAAATGGTTGAGCAAAACAAACTTCTGTCTTTAATAATCATACAGTTAGTTACTTGAGAGATCTAAGGCCTATATTACTTTGGATGCAATGTTAACACACGTTTTGCGTGATTCACCTCATCAAATATGGCCCTGAGACCTTGAACATCCTTGGCAACAGCAAGAGGAGATTCTTTCGCGAACACCTCATAGTTCTTGGCCACAATGTCTTGACTCGTCAGCTCCGCATTTTTTACCTGCTCTGTGGTCATGGCACACTGTAAGATTGAAAAGATGCATGGCCTTAAGGAAATAATTACACAATTTAAGACCGAGACCGACATGATTGAATTTCTTGATCCGTTAGCAGGTACATTTGTGCACTGTTAAGCGAAAGGTCCACAGAAGAAAAGATTTATGAAACCAAAACCAGAAAAGCTTTCAAGAATAGAAAAATGTTCATAAAAGGTGGTATAAGAATTCTCCCGTAGTTCGATTGTTGCCACTGCTTCTGATAATCGACAGAGTTATTGTTCATAAATGTAAATATCATGAGCTTGAGGCAGCTTCGAGTCCAAACCACAGGTGAAGACTTGTTGCCTTAATAATAGCAAACTGACTAACAGTCTGTTAGTGTTCACGTGACGTTATAACTTCCATGTTGGATGAAGTTTGACAAACGATTCTTTTTTTAGTTTTGATTGTAAAGGTCGGAACATATGGTGCAATATTGTTGCATGCAACGTTGCTGACGTAGACGTTTTACTTCTGAAATATTGCGCGTGAATTTTGAAGCACTGATATTTAAACGGCTGCTTTGCAGGTCGAACACTAAAAGTTGATCGAATGTGTTAGCAGTAAGCGTTGCCTCATTTGGCCGCACTGGCTACAAAACCGAAGTGTTGGGTGTTGAATGTAAACTGACAGCATGGAAAAGGCCAAAAGACACACAATAGACAAATGGGCCAACAGATGCGCAATACAATGCAGCTAACAAAAGAGAGGGAGGGTCTTACAAGCTTTCAAAATAATAATAATAATAATGATAATAATAATAATAATAATAATAATAATAATAATAATAATAATAATAATAATAATAATAATAATAATAATAATAATAATAATAATAAT
The DNA here is from genome assembly GCA_964036295.1 of Plumapathes pennacea. Lineage (NCBI taxonomy): Eukaryota > Metazoa > Cnidaria > Anthozoa > Antipatharia > Myriopathidae > Plumapathes > Plumapathes pennacea. Next base: position 21,321,221 of record OZ038463.1, on the reverse strand, counting down.
AATAATAATAATAATAATAATAATAATAATAATAAAACTATTTCGTCTCGCGCACAATATCCTGCGAGCGCTTCTGGTGTCACACACCTTGGCTGTGAAGTCAAATCTGAGTTTGTCTGGTGCAACCAGTGAACCTCGCTGATCGGCCTCGCCCAGTTCCTTTCGAAGGGCGAAGTTCAACACGTGGGTGGCTGTGTGGTTGTTCATGCACAGGCGGCGACGTTGCTTTAGAAACAAACACAAATAAGAAACTGACAGTCAGTGGGGATGAACACCCTGCAACATCTGACGCTAAACCTGAAGATACCTAAAATGCCTAGTTTGAAAAATCCCCTTGCAAAAGTCCAGATAGTGAGCGTGAAACCGTCTGTGCTGAATTTTCACCAATAAAAAAAGCATAAGTTCTTTTCAGATCTAAGTTTTCATCGTGTTATGACTGGATTGTAAAGCTTCTTCAAAAAAAAAACAAACAAACAAACAAACAAACAAACAAAAACAAACAATACTTTGCCGCATACTATGCTTATTTAATACTAAAATCAAGCACCCTCAAAGGAACACTGTACACATTGTACGCATAAACAATTTCCTAAGAATTGTATCTAACCTCGTCGATCAAGCACTTCATTTTGTCTCCAACTTTCACAACTCCTTCCAGTGCACCAACATGTAAAACATAACCACCATGCACTTGGACGTCAAACACTGAGAACTCCACATCCTGAAAGCAGGCACACGATGATAATAAGCATAATACTCTGATGGCGTGAGATCAGAAGATGTCCCTCCTTCCTTCTGTACCAAAAGGTACCTCCTTTCCCATCCCACCAAGCTAGGATCTCACTGTACACTTTTAATATTAGCTGGACCCCCGTAAAATACGGGGAAGTTTTGAATGCTAGTTTAATTTGTTCCGACTTTTCGCACTTCAATGGGGCATTTGCTTTGACGTCAGGTGGGAAACATTTCTTATGAAAAAGAGTTTTAGTTAAAATACGAGCAAAAATATTTTTCATGAGAATACTTTTGTTCTACACTAGGACTCGCTTTGAAACAGACTAGAGAGCAACATGCATCATGGGAATGATCTGCCATTCTTCCGACACAATTTGCATTTCTTAAAGAAACTATTTTCGCGCGCAACGAAGCTGGATGGACAAAGGCTTTCAATGTAATAGTAACTGCTTGGCGAATCCTCGAATGGTTGTTGTAGAAAAGGAAGGCTTTTAAAAGAAGAAAAAATACAGATTCTCCTAACCTTTCAAAAATATAATGTATGAATGACAAAACGAGAATAGTCTTTTTAAATTCAGCTTTCGTCTGAGCGAAGTATCGAAAGCCAAGTTCTCCATCCCAAATGATATATTTCTGGTGAAAAAACTGAAGGAGGAAATTAAATTTAATTATTCTTGAGGGTGCTTTCGCCTCGACTACAAAAACAGTTTGAAAGTAAAAAGTAAAAATTAATTGTTATGGCCCGTCGCGCTTGGAAGCAAACACAACGCGGTGAAAATAGCCTATAACATAGCCGATGTCATAGTAAAATCCTCGTTACCTCATCGCCTTGTTTGATCATGAATCCTTGATCGTATATCTGGCCTCCCTGCTCAGCATAAAAGCACGTGGTGTCCAGGATGATGCCACAGTGACTTCCTCCAGGCACTTCATTGACAAACTCCTTGTTGAAAAGCAGGGCTTTTACTGTGCCCTCTACAGGCGTAAACACTAAAACAACAACAACAACAACAACAACAACAACGACAACGACAACAATAAATATATAAACAAACAACAGTCACTGGTATCAGAAGTTTCAATCTTATATTTCATATGTGACAAGCTGGAAATTTATAGGTATTTTTATAAAACAAATACACAGGTAGCTTCGCTCGCCGCTTGTTTCGCACGTTGCAATGAACGCCTACAATGCAGGCTACAAAGTAAGTTGATGCATTGATTGTCTTATTGAACAGGGGCTGGTAGTCTAGAATGCTTGGTGTTTGTGGTTAGTGCTGCCATTGCTGTACATTGGTTTTGCTCTTCAAAAAGACTACTCAATGGAAAAAAAGTCTGAAGAACGAACAAAATATTGCCCTTTATCGTCACTAGATCACTCTACGCTCTGGTACCCCTATCGGATCCTTATCAAGTCTTCCTTACCATAGCTGCCTTGCTCGTTGGACGTGTAGTTGTACTTTGGGCTCTCATTGGTGGGCGGGAGTTTGAAGTCTTTCTGGAGCTTGTCAATCATGTGTACGTCCAGAGTGATCGCTTCGTCACTTGTGGTTCCCTTTCCTCGCGCAATTTCCTGCAGTGAAAAAGCGTTTAAGTAAGTTGCATGGCGACGATAATATTGAGAGCCACGGTGCCGAGGACGTGAAAGAGTATCGAAACACAAGCCCACAAAAATGGAAACGTTTCCATTCCCTTCTGCTTTATTTCTGCCTATGTTGATCGGGTTTTCATACAGAATATCCAGACATGGTCGGGAATAAAATGGAAACGTTTCCATTCTCTTTAGCTTATGTCGAGCGCTTCTCACTCATAAAGTCCACAAAGCTCTTATGCTTGTACATTCTCTTTCGTCGCATTGGTTTTGAATAGCGCATAAATTTATTCTGCTTCTGTTGATGTCGCTAGCAAAAAACCAGGCTTATTGACCAGTACAGTGTTGTATAACGCACACAAATACCACATTAGCGAGCAAGCAAGTATCTAGTAGGGACAAGTCTGTTTTGCTAACCTGTGCTTTCTTTCTGGATTCCTCGTACACCTCCATGTCCACACTTAGCCCCCTCTCCTCAGCCATGAGAATAGTGAGGTCCACGGGGAAGCCGTACGTGTCATAAAGACGCCACGCCACATCGCCCGGGATGCGCTTGTCGGTGATCTTGTTAGCAGTCCTGTCGAATAAGCGCCTTCCTCGCGCCAAAGTCTTCAAGAATTGAGTTTCTTCCTCGTTTATGACGTCCTTTACCTGTTGAAAATGTCCAGAGGCGAAAACTGGTCATGCACAACTTGGGGGTACCAGACAGGAAGCTTATTTAAATACTAGAAATACGATAATCGCAGATATCCCCTCGCCCTGTAAGTGGGTTTTCGGAATGCGGGATTCTTCTCTATTTCATCAAGCCCTGGTGCTTCTTTTCGCCACTGTATAATAAACACACGCCGCCTACATACGTTCTTAACCCCTTCACTCCCAAGCTCAAAATAAAGATTCTCCTGAACTCTTAAGAAGAAAATGCATGAGTGGTGTGGTGAGAATTGATAGTTTATCCGGCTTTCATTTGAGCATGATGTTCTCCTTACCGTATGATATATATCTGGTTACAAACCTAAGAATAAAGTTGAAGTTGATCACTCTTGGGAGTTAAAGGGTTAATGTTGGTCAGCTTTCGTCATCATTACTATGCAACTATGTTGAACTACAAAATGTTTTGTGCAATGACCACTGACTCGAAAAACGTGGCCGCACGGCCAAAAAACGTATTTCGACAGTGTCAGGTATGTGCAGAAGTGTCTTGTGTGTATATACGCACAACTTCCAAGAATCAAAGCAGCAAGGCAGCTGTAAGCTCGCGAATTTGTAAAAGGACTTCATTTTGCGGAAGTAGCTATTTAATAGAACTGGCTCAATTCACCACTTCGTGGTGAACGCGGGCTTAAAAAGTGTTATATAATAATTGAGAGAAAAGATTTATCGACGCGGTTTTCACGGGTCACGCGATCGCAGCACCCTTCAAAATAACAGATTGTACCTTTTTGACTCTAGAACTAAAAAGACCTGAAATAGTCCAGATGCCAATTTTGGATTGTCTAGGCTTCATTTTGGCGAAGCAGGGGCAATTTGTTTTTTGGAGATTTGATAAGAGTTTGTATGCGGCCGCCATGTTAGTCGAACTCGGAACACAAAATGAAGTTGATCTGTGACTCAGCTTGATGTTTAGTTACTTCACATCTTTCGCAGTTCTAACTTTAAAATGTTGCGTGAAGGACCGATTTTAGTCGGCCGCGCGCGTGTACACGGCTTTGTTGTCACGGTATTCAAACGTCCATAGCTCCCGATAGATATTTTGTATCGACTCAGAATTTTGCTTTAAGTCTTAAGGCATGATAGTCCTGAACATATCAGTGTATTAGACTTATAGGATACGTTACTTTTGAGATGGCTTTTTATGACGTGACATGCAAACCAAGAATTGAAACACCTGATAATTTGCATACTGTATGAACTTGTAAACATTCACCGGAAATGGATATTTTTGGCCGAGATTCAATATCTTTCCGGCCTAGTATCTTCTAAGCCGTATATACTGTCACTACAGAAATTTTGGCGGATACTAAACCAACGGCTTCAGATTTGTGTGCGATAACGCCATCGGTGCCACTGATTGTTTGACCTTCATGGCACCGCGCCAAACGGTCACAATAACAACGCAAAACACAGTAGAGTGAAACACAACCAAGCTCAGAATCAATGGCCAAACAAACTTCGAACGCATGACAAAACTTCAAAATGAGAACACGTTCCGAACAAAAATATGGTCGCAACAACTACGACAACATCTTGCTTTTAAACTGCGTTGATCGACACACCCTGTTGCGCGCCTTCATCATGCCCAAATTTGGAAAACCGCAACTGCTTTATTTGGAAATCCATTGTTGACAACAGAGGGAATAGGGAAGTAGGGAAGTAGGGAAGTAGGGAGGTAGGGAAGTAGGGAAGGAAAGTGATTACTATACCTCGCAAATCCCACAAAGTGGAATTCGCGAGCTAAAAACGGTAAAGAAAACTGAAAAAAAAAAAAAAAAAAAAATAGTACAGATAGAAAAATAAGGTTTATAAAAACGTTCACGTACAGCATGTGAGAAAGGTGACATACAGTATATCTAAAGAGAATATAAGTATAGACACAAAAAAATGAGTGGACAAAGTATGGGCAAACAAAGAAAGAGACATGACAATATTGTGACGGTGAAGGAACGCTGAACAAACAAGAAACGAGTGAGCATGACCTGGCAGAAATCAGTGCAGCAAGATAATGGACCATTGGAATGGCATCAAATACAAACAAGGAAGAGGAGCCCTTCATTGATTATAACACTCTCAAGCGAGTACTACTGCAACTCGATGTATGTTCACAGCATTAAACAATGCCAGGAGGAAATTAAAATATTTTAGAAATATGAGAAGGAGACGAGACCTAGCTGGTAGATTACATGTTATCGTCCTACCTGTTGAGGGTCCTTTTTCAGTTCTGGGAAGAAATCGCCCTACAAGGAGACAGTGAATGAATTAGAAAGTCTTCCCCGACGATATTTCTGTTATTAGGTGAATATCGCCATCATATCAACTTATTTAAAATATTCAAATGTATAACATTTGCGTCACAATACTGCAACAACAACAATAACAACAACAACAACAACAACAACAACAACAACAACAAACTCTTTGTTCGTACCACTGATAGTAATAAGCAAAAAATTAACATACAGGTACGGTGACAAAAAGTAGGGTACATGCTATCTGAATAGCAGATGCTAATCTAGCATATAACATCAGAGACAAGAGACAAGAAAACACAACCGAAAAAAACCGGACTTCCGGATACACACCCCTGTTCCAATGCTGTGAATATTTCAAAATCTGCATTTCATGAAGAACCAATTTCATTGTCATTGGTTTGCGTAATGCCATTGCATTTTGTGAATTCGTTTCCTTACCAGCGTGTCTAGTACGACATCGACGAGAGATGCCACAAATCCTGGAGGAGCGTTTAGTTTCTCAGTTGCATATCTGACGCATCGACGAAGGATCCGGCGCAGAACATATCTGAGAAAACAGTGAAGACGTATCTACACACTGCGGACTACATAGTAAAAAAATAAAATAAATAATAACTAAAAATGAAACAAACAACAACAACAGTAACAACAACAACAAACACGGAGACGATAACTTTACATGTCATGATGGCAGGACCACGCTATTATGCCGCAGGTTCACAATTTAATCGGTTTCTCGCCATGAATAATCCAAAAAAACTTGTCCATGGTTGTCGATTCCCCGAGAATATGAGTCTTGCGTCAGGAAAAACGCCGGAAGTTTCCGAAACAGTAATTTTTTAAATTAACCTACATTATACTCCAACGTCAATGTGCTTGAAAAGGATAACATCAAATCTATATTCTACAGTCCAAGACCTTTCCAACGATATATAATACGTGTATATACGTTAAATTGTAACGCTACAATGATTTTTTTCTTCCCAGAGGGACTCGCGAACCTCTACCGAGACCTTAAATCCTAAGTATAATTCCTTTGTGTAAGGTTATCAAATAGAAATATGTAAACCCTAGATACTTGAGCAATTACAAGTTATAGCCGAAACCAAACTTCACTGGCAATCTGTGTATCCGTTCGCACTTGACTGGATAATTGTAATTCTGGGAGCTTCAGAGCGAGTTTCTTCAGAGCAAGTTTGGGAAGCGACCTTTAATATATCTATGGGCGGCAAAGTGCCTTTTGCACTTGAAAAGTTGAAAACTTCGACATGAATTTCGCTAAATGTCACAAGTGCGAAAGGGGCTCAAGCTGAGTTATAGACTTCTGTTTTTAGTCAAATCCAAATTCAGGAGCATTTATACGTTAAATTTCCTGCACAAAAATTATTAAATGACGGCCTTTTGGTATCAACTTCCCCCTATCAACCCCAAGAAAAAAAAAAAAAAAAAACAAAAAAACAAAAAAACAAAAAAAAAAAAACAAGTAAACAAACGAACAAACGAAAAACAACACGGAAACAAAAGTTCATCAACATGTTTTTGAGCAGAAAAGTAGTGAAGATGTCAACCAACCCTCTGCCAGTGTTGTCGGGTTTTCCTCCATCAGACACAGCAATAGTAATGGTACGCACATGATCTGCAACCACCCTGTAGGCCATGTCAATGCCATCAGTGTCTTCATCACCCACTTTGCCCTCGTAACGCCTTACGCCTGTGCCCTGTGGAAAAAGACGTTGAACTTGAACAGTCTTTCTTTTTTTCAGTATTTGAACAGCTCTTGGGCGTCTTTGTCACTTGTTTAGTAATGTTTGGTTTTACGTGCAGTGATAGGATAGCGTGCAAACATAACTGATTTTTAAAGGTCTATTTGTGTGACAGCAAATTATGAATGGATCAAAACAATTGTTTAAAAACAAGAACTAACACTCTTCGATGGATTGTTTTAGTATAATTTCGTATAAGACACATGTCCGGTTTTGCAGGTGTTCGTATAAATTCTGTTCTGAAAGCCAATCAAACCTCCTCTCTTCAGCCTGCTAAACTTTCATGTATTATGACAGTAAAGTATTTTCAAGAGAACCATAAAGTAATTCCTGCACAAAGACCTGTTTTGAACGTCAAACTGCTCATGCATCGAACACAATGCAAATGAGCAAAAGCTATTGTTTCAGCTCATTTACATTGTATTCGATGTGAAGTCAGACGTTTGAAACAAGCCTAATTCCCTACATGTCTTTCAACAAACGTCTGTGCCACAACATATCTGTACCTTGTGAATTGCATCAAAGAAAGGAGTAAATATGTCTGTATCATAGTTGGACATCTTTCCTTGGATAACAGACACCAGTCGTTCCAGACCCATTCCTGTATCCACATGCTTGCTAGGCAACAGCTTGAGATTCCCTCCAGCCTCCCTAAACGTACGCATCGACAGTTTGAAGAACTTGGCATCCTTATCAATTCACTCATAAACTCTCTTCTCGAATGGTTGGGAGAAACTGCATTTTGATACTTTTCTGTGAGCAGAATCTCCTTCAAAAGAAGGCTAGCTCTGCCGACAAGCTCTACTTCTTTTGTTAAGCATGCACAAGGCACTCTCCCAGCACCCGGACGAACTGACCAAACTAGTTTATTTCTCTCAATCAACAGGTTATATGAGCTAAGACTGTCATGCATGTGTAGTTTGGTAAATTGCTGGCTGTTTTTGAGCTCAGTGTTCTTTGAAATGAGGCTTTGAGAGGCTTGGTCACCTAGGGTTTTTTACTACCTGAACAAAGTAAGTTGAGATCATTCGTGGAGCATAATCGTCTTTCTAATGTTTCTACTGTAAGCAGGGGAGGCTGAATGATGTCGCAGGGAATGAGACTGGAAAGGTTTTAAGACAAAGCATGACATGTACACTACAGGAACTGTTAAAAGGGCCCTCTCAACCATAGTCCTTTGCGCGCCGAAATCCTTGATCCTTGATGTTTGGGTCTCCCGAAAGTCAAAAGATGAATAGCAATCCACTTCCATCCGACTCGTTTGAGGAGAAAATTAGCTTCTTTTGATCTAAAAGTGCTACTACCCTATTTTGCTTTTGGTTAATTACGTTCTTTCGTGTTGGGAACCAAATTTAGTCATTTTCCAGATGTAAACAAAAACATTGAAAAGGCTGAGAGCGCCCCTTTAAACTTAAACATTAAAACCAGTATTCACTCGGTCTTCACCTGTTGAACTGGATAAACACCAGGTTCCAGATTTCCAGCACTGTTGGGTCATCCATGTTCACAAGGAATGCAGCATCACGGCCTCCGATCCTGTCATAGTGGATTTCTGTGCACGGACCACAAGGTCCAGTCTCACCCATTTCCCAGAAGTTATCTTTCATTCCAAAAGGAAGGACACGGCTTTCCTCAATGCTGTGGGAGATACTGTATATTAGTACAGTACGTACTTTACCTACTACACACCTGTACGTTAATGTAGCAACTTGTACAAATCTTAAAAAACAACAACTGCAGACAACTACAAGTACACAGACCGATTTTTTTAACTCGGAATGAATGACTTAGTGATTGTCATTTCAATTAATACATTTTCCTGTAGATGGGGAGTAAGGAAAGCTTTTCAGGTTTTTACAGGTACAATAGTCCTCCATTCTAATTATATCTACCTATTTATCAAAACTTAAATCAAGTATCGATCGAGTATCATGTATAGATCGGTAATGTTTCAAGTAAAATTAAAATTAAAAATAGGCTAACAACTTAACTAAAGCTAGCCTAGCACTAACAGTAACACGCCTGATTGACGTATGCAAACACTTATAATTAATTGTATACTAATCAATTTGTCTTACTGATTTGATAAATAGGTATCAACTCTCGCCATCCTGTTTTGCAGGTAGATCTACTTTTAGTTGACTTACAGTATACGAGAAATCAGAATGATTCATGTCAAGGCTGGCACACACGTGCAACCTTGTCATCGCATTTCAAACAATGTTGCACGTAAATACAGTCAACTCTCGCCAAGGTGGACACCTCTCTAAGGTGGACACTAAATCTAGTCCCGAAGGTGTCCGCCTTAGAGAGAGTTGATTACATTTTATTTTTAGAGCTGCCTACGCATTTTATCGGGCCCCTGTGTCCGTGTATACATGTGCACATTATTTTTGAAAAACTCTCTCGTTCATTTACAAAATATTGCTCATAAAGTGTTATTCACGAAAATAATCAGTTATGTTAGATTCTATATCTGTGCGACTCTATATCTGTCATCTCTCCCCATTTTTTTTTTTTTTTTTTTTTTTTTCACTACATAAATAAGCAGTTCATATGGAAGTTGCACCTTGGAACCCGTGGAGACATTTGGAGACCGATGACCCCAGTAGCCTAGAAGAGACAGACAGATGTACCAGGGTCATTCCACAGTATTCCGCCGTCGCGGAGACGACATTCAGAGACATTTAACTCTGCCATAGCTAGAAAGATAAATTGCACAGGAAATTCATTCTACTCTGATATGATAGATGTCCATTAGAGCTATTCATAGCAATGTTGTAATTCACTCTGCATCACAAAGGTTTGAGCCTATGTCAAATTAAATAGCTGTCGCGGAGACGACACAAAAAATCCCTCATTTTGAAAGCGCAGACTTCAAATCCGAAATGCTCTGAATCTGAAATGAATTTGAAAAGCCTTCTTGATTCAAGTTAACAGGTACTCTCCTAGTTTATTAAAATGACATTAGGATTTTGTTGAATAACTTTGGTCCAATAAATATTCAGCAATTCTGAACACTGTTTCTGTCGCGGAGACGACGTCGCGGAGACGACATTAGGTACCATCAATACAATCACAGCAAAATGCTTTTCAAATGAAACAATTTGAACAACCTATCAACTTGAAATAGCATATGCACCTCATAGATGCATAATCAATATTTAATAGCAACAAAATATCAACACTACAGAAGTGTCCCACAAGAAGACTAACTTAGGTGTACCCAGCAAAATATCTATTAAACTATCATCTCTGATGACAAAAAATGGCAGCAAATGCAACAGCTTCTAAACCTGTTCATGTATATGCAGACTCCAAAAGAGTTCAATCAAATTGTACATGTGTTCAAACTGGGCGTATGATCGCCAATACTAATTAGCTTGGTATTTGAACTACCTCAGCTGTACTAATAAAGTACATGTACAATGGCTGGCTGCTCTGACTGAGTTAATGGCCCCTTTAACTAACTGAACGGAAAATAGACTGCAATTCCTCAAGATCTGAAATCTCAAATGGGCCATTGCCCCGCAATTGAAATCTGCAGCAAGGCATTTCTTGGCAGATCTATTAGCCATACTTGAGCTTTCAGCTTTCTTTCTCGCTCTGTAGCATCTTTGGCTCTCCGTTTTCTTCCTCCTTAACAGTGCCTTCTCATTTACAGACATTTTAGATTTAGATTTGGCATACTGGTTTGCCTTCCTCTCTCTATCTTTTCTCCTACAGGCTTCCAGTTTCTCCTCATCACTTTTCAACTTCTCTCTAAATCTCCTAGTCCTTTCAGCACTGCTAGACATACTCACTACAGATAGAATTTAACTTGTGGACCATGCTTTACAGACCTTTCAAAGCTTGTAAGCTAAATAGCTACCCACAATTCATTAGGAATATGAACTGCACATGCTCAGAACCTTGTTAGTTCCAGTCTTCTATATGCTGGCCGAGTACATTAGGACTGGTGCTGAATTACTGCTTAGTGAAGCAATAACCACACAGAATGCACTGATTTCTACCATAACTTGTAACCCTGCTTCAGGAAAAGCCATAAATAAATAAAAATTTTGAGTTTGGTAATAATATCATGGCACATTTCTAGTTTATCTCGATTGGATGTAGTCTCCGCGACAGAAATGTCGTCTCCGCGACAGAAAATGAATACTAGATTTCACCCTGACAATAAAAAATTCAGAAAGTTTTGATATGGCACAGCTTACCCCTGGTTGTTAATTAGAACTTATAAAACTTTGAACCAAATCTGATTATCTAGTCAGCTGTGATAAAAACTTTAAGGTCCAAAAACGTCGCGGAGACGACACTTTGCAAATGGAATGCCCATAACTCATAGCTAAGATACAAGATCCACTTTGAAACAGCAGTTTTAAAATAAGGGCCAGTGGCACATCATGTCCACAGGCCTTTTTCAGAATTTTATGTTTTCATTCTCTTTTAAGCAAACTAATTGTTTGTCGTCTCCGCGACAGTCATTTCACCTTTTTCTATAATTAATTCTAATTTATGCAACATTGCCGCTATGGAGTTGCGAACCATTGTTGACAAAGTAAACTTCAGACTCTTATCTACACTTTCCTTGCCAATTTAGGGTTATTTGTGAAAATTTAGAATCTGATGTTGAGGTACCAAAATACCGTGGAATGACCCACCACACAACCTCCAAGACCTCGAGCACCAACGAAACTACCTGCGATGTCTCTTGCGACAATTTCAAGACGTCTTCTCATAGAAGTCATGACCTGGGACGGACAAGCACAGTCAGAAACAGGATCGACACCGGCAACATCCAACCAAACGGCCACTACCTCACAGGAGACTACGCCTCTAACCAAGCGCGACGATGCAATTAGGTAAATCGATCTCCCAGCCCGTGGGCATCGCCGGTTGTTCAAGTGACGAAGAAAGATGGTTCAAGGAGGTTTTGCATCAATCATTGCTATTTGATAGAAGTTACCAAGAAGTACTCCTATTGTTTGTAAGGGATTGATGGTACGTTCGACACACTGTCTGGTTGAACAAGGCTACTGGTAAGTTCACTTAAACAAAGTGACCGAGAAAAGACATTTATCGCAGGCAATGGACTCTGGTGATGCTTGGTCATGCTTTTCGGTTTCTGCAACGCACAAATACTACAGTACATTTGAATGTCTGAAGCGATGGATAACCAGCTGGAAGACATTCTGTGCCTGATCTACCCTGATGATGCAACCAAGCACGCCAAGAGCTTTGTGGAGGTTGAAGCCCTTTCATTCTGGACACGGACGCCAGTAATGTTGTCGTTGATGCGGTACGGCACAATACGGGAAAGAACAAGTAACTATCAGCGTTGAGCCAGCAAGGGCGCAACTGTTGTACCACCAGGCGAGTCAACTCCTGGCTGTCGTGAAAGCATTGCAGAATTTTCATCCATACCTACATGAACAGAGGTTTGTCGTTAGGAGGCTAATGCAGTTTAGAAACCCAAAAGGGCAGACGGCAAGAGCGTAGGCCTCAAGCCCCTTCCTGAAGTAAGAAGTGACATTAATAATGTACTTGTACTTGTGCTTGTACATATTCTGTTTCTGGCAAGGAGCCGAGGACGTCCATGGTGACGCATTCCATGGGTACCACTACATTTGTAAAGGCGATCTTTGAATCATCTGAGGCCCCTTCCTTGTTGCGCATCACTGGCATCGTTCCTCCACATCGCGGCGGCAACCAATCCAGTCGAATCTTTGACGGACTTTGGCCCCAACAGGGTTCTCGTGAAGAAACCGGTTCCTGCCAGCGCGATCCTTCACCGTGAAGTCGTAAATCTGAAGCTTTTCCAGCCCACTAATGTCACAGTGGCTAACGTAGTTCGCAATTCTGCAGCCAATCGTGGGGTGCCAGCTGAAATCCATTCTGACCAAGGGCGAAACTTTGAACCTAGAGTATTTCAGGAAGTGTGCGCGTTACTTGGTAACCACAAGACCCCACGTCTCCACTACATCCCAGTTCAACGGCATGGTGGATCGCTTTAAACAAACGATCAAGAACCAACTCTTCAACTTCGTTCAAGATCACCGAAGAGACTGGGATCAACACACCCAACATGAAACGACCAGATATTTGGCCAAGAGTTTAATACGAATCCCACTATACCTGCTCGTTGATCAACTGCCCGATGGGATTAAAGGGATCTACAGTACCATGCGTACCTGGAGAACTTGACGGAATCTTTGCAATATACCGCCCATTGATTCACTAAGACTGAACAACAGAGGTAACCTGGTGTGACACCAAAGTTCAATAAAGCATAGGAGTGCCCATAAGCAGTCATGCACCACCCAAATAAAGTTGTTTATAGAATAAACCCTGGCCCCCAGGCCCAAGGAGTTGCACTGGGACCGGCTTTGGTTTACCTGCAACCCAGAGGAGGCCGCTCTACAGACATCTGAAACCCTGCCTGGGGAGCATCTAACAGAGGCCAAAGTGGAGACTGCCTTACCAGAGCTGACCCCCGGGCCACGCCGATGCAGTCAACCTAGTTCTCTTAAGAGATGGTATTATACTGTAACCTTGTACTGTAGCAGACATTTTCAAATATCCACCCTGTGAGTTTGATCAATAAAGAATACTGTGTAACAAAATGAAAATACAGTATGGCAATTCTAGTGTCATGAACAGTATCACACGTATCAGAAAACCCTATTGAGGCATTTGACCTTAATGTACACCACACATACCCCATACTCAGCCACAACTTCCTTGTCTCCTCATCAGGTTCTAAACCTTCAGCTCCACCAAAGTAAGTCACATACAAACGATCCTTTGGCATCTTAAGGACATCCGTCAGAAGTTCCCAAGCAAACTCTATGGCTCCTTTCTGTCAACAAAAGTGAATAAAATCCAATCACTAGGGAATGTGCTTCTCATTTAATTCCAAAGCTTTTTTACAGCTACATTTATTCTACATGTATTTCAACACTTTCTGATTAGATTTTCATGCTGCACCTCTTTACTCCAATATGATAAAAAATATATCATGTGAGTATCTTATTTGAAAATCTCATCAGATTCTACTGCACATGTATACACAGTTCTTGGTTAATTTATAATCTGTACAGTATACCATAAAGACCCGCATATAAGCTGAACCCTGAGTTTTGGAGTTCAATTTGGGATAAACTGAAAAATTGAAATTTGGCTATAAAACAACCATCGGTCGTTTGAAAAACATATTCAAGAATACTGAATACTGTATCTGCAAATAGCAGATTGACAAAAGTGGCCAGTTAAAACTTAACTCCTAATTATTACATGACACATTTTTGAGTACAAATAAAGGCCAAAACGAGTGCAAAGATGGGAGCGTATTGCACTCATCAAGAACCAGATAAACTTGTTTATTAGCTTACGTGATCAATTTTTTGCAAGCAAAGTTTACGAACGCATCATTTTTTGTTCCATTTTGCGCACGGTAAGAACATTTGCCCTGCTTTGTTTGTCATATAAAAAACAATTTATTGCACAAAAAGTCATGCAATACAGCTGTATTTTTACTCATCAGTTTTATTTTTTCTCACCTGAAGCAGGCTCAAAAAAATAAAACCGGCTCATAAAAATACTCTGCCGTATTGCACTCCTTCCCGTGTAATAAACTCTATGTTTTTGTTCAAAGGGTCGCAATTCTGAATGAACTCACAGATAAGCTCGCACCCCCAGGCATGAGGCAGAAAAGATCAGTGGCTGATATGCTCAAACTACTAAATGGTACATTGTATATCCTATCTGAAAAGTATTCAAGCAGTTCCTGTCACTAACCTTGAAGTAGTCTCCAAAAGACCAGTTCCCAAGCATTTCAAAGAAAGTGTGATGATAGACATCCTTGCCCACATCATCTAAATCATTGTGTTTTCCTCCAGCACGGATACACTTTTGACTGTTGGCTGCACACTTCCATTTGGCCATGTCACTGTTAGGGTCCACAGTTCCCAGGAATATAGGTTTATACTACAATATGGAAAACAGAGCACATTTTTTAATGCCACCTATGAATTTATCTAAAGTTCTGTTTGTCACAATGTGTGTACATTCTCAAATTTATCAGTAATTCATGATTATATTAGCCAAACAGTGCATCGCATTTGGGTCAGGTGAATGGGTTTTGATACAGCGTCAAACAGTTTCATTATGGGGGCCCGTTCTGGTCAAAATATCCTAATTATTTTTCTCTGTCCTGGAAATAATAAAACTGCTTTTTCAATTATTATATGGTGTTTCATAAATAATTACATGTACTCCATGGAATATGGTGTCCCAGATTACTCATGTGGAGCATGAATTAATTTTTCCTCTGCACGAAATAATTTTTCTTGTGCGTGGATTTCTTAGCAAATCCCATATGCCATTGTGCGCTGTTGGCAATCCCATAAGTCATTGCGCATCACACCATGAGGAGTTGTCAAAATGGTGGCTAGAACCGGTTGCATGGCTGTTATCCGAGAAAGAAATGAGCGCGGCTTTCGTCCTTTTCTACACAATTTGAAGGGTGTTTTCCGGCTCTTCTTGGCTCCTGACAATATGCAGCTAATGACTGATGCTTTAATTGAAGCAAGGCATCACCTTCTCGATGCTAATGGCACATTAACTCTGCTGCTGAATGACTTGGTGAGAGGCGACCATTTTGACAACTCCTCGTGGTGGGGTGCGCAATGACTTATGGGATTGCTAACAGCGTGCAATGGCATATGGGATTTTGCTAAGAAATCCATGCACAGGAAAAATTATTTCATGCAGAGGAAAAATTAATTCATGCTCCACATGAGTAATCTGGGACACCTAAAATTAATTCTTACATGTAAAAATAATCCATGGAGTACATGTGATTATTTATGAAACACCATATAATAATAATTGCAAAAGCAGTTTTATTATTTCCAGGACAGAGAAAAATAATTAGGATAATTTTGACCAGAACTGGCCCCCATAGTTTCAAGTGTTTGGTCCTATTTTCAACTTTAGGGATAAAATTTCTTAATTTCCATACATTCCTCTGACCAAATGCAATGTGCTGGTTGGCTAATAAAATAATGTATTATTGATGAGTTTGAGAAATGTGTGAGAGTTGACAGGTCTGCAACTTGGCAAGATGTTAAATTTGTGAAAAGCTCAATTATTAGGGTACAAGTTTAAGAAGCCTTATGTAATGCTAATACAATATCTTATTTTTACAAACTATCCTCATCAACACTTTGAAATACCAAAACAAACAACATTTACAGTACCATAACCTTTTTTTTTTTACATTATACAGTTATACAGTACCCAAGATTGAAAAGGGACCCTCTTACTGTTCCAGAAATAGTTTTCAAAACTCCACATTTACGACATTTACAAACTTCCACACTTACGAATGGAATTAAGGACTCCCCGCTCCTCCCCCCTTGGGATCTGCCTACCGTGAACACTTTTCAGAGCAGACGCCTGAATCAAACTTTTGGGCCTCACAAAATGAAAAAAATACAATGGATACGACTAATAATTCCAAAAACATTATACAACAATACATGGTAAACTTTGCGTGCACATAATTATAAATTAAACACGTGCAAGAACTTGAACTATAAGAGTCTGATAAAGTAAATTAAAATATCAGAATACTACCCGTGAAAAAAACCTGCAAATGTATCGGCTAGGTTGATATACATGATCAAGATAAACCTAGCGTGACGTCGTACCTGATTCATCCCAGCATTCGCAAACAGAAGTGTTGGATCATCGTGAGGAATCGTGGAAGACGATGGCACAAAAACGTGTCCGTATTTTTTCACAAAGAAATCAACAAACGCATTCCTGAGGTCTTTAGATGTCAGACTGGAATCCATGTTGGAGTTCTGACCACCTAGAGTACCGAGGTTTCGAAAGCGAGCGGTAGATTTTAAAGGGAAGATACGGCCACAAGCAACAGGAATATATCGCCCGAAATTCAACATGAAATGATGATGAAATAAAGTGACCGCTGACCGCTGAAACAGAAAGCTGGGGGAGGGGCTGGGGATGAGGTAGGGGTAGGGCTGGATGCAGAGGACGATACTGTTGTGCTGTCCAGCTGTAAAGCCTGGTCCTCACTAGCGCGTAAGCATAAGCATAAGCACAAGTATAAGAATAAGAATAAGAGAGCGGCAGTGGCGACATAAGCATAAGGAACGGACGTGTTTGATCCTTATGGTTATGCCCTCCAAAAGAGAGAGAAACACTGCCGGGAATTTCGACCACTAATACTGGCCGTAGCGGCTCTAAATTTACATAAGGGACACAGGAGCGTTTATTTCGTGTTTTATTAGCAAATCCTATGATTTATCGCCATCGTCAAAATCCCCTTACATTTCCTTATAATCTTGGCCCTTCACGCAACCACCGGACCCCGCCCTCCCCCCTCTTCCCCCCCTCCCCCCTCCCCCTCCCCCAAGCTAGCTTGGGCCGCCTGTGGTAGTAAACAACTATAAACAAAACACTTGACTTTTATCTCGTGACGAACCGCACGATTATCCCGCTGCCTTCAATAGAGAGGGACTGGTGACGAATTTCGGATGTGATCAACTCAACAGTCGAACGAAATGGCGGCGGGGATGAAGGGAGGTCAAAGTCTGCCCGTGTTTACACGAGAAGAGGTGTACTCACACAGGAGAGACGATGATGCCTGGATTGTGCATGGAGGCAAAGTATTCGATCTTAGCAAGTTTCTCGAAAGGCATCCCGGAGGACAGAAAATTTTGCTTGAACATTCTGGGAAGGATGTCACGACGGTCATGTCCCAGGAAACTCCACACAGGCATAGTAAATTTGCTTACGGCTGGATGGGCAAATTTCTGATAGGAAGACTTCAAGGAGAAGTAAGTTTTCTTAAGCTGATACTCGTTCAACTCGTTCTGTTTAAACAGTCGGCGAAGACCAAGTTCTATTGTATATAAATACAGTGTACTGTTCTTTACTGAAAATATATTATTAGATTATTTCCATTTTCTTCGCAAGAGTTTTTGTAACAACGATAAAACAGAAGACATGCAGCGACAACTACACCAAAATATCTACATATCAGTAAGTTTCTTCGTTCACAAAGATGACAGCCTTTCAAGGTCGACAGTGTCCCGGGCAGTGGGTATTTGAAAAATTCTACAGTACTCGAGACATTTCTTTTTCTGTCTCCGTTTTTCATTTTACTATTTCGTCAAGGGTTTACAGTTTACTTGACATTTATTTCGTGTTGCGTTCGATCGTAGCCCCGCTGTGATGTTTTCCGATCATCCGCTAAAACAAATTTTGCGTCGCGTCGTCTACGTGTACATTGGACTCTTTTCTCTTGTACTACTCTTAATGACGTAATCGATACAACGCTGCTTCCTTATGTGTGATACGATATCAGGCTATTTGCCTTCTTCCTGTTTGACTTTCATTTCGTAAATGCAGAAGACTACGGTTGTTTTGTTTTCTTCCTGTATTTGTTCATGTTGTGTGTCTGATTTTTTTCCCCACTGCGTTTTTTAATTGACTAGGAAAAGTTCGATCGCTTTCTCGCTGGTTGATTGAGCGTATAAAAGCGAAAAGAGACGGTACATGTTCTTTTAAAAAGGAGACATAACGTTTCCATTAAATTTCTCGCCCATACAATTTTATAATTAATAATTCAAGTCTTTGGAAAGTTATCCAAGCATAACATTTGCAAAAAAATTTTTTTTCTATCCATCATCTTCATGCACCTAACTGGAATTCAGTGAGCATCTTAGAAGGAACAACATGTACAGTAGAACAGGAATATACTCTATTATTATTTACTGGTTCCCCATACTGTTTGGTGGTTTTTCTGCATCCAGCATATGGAATGCTAGGCTTGATTTAATTTGCAGCTCATTATGGCTACAAAATTACTGGTACATGTTGGCAAATAGACAGTAGCAATTTAATAAACAAGATTATTTTTTTCTTTAAAGATTAAACCTCTCATTCAGTACTGTAAAACTATTATTCAGTATGGAAAACTTCAGTAAATGTTCCTGAACTGCAGTTAGCTGTAGCAGTCATAATGCACTGAATTAATTACTACACATTTGTATTTTGGTCTCTGGAGGTATAGTGCATTATTATAAGTCACACAATAGGAAGTGGCATCGATCAGATCATTGGAAAAGTGAAATTTTATAAACTCCATCAGTAAAAACTTTGGATGTTAGATGACTGCAGTGAAGATTGAAATGTTTCCCCTTTTTGTCATTGTTTCTCCAGCATGAAGAACTAGATAAGACATTGAAGGAAAACCTACACATGGAGGGATACAAAGAGGTAATGAAGCAAGTTAATCATTTCCCCTTCTCAATGTACTTTGTTTTATTGAGATAAATGTATGTTAATTGTAGAGTAGTATGCAGAACTTAATGACTTTTAATGCCTTTGCTCAGGTGAAAGCTGATTACCAGCCCATCAGAACTATAAAATGTAATCTAATGGTTGGAAGAATATTAATTCAGTCTGCATTTATAAGCATACAAGTAAAGAAGAAAATGCTCCAGGGGCTGCATACAGATCCCATGACCAGTACATAACTTATGTTCAGTTAAGCTGTGCACAATGAAGGTTGTCTGGGACTAATAGATTTTCTGTAAACTTATTCCACTGGCAGTATGAAACAACCTAATTTGAAGCAACATATGGATATGGCAATATAGTAATTAAAGGCTATAATGTTTTCAAACAGCTTGGAAAAAGTGTGATATTGTAACAAATTCCCATTCACAGTTCATAACACAACTACTTTTGGTTTGTTTTTGTTTCTGGAGAAAAAAAAATGGCATTGAAAATAGTCACATTTTGGTTGATGTCATAACTGCCAGTTGATTGAAGCTGTATCTTGTAGAATTTACACCAGGCTATGTTACAAAGGTGAAAGAACTTTCAGTACATGTTCACAGTTTACAGTTTACCGTTTTCAGTTTACAGTTTTCATGTTTACATCAGTGCATTAAAAAATGCTGGGGAGGGGTTCCATCCAGCTATTATTAACACTACAGAATGATGCTGATCAGGTTGTTGGAGCTGCTTTGTCAACATACGAGGCAGGCATTATGCAACATTATGACACCCCTTACCATTTCGTTTTTTTGTTTGTTTGTTTGCTTAATTTCACCCAGGAAATGGTGGACTGGAGCAAATCAATGCTTTGGCAAGTGGGAAAACTTGGTCCTGAATACCTCAACTGGGTGCACTCTCCTGTCGATCGGCCACTACGCCTCTTTGAATCCAGTTTTTGCGAGTTCTTCTCTAGGACTCCATGGTACTTTGTGCCAATCATATGGCTCCCAGTCATGCTGTACTTTCAATTGCTATCCATCCACAGTATTGCAGCCAGAAATACTGCACCCGATAGCATCCAGTTCAGCATCCAAGTTGCTGCAGTGTTTTGTGCGCAGTTTGTGGTTGGGGTCCTGATCTGGACCTTTATAGAATACTGCCTTCACCGGTTTGTGTTTCATCTTCTGCCTCCTCCTAACTCTCCTTGGAGGATTACGTTTCATTTTTTCATCCATGGACAACATCACAAGGTAAAGTATAGGGAGACTAGTCAGAGTTCCTTCTAATTATTAGCTCACAAATTATTGCCATGTGGACAATGATTGGTACAACTTTCATTTTAACCAGCTGAATTACTTGCAGTGGTATTGCATATGTGCAAAATGGCTTAGAAAATGCTATCATCAATTTTCAATCAAATTGAATTCAGTCTTATTGGGTTATGTACAGTACAGTGCATGTTACATTGTGACTTACTTATTTTGGGACTGTCAAACAGCACTGCAATAGCATTGCATTATGCTCAGATATAAACAAAAGTAAATGGTTCACTAAACTGAAGGTGCCACTTTTGCATGGGGTCGTAGATGAGGAAATTCTTCAGATGAGATTACTTCTTTACCATCATCCCCATACTCTTCCAGATGTGTACATTGCTGTACAGTACTGTTCAACTTTACCAAACATTTAATTTCATTCTGCTATACTGATGAGATTTTTTTTTTTCTATGCTCACAACTAAACATTTTGCTGGAATTTGCATCAATTAACCATATTTAATGCAACATTTAAAATTTACGTGGACTATTGTACTGTATATCATCCACAGTAAAATAAAAATTGACTGTGGTCACTGTCTAACCGGTATATTGTGTCCTGTGTGTTTTGTTTTACTTTATTCTAGACCCCTTTTGACAAAGAAAGACTGGTGTTCCCCCCTGTTGCGGCAGCAGTGATTGCCAGCATGATCTATAGCATAATGTGGATGATCCTTCCTGAAGGCATGAGTACAGGGGTGTTTTCCGGAGGTCTGTTTGGTTACATCATGTATGACATGATCCATTACTACCTCCATCACGGTTCCCCCATTCATGGCAGTTACTTTCACCAGCTCAAGAGATACCATGTGGTGCACCACTTTGAAGATCAGCAGAATGGTATAGAAACCACTGACAATACACTTTACCAACATTTATTTATGAGTAATGATCATGTAGTAAAGGTGATCGCTTGCTTGGGTTCCACCATAAAATCCCCGTCCCTCTCACCCTTGGTTTCAAGCCCTCTAGTTAGTGACCGGTTAAAAAAAAAAAAAAAAAAAATCCTCCTGGTACGCTACAAAGGCCCTATTCCCATGCTCATATAGATACACTAAGAGAAATGATTGGGTTATCATTATTTACACACTTATCTATGGCACTAACTACCATAAATGCTCCATCCCCCATTCTTATTCTGTCGTCTCTGAGCACCAAAATTAGTGAAGAAACAAGACAAATGACATACATTAGCTGCTTTTCTGGGGGAGGGGGGGGGGGTACCATTTTACTTGTGTTCTGACTGAAGTAATTAATCCTGTCTGATTACAGATGGAGATCAATGCTTCTTTTTATTGCTGTACTGTATGCTGGATCTGTAGTGTTTACCGTAATGCAAAAATAATACTTTTTTTCTTGGTTTCTGTCCG
The DNA here is from genome assembly GCA_964036295.1 of Plumapathes pennacea. NCBI lineage: Eukaryota > Metazoa > Cnidaria > Anthozoa > Antipatharia > Myriopathidae > Plumapathes > Plumapathes pennacea. The sequence continues at coordinate 21,299,162 of OZ038463.1, read as the reverse complement.
TCTACAGGATTCGGCATTTCAAGCAAGTTGTGGGACTTTCCATTTGGAACCCATCCATCAAAAAAGGCAAACTAAGTGCACGTTGCTATGCAGCCATGACATGCACCCTTGCGACCACTTTGCATTTTGGTGGAATCCTCCAAATGCACGAGGCAGTTCTTCATGACTGGATAAGGCACTGTGTAGCTATAGGAAATAATGTTCTTACCAATGCAATTACCAAAATCCTTGAATAAGTACCCCCCTCAAATAAGCACCATTTCTCTCAGCCAAAATTTGAAATAGGCACCCCTCTCTCCCTCTGTTTTTTTGTTTTGTTGTGTGTGTGTGTGTGTGTGTGTGCACAAACATGGCATTTTGTGAACACATACATTTTACATGTTTGGCGAACTAACAAATGAAAATAATTACGAAGTGTGTCGCTATTAGAACTATACAAATGGCTTATATTGTCTCTGGGCAAATGTTACGCATTACACGGGAAAAATTACACGGGAAATTAGAGAAGCACCCCTCCTACTTAAGTGCTCCTGCCTCATATTTCTAAATTTGAAGTAAGCGCCAGGAGTGCTTATTCAAGGATTTATGGTATATTAGTAATAATTTATTATAATATTTTACTGGTAAGGATGGTGATTAGTGTGGGTAAGGTTTTGTAGAGGAATTATATTAAGGAGGGTAGTTTTGCATACATAATATAGTTAGTTAAAGCACAGGACCATGAGTAGGTTTTTGTCAATGGAAGCACAGTAGGAGCACTGCTTTGAAATTCAACAGTCGGAGTCTCCACTATTATTGTTAAACAGTTGACCACACCATTGACAAAACTAAATATTTTCTATTTCCACCAAGAAAAACATGGACATAGTGCTAAATAATAATCATTAACAGAAATTCCATTATTGTTTGTGCATTGATTCAGTCATTATTATGGAACCACATCTAACAGTGGATGAAATAGTTAATAACAATATTATTTGCCGAAGTGGAGGAGAATAGCGGTGGATATTTACCAAGCCGTTTCGGCGCTGAGGTGAATACTTGTTTTAGTATATACCACACAAGTTTAATAGCCAACTCCCAAATAGCTATTTTATTTCCGACGAAAGTGGGCAAAAATTGGGTTCACGTGCCATTTTGTTTTACTGGAAGCCACCGGGAGGTGAATAGTACTTGATATTCCGAGATTGAGGAGCCAATCAGAGCGCGCAAAGAGCACTATTCACTTGTGTGGTATATACTAAATAGTAATATTGCCATAAGCAGTTCTGCTGTGTAGACAATGCTGAAGTAACCACGGTGGTACTGTACATGTATATGTATTGTTCCTTTGGCCAGTAAAAAGCAGGGGCCAATCCATTTATTTACTGAATTAATGGACCCTGGCAGTGACAGTTAACATGGCAAATGATTGCACAGACTGTAGCCTGAAAAACCTCCCCACCATTCTGTCCCCCAATTCATACGTTTGACAGTCAGGTAATCAGGGGGACTACAGTCGATTAGTTAATTATTTATGGTTTTTAGTGATCTCAATGACGAGAAGATTTATCATATAGATAATATTATATTAATATGCACAGTGTACAACTGAGTGAGTCAGCTCTACACTTTGTAGTAATGCAGTTCCATGGTCATCAAGGTATTTACTCTAATTCTTTAATGCTACAAATTGTAATCACACAATTGTATGGACTAACATCAAGCAAACACATGAGTGAGCCACCGCATTGTGCCTAGCTTTTTTGTAACAAGCCAAGTAAAGACAATTATTCGGTCTGGACTACATAGGCTAGTAAATGTAGCAAATGGCAGTTTTGTGAGCGAAAAGCAGAAAGGAGTTGTGGTAACTTTACTTACAGTACAAGCATGTGTACTGTACTTGTTTCCCAAAGTCGGAGAAAGAATAGCACCTTTACAAGCTCATTCAGAATCATATCGAAACAGACTTCACAATACTCCACTTTTCGAAGATAATTTCTTTTTAAGGTCATAGTAACAACCAGTGGAAAGAAGAATCCATATTTCATTTCACAACTCTTTGCATTCTTTTCCTTGTATTTCTAGTTTTTGGTCTTTTTTTTTTAGCCGAAAGTCGTCTTACCTGGCTGTTTAACTGATGTTGACACACAGCTCATTTGCTTGGTAAAATTTATTTAATTCATGCTGACTGCATGTAGTCTACATATAGACTGTAGTTGGACTACGTCACAAGTAAATTATTAATATTTTACCTCCAAGAGGAACATTATCCATACTTAATGGTCTCAATTTCACGTTTGTGTTGAATCATAATTATTTATAGCTTGGGGTAGAAGGGAAACAGTAGCAAAAAGGTCAACCCACCAACTATAATCACTGAAATTTGAATCAAATTAAATCACATGTACACGGTAACGTAACCATTAAAACTGAAATTAAATTATCTGCAAGTCTTGTGTTCCTTCTCTGGTGCTGTACTAGGCCACACTCATTCACACTGTTTAAGTTATACTAGTTATATCATATCAAGATGTTTCCTTTGGGGGGGGGGGGAGGGGCCTCGTTGCACAGAAACTGGTTTAAGGCAAGGCTTCCTTTGAAAAAACAAAAACTATGTAAACTGCACAAGATAATTTTGTGACCTCTGTAGACGCTTTGCTTGCTGCAGAATAACAGGAAACTATACTTTTGGTTCATGCCAGGTGCACCTCACTTTGAATCTTTGCTCCCACAACGAAGTCCATATTTTCAGATGTTACGTCAAGCAAATAACCTCAATGCCTGTACCTGGAATTGAGGCTTATTTCTGACATCTGCTCATTTCAATTAAAATGACAAAAAAAGTAAGAACCAGAGAGTAGTAAAATACTTTATCTGAGCACATTTACTCAACATAACAACGGCCACACGTTTATGAGTGTGGACGCCATGCTAAAAGCATTGTTGCACTGCAATGAGCATTTTATGTTTTAAACTTCGGAATAATGCAGGGAAGTGTTCTCTTTCTAAAAAAAAATTTTTACCACAACACACTAGTTTCTCGCTCTCTGATTGGTCGATTTACCATGGTAAATAAGAGTCCAGACAACAATGCTGACGCCAGCATGTCACGTTTTGCAGCAAAATACAACGAAAGTTTCCTGTATATTTCTAAATGTTGTGGTAAAAAAACAAATTTCCACTGGTTTGCCGTGGTGTGGACTCTTATTTACCACGATTTACGTCATCACATGGTCGTGGTAAATAAGAGTCCACACCACGGCAAACCAGTGGAAATTTATTAAATCTATTCTATCTGAAATATATATATTTTACACAAAAAATTAACCCAAGGCTCATTATCGATGCGTTTACATTTTCTCCGGGAGGGGAGGTGCACTAGGTTCAACCTCGGAGGAGTAGGATGGGGGTGCATAATTCGCCCCACCAGGAGGGGGTGGTGAAGCGTAATATGCAGGTGGCGCTTGACCTGCCATAGGGTACCCCCCTGCGGGAGGTTGTTGGTATGCCTGTGGGTATGGGTACCCGGCTTGTTGAGGGGGAAGAGGGCCACGAGTAATAGGCCGCTGGAAGAAGAAGAGGATTTTGTAGGTCATGTTGCCGAGACCTACTTTTATCACTTCTGGCGTTTCCAGCATGCAGGCTAGTTTCCAGCCTCTCTGGCCCATCTCAGATATCATTGGTGCCCAATCTCCAGAGGCTTTGGTCTGGAAGAGTCCAAGCTGAGTAAAAATATCAGGAGTACAATTAGATTCTAAATTGTAACTATTTCCATCGGGAAAGAAAAGAGTGCATACATCTTATTCAACCATGTGTCAACCAGACCTTGTCAAAAAGATAATGTCATTTGTTTGGTCAAGTGGTTGTCATATCAGTTCTATATTCGCTCAATAAAACAATGTGCTAACTATAACTTGTGCTCCATCCATGCAACAAGACAAAAAATGCATTGTGTTTTCAACTAAACCACTCCATATCACTGCCTCACAGTTTTTTTTTTTTTTTTACATATTGGATTATCACTACAAAAACTATCAACAAATTGAGGCCTGTAAAATCCCATTGCCCCCTAACGACCCACAGAGACCCATCAGCCCATCTTGACTACTCAAGGATTAAGAGGCTCATCGAGGCCCAACAAAGCTCATCAAGGCCCGTCTGTCCATTAAGGCAAATTGAAGCTCGATGAAGGTAAATGGTCTATTGAGGCCAATCAAGCCCATCCAGGCTAATCAGCCCATTGAGGCCCCTCACTGGCCTATCAAGGTTCATCATGCCCACCGAGACCCATTGAAGCTCATCAACACTCAGGCCATTCCCAACCAATCAGCCAATCAAGGCCAGTGGTGGCCCAACCACCCATCAAACCCATCAAGCCTAACACCCCATCGAGGTCTACTGGCTTGTCAAGGCATAATATTGAAGACCACTGGCAAGGCAAAATGACTCATCGAGATCCACATGCCTATCAAGGCCCATACAGTATGTCCATTGAGGCCCACTAGCTAATCAAGGCAAATCCACATATCGAGGCTAATCAAGGCCCATCCAAGCTCATCAGAATGCATTGGCCAATCAAGGCACATCCGCCCATATTGGCCCATCAAGCCCAATCCAGGCCAATCTAGGTCCATCAAAACCTCAAAATTTTAGGTATGCCTTTTATCTTTCTTTTTTGCCGGGTCTTCTGTGCTGTCATTCAGTAACAAAGCTAAGGGTCAGGACACACAGCACAATGCACGCAAAAATTGCATTATGTGTCCAGTAAATATTGCAAGCAACATTAAGACCAGTGTTGCGCCATGTGTTCCAACATTTTATTCTCTTGATGTCATTTACCCTCAGTTAAAAATGTCATGTACCTCCTTTGTGAACAGAAAGTCACTTTTCCTGCATAGTCTGAGTCAGATGAAACTATGTGTCTATATAAGCAATGTTCACAACATATTTCATGTGCAGAAATGAAAACAGGAGAAGCTTAAATGCTCATTTAGGCTAGAGCGAAGGAGTGCCATTACAAAGGTGTGATTAGTCTGTTTCAAAGGTCATGCTCTCACTCACTCACTTATTTCAGATTGGTCTTACCTTTACAGTGTGTTCATACTCGATGATCGTTCCTTCGTAAACAGGTGTTGGGTCTTTTAATTTAGCTGTTTCTCTCTCAAAAAACCACACAGAATTATGGTCACCAGAGAGTGTGAATTCTGCAGAAAACAAAACAAAGAAGAATTATAGCAATTAAGTGATAAATAGACAAATTAATAATTAATAATTAATAATGTGATCAATAGCAACATCAGGACATCAGCAACAGCGACAAACTACTAACTACTTCTACTAATATTGACTAGTTAATACTAACTACTACTACCTGTAGGTACTACCACTAAACTATGACTGACAAAAGTAGACTCTAGTACAGAACAGGTCCTTTCTTTGCGCAAAGAAAATCGACCAAGTGCAAAACCATTATTAGGGCTTCCCCAAGTCAAAAAATAAATTTGGAACCTGTTCTCATCCAAATCGTTTCAGAAGACTTTTTTTTTTCTACAATTTGCATATTCTCTAGTCCTCACAGAACATATTAAGTCACTTATAATTAGCTGACCCTAACTCTAATTCATCAACCATGTTTGACTAACTAAAATGTGGTGAACATTGTAACTATCTGTGATAATGCAGTTCTGACCTACCTCCATAGCTTCTCTTCCCCTGGTCCCAGAATATTTCTGCCAGCCGCCAGCCTTGATGCAGGTATCTGGATAAGTGGGACAGCCAATCACATGACACCTTGACCAGTTTTCCAGGGCCTAAGTACACAACCTGCACAGGAATGTTTACCAATTGGTACGTGTACAGGGTTGGGTTGGGATGCCGTGGAAGATTCAAGAAGACGTCACATCCAAGGGCTAGACACGAAATGATTACAATGAAACAGTAAGTCCCTGTTAGAACTACAGTCCTGGACTAAAGTGTTGAAACATTTACCCTTGTCCTGAGTCATTATTTTCATGAGTCAGCCCCCCTCCCCTCCCCTCAATAACTGACTTACCGTCATTCTTGCCGCCAAGTTTTCCAAGCATGCCTTGGCTCTGTCGCTGTCCTGTGAGCTCCACACAAATCAGGCGCCCACCTCTTTGACAGTACTGTGCAATCTGGAAAGTGCATAGTTGCAGGGTAATCTGAAGTCCGTAAAGTTGGGAAGCATCTACATAGATATAATAATACGCTAACTCCCTTCCATCTGTCTCTCCGGCCATCTGTCCGTATAGCTCTTTCCCAGGCTTCCTTATCATAAAAAAAGCCAAGATGGCTGCCTCATTGAGTGAAACTAAGTATGAATATTGACTTTGTATGCTGACCACAATTCTTTAAGAAATTGGAAATGAGTTTAAAAAGATAAATTGTGCTGTCAGGTGATTGGATGTTGGGCTGATGCTGCCACATGTTCGAAAAACAGGATTTTGATGTCGATCAATCTGCAATTTATCAAGTGGTATGGTTGAGTGGTACACGCACTACAGAGAAGTTTGTACTTTGACACTGTAAACTACACTCAAGTTGCTCAAAATGAACTTCAAAATAGGAACAAGAAAGAAAGAAAGAAAAAAAGGAAAAAAACAGAAACCTATCACCATATTTTCTGGGGATCCCACTAGTATTGAATATGACAAGCAGTAACAGTCAGATTGACAGATCACAGCAAGGGCACCAACAGAAAAAGCAGAGTTTCAGGATGCAACTAAAAACATGAACATGCACAGCATCAACAGCAATCTGAATGAACCTTATAGATTTATGCAAATTAGGCACGCAATATGAAAGTGGTCTGTAGTACGTGTACATGTACAGAATGGAAAACTGACCACATTGATTATGCCAGAAGCATCTGCGACCTCGTTACTCCTGGAAGACAGGTTCAACAAGCCAGCCCTCTCCACCGTGTGAATTGAGGACTTAACGACAAGAAGCTGCCATGAGTGATAGACTGGAGCCCTGGGAACAGCAACGAAAAGGACCAGCAGAAACATGGCTTCAGCATACATCTTCATCCTGACTCTAAGATTATTGACATGCAACTTTTAATTTACCATGCTGGCCATAATATTGTGTGTGCATGGCAATATATATTTATTATATAGACACGAGTGTTTTACTGGAAAATATTACCGTGTGTAAAATCCATATGAAACTACATCCGGGACCCAAGTGGCATATTTTCCATATCGTTGGCATCATTTCCCGCTTTTGCACGGTTGTTTGTGCAATTTCTCATAAAACACTTGTGCTAATATAATAAAAAGAAAATTACATGGCAGCTTGAAGATATGGATTTTATTTTCAAGTGGTAAAAACAATATTTTACTCACTCGCGAAGTGCTCGTTCGTAAAATATTGTTTTTACCGCTCGAAAATAAAATTCATATCTTTGCACCACCGTGTAACATCCTCTATATATATTAGTTTGCGTGCATGTATTTCTGCATTACAGTATGTCATGTAGGTGCATAATAAAGGTGTGTAAGCTGCTGTAAGTGTGGCACTTGTGAATTGTGTCTTGGTCATGTTAACCAACTTACAGCATTAAAGAGACCCTCTCACCACAGATGCTTTGTGTGCCCATGTTTATATTTACATCCCGAGCTTGACTTTCCTCAGAGGCGCCCACGTTATGACTGGTCAATCTGACTGTCGCTGCTTTCCGTATTCAATTTACACTTCCTGAGTTTGTGCTGACCCATTTCATGATAAAACATAGAAAAACATGAGAATCCACCATTTTCGTATGATACGAAAATGGCCGCCATCAGTCACTGGGTGTGCAAAGTACTGTATCGGTATATGGTGAGAGGGTCTCAAAGCTTTATGTTAAAAAAAATGTATTAGGATGCTAAACCTTATACTGCAATGGATAATTGCCATGGATTTATTAATTGGTTTTGTATTTGGGGGTGGGGGATTTCTGCATCTAAAGATGGACTGAAAGGCTTTTTGTGCAGGGGGGGGGGGGGGGGGTGCAATTTGTTTTCAAGCACAATGGCACACTTCCATACTCACCCATATGGTCTAGAAAAAATCCCTTGGAATGGACTCTCGCTGGCATTCCAGCCAATTTTCCCCACTCCAGGTACATCTTTAAAGGTGTCCAAGACAAACCCTTGGCTGTAAGGTTCACTCAACTTACCATATGTGCTTGTGATATCTGACCCAACAACGGTCTGTCCTGTTGCAAGGCCCAGAGTAGCTGATCAGAAAGGACAAAAGAAAAGCGCAGAACTTTGATTAAAATCTTGTTATTGAATAATTATCATATTTAAATTTAGCTCATTCATAATATTAAGAGTGATCAACTTCAGGCTCTTGCCCAATTATCACATAGTTTAGAGAACTTGGCTTTTGATACATTACTCAGATCAAACTATCATTTCTCACATTTCACACATTTTCTTTTGATATGGTTTAATAAACCCCACCCCCCCCTCCCAAAAAAAAAAAAAATATATATATATATATATATATATATGATAATATACTGTAAATGGTTTTAGTTGTTTTAGTTTAGTTGAGGATAAGACCTCAGGGGTGGGGTGGGAGTAGATTGGCAAGCTACAATTTAGAGCTCTTGCAGCAAAATTGACAACAAATTACCAATGGTATTACAGTACACCGGTTAATAGCTATTAATTTGTCATATGAGATTCAGTTAGTAGCCAAAGAATAAAATGAGCCTGTACTATAAACCCAGCTTTCACTCCCTAGCTCAACCCAGATTATCTTAACCTTTTCATAAGAATAGTAAGAATTGATAGTCCAATCGGCTTCCATGTGAGCAAGGTATCAATACCAAAATTCTCCATATTGTGAGGTATGTATATTTCTGGTGTGAAAATGAAGGAGAAAATTGGAGTTGGTCACTATTGGGAGTGAAAAGGTTAAGCACCCTGAAATTTCATAGAGAATTGAGGCCCACACTGTACTGTACATGGGAAATATGCAGATAAGGTGATGAGGCCCACAGGTGGGAAGCTGGCATATAAATGGTACGTAGATGTGGTGGTAGGTGATCCATAAATGGTAACAAAACACTTACTGCGTCCTACTGTTGTGACATCAACAGTGATAAAGTGGTAAGAGAATCTCAGCCCAGGATAGTGGTAGGAATCGGTGGGTAAGGGGGTGTGCTTTCCTGTCTTAACATCTTGCCTTGCAGACTGCTGTTGTTGTTGGCTCGTATCTGTACCAGCAATGAAGTTCCCTACTTTCTTCCTAACATTAAAGAGCATAAATAACCATAGCTTTAAATTGATTAGTACACATTTAACCTGATACGATTCATAAGGAATTTGTACATGTTTAATTCTTAATTTTAAACCTGCAGGAGTCTAATTATGTTTGCAAGTACACTGCTATTCGCAAAGGTTGCATTTCACAATGAGTTTTTAAGCTCAGTATTATCAGTTTTGCACATTGTATATTCAATGAAATGATGGCTATTCGATAATTTACATACACTACTTAACTTTAATACGTGGACGATGGAGTGATGATGGAATAGCTAAAAATAAAGCGAAGGCGTCACATACTGTAAACGAAAACATGTAAAGTCGAACCCAATAACCACTAATATTCAATTACCAGACGGTGAAGTAATAGGAAACACGAAGAAACAAACCCGAGTGGCTTGCAAGAAGCTGTCAGATAACAACTTGTTGACACCGAGAATGATACTGTTTACTCATTAGCTGCACAAACTCTCACAAGGCTGTTCTGGGATTTCGTCTAGTCGGGTGAATGCAGGATAATATTTGAATGCATGAACAAACTGAACTTGTTCCAGTCGAGGTAAGCCTGTAGTACATGTACTGATATCCGCGCTTTCGATCCCCCAACTCACCTCAGTGAATCCATTTTGTTTCCTGTTTGAAAAATTCCGGTCCTGGGAACGAATATGGCGCTGGCTAACATTTCTGCTGCTCTGCGGGCGCAGATTTTTAGGCGATCAGAGTAAGAGTTTTAACACACTGCTGATTTTGCCAAATTGCCAAAGCCAGTTGGCTAATGCTAATTTGTAATACAGCTTTGTAGTAATATCATCGTGGAACAATTTAAAATTTGTCATGAACGAGTGCGCCCGATAAAACGACGGAGAACACAGATTCAGTAATATACCTTTCTTTTGCGAAATTTTAAGCGTACGCCGAGTATAGGGATTGTTGTGCAATTTAACATGGCCCCAAATGGCGAGTTCCAAGTCATCACAGGTAGTACTTTTGTACCAGATATGTTGATCTGAAAAGGATTTTCAATATATTGTATGGTTCGGAAAATATTTAAAGTCAAAGTCGAGCGACGTGCTTTTTGGGAAAAGTTTTTATTGACATAAGCAGCTATCTGTCAGCCAGATGTCACTCTGATTTGCTTCATGTGAACATGATGTAAAGCAGCGTCGTCGTGCAATCTATCATCACTTTGAAATGTCTCCTCATTTTTTTGCCCGGCCGGACATTTCGGCCCGCGCCAAAATGCCCCCAAGGCATTTCAGCCCAGACCACAATGTCCGGTCGGACATTCCAGTCCTGAGGCCAAAGTGTCCCCGCTGGTCTAAAATGCCCCCTGTTCGAAAAGATGCTTTGATAGTTAAATGGATTCTAACAAGAAAGGATACTCATAAAGACCAAATACGATTTGATCTCATAACCTCTTAAGCGGACCACCGAAGGAAGCCACGTTCTCTTGAGTCAGACTATTCGCAGTAGTTTGCGTACGAGAAAGCTATTACACAACAGAGGCGCCTGCCTGTCGGCTATTATCTGACAGTCCAGATGTGCGGTAATTAGCAGTGTGAATCATGTTTCACCAGTACCTGAGTTTGAAGCACCAATCCTCCGCCGAACCTAACCACACAGGATAGTTAACTATCGTGTTAATAATCAAACGAACTACTGTGTCGGACTTGCAAGCGGCTCCCGAAATCCAAAATAAACGCATGGTGACATACATCCAGCTGGGACACTTTAGTGTGTCGGTCACCAGCCAAGTTCATTTTTGCAGTAAAGTCTCTAATCAGATGCAGAATACACTCTGTTGGGTATTATTGCAATGCCGTAAATAATTTAATTAATGTAAGCCCACCTGATAAGTTACCACGGGGTATTTGTATAAGAAACATGATAAGGTGCAAATAAAGTATCAACTGCTTTCAAGCTTGAAAGCATTGTTCGCAAAGGATGTCATCGAAAATCGATTTTGGAGCTGTACGCCGCTATATAGAGACAGGAGAATACCCTGATGGTTATATTAAGACAGAGAAGAGGAATTTGAGGCGAAAAGCCCAATCGTATTATCTCAACGACGGGTTGCTATTCTATAAATATACCGGCAGTTGTGGCGAGGCGCGGAGGGTGATAGAACGAGACGCCGAGCGCCTTCGCATCCTTAAAGCTTGCCATGAGGGTCTGGGAACCTCCAAGCAAGCCTCGGCAATGGGGGGACATTTCGGGAGAGACAAGACTTTAAAGAGGGTTACAGAGCGCTACTTTTGGAAGGGAGTGAAATCTGACGTGACAGATTTTGTAAGTTCTATATTTACATGCGTTTAACTTCACTTTAGCAATTTTCCTCGCAGTTTTTGTTCTCAACTTGTGTCATTCACAGATTGTCGTACTCTGTGCCCCCCGGGGGTACTCCCATATATGAGGCATGCTGGGTATGTGCCGCCCAAAGGGTATCATTTTCAGCATTTTAGTTTGAACTAGACTGGCATTGCCAGTGAGCTCGCGGTGTGAGTTGCGTCGAGATGGAAAGTAGGGACAAGAGTGGAACTCCCAAGAGGGACTTCCAGTTTCTCACCAGAAAAATATCACACAGTTATAGAGAACTTGGCTGTTGACACCTTGCTCAAATGAAACCTGATTATAAACTATAAATTATCATTACAACACTCATACACTTGCTTTTTAAAGGTTGAGCGACCCTGCATTTTGAGAATGCGTGACATATCTTTTTATGCACAATTGATTTTTGACAGTTTGACTTCGACTCTTATTTCTAACGAGAGGCCACGATTAATCCAGCCTTCGCTTCAATACTTTTGTGTTTTCTTTTATTAACTGAATATGTTTCTTCTATCAGGCTTTATGAGTTTTCGTGTTCTGTAACAAGCGAGGAATGTAACACAACACTTGTTTACGTCAATATTATTGCGGTTTTGTTCACAGTGTGTTCAGTCATTTGTAAACTGCAAACTCAATGCTCAGGACTATTTCGGTGTATTTTTCATATCTGGTATACAATGACCATTGCGAAACAAAGGCTACATGATCGAATGAAAGAAACATTCCAACAGGCAAAGTACGATAAGCAGAAGAATTTTATGAGGCAACAGATGTCATGTACAAAGTAAAGCATAAATCGCCATTGTTTTGCAGCTAAAGCTCATCGTAGCTTTGGTTTCCGTTTTCGGCCTGTTATCTTCCCAGAAGTATTTCGTGCCGCCACAGAAAGTTTCGTCGGGACTAAATATTTAGCGGCGACAGAGAAATTTGCAATCCCCGAGCGGTATCCAACAAACATTTGTTTACGGCTATTCTCAAAGCTTCCGCAGCGAACTTAAAGAACGCAAGCCAAAATTGTTCCTTAAAATCCAGTTTATCCGTGCATGTTCCACAGAGATCTGTTGTTAGAAACAAAGGCAGCATCTTCTCTTCAGTTATTTTAAGACTCTGAGTGCTGGTCCGGCCGGGCGGCGGTTTACGTCATCGCATATCACGTGATCATATGAACCAATCACCGTGTGCTGATTCTCGACCCAGAAGAAAAAAAACTCCATTTTTAAGCTCGCCGGGGCCACACCCCGCGAGCAAATAGGGTATCGGTTTTAACCTTTTGGTCTGGAATAGAGTCGGAGATTTTGATATTTGATCTGAAATAGGGACAAAAATTGCACATTTTGGTCTGAAATAGGGTAAGGATTTTCAGTCCCTGCCGGCACACTCCCACCACAAATTTTGAAGAGTACCCCCCGGGTCTGTGCCCCGGGGGAAAGCCCCCTCCTCCCCCCCCCCCCCGAACTCTGTTTGGGCGATCGCTGCGAGCGAGCAAACCTCTCAGGAAGTTTGGGACACCTCTCCTTGTCCCGAAAAAAAGATAAAAATACTTTTTCAGAAGTTTTTGATCAAATTCCCCACCCTGAAGAAAAAAAGTAATTCTTATTTTCCTATATATTGCTCAAACTGAATTTTGAGATTCTAAAGCTGATAAATAGAGCACTCCTGTATGATGATTATATTCAATATGACACGTACGAATTTTATTGCAAGGTTCAGCGGTGATCAGCAAATCTCAGTACTGATTGAAAAAGGATGGTCATCGTATGACTTTTTCCTTTTGTATAGATTAACAAATGTGACCAGTGCCAGAAAAGCAATCATGTTTTGAAGAAACCTGACCCGATCCCGGTAATTCCAAACCGGGTATGGAGTCAGGTTGGAGTTGACCTTATCGGTCCTTTGCCGCAAACTTCGAAGGGAAATAAATATGTGGTGACTCTCTCAGACTACTTCTCCAAGTGGCCTGAGGCTCAAGCACTTCCTGGAAAGACAGCAGAGGCAGTTGCCAATTTTCTTTATAAGGTCGGTCTCTGTAAAAAGTTCTATTTGTTCTATTCCATTTAAAAATCCAAACACATCTGTGTACTCTTAACCTTTAAGGTGCGTCATGTTATTATTATTATTATTATCATTATTATTATTATTATTATTATTATTATTATTAATTATTATTATTATTATTATTATTATTATTATTATTATTATTATTATTATTATTATTATTATTATTATTATTATTATTATTATTATTATTATTAAAGTGTATATGCAGACATGGAGTAATGGAAATCCAAATATCAGACCAGGGAAGGGAATTTGTGAACAAAGTCAGCGAAGAATTGCACCGGTTGACCAGAGTGGAACATCGGATTTCCATTGTTTATCACCCTCAGGTAACCGACATGATTCAGCGCTTGAGGGAAGACAATGAAGATTACTTATACAAATTCCACTGATTCTATTTGCAGACCAATGGCCTGGACGAAAGGTTTAACCAAACCTTAAAGCGTATATTGGAGAAATGTGTAGAATTAGAGGATTGCCATGACGACTGGGACGAATTTCTTGATGGTATTCTATTCGCCTACCGCACCGCTAGACATAATTCTACACACGTGAGCCCATTTTTTATTATGTTCAACCGGAAACCACGTCTACCGATTGAACTGAAATTTTTATCATCAATTAAGGACGGCGAAAAGTACCCGGATGTTGAGGATTGTTTGGAGGGTTTGCTACAAATCAGAAAGCAGGTGCAAGGCAAAGCGGTTGAACACGGAAATGGTTAGTGACAGCGAAGGATTTTGCGTGTGATATCATGTCGTATGTTTCCTGTAGGCCTTTTATTTTGAAGATTTTTCGTCACTCAACTGTACGTTGTTACAATGTATTTGTTCATTTTGAAGATATGGAGGCTGGTAGTGCATCGGACATTGTGCAAGAGCAATGTGATCAGGTAGGTCGAAACTGATTAAACTATATAACCTGACCAATTTTTATTCTTCAAACGAAGGTTGAAATTTTAGACTTCATTTCAGACTTCTACGGCATCCACCACACCAAGAAAATCCTTTGGTCTCCTGAGAAGATCGCGAGTAAAGGTAGCCCAATAAACATATCGCATCATGGCCGATCTTTCGGGAGTCATGTAGTAGTGGACCTGGTTCTGACCCTATGTAAATTTAAAGAAAACATTTTCAAATTTCGCGAAGTAGCCTAAAACGTTCGAACTATTTCAACAGGGAACCTACAGTCCCAGTGAGTACGAGTTAGGAGAACAGAGCAGGAAGAAGCAGAGGAAGGAAGCGCACGAGACCCAGCCAACGGGAACCCATGGAAAGGACCAGTGTTTGGTATATTTACAGATGTCTCTCCCCTTTTAGCGTATTTATAGAGCGTTCTGAAGAAACTATCACTAACGTGTTGTATTTTCCCTAACAGGATGGCTCGCCTCTTTTCGCAACACTAGCATTATGTGGAAATGTTGCCGAGGAAACAATCGTACAGGTAATAGTTCAACAGATAGTTCATTTAATTTCTTCAAAGTTTAGAGATTATCACCAGTATTAATTCTTTCATAAGGCTGACGACTTATTGGTACGGTCCTCTCAAGCTGACGAGAGGGAAAGAGTTTTCAAACACGGCCTGACAATGAGGGACGTAGCCAGGTTGAGGCCGAACCAGCTACTAAATGACAAAGTAAGAATGGAAACGAGTTGTTGGCTACTTCTTAAGTGCTATTAATTGGAACTAATTTGATAACATTATCATTTACGTTGTTCAAGGTAATGAACACTTTATTGGAAGTCATATGCAGAGATACCACAAGGAAGGTTTGCCTTAAAATCCCATGTAGTCTCTTTTACTCTGAAATTGAAAGTGTGTGATATATATATGTTGCAATTTCTTTTCTAATTTTTATAAAGGGTATGAGTGTGGCTTGCTGCTCCTCATTTCTTTTACCGAAGTATCGCAAGGATGGTTACCACCGCGGGGACATGATCACGTGGTTTGACAAGGTAATGGTAGATAATACGACTTTTAATTTTGCGACAGTTGTTGATGCCTATCAGATGATATGTCTTAATTTTTTTTTCCTGGTCAAGGTTAATCCCCTAGAAAAAGAATGGATCATCGTTCCTGTACATTCGTCCCCCGAGCACTGGACAATTGTGGTTAGTGTCTAATGAGTATAATCTAACAATTGACTATAATACGGTACGTCTAATACTCTTTCTGATCTCAGGTAATAAATACCTTAAAAGGAGAGTTGTTCTTCCTGGACTCTTTAGGCGATTTGTGCCATGAAGATGTACGAGACATCAAGTAAGCAATTCTGTTAGCGTTATCGAATCTCCTACTTTACAATATTTTTGATAGATTACACGGTTATATCGTTCGCTATTTTTTGTTTCAAGGAATATTTTTTGCAGTCTTGCGAACGACACTGATGATGATGAAGTCGATCCCTTTGAGTGGAGGGTTTATGGTTCTATCGAGGAAACTGTGAGTAGGATGTCACTGCAACGGAACATTTACTTATACGGATGTTTCTTCATACGTATATCTTATTTTACTTATTTTATGACTGTTCAAACGTCATATCTTTTTTCAGGCATTTCCACAACAAGACGGCGGACATGACTGCGGTGTATTTGCAATTATGGTAGGCTCTGAAAAGGTACACAACTCCAAATTACTGCAAAGAAAACATAAGTGAAAATACAGAAATGAATTAATATTGAAAGAAATAAAGAACTGAATTGTAATGTACAGAATGATTGTTGGTATGCTTGGAGACATATAAAAGGTGGGCTCGCTGACACTATTCTCTCCCCATAGTATGCTCTGTACAAGGTGAATGATGTGCCGTATGATTTCACTCAGGTATATATTTCTTATTTAATTTTACTTTTTGCAACATTTCAGGTATTATTTCTCTTATATTTTGCTCCTGTTGCTCCTATAACAGACTGACATGCCAATGATAAGAAGATGGCTTCTCGCTAAACTAATTGAAGGAATAGAAGAACCACCGGCGGAAAGGTAAGGCATAGTTAATGTTTCTGTTATGCAAATCAATGCTTTTTATTTGCCACCATAAAAGTATCCAAATGTACACACAAAAAAAGGGGAACAAGGATTAGAAGCAATTATTTTTTACAGCTCTTCTTTGCAAGAAACCATAGACGATGGAAGATGGTGACGTTTTGTCCTGGGGAACATTCTGGCAAGGGGGGGGGGGGGGAGGGGGGGACAAAACAGCCTGTTACACCGGCTCTTGCATGAAGTTAGATGTTTAAAATATAAATTTAAAATATATATCACCATCTAATGCACGTCATTTTTCTTGTTTCTCTTTTAAAAGTACACGAGGAGCCGCACTAACTGGGGACAACTTGTCCCGCATTCCATTCATAGCAAGCGGACCGCCAACCTCGGGGGGCATAGAAGAGAAGTGCTATGCCAAGCCGTGAGATCACCTCGCGAACAGGCTCGCAAACGAAGCTCAGGGTGCTTGTCAAAAGGTCTAGTCGCCCGCGTATTGTATTATCTGCAAATCTAAAAATGACCCGGCGCAGGCCGGACGGTTTATACAGCGCCATTAAGAAAGATTAAGTTTGATTTCTTAAACTGATGTTTGGACATTGTAGGCAGCCGAATAAAATGATATATCACTTCTTTGAATCGTGAAATGCGGAACGAGATGTATTTTACTTATTGCGGCCAATAGCTGATATACTCTCATAAATTTCCTATTTAGGGAAGTTCCGCCCGATAGGGTATTGTTTTCAAGGGTCCTCTGTCTTAACAGGGTATAAACACGAAAATTTCCATTATCATGTCTTAAACAGGGTTATCTCCCAAAGATCTTCTCCTTCTTCTCTCCTCCCTCAGCCACAGTTTTACACTCGCCATAATTTTCCTGCAACGCAAGCTAACGTACCTCTGTCTTGAATAGGGTAATTGTTGGAAAGGGTAAAAAATTAGAGCACTTAAGAGCGAATTTTTCTAAACACCGGGCGAAATAAGAAAAATGTGGCACATCAGTCAAAAATCGCAGTTCTTCATATTTTGTCCAGACTATGGTGTGCCAATTACTCTCGTCTCGTCAACTATACTACACCCAGTATTTCACTGTAAGAGACTCTTTTGATTTGTATGTCTTCAATCTTTAGAATGGGCTCACGGGGCAAACCAGCAATCGGCCTTGGACGTGAGCCAACTAGCACAAATTCAGTCTTGGCCACATTCAAACTTAGTTTGTTTGCTACCAACCAGGTGCTGAGACTATTGAGCTCCAAGTTAACCAGGGGCCCGATTAAATCTAAATTTTCCCCGGAAACTGATGTATGAGTGTCGTCAGCAAAAAGCCTGGGCGCAGAATGACTAAAACAGTTTGGTAAATCGTTAATAAAAATTAAGAATAAAAGAGGTCCCAAAATGCTGCCTTGGGGTACACCGCAAGTTACTCTACAGTCATCAGAAAGAAAACCATTAACTAGGCATCTCTGTGTTCTGTTGGTGCGATATGATTGCAGAAGGCGGTGAGAAGCACCGTGGATACCAATAGCTTGAAGTTTGTCAATTTTGAATGATTTACCGTGTCAAATGCCTTTTTTAAATCTAAAATTACAACAATATTAAGAAGGCCACGATCTGTATCTACAAACCAAGAATTAGTTGCTTCAATTAGTACAGAAGTTGTAGAATGGTTTTTTTCTGAAACCAAACTGAAGATCTGATAAAATATTGGTTTGAGCTGAGGTGTCCATAGAGCTGGCCATACATTAATCGCTCAAATACACATACTGATTGAATGCACCATGTGACACTGAGCACCGAAGGCACTAGGCTGACGTTTGAAACACCAACCGACATATGTCAAAAGTTTATAATCAAATCCATAATTCACATCGGTATGTACCAATGCTTGTCAACTAACTCCACTAGGACTAAATTCTCTTTATGTTCTGAGTGTGCAATATGGTAACTGCTTTGCGGGATCATTTTACGGACGGCGTAATTTTTGTGGTAACACTTTACACAACAAGGGCACAATGATATTACGTATTAATAACAAATCATTCAAAACGGACTCGTTAATTGACTTGGATGCCCAATGAGTAATACATTATACTAAGCTATGGACATTAGCAAATGTTTTTAGCAAAAAATATACATCTTTGTAAATCCCCTGGCATTTGAAATCAGGTACACTGTATAAGGAACGTTGTATTCATTTTCTGGACGATAAGTGCATGGAATTATGTGCGCGCGTTGTATTTTTAGCTGAGAAAACTATACTGCTACCAACCGTCCAACCTTTCCCCTCACAAAAATAAACCGGTCACCATTCCCGCGCGCCTTTCCCACGTTCGCTGTTTGGGTGGTCGGTGCACGTGACATAAAACCAGGATCCGATTGTTCCCCACTTAATCGTTAATAAATAGACGTGAACAAATAAACAGGGCCATTTAGAAAGAACTTGGAGATGGGATCATTCTGTACAATGAAATCTTTACGTTGAAACTAAAGTATGCTCTTAAATGTTTCTTGCCCGTTTTGGGGTATAAAAAAACGGAATCAAAAGAAGCTTGCTTGATATTCTTAAATGCGGGAGCGCACTATCAAAAGGCTACACGGAGATATTTCTAAGAAAGATTTTGATGAGGCTTCGACTAAAAAAATGGCTCCGGTTATAAAGCAATAATGTGCACAGTCTTTATGAGTTTTTCGAGCAAGAACATGCGACAATTATTAGAAATCAAATCTAGTTGAATTCTTCGCCAATTTATTTGTTAATTTGAGCTCGAATAGAGTCAATAGACTGAACGAACCGTGAAATGATTTGCATTTTGTAATTGCAATATATTTTGTTTGAAATTAACCATTTAAACAATTCAAGAAATGTACCTTTCAGTCGGACGAAAATCAAGGTAAATGAAGAGAATGGCGCGCAATTTAAATGAAGTAGGCCGGTCTATTGCTGACAACCGTAAATCAAGCTTGCTGTGTAGAACTGATAATTCAGTTAAGAGTTTTGTTCGGGCCGATGCGAGAGGCTTTTTGTTTGGGCTTCTTTTTTTCGTTCCGCCATTTTGTGATAACTATAGCGCGCCCCCCGCGTTTAATGATAGTAAGCATAAGTCGGTAATCTGTCGGTCATTGTTTGCTTGTAACGCCCATGTGCTCAATTACGGACCGGCAGATTGAACACATGAGTCACGAGGTCGTAAAATTTTTTTGCTTTCAGCAAATATATCGGCCGGTAGAACAAGAACGTGAAAAAGAATACCACCCCACAAACAAATTTGCAAGTCAAGAAAACGTATTCTGAGAATTGGTTCACATCTTGCACTGCGTGCTCAGCACATGGAGCAACAAAGAAGGCACAGCAAACTTCAGTCAAGAGGGATATGAACAACCTCAATGAACCGTTTGCCGAGTGGGCAGAATATTTGATGTCACGATGCCGCAGGCGGAGTTCATACAAACTACTGAAATTGCAAGTATTGCATTTTAAGAGTGTGAACGCCGTTTTATTTTAACATCTTTAAAGAATTTAGTGAAGGAACTTATTTTCCGCCGATAAAACGACAAACTTTTGATTAACACATTTTTCTGTGCCGACGGTTGAGATAGGAAATGTAGTTATACTTTCTTGAATATGGCTCCAGTTGCACTCGTAACTTTAACGACATTAATATCAACATTTGTATCATTTAAAGTGCAAACAGCGCCTGTCACCAGAAATATATGTCAGCAAGTTGCTACTAAACATTGAAGAAGCCTTCGTATTGTTCTCGATGCTGAGTTATTATAGACTAAAATTCCTAGTGCGACCGGGCCCTATTTCTTATGTTTGAATCCCGGAGTGTGAATGCACGATCGCATGCTATATGTAAAACGCTTGGACTAAATAAATAATTGCTATTTTGAGTTAAAAACCGTTTATCGGAAAGAGGAAGGCTATGTTTAATTTGCCACGCTCGTGATAGGTTTACCGAGCAACTTTTTCGCTGCATCGGCCCACTTTGGGCTTTGTACTTCAACTATTCAAGCTGAACTCAATTCATTGCATAAGTTACTGCATAAGTTTACGAAATTGAGAGTTTGTGGTCATTATTAGTGCTCTAGTTCAAAATCCGAGTCAGTGTATGCGTACGCGAGTAAATTTTTTGGAGTACCAGCTCTTGACGGCGTGGTGAGAAAAACGCTGATGTATCAACCAAAGCCGGCCGATCAGGGTAATGGAACGCCGTAAGAGTACAGTGGCTGACGTTTTGAGCATTAGCCCTTCGTTAGAGCGAATAAATTGTTCGGAGACAAAGACAGTGCTGCTTGATTAGTTTGTTTTGATTTTAAATTTTGAAGCAATGTAATAAACTACTTATTGACCTCGCTTACTTGGTCTGTATATATATCTTATTGACCGAGCGCGAGGTCCGTACGGGAGAATAATGCTCGAGTTTTCTTTTTACGTGTTTATGGACCGAGCCGCCGCGGCGAGGTTCATAAACACGTAAAAAGAGAACGAGAGCATTATTCTCCCGTACGGACCGAGTGCGAGGTCAATAAATGATTTATTATATGGCTTCAATGATTTATGCTGCAAAACATAAGACAAAGCACCAAGAAGCACTTGAACAGTTTGCGTGCGTACGCAACCGGCGTTTCAACTATTGAAAATTGATTCATAGTGATGTAGCTCTCCAATTTCCTCAACTCGAAATACTTGAGTGAAAGAAGCAGCTAATTTACTGTATGATTTTAGTTGAATACTATTTTAAGTGCAAGCCGTATCTACAGTGACACAGTCACTTAGTAAACCCGTCACGATGACAAACGTGAAAGCTTAGCTTTCTTCGACCTTTCAAATTTCCTTGTTTGAAAATAAACAGGCGCTTTGCAGCTCAAAACAGTAAACGTAATTCTATTTTTTCGAATGCATTTATCATCACACAGGCATTCAAAGAAAACAATCAAGGCTGAAATTCAATATCGCAATGGCTTCCCGTAAACATCAAAACTTACCGATCTCTCGACGGCTTAATTCTCGTAGACTATTCGTCTATCATCGTAAAGATAAACATCAGTTCCGTAAAATCTTCGATGATTTTGAAATAAAACGACTTTCATTCATTGTGAAATCCATACTTGCAGTGTTTACAGCACAGCTACTGCTGGCGGCGCCACAATTACAAAACAGTGTCCGACAAACATTGTATCTTCTCAGATCCGTTCACGGTGACTGTTCACATTCTTTGGCCGATCACTTTGCTTTCCTTCCACGTTAAACCATCCGATTTTTTTAGAGAAAGAGCTAATCTGCCGTTTACGATGCCACAAACACCGGCAATACAGGTCGAATCTTCTTCTCCAACTGTTTTCTTGGCTTGTAAACTGAAAGTTTTCCCTGTGAAATGGATTTATCTCCTTTACAAATTCTTGTTCCACCGCTTTGGTTCAGCACAGACTTAGCCGACACCTTTTACCAAAACCAAAGAGCTGCACAACCTCGTGTGTGAAACTTTTGACAAACAAATTTAACTGTGACGTAGCGGTCCATCTGCCCGGTCCGTCTGCCTGGTCCGTACAAGAAAATACGGACCGCTAACGAGCCAATCAGAATGCTCCATTTCCATCATGGACTGGTGAGCCATATAATAAGGAGAAAATATCGCCTTCGATCTTGACTGTACAGACCTTGCCGAAGCGGCTCGATCCGTACGGTCAAAACCTCGGCCATATATTGGCTTCGTAAGTCAATAAGAAATTGTATATATCTGATGCTGGTCAAAATATAATTCGATCCGACCTTCACGGCTAAATCGTCCCACAACAAGAGCAGCAACCTTTGAACATTGTTTGGCTCTTGAAAATTGCCCCCAAACTATAGCTATTCACATGACTCGCACGTCGAAGCCAATTTAAGGCAAACTTGAGAGAAATCCTCGGATTATTTCACAACAGCGACTCAAATGCTCAATGTTTACGTTTGAAAGACCTACCCTTTCTTATTCGACTTACTTTCAGTCTTCCACAACACCAATGCTCGAGAACGGTACATAAATTCTAAATTCGCCAAAGCTTGCTCGTAGTGCACAGAGAGCCCGCGACTATATTGAAAAGCTCTATAGCTGGAAATAGGTGTGTTTGCATAAGCCCCGAGCTCTGCGAGTGTAATAATCACGACGCTAATGTTGCAGCATCGCGCTATTTGGAGACTTCAAGCGGGTCGCGATTGCATCTCGAAATCTAATGTCCGTGTGTCAGTCTGTCAAGCTGCTCTATATTTCGAAATCACTGAAGGATAACGTCTACGATAATGTTTAGGGTTTTGTTTCGCTTGCTGGGAAAGAGCTAAAACAACGGCTATCATGAACAACCCATAAACTGGTAAGTTTCCAATAATTACAGTTAACGATCTTGTTCGAACACGAACGGTATGTCAATCTTAGTCGTGTTTGCACTATATTGTGATCTTTTCGCCAATTTTCAAAGCTATGCCAGAGTGCCTTCGTGGAAGATAACCGGCCGACAGATCACGTCGTTATGCGACCAAGGTTTCTAAAAACGATCTTAAAATAATCTTCGAGCGGAAAATAAACAAGGAGCCGGTTTCCCGAAAAACCACTACAAGGCAAAGGGATATCTGCGATCAATTTGTATTTCTAGTAATTATTCAAAATAGCGCAGAATTTGCACATCGCCCGTCCATCCACCCAATTTCCCAAAAAATTTCGACTCTTTGCGCCTGGTCGAAAACACCAACCTCGTTCCCAGGCTCTTTCATCTCCCGGCCCCCGCCCCCGAAGAAAGGCCCTGGTTCAGGCTGGTCACGTGCCTTGCTCACAAAGATAATCGGTTAGGAGGGGTCCCCCTGTCAAAGAAATTTGTCGTGGTGTGCGTTTGTCAAATCAAAACGAGGCTGGCACAAACGACACAAATCAGCCACGCTTTTTGGCAAGCTTCCTATAAAAGGGTGCTTCCCAGGGAAGCGCAGAGCCGTTTGCCAATCAGCAGCGACCAAGACAACAGCTCCTATTAGTAAAAAGCCAAAAATGTCCAAATTTTGTTTTTCCTTGTACTTGAATACCACACAAAACAAGATAATGTTGCCTTGCCAATTTTGCCATCACATAAACATTCATTTTGAGTGCAATTTGAGTAAGATCCAAGAATAATCTTCAAAGTGAAAAATTTAATATGCTTGGTGGGCAGCCATGCGTCGCATTGCACCGCGAAGTTCAAAATGTATTTTGGCAGCCAAGAGAAAAATTTCGTTTCAAACTCTTCCGTCCAGGACTCCACATTAAAGTTGCCCGTATGTGTTTGATTTTAGGTATACTTTTAGTTGCTGCAGAGAAATTTCATGGACAGAGCGACTTCTGAACGCTGTGGACGCACGTGCGATTCAACAAACATTATGCAAATTTGATGTCGAAAGAGGCGGCAACGGCCTTTTATAGCGCACCTTCGTGTTTAAATGCATCTTTTCACCCTTCCGAAGGAGCCTTGACTCTCGAAATTACCTTTTTGAAAGCTCTGAAGTTGTCGAGGCGTCTTTCACATGGTCTGCAGATTAAATGCGGCAAACCTTCGCTCTGTGGCAACGAATTGCTGTAAAACTCTTTCGAGAAGTGCCTTTTAGCTCAGTTTTCCGCATACGTTTTTGCAGTGGTCTCCCACTGAACTACAAGGCCTGCAACAACTTGACTTGTTGTTCAGAGGCAGCGTAAACTACTTAATTTGGGAGGTGTTAAATTTTTCTATCCAAATTTTTCTTTCCCCAGTAGACAAAGTAAAGTAAATTTCCGACTTAACGGCCCCATTTTGAAGTTAGATTGACGTGTAAGCAAAAATCCTATATTCTGATTGGATAATGTTCACGTGCAAGCCTTTCTTTTCTTGGCTGAGTTTCAAAGTATGGAACGTGAGATTTTTGTTGGCATGTACTTGCGCTCTTGCGGTTTTTGTTCATTGTATTCACTTTCTCATTTTTCTTCGTCCAGCTGGTTAAAACTAAGCGAAGGAAAGTAAACATAATCAACCGATACCATTTCGGCAAGCTGAAGTGGCTCCCGGCTGGGTTTTTCAGCTTTAACATATGCTCGTCAAACAACCGTGAATTCATCAAAACCGCGGTGATAATAGCTCTGAAATGAAACAGGCCGACTGGAAATTTAGACTAGCCTGGTAGAAGAAATTAGAAGAAGAAAAACAGGTAAGTCATGAAGCGCAGGCTAGATTAATCGTGACCTATGATTAGAAACAAATGTTCAAAGTCAAACTGTCAAAACAATTATGCGCATGAAATGAGATGAGTCACGCAATTACTCCCAAACTCAAAATGTAGATTCTCTCATCCTTTTGAAGCAAATGTACGAGTGTTTGTGATTATATTAACTTATAGTTTAATCAGGTTCATTTGAGTAAATCAAAAGCCAAGTTCCCCATACTGTGTATAATATTTTTTCGGGTGAGAAATTGAAAGAGAAAATTGAAGTTGATCACTCTTGGGAGTCTCGCTCTAGTCCAGAGATTGATTATTCAACAATTCTTATGGTGCATGCGGACACTTGCCACACCAAACTTGAATCCCAGCATCTGTCGCGTTTTCACGCGACAAAACTTGTTATAATTATAATTATAATTGACGATCTTGTTCAAACACGAACAGTGTGCTAAGCTTAGTCGTGTTAGGTATCACTCGTGTTTTCAACAGTCGCTGCATATGCAGCAGTTTAATGCCAGTAATCTGTGATAAAGGCCAAGAGCACTATATTGTGATCTATTCGCCAATTTTCAATGCTATGTTTAGAATGCCTTCGTTGAAGATAATCGGCCAACAGGTGACGTCGTTATGCAACCATGTTTTGCAAAAACGATTTTAAAATAATCTTTGAGCGGAAAATAAACGAGGATTCTGCTTACAGAAAACCCCCTACAGGGCGAGGGGATATCTGCGATCGACTATTGTATTTCTAGTAATTAGTCTAAATAGCGCAGATTTTTGCACATCACCCGTTCATTCGCTCAATAGCCTAAAAGAACTCAACTTTTCGCACCTGGTCGAAAACACGTGAAAGGTATCCCACCGACCCCATGGAACCCACATCCAGTTGAAATTAGCGTTGCTTTCTCCTTCGTCGAACGCAACTAATAAATAATTGCGAGTTCATAGTTTCATAAAGCATTTTCCCATTCCCGCGTGTTGTGGCGTCGTTTATTATTGCACCCAAGAATCTTTGCGGTCTCGAATATTTGTTCTGCCACGTGGCTAATAGTCAACTGTTAGTATATATCTACTCATTCTGCGCGCACTCTATCACACTCGTTTGTGATAATACAATTCGACGGTTGTTTCTTTGACGGAAACGTGTTGCAAGATGAAATACGTGTGGATCGTAAGTACCAATCGATAAAAAAAAACAATATGCTTCAATTGTTGATAACTTTTATATCAATGTTTTCAAAGTAGAAAGATTGTCACGTTCACTTTTAATGTGCAATGAAAACATGTTTTCGATATGCTGCCAGTTATGGGCACGAAACACGTTTATAAACAAATTTAAGTTTTTGGGATTAGTATAAACTATCTTGTTCTTAACGGTGCGTCGGAGCTATCTGGCATTATTGGTTGAGACGAGTCAAAGCTAGAAAGTAAATGAAGTAAAGGCCACACGTGTTCGTCCTTTTACAAGTGAAGAGCATAAGTTGTGAACCAAGTGCACGGTTTGGTGACGTTGATTGTTGTCGCATTCATTTAAAGTTCGCATAAATCCAGCCCATAGTACAAAATTTATATTTGACACAAAACGTAACAGGGACTACTTGAATTGTTCTATGTATTGAAATATACTTCAGTATCATTGCATTTTAATAATATTCTTTAAAAAAAGTAAAAAAAGGTGGAAAAAATGAGATAATTGTAAGCATAACTTTACAAATTACCAGCATCTAGAACAAAACGACGGCATCTTTAAGGATTTGATAGCGATTAACAAAATCTTTGTTGGCAACAAAACATCGTTCACAAGTTTGAACGCCACCTATTCCACACTAATCCCTTGGTAAAAACCTTATCTTTATTGTAGCTATGTCAAAATTTGTTACACAGACTATTGTTTTCCCACACGTTTTAGTATTTAAATCCCTCTCTTTATATTATAATGTTATTGTCCACTTGTTTATTGTAAATTTCCTCTATCCTCAGTATTCTCCTGAACGTGGCTCATCAAAATTAACATAACACGCTATAGGCCAGTTTGTTTAAGTGCGCAATTTTGTAACGCCATTTACCATGTCTTATTTACAATTAAATATTTCCTTATCAGATTAATGTCAATCCTAAAACTATTTTGATTCCAGATCGTTCTTGTTTTTGGTGCGATCCTGTACGGAGTTACAGGAAACCTAGCTGGATGTAGAACGGCTCAAAACTGTACCATCAGGTCATACCTAAGGCTACATGTACAGGGAATGTCATCAAAATCCTTTTTACGAGTGAAGACCAATGGAACATTACCTGTTGGAATGGACTTCCAAGGAACAAAAAGGGATACTTCAAGAATTCGTAAGTTTTATGTACCCGGCCACATTTTTCTACTGAATGCTTGCACTGATTACCTTTTTTGTATAGCTAAGGGTCTGTTACAAGGAACTATGGTTGGTTACCCTTAAGAAGGAAGGTACAAAAAATCGATAATTTAAGATATATATATTACAATTTTTGCAAAGGGCTGTATATATATATATATATATATATATATATATATATATATATATATATATATATATATATATATATATATATATATATATATATATATATATATATATATATATATATATATATATATATATATATATATATACAGCCCTTTGCAAAAATTGGAAGCCCTCACATAAATATCGAGTGCATTGTGGGAAGAGTTCAACTGGAAAATGTTCTTCTTCAGCTGAATAACGTGTAGGAACATGCAGTAATCTTTGTATTATAAACTTAAATGTGTTTCTGGTGATATAATATTCTGATTTGTGCGGTTTGTGTGCATTTTTAGAACCAACACCTTCCCACAATGCACTTGATATTTGTATATAGTTATATAGTCTAAACAAGCGAGAGGGTTGTACAGTGTGCGAAACTTCTTATAATATTGCACCTCTTCAACAGAATTTCACTTGAAAAGGTGCATTGATTTTAAGCCTCTACGCTTAGTGTTTGTTCTACAATGGGCACATAATGGAGAGTACTTCGTGCAAGTCAAGTCAAACCAGCTTCATCTACAGGTAATGTTTTACTTTATGCTTGTTTGAGAACGTTTTTGAGTGTAATTGCTATTCTTTTTATAATATCTTTTGAAGTAGACCATTATCTTAAATTGTTATTCGAAATTTTGTTGAGGCTGGCTTTTTCTTTTCTAACTTAAAACTCGTTATTGTTATGTCCATGTCCTTAAAAAGCGCAGTCTTTAATTTCACTCTTTATTTAGCGCCCCCTCGATGAAAGTCTTCCCCTCTTATATACCCCTACTCCCCAAACTTTAAAGTAAGCGAAGAAAAGAAAACGGATTCGGCTGGAATTGATTTATGCAAGTTTTTGAAATGTTGTCTACAATCATTAATCTGTATCTCCAAACTGATTAAAAAAGATAAATAGGTGAGTCTGACAATTTTTGCCAAATCCGGCCCGGCCAGGCCACATTGTTCCATATTCCGACCCAATTCCCCCTCACCCCTCCCCCCCTACCCTCCCCCACCCCCCGTTCTTTCCCCAGCCAACTCTAAGGGCGCGTTCGATTGGGTCTATTCCGGAATAGGAATAGCGATACTGATTGACAAAATATTTTGCTTTGGAGCTGAATTATGTGAAAAAGTATCGGGAGCTGTTCAAAATGTCAGCGTGAAGGCTTTAAAAATAATTCCGAAAACAATTTTTACCAGAACAAGCAAAAATTTGGATCATTGTGTAGCCATTCTTATTCCGGAATACGGTCAATCGAACGCACCCTAAAAGTTTTAAAGATTGATAAGTAGATACATGGCGAGTTTTCTCGCGTGTGAAGCAGCTTCACTTGCATATAATTGATAATGCTATTTTCCGTGACAGAAAACGTCCAGTGCAAACATTACAGATGGAAATCGTTTTCTACCCGATGACCCCTCATGCAGCTCGTGCATCGTATTCAAATCAGAATCAACAGGAAAATATTTTGCGGCGAACGGTACTACAGGCATGATTTATATGACCGGAGAGAAAAGAGACCGTGGTGCGTTCATGCTTCTCAAATGTTAAGAGATATTATATTTGCACATTGTAACTTTAAGTCCGCAATTTGTTGCAAAATATTTATCCAATTCTCTTGAAAAACCAGGCACTAAAAATAAAGTTACTAGTTGCTTGTTGTCCTGCATTAATGATTGCTTATATAAAAGAATTGTCTAGCTCCATGTTCCCAATAAATCGATTTGAGAGCAACACTTACCCAATGCTATTGCGCCGATTAATAAAATGGACACTGAATTACTATAATGTTTTACATGAGACCCAAGTTCGGCCAGGCGCACTATAAAAGGCTACACGGAGATCTTCCAAAGGAAGATTTTGATAAGGCTCTGATTTAAAAAAATGACTCCGGTTACAAAACAATGATGCGCAAAGTCTTTATGAGATTTCTGAGCAATAACATACGCCAATGATTAATAAAATCTAGTTGAAGTCCTCGCTAAGTTATTTGTCAATTTGAGCCCGAATTGAATCAATACTGACCAAACTGTGAAGTGATTTGCATTTTGTAATTGCAATTTATTTAATTTTTTTTAAATTTACTCACGAACACTAAATTGCTGCCCACAAGAGAGTGCACCAAGGAAGGCCCTATTTGCAGGCCGTTACAGTGCCACAATAAACAATAAATGTATGTTGCGGTCGGCCAAAAGACAAGGTTAACTACGAGAATGGCGCGCAGTTTAAAATTGGGCCGTCACGCTAAATCTATTGCTCTGCCTATTGCTGACAAACGCAATATAGAAAAACGCACAATAGGCGACTTATAGACGTAAATCTTGCTATGTAGAACTGATTATTTAGTAGAGAGATCTGTTCAGGCCGATAAAAGGGAGAGGTCTGTTTGCTTACTTCATTCCGCTAGTATGTGATCAATATAAAAAAATATTCCCGTTGGGGGGTTTCTTTTTAAAGCGCACCCCCGCGTTTGATGAGAGTAAGCATAAGATGCGAACATAGAACAATGTCTGTTAGCGGGTTATTTTCTAACAGCATTACACTTCCGGTGAAATCGCGCGCTCTGATTGGTTCATTTGCCGGTCATTGTTTTCTTGTATCGCCCGTGTGCTCCGTTATGGACCAGCAGATTGAACATGGATCACGAGGTCGTGCAGTATTTTGCTTTCAGTAAATATGTCGGCTTCGTTTGTCTGAAGACATAGCGGTAGAACAAGACTTTGTAAAAAGATATACTACCAGGAAACACTGAAATTTTAAGAATGGTACACATCTTGCACTGCGTGCTAAACACATAGAGCAACAAAGAAAGCACAGCAAACTTCAGTCGACACGAACAATCTCAATAAACCGTTTGCCGAGTGGACAGATTACTTGTTGGCACGGTGCCGCAAGCGGAGTTCATACAAACTACTGAAACTGTAAGTATTTCATTTAAAGAGTGTGAACGCCGTTTTATTTCAATATCTTTAAAGAATTTAGTGAAGGAAATTATCTTTCCGTTGACTAAATGACAAACTTTAGCTTCACACAATTTATTGTAGTTTCTTAAATATTTCCTTTGTTTGAATCTCGGAGTGTAAATGTGTGATCGCATGTTTTTTTAAAACGCTTGGACCAAATAGATATTTGCTTTGAGTTAAAAATCGCTTATCTTTTTAAAGCAACTCATGGCCTAGCCGAAGTCCCAACTGATCTTATTTCCTGGTCGCCAACTACGCAGTACTGATAATTTAAAACTAGTAGTTCCCTTTGCTCGCACGGATGTATTCAAACACTCCTACTTTGTACGCATTACCAGGCTCTGGAATTCTTTGCCGTATTATATCCGTTCTGCCTTGTCACTTTCTGTGTTTAAGAGGCAACTTACCCAATACTACTTTCACCACTTTTCCACTGCTTTTAATCCTTAGAATTAGTTATGCCAGTCTTACATTCATTTTAGAGTTATTTTGCCATTGAATTAGTAATGTATTGTTAGTATATATTATATTAGCTAGTGGTTTTTATATTTGGTATTTATTGTTAGTTTTATTATAGGTTTTATTATAGGTTCTTATAAGTTTAGTATTGCATTATTTCTTTAAATATGTATTAACATCTACATATCAAACTTATTTCCTGTTAGCTGTAGCATTTGCTCTAATTAGCGTCCAGGCTCGCGCGGACAACATTTTTGTTTACTGCGCTTATTATTCGGCTGTTTACAATAATGCCGCGAGTTCCAGTCTCACTCAAGATCTTCTCCACGACCGCAGCAAATGCAGAGTCGGCCGTGCCTTCTTCGTTCTCTTTGACAATTGTGTAGAGAAGATAGCTGAAAGTTCGATAAACAACCGGCATCAGACATGTTCAGTGCTTACAAGCAACGAAAATCTAAACATTTTCTATCTGAGAAAAAAATAGAATGACTTAATATATTTATAAAGTAATTTACTTGTTGATACTGCGTTTAAACGAGGGTAATGAATGGCCCGTAAATCCTGTCTTTGGACCCTCCGATCCTTCTTCCACGACATTCACGGATCCACGGAACACCAACAATAACAACAGCCAAAGTCCTCCAAGTTTAGCAGTCATTTGCCCCATCGCAAACCAGACAAATTATACACCAAATTGAAGAGAATTTACCGCTCTATTCGAATTTTGCAGTAAAAATGCGATCCAAGCATGCCCAAAAGAGTACGGCCCCATTCTTCCGCGCCCACCATGACATTGACTTCGGGCGCTCTGTTAAATATTGCTGCACAATCCGACTTAGAAAATTGGATTTTGCCCCATTAAATTTTGAGATTATGATAGATCATAACACCTTTTCTGGTAGCTTTAATATCCTTCTACATGAATTTGATGGTAAAGATATTCTCAGTTAAATATGTTCTGAGTAATGGAGTAAAATGTCTCAAATTTTGCGCATTCTTGAGTCAGACATCGGTGGGGGCGTGGTCACGGGAAGGATAACGTCGACGATAATGTTTGGGGTTTTGTTTCGCTTGCTGGGAAACAGAGCTAAAACTTAGGATATCATGAACCGTTGAGTTTTTTGATAATTACAACTGAAAATCTTGTTCAAACACGAACAGTGTGCTAAGTTTAGTCGTGTTTGTTATCACTCGTGTTTTCAACAGCCGCTGTTTCAATGCCCCGTGAACTGTGATAAATGTCAAAAAGGACTACATTGTGATATTTTCGCCAATTTTCAAAGCTATGTCAGAGTGCCTTCGTGGAAGGTAACCGGCCGACAGGTGACGTCGTTATACTACCATGGTTTGTAAGAAAGATTTTAAAATAATCTCCGGAAGGAAAATAAACAAGGATTCTGCTTCCCGAAAACCCAATACAGGGCCAGGGGATATCTGTGATCGATTACTGTGTTGCTAATAATTATTCAAAATAGCGCAGATTTTGCACATCGCCCGTCCATCCGCCTAATTGCCTAAAAGATCTCAACTCTTCGCACCTGGTTGAAAACACGTGACAGGTATCCCACCGACCCCATGGAACCCACATCCACTTTGGATTAGTGTTGCGTTGTCCTTCGTCGAACGCAATTATTGTTATCTCGTGTCATGATAATCGCGGGCTTATTGCTTCTTTTTCCCATTCCCGCGTGTTGTGGCGTCGTTTATTATTGCACCCAAGAATCTTTACGGTCTCGATTCTTTGTTCTGCAACGTGGCTCTTAATCAGCTGTTATCACACTCATCTGTGATAACGCAATTCAACGGTTGTTTTTCTTTTTGACGGAAACGGTTGCAAGATGAAATACGTGTGGATTGTAAGTACCAATTGATAAAAAGAAATAATATGTTTCAATTGTTGATAACTTTTGTAATGTTTTCAAAATAGAAAGATTGTTACGTTCACTTTTAATGATGTGCGATGAAAACAAGTTTTCGATATGCCGCCAGTTATGGGTACGAAATACGTTTATAAACAAATTTAAGCGTTTGGGATTAGTTTAAACTATCTCGTTTTTAACGGTGCGTCGGAGCTATCTGGCATTATTGGTTGAGGCAAGTCAAAGCTAGAAAGTAAATGAAGTAGAGGCCACACGTGTTCGTCCTTTTACAAGTGAAGAGCATAAGTTGTGAACCAAGTGCACGGTTTGGTGACGTTGATTGTTGTCGCATTCATTTAAAGTTCGCGTAAATCCACCCCATAGTACAAAATGTATATTTGAACACAAAACGTAACAGGGACTACTTGAATTGTTTTATGCATTGATATATATTACAGTATCATTGCGTTTTTAGCAACATTAAAAAAAGAAAGTAAAAAAAAAAAAGGTGAAAAAAATGTAACCACAACTTACCAAGACGCGGCATCTTTGAGGATTTGATAGCGATTAACTAAATGTTCAATTCGTTCAGGCGACAAAACATCGGGGTTCACAAGTTTGAACGCCACCTATTCCACAGTAGTCCCTCGGTAAAATTCTTATCTTTATTGTAACTATGTCAAAATCTGTTACACAGACTATTTTTTCCACACGTTTTACTATTTAAATCCCTCTCTTTATATTATAATGTTATTGCCCACACGTTTATTGTGAGTTTCCTCTATCCTCAGTATTTACCTAAACTTGGCTCATCAAAATTAACATAACATGCTATTGGTCAGTTTGTTTAAGTGCGCAATTTTGTAACGCCATTTACCATGTCTTATTTACAATTAAATATTTCCTTATCAGATTAATGTCAATCCTAAAACTACTTTTGATTCCAGATCGTTCTTGTTTTTGGTGCGATCCTGTACGGAGTTACAGGAAACCTAGTTATATGTCAAACGAGTCAAAACTGTACCATCAGGTCATACCTAAGGCTACATGTACAGGGAATGTCATCAAAATCCTTTTTACGAGTGAAGACCAATGGAACATTACCTGTTGGAATGGACTTCCAAGGAACAAAAAGGGATACTTCAAGAACTAGTAAGTTTTATGTACCCGGCCACATTTTTCTACTGAATGCTTGCACTGATTACATTTTTTGTATAGCTGAGGGTCTGCTACAAGGAACTATGGTTATCCTTAAGAAGGAAGGTACAAAAATCAATAATTTAAGGAAAGAAATGTTACCGGAGAAGCATAAACCAAAAGTGAAGTTGACACAGGTACCAAGGTCAACCTAGCTGCTTAACTAACAATATATATATAAACAATAAACTACTTTTGGTGAGGAAATCGGATATTGTCAATAAACAGCGTTAGTTCGCCAGGCGGGGGTTATTCGCTGATAACGTCCGCTCGTGAGCGGACGTTATTCGCTCACGTGTCACGATTCTACCAATCACGCACGGGAGGAAATATTTGATGGGTCATAAATAAGCAATAAACTACTTTTGGCGAGGAAATATGCACGGATAATTGTCAGAGGATATTATCTGTTCCGAGAAGCGAACAGTTGCCCGAGAGCGAAGCTCGAGGGCAACTGTGAGCTTCGAGGAACAGATAATGTCCAAGGACAATTATTTGTGCATATTTCCGAAGCCAAAGTAGTTTATTGTCTTTATTATCCTTCAAATATTTCCTCTCGCAGCGCAAATAACGGCGCGGAAACTGTGAAGCTTTTTAGTGCTTTCTGGAACTGCTTTTTCAACCAATAAATTGATGTCCTCCTCAGTAGTCGTCTTGTAATGATTTTTGTGATTAAATGTATAAAACTGTGTTCGGATATTGTCAATAAACAGCGTTAAGTTTGCCAGGCGGGGGTTATTCGCTGATAACGTCCGCTCGTGAGCGGACGTTATTTGGTCACGTGTCACGATTCTACCAATCACGCGCGGGAGGAAATATTTGATGGGTCATCAATATATATATATATACTTAAGTAACAATATATACAGTCGTTTAAAAAAATAGCGAAATAGGCAAATACCACGACCGAAAGGGATATTGGGATTCATGATTAATTTCAGCTTGTTTACTGAATAGCCAAGAATTTCAGGCAAATATATTATTCTCCAGCGAAGTTCACACTCTACGCACACGACATGACTTATTCGAACGTGAATATTATCAGATTCATATAATTTCGTCTATTTCACAGAATCCCTTTCGGTCGTGGTATTTGCCTATTTCGCTATTTTTTTGAGGGTCAACCTTTTTTGAAACGACTGTATATACATATATATTGTTATATATACTTTGCACCTATTTGCAAATCTAGTAATATTCTACCTCTTCAACAGAATTTCACATTAAAAAGTGCTATGATCTTAAGCTACAACGCTTAACGTTAACTTTACAATGGGCACATAATGGAGAGTACTTCGTGCAAGTCAAGTCAAACCAGCTTCATCTACAGGTAATGTTTAAGTTCATGCTTGTCTAAGAACGTTTTTGCTTGTAATAACTATTTTTTGAAGTAGACCATTATCTTGAATTGTATTTCGAAATTTTCTTGAGGTTGGCTTTTTCTTTTCTAACTTATAGCTCGTGATTGTTATGTCCATGTGCTTAAAAAGCGCAGTCTTTAATTTCACTTGTGACTCTTTATTAAGCGCCCCTTCGATTAAAGTCCTCCCCACTTAAGTACCCCCACTCTCTGAACTTTAAAGTAAGCAAAGAAAAGAGAACAGATTCGGCTGGAATTGATTTATGCAAGTTTTGAAATGTTGTCTACAATCATTAATCTGTACATCTCCAGACTGATTAAAAAAAAGAAGAAGAAAAAAAAAATGAAAGAGGTATAGAGATAGGTGGGTTCGACCATTTTTGCCAAACCCGGCCAGGCCAGGGAACCCTTTTTTCCCTCCCCTCCCCCCTCCCCACAGTGTTACTTGTCCCCCCCGTTCCTTCCCCAGCCAACTCTAAAAGTTTTAAAGATTGATAAATAGATAAATGGCTAGTTTTCTCGTGTGTGAAGCAGCTTCACTTGCATATAATTGATAATGCTAATTTGCTTGATGACAGAAAACGTCCGGTGCAAACATTACAGATGGAAATCGTTTTCTACCGGATGGCCGGATACCATGCCGTTCGTGCATGGTATTCAAATCAGAATCAACAGGAAAATACTTTGCGGCGAACGGTACTACAGGCATGATTTACATGACCGGAGAGAAAAAAGACCGTGGAGCATTCGTGATTATCAGTAGCCAAGAGATTATATAATTGCACATTGTAACTTGAAATCCAGAGCTCGTTGCCAAATGTTTATCCCGTTCTCTTGAAGAGCCAAGCACTTCAAATAAAGTTACTATATGCTTGTTTGTCCTGCTTTAATGATTGCTCACATACAAGAACTACAGCTCCAAGTTCCAAATAAATCGATTTGTGAGCAACACTTACTCTATTGCGCCGATTAATAAAGTGGACATTGAATATTTTACATGAAACCCAAGTTCGGCCTGGCGCACTGTAAAAAGACTCCACGGAGATCTTCCTAAAGGCTTCGATTAAACAAAATGGCTCATCATGGCTTACATAGCAATGATGCGCAAAATCTCCATGAGTTTTCCGAGCAAGAACATACGACAATGACTAGAAATTAAATCAAGTTGAACTCCTCGTCAATTTATTTGTCAATTGACCAAACCGTGAAATGATTTGCATTTTGTAATTGCAATTTATTTTGTTTAAGATTACTCACGAACACTAAGGGTGCGTT
Organism: Plumapathes pennacea; assembly: GCA_964036295.1. Lineage (NCBI taxonomy): Eukaryota > Metazoa > Cnidaria > Anthozoa > Antipatharia > Myriopathidae > Plumapathes > Plumapathes pennacea. Next base: position 21,262,704 of record OZ038463.1, on the reverse strand, counting down.
CAATTGGGTCTATTCCGGAATAAGAATTACTAAAATGATCCAAAGTGTTACTTGTTCCAGGGGAAATGTAGTTCGAAATTGATTTTAGAAACCTCCATACTTGAACAGCTCCCGATACACCCTAACCTTAACCAGCTCCAAACCAACGAATTTTACCGATCATATCGGTAAAATTGCTATTCCTATTCCGGACTAAACCCAAATGAACTCCCACTAAAGTGCTGCCCTTAAGAGAGTGAACCAAGGAATAATAATAATAATAATAATAATAATAATAATAATAATAATAATAATAATAATAATAATAATAATAATAATAATAATAATAATAATAATAATAATAATAATAATAATAATAATAATAACAATAATAACAATAATAACAATAATAATAATAATAATAGTAATAATAATAATAATAATAATAATAATAATAATAATAATGATAATAATAGCCTTTATTTAAGTGTCTGGGGTATTTAGTTTTAACAAACTAATTGGGGACACTATATTATCTACCTAACCTAGTCTTCTGTAGCAAATAAAGTGAAAGTTTTAAAATTCTAAAATACTGAAATGCGTGTTAATGGAATAATATTAAACTAGACTGGCATTGCCAGTGAGCTCGCGGCGTGAGTTGCATCGAGACCAGAATATACTAAAATGGATAAGTAGGGACAAGAGTGGAACTCCCAAGAGAGACTTCCAGTTTCTCACCAGAAAAATATCACACAGTTATAGAGAACTTGGCTGTTGACACCTTGCTCAAATGAAACCTGATTGAACTGCGACCCTGCACTTTGAGACTCAAGGGAAGCAAGAAATAGTTCGAGATAGCGGGGGATCGAGATAGCGGGGTTCTACCAAAAGAAATTGATACCAAGTTCATTTCCGAGGGAAATCGGATTCTGTTTGAGAGAGCGGGGAGTTCGAGATAACCGAGTTCGAGATAGAGGGGTTCTACTGTAACTTCGTGTAATCATAAAATTTGGAGATTTATCTACTGATCTTGTGACAAGATCGACGGGTCTCAATTAATCGACTAGTGGATGATCAAAAAAATCGCTTTTCGATATCCAAGACCTTGGATTTAGTTGGTCTCCATTAAGCTCAACATCTGACCCTGCAGACGAAATAAATCAGTTTGGGTCGACATCATTCTGCAGTTTCTTTTCGGGATTGATGGCCATTTCAAAACATCTTGACGGGTAGAATAACAATTAAACAGGTACTACGACTTGGAAAGAGACAGTTTATTATGCATCTAACAAGATCCATGTTTAAGAAAATCATTCTGACCTCGTGTAGTATTATAAGCTGGACATGCATAAATTCTGTAATAAGGCTTCTAAAAGACCATCAGCGGCAACGCCAAAAACACGTAAATGTTGCTGTTAAATTTTGATTTATATATTTTACCTCTCCGACAGAATTTCACATAAAACTGTGCATTGAACCCAAAGTACGCCTTGTAGTTACATTGCAATGGGCACATAATGGAGAGCACTTTGTTCAAGCCAAGTCAAACCAGCTTCATCTACAGGTAATGTTTAAGCTCATGCTTCTCTCTGGGGACGCTTATATTTGTAATTGCTCTTCTTATTCAGAATAATTTCTTGAACAATCAGTTATCTTGACTTGAAATGGACTATTATCTTAACTTATATTTCTTCAAGATTTGAGGTGGTTAATAGTTGAGGTTGACTTTCTCTCTTCTAACTTATAATGCGTACTTTTAGCTTTTTGCTTACTTTTAGCGCAGTCTTTGACTTGTTGTAAAAAAGTTCGCCACGGCCAGGCCACATTTACTTCTTCAATAGTCAGACCCACCCACCCCCCCCCCCCCCCCCCCTCCCCTCCCTTCCCGGCGCGCCTATGAAACATGCTCTAAATAACTCACTTGCATAAAGTTAATAATGTTCTTTTGCTTGACAGAAAACTTCCAGTGCAAACGTCACAGATGGAAATCGTTTTCTACTGGATGACAGGATACCATGCCGCACCGGCGGCCGATGCCGCTTATTCAAATCAGTATCAACAGGAAACTATTTTGCAGCGAACAGTACTACAGGCATGACTTACATGACCGGAGAGAAAAGAGACCGTGGTGCGTTCATGATGATCAGTTGTTAAGAGATTATATACTTGCATATTGTAACTGGAAGTCCGCAATTTGTTGCAACATGTTTATCCTATACTCTTTATAACCAAGCAGGTAAAATAAAGTTCCCAATTGCTTGTTTGTCCTGCATTAATGATATTGCATGTATATAAGAACTAGCCCCATGTTCCTAATAAATCGATTTGAGAGCACTTACCCCATACTATTGCGCCGACCAATATAATGGCCACTGAATTTCGTGATGTTTCAGACCTAAGTTCGGCAGGAATATTAGGACGGTAGGCTCATGTTAGCTTCAAGTTCATTTGGTCAGCATATGCCGGCAAACATAATCCTCAATCTAGTTCAGGAATATGCCAGTGTTCGTGCCGTGTTCGTCCTGATTCATGAAAGAGCCCCCTTCAACCACAGTGCTTTGCGCACGTGAATGCCTATGGCGGCTATACCGTATTTGGGTATACCAAAAATGGAGTCCACGACGAGCTGAGGCCGAAGAAGGAAAAGCAGGACTTGAGCTCTGACACTACTGTTCAACACCACGCCGTATGTGTTGAGAATCCAAGACTTTCACCAAAAAGGAATGCAAAGTTTAATACGTCTGAAGGTTTTGATTGAAATTTGTAGGAGCGAAATATTTGTATTCTGGGATATTTTATACTGAAATTAATACATGTTTGTTCTTAAAAAAATATTGTGTTGTGCTGCTGGAGTATTAAATGTGTTTGTAAACAGCTGTATATGTACTGGAACTAGCGGCGAAGCGGTGGAAAACACGCAAAAAAAAAGGACTTTGTTCGATGTGACCGTGCAAATTTCCGCTTTTTTGTGTTGTTGAAAAGTTGAAAAGAAAGGTCGTAAACAAGATGCTAATTCTTCTTGAGTTTTCGCAGCCCTAAGACAAAGAGGAAGCCAATTACAAGGCAAGAAACTTCACGCAGGGCATTTTAGCAGAATGATCAGTTTTCGGACCAGTTCAGGAGACCTGAGTTTTGCGTGCAGTAGCATGAAAGTCGTTCGATATGTATTAGTGCTGCAAAGGACGTATTTTTTTTCCTATATAAGAAATGCCAAACGTCTCATACGAGTATACATAATGAACAAGACGGTCTGAAAATACTCTAGCTTGTGCTACACTCGCGTCATGTAAACACCAATATAGTCTGGATTCGGGGAAGGCTAGACTACTCCGGATGCGCGCGTAGACATTTGTCTGGTCGTCTCCAGCAACCAAGCAGTGAATGCAGACTCTAAGACGTTATAAGAAAGAATGTAATAAGCAGCGTCGCCCGTATTGATTTTCATTTATCTTTGGAGAATCTGTACTAGTCTAGTGAACCCCCTCTCCCTCCCCCCTCCCCCCCCCCCCCCAATGGTTGTATTTTGGCGCTGTTTTCAGAGCGCAGAAAGAAATCAGCGTTCGTTCTAACATGGAAACTTTGTCGCCAATTGGTTCAAACCAAACGTGGTTAACTTACCAAAGTATGTTCTCATTTTTAATGGTATTTTTACTTGTAGAAGTTCGACTGCTAAATTAATTAAGTGTACAACTATAAAACCTTCGACCACGTTGCAACCGGGCGGCTCTCTTCTTTCTTCCGAAATATGCTACTTTTCCAATTGCACAGCTGTACTAACAACACCTTGACATCAGCTGCTTTCGGATGAAAATGAGTTTCAATTGTCGGGCAGCTAAGCAAACTGTTATTGTACATCAGACATCAGTTACACATAGTTCATACCAGAGTTATTGTCTTTTTTACTTCAGCTCCCAAGCTAAAATCAACTGGCGAACACCACTATTTGAACAAAAGGAATAACTAATTCTGTTATTTGTTCATCGTGTTGGCATATTATTTGTAGTTACAACGTGCAGAACCGGCCATAAGATACACAAATGCTTGTCATCGTACTTTTGTGTACATCACTCTGACATACTGGCCAGTTTTAAACGTTTCTTAGTCTTCTAGTTTCCGTTGCTGTCAAAAGTTGTTTCGACAGTGTATGTAAATATATATTCAGTTAAGTATTCAAATACAGAAGAGGTCCATCAGTTCCCCACAGAGGCTAGCCGCAAAGAACACAAGAAGAGTACTGGTAATTCAAAGAAAGGTAAGTTGGTTTAACAAAACGGAGAACAAACCGGCTTAATTGGTGGGTTCTTTGAATTCAAAGGAAAAATAGCCCTGAATCACGATTCAAAATATTTTAAGATACATCTTCAAAGGCACAAAACGCTGGTGACCGTGGTGTATATATACTGAGATACAGATACTTTCAACATAAAACCGGTTAAATTGTCACTAAGACCTCCCTAAAAATCTTGTACATTCCAAGTTTCGGCAGTATCCGACATGTAGAAGTAAGTGGGTTTTGCCAGTTAAATCAGCTTTCGAAGAAGTGGGGTATATTTAGTCTTACTGCTGAACATTTAAGTTTCATTCTTTGCCATTCATTGTTTCTCGACATTTTACTTTCTGCCTAACTACAGACGTCGAATAAAATGAATACAGAGAACCATCCTTTGGTCTTCAATGACCAGTGATTTATTAGCTTCCTCCTCAGTGCAATATATCTTAATTAATATTTACTCAACTGCTGTCTTAGCCACTGACATTTAAATTACAATAAAAACCTGATCCGGACCGATAACATACTGTGTACTGTATTTCGAAACTGAGGTTACGATAGCACGAGTTTGACTTCCTCACTTAAAACGCCTCAGCGGATACTCCAAAAGGTACACAATTAAGCACTTTTTATTATGATAAGTTTCAGATATATGTTGACCACTTATGAATATTCTGTTTTCTTTCTATTTTAATCGTAGGGAATCATGTTATAAATAAACTGCTCCATGAAAGACGTGGATATATACAGTGAAAGATTTTGGCACAGTTCCATTTTGTTTTGGCTTTAAAAATAACACTATGTATTAGACCTCTGATTTATGCTGTTAAATTCTTACGTCTCTGATTCGCTGCATCGCTTTGGCTGTCTGTCTGTCTGTCTGTCCATCTGTCTGTATGGTTCCCTTTCTTTCAGATAAATCCAAGTATGTTATGGTGTGTATGCACTTTGATTTTCCTGCTGGCTGCAGAACGATGCGCCACCACAGATGTTACAAACGTTCAAATAACAGTGGAGCACGACTGGGCCGAAGCATTCAAACTAATCCTGAATGTACGTATGAATAAGAGTGTCTCGCGTGGCTGGCGCATGTCCTTGCTTTTTTCTAAACCAGTCGCCAAGATTGATATGTGGCGTGCGACACGTGTCGGTGTCAACAAGGAGCGCACTCTCTACTCCATCAAGAACATGTACTTCAATGCAAATCTGGCCAAAGGGGAGTTGCTTACTTTCGCTCTTGTCGCTTATAAAGTGAAAAAAGGTGAAAAGAGAGCAAACGTGTCCGGATTGTTCAGACCTGGAAGCGAAGTGCCCACATTTGCACCGGTATGTATGTTTTTTGTTTTGTTTTTTATATATTGAAACGCACATGCTACAAGCTATACGAACGTCACATTGAACTGCTCATAACTCGATAGAAATCAAAGGGAAAAAATCAGAAGGAAGACAGCAAAAAGGACTAGGAAAAAAGTCGAAAATTGGTTGATCAATTAATTGATAACAAAGAGGATAAAGCCGTTTTCGGATGACTGTCGAAAGTAATCGTGTGATTGCTTTGGTTTTTCAGCCAATCACAAACCACCCAGAAGTAAACTCCACAGCTGTCCCCTCTGGTGTACCGGTAACAAGCCCCTTTCCTCCGCCGTCACCAGGAGCCACCCCAGGATGTCCCTCTTCTAAACCAGTAGTACCGAATCCCATAATACGTTACAACTACAACGAAGTCCTTCATAAATCAATTCTTTTCTATGAAGCGCAAAGATCTGGAAAGCTGCCAGTAAATAACCGTGTGGTATGGAGAAAAGACTCGGCTTTAGATGACCGAGGGGAGAATGGTGAGGATCTAACCGGTGGCTGGTATGATGCAGGTGACTACGTTAAGTTTGGCTTCCCAATGGCCTCCAGCGTGACCGTGCTGGCCTGGGGCTTAGTTGAATACCGGGATGCTTACCAGGCCGCTGGTGAGCTAGACAACGTGCTGGATTCCATTAAATGGCCGCTGGACTACTTCATCAAGGCTCACACCAAGCAATTTGAGTTTTATGGGCAGGTAAATTTTGCGATTTCTAATTTCCATGTCAACTTCCATTCGGATCTCAGAACTGTATGAATTGATATTCTTTTGAAATCACCTTTGTTGGATATTGTTGATAATTTGTATTGATGGCCTAACACGGCGATCAATGAAAGTTCATCGGACATTTCGCTCATATGGATGTAAACGTTTCTTATCACATCGAAGGAAATTTGATGCTGGATTGTTATACGGGAAATCTAGATGCAAAGATAGGATCAGAGGCGAAACAATTGATAAACAAAAATACCAAGCAGTCCTGAATTGCATTCATTAAAGTTGAAATGGTTGGTCCCCACACTTTAAAAGCCATATCATGGCCAAATACTCCGTCACTACTTGGGAACTTTCCTCAAAATACGTTCGGTTTTGTAGTGTTAGAATAATGGGCCAGTTTGTCTCAGTACCTATTAACTTAATAATTTCCCCTAACATGGCAATAAAAATTATGTAATATAGCCAGTCCTTTATAAATAATATGAAAACATTTTGACAAATAATGGCCAGGAAAAATTTAAAAAATATTACTACTTTGTGAGACTAGTACGCTCAGCATGTGCATTTGTGTTTTCAGGTAGGTGACGGACAAGCAGATCAAGCTTACTGGGGAAGACCGGAGGACCAAACTCTAGCGCGCCCTTCATTCAAAATCACCCCATCTAAACCCGGCTCAGACTTGGCTGCCGAGACCGCCGCTGCTCTTGCTGCCGCATCCATCGCCTTCAGACAACTTCAGCCTGATTACGCAAGGACGCTGCTTCAACACGCAGTCCAGCTGTACGAGTTTGCAGAGAATTACCGTGGTAAGTACAGCGACTCCATTCCCGCTGCCGCGAACTTCTATCCATCATCAGGCGATGAAGACGAGCTAAGCTGGGCGGCCGCATGGCTGTATCGAGCCACAAGCAAAAAGGAGTACATCAATAAAGCCGCGAAGTATTACGCAGATTTCAGTCTCCAAGGAAAAGCAAAGAGTTTCAACTGGAACGAGAAGCAAGCCGGTGTTCAGCTATTATTGGCTGAGTTGACTGGGAACAACAGCTACGTCATAGACGTCCAGCGGTTTTTGGACGGATGGCTCAGTAATGGTGACGTCAACTACACCCCAAGAGGCCTTGCGTGGCGCGAAGACAGGGCTCCGAACTCCATCGCGGCCAACACTGCTTTTCTCGCATTGGTCGCTTCGGACTTGCGGATAAAACCTGATATTTATCGCAGGTTTGCCATGCAGCAGATCAACTACATGCTGGGAGAAAGTGGTCAGAGTTTTGTCGTTGGGTTTGGTGTGAATTCTCCGCAGAAACCCCGTCATCGGGCAAGCTCTTGCCCGCTCGCTCCAGTCCCCTGCACGTGGGAAGATTACAGCGAGCCCGGCCCCAATCCCCATGCCTTACTTGGCGCGTTGGTTGGAGGTCCGGACCCGAATGACGAATATCTTGACGACCGAAGCGACGCTGCGATGAATCACGTGGCGGTGCACTTCAATGCTGGGCTCCAGTCTGCCGTGGCCGGGCTAAAACGACTACAGATGATGGGACGATTCTAGATTAAGCACCCTTTGTTTGGTTGTACCCACAATAGATAAAATCTCGTCATAAATACGTATCGAGTGTCCTAATAAAATCGTTAAAAACGTGTGCAATTTTCTGTTATCGGTTTTGTATTATCGTTTTTGATTTCTGCCATGGTACAAACCTCACTCCTTCATGTTTGTCTTTGTAGTCAAGCTGTCGCTTTGTTGCTCTTTTCCTGCTATTGGCTGCCATCCAATTATATAGTTGAATGTTAGTCCCCGTGAGAACTAATTTTGCTAGTGCGACTTGCTCCAACGGAGGGCTAACTGTCGAAAGGTCAACTTACACTCTCGCCTTACGGCGTTATGAATATACAATGCATGCTACCAATATGTCTGTAGAGCACGAATTATCCTGAGTATTTTGCGGTCATCCCAAATTCTGCTAAATGAGACCCTTAGCAAGTTACTGCATTTCTACCTTACAGTAGTTACAGTACTTTGAGATCCTTAGTTTAGAATTTTTGTTTTCTAGATAGTATGTGTACGCCTTTGAAAAATAGAAGTCGTTTTCTTCTTGTTTTTTGAGGAGTTGTGCTATGTTTTCAGTACAAACAACTGTTATAAAATAATTTCTTAGAATTTGTTTCAAGGTTTTTACGGTTGAATAGTGAAACTTCAACATTTAAGTATCACTAGAGATATTTTACACAAGGTTACTCGCAACTACGGTCATATGAAAAATCAAGTTATATCTATTGGATCATCTTGGGCTCTAACAATGAAACCATTTATATTAATAACTCGTTTGAATTATGATAGGACCGAGGTCTCTCTGGCCTTTCAGATTGAGAACAACAGAGCTATTGTCTGTCCTCCAGATTTTCCATATGAGAATTTCAATTTAACTAAAGAATTCTGATTGAAACTGAAATTTTAATTAAAGTTTAACCAGGGAATGGGGAACGTTTACCCAGTCACTTATCACTACAGACGAAGAAAATGATTGCAGAGAACCATCCTTTGGTCTTCAATGGTGAGTGTTTTATCAGCTTCCTTCTCAGTGCAGTAGATCTTAATTAGTATTTACTCAACTGCTGTCTTAGCTACTGGCATTTAAATTACAATACAAATCTGATGCTTCGTCCGGACCGGTAATATACTGTGTACTGTACTTCGAAACCTGTACTTCGAAACTGAAGTTACGATAGTACGAGTTTTGCCTTCCTCACCTGAAACGTCGCAGGGGATACTCCAAAAGGTATGCAATTAAGCACTTCCGGGATATTATGATAAGTTTCAGTTATGTGTATTTTTTTCTCTCTCTCTCTCTCTCTTTTAATCGTAGCGAATCGTGTTATAAATTCAAGCAAAAAGATACTAAAATTTATATCTGAGAAGATTTCACTGCTTTACCGCCATTTATTAATGTAAAACAGTAAAGATACTTACTAAATTTCAAGTGCCCTGTGAAAGACGTCAACATACACAGTTAAAGATTTTGGCACATTTCCATTTCGTTTTGGCTTTAAAAGTAACACTATGTATTAGACCTCTGTGTTTTTATGCTGTTAAATTTTGAACTACACTCTGCTAAATTGCTGTATTTAAAATATGTAGCTGCCGACAATGATCTGGAAAATTCGAGGTGTTTGAAATTTGAAATTTTAATTTTTAATTTTGTGGAGGATTGTAGATATTTCATAATGTTTATTCTCCGTCTCTCTTGAAGGAAACCGGTACTAAATTTGTATTGAACTATTTCTTCCTCTCGAAACTATTGCATAGCTTGCGAAAAAAAAAAGGCATAATGTATAGCAAAAGCATGTTTTGTTCGGTACAGAAATCGAGAAGAGATGAAGTTCCCCGTTCTTTCAGCCATCTTGGTCATTCTTTTAACTCATCGAGCACTTTCCGACGAAGCTTCGGTGCGAGTGATAAATTCTTGGCCCCGAGGATTTTACGGGGAGATATCGATTGATGTAGAGGAGGACGTGGAAGACGGCTGGCAATTGACGATGACCTTCTCGAAGCCCGTGAAACGCCTGGAGGTTTGGAACGCCAAAGTTGATTCGGTTTCAGACGACAGGAAAACATTCGTCCTCACAAACAAGTTTTGGAACGCAGAGTTAAAGGCAGGAGCGGTCATGAACTTCAGATTTCTTGGCAGGAAGATGAAGTTTCGAGAAAGCACACCCAGCGTATCTGTCGCGTTTGAGCGCCTTGGTGAAGGCAGCGGGTTGTAATAGAATCAAATATACCTTTATGTGTGCTTTCTTCTAACGTGTATTATGGTTCTGAAATACACACGGTTTTAATAAACGGCAGATGACTCAGTGTATGCGTCGTGTGTGTGTGTGTAGTGTAGCCATATTTCCTTGAATAAATGTATATTCAAATTTCAGTTTGAAAGGGGCGCTCAAACGAAGCAAGAGGAGTATAACGGGGGAGGGGGATCGGTAAGTCAAAATAGAGACTAATATTGAACAAAAGAAGTTGGAAGCATTTTGGAAGCTCACAGACAAGAGTTAGAAGACATCAGCTTCAACTATCAACCATCTGAAATTTTACAGAAATAGCAAAAAGTCTAAAAAGAAATACAGCTAGTCTAAGTTATCCATACTATAGTCTTCTTGCTGGTCTTCTTGGCTATTTTTTGGACGGGGGAGGAGTCGAACGGGGACACTCACTCGAGAAAATGCGGTTTGTTTGTATGTATGTATATGTATATATTCATGTATGAAAGAGTCTGCTGTGAGTCTGCTGTGAGTCCTTGTATGTAACAGTGGATATCTCTGCCCAATCACTCGTTCACATCAACCAGGAAACACAAATCGCAGAATGATTTGAATATTGACTTTATTGGTATAACCTATAATTTTCTTCAATGTTCTTTACTTGCTGTCACATTTTAGAGGCTATTACCACTTCCCTCGCCCAGCCTTTCGAGAGCAACTGTAATTTCGGGCACAGGCCCTCTTTTCTTGGATCCTTTGAAGTTAAACTCGTACTTGATGCCGGCTTCCAGTTGGCTGTTCCAGGCTTGATTCACAAGGACGAACTCTGTCTTCTCTTTGTTTTTGGATTCAATATTGGCCTGCCATACTTCCAGTCTAGATAAAGGTTAATATTGGAGTAAATGAGGATAAACTTGAGATTGATCATTATATCTAAAATAAACATATAGTAAACGTTATAGCCTACACTTATAGTAAATATATACAGAATGAGAAACGCGTTTTAAAAAACTTTGCAGATATTTCATACCGAAAGGGAGAAAAATATAAAATAGTCAAGAGTAAGCAGTAGTAAGTAGTAAGTATTTACACGTAAAGAGGGAGAGAGACAGAGAGACAGAGAGAGAGAGAGAGAGAGAGAGAGAGAGAGAGAACAGATACGTGCAACGATAGGATTATGAATAAATAAATATTATTATTATATGGCACTGATACTACGCACGGTACGATTGGTTAATTTACCGGTCCATACTTTCCTGTACGGACCGCAAATTGATTTTACGCACGTTCTGATTGGTCAAATTTACCGGTCCATAACTTACTGTACGGACCGCAAAATCAGTTTGCACATGTGGATCGCAAATGATTACTCGAAAAGTTTCTAAACGTTTGTCATAAAAGGCCCAGAAGTGCAATGGGAAGTTTAAACGTTCCGGATACTCACTGTTAAGTTATGATGATCGGGGAAAGCTTACAATCTTGGAAAATGACCGTTACGAAGAGGGAAAACATCCGAGGAAAAAATTGCTTGCGACCTCAGCCGTCATTGACAACAACCGCTGCAGAGTATGGAGGGTTGTTTCACCTCTGTGTTAAAATTTGCACACTTGCCAGGAAGAAAGTGGAAAGCGAACAATCACCGTGAACAGTTATGACTAAAACCGTGCAAGAATCAAGTTTTGCAGACATGTTTGCTCGTCATGGCGCACTGTGAAGACTGTAAATAAATTTTTCACAATGCACGAGAACTCTGTATTTCGAAATCACTGACTGGGACAAAAACGCCGTGGTGATTTGAGGACGTTTATTTTGCTGGAAGAAACCTAAACGCTCCACGAGGAGGCAGGAAAATTAAGCGGTGAGTTTTGAATAATATAACTTTCAACGATGTGTCGGTCGCAGTTTGTGATGAAATGATTTTCTTTTAGTGCCATTTTGACTTCTACATTATTGTACGTGTAAGAAACTTATTCAAAAGAATAAAAAATACTCTGAGTTACAAAGCAGTTTCTTCTGGAAAGAGATAAGACTGCAGTATTTTTAAATCTTTAGTGAGCGAGCAAGGGCGAGTTCGAGTCGTTCACCGAATAAAGTTCACTGCAGTGTCGTTGTTTGACACACGCTATGGGCCATTTCATTCAGCTCAGAACAAATTAGTATTTATCGAGGCAGTTGGTTCGACAGACGCTTATTTTCTTTCAAGATTTTCAAATCGGTAGAATTGTAAGCTGTTAACTGAATTTGTTGTGAAAACAAACGTGCGTAATTCATGCCTGATCGCGATTGATGTTGTTGAATGAACGAGACGAGTACTCGTTGGGGCCTTGTTTTGTGTTTGCCGAAAGATCTAAAGCCATATAATAAATATCTTATTAACCTCGTTTGCTTGGTCCGTACCGTAAGTTATGGATCCTGGTTTTTTTCGTCGCCTTATGGCCCTCGCGCGAAGCGCGCTCGGGCCATAAGGCGACGAAAAAAACTCGGTCCATAACTTACTGTACGGACCGCGCGCTCGGTTAATAAGATCTATATACAGGCCATCTATATAATTTGGCATAATCATAAACATATTGGAAAATTTATGAAAAGAAAACTGTAATTTCCCAGCTGACTGAACTGTGCCAGTCTTCAAGGCAAAATCATGAATTTTTAAGACGGTAACCTACTTTTTAACTAACCAAAATAGCCTTAGGCTAATTAGGGAGCAAGGTTACGAAATCGACTTCATAACAGTCAGTCAGTTCAAATTATGGTGTAAATATATGAACACAAGATGAACCTCCCAGTCAATTATTCAGACGAACCTCTTGATAGGTCCAGAAAAAGTCACTGTGAGCCTCCAGCCCTCTTCGATGTCGCTCTCTGGAGTTATTGAAAACTTGCCAATGAATCCTCTACGCCATTGATGGTTAACTTTTGCTGCGACCTCGTCATCGCATCTCACGCTCAGGGTGAACAACAGGGCAAGCAGCAGTGGAGCTACCGTAAGTGTCGGATTCATATTGAAGGTTCTGTAAAATTTAGTCAAAAAAAAGACTGAAAAGTTGGTTCCGATTGTTGATAATCCAAATAAAGGCTCATAAACATGGACTTTACCCCAGGAGCATGACGCCATGTAGGTAAACTAAAATAATAAATAACTTAGGATAGCGTCCATTTTATAAGTCCTGAAAGAAAAAAAAAGAGAAAGAGAAGGTAAGTGATATTACCTTACCGTTTTCTTGTTATGCCGAGTTTGGTTTGCGCGTACACCCAATACAATAAACGTTATGATCGACTTCAAAAGACAACAAAAGTGACAAACTCGTTAGTTTGTAATTAAGTCTTTTGTGAACTACGGCAGTTTTCTACAGCTGTTCAAATGGCAAGACAAATTGTACAAATTGTTCAAATAGCAATGTATAGAATACGCCCGGCAGAATGGTATGAACTGCAGCATCCAATTTAGATTTTATGGTTTTCAACGTCACATTAACTATATAAACCTCCTGATTAAATAAGAGACACACTCTCACCTGTTAACCTTGCTGGATTCGATGTCAGTAATCTACAATAGCTCGACGGATAAACTAATAGAATTCGTATCTCTTAGCCAACAAACTGCAGAGAGTTCTATTTTTATTAAACATATATATTTTTTTATCGAGGCTATAGCCAAAAAGTTTGCTCTTGATCAAAACATAGTCATAATTCAAGGCATAAATCTAACACAGAATTAGGCTAACTGTCCTTTGAACAACCGGGCCCGGAATTTAGGATAATAATATTATGTCAAAGTTATGTAAATACAAGAGCTTTGGTCACTGCATGTGAAGGGAGGCAACTGTGTAATAAGAACTGGCCGCAGCAATTCACTGATTGACGCTGTTGTCGATCCTTTAGTAAATAAGAAGGTTTTAAAAACAAACGTCAGTCATTGTATACCTAAAGCTGGCAAGCGAATAAAGGAGAAAATAATGCAGACGTTAGCGGACTCTGTACTAATTGAATTGTAAGGTTGCCAGCCAATTGTCGTGAATTACAAATCATCTAAAACCATGCATTTAAATTTTGATTTTAAGATGAACACGCCTGACGAATGTATGTGTTATCATGAAGTGGAACGACATTGTTTTATCTCAAAACATGACATTTTTTTTGTTTTATTTTTTTCCTTTCCACACAGTTATATGGCAGACGTCACTGAGCGTAGTACTGCACAATATAGTTTTGTCATCACAGGGAAAGAAACAATAGACAGGCAGACAAAGAAGGAGAGATTTATTATGCAGGGCTCTAAAATTTTGCAACTACGCAAGAAGTATGATGGGTGAAATGCGGGGTATTAAATAAGCGTGATCATCACATGTTGATTCAGGTAGCGGAAGGCGGTTCAAAGCGTCAACTAGTTTTGCAATGCACAATAAGAGTGTTCATTTAGACTTAACAGGATGTGTTATGAGTTCAATACAATGTCAATAAAGCAAAGAGAAATACAAAATGAACAAAATGCAATGTACATAATGATTCAGAGCCAATTAGAAAGGATATTCTTCAGCAGTAAAGGTCTTTTCAAATCTGTAGCAGGGAACCTATTGTTCGTTAATGCCACAAATTCAGTAAATCACTTAGCAGCCTGCATCAGGGGTATCTGAGATTAAGATTTGACTTAGCTTCGAGGAAGTACATAGTGCACTGGTAAGCGTGTTTCACCAAACTAAGATTAATACTACCAGCAGTATTTTATACGCTGTTTTAGTTGCACATCAGACTGGCAAAAAACCTATTTATCACAGCATTTTATGTTGAATAGAGTCATATTTGCTAAAGAGGTATGGGTTTCTAACGAGATACACGACAGACGATGCTGCACTATCTCTCGATTATTATGTATTATGTTAACAACGGAAATGATCATTGTATGGAAGCAAGAAACTTCATAGTAAAGTCGATAAGTAAAATACTTGGACAAGAACGTCGACCTAGAAAATTTTGTTTTAATTTGGAAGTAAGCACTCGCCTAAAGTATTCTCCCAGTCCTCATGTTGTGTTATCAAAAATCTGATATCCAATTTTTAAATTATTGTAAAGACTAACATGAATACATATTTTATGCCAGCGCCACATGATGCCTCCATCTCGCTGCAACTTTGTTAGCAAAGATTACAGGAAAAGAAGGCTACAAAAGCGATGCGCAAGGTTATCTAGATAGTTGGCTTCCAGGTGAAGACGTAGCTTCGAAAGGTCTGTAGCATGGCGGGCACAATGGGTACCCAACCGCTACGCCGCCAATACTGCCTTCCTGGCACTGATGGCTGCTGATCTAGGACTGAAACCGACGGTGTACAGCGCCTTTGCTAGAATGCAAATCCACTACATGCGGGGAGACAGTGGACGTAGCTACGTGGTGGGATTTGGGAAGAATCCTCCCAAGCGGCCTCATCACCGCTCCAGTTCCTGTCTCCCACGCCCTGCGAAATGCGATTGGACTAATAATCCTGGCCCCAATCCCATGGTTCTGCAAGGCACCCTTGTGGGCGGTCCTGATAAGTTTGACAATTACGTGGATGACAGGAAGGACTACATCAAGAACGAGGTGGCTACCGATTGCAGTGCTGGGTTCCACTTCGCCGTGGCCAGGCTTCGACAGTTGCAGTAAAAAAAAGCTCTGCTCCTGCTCTCTATTTGCATGTGAGAACAAAATTAAACAAAAGCAACGAAGCAATGCTTTTACTTGTGTGGTGTACTATTTTGTTGGTAGTAAATTGTAGCCTGGTAAATAGAATTCTTCTTGTACAATTAACTTTCACACGAAATTGAAATGCGCCATTAACAAATTTTGCTTGTATTGATTTGAGTGAATGGTAAACTTCATTGCTTTGCTTTGATCTTGTACTCAATCAACACCAACTCTTTACTTTCAACTCACAAACGTAACTGATAAGCAGGAAGGTAGTGTGGAAGGTAGTGTCATTTCACTTTCTTTCAGTTGTGGGTAATTTTATGCGCAATGATATGTTGATGTAGTTTTTCTCTTTAATACCAAAATATTGTTAAATTTGACTTTAAAATTGATTTTTCCTTTAAATTTGATGTAAATCTGTAGCTCTGACAAAGAGCTAACGTTCGAAACGTCAGCCGATACATCATTTTGGCGTTCAACGTGTACACAACAACCTTGGGTACAAAGATGTATGACCGTTATTGCCCTGTTACACTGTGCAAATTTCAGTGATTTTTTTTTCTCGCATGCAACGCCGTCGCGAGACAATCTGCTGACGAAATGCACAGTACAGCAGCGCCTTTAAAGTGGTGTTACATTGGTCGATTTGCAAAGATATTATGTTTTGCTAAAATCGTTCAGGTGTAACACCCTATCGCAAATGATTTTTGCGCTGTATAATACATACGTATGCCATACAGACCGGCAAACGGTCTTGCGAAAATGTAAACAAAACCCCCGGCAAAACTATAAAAGAAAGCATTGATCCAAAATCAACTAGAACAAACGAAGAAGTCAAAAATTCAGTGACAAGCAATTTACCGACGCTCAAAAGTCGAAAAATAGAGTATGCAAGACCACGCCTTACATTAATGGCATTGAATGATGGCACATAAAATCACCAACCACAAGACAGAAGCTGTTTTAAAATCTATGTTAGCCACGGAGTTAGATGGCTGAATGGTCTCAAAAGCCTGCAGAGCCTGTTATAAAACAGCATCACTTCCGCGGCATAAGCGGACCATGTGCCACATAAGCAGACGAGAGCAGCAATTCATCCGCCACAGGAGAACGAAGGGACAGAGAAACCATTAGGGCTCTGTTACAGATGTGTCAGTGTCCTCCACTAGGAGACAACAAACGTCAAACTAATTTGATAAGGAATAAACTGACCGAGAAATGCTGGGGTGAAAAACAAGGACGTGGAGTTTGCTAATGAACATTTCTTGTAAAGCTGCATTTTCAAATTGCAATTAGTGTAAAAGCTTTGTCGTTTATGAATTGTAGCAACATGTTGCTACTTGTCACTGAGCATCAAGAGTTGAGTTGTGTACTATTATTCTAAAGTTACTGATATTTGTCAGAGTTTGTAGTATATATAGATCTTATTAACCGAGCGCGCGGTCCGTACAGTAAGTTATGGACCGAGTTTTTTTCGTCGCCTTATGGCCCGAGCGCGCTTCGCGCGAGGGCCATAAGGCGACGAAAAAAACGAGGATCCATAACGTACGGTACGGACCAAGCAAACGAGGTTAATAAGATATTTATTATATGGCTTTAGATCTTTCGGCAAACACAAAACAAGGCCCCAACGAGTACTCGTCTCATTCATTCAACAACATCAATCGCGATCAGGCATGAATTACGCACGTTTGTTTTCACAACAAATTCAGTTAACAGCTTACAATTCTACCGATTTGAAAATCTTGAAAGAAAATAAGCGTCTGTCGAACCAACTGCCTAGATAAATACTAATTTGTTCTGAGCTTAATGAAATCAAACAACGACACTGCAGTGAACTTTATTCGGTGAACGACTCGAACTCGCCCTTGCTCGCTCACTAAAGATTTAAAAAACTGCAGTCTTATCTCTTTCCAGAAGAAACTGCTTTGTAACTCAGAGTATTTTTTATTCTTTTGAATAAGTTTCTTACACGTACAATAATGTAGAAGGCAAAATGGCACTAAAAGAAAATCATTTCATCACAAACTGCGACCAACACATCGTTGAAAGTTATATTATTCAAAACTCACCGCTTAATTTTCCTGCCTCCTCGTGGAGCGTTTAGGTTTCTTCCAGCAAAATAAACGTTCTCAAATCACCACGGCGTTTTTGTCCCAGTCAGTGATTTCGAAATACAGAGTTCTCGTGCATTGTGAAAAATTATTTACAGTCTTCATAGTGCGCCATGACGAGCAAACATGTCTGCAAAACTTGATTCTTGCACGGTTTTAGTCATAACTGTTCACGGTGATTGTTCGCTTTCCACCTTTAGAGTAGGCTTTCTTCCTGGGAAGTGTGCAAATTTTAACACAGAGGTGAAACAACCCTCCATACTCTGCAGCGCTTGTTGTCAATGACGGCTGAGGTCGCAAGCAATTTTTTCCTCGGATGTTTTCCTTCTTCGTAACGGTCATTTTCCAAGATTGTAAGCTTTCCCCGATCATCATAACTTAACAGTGAGTATCCGGAACGTTTAAACTTCCCATTGCACTTCTGGGCCTTTTATGACAAACGTTTAGCAACTTTTCGAGCAACCATTTGCGATCCACATGTGCAAACTGATTTTGCGGTCCGTACAGTAAGTTATGGACCGGTAAAATTGACCAATCAGAACGTGCGTAAAATCAATTTGCGGTCCGTACAGGAAAGTATGGACCGGTAAATTAACCAATCGTAGCGTGCGTAGTATCAGTGCCATATAATAATGTAAGTTATGAACTCATGAGAGGAATGGTAATATCATTTATTGCTAATGAACACTACTATAATTTTCGTTCCTTTTTTCATAACAGAACCAGCTGGTGCTTCTTGTTGGTTATATCCACAACTACAAAAACTAGAAGAAAATACTTGTATGAAATTGAGGAAAACTAAGCTTCCAATGTTGTGTTTTACCACTTTGACCTATTTCTGTAATAAAAAATGTTGCTTTGTTAAGTTTTGGAAGTTTCATCTATGTTTAAATATTACGAAACACAACATGAAAATTGAATGCAAACAAACACAACAATGGTACTGAGTTGGTCTCCCTCAATGTTGCCCCAATTCAGATGTGGCATACTCCTCTGGATTGAGCATTAACTGTTTCAAGATAAGAAATTATCAATTTTCTATTAGGACAAAGGCAAGTAAAAACAATCTGAATTGGAAGAACACAGGCAACCTAATTTGAACAGTGCTTCCTTTTAACTATTTGTTTTTTGAAGTATACCATTTACTATGAAAGTAATATTTTGATACTAAATTTTCTTGTTAAATTATTAGGATGAATAATTTGTGTGTGCAATCACACAAATTTTGAACCAGGAAAGAACAATCTATACTTCACTGTCCTGTCTTCTCCGGTATACAGTACATAAAACAAGGAAGTTGAAATGCATCAGAAAATGCTTCTTGTGACAGCAGAAAACACAAAAATACATCAAACTATAGGGGGAGAGTACTCAAAGAAAAAAATTGATGGGGACCAAAAATTGATGGGACCCAATATACACTAGCCCCCTCCCAAACTTTATTTTTTTGTACCCAAGGAAATAAGCCATCCGTCTCTCTTCAATATCAACACAAGAGAACAAAATGCTCACCTCAAACTGAAAATAGCATTTACATCAATGTAAATTATGCTAAAAGTGCTTTAAATGACTTTTTATAGCTGCCGATAACTTGGTTCTTCAGAAAAACTTTATGAGATCTCTAGCGGGGTATACTCAAATGGTGATGAACAGTTTGAACCTCTGTCTGTTCCTTCATCCACCAAGAAATAATCTTGCTCTGTGACGTTCCCAGGAAGGACAGGAAGAGTGCTTCTGAACGCTGCCATCTTCACACTCGTAGCGCTTTGTGTGCGCATGCGTCCGCTAAAAAAACCGGTTATTCCAGTTTTATGGTGTATTTATAACGTCTTGTAATGTATTTGGAATAGTTCGACACGGCAATAGCACGGCGTTTGAAACCAAACCGTACACGACATTAGCACGATTTGGTTTCAAACGCCGATCGCCGGGCCAATGTCGAATTTAATTGATCCAATTTAGTTCAACACGGCAGCAGCACGGCGTTTGAAACTGGCCTAAAAATAAGTTTCAAGTTGAATAAATTAGTGAGATGAGAGGTTTGATGTACTTGCGGTTTTGGTCAATTGTATTCACTTTTGCATTCTTCTTCTTCCAGTTGTGTATACATTTTTTTATTGCTTTTGAAAAATTAGGGGAGCAAAGCAAACATAATCAAACGATAGAACTATAGTGGCTATAGGCTGTCACGGATTCTTATACTTTGACATACGCTTGTCAAATAACCGAGAATTTACGAAAACCTCGGAGATAATGGTTCTGAAATGCAACAGATTGACTGGAACATCATGAGTACAATGATAGCAATCAAAATAACTCCAGAAAACGTCTACCTATCTTTTGAAATTTCTTCATGCGTATTCGCTGATGTCCAAGTTTGGAAGCCAATTATTTACACAGGAGTGAGTGACGGACTGACGCAGGCTTGACTGCAGTGAGGAGCACCCATTGTAGCTGTTCCGATAAATATGTGTTCCACACAGCATCCCGTGTTGGCAGGCGTTTTGCTTTTCCTTCACTGCTGGCTGAGGAAAAAAGCACTCATTTCGGGCCGTTGGCAAAATTAAATCTTGCATATAGTTACGAAAATAGACAGACTTTCCGCCTGCCGCTTTGTGAGGCCGAAAAATATGTATTCTAAAGCCTGGAAGCAGTCTTTATTATTTCCGGCTGGAAAAAAAAAGTGATTTTGATCAGCTACTGGGAGATTTTTCCGGGAGTGCTCTGATGGAAAATGAACATTCGAAAATTGCCTTCCAGGGAATGTGGAACACCTTTGTGTTTGCCAGCAACAGAAAAAAAAAAAAAAAAAAGAAAGAAAGAAAGAAAAAGAAAAAAAATTGTATTTGCACAAGGAAGCGTATTTTGAGAAATATCCTCGTTGAGTGCTCTTGTGCAATAAGGTAGTGCTTCCGACTAGTGTGACGCCGACCTTAAAAATTGCTGTTTCAGGTTTGCAAGTATCGGCTCCAATTCTGGTATCTTACCCGCAAACTAATACCACATTTAATTTGTGGGCCTATTTTTGAGCGAACAAAACGTCTCTCCATTACATTATATAGGATCAGAATTTTTCGTAGTGTAGTTTTGCATAGTATTTAATTAAAAAAGTTGACTTAGTCAGCGAACACTCGGACACATTTTATCTCACATTCAGTCGTAAAAGCCAACAACCAATCAATAGTCTTTCACCTAGGAAGAGCAGATGTTTTCTTTCTCATTGTGTATAAACACTGATCAATTTCTACATATTAAAAGTGGTAGACTTTAGTTCTTCGTGCTTCTCTTTATACTTCAACAACCTCAAGTGCATTGAATACATCCTGATTTAGAGTTAGCTACACTGAATCTATGAGCCGCTGTAGACCATAGGCCACACGGTTGAAGCCCGCGTTTCAGCATGGGCGTCTCAAAGGCCAATTATACCGAATTTATGGCGTCACAACTCGCCTCCAGGAGTACAACCTTGGTTGTCATTGAATCTGGCTTGTTGGTCATAATGATGTTCGCGGCGCTGGTGGGAAATCTTGTCATCTTGGTTGTCTTCTTGAAACGCCCTCCTCTGCGAACTGTCACCAACCTCTACATCGCAAGCCTTGCCGTTTCGGACATTATTACTGCTGGTACAGTCATGCCTTTCTCGGTCAGCATTCTCATCCGTGGTGAGAGGTTTTTTTCCAAGGTAACCTGTACTGTTTTTGGCTTCTTGTCGTGGCTTCTAGTATTTGGCACACTGCAAACTACGTCTCTTATCGCCATAAACCGCTATTTTTGTGTGGTCAAGCCGCAGCTGTATCGCAAATGGTTTACGAAGAAAAAGGCGTCAGTTATGATTGGCTTGGTCTGGCTCATGTCCTTTTTCAGCATCGTAATCCTATCATTCTCTGGCTTTGCTGAGTTTGATTTTAGTCCTGAAAAATTTAACTGCTTCTTAGTATTTAGGACAAAACTGATCGAAGAAATATTCTTTGTCGTGAGCACGTTAATGTTTCTTGTTATACCAGCGAGCGCTATGTTCGTATCGTACGCTAATGTTCTCAAGGCCATCAAACAGCACCAGGAACAACTTGTTGCCAACGGAAATGTCGAAATGTCGGCATCAAGACCGACCACTGAAGAGATCAAAGTGACTAAACCACTTCTAGCTATAGTCCTCGGCTTCATCTTGTGTTGGCTGCCAGTTATGGTGATCCAAGCCCTTCAAGTTTTCTGGGAGGGCACTTTACCAAGGTATGCTCATGTTACGTTTACTTTTTGTGCACTTGCCAGTAGCGTCATCAACCCCTTCATCTATGGACTACTAAATAGAATTGTTCGAACAGAAATAGCCCTCCTGTTTGGGTTCAGAAATCGCCGGGTGTCAGTAGAAGGACAGAGTTTTCCAATGCATAGCAACACTGTTGTTAAAACCCGCTACACAGATAGAAGCTGATAAGATGTTATGCTCCGTTGAATCTTTTTAAGCTATCCTAATTGCTACTCAGTCTTATTACTTGCTACTCCATGTAAGGATGTGTTTACACGCTCACTAATGGAGCGTTCGTACTTAGTGCCCCAGCACGATTCTCGCTGGGCACTAGTGTGAACACATTTTTTCAAGTACCTACGCCGAGTACAAGGTTTAGATCTTGTACTCGGGCATTAAAGTGGGCACTTATTCACAGTGTGAACGTGTTTAATTTTTTGCACCGGTGCCCGGGCACTAGTACTCGGGCACCCAAGTGTGAACGCGCCATAATTCTTCATCAGCCTATTAGAGCCGTAAGTTTTAATGTTTGAAAGTAATCGTGCGACTGCCTTGGTTTTGCGTTTTGCTAGCTTTCGGATTGGTCCGAATGAATTTGGGAGCATTTTAGGCCAATCAGAAATAGGAGCAAAATCCTGATAGAGTCTTGGCACGCATGCACGCATGCACGCATGCACACAAGGAAATGGCGATGGTGTATCTTCGCATCGCTGATTGGTTTCTTCGTCAAAGAAAAGCCACCAAATTCACAGAACATCAAACTCATTTGCTCTCGCAGCTTTTACGGCTTAGAACTTATTGTTATATTTATTATCATAATAACCTTCCCCACAGAATATGTCCGAATAAGTCCGATACTGTATGCTTCTGTCACAGAGGTCAGAGTTTAAATGTTTACAAGGAATGTGCAGTTTTATAATATTCATAGTAGATTGGTTGCGATAGCCTGCTAAAAACAGACGAAATTTCCGCCTGCTGCTTTGTAAGTCCTAAAAGAACTATGAAAAAAGGCATTCAAATACGAACTAAAAGAAAATTTGTTTTACATCTTTAAAAACGAAGACTTGTATATTAAAACACCCACGATAATTTCAAAAGTCAAAAAGCACAAGTAGATACTAGGCATTAGTCCTTCTCTGTTAGGTTTCTATTATTGTTATAGTATTCATCTTTTTATATTGTTTTTGTTTATATATACATTTTTCTGTTTTAATTTATTTATTGGCTTATTTATATATATATTTCAGTTTCTCCAGAATCTTTGCTAGTTTTCCCTCCTTTTTTGCGTCCATTTATACAAATGCTATAAAGTACATAGACAAATGAAAATGATTTAAAACTTGTAATGTAGTGTATATAGGGTTTCTAATGTATGTAATGTATGTAAAGTATATAATGTAATAAATGATTTATGTAAATTTAGAGACTGACCCGCTTCGATTAGCTATGCTACCTGCGGGTCAGTCCAAAATTATTTATTAATTTAAGAAATATTATAAAATAAAGTGTGTAAAAGTGTGTAAGGTCGAAATAAAGAAGCTTAATGCATGCATTTGACCGCCAATCTTTTGTTCTTCGTGCAAGGCCGAGGTTAGGCGGTTTATTTATAGAGACTTGCACACTCTCAACTCACTCTGATGCATGTGTAGACTATTGAGTACTTTTCAGAATTCTTCTCAGGATTTTCTATAATTGTGCAAAATTGATCACACAAACTTAAGGTTTGAATAAACTTGAATAAGCCACAAGAAATTCATTTAAGATTCTTCTAATTACCTGTGATTTCCTATCATAAAGGCTGTAAGGAAACGCTTTCCCCAATTAGAGGCCGGCGGCCTCGATCGGATTATTCAACGGACTATGGCTCATATGATAAACTGGTGTATCAACTGTGTGTTGATGAGGGTAATGGAACGCCGCCAAAGAGACAATAACTGACGTTTCGAACGCTAGCCCTTCGTTCATTCGCTCTGTCGAAGGGCTAGCGCTCGAAACGTCAGCTATTGTCTCTTTCACGGCGTTCCATTACCCTCATCAACACACAGTCGCAGTCAACCTAGTTCTCTTAAGAGCTGGCATTACACTATGGCTCATATGTATGAGTTCCGAAATTTCTGAAACTTCATACAGTGAAAGCCTGATACAAAGAAGTGCAAGATACTGCGAAATATTGTTCGGTGTAATGGGGGTTTCGTTATAAAAAAGTTGTGCGGTCTTAAGTCGGTAAATATATCTTTCATCATTCCTTGATTCCCAAACACCACATTTTTTTTCTAAAATAAGGGGCTGGAAAAAAAGCTGTGTTTGAAGTTTATCGCAGGTTTATTGATCACGGCTTTTCAGGTATATGTGTGTCAGCAAGGGCGACACAAAGGACAAGCAGCATTTCACACTAAGGTGCCGGTTGTAGCGACTATAGAACAGATGACCAGAACGTTGTAACTTAGCGTCTCGCATGTTTCCCACCATCTATGACAGAGTTGCCTTAATTCCCTTTCGTACATGGCACCGCAGCGTTTGAATCCTGCAGCATCGCGTACACTAAGATCGGGTGCTACAAAGATCGACACCGGCCATTCCCGCAGTTGCTGTTCAACGTACGCAGAAATATCGACTGGAATAATTGGGACAGGTTTCTGGACAGGTTTGGTTTTCATGTGTTCGAAAATGATTTAAAAGAATCATTGTTTACTTTTTCATATACTTTAACATCGTAGAGAAAACAGGCAAGCTATACAAGTCTATGTTAATATCTGGGAGGTAGTTACCAGAGCGTACAAAAAAATAAAATAAAATCAGAAAAAATAGTTAGTTGCACTGGCCGGGAATCGAACCCGGGCCTCCCGCGTGGCAGGCGAGAATTCTACCACTGAACCACCAGTGCGTGTATCGTGGTCACACGTATAACATTTTTATGCACTTCTACTCCAAAGATTGGTTTGTGAATGCGCCAACGCCCCCTTAAGTCGGGGCTTCTATTGTTTCAGTCTGCAGTACTTCGCAGAGTGTTGGAGTGGACTGAACCCAAATATGACGGCCCATGAATCAAATGCGTAGGGCGGGGCATCCAACCTTGCGGTATTGACGCCATGCCTTGTGTTGGTGGGACCATGGTAAATTATGTGTACAAGATTGATAGGCAATCAAACCCTACAGGATTTTCTTTTCGTTAGATGTGTAATTGGAGCATTTATTAAAGTCAGAATAATCCACATTTTAAGTTTATTTTAATGCAGTCTGAAAAAAGAAATGAAGATATATATTCTCTGGCACAAACACTTGCACTTGTAAAATAGCGCTTTTGCTGAATAGCCTCTGGGAGGTCAAGCCTGAAAGAAAGTTAGGCCAGTCCTTATGTTTTTTCTTCAGAAAAAAAAAAAAAAAAAAAAAAAAAAAGAGAAAAAAAGAAAAAAAACTTAATGTTGCGATGCTCAAAATACAACACTTTCAGTGTGTTTTCACACATTTTTGAGCGCCAAAATAGTGACATTTGAAAAAATCACGTCCCTGGGTGGGCTTGAACCACCGACCTTTCGGTTAACAGCCGAACGCGCTAACCGATTGCGCCACAGAGACCAGACTTGACCAATCTTACTCATATTGCAACAAACCATATTGAAAAAGTTCTGCATTCGTTCTTTGAGTCTCAGGATATATATCGATATTAACACTTTGCCACTACTTTTAGCTTCCAAGTTTTTTGATACTATGATAGCTCCAATTTTTTAAAAGTACAATAGTGAGGTTTGTGTGCCTATGTGAAATAAGACTGTAGCTACAAACCAAAAAGCAAGCAAGCAATTTATAGAGCCGAGTTAGGCAGATACGGCTCTCAGAATATCTATTGATTAACAAATCGTCTAAAAGCACAACCCTAAATCAGCATTGTAAATCAGGTCTTAACACATTTCAAAAGATAGTTTTTACACAAATGCAAAAATACACTAAAATCACAAAATTGACAACATGTTGACCAAAAAAATGCCCGAGCAAACGAACGCAAGATGTTCCACATCGCCCAACAATGTGTCTGAATGCTTCATGCGACAGTAAGAGCCCGGAGTAAGAGTAGCAAATTTTCAGTCGGGTTCATTTGTCCATTTTCATAGGGCTCATAGGGCTCAATTAAATTGAGGACTCCAACAACACTGTACAGTTTCGCGCAGAGTTTTTTGGTAACACTGTTGGGCGATGTTGTGCCAACATGTTGAGTTCGTTTGCACGAGCCTTAATAGTGACTTTAACAAGTATGTCACAAAATATAAAATTATTATTATTATTATTATTATTATTATTATTATTACTTTATATATCCTATTTAATTTTATGATGTATTTCATATTCAGCTTTGTTAGTGTTGTATTAAGCTTTAGCAATGTCTGAGTAATTGTTTCATGCTAAAAAGTCAACTCAATTCTCTCTCTCTCTTTCAGCTTGCTCTGTCTGTGAAGATGTGGATCCACAAATGTGCAAAAACAATGCTGAATACTGCTGCGATTATCCAGCTTTGGCTGCCAATCGCAAAACAACTTGTTATAATAAATGTTAAATGACGTCAACACCATCTAGAGCTTGCTTGAATTTATTTCTTGCCGTAAACCTCTTCATTGTCATTCTATACTGATAAAACTCTGGCACCGACATGAACTGTTAATGAAATTGGGACTATAAAGACAAATTTAGAAAAAAAATCAATATTAGTATAACCCCTAATTTTATGAATCCTCGCTCAATTCCTGCTTCGGGTAATTTTGTTTTGATTTTGTATGCGTGCTAAAATGAAAATCACAGATTATCAAATGTAATTTGCACTGGCCGGGAATCGAACCCGGGCCTCCCGCGTGGCAGGCGAGAATTCTACCACTGAACCACCAGTGCGTGTATTGTGCTTGCTGTATTACCTCAATTAAGCGGCCCTCTCTCAAATCTCAAATAAGCGCCCCCTCCCATCCCCCAATTTTCGTACAGTACAAGAATAAGAAATGGCCTGCTTGTATGTTATGACTGATAAGGGGAACGAGTTTAACACTGTTAAACGCTACATGAAATAATTACTGCAGTAATCAAGGCTGTAAAAAGCGTTACTGCAAATGTTTTTATTAGTTAGTCTTTTTCATTTTGAATAGCTATCTCGCACAACGAATACGACTGACCCTCGATTAAGCATCCCCTTTGGCCACGAAATTAGAAATAAGCACCCAGGGCGCTTATTCGAGGAAATACGATGACTGTAAAACGTTTTTATGTACTTCTACTCCAAAGATTGGTTTGTGAATTTGGTAACGCCACCATAAGTCGGGGCTTACGGTGGCCCACAAGTGTCAAGCACACACCAATATTCAAAACACAAACCAATTTGTCAAAACATAAACCAATTTCACAATACACAAACCAATTCCACAAAACAAAAACAAGTTCCCCGAATCACAAACTAAAATCGCAAAAAACACACATCCAAATCACAAAACACACACCAGTCTTTCGAAACACACACCAGAACTCGAAACAAACAAAATCCGAAAACACATTCGCCCCCAGGTCCCAGCAGTAAATCATGTCTTATATGACAGTGTATACGATGTACCGTGCTGAAAGAATGTTTTGTCAGAACTGCGGAGGAGAGAAAGACAGAGATTTATTTACTGCCCCTACTGCGCATACGTTCCTTCCGGGTCTATTTGGCGTCAGAGGAGCTCTACTTCTCTGCGAGGAACAACAATGCCATGTTTGATTCGGAGAGTATGCCACATCGCGCGATACCAGGACATGCATCCGACTATCCAATTCTGATCGAATCACACCTTACAAGAGATCCACATCAATATCTTGCTGGTTCTTTCTGCTTAAGTCTTACTCATTCAAAAGCCTCGTTAACGTTGGTAAGGACATATCGATACCATGGTACTTGGTGAGAAAACTCAATATCGTCTCATACTCAAATTTACTCTGAAATTAATTTTCTATGGCCTCCTTCTCAGTTACATTACTCCCCAGTGCTATAAATATATACACAGGCACTACAGTATCGAACTTAACACCGCACCAGGGACAGTAAATAAATCATCTGTCTTTCTCTCCTCCGCTGTTCTGACAACTCATGCTTTCATCACGGTACATCATGTACACTGTCATATAATACATAATTACGGCTGGGACCTTGGGCGAATGTGTTTTTCGGATTTGGTTTGCGTTTCGACTTCTGGTGCGTGTTTCGAAAGACTGGTTTATGTTTTGTGATTTGGGTGTCTGTTTTGAGATTTTGGTTAGTGATTCGGGAAACTTGTTTGTGTTTTGTGGAATTGGTTCGTGTTTTGTTAAATTGGTTTGTGCTTCGACAAATTGGTTTGTGTTTTGAATATCGGTGTGTGCTTGACGCTTGTGGGCCACCGTAGTACGGGGCTTCTATCGTTTGTACTGTCGCACTTTGTAATTACGTCGCACTAATGTATTCACGAGTCGTACGACCCGTACGGGTCGTGTAATATATTCACGAGTTGTAAAGGCTGTACTGTCGATCCGTGAATCACATTAGGGAGACTTAGAGTTTTTTTCAGCAAGTGAGTGTCTGTCTGGTCATGGTGGTGGGTGGATTCGTACGAGCCGTACGATCCGTACGGATCGTTTCATGTATTCACGAGTCTCGTACGATCCGTGCGGATTGCCTAATGCACTCACGAGTCGTACAATCCGTACGGGTCGTCTAATGTATTCACGAGCCGTAAAGTTGTGCTGTCGATTCGTGAATCTCATTAGGGAGACTTAGTCAGCACATGAGTTTCTGCGTGGCCATGGTGGTGCGTCGATTCGTACGACCCGTACGATCCGTACGGATCGTCTAATGTATTCACGAGTCCCGTAATATATTCACGAGTCGTAGGTTGTGCTGCCGATCCGTGGACTTACCCACGCCAAGATAAAAGTGTGATCACATGTGTAATCACAAGTATTATTATTTATAAGAAATTGTGATTCACACTTTTTTCACACGTTTTTCACACTTTTAACACACTTTAAATCACACTTCTTAAAAAGTGGTGCAAGCGCGGTGCTTTTAGTGGAACGAGGAATACACTTCTCGTTTGTGCACTTCGCGCGGTGTTTTTTAGTAAAACAAGGAATACTCATGTTGTTTGTGCACTTCGCGTGAATATATCAGATAATCCGTACGGTCGTACGACTTGCACGAATTAAGACCAAGTCTCCTTAATGATATTTACGGATCGACTGCAAACCTTTACGACTCGTGAATACATTAGACGATCCGTACGGGTCGCACGAATCGTTAAACCGTCATGGCCAAAGCTTTAATGAGATTCACGGATCGACAGCACAGCCTTACGACTCGTGAGTTCATTAAATGATCCGTAGGGGTCGTACGACTCGTGAATACATAAGATGATCCGTACGGATCGTACGGGTGGACAACTCAGTTTTCCGACTCGTTACGAACCTTGGTATGAGGGGACAGCCTGCCAAGCCCCCAAGCCAGTTCGAGGAGCAACCCGCTAACACCCGTCTACGCCTAGCTTTTAGACCGAACAGGGAGAGATAAATTCGGCCCCTAAGTCAAGGAATTGAAAAGGTGAAAATAAGACTTATTTACTCGTTCTCTTCAAAACCCCGGTTTTTTCATATGTGATCCACGTCATTTTGATCAGAAACACACGAAGAAAGGAAATAAATCCAAGGAGAAAGGAAAGAAAATAAAACCGCCAGAACAAATCGTTTTTAGCCAGAGTCGAACTCGAAGCTCAAATGTGACAGAATGTGACGTCGCAAATTCCGATAGATCCGATAGAAAGTCGGCAAACGTCGGTAAAAGTCGTAAATAGGTCGCTGACATGTGTCAGTCACTTTAGTCAATAAAAATGCAGGTGAGCTCTTACAAATTTTCCTTTTCCAACGGCCACGCATCGAAGAGAGAAGTCCACATTGCTCTCTCTTTCTCGCTCCGTGGTTTTGGCCAAAATTTGCCGTGCGCCAGGGTACCAGAGGGCATCATAAAGCCCGAGGAAGGTTTAAACGCAAGGTAGCTTCAAGAATTTGCGCGGCCCTGTGATTCCGGCAAAGACATGATTTTATAGAGTATTCGACCAGCCGATGCTGAAAGAGGTTCAAAATGTTGAGTTTCGTCGGGTACATATGCAATTTCGGCAATGATTGAGTTTGCTTGTCGACCTGGTCAAAGACTATAAAAATCTCTTTTTTGAAGTCCGGGTCCCGTATGCTGACCAAAAATTGGTCACGCTTGATCTATTCATTTACAGACATCTTTATTCATACCAGAAGAAAATATGTGACGGGCTAAAAAGTGGGAAAATGAATCAAAACATTGACAGCAAGCAAGCTCGCGGCCGGTTGTCTAAAATGTCAAAGATTTCAAGCAAACATTTTCGTTATAGCATTAGATAGGCTTCCTGAATGTTTCACGCGAGTCTGACATTAGGCCAAAAATGAGCAATTTCCGGAAAATGAAAGGCTATAACTTTCTTCTCAAAAATGTCCGTCTGACGAATCGTTTTACCACCTCGCAAGAGGATTTCTCTGCCAAAATTTATCAGTTTGGCTTTAAATTCACTATGAATAGTTGACAAGCATAGGTTTGTGCGATGAATTATGGATTTGATTATAAACTTATGACATATATGTCGGTTGGCGTTTCAAACGTCAACCCAGTGCCTTCGGCGCTCAGTGTTACATGGTGCATATCAAGAGGTTTTCATCTGTAAATTCGAGCAATGCACGCAAAAAGTCTGTACCAGAAAAAGAAGCACTATTTCTGTGATTTGTGCTGACTTCCAAGTTTGACCTATGTAAGATGATCATCTATTAGTAACACCAAAAATAGTCTAAAAGCGTCATAAATGAATTTGAAATGGCAGGATTGACAATATGACTTTTATGCCGACCACAGCTCTTCTTAAAGTCTTAAATGAGTTTAGAAAGAGAAGATGAGCTGTCAGATTTCTATCTAATTATCTATGATTGCCGGATGCTAGAAAAAAAAGAAACACGATACTTTGATCTCGATTCATCGCCGAGGTGTGCAATCATGTTTTGACGGGATGACGCATTTTTATGTCGAAGTTGTCACACTTGACTGCAGTATGTTCAATATGCTCTTGGATGTGGATTTGCTTTTCTAAAAACTACGCTCTACCATTTAAAATGCGATAGAGCCGCGGCAGATATCCTAAGTGCTCTCTGTTTCGCATTCGTTTTCAGTCGTGTGGTGACATTTTAGTGTTTGTATCGGAGTAAATTTTACGTTTGGGTTTCTGGATGTTTTTCAGATTTTTTTCAGATTTCTTCAGATTTTGTTCAGATTTTTTTCATCAAGTCGTACAGTACTGTACTTCAGCATTCAGTCCTGTATAGCCTGATAGTATGGCAAAATCACTTTGCAAGTGGTTACACATTACGCTGAAATAGTTCAAGCTAAAACAATGGAACAAAGATCAGAGAGCCTGGTCTAAATTAGTTTTGTGACCGGTTAAGAAGAGGGAGGAGAAAACGTTAGTTAGTTCACTGATACAACAGCTTACTAATGGCTTCAAGTGGTAATGATTGTGCCATATTTTAATCCCCATCTATTTGCTACTTATACAATCACCAATTCGGTCCTATACTATCCATTTTTATGTCCCTCTGGAATGAGAACGGAAACGGGATAAAGACCCTGTCTGTTACAGGAGTTCCCTTAGTCCTGCTACAGCAGACTGGAACCCGGCGTTGTAGTCGGTTGTCACCTCATTCTTGATATAATCATCCCTTTTATCCGCGTAGTTATCATTGGAATCAGGGCCACCAACTAGCGCACCGTTCAGAACTTGAGGATTGGGCGAAGGGCTGTGAAACTGATCCCACGTACAAGAAGCTGGTGCGAGAGGACAACTGCTCGATGCATGGTGAGGTCTCTGGGGTGGATTTGTGCCAAAACCAACAACGAAGCTGCGTCCAGTGTCTCCAAGCATGTAGTGGATTTGGTTCTTGGCAAATTCGCGGTAGGTGGTTGGTTTTAGTCCCAAATCAGCGGCTACTAAAGCCAGGAATGCGCTGTTAGCAGAGTATCGGTTAGATCCCCATTTAATGCGCCAAGCAAGACCCTTAGGAGTGTAGGTAATCCCGCCTCCAGGAAGCCAGCTGTCCAGAAAGGCTTTGGCATGTTGCTCATAGGAAGACTCCCCGGTGATCTCAGCCAGAAGAAGTTGAACACCAGCCTTTTTGTCATCCCACGATAAAGCCCACGCCAGACTGTCCATGCCAAAATCCCGATAGTACTGCTTCGCTTTGGTGAGGTACTCATCTTTTTTAGTTGCTCTGTACAGCCAGGCAGCACCCCAAACTAATTCGTCCTTGAAGCCGCTGAAAGAGTTGTAGAACTTTGCGGCATTGGGTATGGCGTCGCTGTATTTTCCTCGGTATGTGTCGGCAAACTCGTACAGTTCCTCGGCATGTTGCAGGAGTGTTGCGGCGTAACTGGGGTCTGTTTGTTTGAAGGCGATGGAGGCGGCAGCCATTGCAGCGGCGGTCTCGGCAGCCAGATCTGACCCAGGTTTAGAGGGAGTGATCTTCCATGCCGGTCTAGCCATCGTCATGTCCTCAGGTCTGCCCCAATAGGCATGGTCCAGGTCCCCGTCTCCAACCTAAAAGAATGATAATTATCATAAATATTGTTATATTGCATAAGAATATATAGCTCAAAGTGAAATATAGATAATTTCTGGAAGATGAGATATTTAATTGCTTTGATACTGCCTGTGTATCTATTGTAAGGACTACTCAAGAAACTATTGCAACCACCAAAAAAAAGAGCATAAATAATATTATTATTAGCGATCATTGCCTTGTATACGGAGTAATGACTGAAAAAGTACGCAAGCATAGACCAAAGATCATCACATTTAGGAGCGTGAAAAACACTGATTACAAACAACTTAATGAGGATCTCTTGGATGCTCCTTGGCACGTGGCTGAAATGTTTAGTGACATATATTGATGACAAATACGACTACTGGAATGGCCTTTTTGACATCATAGTCAACGAGTACGCTCCAATCAAGACAAAAAGGGTTTGCAAGAAAGATTTACCGTACATGACAATGGAGTGGAAGAAAGCTATAAGAAACAAAAGAAAGCATGCTGTTAAATTCGCCAAGAACAGAACTCAAGAGAACTTTGAGTTAAAAAAGAAGTACCGGAACCTAGCTAGTAAAGAACGAAGAAAGGCTATTAGTGCTTACTGGCGCAAGAATTCTGAGGAGCTGCACAGTCATCCATCTGCATTTTACAACACGTTCAAGCCATTATTTATCAGCGACAAAATCAAAGAATCTGCTAAGATATCTTTAAGAACAAAAGAGGGTACGGTAACGAGAAATCAACCTGAAGTCGCAGAATTGCTAGCCAACTACTTCACTACTGCTGCTTCAAGTATAGGGGGAGATCACGTCAACAATCTTACATAAAGTGACCACCGTGGCCACAGTAGTGTGCAAGCTATACAGAAAGCCCTGCGGCTGGAATCCTGGGGCACCACCCAAGCTATTGAAGGCGGTTGCTAGTGGAATTTCTCCGTCCCTTACAAGGCTCTACAATGATTGTATTGACCTGTGTAAATGGCCGAGTACCTGGAAACTTGGCGAATGGACGCTTGTATTAAAAAAGGCGACACACAGGAAGACAAGAACTGTAGACCGATAACCTCAATCATAACCGTTGACAAGATATTTGAGAAGCTGCTAAGTGGACAAGTGACAGCCAAATTCGATTCCACACTGTATAGCAGAATGACGGCTTATAGAAAGAGACACAGCTGCGATACGACCCTGCTTCGCCCCATTGAAGATTGGAAGCAAGCCATAGACAAAAAAGAACTCGTATGTGTACTTTCTACTGATATGAGCAAGGCGTTCGATTCAGTCACTCATTAACTCTAAAAAAGCTCTAAGCGTATGGATTTGCTCCAGCCTCCTTGAATCTCACGAGGTCATATTTTGAAAATCGTATGAATAGAGTTAAGCTGGGCAACACAAAAAGTGAGTGGAAGGAGAAGACAAGAGGATGCCCCAGGGGTCATCCTTCGGTCCGTTGTTGTGGAACCTCTTCCAGAATGACATGGCCCATCACGTGAGCAGTGATGCAAACCTGTCAATGTATGCTGATGCGTTGAGTTTGCCTCCTTTGGCGTGTGGAGCGTCGGGGTTCTCTGTGCACTGACGGGGGTAGCCTGCTGGTAAAACTTTGACCACGGTACGTCTTCTCGCGGGGAGTCCATCTCAGGACAGTCAGGTTCATTCGCAACCACTAGATAATCTGTTGCCGACTCATAGGGCAGCGTGTGGAACATAAATGCATTCCATGTTGCTGTTGATCCGTCTTGACGTTGTGCGGTGACCATGGAACCCTTGCGCTTGGTGACTACCAGTGGCCTAGGGTCAAATGGTGTGGAGAGCTTTCCGCTTTTGCGTTGACGCACTAGCACAACGTTGCCACTGCCAATCTTGGAGGTTCTGACCCTACTCTTGCCGTCAGCGTACGCTTTCATCCCTACCTTTGCTGCCTTGTTTCTCACCCTGACCTCCCTGTCATCTGGGTGGACATGCTCTGTCAGTTGTGGCAGCTTTGTGCGTGGATCACCCCCGAACATGAGGCAGCGATATGAGCGCAGCACTGCCATGGTTGTCCTTTCACTTTCGCTGCCTTGAGAGCCTTTTCAAGCGACTTGTTGAAGTTCTCCACTTGTCCGTTTGCCTGTGGCCAGAGTGGAGTTATGCGACGGTGGCAAACTCCACATTCCTTGAGGAATGATTTCCATGCATACCCCATGGAATGGGGGCTTACTTCTGGGAAGCCAAATAAGCTGAACACTTTGTCCACTACGGGTATCACCATTTCGGCAGCCGTGCTCCGTGTGATTTCAACCACAGGGTATCTAGAAAACTCGTCGACCATGACCAGCAAGTACTCTCCTGAAGGCAGTGGTCCACAGAAGTCGATGCTGACACTTAGCCATGGTCGTCGGGGAAGAGGCGTCATGGCTGAGGGGTTCAGCCTGTCGCCGTGTGGTATTCGCCTGACAGGGGATGCAGCGCTTAATAGCTTCCTCCGCCGCCGCATCTGCACCTGAAAACCACACCTTTGAACGCAACAACGCTTTTGTCTTGTATATGCCCTGATGGCCTTCATGTGCGAGCTCAACCACGCAACGCTGTAGGGACTGGGGGATGACTATTTGGTAGTTGCGTAGCACCATGTTCCCGCTCTCGATGACTGTCAGCTCGTCCTTTACTCGACTGAATTGGCGCAAGGCCTCACAGTAAACATCTGTGCCCTGGTGCTGTGCGATATCATGCCATCGTTTGGACCGCACCAGCTCAATGACAGCCTGAAGGGTGGCGTCAACTGTCATGGCCAGTGGGACTGCTGAAGAGGCTACAGTGTTGACGTAGTGCTCTGCCATTTGCTGCTCATGGCTACACAGAATGTTACGTCTAGCCGGATGCCACGACAAGTAATCCGCCGGGTTATCGGCACCTGGTTGAAAATTGACGACCATTTGTAAGGTTGGAGGCGGAGTCACCAACGCTCTATCCTTAGCGATGGTCGCGGTTTCTGCCAAATCATTTCCAGGGGCTTGTGGTCGGTGATGACGGTGAACTGTGGAGCACCGTTCAGGAACCGGTCAAAATGTTCACACCACCGCCAAGGCCTTGCGCTCCATCTGACTGTTTCGAGTTTCCACGTTGGATAAGGCTCGACTTGCATAGGTCACGACCCGTCCTCTTTGGACAAGAAGGGCGGCTAGTTGTACAGGGCTAGCATCGACCACCAGCTCTATAGGTTGGGTTGTGTCAAAGTAGGCATTTGTCGCAGACTCGGAGAGGCTTTCTTTCACTGTATTGAAAGCTTCGAGTTCCTTCTTTCCCCATTTCCACTCTGTGTTCTGTCTTGTGAGAGCTCGCAGGGGCTCTGCTATGGATAAACCTGGCACTGAATTGTGCCATGCCCAGGAAGGATCGAAACTCCGACGGGCTCTTGGGCTCTGTGGCTGCGTGGAGGTCTGCTACCTTCTTCGGATCGGGCGAGACTCCATCCCAGAGAATACCAGCCCAAAAAACTCCATCCTACTCCTCCTGAACTCACACTTCTCCAAGTTAACAGTCAGCCCTGCGTTATGGAGCCTGGTTATTTTTTCTTCAAGCGCCCTGTCGTGGGTTGGTTGATCTACGCCGACGACTGCGATGTCATCGCTGATGTTGACTGCTCCTGTGACCCCATCTATAACGGACTGGATCTCATGTTAAAATGTTGGCAGAGGCTGTTGGCGTCCCCGTGCGGGTCAAAAGGCACTACAGCACTTACTTGGAGAGGTACTGCCATTATTTGTTTTGCCTCGTCGCCAATGTAGTATCACAAACAAACCAAACGCTCATAACACAGCCATCTTGTTTTATTACCCAACATGCCTCAGTTTCTACAACTAGCACTTTATTCAGCGCTGAATATGCTACACCTAGATTCAACACTATTAATTGTGGTAAGTACTCACTACGCTATTTTGGACCAGTGATATGATCAAGGCTGAAAACTGACATTAGGAACTCATCCAGCCTCAACGCATTCAAGAGTGCAATACGAAAAGCAGATATAAATAGCTTGTTGGAAAACAACTGTAACTGCTGCGATTTATGCAGAGCATAAATGTACACCTATCTATTTTAATATTATTCCATTAACACTGCGTCTCATATTTTTAATCTAGCATGTCAGTATTTTAGAATTTTAAAAATTTTACTTCATTTGCTACAGAAGACTAGGTTAGGTAGATAGTACAGTGTCCCGAATTAGTTTGTTAAAACTAAATACCCCAGACACTTAAATAAAGGTTATAATTATTATTATTATTATTATTATTATTATTATTATTATTATTATTATTATTATTATTATTATTATTATTATTATTATTATTATCATTATTATTATTATTATTATTATTATTTTATTATTGTTTTTTTTTTAATTTCTTAATGTCCCCCTTCGTTATCTAAAAAATAGTAAACAAGTTTTGTCGCGCGAAAACGCGACAGATGCTGGGATTCAAGTTCAAGTTTGATGTGGCAAGTGTCCGCACGCACCATCAGAATTATTGAATAAGCAATCTCTGGACTAGAGCGAGACTCCCAAGAGTGATCAACTTCAATTTTCTCTTTCAGTTTCTCACCCAAAAAAATATTATACAGTATAGGGAACTTGGCTTTTGACACCTTGTTACAACACCCGTACATTTGCTTCAAAAAGGAAGAGAGAATCTACATTCTGAGCTTGGGAGTATGCGTGACTTAATTATTTCATTTTCATGCATAATTGACTTTGACAATTTCACTTCGAACATTTGTTTCCAATCACAGGCCACGATTAATCTAGCCTGCGCTTCATTACTTGCCTGTTTTTCGTCTTCTAGATTGCGTTTCTTCTACCAGGCTTTCTAAATTTCCAGTCGGTTTGTTTTATTTCAGAGCTATTATCTCCGCGGTTTTGATGAATTCACGGTTGTTTGACGAGCGTATGTTAAAGCTGAAAAACCCAGCCGGGAGCGACTTCAGCTTGTTGATATGGTGTCGTTTGATTATGTTTGCTTTCCTTCGTTTAGTTTTAACC
The DNA here is from genome assembly GCA_964036295.1 of Plumapathes pennacea. Classification (NCBI taxonomy): domain Eukaryota; kingdom Metazoa; phylum Cnidaria; class Anthozoa; order Antipatharia; family Myriopathidae; genus Plumapathes; species Plumapathes pennacea. Next base: position 21,224,946 of record OZ038463.1, on the reverse strand, counting down.
AGCCGGACGAAGAAGAATGCGAAAGTGAACATAATGAACAAAAACCAAGCGCAAGTATATGTCAATAAAAATTTCACGTTACATACTTTGAAACTCAGCCAATAAAAGAAAGGCTTCCACGCCGCTTGCACGTGAACATTATCCAATAAAAATATAGTATTTTTGCTTACATGTCAATCAAACTTAAAAATCCTAGATGGGGGACTTTTACCAATTGTCATGATACCTACGTTGTGGTTTTCGGGTGAGAACAATTATATGCTGGGCCCTTAATAATCAACACAATAAAAAATCCCGTGCACGTAAAGCGTCCCACTTTAAAATTCAACTCTTACCTGCCCATACAACTCAAACTTAGAAGTGTGAGCCTTGATGAAGTAGTCCAGCGGCCATTTGATGCAGTCCAACATGTAGTTCAACTCACCGGCCTCCTGGTACGCGTCTCGGTACTGTATTAAACCCCAGGCTAGCACGGTCACACTGGAAGCCATGGGGAAACCAAACTTGACGTAATCACCCGCGTCATACCAGCCACCGGTCAGGTCCTCATTGTTGTTACCTTTGTCTCCCAGAGCCGAGTCCTTCCTCCAGAGAATACGGTTATTGGGAGGAAGATCGCCAGATCGCTGGGCCTCGTAGAACAAGATGGACTTGTGCAGTGCTTCATCGTAGTCATACACACCTGATATGGGCTTGCTTGTGGTCACAGGCTGGACAGTAGTTGGGTTCTCAGTCGTGGGAGCGTTTGTTGAAGGATGTGATGTGCTGGCAACGGTGGTTTCTTCTCCTGTGGTAGGCCCTGGTATTCTTGTTGTGGGTGCATTTGTTGAAGGCTGTGAGGTGCTTACAATGGTAGTTGCTCCCTCTGTGGTAGGAGCTGGAGTTTCCGTTGTTTGAGGCTGTGGAGTGGTTGCCTCTGCAGTTGTAGGATTAGGTTTAGATGTGGTGGGCGCATTAGTTGTTGGGGCTGCGGTGCTGCTGATACAAGAATTACCACCAATTGTGGCTGGTTCTCCACTGGATGGTTGCTTCCTGATAAATGTAACGATTGCTGTGGGATTAGTCTGGACTTGATCATTTAACTTATGACCATTGAAGGGCATTTCAAGGTACGAACACTTGCCTAATTTGGCGTTCCAACCCATGTTCTCCACCTCAACGACAAAGCCATCGGCAGACATCGACACAAAGCTTGCACTCCATATCTCTATCTTACGTACTGGAACTGAGAATTGAATGTTCAACTTCCATCCATTGTTGACCTCGCTCTGAATCCGAAGTTTCAGATGCATGCTAAAAGCTTCGCGCCATTCTGAGATAAACCTTGCCGCTACTACCTCTCCGGACCCAACTGGAGCACTGGTACCACCACTTGTCGGAAGCGGAGGCGGAGTTTTGGGCTTGCAAGCATTTGGGTCGGGAGAACTGCCGCCTGATTTCCTGGTGAAGGTTACAACTGCTGTGGCCGGGGACTCCCCACGGGTAACTTTTTTGACAATAAAGGCCATTTTAAGAAACTTGCACTTTTTCATGTTGCCATTCCATGCTTTGTTCTCCAGCTCATACGCATCCGCGGAGGTCTTCATGACTTCTGCTCGCCATATTTTCAATTCCTTTACGGGTTTGGAAAACTTGAGGTTGATCTTCCATCCTCCTTTTACGCTATCGAGCAGTTGAAGTTTAAACTTCATTTTGTATCCAGCGGCCCAATTTCTAACAATAATGGGTGAAATTGTCTCGGCCTGGGTGTTCCAAACGAAGGCCAAAGGCAGCAGAAGAAGAACAATAAACATCTTCATGCTGTAACTGGAAAAATAAGATGCAAGGATCACGATTACTTACGCGTGTGATACGAAGACACATAAAATAGCATAAATCTGGAGAAATGACAAATAAATAGCATAACAACAGTTAGCTGAAGCAAAAAAAACAATTACAATTTACTAATCGTTCACTGCAATGCGAGATGTTAAAAAAAGGAATGAAGGTGCAGTGTTCCTTTTATGTTTTAGTTTTGTTTATCAGTCGTGGAACAGAACATATGTTCTTACAAAAGAAATAATAACTTCAATATTCATTTAAATCGATATAATGATTTTAAAACAAATGATCCTATAAAAATACACTGAAAACAAATCAACTTTGCTGGTTCATTACATTTTGGACGGAACCCTTTTCTCAGCAGGATGCTATCAAAATATTGTATAATTATTGGTATCATCTAGATTGCAGAAGGTCAAGTTGAACAAATATTTTAGGAAATGTTTAAAATGATAATTCGAACTCCTCAAAGTTCTCAGAGTTGGGACAAGGTTAACTAATTTCATACAGTGTACATGTATTACTAATTGTGATTTTAGTTCAGTTCTGGGTTTGCTACAAATGGTTCTTTGTATCTTTCTAGCTCAGATGTAACATAGCTTGAGAACAAGGCCTACGCTCAACGTCTGTTCTTTTATTTTCCCCTTGCTTATTTTGTCCTCAAAGTGTATGTATATGTATATGTATCAGTGGCTGGTGTCTTTAATAACAGCTGATCGCTATCTGCACATCTTGGGAAAAATGCTTGAAAGAATATTTTGCATCATAGTACTAGTAATATTCTTCTTCATCACTAGACGAGAAAAAAAGAATCTTAATACTTACATTAAAGGTAGATACTTAGATATCTTTTTCAATTAAAATTTTCAATGCCATGATAATAGTGATAATATTTTTGGCGAAATGAAACCTATTTAAAATGGATTTGGATGTAATATATCTTGCTTGTGTAACCTCAAAATAGACAAAAACCAAAATGATACACTACCTTTTACAATACACATTGTAAATACAATACAAATTGTAATTCCTTCGAAACAAGGTCACAGAATATTTTCTGCATGCATGATTATCGCGCCTTTACGCAGTTAGAGCCGGCTCACTTTACGATCATGATACCTTTGAGATATTTGGCTTGAAAGTCATAGTAATTTTCAAGGTGCATGTTTTACTTGTATTGAGACAGGAGTCGATAAGGTCCTTATGGTTTCTTGACTGAGACGACCGCTAGCGAAAATACCAAAGCAGACATCAGTAAAGGCAACCTCAAGACTAGAATTGAAGGCAACTAACTGACTAAGGTCACACACAGCAAAAAATAAAAATAAGAAAGGGGGAAAATAAATAAATAAATAAATGCTTCTTCGCGATACCAGGAAAGTGTGACGTTTCAATTGCTTTGATTTTGTTACGAGTTGCTGTCGATCTGAAATACATTTACCAACTCACCAAACGAAGATTTAGACCAAGCACAACCGATTAAGGGGCAGTTTCAGTACCTTCAATAGTCGTAAATTCTGATTTTATTTATTTATTTATCTATGTTAGTTGTTAGATATTATGTTAATAACTAACGCGTCACTACTGTTAGACACCAGGTTTACTTGAGTTGTTTAAAAGTTTCAAGACACAAAGGCAAACGTCTTTCCCTGTGTTTGAACAAGGTCATATTGGCACAACAAGATGTGCAAGATTTCCTCAGTTGTATAATCAGCTGACAGGGCTTCCGACCGCGTAGCTGAACTTCGATGTTCTCGTTGTAGCTTTCTTCGCTTGCGACAGTTAGAAAGTACTTCTTAGGTTGGTTCTAAATAACTAGTGAATCCAGCATTGTCTATGTTAATGAATCGAAAAAGTAAATAGTAAAATTCGTATAAATTTAATAGACCTTTACGACTGTATTTTACAAGTGAGTCAATTTTCCTACATACAAATTAAACAACGCCTTCAAACCTACACCTGTACCAAAGCCAAACACTGCTGCCTGCAGACATAAATTTTCTGTGACTTAGCTTGTATCCGTAAATTTTTCCTGATATCGTTTAGTGCTAGTATTAGAATAACGGGCTAATTGGGCTAATCCGGGAGTAGGCCGGAATTTTTTTTCTTTTTTCTTTTTTTTATCGTCTTTAAGCTTGGAAACCTTAATCGAACCTAGAAGTTTGGCTCAGAACACGTCTTTGTCAATCAACTTTTATTTTCTCCTTCAATCTCTTACCAGAGTTTAATGGTACAGTATGAGGAATTTGACACTTGATAGTTTTTCCGGTTGAAAGCTGATTGGCCTATCAATTCTAACAACATCACTCAATCACCCATAGCTTTTCTTCTTGAATGGTCGGGATAATTTGTATTTCGACTTTTGTAGTGAAAGGGTTTACATGGAGATTTTGCTCAGAACGCGACTCGTTATGGTTGAAGTGCTACGAGACTAGGGAAAATAATTTTGTTAATGCTGAATGAGCTTTGGGCATCACAAAACTTGGCCCAGAAGAACAAAATGGAAAACGTTCGCAGAAATATGAAGATAATTAAATCACTTAAAAGTAACCTGCGCTAAAGACGTCGAGTGTAGTTTCTCGAACGAAGAGCTGACGCTCGTTGAATCAACCCTTAACTTAATAAGACCCTCTAGCCCACAATCCTTTGCCCGCCGAAATCCTCGACCCGCCAGTTTTAGGGCCCCCGAAAGTCAAAAGATGAATAGCAATCCACTTCCATTCGACCCATGGGAGCAAAGATTAGTTTCTCAGTTTAACGTAAAAGTGTTACTTGCCTGTTTTTTATTTGGTTTGTTAGTTTTTTTTTCATCTTGGAAACCAAACTCAGCCAGATCTTTTTACACATTTCTAGCAGTACAATTGAAGACATATCATATCATAGCCCATATTAGGTCATCGACTACTCTTTGATAGACTTGGTAGAAGTATTACACTGACCGAAATTATAGCATCTCATATATACGTCCTTTGTTTTTGAGCCAGTATCACAAAATACTTTCCTTTTCGATCAAGGAAACGTAATAAACGCAATATAAAGTATCAAACACTTATTAGTACTGAAAACAATATCATTAGAAATACGTCCCTTAATCAAATAGCAACTATTCTAGCTATCCTAGTTTTTCCTTGATCCTCGATCAAAAGAGTCAGAATATTATGGAACAAAAAGCTTCGAACCTCAAGGAAAGAGGCAACTTGTTCTGACTAGTTACATAATTTAGTGTCACACACAAAAAATACTACAACTATAAAGGTTTGTGTTGCAGTATGTCAGTGTACGAATATGCAATATGTGAAGTATGCTAATTGAGCTCTGTTATATTATATTCCTCTTAAGTCTCATGTATCAGACCACATTCTACTCAAACAGATCCACAAAAAACTGTTTTAGACAACAAATTTTTGCGTGGAAAGTTAATGCAAATTGTAACATGGTTTGCTAGGTACTTTTGTGAACTACTTTTAGGCTGGCGACGGCGTGGAGAAACAAGGTATGATAAATCAACTAAAAATCGATGTTGGAAAGCTAAACTTCTTAAGGGTTTGGGCCTATCAATTGCCTTCCGGGTATATAATCAGTTTTAGAAACAACATTTGCTCATTTTTCAGAAGATGCGCCTCGTCTTCGCCGTAAAAGGAAAAAATAACTAAGAAAGCGTCGATAATAACTAAAGAACATTTACCAATTTCGGTATTTGATCCAGTCACGATGACTCGGTTTCAGGATACAAAATTCCCAATGCAGATAGTTCCAACTGCTGGATCGTTAATTGTGCTTTATCACCCCAAGTGGTGTTTGTTTCCAATTCTCGGTACCGTGGCAGAGCCGGTCCAGCGGAAACTTAACCAAAACATAAAACAAGCACCAAAGTCAGCCGTTTAATTTATTTTAGCTCTTCGGCATGCAGAGTTAGCCTGCTATGTTTCGTTTGATCCGTCACTTGGCGACTTTTTTCGGTTTTATTGACACAGTTTTCCGAATTTTATCGAAAGCTAACCCTTGGCCCTCGTATTGACTTCACAATGAATGCTGTTAGCGCGTTCAAACTTGGGTGCGGCCCAAGCACTAGTGCCCGGTACAAAATTAACGCTTCCACACTGTAAAACGGGTCCCACTTAAGTACAAGGTAGTGACTCTAAGTTTGGACATTTGTTTTTCCTAATTGTACGCTCCCCCATCACAATACAATAGAGTCGCTGCTGATATCCTAAGTGCTCTCTGTTTCGCATTCATCTTCAGTCGTGTGGTGACATTTTAGTGTTCGTATCGGGGTAGATTTTACGTTTGGGTTTTGGATTTTGCTCGTGATAACAGCGATTTTCTTGCGTTATATCGAGATTCAGGCTATAGCGAAGTTCTTTTCCATACATTTTATTGTAAGTTTGACCGGACTCCGAGTTAGAATATCATTCGTTATACCGGGTGTATGGAAGGAGGTCTGACAAACACGTACAGTAAGTAAAAAGCACGCTTCAGGTATAAAGAAGTGTTCAGATTTTTTTAAGCAAGTCGTACAGAACTGTACTGCAGCATTCAGTCCTGTATAGCCTGATAGTATGGCACAATCACTTTGCAAGTGGTTACACACTACGCCGAAATAGTTCAAGCTAAAACAATGAAAGAAAGAACAGAGAGCCTGGTCTGAATTAGTTTTGTGACCGCTTAAGAAGAGGGCTGTAAAGAGGGATATATTGATATTGAAGTGTGCTTTTTCAAACTAATGAGCAACTCATGTTGTTTTCATTGCATTTCTTTATTTTGGCTATCCATGTCATTTTCAAAACCTTTACAATGAGAAAACTCTAGTTAGTTCACTAATACAACAACTTACTAATGGCCTCAAGTGGTAATGATTGTGCCATATTTTAATCCCTATCTATTTGCTAGTTATACAATCACCAATTCGGTTCTATACTATCCATTTTTATTTCCCTCTGAAATGAGAACGGAAACGGGATAAAGACCCTGTCTGTTACAGGAGATCCCTTAGTCCTGCTACAGCAGACTGGAACCCGGAGTTGTAGTCGGTTGTCACCTCATTCTTGATATAATCATCCCTTTTATCCGCGTAGTTGTCATTGGGATCAGGGCCACCAACTAGCGCACCGTTCAGAACTTGAGGATTGGGCGAAGGACTGCGAAATTGATCCCAAGTGCAAGAAGCTGGTGCGAGCGGACAACTACTCGATGCATGGTGAGGTCTCTGGGGTGGATTTGTGCCAAAACCAACGACAAAGCTGCGTCCAGTGTCTCCAAGCATATAGTGGATTTGGTTCTTGGCAAATTCGCGATAAGACGCGGGCTTCAATCCAAGATCAGCGGCCAGGAGGGCTATGACTGCTGTATTGGCGGAGTAGCGGTTTGGACCCCACTGTCCAAGCCAAGCGAGTCCCTTTGGTGTATAACTAACGCCACCTCCAGGAAGACAACGGTCTACAAATGCCTCGACGTCGCTCTTGTATTTTGCTTTCCCGGTGATCTTTGCAAGCAGGACTTGCACACCAGCTTTCTTATCGTCCCAGGAAAACTCGGTCGGTCGTACGTTCGCCATGTTGTAGTATTGCTTTGCTTTCGTTAGTTACTTCGTAGGGTTAGTGGCTTTATACAACCAGGCCGCACCCCAAGCCAACTCGTCGTTATATCCGCTCCACGAGTTGTAAAAATTACGAGCACTAGTGATGGCGTCAGTGTATTTTCCTCGGTATTTGTCAGCAAACTCGTACAACTCCTCAGCTTGTTGCAAGAGTGTTGTGGTGTAGCTGGGATCTGTCTGTTTGAAGGCGATGGAGGCGGCAGCCATTGCTGCGGCGGTCTCGGCAGCCAGATCTGATCCAGGTTTAGAGGTGGTGATCTTCCATGCCGGTCTAGCCATCGTCATGTCCTCAGGTCTGCCCCAGTAGGCGTGGTCCAGGTGAGCATCCCCAACCTGGAAAAAAATGACAACGACAATTATTACATATACCCATTATAGATACTAGCAGGCCTGAAATGCCCTTTAGAATAAAACAAAAAACAAAAAAAAAACAAAAAAAAAACACACACACACACAACAATACAATAACCTTAGAATTGTTAAATAGGAATCTCACGCTGTTGTCCTGTTGTTTAATTGAAATTTTAACTCCTTATAGATAGACTAAAGCCAATCAGAGGCAAGGAAATGGAGCATAATTGGAAGCTTAGATAGCCATCGCTAAAACTAACTTACTTGATCTACAAAATAGAAATGAAAGATATAAAGAAAAACTCAAAAATGGGGGCAGAATTAATTTTTACTATACACTCCGCGGAATAATATCATTAGCTGACCTTTCGCATTGAGCAGTCAAAATCAACATCAAATTAGCAGTTATTGGAAGGTTATACGCTCGATCTGTCCCCATTTCCTCGTTGATGGTATTGTGGGTATAGCTAGTTTCAAGTGATAAGATGTCTGAAATTTGATGTCAAAGCAAAAGATAAAAAGGTCTCAGATAAAACTCACTTATTTGCCGGCATTGACCAGAGGTATGCTTGGAAGGTATCATCCATGCCTATACATTGTCCTTAACATATGAACACCACATATACTTTATGATCAATTTTGTTCGACGAAACGTGAAAACGGTCTTCCTTTGGCTATTCAGATTATATATATCCCGAAAAACTTAAAACAAACATTTAGTTGTTTAGCTACTTCAAAGCATAAAATGACTGATTCGTTTTACCTGCCCATAGAACTCAAACTCAGAAGTGTGAGCTTTGATGAAGTAGTCCAGCGGCCACTTGATGCAGTCTAACACGTTGTCCAACTCGCCAGCGGCCTGATAAGCATCTCGGAACTCTATTAAGCCCCAGGTCAACACGATGACACTAGAAGCCATGGGGAAACCAAACTTGACGTAATCTCCCGCGTCATACCAGCCACCTGTCAGGTCCTCATAATGTTTCCTCTGTCATTTAAAGCCGAGTCCTTCCTCCAGGAAACACGATTTGTGGGAGGGAGGTCGCCAGATCGCTGGGCCTCGTAGAACAAGATGGACTTATGTAGTATTTCATCATAGTCATATGGACTCTTCACGGGTTTGCTCGTGGTCAAAGGTTGGACAGTAGTTGTGGTGCTGACAATGGTAGGTGATCTCTCTGTGGTAGGAGTTGAAGTTTCCGTTGTCGGCACGGGATTAGCTGTGGTGGGCACTGCAGTTGTCGGAGCCGGAGTGGTGCAAGCATTTGGGTCAGGGGGACTGCCACTGCCTGATTTTCGTGTAAAGGTAACTACTGCTGTGGGAGCAGACTCTCCATTAGTATTTTTTCCGGCCATAAATTTCATTTCCAGGAAGTTACACTGGACAATGTCGCCATTCCAAGACTTGCTCTCCAGCTCATACTCATCAGATGATTGGCTTAGGATGTTTCCTGCCCAGATCTGAAAATTTTTTTACGGGCTTGGAGAACTTTAAATTGATCTTCCACCCCCCACTCACGCTGTCTAGTAGCTGAAGCTTGAAGTGCATCATGAATCCAGCATCCCAGTTTTGCAACAATGTAGGCGAAATGGATTCAGCACGGGCATTGGTGATGAATGACACAAACAGCAGAAGCAGAACAGTGAATATCCCCATCTTGCAACTAACGGATCAAGCATACGTAAACATCGTTACGAAAAAAACAAAAATAAATAACGTGAAACCTTAAATTATTAGAAGTCAGTGACAAAAAGAGGAGTTAATCCTAGAATTTAACCATAGGCGCTTAACGAAAAGGAAAAGGTTTTGTGTAATTTATATTACTAACTAAACTTTTAGTTACCTAATTGTTTTCACTCACAGCACGGGCAGAAATAGGTCTATACTGTTCGATTGATCGCCTTGTAAAAGGCTCACCCACGAGTGATTTTAAGAGTAAACAACTCGGTTCGCGTCTCCAGAAAGTAGAAAGATTATATACTTAATTTTGACCCCGAAAACACGCCATACAAGCACGTTTCTAAAATCAAGCTTCAAAGGGACTATTTTAGGGAGACTCCGTTGACACCGCTGGTGTTATGATACTGTAGGTGATCTTTTTCCACAGCTAACCGAGGCTATTTTGTTTCTCTTTGTATTCCCAGTTCATCACATTGGATGTGGTTTAACCGAGCCAACGTCGAATGTTTACAAGGGGGGTAAACTTGAAATCGTCCCAACAATTTTGACCATGATTGCAAATAGCAAAACCACGATGAGATCAGAACGGAAAAAAGTGGAAAGAATTTCCGCGGCATACGTGACTGCAAAAGCCCCCGAAGGTGCCTGTGCATCACAATGCCGTGCAAAGACTTGGCAGTTTGCTCAAAACGTGCAGGCAAAGCGGAGCGACGGACCCGTTCGGAACGAACCTGGCGTTATGCCTTTCCTGTGGTTTGTGTTGCACACGTAAATACTTCGCTGACCTCATTACTTGGCCTACCAAAGGCGGACCAAGTATTAATCGCAATCTTTTTTTGTCGCGGGCGTGATGCTGATTGGCTGGGGCGCTCATCAGTGACATCACTGCCATGAGTACAAATACGTGATGTATTAAAATCAATGAAACAACTGCATAACGTTGCAATGTACAGAAAATGTACTATACTGAGCAAATGCCCAGAACTTTGAGAACGTGAGCACAATTTGAACGAAGGAGCTGGAGAATCTTGAGAGACGACACGCGTGAAGCAACTTTGCTTTTGTCTAGTCGTTTAACTTGAAGGTATTTTATGTCACACTGATCTGCTTATTTGGTTTTCGCGTTTGACTTAGCTGCTGTGCTTTTTGTCGATATAGCTTGGCTCACTGCCATGAAATGAAACTACTATTGGAAGAAATGGCGTTGTTGATTCACAGTTTCGATATTCTTCAGGAAGAAGCAGCCTTTTAGATCTCGATTTAATTAATTTCATTAAACTAGTTCAAGCACCTTCCTAAACCATAGCCCTGCACCTTTTCCTGTGCTACATGCCAACACTTTTGTCTAACAGCGCGTTCGCGAAGCTTATCTGTCGTCAATAATAACAATACCTATAAGAAACCCGGTGACACACGATCGGGTATCGGAAACATTTCTTCTGAATCATCAAAACTAATCAGAAATCAGAATCAGTGTTTGATTTCTTGGGCATGAATTGATGGATATACATGTCGACGGCTGGTGTTGGAACAGAAACAAAAAGAAACGGAAACTCGGGCGGTACGCACATGTTTTTGTTTTGTTTTGTTTTTGTTTTGTTTTTGTTTAAAATGCTTAAAGCTAACCTTCATGACCTCACTCATCAAGTGCTCGTCTTTGCAACTCAAGCTGCTTCATTCGGTAATACACACAACTCTTCAAAGTTGTGGATATCAGATTGCTCGTATATTTCTGTAAAGTTTTGTTCATTAGTTCAGAGGCTTGCATGCAGACGCTTGCATGCGGGGAAGAACGCGACTTGGAGAGCATATATTCCCGTTGAAGAACTGGACGCAGTATTAACTAAATTCTATGCCGAGGTCAGGAGAAAGGACATGCAGAAGAGCAATCCTGTCGAATGTGCTAAAAGCCAGGATGTAGAAGAGCAATCCTTCCGAGCAATAATTTTTTTATTTCCTCGTGTGCAATATAAATAACACATAATAACAGGACTACATGCTTTCCAATTTGGAAATAATTGAATTCGAAAAACTCCTCTGACTGCCAAAATACTGGCAGTCCTCGGAATTTTTCTCATCCAATTATTTCCAAATTGGACAGCATGTAGTCCTATTACACATACTAATTTAGAAGGTCAAGTTTGAGCTCTTCCGTTTGCAAATAGAAGTTCGTTTCAGGATAGCCGAAATATTATTCTTTATAATAAATTTCCAAATCGTTCCAAATTGTCCCTTCACACAAGCGCAGCCGATTCAGGGGTAGTTGCAGCACCTTCAATAGTCGCGTAACTTCTGATTTATTTATTTACCTCTGTTAGTTGTTAGATGTGATGTTAATAACTAACGCGTCACTACTGTTAGACACCAGGTTTACTTGTCTTGTTTAAAATTTTCAAGACACAAAGGCAAACGTTTTTTTTTTTACCTAAAAGTGCTATTTTCTTGTTTTTCTTTTGATTTGTTACGTTTCTTTCATACTGGAAACCAAATTCAGCCAGATCTTTTTATACATTTCTAGCTGTAAACACAAACATTAAATTGGCTGAGAAGGCCCCTTTAAAAGTTGATACATCGTTTTATCTGCACGCCGAGGCAGATTATAAAGCTAGTTCTGATGGGGATTAGGATTCCATTGTGCCCTAGGACTCTATTTTGTTTTTGCAATGCAAAGGCGATAGAGCTCCGGTGAGATTCGATTTACGTCAAGCCCTTTTGCTTATTTAATATATTTTTCCAATGAAAACACGAACAGCAAAATCGGCATCCCCTTCTCAAAAAAAAAAAAAAAGAAGAAAACAACAGCAACAAACAGATGATATAGTTTGACTGAACAGTAGGTTGGTTGTGATCGTCCGGGTTAGAGTAGTCTCCAGAAAGACTGTTGTTGGTGACTGACGTTTCGACTACCTGAGCGGAAGTCATCTTCAGAGTCAAGTGAAAAGTATTCGTCAGATGGCGGTATATATGTCTCTGGTTGTAGAAGTGATTGGTCCGTAATGTCGGCCTATGGTTGGTCGAGTCGGCTTGGTTGTGTTTCGTTATTGGTCAGTTGATGTTCTTTTGTCCTGTTGATTAGTCTATTGTTCGTTCGGTTGCGTTTGATGTCATCTATCAGTCGTTTGTAAGGTGCCGGTAATTGTTGGCATCTGTTGAGTGGTTTCCGTTCTAAGTTTGTGTACCAGCTTTCCAGTGTAAGTCGTTGGTAGTAGTTGGTACTGTGGCTGATGCATTCAGCAGAGTCCCAGTTGATGTCGTGTTTAGTCTGTCGGTGGTGTTCAGAAATGTGATTTCTGATGTCGCTGTTTCTGGTATCTCGTTTGTGTTCAGTAAGTCTCGTGTTCAGGTTTCTGCCAGTTTCACCGATGTAGGTGGCTTTGCAGTCAGTACAAGATATTCTATATACTGTTCCCTGTCTGTTGATGGGTTCGTCTTTGTCCTTTTCGTTGGTCAGTAAGTCGCGTAGAGTCGTGATGGGTTTGTGGGCTACCCGGATGTTGTAGGGTCGTAGAATACGTGCTATCGTCTCAGAGGTGCCTCTGATATACGGTAGTGTGGCCAAGGTTAATGGAGTTGTGTCGTCAGTGGTTTCGTTGTCGGTAGTCTCGTTGGGTGCGGTGTTCTTGTGAGTGTTGCGTTTGACAAAGTTAGGGTCGTAGTCGTTCTTCTGGAAAACGCGTTCCAGGTGTCGGGTTTCGTTAAGTAAGTCGTCGGGAGAGTCACAAAGTAGTTGCGCTCGTTTCGTCAGCGTTTTGATTGTGGTAGCCTTGTGTGAAGTAGGGTTGTAAGAAGTCTGGTCAAGTAGTCTGTCAGTGTGCGTTGGTTTTCTGTAGACTGTTGTTCGTAGCCTGTCGTTGTCGTGGCTCACGAGGCAATCTAAGAACGGAAGTTTTCCGTTACCAGAGACATATATACCGCCATCTGACGAATACTTTTCACTTGACTCTGAAGATGACTTCCGCTCAGGTAGTCAAAACGTCAGTCACCAACAACAGTCTTTCTGGAGACTACTCTAACCCGGACGATCACAACCAACCTACTGTTCACACTCCTGGGTTCAAACCATTTGCCATAGTTTGACTGAGTCCAATAAAAGTCATTAGAAAAGAAAATAAGGATCAAGTATAGCAGAGCCGACCAATTTTTTGAACTTTGCTTTAGAAGGCGACATTGTAGAACTTATTATCATCTATTTGTTCTGAGTATGCTAATACGTCAGCCCAACTGTGTTCCACACATTTCTTTGTAATGCGTATGTATGCGCAGAGGTTTTGAAATTATAAGACATTCTTCGACTTCCGTGGAATTTATTGCTGCATGTGGAGATTTCCATACACCACTATTAATCACTCACTGCGAATTCAAAGCTTTCTGCTAAATTTAAACCCTATCACTTCCCCCAAAAACAACAAACTAAAGCAACAAAGCAAAGCACAATCCGCTATGGATTGATGTCGAGGTGCCTGAGCCCGGCCACGGCGGACTGGAACCCAGCGTTGTAGTCGGTCGCCACCTCGTTCTTGACGTAGTCCTTCCGGTCGTCAACGTAGTCGTCATTATTGCCTGGTCCCCCAACCAGCGCGCCTTCTAGCACTTGCGGGTTGGGTCCGGCGCTGTTGAGTTGGTCATGTGTACAAGTAGCTGGAGCCTCTGGACAGGAACTTGAACGATGATGGGGCTTCTGAGGTGGGTTATTTCCGAAACCAACTACGTAGCTGCGTCCTCCATCTCCTAGCATGTAGTGGATCTGTTTCTCGGCAAATTCGCGATAGGACGCGGGCTTCAATCCAAGATCAGCGGCCAGGAGGGCTATGAATGCTGTATTGGCGGAGTAGCGGTTTGGACCCCACTGTCTGAGCCAAGCGAGTCCCTTTGGTGTGTAACTAACGCCACCTCCAGGAAGCCAGCGGTCCACAAATGCCTCGACATCGCTCTTGTAGTTTGCTTTCCCGGTGATCTTTGCAAGCAGGACTTGCACACCAGCTTTCTTATCGTCCCAGGAAAACTCCTCCGGTCGTGAGTTCATGCCAAAATCCCCATAATACTGCTCCGCTTTCGTGAGGTACTTCTCAGCGTTCGTGGCTTTGTAAAGCCAGGCCGCACCCCAAACCAACTCGTCGTTAAATCCGCTCCACGAGTTGTAAAAACTAACAGCATTAGAGATGGCGTCGCTGTATTTTCCTCGGTATTTGTCGGCGAACTCATACAACTCCTCAGCGTGTTGCAGGAGTGTTGCAGCGTAGCTGGGGTCTGTTTGTTTGAAAGCGATGGAGGCGGCAGCCATTGCAGCGGCGGTCTCGGCAGCCAGATCTGATCCAGGCTTAGAGGTGGTGATCTTCCATGCCGGTCTAGCCATCGTCATGTCCTCAGGTCTGCCCCAATAGGCATGGTCCACGTGACCATCCCCAACCTGGACAAAAGTGACAACGGCAATTGTTATGTACACCCATTATACATACTGGCAGGTCTGAAATGCCCGATAGAAATTAAAAACAAACCGTAACAATACAATAGTCTTAGAATTGAAAAAAACAGGGTCTGATGCTGTTATCCTGTTGTTTAATTAAGATTCTAAATAACTCCTTATAGATAGACTAAGAGCAATCGGAGGCAAGAAAATGGAGCATACTGGAAGCTTAGATGGCCATCGCTAAAAATAACTTACTTGATCTATAACGTAGAAATAAAAGATATAAAGAAAAACGCAAAAAATGGGTTCCAAATTATTTTCCTACTATACACTCCGCGAAATAATGTCATTAGTTGACCTTTCGCATTAAACAGTCAAAATCAACATCAAATTAAGAGTTACTGGAAGGTTATATGCTCTGTCTCCATTTCCTCGTTTATGGTATTGTGGGTATGGCTAGTTTCAAGTGATAAGATGCCTGCAATTTGACGCTAAAGCAAAGGATAAAAAGGATCTCTTAGATAAAACTCACTTATTTGCCGGCATTGACCAGAAGTATGCTTGAAAGGTATCATCCATGCCTATACATAGCCCTTAGTATGAACACCACATATACTTTATGATCAATTTTGTTCGCCGAAACGTGAAAACGGTGTTCTTTTGGCTATTCAGATTATATCCCGAAAAACTTAAAACAACCAATAAGCAATTTAAACAAATGATTCAGTCTTCAAGAAACGGAATAAATTTGCTGCCTAACTCCGTTATTTAGCTTTTTTTAGCTACTTCATAGCATAAAATGACAATTATTCATTTTACCTGCCCATAGAACTCAAACTTAGAAGTGTGAGCTTTGATGAAGTAGTCCAGCGGCCACTTGATGCAGTCCAACATGTTGTCCAACTCGCCAGCGGCCTGATACGCATCTCGGAACTCTATTAAGCTCCAAGCCAACACAGTGACACTGGAAGCCATGGGAAAACCAAACTTCACGTAATCTCCCGCGTCATACCAGCCACCCGTCAGGTCTTCATTATTGTTACCTTTGTCACCAAGAGCAGAGTCCTTCCTCCAGGAAACACGATTTGTGGGAGGGAGGTCGCCGGATCGCTGGGCCTCGTAGAACAAGATGGACTTGTGTAGTATTTCATCATAGTCATATGGGCCCTCTACGGGTTTGCTCGTGGTCACAGGCTGGACAGTAGTTGCCCCTTGGGAAGTAGGGGTTGGATTTTCTGTGGTGCCGACAATGGTGGTCGCTCCCTCTGTGGTAGGAGCTGGAGTTTCCGTTGTTTCAGATTGTGGAGTGGTTGCCTCTGCAGTTGTAGGATTAGGTTCAGATGTGACTGGGGCACTGGTTGTTGGTGCTTCCGTGCTGCTGATACAAGAATTACCACCAATTGTGGCTGGTTCTCCACTGGCTGGTTGCTTCCTGATGAATTTAACTGTTGCTGTGGGGTTACTCTGGACTTGTTGGACCTTGTGAGCATTGAATTGCATTTCAAGGTACGCACACTTATCTAGATCATCGTTCCAAGACATGTTCTCCAGCTCAAAAACAAGGCCATCGCTAGATTTCGACACAAACGCTGCATTCCATATTTCTATTCTGTCCACTGGAACTGAGAACGTAATCTGTATCTTCCAGCCATCTTTGACATCGCTTTGAATCTGAAGTTTAAAATCCATGTTAAATGCTTCATTCCACTCTGAATTAAAATGTGCTGATACGACTTCTCCGGTCATTCCAGGAGCATTGGTAACCAAGGTATTGGTTGTAGGCAAGGGATTGGCCGTAGAGGGAACTGGTGCCTGCGTGGTCCTTGCTTCATCTGTTGTCGGCACGGGATTAGCTGTGGTGGGCACTGCAGTTGTCGGAGCCGGAGTGGTGCAAGCATTTGGGTCAGGGGGACTGCCACTACCTGATTTTCGTGTGAAGGTAACTAGTGCTGTGGGGGCAGACTCTCCATTAGTAATTTTGTCGGCCACAAAAGCCATTTCCAGGAAGTTACACTGGACAATGTCGCCATTCCAAGACTTGTTCTCCAGCTCATACTCGTCAGGTGATTGGCTTAGGATGTTTGCTTTCCAGATCTGGAAGTTTTTTACGGGCTTGGAGAACTTTAAATTGATCTTCCACCCCCCACTCACGCTGTCTAGTAGCTGAAGCTTGAAGTGCATCTTGAATCCAGCATCCCAGTTTACCAACAATGTAGGCGAAATGGATTCAGCACGGGCATTGGTGATGAATGCCACAAACAGAAGAGGCAGAACAGTGAATATCTCCATCTTGAAACTAAAGGATCAAGCATGCGTTAAAATCGTTACAAAAAAGCAGGAATAAATAGCGTGAAACTTCAAATTATTTAGAAGTTAGTGACAAAAAGAGGAGTTATTCCCAGAATTTAACCATAGGCGCTTAACGAAAGAGAAAAGGTTTGGTGGCATTTGTACTTGACTTGTAGTTACCTATAGCTGCCGGCCTTCAAAGCAGAAATCCTTGTCAGCGTGAAAGCAAATGAGCAAGTGGAGCAGAGGATGTATCTCTTATATTAAGATGTCGTTCATCAATCGAGGAAAAAGAACAAATGTTATTGCAAAATACTTGATAGTGCTATCGGCGATTTTTTTACTAGATATTTTGAAGCTAGAAATTACACAAAAGCAGCAGCCGTACGTGGGAGTGCGTAACAAAACGCGTTTTACTGTTATCACACAAACTCTTGCCGACAAAGGAAATAATACCTCGGCAAGTTGTTATCAAGAAACAATGGCTTTTTATCAGCTACTCAACAATAAGTATAGTAATCGATATTCTGGAAGTTTCTCTTTGACGCATTGTGAGAATAACAACTATCAATAACATAAAGCGCACTGCTCAAGCCTTTTGTTTTCGCATCCTAACATCTAAAAGAAACTGCGTGGATTTGTTCTACAGCACTGGAATGTTCAAGTCAAGTTTGCCTTTGTTTCATAAAACGCCTCAATGAAAAAAGGTTGAAACGACGTTTTTATGTTGAGAGATAAACACCTTGTATTTTTCTTCATATATTGAAATAATCTACATCTGTTAGAACGAGAGGGTCCTGCACGACTGCTGTTTATACATGATTGTAATCAGCTCCTAACAACTGCTATCTTCCACTCCCACGTTTGTCTGAACCCTGAACCAAGTTCAGCAACAACGTGAACACTGGGTCATAACTTAAGCTGCTATTTGATTGTTAAACAGCCAAGTCCAACTCGTCTTTTACATTAAAAAATTGATTGCAAATTAGTTACAATCAGGTAAAAAATGTCTGACCTGTTGAGAAAAACAGACAAACTTATAAATGCTAATACTAATAGATAATCAGATTAGATCAGAAAGTTTCCAGAAGTGGCCTTAAAGTTATACTGTTTAGCAAAGAGAATATATTATACGTTTGCTGAATGAGCAGAAGAAAACAGTTCTACAGCGCTATTATTATGCTTAGCCAGAACATGGAGCCATGTCGATAGGGTGGTGGGAAGTACTGCTCACAAATTTGGGTGGGTGTACCACCCGTTAATGAAAATCCTTACCTTATTTCAAACAAAAATATACGATTTTGGACCCTATTTCAGACCCTGTTTCTAACCAAAAACCCCAATTATTCCAACACAATCATTAGAACGCCTTGAAGTTTTACATTAGTTTAACGTCGAATTCTCGCATTTCTCCCTGTGACAAATTGTTTTGGGGATCCTAGTAAGACATAATAACAATTCCTCGAGGTAGGTTGGGGGGGGGGGGGGGGGACTAATTCTTTAAAATGTTAGATCAGGGTGTGCCGCCCGGTTCTCAAAACCTTTGCCCTACTGCAGACCTTTGTCCCAATTTGTACCTTCATTTTGGACCAAATATCATTACTATCCTTTTCAAGCGGCCTTTAATCGCCAGTATCTGCAACTGCATATTACGTCAAGCACAAAACTCCAGACTCTAACTTTCCTTAAATTCAAACCCCATCTGGCACACCAAAACAGACAAAATATATACCCTATTTCAGACAAACCTTTTGGGGTGGCAAATACCTAGGTGACTTACATGTGGGAGTACACCCCCCGAAAACAATTCATATATCTTCAAAAAGTAACTAGTCATAGCACAGATTTTGAAAATATCATAGCAAGACATGAAGCAGAATATTAAAATCCAACATAATGGCATGTCAGCTGGTCTCCCGAGATGTGTTAGATATTCCAGCTAATTAGGAAGTTCATTTTTTAAATGTATTGTGGTACTTATCGATTAAGTGGCGCCAGTGCTACTCGTTATGAAGGACAATCGATTTTTCTTTGTGTCAACGGTGTGGCTCATTATATTCACTATGTTTCAAGAACTTTCTGTGCATTTCTCGTATTTTTTTCTATTTTACAAGAGATATGTAATAATAAGGCTGTTGGTATATATTGGTAATGAACATATAACTAACCAGTACCACGCGCAAAAAAAGACAGCGTTATAGTCAAATAAATTTAACGCAAAGAAGAAAAGAAGCAATGCGGAATACAAATTCTGCAACCAGTTTGCAGTATGCGGGCAAATAATCTTAGATTTCTTGAATGATTAGCGGAGGAAGAAATACCGACTGAAAATTTATCCATGATATTGTACAACAGATATTATATGAAATAATTATTTAAAGCAGTAATAAGTAGCAGGTTAATAGAAGATGAAAAATGCAAGGTTATGAGAACATACAGGGATAGAGTAGTGATAAAGTGCTACAATTACAAGAGAAATGTGCCATGCACCATTCGTAAATTATACACGAGCATATATTATACAGTACATTATTACTACTAGAAATACGATAATCGCAGATACCCCTTGCTCTGTAGTGGGTTTTCGGAAAGTGGGGTTCTTGTTTTTTTTTCCGCTTTGAGATTAGTTTAAAATATTTTTTTTACAAAGCACGGTTTGTGTGGCGACGTCACCAGTCAGCCGCTAAAAAAAATCTTTGTCACACGGCAGTCTGGTTTAGTTCAGACAACGTGCACAGTCTGAAATTTTCGTGGACAGTAGCTGAACCCCAAAGTTCGCTGTGACAACTTTTACACGCAACTATAGAATACTCCAGAGACTTGAAAGGCAAGAAAAGCGCAACTAGAATCGTGACTCGATCAGTTTTGCACAGTCAGCAAAGTCGATCTTCGACACTAATTTTTTTTATAAATTTTAAGACAAGCCGCGATTTCTCCAGCCAACGCTGTATCCTAACCACATACGTGTGTGTGTGTTTTTTTTTTCACTTCATAAATCTAATACGCTTCGAGTGTAACAAATTTAGAACTGTCAAAGCGAGAGTCGCATGTTTACACGCTTTCGAACTCTCGCAAAATGTGTAAATTTTGGCAAGGATTCAATTTTGAACACAACAACTTTTCAAATCGCGTTTGACGAATTTAAAATCTTTGACAGAAAAAAAATTAAGCCACTAAATAATACAAGGTTCGATTGTACTGAGCGAGCCAACCCGGTCATTAAATAGTACGAGGTCCGATTGTGTTGAGCGAGCAAATTCAGCCACCCATAGACAACAATATACAAATAGACTGTAAGTGCTTAACTTGGAAAGCAGTGGCCCCTTTAATAGCCTTCAAAAAGCAAGAGCACTTCAACCCGGTTACATTTCATCCTTATATACAGTGTGCCAACATACACGGCGAGAAAACTTTACAGCATTTCCATATGTCAGACTGTCAGTGAAATTATGCAAACATGTCAAGAATCGGATGACACAGCCTTGCACGAAGGCACTCTGAAATAGCTTTAAAAGCTAACGAAAAGATCACAGTATAATCCTACTTGGCCTTCATCACAGTTCCCGGGGCATCAAACGACAAAATATACGGCGATTGTTGAAATACCATAATGATAACTTTACTTTAAAATAGCATACGTGTACTGCACGTTAATTGTGTAGTTTTTCAAAACTCAACGGTTCCTGAAAGCCACAGCTTTAGCTCTTTTCCAGCAAAGGAAACAAAACCCAAAACACTATTGTTTACGTCTTCAATGATTTCAAAATACACTGTGATAGAGCAGTCCTCATACAGTGGGAAAATTCCACTTTTCATTGTATTGTACGTCGTCATCTTGTCAAAACTTGGATTCTGAAAACTACAATCCTGTTATTATAAAAGGTGAAATTTGCCACGGTGATTGTTCGATTTCCACCGACTATATTTTGCTACTCTTTTCTGAGGAAGTGTCTGCGTTTTAACACAATACTGGCGTCTGGGATTGTGTTCATGTCGGCCAGTCGATGCCTTAAAAAATTCGTTTCACGGCTACCAAGCTTGCCTCCGATACACTGGCAAAATATCCGGGCAGTTTAAAGCCATCCGTCGAACTGCTTGGCCTTGTATCTGCATCTTGTTGTACAAAAAGCTTCCGTTCGTACTCTATCACATGTCTCTTAAAAAACATAGGTCCGCAAAGCGCACGTGAAGCTATTTGCTAGTTGATGATAGTCTATGATAGGTAGTTCGTGTTACAACGGGGCACGAACTATCATCGAATATTATCACCGTTTGATCGGGGTTTTACACTATGTTCTACTATGCCAGCTACGTACTATGCATGACCAAACACAAATGCACAAACATGACAGTTTATTATTTGATTATTTTGAGCTGATCGACATAAAACGAGATTTTTCATTAGTGACGGAATCCGCTCGAGACAATTTTATAAACAAACAACTCAGACATACCACAGTCGATCTGCATTTGCAATTATGGCATGAAATCATGTGTCAACAAGCATATCAGTGAACGCAAAAAAACTCGGAATAAGCTTTTACCTTTGCCAAAACATATGTCATGGTCACACCATACAGCTGTGTTCCTTCTTTTGTGAGCGGAGCGTATATTCGCAAATGTGTCCAGAAATGTCGCTCTAAATGTGCTACGGATATGTCAGCCGGGGGCTGAAGGGGGAGCAGATTTCCACATGCAACCAAAGAATCGGCAACGCTCACAGCCGCCATTAAATAATGCCTTGCATTTCCACGTGCGAGAGAGCCAATTATATTTAGAAAACCCCTCCCTGGAGAGGTAATTTAGCTTCTGACATTCTGTCGCAAAGTTATAACATTAGCACGGAAACCCTTTACTGGAAATCTCTCTGTGCATTCTTTGTGTTAAGTAGATAATAAAAGACAAACTTTCTCACAGGACCTGTACCACGGCGGCTTTTATATGGATGGTCTAAGAGCCTGGGAACGAGGTCGTACGCCAGACTGACAGACGAACATTAAATTTCGAGATGGCGACCCGCTTGGATTCTCCGAATAACGCGATACTACTGCATTAGCGTCGTGATTATTTCCCTCGCTTCGCTCGGAAATAGATATAATTAGCCAAAAGTACATGCATAAAATATATATGTATGAAATTATTATTAAATGCATATCTACATGCATACATATAGTTAGTATAGTTATAGGGTGAACTAGTCAGTGAGGTGAAGGAAATATGACTTCAATAACCTCTTGTAGTTGAATTGTTTCAACGACCGGCGAATTGACAGTGGAATGGAATTCCAGATGTTGGGGCCTTCCGATCTAATAGCAAATTTGTATTTTAGAGAGTCTTTGTGTAGGTCATGTTTGTTTCTGGTATTATAATCATGGAATTCTTGATTAAATTTAAGAAATGTGGATAAAGGATTAGGAAGCAATTTGTTAATGTGAGAAAAAAAAAGCATGATATCTGTAATTTATAGATATTGAAAATAGTTAGGATATTTAGTCTAACAAATAAGGGTTGTGAGTGGGTACGAGGTGGGGAGTAAGTGATTATTCGAGCAGCCTTTTTTTGTAAAATAAAGAGAGGTTGTATGTGAGTGGGGTAGGTTGAAGCCCATATTAGATTACAATATAGTAGATAAGGTAGAATCAGAGAGTTATGTAGAACTCTGAGGGTGTTATTGTCAAAGAATTGGCGGGTATTGTTGATGATACCTAGTGCTTTCGAGATCTTGGTCTGTATGGTTTGGATGTGGGGCATCCATGAAAGATTTTAGTATATTACAATGCCTAGAAACTTAGTGTGCTCCACTCTGTCAATATTAGTTCCATTGATGGAGGGGCTAATGCCATGGAGGTTAATTTTTTTTTTTTTTTTTTTTTTTTTTTTGCTGAATGAAATAAAATTAACTTTGTTTTATCGGGATGAAGGGTTAATTTGTTAGCTGCTAACCAAGATGCAACACATTTGAGTTCAGTATTAACAATATCCATGAGATTTTGTGTATTTTTATGTTTAGCAAACATATTTGTGTTATCAGCAAAAAGAATAAAAGCTATATACTTCGAGCAGTTAAATATGTCATTGATGTGGATTAGGAAGAGCAAAGATCCTAGTACAGATCCTTGGGGAACCCCACATTTTATTTTCTTGAGGGAAGATTTGGAGTTAATAATTTGAACGTATTGTTGCCTATCACTGAGATAACATGTGATCCAGGTTAGTGGGATGCCTCTAACGCTGTAAAACTCTAGTTTATTAAGTGGGATTTGGTGGTTGACAGTGTCGAATGCCTTCTTTAGATCAACAAAAATTCCTATTGTAAATTCATTACTTTCAAAACCTTGATCAATTTGGTCAACAAGTTCAAGAACAGCCATCCATGTGCAGTGTTTTTGTCTGAAGCCATATTGGTGGTCACTGAGTATATTAAACTTAGTAAGGAACTCAGATATTCTATGATAAACAACTTTTTCTAAAATTTTTGATAAACATGGTAAGATTGAAATTGGTCTACAGTTAGAGAAATCAGAGGCATCATTAGTCTTGTAAACAGGCACTACCTTAGCAATTTTAAGATTTTCAGGGAATTCTCCGGTGGAGAGGGGAAATGAAAGTAAGTCAGTTGCTGCTTTTATAGGTTGAATATTAAAACCATCCAGACCTTCACTTTTACTATTTTTTAGTGATGATACTAGTGTACATATTTCACTGGAAGTTGTGGGGGAGAAAAAGAGATTCTTGTTGTAAGTTCGTGTCATATATTCTTTGTAGTTATTAGTGTTAGTTGGGGAAATTGTTTTGGCCAGGCATGATCCAATATTAGCAAAGTAGTTGTTAAATTTCTGTGATGTTTGTTCCAAATTGGTATATTGACCACCTGAATGCTTCATAATCATTGGTTTTAGGCAGGATTGCTTTTTGGAGACTTACTGATTTAATAACTGACCAGGTGTTCCTAAAAGAAGAGCTAATTGAGGTAAGTTTATGATGATAATACAGTTTTCTAGCCATCTTTATAATGTTCTGACTAGTTACATGATTTAGTGTCACAAACAAAATACTACAACTATTAAGTATTAGTCGAATTTAAATATTGCGGCTTCTTGTTGCAGTACGTCAATGTACGATTATGCAATATGTGAAGTATGCTAACTGTAGCTCTGTTATATTACTTTCATGTTACGTCTCAAATATAGACCACATTCTACTCAAAAAGATCGACACAAAATTGTTTTAGACAACAGATTTTCGAGTGGAAAGCCAATGCAAATTGTAACATGGTTTGCTAGTACTTGTGGGAACTAGTTTTAGGCTGACGTCGGCATGGAGATACAAGGTATGATAAATCAACTAAAAATCGATGTTGGAAAGCTAAACTTCTTAAAGGTTTCGAGCCTATCAATCGCCTGCCGGGTATATAATCAGTCTTAGAAACAAAATTTGCTCATTCTTTAGAAGATGCGTCTCGTCTTCGCCGTACAAGGAAAAAATAACTAAGAAAGCGTCGATAATAACTAAAGAACATTACCAACGTCTGTAATTGATCCTTGTCACGAAGGTTCGGCTTCGGGCTACAAATTCCCAATGAAGTTAGTTCCAACTGCTGGATCGTTGATTGTGAAAATTGGTGTCAGTCAGTTAAATGATATGAGTTTTATAAACCAAGTGGACAATGGGCACGGGTTTGGGTGTTTCCTGCTTACGCATAAAAGAAGCTTTTGTGCATGTAATTTCCTGTGCGATTCATTTGACCTTGAGATTTGATCACTGGGAACGGTTCATATATCAAAAACGTCTCTCTCTTTTGACCGCATTGCCATATTAAGTGTCGACGTTTTGAAATTTATACCCCAGCAATACATAATCTTTGTTTTCTAGAAGGTTCTTAAAATTGTAAAAACCTTTCTTTACTTGGAGGGACTCTAATGATGAATCACACAAAAAAGCGTTATCCTCACTAAGTATTTCAACTGTATTAACTGTTTTTATCTCTTTCACACCCAAGTTCAAAATACAGATTCTCCCAACCTCAAGAAGGAAAACTGTATGAGTGAAATAGTAAGAATTCAAAGTTCCTTAGTTTCAAAACGAGGTACAATCAGCGACAAAAGTTCTTGGGACACTTTCAAAAATTGATGTATCTCAGACACAAGTCATTGACTAAGCGTACTGAAAGGCGCGAAATCATTTTTCTCCCCCCTCCCCTCTGTACAATGTTGCGTGTGTTTGGGAAAACAAGTTCAGGCCACTTCAACATTGAACGGGGGGAGGGAGGTTGTCTTTCAACTGAAACAGTAGAGAAATTACTGAAACTGTGCGAGTGTCCCAAGACTTTTGTCACTGATTGTAGATGATACTGGAACATTATTGCATTTCTGGACTTTTTAGCACAGACATTCGGGGCGTTGCATAATATTCAATATAAATCATGTTAACCTTGGCTACCTGTGACGTCAAGAATATAGTATGCATTATATCACCGATAAAGTGATTTTTAAAAATGCCGTAAAATGACTCAGTTAACATAACAATCTAAGCTCTTCATCAGCTTAATACTTCTTGACGACGAAAACAAAACATCCCTCGTTGCATGACACGCTTGCAAAAATGTTGGAGTACGTAGCAGAATTTCAATACTGTTCATACCATTTGTTGATACTATCTCTTTGCCTATTGTGACAATAAATACGCCATTAGAGAGCCTCGATATTTTTATTTTTTCAAAAAGCGTTATACCAGTATAAAAATATAACAAGACGTTGAAAATTGATAAAACTTTGCGGAAGTCTTGAAGGCCCCTTCGATAAAAACGAAATGTTGATTTATTTGTATCTATACCTGCGAAATTTAGGAACCTTTGGATAATGGCACCTCCCAACAGATTTATTTGACACCGAGATTTGACGACGGCCAAGGTTAATTCAGTTTACCGCCTTTGCAAATCAAGTGTTGTCATTTCGAAACTAAAATCCAGACACAGCATCTTCAACTTTACAAAAACCTATCACTGCCAATTAAAGCTTTGATTACGCGAAAGAGAACAGTCACATCTTCCTCAAGTATTCCATGGGTTACAGCTTGGTATGTGAGGTATTGTCCTAAGGTAGCATGCATACGTCGCTGCGTGAACCCCGTAATTGCTCGTTCTTTTCAGAATACAACTTTTCAGACCATCAACAAGAACTCTAAAGGAAAACGTATGCAATCCTGCTAGGGTAGTTGTTGTAACAAATAAAACGCCTATATACGACATGTGCGGGCAGCGTTGTACTACTTCGCTCAGGTACGGGGCACAAAGTGTTTCATAACAAACTAAAAAACCAAAAACACAGGCAAAGAGAAAAAATAAATAATCCCGAACGAAAACGTTCTCCTACACACAGTAAACTGAAGTAACCTTGCTCCATGCATCATACTAGTTTAAAAAGAGACTGCAGAGTCCACAGTAAGCTTAGCTTCTTGCCATCTCAAAAATAAACAACTAGAGAGCTTGACCAACACATACCTAGTTTCTTTGAATCTTCCGGACTTGGGTTTCCTTCGTTTTAAGTGCACCTAGTGGACCTCGTCGCAAAAAAAAATGCTGACTGTCTTTAAGGATCGGTATTTGTACAGATGCCACCAGAAGCAAAAACTACGTCACGGCAATTAAAAATGCGCACAGCAAACTTTCAACATTTCTAAAGCAGCCTTTAGAAATTAAGGAAAGTGAATGGTAGTGAGTGAAAGCTTGTTTGAAGATCTTTTTATTCTATTATTTCTGTGCAAACGACATGTCAAACACGATTTACGTCAACCAGCTGACCAGTGACCTTTTGGCTAATTGCTTTTTTAGTGCGCAAAAATGTAAGGTGTCGTTTTAATAGAACGAATTTCAAGGATGCGGATGAATACGATGGTCGAACTTTTCAGAAATAAGTCCAGAGGATACTTTTCCCCTGAACATTACGCAGAAAGGTGCGTGAAACGAAGAGAACTCAACGTTCCTAGCCTGGTCCTTTGGAAAGAAAAAATAGCCACTGACACTTTCTTTTAACATACAGTGTAGTTTCTATATGAGCCCCTGGGTATTCCGGACTACTTGATGACGTCATAAAGTAGACGCTTGAGCAATGGTGAGCTTTGGTAAACGACTAGCTTGCTGGCATCTTTACCGAATTTGGACAAAAGCATTTCATATTTTGATCACTGAAAGAGAACAAAAATTCTAACGAACTGGATGTCACTTAAAAGTTAAGTGACATCCAGTTCGATAGAATTTTCGTTCTCTTTCAGTGATCAAAATATGAAATGCTTTTTGTCCAAATTCGGTAAAGATACCAGCAAGCTAGTCGTTTACCAAAGCTCACCATTGCTCAAGCGTCTACTTTATGACGTCATCAAGTAGTCCGCAATACCCAGGGGCAAATTCAATAAACATTTACACGTGATTTTACAAGTTGGACCATTTTTCAAACGCCACTAAACGGATTCCAATCGGACAAAAGTGTGTAAAACATTACAGATACAGGTCTCAACTGTATAAGTGGAACCGATCTGGTCATACTATGGGATTAAAGTGTGTTTTAAATGTGTGGGGAAATTGGCCCAACTTGTAAAATGCACTTGTAAATGTTTTAACAGATTGGCCGCAGGCCGGTTTTCTTTGTTTTTGAATGTTTGTCTAACAAAATCCACAAGGGATTTAGAGGCGCTTTTAATCTTCGTTACAACAAAACATCTCAGTCTGACGCAGTGCAAAACATGTTTGACGTAAATGCCAGGTTTTCAACAAAAATTCTGCCTTTATAAAACACATGCGTCGAAAATGATACGACTGTTGGTCGCGTCTTCTTGCCCATGACGTTTTAGCCACAGTTAATTACATTCTGTTTCACACCTTCTGTTGTTGACAGCCTGCTAACAAGCTTTCACACTTGCTTTATTCAACTGCACTTTGTTTTTACAAGAAAAGTCATTGCAAAACTAATCAAATCTCATCTTTAGGCTTCCACTCTTGCTTTCCATTCTTGCCAATAGAACTTTGTCAAGACAATTTTTCTACTATTCACCAAAAGGACGATTGTTCGAAAGATCATACTGTGTCAGAGCTGAAACGTACTTTCAATGAAAAATACATTAATTAGTAATAAAAAAAACCCAGTGATCATCACAGCTCTGCAGAAGGAAAGCATTACAAGTTGCCCGACGTTTATCTGACTGACAGCTGCATGGATTAACGAGTGATACAAGAAACCGAGGTCGTTCGCTCGTCGAGAGGTTAAATCAGGCAGCTCAGTTAATGGAACGGAGCTGGTAGCATGAACTCTTGCGTCACAGTAGATTACACTGCATCGCCCTTAGTATAATTCGAAACGTGAGACGTAAAGCAACGTCATGGCTATGAAAAGAATTGTTATGAAAAACTGCTTTCCAAAGAGAAAATACTGACGCAAATGAATTATAATATCTAATACACAATTAAACATTGTTAAACAAGAAAGCACTAAAAAGATCAGCCATTAAAGATTGAGAAATAATATTATTGGCCAAAAGACCTTCGAATGTTTTTATTTTTATGTTTTAATTAATCGTAACTTTCCTCGAAAATGTTTCCTAACTCTCGCTGTACTTTATGTTTGTTTAGCCATAGATATCTGCCTTTCTTATGTGAAACCGTTTTGACTTGGCAATGTTTAGAATTAAAGCAACGTTGATTAAAGCAAGACTACAACAATCATGAGTTAGGTAAGAACTTCGACTTTGAAGGTTGCGGACCAAACTTTTCGCACATAGACTGACTGTTCCTAGCCTGGTATATAAAGAAATTCAATAGCCATTGCTTCTTACATGCAGTTTCTTTATGAGCAACACTAGATTATGTCCGGTTTAAAATAATTTACATGCCCTTTCAGTGATCATAACAAGAAATACTTTTGGCCAAAAGCGACTAGCTCGTCTACTTTATGACGTCATCAACAGGTCCCGAATGCCCAGGCCAGTTCGTTTTGCTATTGATTTTTTATGTTTGTCCAACAAAATACACAAGGGAATTTAAGGCGCTTTTATTTCTCTTTACAACAAAAACTTCAGTCTGACGCAGTGCAAAACATGTTTGACGTAATGACTGATTTTCAACGAGATTGAATCCTGCATTTATAAAACACGTGCGTCTAGACCGATACGTCTTTTTGTTTGCACTTGTGCTATTATCTCCTTGTTTGGTTCCTTCCTAAAGTTAATACATCGCTTGAAACGTAGATTACTGTAATGTACTCTTCCCGATTAATCGTATTCCAGACAATTCAGTAAAAAACGTGCTAGAGATCTCGAAGGTGAAATATTTCTAAAACAGCTAATTAAAAAAAGACTTCGCAAAAACGAATAATTAATTTCCCGCTTGTATCAAATTCGTAAGCTCTGTTCCTTTGTACCAGGGGCGAACCAGGAAAACAGTCAATATCAGGATGCATTGTTTTCCTTATTACTGTTCAGAAACAGAAACTCAACGGAAATAAACCATAGATGAAGGGGAAGAGAGGTTTGAACTAAACCAGTGATTAAGGGGTAAAGAGAAATGAAATAAAATAAACAAGGGATGCCCGAAACTGAATGATTAGCAATTCTATCCCTGAAAAACTTTAACTGAAAGAGGCTTAATCATTTCCTAATATTCTTTAACGTATTGTATTGTGGAAACAAAAAGATCGAAAAAAATCAATAACATAACGGTTAACGCCGGTTTAATGCTCCTGACCTCTGCTTTTCTTATAACATTTAATAAAACTAAAAACTGCGTTTACTTGGTGCGCAGGTGGGCTGTACAAGTTAATTAAAACGAGGAGACTGTATTGAAAGGCGCAGTAACCACACTGCAAACTGTTAAAATCAAGAGGTCAGTCATCGGCATATGCACTCATGGAACTCCCATCAAGGGTTGTACAAGAACAAAACGTTTTATGGGGCAAATGTTTTGGATCACCCTTCGACAGAAAAAACATACAGCGATACAGCTGTAATTACGAGACAAAACATATTTACAGAACGGCAACTGCTGTACGAAGCGGCACTTTAACATTCATGTTGGACTTTTTCAGTCCCTCGTTAGCACCTGCACTACCGCAATAAAACTTCACAAAACATGCAGCACAACTGTGTTTGAACTAAATGTGAAAGAGACTTAAAGTCCACCCTTTTTCTTTGGACGTGTTATTTCCAGACCAGTGGCAAGCCAGGTAAAGGCGGGGTTCATCGTACCAGGTAAGTGATATCTCATCAAATAACATCAACATTTCTAACATAAAAGTAGAAAAAGTGAAGAACAATATTTTTTTTTTCGCTTTGTACTAATCGTACTACATAGAGGTCTTTCCATATCAACTCTGAAATTGAACTAAGTCCTTCACCTATGTCAGAAAATGTAAAATTCTAAATTTTGAGCACGAAAGGAAACTTTGTTATCATGAATCCTTTTTGTTACCCCAGATGAACGAATGTGTATCGTATTCATGAATTGTTCAGTCTTCTATGTAGCTTTATGTACTATATCTGAACACTGCTTGGACAACTCAGTTAATGCGAAGTCTACCATAATCAAAATTAGGATCGGTTAAGAAAAAAATAAAGGATTCGACAATCGTATAGCACGTTATCCACTTTGGACAGAAGTCGCATTTCTAATCGCATGATTCAGAAAGATGGAGCTCACTTTCTCTAAAGACAGAAACATAAACGGAAGGTTTGCCCTCAATAATATCCGTCAACTTTGAAACACAACCCTCCACTGAAGCAAAGGAATGCAAAAGGGTGTAAAAGGCAGTCCAGAAACTCGTACCAGAGAGCAGTGAACATTAAATAGTTTACTTTTCCGACAGGGTTTGTACGTGGACACAGTTATGTCTCTACGCGTCATATTAGTACTCCTTGTGGCTCTAAGCATCAATAAGGCCAGTACCCTTGGAACGTACAACTACAAGGAAGTCCTACACAAGTCAATCCTCTTTTACGAAGCTCAGCGGTCAGGAAAACTTCCTCCCGGCAACCGAATCCCTTGGAGGGGTGACTCGGGTCTGCGCGACCGCGGGCAAAAAGGAGAAGACTTGACTGGGGGCTGGTACGATGCGGGTGATTTTGTAAAGTTTGGTTTCCCCATGGCGTACAGCGTGACCGTTTTGGCATGGGGTCTAGTGCAATACAGAGGAGCTTATCAGTATTCTGGAGAGTTGAACTATATGCTGGGTAGCATAAGGTGGCCGCTGACCTATTTCATGAAGGCTCATACAAGTCGTTATGAGCTATACGGACAGGTAAGTAAAGCGCCTTTACATTTCCTGGACCTTGTTGTCTCTAGGTGTGGGTTACGGATTTTAATCCTCAAAGTGTTAATGTCAAAAGTTTAATTCGCACGATGGAAATGGCTAATCCGAAACCAGTACAGCATGACTAACGGACACAAAACTAAACGTTAAAAGTATCAGTGTGTCAAATATGGTGGATTGAATGCTTTTCGATATTTTTGGGTAATCTGAAATTGAAGGGTCTCTAACTTGGTTTTAAGATTTCCCATATCAACTTCAGACTAATTTATCATATATTTCAATGTAGTCTTTCAGAAGACCAAATGAACAAAATGCTGACAGTGATGTGAAATAAAAGGATGAAAACAAAAGTAGAAGTGTTTATAGCCCTCTGGTTAAGAGAAGAACGTTTCTTTAAAAAACATCAGTCCTGGAAAACAGTCGAAACAAGATTTCTATAAATACCTTACGATGAAATACTTCTTAACAGCGGCAATAAAAGAAAAACAAATGAAGAATCAATAAAGTGTTCAATCCTACCTCAGCCTTTGCCGCGTGCACTCAGTGTTGAATTTTCGGTTTGCCGCGTCAACTGGCAAGCTGTGATAAAATGAGAGGATTATTAGCAGAGCATGATCGACATTCAGCGTGATTACAGATTGCTTCAATTCGACTGCTGAGTTTCGGTTAACCGAGAGCGATTGTCAAAGTCATGCACCTGTAATTTATAGCTCATAAGTTTGGGCTGGTAAAATAAATTGGATAGAAACTAGTCTCCAGATCACTGAACAAAATTGAACACAATTTTGCTGAAATCAGTGGGAAGTCAAAATATTTCTATTATACCACTATACAGGGAGCCAAGGCAATAAATATCACCTACACGTGCATTTGATAAGTTGGAGCAATATTCTAACAGTGTTGTTTCAGTTTTCAAAGAGTAACGGAACTTGTAAAAATGCACTTCAAAGTTTTTTATTTAATTGCCCTAAAAATTTGACCAATTATTTTCGTTATCATTATTTACCATTATTTACCATGGACGAACATCAAAATTTCCAGCGATGTCAAATTCTGATAAATATCGACAGGTTGGTGATGGTGATGTAGACCACGCCAGCTGGGGAAGACCTGAAGACATGAACATGGCCAGACCAGCTTACAAGATCACTCCACAAAAACCTGGCACAGACCTGGCTGCTGAGACAGCTGCTGCTATGGCCGCCAGTGCTATCGCTTTCAAGAAAACCAACGTGCAATACGCTCAGCTGTTGATACGCCATGCCCTCGGACTGTTCGAATTTGCACAGAAATACCGAGGCATTTACAGCACCTCCATCCCCAAAGCTGCCAAGTTTTATAAGTCGAGCGGAGGTAAAGACGAACTAGCTTGGGCCGCTATTTGGCTTTACAGGTAATAAAAGTATGCAAACTTAAAGAGGCACTCTCGTCGTTAATGCTTTGCGTGCCGGTGTTTAAATTATCGTCCGGAAACTTTGTCACTTTTCGGTCGTCCGCGAAGTTGTTTTCGGTCGGGCTCATTCTGCTCTGTCATGTACTGTGTAATAAATTTCTTTAAGTTTAAGCCAGTTTGCGCGTAGTCGTCATTTTCGAAAATGGCCGTCGACTCTTGCTGGGTACGCAATGCATAAACGGTGAGAGTGCCTTTGAGGAGACACCGACCACTCAGACCGTAAAGCCGAAGTTGGGCTTATACGACTTTTTTCCCTTTTTTTTTTTATTCTATTTTTATTTTTATAACCATGGGGTGGGCTTGTATAATGAGTAGTTCGTATGAACAGTAGTGACGCTTGACAGGTGGGCCCGAAACCTTAATAACACCGACCAAAATTAAAAACAACAACAACAACAACAATACTAAAATCACTGAAAACGTTCCATACCTTTTTTTATCATTTTTAGGGCAACTGGCAACAAGCAATTTTTGATGAAAGCAGAGGGCATGTACAAGGCCTACTCCTTGGGTGGAACACCGTGGACATTCTCTTGGGACGACAAGCGAGCTGGCGTCCAACTTCTTCTCGCACAAATCACCAAAAAGCCGATCTACATTCAGGCAATTCAGCGCTTCCTAAACGGCTGGCTTCCACGTCACAGTGTCAAATACACACCAAAAGGCTTGGCCTGGCGAGACAAATGGGGCCCAAACCGCTACGCTGCCAATACCGCCTTCTTGGCTCTGGTAGCCGCAGACGCTGGACTCATGCCCACTGCATATCGCTCTTTTGCAAGAAAACAAATCCACTACATGTTGGGAGACAGTGGACGTAGCTACGTGGTGGGTTTTGGAAAGAATCCTCCCCAGCGGCCTCATCACCGCTCCAGCTCCTGTCCCTCACGTCCAGCGCCTTGCAACTGGAGCAACTTCAACAGTCAAGCTCCTAATCCCAAAACGCTTTACGGCGCCTTGGTGGGTGGGCCTAACCAGTACGACAAGTACACTGACAGCAGGAAAGATCACGTGGCCAATGAGGTGGCGACGGATTACAACGCTGGTTTCCAGTCGGCTGTGGCGGGGCTGAAAAGTTTACAGCTGCGTGGGATTGGCCGCTAAACAAAAAATAATCAAGATTGATTATTGAGAAGAAATGAAAAAAATCAAATAAAGCATGATTAGCTGTGTTTAATTTCGTTTGTTTTGAGTGTAATGGTGCACATAACGCTCTTCCCCAAGCCTTCTTTCTGCTTTCCACGTGGTTAAGCTATAATCCTCATGTTACCCTTTCGTTTTCAAACAAATTGTATTCAATCTGACCGAATTCATCTTATCCCTTTTGAAAATTGGATGTGAACATTTTGGGGGATCTAACACCAATGCAACGAGAGGGGAGGGAGGGGAAAAAGAGGAAGGCACTTCGACAAGCTAGTAAGTGCCTCAAACATTTTTGCAGTGGATTGAAAGGTAGAATTTTTAACAAAAAATAACATTCAAAAATGGCTTGGTATTTCAATAATCATATTATGCTGGTAAAAGGTGATCCGTGTATTAATTGTGCAAAAACATGCAACGCAAGAGTATAAAGACCTGTTTCGCCTTATCTTTGAACACAATGCCTAAGGGTCTGCTGGAAATATATCACTTTCAATCTTAGGTTAAACTTTGTGTACAAGAGAAGCAGTAGATACCCAAACAATTGAATGTCTCTGCCTACTAACATGTCGTTGACTGCATTTATCTCTTTTCTGTTAAATTGTGGTAAAGCAGTTCGTTCAAGTTACATTCGAAAACTACTAACAAATAATCGCTACGTCTGGCAGATTATAAAAGCTTTTAAAGATACAAGTGGACATTTGTACAGAATTTGTAAAAAAGCTAGAATACCAATGCAACCACTTCTGCCGCCTTGATCAAGCGCATTCATAAAAAGTAATCATTACCGTACTTTGAACAAATATACACCAAACAACACCTCCAGTCTAGTTTATTTTTTCTGTAAGGCAAACACAGCTGATATCCAGGCCTTTGGTCTTCATTCATTAGCCATTCGTCATTCAAATTGCTATTAATGTAATGACAAAAAAGAATTAAACCTGAAACAATAAGCCAACTGAGACAGAGAGAGAAGAGTTTATTGTCAAGTTTGTTATATTTTTTTATTTTATTTAAAGGATCATCAAGAGTTATTACATAAATTGTTTTTTTTTTCAGCTTAGTTTGCTACTTAAATAGGTTTTTATTTGCTATATTAACAGCTGTTGAAGACTATGACGGCTGTAAACAAAGATTATCAGCTGCGTTTATATCGCACAAAAAACTAGACTGAACGTAATACTTTTTGTATTCGCCCAAAGTACGCCATCGACCGCTGAAACATATCTGGATAATTTCTTTTGATTTCTGACAGGCAAGTATAAAAGACTATTATTCATCTTGCTCGCATAACTTTAGTTTCGATACCACATCTAAGATTTCAATAATATTTTAGACGTTTTGTAGGTCTTGCAAAATGTCTTTATCGATTCCCAGCACGACTGAAAAAAAAAAACGATAATGTTGCATGCTGTTCTCATGTAAATCCCAAGGATACGAACCACTTGCTACACCTTTTGTGCAAACTATACACTAAATGTTAAAAAAGAACTGCATTATATGAATTTCGAAACAATCGTCATGTATATGACTACACCCAATGTAGATGATTGTACAACAGATAGAAACTAAGCCATGTATTGTTTTCAAAGCAATTCATGAACTGACGAACTAGTCAAGTATTCCTGATGCAAAAGAATGCGTTTACGAGTCCGCCATCATTTGCCCATTTGGTCTGATCCACAAAGAGCTTATCGCTTATCTGATCCACAAATAGCTTATCGAGCTTATCGCTAACTTTTTTTTCTGTATAGGAAAGAACCATGTTGACCATTTGGTCTGCAGCCATGCTGTCGTTGTTCCTGGTGCTTCCAGAAGTGAATGCAGAAGTAGGCCAGATGGAACTTGTGAAAGGCTGGAACACTGGATTCAAGGCCAACGTCCACATAACTCTTGAAAAAGATGTCACAGATGGCTGGCTGATCATCTTGAAATTCTCTAAGCCAATCTTAAAAGTAGAGAGCTGGATAGGTGACGTGCTGACTTATTCTCCCGACAAACTGATCTACGTCCTTGTCAATAAGCCGCACCTGAAGAGTCTGAAAGCAGGAAGCCTGCTAGAGGGTGTGCTCGTGCTACAAAAAGGAATTCCCAATTCCCCAGCACCGACAGCATCAGTGACGCTAAAAAGACGAGGAGAAGGTCAAGGTGGCGGAGGAAACCTAACACCGGCCCCTGGCACCAATTCTCCTGTTACGGTGCCCCCAGTTACCTCACCCCCAGGCCCCTTCGACCTCAACGAAGTCCTGCATAAATCTATCTTGTTCTACGAGGCTCAGCGGTCAGGCAAACTCCCCGCCAACAACAGAGTTCCTTGGAGGGGTGACTCGGCTCTACGCGATCGAGGGCAGAATGGAGAGGACTTGACTGGAGGTTGGTACGACGCTGGAGATTTTGTTAAGTTCGGCTTTCCGATGGCCTACAGCGTGACCGTGTTGGCTTGGGGCCTGGTCAATTACAGAGGAGCATACGAGGCTTCAGGCGAGCTAAGTTACATGCTGGAAAGCATAAAGTGGCCACTTGACTTCTTTATCAAAGCACATACAAAGAAATACGAGTTATATGGGCAGGTATGGGAAACGTTGCTAATTGTTCATATAGTAAGGTATACAGACCAAGTAAGGGATGCATAAGCTAGTGATAATGGAGAGTAGTTCACTTTTGAGCTCAAAACAAATTAAACTGCTCCAGAAGGAAATATTTGAGTGACGTAGGGAGAACTGATAGTAAAAGTGACCCACGCATATGTATAGCAACTTAAGCAGTTGCAGGGGGAGAGAGTAATGAGAAGCAACTTAGGCGTTTGTTGGGGAACTGGTATTTTTGTCTGCTTTCATTTCAGCAACTTATCAATTGACTAATTTCTTTGCCGTATAATAGACGTCTGGTGAGAGATTGAACGAAGCAAATTCAATATGTTGATCAAACTAAGGGGTGGAAAAATTGAAGATTTACAAAATGTACATTGTGAAAGGTTTCAGACATATTCATAAAACAGCCTTACTTGACTCTTCCTAATATTCTTAGAGAATAGAATGAAACTGATCTACGCAGTTAGGAAGCAGCTTGAGCGGTCACAAAGATAGTAAAGGGCTTCAGCGAGATTCGAACTCAAAAAAAAACGTCACAGAAATTAAACTTTAAGTAGCTGACTAAAATGAAAATCAGTTGGAGATAGAGACGGGAGCCATGTCAACTGAGGAAGACGCGAAGCCATAATATGGACTTCTTCTACACAAATAAAAATTACTGAAAATGCAATATTCGTGGATTTCTCTCGCCCAATTGGAGATTTATTGCTATGATACAATTTTTTACGATCTTCCTCAGGATTTCATGATATCTCCACGAGAATAGTTTCCACAGTATAAAAAACCAGCATACGCTTTCCATCTTATCCAATTTTGTGGAAGAAGTGCATCTGTTTTTAGCAATTGTGAAATTCCAATTAAATGCATTTTTGATATTCCACAGGTTGGTGATGGCGATGCAGACCACGCCAGCTGGGGAAGACCTGAAGACATGAACATGGCCAGACCAGCTTACAAGATCACTCCACAAAGACCTGGCACAGACCTGGCTGCTGAGACGGCTGCTGCTATGGCCGCCAGTGCTATCGCTTTCAAGAAAACCAACATGCAATACGCGCAGCTGTTAATACGCCATGCCACAGAGTTGTTTGGATTTGCCGAAAAGTATCGAGGTATCTACAGCAAGTCTATCCCCAAAGCCGCCCCTTTTTATAAATCGAGTGGAGGAAAAGACGAACTAGCATGGGCAGCAGCTTGGATATACAGGTAAAATACCATCACAGCTTTCCAGCATTACCCTCGTAATCATTACCATCACCATCACCCCGCCACCGCCACCGCCACCACCTTTACCACCACCATCACCACCATCACTACCACTACCACTACCATACCACTACCACTACCATCACCATCACCCTCACCATCATCATCACCACCACCAACATCACCATCATCATCATCAAGTCCAATGCAGTTGCAAGCAACATTCCTATCAACGGAAAACAAAACATTACAAGCTTTGGAATATACGCCGCCCAGCGTAGAGAAAATAGAGTACAAAATATGACCATGGAGACAACAGAGCCAAAAGCAGTATACCATTACTTTTCTCAATTTTTTCGCAATCTTGAACTAACTAAATGCCCCGCAACAAAACTCTGCTGTTTTCATATTCAGGGCAACCGGAAACAAAGCCTACTTAAACAAAGCAGAAAACATGTACCGAATTTACTCTCTTGGGAGTAACCCCTGGTCATTTTCCTGGGACGACAAGCGGGCTGGCGTCCAGCTTCTTCTCGCACAAATGACCAAAAAAAGAATTTACGTTCAGGCAATTCAACGCTTCCTAAACGGCTGGCTTCCACGTCACAGTGTCAAATACACACCAAAAGGCTTGGCCTGGCGAGACAAATGGGGCCCAAACCGCTATGCTGCCAATACCGCCTTCTTGGCTCTGGTAGCCGCAGACGCTGGACTCATGCCCACTGCATATCGCTCTTTTGCAAGAAAACAAATCCACTACATGCTGGGAGACAGTGGACATAGCTACGTGGTGGGTTTTGGAAAGAATCCTCCCCAGCGGCCTCATCACCGTTCCAGCTCCTGTCCCTCACGTCCAGCGCCTTGCAACTGGAGCAACTTCAACAGTCAAGCTCCTAATCCCAAAACGCTGTACGGTGCTTTGGTGGGTGGGCCTAACCAGTACGACAAATACACTGACAGCAGGAAAGATCACGTGGCCAATGAAGTGGCGACGGATTACAACGCTGGTTTCCAGTCTGCTGTGGCGGGGCTTAAGAGTTTACAGCTGCGAGGGATTGGCGTGTGATAAATAGATGCATTTGATCGTTGAGCTGTAAAAATTCGACCCAAATAAATGATCAGGCACTATTTTGAAGCTACGTTGATTACGTGGGTATCGGTCAGGGGTTGAAAATATTCTTTTTAATTTTTTCTTAGCTGACATGATGCGGTTCACAAGTGAACGTGACAAGGTGGACTGTAGCCCCTTCACTTGTGTTATTACACAGAAGTAGCACCCAATTATACAAAGATCAACCTTGTGTTAAAATCGATATTACATCAATGTTAAAATCGGGGTATGTGTTTCATGATGCATAGTGTAATACCCCTATCATAAAACAACAGATAAACTAACTTTAACATTCCATTTTTGTCTGTACACAACCACAAATAACAAGACTTTGCCGATACACTCCCAATTTCCCCTCACAATCTACTGATTGTCCTCTTTGATTTCTACACATAGTGTAATACCCCTATCATAACAAAACAACAGATAAACTAACTTTAACATTCGATTTTTGTCTGTACACAACCACAAATAACAAGAATTTGCCAATACACTCCCAATTTCCCCTCACAATCTACTGATTGTCCTCTTTGATTTCTACACTGGTGAGAAGAATAATATGTACCGTTTAGATCAGGAACTTACGCGCTATACAGAAAAGACGATACCTTTCGGAGTATTTTACTCCCCGGTGAAATCCATTGCAAAGGTGTAGTTATCGATATTTGCCCTGCATCGCTGTCTTTGCTCCACAGCAGTTGCTGGAAGGAATAAAGAAAAGAAACAGATAAGGAAATTATGAGGCGTCCACACTTCGGAGAACATAAAAGTTAACTATAAGGGCAACTGCAATGCAAACATCAAGCAACAAGCTGGTGAAACAATGACAGTCACAGTGGGCTGTCCTTGCAGTATTTTCTAACATATCTACATGTAAAGGAGTGTATCAACAAGACACTAAATAGACAACAGGACTGAACTGTCCAGAAGCCTTCTATAGGAAAAAGAAAATACCTTCTACAAAGTTACTATAGTCAGGATCAAAACCCGAGTTTTGTTGTACGTGTGAGCAGTGCGGATTAACGAAAACAATGTGCAATATTTTTAATTACATAGTAAAGCACGTCCTTCCCGTTCTCATTACGTCTCGAGACAAACCTTGAAAAGCAGAGCCGCGTGACAGTCACAAGTAACGTGACACACTGTGAATACGCTAATACATTTAGTTTTCTTATTTACCTCATCGTACGGGCCCTGTCGCTCTCGGCAAAAGTTTAACGCTCGGTCCCAATTTGTTGATCGACGATCTTGAAAATAGTTTGTTGATTTTGACATGGTTTTAATGTTGAAGTTGGATGTTGAATTGATCACATTTAGCTGTTGTTATTGAACGACAATTTTGAGTTGTATGAATATTGATGTTGACACTTATACTTTTATTATTTT
Organism: Plumapathes pennacea; assembly: GCA_964036295.1. Classification (NCBI taxonomy): domain Eukaryota; kingdom Metazoa; phylum Cnidaria; class Anthozoa; order Antipatharia; family Myriopathidae; genus Plumapathes; species Plumapathes pennacea. The sequence goes on along the minus strand of OZ038463.1, from coordinate 21,184,626 downwards.
GCACCATTTCGGCTACTCCTCCGCACCCAGTGATTATCATGAAGTAATTCTAGTTCCCACATTTTAATATAAACATGCAATGCAAAGCTTGTAAAATGAGGTATGACATGCCACGTGGTCCTGAAAACCCCTCCTCAAGAATAACATAGACAGGATAAACAAAGTCTAAGTTTAAGTTTATCGTGGTGCCTGGCACTTAATTGTAACATTTCTATAATGACATGTGCAATATGACTCTTAGGAGTTTCTAGTTACATGTAAAAACGTGTCATGAGATTCATGACGTCAGTTTTGCTTGTCTACGCTTACAGTCTCAACGTTTACTTCATTGGCTTTCTTGCTCCATTTCTTTGAGAAAAGAAACAAAAAATGTCTACTATCACTCTGATAAGACTCGACATCTTTTCAGAAGTTTTCGTTTTAAGATGCGCACCTGAGAAATGAATCAATCAACCGGTGTAGTAGCTCCTATTTACTCTTGCCCCTGTTAACGAGCCGCCTTCAGATATTTCTTTTTAACGAAGGCCAGACTTCTAATTCTTGAATGTATGTTAATGACAAAGCCGATGTAATAATGCCCAACGCAAGTCGCTCTAATCACCGATCTGTCACACACCGCTTTTAAGCGGCTATCATTACTTCACAGCAACAAAACACTTATATATATATAAACCTGAATCAACAGGACGCTTGTGACGCCGGGCACCAGCAATTAGGACTAACAGCTTGAAGTCATCAAATCTGCTTTCGCAAAGCTTGGCAGTTTCGTCACACATAGAGTATTGGATCGAAGAAAGCAGCAGCAAGTCACAGAGGTTAGATTACAGTCAAAACACATTGCAGGTGCATCGACTAATGAAAAATCTGAATACAGAGAAATTAAAAGAAATCGTTTCTAATGTTTCCTGTTTAGAGTAAACTATGCGACAATGAATGAAATAGCTTTTCGTGATAAGAGCGAAGTGTCAGATGCTTGTTTGGAGAGTTTCTCACCAATTGCCGCCACATGTATAAGACTTGAATCAGTGAAAAATGAAACATTAAATCCGGCGAGACATTTAACTCCTGAAAAGATGCCTCATCACTGGCGTTCCAATTCAAGAACAAAGCGCCTCGGTCTATTTATCCGCTTTATCTTGTGTCGTTTTATCAGTTTCTTTCTCTTTGTGTGCTTTATCTCGCTGTACAGACTCGATGGATGGTGGGCTGGAATATGCCCTCTTCCTCCATTCGCGTCCATCGTCCTTCCTCAGCAGACCACAGTTGATCGCCCTTTCTCGATGCACCGCTGCCAAGCCTTTTTTCTCGACCTCGTGACCTGCAGACATAGACGATTCTGATTCCGCTGGCGAAACAGGCGGTGTTTTGGGCGGGTAATTCCACTGACTGACCTTCCTCCCCAAGCCTTTCTCATACATGCTCTGCCACACCGTGTTTACCTCCTCTTGTTCCTCTAAAACCCTGCGTTCGTACATATGGCCCAACTCTTGTACAGCCTCGGCTTCCCAGCTTCCCATTGGTAATGGACGATCACTCATTTCGTCCGAACGCGAATCCATGTATTTCGCCCTCAGATTTGCGAATGCAAATTACAATCAAACTTCGATCACTCGTGATACTTCAAATAGAGCGACCGACTGCACCGCGAAGGTTGTACTGTATGTATTCTATCCGTAATTCAATCTCCCGGATGAAGCTCGTCGCTCTTCTCCGCAGTTTTGTACGCTATCCCACAAATCCAGGAGGAAGCAATTTTCAAATCTTTGTCGGATCCTGATTTCTTTAAACTCGGAAATACAAGAAGTGTCGCCGTGTATTTCACTCGATCCTGGTTAGGTGTGGTGTCCGCAGAAATCTTTGCACGGCAGGCGTATGTATTGGCGAGGTTCTTTGAAACAATTCTTCGCTCGAAGCAAGTTGTTTTCAAATGAAGGCTACTATTTATGCATAGCTTTAAAAGCGATCGTGACACCCGTCAAATGAAAATTCAACAAATTACCGCTGCCGTGTTGTTTGTTTGTTTTGTTTTTTTTTTCTCTTGGTGTCATGACAGCTGCAGTGCTTGGATATTGCACACAATTTGTGATGGTGCTTCCACAGAAGATAATAAAATATTTTGTTCGTCGATTTGGGCAAAAAAAAATACCGGTTTTTGACAAAAACAGCTGACTAAACAGTCTTGCTATTCAACAAAATACCACAAAATTATGGGATGCTAAAATTTTAGTAAATCACTTAAAACATAACATTGTACCGCCAAGCATCACAGATCCTTAACTCCCCCAAAACTACTAGGAGTTAGTTGAAAAGAAAAACGTTTTGAGAACAACACGGTAACCTTATACCTTTAAGGAAGGCAGAGTTTTATCATCAAAACAAAACATTCCCATTTCTTATCTTACTGTTTCCTTTTTCATATAAGGATTTTAAACATTCTAAAATCACTCTAAAATATCAAATCAAGAAGCGGCGGGCTTCGTGTTAAACCATCGGATAGCTTTTCAAGAGCACGCACACCCCATTAATAGAGGTTCGTCACCTTTGTATATTGGCTCTAACACGAGTCTTTGTCTTTGAGGTTTAAAGGTGTTTGGTTTAATCACCGCTTGGGTTTCTCGCCACTCAGCCACTTCACTGAATATCATTATCACCTACTCTCAGCTATTTCTTTTACTAGAAATACGATAATCGCAGATACCCCCTCACTCCGTCCTGCACTGGCATATATTAGAAGTTTCGACGGAAAAAAATAAACATAGAAGTAATGTGTCTATTTTATACGACCTTTGATGTAACCAGCTTGTTGTAGTTGACGGGGCAAGCGTATTAAAATAACGTTTTACTACTTGTACTATACCAAGTGCTGAACACTAAGAGAAAAAGAGTGGTCTGAAATATAGTAAATTTGTGTTACTAAGCTCTGACCCAATAAGAAAACAACATATATATCAGCATCAATTTTTTTTATTCTTAATCTTATTGTCATCATCATCATACAGCACACTAATCATTGTGTGCCCTTTTTATCATACATTTGTGTTATATAAGCTTCATCAAGTGCTCCTGCCTGGTACGAAAACCCAAAACCTTGCAGGAAAAAGTAGGAACGTACTCTCCAACCAAAAGCATGCAGGAGCACAATCCCTTGGAGGATAAGGGAATAATAACTATCATGAACTTAATACAGGTAAACAACCCTTTCACTCCCAAGCCTAAATGCAGAATCTCTCAGCTTTTTCAAAATACATTATATAAAATAAATTATGTAGTGAGAAGTGACAGTTTAGTCAGCATTCACTTAACCAAAAAGGTACAAAAAGCTATATATTCTCTATACTGTACAATACAGTACACTTTCAACTGAAGGAGAAAATTGAATTTGATCACACTGTGAAAGGGTTTAAACTTGTTGTTACAACATTGGTTACTGTCTACCTTGGTGCTGGCCTTACATGTTATTGCCACTTATATTACATAACTGTACTGAAGTTTTCCTTCATAAAAAGCAAACAACCCTCTAACAAATAAGTAAATAACAAAACCTTGTGTCAAAAAGGTACACATAGAAAAAAAATACTTGGCTCTGAGCATGTCATCCACTTGAGCACAGTACAGTACCATTCCAAATTTTAAGAAAACATACAGATATACCGAAATTTTTTTGTGGCTACTCAACAGAATATACAGAATTTTCAGGCCAATGCTTTTGAGAACATTTTCCTTTGGCATTCTTGTTGGACCAGACAATCGGGTTGTACACATCAGCATTGAGTTCATTTTTGGCTCCTGACAATCTTACACTTTCATGATGTCAGTGACTTGGTATATGAGGATCCCTTAACAGCACAGGAGTTGACTTCTCAGCATGATTCCTTCACTTTAATATTTCCTTTAGCATGATCTCTGGAGATGAAAACACATGTTCAGGTTTTTGTCTTTGGTACATATTGTTGCAAATTTATTATACAGTACTTACCTATAAACAACATAGAAATTGAACTTCTATTTGGACCGAAGTGTAAGTTTAGCCAAGGAACCTCTTTCTTTGCTCCTACAAAAATCAGAAAAGGCACCAAGTTTTAAGTGGATTAATAAGATAATTCACATGATGTACACAATACAATGCACTTTCATAGCTAACCTGTACTATTCATCCACAATTGACATAAATCTTGGAAGGATGCTGCAAAGGAACTGGTGCACTGTAAATAAATACTTGTTGTCCTGATAATAGAGGCCAATTCTTTCCTCAAAACACTGCTATAAATGTTTTTGGTTATCCCCGAGCGTAATGTCAAGTGTACATGGCATAAAAACAAATGCACATCCTCATATAAACAGCTAAAGAAACTTCACTGCATAGATCATAAATCACTGTAAATTAATTAGGCACTAATACTGTAGTAAAAATTGGCAAATATTCTAAATAACACAAACTACAGCTTTTGCAATGGTAAATCAAAGTACAAACACATGTATACAGTATTGTGTTCTCTTCGATCCTTGTGTATGAAAATGCAGCAAATAATAACAAAACACATTCAGTGGTCTGATAAACATGAGTTCAGATTCAAAATTTTTTGGAACATTCAGGAACAAAATATCACCATGTATGTTTGTTCAGCTGTTCTTCGTTGTAAATAAACAATTACAAAGAATGGCCGTGTTGCAATTAATGCATAATTTTGCCAATTTGGCCATCAATACACAGAATCAAAAATATAAATACAACAACCATAAAAGCCATACAGAATAGTTTTCAATTCTTACCTGCCCCTTGCTTCCTGATGATAAAAACGGGCAGATCACTCACATTGGCTGGAAGAGTGGTGAGAAATCCCTGAACATCCTGTGGCAAGTTGAGGACATGACCTATGTACCCACGCTGGCCGCCGTGTTTCCGGTAACACATGATGGGGAAAGCTCTGGCGATCAACATTTCCTCTACTTCGGTGAGGTCCTGTACTTCTGCAGGCACTGTTCCAGGATCTATGTCGTTGTCAGCCGAGAACAATCGACACGAAGTCTTTTTGTCGCGCTTGCACCTGGTGCAAGTGTAGTTCTGCTCGGACATACTTTGGTTGGTGATCGGCCATGTTTCTTTGCATACCTTGCAGCGTAAGTGTCGGAGATTTTCCTCAAAGCGGTGAAAGGCAGTGAGTTCTTCCCGCACCCATTCTTGTTCGTTAAATGGAGAAGTTTCTGGATTTGCCCACCCACGATTATGCAAATATTGTTGTTTCTGTCTGCGACGTCTTTCGACAACTGCAGCACGTTGTTGTCGGCGTCGAGTGTTGGCTCCATTTTGAGCTTGAAGCCTGCGGATATTCTGTTCAGACGATTCACTGGCACGTCGAGAAGCTACTCGCTGGCGATTGGATTCTCATTGCGGAGTTCTCTGCTTGGCCCGCCTTTGTTTCTGAAGTTCCCGATTTGCTTTCAAGCGTTGTTCTCTTTGTGGAGTCTTTTCTGCGGACCGCTTTTCTTTCCGAAGCTCCCGTTTTGCTTTCAAGCGTTGTTCTCTTTGTGGAGTCTTTTCGTCGGCACGTGATTGTCGTCCTTTCTCTAGACGTATTTGGCGCTGTTCGATCGTTTCACCATTTCGCCTTGCCCGTGCCTGTTCCCTTCTCTTTTGAAGACGAGCTTCGCGAGACCGTTCTGTTTCAAGTTTTCTAGTTTTCAAATAATTCATTTTCGTGAACGCAGTTATGTACAATATTGTTGCTTCGTTCAAATCTTTCTGTGACGCTAGTCGATAATGATTACGTCATTGCCTTGTTTGGACATTGCCTTAGGCACCTGGCCTAAAAAGGTCGCATCGCACAAACACACAAACACACAAACACACGAACATTAGATTTCGAGATGGCGACGCGCTTGGAGTCTTCAAATGATTCGACTATGCTGCATTAGCGTCGTAAATATTTCCCTCACTTCGTTCGGGGATTATAACGCTTCAATCATGCTGCCAACAGAAGGTGTTTGAAATGATATGTTTAATTAATAATCTGCTCTCGAAGCGGACATTGTTTAATATTCAAATGTCTGTCCAAGGAATTAGCATATTATTGCCTGCAAATCCACACGCCATTATTGTTTTTCACTGCACCTATTTCTGCGTTAACTGGCAGCAATGATTTCAGGCAAGAATTAGACAAATTATCCCCAAATTCTACCTAAACAGACAGTCTGGGTTAGGCGTCGTGATTTTGGTGAATCAAACGTGTAGTAAACAAACGAGATTTTCTTAATAACGGACTTGCGAACACACCATGTTCTAGAATCGACCATTTTAGAGTCGTGTTTGCGGTACGTCCTTTCCGGAGGCGGCACTTGCTGTTTACATTGAAGCCGGCACTTGTCTCACGACACGTAATTTATCATAAAACACGAAAACTATGGTCACGGATTCACTGTACGACTAAAATGACACGTCGGCGAAAAGCTACCTCAACTACCGACAGACGATACCCGACAGTTTTAAAGATTTCAGTTAAAGCACATGCGACTAAAATCCCGGCGGGCAGTGAAAGCGAGAGACCACGTTCAGAAACCGAACGTGCTTCCAGCACAAGTGTCATTGTTTACGTGTACTGTGTCACGTCATGCACCAGTGATGGTTTAAAAACACATTTTCAAGGGAATATTTTGAATAAGTCGGAATATCAGGCGCTACTGACAAATACTGCAGCACAAAGAAAAAAAAAAAAGAAAAAAAAAAAAAAAAAAAAAAACACGTGGTCACTTTCTCATTGCAAAAAGACGAAGGTTGCGTTCAAATTCAAGCACGTGCCCAGGCCCTATAAGCGTGACCACGGGTTGAGCCACAAGCTTCAACTTGACCTCATGTCACCGTGCACTGACAATCTTTGTGACGAGAACTAATCCAGAGTGGAAGTTCAAAGCACGAACTACAGAATACCTCCCATGCCTCCCAGAATACGCCCAACGCCTCGCACTTGAAACCTATTTCTGTGTATCCGGGTACGTGGACACACAGAAAGTTGCCATCTTTAGCCCGGTTTTAAGAACTCCTACTAGTTTTCAATCAGCTCCGCATGAAATTTTTATGCTTGTAATTTTAGAATTAGTAATCATTAAACATCTGGGCCCGGTTGTTCGAAGCAAGGCTAAGCTAGCCCCGGGTTAAGAGTAAACTTTGTTGGCATTTTTAAGCCTAAAAGCAAAAGCGTTTGATCACAAAAGAACACCTTCGCTATGTTTTGAGCAAAAACAAACTTGTTAGCTAGTCTATGATCAAGACTCTGTAGTTTGTTAGCCACAAACAAGAGAGAAAGAATTTAGTTAACCCGGAGTTAGCTTAACCGGGCTTTGAACAACCAAGTCCTGTAATTTTTTTATTTTTTTTTTTATTTTTATATAATTGTGTTAACGTACCAGGTAATAAATTATTCTCTATCTACATAATCAAATTGAGTTAGTATAGGTAACCACATGATTTCGAGTGCCATTTGGAAAATATGAGCACGAGTAAATTTTTCAAAGCCCACAAAATTGCACGAGCGTCGTTCGACGATTGTGCGACGTATAAACCAGGCCTTAGACGAATACAAAACGATTTAGACGTCGCCGTAATGTAAAATTTAATTGCTGGAATTTAGTTTGTGTGAATAATTTCAACGATTGTGCGACGTATAAACCAGGCCTAACGAATAAGTAGTATCTACACTTGATATACCGCCGTTAACATCTCGAAAATTTGTCGCCAATTGTCAAACTGGACAATGGTAACGTCGAGGGAGGCTGGAGCAGAATCCTCGCCCCATTCTTCCTCAGACCTCTCACCAGACGGTTTTTCAGACGAAGTGATGTGCCGTATATTCCTTCTTTCAGTGTCAAATCACAGTATGAAATATTGGCACTTGATAGCAATTTTATCCCCAAAAGCAATAGATTTCATCATCCGATTTTATACAGGTTGGAGAACTTTAAGTGAAAACCCTAGTCTCAGAGATTTCGTCATGTTTCTCTTTCGACCCTTCTTTATTCTTCTTCTTTATTTTTATTCCGATCAGATGCCAATAGGTTTGCTGCTCGAGGGCCAAATTTCGTTTGTATATTTGTAAGCGCAGTATTATCACTAAAACTCGACGAGAATTTTGCCGCGCATCCGGGATTCGAGTGGCATGGATGACTTGGCACAATTCCTTATTTGGTGTTCTGCACGTGGCAAATTATGAGACTACAGGATAATGTTGACCAAAGCCCGGGGCCAGAGTCGCAAATGGCTTCGAGAGAAGCGACGAAAAAGTCAGACATTCAGCAAGATTTCTACATTTAAACCCTGAAGCAACTACAGAATACCCCGCACCTATTATCACAGATTTCAGAGTGCTTATGTAAAACGAGGAAAAAGACAAAAGGTGTCATTGTTATGAAAAGAAGAAGCGGAAACCTCATAAAATCGCAGATCCGCTGATCACATCAATAAAAACACTAGATTGACACTCCCTAGGGGCAGCGTGAAATTGGCGCTATGACAAAAGCGATGGCAACATTTGCATAAACGAGAACCAACGTGTTCAAAACGCTTTTGTCTCTTACTGGTGTTGGTAATGTCAGAAAATGAATCACAGAGGAGACTAAACACTCTTCTTTAGATATACCATCGTCCTTTTGTACCACCAGATAATCTACAAAATCGTCAAGGGACTGAGCCTCATCCTAAAAGCGACGAGAAACAAAATGTATTGTTGCATCATCGACACAAATTCACCTCCAAGCCGTTTATTCCATGTATAAATTATTTCACTGAGCGTAGCGAAGTTAAGCTGTTAAATATAAAATTTTCGCCTCTAACTAGCAACCAAAACTATTTCCACTGGATTGGTGTGGTGTTTTGTTCCTCTGATTAATTTCCTCCGCAATCTTCTGCTCGACCTGTACTACCATGCGGCTCAAGTTGAAAGGCCAGCACAACTACAAGGGACTATCCCCATGTGATCAGTTAAACAAGAATTACATTACAAGGCATTTCTACCGACCCGACATTCTAATTTTACTTTTGATACAGCCTCGCTTCGTCCTCTAATGTTTATTTACTTTCATCAGGCTGCCTGATGTGACGTCTGGGTTAAATACTCTTCCTTATTCAAAATACATGTTCTTGCCGCTAACACGGGTGGCGGGAACCGTTCGTGTATACATTGTCAGTGCCCCAAGTTTCATTTCTCCATCTCTCTCTCTCTCTCTCTCTCATCGCTTTACTCTGATACCTTCCTCAGCTCTCGTTTCGACTTGTGATAATTTTTTCTTCGCCACCGCCTCCCATTGTCGCCACCCAGCTTTCCCGCGTTTAAGGCGCGCTCGTGGTGTATATCGGCAAGATCTTTCCGCTTTCCGCCGTGTTCGAGATTGGGACAGTCGTTTTCCTCGCTAGATCTCTCCGCTTTCTTCACTCTCTGTGGATTTTCCTTGCACATACTCCGCCAGACAGTACAGAGATCGTCGCGGAATGCTGACGATTTGTTGTCGTAAATAAAGCCATAGTCTCGGCTAATTTCTTCATCCCATGCAAAAGTAGACAGATGTTCCCCCGCTGCAACAGCCATGATTCAGTGTCTCGTGATTCCACTCCCAAAAGTGTAACAAAATGTGTAAAAGGTCAGTTGTCTCTAGATTGTGTTGACAAGTCAGCTATTTTGAACCAAACGGCCAGGTGTCACTGTTTATTTTGAACGGCACCAGAAAGCCATTGGGCACGTGACACCATTGGCTAATTATAGAAGCTGTGTCATCAGCTTACCTCACGTGATGCGAAAAAGTAAATTCTGGGCCATAAAAAAATGCGTACAATTTCGCTATTTTTAGATTCTATGTTTGTCGAAAGAGCCAGACGTTTCTTCTCGATTTACATCGTACGATGGCAGGACGTGCCTGAATCAATTTGTTCTAATTTGCATAAAAATGAAGCTCTGGGAAGGTTTTACGGGTCGATCGGGGCCATGGTAAGGGTAAGTGGTGCATGATCTCGAGCAGAAGGGCAGGCCTTTCACTCCAGCCATCCTTCGATCCGGCGTACCCATTCCATTCCAAATTGCCTTGTGTAAAAATGCAAGATTTTCCCGCCGTCATAGATTGTGGTTGGCTGACAAGTGTCACTAGCATACTCCGGCATGAAGTGAAAAACATGGCGGGCAGCAGTTTACACCTGTTGCGCCTTATACCACTGAATTAACAAACACAATTTACAAAAAACGAAAAAATAAAACGTGGGTTGAAAGTAAAAACGTCACGAATTCTGTACTCGTGTGGACCCACGCGGCCATAAAAACCACGACGTAAACCAAAAACAATAATAGAAGTATGCAAGGACTTTCCGCTTCGTCAATTTGTGGTGAGATAGCAGTATTTGAGTTTTCTAAATTTAGCTACTGTATGAAACAAGCACGAAACCTCGAACTTTGTAGCCGTTTAATTTTATTGCTTACACAAAACTTATTACCTATTCCACACACAGTTCTAAAATAGCCATGATCAACAAAATATTTCGGAATCACGTGCTTCTGTATAAGCAGGAAAAATGCTATATGTAGTTTCCGTTTGGTTAGCAACAAATCTGCCGATATATGTCAAACTCGAAATGAACACGCACTTATAGTACAGAGAACGTGCATAAAATAGTGTTCTCAAAGATGTCAAACATGAACTCTTTATGGTTTAAAACATGCCTGAACCAGCATAACGGCTATTTGTACTTATATTTTACGCTAGTCAGCAAACTACAGGTAGTTCACGACCTGACCACCTCTGCTTGTTGTATATTATCGTGTATAAATAAACATAGTTTCTAATTCATTAGTTTACACGCAGATGCTCGTTGTCCTGTTCGCTGAACAATCGCTGCGGCCACAGTGGCCTCCGCCGTCAACATTTAAGGGGTTGACGAGAACACAGCTAAGTTAAATTGTGTTCGGCACATGTGAGGAGCGGAGTCTGAACCGGGCCTAAGCTGAATAGATGTAAAAAAACGTCTAAATTATTCGAGCATTCCTTCTCTCTTTCTCCGACGAATAGCTAAGGCTCGAAGCGTCATCTAACATATTATTTTATATGGCGTTCAATATACCCACATCAACCTTACATTGATATACATTTTACTACAGCTTCGACGCAGCTGTTACGGGGCTATAACAGACTTTAGAGTTGAAGCTCACTTTTAATGCACTTTAGCGTCGATGTTCCGTTTTCACGAACAAGTCTCACTATCTGATATCTCTAGTTTCTTAGCCGACAGCTTTTATGCACCACAAGTGTTAAGTTGTCCCAGTGATTTCCTAATAGTTTTCACACTGGCCGAATTAGAACACAAAGGATAGGAAATGGATTTTCGCTAGGACCAAGTTCAATATCACATTCAGAACTCATATTTCCGCATGGTCTTTTACGCTAGGATGTCGTTAACACTCGAGTGGCTCCTCTATTTGCTTACTACACTTATTCTAAAATTACACTAACACATTCCAATGGATACGATTGGCTGTAGTTAAGATCTGAAGGAAGAGAAGGTGCTGGCACGCCTACGACAGTGTGCGCACTTGCTGTTGCTCATTTCCTAAAGCAGGATCTTCAATTAATAACAAGATCACTTAGATTTCCTGAGGAAGGCCTCAGTGTTAATCACAGTAAACAACAACGTAAAAGTTGATTAAACATCTATTCTAACTCTTCCAATTGTCAACAAAAGAACTCCAATTCACTAATTTATTCGCTTCCAAAACTACGGGAAGATATTCCAATTTTCTGCTATAACATTACCCCCCTTTTTCGAAGAGTCGACTCCGTTCGACAAAACTAAAAAGGAATATGGAAGAAAATGTGTTGACATTCAGAGAGTAGTTACAAGCACTGGGCAGCTAACGCCATGTCTGACCGGACATTAAAGAGCTAAGCTACAGTCAAAGGACTGTCTTAGTGGTCATACAACTACGAGTACTAAACAGTAATAACAGGGAAAGCGCGAATTTTCATTTCATTGCTAAAAGAACATGTGCTATAAGTGACATGTTATGAGAATCAATCATTGGCATTTATTTTTTGGGCATGTGCCAGGGGCGACATGCGACAATAATCAAAAGTTTCATTTCAGAATGGCGATTGAAAAACATGTCACAGGCGACATGTAGAGAGGAAATAATTGCGACAAACTGTTTAAAATGAGTACTGAAGGTCCCACTCGTTAAAAAAATAGTCTTGTGGGGGAGGTTGGCGATTATTGCTGATAAGTTGAATGTATCGGCGACGGCGCCCTTCGATACGTCTAAGAAAACTGTTATAAGATGGAAAAAAGTGCAAGTCACGCCAATAAACACCGGAAGAAGGAGACATAAAAGCTAAAAAATCACATATATAAGTAGCTAGCCTAGTAAACATAACCATATATAGATGATGGACTATCGCAATAAGATCAGACTGTTCAAAACACAATGCTGGTAAAAATAAGTTCCGACGAAATGGTGTCCAGAGCAAAGATGGCGCTAACTGAAAATATGCGCACAGTTCAATAACTTGATGAACCAGGTGGGGCCTTGACCAGGGGATCCTGGCGCAGCCATCTATCAAGTCAAAAAAAATGTCCAGGGCTTCGTGGGTGGCATTCAGAAGGGAACATATAATAGTGCCATCATGGCGAGTATCACAAGTGGAACAGTAAGTCAGAGGGTTTGAGAAATACGCCATGCAATAGTCACTGACGTCCATGAGTTGATCCGGAGTCCGTTGGCAGGTTCGCATATAGTCAACAGTTGGAAAAATAAAGGTGATGGGCATGATTACAGAGCAGCGGGTCGGTTGCAGTCTTCACAGGTGGGTGGTGGGTGATGCACGTGGAAGTAGTTACGTCTGAGGAGGAACAGGACAACCATCAGGATTACAGCATTGAGGCCAGACAGACTGAGGGCCAGGTATGCCACGATGTCAGTAGTGGTAGTAGTTGTCGACTCGGAGATTTTGTCGATCTGTTGGTCTGCAGTCGCTAGGTTGTATGTGTACATACCGTCAAGGGCCTGGTATGTATTGTCTAGTTCGTTAAGGATAGAGTGGTTCAGTGCCAAAGGTGGGGGAACTGTCAGCGATTGATGATGGAGCTTGAGTAGTTGATTGTCGGTGGTTGCGTCAGTCCATGGGACATATTGGAAGGAATATGTTGTGAACAGTGGTACTGTGAGGGACATTCGATCAGGGCAACGCCCGAGTCCGGTTACCATTCCGTCAAATGTAGTGTTGCATGGGAAGTGGTAGACTGTTAGTGGAGAAGTGGCTATCTTTCCCGAGGACAGAGTTAATGGTGCAGAGGTTGTGGACAGATACGAGCGGCCACCAAGATGTACCAGGGGTTGAAGGTTGGAACAGTCTTTGGCTCGCAGGTGGTTACGAGGAAAAGTGAGTTTCATGTCAGGGTTAAAAGGAAAACCAAGCCAGGTAATGTTTGTTGCAAAGTTTAAGATATTTTGTGGGCAAACTATTGTTGCCGAATCAGCGTAACACTTCTGGAGAGCCTCTGTTGTGATTATTTGCTTAGAATTAGGGCATGAAACTAAAGCGAAATTTGTAGCGGTCACTGGACCGGTGTAACATATGTTTGAAATATTGAACTTTAAAGGCGAGAGATATTCAATGGTGCAAAAAGCATCAAGATTTGGAATTTCGGGGATCGTTACTAATAAGCTAGCTGTGATATGCTGACCGTGGTGTTCAATATCGACCATCGGATTGATCAAAATAGGAAAGCCATCCATCAGTGCTTTTGCGGTAAATAACAGTGATTGATCGGCAGATAATTTGGTGTGTATTTCCGTATCGAGAAAACGGGGTAACATAGCATAACCAAATAAAGCCTTTTTTGTCAGGCTGGCCAATTGGTGAAGTACATCTTGAATTTCTGTGAGTCGCACGAAGGACGCAAATGCGTTGTTAACGGCAGTGGAATGTTTTGAGAGAAACTCTAGTAGCAAACCGTCATGACATTTTCCACGAGCTGCGAATCGATTGATTTGGGCTTGCCATTGTGTGAATGTTTCCTCCATGACGCGAGCGTCTTGGGCGAGACGATTCACCTTTGTGGTCAAGGAATCAGTTGTTTTGATAACATACACTAATTTGCCATTTACAGTGTGAATAAGCGACTGGGATACCTTAAGTGTTGACACCAGGGATTTTAGAGTTACTTTTAAGTTATCAACATGATTCGGTTCACAATCGTGACCTGAAGATTCATAAATTTTCCGAAAGAGACCAAACAACCCTGCGTGACACATCCAGCTGCTACGGCGCTGACGGGTAGAGGAAGTTAGAAACATTTTTTCGCGAACAGTGATTCGTTTACAAGCACTGAGTGCCCAAGCCTTACAAGCGGATAAAGAAGGTTGATAAATACGTGGGCAGATCATTCGGCTAGGTAAGCCAGTAGAATAAGTGTACAATCGTCGAAGGTAAGAATCACATTCCAACAAATTAGAGAAAGCCGGTAAAGACAAAACACGATTAATTACTCGTTGAGTCTGATGAATGTTGGCAAGAAGTGAGGAGAAAAATTGATTTTGTGCGATTGAACAATTATTACGGATGCGAGATGGTGTTCCCGGTGGTATAACGCGTAATTCGGTAACCAAATTCATGAGTTTTGTCTCAGCAAAAAACAAGAGAGGCTGAACGTTGTGACTTATCATTAAGGATGACGGGTAAAATGTAACCCGTTTGCCCGTGGCGCCGATCTCGTCGGCCAAAATGGGCGTTATCATCAATAAGATAGAGAAGTAAATGAGCCACGCGGAATAACCTGGCTTGGATTCTGCTGAACCCGAGAAACTCGATGTGGGCGACATTGTTGCCTGCGAGAAGGAAAACGAGCATTACGTTTGGCATGACACAGGCGAGTTTTAGCCTGCGCAAGAGCTTTGTCATAGCTGTGGGACAAGAGATGATTTCCCTCCCGGTTCAAGTGAATGCCATCAGGTGCAAAAATAGGGCATGGTGATCGTGTTAACAATTTGTGGGACCAATACATTGCAAAGGTATTCAAACGAAATGTGCGAAGTAAATAATGATTTAGTTGGCGAACCTTATCGTTATAAGCTGGGACATTCGCGGGCGTCCGCAGGCGATGTAGAACTTGGTTTACAACAATAAAGGGCACGTGGTATTGAAAGTGAAGCATTTTAACTAGCGCCTTAATGGCACGTGCCAGTGCGAGTGGTTCCATATGCGGATTACTTAAATCATTTGAACCGATCTCGAGAAGTACTATGTGCGGCCTAAATGTAGTGACTTGGCCTAAATCAAAACGTTGGAGCTGTGCGACTGTTCGCCCCCCAACCCCATGGATTCGTAGTGCCATGTTGTCGTGGAGTCGCCAACGGTCGTGTAGGCATGGAAATGGAGATTCGTGCAAAAATCGCCGAAAGCGCCAAACAAAAGAGTGGCCAAGGATCAGAAAGCGTGTTTCTGAAGAATTTGACGGTGTGACAGGCATAATGATGATGGCTATGTGAGAAAACAAACATCAGTTAAACTGGGCGTGCTGTTTGGTCTGGTAATCGATTAATAATCGAGGATCAAATAAGTTCTCCGGTGGTTCCCAAGTGGATTCTGACTGGGGATAACCGACCCATTTGACTAGGTATTGAATTTGGCCATTTTGGATCCGATGGCGTAAAATTGTTTCGGCATTAAAAACGGTGTCATTATCAATGGCTGGTTGATCTAGTGGTTGGTCCACCGCCAAGTGTGGTACCGGGTCTAAAGCCGGTTGGGGGTGAGCACCTGGCCCGGCCGGTTCTGGATTTGGAGGTTCTACTGCTGGTAAGTCTAAACTATCATCTGGAATATCTTCCACTTGAAGATATAAATCATCAAGATCGTCGTTCACAGGTGGACCAATGGGTCGGTCGGTGGGGTCATAGAACATTTTCATGCGATTAGCATGAACGGTAGTCGTTACTGGGCGGTTACTACAAGTGCGTAAGCGGTAATGTACTGGACTAAGTTGTTCTACAATACGATAAGGACCATGCCAATTGTGAAGTAACTTCTTAGATAAGCCTTTGAAAGTTTTGGGAGTGAAAACCCAAACCCGTTGTCCTTCGAGAAATGTTGGGTCCTGGGCAGTTTTGTCATATTGTGTTTTCATCTTCTGTTGTGCGCGTTGCGTGTTTTCTTTCGCAATTCGTTGGCCGAGTTCAATTTGGCGAACAATGCGGCGGCGATGTTCGGCTATCGAACTAGCTGGATCTGTCGCTGGTATTAAACTTACATCCATTGGTAAACGTGCTTCACGGCCGTACAAAAGATAGAAGGGGGATTCCCCTGTTGTCTCAGAAGGTGAAGTGCGAAATGCGAACAATGCTGCTGTTATGAAGGTGTCCCAATCCTTTTGGTTTCCACTTACATACATAGAAAGAGTTTGGCACAAAGTCGCATTAAAACGCTCTACTACACCGTCTGTTTGTGGATGATACGCCGTGGTATGTAGTTTCCGTATGCTAAAAAGGCGACAAACTTCGGCTACGAGAGTTGACAGAAAATTTTTCCCGCGATCAGATAATAGAGTTCTAGGGGCCCCATGGCGGGGAATAATTTCCTGAGTGAGTAGTCGTGCAATCTGGACCGCGTCAATCGTGGGGACTGGGAACGCTTCAACCCACCGTGTAAGGTAATCAGTGAAAACTACAATGTACTTATTTCCTGAATGGGTGGTCGGGAGGGGACCAAGACAATCGACAGCCATTCTGTCAAAAGGGCCCTCGACTGGGATGGGCACGAGCGGCGCCTTATGTTTGTTGCGTGGATGTTTGCGGGTAGCGCAATCGGCGCACGATTGAATCCAGTGTTCAACGTCGCGGTACATACCTTTCCAATAATAGCGGGATTTGAGCTTTTCATAAGTTTTGGTCAGGCCTAGGTGTCCGCCTGGTAATTCGTCATGAGCGTTTACCAACAGTTCGTATCGAAGGGAGCTTGGAATAACTAGTTGCGAGACTGAACCTTTGTTGACTCGCTTTTCTGAGGCGTCAATGTGATACAATAGTTGGTCATGGCCTAGGTAGAACAGATCTTCTGATAACAAAATTTGTCGAGCTCTGGCACGGTCGTGTGGCAATTCGTCTTGCTCTAGATATTCTATTATGTCCGCCAGATTTGGA
This sequence comes from Plumapathes pennacea, assembly GCA_964036295.1. NCBI lineage: Eukaryota > Metazoa > Cnidaria > Anthozoa > Antipatharia > Myriopathidae > Plumapathes > Plumapathes pennacea. Next base: position 21,167,467 of record OZ038463.1, on the reverse strand, counting down.
TCGCGACGTTGGTATTCATAGAGTCTTCTGGTCTGAAGTCCCGCGTCATCAATAGCATTTAGGTTACAAGTGCCATAAGGGCGGCGAGAGAGAGCGTCAGCATTTCCATTTGCTTTACCTGGTCTGTGAACTATGTCAAAATCAAAGGCTTGAATGAGCATGCTCCACCGCGCAAGGCGGCCATTTGGACTCTGAATAGACATGAGCCAACGTAATGCTTGATGATCAGTGTGGACTGTAAATTTGCGTCCGGCCAAATATGGTTGGAAACGTTTAATGCCGTCTATAACTGCGAGTGCTTCTCGTTCTGTTGCGCTGTAATTTCGTTCGGCCTTATTTAAATCCCTGCCTGCATATGCAATAACGACTTCTTTTCCATGTACAATTTGTCCAAGTGTTAAGCCAATGCCCGTTTGGCTTGCATCAACATATAGGTGAAATGGTAGTTTGAAGTCTGGGTAGGCTAATATTGGTGCCGCAGTGAGAGCGCGTTTCAGTTGATCAAAGGCATTTTGACACGATTCGTCCCAATGAAACTTCACATTTTTGCTGGAAAGTTTGTTGAGTGGTGCTGCTATTTGTGCGAAACCTTGTACAAATCGTCGATAGTAATTGGCTAGTCCTAGAAAACTACGAACATCAGTGGTATTCTTAGGAGTAGGGAATTCTTGCACTGCCTTGATTTTGGCAGGATTAGGTTTTAGACCAGCTGTTGACACGACATGACCCAAATATTCAACCTCAGGTTGGACAAAATGGCACTTGCTAGGTTTTAGGCGAACATTGGCTTCTCTCAAGCGTTTGAAAACTTCCTCTAGATGTTGAAGGTGTTCGTCAAAGGTGCGTGAGAATATGATTAGGTCATCAATATAAACTAAACAGATATTCCATTCTAAGTTTCTCATCAGATGTACCATTAATCTTTGAAACGTCGCGGGTGAATTGCACAACCCAAAAGGTAACACATTGAATTCGTATAGACCATTATGTGTGATGAACGCCGTTTTCTCTTTGGACGCCTCGTCCATTTCAATTTGCCAGTAGCCCGAGCGTAAATCTAAAGTGGAAAAGTATCGTGCACCACCAAGCGCATCAAGTGACTCATCAATGCGTGGGAGTGGATGACTATCCTTCCTAGTTACGTCATTAAGTTTACGGTAATCAACACAGAAACGCATGCTTCCATCCGATTTCTTGACTAAAACGACAGGTGCAGCCCATGGAGATACTGATGGTGAAATTATGTTATTATCTAACATTTCATGCACCTGTTTGTCAATTTCTATTTTACCACTGGGTGCTGTGCGATAAGATCGCAAGCGAATTGGAGTACTATTGCCTGTATCAATTGTATGTTTCACAACTGATGTACGTCCGAGTTGGTCCGGCGTGAAGGCAAAAATATCTTTGTAATCATTGAGCAAATGGTTAAGTCTACTCTTTTGTGTATCATCTAGACTGTCATCATTTATGTCTGGCCAGGTTTGTGGACTATCCGTATCTGTTGCTGTAGGTATATCGCGTTCAGTTTCTGCTTCTTGATCTGCTTGACCTAGTTCGAAAGTTGAAATGCTAGGGTCGGTAACTGTAAATTCTCCTAACTTGGTTCTTCGATAAATCTTTACGGGTTGACTTGTGGGGTTTAACAACCGCACTGGAATGGTGTTAGCTTGTGAAGTCTCGACGAGCTCAGCAGCTCCTATGATTTGATATCTCCCCGGTAAATCAGCACGAGGGTTAACTAATCCCGTTGTTCCAATATGTGACTCGCTCAGTGAAGCTGGTACAATGGTTTCAGATTCAGGGGGCAAAATAAAACTCGACTGTGCATGGATAAAACACACCGCAGGTGTGTCATTTTGTTCCTCGTTGTCTGACCGTAAAAAAGGTAACTGTTGCTCGTCAAGATCAAGAACCCTAGCCTGTAAGTCAATTTTTGCATGATATTTCTCTAAGAAATCTCGTCCAAGTATGACGTCGTAGACTAAATCCTGTACTACCAAGACACGGTATGGGTAAACCTTGGATTGAATGTCAAAAGAAAGGTCAACCTCTCCTAACACTGGCATATTGTGGCCGTTTACAGTTCGGATAGTGTTAAGTACTGTCGGTTTTGGTGGGTGTTTCGTGGGCGGTGGCAATCGGCGCCACACATCCGCTTTGATTGCAGTGACATTTGCGCCGGTGTCAACAAGGAAAGATAATTTCGTGCCACAAAGCGAACCTTCTATTGAAAGACTATTGTTAGACTTCGAAAACTGAATAGCATTTTGACATGCCTCTGTAATTGACTCTATCGTGTTTGGATTGTCATCTGAAGAAATCATGTGCTCGGCACCTGTCACTTGTGTTTGTTCCTTCTCATTCGATAGGCAATCCTGACCACTTGATGTATTCAAGGCAAAATCTACAGTCTTGGTTTCAATTTCAATTATTTCGCTGGGTGTTTGTGTTGTCTTAGCAATCTGAACATCATTAATTGTTTTGTGATCTGAATCCTGGGCTGTTGGTTTAGCAACTTGTTGTGTTTGATTTGCAACTGGGATTGTTATCTCTTGTGACACATTTTGAGTGGTATCTGGAATTCCGGTTTTAACTATATTTGTTTGGTCAGTTTCCTCTGTGACTTCTAAATTTAACCGTGGTTTCCTTATTAGAACAGATATGTATTTCATCAACTTCATATACGACATTATTTTCTCAAATTGGTTCAGCGCGGCTGATCGTGTGTTTTCTCTGTCAATTTTTTCCACGGTGGGTTTTAGCGGTTCAGATTCTTTTTCGTCAACTTCGATTTTGGTTTCTTCAGTTTCCACTCTTATCTCTTTGCATGAAATGCTTGGTTCTTCAAACACAATTTTAGTTTCTTCAGTAACAAAACTCTCTTCTTGCGGCATTATTGTTTCAAAATTTTCTTCCGTTTGTTCTTCTGCGGTTATAGTGAAAGTTTCAGGTCTCCTAACATGATTGTCCGTTGTGATCAGGGAAATAGTGTTAATTCGAGGAACGTTTTGAGTTCTTTCCTCTGAACAATTTATTAATTCATCTTCAGCAAAACGCACTTTAAGTTTTGAGGCAGGAATTTGCATGACAGGTGTAAATGATTCGTGTGATTCAACATTTGTGGACATTGGTTTGTCACCTTTAGTTTGGGTCATTTTTTCAAGTTCTCTGCGTTTGCGCATTCTCTCTTGCATTTGTTGAGATCTCGCTGGATATCCTTTAACTTCAGTGTCTTTACTGTTGTCCTTTGAATTCACGAGACTGTTCGGGACTACAGGCTCGTGCGCTACTAAATCATTTTGGATTTCCTGTCGATGAGGCGTTTGTCTATCACTAAGTGGTTCATTACTAAGTGGTTCTATGTTTGTTTGTGGCGTTTCTGCTTTGGCGTTCATATATCCATTAAGTTCACTATGTACAGTGGCCTCGCTAGTTTCCCGTTCTAACAAGACCGAGGGGAGTTTAAAGGAGCCGCTTGATTGGCTGGACGATGGTCAGGTCGGCCTGAATATCTCGGATTGGGTTGGCGGTGCTCATAATTGTAATTTGGGAGTCTGGGATCTCGTTGTCCCAAACGTTGGCGACAAGCATAAGCAACATGACCTGTTTTGTTGCAATAATTGCATATTGGGCGTCCATCGAAGCTTCTACGATTTCGATTTGGAAATCCCCTGTTGTTGGCTTGATTGCCATTAACGCGGCGCAATTCTTGGCGGATTATTTGTGTCACATCATCCCTATTTAAGGGTGAGTTTTGTTGAGGTTCATTAGACAGATTTGATGGACTATACGCAGCTACTACCGGGCTTTGTTTTTGAGCAGTCAACAAATTTATCACTTGATCCATTTTGTCGCTGTTCGGGTCTGGGGCAGATTCTTTCAACTTAGCGTGAGTTTCTGCTTCTTCAATAGTCTTTGGTTGTTGAAGCATGACATACGATTTTAGTCTGGGTTTTAAGCCTTGGATAAAATAATTTACAGTTTCAGAACGTGGTAAATTTATTCTACCGCTTATGCGTCTTATGTCGGCAGCGTAAGTAGTCACTGTTTCTGTGGGTAACTGCTTGCGGTCGTTTAATCTTTGTCGAAGCAGCCACAGATCGGCAGTTGAATGAAATTGTCTTTTGAGCGCGTCTATCATTTCTGCGTAAGATTTGTCAGCCAGATCTGGTGTGGTGTTAAACCAAACGCTTGCTGTGCCGAGAAGATGTAACGGCAAAGCTTCGGCTTTCCTTTCATTACCCCATTTATGGAATTTGGCTGCCCTATCATAATTAGTGATAAATTCAATCACGTCTTCATCTGGTTCGCCACTAAATTTTGGTAACTTAATACTGTTATATTTCAGAGATTCTTTCGGCGCTTGAGTGGATTTCTCGACGGCATTTGCAAACATGTAGGCCTGTTCTGCCCACTGCTCGAGCATTTTTTTGATTTTGTTCTGTCATCAACTTAAATACGTCTTCGGCTGAAAGAGGTGTTGATGCCTCTGTCTCGTTGTGTGCCATATTTGTATTTGTTGGCGTTTCGATTGTTAACTCAATGGGAAGCGCAGGTTCTGGCAAAAAGGACCGAGTTGGTTCGACGGCAATACTTTGTGGAACCGGTGTTGGGTTTGCTAGAGTTTGAGTCTTTGAACCTGTGACTTTCGGTTTTGGACAATCACAAAATTTACTCTTTTTTTCACTTGGTTTGGCCTTCGCCGAGTTTGCCTTTTTCGTCTTGCTTCGAGTCAACAGCTTGCCTTAAGATTCAATTTGACCACAAAGAAAATAGTTGTTCAACTCCCACGAAAGGATCTAAGAATTGTTGTCCAATTCAATTCGAGAAAAAGCAAAATGCTTCTCGAGCAACTCACAAAAATGTCGAAAATGCACAAAAGTTAACTGACAAGTAACCCGAAAAATTTCAGGACATATAATCAACTCGATCGGTCGACTATTGAACACCGAACAGTACAACTACTACACAGTCAAATAGTTTGACTCGCATTTACACTTACTTTGGAGAAAAAACTTAAAGCTGTTACGCTAACAAACACTCTTTTTTCTTTTCTTTTTCTTTTTTTCTTTTTTTTTCTTATTTCTAAACTCTAACCTACATCATTTCTAATGGAACACAGTTTGGCTTGGTTTTCACTAAAAACCCATAACACTCACAGAGATCAATGTGTAAAAGAAAGTGGCTTCCAATACCTCGAAGGTCCTCTTGCGAAGGTCTTTTTCCAGGATCGATGCCCGGATTCTCCACCACAAATCTGTTACGGGGCTATAACAGACTTTAGAGTTGAAGCTCACTTTTAATGCACTTTAGCGTCGATGTTCCGTTTTCACGAACAAGTCTCACTATCTGATATCTCTAGTTTCTTAGCCGACAGCTTTTATGCACCACAAGTGTTAAGTTGTCCCAGTGATTTCCTAATAGTTTTCACACTGGCCGAATTAGAACACAAAGGATAGGAAATGGATTTTCGCTAGGACCAAGTTCAATATCACATTCAGAACTCATATTTCCGCATGGTCTTTTACGCTAGGATGTCGTTAACACTCGAGTGGCTCCTCTATTTGCTTACTACACTTATTCTAAAATTACACTAACACATTCCAATGGATACGATTGGCTGTAGTTAAGATCTGAAGGAAGAGAAGGTGCTGGCACGCCTACGACAGTGTGCGCACTTGCTGTTGCTCATTTCCTAAAGCAGGATCTTCAATTAATAACAAGATCACTTAGATTTCCTGAGGAAGGCCTCAGTGTTAATCACAGTAAACAACAACGTAAAAGTTGATTAAACATCTATTCTAACTCTTCCAATTGTCAACAAAAGAACTCCAATTCACTAATTTATTCGCTTCCAAAACTACGGGAAGATATTCCAATTTTCTGCTATAACACAGCGAATAAATCCAGCGAGATATAAGCAAATCAAACTGTGTCGTTTATTTTATAGCGTGGTATGAATGAAATTGACGCGAATTACAAAGAAACTCCAATTGTTAGATCTCAGTATAAATGAATCTGAGAAATGTTGTCCTGGCAACATGTAAACAAAATTACAGCTAAAGTAGCCATGAATATGGGGTCAGAAAACCATGAAAATGCTCGTATGAATGCTCGTGAATTTAGCAATGAAGAGCAAAAAAAAAAAAAAAAAAAGAAAAAAAGAAATAAACAAACAAAAACAAAACAAAACAAGGAAAACCGAGGGAAGCACATCAAACGCATCACTTGATTGGCTGTTTTCACACTTGTGATCCTTGAAGAGCTAACTCTTAAAAGAGTTGTTTCTTCAATGACCAAAACATGTAAAAACAAATTTCAAACCTGAAAGGCAAACTTAGGACTTGAGTTATACTCAACGTACATTCTATTCGGACACTCAGAAAATAAAGTAAGGAATGCTACAGTACACGTATACTTCACAAAGCAATGAACTTACATGTTCTCTTTGAGTCTCTCACCAGATACGTAGTGTAAATATTAATAGGTTTCATTCCAGGTGGGATGTGATATCAAGTACCTACAGTAAACTATTAATTTACACTTCATCTGATCACTCATACATTTCCTATTGCATGGTATATACAATATTGAAAGAGTAAAAGGATTCAGAACAAATCACCATCATCGTCTTCATTATTCAAACATTCCTTCACTGTTCCTATTCCATTAATAAACTACAGTAATTTTGCCCTGATAAAGACTTAATACTCGAGAAGTCCCATCACAACAGATGATTTGATTGATTTTGCAGTTGGATTCCTTGAAGAGCTAAGTGTTAAAGTTTGGTGCTTAGGTGATTAAAAAATCTGTAAAAGCAAAATTTCAAATTTTGAAAGTCAGAATTGATGGCCTAAAAGGAAGTAAAGAGTGCTACAAGTATTTTGCAAATGTTATTATAAACTTAGAAGAACTTTACCCCAATAATCTGAGAATTTCTCTTACCAGATATATATATATATATATATATATATATATATATATATATATACAGCCCTTTGCAAAAATTTTGAACCCTCAATATAGGTCACTATATACAAATATCAAGTGCATTGTGGGAAGGTAATGGTTCTAAAATTGCACACAAACTGCACAAATCAGATTAACATATTACCAGAAAGATATTTAAGTTCAAAATACAATAATTTCTGTGTGTTTCTGCTCGTTATTCGGCTGGGGAAGAAAATTTTACAGTTGAATTCTTCCCACAATGCACTCAATATTCGTATATAGTGATATATATTGAGGGCTCAAAATTTTTGCAAAGGGCTGTATATATATATATATATATATATATATATATATATATATATATATATATATATATATATATATATATATATATATATATATATATATATATATATATATATTATATAAAATATAAATATACTCAATACTCTGCCATATTGGCCGCATCTGATGTCTATGTGAACTACAAATTCTCACTACGTTATGTTTACAGTATCTTTGAATGGTGTTAAGAATTTAAATAAAAGGATGAAATTGGCATTCATAACATTAAAGAAATTTTCTTCAGTTTCTGGAAGCCGAGAGAAGAGAAGCTTATTTTATCACAAGAATCATTGCCACCTCAACAACAGAATCTGTGGTGAGACTAAAACATTTCCTCCCAATGCTTTTTTAGTGCCCTATTTATATGATACAACCCTTAGCAAACATGTCACACAGCTTCACTTGTTGTTTTTACAATTTAATTCCTTGAAAAGTTAAGTATTAAATATTTGAATGTGAAAAAATTAAACTGTAAAAACAAATGTCAGAATTAAAGGACTTCTTGGCTCATACAGAACATGTCAATTAACTTGAAAAAAAGGAACACTACTTACACTGCAAATGCTTGTCTATGTTTAAAAAATCAAGCCCTCTTTCATTACATCTATTGTTATTCTTGTATGGCAAAATATGGTCCTTTTTTAGATATGTTTATGTTTTATCTGTTATACATAGAGTAACCTACAATGTATTCTATGGATATGATGCATTGTCTGCCACCTTATCAAGACATATGTACATTATGTTTCACAATGTTAGTATTTTATGGAGTGTAGTTTAATTGTGTAATAAGTGCAGGATTTTATCAACTTAACAAAGTGCACCACTTATTGACATTGACTTTTGCTAGATTCTATAAGGTAGATGTCCCTCATCCTAGAGTTCTGAGGGCTCTTGGGACACTTTGAGATGTGCAGTGCATTCTGCTGTGTTATAGCAGTTGAAGTGTCACAAAATGTTTGCAGGAAATTAGCTGCCACATATATGTATGGCCTTACTGTCTCTGCTTGTGCTGCTTCATAAAAATAGAAATGCACCGTGCAAATCAATGTGCAGGCATAAAACAATGAAAAACAATCCTTTTCCTTACATTTAAAAACTGTAAAGTACTTGGATATTCAAAAGATAAAACAATAGTAAAATTATGCTTAAAAACTAAACACAGGTGACACAGCTATAGGACGAAGGGGCCACATCATTTAACAGTACATTGTGAGAATTTGAGTGGGAATCAAAATGACATCAAATAACACACAAAATTCCCAAATAAAAGAAATTAATGAAACTTTCCTGTCATGCTTATCTGCCTTTGATAGGCAAATTTTGCATGTCATACATGTACAGGAATTAAGGATGATAGGAATAAAGGGAAGGTGGAGATGACCAGTCTCAGGTGAGTCAAACTCTGGCCAGTTTTTCTCTCCAAAAATGACAGTCAGTTATTCTCACCTATAACATTACACCAGCAACAGATTCTTCAATATCTTGAGCCAGAAGAGTAGACATATACTCACTACTGTACTTCTCATTCTTGACAAGCTCGCTTTCGTCAAATGCCACCAGTTCATTCCATTGAGGCCATTTTGACCTATATGGATTGAAAACTGTTGGTGCCTTGTCCCTTTGGGGAGGGTTGAAAGGAAATGTTTGATCACCCGTGCAATGAAACAGTTAGTAACAACTACTGAGGGATCTTGTGTGATGTGATTACTCAACAAAACAACAATCCAATTCTGTCATGTACACATCCACACTGCACTTCCCTTCAGACTGAACAAAGTCGAGCATTCATTGTCAGAGCAATTCCTGTATTGTATCCAATTACACTCTGCATACAGGAATCGTTCCTGATGAAATGCTGTGTAGACTCTGTCAGCACAGTCACTGTTTTGAATTAGAATTTTTAAGTCGACATGATAGAGCAATTCTTGCAACTTTAAATACAGTACAGGAATCACTCATAAAACGTTGAGCCCAATTCAGTCAGCATGGCAAAGTTAACTGGGGGGGAGGGGGGGGGGAGGGGGGGGGGGAGGGAGAAGGTTCAGTGCTTACTCAGCCTTAAATGCTCAGTTTTTGTTTCTTTCTGGTTACCATTAATGATTATTTGCTATGGGTATACTTCTTTGCTTTAATTTCTTCCCCACCCCCCACTCCCTACAAAATTTGTAATGAGGTATACTGGGAAAGTAGCACAAATAAACAGTACTGACAACTAGCTCTTCGGATGTCTTACTGTACCTTGTGGTCATGTGGATGAATAATTCCTCGACGTGACATGCAGTTGCCGCCATGATCATGGCAATCACCCCACAAACACTTGCACATTGTTGAACAGGGTAGTTTGGTAAACAGGTATCTGTGCAAACATGCTCCCATCTGGAAGTTCTGTGCTTCAGGTCATGGCAAATTACCAACTTATAGGCAGTCCCCTCCTCGCCAAAGAAAGCCTGGGTGATTGTGTATATATCTTACCATCAGGCCATCTGGAATACTCCAACTGAGGGTATTACCATAAACAATCTGTTTGCGGGTACTGTCTACATATCACTAGGTCCTGTGGCAGCCCCTTTGGGTATTCCCCCCCAGGAACACTTTTCCTGAGCTCCACTTGCCCACATTCACAAAGAAAGCACAACACCTTGGTTTAGAACTTCGCAGTCCAGCAGCCACTGTTCCTATGGCCCCGTCCACACATATCCAGATATTTTTGAATCCGCAACTTTCTCGACGCGAATTTAAAAAAATTCGAGTCCACATATCGAGGATGTTGGGCCACGTCCTGCGGTTTGCTATATGGTCCCGAGAACCACGCAAGCTCTTCTTCGATCGCTCTTTTGATATCACCGGTGTGGTGAATTTTAATCACGTCGTCCACACCTTGCAGATCAAACCGATCACTATGTACCCAAAACTTCGGATCATGCACAGTGAAATATTATCCGAGTCTCCATGAATTCAACGTGCTCAAAGGCGGAATGTAATCCAGGGAGAAGGGATGTCTGGCTACTTTAGCTCCCAGGTACAATTTTGAGTGCCTTCCTCTTAGACGTCTTGTGGATGGCAGGCGGTACTCGTATGCATCTTTTCTTGTAAGCGAAAGGGGTCCGTTTGACGACGCCACTTTGAATCACACCTCAGACTGGTCCATGCGTAGGCCTGAAAACGAGCTTGGTTCATAACCGCTTTGTTGTGCGTGGGCTCAAACGGGACGTACACAGTCTGTTATACGAAGTATACATGGTTCACCTGACTGACAGCCCGGTTCTCCCGCTGGTTGGCGGCTCGTCTATTTTCGAACTTCTTGAAAATATAAATAGACTGACTCCGGGGATGCAGTAGTTGTTGCGTAACTCAAGTTATAAAAGAATGTATGGGGATTTTAGCGATCGAAAAATCAAAGCATTTGAGATTCGAAGTAGGCGTATTCTACCTTATGTGGTCTCTTTTTATTGTTCCCCTTGTGTTGATTTCAAACCTCTACAGTCCGGTTTCTCCCCCCCTCCCCCAACAAACTGGACCCAATTTAATAACAAACTGACCCAATTTAGCTTTACTTCCCTGAGAGATTTCGTTCTTACAGTTGAGTAGTTTGCAATAAACAACGATCATGCGCACACGTGCAGTGTCGCACTAACTGGCCCCAACACGTGAATGTTACTTCCATTGTGGGGAAAGCCGGGTGTGAGGAAGGGGGGAGGGGGGGGGGGGGGGGGGGGGAGGGATTTGTATGCCTTAGCCTAGAGAATGCAACCATGCACCAATGGTGGAAAGCTTTTTGATAGGAGACGAAGTCCAGTTCTTTTTCACTGTAGAGGCAGTTTGAGTGAAACTTCAACTGTTGAAACTATGTTAGCTTTTTTAGTTGTTCAGGCTTTCTTTGTTTACTTTCTAAATTAGCATATGTTGGAAAACACTGAGACAATGCAACAAAGTAAATGTTTAGATTTATTATAAATTCGGTACACGTTCAGGACGAAAAACCGACTAGTGACTTTTTGATTTAGTAAAAACTATTATCTTCAGCCGATGTGTTTTACTCAATCAAACAGTCTTGGTTCCTCACTGAGACACTTTGTTTGCCCGTCTCGGTTACTGAAGGTGCAATTGGAGCACTGGCAACACCCAGCGACTCCGCATGAGAGTAGTAGTAGTAACTTATTTATCCACGTATCACCGATGAGCATAGGCGCCGTTGGGGAATTAGATTTTTGCAGCCATGGCATCGGTCGTGTCACTAAAGGTGAAGCAGAGAGGTTGTTCTATTACGAGTCGTAATGTTTGGCTCCATGACCAGTGTATATTTGTTTTACAAGATCGTATTTTTATTATTATTAATTATTTTGCGGCTCAAAGCTAATGCACCAAATTTGATGGTTGCTAGCAATTACGCTCACCGTCAGTGGGGCACGTGTCCAGGCAGTTGGGTTGTTGTATGCATTTAAAAGGCACCTCCTCGCGAAAGGACTTTGGGAGCACTCGGGTCAGTTGAGCAAACAACCAGCACAGCAAATGTACATGCGGACCGCGCCCCCACTCTTGTACCGATATCTGATATGAGCCTTAGAGGCTGTGGCCAGGGAGTTTTTCCTGACTGAGTTTGTTATTCAGTGTAGTTCTCAGCATCCTCTGAGACCTGCCCCAAGGTCTCCGAGGATGAGTTTCTCGGCTGCTGTTCTCTACAACGTCCCGATAGATATCTGACACGCATCTGAGTGAATCAGTGGTTCCCACGGGTGAAAAAACTATCACACTATCTGGGTGCTCATATAATTAGCAATCAACTTGATAGCCACGACGCCTACGGCCAAGACCGTAAACCGATCATCATTCCACATAGTTTACAAGCTTTTCGCGGCCGTCTTATAGGTATCATGGCGGTCCGTGCAAACAAGCGTTAAAACACTACTATATTGCACTTCGTACTCGTATGCTGTGAAGCTGAAACAGTGAGTCTAGAGAAAAACGTATATAAAATATTAATAACGTGTCTCACTCGGTAAATTGCAAAAGTTAAATTAATCAGGTCTGAAGGCAGTGTGTCACTACAATGCAGGCAAAACGCATGCGACGGAGGCGTGGCCTACCTTGCGCGCCAAGCAACAGACAAGGTGATGAAATCAGAGCATAGTTGTTTTTCAGTATCGTACTGTTCTCAAATTATTTTTTGGCTCCATGACTGTTTACTTAGTTCTAAAAGATCGAAACCACTAAACGCCAGCTACGTCAAGTGGGTTTTACAAAAATAGTTAGATACTGTTACTTGTACCCAGACTCGACGTACGCCACATCTCAAGGTGTGAAACCTTGCCAATCCAATGAGTCCGTTCGACTGGAAGCCAGTTCAGTGTTCAGATAAAAATATCCGAGCATTAAAACGGGTGAGAGGCCGGGGCACCTTCTTGCGAAACAAGGTTTGGTTGGAGCAAAGCACTCGAGTGCATTTGAAAGAGAAAACCATTGGCGGGCAAATCACATGCTGTTTGACCCGCGCCCCATGTTTACCGATATACCAACGCAAATCAACGTAAACCAGCGTAAGCCAACGTGAGACTAAAGAGTTTTCAATGGATTGTGGTTTTCACGGGTGAAAAGATCACTCAGCTCAAGTGGTTTTCACGGGTGAAAAAAATCACAATCTGATATGCAATAGTTGATGCATGATAGCAAAAACAATCATATCGAGTATCTACATCCAAAATAATTGGTGCAAAAGTAAGGGTTATGACGCTTTGAGGGTTTATACTCATCTCATTTGTAATCAGAATTGATAATGATTGATTTTGTTACTCAACACGACCCTAAAACTCAGTATGTCATTAAATGCAAGAGTTGTGTTTCCAGGCCGTATTCACGTTTTGGATGTGCAGTTTGCGTGGCCGTCTTATTCGGTATCGCCGGTGCAAACTAAACACTGAAACACTATATATCGCAGTTCTTACTAAAAACTGACACTGAGTCTAGAGAAAAACATATAAAATATCGATAAGTATATCAGCTCCTTCTGACTCTTGTAAATTCTTGAATCGGCGAAGTATTGCCACTCGTGGAAATTGCAGAAGTTAAAATTTCCCAGGCCTAAAGGTATATCAGCCCTACGGTAGCTTTGAATATAACTGATACCACTAAGCTTATCTAAAAACTGAGCGGACTCCAGGATGTTCAAGGGAAGGATCATTTTCTGATTTGTTTCCGATCTGTTGATTGATTGTGCATCTCATGCAGTTGATGGTCTGGGTAGGCAGAGCTGAATAGTGTTGAGCATCCGCACACAACTCGTGCACTGCGAGGTTCCATCCTGATATTTATCAAAGTACTGCAAACTATCCCACGGCAATTTAAATGCTGTGTTATCCAAGTCCTAAGCATAATACTCACCTCACATCACTCAAACATGTTGTCGTGAGGCCTCGGGGTCGTGCCCTATGAGTAAGTAATTGAATTACAGCAGAGCCACTGTCGTATGTTACTAGTGTTTTGCTTAGATCACTCTCGGCAACACGGATATTTGTGGTCTTTTATCATTTTATATGGCTGCATGTTTTCGAAGTTTTAAGCCGACCCAGCTCGCAAACCAGCACCGGACAGGTATCGGCGCGGAACTGCAGGTAATCTGATTTTCAGCTTCCGCTACTTGATCGTGGGCAGACGGTAAGGCGCCAGAACGTGCCCCGGGGCAGAATCGTCTCAAAACAAACACCGAAACATCGTGAGGCTCTTCTCTAGGTCGGCTGTAATTTGTGATTTTCTTTCTTTGCCTTCATCGAGAAATCTAAGCAAGTGAGTTGTTTTTCCTGTCCCCTCATCATATCTCTTTATCGCAGCACACCCACTCACACACCCACACAGCCAACAATGGCTTCATTATCTGACTCCATATATGGTTCCGGCCCCCAAAAATCAGTGAAGCTTATTGTGCTGAAAAAGGCTCACCCTGATTTCGGCTTCCTGTCTTCAAAGTCAGCATGAAGGATTGCTCAGTGGTACTTTTCCAACCATGGCTCAAAGCATACAAAATTGACCGCTTTTTAATGACAAAATCGGCGTCAGCCCCCTCCCCTCCCCCACAGCATTAAATTGGCGCCGGCCGAGAGTCTGCTTGTCAAGACGAAAAGCCTGGTAAAACGTGTTTTTGTTTCACCAGCTCGTGAAGTGCCTGGTTTGTTACGGGTAACCAAATAACTGATGCAACATTAGCCGACAGTTTCTCATTCTTGAGAACAAACACTAGGCATAATTCAGCCAATCAAAATCCCATAGTAAAAGTCATAGTTGTTTTCAGTCGGGCCGAGTCATGAATGCGGAAAAAGACAAAACGTGCCTTTTCAGGGCTTTCTCGAAAATGCTACAGATACATTTTCGCCGCATCAAAACATCAACGTGGAGTTGGTTATGTTTGTTTATTTGTGAACTGCAAAGCGTTCATTTTTGAGTTGAAATGAGATTTTTCCGCCTCCCACATTTGAGAGTGCCTGGGAGTGTGATATTGTATCAGTATGTTCTGGCTACAAGTCGAAAACAACAGAAAATCATGCTAAATGTGCCTTTCTTTGTTTTTTAATATTTCTCTTGAGGATAAACTCCTTTTACAGAAATATAGCATTCTGTCCTCTCTCTCTCTCTCTTTCAGGACCTATTACCAAGATGTTACAACAACACATCTGAAACGATGAATTTCTGATACTTTCGCTGACTATTGCTTCGAGATATTCTCCGCGTTCGACTTTTACAAGTTTACAAGTCCTATTATGTTCTTGATAATAACGAGAAATGCTGTGCGCCTCCTAATTTAGAACTGTTTTTCCGCGCGTCGTATTTGATCGCACTGTACAATTGCATACAAGCAAGCGGCGCACATTCAGTTCTCCGTCTCGGCTCAGTTGAGACGAAATCAGCTCAAACCAGGATCAAAATTCGTTGCTTACAAAGCTAACCAAGTTAGGGCTCTGGCCAGCATTGATTTATCAACAATATCAGCCTATTTTACACACATTTTCAACCATACACTGTACAGGATTTATACTTCGAACCGTTCTCTTGCATGCAGTTCTGATTCTACTTGCAGAGTTTGGTCAAGAGTTCCTTTCCGACTCTTGAATACTTCGGAAAGTATCTGTAGGGTAGGCTTTTATGTGTGGCCAGAAGGTGCACATCGCGCATCTTCGAAAGCGCAACCTTCCTCTGGTGCGCTCGACCTTGTCTTCGCGTCTTTGCGAGTGTCACATCAGATCTTCGTCTTTCGACTGCGTCCTTTAAGAGTTTCTTTTCCCCTTCTTCGCATAGCGCTTATGATGGTAATGGCGCGAGCTTTCTTGCTTGACATTGTAGCCACAGCTAAGCGCTCTTTCGCGATGCACATCAGCAAAGTCTTTGACTGCTTCTTTTGGCTCGAACAGTTCGTGTTCCTTGATAGCTTCAAGGCAGGGCACAACAGAAATAGAAGGAAATCGTTTCCGTCTAACCTTCCTTCTCCTGGTCACTTTTGGACTTCGCATCATGCTGCTGTCGATGGCTTTGAAATCATCGCTGAACACATCAAATTTTGCTCCATATTTGTAGTCAAAGTCGAAGCATTTTTCCACTGTCAGCTCCGTCATTGACAGGGGTCTGTCGGAAAGCGCTGCAAGGTTTGCGAACGTTTCTTTGCACATCGTAGTTTGAAATTATTATCCTCTGTAACTCAACTCCTCACAGCTCGGATATCTCGCTTGGACTGAGAGAAAAACAAATGATTTGCATTTATGACCACAACTTGATCCGACCAAACTGTGTACGTGCGCTGAATAAATTACTCGATATTGTCTTTTATCACAATAAATACATAATACATTTACTTTTGTCAAGGGGCCAATCAGAGGAGAGTATTTTTAATCACCGCTGTTTCGCTATCAATAGCCAAACAGCAGGTCGAGCGAAAACAAAGAAGGCGTGACTTGAATCACAACTTCATCGCACTGTGAAGCCTTTCACTGATAACACATGAAGCTCAAAGTCAACCAGAAAAGCTTAGGAAAATTGCATACATTAGGAAAACGAAGGGAGCGTTTTAGAGCTTTGATAAAAATAGCAGGAACGGAAGAACTTTGGCACGTGAGGTTATATTGACTCGCGGGCGCCTTTGGAAAGTTTGATTGACAAGGCATGACATCAGGAGCGTATCGAACAGCGGGGAACCTAATTAGGAACCCGCATGAAAATTTGCATGGGAGCAAAACAAGTCATAGCTCACGCAAATATGTTTTGGCCCATATCACTGAGAAAAATTCTTCAAACACCAATCGCTTATCAATTCCCCCGACATCTGCTTCTCGCTGTTCATTCCTTGCCAAAGCAATTTCGACTGATTTGCGATTTCTGACTTGGCTTGATTTTGATTTTCTTCAGGGACTGATTGTTTGCTGCAAGTCTAATTATAACGCTTACTTGATTCAAGATTCTTTAAACATGTTCAAGGGGAAGTGACGAGAAAAACGCTTGTAAAGGAAGCAGAAGCAAATGTGGTTTTATTTGCCTGAACTTCGTACTGTACATACAGTCAGCTACAAACGAAATCAGCGGCCAGCATGTAGTCAATACGGCGAATTAAACTTTGACTTATTGATAAGTAACTTGAAATACAATTAAAATTCTCTATTCCCTTCGCTCTCCTCCTTGTTCTCTGACACTCATCCAGTTCAACAATGGAATGGGTACTTGTTGTTTCGGCTGCGTATGTTAAAATTCCCCAATGTGGCATAGGGTGCAACTTTCTTATTTTCTCTAAAAATTGGTACATCACAGTTTTCCTGTCAGGAATCCCGGTTTCAATGTTTAGTGTACTAAAAAAGACCTAAAACACGCCGGAAACTGTGGTGGCAAGATGGTCGATGGATCATCTAGATTATCCATGCATGAGTGCACGCACGTGCAAGCGCAAACATTTCAATTTGTTTGGATGGTTTGCAATTACTGATCATTTAAAGCAAACCAAGAGTAAAAAGCCACACTGATCTTTACTCTAGCAAAACAGTACTTGAATTCATTGAATGTATTTCTCTAGCATTTCTCACAATTTATCAAATTATTCGTTGTTCCACAAGTGACATGGTTTAAATTATCTGAACGGAAGAGCAAAATCAGCGCAACATATTTTTAGCCAAAGGCGCTGTCGGAATTGAGTGATGGATCAACCAATAACACTAAAAGGTCCACAATATGAACCGCATAGAAACGACGCGTCGAAAAAAAGAACCTGTTTTCTACGCTCGAATCCTAAAATCATCCCCTTTTCGTGCAGGTGGCAAGTAAAAATCTTGTCAGCCGTGCAGCTAATCACATATGAACAGTAAGCAAACTTCCATTCAAAACAAGCCTGGTTAGTTTGTTTAATCAACATCATGCCATTCAGTCATGATGGGTCACGTCCGACAAACGTTCGACTTTTCGAGAGTCCAGCCACTTGAGGGGCGTTTCGTTTTGACCGTTATCGTGCCCCTGGTTCCAGATATCTTGATACGATTTGCGAACTTATGAGAGAACACAGGGTGGCAATACAAAGAGCCTAGCCACATCGCCAGTCATTAATAACTTTATCCGGAACTGTGAATTGTTTCAGATAACAAGGAACATCACACTTTATTATAATATTCCAGTTGAAACGCTGTATTGTTTGATTTAGGTCACGTACTGGTAAAAGTTATCACTGAAAATTGTGCAAGGGTTGCCGGTTTTGAAGGGGTTTGACTATAATAAACCGCGTTACCGTGTCTTATGTTTTGAAGTGGAATTAAATAGCTTTACATGGCCGCACGGGCTATCATGGGTTTTTGGCGGGGAGATGGACCACGACTAATATCGAATTGAACAGATTACAAGCAAGTCAGTGTGCCTGGTAGGATGAGTACTTTCTCGTCTTACAGTTTTTGATCCAATCTTGTCACACATGTGACTGAATGAGGCTGAAATGGCACAGTGAAATGGCAGTCTGAGTCTAAACTGAGAATAGCCTTCTCACTGAACCTTTCGGCTTCAGGTTGAGCCCGAAACAAATTTGCTCATAAAATATGAGTATTCTATTCTATTCGTGATCTGGCCGGTATGTTCTAATTATTTTTGTTTTTCACTTTAGTTCTGTACAAAGGCGTTTCCTTTTGTGATTAGCCGATTGTCATGCATTAAACAGATACAACCTTCTGAAGATTATTATGAAAAAAATAAAAAATAAGCGAAAATAAATGAAAAAGTATAATTAAAAGACTGTGGTTTAAGCGTATCAGAAATGTGTCGACTTATCTGATCCGAATTCTACACAACTGAACTCTAGCGCATCCGAAACGTTCCGTTTCTACCTCGCAAACAACTCTGGCGCCAAGGAGCGGAAAGGACAATGTGTACTTTTGTGTATGTTCCTTTACCAAAACAGCACGTATTCAAAGAGAGTGAAACAAGCCTTGTATGAGCACGAGTTGCACTATGGGAACGAGACTTTGCTTCAACTCTGGTAATAAAAAGTGCCCTTCGTGTTCCAAAGAGCTGGAAAAAAAAAAAAATTGAAGATATTGTAAAAAGAAAAACAAAACAAAACAAAACAAAACAAAAGACAAAACATTTTTGTTTTGTTTTTGTTCAGTAAAAACATAGTAATCAAATTGTGTATCATTTTCGGTATTTTATACTGCGCGCATTAAAAATATATCCACTTTACCGGATACTGGGTTCTTTTACAGTGCCGACATTGCTGATAACATTTGTATGAGAGCACGTACAAAGTTGTGTGCGTCCCTGGGAATAAATTAATCAGAAACAATCGATAATATCTAACTTAACTTACAACAGTGAAATATTTTCTCCACTTCGATCTTTCATCAACCATGACCCTGCCTTACATACGTTGAATCCGATTAAATTATACGCCCTATTGAAAAGACACCAAATATGTCTCTAGGAGTAGTCGAAAGTCTGACCATGCAATTAGGAAATATTTAGCAACAGCCCAGAACTTCTGAGATGTTCATGAGGTGGTGCTAACTGTAGCTGTGCCCTCACTCGCAGGCTTCCGGTATGCGCACCGTCAATAACAGTGCCCACTCGCTAAGAAACTGACTATGGCCCTTGACAAAAGGAATCGCTGATGCACTTCAATTCAAAGTCGCACTCATAAGATGTCAATCAAATTCGATCACAGGAGTTTGTCACAGGTGATATTTTACTCCTGGGATAACATTTTCATTCTCTATCAGATTAGCGTTTATACTGATTATCGCCAATGTGAGGTTGCTTACATCCAAACTAAAGTTAGCCGAGAAAGAACCTAAACCGTGAATTCTGCTATAACAATGTTCTCGTTGAGAGGGTCGAGAGCTTTCACTTTAGGTTTCAGACTTGACATTTCAAGAGTTAGCAGTGTTCAAAGTCCAAAGCTGAAAGTCCAAAGTCCAAATTTGGTCTTGACATTATCGAGGAACAATGCAAATGTAACTTCCAAATTTAGTTATTTTTTCTGGCGCCACAGATCGATGGTGATGCTATATTGGTTGGCCATTTTAACTATGTGTTTTTAAGGTTTCTTATACAATTATAGAACGACTTCCGCTCTTTTTAATTAGACAACTTCTAGAATACTTACCTAATTCAAGAACAACATTTTCTAGAAGACCGCCAATGCGTGCCCTATAACATAACTGGAAGGAGCAACAAATAAGTTAATAGAGTGTGTTCTACTGAGTTCGGAAAACGTCGCCCGGCCTGTGTCATATGCCGCCATTTTCGGTTTATCGGCCACTGACCTCTAGCGGTTTTGTCGCTAGTATTCTTGCATCCTGAACGAAGCAAAATATACTATACAAAACATTCTTTATGAGCACGTAGTGGGAGTAAAATGGGTTCACATCCCTTCATTCTGAACTAATATTTTTCTTTGGGAAATCATCTAAAAACAAATATTAGCCACGAATATTCTTTAATGAACCTATCGCATTCAATAGTTGTATTAGAGGATTAAAACTTAAGTATTGGGATGCAAAAATCAGTGCCATCATTCCAGAATGTCCCACGGCTTTCACACACGCGAGGTGATTGACGACTTAATGACGAGTTTCGGCTGTTACGACAGGAAAATCGTTAGAGTCAGCATTCCAAAACAATGAAATATTTTCAGGATGTCCCACGGCTTTCATACACGAAGTGATTGACGGCTCAATGATCAATGTCCGGCTGTTAGCACAGGAATTCTGGCGTCAGTCGAGTCAGCATATAAACTACGATATTCATCAGATTAAAAAAATAATTCTCTTCTAATGGTGAGCATAAGATGTACTAAACCACCGATTCCGTACACAGAGTTCATGAGGTCCACATTACCCAGCACGCTTAAAATATATGACTCACAAAAACAAAAAACAAGAAAATACCAACAACACACATTGGATAAGCTCCGGCGCAGAAACTCAAAACTCTGGTCAGCAGACCATGGTGCTGCTAGTACCCGATTGACTGGACTGATATCATCCAAGTGATTAAGAGCTTGCGGAATATCCAGTTTCTTTTGTTTGACCTAATATTGATTGGGTTAGTACATATCAGCTCTGAGGCCAGTATCTTTCTCGAACGTGCCTGGTGTATTTGTAAAATTATACTATTTGTACTGAGTACAAATAAGTTGGGGTTTCCTGAAGCCCTGGAGGTTACATTTTTCAACACCACAAATTGCATTCTCAATTAAATTTCTCACATGGTTTACGAGTTTTGAAACGAATACAAGCTTGGGTCAACATACTCAAAGGACGGTCAATTTTGTTTTCTTAACTAAAGTTTTGCCGAGAAGCGATATTGAACATTCAAGTAATGAACCATGGACATTTCAGATTCAGAACAAAAATAAGAATTATGCGTTCTAGTGTGCAGTCTGAGATATGTGTCCTGACTCTTTCATTGACGAAACAGGCTCTGAAGACTCATATTTCGCAAAACCAAAACCTGCATGCCGTACGGACTTCCGATGAGTGACCAAACGGATATAGGCTGTGTTTTCACTATGACACTTTACACTGGTGTAACGCGAAAATTCCGGAAGTTCTAATGAAAACACCTTGGATGTAACTCGCGTAAATTTTCATTAGTGTAAATTGCGAAGTGTTTTCACCGGGATTTTTGGGTTATAATTACCGGAAACCGAGCAAAAATACACGACCTGAAAAGATGGTGTAACGTGGTGTGTACTTAAGCGTAGCCAATTGCAGCGCTCCATTTTCTGCCAAGCTGTCAAATACTGTACACACCCAACTTTAACAAAATCAAGACGTCTTGCTCAGCGCCACAAAGCAACAGCCACTCGCTTTTCTACAGTTATTGCCTGGCGTAAAATCGTGTCTTGTCGCGTTATGTGTGGACCAACCAGTCCGCAAATGAAGTGAAATGTATTCCTGTTGACACGAAAATGTTCACGCCACAAATTGTCCTCATACTGGTTAAGCAACATTTGCTCAAACCAAAATTGAGGTTTGAAACGAACCCATACCGCTTTGGCTCTTCTCCGAGGCTCAACTTGTCTACGTACAGATCTAAATGCCCTACCTGCTGCCTCCGATTTTGCAGTAAATGCTGCCTTAATCGGTGAAATTGTCGCCTTCGTCGTCGCAAGCGAGCGAGACTACGAACTGCCGCGACAAGCAACATAATTACAAACACCGCATTCTCTTCTCCCGCCATCTTTCAAAACATGTGCTTTGTAGAAAACGGAAGTGATGAAAGATCATATGTCAACTTAACACTTCTGATTTCAGTGGTGAAAACAGTGGCGCGCCTACACTAGTGTTAGTTGGTCAGCAAACAAAACCCTCGAGGAAAATTACGCCAGTAAATTTTGCTAGTGAAAACACAACCATAGAGTCACAACTTGACCCGCAAGAAACACAAGAATAATGCGGTCAGTATGCGTCCACTCTTGGGTTGGGTGGAGGAACGGTAAAAAAAAAAAAAAAAAAAAAAAATTCTCGCATCGACGTTGCCGGCTGTAACTGTACCGTAGTAGGGAGAACGCAAGTCGATCACAAGACGAACAAAGTTCATGGTTTAACTTAGGTAGACTTAGTGTGCAAGCGGCATTATACCTATGTTCTGAGGTTAGGAAGAGTCAAGAATATTGACTGTTAAATTGCGGCTTAGTTATGAAAATGTCTATTCCGCGATGGGAAGACCCTGCAACCACAAATGTCGGGAATCCCCGGCCGTCAATCAGAAGGTACATGACATTTTTACAACAGTTAAAAAACGGCCCTTGGGCAAAATTGTATACGTTGCAAGAGACCTAGGAACAATGAAAACCAGACTCCTCTTGGTCCACAAGGTGCAAGAGATACAAAAAAAATGCAAATATATTGATATTGCATGACCGAGTTCAAGTGTTGGTGACAAGTTTGTTATTTGCATGCGTCATATAAAATTCAATTGATTGAAATGCGGCTCTGTTGTGCGGACTGTTCGATAATAAGTGCACAGTGCTTCAGAGTAACGGGCCAGCATGCTACACATAAAACACACAATACGGACAAACTAGTAATGTGTGTCATTTGTTTACCAGGCTCCAGTGCAGGTTGTTCAAAGAGTGGATAAATCCTTATCCATAGTCAGTAAAATAAGCTTAAAGCCTAACACTTATCCCTTAGACAGCGATTTATTCTGCGAATAGCGCTATCTAGTCTTTGAACAACCGGGCCCAGCAAACTGCAAAGCAGGTATAAAGTCCTCTATCAAACAATATCTTAGCTTAGTGTCACGTGACACTATCTATCACATGAAAACGCCTAAAAACAAAGCACAACATGGAGGGAAAGCAAGCATAGCAAGAAAAGTCAATGTAAAGAAAAGAAAAGCAATTTAAATCAAATCAAAGCAAAGCAAAAACGAAGCGGCAAAACACCAAAGGAACAGCAGGGGGGAGTAGAAAAGCGTTGAATAGGACATGTACGGCTAAAGTGTGCTGGGTCCCGCTTCAGTTTTTCGTGCAGTCGGTCATTCACCCAGTGACAACTCTAGAGAATACATAATCTTTCCCTGCCCTGTGGTGAACAAACTAATTTTATAAGATGTTCCGGATTTTTAGTGACGTCATGGCGGCCATGTTGGATAACCTTTGACAATTGCTGATTAGCTTGTATTGAAAGTGGCTCCGACGCGCGCACATCATTCCAGTCTTTTAATTCTAGATCTCCAAGGATTCGGTTCGAAAAACAACAGTAGACCCTTGTTGCGGCCATTTCAAATAGGGAATTTTCATAAGAGAGTCGGAACATGGATTGATCATGCATAAGAAGACTGAAAAATCTAAACTGACAAATTTAATTTCGATAGAAAATTCAACGCACGTATCTACAGCAGCACCGTGCACAAGATTACATGAGACATTCCACGTAGTATTACGTGATGTAGGGTCCACTCTATAAACGTGCAACATTGCACGCTGGTTGCGGTAGCCAATTGACTCACGCTGCTTCGTTACGTGCAACATTTCAAACATCTGCAGGAAGATCGATAAGAACATGCACTCATGCACGCCAAATATAAACGGACGCAGCAAGATGTGCAGATTCTTACGGAGCAGACTGGGTTATTGTAAAACCTGTTGAACGGTTATTAACGAGCGGTTATTAGGACACATAGAAGGGATTTATGCTTCAGCAACAGTGCACGCAACAATTGCGAGGTGTGTCCACCCGATCGCATGCAATATTGAGCCGTATTTTTCGTTTGCAACTGACGTCATGGCGGCCATGTTGGATAAACATTAACAATATAGATTGCTCATTAGCCTCTATTGTATCGGGAACCAACATGGCCACGATAGTCTGTCCATAACAACAGATGTTGTCCCGTGTTAAAGGTGTTCGTCTCTTGCAGAGTGTAAAAATAGGAGTACTGAAGTCTCTTTTATGATAAAGGTTTTCAATCATTGTAGCAGGTTTTGGGTTAGGATGTTTGTTTGGTTGTTTAATGTATTGTTTATTTGGCAATGTGCAAGCCCTTACGGGGGGAAATAGAGAATCAGAGTAAAGACTGCTCTGTGATAGTTCAATGTTTCGCTTTACATGCATGTGAGATGTAGAAGAGCAGCACAGAGCATTGTGTATTTTGTGTGCGTGTCTGAAGAAACGTGATGACATTTGGATATCAGCACAACAAGCAGCAACGTCAAACGAGGTTGCACCCTTGTTGTCATCAATAAAGATAAATGCTCGGCAAAGAAATGATCGTTTAAAAGACTCGAAGTTTTGATCCACAAAACATTGTTAATTTTCGGCTCGCAGTGAAAATGTTGTTTGTTGACCGTAATATGGTTCGAGGTAGATATTGCATGTTGAAAAGCTTGGATACCTTCCACACAATGAATCGTATATTATCATTTTATTATTATTATTATAATTATTATAATTGTAATCTTACCAAAACAATTTCGCCCGTACACAAGTTTCTTGTGCCATTCGCCTTCGACCGACCAGAGCCAAGTTTTTGAGAGACTAACAAATCCCCTAAAAGCACATAAATACAAAACCATGTCCCGCTAAAAGGCATGCAGATATCTAAAATTGTCCACGAATATACTATCACATCAACTAAACTCTGTATTTATGCACCTCGTGCGAAAAATAAAATAAAATAAAATACGGACAAGGCAAGCCTATTTCATCCCGTGATGCTCTCAAATCAAGTGGCCTGCGAGAAAAATCATGTACTTTGCAGCTAAAATCAAGTGAACAATATCAACTTCCTTTTCTCTAGTGGTTACCTCACATCAGGTTAGCTGCGTTGGTATAGTTCGGCTGCTTAATTTCGTTTTCAGCTAGCTCTTTGGCTGCGTTTTATTTGGTGGCTTTGTTTATCTTGCTAAGCAGTGTGTCTTCTGATATTGTGCAATCTTCTGAGCATGGGCTTGAAGGCGTGCTGCCGTATGTTGCTGGTCTTGTTGAGTACCTCACGGCGCCTTCGCGCGCGGGTTGAAGCTGTTGCAAGAGATAAACCGCGTTAATGTGTGGGCTCAACTTTCTGCAAACACAAAAAGGTAAGCTGGAAGCTTCGATGCCAGCGCTGCTGAAGGCCTAAAGCGTGTTCACGAAACCTCACCCGTCCTCTCAATAACATTTTTCTAGGACAACTCTTCAGGTACTTCATAACAAAAAAAAAAAAAAAAAAAAAAAAAAAAAAAAAAAAAAAAATTCAATTTTGTATTTCCTTTTTGGAAAAAGTGGCTAGAAAAGTCAGACTAAATGACTCTACACTTTTAAACATACAAACAATTAAGAAACTAAGAAACAAACTATGCGATGGCGTCAATGAACGCGAGTGTGCGTGTGCTAGCCGTTTGACGGTGGCAATATCAGCTTGACATTCAGGAGAGTACAGGCCTAAAAAAAGGCACCGCGACTTAGTGTCAAAGTAGAATGCTTTTAGTCATCAAAGTGCTCTTTCACATCACTGAATCTGAAGTGGTTTTGCGCCTGTGGGAGTCAACGTCTAAAGTGTGATAGTAATCTCTGTACGAGTGCGGATTGAATTAAAAAAAAAAAAAAGGCTATTCGTAATGCAAAGCATACTGGAAAAGCACGGCAGTAGAACCGGAAGAAAAAGCAACCATATTATTAAAAAAATAATGTCGCTTATCCTGTTATCCCCCCACCCCCGCGCTCTAAATTTCTTGTGTTATTTATTCTGTTTCATCCGTGCTGTCGCACCCCATTTTTGGCATTACATGACTTAGTGTCAAAGTAGAATGCTTTTAGTCATCAAAGTAAGTGCTCTTTCACATCACTGAATCTGAAGTGGCTGTGCGCCTGTGGGAGTCAACGCCGTCTAAAGTGTGATAGTAATCTTTGTACGATTGCGGACTGAATAGAAAAGGCTATTGGAAATGCAAAGTTTATTGGAAAAGCACGGCAATAGAACCGCAAGGAAATGTATAAACCATGTTATTTGATAATATGGTCGCCTACCATGCTAATCCTCCCCCCCCCCCCCCCCTCCTCCCCGCTCTAAATTTCTTGTGTTATCCATTCTGTTTCATCCGTGCTGTCGCACCCCATTTTTGGCATTGCATACGTTTTAGCAAAATATTGCTGTTAGTAAGTTTGATTTCTGATAGTTTCTATAATTTAGCAAACCGAAAGGAAGCTATGCTCTTTCATGTCAGCTCTCCATAGGAAAAGAACAACAAAGAAAAACTCAAACATGAGCGGATTTTTTCTATTTCCCAATACAAGCACACTGCTACTTTTGAAAACATCTTCAACTCACAAGAAAGATTTTAAAATGTGTATTCAAGTTGAAGTCGGTGCATTGCTTCCGAGTCAGATGTTCCGAGTCATTTGTGCTTTCCGTGCCCTCTCAGGTTCTCTTCATATAAATCCTGCAACCGGGCTGGACCGGTTACCGAGATCTCGTCTAACCACTATTTCCTTTCTAAAAAAAATCGGTGTGTTCATATGAGAAGGCGGGCTAGCCCACTTTCTCATAAAAACATTCCAGCCCAGTTACCGGAGCGAACCTTTTGTTCCAAATCTTCGGGTTGTGCATTCAACGTTTCGCGCCTTTTTCATCCCGGTAACCGGGCTGAAATTTCCCATATGAACGGAAGACAACATACGTCCCGCCATACTATGGACACAAGTGAAGAGGCCCTTATCATCTGTGTTCCAGGATAATCATGGGCTGTGAGTAGCCTTCAAATCACGGGAAACGTGCAAATGTCTGTCAAGTCTAAGTGTATTCTATCAATCACATTTGTGCTCAAAATCTCCTCAGAGATGTTTGAGTAATGTCCTGTGTTTCTAAAATCCCAGTGTCAGCTATACTTCTACAAAGTAACAATTTTCCCACGACTCGTTGTTTGTTTTGACCTACTAAAGAACACAATATTGTGAAATCGCGTAGAATTTCGTGATTTTAAGCAATATCAGCTGGGTCTGCCCTCCACCTCAGGGTGAAAGTTAGCTGCAATATCACAAGAAGCCATTTCCCTTCCTTTTCCCTTACTCCCTCTTAATACATTGCGTGTCTGTCTGAGCTCGACTCAAGTGCAGTCCTCGTGAGATGCCGACACTTGGACGAACAAGTTCAATGCACCAAATAGGAGTGATATTTGGCACTGTTTTGACGGGAAACGGACGGAAGTTTACAATGGTAAATATTACTCCGCCAACCTCCTGCCTTGCATACCCAAGCAGTTTTATGTCACGGATACGATTTCCACGACATAACTATCTATTTCGTTTGTAGTATACAGCAGATGTGTGTGTCATCTGTAGTCTTGTGATTTCATCAAGAGAGAACTTAAGATTTCAGGTCTGACTTACCAGGAGAGCAGACTTGATTACATGCCGCCATTGTGTCGAAGTTGTTTGCGTTTCCCAAGCAACCGTTAAAATTAAACTTTTCGCACAAGTTTGTGAGTGGATTGAAGAAGAAGCGGGAGATTCCGGACAGGCAGTTTGTCGAGTTCCAGACAATATTACAAACACTGTCTTCATCTGAAAACAAAACAAAACAAAACAAAAAAGAAAAACAATATAAATGAGGAATATATTAAATAGCACGACTAATTGGAAGCAAAGCAAAAAATGAAACATGCCACCAAAGGGCTAGTTCCATTGAAATTTACGCGTTATGAAATAACAATATAACTAGTTAATTTAGGCAAATTCTAAGTAACCATCACCTAATTTTTTGAAAGTATATTGCGTGTAAAGTAAATGTTTAACGTATTGTGGAAATACATTTGTCACTATGTTGTCGGAGAAGCAGGAAATGTGGTGCACGTTAGTGACACTAAGGGCGCAGAATAATTCTAAGTAGCATAATATACAAGACAGGTCAAAATGAGAATTTTTAGATTGTAACATAAACCTGTGTACATTCGTGGTCACATTTTACTCCAACGACCACGGTGTGTAAATTGACAGGTCCTTTGATGGACAAAAATGAACAGAAACCAAAGCAAAGTAGATCTTAGCGCAATAATCTCTACAAGGACTGTTGCGACAATAAAGACTGTCTCGAATTACGACGCCAACCTAAGACCCTAAATTTCCAAAAATGGCGCATCAGGGCGACTAATCACGCAAAGCATTATGGATAAAGTAGGTTCTTTAACAATTATTCAAGCGCAACACGCACGGGCCGAGAGGAAATGTTTGCCATCTATCCGACAAACACGTCTTCCCACGCACTACCAGGCCTCTTTTCACTACCAGGCCCCAAATGCAGATTTCCCAGCGTTGTGTGAAGAAAGTGTATGAGCGATGTAGTGAGAACTGATACTTTAATCAGCTTTTATATGAAAATGCTATCAACCACTAGGTTCTCCATACTGTATGATATGCCTTTGGTTGAAAACTGAAGGAGAAAATTGAAGTTAATTATGTTCTCATGTTTTGTCCGTTTTCTCGTGTAAAAAGAAAATCGCTATAAACTCGAAAAACGTCCCGAGTATGACATTTAACAACAGTCAGGACGATAAATCACAATATGGGCATGTTCCCAGCTAAAAATCTGAACTCGGGCGCGCAAAGCATTAACAACGAGGGCTTCTTTTCAGTCCCGGATGAGTTTATGTCAACTTACCGCAAATTCTCTGACATTCATCGAAGCCGAACGTG
Source organism: Plumapathes pennacea (assembly GCA_964036295.1). Classification (NCBI taxonomy): domain Eukaryota; kingdom Metazoa; phylum Cnidaria; class Anthozoa; order Antipatharia; family Myriopathidae; genus Plumapathes; species Plumapathes pennacea. Next base: position 21,138,548 of record OZ038463.1, on the reverse strand, counting down.
GTGTTCTGATGTGGACAATTCTCGAGCACATCCTGCAGGTAACTCGTGCACGCTGGACTCCGCTTCGAACTTGGCGAGGTTACTTCCCGCTTGATGAGGGGGCGGCAAGGTCCCGGTTTAACTGATAGTTGGCACATGTTGACTGCAAAAAACACAAACAAACAAATAAACAAAAACAAAAAACAAAATGTCTAACTTCTGGGTCCTGATAGTGACTCTTCAAACATTCGAGAAGACAATTTGTGAGTAACTTGTGTTAATAATTTTTTTAACATAGTGTTCATGAGCCATTTTAAACTAAGCTATCGTATGCCACGTTCCCTGCACTTAAAGGTACATTGTATAGATGTCTGCCGAGACACTAAAAAAAGAAATGTAGCCATAACAATATTTCTCCAAATACAAAGGACATTGTCATATTCCTTGAATCGTGCAAAATCCCGAACAAATATCTTCCTTGCAACGACAACTGATGTAATGCCATAAGATGAACGCGGATTACGATTTGTTCTAAGTTGAGGACATATTTCAACATAATAACTTTCAGATTACTTACCAACGTTACATAAAGGGCCAGAATAGTTAGGCTTGCAGATGCATGTGTCATTTTTGCATGTGGCCCCGTTCATACATGCCACTTTACAAATAGCTACAGAAGTGAGAGAAAAAGTAAGCAAAAATAAAAAAATAAAAAAATAAAAAAATAAAAAAAAAATAAACAAAACAAAACACAACACAACAAAACAAACAAACATATCAATCGACAAAAATAAAATTGCTGGCACAATAACTAAAGCCCAACAAATACAACAAAGCAGCGATAACAACAAACAGAAACATAAACAACATAATGCAAATAAGAAAACAAGTAAACCAACATCATGAAAAATAAATTAATGGCGGATGCGGAACTCACGTGTTTCACAGTGACTTCCCGTGAAGCCCGGGGGACACGCGCACTTGTCAGGTCCACTACAAACCCCACCGTGCCGACAGTACTCCGAGCACACCGCTAAGGAGCAGCAGAACAATATTAAGATAATCGACCAGAAATATGGGCAACAGTATGTGCAGACAGAGCGCTTTGTAACAATCTCAGCCCATTGAAAGGCTCTCTCTGTCTTCTTCCCTTACTCTTCTATCAATATTTCTCTCCTTCTTCCTCTCTCTGGCCCTCATACCTCTCTTCTCTTCGTTTATTGTCTGTCTGGTTAAATTATGTATTATGCTTCTACATCCTTTCTAATCTTGTTAAACTAGCATGATGATACAGTAGGAACATGAACAAAACTCACGTTTGTCGCATAGCTTCCCTGTGTACCCAGGCTGGCACTCGCACTTGTTTGTACTTGGGTCAACACACAAACCGCCATTCAGGCAGCTTTGTGAACAGATGGCTGTAGTTGTCCAAACAGAGCAGACACAGCAGAAAAACAAAACAAAACAAAACAAAACAAAACAAAACAAAACAAACAAACAAACAAACAAACCAATAAAAAGCAACAGGAAAAGTTTAAGTATTACGCAAGGACGACGTGTCATGCAAGGATCTAAGACAAACGTGACTAAAGTTAATGTGCTACTATGGTCAAATTGCAGCGAAAGTAGGGTGATAGCAAGAAACTGATTGTAAGAGATTACATAATGATTCTAAATCACAAACACTGTGACGAGTACAGTAATGAGGTACAAGTCAATGTTAGACAACACGGCGACACATTACTTTCAACGTGGCTGTTTACCTGTCTGGCATTGCGGACCTCCATAGCTGTTCTTGCACTGACAGTGTCCATACACACAGACGCCTTCGTTTTGACACGGCGGAGCGCAACTCACTAAGAAATAATGGGTTACGAAATCAATCAACCAATAATAAAATGAATCAATCGATTAATCAGCCAACACAATCAAACAAATAGTCAGTTAATGAACTAATCAGACAATCAATCAATCAATCAATCAATCAATCAATCAATCAATCAATCAATCAATCAGTCAGTCAATCAATCGATCAATGAATCAATCAATGATCAGTCAATCAATCGACAATTCGTACTACCAATAAATCAATCGACCAATAATCAAACATTCGAACAATTAACGAACTAGCTATGACTTGACCAATTAAACAAACCAAACAACAAAGCTAAATTGTTCGTGCCTCTCATTTTCACTTTCACTTTTCAATTTTCTCACCTTCTCCTTCGAGAGGATTTTTCACGTTAAATTCGTGTTCTTCCTGTCCTTCGACCCAATCGTTGATGGGAAAGTCAAAAGTGTGCTGCTTGCTATCATTCACGGAAATCTGTTAAAATACACGAATTATCAGAACTAGACAGGTCAATGCAATCAAACAATGAAAAGCCCGGGAATAAAGAAGTGGAGCATCATACATACCTTCTCAAGGAACCAACGTGGTGACCTTCCAGTGTTGTCTTGTTTCACGCTTACTTTCAGGAGCCGACCGAGATCAGATGCTTCGACCCGAAATGAATCCGTTCTAGAAAAAAAAGAAGCAAATCAAACAACAACAGTCATTCAATGAGAAGACATTCGTGAAAAAGTTTCGAGCCTGAAAGGTAGATCAATAACATGGCATGTAAACACTGACTTTATGGATCGTGTGAAATTTTCATACATGTAAGGAACAACTGTCTTCTTTAAGGCGACATTTACTATTCGAAAAGGGTGAGTGCACACATAAACACAATGCAAAAGAAGACGAAAAAGGAGAAGAGACAGTAGGACACGAGAATAAGAAGATATCAACAAAGATAAGGGTGCAATTCAACGTAAAAGTACACGAGCAATATGGTCTTTTAAGGCATATCTCAAGGACAACTTAGTAAGTCGCCTCGATGACACTCACTGGCCCGCCTGAAAGTTCTTCGCTCCTTTGCTTTGGAGGGGAAGTAATTCTGATGAGCCTTGGTCCCCAATAAGTCGAACAAAAATATGCGAGTCTGTTCCTGAATCGAAAGTACTTCCAGTCTTTGTAGAGATCGTGTAGAAGTAGCCTGCAAAGTAGCGAAGAGGTATCAGGAAAGTGTACCAGGAAATGAGAAAGCGTTGACATTTATATACAGCAGTTTGCAAAATCGCCAAGCTCTCAATATATGCCAGTATATAAACATAAAGTGCATATTTTCAGTTGGAACTACGCTTCTCAATTCAAATAATCGGGAGAAATACGTACTGTACTACCACAACACATACGGAGATGCATGTATATATTCAATTTAGGATTTGTGTCGTAATGTTGTATTGATAATCAAGACAAACCACATGAAATGTACGATACAATAATAATGCCAACAACGGCCATAAAACTAAACCATAATTATTACCTGGTTTAGTAATGGAAACTTGAATAATCTTTCCAGGGATTTGCGAAGGCTTAACGGTCAACCTCGGTAGATCCTGCAGCTTCAGTGGGTTTCCTGATGCTTTTTCCACAGCACGAAATTGAACAGGCACAGACAATGTCTTTGTAAACTCTACGGAGGCAGACGCTCCGGCCGGTACAGTGGTAGTTTCTTTGGAATCATCCGAGATAACACTCGCTTCTTGGCCGGCATCGTTTTTAAAGTCAACTTTATAAAAGTATGTTGGTACCTTCACGGTCGTCTCACGACCTGCAAAGGAACAGAAGCAACAACTTAGCCTGAAGTTAATTAATTCAAATGAATCAAAGAAAAGTCAGCTTCTCAGCAAATAATTACATCAGACTCAAAACTATAAACAATTCAATGGTAAAACTCCAAAGCTCACCAATTAATAATTAAATAAACAATAAACTACTTTTGGCGAGGAAATATGCATGGATGATTGTCGGAGGAGGCTATTATCTGTTCCGAGAAGTCCAAGGACAATTATCCGTGCATATTTCCGAAACCAAAAGTAGTTTATTGTCTTTACTATCCTACAAATATTTCCTCTCGCAGCGCAAATAACGGCGCGGGGACTGTGAAACTTTTTGGTGCTTTCTGGAACTGCTTTTTCGACCAATAAATTGATGTCCTCCTCAGTAGTCATCTTGTAATGATTTTTGTGACTAAATAAATAGAACTGTGTTTGGATATTGTCAATAAACAGCATTAGTTCGCCAGGCGGGGGTTATTCGCTGATAACGCTCACGAGCGGACGTTCTTCGGTTACGTGTCACAATTCTACCAATCATGCGCGGGAGGAAATATTTGATGGGTCATAACAATTAACAATGCCAACAACTAAGAATAAAGAAGATGGAAATGCAAACTAATAACAGCGTCAGCAGCAACAACAACAGCAGCAAAACTGTAATTAGTACATTTTAGTACAGTGTATTTGAAAAAAAGGGGAAAATCTTGTGGGAGGTTTGGGAGATCAATTTTGGCTTGGCATGGTATATGTACTATGTTCACCCTATACCAAGCACATGTGGGCTGGAGTTTAAAATAAAGAGATATAATCAAATTTTCGCAGAGTTACAAAAAATATATATATATATATCCTGATTCTTTTCCCCCTTTCCAAGGATTGATACCACAACATACTAAACAGCCGTATTAATAACGACAGAGACAATATGTATGTTGCTTGTTTTCTTTGGCTGTAACTCTAACGCTGTGCTTTTTTGAAGACCGTTGACCGGCATCTAGATGAACGGCATTACCCAAGAATAATTCTAGGAATTTGAACTTACCTTCTCCAACACAGGTCTTCTGTGTGTCATCCCACGTCATGTCCTCTGGACACATCATGGCGTGGGGTACGTGTTGTATACAGTGGATATAACGAACCTTGGAAGACTGATCCGCGAAGAAGCCATCAGGCTGTGGGCAGACGACTGTGAAGTACACACGGAAACTAAATACGTTTTGCAAAATTTTGATAGATCAAAATAGATCATTACTTACAAGTGGATGTGATGACTCCTATGGCCCCTGTTTTCCTTGATGAGGAAGGCTCGACTACTAATATGTTCGATTTGCCGTTGATTAAAAGTTTCTGGTGGGCAGATGGGCTTGAAGCTTGGAAGGTTACCGGTACATTGTTCAAAGGTCCCTTCTCTACAAAGGAGAGGTCGAGCGACATATGAGGCTTTACTCTGTAGCCCTTCTCCTTCTTTATTCCTCTGATTGGAGTTACTTCCACATCCTCTCCTGCTTTATTGTCAAACCTGACTTTAATAAAGCGGTTGGATGCCGAGGAGGTCACTTGGAAGCAAATAGAGTACGATTAATTGTACAGCAGAAAAAACAAACAAACAAACAAACTAGAGCAAGAACACAAACAAAGGCAAAGAAAACAAAAACAAAAACAGAAAAGCAAACAAACAACAACAAAAAGCAACACACACAAACACACAAGCAAAAGCAATAGCGAGAATAAAAGCAAAACAAAACAAAACAAAACAAACACAACAACAACAAGAGGAAAACTGAGTAAAAGCCATAGGACTGTGTTCTTACCATTTCCCCAGTAATAGAGGTAAATCTTCTGAATGTCTTCTTGAGGAACTAAGGTATCAAAGAACACCACAGATCCAATGTTCATCTTAGTGAAGCCGTAAGGTGGCCCTGCAGACGAGCGTCCCACGGCCAGCGTTGTGTATTTTTCCTGAAGATGTCCCCCGTCCTCTAGGATGAGCTTGGACTGATCTTTCATGACGCCATCAATGTATAATGTGAGGCCTGCGCTGCTACTCCAAGTTGCTGTGATGTAGTGCCACTTTGATAGACTATCAAACTTAGATTTAACCTAAAATGAAAAGAGTACACCTTGTCATTATTTTGACGAAGAAAAACGGTAATTTATCATGGTCGACCACTTCCACTTCCATGTTTATAGATTATACACACAGAAGATTGTACACAATCATTATCAACAACGTCTTGTTGGAATATCCTGTAAGCCTGTTTGTTGTACCCGTGTGTTGCTTTCCCTATTTGTCTCTGCAAATACGAATTTGCTTGCATAGAGTTTGCTGCTGCTTTTAGTTTGATCCAACTTCCAAGTACAAACACACTTTTCCACGCTAATGTTAGTCACCTGCTAACTATCTGTTTATGCTATGGTGACCTAATATCTGGGTACGCAGAATTGTCGTTTATACTTTATGTTTTCCGCGCTTGCATGTTTTTCAGCAACTGGCCCCTGAATATTTTCAGGTGTTGTTTCATACACGTATACACACACTTTAAATTCAATATTCTAAATACTTACCTGCCACACAGAGTTCGCTTGTGAGACAATTGCGTGTAACAAACCATCGTCTACGTAAAGACTGAGTCCCTTTGACTCCTTGTTTGATCCCCCGCTATCAATAATGTACTGCGGCCCTTTCGTGGTGTTGACGGAATCGTCTAACTTGACCTTTACGCCGACGGTCATGCCAGCGCTGCACTTATCTGGGTCACTTATGCATTCGCCTGATAAGAAAAAGGGCATCAGGTTTTATGAACATTAGCAAACATAAAAAAAAAAAACAAAAAAAACGGTATATTAAATTAGCTGTCAAACGAACTAACGGGGCTTTGTGGAGGGAAGGACCGTTAAAGTTGCCTCCCGGGATGAAAATCCTCCCTACTTTGGGAAATAGGGAATCGAACCCGGCACGACCCACTGGTCGAGATCTTCATTACGGACTCTGGCTACAGCATCCCTTACGAATCGGCCACTGTGTCAGATATTTTAAACATAGCACGACTTTAAAACGTTTGGGCAAGAAAAGACAATGCGCAAAGAAGCAAACAAAAGCGCGCGTGATTATGATCATCGCACGGGTTGATGTGGATATGTTGATCGCCAAAAAAGGGATGACGCTCAAAAATTCCGTTTCACCAAAAAGTCACTATGACGTGTTGTGTGATGCCGTATAAAAGTTAGCTCCAAAACATTATCGGCAGCAAATCAGTCCCTTTATTTAGAATTCATTTGCACTCACCAGCAAAGTCTCCTGCATCAAGCCAACTGTCCTTTCCATTCAGCACGACGCCTCCATCGTCAGAATTCAACAAACCGTGGGCAACAAGCTTTGGATTTGAACCGACCACTTCACCGTTTACGACTTGTGAAGTTTGCCAGAAGTACTTGGGATGAATGCGAGGCGCTAGAAATGTGAAATAAACGTCAAGAACACATAAAAAAAAAATAGGAATATAGAAAATCCAAAAGGAACTCACAAATTAATCTAACAGTTATAGAAACAAAATGGTTATCATGAAGAATGAAGAACCGAAAAAAGATAAGAAGAGCTAAATTGGGTTCCCGACACAGAAGAACGTAATTAATCAAAAGAAAAATAGGTTAGTAGCACTTTTAGATCAAAAGAAAGTTATCAGTCTTTTTAAGCAAGTCGGATAGAAGTGGATTGCCATTTATTGATCTGTCAATTTGGGGGGCTCCCAAAATCGAAATACAAATAACAATTATCTATTTCCATCCGACTTGTTTGAGGAGAAGATTATTTTCTTTTGATCTAAAAGTAACTAACCTATTTTTCTTTTGATTAGTTTAAGTTCTTATGTAAACAAAAGTATTGAATTGACATGAATTGGCTGATAAGGCCCCCTTAAATTCACTGACATGAAAGCTCCAAACAAACGAGTAGGGTGACAAAACACTCACTCGGTACACTAACAACCAAGTTGGTAAACTCCTTTTTCCCATCGAGTGGTTTCACAGGAAATGGGACATCCTTGTAGTTGATAAGGAAAGGCACCATTGTTTGGGCGTCTTTAGCGATAAACATCACAGGCTTGATAGTAGCTCCGTCAGTGGACATTGACATGAGGGTCACCTCCAGGGTTGAGTCCTTCTGGATTGTGAAACCATCTGGATTGCCTTTATCTGGCAAGAGGAGAATCTTTCTGCCCGCTTGGTTGGAGACACGGAGGGAGGCGTAGTAGATCTTTGCCGATACTACAGGAAGAGAAATTAAACGCAATGACCTTGACTTTTAAACTAACTTCATTACTTAAAAAAAAAAAAAAGAAAGATATTACAAGCATAATTACAGTGGAACCCGTTAATACGGCCACCATCGGATCAAAAAAATCTGGCTGTATTAATGGGGTTTTCAGATAAGAAAATGACTGGGCGTAAAAGTGGCCGTAATAACGAGATGGCCGTAATGACGGAGTGGCCGTAAGGCGGGGGTCCACTGTATTCATGTTACACCCTGGCAGCTAAATGTTATGATGCTTTACACGAAGTTCCCATACTATCTCTATTTATCAACTATCGGCTCGAAGCTAATTTCAATAAAAACCTGAAATACATTACTTTTTCATGACCAAAACACAATTTTCCTAAATTCCATGACTTTTCCAGGCCTGGGATGCAAATTTCAAATTCCATAACTTTCTAGGATCGTGTGAAGTTTACAATTTAGACTACTTACGACTACTCCAAAAGAAGATGTAAGCTTTGTCGACGTCGGATTGAGACATGTACGACCTAAATATGGTCAAAGAAGCCATGCCGAAGTTTGTCAGTGGTCCATCATTGGTCACACTTCGACCAATCATGAGATTCTTCTTGAAGGGTACAACGGTGGTGCTCGACACGTCTAGACCCTCGTCGTCATCTGCTTTGAGATCGGAGTTATAGTAGATTTTGAGGCCTTCCTCCTTCTTCCAAGTCAGCATGACGTAAAGCCATGTCTTAAGGGGCAAAGCGGCATCGACCTGAAGGGAAACAAAGGCGGGAATTGCAAAACACCGTAAGGCTTGGGGCTTTGGAAAGATTACAACAAGCAAAAAACATATAAATAAATAAAGAAAGAAATAAAGAAATAAAGAAAGAAAGAAAAAAGAAAAAAAAATGAAAAAGGAAAAGAATGACAAACAGCAACAAAAAACAGCAGTAAAGAAACAACTGATTCGACAAGCAAATAATTCGCCAATATTTTTCTTGATCTTTCTTTTGGTGATTCTTCTGTCCTGTTTCCATTATTAGACATAGTACTCATTTAATGTCTAGTACAAAAACGACCAATGATGCTTGGTGTGTGATGTATATACTCAGTCTGTAATAATAATTCTTTATCGTTCATTCGCTGTTAGTGTCCTGCTCAAAGACGGACCACAACATTTATTATCAGTAAGCCCGAAAGTTCAAAGCCCACTGCAAACTGTAAGATTGATTCGCAAAGCATGTGTAGTCTACCTTCCACAGGTGGTCCGCCGTTTTCACAACTCCAGTTAGTCTGCCATTTTGACCGACAAACAAAGAGACTCCACGATAATTGTTGGTTGGATGTGTCGCACCCGTGTCAAATATGAACCTTGGACCCACGTGTCCTGTGGACTTCATATTGAACTTCAGCTTAGTCCCAACAGAGAACCCGGACGGACATCCATCAGGGTTGATGATGCAATCGTCACCAGACAATTCGGCGGCACCGTTAGAACTCTTGCCGTCAAAGGAAAGTCCGCCATCTGAAAACTGCACATCTCCCTGAATAAAGAGGCTTGGATTTCCGTATATTTCTTTTGTAGCAGTATCACCGGCCAGGCCGTTGTCTGCTATGGATAGCATGGACCACGAATGGACAGGTTTTACATCGGGCGCTGAGAAAGTGCAGGACATAAAATAAATGAAATTATTCTATGGAATAGTACTAGTACGCAGAGAGACTGGTCAATTTAACGATCCACTACTGACGGTACTGACTAGAAAATTATTTTTCTTATAATATGAGATAAGTTGGAAATTAGTGGAAATTGCTACATATATAAATAAATATATTCTTAAACTCGTTTGCTTGGTTGGTACTTATGGAGCCTTATTTCCCTCGCTCTGATGAGGCCAATTTAAATTTCTGATTGTAACTGTACATTTCTCGACCACGTCTCTGTGGCGCAATCGGTTAGCGCGTTCGGCTGTTAACCGAAAGGTTGGTGGTTCAAGCCCACCCAGGGACGACTCTTTTTTCTTTAAAGTTCCACTGTGAGGAAATATTTAAAAGGATATATAATGCTTTTAACTATTTTTTAACGTCAATGGCTCACCTGGTGCAGTTATAGTAATGTTTGTAACAATATCCTGGATGCTACCCGGAGTAACAGAGAGCGGTGTCATGACGCCATTGAGTTCTAAACTTGATTCTGTCTCCACGTCTGTTGCTCTGAAGATGATTGGTTCTGGCAGCAGTTCTCCACGAATAATCATAGAAACTTTGAGGAAGGCGTTGGGTTTGACAACGTAACCACCCTCTCTGCCCTTGCTGGGCATGACGCGAGCTTCGCGTCCCACTTTGTTGTGACAAAGCAGCGTAATGTAGTGGACGGGGTGATCCTTTGCGTCTTGCGCTGAAAAAATAGTAATAATAACAAATTAGCTAAACGAAGCTAGAAAACTATGACGTGTTGACATAACGTTAAGCAAGGACAGCTATAAAGCTTTCAAAAGTCAAAAGCCAAGGCTCATTACAACTGCACTATTAAAACACTTGCATTTGAAGTATACAAATGTAATGCAAATAAAAACGTTAAGTCTGAAAAGGGGTGTCACACGTAGTATAGTATAGAAGAGGGCCACCACATGCGTTCCCATGCTCTTGTCTGTGGCGGTGGGGGAGGGGGGGGGGGGGTAGGAAGACAGGAACCTGCATGGGAACGAGGACGAGTCTAAATTATTGTTTTGCAACCAATCCGTGGGGACAATTCCTAGGTATATATACTGCACGTTCGTGTTAGAACTACTTACAACATCGTCTGACACAATGACTTACATACGTCCAAATAAAAATCAAGCGTATTGATAGTCATGTATATTCGTTGGTCTCGGTCAAGATACAGGAAAAAAGACTATGCAAGGCTCCTGCTTCAATGTCACATATTTATTAGTGTGGAAGGCGGGGATTTCTGACTGAGGATTACACACCTGGTACTGAGAGTTCCACGACAACCTCTTTGGAGTTGGACAAAGCTGGTGTGACCATGATGCCCTGCCTTTTATTGATCAGAAGTGCCTTGTTGGTAACCGGGTCAAAGGCTTTGAGAAGAAGCGGCTCTCTGCTCTTGAATTCCTTTGTTATCTTCATAACTGGACCCGTTCCCACGTGGAACTGCTCGTTGACGCTTCTGAAGCTCGGTGCAATGATGGACTTTTTCCCTGCTCGGTTTGCGACTTTGAGGGTGACGTAATACTTGGGAGTTTTCGCGCCTGCAATCCCTGCGCCTGAAATTAGAGACTTGATCAGTTGGTGTTCCTTATTTCTTTGTAACTTTGTCTATTCTTAGTTGCTCAATTTGTTCCGTTTTTGCCGAGGTTCTATTGCTTTCATCGTCTCCAACTAAGAAGAACGACTGTCGTAATTTATCGAAATGTCGTCCATGTCCTGACAACGACGTAGAAAGGAAGCATTTGTCGAATGCGAGAGCACAACGACCCCGAGATCATGTCAAGTTCTCCATACTGTGTGATATATTTTTGGTGAGGAAATAAAGTTGACCAACTCCTGGGAGTAAAGAGTTACTCGGATTAGTAAAGAAGAAAGCAGGTGATGAACTTCTACCTGGATGAGGAACAAGTGCCTTTTTTGCTCCGATGACTGCAAAAGGTAAAAGAAAAAGATCAATAGGATTGTCTTGCTGTACAAGATTCGTGTTGACGCCATTTTTGCAAAGGATTCACATTTTTAAACTGCTAATCTGTATTCAGCCGATTCAAAATACGGAAATTTTAAGTTACTCATATTCAGTCTTGGTTAGCAATAAAATGTAATATAATAATAATCATGATACTAAAAATAAATCGTAATGAAGATAATATAGTAATACTATTTAACAAAGTGGTTTTCACACAAGTGATCAACTATTATGACCCTTCAAATATTTCCTCCCGCGCGTGATTGGTGTAATCGTGACACGTGACCGAATAACGTCCGCTGTTATATAAACAATAAACTACTTTTTGGTCGGAAATATGCACGGATAATTGTCCTTAGACATTATCTGTTCCTCGAAGCTTACAGTTGCTGTTCGCTTCTCTGAACATATAATATCCTCGGCCAATTATCCGTGCATATTTCCTCGCCAAAAGTAGTTTATTGTTTATATATTGGCGCACATGGCAAACTGTTGACAACTCCTGGCATTACAAAATATAGATATATTGCAAACAAAGAAGAGCTAGCATTTATAGGGACTAACATTTGAATTCAGCAATGTAAAACTTTAAAAAGGTTGAAGTGTTTGGTTTTTTTAAATATCGTGGCCATCCATGTCCTGGTAAGCTCGCATTTTCGGAAAAAACGAAGTTCAACCATTACCTTGTCCACTAATCTCCACCTTTGTGAACTCTTTAGTGGATTTTGGTGTCAGCATGATGTCCAGCTTGTTATTTATGGCAAGCGGGGTGCCTTTATTGGCGTCTTGAGCGACTAGTGTGATTGCCTGAGTTGACATGGTTCCCTTGGTGATTTTCATCATGTAGCCTTTCTTTACAGTCCAACCCTTGCTGGGGTTGTTATCACTAGAACGGAGGATGACATCCTTTCCAGAACGGTTTATCACGTTTATTGCGACAAAATACTGCTGAGCTTGACCTAGATTTGCAAGTAAAACAAATACATAAACATAAACAAAAACAAAACAAACGAATAAACAACAAAAACAAAAACAAACAGAAAGGAAAAATAGAGTTGAATAAATTTCAGGACAAAATTTAGAAAAAGCTATGCAGATGCATTAGTGTGAGTGAACTTTTGGTATATATTTCCGATCTTTGCGGACCATTACGAAAGCTCTCTCACTGATAAAGCTTTGCGCGCAAGTAACAACAGTTAAATCAATAAATCACGTAGGAGCCCAAGAAAAGTCAAGTTCTCGAATGTAAATATAAACGAGAATAGCACTAACAACGAGAGGCGCACAAGGTATTAACCCTTCTACTCCTGAGCTCATAACATAAATTCTCCCAACCATTCAAAAAAACAAGTGCACGTATGATGTAGTAAGAACCGGTAGGTCAATCAGCTTTCATCTGAGCAAACTATCAAGAGGAAAATTCTCCATATGTAACACGAGTCTCTGGTGGGAAAAAAATGAAGTTGATCACTCAAAAGCGAAAGTGTAAAGAGTGAGCGGACTTCTTTCTATATGTTATGTGTGATGGAATTGATGGATATGCTCTTTTTTGCTCGTTTTCTAATAACTAACCTGCCTTCTGCCCGGGCATCGTGATTTCCATGGTGGTAGGAGTGTCTTTTTGAGGCTTTGGTGTCATTTCTATCTTCTCTTCACCATTAATGCTCATGAGCTTTTGATCACTCGGGTTGACTGCATGGAAAGTGATCGGTAGGTTGCCTTTGGTTGGCTTGGTGATCGTCATCATGAAGCCCTTTTTGACGGTGTACCCATTAGCTGGGTCGCTATCACTTGGGATGAGTTGAATATCTTTACCGGATTTGTTGAGGATTTTCATGGAAACATAATGCTGGCCCGTGCTTGTTATTCCTGTTAAGCAAAGCAACACGAGTTTACTTCATATTACAAGACACTGCAATCTACGTAATCTCTTGCACAGAAAGTTAGACAAACATTTTTGTCTTTGACATTAGTCGCAATTATCAAAAGTCGCACGCTTTCTTCCCAGCATGCACTAACTTCCGTACCCCTGACAAAAGACAATAAAAGGAATACGATATACTGTCGCACTTTGCAATACCTGTCGCACTTTGTAATAACACTAGTGCGACAAGTGTTATTACAACGTGCGACGAGTGTTATTACAAAGTGCGACAGTACATACACACAGTAATCTAACCCCGTGAAACATAAGAAGCTCGTTCACATGTGTAGGCAAACAGATTATCTTTTCATTTTTCATTTTTGTGCTCATAAGACATACGCTCGCACTCATTTAGGAAGAAAATGCACAAGTGATGCAGCGAAGAATCAATTGTCCAATCAGCTTTCACGTGAGCAAGTCATTCAGTTTTCCAAACGATGGGCTATATCCCGAGAAAAAGAACACATTGAATTGCTTATTCTCAGTTCAGAATATGAATCTGATAGAATTACCTCCTGATATACTGCTGGCGGATATTACCACGACCAGAGGTGCATTATTGGTAACAGAGGAACTGACGCTCAAACTCTTCTCGTTGTTTAAAAGAAGCGCGTTCTTCGTAGCGGAGTCTTTGGCCGTCAACGTGATGGCCTGCCCTTTGGCAATTTCCTTCATGATTGATGTGGAGTAGCCTGTAGGTAGCGTGATTCCCTGGGCTGGTTGGTTATCAGATAACTGTACCAGAGCGTTCTTGCCGGCCTTGTTGAGTATTGAAAGTGCGATGTAGTCAGTGGATGAAGCACCAGAGCCGGCTGAAGATAAACACAAAGACAGAAACACGTCCTTTAGTCAAAATGTTACACAATTTGAAAAATACAGGAATGAAAATATAAATGTGAATGATGCACAGAGAATTTTTCGTAAAACAAAAGTCAATGAGTTTAACACACACACTGCAACAGTCCGCAAAAAAAAAAAAAAAAAAAAAAAAAAAAAAAAATCTTTAAACAATCTGAAGCCAAAGTAATTCACCTCTATCCACTGTATTTTATAAACAAAGAAAAAGATAAACCAATCAATCTAGAGTTAAATGCCGCAGCGTAAACGTTACTTTCCGTAGCATCTCAAGAACACATCTAACGCTTCAGTCTTTTGGTTGCATGCCGTAGCGCAATAACAGTGGAGTCGTAAGACGTATTGACCCTGCGTAGTCTTACCGTTGGTCCAGTAAAACACAGAGACGGCGTGAGAAACGTCCTTGGAGAAGAACGTATTGAATGTTGAAAAGGAACCCATCACGAACTTTGCGTATTGAAGCCCACCCACGTCACGACCGACACACAAGTTCTTTTCGCCAGAATACGCCTTGAGGTCACCGATGGCCGTGCCTGTAGTATCAGAGGTGACCATTTCCTGGTTGATGTAGAGGTTAAGCCCAATGTCCTTTTTCCAAGTCGCAATGACGTACATCCATTCGTCGACAGTCAGTGGCACTTGGACCTGGACATTAAGAAAGGGGTTAGACCAAGACACAAAGACTCGTAAAGCTACGTATTATCCATATAGACAAATATCACGACCAATCAAGCACTCATAGTCCCATCTACATCTCCATCTGCGAATATCGTACTTCTAGTAGGCAAAATAGAATGTTTTCAGACAGCCAAATTCCGCGACCATTGCGAGTTCAATTTTTGGATTTGCTACGGCATCGCGCAGACCAGCGATGAAAACAAAATGGTAGCACTCAAAACCGAAGATAGATTTTGACAAAGTATGTATGGAAGATCGGCTTTCTTTTCACCCTCTCTTGTAGTAGGTAAAGTCCTCTGGAGGGATAGTTATTTTGGAAGGGAAAGCTCAGTCGTTAAAATTACGCTAAACCTGGACTAGGTCCAAATTTTCTCTGAAGCACAGTCGCGATGTTAAAGCAAGACCTTTTGTTGAATAGAAAGAAAAAAAAAGGAGATTTTTGCCATAGGGAACTTGTTTAATCCCAGATTTGCTTACTCGAAACTATTAAACCACATCATCCAGAGAAGATATCCCAATATGATTCAACCCAGTCTTCAAAAGGAAATGAAGCGAATGATGAACAAAATATAAGTTCTTTTTAGTGTCTAAACCTAAGACCAGAAACAAACAAAAGTAAGGCAATACCTTCCACTCTTTCGCTGAAGATACCAACAAAAAGAACAGCTTCCCGCCGACAATATACATCGACACACCGCGAGTTTTAGTACTGCGGGCGCCACTGTCAATGATGTATTTTGGCATGGTGTAGCCAGCTACTTCGGGGGCCAACTTGATTTTAGTCCCCAGCGAGAAGCCGCTGGAACATTTATCGGGGTCGACCATACACTCGGACGGTTCTAAGTGGGTTTCTAATCGCGTACTGATGCCATCAAATTGGAGCCCACCCTCTGCTAAGTTGGCGGTTCCAGCTACCAAGAGTGTCGGTGACCCGATAATTTTGTTGTTGGCGATAGTTGTCAGGGACCAAGAGTGGCTTGGAGACACGGGTGGCGCTGATGAAAAATGAAAAGTATTGTCGCAATGAAACAACTTAGACCAAAGAACTAACATTCGAGTCGGGGAGGTTTACTGTAACGTCAGTTGTAATCACCCGGGTTAGAGTAGTTTCCAGGAAGACTGTTGTAGTTGACTGCAGACGTTTCGAATCCCTGAATGGAAGTCATCTTCAAAGTAAATGAAGAAGCTTCGTCATTTTGCCATGTTACTGGAGCATGTTAAGTTGTCAAAAAGAGAATAAAACTTACCTGGTACAACCTGCACTCCTTGTTGCCCACTAGGACTTTCGACCCCTTAAATTAAGCAACCTGCATTAGACCCTTTATTTGGTATATAAGACGTGTTTCCTTTATAACGATTGGGTCTATCCCGGAAGAAGATTGTTTGTTCCAGGTGAAATTCTGTTTGAAAATGTTGCGAAAACCTTTATGCTGGCATTTTCAATCCCAATACATCTCTACCCAAGTCAACTCCAAACCAAAGAATTTTACAGATCAACATCGCTATTCCTATTCCAGAATAGACCCTATCGAACGCGACCTTATACCCCCATTTGTGAAAACTAATCCCGCTGTACTTCCAAAATACGACGAGGGAATATTCTCATCCATTTCGCCAAGGCTCCGGCAATACAAAGTTATATAACACTGGACAATACTATACTTACAATACCACGTGTTACCAAGGAGCTGCGTAACTGGTTAGAACGTGAACGTAAATACGTAAGCGGTCTCTTGAGCCTCGCTCGATCCTATCTTACCGATGCCCAAAAATGCCAAAAGCATGTTTTGAACGTCATTCACCAAATCAGGTGATGTTTGAGGTGAAAATACCCATATCTCCAAAACGGATGGTAAAAGTCAGAAAAAGGTAAAAAGATGGACGTAATTTCGTAATTTCTACTCCTTCTAACCGGTAACATTAAAATATGAATCATTTATACCTGTTTGTGTGAGTGCCACTTTTTTCAGGGAATCCTTGGAATGCGATGGCTTCACCTCGATAAAGTTCTGATTATTAAGGAAGTACTTGGCTTTCGTCACGGGATCGATCGCCGTGAACTTGACTGGCATGTCGCTGACCATACTCTTGGTTATCGTGAAAGTGCCTCCCTTGGAAACCTTGTACCCATGCGGAGGCTGATTGTCGCTTGACAACAGGACTGCTTTTCCGCCGATATTGTTCTCGACGTTCAAGGTAATGTAAAAGGTCTTACCCTCGCCGCCAGATCCTGGTAATCGAATGTGCAAAGAATTTACGTCAAATTTATTTGGGATACTCTCTTTGTTCCTGCTTGCTGGGCAGGGGACGTTGGACTCTAACATTTGGAGCCGCATGACTTGATCGCAGAGTTTACAGTATTTTCTGCCATAAAAGAAATACTGTTCCAACTAGTTCCCGAGCAAACAATGTGCAATGCCATTACATTTTTCGGTGGGGGAATAAGGCGCAACCACTACAAGGTGTGTATTTGTTGTGCAAAAAAAAAAAAAAAAAAAAAAAAAAAAAAAATGGCCGTGTGTGGTTGCATTTGCTACTACTGCAATACCTGTATATTTATGCTCATTACCTAAAACATATGATTATCTCCGGAAACGAATTTCAACGAGTATCATTATCGTCATTATTATCACAATCATCATTAACACAATTGAAGTATTCTAGTCAATGAAACGCAGCCACGGAAACAAGAACAAAGGATAAAACATTAATATCACATTTTACTGACCTCGTCTCCAAAAGTATGAATATATTGCTCCAACATTAGATGCCGAGAGGACCTGCTTGAACGTTACGAAGGACGCCATGGAAAATTTACCAAAAGAAGAGCCAGCTGCACCAACGTCTTTTCCAAGGAAGAAATTGTTCTCTTCCGAAAAGACAGAAAGACCAGCACTGGGTGTCCCAGTCTTGTCGCTTGCTATGAGCTTACCATCCATGTACAGATCAAGTCCTGTTTTCTTGCTGAATGTTGACGTCACGAAAAACCATTTTTCTGCTATGACGGGAGCTGCGGCCTGGGAAACAGAGACAATTTTATTGGTACGCATATGCAACAGAGTAGGTTCTGTGTTGCAAAAACAACATATATATGACAGAAAATGACAGCAAATTACCACTACCAATGATTGGCAAATAATTGAGCTAGTCTGTAAACTGTGCAAAGTCACATTCCTTAAGACATTTTTTCGCCTACCAGCGTTAGAAAAATATTAGAGTAATTCAAGATACCCAATAATTTGTTTGAAATAATGTTATATCGTAAAATTGTCTAGGGCGACGTTGAGAGCAAGAGCAAAGTAGACAAATTTTCCCTAGCCCTGCGACGGTACTAATCCAAACCTCTAATACGGTTTAGAATGCTGGCAGTCCGTCAGTCATCGGGAGACCTCTAGTCAAGTAAGACTGATAGAGGGTCCGTTGCCAATGACAACAACTGCACCTTTATTCTTAGGCATGCAATGCTACGAGGGGTGATTAGCGGCAAGTTATGTTTTGATTTCTATTATCCTTTTGTGGATTCTATTTCTTTGTCTCACACTGGAATTGTCTTTTTCGTGAATGGTTCGGTTATTCACAAGCTCGTCGCAGCGCAAAACCTTAGAAAGTTGTCAGGAAAGTAGCCTGCTTACCTTGTACGCCATGTTTGAAGTGATCACACTAACGTGCAATGCTGTCATCTGCAAGTACATGGCGATACCTCGGTGATTCGAGCCAGCACCAGAATCCATCAAGTATTTGGGTGCATTAATTGTGAGGGCGGCCTGATCAAATTTTAGCTTTCCTCCAAAGGAGAAACCAGCCGCACATAAATCAGGGTCCCGGATGCAATCTGTGGATGGAAGCTTGCTGTCGAGGTATGACGTCATACCATCAAAAGAGAGGCCACCAGCGATTGGAGTGATTTTGCCGTGAGCCGTAAGAGGCGGATTTCCAGGAACGATGTTGTCTTTCATGGAAGTCAGAAGCCAGGATAGAGAAGGACTGATAGGGGGAGCTGTGGAGAGAGAGTAACAACAAATAAAGAGCCAGAATGAGGTACAGTGGAAATCTAACGTAAGCGTAACCGTCAAAACGGAGTTAAAGATAGATAAATTATTTTTAGCGAAGCACCATGTTAGTCACCAGAGTATTTTTTTTTTTATGTAAACGAATCTCAACAAGGAACAAGAGCAAAAGATATAGTGTTATAGTTACCAAAAAGGAATCTTTGGGTAATGAATCTTGACAAGAACTAAAATACAACTACTTAATGTACTAATGGGTAGATTTTTAACAATTATTCGCCGAAGTGGGGTGAATAATAGTTTTAGTATACATCACACAAGTTCAATAACCAGCTACCAAATAGCTACTATATCTTCTGACAAAAAATGGACAAAAATCGATTGAGGAGCCAATCAGAACGCGCGAAAAGCACTATTCACATTATATAATAATTAAAGAAATGACGTAAATGTTTCTCCTTTGTTTTTGTATGCTTCAGCATTTAGTGATGTAATAAAGTGTTATGAACAAGGATGTGAATAGTGTAGCATGTTTGCTGACGGCATGGTCTGTTTCTAATCCTCCTTGTACGTAGTAAAAGCCAAAGATGATAAGCAGAATTAAAATACAACATACAACATACCGCTAACGCCGGACTCCACAGGTTTTCCTTGAGAAAAAGAAAAAATAAACGACAAGTAAGTTGGTTTGTCAATGAGCCAATTACAGATTAGAACAAAAAAGTGATAAATCAAAGACAGAAACTTCTCATTTACTCACCTTGTTCTCCTGTTGGCGGTGTCACCACTTGACCTAATAAGTTATAAGTTATTTATTTAATCTTATTGTATTCACTGTAAGGTTCAAGAAGACAGGGAAGCTACGAGCACATAAACACATCAACGAAAAACAGAGCTCAAGAAATGCTTATTCTTCCTCTCTAGCCCAGATTCAGGGAACTCAAGCTTTGAACACAACTCTTTTCGGTGTCAGGCACAAAAATGAACAATTCTCCGTAGTTAGTTGTTGTTGTTGTTGTGTTGTATTCCGACGTCAGAGTTTGCTACTCCCGGTCAGGCAAGTGGATTTTTTAAGCCACCAAAGATATGTGAAAATGTGGGTGTTAAGGACACCAGATCATTGAAGTTTGTAAGAAGATAAGCGAATACTGTGAGATGAAGAGACGCAAGACAAGCGCTACTAAAACGTGCTACTAAAGGTCTTACTAAAACATGGAATGAAAGAGATAAAATAAGCCGACAAGTTAAATATCGTAGTGTTAGGATTAGGTCTAGGTTTAAGGTTGGGATTAGTTGTTCTGATAGCTATTTATAAACTCTCAACATAACCCTACTTGGTTTAGCTCTGTCAGCTTCTTTGATCTCATTTCCCGTTCCCCAATTCACTAACATCCTAGTTTCTACCGATTTTCCTGCTCCATAGCGCCTGCTTTGAGCCTTCTCATCACGCAATATTCACTTATTTGCTTCCGATCAATTTACCAAACTTTAGTGATTCAGTGCCACGTAAGATCCGTAGAATCTAGCATTAATCGTTGCTTATAAGCACTTTATTTTTTGTCCAAATTTGCTAATAATTGAACAGAAACAAAAAACGCACACGCGCTCCATTAACAACAATAGGCGACATCACGGTGAATACTATCGCCAAAAGAATATAAACTGCACCTGAATATATTGTGACGTTAAGTCTGTATTTACTCGGACGTACATACCTTCATTGGTGAGAGTAAGCTTGGAGAGCTGAAGAGCTGAAATTGATGGAGAAACTGTGATGCTTGACTTTCCATTAAGAAACAGTACTTTGTTGGTCCCCTGCTCCACCGCTGAGAACGCAACTGGCGTTTTATGAGAAACTTCTTTCTTGATCTTTGCGATAACATTCGGATTGATGGGGAAACCTGGAGCTGGGTAGTTGTCATTTGGTTTCAAGAATACCTTCTTTTTTGACAGGTTTGTCACTTGGAGCACAATGTAGAACTTGGAAGGTGATGGAACTAGTGGAATAAAGTTACGAGAAAGATGACAGACGGTATAAATATACACATAAAAAACGGTTTGTATTAGTATGTTTGTAACGGAACTCAACCCTGCCGTACTTACTATATTTGGTATAATAATTGTAAACAGCACTGATTTGCTGGGGTGTAATATCTTCATTGAAGACAGCCAGAGAGCTGATCCAAAACTTGGCAAAGGACGAGCCTTTAGTGATATCCACATTGCGCCCCAGAGAAAGGTTGATGGCATCGCTCTGAATAGTCCTGGCTTTAGAGGGCTGTGGCATTGCAATAGTTGCCTTCGGCACACCGTCCACGTACATAGACAAGCCACTGCTTGCGCCCCAGGTGATGATAAGGTAGAACCATTTGTTTGCAACAGCCGGGGTGCTGACCTGGGGGTTTAAAACAAAATAACAGAAAAAAAAAAAAAAAAAAAAAAAAAAATGAAAGAAACGTTAGAGGGTGTCGCTTTCACATAGCAGTTCCCAGCACTTAGAAAAGTTCCCGCGTTTGCCAGCTGTGTGAATTCAGATGTTATTATCGTGTCAAACCTGCAGTATTCTCTTTGGAACTTTTGTCGCTTTATTTTGTCGTATGGGCAGTGCAAGTATGTTTGATTTTCTGTGGTTCAGTATTCAGAATAAAGAAATACAAAAATATCAAAATATTAAGTTGTTATTCAAGAAAAAAAAAGGACAAAATGGAACACAGTTGGCGTGACGGAACTGAAATAACATTTTTATAAGTTTCAAATCTTGCTTTGGATGTCAAAATCAGATAACTATAACTATGGTGACGAAATTGCGTGCAAGTGTGCAAACAACAAACAATCAAGTTTCAACCCACCTCCCACATCTTATCCGCGGTGGCCAACTTGAAATACAGTTTGCCGCCAACAGCGTACAGAGAGAGACCACGCTTGCCGTCTGTCTTTGCGCCTGTGTCTATCAAGTATCTGGCCTTCGTGTACGACAACACAGATGAATCAAGTTTAATACGAGCGCCCAAGGCAAGGCCCTTAGTGCATTTCCCGGGGTCGGACAGACAGTCGGCTTTACCAACTGGAGCACCCAGCCAGCTGGTTTGACCATCAAAGGCCAGGCCGCCGTCTGAAACTTGCACCTTGCCGTTTACTTTGAAGGAAGGGTTTCCTTCTACGAATCCATTGGAAATTGTCTTCAGACTCCAGTAGTAACTGGTGGCGACTAATACGAGGTAAAAAGTGAATGATCATTAAGCATCCTCGATCTGTTTAATTGGTTAATCTGTCTACGTGATTTGTCTGACGGTCATATCCTCTTTCATACAGTGTTGTTGTTATGCTGTGCATTAGCATGCTTGATCCCCTTTATTCGCACGTTCTTCTCCCTAACGTAGACGTATATAATGAAACCAACATTTCAAGATCGATCAGCAACGTGTACAGTATTCACTCGACACCGGTTTTATTTTACGTTACAGGAATTTTCTAGGTTGAGTCAAATTTACGATTTGGTAGCAAAAGGGCGGGAGAGGTCAGAGGCAAACTTATCATTTTCACACATACTGTATGTCGTTCAATTTAGCAGATATTTATTTGTTTGGGTTCAAGCCGCTGAACGATCATTTCTATCCTACCTATACTACCTATATTTTCTTCAAGGAAGGTTGGATCTTAAGGATTAGTTTTCGTAGTAGAAACTACACGTTAGAAAGAAAACCAAATGAACTATAGAAACATCACAAAACAAACATAACTAGATGATTAAATAAAACTTAAACATACGAAAAAGCCATTTGAAAATTCAAGACGTATACCTGGTTCGGCTGGCACCAACCCTGCGTCTTGAGATTTCGAAGTGATCTTTAGGGAAATTGGTACTCCTTTAGAAAGACCTGGTTTGAACGTCACAGAGGGTTGTCCGTTTAACAAAAGCGGCTCCTCGGTTCCAGGTAGCACCGCGTGGAATGTGATGTCTGCTGGAGAGGCGAACTCTTTAGAAATAACTTCAAAGTAGTTCGGTTTCATTCGGAAACCTTCTGGTGGGTCGTTGTCACTAAAGAACAACTGCGCATCTTTGCTGGCTTTGTTCTCAACCTCCAGAGTCAGGTAGTACAACGTGGCAGGGGCCATAGAACCTGGAAACACAAACGAACATTGGGACAATATTCAGCACAAGATTTCCTTTAGCACAAATCAGATTCAAGCTACAAACAAACTGACTTCAAAAATTGAAAGGGGATTTGGTAATTACCAAAAGTTTGAAAGCATAAGAGTTGCCACCCAGCCATAGTACTTTCACTATTTTTTCAGTTTTGATAAGCTCGTTTCTTGAAGAGTATTCGAGTTTAGTTCATCATAAAAGGTGAGTGTCGCAATTATTACCCTCGCAGAGCTCGGGTATGACTAACAATGAAAATATAATAAGACAAAGTATGTAACTGCATTAATGAAAATGTACCAAGCTTTAAAGTTTCTTACCATCATTGGGAGATTCTCTAACGGAAAGTGCCGTCTCCTGCTGTTCATACTCAGAGGGGGTAATTGTCATGCCTTTCTGTCCGTTGATTAAGAGGATCTTATTTGACGCATCCCCAGACAGAGCAGAGAAACTCAGAGATCCGGGGCTAGCTAACTTCTTTTGTATTTTGACAACAGTCTTGGCTTTAATCAAGAACCCTCCTGGCGGCTGGTTGTCATTGGATGTTAGCAGTATGTCGTACGGAGCATGATTGGCAGCAATCATGTTGATGTAGTACAACTTTGCTGGTTGGACGGCCACTAAAAACAAAATGACGAAAACGTTATTAACGTGACATGAGTTAAGTCGACACAAGCTTTACTGGCATGAAGCAGTATTACTTAACTTGGGCTTTTCTAATTCCACATTTGATGTTGTATCTTCTTTGAAACAGAGAGATGAGGTGGTGGTGGTGGTGGTGGTGGTGGGGGGAGGTAATTGGAAAAGAGAGATAGAAGAGGTTTATGTAGATAGGCAAAAATGGGCTCAGGTTTTATGTGTCGGCATTTGATCGATGTGACTGTAGAAACGAACAAATAACAAAGAAAAAACTACAATAAAAATCCTTACCACTTGAAGAATAATATTTGGACACAGAATACATCGCCGATGGTTCTAAAAACTGGCGGAAGATCACAAATGACGATATGTAGAAGCTGGCAAAATAAGCTCCTGAGCCACCGATGTTACGACCAAGGAATAAGTTGTCGGATTGTGGGGCCACCTTAAAGTCGTTGACCCCTAACCCGCCTGCGTCTTTGGACACTTGCTTGCCATCAATGTACATCGCGACACCGGAACTGTATCGCCATGTGATCCCCAAATACACCCATTTGTCTGTTACAACATCTGATTCGACCTGAAGTGGGATACGGCGAGAGTTATTGTAAAGTCATCAAACACGTCACGTTTCCACTATGAAACAAACGTACCTGAATACCACTGACTGGGAAAGTATGGATCTATTTAGACATTTTGAGCTA
Source organism: Plumapathes pennacea (assembly GCA_964036295.1). NCBI lineage: Eukaryota > Metazoa > Cnidaria > Anthozoa > Antipatharia > Myriopathidae > Plumapathes > Plumapathes pennacea. The sequence continues at coordinate 21,114,018 of OZ038463.1, read as the reverse complement.
GAAGTTATATTTCAGGATGCACGAGGATGTTTCGAGGAGTTTTGAATCCCACGTCAAAGACGTAGCACGATTCTTTTTTATTAACTTCTCAAAGAAATGTATGCAAATTTAGAAACGTTTACCCCTAGAGTTGGGAATTGCATCAAACACTCAAATCAGTGCTTGACGCTGTATCAAAACCCTATCCACCTGACCAAATGCGATACGCTGGTTGGCTAATAAAAACATGAATCATTAATAAGTTTGAGAACAAGATTTCTATTTAGTATGTGATTAAAACTCTACAGTCAAGAGGCTGAGGGAAAGAACTTGGCTAATCCTGGGTATATCTTAATCCAGAAATGAACAACAAGGCCCAGAACTATTGCAGCGAAGTTATCCATGCAACACAATTTGACTAAAAAGCTTTGAACTGGGTGACACTTAACTCTGTACTTACGGCACAATTATACATCACATACCTTCCAACGTGTATCAGCAGTGGCAAGCTCAAACACCAACTTTTTATCCAGGATGTAAAGAGAAATGCCTCTGGAGGAGACACTCTTTACCCCTGTGTCCACAATATACCTGGGCATGTCGTAAGACAATACCGTCTGCGGGAACTTCAACTTGATGCCAATAGTAAAGCCATCAGAGGACCGTTCTGGGTTCGTAAGTGCTGTATCTACGCCCATGCGTGTCTTCATAGAAGCCGACAAGCCATCGAGTAAAAGTCCGCCTTCAACTGGCTGAACATTTCCTTGCGTTGTGAAGGAAGGATTGCCCGGGATCTTGCTGTCAACGACAGCGAGGAAGGACCAGTAGAAGGTTGGTGTAACTGAAGGTACAGCTAAGAGAAAACGGAACTGATTAGATAACGAAACTAGAGACACAATTTTTTTAACAGTTCTAGCCGACAAAGACCCGGCGTTTCAGCAGGTACAAAGGTATAAAACAAACACTGTACATCAACCATAAATAGTTATCGGTAAGTTATACGGTGTGCAGAAAGCAGTAAATAATGGCCCGGTCGCACTAGAAAGTTTAGTTGATAATAGCTCGGCATCGAGAGCAATACGATGGCTTCTTCAATGTTTGGTAACAACTTGCTGATATATATTTCTGGTGACAAGCGTTGTTTGCATTTCAAATGATGCAAATATCGATAGTTATGTCGTTAAAGTTACGAGTGCGACCAGAGCCTAAGTTGGATATATAACGTTAATTGGCCTTTTCAGTTAGTGTGTCACGTGACCTGAAATGGGACAACACGCCAAAATAACATCTCAAAATAACACTAAAATGTTATTTGCCAGACGGTTGCTCACTCATTCAGGTATTTCTGGGAGAACTATCTGATTGAGAGTGAAACATTTGGTAACACCGTGATATTTCACTTTTGCCTAGAGACGCATGTTGTTGTGTCGTCTCATTTCAGGTCACGTGACACACGTATGCATGATTCAGCAAGGATCCTTACCAGGCCTTTCTCCTGAACCACCTGCAAAAGAAAATATCAAGAAAATAAAGTTATTGAAATCTCCAAATATTGGGGGCTTTCATATTACATAATCAAAAGGAAGTTATCCTCATTCTAAAATACTGTATATATACAATAATATTTTGGAACATCGTTTATGAACTAACAACAAAGCCATGTGTCATGTATTTGGCTTAAAAGGATGTGAAGTATTACAGAATCAAACGGAATAGCAGATGAGCTTCTGCTCCATTGGGACGCAAACTTGGCGGCTATTTCCTAAACAACAAATGCTTCTTCTGCTTCTTTGCAAAAAATAAGGCCAGAAAGTACAAATTGGCAACATGACAAACGTGAACAAGTTCTTTCAATTTTCGGACAAACGAAAGTAGCATATGGAATTCTGTTGGAATTCTAAATTGTTGTAGTCACATGACCTCTTGATGAAAACCAGCACCAGGTGATAAAAATAGCTATTTGTACATACAAAAACGTAATTTTGTATAAAAAGGTCATCTCTTCAGATTCTGGATATTAGAAACAACATGCATCAAATTAAGTGTCCTCTCAGAATGATGATTGTCCTTGAAATAGAAACTACTTCACGCACGCAGTACAGGTTGCTGGGTTTTGGCCCTAACTTGGCTATCTAAAACCAAAAAGAATTCCAAAGGTCCATTAAATAATACAGTATCAAACTCAAGCCTGTCAACTGTTTGCTGGCTCAACAAGTAAAAAGTTTCTAGTCTTTGACTACAACGTTATTATAAAATTACACTTACGGGCTAAATATGCCCTGCTTTGTAAGGTCCCTTACCTGTAATAGATAAAAGTTGAGCAGACGGGTTCTTCTTATCACTGGGGGTAATGCTGATCTTATTGTTATCGTTGATCAGTAGCGTCTCCAGTGTCTGTTCATCTACAGCGGAGAATACAACCGCTTTGTTACTGTTTGTCTCCTTGGTGATGGTGAACACAGTATTGGGGTTGATGCGGAATCCCTCTGAAGGTCGGTTATCGTTCGGAATAAGCGTCACTTTGACTCCAGCATTGTTGGTTACTTGTAGTACCATGAAGAATTTCTGCGCGACGCCTGGTTCAGGCTTGGTCTTAGAAACTGACAAAAATAAACAAAAAGTAGATTAGAAAATTCAAATAATTTTCGAAATCAACGGACTGCAATAGGATTGCTATGAATCACTGATGTGGTCGGCCCAAATGGTTAGTCAACTCACAACAGTACAACAATGTGACGAACGCTAGTTTGTACAGAGATTAGTAATGGCAGGTACCCGTTAATCATTTAAGTCGGCATGCCTCTCTTACAAAAGTCTCCTTTTTTCACAGTTTATTTTAATGCTCAACTGTTAGTACCTAATTTTTATTTCTTTGCACACTCCAAGTTGATGACAGAAAATATTAAGGGTCAATAAGGAAAAGCGATAACACGTGGAAACAAATATCAAACACAAAGACAAGCGAAATAACAACAGCGACAAAAAGAGCGAGAAACTAGCTGCTCAAAAACAATCAAGAACAGAGTTAACGCAAACCGAAAAGAAGTGACACAAAAAAATCACATAAAGAATCTCTTACTTGAAGATGTGGCCTTCAGCTGTTCCCACTTGCCCTTCTCGGCTTGTGGAATGACAACCACGTTGGGTTGATTGTTTATGAAGGCTGGCTTTCCGTCTTTGCCAACGGCTGTAACTGTCACAGGGTTCAAATTTTTCACAGTCTTGCTGATCTTCGCAATCATATTCATTTTGACATCGAAGCCTTTGGCTGGTACATTATCGCTAGTGTGAATAATCACGTCTTTACCCGCAAAGTTCATCGTATTCAAACTTAGGTAATAGGTGACAGTTGGAGCCGCTAAAAAAAAAAAATAAATAAATAAATAAATAAATAAATAAATAAATAAATAAATAAAAAAGAGTTATGTAATCAATGGCACTGGGGCAAAAAGAGGAATATAAGAAAGTCGCTTCAAGAAAATTCAGCATCATGATTCGAAGGACGACGTGAGCAAAACCAACAAGATGACTCCAACATGCACCAGACACAACACTAACATAGTGAACTTACGGTTTGAGGTCACTGTCAATGGTATGGGGCTTGATTCGCCCTCTGTCGGTGTTAGGATTATCTGTGACTTGTAGTTGATGTATGACTTCTTTTTGGCTTCATCTTCAACTTCGAAGGTTATCGGGAGTGGAGAGGAAACCTTCTTCTTGATCATTGCGATGGTCTTTTTGGCTATGGTGAAACCTTCCGGAGGTTGTTTGTCACTTGATTTCAAGCGTACATTTGACTCGGCCATGTTGGTAATCCGCAAGATCAGATAATAAGTCTTGCTTACAGCTGCAAACAAAGACGACAATAGCTTATTCATGTATTCCAACTGCACACAGGGTTACACAGTTATACAACCGGTACAAATGCTTGATGAGACACTTCCCAAAATGTTGTTGACAGTTGAAACATCAGTGCAAATAGGGACTACGCTATTACTCTTATCTCTGCACGATGACTATGGCGGTAAATATAATCATAAAATTGTTGGAACAAGCGACAAATTCGAGCAGTGCTATTCGAAAACCATAGAGTGAGATTCACGAGCTTTTCAAGACAAGCAAAAAAAATTGAGGACTTTTCCAGGTTGTACGAATCCTGGAGAACGAGAGAAGGTCAAGTAACTTTAGAGAAAAAAAGTCCAATCTCACCTCCTTTGACGATTACAATATAAGTTGGTTTGCCCTTTATCTGAGTTGGTGTGAGATTAATCGTATGAGTATTATTCAGAAACAGGGGCTTCCCAGTGCTGCTATCGATGGCTTGAAATTCAATCGGTTGAACTGCTGGAACAGTCTTCGTTATCTCTGCAATCACGTTGGCTCTAATTGCAAAGCCATTAGCAGGCTGATTGTCTCCTGGTACCAAAGTCGCTGCCGTGCCAGCCATGTTGGCAATTCGCAAATAGAGGTAATTATCTGGCAAAGGTGCTGGGGAGACAACTGGAAAAGTAAAGAATAGGGTAAACATATTTTTCTTTCAACATTTTCAAACACATTTTTTGCGACCATTAATGGGACCCTACAAGCCAATTCCATGTTTTTGTTTACACCAAGAAATGTGTAAAACAATCTAAGACTAAATTAATACCCTTCTCAGACAAGTCCGCTAGAAGTGGATTGCTAATTCACCTTTCGACTTTCGGGGACCCTAAAAATGGCGGATCAAGGTTTTCGGCAAAGGACTGCTGTTGAGTGGGCTGTTCTAAGTAGATGCGATACTTACTGTTAACGTAGAAGAACTGGTAGATCTGGAGTACGGTCATTTTAATAGCATATTGCTTGAACACTGCCAGTGAAGCCACATAAAACTTGCCACACAGGGAGTCTGCTGTTTGCCCCAAACCTCGGCCCATCACAAAGTTTGGCTGCTTTGCGTACGGAGCAAGTCCACTGGCAGCCTGACCAACGGAAAGACTGGACTTCTGCTGACTATCAATGTACAGACTTAACCCCGTATCGGCGCGCCAAGTGAGAATGACGTAGAACCATTTGTTAGCTGGCGCCACAGTTTCGACCTATGGTAACATATCGCAAGTTGAGTATTTCTTAGAAGCATGGCGGGTTTAATCGAGCCAAAATTGGACGCATGTTAATGAATATTGACGATACAAACAAACTTATTAAAGAAAGAAAGCTAAGAAGAAATTAACTAAGGAAATAAGGATGTAAACGAAAGAACGAAAGTAAACGAGGAGACATAGTGAAGAAATTAAAAAGGAAAATATACAAAGTAACCTGACTATAACAGGCAAACATATTACGCGGCAAAATCACAGAACACACTTAAATGCTACGACCCTGTGATAACTGGTCTTGATCTCCCGTTAGCATGGCAATTTAAGGTTGACTTGGATTTGTTGAACGTCGTAACTATTGCTCTAGTTGGGGTTTCAAGGGCTAGCCTTTTGAATGGTTCACGCTTTGCATAAATTTACGAACACTGGTCATATTTTTGGAAATCATTTCCGAAATAGTATGAAACGGCGTTTTGGGAAACAAAGCTCGAAACTTTCCCGGGCAAGCATGCCTCCGGACACCCCTAAAACCCCCCTAAATTTGGAAGCTGGCCATATTTTCTCCTGATCCGCCCCTGGGAAGTCCAGAACAGAAAAACAAAATAAGGAGGAGCTGATATGAAGACTGAACGAGATATACCTTCCAGGTGTTCACCGAAGTTGAGACTTGCACCACGACTTTCCCTCCAACAGTATACAGCGACATACCACGACTCCCCACACTGGTACCCGTGTCCATGATGTACCGGGGCACTTGGCACGTCATGATTGACTTGTCAAACTTTAATTTGATGCCGATGGTGAATCCGCTCTTACATTTGTCAGGATCGACAAGGCAGTCTTGGACAGATATCTGAGTCTCGACGGAAGTCTGAGTCAGGAACAGGAAACCCAGGTTGATCAGCTGATATGTGCCCTTGATGGTCAATGGGGGCTGGCCAGGAATCTTGCCTTGCGCGATCATCAAGAAGTACCAGTAATAACTGGGCGGCACAGGAGGCTCTGAAAGAGACAGTTAAGTACTGATTTGGACTTTGTTGGTTTGGTTTTTACCCACATTTAAGGTCGATAAAAGTTCGCGAGTCCCTTGCAGAAAAAAAAAAAAAAAAAAAATCCTCGTAGTGTTACAATTGAACGTACGTACACGTATTACATATCGTTGTAAAGGTCTTGGACTGCAGAATATAGATCTGATGTTATCGTTTTCAGGCACATTAAAAGTAGAGTACTGTTTGGGCTAATTTGAAGATTTAATGTTTCGGAAACGGGAATCAAAACTTTTGTAGGTTTATTTGAAAACCTTGGACAAAACTGTCGACACGTTACCCCCTTCTCCCATTCAATGTCGAAAAAATAATTAAATAACTAAAATGCTTAAATGTTGATAAAATGGCTATTAACTCCGCTACCCCTCAAAATCCTACCGGAACTCTTCCAAACTCAAGGTACAACATTAATAAGGGGAAGGGGAAACTTCTTTGGAACAAAATGACTCGCAGATACACATATAAGCATAAGCAGTAGCAAAGCAAATTGTAAATGAACTGGACGACAAACATAAAGCCCATAGTTGAAACGTGTGCTCGAGCCCACAATACACCCCAACAACGAGCAAAACACTGCGCTTGCATATAATTAGGCTCTTGCAGATATGCGTCGTTTCCGTGAAAAAAAAAAAAAAAAAAAAAAAAACTTTTAACCATCACACCAAACAAAACAGAATATGACAACAGGAAATTTACATACGTTTGGTCCCAGGAGCTGTTGGCGTGACTGCAGTGGGCTGTGCTCCACCACCTGAGATGAACACAAAATGCACAACGGTGAAGAAGAACTGCTGTCCCGTTGCAAATGTCAAGCTTACTGAGCGTTCATTCGCCAGTTCAAAATCATTGCAATCAAATTTCGGAACTGATTTTGCTCACGGACATACAGCAACACATACACACACGACCTTTGATTTGATTTCTAACCCTTTCACTCCCGAGCTCAAAATACAGATCCTCTTAATCATTTAAGAAGAAAATGGAAGACAAAGTAAATGTTACCTTTGCAAGTGCTATCACAAGACAACTTGGTCGGGAACACATTTTGGTTGCCAAGGCAACCATGTAATTGGACAGGCAGGCACTGTTGGGCCACTTTGTCGTAGTAATACTTGACTTCAGTGCTCTTACACTGAGTTCCGTTCCATAAACGCTGACACGTGTCTCTCACATCAGGATCTACCGGACACGAACGCAGTTTAGAGAGGGCATATAGATAACAGGACTTCGTTGGAAAGATTAAAGAGCTTTCAAGAGCCATTTATAAACAAAGTTAGGATCAACAATGTTCTTATACATGTACATAATAATGACTCGACTCTGTAGTTCGCACTTGTTTTTCGATAGCTACAGTAATTACACGCTGAAGGTATAGTACATAACACAACAAAAACAACACAACTCGTCTAAACTCAACATAGCATAGCACAGCACAGCACATCGCAACACAACACACATAACGCGACACAACGCGTTCGCACGTTTGTTCAATAGGCACAGTAGTTACGCGCTGTGGGTATATTACATGAGCACAACACAACACAACACAACACAACACAACAAAGCACACCACAACAAAATAAAGCACATTACATCACAACACACATCACAACTTAACTCAAAAAGCGAAACAAACACACGTACACTTATATGCTACTTTTCCTTTCGTCGTAACACTTGTCTCTATTAGTACTTACCACATTGCTCTTCGCACATAGCCTGCGCGTAAGTTAAATTGCTGAAGGAACAGTAACTCAGCACTTCGTTCAAGAAATTCAAGCATGGCGTATTAGCGTCGGCTGGACCTGCATTAGCTACTTCGCTGCGCAAATCAGCGTAGCACACGGACTCAGGTTTAGGCAGTTCACAAGGGTGTACTGTAAAAGTAAACAAACAAACACACAAATGAACAAACACAACAAATAATGATTTACCAAAAGAAAACATTTACGGACTGAAAGAGTTTATTTTTTAAATCGTAGTACTTTTATATAGCCCCACAACATTAAACAAACATAATGAGAACATACATGTACTGTACATCAAATGGCTGGAAAAACAAATTAATAATGAATATTAACATCTACCCATCCGCAATAGATAAAAAAAACAAAACAAAACAAAACAAAAAACAAAAAACAAAAAAACAAACAAACAAAAAAAAAACAAAAAAAAAAAACAAAAAAAAACAAACGAAAACACGATAATAATAGTAGCGAACAAAAGAAAGGGACACATTACCTATTTCGCAAGATTTTCCACCATAGCCCTGTTGACACTTGCATTGCTTATTGACACACAAACCTCCATTGAGACAGTTTGATCCACATGTAGCTAGAAGAACCAGGAAATGCAGCGCGTCATGACATACGGAATGTTTTAGACCAAAGAAAGAAAAATCAGTAGCATGAGAGGAGGTACTTACATAGTTCGCACCATTTGCCTGTGTAATCCGCTGTACACTGGCATTTGTTAGGCCCAACACATTTGCCACCATTGCGACAAAGTTTACCACAAGCAGCTGCAAAACATTAAAAATTCAGCAACTAAATGCCAAATAACGGAATAGAAAGAAAAGTGCCTGCATGTACTATAAAAGTAACATACTAACAGAAACATGACTAACATTTAAACAAGTGCGGCTTATAAACAAACAAGTAAGCTAATGAAAGCAACGAATTAAAACCAAATAAGAACGACAACCTAAAAAGTTCAGCACATACTATTCATTAATACAAAACAGTTCTACTTTAATTCAATTGCACCTATTTTTATATCGTATTCCAGCCTACATATCCTATTTAGTCTTACTGGAGCAAAAGTACGCTTAGCAGTAATATGTAGTTCAACCGACTTACGTTTTCCACAAATCTTTCCCCTGTATCCTTGTTGGCAGTGACACTTGTTGGTGCTGGGATTGACACACGTACCGCCATTCTTACACGGCTTCTTGCAAATGGCTGCGTAGAGGGATTTTCATGTAAATGAAACTCGTTTTCATAAACAAGTATTTTGCGCTGGGTCTCGTTTTGAAACAGAGGCAACATGTATCTCGGAAAGGGACTATTAGCTCTGTATGCACTAAAAAATTGCTGAAGTATCGAGTTTCGGGTTGCGCGCATAACAGCCAACCTAGAAAGGTATACTGGTAGGACAGTTAAAATACTCACCTATCTCACAGTATGTACCATTATATAGCCCTGGTGGGCATTGACATTTCCCGGCAACACATTTGCCACCGTTTATACACAGCGGTTCACACTTGCCTGCAGAACAATGGGTACTATATCAAAATTGGGCTTACAGTAAGACAAATTGTGGCACACACTAAAATAAGAAGTTAAGAAACCATGACCACTGCAGTTGTTTTGCATGAACATTAGCATAACTAAACAACCTCTTATTGAATTAAGCCGGAAATATTCTAAAAATAGGTGATGTAAGTCACATAGTTTCGTCTAATTCCGTACTAAGGAAATTCCTTTATGGTACAGAACAAAATTAACAATTAATTTAATAATCTGTCTATAATATTAAAGAATTCACATTTTCAAGTGCCATTTACGGTAGTTAAACTTAAGTTCAAACTAAACTTTGATAATGAGCTGATAGAACGTAAACACAAATTGTTCACGAAGGAACACTGTGAACTTACTCGGACATGCCTGCGTGTTACACAGTTGAGTTTCTATCTCAGTGCCAAGACCTTGGTCGATACAAGTTTTCCCGCCATTCGCTGGGGCGGGGTTGTTACACGTGCGGTTGTGAACGCGCGTTCCTCCGCCACAGGTCGCTGTGCATTCGGTCCAAACATTCCACGGAGAGTACCCACCATCAACTGTAAAGAAAAGCATCGTGTACTTTTAAAATTTACCTCTGTCATTTGATATCGATCGAATAAGAACAACGAGTCCATGTGGAAAAGCCTGTCTTGGAAACGTTAGATGTAAGTGCTGATTGATGAGGATGATGTTTTGTGGTCAGCTAAAAGTGGCATTCACTATTTTATTCTGAGTAAGGCTAAATACATATAATCAACTCTTATTCACGCCTTGTTTTACTTAGAAAACCCCAGCAATATAGATTAAATCCAATGCTGTCAACTCCAACTTGGAAACTCAGTAAGACGTCACGAAGCACAACCTACAGAATTTGGTCCTATTATAAGGTGTCTCAGTGTTTGACCTTGAAGCTGGAAAAAACAATTCCTTAATTTTTTCCCACAGTAAAATGGACGTTATTTATTTTTCTTCAATACAAATCAGCACGCATCTCTTATTCGATAAAGTACATTACTTGTTACCTCAAACCACTCACCTGTGACCCCAGGACACGCCTGAACGTTGCAGCTTCTTGTTTCCAGATTACCCCCCAAAGCAGAGCAGTCTTTACCACCGTTCTGTGGTTGTGGATTGCTGCAACTTCTTTTTCGCTGTTGGTTTCCCCCGCCACAAGTGACAGCACAAACAGACCACTGGGTCCACTCGGTGAAACCACCCGGAACTAAAGAATCAAAAACAAAAACAAAAAATGTTACACGATAATTGAAGTTGAGAAAGATTATTCACGGAGCATTTGATACATACCTTGTGGTGATAATGTCAATTTATCAGTGGTGATAGTGGTGGGTGAAATAAAGATAAAAGGCGCCACACACTGGCATTTGTTATCGTCAATCAGTAACCTCTTTTAATCTCTTCGTAACAGCCTAAATGCCTTTAGTTTATTCCCGGAGTCAAAAAATATATATTATTTTCGATTAAACGTAAATCTAAAATCTAAAATCTGAATCACATACAGTAACTCGACTAGGGTTCGTCTTTGAATTAACATTTGAAAATTCAACTCACCTGGTGATGGACACATCGCATCGGCATCTTTTTCGCTTGGTGCTAAAATAAACAAACAAACAAATAAACAAATAAATAAATAAAACAGTAACCTTAAACTCTGACTGCAAAGAATATGGCGACAACGATGACCCTTTGTGGTTGTGATGCTCATTAAAGAGCCTAAATTTATTGACTTACGTTTAATTGCTGTCGCTGCTTCCTTTAACCAGTACCAAATGACCTCCGGATTTTCTGCTGAGCCAGCAATCCACGGTGCAGGTTTATTGTCGGCGGCTTTAGCCACGATTGTGCCGTGCCAGTCTTCGCTCTCGCGGTCTGAAGTCGTCAGGAGAGACTTGTGATCTTCGACTGAAAGCCACGGCATACGTTTACCAATAGCCGAAGGTCCGTTCACCCAGCTTCCAAACCTTTTAACTTCAGTGACACCGGTGAAGGAACTGGCAGTCGGTGTGAAACTATAAGGCAAGAGGCCGTTTAATGTAATTGAAAGGTTTCCGGGGCACTGGGATTGAGATTACTATTTAAATTGGGAATCTTTTGTTCTAAATTTGGGTCATGGCACAATAATAATACGAAAAACAACATTTATATCTCAATGTTATGCCGTTAATTCAGCTTTTTTTTAGCAAATTGCAGCACAGTTTACCTGTAGCTTTGAGGAGCACTCCAGATTCCACCATTGCTTCCTCGTTCACCCGCTTCCAATCGATAAAAGAAAGGACCAACTGCTATTGATTTGATGGCGTCTGCCTCGTAAAGGATCGAAAAATCTTTGGACATCGAAGGCTCTACCTCATTTCTGTGTGGGAAAAATATATGCAAAACTATATTTCTAGAAGGAGTTGAAGAAGAAGTACAAATGGAAGAGTAATACACTGGAATGCTATTAACTGTGAGATCTATCGTCTGCTGGGAGATAAAACGTGCCACTAAAAGTCGATGTGGGAAAGCTAAAGGCCGTTAAAAAGATTTAAGCCGCTGATGTTCGTACATTGTGGTAGCAGCAACAGTAATTGTAGTAAAATTAGAAGTGGCGCAAGCAGTAGTAGTAGTGGTAAACGTAACGGTGGAAGAGGTATTGAAAGTCAATACGAAACAATTTGATAACACACGGTACATCATACCTCTTCTTGACGTTGTCTGCTGTCCAATCCTTATTGGTTGCTGAAGTGACCAGAAGAGTCCAGCCTCCGCCATCTCGCGTCATGTCACAGTACACTTTAGTGACATGCGCAGTGTTGGGCTCTTGGACATAAACTGTATAAAGACCGTCTGTCCGGCTGTGACAACGTTCGTAGAACTCTCGACAAGAGCGGATTGCAACTAAAATAGAAAAACAATAGCAACATGAAGTAACGGAGAACAAACTGTTTGGCCAAATTAGACAACGATTTTGATAAAAAAAAAACAAAAAACAAAATAAAACAAAACAAAACAAAACAAAAAAAAAAAGAAAAAAGAAAACAACTTACTTTTGGGGGCTGTGGATGTGTTGGACAAGCACAGGATCATAAGGAATCAAAGGAAACGTCGCGTTAAATACAAATGTGGCAATTAGTAAACACACGAATTTGTGGCAATTAGTAAACACACGAATTTTTCTATTCTACGAGTTTTCGTGTAATATACCCACAGAAATATTATGTTTAGATATAAAATAACTACCTGAAAACTGCCTGATCTAGCCATTATATATAGTCTGCAGTAACTACATAAAGAAGTGGTCTAAAATTTGTAATCTCACATGAACTACCAATGGAGTACTACTACAACTACATATACGACAGCAACAACTTTAAAGCTGTCCTACCTGGGCATACGTCCACCTTGCACTCTTTGGTCTCGACTGGTGGACCATCGCATCTGCTCCCGCCAAACAAAGGAATCGGGTCAGTGCAGGTGCGAGAGCGTGACGTCACGCCACCACCACACGTGACTGAGCACTCAGTCCACTTGCTCCAGTCAGAGTAACCTCCGTTAACTGTAAAAAAAAAATAGACATTTTACATGGTCCAGCTTAATAGTGGAGGCAGTAATGGTCCCAAAAATAGTTATTGCGAAATAGGGAACTTAATTTAACTGTTCTATCTGGTGTTGGTAGATTAGGAACTGATGATAAATATGAGAGATTAGTATGAGACTATCTAAAACTTCTCTATATTTACTTTCAGTAGTGCTAGATATTTCAAATTTTGCACAAAGTTGCCATACGAAAATGTCACACTTACTCCAACTCTATACTTGCATTATTTTAATACTAGCTTAAGATATCGCATATAATTTATCTTGTTTACTACTTTGATCAACAAACACATTGTACAGTACGTTACCTGGGCAAGGGTTTACGTTGCAGTGTTGTGTTACATTAACGAATGTTGCGCCCTGCACGGCCATCTTGACTTGCTGTCCCCCACCACAGGTTTTCGTACACTCTGACCAGCCTCCAGGCGGTCCTTCTACACACCAGGAAAAGAAAAAAAAAAAAAAAAAAAAAAGAAAAAAAAGGAATAAAAGTCAGCTTTTGTGTTTTTTGTTTGTCAGGCAAAAACAATAACTTCCAGGGCTATCATTCGAAACGTCACCTTAAACTCGCTTATTAGAGGAAATACGGTATCCCTGATGTCACCAGATTCTCACATAGGAGATGACGGCAGAGAGGACGTTTTGAGCGTCACTGCTCGCGTCGTAGGTGAACTAACTTTGGTTCTTACCTGTGGGTACACAGTGGCCCGTAAAGCAAGCCTTGGACTCTGCAGGGGGTCCCAACATGCTGCAGTCTGAGCCACCATTGGCTGGGTGAGGATTACCACACTTCCTCTCTCTGTACTGCTGTCCGTTACCGCAGGTCACGCTACACGGTGTCCATTCACTCCACAAAGAGTAGCCGCCATTCACTGTGAAACAAGAGCAACACTCTAAGTGCAATCAAGTTATATTCTGGGCAATATGGCCAATATTAGGGTTGGGTGTGGGAATGTCAGGATAAAATGACTAGTCAACTGGCAAACCTACCCCATTCCATCTCACTGTGTTATAAAATACTAATGAAAACATACTATCAGAAAAAAAGGCTTTCTTAAATATTACAGAAACAATAACAATTAAAAAAAATCAAAACACTCAGATACAGTTTCAAAAAAAAAGTCAGATGAATAAATGATTTCAAAGTGTGGCATTGGACAAAAACTATTTAACAAATTGACGTCAGTTTTTTATGTGTCTGTCCTCTTATTGATCATGAAACGCGTCATAACATTGTCAAAAAGTTGTGGATCCACGAGGCGCTTCGCCGAGGTTGAAATTCAAGACATTTCATTGGCCAAAAAGTGACAGTTTGACGTGAGCATTTCGCGTATGCAAAATAAAATGTTGTCAAAGAAGATGGAAAGAAATGAAACTAGACGCTCTTCTGCTGCGGTTTTCTCGACAATTTCAAGACAAAGCTCAAGGAAATTCGCCTCTGAACACTTCTGGTTCTCTACTTCAAATGCCGAATGTCGCTTTTGCAAGAACTGAGGTAAAATTGAAGCTGAATTTACCTTCTTCGTCCAAATCACTGTCGTCAGCACTCGATTTTGTGATAATGAAAATTAGCCAATCACAAAGCGAGAAACTGACGTGTTATTGTAAAAATAACCATCTTACAGATTTCCAACTTTATATCTACAAGGAAATTTTTCTTTTATTGTGGTGAGAAAACTGGTAATACTGTCTTAGACGTCTACAGCCTTTTGTACAAAGGGGACAAAAGTGCTGGTATTGTAAGTAAGGACTAAACAACCGATGGGCTACTTAACACATTTGTTTGTGTAACAGCACTTAAATAATAATATACCTATATGAGTGGCTGTATATAGTCCAAAAGCGAGTCACAAATTGAAAATGTCCTAAACTACAATATTTCTATTTGTCAATCATCAACAAATACCGTGTCTTGTATATAACTTTGTTTCGTACAACAAAACAGTTCATTATAATTGAATTCCAAAACACTCAGTCATTACCTGGACAGGCATCCACCTTACAGCGCCCAGTCTCTGTGGACGGGCCCAGCGCAGAACAGTCTTTCCCGCCAAAAGCTGGCGCGGGGTTGGTGCAGGTGCGCGAGCGCATGTTCTCTCCACCGCCGCACGTCACTGTGCACGGCGTCCATTCACCCCATTCGGAATAGTTACCATTCACTGTGAAAATACAATTTTAAACTACAGATCAGCAGCCATCGTGATTATAAAGCTAAACTTTTTGTTAATCAAACCTACGTTGTCGTAGGGAACGTGTTGCTGTATCAAAAACAAGTTCGATGATTCCTAACTCTCCATATAGCAAACAAGCAGCGCAAATATCAACATAATTGGCCTGCTATAACCCTTTCACCGAAATGCTTATCTGTCCGAATTAAACTTAAAAAAGTGACAGTGTGACTATTAGTATTATCTTCCTTACCTGCACACTGCATCAAATTGCACTGCTGAGTTTCCACATCAGGTCCGAGTAAGGAGCAGTCCGAGCCGCTGTATTTTGGTGGAGGATTCGTGCAGGTTCTCGATCTCTTGCTTACTCCACCGCCACACGAAACGCTGCATTTGGACCAGTCAGACCACTCGGCAAAACCACCACTAACTGTAACAAATAAAACACTGTTAGAGAAGTCGTACTGACTATACCAATGTAACAGCAGGTCATATTAAAAATATACCACCGATTATTACACGACTTCACATTTTCGAGTGCAAATACGAGCCAAAACGAGTGCAAAGATGGGAGCGTATTGCACTCGTCAGGAACCAGATCAACTGGTTTATGAGCTTACGTGATCAATTTTCGCAAGCAAAGTTTACGAATGCGTCATTGTTTGTTCCATTTTGCGCGCGGCAAAAATGCTTCGTTTGTCGTATAATAAACAATTTATTACACAAAAAGTCGTGCAATACGACTGTATTTCTACTCGTCAGTTTTATTTTTTCTCGCCTGAAGCAGGCTCGAAAAAATAAAACCGACTCGTAAAAATACTCCGCCGTATTGCACTCCTTCCCGTGTAATAACCTCTTTGTATAACAAACAAACACTTAGACTAGTCGTAAAACCAAGCAGCAACTGACTATACCTGCCACAGTAGTTCTGAAACCAAATATACTACTGGCTATAACACGTTAACGATGGATTGTTAGAAAAGTCGTCAAACTCCACTTTCTTTATGCGCCACAAGCGGACGGCGCAAGAAAACGCGTTCAACTGACTAGAAGCTAGAGGGAAACACGTAATTCGCAATTAATTTTACGGGGCTAAAAAAAATTACAAAATCGAGTTGTGAGTGAAAACCTGTCCCAAAGATTCAACCTGATCACTGCTAATTGAGCTTTGAACAACTGTCATACGTGCTCGCGTCCACAGCAGTGGAAAGCAGGCTAACTAGATCTAAAGTGTAAAACAATGCTCGTACGTACTAGGGCATGGGTTGGTGCTGCAGTTCCTGGTCTCGTGCGCAGGTCCTAACTGCGAACAGTCTTTGCCCCCATGCTGAGGAACAGGTTTTGTGCACGTGCGGCTTCTTTGCTGGTTCCCTCCGCCACATGTCGCGCTGCACTGGCCATACGACTCCCAGTCAGAGTAACCCCCATCCACTGCAAGATCAATGATTTAGTGCTTACTATAAACTAGCTAACAACCTTAACCATCCCCTTGGGTCCAACTGACTCTTTTCACTGAACTCAGTACCAAAGGAATAGTTCGTCAGCAATAATAAATTTGAATTCTACTGACGACGCTACTGTATACATATAGAGTAAGAGCATTAGACCAAGCTGTGTGGCCAGACCGGTAGAAACTTAACAAAACTAACAAGATACAGCACGGTGAGACCTCTCAGGTAACCAGGGACTTAACTAAAGTCCCGTTTCAGTGGTTCTTCAGTCTAATACGACCCTTCCACTTAAAAAAGATACGTTGATTGGTACTGTACCTGGACAAGCCTGGGTGTTGCAATTTTTCGACTCTGTTGTCGCACCAGAGCAGGGCTTGCCACCATTGCTTGGTACAGGGTTGGTACAGACTCTCATTCGCATCTGATTTCCACCGCCACACGTTGCGGAACACGTTGTGTAATTTCCCCACTCACTAAAGCCACCATCAACTAAATGCAACAAAACGTTTAGAAGATCGTTCACCATGACTTCAATTTCTCAATTCTATTTGCCACCTTAGCTAAATACAATTACAAAATCAATGTCAAAAAAAAAAAAAAAAAAAAAGTGGTGTGAAAACCCAAAAGAAACCATGGAGCTTATGGGATTATGGCTTACAAACTAGCCAAAAAGCAATGACAGCTTTCTTTTTATATTACAAGACAAGTATACACAGTGTATTATGTGCACAACTTAAAGACCCATTAGCACTTACCATGATGCACCGCGCAGTGTTTATTATGATACGTCACCCCGATCGGAAAAAGAACACTACAAAGACACTGCCAGATACATAATCAAGCCCTTGCAATTAAATAAAGGTCAGAGCATGAGACAGATGACAATGGATTTTCCGCCACTAACTGTAGAATACGAGAAAAGTGATTTTCGTGGCCCCAGAAAATACGAAGCGAGCGCGATGCATCATGGTAAGTGCTAATGGGTCTTTGACGTAGCTAAATGTAACCAGCCGTTACGGTAACGCCATACATGGAACAACGACTGCGGACAGTGGGCAACAGAAGTCAATCTCGTTCAATTAGCCATTATGCAAAATTGATCAAAATTAATCAAATTAAAAAGAAAAATAGTCACAAGAAAGGTCGAGTAAGTCTTTCAGGTTTCAGCAAAATTGGCTCATTATAAACTGAATGGCGAGCTTAATATCGTTAAAATAAGGCACTTTAGTATGGAGTGGGGACGGCACGGATTATTCTTGATTAATTTTGCTCCAAAATGGCTAATTCTGCGTTTTTTCCTCTTTGATTTTCCGTCATCCAACAAACACGCACAATGCTCATATGTAAAAACAACACTCATAAAACACAACCACTAAATTGCCAAATTCCGCCCCCTTCTTACTGAATTTCTAACTAAAACTACTTAAGCTTTTTAAAGTCACTCACTTGGACAGGGTTGTGTGTTGCATGTTCGACTCTGTTTGTAATCTCCAGTGCAGTTATGGCCGCTGTACTGTGGCTCCGGATTGCTACAGGAACGGGTTCGGACCTGTAACCCACCCCCGCATGTTTTGCTGCACTCGGAATAGTTTGTAAATGTCGTGAAGCCACCATCAACTGTTTGGGGAGGAAGAGCGGACATCAATTTAGAGGCACGAAGAATACCAATAAATAAGGCATAAGACAATGCAAAATGTTCACAGGTCCAAAGGGTTTGAACAGGCGCTTTTATTGAGCAAAACGATAGACTGCACGGCTGACTGACGCGTGGGACGTCTGATAGTTACTGAAATACAATAATCAGTATCTGAGAACTGCAAAGGTTTTACGTGTGTGAGACGCCCAAATAAGGGGGTAGATGCTGTATCAGTGAGAAATTAAGATGAACATATTTCAGCGTCCAACACTTTAGAGAATAGAACGTCTCAGTAGCTTCTTGGTGAGTTCTTGAACAACTGACCGCGTTTTGGCGTTCAAAGTTAAGATTTTCAGCAAAAACTATGAGAACTACAACACTTAGGTGAGATATTGAAACTTTACCTGGACACTTCTGAGTGTTGCAAGTTTTGGTTTCAAAATCCGGTCCATCTGTCGAACAGTCCTTCCCGCCATCTTTTGGAGGCGGGTTTGTACAGGTTCTTGTTCTGATCTGTGATCCTCCGCCACAAGTCTCTGAACAGTCGGACCACTTGGTGAACGGAGAGTAGCCACCATCAACTAAAAAAGAATAACAAAACTTTAATAAACTTTTCAAAATGTCCTTGGGTTGCTTTAAACAACTGCTGGTCTTCAACCAATCCAGATACAAGACATCACGGTTATGTTGAAACCATTTAGCACAGGAACAAATTAAGAAATATTGAACTCGTTCCGGTGTAATATAGCCTCATCTAAACACGCAGGAAGTTAGGAGAACATGAGAGTAGCGCCTAGGGAAACCACGAGGCCACGTGTACTATACTCTCGTCTAACATGGTCTTTTATAGCCAATCAGAACACGCATAGTACATAGTATCATAGTTATTCTATAACGAGTAATATTTTGTTAATCAAAGATGGACGCGAAGACGCCATTTGAGAACTTATGCTTTTGGCCTAAAACAAGCCTTTTGTTGATTAATGGCCAGTTCGCCAGCAGCTCAAGGAGATTGACGCCCATCCACACGTGAACGAGACCTTACCTGGACATGGCATCGTGTTACACGCGCGTGACTCGCGTGGTACCCCGAGGTTGGAGCAGCTGGAGCCGCCGTGCTGAGGGGGAGGGTTAGTACAAGTTCGTGTTCTGTACTGTGACCCCCCGCCACAGGTGCTACTGCACGTGAGGAAAGCCGACCACTCACTGTAGTTACCGTTTACTGAAATGAAACAGCAGCACTTGTTATATAGAAGATGGCACTGTGATAGTTAGAGAAACATGATTGGATAATAACAGTGTGCACTTGATGTTGCTATTACTGTATACATGTATGCGTATATCTCAGTGTGTGTGTGTGTGTGTGCGTCTTTATTTAAAACTATGATTGCATTTTTATCTCTGTCTGACTTTCTGTTGTCTGTCAGTTGTGTACATGTATTTTGAGATGAATTTATCTCT
Organism: Plumapathes pennacea; assembly: GCA_964036295.1. Taxonomy (NCBI): domain Eukaryota; kingdom Metazoa; phylum Cnidaria; class Anthozoa; order Antipatharia; family Myriopathidae; genus Plumapathes; species Plumapathes pennacea. The sequence continues at coordinate 21,094,327 of OZ038463.1, read as the reverse complement.
GTCTCTGATTCTTCCTTTTTCCCCGTTCCCATCTTTCCCATATTTCTTCTTCTTGCTTTATTTGTGTTCTGCCCGTTTGTCTTCTCTACTCTTCAAACTATCTGTTTGTCTCCCTGGCTGCCTACTCCTAGTTTCTACTCCTTTTCCCAATCTGTTTTCGACACCACATCGTGAAGAAAAGTAGATGTTCACGAAAAGTGTGCCTTGAAAATAGCGATATAGTAATAACTTACTTGGGCAATAGAAAGTATTACAGGCTCTGGTCTCGTTAGCTGGACCTAGCCGTGTGCAGTCCATGCCTCCATAAAGTGGTGCTGGGTTATCACACTGTCTGCTTCTTGATTGCACGCCACCACCACAGCTGCCGCTACAGTGCGAGAACTCGCCCCAGTTACTGTAGCCACCATCCACTGTAAAACACACGTAGAGATTTTGTTAGTGGCACAGACGTTAACAAGGTACACTCCATGAACTTTGCTAAAAACACACCAAATCAACTCAACAACAGTTCTATGTATGGGGTTCAGATGTATTCTGAGCTGCCTTATGTACTGCAAGGGTAAATAAATTCACCAACAATCAACAATATGACTTTGATTCAACATTCAAAATTTTGACAAATAACACCTCTCTCCCCCCACCCCCTCCCCCCCCCCACCCAGAAGAAGATGAAAAGAAGAATACTGCTACTGACATTGTTGTACTGGGTAGTATATATTTTAAGGGAGGAGGCAGTGGGGTAATTCTTCATTATATATTTATATGTTTTGAATGAATGAAAAGAATGAATGTTTAGCAAAAAAATCTGTTAGATCAATACCAGGCAAGAAAGGTAGCAAATAAATTTAAAACAAGCACCTGGGCAGGATTCTGTGTTGCAAGTCCGTGATTCAAAGTCTGGTCCCAGTAAAGCACAGTTGCTTCCACCAAAGTTAGGGGAGGGGTTGGTGCAAGAGCGTGTCCTCTGCTGCATCCCTCCACCACATGTTGATGTGCATTCTGTCCATATACTCCAGTTGGAGTAGTTCCCATTGACTGTAAAGACAAAACAATCGAAAAAGAAGAAGGCCTTCTCACTAAGGCTGGTTTTTACTAGAGTGCAATACATAATAAGCATAAGCACAAGCACCAGTGAAGACAGCAGTGACACAAACATAGGCATATTGGCCACTTTAGAAAGGACTGGGACTGAACATGCAAATAAATCAAATTTAAAATGAACCATGTCACAGAAAAGAGCACAAACTGATCAGTAAATCTGCCAAGTTTCAGCATGATTGGCCCATCCAAAACAGAAAAGTAAGCTTTTAAAAACCACAAAAAGAGACTTTAGTATAGTTACAGGGGATGCTTGTCCCCCCTTCCATACTAATGTTTCTTATTTTTCTGATTTTCAAATGTTTGCCATTCTGTTTGTGTTCACTGAAACATACTAAAAATTGGCAGTGTAATACCAGCCCTTAAGAGAACTAGGTTGACTGTGTCGGCGTGGCGGAAGACAAACTGGTGTATCAACTAAGTGTTGATTAGGGTAATGGAACGCCATCAAAGAGACAATAGCTGACGTTTCGAGCGCTAGCCCTTCGTCAGAGCGAATGACGAAGGGCTAGCACTCGAAACATCAGCTATTGTCTCTTTGACGGCGTTCCATCGCCTCATAAACACTTAGTTGATACACCAGTTTAAAAATTGGCAGATTTACTAATTTTGGTATGCTCTTTTCTGTAACAGGGTTCATTTTTTAATTGATTAATTTGCATAATTTGTCCCAGTCCTTTTCTCATTTCTAAAGTGGCAAAAGGAATGGAAATGTTTCCATTCCTTATGCTATGCTTATGTGATGTCACATGACTGCTATTTATATTAGGCTTATGTTTATTATTATGCTCATGTGACTAGTGAAAACCAGCCTTTATCATTGGATGGGGAACCTCATTGACATTACTGTATAGTGGTGCCTCAAGTTTTTTGACTTCACAAAGAAATTTTGTACTGTAATATGTGACTACTGCACATTATTTTATAATATAAAGGACTTTTTAATTATTGTGTTAAAAAAATCAATGAAATCTTTGTCAATTCTTCATTTTCTTTATACTCTGACCAGATTCATCCTTTTAGTACCTACAGTATTACAATACACTTATTGTATAACTATACAACATGAATGCATTCTATCATATCTTCTTTTTTTTTTTTTTTTGTTTATAGTTAATGGGAATTAAATTGACGAAATTAAACTGATGCTGCCCTAATAGCACCATCAAAAAGTTTTATAACACTCTTATACCATGTACATACCAGGCATGGGTAGGGTGGCTGTGAAGATAATAAGAACATATTCTGTTAGTGAATGTTCTCATTCTTTCATTATGTTTTAAAAATATTTGATATAATTATTTACTTTCACATGGTACATATAATTGTACAGTGCTTCCTGGAGTGTAACAGAATACATACAGTGGAATAATGAGAGACACTAACTTGGCAAATAATGCTGTATTGTACAGTACCAGATGTCATGTTCCCTAGGATCATACAGTTAACAACCTTTAACATTATGTGGTTTAATAGACATGAATCTTATCTTGATTGCATTTTTGAGTTGTCAAGTTGAAGATATTAGAGTAATACATAGTACTGTACAATCTGTATGTGTACTTACTTGGTCCTGGAGGAGGCTTTGTAACTTTCACTGTTGATCGCGTTGTAGGAGGCTTTGTTGTTGGTGGCAATGTGATGGGTGTGGTAGCTCGTGTTGGCTCTGTGGTGGCTATGACTCGTTGCTTTGATGTTGTTGGGATTGTTGTTGGCTGCGTTGTATGTGGGGGTGTTGTCGGCACTACCGGTTTTATGGCCGGTGCAGGCTGGGGTGCTGGGCACGGAGGGTGGCATACGACCGGGCATGGGTGGGCACAGTGTGGTGGCACGACACATTGTCCACAGGCTGGCTGCTGACCTGCAGCTGGAGGTTTGCTAGTTGCTGTTGTCCCAGAAGGTTGGGGTGCTATTGCTTGGCAGTGTGGTGAAACCCCTAGTATAAGAGATGGCGACCCTGAAGACAAAAATACAGCAAATATATTTTCGCTAAGAAAAATTCAAGCACATTTCGATTGCATGGATATAAACACAAACGTGCATTTTACGCACTATAAATCCATCCGAGATCGTCTGCACAGGGATCGTAATAATCACACTGTCACAAAAACCAGTTGGATCAAACCTAAGAACTACTTTGGGTAATGTCGACTGTTCACAATTTAGCAACGATAGATACCAGATCCACAGTAACCGCATCAGAGGCCTCACATGTAAATATCCGACAGAAACCGAAATGTTAACGCAGCAGCACGAATCCAATCGCGACTGTAAAACCTTTGGATCAGGAGAAAAAACGCTTCTACTTCATTGCCGCAGTGAAGAATTGCTTAATACTCACATTATTGCTATTCCTGTTTGAATCTACGGCAAGAGTGCTGTGCACTTGTGATCCTTTTTATCACGAACAGTTTGCCCGCCATTTCTTGCCCTTCAAATTTACCGCTGAAAATCAGCGGGCGCACTGACAACATTGGGACATTCGATGTGTTTTACTTGAGGTAGAAAAAATACAATTTTGGCGGCAAAACGATACTTACACGACTTTGTGATTGTATTTAAAGAAGACACTGCTAGTGGTGGGCTTTTTACGGACAAGCAGCCTAATAGTCAAGAAAAGTGGGCCAAGCAGCCAGGAGGGACCAAGTGTACTTTAGCTCCCGTTGGTATTCAACGATACAACAATGATCGTCGGCAAATAAGCAACTTACCATGAGCATGTTTGCTATCGGCACAAACGCATGCAAGTCGTGCTATCTCATGAGGCGTCAGAGCTGATGTGAAGATGTAAAATTCATCGACAAAGCCGTCCAGGAAACGACTTCCCTTGTGGCTTCCGATACCAGCTCTCTCGCCCCAGTCTTGTGCCAAGATTCCTGCTCCTTTGGTTTGATTGGCGAGTGCTGCGTTTACAAACACTTTAGAGGCGCCTGCGAGGATGGAAAGCGGTTATTACACGAGAACAAGAACACGCACTGCAGGTAACAGAACATAACATGTTCCATATTACAGTGCATAATATCAATGTGAGAGTTATGATATTGTAGGGGGGGGGGAGGGGGGTAGGAGGAGAGGGGGGCTTCTTTCAAAGATTGACCTTGTAGGGGGAGGCTTATTAGAGCATTTATGGTATGCTTTAACTGTAACTTTCAACTGTACAGTAGTCATTTGAGTAGTGTAAATAACTGTGATTGTGTTTGCCTGAGTCATTTAAAATAACACTTGATGAAATATAACAAATTACTAAGCTGTATGACTTGATCTGAAATATTTGAAACTTTATGGAGCAAGTGTGTGTAGTATATTTTCAGCACTTTTTGTGTTATTATTTAGCAATGATTATTTTTCAGTCCTTATTGCCAGATTCTCCTTCTCTGAGTGTTATGTTGACACTTCATGTATTTTTTATCCAGAAATAATTAACATAAATAAATAATAACTATAAGTATAACTCCAGCATTTTTTTTTCTTTTTGTGTTATTATTTAGCAATGATTGTTTTTCAGTCCTTATTGCCTGATTCATCTTATCTGTTTTTTTTTAAGTTGACACTTTATGTAGTTTTTATTTTTTTCCCAGAATAATTTCAAACAATTTTGACATTAACACATTGTACTGACCTTCTTGCATGTCATAGGTGCCAACCACGTGGGTCCACTGTCCCATGGGAACCACTGGCTTAGCAGTGTTAGTATTGAAGATAACACTACCTTCCATGTCCCTGTGAAACCACCTTAAATGTCCATCATTAATTTCAAAGTGAAAATTCCCTTGATGGTCTGAAGAGCCTTTGGCAACAGTGTCAAACAGTGACTGCCTTCCCTTGATGATGTTAAGTTTCACCCACATTGCAATGGTAATTCCTGTTTTGGGCTTGGGCTCAAATTTTGCACCATCAAATGACAGGTTTCCTTTTGAGAATTGCCCGACCATCCCACATCCAAGCTGTTGTGGTGTGAGGTCAACATTGCTTATCTTGGCATTGTTGCCCCTTCCAGATGTGTCCAGCACCGAACCTGCAGTTTGCCTCTCAAATGCCAAGTGACAGGCCAGTAAGGTAGCTTCCGGTCCACTGGCTGCAGGTTTTGGAGGCACAGGGACAGGTTTCTTAGAAGGAGGTTTTTGAGGCACTATAACCACTGGCACAGATTTGTAACCCTGTGGTGGGCAGCCAGTATGATCGAATGGATCTCCTGTCAGGAACAAAGGTGAGTTATTGTTAATCAGAGTAAAATTGTCAGTGCTTTTTTTATTTTCTTTTTTACTTTTAAAGTCAGGGTCGTTTTTCGCTTTGTCACATAAAACCAAAACCATGATAGTAAGCCTTCATTAACATTAGCATTATCATCATCATTTATTATCATTTATTGCTTTCAATGTCATCGCTGTTGTCATTATCATTATCTTCATCATTAATCAGTTAGTCATCATCATTATTCCCATCATCAGTATTGCCAACAATAATTTATCATCTTCATGATCAGTGGCAGCAGCAGCATCATCACCATCAATGTATAATCATATTAATCATCATCATCATTATTATTGTCATCATCATCATCAACATCATCATCATCATCATCATCATCATCATCATCATCATCATCATCATCATCATCATCATCATCATCATCATCATCATCATCATCATCATCATCATCATCATCATCATCATCATCATCATCATCATCATCATCATCATCATCATCATCATCATCATCATCATCATCATCATCATCATCATCACCATCATCATCATCACCATCATCATCATCATCACCATCATCATCATCACTGTCATCATAAACTAATAACAACTAATAAGAAAAGCAACAAAACATAATTTGGGTATCAAGAGAGCTTAATTGCCACCACTGTAAAGGCTGCATAGCTATTAAAACATGGTACAGCATCCACGAGAATATCAAACAAAGTAGAAAGATGAATTACCAATAAGCATTCAAGTTAATAATCAGTTATGTAAATTGAAAAGCAACCTACATGTACAAGTCACAGTTTAAAAGAGTACTATTGCGGCTTACATGTTAATCATATGACAGTGGTCTCCTATCAGATGGTATGTGAAGCAACCTCCAATCGCAGATTAGTGGGTGACTCTAGTCATTTAGTTGTACTGTACTACTGTTCTGTACTGCTGTAGAGCCATTGAACTCACACTGCTTACCTAAATTCTTAAGGGAGCTCTTGACAGCCATTCTTGGCCCAAGTTTACCCGATTCCATTACGTGATCTCGTAAAGTTGCCAGCGGATCGGCAACCATTTTACGGAAGAAGAGGACGAAGAATAGCTCGATAGCAGATGGCCCTTTTGGGTCGAAAGGATTTGTTGCCGGTCTAAAAAAAATAACATGAGAAAAATCAAGTTTCAAGTTAAACAAGGTTAATCCGAGCAAAATACACATATTTCAAGAAATTTATTTAGTGATCGCCTGGCAAGCTTAAAAAATAACACAGATAAGGGAAGCAACCTTGTTTTTGCCTGTGAAACTGCACACAGAATACGGCAATAAGAACGATGATTGCACTTTCTTTTGTAAAATATGTATATTTTAGCCTGTGTGTCATCTTGTGGTTTTAATACTGGAGTACCCTAGACGTTCCATAGGTGTCTGAGAAGTTATCTTACCGTACACCACTGATGTGGACTTTCACAAAGTCTGGATGCACACTGTAGACTTTTTTGATCTGGGCGAGAGAAACAATTTGAAGAAATAAACACAAATGGTGTGTACTGGTTCATCAGTACGTTGGAGTAAAACGTTTGACCCAGTTCCCTCCCTTTTTTATTTCATTTATATTTTACGTTTTTCTACACATACTTCACAGGACTGACACACCTAGAGAGACAGAAAGTAGCTCAAACAGATGGCTCTCTGATAAAAGGTGTGAAAAACTGTGAAACTTACCGAGACTGTGATTTCCTTGTCTAGCTGCAGGTAGTGTAAACTGTATTTGTTCTTAAGCTGTGGGTACCACATCTGCGCCAGTAATAGTGATACACACACTTCCTTGGCAGCTCCTTGGTTAAAAAGAACCTTGGACTCATTATAGTGTTTCGTCTGTACGGTTTTGTCTTATACTGTTTGTCTGTGATCAACGCGATTATCTATTAATAACAAATCAAGCTATGATTCTTCTCCTTGAAAACGTTCTTTTTGTTTTGTTTCCTTAACACTGTTAGATTTAGATTGCGCAAAAGTTAATGTAAAGTTACAGCGGACGTTCTGGTTTCTCTTTTAAATTTGTGTGTGTGTGTGTGTGTTTCTTACCGTGTGGAACGGTTGGAATTGTCACTGGTTTGGGCGCAGGTGGGTGAGGAGGTGCTACTGGTTTTGTTCCACAGCCTTGGTGTCCCGGACCTGAGGCCGGTGTCTTGTTATCGGGACAACATCCATGCATAGTTATTATGCAAATAACAGGGTGCCCCACTGCTGGTTGCTGTTTGGCTGGTGGAGGTGTTGGTTGTTTAGCAAGCGGAGGTGGAACAGTTGCATGAACAGCTATAAGAAAGAGATAGTTAGTTTCCTTTGAGAAAAACTTTCTTTATGCCGTGTCAGCTCTTGGACCAAGGCAATTAGACCTATTCTTTTCGAAAGCGTATTAAGCCTCCCCTCCCTATCTCTCTCTCTCTCTCTCTCTCTGGAGCTGAACGCAGCCTCAATTGTTTAAGGACTTTTGTGAACGCGAGGAAAAGGAGTTGTGCAGAAAATTATTGTCTTGAAGGAGCCTTTTAATAAGTGCCCTCCTCTGGGCAATTAATGGTTTCAGCGGACGCGTGTAGTGAAATCAAGTTTCTGACAGGTGGTACCCCAGAGAGATGGGCCACTTTCATCGGGTTTCTTCAGTGAATAAGAACGGCGTAGAATACCTTTACAGTTTGAAAGCTTTCCTTTCGTCCGGGTTCCGGCGAGTTCCATACCGGTAGCTTGATTCACGCACCAACATTCCTGAAAACCATCTCCTGGAAAGGTATAGCACTGAATCTCCTTGAACCGGCCGTCCGGCTCGCACTCGGGCAGGAAAATGTCCGCAGCTCCGGACTTGGCAATCATTCTTTCCTGCTGACACTTGGATAGTGCTGGAGCAGGTGGAAGAGCGGGCACGGTAGGGCTTTCGTAGCTTGTTGCTGGTGGGCATCCTTCGCCCTTAGGTCCCCTTGCATTAGTGGATCCATCAGAGCAACAGCCGTATGGACTGTCTTGACAATGCGAGGCCGCTGTTGCTGCAACTGTTTGGTCTGCAGATAATAGTGGAGGAGTACGTTCAAGAAAAGCTCTTGTTTGTTTGTTTGTTTGTTTGTTTTGTTTTGTTTTGTTTTGTTGTCATTTGTTCGTACTAATTTTAAATGCTTTACATTTTTACGCTGAAACATTTAATGATTTAATGATTAACTCGCATCCTGTTTATGAGTATAGGAGTAAAATTGTATTCATGGTTTTAAAGCACTGTCCCGACAAAAGCAGCAATATATTACTACAGCAACCGATGAAGAAAACAACAACAACAACAACAACAAACAACAACAACAACCGTAAAGCTTCACTCACTACATATTGGAGTTGTCCCATCACTGGTGCGCGTGTCCTTCTGCTCTTGGCCTGTGGAGTCTACGCACCAACACTGCTTCCCATAATCGTTGTGTTTAAAACACTGCAGTGGCGCGAATGTTCCATCGTTGTTACACTCGGGGACGAAGATGTCTGTGATGAGAGGATTCATGGCGATCTTTCTTTCGCGTTGGCACTGAGTCAATTTAGTTTCTGTAATTCAGAGAAAGACATTAAAACAAAGCCAAAAAAATCTTATATAGATGGTTGTTTAAATAGATACTCAGGGGTGTTAGTCCTACCATAACCATTAAGTTATTAGTAATGATAACTGATGCTAATTTACTTTTTACATACTGTAAGCTTATGTCATGTGTTAAAAATATCTACTCTGTTACCGTCTTGAATAATGATTTGCTGGGCGTGAAATATTGCTCTAATGCAGGCAACGTTTTAAACAGATTGACACATTAGGAAACAGAGTGACACATTAGAGACATGCCAAAGTGATCATTGGAAATCAAAGACAAATATCCCTCACCCCCACCCTTGCTGCCTTCCAAACAGGAGTAACCCAAATCCATGTAACGTATCCATAAATAATGAAAGCTTCTGCAAGTTTGGTTGATGCTTACCTGGAAAACTGGCATTTGCCATATTTCTAACTGGCACCTGAGGTTGTATCTCAGGCTGAGTCTGGTTGCTCGTGGTTTGTCCACAATTTGGTTGCTTGCCCTCGGAATTCCTGGTTCCTTTAACTTCTTGTCCATCTTTATCTACACACCAGCACTGCTTGCCAAATCCTTCGTGCTCGAAGCATTGGACTTCAGCGTAACTGCCATCTTCTTTACAGTGCGGCACGAAGGAGTCGTCCAGGTTGTGTGCCATCTTGCGTTCCAAAAGACACGGAGTTCCTTAAAGAAAAGCAAACAAGAACATTTTTCCTAAATTCCTTCCGATCCTTCTTCTCTCCAGCGCGTATTTACAATTCCTCAAATTGTCTCATCCTTATAGTGAAAAGTTTGGACTAGGTTTGTGGGTCTGGTTTGGATTTTCTGGGTTCCCATTCAATTTGGCTAATATTAGTTGTCTATTACTAGAGCAATAACCATAACTATAACCATTACATTACATTACATTACACTTGCAATTACCATAACTTCCCCTTGCATACTTTTTTGCGTTTCTTAACTCTTGCACGACTTAACTTATTTCTCATTCCTCACGTGAGTCTTGACCGGTAACACTTTAAAGTATTTAATCAACTAACTTACTTAAAGTTTTTGATCCCGTGTCTGAAGTGGCATTTGAAACTGGTGCAGGAGCGGGTGCTGGGTGAGCTGCAGGAGATGGGGCAGGATAGGGAGCATACGACTGTGAAGGGACTGCAGGTGGAGCTGGATAAGACGCATATGACTGTGAAGGGGGCGGAGATGGAGCAGGATAAGGAGCATATGACTGTGAAGGGGCCGGGGATGGAGCAGGATAAGGAGCATACGACTGTGAAGGGGCCGGAGATGGAGCAGGATAAGGTGCATACGCCTGTGCAGGAGCGGGCGCAGGGTACGGAGCCTTCACCACATCTTGTGCAGGATAACCAGTAACTGACACAGAGCTCTGATTCTGATATGCTTGTGTTTGAGATGTGTCATTGTTGTACATATTTGCTGAACTCGTAGCTGATGATGTCCCAGGTTGCGTGGCCGGTGCAGCGGTGGTATTCAGCGGTGATTCTGAGTAGGTTATCCTTTGAGTTGGTGCTGCTCCAACTTGGCTAGCCGTAGAGTTGTAAGCACTAGCCCATCGTGCTGAATCAACGCCGTACTGCGACTGATTTACCGTGGCCGGGACCTGTGTTGGGTAGGCTGCGGAGCTGTCGTTTGCAACAGCCGGTGCCGCATTCTGCTGCGCGGCCACCCCTGGTATGCTCTGATTCGTATTATCATTAGCATATACCCCGGGGTAGCTAGCCTGTGCAGGAGTTCCAGTCTGCCCTTGAGAGGCCACGGCTGGCATTGTATTCGCTTGAGGTACCACAGAGCTGTTGTCGACAGCAAGACCCTGAGTGGTCGCTTCATTTACCGAAGCATTGTTTGCAACAGAGTTTGACTGTGGGTACGAACTTGGAGAGGAGGGAGGTGTGGCTACCACTGGCTGATACGGAGCTGGGACCGGAGCTGGTTCTGGGACTGCTGCTGTTGAGCTAGAAGGATATCCTGCTAGCGATTGATTTTGAGACGCATAGTAAGCATTACCGTTATTTGCGGTGTTGTAATCCGGTGAGGCTGCCGTTGATTGTTGAGCTGTCGTGGATGCATCGCTCAACGTAATCTTAATGTTCTCATCTGGGTGTTCAGCCTGCGTTTGACTATCTCCATAAGCTGCAGCAACTTGGTCACTGCCGTAATATGATGGAACATTAGTAGTTGTTGAGGTATCTGCAGTTGGAGCGTTGGAGTAGTATGAGTAGGGGTAGGTATCCATACTGTCAGACCGCTCTTTTCGCTCGAGGTTCTTGCGATGAGGGATGTTGCTGCGTTTCAGAGAACTGACATCTATTGTAAAACTGCGGCCGTCTGAATAAAAGAGAGAGAATAACGTTAGACAAATATAAGACATAAACAAGCAGGATAGCTAGCAAGTATACTGTATTTTGTTCGGTAAGCATTTCATAGACTACATAGACTAGTAAATTAGTGTATAGATGATTCACAAAAAATAATAATAATAATAATAATAATAATAATAATAATAATAATAATAATAATAATAATAATAATAATAATAATTAGGAACTTTTATTAGAAAAAATAACTAGTTTATTTTCCCTAATTTCGTGTGCCACTTTCCTAACTTATACATAAAAGAGTCTGTGTTATTTTTGGTGATGGTGGCGCGTAAGCTATTTAAGTTAAAAGTCTTACCAGGTTTGTGGAATTGCTTTGCATTGTCAAAAAGGACAACCTCGTCCCTCTTCACTTTGTGATTTTTCCTTTTTATCTCCTCTGGCGTTAAGTATCCTAAGAAACACAAAGTATTTAGGTGATGCCTAAGAAAATAGGAAGATAAGTATGACAGGGTGTTACATCCATAGCCGAATATCGGCGAGGCATGCATGCAGACGAACGAGCGTTTATATACTGTTCAACAACTTCTGTGGGCACGGAACGGGGCCGGGAGAGACATGTTAAAAACAGCTGTTGTAAAAGCTATAATGACTTGCTGAACAATCTGAATTAAAGAATTTCATAGTATATTATGCTCTGTATAGGTGACTTAGTTAGGGAGTGAAGAAAAAGCAGTAGAAGGAGGTAACGTAGTAGTTTTTCTGATGGATGTTCATAGGAGGCATGATGTACGACTGTTGAATATGAACGTTATTTATATCAAGGTCAGAATATACATCAGATGGATAGACAATATATTATATCTGGGACCTTATTTAACTCTAATACAGTAGTTATTGATTACTAAATTCAACAAATACCTGTTCTGTAGATCGAAGAGCTCCATTCACCGCCGCAAGACGTGTCCTTTTTGCTTAGGCAAGTGCTGGAACATTTTCCCTCCGGTATTTGACCGTATCTTCCGAATGAATGACCGCAAAAACAAAGATACGCAAACTGGAGTCCGGCAAATTTAAATTTTAAGTCTTTACATTGTTTGATGCATGACTCGGAGCTTATTTCATGGTTATGAACTTTCTGTGGGAGATCTCTCGGGTTGCCATCTTTGAAACAACCTATATATTCTGTTAAAGAAATAGAAGGATGTACGGGTTAGTTGTTTCGTGTATACGTATAAAACAACTTTTGAGGATCGAATGCAGATATAATCAACCCTGACTACTTAGCTAGTTTATCAAGCGATATCTGGTCAGAGAGGAAAGCTCTTTTAATAGAGCTGACTATCTGCAAATATGAAATTAGAAAAATATATAGATGGCGAGGAAGAAGCTCTCTACTAAAATCTACAGAACGTATTAGGCCGATTGGTTCTTACTTATTCAATACTTTTATAGTGTTACGAGCTCCATGATTAAAATCCTATACAAGACATTGTGAAGTTGGTAATAGCCATCAGCTCTAGTCGAGAGAATTTCACTTAGGCAATGTACATTAAGAGTGCAATATTAGTGAATTTAGTTTTACTAACGGTAAGCAATTTTTTCAGCAATTTACTTTGAACACTGTTCTGGAGGTACGCTGACACGATGAAAGTGTACTTGAAATAATAATCCAACAGTCGAAAATTAGCTGCAGAGAGCTGTGTCACCTACCTGTGTTATATAACTGAGGCACTAAGACCAACAGAAGGGCACCAAAGAGGATTTTCATTTTCTGCTGGCACCCTACCCCTACGATGGTGCTTTCCTGTAAGACAAAAATAGAACACTGAATCGGTTTTGCAAAGAAAAAGGGGCGGAGTTAGATTGATAGTAACTTGAAATGTCTGGACTAGTTGGGAGTGATGGTGGTTCGCTGTTGTTTGGCTAAAACTAACTGAACTTATAAGGTTAGTAGCTTAAGCTGAGACGCAACAGATGCCGTACTCCTTGATTCGATTATCTTCGTGCTTGAAACAAGAGACTTCTGTTCCATATAGGAGGTCGATAACTTCTGAACAAGTTTTTATTTTTACTTGCGTTTGTATGTTGGCCTCGTAATGCAAACCGTGATTGTAAAGGTAAGCCGGGATTAGTGCTAAAGTGGTCCAGTCGTTTTGTTTTAGACAGCTTTTATTGACTTCCGCAAGATGTGTAGATATAATGGCTTGTAATAATAATCATAAAAGAGGACTTCCTCTTAATGTAGGGTGAAAGTATTGGTTGTGGGATTTATCCTTGAGAGGAGATGCTTTTAAACCGGTAAACTGCACAAACTATATATCATTTTTAATGAATGGGAGAATAAAGCGTATTAGGTGGCTTAGAAGAGAATAGATTAATTGATGAAAAGTCCGAGAAACGTTTTACATTAATGCTGCTTAGTTCCTGAAAAATGGAAGGGTTATTATTTTGGTTCTAATACTGTGATATAATGCAGCACGATTTCTTTATTCCTTTATGCGTATGTAGTATAGTATAGAATAGAATAGGCGAAGCGGTTCTTATAAAATAAAAACTCTGTATTTAAAATATGATTTTTAGCCAACTAAATAGAAGTACTTCTCGTCAAATCATTATCAGTAAAGGGTGCCAAACATTCCGGGGACACCGCAAATATATGCAAACCCCGAATTTCAAGGAGTTGGCAAACAGCCAGTATTCCGATAAAAACTGTCATAAACTGTAAACGACTTTATCTCTGGAAGCAAATCATTTCTCAAAATATTTCTTGAATCCAGCGCGAAAGTAGAATAATTTCGTGGGGTATCAATTATTAATGACTTCAAAGGAGTTTCTTCAGGGTACTACCTGTTGAACATCAAATTCGTTTTCTCGTGCGATACACTTGTAAGCCGCTTTATAAGACTGGGGCATCTTAGCCGCCTAACAGCTAAATTGTCCTTTATCACACAACGAATAACACATCGTAGAAATAAATCAAACCCGATTCGTCTGAAATCAAAATTCGTCTAAGACGTCCTGACGCCTTAGAATTAAGTTCGCTTCGATTAGACACATCAGGAAGAAGTTAGGTAACTATTTGATATACTGTATAGATATCGACAAGATTTTGTCTGCATTTTGAAATTAGCCATACTATCTTGGTATAAAATAAATGACAGTCTGTTTGACTGAAGTTACATTTATAATACTCTACCTACCAGAAGACGTTGATCAAATGTATGTGTATTTATATAATTAAACCAAAGAAGGCATATATGTCCATTGCTCTCTGTGGTCGAATATATCGGCATCACGTATACGCGTCTTTGCCGCGCTGTGTCTGGGAGATAGCCACCTTAACCCTCCCAGTAAATATAACAGATCAACAATATGTGAAAATCGTACAATTCATAACGTTTGACCTGTGTTACGATGCTGTATTTATCAACCAAAGCTAAGAGAAGTCGCGGTATTATTAACGCGCCACAGTTTTAGAACTAAGGCTAATAATTGAACTCAATTATAAGCACTTCCGGGAAAAAAATGGCGTCCAAAACAATGAGCGAGCCAAGGAGACATTCGTAATTATACACCCATTCTCTGTACAGGAAACACATACATAACTTGGGATAACCTTCAGGAATTATCATAAATTCATATACTAGAACGGCTTTTGAACTAGTTTTAGAATATAATTACAAGTGGTCATGTTGATTGACATTATCCTCTCGGAGAATATCAGATCAGTCACTCCCCCTACAACTTGCGAGAGTGCCTTTTTTAAGCCTTAGGTCTCAAAACGTTCGCTAAATTAACTCCAATGGCTTCAAACTTGAAGCAATGTTATTAGGGACAATGAAGTGTCCTAATGCCTTCAAGATAAATGTCCCACTATTAAAAGAAACACTGGGAAATTAAAGACGATGTTACATACCAATTCGAGTAGAAGTTTCTAACTTCCAGCTGCGACGATGTAACGTTTCCCCGCCGATATTCCTTAGCAATTGGAACGTGTCTTCATTATATTTGAAAGCAGCTATTTTTCACACTTTTTTTGGAATTTTGGACTTAACTTGTTCGCTCCAGCGAATATTCTTCACAAAAGAAATTATATATTTATTAGAAGATCAGAGAGGACTCGGGCGGCTTCTTGACGTAGCGGTTTATAAAACTTTAATCCGTTACCAAGTGATTTTGTGACAACCATCACAAGGACAACCTGCTTCCACCATTGCTAACTGGTTCTCAAGAAAAATGGAGCACCATCAACAAACAATGCTTGGGTCAATTGAGATTTCATTATAACAAAGCTCTTTAGAATTCTAAAGAAGAAAAAAGTTGAATGGATGCAACCTGTCTGCTGTTAAGGTCAACTTGACCAAGATGCAACTTTTCTTCTGATAGGTTCCAAAGGCTTTTGCGTCCAATATTCATTGCTTATTTGTATATTTCTTCCATGAAGAATAAAGAAAGGTTACAGTCAAGCGTGAAATTCCTATTTTGAAAGCTTTGTGATTCAAAAAGTCTAGAAGCCCCTCCGTTTGGTTGGTAATTCGATAAATTGCGTTAAATAGCATATTACTACTCGTGCTTGTTGCGTTTTGGCTGTAGTATGAAATTCCGTGATAGTTTATAAGACAGTTTTGCGTAAGTTGTTAATATCTATAAACTTACATATGTGTGCAATATGCGTGGGAAATATATGTAAGGTTTAGTCTCTCACGGTTTTAATTTACCATCCATGGGTTACAGTCAGGAAACTCACGTATCAGTGATAACAGAGTTTTTTTTTTTTTTTTGGACATGAAGGCATAAGAGCTGCTGACACAAAATAACATTGTAGCCGAAGGAGATTTTTTATTATCAGTTGTCAATTCAAGCGAGAGAGTACGCTTCAGTAGACAAGTACGTCACAACAAAGCGTTAAGGAAGGGTTTTACAACCATTGGTCAAGGTGTTAGGCAGTT
Organism: Plumapathes pennacea; assembly: GCA_964036295.1. Taxonomy (NCBI): domain Eukaryota; kingdom Metazoa; phylum Cnidaria; class Anthozoa; order Antipatharia; family Myriopathidae; genus Plumapathes; species Plumapathes pennacea. The sequence continues at coordinate 21,078,144 of OZ038463.1, read as the reverse complement.
AGGTGTTAGGCTGGACATAAAATAATGTAGAAAGCAGAGATCAGTAGAATGCAGCAGTTTAATAAGGTCAGCTTCCTCAAGGACACAAAATCAACGAGAACATGTTTGATCTTGCTCTCGATATTGGTAATTTGTGCGACCCTTTTACAGATCTATTGGTTAGGAGGTGTCTTTGTTCACAAATGCAAGCGCGCGTAAGATTTCTGAAGAATAAAGTAGATAACGAACCATTTCCTCTAACCTCCTTTAATTTGCATCTCAGAACGTCGATTATCTCTCTGCACCTTCCCCGCGTGAACATCCTATGGCCCTGTGAGAGTGAAGTGCGATAAAAGATAAAAAATACCGCTTTGGTCATCAAGGTAGGAATGTTCATTATTCTCGTTTTTCTTTTTCTGACAGTTAGTGGTATTCCAGCTATAGTCGTCTGCTTCCGTTAGCGGACATCCTTGGAATGCAGAAATAAACTGTCCGCTAACAAGAATGTGTAAATACAGAGTTTGACTGAGCTAGAGTTTAAGTTGGGTTACGTAGAGGCTCCCGTAAATACAGCTGTTCGCTTTCGAAAGTGTCCCCCCAGAGAGCTTCGACAGTATTGTTGTTGCAGCTCCCTCCTAGGGTGAATGTGCCAGACTGTTTTTTGTTCATGAATATTCTCGTACTTCTCGTGTGACTCCATCTTTATGAACTCAATTGTTCCGGTGCACTTTGCTTTTTGGCCCACATTTATACACGTTTTGGATCAAAGTCCTGAGTAAAAACCTAAACTATGTAAGGGTAGCTGGTTTCCTAAATCATGTTATTCCAATAAGGCCTTGTAGACTTCAGTGACGTCATGTGCCAAGGTAACGCTTGTCCTTTTCAACAAATTCAAGTACAATAAAAGTAGCTTGACATGGGACAATAATTATTGGAACAAAAGTTGGTCCAACTATAACTTAATTCCACGTATCATATGTATATACTTATGTACTGAGGTTAAAACTCTTTGATGTGTGACTGTAATAAACGGCCTAATTAATCTCAGTCAAACGGTTCGTGCTTACTCGACGTACCCTCTGAAAGGTGATGGATATATTTTTGACCTGACAACTCATACGTACCATGAATTCGATTGTCTGGTGTCCTTAATCTCGTAAAAGGAACGCAACGGGCGGATCTGTAGTTTGCTAAATGTCTGGTTGGGAGATTGTTATTGCGATTTCAAACACAGCTTTGCGTGTTCTTATCCCAATATTTTGAGTCTGGACAACATTTCATAGAATTCACGTGTGTTGCATTTGAACAATTTTGAGACATTCCAGCCATGCACAGTGCCCTAAGGCATGAAATCGGATCCCCGCGCACAATGGCCCATGCATGGGCTCAAGCACAGTATGTACAGGTAGTGTTGTAACTGATACTTTAGATATACTTCATTCGATGGAACTTTACTTACCATCCATGTTTTGATTTTGCATGTGTCTTCAAGTGATATGGGAAATTGAAATGGAATTTCGCAGCCACACCCACAGCTCTGGTGTTTGAATTATGGACAAACTACAGCTGCCATTCCTTGCAAATAAAAACATGTGCACTATTTAAGAAATATATAACGCGTCACCGCGTAATATAGCCTCATCTAAACACGCGGGAAGTTGGGAGATCACGAGAGTAGCGTAAGGAAACCACGAGGCCGCCGAGTGGTTTCCGGCGCTACTCGAGTGTTCTCCCAGCTTTTCAAGTGTTTAGATGAGGCTATATTACACGGGAACACGTTATATATTTCCTTTATAAAATAATTAGCCAAGTAAAAAACATCGCGTATCGCGTCAGCGTGTAATATACTCTCATGTAACACGGTTATTTAGCCAATCAGGGCGCGCGTAGTATCATAGTTATTTTATAAAAGAAAATGGAAAGTACTGACAAGTGAAGAGCATTCCTTGTGTGTGTCTCGGCAAGCAGATACTAAGATAGAGACGTAAGTTTGTAAAGAGAATGACCACCGTCAAACTGCGGCAATAACCAAAATATAGCTAACCTTATTTAATCTGATTCGAAGGTGACATGTCTGTTCCAGTATTACAACATATCATGTTACTAGCATTTACCCTATCAACTTCAAGCGAATAAGCTTTTGAATATCAGAAGAGACAGCCACGAGACTATCATGAGAAATATTTGTGCAATTAACGATAAAGTAAAGTGAAATAATTTTGCAGAAGAGTATTCTAATACAATATTTGATGTATGAACTTTTCGATGTCAGCATGATGGGAGATTTTACAAGAATGAAACGTCGCTAATAATAAAGTTCTGTTTTCTCCACTTTTACACAATTTACAACTCAAGACGAGATTACAACGACGTCCTACCAGACATGATTGCAAGTGTCTTTTTTTACCTTTACGCGACATCGCCGATGTCCAGAGCATTTGAAATTAAACCAAACGTGTTCATGTATTCAACAATTGCAACCCGATAATGTCCAGCCAAACCACGGTTTTTCTCCTTAATTATAAATAATATAATGATCAGAATCTGTGAAGTCCTCGTCTGATGTCGAACTTTGCAACGTTTTGAGAAACTATCGCATGAAGATGTGATAGGTATAATGAATGGTGCCCCAAATCTTCTATAAAAGAGAACGGGAATAGATATTTGGGGTCAAAACCACTATTTCCGGGAATATGTGGTAGCCGTTGAAGTCAGTGCCCTCCTGAAAGCAAGACTGGTTCACCACATGTCTTCCACAAGTGCTCAAGTTGCTCGTATTTCATTTTATACCTATCCCTTTCCTTTTGCGCTTTCTCCAGCTCTGTTCTTGCACACTCGAGCTCCTTGGCTACTTCATTATTCCCTTTTTCGAGATTTAGTTTGAGCGATTGGCGCTTTGAACGTGAAGTCGTGGCGTAATGGCGGTTCTTCAAACTCCGTCGTTTCTTGCGAATCGTTTCGACTGCAGAGGATGGGAGGTTGCGAACTCGTTTATTTAGTTCACGGAGTGGAAGATTGGCTAATTCATCTTCGGTGAAATATGTCACGAGGCCTTGATTATTGGCAGCTTCGGAGGTCGAACTCTGCTCCAGTTCATTATTGCAAGACACGTCTATATCGGGTAATTCTTCAAGTCCATCAATTGTATTCTGTTGGTCGTTCTGTCGTGCTCTTGTGTCTGTTGATGCTGTTGCTTTGCTCCCTTCGGATGAGGCCGAGCGATTGTCTAAGTAAGTCCACTGGAGTGAGGGAAAAAACAAAATGTCGGAAAATTCAGCATTTGAATCAAAATCCTGATCCAAACTGCTATGTTCCATCGCGAACAATTAGGCCCAAGATGGCGTCTGCATCGAATACTGATCTTGCCAGCCCAAAAACATCACAGCCAATGAGAGTGGTTATTTTTGACAAAGGTTATTCTGATGTATCCATAAAAGTAGGGGAACCCCCTACTTTGTAATCCATGCGGTTGTTTTCAATCCGATCAATGAAGGTTTGCATTAACTGGAAAGCCACTGCTTTTATAACAAATATTACATTTTAAGCAGGATTTTACTGAACTTGCTTATTTCAATGCGTTTAACATTTGAAAAGTTGAGATGCGAGACTCGAGCGAGAATTCCTTTCCAGGAAACGTGTCACATGCATGCATAAATATTGCATCTGTTTTGTTCCCAATCTCCTTTGGCCCTTGTGAAACACGCAAAGAAATGCCCAAACCTGCGACAACGACAGGAGTCGAGTAAATTGAAGATGTGTTTGGTTACATTAATTTGTTGACTTCCCCAGCATTATAGTGGTTGTGAACTAAAGTTAAGAAAGCGAAAGTCCATTTGCACTTACTCCGGAAGTTCCGGTATACTGCCAGTATAACCGAGTTACGCTCGCGTGACATGCATGGGGTTGGCCTTTTAAATAGCAAATAATGCGACCGATAGGATTACTGGGACATTTGAACGTTTTATTTTCTGCCGTAACATTTATTTAGTATTAGTATAGAAATTTGAGTGATTCGTAAGCAATAATGAATTGATATGAGTCCAACCTCATATCGCTAGTTTTGTGGCTTACGGATTTTTTCGGTCTTCCAAAACCAAGAACCAGCTATGGAAGTCTTGGCATCCGCTTTGGGGGACCAAAAAGATGGAATTGAACTGCAAATATGAAGCAGTAAAGTCACTTCAGCTATATAGCTACCGACATTCAAAAACAAAATTAAACCGCTGCATTTCATCCAAAAATGTTGACTTCCCAATGACAAGTCAATAGTTCCCTTTCTAACTATCTATTGTATTTTGTTACAGTGGTGATTTTGATTTGTATTTCGTGTATATCTTTTGTTCATTGTTACAAATGTATTGTGCTCGCAGTATCTTACTGCAGGCTCTTACAATTTGTTTTGTCTTACTATATTTAAACCCCCGTAGAATTTTTTTCCTAAATGAGAACTAGGTTGCATGGTTCAATTTGGCTGTACCTTCATCCCTCATACAAAATGAGATGCAATTGTACTTCGGTAACTTCAAAAACCTGCGACAAGGACTTTATTTCTTGGTACATTTTGGTAAATTTATCGACTGAATTATTGTTGTTGTTGTTGTTTTTGTTGTTGTTTTTGTTGTTTTTGTCAAACCAGCGAGAACAATGAGCGCATTCGACAATTCCTCGATTATTGATTTGTGCTTTCTATATTATTATATGCACTGGATGATTCAGCTGAAGCTACGCGCCCAAAGGGAGCAAACTGCGGCTTTCAACTGGGAGAAAATAGACCAAGCCACCCTCTACAATAAATAGGGTGAGTTTTGGGCTCTGTCTTTCTAAGATTTTTGGGGCAGTTAGGATTATCTCTGAAACATAGCGGTTTCTGCGACTCTTAGCGATAGACCAGATCAGATAGTTTGCTGAAGCATTTATTTTAAGAAGACGAATAACTTTTCATTCACTTACGGTCGCATCGTTACGCTCGGTGGTACTTTCCCTGACAGTATAGTTCCCTGCCGATATTTACTTCCGAGTACAAACTGCGTATTTACTTGAATGCATAATTAGTTCCCGGAAAGTTGAAAAATGTCAATAACGCGTTTTATAACTCATTAAGTCATATGGAAGCTGTGGAGCCTTTTTTTCACTTGCGTTAGTCGGCTAAAAATTTTGTCAGTGCAGGTCTTTTATGCAACTGGAAAAAAGCGGTCTATGTGACATTGCCTTTAGGTCGTTTAAAATTAATGGTACCATGAAATTTCCAGGCTCACCCAACTGTGTAATGAGACGTTATATAAAAGATATGTCAATTATGCTGTCAAGTGTTTGTCAATATATATATAGATTTATAGAATATATTACAGTAAAAATACTGATGTCGATAACAAAATCGACAGAAACAAGACAAAAATCTGCTCGACTGTTTATATTTGCTGAGAGAACTGCCTGGTGGTATACTGCATTATTATAAAGAAAAATGCCGTGCGTTGAGGAAGAAAGCGCTAGGAATTAGGCGGAACGGAATTGAAAGGCTGATATTTGATTAAACTTCTATTTTTATATTTTGTTTTGAAAAACTCAATAAATATCTGCAACGTACTGCTTTCTGTTTAATTGTAATTGTTTAGTAGTGAGACGAGTATAATTACTCATATAAATTAATTATTGCCAGTATTTCAATAAATTACTGAGTAAACGTAGGAACGAAAAAAAGTAAAATTTTGGCATTAGATGATAAATATATGAACTATGTCTGCGTACCAAATTCGACGGACAGACGTTCGATATATAACTATTTTTCACATAATCGCATAGGATTCTGATTCCAGGCGGCACTATTTGTCGATAGCCCAGAGAATAAGTTGACACTATTGCAGTATGCTCCTAACATCTGTCGCAGTTCTTCGTTCCTGGCTTTGTACGTATCCCTTTCCACACGAGTGTTTTCAAGTTCAGCTTTCACTCGCTCAAGCTCTTCCTTCAGACCTTCTTTCACCTGTTCCATGGCAGCCTCGTTGTTTTTTCGCTTCAAACGACAACTCAGAGCATACCCACGATTCTTTAAGCTCCGACGCCTCTTCCTGATCCTGCGAATTTCGCAAACTGGAAGACCATGAAGACGTTTGTTAAGCTCTCGTACTGGAAGATCCCTCAATTCTTCATCCCTCAGATCGTTGTAGCCTTCGATGCTTATCAAGCTGCTTGGACTCTGGGGATCCTTGCTTGAGGTTGACTCAGCAGTTTTCAAATCAATGTCATCGCGTATCTCGCTGCATTTATCAACCTGGTTTTCTGTCTCTCTTTGTCCGTCTAAACCGCTGTCAGCCAATAAAGGAAGGCCCCAATCGTACAAAAAACCTTCGATTACATTTTGACTTTCGATCAGATCTGAACTGATGCTTTCCATCGTTGAAAATTTCGAGATGGTTTGAACGAAGAAACGAACTACTTCGCTCTAAGGGAAATTCCTTTTTTTAGCCAACCAATCAAAAGTTGTCAGGAAAAGTCGGTAGGGGACTCCCCGAATGGTTCTGTGCAAATTTATAACACTTCATTTTGCACCCTTTTCTCTCGTTTGTGAATCAGGAATTTGCTTGCAGATACATGTTTAAATATTGTTAAGCCAAAGATTAATTTTCAGCCAAAAAAATATTCCATCTCTATCAGGACTAAATAGCTAAGGCATTACGTCACTATGAGACGTACAGACGCGGTGGACTGGTTTCGAACTGTTGTAAACTGAAGTGAACAAAGCACAATGTATGAATTGACCGGACTGATTGCTGATATTACAATTTTTAGATGAATCACAGGCGAAACACAATACGAGTCCATTCTGACTTGTGTTTGAGCAGTCTTATGATTTAACCAGCGTAGCTAAATAGCCGCGGGCGAGTTATCAGTAGCGTTTAAGCATAAGCATCAGCATAAGCACAAGAGAGTAAATCGAACACGTCCGTGCCAATGAGCCCTTGTTGACCAAATAAGGGTCTCGGAGAGTAACCCCAATTATTCGGCAAGTCATATAACGTATTAAAATCTAGATCATCAACAACTGTGTCTGCCAAACTTATTACGTTAGGGAAAAATCTGAGGGAACACATTCAGGCAGAGCAATTTTAAATATTTTGGCTGGATTGAAGTCGGCAAGGAGCGAAGGGACTTTCCCGTCAGCTTGTTTATGATCGGGACTTTCCCTAGTAAAGGGAATTTCCCTCCTGTCTACTGAAAACATGCCAAGAATTAGAATATCGTTTCTCCGTATTTTCTGAGCTAAAATATACTGTCTGTTTAGCTTGCCTTCTGACCGTGTATCTATTTTACTGACAGAAGAAGGTCTTCAAGCAAAGTTTAAATGCACTGCATTTTTTTAATATTATTGTTTCCGACGGTGACGATGTATAGTTACATTGCGTTATAAATATTTGTCATCTGAATATCACAACTGGGTTACCAATATGTCCGTACTATACAGTGAATAATTGAGATCTTGTACTGTAAATTTACGCTTTTCCGCACAAAATATTCTTGATCAAAATTTCAACTCTAACAGGCCTCACTGACGCAACGCAAGATTTTGTGTCAAAACAAAGCTAATATTCACGCTAAGCAGAATCTCCTACGGCGTCACAGCCATAATTTAACATTTCGAACCGCTTTAAGTCACTCAGTAACAGAAGTCCTTCGGGCTCTGAAAGATATTAATCTAAACAAGAGCCGGCGATGTACTGGTGAAAAGCTATTAACTGGGGTTCAGTCGAGTCCGAGAATTTTGAACTGAATTTAACTCAACAGTGGCAAAAGTCACTCTTGGTGGTTTCTATCAAGTTCATTCAGATGTTATTCAGAAGATTTTCTCGCTCCGCCTCCTCGAGCCGTCATCAAAGTAGCGGCACTGCAGTACGTACTCCAAAGGTGTTGGAGTCGTTCGTATTTCTCTTTGTACATGTCTCTTTCCTTGCGTGTTTGTTCAAGTATTGAGTTTACTTGGTCAAGTTCTTTGTTAAGCGTTTCTTTCTGCGTCTCCAGAGTTTCCTTGTGTACCTGGCGCTTTTTGCGGCAGTTCAAAGCGTAGCCCCGGTTCTTCAGACTCCTCCTCCTTTTCCTAATCTTCTGAACCTCGCAAAATGGAAAATTGCGAATTCGTTTGTTGAGTTCTCGAACTGGTAACGTCCTCAGTTCATCATCGGTGAGAGGGTCTTGAAGTGTCGCCAGACTGCATGGGCTGCCGGGATCAAGGCTCGATGGTGAAGCCATGTCGTCGAAATCGGTCAAACCATCGAAGTCTGTGAGAGCGTCGCTTTCTTCGTGTCTTGAATTTGGAACATCTTCCAAATCGGTCATCAAAAATCCGCACTCTTCCAGCGAAAATACCGAATCTGGCACAGATTGGGGATAAAAGCTCAACTCCATTTTTTAAGCGTGAAGCTTGTAACTTGGATCGAGCAAACTAACGCAGCACGCGGCCAACCCGTTTTTTTCTCGTTTCAATGTCCAATCACAAACGTCGGTTTTGACAGGTAATTGACAGATGGGCCGATATGGTCGGGGATTCCCCTTTTTGAACGAAATTTTATTCATTTGTGCCGGGACATTTCAAGCCACAAATCGCTGCTTGCTAGCAACATCTCACGATACAAGTTTACCGAAGATTGCAAAAAATAAAGAAATAAAAATAAAAAAATCGGTGGAAAACCGTTCCGTTGATGTTAAGCAAGTAACGGAAATTATGTCAGAATCAACAAGTTTTACATGTTTTTCATCAAATTTTTCAAAAGCCGCATCAACTGGCTCAGTCCGAAAATAAAACAAACTTTATCCTTCCAGGGGCTTACTCTCTGTCGCTTACACCATTACACCGAAAGTTCGACAGCGCTTGCTTATAGAAGGGAAAGTCCCGTTTTTTTGCTATTGTTTTTTCTTTTTTAATAAACAAAACTATTGTATTTCAAGTTCGAACGAGTTGTGCCATAGCGCTTCACATTTGAAAAGCATGATTATTTTAAACTTAGAACACATTTCCCGCATCATCAAAGCAAGAAATTCGGAGGACTGAGTTCAGTGTATCATTTGCGTGTATCTGTACACATCACCTGTCCGCTCATGCGAAAAAGGGAAAACCCCTTTCCCATTTAATTATCATTTTCGGTTTCGAAACGCGCAAACAATTCAAGGAATTATGTGATTTTTCCTCCGCAGTTTTCGGTTTTAGTTATTTGGGTTTCGCACCGAGTCACAATATAACAAGAATGTATATGCCCAGCTGTCTGCACGTCTTCAACTTCATATTGTGAAATCTTTGGACGAAAATACTACAGTAGGTCTACCGTCACATGATAGACATGTGCAAATTTCGACGGCAGGTAATTGGGATGAAACCAAGGCAACGTGAAAATCCAAGTTAACAGAATGTAGAAAAAAACTGACTTCTTCTAAAATAGATCTTTTTCTGTCATTAATTCTAACAGCCCGTCGGTCAATGCAAAAGAATATGTCAAGTATATGCACACTTGGATATCCGAATGACAATGATGTCGCACGCTGCGCAGATGAGACGAGGATGACGTTTCTTCACCGGTTGAGTGTATGTATTTGTTTACTAGCTAGCTATGCTCTGGTGCTTTTTAATATATTGGTGACTGATCTCATCGCTGTTACCATAGCAACATGCCTTTCATTTAAGAATACCTTTTATGGTGATACTTTCTTTATATGTTTTGTACAAATTTAAAAGAACCGCATTGAACACCGCAACTTAGCATAAATTGCTTGAAACATTGACTGTTTTGCTAACAAACACTGATCTTTTTTCACTAAATATCGAAGTTGAACCCATTGCCAGGGCCAATTATTTTTTAAAAAAATCTACTTACTAATCATCTTGGTAAATAAGATGCAAGGTTTGGTCAAAAAGTAACTATTAAAAGAGCTTGGTTCACTTAGTCAAGAACAAATCTTTGTTTGGAGAAAAAATAATTTCGAACCAAGAGCGTGCTTTGGCTGAAGCTGTTAGCATGATCTTGTTACATGACGATGATCATTTAGGATGATTTTATCAGCAGTCACGCGACCTGCAAACGATTTCTCCGTACCGCCGTCTCAGAGATTTGAAAGAACACCATTTTTAAACACATCTACGTTGCTACGGATTAAAGAAAGAGGATTAAAAGGAATTACGGCCAGTGTTGAGGGAACATGTTAAAGCCACTTTTTTTTATGCATACTCGCTACTTGGAGTGAACTGAGGCCGAACTCAGGTCCGTCTGTAGTGACTAAGACGTCCTCAATAGTGATAGCCATTTGACCTAGAGAAAATCTAGTCTAGTCAAATTGTCAGACTCTGCGTGTTCTTAGTGCTTCATGTTTCTGCTGTACAAAAGAGTTTTCCTTTACTACAGTATAGTCGAAGTTGAACGGCTCATCAATCAAGACGTGTTCTCCCTCGCAAGGGCAAAGTCAGGCACCTCAATGTTTGAACTCAAAATGAGCACAGATTATATTATATTTCAGCTTATATTAAAATCATTCCAATATATTAAAATCATTTCACTGGCGAGTCTTTTTCACGACCCTTGATTAGAAAAAAGAAAAAAAAAAGCGTCACGAATTCGTCGTTCTGTAATGCTATAACGTCATATTAATCACTGGCATGTGTAATCCTGTTACCGAATACGTCATTGTCTGTACTAGGACGAGTACACCCTCCCCCTCCGAAGCTTTTTTTCTCGCCCTAGTCCTTTGTACTAGTCTTACAATCGGATCTTGGCCTGAAAGCGAACGGGAACGCCGGCAATGCAGGCTAAGTAAGTCACGGAAGAAAATTTATCCGAGGTACACTCTGCAACGTCACGTGATATCTTCGAGTAAAGATTCACTGAGACCTAGTAAAGGTATATTGATTTTGCATGATTATGATCACTAAATGACGCAGCCTTTGTAACGGGCCTCGCTATGGAACTGTCCGGGATTCCCCAAATACATCAACCTTATATGTGATGACGATGCAAAAATGAAACAAGCGTGGGTGCGTTGGCCGTAAAACATGGACAATTCTTCGCTAAACACATGGATTGACGACGATTTGATGGGTCTTCTTCGCGAGCTCAACGAAAGTCTTCAAAGCAATGAGCAACGACTTGGTGAAGACGCTGAGGAATTATCAGGTGACGAATCGAGTAACCGATTGCCAAACTTCGCTAGTTCGTCCTCCTATCAGCAAACGCAACCAAGCGACATGACAGACCAGACATTAAAAGATCTACCCATCTGCGAGCTCAACCAGATTTTACGCAGTTGTGAAGCACACGAGGCGCAAGAACTCAAGAGAAGAAGACGTTGTCTGAAGAACCGCGAGTATGCCGTCAGCGCCCGCGTAAAGCGAGTCAAAGTGCAAGAAGAAATGGAGAGAGAAAATGACAAACTTAAAGAGAAACTGTCCAAAGCCAGAGAAGAACAGGCTAGAATCATAGCGGAGAGGGACAGTTATCGACAGAAAAGCGAAGTTCTTGAAGCTGCGTGGACCAGTCTCTCTGAATGCGTTGATCAAGCGAACACTGAAAACTCTACAGAATATTTGCCAACATAGGTTATGAGAAACAAGTCGCATAAGTTTATTTGTTAATTTTTTTTATTTTTATTTTTTTGTATTTTAGGACAAGTCGCATTAGTGTACTGTAGCCTGCAGTCGATTTTGCTGAGTATGCAGTTTTCACAGTACCGCATGGAGATGATGTCATGCGCATTACATCATTCCCTAAAGTTACTTTTGCTGACACGAGATCTTTGCTTGGAGAGCTAAAAGGAATGACCTGGGCTGTGTTATAGAAATGGACGGTTTTTAGAACTGATATTTTCAGCAAATTGTTCTCATTTTATGGTGTGACAGAATGCAACGGTTCATCGACTGCAGTATAATAGTGTTTTGCATGCTTATTGAGACAAATGCTGACACTATGGTTTATTTTGTTTAGACACTGATCTCGTTTTGTCGAGCAGAGTTTACTTAGGTTACGAGTCGCTAAAGCAATAACGGCTTTTGAGTGGTGAAACGTGTCTTTTTTTTTGTTTTTTTGTTTGTTTGTTTGTTTGTTTGTTTGTTTGTTTGTTTTTTCATGCTGCCGATACGTCTTTTTGATATCTGTAATATCTTTATTTAAAGTATATCAAGAATGTAATAATAATCAAGATTTTTATAATACGCAAACATCAACTTCACTGAGGAGTAGAAAAGAGACAAATCATTTAAGCTTACATGAAGTAACCAAGAATGGAAGAATTTATGCTTTATACTCCTCAATTTCAAACCATCTGACAATACTAACTTACGTGGCAATATTCTTTTAATTTCCTTGACTAAATTATTCGTAGGTTTATGTGATGATGACAGTAAAGTTGAATAAAGTTTTTTGGTGCAAATAGTGCCACTTCAGAAAAATCATGTTTCACTGGTCTGTTTATAGGCAGAGAAAGGGTCATAATGTGTTTAGTTCAGGAAATGGTGCGATACAAAATCCTAAAAAGATCTGAGATATCCTCGTTCAGAAAGAAAAATCTACAAAAAAAAAAAGGTGTATTAAGTTCAAGTTTAAAACAAAATAGAAGCCTCTCTGAAAGAAGAAGGGGAGAGGGCGGGGGGGGGGGGGGGGGGGGGGGGGGGGAGGGAGAAAAGGAAGGGGAGGGGTGCAGGAGAAATGAATGTGCTGTAAAGTTCTCAGAAACAAGTTCATGTGGCGACGTCGAACAATTCGGACCAAAACATAATTTCAAATGATTTTAATGTGTATCTCATCGTCTGATATAATTTCGCATAAATACATATGTTAAAAATAAGGACAATAACAGTACACGAGAAAAATTACTTACTTTAAATGAGAAATTGAAACTTTATTTTGATGGGAAATCTTAATTGTCCCGTTTTACTGTAGTAATTGCAAGCTATTTCTAGCAGTCCTTTTCCCTTTCCCTATATACCGACATTTAACGCACACTTTCCTTAATTTGTTATATTTTTCAATACATGAAACTAATTATAGTTTCTGATGTTGGTTTCATTTTCCACAGTCACGGTCGCCTAGAGTCTATTTTAACTGATACTAATACTGCACAGCTGTATCGATAAACTCAAATTTTATGGTATATGCATGTAGGCTGCGTGTTTAATATTTTGATGTTAATCAAATTTCGCTTTTAATTAGCTTTCCCTAATTATCTCTTTATCTGAGATATTGAGGGGAAGAGAGCGGTGTACACATGCGGGTTGGCTTACGTATAACTTCCATATGTTAATGTCAGCGCTTTTCTTCGTACCTGCAGTTCATGTCCAGTCGTCTATTCATGGAAGAGAATGTCGGGAACGCACGATCACTAAGAAACTTATGAATATAAAACGAGGATGAACTGAGACTCCAAGTCAGCAGAAACAGTGAGTAATTTAGTTTTGAAATTATTTTACTTCCCGGTGTTTGTAATTCAGAGTGTAGAAAGCCGGATAGGTTGCCCGGGGGTCCCATTTTTAAGTGGTTTTGAGCGTTTTGGTCTGGAATATGGTGTCGATGATGTCTTTATGGTCTGGGATAGTGTGTGATTTTAAAATGAGACGCCAATATAGGCTACGAATTTTAGGGATGAGGCTTGATATATTGAAAATTCCAAATTTTGGTCTGACTGAGATCTGAAATAGGGCCAGTGTTCTTTTAAAACCGTTAGTACCAGTTAATACGATGTTGAAATTAACAAATTGACGTCAGTTTTTTATGTGTCTGTCCTCTTATTGATCATGAAACGCGTCATAACATTGTCAAAAAGTTGTGGATCCACGAGGCGCTTCGCCGAGTGGATCCGCAACTTTTTGACAATGTTATGACGCGTTTCATGATCAATAAGAGGACAGACACATAAAAAACTGGCGTCAATTTGTTTTTTACAATAACAAAACTCAAGCGACGACGCGGGGAAAACACGCAAGAAAACTGGATTTTGTTCGATTTGACCGAAATGTTGTCAACAACTTTTCCCGCTTTCTAATTGGTCGAGGTTGAAATTCAAGACATTTCATTGGCCAAAAAGTGACAGTTTGACGTGAGCATTTCGCGCGTGCAAAATAAAATTTTGTCAAAGAAGTTGGAAAGAAATGAAACTAGACGCTTTTCTGCTGCGGTTTTCTCGACAATTTCAAGACAAAGCTCAAGGAAATTCGCCTCTGAACACTTTTGGTTCTCTACTTCAAATGCCGAATGTCGCTTTTGCAAGAACTGAGGTAAAATTGAAGCTGAATTCACCTTCTTCGTCCAAATCACTGTCGTCAGCACTCGATTTTATGTGTCTGTCCTCTTATTGATAATGAAAATTAGCCAATCACAAAGCGAGAAACTGACGTGTTATTGTAAAAAAAAAAATCGCTCAGGTAAAATTGTTGGTCCGCTCAGACATCTTTTTGTCAATATTTATTATAAATCTGATCAGTTCGACAAGAAATTTGTCTTGTTACTTTGCCGCGGTGCTAAAATGAGCGACTGACTTATTCTAAATCGATCAAATCCTTTCCCGTATTTCAATTACTTTATATTATCAGCATCACAGAGCGGTCGAGCTGAACTGAATGCGTTCCATCCAGCACGAAACTGAACTTCCGGCCGACGCGGGCGGCGCTTGAATGGGCCTATTGTTTAATGTACCGTAAACTCTATATGCAAATATCGTTTGATTCTTCATTTTCTTTTGTTTCTTGTTAAGAAGCTGTCATACTGCGCCGACAGCACAGTGTAGCTTTGCTTCGAGATTTCTTTTACAGTGTATGTTGAAATTTAGTTACCCATCCGGTTCTCCGCAGTCCATTGGAACTATCTTCCCATGCGCGTGCATGAGATGGCAAAGAATACCGCTGGTTTCCGTGTGGGGGTGCATATGAAACCACGGCATGCCGAGTGTGAATGCTTCGTTGTGGATTTGCAACTGGATAAAGGCGCTCCTGTGTCCTTCCAGCTTCCGTAAGCGATGGCTTCTCGCTCGTTTACTGGTGTTTGGGTTATTTTTCGTGTTGTTTTGTCACACGATGTTGTTTTATCCCGCAAAGCACTCCAGTCTGAACGAGGCTCAGATCTCGTTCGTCCTGACGCCTAGCAATTCTTCTGGGAGGAACTCCTTTCTTGTCGTGTTCGTTTTGTCCCGGCCTAAGAACTCGTTGGCACGCGAAACTATTCGGAAGACTTGGGCACAGCGAAGTAATACTGCGCTCGACTGCAAAGTTGTGTTTCTGCTTGGGAAGACAAACGATGTGGCGTTACAGCATCGCATCGAGCTCGAGTCGGAACAGTATGGAGATATATTACAAGGAAATTTGCCGGACACTTATCAGTTTCTGCTGCTGAAAGTTATCTTGGCTCTAAGATGGTCTAAGATGATGAATTTTCGTTACGTCGTCAAAACAGACGACGATCTTTACGTGAATATCCCTGCGCTAGTGAGATGGTTTCAAGAGAATGACTACGCCAGCCGTACGAAAACATTGTACGCGGGTAAAGTGTTATGGCGAAATCACGTGAGCCGCTACAACATCTTAAACGCTTATCCGGTTTCTTTCGAGGACTACGAAGAAAACCACTATCCCCCGTACTGCATAGGAGGGCTTTACATCATGTCTGGAGACTTTGTGAGTAATATTGTTGACAATACAGCTGAACGACATCTGTTTCCTGTTGAAGACGCCTATATCGGTGTTGCTGCGAAGGCATTCGGGCTGACTCCGGTCAATTTATTCCCCCATGCGCTGCTCGTTCACAATAAGAACCGATGGAATCGGCGTGACACAGATGAGTGCAACTTAAGACGCTATATTGCAATTGGAGATGGGCTGAAGCCTGCGGATCTTATTTATGTTCACCGGATAGTTTCACAACCAGTCGATTTGTCATCTAAACCGATTTGTGGTGGTTCTGTGTTCATTGTGCCGCCCTCGTTGATACATTTGCTCTGTCTGACTCTGGTAGTCTACGTCTTTTTGTCTGAGAGCACCTTCCGCTCATAGTATTTCGTAACATAATAACATAAATTAACGCATTACCTGCGACACAATCCATTTGAGACACAACCCATCTGCGATACTACGCATTCGCGACAACAATAATTGCTGCTCGATTCATTGCTCAAGGTCGGTAGTTTTATTTCCTGTTGAGACGCTTTATTTATACGTGCTGATTGAATTTGGAGTAATTTATCTAAAGATAATCCTGTATCATTCGGATGACACATTGCACGAATATTTTAAAATTTATATTTAAAATGATCGTTTGCAAATTCGAGCAACAGTTATGGTGCAGCTGATTTCGCCGTCTGAAAAATATTCCAAAACATTAATATGAAGCTAACTGACTTTATATACCATCTGAACTGAATAAAATATAGGTTGAATTCGTCACGGTCAGTTTCTCACGATCGAGCACTGTTCTGAAAGTTCCTGTGTACAGTATATAAATTATAAAGTTTGATTGATCACACTTTGCCTGTAGTTTTACTTCTGGGAGTTTCGGGAGATTTTGATTCCGCCGTACAGTAAAAGACAAAGGGCAGGCCTTCATTATTCTGTCGGAAGTAACGCAAGGATCGGCGTCATTAAAAATACATGTACTGCCATGTGCGTTCGTTCACTCGAGCGTGCTCCGGTTTTGTTATGTTTAAGTTCTTTTGTTTTGTCTTGTTTTGTTAGCAATGTTGAGACTCTGACATCATTTCGCATGGTAACAAACTGAGTGGGGAAAGCAAGGGGTTTGTTTGACCATAAGTGTTGTCATGAGCTTTGGTCGAGGGGGGGGGGGGGGGGGGGGGTTCTCCCATATACTTCCTGTATAGGGATGTTCTGGCCGGTGCCATTTTCAGGGTCCTCTGTTTAACACAGGGTATAACATTTTACATTTTTGTGTCTTAAACAGGAATCTCCTGAAGACTCTTCCCCTCCTCCCTTGACCACATTTTTGCACTTTCCATAATTTTTGCAGGATTTCTTCAAATGCTCCAGTGGAAACACGTGTAGTGCAGGCTAACTAACACAAGTTTTTCTGGATAAGAGGGTCCCCTTTTGATGTTTTTTGGTAAGGGCCCTCCTTTGATTTTTTTTTTTTAAGGTAAGGGTCCACCATCTGTTAGTTTAGGTAAGCATTCCCCTTTGACTTTTTGTAAAGGTCAACCTTTGGTTTTTTTTAGTACCCCCCCTTTAATATTTTTTAGCAAGGGCCCCCTCTTTGTTTATTTTTGGTAACCCCCCCCCCCCTCTTGGTTTTTGTTTTGGTAAGGGTCCTCCCTTTGTTTGTTTGTTTGTTTTTTTGGTAAGGTTTGTCCCCTTTAATTTTTTTGTCGGTAAGGGTCCCCCCTATGGTTCTTTTAATTAAGGATCCTCCTTTTTAATTTTTTTTTGGTGAAGGTCCAGCCTATGTTTTTTTTTAAGTAAGGGTCCCCCTTTTGTTTTGTTTTTTGAGTTAGGTTCCCCCCTTTGTTTGTTTGTTTGTTTGTTTTTTTTTTTTTTTGGTAAGGGTCCCCCCTTTAGTATATTTTGGTAAGGGTCCCCCTTTAGTTTTTTTCTTGCTAAGGGTCCCCTCTTTGGTTTTTTTTTTCAGTTCCCGCTTTTAGTTTCATTTTGATAAGGGTTCCCCCTTTTTTTGTTTTTTTTTTTAAGTAAGGGTCCTCCCTTTGGTTTTTTTCAGTAAGGGTCCCCCCTTTGTTGTTTTTGGTAAGGGTCCACCTTTAAATTTTTTTCAGTAAAGGTCCCCCCCCCCCCCCCCCCCATGTTCTTAAGGGTCCTCAGGGTTTTTTTTGTAAGGGTCCCCACTTTGTTTCTTGTTTTTTTTTTTGTTTTTTTTGTTTTTCTTTTTGGTAAGAGTCCCCCTTTATTTTTTTCTGGTAAGGGCACCCCTTTGGTGTTTTTTTAAGTAAGGGTCCCCCCTTTTGTTTTTTTGTTTTTTTTTTTTGTTTTTGTTTTTGTTTTTGTTTTTGTTTTTTTCAGTAAGGGTCCCCCTTTGGCTTTCTTTGGTAAGGGTGCTCCCTTTTAGCTTCTTTTTGGTAAGGGTCCCCCTTTTAATTTTTTCAGTAAAGGTCCCCCCATGTTCTTCTTTTTTTTTTTTTTTTTTTTTTTTGTTAGGTAAGGGTCTCCCTTTATTTTATTCCAGTAAGGGCACCCCTTTGGTGTTTTTTTTAAGTAAGGGTCCCCCCTTTTGTTTTTTTTTTTGGTAAGGATCCCCCCTTTCGCTTTCTTTGGTAAGGGTCCTCCCTTTTAGTTTCTTTTTGGTAAGGGTCCCCCTTTTAGTTTCTTTTTGATAAGGGTCCCCCTTTGTTTTTTTTTAAGTAAGGGCTTCCCTTTGGTTTTTTTGGTAAGGGTCCCTTCCCCCCCCCCCCCCCCCCCCACCTTGGTTCTTTTCGATAAGGGTCCCCCCTTTGTTGTTATTGGTAAGGGTCTCCCTTTTAATTTTTTTTCAGTCCCCCCTAGGTTTTTTTTTTTTTTCTTTTTTTGTTTTCTTTTTTGTTAAGTAGGAGTCCCCCCCTTTTGGTTTTTTTGGTAAGGGTCCCCCCTTTGGTTTTTTAAACTAAGGGTCCCCCTTTGGTTTTCTTAAGTAAGGGTTCCTCCTTTGGCTTTTTTTTAAGTAAGGGTCTTCCATTTGATTTTATTGGTAAGGGTTCCCCCTTTGTTTGTTTGTTTGTTTGTTTGTTTGTTTTTGGTAAGGGTCCCCCCTTTATTTTTTTTATGTAAGGGTACCCCCTTTTGTTTTGTTTTTTTGTATTTTGTTTTTTTTTTTTGGTAAGGGTCCCCCCTTTGGCTTTTTTGGTAAGGGTCCCCCCTTTATTTTTTTTATGTAAGGGTACCCCCTTTTGTTTTGTTTTTTTGTATTTTGTTTTTTTTTTTTGGTAAGGGTCCCCCCTTTGGCTTTTTTGGTAAGGGTCCTCCCTTTAGTTTTTTGTGTCTACTGCTTCGAAGAAGCGTATACACAATGTCATCGGTCGTGTAAGTAAGTAATGTAATGTACAAATCGATAAATGATCGCGCATTGATATTCGGGACCAATGAAAGGAAGCACTATAATACCGATTGTACACGAACTTCACTATTGGTCGAAGAAACAATGAAGGGCGGCGAAGACTGTTTCGTGACAAGCTCGTAATCACGAGAAACCCATGAGGTCACAGCGTTTTCAGCGAGGCGATCGGGTTAGTGAATATTTCATATGAATTGCTTCAAGCTTACCAGGATAACTTGCCGCACCTTTCGAATGTGTTAAACCGGTCAAACGAAAGGTTATTTCACTGTTTTGATTGTTTTCCCTTGTTAATTTTGTCTCAAATCACAGTTTTTGAAAATATGTGTGCCAAAAACGCTGTATAATATGTTTCGTGCCAAAATGTAAGGGTTAGGCAAACAAGCCTGCATGTTCAAGTAGCTGTGAGACAGCTTAATAGCCTTATCTCATCTTGGAATGCTTTTAGAACATGATGCCCGGTATCATTTTCGGCTATCTGTGTAGTGCCCACATCCGTTTTCCATTTGGTCATTCGCGTACGAGTTAAAATAAATGTATACTTTAATACTTGAGCCTAGTTCTGCTTGTCGTTACTAATTTTATTTGGGCGACTGTGGGGGTGAAATGTTTACAAAAACCGCCAATGGCAACTGAATAGTCATATTTCCTATCAGTGGCTACTTCATCCTCAAGCACCTTCATCTCTGGGAACCTGTATTTCTCCAGTAGTTCAGCCTCGCCTCGCGACGCTCTCGGAATTGAGGTAACGCAAGTGCTTCTTTGTGCTTTCCGCGTTTTGATCTGTGAAATGCCTTCAATGTCTGGGCATAATTCCCTTTATTCCTGAATTAAGTGTGTGCGTTTTCCCTATTCTTAAATTTCCCCAGTTTCCCCAGAAAAAAATCGTTTCTTTTACAACAGTTTAGCGCAAACACAGATGCGACGCGACATTTTGGCAGCGGGCCAGCTGATTCAAGCTAACGGAAATACGTCACAAATTATCTTGTGGTGCAAGAGGGGTGGCCTGTGGCAAATGCCATTTATTTATACAAAAAAAATAGAAGAAAAAATGCAGTAGACACATGCACCTCACAGGTGCCTATTTTCGTAAGTAGGGGTCCCTCTTTGGTTCTTTTTTGTGTCTACTGGCCAGTACTATGTATAGCCCGATTTTCCTGACGAACTGTACAGTATGACAACACGTTGCAACGGTACGTAAATTGACCAGTCATTATTTTGTGTCGATGTTTCGGTCGGCAGAGAAAGTACAGTAAAATGCGAAGCATCTATGAATCTTCCATTGGTCATTCGCGTACGAGTTGAAATATATAATACTTTACTTGAGCCTAGTTGTGCTTGTCGTTACTGATTTGATTTGGTCGTGACGGCCGTGAAGTGAAATGTTTTTTAAAACCGTCAATGGCAACTGAATAGGCATATTCCTAGCAATGGTCACTGCATCCTCAAGCACCTTTATCTCGGGGAACCTATATTTCTCCAGTAATTCAGTTTCGCCTCGCGACGCTCTCGGAGTTAAGGTAACGCAAGTGCTTCTTTGTGCTGATCCGAGTTTTGATCAGTGAAATGCTTTCAGTGTCTGGGTATCCTTCTCTCTGTTCCTGCATTAAGTGTGTGCGTTTTCCAATTCTTAAATTCTCCCAGTTTCCCAGAAAATAATCGTTTCTTATAGAACAGTTTTAGCGTAAACGCAGATGCGACGCGACATTTTGGCAGCGGGCCAGCTGGTTCAAGTGGAAGTTTACACTTCAGTGGCTGTGGTCACACTAGAAAGCTAAATCATGATTTCGCACCCTAAATCTTGATAAACTAAACCGCAAGATAAATCGTGATTTAGAAGAGGTGGCATTCGTGCTCTCTTGAATGTATCAAACATGACAGCTAACTTCATAATCCGATTAGATAAATGAAATAGAACGCGTTCTGAAAGGGCAGCATCTGGACTTTGGAGTTGTAAAAACTATGGCCTTTGCAAACGTTATCATCGGTCTCTTTGCCTTGTTTTTGCTAAGGAAATTAATATGGAAAGCCCGATCCAGACGACTGAAAAGAATCAGGATGTTCATGCTCCAGAGGCAACGAAGGAGAAGGCTCGTTGTTGGCTTGCACATCATAGTGCTTTCCGAATCTGCTGGAACGTTAAAGTTAAACGGAGGTCGATCGGACATCTTGAGAGAAGTTGCGAAAAAAGTGCGGGAACTGATAAAAGTGAGTTGTGGTACATGGTTACGATCAATACGGGGGCTGACGTCGACAATTCGATGAATCGTGCGATTGGTTCATGGAACAAGAGTTAGATAAATCACCTTTTAAATCGTACTTTCGAGATGATTTAGAACGAGAGTTATTTCTTTCAACTAAGCCGCTTTCAATATCACTTTACAACATTAATCAGTGCGGCCCCCCACTGGGCAGTTTTTACGGTCACACACAGATTTGGCTAAATCGTGATTTAACTTTCTAGTGTGACCACAGCCACTCGTAAACTTGAGTTAACAACTTGAGCTTGCGTTACTTGCTTGCCCACATATTATTAGCATTAGCCATAGCTTTCCATCGACACATCAGCATTTTACAATATCTTGTTGACAGCTCGATAGCCTTATCTCTGCAGCACATGTTGGAATACTTTTAGAACCTGATACACTCGGTATCACTTACGCATTAGTCGTTTTAGTTGAGCTTGTGTGGCGATAACACGCAGCTATATCTGTAGTGCAGTTATTTTCCCGTCCCACCCATAGCCCATTAAACTGGTAACTGGCCTCGGGTGCTCACCTGCGAGTGCTACACCACTTGCTGGTGAATGTGGGTCTGCGACCCCTTCATGCCTAGGGTTTGCATACCCTATCCATGCTGCTCATCCCGCGCGCCTAGTGTTACGAGCACTTCACTAACTGGCTCATCCCCCGCGCCTAGTGTGGTACGAGCACCTCACTAGCTGGCTCATCCCTGCGCCTCTGGCTTTTGAGCTCCCAGATATTAGTCACCCATTTAACCGCAATTTGTCTGAGTGTCATTATTTCACTGCCCACTTCTTTCGCATGTTAACTAACGGAAATACGTCTCAAATCATCTTGTGGTGCAAGAGGGATGCCTGTGGCAAATGCCATTTCTTCATGCAAAAAAAATAGAAGAAGAAATGCAGTAGACACATGCACCTCACAGGTGCCTATTTTTAAGTAAGGGTCCCCCATTTAATTTTTTTCGGTAAGGGTCCCCCCTCCCTTTTTTTAAGTAAGGGTTCCCCCTTGGTTTGTTTGAGTAAGAGTCTCCCCCCTTTGGTTCTTTTTGTAAGGGTCCCTCATTTAGCATTTCTTTGTAAGGGTCCCCCCTCTGCTGGGTTTCCCCTTTATTTTTTTTCGGTAAGCGCCCCTCCTTTGTTTTTTTTGTTTTTGTTTTTTAAGTAAGGGTCTCCCTTTTGTTCTTTCTTTCTTTTTTTTTTTTTTTTTTGGTAAGGGTCCCCCCTTTGGCTTTCTTTGGTAAGGGTCCTCCCTTTGCTTTTTTTTTTATGAGGGTCCCCTCTTTAATTTTTTTTTTTTTTTTTTTTTCGAAAAGCGTTATTTTATAGTTTTCAGTGTTCTGCTGCAGCGGACGTCACGTGTAAGGACTTTTTTGTGTCCTACAAAAAAATGTGTGTTTCTTTTAATGTAATATTCTAACTATATGATGGTAAAAATCCCTTAATCTTTACCATATGTTATACCTATATATCGTAATTTGCCCTTGTGTTCTGTTCCAGCTGATTCACACATTTCGTGTGGACTGGGATTTCTTTGTTTGCTTAAAATAATTGTGTGAATCGTCGTTTCCTTTCTTCTAATCCTGCAGTGCGAATTGTCGTGAATTGGTACATATTCAGAATTTCTGATTTTTTTAAAAAACACTTTAGTAGCCTGCGTTGTATTAGAAACGACAGACCCCCAACAATAAAGCACGAAAGTTAACAATTGATCTTGATTGGTTGCAAACGGCTAGTGATTGGTGCTATAAATTTGCACCAAGCCTCATGGAAATGAACGACCTAACAGAAATTATAAATAAATTTTATTAACTGAGTGCGCGTTCCGTACCGTAAGTTATGGCCGATAGCGTATGTCAAACAACGACACAGGGGACTTTATACAGTAAACGAACTCGCTCTCGAACGATTGCTCGCTCACTCAGTCCTAAAGCTTTTAAAAAACTGCAGTGGTATCTTTTTCCAGGAGAGACTGCTTTGTAGCTGAGAGTATTTTCTGTTCTTTTAAATAAGTTTCTTACACATACAAGAACGTAGAAGGCAAAATGACACTAAAGGGAAATCATTTCATCACACACTACGACCGACGCATCGTTCAAAACTCACCGTTTAATTTTGCTGCCTCCTCGTGGAGCGTTTGGGTTCTTCCAGCAAAGTAATCACCCTCAAGTCACCACGTATTTGTCCCAGTCAATGATTTTAAAATATAGCGAGTTATCTTGTATTGTGAAAATTATATTTACAGACTTCACAACTTCCTATTGCACTTTGGGCCTTCTATGGCAAACGTTTAGCAACTTTTCGAGTCGATCATTTCGATCCACATGTGCAAACTGATTTTGCGGTCCGTACATGTACCTTACTGACCGAGCGCGAGGTCAATAAATGATTTATTATATGGCTTCAATGTTTTATACTGCAAAACATAAGACAAAGCATCAAGAAGCACTTGACCATGCAGTTTGCGTGCGTAGGCAACCGGCGTTTCAACTATTTAAAATTTGATTCGTGGTGATGTAGCTCTCCAATTTCCTCAACTCGAAATACTTGAGAGAAAGAAGCAACAAAAAAATGTACATAAGTATTGAAGCGAAGGCTAGATTATCGTGGCCTCTGATTCAAAAAATAAATAAATAAAACCGGTTCGAAGAATCGACTGTGCATGAAAAGATAAGTCACGCATTACTCTTTTCTGGCTGGTTGACCTTTCACTTAGCTCAAAATGCATAGTCGCTCAACCTTTAAGAAGCAATTGGAAGCAAGTGTAGTGTTGTAATGACAATTTATAGTAGTTTCATTTGAGCAAGGTGTCAAAAGTCAAATTTTCTATACTGTATGACATTTTTCTGGTGAGAAACTTCAAGTCTTTTTTGGGAGTCTCGCTCTTGTCCCTTCCATTTTAGTTTCTTCTGGTCTCGACCCAACCCACGCCACGAGCTCACTGGCAACTTCAGTCTTGTTTTGAAATGAAACGGCGTTCATCCACTGTAAAATCCATACTTGTGGTGTTTACAGCATAGCTACCGCCGGCGGCGCCATGATCACAAAACAGTATCCGACAAACGTTGTATCTCCTCAGATTTGTTCACGGTGACTTTTCACATTTTTTAGGCGATCACTTTGCTTTCCTTCCATGTTAAATCATCCGATTTTTAAGACAACGAGCTAAAATCTGCCGTTCACGATGCCACAAACACCGGCAATACAGGTCGAATCTTCTTCTCCAACTGTTTTCTTGACTTGTAAACTGAAGGTTTTCCCCGTGAAATGAATTTATCTCCTTTACAGATTCTTGTTGCACCGCTTTGGTTCAGCACAGACTTAGGCGACACCTTTTACCGAAACCAAAGAACTGCACAACCTCGTGTGTGAAACTGACAGGTTTGACAAACAAATTAAACTGTGACGTAGCGGTCTGCCTGGTCCGTACAAGAAATTGTGGACCGCTAACGAACCAATCAGAATGCTCCTTTTCCATCATGGACCAGTGAGCCATATGATAAAGTAAGTTATTGGCCGGTAAAATTATATTTACAGTCTTCACAACTTCCTATTGCACTTCTGGGCCTTCTATGGCAAACGTTTAGCAATTTTTCGATTCAATCATTTGTGATCCACATGTGCAAACGGATTTTGCGGTCCGTACAGGAAAGTATGGACCAGTAAATTAACCACTGTATTAGATTTCGTAGCCTCAGGGCCATATGACAAAGGTTTTTATTCTCTAACAAAGTGACTGGACAGTTTCGCGACTTCTTTCTGATACAGATTTTTCGATAAACCAAGAACGAAAAAGACATTCGACGCTGACGCGGCATTTTAGTCAATTTATCAGAAATACAGGGTTCGGCTGTAACAAGATGCAGTTTATTTGCCCTGATTACCCATCATGCATCGAAACCCGTAAAAGGGTCTATTCACAAATTTAATTAGTACAAACAGGATCTGCATGTAAGTATAAAGTTCACTAAAGCTCAGTAATGCAGCTAGCAGTTTGTACCATTAAACATTACAACACATCGAATTCCTCAAAAATCCCGACGCACTCATTTTACGACACGTGGGGTTTTGTTCGTGCAGAGGTCAACGGCAGGTCAGGCTGCGGTTACAGACAGGCGGGGTTTCTCATCGGCGGACCAGAGTGAAGTGGTTTCCGATGGCGACACCCAACGGCCAAACTTATTGACGTATTTTCAAAATGACATTGAGACATTTTTGGTTTGCGTAATCTGTATAGTATGGTGTGTGTTATTATTATGTTATGTGGGAATGGATGTGTTGTTGTTATTTCAGTTTTCGTTAGTGTTCGATCACGGCCCTGGTTTCTGTCACATGTGCAGTGTTAACGCCGTCTAAACGATGTTGTCAGCGGCTATATCTTTCAAAAACGGGCGTATGGTAAACAGACGTCGCACTGCTTGACGTAGATTTGCGTACCAGATTTCCAAAAATACGCAATTGAATAATTTTCTTATAGAACCTAGTGTAACTGATTTTGTTTGTGAATAAGGTCGAAGAATTTTTTGATGTGTCCATTAGTATTTTGTGGATCTGCGAATGACGAACGCGCAGATATTCGGATAAAAATAGTTTGCTCTAAAAATGTAACTTTCACTCTAGCTGTGAAAGCGTAAAAAACGGAACATGATGCCGCTGAACTGCTGTCGTATCCTTACAAAAAATGCAAAACACGGTAAACACAAAGCATACTCAACAATGACGCAAGACAGAACGGTACTCACTGAGAGCTTTTCGCCGGCACTTTCAGGTTTCAGTTTAGGAGATGGAAGTTGCCAGAATGAGTCTAATATTACTTCTCGGTAATTGCTCTACGCACTTGTTGCGAGCGAAGCATGTAGTAAGTCAGAGCCCTTTTCCGGACTTACGGTAACAAGACATTTGATTATGTACAGGTTACGTTGGAAAACAATGTTTTCGAAGTCACTGCAACTTCCTATTCATTACAAACGACCATCTTAGCCATCGCTAAGAATATGTTTATATAAGCAGGCTTTAATAGCTGGCCATTTCAAAGCGCACTGCCCTTTTTCTCCGTCATAGCAAAACCTATTGGAAAACCTTTCACACCACAAAAACTTTGATTGGTATGTAAATGACATATGAGTAAAACCAATTTATATGAAAATCTTTGCACCATATTTTGTTTCAAATCAAAAGGCAAAGAAGATAGGAACTCTAAATGGCCCACTCGATCCCAGATCGACCGCGTCAATATGTTCCTGGGATTTTGTGACGATCAGATGATCACATTAGGTAAGAATGTGTATTATCCATTGAGTATATTCCCTCGCGACAAAACATCAGCCAAATGTGTGCAATTTACGTGCACAAGCATGCAAGTGGGCACGTACATATCCACAGACCGACACTATGCGCATCTGAAGCCATTTGGCAAAGGGACCGAGAAACTGGATAGTCAAAAATGCAAAATGGAGCACAAGGTAGATAAATCAAAAGTCCTTTGCACGCATCGTCTAAGGTTTAATGAATGTTTTGGAGTTAGCGCCATTTTTGTATTGGACAGTAACGTGCATGGTTGCATGTTAATTTGAGAAAATGTTGCATTGGAATTACGGCAAATTTAGCAAGCTTTATTCATACAATTGAACTATCTGCCTAGGAGAGGAAAAACAGCTACAAAGCACACATTTCCTGCCAGTCGCTTCATATATCAAAGTAGTTTAAAGTTAGGGGAGTAATAAGAAAATGAGTAATATGACTGCCTGACCAGCATAAGTCAAGAAACCTCGCCTTGTGAGAATATAGTTATTCTAGTGAAGGCCGTCACATATTTTAATTAGACGCTTCGTGTGATGGTAGCTGAAATATATTGTGTGTTTTTTAGCCAAGCATGACTGAAATACGATACTGTTTGGAAGTTGACTGTGCAGACAAATGCGTTTATTCCATCTGACCATCTGTTATTCCAAATTTTCGACAACCTCTTGAGTTTTCTCACGGAACTTTCGGAGTTTTCTTTGCCAAACGGAAAGATCACCGATTATTTCAGTTGGTATTCTGGTAATTTCCTAAGTCGGCTTATTTGTTTTTCTTTTAGCAAATTACACTTCTTTTCCCCTCAAATCAAATGATATTGGCCAAAGTGGTGCAATATATGTATGTTCGGCGTTATTATAGACCGTGTGCATGGAAATCAGATATGACAATGAGAAAGGGCGGTTTTGTATAATGCGTACTATGGTTCCAGCGGTTTTTCAACACAGGAAACACAGGAATTATCAAAGCAACTACCCAGTCATCGGCATGTGTCTTGTTTTCTTTCAACAGTGGTTTTTCCGCCATTCACAGCAGTCGTTACGTAATCCGTTGGTTTCATATTACGTTGATGCTGGCGGCGATAGAAGGCCAGTTCGAGCAAGGTTTTATAGTTTTACCGCATGGTCAAGAACGGAGATCGTTTGAAGTCGGATTACGTTTGAAGTCGAGTTACTGCGATAGGACTTGGTTCGTCGCATCAAGCTCACGAACAAATCGACCGTCTTGCGGCAGTTTGTTTCTCTGGATTTCTTTGCGTGTTCGGGCAAGTTCAGGTAAGATCAATAGCGAAATAACGGTCTCGATTGAGAAGTTCTTAAAGAAACGGTCGA
The DNA here is from genome assembly GCA_964036295.1 of Plumapathes pennacea. Classification (NCBI taxonomy): domain Eukaryota; kingdom Metazoa; phylum Cnidaria; class Anthozoa; order Antipatharia; family Myriopathidae; genus Plumapathes; species Plumapathes pennacea. The sequence continues at coordinate 21,050,296 of OZ038463.1, read as the reverse complement.
CTGGTTTCCTATCTTTGTTAGCTTGCCTTGGCACAAACGGACCTGTGAGCCAGACTCGATACCCATACAAATCACGATCGAAGCACGTGCTAGCATAATTTAGACCGAAAACGAGGACCCCGAAAGCTAAGATTCAAAATCCCAAACATAAAGAACCCGAAAACAACCACGATGCGACATCCGATTAAGCCCCGACTTTTGATTGATCAGTGAGTAATATTTATCAGTTTATTTATACGACGAACAATTTATGCCAAGGGAAATGTGGATTCTCTCGGGGGCATTATGACAACTCTTTATGCATTTCGCCGCCATACCCGTACGTGGAATTTCTCTACGACACATTTCGCGGCGGTTTGTTCACAGATAACATCCATCGGTTATCTGACATATCATCTTGCTAAATAAAGCGCATCAGAAATGTCACTTGGCTAGAACGAGTGACATATGACAGGTACAGCGGTGTAACGATCACTCGGTCTATTTCATTGTGGAAGTAATGTCTCAAAGCGAATCTAACAGTTTTGCCTGTCATTATAATTTTTGTAATTCTAAACCTTAAAATCGAGAGCACGCCTACTAGGACATCAATATTTTATGTCCCGATCAAGACAAACTGTCGAGATTAGTGCGCTGTTGAAACTTGATATGCAGTGTGCTTATGCAGACAGGAAAGAGCAAAATCATTTAGCTTGTTTCTCGTTTCTCGCTACTCAATTCACAGCTGTTTATGGTAAGCACATTTTTGTACTGTATTTTTTTTTTTTGTTTTTTTTTTTGTTTTTGTACTGTATTCATACAGTGGAACCTCTCCCATACACAGCGACCATTTAATCCAAAGCAAGGATAGTCGCTCACGGGAGGGTCTACTACTTGACTATGGCCCGGTTTAGACGCCGCTCCTGACATGCGCCGAACCTAATGCTTGAATTAAGTACGGCAGAAGAGCGGCATGTGAATCAATTAGGTTCAGCATATTTGAATTAGGTACGGCAGCGGTATTAGGTTCGACTGACGCTGTCGCATAATCCGACGTGGGAGCGACGTTGAGTCAGACGCCGCTCTTTGCATGTGCCGTACCTATTGCATAAATTATTTTAAATTATATTGAATTAAAAACATTCCCACAGTTCCATATGTATTTGGTGCGGCAGAAAAAGTTCGCCGTTCGAATCAACAGTCGCTCCTATGTCGAACCAGGGTCGAATCTATTACTATTAGGTTCGGCGCATGTCAGGAGCGGCGTCTGAACCGGGCCTATGAGTACAGTTAATCATGAAGCAGTAATAAATATATGGCGTAGACAAAACTGATGGAGAAAGATTGCTTGCTTCAACTGTTTACTTGTTTTATTTGGCTAGAGTAACTAGCACTTTTAAGTCCGGTTCGGACGTCATCCCTCGCATTCGCCGAAGCTAATAATTATGCAAATGAGCAAAAAATATTTGTTTGAGCTAATTTATATTTAGTTCGGCGTATGTGAAGAGCAAGTCTGTTCTACTCTATAAACACAACCTGAAAACATATGGCAAGCACCTTGTGAGTCATGAGACCAACAGTTTTCTTTTATTACAGGCCAGAGTGGGCGGGAGAAAAGATGGAAGGCTATCGACTTCGCAAACGTTCTAGCCGGTAATATATGTTCGATAATTTAACTAAAGTATCTAATGTAAACAGACCATTGAAGGATATTTCACAGTTATCCATGCCACAAGCGAAAATTGCAAGCTGCGTGCAGTCTGACCTACCTCTCGTGAATAAGGCACTAAATGTGTTCCTTGTCGCCAGTTTATTATTCCTGTACCTATCAGGGGCCGTATTCACAAAATGTTCGTAAGTATGACTTGCGCATAATAGGGCCGTTTATACGAGAAAAATAGGACGCGTCTTACATAAGACGCGCCTTAAATAAGACGCGAACTGACCCATTTATACGAGCGCGGCTTGTGTTGGATATGAAGTGCTCGTATAAATGGTTCGCGTCCAATAGGGTCTTTTGTCATGGCTAAAATGTCATATAAAAAGCTAGGACTTTCGTCTTCCTTAAAGGACAAGAGCTTTTAACAAAATTACACACAAATCTAAAAACTTTTTCTTGGGTGAAGGCGGATTTACGCATACGAGGGACGAGAGGGATTTTAAAATTAATTACAATGTGCCGGGAGAAGACTGGGATGCAACAACAAACCCGACACTTGCGCAGTATGTGTTCCCGGCTAAAACAAGCCGCGAACAACTGTTGAACCCGTTTATACGAGGAAGTGTACGTATTATTTAGGACGCGGACAAAATAAGAACAGCTGAAAACCCTGTTCTAAGATAAGACGCGTCTTATTTAAGTCACGTCTAAAATAAGACAAGAACGCTTATTTTGTACTATTTATACGATCAGTTCTCGTCTTATTTAAGGCCCTTATAACGGCCCTAATGTATGTTGCGCAAGGCACTATGCGTAAGACATTGGGGCCGTTTATACGAGAGAAATAAGACGCGACTTAAATGAGACGCGAACTGATCGTATAAATAGTACAAAATAAGCGTCCGTGTCTTATTTTAGACGCGACGTAAATAAGACGCGTCTTATCTTAGAACAGGGTTTTCAGTTGTTCTTATTTTGTCCGCGTCTTAAACAAGACGCAAACACAGTTGTTCGCGGCTTATTTTAGCCATTGATACGTTATGATACGTTTACGATACGTTATTATGATACCTTTACTGCTGTACCACAAAGCAAACCTCATCCTTTTAAAAACACCTCAATGAACTGAAGCCCTACATCTAGTTTACCGGCAAAAGTCAAAATATTTCGTTCCTACATTCTTTTAATAAGCCCTCACATCGATAAACTACGGACAACCAGAGTTTATAGAAAACTGATATGTACCGCTCCTACTTGATTCATCATCCAAAAACCTTGCTTTGCACAAAGCCACACCCGTCAAGATGTTAGCAACTTGAGTACAACTAATTTTGACTCACTAGACAATCAAACTAACGAAACTAGACACCTGTCGTTGGTACATTATGGCTGATCGCATGACCACGTAACTGAAATTCATCTTTTGAGTGTTGGAAATGGAAATATTGTGATAAAGTAAAAGTAAGAAGAAAGTAAGAGTTCAGGCTCACGGTAAGTACATATCGGGTTTGGCAGCATGTTGAAGTTCAAAAATGTTTGGAAGAGCGCGCACTAGCAACAGTTTCCGATATAAAAGTTGTTCGATATGTCTGGATCAAGTCCAAAGTCTGTTTCCGTCTGCTTACAACACAAATTGCTTTATTACTCAAGAGTTTTTGTCATTCTTTCACAAAAAAAACCCTGCCACTTGTCGGGCTGAGAGATGAAATCCTATATTCGCTAATCACTTTTTGAACGCCATCAGCCTGGCCCTGGACCAAGTTAAGACACTTAAATTTGAGCCAGGATTAGGAGGTAACAAACACTGCCGCTAGGGGCTCGGTCGTTCAAAGCACGCTAAAGCTATAGCCAAGAGTAGGTTCAGACTTTACAGGCATGAATGCTGTTTAATCACATTCCTGAAATTTGCTCGCAAAGTGATAAGAGGTGTGTCTGAACCTAGATTAGCTTACTCGAACTTTTAACAACCAGGCCATGGTTTATAGCGCCGTTGGTTTCATCTATAATGTTCTTTTTAGTTTTTCAACTGCCTTATAGACTTAGAGCGGTGCAAAGTATTTTTTGTCTGAGCGCTTCTCCTTGCACTCCTGATGATGAATATAAAGTAATTGAATCGATGTGTGGCCTGTCTTATGCCCGTTCTTCATCTCTATTACTCCCTCAGGAAACCTGATTATACTTCAAAGAAAAAACGTAAGTACTGTCATAGAGTAGCTCCATAGCTAACACAATGTAAATGGCAATGTAGAGCAGAAGGTACATATATTTACACCCTTATTATTACTTATTGATTACTTTTAATCTTTCACTTTCACAATTTGAACACTTATATTATATGTCATAGTTAAGTATTTATGTCATAGATATCCGAAATGGAAATATTACTGTGCCCATTTACAAGTTACTATAAATGACTTGTTCCCTAAGGGCATGTACTTGAACTACGACATATATAAGTGTTCAAATAAAAAGCAAATAAAGGCTTGGCAAAACGAGGACACATTGTTGCGGCAAAATTGTGTCCTTCGATGTTGCCAGGATGGCAAAACGTGCGGCAACATTGTTGCACACAGTGCGGACACAGCAAATGTTTCTGAGGTTTTTCAGAAATATTTCTTGTGTCCAGGATACAAATTTTGTGTCGGCAGAAAGTGAACGTTTAGTTTTATCGAACACCGGTGGGAAATGTTCGCATGTTGGGACGCGTTTTAGATTATTTCCAGTCTTTTGAGGAGCAAGAACATTCGGTGTCGAGTCGAGTTTCACTTCATTCGGGGTGGCCGATTAGATACATTCCACGCTAACAGGTGTTTATCCTGTTTCTATTGTGACTAGTGACGATATCCTGTGTAAACATTGTTTTTTCGATCTTGACAAACAATGCGAAGGTCTGTAATTTGAAATGTCGGAACGCTCACCAGTTGATGTTCACAGTTTGAAGCCTGGAGCGAAATGATTGACGTCTCGAACAGTCTGAGCCCCTTTATACCGCAACTAAATTAGTGGGCGTTTTCAAACAGAACAGGGTCTGCGGGCAAGCGTTTCCTCAGCTCACTCCACCCCCTCCCCCTCCGAAGTTTTTGTACTCGCCCCAGTCTTACACTCAGATCGAGCTTGACCTGAAAATGAACAGGAACGCCGGCTATTCAGGCTAATGTTAATATAATGTATTTCTTTATAATAACACGATGTTTACCAGTGGTCACATGATATAATTGCATATATAAAATTATCCCCGAGCGAAGCGAAGCGAAGTGAGGGTAATAATCACGGCGCTAATGCAGCAAATTCGCTTTGTGTGGTGACTCCAAGCGAGTCGCCATCTCGAAATCTAATGTTCGTCAGTCAGTCTGTCAGTCTGTCAGTCTGTCATAGGGCGACCTCTAAGGCAATGACGTAATAATAATTATCGATTAGCATCAAAGCGAGGTCAAACAAAGGTTTGAACGAAGCAACAACTGTACGTAACTGCGTTCACGAAGATGAATTTGAAAACTGGAAAACTTGACACAGCACGGTCTCGCGAAGCTTGTCTGCAAAAGAGAAGGGAACTAGCCGGGCAAAGCGAAATCGTGAAACAATCGAACAGCGCCAAATAAATACGTCTAGAGGAAAGACGACAAACATTTGATAACCGACAGCATCATGAACGGAAGCGTGCTGAAGAAGATCAAGCAAATCGGGAGCTTCAGACGCCGTCTTGTGTTAAACTCAGATCCTTATTCAGAAAGGACAAGCAACAAAGGTTAGTCAGTGGAAAGCGAACAATCACCGTGACAAATATATTCTACCCGTATCTTGTAACTCGATCACTTGTATTAAAATCTGTATGCTGATCATTTTCCCTCGAAGTATTCTTTTAATACGCTTCTGTCGCCAGTTTCGGCTACTGTATTGGCTCAGAGCAATCGGAACTTGGAGTCTTGAATGATTTAGTCAGATGTCTTATTATTTCTTTCAAGACTAAAACTGTAACAAATACTGTAATTTGACATGCGGTGATTGCAGCGAGATTGTTCACAAGCCCTTAGAAGTATGACTAGGTCTGAAGCCCGTGCATAATTTGAAGTAAACCGTTCAAGTTTTGCTTTGATTCTGGGAGAAATCATGTTGTTTTGAGCGCGTTCACGTACAAAACAATTCGAGCTCATTAAACATGCATGCCTGAGTCTTGTGCATGCAACCCAGAGTAAAAACAAATTGCACAGGAAGCCTATTTAATTGTACTGCCTATGAATTCAAAATTGGAGAATCAGTGTTTGTTTTTTTCCCGTACTACGACGGCCGACAAACTTCAAAATTTGAGTATTAGATTTTGAGAACGTGCTTGGCAGACTGTATAAATTAATTTGTCGTGCCGACCGACCGTGGGAAATACGTACTTCGTCACGCAATCGATTCTTTTTTTCAACGCAAAAGTATAACACACACCATTCTTTTTTTCCTTCCTTTGTGTGTAGCATTTGACTTCGAAGAAAAGATTGAGTCAACATTTCGGTAAAACAAAGGCTACTCTTCTTGGGAGTACCAAAGTAAAAGTCCCATCAATGTCAGAGCGAGGGGTATCTGCGATTATCGTATTTCTAGTATATATGTAATATAGCCTCATCTAAACACGTGGGAAGTTGGGAGAATGCGAGAGTAGCGTAGGGAAACCAGGAGGCCGCCAAGTATAAATAGTATAAATATAACCTTTTGCGGTTGTTGTTCGCTTTAGGTTATTCACGTCATGAGCTAAGTGCGGTGAAAGTAAAAATGGAGCCGGAAGTTGGGCTTACACCAAACCGAGCCATGACACCGACAACTGGTACGTTCCCCTTCCAAGAAGACAGCAGAAGTTCAGGTCACTCTAGAAAACAAACTAGCTCACACTCTAGCGGCGTCATGGCCCCCCCTGAGAAAGACCATCATTTGTGCAACGGGGCAGAAACTTTGCATGTTAACAAAACAGCTGAAACGTGCGTCAATCCTGTGACAGCAGAGAGGAAAAGAGCTAAACGGCATCTCACTAAAAAACTATCCCCGTACTTGACGAGGCTGAGGGCCAACCGAAAACTCCTCGCACATCGTGCATCTAAACCTACTTCGACGAGCGGGTCTCGGAGCTCAATGGTTAACCCTAGTCCACCGGATGTTCCTGAGGAGTCTCCCGTTGATGTAGTGACCAGTGGGAGTGTTGGCTCTGCAATCGAGCCTGGTGAAGGAGCTGACAATGATAACAACATAGATATATCCAACGATTCACCATCTCTCCATTGGGCAAGGCAGCATCGCCTAGCGAGCATGCCAGACAGGCGTTTGCGTAAGGTTAGTGAATCAAGTGTTTGCACGATACTGGTACGTATTTCATTCCGATAACAAAGCTTCACACTTCCATGAACGCTGTGTCTGATGGGAATTCGCGTTTGTTCATGATTAACTGAAGCACACAGATTGGCTTACTTGATGGAACAAAAAAAACCCATACAAACTACCAAATAGGATCCTCCGGTACAGAAACAAGGCAATATACATGGAAACTTTTCGCACTTCAATCATTGCCATTATATTCGTTTTAATTGATGCAGCAACAAGAACGTTCTCTTTTGCTCAAATTTTACCAAGAAACTTTCCTTTCGAAAACAATCTTTATTCACAAGTGTCTGACAATTTCATAAAAGTTTCCTTGTGCTTTAATTTATTCAGGTTGTGAGAGAGCTCGTTGCAAAACGGATGATGAAGCTCAACAATTCTCTTGTGTTTGATCCACGGATCGCTACGCTTGCCAGGCGAATACTGCTTTTGGAGAGGGAAAATAGGAACCTGAGCCACACAGCAAAGACACTTAGTGTCGCTTTGTTTAAAGCTCTGAAAAGGGTACGCTCTGCTTCTTTGTTTTGAAAATGGGTTGGATTTTTATTACTCTATGAGTATTTGGCAATAAACTCTAGCAAGTTCTCAGGTTTCTAATGTACCATACAATATAACCAAATTGCATTATAAGGCCAAGGTTTTGGTTTAAATGAATCAACTGTTTCCAATCGACCAGAAATCGTTTATAAGAATTTTTAATATATCACTATATAATTATACAGAGAAATCGAGTTAATTATTGGTAAACTGCTCCGTTGTTGGTATGAACGTCTTTAAACTATTGCATAACGAGAGCTCATCCGAACGCCTCGCGACATTATTGCTGTGGCTGTGAAAACAAACGCTCTTAATTGTGTGTTTTTCATTTTAGGAAAAGAGAACTGAGTCCAGGGGTACTCAAGTTACCATGGGGATGGTAGGTTTTCATTGTTTTTCTAAATATTTATTTGCATAGTCTTATTCATCAATACTGATCTACCGGCCAGATCAAATGTCAAACTTTCCATTAGCTGAACTCAATGTAAATGCCATTGGTTGATCTAATTTGCATTTAGTTCGGTTCATGAGGAGTTCGACGTTAGGGTCTAAGTGTGATACATATAGATATGAAAAAATGTCGTACACAAAGTTTACTCAACATTGAACATTTACCTGAAAAACATGTGTAACAGGAAAACTGAGATTTAACAGTGGGGTGTTTAGTCCTGAATTAGTCTCTGACTCGAATATTCTCATTTAAACAAGCAGGTCCCTAATTTCACAGATGAAGTAAGTGGTGCACTTTTGTTAAACGGAGAGACACAAAGAACATGCATTTCGACTTTAGACATACTAATAGTTCCTTCATCTCTATGGCTGTGGGGTTTCAGTAGGTAAACATCTTGACCCATCTAGAAAGAAAGTGAACGCGCTACCCAGCGCTTAGTCTGCTTGCAGCCGCTTTTGTGGTCGCAACACCTTGTGCCCCTCCCCCACTCCCTGGGGGAGGAGCAAAAGGTGTTGCGACCACAAAAACGGCTGCAAGCAGACTAACCAGCGCTTTAATTTCTACTGGACGTGTATTCACGTCAATTGCCACGTATTGTATGTAGCACCGTTGATATGGTGCGTCATTTGAGCAAGGCCTATTTAGTTCAGTCACGGAGTCAAAAGATTGATAGTACCTTCCGCAAATCAATTTCAGAAGGTATGTATTGTGAGTGCATAGTTTGACAGGCTGAGCAGCGGTTCTCTTTCACATGACATAATATTTTTATCGGTGTTTTCTCGCAGACTAGGAAACTTATCAAATACCAGTCTTTTCTTGTTCATTTAAGATTCTCAGTCGAGCATCTGCAGCAAACAAAGGGAGATTAGATGATACTGGCCACTGCGCAATACAAACAGCACAAGTAAGCTCTGCTGTGAACAAATGCGGCCTTACCTCTCAATCCCAATTGACCTCCGATATTATGACATCGGCAACGCATCCTTTAGGTTCTAATGGTGTAGTACGACCCTCCGTACAAGGCTCAAATGATAATTATGTGGGAAATGCAGGAAATCGGAGCCAGCGGATAAATGTCCCTCTAGCTGTTGGCACGAAGGACACGTCCGAGTTGTCTCCAACTAGTGTCCAGGTGCAGAGTGCTCTGAACCAAACCGTTCTTGCTGATCCAAATGGAATGCCCGTAGTTTTAAGCAAATCCTGCTTTCCTTCGTCCCAAAATATGGTTGCCTTGTCAGAAACCATTGATGGACAGACGAACGAGAATACAAACGGTGAAATATTGACTCATCCTGATACTTGGGCCACTGTGTCACATGCCAGGAAAGATACCCATTCGATGGTCCTTCCTCGTCATTTGTCGATACAGAACAATAGGCAACACGCGTCCTTAAGTGCTTCACCATCTGTTCATTCCAGAGGATATCCTTATAGTGTGATGGCATCCAATCAAAATGCTAGCTCTATGCAGATTCCGCCGAACGTGTCGCAACCACCTGAGCAATTACGCTCGCACAAAGAGAATATTTATATGGCATTAACAGACAGAGTGCCGAAGGATGTTACTGGTTTTGTACCGATCGCCCCACGTCCAGCTCAAGAACACCCGAACTCTTATAATCCCTATCATGGGTGGTTCCAGCACCAAGCATCAGTTTTACCGGCGACAAACCAAACTGAACAACGTAATTGTCCCCAAGACTGCACTCAAACTTATTCACCACAAGGAAATTTTTACCAAACAGGAATTTTACCAGCAAATTGTTTGAACCCAGATTATGGGATACAGCATAACAACATTGAAGCTTCGCGTCAAGGGTATTCACTGTCGTCCAGCACCTATCAGCTGCATCGTTCCTTTGGAAAGCCATCGCAGTATCATTCCTACACAGCCCGTCAACCTGCCAGCGCTGGCCATGATGGTTTCATCACACATCAGACAGTTGGTCCTTCATCCTTTGAAAAAGAGAAAGCCAACAGCTCCATGACTGGACTCTACTCTCTTCCTTCTCAAGAAATGCAGCCCTCAAGAGGAAGTTACCAGCTAAGCAGCCACCTTAAGCAGTTACAAGAGATGTCAGCCGCTGCAATGCCTGATGGCAGGAGAAATAAGACCGCCAAAGAGCAACAGCTTGGGTCAGTCGGACAGGTTAAAGGTCGTCACTGGACCAAAAGAGTTGAAGGTCACGTGCAACAATCTACAAAGCAGCGTCAATGGACCTTCCATCATGTGAACACGTCTGCTCCAGGACCATCGCACTTCGTCCGTAGTACCAGCCAGCACCAGCATAGTGAAGCTTGTCGAGAAACCTGGGACCCGTGGATAGGACGATATGCAGCGGTGTCACGTACAGGAAAACGGACGGCTCTTAGGGATATGCGTGTGTTTCCTCCAGGTGCGGGGAACCATGCCTCATCTTCCGTTTACGTGGGGCAGCAGCAAGCGCAAAGGGAGCAACATGAGTTATTGCTACAAACTCCTCGGCGTGATAAACAGCAGTATAATCAGCATCAGTGTCGTCCTTCACAGCAACATGATATCTGTGAAATGTCACCACAGTTACAACCATCTCTACGAGAAGAGTCCACAACAGGACCGGTGCTACAGCAGGAACCTAACGCACAGCCACCATATCATCCAGGTCTGCAATCGCAGTTACCACATCAGCAATCACAACAAGGAGAAGAAGAAAAAGAAGCAGTACCGACGTTAGATGAAGAACATGGACAAAAGCAGAATCAAGAACACTTGTTTGGAAAAGGGACAGGACAAGTGCAGGATGCTGCAGGCGAACAACAGCATGGACCAGAGAGGAAACAAGAACTGCGCGATCAGACACAAAAACAGCTACGGATGCATCAGGAACATCAATCACAACAGTTTCAAAGACTATTACCGCCACAACCGCGCTGGCAGCGGGGCCGAAGACACTTTGTGCAGCTGACGCCGAACGTGCACACTACAGCAAGTCCGTATGAGTACATTCATAGGCAGACAGAAACTGAGGGTGTTGGTGGGCGAGATAGAGCAGCTGGTTTTTTAAACCATTGTTCTGTTATCGGTAGTCACATGGGGGACGAAGTATCAGCGGGATCTTCTTTGGAGCGTCCTCCAGAAGCATCTGAAAATCCTAAGTCCACTCAACGTGTAGACAATCACCAAATAGCCCAAAACACAGCTGCACATGATGTCGTTGCAACCAAGGAACTCCATCATCAAGATAACCCACAGTCTCTTGATGCAGAGCAGATTTCCGACAGCACTTTCACTCCTCCAGTGGACAACAATTGCTCGGAGAATATTCCACCGAAACCAGTTGGCCACGTCATCGAAAAAGACCATAATGTGGTGTTTTCTTGGAACATACGTACGGAAGGCTACGCAAAAATAAAGTCATTTGAGCTTTACATACTTACGAATGACACGACAACGGATCGTTCTTCCCCTGTTTGTTGGACACAGATAGGGATAGTAGATGCTCTTCCCCTTCCCATGGCTTGCACCTTAAGTCAGTTTTACCCTGGAGTCACATACAGCTTTAAAGTGCGAGCGGTAAACGTTTCTGGTCTGGTAGGTCCTTACAGTGAACCTTGCTCGATAACATTGGAGTATTCATGAATTAAAGCCTGCTTTAGGCAGGTTTTCTGTTATAGGGACCCTCTCAAACAATCCTCTGCGCACCGAATCCTTAATCCGCCATATTTAGGGCATCTGAAAGTCGATAAGCAATTCATTTCTATCTGATTCCCTTTGAGAAGGAAATTATTATCTTTTGGCCAACAAGTGTTATTTACTTATTTTCTCGTAGATTGATTGTGGTTTTTCGTATTGAAAACAAATTCAGCCTCGAATATATAAGCAATAAACTACTTTTGGCGAGGAAATATGCACGGATAACTGTCCGAGGATATTATCTGTTCCGAGAAGCGAACAGCAACTGTGAGCTTCGAGGAACAGATAATGTCCAAAGACAACTATCCGTTAATATTTCCGAAGCCAAAAGTAGTTTATTGTCTTTATTATCCTTCAACTATTTCCTCTCGCAGCGCAAATAATGGCACAAGGACTGTAAAGTTATTTTGGTGCTTTCTGGAACTGCTTTCGACAAATTAATGGATGTCTTCCTCGGTAGTCATCTCGTAATGGATTTTTGTGATAAATATATAAAACTCTGTTCGGATGTTGTCAATAAACAGCGATAGTTCGCCAGGCGGGGGTTATTTGCTGATAACGTCCGCTCGTGAGCGGACGTTATTCGGTCATGTGTCACGATTCTACCAATCACGCGCGAGAAGAAATATTTGATGGGTCATAACTATAAATATCTAGATATAACAAAAACATCTAATTTGCTGAGTATATTAGATTGCTGTTGGTTTGAATTATCGTTACGAGCAAAAGAAGGATAGCAAGGTTCCCAAGGGTTTACTATAACTATAGTTCTTTTTTGATTTTCTAATTCCATGACGTTTACCGTAAATGCTCTCGCAAGGCCCCTTACTACAAGGTCAATTTTTAAAATAACAGACGCCCCAACCTCCCATTTCATTGTGACGACTGTGAGTACCATAATTAGGAGGGAAACAAGACAAATGATGCCGCATTGGATGCTTTTTGATGCTTGTTGCCACCTCATAATTTTTGAAGAAAACCCCTTCCTTTCTACAAGGTCAGTACGGCCCCGGAGACTTCTTAGAGCATTTACGGTAAGGAATATCATGTTTTTAGAATAGTGATAAGTCCAACAGATGATAATGCTGACATAGAATTTGTTTTCTTGTGTTCGTTGTCTGTCAAGCAGCATTTACACTTGTTTAGCAAAAGCATTACATCATATTATATGACCAAAAGAAAGTTTTGGAACAAGGTAATGTGTGTGTGTGTGTGTGTGTGTCTGTGTCTGTGTCTGTGTGTCTGTGTGTCTGTGTCTGTGTTTTGTCATTTTTATATTTTTATTTCATATTAGAAGTTTGCAAACAAAAAAAATAAATAGACAGTTTATGATAACTGGACTTGAAAGACAAAGTTTCCTCCCAGAGCTCAAAATACCACAACTTAGAGGCTTGTTTGTTTGAACAGAAAGGAAAATGCTATTGTTTAAATTCTGTTATTGTTTTATGAAACAATGGTATAACAAAAGTCTAGCTTGTGGTTCCACGATAATGTTTCAATATCCATGCTTCGATTATATCGTTGAGATATTATAAGAAGAACAATCACCACCGAGAGAAAAAACGCTGTTTTTGCTGCAAATGATTAATAGGGGCTAAGAATAACGTAAAGAATGAATGAAAAAAAAAAAAAAAAAAAAAAATGAAATAAAGTAATCATGGATCAGTAATTGCTTACTGAATGCTGACAACACAGGTGTCGAAAGTTAATTGCACAGTTTGACTTCCAGTTTATGGATAAATATTGACTGAGTGTTACTGACTGCGCTTGGGCTCGGGTTTTCGGTCTTAGGTTTCAAGAATTCTATTTTTCATAACAACTCAGCTTACTTGGAATCATTTTAATCTCTGGTTAAATCATAACTTACCCAGGAAACTAGACCGTATATTGCATAGATCAGACAGCGTTTTCAGGATCGGGTAAAATTAACTTTCACTACAACTTACTGTATGTTTCACAATATATTTTATGTTTAAAATGATTGGGTTCACACTAGAGGTTCATGTCTGACTTAAATCAGACTTGGGTCAGAGCTTTTCAAGTATGACCTAGCTTGCTTATTAGGCGTTCACACACCGCTTTGCTCTCGTGACTTGAACATTAATTTTAGTAATTTGATTTCACAGCTTGAGTGCTGTTCGCCGCATGAGGCCCATTAGGCCCTTTGAATGAATATGCCTGCCAAGACACAAATTTTGCGCGACTCTATCTTTTTTTGCTTGACTTTATACAAGCAATCGAATAAGTATAATGGAGGAGATTTTTTTGTGGAACTGGACATGATGTTGATTTGACAGATTGTCAAATGTTGTAATGATAAGTGCTCAAAGACAAATCTAGTTTGCGTTTGACTTGCAGTCAGACTTGAAACCTTTGAAGTGGCCGGCCTTCCGGTGGATTTCAAGTCAGACTTCGTTCGTAGAGCCGTTCCCACTTGTCACAAAGACTTGAACCTCTAGTGTGAACGAATACAATGCCTGAAAAAGGCTTCTTGCTGTATTCTGGTGTTCTTCACTGAGAACATAAAACGTTTGCGATTCCGTGCATAGACTGGATTAGTTTCAACTGTAGCTCCATGTCTGTCCTGTCTTCACCTGTCATCACCTGTCTAGTCATGTCAAAAGTATTTCTACCACAGCCAGTCCGGCAATAAAGCTTGGCGTATGACACGACCACACAGCTACGGTGCGATACTCTAATATATACAAACAAAAGGTCTGTTTCACTTTTGGGTCTGCTCTGTAAGAGTTACGAACGTTTGCGGCTTACGGAATATACTCGAGCAGTATCGCTTCTATCGCTGGCACGAGGTCTCGTATTTCTCGGTTTTTGTTTATTAAATGGGAATTCATCTCTTTTCTTTCTCTCTCTCTCTCTTCCTCTTGCCTTTGTTGTTGTTGTTGTTGTTGTTGTTTTCTTTTTCTTCGCTCCTTTTCCAAATGTTCACAGGGATTCTGGGAGTTTGTCTAAACTATAACAAGCCCCCGCTTATACTTTCTGTTCTGTTTACAAGTGGTATATGTGTCGTTTTATATATATTGAAAGCAGTAGTTTCCACTTTTATGGATTTTGAACGCTTAGTTTTCAAAAAGATTAATACTGATGGAAGGGAATATTGGTACAACATTAGTTATTCGTATGTCTGGAACATTGCTTATTTGTTGACTAATGAATAGCCGCGAAAAACGGAGGGAATGAGTCGCTGGTGTAAAGCAAGGAGATGGATTGTAATATATTTTGCGCTACCTACGTACAGCTTACGCAATTTATAATGTTATACGTTTGAGCTGTAACCGCTAAATCGGGATCAATTCCTTTCCCGAGGAAAATAAAGCCTGTCCATTATCGCAGCTGTTAGTGTCTGTCAAAAGAGACACCGCAATTGAAAACCTTTCAAAGTAAATGCAGATGTCTTTTGAGTAAATCTTCGCATTTACCTTAAAATAAATGGCATGCGTATTGTCATGTAAAATTTGAAATGGTAGTTTCTGTATATATACCAGCTATGAGGACAAAATATGATCGATCACATGCATCAGCTTTGCATACTTCGTGTACTGATGGGTATTGTTTTTGTGTGTTTTATCTTTTTTTTTTTCTTTTTGATTTTGTAGAGTATTGATGGATTATGACAAATTCGAAAATCTAAATTATTGGCAAAGAGACAAAACAAAGCTGCATAATAATTTTTTTTTTTTTTTTGTCTGTTTTTCCAACCTTTTAGCAAAATTCATGCAATGGCCTTCTTTTCGTTAATCTAAGGTAGTCGAGCTTTAGTTACAAACGAAATAGTTTTCCCTTGTCCATACAATCATATTTGCATCTGAATAACAGGCAACAGACTGCAACTAATATCGCTAGAATACGGTTGGTCGCACTTCTGGTTCGAGAAGAATAAACTATTTTTTAACATTTTCGAGCTTAAAAGAAACAGAGAAATGAACGCATATTCCAAATAGAAATACTGTTCTAGATATACCCCAAACGCCAGCACACTTGGCAACTGAATTTATAGCAGAACGTTGATCAATTGATGACTAATTCAGCTGCTGCTTGCTGGCTAACTGTATATATCTCAGCAGCTAAAAGCGTCTAATTTGTATCAGGGGCCAGCGGTCATTTTGTCAGCCGACCAATATGTACTACATGCATACTATTTCTTGTGACTGAAATGGTCAAATTATAAAATTCGAGCTGTTTGCAGCTGTCAAACATCGGCAACTTGAAGAGTCTTTGTCGTTGTTACAAATCAGTGAACCAGTGAGGCATTTAACGAAAACGAAATGAGGCATGTTAATTAATTTTTTTTAATATTGTCCGTTCATAAGAACGCGTTAAAGATTTTGGCTTCGTGTATCTACATTTGTCTTCCCAAATGCGTATACCTATTTTAAACTTTTATATACAATAAGATTGAAAATTTTATATTCCATGGACTCATTTAACTTCTGTTTACCTGAAACATTGAGCCAAGGTGTGTTGTGAAAAATGTTAAAAAAAAAAAAAAATGAAAAAAGGATGGAACCTTATTACTTGTTTTTTACTCGTCGAGAAAACAACCAGCAAAGTACATGCGAACCGGATATCCGTTGACTAATGAACAACCTATTTTGTACCTTTATCGTAAACAAGTGTAGAAAAGTTCCGCATTGATGAGAACCTTGGCAAAATTTGGTCAAAGGAACTCCAACCGACCAATTAATTCTTATTGGTATTTAAAACTTGATAGACAACAAGGTTTAAATGAAAAAAAAAAAAAAAAAAAAGGCCTTGTTTACTCCTGTCACATGTGGGAACATGCAACTACCAGCAAGGGCGTCAAACAATTTTCCATCTCGCCAGTGAATGGCTTTGTTTGTATAACCTATTTGGTTGTATTAAACGGCTGATATTTCTATGTGATTTCCCTCTATATACATACTGTACAAAACCAAAAAGAAAAAGAGATAGAAATATTTGAAAGAAATCCTTTGGCCTGGAAGACCAACATGCAATGGATTAACAGTGCCCTCTGACAAAGAGGAATATTACCTCGAGGCAAGTCAAATATCCGCTAGGGCCTTGATATTGACAAACGCGTAAACAAACCAAATATGCACGTACTTTCAGCTCTTACTTCGGGTTTTGGAGAGCAGTAGCAAAGGCCCGAAGTTTCTAATGATCTTCTAAGAATGTCAGGGGAGCATGTCATTATCGTTGATATCGGTTTCTTATGCCAGTGTTTTGCGCGGCAGTTGTCGGATGTTGTACACCCGAGTGACGCAGTACGAAAATAATGTGCCTAAGTCTGATACGCCAACAGTCGCTCTTTTAGGCGGTGTAAGCTCGCGGTCTTCTGTTGTTGTTGAGATAGTGAAGTTTTCGCCAGCTTCTGCCAGACTTGTTCTGCTTTAGGACGCCTGCATTGAGAGCCCGTTCACGGTGAATGGCTGCCAGGTCTCGCTCAGTGTTTTCGCTTTCCTCTTCCAATATATCATCGAGGTTCGGCTCATACGAAGAGTGTCGTCGTATCCGGCCTACTTTCCCTACTTGGCTGCCAGAGGACTGTACTTTGGGGTCATTGCTGTTGCTTTTATGGCTTGCTTCCATGCTTTGATAGATGATCTCAACATCTTGAAGCGATATTTTCCGTGCGTATGCTTTTTCGACATCCGCGCGATGGAGGTTGTTCAGTTCAGTCATCGAAACTGGAACATCAGCAACAAAAAGCATGCTGTTCGGCTCGTTTCGCCTCTCTATTCTCTATGGAATTGTCGAGAACGCCACAGCTACGTGATATTGATGCAAGTGGACCGCGTGCGAGAGGTGCAAATTCAACCTTGTTTACATCGCGCTTTCTATTCACGTGTTATAAATATTAATTAGATGTCACGTTGATCGCGACAACATGTCAGTTTAAAAATAAACTACACCTGATAAGTAATGGGAAAATAATTTTCGTTAGTAGAATGGCGTATTGTACAATAGCACTTTTCTAAGCCAAGAAGTCTAGTTGGTTTGACATAGAGCGAGCACTTTGAAATGTAAATTTGGGCTTGTAACAAGAGAATGTGTTGTCTCAACTATAATAAGTGTGACAAAGGTTGTTGGCAGAGTGTTGACAGAACTGCGAAGGCAACCAACTGATTCAACCAACTATCTAGAACTCTCTGTTGTTATAAATTTGTGACGCATTTTGAAAAAACACCCGTCTATTTTTGATTCGCTGCCGCAAAACATTTGGCCTTTACGGTTAAATTTAGTAGTAAAACATCAATTAAGAACTTTTTTTTTGTAGCGGATTTTAAAGGCATATTCACAACTGATCGTCTGTCATCTCATCAATCTTTGTGTGACTTGGCACACATATCAGTTTTTTGAAGTGCTTACACAAAGACGATTAACCTCAAATTTGCATCACAATTAATTGAATTTAGCATTTGACAAACTCGATCATTGTCCATAAAATATTTTTGGATAGCTGAGAATTAAAAAAAAAAAAACTCTGGAAAAATAATTATATCGCGCGGATTAAATTATTTAGCTTAGTACTTTTTCTCACAGTCTAAACTGTTCAAATGAACATGTGTTCACACCTTGTCGGCACCCTCCCAAATTTATATACTCCTCCCAAATTCGGATGGGGGTGGGTTATTATGTTCACGTTCATTATTTGCGATAAATGGGCAGCTGAAAAAGGAAAACAAACGAACGAACCGAAAACCAAATACTGTAAATAAAACTATAGCGATGAGAACAAATGTACTTTTTGTGTTATATAGAAATGTTGATCACGTGTCATCCGCGGCTTAAATTTATTTACGTGGCGTGGTCGCAAACTAATGGGCAACTCCAACAAAAGTTTCGTTTTGCCGGTTCTTACGGCGTAGTGTGCGATCCACTGTCCAGCAAACGGTTTGTCACCGCTGCGACTTTCTTCGGCACCGTACCCATGGTAACGTGCCTTGTTTTGGAAGACGAAATAAAAATTAGATTGTCTACGTCTTTTCCTCCCGTCTCGAAATGTTACTCTCGTACTCCGCGTTTCCCCCATTTGCATATAGGCATTCATGAATATACGAATACACTAGTCCAGATGGAATTCGTATACACGGCCGGTCTCTTCGTTGCCCGGTCATGGAAATAATGCCGCATGTTAGAGTGATTTTAATATGGCGCACGAACCGTCTTAGTTGGTATACATTTACGGTCTCCACTTGAAAACGATTTCCGGCACTGGACACTTTCTCTGTTAGGAAATACATTTATTAGCTTCATGCAAGTACATTTTTTTATCGTGTTTTAAAGGCGGAACCATATACGCTGTATAGTTTAGCGCAAGGGTGACTCTTTCATCATGATTTATAGTCGTTCGCGCCAATAATAAATTAGCAATGCATTAGGAGCAGGGATAACAATACAAGATGGCTTTCAGAAACATGGCGTTGTGATTGGGCCGTTTATCTGTGGCCGCAAATAGTTAACCAGGATGCAAGAGAATCGTCCTTTGCTGATTAACATTATTGCCTTCTTTTCAAAAGAAAACTTATAGTTAAACACAGCTCACCTATTTTACGTACCAAACGACAGGATTATCACTTATACATAAACATTTTTATTTCATAAACTCTAGTATGACTATATAGACAGTTTCCGCCACTGAGAAATATCGTATCTGAACACACGCACAAATACGATGTTTTTACATGTGTTAATATCAGCCAAGCAGCGCTTCTCTCACTTGTGAGATATCGCGGCCATGTATTATTCTCTATATGATTATTCATTAGTTTTTGTAACACCTTGCGTTGCAGTTTTAAGTGGATATTATATGAGTCAGTAAATTGTATATTTTATTTTTGTTTATTTTTCATTAGTCTTTGTTTCATCAATAAAATGTGACTATTCCAGTTCATTATTGTTCTCCATGCTGCGGCCCGAGAAACAGCAGATGGTGAATATTTTATACATCATAGTTTCTTAAAATTCATTGCTATGTACTTGGGTTTGCTTTGGTTGTGCAGCTAAGCAAAAGACACAAAAGGAGTAGAAGAGCACTGTTTTATAACGCCCTATTATATTTAAAAACAGGGAGCAGTTCATCTTAGCTTCAACGATAGTAGAAGGGGATCCGTAGTTTGCAAATATACTACCTCTTAAACGCAGCTGTCACGGAAGTGGGTTACCCTCCTGCTTAGGAACAACCTCTAAGCTAGTGTTTGGATGTATTGTGTTGGTGTCTCTCTTATTCGAGCTAAGGCGTTCAAAGGGTCTTTTTAGCACACGAAACAGTTTGATATACTCCTCTCGGAAGGTTTTATTCATCATACCGTAGATGAAAGGATTGATTGCAGTAGAGGCTTGACCAAACATACTGTACATGTAGTATACTTGTCTTGGAAGCGTCCACTCCCCACTTGCGAAGTCGATGACATCGACCAAGGAAATAGGAACCCAACATATCAAGAAAGCACAAACGGTGAGGAAGAGAGTGTTGGTTATTTTGATGTCTGCAACTGTAATTCGAGAAGAGGCAGTTGTTTCTGCTTGGATTGAATTCATCCTTTTCTTGTGGGCTCGAATAGCTTTGAAAACCTTGAAGTAACATGGTGTAAGGACGGTCATTGGCACTGCGACGTATATATAGATCAAAATAGTAACGAAATCAATTTTCATGTCCTGGAAGCAGAAGTACTTGCCAGGATGAAAAACGTAGCGATTCCCAGATATTAAGTACGGTAGCGGTTCGGTGCAAGCGAGAATCCAAACTCCGATTATCATCATTTTTGTGTTCCTGCGATTGAAAATCGCGCGGTACTGGTTCGGTTTTATGATGATATAATACCTGTTTACGGCCGTCAGTGTTAATGTTTGAAGGGAAACACATGCAAGAACGGCCACTCCGAAACCTTGAAACTGGCAGGTAATATCAGCAAAGTGCCATGAGCCTTGGATGAGAACTGACAAACATAGAACTGAATTTGAAGCAGCCATGAGAATATCTGAAACGGCCAGCGAAACGATGAATAGAGTTGGAATTGTTCTTAGACTTGGATTTCGGTAGACGAACCAGAGAACAAGAAAATTACCAGTCAGAGTTACCAGGAATACACAGCCACTAAGGAAGGATTCTGCAAAAACGAGACCATTGCTTCGGGTCGATAATTCGTATGCGTATCGCTTCAGAGCAACGTTGCTGTTATTCATTTTGATCCGTGGTTACTTATACTGGCTGTAGTTTTGGAAAATGCTGCTTTTTTGTAATATAGTTTATTTACTTAGTGGTTTTTAAGTTGTCTAAAGATGCAGGTGATTTATTGTTGCCGGAGATTGAAGTTAGGAAATTTTAAAAAGGTGCCAAAATATTTCCAATTTAAGTCAACAATGACGCTATAAGTATCTTTAAACTTAATGGAAAAAGCTAGTTTTCATAGTTTCTACTTCTGGATTGTCTTTTTAATAGATTACAAATTCAACATTGTTTTTTCCCAGTTAGGACCCCTCATGATCACAAATGTCACTGGTTGTGAACCCTTAACAAAATCTAATTGTTTGTCTTTCTCACACATTCTGGCTTGCCTTTTGAGATTAAATTTCCTGAGCGGGAAAAGCTCGGAAGTCAGAATTTAATTAGTATGTTGCCATCACTAAACATGCGCATTTGATAAATCGGATGTTTGGCGATGTAAGGAGGTCCTATATAATTGATGTGATAAGGCCTTTTTAAAAGCTCTGCGAACAGATGCATCTTTTTGGCGCAACACCGTGCAACGTAAGTGGGATGACAATGTTGCATTATGTTCGATGAAGTTTAATTTAGTCAAAATTTCGTGCCACATGCAACGCTTCTTTTGTTGCCTGAGTTGTTGCTTCGTGTTGCGATCGTTTAACATTTTCGTTAAACCGGCATTCGATTATCATGTCATAGTCACTAAAGCTCTCTTCCAGCAAAGAAAACCAACCTCAATGCACTGCTTATTCGACTAAGTCTAATCTTGTAATTATTTTGAAATGCAGAACAGCTCTGATAATATTGCGGGACGAGCAAAACATTTCAGCAAAACTCGCTCCTGCAAATTTCGATTAAAACCTCCAGACGTACTAAACTTTGCTTTCCTTCTTGGTGAAATTTTTGGAGTTTCAGCACATACAGCGTGGTGTTGAACAGTAGCTGTTGTACATTTGTACATTTTTTATGTCAGAGCTCAAGTCCTGCTTTTCCTCCTTCACCTCAGCTTGTCGTGGACGCCAGTTTCGGTGAACCTCTCTGAGCGGCCACCTCCCGTAAGCAACCACCTCTCTTAATTAGGCGACCACTTACCAAATAACCGATTGGTCCCTCAGTCAAATTACTATTAGTGAATCCTCTCGTAAGCGACCACTTCTTATATGCGACCTCGAACACCTTTGAGGCTAACCGTTTAAGTATTTCTATTGTTTTTGTTTGTTTTTGTTTGTGTTTTTTTGTTTGTGTGTTTTTTGTTTTTGTTTTTTGTTTACCTCCTGTAAGCGACCGCTCTCTGCTCCTAAAAAGCAATTTTCTGAGGAAGGACTAACTTCCTTGCAGAGACCGGTCCGGACAAAACACTAACATATGTAATGTAACGTGCAACAGGGTACAAGGTTGTTTCTTAAAACTCAAGGTGTTATTTTCTCAGTAAAACTGCAATTATTTGACATTTGCTGAGGGTCAAAGCTGGACCTCACTATGGTCTTCCATAGTGAGAAATCCCCGTGAGCGACCACCTCCCGCAAGCGACCGAACGAAGGATGGTCATACGGGAGGTTCCATTGTACCCGAAATACGGTATGGCCGCCGTGGGCATTCACGTGCGCAAAGCACTGTGGTTAAAGGGGGGTCTTGGACGAATCAGGAAGAGCATGGCACGAACACTGGTATATTCCTGAACCAGCTCGAGGATTTTGTTTGTCGGCAAATGCTCACCAATTGAACTTGAGACTACCACGAGCCTGCTGTCCTAATATTCCTACCGAACTTGGGTCTAATCTGAAGCATGACGAAATTCAGTGGCCATTTGAAAATTGATTCGCGCAATAGTATAGAGGAAGTGTTGCTCTCAAATTGATTTATAAGGAACATGGAGCTAGTTCCTATATACAAGCAATCATTAATGCAGGAAAAACAAGCCAGTGGGAATTTTATTTTTAAGAAAGCAAACAAGAAGCATATCGCTTTTATCGGCCCGAACGCAGAACTCTCAAAAATGTAAATCATTTCACGGTTCGGTCAGTCCAATATTGAGTCCAGTTGGGCTCAAATGAACAAATAAATTGGCGACGAGTTCAAGCAGATTTAATTTCTATTCATTGTCGTATGTTCTTGCTCGAAAAATTCATGAAGACGCCTTTGCGCATCATTGTTTTGTAACCGGAGCCGTTTTGTTTAATAGAATCCTTATCAAAATCTTCCTTAAGATGATATCCGTGTAGCCTTTTCGTAGTGCACAACCGCGTTTAAGAAGATCAAGTAAGTTTTTATTGATTCCGGTTTTCTTTTCTTTTACCCCAGAACGTTCAAAAAAACCTTTTAGAGCAGAGTTTCGACGTAAAGTTTTGATTGTACAAGATGCATGATCCCATCACCAAGTGCTTTCAGAATGGTTCTGTCTTGGCCCAATTTTATCCCAGTTTGTTATTGTGTTAAAAACAAAATGAAGACACACTAAGAGGCTTTCATACTGTCACATTTGAGCACCAAAACTGCAGAGAAACAAGACAAATGACGCGCATTAAATGCTCGGTGCTCGGTGATATATATTTTAACTTTACACTTCCCACTTCAGAAAAGAATAAAATAAATGAAACCATTTGAACAGTTTGAGCGCACCGTACCAGAAGATCATGCCGAAAGGCTGTTTGTCGAACGATTGTCTACATATAGAATTTTGTTCACTAAGAATATACGGTACCTCTTATAGTCATCTCTTTTTAAATAGCCCCCCCCCCCCCCCCCCCCGCGTCTTTTGAACACCCGCTATTTTAAGTACCCACCTGCAAGGTCAATCTATAAATATGTCACTTGAGGACTTGTTGGAGCATTTACGATATATAAATCTGAACAAGCGGAGTCGGTAAAAGCTGACCACGACACGAGCTTAACGTACAGTACTAACATTCCCAGCCGAACATACGGTTTGAATTCAAGAACTAACCTGAAACATCACATAAGCATTATAAGAAAAGTTTGCCTTTAAATAAATTATTGGAAACTCGGGGCTAGTATTTATATAAGCAATCAATAACGCAAATAAGGTGTGTAACTTTATTTTTACGTGCTTGGCTATTCAAGAGACTGAGGTAAACATGTTGCAATGCATTGCGAGATTCTAGTAGCAATACGCAAATATGAAATATCTTAACATGTGATAAGCATAAATGCCCCCCGATGTTTTCGTTGTCCAGTCATGTAAGGCATGCCTGCTGAAGTTGTCGCAATATATTTCCCTGTTAAAAGTGATTTGAACACGGCACACGAGGCGTCAGGGCATGGTATATTCCCGGTTTGTACTAGGAAACGATTTGCATTGGAGATGTTTCCATTGGCCGTTTTCTGTAAAGAATAACATTTTATGAACATTATTGTGTAAATTACGTCAAGGCGAAGCTGCACCCGCCTATATACAGTAGTAAGGGGCGCCGATACAGCACATGCGCAACAACCACTATCTATGGTGGGTGGACGGGGGCGGAGGGGGTGGGTTCTGGTTGGGGTCGGAAACTACATAAGAAATATATGTGTCCTGGTGAAATATTTTTGGCTCTTGTAACAAAATTGATTAGCTTACTCTACGGCTCTTATGCGACATCCCCCCCCCCCCCCCCCTTCCCCTTCACCAAGTTGGAGCCAACAGTTCCAAAAGTGCACATGCATGGATTTCTTTGTAGCGCACATGATACTTTCTTTCATACACTTAATGTGAACTTGAATTTAGACTGTGAGACGGTGAGTCAAAAAAAAAAAAAACAGTATTACGATTTTTTGCGCATAAGTTATGGTATAGTTTGTTTCAAATATATAATGGTTTATTTTAGACAGTGGCATACTGGCTACTGGCTAGCTTATAAATATGCCTAATATTATTACAAAAAATTATATACAAATACAGTCGTCATTAGACCCATGCAAGAGCTTAAACATTACCTGTAATTGAAGCTGGTTTGACTTGACTTTCACGATGTAGGTTTTATTATGTGCCCAATGTAATGTAGCTGCTATGCCTTGTGGAACAGTGCACATTTTCATTTGAAATTCTGTTGGAGATTGAAATATTACAATTTTGCAAATAGGTGCAAAGTATCTAACTGTACAACTCATTTAGTGCGTGTATTTTTGTCATGCCACAAATATAAAACTTACTGGTTCGTAAGGTATCACTAATTTTCCCTTTGAAGTCTAATCCAACAGGTAATGTTCCATTGATCTTCACTTGTAAAAGGGAATATAGGCTCATTCTTGCATTTCTTAGATACGACCTGATAGTGCAGTTTTGATGGGTTATGCATCTGCTTTCCATAAGGCAGCATAGAGTCGCAACAAAAACAAGAACAATCTGCAACCGAAAACAGTTGTGTGTTTTATTTTTAAAACATTGACTTCATAAGTTTAATCCAGGAAGTTGCATCAACATTATAAGTGATGATGTGAAATTGTGCGCATAATTGAAGTTGCATAAGAGGAGGTAATGATAATTTCGTTGGGCTAAGTTCAACCGGATACTAAGGATAAATGGAAAGATGCACCGATGAAACCGTTGACTTAGTCTGGACGCGCAGTTATTTTTAACCAACCAGAGCAAATGTATGTGCTTATAATCCCAATACAAAGTAAAATATTACCACTTTCCAGGTGGTAACTGACCAAATCATATATTCACATTTCGATTTTTTTTTGAGATGTAAACGTAAATAATATGGAAGTATTTCATTGCATGCAAAAGCTCGAGCAGTCCCTTTTATATCAAGATTAAAGCAACATCCTTTTACTATGGATTTACATGGACTTTAAGGGTGCGTTCGATTAAGTCTATTTCGGAATAGGAATATAGCTAATATGAGCCAAAGTTTTGCTCGTTCTGGGGAAGATTTTGTTCAAAAACCTCCATGCTTGCATTTTGAACATCTCCTGATACATCCTAACCTTAATCAGCTCCAAAGCAAATAATTTTACCGATCAGCAGCGCTATTCCTATTCCGGAATAGACCCAATCGAATGCGCCCTAAATGAATACGCTTACAATCCACGTCACCAAACCGTGTAGTGGGTTCATAACTTATGCTCTCTACCTGAGAAAGGGCGAACTCGTTATTTTCTTCATTTGCTTTTTAGCTCTGACTCGTCTAAATCTGCCAGCTCTAACGCACCGTTAAAACAGGACTGTTTACACTAATCCCGGAAATTTTCATTTATGTCGCGTACATAACTGACAGAAAATTGAAAATACATTTTCGAAATGGATGCAACA
Organism: Plumapathes pennacea; assembly: GCA_964036295.1. NCBI lineage: Eukaryota > Metazoa > Cnidaria > Anthozoa > Antipatharia > Myriopathidae > Plumapathes > Plumapathes pennacea. The sequence goes on along the minus strand of OZ038463.1, from coordinate 21,024,182 downwards.
CTTTAAACTGTGTCCATCTACTAGCCTTTGAAAAAAATGATCAGCAATTAAAGTACAGTGTTCCTTTGTATTGATTGGTACTTACGATGCACATGTATTTCATCTTGCAACCGTTTCCGTCAGAAAAGCAACCGTCGAATTACGTTATCACAGGTGAGTGTGATAGGATGTGCTCAGAATAAATATATCTTATTAGACACTTAGGCGTGTAGTACGGCTGTATATTTTTACGAGTCGTGCAGTATTTTGGCGAGCCGCTTCGGCGAGCCAAAATACAAACGACGAGTAAAAATATACAGCCGTACTACACGCCTAAGTGTCTAATAAGTTATTTATTATACAACTCCCTTAGTAAAAGATGTAAATTATTTTTAAATCGCGGTACGTTGTGTGACCAAAGTGACATATTTTCCGCGCGCGATATGTCAATCAAGTTTAGTGCCGTGTGCAGTGTAAGCAAGCGCGGATTTTGTACTTGCAGTACTTCTAGTCGTTGTTTTCTGAGCCGAGTAACATTGAAGCTGAAAGAGGTACTTTAAACAAAGTTTGCGGGGAGATCTGAGATACTGCCTCACATAATGTGGTCATAAACAGAACAAATTGGAGGAACGAGATGTGTCAACATTTTCATTTTCGTCGAGTGCCATGAATCAACAAACAGCCAGCTCTCGCCTTCCCCTCGCTTATGAAGTATGAAAAGGACTTTATCTTGTGACCAGTGGTGGTACAGTTCGCATTGCCGTTTCTCGATAGAGGTAATCATTGCCTGTTGTTGCAAGTCGATGCCATAGATCTTGGACTGGAATTACACGCCGAGGGAAATCCAACGGCTGTCGTGTTGAATGCCGACAAGAACTCGTTTCGAGATTGACAGGGATTCTTAAACTGCTCTCAGAAATATTGATCTGGCTGGAAACACTATGGCCTGATAACCGAACTGTGGTGTGTGGTCTGACATTTTGTGGAACGGAAGATTAGTTATGTTGCGGCAAATTCAGTTGATTTTTCTGACGAAGAAGCTGGTCTCCGTGCTCGATTTTGCGTATCGGATAGTAAGCCAGGTCAGTTTAAATTCTGTGCTTCTTTCTTTGCTTAATAATCTCTAGAAGTGATGTAAATACCAGCTGTGCACAGGGCGACTTTTATACGAAAAGCGAAAGAAAAGAATTAACGGCAGCGAATGAAGAAAAAGCTTTTTCCTTAGCAACGTTGAATACGGCTGTATCTTTTTTACGTGTCTATGGAGTTATTCGCACGTTACTATGCGGTATTTTCACGTTACTAAGGGAGTTGTATAATAATTGTAAATAGCTACCCAACATTAAAGAAACCGTTGTCTTAACCAGAGCAAATTTATGTGCATATCCACAGCTATCTTTATCTTTAGGTTTGATAAAAGAATAATCCCAATACAAAATAAAATATTACCACTTTCCAGGTGGTAACTGACCAAATCATATATTCACATTTCAATTTTTTTTTTGAGATGTAAACACAAATTATATGAAAGTATTTCATTGCATGCAAAAAACTCGAGCAGTCCCTTCTGTATCAAGATTAAAGCAACATCCATTTACTATGGATTTACATGGACTTTAAGGGTGCGTTCGATTAGGTATATTTCGGAATAGGAATATAGCTAAAATGAGCCAAAGTTTTGCTTGTTCTGGGGAAGATTTTGTTCAAAAACCTCCATGCTTGCATTTTGAACATCTCCTGATACATCCTAACCTTAATCAGCTCCAAAGCAAATAATTTTACCGATCAGCAGCGCTATTCCTATTCCGGAATAGACCCAATAGAATGCGCCCTATATGAATACGCTTACAATCCACGTCACCAAACCGTGTAGTGGGTTCATAACTTATGCTCTCTACCCGAGAAAGGGCAAACTCGTTATTTTCTTCATTTGCTTTTTAACTCTGATTCGTCTAAATCTGCCAGCTCTAACGCACCGTTAAAACAGGAATGTTACACTAATCCTGGAAATTTTAATTTATGTCGCGTACATAACTGACAGAAAATTGAAAATACATTTTCGAAATGGATGCAACACTTTGAACTGTGTTCATCTACTAGCCTTTGAAAGAAATGATCAACAATTAAAGTACAGGGTTCCTTTGTATTGATTGGTACTTACGATGCACATGTATTTCATCTTGCAACCATTTCCGTCAGAAAAGCAACCGTCGAATTACGTTATCACAGGTGAGTGTGATAGGATGTGCTCAGAATAAATATATTTATTATATGGCACTGATACTACGCACGCTACGACTGGTTAATTTACCGGTCCATGGCAGATGGAAGAAACTTGAACACGAGACTGACTGAACACAAACGAAGTACCAGAAACGCCGACGCCAGAAGTCACATTTCTGTAATTATAATACGTCGTTGTAAAAACCACACAAATTCGGCAGAGACTCCCTTTGTCCTACCTTCTTAGTCTGTCGTCGACGAATATTTGTAAATAGCTACCCAACATTAAAAAAACCGTTGTCTTAACCAGAGCAAATTTATGTGCATATCCACAGCTATCTTTATCTTTAGGTTTGATAAAAGGATAATCCCAATACAAAATAAAATATTACCACTTTCCAGGTGGTAACTGACCAAATCATATATTCACATTTCGATTTTTTTTTTTTGAGATGTAAACGCAAATTATATGGAAGTATTTCATTGCATGCAAAAACTCGAGCAGTCCCTTTTGTATCAAGATTAAAGCAACATCTATTTACTATGGATTTACATGGAGTTTAAGGGTGCGTTCGATTAAGTCTTTTTCGGAATAGGAATATAGCTAATATGAGCCAAAGTTTTGCTCGTTCTGGGGAAGATTTTGTTCAAAAACCTCCATGCTTGCATTTTGAACATCTCCTGATACATCCTAACCTTAATCAGCTCCAAAGCAAATAATTTTACCGATCAGCAGCGCTATTCCTATTCCGGAATAGACCCAATAGAATGCGCCCTATATGAATACGCTTACAATCCACGTCACCAAACCGTGTAGTGGGTTCAGAACTTATGCTCTCTACCTGAGAAAGGGCGAACTCGTTATTTTCTTCATTTGCTTTTTAGCTCTGACTCGTCTAAATCTGCCAGCTCTAACGCACCGTTAAAACAGGAATGTTTACACTAATCCCGGAAATTTTCATTTATGTCGCGTACATAACTGAAAGAAAATTGAAAATACATTTTCGAAATGGATGCAACACTTTAAACTGTGTCCATCTACTAGCCTTTGAAAAAAATGATCAACAATTAAAGTACAGTGTTCCTTTGTATTGATTGGTACTTACGATGCACATGTATTTCATCTTGCAACCGTTTCCGTCAGAAAAGCAACCGTCGAATTACGTTATCACAGGTGAGTGTGATAGGATGTGCTCAGAATAAATATATTTATTATATGGCACTGATACTACGCACGCTATGACTGGTTAATTTACCGGTCCATGGCAGATGGAAGAAGCTTGAACACGAGACTGACTGAACACAAACAAAGTACCAGAAACGGCGACGCCAGAAGTCACAATTCTGTAATTATAATACGTCGTTGTAAAAACCACACAAATTCGGCAGAGACTCCCTTTGTCCTACCTTCTTAGTCTGTCGTCGACGAATATTTGTAAATACCTACCCAATATTAAAGAAACCGTTGTCTTAACCAGAGCAAATTTATGTGCATATCCACAGCTATCTTTATCTTTAGGTTTGATAAAAGGATAATCCCAATAGAAAGTAAAATATTACCACTTTCCAGGTGGTAACTGACCAAATCATATATTCACATTTCAATTTCTTTTTTTTTGAGATGTAAACGCAAATTATATGAAAGTATTTCATTGCATGCAAAAACTTGAGCAGTCCCTTTTGTATCAAGATTAAAGCAACATCTATTTACTATGGATTTACATGGAGTTTAAGGGTGCGTTCGATTAAGTCTATTTCGGAATAGGAATATAGCTAATATGAGCCAAAGTTTTGCTCGTTCTGGGGAAGATTTTGTTCAAAAACCTCCATGCTTGCATTTTGAACATCTCCTGATACATCCTAACCTTAATCAGCTCCAAAGCAAATAATTTTACCGATCAGCAGCGCTATTCCTATTCCGGAATAGACCCAATAGAATGCGCCCTATATGAATACGCTTACAATCCACGTCACCAAACCGTGTAGTGGGTTCAGAACTTATGCTCTCTACCTGAGAAAGGGCGAACTCGTTATTTTCTTCATTTGCTTTTTAACTCTGACTCGTCTAAATCTGCCAGCTCTAACGCACCGTTAAAACAGGACTGTTTACACTAATCCCGGAAATTTTCATTTATGTCGCGTACATAACTGACAGAAAATTGAAAATACATTTTCGAAATGGATGCAACACTTTAAACTGTGTCCATCTACTAGCCTTTGAAAAAAATGATCAACAATTAAAGTACAGTGTTCCTTTGTATTGATTGGTACTTACGATGCACATGTATTTCATCTTGCAACCGTTTCCGTCAGAAAAGCAACCGTCGAATTACGTTATCACAGGTGAGTGTGATAGGATGTGCTCAGAATAAATATATTTATTATATGGCACTGATACTACGCACGCTACGACTGGTTAATTTACCGGTTCATGGCAGATGGAAGAAGCTTGAACACGAGACTGACTGAACACAAACGAAGTACCAGAAACGGCGACGCCAGAAGTCACAATTCTGTAATTATAATACGTCGTTGTAAAAACCACACAAATTCGGCAGAGACTCCCTTTGTCCTACCTTCTCAGTCTGTCGTCGACGAATATTTGTAAATAGCTACCCAACATTAAAGAAACCGTTGTCTTAACCAGAGCAAATTTATGTGCATATCCACAGCTATCTTTATCTTTAGGTTTGATAAAAGGATAATCCCAATAGAAAGTAAAATATAGCCATTTTCCAGGTGGTAACTGACCAAATCATATATTCACATTTCAATTTTGTTTTTTGAGATGTAAACGCAAATTATATGGAAGTATTTCATTGCATGCAAAAACTCGAGCAGTCCCTTTTGTATCAAGATTAAAGCAAGATCTTTTTACTATGGATTTACATGGAGTTTAAGGGTGCGTTCGATTAAGTCTATTTCGGAATAGGAATATAGCTAATATGAGCCAAAGTTTTGCTCGTTCTGGGGAAGATTTTGTTCAAAAACCTCCATGCTTGCATTTTGAACATCTCCTGATACATCCTAACCTTAATCAGCTCCAAAGCAAATAATTTTACCGATCAGCAGCGCTATTCCTATTCCGGAATAGACCCAATAGAATGCGCCCTAATTAAATACGCTTACAATCCACGTCACCAAACCGTGTAGTGGGTTCAGAACTTATGCTCTCTACCTGAGAAAGGGCGAACTCGTTATTTTCTTCATTTGCTTTCTAACTCTGACTCGTCTAAATCTGCCAGCTCTAACGCACCGTTAAAACAGGACTGTTTACACTAATCCCGGAAATTTTCATTTATGTCGCGTACATAACTGACAGAAAATTGAAAATACATTTTCGAAATGGATGCAACACTTTAAACTGTGTCCATCTACTAGCCTTTGAAAAAAATGGTCAACAATTAAAGTACAGGGTTCCTTTGTATTGATTGGTACTTACGATGCACATGTATTTCATCTTGCAACCGTTTCCGTCAGAAAAGCAACCGTCGAATTACGTTATCACAGGTGAGTGTGATAGGATGTACTCAGAATAAATATATTTATTATATGGCACTGATACTACGCACGCTACGACTGGTTAATTTACCGGTCCATGGCAAATGGAAGAAACTTGAACACGAGACTGACTGAACACAAACGAAGTACCAGAAACGGCGACGCCACAAGTCACATTTCTGTAATTATAATAAGTCGTTGTAAAAACCACACAAATTCGGCAGAGACTCCCTTTGTCCTACTTTCTTAGTCTGTCGTCGACGAATATTTGTAAATAGCTACCCAACATTAAAGAAACCGTTGTCTTAACCAGAGCAAATTTATGTGCATATCCACAGCTATCTTTATCTTTAGGTTTGATAAAAGGATAATCCCAATACAAAGTAAAATATAACCATTTTCCAGGTGGTAACTGACCAAATCATATATTCACATTTCAATTTTTTTTGAGATGTAAACGCAAATTATATGGAAGTATTTCATTGCATGCAAAAACTCGAGCAGTCCCTTTTGTATCAAGATTAAAGCAACATCTATTTAGTATGGATTTACATGGACTTTAAGGGTGCGTTCGATTAAGTCTATTTCGGAATAGGAATATAACTAAAATGAGCCAAAGTTTTGCTTGTTCTGGGGAAGATTTTGTTCAAAAACCTCCATGCTTGCATTTTAAACATCTCCTGATACATCCTAACCTTAATCAGTTCCAAAGCAAATAATTTTACCGATCAGCAGCGCTATTCCTATTTCGGAATAGACCCAATAGAATGCGCCCTAATTAAATACGCTTACAATCCACGTCACCAAACCGTGTGGTGGGCTCAGAACTTATGCTCTCTACCTGAGAAAGGGCGAACTCGTTATTTTCTTCATTTGCTTTTTAACTCTGACTCGTCTAAATCTGCCAGCTCTAACGCACCGTTAAAACAGGACTGTTTACACTAATCCCGGAAATTTTAATTTATGTCGCGTACATAACTGACAGAAAATTGAAAATACATTTTCGAAATGGATGCAACACTTTAAACTGTGTCCATTTACTAGCCTTTGAAAAAAATGGTCAACAATGAAAGTACAGTGTTCCTTTGTATTGATTGGTACTTACGATGCACATGTATTTCATCTTGCAACCGTTTCCGTCAGAAAAGCAACCGTCGAATTACGTTATCACAGGTGAGTGTGATAGGATGTGCTCAGAATAAATATATTTATTATATGGCACTGATACTACGCACGCTACGACTGGTTAATTTACCGGTCCATGGCAAATGGAAGAAACTTGAACACGAGACTGACTGAACACAAACGAAGTACCAGAAACGGCGACGCCAGAAGTCACATTTCTGTAATTATAATACGTCGTTGTAAAAACCACACAAATTCGGCAGAGACTCCCTTTGTCCTACCTTCTTAGTCTGTCGTCGACGAATATTTGTAAATAGCTACCCAACATTAAAGAAACCGTTGTCTTAACCAGAGCAAATTTATGTGCATATCCACAGCTATCTTTATCTTTAGGTTTGATAAAAGGATAATCCCAATAGAAAGTAAAATATTACCACTTTCCAGGTGGTAACTGACCAAATCATATATTCACATTTCAATTTCTTTTTGAGATGTAAACGCAAATTATATGGAAGTATTTCATTGCATGCAAAAACTCGAGCAGTCCCTTTTGTATCAAGATTAAAGCAAGATCTTTTTACTATGGATTTACATGGAGTTTAAGGGTGCGTTCGATTAAGTCTATTTCGGAATAGGAATATAGCTAATATGAGCCAAAGTTTTGCTCGTTCTGGGGAAGATTTTGTTCAAAAACCTCCATGCTTGCATTTTGAACATCTCCTGATACATCCTAACCTTAATCAGCTCCAAAGCAAATAATTTTACCGATCAGCAGCGCTATTCCTATTCCGGAATAGACCCAATAGAATGCGCCCTAATTAAATACGCTTACAATCCACGTCACCAAACCGTGTAGTGGGTTCAGAACTTATGCTCTCTACCTGAGAAAGGGCGAACTCGTTATTTTCTTCATTTGCTTTTTAACTCTGACTCGTCTAAATCTGCCAGCTCTAACGCACCGTTAAAACAGGACTGTTTACACTAATCCCGGAAATTTTCATTTATGTCGCGTACATAACTGACAGAAAATTGAAAATACATTTTCGAAATGGATGCAACACTTTAAACTGTGTCAATCTACTAGCCTTTGAAAAAAATGGTCAACAATTAAAGTACAGGGTTCCTTTGTATTGATTGGTACTTACGATGCACATGTATTTCATCTTGCAACCGTTTCCGTCAGAAAAGCAACCGTCGAATTACGTTATCACAGGTGAGTGTGATAGGATGTACTCAGAATAAATATATTTATTATATGGCACTGATACTACGCACGCTACGACTGGTTAATTTACCGGTCCATGGCAAATGGAAGAAACTTGAACACGAGACTGACTGAACACAAACGAAGTACCAGAAACGGCGACGCCACAAGTCACATTTCTGTAATTATAATAAGTCGTTGTAAAAACCACACAAATTCGGCAGAGACTCCCTTTGTCCTACTTTCTTAGTCTGTCGTCGACGAATATTTGTAAATAGCTACCCAACATTAAAGAAACCGTTGTCTTAACCAGAGCAAATTTATGTGCATATCCACAGCTATCTTTATCTTTAGGTTTGATAAAAGGATAATCCCAATACAAAGTAAAATATAACCATTTTCCAGGTGGTAACTGACCAAATCATATATTCACATTTCAATTTTTTTTGAGATGTAAACGCAAATTATATGGAAGTATTTCATTGCATGCAAAAACTCGAGCAGTCCCTTTTGTATCAAGATTAAAGCAACATCTATTTAGTATGGATTTACATGGACTTTAAGGGTGCGTTCGATTAAGTCTATTTCGGAATAGGAATATAACTAATATGAGCCAAAGTTTTGCTTGTTCTGGGGAAGATTTTGTTCAAAAACCTCCATGCTTACATTTTAAACATCTCCTGATACATCCTAACCTTAATCAGCTCCAAAGCAAATAATTTTACCGATCAGCAGCGCTATTCCTATTTCGGAATAGACCCAATAGAATGCGCCCTAATTGAATACGCTTACAATCCACGTCACCAAACCGTGTGGTGGGTTCAGAACTTATGCTCTCTACCTGAGAAAGGGCGAACTCGTTATTTTCTTCATTTGCTTTTTAACTCTGACTCGTCTAAATCTGCCAGCTCTAACGCACCGTTAAAACAGGACTGTTTACACTAATCCCGGAAATTTTAATTTATGTCGCGTACATAACTGACAGAAAATTGAAAATACATTTTCGAAATGGATGCAACACTTTAAACTGTGTCCATTTACTAGCCTTTGAAAAAAATGGGCAACAATGAAAGTACAGTGTTCCTTTGTATTGATTGGTACTTACGATGCACATGTATTTCATCTTGCAACCGTTTCCGTCAGAAAAGCAACCGTCGAATTACGTTATCACAGGTGAGTGTGATAGGATGTGCTCAGAATAAATATATTTATTATATGGCACTGATACTACGCACGCTACGACTGGTTAATTTACCGGTCCATGGCAAATGGAAGAAACTTGAACACGAGACTGACTGAACACAAACGAAGTACCAGAAACGGCGACGCCAGAAGTCACATTTCTGTAATTATAATACGTCGTTGTAAAAACCACACAAATTCGGCAGAGACTCCCTTTGTCCTACCTTCTTAGTCTGTCGTCGACGAATATTTGTAAATAGCTACCCAACATTAAAGAAACCGTTGTCTTAACCAGAGCAAATGTATGTGCAGATCCACAGCTATCTTTATTTTTAGGTTTGATAAAAGGATAATCCCAATACAAAGTAAAATATAACCATTTTCCAGGTGGTAACTGACCAAATCATATATTCACATTTCAATTTTTTTTTGAGATGTAAACGCAAATTATATGGAAGTATTTCATTGCATGCAAAAACTCGAGCAGTCCCTTTTGTATCAAGATTAAAGCAAGATCTTTTTACTATGGATTTACATGGAGTTTAAGGGTGCGTTCGATTAAGTCTATTTCGGAATAGGAATATAACTAAAATGAGCCAAAGTTTTGCTTGTTCTGGGGAAGATTTTGTTCAAAATCTCCATGCTTGCATTTTGAACATCTCCTGATTCATCCTAACCTTAATCAGCTCCAAAGCAAATAATTTTACCGATCAGCAGCGCTATTCCTATTCCGGAATAGACCCAATCGAACGCGCCCTAAATGAATACGCTTACAATCCACGTCACCAAACCGTGTAGTGGGTTCAAAACTTATGCTCTCTACCTGAGAAAGGGCGAACTCGTTATTTTCTTCATTTGCTTTTTAACTCTGACTCGTCTAAATCTGCCAGCTCTAACGCACCGTTAAAACAGGACTGTTTACACTAATCCCGGAAATTTTCATTTATGTCGCGTACATAACTGACAGGAAATTGAAAATACATTTTCGAAATGGATGCAACACTTTTAACTGTGTCCATCTACCAGCCTTTGAAAGAAATGATCAACCATTAAAGTACAGTGTTCCTTTGTATTGATTGGTACTTACGATGCACATGTATTTCATCTTGCAACCGTTTCCGTCAGAAAAGCAACCGTCGAATTACGTTATCACAGGTGAGTGTGATAGGATGTGCTCAGAATAAATATATTTATTAAATGGCACTGATACTACGCACGCTACGACTGGTTAATCTACCGGTCCATGGCAAATGGAAGAAACTTGAACACGAGACTGACTGAACACAATCGAAGTACCAGAAATGGCGACGCCACAAGTCACATTTCTGTAATTATAATACGTCGTTGTAAAAACCACACAAATTTGGCAGAGACTCCCTTTGTCCTACCTTTTTAGTCTGTCGTCGACGAATATTTGTAAATAGCTACCCAACATTAAAGAAACCGTTGTCTTAACCAGAGCAAATTTATGTGCATATCCACAGCTATCTTTATCTTTAGGTTTGATAAAAGGATAATCCCAATACAAAAGTAAAATATTACCACAGGTGGTAACTGACCAAATCATATATTTGCATTTCAATTTTTTTTTTGAGATGTAAACGTAAATAATATGAAAGTATTTCATTGCATGCAAAAACTCAAGCAGTCCCTTTTGTATCAAGATTAAAGCAAGATCTTTTTACTATGGATTTACATGGACTTTAAGGGTGCGTTCGATTGGGTCTATTCCGGAATTAAGGAATAGTTAAAATGAACCAAAATTTTCCTTGTTCTGGGGAAGATTTTGTTCAAAAACCTCCATGCTCTCATTTTGAACATTTCCTGATTCATCCTAACCTTAATCAGCTCCAAAGCAAATAATTTTACCGATCAGCAGCGCTAGTCTTATTCCGGAATAGACTCATTTTCCTATAAGTACCTACACTCCCTCCTTCCCTTTTCATAAACAAGTAGTAGTCGCGTGAAAACGCGACAGATGCTGGGATTCAAAATTGGTGTGGCAACTAGCCGCACGCATTACTAGAATTATGTAATGAGCAATCTCTGGATTAGAGCGAGACTGCCGAGAGTGATGAACTTCAATTTTCTCTTTCAGTATCTCACCAGAAAAATATCATACAATATAGGAACTTGGCCTTTGACACCTTACTCAAATGAAACCAGATTTGAAACCTACATACTATTATTACAAGACTAATACACTTGCTTTAAAACGTTGAAAGAATTTTGAGTTTCGGAGTGAAAGGGTCGGCCAGCAAAGAAGAGAGTAATGCTTGACTTATCTCATGTTCATGCCCAATCGATTTAGTCGAACATTTGTTTCTAATCACAACCCACGATTACATCAACCTGCTCTTCATTGCTCGCGGAGGCTTGGGGCCCAAGCGAGCTTAAAAACGCAATTTTTTTAATTTTTAATTTTTAATTTTTTGTTTTTGTGGGTCGAAAATCAGCACACGGTGATTGGTTCATATTATCACGTGCTGGGCGATGACGTAATTGACTTTGCTAAACAACTCGAGATGTGGCCAGTGAATTGTTCGTTACTTGTGTGTAAAAGTTAACTGTATCCCATCCAAACTCAACACCATTTGGCTCTGTGGAATATGCACGGATAAACTGGTTTTCGGGAACGAGTTTGGCTCGCCTTCACCGCGGAAGCTTTGAGAATAGCCGTAAACAAATATTTGATGGATACCGCTGTCGCTGATAAATATTTAGTCCCGACGAAACTTTCTGTGGCGACACGAAATACTTTTGGGAAGATAACAGGGCGAAAACAGAAACCAAAGCTACGGTGAGCTTTAGCCGTAAAACAATGACGCTTTATGCTTTACTCTGTACATATCATATGTTGCATCATAAAATTCTTCTGCGTATCGTACATTGCCTGTTGAAGTGTTTCTTTCATTCGATCATGTAGCCTTTGTTTCGCAATGGTCATTGAATAAAAGAAATGAAAAATACACCGAAATAATTCTGAGGATTGAGTTTGCAGTCACAAAATGGACTGAACACACTGTGAACAAAACCGCAATGATATTGTAAACATCTCTCGTGTGACATTCCTCGCTTTCAATTTTATGTTTGTTACAGAGCACAAATACTCGAAAGCCTGATAGAAAAAACGTATCGAGTTAATAAAAGAACACACATAAGTAGTGGAGCGAAAAAGTTAAGTGCATCCCATTCAAACTCAACACCATTTGGCTCTGTGGAATATGCACGGATAAACTGGATTTTAGGAAAATATTTTGGCTCGCGTTCACCGCAGAAGCTTTGAGAATAGCCGTAAACAAATATTTGATGGATACCGCTGTCGCCGATAAATATTTAGTCCCGACGAAACTTTCTGTGGCGAAACGAAATACTTTTGGGAAGATAACAGATAACAGGATAGAAGATAACAGTGCGAAAACAGAAACCAAAGCTACGGTGAGACATTTCAGCAAAACTCGCTCCTGCAAATTTCAATCAAAACCTCCAGACGTATTAAACTTTGCTTTCCTTCTTGGTGAAATTTTTGGAGTTTCAGCACATACAGCGTGGTGTTGAACAGTAGCTGTTGTACATTTTTGATGTCAGAGCTCAAGTCCTGCTTTTCCTCCTTCACCTCAGCTTGTCGTGGACGCCGGTTTCGGTGAACCTCCCTGAGCGGCCACCTCCCGTAAGCAACCACCTCTCTTAATTAGGCGACCACTTACCAAATAACCGATTGGTCCCTCAGTCAAATTACTATTAGTGAATCCTCTCGTAAGCGACCACTTCTTATATGCGACCTCGAACACCTTTGAGGCTAACCGTTTAAGTATTTCTATTGTTTTTGTTTGTTTTTGTTTGTGTGTTTGTGTGTTTTTGTTTTTTGTTTACCTCCTGTAAGCGACCACTCTATGCTCCTAAAAAGCAATTTTCTGAGGAAGGATTAACTTCCTTGCAGAGACCGGTCCGGACAAAACACTAACATATGTAATGTAACGTGCAACAGGGTACAAGGTTGTTTCTTAAAACTCAAGGTGTTATTTTCTCAGTAAAACTGCAATTATTTGACATTTGCTGTGGGTCAAAGCTGGACCTCACTATGGTCTCCTATAGTGAGAAATCCCCGTGAGCGACCACCTCCCGCAAGCGACCGAACGAAAGGTGGTCATACGGGAGGTTCCATTGTACCCGAAATACGGTATGGCCGCCGTGGGCATTCACGTGCGCAAAGCACTGTGGTTAAAGGGGGGTCTTGATTATATTCCTAAACCAGCTCGAGGATTTGTTTGTCGGCAAATGCTGACCAAATGAACTTGAGGCTACCACGAGCCTGCTGTCCTAATATTCCTACCGAACTTGGGTCTAATCTGAAGCATCACGAAATTCAGTGGCCATTTGAAAATTGATCTGCGCAATAGTATAGAGTAAGTGTTGCTCTCAAATTGATTTATTAGGAACATGGAGCTAGTTCCTATATACAAGCAATCATTAATGCAGGAAAAACAAGCCAGTGGGAATTTTATTTTTAAGAAAGCAAACAAGAAGCATATCGCTTTTACCGGCCCGAAGGCAGAACTCTCAAAAATGTAAATCATTTCACGGTTCGGTCAGTCCAATATTGAGTCCAGTTGGGCTCAAATGAACAAATAAATTGGCGACGAGTTCAAGCAGATTTAATTTCTATTCATTGTCGTATGTTCTTGCTCGGAAAATTCATAAAGACGCCTTTGCGCATCATTGTTTTGTAACCGGAGCCGTTTTGTTTAATAGAATCATTATCAAAATCTTCCTTAAGATGATATCCGTGTAGCCTTTTCGTAGTGTACACCCGCGTTTAAGAAGATGAAGTAAGTTTTTATTGATTCCGGTTTTCTTTTCTTTTACCCCTGAACGTTCAAAAAAACCTTTTAGAGCATAGTTTCGACGTAAAGTTTTGATTGTACAAGATACATGATCCCATCACCAAGTGATTTCAGAATGGTTCTGTCTTTGGAATGGCCCAATTTTATCCCAGTTTGTTATTGTGTTAAAAACAAAATGAAGACACACTAAGAGGCTTTCATGCTGTCACATTTGAGCACCAAAATTGCAGAGAAACAAGACAAATGACGCGCATTAAATGCTCGGTGCTCGGTGATATATATTTTAACTTTACACTTCCCACTTCAGAAAAGAATGAAATAAATGAAACCATTTGAACAGTTTGAGCGCACCGTACCAGAAGATCATGCCGAAAGACTGTTTGTCGAACAATTGTCTACATATAGAATTTTGTTTACTAAGAATATACGGTACCTCTTATAGTCATCTCTTTTTAAATAGCCCCCCCCCCCCCCACCGTCTTTTAAACACCCTCTATTTTAAGTACCCACCTGCAAGGTCAATCTATAAATATGTCACTTGAGGACTTGTTGGAGCATTTACGATATATAAATCTGAACAAGCGGAGTCGGTAAAAGCTGACCACGACACGAGCCTAACGTGCAGTACTTACAGTACTAACATTCCCAGCCGAACATACAAGGTTTGAATTCAAGAACTAACCTGAAACATCACATAAGCATTATAAGAAGAATTTGCTTTCAAATAAATTATTGGAAACTCGGGGCTAGTATTTATATAAGCAATCAATAACGCAAATAAGGTGTGTAACTTTATTTTTACGTGCTTGGCTATTCAAGAGACTGAGGTAAACATGTTGCAATGCATTGCGAGATTCTAGTTGCAATACGCAAATATGAAATATCTTAACATGTGATAAGCATAAGTGCCCCCCGATCTCTTCGTTGTCCAGTCATGTAAGGAATGCCTGTTCGATTTGTCGCAATATATTTCCCTGTTAAAAGTGATTTGAACACGGCACACGAGGCGAGACGGCATGGTATATTCCAGCTTTGTACTAGGAAACGATTTGCATTGGAGATGTTTCCATTGGCCGCTTTCTGTAAAGAATAACATTTTATGAACATTATTGTTTAAATTACGTCAAGGCGCAGCTGCACCCGCCTATATACAGTAGTAAGGGGCGCCGATACAGCACATGCGCAACAAGCACTATCTATGGTGGGTGGACGGGGCGGAGGGGGTGCGTTCTGGTTGGGGTCGGAAACTACATAAGAAATATATGTGTCCTGGTGAAATCTTTTTGGCGCTTTTAACAAAATTGATTAGCTTACTCTACGGCTCTTATGCGATATCCCCCCTCCCCTCCCCCTTCACCAAGTTGGAGCCAACAGTTCCAAAAGTGCGCATGCATGGATTTCTTTGTAGCGCACATGATACTTTCTTTCATACACTTAATGTGAACTTGAATTTAGACTGTGAGACGGTGAGTCAAGAAAAACATTATTACGATTTTTTGCGCATAAGTTATGGTATAGTTTGGTTCAAATATATAATGGTTTATTTTAGACAGTGGCATACTGGCTACTGGCTAGCTTATAAACATGCCTAATATTATTACAAAAAATTATACAAATACAGTCGTCATTAGACCCATGCAAGAGCTTAAACATCACCTGTAATTGAAGCTGGCTTGACTTGGCTTTCACGATGTAGGTTTTGTTATGTGCCCAATGTAATGTAGCTGCTAAGCCTTGTGGGTCAGTGCACATTTTCATTTGAAATTCTGTTGGAGATTGAAATATTACATTTTTGCAAATAGGTGCAAAGTATCTAACTGTACAACTCATTTAGTGCGTGTATTATTGTCATGCCACAAATATAAAACTTACTGGTTCGTAAGGTATCACTAATTTTCCCTTTGAAGTCTAATCCAACAGGTAATGTTCCATTGGTCTTCACTTGTAAAAGGGTTGATGGGCTGCTTATTGCATTTCTTAGATACGACCTGATAATGCAGTTTTGATGGGTTATGCATTTGCTTTCCATAAGGCAGCATAGAGTCGCAACAAAAACAAGAACAATCTGCAACCGAAAACAGTTGTGTGTTTTATTTTTAAAACATTGACTTCATAAGTTTAGTCCAGGAAGTTACAACTAAACATTATAAATAATCATGTGAAATTGTGCGCATAATTGAAGTTGCATAAGAGGAGGTAATGATAATTTCGTTGGGCTAAGTTCAACCGGATACTAAGGATAAATGGAAAGATGTACCGATGAAACCGTTGACTTAGTCTGGACGCGTAGTTATTTTTAACCAACCAGAGCAAATTTATGTGCTTATAATCCCAATACAAAGTAAAATATTACCACTTCCCAGGTGGTAACTGACCAAGTCATATTCATTTTGAGATGTAAACACAAATAATATGGAAGTATTTCATTGCATGCAAAAACTCGAGCAGTCCCTTTTGAATCAAGATTAAAGCAACATCTTTTTACTATGGATTTTACATGGACTTTAAGGGTGCGTTCGATTAAGTCTATTTCGGAATAGGAATATAGCTAAAATGAGCCAAAGTTTTGCTTGTTCTGGGGAAAATTTTGTTCAAAAACCTCCATGCTTGCATTTTGAACATCTCCTGATACATCCTAACCTTAATCAGCTCCAAAGCAAATAATTTTACCGATCAACAGTGTTATTCCTATTCCGGAATAGACCCAATCGAATGTGCCCTAAATGAATACGCTTACAATCCACGTCGGTAAACCGTGTAGTGGGTTCAGAACTTATGCTCTCTACCTGAGAAAGGGCGAACTCGTTATTTTCTTCATTTGCTTTTTAACTCTGACTCGTCTAAATCTGCCAGCTCTAACGCACCGTTAAAACAGGACTGTTTACATTAATCCCGGAAATTTTCATTTATGTCGCGTACATAACTGACAGAAAATTGAAAATACATTTTCGAAATGGATGCAACACTTTGAACTGTGTTCATCTACTAGCCTTTGAAAAAAATGATCAACAATTAAAGCACAGTGTTCCTTTGTATTGATTGGTACTTACGATGCACATGTATTTCATCTTGCAACCGTTTCCGTCAGAAAAGCAACCGTCGAATTACGTTATCACAAGTGAGTGTGATAGGATGTGCTCAGAATAAATATATTTATTATATGGCACTGATACTACGCACGCTACGACTGGTTAATTTACCGGTCCATGGCAAATGGAAGAAACTTGAACACGAGACTGACTGAACACAAACGAAGTACCAGAAATGGCGACGCCAGAAGTCACATTTCTGTAATTATAATACGTCGTTGTAAAAAAAAAAAAAACACACAAATTCGGCAGAGACTCCCTTTGTCCTACCTTCTCAGTCTGTCGTCGACGAATATTTGTAAATAGCTACCCAACATTAAAGAAACCGTTGTCTTAACCAGAGCAAATGTATGTGCATATATACAGCTATCTTTATCTTGGTTTGATAAAAGGATAATCCCAATACAAAGTAAAATATTACTTCTTTCCAGGTGGTAACTGACCAAATCATATATTCACATTTCAATTTTTTTTTTGAGATGTAAACATAAATAATATGGAAGTGTTTCATTGCATGCAAAAACTCGAGCAGTCCCTTTTGTATCAAGATTAAAGCAAGATCTTTTTACTATGGATTTACATGGAGTTTAAGGGTGCGTTCGATTAAGTCTATTTCGGAATAGGAATAGCTAAAATGAGCCAAAGTTTTGCTTGTTCTGGGGATTGATAAAAGGATAATCCCAATACAAAGTAAAATATTACCACTTTCCAGGTGGTAACTGACCAAATCATATATTCACATTTCAATTTTTTTTTGAGTGGAAGTGTTTTATTGCATGCAAAAAACTCGAGCAGTCCCTTTTGTATCAAGATTAAAGCAACATCTCTTTACTATGGATTTACATGGACTTTAAGGGTGCGTTCGATTAAGTCTATTTCGGAATAGGAATATAGCTAATATGAGCCAAAGTTTTGCTTGTTCTGGGGAAGATTTTGTTCAAAAACCTCCATGCTTGCATTTTGAACATCTCCTAATACATCCTAACCTTAATCAACTCCAAAGCAAATAATTTTACCGATCAGCAGCGCTATTCCTATTCCGGAATAGACCCAATCGAATGCGCCCTAAATGAATACGCTTACAATCCACGTCACCAAACCGTGTAGTGGGTTCAGAACTTATGCTCTCTACCTGAGAAAGGGCGAACTCGTTATTTTCTTCATTTGCTTTTTAACTCTGACTCGTCTAAATCTGCCAGCTCTAACGCACCGTTAAAACAGGACTGTTTACACTAATCCCGGAAATTTTCATTTATGTCGCGTACATAACTGACAGAAAATTGAAAATACATTTTCGTAATGGATGCAACACTTTAAACTGTGTCCGTCTACTAGCCTTTGAAAAAAATGATCAACAATTAAAGTACAGTGTTCCTTTGTATTGATTGGTACTTACGATGCACATGTATTTCATCTTGCAACCGTTTCCGTCAGAAAAGCAACCGTCGAATTACGTTATCACAGGTGAGTGTGATAGGATGTGCTCAGAATAAATATATTTATTATATGGCACTGATACTACGCACGCTACGACTGGTTAATTTACCGGTCCATGGCAAATGGAAGAAACTTGAACAGGAGACTGACTGAACACAAACGAAGTACCAGAAACGGCGACGCCAGAAGTCACATTTCTGTAATTATAATACGTCGTTGTAAAAATCACACAAATTCGGCAGAGACTCCCTTTGTCCTACCTTCTTAGTCTGTCGTCGACGAATATTTTTAAATAGCTACCCAACATTAAAGAAACCGTTGTCTTAACCAGAGCAAATGTATGTGCATATCCACAGCTATCTTTATCTTTAGGTTTGATAAAAGGATAATCCCAATACAAAGTAAAATATTACCACAGGTGGTAACTGACCAAATCATATATTCACATTTCAATTTTTTTTTTTTTGAGATGTAAACGCAAATTATATGGAAGTATTTCATTGCATGCAAAAACTCGAGCAGTCCCTTTTGTATCAAGATTAAAGCAAGATCTTTTTACTATGGATTTACATGGACTTTAAGGGTGCGTTCGATTAAGTCTATTTCGGAATAGGAATAGCTAAAATGAGCCAAAATTTTGCTTGTTCTGGGGATTGATAAAAGGATAATCCCAATACAAAGTAAAATATTACCACTTTCCAGGTGGTAACTGACCAAATCATATATTCACATTTCAATTTTTTTTTTGAGTGGAAGTGTTTCATTGCATGCAAAAACTCGAGCAGTCCCTTTTTATATCAAGATTAAAGCAACATCTCTTTAGTATGGATTTATATGGACTTTAAGGGTGCGTTCGATTAAGTCTATTTCAAAATAGGAATATAACTAAAATGAGCCAAAGTTTTGCTTGCTCTGGGGAAGATTTTGTTCAAAAACCTCCATGCTTGCATTTTGAACATCTCCTGATACATCCTAACCTCAATCAGCTCCAAAGCAAATAATTTTACCGATCAGCAGCGCTATTCCTATTCCGGAATAGACCCAATCGAATGCGCCCTAAATGAATACGCTTACAATCCACGTCACCAAACCGTGTAGTGGGTTCAGAACTTAATATGCTCTCTACCTGAGAAAGGACGAACTCGTTATTTTCTTCATTTGCTTTTTAACTCTGACTCGTCTAAATCTGCCAGCTCTAACGCACCGTTAAAACAGGATTGTTTACACTAATCCCGGAAATTTTCATTTATGTCGCGTACATAACTGACAGGAAATTGAAAATACATTTTCGAAATGGATGCAACACTTTAAACCGTGTCCATCTACTAGCTTTTGAAAAAAATGATCAACAATTAAAGTACAGTGTTCCTTTGTATTGATTGGTACTTACGATGCACATGTATTTCATCTTGCAACCGTTTCCGTCAGAAAAGCAACCGTCGAATTACGTTATCACAGGTGAGTGTGATAGGATGTGCTCAGAATAAATATATTTATTATATGGCACTGATACTACGCACGCTACGACTGGTTAATTTACCGGTCCATGGCAAATGGAAGAAACTTGAACACGAGACTGACTGAACACAAACGAAGTACCAGAAACGGCGACGCCAGAAGTCACACTTCTGTAATTATAATACGTCGTTGTAAAAACCACACAAATTTGGTAGAGACTCCCTTTGTCCTATCTTCTTAGTCTGTCGTCGACGAATATTTTTAAATAGCTACCCAACATTAAAGAAACCGTTGTCTTAACCAGAGCAAATGTATGTGCATATCCACAGCTATCTTTATCTTTAGGTTTGATAAAAGGATAATCCCAATACAAAGTAAAATATTACAACTTTCCAGAGGGTAACTGACCAAATCATATATTCACATTTCAAATTTTTTTTGGGATGTAAACGCAAATTATATGGAAGTGTTTCATTGCATGCAAAAACTCGAGCAGTCCCTATTTGTATCAAGATTAGAGCAATATCTTTTTACTATGGATTTACATGGACTTTAAGGGTGCGTTCGATTGGGTGTATTCCGGAATTAAGGAATAGCTAAAATGAACCAAAATTTTGCTTGTTCTGGGGAAGATTTTGTTCAAAAACCTCCATGCTCTCATTTTGAACATTTCCTGATTCATCCTAACCTTAATCAGCTCCAAAACAAATAATTTTACCGATCAGCAGCGCTAGTCTTATTCCGGAATAGACTCATTTTCCTATAAGTACCTACACTCCCTCCTTCCCTTTTCATAAACAAGTAGTAGTCGCGTGAAAACGCGACAGATGCTGGGATTCAAAATTGGTGTGGCAACTAGCCGCACGTATTACTAGAATTATGTAATGAGCAATTTCTGGATTAGGGCGAGACTGCCGAGAGTGATGAACTTCAATTTTCTTTTTCAGTATCTCACCAGAAAAATATCATATAATATAGGAACTTGGCCTTTGACACCTTACTCAAATGAAACCAGATTTGAAACCTATATACTATTATTACAAGACTCATACACTTGCTTTAAAAAGTTGAAGGAATTTTGAGTTTCGGAGTAAAAGGGTCGGCCAGCAAAGAAGAGAGTAATGCTTGACTTATCTCATGTTCATGCACAATCGATTTAGTCGAACATTTGTTTCTAATCACAGTCCACGATTACATCAACCTGCGCTTCATTCTTTTTATGTTGCTCTTCTTCTAAAATGCATTTTTTCTATCAAGCTTTATGAATTTCCAGTCGGTCTGTTGTATTTCAGAACTATTTATTACCGAGATTTTGGTAAAATTGTGACAGTTGTTTGACAGGTGTATGTTAGTTGAAAAACCCGTGACAGCGGGGAGCGACTTTAGCTCGTCGAAATCGTTCTATCGTTTGATTATGTTTGCCTTGCTTTGCTTTGCTTTGCTTAGTTTTCACCAGCAATAAAAATACCGTACACAACTGGAAGAAGATGCGAAAGTGAATGTAATTAAACGAAACGGCAAAAGGGCGCAACTGCGTATCAACAAAAATCTAACGTTAGATACTTGAAACTCAGCCAAGAAAAGAAAGGCTTCCACACTGCTTGCACGTAAACATTACCCAGTCAAATTACAGCAATTTTTTTTTTGCTTGCACGTCAATCAAACTCTAAAATTCCAGATGATGGGTTCCTTTTACCAATTGCTACGATACCTACGCTTTGGCGTTCGGGTGAAAACAATTATATGCTGGGCCCTTAGGGCAAGCATAAAAAAAATCAACAGCATAGTGCTAAGACAACTGAGAGCTGACATAATTATTTAGCTCATGAGAGGAATGGGGTCGGTGATTCGAGTCCCCTTTTTTCTGACTGAAGTTTAATTTTCATAAAACCGCTTATCATGCGGCGTAAACTTCCGTTTTCGGACGGGCGCGAGAGCCGTTCTTACCCCTTTTCCGTACAAGATATCGGAGACAGCACTCCTGAATTGACGAAACATGTTATGTTGAAATATGTTTTATTGAAATGACATTTTAGATACCCCCGGACCCCCTAGACAGCTTGCGCCTTCGACGCTCGCAAATTATTCATTCTTTTCGTAGATTTTGGCACAGTACTCTAGGTTTTCATATATATATATATATATATATATATATATATATATATATATATATATATATATATATATATATATATATATATATATATATATATATATATATATATATATATATATATATATATATATATATATATATATATATATATATATATATATATATATATATATATATTATGACCCATCAAATACTTCCTCCCGCGCGTGATTGGTAAAATCGTGACACGTGACCGAATAACGACCGCTCGTGCGCGGAGGTTATCAGCAAATAACCCCCGCCTGGCGAACTAACGCTGTTTATTGACAATATCCGAACACAGTTCTATATATTTAGTCACAAGAATCATTACAAGATGACTACTGAGGAGGACATCAATTTATTGGTCGAAAAAGCAGTTCCAGAAAGCACTAAAAAGCTTCACAGTTTCCTTGCCGTTATTTACGCTGCGAGAGGAAATATTTGAAGGATATTAAAGACAATAAACTACTTTTGGCTTCGGAAATATGCACAAATAATTGTCCTTGGACATTATCTGTTCCTCGAAGCTCACAGTTGCCCGAATCGGGCAACTGTTCACTTCTCGGAACAGATAATATCCTCGGACAATTATCCATGCATATTTCCTCGCCAAAAGTAGTTTGGCAAATGGTTTGAACCCAGAAGTGTGAACAGTAGGTTGGTTGTGATCGTCCGGGTTAGAGTAGTCTCCAGAAAGACTGTTGTTGGTGACTGACGTTTCGACTACCTGAGCGGAAGTCATCTTCAGAGTCAAGTGAAAAGTATTCGTCAGATGGCGGTATATATGTCTCTGGTCGTAGAAGTGATTGGTCCGTTATGTCGGCCTATGGTTGGTCGAGTCGGCTTGGTTGTGTTGATGTTGTTGATGCCAGTTGATGTTCTTTTGTCCTGTTGATTAGTCTATTGTTTGTTCAGTTGCGTTTGATGTCATCTATCAGTCGTTTGTAAGGTGCCGGTAATTGTTGGCATCTGTTGAGAGGTTTTCGTTCTAAGTTTGTGTACCAGCTTTCCAGTGTAAGTCGTTGGTAGTAGTTGGTACTGTGGCTGATGCATTTATCAGAGTCCCAGTTGATGTCTGACATCAACTGAAACTCTGCTGAATGCATCAGCCACAGTACCAACTACCAACATTAACAACATGACATTAACAACTCAAAGATGAGACCGCTGCCGAAGGATAATCTTACCCCCAAAGAGCGTGAAGCTCTATCAGATTTAAGCAAAAGAGATGACATAGTAATTACTAAAGCGGATAA
Organism: Plumapathes pennacea; assembly: GCA_964036295.1. Lineage (NCBI taxonomy): Eukaryota > Metazoa > Cnidaria > Anthozoa > Antipatharia > Myriopathidae > Plumapathes > Plumapathes pennacea. The sequence goes on along the minus strand of OZ038463.1, from coordinate 21,000,747 downwards.
AGGCGGAGCCATTGTCATTATGGACGTACAAGCTTACATTACCGAAGCAGAACGCCAGTTGCAAAACATCGAATTCTACCAAGAACTTCCTGGGTCACCTACAAAACACCATAGGGACATGATAAATGATGCTATAGAAACATTCAAGACACAACAGCTACTATCGGAAAAACTCGCGGAAGGCCTACGAACTGAAAACCCTAAGACACCAAGATTCTACATTCTCCCGAAGATTCACAAACAAGGCAATCCAGGCAGGCCAGTTGTCAGCTCTGTTAATTGTCACACTAGCAAAATCTCTGCATACGTCGATCACCACGTTAAACCACTAGTGTCAAAACTGCCATCTTACATTAAAGACACCACGGACTTTCTTAACAAAATTGAGAATGTGGATATAGTCCCCACCAACACATAACTCGTGTCAATGGACGCCAGATCATTATATACAAACATTCCTAATGACGAAGGAATAGAAGCACTACGACATACACTGGAAAAGAGACGAATTGGATCCTATACATCGAACAGCACCGTCCTATTGAAGTTCATGGAACTAATACTTACACTGAATAACTTTATCTTCAACTGCTTTAACTATCTCCAGATACCCAGATAAAAGGATGTGCCATGGGCACAAACTGCGCTCCGTCCTACGCAAACATCTTCATGGGAAGGTTTGAAGAAACCTACATCTACCCAATGATTTCAACACATTACAAACTATACCTGCGCTACATTGACGATATATTTCTCATATGGACCGACATGAAGGACAACTTCGAAACTTTCATCGAAGGCCTCAACGTTAAACACCCGTCCATCAAGTTCGACTAAGAGATTTCAGACAAAGAAGTAAATTTCCTCGATACAACAGTCTACATTGACCAGACTGGAAAACTCCAAACGAAACTCTATCGGAAGCCCACAGATAGACAGAATTATCTTCATAGCCTCTCAGATCATCAGCACACTCTCAAATATAGTATCGCGTACGGACAAGCCATTCGCATAAAACGCATCTGCTCTGAAGACTCTGAATTCCTTAAAAACTGTGAACTCCTAAAGGAATCCATGATCAAAAGAGGTTACAAGCCTGATGAAGTAGCAAAGCAAATTGAACGAGCAGCAAACTTACCACGCGCAACACTCCTACACACCAAGGATCGACAGACATCAGACAGAATACCGTTCGTCGTCACCTACAATAGGACCCTTCCACCAATTGCAAGGACGCTACATAAACACTGCCATCTATTACAACTGAATACATACATACATACATACATAAATACATACATACATACATACATACATACATACATACATACATACATACATACATACATACATACATACATACATACAAACTTTATTTCATTTCGGATTTCCTAGAGTAGCATACATGATGCTAGTATCTCCGAAAACTTAGATAAAAACATAAAAAATAAAATAAACTAAAAGATTATATAACTACAATGAAATATGGGTAATGATAGCAAACTATTAAAAAAAACTATCATGTAATTGTTTATTTCTATACAAAAAGCGTAACACCTCTTGCGTGGGTTTTAAAACTCCGTAAAGATACAGCGGCTCTAGTATTATCAGTGATGCTATTCCAAACTTTAGCGGCAGTGTATTTGACTGATTTAAGTCCAAAAGAAGTGGTTCTTACTCTTGGCAATTCCAGTTTTCTAAGACCTCTTAAGTTGTGTACATTGGGTCTTAGAGTGAACATGGAGGCAAGATAGTCAGGTGCCATCTTGGCCAAGCATTTGTAGACTATGACCAGCATATCTTGTATTTGTCTAGTCGTAAGGGTAACCATTTTGAGCCTGGAGAGTATCTCGTTATACGTGCTTGTAGAGTCATTTAAAACAACCCGAAGCACTTGCTTGTTGAGCAGCTCCAACTTGTCGGCGTTTCGGGCTCCACAAAAATTCCAAACGCTGCTACAGTACTGGAAAAGCGGTAATATAATAGCCTTGTACAATCGTACCTTGATCTTACATGAAATTAAGTTTCTAAAGCGTTTTACAACCTGAAATTGCTTATTAGCCTGTTTACAAATGTTTACGATTTGCTTATCGAAACTTAGATTGCAGTCAAGATTGCATCCAAGTAAATCAATATCAAAGTATCTTTCAATGTATATCCCGTCTACTAAAAAAGGAAAGTCGTGGTCTGTTGATCCAAGAATAAGTGCCTGAAATTTGTCTGGATTGGCCATAAGGCCATTATTGCTGAACCAATTCGTAGCCACTGATAACTCACTATTTAACCTATTGTAAAGGCTACGGGATCAGTGCCTGAGCTGTAGAGCTGTTGATCATCAGCATAAGCATTTAAGGTGGCTCCATAGGGTATTTCCCTGCACTTGCTCGTATTTAGTTTATGACACCAAAACCGTCATATTTTCATTTCATTATATTCTTTCTTGATCAAATTTGCAGGGTAGATGTTTCGAAAGGTCTGTTGCGTATACGTCTTACTTTTGTCACTCTAGTGTGGTTTCTATGGAAACAATACGTCCTTGAAATAAAGGTCTTCTACCCCGTTTTCAAACTTTCTGCTCTATTTTCTCGAGTTTTCTTCAATGAATTTTTCTGAAACTTTCAGTATGTTTAGAAATTTGTATAAGGTAAACATAACTGTGAAAAAAAGTTGGGGTTAGAGGAGCGGATTCCGAGCTAATTGGCAATTTATGTTTTCTGCAAATAAAAAAAATTCTGCTCCATAAATTTCCATTAAAATCAAATATTACAAAACCGGATATAATCTTCGTTTGCCTGCAAAATTTAAGACAGATTCACCGAAGGAAACTTGAGAAAAATGCAAAGAAAAACTTGATATTTTACGTGCGTATTGCGCCATCAAATGCAAAATAATGAGTCGACAAGATCGACAAGGGCGCATGCGTTAGCCGTAATGTGTGCATGTAAACACGAGGAGAAAGCGGCGATCGCACGCCTGCAAGTACAGCAAGTTTTCTTGGTGCGAAACTAAAAAGAAAGCCATGCTGAATTTAGGTCTTGAGAAGCTCGTACTGGATATATCAGCCACGAATTATGCTGTGCAAACTACTGTTAGCGAAGTCTCGAACAATTTGAGGGTGATAGCTGTTCAACAGCTCAATCCTTTTCAATACAAAGCCGTGAAGACAGTTCAAAAGTCGTCAGTTCAAGCCGTCAAATGCTAGTCCACTATCTCCCAACAAGTTTGTTGGCAGTTGTGTCCCATCAAGTTCATTCATACTTATTCAGTACAGTTCGTGAATATTTAGTTTTGCGACTGCTCACCTGAGATAATATGCCACAGACTGATGACACGGGATCAAACTCTGCAGGCTAGTAGGATTTGCAAAGCTTCATAACAACGCCAATAATTTCTGTCTAAGTTTGCTTACTTCCAAGAATTGCTGTCAGTGTTGTGACTAGGCCGAATGTACTGGTTTGCCCATTGCAACTGATGATTGCCGAAATGACCGTTCGAGCCGCGTTTGTGACGGCTGTTCATTTCAAAGTCAAACAGAATAAAATCTGAATTGTAGAACTTCTTCATCGTTGTGTTGCTTGTTTAGTTATTGGCCTGACAGGATGTGCGGAAACAATACTTTCAAACTAATTCAGAAAGAGTTATATACATTCGAAGCCGGTAAAGTGATAAAGATCGGCGATCAAGTAAAGCCGGCGTGTACTTAGTTTGATTGAAAGACTTTCAAGTTTGGTTTCTTCGTGACTCGAAGAACCGTGCACGCATCGTAAACTCTTTTTACTCCGAGTTTTTAGAATTTCCTGTTAAATTCAGATTTCCTCCCATCCAGAGAATTACGAAAGTCGGGTTTTTATTTCATTGTGATTTTGGTGCCCACGCGAAATTGCGTCTGAAAACCCTAACCCTAAACCTTAATTTAACTCTAGTAATAAAGTAAAAAAGATCATTTAAAAATATATTAAAAAATAAGGGCCCAAGTACACTGCCTTGTGAAACTCCTCTAGTATTATGCTCCCACGATGATGGTGCATCGCCGATTTTTATCCTCTGCTGTCTTCCTTGGAGGTAGCCCTTCATTAGTAAACATCCTTGACAGTCCAGACCATATGCTCGTAGCTTAGCAACAAACAATGAGTGTGATAGGCTGTCAAAAGCCTTTGACAGATCCATTGCCACCATAGCTACCAGCTCCACACGATCAAGGGACTCTTTCCAGTCCTCGACAAGTCGAAGCAAGGCGGTTTGACAACTGTAGTCTTTCCTGTACGCCGACAGAAAGTCTGACAGAAGCTGCTTGAAGTGGACCAAAAGCTGCGATGCCAGAAGCCTTTCGTATACGTTGTTCAGTGCTGGTAATACTGATACTGGTCTGTAGGAATTCTTGCACATGTCGTCGCCTTTGCTTTTGAGCAGAGGAGTGATTTGTCCCTTCTTCCAGACAGACGGGTATTTACATTGAAATAAGGAGTGGTTAATTAGATTAGTCAGAGGTGCGGCAATAACAGTAGCAGACTCACGTAGCTGTCTCGGATGAAGGGTGTTACTAAAACGCGAAACAGCGAAACAACGAAACAACGAAACAACGAAACAGCGAAACAGCTAATTATTAACTAAAATTAACGGTAATAACTAATACCGAGATTATTACGGGGAACAACGAATTCTTAACTAAAATTTACTGCAATAACTATAAATACCTATATATGAAGGATGATTATTGAACCTATTGGTCAAATAAACAAGCCCGTTGTCATCTGTCTTTGAGCTCTGGTATTTCCGGTATTTCCGGAGTGTTGTAACGCATTCATTCTTTTTAGTTAAAACAGCATCAAAGAACAGAATACTCTAATGATAAAATGGCTCCAGAGAAACTCAATCCAGCCCCAGGTATTGTTGTATGAGTCAAATCCATCTGGTATCTTGTCGTGAAACTAAGGGATTTGAACATTCTTGGCCACGGCGTACGGAAACCCCTAGCCCACGGAACCGCAACCGTTGGGGATAATTAAACTCTGTTTTTCAGATAGTGTCACTGTGGGGCGTGATGGTATGATCCCACTTGGAAATGACTCAATTAAATATAGTCCCTTCATTCTAGTGTTCGTCAAAAGTTTAAGCTATTTTACCATTAGAGTATCAGTGTGTGTGATTGGAAATCTGTTCTTTGATGCTGTTACTTTTAAAAAAAATAGCGCGTTACAACACTCCGGAAATACCGGTGCTCAAAGACAGATTGATGCCAACTTGACGCAACATGACAACGGGCTTGTTTATTTGAGCAATAGGTCAATAATCATCCTTCGTATATAGGTATTAGCTATTGCAGTAAATTTTAGTTGTTTCCCTGTAATAATCTCGGTATTAGTTATTACCGTTAATAATTAGCTGTTTCGCTGTTTCGTTGTTTCGTTGTTTCGTTGTTTCGCTGTTTCGCGTTTTAGTAACACCCTCGGATGAATGTTATCGTGACCGGGAGATTTCTTTGTTTTCACCTCATTTAGTAGCTGCTCGACACATGCGACACTTGTGGGCTGAAAGCCAAACCTGGATGCTTCATTCTCATTTGTGTTCTGCAGTATGGCTTTGATGCTTGGATGATTTTCAAAATTCTCCCCATGAACATCGCTGGATGGAACTTTGATATGATTCGCAATGTTTATAAAATAATCATTGAAGATGTTCGCGATTTTCACTTTTTCTGTTATGATTTGCTCATTTTCCTTTAGAGTAATATCATTAGACTTGAAGGACTTTTTTGAGTGTAGAAATGGCCGGTAGGTGTTCCAAAACTGACGAGGATCCTGACCAGTTTCTTCAGATCTTTTGATAAAGTGGCCTTTGATTGCTTTGCGTCTAAGTGAGGTACAAACGTTCTTCTGGGTTTTATACACAGCATAGTTGGAATAGTGATCTGTCACGCGTAAAGAGTCTCCAGAGATGATTTCGGTGCCTAATTGCCTTTCGCCATTGGTCAGTCATATAAGGCGCTTGATTGCCACGAACATGCACATGCTTCATAGGTGCATGATCGTCTAGCACTTCACAATATAGTGATTGGAATGCAAATAACTTACCGTCAACATCATCGAAAGCATTCATCACAGTGAGAAATGAAATGTTTTCCAATTCAGCTAGAAAGTGTTCAGTTTGGAAGCGCTTGTAGCTCCCAAAATAAATCTTTTGCGATCGCAATCTCGGCACTTTGGCTTTCAGGATGATGAAGATTAGTACATGATCACTAATGTGCGGATCAATAACTCCCGCCCTGAAGACTCTGGCCTTGCTGTTTGTTAAGATTACATCCAGTAAAGTCTCCGATGTTGCCGTAATTCGAGTCGCAGAATCAATAACATTCGACAGACCAAACACATCCATGATGTCCAATAAATCCCTCCCATCCTTTGGTGGCTTGTCTGGACTCAGTAAGTCACAATTTAGGTAGCCCAAAACGAAGACACTGTTGGAGTTTCCCGTCGCCACTTCTAGAGTATCTGTTAATTGTTTCCTCCATGTTGTTTTTGCAAGCGCTGGAGGTCTATAGAGGCCTATGAAAGTCGTCCATGATTTTGCAATTTTGAGCTTCACCGCTAGACATTCAATGCCAGATGCGTGCTCTAGTTTTCGTAGCCTTTGATATGCTAAATCATTGCAAAGGTACATGATGATTCCGCCACCATGAATATTTCTATCCTTACGTAGCAAGCGAAAACCATCAATCTCAAATTGACCATCAGGGAAACTACTGTCAAGCTTTGTTTCTGTGATAACGAAAAGGTTAAAGTAGCTAGATTCCAGCCATTGATGTATTTCCCCAAACTTGAGGCCAGCAATGCTGTTTGCATTTATGTCACCCATTTTGAAGTTAAAACCATGACATTAACGATCATTTCAAAGAACCACCTATCTTAGCCTATCGACGTTGTCGCAACCTAAAATATTACCTGGGAAGCAACATCATCGAGCACGACCGAGTCTTTCGTAGACAATCAACACCTACAATAGGGAAATGCGTGCCATGCATGTCTAAGACAGGGAATCTCTGCTGTAAACAAATAGCCAACACGAGTTCCTTTAGGAGCGTAAGCACTGGTAAAAGGTTCAATATCTACCATCGCGTCAACTGCAAAAGCACGTTAGTTATTTACATCATGGAATGTAGTAAATGCAAGTTACAATATATCGGCAAATCCGAACTTCCTATGAACATCAGGATAAACAACCACAGGAAGGACGCCCACCGACCAGATGGAATACCGGCATCACAACACTTCAGCGGCAAAACCGGACATGACTGAGCATGCGACTTTCACAATTATCGAACAACTCAAAAAAAACGGACGTGCCTAAGAAAGAGCTACGATCTATACTCGAGATAAGAGAAGACTACTGGATCATCAAATTTCAGACTCTCAAGCCGCTTGGATTAAACCAAGAACTCAATCATCCTAAAGAGACATCCAGCCTTAAACTATGACTATTAACCCATATTCACGTACACTTAGCTCCATTTATTCTACCGTATTATTTGTTCTCTTTTCATTACTTATTGATCGGTAGAGTGAGCATATAATTGAACACAGTGACGTTTACACACGTCAATGTACTAATTCAGCTTAATTACCAAATCATTATACACCGTATTGTTACGCAATCTAATTTTAAGAAACACTTGCAATCAGTTTACCTTGAGAACGGCACGTAGCCGAAACATGTTGGTAAAAAACTGATTGATTCTGTGTTTTTACTGGGTCCACGCGCCTTTCACCCTTGTTCTATAAAGCAGCATATGTAACCAGCATTAATTCTTTTTGTATCTGCGGTACTACTATGTCTCAACAATATGCCTTTCACGTGCCGTACTGTGGTAATTTATGTTTGTAATATAATTAAGGAAACTACCATCGGAAATATCAATGTAAGATTTTCGCCTACTCTGTCTCAACGATATGCCTTTCGGAAATTTTCACAGGATATTAAAATCCCAAAACCAACTCGCCGCTTGACCACACAAAAATGTCTTCCAATCTATTTTGTACTTTTATACATATTACTATTACAAAATAGCTTTTTTACACATTATTTGCCCTTTTTAACAGCATCTTATTTTTTAAAGGAAAAAACATTGGTTTTAGCGGACAATCCTGGGGAGTTTCTTAAAGTACAATCTTATGTCCATTACATTCTGCAATCCTTGGATAGGACAACCAGGCCGCAGAAATTCTGCAGCTTTCAGCTGGAATACAGGCCGCAGAAATTCTGCAGCCTCAGGCTGGAACATAGGCCGCAGAAATTCTGCAGCCTCAGGCTGGAACACTGGCTGCAGAAATTCTGCAGCCTCAGGTTGGAATACGGGCCGCAGAAATTCTGCAGTCTCCAACTGGAACACTACAAAGAAAATGGGTATGCCAGTACACAGGTACGCAAATACATTGGGGAAACATGATTGTAGTGACAGACAGTGTAAAGACACTTTTATTTTGTTGTAAACAATATGATGAAATCTCAATATATTACATTAAACACGATTCAAAATCAGTTTGAAAAACTCAAAATTCCTCATTTTGGTTTCAAACTTTGAACTAATGCAGTTGAACCTGCAATATGGTCAGCGGCTGCTGTTCAACTTTGCACGGAAGCTGGTATGAGCTTCAAAACAAGGCTAACCTGGCAAAACTGAGAATATTACCTTGGAAATTTGTGCATGTAATCTCCCAAATGAAACATGTGCGTCTCCTCTCAAGAGGCCTTGCTGCTTTAGAGCGATAGGAAACTCCTCTTGTTCCACGTCTGGCGAATTTCGTGCAGGTTAGCCTCGCTTTGAATCCAATGTGGCGGCACCGTGCAATGAGCAAATACTATATATTCAGCACATGGAAAATACGACGTTTGAAGCAAGGTAGAGCTTCAGTCGTTTTACCCGACTGGCCCAGGCGCACAAAACGACGCTGTCGAACTTAATTAAATTCAAACGCCGAACGTTTGTCGCACTAATACAAACATTAGAGTCGGCAGGAGTTCGAGGTTTCAACTAGGCCCAAGTTATATTACAATTGCATCAAGACACTCTCAAATAGCTTCGAAACCTAGCGAAAGGGTCTCAATCCACTCGCATTTGGCCTTCATTTCACGACACATCAGAGCAAAGTACGCAAATGTAAATATTATATACCTTCTTCTCATTTATATGTGAAGAGATATATGTGACATGTCCCAAATAGCAGCCCGTAAAGTATCCAATTTTGCGGAAAAAGCTATTTTGGAAAAGTACATAATAGATTGGAAGACGACAAGAAGACAAACGCACCGCACTGTGGCAATTTATGCTTATAATATAAGTAGGAAACTACCATCGGAAATATCAATGTAAGATTTTCTCCGGTGTTTCTTTACTCGGTTCCGTCCACACAAATCCGTCTTCGTTTGAAAACGCAACTTTTTTCCCAAAAAATATTCGTCCACACTTATTTTCCTACAAATTGCGTTTTAAAAAAATCAATTCCCCTCTAAAGAGCGTTTTCAAAAAGTTGCGTTTTCGTGACCGGAAGTGGTGTGGAGTGTGGACGGAAGGTCAAAACGAACAAAACTAATCCGGACTAGTGGGCTCAGAAATAATTGGTTATTTACTTCCGCCACCTAGTCAGAATTAACAGTCGTGAACTATTGATACATTCCATGTACTTAAGTAAACTTAAAAGTCAGTTGAATTATTTTGTGGATTTTTCCAGAAAATTTTGCCCAAAGGTGAAGTATTTGCTCCGACGAAGGGCCTATTGGTCGAAGCATCAAACTAAATCACTTTTACGGCGTTACGTATTTCCACAACAAACAAGATCGACGTACAGAGTAAGAATGTAAGAATGTCAATACAGTACTAAACTGATGCTCTTTTCGTGGCACGTCTCACAGCATCTTACAGTTGTGGATAATGTGACTCTCATTTGTCTAATATTCTGTAAAATTATTTAATATTTTATAATTCATTTTTCCATTTTCACTCACAAGAGAGTATAGGGCTATATTTCTCTGGCATGGGATTTTGTGTGTTTGTACATGTACTAGGCAGCACATGCAACAATTTGCTACTGGGAAGTATAATGTAACCTACAGGTACCTGAGAAGTATGTAATACACAGTATTTCACCAATGAATGTAGTGCAAAGACTGACTCTGTATACTTACTTATGAGACAAAATAAATTACTGTGAAATGGACATGGCATGGCAGGGTATCGTTTTCAAACATTTTTAGTCTGAAAGGAGGGTGTAGATTTTGCCTTTTTGATCTGAAATAGGGTATCAATTTAGTGTTTTTGGCCTGGGATAGGGTATGATTTGACAATGATTTGACAATGCACGCAAATGGAGAAAACACAGGGTGGAAATTGTTGCAAAAGGAATAAATATCTAAAATAGGTCTGAAATAGGGTATACATTTTGGAGTCAGGACTGAAATAGGGTATATTTACGAAGTCAGGTCTGAAATAGGGTATAGTAAGTCAGATGTTTTGGTCTGAAGTAGGGTAAGGGGTTTTCAGGTTCAGGTGGCACACCCCACCCAAAATTATGATGAGTACCCCCCACATGTCAATATCATGTAAATGCTAATGTAGTGTCATCTGCCTTTAATTACATTATATAATACTAGCGGGACCCTAAAATACGGTGATCGAATTTTTGTTTTTTTTTTTCCTTTTTTTCTTCTTTTTTTCTTTCTTTCTTTTTCTCTTTTTGAAGTTCATTTCGAGCATCTCGAGTGTAGTTTACAGTGTCAAAGTACAAACTTCTCTGTAGTGTGTGTACCACTCAACCGTACCACTCGTCGAATCGCAGATCGATCGACATCAAAATCTCCCCTTTTTTCAAACATGCGGCAGCATCTTCCGAACATCCAGTCACCTGACAGCACAAATCCTCTTTTTAAACTCATTTTTGATTTCTAAAAGAACTGTGATCGGCATACGAGGCCAATATTTATACTTAGTTTCACTCAATGTGGCGGCCATTTTGGTTTTTTTATGATGAGGCCTGAGAAAGAGCGTTACGGACGGACGGACGGACGGAAGTGAGTTAGCGTATTATTATATAGATTAAGATGAATGGTGAAAGCATGCAGTACATAGAGCTCTAAGCAATGTCATACATGATCGATTACTTGGGCGTGGGGCCTCTGGGAATATCGTATTTCTAGTATATCTGTTGTTCCCACGCCCTGCGTGGGTACTAATCTGAACACTATATCGTTTTTTAATGTCTGTCGTTCACGGACCGACCTCCCCGCGTAGCGGAGCTTGCTGGGTAAAATATCGGAACAGAATCACGTAGCGGGGTTTCCTGGGTGAAAACATCGACACGTCCCCGCATCGCGGGTTTGCTGGGTAAAACATCAGAACTCCTCGTGTTGTGATGTCTGTTCACGGTCCGACCTCGGTTGTCGTTTATGAATTTTTGCACTCTTGCCGAACTACGTAGTAAATATGAATCAAGTAAAGAATCAAACGGAACACTCTCACTAGGAGAAACAAGTTCGTCTTCAAAAACGAAGAGAGTAAGAAAGACTAAGATGAATTCATGAGACAAGCCAACAGCGGAGTATTCGTCTCGAGCGCAGACGGCAAACAGCCGCCCAACGAAAACAACAGCAGTCGAGACAAGACAATACTGTCGCTGTCAAAGAAGAGAAGCAACGGAGTAACCGAGAGCGTTACAAGCAGAAACGAGCTCAGGAGACAACCCGGGAAAGAGAACGGCGCATTACAGCTGATCGGGAGCCTCATATGCAGAAGCTAGCCCGAGAAACAGATCAGGAAAGGGAACAGCGCATGAAAGCCTGCTTCCCGACGCCACAATGAAAGGTCCGAAGAAAGAGCCCGTAGGCTCCATGCTCAAAATGAGGCCAGCAGTCGACGCCGTGAACAACGTTCGTCTCTTGTCAAAGAGCGTCGCTTCCAGAGACAGCAATATCTACATAGCCGTGGATGGGCTAACCCAGACAACCCGGCTCTACACGAACAGCTTTGGGCACAGGAGGAACTTGCAGCCTTCCACCGCTACGAAGAAAACCTTCGACACCTTAATTCACTGTATGGTGTGTAAGGAAACATGGCCAATAGTTGCCAAGCAAAGTATGGCCGACCCGAACTATAACCAGATGTAAACGAGACAAAAAGACACCGTGCCGCTTATTCTCGGGCGACAACGACATGGACCCTGGTACAGTGCCGACAGAACTACAGGGCCTCAGCGAAGTGGAGGAAGTGCTTATCGCTGGGGCTTTCCCCATTATGCGTGTTTACCGGAAACATGGCGGCCAGCGTGGGTACAAAGGACATGTCCTCAACTTGCCACAGGACGTGCAGGGATTTCTCAGCAGTCTCCCCGCCACTGTGAGTGACTTGCCGATTCTTATCATCAGGAAACGAGGGGCAGGTAAGAAATAACTTCCTTTTCTTCCTTTGTACCTGGGCTATAATGCTTATCAACCGTTTTGGAAATACAGTAGTTTTCTTTGCTTTGCTGTTCTTTCATTATGTTTGCTTTTCATGTGAGGTATTGCAAACCATTTTCAATTTTCACACCTGATTCACTTGCTAAATGTAATACTGGATTTGTTAATATTTCCTTCTTTGTTTAAATTGTCTGTTGGAAACCTATCCAGTTTATTGAACACGAAGAAAAAGTGCTTAATTATATGGCACTGACACTACGCACTCTACGATTGGTTAGTTTACCGGTCCATACTTTCCTGTACGGACCGCAAATTGATTTTACGCACGTTCTGATTGGTCTATTTTACCGGTCCATAACTTACTGTACGGACCGCAAAATCAATTTGCACATGTGGATTGCAAATGATTACTCGAAAAGTTGCTAAACGTTTGTCACAAAAGGCCCAGAAGTGTAATGGAAAGTTTAAACGTTCCGGATATTCACTGTTAATGATCGGGGAAAGCTTACAATCTTGGAAAATGACCGTTATACGAAGAAAGAAAACATCCGAGAAAGAAATTGCTTGCCACCTCATTGACAGCAAGTGCTGCAGACCTATGGAGGGGGTTGTTTTACGGTATTCAGAGATGAGTTTCGTACCAACCCAGAATTTTGCATTAAAGCTTAATGCATAGCAGCCTTGAACATATTAGTGTATCACACTTGTACATCCGTGTAGGATGTGCAACTTCTGAGACGGCTTTTTCATACGAAGTAATTTCACCACTGGGCAGATAAAATGGGAAGTATCATGTTTTAATGTGCTGGTGAGATAAGTCTAAAACAAGCTGTCAATTACAGCTACTTGAACATGATGCACACGCTGGGAAGATTAGCAAAGACGAGATAAGACTAAAAAGCTGGCGCAAACATTCCAACATCTGATAGGCATGAACAAGCAATATTATAGAGAGTGGCACTGAGAAAAGCTTTTTGTTGTTGCTGTTAGGGTCTTCGTTTTCCGGGGTTATGGGTCTTCGTTTTCGTTACAACCCGACAGTGTCAAGACGAGAACTCCAGTGGAGATGACGAAGCAACTTTACCACTGGGCAGTCGGTTGATAGGTGTCAGTCACCAGTTTTTTGGGACGTTGACACTACAGATAGCCAAAAATGATACCGGGAATCATCTTCTAAAAGCATTCCAACATGAGATTAGGTTATTACGCTGTCTTACAGCTACTTAAGATGTCGGGTATTCCCCAGTCAATCCCATATTACAAAATAACAACACAGTTCCTCCACAAAAACATGTCATCTTGAAAATTCACTCAACAAGGTTGCCAGGTTATATAGCAAGCGTTACACCAGTACTGTCACGTGCATCGGAAAGCAAGTTTAAAATGCTCCCGGCAAAAACGATACTCAAGGCAAAAGCAAATCGTTCATTGACAATATTATTCCGTATGAAACATCATACCCGGCATGAGTCGGGAGCTATGAAAACTGGGTTGTTGCAAACGAAGAATATTCCTACGGGGCCTTCGATAATTGTTTTTTCTCAATTATTTATAAATCAATTTTTCGTGAATATCTGTTTGACCGAAATTAGAAGAAAAGAGGGCAAGAAAAATAAAGGGAGCTCTTGGATCCGCCGTGTGCAAAAACCGACTATAGGCTATAATATATTTTACATATAAACGCTCGACAAAAGGTCCTCTCCCGGGACCCCGCGTGTCTCTGTTCATTGTACTAATTACGCCACAAGCGCACTGGCCACGGTCCTGTCTTGTTTAATTATTAAAAAGCAGCTGCCATACTTTGTTTTACACTTTTTTGTCTCTGGGAAATTTCATGATTTTCTATCAATTAAAATGGAGCTACACATACTTTGTTTTACATTATTTGTCTTTGAAGACTATGAATTCCATTTCAAATGCATTTTTTCTTTGTTACTGCATGAATACAGCTCAAAATTATTGTGTATTGTTCTGATTTATTTTACCCGTTAATAGAGATAGTGAACTGACTTTCATAGTTTTCATTATCATGGTTTTCATATTTAAGTTATTTATGTTTGCTATATACTGGCATACTGTACAGTGGAGTGCTTTTGTGCAATACAATATATAATTTTTAAGTATTTAGTGATACCGTTACATGTATGTATTACTTTATAGGCATTTATTTTCAGAGTGCAAGATTAGCCTCACTAAATTTAGCATAAGGAAAATGATGTAATTTATTGCTGCAGTTCCTTTTGCTGTTTTGAATTAGCTGTTTAGCTGGTATATGTAATGTTCAGAAAAGATTTACTGCACTAGCAGTTGGTGTGAGCAGAAAAAATTGCCCTCTAAACAAGTTGGAATTAATAGATAGCACTGACAGAGACTGTTAAATACAGTATGTAGAAATTGAGTCCTGGATGCCTTCAGAGATTTCTACATCATTAATTAAGCGAAAAAAATCAATTTGAATTTACCACTGAGCGTTAGAAAAGTGTTTGAGTGGTGTTACGAGAATTGAAAGGTTAATAAGTTTTCAATTGAGCAATCTAATCCTATATAGCTCCGCAATAATTGCTAGTGAGGAGATACTAATCCATCTGTATTACCACCAACACCACCCCCCCCCCCCATTGCCAACCACAGAACACACTTGATAACACTCTTAATATTATAGACTTCAGTGCTTTGTTTTATTTTCTGCAATCAGGTCCCAAAATATCAATGGGAGAAACATGAAGTCTACTGAGCCCAAAAAAGTAAAAGTACCTTTCTGTGATAAGAAGAGTTAATTTATCCACATGACAAAAGAAATGACATTTTAAGAGAAGAGTGTCAATATGGTAGTAAACTGATCATGCTCATCTTGTGTCTCCAGTCAGCATCTTACATTGATAGAGAATGTGCTTACCTGACTCTCTTTTGTCTAATATTCTGTAGAATTATTGCATATTTTATAATGCATTTTTCCATTTTCACTTACAGAACTTCTTATTTTCCAATATGTTGGAGAGAATAGGGTTAAGGTTATATTTTCCTGGCATGGGATTGTGTTTTGTACATGTACCAGGCAACACATGCAACAATTGAGAACTTCTGAGAAGTACACAGTATATGTAACCCAATTGAGGAGTGTGTATACATTTTACCTATGAATGTAGTGCAAAAACTGACTTGACCTGTATAATTTCTTAATATTATGGGACAAAATAAACTAGAAATACGATAATCGCAGATATCCCCTCGCTCAGTAGTGGGTTTTCGGAAAGCGGGATTCTTGTTTATTTTCGGTTCGGAGATTATTTAAAATTTTTTTTGCAAATCACGGCTGTGTAGCGACGTCACCAGTCGGCCGCTAAAAAAAATCTTTTTCGCACGGCAGTCTGGTTTAGTTCAGACAACGTGCACAGTCTGCAATTTTCGTAGACACTAAGCTGAACTTCAAAATTCGCTGAGACAACATTTACACGCAACTACAGAATACTCCCGAGGCTTGAGAGCCAAGCAAAGTCGATCTTGGACACCGAATTTTTTTTTTTTTTTTTTTTTTTTTTTTACTTTATAAGTTTAATACGCTTCTTCGAGTGTGACAAAATTTAGAGCCGTCAAAGCGAGTCGCTTGTTTACACGCTTTCGAAGTCTCGGGACCGTGTGAATTTTGGCAGGTATTCAATTTTGAACACAACAACTTTTCAAACTGCGTTTGACGATTTTAAAATCTTTGACAGAAAAAAGAAATCAAGTCACTAAATAATACAAGGTCCGATTGTATTGAGCGAGCAAACCCGGTCACTAAATAATACAAAGTTCGATTGTGTTGAGCGAGTATCTTACGGGGTCCCGCTAGTAGACAATAATATACAATAGACTGTAATTGTTTAATTTGGAAAGCAGTGGCCGGATATTTTCTACTTTAATAGCCTTCAAAAAGCAAAAGCATTTTAACCCGGTTACATTTTATCCTTGAATACAGTGTGCCAACAAACGCGGCGACAAAACTTCACAGCATGTGTCAGACTGTCAGTGAAATTATGCAAATATGTCAGGAATCGGATGACACAATCTTGCACGAAGGCACTCTGAAATAGCTTTGAAAACTAGCGAAAAGATCACAGTATAATCCTACTTGGCCTTCATCACAGTTCCCGGGGCATCAAACGACAAAATATACGGCAATTGTTGAAATACCATAATGATAACACGACCGTCATTTAACAAAAGCGTTGTACGTTAATTGATGTAAATTTTCAAAACTCACCGGTTCCTGAAAGCCATAGCTTTAGCTCTTTTCCAGCAAAGGAAACAAAACCCAAAACACCATTGTTTACGTCTTCAATGATTTCAAAGTACACTGTATAGAGCAGTCCTTATACAGTACGAAAATTCCACTTTCCATTGTATTGTGTGTCGTCATCTTGTCAAACTTGGATTCTGAAAACTACATTCCTGTTATTGTAAAAGGTGAAATTTGCCACGATGATTGTTCGATTTCCACCAACTGTATTTTGCTATTTCTTTCTGAAGAAGTGTCTGCGTTTTAACACAGTACTGGCGTCTGGGATTGTGTTCAGGTCGACCAGTTGTGCCTTTAAGAATCCGTTTCACGGCTAGTAAGCTTGCCTCCCATACACCGGCAAAATATCCGGGCAAATTACAGCCGTCCGTCGAACTGCTTGGCCTTGTATCTGCATCTTATTGTACAAAATCACTTCCGTTCGTACTCTTACAGCTACCGCATGTCACTAAGAAAATGGCGGTTTACAGTTAAGCTGCCGATGTAACCTCGCAGTGGTCGCTCGACGCGGATGGCCCTGGGGACGAGTCGTACCCCACACACACACACACGAACATTAAATTTCGAGATGGCGACACGCTTGGAGTTTTCAAATGATACGATTTTGCTGCATTAGCGTCGTGATTATTTCCCTCACTTCGTTCGGGGATTACTGTGAAATATACATGGCATGATTATGTGTGAAAGAGAATATTATCATGATGAAAACTTTCTTCTTTCAAGACCACCCTACATGTATATAGATCTTATTAACCGAGCGCGCGGTCCGTACAGTAAGTTATGGACCGAGTATGGCTTTAGATCTTTCGGCAAACACAAAACAAGGCCCCAACGAGTACTCGTCTCGTTCATTCAACAACATCAATCGCGATCAAGCATGAATTACGCACGTTTGTTTTCACAACAAATTCAGTTAACAGCTTACAATTCTACCGATTTGAAAATCTTGAAAGAAAATAAGCGTCTGTCGAACCAACTGCCTAGATAAATACTAATTTGTTCTGAGCTGAATGAAATGGTCCATAGCGTGTGGCAAACAACGACACTGCAGTAAACTTTATTCGGTGAACGACTCGAACTCGCCCTTGCTCGCTCACTAAAGATTTAAAAAAACTGCAGTCTTATCTCCTTCCAGAAGAAACTGCTTTGTAACTCAGAGTATTTTTTATTCTTTTGAATAAGTTTCTTACACGTACAATAATGTAGAAGGCAAAATGGCACTAAAAGGAAATCATTTCATCACAAACTGCGACCGACACATCGTTGAAAGTTATAGTATTCAAACCTCACCGCTTAATTTTCCTGCCTCCTCGTGTAGCGATTAAGTTTCTTCCAGCAAAATAAACGTCCTCGAATCACCACGGCGTTTTTGTCCCAGTCAGTGATTTCGAAATACAGAGTTCTCGTACATTGTGAAAAATTTATTTACAGTCCTCACAGAGCGCCATGACGAGCAAACATGTCTGCAAAACTTGATTCTTGCACGGTTTTAGTCATAACTGTTCACGGTGATTGTTCGCTTTCCACTTTCTTCCTGGCAAGTGTGCAAATTTTAACACAGAGGTGAAACAACCCTCTATACTCTGCAGCGCGTGTTGTCAATGACGGCTGAGGTCTCAAGCAATTTTTTCCTCGGATGTTTTCCTTCTTCATAACGGTCATTTTCCAAGAATGTAAGCTTTCCCCGATCATCATAACTTAACAGTGAGTATCCGGAACGTTTAAACTTCCCATTGCACTTCTGGGCCTTTTATGACAAACGTTTAGCAACTTTTCGAGTAATCATTTGCGATCCACATGTGCAAACTGATTTTGCGGTCCGTACAGTAAGTTATGGACCGGTAAAATTGACCAATCAGAACGTGCGTAAAATTAATTTGCGGTCCGTACAGGAATGTATGGACCGGTAAATTAACCAATCGTAGCATGCGTAGTATCAGTGCCATATAATAAAATACAATTACTGCACTCTTCAAAAAGCAATGAGTAGGGAGCTCTCCTCTCAATCGTATGCAACCACATCCCAGTCTCATGTAAATGTTGATATAGTGTCATCTGCTTTCATTTACATTTAATGCACAATATTGAGCTATGTGGTGTAAGCATACATGAGAGCTCTACCCAGCAGTGTCATACATGATCGATTAGGGCGTGGGGCTTCTGCAAATATCGTATTTCTAGTACAGTATTTAATGTAACGTTTCAAGTAGAGCGCTAGTTGCATACAAATACAACTTAGCAGTGAATTAAATCATTGAGAAATACGGTAGTCCCGTTTTAATTTACTTTCGATATACAGTACAAACATTTAGAGACATTTTGAATTGTTACGGTTTACTTTGTTTGCGTAGATAGTGAACGGCCAGCATGTAATCTGAATAGCTTAGTATGAGCTTTTCATATCATGTTACGCCTCCTCTTTGTGTAAAACAGCTGCTGACTTATAAACGTTATTTAATTATTCGTAAGTAACTGCTACCCAAAAGTAGCGGCTCCTAAAGCCTGCTAAATCCAAAAGTAACGGTCCCCCGTTACTTTCGGAATCCTACGGTACTGGGATGCTTGTTCAAAGATTTCCATCGTATTGCCTCGCACAATCTCTCGTCAACTGTGTGTTATAGTTTTCTATTTAAAAAAAGTACTACACTGCAATTTCTTTAGTTATCTTCAATATGCTGCAGGGGCGGATTTTTTTGGGGGAGGGGGGGGGGGGGGGGGGAGGGAGTGGTTGGTGGCTTACATTAACCCCGCCCCTTTGTGGCAAAAAAACAAAACAAAACAAAACAAAACAAAACAAAAAACAAAACAAAACAAAAAAAAAAAAAAAAAAAAAAACCAGACTCTTTAATTTCGAAAGAACATTCTTATAGCTCACGGTGAATAATATTGTCACGATTTATTTCTGCACTGCCCGCTCGACGTGATGTTGTGGGTGTTGTCTTCGCCACCAACACTACTTTCCGCGTAAAAACAAATATTTTTCTTACTCGTACTTTCTCAAAATCGACTTCGTTAGATTGAAAGTTGACGGGCAGCTGCATAATTGTGGTCTTTGCCGAGTATTCAGGCCATATAATTTCGTAACCCTTACAATAATGGCTGGATTTGTCAACATCCCCGCAGCGACGTGACGTTACCAGGAGAAGGTGTGATTGTTTATATCGCCACATGATTGACTTTCGCGGGAATAATGAACGTCATAAATATGGCCTTTTTTACCCTTTTTGACGCTGTAGAGCCCAGTCTTTGGCTGAGATCTTGGATGACGAAGTAATCCAACATTGGTGGATGGCCAAACGTCAAAACAGCGACGTTTTTTGCGATGTTTCTCTTTCTCGTTTTTTTCTCGAAATTATATCCAGGCAGAAGCAAAAATGCAGTAGATCTTAGGCTAACTATCTTTCAGAGGGTTCCACGGATGAAGGTAAAACTTGACAGGCATAAACTACGATAGTATACGAAACTTTTTGCCGCAATACGTCACCGAACTATATTTACTTCCAATCTTTGACCTTCAAATTTCCGCAACGTTTTTTCCCGGATTTTTTTTTCTGTAAAATGACGGAGAATATGTTTTTCGTGACGTACTGTGGTGAAAAATCTTTAATTTTTACCAGTATAATGTGGCAGAAATATCGAAATAAAAGAAGAAATTGTTATAAAGATAACGGGAAATATGCATTCTGCTTGTGTGGATTTTGGTTGATTATTAACCATTATTAGCCAGATTCTATGCATTCCCCCAAAACGTGATTATTTTTTCCATGACTACGTACTTAGAGGTACCTCTCCTAAAAATATGACTAAAATAAAGTATTTTTTCGTGCTGTTATGAGCTTTCTAAAATGACAAAAAATAACGAAATTAGCCTCCTGTAACCTCTGAACCCCGTTAATACGACCAAATAAAAGGGGGAGCTTTGTTTCGAAACAAGAAATTTGTAGCATTTTGTTCCTGTTTTAAAAACTCTTAGTTCTGTTGCAATAAACTGCATCTACATTCCGGGTGCTCACAAACAGTCAATAGGGAAGTGAAATTTCATCATTCTTGTTATGACGTCATTTGAATGAGGCCAGGTACAAAACTTGACCCTACACCGTTAATACGACCACCCCGTTTATACGACCAGTTCTTTTTTGGCCGATTGGTGGTTGCATTAACGGGGTTCCACTGTACAGTATTATGCCAGAAAATACATTCAATCACTCTGGATTGGTGTCTCAATATAAATAATTCTATTTTTTAGCTAAACAGTGATAAACTTATGCTATTTTCTCTAACGTATGATGTGTTAGTCCCTAAAACACATCGTGGAATTTTCGGGTTTTTGTTTGCTTCTTTTTGCTAAACTGATTGTACCACCGATTGCAGATTGTGTTCATTCATGAAACAAAAAAAAAAAAAAAAAAAAAAAAAAAATATATATATATATATATATATATATATATATTTAAGGTGATTCCATCGAAAAAGAAATAGTAATTGAATTTTCTTAAAACTTTGCACAATTAGTAATTACTTCTAGTACATTAAAAAAATAAAATAAAAATAGGGGGTCACCATGAAAAAATAGGCATTTTGATCATCTGGACGCTTGCCCTGAAACGCCTAAAAACATATCGTAATAGTGATTCAATGATAATATTTCAAAATTGAGTAAAGATATTTTGTCTAAATTTCGATATATCATGGGGAGTCGTATTTTCTTAAAATACATGAAATAAAAAAGGGGGGTCACCATGCTCGTTTTTGCGCAATTGTCCAGGAAAGGGCGAATTCACTTCAAAATACGTCTTTCCGAGAGGGGACTGGGGCGAGTTTCAACTTTAAAGGTGGCTGCTTCCACAGGGAACGACAAAAAATAAAACTTATTTGCGTAACGAGTATAAAGAACTTTCGATCTTGAAGTTTCGGTGGTTCTTAATGTCCACCATCTCAAAAGTGTTGTGCGCACTAAAGATGCGCAATGCAAAACTAGGGAATCACCTTAAGCAATATAAGACGAGTTTCCATGTCTATGTACTCTTATATAAACACGCGGGATGTTGGGAGAACACGAGAAAAAGTTCAAAATCACGAGCCGCTTCGGCGAGTGATTTTGAACTTTTTCGAGTGTTCTTACAACATCCCAAGTGTTTATATAAGAGTACATAGACATGGAAACGAGTGTCATATTGCTTTTATAAAATAACGAAACTTTTATTACCTGAAAGAACTTTATATTGAAAATGATCAAGTTCAAGATTCTCCCGAAAACCGTCAAAACGCACGCTCGTCCAATCGGAAAGTCTGTTTCACGGCACTTCGCTCAAGTCAGTCCATGAATGAAAACGGAACACCACTCCCGTTCACTTGAAAAACTTGACAGGCTGCTAAATGAAGATGAATTTCGCAAGAAATGTGTCGGATATTAGTACCACTGTTTGTCAAGAATTCAAAAGAACCGGCGAGAATGTTTTGAGCCGTCAGGTTTCAACTTTCAGGACAACGGTGTCACTCGACGTAAACATGTCTGCACAACAACACTATTCTGCTGAAGAAGGTAGTTTGTACATTTGTTTCCTTTACTTGAGCATTACTTGAACTCTGCCGGACGACAGTCAACTCCATTGAATTGACTCAACAGCTTTTGTGCCACCGAGCCGACAGCCGAGACAGACTCTAGCGAAGACTGTTTGTGCCTTCATCACCATAAACCTACAATTATTCGTGTGAAACTCCGGTGATCTAAGCCATCTAGTTACTAGCTACGAGCCACAGGAGACGAAGGTATAAAGGTTAGAAACTTTAGAGAATGTTCTTTGACTGTGTAATTGTTGGCTTTCTGTCTCACGGTTTCCGAATTAAATTTCATGCAATATTCGGACAACTTTTCTTCACGCTGCTTCACTAATTGCACATGATTTGCACACGGCTTCACTATTTGCTCTAATAGCCCACTGCAGTTTCTGTAACACATGAATCTTTGAAGTAGGGGACGACACGCAGTCCTTTTATTTCAGGATTCGTCATTTCCATGTCTTTGTACTTATTTATAAAATGGTTTTTTAACCAATCGGAGCGCGCGTAGTATCATAGTTATTTTATAAATATATATATATACAAGGTCATTTTTCTATTGTTTTCTTATTTATTTATTTAATTTATCCCCGAACGAAGTGAGGGAAATATTTACGACGCTAATGCAGCATAGTCGGCTCATTTGAAGACTCCAAGCGCGTCGCCATCTCGAAATCTACTGTTCGTGTGTTTGTGTGTGCGATGCGACCTTTTTAGGCCAGGTGCCTAAGGCAATGTCCAAATAAGGCAATGACGTAATTATTATCGACTAGCGTCACCGCCATGTTTTTAAGAAAGATTTGAACGAAGCAACAATTGTACGGCGTAACTGCGTTCACGAAAATGAATTTGAAAACTAGAAAACTTGAAACAGAACGGTCTCGAGAAGCTCGTCTTTAAAAGAGAAGGGAACAGGCACGGGCAAGGCGAAATCGTGAAACGATCAAACAGCGCCAAATACGTCTAGAGAAAGGACGACAATCACGTGCCGACGAAAAGACTTCACAAAGAGAACAGCGCTTGAAAGCACAACGGGAGCTCCAGAAAGAAAAGCGGGCCAAAGAAAAGACTCCACAAAGAGAACAACGCTTGAAAGCAAATCGGAAACTTCAGAAACAAAGGCGGGCCAAGCAGAGAACTCCGCAAAGAGAATTCAATCGCCAGCGAGTAGCTTCTCGACGTGCCAATGAATCGTCTGAACAGAATACCCGCAGGCTTCAAGCTCAAAATGGAGCCAACACTCGACGCCGACAACAACGTGCTGCAGTTGTCGAAAGACGTCGCAGACAGAAACAAAAATATTTGCATAACCGTGGGTGGGCAAATCCAGAAACCCCTCCATTTAACGATCAAGAGTGGGTACAGGAGGAACTCACTGCCTTTCACCGCTTTGAGGAAAATCTCCGACAGTTACACTGCAAGGTATGCAAAGAAACATGACCGATCACCAACCAAAGTGTGCCCGAGCTGAACCCTGCACCAGGTGCAAACGCGACAAAAAGACCTCGTGTCGATTGTTCTCGGCTGAAAACGACATGGATCCTAGGACAGTCCCTGCAGAACTACAGGCCCTCACCGAAGTGGAGGAAATTCTGATCGCCAGAGCTTTCCCCATCATGTGTGTTTACCGGAAACACGGCGGCCAGCTTGGTACAAAGGTCATGTCCTCACCTTGCCACAGGATGTTCAGGGATTTCTCAGCACTCTTCCAGCCAATGTGAGTGATCTACCCGTTCTTATCATCAGGAAGCAAGAGGCAGGTAAGAATTGAAAACTATTCTGTATGGCTTTTATGGTTGTTGTATTTATATTTTTGATTCTGTGTATTGATGGCCAAATTGGCAAAATTATGCATTGGTTGCAACACGGCCATTCTTTGTCATTGTTTATTTTCAAAGAAGAACAGCTGGACAAACAATACATGGTGATATTTGTTCCTGAATGTTCCAAAAAGTTTTGAATCTAAACTCATGTTTATCAGACCACTGAATGTGTTTTGTTATTATTTGCTGCATTTTCATACACAAGGATCAAAGAGAACACAATACTGTATACATGTGTCTGTACTTTGATTTACTATTGCAAAAGCTGTAGTTTGTGTTTTTTAGAATATTTGCCAATTTTTACTACAGTATCAGTGCCTAATTAATTTACAGTGATTTATGATCTATGCAGTGAAGTTTCTTTAGCTGTCCATATGATGATGTGCATTTGTTTTTATGCCATGTACACTTGATATTACGCTCGGGAATAACCAAAAACATTTATAGCAGTATTTTGAGTAAAGAATTGGCCTCTATTATTAGGACAACAAGTATTTATTTACAGTGCACCAGTTCCTTTGCAGCATCCTTCCAAGATTTATGTCAATTGTGGATGAATAGTACAGGTTAGCTATGAAAGTGCATTGTATTGTGTACATCATGTGAATTATCTTATTAATCCACTTAAAACTTGGTGCCTTTTCTGATTTTTGTAGGAGCAAAGAAAGAGGTTCCTTGGCTAAACTCACACTTCGGTCCAAATGGAAGTTCAATTTCTATGTTGTTTATAAGTAAGTACTGTATAATAAATTTGCAACAATATGTACCGAAGACAAAAAAGAAATCAGGCTGAGAAGTCAACTCTTGTGCAGTTAAAGGATCCTCATATATCAAGTCACAGACATCATGAAAGTGTAAGATTGTCAGGAGCCAAAAATGAACTTAATGCTGACGTGTACGACCCAATTGTCTGGTCCAACAAGAATGCCAAAGGAAAAATTTCTCCCAAACATTGGCCAGTATATTCTGTTGAGTACGCCACAAAAAAATTTCGGTATATCTGTATGTTTTCTTAAAATTTGGAATGGTACTGTACTGTGCTCAAGTTGATGACATGCTTAGAGCCAAGTATTTTCTTTTTGACACAAGGCTATGCTATTTACTTATTTGTTAGAGGGTTGTTTGCTTTTTATGAAGGAAAACTTCAGTACAGTTATGTAATATAAGTGGCAATAACATGTGAGTAAGGCCAGCACCAAGGTACACAATAACCAATGTTGTAACAACAAGTTTAAACCCTTTCACACCTAAGAGTGATCAAATTCAATTTTCTCCTTCAGTTGAAAGTGTGCTGTATTGTACAGTATAGAGAATATATAGCTTTGTATCTTTTTGGTTAAGTGAATGCTGACTAAACTGTCACTTCTCACTACATAATTTATTTTATATAATGTATTTTGAAAAAGCTGAGAGATTCTGCATTTAGGCTTGGGAGTGAAAGGGTTGTTTACCTGTATTAAGTTCATGATAGTTATTATTCCCTTATCCTCCAAGGGATTGTGCTCCTGCATGCTTTTGGTTGGAGAGTACGTTCCTACTTTTTCCTACAAGGTTCTGGGTTTTTATACCAGGCAGGAGCACTTGATGAAGCTTATATAACACAAAAGTATGATAAAAAGGGCGCACAATGAATAGTGTGCTGTATGATGATGATGACAATAAGATTAAGAATAAAAAAATTGATGCTGATATATATGTTGTTTTCTTATTGGGTCAGAGCTTAGTAACACAAAGTTACTATATTTCAGACCACTCTTTTTCTCCTTTAAGTGTTCAGCACTTAATTGGTATAGTACAAGTAGTAAAACGTTATTTTAACACGCTTGCTCCGTCAACTACAACAAGCTGGTTACAACAAAGGTCGTATAAAATAGACACATTACTTCTATGTTTATTTTTTTTGCGTCGAAACTTCTAATATATGCCAGTGCAGGACGGAGTGATCTGCGATTATTGTATTTCTAGTTGTTTATTACATTTGTTCATTTTCGTGAAGTTGCTTAGCCATAAGGTCTAACTGGTTGAGACGGTAACATTAAAAGCATTAGCGTTAATTGTTAATAATGACCATTAAAACATTTAAAGTATGCGATCCTATCTGTAGCACTTCTTCCCCACGAAAGACTTCCATTGTTGCTCGGGGTCAAGAATATGCTAGTGTTTGAGATAGGAGAAATTGTTCTACATTTTTTAATATACATAATTTTGTTTCCGGCAGTCCTACATGGCGAGAAAAGAAATCGATGTCTTTCTTGCACATTGGTCGCCATCTGCAATAAAAGAAAGTTTTTAGTGAAGTCACATTATGCTTTACAAAACACCGTCTTTCTAATACGCTATATTTCAAAAGAGAGTGCAAATGTTTGATGAGAGATTGACCAAGGACAATGAAAAAGTGCTGGTTGGCTTATTGAATCATGAACACTTCTTCAAAAAATACCGTACAGTTCATGAATTCTGGATACTGATAATAAATATAGTGTTGCTGTAATTCTGACGACAACGTTAACCAATGGACATACAAGAGGGTAAAAGAGAACTACTGTACGGAGCGCTTATAGTATCCTGAGCTGAAGATACTTCAGCCACTTAGGTGATATATATATATATATATATATATATATATATATATACACAGCCCTTTGCACAAATTTTGAGCCCTCAATATAGATCACTATATACAAATATCAAGTGCATTGTGGGAAGGTAATGGTTCTAAAAACGCACAAAAACCGCACAAATCAGAACAATATATTACCAGAAAGATATTTAAGTTCAAAATACAATGATTACTGTTTTCCAGCTGAACTCTTCCCACAATGCACTCGATATTTGTATATAGTGGTATATATAGAGGGCTCAAAATTTTTGCAAAGGGCTGTATATATATATATATCCAAATAAAACAAAAATGCAGATGTGTAACTCATACCATAATTATATTAAGTAATAATAAGTTATATTTTGACTGAAATAATGTCTCATAAGGACAGATTTGGGACACCATTTTGGATGGCGTCAATCGAACTCGCATACCCGCATTGCATAATGGGCCAAAATTCCCATATTTCTCATATCTTGCAGAGTATGCACTAAAAATGAAAGATCTTTAAGATGTGCAAATCCCTCGACCTTTGTGCGGTGGTTTGATATTACCAGCATGTATACGTCTGAGGGTTCATTCCCGTGCACAAGCGAAAATGCATATCACTGACTTGACCTGGCTACATTTCTCCAACAAAATATACATTCCCTTTACTCTGAACACTTTGCATACAGTTTCACTTAGACAGTTATACAACTGAAAAAAAACAACAGTAGTTCAATGAAGGAACTTATAACTCAATATAAATACAAAAAAGTGAACAAGTAATAACATTAAAGAAATGAAGACTAGACGGTGTAATATTTTGTTTACGGTCTTAAGTACATTACTTTCCCCTCGGTTATAGCCCCAAATACAAATTTATCTGATTATAAACACCTCTTTAACCCCATAGGACGTTGTTCGAGCCGTGGACATAGTGTTTAAACACGTTGGGTAAAGTGTGTTCAAGGAAATTCATTTTAAACCGACGTCATGGAAAAAATACATACCCATGCGTGTTCGATGACTACTGAAATGGATGATATTAGTGCAGCTTCATCATTGTTCATTTAACTTAACTCAATATTATTGTACCGCCTTGGGTATCTCAACATTTCATAAAACACTGCAGAAATAGAGGCTAATCATATCAAGTAACTAGGAATGAGTTATTATAGTATAAAGATAAATATGATAAAATATTATCATGATATACTATCCTAATCTATCTTACTTTCCATTTAATAGAACCTACTAATCCACCCTCCCCATCCCCCAAAAAATTACACTATGGGGGAATATTGCGCCGTACGACAACATTCGGATTATCTAATAGAAAATGTACTTGCTCACTAGTATCTGGTAAGCTGTTCAAAATATGTCTTCTGATAAGTGTCAAAACCCATAGAGGAAATTGGAATTATTAAACTTAAACTGTGATGTGAAAAAGTGACAGTATGTGGCCATCAGTCTTACCTCTGCAATGATTGTAGTTCTAGTATGAGCAAGGCGCACCTTGAATCGGCCAACGGTGGTTTCCAAAATGTGTCCACCATAGCTTCTCATTGTGAATGCTGGAATGAATAACAGTAAATTAATCATTTCGTGAATATAAACCTTAGTTTTCTTTTCCTCTTGTAAGTGCAAATCATTATCCAAGACCATCTTGAACACAGTTTATAGTCAAGTGTGCCAACTTCGTCATTTTTATGATAAAATTATGTCATCCCATTTGCGGCACGATTGCACAACTCGGCGGTGACTCGATATCAAAATCTCGTGATTTGTTTTATTTTTTTGCATCCGGCTCCAGTAGTCCCATCCTAGTAAGCAGCTGTAGTTTCATATCAGGTAACCTGACAGCCTATCCTCTCTTCCTTAACTCATTTCCGATTTTGAAAAGAACTTTCCTCGGCATAAAATCCAACATTTCGATCGGGCGAAGCTGCCATTTTAAATTTCACTATCTATGACTTTATATGACATGAATCAAGTTAAATAAAACAAAACATGGCAAATAGTTTGAACCCAGGAGTGTGAACAGTAGCTTGGTTGTGATTGTCCGGGTGAGTAGTCTCCAGAAAGACTGTTATTGGTGACTGACGTTTCGACTCCAGCCCTGAGCGGAAGTCATCTTCAGAATCAAGTGAAAGTATACGACCCTACAACATCCGGGTAGCCCACAAACCCATCACGACTCAACGAGACTTACTGACCAACGCAAAGGACAAAGACGAACCTATCAACAGACAGGGAACAGTATACAGAATATCTTGTACTGACTGTTAAGCCACCTACATCGGTGAAACTGACAGAAACCTGAACACAAGACTTACTGAACACAAACGAGCTACCAGAAATGGCGACATCAGAAATCACATTTCTGAACACCACCTGTTTTTTTTTCCGTCGCCTTGTGGCTCGCGCGCTTCGCAGATGAAATACTGTAACAATACTTCATACCTAGATGAAATAACAACATTGTATACTTACCAGATCCGTTGTCAGAGTATCTTCCATTTGCAGAGACGACGAAAGTGTTGTTCTTTCCAAGGGAGACGGATAAGTATGTTTGTTTAACGTAACGTCTGCACCTCTGGATATGATAAGCAGTGGCGTACACACAAAAGAATGCGAACATCTAACAAAAAACACATTGTATAATTAGCACAAATCAACTAGTGTTCTAATGCTAACCCTGTAATCGGATTGGCTTACGCTACTCGCTCTCTATCTGCCGATTATGTCGAGTATCGAAAGCCGCCGCTTTATGTTTTTGCCGGCAGAGTTTCCGCGAGGACTGTTTACACTAATCCCGGAAATTTTAATTTTTGTCGCGTATATAACTGACGGAAAATTGAAAAAACGTTTTCGAAATGGATGCAGCACTTTAAACTGTGTCCATCTAGTAGCCTTTGAAAAAATGATCAACAATTAAAGTACAGTGTTTCTTTGTATTGATTGGTACTTACGATGCACATGTATTTCATCTTGCAACCGTCTCCGTCGGAAAAGCAACCGTCGAACTGCGTTATCACAGGTGAGTGCGATATAATGTGCTCAGTATAAATATATTTATTATATGGCACTGCGGCTACTGTAACCAGGTCAACAAAGCCTCTGCTTTGTTTAATTTTACAATTGATTTATGTTACTCTAGTATTTAGACGTGTTGTGTTATTGATTAATCAGGAAATGACCTCATATGAGTTCATGCCCCATGTTATTAGGTTTCTGCCCAACCTTTGCTTAGTCATGATGTGTGGGTTTATGACTCGACTATCAGTTTTTAGAGCCTTATTTGGTCTTTTTCTGTTTACCTGTTTCCTGTTTTTAGCATATAAATTTAGACTCTTTTCGTTCTACACTTTGAGTTTCGAGTTAGTTTGAACTCCCCAGAGGATTACTGTCATCTCCTTTGGTATACCCAGCTGTTTGTGTGAGAGATATCGTTTCTCGTTCTTTTAGTACTGTTTTGGCTTTGTTTCGTTTTGTTTAAAACCTTTTTTCCTTTTTTTTTGTATCGAGCGTTTTATTAAATTCCTATTTTGGACTGGATTATTTTGCCGTTGTTTCCATAACAACACGAACCTCGACCCGGTCACACTACGCACGCTACGACTGGTTAATTTACCGGTCCATGGCAAATGGAAGAAACCTGAACATGAGACCTACTGAAAACAAACGAGCTACCAGAAACGGCGACACCAGAAGTCACATTTCTGAACACCGCCGACAGACTGAACACGACATTAACTGGGACTCGTTTGCCCGAAGGCCAGAAGTGCAATGTGAAATTTAAACGGTTCGGATTCTCACTGTTAAGGTATTATGATCGTGAAAAGCTTACAATCTAGGAAAATGACTGTTGTGAAGAAGGAAAACATCCGAGGAAAAAATTGCTTGCGACCTCAGCCGTCATTTACAACAAGTGCTGCAGATCTATGGTGAGAGTTTTTTTCAACGCTGTGTTACAATTCGCACACTTGCCAGAAATAATGTGGAAAGCGAACAATCAACCTAAACAGTTATGACTAAAACCGTGCAAGAATCAAGTTTTGCAGACGTGTTTGCTCGTCATGGCGCACTGTGAAGACTGTAAATATAATTTTCCGAGATGCACAATTTCAAAATTACCGACTGGGACAAAGACGTGGTGATTTGAAGATATTTAGTTTGCAGGAAGAAACTTGCTGGAAGAAACCCAAACGCTCCACGAGGAGGCAGCAAAATCTGTGGAATAAGGCCATCACAGCCGCCTTGGCAACCCAAAATGTATTGGTATATATAGTACGTATTCCTTATAAGGAACAACCGGATGAGCAAATACCTGGCCCCGATGAGCATTTACCTAATTGCTCGCGGGGGCCTGGGGCCCACGAGAGCTTAAAAATGGAGATTTTTATTTATTTTTTTTTCCTTTTTGTGGGTCGAGGATCAGCACACGGTGATTGGTTCATATTATCACGTGCTGGGCGATGACGTAATTGACTTCGCTAAACAACTCGAGATGTGGCCAGTGAATTGCTCGTTACTTGTGCGTAAAAGTTAACTGCATCCCATCCAAACTCAACACCATTTGGCTCTGTGGAATAGGCACGGATAAACTGGATTTTCGGGAACGATTTTGGCTCGCGTTCACCGCGGAAGCTTTGAGAATAGCCGTAAACAAATATTTGATGGTACCGCTGTCGCCGATAAATATTTAGTCCCGACGAAACTTTCTGTGGCGACACGAAATACTTTTGGGAAGATAACAGGGCGAAAGCAGAAACCAAAGCTACGGTGAGCTTTAGCCGTAAAACAATGACGCTTTATGCTTTACTCTGTACATGACATCTGTTGCCTCATAAAATTCTTCTGCGTATCGTACATTGCCTGTTGCAGTGTTTCTTTCATTCGATCATGTAGCCTTTGTTTCGCAATGGTCAGTGAATACCAGAAATGAAAAATACACCGAAATAATTCTGAGGATTGAGTTTGCAGTCACAAATGGACTGAACACACTGTGAACAAAACCGCAATAATATTGTAAACATCTCTCGTGTGACATTCCTCGCTTTCAATTTTATATTTGTTACAGAGCACGAATACTCGAAAGCCTGATAGAAAGAAACGTATTGAGTTAATAAAAGAAAACATATAAGTAGTGAAGCGAAAAAGTAAACTGCATCCCATTCAAATTCAACGCCATTTGGCTCTGTGGAATAGGCATGGATAAACTGGATATTAGGAAAAGATTTTGGCTCGCGTTCACCGCACAAGCTTTGAGAATAGCCGTAAACAAATGTTTGATGGTACTTCTGGGGTATTGCAAATATCTCTGTCGCCGATAAGTATTTAGTCCCGACGAAACTTTCTGTGGCGACACGAAATACTTTTGGGAAGATAACAGGGCGAAAACAGAAACCAAAGCTACGGTGAGCTTTAGCCGTAAAACAATGACGCTTTATGCTTTACTCTGTACATGACATCTGTTGCCTCATAAAATTCTTCTGCGTATCGTACATTGCCTGTTGAAGTGTTTCTTTCATTCGATCATGTAGTCTTTGTTTCGCAATGTTCATTAAATACCAGAAATGAAAAATACACCGAAATAATTCTGAGGATTGAGTTTGCAGTCACAAATGGACTGAACACACTGTGAACAAAAGTGCAATAATATTGTAAACATCTCTCGTGTGACATTCCTCGCTTTCAATTTTATATTTGTTACAGAGCACGAATACTCGAAAGCCTGATAGAAG
The DNA here is from genome assembly GCA_964036295.1 of Plumapathes pennacea. Taxonomy (NCBI): domain Eukaryota; kingdom Metazoa; phylum Cnidaria; class Anthozoa; order Antipatharia; family Myriopathidae; genus Plumapathes; species Plumapathes pennacea. The sequence goes on along the minus strand of OZ038463.1, from coordinate 20,968,311 downwards.
AAACGTATTGAGTTAAGAAAAGAAAACACATAAGTAGTGAAGCGAAGGCTGGATTAATCGTGGCCTCTGATTAGAAATATGAGTCAAGGTCAAACTGTCAAAAAAAGATATGTCACGCATTCTCAAGATGCAGGGTCGCTCAACCTTTAAGAAGCAAGTGTATGAGTGTTGTAATAATAATTTTTAGTTTAATCAAGGTGTCAAAAGAGCAAGGTGTCAAAAGCCAAGTTCTCTATACTGTGTGATATTTTTATGGTGAGAAATTGGAAGTCTCTCTTGGGAGTTCCGCTCTTGTCCCCTACTTTCCATTTTATATTCTGGTCTCGACCCAACTCACGCCGCGAGCTCACTGGCAAGGCCAGTCTAGTTATTATTCAAGGTTGCGTATTTGCTCATTGGGTCAATGTATTTGCTTATCAGGGTCAGGTATTTGCTCGTCCGGTTGTTCCATATATGGAATACGTACTATAAATACAGCAAAATGCAAACCACAAGTAAATATATACAGTACCGAGACTTCCTTAGCAATACAGATGTATAATTTAGACGTTAGGGACTATTTGCACGTTTCTATGCGGAGTTGGATGATGAGTGAGAGTTGAATATTAACACCGACTTATAATGTTACGGGTTGACTTTTGAGTGCGGACGAATAGCCTTGCACCAGAGCGGGTTTTCTTTTGGAAAACGTCACCGAGATGCGATCCGGCAAGCGACGAGCGGAAGTCTCTCACTGGCTTTTCGCTTTTCGTTTCACGACTTCCTTCAAAGGCGGCAACAGGGAAGTTTCGTTTAAGTGGAAAGCCTGTAGGACCATGGTAAAATGAGAATCAGTGTTGGCTTTGAATATTACGCTTAAATTTATCTTTCATGCACTGTCGACGCTTTCATTGTCTGGTTTATTCGCTTCGATATTTACTTCACATCATAGAAATAAGTGTAAACTGTAAAAAATGTATGTATGTATGTATGTATGTATGTATGTATGTATGTATGTATGTATGTATGTATGTATGTATGTATGTATGTATGTATGTATGTATGTATGTATGTATGTATGTATGTATGTATGTATGTATGTATGTATGTATGTATGTATCAGTGGCGGATTTAGGGGGGGGGGGGGGGGCCGAGGGGGCCGCGGCCCCCCCTTTTGTCTGGGTCTTGGATTTTTTCAGACAACGTAGACCCGTACAATGGTACACGGGCTTTGTTTTTCGTTTTTTGTTGTTGTTTATATAAATCAATTCAGAACTTTTGCTCAGTTTTGTTACCAGTAATTATATTATAAAGAAAATTGAGAAATAAGCAGTAAATGTGGAATGACTGCAGTGCTTTGTGTGAGTGTTGCGTGCGAGCAACACTCTGACGCCCATCCGGCCCAGGCGTACTTGTGTAATTGTGTAATTGTGTAATTGTGTTGCAAAATTAATCCGTCCGGCTGAAAAGATCCCTAGAGCCATTGAGAGAAAATGGGTTTGTTGAGAACAAGACATTCTCACAGATAAGTTAATAAAGAAATGTTTAGAAATCGTAGTCGAGCGAGGATCTTCTTCAGCTCGGATCGAGTGCCAGCTCGGAGTGCAGTTGGAAATACCGGCCGAAGAGTATGAAGATAACGAGGAAGAGGGAGATAGTGAAGTGGAGGGCGTAGAAGTGGTACCGGAACCTGAAGACAATCCAAAATTGAAAGCAGCCAAACAAAAGATCAAGCCGCTATGTGAGACAAGATGGGTGGAACGCCACACCGCATTCCAAGACTTTGAAGACCTGTATGAACCCCTTCTGCTATGTCTGGAAACTATTTCCCTAAACAGAGGCAGAAGGCAATGGGATGCAAAGTCCAAGACGGAGGCACAGGGGCTGTTTCATCAAATCAAGAACCCTGTGTTTATTGCTGCTTTCTACACAGCCAAGTATCTTTTTGGATACACCGTAGGTCTCAGCCGTTCACTGCAGGGTTCGACAGTGGATGTTATCGATGCATACCAGCATATCAACCTCGTTAGAGATCAGCTGAAGAATGTACGCCAGAACGCAAAAACAGTATTTGTTGGTTCGGTGTTTGAGAAGATGAAGATGATGGCCAAGAAGGCAGACGTAAAAATGAGCATCTCCCGCACCTGTGGCAGACAAACACTGCGCAACAACACCAACGCCAAGACACCAGTCGCCTACTTTCGACGCTCGCTCTTTCTCCCCTTCCTTGACAACCTGCTGCAGCAAATGGTTACTCGCTTCAGTGCCCTATCAGAAGCAGCGCTGCTTGGACTGCTACTGATACCTGCCAACCTGCAGAAACTGGACAAGTCTTCTCAAGAGAAACTTATCCAGCATTATTCGCCCGATCTGCCATCACCAAGTAGTGCGTTACAGGAAATGGAGCTGTGGAAGCGTTTCTGGTAAGTATTAATTTTTGAGTTAATGTGCTCTATTTAATAACATCATGCGGAAGTAATAGTGTGAAATGCTATGAAACGTCCATTTCAGTGCTACCGTAATATGCGTAGTCTTAAGAAACCACCCATGTCTTGAAATAGGTATGTGTAAATGTATGCTTCTATTTTCAGGACCAACAGTGCCGAAAAACCTGTAAAACCGCAAGAGACTTTGAAAGCCTGCAGCTCAAGCCTCTACCCCAACATCCACACAATTCTGCGACTGCTCTTGATCACCCCCGTCACAAGTGCCACTGTGGAACGCAGCAACTCTTCACTGCGTTTTGTAAAAAATGTCTATCGCAGCATCATGGGAGAAGAACGCCTGAATGCACTGTTGCTCCTCTTTGTTCACAAGGACATACCTTTGGATTACAGTGCAATTGTTGACGACTATGCCACGCGTAACCAGAGAAGGATGACATTCATCAATCCCATGATGTGACTCTTACTCTTATATCATCTGCATGGGATTGATGATTGCAATAGGATGACCCTAGTTTGTTGGCTGCTATACTATTAGCGCGCTGCGACAGATTTATCTGTCTTTTGGCCAATTGGGGGTGGGCGTTAGGCAGCAAAGTGTTTTATTACGCGTTCGATGCGGCGCCGAACTTACCGGCAGTACCAGAAAGATAAATTTCCTTCCAAAAGCTTAATATTTGTGACCAATTCAATCCGCTTGTTGCACCTGCATAGTCTAAAAATGCAGGAAATCGCTGTTTTAGGAGGTTTAAATTTCAAAATTTTCCGGGGGAGCATGCCCCCGGACCCCCCTAGCGGCTCGCGCCTACCGGCGCTCGGCCCCCCCTTTCTCAATTTCCTGGATCCGCCCCTGTGTATGTATGTATGTATGTATGTATGTATGTATGTATGTATGATCTATAACTATATGTAATCTATCTACTTAATAAATTTCCAACTGCAGTCCTTGTATCGGAGTTCCTTTCATTTGTTGGAACGCTCGATGTATTGCTGAAACATCATTCTAGAATATACTTGTAAATGTTGTATTAAATTTGCTCCTCGGTTCCTAGACCGCTTTCACTACACGAAGGAGTTGTAGCAGTCGGGCTCAAATGAAACCTGCCCCAAGTCCTCTTTACCACAAAAAAGTTATGGCAATTTAGTTCACTTGGAAATTGGTCCACCAGTTGTCCCCAGTAACGTGGAAAGTTTAATTTTTGTTTTTAAAAATTGATGCTTCACAGCGGGTCGAGTTGTGATAAATTAGGGACGGAATGCGCTTGATACTTATCACTATTATTACATCTCCAGCAACAGCATTGTTTTAGCCTAACAAACACCAAGCTTAGATTTCCAGCGATATAAATTAATGGGACCTTGTTGCGTAATGCCAGATGTACAGTCTGATTTATGCTGATGATCTTGGCTAGTGACTTTGCGATGAACCAACTTTACTGTGGTCCTAATTACTCAGGGGCGGATCCAGACCGGTTTACACCGGTTTCCCAAACCGGTCAGATTTTTAAAATTTAGTTCTTAGCCTCCAGAAAGTATTAAAGAGCCAAATTTCAACCTTTTTTTCGGGGGAGCATGTCACGGACCCCCTAGAAGCTCACACATTCGGAAACCGGTCAGGTTTTCTCCTGGATCCGCCTCTGTAAGGCATGTCGGCGGTATTAGCAAACGAAATTATCTTACGATAAGCATTTGAGACTTTGTACAAACAAGGACATCGAATTGAAACAAAATCTACAAAGCCTGAAGTATCAGAGATACCTTCAAGGTATGATTCTGAAATATTTCTCTTAGCGATAAAGGCCACCGATATACCACATTCTTTACGTGTATTTGTATATCATATGGACAGGTATTTCCGCTTTCACGGGTAAGACATAGATGTTAGAAAAATATGTCAACTTCAGTCACTCAAAAGGCGTCCAGCGTGGAGACACGATTAATTGCTTCACACATCCAGCAGCTTCAGGACCGATTCTTTTTTGTCGCTCGAGCTAAAAGAAAAAAGCACAATGCATGAGATACCTTATAGCTTCTCCGCGTACATGATGGTAGCAACTACAGTTGTGGCTGTACTTATCAGCTACATTTTCTCGGGCTATTTGCTCTTAATGAAATCCAAGAAGCAAGTGTCAAACTTCGATGGACCGCCGGGTCACTGGCTTAAGGGAAACATCGACCAAGTAAGCTGTTTGCATTTGCTGCCATTCTTTGCAAGGGCCTTCGCTTTTTGCCCCGGCACACAATACGGTTTCAATCTAACGCCTGTAACGGGTTTTTTCGTAATTAATTGAAAATCATTCAATTAAATTCCATGAATTATTCGAGGGATTCCAATTTGTAGCCTCGCGGTCTTATAGTGATGAAGCGCAACCAGAACGCTTCGTTATTTCTCCTGGGGGTTTCAAAGCATTTTGGGTATTAAGAGCTCAAACCTCAAAATATCTAATTTGATTCACATAATTATTTTCCGATATCCCCATTAACATTATAGTTACTGTGAAGTGTAGATCCATGCAATTTAAGATGGTACTTCATGTAAGAACAGTGCCAGATTTTTTTATTCTGCGTTAACACGTGGATACCTAGACAACAAATGAGCCGAACAGATTTCAACTTTGAGACTAGACTCAACAAAATTCAACACCCCGGCGATCTTCCATGCGTAGTTTTGAACAGATTTTGCAGTATTATTGAGGTTGTGCGTACTGCAGAAGACCGCATGATTAATCTCGGAACGCTTTTATCCTTGGGAGTTAATTTCAACACCTTTGTGCTCAGGTTATTAAAATTGATCAACTGCCGGTACACAGAGATGATCGCTAGTCAGTAATTCTATATTTTTGCATGCAATGCGCTTTTCCAGTAATTCTGCAATTAACTACCTGACTAAAAATTGTAGTGCTTGAAAATTTACATCTTTGGATTGAATTAGACAAAACCAACTCAAAACGTCTTTTAACGAGGGGAGTCTCTTTCAGGTTCGTGACCTTTCTGTCTTGCAAAGCACAGTTAAAAGCCTGAGGATCAAATAACGGGTGTTAATTGAAATGTATTTTGAAAGCTCCCTAATCAGTCACATATTTTTCGCTAGTTTTATATTTCAGGTTTCATTCCTCCTTCAGAATCAAAATTGAAGCTAGTGATTGTGATCAACTGCATTGTGGCTACGTATTTACTGAAGTCTAATATGCCTTGAACTTCATCTGGTCTTTATCAGCACATCACGTCCGAGGGTTACACCCATCAACACTTTAAGTGCAAGCAGCTCCCAGTAGAGAAAAATATTCCGGCTGCAGGAATCACATTTTGTCTAGACAAGAGAGCACCCTGTAATCACTTATTAATATATCTTGAAGTGCTTGTTGAAACGTTATTTATGTTATATTTCAATGTTTGACGAAAGGTGTTTGACGTTGTTTAGAAAACCATCCACCTGACCAACGGTGATGCACTGGTCGGCTAATAAAATCATGGATTAACAATGATTTTGAGAATATAAGTTGGAAAACGTTATGACATTAATCAAAGCTACGTTTGCCGTTCAGAAAATAAAAATAGATAACAGCATGCTTGTTGTCAGGGATTTGTTGACCAGAAAATACATGCTGGGCTTAAAAAAATCCGTAAAAATAAAATATAATTTTGCCTCCCATCATAAGCAACTGCACCGTCATTCGGCTTTTGATATTTCCTTTTTTAACGTCCTTTATACATTTCCCCCTTTATTATTTGTTGCATTGAAGGTAACATTTGATGGTAATGGACTGGATTTTCATGTGAGGTGTGCTGAGAAATACAAGACAGCCTACAAAGTCTGGTTTGGTCCTCTTCGTTCTGCACTGATTGTTTGCCATCCAGAAACAGTGAAAACTGTCCTAATGTCCAATGCTCCAAAGGAAAAATTCTTTTACAGTTTTCTATACCCATTCTTAGGTATAGTAGTTTTTATTTTGTACGATGTTTATTGCTACGTGTTTACTGCTCTAGTACAAGCATATTCTTGTCTGTTGCCAGAAAGGTAAGGCAATATGGACGTGTAACAATTTAAAAAGTAACCCAATAAATGTTTTAACAATTTATAAATCATTTCTAACTTTTCGAAATAATTTCCGGGAGATCCTTAACAAATTCAGATGTAACAAAGGAAAGCAAATATGAGAGAAATCACAGCAAATAAACAAACAAAGGAAACAAATTAAGAATAGAAAATAACAAAACTAAAGGGATGAGATGTTTAAAAAATTCAAAGAGAAACCACTGAGAATTTGCCGATGTAAATTGCCGATGAAAGTAATATGGTCGAATCAAAAGTGCAAAACGCTGGCTTTGTTGTTCTCGTTTGTTTATGTAGGCCTCGGCCTTGGACTGCAGGAAGGATCGAAATGGGCACAGACGCGAAAACTTTTAACTCCAGCATTTCATTTCAATATTTTACAACCGTACGTGAAGGTATTTCAGGAATCAACAGCTATTCTCTTGGTAAGTATCCGAATCTCTCGAAAGCTCCCTGAACAAAATAAATATACCTGGGGAATTGCTAGTTTGAACGGATAAGTCAGCAATAATCTTTAATCACCCCCTCCCCTCCACCTCACTGGAAAATATTGACATACAGCCACTGTGTTCTGAAAAATCATTTTGCCTCTAATCACTCCTGAAGGGCTTATTAATTGCGGGCGTGACATGTCAATTAGCATTGGGTTTTAATTTGAACCGACAATCTTGACAGATAACCATTAGGAACAAATGATGTGTTTTAAAAGTCGATGACTCTCCAAAGGGGTTGTCTATTCCTGGTGATTTCAATCCCAGCCCAGGGGTAATGAAAAGAGCATTTAACGCGGTGTTGGAAAATAGATGCAGACGCTCCGTTTGATGTATTACGGTTATAGTACGTACAAAGTTGGGGCCCGTCAGAAAACGTCGCAAATTACCTAAAAACACATCGTTTTAGAAACTGGAAGGAGATTACATATTTATTAATTGAGTGGGGTCAGAGGGCATAAGAGGTACAAACTTCAGTCATCATCTTTATTCTCCCCATTGTTTCTTACAGTTCTCATTTTTACATAACATTAATATTGTTGGCAAGTGGATCCTCGTTACAACATTTGTTCTACTTATCTGTAACAACAAGTAGTAGTGCTTAATTGCTTGTGGCTACACAAGCTTTAAAATGGAGACTGCTTTTTCTTTTTTCTGGGTCGAGAATCAGCACACGGTGATTGGTTCGCATTATCACGTGATTTGCGATGACTTTATGAAATTGGCTTTCCTCGCGAGCGACTTGAAATGTCAGCAAGAGACTGAAATTGAATTGTGTTAAAGTCAGCCTGTATCCCATCCGAACTGAACATCGGTTGGCTCTGTGGATGCACGAAAGCCATACTTTTAGAACGATTTTGGCTTGCATTGTATTTATTAAGCGTCGGAAGATTTGAAAATAGCCGTACACAAATGCTTGATGTGTTACCAGCGGGACCCCCGTAAAGTATGAAGGGTGTTTTTGCAAATGCTCGATTATAGATACCGCTTCAACCAATGTATCTGTGTTCTGAGCAACATTTGTGTGAAAGAACATCGAATAAGTACAAGACGTGTCGAAACTTGGTAAAACTTGAACTTTTTCCTGCGGGCAGAGCGTCTCCCTTTGTCGGAAACTCGGGGGCTTTGTGTAACGCGCGGCGTATACGAACAGTCGACGTTTAACTTCGTTTTGCGTGAAGTAGGTTCTTTGTTTATTGTCTGAGGATACTAAATTACTAATAGGTTTGAGGCAAATATCATGCGAGATTAGGATACAAGATCAGTCAATGAAATGTCACGGGGATAATATCATAGAACGGGGAATCCCGAATCATCAGCTACTTAGCTTTCACTCACGCCGCTTTAACAAAAGCAGGGAAGACCGGCAGGCGATTACATCGAGAATATTTGTCACTGAATACCTCGAAGTCGTCAAAAGCTCAAGGTTGATATCCGACTATCCGAGCCTAATGTTCACTCCACAAGCGTGATGCACGCCGTTGTCACGGTGTTCAAACGTCTGCAGCTTCCGATAGAGATTAATTTCGTATCGACCCAGAATTTTGCATTAAAGCTTAATGCATAGCAGTCTTGAACATATTAGTGTATCAGACTTGTACATGTAGGATGTTGAGATGGCTTTTTCATACGAAGTATCATGTTTTAATGTGCTGCAGAGATAAGTCTAAAAAGCTGTCAATTACACCTACTTGAACATGATGCACATGCTGGGAAAATTAGCAAAGGCGAGATGAAACCAAAAAGCTGTTATTACAGCTACTTGTTCATGATACATATGCAAACATTCCAACATCTGCTGCAGAGATAGGCATAAACAAGCAATATTAAAGAGAGTGGCACTGAGAAAAGCTTTTTGTTGCTGCTGTTAGGGTCTTCGTTTTCCGGGGTTATAGGTCTTCGTTTTCAGGGTCTTTGTTTTCGTTACAAACCGGCAGTGTCAAGACGAGAACTCCAATGGAGATGACAAGGCAGCTTCAACCCAGTCGGTTGATAGGTGTCAGTCACCAGTTTTATGGGATGTTGGCACTACAGACAGCCAAAAATGATACCGGGCATCATCTTCTAAAAGTATTCCAACATGAGAAAAGGCTGATAACGCTGTCTTACAGCTACTTAAAATGTCGGGTATTCCCCAGTCAATCCCATTACAAAATGGCAACACAGTTCCTCCACAAAACATGTCAGCTTGAAAAGTCACTCAACAAGGTTGCCAGGTTATATAGCAAGCGTCACACCAGTACTGTCACGTGCATCGGAAAGCAAGTTCAAAATGCTCCCGGCAAAAACGATCACTCAAGGCAAAAGCAAATCACTCATTGAAAATATTATTCCGTATGAAACATCATACACGGCATGAGTCGGGAGCTATGGACGTTTGAATACCGCCGAACAAAAACGGTGCTTGTGTCTGAATTATGAAGTTTTCCTTCACGAAACATTTTAAAATTGGCACTGCGAAAGATGTGAAGTAACATAACATCAAGCTGAGAAGCAGATCAGCTTCATTTCGTGTTTCGAGTTATTGGCCGCTAGTTGGTGGACAACCTTGGTGCAGCCGCTTACAAACTCTTTATTCAATCTCCAAAAGAAAAATTGCCGCTGCTTCGCCAAAATGAAGCATAGACAATCCAAAATTGGCATCTTGATTAATTCAGGCATGTTCTTTTCAGTTCTGGAGTCAAAAAGGTACAGTATGTTATTTTGGAGGATGCTGCGGTTGCGTGACCCATGAAAAACGAAGAATATTCCTACGGGGCCTTCGATAATTGTTTTCTCTCAATTATTATAAAACACTTTTTCGTGAATATGTTTGACCGAAATTAGAAGAGAAGAGGGCAAGAAAAATAAAGGGAGCTCTTGGATCCGCCATGTGCAAAAATTGCGACTCGGCTATAATATCTTTGCATATGAACGCTCAACAAAAGTTCCTCTCCCGGGACCCCGCGTGTCTCTATTCATTGTACTAATGACGCCACAAGCGCACTGGCCACGGCCCTGTCTTGTTTAGTGCTAATTTAAAGTTGATTAAAATAAGATTTTGAGTTTTTATATTTGAGTTTATTTTTTCAGTAGGTGTATCCAAGAGGGAAAAGCTAACACGTACAATTTTATTTAAACACAGGACAAATGGTTGAAAGGTTGTGGCAACGTGGAACTTTTTCATGATATCAGTCTTCTGACACTGGATTCGATACTTAAATGTGCATTTAGTTACAAGAGTAACTGTCAGATAGAGAGGTGGGCAGACCATAAACATATACAGAATTACTATGTTACACAATATCAGTATATACAAATATCTAGTGTATAATTTATATAAATATTTATCTATTTGACAGTTATATATGGTCACGTGCAAACATTTGCCTAGTATTTATTTTGTGTTTCGATATGATACATTGGTTTAAGTTATACTTTCTTTCCTTTTGTTTTATCTCACTGCTACCTGTCATATATATGTTTTATATGACAGAAATCAGGAGCCGTACATAAAATCCGTTTATGAGATATCAGGAGCAATACTGGACAGATTAATGTAAGTATTTCATGCACATGCATCCATTTGCACGTTTCATTTGTGTCTTAAAATAGATCGCCCTGACATGATTTCCGTGCTAAATGTTCTTTTTCCTTTTTCTTTCGGCAGCAATCCCCTATATCACGCCGACTGGTTGTATAAACTCACTCCTCAAGGGCGTAAATTTGCTCATAATTGTCAGAATATACACGTTCTGTCAGATGAGGTAATCAAGCAGAGACGAAAGGCATTACGAGATCAGGTCAGTGAACATAGTTACTTATATCTCCGCTAAAACTGTTGAAACAACACTTAGGCTTCAGGTTCTCCCATCCCTCTTTGTAATGTTGTAAAAAGTCAGAGAAAACGCGAGAAGATACGGCCGACGCTTCCAAAATTGCACGGGGGAGTGGAGGTGTTTCAACGAGTTAATAAATCTAAAATAATCCACCACTCCATAAGATATTTATATTTTTCCTTTTTTTTACCTTCTTTGTAAAGTCTTTGCCGCCAAGCAAAAGTGATTCGCAGAGGAACCAGCATTTTGACTTCCTGGACATCTTACTACAGGCCAAGGTTTTTAAATTTGCTTTTAGAGAGAGAAAGATCTAAAAGCTGTGGTTACACACAGCCCTTTACCATGGGTTTAGGCACTTTTACAACGGGAAACACTTTCCGTAAACTATGTGTAATCGCAGTTTTCCAAGCTAAATTTCCCGAGGGTAATCCCCATGGATACACCAAAAAGAACAAAAGAAAAGCCCATGACACTTCCAGAGCAAGCAAGCTAAGGTTTTCTGATTCCCACGGCAAATAGACCAATCAGCAAGCGCCGACTGAAGTTGAGGAATTCGGAACATTTTTCACAAACATTACGCCGAGTATTATGTTTTCAGTTTGCCACGAATTGAACTGCGAATTAAGCTGTGGCCTCGGAAGAACCTAAACACTCCTAGGAGCTCTGGTAAGAGGTCCACGCTCGTGTGTAATAAGCTGGCGAATTGCGAATCAGTTCAACTGCACGGATTAGACGTAACTGAAGGCGCCTTCTACTCGTAAAATGTGGCACGAACAACCGGATCGACGCTGACGAACAGCGCTGGTAAAGAAGAACCAGTAGAATTGACAATAGACTCGTTACCTTTCTTGAACCTTCCATGATTTTTGACAAATGTGTTTTAGTTGGGTGATTTGACCTTGGGAGTTATTTACTGTATGGCCAGAAGTATCTCGGGTACCAGAAATCCCAAGATGAACTTGCCGTGGTCAAATTTACCTTGGGATTCGCTGATACCACGGTGTGTGTAACCACAGCTAAAGAGAGATATATCCTTTAGCATAATCTTTCCAGACATTGTCAAAACGATTTACAATTCTCTGACAATGACAAACGACAGAAACTAAAAAACAGGTGAAACATGAACATTGCATATTGGTGATTCATATAGTAGATGAAACCATGATTTTCCTGCCTTTTTCTGCAACACAAAAATAAAATTTTGAACGAGTTTCATGGATTGGGATGCTACTAAGTTTAACGTGGTTAAATAAAGTACTGCAATGAATTTTAAGATAAAAAATGATAATTACACGGCGGCGAGAAGATATGAATTTTATTTTCGAGTGGTAAAAACAATATTTTACGAACGGGGAGCGCTGCGCGAATAAAATCCATATCTCAATAAAATCCATACCTTAAGCCGCCGTGTAATTTTATTCTTATTATATAGACACGAGTGCTTTACGAGAAAATGCACAAACAACTGTGTAAGAGTGGGAAATGATGCCATTGATATGCTCACCAGTGAGGATATGGAAATACGCCACTCGGGTCCCGGATGTAGTTTCGTAAAGACTTACGCACGGTATAATTTCCAGTAAAACACTCGTGTCTATATAAATATATTTATACTTCTCGTTCTTTTCTGTTAAGCATGATGATGGTCGCGTCCTGAATGATGAGGAAATTCGAGCTGAAGTGAATACATTCATTTTTGCTGGGCATGACACAGTTAGTAGTGGTAAGAAGTACTTTTCTGACAAGAAAATCGGTACCCTTAATAAAATAATCAATATCAATAAAAATTCACGACTTCCATCTAATACGAATTTAGTATTGCTGTGGATTTATTGATTTAGTTTTATTGGTTAGTTACCAGTCAAAATAGCTTACTTACATATTATTTCCCAGCACGTAACATAATGACTATGCATTTATTGAAAATATTTTATAAAAGGAATATAATGTTAGATTGTTCAAACTAAAATATATTTGTTTATTATTTCAAATTAAATTCACCCAAAGAACATATTTTTCACTTTAATTTATGCCAAAAATGGGCTTTGCAATAACGTACATAAAAGTAGTGGAAATAATATTTCACAATATTTACACCACGTGCATATTTCATTGCAACATTTTGTTTGGATTACTCTTTATTTGTAGCTTTGTGTTGGATCATTTATTGCATTGCACTTCATCCGCAACATCAAAGAAAGTGTCAAGAAGAGGTGGATGCGCTGTTTGCCTCAAAACAGGAACTTAAATGGTAAGAAATAATTTGCGTATTTTTTGTTTCATATGAACAATTTAATTCTCCTTCGGTTGCATTTTGGCACTGCTAAACTGCATTTCCATGCCAGAGTCAGAGAGGTTCTCAGGTGAGCTTAGAAGGTAGTTGAGTGTGATTCCTTTTTTGCTTGTTTGCGCTTTTGGATTGGTGCGAATGAGTTTTTTTCTGCATTCTTGGTCAATAGGAGCAAAAAGCAAAACCTGGTGATTGGTCTATACTTCGAAGTAGAACCAATGAATTCCCTTTTCTTTTTTCACATTGAGTATTTTCTTACAAACTCTTTGATTGGCGCTTTGATTACTTCGACTTTTGTCGTCGAACGTCAAACCGCTTCGTAAAAACTTCTAGTATGTCAGTTGGATTACTGAGGATTGATGGCCGCTTTAAATAAACTCCTAAAGACTTAACATACAAATGATAGCCAGCTAGATTTGTTTTTTCGATTCATTTGTTAAAATTCAATTTGGCTGTCTATGAGGTCATGTGAAAACCAAGAATAGAAATATTGATAAATAATGAATATAGATTATGTGCAGTGAGAAGCCCAGTGTAATGCAAAGTAACATGCATAAGCAATGGCGCATTTCACCAAGTTTTTCTCTTTTTTACAACAGGGATGATTTAGATTCTCTCCGCTACACGTACCTTTGCATAAAAGAAGGGATGCGTATGTTTGCTCCCGTTCCCGTCATCGCGCGTTCGTTGGACAAGGACTATAACATTGGCGGGGTAGACGTCCCTGAAGGTAACTTTAATATGATTCTAAAGGCGAAAGGCTATCATGTAATTGTTCCTATTGATACATAATTTAATACAATATTTCTATTACTTAAATTATTATGCTCATTGTATTCAATCACCATAAGTATTCAAATTAGCATGGAAACTTCCAGCTGCTAGATCAGGTCCCAGTAATGCCAAAGGCGAAATTCACTCGACCTAGAAAACTAGGAAACCTGAAAATATGACCAAACTCAAATCAAAGCTTTTGATGGGTACATTCTAACAGCAGTGCTCGGGCCGTTGTTGAGTGGAATTTGTATATTTAGTTTTTAGATAACGTTTAATACTGAAAAGAAAGGAAACGAATAGTTTTAAACTTGTTGTAATTTAACGATTTAACTCCTGTTTCGGATATCTTGGTGGCACCATAACTTACAATAACTTAAATTTCACAATGGTTTAGGACAATGCAATCCATACTTGATTAACAAATTATAATTATTCGGGGGGACTACTCTACATAAATCCGCGAAGATTCCTTTATACATATTTATTCAATATACAATTCGGTAACTATTTGTATTACATATTTTTATTAGCAATAGTAATTTTACAAATTTAGCATAAACTATTTGTGTATATGTATTTGTTGCAAATTACCAGATACTTTTGTGATGGCAAACATCTATGCGATGAACCGAAGCTCCCACGTTTGGAAAAACCCCGAGGTATTGACAGACATACAGACAGAGAAAACTTTATTTAGTCATCAATTACGAATTGTTTTTCATGAAAGCCGTGAAACTAGTCCATCCATATATAATAATACGCACTGCAATGTATCTCATATGTCACTACAAATTGCATTTCATAAACTACTTTAAATTTTATAATATTAAAACTAAAATCTCTAGTGACTACTCTCTCTGGTGGGGGTAATGTAGGAGTCCAGCACCCGTCTAAAATACTTAATTGAGGTACTGGCTCTTCCATAAGGCTATTCCATATCTTTGCTCCGCTGTCCTTAAAGCTTTTCTTAAGATTTTCTTTTCTTGGCAATGGCAATGTTCATTTTAAATAATCACCCCTAAGATGGTATGGATTGCTTTCACATACTTAGTAAACTGCCTATTTAGATATGTGGTGATAATAGATAGATGGTATGGATTGCTTTCACATACTTTAGTAAACTGCCTATTTAGATATGTGGTGATAATAGATAGATGGTATGGATTACTTTCACATACTTTAGTAAACTGCCTATTTAGATATGTGGTGATAATAGATAGATGGTATGGATTACTTTCACATACTTTAGTAAAATGCCTATTTAGATATGTGGTGATAATAGATAGATGATATGGATTACTTTCACATACTTTAGTAAACTGCCTATTTAGATATGTGGTGATAATAGATAGATGGTATGGATTACTTTCACATACTTTAGTGAACTGTATACTTAGATATGCAGGTGCTTTATCATTCATTATTTTGAAAATCATTATGGCTTTATTTTTGGTGCGCCTCTGTCCTATGATGCATCTTTCTTTTTAGGAGTTTGATCCTTCACGTTTCCAATCCGATAGATGCCCTCACACATTTGTTCCTTTCTCCATTGGACAAAGGTACCAACTTGCATAATACAGAAGCTTTCAACTTAAATTGTATCATTCTGGCAGTGTAATATTTCTTATAATTCTGGTCGAATAGGGCCACATGGTTCAGCTCCTCTGTAATTGCTATCGTATAAAGATATCAATTCTAGCTTTAATATCAACTAAAGCATATAAGCTCACAACTGAAGAAATTGATGGAAAAGTATGGATGAAAACTAAAGATAATGATATCAGCCCAGTTTAGCTTTTAATTAAATATGCTTTAGGTACGATTTGTTTGATAACTGAACTATGTGTTTGTTTACCTGCTAACTAATGCTTTTGCCTTCAGAAACTGCATTGGACAGAAATTTGCCATTGCTGAGATCAAGACAACTTTGGCAATGATATTACACAGGTAACGGAAACAAATTGATCAATAACATACCCCTTGGTACAATGGAAAGTTTAACTCCTCGAATGTGGTTTATGTTGCCCACGGAAGATAAGATTAGTTTAGCTTAGTTTGCATGTTTATGTTTAACAAATGAAAATGATAAGAATTATAAACAGATAGCCGAGAAGGAGAACTTTATTTATTTATTTTTTTGAATTTGTATACGTGTGAAAATTATGGTGTTTTGACTCCACTAGTGCCAGAGCATAGCGTTGTCGAAGTGTCATGAAAACTATATAGTCTCTGTCTATATAGTCAATTTTCGGGTGTCATGCAGCCCAAAAGATATGCTTAAAGACACTTTCTACAATTTGTCTATTTTTTCTTAAGGTTTGACTTGTCGGTGGCTGAAGGACGAACTGTTACCAAGGAAGAATTGTTTCCTGTGCTGGTTCTCCGTTCCAAGTCTGGAATTCATATCAAACTAAAACAAAGATTTTTAGCTTCTTAACTGAGAAAACGAAACCATTATCACTGCAAAGGTTAATGTTTTGAAATCAATGTAAGGAGTGGTGAAAAGGAAAAGCATGTGATCAATCATCAATTGACAGTGACGATTTTTAAATAACAACAGTTTTCTTTTTATCGGACTTTATTTTGTGACCAATTTACTCTGTGACACATCGTTCACAAATATTCGAATGACCTTGCGAGGTGTCCTCGATATTTTTGAGTGGGCGCGCAAATAACGATATTCGACTAATTTTTGTACAGTAGTCTGTAGAGAAAAAAATGACGTAGCATCTAGAGAACTAGAAAATAAAACACGAGATTTTGATGTCGATTCATCGCTGAGTTGTACAATCGTGTGTTGACGGGATGACGAATTTTTATTTTGACTGTGCAGTATATTCAATATGCTCTTGGATGTGGATTTGTTTTCCCAAAAAGGAAAAGAAAAGAAGATTTGATAGCAAAAGAAGCAGTGAAAGTTAAAAAAGAAAAACCGGGTATTTATCCCGGCCCCATGACAATACATGGTGGGTCGGGGGAAAGTTGCCCGATCCCCAAGCCAGATCGAGGAGCAACTCGCCAACATCCGCGAAACTTTCAGACCGAACGAGGATAGATACTCCGGCCCCCAAGTCATGGTGAATTATCCCTTTGCCCGGAAGAGTGCGATAGTTGTGTCAGCCGACTTATTAGTCATATGTATCCAATCAGCTATATAGCCTCCGAGACACCAGGCTAATGAACCTTTGTATCGTCGCTCCTTCCATTACGAATAACTGCAACGGCCGCTCATAATAACTCTGCATTAGCTCCTTTCACATCCCAGAATAATTTTATATCCGACTTTTGCACTCAGAGTTTACATTTAATGCGTCAATAGGCTTGCAAGCTATGATGGCAGCGCGCATGCGCTTCTGGTTTTTTGTTTTCGATTGTGACTGTGATAAGAAATGTATTCAAAATGTCAGTTGTTCGCAAGATCACTGTTTTAACTGATAGGATAAAGCTTTATCTTACTTTCAATGAGTGAAAAGTGAGTGAAATTGTGTGGATTAACACAATATTATTGGCGTGTATCAACCCCAAGTGTTGCTTGTTTCCAATTCTCGGTACTGTGCAAAGCCGGTCCAGCGGAAACTTAACCAAAACATAAAGCAAGCACTCAAATCTGCCGTTTAAATTACTTTAGCTCTTTGGCATGCAAAGTTTGCCTGCTATGGTCCGTTTGATCTGTCACTTGGCAACAGCTTTTATTGAAACCTAACTGTTGGCCCTCATCTTGACTTCACATTGAATGCTATTGGCGCGTTCCCACTTGGGTGCGGCCCGAGCACTAGTGCCCGGCACAAAATAAAACGCGTTCGCACTGCGAAGTGGGTCCCACTTTAGTGCTCGAGTACAAGATATTGACTCTAGGTTTAGACCTTGTACTCACGGTGTCCGAATTCTGGTGTGGGTACTTGAAAATATGGTGTGTTCACATTAGTGCCCAGCAATAATCGTGCTCGGGTAGCAAGTGTGAACGCACCATATGCCTAAAAAAATGCACATGCTATTATGAGTATCACTGCTTCTCAAAAAGGGCCGATTTTGACGAATCATTTTACCACATTGTAACAAGAATTCTCCGCGAATATTTATCAGTTTGGCCTGAAATTCACTAAGAAGGGTTGACAAGCACAGATCTGTGCAATGAATTATGGATTTGATTGGAAACTAATGATTGATGGAGATATAGCAAGAACGGGTACGCATGGTTTAGACCTCTTCTATTTAGAAAGCGTTAATTGTTTGTCGACGATCTGCACTTATTTCTCGTGGCCGGTTGTCTAAAATGTCAAAGATTGCATTTTTACCATAACACCCTAATTTCTCGCTCTCTGATTGGTCAATTTACCGTGGTAAATAAAAGTCCAGACAACGATGCTGACGCTAGCTGACGACAGCGTGTCACGCTTTGCAACGAAATACAACGAAACTTTCCCGTATATTTTTAAATATTGTGGTAAAAAACAAATTTCCACTGATTTGCCGTGGTGTGGACTCTTATTTACCACGATTTACGTCATCACATGGTCAAAATGTTGTGGACTCACGAGGCGCTTCGCCGAGTGAGTCCACAAATAATTTTGACCATGTGGTGACGTAAATTGAACCAGTGGAAATTTGTTTTTTACCACAATATTAAAAAATATACGGGAAAGCTTCCTGAATGTTTCATGCGAGTCTGACATTGGGCCAAAAATAAGAAATTTCCGAAAAATGAAAAGGCTATAGCTTTAACTTTTTCTCATAAATGGCCGATTTGACGAATCATTTACCACATCGTACAAGAATTTTTCTGCCAATGTTCATCAGTTTGACTTTAAATTCACTATGAATAAGTCACAAGCACATGCTTAGGGAATGAATTATGGATTTGATTATAAACTTATGGTATATGTCGGTTGGCGTTTCAAACGTCAGCCCAATGTCTTCAGCACCTGTAAACTCCAGCAATGCACTAAAAAAGTCTGTACCAGAAAAAGAAGCACAATTTGTGATTTATGTTTACTTCCAACTTTTACTATGTAAGATGATCATCTATGAACGCGTTCTCAACTAAAATCAGTTTTTCTCATTTAGGAAAATTCCACAAGATTTAGGTATTTTTAGGTATTTTTAACATTCTCTCTGATGGAAAATCAATTTTAGTTATTTTTTGTGGAGTAAAATTTACAAACAAGTAAATAAACACATTTTTGTGGAACAATATTTATTCTTCCTGAAATTTACTCTGAAGTGTGGAATATACAAGTTCACTCAAACATGCAAAATTAGAGTCGGAAATTAGAATTCTCGACTCCACAGTGCGGAATGGACAATTCACAAGAACAGAGAAATTGAGAGTAAAAAATTGCAATCGAATCTGCACTGCACCAAATTCAATTATTCCATCAGAAAGTAAGCTCTAAGATCTTCGACTCCGCAGTGCGGCATCAGCACTTCACAAAAACGGTTCAAATCAGAAAGTAAGTTCAGAGATCTTTGACTCCACAGTGCGGCATCAGCACTTCACAAAAACGGTTCAAATCAGAAAGTATTAGTTCAAAGATCTTTGACTCCACAGTGCGGCATCAGCACTTCACAAAAACGGTTCAAATCAGAAAGTAAGTTCAAAGATCTTTGACTCCACAGTGCGGCATCAGCACTTCACAAAAACGGTCCAAATCAGAAAGTAAGTTCAGAGATCTTTGACTCCGCAATGCGGCATCAGCACTTCAAAAAAACGGTTCAAATCAGAGAGTAAGTTCAAAGATCTTTGACTCCACAGTGCGGCATCAGCACTTCAGAAAAACGGGTCAAATCAGAGAGTAAGTTCAAAGATCTTTGACTCCACAGCGTAGCATCAGCACTTCACAAAAACGGTTCAAATCAGAAAGTACGTTCAAAGATCTTTGACTCCACAGTGCGGCATCAGCACCTCACAAAAACACTAAAATAAGTTATTCTATTCTAGAGTTTTTTCGCTAAAATGGGACATTTCGTTCATTTCTGGCAAATCCTTTTTATAGCTTTATAAACATTCCTTGTTTCCTGCGGAATTAAAAAGAGCACTTTTAGTCATAAGTAATGTCCAGCGAATTTCAGTGGAGAAAAAATAAATTTGCCAGAATTTAGAAATAATTTATTTCTCCCGATAACTTGAACACAAACAATAATTATGCTAATTTTGGAGGAGTTCACAGCAAATGTTGAGTCTGAAATTCAGACATAAGATTCTACTCCTGGTATCTAATAAAAAGTAAATCTTGGAGGAGGCAATGTTGGGTCTGTGATTCAAACACAAGATTTTTTACCCCTGGTACCTGATAAAGTTAATTTTGGAGGAATCAAGTCCACTCCTGGTACCTAATAAAATTAATCTTGGAAGAATCAAGTCCAAATGTTGGGTCTGAAATTCAAACACAAGTTTTTTTATATTCCTGGTACTGTAGCTAATAAAGTTAATCTTCGAGGAATTAGCCTTAACCAGTTCGCCGAGGTTATCCGGCTCTCGGAAGCTCCGCGCTGCGAGGCCGGGTAGGGTTGGCGAGGCGAAGCCGAGGGAGAAATCAAGTTCAAAAACAATTCAGACACAAGTTTTTACTCCTAGTACCTAATGCTGGAATAAAATTAAACTTGGAGCAGAAGAAACACATTGAATAACACGTCGAAGGTGGGCTTGAACGATCAAAAAGAAACTCATGTTATTGAGGCATTGCAAACATATCACGAAAACATTTTTCTTCCAGAATGGCAAGGAAATCTACATACAGTAGTTAACGTTCGTCTGACCAATAAATATACAATGGTACACTGAAATTACTGCCGTTTACAAGTTTTATAGGCTGAATAGACGATGCGCTGAGCAGAATTACATGTCGGCGATTCGGCGGTAGCTGAACTACCGGCTTGTGACATACATGAAGACTCGGAGACAAACAATGAAACGGAACATACCACGCGTTTCTTCTTAGACTCATGATTGCACAGTCGAAAGAGGTGCGTTGGGCATATTAACGGCCAGACAGATGGGCTGTAGTGGAGTCTTTTTCTTGGCTACGATTACCCGGCATCACGTTAGCAGTGGCAAAGTTCCGACTCAATTTAAAAATGAAAAGACGTTTGCTTCGTGGGTTGATTGGCATGTGCCAAAACTGCTGTGGCTTCCGGCCCTTTTGTTCTGATGTTCTGATGTTCCTGGTTTTTGTTTTGTTTTGTTTTTCTTTCCTCCGGCGCTGCGGCGAGATTTGCAGCAAAGCAGAACTAATACTGAAGGCCATTTTTCCACCAGGATCTTTGTGTGTTCGTTCAGCTCACTTTGTTAGTGATAGCGCCTTAGAATTATCTTTGTGCAAAGGTCGACCCAGGGGCGGGCCCAGTGGGTTTTGTCACTTCCCACTTCCCGCTGTCGAAGGCGTCCTGTTCGCCGGGTAGTTTTATTAAAAAAAAAAAAAAAAAAAAAGAGCGCTGTCACAAACTAATGAAGTTCTGCACTGCTGCAAAATTGTCTTTGATTTCTCGCCGCTGCGCTGAAAAAAAAAAAAAAAAAAGAAAAAAAAAAAAAAAGACAGAGAACAATAAAACCGGAAGCCGCCGTAGGTTTTGTCACTTGGAAGAATGCCGCGGCATCTTGTGACAGCTATCACACAAAGCATTCGACCCACAACACCACAAAGTAAACATCTTCTGTTTTTCAAATTCAGTCAGAATTTTGTCCCCGCTAACGTGATGCCTTAGAAACCGGGATCCACTTAAGCAATCTGTGCGGCTCTTTTGTCTAACACGCCTCTTTTGACCGACAACAATATGCAAGGACAGAAACATAAATTTGTCGTCGAATGCCTTTGCGCGTACGCAATCAGGAGAGAAACATAAAGGTATGTTGAACTTCGCTATTTTTTCTTCGGGTTTCCATTTTTGTCACAAGCTCTAGGCCAAATTTTCGGCATATAATTTCTGCTCATGCAGCTGGGTTTTAAGTGGAGGTAATTGTTGTATAAACATGAATTTATCGGACTGGCTGGCGAGAATAACCGAGTGTGTAGACTGTACACTTTATCATCAAATAGATTCTCGCAGCTATTCTTAAAGAATGAAACAAAATTCTCGAAAGCCAAGTTCTCTGTTCACGGATACTTGGAATGTTTGCGATACCTTGTTTAGTTTCCTTTTTGTCGTTTTGTAGGTTGGAAGCGACATAGACCTACTCAAACCCTGGCTTCAATGTTGCCCCTCATATAGTTCCAGTACAGCCTTAAGGACAGCTGGAAGCTAAAATCCTGCTGATTACTTCTATTGGAAGTTTAAAATCTTAACCTCCGACAACTTTTGATCCCGGTGTTTGGATATCTTAGTACGCAAGTTTTTGGCTCACCACTTCGCGGCTCAGGTCTGCTTTACAAAAACAGCTCAACATTTGGACTTAATTTCTGCAAGATTAACTTTATAGAGTACTAAGTGAAAATTCTTTTGTCTGAATTTCAGACCGAGTTACGTTCATCTTGGAGGAATCAAGATTCCTCCAAGATAAACTTTATTAAGTATCTACAGGATTAAAAATCATGGGTTTGAAATTCAGAAACAACATTTAAGATCAACTTATATTACCCTGGAGTAAAACTCTTGTCTAAATTTCAGACCCAGCATTTGGACTTGATTCCTCCAAGATAAAACTTACTTTCTGCATGATTTGAACCGTTTTTGTGAAGTGCTGATGCCGCACTGTGGAGTCAAAGATCTTTGAACTTACTTTCTGATTTGAACCGTTTTTGTGATGTGCTGATGCCGCACTGCGGAGTCAAAGATCTTTGAACTTACTTTCTGATTTGGACCGTTTTTGTGAAGTGCTGATGCCGCACTGTGGAGTCAAAGATCTTTGAACGTACTTTCTGATTTGAACCGTTTTTGTGATGTGCTGATGCCGCACTGCGGAGTCAAAGATCTTTGAACTTACTTTCTGATTTGAGCCGTTTTTGTGAAGTGCTGATGCCACACTGTGGAGTCAAAGATCTTTGAACTTACTTTCTGATTTGGACCGTTTTTGTGAAGTGCTGATGCCGCACTGTGGAGTCAAAGATCTTTGAACTTACTTTCTGATTTGAACCGTTTTTGTGAAGTGCTGATGCCACACTGTGGAGTCAAAGATCTTTGAACTTACTTTCTGATTTGGACCGTTTTTGTGAAGTGCTGATGCCACACTGTGGAGTCAAAGATCTTTGAACTTACTTTCTGATTTGAACCGTTTTTGTGAAATGCTGATGCCGCACTGTGGAGTCAAAGATCTTTGAACTTACTTTCTGATTTGAACCGTTTTTGTGAAGTGCTGA
Source organism: Plumapathes pennacea (assembly GCA_964036295.1). NCBI lineage: Eukaryota > Metazoa > Cnidaria > Anthozoa > Antipatharia > Myriopathidae > Plumapathes > Plumapathes pennacea. The sequence continues at coordinate 20,945,168 of OZ038463.1, read as the reverse complement.
TGCCGCACTGTGGAGTCAAAGATCTTTGAACTTACTTTCTGATTTGAACCGTTTTTGTGAAGTACTGATGCCGCACTGTGGAGTCAAAGATCTTTGAACTTACTTTCTGATTTGAACCGTTTTTGTGATGTGCTGATGCCACACTGTGGAGTCAAAGATCTTTGAACTTACTTTCTGATTTGAACCGTTTTTGTGAAGTGCTGATGCCGCATTGCGGAGTCAAAAATCTCTGAACTTACTTTCTGATTTGGACCGTTTTTGTGAAGTGCTGATGCCACACTGTGGAGTCAAAAATCTCTGAACTTACTTTCTGATTTGGACCGTTTTTGTGAAGTGCTGATGCCACACTGTGGAGTCAAAGATCTTTGAACTTACTTTCTGATTTGAACCGTTTTTGTGAAATGCTGATGCCGCACTGTGGAGTCAAAGATCTTTGAACTTACTTTCTGATTTGAACCGTTTTTGTGAAGTGCTGATGCCGCACTGTGGAGTCAAAGATCTTTGAACTTACTTTCTGATTTGAACCGTTTTTGTGAAGTACTGATGCCGCACTGTGGAGTCAAAGATCTTAGAACTTACTTTCTGATTTGAACCGTTTTTGTGATGTGCTGATGCCACACTGTGGAGTCAAAGATCTTTGAACTTACTTTCTGATTTGAACCGTTTTTGTGATGTGCTGATGCCGCACTATGGAGTCAAAGATCTTTGAACTTACTTTCTGATTTGAACCGTTTTTGTGAAGTGCTGATGCCGCACTGTGGAGCCAAAGATCTTTGAACTTACTTTCTGATTTGAACCGTTTTTGTGATGTGCTGATGCCGCACTGTGGAGTCAAAGATCTTTGAACTTACTTTCTGATTAGAACCGTTTTTGTCAGTTTTGAAAAGTTGGTTTTTGGTGGTGAAGAATTGATGCTTCGCTAGAGTGCTACGATTTTACATAGCCAAATGGGCCGAAAACGTTAATAACTCTGAAATTCGGTAATTTCAGGTAGTGAAATTACCATTGAAAAGCATGTTCACCAAATTTTACATTTTTTGAGATGAGAATTTAATACCTTTGTGCTGTTAAATTACCTGAAACATGTGCAATAAAGATAATGTTTCTACAAAGAAAAGTATTATTGTTTGCTTTTGGTGGAATTAATTTTCGATGTCACTTTTGACTTCAGAATCAGACACTGCTTGTGGAGCTAAATCCCAATTTTGACCTTAATAATCTATTTGCAGTGGATTCTTCCTAAATGAGAAAAACTGATTTTAGTTGAGAACGCGTTTATGAGTAACACCGAAAATACTCAAGAAGCGTAAGGGAAGATGTAAGTGTTTTGGTTGCTTTCCGAGCTCAAAATTATTTTAACAATACGCGTTCCGTCTGTCATATCCGCCTGCATTACGCTCAGGCCTCATCTATGACGTAATACATAATAACATTTGAAATGGCGGCTTGCTTGATTGATATTATGACTTAGTCATTTACGAAGTCGTAAATGAGTTGGAAAGAGAAGATGAGCGCGCTGCCAGATTTCTGTGTACTTGTCTACTATGGCCGGATGTTAGTTACACTTGGATGGTGAATCATTGGGATTTTATAAAGGTCAGTGTCGGGATTACTCAATATTGTGATTTAAAAACAGAACAGTTAAACATTCCTCTCCGCCTCAATGGAAATATATTTATTTGACGTATGATCGGCTGTACTGACCGTTTGTGTGAGGATACTATTGTGTATGCAGTTGCCGACAAGATGCGAGTAGTTCTTGATTGAAAATGATCAAGATATCATGCCCGCAATCAGATATCTTTGTCGCTCTGGATAAAATATCAACAATTGTCAGTTGAAGAAGAAGTACGGCTATAGCCCATGTTTTTTGCCAAAGACGGACGATTTGGCCAAAAATTTAAAAATTCTTGAAATTTTCTGGAAACCTTCCTAGGACTAAAACGAGACTTTTCCCAATACCTTTGTATCATTATACTGCAACCGTTGATGAGATAATAGCAGCAAATTAAGTAAAACTTGGGACTCCTTTGTTCGAAAAGTGTGATATTTTAGTCAAAGATTATTTTCTCGCCACTAACTGGATAAAGTATCAACATTTAGATATTAAACCGTCTTTAGTGTCCCGGAAATGTTGCTAAAAGCTTCATGCCATTCTGAAAGGTTGTAGAGTTTCAATTTTGACCCCAAAATGGCCGATTTTTGGAAAAATAGTAAGGCTACAGCTTATACTTTTGTCAAAATCGGCCGTATTTGACCAAAAAATTAAAAACTCTCGAAACCTCCGCGCGCCAATACCTTGACCCGCCATCTTATAGGTCCCCGGAAGTCGAAATATGAATCAGCAACCCACTACCCGTTTCGTTCTCAAACGCGCTAATTTTAATGTAGTTATTGAGTTCAGCATCTGGTTTTTCTATATACAAACTAGATGCTAAGTCGGAGCCCTTTTATCTATTCACCGCAGGCATTGTTTGTGAATTGATTCTAAAATAATTACCGTATTTAAAATATATTTTCTTTACATCCTATTTCATTCAATTGTGCTGGACAGAAGACACGGCATAAGCAGCATTGGATTTTTATTCGCCCAGATGGTCGATACCACATCTCCTCGCTTGCTGGGACCTCATTTTTTTTCTAAAGGATCCGCCGAGTACATACAATATTGTTCTTTTAGCCTAATTATTTTATGTTTCTATTTGGTGAAAAAAAAAAAAAAAAAAAAAAAAAAAAAGAAGTAATTACCATGTGGTTCCGGTGAACAAATACTTATCGTGACAGCTCAATTTTCCATGTACATCCGTTCGATGAGACGATAATGTAAGCACTGCAATATATCGAGCCCAGTTCAGCATTGAATGGAAACTGAACGAGGAAAAGACAAACGACCACGTCTGGTGTAAATTATTAAAAAGCACAATATGCGACATAATGCTAAATAGGCACGCAGTCCTGTCACAAAATAGACAGGCTTGGCCTTCGCGGTTTTGAGATAATTGGGGCAATTGTCAAACAAAAATAATGTTTAGTATTTGAAACAATAAACTGCTACCGCGGAGGTATACTCGTTTTTACAATAAGTAAGGTAGAGACAACTTTGCTACCCAAAACAAAATATAGAAAATTGCTCAAACCAACTAATCCAACAGCTACTGGTTGTTTTCTTCTAACTACCAGCAAGGAATCATTTGATAAAATAATATAATTATGTGTGCATTACTAAAACGGAAGACAGCATTGTAGCATTGTTATTTTAATTTGCTGATCGCGAAAAATGTTTCTGTTGGATTTTTATATTAGTCGTATCACTCAATGATAATGTCCCCATATTCTGTTCACAGGTTTGTGTTGTTACTATTTTGGTTTTATGGTAGGATTTATGGTTCGCATGTGGTATAAAAATGCGGCAACCTACCAAGTGGTTCAGAACAAAGCTTATTCTGACAGCTTAAGTTTTATGCGCATCAGATGGTCATGGGCTTCTTGTCTTATCTTGGCATCTCGCCATTAAATGTCGCTCTTTTTGTACTGCATTGTTCCAAACCATTAGCCATTTATTAAATACTAATGTATAATACAATAAACCCAGAGGTCCCCTCGCCCTGGAGTTTACGCACGTATAAGTTATGATTTTTGAGATAAGCCGTTTTACGACGCTTTGCTGTTTTGACTGGCTGCTAATGCTTCTATTCGAAAAAGCCAACAAAGGATTGATTTCTGCCAAGCTGTCAAATAACTTAAATTACCATATCAATTAAACTTCTTAAAAACGTTCGCTTATAATTTGAACATAGTGCCGACTCTCTGAATAACATCTGCCAGCTTCAGCGCAGTTTGTGCCATTCAGCCTTATTTTTGAATCGTCTTCTCAGCTTCAATTCACTGCAGAGAACAAAGACCCTACAAATGGCTTTACATGATCAAAGCAACTCATCCCTGGAGAGATACGAAATTCTTCTGGCTTTCAGACCAACAGGTTTAGTGGCGATAGAATCTACAATATGCTTATTGCTGACGCTAGGAGCATTAATTGGAAATGCCTTGGTTTTGTGGATTGTGTTCAAGAACTCCAACCTTCGCACTGTTCCAAACCATTTCATCGCATCCCTGGCTTTTTCAGACGTGATGATGGCCGGAACAGGCCAGCCGCTCTGTTTAGCAGTGTTAATCACAGGACGACGTGCATTTGGAGACTTCGTTTGTCAGATGCAAGGATTTCTAGTTGCTATGCTAGCAACTGTTTCTTTGCTAACGTTAACTCTGGTGGCGATCAATCGTTTTTTTCTGATCGTGTTTCCCCATCTGTGTCGGAAATATTTTACGCCTAAACGAACACGTACAATGATTGGCATAGCTTGGCTCCTGGCCTGTTGCGAGCCTCTCCCTTTTCTGCTTTCTGGCCATCGCTACGTCTTTCACGCAGGCAAATTCTTCTGCTTCCAAGACCTCGAGGTCGACTTTTATACTTTAATGGGCTACGTCTTTGTTGCTTTACCGATGCTTGTGCTAACATTTTGCTACTACAAAGTTTTCAAGGCTCTGAAAGAGCACCAAAAGAATCTACGTAAGACTTCGAGAGGATGTGGACGTCCAAAAAACGCTGGGATATCTGTCGAAGACATTAGAGTCACCAGAACTCTGTTTATCACGGTTTGTGGTTTTCTAATCTGTTGGTTGCCCATTATGATTATAGATTTCATAGGGTTTGGCCAAGGAAAGTGGTCGCTGCCCCGCCAAGTTTATGTCATGTACACGTACATGGGGCAGCTGAGCACAGTGGTCAACCCGATCATATACGGAGTCATGAATAAAACTTTTAGAGAAGAATACAAGAAAATATTCAGGATCGTCAAGTGCCACGATGAAGAAGAAGAGAGAAGTAAATGCTCGTCCGCAGAAGCATCAGGACCAATACCACAGATACAAGAATTGAGCAAGTGTCCTTTATGCTAGCGATTCAGATAAGTTAACGAGAAACATCAAGACAAGTACTAATTCTTTTAATGTTGGAGATAAACCACATGACACGTAGAAGAGGGCACAAGAGCTGATAAAAATCTGTCGATTTAGAAAAATTAACTTTAATGTGCACGACTGTGTTTGATCTTCAAAATGAAAGGAATGACAAATATTCTAATTTCTTTCGTGGAATATTAAGTGCGAGTAAACCACTAAGCGAAGAAAAAGAGCACTTCTTGGCACATTCACTGATTAGCATTAATTGTAATGTGGAGCTAGTTATGTTTTTGCTTAATAATACCGTGTTTTGGTCAGTATATTTTACACAGGAACAACAACAACAACAAAAAGACTGACTTGAAATTACAGGGAAAATACAGTGAATATAGTGCATGTGAGAACTGACCAGCCTAGCACGCAATAACATGCAAAATGTATATTAATGAAAATGAAGAACATATAGATAAGTAGTTGTGTGGGTTATGTTTCGAGCGTTAGCCCTTTGACAGAGTACAAATTAAAAACGTATTCGTAACTAGCAGATGTTTTAGTTTATTGTTTTGTCAGTGACATTTATTTCGCTTTATTATTATTATTATTATTATTATTATTATTATTATTATTATTATTATTATTATTATTATTATTATTATTATTATTATTATTATTATTATTATTATTATTTCGCATTATTATTTTATTTAGTGAGTGCAATTAGCGGTCTGCTTGATGGTTAAGACAAAACTTCGAACATAGTTTCGTTGCTATGAATATAATAATGATATCATAATAACACTATCTGTAATAGTATGTCAAACTAATTGGAGACACCTAATCTAAAATCTGCACTATAAATTAAATAAGATTATCTGTAGTACTGAGCGGGACCCTCGTAAAATACAAAAAAAAAAAAAAAAAAAGAAAAAAAAGTAAGCTGGTTGATTATTTCTTTAGTGCTGTTCACACAAAGTAAGTGTTGAAAAGTTTCGCAAGTAAGCCCAGTCGGGCCGGGCTAGTACTTCATGAGTGACCAATAGGGAATACCCAGTATTCCACGACACTGTATATTGTCATTGTTCTGCACAGCAGCAGTTATGACTGAATCAAAAGAAATGCAGCCGTTTTATTGGGGAGCGTCTGTTTCAACCTATCTTGTTCATATTTCAGCCGTAAAATCTAGAATTAAAACATCTAATTAGTTGTAAAGCAAAACACTGGACTCAAAAAAAAAAAAATAAATAAAAGGACATGTTATTATATTATTGAACAAATTTTCGATCTACATGACTCTCGGCGTGATAATTTAAATTGCCATGGCCAGGTGCAGTCTTTCTTTCAAGGCTTGACGGATCGTTGCGACGGATCGAATGCTTGGAGGGCCTCCACAGACGAGGCAAATTGTTATCGACAACTATTTCTATTCCACAACAAAAATAAATTCCACAACTATTTGTGCGCGCTAAAGCTTTTTCACACACTAGAGGTCATATTATCTTGGCTAAGGCTCGAGGATACGACTTGCATTTCAGGCCAGCACTTGCTGAGGATTCCCTTGCATCAATTTGCCGGATTTGTTCCTCCAATTATCATTGGGCCGTGCAAATCATAGCACCAAACCTAATCATAGTACCTAAACACTAATCCGGATAAATTTGAAAACGGATATTTATTTATCCGTTTTGGCCTCCCGGGCCGTCCACACTAAGACGCGTTTTCGGTGACCGAAAACGGATACTTTCGAAAACGCTCCCCAAAGTGAACATTTTTGAAAACTCCGGTTTCATGTTGTTGTGTGGACGGCAAAACGAAACTTTTCAAAAACGTGTGACGTTATGATGATCATGTGATCTCTGTGCACATGGTCAATCCGGGCATTTAGCGTTATCTGCCAGTCCAGCGTATTATTCTGGCCAGAAAACAATTCGAAAACGTGGACGGAAAATTTCAATGCGTTTTCGTACGAAAACTCCGTGTTCAAATTTATCCGGATTAGTTTGGACAGGGCCTTAAAAATAGATGATAAAAAAATAAGTTTAGTCACAATTGTATTGATAACAAAAAAAATCTCGTCTGTGATTCAAGCTATCGACAACAAACGATGAAAAGAAAAAAAGAGAGAAAAAAAAAAAAAAAAAAAAAGAAACTACACGGCGGTTTTGCCAACTCATTTTTAAGCTCGCGTTCACCACGAAGTAATGAAAAGCGAAGTTTCATGCGATCCAGTCCAATGGAATGTGTCCCGGTGCTGTCAACAATGTATTCCAAATATGGAAGTCGTTCTGTTCCCAATTTGGGCAGTATCAATATTACCGACAGCGCAACAAAATCGAGAACGCGATCATAGAAGTAGTTTTAGTGGTGGCATTTTTAAGCGTCCCACTTTATTGAAGTTAAGACTGCGTCAGTCAGTCAGTCCGTCATGCTGTGTCAACAATTGCGTTTGAAATTTGAGCATCAGCAAATACGCATGAAGAAATGAAGAGATGGGAAGACGTTTTCCGGAGATATTTTGATTGTTATCATTGTATTCCTTGTTGCACTTCAGAACCATTATCACAGAGGTTTTGGTCAATTCTCGGTTGTTTGACGAGCGTAAGTCAAAGTTGAAAGACCTGTGACCACTGACAGCCTGAGCGACTTCAGCTTGTCGACTTCAGCTTGTCGAAATATTTCTATCTGCCACCAATGAAAAATGCTGTAGAGAACTGGAAGAAGAACTCGAAAATGAATTTGACCAAAACCGCAAGTAATGCCAACAAGTTTTCACAACTTATTCGACTTGAAACTCAGCCAAAAGAAGAAAGGCGTGTTTTCTTTAAGCACGTATTTAGTTTGAATGCAGCCCAGGCTGGAGTATCATGGCCTCTGATGAATATGTAGATGTTGAACATAAGCTGTGCATGACATGAGTAATGAAGTCACGGATGGACTTTTTTCAGTGCGACTCCGGCAGGTCTCCTTCCGGTTCAAAGATTTGGCACTCGGTGAAGAATTTTAAATTCTTCCATTTCGTGCGCCTAAGTTTTATAATTTTCACCTCTGCGGTCTTGTAAATGAGGGTTTTCAAAACTGAGACTAAATCGAATACGCGGTTCAGCAAAAGTGGAGGCCCGCGGAAACGGATGCGAACTTCCACATACCTAAAATTGAGCAATTTTTACGATGTGGCTTGGAGGCAGTTCTATTAAATACCCACTCCCGCAAAAGTACTTTTTACAAATTCGCGAGCTTACAGCTGCCTTGCTGCTTTGATTCTCGTCTGTGAGTGAGTTATCACTAACTATGTTCTTGACGCATGATCATTACAGGGCATGGTATCAGCAAGTGCACTTTTGACATGCGCAGTAAACGCTAGTTATCAAGCCGCTGCTTCTTTTTTTTTTTTTTTTTGTTTTTTTTTTTTACAAAAGAGTAAAGTAACAGCGGCTATTGGTTTAAAGAAAGGGCGTTTGGGGGCGTAAGTTGCTGCTTGGGGGTAGACTAACATCAAACGACTTGGATCACGCAACTCACTGTGAGGAGATCAGAAATAATTGAAACCCGGCCGATGACGCTGAGAACAACATTACTGTCAAGCTATTCGGCCGCGAAGATAACAACCGTAGAGAACCAATTTATCAAAGCACTGGGCGAATACGCAAATGTAAAATGAGTCTATCTCGTTGTAAGTCATGCGGTTATATGGCTGAGGTATCGAGCAGCAGAAATACTCGAAGTAACTTGAACTAGATACGGGATAGAGAAAATATTACCTTTTCATTTTTTTTTTTTTTCATTTTACGATGTGCCCAGTTTGACAACGGACAGTTTAAAGGGACTTTTAAATAAGCAATCAATAGAATACTAGAAATACGATAATCGCAGATATCCCCTCGCTCAGTAGTGGGTTTTCGGAAAGCGGGATTCTTGTTTATTTTCCGTTCGGAGATTATTTAATTTTTTTTTGCAAACCACGGCTGTGTAGCGACGTCACCAGTCGGCCGCTAAAAAAAATCTTTGTCACACGGCAGTCTGGTTTAGTTCAGACAACGTGCACAGTCTGCAATTTTCGTAGACACTAGCTGAACTTCAAAATTCGCTGCGAAAACATTTACACGCAACTACAGAATATTCCCGAGGCTTGAAAGCCAAGCAAAGTCGATCTTGGACACCGAAGTTTTTATGAATTTCAAGAAAAGCCGCGATTTCTCCAGCCAAAGCTTTATCCTAACCACATACGTGTATGTTTGTTTTTTGTGCGTGTGTGCCAAATTTAGAACCGTCAAAGCGAGTCGCTTGTACACGCTTTCGAAGTCTCGGAATCGTGTGAATTTTGGCAGGGATTCAATTTTGAACACAACAACTTTTCAAACTGCGTTTGACGATTTTAAAATCTTTGACAGAAAAAAGAAATCAAGTCACTAAATAATACAAGGTCCAATTTTATTGAGCGAGCAAACCCGGCCACTAAATAATACAAAGTCCGATTGTGTTGAGCGAGTATCTTACGGGGGTCCCGCTAGTAGACACATTGTTTAATTTGGAAAGCAGTGGCCGGATATTTTCTACTTTGATAGCCTTCAAAAAGCAAAAGCATTTTAACCCGGTTACATTTTATCCTTGAATACAGTGTGCCAACAAACGCGGCGACAAAACTTCACAGCATGTGTCAGACTGTCAATGAAATTATGCAAACATGTCAGGAATCGGATGACACAATCTTGCACGAAGGCACTCTGAAATAGCTTTAAAAACCAGCGAAAAGATCACAGTATAATCCTACTTGGCCTTCATCACAGTTCCCGGCAAAATATACGGCAATTGTTGAAATACCAATGATAACACGACCGTCGTTTCAAAACTCACCGGTTCCTGAAAGCCATAGCTTTTTAGCTCTTTTCCAGCAAAGGAAACAAAACCCAAAACCCCAAACACTATTGTTTACGTCTTCGCGATGATTTCAAAATACACTTTATAGAGCAGTCCTCATACAGTACAAAAATTCCACTTTCCATTGTATTGTGTTGTCATCTTGTCAAACTTGGATTCTGAAAACTGCGTTCCTGTTATTGCGAAAGGTGAAATTTGCCACAGTGATTGTTCGATTTCCACCGACTGTATTTTGCTATTCCTTTCTGAAGAAGTGTCTGCATTTTAACACAATACTGGCGTCTGGGATTGTGTTCAGGTCGACCAGCTGGGCCTTAAAGAATCCGTTTTACGTCTAGTAAAGCTTGCCTCCCATGCACTGGCAAAATATCCGGGCAATTTACAGCCGTCCGTCGAACTGCTTGGCCTTGTATCTGCATCTTGTTGTACAAAATCACTTCAGTTTGTACTCTGCCGCATGTCACCAAGAAAATGGTGGTTTACAGTTAAGCTGCCGATGTAACCTCGCCTGCTGTGGTCGCTCGACGGGGAGGGCCTCGGGACGAGGTCGTATGCCACACACAAACACACAAACACACAAACACACAAACACACGAACATTAGATTTCGAGATGGCGACACACTTGGAGTTTCCGATAAGGCGATAATACTACTGCATTAGTATTTCCCTCACTTCGTTCGGGGATAATTGACTAAAAGCATATCAGCAAAAACGGATTAAACAAATAAGGACAAAATATTATGAACTGGGAACAACCTGAAACAATTATGAAATTTGAAATCGCAACTTATTAAAATGCTATACACTTATTAAGTTTAGAAGTTTATGCTCCTTCTGTAAAAGACGTGTGTAATTTTTTTGTTTCTGAAGTAGAATTTCCGCGGATAGGCATAGCGGATAGTTTAACAACCGCAGATTTACAGTGGCATGAAGATTGTTTGTGATACGTTTTGGCTGGAGGCCGCAGAATGGCAGTGGCAACGGATCAGTTCCGGGCCCACAGACTTTTTTGCGACACGTGGGCGTACAATCTCCTACGGCATGAAAACGGTTCCGGGACCACAGGGATTAGTCTGCGGCATTGGCAGATAACATCAGGAACACAGAATGTATGTAGTCGTTGCCGAAGTATGTCTGCGGCATGAGTTCAACTAACAATGAAATATTGTGCATGAAAAAATGTGCAGAATATATTTTAACGTAGGAGCCCGGTTGTTCAAAGCACAGTCAGGCTAACCCTGGGTTAAGTTTAAACTTCTTGTCATTTTGAGCCTGAAGTTGAAAATCGCTTCGCAAATTACACGACTTCCTCGCTATATTTTGAGTTAGCACAAAATTTTTGGCTGATGATCAGAACTCTGCAGTTTGTTGGCCAAAGGCACGAGAGACATAACTTAATTAACCATGGGTTATCGTAGCCTAGCTTTGAAAAACCGGACCCCGGTAGTTTTAATGACAATTTAATGATTTGAGGATTTTGATTAGATCCTAAAGTTCCGTCCTGGAAGGAAAACATCATGGAAAATCAAAGAGCTTTCTTGAAGAAAAAGTAAAAGTTTGAATATTCTAAGCGAAGCAATACTTTAATGTAATGTTTTCGTTGCGTTCATGATAAATCTTGTTTTGAACAAAACACGTTTGAAACACAAAGAAAGCTATATTTTTGACGGCCAAACGTAACAAATGTACGCTTCATATCTGTAGTCTTCGTATGGGTCAAGGAACGAACAGTCGGTGCAACTTTGGGACGAAAGGCGGTAAACCTTAATAGTTTCCACATGTAATACACAAAGAGAGTTACACTATAAGAATCAAATCATCGACGGAACCACGCATTGTTGATTAAGTAACGCTAAAATCAACATAGTTGATGCAAATTTCCATGGAATTATTATCGACTAAAATGAGTTCTGCATTGACAAAGTATGATAAGGATCGACATATCCTGCGTAATTGCGAAATAAACCGATGTGTGCGGGAGATGATTTTGACTAGAATACCAGGCCCATTTTTCAAAACAAAAAATGGATTTGATCCCAGCTAACAATTGTTAACTTGTGAACTGTTAAAAATAAAGTTGATCTTAGGTAGCAACAAAAATCACTTCCAAGCAATAATTTGCAAGTACATATAGTTAAAGAGGACAAACACGATGAAATTGAAGTGCTTTAGACAATCGAGTTCCTGATCAGCATTTTGACCTTGGCAGCATATGGCAGTGAAGACGTTAAACGTGCCATCTGTACAAAAAGGGCGTTAGGGAGTGTTCTATCTTTACTTGGGTACTTCCTGAAAAAATGAAAAAGCACCTCAGGGGGAATTTTTTAGGGGGTACTTCCTAAACCATGAAACAAACAATGTGTTGGATAATTCAAAGCATACTAGAATAAAGCCGTTTTCGGATGACTGTCGAAAGTAATCGTGTGACTGCTTTGGTTTTGCGTTTGCTACGCTTTCCGATTGGTCCTAACAACTTCAGCAACATTCTTGGCCAATCAAAAGCAAAAGCAAAGCCTGCTTGTGATATTCTCATGCAAGAAAGCAAGTCGCGATGGCGTGTTCTCGCACTGCTGATTGGTTTGTAAAACCAATCGCAATTACTTGGTTTTGGGTTTGGTTTTACTCGTTCTTCTAATTGGTCTGATGTGTTCTTGCTGGCCTCATTGATTGGCTCTGTGATTTCTTTGGTTTTGGTTTTCGACAGTCATCCGAAAAGCGCTCTATATGGGAATTTCGTGAACTTGACTGTAATATATGTGTCGTCACAAAATAGGCCGGCCGTAAATACTGTGATTATAAGCTAAACTTACACGTATAATTTGGTTTATTAGAGAACTGAAGTACCGGCCGTCTCTCATGCTTAGACGAGGGTAACTATTTTTGTTTGCATGCTTTTCTTATCAGCTACAATGACAATTACAGCTGTAAACGTAAACCGTACTAAACGTAGCAATAGAGAGATAATGTAGCCAGTGGAATCGACCAGACTCTACCATTACAAATATATCGAGTCTGAACATATATTCTTAAATTGTCTAGTGTCGGCTATTCTCTGCATCGTACATAAAAGAGAGAAACCATAGTGTATTCCTGGTCATCAATACAGAAATAATATATACATTACCATGCACAGTGTGATAATTTATGTTTTTGATCTAAAGAGGATCACGAATCCAAACCTTCGGCAAAATTTCAGAATGGTTCAAACCCAGAGATTTTACATACCTTTGGATTTCGTGACACCAAACCTGTCGCTGTCACTAAAATCAGTATGCTTATGTGTAAATTTGAACATGATTCTCAAATTTAAAAAATGAGGTGGAAAACACTTTAAAGTAACATATTGAAGCCGTATCAACTCCTGTTCCGGGTGCAAAACTGTATAACTTTAGAGGGCAGTGTACCGTATGTCTAATTGTTTTTCATTTGTACCTGTACGTTGCTTTTCTTTATCAATACAAAATTAAGAAATCCCAGCTTATTGATGTCAATTTCTATCCATCTGGCATGTGTATACTAACCACTCCAATTATTTAGCAATTCTCTCCTTTTTACCGGATTGACAAGTTTAAAAGGTCAGACATTCACACACGTGTGATGACTGAGCCACAGTTAAATGTATAAGTTTACGTTACACGAGAGGTGAAGAAGAGCACACTATTTAGGCAAAGGGAGATCTGCGTCAGTTATCTGACCAATGAATATATTGGTATATAATAACTTGTGGCATGGATAAAATAAACACTACTCTTAAGGACTCAAGAGGGTTTCCGCTGTAAACTCAATCAATGATCAAGGTAAAATGAAACAACTCTTGTACCAAGAAAACTTATTTGTTATTGATAACTTTTCGCCACTTCCTTGAAGATCTTAATGCTAGGCATCTTTTACTGTAACACCGAATGGTGATTCACAAAACTCTTCAAGAAACAGGAGGACGAATATTCCTATCACGCTCTTATTTTGCATTTTGAGAACACGTGCATTCAGTTCTCGGTGTTACTCATACATGATCGTCTTACAGAGTCCAACTACGAAATCAAAATAAATCACAGAAATAGTGCTTCTTTTTCTGGTATAAACATTTTGCATTCATTACTCGATTTACAGCGGAAAACCTCTTCAATATTAGAGGGCTGACAAGCTGAAATCAATAGCACGGAAAAAATAAAAATAAAAAATCGTGTACTGGACACCACAGCTTCGATACCACAAAGTTGCGGGGTGTTATTTTGCGTGCATTAAGCGTGCCGGTTGTAATCTACTCTTTTGTCACCTTGTTATGCAAGATTAAAAACAAAGTTAATGAGGTCAGCGACAGCGGGCTACAATTGCGCGTATATTTCGTCAAAGTATGCTTCGTCCATAAGCACTCCCTTGCGCAATTTTAGTGGATATTTAACAATAACTAAAGAGTTTTGTAGCTTTTTAAAACATGCAGTGGCGACAAAGAACCGCTCACACTTGCAAAATTGTACACGTCGACAAGGGTTAGGGTTTTATTGCCTTGTGGTTCTGGGTAAAGAACTGTAATGTTATTGGAAAACAGACACGTAGTACGGACTTTTGCAGTGCGTACGTGCTTCAATTCATTTCTGAGATGTGACTTTTTTTTTGAAAAAAACAGGAACGGATAATAACAGAGTCTTAAAAAGCTAATGCGGCATCCATCCCGAGTGGGAGTAAAATGTCGCGGGTTTGGTTGCTATCTCACGTCGCTCACGCACTCCCGTTATCAATCAATAGCATTATTTACAGTGTACTAGAAATTATATTATAAAATAATAATATCAGAATTATAATGGAGGACTCGGTTTTGTCCCACCTTGTATTTATAATACAAGAGAGTAATCGACTAACATGCATGCCGGGGGTAAAGTTCAATATCACGCAGCTACCGGAAATTGTGAACGCCTCAGTTAATTATGAACTCACGGAAACGGTTATTCTTCGCAAGAGAAATCTCAAATTAATCAAACTTATTTTTCACAGATGTTGTGTGAACTCACGAGATACATTTATGTTTGTTTGCGCTTGGTTTCCCATGAACAGACTAAACTACAGTTATATTTGCTAATAACATGTGCTGCAGCAGGTCTTACAAAGCTTATACATGAGTCATTGGCTATTTGAACAAATGTAATGCGTCGGCTTTTCTTCATCATAAGAACGGGCCCGCTGTATAGACCTCAGAATATCGTGTTTTGCGCCTTATTCCAAAAGTGTGGTTAAACAGAGAGCCAATTAGCTGCGGCAGAAGAGCGACATACAACGAGACGTTTGTCTGTATACAGAGTTATTAATGATAATGTAAGAATATCATGGTCAGTGGCTTTATAGAGTAGAAAGAGTAGTAAATGAAGAAGTATCAAGGTAAAAAGTATCTACCAACAAAGTAGATTTGTAGAAAGCATCAAACTAGTATTAAGTCCGGAAATATTTAAGGGAGTCGGAAGTTTAAACAACTTAACTTAAGATGCTAAAACTGTTTGTTCGCGACTCTCAACTGGCTATTGTGTTGTGCTTATTGAGTTATTGAACAGTATTTCGTATTTGTATTTTATCATTGCAATATAAAAAAAGACAAAGAAAACAAACAAACAAACAAAGAAATAAACAAATAAACAAATAAACAAAATCCAATGGTTGTGCGATTGTTTTTTAACAGGTTATAAGTACGTGGGGTAATGCGCGAGAACTAACATGTATCCAATCCCAATTCGAATTATCCACCCTTGGACGTGAAGGGGGGACATCGTGTGGGAGTAAATTTTGCCTAACATATTTTACGTTCAAGCGAGTTCATGTACAGTCCTAATACTGGCAAAAGTGGCCTGGATTTTTACTGGAGAAACAGTGAAGCGTTCAGTATTAATGTACATCAGTATGGAATGGATATCCTGGAAAGAAAGACTATCAACCTGAAATAGTCTTTGCAAGAGTTCGATCACTAACTATCTATAGTGGCTGATTCCTATGTATATGTGATACGTGACGAACAAAGGGGAAATATGTGGAAGTGTTAATACCTGTAAACAGCACGAACTCGAATGGCCCATCAACGGAACCGGAACGCGTTCTTCCCTACCACAGGATCGCGGGGGGAACAATCGAATCGAAACTCCGCAAAAGAATTGTCGGGTCGGCTCTATCTAATATGGGGCCAGGAAATCCGTGGCATTGAAGCCGTGAGCATTTAAGACACAGATATGGGAGTTCGGCAGCAGAATTCGAGCAGACGGGAAAGGAAGAAACAAGAACCTCAGACTCTCCTCTACATACACCATGGCAAAGTTACTGATGGTAGGACTTTACATATATGTGTATTCCTCTTTTACTTCCTAATTTACCGTTATGTGCTTCACAATATGCCTGCCAATAAACTTTCAGTGGAGTACTGCGGTGCACGTAGCCGTTGGAGAGCTTCCTAACCGATTGTGCATTTGTTAAAGCTTGCTCCTTGTCTTCGTAACATTTGCTAGGATTCATGTTTGTCCCACCTAGAAAATAAGTCATGACGTGTAACATTTGTGTGTTCATATCTTTTCACAGATGTTTTGTATGTTGGCCGTCGCCCTTTACGTTCCAGCAACGGGCAGATGCATAACAAGCAGCACCTGTACAATAAAATCAAAGCTAAGGAACTCCTTGAACAAGTATTCATCACAGTCTCTCCTGAGTGTGAAGACGAGTGGAGGTCTACCAACTGGAATGGCTTTCACCGGACGAAGTAATGATAAAATCAATACAGGTAACACGTGCCCCCCTGTTCTATTTAAAATCGATTTCTGAAACCATAGTACTTGGTTCATCAATGCAACCATGTAATAATGCACACCGTTTTGAAATTGACGTACACTTTTACGCTACATTCGATTAAACCGCCGTCCTTTACACGGACATAACTTGGTCAATTCTATTCTTCAGTATTTACCCACGTTGTGTCATTTAGTACTTCTTTTTCACTCCGTAAATCTGCCAAGATGGAAATAATTTAAAGGAACTATTTCATTTCAGTTATTGTATCGATCGTGCATTGGCAATAACTATGCCATTTTTGAGAAATATAAGTCAATAATGTATAGTTTTTTTATTTGGTCATACCAGTCAGTTTTTCAGTCAAGGACGCAAACTACTCCCGTGGTAAGAGTCAGTTCATTATTCAATAAGTACGTATTTTTACTTTCACGTAAAAAAGAAAAAATTAATAGTGAATCATCACCTGATTCTGGTATCAATTTCAAACAATTATCTATTGTAGTTTGTGGCAAATACTTGTCGTGTGTAAGAAACGTCCGCAAGAGTCTCTTCAAGATGAAGTTAATTGCATCAAATCCCATACAGCCTCAGTCTGCACACTTAGCAGTATCCGCTCAGCAGGTTACTAAGAAGAATCAGTGTGTAAACATATTAATTATATTAGATTTTTGACACATTGTAACAATACTTTGGTATGCGAAAGTGGACTTTATGCATTCGTGTAATATGTTTCACTTTTTGTTCTATTGCAACACACAGTAAACGACTGACAGAGGTGTTTGGTGACGAAACTCTGCAGTCTCATCTGACCTCGAAAACTAGAATTCTGCTGGCGGTCATTTCATGCTTCTACGTCTAGCTTTCCCATTTGAATAAATGCATTATGAAGCAGTATACTCTTTGAGAACAGAGTCTTACCTAACTATACTAACTATATTGTTCTGCTATACGTTCCCATGCTTTCTTCTCTGACCCATTTCGACTAAATGCTCCAGGACTGAAATGGTGATTGTTAAGTTTAACAAAAAATGACCTTATCTTCATAGAATTTGAAATCACGAGGTGCACCCAAAAATCAGCTAGTGGAATATATGAAATACACGCCACGGTACGCTGGCGGCATGACCAGACCTACGCATTAGCTGTCAAGTCAAACAATCTTATCATAGAGGTAAGCTATGAAATACTGCATGATATCTTTACTCGCAGAAGTAAACTACTAGAAATACGATAATCGCAGATACCCCCTCACTCTGTCCTGCACTAGCATATATTAGAAGTTTCGACGCAAAAAAATAAATATAGAAGTAATGTGTCTATTTTATACGGCCTTTGATGTAACCAGCTTGTTGTAGTTGACGGAGCAAGCGTGTTAAAATAACGTTTTACTACTTGTACTATACCAAGTGCTGAACACTTAAAGGAGAAAAAGAGTGGTCTGAATTATAGTAACTTTGTGTCACTAGTGGTTTACTAATTTTGCGTTGAAAAATATATCTAAATTTCGCAAACCCCACCCCCACCTGGCCTCTCTTGCGTTACGCCACGCATTTTCTCACGGTGAATTTCCGAGTGAGTCCACAGCAAACCACGGCAAACCAGTGGAAATTAGCTTTTTTCTTACCCCAACATTTAGAAAACAATTTCAAATTTCAAAAAATCATTCTTGTGATTAATCACTTTACCACTCTATAATGGATCAGCTCTGACCCAATAAGAAAACAACATATATATCAGCATCCTTTCTTTTTATTCTTAATCTCATTGTCATCATCATCATACAGCACACTATTCATTGTGTGCCCTTTTTATCATACTTTGTTATATAAGCTTCATCAAGTGCTCCTGCCTGGTACGAAAACTCAAAACCTTGTAGGAAAAGTAGGAACATACTCTCCAACCAAAAGCATGCAGGAGCACAATCCCTTGGAGGATAAGGGAATAATAACTATCATGAACTTAATACAGGTAAACAACCCTTTCACTCCCAAGCCTAAATGCAGAATCTCTCAACTTTTTCAAAATACATTATATAAAATAAACTATGTAGTGAGAAGTGACAGTTTAGTCAGCATTCACTTAACCAAAAAGGTACAAAAAGCTATATATTCTCTATACTGTACAATACAGTACACTTTCAACTGAAGGAGAAAATTGAATTTGATCACTCTTAGGTGTGAAAGGGTTTAAACTTGTTGTTACAACATTGGTTACTGTCTATCTTGGTGCTGGCCTTATTCACATGTTATTGCCACTTATATTACATAACTGTACTGAAGTTTTCCTTCATAAAAAGCGAACAACCCTCTAACAAATAAGTAAATAACAAAACCTTGTGTCAAAAAGGTACACATAGAAAAAAAAAAAACTTGGCCCTGAGCATGTCATCCACTTGAGCACAGTACAGTACCATTCCAACTTTTAAGAAAACATACAGATATACCGAAATTATAAAATACTCAACAGAATATACAGAATATACAGGCCAATGTTTTTGAGAACATTTTCCTTTGACATTCTTGTTGGACCAGACAATCGGGTCGTACATGTCAGCATTGAGTTCATTTTTGGCTCCTGACAATCTTACACTTTCATGATGTCAGTGACTTGGTACATGAGGATCCCTTAACAGCACAAGAGTTGACTTCTCAGCATAATTCCTTCACTTTAACATTTCCTTTAGCATGATCTTTGGAGATGAAAACACATGTTCAGGTTTTTGTCATATTGTTGCAAATTTATTATACAGTACTTACCTATAAACAACATAGAAATTGAACTTTCATTTGGACCGAAGTGTAAGTTTAGCCAAGGAACCTCTTTCTTTGCTCCTACAAAAATCAGAAAAGGCACCAAGTTTTAAGTGGATTAATAAGATAATTCACATGATGAACACAATACAATGCACTTTCATAGCTAACCTGTACTATTCATCCACAATTGACATAAATCTTGGAAGGATGCTGCAAAGGAACTGGCACACTGTAAATAAATACTTGTTGTACGTCCTGGTAATAGAGGCCAATTTTTTCCTCAAAACACTGATATAAATGTTTCTGGTTATCCCCGAGCGTAATATCAAGTGTACATGGCATAAAAACAAATGCACATCATCACATGGACAGCTAAAGAAACTTCACTGCATAGATCATAAATCACTGTAAATGAAAAAAGGCAATGATACTGTAGTAAAAATTGGCAAATATTCTAAATAACACAAACTACAGCTTTTGCAATGGTAAATCAAAGTACAAACACATGTATACAGTATTGTGTTCTCTTCGATCCTTGTGTATGAAAATGCAACAAATAATAACAAAACACATTCAGTGGTCTGATAAACATGAGTTCAGATTCAAAAAGATTTTTGGAACATTCAGGAACAAAATATCACCATGTATTGTTTGTTCAGTTGTTCTTCTTCGAAAATAAACAATGACAAAGAATGGCCGTGTTGCAACTAATGCATAATTTTGCCAATTTGGCCATCAATACACAGAATCAAAAATATAAATACAACAACCATAAAAGCCATACAGAATAGTTTTCAATTCTTACCTGCCCCTTGCTTCCTGATGATAAGAACGGGCAGATCACTCACATTGGCTGGACGAGTGCTGAGAAATCCCTGAACATCCTGTGGCAAGTTGAGGACATGACCTTTGTACCTTATTACGGAGTATTTTCTTCGGCCCGTTTTTTCTCCTGAAGTTCCCGATTTGCTTTCAAACGCTGTTCTCTTTGCGGAGTTGTCTGCGTTATCCGCTTCTGTTCATGTCGCTTTCGATCGGCATTCATGCGCTGTTTTCTCTGCGGATTTGTCTGCGTTACCCGCTTCTGTTCATGTCGCTTTCGATCGGCATTCACATGCGCTGTTTTCTCTGCGGAGTTGTTTCTTCGGCACGCTTCTGTTTATGATGCTGTCGATCATAACAGGATTGTCTCCTTTTCTCGAGACGAATTTGGCGTTGTTCGCTCGTTTCACGATTTCGCCTTGCTCGTGCATGTTCCCTTCTCATTTGAAGACAAGCTTCGCGAGACTGTTGTGTTTCAAGTTTTTCAGTTTTTAAGTTTTCCATTTTCGTGAACGCAGCTACGATATATTTTTGCTTCGTTCAAATCCAAATACTTCGTTCAAATCTAATTTCTCTCTTTCCGAGTAAAACAACAGGGCACACGTGATTGATCCGGCCTTTGTTATTGGTTAGGAGGGTAACCGCGCCTAAAGTCGTACGCCAGACAGACAGACTGACTGACTGACTGACAGACGCGTTAAATTTCGAGATGGCGACACGCTTGGAGTCCCCAAGTAGGCGGTGATTATTTCCCTCACTTCGTTCGGGGATGATATTAAACAACAAAGTTCGTGACATGAGAGCGCTCAGTGGTAGAAACAGCTGTTTTCAAATTCCCTAATGCCTGTGGAAGGCTTAGCTATTTATACTGATCGTTACCCATGATATATATGTAGCTGAAGAAATAATATTTAAAAATACTAAAAAGTGTCCCACTTATATTTGTATGGCCTGTGGTTTCTATTGTATTTCAGAAAGCAACTACAGCACAAATCGGAGACAAACACCGCTTCCGTGTAAGTTCTTCGAGTTCTTCTAGCTGCGGGCATGATGCTTCTTGTGCAACGTACAAGTCTATTGCAATAGGAAAGTACATTGCAACAAATGTATCAGGAGCTGTTAAAATGACAAGCATTCAAAGTGACCGTGGCACCGGCTTGCTTATTCACTGCAACTAGTTGAAAACCTTTGCATCGTGTTGTATCTCAAATCGACCATATAGAAATGTAGATTTATTGCAGTGATTACCAAAGTATAACTAAAATGTCTTACAGTTAGTTTACTGACCCATTTGACTTGAGTCTAATACGTGGCTCCAAAAATAAGAATAACGACAGTAACATATTAAAAATAAGCGTCTCACTAATTGCTCTTGAATTAAAGTATACCATTTATTTTTTGATAATCACTGTGACTTATCTGCAATATAAAAGGAATCAAATGCTGCTATCAGCTGCTATTTATGGTATATTATATATGTAGTTTTATATATATATATATATATATATATATATATATATATATATATATATATATATATATATATATATATATATATATATATATATATATATATATATATATATATATATATATATATATATATATATATATATATATATATACATTTTTTTAATATAATATTTTTATGTTGAAGGCTTCTGCCAAAAGATATATTGGTATACAGCTATATAATAAATAAAATAGTATTTAAGTTGTGACCATATTGCTACATGCATGCTTAAAAAGAATGCTTCAATTTATTTATCTATTTCAATTTAATAATAACAAAGCACGTGCAAGCATAAAAAAAAGTATTATAAGCTCAGATTGAATATTCTGTTTTATTGATATACAGTGGAACCCCGTTAATACGGCCACCATCGGGACATAAAAATCTGGCCGTATTAACGGGATTTTCAGATAATAAAATGACTGGGCGTTTGTTCCGCGGAACAAAAAAAAAAAAAAAAAAAGTGGCCGTAATAATGCGTTGGCCGTAATAGCGAGGTGGCCGAAAGGCGGGGTTCCACTGTATTGCCAGTGAAAAGTACGCTTATTGTTGCGGAAATAAAACAACACATTCAAACTATTTCTCAAACCCCTGCATCGTCATCATGAAGTTTTACAGAAAAGATAGTCATGCAGTTGCTGCCAAGACCTCGAAGTTATCGACTTGAAACAATTAGTGGAATTAGGTATCATGCTAGTGTGTAATTACGGGACAAGAAGATACTCGTGCTAGTCTAGTTTTATCACGTTGCAGCTGGTTTGGATTGTATGTTTAGGCTTTTACATTTTTTAAACATAATACTTGTGTTATTGTCTGTCTCTTACATATATAAGTCCCGAATAGTATTAAAATATGTATGTGTATGACGAATTATAACTAAATCAAAGGGAACATGCATTAGATATACATAAAAGCCCTCCCTTTCATGCTGCTTCTTCTCTATAAGCTCCTCCAAAATATCTCAACAGCATCCCAAGGTCAGTTCTATTTCAATCCGCTTACTTCCCCTTTCCTCCTACTTCCCTTGCAAAGTGTGAATTGTGTACAAGGCTAAATAATTTGGCAAGAGTATAACTTAAACTGAGTCATAAACTGAATGAAGTCAAGATCCAAATGCATAAGATGCAGGTGATCATGAAATGATGATGGTCAGGTTGTTGACCTTTAGTGCGTCTCAGTACAAGCAAATATATTTCTAAGCAACCACATATCTACATGCAAAAGGGAGATTGGCTGATGCCAACAATGATGTCGTTAACTATAATGTAAATATTGAAGGAGCTGAGCCTCCCTAAATTGGCTCTGGATTATATTCCATGGGATAGAAGTAAAGGGCCAGGAAGGTGTGCTTGTTGGCACTTGTATGTTACCCTGGTGTTGTCTAATTGACTGGGACGTGCTGCAGGCACTTAGTTTTTCAGTGTCTGAATGTCTACATCTGCGATCTTAAGGGACTGTGGTGCAGCAGCCTTGCGTTATTCGCTATATACGATATGCAATAGTTTAACATATGACAAACATGCCTATTCCACAGTCTCTCCGGTGTCTGGTCATGGAAGCAATGCCTTTAAAATTCGTCGAAACATATTCCCCTTAATAGAGATCTGTATACAACGCCCGAACTGTCCAAGCATGGCACGTTCATGGACTCCAGTTTTACAGAGATTTGCAACAAATGTTTTCAAAGAGCATTTCCTGCACAAAAGAATATATACCTCTGAACATATACAATACATTATCAAGTATCAACCAGGACCCGGTTGTTCAATGAGTGCATGGATAGTGCTATTCACGGGATAAATCGCTTTCCGATGGATAATGTAAACTTGTTTTCTAAAATGCATCAGCTCAATCTGGTGAACAATGCTACCCATTCTTTGAACAGCCGGGCCCAATAGATAAAATTTGTAGGATTATAGAATACAAATGATACAGGTTTCCAATAGTATCCTTGACTTTATTGGATTAGCTTTCTTTCCATTTGTTTTTTAACGAAATAAATCACTTCACTTAATATACTAAATGTTGTTTGAGTAAATACTTTTTTTAAAAAGAGGTTTTGTGTCTTACATTGACTTAACTTACGAAAAGCGAGTTTAAGACACAATTATAAGGGATAGACTAAACTATCGCCTGTAAATGAAGCCGATTTGATTTGACTTCCAGGGCATAGACTCTATTAAGTGACCAGCGTAATGTAGCTACTAAGTGAACTCTCTTGCCTTGAAATGAGACAGTGCATATATACATTATATATTTTATTAATTAAAAAAAAAAAAAAAAAAAAAAAAGAAAAAAGAAAAGAAAGAAAAGAAAGAAAAGAAAAATGCTTAATTAGTTACATAATACTACAGGAATAAGATCATGAACTATAGTCTATTCGGTAAGGAACTGTTCTCAAATTTTAACAGTTCAACAATCTTTAAGTTGAAAATGAGATTATTCTTAAATCAGGGCAAGTCAGATTTACTAGACTGAGCTTTATCCTGGAAGTCGACTGGAGCTGGGCCGGAGCAATCTTCGCTCTGGCACGATTGGAACTAGGTGTGTGTGTGATTGAGCTTCATTCCCTCTAATATGTAGGGTTTCGAATCGATTTGCTTCGGTAACCGATAACGGAAGAACATTTTTACGTCAACTTTTTGGTCTTTTGTATGTTATTTCTTTTCCTTGCATTGTAAAAACTGTGGATGCGGGGGAGTCCAAAAAACATAGATATCCACCTATTTTACCACGCACAAATCCACATTCCGTCAATATTTTCGTGATCCAATAATTTCACATATGTAACCGACATATGTAACTCCTGTACTGTTCAAACACGCCGATAACACTAAACGACATATCTTTTACTAAGACAACAATAGAAGGGGTAACAGGGAAAAAGCGTCAGCAATCATGTACAGTATTAATATGCAAACACGGAAATACATATTTGCTTAAGCCCGAGTTTTTGTCTTACTGTGGGTCACACAAAGCAGTCAAAGAAATGCTATGCCGTTGCATGGCCGGGTAATTAGTACAACAACAACTCTTTGGACTGGATGATAAAGTCTAATCGTTCGAAATAGTAAAAAGGATCGGTACAAACTAACAACTACTGTAGTGTGAAGCAAGTTCCTGTAACGTAGCATGATGGTTTCAGATAGAGATGACAAATATGGTCAACGTTCATGGCCAGAATTTGTGGACATTGAGCCCGCAGCGCGTTAGCGGCTTTACCCAATTGCGTAATTAAAATGGCGGATGAAAATACAGAGCTTTGACTGAAGATTGACCGACTCAAGGCAAATACAATCCTAACCTTGATAATATATCTGTTTGCCAAAATCAAACATAATTCTATTATTGCTTCTTATGTTCCTCGTTTAAAAATAAAACTTAAAACACATAGTCTTACCTTTCGTTTCGAGCGATATAAAATTGCCAGTCGCCGCTATACAAATCACCCGTCACAAAGTCAAAAATACGCTGTAACCCGAACTTCAAAAGGAAAATGCAGAAGAAACGGCTATCAATGTTCAATTTGCCAACATCGTTCCTTGAAGTACTCCTTCTTCTCAAAGCACCGACGAAAATCTGGCTCCGATAGTTGGAAATGTACCTTTCGTTTTTGCTCGTGAAAATTTCACATCGTGTGCAAGACTTGTTTTTCTTGTGCACAACTTATGTTATAGAAAATGCATTAATCTAACTTAAGGTTGAGTATCCAGTCCTAGTATTGAATTTCTTGGTTAAGTCTTGAAGTTTTACGAGCGTTACATTTAACTACAAAATATAGAAAATGCATTGAACTAACTTATAGTTGAGTATTGAGTCCTAGTATTGAGTTTCTTGGTTAAGTCGTGAGGTTTTACGAGTGTTACATTTAACCACAAAATCTGTACTTGAATCCACGGTTCTGTGCAATAACCGCTGACTCAAAAGCAAGATGACCGCACGGCTGGTCAAAACGAGTAAAAATGACGTCTGTAAATGATGATATCGTGCACCAAACTTAAATGTAAGTGTTTTAACCATAAAATAATGGTTCACACTAAAAGGGCTTATCATTTTTACACGCACAACTTTTAATGCTTTTGACCATAAAATAATGGTTTCCACCAAAAGGGTTCATCATTTTTACACGCACAATTTTAAATGCTTTTGACCATAAAACAATGGTTTCCACCAAAGGGGTTCATCATTTTTACACGCGCAATTTTTAAAGGTTTATAGCATAAAATAATGGTTTTACCAAAAAGGGCTTACCATTTTCACAGTCGCAATTGTTAATGCTTTTGACCATAAAACAATGGTTTCCACCAAAAGGGTTCATCTTTTTTACACGCGCAATTTTTAAAGGTTTATAGCATAAAATAATGGTTTTACCAAAAGGGCTTACCATTTTTACAGTCGCAATTGTTAATGCTTTTGACCATAAAACAATGGTTTCCACCAAAAGGGTTCATCATTTTTACACGCGCAATTTTTAAAGGTTTATAGCATATTTAAGCATATTAAAAACTCTTAAAACAGGCCTTAAATTCTATATACTAAATTCTTAACCTCCTTAATCATAAATATTACAATTTCCTCGAATGTGATTGGTTCATAAACCCCCCCGATTAATCATTAATTGGACACCTATTGTTCTGTAATCGGATACTTCTTTGTTCTGTAATCGGACAGTTGGCTTGACCAATCATAAGCAAGAGTGAAATTTAAAGGCACCAATCAGCGTTACACTGATTTTCAGTGGAAAACTCGATTGCCGGTGTGAGTTTGTGGCTTCTCGAAAGGCGAATTTTGTTAATTCTTGGACAACTTAACATGCAAGGAACAGTTTGTGCTCAATCAAAGAACGTGAACAGTCACTATGTAACGAAAGAAGACAGGAAATTTTCGCCGGTCGGGCGCGTTTGTTTAGTTCACGACATCGCCAGCATGCTGTGCTATAGACACTCTGAAACTTACGGCTCGGTCAATGTCAATGAACGTCGTTAATTCATTTCAAAATCATGGAAGAAACTTAACTTTGTTGTGATGGACTGTGATGGACAAACGCTCCTAGAAAATTAAGCCGTCAAGAAATCGGTAAGTTTGTAATTGCTGTGCCGACCCGCTAAGATACAGATATTTTCAGTCTTAAATATTTCCTTTGAATGCTTTGGAGTAAACTTCTGTGAAAAAAATAAACTAGTATTCTGAGTTTCAAAGTACCTGTTATGTTAAAAAATGTAAACCTGAAAAGTCGAAATAAACTGTCTTTCAATTTGTGAGTTCGTGATGGGTTTACTGATTTTTACTGAGTGTAAAGAACTTACACATTTTTTACTTTTACTTCAAAAATCCGCATTCAACTCAAATCATTGGGTAAATTAGCT
This sequence comes from Plumapathes pennacea, assembly GCA_964036295.1. Lineage (NCBI taxonomy): Eukaryota > Metazoa > Cnidaria > Anthozoa > Antipatharia > Myriopathidae > Plumapathes > Plumapathes pennacea. The sequence goes on along the minus strand of OZ038463.1, from coordinate 20,918,123 downwards.
TCTTCTTTCTCTCAAGTATTTTAAGTTGATATAACTGAGAGCTAGATAACTACGAACAAGCGGCGTGTTTACAAACGCCAAACCGTGTGTACACGCGTGTTAAAATAGATTACGAAATCGGACGACCGCGAAGCGCGGTCGTCCGATTTCGTAATCACTCGTATGATTACAGACCGAATCGGACTCCACTCAGTCCTATTACCATTATAAATCGTGCCAGGTGCAAAGTAAAGCCTGGTTTCCATATAATCGTCTCTGACGTAAGGGTCGTCCCTGTCGCAGAATTTTTTGTCAAGCGATCGGGACGGTTATACGGAAACACTCTTGCAATTGTTTCAAACGATCCTTACATCAGAAGCGAATCGAAATTCCCGATAGAACCGTGTTCTATCCTTGCGTCGGAGACGACCGGAAATGACTGTCTTGCGATAGCAAATTTTAATGGAAACATGTGCGGACGATCCTTTCGACAGAGGCGTTGCAAAGGTATCCCACAATGCACTTCTTTGTCATCAAAACATGTCGCGTGCTGAACCTTCCACTAGCGCTTTTATGGAAGACGTTCAGCGCTACGAATGTACCTACAATAAGTTTTCGAAAGATTACAAGAATAAGCAATTGAGAGAAAACTGCTGGGCAAAACTGGCTGAAAATTTTGGCTGCACAGCAAAGGAAGCGCAGAAGAGATATAGGAATCTTCGCACGAGCTATGTGCGATATTTGAAGAAGTTAAAATCCGTCCCGTCTGGCTCAGGAAGAGACGCCATCCCCACTCCAGGGAAATTTGCGAACCTGAATTGGCTAGAGCCTTATATCAGCCAAAAACTTGTTGTAAGACCCAGTCCCTTCGCGCACTATTATGATAGAGACAATTTTTTGGAAACCGAACAACGTAAGAATTGCTTGAGTTGCCCGCGATCGCTTGTCCGCAGCAGGGGATGACAGAGATGATCCTTACGTCAGAGATGATTATATGGAAACTAGGCTTAATACGACTGACGTAAAACAATACTAGAAATACGATAGTCGCAGATACCCCCTCGCTCTGCTATTGATGGGACTTTTACTTTGGTACTCCTAACCAGAGTAACCATTGTTTTATCGAAATGTCGACTCAATCTTTTCTTCGATGTCAAGTGCTACACGCAAAGGAAGGAGAAAAAGAATGGTGTGTGTTATACTTTTGCGTTGATAAAAGAGTCGATTACGTGATGAAGGTCCTGTATCTGGTAATTAAATCTGACTTACCCTGATTTAAGTATAACCAATGAATAAATCATAACTTTTTTATAAAAAAAATATCGAAGGGGCTTCGGCCCTGAATGCTATGAAGCAGCTTCTTCGCATCAAATTGTTTAAGACAAGTAATAAAGTCACCATCAAGATCGTGCAATATGGGTATCATGAAATCAGTCTTTTTCTTGGTAAGTGCGACAACCTATCAGTTGTGTGTTCTTAGCATGCGGTTCAATGATAAAGGAATTATATCATATATTTTTTTATCAAACAAGTTCCTTCCTAACTAATGTTTTCGTAAATTGGCAAGTTTCTGTTGTCAAATTCCGTTCAATTTACCCGCGACTGCAATACTTTTGAACCAAGGAAAACAATTGCCAAACTTCAATTTTAGACAATTCAAATTTACACGAATTGGTCGATGTGAAATACGAACTTTTACTGCCGTATGTCTTGCAATAATGTCATGAAGTTCAACGTGTTTTTGAAAATAACTATGTGCCGCATCTAAGTTGTTTCATTCATTTGCTTTTGTTTTTTCTTGCCCTGGATTTATGTGACTAGTAACTGAAACTTGTTATGACGTTTTTTTCTTTATCAGGTACTCTTGATTAGCGTTCAAGTTTATGAGTCTCACGAAGAAGAAATGAAATTTAGGACCATTCATTCTCCGTACAAGTATCTTTCGGTTCTCAATCCCAAGGAAATTCCGTCCTCTCTTTAACAAGAGACAGCAATGATGGAACATGTAAGTCATTATTAAACACCTAGGACATAATGTAATATATATAATCCGTCTGGTTGAGCCTGAAACAAATTTTGAAAATAAGTCGTAAATATAGGCAAATCAAATATAGCAGCAAACGATTTTCAAAAAGGCGTATAAACTTCAAAACCATCAATGTTTTCAATACTATATTTGATATACTGTATCTTATTTGACCTTGTTATGTATATACAAAGAATTGTAGTTTGATGCGCGTGATGTGTTATTTACGACTATGTGCAAACAAAACGTTCAAACTGCATGCGGCCGCTTAGCTACAAACTCATAATTAAAGAGCTTTAGCAAGCAGCCCAGGACGAGGACGGCAACCTCGACAAACTAAATAAAACTAATTGCAGAAAAAAACGGCGCTCGTGAATATCTGAAATTGAACCGATCTCGGGGTCGTCGTGTTCTCGCGTGCGACTTTTTTAGGCTGTTGTCAGGACGTAAAAGACATTCCGACAGTCGTTCTGGTTGAAAGAAATAGGTCTTCAACAGAAATGGAACAAAACAGGCAACCTAAAGAATAGACAAAGTTACAAAATAAAAAATAAAACAATAAAAAACAATGGGGAATTAAGATGCACTCTGTTCCCTAGTTTCTTGAATTGCCATCGTCTTCCTAGTTTGCTTAGCTCCTTACTTAGATAATAATTTACCTGTCTGTCATATCTGTCCTCAAAATGTTTTTATTCAGTTCTCTGAAACCCATTGACACATCCAATATCTCATGACATTGTATCGCAGATATAATTCGCAACACCTGGCTGCGCGTTCGGTTAATAATGTAACGAAATACGTTAGTTAGTTAGTTAGTTAGTTAGTTAGTAGGTTAATGATTCATCTTGATTTACCGCTGGCAGACGCCACGTTGTTCTTGCGTAATGTAGTCTGATCTAAGTTGCGCATTCCTAAAAATAAACCAGTTGCTTCTCTCTTTGATCTGCGCTGGTGTTTTTATTGCGACTGCGGCTGTTAATCTATCTTCACTCGGATAAACGTTACATTGGTGGCAGCGGTTAAAAATGGCAACAGTAAACGCAAATACTGACGCCTCTTATGACCCGAAGGTCACCTTTGGACCGCTCGAAACCGGGAAGCGTTTTGGAACAGCAGAAATGGCCGCGACACGTGTTAACTTCGTCTCTCCAACCAGCTCGACACCGCGACCAGCGACTACATGAAAGAAATCGCTGCTTCGATGGCCTCAATCCAAGTATTGTGCAGGGAGCAAACCGAACAGTTCAACGCGCGGCTCGACGAGACGACGAAAAGCCATCGCGAAGACAGGGCTGACATCACCGCACAGTTCTCGAGGGCACTAGAACAGCAACGACTGCTGCACACGGAGGAGACTTGGGGACTTCGAGCAGAGATTTTCCATCTCAAGTCACTCAAGCGGAGCCATGTGCAACCCAGGCCCCCTTCGCCAACTCAGCCTTCGTCGACCCAGTCCCCGCCCTCATTCGTGAACTGCCACGACGAATTGGCGGATCATCTGGACCAGCTCCAAACCATGGCAGAGGCAATGAAAGAGACAGCTTCGCGCCCACCAAAGCCAAGCACTGGAAATAGCAAGTTTGGAAAGTCGCTGAAGCCCAACACATTTGATGACGACAATTCCTGGGAGGACTACAAAGCCCAATTCGACTTAATCGCGGAGCTAAATGGCTGGGAGGAATCTCTGGTCGCCGCGATGAGTTTCCGGTTTGGAGCGGAACACCAGACTGAACTTTACCGGACACAGTTGAAAACGTTACTCCGGAAGAAGGAGCAGATACTGCCAGAACTTGCACAAACGACGAGGAGGTTAACCCGTGAAGCGGACCCGGAGGCAACCGAAGCTACAAGGGAAACACTGGCCCGAGACCACTTATAGACGCGCTCCCGGACCCAGACGTCCGCTGGCGCATCCAGGAGACAAGGCCAAAATCCCTGAAGGACGCACTGACCACGGCAGTCGAACTGGAGGCATTCCAGCTAGCCAACCTCCAACGCGGTCAAGCTACCAGAGCCGTAGTTCCTGCCCCCCAGGATGCGACGACCGAACGCTCTGCTAGCGCAAACACAGCGACATCTTAGAGAAACCCTTTCGATAAGAAACTAGACACCATGGCTGAACTCCAGTATTTGGTGGTTTCCCTTCAAAGTCCACGACGTTCGCCTGGACGGCAGAACTCTCCCACACGCTGCTGGACATGTGGAAAAGCTGGACATTTGCAGAGAAACTGCCAGGATACCCCCGACGAGGACCAAAACCAGGGAAACGGAAGACAATCGGATTCGAGGGCCAGAACCAGGCAACACTGAGACTGAACAGGCCCACCTGCGAGTAAACACGACAACGGAAAACGGGCTATATTGTCCAAACTCCTAGTAGAAGAGTTTGTTGTCAGGTTTGGGGTCCCCAGACAACTCCATTTGGATCAGGGACGTAATTTTGAATCTGCTGTGTTCCAAAAGAGGTGCCTGTTGCTCGACATCGACAAGACCAGAACTATTCCCCTCAGGCATAAGCGACGTGGTGTACCGCATCCAGCTAACTGAGAGGGCAAAACCTAAAGTGGTGCACTTCGACCGACTGAAGCCCTATACTGGCGCGAATTCCCCGACCTGGTTTAATCCAACGGCTCTGGAAGACCAGCAAAGACCAGGAGGACCGGAAATGGCAGGGAAGTCAAAGGCCCTACCCAACTCGCCAAGACGCACAGGTGCCGCGAGTGCCAACTAGGCCGCGACGTACAGTCAAACCACCCAGATGGACACAAAACTATGTGTTGGGCTCGGAATGATGTAAAATGACATTCAGCTGATAAATCTTGTTCTTCCAAGTTGTTATTTCCAATTTATTATATACATACTGAGACATACTCACGAGAAAGCCATATCGTAAAATTTCGTACGCAAATGAGTTCTAGCCAATGAGAGGCCGCGAACGACGCTTTTCACACGTGAAAAAAATCGTTCGTCCAATCACAAGCTGCGAACGACGATTTTTCACTACTTTTAAAGGGTTTCCCGGTCCCATCATAAATGTCTCAGTATGTATATAATAAACAGAAAACATCATGGAAAGTGCTTTGTACAGTTTTTATTCACTCGTTGTTTCGTATCATAAAACTCACTCGCTCGCAAAGCCTCGCTCGTTCGTTTTATGATACTTCACAACTCGTAAATAAAAACCGTACGCGCGCACTTTCCATGAAGTAATCTCTATTTATTACATTGCCTGTTGTTGTTATTTGTTGGCCTGATATGAGGACATATCCCCTTTTTCAAGGGAGGGAGTAATGTAACGAAATACGTTAGTTACTTAGTTAGTTAGTAGGTTAATGATTCATCTTGATAGACCGCTGGCAGACGCCACGTTGTTCTTGCGTAATGCAATCGGATCTAAGTTGCGCATTCCTAAAAATAAACCAGTTGATTCTCTCTCTGATCTACGCTGGTGCTTTTATTACGGCTGCGGCCGTTAATCTATCTTCACTTGGAAAAACGTTACAATAATTTGTCCATGTCCGCGGTCATACGGAGCATACATTAAATGTTTTTAATAAGAAACGGAATAGTTGTGCATGTTCGTTGAAAAGCACATCGGGAGAAAGAGAGACGATTGCATTTTACTACTGATTTATTTACTTTAAAATTACATTTGCAGGTGTTCATCGTAACGGATCTTATCTAACTTGGAAAAATAACAATGTTGTTCTCACTGCTAATGGTCCTACCACAGTCACTGTGAAGGTCAGTACTGTTTCTTATTCAGGTACCAATTCGCAATCAGCTGAGTGAATCTTCCATTTAGCCATCAAACGTACAGGGGTGGGGGGTTTGTGTCACCCCCTCGGCGGTTTTTCAAACGTAATGAGTTCAGTAGCTGTGCACAAGAACCTGCTGTGCAGCATCTCCGTAGGCAACGTATAGCAAAACATGGGGTTTGAAAATATTATTGACCTCCATCAGAGCCCCTGATGGGCTATAACCACCAAAAAAGGTTGTTATTGCTTGTACATCCGAGGGTCGTTTACAGTCAGTACTGGTTGCTTACGTTCGCAGCCACGAAAATTGAAATATAATCTAAATTGTCCTTAGTCTGCCAGTATGAAATTCTATATCTATTTTAGAGAACCATATCGTACATATACTCATAGATGGTTAGGGAACTTGGTGCCTGGATCATTTATTGGCTTGCAAATAACATTTTTATGTTACTTACTTGCTAGTTAATAATTGTGCGAATCGAAAGCACAAGTTAAGCACGTGCACTGTTCATGCCGAGGGTAGGGTAGGGTAGGCTAGGGTAGGTTGCATTATAATACACAGGCAAGCCATAGTGAGTTTCACTTGACAGCTTCATTATTCAGCTCTCCTCCTACTCATGGCCATGACTCTTGTTCAGTGTTCATGCCTCATATGCCGTTTAAAGCTTAACTGACTTATTTGCAGCAACTTAGATTAATACACTACTCAGTAAAGGATACAAACATACCCTTGCTGAATTTCAAATAATCTGTATTTACAGTTCCGATCGCGTTATATTTTTATTTTCAGAAAATGACTATTGGTTTGAAATCACAGCAGGAGTTTCAGATCAGGAGGGTATCAGAAAAGCACCATATCATTCAGACGAAAACAACCTCAGCCAAGCGAAGCTACGTGAAGATTTCGGGTGGGAATGTAGTTCTTGGACTTCACAAAAATGACACAGAAACATGGTTTACAAAAATTCCTGGATGTAATTAAACTAAAACGTATATATTTTTTATCGCTGTTTATGCATGTATAATTCTTCATAGTTAAAAACACTAATGCGTATAATTTGTTTTAAGTTTGAATAAAGATCGCAGAGTTTAAATCAGACCAGAGAAAAGATTATTCAAAGTTAACGGAAGCCCTAGATCCCCCTCCCCCTCACACACACACACACATGATATATCTTGTAAAGTACACTTTTCACTGCTGTTCCCGTTCCAGGGAAGCACTAATTAAAATTCAACTCAAAAATCTGATCTCAGATAGACTTTACGGGATAAACAAAAATGTTTTCCAGTCTTCAGGACAGAGACATTACATTAATCATTGAAGAATATAACATTTGTTTTCGCACCGAAGGTACCTGGAATCAGTCATAAATAAGCTAATTAATTGTAAAACTGTTCTTACAGTATGATTATATATGCGATGCTGTCCTAAACCATTAAACCATTTCAAAGTGTAAAACTTAATTGCTCGTTGAACGCATGCAATGTAAATTTTGTTATTGTTATAGGAGCTGATTCAGTACAGCATTTCTTAGTTTGAATGTCGGAAAATTCACAAAGACTGTGATCGTTGTCTTACAAGCGGAATCATTTTGGAAGTGCAAATTAACGATTAAATTGCTCTCAGTCAACCAGATTGTAGAAATGTTTATAGTGATAAGCACATAAACGCGCGGTACAGTTCCTTGCCACGCGTCCCTATACTCTTTTTTCGGATTTTTTGGTCTCGACCACACTGTGCAATGACGGCACGAGCCCACTGGCAACGTGTAATTTCACGGTCACCTTTGTAAGAACGTGAAGCTGAAATTACACTAATGGAAGAAGAAGGCAAACCCTACAGTTTAGCGATGTTATAAAAACTTCTGCTTTGCTAGATATTTGCTGGACTCTTGTTAAACGTTATCCGCTTTTTGAACAAGAGACTTTCAACCATAGGATCTGCAGTGTGTATTTTTATTTCTAAAACTAAATTCAATCTTTACACAACAACTGACGTAAGAGTATATATTTACTGCATGCACAGCAGGAAGGAGAGATCAGAATGAAGGCAAAAAACCCAGTCATCCATAATGTGGCGAGTGCTAAAAACTGTCAGCCTTTTGTACGAGTACATATACCATACCCAAGTTTGATACTAAGTTAACTATAATTTAACTAATGTTCTTCTCCAGACCTGCATCATTCGATACACATTAGGGGAAAAAAGGCAGTAAAGGCAATAAAAATGCAATTCATGTCAGTAGTGTTATGTACCAGTGACTTTGAACTGCTTGGCTGAACATTTTAAAACAACCTCTCGATATACTGTTCATCTGTTGTGTAAGGAAATGGTAGCATAAATGTTGCAGTTACTGAAAACAAGCTTTTTGTGAAATTCTCAGCTTATTTTAAAACTGTTAAATCCCTTTATCATTATATGTCTAAGCTTTTTTGCTGAAAAGCTTGCATGAGGAAAATACTTCTTGAGTGTACAGAACTGCATGATATGGCGATGAACGGGTCGTAATCATGTGGTCAGATCCATACATTTAGTTTTAAACAGCCAGGAAAACAACTCAATGACAGCGTTGATATTCCCGCGGTACACAACGTGTGACGTCAAACGAAAGAGTGGAAACTGAGAAGAGGACACATGGTACATGCAAGACGGGAAATTGCGCGGCCTCGCCGTGGTGACGAAGCGACGTTTTTTTGTTTTGTTTTGTTTTGTGTGTGTGTGTGTGTGTGTGTGTGTGTTTTTCCAAATCAGCGTACATCATGTCTTCCAGAGCGAAAGCAGTTGACACGAGGATCTGGCAAGTTTTAAACCATTTTTAGGCATACTGAAGTTGAAAGGATATTGCCTTTGATAGCCTTGAAGAACGGGTAACCTTTAGAACTGTGAATACTCCCCAGATTACTCCAGGACGAAGCAACGAATTTAGGCCCCGTCCACACTAACCCAGCTAAATTTGAAAACAGATATTTATCTATCCGTTTGCCTCCCGTCCACACTAAGACGCGTTTTCGGTGACCGGAAACGGATATTTTCAAAAGCGCTCTCCAGAGTGGGTCGAAAACTCTGGTTTCATGTTGTCGTGTGGACGGCGGAAACGGAGCTTTTTGAAAATGCGTGACGACATGATAATTATGTGATCACGATGCGCATGCTCAATCCGGGGATTTGGCGTTTTCGGTCGGTCCCAATCTTGTACCCAGACCCTCCGATGTCCTACGCGCATGCCCAACGAAATCAAAGGTTCTGGGCTAGGTTCTGGCCACCGTTGAGTCAAGTTGCAATCTAGAGAACTGCTTCATCTTGTTATCTTCGCTGCCTTATGCAGGTGCAATCAGCTTGGTACCCGCAAACTTTCATCGCCGCTGTGAAATTTCCGCAGTCGTTGGTGCTGTCCCGGTTGTTTTGTGCTGTATTTGAAATGGCCAATCAGGATCAACTAAAAATCGGATTTTGCCAGAGCCTTTGATTTCGTCGGGCATGCGCGTAAGACATCGGAGGATCTGGGTACGAGATTGGGTCTGTCCAGTATTAGTGTCGACAGCGAAAACGATTCGAAAACGATAGTGTGGACGAAAAACTTTTGATCCGTTGACAAATTTATTTGGATTAGTGTGGACGGGGTCTTAGGTGAGACGAAATTTGTAATTATCTCACGAAAAGCGACAACGATGTACGCAAGCTACAGTATTGAGTGCACAGAGTACAAAGATAACACATAATTTATTTTATTCATTGTGGACTGTAAGTTGAAGATAATTTATTGCTTCATTGTGAACTGTAATTTGACCTGACAGATATTTGATAAATGCGATAGATTTGAGAAATTCGATACGTGGAAAGCAAGCGTTTCTATTTGAACATGCTGTTATTGGTAATCTGATCTTGATTTTTAGTACAGTTTTCGGTTTTAAGTATTGTATTTTATCGTATTTATGGCTAGAAACAATCAGTTTTTAGGCAAATTGACAAAATTGGATGCAGGTAAATAGCAGCAAAAGGAAAATAATAAATTATTTAATCAACAAAATTTGTATTAGCACATATAAATTCATATTTATCTCAGCATATCTCGCTGTGAGTGCCGAGAAGAAGAGATTCGACAGTTTAAGAACAAAAATATAGGTCCCAGATGAAGATGCTCAAAGGATGCAGCAAATAATGCACAGAAATATAAGTGGTATTCAGTTAGCATTGGCGATTTTTGTATTGCACGCGTCCGTCATTTCTGGCTATGATATCCGAACGAGCTGTTCAAAGAGCACTATAGGCAAACATACCAACAAGCGGCAAATCAATAAAAAAATGCGTATTGTAGAATTAACTGATATATGATCTTCAATGTCCTACTTCTTTTATTCGTCACTTCTTTTCTTTTTATTTATGGTCTGGTGCAAAAAGTTTATATAGTATACGTGTGAAAATGAAAAACAATACAGTACTTATTGAATTCTGATCTGCAACTTTCATCTTTGACTCACAGATACGTGTAGGATTTCACTCACTCAACATTGCGTACTGACGTTTGTTCCCAAGCCACAAGAGTCAAAGATAATGGCCCAGCATGGAATGAAATAATTTCTTTTCGAGGTAGTAGTGAGAGACGTAGAATATAACTGTTTGCATATCGTAGCTTAACTTTTTCCGTGTGTCCGCCATTTCCCCTTTGCCAAAGGTATTTAGGAAAATCGATTGTAACAGTCGATTTAAGTGATGTCAAAATAAAACTAGGTTTAAACGTGTTATCAATTAATATACTTCCTATGCTTTTAGACAGTTTAAAACAAACAACGAAAGCCAGAAGTATGCTTAACGGTGATTAGTTGACTATAGTTTTAAACGTTTTACTTTAACGAAAAGCGGACGTACTGACTGCCGACTTCCACGACCACAAATCTTGATTGTACTGTTAGAAGCTTAGATAAAATAGATATTCCGCTGAGTAATTGTGATTGCCGCTTCCTTGAGAGTCTATGGATGTATCGTACCAACTCAGCGCGGAAATGGACACTGTTGTGAACGTACGTATTTCCGATTGTGTTTTCATAAGACTAGTTATCCGCTTGACACTGCGGAAATACGTTTTTCAGCCGTGCGGTCACATTGCTTTTGAGTCAGCCGTTTATTGTACAACATCTTGGGTTCAAGTGCAGACTTTGTGGTTAAGTGTAGCGCTCGTAAAACCTCAAGGCACTCAAGAAACTTAATATTTGGACTCGATGCTCAGTTCAATACATGCGCTATAACGTAAAAAAAAAACAAACGAGGATTGCACAGGATGTTAAAATTTTACCTCAAATTATGAAAAGTTGTATAGATAGCCATGGTAACGAACGCTGAACGGAAATTACGTCAGAACGTTTTTCCACGGTGTCCATCCGCTTATATATATATACATATATAAGCGGATGGACACTGTGGAAAAACGTTCTGACGTCATTTTCTGTATATATATATATACAGTCGATTAAAAAAATGTTGACCCTCAAAAAATAGCAAATAGGCAAATACCACGACCGAAAGGGATGTTGGGATTCGTGATGAATTTAAGCTTGTTTACTGAATAGCCAAGAATTTTAGGCAAATAAACAATTCTCCAACAAAGTTCTTATAAAAATCCATATCTTCAAGCTGCCGTGTAATTTTCTTTTTATTATATTAGACACGAGTGTTTTACGAGAAATTGCACAAAAAACTGTGCAAAAGCGGGAAATGATGCCAACGATATCCTCACTAGTGAGGATGTGGAAAATACGCCACTCGGGTCCCGCATGTAGTTTCGTATGGATTTTACGCACGGTATATTTTCCAGTAAAACACTCGTGTCTATATAATAAATATATTTAGGATGCTAGATCCTGAAGAAGTAAATCCTGATCCTGTGAAGTAAAACATTAAAAATAAACATTCTTTTTAAATAAGATTTCGGTCTAAAATTATATAAAGACGCAGCTTTAATTTGCACTTGGAAAGCTACAACAGTTGTTGGAAAGTTATACGACTCGGACTAATATGAAAATGAAAATTGCTTCCATTTTGGTACACGCCATGTCAGTGTTGTTGATAATCTTCGGTATAGATGTTCATTTTTTCATGAAAGATTCAGAGATGACTGCCTATTTTTAATTTTTAAACAAGAATGCATCTATTCATGTAATTTGTTGTTAAGTATGAAACATGTCATCAAGCAGAACCCCCAATTGATAATTGAAATAGGTGCTAAGAGTTGCCTAAAGAACAATTGAGCAACGGCTGAACAACATCAAGTTGTGCGGTGGTTAACGGTGATATAATGGTGATTATTCTGACTCTTGTCAGAGAAATTCTCCATTTATGTTTTGCTTTATATCTCGGAAGTTGATTGCAAATTGACTGCAGAATACTCGAATGCATCGCAATAATACCATATCAAGAAGATGTTCATAACTGAACAATGGATATTTTAGATATCTTCTTTTTCCACTTGTTTATTTGCTACCAACGTTTAAATTACCATTTTATTTGCCAAGTGCTCTTGATTAATGCTCACGTTTCTAAGTCTAAATGATTTATGAAATTCAAGAGGGTTCATATAACCGTTCAAGTATCTATCACTTTCTCAATTACAAGGAACCACCGGAAATGCTGCAGGAACATGTATAATGATTTATATAATTATTTATAAAATAACTATATGATACTTACGCGCGCCTTGATTGGTTAAATAACCGTGTGATATGAGAGTATATTACACGCTGACGCGATACGTGATGTATTTTACTTAACTAATTATTTTATAAAAGAAATATATAACGCATCCCGTGTAATATAGCCTCATCTAAACACTTGGGAAGTGGGGAAAACACTCGAGTAGCACCGGAAACCACTCAGCGACATCGTGATTTCCCTACGGTACTCTCGTGTTCTCCCAACTTCGCGCGTGTTGCGTTATATATTTCTTAAATATTTTCCTACTTTTCAGTTAGAAATGAGATCATTAAGTAAACATTTTTAAAACAGTTTTTTAAAAACTAAACTAGCGAGCAGCACTCTAGGCTAATTTGACTCGTAAAATTTATTTAATTCTCCTATGCGTTTCGTCTGTCTATCGCAGACTTCATCAGGAAGTTCAGCGCTAAAACTGTGGCCACCACAGGTAGTTCGTAACCAACCTAAAACTCCCTGAATGAAGTCTGTGATAAACAGACGAAATTCTTAGCATAATTAAAGAGGTTTTACAGCTCAATTTCGCCTCGAGTGCTGCTGTGACTAGATTTTACCTGAAAAAAAAAAAAAAAAATTAAGCTGATTTTTGAAGACAGCAAGTTCTGACAGGAAATAGAGGTTGTGAGACATGGCCGTTGGAGATGCAAATTTTATCTTCTCGTATTGATAATACCTCGCACGGTCATGCAATATCCTATATATATATATATATATATATATATATATATATATATATATATATATATAGAAATGACAAAAAAATAAAACACAAAATACTTTCAAGTTGAACGGTTAGACAAAATTTGGCCTATCATCCGGCTAAGCGGCTAAGTTCCTTCCCGCGCGTCGTAACTCAAGATTCTCCAGCTCTTCGTTCAGATTCTGATGGAGTTTCACGTTCTCACTGTTCTGGGAAGTGGCCCCTTTATCGTACATTTCTTTGCATTGCAAAGTTATACAGTTGTGCAATTCCATTGCATGTTTCACTGGTTTCAGTACATCATTAATATTTGTACTCATGGCAGTATTCATAGAGAAAATGACGTCACTGATAAGCGCCCCAACCAATCAACGTGTGCCAATTTTTGACCCCAAGAAAAAAGTTTTGCATTTTAATACTATGCCCCGTAATTACTAGGCCAAGTAATTTCACATGTTCACAAACCCTTTTTGTCTTCTGCAATTAATTTCATTATTTTGCCGAGGTTGTCGCCGTCGTCGTCGTTACCAGTGCGACACATCCTGCAGTTAATTTGTCTTGTCCTTATTTAACTTTACGTTGATAGTGTTTTCCATCTAAACCAAAATCGCAAACAAATAAGCCGTGGATGTATACTGTACTTACATGTGTTCATTGCACGTCCGGTGTCTGTGTAACAAAATCGTAAACAAGTGTTTCCGCTTGATTAAGTGGAGTTGCCGTTACAACCTGTGATTAATATGCTGTTTATAGCTTTTCACTCCCAAACTCAAAATACTGATTATTCCAAGCTTTTGAACAAGGACCTGCGCTATAAAAGGAAAGCTCCTTCCCTTTTCCGTGACGTCATCATATTACTTGAAAAAAAAAATTATGTAGATAGCCGAGTAACAAACCAAATATATACATTTAGATCAAATTTTACCTATTTCTTCTCAAATCTGTATAATATTATGCTAAGTCCGTCCGTGTGTCGTCTGTAACGCTCTTTTCAGGCCAATCCAAGATGACGGACACTCAGGAGCGAACGATAGTACTATAGCAATACGATAATCGCAGATACTCCCCATTGAGTGGACTAATACTTTGGTACTGCTCATCAAGAGAAGCTTTTGTTTTACCGACGTTTTGACGCAATCATTTCTTCGAAGTCAAGTGCTGCACGCAAAGAAAGGAGAAAAATATTGTGTGTGTTATACTTTTGGCGTTGCAAAAAAAAAAAAAAAAAAATCGATTGCGTGACGCCGTACGTATTTCTCAGGGTCGACACGTCAAATTAACTCATGCAGTCTGCCAAGCACATTCTCAAGCACTTCTAAGGCCCCGTCCACACGTATCCGGATATTTTTGAATCCGTAACTTAAACGATGCGGATTGAAAAAAAAAAAGTCCAAACGTAGCGTATTTAAATCGTTTTAGCCGACCGACTGGCTATCGATAGGTTCTCGATAGGTTAAATTTGCATGAAACTGAGATATTTCTTTTTGATCCAGCTTATACTTATATTTAGCGTGATTAGTTAATAGAGTTACTTCACTCAATAATTTTTTAAATTATAATAAAGTAGTATACTTGCTGAGCTCTTTGTCTTGACTGTTTTTTGGTGAGTGACAAATGTATTTGATTATTCTCTAAAGAGGGTTCTACCTAAAAGGGGTTCCTTTTAATGTAGTATAAAAAAAGGGAAATAAATTAAAGGGTTAGTATGGAAAGTTGGAAAGATCAACTAAGTAATAACTTGCAAACAGAGGTTGTTAAACCGTTCCTGCCATTTTTTTTTTAATATATTGCGACGTGTTGCAGGCACTTAGTTTTTCAGTTTCTGAGTGCCTGAATCTGCAATTTTAGGGGACTTTGGTGCAGCAGCCTGGCGTTATTCACTATATACGATATGCAATAGTTTAACATGTGACAAACATGCCTATTCCACGGTCTCTTCGGTGTCTGGTCATGGAAGCAATGCCTTTAAAATTCGTCGAAACATATTCCACTTAATAAATATCTGTATACAACGCACGACCAGTCCAAGCATGGCACGTTCATGGACTCCAGTTTAACTAGCATCAGATGTTTCCAAAGGGCATTTCCTGCACAAAGGAATAATATATACCTCTTAATATATACGATACATTATCAAGTATCAACCAGCAGATTGTTCAATGAGTGCATGGATAGTGCTATTCACGGGATAAATCGCTATCTGATGGATAATGTAAACTTAAAAGAAAAATGCATCAGCTTGATCTGATGAATAAATCTATCCACTCTTTGAACAATCGGGCCCAGTAAGTAAAACTTGTAGGATTATATAATACAAAAGCCACAGGTTTCCAATAATCTGCTTGCCTTTATTGGATTAATTTTCTTTTTAAATTTATTTTCACAAATTAAATCACTTCACAAGGGTATATGGATTTTAGTATACTAAATGTTGTTGGAGTAAATACGATAGTAAATAAAAATTTAACGATAACAGTTTAACAGTTTAATCTTAAAGTTGAAAATGAGATTATATATAATCAGGACAAGTCAGATTTAATTACTTACTAGATACAAGAACTTCATCCTGGAAGTCGATTGGGACTGGAGCAATCTTCGCTCTGGCACGATAAGAACTAAGTGTGTGTGATTGAGCTTCATTCCCTCTAATATGTAGGGTTTCGAATCGATTTGCTTCGGTAACCGATAACGGAAGCACATTTTTCCATCACTTTTTTCGTCCTTGGTATGTTATTTCTTAACCTTTACATTGTAAAAACTGTGGATGCGAGAGAGTGCGAAAATCATAGATATCCACCTATTTTACCACCTACAGCACTACATTCCGCCAATGTTTTCGTGATCGAATCATTTGACTAATGAAACCGACGTGTACTTCCCGTCTAGTTTACCATACCTGGACAGTCCTCGTCTAGTTCAATATACCTGTATGACTTGTAATCTAACAGTAATACTTTCAACTTTTCACTGTTATATTTAACTATTGACAGCTACTAAGTCCTGTACTGTTCAAACACGCCGATAACACTAAACGACACATCTTTTACTAAGACAACAATAGAAGGGGTAACAGGGAAAAAGCGTCGACAATCATGTACAGTACTAATATACAAACACGGAAGTACATGTTTGCTTTCTGATGCCCGAGTTCCTGTCTTACTGTGGTTCACACATAGCAGTCAAAGAAATTTTATGCCGTTGCATGGTAGGGCAATTAGTACAATAAAAACTCTTTGGACTGGATGATAAAGTCTAATCATTCGAAATAGTCAAAAGGATTGGTAAAAACTAACAACTATTGTGGTGTGAAGTGAGTTCCTGTAGCGCAGCTTGATGGTTTCAGATAGAGATGACAAAATGCTGTCAAATATGGTCACCGTTCTTATGTGGTGATGATGAAATCTTAATTTAAGAAAATCTTGCAAATATTTGAAGCACTATCTATCGTATTTCCTCGAATAATCACCCTGGACACTTATTTAAAATTTTGCTCCAAAGCGGATGCGCTTAATCGAGCGTGGGCACTTATTAAAAATAAAAGTTTGCATAACAAAGACGTTTAATTTTCTTTACTGAACTGATTACAAGAACGAAACCAAAAAATCTTGTTCTGGAAACTCTTTCTCTACCGTTGGCGTGTCACCCTGTGTCTGCGTGTCGGTGTTTGTCATTTTTTGGAAAAAAAAAACGTAGGGGGGTGGGGTGGATTACTCTACCATGGGCGCTTATTTTAAAGTTCGTGTTCAAGAGGGGGCCCGCGATTTCGAGCGTGGGCGCTTACAGTATTTGAACATAGGCGCTTGTTTGAAGAAGTACAGCATTACAATGCATACAATAACTGATAGTCACGGAAAGCAATCTAAAACAGAAGTTACAAATGTCGGCTTCGACAGCCGGTCAGTTAGTCCTTGTTTACTTGTTTCCCCACTTGGGGTATAACATGCTCTTTCTTTTGTTTTGTTTTGTTTTTCTTTTTACAGTAAGCTAAGAAGAGTTTGATAACTAAAGGTTTGTCAAAGGTATCATCATTATATTGTTCTACGTCAGTCGTATTACTTTGCTCTACAAACAGCCGGAACTTTAACACGAGAAACTTCGAGTTCCCAGTGCAAAAGGTCCAATTCAGACTCCTTTCTTTCGTTAAAATATGATGTATTAAGCATTCCATTAAATGTCCTTGGACAGTCGAAACGACTGAAGTTCGTCGGTGATTTATTGCTTAAAGTTGTCTGGCTTCTTTATTACTTTACATGCGCAAATTTAAACGCTACAAAGCAACTCAAACGCGTAAGTAATTTGGCACTACATTGTAAGTCACCACAAGATGAAAACTACACAGATTAATTCCCAGCAATGTGCAGATAGGTGACTCGGCGATTTCTGAAATTTATCGGCAGGAGTTTCCAACCCACTTGCACTAAACAGCTAACATGGGTCAAACTTCAATGCAAACAGGATCAATTGTTAATTCACTATATCAGGAATTATATAGATGTTATAGAGTGTATGCTATTTGCATGTGAGAATTTACAAGTTAACTCTCTGGAACAATCGTTTTGCAGTTGAGATATTATTTTAAATGACAGGAAGCAGCGGCATCGCATCTGCATTAAACGACTTCCTCATAAACCAATTACGCAATCAGACAAGAATGTTGCTTTAAACCATTAAACAGAGGAATACATAACTTTAAAGTGAAGTAAAACGAATGAACAAATCATAACTTTTTTATAAAAAAAATCGGAGCTTCCGCCTGTCTATATAAAGCAGCTTCTTCGCATCAAATTGTTTAAGACAGGTAATAAAGTCACCATCAAGATCGTGCAATATGGATATCATGAAATTAGTCTTTTTCTTGGTAAGTAAGACAAGCTATCAGCTGTGTGTTCTTAGTGTGCGGTTCAATGATAAATGAATTATATCATACGTTTTTTTTTTGTCAAACAATTAAATTGATCTTTATTTAAATGTTTTCCTAAATTGGCAAGTTTCTGTTGTCAAATTCATTTCAATTTACCCGCGATTACGATACTTTTGAACCAAGGAAAACAATTTTTGAAAATAACTATGTGCCGCATCCAAGTTGTTACATTTATTTGCTTTTGTTTTTTCTTGCCCTGGGTTTATGTGACTAGTAACTGAAACTTGTTATGACATTTTTTTATCAGGTACTCTTGATTAGTGTTCAAGTTTATGGGTCCCAAGAAGCAAAATATAAATTTCAGACCGTTCATGAGCATTCCGCGCAGTATATTTCAGTTTCTGCACCCCAAGGAAATGCCGTCCTCTCTTTAACAAAAGACAGCAATAATGGAACATGTAAGTTATTATTGAATACTAGGGACATAATGTAAGATATAAAATCCGTCTGGTTGAGCCTGAAACAAATATAGAAAATTAAGTCGCAATATAGACGAATCAAATATATTAGCAAGCGATTTTCAAAAAGGCGTAGACTTCAAAACCACCAACGTTTTCAATACTATATTTGATATACATAGATCTTATTAACCGAGCGCGCGGTCCGTACAGTAAGTTATGGACCGAGTTTTTTTTCGTCGCCTTATGGCCCGAGCGCGCTTCGCGCGAGGGCCATAAGGCGACGAAAAAAACGAGGATCCATAACTTACGGTACGGACCAAGCAAACGAGGCTAATAAGATATTTATTATATGGCTTTAGATCTTTCGGCAAACATAAAACAAGGCCCCAACGAGTACTCGTCTTGTTCATTCAACAACATCAATCGCGATCAGGCATGAATTACGCACGTTTGTTTTCACAACAAATCCAGTTAACAGCTTACAATTCTACCGATTTGAAAATCTTGAAAGAAAATAAGCGTCTGTCGAACCAACTGCCTAGATAAATACTAATTTGTTCTGAGCTGAATGAAATGGCCCATAGCGTATGTCAAACAACGACACTGCAGTGAACTTTATTCGGTGAACGACTCGAACTCGCCCTTGCTCGCTCACTAAAGATTTAAAAAATCTGCAATCTCTTTCCAGAAGAAACTGCTTTGTAACTCAGAGTATTTTTTATTCTTTTGAATAAGTTTCTTACACGTACAATAATGTAGAAGGCAAAATGGCACTAAAAGAAAATCATTTCATCACAAACTGCGACCGACACATCGTTGAAAGTTATATTATTCAAAACTCACCGCTTAATTTTCCTGCCTCCTCGTGGAGCGTTTAGGTTTCTTCCAGCAAAATAAACGTCCTCAAATCACCACGGCGTTTTTTTCCCAGTCAGTGATTTCGAAATACAGAGTTCTCGTGCATTGTGAAAAATTTATTTGCAGTCTTCACAGTGCGCCATGACGAGCAAACATGTCTGCAAAACTTGATTCTTGCACGGTTTTAGTCATAACTGTTCACGGTGGATTGTTCGCTTTCCACTTTCTTCCTGGCAAGTGTGCAAATTTTAACACAGGGGTGAAACAACCCTCCATACTCTGCAGCACTTGTTGTCAATGGCGGCTGAGGTCGCAAGCAATTTTTTCCTCGGACGTTTTCCTTCTTCGTAACGGTCATTTTCCGAGATTGTAAACTTTCCCCGATCATCATAATTTAACAGTGAGTATCCGGAACGTTTAAACTCCCCATTGCACTTCTGGGCCTTTTATGACAAACGTTTAGCAAATTTTCGAGTAATCATTTGCGATCCACATGTGCAAACTGATTTTGCGGTCCGTACAGTAAGTTATGGACCGGTAAAATTGACCAATCAGAACGTGCGTAAAATCAATTTGCGGTCCGTACAGGAAAGTATGGACCGGTAAATTAACCAATCGTAGCGTGCGTAGTATCAGTGCCATATAATAATGTATCTTATTTGACCTTGGTACGTATATACAAAGAATCCTGGTTTGATGCGCGTGATGTGTTATTTACGACTATGTGCAAACAAAACGTTCAAACTGCATGCGGCCGCTTAGCCATAAACTATTTATTTATTAGCAAGCAACCCAGGACGAAGACGGCAACCTCAGCGAAAATCAATAAAACTCAGTAAAAAGAACGATTGAAATAAATTTAATGTTGTTTTAATTTTCACTTTGATTGCAGGTTTCAGTTATAACAAATCTGGAGAATTGAGTTGTTCATTGAATGACGATACTGTTTATCTTACTGCTAACAGTACTAAGTGCGGATCTAAGAATTGCGGATCTTTAACTGTCAAGGTTAGTTACTTGTACTATTACTAGAAATACGATAATCGTAGATACCCCCTCGCCATTGATTGGATTTTTATTTTGGTACTCCCAACAAGAGCAGCCTTTGTTTTACCAAAATATCGACTCAATCTTTTCTTCGAAGTCAAGTGCTACACGCTAAGAAAGGAGAAAAAGAATGGTGTGTGTTATACTTTTGCGTTGAAAAACTGCGTGACGCCGTACGCATTTCCCACGGTCGCGGCACGTCAAATTTAATCATACAGTCTGCCAAGCACGTTCTCAAAATTTAATACTTCAATTTTGAAGATGGTCGGCCGCCGTAGAACAGGAGAAAAGGAACATTGATTTTTCGATTTTGAATTCATAGGCAGTACAATTAAATAGGCTTCCTGTGCAACTTTTTAAAATTTATTTTGGACTGCAAGCACCAGACTCCGGCATGCATGTTTAATGAGCTCGAATTGTTTTGTATGTGAACTCGCTCAAAACAGCATGATTTCTCCCAGAATCAAAGCAAATCTTGAACGGTTTACTTTAAATTATAGACGAGCTTCAGACCTAGTCATACTTCTAAGGGCTTGTGAACAATTCTCGCTGCATTCACTGCGTGTTAGATTACAGAATTTGTTACAGTTTTAGTCTTGAAAGAAAAAATAAGACATCTGACTAAATCATTCAAGACTCCAAGTTCCGATTGTTCTGAGCGATAACGGTACGGTAACCGAAACTGGCAACAGAAGCGTATCAAACCAATACTTTGAGGGAAAATGATCAGCATACAGATTTTAATACATTCTTGAAGTGATCGAGTTACAAGATACGGGTAGAATATATTTGTCACGGTGATTGTTCAATTTCCACTGACTAACCTTTGTTTCTTGTCCTTTCTGAATAACTATCTGAGTTTAACACAAAACGGCGTCTGAAGCTCCCGATTTGCTTTCTAGCGCTGTTCCCTTTGCGGAGCCGTTTCTTCGGCACGCTTCCGTTCATGGTGCTGTCGGTTATAACATGTTTGTCATCTTTTTTTTTAGACGTATTTGGCGCTGTTCGATTGTTTCACGATTTGGCCTTCTCCGTGCCTGTTCCCTTCTCTTTTAAGACGATACCGTTCTGTTCCAAGTTTTCAAATTCATTTCGTGAACGCAGTTACGTGCAACTGTTGCTTTTCTCAAAAATATTTTTCTTTCATTTGAATGTCAGTAAAAATACAGGCGGAGACGCTAATCGATAATTATTACGTCAAATTGCTTAGGTACCTGGCGTAAAACGTCGTACGCCAGACAGACAGACTGACTGACTGACTGACTGACTGACTGACTGACTGACTGACGAACATTAAACTTTGAGACTGCGACGCGCTTGGAGTCTTCACATAAGGCGATTTTACTGCATTAGCGTCGCGATTATCACCCTCGCTATATATATATATATACACATATATATATATATATATATATATATATATATATATATATATATATATATATATATATATATATATATATATATATATATATATATATATATATATATATATATATATATATATATATATATATATATATATATATATATATATATATATATATATATATATATATATATATATATATATATATATATATATATATATATATATATATATATATATATATATATATATATATGACGTGACCACTGAAAAACATTGCATTAAATGTTAATTTTTTATGTTTTTACCTGCAGACAATCGGTCCAAACTTAGAGCAGAAGTTTAGATTCAAAAAGACAATGAATAATTCATACACCATTGGGACGCGGACTGACCCTATTCGTTACGTCAAATACATGGTTGTTGAAGAAAGACCGGAAGGAATTGAAAGATCGAAAAGACTGGAAAGACTGGTCCTTGGGTCAAATCGGAATGACAGAAAAGCATGGTTCACAAGATATCCCTGTTGACTCTGGCCGAGTCTGTCAGAATTTAAAAAATTTAAATTCGTATTTTTTACGCCTTGTACTTATGGTATATTTAAATTTAAACATGATAATTTTGTAACTCGCATAGCTATTGACATGGAATAAAATGTAAATTTTACTGATCGCGTGATATTGATGTTGGACGCAAATAATTATACATTTGGGTCTAACACAGCGTTCCATCTGTTAGTCAAGCTTATGCTAGTAATATATTTTTGTTACGTTATCGATTCGAGAAATAAAACGACACGCTAAAATGTCCTACCATGCAAACCACAACGACAACGCATTTAAAGAGAAGCAATTCAATTCATTACTGCCGAAAAAGATGAGAACTGTTATATACAGTCACGCACATAAAGTATAGAATTGGCGCGATGCGAGGAGAATAATTTGTTAATAAAGCAATGAAGTATTATAATTGCGTTTTGTTATAAGTGCTGCGGATGCAGAATATGACAGGTTTGATCTGTTTGTATAAATTCATCTCCAATTATATCACGCATGTTTTATGGTGTGGAAACTCTTCACTAACCCCCATTACTACAAAGAGGTTATTACACGGGAAGGAGTGCAATACGGCGGAGTATTTTTACGAGTCGGTTTTATTTTTTCGAGCCTGCTTCAGGCGAGAAAACTAAAACTGACGAGTAAAAATACAGCCGTATTACACGACTTTTTATGAAATGAATTATTTATTATATGACAAACGAAACAGGGCAAACGTTCTCGCCTTGCGCAAGTGGAACAAAAAACGACGCGTTCGTAAAATTTGCTTGCGAAAATTGATCACGTAAGCTAATAAACAAGTTGATCTGGTTCCTGACGAGTGCAAGACGCTCCCATCTTGGCCTTTATTTGCACTCGAAAATGTGAAGTCGTGTAATAATGTAACTTATATGTAAGCGTTCTGACTACAGTAACATTAAAGTAATTTTTGCCTTTCCCGTAGTAATTTTTCCCTTTGCTGAAACTTGCTAAATTTGGGCGAACCACCCGGACCAGGTCTACAGTTTGTAGCATGTATGTGAAAATTTTGCGCTTACTTATCCGTCAAGTCATTTCAACGACGGTAATGCGAGAAACCGGGGAAAAGGTGTCTCCAAATGCCTTATTTCTTTGTAACTTTGTCTATTCGTAGGTTGTTCAATTTGTTCCGTTTCTGCTGAGGTTCTCTTGCTATCATTATGTCTTATTAAATAAACGACTATTGTAATTTCTAGAAAATGTCGTCCACGTCCTGAAAACAATTAGGAAAAGAAGAAATCGCACGCAAGGGAACGACGACTTCAACATAAGGTCAACAAAGCAGGTGTAGGCCAGTATACTTGGCCTGGATATCTGTGTACAGATCAGAGGGGTCTATCCGTTATGTCTTTGTATTTTCTGAGTCACTGAATCATTTGCAATATGACTCTGCACCGCTGCTTGCGAGAAGTTGACATGTGAGTGATGAGATGATTATTCCTTTTCTCGCGTCGAGAAATGGCACACGCCGTTGGTTCGTGATAAATAGGATGGGTTGATTGGTTTGCGCGATGAGGTTAGTCGCGTGACTTTTTGGCGGAGCAAACGACGGGAGATGTGAGCGATATAATTCCGCGTTAATTTTTTGTTTTAACTTAGGGTGGCTTGTTTATCCTATGAACTAATGAACAAAACTTTACAGAAATATACGAACAATCTGATATCCACATCCTTAAGGAGTTGTGTGTATAATCGAATGAAGCAGCTTGAGTTGCAAAGACGAGTACTTGAGTGAGGTCATGAAGGTTAACTTTAAGCATTTTAAACAATGAAACAGTTGGGATATGCTTGAAAAAGGAGTGGTATATATTGGTAGTTTCACTTTGAGATGTAACATATACGAGAAAAAATTGAGGGCCTGCGAAACGAAACCGTGAGCTAAGTAGTGCAGTAACGTGCAGTGTTTTACACAACAGGAAAAGCGTCACATGAACTTCTGTTTATCAGGGATTGAAAAGAATTAATTTATCTTGAAAAATAAATACGTGCGTACCGCCCGCGTTTCTGGTTGTGTCTTTTTGTCTCTGTTCCAAAACCAGCCTTCGACATGTATATCTGAGTGATTGACTCTGCTTGTAGACTTTCAATGATTCAGAAGAAATTAAAGTTTCCCATGCCCGATTGTGTGTCACCGGGTTACTTATAGGTATTATCATTATTTACGACAAACATTCTTCGTGAACGCGCTGTTAAACATTGTGTTGGCATATAGTACAGAAAAAAATGCAGGGCTTTGGTTACTCGACCTAGATTAGTGAAATTATTCAAAGCAAGATAGTACCAAAGACCGCTTCTTCATGAGGAATATCATAGCCGTGAAACAACAACGCCACTTTTTCTTCCAATAGTTGTTGCAGTCAGCCAGGCTATGGCGACAGAAACACGCAGCAAAGTGCAGCGCTTTAATTGTATCAGAGCAAACAATACGGAGTAAAAATAATAATAAAAATAAATAAATCAATAAATCAATAAATAAATAAATAAATAAATAAATAAATAAATAAATAAATAAATAAATAAATAAATAAATAAATAAATAAATAAACACAATAAACCTTCAAGTTAAATGGTTATACAAAATCTGGCCTATCCGGCTAAGCGGCGAAGTTCCTTCCCGCGTGTCGTAACTCAAGATTCTCCAGCTTTTCGTTCAAATTCTGATGGCTTTCACGTTCTCACTGTTCTGGGAAGCGACCCCTTCATCGTACATTTCTTTACATTGCAAAGTTATACAGTTGTGCAATTCTATTGCATGTTTCACTGATTTCAGTACATCATTCATATTTGTACTCATGGCAGTATATAGAGAAAATTACGTCACTGATAAGCGCCCCAACCAATCAACGTGTGCCAATTTTTGACACCAAGAAAAAAGTTTTGCATTTTAATACTTTGCCCCGCCTTCGGCAGGCCAAGTAATTTCACATGTTCACAAATTCTTTTTGTCTTCTGCAATTAATTTCATTGTTTTGCCGAGGTTGTCGCCGTCGTCGTCGTTACCCGTGCGAGAGATCCTGCAGTTAACTTGTCTTGTCCTTATTGAACTTTATGTTGATAGTCTTTTCCATCTAAACCAAAATTGCAAACAAGTAAGCCGCGGATGTATACTGTATTTACATGTATTCATTGCACGTCCGGTGTCTGTGTAACAAAATCGTAAACAAGTGTGTTTCCGCTTGATTAAGTGGAGTTTCCGTTACACCCTGTGATTAATATGCTGTTTATAGCTTTTCACTCCCAAACTCAAAATACTGATTATTCCAAGCTTTTGAACAAGGACCTGCGCTATAAAAGGAAAGCTCCGTCCCTTTTCCGTGACGTCATCATATTACTTGAAAAAAAATGATGTAGATAGCCGAGTAACAAACCAAATATATGCATTTACATCAAATTTTACCTATTTCTTCTCAAATCTGTATAATATTATGCTAAGTCCGTCCGTGTGTCGTCTGTAACGCTCTTTCTCAGGCCTTCTTATAAATAATCCAAGATGATGGACACTCCGGAGCGAACGATAGTACTATAGCAATACGATAATCGCAGATACTCCCCATTGAGTGGAGTAATACTTTGGTACTGCTCATCAAGAGAAGCTTTTGTTTTACCGAAGCTTTGACGCAATCATTTCTTCGACGTCAAGTGCTACACGCAAAGAAAGGAGAAAATTTTTGTGTGTGTTATACTTTTGGCGTTGCAAAAAAAAAAAAAAAAAAAAAAAAAAAAATTCCGATTGCGTGACGCCGTACGTATTTCTCAGGGTCGACACGTCAATTTAAGTCATGCAGCCTGCCAAGCACATTCGCAAGCATTTCTAAGACCCCGATAGGTTAAATTTGCATGAAACTGAGATATTTCTTTTTGATCTAGCTTATACTTATATTTAGCGTGATTAGTTAATAGAGTTACTTCAATCAATAAGTTTTTAAATTATAATAAAGTAGTATACTTGCTGAGCTCTTTGTCTTGACTGTTTTTTGGTGAATGATAAATGTATTTGATTATTCTCTAAAGAGGGATCTACCTAAAAGGGGCTCCTTTTAATGTAGTATAAAAAAAAGGGAAATACATTATAGGGTTAGTATGGAAAGTTGTAAAGATCAACTAAGTAATAACTTGCAAACAGAGGTTGTTAAACCGTTCCTGCCATTTTTTTTTTAATATATTGCGACGTGTTTCAGGCACTTAGGTTTTCAGTTTCTGAGTGCCTGAATCTGCAATTTTAGGGGACTTTGGTGCAGCAGCCTGGCGTTATTCACTATATACAATATGCAATAATTTAACATGTGACAAACATGCCTATTCCACGGTCTCTTCGGTGTCTGGTCATGGAAGCAATGCCTTTAAAATTCGTCGAAACATATTCCACTTAATAAAGATCTGTATACAACGCGCGACCAGTCCAAGCATGGCACGTTCATGGACTCCAGTTTAACTAGATTTGCATCAGATGTTTCCAAAGGGCATTTCCTGCACAAAGAAATACATACCTCCTAATATATGCGATACATTATCAAGTATCAACCAGCAGATTGTTCAATGAGTGTATGAATAGTGCTATTCACGGGATAAATCGCTATCTGATGGATAATGTAAACTTGAAAGAAAAATGCATCAGCTTGATCTGATGAATAAATCTATCCACTCTTTGAACAATCGGGCCCAGTAAGTAAAACTTGTAGGATTATATAATACAAAAGCCACAGGTTTCCAATAATCTGCTTGCCTTTATTGGATTAATTTTCTTTTTAAATTTATTTTCACAAATTAAATCACTTCCAAGGGTATATGGATTTTAGTATACTAAATGTTGTTTGAGTAAATACGATACTAAATAAGATTTTAATGATAACAGTTTAACAGTTTAATTTTAGAGTTGAAAATGAGATTATATATAATCAGGACAAGTCAGATTTAATTACTTACTAGATACAAGAACTTCATCCTGGAAGTCGATTGGGACTGGAGCAATCTTCGCTCTGGCACGATAAGAACTAAGTGTGTGTGATTGAGCTTCATTCCCTCTAATATGTAGGGTTTCGAATCAATTTGCTTCGGTAACCGATAACGGAAGCACATTTTTCCATCATTTTTTTGGTCCTTGGTATATTATTTCTTAACCTTTGCATTGTAAAAACTGTGGATGTGAGAGCTGCTTCCAAATAGCAGGCTGAAGTGGCCCCCGTTCATGAGGGTTGAAACAGCCCCCAAAATTGGTGCTTTATATTCCTCATCATTTTGGCCCCGATTTATAGCCGAAACAATCCCACTTGGGCTGTTTCAACAAACATGGGGCCAGAATAGTTCTAGTTTGTGGGGCCATTTCAGCCCTGTTCCAAATTAACTCAGCCCGCCAAAAATCCATTTTGACCCCTTCATTGTCCAAAATGCCATCCACAAGGGGCTATTTTAGAACACCTGACAGGGCAAAATAGCCCTTAAATTAGGAGCTGGAACAGCCCCAGCCAAGTGGGCCAAAATAGCCCCAAAATAGGTTCTATATTTTGCTCACCGTTTTGGCCCCATTTTTGGGGTATAATAGCTCTCTTGAATTTACTGTGTATACATCCGCGTACAATTTGTTTGCAATTTTGGTTTAGATGGAAAACACTATCAACGTAAAGTTAAATAAGGACAAGACAAATTAACTGCAGGATGTCTCGCACGGGTAACGACGGCAACAACCTCGGCAAAATAATGAAATTAATTGCAGAAGACAAAAACAGTCTGTGAACATGTGAAATTACTTGACCTGCCGAACGCGGGGCAAAGTATTAAAATGCAAAACTTTCTTCTTGGGGTCAAAAATTGGCACACGCTGATTGGTTGGAGCGCTTATCAGTGACGTCATTTTCTCTATGAATACTGCCATGAATACAAATATGAATGATGTACTGAAATTAGTGAAACATGCAATGGAATTTGCACAGCTGTATAACTTTGCAATGTAAAGAAATGTACGATGAAGGGGCCGCTTCCCAGAACAGTGAGAACGTGAAAGCCATCAGAATCTGAACGAAGAGCTGGAGAATCTTACCACACGCGGGAAGGAACTTTGCCGCTTAGCCGGATAGGCCAGATTTTGTATAACCGTTAAACTTGAAGGTATTTTGTGTTTATTTATTTTTATTATTATTATTTTTACTCCGTATTGTTTGCTCTGGTACAATTAAAGCGCTGCACTTTGCTGCGTGTTTCTGTCGCCATAGCCTGGCTGACTGCAATGAACTGAAACCACTATTGGAAGAAAAAGTGGCGTTGTTGTTTCACGGCTATGATATTCCTCATGAAGAAGCGGTCTTTGGTATTATCTTGCTTTGAACAATTTCACTAATCTAGGTCGAGTAACCAAAGCCCTGCATTTTTTTTCTGTGCTATATACTAACACGATCTCTAACAGCGCGTTCGCAAAGCATGCTTGTCGTAAATAATGATAATACCTATAAGTAACCCGGTGACACACAATCGGGCATGGGAAACTTTAATTTCTTCTGAATCATTGAAAGTCTACAAGCAGAGTTTTACTTATTCGATCACTCAGATATACATGTCGAAGGCTGGTTTTGGAACAGAGACCAAAAGACACAACCAGAAACGCGGGCGGTACGCACGTAATTGTTTTTCAAGATAAATTAATTCCTTTAAATCCCTGATAAACAGACGTTCGTGTGGCGCTTTTCCTGTTGTGTAAAACACTGCACGTTACTACACAACCTCGTTCCCAGGCTCTTTCATCTCCCGGCCCCCGCCCCCGAAGAAAGACCCTGGTTCAGGCTGGTCACATGCCTTGCTCACAAAGATAATCCGTTGGGAGGGGTCCCCCTGTCAAAGAAATTTGTCATGCTGTGCGTTTGTCAAATCAAAACGAGGCTGGTACAAACGACACAAATCAGCCACGCTTTTTTCCTATAAAAGGGCGCTTCCCAGGGAGTCTCAGAGCCACTTAGCAGTAGCTCCTAATTAGTAAAAAGCCAAAAATGTACAAATTTTGTTTTTCCTTGTACTTGAATACCACGCAAAACAAGATAATGTTGCCTCACCAATTTTGCGATCACATAATCACTCATTTTGAGTGCAATTTGAGTAAAATCCAAGAATAATCTTCAATGTAAAATATTAAATATGCTTGGTGAGCAGCCATGCGTCGCATTGCACCGCGAAATTCAAAATGTATTTTGGCAGCCAATAGAAAAATTTCGCTTCAAACCCTTCCGTCCAGGACTCCACATTAAAGTTGCCCGTATGTGTTTAATTTTAGGTATACTTTTAGTTGCTGCAGAGAAATTTCATGGACAGAGCAACTTCTGAACGCTGTGGACGCACGTGCGATTCAACAAACATTATGCAAATTTGATGTCGAAAGAGGCGGCCAACGGCCTTTTATAGCGCACCTTCGTGTTTAAATTCATCTTTTCACCCTTCCGAAGGAGCCTTGACTCTTGAAATTTCCTTTTTGAAAGCCCTGAAGTTGTCGAGACGTCTTTCACATGGTCTGCAGATTAAATGCGGCAAACCTTCGCTCTGTGGCAACGAGCTGCTGTAAAACTCTTTCGCTGTTTCAAGAAGTGTCTTATTAGCTCAGTTTTCCGCATACGTTTTTGCAATGGTCTCCCACAGAACCATAAGGCCTGCAACAACTTGACTTGTTGTTCAGACGCAGCGTAAACTACATGGGAGGTGTCAAATTTTTATATCCAAATTTTTCTTTCCCCAGTAGACAAAGTAAGGTAAATTTCCGACTTAACGGCCCCTCCCTTGGTTTCCTTTTTTTGCAAACGGCCAGATTCTGGCCGACACGTGACCATCCTGAGCCAGGGTCTTTCTTTGGGGGCGGGGCCCGGGAGATGAAATAGCCTGGGAACAAAGTTGGCTACTACACTACTTAGCTCACGGTTTCGTTTCGAACGCCTTCAATTTTTTCTCGTATATATGTTACATCTCAAAGTGACACTACCAATATATAACACTCCTTTTTCGGGCATATCCCAACTGTTTCATTGTTTAAAATGCTTAAAGTTAACCTTCATGACCTCACTCAAGTACTCGTCTTTGCAACTCAAGCTGCTTCATTCGATTATACACACAACTCCTTAAGGATGTGGATATCAGATTGTTCGTATATTTCTGTAAAGTTTTGTTCATTAGTTCATAGGATAAACAAGCCAACCCAAGCTAAAACAAGAAATTGACGCACAATTCTATCGCTCACATCTCCCGTCGTTTGCTCCGCCAACAAGTCACGTGACTAACCTCAGTGCGCAAACCAAGCAACCCATCCTATTTATCACGAACCAATCACGAATCAACGGCGTGTGCCATTTCTCGACGCGAGAAAAGGAACAATCATCTCATTACTCACATGTCAACTTCTCGCCCGCAGCGGTGCAGAGTCATATTGCAAATGATTCAGTGAATCAGAAAATACAAAGACATAACAGATAGACCTCTCTGATCTGTACACAAATATCCAGGCCAAGTATACTGGCCTACACCTGCCTTGTTGACCTTAAGTTGGAGTCGTCGTTCTCTTGCGTGCGATTTCTTCTTTTCCTAATTGTTTTCAGGACGTGGACGAGATTTTCTAGAAATTACGACAGTCGTTTATTTATTAAGACATGATAATAGCAAGAGAACCTCTGCAGAAACGGAACAAATTGAACAACCTACGAATAGACAAAGTTACAAAGAGATAAGGCATTTAGAGGCACCTTTTCCCCAGTTTCTCGAATTACCGTCGTCACCCTAGTTGAAATGACTTGACGGATAAGTAAACGCAAAATTTTCACATGCATGCTACAAACTGTAGACCTGGTCCGGGTGGTTCGCCCAAATTTAGTAAGTTTCAGCAAAGGAAAAAATTACTACGGGAAAGGCAAAAATTACTTTAATGTTACTGTAGTCAGAACGCTTACATATAAGTTACATTATTACACGACTTCACATTTTCGAGTGCAAATAAAGGCCAACCTGAGAGCGTATTGCACTCGTCAGGAACCAGATCAACTTGTTTATTAGCTTACGTGATCAATTTTCGCAAGCAAATTTTACGAACGCGTCATTTTTTGTTCCACTTGCGCAAGGCGAGAACGTTTGCCCTGTTTCGTTTTTCATATAATAAATAATTCATTCCATAAAAAGTCGTCAGTTTTAGTTTTCTCGCCTGAAGGAGGCTCGAAAACATAAAACCGAGTCTTAAAAAACTTCGCCGTACTGCACTCCTTCCCGTGTAATAACCTATTTGTAGTAATGGGGGTTAGCAAAGTGTTTCCACACCATAAAACATGCGTGGTAGAGATGATTTTTTACAAACAGATCAAACCTGACATATTCTTCAGTTGAAGAAGACGGCGAAGACAGACGAGCAGACGTGTTTTTATTGATGCAAGAGAAAGCATTTCCGACAATGTGACTGACAAAAAATGATTGAAGAATTACTGTGAGATGTTGTCTAATCTTATAGAACAGACGAGCTGGTTAAAAAGTTGAAGCGAAACTGCACTGACTTGGCAATTCGGACCGCCGAGCCGTTTTTTCATCGCTGTTAGCATTCCAACATTTTTGATGAATAAAGACAGCTTTTTGTAAAATTGGAGAAGTTCTATGTTATAAAACAAATAAACCAGCTTCAAGCGTGATACACCAAAATAAGTAAAAATATAATCCCCGAGCGAAGTGAGGATGATAATCACGACGCTAATGCAGCAAAAATCGCCTTATGTGAAGACTCCAAGCGCGTCGCAGTCTCGAAATTTAATATTCGTCAGTCACTCAGTCAGTCTGTCTGGTGTACGACGTTTTACGCCAGGCGCCTAAGCAATTTGACGTAATAACTATCGATTAGCGTCTCCGCCAGTATTTTTACTGACATTCAAAAGAAAGAAAAAGATTTTGAGCAAAGCAACACAGTTGCACGTAACGTAAAACTTGGAACAGAACGGTCTCGCGAAGCTCGTCTTAAAAGAGAAGGGAACAGGCACGGGCAAGGCGAAATCGTGAAACGATCGAACAGCGCCAAATACGTCTAGAAAAAAAGATGACAAATATTTTATAACCGACAGCACCATGAACGGAAGCGTGCCGAAGAAACGGCTCCGCAAAGGGAACAGCGCTAGAAAGCAAATCGGGAGCTTCAGACGCCGTTTTGTGCTAAACTCAGATAATTATTCAGAAAGGACAAGCAACAAAGGTTAGTCAGTGGAAATCAAACAATCACCGTGACAAATATATTTTATCCCGTATAGCTTGTAACTCGATCACTTCAAGAATGTATTAAAATCTGTATGCTGATCATTTTCCCTCGAAGTATTGGTTTAATACGCTTCTGTTGCCAGTTTCGGCTACCGTAATTGCTCAGAACAATCGGAACTTGGAGTCTTGAATGATTTAATCAGATGTCTTTTTTTTCTTTCAAGACTAAAACTGTAACAAATTCTGTAATCTAACACGCGGTGAATGCAGCGAGAATCGTTCACAAGCCCTTAGAAGTATGACTAGGTCTGAAGCTCGTCTATAATTTGAAGTAACATGGCAAATGGTTTGAATCCAGGAGTGTGAACAGTAGGTTGGTTGTGATTGTCCGGGTTAGAGTAGTCTCCAGAAAGACTGTTGTTGGTGACTGACGTTTCGACTACCTGAGCGGAAGTCATCTTCAGAGTCAAGTGAAAAGTATTCGTCAGATGGCGGTACACATGTCTCTGGTCGTAGAAGTGATTGGTCCGTTATGTCGGTCTATGGTTGGTCGAGTCGGCTTGGTTGTGTTGATGTTGTTGATGTCAGTTGATGTTTTTTTGTCCTGTTGATTAGTCTATTGTTCGTTCGGTTGCGTTTGATGTCATCTATCAGTCGTTTGTAAGGTGCCGGTAATTGTTGGCATCTGTTGAGAGGTTTCCGTTCTAAGTTTGTGTACCAGCTTTCCAGTGTAAGTTGTTGGTAGTAGTTGGTACTGTGGCTGATGCACTCAGCAGTCCCAGTTGATGTCGTGTTTAGTCTGTCGGCGGTGTTCAGAAATGTGATTTCTGATGTCGCCGTTTCTGGTAGCTCGTTTGTGTTCAGTAAGTCTCGTGTTCAGGTTTCTGCCAGTTTCACCGATGTAGGTGGCTTTGCAGTCAGTACAAGATATTCTGTATACTGTTCCCTGTCTGTTGATGGGTTCGTCTTTGTCCTTTACGTTGGTCAGTAAGTCGCGTAGAGTCGTGATGGGTTTGTGGGCTACCCGGATGTTGTAGGGTCGTAGAATACGTGCTATCGTCTCAGAGGTGCCTCTGATGTACGGTAGTGTGGCCGTGGTCAATGGAGTTGTGTCATCAGTGGTTTCGTTGTCGGTAGTCTCATTGGGTGCGGTGTTCTTGTGAGTGTTGCGTTTGACAAAGTTAGGGTCGTAGTCGTTCTTCTGGAAAACGCGTTCCAGGTGTCGGGTCTCGTTAAGTAAGTCGTCGGGAGAATCACAAAGTAGTTGCGCTCGTTTCGTCAGCGTTTTGATCGTGGTAGCCTTCACACAAGACTTACTGAACACAAACGAGCTACCAGAAACGGCGACATCAGAAATCACATTTCTGAACACCACCGACAGACTAAACACGACATCAACTGGGACTCTGCTGAGTGCATCAGCCGCAGTACCAACTACTACCAACGACTTACACTGGAAAGCTGGTACACAAACTTAGAACGGAAACCTCTCAACAGATGCCAACAATTACCGGCACCTTACAAACGACTGATAGATGACATCAAACGCAACCGAACGAACAATAGACTAATCAACAGGACAAAAGAACATCAACTGACATCAACAACATCAACACAACCAAGCCGACTCGACCAACAATAGGCCGACATAACGGACCAATCACTTCTACGATCAGAGACATATATACCGCCATCTGACGAATACTTTTCACTTGACTCTGAAGATGACTTCCGCTCAGGTAGTCGAAACGTCAGTCACCAACAACAGTCTTTCTGGAGACTATTCTAACCCGGACGATCACAACCAACCTACAATTTGGAGTAAACCGTTCAAGATTTGCTTTGATTCTGGGAGAAATCATGCTGTTTTGAGCGAGTTCACATACAAAACAATTCGAGCTCATTAAACATGCATGCCGGAGTCTGGTGCTTGCAGTCCAGAATAAATTTTAAAAAGTTGCACAGGAAGCCTATTTAATTGTACTGCCTATGAATTCAAAATCGAAAAATCAATGTTCCTGTTTTCCCGTACTACGGCGGCCGACCATCTTCAAAATTGAAGTATTAAATTTTGAGAACGTGCTTGGCAGACTGTATGATTAAATTTGACGTGCCGACCGTGGGAAATACGTACGGCGTCACGCAGTTTTTCAACGCAAAAGTATAACACACACCATTTTTTTTTTCCTTTCTTAGCGTGTAGCACTTGACTTCGAAGAAAATATTGAGTCGACATTTTGGTAAAACAAAGGCTGCTCTTGTTGGGAGTACCAAAGTAAAAATCCAATCAATGGCGAGGGGGTATCTACGATTACGAGTAACTAACCTGGGCAGTTAAAGATCCGCAATTCTTAGATCCGCACTTAGTACTGTTAGCAGTAAGATAAACGTACCGTCATTCAGTGAACAACTCAATTCTCCAGATTTGTTATAACTGAAACCTGCAATCAAAGTGAAAATCAAAACAACATTAAATTTACTTCAATCGTTCTCTTTACTGAGTTTTATTGAGTTTGCTGAGGTTGCCGTCTTCGTCCTGGGTTGCTTGCTAAAGCTCTTTAATAAATAGTTTGTAGCTAAGCGGCCGCGTGCAGTTTGAACGTTTTGTTTGCACATAGTCGTAAATAACACATCACGCGCATCAAACTAGGATCCTTTGTATATACGTACCAAGGTCAAATAAGATACAGTATGTCAAATATAGTATTGAAAACATTGGTGGTTTTAAAGTCTACGCCTTTTTGAAAATCGCTTGCTACTATATTTGATTCGTCTATATTACGACTTAATTTTCTATATTTGTTTCAGGCTCAACCAGACGGATTTTATATCTTACAGTATATCCCTAGTATTCAATAATAACTTACATGTTCCTTTATTGCTGTCTGTTGTTAAAGAGAGGACGGCATTTCCTTGGGGTGCAGAAACTGAAATATACTTGTGCGAAGCCTCATGAATGATCCGAAATGTATATTTTGCTTCTTGAGACTCATAAACTTGAACACTAATCAAGAGTACCTGATAAAAAAGAAAATGTCATATCAAGTTTCAGTTACTAGTGACATAAACCCAGGGCAAGAAAAAACGAAAGCAAATGAATGAAACAACTTGGATGCGGCACATAGTTATTTGCAAAAATTGTTTTCCTTGGTTCAAAAGTATCGCAATTGCGGGTAAATTTAAATGAATTTGACAACAGAAACTTGCCAATTTAGGAAAACATCTAAATAAAGATGAATTTATTTGACAAAAAATATATATGATATAATTCATTTATCATTTAACCGCACACTAAGAACACACAACTGATTTAGGTTGTCGCACTTACCAAGAAAGAGACTAATTTCATAATATCCATATTGCACGATCTTGCTGATGACTTTATTACCTGCCTTAAACAATTTGATGCCAAGAAGCTGCTTTATAGCATTTCATGGCGGAAGCCCTCCCAATTTTTTTTATTAAAAAAGTTATGATTTGTTCATTGGTTTTACTTCAATTTAAAGTTATGTATTCCTCTGTTTAATTGTTTAAATCAACATTCTTGTCTGATTGCGGATTTGGTTTATGAGGAAGTCGTTTAATGCAAATGCAATCCCGCTGCTTCCTGTCGTTAAAATAATATCTCAACTACAAAACGATTGTTCCAGACTTGTAAATTCTCACATGTAAATAACATACACTTTATAACATCAATATAATTCCTAATATAGTGAACTAACAATTAATCCTGCTTGCATTGAAGCTTGATCCATGTTAGCTGTTTATTGCAAGTGGGTTGGAACCTCCTGCCGATAAATTTCAGAAATCGCCGAGTCACCTATCTGCACATTGCTGGGAATTAATCTGTGTAGTTATCATCTTGTGGTGACTTACAGTGTAGTGCTAAATTACTTACGCGTTTGAGTTGCTTTGTTGTGTTTAATTTACGCATGTAAAGTAATAAAGAAGCCAGACAATTTTAGGAGATAAATCACCGATGAACTTCAGTCGTTTCGACTGTCCAAGGACATTTAATGGAATGCTTAATACATCATATTTTAACGAAAGAAAGGAGTCTGAATTGGGCCTTTTACACTGGGAAGTCGAAGTTTCTCGTGTTAAAGTTCCGGCTGTTTATAAAGCAAAGTAATTACGACTGACGTAGAACAATATGATGATGATACCTTTGACAAACCTTTAGTTATCAAACTCTTCTTAGCTTAGTTACTATAAATAGAAAAACAAAACAAAAGAAAGAGCATGTTATACCCCAAGTGGAGAAGCAAGTAAACAAGGACTAACTGACCGGCTGTCGAAGCCGACATTTGTAACTTCTGTTTTAGATTGCTTTCCGTGACTATCAGTTATTGTTTGCATTGTAATGCTGTATTTCTTCAAACAAGCGCCCATGTTCAAATACTGTAAGCGCCCACGCTCGAAATCGCGGGCCCCCTCTTGAACACGAACTTTAAAATAGGCGCCCATGGTCGAGTAATCCCCCCCTACGGTTTTTTTCCAAAAAATTACAAACACCGACACGCAGACACAGGGTGACACGCCAACGGTAGAGAAAGAGTTTCCAGAACAAGATTTTTTAGTTTTGTTCTTGTAATCAGTTCAGTAAAGAAAATTAAACGTCTTTGTTATGCAAACTTTTATTTTTAATAAGTGCCCACGCTCGATTAAGCGTATCCGCTCTGGAGCAAAATTTTGTGTCCAGGGTGATTATTCGAGGAAATACGATAGATAGTGCTTCAAATATTTGCAAGATTTTCTTAAATTAAGATTTCATCATCACCACATAAGAACGGTGACCATATTTGACAGCATTTTGTCATCTCTATCTGAAACCATCAAGCTGCGCTACAGAAACTCACTTCACGCCACAGTAGTTGTTAGTTTTTACCAATCCTTTTGAATATTTCGATTAGACTTATTATCCAGTCCAAAGAGTTTTTATTGTACTAATTGCCCTACCATGCAACGGCATAAAATTTCTTTGACTGCTATGTGTGAACCACAGTAAGACAGAAACTCGGGCATCAGAAAGCAAACATGTACTTCCGTGTTTGTATATTAGTATGTACATGATTGTCGACGCTTTTTCTCTGTTACCCCTCCTATTGTTGTCTTAGTAAAAGATGTGTCGTTTAGTGTTATCGGCGCTTTTGAAAAGTGCAGGACTTAGTAGCTGTCAATAGTTAGATATAACAGTCAAAAGTTGAAAGTATTACTGTTAGATTACAAGTCATACAGGTACGTTGAACTAGACGAGGACTGTCCAGGTATGGTGAACTAGAGGGGAACTACACGTCGGTTACATTAATCAAATGATTCGATCACGAAAACATTGGCGGAATGTAGTGCTGTAGGTGGTAAAGTAGGTGAATATCTATGATTTTCGCACTCTCACTGTCATTTTCAAGGAGTTGCTTTAACTCCAAAAATTGAGTTAAAAAAATGGTAAAAAACAACTCGGTTTTTTGGAGTTGTTTTAACTCCACCTAAACTTGGAGTTAGATTAACTCCACCATAAATACTTTGTCAATCTCCTTACAGTTCTTTGAAACAAAAATTATCAGCTGAACAACAGTACCTAGTTTTATTACAGTGGCACCCTCTGCAACCAGGTACTGAGTGTCCAGTTTGGCCAGGCTACCAGAGCTAAGAAGCACAGTAATTTGTGTGATAATTTAACTAGACCTTTGCAATATTCTTCAATAGTTTCTGAACACTAACTCTTTTCTTGGCCTCTCCTGTGTTGTCGAGGAGATTGGCCTCTAAAAAGGCAAAGACATTCTTTCAAAATGGAATTACTGAATGTTAAATACACAATAGACTCCCCCAACAGTGACAGTTTCATTACATTGATATCCTCTGCAACCAGGTATAGACGGTCCAGTTTGACCAAGCTACCAGAGCCAACAATTCTTAGATACTTTGTCTTTTCAATTATCCTACAAAACAAAGTTTGATAAATAGCTTTTAGTCACATGGAAAGCACAAGTTTCAGTGGGACATGTATTGCCCAATTCTGTGATTATCTGCTAATTATTTAGCTGTTGGCACATGGACATGATTCCAAACGAAGCAAATGAGTGGCCCTTGCTGACAAATAGCTTTTCTCCAAATACATATGAGTGCGTACAGTATAGCAATTCTATAAGTAACTCAAAGTTGTCCGGTTTAAACAGTCATATGAAAAATACAGTATAAAAATGATATCACAATGAAATATAGAATACTCGCCGCATTCGTACTGTATTCCACGTAAAACGCCGACGCTTGACCAAGTCTTTCGTCGTAATAGATCAAGTCTTTCCATGTTGTTAGGAAACAGCAAATCGTTCGCCAAATGCCCATCTTCGAATTGTAAAGGCGAAAGATCGTAACAGAAGCTCGAAGACAGTCGAAGCAGTTTCTTGGCGGGCAGAGCACCAAACAATGACAAAACTAGGCGGTGAACGGATAGTTTACCGCATCTCTACAATATGCGGCTTTTACTTCCATCTTCTTGCCCAAACGATCCTCAGAATGAATCTTGAAGCTCAACACACCAGTGATAGTACCAGAACAAACGCCATTCCAACGGTTTTCTCAGAATGGCGCCCCAGCTACTGCACATGCTCTCTGTGTTGTACCGCGTGGCACACAATCTCGTACCCAGACTCTTTACAAGACTGCCGCACACGACAAAGAGACTTTCTTTCAGTTTCGTATTCACATGCCGGTAACAAAGAACGTTCGAGTCTCTTTTTTGTTCTTTACGGAACTAAGGTTTGTTCAAAATATACGAAATCGTTCATACTGATAAATTTTCGACAGAGTTCCGGTGTACAGTGACTAAATGTGCCGCATTTTAAATTTATATCTTATCAATATTTTTTGCAACTGCACGGCCTAAAGGAAATAAGCAAAAATGGTTCTCTTTTCTTTGAATTATTTTGGTGGATGTAGCTCCAGTTGAAATTATTTTTACCCGGCAAAATTCAACTCCCTAGATGAGAATTAATTTTCATAGTTTAACTCTCCAAAAATCAACTGCACAAAAAGAGTCAATGTAACTCTAGCAGTTGGAAATAAGGCGGACTTATTTTAACTCATCAGTAAGGAGTTGATTTAACTCCCCAAAATCAACTCCACAAAAAGAGTCAATATAACTCTAGCAGTTGGAAATAAGGAGTTAATTTAACTCGTCACTATGGAGTTAAATTAACTCCCAAAAATCAACTCCACAATAAGAGTTAATGTAACTCCACCAGTTAAAAATAAGGAGTTACAATAACTCCATTAGTGGAGTTAAATATTTGGGGAGTTGTTTTTACTCCCTTAAACGGAGTTAAAATAACTCTCCAACAAAAAGTCGGCATGACAAAAGGCAACTTGGAGTTAAAACAATTCCATTTGTGTTATTTCTTTACCTTTGCATTGTAAAAACTGTGGATGCGAGGGAGTGCGAAAATCATAGATGTCCACCTATTTTACCACCTACAGCACTACATTCCGCCAATGTTTTAGTGATCCAATCATTTGATTAATGTAACCGACGTGTAGTTCCCCTCTAGTTCACCATACCTGGACAGTCCTCGTCTAGTTCAACATACCTGTATGACTTGTAATCTAACAGTAATACTTTCAACTTTTGACTGTTATATTTAACTATTGACAGCTACTAAGTCCTGTACTCTTCAAAAGCGCCGATAACACTAAACGACACATCGTTTACTAAGACAACAATAGGAGGGGTAACAGAGAAAAAGCGTCGACAATCATGTACAGTATTAATATACAAACACGGAAGTACATGTTTGCTTTCTGATGCCCGAGTTTTTATCCTACTGTGGTTCACACATAGCAGTCAAAGAAATGTTATGCCGTTGCATGGTCGGGCAATTAGTACAACAAAAACTCTTTGGACTGGATGATAAAGTCTAATCGTTTGAAATAGTAAAAAGGATCGGTACAAACTAACAACTACTGTAGTGTGAAGTGAGTTCCTGTAGCGTAGCTTGATGGTTTCAAATAGAGATGACAAAATGCTGTCACTTATTTAAAATTTTGCTCCAGAGCGGATGCGCTTAATCGAGCGGGGTCGCTTATTAAAAATACGAGCTTCCTTAACAAAGGCGTTTAATTTTCTTTATTGAACTGGCAACCGTTGGCGTGTAACCCTGTGTCTGCGTGTCAGTGTTTGTTATTTTTTTGGAAAAAACGTTGCGGGGGGGGGGGGGGGGGGGGGGGGGAGGGGGAGAATTACTAGAACATGGGCGCTTATTTTAAAGATCGTGTTCAAGAGGGGGCCCGCTATTTCGTGGGTGCTTACAGTGTTTGAACATGGGCGCTTGTTTGAAGAAATACAGCATTACAATACATACCATAACTGATAGTCACGCAAAGCAATCTAAAACAGAAGTTACAAGTGTCAGCTTCGACAGCCGGTCAGTTAGTCCTTGTTTACTTGCTTCCCCACTTGGGGTATAACATGCTCTTTGTTTTTGTTTTGTTTTTTTTTTCTTTGTATAGTAAGCAAAGACAAGTTTGATAAGGTTTGTCAAGGGTATCACCATTATATTGTTCTACATCAGTCGTATTACTTTGCTCTACAAACAGCCGGAACTTTAACACGAGAAACTTCGAGTTCCCAGTGTAAAAGGTCCAGTTCAAACTCCTATCTTTCATTAAAATATGATGTATTAAGCATTCCATGAAATGTCCTTGGACAGTCGAAACGACTGAAGTTCATCGGTGATTTATCTCCTAAAATTGTCTGGCTTCTTTATTACTTTACATGCGTAAATTAAACACAACAAAGCAACTCAAACGCGTAAGTAATTTAGCACTACACTGTAAGTCACCACAAGATGATAACTACACAGGTTAATTCCCAGCAATGTGCAGATAGGTGACTCGGCGATTTCTGAAATTTATCGGAAGGAGGTTCCAACCCACTTGAACTAAACAGCTAACATGGGTCAAGCTTCAATGCAAGCAGGATCAATTGTTAGTTCACTATATCAGGAATTATATTGATGTTATAAAGTGTACTATGTTATTTGCATGTGAGAATTTACAAGTTAACTCTCTGGAACAATCGTTTCGCAGTTGAGATATTATTTTAAATGACAGGAAGCAGCGGCATCACATATGCATTAAACGACATCCTCATAAACCAAATACGCAATCAGACAAGAATGTTGCTTTAAACCATTAAACAGAGGAATACATAACTTTAAAGTGAAGTAAAACCAATGAACAAATCATAACATTTTTATAAAAATAAATTGGAAGAGCTTCCGCCCTTAAATGCCTATATAAAGCAGCTTCTTCGCATCAAATTGTTTAAGACAAGTAATAAAGTCACCATCAAGATCGTGCAATATGGATATTATGAAATTTGTCATTTTCTTGGTAAGTGAGACAAGCTATCAGCTGTGTGTTCTTAGTGTGCGGTTCAATGATAAATGAATTATATCATATATATTTTTTGTCAAACAAATTCATCTTTATTTAAATGTTTTCCTAAATTGGCAAGTTTCTGTTGTCAATTTCATTTAAATTTACCCGCGATTGCGATACTTTTGAACCAAGGAAAACAATTTTTGAAAATAACTATGTGCCACATCCAAGTTGTTTCATTCATTTTCTGTTGTTTTTTCTTGCCCTGGGTTTATGCGACTATTAACTGAAACTTGTTATGACATTTTTTTATCAGGTACTCTTGATTAGTGTTCAAGTTTATGAGTCTCAAGAAGCAAAATATAAATTTCGGACCTCTCAAGTTCCGTTCAAGTATATTTCAGTTTCTGCATCCCAAGGAAATCCCGACCTCTCTTTAAAACGAGACAGCAATAAAGGAACATGTAAGTTATTATTGAATACTACGGACATAATGTAAGATACAAAATCCGTCTGGTTGAGCCTGAAACAAATATAGAAAATTAAATCGTAATATAGACGAATCAAATATAGCAGCAAGCGATTTTCA
Source organism: Plumapathes pennacea (assembly GCA_964036295.1). NCBI lineage: Eukaryota > Metazoa > Cnidaria > Anthozoa > Antipatharia > Myriopathidae > Plumapathes > Plumapathes pennacea. The sequence goes on along the minus strand of OZ038463.1, from coordinate 20,875,631 downwards.
AAAAGGCGTAAACTTCAAAACTACCAATTTGTCAATACTATATTTGATAGACTGTATCTTATTTGACCTTGGTACGTATATAAAATGAATTAGTTTAGTTTAAAGCGCGTGATGTGTTATTTACGACTATGTGCAAACAAAACGTTCAAACTGCATGCGGCCGCTTAGCTATAAACTATTAAAGAGCTTTAGCAAGCAACCCAGAACGAAGATGGCAACCTCAGCAAACTCAATAAAACTCAGTAAAAAGAACAATTGAAATAAATCTAATGTTTTTTTTTTTTTGTTTTTCAATTTTCACTTTGATTGCAGGTTTCAGTTATAGCAAATCTGGAGAATTGAGTTGTTCATTGAATGACGATACTGTTTATCTCACTGCTAACAGTACTAAGTGCGGATCTAAGAATTGCGGATCTTTAACTGCCAAGGTTAGTTTTATACTTATACTATTACTAGAAATACGATAATCGTAGATACCTCCTCCCTCTGCCATTGATTGGATTTTTACTTTAGTACTCCCAACAAGAGTACTATAGCCTTTGTTTTAACAAAATGTTGACTCAATCTTTTCTTCGAAGTCAAGTGCTACACGAATAGAAAGGAGAAAAAGAATGGTGTGTGTTATACTTTTGCGTTGAAAAAAAAAAAAAAAAAAGAGTCAACTGCGTGACGCCGTACGTATTTCCCACGGCGGCACGTCAAATTTAATCATACAGTCTGCCAAGTATGGCGTTACATCCCCGCCAGAATTCAAGTTTACAATTCGACATTCAAGTTTCCAGTTCGACATTCAAATTTCCGCATGATTTATCACAGGCAGCCAGGCTCCGGGGGTGTCTGTCACACCTCGGAGTGCGATTTTGCTGATGATAAAATAAAATTACTACTAGAAATACGATAATCGCAGATACCCCATCGCTCTGCCATTGATTGGACTTTTACTTTGGTACTGCTCAACAAGAGCAGCCTTTATTTTACCGAAATGTTAACGCAATCTTTTCTTCGAAGTCAAGTGCTACACCCTAAGAAACGAGAAAAAGAATGATGTGTGTTATACTTTGGTGTTGAAAAAAGTGTCGATTGCGTGACGCCGTACGTATTTCCCACAGTCCTGCCTCTGTTTCGAACGCTTTGGAGCCGTTTCAGAACTAAATAAAGATGTTTTAAACTATGCTCCCTCCCCCCCCCCCCCCCCCCCCCCCCCCCCCCCCCCCTACACAAGAAAGAGACAAGGCTGGCAAGTAATTTCGTAATCTGACACGCGGTGATTGCAGCGAGAATCGTTCACAGCCCTTTGAAGTATGACTAGGTCTGAAGCCTGTGCATAATTTGAAGTAAACCGTTCAAGTTTTGCTTTGATTCTGGGAGAAATCATGCTGTTTTGAGCTGGTTCACATACAAAACAATTAGAGCTTATTATGCATGTCTGAGCCTTGTGCATGAAGCCCAGTGTAAAAAAAAAAAAAGAAAAAAAAAAAAAAATCGCACAGGAAACCTATTTAATTGTACTGCCTATGAATTCGAAATAGGAAAACCAGTGTTCCTTTTTTCCCGTACTGACGGCGGCCGACTAACTTCAAAATTTAAGAATTAAATTTTGAGATCGTGCTTGGCGTACTGTATCAATTAATTTGACGTGCCGACCGTGGGAAATACGTACGGCGTCACGCAATCGACACTTTTTTCAACACAAAAGTATAACACACACCATTCTTTTTCTCCTTCCTTTTGCTTGCGTGTAGCACTTGAGGATTGCGTCAACATTTCGATAAAACAAAGGCTGCTCTTGTTGAGCAGTACCAAAGTAAAAGTCCAATCAATGGCAGAGCGAGGAGGTAATCTGCGATTATAGTATTTCTAGTAGTAATTTTACTTTAGATATCAGCAAAATCGCACTCAGAGCTGTGACAGACAGACAGACCCCCGGAGCCTGGGCTGCCTGTGATCAATCATGCGGAAATTTGAATGTCGAGTGTTGGATATCGCACTGTGATCGATCATGCGGAATCTCGAATTGTAAACTTGAATGTTGAAATGGAAACTTGAATGTCGAATTGTAAACTTGAATGTCGAATTGTAATCTTGAATGTCGAATTGTAAACTTGATTGTTGAAGTGGAAACTTGAATGTCGAATTGTAAACTTGAATTTTGGCGGGGATGTAACGCCATAGCCAAGCACGTTCTCAAAATTTAATACTTAAATTTTGAAGTTGGTCGGCCGCCGTAGTACGGGAGAACAGGAACATTGATTTTTCGATTTTGAATTCATAGGCAGTACAATTAAATAGCCTTCCTGTGCGATTTTTTTCTTTTTTTACTCTGGACTGCATGCATCAGACTCCGGCATGCATGTTTAATGAGCTCGAATTGTTCTGTATGTGAACCCGCTCAAAACAACATGATTTCTCCCAGAATCAAAGTAAATCCTGAACGGTTTACTTCAAATTATAGACGAGCTTCAGACCTAGTCATATTTTAAAGGGCTTGTGAACAATTCTCGCTGCAATCACCGCGTGTTAGATTACAGAATTTGTTAGAGTTTTAGTCTTGAAAGAAAAAAAAAAGACATCTGACTAAATCATTCAAGACTCCAAGTTCCGATTGTTCTGTGCAATTACGGTAGCCGAAACTGGCGACAGAAGCGTATTAAAACAATACTTCGAGGGAAAATGATCAGCATACAGATTTAATACATTCTTGAAGTGATCGAGTTACAAGGTACGGGTAGAATATATTTGTCTCGGTGATTGTTCGATTTCCACTGACTGACTTTTGTTGCTTGTCCTTTCAGAATAAGTATCTGGGTTTAACACAAAACGGCGTCTGAATCTCCCGATTTGCTTTCTAGCGCTGCTCCCCTTCCGGAGTCGTTTCTTTGGCACGCATCCGTTCATGATGCTGTCGGTTATAACATGTTTGTCGTCTTTAGTCTAGACGTATTTGGCGCTGTTTGATCGTTTCACGATTTTGCCTTGCCCGTGCCTGTTCCCTTCTCTTTTAAAACGAACTTTGCGAGACCGTTCTGTTCCAAGTCAGTTTCCAGTTTTCAAATTCATTTCGTGAACGCAGTTACGTGCAACTGTTGCTTTGTTCAAATCTTTTCCTTTCTTTTGAATGTCAGTAAAAATACTGGTGGAGACGCTAATCAATAATTATTGCATCAAATTGCTTAGGTACCTGTCCTAAAAAGTCGTACGCCAGACAGACTGACTGACTGACTGACTGACTGACGAACATTAAATTTCGAGACTGCGACTCGCTTGGAGTCTCCAAATAAGGCGATTTTGCTGCATAAGTGTCGTGATTACTACCCTCGCTTTGCTCGGGGATTATATTTTTACTTATTGTGGTGTATCACCTTATATATATATATACATGGTTGACCAGTCTAAATATATAAATATACAATATATCTGTCACGTGACCACCTAAAACTGGCGTGTTTTAAACTGGAAACACTCCAAAGGCTCTTGGTTTTACCATTCTAATGACTAACAACCATAAAATTACATAAACATACTGACTTAATGTATTTCTTTGTAGATATACGGTATTTTTCAGTGGTCACGTGATAAATAATTGCCTAAATATATATTTCAACTGGACAACCGTTTCGGGAATGATTATAATATGTGTATGTATATATAATTATGTGTACATGTACTTGTATATGTACATGTGTGTGTGTTTATTTTTTATGTTTATTTTAGCTGCAGACAATCAATCCAAACTTAGAGCAGAAGTTTCAACTCAACAACACTACAATGAAGTATGTATACACCATTGGGACGAGGACTCGTTACGTCAAATCCACGGTTGATGGAAAAGGACTGGACCTTGGGTCAAATGGGGCTGACAGAAATACATGGTTCAAAAGATTTCACTGCTGAGTTTAGGAAATTTAAAGTCGTATTTTTTACGCCTTGTAATTATGGTATATTTAAATTTAAACATGATTGTTTTGTAACTCGCATAGCTATTGACATGGAATAAAATGCAAATTTTACTGATCGCGTGATATTGAGGACGCAATTGATTATACATTTGGGTCTAACACAGCGTACCATCTGTTCAAGGCTTGGGCCAGTAATATATTTTTGTTACGTTATCGATTCGAGAAATAAAACGACGCGCTAAAGTGTCCTACCATGCAAATCACAACGACAACGCATTTAATAAAAAGCAATTAAATTCAATACTGCCGAAAAGGAAGAGAATTGTCATATACAGTCACGCACATAAACTATAGGATTGGCGCGATGTGAGGCGGATAATTTGTTAATAAAGCAATGAAGTATTATAATTGCGTTTTGTTATAAGTACTGCGGATGCTGAATATGTCATGTTTGATCCGTTTGTACAAATTCATCTCCAATTATATCCTGTATATTTTATGGTGTGGACACATTTTACTAACCCCATTACTACAAAAAGGTTACTACACGGAAAGGAGGGTAATACGGCGGAGTACTTTTACGAGTCGGTTTTATTTTTTAGAGCCTACTTCAGGCGAGAAAAAATAAAACTGACGAATAAAAATACAGCCGTATTGCACGACTTCTTGTGTAATAAACTATTTATTATACGACAAACGAAACAGGGAAAACGTTCTCGGCTTGCGCAAATGGAACAAAAACGGACGCGTTCGTAAAATTTGCTTGCGATAACGATCACGTATAAGCTAATAAACAAGTTCATCTGGTTCCTGAAGAGTGCAATACGCTCCCATCTTGGCCTTTCTTTGCACTCGAAAATGTGAAGTCGTGTAAATAATGTAGCTTATATGTAAGCGTTGTGACTACAGTAACATTAAAGTAATTTTTGGCCCTTTCCCGTAATAATTTTTCCCTTTGCTGAAGACTTATTAAATTTGGGCAATTTTGCGCTTATTTATCTGTCAAGTCATTTTAAGGTATCAGGATAGCCTCGTGAACGACATGCGTTCAAACCCATTTTTCGCGCTAGCGTTACATTTAACTAATAATAAAGTATATATTTTCTGAAAGCTCAACAATCATAGATTTAGGGTAAAGCTTTATATTTTTTGAATTTGCTAAAGAAAGAAAGTTATCAGCTTCCGATTGAATTTTGACCTTGCCTCATTCAAAAAGCCTAATGTCACTCAGATTTTACCCGATTTGATTATTTATTGTTTCAGCCTAATGTTGACACAATGAAGAAAAAAAAAGGTGTCTCCGAATTTTGATATCTTGTCCATATACAAAGTTATTGACTTTTAAAGTTGGCCGATCATATTTCTAGCTACGCGCAAGACAAAAGCGGACATATCTTCCGAACAAAAAAAAAAAGGAATTAAAATCGGAGACACCTTTTTGTAGCTTTGATATTGATTCACATATTTGCCAAGTTTCAAGCCAATCGATTAAAATCCATTGAAATGCAGGTTTCCGAAAGAAACACTTTTCCGCGTTTTGAAAACACCGAGAAAAACACATTTAAAGATTCTGACCAGGGAGCCGGAAACCTGTTTACATAATCGCCTCATCTGTCAGCAATCTGTCAAAACACCGCAGTTAGTGCTTTCGCATAGAGGCTTTCCAGGCATCTTGTCGGTAATTGAAACACGCAGCACAGTTGGAATTCGGAATGAGTTCAAGCAAACGACAAACTCGTTCTAAACGTAAGAAAGCGTTCACAAAGGCATACAGGGAAATATTTCTTATGGCATTTCGATATTCTTGCAGATCTGCTGTTAGTCATGCGTTATCCGTCGCGCGGCTAAAATTTGTACTTTATTGTTTTGCACGACTGACGCGCAAGCCGCATGCTGCGCAGTTACGGGTGATACTAACGATCTGTTGACAGGTAGCTTCCGGCGAGAAAGAGAAATATAAAATCCTTTCGTTTAAATATCTCGAGGAAAAAAATAGGTATCCAAATTTTGTTTTCAGAAACACAAGGTAAAACATGTAATAATTTCGTTAAGCCAAAAAATTTTTTTTCGAATCTGGCAAAGTCCGGAGGGTATCCTGATACCTTAACTAGGGTGACGACGGTAATGCGAGAAACCGGGGTAAAGGTGTCTCCAATTGCCTTATCTCTTTGTAACTTTGTCTATTCGTAGGTTACGCAATTTGTTCCGTTTTTGCCGAGGTTCTCTTGTAACTAGAAATACGATAATCGCAGATATCCCCTCACTCTGTAGTGAGTTTTCGGAATGCGGGATTCTTATTTGATTTCCGTTTGGAGATTATTTATTTATTTATTTATTTTTTATTTATTTTTTTTACAAACCACGGTTGTGTAGCAACGCCACAGTCGGCCGCTAAACAAAATCTTTGTCACAAGGCAATCTGGTTTAGTTCAGACAACGTTGCACAGTGTGCAATTTTTGTGAACACTAAATCGCTGAGACAACTTTTACACGCAACTACAGAATACTCCCGAGATTTGAAAGTCGAAAAAAGCGCAACTAAAATCGTGACTCGATCAGTTTTGCACAGTCGCAAAGTCGATCTTTTAATGAATTTTAAGAAAAGCCGCGATTGTTCCACATAAGTGTATGCTGTTTTCTTTTTTACTTTATCAGTTTAATACGTTTCTTCGAGTGTAACAAATTTAGAACTGTCAAAGCGAGAGCCGTTTGTTTACGCACGAAATGTGTGAATTGGCAAGGATTCAATTTTGAACACAACAACTTTTCAAACCGCGTTTGACGAATTTAAAATCTTTGACAGAAAAATAAATCAAGTCACCAATTAATACAAGTTTCGATTTTATTGAGCGAGCAAACCCAGTCACTAAATAATACAAGGTCCGATTGTGTTGAGCGAGCAAATTCGGCCACCCACAAACAATAATAAACAATAGACTGTAATTGTTTAATTTAGAGAGCAGTGGCCCCTGGCCGGGTATTTTCTACGTTAATAGCCTTCAGAAAGCAACCCGGTTACAGTTCATCCTTGAATACAGTGTGCCAACAAACACGGCGAGAAAACTTCACAGCATTTCCATGTGTCAGACTGTCAGCGAAATTATGCAACTATGTCAGGAATCGGATGACACAATCTTACACGAAGGCCACTCTTGTCGGGAAAACCCACGTATGTTATTGATTTAGTTAATTGGTTTAGTTATATATTCAGTCACAAAAAGTTCCGGTTATTATTAAGAGATTATGTTCATCAGTATTATATTTCAGATGCTTCCACACTACAGTAAAACTACGTCGAGGGAAAATTACACGATGACTTTAGTCAGTAATTACACGACGGTAACGTCGTGTAGAATTACTAAAGCTACGGAGTAGAATTACTAAAGCTACGGAATTTGTACTGTAGAATTACGCAGGCTTAGATTATATAAATAGAGGGCCGTTTTAAGACAAGGGTAGATGCCCAGTATGATTGTTGTGAAGAGTGCAGTAGCGAAGAATGTGCAACTGGGTCGGGAACTAATAAAGCAAGTGAAAGATACAGTCCTTTGTCGTGCACACCAGCTGCGAGTAGAAACTTTTGAGCGCGAATAGAGTTTCTGCGACACGTGGTCCTTCGAGCCGGATAAAGAGATCGAAGAAGAATGGCCGACCAGAGAAGAAGAAGACGCGCGCTGGACGCCGATCTTATGTGACCAAGATGCAACCTGAAGTGCGTACCTGCATCGAGGAATTTAACAAAGAGGTGATGAGGTGCTGAGCCTATTGCTCAGTGGCTTTCTGGGCCCCGATCGGGATGGCCAGTCCTTGGAGAGATCACAAAACCTCCTGAAGCAGCAGAAGAGGAAAAGAAGTACACGGCGTTGATGACCAGCGCAAACAGACCACCAGACGTCAGCGCAGCAATCGACTTGGAACGGCATAACAAGTCTGAGCGGCTATGCAGAGTGACGGCATGGGTCGTGCGGTTTGTTTACAACTCGAAGGTAAGTTGTAAGGGGGGAGCGAGACGCTCGGGACGGTTGGAGGTCGAAGAACTGTTAGTGGAGGAAAGAGTATGGATTAAGTCAGCTCAGCTAGGCGTGAAGCAGCAGTCAAATTTCAGTCAGCTGGGAAATAGTCTGGGAATAGTGGAGGAGGACGGAATTTTTCGATGTTAGGGAAGGCTGGGAAACTCGAATTTAGAGGTAAGCGCGATAAATCCGATTTTATTGCCGAAAGAGCACAAGTTAACAGAAATGATCGTGAGGGATTGCCACGAGAAGGTACACCATTGCGGGGTTAGAACGACGCTCGCAGAGTTAAGAGCTAGGTATTGGGTACCAAAGGGAATACAGATGGTGAAGAGAGTGCTCGGCAGTTGTGTAACATGCAAACGACTGGAAGGGAAACCATACAGAAGTTCACCCGTAGCTGCGCTTCCGGACTTCAGGGTGAGAGAAGCAGCACCGTTTTCAAAGGTAGGTGTAGATTTCGCTGGTCCCCTTTTCACTAAAGGGACGACCGAAAGCATGAACAAAGTTTACATAGCGTTGTTTTCATGTTGCGTGACACGAGCTGTACACTTAGATCTTGCAGAAGATTTGTCGGTATCAGCATTCCTAAGATGCTTACGTAAGTTCACAGCAAGGAGAGGAACGCCGAACCTCATGATCTCTGACAACGCCAAAACTCTCAAGGCAACAGCTAAGACCTTGAAAGATCTGTACGACCACCCGGAGATGAGAACAGCTTTGGAAGTAAATAGAATCACTTGGAAATTTAATCTGGAAAGAGCACCTTGGTGGGGAGGGTTCTTTGAGAGAATAGTAGGTAGCGCTAAGAGGTGTCTTAAAAAGGTTTTAGGTAATGCCAGGCTAACCTTTGACGAGCTACTAACAGTCTTGGTCGAGGTAGAAGGCACCTTAAGCTCTAGGCCACTAACGTACGAGTATGAAGAGTTAGACGAGGAAGCACTAACTCCCTCACACCTTATCTATGGACGGCGGATAAAGTCATGCAATCCTGATGAGTACATAGATGAGAAAGATCAGTGAAGGATAGACAAAAGGTTCGTCTATTTGTCAGAGAAGTTAGCGCACTTTTGAAAAAAGATGGCACAAGGAGAGCTTGGCAGCTTTGAGAGAGCTCCATAAGGGGACGTCAAAGAATACAGAAAGAGGAGTGAAGGAGGGAGCGGCGACAGTGTATGAGGAAGGGAGGAAGAGAGGAAGCTGGAAGTTGGCTGTAGTAGAGAGTCTGGTGAAAGGCAAGGACGAGGTGGTGAGAGGAGCAAACGTCAGAGTCCTTTCAAAGGGAAAACCCGCGTACATCAGTAGACCAGTTCAGTTATTGTACCCTCTTGAGGTCAAGAGTGCGTGCAAAGGTGCAGCGGTACAGGCGCCTCAACCACCAAAAACCTCAACGTCTGAAAGGAGAGTTCCAAAGCAAGCTGCAGCCATAGACTCGCGGGTTTGAAAACTAAGGAGAGTGTCGGGAAAACCCACGTATGTTATTGATTTAGTTAATTGGTTTAGTTATATATTCAGTCACAAAAATTCCGGTTGTTATTAAGAGATTATGTTCACCAGTATCAGATTTCAGATGCTTCCACACTACAGTACAACTACGTCGAGGGAAAATTACACGAGGACTTTAGTCAGTAATTACACAAGGATTTTATCCAGTAGAATTACTAAAGCTACGGAATTTGTATTGTAGAATTACGCAGGCTTAGATCATACAAATAGAGGGCCATTTTAGGACAAGGGCAGATGCCCAGTATGATTGTTGTGAAGAGTGCAGTAGCGAAGAATGTGTAACAACTTGGTCGGGAACTAATAAAGCAAGTGAAAGATACAGTCCTTTGTCGTGCGGACCAGCAGCGAGTAGAAACTTTTGAGCGCGAATAGAGTTTCTGCGACAACTCTGAAATAGCTTTGAAAACTGGCGAAAAGATCACAATATAATCCTACTTGGCCTTCATCACAGTTCTCGGGGCATCAAACGAGACGGCGATTGTTGAAATACCATAATGATAATACGACTTTAAAATAGAAAACGCGTACTGTGCGTTAACTGATGTAATTTTCAAAACTTACTGGTTCCTGAAAGTCATAGCTTTAGCTCTTTTCCAGCAAAGGAAACAAAACCCAAAACCCTAATGTTTAAGTCTTCAATGATTTCAATATACAATGTATAGAGCAGTCCTCATACAGTACAAAAATTCCACTTTCCGATGTGTTGTGCGTCGTCATCTTGTCACACTTGAAAACTACATTCTTGTTTTTGTAAAAGGTGAAAATTGCCACGGTGATTGTTCGATTTCCACCAGCTGCATTTTGCGATTCCTTTCTGAAGAAGTGTCTGCGTTTTAACACAATACTGGTGTCTGAAATTGTGTTCAGATCGGCCAGTCGATGCCTTAAGGAATCCGTTTCACGGCTAGCAAGCTTGCCTCCCATACACTGGCAAAAATATCCGGGCAGTTTACAGCCATCCGTCGAACTGCTTGGCCTTGTATCTGCATCTTCTTGTACAAAATTACTTCCATTCGTATACTATACCGCATGTCACCAAGAAAATGGCGGTTTACAGTTAAGCTGCCGATGTAACCTCGCCTGCAGTGGTCGCTCGACGCGGATGGCCCTGGGGACAAGGTCGTACGCCAGACAAACTAACTGACTGACGAACATTAAATTTCGAGATGGTGACACTCTTGGAGTCTCCGAATGAGGCGATACTACTGCATTAGCGTTGTGATTATTTCCCTCGCTTCGCTCAGGATCATCATGTCTTACTAAAAGAACGACTGTTGAAATAGAAGAAATTGCACGCAAGAGAACAACGACCACGACATCAGGTCAATTTCACATGTTCACGAACTCTTCTTGTCTTCTGCAATTAATTTCATTGTTTTGCCGTGGTTGTCGTCGCTGTCGTTGTTACTCTTGCGAAACATCCTGCAGTTATTTTGTCTTGTAATATCTAAGCTTATGTTGATAGTGTTTTCCACCGAAACCAAAATCGCAAACAAAGAGTACGCGGATGCATACTGTACTTGCACGTGTTCATTGCACGTCCGGTGTTTGTATAACAAATCGTAAACAAGTGTGTTTCCGCTTGATTAGTGGAGTTTCCGTTACACCCTATGATTAATATGCTGTTTATAGCTTTTCACTCCCAAACTCAAAATACTGATTATTTCAAGCTTTTAAACAAGGACCTGCGCTATGAAAGGAAAGCTGCGTCCCTTTTCCGTGACGTCATCATATTACTTGAAAAAAAAATGATGTAGATAGCCGAGTAACAAACTAAATATATGCATTTAGATCAAATTTTACCTATTTCTTCTCAAATCTGTATAATATTATGCTAAGTCCGTCTGTATGACGTCCTATCGTGACGTCATACTTTTAAAAATGATGGAGATAGCTGAGTGAGCCAAACATGCATTTAGGTTAAATTTTACCTAGCAGGGTCACGTGACTACCAGTAAGCTGAAGAAGGCCATAGGTTATGGCCGAAAAGTTATTCGTTTCATACTCATTGTCCAGTAAGTGATTCAAATCTTTCTATTATACAAACTAACTGGATGGATAACAGCATGTTTAAGAGCGTGTCCAGGAGAGGACCAGGCAGGGGTGATACATGTCATCTCACCGATTTTGACGAAACTTGGCCACTTTGAAGGGTCCAACCAAAAACTCAAGAAGCCGGAATGGTTTAGAATTTGGACCATTACGGGGGGAATTAGACCACCCCTTGGTTTTTGGCCTAAAATGGTCCAAAATTCGCAAAAAAATGGATGAAAAGTTGAGCCCAGTCCTGACCACATATTTCAGTGCAATTCAATAATACTTGAGGCTAGTAGAGTTGAGCCCTTCGTTGGCTCATAACAGCAGTTTGGAGTGATGAGGATTGACAGGTGTCAATCAAGGCTTGTCACACGATCCTTGTCACGCGGGATTTATCTGATAAGGCAAAATTGCTTATTTTTATTGTCAAATATCTCGTAAGAGCAGCCTTTATTTTGAAAGTTCTTTGCTGTAAAACTTAAACTAGTCTGAACTTACAAAACGTGCAAACAAATTTCTGGCCGTTTAACATTTCTTTCCACGGCACTTGCATAAATTATACTGATTTTGCATTAAAAATATGTACATAAACGTTAACAAAACCGTTTCTTTACCTTTTCTCGGATTCGAATGTAGAAATTTTAGATTTTACAAAGATTGTGGACTAAATTATAACCGTTTGGGCTAATTCGTAAGAATTATTCAAGGAACCTACGTCTCACAGCTAACTCCATGTAAGAATGTTAATATCTTGCGCAGCGACAAGCTGAACATGATGTACTGTTGTTTCCAAGTGATATCTCCATTCGTTGTAAAATTGTTTTATAACCTAAACGTAATTTTAATCCGTATGTCTGGAACTAAAACAGTGATTAAAAGGGACAGTCACAGATATAAAGCTGTCAAAGCATTTGCGAACAACTAGTGTTTATGTCATTAGTAGGTGTGAATTTAAAGACCAAAAAATCAGAATACATGCGCTATAAAAATCTCTGCAAGTGTCTTATTAATTACAATTATCACTAACGTTTCGAAAATACATATCCAGCGCAACTACTGTATAATGCAGTGTTGTCTTGATATAGTGACTTGTCACGCTATCATGCCGGGCTCTCGTGACTGAGCTGAACATTGTGTGACAGATTGAGTGGTAATATTTTGAAGCAACGTTGCTTACATGCCAGTAACCAGATATAAATAGCTTGAGTTGAATATAGAAAATATTGAACATACAAATCTACTTGGTTATTATATTTACTGGAGGGCGAGAGTGATACTGCGTGACGTTCACGGGTGGGTGAAATTCTACACCCTGACTAAATACGATTGCATAATCACAGTTGTACACTGTACCAGACCCCATATTGCGCAAAGCGACCGTATCGTAAGCATGGCTTCATACGCATGCTCTTTTGCGGACTTCTCTAGCAAGGCATGTGACATATCTCCCACGTTTTAAAGACGCAAATGAGTTTGTACCTTTAAATATATGTAACAAAAAATTAAGATCCCTGGAAACAAAAGGAAGTTTCGCTGTAGAGAAGAAACTAATTCTTGCGCGGACAGGTCAGGTTGACGCGGATGGCAATGGTATGACTATTTGTCCAGTCCATAGAGCAGTGTTCGGAGAAATGTGGAGATCCAGTCGAAAATGTGAGCATCCACTCCATGTAAACAGAAAAGGGAAACCCGAAAAAGACCGAGGCACGGGAAAGCAGATGAGCAGAGAAATTCTTTTAAAATGGAAAAGACTGGTCCCAAAAGGTGCTGGTAGGTAGATATATGGTTATTGCAGAGTCTTATTTCGTATATTTATTTCTGTTATTACACAACTCCTGCTTATTTGAATCGACTGTGATTTTGAAGTGAATTTTAATTTCAACCTTTGAAATGTTGCGCAATATGAACTCCGGGTATTAGTTGCCGCAATGTGATGATTATGAGTTTGTATAAAAGTCGAGTGTCGAGGGTCGAGGGTAACATGTCGAATAGCCATAATAATATTTAATAACTAAAAATACGATAATCGCAGATACTCCCTCGCTCTGCCATTGATGGGACTTTTACTTTGGTACTCCCAACAAGAGTAGCCTTTGTTTTACCGGAATGTTGACTCAATCTTTTCTTCGAAGTCAAGTGCTACACGCAAAGGAAGGAGAAAAAGAATGGTGTGTGTGTTATACTTTTGCGTTGAAAAAGGAGTCGATTGCGTAACGAAGTACGTATTTCCCACGGTCGGCTTCAAAAAAATTCATACAGTCTGCCAAGCACGTTCTCAACATTTTTAAATTAAATTTTTAAAATACTGAAATTTTGAAATTGGTCGGCCGTCGTAGTACGGGAAAAAAGGAACACTGATTTTTCAATTTTGAATTCATAGACAGTACAATTAAATAGGCTTCCTGTGCGATTTGGTTTTACTCTGGACTGCATGAACCAGACTCAGGCATGCATTTAATAGGCTCGAATTGTTTTGTATGCAAACCCGCTCAAAACAGCATGATTTCTCCCAGAATCAAAGCAAAACTTGAACGGTTTACTTCAAATTATACACGGGCTTCAGACCTCGTCATACTTCTAAGGGCTTGCGAACGATTCTTGCTGCATTTACCGTATGTCAAAACCCTCAAACAGGCGATGTCATGGTACCCTCGACCCTCGACTTTTATACAAACTTGATGATTATTGGCTGATATTAGCTTTTTTCGCAAGCGGCTAAATTGTGATCTCAATTTGTGGATGGTGGGCTTTCTGTGGCGTTGCGAGAGACAGAATCGGCAGAATATTCTTCAGTTATTTTACCAGTACAAACATTCATAATATTGCCGCAATCAATGTCTATCAATTCCTAGATCTTCCAAACCGTTTCTTTTATATAATTATATAATTTAGCAATATTGAGGTAATAGAGCTTTTGCTGTAGCAGTGGTATTAGCCATGAAAGACATTTGTTGTTGTTAATAGGTATTTGCAAAGCCTGCAGAAATGAACATCCAGTGCATATAAGAGAACCGGCAAGCCCACGCCGAACAGACACCGAGGAAATCCGTCAGCCACTAGATTTTCAGGCCTCTCTCGAAACTGTTGGCCCTCAGTCGTCAGATTCTCGAGCTACCAATGAGCCAGAACAATCATTAGATATTGAAAGTTTCTCGGCCTGTGCACCTGTTGATGAGGTAAAATTTACAAATATATAGCTTGTTCCTTATCTCTCCTAGCCAACACAACGAGATTATACTATACATATTTTATTTCGTTTCATTTATTCATTCATTCATTCATCTGTTTATTCATATATTGAATCATACATTTATTTATTCGTTTTATTTATTCATTTATTTATTAATCATTAATTTACTGTTCATTTATTTCTTCATTCATTCATTTATTCACTTATTAGTCATTTTCGCTACCGCCTCCGAGAGACAAGCAGCCTTTAAGACGTCCAGCAGCGTCGTCGAGTGAAAGTTCAGAGGAATTTTTCTCTAGATCTCAGGACTCTTTGGCAGCCGTGGAGACCACCATGGAATGGCAACCGACTCCACAAATCCAAATGAAGCTTCACTCGCTGAACAACTTTCTTAGGTATGCAGATGGACGAGTCAGCCCCGTGCGTTCTCAGCTACATTTTGATGTGGATAACATTTCAAAAGCGACTGAGCGATACTACAAGCGTAAAGGCGTCCTAGCGGTTGAAGCTGTTCTCGATGCAATAGCTCCAGGGCGATCATCTTGGCTGCTAAAACAAGTTATCGAGAAGTCCAGCAACACCAGTGACGCATCTGATAGCAACATTCCAGAGAAGACATTGCTGTCAAGGTTGATCACGCTGTACAACGAAGCGTCTTCCTGGTACACAAAACAGCAGAAAATTCTCTCTGTTTTCATAAATGACTATTCCAAGTCAGAGCTTATGGGCTTCATTCCTCAGCTCACCAAATGGAGGATAGACGAGGCAAGAAAGCATGCATTTTTGACAAGCCCGGGAAAAATGATAGATGCCCCGGTTGTGAATCGGTGCCGTCTTGATCCAGTTAAAGTGGATCACTTCCTCGATTTCCTCTCAAGTCCTTCCTTCCTCCAGGATGTCGATTATGGTGTCAAGACGTTAAAGTTGTCCGATGGAGAAAAAATTGAAGTACCAAATGTGGTGCGCACGGTGATAGCTTCAAGACTTGTCTGCCTTTACCAGAAATACTGCAGCGAGTTAGAGTTCCAGCCATTGTCCAGATCAACTCTTTTCAACATTATCAATGTATTTGTTTCCTGTTGTTGTTTCCTTCTGTTTTGCTATTCTTCTCTTCAACCTGTTTAGTTCAATAGTCTACCTTTTTGAAAATTCTCATATTGCCAAATCAGTATAAAGATTGCTTAAAATACCTTATTTTTGTTTCTAAGATAGATGATGTGCTGCCTCAAAACATAAATCTCTAGCCGGACTCGACAGCACCCAGACAGATGGAATGACGGCATTTTCTTCTCTTGAGCCAGTCACACAACAACTTTCAGCACTGGGTACGCATAGTTAATGGAATTATTCAGTCATATTTTTGTGTCTTATGCCCTTCGATGCTGCTCGCACACGAAGCAAAGTTGTGTAAAAATGTATGCACTCACGAAATGAATGAATGAACGATCATCTGGCTTTTTCTATATTTTAAGCTGAACACGATTTTTATGTGTGTATTGCATTTGTTTGTAACACAGGCTTAGATAAGCAACTGGCGACGGGCATAAGCTCCCGACTGAAGTCAGGAAAAAATTATCTGAAGACAAACTACAAAGTTCACGTTTCCACAGCTGATCCGTGTGCAGATCATTGTAGTGTTTATGCGCTGAGCACAAACGAGCCAGAGTACAGAGGACAATGCCAGCATGACCACAGCATTGTTTGCGATCGGTGCGAGGACCTGAGAAATGCGTTAGTGGATTTGGCACTTTCCTTGTCTTCTTCGGATGTAAAGTACAGGTAAGTGCAATCAAATTAAAATAACATTTAGAATCCTCTCCTATTAGCTGCATGTTTATTTTGTTACTTTGCAGCAGTGATCAGAAGGAAGAGACAGCACATGACGTCGGTGTTGCTATGTCTAGCCTGGACGACTGGAAGAGGCACATCCTTAGATCCGCTCATCAGGATGTGGCAGATACCAATATCATCCGGAACATGCAACCCAACCAGGTCCTAATAATCATGGACTGGGCAATGAAATGTTTACCGACCAGATTCAGAGAAACACAGCAAGACTGGTTCGGTAAAAAAGGCAAGTCATGGCATGTGACTGTCGCAGTGACAAAGGATAGTGAAGAAATTGAGGTAAACATGGCTGTTGGCAGGATTTTTAAAAATTAAAATTAAAATTCCTTATTCCTAATTGGCTTATTCTAAGTAAATTCTCAATTTACATTTCAGACCAGAACGTACATACATGCTTTTGATGACTGCAATCAGAACTGGTTTTCAGTGGCATCTATCATTGAACATACCCTGTCAACCATTAAAGAAACTCAGCCTGACATGGAGGAGGCCTTCTTACGCAGCGATAATGCCGGTTGTTTTCACAACGCGTACCTCATCCTTTCCCTCCCCGCCCTGGGTGAACGTGTAGGGATCCACGCCAGTAGATATGACTTCAGTAATCCTCAAGCCGGAAAGGATGTCTGCGACAGGCGCACAGAAACTATCAAAAGTCACATGCGGCGGTACGTCAATGAAGGTAACGACATCAAGACGGCAGCTGACATGAAAGCTGCGATTGAGTCTTCTGGCGGAGTAAAGGGTTGTCAGGTTGCTGTCGTGAAAGTTAGAGAAGAAAGCCAAAGAATGAAGGCACACAAGATGACAGGCATACAGTCCCTTACGTGCCTGGAAAGCCTATGGCGTTGGCCCTGGCAAGCTTTTCTCCTCAGAGCAGCTGAAGAAGTTAGGCATGCCCCAGGAGGCAACAAACATTGTTGTACTCTTGTCGTTCGGACAAGACCAAGGCACTGGAAGAGTAGTGTCAGGTACTCAGCGTAGTCAACGCCAATATACACAACCAGCCTGTGTACCCGCACTTCCTCCAACCAAAGAGCTATCCTCCTCCGATGTGTAACTATTCCCATTTGCAACAATGTATTATGTTCCATATTTCTCTATTCGATGCCCTATTATTCACTGTGGACAGGAACTAGTACTGAATGTAATTGAATTTTCCAGTGCTATTTGAAGCACAACTTAAATTTTAGGCTTCAAAATAATGTATTAAAAAATATATATTTCTTTATATCATTGCAAAGATTGACTGGAAATGTACAAGACCGCCATCGTTTTATCATATCTGATTGCATGTGCCAAAATGGGAGACCTATGAAAATTAAATGTAGGACAATTTCTCCTCTATTAAAAAACACCTCATTTCTCACATCAAGAGCAGATTAAACCCTGTTTTGGGGAACGAACAAATTTGATACGATGGCATTCTTCCGACCTTTCAATTTTTAAGTTCGAATATCAAGCCCATTTTTGTAGGAAATAATTTAGTGCTGAATTGCTCACAATGCCGCACCAACCATACAATTGTATCACCAGAATTACACATAAGTTCAAAATGCAATTATTTAATTGCATATCTATTGATAGTATTTGGTTTGGGATGGATAATGTTCAATCGGAACTATTCCGACAGTCATGTTTTGATATTCCTATACATTCTTATTGAAAGATATATTTAGATGTTTTACAAAGTTTAATTTACTAATGTAAAATAAATGAAGAAGAAATGTCCGAAATATGTCCAGCGACTCCGTGGGTCTTTCGTCCATCTAATTTTACTACAAGGGACAACATAGAAAATTGATTATGAAGTTTCCAATTTTCATATACCGTCGTTTATGCATCGATGTATATTTCCCCCGCAACAATCAATCATTGAATTTGGTTTTCTATTTCTTCTTTCCGATATTTGCTAGCCTGTGTGCAGACGTCCCGACTTTAGCGGGGATACTGGACGTCTGCGCGCAGGCTAACATTTGTTTGAGATTGAAAATCTACCCCTTTTCTATCCGCTTACAAATGACAGAAAACGGACGCAAACTTCATTGTCTACGGCTAAAGTTCGTCATGGTGTTCCGTTTTCGGCCTGGTATCTTCCCAGAAGTATTTAGTGTCGCCACAGAAAGTTCGTCGGGACTAAATAATTAGCGGCGACAAGAGTTATTTGCAATCCTGTAGCGGTAGCCATTAAATATAATTGAATCTATTAAACATTTGTTTACGGCTATGACGGTGAACTTAAGAACGCAAGCCAAAATCGTTCCCTAAAATCGAATTTATCCGTGCATGTTCCACAGAGCCAAACGGTGTTGAGTTTGGATGGCATACAGATAACTTTATACACAAGCATTAACATACGATTCAGTCGACTACATCTCAAGTTATTTGCAAAGTCACCCACGTCATCACATATCACGTGGCAATGTGAACCAATCTCCGTGTGCTGATTCGTAAAGAAAAAAATAAAAAGATGAAGACACGGTCTCCAATCCTAAGCTCGTCGGGTCGTAGCCCCAACGAGCAAAATATAGGCCCTTTAGATATATTTGTGTCATTCGGTTCATCACAAATGTCTCCAAATTAACGTAACATTACAGTGTTACGTGGGTGCGTACTAACTTAGTGGGAGGACAGAACATAGTACTTAGTTGCCTCAATATAATACCGCAATAAAACAGTGGATTCCATATAATACAAACTGTGTTTAGTGGGTAAAAGTACACATTCGATAATCTTGGAAAACAAAGTATATTGGGTTAACTATGTTTAATTTACGCAGTCATACTTATGTGTGTCTAATGCTCCGCATCACAATAAACGAACACCACAATTACATTTTCCTGCACAAAGGAATATACACCTCTTAATATATATAATACATTATCAAGTATCAACCAGATTGTTCAATGAGTGCATGGATAGTGCTATTCACGGGATAAATCGCTATCTGATGGATAATGTAAACTTTTTTTTTTAAATGCATCAGCTTGATCTGACGAATAAAGCTATTTACTCTTTGAACAATCGGGCCCAGTAAGTAAAACTTGTAGGATTATACAATACAAAAGACACAGGTTTACAATAATCTGCTTGCCTTTATTGGGTTAATTTTCTTTTTAAATTTCTTTTCACAAAATAAATCACTTCACAAGAGTATATGGATTTTAGTATACTAAATGTTGTTGGAGTAAATACGATAGTAAATAAGATTTTAACGATAACAGTTTAACAATCTTAAAGTTGAAAATGAGATTATACTTAAATCAGGGCAAGTCAGATTTAATTACTTACTAGATACAAGAGCTCCATCCTGGAAGTCGATTGGAACTGGAGCAATCTTCGCTCTGGCACGATTGGAACTAAGTGTGTGTGATTGAGCTTCATTCCCTCTAATATGTAGGGTTTCGAATCGATTTGCTTCGGTAACCGTAAACGGAAGCACATTTTTACATCAATGTTTTGGTCCTTGGTATGTTATTTCTTTACCTTTGCATTGTAAAAACTGTGGATGCGAGGGAGTGCGAAAATCATAGATATCCACCTATTTTACCACCTACAGTTCTACATTCCGCCAATGTTCTCGTGATCCAATCATTTGACTAATGTAACCGACGTCTAGTTCCCGTCTAGTTCAATATACCTGGACAGTCCTCGTCTAGTTCAACATACCTGTCTGACTTGTAATCTAACAGTAATACTTTCAACGTTTGACTGTTATATTTAACTATTGACAGCTACTAAGTCCTGTACTCTTCAAAAGCGCCGATAACACTAAACGACGCATCTTTTACTAAGACAACAATAGGAGGGGTAACAGGGAAAAAGCGTCGACAATCATGTACAGTATTAATATCCAAACACGGAAGTTCATGTTTGCTTTCTGATGCCCGAGTTTCTGTCTTACTGTGGGTCGCACATAGCAGTCAAAGAAATGTTATGCCGTTGCATGGTCGGGCAATTAGTACAACAAGAACTCTTTGGACTGGATGATAAAGTCTAATCGTTCGAAATAGTCAAAAAGATCGGTACAAACCGACAACTACTGTAGTGTGAAGTGAGTTCCTGTAGCGTAGCTTGATGGTTTCGGATAGAGATGACAAAATGCTGTCAAATATGATCAACGTTCTTATGTGGTGATGATGAAATATTAATTTAAGAAAATCTTGCAAATATTTGAAGCACTATCTATCGTATTTCCTCAAATAAGCCCCCTGGACACTTATTTCAAATTTTGGTCCAGAGCGGATGCGCTTAATCGAGCGGGGGCGCTTATTAAAAATACAAGTT
Source organism: Plumapathes pennacea (assembly GCA_964036295.1). Taxonomy (NCBI): domain Eukaryota; kingdom Metazoa; phylum Cnidaria; class Anthozoa; order Antipatharia; family Myriopathidae; genus Plumapathes; species Plumapathes pennacea. The sequence continues at coordinate 20,854,857 of OZ038463.1, read as the reverse complement.
TGCATAACAAAGACGTTTAGTTTTCTTTACCGAACTGGCAACTAGAACGAAACTGGAAATTCTTTTCTCCCAAAACTCTTTCTTTACCGTTGGCGTATCACCCTGTGTCACGGGGGGGGGGGGGGGGGGGGGGTCTGAATTGCTCGAGCATGGGCGCTTATTTTTTTTGTATTTTTTTTATGTATTTTTTTATGTATTTTTTATGTATTTTTTTATAATGTTTATTGTCTTGATATGTAGATACATTTACAAAGTGATTACAGTACAGTACATTCCATTTACGCATTTTACGAAATTTCCATGGATGAACAACTATATTATTACTACACGAAAAAATAAATAATTGAATTACTGAATAAATAAATGAAGACTAATTAATACACATTTCTAATACGTAACATTCCAACATAATTTACGTTTATTCGTTAACATACTTGCTCCATTTAACGGAATGCACAGCTAATCTATTTCTGATTTTGCAATATAACTTTCGAGGTTGTAAACTGACTGAATTCTTGATAAGAGTACATTTAAGGATGGTTTTGAAGCTTTGTTTCTACAATAATATATATATTGTTTTGTAATAATTATGATATGGTTTAATAACAAGAAATCGTTTTTCCTACCACAAAGCCCAAATAGTTTGTCAGTGCCTAAAAGTGATGCAATTTTGATTTTTCTGGTATTGCACCAATTTATGAGGTCGTTCCAAAGTGTTTCGACGGTGGGGCAAGTTATAAATAGATGTTCGAGGGATTCGTCTGTGGATTTACAAAAGGAGCATGCTGAAGAGTCTGATTTTCCTATTTTCTTTAGAAGAGTATTTGTTGCTAAGTATCTGTTCAGAATTTTATATTGGAATTCGCGAGATTTTATATCTAAAGACACTTTAAAAGGCAAACTGTAGATTTCTTTCTACTGTAAATGTTCATTCTCAAAGATGGTTGTGTATCTCGTTTGGACCGTTGGTGTAGTTGAAATTCTGGAACGTAATTCTGCGTAAATACCTTTAGAAACAGCTTTCCCAATTTTAGTATGATGACCCATCAATCTCAATTGAAATTGGTTTTGAGGAATAAAGACCGGTTTATTAACATAACCATTTACCTTTAAAGACTGACGCCACTTTTGAGGAATAGCATCTATTAAGGCTACAAGCCCAAAAGCATCCACAGGGGAGAAACCTAACTCAATTAGATTACATGTACCAATGAATCGGTTTTCCTTGGTTATTAAATCACCAATTCTAATTATGCCTTTACTGAAAAGCTTAGTATTAAAGACGGACTTGCCATTTATGCAGATAAACTTATTGTTCCATATAACTGTGTTGGATATTTATTCATGCGAGAGATCAGATATGTTTGTTTGTCTGGCCGCCGAACATTCTGCAAAGCATTTAAAACATTCTTTGTAATATTTGGGGAGGTTGATTGGGAGCTTCTTCACATCAAAGTCACAACATAGAATAAATTTGTATCCTACAGGTTTAAGGTAGTGCGATGAAAAGATTTTCCAACTGCTAGAGTCATCACTAGCGAAGTTTTTACAGCATAGTATTCTTTGCGTTTTGATTATCGATTCTAAGTGCGGAGCTTTTAATCCACCATTTTCAATATCGCTAATGAGGGAAGACCGCTTTACCTTGTCTTTACCCTTCCATATGAACTCAAATATTATGCTGTTAGCCTCATTAATCACCTCTTTGTGTAAACTAATTAAACCCTCACAATACATAATTATTGGAATGACAAACGTTTTAACAATCTGAATTCTGCCGATGATAGTTAAATTTCTCCACCTCCACAACTTGAGTTTTCCTTTGATGGTATCAATGATCTCTGCAAAATTTAATTTCTCTCTGAGGATCTTGTCATAGGTGAAGTATACACCTAAAATTTTGATTGCTTTTTTTACTTTTGCTTTTCCTATTTTGATGTCATGTGCAAACGCCGTTGAGTTGTTATTACCAAGGAGCAGTATTTCTGTTTTGTCGTAATTAATACGGAGACCTGAGCATTTTCCGAATTCTTCTGTAATTTCCACGAATTTTACAAGGGATTGGTTGTTTCTTAAGAAACCTGTTAAATCATCTGCAAATATTTCCATTTTGATTTCCTCATTATCTACTACGATTCCTTGAATGTCTTTGTTTCCGCATATGTTTATGGCTAGTATTTCTAAAACAATGATAAACAAATACGAGGAGAGTGGGTCACCCTGTCTAACGCCCCTCTGAATCTGAACATGTCCAGTAGAGAATCCATTATTTAGAACGCAGCTTGAAATATTCTTATAGAATGTGTGTACCCATTGAATAAAAGATGGACCAAAGTTAAAGACCGAGAGTGTTTTAAATAAAAAATCTCTGTTAACCGAATCAAAAGCTTTCGTGAAATCAATGGGCTATCAATTGACCGTTAATCCCATATCTTTCAGTGTACTCTAATACATCATCTACTGTTCGTATTGCATCGAATATGGTTCTCCTTTTGACATAAGCATTCTGATTTTGATGGATAATACTGGCTAAAACTTTTTGCAATCTTTGGGCAATGGCTTTAGATCCTATTTTGACATTATCAGCGATATGGGCCTCCAATTATTAATTTTTCTCTCGTCCTTATCTTTTTTTCTAGTAGGGCTGTGATAGCTTGTTTTTGTGTGTTCGATAGTTCGCCATACTCATATGAATAGTTAAGACTATCTACGAGAAACGCGCCTAGAATATCCCAGAAAGCAGTGTAGAATTCGACAGTTAGGCCATCATTTCCTGGTGCTTTATTTGTCTGGAACGATTGAAGACTCTTCAAGCATTCTGAGATAGTTAGTTTTCCCTCACAGCTTAATGTTTCCTCATCTGAAAGCTTGGGTATTCCTACATTTGTTAAAAAGGAGTTTACTAGATTCTCAGACGGATAACTTGATTCTGATTTATACAGGCCGGAATAGAACCTCTCTACTTCGTTCATAATTTTTCGCGGATCGGACGTCAGAAAGCCATCTTTGGTGAAAACTTTTCGAACAGAGCTTTTGGTTTTTTTGTGGGTTTCAAGATTAAGAAAATATTTGTTACTTTTTTCACCAAATTCATACCATGTTGCTCTAGAGCGAATGATGGCTCCCATTGATAAGTGTTCATAAAGGGAGTTATATTCAGTCTTTAAAACTTCTAATCTTTCCGTGTTTTCAGGAGAGGGGTTCGTGCCGCATTCATCCTCACACTGCTTGAGTAGGCCTTCAACGTTTGAGAGTTTTTCTCTTCTTGCACGTGCTTTTTCTTTACTATATATTTTTATCGCCACTTGCCTTATCTTATACTTGATTAAGTCCCACAGCACTCTTTTGTCTTTAACTTTTTCAAATTCTTCACACCATTCTGGAACCCTTTGGTTTATAAGTATTCTGAAGTTAGAGTCATCTAGCAAGCTAGCATTGAATTTCCAATATGATGGACCATGTTTTTGCTTTTCTATGCTATTGAAATGAAGAATAATTGCTGAGTGATCAGAGTTGATCGACGGGATGATATCTGTGCTTTCTACTTCTTCTTGGTATATGTCACTGATTAACCAATAATCTAATCTTCGTTGGATAAACGGGTTTTTCTGCCTCCACGTGAATCGTTTTTGGTCAGGATTTCTTATGCGCCAGATGTCTACCAACTCAAAATTTAAACACATATCATTAATACGGTTTGTAGAATCTTTCTTTATGGGTTTGCCACCTGAGCAATCAAGATCTATATCAAACGCAGCATTCCAATCGCCTCCCAAAACCAGTTTTTTTCTGTGTTATGGTGTGTTTTTCCAACAATTTGTTCACGTCACTAAAATACGTACACTGTTCTTGAACTTTGTTCGGTGCGTATATATTAACTAATAAAAAACTTGAGCCTTGCACCGCAGCGTCAATCAAAATAATGCGACCGTTGTTGTCCGTTTCAGACTGTTTGATTTCAATTTCCAGATCATCTCTTACTAGCACTAACACCCCACGGCTATGGTTTGTGCCATGCGAGTAGAACATTTTACCTTTCCATTGTGTGCGCCAAATATCCTCTACTTCTTTAGTGCTGTACGTTTCTTGGAGGAATATTATATCTGCCTTTTGTTTGTTGAGCCACAGAAAAAGAGCTTCCCTCTTTACAGAGGAACGAATCCCTCGAACATTTAAAGAAAGTAATTTGAAGTTAACGTTATCTGGTGTGAATAATATTGTAGTAATTATCTGAGCTACATATTGGAGTGTGCATGAACTTAAAAGAAGAACAACACCTAACAACAATACAAAACATCTTAATGAGTCGTAAACACAATACACACATAATAAACAATATAAATAGTTGTGGGAACAATAACAGCAGTTTCAGAAACAGAGAACACAAAAGACTACACACTGACATTTGACATAAATAATAAGAGGCAGCAGATATTTGGTATCTGTGGTGCTGCTTTAGGGAATTGGCATTATCTCTATTCATGCTTTTTGTCGCACTCCTTTTGCAAATAATAGAACAAATTCGAACATATTAATCCTGAATCGGTCTTCCGCATTTACAAGAGAGATCAATATTACAATTTTAAAGCGGAACAAGTTCACCATTTATGAGTAACTTATCTGGTTCCGATTTGCTGAAATGCGCTATTTTTCCTTCTTCTCTTGCCTTCTTCATTCTGGGCCATTGCTTTTTTCTTCTTTCTCTGATCTCATTTGGGTAGTCAGCATAGACTTTAACATCTGCTTCCTCACCTAACTCGCGAACGCTTTTGAAGACTAACTCTTTCTCTGGAAATCTTAGGAAACGAGCAATGATGGGTCTTGACTCTCCATTCTTCCTTCTACCAATTCTGTGAGCTCTCTGGAACTCAATGCTTTCTAGTTGCTCAAAATTCAGCTCATCTCGAAAGAATTTGTGCAGCATGTATCCTCGGGGCCTCGAGTGTTTTCTGGAATGCCAAAGAAACGGCGATTCTCCCTTCTGCTATATACCTCTTGGTACAGAATTTGATCTTCCAGTTGCTTGATCTTTCCAGAATTTTTCTTGCGTTCCGTTTTGAGGGCTTCTACCTGGGCATTTGTGAACTCTATCCCTTTCTCAACTTCTCCCACGTTCTTAATTGAATGAAATCCTAATTTAAGAAAATCTTGCAAATATTTGAAGCACTATCTATCGTATTTCCTCAAATATGCACCCTGGACACTTATTTAAAATTTTGCTCCAGAGCGGATGCGCTTAATCGAGCGTAGGCACTTATTAAAAATAAAAGTTTGCATAACAAAGACGTTTAATTTTCTTTACTGAACTGTTTACAAGAACGAAACTGGAAAATCTTGTCCTGGAAGCTCTTTCTCTACCGTTGGCGTGTCACCCTGTGTCTGCGTGTCGGTGTTTGTCATTTTTTGGAAAAAAACGTAGGGGGGGGAGGGGGGGGGGGGGTGGATTACTCGAGCATGGGCGCTTATTTTAAAGCTCGTGTTCAAGAGGGGGCCCGCGATTTCGAGTGTGGACGCTTACAGTATTTGAACATGGGCGCTTGTTTGAAGAAATACAGCATTACAATACATACAATAACTGATAGTCACGCAAAGCAATCTAAAACAGAAGTTACAAATGTCAGCTTCGACAGCCGGTCAGTTAGTCCTTGTTTACTTGTTTCCCCACTTGGGGTATTACATGCTCTTTCTTTTGTTTTGTTTTGTTTTTCTTTTTATAGTAAGCTAAGAAGAGTTTGATAAGGTTTGTCAAAGGTATCATCATTATATTGTTCTACGTCAGTCGTATTACTTTGCTTTACAAACAGCCGGAACTTTAACACGAGAAACGTCGAGTTCCCAGTGTAAAAGGTCCAATTCAGACTCCTTTCTTTCGTTAAAATATGATGTATTAAGCATTCCATTAAATGTCCTTGGACAGTCGAAACAACTGAAGTTCGTCGGTGATTTATTGTCTAAAATTGTCTGGCTTCTTTATTACTTTACGTGCGCAAAATAAACACGACAAAGCAACTCAAACGCGTAAGTAATTTGGCACAGTACATAGTAAGTCAGCACAAGACGATAACTACACAGATTAATTCCCAGCAATTTGCAGATAGGTGGCTTGGTGATTTCTAAAATTATATCGGCAGGAGGTTCCAACCCACTTGCAATAAACAGCTAACATGGGTCAAGCTTCGATGCAAACAGGATCAATTGTTAGTTCACTATATCTGGAATTATATAGATGTTATAAAGTGTATGTTATTTGCATGTGAGAACTTACAAGTTAACTCCCTGGAACAATCGTTTTGCAGTTGAGATATTATTTTAAATGACAGGAAGCAGGGGCATCGCATTTGTACCGGTTGCATTAAACGACTTCCTCATAAACCAAATAGGCAATCAAACAAGAATGTTGCTTTAAACCCTTAAGCAGGGAAATACATAACTTTCAAGTGAAGTAAAACCAATGAACAAATCATAACTTTTTTTATAAAAAAAACTGGAAGGGCTTCCGCCCTGAAATGCTATAAAGCAGCTTCTTCGCATCAAATTGTTTAAGAGAGGTAATAAAGTCATCATCAAGATCGTGCAATGTGGACATTATGAAATTAGTCTTTTTCTTGGTAAGTGAGACAACCTATCAGCTGTGTGTTCTTAGTGTACGATTCAATGATAGATGAATTATATCATATATCCTTTTTTTTTTGTCAAACAAATTAATCTTTATTTAAATGTTTTCCTAAATTGGCAAGTTTCTGTTGTCAAATTCATTTAAATTTACCCGCGATTGCGATACTTTTGAACCAAGGAAAACAATTTTTGAAAATAACTATGTGCCGCATCCAAGTTGTTTCATTCATTTGCTTTTGTTTTTTCTTGCCCTGGGTTTATGTGATTAGTAACTGAAACTTGTTATGCCATTTTTTTATCAGGTACTCTTGATTAGTGTTCAAGTTTATGAGTCTCAAGAAGCAGAATATAAATTTCGGACCTCTCATTGTCCGTTCAAGTATATTTCAGCTTCTCCATCCCAAGGAAATGCCGTCTTCTCTTTAAGACCAGACAGCAATGAAGGATCATGTAAGTTATTATTGAATACTAGGGACATAATGTAAGATATAAAATCCGTCTGGTTGAGTCTGAAACAAGTATAGAAAATTAAGTCGTAATATAGACGAATCAAATATAGCAGCAAGCGATTTTCAAAAAGGCGTAGACTTCAAAACCACCAATGTTTTCAATGCTATATTTGATATACTGTACCTTATTTGACCTTGGTACGTATATACAAAGAATCCTAGTTTGATGCGCGTGATGTGTTATTTACGACTATGTGCAAACAAAACGTTCAAACTGCATGCGGCCGCTTAGCTACAAACTATTTATTAAAGAGCTTTAGCAAGCAACCCAGGACGAAGACGACAACCCGGCAGCGAAAATCAATAAAACTCAGTAAAGAGAACGATTGAAATAAATTTAATGTTGTTTTGATTTTCACTTTGATTGCAGGTTTCAGTTATAACAAATCTGGAGAATTGAGTTGTTCATTGAATGACGTTACTGTTTATCTTGCTGCTAACAGTACTAAGTGCGGATCTAAGAATTGCGGATCTTTAACTGTCCAGGTTAGTTACTTGTACTATTACTAGAAATACGATAATCGTAGATACCCCCTCGCCATTGATTGGATTTTTACTTTGGTACTTCCAACAAGAGCAGCCTTTGTTTTACCAAAATGTCGACTCAATCTTTTCTTCGAAGTCAAGCGCTACACGCTAAGAAAGGAGAAAAAGAATGGTGTGTGTTATACTTTTGCGTTGAAAAACTGCGTGACACCGTACGCATTTCCCATGGTCGCGGCACGTCAAATTTAATCATACAGTCTGCCAAGCACGTTCTCAAAATTTAATACTTCAATTTTGAAGATGGTCGGCCGCCGTAGTACGGGAGAACAGGAACATTGATTTTTCGATTTTGAATTCATAGGCAGTACAATTAAATAGGCTTCCTGTGCAACTTAAAATTTATTCTGGACTGCAAGCACCAGACTCCGGCATGCATGTTTAATGAGCTCGAATTGTTTTGTATGTGAACTCGCTCAAAACAGCATGATTTCTCCCAGAATCAAGGCAAATCTTGAACGGTTTACTTTAAATTATAGACGAGCTTCAGACCTAGTCATACTTCTAAGGGCTTGTGAACAATTCTCGCTGCATTCACTGGGTGTTAGATTACAGAATTTGTTACAGTTTTAGTATTGAAAGAAAAAATAAGACATCTGAGACTCCAAGTTCCGATTGTTCTGAGCGATTACGGTAGCCGAAACTGGCAACAAAAGCGTATTAAACCAATACTTTGAGGGAAAATGATCAGCATATAGATTTTAATACATTCTTGAAGTGACCGAGTTACAAGATACGGGTAGAATATATTTGTCACGGTAATTGTTTGATTTCCACTGACTAACCTTTGTTTCTTGTCCTTTCTGAATAACTATCTGAGTTTAGCACAAAATGGCGTCTGAAGCTCCCGATTTGCTTTCTAGCGCTGTTCCCTTTGCGGAGCCGTTTCTTCGGCACGCTTCCGTTCATGGTGCTGTCGGTTATAACGTGTTTGTCATCTTTTTTTCTAGACGTATTTGGCGCTGTTCGATTCTTTCACGATTTCGCCTTGCCCGTGCCTGTTCCCTTCTCTTTTAAGACGAGCTTCGCGAGACCGTTCTGTTCCAAGTTTTCAAATTCATTTCGTGAACGCAGTTACGTGCAACTGTTGCTTTGCTCAAAGATCTTTTTCTTTCATTTGAATGTCAGTAAAAATACAGGCGGAGACGCTAATCGATAATTATTACGTCAAGTTGCTTAGGCACCTGGCGTAAAACGTCGTACGCCAGACAGACAGACAGACTGACTGACTGACTGACTGACTGACGAATAATATGTATATATATATATATGACGTGACCACTGAAAAACATTGTATTAAATGCTATTTTTTTATGTTTTTACCTGCAGACAATCGGTCCAAACTTAAAGCAGAAGTTTAGATTCAGCAAGACAATGAATAATTCATACACCATTGGGACGAGGACTGACCCTATTCGTTACGTCAAATACATAGTTGTTGAAGAAAAACTGGAAAGACTGGTCCTTGGGTCAAATCGGAATGACAGAAAAACATGGTTCAAAAAATATCCCTGCTGACTCCTGCTGAGTCTGTCAGAGTTTAAAAATTTAAATTCGTATTTTTAACGCCTTGTAATTATGGTATATTTAAATTTAAATATGATTGTTTTGTAACTCGCATAGCTATTGACATAGAATAAAATGCAAATTTTACTGATCGCGTGATATTGATGTTGGACGCAAATAATTATACATTTGGGTCTAACACAGCGTTCCATCTGTTAGTCAAGCTTATGCTAGTAATATATTTTTGTTACGTTATCGATTCGAGAAATAAAACAACACGCTAAAATGTCCTACCATGCGAACCACAACGACAACGCATTTAAAGAGAAGCAATTCAATTCATTACTGCCGAAAAAGATGAGAATTGTTATATACAGTCACGCACATAAAGTATAGGACTGGTGCGATGCGAGGAGAATAAGTTGTTAATAAAGCAATGAAGTATTATAATATTGCGTTTTGTTATAAGTGCTGCGGATGCAGAATATGACAGGTTTGATCTGTTTGTATAAATTCATCTCCAATTATATCACGCATGTTTTATGGTGTGGAAACTCCTTCACTAACCCCCATTACTGCAAAGAGGTTATTACACGGGAAGGAATGCAATACGGCGGAGTATTTTTACGAGTCGGTTTTATTTTTTCGAGCCTGCTTCAGGCGAGAAAACTAAAACTGACGAGTAAAAATACAGCCGTATTACACGACTTTTTATGAAATGAATTATTTATTATATGACAAACGAAACAGGGCAAACGTTCTCGCCTTGCGCAAGTGGAACAAAAAACGACGCGTTCGTAAAATTTGCTTGCGAAAATTGATCATGTAAGCTAATAAACAAGTTGATCTGGTTCCTGACGAGTGCAATACGCTCTCATGTTGGCCTTTATTTGCACTCGAAAATGTGAAGTCGTGTAATAATGTAAGTTATATGTAAGCGTTCTGACTACAGTAACATTAAAGTAATTTTTGCCTTTCCCGTAGTAATTTTTCCCTTTGCTGAAACTTACTAAATTTGGGCGAACCACCCGGACCAGGTCTACAGTTTGTAGCATGTATGTGAAAATTTTGCGCTTACTTATCCGTCAAGTCATTTCAACGACGGTAATGCGAGAAACCGGGGAAAAGGTGTCTCCAAATGCCTTATTTCTTTGTAACTTTGTCTATTCTTAGGTTGTTCAATTTGTTCCGTCTCTGCTGAGGTTCTCTTGCTATCATCATGTCTTATCAAATAAACGGCTGTTGTAATTTCTAGAAAATGTCGTTCACGTCCTGAAAACAATTAGGAAAAGAAGAAATCGCACGCAAGGGAACGACGACTCCAACATAAGGTCAACAAAGCAGGTGTAGGCCAGTATACTTGGCCTGGATATCTGTGTACAGATCAGAGGGGTCTATCCGTTATGTCTTTGTATTTTCTGAGTCACTGAATCATTTGCAATATGACTCTGCACCGCTGCTTGCGAGAAGTTGACATGTGAGTGATGAGATGATTATTCCTTTTCTCGCGTCGAGAAATGGCACACGCCGTTGGTTCGTGATTGGTTCGTGATAAATAGGATGGGTTGATTGGTTTGCGCTCTGAGGTTGGTCGTGTGACCTTTTGGCGGAGCAAACGACGGGAGATGTGAGCGATATAATTGTTCGTCAATTTCTTGTTTTAACTTAGGGTGGCTTGTTTATCCTCTGAACTAATGAACAAAACTTTACAGAAATATACGAACAATCTGATATCCACATCCTTAAGAAGTTGTGTTTATAATCGAATGAAGCAGCTTGAGTTGCAAAGACGAGTACTTGAGTGAGGTCATGAAGGTTAACTTTAAGCATTTTAAACAATGAAACAGTTGGGATATGCCTGAAAAAGGAGTGGTATATATTGGTAGTGTCACTTTGAGATGTAACATACACGAGAAAAAATTGAAGGCGTTCGAAACGAAACCGTGAGCTAAGTAGTGCAGTAACGTGCAGTGTTTTATACAACAGAAAAAGCGCCACACGAACTTCTGTTTATCAGGGATTGAAAAGAATTATTTTATCTTGAAAAATAAATACGTGCGTACCGCCCGCGTTTCTGGTTGTGTCTTTTGGTCTCTGTTCCAAAACCAGCCTTCGACATGTATATATGAGTGATTGACTCTGCTTGTAGACTTTCAATGATTCAGAAGAAATTAAAGTTTCCCATGCCCGATTATGTGTCACCGGGTTACTTATAGGTATTATCATTATTTACGACAAACATGCTTCGTGAACGCGCTGTTAGACATCGTGTTGGCATATAGCACAGAAAAAAAATGCAGGGCTTTGGTTACTCGACCTAGATTAGTGAAATTGCTCAAAGCAAGATAGTACCAAAGACCGCTTCTTCATGAGGAATATCAAAGCTGTGAAACCACAACGCCATTTTTTCTACCAATAGTGGTTTCAGTTCATGGCAGTCAGCCAGGCTATGGCGACAGAAACACGCAGCAAAGTGCAGCGCTTTAATTGTATCAGAGCAAACAATACGGAGTAAAAATAATAATAAAAATAAATAAATAAATAAATAAATAAATAAATAAATAAATAGATAAATAAATAAATAAATAAATAAATAAATAAATAAATAAATAAATAGATAAATGAATAAATAAATGAATAAATAAATAAATAAATAAATAAATAAACACAAGATACCTTCAAGTTAAATGGTTAGACAAAATCTGGCCTATCCGGCTAAGCGGCAAAGTTCCTTCCCGCGTGTCGTAACTCAAGATTCTCCAGCTCTTCGTTCAAATTCTGATGGCTTTCACGTTCTCACTGTTCTGGGAAGCGGCTTCTTCATCGTACATTTCTTTACATTGCAAAGTTATACAGTTGTGCAATTCCATTGCATGTTTCACTGATTTCAGTACATCATTCATATTTGTACTCATGGCAGTATTCATAGAGAAAATGACGTCACTGATAAGCGCCCCAACCAATCAGCGTGTGCCAATTTTTGACCCCAAGAAAAAAGTTTTGCATTTTAATACTTTGCCCCGCCTTCGGCAGGCCAAGTAATTTCACATGTTCACAAACTCTTTTTGTCTTCTGCAATTAATTTCATTGTTTTGCCGAGGTTGTCGCCGTCGTCGTCGTTACCCGTGCGAGACATCCTGCAGTTAATTTGTCTTGTCCTTATTTAACTTTATGTTGATAGTGTTTTCCATAGTGTAAACCAAAATTGCAAACAAGTAAGCCGCGGATGTATACTGTATTTACATGTGTTCATTGCACGTCCGGTGTCTGTGTAACAAAATCGTAAACAAGTGTGTTTCCGCTTGATTAAGTGGAGTTTCCGTTACACCCTGTGATTAATATGCTGTTTATAGCTTTTCACTCCCAAACTCAAAATACTGATTAATCCAAGCTTTTGAATAAGGACCTGCGCTATAAAACGAAAGCTCCGTCCCTTTTTCGTGACGTCATCATATTACTTGAAAAAAAAAATGATGTAGATAGCCGAGTAACAAACCAAATATATGCATTTAGATCAAATTTTACCTATTTCTTCTCAAATCTGTATAATATTATGCTAAGTCCGTCCGTGTGTCGTCTGTAACGCTCTTTCTCAGGCCTTCTTATAAATAATCCAAGATGACGGACACTCCGGAGCGAACGATAGTACTATAGCAATACGATAATTGCAGATACTCCCCATTGAGTGGACTAATACTTTGGTACTGCTCATCAAGAGAAGCTTTTGTTTTACCGAAGTTTTGACGCAATCATTTCTTCGACGTCAAGTGCTGCACGCAAGGAGAAAAATTTTGTGTGTGTTATACTTTTGGCGTTGCAAAAAAAAAAAAAAAAAAAAAATCGATTGCGTGACGCCGTACGTATTTCTCAGGGTCGACACGTCAAATTAACTCATGCAGCCTGCCAAGCACATTCTCAAACATTCACAAGGCCCCGTCCACACGTATCCGGATATTTTTGAATCCGTAACTTAAATGATGCGGATTAAAAAAAAAAAAAAAGAGTCCAAACGTAGCGTATTCAAATCGTTTTAGCCGACCGACTGGCTATCGATAGGTTCTCGATAGGTTAACTTTGCATGAAACTGAGATATTTCTTTTTGACATAGCTTATACTTATATTTAGCGTGATTAGTTAATAGAGATACTTCAATCAATAATTTTTTAAATTATAATAAAGTAGTATACTTGCTGAGCTCCTTGTCTTGACTGTTTTTTGGTGATTGACAAATGTATTTGATTATTCTCTAAAGAGGGTTCTACCTAAAAGGGGCTCCTTTTAATGTAGTATAAAAAAAGGGAAATAAATTAAAGGGTTAGTATGGAAAGTTGGAAAGTTCAACTAAGTAATAACTTGCAAACAGAGGTTGTTAAACCGTTCCTGCCATTTCTTTCTAATATATTGCGACGTGTTGCAGGCACTTAGTTTTTCAGTTTCTGAGTGCCTGAATCTGCAATTTTAGGGACTTTGGTGCAGCAGCCTGGCGCTATTCACTATATACAATATGCAATAGTTTAACATGTAACAAACATGCCTATTCCACGGTCTATTCGGTGTCTGGTCATGGAAGCAATGCCTTTAAAATTCGTCGAAACATTTTCCACTTAATAAAGATCTGTATACAACGCACAACCAGTCCAAGCATGGCACGTTCATGGACTCCAGTTTAACTAGATTTGCATCAAATGTTTCCAAAGGGCATTTCCTGCACGAAGGAATATATACCTCTTAATATATACGATACATTATCAAGTATCAACCAGCAGATTGTTCAATGAGTGCATGGATAGTGCTATTCACGGGATAAATCGCTATCTGATGGATAATGTAAACTTGAAAGAAAAATGCATCAGCTTGATCTGATGAATAAATCTATCCACTCTTTGAACAATCGGGCCCAGTAGGTAAAACTTGTAGGATTATATAATACAAATTCCACAGGTTTCCAATAATCTGCTTGCCTTTATTGGATTAATTTTCTTTTTAAATTTATTTTCACAAATTACATCACTTCACAAGGGTATATGGATTTTAGTATACTAAATGTTGTTGGAGTAAATACGATAGTAAATAAGATTTTAATGATAACAGTTTAACAGTTTAATTTTAAAGTTGAAAATGAGATTATATATAATCAGGACAAGTCAGATTTAATTACTTACTAGATACAAGAACTTCATCCTGGAAGTCGATTGGGACTGGAGCAATCTTTGCTCTGGCACGATAAGAACTAAGTGTGTGTGATTGAGCTTCATTCCCTCTAATATGTAGGGTTTCGAATCAATTTGCTTCGGTAACCGATAACGGAAGCACATTTTCCATCATTTTTTTGGTCCTTGGTATGTTATTTCTTAACCTTTGCATTGTAAAAACTGTGGATGCGAGAGCTGCTTGCAAATAGTAGGCTGAAGTGGCGCCCGTTCATGAGGGTTGAAACAGCCCCCAAAATTGGTGCTTTATATTCCTCATCATTTTGGCCCCGATTTATAGCCGAAATAATCCCACTTGGGCTGTTTCAACAAACATGGGGCCAGAATAGTTCTAGTTTGTGGGGCCATTTCAGCCCTGTTCCAAATTAATTGAGCCCACCAAAAATCCATTTTGGTCCCTTCATTGTCCAAAATGCCACCCACAAGGGGCTATTTTAGAACACCTGACAGGGCAAAATAGCCCTTAAATTAGGAGCTGGAACAGCCCCAGCCAAGTGGGCTAAAATAGCCCCAAAATAGGTTCTATATTTTACTCACTGTTTTGGCCTCATTTTTGGGGTATAATAGCTCTCTTGAATTTACAGTGTATACATCCGCGTACTATTTGTTTGCAATTTTGGTTTAGATGGAAAACACTATCAACGTAAAGTTAAATAAGGACAAGACAAATTAACTTCAGGATGTCTCGCACGGGTAACGACGGTAACAACCTCGGCAAAACAATGAAATTAATTGCAGAAGACAAAAAGAGTTTGTGAACATGGGATATTACTTGACCTGCCGAAGGCGGGGCAAAGTATTAAAATGCAAAACTTTCTTCTTGGGGTCAAAAATTGGCACACGCTGATTGGTTGGGGCGCTTATCAGTGACGTCATTTTCTCTATGAATACTGCCATGAGTACAAATATTAATGATGTACTGAAATTAGTGAAACATGCAATGGAATTGCACAACTGTATAACTTTGCAATGTAAAGAAATGTACGATGAAGGGGCCGCTTCCCAGAACAGTGAGAACGTGAAAGCCATCAGAATCTGAACGAAGAGCTGAAGAATCTTACGACACGCGGGAAGGAACTTTGCCGCTTAACCGGATAGGCCAGATTTTGTATTTAAGCAATATAACACGAGTTTCCATGTCTATGTACTCTTATATAAACACTTGGGATGTTGGGAGAACACAAGAAAAAGTTCAAAATCACGAGCCGCTTCGGCGAGTGATTTTGAACTTTTTCGAGTGTTCTCACAACATCCCAAGTGTTTATATAAGAGTACATAGACATGGAAACGAGTGTCATATTGCTTTTATAAAATAACGAAGCTTTTATTACCTGAAAGAACTTTATATTGAAAATGATCAAGTTCAAGATTCTCCCGAAAACCGTCAAAACGCACGCTCGTCCAATCGGAAAGTCTGTTTCACGGCACTTCGCTCAAGTCAGTCCATGAATGAAAACGGAACACCACTCCCGTTCACTTGAAAAACTTGACAGGCTGCTAAATGAAGATGAATTTCGCAAGAAATGTGTCGGATATTAGTACCACTGTTTGTCAAGAATTCAAAAGAACCAGCGAGAATGTTTTGAGCCGTCAGGTTTCAACTTTCAGGACAACGGTGTCACTCGACGTAAACATGTCTGCACAACAACACTATTCTGCTGAAGAAGGTAGTTTGTACATTTGTTTGCTTTACTTGAGCATTACTTGAACTCTGCCGGACGACAGTCAACTCCATTGAATTGACTCAACAGCTTTTGTGCCACCGAGCCGACAGCCGAGACAGACTCATTAGCGAAGACTGTTTGTGCCTTTATCACCATAAACCTACAATTATTCGTGTGAAACTCCGGTGATCTAAGCCATCTAGTTACTAGCTACGAGCCACAGGAGACGAAGGTATAAAGGTTAGAAACTTTAGAGAATGTTCTTTGACTGTGTAATTGTTGGCTTTCTGTCTCACGGTTTCCGAATTAAATTTCATGCAATATTCGGACAACTTTTCTTCATGCTGCTTCACTAATTGCACATGATTTGCACACGGCTTCACTATTTGCTCTAATAGCCCACTTCAGTTTCTGTAACACATGAATCTTTGAAGTAGGGGACGACACACAGTCTTTTTATTTCAGGATTCGTCATTTCCATGTCTTTGTACTTATTTATACTAGAAATACGATAATCGCAGATATCCCCTCGCTCAGTAGTGGGTTTTCGGAAAGCGGGATTCTTGTTTATTTTCGGTTCGGAGATTATTTAAAATTTTTTTTGCAAACCACGGCTGTGTAGCGACGTCACCAGTCGGCCGCTAAAAAAAATCTTTTTCGCACGGCAGTCTGGTTTAGTTCAGACAACGTGCACAGTCTGCAATTTTCGTAGACACTAAGCTGAACTTCAAAATTCGCTGAGACAACATTTACACGCAACTACAGAATACTCCCGAGGCTTGAAAGCCAAGCAAAGTCGATCTTGGACACCGAATTTTTTTGTTTTTTTTTTCTTTACTTTATAAGTTTAATACGCTTCTTCGAGTGTGACATAATTTAGAGCCGTCAAAGCGAGTCGCTTGTTTACACGCTTTCGAAGTCTCGGGACCGTGTGAATTTTGGCAGGTATTCAATTTTGAACACAACAACTTTTCAAACTGCGTTTGACGATTTTAAAATCTTTGACAGAAAAAAGAAATCAAGTCACTAAATAATACAAGGTCCGATTGTATTGAGCGAGCAAACCCGGTCACTAAATAATACAAAGTTCGATTGTGTTGAGCGAGTATCTTACGGGGTCCCGCTAGTAGACAATAATATACAATAGACTGTAATTGTTTAATTTGGAAAGCAGTTGCCGGATATTTTCTACTTTAATAGCCTTCAAAAAGCAAAAGCATTTTAACCCGGTTACATTTTATCCTTGAATACAGTGTGCCAACAAACGCGGCGACAAACCTTCACAGCATGTGTGAGACTGTCATTGAAATTATGCAAATATGTCAGGAATCGGATGACACAATCTTGCACGAAGGCACTCTGAAATAGCTTTGAAAACTAGCGAAAAGATCACAGTATAATCCTACTTGGCCTTCATCACAGTTCCCGGGGCATCAAACCGCAAAATATACGGCAATTGTTGAAATACCATAATGATAACACGACCGTCATTTAACAAAAGCGTTGTACGTTAATTGATGTAAATTTTCAAAACTCACCGGTTCCTGAAAGCCATAGCTTTAGCTCTTTTCCAGCAAAGGAAACAAAACCCAAAACACCATTGTTTACGTCTTCAATGATTTCAAAGTACACTGTATAGAGCAGTCCTTATACAGTACGAAAATTCCACTTTCCATTGTATTGTGTCGTCATCTTGTCAAACTTGGATTCTGAAAACTACATTCCTGTTATTGTAAAAGGTGAAATTTGCCACGATGATTGTTCGATTTCCACCAACTGTATTTTGCTATTTCTTTCTGAAGAAGTGTCTGCGTTTTAACACAGTACTGGCGTCTGGGATTGTGTTCAGGTCGACCAGTTGTGCCTTTAAGAATCCGTTTCACGGCTAGTAAGCTTGTTGCCTCCCATACACCGGCAAAATATCCGGGCAAATTACAGCCGTCCGTCGAACTGCTTGGCCTTGTATCTGCATCTTATTGTACAAAATCACTTCCGTTCGTACTCTTACAGCTACCGCATGTCACTAAGAAAATGGAGGTTTACAGTTAAGCTGCCGATGTAACCTCGCAGTGGTCGCTCGACGCGGATGGCCCTGGGGACGAGTCGTACCCCACACACACACACACGAACATTAAATTTCGAGATGGCGACACGCTTGGAGTCTTCAAATGATACGATTTTGCTGCATTAGCGTCGTGATTATTTCCCTCACTTCGTTCGGGGAAAATGTTTTTTTAACCAATCAGAGCGCGCGTAGTATCATAGTTATTTTATAAAACCGTTTAACTTGAAGATATTTTGTGTTTATTTATTTTTATTATTATTTTTACTCCGTATTGTTTGCTCTGATACAATTAAAGCGCTGCACTTTGCTGCGTGTTTCTGTCGCCATAGCCTGGCTGACTGCAATGAACTGAAACCACTATTGGAAGAAAAAGTGGCGTTGTTTCACGGCTATGATATTCCTCATGAAGAAGCGGTCTTTGGTATTATCTTGCTTTGAACAATTTCACTAATCTAGGTCGAGCACGCAGGGCACAAATGCCCCCGAAATCGCCAGCGTGCAGCAGTCATGCAGGTCAGCGGAAACGCGCGAAATCTGACAGCGCGCATTTACAAAAATGGCGGCGTCGAAGTTCACTTGCGAGGAAGTTCTTCGGCGTTTAGATGAGATGGAGACGGAGTCGGACAGTGACAGTAGTGTGCATTGCACCACTGGCAACGACGAAAGTATCCAGGAGAGGGTTACTAAGTGTTTATCGGGGTTTCTGCGCGAGGAGGGTCTTTGCAAGGAGAGGAGAGAGGCATTCGTGAAATCGGCTACGAGTGCCCTTTTACCGCTCTACGATCTAGCAACAGATCCTCAAATGGGTTTCGCTGGTGCCGGCAGATTTTTGACGACAACTCCTGTTTATGCCGGGATTGTGTTAAAGAGCGAGTCGAATCTCTGGTTGCAGCGGATCTACAGACGGTTGAGCGGAAGGTGTTCTATACGCCATCCGTATTTTGCTGAAGTTCGACGGGACATCCCATACGAGATTTTTTCATTGTTTGTGCGTTTCATCCGTAACACAGAAGGATTTGCGAGGCCTTTCTGCTCATACACCAAGAGTTCCAAGAGCGAAATTGTGTCGCTGTCTTCCATCAGACTGACGAAGGAGTTGTTTGTTTTACTGAGTGGGCTGCAAGATAGAGAAGTGGCTTCACACTTTAAGCGTACACTGAATGGACTGAAAACAGGACACAAAGTGTCGCTCATTGTAAACAGTGAAAAGGAATTTTCATTCAAATATAACTTGAAGAGATGTGACCTCACACTGTCTTTTCATTATGGAGAGTGGAATCCATTTGGCTATCCACAACACAACTGAACATTCCTCTAGCAGGCTCTTTGCAGATGATGCTTTCACTTAGTGACTCTTAGTTGACTTTCACTCAGGGAGTCGAAATGTCAGTCACCAACAACAGCCTTCCTGGAGACTACTCTAACCCAGATGATCACAATCAACCTACAGATTACAACTCCTTTGTCAGTCTGATGATGCTTTCACTTGACTCTGCTAAAGGTGACTTTCACTCAGGGAGTCGAAATGTCAATCACCAACAACAGCCTTCCTGGAGACTACTCTAACCCAGAAGGTCACAACCAACCTACAGATTACAACTCTTTTGTCAGTCTGATGATGCTTTCACTTGACTCTGCCAAAGATGACTTTCACTCAGGGAGTCGAAATGTCAATCACCAACAACAGCCTTCCTGGAGACTACTCTAACCCAGAAGGTCACAACCAACCTACAAAATGATGCTTTGTTGTATGTAATTATCTCAAGTGATGCTGGTAGTAATGGACTCTCAAATCATTTGCTGCTGCTGGAGAAATGGTGGACTAATTTGGCAAATGAGCTTTAATTCATCTAAATGTAAGTTCATTGTTTATTTATAGTTCCTTAAATTTTGTCTGAAGTAGACTAAGTCAACAGCTTTAAATTCAGGGCTTGCTGTTGATTTCAATAAATACTATTGACATATGGAATCATCTCAGTGCTATTGGTCTGGAGACTTAAGACAACAGCTTTAAATGCAAGGTTTGCTGTTGATTACAATAAATACTATATGCACAAAGAAACATTTCAGTACTATTGTGCTAAAGACATAGTCAACAGCTTTACAATTAAGGCTTGCTGCTGATTTCAATAAATACTATTTACATTTTTATGGAATCATCTCAGTACTATTGGTCAGAAGATTTAAGATAGCAGCTTTAAATGCAAGGTTTGCTGTTGGTTGCATGGATAAATCAAGTAATTTACAAATAATTAACAAATCATTCTGGCTGTGCATACAACAGAGCAACTGGTGCTTTAACCCTTTTACTCCCAAGAGTGATCAACTTCATTTTTCACTTTCCAGTCTCCAATCAGAGATAATTACATGATACAGTATGGAGAGTTGGCATTTGATACCTTGCTCAAATGACAGCTGACTTGAAAATGCAATTCTCTTTTCATCACTCATACATTTTCTCCTTTTATTGTTAGGAGAATATCTATTTTGAGCTTGGCAGTTAAAGGGTTAACTAGGGTGCAAAAGAGAACAGATCAAGTCACATGGTATTATAATAATTATAAACAATAATTATCATATTATACCCTGCAATAGGACATTTGCATGATGATGTCATTTCACTACAATATAACTATTATGTGATGCTTTGAGGCAAGCTATGGTATTCAGTAATTATTCTCCTGTGAGGAATTGCTTGTGCAGGATGCAAACCTGCATTATAAAGACTACAGAGAAGTTTATTCTGGTAGTTTTAGTCAAATAATGTCATCTTGGAAATGTCCTATTGTTGCCATAAAGCAAGACCTCAAAACCTGGAGAATCAGAAGTTGCTAAAATGAAGTACCAATGATTGAAGGGAACACACCTTATCTTTTGGTCTTCTGTACCTGTACACCAGGCAGGAGAGACTTACCAGTTCTAACACTCTCTTTGATTTGATGTCTAAAATGATGACAACAAAATCGACACATTGTATCTTCTAGACATTTCTTTTGCAGCCCACAGTAACAGTAGCCAGAACCTTCAGTGACACGCTTAGGGATGTAGGAGGACTGAGCGGAAGGGGGCTTAGAAACATTGAACCCCCTTTCTCTAAGCCAGATTAAAGAGACATATTCATGTTGGAAGATTTGCTCCCAACGAGCACTGTACAAGGTATTCTGACAAAATTTAGAAATAGAGATATGTTTGGCTTCCCTACCTTCCATTGAGTTGAGACCAAGACCCATATCATACTTTGCTTTCATGTCCTTGGTGTGGGTGGGTACAATATGCCCAAGAGTCCATGTGGTTGGATTTACACAATGGAAAAGACAGAGTGCAGTGTAAAAATCCTTTGACTTTACCTGCAATTCTTCAACCTGTGAATCAGAAACCTGGAGGCGGTTAAACAGAGAAACACAATCTCTCAGACATAAACAAAGAAAAGCTAATACATGGAGGATATGCTGTTGTCTGCCTTTAGTACCTACCTCAATAACATCAATAAGAAACATAAAGTTATGCAGAAACAGCCTCGAGTCTTTACCTGTAAACCGATAGTCAAACTCTTTAGACGAATTACCTTTGTTTTCATTGAACCATTTAATTACCCTTTTGGCTAGTCTGGAAAGTTGGCATTTGATTTGCATGGTTTCTACATACACTCCAAAAGGGCAAGATGGTGGAACCTGAAGAAAAGAGGTAGAATCAGAGAGTTTGGAATTTGCTACAGCTTCATACAGTAAATATCGATGCAACAAGGCACAAGCATTATTTTTTAGATGAAGGGGTTTAACATGAGCACGGTCAATGACTTCACCAATCAAAGGAACAAACTCCTGTCTACTCTTCTG
The DNA here is from genome assembly GCA_964036295.1 of Plumapathes pennacea. Taxonomy (NCBI): domain Eukaryota; kingdom Metazoa; phylum Cnidaria; class Anthozoa; order Antipatharia; family Myriopathidae; genus Plumapathes; species Plumapathes pennacea. Next base: position 20,832,909 of record OZ038463.1, on the reverse strand, counting down.
CTTTGCAATAAAAGTAGTAATTTTGGACCGTTTGGTTGAAGCAGCTAAATGCTGCCCATCTAGTTTCTTCTTCAGATTGGTCACTTCTTTGGCCACTTTCAGCCGATGGTTGTAGGACCATGGCTTCCAGGTGTCTGATGGATTGGGCCCAAAGGTACCATTCATCACAGCAATATTACTGTTACAGACATCTGCAAAGGAAGAAAAAAATGTTGCACTATTACTCAGCTCTCCACCTAAAAAGGCCAACATTTTCATGTCATTAGGAAGCTCAGAGAACACAAATTTGACATTAATAGTGGTATCATTGCAGACAATTGGATAGATGGTCTTCTCAATGTGTTGAATATCTGTTAGAATTTTGGCAACAAATCGAGTCACAGGCAAGCAGTTTTCAGTGCAATTTGCACCAAACAGAAGGAAGTTTTCATTACTGCTCAGGATGCCCTGGCCAATATTTAGAAAACCAACAAGCCATGCAGTGGCACTATCATCTTTGCCACATGGAGCTCCATCACCACCTAAAGAAACATGAAAAGTGTTAGATTCATTATTAAACGTATGCAGCTTGTAACCATTAGTCAAGTAGAACTTTGCAAGTCTGATAATCAGTTCTTCAAGGTCACGGTAGCAGCCATTTACCTTGCACTGTTCTTCTAGGCCTTCACAGAGGGTTTCATGCACACTGTACAACTTACCTATATCAATGGTCTTGATAAACGGCATCAGTTTGTTATAAGGAACTAGCCTAGGGATTTGACAGTTTGCTACTGTTGTACGCACAGCCTTCTTACTAGGTAACTGCTTATATGCACTAGCTTTATAAGTAGAACGATATTTCTTTTTACCCATAACCCCACTACTGTAGTACACTGCAACACTTCTGACCATATTGTCATCAGAGGATTCAAATTTATCCAATTCTTTCTTATATAACTTTGAAAATGCTCTCTTGAGCTTGTTACTACTAGATAAAGAATCTACAATATGGCTTTCTGGACTCTTTTTCTCTATGGTGTCAACTAATCCTGCAACAGCTGGCTTCAGGTCTTCTTTGGTTGCGCCATGTATCTCACATGCTGCCTGGAAGGTATCAGCTCTCCTCTGCCGATTGGCTGCTCCACTCAACTCTCCAGCTCCTGTTGGCCGCTTCTGCCTTGATCTTATCCCTCGCACTGAAAGCATAGTCTTCTTCTTTGCCGCTGGTTCACCAACCCCTAACTCCTGCCCTATCTCCCTCATCTCCTCTATCTGCTTAACTACCTCGTCTACCTACAGAAGTCATAAATCCACAAAAGTATAAACTAAGATATAACTTTTATTATAAATTATTAACACTGCAATAAGTATTACAGGTAGAAAAAATTCAGTAATACATATATATTTTAGAAGAAACCAGTAATGCAGTCTGCACCTTCGTGTCCAGTCGCTTTAGTTGCTCTTTCTTTGCCCTCAGACTTTTGTGTTTGGCCTCCAGTCGCTCCTCTGTCTCCCACTCGAGTCTTCTCAGCTTCATGTCAGCTCCTACGTTGTAGCGCATGTAGTGCGAACGTTTCCTCAACGGCATCTCAAAAGTGTTCTTCGAACTCAGTACAATGCGGCCACGGCAAGGGCAATATTAAAAAACTAAAAACATACGAATTTGGAGAAACAATCCATCTTTGTTTTCACTCTTCCATGATAATACTAAACACTCCGGATAAAAAGTTATTTGAAGATGAAAATCATCTTTTTTTTCGCTTCAAGAGCATCTTGGCGGTAGTCTCAGAAAGTGCTATTTTAAACGTTTCATCATATCGCGAATATAGCACTAAAATAGCGGTATTTGGTACCAAAATAATCAGACAATCCTCCTCTCTTTAGCCCGCCAATTTGCAAAACAGAACCAGCCTCCTGAAGGCTTCTGGGGGCTCTAAACCAGTGATGTCAGATCCCTCACTTAATTAGAACCCAGTTCCCAGAAAATTCCTCGCATCCAATATGGCCGACAGTCACGCGCGACGCTGGCGATTTCGGGGGCATTTGTGCCCTGCGTGGAGTAACCAAAGCCCTGCATTTTTTTCTGTGCTATATACTAACACGATCTCTAACAGCGCGTTCGCAAAGCATGTTTGTCGTAAATAATGATAATACCTATAAGTAACCCGGTGACACACAATCGGGCATGGGAAACTTTAATTTCTTCTGAATCATTGAAAGTCTACAAGCAGAGTCAATCACTCATATATACATGTCGAAGGCTGGTTTTGGAACAGAGACCAAAAGACACAACCAGAAACGCGGGCGGTACGCACGTAATTGTTTTTCAAGATAAATTATTTCCTTTAAATCCCTGATAAACAGACGTTCGTGTGGCGCTTTTCCTGTTGTGTAAAACATTGCACGTTACTACACAACCTCGTTCCCAGGCTCTTTCATCTCCCGGCCCCCGCCCCCGAAGAAAGACCCTGGTTCAGGCTGATCACATGCCTTGCTCACAAAGATAATCCGTTGGGAGGGGTCCCCCTGTCAAAGAAATTTGTCGTGCTGTGCGTTTGTCAAATCAAAACGAGGTTGGCACAAACGACACAAATCAGCCACGCTTTTTTTCCTATAAAAGGGCGCTTCCCAGGGAGGCTCAGAGCCACTTTTCGATCAATAGCGACCGAGACAATAGCTCCTAATTAGTAAAAAGCCAAAAATGTCCAAATTTTGTGTTTCCTTGTACTTGAATAACACGCAAAACAAGATAATGTTGCCTCACCAATTTTGCGATCACATAATCATTCATTTTGAGCGCAATTTGAGTAAAATCCAAGAATAATCTTCAATGTAAAAAATTAAATATGCTTGGTGAGCAGCCATGCGTCGCATTGCACCGCGAAATTCAAAATGTATTTTGGCAGCCAAGAGAAAAATTTCGTTTCAAACCCTTCCGTCCAGGACTCCACATTAAAGTTGCCCGTGTGTGTTTAATTTTAGGTATACTTTTAGTTGCTGCAGAGAAATTTCATGGACAGAGCGACTTCTGAACGCTGTGGACGCACGTGCGATTCAACAAACATTATGCAAATTTGATGTCGAAATAGGCGGCCAACGGCCTTTTATAGCGCACCTTCGTGTTTAAATGCATCTTTTCACCCTTCCGAAGGAGCCTTGACTCTCGAAATTACCTTTTTGAAAGCCCTGAAGTTGTCGAGACGTCTTTCACATGGTCTGCAGATTAAATGCGGCAAACCTTCGCTCTGTGGCAACGAGCAGCTGTAAAACTCTTTCGCTGTTTCAAGAAGTGCCTTATTAGCTCAGTTTTCCGCATACGTTTTTGCAGTGGTCTCCCACAGAACTATAAGGCCTGCAACAACTTGACTTGTTGTTCAGACGCAGCGTAAACTACATGGGAGGTGTCAAATTTTTATATCCAATTTTTTTTCCCCAGTAGACAAAGTAAGGTAAATTTCCGACTTAACAGCCCCTCCCTTGGTTTCCTTTATTTGCAACCGGCCAGATTCTGGCCGACACGTGACCAGCCTGAGCCAGGGTCTTTCTTTGGGGGCGGGGCCCGGGAGATGAAAGAGCCTGGGAACGAGGTTGGTTACTACACTACTTAGCTCACGGTTTCGTTTCGAACGCCTTCAATTTTTTCTCGTATATATGTTACATCTCAAAGTGACACTACCAATTTATACCACTCCTTTTTCAGGCATATCCCAACTGTTTCATTGTTTAAAATGCTTAAAGTTAACCTTCATGACCTCACTCAAGTACTCGTCTTTGCAACTCAAGCTGCTTCATTCGATTATACACACAACTCCTTAAGGATGTGGATATCAGATTGTTCGTATATTTCTGTAAAGTTTTGTTCATTAGTTCATAGGGTAAACAAGCCAACCCAAGCTAAGACAAGAAATTGACGCACAATTCTATTGCTAACATCTCCCGTCGTTTGCTCCGCCAACAAGTCACGTGACTAACCTCAGTGCGCAAACCAATCAACCCATCCTATTTATCACGAACCAATCACGAATCAACGGCGTGTGCCATTTCTCGACGCGAGAAAAGGAATAATCATCTCATCACTCACATGTCAACTTCTCGCCCGCAGCGGTGCAGAGTCATATTGCAAATGATTCAGTGACTCAGAAAATACAAAGACATAACGGATAGACCCCTCTGATCTGTACACAAATATCCAGGCCAAGTATACTGGCCTACACCTGCCTTGTTGACCTTAAGTTGGAGTCGTCGTTCTCTTGCGTGCGATTTCTTCTTTTTCTAATTGTTTTCAGGACGTGGACGAGATTTTCTAGAAATTACGACAGTCGTTTATTTAATAAGACATGATAATAGCAAGAGAACCTCTGCAGAAACGGAACAAATTGAACAACCTACGAATAGACAAAGTTACAAAGAGATAAGGCATTTAGAGGCACCTTTTCCCCGGTTTCTCGCATTACCGTCGTCACCCTAGTTGAAATGACTTGACGGATAAGTAAGCGCAAAATTTTCACATGCATGCTACAAACTGTAGACCTGGTCCGGGTGGTTCGCCCAAATTTAGTAAGTTTCAGCAAAGGAAAAAATTACTACGGGAAAGGCAAAAATTACTTTAACGTTACTGTAGTCAGAACGCTTACATATAAGTTACATTATTACACAACTTCACATTTTCGAGTGCAAATAAAGGCCAACCTGAGAGCGTATTGCACTCGTCAGGAACCAGATCAACTTGTTTATTAGCCTACGTGATCAATTTTCGCAAGCAAATTTTACGAACGTGTCATTTTTGTTCCACTTGCGCAAGGCGAGAACGTTTGCCCTGTTTCGTTTTTCATATAATAAATAATTTATTCCATAAAAAGTCGTGCAATACGGCTGTATTTTTACTCGTCAGTTTTAGTTTTCTCGCCTGAAGGAGGCTCGAAAACATAAAACCGACTCGTAAAAAAACTCCGCCGTACTGCACTCCTTCCCGTGTAATAACCTCTTTTTATTATATGGCACTGATACTACGCACGCTACGATTGGTTAATTTACCGGTCCATACTTTCCTGTACGGACCGCAAAATCAGTTTGCACATGTGGATCGCAAATGATTACTCGAAAAGTTTCTAAACGTTTGTCATAAAAGGCCCAGAAGTGCAATGGGAAGTTTAAACGTTCCGGATACTCACTGTTAATGATATAATGTATATATGTAATAAACTCATATATATGAACTGCGGATAGGAATGAATCACGTGAATTTTTTGATCATCTCCCATACGGCTTCATAGCTCAGTGGTAGAGCATCACACCGGTATCGTGAAGGTCATGGGTTCGATTCCCGTTGAAGCTCGGATTTTTTTCCGGGCTCATTGCAACTGCTTAAGTTGCTTCACTCACTGCGATGATCAAAAAATTCACGTGATTCACTCACTGTTAAGTTATGATGATCGGGGAAAGCTTACAATCTTGGAAATGACCGTTACGAAGAAGGAAAACATCCGAGGAAAAAATTGCTTGCGACTTCAGCCGTCATTGACAACAACCGCTGCAGAGTATAGAGGGTTCTTTCACCTCTGTGTTAAAATTTGCACACTTGCCAGGAAGAAAGTGGAAAGCGAACAATCACCGTGAACAGTTATGACTAAAACCGTGCAAGAATCAAGTTTTGCAGACATGTTTGCTCGTCATGGCGCACTATGAAGACTGTAAATAATTTTTCACAATGCACGAGAACTCTGTATTTCGAAATCACTGACTGGGACAAAAACGCCGTGGTGATTTGAGGACGTTTATTTTGCTGGGAGAAACCTAAACGCTCCACGAGGAGGCAGGAAAATTAAGCGGTGAGTTTTGAATAATATAACTTTCAACGATGTGTCGGTCACAGTTTGTGATGAAATGATTTTCTTTTAGTGCCATTTTGACTTCTACATTATTGTACGTGTAAGAAACTTATTCAAAAGAATAAAAAATACTCTGAGTTACAAAGCAGTTTCTTCTGGAAAGAGATAAGACTGCAGTTTTTTTAAATCTTTAGTGAGCAAGCAAGGGCGAGTTCGAGTCGTTCACCGAATAAAGTTCACTGCAGTGTCGTTGTTTGACACACGCTATGGGCCATTTCATTTAGCTCAGAACAAATTAGTATTTATCGAGGCAGTTGGTTCGGCAGACGCATATTTTCTTTCAAGATTTTCAAATCGGTAGAATTGTAAGCTGTTACTGAATTTGTTGTGAAAACAAACGTGCGTAATTCATGCCTGATCGCGATTGATGTTGTTGAATGAACGAGACGAGTACTCGTTGGGGCCTTGTTTTGTGTTTGCCGAAAGATCTAAAGCCATATAATAAATATCTTATTAACCTCGTTTGCTTGGTCCGTACTGTAAGTTATGGATCCTCGTTTTTTTCGTCGCCTTATGGCCCTCGCGCGAAGCGCGCTCGGGCCATAAGGCGACGAAAAAAACTCGGTCCATAACTTACTGTACGGACCGCGCGCTCGGTTAATAAGATCTATGTAGTAATGGGGGTTAGTAAAGTGTTTCCACACCATAAAACATGCGTGGTATAATTGGAGATGAATTGGAGATGAATTTTTACAAACAGATCAAACCTGACATATTCTTCAGTTGAAGAGGACGGCGAAGACAGACGAGCAGACGTGTTTGTATTGATGCAAGAGAAAGCATTTCCGACAATGTGACTGACAAAAAATGATTGAAGAATTTTGTGACAGACTTCAATTGATTTTACTACAAGGTAGAGTCAAGAAATTGGAAGTTTTCATTCACAAAATTTTCGAGTCGGCCGTTGGAGCGTTTGCTGATTCCCTTCAAATTTGCATTTTATGCACTAGCCGACTGTATGATTTCACGTACTTGTAGTCCAAAGTTCTACGGGAAAACATAGTTTTTTACTGTGAGATGTTGTCTAATCTTATAGAACAGACGAGCTGGTTAAAAAGTTGAAGCGAAACTGCACTGACTTGGCAATTCGGACCGCCGAGCCGTTTTTTCATCGCTGTTAGCATTCCAACATTTTTGATGAATAAAGACAGCTTTTTGTAAAATTGGAGAAGTTCTATGTTATAAAACAAATAAACCAGCTTCAAGCGTGATACACCAAAATAAGTAAAAATATAATCCCCGAGCGAAGTGAGGGTGATAATCACGATGCTAATGCAGCAAAATCGCCTTATGTGAGGACTCCAAGCGCGTCGCAGTCTCGAAATTTAATGTTCGTCAGTCACTCAGTCAGTCTGTCTGACGTACGACGTTTTACGCCAGGTGCCTAAGCAATTTGAAGTAATAATTATCGATTAGCGTCTCCGCCAGTATTTTTACTGACATTCAAATGAAAGAAAAATATTTGAGCAAAGCAACACAGTTGCACTAACGTAAGAGCGAATTTTCCTAAACACCGGGTGAAATGAGAAAAATGTGGCACATGAGTCAAAAATCGGGGTTCTTCATATTTTGTCCAGAGATAGCCTATGGTGTGCCAAGTACTTTCGTATACTTATTTTGTTAAAAAATTTTTGGAGTTTCAAGAAAAAAATTAAAAACCGCTACGCCTCAAAATGACTAGAATGAAAGGGATTAGGAGGACCACAAAAGCCTTCGCGCGCGACCGCGCAATGAAACTCTACACATAAATGTCTTCATCTATTAATTAAGAACACATCTACGAGCAATTTGAGCCTATAAATAGAATTATCGGTCAAATACTGAATATCTGGTGTCGGGGCAAAGACAGCCCAAATTTCAATGCTCGCAATTCTCAGTTTAGAGCACTTATTAAAAAAAATCATTTCTATGTCCGGTATAACTCAGATTTGCACACAAATTCGGTTGTAATATCTAGAAGTGTTGTTCTTATTTAGAATATAAAAATTAGTTTGGTACTTTTCATTGCTCGAAAGAACTAACGCGGCCAATTTTGCCAAAATCACAACATCGACTTATAAACAACGCGCAACGATCAATTCACACTTTCCAATAAACTCGAACAAAAACTTCGCCCTCTACCTCAAACTTGGCACAAAACTCTGTAGGAGACCTTATAATAAGTTTAACTTTCAATATCACCGGTTAACGATTGATTTATGTGTTTTTTTCCTATCAAAATGCCTCTTCAACTCAGTGGTCGACAAGCGCTAACTGATCGCTTCACTTTCTTTGCCAATTTACGCCTCATTTCGCTTTATTCTGCTACAATATAGCACAAATATGTTTCCAAGGATGTCACTGTCGCTTTAAGAGCTCTTTCTTGTAAAAAATAAAAGATTCATGCAGTCAAAACATACGCGCCGACGTCGCCGTGGTTCGTTATTGGTGTCACGCAATCTTAAAACTCAGCGAGATATGTTTATTATATTTAGTTATACTGATATCCCTTGTTTGACCCAAAAATATATAAACTTTGTTTGGCCATTATCGCTAACGGGAATGAAAATGCGACATAAAACTTTATTATTTGGGTATCAAAGTGGCCAAATAATGAAAACAACAGGAACCATAAACTAGAATGGTTATGGCCTGAGTAATCAAAACAGCACGAAGGCTCTTCTGACTTGACATTGTACCGTACACATCATTAGGAGCTGCAAGACAACTTTATAGAAAATATTCCCAAAATGTCCCCCCTCCCCTCCCCCCATACCAAGAAACGGATTATTATATATTTTGGTCTCCCCCTCCACCACCTCCCCCCCCCCCCCCCCCCCCCCCCCTCCCCCCTCTCTCTCTCTCTCGCAATTTCAATTTTCTCCAATACATTATTTGTACTTTACACTACCTTTGAGACTCCACTCCGTCCCAACACAACCCACCGTACCATACAATTGTGTCATAAACTGGCTTGGGGAGAAAAGTGCCCTTCCATTAAATCAAAAATCAAAAATCAAAAATCAAAAATCAAAAATCAAAAATCAAAAATTCCAAAAGCGGCAACTTTTAAGTTAAAAGCCCTGTATAGATGAAAAAAGGTTGGCCCGGGGACCCTAGCCTGGGCGCGCCAACTATTCACACATTTTTTTATTATAAATCGAAGCGAGCGCGTACAAAGTGATATAAAGTTACAGTTGTCTACTTGAAATAGTTTTAGTATGTACCGTAAGCACACCCATGCACTGCAGATAATCTTAAAGTTATATTTTCCGTTGTTCTTTCTTTTTTAATTGTACCAAAGAGAAGATATGAAGCCAGATTTAGAAACGAATTTCCTATCAGAGCAGATAACAAATTATAAAAAAAGACTTGACGCACGTGCCCGAACCAGCCGCAACAAATATACCAGTGCGGCGAAGGATTGCCCTAGAGAGCGCTTTGTTGATCCCGCGATCAGCCTTGCGCGATTTCCCCTTCTCACCATGTCTGCATAGGCCCGCTGGAACTCAGCAACGCTGCGATCTTTTGCGCCAACCAATTTGCAAAGAATAGCGGTGTGAAGCGCAAATCGTCAATTTTGATATATCAGACGGCGAAGTAAATATTGACGCCCGTGTTAATATCAATTCAACTTCGGTCTCAACATCGCTTATCTCATCGTCTTTTTGTGCCCCGAAATATCCTTATTACAGGAACAAAGAACTTATCTCCATTACAGACTCGCCTCCGCTTCTCAATTTGCCAAATCTGCTTTGAAAAACTAAAACCTTTATGTCACCGTTGCTATCTTTTCCTAACACCTAACGGCAGCTGCTTCTACAACCAATATAGGTATTCATTTTGGTGTGTTGGGAAAAAGTAAAACGGAAGTTGCCCCGCCTGACCCGCCTTTACGAGTCCTTTCATTTTCTTTTTTTCCCCTCGGCACTAAGTAACAAGACAAGACGGCCACTGAATAGAAAGAAAAATACGGAAAATAAACTAAAATGTGAATCTCTGTTAGTGATGTAAATTTGAGAAGAGGTCTTATTAATGCCGAAAAAAAAAAAAAACAACAACAACAACAACATGAGGGTGTCTAAATGGGTGAATAAATGCAATATTTGTATAAGTCAGGCGCTTCACGAACAGATAAAACTCTCGAGAAACAGTCAAATAAATAAAGATTTCTTGCCAGTTAGGCCAGTAATAAAATGTACATATCACTTCCTTGTCAGTTTCTCATTAGATCTGTGTGCAGTTCATTAAGCCGGATCCGATAAAATAACTCGTTTTGGTAAATAAAGTCAGCTCAGTTTAAAATCCTGGAGCCACTAAGCTACTGATCTTATCATGTTTTATTTGTGTATAAAAAAATTAAAAAATATTTCTTGGCCAGATATGTATTCATGTATCATTTCAAGTATACAAATTCTACTGTTGTTGTTGTTTTCATCATTTGGCCACTTTGATACTCAATAAAATTTCATGTCGCATTTTCATTCCCGGTAGCGATAATGACAAAACAAAGTTAATATATTTTTGGGTCAAACAAGGGATATCAATGTAACTATAAAATATAATAAACATATCTCGCTAAGTTATAAGATTGCGTGACACCAATAACGAACGCACGGCGACGTCGGCGCGTATGTTTTGACTGCATGAATCTTTCATTTTTTACAAGAAAGAGCTCTTAAAGCGACAGGGACATCCTTGGAAACATATTTGTGCTATATTGTAGCATAATAATGCGAAATGAGGCGTAAATTGGCAAAGAAAGTGAAGCGATCAGTTAGCGCTTGTCGACCACTGAGTTGAAGAGGCATTTTGATAGGAAAAAAACACATAAATCAATCGTTAACCGGTGATATTGAAAGAAAACTTATTATAAGGTCTCCTACAGAGTTTTGTGCCAAGTTTGAGGTAGTAGGCGAAGATTTATGTGAGTTTATTCGAAAGTGTGAATTGATCGTTGCGCGTTGTTTATAAGTCGATGTTGTGATTTTGGCAAAATTAGCCGCGTTAGTTCTTTCAAGCAATGAAAAGTACCAAACTAATTTTTATATTCTTGATAAAAACAACACTTCTAGATATTACAACCGAATTTTTGTGCAAATCTGAGTAATACCGGACATAGAAATGATTTTTTGAAAAAGTGCTCTGAACTGAGATTTGCGAGCATTGAAATTTGGGCTGTCTTTGCCCCGACACCAGATATTCAATATTTAACCTATAATTCTATTTATAGGCTCAAATTTCTCGTGGATGTCTTCTTAATCAATAGATGAAGACATTTATGTGTAGAGTTTCGTTGCGCGGTCGCGTGCAAAGGTTTTTGTGGTCCTCCAAATCCTTTCATTTTAGCCATTTCGAGGGGTATGGCGATTTTTCAAAAATTTCATGAAATGAAAAAGTTTTCAGACAAACTAAATATACCAGAGTAATTGGCAAACCATAGGTTATCTATTGACAAAATAAAAAGAACCCCGAATTTTGACTGATGTGCCACTCCTCACCCGGTCAGAAAAAAAAGTCGCTCGTAAAACTTGGAACAGAACGGTCTCGCGAAGCTCGTCTTGAAAGAGAAGGGAACAGGCACGGGCAAGGCGAAATCGTGAAACGATCGAACAGCGCCAAATACGTCTAGAAAAAAAGATGACAAATATTTTATAACCGACAGCACCATGAACGGAAGCGTGCCGAAGAAACGGCTCCGCAAAGGGAACAGCGCTAGAAAGCAAATCGGGAGCTTCAGACGCCGTTTTGTGCTAAACTCAGATAATTATTCAGAAAGGACGAGCAACAAAGGTTAGTCAGTGGAAATCGAACAATCACCGTGACAAATATATTCTATCCCGTATAGCTTGTAACTCGATCACTTCAAGAATGTATTAAAATCTGTATGCTGATCATTTTCCCTCGAAGTATTGGTTTAATACGCTTCTGTTGCCAGTTTCGGCTACCGTAATCGCTCAGAGCAATCGGAACTTGGAGTCTTGAATGATTTAGTCAGATGTCTTGTTTTTTCTTTCAAGACTAAAACTGTAACAAATTCTGTAATCTAACACGCGGTGAATGCAGCGAGAATCGTTCACAAGCTCTTAGAAGTATGACTAGGTCTGAAGCTTGTCTATAATTTGAAGTAACATGAAAAATGGTTTGAACCCAGGAGTGTGAACAGTAGGTTGGTTGTGATTGTCCGGGTTAGAGTAGTCTCCAGAAAGACTGTTGTTGGTGATTGACGTTTCGACTACCTGAGCGGAAGTCATCTTCAGAGTCAAGTGAAAAGTATTTGTCAGATGGCGGTATATATGTCTCTGGTCGTAGAAGTGATTGGTCCGTTATGTCGGCCTATGGTTGGTCGAGTCGGCTTGGTTGTGTTGATGTCAGTTGATGTTCTTTTGTCCTGTTGATTAGTATATTGTTCGTTCGGTTGCGTTTGATGTCATCTATCAGTCGTTTGTAAGGTGCCGGTAATTGTTGGCATCTGTTGAGAGGTTTCCGTTCTAAGTTTGTGTATCAGCTTTCCAGTGTAAGTCGTTGGTAGTAGTTGGTACTGTGGCTGATGCACTCAGCAGAGTCCCAGTTGATGTCGTGTTTAGTCTGTCGGTGGTGTTCAGAAATGTGATTTCTGATGTCGCCGTTTCTGGTAGCTCGTTTGTGTTCAGTAAGTCTCGTGTTCAGGTTTCTGCCAGTTTCACCGATGTAGGTGGCTTTTCAGTCAGTACAAGATATTCTGTATACTGTTCCCTGTCTGTTGATGGGTTCGTCTTTGTCCTTTACGTTGGTCAGTAAGTCGCGTAGAGTCACGATGGGTTTGTGGGCTACCCGGATGTTGTAGGGTCGTAGAATACGTGCTATCGTCTCAGAGGTGCCTCTGATGTACGGTAGTGTGGCCAAGGTCAATGGAGTTGTGTCGTCAGTGGTTTCGTTGTCGGTAGTCTCATTGGGTGCGGTGTTCTTGTGAGTGTTGCGTTTGACAAAGTTAGGGTCGTAGTCGTTCTTCTGGAAAACGCGTTCCAGGTGTCGGGTCTCGTTAAGTAAGTCGTCGGGAGAGTCACAAAGTAGTTGCGCTCGTTTCGTCAGCGTTTTGATTGTGGTAGCCTTCACACAAGACTTACTGAACACAAACGAGCTACCAGAAACGGCGACATCAGAAATCACATTTCTGAACACCACCGACAGACTAAACACGACATCAACTGGGACTCTGCTGAGTGCATCAGCCACAATACCAACTACTACCAACGACTTACACTGGAAAGCTGGTACACAAACTTAGAACGGAAACCTCTCAACAGATGCCAACAATTACCGGCACCTTACAAACGACTGATAGATGACATTAAACGCAACCGAAAGAACAATAGACTAATCAACAGGACAAAAGAACATCAACTGACATCAACACAACCAAGCCGACTCGACCAACCATAGGCCGACATAACGGACCAATCACTTCTACGACCAGAGACATATATACCGCCATCTGACGAATACTTTTCACTTGACTCTGAAGATGACTTCCGCTCAGGTAGTCGAAACGTCAGTCACCAACAACAGTCTTTCTGGAGACTACTCTAACCCGGACGATCACAACCAACCTACAATTTGAAGTAAACCGTTCAAGATTTGCTTTGATTCTGGGAGAAATCATGCTGTTTTGAGCGAGTTCACATACAAAACAATTCGAGCTCATTAAACATGCATGCCGGAGTCTGGTGCTTGCAGTCCAGAATAAAAAAAAAAAAAGTTGCACAGGAAGCCTATTTAATTTAATTCAAAATCGAAAAATCAATGTTCCTGTTCTCCCGTACTACGGCGGCCGACCATCTTCAAAATTGAAGTATTAAATTTTGAGAACGTGCTTGGCAGACTGTATGATTAAATTTGACGTGCCGACCGTGGGAAATACGTACGGCGTCACGCAGTTTTTCAACGCAGAAGTATAACACGCATTATTTTCTTTTCCTTTCTTAGCGTGTAGCACTTGACTTCGAAGAAAATATTAAGTCGACATTTTGGTAAAACAAAGGCTGCTCTTGTTGGGAGTACCAAAGTAAAAATCCAATCAAAGGCGAGGGGGTATCTACGATTACAAGTAACTCACCTGGAAAGTTAAAGATCCGCAATTCTTAGATCCGCACTTAGTACTGTTAGCAGCAAGATAAACAGTAACGTCATTCAATGAACAACTCAATTCTCCAGATTTGTTATAACTGAAACCTGCAATCAAAGTGAAAATCAAAACAACATTAAATTTACTTCAATCGTTCTCTTTACTGAGTTTTATTGAGTTTGCTGAGGTTGCCGTCTTCGTCCTGGGTTGCTTGCTAAAGCTCTTTAATAAATATTTTGTAGCTAGGCGGCCGCATGCAGTTTGAACGTTTTGTTTGCACATAGTCGTAAATAACACATCACGCGCATCAAACCAGGATTCTTTGTATATACGTACCAAGGTCAAAAAAGATACAGTATGTCAAATATAGTATTGAAAACATTGGTGGTTTTAAAGTCTACGCCTTTTTGAAATTAAATCGCTTGCTACTATATTTGATTCGCCTATATTACGACTTAATTTTCTATATTTGTTTCAGGCTCAACCAGACGGATTTTATATCTTACAGTATGTCCCTAGTATTCAATAATAACTTACATGTTCCTTTATTGCCGTCTGTTGTTAAAGAGAGGACGGCATTTCCTTGGTGTGCAGAAACTGAAATATACTTGTGCGAAGCCTCATGAATGATCCGAAATGTATATTTTGCTTCTTGAGACTCATAACTTGAACACTAATCAAGAGTACCTGATAAAAAAAAAAAAATGTCATATCAAGTTTCAGTTACTAGTGACATAAACCCAGGGCAAGAAAAAACGAAAGCAAATGAATGAAACAACTTGGATGCGGCACATAGTTATTTGCAAAAATTGTTTTCCTTGGACCAAAAGTATCGCAATCGCGGGTAAATTTAAATGAATTTGACAACAGAAACTTGCCAATTTAGGAAAACATTTAAATAAAGATGAATTTGTTTGACAAAAAATATATATGATATAATTCATTTATCATTGAACCGCACACTAAGAACACACAACTGATAGGTTGTCGCACTTACCAAGAAAAATACTAATTTCATAATATCCATATTGCACGACCTTGACAATGACTTTATTACCTGCCTTAAACAATTTGATGCCAAGAAGCTGCTTTATAGCATTTCATGGCGGAAGCCCTTCCAATTTTTTTTATTAAAAAGTTATGATTTGTTCATTGGTTTTACTTCACTTTAAAGTTATGTATTCCTCTGTTTAATCATAAATATTACAATTTCCTCGAATGTGATTGGTTCATAACACCACCGATTAATCATTAATTGGACACCTATTGTTCTGTAATCGGATACTTCTTTGTTCTGTAATCGGACAGTTGGCTTAACCAATCATAAGCAAGAGCAAAATTTAAATGCACCAATCAGCATTACATTGCTTTTCAGTGGAAAAAGCGATTGCCGGTGTGAGTTTGTGGCATCTTGAAAGGCGAATTTTGTTAATTCTTGGACAACTTAACATCTAAGGAACAGTTTGTGGCCAGTCGAAGAACGTAAACAGTCACTATGGAACGAAAGAAGACAGGAAATTTTCGCCGATCGGACGCGTTTGTTTAGTTCACTACGTCGCCAGCAAGCTGTGCTTTAGACACTCTCCAACTTACGGCTCAATGTCAATGAACGTCGTTAATTCATTTCAAAATCATGGAAGACTTTTAACTTTGTTGTGATGGACTGTGATGGACAAACATTCCTCGAGAATTAAGCCATCAAGAAATCGGTAAGTTTGGATTTACTGTGCCGACCCGCTAAGATACAGATTTTTTCAGTCTTGAATATTTCCTTTGAATGCCTTGTAAACTTCTGTGAAAAAATAAACCAGTATTCTTCTAGAAAAATAAACTAGTTTCAAAGCACCTGTTATGTTCATAAATGTAAACCTGAAAAGTTGAAAGAAACTGTCTTTCAATTTGCGAGTTCGTTGGGTTTATTGATTTTTACTGAGTGTACAGAACTTACACATTTTTGACTTTTACTTAAAAAATCCGCATTCAACTCAAATCATTGGGTAAATTAACTTCTTGTTTCTCTCAAGTATTTTAAGTTGATAAAACTGAGAGCTAGATGACTGTGAACAAGCGGTTAACGTGTTTACAAACGCCGAGCCGTGTCTACGCGCGCGTTAAAATAGATCGGCGATAAAGTACTTCTTGATGCTTTGTTTTTATGTATAGTACAGCAGAAGACGCTGAAGCTATATGATCATTTTATTCTCAGAAATTGTAATATTTATGATTAATTGGTAAGAGGACTTCGTGTCGTCCGATGTCGGTCTGTAATCATACTCGTGATTACGAAATCGGACTCCCGCGAAGCGCGGTCGTCCGATTTCGTAATCACTCGTATGATTACAGACTGAATCGGACTCCACTCAGTCCTATTACCATTATTAATTGTTTAAATCAACATTCTTGTCTGATTGCGGATTTGGTTTATGAGGAAGTCGTTTAATGCAAATGCGATCCCGCTGCTTCCTGTCGTTAAAATAATATCTCAACTACAAAACGATTGTTCCAGACTTGTAAATTCTCACATGTAAATAACATACACTTTATAACATCAATATAATTCCTAATATAGTGAACTAACAATTGATCCTGCTTGCATCGAAGCTTGACCCATGTTAGCTGTTTAGTGCAAGTGGGTTGGAACTTCCTGCCGATAAATTTCAGAAATCGCCGATTCACCTATCTGCACATTGCTGCAATTTGTGTAGTTATCATCTTGTGGTGACTTACAATGTAATGCCAAATTACTTACGCGTTTGAGTTGCTTTGTAGTGTTTAAATTTGCGCATGTAAAGTAATAAAGAAGCCAGACAATTTTAGGCGATAAATTACCGACAAACTTCAGTCGTTTCAACTGTCCAAGGACATTTAATGGAATGCTTAATACATCATATTTTAACGAAAGAAAGGAGTCTGAATTGGACCTTTTACACTGGGAACTCAAAGTTTCTCGTGTTAAAGTTCCGGCTGTTTATAAAGCAAAGTAATTACGACTGACATAGAACAATATGATGATGATACCTTTGACAAACCTTTAGTTATCAAACTATTCTTAGCTTACTATAAAAAGAAAAACAAAACAAAAGAAAGAGCATGTTATACCCCAAGTGGAGAAGCAAGTAAACAAGGACTAACCGACCGGCTGTCGAAGCCGACATTTGTAACTTCTGCTTTAGATTGCTTTGTGTGACTATCAGTTATTGTTTGCATTGTAATGCTGTATTTCTTCAAACAAGCGCCCATGTTCAAATACTGTAAGCGCCCACGCTCGAAATCGCGGGCCCCCTCTTGAACACAAACTTTAAAATAAGCGCCCATGGTCGAGTAATCCAACCCCCCGCCCCTACGTTTTTTTCCAAAAAATGACAAACACCGACACGCAGACACTGGGTGACACGCCAACGGTAGAGAAAGAGTTTCCAGAACAAGATTTTTTAGTTTCGTTCTTGTAATCAGTTCAGTAAAGAAAATTAAACGTCTTTGTTATGCAAACTTCTATTTTTAATAAGTGCCCACGCTCGATTAAGCGCATCCGCTTTGGAGCAAAATTTTAAATAAGTGTCCAGGGTGATTATTCGAGGAAATACGATAGATAGTGCTTCAAATGTTTGCAAGATTTTATTAAATTAAGATTTCATCATCACCACATAAGAACGGTGACCATATTTGACAGCATTTTGTCATCTCTATCTGAAACCATCAAGCTGCGCTACAGGAACTCACTTCACACCACAGTAGTTGTTAGTTTTTACCAATCCTTTTGACTATTTCGATTAGAATTATCATCCAGTCCAAAGAGTTTTTATTGTACTAATTGCCCTACCATGCAACGGCATAACATTTCTGTGACTGCTATGTGTGAACCACAGTAAGACAGAAACTCGGACATCAGAAAGCAAACATGTACTTCCGTGTTTGTATATTAGTATGTACATGATTGTCGACGCTTTTTCTCTGTTACCCCTCCTATTGTTGTCTTAGTAAAAGATTTGTCGTTTAGTGTTATCGGCGCTTTTGAAGAGTACAGGACTTAGTAGCTGTCAATAGTTAAATATAACAGTCAGTCAAAAGTTGAAATCCTTAGATACTTTGTCTTTTCAATTATGTCATCTATTGACTCATCATCCTACAAAAAAAAGTTTGATAAACAGCTTTTAGTCACATGGAAAGCACAAGTTTCAGTGGAACATGTATTGCCATATTCTGTGATTATCTGCTAATTATTTAGCTGTTGGCACATGGACATGATTCCAAACGAAGCAAATGAGTGGCCCTTGCTGACAAATAGCTTTTCTCCAAATACATATGAGTGCGTACAGTATAGCAATTCTATACGTAACTCAAAGTTGCCCGGTTTAAACAGTCATATAAAAAATACAGTATAAAAATGATATCACAATGAAATATAGAATACTCGCCGCATTCGTACTGTATTCCACGTTTCATTCTAAAACGCCGACGCTTGACCAAGTCTTTCGTCGTAATAGATCAAGTCTTTCCCTGTTGTTAGGAAACAACAAATCGTTCGCCAAATGCCCATCTTCGAATTGTAAAGGCGAAAGATCGTAACAGAAGCTCGAAGACAGTCGAAGCAGTTTCTTGGCGGGCAGAGCACCAAACAACGACAAAACTGGGCGCTGAACGGATAGTTTACCGCATCTCTACAATATGCGGCTTTTACTTCCATCTTCTTACCCAAACGATCCTCAGAATGAATCTTGAAGCTCAACAAACCAGTGATAGTGCCAGAACAAACGCCACTCCAACGGTTTTCTCAGAATGGCGCCCCAGCTACTGCACATGCTCTCTGTGTTGTACCGCGTGGCACACAATCTCGTACCCAGACTCTTTACAAGACTGCCGCACACGACAAAGAGACTTTCTTTCAGTTTCGTATCCACATGCCGGTAATAAAGAACGTTCGAGTCTCTTTTTTGTTCTTTACGGAACTAAGGTTTGTTCGAAATATACGAAATCGTTCATACTGATAAATTTTCGACAGAGTTCCGGTGTACAGTGACTAAATGTGCCGCATTTTAAATTTATATCTCATCAATATTTTTTGCAATTGCACGGCCTAAAGGAAATAAGTAAAAAGGGTTCTCTTTTCTTTGAATTATTTTGGTAGGATGTAGCTCCAGGTTGAAATTATTTTTACCCGGCAAAATTCAACTCCCTAGATGAGAATTAATTTTCATAGTTTAACTCTCCAAAAATCAACTCCACAAAAAGAGTCAATGTAACTCTAGCAGTTGGAAATAAGGCGGACTTATTTTAACTCGTCAGTAAGGACTTGATTTAACTCCCCAAAATCAACTCCACAAAAAGAGTCAATATAACTCTAGCAGTTGTAAATAAGGAGTTAATTTAACTCGTCACTATGGAGTTCAATTAACTTCCAAAAATCAACTCCACAATAAGAGTTAATGTAACTCCACCAGTTAAAAATAAGGAGTTACAATAACTCCATTAGTGGAGTTAAATATTTGGGGAGTTGTTTTTACTCCCTTATTAAACGGAGTTAATTAAAATAACTCTCCAACAAAAAGTCGGCATGACAAAAGGCAACTTGGAGTTAAAACAACTCCATTTGTGTTATTTCTTTACCTTTGCATTGTAAAAACTGTGGATGCGAGGGAGTGCAAAAATCATAGATATCCACCTATTTTACCACCTACAGCACTACATTCCGCCAATGTTTTAGTGATCCAATCATTTGATTAATGTAACCGACGTATAGTTCCCGTCTAGTTCACCATACCTGGACAGTCTTCGTGTAGTTCAACATACCTGTATGACTTGTAATCTAACAGTAATACTTTCAACTTTTGACTGTTATATTTAACTATTGACAGCTACTAAGTCCTGTACTCTTCAAAAGCGTCGATAACACTAAACGACACATCGTTTACTAAGACAACAATAGGAGGGGTATAACAGGCTAAAAGCGTCGACAATCATGTACAGTATTAATATACAAACACCGAAGTACATGTTTGCTTTCTGATGCCCGAGTTTTTATCTTACTGTGGTTCACACATAGCAGTCAAAGAAATGTTATGCCGTTGCATGGTTGGGCAACTAGTACAACAAAAACTCTTTGGACTGGATGATAAAGTCTAATCGTTCGAAATAGTAAAAAAGATCGGTAAAAACTAACTACTGTAGTGTGAAGTGAGTTCCTGTAGCGTAGCTTGATGGTTTCAAATAAAGATGACGAAATGCTGTCAAATATGGTCACCGTTCTTATGTGGTGATGACGAAATATTAATTTCAGGAATCTTGCAAATATTTGAAGCACTATCTATCGTATTTCCTCAAATAAGCACCCTGGACACTTATTTAAAATTTTGCTCCAGAGCGGATGCGCTTAATCGAGCGGGGTCGCTTATTAAAAATACAAGCTTCCTTAACAAAGACGTTTAATTTTCTTTACTGCACTGGCAACAAGAACGAAACTGGAAATTCTTTTTCCGAAAACTCTTTCTTAACCGTTGGCGTGTAACCCTGTGTCTGCGTGTCAGTGTTTGTAATTTTTTTGGGAAAAAACCTTGGGGGGGGGGGGGGGGGGGGGGGGGGGGGGTGGATTACTCGACCATGGGCGCTTATTTTAAAGTTTGTGTTCAAGAGGGGGCCCGCGATTTCGAGCGTGGGCGCTTACAGTATTTGAACATGGGCGCTTGTTTGAAGAAATACAGCATGACAATGCCCACCAGCCGGTCAGTTAGTCCTTGTTTACTTGCTTCCCCACTTGGGGTATAACATGCTCTTTCTTTTGTTTTGTTTTGCTTTTCTTTTTATAGTAAGCAAAGACAAGTTTGATAAGGTTTGTCAAGGGTATCACCATTGTATTGTTCTACGTCAGTCGTATTACTTTGCTCTACAAACAGCCGGAACTTTAACACGAGAAACTTCGAGTTCCCAGTGTAAAAGGTCCAGTTCAAACTCCTATCTTTCATTAAAATGTGATGTATTAAGCATTCCATTAAATGTCCTTGGACAGTCGAAACGACTGAAGTTCATCGGTGATTTATCTCCTAAAATTGTCTGGCTTCTTTATTACTTTACATGCGTAAATTAAACACAACAAAGCAACTCAAGCGCGTAAGTAATTTGGCACTACATTGTAAGTCACCACAAGATGATAGCTACACAGATTAATTCCCAGCAATGTGCAGATAAGTGACTCGGCGATTTCTGAAATTTATCGGCAAGAGGTTCCAACCCACTTGCAATAAACAGCTAACATGGGTCAAGCTTCAATGCAAGCAGGATCAATTGTTAGTTCACTATATCAGGAATTATATAGATGTTATAAAGTGTATGTTATTTGCATGTGAGAATTTACAAGTTAACTATCTGGAACAATCGTTTCGTAGTTGAGATATTATTTTAAATGACAGGAAGCAGCGGCATCACATAAATTATGCATTAAACGACTTCCTCATAAACCAAATACGCAAACAGACAAGAATGTTGCTTTAAACAATTAAACAGAGGAATACATAACTTTAAAGTGAAGTAAAACCAATGAACAAATCATAACATTTTTATAAAAAAAATTGGAAGAGCTTCCGCTCTGAAATGCCTATATAAAGGAGCTTCTTCGCATCAAATTGTTTAAGACAGGTAATACAGTCACCATCAAGATCGTGCAATATGGATATTATGAAATTAGTCTTTTTCTTGGTAAGTGAGACAACCTATCAGTTGTGTGTTCTTAGCATGCGGTTCAATGATAAATGAATTATATCACTTATTTTTTTTGTCAAACAAATTCATCTTTATTTAAATGTTTTCCTAAATTGGCAAGTTTCTATTGTCAAATTCATTTAAATTTACCCGCGATTGCGATACTTTTGAAACAAGGAAAACAATTTTTGAAAATAACTATGTGCCGCATCCAAGTTGTTACATTCATTTGATTTTGTTTTTTCTTGCCCTGGATTTATGTGACTAGTAACTGAAACTTGTTATGACGTTTTTTTCTTTATCAGGTACTCTTGATTAGTGTTCAAATTTATGAGTCTCAAGAAGCAAAATATAAATTTCGGACCTCTCATTCTCCGTTCAAGTATATTTCAGTTTCTGCATCCCAAGGAAATGCCGTCTTCTCTGTAACACTAGACAGCAATAAAGGAACATGTAAGTTATTATTGAATACTAGGGACATAATGTAAGATATAAAATTCGTCTGGTTGAGCCTGAAAAAAAAAAAAAAAAAAAAACAATATAGAAATTAAGTCGAAATATAGAGGAATCAAATATAGTAGCAAGCGATTTTTAAAAAGGCGTAAACTTCAAAACTACCAATTTGTCAATACTATATTTGATATACGGTATCTTATTTGACCTTGGTACGTATATACAAAGAATTAGTCTTGTTTAAAGCGCGTGATGTGTTATTTACGACTATGTGCAAACAAAACGTTCAAACTGCATGCGGCCGCTTAGCTATAAACTATTAAAGAGCTTTAGCAAGCAACCCAGAATGAAGATGGGAACCTCAGCAAACTCAATAAAACTCAGTAAAAAGAACAATTGAAATATATCTAATGTTTTTTTTTTTTAATTTTCACTTTGATTGCAGGTTTCAGTTCTAGCAAATCTGGAGAATTGAGTTGTTCATTGAATGACGTTACTGTTTATCTTACTGCTAACAGTACTAAGTGCGGATCTAAGAATTGCGGATCTTTAACTGCCAAGGTTAGTTACTTATACTATTACTAGAAATACGATAATCGTAGATACCTCCTCGCTCTGCCATTGATTGGATTTTTTCTTTAGTACTCCCAACAAGAGTACTATAGTCTTTGTTTTGAAAAAATGTTGATTCAATCTTTTCTTCGAAGTCCAGTGCTACACGCAAAGAAAGGAGAAAAAGAATGGTGTGTGTTATACTTTTGCGTTGAAAAAAAAAAAAAAAAAAAGAGTCAACTGCGTGACGCCGTACGTATTTCCCACGGTCGGCACGTCAAATTTTAAAATCATACAGTCTGCCAAGTATGGCGTTACATCCCCGCCAGAATTCAAGTTTACAATTCGACATTCAAGTTTAAAATTTGACATTCAAGTTTACAATTCGACATTCAAGATTACATTTTGACATTCAAGTTTACAATTCGACATTCAAGTTTCGGATCATTATCGCTATCTGGTCACAGACCTTTATATAAGAAAGAGACAAACATATAAGAGAAATACCTCTATGTAAGAATGCCTTCTTATATAGGCACAACCCTAAAACGCTGGGAGTAATAATTCTTACAAACGTCGATCTTAAAACAGTCGATCTTAAAACCGTCGATCTTAAAACAGCCGATCTTACAAACGCCGATCTTAAAACCGCCGATCTTAAAACCGTCGATCTTAAAACAGCCGATCTTATAAACGCCGATCTTAAAACAGCCGATCTTATAAACGCCGATCTTAAAACAGCCGATCTTAAAACAGCCGATCTTAAAACCGCCGATCTTAAAACAGCCGATCTTAAAACAGCCGATCTTAAAAACGCCGATCTTAAAACAGCCGATCTTAAAACCGCCGATCTTAAAACAGCCGATCTTATAAACGCCGATCTTAAAACAGCCGATCTTATAAACGCCGATCTTAAAACAGCCGATCTTAAAAACGCCGATCTTAAAACCGCCGATCTTAAAACCGTCGATCTTAAAGCCGTCGATCTTAAAACCGCCGATCTTATAAACGCCGATCTTAAAACAGCCGATCTTAAAAACGCCGATCTTAAAACAGCCGATCTTAAAACCGCCGATCTTAAAAACGCCGATCTTAAAACAGCCGATCTTAAAACAGCCGATCTTAAAACCGCCGATCTTAAAACCGCCGATCTTAAAACAGCCGATCTTAAAACAGCCGATCTTAAAACCGCCGATCTTAAAACAGCCGATCTTAAAAACGCCGATCTTAAAACAGCCGATCTTAAAACCGCCGATCTTAAAACAGCCGATCTTAAAACAGCCGATCTTAAAACCGCCGATCTTAAAACAGCCGATCTTAAAACCGCCGATCTTAAAACAGCCGATCTTAAAAACGCCGATCTTAAAACCGCCGATCTTAAAAACGCCGATCTTAAAACAGCCGATCTTAAAACCGCCGATCTTAAAACAGCCGATCTTATAAACGCCGATCTTAAAACCGCCGATCTTAAAAACGCCGATCTTAAAACAGCCGATCTTAAAACAGCCAATTTTAAAACCGTTGATCCTAAAACCGCCGATCTTAAAAACGCCGATCATAACTGATCGTCGATCTTACAAACGCCGATCTTAAAAACGCCGATCTTACAAACGCCGATCTTAAAACAGCCGATGTTAAAACCGTCAATCTTAAAAACGCCGATGTTAAAACAGCCGATCTTAAAACTGTCGATCTTAAAACCGCCGAGCTCAAAACCGTCGTATGATACGGCCGCCGTCTGTCACTGGGCGCGCAAAGGATCTAGTTAAGAGGGTCTCTTTAAAGCCGCCAAACTTAAAACCGTCGATCTTAAAACTGCCAATCTTAAAATCGCTACTTAAATGGGGTGGGGCTCCTAGTAAAGTTTTTAGGATATACATCTTAGAAGTTCAATAACAAAATAGTTT
Organism: Plumapathes pennacea; assembly: GCA_964036295.1. Lineage (NCBI taxonomy): Eukaryota > Metazoa > Cnidaria > Anthozoa > Antipatharia > Myriopathidae > Plumapathes > Plumapathes pennacea. The sequence goes on along the minus strand of OZ038463.1, from coordinate 20,808,358 downwards.
TTGACAATCTCTAGCATTACGGAATAAGACAATTGATTTCATATTGTTCCACTCCAAAGCGACATTATTCCTCTGTCAGTATGAGCCACTGTGACAATTTAGCTAAAACAGCAGTATGATGGTTTTCCTCCATAACTCGTAAGTGTGACATTCAAACAAACAAAAAATTGACCAGAGATTTTTTGTATATTTTTTTATTCGTAAATAAGTTGGACATCAGAATATAATATATATAACAAAAACAAAAACAAAAACAAAAACAAGATCGAAAAATTGGATCCGTGCTGGAGAATTTATGATCTTCAGTTGGTAACAGCATCACGAAATGTGTTCCAGGTGTGCCTTGGGTGGATCGTCTGCACAACAATATATAGGTTAGATCACTTGTATAATATTATTAAATACAGCCATATTTTTATTGTTATTTTTTAGTTCTTATTCTGTTCTGAGTCACATGTCACAATCCTTACCACCTCGCTGCTATCCATTTCTTCTTCTTCCGAATCTGGAACCACACTTCCACTACTCACACTGATTTCATCACTCAATACATTCTGTTTTTGAAACAAAAAAACAATAAGTAACTAGACTGGAGAGTTATCACTGAAATATGTATAAAAAAGAAGTCATCAACATTTTAAATAATGATACTCGTAAAATATTATATATAAATATACTCGTAAAAAGGAAATTCGCCATACCACAGTGTCAGGAGTGTCAGACTGGCTGTCAGTGGCAGTAACAGCACATTGCCTGTGAGTGGCAGCAGCAGCAGCAAGACGCCGCCTCTCGATGGCAGCTGCAGCAGCAGCATCAGCATCAGCAACACGCTGCCTCTCAATGGCAGCAACATCATCATCAGCAACATGCTGCCTCTCAATGGCAGCAGCATCATCAGCAACACGCTGCCTCTCTGCATCTGCAGCACGTTGTCTGTCAGCAGCTTCCTAAAACAAGATCAATATGTGAGACTAGTCAGTACACTAATGTATTATGCTGCTGTTCAAATATGTACCAACTGTTTTAATGTAAGAATCTATATACAATGTATATTGTAATAACTGTGTAAATAACTGTGTGTAAATACTGTGTGTTTATTCTTACACTATAGTTCTACAGAGCCCACATCGATGGTAGTTTTTTAAATGAAGTTGTTTCCCTGTCAAAAAATGTCGGTTATTATTCTAGACTGCGACAAATCTAAGCACATCAACCATTACTGTGTGAATCAATACTGGTGTATACCCAGTTTAATATACAGGCTGGCACAAACACACACACACACACACACACACACACACACACACACACACACACACACACACACACACACACACACACACACACATAGCCCTGACAAATGCTTACAGATTGTCTTAAGTCTTCTTGCTGCTCCTCTCTTAAGCGGCGATTTTCTTGCACAAGTTTCCTGTAAGGTGTCATGCAGTAGTTAATGTTGATGTACATGCACACTGATGCACAACAGTGTCCTAAAAGGACACATTTAAATCTAAACACAAAAAATCGCTTTTGCCTCCTCACATATATATATTTACTATATCTGCCTTGTTTGTAATTATACTGTACCTGTTTTCCTTTATTGCTTGTACAGCATGGCAGGCTGATTGCACAGCCTCTTGTAAGTGCTGTGCCATGTGGGTTTCATTTCCTACAAAAATACATACTAATGAAAATACAGTCGAACCCCAATAGGGATATAAAAACAAGTTCAAAATAGCAGGGTTTTGAAATAACCAAGTTAGTCAAATTGATCCAAGATATTCAGCTTGATTTTGAAATAAGGAAGACTTTGAATTAACCAAGTTAGAAATTGCAGTGTTTGATTGTATATTTCGAATAGGAATATATTTTTGTTAAAGAACATGTGACTTCATTGCATTTAATGAAGCATAAAAGTTCAACCTCCTACAACATCACAAATGACCATCCTTGAACTTGACGTCATGGAAGGATGCAGAATGACCATTTCAACAGGGGCCGTTGTCCTCATCCTGTTTGCCAGTTCACCACTCTCTGAAAAAATGTCAAAAATGGCTACATGAGCTCAGCATTACCAAATAAAATCAATGTTACCTATGGGAAGGTAATGGAAATGGGAAGCCCTTGACCTGTGACAAGTTAATTTAAACTGAGTAGCAATATACATGGCATTTAATACAAGTTAAACATTTATTCATTGGCTTAGGGTTTCTTGCTGTTCAATTGATTTGTTGTTTTGATAGCAATCATTTAATGAAAAAACCCTACACACACACACACACACACACACACACACACACGCAAACTGGAGTTTTATCTTACCTTCTTTGTCATACTTGCTTCCCTTTAGTATAACTTGGATGTATGTGTTGTCCAAACTTTGGACAACTTCATCTGTCATGAGAGCCCTGCAAAAAACAGGTTTTTACATTTCTATCCCTTTAATTCACACGCTCAGTATTAATCAATATTGAGTATTAATAATTACTCAATAAGTACTAATATTATTGTTAAGCAGAAAAAATAAAAAAAAACTGCATGCCAAACAAAACACAACTGTATAATGGATCTTTAAAGTGGAATGATCTACTTCCCAAGTTATTTGGTGCTTTTTATAGTTATTTATTTCTATTTTTATTTTTTTGTGTGTTCGATTTGAGCTGTCAAAACCACGTTGCAGAATATCGAGAATTATGTCGTCCGATACGAGAAATGGAGGTGAAAAATAACAAAGAGTTAAGAATGGATCTCGAAAAGAAAAGGCTGCCTGATTCGAAAGAAAATATAATTTCAGAAATTTATGTCATGGTTTTAGGTTGACTGTGAACTTTATTTATGTACAGTGTACATACCTAAAGTTATCAGCAGCTTCAGCATTTGTTGTGTACCTTATCTGTACGATAGGTACAAGGTTTTCTCGGCTCTGCATCCTCATCTAGGGAAATAACATGTAGAATTCTGAACAACCTACTGTAGATGCAACAAGTAGTGCTGTTTATCATTACCATTCTATTTTATAGTTATCAGTGCCTTACTGCACATCCTAATATTTTACCTCGTCTCCTGAAAGGCAGGGAAACATCAGACGCATAGGAATGCTATGCATTTGCAAAAACCTTTGCAACATGCGAATATTGTGCATTGCACCACTCTCAGGATCTAAAAATATAATTTTACAAATTAACCTGTTAGTGTCACTGCTCCTTATGATAACAATACAAGACACATGTTGGCGTAAGCCAATAAGGGGGGTGCACAGCCCTGCAGTACATTAGGCAACTTTCAGTTGCGTGACCTTTCGAAACCTCACTTGGGAATAAACAGAAACCGCATTTTTACACCGTGTTGAAAATTCTTTTTAAATCTATAGCTGTTATATAATTAAAAAAGGGACATACCAACTTCACCATCTTGCAGAAGGTCCTCTTCTTCAACCACACTTCCAACTGAAAAGTATGATAAATTATATTACATTTGTCTATCAATCTAACATACATGTATTTTGTTGTATTCCTTATAATAGTATTTATGGCCCCTGTTGTTCAAAACATGACTGAGCTGATCCTGGCATTGACCCAAACTTTTGTGTTATGTTTTTTGGATAAGGTTTATAATGCTTTGACCAGCTGGGTCCTGGTGAAAAACTGGACAGCAAATTATAGAGAGTGCAGTTTCTTACCTTCTGCAATATTCTCTTCGGTGTCTCGTTCCCCCACTGACACTGAACGACATGTTATATTATCTGGAATGTAGATCCGTTGGAATACATTGGTTTAAAAAATATCAACACAATACATCTTTTTTTGTTTGGTGTTATAAATAACATATAACATATAACAATGTAATGAAACTTGCCTTGTGCTTTTATACTTTCAATATAATGTATTATATGACAGTTCTTTGGGAAGCCTTTTAATTACTTAAGATATATGGCTTGCTTACCATAAAACTTTGAAACAAAGCTACAGCTGTTGGGCACCTGTTCTGGGCGAGGAACCCTGGATGGACCTAGAAAGTATGGATACAGTGACAGAATAAATAACATTTCTCAACTCAGTTCTGTTATTACACAGATGTGTCATACCCTCAGATATCAACTAACATTGATTTTATATACCCCATACATAAATCCACTTTTGGTGCACGAAGAGATGCTACAGTACACAACACATTGTTGCTTGTGAGAGAATACGAACAGAAAATATTAGCATACCACAAAGAAGTGATAGAAATGCTTGTGTAATGTAAGGTACTTTACCGCGTACTGCAGGGGTTGAAGTCCGGAATACAGGCTGCTGAAATTCTTCCCCGCTATCATCTGCAGGTAGTACAGTGAACATCAGTTTGAAACACAAACACAGTAAACATTAAACATTGTGGATTATTTTTGTTTTTGCACTTACCATCATCCAATATAACAGGATTAGATGCAGTATTAGATGCAGCGACTATATGGAGAAAATAGAAAGTCTCTTTAGGGAACATTTTTATTTAAGCTTTTAAGCACAACTTTGACCTGTTGTTTGATCGACAACGTTTGTTCTGCACTTACCATCTTCAACGATGGCAGCTTCTCGATCTGCAGGTCTTCTAACTGGTGTAGCCTCTACTTGGACAAGAAGACCAAGGAATCAATTCTAGGACATATTTTTAAGCGAGTTCAGCGCCATCACGTTTGATAATTAATTATCGCGGTGTGGATTATCTTTTTATGAATGGGAAACATTTAGCAGGCGATACATAATTAAAGAAACAGCACTTCATAACACTTGCGCATAAATGGACGTGTGTACCTGTATCATGCATTTCTGATGCTTGAGTTCCTGGCTCAGATGTAGCGGCTGTAGTATCCAGGTCTGTATTTTGGTCTGAATTGTCTGCATTGGGTTCGGCTGTAAGAAAAAAAACATCAACATAGAAATAAGCGTTATTCGTATGTAATCTTCAGTAATACTATAAAGTAAAATGCGCACAAACTAAGCAACAAAGAGAAAAAATGGATAAAATAAAATAAATCGCAGCCAACAGCTCTCGCCGGCAACATCTTATGCGCATGTCCAAGCCGCCTGCAATGTCTAGTCAGCGGATCACCTGGCAACTACTGTACGGTCCGAGCCCGCTTTTTCGAAGTCCCACGGGACATGAAAAAAAAAAAAAAAAAATTCGAAATAGCAGATGAGAAAATTAAACGATGTGGAGTTATATATTTACCCTGGACTTGAATAAAGGCCCTTCGACAGTTTCTGAAAGCGTGCTTCAGAGTGGCACCACATACCATGCCTCCATTCACGATTTGGTTCAACACGTGGGTGTTACCAACAGTTTTGTAGAAACGCAACCTAAAAGCAGCATATTTACATCAGCGAGGGCATATGATGAAATGTAGGAGTTCGTTAAAAAGTCAACTTACCGTGCCATTGGCACATTGCGGAGATGATCTGGAAAAGCATTGACCAGCAATTCACGAATTTGCTGGGACGTGTGGTTGTTTGCAAACTCCACATCCTTCACCCTGCCACAGTTTTCCAGCGTTCTCATCACTGCAGTCCGTGGGACGTGAGAAGCATCATGTTCTTCTCGAAGCAATATAAAAGATCTTTTAAGGAGTCGTGTTCGCTGTCGTCTGTTGTCTTCAGCCATTTTTTAACTAATGAAAACTGGATAACTGAACGAGGTGTGGTTTGTGAAATCTGTTATTGAGCGCGCCCCACCGCAGAGATGATGCATTTCCGGTGTTCTGGTCGTTTATTGTTTGGAAAAATCAGTTTCACAGGCACTCAGCCAAGCTTGACAGATCACAACTTTCAATATAAAGCAGCCTTTAAAGTTGCCGGTCAAACATGCCGCAACCTTGACAAATAGTTGGGTCAGAGGTGTGACAGAGTCTGTCAAACTACGAAGATGCAAAGCAGAAGATTTTTTTTATGCAATCATTACAATGAACTCGGGCACTTTCTTCTACCCCTTTCACTCCCAGGATCAAAATGCATATTCTCCCAACCTTTTAAGAGGAAAATATATGAGTGATGTGGTGAGAATTGATAGTTCAATCTGCTGTAACATGAGCAAGGTATGAAAAGCAAAGTTCTCCATACTGTGTGATATATTTCTGTTAAGAGACTGAAAGAGAAAATTGAAGTTGATCACTCTTGGGAGTGAAAGGGCTACTGACCGCTTTGACGTTCCTCGCACGTGGGGTCTGAGAGACGATGCTTTAATAATGTACCACACCCGCGCCTTGTAAAGATTGCCGCATAAAAAGTTTGTAAAATTCCACATTTGAATATGGCACAATGAAACAAATGGAATTTTGTAACTCTAATAATAAGACTAACACGAATAAAATTGGGTATTCCTTGCATGTACGATCGCGCGCGTGTTATTGCAATGACTATTAACTTGAATATGCGTAAATGAGTTCTTTTATAGGGCACCAAACAAAGGATGAGAAAAACGCGCTACATAGCCGTAGCAATTCAATGAAGATATCAGAATCTAATTAGCGCCCCACCCCACAGAGAGGTATCACCATTACACTTCTTTTCGCCTCAAGTTGTCCATTTAAAACTCTTAGTCGAAATGAACCTTCAAGACGTCACTCTTTTAGCAAACGGCCCAACTTTACCATTGATTAACTGGCTACAAGCACGAGATCTTCTGGCCCGCCAGTTGAGATGTGTGCCTTGTCAGGTAGATATGGCTTTAACACCACGGAACATCGAACACGTGGACGGCTACCAATGGTAGGGTACATTCACTAGTTTCCATCATGACTCCGTTCGTTGAGAAGTGAAAAGTTTTTCTTTTAGTTCACAATTATGCTGCATGTTTGTTTATAGGAGATGCCCCGGATGTCGCCGTAAGAAAACTCTTCGAACGGGCAGTTTCTTTAACGAATTTCCGCGAACTTCGTTGGGGAAACTCCTGACGATAATTTATCTTTGGAGCATGCGTGAGCTGCGGACAACTACAGCAAGGATGTTGAGCATAACAAAGAACTGCGTTGGTAATGTGTACGCTTTGCTGAGGTATTACTGCGGAAGAGACCTTCAGGACCGACCAATAATTCCTTTTGGAGGGCCAACGTTTGTGGTGAAGTGTGACGAAAGTCAATTCAAGCATAAGTCGAAGGTAATTACGCATGATAATGTTTATATGCTCTTTGAAATGTCATGTTTGGTTTAATGAATGCAGAATTGTAACTGCATGAACGCAGTAACTGAATAAGTGCAGAATGAATGACTTCATGAACCGTAACTGACTGCGACGCGTGTATTTATTTCAGTATCAGAGAGGACGGCGGGCAAGAAACGGGCGTTGGGTGTTTGGTGTCATATCCACTGAACATACTCCCTGTAGAGGCTACTTTCAAGTGGTACCACGAAGGGACAGACGGACGCTTGGCGCGATCCTCCGACAAGTACTTTTGCCCAACTCAGAAGTCCACACTGACGACTGGGGCGCGTACATGAACCTGCAGCGCCACATACCAAACGTGCAAGTTCACCAAGTTGTCGTACACGCGGACCACTTTGTTGACCCCCACACAGGAATCCATACCCAAGAGGTTGAGTCGGCCTGGAACAGACTAAAGTACTACGTGAAGAGAGAGAGAGGAGTCAGGGCAGAAGATCTTCAAGATTTTCTCAATGAGCAGATGTGGAGAGATTGGAGAGGAATGGACAACGATTTCGAGAACGTTTTGGGTGTCCTGCCCAATTATTACCCATTGTAGACTACTGATTGAAAATTAAACAAAGTCAAAATGATAAAGTTTGAAGTGATGTTAAAAGTGGTCAATGGAAACCTTGTTTTTCGAAAACACTTACCGTATTTCAGACCAAGATGTAATGACCCAAACAGCGCCTATGAGAGTTTTCTACGTGAATACACTGAAATTTACAATAACTGCTTTCCTTTGAAAAAGGTTAAACTTAGGAAGAGTACTGTGAACAAACCTTGGCTAACTAAGGGTTTCTTAAGTCTATAAAGACTGAGGAAAAATATTTTATATAAGGGTTTCCTCAGTATCCCTACTCTTCATTGTGAGCAACTTTCAAGAAATATAAAAATAAACTGACACACTCGTTACGTATTGCTAAACGTTTGTATTGTGAAAAAAAGTTAAATGATTACAAATCTAATGCAAAGGCCATTTGGAGGTTGCTCAATGAAGTCATTAACACGCAAAACAGCAAGAATAATTTACCAACGACCTTTCAGCATTAATGATCGAGAAATATTTAATCCTACCCAAATTGCAAATCATTTCTGTGATTATTTTACAAATATAGGGACGAATTTAGCAAAATCTATCCCGGCGTCACCCAAATCTCATCGCTCTTTCCTCTCTGGAAACTTTAGCAAATATGACTGTAATAAGAAATTGTGCATGTTAGAAACGGAGGAGGGATCGGCGTGTACGTGGAATAAAAACTAATAATATATAACTTGGGAGTGGGGCGGGTGGTTGGGGAGAGCGCTCGAAAAAATGTGGTGAACCGATGATATTTCTCGTCTGCAACAAAATTGGTAGATTTATGTATCTGTATAAAGCAGGTCTACTTCCCGAAAGTTTCGCCAACAGGTATCTACTAAATCGTCAAATATGTTACTATAAAACAAGAAGCTCTAACTCCTTCTATTTGCCCCATTGCAGGACAAATATAATGAAATTTTCAATTCGTTTTCAAGGCCCTAAATTCTTTAATTCTCTAACTTATGAAATTCAAGATGCTCCTAATATTGCTTTATTCACCGCCAAACTGAAAAAATTCCTTCTATCGTGAACATTTAAGATACCTTTCTTCCTCGTTTGCTGTTTTTGTTGTTGCATGCTTTTCATTTTTGTTTTGTGTGTGTTTTGTGCCTCGCACATTTTTTATATTATAACTCTAATTATAGTAATGAAATGTTCAGTCCTGCCTTTACATATTATTTAGAAACTTAATAATAGTATTGAGGGAGCCCATTAATTAAAAACCCCGTGGATTCTCTTGGGTTCCCTTGCCACTAGTAAATTTCATGTTCTGTAAAATTGTAAGGTGTTTGTGGCGAATAAATCAATAAATCAATCAAGATATCTGATTTGCTATACCCCATTTCAGACCCTACTCCAAAAATGTCTAACCTATTGTCAGACCTGACTCCAAAATGTATACCCTATTTCATACCAATTTTAGATATATATTTTTTTCTTTTGGAACGATTTTCGCCCTGTGCTTTCTTCCATTTGCCGTGCAATGTCCTCGGCAACGCATTCCTAATAAAATCATACGCTATCCCGGGAAATCACACAATAGCGTGCGGATAGTACGTTTGACTAAATAAAGCAAGAGACAAGCGCATCAATTTATTGCACTAGAATCAGTGAAAGACAAACAGTACCCTACTTCCTTGGCTATTAGCCAGAAATAGAGTCTTCTTTGAATCACGGGTGTTTTCTGCTTCCATGTAAAACGTTTGCGTCTCACAATTTATAATTCTCCATATATCGACTAAATAGTACATTGAACAGATACTTTCAATTTGCTTCACCGATTCTTTTATGCTGGGACTACCGCCGTTTCCGTGAAAATCAGGATCGAAAATAACGTTAACATTACCACCCGTAACAATGTTACAGTCAATGGCTGTAACCATTTTGTCTAGTTCTTCTTGAATTCCATCCAAGAAAGGTGACTGTTCGTTTGTTTTGTTTGGGGCATATAGGTGAACAAAAAGAAAAAGGGATGATCTTGCACTATTGCTTCTAATATAATGTTGCGCCCCTTTTTATATTTTAGAAGATTTCAGGTCGAACTCTAAGTTTTTTTTACAAGGATAAGCGCTCCCTATACTATATTCAGAACCATGCAAAAGAATAGCCACGTAAACATCAATCAATCTTTATTTCAACACGGTATTTCTCTCATACAAATGCTCTTCTAGAAATCCGTATAACCTATACTAATTGATAATAATAAATAATAATAATGATAATAATAATAATAATGATTATAATAATTGCAAATATTTCAAAACGCTAAAAATGTATTACATACAATCATTTAAATTCTAAAAAATACATTATATCCTAGTATAAAAGTTCCCCTAGAGTTATTGTCCTATTAAAAACTATGAAGACTAAAATGGTTATAAAAGATTTAAAAAGGATCTTAAATTTGTCTGACTTCTAAGGTCATTCGATAGGTTATTCCAGAGAACCGCCCCTCTATAATGGAAGCTATGTTTCCCTGCTTCAGTGTGTGGTCTTGGTACAAATATGTTATATGACGAGTTTCTTAAATTATAGCAATGTACAGAGTTTGTACTATCAAAGATTTGGGTCAAATAGTTTGGTACAATTTCATTAATTGACTTGTACATTAATATAGCTAACTGTTTTGACCTTCGTGTCCCAAGATTATCCCACTTAAGTTCATCCAGTATGTCAACTGACCGCCTATCATAATTTGAGAGGGTCACCACCCTGGCAGCTCTGATTTGGAGGGTTTGTAGTTTGTCAGCCATCCCTTTCGCACAGCTTCCCCATACTGAACTACAGTAATCGAAATATGGTAGTACAAGAGAGCTGTACATCGTGAGTAATGTATCATATGGTACAAGATGTCTGACACGCCTTAGAGCTCCAATCCCTCCTGATGCTTTCTTTAAAATTTTGTCTAGTTGCTCCTTCCAAGTTAATGATTGGTCTATCTCAACTCCTAGATAATTATATGTTGCTTCCCTTAGCAGGGGTTTGTGATCTACCAGTACTTGAAACTGATGCTCAAGATGCTTTATCTTATATTGACTAGCTATTATCATATATTTTGTCTTGACCACATTCAGGCTCAGTTTATTTGCTTTTAGCCATGTATGTACTTTGCATAGGTCATGATTCATCTGTTGTTCTAGTATTTTCTCGTCAGAGTTTGTGATAGTTAAGCTAGTATCATCTGCATACATCCGTACTTTAGAGTAGAGATCACAATTTGGAAGGTCATTTATATAGATTATAAAGAGTAGCGGACCAAGGATAGAACCTTGGGGTATTCCACATTTTATTGTACAGCTATCTGACAGCACACCATCAACAAAAGTTTTTTGTTTTCGTTCTGTAAGGTATGAAGCAAACCAGTTTAGGCTTGCTTGGTCGACACCATAAAGTTTCAGTTTACCTAAAGAATTTTGTGGTCCATGGAGTCAAAGGCCTTTTTTAGGTCCAGAAAAATAACTCCGTTTAGAAGACCCTTATCTATATTTTGGTACAAGTCATTTGTGGCATCTAGTAGAGCCGTCAATGTGGAATGTAAGGGTCGGAAGCCTGATTGTGAATCTGTAAGTATGCCATGTTCTGTAAGATAACTGTAAAGTTGGTTAAAGATAATCCTTTCTATGAGCTTAGTGACAGCTGGCAGAACTGAAGTAGGTCGATAATTATCTGGAATGCACTTCTTATCATCTTTGTATAATGGTGTCACTCTAGCAATTTTCCAATCATTTGGGAAGGTCATAGTTCTAATAGAAAGGTTAAATAAAAAAGTAAGAGATGGGGCTATTATTGTGTCAAGCTTGAAGCAATCGCTCGATCAATTCTGGCTTATTTCCCTGAGTTGAGAGGCCCATTCGCTTCAGTCCTTCTTTAAGCCCTTTCACAGTTAGGTTCTTTATCGATGGAGTGCTAGAACACGGAAATTGGTCGGCGTCAGCCGCATGAGAAACATCATTTTCTTCGAGCGCTTCAACCGCGTGACCGACCGCCATGATGTCTATGCAAATTCCTAAACAAAGCCTTCAGTTTTTCCAAAGAACGAATCCCTCAATCATTAAGCGACAATAGTTTAAATGAGACGTTTTTAGGTGCCATATTTGAGTTTTGAAGTTCTGGGAATGCGTCCGACACACCTATAGTATTTATTAGTCTTATAAATAGATTTGAAAATACCGAACTTTGCGTTTTCTGTACTAGGTCATTTTTCTCAAAGTGGATCTCTCTATTTTTCGAGAGATGCCCATGCTCCATGCTCTATTTTGAGAAGAAACTACCGTCATTTTCCTTTTCCAAGTATATACCAAGAAATATATTCTTATTGCCAGTCCTTAGGAAAAAAAATGTATATATGAGATGTATATGTTGGCCTCCGTTTACACTATAGCGAATATATATATTAGGATTCAAGACATTTGTTTTAGTATTCGTGAATACGTTTATACTATGGTTTTTAGCTCCACGCCCAAGAAGTTGAATATAAGGAATATAACAATGCAAATACAAATAGAATATAGAATATAACAATACAAATACCGATGTACTAGAAGCTATTGCTATGGAGTCCAAGGTGGGACAAAATGATGTAATATTTCTCTCCATCTACAAGCCACCCGAACAGTCTAGATGTAACTCAAACCACAACCATCTAGAACGAGTAGAGGAGGATCAACGTTTGATAGGCAAACCTGATTGTGCTATCGCGTCATTCCTAGGTCACAATTTATGCCATAATCGAAACTACAAGAGTACATCAAGCAACGATAGGACAATATTCCTTCGGTCCGTCATCCTTTGCCTTTATAAACTGAGTAGGTTTAATCATTCTTCCCAGTCTCCAAATCGCGAGTGGCAGTTTTGACCAGGTTTACCCGGGGAAACATTTTTCCATATAAACGCTCGGTAAAGTTGTTTCGGAGGGAGGGTTGTCTCAGGTACTCAGGAAAATTATTAGGTTTTTTTTTTTCGGAAATGGTTTGCTATTGAAACTCTACTATGTTTTCAGAATTGTTAATTTGATTGTTATAAAAAAGTGCGGACATTTTGTTTTAGATCACTTTTTGTCTTTTATCCCTGCAGGGAAATGTCAGCGGTATACGCCACTAGGCTCACATTGAAAGTGAAACATCTGCTGTTAAAACCATATGCCGAATGGTTTGTCATGTGAAACCGCAACCACTAGGGAAACCGGACACAAAACTAATGAAATTCAATCTCGTTCCCTGGCTCTTTTCCCTACCCTGGGGTTAAGAAAAGAGCCTGGGAACGAGATGAATTAAATTCTGAATTAAATTTAAAATGAATCAAATATCAAACATAATCCAGGTAAAGTGACGTAAAGGCGGCCATGGCTTTCTTAAGTCTGTCAATGGCTTAGGACATAAAACAGATATTGATTACACTGATGTATATCTCAAGTCTTGATTTCCGTTTTGCGGCCTTCGGTGCCTGTAGGAAATGACGTATGTGCTACATCCTTATTCATTAAATTACTGTGTCAAATGTCAAGAGAGGTATCATATCACTCGACGATCAAACGACGACTCGCGCTCTAGCTCTTTCTGTTGTATTTCGATTTTGAAAATCATGGACTCTTTGACAAGTAAGATCTTTGATCACGTCCAGTACGACGAAGAAAAAACAAAGGATTTCGAATGCGAAATATGGTAAGGAAACTTGCTCAATCACAGCAGCTCTGCCATGTGCTAATATTCGCTTTTTTAATCTTCCATAGACAAATTTGAGTCGTAAACTTAAACCCAATTCATTTATTGACTACAATTCTGTTTTAACCAGCTACAAACCAATGGTTGACGCACACTCGTGTGCCCCTTGCGGACACACGTTCTGCAAGCCGTGCATCGAGACGGCAAGGACAAACTCAAATTCGAGATGCCAGAAATGCAGAACCGAGATTGCCCTCATCTGCAAGAACAGATTTGTTGACAGAATGATGAAGACGGTGGAAGGGAAATGCAAATCTTGCGCATCTGTTTTCCCCCTTGGCAATGCAGCCGAACACGTTGCCGACTGCAGAAAAATCCCGGCAAAGTGCGGTCGGTGCGCAGCCGAGTTCCCTCGAGAAGAAGAGGAAAGGCACCAGCAGGAATGCCAGATGGCCATTCAGGCCTGCGAGTGTGGTGAGCGGGTCCTCCGCCGGGACCTTGACAACCACAAGAAAACGGACTGTCAAAGCAGATTAATCCCATGTTTGTTTGGTTGTGGGGATTCGGTAAAAAGGTGAGTCAAGTCATCCAATGCATAAATTTGTCAGTCTGTATACTTGAGTAAAATTACTAAAAGCTAGAGCTCTCGTAAGCAAGCATATTTGAAAGGTTTTGCTCGGGAAAAATCAGGGTCAAAATGTTCCGGAGGTCGGGCTCTTTAGCGTTTAATATCCCATTCTCCAAATTAGGGATTTTCTAATAGTTCAAATAAAATGTAACAAAAATATTCATCGCGAGAGAAAGCCGCCACAATTATTTTAAGGTTCGGTAACAACATGCGTTCAAACTCGTTTTTCGCGCTAGCGTTACATTCAACTACCATTAAAGTATAGATTTTCTGAAAGGTCAACAATCATAGATTTTTTTAATTTTCCAAAGAAAGAAAGTTATCGGCTTCCGAGTTAAATTTGACTGTGCCACATTCAAAAAGCCTAATGTCACTCGGACTATACCCGATTTGATTATTTATTGCTCATTCAAAAAGCCAATGTCACTCGAACTATACCCGATTTGATTATTTATTGCTTCAGCCTAATGTTGGTACAATAAAGAAAAAAATGTGTCTCCGAATTTTGATATATTGTTCATATGCAAAGTTTTTGACTTCTAAAGTTGGCCGATCATATTTCTAGCTGCGCGCGTCGCAAATGACGAGATATCATTCGAAGGAAAAAAAAATTAAAAATCGGATACATCCTGCTTTTAGCTTTCATATTGATTCACATATTTGCCAAGTTTCAAGCCAATCGATTAAAATCCATTGAAATGCAGGCCTCCGAAAGGAACTCTGGCTACAGTAACTATTTGCGGATAAATTAACCCCGGCCAAGTCGCGTAATCTTCGATTTTCAGCTCACAGCCCGGGAGCGCTGTTTCAGTGAAGAAAACAGACAACCCGATCACTGAATCCAGCACGCTTTTTCGATTACGAAAACAGACAGGACTTTGTTCTGCCGGGCAGTTTTAGAGATTTTAAAATGCAGCGAATTGTGCCTCGTGTAAAATGCGTATGCAAATATTGTTGTGAAATACCGTCAGGAATGTGCAATTGTAATTGAAATTCAGCGATTTAGCGTTTGCCAAAGATTTACAATGAAAGTTCTTGCCATATTTGTTATCTTTGAAAGACACAACGATCGCAGTTGGAATTGAGTCAAATTTCATATTCAAATGTGCATGTCACTTGAGTATGGGCGCTTATTGTAAAGTTCGTGTTCAGGGTGGGCGCAAATTAGATGGTGGGTGTGAACATGGCTCTATTATGTATTACATATTTTTTAAATTTTCCAAGATGAGCGGAAAACAGCACAAAACTAATTCGCGACAAAACCGTACCATTGAATGTTCACGAAAGGGCATGGCGTACGGCAAAATAACGTGCAAGACGACGTAGTACTAAACGACAGATCGTATTTCAGGATGTTCTTTTCTTCACATACAATCACGTGCGGGGCGGTGATGATGAGTTGCCCAGTAGAGGGATGCGGGAAACAGTATAAAAGAAGGGAAGAAAAAAATCACTCCTCGCAGAATGCCGAATGGCACGCCAGTCTGCTGACAAAGGCGCAGGACCGGTTACTGTGGGAGAAGCATGTGGTTTGTACCCATTTTCTTATATGATATTCTTTCGCACGAATCAAATCGAAACTTGGACCTTTGAGCATTTGAACTTTAAATATCAGCTTGTTCAAATTACCCAGTGCTCACCCAACGGTAAGCCTTCCATGAATCCAATTCGTGTTCCTTTATTAAGAAAATGTGGCTGTCTTAGGTATATGAAAGAAAAATGGGAGAAGTAAAAATATTGATGAAAGAAAATGAGATTGAAGGTTCGAAAATAGATAAGATGCTTTTCACAATAAGACGGTACATTATTGTTGTACAAGTAAGAGAATCAATTTCTACCAGATGAACTGACTGAACCCCATGGAAAACATCTCCAACTATTTTCTCGACAGGGAAAGTTGGAAGTGGAGACAAGGGCAACTCGGGAGAAGTGCATCTTCTCCTGGACAACACCCGCGGGCTTGACGCCAAACCAAGCAGTTTGTTCCCCCAAATTCGCAAAGTTTGGGCGCCAGTGGCGCATAGTCATTGCGAACGAACGCATTGGCATCAAATATGCGCAAGGGGTAGATCCAATCAATCTTAAAATCATGTGAGTAAAAACCTAAAAGACCAAATAAGTAAAGACCTATTGAAAGAGTCATATTCTAAAGAAAAAAAAACAAACAAACAAACAAACAAACAAACAAAAAAAAAAAAAAACAGACAACATGTATGCACGAGTAGATGATCAGTAACATTAATTAGCGTGCACATGACTAACTTTTGTGGGTTTATCTTATCTCGCAGGTTTACCCTGAACCTCCATGATGGAAGATTAATGGTAGTAAAATCTCGCTCTCCTGTGCAAGTGAAGGAAAGGGAGAACGCTGACCTTCCATTGGAACGAGTGAGCGTCGAGGACATCAGGAGCTTGAGAGCAAAACTGGAAGTCGTTCGAGCTCAGACAAAAAGGTAATTGTGATCAGACTTTAATTATAGTGGCTGTTACACTTGCAGGAATTAATGCTGTCTTTCTTTCTATCTGTTTCAGGCGTTAGCAGACTTTAAATCCTTCTTCGTTGGGGCGACTCTGCAAGCTGTACCAACATGGAGATTATTCTAAACCAAATTTAATTCGTGTTGTCTATTTTAACATTTTAACATACATTGGAATCCCAATTTTTTTAACCTCAGTTTTTTTGCCGAACCGAAGCTTGTTTCCATTGGAACTATGAACACTGTAAATTTACCCCTGATTTCATATAACTTGAACCAATTCGTTCCCTTTGAAGGTTCGAAAAAATCGGGATTCCACGTTAAAATGCATATCAAGTATTCACCCAGTATAATGAAAGTCAATGCCCGGCTGTTTAGAAATCGTATTTGGGTTTTTATTTTTAAACATCGTTTCAAAACTTTACTCGAAATCATTATTATTATTATTTTCTACTGTTGATTGCATGTATAGTCCTCCAACTTAATACAAAATGTTTCGAATGCGAGTATGACGACAGAACAATAAAACAAAATGAAAAAATATAGAACTTTTTGATACAAATAATGAAATTAAATGTGTGGCAAGAATCCCTTTTGTCTTTGGAATAGGACTTAGCTTAGGCCCTGTTTATATAAGAAGAGGTTGGACCGGGGACCCGAGTCACCCTGGGCGCTCCATTGCAACTTTTTCTTATAAAGAGGGCCTTAGAAATGACCGCAATTTGTTCGTAATTTGTGTGTTGTAATTAGTTTAGGTTGTTATTTTCGCAAATTTTCAAAATGTACTTGTATATACATATATGCATGCTTTGTTCTCTGTATGATTCTCCATCGTAAATGTTTATTAAATTTTAGGATCACTCAAGTATTGATCTATGAAATAAATTGGCTTTGGAATCTTTGAATTGTCAAGAAATAAAAATTCACATGATGTCCTATTTAATGCATTCCGTTTAAGCGGTAACTCCAGAGTACTTCAACAGCATTGCGTAATCTGCGTTTTCAAAACTGTCGACTCGGGGGTTTTAGAGTCGGCGTTTTAAGTGACATTTGAAAGATCGACGAATTTAAGATCGGCGTTTGTAAGATCGGCGGTTTTAAGGTCGACGGTTTTAAGATCGGCGGTTTTAAGATCGGCGTTTTTAAGATCGGCGTTTGTAAGATCGGCGGTTTTAAGGTCGACGGTTTTAAGATCGGCGTTTGTAAGATGGGCGATTTTAAGATCGGCAGTTTTAAGGTCGACGGTTTTAAGATCGGCGTTTATAAGATCGGCTGTTTTACGATCGGCGTTTATAAGATCGGCTGTTTTAAGATCGACGGCTTTAAGATCGGCGGTTTTAAGATCGGCTGTTTTAAGATCGGCTGTTTTAAGATCGGCGTTTGTAAGATCGGCTGTTTTAAGATCGGCGTTTTTAAGATCGGCGGTTTTAAGATCGGCTGTTTTAAGATCGGCGGTTTTAAGATCGGCTGTTTTAAGATCGGCGGTTTTAAGATCGGCGTTTGTAAGATCGGCTGTTTTAAGATCGGCGTTTTTAAGATCGGCGGTTTTAAGATCTGCGGTTTTAAGATCGGCGGTTTTAAGATCGGCGGTTTTAAGATCGGCTGTTTTAAGATCGGCGTTTTTAAGATCGGCTGTTTTAAGATCGGCGTTTGTAAGATCGGCTGTTTTAAGATCGGCGGTTTTAAGATCGGCTGTTTTAAGATCGGCGTTTTTAAGATCGGCTGTTTTAAGATCGGCGTTTTTAAGATCGGCTGTTTTAAGATCGGCGTTTTTAAGATCGGCGGTTTTAAGATCGGCTGTTTTAAGATCGGCGGTTTTAAGATCGGCTGTTTTAAGATCGGCTGTTTTAAGATCGGCGTTTTTAAGATCGGCGGTTTTAAGATCGGCTGTTTTAAGATCGGCGGTTTTAAGATCGGCTGTTTTAAGATCGGCTGTTTTAAGATCGGCGTTTTTAAGATCGGCGGTTTTAAGATCGGCTGTTTTAAGATCGGCATTTTTAAGATCGGCTGTTTTAAGATCGGCGTTTATAAGATCGGCTGTTTTAAGATCGACGGCTTTAAGATCGGCGTTTGTAAGATCGGCTGTTTTAAGATCGACGGTTTTAAGATCGACTGTTTTAAGATCGACGTTTGTAAGAATTATTACTCCCAGCGTTTTAGGGTTGTGCCTATATAAGAAGGCATTCTTACATAGAGGTATTTCTCTTATATGTTTGTCTCTTTCTTATATAAAGGTCTGTGACCAGATAGCGATAATGATCCCAAGTTTCCAGTTCAACATTCAAGTTTACAATTCGAGTTTCCGCATGATCGATCACAGTGCGATATCCAACATTCGACATTCAAATTTCTGCATGATTGATCACAGGCAGCCCAGGCTCCGGGGGTGTCTGTCACTCCTCGGAGTGCGATTTTGCTGATGATAAAATGAAATTACTACTAGAAATACGATAATCGCAGATACCCCATCATCCTGCATCTCTTTCGAACGCTTTGGAGCCGTTTCAGAACTAAATAAAGATGTTTTAAACTATGGCAAGTAATTTCGTAATCTGACATGCGGTGATTGCAGCGAGAATCGTTCAAAGCCCTTTGAAGTATGACTAGGTCTGAAGCCTGTGTATAATTTGAAGTAAACCGTTCAAGTTTTGCTTTGATTCTGGGAGAAATCATGCTGTTTTCAGCTGGTTCACATACAAAACAATTAGATATTATTATGCATGTCTGAGTCTTGTGCATGAATCCCAGTATAAAAAAAAAAAAAAAAAAAAAAAATCGCACAGGAAACCTATTTAATTGTACTGCATATGAATTCAAAATAGGAAAACCAGTGTTCCTTTTTTCCCGTACTGACGGCGGCCGACTAACTTCAAAATTTAAGTATTAAATTTTGAGAACGTGCTTGGCATACTGTATGAATTAATTTGACGTGCCGACCGTGGGAAATACGTACGGCGTTCTGTTCCAAGTTTTCCAGTTTTCAAATTCATTTCGTGAACGCAGTTACGTGCAACTGTTGCTTTGTTCAAATATTTTCCTTTCTTTTCAATGTCAGTAAAAATACTGGCGGAGACGCTAATCGATAATTTTTACGTCAAATTGCTTAGGCACCTGGCCTAAAAAGTCGTACGCCAGCCAGACAGACTGACTAACTGACTGACAAACATTAAATTTCGTGTTTATATGTGTGTGTTTATTTTTTTATGTTTATCTTAGCTGCAGACAATCGATCCAAACTTAGAGCGGAAGTTTATATTCAACAAAACAGTGAGTCATGTCACCATTAGGACGAGGAAAGACCCTACTCGTTACGTCAAATCCACGGATGATGGAAAAGGACTGGACCTTGGGTCAAATGGGGCTGACAGAAATACATGGTTCAAAAGATTTTCCTGCTGACTCCTGCTGAGTCTGCAGAGTTTAGAAAATTTAAATTCGTATTTTTTACGCCTTGTAGTTATGGTATATTTAGATTTAAACATGATTGTTTTGTAACTCGCATAGCTATTGACATGGAATAAAATGCAAATTTTACTGATCGCGTGATATTGATGTTGGACGCAATTGATTATACATTGGGTCTAACACAGCGTACCATCTGTTCAAAGCTTGGGCCAGTAATATATTTTTGTTACGTTATCAATTCGAGAAATAAAACGACACGCTAAAGTGTCCTACCATGCAAATCACAACGACAACGCATTTAAAGAGAAGCAATTAAATTCATTACTGCCGAAAAGGAAGAGAATTGTCATATACAGTCACGCACATAAAGTATAGGATTGGCGCGATGTGAGGCGGATAATTTGTTAATAAAGCAATGAAATATTATAATTGCGTTTTGTTATAAGTGCTGCGGATGCTGAATATGTCAGGTTTGATCCATTTGTACAAATTCATCTCCAATTATATCACGTATGTTTTATGGTGTGGACACATTTTACTAACCCCATTACTGCAAAAAGGTTATTACACGGAAAGGAGGGTAATACGGTGGAGTATTTTTACGAGTCGGTTTTATTTTTTCAAGCCTGCTTCAGGCGAGAAAAAATAAAACTGACGAATAAAAATACAGGCGCATTGCACGACTTTTTGTGTAATAAACTATTTATTATACGACAAACGAAACAGGGAAAACGTTCTCGCCTTGCGCAAATGGAACAAAAACGGACGCGCTCGAAAAATTTGCTTGCGAAAACGATCACGTAAGCTAATAAACAAGTTCATCTGGTTCCTGACGAGTGCAGTACGCTCCCATCTTGGCCTTTCTTTGCACTCGAAAATGTGAAGTCGTGTAAATAATGTAACTTATATGTAAGCGTTGTGACTACAGTACCATTAAAGTAATTTTTGGCCTTTTCCCGTAGTAATTTTTCCCTTTGCGGAAGACTTATTAAATTTTGGCAATCTTGCGCTTACTTATCCGTCAAGTCATTTTAACTAGGGTGACGACGGTAATGCAAGAAACCGGGGTAAAGGTGTCTCCAATTGCCTTATCTCTTTGTAACTTTGTCTATTTGTAGGTTACTCAATTTGTTCCGTTTCTGCCGAGGTTCTCTTGTCACTAGAAATACGATAATCGCAGATATCCCCTCACTCTGTAGTGGGTTTTCGGAATGCGGGATTCTTATTTGTTTTCCGTTTGGAGATTATTATTATTATTTTTTTTTACAAACCACGGTTGTGTAGCGACGTCACAGTCGGCCGCTAAACAAAATCTTTGCCACAAGGCAATCTGGTTTAGCTCAGACAACGTTGCACAGTGTGCAATTTTCGTGAACACTAAATCGCTGAAACAACTTTTACACGCAACTACAGAATACTCCCGAGATTTGAAAGCCGAAAAAAGCGCAACTAAAATCGTGACTCGATCAGTTTTGCACAGTCGCAAAGTCGATCTTTTAATGAATTTTAAGAAAAGCCGCGATTGCTCCACATAAGTGTATGTTGTTTTCTTTTTTACTTTATCAATTTAATACGTTTCTTCGAGTGTAACAAATTTCGGAGTTTATACAATGACGAATTTCGTCGTTAATTTTATATACAGATACGGATGAATTATTGCAACAAAGAAGCGGTGAAGACATAAACATTACTTCAAACCTTATATACAGACACAACATTTCGCCGTTAATTAACGGCGAGATTTTCAGTCTGTATGTAGAGGAACACAACATTTCGCTGTTAATTAACGGCGAGATTTTCTGTCTGCACATATAGGAACACAACATTTCGCCCTTATTTAAGGGCGAGATTTTCTGTCTGTATATATAGGAACACAACATTTCGCCGTTAATTAACGGCGAGATTTTCTGTCTGTATATAGAGAGACTAAATAATACAAGGCCCGATTGTGTTGGGCGAGCAAATTCGGCCACCCACAGACAATAAGAAACAATAGACTGTAATTGTTTAATCTGGAGAAAAAGATTTAAGAACGCTTCGGAAGGGCTTTCTTTTGGGCATAAGTTGCTTAGATTACTTCCTAATTTCGTATAAAAATGTATCCTCTGAAGGCTTATGTGCTCTTTAAACGGAAGCGCTGATGGAACTTTTCATCGTCATATTTTTCAAGGGGATTTTATCGATCCCTTGGATGCTTTATTTGTCGGACACATCTAAAATTAGCCCATTCCTGCAATCGTCTATAGCGTGCTATGGGGTCCATTTTCTCCAGTCGGACATTTGCCATGGCTAAACCTACTCATGAGCAGGTTTAATTTCTTATAGTTTGTTAGTCTGTGCTTAGACGCCGTCTAGGCACAGTTTAAGATAAATCATATTTAAAAAATCGGTTTCCTCGGTTTAAACCTTGTTTAAACCAGGATTTTCTTAACCCCAGTCTACTAAAAAATCGGCCTTCTGTCATTCGGTTCACCAAAAATGTCTCCAAATTAACGTAACATTACAGTGTTACGTGGGTGCGTATACTAACTAATAAGTGGGAGGATAGAACATAGTACTTAGTTGCCTCAATATAATATCGCAATAAAACAATGGATTCTATATAATACAAACTTTGTTTAGTGGGTAAAAGTATACATTCGATAATCTTGGAAGAAAAAGTATATTGGGTTAACTATGTTTAATTTACGCAGTCATATTTACTAATGTTCCGCATCACAATAAACGAACACCACGATTACATTTTAAGCGTATTTTTGAAAGATTATAAGTTCCTTAGGACAACGTGCAACCTATTTCAGCTTATCTTAATATTTCCAATTTATAAGCTTTATTTTTAACTGCATGTTATTTAAGAAATATAAAACGCTTGCCGTGTTTACATAGCCTAATGCAAACACGAGAGGGAGTTTGGGAGAATAAGAAAGTTTGTGGGCGACTCGGGTTTACACAAGCTTTCGAGTTCTCCCAAACACACTCGAGTGTTTGCATCAGGCCATGTAAACACGGCAAGCGTTTTATGTTTCTTTTAAAAAATAAACGACAGCAATACTACCGCAGAAACGACCGTTTTACGTGATTATCAAAGTCAAGATTCTCAACACACAAACTGAAAGCAATCACAGATTGCTGTGCCGAGCGGACGAGACAAAGTGTTCAAATCTTCAAACTACGAACTTACGAATGCTGGAGAAATTGATAATCAAAAGGTCATTCCATCAATGACTCTCAAACTGAACTTACCTCGGCTCGGTTGGCGCTTCCGTAGTATCCAGAGCAGAGTTGTCTTAAACTGGCCGAGCAGCTAGTGAATCTTCTGCTGTGCCGATTGAAGTGAGAGAGGATGTGAACTGCACTAAATGTAAACGCAACGTTTGGGAAGATACTTCGCTACGATTAGTTTCTGCTCCACTTGTCCGACGTCTCGTCCAGAACTGAATTTGGTGTGGTACAAGTAGATGACTTTTCACAAGATCTTTTACTAAGTCACGTCGATTCTTCGAGTTGAACGGATGAGTGTTTTGCAATGCCGTAATCCCGGGGGATTTTACATTTTCGTATCTTAAACAGGGTTGTTTTTGGACGATTTTTTTCTCTTTTCCTCCCCTCTCAACCACATTTTTGCTCTCGCCATTTTCGTGCGATTTCTTCGTATGCTCCAGTGGAAACGCGTCCCCCCCCTCCCCCGGGGGCCGTAATCACGTATGTACTTTGTAATTACTTTACGTTTTTTGTTTACACGTATTCCTAAATGGGACTGAGTTTTGATGAACCGATACTTACTGTATTTATTCGCATTTGTGATGTATTAAAGAGGTACCACATTCATCAGTGCATTGTATTTAGTGGGTCACGAGCAAGCAAACTGATTGTACAAATGCTCTGTAAATTATCGTTCGGTTTTCAATGTTCACTGTAAGTTGCCTGTTGCTCAGTTCAACAATTTAGTGGACATATCGTTTCCGCTGTTATTTAAAAGAAACCCGAGCGTTAGCGAACTGTTTCTGCCCAGAGCGCTAAATAATCTTTCATCAGTCATTCCTTCTGCCACAACAGCCGTTGCCGTTTCTTTGTCGGAGGCTTATAATTTTTTTTTTTCTCGTAAACGCAGGTCAAATGAAGAATCGGGAACTTCACTAAAATCAAGCAGTTCAAAAATTTGTCTCACTGCGCAACCTCAGAGCAATATACTGTAACACACTTTCCATGTTACATAGCCTCATGCAAACACGGTTGGGAACCAATCAGAGTGCTCATTATATAACTTTTATTTTATAAATGCGATATACAAACATGCCTATTCCGTGGTCTCTTCGGTATCTTTTCATAGAAGCAATGCCTTTAAAATTCGTCGAAACATATTATCTGTATACAACGTACGAACTGTCCAAGCATGGTACGTTCATGGACTCCAGTTTTAAAGAGATTTGCATCAAATGTTTTCAAAGGGTATTTCCTGCACAAAATAATATATACCTCTGGGCATGTACAATATATTATCAAGTATCAACCAGATTGTTCAATGAGTGCATGGATAGTGCTATTCACGGGATAAATCGCTATCTGATGGATAATGTAAACTTTATTTAAACTAGACTGGCGTTGCCAGTGAGCTCGTGGCGTGAGTTGCGTCGAGACCAGAATATACTAAAATGGAAGTAGGGACAAGAGCGGAACTTCCAAGAGAGACTTCCAGTTTCTCTCCAGAAAAATATTACACATTATAGATAACTTGGCTTTTGACATCTTGCTCAAATGAAACCTGATTAAACTATAAATTATCATTACAACACTCATACACTTGCTTATTAAAGGTTGAGCGACTCTGCATTTTGAGCTTAGGAACTAAGAAAGGGTCAGCCGGCAAGAGAAGCTGAGAAATGCGTGACATTTTTTTATGCAGAGTCGATTTTGACAGTTTGACTCGAACACTTATTTCTAATCAGAGGCCACGATTAATCCAGCCTTCGCTTCAATACTTATCTGTTTCTTTATTAACTGAATGCGTTTCTTTTATCAGGCTTTCGAGTATTCGTGCTCTGTATCAAATATAAAATTGAAAGCGAGGAATGTAACACGATATTTGTTTACAATATTATTGCGGTTTTGTTCACAGCGTGTTCAGTCCATTTGCAGACTGCAAACTCAATGCTCAGGACTATTTCGGTGTATTTTTCATTGCTATACAATGACCACTGCGAAACAAAGGCTACATGATCAAATAGAAGAAACATTTCAACAGGCATTGTGCGATAAGCATAAGAATTTTATGAGCAAACAGATGTCATGTACAGAGTAAAGCATAAATCGCCATTGTTTTACGGCTAAAGCTCATTTTCTTTACTGAACTGGTAACAAGAACGAAACTGGAAATTATTTTTCCGAAAACTCTTTCTTTACCGTTGGCGTGTAACTCTGTGTCTGCATGTAAGTGTTTGCCATTTTTTGAAAAAAAAAAAAAAAAAAACAACGGGGGGGCGCTTACAGTGTTTGAACATGGGCGCTTGTTTGAAGAAATACAGCATTACAATACACACAATAACTGATAGTCGCGCAAAGCAATCTAAAACAGAAGTTACAAATGTCAGCTTCGACAGCCGGTCAGTTAGTCCTTGTTTACTTGCTTCCACACTTGGGGTATAACATGCCCTTTCTTTTGTTTTGTTTTTTTTTTTTTTATATAGTAAGCAAAAAAAAGTTGCTAAGGTTTGTCAAGGGTATCACCATTATATTGTCCTACGTCAGTCGTATTACTCTGCTGTACAAACAGCCGGAACTTTAACACGAGAAACTTCGAGTTCCCAGTGTAAAAGGTCCAACTCAAACTCCTATCTTTCATTAAAATATGATGTATTAAGCATTCCATTAAATGTCCTTGGACAGTCGAAACGACTGAAGTTCATCGGTGATTTATCTCCTAAAATTGTCTGGCTTCTTTATTACTTTACATGCGCAAATTAAACACGACAAAGCAACTCAAACGCGTAAGTAATTTGGCACTACACTGTAAGTCACCACAAGATGATAACTACACAGATTAATTCCCAGCAATGTGCAGATAGGTGACTCGGCGATTTCTGAAATTTATCGGCAGGAGGTTCCAACCCACTTGCAATAAACAGCTAACATGGGTCAAGCTTCGATGCAAACAGGATCAATTGTTAGTTCACTATATTAGGAATTATATTGATGTTATAAAGTGTATGTTATTTGCATGTGAGAATTTACAAGTTAACTCTCTGGAACAGTCGTTTTGCAGTTGAGATATTATTTTAAATGAAAGGAAGCAGCGGCATCGCATTTTTATTAAACTACTTCCTCATAAACCAAATACGCAATTAAACAAGAATGTTGCTTTAAACAATTAAATAGAGGAATACATAACTTTAAAGTGAAGTAAAACCAATGAACAAATCAAAAGTTTTTTATAAAAAAAATCTGAAGGGCTTCCGCCCTGAAATGTATAAAGCAGCTTCTTCGCATCAAATAGTTTAAGACAGTTAATAAAGTCACCATCAAGATCGTGCAATATGGATATTATGAAATTAGTCGTTTTTCTTGGTAAGTGAGACAAGCTATCAGCTGTGTGTTCTTAGTGTGCGGTTCAATGATGAATGAATTATATCATATATTTTTTGTCAAACAAATTCATCTTTATTTAAATGTTTTTCCTAAATTGGCAAGTTTCTGTTGTCAAATTCATTTCAATTTACCCCCGATTGCGATACTTTTGAACCAAGGAAAACAATTTTTGAAAATAACTATGTGCCGCATCCAAGTTGTTACATTCATTTTATGTTGTTTTTTCTTGCCCTGGGTTTATGCCACTAGTAACTAAAACTTGATATGACATTTTTTTTATCAGGTACTCTTGATTAGTGTTCAGGTTTATGAGTCTCAAGAAGCAAAATATAAAATTTTGCCCATTCAGAAAATTCATGGTGGGGAGAAGTATCTTTCGGTTTCTCCGTCCTCGCAAGGAAATGCCGCCCTCTCTTTCACAGCAGACAGCAATAAAGGAACTTGTAAGTTATTATTGAATAATAGGGACAGAACGTAAGATATAAAATCCGTCTGGTTGAGCCTGAAACAAATTTTGAAAATTAAGTCGTAATATAGACAAATCAAATATAGTAGCAAACAATTTTCAAAAAGGCGTAGACTTCAAAACTACCAATGTTTTCAATACTATATTTGATATACTGTATCTTATTAGATCCTGGTACGTATATACAAAGAATCCTAGTTTGATGCGCGTGATGTGTTATTTACGACTATGTGCAAACAAAACGTTCAAACTGCTTGCGGCCGCTTAGCTACAAACTCATTATTAAAGAGCTTTAGCAAGCAAACCAGGGCGAAGACAGCAACCTCAGCAAACTCAATAAAACTCAGTAAAAAGAACGATTTAAATAAATTTAATGTTGTTTAAATTTTCACTTTGATTGCAGGTTTCAGTTATAACAAATCTGGAGAATTGAGTTGTTCATTGAATGACGTTACTGTTTATCTTACTGCTAACAGCAGTACTGTGTGCAACGAAACTGAGAACGGATCTAAGAATTGCGGATTTTTAACTGCCCAGGTTAGTTACTTGTACTATTACTAAAAATACGGTAATCGTGGATACCCCCTTGCTCTGCCATTGATTGGATTTTTACTTTGGTACTCCAAACAAGAGCAGCCTTTGTTTTACCAAAATGTCGACTCAGTCTTTTCTTCGAAGTCAAGTACTACAAGCGAAGAAAGGAGAAAAAGAATGGTGTGTGTTATACTTTTGCGTTGAAAAAAAGAGTCAACTGCGTCAAGCCGTACGTATTTTCTACCGTCGGCACGTCAAATTTAATCATACAGTCTGCCACGTTCTCAAAATTTAGCACTTCAATTTTGAAGTTGGTCGGCCGCACATTGATTTTTCGATTTTGAATTCATAGGTAGTACAATTAAATAGGCTTCCTGTGCGATTGTTTTTACTCTGGATTGCATGCACCAGAGTAAAAACCGGCATGCATGTTTAATGAGCTCGAATTGTTTTGTATGTGAACCCGCTCAAAACAGCATGATTTCTCCCAAAATCAAAGCAAAACTTGAAGGGTTTACTTCAAATTATACACGGGCTTCAGACCTAGTCATACTTCAAAGGGCTTGTGAACGATTCTCGCTGCAATCACCGCGTGTTAGATTACAGAATTTCTTACATTTTAATCTTGGAAGAAAAAAATAAGACATCTAACTAAATCCTTCAAGACTCCAAGTTCCGATTGCTCTGAACAATTACGGTAACCAAAACTGGCAACAGAAGCGTGTTAAAACAGTACTTAGAGGGAAAATAATCAGCATACAGATTTTAATACATTCTTGAAGTGATCGAGTTACAAGATAGGGGTAAAATACATTTGTCGCGGTGATTTTTCGATTTCCACTGACTAACCGTTGTTGCTTGTCCTTTTTGAATAAGTATCTGAGTTTAACACAAAACGGCGCCTGAAGCTCCTGATTTGCTTTCTAGCGCTGTTGCCTTTGCGGAGCCGTTTCTTCGGCATGCTTCCGTTCATGATGCTACCGGTTATAACATGTGTGTCGTATTATATATATATATATATATATATATATATATATATATATATATATATATATATATATATATATATATATATATATATATATATTCCGAATTAAATTTCATGCAATATTCACACAACTTTTCTTCACGCTGCTTTACTAATTGCACATGATTTGCTCACGGCTTCGGCTTCACTATTTGCTCTAATAGCCCACTGCAGTTTTGTAACACATGAATCTTTGAAGTAGGGGACGACTCGCAGTCTTTTTATTTCAGAATTCGTCATTTCCATGTCTTTGCACAGCTAAAAGTATGAACCAATTATTTTATAACAAAGGCACACGAAATTACTAGCGAAAAACAAATTTTCATTTCTGATTGAATGCAAAATTCTCTTTCGACGCGCAAAAGGAAAAACAAACTCTCTTATTGGCTGATTGAAAACACGCCACAACTTACTAACGTTTTTGTCATCTAGAACTTGATGAGAGTCGATGAAAAAGATGTCGTTTAATTGACGAAATATATAATATATATGTATCTGTGTGTGTGTGTGTGTGTGTTTATTTTTTATGCTGGGCCTAAGGGCCCAGCATATTATTGTTTTCACCCGAAAGCCACGGCGTAGGTAACCCTGCAATTGGCAAAAGAAACCCCCCCTCTAGGATTTTAAAGTTTGATTGACGGAATAAGCATAAAGCTGTAATTTGATTGGCTTATGGTCACGTGAAAAAAGGGTGGCGTCGGAGCGCAGCAAGTGAAAATTAGTTTTTGGGGCATAAAGGGTGGGCGTGAAATTGAAGAAAGGTGAGTGAATGCTTTTTAAGTTGAATGTTTTTGATTAAATGACAAGCTTTTGTGAGATTTAAGGTTTGGAGGGGGGGCTTTAGCGGTTTTATGTGTGGCGCGCACATTATTTTATAGACAGCAGTAACGACATTTACCTCCTAACTTCAATGGCTAATGACGCACTTACAAATTCACTCGCTTGAACAATAAGTCGTCTACCGCTATTCAGGCTTGATTCAGTGTGGCTTATCTTTGTATTAAGGTTATTTTTGGTCATTCGTTTAATACATTTTGTTTGTTTTTAACCTGAATTGGGACCAGCGTAAACTTGACAAAACGGCCTAGATACTTTTAGCTTAAATACCTATTTGGCGATGTGCACAATTAATTCTAAAACGTTTCTTTTAGATACAATCGCTATTGCTCTCTGTTAAAGGACTTGAAGGTAAGCGTTTAATTTTTCAAGCCAATGAATAAAGCATGCCTTTCGCCGTGGTAATTGTACTTACAGTGTATTAGCCTAGGAAACAGAACAAATGCAGTCAGGTGGTATATTGTTACTTTTTTGTCTGTTGCTGACTCTGTACTGTTTGAAATCATGTTCGCGTCAAATTTTAGTTGCGTGCTTGATATAGATCCAAATTACGTGCGTAGGGCCGCTGTACATTTTTCGTTTTCGTGATGTAAAATTCATGCTTTTTATGAGCCGTTCACGATTTTTGCATTAAAAATTGTACCGATGAAAGTAAATAAGGACGGGTAGCACTAAACAGTATAAAAAAGGGACACTTCGCGAATGGTTGTTTACACACAGAATTCGCAGTTCGCGCTTTTTATCTCATCGACAAGCGAATTCAATGTTAGCGTTCCATCCGCAAAATGCTATGTGCAGTAGAAATAGAAAAATAACTTCAGTAGGTGGCCGCGAGTTGATTACGAAAACTGTGCGCATAATTGTAGCGATGAAAGGAATTTATACCTTGGATTGAGCGCGGGATGACGTAGTTTATGAAAACACGCCAAGAAGCCGTGGACTACAGGGTAAATAGAAGCATAAAATAGATGTGCATAACTTAATAAACAAAAACTTCAAGCACAGCTTTTACAAACGTCATTTACTAGAACGCATGATGCAATAATAGAACCCACGAGAGTATTTACAGATTTTCATATCCACATGCAGCGAAGGGCGAAATCGATAAATAATGCCTCTTATTGTTCAACTTGCGATACAAGACGGAATTATTGTGGCACAAATCGATGCAGTTGCTTTTTCGATCTTCTGAAGGAGTCAGCGCTCAAAAACCTTTGAAATTCGAACCCTGAGAAAGAAGCGCACTTATACCAGCCCGTGTTTTCATGAAAAACGTTTGCCTCGTCGAAAGCATAATTAAAATTTACTACAGCAAACATACCAAGCACGTGACGATAATCGTTATAGAAACCTCGGTAATTGCTCTTCAGAAGAAATACCGTAGCAAAATGTTACACCGCTGTCTATGTGCTTCGATTGCTTTGTGTAAACACAGCACAAAATAACAACTACCTTAGGATAACTTGCGTAAAAACGTCTTCTTTAGTTCTGCTGCTGTACACAGTTAGTTTCCCTCGATCAGCTTGTATATTTCACTCACCAAATGGCTTATCTTGAAAGGTTTTGTTGCTAGATTAACAGCCAATCAAATCACATCTTGTATTAATTTAAACAATGTGAAGTATTTGATAGTAATAATTAACCAAGGTCTCATACTCGATATTGATTTATTAGTGCTGTTAATTTGAGCTCAGAATATAGATTCTCCTAACACTTGAGAATGAAATGTATAAGTGATGGAATGAGAATTGCTACTTGTACTTAAATCAGGTTTTATCTCATGTTATTAATTTTAAATTCTCCATAAATATACACTAATATAGCTGCAAGAAACTGAGAAAATTAAAGTTAATAAAGCTAATGAAGTTATATCTTTTCTTTGACAGGGGTTTTGCAGTTGTCAATGTACAATGGCAGACAAAAACAGGCAAGACTATTTTAAAAATTGCCATTCCAGATTACAAAACAAATTGCACCTCAGACTTCACGAATTAAGAGCGGTTGCTTTGCAAGAATGGCAAGCTATTGAAAACAAAAACTATGTAACTCCAGACTATACATCAAACTTACACAGGTCACGCAACTATATGTGTAATGTTGACCATGTATCACAAAGAATTTTTCCTCTTGATGCTCCTCTTAGTTATGTTCCCCTAAAAGTTGTGGGTGATGGTAACTGCTGTTTTAGATCTTTTAGCATACTTGCATTTGGAACAGAAAAAAAGTTTCATGCAACAGTTACTGCTAAAAAGGCAAAAAGCAGCTTGTACCTGTTATTTCATTTCAACACAAAGCTGCAGCTTTTCAATCAAAATTTAGCACAACAAACTAAAAATCCTAACAAAAAACATGCTCATTTTACTTGACATAATCCTACAAAGAAGTTGAGCATAAATATTCAGAAAACATTCTCACAAGGCACAAAATTACCACCCTTGTAAGCTATGCCCTATCAATAAATATAAATTTATGTCTTAGCAGAAACAAATCTCATGAACATGAAGAAAACTGCCACTTTATACCACCAACTCCTGTTCCTAAAATTATCAAAAAATATAACTGAGAAGAATTTACATATACTGTACTGTAAAAAAGTATTTAGTAACTTTTTTTTTTCAAATTCACATTCACATTTACTTCCCATTAATTTACAGTGCCATCTGCATCAACATCTGCACCAGATACCACCCCACTGGCAGAAATAACTGAAGATGACCTTTCAGTTAATATCACATGCTTGATTGAAAACAAAAGCACTCGAGATATTTCAGGAGGAGTACTATTGGAAGTTTTTGTTACGGATGGATCACAAAGGGCAAGGCTGATTTCCTGGAATAACACCGCAAAATACTTCAACAACAAACTTGCACCAGGACAAACTTACACATTCAAAAACCTCAATGTAAAGAAAACTCCTCAACGATTTCAAAAAGCAGGCCTCATTCCTGTCGATTTTGAATTATCATCAGGAGTATCCATTGTGCCAGCAGCAACCGACATTACACCCCCTGCAGCAGTGTACACCAAAATAAAAAACCTGTGTTTTGAAGTTAACAAGAGAGTTGATGTAATGGCGGTAATCATCAATGGAGACGAAGCAACAACTCAAATAACTACACACACAGGCAACCCTGTCCTAAAAAAAGAAGTAACCCTAGCAGATGACTCTGGAATCCAAGTAACTGCCACACTGTGGGAAAAGGCAGCAACTTCGTTTAATGTACAACCAGGCAAAGTGGTCACCTTAAAAAATGCCTTGGTAAAGTCCTTCCTTGGTCGGGTGAATTTGTCAGTTGACCAAATAACATACACAGATGAATCATCCCATTCTGCTGAAAACCTTCAAGAGTGGTACCTGTTAGTGGATCCAAATGACCTGGTCACCCTGAGAGCATCCAAACGCCTCCTTGGAAATAAAGACTATGCCACTGTTGAACCAAAAGATCTGCCAGCTGTAGAACCTGGCCAAACTGTGAAGCTTGTGACAAAGATCACCAACATTGACCACACCTCCTACACAGCATGCCAAATGTGTCGCTCTGGAGTAGTGTCCATGGGTCGAGAATCCTTTTGCCCCAAATGCAACAAAGAAGTTACAGCATCAGACAGGATCATCTTCCTTTTGAAACTGCATGGCATAGATGAACAAGTAAAGCTTTACCATGATAATGCTCCCTCTCTGATCAACATTGGCACAATTTGTCCCACTGTCTCCTGAAAACAAGAAAGCAACACTTCAGAAACTCCTAAATAGGGACATGTCACTTCTGCTCACAAAGCGCACAGCAAAACATGGAGAGACTGAATACGTGGCCATTGATATTGAGCTTTGAGAACATTGCCCAGCAAAACACTGTTTCTTGGCAACACAACAAAAATGCCAAAGGACAAAATATGTCATAACAGATGCAAAACAGGACGTCCTTTATACATGAATGTAATGTAAGTACCACGAGTATCAACCAAAAGCCATTAGTACTTTTTCTACATGGAAAACATGAAACAAAGCAAAGGACACCAGTACATTTATCTTTGCTTCATTCCTTAAAATTGTATAAATCCCTCTTAATAGAAATGTTCTCAGTACAAGCCACTTTCACGATCATGCACTTCAACAAATAGTACTTTTTTCTTCCCTCAAATGTCTGTGAAGTAAATCCCTGCTGAGCTTGGGTTTGTTTTATTACAATATTGTACTATGGCTAAAAAAAAGCAGTTGTCCACTCTCACCACAAAGTTTTATGATAATGTGACCCACCAAAACATCTTGGCCTTGTGAGCTATGCATGATGGTGAAAGTAGCTCAAGTCTCCATCACACTAAATGTAATATCAGAGCCATGTTCAAGTTCTATTGTGCAGTATTGAATGTTTTGATCAAAGTAACATATAACTATGTATACCACCTAATGTTAAACTATTGTGACTACCATTCAGTTTTGTTAAGTCAAATATTCTTTTCCAACTGCATATTGTTTCCATTATAAAATAATTAAAGTAACTAGCATTATTTTGATATCACATAAAATATCATATCGCTATCCTATTTTCATGGGGGAAAAAGTAACAGAAACAGTGGTAAACTAGACCCATTCTTTGTTATTTTTGCAAGGAAGATTTTCTCTAAAGCCCCATGGTACTCTGTTGTGTTTAATACTTCATGCAACTTTCTAGTAGTTAACCCATATACTAATGTACATTTAGTTAAGTCTGAGAAACCAGGAAATGTTGTTTTGCAAATACTACACTATACAAAGAAACAGATGGGGTAAAGGAGCAAGGACATATTGTAGTTATGAATCACCCACTTAGCATTTCCTCACCATCTTTTAAAAATTTGTCAATCAAGTCCAATCTTTAACAAGATGGTAAGTGGTATTCTGCTTTTTACGGGATTTTGAATTGAAATTTATCCCTTATACATCCTACTGTACATTTGCTCCTTCCTCCCTCTGAATTTTAAATAAATTCAGCATGTTGACTTGACCAATTGTACTGCAATCAATGTACATGTACTTTATAAATTCACAAAAAAACTTCTAAATAAAAAGTTGTTTTTCACGCATATTATATTGTACTTTTTTCCTGGAGGAAACGATATTTTATTCCATTTTCGAGTGGTAAAAACAATATTTTACAAACGAGAGCTGCGCAAGTGAGTAAAAATAATTTCTACCACGAGAGAATAAATCCGTATCAAGCCGCCTGGTAATTATCTTTTGGTTATATATAGACACGAGTTTTACGAGGTATAAACCCACAAACTACCGTGCAAAAGCGGGAATGTATGCCATCATATCGAAAATACGCCATTCGGGTCCCGGATGTAGTTTAGTATGGATTTTACGCACGGTATATTTTTCAGTAAAACACTCGTGTCTATACAATAAGTACCGCCAAGTTTAACCTCCCATCTCGAAACACCAGGCATCTCGAACACACATGAGAAATATAACTGAACACAACTCGCTACATACAATATTTTCGATTTATCTCCCTTCGAGCGCACATTTCTTTGCGGGACATCTTCGCACATCATTTCGAAATACAGAAAACTACATGATGTCCATCGAGTATTATCAAAACGGTTGCGATCTTTCAACTTTCCAACAGCCTCGTTCCTAGAAACTTCATTCTGATCTACTATAAACTCTGCCCAGTTATTTATAATACACGCCGTCTTTTGAAAACTGCAAATAAGGACGCACACGTAACACGATTAAACGAAAAAGAAACACACCTACGTTTTTCTGACACAAATTCGATGCACCGGCAAACAAAGCAAAACCCCAAACAAACATGTTCCCTGCTTTCGGCCCAGTTGATTCAAAGACACCAAACCGAGGCCGAGGCCCTCGATCCCACGCCCTTCGCCACAAGAGATCGCAAGCCCTGTTATGAAGTCTCAAAAGCCCAAAACATCCTTGAATCCCAGCATCTGTCGCGTTTTCCCGCGACAATACTTGTTATGTTTATTTTAGCTGCAGACAATCGATCCAAACTTGGAGCAGAAGTTTGAATTCAAGAACACTACAATGAAACATGCATACACCATTGGGACAAGGAAAGACCCTACTCGTTACGTCAAATTTACGGATGATGGAGAAAGCCTGGTCCTTGGGTCAAATGGGACTGACAGAAAAACATGGTTCAAAAAATATCCCTGCTGACTCCTGCTGAGTCTGTCAGAGTTTAGAAAATTTAAATTCGTATTTTTTACGCCTCGTAATTATGGTATATTTAAATTTAAACATGATTGTTTTGTAAGTCGCATAGCTATTGACATGGAATAAAATGCAAATTTTACTGATCGCGTGGTATTGATGTTGGACGCAAATAATTACATCTGTCTGGAGATTACAAGGTAACACACTGTATAATCACAGAATGAAAAAGCAGATTTAATTAAGGTTAATGGTCGCGTAAAAGTAGCGTAAACATCTAGTTTAAACGCCTTTCCGCCAGATTTACGACGCGTAAAGTTCAGCTTTACGTCAGATTTGCTCTTGGGCTTAAATGTGGCTTAACGAGACTTCTTTACGCCTCGGTAATATTGGCGTAAATACGAAATAAAGATGACTTAAACAGTACGAAAATGTCGCTTAAAAGCCCTAAAGGCCACGCAAATCAAGCTTAGTGTTAGCGTAAAAGTATCGTAAAGTTTACGCTTTGCGCTTGGGTCTCGGTGATGTTGGCGTAAATACGGAATAAAGGTGGCGTAAACAGTGTGAAAATTTACGAAGGACCGCGTGTATGGGCAGATAGTGACATGAAATGTCGCGTACAGTTGCTTAATGTAACACTTGCATTATAGTCATTTGGAGGATTTGCATTATTGGTTGTAGCTGCTGTATATTTGGATAGAGTAGTTAACAAGTCTAAGAAATTCCACTTTATAACACTTTTTTCAGTTATACTTTCTTTATTGTTACTAGACGATGACATAAAGATAATAGCAATTCTTCAATATTGCAAACTTCATAAACGGTAGATAATCCATCCAACAATAACGAGATCAATGGTAATTCAACTGGTCTGTGGACTTTCGTTTTCTTAAAAGTATTTCATAAATATGTCTGATAGATCACTTATTCAGCCAACGATGAAATGCTAACAATATCTAAATATTGGTTTTTCGACTTTAAATTCCTTTAAAAAACCTGAAAAGAAATTGAAAGTATGAATAATTTGAAAACCAGAACTTCCAATAATAATTTCACCCTGGTGTGACAAATATTGATCTAGAGAAATTCTTGTGAAAAATTACCAACTTTCAATATCATGAGCTGACAAAAGAATTAGCGATGTTTAATGGTAAAACAACCAGTAGAACAACTAAAACAACCATTCTGAGACCCGGATTAATTCAAAATATTACCACAAATGCTATACAATTTTGACCTTGAATCACAGCTGTACAGGCAAGGTACATAGGTACATAGGAGT
Source organism: Plumapathes pennacea (assembly GCA_964036295.1). NCBI lineage: Eukaryota > Metazoa > Cnidaria > Anthozoa > Antipatharia > Myriopathidae > Plumapathes > Plumapathes pennacea. Next base: position 20,771,538 of record OZ038463.1, on the reverse strand, counting down.
GTAAAAAAAATGACATGGCTTTAAAGTCTTTGTGTAGCATATGCATGAAGTGTGCCTATAATAATTATTTAATGACAGAAATGTTTTGTTAGAAACTGGTGTGTGCTTTTATAAATGATCTGGGACTCCAGTGCAATAAATTTACTTTCAACTCAATGCATTGCAACTTTAGAGTCCTCCTGTCCAAATAAAAAGACAGCAAAACATTATTTTGTTAGGAAAGAAATAGACCAAAGCTGTACTGCATTCTGAACTGAACGCATATGAGCTACTGTGGACCTTTTTCATTTCGAGTGATTACAAGCAAGTATAAACATTTGGATTAAGTGCAGTCCAAATTTGATACATTACATATTTACATGTAAATGCGCCTCTTGCAAGTTGAATATAATACAAGTGTCAGGCCTTCAATATCTAAATTGCTGTCAGGTTTCTTTTAAACGATTCCCCTGTGCCGTGAAGGCAAGTTTCATTCACGGATTTTTGTTATACGAATAATAATATTCATACAGCTTGCAAATAGCCGTGTTATGGCGGCGACAACTGTTCATGTGACGTCAGACGGAGATTGCTCAACATTACACCAGACAATACTCCGTTGTTTGTTGTCAAATTTGGCCGTTTTAAAACAGTTAAAAACTGGAAAAGTGTATTACCGCAAATAGTTATATCTAAAGCCCATATTGGTGCATAATCCGCTTAATGTTTCCCTCGTATAGAAGGAAAAACAACAATACTCCACTGAACGACAACAAAAAAGATAATTAGATTCAAATTATTTGTTTGACTTTTAAGGGAGTAATGTTCTAAACACAAAAAATGCTGTCGTGAAATTAGTAAAAAATGCATTGAAAGATTTACGTAACGTTTGTCAAACATATCGCGTTTACAGTTTTGTTGAAAATGTCTTGAATTTTTTTTATTCAGCATTTTACTGTGGAGTACTTGATGGGAGTAATGACAAACTGGGCCAGACGAGGTCAAACAAAGAATCAAATTTCACTCGAGAATATGGCACCGGCTAATAAAAAGAATGCAACTGTTATCTCCGAGGTCTGAAACACGTATCACACGCTTGCTGCTCTGCATGACGCTCTTATATCAGGCAGAATACAGTTCCTAAGCACACAATGTGACAAAACGGCTTTAAGTAACGCAATTGGCACTTAACGGTCAAATATTATACACGTTTGTGAATTGACTTCAAAAACCAACTCTGAAATCACAGTTATATTCTCTATAGAGCATTCATAAACATGCCCGAGTTTGGTGGTTGTAGCTCTTTTTCCCTTAGTTCCAGAAGCGTTTAAACATTTGTTACCGTTTTCAGACAGTAGCATTGAATATAGTTTTGAGCAAATACATTTAAACAAGTTTCTGAAGCTGTGTTTTCAATGGACCTACCCGGCACGGTTTTACTTTATAGTTTCAAAGAGCACTATACATTTACTTCATCAAAACAAACAAACATGCATGACGAGTACATCCATAGTACAGTTTAGACAGTCCATTATAAAGAACAGAAAGCGATCTCATTGCTTACCTTTGTTTTAATTGGCCGTTTGTTATATATGCGGTATGGAGTTTTCCTCGATATCTTGATATGTTCTTCATTTGTCCGGTTCGTGCTCAACTTGAAGATGGTCCAGGAAACCTCTTTATCTTGTTTTCCATTATCTGAATCCTATAGATGTTTACCGTGATCTTAGAGAAATGAAAAGCGGGAAGTTGTTTACGTTATAACCGCGAAAGACGAACGAAGGAGGCTAAAACTCGTAACTCTTGATAAATCGAAGTGGAAAAGCTGCTGCAGTCGACCCAGTGTTGAGTTGAAAGCAGCGAAGTTCGTATAACTCAAACTCCCAGGCATTGTGTGTTGGGTTTGAACTTGGAAGAACAACATCTGGTTATCTGCACATTTGTATAACTTGAACTTTCAGGTGTCATGAGGGTTGGACTTTGAAGAACCTATAGATTCAGACTTTGCCTTTGACAGATTTGCGAAGTACAAGTTTTGCACTGAGTCAAATATTTTTTAACAAACATTGCGTCGCGTTATAGCGTCGGAATATATTACAGCGAACCAAACCACGCACCTTTCCGCCATCTTCATGTCACAGCGACTCACGTCACGGGACAAAAAGGGCGCGAAACCGGGATCGCAATGATACTTGGAACCTTGCAACGGTCCTCGGCACCCTCCCAATGAAAAAATCAAGTCGTCTCGTTGTGAAAAGTCTCTCATAAGGAAAAATTGCCTCCTGATGAAAGTCGACTCGTAATGAGAAGTTGTTCACAATGAAAAGTCATAGGTCTAACGAAAAGTCGCCTCAAAGTGAAGAATCGCTTTCCCCATTTACTATTCATGCTCGTTGTCGCTGTATAAACCGTTTCGAATATTAAATGTGCCTTGGATGGGAGTTAATTTAAATCCCACAAGGCATTCAGAGTATTAGATAGCTACTTAAGAAATATACTAGAAATACGATAATCGCAGATATCCCCTCGCTCAGTAGTGGGTTTTCGGAAAGCGGGATTCTTGCTTATTTTCCGTTCGGAGATTATTTAAATTTTTTTGCAAACCACGGCTGTGTAGCGACGTCACCAGTCGGCCGTTAAAAAAATCTTTGTCACACGAAGTCTGGTTTAGTTCAGACAACGTGCACAGTCTGCAATTTTCGTAGACACTAGCTGAACTTCAAAATTCGCTGAGAAAACATTTACACGCAACTACAGAATACTCCCGAGGCTTGAAAGCCAAGCAAAGTCGATCTTGGACACCGAAGTTTTTATGAATTTCAAGAAAAGCCGCGATTTCTCCAGCCAATGCTTTATCCTAACCACATACGTGTGTTTGTTTTTTTTTGTGTGTGTGTGTGTGCCAAATTTAGAACCGTCAAAGCGAGTCGCTTGTTTACACGCTTTCGAAGTCTCGGAATCGTGTGAATTTTGGCAGGGATTCAATTTTCAACACAACAACTTTTCAAACTGCGTTTGACGATTTTAAAATCTTTGACAGAAAAAAGAAATCAAGTCACTAAATAATAGAAGGTCCGATTTTATTGAGCGAGCAAACCCGGTCACTAAATAATACAAAGTCCGATTGTGTTGAGCGAGTATCTTACGGGGGTCCCGCTAGTAGACACATTGTTTAATTTGGAAAGCAGTGGCCGGATATTTTCTACTTTAATAGCCTTCAAAAAGCAAAAGCATTTTAACCCGGTTACATTTTATCCTTGAATACAGTGTGCCAACAAACGCGGCGACAAAACTTCACAGCATGTGTCAGACTGTCAATGAAATTATGCAAACATGTCAGGAATCGGATGACACAATCTTGCACGAAGGCACTCTGAAATAGCCTTGAAAACCAGGGAAAAGATCACAGTATAATCCTAATTGGCCTTCATCACAGTTACCGGGGCATCAAACGACAAAATATACGGCAATTGTTGAAATACCAATGATAACACGACCGTCGTTTAACAAAAGTGTATTTAACGTTAATTGAATTAAAGTTTCAAAACTCACCGCTTCCTGAAAGCCATAGCTTTAGCTCTTTTCCAGCAAAGGAAACAAAACCCAAAACACTATTGTTTACGTCTTCAATGATTTCAAAATACACTGTATAGAGCAGTCCTCATACAGTACGAAAATTCCACTTTCCATTGTATTGTGTTGTCATCTTGTCAAACTTGGATTCTGAAAACTGCATTCCTGTTATTGCGAAAGGTGAAATTTGCCACAGTGATTGTTCGATTTCCACCGACTGTATTTTGCTATTCCTTTCTGAAGAAGTGTCTGCGTTTTAACACAATACTGGCGTCTAGGATTGTGTTCAGGTCGACCAGTTGGGCCTTAAAGAATCCGCTTTACGTCTAGTAAAGCTTGCCTCCCATGCACTGGCAAAATATCCGGGCAATTTACAGCCGTCCGTCGAACTGCTTGGCCTTGTATCTGCATCTTGTTGTACAAAATCACTTCAGTTCGTACTCTATCGCATGTCTCCAAGAAAATGGCGGTTTACAGTTAAGCTGCCGATGTAACCTCGCCTGCTGTGATCGCTCGACGCGGAGGGCCTTGGGACGAGGTCGTATGGCACAAACAAACACACGAACATTAGATTTCGAGATGGCGACACGCTTGGAGTCTCCGATAAGGCGATAATACTACTGCATTAGCGTCGTAAATATTTCCCTCACTTCGTTCGGGGATAACGCGTCACCGTGTAATATAGTCTCATCTAAACACGCGGGAAGTTGGGAGAACACGAGAGTAGCGGAAGGAAACCACGAGGCCACCGAGTGGTTTCCGGCGCTACTCGAGAGTGCTCCCAACTTCCCAAGTGTTTAGATGAGGTTATATTACACGGGAACAGGTTATATATTTTTGTTATAAAATAATTAGTCAAGTAAAAAACATCGCGTATCGCTTCAGCGTGTAGTATACTCTCATCTAACACGGTTATTTAGCCAATCAGGGCGCGCGGGGTATCATAGTTGTTTTATAAAAAACACTTCATTCCAAAAAGGGGAGTAATATTTACTCCACCAACAGACCTCTACTTTGGGGACTAGAGTAAAATAAACTCCGATGTAAGAATATAAATAACCCCACACATTTAACTCCAAAAATGGGAGTATTTTGAACCCCCCCCCTCCCCCATCTGTGGGGAGAAAATTATTCCCTGAAAATAACAGTGTGGGTTTTACTACAGCAGCAGCCGATATTTGTCCAACATTTTCAACAGGTGGCACAGTATAACAAAGTTGTAACATATATGCATGGAAAGTATATACATGCTAAGTCACACGCAGTTTTTGTTTAAATTGTAACTTTACGCAGCATTTAAACTGCCTATACTAACTGTAAAAATCAATTTAAGTTAGGTTTAGTGTTAACATAAACGTGGCGTAAATTTAAGCAACCAGGTTTACACAACCTTTACATCACCTATAATAGGAGACAGAAAAGTTTCATTTTAATCGGAATTAAGATACGCTTAAAATGCCTGATGAAATACTATTTTCATTCTTCTGTTGCATCAACACAGAGATTCCAAAATTCTCTATTATGGATATATCAGTTCTTGGAATCTCTCCTCAGCTCGAGAATACAATATGAAGGTAGGCATATGAACTAAAACCAGCAGTTGTAAACAGTAACTAATGCAAGTGAACTAATGTCTCTGTTTTTTGTGTCAACTCACTAATGTCATTTCAGATAAGAAACTGGATCATTCTATTTACAAGCCTGGGTACTAAAAGGCAAGGATACAGAATTGAGAATGTGACATGCTACATGCATGCAGCTGCATACCACCTTGGGCAGATGATGGCTAGGCACAACAACCTCAAACAGTTCAGCTGTCAAGGTATATTGATGAGCTATAGCCGTCTCAGAAAGCTTTACATCTGGACCCGGTTCCTGGAAAGCCGATTAGTGTTAATCCCGATTAGCGGCTAACCCACGATTAAATTTGCTGACCCGGCATTAACTAATCCAGGGTTAGAAAGACGTTTCCGAAAGTGGGATTTAATCTCGGATTAACTAATCTCTGATTAACCTAAGATTAAACTGGTTAAACTGGAAATACAACTGAGAGCGCGCGCGTTTGCACAATTTTCGCGGGAACTTTGAAAGAACAGCAAAAAGAAACAAAATGGCGACAATAGAGACAAAGGAAGTAGAGGGAAAGGGAAGAAAGCGAAAACCAAATTTTTCGGTTGAAGAGGTGGCCGTCATCACGGAACAAGTCGAAAGGAACATGGACATTCTCACGTCCAAATTTTCAAACAACGTAACAAATAGAAAGAAAGAAGAAGTTTGGGAAGAAATTGCAACGCTCGTCAATGCTCTGGGAGTGGCGAGCCGAAGTGTACAAGAAGTGCGAGACAAGTGGAAAAATTTACACAGCACAGCAAAAAAAGAGTTCACGTCTTTTTGCCGTGAATCCAGTAAAACTGGTGGGGGTCCGGCACCAAAGCCGCCATCTGCCTCGAGCGAAAAAATTATTCAAGTGTTGGGAGACACGCCAGCTTTCTCGGGTCTCCGAGGATTTGAAACTGGTGAGACATATTCTTTTCTTCTTTTATGTAAACAGAAGCAGAGCAAACTGGTGACTTTTGTTACCATAAAGATTATAATTAGATTTAAAACAATTACCGGTTGCTATGGTTTATATCATGTGACTAACATATTAAAAGTTGACCGCCATGTTGAATGTGATTGTATTAAGTTTCGAATCCTCGCTCTCTTATATGCCGTTTTATGAATAATCCATGGGTAACAGCTCAAACTGATTCTAATAGGGGAAGTCGATGCACAACTACCGGATGAGTGTGCAGAGGGGGACACAGCGGATCTCGTGACCATAGATGCTTCGAGCATCGAGGAATGCGTCCCAGTCAACAACGTTGTCCTCGAACAAGAACAAGAACAAGAACAAGAATTGACAGTTCAACCGCCAGTAAGTGCAGGGAGGAAAAGGAGGATCACTTCTGGCGACGTTTTGAAGGAACAGTATGAAGCGCTGTTACTGAAGAAGGATAATTTATTGCTCAAAAAAAGAAAGCTTCAGCTTGAAATTACACTTCTTCGGAAACAGCTGCAGATGTATTGAAACTACAAACGTTAAAACATAGATTTTTCTCTCTTGGATCCTTTTAATGTAATGACCAATTTTGTTTTGCCCAGTTTAATTCTTTGGCTTTCTTATTTAAGAGTACAAACATGTGGCTACAAAGATAGTTTCAGGATCAAGTATAATATATCCTACACAAGTGAAGGTGCATTTCGCAGGCCACTCAAACTCAAATATCCTTGGCTAAAAATTGCCTCATATTCAACACTTCTGAAGAAAGAAAGACTGACAGAATTTTTTTTTTTAACATTTCAGAAAATGAAGGTAGCTCACTCAATATTTTCTCATCGTTGCATGCTTACTTGATTTTATTTTTGTGCTAAAAGTTGTCAAAATGTTTTTGCCCATGTAATGACATAAATCATGGTAAATAAGAGTCCACACTACGACAAACCAGTGGAAATTTGTGTTTTACAACAATATTTAGAAATATACAGGAAAGTTTTGTTGTATTTGTGTTGTATCAATTTAATTTTGGGAGTGAATGGTATGTGTTTTTTTTAACAGAAATTTTGTACGTTGATTTCACAGTGTGTATAAATTAAAGGGCTATTTTGCTTGCACTAATTGCCATAGATTCCAAGTGTTCAAAAGGAGTCATTCTTCAGTGCACTAGTTTGAATTTAACAATTTCATGCCATTTAAAATATTGAACATTTTTGTATCTACTGTGCAAGAACAAGGAAAATACTATTTCTTGAAAGAACAAACAGTGCCTAAACTATGAACATGGGAAAATCCAAGGCATGAGTAATAAATAAAAGAAGTTCTTTGTTTCTATCATGTTCAGTTCATTGTGTATTTGAATTGGTTTCAGGGTGTTACAGTATATTACCCAACCTGATTTAGCTCGGGCAAGTATTGAGCAAAATATTCTTAGGCTTGTGAAAAAATACTTGGTGCCTTTTGGTAGTATTTATTATTTATTGTTATTATAAAATTGACACTAAAATTTAACTAATTTCAAACATTTTGAGGACACAGTAACCCACCCACATTATTCTCCCAACTAAACCAGGAGAAAATAATTATCAGTGATGTTGTGAGAATTTACCAGCAGCTTGCTTGCATTGTATTTCGTCCAATCAGAGTTTCACAAACATAAACGTCCTTACCTTTGTGGTTGCAAATCGCTTGAACATTTATTGAATGGAAACTTTTGCGATTTACGAAGTCGTTTTTGTGTTCTGCTGGCCCCTGGATCCTAACATGGGTTCCGTCTATGCACCCAATAACTCCTGGGAAGCCTCTTTTGCGATAAAAGCCTTCCTTCACTTCTTGGATTTCTTCGCGAGACGGCCACACGATGAACTGGTGTTGTTTGCCAGCAAGAGCTTCTGACACATCGGTTATTATTTTAGACACAGTGGACTTTGGAAGTCCAACTGTGTCACCAATAATTTGCAAGAAGCTCCCACTGGCAAAGAAACGCAAAACGACGAGAAGTTGGACGGTCGGTGTCAACGCGTGGTTACGTCTTGTTTGGTGCTGGAGGTCGTTTTGGAGAAGCTCCGTCAGAAACTGAAGGGAATCCCGGCCGAAGCGGTACCTGCACCGGAGCTCTTCGTTTGTAAAATTGTCAAGGGCCATGTCTCGAAGCCTGAATTGTCTTTCTTGCCTTTCCGGACCGACCAAGTCAAATAGTAAGTCCGCCATTTTGTTTGTTTTGGTGAAACTTTTGTTCCCCGATTAGCGAATTAATCAACCTAGCGAGGTAGATTAAATTTAATCCACAATTTAACTCTAGGTAGCACCAATCGGCGTTTGAAAAACGCAATCTAACTCTCGATTAAATTTGAATCTTCAATTAGCGACATTTAATCGTAGATTAGTGCTAATCGGCTTTCGAAAAACCGGGTCCTGCAGTTAATCAAAGCAAATTGTGATGTCTTTCTCAGCAACTTCTCAATGAAATAATTTATGAATTTGTACTGCACAGGCTTCATATGGATATGATCACCTGCACAAAACATTCAATGATACTAAAATTGAAGATCTGTTTTTAAAAAGTAAATTCTTGATGTAGGTGTGGAAAACAATAACCACTGTGCAAGACATGCTGTGACTAGAAAATGTCAACAGCATGATCTTCCTGCTGAAGTATCACAAACACAATTCCTCCTGGACAAGCTGCAGCACAGGGAAAGCTACATCGACAGTACACCAAAAGGGCATTGGGATACTAGAATGCGACCATCAAAGAGCAGCCACATCGAAAAAAGAGAAAAGCTACCCAAGTAGCAGAGGCAGCCAAGTACAATGAAAATGTGTCCACAAGATCAAAACCAAAGAAAAATGAGAAAGCTTCAAATGCAAAAAAGGAAAGAGAGCAACAAGATAAAATGAACCTGAATCTGTTTCATTTTACAATGAGGTCAATGTAGGTGATATTCATACAGTGTAACTACAGCATTCATGAATCCCCTGTTGCTCTCTTTCGTAACATGAATGTACATTTTTCCTCAAAAGCTCTGGGAGCTAACATATCCAGATTGAGACTCTCCAGATATATATGTTTTAGGTGACATGGTAACAAAATGCCGTACTTTGAGGGGAAACCAAATTTTAGTACTCTGCCCATGAGAATATAATCACCTGTCCCATCCAATGGGAAAGTACATCTGTGGAAAGTCTCTTTCTCCAAGCAGTTGCCAAGAAGCTAATGACGTGCCCTTTCCTTTGAATAAGAACTTAAAAACGTCACGCCTGAAAGAGACTGTAACTGGCAGACGACATCTGCCCTTGAGGCGGTGGTTTGTTGCGGTCCTAAATCGGGCAACCTCTTCATGAACAATATCTAGAGGTGGTGAGAGTTTTTCAAAATATCTGAAAGACATAACAGAGAAGGTATTCTAGTGTAAATATTATATTTAGACTTAAGGCTCCATCCAGTGCTAACGTTCATCATTTGTTGTGCTGGGAAATAATAAATCGAGAAAATTTTAATGCTAATTGAATCAAGACTTTTCAAGTTGGAGGTCATCAAACATATAAGCAACCTTGATATATGTTCACTATCTGCATTTCTACTAGTGTTGCAGTAGACGTGCTTCATAAATTCCACAAACTATTCAACTTTAGGTTTACAAGGTTTTCATTGTTCTTTTTAATGTAAATCTGAAGTACGATCATTATTAAAAAACCTTCCTATCTAAAAATTGGGGATCTAGAAGCACGAGCCTACCTAATACAGTCTTGGGTAATGTTATTTTCAGGCTCCCATGACGAGACAAAGGGAGCGTACCCCTTCCACTTCACTAAATATTTGGTCTGTTGAGAAAGCATGAATATTCTGCTACACAAGGAGAACACATGCAAGTTGTGGAGCATCGAGAAAAAAATATAAAACAGCTACGTCACGTCACTGATCTGTCTCAAGCTTAACGTACAACGAGGAAAGTTATTCCCCTGGCTAAACGATAATCATAAAGCAAACACCTTTTGGTCAATATTACTAGACTTACAACTCGCTACGTTCTGGAGAAAAAACATAAACAGATCGAAATATTGATATATACAAGACATGTGCACTCAGTCATTACATGTAGCTCACCTCCTCTCTTTCTCCTCGCTTGGAAATCAGTCGCTCCACCTCGTAAAATGGTCTTTGCGAGCTTTTAAGTCGCTTGTTATCAAAATGTTGAAAAACATCGACGGACGAAACCAAACTAAGCGTGTAATAAAATCCCACTTCTCTTCTCGCCGCCATATTGCTTTGCAATGCCACATCCGGTTTGTCGAGAGCCAATCAGCGAGGCCGCATCGCAACCATGAGTGACAGTTTGTTAGACGTGGTTGAGTAAATACCCCGCCCACATTGGTTCCGCATTTCTGGCCATGTACTTGCTGAGTTCTTGACTGTTTTGGCGAGTGACAAATGTGTCTCATTATTCTCTCAAGAAACGGGCCTTTACCTGAAGGGGCTCCTTTTAATGTAGTATAAAAAAAGGGAAATAAGTTAATGAAAAATACAATACTTTTTGGTATCTTGAAGGGCTAGTACGAACAGTTGGAAAGGTCAACTAAGTAATAACACTTGCATACAGAGGTTTATAAACCGTTCCTGCCAAATTGCAAAGAATTATCTGCAAACTACTATATGTCGTACTGACTAACAAGGTCTAACAAGGTCTAACAAATGCAATGTGCTATGGAAAACACATGATTTGTTTCAAGTGTCGTTCTTATACCAAATCCCGCAAATGTAGTACAGCCGGGCTAGCGGAAACATGGCTAAAGCTCAAGCTGCCTTTTTTGATTTATTTGAGCTTTTTGCGGTAGTTATTCTAATCATCGTTTGAGCAACATGTTTACGTTCGTTTGATACATTGACTAACAATTTGTAAGCTTTGGCTTCACGAGATTTAGTGAGATTTACCGAGTTTTTATCGAGTTTTTATCGAGCTATCGGAATCTATTGTCCAATAAAAACTCTCGCAAACAGCACTTTGCCGCCACGTAAAAGAACTTTGAAGAAGCCGTCGTGTAGCATAACAAAAGCTCTTGGCCCAATCCAGATACTGCAGTATTGCAAGATAAGACCCAATACTGGGTGCTGCAACGTAACACTGGTTAATTTTAAGACATGGACTAACTATAGAACAAGAACGAGTGTTGTGGTAATTGCCAATCCCTGCTTAAAACACCGTCCACGCCCCCAGGGAGAGATAATTCGGCCCCCAAGCCATAGTGAAGTATCCCTGTGAAGCGCAATTAATGCTAAGTAAACCGACTTGTAAGTTATGTGTGCCTAATCAGCTATATGCAGTTTCAGGCAATCCATATGGGATGTGTCTTTGTATCGTCGTTCTTCGCTTTCGAATCATAACTGCACCCTCGTGCCGTTATAATCGCTTTAGTTACTTCCATACCCACGAATCACTTAATATCCAAGTCTTGCACTTGAGGATAGATTTTCACGTTTTCGGTAAGCACTGATGTAGCAACCTTGGTGCTCGGTGCATGCCCAACAGTACGTTTACTTTTTCTTGTTGAGACCGGCTGTGAAAAGAGAAATGTAATGAAAAGGTCAGTTGTTCGCAAGACCACTATATATATATTTATATGCAGTTATTTCTAGTCAGTTTGCATAAGTGTCTGTATTTGGATGAGAAACACACTTTCAACCCAGCAGACAGTCATGCTGGATGTAAAGCGATCTTGTCAGGTATACATTGGCGATACCAGTCTTGTTAGGAAAGCCGTAAGGTTATCGACGTATTCCGCAGCCCAAAAACCTTCAATCTCAAACTGCAAAAAGTTACATGTAGCGTTAGCCGCATTTTTCTTATTTCTGTTTTTTTTTTTTTTTTTTTTTTTCGAAACCAGGAAACATTTCTTGGGCAAGTCAAATACCGCAGTAATAAGTTCCTGTTTTTATTTCAGAAATCGCTTCCTTTAGCAGGCGGGACTCGTAAATTAGATCATATTATTTTCTTTTGCGGTTTACGGGCTGCAGTTAACGGCAATCTTAACCTGGCCTTATATTGCATTTTGAGCGTCACATCACATGTTGAACTTGTAATGTCTTTGTGGTGGTGACATAAGTTTATGATTTGTGTAGTTTTTCATTTTCGTTCTTAATCACAATTACGGAGCAAATCCGTTTCTATTATAGAATATTGAACATTGTGCCGGTTGTAGAACAATAGAAGCGGGTGGTTCTCTTATCGGTATACTGAATTTATTTTCCTATCAGGAAGAAACTGACGCTTTTTGTCATTAGTGGGCTATTTGGCAGTATAACTTCCCGCGGATACTGATCACGTTAATTCGGTTTTAAATACAAACGTATGCCAAATACAAAGAAGTTATTACACGGGAAGGAGTGCAATACGGTGAAATATTTGCACGAGTCGGTTTTATTTGTTTTCAAGCCTGCTTCAGGCAAGAAAAATACAACTGGTGAGTAAAAATATATCCGTATTGCACACATTTTCGTGCAATATATTGTTCATTATACGACAAACGAAGTAGGGCAAAGGTTCTCGCAGCGCGCAAAATGGAACAAAAAATGACGTGGTCGTAAACTTTGCTTGCGAAAATTTTCACATAAGCTAATAAACCAGCTGATCTGGTTTCTGACGAATGCAATATGTTTCCATCTTTTCACTCGTTTTGGCCTTTATTTGCACTCGAAAATGTGAAGTTGTGTAATAAAGGAACTTTAAGCACACTAATAGCTCGAAATATTAAATTGTTTTTTTATTTGATAATAATGTATTACGCAGGTTCACAGTATTTTCCTGTTTGGGGTTAAAAATGACCGATTAGTATTCATAAACACTGATCAAGTTCTGAATAGCTCTGTGTTACTTACAACAATTTAATTTAGTTATGAAAAATAAACCCAAAACTTTGGATAGAATTCTGGCAAGAACACATTACCTGCAAAGTTTGCAATGATTATTAAGTATCTGTCCTTGCAGTCATAGAAAAAAAAAGACTAAAAACAATACCAGCGTGGGTGGACTAAAAGCTCTAAAACTGCCTGGACAAACTACTGTGCTGTGTTGAAAACTGATGCAGGAAGGTACTACTTGGGAGAAAAGAACATTGATGTCAGTAAGTTGTATTAATATATTTTTAGGCCACAAGTAGACTGCCTCTGATTATATCTTCTTTAATTATATGTCACGATTGTCATCAAGCAAAGTATAGTTACTTTTAGTCTAAAACAAACAATACACTAGTAATACGCAATCGGCCAAAATTACTTACGTAGTCAGTCATGGAGTGTTGTTGTGTGAAATATATCCAATGAATAGATATACAATGACCGTGACTTGTTGACTACGCGGAAATGATTAATATAATAAATATAAATTCACTTGCACTTTAATCGAACTACATATATAGATAAGTTTGCACAATCGTCAACCAACTCTTTCGTGCGAAAATACAAAACATAATTGTATCTCATTAATTATACCAGTTTTGGAAATTCAATTACAATTTTAAATATTTTAAAGACCCTATTTGAGTTTTTTTTGGGCAAGAAAAAAGAAAAAAAAAATGTCGCACCAAAGGAGGGATGTGGCGGAAGTTTTATGTTTTTGAAATCGCTTTATGCTAATGCATGGAGATCCGCATGGTCCGGAAAGAGTGACAATATGTATTCGGAAGACGGAGTTTTCAAATAGGCCATGTGCGCATTTCACTCACAAGAAGCTGATCCAAATATAGATAACAAAGACGTTCCATGTTCTCTATTTCGTGTGAAACATCTGCTGTATCCACCAAGAGAAGGGAAAGTTGCCCTTGGGCATATTGGACTGAGCCATTAGGTAAATGTGAAGGCGTTATGTTCTGCTCTCTGTCCCCAACTTGCTTAATATCCTGCGGACTCGGCCTATCACCTGTTTGGATTTCAGAAAAATACAGGAAGAAATACCATGCTTTTATTTAAACATTACAGCTTCAAGGTCAACAGGGAAATTAGGCAAAAACTTGCTATAAATGAGAGATATTCGCACAGAACAGATCATAAGTTTGGAAAATGTGTTTGACAAGATCATCAGCGGTAAGTATGTATTACTTGATATAAGACATTTCATATTTTATCACTGTTATGTTCTTTATGTTTGTCTGTTTCTGAATAAGTTTGCCTATATGTAATAGGATAATTGTGACCAATACAACGTTATCTTATTAAAATTATCTCTGTTTCCCATATTAGGTACTTATCCTTGCCGTGTTACTGCAGTTAACAGCAACTTTGGGTCAGTGCGTCAGATCGAAATGTGTTATCCGTTCCTGTTTGAGGAATGCAAACCTCAGTGCAAGTGCACAAGCGCTTTTAAAAGTTGAAACTGGAGAAGACGGTTTACCGACAGGGCGGCTTTCCTTCACAGGTCGCATTACGCACCCCAAGTACACTGGTAAGTGTGATGTGAAACATAGAAGAGAACTTAATTAGCTGCCATATAGTATATTTACGCCGTAAATTTTAGGCTTCGTCCTTATCATCAACACTCTTGTCTATCATCAAATGAGCTCATAACTTAATTGTGTGACTATAATTATTATTTATTGTCGCTGTTGTTATTCGTGGAACGTTTGAGCTGGCATATGCCGGTGAATGCATAATATTACTTAATATTTTCTAAAAAGCTCGATTACATTTTTATCTTCCCCGCATGTAGAATTCATTCTTAAAACATGTCGCAAAGGTGCATCCGGAAAATTTGTGGTCGTCAATCGTTGGGCATTCAATAAAACGTATACACTGGGGATTACCCGTAGGAGTGTTCAATTGCAGGTGAGATGTCTACTATTCCTTTAACCCACAATTTTCCAAAGTACCCCCTCGTAATTAGAACATACCAATATGAATGGTTTAAATAAAGATATCCAAAAAAAGATAATTTTGTACGAAAAAAAAAACATATATAGCGTGGCAAAATAAAATAAACAAAAAATCGACAAACCTGAGAGCGGTGCGGAATCCAACCTTCCGCCTCCTTGGTACGACAAGAGGGGTAAACATTAGTCAGTATTATAGATGAAATTATTTTCAAATACTAATAGTTTTTTGCTTCCAAATCAGCTCAAAAAATATAGAAGAGAGAAACAGAGAAAAGATGGAACGTGCAAATTAAAGTTACATTAAATACTACGACACTACGATAATAATAATAATAATAATAATAATAATAATAATAATAATAATAATAATAATAATAATAATAATAATAATAATAATAATAATAATGATAATAATAATAATGATAATAATAATAATAATAATAATAATAATAATAATAATAATAATAATAATAATAATAATGATAATAATAATAATAATAATAATAATAATAATGATGATGATGATGATGATGATGATGATGATAATTCATTTAATAATAATCTTATACCTCCGTTTTATCTAGGGATACTCCAGGAAAACCAGCCGTTTGTACATCAGAAGAACAAGTAAAGATAACTTCCGATGTGCCACTCAGTACGAAACAGTTTCAGGCCGGTATATGAAAAGCGATCAAAATGGCGATGTGCTGCTCTCAGATGATTCAAGTGATCGAGGCACCTGGCTATTGCTGGAGGATTGCACTAAATTATAAGACTGATCTGTACCTTGTCCTGACAAAGCTTGGATGGCTAAGTTTAAATAATTATGTAAAATATGTGCCATTAAACTATCCTCCGGAGCAAGATTAGCGTAAATCATGCGTGGCAACAAGGCGGCAAATAAAATAATAATAAAAAATGTAGATAAACGTTTGCAATTTCATTGATTGAGTTAGAGGATAAAAGGGAAAGCTGCGAGTTTTTAATATTACTGGGGTTAATGACTGACACAAACGAAATTATTTTAATAACGCTAAACATGGAGGTAACACAAATAATTTATTGTTACTTTACTACTAACTGTTGTCATTTTATCGTACAGTCATTTCTTTTGATAGACCGGTTCTTTCAACAGCAATTTATTGGCTTGCTGGAGCTGCTGGTACGCGGATCATCTATTTATATTGTTTGAATAGGGAAGTCGCCGCACGTTATGCAAAATTTAAGACACAACACGATATTTCCTTTTGAGTTCACAAACACAAAGGGCCGATTTTGTAAACAAGCTTTGGACTGCCGTATGTTCTAAAAATACAATTTAACTTTTGGCTAGCCCTGGTTTACGGAGTCAGTTTAAATTTCAATTCAGCAGAATAAACCAGTTCAAAGTGAAGATAATTGCTGCGCTGATCCTGCGCATGCGGGTCGTTCAAATTTTTGTTGCAACACTGATATATCTGTGGTCACATGAGACATTTTACCCTGGAAAAATTCACTTTGTATCAAGGTGAAGAGTAACTAAACAAGTTAAGGGTAACCGATTTTATCACTGGCTACCTTGGGGACATTTACCCACTAAGCCTTGAATATGTCCAGACAAATATTCTTTAAAAACTGCAGGGTAGCTTAACTTCCCCAGCATGTGGATCGACGACTCTCGCTTCTTGATTCGGCAAAGTTTTAATGAAGTGACACTCTTTTTCAAAAGCAGATTTCTCAGATTTCACGACCTTTTCAGAGTGCCTTGCAAGTCCCGGGTGAGACAAATTTACAACACTAATTGAAGAATAAGCCAACACGAAATAAGTGCATGCCTCAAGTGTTTTTACACATCAGCAAAGGGAACAAGACGGCACCTTAGCTCAAGTCTATACGAGCAGCCATGATCGATCGCTTCTTCCTTGTTGATGTTCAAGCATCTCCAGCTTAGTTCTCGTTCAGGACAGCCGGCAGTTGTCAGTTTCAACAGCATCACAAACGTCGCACATGGCGAGCACGGAAAGTGATTCCCTCTCGATGTTTACAACTGTACCAGCGTCCACGTTTTCAACAGTTTTAGTACATCACCGATTTTTTTGAAAACTCCTTCTGAGAGTATTTGTGCCGTGTAATTTCCATGAAAATGTAGTTTTCACTTGATTTTCATTCCTTCAGCCATTAGCTCGTTCGCAAAGGCGTTGTCTTAGTTGCAGTAATGTGATCATTGTAATCTTAGAGCGGAAGTTAAATCTTCTTCCAGTATTTCTTACATCGCAGAGTAACTTCTGATCCAGTTTTTAATAAAACAATTATTCTACTCAGGTTAGCCGAATGTAAAATGGTAAATAAACAACTCGGCGAGGCACCTCGTTAGTTATTTATCATCCATATTCGGCAATCCCGAGTAGAATAATTGTGAATTATTGTATTTATAGTTGTATAATAAACAATTTATGACACGAAAGTTGTGCAATACGGCTGTATTTTATTCGTAAGTTTAATTTTTCGTCGCCTGAAGCAGGCTCGAAAAAATCGACTGGTAAAAATACACCGCCGTATTGCACTCCTTCCGTGTAATAACCCCGTAGTATTGATACGTTTTCATGGTTTTCAGATTCATATTGCTGCTTTAAAATTAAGAAATATATAACGCGTTACCGTGTGATATAGCCTCCATCTAAACACATGGGAAGTTGGGAGAACACGAGAGTAGCGCAGGGAAACCACGAGGTCGCCCTA
Organism: Plumapathes pennacea; assembly: GCA_964036295.1. Classification (NCBI taxonomy): domain Eukaryota; kingdom Metazoa; phylum Cnidaria; class Anthozoa; order Antipatharia; family Myriopathidae; genus Plumapathes; species Plumapathes pennacea. The sequence continues at coordinate 20,753,870 of OZ038463.1, read as the reverse complement.
TGATTACTTGGTTCAAAATAAATGTACTGTACGTCTACGGGGGAAATCTTATAAATCAAAGCATCAGATATTATTTGATATAAGACTCGCAGCTTTTTGCTAGGACGTTTTACCTGAATGTACTTTCCTCGTTAACTCTATTACATTTTTCACCCAGGATAAATCAAATGACTCTCTTTAATCGAACTCGTTGTATAGCTTTGCTTTGATGGTAAAAATGCCAGATGAAGATTTCTTAGGAAACGGGAGAGGGGTTTTCCAATCGATCTATAATGAAAGTGAAATAATACGCTTCAGTAATAAATATTTTTACTGCAAACGGATGTTTTAAATATGAAGTTACGATGGGCTTTAGCAAAGCGTTTGACTCACTGTGAATCACAACCTATTGTCAGCTAAACTGAAACAATTACTACCTCTAAACCCATACATAGTAAACTCTGGTATCAAAGTTTCCTGTACGGTAGACATCAGAGCATTTCCTCTGGCGATTTTCAGTGTAGCTGGAAGGCAGTCAACAAAGCAGTTTAAGTGGGCTATACCTATTTAATATTTTTCTTAAGGATAGAATTTAGATTTTTTTACAATGGCACCCCGGCCCTTTTTAAGTAAGCAGATGATTTCACTATAGTTTCTCCAGTTTACAACGGTAATATACATCGGCGAGCCTAGTGAAACAGTTTTTAATTAGTCTAAAGAAAACAACATGTCCTGCAACCTCAGCAAGTGTAACGAACGCATTGTGAGAAAGAAGAATTGTACTACAAAATACGAGCCTGTTAACAAGGCGTAACGCGGCAGATTGTTTTCAAGTTCAACTCTCATGTCAGACAGAAACTAGTTAAAGCAAACAGATGCCTACATGTTTTAAGAACGCTTAGAGGGGAACAATACACTCAGGCATAGATAGAACTCCTATCTATGTCTTTAGTTTTACTTAATTTTACGTATGGCCTCCTTGTTTATGGGCGTCAGTTTCCGATCTCAGTATTATTCCCACGCCCTGCGTGGGTACTAATCTGAACACCATGTCATTTTTTAATGTTTTTCGTTCACGGGCGACCTTCCCGCACCGCGTTGTCTGATGGGTTGATCACAAGGGGTTCTGCTGGTCCGTTTTTTTAACTGCTCAGCTGTTTTAATCGTGTACTGTATAATGACTATAAGTCAAATGTTATTTGAACTGTTTCTTAGCTGGGCTAAACTTTTCAAAACCCGGCCACTACTTTCCATAACAATACAGTCTTTGTTTGTATATAAGATTCCAAAAAAAGGGAGGATCTCTAAAAAGATAACAAAGCATGAGAGATTTTGCGGAAGAACTTTTGAAACTTCTTCGACAATCGAAAACTTCTTGAATAGCTTGGATATTAACATACACATCCAGCATTAGAAGTAGAGACCAAAGGCTAGAACCAACCGCACCTCCTCCATATGAGATTTAAAAGTTTATTGTTTCGTATTAAACAATACAAAACATGAGCAAGAAAGCAATACTCGGCGAAGGAAATAAACTAAGAGCAGTAAGTTCCGCACAAAAAATTTAATTCAGATCTCGCTGCTGGACCAACAACAGGTGAATCTGCCATTTTTCATAAAATGTTTCCAAAAGTAAATAAAGAGGCTTATGATATGTTCAAAAAAACATTTTCCTGACGCGAATGACAAAAAAAAACATTATGAATACGACGCAAACGGAAAATTTATTACATCATGGAAAGATACTGCTAATGGACCAGGAGCCACAAGAGACATCTGGACCAACGAAGGAGGGGGAAACTTTTTAGTTCACCCAAACACTTTTTCAAAGACTTGAAAGAAGATTTAGGAAGAAGAGTTTTATTTCCATACACATTATTATTGACGACGGAAACTTATAACCTCCATCCTACTCCTTTCAATCACTCCACAAAACCGGTGCCTACAGATTTGAAAATTTACATCACGCCTAACAAGTTCTTCGTTGCAAAGATGAAAAACGTTTTTATGAATGAAACGCTTGCTTTTACGACTTCAAAACAGGCGAAAAAGTGATTAGCAGGACCTGACATAGCATTTTGGCCGCAACAATTAAGCTTTGCTGTTTGGTGTGCCACTTATGGATACAGTATTGGACTTGATGAAAATTATTCAAAAGTAATTCAAAGTTTAATTGAATTTCATGTTTACTTTAGCATAGGAAGGGTATTATACGAGTTGGGTGTCGCTTTGCCTAATACAGATGCTTTTGATGCGTTGAATAATCTTGTTGAGAAAGGAAAATATCAAGCTTTGTGTAATGAGTTTGGATTGAAGAATCCTGACTTTGGATGGAAACGTGGAACAAATGGCGGATTAGGCGATATTTACGCTTACGATCACACTCACGGTCATTATTCTAACACGAGAACAAGTCCTTGGTTTTCTAATAAGGATGCAAAGTAGCCTAATGGTGGATTACACTTTTCAGATGAGAGTGGTTCATCTAATAAAGTGATTCGATATCAACTAGCCGTTCAAAACGTAAAAAGTAAAATTAGACTTTGCCATCATGCCGGAAACATGGTTACTTCCTTCTGAATTAGTCATCTTTAAGAACTTTTCTCAGACCAAAGGTTGTCACATCTTTCTTCTCTAAAATTATTGACTTACTATTTCCATTAGAGTCTTCTGTGTAAACTTTCATGATGTGAAAATTTTTACCTTTTTTGTTCTTCTCAGTCTCAAAATCAATAAATCTTAAATTCTCAATTTTAAGATCTTCAATTTTTATTCTTTCTATTTTTTACATTTACCAGACCTTAAATAAATCAAAAATTTACAAATTAAAATTGATAACTAACAACCTTATGAATTATTTAGTAACGCAACTCATTTTATTTTCTCTCCTTAAAACCATAACCTCTAATCTTCAAATTATTTCCAACTTCATGAAATTCTTCTCTCATCAACGGATCATTCATATCAATTTCTTCCTCACCTCTCTTCCTTCTTATGTTATTCATAGCCTTAACAAAGTCATCATAAAAAATAATGAATCTACAATTCTTACAAGATATCATTTTCTTGTTGTGTTCACAAACGGCTGAAGGTTTACAAATTTTGCAAGAGTTCTTATTAACACCACGATCACAATCATATTTAATACTTCTTGGCAAAAAAGCTAGCTCCTCTTGTCCTACGCCTTCGGATTTCCTTATCGCTTCTTCAAGAGTTTCTCCGTTCATCTTTTATCTACCTTTTATCTTAAGCTCTTTACCTCTTCCATATCTTAATTCGTCTAGTGTCGACATCTTTTCTTTGTTTTCTTAATCTCTTTAATCCATTATTATTCAAAATAATTTTTTCATTACGACGGGGGCTTGCCGTTTTGTGGTTACGTCACACTTCCGGGGTTCGTGAAACTAAAAGGTGGGTGGGGTGAGTTGGGGTGGGGTGGGTACTAGAAGTTTTTTACCCTTTGTTTTCAAGCCGTTGCTGACCGCATCGTATCGCTGGATATGCTCGCCGAGTGTAAAGAAATTATGTTGCATGTATACTATAATCGAGCAAGCATATAAACCACAAAAGGATTATATCAAGTCAGGAAACGAAGGATAAACCGCAAAAAGTATTATATCAAATAACTAACTTTTAGCAAAATGGACAAACACGCTTATATCAAATAACAACTTCAATGAATTTGGACAGCGCGTATTATATCAAATAATGCGAACTACGATTTCTCCTGCAAATCAATTGTTTGAAATCAGCATTGTATTATATGATATAAGTGATTTTACCGTATGTGTGTATTTTACATTATTTGATATAAACAGCTAAATAATGACAAAGGACACCGCTTTTTTGTTAAATAATATATTTACACTCGGCGCCCCATAGGAAACTGCCTCTGAAATTTAAAACAAAGCTACCTAATACATAAAATTGTACCGATAAACTCACACAGCTGCTTAAATACGACTATTCTTTAGGCAAGGAAGCGGCTGTCGTGAAAAGTGCCGAGAGAAATGCAATACGAAGTATCTTGAAAATTTCTGAATCGAGCTGGACCACCCCACGACGCGAGCCCACTCCAGAAGGGGATCAGACGGACCGTAAGTCAGACACATTATTTTGTTGTACACGTGATCTCATTGACAATCGGAGGTTGCACAGCATTTTCTGATTTGCTTCAGGACAAGATCACGTTCAAGATAAAGAAGTCGAGGAGCTAGAGCCGGAGTTGAAACTGCTCAGTTGCAGGCCTTCGTCAAATACCACGCCAGATTTATCTCTGATCGTCGCTGCAGAGGCCGTAGAAGCTGTCTCGACCCCTCAACTGGTTCCAGAATCTCACAGTAATTGATGTCCATATCAGAAAATCGATTTGAATGAAATATTGTCATCAACTCTTCTCGCTTTCTAATTGGATGAGGTTAAAATTCAAGACGTTTCATTGGCTAAAAACTGACAGGTTGACGTAAGCATCTCGCGCGCCTGCAAAACATACGTTGAAAAGAAGTGAAAGTGGACGTTTTCCTGCTGTGGTTTTCTTAAAAATTTCAAGACAAAGCTCGAGGAGTTTTGCATCTGAGCACTTCTGGTTCTCTATTCATTTGGGAATGTCGCTTTTGCAAGAACTGAGGTAAAATGTAAGTTGAATATAACATTCTTCGCTTGATTATAACGTGTTATTGTAGAAATAAAATTTCGCTGGTTGAAAAATCGAACACACCTTGAGCCAAGTTCACTGCAGTGACAGCTATCAAACCGGACTGTGTCTTGAACATTATGTCTGAGTCTAGTATTCAAGTTTAATTTAGGCTTTCCGTCAAAACATTTAGCTATCTTCGTATTGATTTTTGAATTAAATTCTTTTCGTATATAATCTTTACATTAAACGGGCCCTGCAACGCAGAAGACGAGAGCGCAATAATAATAATTCTGCGGATTGTAAATTTGCTTCCTTGCACATTTGCCAACTTGGCTTATATTCCTCTTGTTGTAGCCTCCGGTGAAGTTCTGGCAACACCTGAAGCAATTGATACTTGTTTGCGACAGGCTTTACATCTCATGGGCGAATTTCTGAACGGAACACGGAATAGAGCAACAGAAGATAGAGTGGCCAGCTGTGAGACTGCACAGGAATAAATTCTGAAAAACCATAAATGGATTACTACAACTATTAGTGGGTTTTGGTAAATTCACATTCTTACAAAAAACCCATTAATGGTTAATTTTTGACATTAATAATTTCCCAGTTTTGAAAAATTACCATTCATGGTAATTGTTGAAAATACATATTGGGAATCCAACAAAATCCATGGACAACTTTTAAAACACATGAATGTTTATATCAGTAGTGGCACATTAATGTGGTTTCCTGAAAAACCATTAATTGATTACTACAGCTATTAGTGGGTTTTGCTGAATTCACCTGAATTCACAAAAAAACCATAATTGTTAATTTTTGACATTAATAACTTCCCAGTTTTGAAAAATTACCATTCATGGTAATTTTTAAAAATACATATTGGGAATTCAACTAAATCCATGGATGGCTTTCAAAACACATGAATGTTTATATCTGCGGTGACACAATTTCCACTGGATGTTTTTTTAATAATCATTTGTTTTTTGCGTGTGTTGGCATTTGCCAAAAATCCATGGATGGCCATATGTTATCATGTATAATAATGACAATTATGTTTCTTGAAATTTAAATATGGATTTCACATGGGCAGCATTTATGGGAAAAATATGGGCAACGAGCTTCCCATGCATTTCCTATATTTCCTAAAACCCAGATAAATGACAAATGTATGGGTGACAGCAATCCACACATTTCCCATATTACTTTACCTTCACACATTACAAGGCCAGCTCCCATGTGAGCATTGATATGGATGAGAACGAGCCATGAGATTCCCTTTGTAGTGATTTTGTGTACATATTTTAGTGAAACAATTTAAACTGTATTTAGTTTGTGATTACTGCAACAATCCGTTCAGTCACACAAGTAGTCACTGGAGAAAGGGTTTCATTTTAAGTACTTTGTTCATCAGTTCAGTCACAACAAAGAGACATCAATTATCTTGACATTTAATAATTGTTCCACTCACCTGGGGATATAAACCCCAAGCTACTATTATGGTAAATTTATAGTCTCGTTCAGGAATCAAAAGCAGTCAATTTTTGCATGTGTAATGGCGATTCCGTAATTACACATTCTTAACTTCTCTGGTGACAGTTTGCAGTGAAATTTAAAGTTCCTGCAGTTGAGTCTTTGAAATTTCAAACAGCTGTATTCCAAATATACGTACGGTAATGTATAAACAGCTCCAGCACGAAAAGTATTCGTCACACAGTTTAGATATGGACAATACTTCTTCAGACATGAAAAATGGCACAAAATCTTGCTGGAAAGCGATGTAATCCTGTGGTCAACTCCATATATTTTGTATAAGAGCCTCGGAAACTGCATAAACACTCGAACGACACGTAACGTGAAAACGTCAGAGCAAATAACCAAGCCGGCACTGGATACCAGTCACATGTTGACCAATTAAAATCACAGACAATCTCGTACCCAGACCCTCCAATGTCTTATGCGCATGCCCGACGAAATTAGAGGCTCTGGCGGAATCCATTTCAGGAAGTCCGCGATTCTCGGACTTCCGATTTCTCTGCGCATGCTCGTTGGTAAATGGCAAGCCAGATTTATTTTTGGTTTTTGGCAGCTTTTATTGTTATGTATGGGGTGTGAAAGTGAATAAAACACCACTATATCGTTGAACGTAAACGTTAAGTTTTAAAAGTCAGACCGTAGAAGGGTGTTTCGTTGCACGAACGGATTTTTTATATGACAAGTCCACCGATTGATCGACTGATTTTAATAGTAAATATTTTGGCCTGGTCAGGTTGACACGCTCACGATGTACATATGAAGAGTGCTGTACACATAATCCGTGCACGTATCGCGCAAATACAAAGCAGCTGCACAGAACACGAATTACCGCTCTAATAAATAAAAAGTCACTGAGTTGGACTTATATCGAAACGACAGCATATGGCACGAGTACAAATATCTGACTTGACACTTCACTTCGTTGCTATCAGCTGGTTCTTTAGGGGCAGAAATGTGCTTCAAAGTTGCAGACATAATGTACCGAGGGGAGGTTGCTTCAAACTTTGAAGTGCTCGATCGCAAAGGCCGCGTTTAACAACGACAGCCGGGGCCAGAATTTGGTTGCAAAGCCACCGTTGGGTCAAGTTGCAATCTGGCGAACTGCTTCATCTTGTTATCTTCGGTGGCCCAAATGAATTCTGCAGACCCACTATTTCATCTTGGTGAAGTCCTATATAGTTCCACCCAATGGCTGGATTCAAGTGCATTTTCCAGGCTTGAGTGTATAACACGTACTTTTCCCATATATGCATAGGTGGAAATACCTACATGTTCCCCATATGTGGCTTAACTAAACATGGATTGCGGTAAAAAAAAGGTAGTAATTCCGCATTAAGATTGGCCATATTTCCGTTAGTACATGGTTTTAATATGGAAACACACACAAAAATCACTCCAAATATCAGAAAACCATAAATGGGTATCACATAAATACCCATGAACAATAATTGGAATACTTATAAAGGGAAACAAACAAAAAACACTTGAGAAACTGGGGAACCATTCATAGCATTGCTTAAAAACCCATTCTAACTAACAACAAACGGTTAATGGGAAATACATCAAAACCACCAAAGATGGATGAGAAACCATAAATGGTATTCATCTAAAACACAGAATGGAAAACGTAATTATACTAATGGTTATAGTTCTGTTTTCCCAAAATGGGTTTCTGGCTGTGAATTTAGGATTTACCATTCAAATATACAAACACACATGGTTTTTCACATTTTTTTCCTGTGCTGTCTTGTAATACGACTCGGATTAATATGGACATGAAAATTGCTTTCCTTTTGGTAAGTGCAACTGCCCCCCATACCAGTGTTCTTGATAACCTTCAGTAGATGTTTATTTTTTCATGGAAAATTCAGAGATGACTGCCTATTTTTAATTTTTAAACAAAAATGCACCTTTTCATGTAATTTGTTGTTAAGTTTGGAACGTGTTATCAAGCAGAACCCCCATTTGATAACTGAAATAGGTGCTAAGAGTTATCTAAAGAACCACTCAAAGGACAAGACGAATCTATCAACAGACAAGGAACAGTATACAGAATATATTGTACTGACTGCGAAGCCACCTATATCGGTGAAACTGGCAAAAATAATTATCTAAAGAAAAAGCACCATTTTACCTGTTTTACAATGCACGAACTGTTCAAGCATGGCACATTCATGCACTCCAGTTTAACTAGATTTGCATCGGATGTTTCCAAGGACATTTCCTGCACAGAGGACTGTATACCTCTTAACATATACAATACATTATCAAGTATCTACCAGATTGTTTATTGAATGCATGGATAGTGTTATTCACGGGATAAATCGCTATCTGCTGGATAATGTAAACTCTTTTTTTTTAACATGCATCAGCTTGATCTGATGAATAAATCTATCCACTCTTCGAAAAATCGGGCCCAGTAAGTGAAACTTGTAGGATTATACAATACAAAATTATATTTTTAATTTATTTTCACAAAATGAATCACTTCACAAGGGTATATGGATTTTAGTATACTAAATGTTGTTGGAGTAAATACGATAGTAAATAAGATTTTAACAATAACAGTTTAACATGCAGTTTAATCTTAAAGTTGAAAATGAGATTATACTTAAATCAGGACAAGTCAGATTTAATTACTTACTAGATACAAGAACTTCATCGTGGAAGTCGATTGGAACTGGAGCAATCTTCGCTCTGGCACGATTGGAACTAAGTGCGTGTGATTGAGCTTCATTCCCTCTAATCACTCGAGTACGGGCGCTTATTTTAAAGTTCGTGTACAAGAGGGGGCCCGCTATTTCGAGCGTGGGCGCTTACAGTATTTGAACATGGGCGCTTGTTTCAAGAAATTAATACGGCATCTCATACATACAATAACTGATAGTTACGCAAAGCAATCTAAAACAGAAATTACAAATGTCAACTTCGACAGCCGATCAGTTAGTCCTTGTTTACTTGCTTCCCCACTTGGGGTATAACATGTCGTTTCTTTTGTGTTGTTTTGTTTTTCTTTTTATAGTAAGCAAAGAAAAGTTTGTAAAGATTTGTCAGGGGTATCATCGTTATATTGTTCTACGTCAGTCGTATTACTTTGCTCTACAAACAGCCGGAACTTTAACAGTCACGAGAAACTTCGAGTTCCCAGTGTAGGAGGTCCAATTCAAACTCCTATCTTTCATTAAAGTATCATGTCTTAAGCAGTCCATTAAATGTCTTAGGACAGTAGAAACGACTGAAGTTCGTCGTTGATTTATTGCCTAAAATTTTCTGGCTTTTTTATTACTTTACATGCGCAAATTAAACACGACAAAGCAACTCAAACACGTAAGTAATTTGGCACTACATTGTAAGTCACCACAAGATGATAACTACACAGATTAATTCCCAGCAATGTGCAGAAAGGTGGCTCGGCGATTTCTGAAATTTATCGGCAGAAGGTTCCAACCCACTTGTAATAAACAGCTAACATGGGTCAAGCTTCGATGCAAACAGGATCAATTGTTAGTTCACTATATCAGGAATTATATTGATGTTATAAAGTGTATGTCATTTGCATGTGAGAATTTACAAGTTAACTTTCTGGAGCAATCGTTTTTGCAGTTGAGATATTATTTTAAATGACAGGAAGCAGCGGCATCGCATTTGCATTAAATGACTCCCTCATAAACCAAATACGCAATTAAACAAGAATGTTGCTTTAAACCATTAAATAGAGGAATACATAACTTTAAAGTAAAACCTGAATGAACAAATCAAAACTTTTTTATAAAAAAAATCGGAGGGGCTTCCGCCCTGAAATGTATAAAGCAGCTTCTTCACATCAAATAGTTTAAGACAGGTAATAAAGCCATCATCAAGATCGTGCAATATGGATATTATGAAATTAGTCTTTTTCTTGGTAAGTGAGACAAGCTATCAGCTGTGTGGTCTTAGTGTGAGGTTCAATGATAAATGAATTATATCATTTTTTTGTGAAACAAATTCATCTTTATTTAAATGTTTTCCTAAATTTGCAAGTTTCTGTTGTCAAATTCATTTTAATAAATTTACCCGCGATTGCGATACTTTTGAACCAAGGAAAATAATTTTTGAAAATAACTATGTGCCGCATCCAAGTTGTTTCATTCATTTGCTGTTGTTTTTTCTTGCCCTGGATTTATGTGACTATTAACTGAAACTTGTTATGACGTTTTTTTATCAGGTATTCTTGATCAGTGTTCAAGTTTATGAGTCTCAAGAAGCAGAATATAAATTTCGGACCTTTCATGAGTATCCCGCGCACCAGTATATTTCAGTTTCTCCATCCCAAGGAAATGCCAACTTCTCTTTAACAAAAGACAGCAATAAAGGAACATGTAAGTTATTATTGAATACTAGGGACATAATGTAAGATATAAAATCCGTCTGGTTGAGCCTGAAACAAATATAGAAAATTAAGTCGTAATATCGACGAATCAAATATAGTAGCAAGCGATTTTCAAAAAGGTGTAGACTTCAAAACCACCAATGTTTTCAATACTATATTTGATATACATAGATCTTATTAACCGAGCGCGCGGTCCGTACAGTAAGTTATGGACCGAGTTTTTTTTTCGTCGCCTTATGGCCATAAGGCGACGAAAAAAACAAGGATCCATAACTTACGGTACGGACCAAGCAAACGAGGTTAATAAGATATTTATTATATGGCTTTATATCTTTCGGCAAACACAAAACAAGGCCCCAACGAGTACCCGTCACGTTCATTCAACAACATCAATCGCGATCAGGCATAAATTACGCACGTTTGTTTTCACAACAAATTCAGTTAACAGCTTACAATTCTACCGATTTGAAAATCTTGAAAGAAAATAGGCGTCTGTCGAACCAACTGCCTAGATAAATACTAATTTGTTCTGAGCTGAATTAAATGGCCCATAGCGTGTGTCAAACAACGACACTGCAGTGAACTTTATTCGGTGAACGACTCGAACTCGCCCTTGCTCGCTCACTAAAGATTTAAAAAAAAACTGCAGTCTTATCTCTTTCCAGAAGAAACCGCTTTGTAACTCAGAGTAATTTTATTCTTTTGAATAAGTTTCTTACACGTACAATAATGTAGAAGGCAAAATGGCACTAAAAGAAAATCATTTCATCACAAACTGCGACCGACACATCGTTGAAAGTTATATTATTCAAAACTCACCGCTTAATTTTCCTGCCTCCTCGTGGGGCGTTTAGGTTTCTTCCAGCAAAATAAACGTCCTCAAATCACCACGGCGTTTTTGTCCCAGTCAGTGATTTCGAAATACAGAGTTCTCGTGCATTGTGAAAAATTTATTTACAGTCTTCACATTGCGCCATGACGAGCAAACATGTCTGCAAAACTTGATTCTTGCACGGTTTTAGTCATAACTGTTCACGGTGATTGTTCGCTTTCCACTTTCTTCCTGGCAAGTGTGCAAATTTTAACACAGAGGTGAAACAACCCTCCATACTCTGCAGCGCTTGTTGTCAATGACGGCTGAGGTCGCAAGCAATTTTTTCCTCGGATGTTTTCCTTCTTCGTAACGGTCCAAGATTGTAAGCTTTCCCCGATCATCATAACTTAACAGTGAGTATCCGGAACGTTTAAACTTCCCATTGCACTTCTGGGCCTTTTATGACAAACGTTTAGCAACTTTTCGAGTAATCATTTGCGATCCACATGTGTAAACTGATTTTGCGGTCCGTACAGTAAGTTATGGACCGGTAAAATTGACCAATCAGTAAATTAACCAATCGTAGTGTGCGTAGTATCAGTGCCATATAATAATGTATCTTATTTGACTTTAGTACGTATATACAAAGAATCCTAGTTTGATGCGCGTGATGTGTTATTTACAACTATGTGCAAACAAAACGTTCAAACTGCATGCGGCCGCTTAGCTACAAGCTATTTATTAAAGAGCTTTAGCAAGCAACCCAGGACTCAACTTAATAAAACTCAGCAAAAAGAACAATTGAAATAAATTTAATGTTTTCTTTAATTTTCACTTTGATTGCAGGTTTCAGTTATAACAAATCTGGAGAATTGAGTTGTTCATTGAATGACGATACTGTTTATCTTACTGCTAACAGTACTAAGTGCGGACCTAAGAATTGCGGATCTTTAACTTTCCAGGTCAGTTACTTGTACTATTACTAGAAATACGATAATCGTAGATACCCCCTCGCCATTGATTGGATTTTTACTTTGGTACTCCCAACAAGAGCAGCCTTTGTTTTACGAAAATGTCGACTCAATCTTTTCGTCGAAGTCAAGTGCTACACGCTAAGAAATGGGAAAAAGAATGGTGTGTGTTATCCTTTTGCGTTGAAAAACTGCGTGACGCCGTACGTATTTCCCACGGTCGGCACGTCAAATTTAATCATTCAGTCTGCCAAGCATCAGGAACATTGATTTTTTGATTTTGAATTCATAGGCAGTACAATTAAAGGGAATATTTGCCCGCAAATAGGTTTTTTATGCCTTTAATTAGATCTGTCTCATTATAGTAACGCTAGATTGCACAATGTATTCCTTTGGGGATTGGCCGATGGCGAGGAGACCTGGGAATAGCACGTGGGTCATTACAATCATTCATTCTTTTCAGTGTGTCTTCAAGGTCGGACGCAATTTGCTCAACCCCACCTCCTCCCCATGTTGCTTCCATGATTCACAGCTTATTTGCTTCTGATAATGTAGGCGTTGTTGCCCTGACCTTTACTGGGCCAAAGATTGCTGTATGTTACAGTTTTAGTCTTGAAAGAAAAAGAAAAAAAAACATCCGTCTAAATCTTTCAAGACTCCAAGTTCCGACTGCTCTGAGCGATGGTAGCCGAAACTGGCGACAGAAGCGTATTAAATCAGTACTTCGAGGGAAAATGATCAGGATACAGATTTGAATACATTTTTGAAGTGATCGAGTTACAAGATACGGGTAGAATATATTTGTCACGGTGATTGTTCGATTTCCACTAGCTAACCTTTGTTGCTTGTCCTTTCTGAATAAGTGTCTGACACAAAACGGCGTCTGAAGCTCCCGATTTGCTTTCAAGCGCTGTTCCCTTTGCGGAGCCGTTTCTTCGGCACGCTTCCGTTCATGATTCTGTCGGTTATAACATATTTGTCTTCTTTTTTTTATACGTATTTGGCGCTGTTTGATCGTTTCACGATTTCGCCTTGCCCGTGCCTGTTCCCTTCTCTTTTAAGACGAGCTTCGCGAGACCCTTCTGTTCCAAGTTTTCAAATTCATTTTCGTGAACGCAGTTACGTGCAACTGTTGCTTTGTTCAATTCTTTTTTCTTCTGAATGTCAATAAAAACACTGGCGGAGACGCTAATCGATAATTAATACGTCAAATTGCTTAGGCACCAGGCCTAAAAAGTCGTACAGACAGACTGACTGACTGACTGACAGACGAAGATTAAATTTCGAGATGGCAACCCGCTTGGAGTCTCCAGATAACGCAATTTTGCTTCATTAGCGTCGTGATTACTACCCTCGCTTCGCTCGGGGATTATATTTTTACTTATTGTGGTGTATCACCTTACATTGAGGTAGTTGTCTTGCAGTTGTCTTTGCATTATTTTTAATTGCAACCGCTGATTCCGTTTGCATCGGTTGCTTAAATAATATATACATATATATATATATATATATATATATATATATATATAAACATGCTGACTTAATGTTTTTCTTTGTCGTTATACGGTGTTTTTCAGTGGTCACGTGATATATATATATATATATATATATATATATATGATATTTATAAATAATGCGAGAATGCAGTAGTCACCAATATATATATATATATATATATATATATATATATATATATATATATATATATATATATATATATATATATATATATACACAGCCGTTTGCAGAAATTTTGAGCCCTCAATATATATCAGTATATACAAATATCAAATGCATTGTGGGAAGAGTTTCGTTTAAAAACTTGCTTTCCGAGCCAAATTAAGTGGGGAGACGTAGAAGGTTCATCACAGTTTCAACTTATGTATCGTTTTGGTGACAAAATGTTATGATCGGTGCGGTTTTGTGTGCATTTTAGAGCCATCATCCTTCCCACAATGCACTTGATATTTGTATATCCTGATATATATTGGGGCTCAAAATGTTTGCAAACGGCTGTATATATATATATATATATATATATATATATATATATATATATATATATATATATATATATATATATATATATATATATATATATATATATATATATATATATATATATATATATATATATATATATATATATATATATATATATATATATATATATATATATATATATATATATATATATATATATATATATATATATATATATATATATATATTATATGTTTGTTTTAGTTTCAGACAACCAATCCAAAGTTAGAGCAGAAGTTTACATTCAAAACGACTTCATCGAGGAATACATACACCATTGTGCCGAAGAATTACCCTACTCGTTACGTCAAAATCACGGATGATCAAGGACTGGTCCTTGGGTCAAACAAGATTGAAAAAACTGCATGGTTCACAAGATTTGATTGCACTTCTGACTTCCGCTGAATCTGTCAGAATTTAGAAAATTTAAATTTGTATTTTTTACGCCTTGTACTTATGGTATATTTAAATTTAAACATGATTATTTTGTAACTCGCATAGCTATTGACATGGCTTCAGGCGAGAAAAACTAAAACTGACGAGTAAAAATACAACCGTATTGCACGACTTTTTATGTAATAAATTATTTATTATATGACAAACGAAACAGGGCAAACGCAAATGGAACAAAAAAGTGACGCGTTCGTACAATTTGTTTACAAAAATTGATCATGTAAGCTAATAAACAAGTTGATCTGGTTCCTGACGAGTGCAATACGCTCCCGTCTTGGCCTTTCTTTGCACTCGAAAATGTGAAGTCGTGTAAATAATGTAGCTTATATGTAAGCGTTGTGACTACAGTAACATTAAAGTAATTTTTGGCCATTTCCCGTAGTAATTTTTCTCTTTGCTGAAGACTTTTTAAATTTGGGCAATTTTTTGCTTACTTATCCGTCAGGTCATTTCAACTAGGGTGACGACGGTAATGCGAGAAACCGGGGAAAAGGTGTCTCCAAATGCCTTATCTCTTTGTAACTTTGTCTATTCGTAGGTTGCTCAATTTGGTTCTTTTGTTGTCATCATGTCTTACTAAAAGAACAACTGCTGAAATAGAAGAAATTGCACGCAGGAGAACTACGATCCCGACATCAGGTCAATTTCACATGTTCACGAACTCTTTTTGTCGAGGAGCACCCATCGGAGCTGTTCCACAAAATATGTGTTCCGCACTGCAACCTGTCCTGGCTGGCATGAGATCTATCTGCTTTTTTGCTGGCTGGGAAAAAAATAAATAAATCGGACTGCTGGGAGAGAGATTTTGCTTTTCGTATTTTGTGTTTATGGGAGGTTACGTTTCGACCGAAGTCAATCGCTTGACACTTGAATAACTGACGCCTTAGCCACTATTTTTATACTGTAAATGCGACAATGCTATCTTACGCTTGTCTGATGTGTTCTCGTCAGAATTATCTAACTGTGTTTTTTTTTGTTCCGTACAGCTCAAAAGCTCGTAATTTGCATTGGCGGATTTGGCGCCATTCGCCATTCGCCGATAAGTGTAGATTTCCACATTTCTTTCTTTTTTGTTTAAGTATTTCAGTCATAGATATTTTTCTTCTAAGTCAAGTCTCTGTTTGTGGTTAAATTTGCTGGTGAGAATGATTCTTGTGACCGGCTCTCCTCTGCTTGTGGTTGAGGGGAGAGTAGGCTTGTGACGATGGACTTTCTTTCATTCTTGTGACCCTCTCCTCTGCTTGTGGTTGAGTAGGCTTGTGACGATGAACTTTCTTTGATTGTTCATTCTTGTGACCCTCTCCTCTGCTTGTGGTTAAGTAGGCTTATAAAATTAGACTGGCGTTACCAGTGAGCTCGCGGCATGAGTTGGAATAAACTAAAATCCAGCAAGAAAAGCTGAGTAATGCGTGACTCTGGCACAATCGATTTTGACAGTTTGACTCTAATCAGAGGCCACAATTAATCCAGCCTTCGCTTCAATACTTATCTGTTTCTATATTTTAACTGAATGCGTTTCTTCTATCAGGCTTTCGAGTATTCGTGCTCTGGGGACAAATATAAAATTGAAGACGAGGCTCGTTTACAATACCAATATGAATGGTTTAAATAAGGATATCCAAAAAAAGATAATTTTGTACGAAAAAAAAAAACATATATAGCGTGGCAAAAATAGAATAAACAAAAAATCAACAAACCTGAGAGCGGTGCGGAATCCAACCTTCCGCCTCCTTGGTACGACAAGAGGGGTAAACATAAGTCAGTATTATAGATAAAATTATTTTCAAATAGTAATAGTTTTTTGCTTCAAAATCAGCTCAAAAAATATAGAAGAGAGAAACAGAGAAAAGATGGAACGTGCAAATTAAAGTACGATAATAATAATAATAATAATAATAATAATAATAACAATAATAATAATAATAATAATAATAATAATAATAATAATAATAATAATAATAATAATAATAATAATAATAATAATAATAATAATAATAATAATAATGATAATAATAATAATAATAATAATAATAATAATAATAATAATGATGATGATGATAATTCATTTAATAATAATCTCATACCTCCGTTTTATCTAGGGATACTCCAGGAAAACCAGCCGTTTGTACATCAGAAGAACAAGTAAAGATAACTTCCGATGTGCCACTCAGTACGAAACAGTTTCAGGCCGGTATATGAAGAGCGATCAAAATGGCGATGTGCTGCTCTCAGATGATTCAAGTGATCGAGGCACCTGGCTATTGCTGGAGGATTGCACTAAATTATAAGACTGATCTGTACCTTGTCCTGACAAAGCTTGGATGGCTAAGTTTAAATAATTATGTAAAATATGTGCCATTAAACTATCCTCCGGAGCAAGATTAGCGTAAATCATGCGTGGCAACAAGGCGGCAAATAAAATAATAATAAAAAATGTAGATAAACGTTTGCAATTTTATTGATTGAGTTAGAGGATAAAAGAGAAAGCTGCGAGTTTTTAATATTACTGGGGTTAATGACTGACACAAACAAACTTATTTCAATAACGCTAAGCATGGAGGTAACACAAATAATTTATTGTTACTTTACTACTAACTGTTGTCATTTTATCGTACAGTTCTTTCTTTTGATAGACCAGTTCTTTCAACAGCAATTTATTGGCTTGCTGGAGCTGCTGGTACGCGGATCATCTTTTTATATTGCTTGAACAGGGAAGTCACCGCACGTTATGCAAAATTTAAGACACAACACGATATTTCCTTTTGAGTGACTTAGTTCAAAAACACAAAGGCCGATTTTGTAAACAAGCTTTGGACTGCCGTATGTTCTAAAAATACAATTTAACTTTTGGCTAGCCCTGGTTTACGGAGTCAGTTTAAATTTCAATTCAGCAGAATATGCCAGGTTAAAGTGAAGATAAATGCTGCGCCGATCCTGCGCATGCGCGTCGTTCAAATTTTTGTTGCAACATTGATATATCTGTGGTCACATGAGACATTTTACCCTGGAAAAATTCACTTTGTATCAGGGTGAAGAGTAACTAAACAATTTAAGGGGAACCGATTTTATCACTGGCTACCTTGGGGACATTTACCCACTAAGCCTTGAATATGTCCAGACAAATATCCTTTAAAAACTGCAGGGTAACTTAACTTCCCCAGCACGTGGGTTGACAGACGCTCGTCCCTTGATTCGGCAAAGTTTTAATGAAGTGACACTCTTTTTTAAAAGCAGATTTCTCAGATTTCACGACCTTTTCAGAGTGCCTTGCAAGTCCCGGGTGAGACAAATTTACAACACTAATTGAAGAATAAGCCAAGAAGAAATAAATGCATGCCTCAAGTGTTTTTACACATCAGCAAAGGGAACAAGACGGCACCTTATCTCAAGTCTATACGAGCAGCCATGATCGATCGCTTCTTCCTTGTTGATGTTCAAGCATCTCCAGCTTAGTTCTCGTTCAGGACAGCCAGTTGTCAGTTTCAAGCAGCATCACAAACGTCGCACATGGCGAGCAAGGAAAGCGATTCCCTCTGTAATTCGATGCTTACAACTGTACCAGCGTCCACGTTTTCAACAGTTTTGGTACATCACCGATGTTTTTGAAAACTCCTTCTGAGAGTGTTTGTGCCGTGTAATTTCCATGAAAATGTATTATTCACTTGATTTTCATTCCTTCAGCCATTAGCCCGTTTGCAAAGGCGTTGTCTTAGTTGCAGTAATGTGATCATTGTAATCTTAGAGCGGAAGTTAAAGTGCACATAAGCCTTCAGAGGATACATTTTTATACGAAATTAGGAAGTAATCTAAGCAACTTATGCCCAAAAGAAAGCCCTTCCGAAGCGTTCTTATATTTTTTTTTTTTCGCCCGGTAAACATGCGAAAAAGTGCCATTTTGACTTCCGGTTTAGATTTGTCCGCGTAAGATGATTGATCAAGGGCCTGGGCTGTGACGTCAGAGGAGTGGCGTCTCCGAACAGAGTTTTCACCGGTTTTACTCCGAAATGCCTTATAGATGTGTTGTTGGAGGCTGCTCCTGGGAGCCAGATCATAAGCAAGGATTTGCATTTTATATGTTTCAGTTTCCGAATGACCAAAGAGGTGAAGCGAGGAAGCGAAAGAGAAATGGTCCAGTTTGTCAAGGCCAAACGTGTGAAATGGGAGCTGAAGATCAATTCCGGTTCTGCTCAGCTTATTTCAAACCAGATGATTTTGAAATTGCATGGAATTGACAATAACGAATTGCACAATCTCGACTTGGATCTGGTAAAGGACAATCTCGGTATTGTAATACAAAGTTGATAAGAAGGGGAAAGATTGACCGAGTAATCGTCGGGTCCCACAATTTGTCGACGGGTAGTAATAAGTAATTATATTTAATCCAAAATATATTCAGCTGTGGGAAGTTTGTTACCTTTTCTATCGTAGGTATCGAATATCAAATGAGCAAGCCATCGCGTTCGCCTGAGGTTTATGGTCGATGAGGTCAACACTGCGACACTGCAATTCATGTTTGAAACCGAGCGAAAGATGGTTTTTCGGCTAGATTTTTCTAGGGCTATAGTCGACCGTGTGCCGGATTTGTGGCACATATTTACTCAAACAACTTGGTTTCCACATCGCCGAAGCTAGACGACGGCCGCAGAAGTTGGAAATTTTTGGCAAACTCCGAAAGGAGTCGTTCTGACTGTTGACAGTCGCCTGTTGATCCACCGCGGCGAAAGCAAAATCCTCCAAACGGTGAAGAAGGGCGCCACAAACCGCAATTAAAGTGTAATACTTTATTGTCTACCCGTACAGGGAAGTTTAGAATGACTGTTTTTGTACATTCCAGGAGTTTTCAGAAGAGCCGCGCTCTCTCGAAGTCAAATATAACTGACCGTGGTCAACTGCCGTGACGAATTACGCAACTGCTCTCAGTCGAAATCCCGAGCGAGAGTTATCGTGAGACATCCGCAGAATCTCAATGCTTGTGAATGCCGATGCTGCCGTAGCACATCAACATTGCAATTCCCACACGAACACCTAAAATATGAGTACAACACAGAGAAGCAATTACAGATGTACCACGTAAACAAATTCAAAACTCGGACATATTTTACGCTTACCAACTACTGGCTCCAAAATGTTCTTCCGAGCGATCTTGCAGTGTTATGGTTCTTGTTATTTTCCCTCCCTTTCCTTTCTGTTACGCTTCATGCCATTCTTGGTCAGTAAGTAGCTCTGCTCAGCGCACGGGTTGGACTTCATAGTGGATATCGTACAGTATACACGCGGAATCAATGTGATATAGTTCAGATATCAGATATACCGCTTTCTTCATCGCTTCTAGAGCTCGCCATTGCCGTACGAGTCCAAAAACACGGGTAAACAGCGAGAAAAACGTACACAAACCTGATAAATAAGAGCTATGAAGAGGTGCCGAGCCAAAACGCGCCACTCCTCTGACGTCACAGGTCCCAGTCTCCTACATTGCGCGGTCTGAATTTTATATTTCCGATTTCAAACGCGTGAAAAAAATATAAGAACGCTTCGGAAAGGCTTTCTTTTGGGCATAAGTTGCTTAGATTACTTCCTAATTTCGTATAAAAATGTATCCTCTGAAGGCTTATGTGCACTTTAAGTCTTCTTCCAGTATTTATTACATCGCAGAGTAACTTCTGATCCAGTTTTTAATAAAACAATTATTCTACTCAGGTTAGCCGAATGTAAAATGATAAGTAAACAACTCGGCGAGGCACCTCGTTGGTTATTTATCATCCATATTCGGCAAGCCCGAGTAGAATAATTATGAATTATTGTACTTATAGTTGTATAATAAACAATATTTATGACACGAAAGTCGTGCAATACGGCTGTATTTTACTCGCAAGTTTAATTTTTCGTCGCCTGAAGCAGGCTCGAAAAAATCGACTGGTAAAAATACACCGCCGTATTGCACTCCTTCCCGTGTAATAACCCCGTATTATTACACGACTAGACTGCTGAGCGGGCCGATACAGAAAATCCACCAATCAGATCGCTCCTTTGCCGGTCTGATATTTTCTAAGTATCAGACTGGGTATAATCATATAAGCTTACGCATGTTTTTCTGAGCTGAAAAAAATAATCAATATGGCAGACCAAGCTCGGGTAATAAGGAATATTAAATGACCACATTTATAACGGAAACGGAAATGAAATTTGAAGAAAACCATACAAGTGCGGCTGTCAAATTTGATGAGCATTTGACGCTTGCAGCCAAGGTGAATCGTCGAGTCTGCAGCTAAAAAGTTTTTGTAGTTTGAAATATATCTTATTGACCGAGCGCGAGGTCCGTACGGGAGAATAATGCTCGAGTTTTCTTTTTACGTGTTTATGGACCGAGCTGCCGCGGCGAGGTTCATAAACACGTAAAAAGAGAACGAGAGCATTATTCTCCCGTACGGACCGAGTGCGAGGTCAATAAATGATTTATTATATGGCTTCAATGTTTTATGCTGCAAAACATAAGACAAAGCACCAAGAAGCACTTGAACAGTTTGCATGCGTACGCAACCGGCGTTTCAACTATTGAAAATTGATTCATAGTGATGTTGCTCTCCAATTTCCTCAACTCGAAATACTTGACAGAAAGAAGCAGCTAATTTACTGTATGATTTTAGTTGAATACTATTTTTAAGTGCAAGCCGTATCTGCAGTGACACAGTCACTCAGTAAACCCGTCACGATGACAAACGTGAAAGTTTAGCTTTCTTTCGACTTTTCAAATTTTTCTTGTTTGAAAATAAACAGGCGCTTTGCAGCTCAAAACACTAAACGTAATTCTATTTTTTCGAATGCATTTATCTTCAGCTCTCCAACTGTTTTCTTGGCTTGTAAACTGAAAGTTTTCCCTGTAAAATGGATTTATCTCCTTTACAAATTCTTGTTCCACCGATTTGATTCAGCACAGACTTAGCCGACACCTTTTACCGAAACCAAAGAGCTGCACAACCTCGTGTTAACAAATTTAACTGTGACGTAGCGGTCCATCTGCCCGGTCCGTCCGCCTGGTCCGTACAAGAAAATACGGACCGCTAACGAGCCAATCAGAATGCTCCATTTCCATCATGGACTGGTGAGCCATATAATAATTCTTCTTATTGACTTGTGAATGGTGAAGAGGATAACTGGTTGAGTTCTGCGGAAAGTAGCATGGGGGAAGTTAATGCGGAAAGTTTCTCGTAACTTGCTGAAACGGATGGCAACGAACAGAGTCGCTCGCAAAACTCGACATTGTCTTCTTCAAAGTTAAGCGAAAGATATAAGTTCTCCTCAGAGCCAGAAACAATCTTCATGTAAGTCAGTAGCCTTTCAGTCCTGAATTCTCTAATTTCTCATCTCCAAAAGATGTAAATTTTAACTGCTTGTCGTTCCAACAAAGCTTCCTGGGACTCTTTCAGGACTACTTTCAAAATGGTGGCGGCGGTCACCGCCGTTTTGTTTTGAATTCATGAATTTGCCGAGATGCATACTGAGCTGAGTAGCAGGTAAGGATTGGCGTTTAATTGTTTGTTTTCTACGACAGTACAAAGTAAGACTGGTCAATCTTCGTGGACTTATGATGCATCCGCAAATTGTAGTTTTTGTCTTTCGACCCATTCGTTTTACTTGTTTCCTTTGGCTCCGCTAAAAAGTTGGTGGTTTCTCCTGTACTTTTCTATGACATTTTGTTCACATAAATAAAAGAAAAGTGTAGATCGGGTCTGTATGCTCTAAGTTTGCAAGATTTGTACTCTGAGATTTCTTGTTTACGACTTACGCACGGCATAAAATTTTACCGATCGGTGCAGGTTTCAATGATCACAGAGTCGTGTAATAAATCTCTTATTGACCGAGTTTGCTCAGGACCGTACTGGGAGAATATCGGCCCTCGGTCTTTTTTGTACGGACCTCGCTGCGCTCGGTCCGTACTGTCAAGACCTCGGGCCGATATTCTCCCAGTACGGCCCTCGCACTCGGTCAATAAGATATATGTATTGATACGTTTTCATGGTTTTCTGATTCATATTGCTGCTTTAAAATTAAGAAATATATAATGCGTAACCGTGTGATATAGCCTCCATCTAAACACATGGGAAGTTGGGAGAACACGAGAGTAGCGCAGGGAAACCACGAGGCCGCCCTATGATTACTTGGTTCAAAATAAATGTACTGTACGTCTACGGGGGAAATCTTATAAATCAAAGCATCAGATATTATTTGATATAAGGCTCGCAGCTTTTTGCTAGGACGTTTTACCTGAATGTACTTTCCTTGTTAACTCTATGACATTTTTCACCCAGGATAAATCAAATGACTCTCTTTAATCGAACTCGTTGTACAGCTTTGCTTTGATGGTAAAAATGCCAGACGAAGATTTCTTAGGAAACGGGAGAGGGGTTTTCCAATCGATCTATAATGAAAGTGAAATAATACGCTTCAGTAATAAATATTTTTACTGCAAATGGATGTTTTAACTATGAAGTCATTGATGTTCTCAGGAGTTTGTTATTTAAACATCATTGGAATTTCCTGTGTTTGATGCCTTATTCGGTAACTCATTCAGGAAAACGTGAACTGTTATCGTGGCCTTTATGAAGGGAGGAACTTTCTTGTTGACGTTTCTGTGCGTCTACCTTCCGTTTACTCCCACATCCTCACACAAAGCCGAAAAATGGCGCCCGCAAAGGAAGAAGTACTTGTTCTAAATTATTATCTCTCAAAGTATATACAGCTAATTCCTAAATGCGGCTCAAGATTTATAGTAGACCGGCTTCCTGTTGGCTATGAAAATGCACACAATCATTGCCTGCTTGTCTGTTTACCACCACTTGCTACCACCTTGCACCTGATGGCTAATGACATTGGGGCATTTTTGGCAAGTTTAAATCAGTGCAATTAATCTTTATTTACACGATTTCACACTTTCAATTTCAAATAAGGGCGAAAATGGGTGCAAATATGGGAGCTTACTATACTCGTCAAAAACCAGATCAACTGGATTATTAGCTAGCGTAATCAATTTTCACAAGCAAAGATTACGGACGCGTCATCTTTTTGTGCGCGGCTACATCGCTTGGTACTGCTTCGTTTGTCGTAAGATAAACAATTTATTACGCTAAGAGTCGTCCAACACGGCTGCATTTTCATTCGTTTAGAAGCAGGCTCGACAAAATAACCGAATCGTAAAAATACTCCGCCTTATTGCACTCCTTCCCATGTAATAACCCCTTTGTATTGATATATCTTCATTATGGCCTTCTGTAGATTCGTATTACTGTTTTAAAATTAAGAAATATATAACATGTTCCCGTGTAATATAGCCTCCATCTGAACACACGGGAAGTCGGGAGAACACGAGAGTAGCCTGCGCAGGGAAACCACGAGACGCGGTATGATAACTTGGTTCAAAATAGGCGTACTGTACGTCCACGATAGAAATCTGACAAATCAAAAACATCAGATAATATTTAATAAGACTCACAGCTTTTTGCTAGGACATTTTAAATGAGTATACTTCCCTCGTTAACGCTATTAAATTTTTTCACCCAGGATAATTAAAATGACCTTCTTACACTCAAGTTCGTTGAATAGCTTTGCTTTGATGATAAAATGCCAGATGAAGATTTCTTAGGGAACGGGAGAGGGGTTTTCCAATCGATCTATAATGAAGGTGAAATAATGCGTTTCAGTAAGAAAAAAAAAAAGAAAAGAAAAAAGAAATGTTTATACTGGAAATGGAATTTTCACTTTGAAGTTCCGTGATATTTTCATGAGTTTGTGATATTAGACATCACTGGAATTTTCTGTAGTTGATGCCTTATTCAGTAACTCACTCAGGAAAACGTTATTTCTTATCAGGGCCTTTGTGAAGGGAGGACATTTCTTGTTGACGTTCCTGTTCCTGTTCCTACCTTTCATTCACCGGCCACACTGAAAAAAGAAGGCCGGAAAATGGCGGCCACAAAGGAAGAAGCACTTGCACCAAGTTATTATCCCTCAAAGTATACACATCTAATTCCCTTGCGCGGCTCAAGATCTGAAAATACACACATTGCTGGCTTCTTTGTTTACCGTCAATTGTTACCAGCCTTGCTCCGATGACCAATAACATTGGGGCGTTTTTTGCAAGTTTAAAGCAGCTTAATTAATCTTTAGTATGAATGTCTTCTTGATTTTCTGTAGATTTGTATTACTGTTTTAAAATGAACAAAATACTCCACAGTAAAACCGTCACAAGCCAACTTTTATGAAGAAAGGTCGTTTTAGGTTATAAATCACAACAGTTTCAGGTGCATGCTGTTGATGTATGCAACACTGTTGTCAGTGGAACTTGTTAGTAAATTTTGGGTCGCAATAAATAACTCTGGTTTCAAACGAACAACTATGCGCACTCAGAAAACAACGTATGATGCTACTCCAGATGAAATAAAGCCCACAATTATAGCAGCTACTCACTTGTTTTTGTTGTTCTTTATAGGTCAACTTTTGACCATGTGAATCATCTAAACAAAATCCGAAACGATCCATGATTTACGATTAAATTTTATACTTTTCATTTTACCATTTAATCTTGAATCCCTCTTCCATTATTCATATAGGTGATAATTCAGATATCAAATGTTCAATAGAAAGGATGGTAGAGCCTCGTACGTCTGGTAACTTATTACTTAAACCCACTTCAAAAAGTACAATGCACATTTGCTTTGTAGCGGTAATGTTTCGTGTTTCTGTTCTATCAGAAATGTCTAACTGAATTTTTTACAGCTTCAGTTTTTCAGGTGCGTGGGAACAAGGTTTAGGCGTGATTCACGCTGCACACTCAAGCATTCGAGTCACTTCCGCAGCATCCAAACAGATTATTCGTATTTGGCTAGATAATAAATTTAATTAGTGTAGCTTATTTTGCAACAACCTTTTCTACATTTTGTATACAAAAGCGCAACACTTATCATCAAGGGTGGCTCATCCTTTAAACGGAGTGCTTATTTTGAGACTATCTTTTTTTAAAATAAAATACCTCGCATCTCATACAACTCAGTTTACAACTATTTTGGCAACCTAACATGAGACGTACTCGCGCTTGGATCATTTTGGCCATGTGGAAACAAATCACTCGCGCGTCCTCTCATTTGGTAGCATATAACTTAGACACATTAATTATAAACTGTATATATCTGTAAACCACATTTTATTCCGTTCCAAAGTATGTTAATCTTTTGTTCATCTTGCGTGCGTGCATGGCACACACATCACTGCCCTTTGACCACGGCTTCCAGAATTACACGGGTTTTCATCATATCAATTAAGTAAGCTCACCCCCGCAATCCAAACTTCGTTTCCATTTGACTTACTAGATCTGGGTAATCAACCCAAAAGCATAGCAAAATGCAACCTTTATAGTTAAAACCTAAAACTAAAGCCATTCACAATGAGAAGCGGGATAACTGCGAAAGTAACTATATATGCCAGTGATATTGTCTTAGTGTTTGTGATTTGGCTTATGTTTTGCCGATGGATGCAGGCAGATGTATGAAAAACCCCTTTACACATTGATCCTTACATGGAAACAGTAAAGAATGAAAAACAAGGCATGAAATGTCACGCTTTAGAATAAAAAGAAATGCTAATGGCGTTCTTTCAAACACCCAGTTTTCAAGTGCTTCTTCCTCTTCATTTAGATAATATCTCAAATGCAAAACGATTATTCCAGAGAGCTGACTTCTAAATTATCACATGTAAATAACATATATACTGTGTATCATCATTATATTTCCTGATATAGTGAACTAACAATTGATCCTGTTTTAGTGAACCTATTTGCATCGAAGCAAAAACCCTGTTAGCTGTTTATTAGAAGTTGGTTGGATCCTCATGCTGATATAATTTCAGAAATCGCCAAGCCACCTATCTGCATCTATTGCTGGGAATTAAACTGTGTAGTTATCATCTTGTAGTGGCTTACAGTGTAGTGCCAAATGATTTTCTCGTTTGCCTTGCTTGGTCGTTTTAAATTTGCGCCTGTAAAGTTATGAGGAAGCCAGACAAATGTAGTCAATGAATCACTGAAGAATCTCAGTCTGTTCCACACATCCAAGGACATTTAATGGACTGCTTAATACATCATATTTTAATGAAAGATAGGAATTTCGGTTGCCAGTGTAAAGGTTTTAAATACACCAAGTACAACTTTTACACTGGGAACTCAGAGTTTCTCGTGTTAATGTTGCTCCTCGCAGCTTCTACCTAACCCCTTGTATTTAAGCAACGAAACGGTCACGCATTTGTGGCACATAATTGGGGAAATGAGCCCAACAGATAGCGGCGAAGCCCGGCGTGACGACTCCCATTTGTGCAAAACTTAGCAGCAATAACAACATGACCTTTTAAAGCCTCACTCATCTACCCAGCACTCCGCGTGCTGGATCGGAAAAGGGTATTGGCAGGTCGAACGCAAAGACATAGCTGTGACATTAGCAGCATGCTAACCAGCCAAATACTCTTGGGAAAGTCGCCAGACAGACTAAACCGCCAACCGAAGGGGGATCCCCATTTTATTAGAATGATAACAACTCTAATTACAATCCACTAAATCCAACAACAACAACCCAATGACTAGGGAGGGTGGGAGGGAAAAAGTTTGTACTGCAATAATCTATTCAGCAGCAAGGCTTGCACAATATGAACTATAACATGATTACTGGCTTTTATATTTAGACAGGTGCCCAATAGGTAGCTTGAACTAGCTAATGCTTGTGGCTGTACTAAAGTAGACCTAGACAGCACGTGCACGATTGAAGCGACATGAATGCTTCACACAGATTGCTATCTAAGCTATTGACCAATGTAAGGCACGAAAACTAGACAAGAATAGGATAAAGGAACAGCGATAAGGAACGACCTTTGGACACGCACGCAAACTTGACCCGTGTCACGCTGGCTCGGGTTCCATTAATTACATTTTACTGTGCCCGTGGGGGAAAGTAAAATTGGCATTAAAGTTTGGGTTGTTTGTAGAGCAAAGTAACATGACTGACGTAGAGCAATATGATAATGATATCCTTGACAAACCTTAATTATCAAACTTTTCTTTTGCTTACTAAATGCGTAACTAAGCGCCTTCTTCATGCTATATAAATTTTTTCTATAAAAAAAAAATATAAATAAAAGAAAAAAACAAAACAAAACAAATAAACAAGGGGTATGCTACCACAAGTGGGGAAGCAAGTAAACAAAAGACTAACTGACCGGCTGTCGAAGCTGACATTTGTAACTTATTTTTTAGACTACCTTGCGTGTCAGTTATTCTATATTGTGTGATATATTAATCGATAGTGCTTCAAATATTTGCAAGATTTTCTTAAAAACGTTGACCATATTTTGACAGCATTTTGTCATATGTATTTGAAACCATCACGCTAAGCTAGAAAAACTCACTTTACACTGCAGTGGTTGTTAGTTTTTACCAATCTTCTCGGCTATTTCGAATGTTTGAATTTTACCCTCAGGTCCATAGGGTTTTTGTTGTACTAATGGGGACTTTAAGCACCATGCGGCAACGGAAACGCCTGTGAGACAATAGAAACAATCGCAGAAGACAAAAGGAGCACAGGGGCGCACTTATATTAATTTTGGGTGGGGCTGTGCCGTGCGGTCCTGAAAACCCTTACCCTATTTTAGACCAAAATACCAAATTTTCTATACCCCGATGACCTGACTCCAAAAATGCCCGACTCCAACATTTATACCCTATCCCAGACCTTTCTTTAGAGATTTTTTTGTTCTTTTGCAACGACTTCCGCTTTGTGATTTCTTCCATTTGCCGTGCAATGTCCACGGCGACATAGTTTTATTAAAATCATACCTATCCCAGACCAAAAAGACAAAATCGATGCCCTATTTCAGACCAAAAAAGCCAAATTGAAACCCTATTTCAGATTAAAAATCCTTGTAAACGATACCATTTGTGGCGGCACACACCTATATATGTCTTGTATGTGGGAGTAGCTGTTAACAGTTCAAAAGCTGCCAATAGTTGAAAGTATTAGTTACATGATAAGAGAGAAATGTTGAACTAGCAGGATGTCGGGGACCTTCCTGGCGTCGGTTAAATTGGTCAAATGATTGGATCACGAAAATATCGGCGGAATGTAGAGTTGTGCGGATTTATGTTTTGAGGTAAAAAGAGGTGGATATAACTATGTTCTTCCCTTTCCCCCGCATCCAAATAGTTTACAATGCAAAGGTAAAGAAATAGCATACAAAAAACCAAAAAAATGTCGTCTAATCTTATGTAAAAAATGTGTTTCCGTTATCGGTTACCGAAGCAAATCTATTAGAAAACCCTATATAATAGAGGGAAGGAAGCACAATCAAACACACTTAATCCCAACTGTGCCAGAACGAAGATTGCTCCAGTTCCAATTTACCTACAAGATGAAGCTCCTGTGTCTAGTAAGTAATTAAATCTGACTTGCCCTGATTTAAGTATATAATCCCATTTTCAACTTAATAGATAGGTCTTTTTTTTCTTCTGGGTATGTTTTTCAGGTTTCTACTTTCTTAATGAATGTTTTTTTTTTTTGTGAAACATACGTTCCATATCTCTCCCAGATGCTTTGGCAAAAATTATTGAAGGAACTTACTTTGACAAAACGTGGCCTGTACAAGCTGTTTTTCTGAGAGAGAAATTTATCTAAGGAGCTCTATTTCGATGAAAACAATGAGACCTGTAAGTGTTTTATCGGTGCTACTAAATGTTGTTCAGTGATAACAACTCACTTAAATATTATATTTGCTTTAGAATCGGCAAATTGTCAAAATACCGCTCTCATTGTGCACTGAAATTTCATATAATGTCTTCAGTTTGTTAGTAAAATTTGCTATCAACGGCAAAGAGCAGTAACAGTTGAGTTGATCTATAAAAACAAGATTTTGAAAGAATTTCGGCAAGATCCGTGATGACTCGATTTTCAATTTTGGCGCACCAATTGGCCACTCTAACTGAGAATGAGCCTTAAAATGTTATCGTTAAAGTCTGAAATTAGTTCTCTCAGAGACATATAACCCAGTGACAGTTATCCACAATATTCTTTAACAAACTAAGCATGGGTTTTCCAGTCGTTCATTATCATTAATTTGAAATTTTTGATTTAGGCTGATGGTTATATGCTGCAGTTAAAATTCGTCAATTGTCCGTGAGTTCATGAATAAACTGTGTCAGTACAGGAACACATTGAAGCACCAAGGTTCATGCTCCTGGCTGAGGGCACTACTAGTTTGCGATTTTTGTTTTGTACGATTATTGTAGAGCCCATAAACGAAACTATTTGATATGTCGGAACAAACTAAGGAGTCAAAGAACTTCCTGATGCTAAAAGTAACTTCAATAGATAACGAAAAGTATTTAACTAATTGCACTTGTCCTTGGTATATTTTAACGTTCCTGCGCAGTGTTCACGCAAACTTGTGGGTTTCTTTTTCTATCAACTAACCTAACAACAACTGTACACACTCGAAACTTCAATTTTAAATCATCCCACTAGAACTATGTCTGATACTGATGAAATGAAAAAATGAATAAATAAAAAAACTTTTACTGGGTAATCAGGAAAGTTAAGTGGAAGCTTACAATCGATTGCAGTTAGCCTGATGATGAACAAAGTACCAGGAAAATAGCTGATAAACTATCAATATATGTAGAAGATCGAAAATGCTTTGAACTGTTCATTTGTCTGACTGATTCTATAATAATTTTTGTTTTAGGCTACTATATTCCTTTGTTCCTGTAACTC
Organism: Plumapathes pennacea; assembly: GCA_964036295.1. Classification (NCBI taxonomy): domain Eukaryota; kingdom Metazoa; phylum Cnidaria; class Anthozoa; order Antipatharia; family Myriopathidae; genus Plumapathes; species Plumapathes pennacea. The sequence goes on along the minus strand of OZ038463.1, from coordinate 20,723,275 downwards.
ATCTTCGTCTATGGTGTATAGACGTTTCGACGGTCAATATTATCTGTCTGTTTCTCGTGGAATAGGCAGTACTTATGTCGTATCTGCGAACGGAAAGTTAGCCTCCAGCGGTTCCGGTAAGTTTTAGGGCTGTTCACCGACGTTGCAGAGAATATGAGGTAAACATCGAGGTTCGGCTTAGTTATGACTTTCATTCCAAAAGGTGTGACTATTATTCTGGCATGATTTGCCACTGGAAATCTTGTATAGGAATTGTGTCAAATTATTAGAATGCTGGTGATGCTGGCGTCCCTAGTCTGCTCTTAGTCTATTTTCAAAATACTTTTCTTTCGCAAAGAAGCGACAAAAAGTTGAAAATATTCCAGGGTTATCTAGACATGGCAAACACTATATACATCTTATTCGATGGTTTAGCGCGTAATACGGGCCGGTATTTTTCGAGTTGCTCGTATTTTTCCGAGCCCCGCCGCGGGTCGAGGAAAAATGCGAGTAACGAGTAAAATGCAGGCCCGTATTACGAGCTAAAACATCGAATGAGGGATTTATTATATGACTTTGACGTAGTTTTACCTTTATATAAAATATATTTCAGCAAACATAAAACAGAGACTTCGAGCAAAACTGTTTTCATTCAATCCCAGGCAAAATGTACGCACACTCATTTACACAAAGATTCACTTACAGCTTCCAATCCGGTCATCGATTTAAAAATCTTGACAGAGAAAATTAAAGAAGTTATGCCACCAAATGATCGAAGTTCAATTCAGATTAAATGTGCTGAGATAAATGCGCTCTGGAGACGAAAATGCTTGCTTCGACAGAATAAATATTCAGCGGTTCAGCTTCGAGCGGTTGAAATCGATCACTTCGCTTAAACTTTTAACCATTTTTGTTCTTCAATAGCAAGCAGCAAAACAGGGCCTTTATTTTCTCGGAGTAGTTAAGGAATAAACACAAGAACAGAGCCAACGAATGTGTACGTTGAAGAATCTGAAACTTTCATAACACAACTAGGATTTTTACCGCCGACACGTTGTCAAGTTATAGATTATTAACTCACCGATTTCCTGCCTGGTTGTAGAAAGTTTAAGACCCCTTCCAGCAAAGGAACCACTCAAAACAGTGTTCGTACACGGCGAAAATCATTTTGCAGTGTGTACAGTGACGGCATCGTGTAGAAAACTTTACGAAGCCAGAACTGCCGTTTGTCCATGGCGATTGTTCGCTTTCCACCAACTGAACTGTGCTTTCTCTTCCTTGACAAATTATCCAGTAACAGTTTCTTTCGATGGAAGGGTCTTGTATCTGAAAAGTCATAGGCTTTCGTTGCGCCGTTTTACCTTGCACTCAGAAAAATCTTTGATTCATTTGTGATACGCGCGCGTCTAAACCGGTCAAACCGGTTTTCTACAGTGTAATACGGATTTGAAGTGTGTAATACGCTCCCGTACCGGCACTCTTTTGCGACCTTATATGGTAAAACTACGTCACAGTCATATAATAAATGGATATATCCTTTGTGGTTCATTTGGGAGTATATTTTCATTCAACATGGTCAATTAAACATTTTTGAGGCGGTTATGACCGATGCTCATGAAATACACGCTAAAAGATGCCAACGATAGGCTCTGTAAAAACGCTGCCTAAAAACGTTTTGAAGAAACCTGACGGGGGGGGGGGGGGGGGGGGGGGTGGTATTAACTCCTCTTATCCCTGCACTTCTGAGTTAAAATGTCAAAGAATTGGTAACTTTTAGCTGACTAACATACTTTTAAAATGACGATGTCTCTCTGCATGCAGTTTTACTTAACTTGTGTGTTTTGGTTTTGCAGTGTTTATAAAAGGAAACAAACAAGGCTTAGGAATCACACTCAACACCACTATTGGAAACGATACATCGATTCTCCTCACCTATGTTTCAAATGCAACTGCAATCACAGCGAAGGTAAGTTATAGGACCCCGAGATCATTCGCTGTCAGTTTTGTTAATTAGCATGCATGGGCGCATCCATTTCACCGCTTTTGTTTGGATGTACAGAATACATCCAAATCCAGAATATCCATTGTGGACAGGAAATAGTACTAAATGTAACTGAATGTTCTAGTGCTATTTGAAACACAACTTACATTTTAGGCTTCAAAACAACGTATAAAAGATAATAATTTCTTTATTTCATTGCAGAGATTGACTGGAAATGTACAAGACCGTCATCGTTTTATCATATCTGTTTGCATGTTGCCAAATGGGAAACGTATACAAACATGTAGGACAATTTCTCCTCTATTAAAAAAAACCTTATTTCTCACATCAAGAGCGGATGGAACCCTGTTTTGGGGAACGAACCAATTTGACAGGATGGCATTCTTCCGACCCTTCAATTATTAAATTCAAATATCAAGCCCATTCTTGTAGGAAATAATTTGGTGCTAAATTTCTCACAATGCCGCACCAATCATACAATTGTATCACCAGAATTACACATAAGTTCAAAATGCAATTATTTAACTGCATATCTATTGATAGCATTTGGTTTGGGATGAATAATGTTCAATCGGAACTATTCCCACAGTCTTGTTTTGATATTCTTATACATTCTTATTGAGGGTTATTTTAGAAGGTTTATAAAGTTTAATTTACTAATGTAAAATAAATAAAAAAGAAATGTCCGGAATATGTCCAGCGACTCCGTGGGCCTTTCCATCTAATTTTAGTACTAGACTGGCGTTGCCAGTGAGCTCGCGGCGTTAGTTAGGTCGAGAGCAGAATAAACTAAAATGGAAAGCAAGGACAAGAGCGGAACTTCCGGAAGACTTCGTTCTCACCAGAAATATATCACACAGTATAGAGAACTTGGCTTTTGACACCTTGCTTTATAAATGAAATCTGATCAAACTATAAATTTATCATTACAACACTCATACACTTGGTTCTTAAAAGTTGAGCGACTCTGCATTTTTAGCTTAGAAGCGAAACGGTTAGCCACGGAGTAAATCTGAGTAATGCGTGACTTGTCTTTTTATGAATCGATTTTGACAGTTTGACTTCGAACACTTAATTCTAATCAGAGGCCACGATTAATCCAGCCTTCGCTTCAATACTAGTCTGTCTTGGTTTTTAACTGAATGCGTTTCACTTCTATCAGGGTGAGGCTTTCGAGTATTCGTGCTTTGTAACAAATATTTAATTGAAAGCGTGGAATGTAACACGAGCCCAACACGAGACATGTTTAAAATATTATTGCGGTTTTGTTCACAGCGTGTTCAGTCCATTTGTGACTGCAAACTCAATGCTCAGGACTATTTCGGTGTATTTTTCATTTCTGGTATACAATGACCATTGCGAAACAAAGGCTACAGATCGAATGAAAGAAACATTTCAACAGGCAATGTACGATAAGCAGAAGCATTTATGTCATGTACAGTGTAAAGTATAGATTACTATTGTTTTACGGCAAAAGCTCATTGCAGCTTTGGTTTTTGGCCTGTTATCTTCCCAGAAGTATTTGTGTCACCACAGAAAGTTTCGTCGGGACTAAATAACTAGCGGCGACAGAGTTATTTGCAATCCCGTAGCGGTATCCATCAAATAATCGAATCCCATCAATTTCCGCGGTGAACTTAGCAACGCAGCCAAAATTATTCCCTAAAATCCAGTTTATCCGTACATCTTCCACAGAGCTAAACGGTGTTGAGTTTGGATTGACATTTAGCAGTTCAATTACAACAACCGTTTAGATGATCGTATCGTATTCGCAACATAATCCTATCGTGATATTTAGAATAATCAGCATGCCATGAACAAACTACGATAAGCAGAAGCATTTATGTCATGTACAGTGTAAAGCATAGATCGCTTTTGTTTTACGGCAAAAGCTCGCTGTAAGCTTTGGTTTTCGTTTTCGGCCTTTTTTCTTATCTGCATTTTGAGAATGCGTGACATCTATTCTTATGCACAATCGACCTTGACTCTTATTTCTAATCAGAGGCCACGATTAATCCAGCCTTCGCTTCAATACTTATGTGTTTTCTTTTATTAACTGAATACGTTTCTTCTATCAGGCTTTCGAGTATTCGTGCTTTGTAACAATTATAAAATTGAAAGCGAGGAATGTAACACGAGACATGTTTATTTGTTCACAGTGTGTTCAGTCCATTTGCGACTGCAAACTTAATACTCAGGACTATTTCGGTGTATTTTTCATTTCTGGTATACAATGACCATTGCGAAACAAAGGCTACATGATCGAATGAAAGAAACGTTTCAACAGGCCATATACGATAAGCAGAAGAATTGTATGAGGCAACAGATGTCAGGCACAGAGTAAAGCATAAATCGCCATTGTTTTGCGGCTAAAGCTTGTTAAGATTTCTCTTGAAGCGAATACGAGATCCACAGATCACGAAGGAAATTTATTAACTAATAAATTCACACATACAAAATCAAAATCACGCATACTAAACAACATACGGGTCTGAGTGACGTCACTCAAGTGGCGGGAAATAAGTATTCCAATATCGTTACATCCTTTCCCCAATAGGAAATTAATAAGGTAAAGAATTGATTGATAATAAATAAACTAATACTGAAATGTTCTTGGCTAAGTTAATTAAGTTTGAAAGTCTTTAAGGTATGCTGGTCTTCTTACGACCCTTCCTGAGCGGGTCCTGACTTCATTTGCGCCTGCTTGTGGACTTGTGGAGGTGTTGCTTTGCACAGGTCCGTCATTGTTGATGCTGTGCCTTGGAGGTGTCTTTGACCTATCGGCCTGTTGTGGTACGTAGTCTTCCATACCTGACGTTGCATGGCTTTGCACAGGTCCGTCATTGTTGATGCTGTGCCTTGGAGGTGTCTTTGACCTATCGGCCTGTTGTGGTACGTAGTCTTCCATACCTGACGTTGCATGGGGTTTCTCTGCACTCTTTCTGAGGTGGGCTCTATTGCGCCTGTAAAGTGTACCTTCGGCCGTTTCAACCTCATACGATCTTTCATCTAGTCTTCTGGTGACTACAGCTTTCTTCCAGTCCTTACTGCCTTGAATGAATGGCTTCATTCGTACAGTTTCCCCTTTGTCTAGGGTGGGCAAGTCATGGGCATTTCTGTTGTAGTAGTAGGCTTGTTTCTTTTGGTTGTTTTTCATCCTTTCCCTCTCGTGTTGAGGGTTACAAGTCCTTGGTTGCAGGAGCCTGTTTGTGGTTGGAAGGAGGGTTCTAGTCCTCCTGTTCATAAGACGCTGTACTGGGCTGCTTTGGAGCCCTTCATTGGGTATGTTTCGGTGTGCGAGCAGGGCCAGATACTGATCCTCACCAGACTTTGTGGTCTTCTTGAGCAGTTTCTTGGCAGCCTTAACTGCCGCCTCAACCTTCCCATTCGCCTTGCTGTTGTATGGGGAGGAGAGCATGTGTTCGATGTCCCAGTTCTTGACAAACTCCCGAAATTGAGCTGCAACAAACTGTGGTCCGTTGTCGCTAACCAACTGACAGGGACTGCCATACCTGGCAAAGTGTGCTTTCAGCTTTCGGATTACAGTTGCTGCGTTAGTACTGTGTAGGCAATCTATCTCCCAGTAGTTACTATAATAGTCTACTGTGATAAGGTAGTCCTTTCCTTTGATACTAAACAGGTCCACAGCAACCTTTTCCCAAGGTCTGCTTGGGACGTCATGGCTCATTAGCGACTCCTTTCCATGCGAGATCTCTTGTTGTCTACAAGGCTCACATGTTGAGATCCAGTGGCTTACTTCCCCATTCATCCCAGGCCAATATACACTTTCTCTCGCCCTCCTGAGACATCCTTCTACACCAGCATGTGAGCTGTGTATGTCCCTCTTTACTGATGTTCTCATGCCTTGGGGTACAACGAGACGCTCTCCTCTGAATACTAAGCCATCATGGACACCAAGTTCATCACGTACGCCATAGTAGGGTGTCAGTTGTACGGGTATCATGGACTTGTGTTCTGGCCATCCTTTCAGGATGGTGGCCTTGAGCAGTTGAAGAGTCTCGTCCTTCTCAGTCTCATGGCGTATTTCTTGAATTCTCTGTTCACTCATGGGCAGGAATTTCACAGCGTTTATGGTCTCAAACTCTTCTTGACATCCTTTATCTTCGACTGGCAGAAAGGATCGGCTCATCATGTCAGCCAGGTGCATGGACTTGCCTGGACAGTGTTGTACTTGTATGTCATATGCAAGACTTCTCAGTAGCATTCCCTGCAGTCGCTTTGGTGCTCGGTCCAGAGGTTTTTTCACTATGGCCTCTAAGGGCTTGTGGTCTGTGTGAATTACTACAGGCCGACCAAATGCATATTGGTGCCACTTCTCAAGGGCAAAGACAACTGCCAGCATTTCCTTTTCTATGGTCGCATAACGTGTTTCTGTATCGGTTAGAGCTCTGCTTGCGTATGCGATGGGTTTCCCTTCTTGCATCAGCGCAGCACCAAGGCCTCTGTTGCTTGCGTCACATTGAATGATTAGTTCTTTCTCAGGCCTGTAGTAGGCCAATACTGGGGCCTGTGTGACTAACTGTTTCATTACTTGGAATGCCTTCTCTTCTACATCTGTCCAGTACCACTCAGAGTCTTGATGGGTGAGGTTTCGGAGTGGTTGGGTCACCTGTGAAAGCTGGGGTAGGAATTTGGCGAGGTAGTTGACTGTTCCGTTAAGCCTCTGGACTTCTACCTTGTTCTTGGGAGGCTGTAGTTTAAGTATGGCCTCTACCTTACTAGGATCAGGTTTCAGGCCCTGACAAGTAAGCCTGTGTCCCATAAAGTCCAGTTGTGGTACTCTCAGCTCCACTTTCTCATGATTGAGTTTGATGGACTTGGCTTTGCACCTTTCAAATAGTTGTGTCAAATTTCTGTCGCTCCTTCGTGATCTGTGGATGCTGCTTCGCCACTCTTACATATGTCGATGCATTTCTTGATGTCGAGTTTACGTTCTTGTAAGAGGCGTTTTCTTGTTTGGTCGTCCCGTATTCCAAGGACAATGCGGTCGCGTAGAAGGGAGTCAGTTAAGCACTCGCAGAAATTGCATGTCTTCATCATGTTTCTCAGTTCGGTTAAGTAAGCGTCGAAGTTCTCGCTCTCCTCCTGGTTGCGCTGGTTAAACTTGAAGCGTTCGTATGTCTCATTAACGTCGCCCATGAAGTATTGATCGAACTTGCTGATTATTGTTGCAACTTTATCGCGGTCTTGTCCTGTTTCGTATTGGAATGCATTGTAGATTTCGAGGCCTTCTCTCCCGATTGTGCACAGGAATAGCGCCTTCTGATATTGGTCATCTCGAGCAGTGATATTGGCGACCACCGCGTAGTTAGTCCATAACTGTTTCCAAATCTTCCATTCTTTCGGCGTACAGTTTGAGAGAACAAGCGGTTGTGGAGGTTTAATGTGAGGAAAAGGTCCACCCGGCAAATGTGGCTGGCTTGACGATGTAGACGCCGAACTTTCGTTCGTACTCATCGGTAGATCTTGTGATCAGGTCGCCGTGCGTTTCAGCAATATTTTCGGAAGATCTCTCCTGTTTAGAGTTTTCCGCAGTGAGGTTTCTCTGTCAGTTCTTTCCTCTGTATATTCGTTTTACCGCTGCCACCATGTTAAGATTTCTCTTGAAGCGAATACGAGATCCACAGATCACGAAGGAAATTTATTAACTAATAAATTCACACATACAAAATCAAAATCACGCATACTAAACAACATACGGGTCTGAGTGACGTCACTCAAGTGGCGGGAAATAAGTATTCCAATATCGTTACAAAGCTCATCGTAGCTTTGGTTTCCGTTTTCGGCCTGTTTTCTTCCCAGAAGTATTTCGTGTTGCCACAGAAAGTTTCGTCGGGACTAAATATTTAGCGGCGACAGAGATATTTGCAATCCCCCAGCGGTATCTGATCAAACATCTGTTTACGGCAATTCTCAAAGCTTCCGCCTGTCAACAAAAGAACGCAAGCCAAAATCGTTCCCTAACATCCAGTTTATCATTGCGTGTTCCACAAACCCAAACGGTGGAGTTTGGATTAAATGCAGTTAACTTTTACACACAAGTACCGAGCAATTCACTGGCCACACTCGAGTTGTTTAACGAAGTCAATTACGTCATTGCATATCCCGTGAGAATCTGATCCAATCATCGTGCGCAGATTCGTAACCCAGAAAAAAACTAACATGACGATAAAGACACGCCGTGTGATTTTAAGCTCGACGGGCCACGCCCGCGAGCAACAAGAGACAAAATAGAAAATTGATTATGTAGTTTCCAGTTTTCCTATACCGTCGTTTATGCGGAAACGAAAATTTGAAAATCTTCTTGGACTTTGCATGGATGTATATTTCCCCCGCAACAATCAATTATTGAATTTAGTTTCGATTTCTTTTTCAGACATTTGTTAGCCTGCGTGCAGACGTCCTGACCAGGCTAACATTTGTTTGAGATTGGAAATCTACTCCTTTTCCATCCGTTGACAAACGACAAAAAACGGACGCAAACTTTTCGTCATCCGAATTAACAGAAGATCAATTTTGAATTTTCGTCAATACGAAAAGTGAAAAATCGAAATTTGACAATATTTCTCTAAGAAGGTGGGGTATAGCTAGTCTGCCCCGACTGCTAAATTTCCCAACGAGGCAAGGATACTTGGCTCTTACTTTTCCACGGAGAGAGGATACGGATTGTTTTGGCCACTCTTAGCCCAAAAAGGGTGGCGTACGGGAGGTTTATTTTGGGGAAACTAAGATCTGATGTGCGCCTGCCGGAGTCCACCAGGTGTAATGACTGTGAACACTGTTATTTTGAGAGACTTATATTCACCCCACTGTGGGAGTTAAAATAACTCCGAAGAGTGGAGATATTTCGTTTGAGTTGTTTTAACTCTAATTTCGGAGTTGCCACTTTTCAACCCACCGCGGATTAGAAGTTACTAAGAGGGAGTTAATAATACTCCCCTTTTTGGAGTTAAATGTTTGGAGTTATTTATACTATGATTTCGGAGCATAGGTCACTCCACCTCAGAGTAGAACTGGTTTCGCGCCCTTTCAGTCACGTGACGTGAGTCGCTGCGACATGAAGATGGCGGAAGGTGCGTATTTTGGTTCGCTCTAATATTACGAGGCTGTAACGCGACTGTAATGTTGTGCTGAAAACTTACTTGAGTCTGCAAGTCTGTCGAAGGCAAAGTCTGAATATTTAGGTTCTTCATAGTCCAACCCACACATGGAAGTTCAGGTTGTACGAATGTGCAGATACCCAGATGCTGTTTTTCTAAGTACAGCCCCTACAATGCCTGAGAGCTCGAGATATACAAACTTGGTTGCTTTGAATTCAACACTGAGTTGGCTGCAGCAGATTTCCCACTTCAATTTAACAAGAGTATGCGAGTTTCAGCCTCATTCGTTCGCCTTTCGCGGCTATAACGTAAACAGCTTGCCGCTTTTCATTCCTCTAAGATCACGGTAAACTCATCTACAGAATTCGGATAATGAACAAAATAAAGAGGTAACCAAAAACAAGATAAAGAGGTAACCATCTTCAAGTTGAGTATTAGCCGGACAAATGAAGAACATATCAAGATATCGAGGAAAGCATACTGCATAGTACACCCAAAATATAGGTGAGCTATGAGGTCGCTTTTGTTTCTTGTACCAGAATCTTGGTCATAATACAGATGTTTATAATGGACTGTCTGAACTGCAATGTGCATGTAATCGTCAACCAAAACACACATGAATGAGATTTGTTGCATCATATTTGTTTGTTTTGATGAAGTACGCGTTTACTGCTATTTGGAACTGTTTCACTGTAGTATAAAGTAAAACCGTGCCGGGTAGGTCCGTTGGAAACACAGCTTCAGGAACTTCTTTAAATGTGTTCGTTCAAAAACATATTCAATGCTAGCTGGTGACTCTGAGAAGTGTCACCGGATGTTCTAGTATTGCAAATATGTATGTGTTTGTGAATTTTCAAGACAGAACAGACTGTATATTCCCTTTCTGAATCTGCAGAAAAGTAGGATAGAATTTAAACTGACACAATTTAGATCTTGAAGTGTCTGAACTTTTAAATATGGGGTGGTGAACATGTGCAATAATATATGTTATATTTAAACCACTTCAAATTAATTTGCGTTGTTAAATATACAAGCATATTTTGCAGAAAAACTCCAAATGCAGGAAAAGAAGACTTTCCCAGAAGAACTCCAAAGCTGAGTGCAACTGTAGATGTTTTTAACTTTGTAAAATGATCTGATCAATGTTTAGCCACAAATATTAGCAATGATCCAGGGATATGTAGGCACTACTTCTGGTAGAAAAAGAACAGCAGTTTTGTGAAAGAATATAGTGAGAAATAATAAGGAAACTATTAGAAAATATAGGCATGCCATATGACCTGATTAAAATAGACTCATAAAGTAGGCATAGAAAGATTCTCTCGTATCTTCAAGACAACAATGCATGGTGAAGCAGAACCACTAGAACAACCATTTGGAGACCTTGATCAATATAATTAATTAAATTATCATTCGCAAATTCTACAATTTGCTTTGGAGCTTGAAATGCAGGCACATTTAATATCCACATGATACATCTATGCAGGGGAATCGTATAAAAGAAACCTGACAGCAATTTAGGTATTGAAGTCACAATGGCTTTAAAATAATCATGGTACAGTACATGCAATGTACTTGTATTATATTCATCTTGCAAGACGCATGCACGTTAGTAAAATAATTTATTATATGGCACTGATACTACGCACGCTACGATTGGTTAATTTACCGGTCCATACTTTCCTGTACGGACCGCAAATTGATTTTACGCACGTTCTGATTGGTCAATTTTACCGGTCCATAACTTAATGTACGGACCGCAAAATCAGTTTGCGCATGTGGATCGCAAATGGTTGCTCGAAAAGTTGCTAAACGTTTGTCATAAAAGGCCCAGAAGTGCAATGGGAAGTTTAAACGTTCCGGATACTCACTGTTAAGTTATGATGATCGGGGAAAGCTTACAATCTTGGAAAATGACCGTTACGAAGAAGGAAAACATCCGAGGAAAAAATTGCTTGCGACCTCAGCCGTCATTGACAACAAGCGCTGCAGAGTGGAGGGTTGTTTCACTTCTGTGTTAAAATTTGCACACTTCCCAGGAAGAAAGCCTACTCTAAAGGTGGAAAGCGAACAATCACCGTGAACAGTTATGACTAAAACCGTGCAAGAATCAAGTTTTGCAGACATGTCACCTCGTCATGGCACACTGTGAAGACTGTAAATAAATTTTTCAAAATGCACGAGAACTCTGTATTTCGAAATCACTGACTGGGACAAAAACGCCGTGGTGATTTGAGGACGTTTATTTTGCTGGAAGAAACCTAAACGCTCCACGAGGAGGCAGGAAAATTAAGCGGTGAGTTTTGAATAATATAACTTTCAACGATGTGTTGGTCGCAGTTTGTGATGAAATGATTTTCTTTTAGTGCCATTTTGCCTTCTACATTATTGTACGTGTAAGAAACTTATTCAAAAGAATAAAAAATACTCTGAGTTACAAAGCAGTTTCTTCTGGAAAGAGATAAGACTGCAGTTTTTTTTAAATCTTTAATGAGCGAGCAAGGGCGCGTTCGAGTCGTTCACCGAATAAAGTTCACTGCAGTGTCGTTGTTTGATTTCATTCAGCTCAGAACAAATTAGTATTTATCTAGGCAGTTGGTTAGACAGACGCTTATTTTCTTTCAAGATTTTCAAATAGGTAGAATTGTAAGCTGTTAACTGAATTTGTTGTGAAAACAAACGTGCGTAATTCATGCCTGATCGCGATTGATGTTGTTGAATGAATGAGACGAGTACTCGTTGGGGCCTTGTTTTGTGTTTGCCGAAAGATCTAAAGCCATATAATAAATATCTTATTAACCTCGTTTGCTTGGTCCGTACCGTAAGTTATGGATCCTCGTTTTTTTCGTCGCCTTATGGCCCTCGCGCGAAGCGCGCTCGGGCCATAAGGCGACGAAAAAAACGAGGATCCATAACTTACTGTACGGACCGCGCGCTCGGTTAATAGGATCTATGTATCAAATTGAGACTGCACTAATCCAAATGTGTATACTCTTACTTGTGATCACTCAAAACGAACAAGGTCCACAGATAGTTCAACTTTGGTCCATTTCTTCACAAACAAAATAATGGTTTGCAGGGTTCTTTTTTGGACAGGAGGACTCAAAAGTTGTAATGCAATGAACGGAGAGAGTTCATTCTATGTGTGTATGCACAATATGTAAATTCCGGAGAGTTCTGCAGTTCCAGTTTGATACATTTATAAAACGGTACACCGCTTCTATCAACACATTTCTGTCAATAAATATTATAGATGCACTTGATGCATATGCTACATAATGACTTTAAAGCCATTTAAGCCTTTAAAATCTAAAGTGCATGGTTTTTTATGCTCTCTTGTACGACTTTATCTTGCTTGTACAGCTGTAATTCAAGGTCAAAATTGTGCAGCATTTGTGGTCATATTTTGAATTGATGAGGGTCTCAAAATGATTGCTCTAGTTGTTCTGCTAGTTTGCTTTACTAGTTTGTTCTGCTAGCTTTTTCCTGTCCGATGCGTGTCTGTACCACTTTCAAAAGCGGAGCGGAGCAACAGCGTTTTGTTTTAAAAAAACGCTTCAATGTAAACTGAAGGCGAGGCCTATCCGGTACATTTTTGTGGCGCTTCGGAAACCTATCCGATACAGTGTAAACGTAGCATAAGGCAGCAAAGCGGGGCTTATTCCCACGCCCTGCGTGGGTACTAATCTGAACACCATGTCGTTTTGAAATGTCTGTATTTCACGGACCGACCTCCCCGCGCAGCGGGGATTGCTGGGTAAAACATCGGAACAGAATCACGTCCCCGCTACGCGGGGTTTCCTGAGTAAAAAACATCGGAACATAATCTCTAACCTCGTTCCCAGGCTCTTTCCTCTCCTGACCTCAACCCGGAATCTCATGTTGAAATGTCTGTATTTCACGGACCGACTTTTGATCACATGGTGTTCTGGTAGTCCGTTGCGAAGCAACGGACACGACAGGAGATTGAATGAGTTTTTTGCACTCTTGTCGAACTACGTAGTGTATGAATCAAGCAAAGAATCAAACGAAACATTCTCACGAGAAGAAACAAGTTCGTCTTCAAAAACGAAGAGAGCAAGACAGACTAAGACGAACTCGTTAGACAAGCGGCGAGACCGAGAGCGTTACAAGCAGAAACGAGTTCAGGAGACAAACCAGGAAAGAGAACGGCGCACTACTACAGGCGCCCGGAGCATCATATGCAGAAGCGAGCCCAAGCCAAACAGCTCAGTAAAGAAAACAGCGCATGCAAGCCGATTGAGAACAAGCTGCTTCCCGACGTCACAATGAAACGTCCGGAGAAACAGCCTGTAGAAACAGCCCGCAGCCCGCTCCTCACTATATTCGCGTTTACTCCTGTCTATACTAATCACGACGATTCCAAATGAACACAACGCGTTTACAGGAGAGAGATTTGGGTTCATGTCAACTCAGGGTGGCGGTAAACTACTTCCATTCTCATCAGCAACTTTGGTTGTCCGAGCTGGGACCTTCAATGTTACGCTCCGGCTACGAAAGAAGAAATTTCTACTCAGCAGGACTCTTTACACCTCTAATGGAATTGGCTCCTTCAATCTCGAGCGAACTTTAATGGTCTGTGGCGACGTGTCACCTAACCCAGGTCCTAGAAGGAAGAATCATGTCAAATATCCTTGCGGCGAATGTGGAAGGAAGGTCACCAACAAACAAGACGCCATCTTGTGTGCACACTGCGACTCCTGGAATCACGCGACATGCCTGCAACTATCCCAAACAGGGTTTCAGTACTACCTTAGACACCCGGACATTGACTGGGAGTGCCATCGCTGTGCCTTGCCTAACCTCAGCGATTCCTTTTTCTTGCCCGAGGTTGACATTGACCATCTCAGCGACTGCGTTCAAGCGTGTGAAGACTCACTCGACTGGTACGACTCAAACATCACTGGATACTGCAAATCAAATGTAAAAATAGCCTACTTGAACATAAATAGTATCCTTAACAAATTTGACGAAGTACAGGAAATGCTAAACAGGAGCATGTTTGACATTTTATTTATTGCCGAAACAAAGGTTGACAACACCGTATCCGATGCCTTTCTGACGTGCCCTGGGTTTCGTATAATTCGAAAAGATCGGAAAAAAAAGTGCTGGGGGCCTTCTCGCGTTTATACGCGCAGACATGAAGACATACAGGAGACGTAAACTAGAACCGAGCAATGTCGAGTCGATATGCCTAGATGTTGAAGACTGAAACCACAGCCGACTTCTTGTGTGTGCATGCTACAGGTCTCCGGGAAAGTGCAAAGAATCTGTCTTTATTGATGCGCTATCAAGTTCTATCGAAACCATGTACAGGACAAGGAAAGATCTGCTTCTACTAGGTGACTTCAACATGGACATGATGGACAAAAACGAAGATGGGAAAGAACCGAACAAGAATCTGACGGACTTTTGCAGGATATATTGTCTCGAGAACCAAATTTCACAGCCAACACGCATCACTGAAACAACAAAGACATTCATCGACGTTATTTTTACGAGTCACAAAGAGCGGTATGCAACAACCGGCACTTTACACCTTGGGGTCAGTGACCACGACTTAATTTACACTATTAGGAAAAACAAGCTCTCAAGGCCCAAGCCGCGCTACATTGAATACAGAAGTATGAAGAATTTCAACAATGCCGCATTCCTGGCCGATCTAAATTATGTCCCCTGGGACACAGCTTTTGTATACGAAGACGTTGACGGCATTTGGGACCACTGGTCCTCCCTCTACAAAGACATACTTGACAAACATGCACCAATTAAAAAGAAACAAATACGCGGTGATCAACTTCCATGGATTACTCCTGAAATCCAGCCCCATATATCACATAGAAACAAACTGTACAAACTGCATAAACGCAATCCAACTTCACAATCATGGAATGCTTTCAAGCGACAACGAAAGAAAGTTACATCCTTGAAACGCAGGGGTATCAAGTCATTTTGCTGCGACGCCTCAACCAAGGCAAAACATCACGGCGAGTTCTGGAGGAAGATGAAGCCTCTACTTCCAGGCGTACGGATTCTCCAACTCTGCAACAAACTTGATGAAGGCCTACTTATGCGACCGCCGACAACAAGTAAAGGTTCAAGGAGAGTATTCCGACTGGAGGTTAGTAACTGCTGGAGTTACTCAGGGATCTCTACTAGGCCCACTGTTGTTTAACTTTTTCATTAACGACCTTAATTACTTCGTCTCCAACGTATCTCTCAGACTTTATGCTGATGACACTACCGGATACGCATCAGATGTATCCCCTGTAGTTCTTGAATTCCTGATCAACGACAACCTGCAATCTCTATCTGCCTGGTTTGAGCACAACTTTTTACAAATCAACGAAACAAAAAATTAGACTATCGTTATTGGTCCGTCCAAGTACAGATTCGATTTCTTTTTGAAAAATTCGCACATCGAACTAACAGACACTCTAAAAATTCTGGGAGTAACTATGGATACTAAATTAACATTTAAGGAGCACATCACAGAGCAGCTCAAGAAGGCATACGCAAAGTCTGCTGCACTCCGCAGAATCCGTCGTTTTGTACCATTAAAGACTATGATAGGACTATACAAGGCATTTATCCTTCCTCACCTCGAGTATTGTGGTCCTCTACTCATTGGACTCGGGAAAATTCAAGCAAAAAGGCTGGAGGACGCTAATTCTTACATTCTAAGGTCACTATTTGGCACTGCAAAGTCTGAACCGTACGAACATTTACTAGCTATGGTTAACATTAGATCTCTCGCGCAACGCAGATATCACCAGTCTTTAGTTTTACTTTATAAATGTATCAAAGAACAAGGACCTCAATACATTAGTGACTTTTTCAAATCCAAAACAACACGTTACAACTTAAGGGGTACAGGATCAAAATTAGCTCAGCCACGTTTCAACTTAGAATGGAAACACAAGTCTTTTACTTATTTAACTGGTAGACTTTGGAATAATTTACCAGCAGCTGCGAGGGAATCCCCGAACGTCAAGACTTTCCGGAGCGCTTTGATCAATGTTGACCTTGAAGCAGGGGTTACATGTTGAAGAACGGCGCTTCCAGAGGCAACAACATCTGCCTAGCCGTGGATGGGCTAACCCTGACAACCCGTTGAATAGCAGGAGGACTGAAGATAAGCTACATGTAAAATAGTGCTGAAGGCCAGCCGATAGCTCAAGGGCAGGTAAGACACGTCTATTTACTTTGTTCACTCAACTCGTCCGTTATGCATTGCTTCGAGCTTATCGGACATTTTGCGGCCGCGATAAAACTTTGTTGTTGTGATGCTATAAATTTTCACGACAGAGAACTATTTTGACCGTTTGAGTCTTGACAGTTAAAATCAACTTCCAGTGTTATACAGTGCAGAGGTTAATTTGAGACTTGACGTTTTGCTTTATAGACAAAATCACAACATATATATCACACAGAAGAATTTGGCGTTTCTGTGCATTTGATTAGAGAGAACTGTGTTTATTAAAATTGCAGCACTAGAAACCATTTCAGTTTATCAAAGAACAGATCAAAATACTTGTCCTCTGTGAAATTATACAGTGCAAAATCTTGTGAGTTCTTGTGAGACAGTTTTTTTTTATTATTATTATTTTTTTAACTGCTTGGCTGTTTTTATCATGTACTGTCTAACACTGTATAAGCACTATAAGTCAAATGTTATTTGGACTGTGTTTTTTAATGCTCGGCTAAACTTTCCAAAACCCTGCCACTACTTTCCATAACAACCCACGCAAAATTTTAGGTACATTTTGAGTACCAAAATGGTATCTTTCAGGTACATATGGATTGAGCAAGGTATTGTTTAGGTACATTTAGAAAATAGTACCAATAATGTACTTTGTATAATATACCCAAAATGTATCTAAAGTATACCATTTACATACCTCAAGGTAAACGATCTTAAGATACCCAAAATGTACTTTTTATATGTACCTCTAACATACATTTTTGATACCTAAAATGTACCTTGACAAAAATGTATCTGTTATGTACCTTCATAAAGATATCCAAAATGTACCTGTATAGAAATGTACCCTGAAAGATACCCAACATGTATCTTGACTGATGTACATGCAAGATAAAAAACCCGCAGTGTGCACGGCGAAATAAAAGTGTACCTGTAATATACCTTGAAAAAGATATCCAAAATGTACCTTGTTTGTCTCCCAAACAAATTCACATCCAAGAGTGTTATACCTGTTGCGATATCATTTGAGCTTTAGACTTCCATCAGACCTCTATCAATCTGCATTTCTTTATTCATACATTTTCCCTTGTTCAACATGTACGCAGTAGCCGGACGCATCGTTCAACAAGCAAATCTCGTGATGTGAATTCCAAATATCAACTGAATAACACTGTCTTTTCGATGATCAGCATACTGTTCCATTAATTATGCATCCATTCTTGTTTCAAACATTCATAAATATCCACGATTTCCAGTTCCAAAGCGGCGGCCCATTCGCTTCTTGCAAAGCCGATGGTTCATGGATCGTCTCGGATGTGCCTGAGTACTAACTTAGGTCACATGTTATGTGAAAACCAATCAGGAGCTGGGGACGTTTATGTGGCGCTCATTTAACGAACTTTGTTTGTGTCGATCGTCTTCGCCGGTTAGCTTTTGCTTCTTTTCGCTGGGATAGTCTTTTAATAGAGGAACGGATAACTCTCTATACTCCAAAATGAATTATCAACCTCATATGCTGCTCGGAAAATGGGTAAAGAAGATACAACTTGCTGAACGATCGTTTTCAAGTCGATTACACAACTGCAAAATGATCTGATGAACACGGGGGACATCAGATCGCATCTCTGCAGAAATCGGACCCTGAATGCTGGACATGAGGTAAGATAACTCTATTTTGTTTGTTTCGATCCCGGGGCTAAAAATGTTTTGATACAGTTGCTCTGATTCAGGCACACGCTTTGTGTTGAATGGAGTGCGACATGACTGTTTGGCAGCGCTATAATACGTCCAAGCTTACAGATATCTTGTCTATTTCCATTGTGCTCCCTGTACTGTTGTCTATTAAGTAAGATAGCTGCTCGAATTCCACTATATACTTTGTATCAGACGGCGGCCGGCACAATTCAAATGTATAATTTAATCAGTAAGTCTACACGCAAACGAAATAGTGGGCATTCTCTATATTTTGCTAACCTGTATGATTAATTTTTTTTACCTAATTCTAATCCTTTATTCTTGAATGTATAGGAAGAAGCGGGAATTTATGGAAGTGCAGATCAAGCCACACAGAAGATTGTCATAAAAGGTTGAAGTCACAGGAAGCAAAGCCTGGCAGTTGAGTCTTGTTGAACAATACATCCTGTTACAAGTTCAGTACCAAGACCTAAATGATTGATTAGAATCTTGCTTCATCACTGGTATCAGTTTGTAATGGTATTTATGTTGATCATCTATAAATCACAGTACTGATTCATGCTATGAAGTCAATAAAATAAGTGAAATTTTTGAATGTCTCATTAGTACACTATGAGTACATTTTGGGTGCAGAAGAGGTACAGTGTTGGTATATTGTGGGTACATTTTAGGTATGTCATTAGTATACTATGAGTACATTTTGAGTATTTCATGGGTATACTATGGGTACACTTTGTGTATAGCTGAGGTACATTTTAAGTGCAGTTTGGATACATTTAAGGTTCATTTCAGGTTCATTTCAGATATGTTTTAGGAACTTTTCTGGTATATTATAGGTACCTCAGTAGATACATTCCAGGTACATTCGAGGTATGTTTTAGGTATGTTGAGTATGATGAAAATGCTGGACCTGAAGGTACCTTTTAGGTATCTCAGTTGAGGTACATTTTGGGTGGCGAAAAAAGCTACTTCAGAGATACCTAAAAGATACCACCAAAAAGGTTCATTATAGGTACATGTTAGGAACCTATTAGGTACATTTAGAGGTACCAAACATGTACCTTTAATGTACCAAAAATGTACCTAAAATTTCGCGTGGGAATACAATCTTTGTTTGTATTTACTTCTTTGTCTTACTAAGCCCCCCTTCCCTTCGCTATAAATTATTATAGTACATAATAAAATATAAATAAACGGAATGATGTTCAGTAAACTAGAAATTGTTATGAATGATTATTTTGTCAATTTGGCATCAGGAAAAGAATGTAATTTATTGCTGTATTTCCTTTTGCATTTTTGAATTAGCAGTTTAGCTGTACTTTATACATTACTGTGTATAAAGTAATGTTCAGAAGAGCTGTGTTAGTAGTAGTGGTGTGGGCAGAAAAAAATTGCCATGATCTTAACAAGTTTATGACGTCAATGCCTTCAGTGGACTGGAGGTCAAAACTTATTTGCAAAGATACTGTACATAATAATTATCATAACAGCCAAACAAGTCAATTTTCATTTACCACAGTTAGTTTCATTTTATAAAAGCCAGCACTTTACTAACATTAATTTCTTCCTTTTCTCAGATAGAGTTAGCAATGATATTTTATTAAGTTTTCTTTTGAACAAGTTTTTAATTTCTGGTGAGATATTATTGTCTAAACTGTTACCCCAACACAATGTGCTTCCCCACCCACCCATCTATCTCCAGCCGCAGAACACACTTTTTAATTTATAGACTTTGATGTTCGTTTTGTTTTTCATAGGTCCCTAAATATCAATACAAACATGAAGTTCACTAAGTCCAACTGGAAAAAGTATCTTTCTGTGATTAGGAAGAGTTAGTTTTATGACATGGGAAATGAGACTTTTTAAGATAAGAATGTCAATACAGTACTAAAATGATGCTCTTCTTGTGTCTCATAGTATCTTACACTGCTGTATAATGTGTGAACCTGACTCATTTGTCTAATATTCTATAAAATTATTAAATATTTATAGTGCACTTTTTCATTTTCACTTACAGCAGAGTATTGGGTTAGGGCTATATTTCTCTGGCATGGGATTTTCTGTGTTTGTACATGTACAAGGCAACACATGCAACACTTGAGAACTTCTGATAAGTATAATGTAACCTACAGGTAATTGAGAAGTATTTAATATAAAGTATTTTAACAATAATGTAGTGCAAAGACTGACTCTGTATACATTCTTGTGAGACAAAATAAATTACTGCGAAATGGACATGGCATAATGAATAATATTGTGAGAACTTCCTTCTTTCAAGACCACCCTATATATTATAGAATAAGATTACTGTACTCTTCAAACAGCAAAGGGACCCCAGGTGGGGGGAGGGGGAGGGGGAGGGGGGGGGGGGGGAGGGGGGTACTGTGCCATACCCGTACGAAAATGTCTAACCTGACAGAGCCTGAATCCGGCCTGAATCAGGCCGTACAACGGCCTGTAGAGCCGAAACAGAGCCTAACATGAACCTGACAAAATTTTGTCAGGCTGAAGTGAGACGACCCGGACAAATGTATGGTTGTTGTTAGTGTCTTGTCTGGCCGGAAAAGAGCGTAACAGAGAGCCTGACAAGAGCCTGACATCTGCAAGAGTCTGTAGCGAGCGCAAACCTAAATCTTGCAGCCTAACAAGGGCCTAACACGAGCCTAACACGAGCTTTACAGGACATTCCGCGAGCGTGGTTGTTCATTTTAGCGATGAAAATGGAATACGTATGATTATGAACAACACACCGACTGCACTTATGCATGCTTTTTGCAAAACTAGTTTGCGTGCAAGAGTATTCGGCATAGTTATAAAGAATTACAAACACATGATATAATTTACCTGACTCATATCAGGAGGAAAAATACAAGATTTGTTTATGTTGTGTACGGGATAATTAGCCGTGGCCGTCCGGGATCGGTGCTTGGCTGCGTAAAATACCCCGGGAGTTGCTTTCCTGCGTGCACTCCATGTGACTTTCTCTGTTTTAGCACGTAAGTATTTGATATTTCTATAATTTCAAAACAAATCCGCTTATCTTACTAAAGAAGAACTGCCCGTGATCGTAAACTTCAGTGCCGCGTCGGACGCTCTTTTGAACGGCCACTTTTAAAATCTCCCAGAGGGATTCTACGCAATTGTTTTCCCCTTTTAACTAAGTAGGAAAATGAAGGAGTTATGTGGAAAACATGCGAATAAATGGCCACTAACTGCAGCACATGTTTATCGGCAAAGATCAGCATGGAACAGACTACGTCAATTGTCTCAGACAAAACCGCAGGCGAGCTGTAATATCACACCCCATACAAAGTGGTCTTTCATTTTAGCCTTTACAATACCTGATCCTTATTGGCTGACTGAAGGACCTGCATACTTGGCGCCCATTTTTAACCTGAAGTTAATTCAAACCGGCGAGCAACGGCAGTCCGGTAAATTATGAGATCTTCAGAGTTATCAGTTTGTTTGAGTACGTCCTACATATATAGCCATGTATGCGTGCTTGTATTTTGCGAGTGACAATGCAGTGTCAGTGTTCTACCAAAGGACAAGTACGTGTAAGCTGCAAGGACCTTTTGAACCCATTAGGGAGAAGTATTTTTCTAGAGGTTGATTGGCACCAGGGTGGCCAAAAGGAGAGACGCATCGCTGCTGTGCTTATACCATCGCAGGAAAGGGTAAGTTGCAGTTTCCGAGATTATGTCGTATCCAGTGTGTTAGCAGTGTGTGAATGATTACAGTCGAAGCCCTTGATTACGGACGGCTTCACAAAACGCCTGTTTGAAACTAGCTCAGTCAAACTCTTTATTTAGTACACATTCTCGTAAGCGGACAGTTCCAGTTCCAGACACTTTCTTTCCCGAGGGTCACCGCCAGAACTTAGCTAGGATGAGAATGCTGTAAATTTGTGACAATGAGCACCTCAGAGTGAAATGTATATACTCATTAAATTGACGTTTTGAAATTTTTTGGGACAAAAAAGCTGAGTTGGAACTATTTGCAGATCAAGTTGACAAAACGTTGCGAAAGTTATAATTACCCGACTGCCCACTTTGATACCATGTGAAATTTGTCCATTGTCATCGATGACGGAATCAGTGAAGGAACTGGCTAAATACTACTGGATAAACGCAGATATATTCACTGCCAAGAAAAATAGGCATGCATACGCGGTAATTAGCGCCCTGACGTGCGGAACGCGCGATAAAAAGCAAGAAATAGTTAACATACCAATATTGATGTTGTCTGTCGCCACAAAGCAGGAAACTCATCAAGTGGTGATTGAAACAAAAATACCCAATGGTTTAATGTTTCTTGTCGGGCCTGAATCAGGCCTGAATTCAGCCGGACATGTTAGGCTTGTGTCAGGCCCATGTTCGGTTTCCTTTGTCAGGCTAATGTCATGCTAGTTAACGCTCGTTTCAGGCTCTCTTTGTTAGGCTCTTGTTTGGCTCGTGTCATGCTCCTGTTATGCTCAAATGTCTGGCCGGATTTTGACTCTTGTCAGGCCAAACATTTTCGTACGTATGTGCTGCCCCAAAGAGTATCATTTTCAAACATTTTTAGTCTGAAATAAGGTATAGATTTTGCCTTTATGGTCTGAAATAGGGTAGGGATTTTGTGTTTTTGGCCTGGGATAGGGTATGATTTTAATAGAAATGTGTCGCAGCGGACAATGCACGGCAAATGGAAGAAAACACAGGGCGGAAATTGCTGCAAAAGAAATAAATCTCTAAACTAGGTCTGAAATAGGGTATACATTTTGGAGTCAGGTCTGAAATAGGGTATAGTAAATCAGATATTTTGGTTTGAAATAGGGTAAGGGGTTTTCAGGTTCAGGCGGTACACCCCCACCCAAAATTATGATGAGTACTCCCCGGAATGGGACACATGTCAATATCATGTAAATGCTAATATAGTGTCATCTGCCTTTAATTACATTATATAATATTGAGATGTGTGGTGAAAGCATACAGTACATGAGAGCTCTAGCAATGTCATACAAAATCGATTACTTGGGCGTGGGGCCTCTGCGAATATTGTATTTTTAGTAATAGAAATGTGTCGCAGAGGACAATGCATGGCAAATGGAAAAATAAACGGGGCAGAAATGGTTGCTAAAGAAATATATAGTGTGGTTTCTATGGAAACAATACGTCCTTGAAATAAAGGTCTTCTACCCCGTTTTCAAACTTTCTGCTCTATTTTCTCGAGTTTTCTTCGGTGAATTTTTCTGAAACTTTCAGTATGTTTATAAATTTGTATAAGGTAAACATAACTGTGAAAAAAAGTTGGGGTTAGAGGAGCGGATTCCGAGCTAATTGGCAATTTAGGTTTTTTGCAAATAAAAAAAAATTCTGCCCCATAAATTCCTCATTAAAATCAAATATTACAAAACCGGATATAATCGTCGTTTGCCTGCAAAATTTAAGACAGATTCACCGAAGGAAACTCGAGAAAAATGCAAAGAAAAATGTGATATTTTACGTGCGTATTGCGCCATCAAATGCAAAATAATGACTCGACAAGATCGACAAGTGCGCATGCGTTAGCCGTAATGTCCTTGCGCGTGAAAACAAGTTGTGCATGTAAACACGAGGAGAAAGCGGCGATCGCACGCCTGACAGGATGTGAGGAACATACTTTCAAACTAATTCAGTAGAGTTATATACATTCGAAGGTAAAGTGATAAAGATCGGCGATCAAGTAAAGCCGGCGTGTACTTAGTTTGATTGAAAGGCTTGCAAGTTTGGTTTCTTCGTGACTCGAAGAACCGTGCACGCATCGTAAACTGTTTTTATTCCGAGATTTTAGGATTTCCTGTTAAATTCAGATTTCCTCCAGAGAATTACGAAAGTCGGGTTTTTATTTCATTGTGATTTTGGTGCCCACGCGAAATTGCGTCTGAAAACCCTATGGAGCCACCTTAACCAGTATGAGGACAATTTGTGGCGTGAACATTTTCGTGTCAACAAGAATACATTTCACTTCATTTGCGGACTAGTTGATCCACACATAATGCGACAATACACGATTTTACGCCAGGCAATAACTGTAGAAAAGCGAGTGGCTGTTGCTTTGTGGCGCTGAGAAAGACGTCTTGATTTTGTTAAAGTTGGGTGTGTACAGTGTTTGGCAGCTTGGCAGAAAATGGAGCGCTTCAATTGGCTACGCTTTTAAGCTTAAAGGTACACACCGCGTCACACCATCTTTTCAGGTCGTGTATTTTTGCTCGGTTTCCGGTAATTATAACCCTAAAATCCCGGTGAAAACACTTTGCAATTTACATTAATGAAA
This sequence comes from Plumapathes pennacea, assembly GCA_964036295.1. Lineage (NCBI taxonomy): Eukaryota > Metazoa > Cnidaria > Anthozoa > Antipatharia > Myriopathidae > Plumapathes > Plumapathes pennacea. The sequence continues at coordinate 20,698,956 of OZ038463.1, read as the reverse complement.
ATTTACGTGAGTTACATCCTAGGTGTTTTCATTAGAACTTCCGGAATGTTTGCGTTACACCAGTGTAAAGTGTCATAGTGAAAACACAGCCAATGTCATAGAAAACCGATTACTTGGGCGTGGGACCTCTGCGAATATCGTATTTCTAGTATAATGTACTATCACTTTGTGAAATGACCATAATTGCAGAAACAAATTAAATTGCCCAAGAAACACAAAACGAACATTTGTGTAAGTTAGACTACAGCATTCACCAAATGGACGTGAGTAGCGGGTATTCTGATATTTCAATGGCTGTTGGCAAATTGAGGTCTGAAAGAACCCATACCGCTTTGGCTCTTCCCCGAGGCTCAACTTGTCTACGTACAGATCTAAATGCCCTATATCTGCTGCCTCCGATTTTGCAGTAAGTGCTGACTTAATCGGTGAAATTGTCGCCTTCGTCGTCGCAAGCGAGCGAGACTACGAACTGCCGCGACAAGCAACAGAATTACAAACACCGCATTCTTTTCTCCCGCCATCTTTCAAAACATTTGCTTTGTAGAAAACGGAAGTGATGACAGATCGTATGTCAACTTAACATTTCTGATTTCAGTGGTGAAAACAGTGGCGCGCCTACACTAGTGTTAGTTGGTCAGCAAACAAAACCCTCGAGGAAAATTACGCCAGTAAATTTCGCTAATGAAAACACAACCAATGTGATTCCTGTTTACCAAGTGACTATTCTTAGTGCATGCCAAAGACCACTAAAATCATGACGCATGACACTCCATTGCCACAAGGTGAATAGTGTGTCTTTATAATTTATTTCTAAATGTAGTTTTAAATGTTTTTGCACTGTGTTGGCATTCGTTTTTCCTCTTGTTTCATTTCATTCCGAATACCCTGCTTTTTGTTTCCGAGCCTCCGACGCATCATTCATCAGTCTTGTAAATACAGTAAAACTACATCGTTTGATACTGTAACGTAACATGCATCAGCAAACAGCTATTAAACCTTTTTATGATGAATGAACACCGAAAACAGCGAAATCGATAACCAACCATACCCATGACGAGAATGTCGTTTGTGGTAATCGTTTCAGTTTGATTCAGTGAAAGATGATCGAGGTGTGGGAAGAAACACGCACAGCGGATGGACGGATGACTCACGAACAAAGACTAGGATAATTTCCATCTCATTGAATATGTATCTATGCATTTATATTAAGCGGAAACAATAATGATTTAAACATCATTTATCTAAATGTTGATAGAACTGGGGAACTATCTGCTATTCAATTTTACTTGAAGTTCTCCGTTTGATTGAAAATCAATGCTGTACGATTTTCTGACTTAATGGACTTCCGCGTTTTACTCCCACGTTTTACTAGGTGAGTGAAGTGGGTGTTCGTCTTCAGCACTCCTATGCATGTTATCAACTTACCGTTAGACTGACTTCAATTACTTCTACTAACGTGTTGACTAGAGACTCAAAAAATAATCAGTGCACTCAAGTGCCCACATCGCCTTGGCATGGATTCATGCGGAAAAAAATGGACATTTTAATAACATCGCCAATTCTGCAATTCGATAATTGCTGATGTCAATTGTTCATGGTTAGTATTGTTCTCTTCAGATTACTTAGTTTTCACGTTTAGTATTTATTTGCATAGCTTAGTTGTCATAGCTTGTCATTTCTTGCTTAGTTATATATCAGTATTATTTGTTCTTTATGCTTTATTTTACTGAATTTGTTAGTTAATCTTTGTGGTTCAATTTGTATAGCGGAGATTTTATCTTTTATCTCAGTGTTGATGATAATTTCACGAGTGAGCCTATTAGTGAGAAAATGTTCCACAGGCAATCAGTTCAACATCATGTAGACTTAGTCAAATATATATATATATATATATATATATATATATATATATATATATATATATATATATATATATATGTATATATATATATTAAACTTAACGTAGACAATGTGCCAATTTGATATCAATTTGCTTAGTTGCTGTCTTAAAAAAATACAAAAAAAAAAAAGAAAACAAAAGAATAATAATAAAAATAAATAAAAGTTTAAACAAGTCTCAATTCAAATCCACTTTAAATATCCAGGAAAAAAAACGGCACACAACAATTTGTTCGTGTAGACAATTAGCCATTGTTATCAGACGTTGCGTGCCTATAGCTTCATGTGTGTGATTAGTTAATGCATTTCCGAGAGACGGGTTCTTCAGAACTGGAAACATAGTCATGTAGTTTCCCCACACACTTAGCTTTCAATGTCTAGTATGCGCGTTTCATTCACATGCCCACTTCCTGACCGTCAAAAGGTGATTGCAAGAAGTTCTTGGCAATAAATGGTCTTTTATGCATTTTACTACATATTTGTTGTACACGCATCTTTTATAAAAGTGGTCAAACGATAGAGTGATTTTAAATACGATTCATTCCTGCCATCATATTGCTGTACATTTAGCATCAAGATCATGAATCTTCCATTTAAGACATTCTGGAATGCTGGAAAATAATCAGATCGGCGCCATAATAAATTAGAATTATGGTTGGCTTAGGAAACGCTGATTATGTGCCTTACACCGCGGTTAAAACGTGTGGGCATGCGTAATTTTGTGAACTTCCGAACAAGACTCAAGCGAGCAAAATTTCAAAACATAACAGGAAAATTAACAGGAAGTTTTATACTTCAACGATAGCATTTCTTAGCTTTTATAAATACTCTTTTTCTGATGTAAGTGTATTTCCGCGATTATCATTTCAAAGGCAATTTAGACAAGTAGCTGTCTGTTTTGTGAGTTTTGAACGTTTTTTTTCCAGTCGAACTGGTTGATAGACTATCAAGAGCTGAGCGTTGTATCACAAACTCAACCTTAGTCAACCTTAACCAACTCGACATTTATTTAGTATTTGCTATGTAGAATAGTGTTTTTTGTTTTGTTTTGTTTTGTTTTTTATCTGTTCTGCTTTTACTCAACCAACCCTGATTTTGCTGCGTCTTGTCGTCATAGGTAAATATATTTTACCGATTGCTATCAAACTTAAAGGAGGGGATACTATTTATCCGGGGTTCGAGATTTTTGTAAGGTGTTTATGTAAGGTATCAATGCAAGGGACAGTGATTGAAGTACACACTTTTAATACCGGGACGGGGTTTGTTTCACTTCTTTTAGCGCAAAGAAGAATATATTTTCGGCGTCAACACAGTAATTTTGGTTGTTAATTTAGTAACGAGAGAGATATATTTGCAATACATTTTCGTAACGTTATCTGACTAGTAAAATGTTTACAAAAAGAATCCACTTTCCTAGACCATCACGCAACGCACAAACTTTAGTTGTGCTTTCAATGCGTTCTGAATCGGTAATTCATTTTTTTCGAAGACCTAAATCAAGATTGTCCGTTGCTCCAAGAGCATCCGTATTCTGTGGCAAAGGCAAAAAAATAGCGGTAGGTTTGAAAGTGTAAGTTTCTTGGCGCGATTCAAGTGTTGATCGGCCGACGTTAAAAACAACACTGGTTTTGCGTCTTTTAAAGTACCCTTGATGCTACATCGATAACCATACTGATTGTGTGTCATTAATGAAAGAAAATGTGTTTACTAACAGTTTGGCGCCGTTTTGACTCTGACAAGGTACTTACATCAACTTTAATTCATAATAAAAGTTCGGGGAAAATTAGCATTGTTTTATTTCATAATTTGAGTTGATGAAATTGAAAAGCTTTGACTGTGAATTCTCTGACAAGCGAACATTCTTAGTTTGTTTACTGCCACGCATGGTTTGCAAGCATTAAGTTGTAATTTTGCAGTGCAAAAATTACACTTGATACATATAATTTGCCATTTTCTGCACTCTTATTGATCACAAAGGATGCCATAAATTGTTCAAAATCGCTGTTTTTCCACTTTCACTAAAAAAGAAAAAAGAAAAAAAAAAAATGGCCTCAATTTGTTTTTAGGCCAGTCTTCTTTCAAGAGGTTTAGATTCCCACATGCACTGCATAGTTTCCCTCTATCTGCGGTTTAACAATCTCTATAAGAAAACAACATATTTTTACTAAGCCTATACCGAACCTATACTAGAATAGGCTTGGCAATTGAAGGTATAAAAAAATATTAGAAGTCAACTTAGTTTTCCAGAACCGGATTACCGGATTTAGGCATAGAGACGACATGGAGGCGTAGGATGTATCGCTTGCCGTCTTGGGTGTGTTCAGACCGCATCCTGTACGTTTTGATATACAAAAGAGGGAATTCTTCATTTGATTACTGCAAGTCATGTGAATGACTCTGGTATCTTGTGAACAGTACCCAAAGGCATGTCTCATAGAATTATGGATACACAGATAAAACATTTTATAATAGGTAGCTTGGGATTCATCAGGGTGGTTCTAGGGTATACTTTTCGAAAAAAAGTACTTTTGTTGCTTCATAACTGCGAGGTTCACTTTCAAAATCACATCTTTTTTTTTAATTACGTTTTCTGTATGGTACTTCGTTCTTATTGTTATAATTGCATTTTTGAAACAACGAAGTAATAAAAACAACCAGCGTTTTGTTAAAGAACAATTTGCAATCTACTTTCGTTCGCATATTAAATGTGCATCCAAATTTAACAGCACATTGATATTGTTTGTTGTGGAAATGCGTAACGCCGAAAAAGTGTTTTAGTTTGATGCTTCGACAAACAGGCCCGTCGTCGGAGCAAGTACTCCATCTTTGAGCAGAAATTTCGGGAAAAATCCACGCGAGAATTCAACTTACTTTTAAGTTTGCATAAGTACATGGAATGTAACTATCAATGGTTTACAGCTGTTAATTCTGACCAGGTGGCCGAGGTAATTAACTTTTGGTTCGTTTTGACCTTCCGTCCACATCATTTTCAGTCACGAAAACGCAACCTTTTGAAAACACTCTTCAGAGGGGAATGAACTTTTTTAAACGCAATTTTGTAGGACAGTTAGTGTGAACGAATATATATATTTTACGGAGAAAAAGTTGTGTTTTCACGAAGACGGACTAGTGTGGACGGGACCGAGTAAAGAAACACCGGAGAAAATCTTACATTGATATCTCCAATGATAGTTTCTTAATTATATTACAATCAAAAAGTACCACAGTGCGGTGGGTTTGTCTTATGTGTGTGGTCAAGCGGCGAGTTGGATTTGTCGAGACATAGTAGTACCGCAGATACAAACACAAAAATAATTGGTTCAAGAAGTAATGCTGATTAAATATGCTGCTTTATTTTCTCGAAAAAGAACATGCTCCGTTGAGAAAGAACTAAAAATAAATGTATTTAGTTTCCTTAATTAGATTAGAAGCATAAATTACCACAGTATGGCGCGTAAAAGGCATTGTTGAGACAAAGTTGTACCGCAGGTACTAAATCACGAAGGAAAATAACAGTTTGTAAGAAAAAAAATGGTTCAAAAAGTAATGCTGGTTACATATGCTGCTTTATTTTTTCAAAACACGCTTCGTTGAGAAAGAACTACAAAAATATACGCATGCAGCATTTTTCCATGATCCTTTGAAATTTTGCTGTTAGAAGGAACCCGCCTAAAACCTCCTGATTACTCTCCTATGTCACAGCTAAAAAAAACAGCGTGTTTTAACTTTGAATTGACAATAATATGTGTGGTTTGTAGGTAATGATATATCTTGGGTTCGTTATTTATCTGCGACTCCACCTCCATTGCCAAATAATTCAAAACGTTTTCGTCTTTTGGAGAAACAAGCATTTTGCTATTAGTCAAATGCCCTGTCACGTGATTAAGCGAATATTATAACAATTGATGTAATCGGGTAATAACATATTTTAAAAGGTAACCCCGTTCTTGTTTTCGTGGTGTGGACGATAATATTTTGGATCATAACACCCACCTGAAAATGAAAGTGATGTGCCATAGATGCATAAAAGCATGTACAGTTTAACGTTATGGCATACTGTATATTGAAGCTGGCAAATCATCTGTGTTAGAGTTAGAAATTTTTACCATCTTTTATCTGTAGATATTCATTGAAAATTTCAACATATTGTTCTTCAATGCGACAGTAACAAGGATTTGGAGGAAAATATGCATTTGTATGGTGTAGTAAAACCAATCTCAGAGAGATGTTCTACTTTACGGTGACAGCTTCAAAGTCTCCTCAACTGCCACAAACAAAGAATGTCCTTTTCCAAATTGTGCCCTCGGTGGAGATGAGCTCCAGTCCTTGCAATTTTATGCGCACTGACTGGGCTTGTACATTATTCAAACTTGTTCCAGCTAAAATTGTTTAAAACTCTTCGAGAGTGAATTACAGCTTTTAGAATTTTCATGTATTTGTCATGGTGCCGTGAACAGTCCGGATGGAAAAATCCGTACCGCCTAGCGTGCGTTTTGTTAGGATTCCGGACCGCCAAAAAAAAAAAGTTTTAGATAAGGACCCAGAATTGAATGTGACTAAGAGAGCAGTGTTATACTGTATAAATCAGTACTTACGATGCACGCGTATTTCATCTTGCAATCAATTCCAACGCAAATAAATCGTCTTGCCTTTGTGTTATGGTAGAAGATAGTGGTTTGGGGCACTCAAGTTATTTCTTTTATACAGTCAGAACTGATTACCGCAAAGCAACAATGGTAATGGGTCTTCGTTGTAAATAGTAGTTCTTAAAACGCATGTGTGTGTATTTTAAATACCCTAATTATGTAAAACAACGCGTTCATAACTTCCATAGTTCATTTATACTCTCGGCATTATACTCCAAGTATTCATTTCATTTACTTGATGTCATATAGTACGCATTGTGATGAACCCGGGAAATTCGAGTCGCCGCTTCAAAACAAAGTGAGATTCACCTTGAACTATGGCAGACAAGGCGGGTCCGGAAAAGCAAAGTGATCTGTCGAAGAATGTGAACAATCACCATGAACGAAATAGATAGAATTGTTTGCCGAGCGGACTTCTTTGTTATTCGAGCTGCGAGCAAGCTGTACTGTAAACACTGCAAGTATGGCGGCTTTCGGAATGAGCGAACGTCGCTTCCTTTAAAAATTATTGAAGTCTTGACGGCCATTTATATTTTCTCTGATGAATTTCAGTCTACGAGAATTAAGCCGTCAAAAAATAGGTAGGTTTTGATTCTTACAATTATTTTTTTGTGCCAACCGTTGAAATAAATATTTTTTCAGTCTTTTGGTTGTCGGTGTGACTTCGTGTAGTACACATTTTTTTCTGGAAGACAAAGCTATTTTCTTTTGAGTTAAACTCGTCGGAAACGTTGCAGCTAAAATTAAACTGCACATGTCGTGTTATTTACGTACGGCCGTGCGTATATAGAGTATTTTTTTACCGTGATGACTCAATAAGAATTAGGTAGGACCAGCGCGCGCGCTATGTCACTAGAAATATGATAATCGTAGATACCCCCTCGCTCTGCCATTGATGGGACTTTTACTTTGGTACTCCCAACAAGAGTAGCCTTTATTTTACCGAAATGTTGACTCAATCTTTTCTTCGAAGTCAAGAGCTACACGCAAAGGATGGAGGAAAAGAATGGTGTGTGTTATACTTTTGCGTTGGAAAAAGAGTCGATTACGTGACGAAGTACGTATTTCCCACGGTCGGCAAGTCAAATTAATTCATACAGTCTGCCAAGCACATTCTCAAAATTTAATACTTAAATTTTAAAGTTGGTCGACCGTCGTAGTACGGGAAAAAAGGAACACTGATTTTCCAATTTTGAATCCATAGGCAGCACAATTAAATAGGCTTCCTGTGCATTTTTTTTTTTTTTTTTTTTTTACTCTGGCTGCATGCACCAGACTCAGGCATGCATATTTAATGAGCTCGAATTGTTTATATGTGAACCCCCTCAAAACAGCATGATTTCTCCCAAAATCAAAGCAAAACTTGAACGACTTACTTTAAATTATACACGGGCTTCAGACCTAGTCATACTTCAAAGGGCTTGTGAACGATTCGCGCTGCAATCACCGCGTCTCTGATTACAGCATTTGTTACAGTTTTCGTCTTGAAAAAAAAAAAGACATTTGACTAAATCATTCAAGACTCCAAGTTCCGATCACTCTGAGCGAATACGGTAGCCAAAACTGGCGACAGAAGCGTATTAAAAGAATACTTCGAGGGATAACGATCAGCATACAGATTTAATACATTCTTGAAGTGGTCGAGTTACAAGATATGGGTAAAATATATTTGTCACGGTGACTGTTCGATTTCCACTGACTAACCTTTGCTGCTTGTCCTTTCTGATAAAAATATATCTGAGTTTAACACAAAACGGCGTCTGAAGATCCCGATTTGCTTTCAAGCGCTGTTCCCTTTGCGGAGCCGTTTCTTCGCCGGGCGCGCTTCCGTTCATGATGCTGTCGGTTATAACATGTTTGTCGTCTTTTCTCTAGACGTATTTGGTGCTGTTCGATCATTTCACGATTTCGCTTTGCCAGTGCCTGTTCCCTTCTCTTTTGTGACGAGCTTCGCAAGACCGTTCTGTTTCAAGTTTTCCAGTTTTCAAATTCATTTTCGTGTGCCAAAGAGCACAGTGCCGCACAAGAGACATATTTTCCTTCAAAAATATTGTAAGGTCAAAGTCAACGGAAACTGTAAACAAGTTGATCGTACATGCAGCACAATTTCTCCTCGGTCAAACTTAAACGTATTTCTCATCTTGCACTTAAATGAAACGCTTTCATGGGGCAGTGATTTATTTTGTCTGATATTTAAATATAAATACTTGATACTCATAGTTTTAGCCTACTTAAAGTACTTTTTCAGATATTTCGAGCAAAGCCACATCTACATAAAATTGTTTTAATAATCAAAGCAACAAGGCAGCTGTAAGCTCGCGAATTTGTAAAAAGTACTTCTGCGGGAGTGGGTATTTAATAGAAGTGGCTCAAGGCCGCATCGTAAAAATTGCTCAATTTTAGTTATGTGGAAGTTCGCATCCGTTTCCGCGGGCCTCCATTTTTGCTGAACCGCGTATTCGATGTAGTCTCAGTTTTGAAAACCCCCATCTACAAGGCGGCAGAGGGTGAAAATTATAAACTTAGACGCTCGAATTGAGAGAATTTAAAATCCTTCACCGAGTGCCAAATCTTTGAACCGGAGGGAGACCTTCCGGAGTCGCACTGAAGAAAGTCTATCCCTGACTTCATTACTTATGTCATGCACAGCTTATGTTCAACATCTACATATTCATCAGAGGCCATGATACTCCAGCCTGGGCTGCATTCAAACTAAATACGCACTTAAAGAAAACACGCCTTTCTTCTTTTGGCTGAGTTTCAAGTCGAATAAGTTAAAGTGAAATCTGATAACTTGTTGACATTACTTGCGGCTTTGGTCAAATTCATTTTTGAGTTCTTCTTCTTCTTCTTCCAGTTCTCTACAGAATTTTTCATTTCTGGCGAAAACTATGCGAAGCAAAGCAACTATAATCAAACGATAGAAATATTTCACAAGCTGAAGTTGCTCAGGGCTGTCAGTGGTCACGGGTATTTCAACTTTGACTTGCGCTTGTCAAACAACCGAGAATTTACCAAAACCTGTGTGATGGTTCTGAAGTGCAACAGATCTACTGGCAATTTAGGAATACAATAATAACAATCAAAATAATTCTAGAAAACGTCTTCCCATCTCCTCTTTTCTTCATGCGTATTCGCTGATGCTCAAATTTCAAAGGCAATTGTTGACACAGCATGACGGACTGACTGACTGACTGACTCAGTCTTAACTGCAATAAGGTGGGACGCTTAAAAATGCCACCGCAAAAAACTACTTTGACGGTCGCGTTGTCAATTTTGTTGCGTTGTCGGTAATATCGATACTGCCCAAATTGGGAACAGAACGACTTCCATATTTGGAATCCATTGTTGACAGCACCGGGACACGGGACACATTCCAGTTGGACTAATTGCATGAAGATTCGCTTTTCAGCACTTCTTGCTGAACGCGAGCTTAAAAACTGGATGAGAGCTTTGTGTCCACACTTGGTCTTTTTCTTTTTTTCATTTTGCCTATATTCATAAAACGAAACTTCAAAGAAAATTAATATTGAGTTAGCGCAAAGAAAGCAAAGTTGTCATGAACCTTTGCAAATCCTACTAACCTGCAGTGTTTGATTCCGTGTCAGTCAGTGGCATATTATCTCAAGTGAACATCGCAAAACTAAGTATTCAAGAACTGTACTGAACAAGTTTGAATAAACTTGATGGGACACAACTACCAACAAACTTTTTTTTTTTTTTAATCGTCAGGAATCACTGTTCTATAGCAACATTGGTGCTCGGCGCATGCGCAACAGTTCATTTGAGACTGTGACAGGAGAAATGTAATCAAAAAGTCCGTTATTTGCAGGATCGCTGTATAAGCTATGTCGTATTAATCGAAGAAAGCAACTTTTTATGGAGAACACATGATTCGTGGAGTTTGTTTCAATTTTCTTTCGTATAAAGCGCTTGCCGCAAATGTAGCACTAAGCCGGGCTAACGGAAACTTGAGAAAAACATACGCTCTAACGGTGTTGTTAATTTATGCCTTAAAATTAACAAGTGTTACGTTGCATCACCCATAATTTGGTCTTTTCTTGCAATACTACAGCTGTGTAATATCAGAACAAACAAAGAAGGTGAATCTTCTAAAGGTTTGGTTGAAGTGATGTTTCGATGCACGTCGAAAAGTGTGTTCTCACTTGGTGCAACTGGAATCTCTTCAAATACGCTTTCCACGAGTTTTAACATCACGAATGGTGATTAAAGATTACAAAAGTCAAACTTCAGTGTTTTTAGAGACGACCGTAAATGAAAACAAACGACGAATCTGCTTGGCCATCACGGTTCTTTATCTTCGTACATTGGCCGTGTGATTGATAATCTTCCCGAACTGCAGCTAAAATTGTTTAAAACTGTTTAAGCGTGAATTAACTTGTGTATTTGTCATGGTGCCGTGAGCAGTCCGGGTGAGAAATTCGGACCGCCTTGCGTGCGTTTTGCTAGGATTCCGGACAGCCAAAAATGAAAAGTTCCTTCCTGTCGCTGATTTTTACCGGAACCGGTTTTCTTACCGAATGGAAAGAGGGCAGTCCGCCAAGGGGGGCTCATTCATTCTGTGATTTTTGGCATGCCGACAAAAATTTGTTGTTCGGAAACGGGTTATTTGCGTTCACTCAAAACTAATCGTGTGAATGCCTATGGTTTCCTGTGAAAGTAACCGAAGTAACACGTAAAATGGATAGATGTTCAGTAAATATATGGACGAAACTGAAAAAAAAAAAAAAAAAAACTGGCCTGTAAGTGTTACACGAAATCGCAACGTTTAATATTTTGATACACATAATATACCCTCAGAATATATGCGTTTTAAAACCTGTTATCTACAACGAATATCCTTTACCCATGATGCTTTGCGGTATTCAGTTCTGATTGTATAAAAGAAATAATTTGAGCGCACAAAGCCGCTATCCTCTGCCATAACACAAAGGCAAGACCACTTATCTGCGAGGGAACTGATTGTGAGATGAAATACGCGTGCATCGTAAGTACTGATGTATACAGTATAACACTGCCTTCGCAGTCACACTCTGAGTCCTTGTCTAAAACTAAGCATTTGTACCAAGTTTAAAATGTATTTTAAATGTCCTAGTTATGTAAAACAACGTGTTCATATAACTTCCAAAGTTCATTTATACTCTCGGTATGATACTTTAGGTATTCATTTGATTCTCTTGATGTCATATACGCATTTGTACCACGTTAAAAATGTCTTTTAAATGCCCTAATTGTGTAAAACAACGCGTTCATAACTTCCACAGTTCATTGATACTCTCGGTATTATACTCCAGGTATTCATTTGATTTGCTTGATTTCATATAGTACGCTTTTGTGCCAAATTGAGATGTCTTTTAAGCCGTCCTAATGATGTAAATCAACGTGTATATAACTTGCAACGTTCATTTATACTCTCAGCATTATTTTACTTTCGGCATTTTGTCAATCAATTATAGTTACGTATATAAGAGTTCACATCTATTCCGGTATTACAGTCATAAAAGATCTTTTGATTCAAAGATTTTTGAACAAAGATACCAGTTAATATTTCGCTTTGTTTATGTGAAATATTTTATATACAAGTTGTACTTTGTTCTTACTTGCGATTCTGTTTTCAGACTAGTAGACAGTTTAGGTATATTTATCTCATTCGGTTCATCAAAAAGGTCTCCAAATTAACGGTAACATTAGAATGTTACGTTGCTGCGTACTAACTAAGTGGGAGGACAGAACATAGTACTCAGTTGCCTCAATATAATACCGCAATAAAACAGTGGATTTCATTTAATACATATACAAACTGTGTTTAGTGGGTAAAGGGATACATTCGATAATATTGGAGAACAAAGTATATTGGGTTAACTATGTTTAATTTAAACGGTCATATTTATGTGTGTCTAATGCTCCGCATTGCAATAAACGAACACCAAGATTACATTTTAAGCGTGAAGTTTTTTTTTAAGATTATAAGTTCCTTAGGACAACGTGCAACCTATTTCAGCTGATTTTAATATTTCCAATTTATTAGCTTTTTTTATTGTTGTTAAAATTTAAACCTTGCAGAAGTTAGAGCACGATTCCTATTTAACCTACAATTACAAACATTTTCTTTTTGTGTTATGTCAGGATAGCAGTACAGGAAAGTGATGAAAACGAAACTGTTCAGGAAAGTTAATAGGGGGAGCTGTTTCTAACGCTATTTGTGTTCCAGAACTACACGTGATATTTATTTTTCTATACAATTCAGTTGATACAAATCATTTAAAAGCACAGGAACATAAAATATAAACACCCTACTTCCTTGCTTGAGGAAAGGTGGGAGCAAAGGAAGTTTGACGCAGGTCTGTGTGGCACAAGCCAAATAAAATGTTCGGATATCCTGATGTCAGTCTGTGGAACGTGAACGGAGAGGGTCGCACAAAGGTCAGGTACTAGCTTGCGCTATGTGATAATAATGCCGCCGATGGTTTTTCGGATGCAGGTAATTAGTTGAGATGTACTTTTTAGCTATAATTGATGTTTTAGTGCGTTGCAGATCTTTACCCTCGCACATCAATTGGTAAAAAAACAGTATCCTACTTCTTTGCCTCAAGAAAACAAAACGAGCAAGTATAAAAATAGCAAAACCTTTGAAACAATTTGGTCTGACAAACTTGAAATATTCGGATTTCCTGATGTCAAGGCTTGGTAAATTAACAACTGAGATATGATGATTCGAAGCTCCAAGAAACTTTACAAGTGAAGAAATTCCCGAAAAGGCCTTTTGTAGAAATTATCCAATATATACAGTCAACTCTGTCGTAAGCGACCGCCGAAGAAGTGGTCGTTTACGGGGATATCCGCTGACGGGACAAATTACCAAAAGAAGCCTAAAGCTGAATCGATGAAATGATTATACAAAGTTAATGCCTTGTCAGCTTTTGACAGTAAAAATAGGAAACGCTACTTTTATTAAAACTAAATTATTGTTGTTTTTGCCACATGCTTTCTACACCTTGAAAAAAAGCCATTATTACAGGGAAATGTACAAACCAAGAAGCGGGCTATGAACTGGAGATTACATTTTGTGCAGGAAACAACCACATTTCTATTCCATGTCTTAAAGAATAGATTAACAGGAAAAGATAGACACTGGACTACTTTCACGTCGAATAAAAAGTTCTTATGATATAACTGTTGATATTTTGTACACCATTATATGTATCATTTTGTACAAGAAATTTGAGCAGTGCTCGTTTACAAGATAGTTTGATTGAGAAACAAAAAGGTTATTCACATTCGCTCTGACGAAGGGCTAACGCTCCAAACGTTAGTTACTGTTACTCTTACGGCGTTCCTGTACCGATCAACTTTCAGTTGATACACCAGCGTTTTTATCACCACGCCGACGCAATTAATCTAGTTCTCTCAAGAACTGGTTTCACACTATTCACAAAGTGGTCGCTTACGAGAAGTGGTCACAAGGTAAAAGTCGACTGCATTGCCGTTGTGTACTAAAACCGACCGAACTTCCGTTCACATTTATTAGGTGATTAATGAAGATGATTAAATAGAAGGAACGGAGAACGCCTATCCGTGTGACCAGCCTGACACCTTTATAACTTGGTTTGGCCGTAAACGGTTTTGTTTTTTTACGATTTGGAAGTTTTGTGCATTGCGGAGTACTGGTTATTTAATTTGGCGGGTTATTGTGCTCATTACTATTACACTATTGAATTGCCATAGTTAATTGTTACTGATAAACAGTGTTGCTGCAGAAACTCATCAGAATATTTGTTTTTGTAATCAGCAAGGAGCCAGAGAAATAAAACATTAGATTAATTTTCCTTCATATTGTAATAATGTTTAAATGTATTATAATAAAATGCTTTCCTGGCTTAAGAGTCAGGTTAAAATAGACAAATATTCTAATGTTTTTATGTTGGGCCTAAGGGCCCAGCATATAATTGTTTTCACCCGAAAACCACAGCGTAGGTATCATGACAATTGGTCAAAGAAGACCCCCCTCTAGGATTTTGAATTTTGATTGACGTGTAAGCAAAAATACTATATTTTGATTGGATAATGTTCAGGTGCAAGCGACGTGTAAGCCTTTCTTTTCTTGGCTGAGTTTCAAAGTATGTAACGTGAGATTTTTGTTGACGCATACTTGCGCTCTTGCGGTTTTTGTTCATTATATTCACTTTCGCATTTTTCTTTGTCCAGCTGGTTAAAACTAAGCGAAGGAAAGCAAACATAATTAAACGATACCATTTCGACAAGCTGAAGAGGCTCCCGGCTGGGTTTTTCAGCTTTAACATAAGCTTATCAAACAACCGTGAATTCATCAAAACCGCGGTGATAATAGCTCAGAATGAAACAGGCCGACTGGAAATTTAGAAAACTTGGTAGAAGAAACGCGCAATTTAGAAGACGAAAAACAGGTAAGTAATGAAGCGCAGCCTAGATTAATCGTGGCCTGCGATTAGACACAAACTGTTCGAAGTCAAACTGTCAAAACAATTATGCATGAAAATGAGATATGTCACGTAACTACTCCCAAACTCAAAATGTAGATTCTGTCATCTTTTTGAAGCAAATGTACGAGTGTTTCAGTTATAACTTATAGTTTAATCAGGTTCATTTGAGTAAATCAAAAGCCAAGTTCCCCATACTGTATAATATTTTTTCGGGTGAGAAATTGAAAGAGAAAATTGAAGTTGATCACTCTTGGGAGTCTCGCTCTAGTCCAGAGATTGCTTATTCAACAATTCATATGGTGCGTGCGGACACTTGCCACACCAAACTTGAATCCCAGCATCTGTCGCGTTTTCACGCGACAAAACTTGTTAGGTTTAAAGAAAACGACACTAGTAGTCAACACAGAAAACGGTAAATAATGTTGTCTACTTACTGATAGACTATTACACACTTTCATTAAATACACATATACTAACACCAGTTTAATCAATCACTTCATATTTGTTTCAGATCTTGCTATTAATTTGTGGCTGGACCTCAGCTTCAACTTTAAAGAGTTGGAGATCTAAATTTAATGGAAAATACCTTGAACTCTCCAGTGGGGCAAACAAGATTGTCGTTTCTGCAACGTCTAATAGCAAATACAGTAAGTCCCGATTTTGTCTATTCATTAAGAAGCTACAGTGGGACGTGTTTGAGATAAGATATAATTTCGGTTATCCCGACGAAAGTTTAACGCTCGTGACTTCTGTTTAGCCTTCTTTAATAGCGTTTACCGTACCGATATCGAGTTTCGTTGATTTAACCATATGTCCATATCCAAAGTGAAGCAATCTAAAACAATTTCTCACGTATACTATCGCTTCCATTGTATCATAAATAAATTATATAACTTGTTATAAATCAAGATATTTATATCATTTATTTTCAGTTATAAGTCACATCCATAAGATGTTTCTTCATTTTCTCTTTCTTTCCTGCTTTCATTGTGTTATTGGGTTTACTATTATTTAACAATATTTCATTTATTTATTTTTGCAGAATTTACTAGGAACAACAGAGGTGGAAATGTTTTTGAGGGGACTGTTAACGGAAATTTAGTTCGTCTTGCTTACACCCCATCTACAATAACAGCAGAGCTGGTTAGTACATTACTACATGAGTGCACACTGTCAGATATACTTATAATGTTTTTGCAAAACTGGAAAACTGTGTAATTAAGTATGTAACATCCTTTCTTCTAGGTTAAGTCGTTCATTTGGTCAAACGTCTTTAGTCATGAGCAATGTTAACTTTCCTCAATTTAAGACTCGGACGTATACGCAATGTTATGCGCAAATTGCATATCTGCAGACACTATTGTCGAATTAGCGATTATTACACAAAACTATGAATTCAAGGGCAGATTTTGTACTTCAGAGGAAAGCTCGTAAAACTTCAGTACTATAAGAAACATAACAATATTAACTAAGGTATCACCCCTCCTAATATGTCATACAGGTTTCCATTTTTTTACTTGACAAAAAAAAACATAAAACATTGGCACGCAATATATCAAAATGTTTGTTGCAAATCAGCACTACATTGATTCTCAGTGGTGGTTGCCATGGGTATTGAGCTTGGGGGAAACTAGTGTGTCAAAGCAGCTCGTTTAAAATATACGATGGTGTAATTTTTTTAAATATATATTACAATGTTAGTTACAAGACAAAAATAGATTACTGTGGAGTACATAATTTTGTTCAAGTGTATAGTGTACAGTTTGTTTAGAATTATCAGAATTTACTAATAAATGGGATTCACGTAATTTAATTTCACTTAATGTGTTTATTTGCATTGCAGACAACAAAGAGCACAGTGCCGCAAGACAGGCATAAATTTAGTCTAACCTATTGTAGGGTCAGAGTCAACGGAAGCTGTAAACAAGTTGATAGTACATGCAGCACAATTTCTCCTCGGTCAAACAAAAACTTATTTCTCATTTCGCACTTAGATGGAACGCTTTCATGGGGCAGCGATGCTTGTGATGCAAAAGCACGATTTATTTTGGCTAATTTTTAAACACAATTATTAAATATGCATAGTTTTAGCCAAGTTTAAAGTGTTTGAAAGTATTTTGAGCACAGCCAAATCTATATCAAATTGCTTCAATAAAATCTGAATGAAAGCTTTGTGTCCGCGCGCAGTCATTAGTTTCTCGCTGTGCCTATATTTTCAGTACAAAACTTCAAAGAAAATTATAAATGAGCGCAAAAAAATCAAAGAGTAAGCATTCAATTCAACTTTTCCTAGTTGACCATCTCTGCCTGTAATTTTCATAGTACGAATCGCCCTGAAGACTACCATTATAGTCGTTAATAGATTAGGCACTCTTAGTTAATGTTACATATATATATATATATATATATATTTATATATTATATATATATGTGTGTTCTTCACTCGGTGCTATCAGCCCGTTCGCAAAGACGTTGTCATAGTTGCGGTAATCATGTGATCATTGTATTTTTGGAGCGGAAGTTGAGTCGGTCTTTTTTTGCGTCAAATAAAATCATTTGGAGAGTAGTTTGTGTTTCCAATTTTTAATAAAACAAGTTGCTTTATTTATCAATCCATATTCGGCGCGCCTTCGTACGATAATTGTTAAATATATATATATATATATATATATATATATATATATATATATATATATATATATATATATATATATATATATATATATATATATATATATATATATATATATACATCTTATTCGATGGTTTAGCGCGTAATACGGGCCGGTATTTTACGAGTTGCTCGTATTTTTCCGAGCCCCGCCGCTAAACCATCGAATGAGGGATTTATTATATGACTGTGACGTAGTTTTACCTTTATATAAAATTTATTTCAGCAAACATAAAACAGAGACTTCGAGCAAAAACTGTTTTCATTCAATCCCAGGCAAAATGTACGCACACTCATTTACACAAAGATTCACTTATACAGCTTCCAATCCGGTCATCGATTTAAAAAATCTTGACAGAGAAAATTAAAGAAGTTATGCCAGAAGTTATATATATATATATATTATAGCATTTTGGCAACTGTCACACTCGTGCGGAGCATAACTTATGTAATATATTCACAGAGACGTATTAGTCGAGTCTTAAGCCTTGAGAATGAATATTTTCATCTCAAAAACGGATATACTTTCGTCGAAAAAACTTTACAAAACAGCTACAGTATGTAGGAGGCAACAGATGTCATTTACAAAAAAATAAGTAATAAATAAGTAAGTAAAAAATAAGTAATTCGAGTAATAAGGAATATTAAATGACCACATTTACAGCGGAAACGAAAATGAAATTCGAAGAAAACCATACAAGTGCGGCTGTCAAATTTAATGTCTTGAGCATTTGACGTGAATATCGAGTCAGCAGCTAAAAAGTTTTTGTAGTTTGAATTATTCTTATTGAGTTGTGAATGGTGAAGAGGATAACTGGTTGAGTTCTGCGGAAAGTAGCATGGGGAAGTTAACGCAGAAAGTATCTTGTAACTTGCTGAAACGGATGACAACGAACAGAGTCGCTCGCAAAAATCGATAATGTTGCAACTTGCGGAGTTGTTTGTGCCTGTGGTCACACAAGTTTGGAACCTGTCTTTTGTCAACCCACACGTGGCCGGACTCCTGGAAGAGGGCGAACGTCAACCCGGGCCCTTACCAAAGATCGACATCCCTATAGAGGACTCCGACTACCGAGGCATCAACATCACGCCAGTCATTGCTAGGGCGTTCGAGAAAGTCGTCTATCGCACCCACGCAAATGACATCATTGAGGAGAACTTGAGCCCTATCCAGTTTGCTTACTTAGAGAGGGGTAACTGTACGAATGCTTTAATTTCTCAGTCAGCACCAAGTATGTATCTAGATGATGGGTACTGTAAAGCAGTTCGCTTATTTACGATGGACTTTAGTAAAGCGTTTGATTCAGAGAATCACAACCTATTGTCAGGTAAGCTGAAACAATTACTTCTAAACCCATACATAGTAAACTGATATCAAAGTTTCTTGTTCGGTACAGTGCATTTCCTCCGTGTGATTATCAGTGTAGCTGGAAGGCAGTCAACAAAGGAACGACTCAAGGCAGTGTAAGTGGGCCATATCTTTTTAATATTTTTTTTAACGATTTAGAATTTTTTTACAATGGCACCCCGGCCCTTTTTAAGTATACAAATGATTCCACTATAGTTTCTCCAGTTTACAACGGTAATGATCCATCGGCGAGCTTAGTGGAACAGTTTTTAATTTAGTCTAAAGAAAACAACATGTCCTGCAACCCCAGCAAGTGTAAGGAACTCATTGTGAGAAAGAAGAATTGTACTACAAAATACGAGCCTGTTAACGGCGTAATTCTGCAGAGTGTTTTCAAGTTCAACTCTCATGTCAGACAGAAACTAGTTAAAGCAAACAGATGCCTACATGTTTTAAGAACGCTTAGAGGAGAACAATACACTCAGGCAGAGATAGACCACCTATTTATATCTTTAGTTTTATCTAATTTTACGTATTTATTTTACGCCCTGTTTATGGGGCGTCAGTTTCCGATCTTAGTATTATCCAGCATTTCCTAGATAGATGTTATATAAGCGCTGTTTTATTTCTTATCCGATTTCTATCTATGAACTCCTAGATAAATGAGATCCGCTTAGCCCATATATGCCATCGAAAAAGGACACAAAATAATGCAATCTGCGTAAAAGTAAATGTAAAGTTCCGAAGGTTAACACTGATCGTTATAAGACCATTTTTGTAAATAGACTGATTTTTAAACACCAGTTAGTTTAGGATAGTTCTAGTATAGTTTTTGGTATTTATGGTGTATAGTTTTAACTATAATTTATAATTTATAATTCATAATTTATATATGTTTTAAATTAAAATTTCGAATTGTAGCCGTAGGATATGTACGTTTATCTTTTATGATTAATAAAGACCATTATTATATTACTGTCTTCTTCAAAGTTAAGCGAAAGATAAGTTTTCTTCGGAGCCATAGACAATCTTCATGTAAGTTAGTAGTCTTTCAGTCCTCAATTCTCTATTTTTTTTTGTCTCCAAAAGATGTACATTTTAATTGCTTGTCGTTCCAACAAAGTTTTCTGGGACTCTTACAGGACTCAACACCATTTTGTTTTAAATTCATTAATTTGCCGAGATGCGTATTGAGCTGAGTAGCAGGTAAGGACTGGAGTTTAATTGTTTGTTTTCTTCGACAGACAGTAAGACTGGTCAATCTTCGTGGACTTATGATGCATCCGCAAATTATAGTTTTTGTCTTTCATCCCATTCGTTTCATTTGTTTCCTTTGGCTCCGCTGAAGTTGGTGGTTTATCCTGTACTTTTCTATGACATTTTGTTCACATAAATAAAAGAAAAGTGTAGATCGGATCTGTATGCCCTAAGCTTGCAAGATTTGTACTCTGAAATTTCTTGTTTACGACTTACGCACGGCATAAAATTTTGCCGATCGGTGCAGGTTTCAATGATCACAAAGTCGTGTAATAAATATATCTTATAGTGGCCGAGTTTGCTCGGGGAGAATATCGGCCCTCGTTCTTTTTTGTACGGACCTCGCTGCGCTGTCCGTACTGTCAAGACCTTGGGCCGATATTCTCCCAGTATGGCCCTCGCACTCGGTCAATAAGTTATATGTACTGACACCATAAAAAAAATAAAATAAAAAATAAAAAAAGATATAAATTATGAGAGAAAAGTCAGATTATCCGGCATTATACGTCCAGTTTGATATTTAAAGATCTTCCGGATATCCTTAATATGTTATGCTCGTTCTCCTGAAAGGGGTCCAGAAAGAAACGGCGCGCTTCTATAGACTTACCAAGTTCATTGCCACCAGACATCAAGATAATTCCCACGATTGTGAAGGAAGGGTGTTTGTTATAGGACGGGTGAATAAACAGAAGTTTGCGTTGTTCACCAAGGTTAAATTATCAGCATTTGCGACCAACAACCAAGAGGACAACTTCTAAAGGCTTTAGTTAAAATCAGACATTCACTGTTTGATAGTCAAATAGACCGCTTAAAAATCGCTACATTGCAGAATCACTTGACATGAATGCTACAATAATAATAATAATCACGGAACCGATTTCTTAATTTTCAGATATCACATTTTATATGCACGATCAGATAGTTACATTAATGATTCAGAGTGCCATGTGAGTTTGGCTATTGTAGGACTTCCTTTCCTAAAACTTATTTGGAAAACCGGAGGGGAAAGGATGGCATATTTCCCACCTCTACCCTTGTACGTCCGAGGTTCATTTAACTATGTCAAAACTTATTTCAGTCATTAATTTGTTTCCGCTCATTATTGTATTCCAACACTATGGAGATTGATTGCGCGGCATCCAATTTAATCTTTTACACTCTACCGGATAAGATTTTGAGCCATTGCGAAAAGCCTATCGGGTACAGTGAAAACACAAGGCAAGTCCGGAGCGGCTTTGTCACAATTAATCAATGTAATCGGAGCGTTTTCCTATCTAATGCGGGTCTGTACCACTTTCAGAAGCGGAGCGGAGCAACAGCGCTCCGTTTCAAAAATCGCTACGAAAACAGCGTATCCAATGTAAACGGAAGCAGGCCTATATGGTACGTTTTTGCGACGTTTCGGAAAGCTATTCGATATAGTGTAAACGTAGCCTAAGGCACCAAAGTAGGACTTTCACTTTGAGAAATGAACATAATTGGAGAAACAAATTAAAGAAAGCCCAAGAAACACAAAACGAAGATTCGTGTAAATTAGACTACAACACTCACCAAATATACGTTAGTAGCGGGGATTTTGATACTACAATGTGCTCATGACGAGCTTTATGCGACTTTAAAGCGCGCTGCAGGAGCCTGTTCAAATTTCCGGTGTTGGCATGGGAACGCGGTTTAAGTCAATCAACGCACACAGCTTTGGCTTTCAAGTGTTGACATGACTTGAAACTAGAGCTTATCGTCGACCCCCATATACTGTTACGCGGTTTTGCGCTAACATTCAAAGTACTGAATTACCGTGAGGCATGGTCTGAAATGTTATTCAGCCTCGTCTTCAGTCAACCTCCTGATCATTTGATCAAGTGGAATTATGCCGTTCAAGCAACTTCCAATTTCCCAACATGTTTGGGAGTATAGGGTTAGGCTTATATTTTCCTGGCATAAGATTTTGTGCTTTTTATGCTGGGCCTAAGGGCCCAGCATATAATTGTTTTCACCCGAAAACCACAGCGTAGGTATCATGACAATTGGTAAAAGAAGTCCCCCCTCTAGGATTTTGAATTTTGATTGACGTGTAAGCAAAAATACTATATTTTGATTGGATAATGTTCACGTGCAAGCGGCGTGGAAACCTTTCTTTTCTTGGCTGAGTTTCAAAGTATGTAACGTGAGATTTTTGTTGACCCATACTTGCGCTCTTGCGGTTTTTGTTCATTATATTCACTTTCGCATTTTGCTTTCTCCAGCGGGTTAAAACTAAGCGAATGAAAGCAAACATAATTAAACGATAACATTTCGACAAGCTGAAGTGGCTCTCGGCTGAGTTTTTCAGCTTTAACATAAGCTCATCAAACAACCGTTAATTCATCAAAACCGCGGTGATAATAGCTCAGAATGAAACAGGCTGACTGGAAATTTAGAAAACTTGGTAGAAGAAACGCAATTTAGAAGACGAAAAACAGGTAAGTAATGAAGCGCAGGCTAGATTAATCATGGCCTGCGATTAGAACAACTGTTGGAAGTCAAACTGTCAAAACAATTATGCATGAAAATGAGATATGTCACGCAATTACTCCCAAACTCAAAATGTAGATTCTCTCATCCTTTTGAAGCAAATGTGCGAGTGTTGTAATTATATAACTTAGTTTAATCAGGTTCATTTGAGTAAATCAAAAGCCAAGTTCCCCATGCTATAATTGAAGTTGATCACTCTTGGGAGTCTCACTCTAGTCCAGAGATTGCTTACTCAACAATTCATATGGTGCGTGCGGACACTTCCCACACCAAACTTGAATCCCAGTATCTGTAGCGTTTTCACGCGACAAAACTTGTTTACAATTAGTACCAGGCAACACATGCAACAATTGAACTTTTAAGAAGTATGACGTATTACTTACAGGTACTTAAGAAATAAATAAATATATATATTTATGACCCATCAAATATTTCCTCCTGCGCGTGATTGGTAGAATCGTGACACCTGACCGAATAACGTCCGCTCGTGAGCGTACGTTATCAGCGAATAACCCCCGCCTGGCGAACTAACGCTGTTTATTGACAATATCTGAACAAAATTCTATTTATTTAGTCACAAAATCATTACAAGATGACTACTGAGGAGGATTTTAGAGCAACATATAAACGAGCGACTGGCTTGTAACATTCATTAACCGCTGAGGAAGGCCAGAATAAAGTGGGCCGAAACGCGTCCGGTTAATCGGAACAAGCAACCTGTGTTGTCTCATCCACGACGAACCCCTACTAGCTACAGATGCCTGGTTTTACATCATTGTTCTTTTCATATATATATATATATATATATATATATATATATATATAGCGTCGAAGGCGCCCGCTCTCTAGGGAGGGTCCGGGGGGCACTTAAAATGTCATTTCCTACCTTAAGTTATTACGACCGAGCCACAGTAAAGAAGGGTTTGAATCATCCACCCCACCCTACCCCTCTACACAACCCATCCCCCCCCCCCCCCCCTTCATGAGCTAAACAATTGTATCAGCTCTCAATTGCCTCTACTGTTAATTTTATTTTCACTTTATTTTTATGAGAAGAAAAATGACCCTTTTTGGTGTGTGTTCTTGGGCAATGAGGAGGGGGAGAGGGAGGGGGTATGTACTTCTAGCTCTGGAGTTCAGAGATGCGAATTCAGGGATGTTCTTTTTAGGCTAGCGCAAACATTCGGGAGTTACGGTTGATTGAGTTGCGCGGTGTGCTTCGTCGCACGTTTGAGGTGTGCACCCTTTGTTCCGCATTATACCATGAATACTAATTGAATAGGGTGAGCGAAAAATTTGACCTCAACAACTGAACAAAATACCCGCCTGCAGTGCCAGAATGCCAAAGATCTGAAGTTCAAAGAAAAGAAGCACAAAACCAGCAACGACAGAAACACCTGTATTAAAAGTTAGTTCTGTACACCTTTCAGCTTGGGAAACCTGTTGTAGAAATTTGCGTAAATTTGTCTTGCCTTGGACTATTCTATAACTGGAGAACTAAACATCCTAGGACCTTCAGGTTTCGCTTCTATTTCGACTCCAAATATAGACTAAGAGGAGCAAGCTAACTAAACCTACAGTGTAAAAATGAAGTTTTTTTTTATTTGAGCGCCGGCAGAAGCTAGTCAAAAGAGGTTTGTGTACTTTAAAATGTTTCCTGCCAATTTTGCTTTGATTTGAAGGAATTTAGACCGTGTTGAGGCTCACAGGAATATCTGAATAAGCTTATAGTTAAACTAGTGTGAAGCCTAATTTCAATAAATATGCTTTTTCAGTCACCCGTGGTAACTGTCGTCGAAAGCGCCTCGTGGATCCACAGCTTTTTGACAATACGAAGCATAATTCATCACCAAAACGAGAAAATACACCTAAAAAAAAATACTTGATGTACCACCATAATCTCAACAATGTACACCATCCTACTTCCTTTTTCAAAGATATATGGTTCAATTGAAAGCGATATCAAAAAACAACCTATAGTTTGCAAAATATATAACTTTTTATTATAAGTGTAATTAGAAGAAATAAATTAAAAGGCGGTTAATCATTATGTTACTCCTTCAACAACAGGAAAGGAAGTCAATGCATAAATTATTCTTTGACGTTTTTGTATACCTAACGACTATATATAAACACTTCCGTTGATTAACCTCAGACATCTGCCAATTTCGAATCATGCGGTGATGATTTCATTAAGTCAGTATAACATGTGAAGGGTGTGATCGTCAGTTTAGGGTGAAAGTAACTGCTACACTTAATGATCAACCCTTTTCAAACACTGAGCCATTGAGCATCATCTTTTGAGGATGCTGCTCAGTGAAAACTTGGAGTACTACGTCAAAAGCCACAGACATAATGAGTAATTTGCAAGCGTCGAAGGTGCCCGCTCTCTAGGGAGGGTCCGGGGGGCACTTAAAATGTCATTTCCTACCTTCTAGAGAATGAAAAGCGGGTTTCAATGAAACGTATTTCAATAAAACATTTTCTTCAATACAGGAGTGCTGCCTCCAATATCTTGAACGGAAAAATGGAAAGAACGGTTCTCGCCTCCGTCCCAAAACGGAAGTTTTCGCCGCATGATAAACGGTTTTCTGAAAATTAAACTTTTCTGCTGATTTTTTTTATTGTTATTACGAGAAAGCCAGAAAAAAGGGGGTTTGAATCACCCACCCCACCCTACCCCTCCACACCACCCCTCTCATGAGCTAAACAATTGTATGAGCTCTCAATTGCCTCTGCACTATACTGTTGACTTTCTTTTCACTTTATTTTTATGAGAAGAAAAAACGACCCTTTTTGGTGTGCGTTATTGGGCATGAGAAGGGGGGGGGGGGTATGTATTTATAGATCTGGACCTCACTCCTCACCTGTTATACTGACGTAATGTAAATATCACCTCATGACTCAGAATCGGCAGATTTCTGAGGTTGATCAACGGAAGTGTTTACATATAATCGTTAGGTATACAAAAACTTCAGAATATTTTAAAGTATGGACTTTCTTTCATGTTTTTAAATGAGCAATATAATTAAGGACCGCTTTTTAATTCATTCCTTCTAATTACACAAGTTACAAAAGTTAAAATATTTTTTATTTTTATGAGAAGAAAAATGACCCTTTTTGGTGTGCGTTCTTGGCCAGTGAGGAAGGGGGAAGGTTGTACTTCTAGCTCTGGAGTTCAGAGATGCGAATTCATAATGTTCTTTTAGGCTAAAGCAGACATTCTGGAGTGACGGTTGATTGAGTTGCGCGGTGTCCTTCGTCGCACGTTTGAGGTGCACCCTTTGTTCCGCATTATAACATGAATACTAATTGAATAGGGTGAGCGAAAAATTAGACTCCTCGACAATTGAACGAAGTACTCGTCGGCAGCGCCAGAATGCCAAAGATCTGAAGTTCAAAGAAAAGAAGCACAAAACCAGCGACGACAGAAACACCTGTACTAAAAGTTAGTTATGTACATCTTTCAGCTTGGGAAACCTGTTGTAGAAATTCGCGTAAATTTCTCCTGCCTTCGACTATTCTATGGTTTCGCTTCTATTTCGACTTCAAATATAGACTAAGAGAACTTAACTAAAGCTACACCATAAAAATGACATTTTCTTTTTCAATCTTTGTATAATTGCCTTGACCGGGAATCTACGTTCAAAGGGCGCTCAAAATTTCACTGGATTTGAGCGTTGCAGAGGTTAGTCAGGCTAGGTTTGTGTACTTTAAAATGATTCCTGCCAATTTTGCTTTGATTTGAAGGAATTGAGGCCGTTTTGAGGCTCATAGGATTAGTTGAATCAACCTATAGTTAAACTAGTGTGAAGGCAAGTCTCAATAAATATGCTATTTCAGTCACCCGTGGTCGTCGCTTCAACTGTCGTTGATGCGCCTCGTGCCATCCACAGCTTTTGACAATACGACGCGTAAATCATTTTGAACTAGACTGGCCTTGCCAGTGAGCTCGCGGCGTGAGTTGGGTCGAGACCAGAATATAAAATGGAAAGTAGGGGACAAGAGCGGAACTCCCAAGAGAGATTTCCAATTTCTCACCATAAAAATATCACACAGTATAGAGAACTTGGCTTTTGACACCTTGCTCTTTTGACACCTTGATTAAACTAAAAATTATTATTACAACACTCATACACTTGCTTCTTAAAGGTTGAGCGACCCTGCATCTTGAGAATGCGTGACATATCTTTTTATGCACAATCAATTATGACAGTTTGACCTTGACTCATATTTCTAATCAGAGGCCACGATTAATCCAGCCTTCGCTTCACTACTTATGTGTTTTCTTTTGTTAACTCAATACGTTTCTTCTATCAGGCTTTCGAGTATTCGTGCTCTGTAACAAACATAAAATTGACAGCGAGGAATGTCACACAAGAGATGTTTACAATATTATTGCGCTTTTGTTCACAGTGTGTTCAGTCCATTTGTGACTGCAAACTCAATCCTCAGAATTATTTCGGTGTATTTTTCATTTCTGGTTTTCACTGACCATTGCGAAACAAAGGCTACATGATCGAATGAAAGAAACACTTCAACAGGCAATGTACGATACGCAGAAGAATTTTATGAGGCAACAGATGTCATGTACAGAGTAAAGCATAAAGCGTCATTGTTTTACGGCTAAAGCTCACCGTAGCTTTGGTTTCTGCTTTCGCCCTGTTATCTTCCCAAAAGTATTTCGTGTCGCCACAGAAAGTTTCGCCGGGACTAAATATTTATCGGCGACAGCGGTACCATCAAATATTTGTTTACGGCTATTCTCAAAGCTTCCGCGGTGAACGCGAGCCAAAATCGTTCCCGAAAATCCAGTTTATCCGTGTATATTCCACAGAGCCAAATGGTGTTGAGTTTGGATGGGATGCAGTTAACTTTTACACACAAGTAACGAGCAATTCACTGGCCACATCTCGAGTTGTTTAGCAAAGTCAATTACGTCATCGCCCAGCACGTGATAATATGAACCAATCACCGTGTGCTGATTCTCGACCCACAAAAAGGAAAAATAAATAAATAAAAATTCCCATTTTTAAGCTCTCGTGGGCCCCAGGCCCCCGCGAGCAAAAAGAGAAAGTACACCTAAACAATCTAAATACCAGTGATGTACAATCATAGTCTGAACAATATGCAGCATCTATCCTTCCTTCTTTTCACAGGCAAGTGGTTGTCCCAATTGGAAGTAATATCGGAGAAATACATAATGTTTGCAAAATATACAACTTTTTACTGTAAGTGTAACTCAAATGTATAAATTAAAAGGCGGTTAATCATTATGTTAGTCATTCAACAACAAGAAAGGAAGTCCATGCTTAAAATATTCTGAAGTTTTTGTATATCAAACGATTATATGTAAACATTTCCGTTGATCAACCTCAGACATCTGCCGTTTCCGACTCATGCGGTGATATTTACATTCCGTCAGTATAACGGGTGAGGAGTGTGGAAAATAATGCAGAGTGTGACGTAATTGTTATTATCATTTCTACCGTTTCTTCCACGGCCTGTTAAACTTGGGAAATTTGTTTCACTTTAGCCGTTTACGCGACTTTATTGTTTTATTCAAGGCTAAGACTTTACGCTTCAGTATCAAAACATTGGGGAGGGGGGGGGGGGGGTTAACTCAGAGCTAGTGTCAATACTTTATATCGCAAAGTTGAGCAAATAGAAGACACGGAGCGGTTTGGGTTTATTCCAGACCTCAGATTTGGTTGGAAAAAAAAAAAAAAAAAAAAAAAAAAAAAAAAAAAAAAAAGGAAAAGAAAAAAGAAAAGAAAAGAAAAGAAAAGAATGGCGATATAATTCTTGCTCTTGTTCTTGCTGGGTGTGTAAAATTAGAGAGTTCAACCGAATAAAGAGTGCATTGCGGTTAACAAACGATGGCGTTTCCGACATTTATAATCCCAAACCCGTGGAAACATATTTCACAACCTTTGCACAGCGTTAGATCCTGATTGAAGTGATCTCATTACCAGGTTTTACACATGAAAGACACTTTTTTCGCCATTCGGTCATCAGAGAAAATAAAATAGAATTACGTCACATGCCGCATTTTCCACACTAAACAGTTCTTCATGCTCCGCATGCAGTCCGCTCACCTATTTTCTATCAAACTATGTTGTAACCTTTCAACATCTCCAGCCGCTCAAAATTATCAAAGACATAAATATATAACTTTTGTTTGCATACGGATGTCCGTATAAGCTTTCTGCAAAGCCAAGAGGGCATTGGATATAATACTGGAATGACATATTAATGAAATTATTAACATACTGAGCCATCGTGTTTAAATGTTGCTAGTTTGTCTGTGAACCGTTCAATTAATAATGTTGTTTTAAGTTACCATTAAATTTCCAATTCAAAAAACCGTGTATGGTTTTCATACAAAGCAGGTTTCTCGTTTTTACACACTAGCTTTTTGTCAAAAGTATGTTCTGATTGTTAACTAATGCTCTGCGCCAATGCTATAAATACAGTCGAAGAACCCGTAAGCGTATACCTTCAGGAAGTGCATGAAGTATCCGTGACTGAGTGGCCGCTTGCAAGAATGGGTCTTGTAAGCGGCCCTGGACATTTACAGTAGTTTGGCTAAGAATTCATAAAACGAAGTTTTGTAAAAGCGGGAGTAAGTCCGCTTACAAGAGTGTCTGCTTAGAGCTAGAATTTTGGCTGTATATAAAATGGGGGCAATTAGTAGTATGTTTAGACAATAATATGGATAGTATTTGGAATCCATCGTACTGTAGTTCCAAAGGACTCTTTAGAACGCCGGCGCTTTGTCAATTGCGGCACCAGATTATTAGTTTTCAATGCAGGAAGAGGTGATGTCATGACACAAGTGCGTGGAATTTGTGGACACGGATAACAGGCATTTGTACTGAACAGGTCAGGATGCAAACTGATCCGCCGAAAATTGAAAATCCTCCCTTCGAAAACCATGTACAGTATATAAAAACAACCTTCTGTAGAACTAAAGCATATTAACATACAGTGCATGTATAACAAGGACGAGAAGTGATCCAGTTTTGAATGGTTTACACGATGAAACTCTCACTTTTGGTCAGTAGAATAGTTGGAGATATAGATATGTTTTACTTGTTGGCTTATCTTGCTGTGATAAATATTCTTTACTTAGGTTTCTTTGGAATTGCATTTGTCTGTAAATTTTGTGAATTCTCTTCGGAAACTCTGCCGGCAAAAACGTAAAGCGGCGGCCAAGAAAAAACCGGGCTTTCGCTACTCGACATAATCGGCAGATAGAGAGCGAGTAGCGTAAGCCAATCAAATTACAGGGTTAGCATTAGAACACTAGTTGATTTGTGCTAATTATACAATGTGTTTTTTGTTAGATGTTCGCATTCTTTTGTGTGTACGTCAGTGCTTATCATATCCAGAGGTGCAGACGTTACGTTAAACAAACATACTTATCCGTCTCCCTTGGAAAGGACAATACTTTCGTCGTCTCTGCAAATGGAAGATACTCTGATAACGGATCTGGTGAGTGTACAATGTTGTTATTTCATCTAGGTATGAAGTACTGCTACATTATTATATGGCTGGAGCTATTTCCGGTGAAATCGCGCGCCCTGATTGGTGTATTTGCCGGTCATTATCTAGGTATGAAGTACTATTACAGTATTTCATCTGCGAAGCGCGCGGGCCATAAGGCGACGAAAAAAAAAAAAAGAAAGAAAAAACAGGTGGTGCTCAGAAATGTGATTTCTAATGTCGCCGTTTCTGGTAGCTCGTTTGTGTTCAGTAAGTCTTGTGTTCAGGTTTCTGCCAGTTTCACCGATGTACGTGGCTTTGCAGTTAGTACAAGATATTCTGTATACTGTTCCCTGTCTGTTGATATGTTTGTCTTTGTCCTTTACGTTGGTCAGTAGTCTCGTTGAGCCGTGATGGGTTTATGGGTTACCCGGATGTTGTAGGGTCGTATACTTTCACTTGATCTCTGAAGATGATTTCCGCTCAGGGCCGGAGTCGAAACATCAGTCACCAATAACAGTTTTTCTGGAGACTACT
The DNA here is from genome assembly GCA_964036295.1 of Plumapathes pennacea. Classification (NCBI taxonomy): domain Eukaryota; kingdom Metazoa; phylum Cnidaria; class Anthozoa; order Antipatharia; family Myriopathidae; genus Plumapathes; species Plumapathes pennacea. The sequence continues at coordinate 20,668,119 of OZ038463.1, read as the reverse complement.
CTAACCCGGACGATCACAACCAACCTACTGTTCACACTCCTGGGTTCAAACCGTTTGCCATGTTTTATTTTATTTAACTTGATTCATGTCATATAAAGTCATAGATAGTGAATTTTAAAATGGCAGCTTCGCCCGATTGAAATATTGGATTTTATGCGAGCAAAGTTCTTTTCAAAATCGGAAACAGTGAGTTAAGAAAGAGAGGATAGGCTGTCAGGTTACCTGATATGAAACTACAGCTGCTTACTAGGATGGGACTACTGGAGCCGGATGCAAAAAAAGAAAAAAAGAAATCACGAGAGTTTGATGTCGAGTCAGCGCCGAGCAATTTTATCATAAAAATTACAAAGTTGGCACACTTGACTATAAACTGTATTCAAAATGGTCTTGGATAATAATTTGCATTTACAAAAGGAAAAATTAAAAGGTGTACATTTATGAAATGATTAATTTACTGTTATTCATTCCAGTATTCACAATGAGAAACGTTGGTGGACACATTTTTGAAACCACCGTTGGCCGATTCAAAGTGCGCCTTGCTCATACCAGTACTACAATCATTGCAGAGGTAAGACTGATGGCCACATACTGTCACTTTTTCACATCACAGTTTAAGTTTAATAATTCCAATTTCCTCTATGAGTTTTGGCACTTATCAGAAGACATTTTAAACAGATTACCAGATACTAGTGGGCAAGTACATTTTCTATTAGACAATCTGAATGTTATCGTACGGCGCAATATTTCCCCATAATGTAATTTTTTTGGAGGATGGGAAGGGTGGATTAGTAGGTTATATTAAATGGAAAGCAAGATAGATTAGGATAATTAGGATAGTATATCATGATAATAATTCATCATATTTATCTTTATACTATAACAAGACAAAACAATTATCGAAGGCCCCGTAGGAGTATTCTTCGTTTGCAACAACCCAGTTTTCATTGCTTTCCGATGCACGTGACAGTACTTGTGTGACGCTTGCTATACAACCTGGCAACCTTGTTGAGTGAATTTTCAAGCTGACATGTTTTGTGGAGGAACTGTGTTGTCATTTTGTAATGGGATTGACTGGGGAATACCCGACCTCTTAAGTAGCTGTAAGACAGCGTAATAGCCTTATCTCATCTTCCCACCGTGTGCATCATGTTCAAGTAGCTGTAATTGAAAGCTTTCAGACTTATCTCTGTAGCACATTAAAACATGACACTTCCCATGATGAAATTACTTCGTATGAAAAAGCCATGTCAGAAGTTATGCTTCCTACATGTACAAGTCTGATCACTAATATGTTCAAGACTGCTATGCATTAAGCTTTAACGCAAAATTCTGGGTCGATACGAAATTAATCTCTATCGGAAGCTGCAGACGTTTGAATACCGTGACAACAAAGGCGTGCATCACGGGCTTGTGGAGCGGACATTACGGCTCGGATAGTCGGATATCAACCTTCGATGTAATCGCCTGCCGGTCTTTCCTGCTTTTGTTAAAGCGGCGTGAGTGAAAGCTAAGTAGCTGATGATTCGGGATTCCCCGTTCTATGATATTATGCTCGTGACATTTCATTGACAGATCTTGTATCTTAATCTCTCTTGATATCTGCCTCAAACCTATTAGTAATTCAATATCCTCAGACAATAAACAAAGAACCTTTACTGCACGCAAAACGAAGTTAAACGCCGACTATTCGTATACGCCGCGCGTTACACAAAGCCGCAGAGTTTCCGACAAAGGGAGACGCTCTGTCTGCAGGGAAAAGTTCAAGTTCTATCAAGTTTCGACACGTCTTCTACTACTTATTCGATTTTCTTTCACACAAATATTGCTCAGAACACAGATACATTGGTTGAAGCGGTATCTATAATCGAGCATTTGCAAAACACAACCCTTCGTACTTTACGTGGGTCCCGCTTGTGGCTGTGTTTTCACTATGACACTTTACACTGGTGTAACGCGAAAATTCCGGAAGTTCTAATGAAAACACCTAGGATGTAACTCGCGTAAATTTTCATTAGTGTAAATTGCGAAGTGTTTTCACCGGGATTTTTGGGTTATAATTACCGGAAACCGAGCAAAAATACACGACCTGAAAAGATGGTGTAACGCGGTGTGTACTTAAGCATAGCCAATTGCAGCGCTCCATTTTCTGCCAAGCTGTCAAATGCTGTACACACCCAACTTTAACAAAATCAAGACGTCTTGCTCAGCGCCACAAAGCAACAGCCACTCGCTTTTCTACAGTTATTGCCTGGCGTAAAATCGTGTCTTGTCGCGTTATGTGTGGACCAACCAGTCCGCAAATGAAGTGAAATGTATTCCTGTTGACACGAAAATGTTCACGCCACAAATTGTCCTCATACACTGTACTGGTTAAGCAACATTTGCTCAAACCAAAATTGAGGTTTGAAACGAACCCATACCGCTTTGGCTCTTCTCCGAGGCTCAACTTGTCTACGTACAGATCTAAATGCCCTACCTGCTGCCTCCGATTTTGCAGTAAATGCTGCCTTAATCAGTGAAATTGTCGCCTTCGTCGTCGCAAGCGAGCGAGACTACGAACTGCCGCGACAAGCAACAGAATTACAAACACCGCATTCTCTTCTCCCGCCATCTTTCAAAACATGTGCTTTGTAGAAAACGGAAGTGATGAAAGATTATATGTCAACTTAACACTTCTGATTTCAGTGGTGAAAACAGTGGCGCGCCTACACTAGTGTTAGTTGGTCAGCAAACAAAACCCTCGAGGACAATTACGCCAGTAAATTTTGCTAGTGAAAACACAACCGGTAACACATCAAGCATTTGTGTACGGCTATTTTCAAGTCTTCCGACGCTTAAAAACAATGCAAGCCAAAACCGCTCTTAAAGTATGGCTTCCGTGCATCCAGAAAGCCAACCGATGATCGTTTTGTTTGGATCAACAACTGAAGGACCAGAATTTTTCTCTATATCCCTTGACAGAGAAAACCCATTGTACTTGGTTCTGTGATTTTGATCTCTGAATACGTCTGATCTTGCAATGCCTGTTTTTTAACACATTTTAAAATACAAACGTATCTTAGCACCTCGGTTACTTTTGGCAATCTTCTTTTTGAGCTTCTAGCTTTCTCGCAGCGATGGTTTATTGATCCTAATTTTCTCTTTCCATTTCCATCTGTGGCTTTTTATTGTTTCCATGTTGTTTCCATGCACGTTCACGGAACGCATTAGCATTGTGAAGTACGTAAGCTCGGGTATAATCATGAACTTTTGACGACTTTGGGACATTCTTTGAAATGTATTCTTGTATTAGTCGCCTGCTTTTTCTACTCTTATAGACAGGCCAAAGGAGACACCACCAGTATAGAGAACTTGGCTTTTGACGCCTTGCTTAAATGAAACCTGATTAAACTATTAATTTATCATTACAACACTCATACACTTGGTTCTTAAAGGTTGAGCGACTCCGCATTTTGAGCTTAGAAGCGAAACGGTTACCCACCGAGTAAATCTGAGTAATGCGTGACTTGTCTTTTTATAAATCGATTTTGACAGTTTGACTTCGAACACGTAATTCTAATCAGAGGTCATGATTAATCCAGCCTTCGCTTCAATACTAGTCTGTCTTGTTTTTTAACTGAATGCGTTTCACTTGCGTTTCACTCACTCACTGTCAGGCTTTCGAGTATTCGTGCTTTGTAACAAATATAAAATTGAAAGCGAGGAATGTAACACGAGCCCAACACGAGACATCTTTAAAATATTATTGCGGTTTTGTTTACAGTGTGTTCAGTCCATTTGTGACTGCAAACTCAATGCTCAGGACTATTTCGGTGTATTTTTCATTTCTGGTATACAATGACCGTCGCGAAAGAAAGGCTACATGATCGAATGAAAGAAACATTTCAACAGGCAATGTACGATAAGCAGAAGAATTTTACGTGGCAACAGATGTCATGGACATAGTAAAGCATAAATCGACATTGCTTTGCGGCTAAAGCTCATCGTAGCTTTGGTTTCCGTTTTTGGCCTGTTTTCTTCCCAGAAGTATTTCGTGTCGCCACAGAATGTTTCGTCAAACATCTGTTTACGGCTATTCTCGAAGCTTCCGCGGTGAACTAAAGAACGCAAGCCAAAATCGTTCCCTGACATCCAGTTTATCAGTGCGTGTTCCACAAAGCCAAACGGTGTTGAGTTTGGATTAAATGCAGTTAACTTTTACACACAAGTACCGAGCAATTCACTGGCCACACTTGAGTTGTTTAACGAAGTCAATTACGTCATTGCATATCACGTGATAATCTGAACCAATCACTGTGTGCAGATTCGTAACCCAGAAAACTAACATGACGAAAAAGACACGCCGTGTGATTTTAAGCTCGACGGGCCACGCCCGCGAACAATAAATTTGTATTTGGGGCTATAACCGAGGGGAAAGTAATGTACTTAAGACCGTAAACAATAGATTACACTGTCTAGTCATCATTTCTTTAATATGTATATCAATAAGAGATTTATTACACGCCTTTGTCATCATTGAAACCTGCACCGGTTGATTAAATTTTATGCCGTGCGTAAGTCGTAAACAAGAAATTTCAGAGTACAAATCTTGCAAGCTTATGGCATACAGACCCGATCTACACTTTTCTTTTATTTATGTGAACAAAATGTTATAGAAAAGTACAGGAGACACCACCAACTTCAGCGCAGCCAAAGGAAACAAGTAAAACGAGTGGGATTAAAGACAAAAATTATAATTTGCGGATGCATCATATTAAGTCCTTGAAGATTGACCAGTCTTACTCTGTACTGTCGAAGAAAACAAACAATTAAACGCGAATCCTTACCTGCCACTCAGCTCAATACGCATCTTGGCGAATTCATGAATTCAAAACAAAATGGCGGTCACCGCCGCCACCATTTTGAAAGTAGCCCTCTAAGAGTCCCAGGAAACTTTATTGGAACGACAAGCAATTAAAATTTACATCTTTTGGAGACGATAAATTAGACAATTCGGGACTGAAAGGCTACTGACTTACTTGAAGATTGTTTCTGGCTCCGAAGAGAACTTATATCTTTCGCTTAACTTTGAAGAAGACAGTGTGGAGTTTTGCGAGCGACTTTGTTCGTTGCCATCCGTTTCAGCAAGTTATGAGAAACTTTCTGCATTAACTTCCCCATGCTACTTTCCGCAAAACTCAACCAGTTATCCTCTTCACCATTCACAAGTCAATAAGAAGAATTCAAACTACAAAAAATTTTAGCTGCAGCTACTCGACGATTCACCTTGGCTGCAAACTCCATATGCTCATCAAATTTGACATCCGCACTTGTATGGTTTTCTACAAGTTTCATTTCCGTTTCCGTAATAAAGTGGTCATTGATATTCCTTATTACCCGAGCTTGGTCTGCCATATTGATTATTTTTTTCAGCTCAGAAAAACATGCGTAATCTTACGTGATCATACCCGGTCTGATACAGCTGGTCTGATACTTAGAACATATCAGACCGGCAGAGGAGCGATCTGATTGGTGGATTTTCTGTATCGGCCCGCTCAGCAGTCTAGTCGTGTAATAATATTATGTACGGACCGCAAAATCAGTTTGCATGTGGATCGCAAATGATTACTCGAAAAGTTGCTAAACGATTGTCATAGAAGGCCTAGAAGTGCAATGGGAAGTTTAAACGTTCCGGATACTCACTGTTAAGTTATGATGATCGGGAGAGCTTACAATCTTGGAAAATGACCGTTACGGAGAAGGAAAACATCCGAAAAAAAAATTGCTTGCGACCTCAGCCGTCATTGACAACAAGTGCTGCAGAGTATGGAGGGTTGTTTCACCCCTGTGTTAAAATTTGCACACGGAAACGCGCCAGGAAAAAAAGTGGAAAGCGAACAATCACCGTGAACAGTTATGACTAAAACCGTGCAAGAATCAAGTTTTGCAGGCATGTTTGCTCGTCATGGCGCACTGTGAGGACTGTAAATATTTTTCACAATGCACGAGAACCGTGGTGATTTGAGGACGTTTATTTTGCTGGAAGAAACCTAAACGCTCCACGAGGAGGCAGGAAAATTAAGCGGTGAGTTATGAATACTATAACTTTCAACGATGCGTCGGTCGCAGTTTGTGATGAAGTTGCCATTTTGCCTTCTACATTATTGTACGTGTAAGAAACTTATTCAAAAGAATAAGAAACACTCTGAGTTACAAAGCAGTTTCTTCTGGAAAGAGATAAGACTGCAGTTTTTTTAAACCTTTAGTGAGCGAGCAAGGGCGAGTTCGAGTCGTTCACCGAATAAAGTTCACTGCAGTGTCGTTGTTTGACACACGCTATGGGCCATTTCATTCAGCTCAGAACAAATTAGTATTTATCTAGGCAGTTGGTTCGACAGACGCTTATTTCAAGATTTTCAAATTGGTAGAACTGTAAGCTGTTAGCTGAATTTGTTGTGAAAACAAACGTGCGTAATTCATGCCTGATCGCGATTGATGTTGTTGAATGAACGAGACGAGTACTCGTTGGGGCCTTGTTTTGTGTTTGCCAAAAGATCTAAAGCTATATAATAAATATCTTATTAACCTCGTTTGCTTGGTCCGTACCGTAAGTTATGGATCCTCGTTTTTTTTCGTCGCCTTTAGGCGACGAAAAATACTCGGTCCATAACTTACAGTACGGACCGCGCGCTCGGTTAATAAGATTTATTTTCACCTTTTATTGTATTTATATTAAGTTATAAGTTCCTCCATTGAACTACTGTTGGTTTTTTTTTTCAGTTGTATAACTGTCTAGGTGAAACTGTATGAAAAGTATTCAGAGTAAAGGGAATGTATATGTTGTTGGGGAAATGTAGCCAGGTCAAGTCAGTTATATGTATTGACTAGTATTTTCGCTTGTGCATGGGAATGAACCCTCAGACGTACACATGCTGGTAATATCACACAACCGCACAAAGGTCGATGGATTTGCACATCTTAAAGATCTTTCATTTTTAGTGCATGCTCTGCAAGATATGAGAAATATGGGGATTTTGGCCCATTATGCAATGCGGGTGTGCGAGTTCGATTGATGTCATCCAAAATGGTGTCCCAAATCTGCCCTTATGAGGCATTAGTTCAGTCAAAATATAATTTATTATTCCTTGATACAACTATGGTAAGAGTTACACATCTGCAGTTTTGTTTTTATTTGGATAAAAAAAAATCACCTAAGTGGCTGAAGTATCTTCTGGTAAATTGAAAACATCTCGGAACAGTTATGGCCGATTTTAATTGAAAAAAAAAAGCTCAGGATACTATAAGCGTTCCGTACAGTAGTTCTCTTTTACCCTCTTGTATGTCCGTTGGTTTAATGTTGTCGTCAGAATTACAGCAACACTATATTTATTATCAGTATCCAGAATTCACGTACTGTACGGTATATTTTGAGGAAGTGTTCATGATTCAATAAGCCAACCAGCACTTTTCATTATCCTTGGTCAATCTCTCACCAAACATTCGCACTCTCTTTTGAAATATAGCGTATTAGAAAGATGGTGTTTTCTAAAACATAATGTGACTTTCTTTTATCGCAGATGGCGACCAATGAGCAAGAAAGACATCAATTTCGTTTATCGCCATGTAAGGACTCTACAAACAAGACTATATATAAAAAATGTAGAACAATTTCTCCTTTCTCAGACCATAGCATATTCTTGACCTCGAGCAACAATGGAGGAAGTCTTTCGTGGGGAAGAAGTGCTACAGATAGGATGGCATACTTTAAATGTTTTAAACATGGTTCTTATTAACAACTAACGCTAATGTTTTTAATGTTGCCGTCTCAATCACTTAGACCTTTTGTTTCAGATGACAACTGCAAACGCGTAGAAAACCCACAACCAGTTTAAAATGGCAGTGTCATGCGATGTGCACGCGTTTGGTCGAATCACTACCCCTTTAATTCCCAGCAAGAACAAGAGCATAGTTTAATTTTCTAACATATAGGACATAAAATACAAATGTAGGTCAAAAGTACCAGTATTTTTAAACATTTTAGGAACCAATTTAGTTAAAACCTTCAAAGACACAGAAAGAGCAAGAAAGTGTAGTTGAAACGCCGCAACACTTACGACTAAGCAACTTCACGAAAATGAACAAATGTAATAAACAATAAATTAAATAAATAAATAAATAAGAAAACAATAGAAAAATGACCTTGTATACTTTTTTTGGTTCATGACTGAACACAATCTGCAATTGGTGGTACAATCAGTTTAACAAAAAGAAGCAAACAAAAACCCAAAAATTCCACGATGTGTTTTAGGGACTAACACATCATACGTTAGAGAAAATAGCATAAGTTTATAACTGTTTATCTAAAAAATAGAACTATTTATACTGAAACACCAATCCAGAGTGATTGTATGTATTTTCTGGCATAATACTGTAATGTGGAACCCCATTAAATGCAACCACCAACGGGCAAAAAAAGAACTGGTCGTATCAACGGGGTGGTCGTAAAAACGGGGTAGGGTCAAGTTTTGTACCTGGCCTCTTTCAAATGACGTCATAACAAGTATGTTGAAATTTCACTTCCCCATTGACTGTTTGTGAGCATCCGGAACGCAGATGTAATTTATTGCAACAGGACTAAGAGTTTGTAAAACAAGAACAAAATGCTACAAATTTCTTGTTTCGAAACAAAGCTCCCCCTTTTGTTTGGTCGTATTAACGGCGTTCAGGTAGTACTGGAGGCTACTAATTTCGTTATTTTTGGTCATTTTTAGAAAGCTCAGAACACCACGAAAAAACACTTTATTTTAGTAATATTTTTTAGGATAGGTACCTCTAAGCTTGTAGTCATGGAAAATAATAATCACGTTTTGGGGGAATTCATAGAATCTGAGAAATGCGGGTTAATAATCAACCAAAATCCACATCCAAAATCCACACAGAATGCATATTTCCCGTTATCTTTGTAACAGTTCCTTCTTTTTCGATATTTCTGCCACATTATATTGGTAAAAATTAAAGATTTTTCACCGCATTACGTCACGAAAAACATGTTCTTGGTCATTTTACAGACAAAATTCGAGGGGGGGGAATGTTGCAAAATTTGACGGTCAAAGATTGGAAATAAATATAGTTCGGTGACGTAATGCGGCTAATAGTTTCGTATACTATCGTAGTTTATGCCTGTCAAGTTTTACCTTCATCCGTGGAACCCTTTGAAAGATAGTTAGTCTAAGATCTACTGCATTTTTGTTTCTGCTTGGATATAATTTCGAGTAAAAATAAGAGAAACATCGCGAAAAACGTCGCTGTTTCGACGTTTGGCCATCCACCATGTTGGATTACTTCGCCACCCAAGATCTCAGCCAGAGACTGGGCTCCACAGCGTCAAAAAGGGTCAAAAAGGCCATATTGGTGACGCTCATTATTCCCGCGAAAGCCAATCACATGTGGCGATATAAACAACCACACCTTCTCCTGGTAACGTCACGTTGCTGCGGGGATGTTGACAGATCCGGCCATTATTGTATGGGTTACGAAATTATATGGCCTGAATACTCGGCAAAGACCACAATTATGGTCGTCGAGCGGGCAGTGCAGAAATAAATCGTGTGACAATATTATTCTCCGTAAGCTACAAGAATGTTCTTTCGAAACAATTAAAGAGTCGTTTTTTTTTTTTTTTGTTTTTGTTTTGTTTGTTTTTCATTTTTTGCCACAAAGGGAGGGGGGGGACTAATGTAAGTCACTAACCACTCCACCCCCCCCCCCCCCCCCCCGCCCCAAATCCGCCCCTGCATCGCAAATATTGAAGATAACTAAAGAAACTGCAGTACAGTACTTTTTTTAAATAAAAAAAACTATAACACACGGTTGACGAGAGTAAGGGACGAGGAGGTCTTTCTCGGAGGGCGAGGAACGTGTGTCGCTATCGTCACCATGCGGTTAGAGGTCAGCTATGATTTCATAATTTTGTCTCATGTTGTGTTCATTCTTGTATTGTACCAACTTTGAGGTAAAAGACGATTATATTTAAATCTAGTATGTTCGGTGTTCCTATTTGGGATCACATTCATTATTCCCTCTTATACATTCGGGGAGCGTGCTGACTAATCAGTATTATTTGTGATTTAGCATTCGCGCAGTATTACAATGTTGGTTCAATCGAATTTTTACCTTTTTTCAACAGTGCTGCCGACGTACTCGCTGCGGTTTCTTGCTTTTAATCGAAGGTGAGAAACCGGTGATCGTCATTCATGTCAAACCAAATACCCCCATTGGAGTTTTGCCCGTAAAGGACGATACAAGCGTCTACAGTAACATCAGGGCCATTAAAAATGTGAACGGTGCGGCTCCCTATTCTTTGAGAAACTTTCCTCAACGACAAAATGTGGAGTTAGCAAAAGAAGATGTCAGGTCTTGGTTTGGGGATATGAGAGGCGTTGCCCACAGGCACCTTGACGGTTATGTTCATGAATATAATTGGAGGAATTCACTCTCAGGTGAAAATAATTTTGACGATTTTGTATCGGCCATAAAGTCATGCTACCCTCAGTGAAGATAGCAATAGTTAATAAATTAGTTTACAGGTTTTAGTTCCATTGTAAAGTGGTGAAATCATTTTTTCATGAATTGTCCTTCGGCCGTAAACAAATGGATTTTTACACTGCAATGACTTGGCTATTCAGTACTGGTGTTATATTTCCTCCTCTGTTACAGCCGGTTTCAGGACCATATGACGTAAACCTACGACATAACTTTCAGTTCACGAATAAGGCGTCGACTGTTCTAATTTGTTTCTATTATTTTAAGAATAACAGCTGTATTATTTAGAAAGTGATAAACTTTTTCAACTTAAGATTACGACCGGTCGTGTTCTTAAACTTTTTAAATAAATTTACGACCGAAACACTGCACCCATGAACACTTAAGGATGGTTTACACGGACGGCGCGAGCATAAGTATCGACAGTGGCGACATAAGCATAAACATAAAGAACGGACGTGTTTGATTATTATGCTTATATGTGCTATGCTTATGCTTGCGCTTATACTTTTGCTTCAGTCGTTCGAGTAAACCAGCCTTTAACGGAGAAAATATAATGCATGTTATAACAAGAAACCAAACAAAAATAAATTAAGAGAATCAAAGAGCCAAACAAACTAGCGTATTGGTGAGGATGGGGTATAAGGAAGCTAGGAATGAAGACTATATGCAAATAATAACCACCGGGTGGGAGGTACGCATTACCCACCTTTCCTACAGCATACTACGATGATAAATACTTCCTATAAAATCAAAGAAGCGGCTTGTACTGTGGAAGATCGGTCATATAAATTATCTTACATATAAACATATTTTGTTCCTTGTGCTTTCGCTTGCGTCGAGCCTGTTTTCACTGTGAAATAATGACTGTTGTGCTTACGCTTGTGCTTATGCTTTCATGCGTAAAGAACAATAGTACAAACTATAGAGCGCTACCATTACCCGATATGTTTTTTTTTCCTTTTTTTGGAAAAATGCGACTTGTCGTAAACATATGAAAAACCTATAATAATGGCCAAAATTAGTTGGGACGATGCTGACTGAATATGAATTTACGACCTACTGCTTTACCCCAAGGCTATGTAATTTGTACTGAAACAAAATCATCAACACTAGAGGTAGCTATGATGCCCCACCCCTCTGAATCAATGTTGGTGTGAGTTGGTGCAAATGATATTAGTTGGGACGATGCTGACTGAATATGAATTTACGACCTACTGCTTTACCCCAAGGCTATTTAATTTGTACTGAAACAAAATCATCAACACTAGAGGTAGCTATGATGCCCCACCCCTCTGAATCAATGTTGGTGTGAGTTGGTGCAAATGATATTCCAACATTTAATTGAGGGAGGGGAGGAGGGGGGATTTGTATCGTCCCAACACTTTTGGCCATGATTTTAACTTTAAGAAAACAGCCGGTCGTGTTCCTGAAATGAGCACGTTTTTCATGTTAAGAATACGACCGGTCGTAAACCTAAATTGGAAAAAAATGCTCATTTTAAGAAAACGACCGGTCGTGTTCCTGAAATGAGCACGTTTTTCATGTTAAGAATACGACCGGTCGTAAACCTAAATTGAAAAACTTGATCATTTTAAGAAAACGACCGGTCGTGTTCCTGAAATGAGCACGTTTTTCATGTTAAGAATACGACCGGTCGTAAACCTAAATTGAAAAACTTGATCATTTTAAGAAAACGACCGGTCGTATTCCTGAAATGAGCACGTTTTTCATGTTAAGAATACGACCGGTCGTAAACCTAAATTGAAAAACTTGATCATTTTAAGAAAACGACAGGTCGTGTTCCTCAAATGATTAAAATTCTATTCCCCCCCCCCCCCCCCCCCCCCCCCTGGAAATTATGGTTGAGGTCGTATACTGGAAATGATCGATTCAATCACTTTAAGAATACGACCATACGACCTCCGGTCGTATACTTTAAATGATCAAATCACTCATGTTAAGAATGCGACCTCTACTTTGCCTGTGGCCCGATACCCGTAATGATCCTGGCACTGATACTACGCAAGCTACGATTGGTTAATTTACCGGTCCATACTTTCCTGTACGGACCGCAAATTGATTTTACGCACGTTCTGATTGGTCAATTGTACCGGTCCATAACTTACTGTACAGATCGCAAAATTAGTTTGCACATGTGGATCGCAAATGATTACTCGAAAAGTTGCTAAACGTTTGTCATAAAAGGCCCAGAAGTGCAATGAGAAGTTTAAACGTTCCGGATACTCACTGTTAAGTTATGATGATCGGGGAAAGTTTACAATCTTGGAAAATGACCGTTACGAAGAAGGAAAACGTCCGAAGAAAAAATTGTTTGCGACCTCAGCCGTCATTGACAACAACTGCTGCAGAGTATGGAGGGTTGTTTCACCCCTGTGTTAAAATTTGCACACTTGCCAGGAAGAAAGTGGAAAGCGAACAATCACCGTGAACAGTTATGACTAAAACCGTGCAAGAATCAAGTTTTGCAGACATGTCACCTCGTCATGGCACCCTGTGAAGACTGTAAATAATTTTTTCACAATGCACGAGAACTCTGTATTTCGAAATCACTGACTGGGACAGAAACGCCGTGGTGATTTGAGGACGTTTATTTTGCTGGAAGAAACCTAAACGCTCCACGAGGAGGCAGGAAAATTAAGCGGTGAGTTCTGAATAATATAACTTTCAACGATGTGTCGGTCGCAGTTTGTGATGAAATGATTTTCTTTTAGAGCCATTTTGCCTTCTACATTATTATACGTGTAAGAAACTTATTCAAAAGAATAAAAAGTACTCTGAGTTACAAAGCAGTTTCTTCTGGAAAGAGATAAGACTGCAGTTTTTTTTAATCTTTAGTGAGCGAGCAAGGGCGAGTTCGAGTCGTTCACCGAATAAAGTTCACTGCAGTGTCGTTGTTTGACACACGCTATGGGCCATTTCATCCATTTCATTGGGAGGAGGGCAGAGTACTAAGCCATATAGGTATGTGCTGCCCCAAAGAATATTGTTTCAAACATTTTTAGTCTGAAATAAGGTATAGATTTTGCCTTTTTGGTCTAAAGTAGGGTAGCGATTTTGTATTTTTGGCCTGGTATAGGGTACGATTTTAATAGAAATGTATCGCAGTGGACAATGCATGGCAAATGGAAAAAAAAAAACAGGGCAGAAATGGTTGCAAAAGAAATTTATCTCTAAAATAGGTCTTAAATAGGGTATACATTTTGGAGTCTGGTCTGAAATAGGGTATAGTAAATCAGATATTTTGGTTTGAAATAGGGTAAGAGGTTTTCAGCTTCAGGCGGCACACCCCCACTTAAAATTATGATGAGTACTCCCCGAAATGGGACATATGCCAATATCATGTAAATGCTAATATAGTGTCGTCCGCCTTTAATTACATTACATTGTTACATTGTTTTCAATTACATTGTTTTCACTATGACACTTTACACTGGTGTAACGCGAAAATTCCGGAAGTTCTAATGAAAACACCTAGGATGTAACTCGCGTAAATTTTCATTAGTGTAAATTGCAAAGTGTTTTCACCGGGATTTTAGGGTTATAATTACCGGAAACCGAGCAAAAATACACGACCTGAAAAGATGGTGTAACGCGGTGTGTACTTAAGCGTAGCCAATTGTAGCGCTCCATTTTCTGCCAAGCTGTCAAATACTGTACACACCCAACTTTAACAAAATCAAGACTTCTTTCTCAGCGCCACAAAGCAACAGCCACTCGCTTTTCTACAGTTATTGCCTGGCGTAAAATCGTGTCTTGTCGCATTATGTGTGGACCAACCAGTCCGCAAATGAAGTGAAATGTATTCCTGTTGACACGAAAATGTTCACGCCACAAATTGTCCTCATAGTGGTTAAGCAACATTTGCTCAAAAACCAAAATTGAGGTCTGAAACGAACCCATACCGCTTTGGCTCTTATCCGAGGCTCAACTTGTCTACGTACAGATCTAAATGCCCTATATCTGCTGCCTCCGATTTTGCAGTAAATGCTGCCTTAATCGGTGAAATTGTCGCCTTCATCGTCGCAAGCGAGCGAGACTACGAACTGCCGCGACAAGCAACAGAATTACAAACACCGCATTCTCTTCTCCCGCCATCTTTCAAAACATGTGCTTTGTAGAAAACGGAAGTGATGACAGATCATATGTCAACTTTCTGATTTCAGTGGTGAAAACAGTGGCGCGCTTACACTAGTGTTAGTTGGTCAGCAAACAAAACCCTCGAGGAAAATTACGCCAGTAAATTTCGCTGGTGAAAACACAACCAATGTGATTCCTGTTTACCAAGTGACTATTCTTAGTGCATGCCAAAGACCACTAAAATCATGACGCATGACACTCCATTGCCACAAGGTGAATAGTGTGTCTTTATAATTTATTTCTAAATGTAGTTTTAAATGTTTTTGCACTGTGTTGGCATTCGTTTTTCCTCTTGTTTCATTTCATTCCGAATACCCTGCTTTTTGTTTCCGAGCCTCCGACGCATCATTCATCAGTCTTGTAAATACAGTAAAACTACCTCGTTTGATACTGTAACGCCATGCATCAGCAAACAGCTATTAAACCTTTGTATGATGAATGAACACCAAAACCAGCAAAATCGATAACCAACCATACCCATGACGAGAATGTCGTTTGTGGTAATCGCTTCAGTTTGATTCAATGAAAGATGATCGAGGTGTGGGAAGAAACACGCACAGCGGATGGACGGATGACTCACGAACAAAGACTAGAATAATTTCCATCTCATTGAATATGTATCTATGCATTTATATTAAGCGGAAACAATAATGATTTAAACATCATTTATCTAAATGTTGATAGAACTGGGGAACTATCTGCTATTCAATTTTACTTGAAGTTCTCCGTTTGATTGAAAATCAATGCTGTGTGATTTTCTGACTCAATGGACTTCCGCGTTTTACTCCCACGCTTTACTAGGTGAGTGAAGTGGGTGTTCGTCTTCAGCACTCCTATGTATGTTATCAACTCACCGTTAGACTGACTTCAATTACTTCTACTAACGTGTTGACTAGAGACTCAAAAAAATAATCAGTGCACTCAAGTGCCCACATCGCCTTGGCATGGATTCATGCGGAAAAAAGTATGGACATTTTAATAACATCGCCAATTCTGCAATTTGATAATTGCTGATGTCAATTGTTCATGGTTAGTATTGTTCTCTTCAGATTACTTAGTTTTTACGTTTAGTATTTATTTGCATAGCTTAGTTGTCATAGCTTGTCATTTCTTGCTTAGTTATATATCAGTATTATTTGTTCTTTATACTTTATTTTACTGAATTTGTTAGTTAATCTTTGTGGTTCAATTTGTATAGCGGAGATTTCATCTTTTATCTCAGTGTTGATGATAATTTCACGAGTGAGCCTATTAGTGAGAAAATGTTCCACAGGTAATCAGTTCAACATCATGTAGACTTAGTCAAATATATATAAAGCTATATATATATATATATATATATAATATATATATATATATATATATATATATATATATATATATATATATATATATATATATATATATATATATATATATATATATATATATATATATATATATATATATATATATATATATATATATATATGTATATATATATATATATGTATATATATATATATATATATATATATATATATATATATATATATATATATATATATATATATATATATATATATATATATATATATATATATATATATATATATATATATATATATATATTTAACAAATAAACCAGCTTCAAGCGTGCTCCGCTCAGAAATAAAGCACGCAGCAAGTGACGAGAGCACGAAAGAAGTGTAGGGAGAAACGCGAGCCGAAGGCGCATTATTTTCTCTTTTTTGCCAGAGGATGACGTAAGCGTGGTTTATAACTTATAAACCACGGGTAAGTGTGGTTTATACTCTGACAAACCACGGTTTTCGACCAATCAGCGCGCGGCTTGTATCGTGACTATGTTATAAATATATATAATATATATATATATATATATATATATATATATATATATATATATATATATATATATATATATATATATATATATATATATATATATATATATATATATATATATATATATATATATATATATATATATATATATATATATATATATATATATATATATATATATATACACACACACATTAAAGTTAACGTAGACAATGTGCCAACTTGATATCAATTTGCTTAGATGCTGTCTTAAAAAAATACAAAAAAAATAAAAAAAATAAAATAATAATAATAAAAATAAATAAAAATTTCAAGTCTCAATTCAAATCCACTTTAAATATCCAGGAAAAAAGCCGGCACACAACAATTTGTTCGTGTAGACGATTAGCCATTGTTATTAGACGTTGCGTGCCTATAGCTTCATGTGTGTGATTAGTTAGTGCATTTCCGAGTGACGGGTTCTTCAGAACTGGAAACATAGTCATGTAGTTTCCCTACACACTTAGCTTTCAATGTCTAGTATGCGCGTTTCATTCACATGCCCACTTCCTGACCGCCAAAAGGTGATTGCAGGAACTTCTTGGCAATAAATGGTCTTTTATGCATTTTATTACATATTTGTTGTACACGCAGATTTTATAAAAGTGGTCAAACGATAGAGTGATTTTAAGTACGATTCATTCCTGCCATCACATTGCTGTACATTTAGCATCAAGATCATGCATCTTCCATTTAAGACATTCTGGAATACTGGAAAATAATCAGATCGGCGCCGTAGTAAATTAGCATTATGGTTGGCTTAGGAAACGCTGATTGTGTGCCTTACACCGCGGTTAAAACGTGTGGGCATGCGTAATTTTGTGAACTTCCGAACAAGACTCAAGCGAGCAAAATTTCAAAACATAACAGGAAAATTAACAGGAAGTTTTCTATTTTCTGTGAATCCTCTTGACTGCTATTTTGAGCTGACCTTAGCCATAATTTATCGGTAATGGAACGGATTATCTAATATGAAAAAATAGTCCAGTTTAATACAATCTATACATAATTCATCTATTGTCTGGCCATAGTTGTTGAAAGTAAGATTGAGATTGAGACTATGTCAATTTATAGCCCCAGGCCCTGGAAGGGCAAAGGTTTCTAAATCGGAAGCGGTTTCTTTTTCTTTTTCCTATCGAGATTCTGCTCGGCTCTGATTGGTTGACGCGTCTCCACGGTAAACATGTTTTACACGTATGGTGATGTCTTCACAACTCACGTTATTATGGCGTCGTTATCACCGCATTTGTGCCTTTTGAAAAGCTTTATACTTCAACGATAGCATTTCTTAGCTTTTATAAATACTCTTTTTCTGATGTAAGTGTATTTCAGCGATTATGATTTCAAAGGCAATTTAGACAAGTAGCTGCATGTCTGTTTTGTGAGTGTTTGAACGTTTTTTTTTTTCGAGTCGAACTGGTTGATAGACTATCAAGAGTTGAGCGTTGTATCACAAACTCAACCTTAGTCAACCTCAACCAATTCGACATTTATTTAGTATTTGCTGAATGCTTTAGAATATTTGCTTCATTTAGTATTTGCTTATGTAGAATAGTGTTTTTTTTTCTTTTTGTTTTGTTTTTTTATCTGTTCTGCTTTTACTCAACCAACCCTGATTTTGCTGCGTCTTGTCGTCATAGGTATATATATTTTACCGATTGCTATCAAACTTGAAGGAGGGGATACTATTTATCCGGGGTTCGAGATTTTTGTAAAGTGTTTATGTAAGGTATCAAGGCAAGGGACAGTGATTGAAGTACACACTTTTAATACCGGGACGGGGTTAGTTTCACTTCTTTTAGCGGAAAGAAGAATATACTTTCGGCGTCAACACAGTAATTTTGGTTGTTAATTTAGTAGCGAGAGAGATATATTTGCAATACATTTTCGTAACGTTATCTAGTAAAATGTTTACAAAAAGAATCCACTTTCCTCGACCATCACGCAACGCACAAAATTTAGTTGTGCTTTCAATGCGTTCTGAATCGGTAATTCATTTTTTTTCGAAGACCTAAATCAAGATTGTCCGTTGCTCCAAGAGCATCCGTATTCTGCGGAAAAGGCAAAAAAATAGCGGTATGTTTGAAAGTGTAAGTTTCTTGGCGCGATTCAAGTGTTGATTGACCGACGTTAAAAACAACACTGGTTTTGCGTCTTTTAAAGTACCCGTGATGCTACATCGATAACCATACTGATTGTGTGTCATTAATGAAAGAAAATGTGTTCGCTAACAGTTTGGCGCCGTTTTGACTCTGACAAGGTACTTACATCAACTTTAATTTATAATGAAAGTTCGGGGAAAATTAGCATTTTTTTTTTTCATAATTTGAGTTGATGAAATTGAAAAGCTTTGACTGTGAATTCTCTGAAAAGCGAACATTCTTAGTTTGTTTACTGCCACGCATGGTTTGCAAGCATTAAGTTGTAATTTTGCAGTGCAAAAATTACATTTGATACATATAATTTGCCATTTTCTGCACTCTTATTGATCACAAAGGATGCCATAAATTGTTCAAAATTGCTGTTTTTCCACTTTCACTAAAAAAGAAAAAAGAAAAATACATGGCGTCAATTTATTTTTAGGCCAGACTTCTTTCAAGAGGTTTAGATTCCCACATGCACTGCATAGTTTCCCTCTATCTGCGGTTTAACAATCTCTATAAGAAAACAACATTTTTTACTAAGCCTATACCGAACCTATACTAGAATAGTGTATCTTGTGAACAGTACCCAAAGGCATGTCTCATAGAATTATGGATACACAGATAAAACATTTTATAATAGGTAGCTTGGGATTCATCAGGGTGGTTCTAGGGTATACTTTTCGAAAAAAAGTACTTTTGTTGCTTCATAACTGCGAGGTTCACTTTCAAAATCACATCTTTTTTTTAATTACGTTGTCTGTATGGTACTTCGTTCTTATTGTTATAATTGCATTTTTGAAACAACGAAGTAATAGAAACAACCAGCGTTTTGTTAAAGAACAATTTGCAATCTACTTTCGTTCGCATATTAAATGTGCATCCAAATTTAACAGTACATTGATCTTGTTTGTTGTGGAAATGCGTAACGCCGAAAAAGTGTTTTAGTTTGATGCTTCGACAAACAGGCCCGTCGTCGGAGCAAGTACTCCATCTTTGAGCAGAATTTTTGGAAAAAATCCACGCGAGAATTCAACTTACTTTTAAGTTTACATAAGTACATGGAATGTAACTATCAATGGTTCACAACTGTTAATTCTGACCAGGTGGCCGAAGTAATTAACTTTGGTTCGTTTTGACCTTCCGTCCACACCATTTTCAGTCACGAAAACGCAACCTTTTGAAAACACTCTTCAGAGGGGAATGAACTTTTTTAAAAGCAATTTTGTAGGACAGTTAGTGTGAACGAATATATATATTTTACGGAGAAAAAGTTGTGTTTTTACGAAGACGGACTAGTGTGGACGGGACCGAGTAAAGAAACACCGGAGAAAATCTTACATTGATATTTCCGATGGTAGTTTCTTAATTATATTACAAGCATAAAGTACCGCAGTGCGGTGTGTTTGTCTTATGTGTGTGGTCAAGCGGCGAGTTGGATTTGTCGAGACATAGTAGTACCGCAGATACAAACACAAAAATAATTGGTTCAAGAAGTAATGCTGATTAAATATGCTGCTTTATTTTCTCAAAAAAGAACATGCTCCGTTGAGAAAGAACTAAAAATAAATGTATTTAGTTTCCTTAATTAGATTAGAAGCATAAATTACCACAGTATGGCGCGTAAAAGGCATTGTTGAGACAAAGTTGTACCGCAGGTACTAAATCATGAAGGAAAATAACAGTTTGTAAGAAAAAAAATGGTTCAAAAAGTAATGCTGGTTACATATGCTGCTTTATTTTTCAAAACACGCTTCGTTGAGAAAGAACTACAAAAATATACGCATGCAGCATTTTTCCATGATCCTTTGCAATTTTGCTGTTAGAAGGAATCCGCCTAAAACCTCCTGATTACTCTCCTATGTCACAGCTAAAAAAACAGCGTGTTTTAACGTTGAATTGACAATAATATGTGTGGATTGTAGGTAATGATATATTTTGGGTTCGTTATTTATCTGCAACTCCACCTCCATTGCCAAATAATTCAAAACGTTTTCGTCTTTTGGAGAAACAAGCATTTTGCTATTAGTCAAATGCCCTGTCACGTGATTAAGCGAATATTATAACAATTGATGTAATCGGGTAATAACATATTTTAAAAGGTAACCCCGTTCTTGTTTTCGTGGTGTGGACGATATTATTTTGGATCATAACACCCACCTGAAAATGAAAGTGATGTGCCATAGATGCATAAAAGCATGTACAGTTTAACGTTATGGCATACTGTATATTGAAGCTGGCAAATCATCTGTGTTAGAGTTAGAAATTTTTACCATCTTTTATCTGTAGATATTCATTGAAAATTTCAACATATTGTTCTTCAATGCAACAGTAACAAGGATTTGGAGGAAAATATGCATTTTTATGGTGCAAATAAAAAAACAATCTCAGAGAGATGTTCTACTTTACGGTGACAGCTTCAAAGTCTCCTCAACTGCCACAAACAAAGAATGTCCTTTTCCAAATTGTGCCCTCGGTAGAGATGAGCTCTAGTCCTTGCAATTTTATGCGCACTGACTGGGCTTGTACATTATTCAAACTTGTTCCAGCTAAAATTATTTAAAACTCTTCGAGCGTGAATTACAGCTTTTAGAATTTTCATGCATTTGTCATGGTGCCGTGAACAGTCCGGATGGAAAAATCCGTACCGACTAGCGTGCGTTTTGTTAGGATTCCGGACCGCCAAAAAAAAAAGTTTTAGATAAGGACCCAGAATTGAATGTGACTAAGAGAGCAGTGTTATACTGTATACATCAGTACTTACGATGCACGCGTATTTCATCTTGCAATCAATTCCAACGCAAATAAATCGTCTTGCCTTTGTGTTATGGTAGAAGATAGTGGTTTGGTGCACTCAAGTTATTTCTTTTATACAGTCAGAACTGATTACCGCAAAGCAACAATGGTAATGGGTCTTCGTTGTAAATAGTAGTTCTTAAAACGCATCTATTCTGAGGGTATGTTATATTTCATTTTTTTTTTTTTTTTTTTTACTGAACACATATCTATTTTACGTGTTACTTCATCGGTAACTTTCACAGGAAATCATAGATGTTCATAGGTTTCCGAAAAAAACATCTTTGTCGGCATGCCAAAAATTACAGGATGATAAAGCTGGGCCGCCACAGGCATCGCGGACTGCTCGCAGTTCAGTACATATATTCAATACACACATACACACACACACATATACACACACACACACACACACACACACACACACACACACACACACACACACATATATATATATATATATATATGTATTTTAAATGCCCTAATTATGTAAAACAACGCGTTCATAACTTCCATAGTTCATTTATACTCTCGGTATTATACTCCAAGTATTCATTTCATTTACTTGATGTCATATAGTACGCATTGTGATGAACCCAGGAAATTCGAGTCGCCGCTTCAAAACAAAGTGAGATTCACCTTGAACTATGGCAGACAAGGCGGGTCCGGAAAAGCAAAGTGATCCGTCAAAGAATGTGAACAATCACCATGAACGAAAGAGATAGAAATGTTTGCCGAGCGGACTTCTTTGTTATTCGAGCTGCGAGCAAGCTGTATTGTAAACACTGCAAGTATGGCGGCTTTCGGAATGAGCGAACGTCGCTTCCTTTCAACTTTATTGAAGTCTTGACGGACATTTATATTTGCTCTGATGAGTTTCAGTGTCTACGAGAATTAAGCCGTCAAAAAAATAGGTAGGTTTTGATTCTTACGATTATTTTTTTGTGCCAACCGTTGAAATAAATATTTTTTCAGTCTTTTGGTTGTCGGTGTGACTTCGTGTAGTACACATTTTTTTTCTGGAAAACAAAGCTATTTTCTTCTGAGTTAAACTCGTCAGAAACGTTGCAGCTAAAATTAAACTGCACATGTCATGTTATTTACGCACGGCCGTGCGTATATAGAGGTTTTTTTTTTACCGTGATGACTCAATAAGAATTAGGTAGGACCAGCGCACGCGCCATGTCACTAGAAATATGATAATCGCAGATACCCCCTCGCTCTGCCATTGATGGGACTTTTACGTTGGTACTCCCAACAAGAGTAGCCTTTATTTTACCGAAATGTTGAGTCAATCTTTTCTTCGAAGTCAAGAGCTACACGCAAAGGATGGAGGAAAAGAATGGTGTGTGTTATACTTTTGCGTTGGAAAAAGAGTCGATTACGTGACGAAGTACGTATTTCCCACGGTCGGCAAGTCAAATTAATTCATACAGTCTGTTAAGCACATTCTCAAAATTTAATACTTAAATTTTAAAGTTGGTCGACCGTCGTAGTGCGGGAAAAAAGGAACACTGATTTTCCAATTTTGAATCCATAGGCAGCACAATTAAATAGGCTTCCTGTGCAATTTTTTTTTTTTTTTTTTTTTTACTCTGGCTGCATGCACCAGACTCAGGCATGCATATTTAATGAGCTCGAATTGTTTATATGTGAACCCCCTCAAAACAGCATGATTTCTCCCAAAATCAAAGCAAAACTTGAACGGCTTACTTTAAATTATACACGGGCTTCAGACCTAGTCATACTTCAAAGGGCTTGTGAACGATTCGCGCTGCAATCACCGCGTCTCTGATTGCGGCATTTGTTACAGTTTTCGTCTTGAAAAAAAAAAAAAACATTTGACTAAATCATTCAAGACTCCAAGTTCCGATCATTCTGAGCGAATATGGTAGCCAAAACTGGCGACAGAAGCGTATTAAAAGAATACTTCGAGGGATAATGATCAGCATACAGATTTAATACATTCTTGAAGTGGTCGAGTTACAAGATATGGGTAAAATATATTTGTCACGGTGATTATTCGATTTCCACTGACTAACTTTTGCTGCTTGTCCTTTCTGATTAAGTATCTGAGTTTAACACAAAACGGCGTCTGAAGCTCCCAAATCTGATAACTTGTTGACATTACTTGCGGCTCTACTACAGCATTTTTCATTTCTGGCGAAAACTCTGCGAAGCAAAGCAACTATAATCAAACGATAGAAATATTTCACAAGCTGAAGTTGCTCAGGGCTGTCAGTGGTCACGGGTATTTCAACTTTGACTTGCGCTTGTCAAACAACCGAGAATTTACCAAAACCTGTGTGATGGTTCTGAAATGCAACAGGACAACAGGAATACAATGATAACAATCAAAATAACTCCAGAAAACGTCTTCCCATCTCTACTTTTCTTCATGCGTATTCGCTGATGCTCAAATTTCAAGGGCAATTGTTGACACAGCATGACAAACTGACTGACTGACTGACGCAGTCTTAACTGCAATAAGGTGGGACGCTTAAAAATGCCACCGCAAAAACTACTTCGACGGTCGCGTTCTCGATTTTGTTACGTTGTCGGTAATATCGATACTGCCCAAATTGGGAACAGAACGACTTCCATATTTGGAATCCATTGTTGACAGCACCGGGACACGGGACACATTCCAGTTGGACTAATCGCACCAAGTTTCGCTTTTCAGCACTTCTTGCTGAACGCGAGCTTAAAAACTGGATTAAAGCTTTGTGTCCACACTTAGTCTTTTTCTTTTTTTCGTTTTGTCTATATTCATAAAACGAAACAGTGTTTGATCTCGTGTCAGTCAGTGGCATATTATCTCAAGTGAGCATCGCAAAACTAAATATTCAAGAACTGTACTGAACAAGTTTGAATAAACTTGATGGGACACAACTACCAACAAACTTTTTTTTTTTTAATCATCAGGAATCACTGTTCTATAGCAACATTGGTGCTCGGCGCATGCGCAACAGTTCATTTGAGACTGTGACAGGAGAAATGTAATAAAAGTCCGTTATTCGCAGGATCACTGTATAAACTATGTCGCATTAATCGAAGAAAGCAACTTTTTATGGAGAACACATGATTCGTGGGGAACAAACAAAGAAGCTGAAGCTTATAAAGGTTTGGTTGAAGTGGTGTTTCGATGCACGTCAAAAAGTGTGTTCTCACTTGGTGCAACTGGAATCTCTTTAAATACGCTTTCCACGAGTTTTAACATCACGAATGGTGATTAAAAATTACAAAAGTCAAACGTCAGTGTTTGTAGAGACGACCGTAAATGAAAACAAACGACGAATCTGCTTGGCAATCACGGTTCTTTATCTTCGTACATTGGTGTGATTGATAATCTTCCCAAACTGCAGCTAAAATTGTTTAAAACTGTTTAAGCGTGAATAAAACTTTTTGTGTATTTGTCATGGTGCCGTGAGCAGTCCGGGTGAGAAATTCGGACCGCCTTGCGTGCGTTTTGCTAGGATTCCGGACAGCCAAAAATTAAAAGTTCCTTCCTGTCGTTGATTTTTACCGGAACCGGTTTTCTTACTGAAAGGAAAGAGGGCAGTCCTCCAAGGGGACTCATTCATTCTGTGATTTTCGGCATGCCGACAAAAAATTGTTGTTCGGAAACGGGTTATTTGCGTTCACTCAAAACTAATCGTGTGAATGCCTATGGTTTCCTGTGAAAGTTACCGAATTAACACGTAAAATGGATAGATGTTCAGTAAATATATGGACGAAACTGAAAAAATACTGGTCTGTAAGTGTTACACGAAATCGCAACGTTTAATATTTTGATACACATAATATACCCTCAGAATATATGCGTTTTAAGACCTGCTATCTACAACGAATATCCTTTACCCATGATGCTTTGCGGTATTCAGCTCTGATTGTATAAAAGAAATAATTTGAGCGTACAAAGCCGCTATCCTTTACCATAACACAAAGGCAAGACCACTTATCTGCGAGGGAACTGATTGTGAGATGAAATACGCGTGCATCGTAAGTACTGATGTATACAGTATAACACTGCCTTCGCAGTCACACTCTGAGTCCTTGTCTAAAATTAAGCATTTGCACCAAGTTTAACATGTATTTTAAATGTCCTAATTATGTAAAACAACGTGTTCATATAACTTCCAAAGTTCATTTATACTCTCGGTATGATACTTTAGGTATTCATTTGATTCTCTTGATGTCATATACGCATTTGTACCACGTTAAAAATGTTTTTTAAATGCCCTAATTGTGTAAAACAACGCGTTCATAACTTCCACAGTTCATTTATACTCCAGGTATTCATTTGATTTGCTTGATGTCATATAGTATGCTTTTGTGCCAAATTGAGATGCCTTTTAAGCCGTCCTAATTATGTAAATCAACGTGTATATAACTTGCAACGTTCATTTATACTCTCAGTAATATTTTACTTTCGGTATTTTGTGAATCAATTATAGTTACGTATATAAGAATTCACATCTATTCCGGTATTAAAGTCATAAAAGATCCTTTGATTCAAAGATTTTTGAACAAAGATACCAGTTAATATTTTGCTTTGTTTATGTGAAATATTTTATATACAAGTTGTACTTTGTTCTTACTTGCGATTCTGTTTTCAGACTAGTAAGACAGTTTAGGTATATTTATGTCATTCGGTTCATCAAAAAGGTCTCCAAATTAACGATAACATTAGAATGTTACGTTGCTGCGTACTAATTAAGTGGGAGGACAGAACATAGTACTTAGTTGCCTCAATATAATACCGCAATAAAACAGTGGATTTCATTTAATACATATACAAACTGTGTTTAGTGGGTAAAGGGATACATTCGATAATATTGGAGAACAAAGTATATTGGGTTAACTATGTTTAATTTAAACGGTCATATATTTATGTGTGTCTAATGCTCCGCATTGCAATAAACGAACACCAAGATTATATTTTAAGCATGAAGTTTTTTTTTAAGATTATAAGTTCCTTAGGACAACGTGCAACCTATTTCAGCTGATTTTAATATTTCCAATTTATTAGCTTTTTTTATTGTTGTTAAAATTTAGACCTTGCAGAAGTTAGAGCACGATTCCTATTTAGCCTACAATTACAAACATTTTCTTTTTGTGTTATGTCAGGATAGCAGTACAGGAAAGTGATGAAAACGAAACTGTTCAGGAAAGTTAATAGTGGGAGCTGTTTCTAAGGCTATCTGTGTTCCAGAACTACACGTGATATTTATTTTTCTATACAATTCAGTTGATACAAATCATTTAAAAGCACAGGAACATAAAATATAAACACCCTACTTCCTTGCTTGAGGAAAGGTGGGAGCAAAGGAAGTTTGACGCAGGTCTGTGTGGCACAAGCCAAATAAAATGTTCGGATATCCTGATGTCAGTCAGTGGAACGTGAACTGGAAAGGGTCGCACAAAGGTCAGGTACTAGCTTGCGCTATGTGATAATAATGCCGCCGATGGTTTTTCGGATGCAGGTAATTAGTTGAGATGTACTTCTTGGCTATAATTGATATTTTAGTGCGTTGCAGATCTTTACCCTCGCACATCAATTGGTAAAAAAAACAGTATCCTACTTCCTTGCCTCAAGAAAACAAAACGAGGAAGTATAAAAATAGCAAAACCTTTGAAACAATTTGGTCTGACAAACTTGAAATATTCGGATTTCCTGATGTCAAGGCTTGGTGAATTAACAACTGAGATATGATGATTCGAAGCTCCAAGAAACTTTACAAGTGAAGAAATTCCCGAAAAGGCCTTTTGTAGAAATTAGCCAATGTATACAGTCAACTCTGTCGTAAGCGATTGCCGAAGAAATGGTCGTTTACGGGGATATCCGCTGACGGGACAAATTACCAAAAGAAGCCTAAAGCTGAATCAATAAAATGATTATACAATGTTGATGCCTTGTCAGCTTTTGACAGAAAAAAATAGGAAACGCTATTTTTATTAAAACTAAATTATTGTTGTTTTCGCCACATGCTTTCTGCACCTCGAAAAAACCCATTACTATAGGGAAGTGTACAAACCAAGAAGCGGGCTATGAACTGGAGATTACATTTTGTGCAGGAAACAACCACATTTTTATTCCATGTCTTAAAGAATAGATTAACAGGAAAAGATAGACACAGGCCTACTTTCACGTCGAATAAAAAGTTCTTATGACATAACTGTTGATATTTTGTATACCATTATATGTATCATTTTGTACAAGAAATTTGAGCAGTGCTCGTTTACAAGATAGTTTGACTCAGAAACAAAAAGGTTATTCACACTCGCTCTGACGAAGGGCTAACGCTCCAAACGTTAGTTACTGTTACTCTTACGGCGTTCCTGTACCGATCAACTTTCAGTTGATACACCAGCGTTTTTAGCACCACGCCGACGCAGTTAATGTAGTTCTCTCAGGAACTGGTTTCACACTATTCACAAAGTGGTCGCTTACGAGAAGTGGTCACAAGGTAAAAGTTGACTGCATTGCCGTTGTGTACTAAAACCGACCGAACTTCCGTTCACATTTATTAAGTGATTAATGAAGATGATTAAAAAGAATGAACGGAGAACGCCTATCCGTGTGACCAGCCTGACACCTTTATAACTTGGTTTGGCCGTAGACGGTTTTGTTTTTTTACGATTTGGAAGTTTTGTGCATTGCGGAGTACTGGTTATTTAATTTGGCGGGTTATTGTGCTCATTACTATTACACTATTGAATTGCCATAGTTAATTGTTATTGATAAACAGTGTTGCTGCAGAAACTCATCAGAATATTTGTTTTTGTAATCAGCAAGGAGCCAGAGAAATAAAACATTAGATTAATTTTCCTTCATATTGTAATAATGTTTAAATGTATTATAATAAAATGCTTTCCTGGCTTAAGAGTCAGGTTAAAATAGACAAATATTCTAATGTTTTTATGTTGGGGCCTAAGAGCCCAGCACATAATTGTTTTCACCCGAAAACCACAGCGTAGGTATCATGACAATTGGTCAAAGAAGTCCCCCTCTAGGATTTTGAATTTTGATTGACGTGTAAACAAAAATACTATATTTTGATTGGATGATGTTCACGTGCAAGCGGCGTGGAAGCCTTTCTTTTCTTGGCTGAGTTTCAAAGTATGTAACGTGAGATTTTTGTTGACGTATACTTGCGCTCTTGCGGTTTTTGTTCATTATATTCACTTTCGCATTTTTCTTTGTCCAGCTGGTTAAAACTAAGCGAAGGAAAGCAAACATAATCAAACGATACCATTTCGACAAGCTGAAGTGGCTCCCGGCTGGGTTTTTCAGCTTTAACATAAGCTTATCAAACAACCGTGAATTCATCAAAACCGCGGTGATAATAGCTCAGAATGAAACAGGCCGACTGGAAATTTAGAAAACTTGGTAGAAGAAACGTAATTTAGAAGACGAAAAACAGGTAAGTAATGAAGCGCAGGCTAGATTAATCGTGGCCTGCGATTAGAAACAAATGTTCGAAGTCAAACTGTCAAAACAATTATGCATGAAAATTAGATATGTCACGCAATTACTCCCAAACTCAAAATGTAGATTCTCTCATCCTTTTGAAGCAAATGCACGAGTGTTGTAGTTATAACTTATAGTTTAATCAGGTTCATTTGAGTCAATCAAAAGCCAAGTTTCCCATACTGTATAATATTTTTTCGGGTGAGAAATTGAAAGAGAAAATTGAAGTTGATCACTCTTGGGAGTCTCGCTCTAGTCCAGAGATTGCTAATATTCAACAATTCATATGGTGCGTGCGGACACTTGCCACACCAAACTTGAATCCCAGCATCTGTCGCGTTTTCACGCGACAAAATTTGTAAAGATTAAAAAGAACGACACTAGTAGTCAACACAGAAAACGGTAAATAATGTTGTCTACTTACTGATAGACTATTATACACTTTCATTAAATACACATATACTAACACCAGTTTAATCAATCACTTCATATTTGTTTCAGATCTTGCTATTAACTTGTGGCTGGACCTCAGCTTCAACTTTAAAGAGTTGGAGATCTAAATTTAATGGAAAATACCTTGAACTCTCCAGTGGGGCAAACAAGATTGTCGTTTCTGCAACGTCTAATAGCAAATACAGTAAGTCCCGATTTTGTCTATTCATTAAGAAGCTACAATGGGACGTGTTTGAGATAAGATATAATTTCGGTTATCCCGACGAAAGTTTAACGCTCGTGACTTCTGTTTAACCTTCTTTAATAGCGTTTACCGTACCGATATCGAGTTTCGTTGATTTAACTATATGTCCATATCCAAAGTGAAGCAATCTAAAACAATTTCTCACGTATACTATCGCTTCCATTGTATCATAAATAAATTATATAACTTGTTATAAATCAAGATATTTATATCATTTATTTTCAGTTATAAGTCACATCCATAAGATGTTTCTTCATTTGCTCTTTCTTTCCTGCTTTCATTGTGTTATTGGGTTTACTATTATTTAACAATATTTCATTTATTTATTTTTGCAGAATTTACTAGGAACAACAGAGGTGGAACTGTTTTTGAGGGGACTGTTAACGGAAATTTAGTTCGTCTTGCTTACACCCCATCTACAATAACAGCAGAGCTGGTTAGTACATTACTACATGAATGCACACTGTCAGATATACTTATAATGTTTTTGCAAAACTGGAAAACTGTGTAATTAAGTATGTAATATCCTTTCTTCTATGTTAAGTCGTTCATTTGGTCAAACGTCTTTAGTCATGAGCAATGTTAACTTTGCTCAATTTAAGACTCGGACGTACACGCAATGTTATGCGCAAATTGCATATCTGCAGACACTATTGTCGAATCAGCGATTATTACACAAAACTATGAATTCAATGGCAGATTTTGTACTTCAGAGGAAAGCTCGTAAAACTTCAGTACTATAAGAAACATAACAATATTAACTAAGGTATCACCCCTCCTAATATGTCATACAGGTTTCCATTTTTTTACTTGACAAAAAAAAAACAGAAAACATTGGCACGCAATATATCAAAATGTTTGTTGCAAATCAGCACATTGATTCTCAATGGTGGTTGCCATGGGTATTGAGCTTGGGGGAAACTATTGTGTCAAAGTAGCTCGTTTAAAATATACGATGGTGTAATTTTTTTGAAATATATATTACAATGTTAATTACAAGACAAAAATAGATTACTGTGGAGTACATAATTTTGTTCAAGTGTATAGTGTACAGTTTGTTTAGAATTATCAGAATTTACTAATAAATGGGATTCACGTAATTTAATTTCACTTAATGTGTTTATTTGCATTGCAGACAACAAAGAGCACAGTGCCGCAAGACAGACATAAATTTCATCAAACCTATTGTGGGGTCAGAGTCAACGGAAGCTGGACACAAGTTAATAGTACATGCAGCACAATTTCTCCTCGGTCAAACAAAAACTTATTTCTCATTTCGCACTTAGATGGAACGCTTTCATGGGGCAGCAATGCTTGTGATGCAAAAGCACGATTTATTTTGGCTGATTTTTAAACACAATTATTAAATATGCATAGTTTTAGCCAAGTTTAAAGTGTTTGAAAGTATTTTGAGCACAGCCAAATATATATCAAATTGCTTCAATAAAATCTGAATGAAAGCTTTGTGTCCGCGCGCAGTCATTAGTTTCTCGCTGTGCCTATATTTTCAGTACAAAACTTCAAAGAAAATTATAAATGAGCGCAAAAAATCAAAGAGTATAAGCATTCAATTCAACTTTTCCTAGTTGACCATCTCTGCCCATATGGATTCCTGCATTCCTTGTGAGCTCCCTGGTTAGAACAAAACAGGGTCATAAGAATATGAAGTTGAGAGGGTCAAAAGCCTGCTTGGAATTAAATCTGTTGTAAAACGCTCATGTTATTACCCAGTTTATTTGGACAATGTACAACATTCAAAAGCCAAGCAGAGCAGCAAGCAAGAGAAAAAGAAAATGGGTTGTTAAAGGTACTGTACACTGTATGGAACACAGTGGGCAGTTCAGGGGATGAAATATCCAAAGAAGTTATAAGCATGCATGTTAAGGTATTCTCCAAATATATTATAAATTTGGATTTCTTACCAGAATCAGCTGGTACGTGAACGTACCCAACTTTTGGTGTGGCACCACTTCTCTTCACTACAGCAACGACTTCAAATGCCTTGGCCACGTCGCCAAAAAACACAGTTGAAACAATTTCTCAGGGTGAAGTTTATTTTCTTAGTTGACTCCACCACTTCCTCCACTTGCCTGACCAAATCCTAAAAGTTAAGAAAGGTAAATACACTTAGCACACAAAGCATAAACATTTAAATGGCTGTAAATAACTAAACATAGGCATGTCATATATCAGGCTGTTTTTAAAATTTCTGGCTGTTTATGAAATGCCTGCCATTGACACCATGTATTGGATGTTATTGCAACATCAGTGATATCACACATTTTTAATCATTCTAAGTTAATTTTACCTCAGTAATTAACAGATTGGAATGAAACCTAAGGCTTACGCTTATAATGAGAGTCTAGAAAAGTGTATATTTTCAGATTTCTAAAATTTTGAGACATTTTTCTAGACCGCCATGCCCTTTTATACATGTATGTGTCATTGATTTCGTTCCAGTTGGTCAAATCCCGAGGAAGATTAACTTAAAAGTTTAACAAAACTGACGTCATTCATCATCAGATTATATCCATGGCAACTACCATCGAGAATCATTGTGATATTTTACAAAATCATTTCGATATGTTTCATGCCCATGTTTCATGTTTTATTATTATTATTATTTATTTATTTATTTATTTATTTAACGTGAGGGGAGAGTGGGGGACGGGGAGGGGTGCGGTGATACCGTAAAATGAGACCTTAGAATCCACTGGATGCAATTTACGACTTAGAAGATTATCAAACGTAATTTGGGACTGACTTAAAAGTCCGTCAGACGTAAATTGGGGTCAGAAGTCCTTTAGACGTAATTTGGGACCTAGAAATACGTCAGACGTAACTTTGGACTTGGAAGTCCGTAAGACGTATTTTGGAGCACAAAATGTAGTCCGTCAGATGTAAATTAGAACATAATGTCCGTCGGACGTAATTTGGGACTTAGCACTTCTAAGTTAGAATTCTGATGTACGTAAATAAGAACATGAAGTCCGTCCGACGTAATTAGAACATGACGTCCGTCCGACGTAAATTAGAACATGAAGTCCGTCGGACGTAATTTGGCACTTAGAAGTCCGTCGGACGTAATTAGAACATGAAGTTCGTCGGACGTAATGCAGGACTTAGAAGTCCGTCCGACGTAAATTAGAACATGAAGTCCGTCGGACGTAATTTGGCACTTAGAAGTCCGTCCGACGTAATTAGAACATCAAGTTCGTCGGACGTAATTCAGGACTTAGAAGTCCGTCCGACGTAAATTAGAGCATGAAGTCCGTCGGACGTAATTTGGCACTTAGAAGTCCGTCCGACGTAATTAGAACATGAAGTCCGTCCGACGTAAATTAGAACATGAAGTCCGTCGGACGTCATTTGGCACTTAGAAGTCCGTCCGACGTAATTAGAACATGAAGTCCGTCCGACGTAAATTAGAGCATGAAGTCCGTCCGACGTAATTTGGCACTTAGAAGTCCGTCGAACGTAATTAGAACATGAAGTTCGTTGGACGTAATGCAGGACTTAGAAGTCCGTCCGACGTAAATTAGAACATGAAGTCCGTCGGACGTAATTTGGCACTTAGAAGTCCGTCGGACGTAATTAGAACATGAAGTTCGTCGGACGTAATGCAGGACTTAGAAGTCCGTCCGACGTAAATTAGAACATGAAGTCCGTCGGACGTAATTTTGCACTTAGAAGTCCGTCCGACGTAATTAGAACATGAAGTTCGTCGGACGTAATGCAGGACTTAGAAGTCCGTCCGACGTAAATTAGAGCATGAAGTCCGTCGGACGTAATTTGGCACTTAGAAGTCCGTCCGACGTAATTAGAACATCAAGTTCGTCGGACGTAATGCAGGACTTAGAAGTCCGTCCGACGTAAATTAGAGCATGAAGTCCGTCGGACGTAATTTGGCACTTAGAAGTCCGTCCGACGTAATTAGAACATGAAGTCCGTCCGACGTAAATTAGAACATGAAGTCCGTCCGACGTAATTTGGCACTTAGAAGTCCGTCGGACGTAATTAGAACATGAAGTTCGTTGGACGTAATGCAGGACTTAGAAGTCCGTCCGACGTAAATTAGAACATGAAGTCCGTCGGACGTAATTTGGCACTTAGAAGTCCGTCCGACGTAATTAGAACTTGAAGTCCGTCCGACGTAAATTAGAGCATGAAGTCCGTCGGACGTAATTTGGCACTTAGAAGTCCGTCCGACGTAAATTAGAACATGAAATCCGTCAGACGTAATTTGGCATTTAGAAGTCCGTCCGACGTAAATTAGAACATGAAATCCGTCGGACGTAACTTTGGATTTATAAGTCCGACAAGAAGTGGGATTTGAAAGTGCATCGGACGTCTTTTGTAACTCAAAGTCCGTCCGACGTAATTTCGAATTTAGAAGTCTATTAAACGTAATTTGGCGCTTAGAAGTTCGCCAGACCTAATGTAGGCAAAATGATGGTCGTTTTTGGTGACCACTTATGGGCAAACCCATAAGTGCGCAAACCACACGGAGTAAAGCAGTCAATCTGACGTAATATCCTAGCAAAAGGTTTGTGATGAGTAGACTGCGAGTTAATACCCCCAAAATCCAGCCTTTCGCAGCCGAAAAATAATATTAAATTGTACTGCTCAACAGAATGCAGGTTTTTGGGGTAGGCTTTTAGAAGAACTTTGCTCTGAATTTTGACTTGACAATAAAGTGATGTATTTAAACTACTGTTGTGCTTGATAATATTGGTGTCTCCAAAACTGACTGCTTTCAGCTAGCAAAACTGTGGACGATTTCCCCAAATCAGTCCGTTTTTACATACAAACAGACCTCAAACTTTTAAGAATGCTTGAAATGTCTGTTTTTGACGGACTGTTTTATCCAACATCTTGAAAAGTGGTCGATATTGACGGAATAACTGTGGAATAGCCTACTTTGGAAAAATCGAAATTACTTTGGAACGCCTTTGTTCCTTTTTTCCCGTACTACGGCGGTCGACTAACTTCAAAATTTAAGTATTAAATTTTGAGAATGTGCTTGGCAGACTGTATAAATTAATTTGACGTGCCGACCGTAAGGCATGTTTACTTCGATCGGTGTTCCCTTATATCTTCTCTTATCCACAAGAAAAGGTTACATTGTATGTAAAGATGTTTATGTGGGGAGAGAATTGTTCTTCTTCTACCGTGGTTCGGGTTGGTTCTCATCTGGCCCTCCCCAAATAAACTTATTTGCCCTTCGTGCAGTGTGTTTACTGCAGTTTTGAAGTGGAGACAAAATTATGCTTTTTCAGTCACCCGTGGTAACTGTTGTCGAAGTGCCTCGTGGATCAACAGCTTTTAACAATACGACGCATAATTCATCAGCAAAAAAAAGGAAAATACACCTAAGCAAACCAGAATAATTAGATGTACCATCATAATCTCAATAATATACACCATCCTTCTTCCCTTTGCAAAGATATATGGTTGTCCCAATTGAAAGCGATATCGAAAAAATACCTAAAGTTTGCAAAATATATAACTTTTTATTATAAGTGTAATTAGAAGGAATAAATTAAAGGACGGTTAATCATTATGTTGCTCCTTCAACAACAGGAAAGGAAGTCAATGCATAAATTATTCTTTGACGTTTTTGTATACCTAACGACTATATATAAACACTTCCGTTGATGAACCTCAGACATCTGCCAATTTCGAGTCATGCGGTGATGATTACATTAATATAATAGTATAACATGTGAAGGGTGCGATCGTCAGTTTATGGTAAAAGTAACTGCTAGACTTAATGATCAACTCTTCTCAAACACTGAGTCATTGAGCATCATCTTTTTGAGGATGCTGCTCAGTGAAAACTTGGAGTACTGCGTCAAAAGCCACAGACATAATGAGTAATTTGAAAGCGTCGAAGGCGCCCGCTCTCTAGGGAGGGTCCGGGGGGCACTTGAAATGTCATTTCCTACCTTAAGTTATTACGAGCGAGCCACAGTAAAGAAGTGTTTGAATCATCCACCTCACCCTACCCTCTACACAACCCCTCCCCCCCCCCCCCCCCCCCCCCCCCCCCCTCATGAGCTAAACAATTGTATCAGCTCTCAATTGCCTCTGCACTATACTGTTAATTTTCTTTTCACTTTATTTTTATGAAAAGAAAAAACGACCCTCTTTGGTGTGCGTTCTTGGGCAACGAGGAGGGCTCGTATAGCTCTGGATCTCACTTCACACCTGTTATACTGACATAATGTAATCATCACGTCATGACTCCGAATCTGCAGATGTCTGAGATTAATCACCGGAAGTGTTTTATATATAGTCGTTAGGCACACAAAATATTTATTTAATATACAGAATATTTTAACTATGAATTTCCTTTCCTGTTCTTATATGAGTAACATAATGATTAACCGCCTTTTAATTTACTCTTTCTAATTACACTTATAACAAAAAGTTAAGATATTTTTATTTTTATGAGAAGAAAAATGACCCTTTTTGGTGTGTGTTCTTGGGCAATGAAGAGGGGGAGAGGGAGGGGGTATGTACTTCTAGCTCTGGAGTTCAGAGATGCGAATTCAGGGATGTTCTTTTTATGCTAAGGCAAACATTCGTGAGTTACGGTTGATTGAGTTGCGCGGTGTGCTTCGTCTTTGCGCGGTGTGCACGTTTGAGGTGTGCACCCTTTGTTCCGCATTATACCATGAATACTAATTGAATAGGGTGAGCGAAAAATTCGACCTCAACAATTGAACAAAATACCCGCCTGCAGTGCCAGAATGCAAAAGATCTGAAGTTCAAAGAAAAGAAGCACAAAACCAGCAACGACAGAAACACCTGTATCAAATGTTAGTTCTGTACACCTTTCAGTTTAGGAAACCTGTTGTAGAAATTCGTGTAAATTTGTCTTGCCTTGGACTATTCTATAACTGGAGAACTAAACTTCCTATGATCTTTAGGTTTCGCTTCTATTTCGACTCCAAATATAGACTAAGAGGAGCAAGCTAACTAAACCTATAGCGTAAAAATGAAGTTTTTTTTTTTTTTTTATTTGAGCGCCGGCAGAAGCTAATCAAAAGAGGTCTGTGTACTTTAAAATGTTTCCTGACAATTTTGCTTTGATTTGAAGGAATTGAGGCCGTTTTGAGGCTCATAGAACTAGTTGAATCAACCTATAGTAAAACTAGTGTGAAGGCGAGTCTCAATAAATATGCTATTTCAGTCACCCGTGGTCGTCGCTTCAACTGTCGTTGAAGCGCCTCGTGCCATCCACAGCTTTTGACAATACGACGCGTAAATCATTACAAAAAAAGAGAAAGTACACCTAAGCAATCTAATAGCAGTGATGTACCATCATAGTTTGAACAATATACACCATCTATCCTTCCTTCTTTTCACAGGCAAGTGATTGTCCCAATTGAAAGTTATATCGGAGAAATACATAACGTTTGCTAAATATAAAAACCTTTTACTGTAAGTGTAACTCAAATTAATAAATTAAAAGGCGGTTAATCATTATGTTAGTCATTCAACAACAAGAAAGGAAGTCAATGCTTAAAATATTCTGAAGTTTTTGTATATCTAACGATTATATGTAAACAATTCCGTTGATCAACCTCAGACATCTGCCGTTTCCGACTCATGCGGTGATATTTACATTGCGTCACTATAACGGGTGAGGAGTATGGAAAATAATGCAGAGTGTGACGTAATTGTTATTATCATTTCTACTTTTTCTTCCACGGCCTTTGCCTGTTAAACTTGGGAAATTTGTTTCACTTTAGCCATTTGGACTTTCAACAAGTATGGACTTTCTTTTGTGTTTTTAAATGAGCAATATAATTAACGACCGCTTTTTAATTCATTCCTTCTAATTACACAAGTTACAAAAGTTAAAATATTTTGATTTTTATGAGAAGAAAAATGACCCTTTTTGGTGTGCGTTCTTGGCCAGTGAGGAAGGGGGAAGGTTGTACTTCTAGCTCTGGAGTTCAGAGATGCGAATTCATGATGTTCTTTTAGGCTAAAGCAGACATTCTGGAGTGACGGCTGATTGAGTTGCGAGTTGTGCTTCGTCGCACGTTTGACGTGTGCACCCTTTGTTCCGCATTATAACATTGAATGAAGTACTCGTCGGCAGCGCCAGAATGCCAAAGATCTTAAGTTCAAAGAAAAGAAGCACAAAACCAGCAACGACAGAAACACCTGTATTAAAAGTTAGTTAATATATACATCTTTCAGCTTG
This sequence comes from Plumapathes pennacea, assembly GCA_964036295.1. Taxonomy (NCBI): domain Eukaryota; kingdom Metazoa; phylum Cnidaria; class Anthozoa; order Antipatharia; family Myriopathidae; genus Plumapathes; species Plumapathes pennacea. The sequence continues at coordinate 20,630,224 of OZ038463.1, read as the reverse complement.
GGAAACCTGTTGTAGAAATTCGCGTAAATTTCTCCTGCCTTCGACTATTCTATGGTTTCGCTTCTATTTCGACTCCAAATATAGACTAAGAGGAGCTAACTAAAGCTACATCATAAAAATGACATGTTTTTTCAATCTTTGTATAATTATCTTGAAAGGGAATCTACGTTCAAAAGGCGCTCAAAATTTCACTGGATTTGAACGTCGCAGAGGTTAGTCAGGCGAGTTTTGTGTACTTTAAAATGTTTCCTGCCAATTTTGCTTTGATTTGAAGGAATTGAGGCCGTTTTGAGGCTCATGGGATTAGTTGAATCAACCTATAGTTAAACTGGTGTGAAGGCGAGTCTCAATAAATATGCTATTTCAGTCACCCGTGGTCGTCGCTTCAACTGTCGTTGAAGCGCCTCGTGCCATCCACAGCTTTTGACAATACGACGCGTAAAAAATTATGAAAAAAAGAAAGTTCACCTAAACAATCTAAATACCAGTGATGTACCATCATAGTCTGAACAATATACACCATCTATCCTTCCTTCTTTTCACAGGCAAGTGATTGTCCCAATTGGAAGTGATATCGGAGAAATACATAATGCTTGCTAAATATACAACTTTTTACTGTAAGTGTAACTCAAATGAATAAATTAAAAGGCGGTTAATCATTATGTTAGTCATTCAACAACAAGAAAGGAAGTCAATGCTTAAAATATTCTGAAGTTTTTGTATATCTAACGATTATATGTAAACAATTCCGTTGATCAACCTCAGACATCTGCCGTTTCCGACTCATGCGGTGATATTTACATTGCGTCACTATAACGGGTGAGGAGTATGGAAAATAATGCAGAGTGTGACGTAATTTTTATTATCATTTCTACTTTTTCTTCCACGGCCTTTGCCTGTTAAACTTGGGAAATTTGTTTCACTTTAGCCATTTGGACTTTCAACAAGTATGGACTTTCTTTTGTGTTTTTAAATGAGCAATATAATTAACGACCGCTTTTTAATTCATTCCTTCTAATTACACAAGTTACAAAAGTTAAAATATTTTGATTTTTATGAGAAGAAAAATGACCCTTTTTGGTGTGCGTTCTTGGCCAGTGAGGAAGGGGGAAGGTTATACTTCTAGCTCTGGAGTTCAGAGATGCGAATTCATGATGTTCTTTTAGGCTAAAGCAGACATTCTGGAGTGACGGCTGATTGAGTTGCGAGTTGTGCTTCGTCGCACGTTTGACGTGTGCACCCTTTGTTCCGCATTATAACATTGAACGAAGTACTCGTCGGCAGCGCCAGAATGCCAAAGATCTTAAGTTCAAAGAAAAGAAGCACAAAACCAGCGACGACAGAAACACCTGTATTAAAAGTTAGTTATATACATCTTTCAGCTTGGGAAACCTGTTGTAGAAATTCGCGTAAATTTCTCCTGGCTTCGACATTCAACAACAAGAAAGGAAGTCCATGCTTAAAATATTCTGAAGTTTTTGTATATCTAGCGATTATATGCAAACATTTCCGTTGATCAACCTCAGACATCTGCCGTTTCCGACTCATGCGGTGATATTTACATTGCGTCACTATAACGGGTTAGGAGCCTCGGAAAATAATGCAGAGTGTGACGTAATATTGCTATTATCATTTCTACCGTTTCTTCCACGGCCTTTGCCTGTTAAACTTGTGAAATTTGTTTCACTTTAGCCGTTTGCACGACTTGATTATTTTATTCAAGGCTAAGACTTATACGCTTCAGTGTCAAAACATTGAGGGGGGGCTAACTCAGAGCTAGTGTCAATACTTTATATCGCAAAGTCGAGCAAATAGAAGACACGGAGCGGTTTGGGTTTATTCCAGACCTCAGATTTGGTTGGAAAAAAAAAAACAAAAGAAAAAGAAAAAGAAAGAAAAAAGAAAAGAAAAGAAAAGAATGGCGATATAATTCTTGCTCTTGTTTATGCTCGGTGTGTAAAATTAGAGAGTTCAACCGAATAAAGAGTGCATTGCGGTTAACGAACGATGGCGTTTCCGACATTTATAATCCCAAACCCGTGGAAACATATTTCGCAACCTTTGCACAGCGTTAGATCCTGATTGAAGTGATCTCATTACCAGGTTTTACACATGAAAGACACTTTTTTTGCCATTCGGTCATCAGAGAAAATAAAATAGAATTACGTCACATACCGCATTTTCCACACTAAACAGTTCTTCATGCTCCGCATGCAGTCCGCTCACCCATTTTCTATCAAACTATGTTGTAACCTTTCAACATCTCCAGCCGCTCAAAATTATCAAACGCATAAATATATAACTTTTGTTTGTATACGGATGTCCGTATAAGCTTTCCGCAAAGCCAAGAGGGCATTGGATATAATACTGGAATGACATATTAATGAAATTATTAACATACTGAGCCATCGTGTTTAAATGTTGCTAATTTGTTTGTGAACCGTTCAATTAACAATGTTGCTGTAAGTTACCATTAAATTTCCAATTCAAAAAACCGTGTATGGTTTTCAGACAAAGCAGGTTTCTCGTTTTTACACACTAGCTTTTCGTCAAAAGTATGTTCTGATTGTTAACTAATGCTCTGCGCCGATGCTATAAATACAGTCGAAGAACCCGTAAGCGTATACCTTCAGGAAGTGCAGGAAGTATCCGTGACTGACTGGCCGCTTGCAAGAATGGGTCTTGTAAGCGGCCCTGGACATTTACAGTAGTTTGGCTAAGAATTCATAAAACGAAGTTTTGTAAAAGTGGAAGTAAGTCCGCTTACAAGAGTGTCTGCTCAGAGCTAGAATTTTGGCTGTATATAAAATGGGGGCAATTAGTAGTATGTTTAGACAATAATATGGATAGTATTTGGAATCCATCGTACTGTAGTTCCAAAGGACTCTTTAGAACGCCGGTGCTTTGTCAATTGCTGCACCAGATTATTAGTTTTCAATGCAGGAAGAGGTGATGTCATGACACAAGTGCGTGAAAGTCGTGGGCACGGATAACAGACATTTGTACTGAACAGGTTAGGATGCAAACTGCTCCGCCCAAAATTGAAAATCCTCCCTTCGAAAACCATGTACAGTATATAAAAACGACCTTCTGTAGAACTAAAGCATATTAACATACAGTGCATGTATAACAAGGACGAGAAGTGATCCAGTTTTGAATGGTTTACACGATGAAACTCTTATTTTTGGTCAGTAGAATAGTTGGAGATATACATATGTTTTACTTGTTGACTTATCTTGCTGTGATAAATATTCGTTACTTAGGTTTCTTTGGAATTGCATTCGTCTGTAAATTTTGTGAATTCTCTTCGGAAACTCTACCGGCAAAAACGTAAAGCGGCGGCCAAGAAAAAAACCGGGCTTCCGCTACTAGGCATAATCGGCAAATAGAGAGCAAGTAGCGTAAGCCAATCAGATTACAGGGTTAGCATTAGAACACTAGTTGATTTGTGTTAATTATATAATGTGTTTTTTTTGGTAGATGTTCGCATTCTTTTGTGTGTACGCCACTGCTTATCATATCCAGAGGTGTAGACGTTACGTTAAACACACATACTTATCCGTCTCCCTTGGAAAGAACAATACTTTCGTCGTCTCTGCAAATGGAAGACACTCTGACAACGGATCTGGTGAGTGTACAATGTTGTTATTTCATCTAGGTATGAAGTACTGCTACATTATTATATGTCTGGAGCTATTTCCGGTGAAATCGCGCGCTCTGATTGGTGTACTTGCCGGTCATTATCTAGGTATGAAGTACTATTACAGTATTTCATCTGCGAAGCGCGCGGGCCATAAGGCGACGAAAAAAAAAAAGCCAAAAAAGAAAAAACAGGTGGTGCTCAGAAATGTGATTTCTAATGTCGCCGTTTCTGGTAGCTCGTTTGTGTTCAGTAAGTCTTGTGTTCAGGTTTCTGCCAGTTTCACCGATGTACGTGGCTTTGCAGTTATTACAAGATATTCTGTATACTGTTCCCTGTCTGTTGATATGTTTGTCTTTGTCCTTTACGTTGGTCAGTAGTCTCGTTGAGCCGTGATGGGTTTATGGGTTACCCGGATGTTGTAGGGTCGTATACTTTCACTTGACTCTGAAGATGACTTTCGCTCAGGGCCGGAGTCGAAACATCAGTCACCAATAACAGCTTTTCTGGAGACTACTCTAACCCGGACGATCACAACCAGCCTACTGTTCACACTCCTGGGTTCAAACCGTTTGCCATGTTTTATTTTATTTAACTTGATTCATGTCATATAAAGTCATAGATAGTGAATTTTAAAATGGCAGCTTCGCCCGATTGAAATGTTGGATTTTATGCCGAGAAAAGTTCTTTTCAAAATCGGAAACAGTGAGCTAAGAAAGAGAGGATAGGCTGTCAGGTTACCTGATGTGAAACTACAGCTGCTTACTAGGATGGGACTACTGGAGCCGGATGCAAAAAAAAAAAAAAAGAAATCACGAGAGTTTGATGTCGAGTCACCGCCGAGCAATTTTATCATAAAAATTACAAAGTTGGCACACTTGACTATATAAACTGTGTTCAAAATGGTCTTGGATAATAATTTGCATTTACAAAAGGAAAATTAAAAGGTGTACATTCATTAAATGATGAATTTACTGTTATTCATTCCAGTATTCACAATGAGTAACGATGGTGGACACATTTTTGAAACCACCGTTGGCCGATTCAAAGTGCACCTTGCTCATACCACAACTACAATCATTGCAGAGGTAAGACTGATGGCCACATACTGTCACTTTTTCACATCACAGTTCAAGTTTAATAATTCCAATTTCCTCTATGAGTTTTGGCACTTATCAGAAGACATTTTAAACAGATTACCAGATACTAGTGGGCAAGTACATTTTCTATTAGACAATTTGAATGTTATCGCACGGCGCAATATTTCCCCATAATGTCATTTTTTGGGGGATGGGAAGGGTGGATTAGTAGGTTCTATTAAATGGAAAGCAAGATAGATAATTAGGATAGTATATCACGATAATAATTTACCATATTTATCGTTATACTATAATATCTCATTGCTAATTGCTTGATATGATTAGTCTATTTCTGCAGTGTTTTATGAAATGTTGAGATACCCAAGGCGGTACAATAAATTTAAGTTAAGTTAAATAAACAATGATGAAGCTGCACTAATACTCCACCCATTTCAGTAGTCATCGAACACGCACGGTTAGTGTATTTTTTTCCATGACGTCGGTCTAAAATGAATTTCCTTGAACACACTTTACCCAACATATTTAAACACTATGTCCACGGCTCGAACAACGTCCTATGGGGTTTAAGAGGTGTTTCTAATCAGATAAAATTTGTATTTGGGGCTATAACCGAGGGGAAAGTAATGTACTTAAGACCGTAAACAATAGATTACACTGTCTAGTCATTATTTCTTTAATATGTATATTAATAAGAGATTTATTACACGCCTTTGTGATCATTGAAACCTGCACCGATTGATAAAATTTTATGCCGTGCGTAAGTCGTAAACAAGAAATTTCAGAGTACAAATCTTGCAAGCTTATGGCATACAGACCCGATCTACACTTTTCTTTTATTTATGTGAACAAAATGTCATAGAAAAGTACAGGAGAAACCACCAACTTCAGCGCAGCCAAAGGAAACAAGTAAAACGAGTGGGATGAAAGACAAAAATTATAATTTGCGGATGCATCATATTAAGTCCTTGAAGATTGACCAGTCTTACTCTGTACTGTCGAAGAAAACAAACAATTAAACGCGAATCCTTACCTGCCACTCAGCTCAATACGCATCTTGGCGAATTCATGAATTCAAAACAAAAATGGCGGTCACCGCCGCCACCATTTTGAAAGTAGCTCTCTAAGAGGCCCAGGAAACTTTGTTGGAACGACAAGCAATTAAAATTTACACCTTTTGGAGACGAGAAATTAGACAATTCGGGACTGAAAGGTTACTGACTTACTTGAAGATTGTTTCTGGCTCCGAAGAGAACTTATATCTTTCGCTTAACTTTGAAGAAGACAGTGTGGAGTTTTGCGAGCGACTTTGTTCGTTCTCATCCGTTTCAGCAAGTTATGAGAAACTTTCTGCATTAACTTCCCCATGCTACTTTCCGCAAAACTCAAACAGTTATCCTCTTCACCATTCACAAGTCAATAAGAAGAATTCAAACTACAAAAAATTTTAGCTGCAGCTACTCGACGATTCACCTTGGCTGCAAACTCCATATGCTCATCAAATTTGACATCCGCACTTGTATGGTTTTCTACAAGTTTCATTTCCGTTTCCGTAATAAAGTGGTCATTGATATTCCTTATTACCCGAGCTTGGTCTGCCATATTGATTATTTTTTTCAGCTCAGAAAAACACGCGTAATCTTACGTGATCATACCCGGTCTGATACAGCCGGTCTGATACTTAGAACATATCAGACCGGCAAAGGAGCGATCTGATTGGTGGATTTTCTGTATCGGCCCGCTCAGCAGTCTAGTCGTGTAATAATATTATGTACGGCCGCAAAATCAGTTTGCACATGTGGATCGCAAATGATTACTCGAAAAGTTGCTAAACGATTGTCATAGAAGGCCTAGAAGTGCAATGGGAAGTTTAAACGTTCCGGATACTCACTGTTAAGTTATGATGATCGGGAGAGCTTACAATCTTGGAAAATGACCGTTACGGAGAAGGAAAACATCCGAAAAAAAAATTGCTTGCGACCTCAGCCGTCATTGACAACAAGTGCTGCAGAGTATGGAGGGTTGTTTCACCCCTGTGTTAAAATTTGCACACGGAAACGCGCCAGGAAAAAAAGTGGAAAGCGAACAATCACCGTGAACAGTTATGACTAAAACCGTGCAAGAATCAAGTTTTGCAGGCATGTTTGCTCGTCATGGCGCACTGTGAGGACTGTAAATATTTTTCACAATGCACGAGAACCGTGGTGATTTGAGGACGTTTATTTTGCTGGAAGAAACCTAAACGCTCCACGAGGAGGCAGGAAAATTAAGCGGTGAGTTATGAATACTATAACTTTCAACGATGCGTCGGTCGCAGTTTGTGATGAAGTTGCCATTTTGCCTTCTACATTATTGTACGTGTAAGAAACTTATTCAAAAGAATAAGAAACACTCTGAGTTACAAAGCAGTTTCTTCTGGAAAGAGATAAGACTGCAGCTTTTTAAAACTTTAGTGAGCGAGCAAGGGCGAGTTCGAGTCGTTCACCGAATAAAGTTCACTGCAGTGTCGTTGTTTGACACACGCTATGGGCCATTTCATTCAGCTCAGAACAAATTAGTATTTATCTAGGCAGTTGGTTCGACAGACGCTTATTTCAAGATTTTCAAATCGGTAGAACTGTAAGCTGTTAACTGAATTTGTTGTGAAAAAAAACGTGCGTAATTCATGCCTGATCGCGATTGATGTTGTTGAATGAACGAGACGAGTACTCGTTGGGGCCTTGTTTTGTGTTTGCCGAAAGATCTAAAGCCATGTAATAAATATCTTATTAACCTCGTTTGCTTGGTCCGTACCGTAAGTTATGGATCCTCGTTTTTTTTCGTCGCCTTAAGGCGACGAAAAATACTCGGTCCATATCTTACAGTACGGACCGCGCGCTGGGTTAATAAGATTTATTTATTCACCTTTTATTGTATTTATATTAAGTTATAAGTTCCTCCATTGAACTACTGTTGTTTTTTTTTTTTCAGTTGTATAACTGTCTAGGTGAAACTGTATGAAAAGTATTCAGAGTAAAGGGAATGTATATGTTGTTGGGGAAATGTAGCCAGGTCAAGTCAGTTATATGTATTGACTAGTATTTTCGCTTGTGCATGGGAATGAACCCTCAGACGTACACATGCTGCTAATATCACACAACCGCACAAAGGTCGATGGATTTGAACATCTTAAAGATCTTTCATTTTTAGTGCATGCTCTGCAAGATATGAGAAATATGGGGATTTTGGCCCACTATGCAATGCGGGTGTGCGAGTTCGAATTGATGTCATCCAAAATGGTGTCCCAAATCTGCCCTTATGAGACATTAGTTCAGTCAAAATATAATTTATTATTCCTTGATATAACTATGGTAAAAGTTACACATCTGCAGTTTTGTTTTTATTTGGATAAAAAAAAAAAAAAATCACCTAAGTGGCTGAAGTATCTTCTGGTAAATTGAAAACATCTCGGAACAGTTATGGCCGATTTTAATTGAAAAAAATAACGGCTCAGGATACTATAAGCGCTCCGTACAGTAGTTCTCTTTTACCCTCTTGTATGTCCGTTGGTTAATGTTGTCGTCAGAATTACAGCAACACTATATTTATTATCAGTATCCAGAATTCACGTACTGTACGGTATATTTTGAGGAAGTGTTCATGATTCAATAAGCCAACCAGCACTTTTCATTATCCTTGGTCAATCTCTCACCAAACATTCGCACTCTCTTTTGAAATATAGCGTATTAGAAAGATGGTGTTTTCTAAAACATAATGTGACTTTCTTTTATTGCAGATGGCGACCAATGTGCAAGAAAGACATCGATTTCGTTTATCGCCATGTAAGGACTCTACAAACAAGACTATATATAAAAAATGTAGAACAATTTCTCCTATCTCAGACCATAGCATATTCTTGACCTCGAGCAACAATGGAGGAAGTCTTTCGTGGGGAAGAAGTGCTGCAGATAGGATGGCATACTTTAAATGTTTTAAACATGGTTCTTATTAACAACTAACGCTAATGTTTTTAATGTTGCCGTCTCAATCACTTAGACCTTTTGTTTCAGATGACAACTGCAAACGCGTAGAAAACCCACAACCAGTTTAAAATGGCAGTGTCATGCGATGCGCACGCGTTTGGTCGAATCACTACCCCTTTAATTCCCAGCAAGAACAAGAGCATAGTTTAATTTTCTAACATATAGGACATAAAATACAAATGTAGGTCAAAAGTACCAGTATTTTTAAATATTTTAGGAACCAATTTAGTTAAAACCTTCAAAGACACAGAAAGAGCAAGAAAGTGTAGTTGAAACGCCGCAACACTTACGACTAAGCAACTTCACGAAAATGAACAAATGTAATAAACAACAAATTAAATAAATAAACAAATAAACAAATAAGAAAACAATAGAAAAATGACCTTGTATACTGTTTTTGTTTCATGACTGAACACAATCTGCAATTGGTGGTACAATCAGTTTAACAAAAAGAAGCAAACAAAAACCCAAAAATTCCACGATGTGTTTTAGTGACTAACACATCATACGTTAGAGAAAATAGCATAAGTTTATAACTGTTTATCTAAAAAATCGAACTATTTATATTGGAACACCAATCCAGAGTGATTGTATGTATTTTCTGGCATAATACTGTGGAACCCCATTAATGCAACCACCAACGGGCAAAAAAAGAACTGGTCGTATCAACGGGGTGGTCGTAAAAACGGGGTAGGGTCAAGTTTTGTACCTGGCTTCTTTCAAATGACGTCATAACAAGTATGTTGAAATTTCACTTCCCCATTGACTGTTTGTGAGCATCCGGAACGCAGATGTAATTTATTGCAACAGGACTAAGACTTTTTAAAACAAGAACAAAATGCTACAAATTTCTTGTTTCGAAACAAAGCTCCCCCTTTTGTTTGGTCGTATTAACGGCGTTCAGGTAGTACTGGAGGCTACTAATTTCGTTATTTTTGTTCATTTTTAGAAAGCTCAGAACACCACGAAAAAACACTTTATTTTAGTCATATTTTTAGGATAGGTACCTCTAAGCTTGTAGTCATGGAAAATAATAATCACGTTTTGGGGGAATGCATAGAATCTGAGAAATGCGGGTTAATAATCAACCAGAATCCACATCCAAAATCCACACAGCAGAATGCATATTTCCCGTTGTCTTTGTAACAGTTCCTTCTTTTTCGATATTTCTGCCACATTATATTGGTAAAAATTAAAGATTTTTCACCGCAGTACGTCACGAAAAACATATTCTCGGTCATTTTAAAGACAAAATTCGGGGGGGGGGGGAATGTTGCAAAATTTGACGGTCAAAGATTGGAAATAAACATAGTTCGGTGACGTAATGCGGCTAATAGTTTCGTATACTATCGTTGTTTATGCCTGTCAAGTTTTACCTTCATCCGTGGAACCCTCTGAAAGATAGTCTAATATCTACTGCATTTTTGTTTCTGCTTGGATATAACTTCGAGTAAAAATAAGAGAAACATCGCGAAAAACGTCGCTGTTTCGACGTTTGGCCATCCACCATGTTGGATTACTTCGCCACCCAAGATCTCAGCCAGAGACTGGGCTCCACAGCGTCAAAAAGGGTCAAAAAGGCCATATTGGTGACGCTCATTATTCCCGCGAAAGCCAATCACATGTGGCGATATAAACAACCACACCTTCTCCTGGTAACGTCACGTTGCTGCGGGGATGTTGACAGATCCAACCATTATTGCATGGGTTACGAAATTATATGGCCTGAATACTCGGCAAAGACCACAATTATGGTCGTCGATTGGGCAGTGCAGAAATAAATCGTGTGACAATATTATTCTCCGTAAGCTACAAGAATGCTCTTTTGAAACAATTAAAGAGTCGTTTTTGTTTTGTTTTGTTTGTTTTTCTTTTTTTTGCCACAAAGGGGGGGGGGGGGGGGGGGGGGGGGGGGGTTAATGTAAGCCACCAACCACTCCACCCCCCCCCTCCCCCCCCCCAAATCCGCCCCTGCATCGCAAATATTGAAGATAACTAAAGAAACTGCAGTATAGTACTTTTTTTAAATAAAAAAAAAAACTATAACACACAGTTGACGAGAGATAATGTGCGAGGTAATACGATGGGAATCGATAATAATACGAGCATCCCGCAGTACCCTAGAATTCCGAACGTAACGGGGGACCGTTACTTTTGGATTTAGCAGGCTTTAGGAGCCGCCACTTTTGGGTAGCAGTTACTTACGGATAATTAAATAACGTTTATAAGTCAGCAGCTGTTTTACACAAAGAGGAGGCGTAACATGATATGAAAAGCTCATACTAAGTTATTCAAATTACATACTGGCCGTTCACTATCTACACAAACAAAGCAAACCGTAACAATTCAAAATGTCTCCAAATGTTTGTACTGTATACCGAAAGTAAATTAAAATGGAGACTGCCGTATTTCTCAATTACTTAATTCACTGTTAAGTTGTATTTGTATGCACTTGCTGTGGCATGGTAACGTATTTTAAGGGGTCACTACTTTCTGGGGAATAATTACTTCCGGGTGGGGCGTAAGTTTTGAGCTTTAATAGAAAGGTTTCAAATTAACCGTTGCTTTTGGAGGCACCGTCAACCCCTGAGGCACTGAGTTTTAATAGGGTGGCTATCACGGGAAAAACATAGCGCGGGAAAGACTGACGGTAAAAAAACGTAGTGAACCCTTTATTCATAGCGTTCTGCAAAACATAACGACTATGCTCATTTTAAAGACACGTTTATTTTTAGCCTCAGTCATCCAATTCATTTACACAAATAATGTGTGTCCTTTTATCACAAGCACTACTGCCCCAAGAAAGAATTTCAGATGTGTTTGAGGTCAGCAGGAATATGTTTTTGTTGGATTTAGGAGAAATTGTCATGCATCCAGCAACAGCTTGTGTGCAATTTGCATCACGGTTCTCACAGGCAGAAAAGATAAAGCGATGCTTGTCTTGCACATTTGTTCCCATCTGCAATTTAAAAAAAAAGAAGAAAGAAATACAATATTTGCAGATATCGAACCGCAAAAATGGTCCCAGATATGACCCGTTATTCCTAATTGCAAAACACGTAGTAGGCTGTAACGCTTTATGCCTGTGACAAATGACAAACACATTTCACATTAGTGATTTGGGTTTGGTGATTTACGTGATCCTTTGAATACAACTATGCTCAAGTCAACGCTTTCAATATCAGCTTGGTTCTTCTTTGTGCCATATTTCGTATTTGTAATTCTCTGGCCTTTTTAGTGTATTCTACTAGACAACATCAGATAAAAATTATGCAGTCCAATAGCCTTACAATCCATACAAGTTACGCTAAACGTCGGTCTGTCTGTCTGTCTGTTTGTAATAATACTTTTTTCTTACATTTATGCTTATCGTTATGATTGACATTTATTCATGGAATTATTAAAATACCATTCAACGGAATCACTATAAACACGTTCCTCTGTGTAAGGTAGCGTATTCCGACCGGTGGTTTGTGTTTGAACCGTAGTGACGGTATATTGAAATCGAAAGCGGAATGATGTTTCTCGCTTCGTCAGTACACTGTAAACTGCATCGAAGCATCGCCAGAAATTTCAGACATCCGGTTGCGCCATCTTGGAAAAGGCATCAGGTTTCACGCTGAGAGCCGCTCAAGAAACAACAAAGAAATGTATGGGATCTGATAATAAATTGCGTTTTTCACTTAACTGAAGCACGTTCTTAAAAATGTTTGGGCAGCATTCGGAAGAGGAAAGCTTCCTAAACACAACAGTACAAAAAATATTTATCTCGGGTAAAATTCGATGTGTACCTTTTAAAATTTAAAATTTCGGCCGACGTAAGAAGGAATTGATAGCAGAATACGCTCAAAACCGGCTACTGTCACCTTTTAAGCTGCATTTAATACAAGAACTTGGGTACAACGCAAAATGTTTACCCCGTACCTGATTGTCGAAAGATTGAACATCTCCTTTGAAGCCTCGGTCAGTCGCCTGGAGCAAATTCGATGTGTACTTTTCTGCGTTTGAATTTGCAGTTCACAGCCAGCCGTGGCGAATGCCTCGTCCCCAATGCAGCGCATCCCGTGAAATACGCTGACTTCGGATGTTGATATTTTGGGCTAGGAAGCTCCACATCGCATAGAAATTGCATCAAACGAAGGCTAATTTCAACTAGGTCGTTCAGCGGCACATCTCCTAAACGTAGGAGTCTCTTTTTGAACCAGAGAAACTCATCCCTCCCCCACCCCACTGAGGCGAAATACGTAACAATGTTGAATGTATGAATGGCGCATGCTCATACCGCACGCCGCTGGGAAAGACCGGAAGCAATCGTGAACGCAAAATGTCCGGGATTTCTGGCGATGTTGCAAAACGTAATTCGGCCGATTCTCAGGGGAAACAACGATTCTCGAAGGTCAAGAAAATCACTCTCGTTCTCACAAGCAAATGCACCAAGGGTTCTGTACTGGTTGTTTATTTGTTATAGATCTTTAGCTTTTTTCTGAGAAGATTGTTCAATGAATACCATTATCTGTGAACTACTGGTAAATTAATAACGGAGGTCATATTTTAATCAAATTTCTTTGTCATAACTTATGTCTAAAATGAAGCGGGTTTTCACTATGCGCGGGTACTTCAAATACTATGAAATTTTGGCTGTGGTTAGTTTGAATGTAGATCTTTCAAACTATTGATTTTCTTTTTTGGGGTCTGTGAGTGTTTCTTCTAAAAACGTCAGCAAAATTGCTCAATTTCACGCGAATTACGTTTCTCTCGCCCACAAGTCGGTTATCGCGTGGATTGAAAAACACAAATATATTTCTTTTAGGTACTTTCTATCAAAACTGTGACACCTCTGGTAACTCTGATCTAATACCAGTTTTCTGCATGTAAACAAACGCTAAAAATTTGCAGATATATCGCGAAAAGTGTCTCACTTTAGCAAGGCGAAACGTCGTCCTTTAGATTCATGGTATGTAGGTGAATAAGCGTTTGATTAAGTAGTGATAAACCGATACTTTAACTCTTGGGTAATTTAGCGGGAACTGCTGTAAATGCCTCTGCCTTTCAATCCACACTTTCGTGACACTTTATACAAGTTCAGACTGCGGTCACGAACGGGACTGTTCACTCCGGCAACAGTCATACCAGTGGTGCCTTAGAATGTTTCGTGACAGCACGGGGGTCTCTATTCTTACCAGATTGATCATATCGCCGCATCGTTAAAATTGCTCAATTTTAGTTATGTGGAAGTTCGCATCCGTTTCCGCGGGCCTCCACTTTTGCTGAACCGCGTATTCGATTTAGTCTCAGTTTTGAAAACCCTCATTTACAAGGCGGCAGAGGGTGAAAATTATAAACTTAGACGCTCGAATTGGGAGAATTTAAAATCCTTCACCGAGTGCCAAGTCTTTGAACCGGAAGGAGACCTTCCGGAGTCGCACTGAAAATAGTCTATCCCTGACTTCATTACTCATGTCATGCACAGCTTATGTTCAACATCTACATATTCATCAGAGGCCATGATACTCCAACCTGGGCTGCATTCAAACTAAATACGCACTTAAAGAAAACACGCCTTTCTTCTTTTGGCTGAGTTTCAAGTCGAATAAGTTAAAGTGAAATCTGATAACTTGTTGACATTACTTGCGGCTCTACTACAGCATTTTTCACTTCTGGCAAAAACTATGCGAAGCAAAGCAACTATAATCAAACGATAGAAATATTTCACAAGCTGAAGTTGCTCAGGGCTGTCAGTGGTCACTGTCAGTATTTTGTGAATTTTGTGTATAGCTACGTATATAAGAATTCACATCTATTCCTGTATTAAAGTCATAAAAGATCCTTTGATTCAAAGATTTTTGAACAAAGATACCAGTTAATATTTCGCTTTGTTTATGTGAAATATTTTATATACAAGTTGTACTTTGTTCTTACTTGCGATTCTGTTTTCAGACTAGTAAGACAGTTTAGGTATATTTATGTCATTCGGTTCATCAAAAAGGTCTCCAAATTAACGATAACATTAGAATGCTACGTTGCTGCGTACTAAGTGGGAGGACAGAACATAGTACTTAGTTGCCTCAATATAATACCGCAATAAAACAGTGGATTTCATTTAATACATATACAAACTGTTTTTAGTGGGTAAAGGGATACATTCGATAATATTGGAGAACAAAGTATATTGGGTTAACTATGTTTAATTTAAACGGTCATATTTATGTGTGTCTAATGCTCCGCATTGCAATAAACGAACACCAAGATCATATTTTAAGCGTGAAGCTTTTTTTTAAGATTATAAGTTCCTTAGGACAACGTGCAACCTATTTCAGCTGATTTTAATATTTCCAATTTATTAGCTTTTTTTATTGTTGTTAAAATTTAGACCTTGCAGAAGTTAGAGCACGATTCCTATTTAGCCTACAATTACAAACATTTTGTTTTTGTGTTATGTCAGGATAGCAGTACAGGAAAGTGATGAAAACGAAACTGTTCAGGAAAGTTAATCGTGGGAGCTGTTTCTAACGCTATCTGTGTTCCAGAATTACACGTGATATGTATTTTTCTATACAATTCAGTTGATACAAATCATTTAAAAGCACGGGAACATAAAATATAAACACCCTACTTCCTTGCTTGAGGAAAGGTGGGAGCAAAGGAAGTTTGACGCAGGTCTGTGTGGCACAAGCCAAATAAAATGTTCGGATATCCTGATGTCAGTCTGTGGAACGTGAACTGGAGAGGGTCGCACAAAGGTCAGGTACTAGCTTGCGCTATGTGATAATAATGCCGCCGATGGTTTTTCGGATGCAGGTAATTAGTTGAGATGTACTTCTTGGCTATAATTGATATTTTAGTGCGTTGCAGATCTTTACCCTCGCACATCAATTGGTAAAAAAAACAGTATCCTACTTCCTTGCCTCAAGAAAACAAAACGAGGAAGTATAAAAATAGCAAAACCTTTGAAACAATTTGGTCTGACAAACTTGAAATATTCGGATTTCCTGATGTCAAGGCTTGGTGAATTAACAGCTGAGATATGATGATTCAAAGGTCCAAGAAACTTTACACGTGAAGAAATTCCCGAAAAGGCCTTTTGTAGAAATTAGCCAATATATACAGTCAACTCTGTCGTAAGCGACCGCCGAAGAAAGTGATCGTTTACGGGGATATCCGCTGACGGGACAAATTACCAAAAGAAGCCTAAAGCTGAATCAATGAAATGATTATACAATGTTGATGCCTTGTCAGCTTTTGACAGAAAAAATAGGAAACGCTATTTTTATTAAAACTAAATTATTGTTGTTTTTGCCACATGCTTTCTGCACCTTGAAAAAACCCATTATTATAGGGAAGTGTACAAACAAAGAAGCGGGCTATGAACTGGAGATTACATTTTGTGCAGGAAACAACCACATTTCTATTCCATGTCTTAAAGAATAGATTAACAGGAAAAGATAGACACAGGCCTACTTTCACGTCGAATAAAAAGTTCTTATGACATAACTGTTGATATTTTGTATACCATTATATTTATTATTTTGTACAAGAAATTTGAGCAGTGCTCGTTTACAAGATAGTTTGACTAAGAAACAAAAAGGTTATTCACACTCGCTCTGACGAAGGGCTAACGCTCCAAACGTTAGTTACTGTTACTCTTACGGCGTTCCTGTACCCAGGGGCGGATCCAGCATTTTTAGTGGGGTAGTTTCCGAAATTGAGCGCCGAAGGCGCGAGTGTGCTAGGGGGGTCCGGGGGAAATTTTAAAATCTAGGAGGCCAGAAACGCCATTTCCTGCAATTTTTGACGAAGGGGCGAGAAACAAAATTGAATGAAAGTGATTTCGTAAATGCTGCGGTCAGGTATCCCGCATGTTTGATCTTCCGAGACCACATGCTGGATAACCGAGCGCAATCTGTTTGCTAAACTTTTTGTGGCTATCTAGTCCACATTCAGCAAAGAGATTGGCCGCCAATTTTTCAGCAATTCCGAATTGTCCTTCTTAAACAAAAGTCGGAGAACCGCTCGGCGCTGTGTTACAGAGAGCTCGCCTTTGTCATAGCTATAATTCAGCGTGTTGACAAGGTCAGGCCCTAGGTGACCCCAGAATCTTAAATAAAACTCAGCAGGCAAACCATCCGGACCGAGAGATTTGCAAGACTCCATTGAGTTGAGAGCGTCATAACAGTCAGAAAATCATAGTCTTGAACAGCGACGATAGGATCTTGCGATTCTTGTAAATTTGCTAGTGCTGCATCAAGTTGTCGAGCTGCTGACGGGCTGGGATAGCCCGGCGTTTCATAATTTTCACGAAGTTATCCATGGCAAGGACTGCGTAATTGTGGTTCTCGTATTAATGACAGTGTTTCTTGAATCGGCCGGTGGCGCTTGTCCAAAACGTTAGCGGCGATTTCACCAACTTGCCCACATTGTTCGCATTTCGGCCAAATAGAACACAATGTAAACAAAATGCGCCATCCAGGTACTTAGAATAAGCCAGCCAAGGATACTGTTGCAGCCAGACTAGTGGGAACTTACGAGATTTTCCGCCACTCTCGATCGACGAAGGCAATTGAAAGAGGGGATCACCGCATGGGCTCCAACGCTGTCGATGTACTCGAACTTCTGGGGATCGGAAAAAGAACTAACACCGCTAAATACCACACCAGTATCGAAGCGAGAACAATCCTCCTTTCGAAAAACAGGTTCTCTACGCGGCCTGTTGTCTTGATTCAATGCCATGTTCGATAAACCGCACTGTATAATACTGTTCACGAGTTCAAAATCACTCAAACGGAACAGAGGACCTCACTGGGGTAGCCTGCCCCTTTTATACTTTGTCAGGTAGTTTCCAAGGTAGTTTCCGGCCAATGAGAGGCAAGCTTGAGGTGTTTCCGGCCAATGAGAGGCGAGTTTGGGGTGTTTCCGAATATCGCTTCAGTGGTTTCCCCCAATGGGTCCCCTCCCCGCGGTTCTCCATGCATAGAAACCGAAGAGAAGCGCATTTTTGCCGTCCAACGACACGAATAAACGCGGAGCGCGGGACGCAAGGTACTGGAAATGGCATGAATTGGATTCCGGTACTCAGTGGAAACAAGAAAAGACTCAGTCATTTGTCAATTCATTATTTATTTTTTATTTTTTCCCCAAAATTCAGGTAGTTTCCGGAAACTAAGGAAACTACCCTGGATCCGCCCGTGTGTACCGATCAACTTTCAGTTGATACACCAGCGCTTTTATCACCACGCCGACGCAGTTAATGTAGTTCTCTCAGGAACTGATTTCACACTATTCACAAAGTGGTCGCTTACGAGAAGTGATCACAAGGTAAAAGTTGACTGCATTGCCGTTGTGTACTAAAACCGACCGAACTTCCGTTCACATTTATTAAGTGATTAATGAAGATGATTAAAAAGAATGAACGGAGAACGCCTATCCGTGTGACCAGCCTGACACCTTTATAACTTGGTTTGGCCGTAGACGGTTTTGTTTTTTTACGATTTGGAAGTTTTGTGCATTGCGGAGTACTGGTTATTTAATTTGGCGGGTTATTGTGCTCATTACTATTACACTATTGAATTGCCATAGTTAATTGTTACTGATAAACAGTGTTGCTGCAGAAACTCATCAGAATATTTGTTTTTGTAATTAGCAAGGAGCCAGAGAAATAAAACATTAGATTAATTTTCCTTCATATTGTAATAATGTTTAAATGTATTATAATAAAATGCTTTCCTGGCTTAAGAGTCAAGTTAAAATAGACAAATATTCTAATGTTTTTATGTTGGGCCTAAGGGCCCAGCATATAATTGTTTTCACCCGAAAACCACAGCGTAGGTATCATGACAATTGGTCAAAGAAGTCCCCCTCTAGGATTTTGAATTTTGATTGACGTGTAAGCAAAAATAATATATTTTGATTGGATAATGTTCACGTGCAAGCGGCGTGGAAGCCTTTCTTTTCTTGGCTGAGTTTCAAAGTATGTAACGTGAGATTTTTGTTGACGTATACTTGCGCTCTTGCGGTTTTTGTTCATTATATTCACTTTCGCATTTTTCTTTGTCCAGCTGATTAAAACTAAGCGAAGGAAAGCAAACATAATCAAACGATACCATTTCGACAAGCTGAAGTGACTCCCGGCTGGGTTTTTCAGCTTGAACATAAGCTTATCAAACAACCGTGAATTCATCAAAACCGCGGTGATAATAGCTCAGAATGAAACAGGCCGACTGGAAATTTAGAAAACTTGGTAGAAGAAACGCAATTTAGAAGACGAAAAACAGGTAAGTAATGAAGCGCAGGCTAGATTAATCGTGGCCTGCGATTAGAAACAAATGTTCGAAGTCAAACTGTCAAAACAATTATGCATGAAAATGAGATATGTCACGCAATTACTCCCAAACTCAAAATGTAGATTCTCTCATCCTTTTGAAGCAAATGCACGAGTGTTTTAGTTATAACTTATAGTTTAATCAGGTTCATTTGAGTAAATCAAAAGCCAAGTTTCCCATACTGTATAATATTTTTTCGGGTGAGAAATTTAAAGAGAAAATTGAAGTTGATCACTCTTGGGAGTCTCGCTCTAGTCCAGAGATTGCTTATTCAACAATTCATATGGTGCGTGCGGACACTTGCCACACCAAACTTGAATTCCAGCATCTGTCGCGTTTTCACGCGACAACATTTGTTAAGATTAAAAAGAACGACACTAGTAGTCAACACAGAAAACGGTAAATAATGTTGTCTACTTACTGATAGACTATTATACACTTTCATTAAATACACATATACTAACACCAGTTTAATCAATCACTTCATATTTGTTTCAGATCTTGCTATTAACTTGTGGCTGGACCTCAGCTTCAACTTTAAAGAGTTGGAGATCTAAATTTAATGGAAAATACCTTGAACTCTCCAGTGGGGCAAACAAGATTGTCGTTTCTGCAACGTCTAATAGCAAATACAGTAAGTCCCGATTTTGTCTATTCATTAAGAAGCTACAGTAGGACACGTGTTTGAGATAAGATATAATTTCGGTTATCCCGACGAAAGTTTAACGCTCGTGACTTCTGTTTAACCTTCTTAATATCGTTTACCGTACCGATATCGAGTTTCGTTGATTTAACCATATGTCCATATCCAAAGTGAAGCAATCTAAAACAATTTCTCACGCATACTATCGCTTCCATTGTATCATAAATAAATTATATAACTTGTTATAAATCAAGATATTTATATCATTTATTTTCAGTTATAAGTCACATCCATAAGATGTTTCTTCATTTGCTCTTTCTTTCCTGCTTTCATTGTGTTATTGGGTTTACTATTATTTAACAATATTTCATTTATTTATTTTTGCAGAATTTACTAGGAACAACAGAGGTGGAACTGTTTTTGAGGGGACTGTTAACGGAAATTTAGTTTGTCTTGCTTACACCCCATCTACAATAACAGCAGAGCTGGTTAGTACATTACTACATGAATGCACACTGTCAGATATACTTATAATGTTTTTGCAAAACTGGAAAACTGTGTAATTAAGTATGTAACATCCTTTCTTCTATGTTAAGTCGTTCATTTGGTCAAACGTCTTTAGTCATGAGCCATGTTAACTTTGCTCAATTTAAGACTCGGACGTACACGCAATGTTATGCGCAAATTGCATATCTGCAGACACTATTGTCGAATCAGCGATTATTACACAAAACTATGAATTCAAGGGCAGATTTTGTACTTCAGAGGAAAGCTCGTAAAACTTCAGTACTATAAGAAACATAACAATATTAACTAAGGTATCACCCCTCCTAATATGTCATACAGGTTTCCATTTTTTTACTTGACAAAAAAAAACAGAAAACATTGGCACGCAATATATCAAAATGTTTGTTGCAAATCAGCACATTGATTCTCAGTGGTGGTTGCCATGGGTATTGAGCTTGGGGGAAACTATTGTGTCAAAGTAGCTCGTTTAAAATATACGATGGTGTAATTTTTTGAAATATATATTACAATGTTAATTACAAGACAAAAATAGATTACTGTGGAGTACATAATTTTGTTCAAGTGTATAGTGTACAGTTTGTTTAGAATTATCAGAATTTACTAATAAATGGGATTCACGTAATTTAATTTCACTTAATGTGTTTATTTGCATTGCAGACAACAAAGAGCACAGTGCCGCAAGACAGACATAAATTTCATCAAACCTATTGTGGGGTCAGAGTCAACGGAAGCTGGACACAAGTTAATAGTACATGCAGCACAATTTCTCCTCGGTCAAACAAAAACTTATTTCTCATTTCGCACTTAGATGGAACGCTTTCATGGGGCAGCAATGCTTGTGATGCAAAAGCACGATTTATTTTGGCTGATTTTTAAACACAATTATTAAATATGCATAGTTTTAGCCAAGTTTAAAGTGTTTGAAAGTATTTTGAGCACAGCCAAATATATATCAAATTGCTTCAATAAAATCTGAATGAAAGCTTTGTGTCCGCGCGCAGTCATTAGTTTCTCGCTGTGCCTATATTTTCAGTACAAAACTTCAAAGAAAATTATAAATGAGCGCAAAAAAATCAAAGAGTATAAGCATTCAATTCAACTTTTCCTAGTTGACCATCTCTGCCCATATGGATTCCTGCATTCCTTGTGAGCTCCCTGGTTAGAACAAAACAGGGTCATAAGAATATGAAGTTGAGAGGGTCAAAAGCCTGCTTGGAATTAAATCTGTTGTAAAACGCTCATGTTATTACCCAGTTTATTTGGACAATGTACAACATTCAAAAGCCAAGCAGAGCAGCAAGCAAGAGAAAAAGAAAATGGGTTGTTAAAGGTACTGTACACTGTATGGAACACAGTGGGCAGTTCAGGGGATGAAATATCCAAAGAAGTTATAAGCATGCATGTTAAGGTATTCTCCAAATATATTATAAATTTGGATTTCTTACCAGAATCAGCTGTTACTGGTACGTGAACGTACCCAACTTTTGGTGTGGCACCACTTCTCTTCACTACAGCAACAAC
This sequence comes from Plumapathes pennacea, assembly GCA_964036295.1. NCBI lineage: Eukaryota > Metazoa > Cnidaria > Anthozoa > Antipatharia > Myriopathidae > Plumapathes > Plumapathes pennacea. Next base: position 20,608,457 of record OZ038463.1, on the reverse strand, counting down.
TTCAAATGCCTTGGCCACGTTGCCAAAAAACACAGTTGAAACAATTTCTCAGGGTGAAGTTTATTTTCTTAGTTGACTCCACCACTTCCTCCACTTGCCTGACCAAATCCTAAAAGTTAAGAAAGGCAAATACACTTAGCACACAAAACATAAACATTTAAATGGCTGTAAATAACTAAACATAGGCATGTCATATATCAGGCTGTTTTTAAAATTTCTGGCTGTTTATGAAATGCCTGCCATTGACACCATGTATTGGATGTTATTGCAACATCAGTGATATCACACATTTTTGATCATTCTAAGTTAATTTTACCTCAGTAATTAACAGATTGGAATGAAACCTAAGGCTTACGCTTATAATGAGAGTCTAGAGAAGTGTATATTTTCAGATTTCTAAAATTTTGAGACATTTTTCTAGACCGCCATGCCCTTTTATACATGTATGTGTCATTGATTTCGTTCCAGTTGGTCAAATCCCGAGGAAGATTAACTTAAAAGTTTAACAGAACTGACGTCATTCATCATCAGATTATATCCATGGCAACTACCATCGAGAATCATTGTGATATTTTACAAAATCATTTCGATATGTTTCATGCCCATGTTTCATGTTTTATTATTATTATTATTTATTTATTTATTTATTTAACGTGAGGGGAGAGTGGGGGACGGGGAGGGGTGCGGTGATACCGTAAAATGAGACCTTAGAATCCACTGGATGCAATTTACGACTTAGAAGATTATCAAACGTAATTTGGGACTGACTTAAAAGTCCGTCAGACGTAAATTGGGGTCAGAAGTCCTTTAGACGTAATTTGGGACCTAGAAATACGTCAGACGTAACTTTGGACTTGGAAGTCCGTAAGACGTATTTTGGAGCACAAAATGTAGTCCGTCAGATGTAAATTAGAACATAATGTCCGTCGGACGTAATTTGGGACTTAGCACTTCTAAGTTAGAATTCTGATGGACGTAAATAAGAACATGAAGTCCGTCCGACGTAATTAGAACATGAAGTCCGTCCGACGTAAATTAGAGCATGAAGTCCGTCGGACGTAATTTGGCACTTAGAAGTCCGTCCGACGTAATTAGAACATGAAGTTCGTTGGACGTAATGCAGGACTTAGAAGTCCGTCCGACGTAAATTAGAACATGAAGTCCGTCGGACGTAATTTGGCACTTAGAAGTCCGTCCGACGTAATTAGAACTTGAAGTCCGTCCGACGTAAATTAGAGCATGAAGTCCGTCGGACGTAATTTGGCTCTTAGAAGTCCGTCCGACGTAAATTAGAACATGAAATCCGTCAGACGTAATTTGGCATTTAGAAGTCCGTCCGACGTAAATTAGAACATGAAATCCGTCGGACGTAACTTTGGATTTATAAGTCCGACAAGAAGTGGGATTTGAAAGTGCATCGGACGTCTTTTGTAACTCAAAGTCCGTCCGACGTAATTTCGAATTTAGAAGTCTATTAAACGTAATTTGGCGCTTAGAAGTTCGCCAGACCTAATGTAGGCAAAATGATGGTCGTTTTTGGTGACCACTTATGGGCAAACCCATAAGTGCGCAAACCACACGGAGTAAAGCAGTCAATCTGACGTAATATCCTAGCAAAAGGTTTGTGATGAGTAGACTGCGAGTTAATACCCCCAAAATCCAGCCTTTCGCAGCCGAAAAATAATATTAAATTGTACTGCTCAACAGAATGCAGGTTTTTGGGGTAGGCTTTTAGAAGAACTTTGCTCTGAATTTTGACTTGACAATAAAGTGATGTATTTAAACTACTGTTGTGCTTGATAATATTGGTGTCTCCAAAACTGACTGCTTTCAGCTAGCAAAACTGTGGACGATTTCCCCAAATCAGTCCGTTTTTACATACAAACAGACCTCAAACTTTTAAGAATGCTTGAAATGTCTGTTTTTGACGGACTGTTTTATCCAACATCTTGAAAAGTGGTCGATATTGACGGAATAACTGTGGAATAGCCTATTTTGGAAAAATCGAAATTACTTTGGAACGCCTTTGTTCCTTTTTTCCCGTACTACGGCGGTCGACTAACTTCAAAATTTAAGTATTAAATTTTGAGAATGTGCTTGGCAGACTGTATAAATTAATTTGACGTGCCGACCGTAAGGCATGTTTACTTCGATAGGTGTTCCCTTATATCTTCTCTTATCCACAAGAGAAGGTTACACTGTATGTAAAGATGTTTATGTGGGGAGAGAATTGTTCTTCTTCTACCGTGGTTCGGGTTGGTTCTCATCTGGCCCTCCCCAAATAAACTTATTTGCCCTTCGTGCAGTGTGTTTACTGCAGTTTTGAAGTGGAGACAAAATTATGCTTTTTCAGTCACCCGTGGTAACTGTTGTCGAAGCGCCTCGTGGATCAACAGCTTTTAACAATACGACGCATAATTCATCAGCAAAAAAAAAGGAAAATACACCTAAGCAAACCAGAATAATTAGATGTACCATCATAATCTCAATAATATACACCATCCTTCTTCCCTTTTCAAAGATATATGGTTGTCCCAATTGAAAGCGATATCGAAAAAATACCTAAAGTTTGCAAAATATGTAACTTTTTATTATAAGTGTAATTAGAAGGAATAGATTAAAAGACGGTTAATCATTATGTTGCTCCTTCAACAACAGGAAAGGAAGTCAATGCATAAATTATTCTTTAACGTTTTTGTATACCTAACGACTATATATAAACACTTCCGTTGATGAACCTCAGCCATTTGCGAGTTTCGAGTCATGCGGTGATGATTACATTAATATAATAGTATAGCATGTGAAGGGTGCGATCGTCAGTTTATGGTAAAAGTAACTGCTAGACTTAATGATCAACCCTTTTCAAACACTGAGTCATTGAGCATCATCTTTTTGAGGATGCTGCTCAGTGAAAACTTGGAGTACTGCGTCAAAAGCCACAGACATAATGAGTAATTTGAAAGCGTTGAAGGCGCCCGCTCTCTAGGGAGGGTCCGGGGGGCGCTTAAAATGTCATTTCCTACCTTAAGTTATTACGAGCGAGCCACAGTAAAGAAGGGTTTGAACCATCCACCCCAACCTACCCCTCTACACAACCCCGTGTGCGTTCTTGGGCAACGAGGAGGTGGGGGGTACAAACTTATAGCTCTGGATCTCACTTCACACCTGTTATACTGACATAATGTAATCATCACGTCATGACTCCGAATCTGCAGATGTCTGAGATTGATCACCGGAAGTGTTTTATATATAGTCGTTAGGTATACAAAATATTTATTTAATATACAGAATATTTTAACTATGGACTTCCTTTCCTTTTCTTATTTGAGTAACATAATGGTAGGTTGGTTGTGATCTTCCAGGTTAGAGTAGTCTCTAGAAAGACTGTTGTTGGTGACTGACGTTTCGACTACCTGAGCGGAAGTCATCTTTCACTTGACTCTGAAGATGACTTCCGCTCAGGTAGTCGAAACGTCAGTCACCAACAACAGTCCTTCTGGAGACTAATCTAACCCGAACGATCACAACCAACCTACTGTTCACTCTCCTGGGTTCAAACAATTTGCCAAGTAACATAATGATTAACCGCCTTTTAATTTATTCCTTCTAATTACACTTATAACAAAAAGTTAAAATATTTTTATTTTTATGAGAAGAAAAATGACCCTTTTTGGTGTGTGTTCTTAGGCAATGAGGAGGGGGAGAGGGAGGGGGTATGTACTTCTAGCTCTGGAGTTCAGAGATGCGAATTCAGGGATGTTCTTTTTAGGCAAACATTCGGGAGTTACGGTTGATTGAGTTGCGCGGTGTGCTTCGTCGCACGTTTGAGGTGTGCACCCTTTGTTCCGCATTATACCATGAATACTAATTGAATAGGGTGAGCCAAAAATTCAACCTCAACAATTGAACAAAATACACGCCTGCAGTGCCAGAATGCAAAAGATCTGAAGTTCAAAGAAAAGAAACACAAAACCAGCAACGACAGAAACACCTGTATTAAATGTTAGTTCTGTACACCTTTCAGCTTGGGAAACCTGTTTTAGAAATTCGCGTAAATTTGTCTTGCCTTGGACTATTCTATAACTGGAGAACTAAACTTCCTATAACCTTCAGGTTTCGCTTCTATTTCGACTCCAAATATAGACTAAGAGGAGCAAGCTAACTAAACCTACAGCGTAAAAATGAAGTTTTTTTATTTTATTTGAGCGCCAGCAGAAGCTAGTCAAAAGAGGTTTGTGTACTTTAAAATGTTTCCTGCCAATTTTGTTTTGATTTGAAGGAATTGAGGCCGTTTTGAGGCTCACAGGATTATCTAAATAAGCTTATAGCTAAACTAGTGTAAAGCCTAATTTCAATAGATATGCTTTTTCAGTCACCCGTGGTAACTGTCGTCGAAAGCGCCTCGTGGATCCACAGTTTTTTGACAATACGAAGCATAATTCATCACCAAAACGAGAAAATACACCTAAACAAACCAAATACTTGATGTACCACCATAATCTCAACAATATACACCATCCTACTTCCCTTTTCAAAGATATATGGTTCAATTGAAAGCAATATCAAAAAACAACCCAAAGTTTACAAAATATGCAACTTTTTATTATAAGTGTAATTAGAAGGAATGAATTACAAGACGGTTAATCATTATGTTGCTCCTTCAACAACAGGAAAGGAAGTCCTTGCTTAAAATATTCTCAAGTTTTTGTAACGACTATATATAAACACTTCCGTTGATGAACCTCAGACATCTGCCAATTTCGAGTCATGCGGTGATGATTACATTAAGTCAGTATAACATGTGAAGGGTGTGGTCGTCGATTTAGGGTGAAAGTAACTGCTACACTTAATGATCAACCCTTTTCAAACACTGAGCCATTGAGCATCATCTTTTGAGGATGCTGCTCAGTGAAAACTTGAAGTACTGCGTCAAAAGCAACAGACATAATGAGTAATTTGCAAGCGTCGAAGGCGCCCGCTCTCTAGGGAGGGTCCGGGGGGCACTTAAAATGTCATTTTCTACCTTCTAGAGAATGAAAAGCGGCTTTCAATAAAACCTTTTTTTTTTTTGAATAAAACATTTTCTTCAATACAGGAGTGCTGCCTCCGATATCTTAAACGGAAAAAAGGAAAGAACGGTTCTCGCCTCCGTCCCAAAACGGAAGTTTTCGCCGCATGATAAACGGTTTTCTGAAAATTAAACTTTTTTGCTGATTTTTTTTTATTGTTATTGCGAGAGAGCCAGAAAAAAGGGGGTTTGAATCACGCACCCCACCCTACCCCTCCACACCACCCCTCTCATGAGCTAAACAATTGTATCAGCTCTCAGTTGCCTCTGCACTATACTGTTGACTTTCTTTTCACTTTATTTTTATGAGAAGAAAAAACCACACTTTTTGGTGTGCGTTATTTATAGATCTGGACCTCACTCCTTACCTGTTATACTGACGTAATGTAAATATCACCGCATGACTCAGAATCGGCAAATTTATGAGGTTGATCAACGGAAGTGCTTACATATAATCGTTAGTTATACAAAAACTTCAGCCCTGGACGTTTACAGTAGTTTGGCTAAGAATTCATAAAACGAAGTTTTGTAAAAGCGGGAGTAAGTCCGCTTACAAGTGTCTGCTCAGAGCTAGAATTTCGGCTGTATAAAAAATGGGGGCAATTAGTAGTATGTTTAGACAATAATGTGGATAGTATTTGGAATCCATCGTACTGTAGTTCCAAAGGACTCTTTAGAACGCCGGTGCTTTGTCAATTGCGGCATCGGATTATTAGTTTTCAATGCAGGAAGAGGTGATGTCATGACATAAGTGTGTACGGATACGGGTCGGATCGTGGGCACGGATAACAGGCACTTGTACTGAACGGGTAAGGATGCAAACTGCTCCGCCCAAAATTGAAAATCCTCCCTTCGAAAACCATGTACAGTATATAAAAACGACCTTCTGTAGAACTAAAGCATATTAACATACAGTGCATGTATAACAAGGACGAGAAGTGATCCAGTTTTAAATGGTTTACACGATGAAACTCTCATTTTTGGTCAGTAGAATAATTGAATATATACATAATTATGTTTCACTTGTTGGCTTATCTTGCTGTGATAAATATTCATTTTATATTTCATAGCAAACTTAGGTTTCTTTGGAATTGCATTCGTCTGTAAATTTTGTGAATTCTCTTCGGAAACTCTGCCGGCAAAAACGTAAAGCGGCGGCCAAGAAAAAACCGGGCTTTCGCTACTCGACATAATCGGCAGATAGAGAGCAAGTAGCGTACTAAGCCAATCAGATTACAGGGTTAGCATTAGAACACTAGTTGATTTGTGCTAATTATATAATGTGTTCTTTTGTTAGATGTTCGCATTCTTTTGTGTGTACGCCACTGCTTATCATATCCAGAGGTGCAGACGTTACGTTAAACACACATACTTATCCGTCTCCCTTGGAAAGAACAACACTTTCGTCGTCTCTGCAAATGGAAGATACTCTGACAACGGATCTGGTAAGTATACAATGTTGTTATTTCATCTAGATATGAAGTATTGTTACAGCATTTCATCTGCGAAGCGCGCGGACCATAAGGCGACAAAAAAAAAAAAAAAAAAAAAAAAAAAACAACAACAAGATATTCTGTATACTGTTCCCTGTCTGTTGATAGGTTTGTCTTTGTCCTTTACGTTGGTCAGTAAGTCTCGTTGAGTCGTGAAGGGTTTATGGGCTACCCGGATGTTATAGGGTCGTATACTTTCACTTGACTATGAAGATGACTTTCGCTCAGGGCCGGAGTCGAAACATCAGTCACCAATAACAGTTTTTCTGGAGACTACTCTAACCCGGACGATCACAACCAGCCTACTGTTCACACTCCTGGGTTCAAACCATTTGCCATGTTTTATTTTATTTGACTTGATTCTTGTAATATAAAGTCATAGATAGTGAAATTTAAAATGGCAGCTTTGCCCGATCGAAATGTTGGATTTTATGCCGAGCAAAGTTCCTTTCAAAATCCTAAATGAGTTAAGAAAGAGAGGATAGGCTGTCAGGTTACCTGATATGAAACTACAGCTGCTTACTAGGATGGGACTACTGGAGCCGGATGCAAAAAAAGAAAAAAAATAAATCATGAGATTTTGATGTCGAGTCATCACCGAGTTGTGCAATCGTGCCGCAGACGGGATAACGCAATTTTATCATAAAAATGACGAAGCTGGCACACTTGACTATAAACTGTGTTCAAGATGGTCTTGGATAATGATTTGCATTTACAAAAGGAAAAAAGAAAAGGTGTACATTCATGAAATGATTAATTTACTGTTATTCATTCCAGTATTCATAATGAGAAACGTTGGTGGACACATTTTTGAAACCACCGTTGGCTGATTCAAAGTGCGCCTTGCTCATACCAGAACTACAATCATTGCAGAGGTAAGACTGATGGCCACATACTGTCACTTTTTAAGAGTGCGTCCACCATAGGACCAGGCAGTGGTGATACATGCCATCTCACCGATTTCAATGAAACTTGGCACAATTAACAGGTTCAACTAAATACTTAATAAGGCAAAGTGGTTGGGCTTTGCAACTTTTCCTTTGGAAGATAGACCACCCCCCATGGTTTTTTACCCAAAAATCATAAAAATCGCAATAAAAAAGCACAAGAACAAGACACCCCGTCTGCCCTCAGAATACACTGGATTTTATTCTTATTTCATATGGTTAAAAAGTGTTCCTCTGTCAGTTCACAACCGTAGTTTCAAGTCGTTTGGAGCAATAAGTGTCAATTAGGAGCTGTCAGTATGTACCCCTGTCACGCAAGTTTCCGGAATGAGGCAAAAATGCTCAACTTCCGATCCAAATATCTCCAATGCGCAACCTTCTTTTTAAAACTAATTACAACACGATTAAGACCAGTCCTTGGACTTATAATATTAACAATAAAATTTTTGGCATCTGTTATTTTCTTGCGACAACAGCTGAGTAAACCACGTGACCGGCGACGGGCGCCAAAACAGAAAAGGCCCAAATCCAGTCAAATAAAACATTACGGGAGCCGATCTTTAAACACATTTTGTAAATTAGAGGCTTAAAACTATATGTGAATAATGTTTGTGGCAGTTAAAACTAGCTGACGGCAATAACCGTCTTTATATCCATCGATGTAAACAGGAATGATGCCCAACTCTCTACATAGACCAGTGAATGGTCTGCAAAGCTTCTTATCGTTACATATAGATCCTGGACATGATCTTGTAATATTTAGATTGCTCTTGTAACCCTGCTGATCTGTTAGGGCCCACGTACGACACACGACGTTTATTCGCCTTTCAATTATGTAGCGTCAAGTACAACCCGAGTTGTATTTCTCCCTAAAATTGTTTTACCTGACTGATAGAATCCTGAGCTCACCCAAAATGACCATCCGTTTCATTTGCCCTCAAATAAACATTGAATTTGTCGACGTAGTGACATCAGTATGCAAATAAACACCGGAACGCACCAAATACGTGGCGCCAGTACCTTGGTCAGCGGTAACAAAGTGCCGGATGTAAATTATTTTAAGTTATTTTGGTTTTTGGGAAAGTGTCTTTTCTGTTCATAGCCTAGTCTAGCAGGCTAATGATTCTATTTAGCTAAATGTGCCGACAATAAATGCAAAAGACACACCTAGCTTATAATACAGGAGCTTAAAATTTTGGGTTGATAGGAGGCACCAGATATGGAAAAAATACTACAATTTTGATACCAAAGAATTTAAAAGCGTAGCTTATCTTTTTCAACTGGAATTATGAAATGTACATTATTGTGCGTAAGCAATCAATACAGAATTAAGGTAGGACTATGGATAGTGTATAGTAGGGTTGGAATTGCATGCTAAGTTAGAGTTCCAGCTCTCTTCGGATTTTAAGCCTGGTGGTGATCTCTTCTGCCTCCGCAACGTAGTCCTCCTCCTCATCTTGAGCTGGACTTACATCAGCCTGGTCCATAGCTAGCCGACCAGTCTTATAGAGTACAGAGAGTCTGCTAAAATACCGGGCTATTTGGTCAGCAGTAAGCCACTCGTCTTTGTTGAAGACTTTTCTGCCACTTTCATTGCGCAGTCCTCATCTTGCTGCACACATCTACTGCACTTGCCTTTCGTCCTGTCTCCTCGCCTTCCATGAATATATTTTTCAGGTGCGTCTTGACCTTCTCTGAGAAGCGGACTGCTCTTCGAGAGGTTTTTGGAGCCCATCCCTTTGAAGCCTGGTGATCGGGTTCAGTGGTGGCTATTTGTGGGAGCGAACCAGTTTCTCTTTGAATGTAGCTCCCAGAGACCTCTTTGCACGTCTTGGCCCACTTTCTCTTGATATTGTCATAGGTTGTTTCCCTTTCTAACCTTACAAGGTGTTTGCCCACGTCCAGGTGTTTTTGGAGGCTTGAAAAAGATTGGTAGGTCTTTGTGCACCCTTCTTCGGGGCAGGAGAAACACCAGCTCCGTCTGCTACTGGATCTGCTTCTACTGGTTCTAATATACCAGGCTGAGGTTGATGGGAGACACATTCCCTGGTCGTACACCTCACAGCGCCAGCCTCCACTCGCAGTTGACGAAACGCCTGCAGGACACAAAGGTTTGTGGGCCCCTGAGGTGTGCCCAAGCCTTTCACTCGAGTTGGTGTAAAATGCTTCCCAGGACCCACATCATATGCCTTCCACACTCGCAGACTGCCAGAATCAAAACTAAAGTTGTTTAGAGCCTGTATCCCGGTCATTGTGTGTTTCGTCATGGTCTGGCTGGACTCCTGAACCTTTACTACTGCTGCTTGGCACCCTTTGACCCCGCCATAGGACTCAATTGCAGCCTTCATGTCATCAGCACTCTTGATGTTGTTACCCTCGTTAATGTAGCGTCGCATATGGCTTTTAACAGTGGCAATTCGTCTGTCACAGACATCTTTTCCAGCTTGTGGGTCACTGAAGTCATATCTGGCAATGCGGATGCCCGCGCGCTCTCCAAGACTGGGAAGTGACAAAATCAGGTATGCGCAGTGATAACACCCAGCATTGTCTGATCGGAGAAACGCTTCTTGCAGGTTTGGGTTGGCCGTTTTCAGTGATGTGAGTGTGTGCTCTAAGATTGAAGCTACTGCAAACCAGTTTTTTGTGCACTGTTCGAACAAATGGATGTAGGTCCTAGCCTGAAATTGAACGGTAAACAAGCAATTCAGATACAGCTTCAAAATAACTACGGCAATAGTTAAATGTAATGGTTGGTCCAAGGAAAATTACCACCCTGAGGTAAGGGAGGGAGGTGGCGAACTGGCCTCCCCTGGAGTGTATAAATTTCCCTAACCTTGAATATCCAACATTTTAATAAAACCCATGCCCTGGGATTCCGACTTTAATTTGAATAAATTCGAACCTAAAGCCCCTGCTAATAAGTGTTTCAAAACAGTTTGCCAGAAATATGTTTTCTTTTGTGTTTACCTCAATGCCGTCATTATCGCTCTTCATCAACGCAACAGTCACGTGCCATGATTTGCCCTTCTTTCCAAACCAGTCCCTCTGCGTTTCTCTAAAACTGGCTGGTAAGAATTTCATGGCCCAATCCATTATTAGTAGGACCTGGCCTGACGTCAGGTTGTCGATGACATCACGCTTTGCGGCATCCTGGTGAACTGCTCGAATGACGTGAGCTTTCCATTCATCCAGTTTAGGGACAGCGGTGTCAACGTCATATTCTATTTCTTCTTGTTGATCTTCACCACTTAAAAGAAAAAAAATCGTTCACTATTTGGCACTATAAAGTAAAAAATAATGATGATAACGATGATAAATTTAACGATGGTGATAATGATGATGATACGACGACAGCAACGTTGACGACGACGACAATGATAATGATGATGATGATGAAGATTGTGATGGTGATATCAAAAACTATACAAAGGCCTCTTCTGAAAGTGCCCCCAATCTAGTCAAAAATGTGTTACTCGTACCACTTACCTATACATGACGGCAGGGGAAGACAACGCCACTTGAAGGTCTACCAGAGCGTTTCGATAGTCCTCGCAGCGGTCACAGATTATGCTATGCTCATGGTCACAGCGCCCATGGAATTCTGGCTCTTCGGTGCTTAGTGCATGTACACTGCAGTGATCTGCACACGGATCGGCTCTGGAAACGTGGATTTTGTAGTCCGTTTTCAAGTAATTCTTCGCGGACTTTAGACGGGATCGAACGTCTCTTGCGGTTTGATCGTCCAAGCCTGGACATGGAGACAATCATACAGTGTCAGTGGCTGTAATTTTAGTATTAGTTCAGCTTGTACGCAAATCCTATATTCAACATCCATCTAAATTAACAAAATAATAAAAGGTGAACTCTTGTTGGCAGATGGCAGACGAGGAGTGCTAGCTTTGAGGCTACTATCACAGCCAATATGAATAGAAAGTGAGCCTTTTATAGTTGTCTTAGTAAAAACTAACTACCATAGAAACGAAAATGTATTTCTATTTATTACGTAATAAATAGCGGTGAGTGGCTCAGCCAGTCAGATGGCAGAATTCGTAATGAAATAGTTTTTTTTCTAAAGTAAATTAGTACATACTTAATGTACAAAGTTTGCTTGTTGCTTCATCTAGAGCTGTGAAAGCCATAACTTCATCAGTTTGAATACTGTCCAATCCAGCCAGCGACTTCTTTCTAGATGCGGCACATATCTAGGGGAACGACAGAAAGTCTTTCTCTTAGAACGTTAGAGCATAGGTATAATTATGACATATATCTAACTGCAAAAAGTCGTTTTCTTTAAACAAATGGTCTGAGCAACAGCGCCCTTCATATGGAAAGTGTGTGGAAAGGAGAACACTAACAATAATTTTCGAATAAGTACAAGTTGACTCAGTACATTCCTGGGGCATTGAACAAAAACCACCATGTTGTCCGCCTGGTCTGGGTGAAGGTCAGCATTGTTTCGTTTCGAGACTGAGATTATGATCGCTTTGGTGCAGATATCAACAAGGGCTTTCTAAAACACAGGCAATTACAAAATTTGTTCTAAACATTTTTAGCTAATTCTAAACCTCCCCTCATATACCTCTTTGAGAAATGAATTTTAATGAAATTAGAGCCTTATCTCAAACTAAAAGTCAGACTGACCAAGAGAAGTTGAGGCTTGCGACGTCATAAAAAGTATAATGCCTACAATGTGTCATGCTAAATGCATTTTCTCTTACCTTGAGGATGTTGAACAGTGTTGATCGTGCAATCGGTTTAAATCCAGACTCAGCACAATAGGACTGGTCCAGATGTATTAGTCTAGACGCTATGACAGTCCTCACGACGTTAGGAATATCGATTTTTGCACCATCAGAGAGTTTTAGGGTCTTGGTACCATAGGCTACATCTTGGAGGAATGAAGGGCTAGAAATAAAATCCAGAAAGTGGTCAACTTTCACTGGATCAAGGCGGCATCGCTGCAAGACAGGAGGTTTAATGAGTTGGCCTGGATTGAAAAGGAAAGCATGCTTTCTGGCTTCGTCAACCCTCCACTCAGTCAAACCCGGGATGAAGTTTAACAACTCGGTCTTGGAATAATCGCCCACAAAGACTGAGAGGATCTGCTGCCTAGTATACGAAGATGTGGCCTCATTGTAAAGCGTAACTAGCCTGGACAGCAGCGTATTCTCGGGAAGGTTGACGTCAGAGTCAGTAGCATGACTGGACTTTTCAATGACTTGCTGCAAAAGCTATTTGGATTGTCCTGGTGCTATGGCATCTAGAACAGTCTCTACAGCTTGCATTCCTTTCCGTTTATAGTAACGTACAGTAGGCGATGAAATGCTTTCTACGCTTGTGCTGAGCTGGGAACGTACTGGGCTAACCCTACCATCTGCATGCCGCAAAAAGTTGTTGAGGGAGTGTAACTTCATCTGTATCTGTGGAGTGGGCTGCCATTCCATTGATGTTTTGTCGGCTGTTACAGATTCTTGTGAAGCAGAGGAGAAAACGTCGGAGCCATCATCGCTTGGCTGAGCTCCGCCTTTGGCTAACGGCATGTCCTTACTTGCAGACTGCAATGGCAACATCTGGAAAAAAGTAGCGAATGCTTGTCAGTGCACAAATCTTTTATAACCTAAGACTACGTAAAACTGAACCTGCATCGAGATTTAGTCTATTAAAGTACCGAAAAAATGTGTAAAAATGAGCTCATATACAAAGTGCGGGAACGCAATTCTCTCTAGAAGATCCACTCCTATTCCTTAGACAATAATATAGAATAAGCTCGTTTGTTTATGATAAAAGCGAGCCTATTCTATATCATTATGTTGTCGTGCCAACTTTTATACTCTTTCTTGCCATTAGGCCTATTTCAAACGTTAAACTTCACATGCGTCGAATACAATGGAAATGAGCAAAATCTAGGGTTTCAGCTAATTTACATTGTATGTCACCCATGTAAAGTTCGATGTTTAAAACAGGTTTAAATGACGGCATATTTTTGATGACAGGAAGAAAAAAGTCAGACAAGAAAATGGGATCATGGCTTCAATTCATAATTACCGAGCAATAAGTTGACTCCCCCCTTGCGTGAAGAATGATCTTACAAGGAAGAAGAATAATTTCTTCGCGCACTATTCGTGGAACAACCAAAGAACATCTTAAAAAGACTTACAGGCGTGCACTTGCTAAGAGACTACTTGCTAAGTAAATTTGGTCATTGCTGACAAAGTTTCCATTGTGCAACTTCAATACTGTAACGTGGGTTATGTTCGCCTTTTTGAGATTGCACTGCATTTTAAGTTGTTTGAAAAACTGTGGTAAATAATCCCGAAGTAAATTTTGAAAGATACGGGTGTACAACGGATTGTGAATGAACTGTCAACTTCGTAAGGTACATTTATTCCCACAAAAAATAAATTTATAAATTTATAATAATAATAATAATAATAATAATAATAATAATAATAATAATAATAATAATAATTGAAGAAGTAACGCCGCTCAAATCCCGCCTTTTTGTCATATTTTTTAAAAGTGCCGCGTTATGAATGTTTTTGTCGTTGTTTCAACACGATTCATTGGACTTTTATCGTATCGTTTGCGGATCCTTTCACGGCTGGGGATCATTTACCGGCCTGGTACAGAACTTTTTTATGTCATCGATAGAAATATCAAACATACCTCCAAGAAGCTTCCAGGATCACTTGACGCACACGGTCCTGGGGAGAGGGACTCGGGTACTGGAATATCAGCGATAGTGGGCTGGACTTCTTGTGGCTGCTCACCTCGCACAACGGCCAGGTGATCATTACGACAAGTTTTGCACGTTCCTGCAAAAAGTTTCCATTATCATATATCTTTTCGATAATTCAACAAGTTGTTTGGAAAGGAGGTAACATTAAACTAACACGCAGTAACAAGAGTAGGCTCACAGAGACTAAAAATGTCCTAATATCTCGATATCCTACCTGCTCCAACTGGAATGAGTACGTTCCATCTTGCCATTGTTTCCTTGCACATTTCTAAATTCGCTCCTCTCTCTGGTTTACCCTTCCGATTTCCATGAAGTGGGTGCACGCACTTTCTCCCTGGTCTCCACATTAATCCAAGTTCAGCGCGGTGTCTTGGGCAGATCGTCATATCAGCACCATCATCGTCGAAGTTACCAGTGCGGGCAAGAATCAATTCCTTCTCCGTAGAAGTACTACTCTGGGACACTTTGATTTGTCTCAGGTGAGATTTTATATCTTTTAGGCAAGAACTCAATGGGAAAAATTCTTTGATTCCCGGATAGCGCGAGGAAATGTCACACTTGTTACTCGAAAAAGATGTAAACGAGCACGAGAGGGCCGCCATACAAGCTGATATCAAACTGGAACGGACCGAAATTTATAGATGAAGGAGTAGAACCTCGATGAAAGCGATAATATTTACTGGACGAAACACTTCAGTATTGGAACTCAAAACCTAACTGACTAACACTAGTTCTGCGCTATATTTATACAACAGGGTTACTAAGTATAGACAGTGATTCATTAAAGGGAAGGGCATATCCGGTACGAAAATCTCCACCTAATAATTACGTAAGTAGAATGAACTAGCAAACTAAATAGAGGGTGTAACTAAATACGTCAGCAGGGCGCATTAGCGTGTTGACAGCTGCGGCGATAACGTCACGCAGGACAGTACAAACAAAGTTTGTACTAATTACATTACGCCAAAAAGCATCAAGGCTGTTGGTTTTAAAATGGAAACAACAATTAAGGTTTCAACGCAATGCTCACTTAGATCAGTGAAAATTTACTGCAAGCGATTTATCACTTCATGCAGCAGTGTAATTTATCGCTCGCCAAGGTCCTGGGCTCGTGTTCCGTCACGCATTCAGTGCGTTCCGGTGTTTATTTGTATACAGATGCCACTAAGTCGACAAATTCAATGTTTATTTGAGGGCAAATGAAACGGATGGTCATTTTGGGTGAGCTCAGGATTCTATCAGTCAGGTAAAACAATAATTTTTAGGGAGAAATACGACTCGGGTTGTACTTGACGCTACATAATCGAAAGGCAAATAAGCGTCGTGTGTCGTACGTGGGCCCTAACAGATCAGCAGGGTTACAAGAGCAATCTAAATATTACAAGATCATGTCCAGGATTTATATGTAACGATAAGAAGCTTTGCAGACCATTCACTGGTCTATGTAGAGTGTAAGAATGGAAATTTGGGCATCATTTCTGTTTACATCGATGGATAAAGACAGTTATTGCCGTCAGCTAGACTTAACTGCCATAAATATTATTCGCATATAGTTTTAAGCCTCTAATTTACAAAATGTGTTTAAAGATCGGCTCCCGTAATGTTTTATTTGACTGGATTTGGGCCTTTTCTGTTTTGGCGCCCGTCGCCGGTCACGTGGTTTACTCAGCTGTTGTCGCAAGAAAATACCAGATGCCAAAAATTTTATTGTTGATATTATAAGTCCAAGGACTGGTCTTAATCGTGTTGTAATTAGTTTTGAAAAAGAAGGTTGCGCATTGGAGATATTTGGATCGGAAGTTGAGCATTTTTGCCTTTTTTTCGAAACTTGCGTGACAGGAGTACATACTGACAGCTCCTAATTGACACTTATTGCTCCAAACGACTTGAAACTACGGTTGTGAACTGACAGAGGAACACTTTTTAACCATATGAAATAAGAATAAAATCCAATATATTCTGAGGGCAGACGGGGTGTCTTGTTCTTGTGCTTTTTTATTGCAATTTTTATGATTTTTGGGTAAAAAACCATGGGGGGTGGTCTATCTTCCAAAGAAAAAGTTGCAAAGCCCAACCACTTTGCCTTATTAAGTATTTAGTTGAACCTGTTAATTGTGCCAAGTTTCATTGAAATCGGTGAGATGGCATGTATCACCACTGCCTGGTCCTATGGTGGACCCACTCTTAACATCATATTTTAAGTTAAATAATTCCAATTTCCTCTATGGGTTTTGGCACTTATCAGAAGACATTTTAAACAGATTACCAGATACTAATGGGCAAGTACATTTCCTATTAGACAATCTGAATGTTATCGTACGGCGCAATGTTTCCCCATAATGTAATTTTTTGGGTGATGGGAAGAGTGGATTAGTAGGTTCTATTAAATGGAAAGTAAGATATATTAGGATAGTGTATCATGATAATATTTCATCATATCTATCTTTATACTATAATAACTCATTGCTAGTTACTTGATATGATTAGTATATTTCTGCAGTGTTTTATGAAATGTTGAGATACCCAATAAAGTTAAGTTAAGTTAAATAAACAATGATGAAGCTGCACTAATACTCCATCCATTTCAGTAGTCATCGAACACGCACGGTTAGTGTATTTTTTTCCATGACGTCGGTCTAAAATGAATTTCCTTGAACACACTTTACCCAACATGTTTAAACACTATGTCCACGGCTCGAACAACGTCCTATGGGGTTTAAGAGGTGTTTATAATCAGATAATATTGTATTTGGGGCTATAACCGAGGGGAAAGTAATGTACTTAACAACGTAAACAAAAGATTACACTGCCTAGTCTTCATTTCTTTAATATATAGATCTCATTAACCGAGCGCGCGGTCCGTACAGTAAGTCATGGACCGAGTTTTTTTCGTCGCCTTATTGCCCGAGCGCGCTTCGCGCGGGGGCCATAAGGCAAGGAAAAAAACGAGGATCCATAACTTACGGTACGGACCAAGCAAACGAGGTTAATAAGATATTTATTATATGGCTTTAGATCTTTCGGCAAACACAAGACAAGGCCCCAACGAGTAGTCGTCTCGTTCATTCAACAACATCAATCGCGATCAGGCATGAATTACGCACGTTTGTTTTCACAACAAATTCAATTAACAGCTTACAATTCTACGGATTTGAAAATCTTGAAAGAAATTAAGCGTCTGTCGAACCAACTGCCTGGATAAATATAATTTGTTCTGAGCTGAATGAAATGGCCCATAGCGTGTGTCAAACAACGACACTGCAGTGAACTTTATTCGGTGAACGACTCGAACTCGCCCTTGCTCGCTCACTAAAGATTTAAAAAAACTGCAGTCTGATCTCTTTCCAGAAGAAACTGCCTTGTAACTCAGAAGTTTCTTACGCATACAATAATGTAGAAGGCAAAATGGCACTAAAAGAAAATCATTTCATCACAAACTGCGCCCGACACATCGTTGAAAGTTATATTATTCAAAACTCACCGCTTAATTTCCCTGCCTCCTCGTGGAGCGTTTAGGTTTCTTCCAGCAAAATAAACATCCTCAAATCACCACGGCGTTTTTGTCTGAGTCAGTGATTTCGAAATACAGAGTTCTCGTGCATTGTGAAAAATATATTTACAGTCTTCACAGTGCGCCATGACGAGCAAACATGTCTGCAAAACTTGATTCTTGCACGGTTTTAGTCATAACTGTTCACGGTGATTGTTCGCTTTCCACCTTCTTCCTGGCAAGTTTGCAAATTTTAACACAGGGGTGAAACAACCCTCCCTGCAGCACTTGTTGTCAATGACGGCTGAGGTCGCAAGCAATTTTTTCCTCGGATGTTTTCCTTCTTCGTAACGGTCATTTTCCAAGATTGTAAGCTTTCCCCGGTCATCATATCTTAACAGTGGGTATCCCGAACGTTTAAACTTCCCATTGCACTTCTGGGCCTTTTATGACAAACGTTTAGCAACTTTTCGAGTAATCATTTGCAATCCACATGTGCAAACTGATTTTGCGGTCCGTACAGTAAGTTATGGACCGGTAAAATTGACCAATCAGAACGTGCGTAAAATCAATTTGCGGTCCGTACAGGAAAGTATGGACCGGTAAATTAACCAATCGTAGCGTGCGTAGTATCAGTGCCATATAATAAATATATTTATTATATGGCTGAGTTTCTGAGCGGGGAAATCGCGCGCTCTGATTGGTGTATTTGCCGGTCATTATTTTCCTGTAACGCCCGTGTGCTCGATTACGGACCGGCAGATTGAACACATGAATCACGAGGTCGTGCAGTTCTTTGCTTTCAGTGAATATGTCGGGTACGTTTGGCTGAAGGCAAAACAGTAGAACAAGAATATGTAAGAAAGAAAATACCACTGCGGAAATTGATTTGGAAGCCGAGAAACGGTTGGAGATGAAGATTTGTTGACTTGGTTTGTGGCATCACGAACGGCGACTTAAAGCTACTCAAGCACCGTATTCTGAGAATTGATTCACATCTTGCACTACGTGCTAAACACTTAGAGCAACGTAGAAGGCACAGCAAACTTCAGTCAAAGAGTGACGAGAACAGTCTCAATGAACCGTTTACGGAGCTACGAGCAGACTGATTATTTGTTGTCACGGTGCCACAAGCGGAGTTCATACAAGCTTACTGAAACCGTAAGTATGGCATTTTAAGAGTGTGAACGCCGTTTCATTTCAACATCGTTGAAGACTTGAGTGAAGGAATTTATCTTTCTGTTGAGAAAATGATAAACTTTTGATTCACACAATTTTTTGTGCCGACGGTTGAGATCCAAAATATTGTAGTTTCTACAATATTTCCTTTTTTTGAATCCCGGAGTTTGAATGTTGTGATTGCATGTTATATATAAACGCTTGGAGTAAATAAAATTCTGCTAGTTTTGCGTTGGAAATTGCTTACCAGAAGAAGAAGAAGGAAAAATATTTTTAGTTCGCCACGCTCCTGATGGGTTTTATACCGAGTGACGTTTTCGCTGAACCAAAACCGGCACATTTTGGGCTTGTACTTCAAAAATTCAAGCTCAACTCAATTCATCCGGTGAGTCAAATATTGACCTCTCTGAAGTATTGTATAAGTTTGCAAAATTGAGAAGCTGTCATTCACTTATTAGTGTAAACGCTGGGAGTGCATGCGTACGCGAGTAAATTGTTCGGAGACAAAGTGCTGTTCCATGTTTGTTTTGATGTAAAACTTTGAAGCCATATAATAAACTACTTATTGACCTCGCTTGCTCGGTCTGTACGAAGAAAATATCGCCCTCGGTCTTGACCGTACAGACCTCGCCGATGCGGCTCGGTCTGTATGGTCAAAACCTCGGGCGATATTTTCTCCGTACAGACCTCACGCTCGGTCAATAAGAAGTTTGTATTTATTCACTTGTTTGTATTTATATTAAGTTATAAGTTCCTCCATTGAACTACTGTTGTTTTTTTCAGTTGTATAACTGTCTAAGTGAAACTGTATGTAAAGTGTTCAGAGTAAAAGGAATGTATATGTTGTTGGGGAAATGTAGCCAGGTCAAGTCAGTTATATGGATTGACTAGCATTTTTGCTTGCGCACGGGAATGAACCCTCAGACGTACACATGCTGGTAATATCACACAACCGCACAAAGGTCGATGGATTTGCACATCTTAAAGATCTTTCATTTTTAGTGCATACCCTGCAAGATATGAGAAATATGGGAATTTCATACGGGTGTGCGAGTTCGATTGACGCCATCCAAAATGGCGTCCCAAATCTGCCCTTATGAGACATTAGTTTAGTCAAAATATATCTTATTATTCCTTGATATAACTATGGTGAGAGTTACACATCTGCATTTTTTTTATTTGGTGAAAAATCAAAAACAAAACAAAACAAAACAAAAATATTTCACCTAAGTGGCTGAAGTTTCTTCTAGTAAATTGAAAACATCTCGGAACAGTTATGGCCGATTTTAATTGAAAAAAAAAAAAAGCTCAGGATGCTATAAGCGCTCCGTACAGTAGTTCTCTTTTACCCTCTTGTATGTCCGTTGATTAACGTTGTCGTCAGAATTACAGCAACACTATATTTATTATCAGTACCCAGAATTCATGCACTGTACGGTATTTTTTGAGGAAGTGTTCATGATTCAATAAGCCAACCAGCACTTTTCATTGTCCTTGGTCAATCTCTCACCAAACATTCGCACTCTCTTTTGAAATATAGCGTATTAGAAAGACGGTGTTTTCTAAAACATAATGTGACTTCACTGAAAACTTTCTTTTGTTGCAGATGGCGACCAATGTGCAAGAAAGACATCGATTTCGTTTCTCGCCATGTAGGAACTCTGCAAACAAGATTATATATAAAAAATGTAGAACAATTTCTCCTATCTCAGACACTAGCATATTCTTGACCTCGAGCAACAATGGAGGAAGTCTTTCGTGGGGAAGAAGTGCTGCAGATAGGTTGGCATTCTTTAAATGTTTTAATGGTTTTTATTAACAACTAACGCTAATGTTTTTAATGTTGCCGTCTCAATCAGTTAGACCTTTTGTTTCAAATGACAACTGCAAACGCGTAGAAAACACACAACCAGTTTAAAATGGCAGTGTCATGCGATGCGCATGCGTTTGGTCGAATCACTACCCCTTTAATTCCCAGCAAGAACACGAGCATAGTTTAATTTTCTAACATATAGGACATAAAATACAAATATAGGTCAAAAGTACCAGTATTTTCAAACATTTTAGGAACCAATTTAGTTAAAACCTTCAAAGACACAGACAGAGCAAGAAAGTGTAGTTGCAGCTTCAAGAAAATGAACAAATGTAATAAACAATAAATTAAATAAATAAATAAACAAATAAGAAAACAATATAAAAATGACTTTGTATACTTTTTTCTGCAATTGGTGGTACAATCAGTTTAGCAAAAAGAAGCAAACAAAAACCCGAAAGTTCCACGATGTGTTTTAGGTACTAACACATCATACGTTAGAGAAAACAGTATAAGTTTATAACTGTTTATCTAAAAAATAGAACTATTTATGATGAAACACCAATCCAGAGTGATTGTATGTATTTTCTGGCATAATACTGTACAGTGGAACCCCGTTAATGCAACCACCAACGGGCCAAAAAAGAAGTGGTCGTATCAACGGGGTGGTCGTATTAACGGGGTAGGGTCAAGTATGTTGAAATTTCACTTCCCCATTGACTGTTTGTGAGCATCCGGAACGCAGATGCAATTTATTGCAACAGGACTAAGAGTTTTTAAAAAAAGAACAAAATGCTACAAATTTCTTGTTTCGAAACAAAGCTCCCCCTTTTGTTTAGTCGTATTAACGGCGTTCAGGTGGTACTGGAGGCTAATTTCGTTATTTTTGGTAATTTTTAGAAAGCTCATAACACCACGAAAAAACACTGTTTTAGTCATATTTTTAGGATAGGTACCTCTAAGTATGTAGTCATGGAAAAAAGAATCACATTTTGGGGGAATGCATAGAATCTGAGAAATGCAGGTTTATAATCAACCAAAATCCACACAGCAGAATGCATATTTCCCGTTATCTTTGTAAGAGTTCCTTCTTTTATTTTGATATTTCTGCCACATTATATTGGTAAAAATTAAAGATTTTTCACCACAGTACGTCACGAAAAACATATTTTCGGTCATTTTACAGACAAAATTCGGGGGGAAAATGTTGCGAAATTTGACGGTCAAAGATTGGAAGTAAATATAGTTCGGTGACGTACTGCGGCTACAAGTTTCGTATACTATCGTAGTTCATACCTGTCAAGTTTTACCTTCATACGTGGAGCTCTCTGAAAGATAGTTAGCTTCTGCTTGAATATAATTTTGAGAAAAAAAAAAAACAAGAGAAACATCGGGAAAAACGTCGCTGTTTCGACGTTTGGCCATCCACCATGTTGGATTACTTCGTCATCCAAGATCTCAGCCAGAGACTGGGCTCCACAGCGTCAAAAAGGGTCAAAAAGGCCATATTTGTGATGCTCATTATTCCCGCGAAAGCCAATCACATGTAGCGATATAAACAATCACACCTTCTCCTGGTAACGTCACGTCGCTGCGGGGATGTTGACAGATCCGGCCATTACTGTACGGGTTACAAAATTATATGGCCTGAATACTCGGCAAAGACCACAATTATGCAGCTGCCCGTCGACTTTCAATCTAACGAAGTCGATGTTGAGAAAGTACGAGTCAGAAAAATATTTGTTTTTACGCGGAAAGTAGTGTTGGTGGCGAAGAAAACACTCACAACATTACGTCGAGCGGGCAGTACAGAAATAAATCGTGTGACAATATTATTCATCGTAAGCTACAAGAATGTTCTTTCGAAACAATTAAAGAGTCCTTTTTTGTTTTGTTTTTTTCTTTGTTTGTTTTTCTTTTTTTTGCCACAAAGGGGCGGGGCTAATGTAAGCCACCAACCAATCCACGCCCCCCCCCCCCCCCCCAAAAAAAAAAAATCCGCCCCTGCATCGAGATAGATAATTAAAGAAACTGCAGTATAGTACTTTTTTTAAATAAAAAAACTATAACACACGGTTGACGAGAGATTGTGCGAGGTAATACAATGGAAATCTTTGAACGAGCATCCCGCAGTACCCTAGAATTCCGAACGTAACGGGGGACCGTTACTTTTGGATTTAGCAGGCTTTAGGAGCCGCTACTTTTGGGTAGCAGTTACTTACGGATAATTAAATAACGTTTATAAGTCAGCAGCTGTTTTACACAAAGAGGAGGCGTAACATGATATGAAAAGCTCATACTAAGTTATTCAGATTACATACTTTCACTATCTACACAAACAAAGCAAACCGTAACAATTCAAAATGTCTCCAAATGTTTGTACTGTATACCGAAAGTAACTTAAAATGGAGACTGCCGTATTTCTCAATTACTTAATTCACTGCTAAGTTGTATTTGTATGCACCTAGCGCTCTACTTGAAACGTTACATTAAATACCGTACAATATATATATTATTGCTGTGGCATGGTAAAGTATTTTAAGGGGTCACTACTTTCTGGGGAATAATTACTTCCGGGTGGGGCGTACGTTTCGAGCTTTAATAGAAAGGTTTCAAATTAACCGTTGCTTTTGGAGGTACCGTCAACCCCTGAGGCACTGAGTTTTAATAGGGTGTCTATCACGGGAAAAACATAGCGCGGGGAAAGACTGACGGTAAAAAGCGTAGTGAACCCTTTATTCATAACGTTCTGCAAAACATAACGACTATGCTCATTTTAAAGACACGTTTATTTTTAGCCTCAGTCATCCATTTCATTTACACAAATAATGTGTGTCCTTTTATCACAAGCACTACTGCCCCAAGAAAGAATTTCAGATGTGTTTGAGGTCAGCAGGAATATGCTTTTGTTGGATTTAGGAGAAATTGTCATGCATCCAGCAACAGTTTGTGTGCAATTTGCATCACGGTTCTCACAGGAAGAAAAATAAAGCGATGCTTGTCTTGCACATTTGTTCCCATCTGCAGTAAAAAAAAAGAAGAAAGAAATACAATATTTGCAGATATCGAACCGCAAAAATGGCCCCAGATATGACCCGTTATTCCTAATTGCAAAAACACGTACTAGGCTGCAACGCTTTATGCCTGGGTGACAAATGACAAACACATTTCACATGTGTGATTTGGGTTTGGTGATTTACGTGATCCTTTGAATACAACTATGCTCAAGTCAACGCTTTCAATATCAGCTTGGTTCTTCTTTGTGCCATATTTCGTATTTGTACTTCTCTGGCCTTTTTAGTGTATTCTACTAGACAACATCAAATAAAAATTATACAAGTTACGCTAAACGTCGGTCTGTCTGTCTGTCTGTTTGCGATAATACTTTAATACCATTCAAAGGAATCACTATAAACACAGGCTGGTTTTCCAGTTCCTCTGTGTAAGGTAACGTATTCCGACTGGTGGTTTGTGTTTGAACCGTAGTGACGGTATCGGTAGTTCGACCGATTCTCAGGGGAAACAACGATTCTCGAATGTCAAGAAAATCACTCTCGTTCTCACAAACAAATGCACCAAGGGTTCTGTACTGGTTGTTTATTTGTTATAGGTCTTTAGCTTTCTTCTGAGAAGATTGTTCAATGAATACATTATCTGTGAACTATTGGTAAATTAATAACGGAGGTCATATTTCAATCACATTTCTTTGTCATAATTTATGTCTAAAATGAAGCGGGTTTTCACCATGCGCGGGTACTTCAAATACTATGAAATTTTGGCTGTGGTTAGTTTCAATGTTGATCTTTCAAACTATTGAATTTCTTTTTTGGGGTCTGTGAGTGTTTCTTCTAAAAACGTCAGCAAAATTGCTCAATTTCACGCGAATTACGTTTCTCTCGCCCACAAGTCGGTTATCGCGTGGATTGAAAAACACAAATATATCTCTTTTAGGTACTTTCTATCAAAACTGTGACACCTCTGGTAACTCTTTTTTTCGTTGTTGAAAAAAAACTGATCTAATACCAGTTTTCTGCATGAAAACAAACGCTAAAAATTTGCTGAGAATCGGCCGAATTACGTTTTGCAAATTTTCTCCCAAAGGAGGTTAAATCTGGACAAACTAACTACATCACGTTTTCTTACTTAGTAATGCCTACAACTCACCAAAGTATGAGTGATTTCGATTTTTTGAGTTTGGCCGCCGATTGCCATATTTCTTCGATTTTGACAGACATCCACTCAAATGTTTAGGATACGCGAAAATTGAAAAGTTGCAAATTGAAGGAAATATGAAAATCTTGGGAAAGGGGATTTCTGTTACCAAGCCCAATGCGGAGTTAAATGTCAGTACAGCTGTATAATTTATAAAAATAAACTGATAGTGCTTACCTCCGCCACATATGAAACTCACTCTTAACAAAAGGTCTTATGACGTATCTACTGCCACGCCCATAACTATGGCTCACTCAGAATCATCGTGTTTTTCGCACTTTTTCTTCTCGCGCTCGTTTCTCGTTTAAAAATCCGTCGATGCACCTCCGGATTTGAAAAATGTAATCTTCATGCTTTCCAAGTATATATTTTTTGACCCTTATAACAACATTTTAGGTGCGGGTTTTTTAGGTTATTTTCTATCAGTTGGATGAAATTAACAAGGCATTTTGGCGTTTTGAGACAACTGGCCGCAAACATTGGGTTCTAGTTCTTCTGCGCAAGCGTGTATCTCAGATGCACCAACGGATTGCGGAAGATGGTTAAATTCCCCGCATTTTGGTATATAAAACTTGCACATACGGTAAAATTTAGGTGCGGGATAACGACATTCAAATCTCCAGATGTGCTCGATGTTGAGATAGCGGCCAGCGTCGTGTACGGTGCAGCTGAAGAGGATTTACCAAGGTTCGGAAGGCGCCTTTGGAGCACAACTTTGGTCAGTTGGCTACAAAATAAGCAAGTAAATGAATTTCGTATTCCTGTTTTGTGATTCGGAGAGTCTCGAACGATAACAATAACTTTTTAATACAGTATTTATACACCGAAAATGCTCTCGCCAGCATATTTCGCGGGGAACCATTATAGCTTTGATTTCTCAGATGTATAGTTTTGTAAAGCACATGAAATATGAAAATGGCTGGGTCATTAAAAAATAGAAAACTTGTTCCTCTTTGTATTTTGTGTGAAAGGGGCTCTAAAAGAACACATATAAAGCTGTCTCGATGGGTATATTTTTAGAATGAGGCATATATCACAAATCAGAAGATTGAGTGTATTTGCATGGTGTGAACCAGAGTTTGAACAGCATGTAGATTGTGGTTGTCTGGGTAAGAGTACTCTTCAGGAAAATTGTCACTCGGACAATCACAACCCACATTTTAGTGTATTTCTTGTCATATATTCCAGTCAAAAATTGATATAGCTCTGTATGTCAACAACTGTGTACACTTCAAACTTAAGCTTAGAACGTACAGTATACTTCCAACTAGTGAATACACTAATACTAAAAGATTGAAGTGCAGTGCAATGCTGTACTAATAAATTGTACATACTAAAAAATGTATGTCTTAGTTAATATAGTATTAATTATGGTGCAGGTGATATAAAAAAACTTAAAGTTAAAATACTCATGTTTTAGCCAACAGTTAAAATCTCAGAGTGTGAATTTCAGTTAGCACTAGTTTAAAATGGAATGACTTTGTACACATCAATTTATCTTCAAAATACTGTTGGCTGAGATAAACAGTTTAGAAACACACTTTAGACCTATAAATCATAATGGAGTTAATTGTCTTCTAACAGGTTTTTGTAAACAGGAAATTTAGTTTCTTGAAGCAGCAGCTGACAAATGGGTAAACTGTATATCTGTCAATAGTTTCCACTTTTTTATGTGCAAAGCATTTAATCTCTGGCCACATTATAGAATAGGATGGCACATGGAAGCCATGTGCAATGTGAAACATTGGAGGATGTGCTACATTTCTGTTTTCAAACAGCTTGCAATTTATTGTTATATTCAAGTTAAAACATTGGAAGGAGGGGAAAATAGGTAGAATAAATCAGTTGTCTCACATTTTGTGTGGACAGTTTGCGAGCCAGCGTGAAAAACATTCTTTAAATATAAACTCCTTGTAAAATTCAGAGAGGAAACATGATCAGTATAAATGCAGATAACAGCCATGCATGTCATGTTTGAATCTACATGGCGTCATAGGCCACAGCTTTATTTTAGTTTCACGGGAAGTCTGACCAAAGAATCATATTGCTTGATCATTAAACGGCTCACTGCTCAGGACAAACATTTTTGCACACGCTGGAATGGGAAACACCGAAGAGCCTCCACATCGAACCGCCACCAATCATCGAATTTCGAAGTTCAGTCTTTATAGTGGAACTCCAACTGCTGGCGAACCTTGTTGGCATAAATTACTTCAATCTCACACGGTTTTCTGATATTTTTATCCGATTTTGTCTTCTAAACAAACCAATTCGGTTACTCAGTCCTCTTGAATCTATCCGCCATTTTGAAATCAATCGTGCCGCTTTCGGCCGCGTGAGATTGGGACTAGAAAATAACAAATGTTCCCATTTGTATGGGAAGAGTTTGATATGAATTGAATTTAGAGTAAAAGCAAGGAGTACTTTGTGGTCATCGACAGCTTGAAATGTGTATTCACCAACGTTACCGGCGACTGTAAATCTGCAAAACAAATGCGGAAAAAATAAATATAGTCATATCCAAAGTCAAAGGGCAAAGTTATACCCGTCAACCTCCCCCTCCCCCATCTTTTGTACGTACAGTAGAAGAGACTTAACTCAGTATTAAATTTGACACCCCAAACGTTTAATACGGATTGAATCGACATCACCTGGAATACCAATTGGGACTGGTGTACCTTTTACAAAATGATTAGTCGAAAATGTGCTTAGAGAATTCTCCAAAAAGAAATAATCCTCCATGAACCTAACCTTCCCCGCGATGTTCGGTCAGCGGGATGCGCTGTGACGTAATCTAATCAAATCGTGAGTATCATTATGTGAAGAAATGATGGAAGGATCTTTATTTTGCTTTGAAGGCGGCTTTTGAGACTATTTGCGACCATTCAGTAAAGTTACGCTGATTTTCAGGTCCAGTTGATGTAGATTCAATCCGTGTCGAACGTCGTTTGTCAAATAGATCAAAGTACCACTAAACGGTAAAAAATAGTCGAAGTAAAGAAAAAAACATTAAATTTAATTAAATTTAATTAAATTAAATTAAATTTAATTTAATTTAATTTAATTTAATTAAATTTAATTTAATTTAATTTAATTTAATTTAATTTAATTTAATTTAATTTAATTTAATTTAATTTAATTTAATTTAATTTAATTTAATTTAATTTAATTTAATTTAATTTAATTTGACTAAATTATGATTTTAATTACCATATGAGGGTATTCCGTCTGCAGTGAAGAAGAAGGTTTTCTTAATGTTGGCGTATAGGAAATGTTGGTCTTCCGAATGCATCCACTTTATAGACGCTCTACACTTCACAGACGAAGCCGCGAACGTCCAGGAAAAAAAACCCGTTAAAATCTGAAAGGAAATAGTTTACCTCAGTTGAAATGTCGCAATAATGTCTGCATATGTGCGAACAACTACACTAACGATTTCTGATCAAAGGATATTTTTTCATAACCAACTTTGCATGTTTTCATTGTTTTCTATTTGACTTTTGCTTTTGTGGCAAATTGTGCTTTCGTTTGACAAGGACATAAAGGTTGTAATTTGCTTGTAAACTTTCTCTCGGGTTAACAAAATACACGGCTTGTAAATATTGTTCAGTCATTTATTTCCGTCCAACTTAACCTTGACACCGTCTGTATTACCCGGCTTCACAAGCGGTTTAATGTCTGCTTTTACATTACCGCAGAATGGCAATGTGAGCTTAAATCCTGTTGGATATAGGGCAGAAGTATCCGAGTGTTTGGAATTGTCGTCGAATTTGAAATCGTTAGATCGCCCAACTGTTAGGCCCACAAAGTGGCGGACAGAGGAGCAAATCTCGGCGAAAGGGAAGCTGTCCAGTGCATCACTTAGTCAAACACAGGTTTTTTTTTTTTCAGTTCCTTTGTGCAAGGTAACATATTCCGAGTCGTGGTGACGGTATTATGCATTGTGAACTGCAATGAAAGTGAAACAATTGTAATTGCCTAAAATTGCCTGTACTTCTGCCTCTTTGACTCTTTGATACATGTAATTTTTGTTTATGGTAATTGGGTGTAAGGGATCTTGTAAATCTGCATGCTGATCATTTTCCCTCGAAGTATTGTTTTAATACTCTTCTGTCGCCAGTTTCGTTGAGCAATCGGAACTTAGAGTCTTGAATGATTTAGTTAGATGTCTAATTTTTTTCTTTCAAGACTAAAACTGTATCAAATACTGTAATCTGACACGTGGTGATTGCAGCGAGAATCGTTCCCAAGCCCTTTGAAGTATGACGAGGTCTGAAGCCCGTGTATAATTTGAAGTAAGCCGTTCAAGTTTTGCTTTGTTTCTGGGAGAAATCATGCTGTTTGAGCGGGTTCACATTCAAAGTAATTCAAGCACATTAAATATGCATGCCTCAGTCTTGTGCATACAGTCCAGGATAAAAAAAAGATCGCACAGGAAGCCTATTTAATTGTACTGTCTATGAATACAAAATTGGAAAATCAGTGTTCCTTTTTTCCCGTACTACGGCGGTCGACTAACTTCAAAATTTAAGTATTAAATTTTGAGAATGTGCTTGGCAGACTGTATAAATTAATTTGACGTGCCGACCGTAAGGCATGTTTACTTCGATCGGTATTCCCTTATATCGTCTCGTATCCACAAGAGAAGGTTACACTGTATGTAAAGATGTTTATGTGGGGAGAGAATTGTTCTTCTTCTACCGTGGTTCGGGTTGGTTCTCACCTGGCCCTCTCCAAATAAACTTATTTGCCCTTCGTGCAGTGTGTTTACTGCAGTTTTGAAGTGGAGACAAAATTATGCTTTTTCAGTCACCCGTGGCAACTGTTGTCGAAGCGCCTCGTGGATCAACAGCTTTTAACAATACGACGCATAATTCATCACCAAAAAAAAAGGAAAATACACCTAAGCAAACCAGAATAATTAGATGTACCATCATAATCTCAATAATATACACCATCCTTCTTCCCTTTTCAAAGATATATGGTTGTCCCAATTGAAAGCAATATCGAAAAAATACCTAAAGTTTGCAAAATATATAACTTTTTATTATAAGTGTAATTAGAAGGAATAGATTAAAAGACGGTTAATCATTATGTTGCTCCTTCAACAACAGGAAAGGAAGTCAATGCATAAATTATTCTTTAACGTTTTTGTATACCTAACGACTATATATAAACACTTCCGTTGATGAACCTTAGACATCTGCCAATTTCGAGTCATGCGGTGATGATTACATTAATATAATAGTATAACATGTGAAGGGTGCGATCGTCAGTTTATGGTAAAAGTAACTGCTACACTTAATGATCAACCCTTCTCAAACACTGAGTCATTGAGCATCATCTTTTTGAGGATGCTGCTCAGTGAAAACTTGGAGTACTGCGTCAAAAGTCACAGACATAATGAGTAATTTGAAAGCGTCGAAGGCGCCCGCTCTCTAGGGAGGGTCCGGGGGGCACTTGAAATGTCATTTCCTACCTTAAGTTATTACGAGCGAACCACAGTAAAGAAGTGTTTGAATTATTCACCTCACCCTACCCCTCTACACAACCCCTCCCCCCCCCCCCCCCCTCATGAGCTAAACAATTGTATCAGCTCTCAATTGCCTCTGCACTATACTGTTAATTTTCTTTTCACTTTATTTTTATGAAAAGAAAAAAACCATCCTCTTTGGTGTGCGTTCTTGGGCAACGAGGAGGGGAAGAGGGAGGGGGTATGTACTTCTAGCTCTGGAGTTCAGAGATGCGAATTCAGGGATGTTCTTTTTAGGCTAAGGCAAACATTCGGGAGTTACGGTTGATTGAGTTGCACGGTGTGCTTCGTCTTTGCGCGGTGTGCACGTTTGAGGTGTGCACCCTTTGTTCCGCATTATACCATGAATACTAATCGAATAGGGTGAGCGAAAAATTCGACCTCAACAATTAAACAAAATACCCGCCTGCAGTGCCAGAATGCAAAAGATTTGAAGTTCAAAGAAAAGAAGCACAAAACCAGCAACGACAGAAACACCTGTATTAAATGTTAGTTCTATACACTTTTCAGTTTGGGAAACCTGTTGTAGAAATTCGTGTAAATTTGTCTTGCCTTGGACTATTTTATAACTGGAGAACTAAACTTCCTATGATCTTCAGGTTTCGCTTCTATTTCGACTCCAAATATAGACTAAGAGGAGCAAGCTAACTAAACCTATAGCGTAAAAATGAAGTTTTTTTCTTTTTATTTGAGCGCCGGCAGAAGCTAGTCAAAAGAGGTCTGTGTACTTTAGAATGTTTACTATTTCTACTGTTTCTTCCACGGCCTTTGCCTGTTAAACTTGGGAAATTTGTTTCACTTTAGCCATTTGGACTTTCAACAAGTATGGACTTTCTTTCGTGTTTTTAAATGAGCAATATAATCAACGACCGCTTTTTAATTCATTCCTTCTAATTACACAAGTTACAAAAGTTAAAGTATTTTGATTTTTATGAGAAGAAAAATGACCCTTTTTGGTGTGCGTTCTTGGCCAGTGAGGAAGGGGGAATGTTGTACTTCTAGCTCTGGAGTTCAGAGATGCAAATTCATGATGTTCTTTTAGGCTAAAGCAGACATTCTGGAGTGACGGCTGATTGAGTTGCGCGGTGTGCTTCGTCGCACGTTTGACGTGTGCACCCTTTGTTCCGCATTATAACATTGAACGAAGTACTCGTCGGCAGCGCCAGAATGCCAAAGATCTTAAGTTCAAAGAAAAGAAGCACAAAACCAGCGACGACAGAAACACCTGTATTAAAAGTTAGTTAATATATACATCTTTCAGCTTGGGAAACCTGTTGTAGAAATTCGCGTAAATTTCTCCTGCCTTCGACTATTCTATGGTTTCGCTTCTATTTCGACTCCAAATATAGACTAAGAGGAGCTAACTAAAGCTACATCATAAAAATGACATTTTTTTTTTCAATCTTTGTATAATTATCTTGAAAGGGAATCTACGTTCAAAAGGCGCTCAAAATTTCACTGGATTTGAGCGTCGCAGAGGTTAGTCAGGCGAGTTTTGTGTACTTTAAAATGTTTCCTGCCAATTTTGCTTTGATTTGAAGGAATTGAGGCCGTTTTGAGGTTCATGGGATTAGTTGAATCAACCTATAGTTAAACTAGTGTGAAGGCGAGTCTCAATAAATATGCTATTTCAGTCACCCGTGGTCGTCGCTTCAACTGTCGTTGAAGCGCCTCGTGCCATCCACAGCTTTTGACAATACGACGTGTAAATCATTACAAAAAAGAGAAAGTTCACCTAAACAATCTAAATACCAGTGATGTACCATCATAGTCTGAACAATATACACCATCTATCCTTCCTTCTTTTCACAGGCAAGTGATTGTCCCAATTGGAAGTGATATCGGAGAAATACATAACGTTTGCTAAATATACAACTTTTTACTTTAAGTGTAACTCAAATGAATAAATTAAAAGGCGGTTAATCATTATGTTAGTCATTCAACAACAAGAAAGGAAGTCAATGCTTAAAATATTCTGAAGTTTTTGTATATCTAACGATTATATGTAAACAGTTCCGTTGATCAACCTCAAACATCTGCCGTTTCCGACTCATGCGGTGATATTTACATTGCGTCACTATAACGGGTGAGGAGTATGGAAAATAATGCAGAGTGTGACGTAATTGTTATTATCATTTCTACTGTTTCTTCCACGGCCTTTGCCTGTTAAACTTGGGAAATTTGTTTCACTTTAGCCATTTGGACTTTCAACAAGTATGGACTTTCTTTCGTGTTTTTAAATGAGCAATATAATTAACGACTGCTTTTTAATTCATTCCTTCTGATTACACAAGTTACAAAAGTTAAAGTATTTTGATTTTTATGAGAAGAAAAATGACCCTTTTTGGTGTGCGTTCTTGGCCAGTGAGGAAGGGGGAATGTTGTACTTCTAGCTCTGGAGTTCAGAGATGCAAATTCATGATGTTCTTTTAGGCTAAAGCAGACATTCTGGAGTGACGGCTGATTGAGTTGCGCGGTGTGCTTCGTCGCACGTTTGACGTGTGCACCCTTTGTTCCGCATTATAACATTGAACGAAGTACTCGTCGGCAGCGCCAGAATGCCAAAGATCTTAAGTTCAAAGAAAAGAAGCACAAAACCAGCGACGACAGAAACACCTGTATTAAAAGTTAGTTAATATATACATCTTTCAGCTTGGGAAACCTGTTGTAGAAATTCGCGTCAATTCTCCTGCCTTCGACTATTCTATGGTTTCGCTTCTATTTCGACTTCAAATATAGACTAAGAGGAGCTAACTAAAGCTACATCATAAAAATGACATTTTTTTTTTTTCAATCTTTGTATAATTATCTTGAAAGGGAATCTACGTTCAAAAGGCGCTCAAAATTTCACTGGATTTGAGCGTCGCAGTGGTTAGTCAGGCGAGTTTTGTGTACTTTAAAATGTTTCCTGCCAATTTTGCTTTGATTTGAAGGAATTGAGGCCGTTTTGAGGCTCGTGGGATTAGTTGAATCAGCCTATAGTTAAACTAGTGTGAAGGCGAGTCTCAATAAATATGCTATTTCAGTCATCCGTGGTCGTCGCTTCAACTGTCGTTGAAGCGCCTCGTGCCATCCACAGCTTTTGACAATACGACGCGTAAATCATTATGAAAAAGAGAAAGTTCACCTAAACAATCTAAATACCAGTGATGTACCATCATAGTCTGAACAATATACACCATCTATCCTTCCTTCTTTTCACAGGCAAGTGATTGTCCCAATTGGAAGTGATATCGGAGAAATACATAACGTTTGCTAAATATACAACTTTTTACTTTAAGTGTAACTCAAATGAATAAATTAAAAGGCGGTTAATCATTATGTTAGTCATTCAACAACAAGAAAGGAAGTCCATGCTTAAAATATTCTGAAGTTTTTGTATATCTAGCGATTATATGCAAACATTTCCGTTGATCAACCTCAGACGTCTGCCGTTTCCGACTTATGCGGTGATATTTACATTGCGTCACTATAACGGGTGAGGAGCCGTGGAAAATAATGCAGAGTGTGACGTAATATTGCTGTTATCATTTCTACCGTTTCTTCCACGGCCTTTGCCTGTTAAACTTGTGAAATTTGTTTCACTTTAGCCGTTTGCGCGACTTGATTGTTTTATTCAAGGCTAAGACTTATACGCTTCAGTGTCAAAACATTGGGGGAGGGGGGAGGGGAAACTCAGAGCTAGTGTCAATACTTTATATCGCAAAGTCGAGCAAATAGAAGACACGGAGCGGTTTGGGTTTATTCCAGACCTCAGATTTGGTTGGAAAAAAAAAACAAAGGAAAAAGAAAAAGAAAGAAAAAAGAAAAGAAAAGAAAAGAATGGCGATATAATTCTTGCTCTTGTTTATGCTCGGTGTGTAAAATTAGAGAGTTCAACCGAATAAAGAGTGCATTGCGGTTAACGAACGATGGCGTTTCCGACATTTATAATCCCAAACCCGTGGAAACATATTTCGCAACCTTTGCACAGCGTTAGATCCTGATTGAAGTGATCTCATTACCAGGTTTTACACATGAAAGACACTTTTTTTGCCATTCGGTCATCAGAGAAAATAAAATAGAATTACGTCACATACCGCATTTTCCACACTAAACAGTTCTTCATGCTCCGCATGCAGTCCGCTCACCCATTTTCTATCAAACTATGTTGTAACCTTTCAACATCTCCAGCCGCTCAAAATTATCAAACGCATAAATATATAACTTTCGTTTGCATACGGATGTCCGTATAAGCTTTCTACAAAGCCAAGAGCGCGTTGGATATAATACTGGAATGACATATTAATGAAATTGTTAACATACTGAGCCATCGTGTTTAAATGTTGCTAGTTTGTTTGTGAACCGTTCAATTAATAATGTTGCTGTAAGTTACCATTAAATTTCCAATTCAAAAAACCGTGTATGGTTTTCAGACAAAGCAGGTTTCTCGTTTTTACACATTAGCTTTTCGTCAAAAGTATGTCATCGCCAGAAATTCCGGACATTTTGCGTCCACGATTGCTTCCGGTCTTTCCCAGCGGCGTGCGGTATGATCATGCGCCATTCACACATTCAACATTGTTACGTACTTTTCCTCAGTGGGGTGGGGGAGGGATGCGTTTCTTCGATTCAAAAAGAGACTGCTACGTTTAGGAGACGTGCCGCTGAACGACCTAGTTGAAATTAGCTTTCGTTTGGTGCAATTTTCATGCGATTTGGAGCTTCCCAGCCCAAAATATCAACATCCGAAGTCAGCGTATTTCACGGGAGGTATTCGCCATGGCTGGCTGTGAACTGCAAATTCAAACACAAAAAGTACACATCGAATTTGCTCCAGGGGACTGACTGAGGCTTCACAGGAGATGTTCAATCCTTCGACAATCAGGTACGGGGTAGACATTTTGCGTTGTACCCAAGGTTCTTGTATTAAATGCAGCTTAAAAAGTGACAGTAGCCGGTTTTGAGCGTATTCTGCTATCAATCCCTTCTTACGTCGGCCGAAATTTTAAATTCAAAAAAGTACACATCGAATTTTACCGGAGATAAATATTTTTTGTACTGTTGTGTTTAGGAAGCTTTCCTCTTCCGAATGCTGCCCAGACATTTTTACGAACGTGCTTCAGTTAAGCGAAAAGCGCAATTTATTATCAGATCCCATACATTTCTTTGTTATTTCTTGAGCGGCTGTCAGCGTGAAACCTGATGCCTCTTCCGAGATGTCGCAACCGGATGTCTGAAATTTCTGGCGATGTTCTGATTGTTAACTAATGCTCTGCGCCGATGCTATAAATACAGTCGAAGAACCCGTAAGCGTATACCTTCAGGAAGTGCAGGAAGTATCCGTGACTGACTGGCCGCTTGCAAGAATGGGTCTTGTAAGCGGCCCTGGACTTTTACAGTAGTTTGGCTAAGAATTCATAAAACGAAATTTTGTAAAAGCGGAAGTAAGTCCGCTTACAAGAGTGTCTGCTCAGAGCTAGAATTTCGGCTGTATAAAAAATTTGGGCAATTAGTAGTATGTTTAGACAATAACATGGATAGTATTTGGAATCCATCGTACTGTAGTTCCAAAGGACTCTTTGGAACGCCGGTGCTTTGTCAATTGCGGCACCAGATTATTAGTTTTCATTGCAGGGAGAGGTGATGTCATGACACAAGTGCGTGAAAGTCGTGGGCACGGATAACAGGCATTTGTACTGAACAGGTTAGGATGCAAACTGCTCCGCCCAAAATTGAAAATTCTCCCTTCGAAAACCATGTACATTATATAAAAACGACCTTCTGTAGAACTAAAGCATATTAACATACAGTGCATGTATAACAAGGACGAGAAGTGATCCAGTTTTGAATGGTTTACACGATGAAACTCTCATTTTTGGTCAGTAGAATAGTTGGAGATATACATATGTTTTACTTGTTGATTTATCTTGCCGTGATAAATATTCGTTACTTAGGTTTCTTTGGAATTGCATTCGTCTGTAAATTTTGTGAATTCTCTTCGGAAACTCTGCCGGCAAAAACGTAAAGCGGCGGCCAAGAAAAAACCGGGCTTTCGCTACTCGACATAATCGGCAGATAGAGAGCAAGTAGCGTACTAAGCCAATCAGATTACAGGGTTAGCATTAGAACACTAGTTGATTTGTGCTAATTATATAATGTGTTCTTTTGTTAGATGTTCGCATTCTTTTGTGTGTACGCCACTGCTTATCATATCCAGAGGTGCAGACGTTACGTTAAACACACATACTTATCCGTCTCCCTTGGAAAGAACAATACTTTCGTCGTCTCTGCAAATGGAAGATACTCTGACAACGGATCTGGTGAGTGTACAATGTTGTTATTTCATCTAGGTATAAAGTACTGCTACATTATTATATGGCTGGAGCTATTTCCGGTGAAATCGCGCGCTCTGATTGGTGTAGTTGCCGGTCATTATCTAGGTATGAAGTACTATTACAGTATTTCATCTGCGAAGCGCACGGGCCATAAGGCGACGAAAAAAACAAAAAAAGAAAAAACAGGTGGTGCTCAGAAATGTGATTTCTAATGTCGCCGTTTCTGGTAGCTCGTTTGTGTTCAGTAAGTCTTGTGTTCAGGTTTCTGCCAGTTTCACCGATGTACGTGGCTTTGCAGTTAGTACAAGATATTCTGTATACTGTTCCCTGTCTGTTGATAAGTTTGTCTTTGTCCTTTACGTTGGTCAGTAGTCTCGTTGAGCCGTGATGGGTTTATGGGTTACCCGGATGTTGTAGGGTCGTATACTTTCACTTGACTCTGAAGATGACTTTCGCTCAGGGCCGGAGTCGAAACATCAGTCACCAATAACAGTTTTTCTGGAGACTACTCTAACCCGGACGATCACAACCAACCTACAGTTCACACTCCTGGGTTCAAACCGTTTGCCATGTTTTATTTTATTTAACTTGATTCATGTCATATAAAGTCATAGATAGTGAATTTTAAAATGGCAGCTTCGCCCGATTGAAATGTTGGATTTTATGCCGAGCAAAGTTCTTTTCAAAATCGGAAACAGTGAGTTAAGAAAGAGAGGATAGGCTGTCAGGTTACCTGATATGAAACTATAGCTGCTTACTAGGATGGGACTACTGGAGCCGGACGCAAAAAAGAAAAAAAGAAATCACGAGAGTTTGATGTCGAGTCACCGCCGAGCAATTTTATCATAAAAATGACAAAGTTGGCACACTTGACTATAAACTGTGTTTAAAATGGTCTTGGATAATGATTTGCATTTACAAAAGGAAAAATTAAAAGGTGTACATTCATGAAATGATTAATTTACTGTTATTCATTCCAGTATTTACAATGAGAAACGTTGGTGGACACATTTTTGAAACCACCGTTGGCCGATTCAAAATTCGCCTTGCTCATACCAGAACTACAATCATTGCAGAGGTAAGACTGATGGCCACATAATGTCACTTTTTCACATCACAGTTTAAGTTCAATAATTCCAATTTCCTCTATGAGTTTTGACACTTATCAGAAGACATTTTAAACAAATTACCAGATACTAGTGGGCAAGTACATTTTCTATAGACAATCTGTATGTTATCGTACGGCGCAATATTTCCCCATAATGTAATTTTTTGGGGGATGGGAAGGGTGGATTAGTAGGTTCTATTAAATGGAAAGCAAGATAGATTAGGATAATTAGGATAGTATATCATGATAATAATTTATCATATTTATCTTTATACTATAATAACTTATTGCTAATTACTTGATATGATTAGTCTATTTCTGCAGTGTTTTATGAAATGTTGAGATACCCAAGGCGGTACAATAAAGTTAGGTTAAGTTAAATAAACAAAGATGAAGCTGCACTAATACTCCATCCATTTCAGTAGTCATCGAACACGCATGGTTAGTGTATTTTTTTTCCATGACGTCAGTCTAAAATGAATTTCCTTGAGCACACTTTACCCAACATGTTTAAACACTATGTCCACGGCTCGAACAACGAGCTATGGGGTTTAAGAGGTGTTTCTAATCAGATAAATTTGTATTTGGGGCTATAACCGAGGGGAAAGTAATGTACTTAAGACCGTAAACAATAGATTACACTGTATAGTCATTATTTCTTTAATATGTATATCAATAAGAGATTTATTACACGCCTTTGTCATCATTGAAACCTGCACCGGTTGATAAAATTTTATGCCGTGCGTAAGTCGTAAAGAAGAAATTTCAGAGTACAAATCTTGCAAGCTTATGGCATACAGACCCGATCTACACTTTTCTTTTATTTATGTGAACAAAATGTCATAGAAAAGTACAGGAGACACCACCAACTTCAGCGCAGCCAAAGGCAACAAGTAAAACGAGTGGGATTAAAGACAAAAATTATAATTTGCGGATGCATCATATTAAGTCCTTGAAGATTGACCAGTCTTACTCTGTACTGTCGAAGAAAACAAACAATTAAACGCGAATACTTACCTGCCACTCAGCTCAATACGCATCTTGTCGAATTCATGAATTCAAAACAAAATGGCGGTCACCGCCGCCACCATTTTGAAAGTAGCCCTCTAAGAGTCCCAGGAAACTTTGTTGGAACGACAAGCAATTAAAATTTACATCTTTTGGAGACGAGAAATTAGAGAATTCGGGACTGAAAGGCTACTGACTTACTTGAAGATTGTCTCTGGCTCCAAAGAGAACTTATATCTTTCGCTTAACTTTGAAGAAGACAGTGTGGAGCTTTGCGAGCGACTTTGTTCGTTGCCATCCGTTTCAGCAAGTTACGAGAAACTTTCTGCATTAACTTCCCCATGCTACTTTCCGCAAAACTCAACCAGTTATCCTCTTCACCATTCACAAGTCCATAAGAAGAATTCAAATTACAAAAAATTTTAGCTGCAGCTACTTGACGATTCACCTTTGGCTGCAAACTTCATATGCTCATCAAATTTGACATCCGCACTTATATGGTTTTCTACAAGTTTCATTTCCGTTTCCGTAATAAAGTGGTCATTGATATTCCTTATTACCTGAGCTTGGTCTGCCATATTGATTTTTTTTTTTCAGCTCAGAAAAACATGCGTAATCTTACGTGATCATACCCGGTTTGATACAGCTGGTCTGATACTTAGAACATATCAGACCGGCAAAGGAGCAATCTGATTGGTGGATTTTCTGTATCGGCCCGCTCAGCAGTCTAGTCGTGTAATAATATTATTTATTATATGGCACTGATATTACGCACGCTACGATTGGTTAATTTACCGGTCCATACTTTCCTGTACGGACCGCAAATTGATTTTACGCACGTTCTGATTGGTCAATTTTAATTGTCCATAACTTATTGTACGGACCGCAAAATCAGTTTGCACATGTGGATCGCAAATAATTACTCGAAAAGTTGCTAAACGATTGTCATAGAAGGCCCAGAAGTGCAATGGGAAGTTTAAACGTTCCGGATACTCACTGTTAAGTTATGATGATCGGGGAGAGCTTACAATCTTGGAAAATGACCGTTACGGAGAAGGAAAACATCCGAAGAAAAAATTGCTTGCGACCTCAGCCGTCATTGACAACAAGTGCTGCAGAGTATGGAGGGTTGTTTCACTCCTGTGTTAAAATTTGCACACTTGCCAGGAAAAAAGTGGAAAGCGAACAATCACCGTGAACAGTTATGACTAAAACCGTGCAAGAATCAAGTTTTGCAGGCATGTTTGCTCGTCATGGCGCACTGTGAGGACTGTAAATATTCTTCACAATGCACGAGAACCGTGGTGATTTGAGGACGTTTATTTTGCTGGAAGAAACCTAAACGCTCCACGAGGAGGCAGGAAAAATTAAGCGGTGAGTTATGAATACTATAACTTTCAACGATGCGTCGGTCGCAGTTTGTGATGAAGTGCCATTTTGCATTCTACATTATTGTACGTGTAAGAAACTTATTCAAAAGAATA
This sequence comes from Plumapathes pennacea, assembly GCA_964036295.1. Taxonomy (NCBI): domain Eukaryota; kingdom Metazoa; phylum Cnidaria; class Anthozoa; order Antipatharia; family Myriopathidae; genus Plumapathes; species Plumapathes pennacea. The sequence continues at coordinate 20,568,066 of OZ038463.1, read as the reverse complement.
AGAAACACTCTCAGTTACAAAGCAGTTTCTTCTGGAAAGAGATAAGACTGCAGTTTTTTTAAACCTTTAGTGAGCGAGCAAGGGCGAGTTTGAGTCGTTCACCGAATAAAGTTCACTGCAGTGTCGGGGTTGTTTGACACACGCTATCGGCCATTTCATTCAGCTCAGAACAATTAGTATTTGTCTAGGCAGTTGGTTCGACAGACGCTTATTTTATTTCAAGATTTTCAAATCGGTAGAACTGTAAGCTGTTAACTGAATTTGTTGTGAAAACAAACGTGCGTAATTCATGCCTGATCGCGATTGATGTTGTCGAATGAACGAGACGAGTACTCGTCGGGGCCTTGTTTTGTGTTTGCCGAAAGATCTAAGGCCATATAATAAATATCTTATTAACCTTGTTTGCTTGGTCCGTACCGTAAGTTATGGATCCTCGTTTTTTTTTTTTTTTCGTCGCCTTATGGCCCTCGCGCGAAGCGCGCTTGGGCCATAAGGCGACGAAAAAAAAAAACGAGGATCCATAACTTACTGTACGCTCGGTTAATAAGATCTATTTATTCACCTTTTATTGTATTTATATTAAGTTATAAGTTCCTCCATTGAACTACTGTTGTTTTTTTTTTTTCAGTTGTATAACTGTCTAAGTGAAACTGTATGTAAAGTGTTCAGAGTAAAGGGAATGTATATGTTGTTGGGGAAATGTAGCCAGATCAAGTCAGTTATATGGATTGACTAAGTATTTTCGCTTGTGTATGGGAATGAATCCTCAGACGTAAACATGCTGGTAATATCACACAACCGCACAAAGGTCGATGGATTTGCACATCTTAAAGATCTTTCATTTTTAGTGCATGCTCTGCAAGATATGAGAATATGGGGATTTTGGCCCATTTTGCAATGCGGGTGTGCGAGTTCGATTGACGTCATCCAAAATGGTGTCCCAAATCTGCCCTTATGAGACATTAGTTCAGTCAAAATATATAGATCTTATTAACCGAGCGCGCGGTCCTTACAGTAAGTTATGGACCGAGTTTTTTTCGTCGCCTTATGGCCCGAGCGCGCTTCGCGCGAGGGCCATAAGGCGACGAAAAAAACTCGGTCCATAACTTACGGTACGGACCAAGCAAACGAGGTTAATAAGATATTTATTATATGGCTTTAGATCTTTCGGTAAACATAAAACAAGGCCCCAACGAGTACTCGTCTTGTTCATTCAACAACATCAATCGCGATCAGGCATGAATTACGCACGTTTGTTTTCACAACAAATTCAATTAACAGCTTACAATTCTACCGATTTGAAAATCTTGAAAGAAAATAAGCGTCTGTCGAACCAACTGCCTAGATAAATACTAATTTGTTCTGAGCTGAATGAAATGGCCCATAGCGTGTGTCAAACAACGACACTGCAGTGAACTTTATTCGGTGAACGACTCGAACTCGCCCTTGCTCGCTCACTAAAGATTTAAAAAAACTGCAGTCTTATCTCTTTCCAGAAGAAACTGCTTTGTAACTCAGAGTATTTTTTATTCTTTTGAATAAGTTTCTTACACGTACAATAATGTAGAAGGCAAAATGGCACTAAAAGAAAATCATTTCATCACAAACTGCGACCAACACATCGTTGAAAGTTATACTATTCAAAACTCACCGCTTAATTTTCCTGCCTCCTCGTGGAGCGTTTAGGTTTCTTCCAGCAAAATAAACGTCCTCAAATTAGCACGGCGTTTTTGTCCCAGTCAGTGATTTCGAAATACAGAGTTCTCTTGCATTGTGAAAAATTTATTTACAGTCTTCACAGTGCGCCATGACGAGCAATCATGTCTGCAAAACTTGATTCTTGCACGGTTTTAGTCATAACTGTTCACGGTGATTGTTCGCTTTCCACTTTCTTCCTGGCAAGTGTGCAAATTTTAACACAGAGGTGAAACAACCCTTCATACTCTGCAGCGCTTGTTGTCAATGACGGCTGAGGTCGCAAGCAATTTTTTTCTCGGATGTTTTCCTTCTTCGTAACGGTCATTTTCCAAGATTGTAAGCTTTCCCCGATCATCATAACTTAACAGTGAGTATCCGGAACGTTTAAACTTCCCATTGCACTTCTGGGCCTTTTATGACAAACATTTAGAAACTTTTCGAGTAATCATTTGCGGTCCACATGTGCAAACTGATTTTGCGGTCCGTACAGTAAGTTATGGACCGGTAAAATTGACCAATCAGAACGTGCGTAAAATCAATTTGCGGTCCGTACAGGAAAGTATGGACCGGTAAATTAACCAATCGTAGCGTGCGTAGTATCAGTGCCATATAATAAAATTTATTATTCCTTGATATAACTATGGTAAGAGTTACACATCTGCAGTTTTGTTTTATTTGGATAAAAAAAAAAAAAAAATTCACCTAAGTGGCTGAAGTATCTTCAGTTAAATTGAAAACATCTCGGAACAGTTATGGCCGATTTTAATTGAAAATAAAAAAAAGCTCAGGATACTATAAGCGCTCCGTACAGTAGTTCTCTTTTACCCTCTTCTATGTCCGTTGGTTAATGTTGTCGTCAGAATTACAACAACACTATATTTATTATCAGTATCCAGAATTCATGTATTGTACGGTATATTTTGAGGAAGTGTTCATGATTCAATTAGCACAACCAGCACTTTTCATTGTCCTTGGTCAATCTCTCACCAAACATTCGCACTCTCTTTTGAAATATAGCGTATTAGAAATATGGTGTTTCTAAAACATAATGTGACTTCACTGAAAACTTTCTTTTATTGCAGATGGCGACCAATGTGCAAGAAAGACATCGACTTCTTTTCTCGCCATGTAGGAACTCTACAAACAAGATTATATTTAAAAAATGTAGAACAATTTCTCCTATCTCAGACACTAGCATATTCTTGACCTCGAGCAACAATGGAGGAAGTCTTTCGTGGGGAAGAAGTGCTGCAGATAGGTTGGCATTCTTTAAATGTTTTAATGGTTTTTATTAACAACTAACGCTAATGTTTTTAATGTTGCCGTCTCAATCACTTAGACCTTTTGTTTCAGATGACAACTGCGAACGCGTAGAAAACCCACAACCAGTTTAAAATGGCAGTGTCATGCGATGCGCATGCGTTTGGTCGAACCACTACCCCTTTAATTCCCAGCAAGAACACGAGCATAGTTTAATTTTCTAACATATAGGACATAAAATACAAATGTAGGTCAAAAGTACCAGTATTTTCAAATATTTTAGGAACCAATTTAGTTAAAACCTTCAAAGACACAGAAAGAGCAAGAAAGTGTAGTTGAAACGCCGCAACACTTACGACTAAGCAACTTCACGAAAATGAACAAATGTAATAAACAATAAATTAAATAAATAAACAAATAAACAAATAAGAAAACAATAGAAAAATGACCTTGTATACTTTTTTTGTTTCATGACTGAACACAATCTGCAATTTGTGGTACAATCAGTTTAGAAAAAAGAAGCAAACAAAAAACCCGAAAATTCCACGATGTGTTTTAGGGACTAACACATCATACGTTAAAGAAAATAGCATAAGTTTATAACTGTTTATCTAGAAAATAGAACTATTTATATTGAAACACCAATCCAGAGTGATTGTATGTATTTTCTGGCATAATACTGTAATGTGGAACCCCATTAATACAACCACGAACGGGCCAAAAAAGAACTGGTCGTATAAACGGGGTGGTCGTATAAACGGGGTAGGGTCAAGTTTTGTACCTGGCCTCTTTCAAATGACGTCATAACAAGTATGTTGAAATTTCACTTCCCCATTGACTGTTTGTGAGCATCCGGAACGCAGATGCAATTTATTGCAACAGGACTAAGAGTTTTTAAAACAAGAACAAAATGCTACAAATTTCTTGTTTTGAAACAAAGCTCCCCTTTTGTTTGGTCGTATTAACGGCGTTCAGGTAGTTCTGGAGGATACTAATTTCGTTATTTTTGGTCATTTTTAGAAAGCTCAGAACACCACGAAAAAACACTTTATTTTAGTCATATTTTTAGGATAGGTACCTGTAAGCTTGTAGTCATGGAAAATAATAATCACGTTTTGGGGGAATGCATAGAATCTGAGAAATGCGGGTTAATAATCAACCAAAATCCACATCCAAAATCCACACAGCAGAATGCATATTTCCCGCTATCTTTGTAACAGTTCCTTCTTTTATTTCGATATTTCTGCCACATTATATTGGTAAAAATTAAAAATTTTTCACCGAACGTACGTCACGAAAAACATATTCTCGGTCATTTTACAGACAAAATTCGGGGGGGGGGGGAATGTTCTCAAGTTTTACCTTCATCCGTGGAACCCTCTGAAAGATAGTTAGTCTAAGATCTACTGCATTTTTGTTTCTGCTTGGATATAATTTCGAGTAAAAATAAGAGAAACATCGCGAAAAACGTCGCTGTTTCGACGTTTGGCCATCCACCATGTTGGATTACTTCGCCACCCAAGATCTCAACCAGAGACTGGGCTCCACAGCGTCAAAAAGGGTCAACAAGACCATATTGGTGACGCTCATTATTCCCGCGAAAGCCAATCACATGTGGCGATATAAACAACCACACCTTCTCCTGGTAACGTCACGTTGCTGCGGGGATGTTGACAGATCCGGCCATTATTGTATGGGTTACGAAATTATATAGCCTGAATACTCGGCAAAGACCACAATTATGCAGCTGCCCGTCGACTTTCAATCTAACGAAGTCGATGTTGAGAAAGTACGAGTCAGAAAAATATTTGTTTTTACGTGGAAAGTAGTGTTGGTGGCAAAGAAAACACTCACAACATTACGTCGAGGGGGCAGTGCAGAAATAAATCGTGTGACAATATTATTCTCCGTAAGCTACAAGAATGTTCTTTCGAAACAATTAAAGAGTCGTTTTTTTTTTGTTTTGTTTTTTTTGTTTTGTTTTGTTTGTTTTTCTTTTTTTTTGTCACAAAGGGGCGGGGCTAATGTAAGCCACCAACCACGCAACCCCCCCTCCCCCCAAATCCGCCCCTGCATCGCAAATATTGAAGATAACTAAAGAAACTGCAGTATAGTACGCGGGGAAAGACTGACGGTAAAAAACGTAGTGAACCCTTTATTCATAACGTTCTGCAAAACATAACGACTATGCTCATTTTAAAGACACGTTTATTTTTAGCCTCAGTCATCCAATTCATTTACACAAATAATGTGTGTCCTTTTATCACAAGCACTACTGCCCCAAGAAAGAATTTCAGATGTGTTTGAGGTCATCAGGAATATGCTTTTGTTGGATTTAGGAGAAATTGTCATGCATCCAGCAACAGTTTGTGTGCAATTTGCATCACGGTCCTCACAGGAAGAAAAAATAAAGCGATGCTTGTCTTGCACATTTGTTCCCACCTGCAGTAAAAAAAGGAAGAAAGAAATACAATATTTGCAGATATCGAACCGCAAAAATGGCCCCAGATATGACCCGTTATTCCTAATTGCAAAAGACGTAGTAGGCTGCAACGCTTTATGCCTGTGACAAATGCAAACACATTTCACATGTGTGATTTGGGTTTGGTGATTTACGTGATCCTTTGAATAAAACTATGCTCAAGTCAACGCTTTCAATATCAGCTTGGTTCTTCTTTGTGCCATATTTCGTATTTGTACTTCTCTGGCCTTTTTAGTGTATTCTACTAGACAACATCAGATAAAAATTATGCAGTCCAATACCCTTGCAATCCATACAAGTTACGCTAAACGTCGGTCTGTCTGTCTGTCTGTTTGTAATAATACTTTAATACCATTCAAAGGAATCATTATAAACACAGGCTGGTTTTCCAGTTCCTCTGTGTAAGGTAACGTATTCCGACCGGTGGTTTGTGTTTGAACCGTAGTGACGGTATCGGTAGTTCGACCGATTCTCAGGGGAAACAACGATTCTCGAATGTCAAGAAAAACATTCTCGTTCTCACAAACAAATGCACCAAGGGTTCTGTACTGGTTGTTTATTTGTTATAGGTCTTTAGCTTTCTTCTGAGAAGATTGTTCAATGAATACCACTAGAAATACGATAATCGCAGATTCCCCCCTCACTCCGTCCTGCACTGGCATATATTAGAAGTTCCGACGCAAAAAAATAAACATAGAAGTAATGTGTCTATTTTATACGACCTTTGACCTTACGACCTTTTATACGACCTTTGATGTAACCAGCTTGTTGTAGATGGGGCAAGCGTATTAAAATAACGTTTTACTACTATATCAAGTGCTGAACACTTAAAGGAGAAAAAGAGTGGCCTGAAATATAGTAACTTTGTGTTACTAAGCTCTGACCCAATAAGAAAACAACATATATATCAGCATCAATTTTTTTTATTCTTAATCTTATTGTCATTATCATCATACAGCACACTAATCATTGTGTGTCCTTTTTACCATACATTTGTGTTATATAAGCTTCATCAACTGCTCCTGCCTGGTACGAAAACCCAAAACCTTGTAGGAAAAAGTAGGAACGTACTCTCCAACCAAAAGCATGCAGGAGCACAATCCCTTGGAGGATAAGGGAATAATAACTATCATGAACTTAATACAGGTAAACAACCCTTTCACTCCCAAGCCTAAATGCAGAATCTCTCAGCTTTTTCAAAATACATTATATAAAATAAATTATGTAGTGAGAAGTGACAGTTTAGTCAGCATTCACTTAACCAAAAAGGTACAAAAAGCTATATATTCTCTATACTGTACAATACAGTACACTTTCAACTGAAGGAGAAAATTGAATTTGATCACTCTTAGGTGTGAAAGGGTTTAAACTTGTTGTTACAACATTGATTACTGTCTACCTTGGTGTTGGCCTTATATACTCACATGTTATTGCCACTTATATTACATAACTGTACTGAAGTTTTCCTTCATAAAAAGCAAACAACCCTCTAACAAATAAGTAAATAACAAAACCTTGTGTCAAAAAAGTACACATAGAAAATACTTGGCTCCGAGCATGTCATCCACTTGAGCACAGTATGTCCAGTACCATTCCAAATTTTAAGAAAACATACAGATATACCGAATTTTTTTTTTTGTGGCGTACTCAACAGAATATACAGGCCAATGTTTTTGAGAACATTTTCCTTTGGCATTCTTGTTGGACCAGACAATCGGGTTGTACACGTCAGCATTGAGTTCATTTTTGGCTCCTGACAATCTTACACTTTCATGATGTCAGTGACTTGGTATATGAGGATCCCTTAACAGCACACGAGTTGGCTTCTCAGCATGATTCCTTCACTTTAACATTTCCTTTAGCATGATCTTTGGAAATGAAAACACATGTTCAGGTTTTTGTCTTTGATACATATTGTTGGAAATTTATTATACAGTACTTACCTATAAACAACATAGAAATTGAACTTCCACTTGGACCGAAGTGTAAGTTTAGCTAAGGAACCTCTTTCTTTGCTCCTACAAAAATCAGAAAAGGCACCAAGTTTTAAGTGGATTAATAAGATAATTCACATGATGTACACAATACAATGCACTTTCATAGCTAGCCTGTACTATTCATCCACAATTGACATAAATCTTGGATGCTGGATGCAGGATGCTGCAAAGGAACTGGCACACTGTAAATAAATACTTGTTGTCCTGGTAATAGAGACCAATTCTTTCCTCAAAACACTGCTATAAATGTTTTTGGTTATCCCCGAGCGTAATATCAAGTGTACATGGCATAAAAACAAATGCACATCATCATATGGACAGCTAAAGAAACTTCACTGCATAGATCATAAATCACTGTAAATTAATTAGGCACTGATATTGTAGTAAAAATTGGTAAATATTCTAAAACACAAACTACAGCTTTTGCATTGGTAAATCAAAGTACAAACACATGTATACAGTATTGTGTTCTCTTCGATCCTTGTGTATGAAAATGCAGCAAATAATAGAAAACACATTCATTGGTCTGATTAAACAGGAATTCAGATAAAACAAAATTTCACCATGCATCCTTTGTTCAGCTGTTCTTCGTTGAAAATAAACAATGACAAAGAACAATCCTTGTGTATGAAAATGCAGCAAATAATAACAAAACACATTCATTGGTCTGATTAAACAGGAATATTTCACCATGCATCCTTTGTTCAGCTGTTCTTCGTTGAAAATAAACAATGACAAGGAATGGCCGTATTGCAATTAATGCATCATTGTGCAAATTTGGCCATCAATACACAGAGGTCAAAAATGTAAACACAACCATAAAAGCCATACAGAATAACTTTCAATTCTTACCTGCTCCTTGCTTCCTGATGATAAGAACGGGCAGATCACTCATATAGGCTGGAAGAGTGCTGAGGAATCCCTGAACATCCTGTGGCAAGTTGAGGACATGACCTTTGTACCCACGCTGGCCGCCGTGTTTACGGTAAACACACATGATGGGGAAAGCTCTGGCGATCAGCATTTCCTCTACTTCGGTAAGGTCCTGTAGTTCTGCAGGCACTGTCCCAGGATTCATGTCGTTGTCAGCCGAGAACAATCGACACGAAGTCTTTTTGTCGCGCTTGCACTTGGTGTAGTCCTGCTCGGACATACTACGGTTGGTGATCGGCCATTTTTCTTTGCATACCTTGCAGCGTAAGTGTCGGAGATTTTCCTCAAAGCTGTGAAAGGCAGTGAGTTCCTCCCGTACCCACTCTTGTTCGTGGAATGGAGGAGTTTCTGGATTTGCCCACCCACGGTTATGCAAATATTGTTGTTTTTGGCTGCGAAGTTCCTCGATAACTGCAGCACGCTGTTGCCGGCGTCGAGTGTTGGCTTCATTTTGAGCTTGAAGCCTGCGGGTACTCCGTTCAGACGATTCATTGCTACGTCGAGAAGGTACTCGCTGGCAACTGGATTCTCTCTGCGGAGTTGTCTGTGTCAACCGCTTCTCTTTATAACGCTTTTGATCGGCACTCATGCGCTGTTGTCTTTGCGGAGTCTTTTCTTCGGCCCGTTTTTTTCTCCTGAAGTTCCCGATTTGCTTTCAAGCGCTGTTCTATTTGCGGAGTTGTCTGCGTTACCCGCTTCTGTTCATGTCGCTTTCGATCGGCATTCATGCGCTGTTGTTCGCTCGTTTCACGATTTCGCCTTGCTCGTGCCTGTTCCCTTCTCATTTGAAGACGAGCTTCGAGAGACTGTTGTGTTTCAAGTTTTTCAGTTAAGTTTTCCATTTTCGTGAACGCAGCTACAATATATTGTTACTTCGTTCAAATCTAATTTCTCTAAGTTATTCCGAGTAAAACAACAGGGCACACGTGATCGATCCGGCCTATGTTATTGGCCAGCGGGGTAACCGCGCCTAAAGTCGTACGCCAGACAGACAGACTGACTGACAGACAACGTTAAATTTCGAGATGGCGACAGGCTTGGAGTCCCCAAGTAGGCGGTATAATTTTACTGCATTAGTGTCGTGAGTATTTCCCTCACTTCGTTCGGGGATTATCTGTGAACTATTGGTAAATTAATAACGGAGGTCAAATTTCAATCACATTTCTTTGTCATAATTTATGTCTAAAATGAAGCGGGTTTTCACCATGCGCGGGTACTTCAAATACTATGAAATTTTGTTTTTGGTTAGTTTGAATGTTGATCTTTCAAACTATTGACTTTCTTTTTTGGGGTCTGTGAGTGTTTCTTCTAAAAACGTCAGCAAAATTGCTCAATTTCACGCGAATTACGTTTCTCTCGCCCACAAGTCGGTTATCGCGTGGATTGAAAAACACAAATATATCTCTTTTAGGTACTTTCTATCAAAACTGTGACACCTCTGGTAACTCTGTCTTTCGTTGTTGAAAAAAAAAACTGATCTAATAACAGTTTTCTGCATGTAAACAAACGCTAAAAATTTGCTGAGAATCGGCCGAATTACGTTTTGCAAATTTTCTCCCAAAGGAGGTTAAATCTGGACAAACTAACTACATCACGTTTTCTTACTTAGTAATGCCTACAACTCACCAAAGTATGAGTGATTTCGATTTTTTTGAGTTTGGCCGCCGATTGCCACATTTCTTCGATTTTGACAGACATCCATTCAAATGTTTAGGATACGCGAAAATTGAAAAGTTGCAAATTGAAGGAAATATGAAAATCTTGGGAAAGGGGATTTCTGTTACCAAGCCCAATGCGGAGTTAAATGTCAGTACAGTGTATAATTTATAAAAATAAACTGACAGTGCTTACCTCCGCCACAATTGAATTTAGAGTAAAAGCAAGGAATACTTTGTGGTCATCGACAGCTTGAAATGTGTATTCACCAACGTTACCCTTGCGAAATGAAGCTGGATGATTCTAGAATTTTCTAGAATATTTCTGGAATTTTTCCAGCTTTAATTCTAGAAATTTCTTGAATTATTCCAGCTTTAAGACTAGAAATTTTTAGAAATTTCCAGGATGTTAAATGAAACAAAATTCAAAATTAAAGCTATAAATATTTTCTGGAAATTTCTAGCCTGGAAATTTCTAGCCTGGAAATTTCTAGCATTAACCAGAATAATGAAGCTGTATTATTCAAGAAATTTCTAGAATATTAGTCCAGCTCTAAATCTAGAAATTTCTGGAAATTACCAGGATGTTAAATATGAAACACCAATACTAGCAATTTCTGGAAATTTATAATCTGGAAATTTCTAGCATTAACCAGAATAATAAAGCTGGATTATTCTAGGATTTTTCCAGCACTAATTCAAGAAATTTCTAGAATTATTTTAGTTCTAGAATTCACCAAAATGATAATAATGGAGATCTAGAATTACTCCAACTTGTTACAGAGAAATTTCTGGGAATTTCTACAATTATTCTAGGTTATGCTAGAAATTTCTAGAATTTTTAATATGCTTCGAAATTATAATCCCTAGAAATGCAAGAACTAGCTTTAGAACAGCTTTAAAATAGTGAAAACTACAGATAAAATAGGGACAAAACAGGCATAAAATCAGTTTATGGGAGGTTATCGTAACGCATTTCTGTTCATTTGCGTCGGCTGGCCGTCAAAACATTGCGTAACGTCGGCTATTAAGAGTTTTCTCTTAGTAAATGAAGGTTGGAAAATTGTTCGAGAAACTGTAATTTGAGATAAATCGGGAAAAATGGGGATAGCGAACAGAACATGATTATTTCACAGATCTCCACACAAAAGAAGTATGCAGAGGCACGGCCGTGAGCGCTTGAAAGACAAGAAACAACAGTCGGAAAGCTATAGGTTCCCGAAGATGAAAGTGTCTGAAGATTCAGTATAAAACGATGCATAGAAGTACGACTATCTAATTTTGTAAACAATTTGCCTTCCAGCGTACACATGAAATAAGAACTCGATGCCGCCGGCGCTCCGTTAAATTTCATGAAACTTGCCAATTTTAAGAATTGCAAGCCAACTGCCTTAAAGAAGTGCTGACTACGTTCCGCCACCATGGACACGCAAGTTACAAACATGCATTCACGAATTTTCAAAGGTACGTTTGGGAAAAAAAAAAACAGAAAGATTTACGGCACTGTGCGAGTCGCAATTTGAATCACTTTGACGGCCAGAGGTGGACTTCAAAGAAGATTTACTAGAGATTTGATAATGCATTTGAAACACCCGTGCTATTTATACGGATAAAGCTTATACACAACTGACCTTAATTATCTTCGGTTCTTCTGTCGACTCAGCTTGCCAAGGTTTCAGCGCAAAACTTCAGTTTTTCTGCCCAGTTGCTTCATTTTGAGTTGATTTGTGAATTGTTTTCCATGGTTAAACATTTGGGAAAAGCTTCATTCCTTAACTGCTTTTCCATTGCCACAGACTAGAAATTTCTCTCACAAATGAAAGAAACCCTCCTCGCTTGAGTTTGAAAAAGATAAAATCAACAGCGTCGCGTCCGCGCTTACATTTTGGCGCTCAAAAGAGAGCGCTTCTGATTGGTTAATGTGACTCGCTCCCAGTGCCAACGTGGGGCAACGAGAAGCCATTTTACACGTGAGGAAATATAGTTTGCGAACGTCAAGTCAATTTAAAGGCGGTTAACTAAAATTATGAATATGGCTACCTGGTTGGAGCAATCTTCAGTAAAAAGAGATGGACCTGTGCAATTTTGGAAAAGCTGTTGCTACAATGTACGCCGTATGTTATGCGAATCATTTTCGTGGTTGAAATTAACTTCGGGAACAAATCTCCATCGAACACGAACTCAAAATAGACTATAAATTGTTGGAGCTAAACCAGGACACACCACAAAAACATGATAAGAGAATTCTGGTGGAGGTGAGTTTGTTTTTTATTCTGATTCTAATATATTCCTGGAACTGCAGTACTTCCTGTACGACTTCTGTTATCTTGTGATCATCTGGTAATGATCTGTATTTCAAATGAATTGTTGCATATCCCGGTGTACTTGTTTCACAAAAGCAATCTAAGTTTTCCCATATAGTATTTTATTATTTTAGAGTGTAATAATATCATCTGCAAGTTTTTATGGTCTTAAAGCATGGTGATTATATGCATTTCAGTTTTGTCAATGACTTTTCTTGACTTTCATGGAACTTGGTTGTGAGATTTTGGGTTTCTTGTTATGGCTGGAGATTGAATTGTCTGCTATAATTTTGTTAGTTTCCTTTTCAAGATCCTGCTACAGTGTGATTCATTTCAGACAATATTGTGTGAATCAAAATACAGTAGTAATTATTTTCCTTTGTGAGGCAGCTATTTAGGACTGGCCTACTAGATTTCAAAGAGAGAAAAGTATACAATCATCTGCTTTATGTGCACACACCCTGGTTCAATTTTTCTGTTAGTCTTTTGTCTGATAATAAATTTGTAGTACATGAAGCAACTTCTCAGCATGATTGTATCATTCAGTTGTGCCCAGAGAAAAGGTTTGTAAATTTACCAGTTCATGCAGATTATCAGAATGAAATTGAGCTTCTGTTCCAGCTGCAGTTTTCAAATTATATAGGACATATTTTCTTTGATCCAGTTTGAATCACATGGTTTTCCACTTACTTGAGAAAAATTTAAGGCAATGGTGTTTCACAGAGTTTTCACATGCCCACTTTAAATAGTTTTTCAATCATTTTTCTATCACAGGTTTAGCATGTGATTTGAAACAGACCATATTATTTCTATCTTCAGTAAAACATTAATTTTTAAAATAAAACCTCTAGGCCCCTTATGTTCCTCAATCATTCATAAATGACATGCATGCCTATCCACAAAGACTTTCAATTAGCCCTCTTTACTGATGATTTAAAGTTTCAACATAACTAAATGCAAAATTATACACATCCAGAAAGCAGGATCATGAAAATAATGACAGTCTTTATCTGACATCTTGCTAGACAATTTTTGAATGTGGCCAAACCATCACTGACCTGATATCACAGTGATCAATAACCTGTAGCAACTTGTGGTTTCTGTATAGCAAAACGACAGTCTGACAGTCTAAACTGATGGCAACCAGCACCAAGCAACCTTTCTACTGAATTACATTCTTCTCACAGATGGGGGATGAAAAATGTTTTAAAATGAGCCGACAGCTGTCAGTCTTTAATCAATTGTCCCAAACTCAGTACAAATCATCAAAAAGCCATGTGTTCCATCCAGCCAATGAGTAACTTTTTGTTATTATTTCATATTAATTTTCTATTGAAGTTAATGTACAGTGTTCTGTGATGGCATATAGTAAACAGTTGGGGGACAGAGGTCTTATAACTGGGATGTTTTTTGTGTTAACAAGTAGATGGGCTTATACCCTGGATTCTGTGGTAACTATTTTACCTTATAATATGATTATGATAGCCTAATTTAAGAATATATTACAAAGGAACTGGCCTTTACCTGAACTGCCTGGGGAAATATGGAGTAAAACAGTATATTTTATCATCATTTTTAGAAGAATAATATCTTTTGTATTTAAATAGCCTATTTTGCATGCTATTTTTTCAGCATGTCTTTGAGAAATAGAAATAAAATACACTGTCTATCATGCTATAAAATAGAATTCAAATAGACTATTTTGCATGACTATTTAAGCTTGCTTTGAGAAAATAACACTACTTGGATGAAATTAAAACAAATAAGATAGATGCCCTATTTTCCTTGTAATATTTTAAATTAGTAATAGAATAGGACTTGGCACCAATAAAATAAGATAAAATTGTGCTACCATTAAGATAGCCATAAAATAAGATTAAAATTAGATTGATTTGTAAGGGATCAGCTAAAACCTCATTTTTATTTTTCAGAAATTCTAGCTTCTGAAAGAAATTTATGAGCTAGAAAAAACTTGAATTTTCTTAAGCAGACAAAATTCTAGAAAATTATGGCTTCTGAAAGAACTTGAAAGCTAGAAAAAACTGGAAGTTTTGGGGCTACAAAACAATTTTTGAAATTTCTAGCTTCTGAAAGATTTGAAAGCTAGAAACAACTGGAATTTTCTTGAACTAGAAAAAACTGGAATAGCTATCCAAAAAAAGCTGGATAGGGACTAGAAATTTCCAGAAACTTCTAGAATGTTCTAGATAGCTCGAAAATCATTTCGCAAGGGTACCGGCGACTGTAAATCCTGCAAAACAAATGCGGAAAAAATAAATATAGTCATATCCAAAGTCAAAGGGCAAAGTTATACCCGTCAACCTCCCCCTCCCCCATCTTTTGTACGTACAGTAGAAGAGACTTAACTTAGTATTAAATTTGACACCCCAAACGTTTAATACGGATTGAATCGACATCACCTGGAATACCGATTGGGACTGGTGTACCTTTTACAGAATGATTAGTCGAAAATGTGCTTAGAGAATTCTCCAAAAAGAAATAATCCTCCATGAACCTAACCTTCCCCGCGATGTTCGGTCAGCGGGATGCGCTGTGACGTAATCTAATCAAATCGTGAGTATCATTATGTGAAGAAATGATAGAAGGATCTTTATTTTGCTTTGAAGGCGGCTTTTGAGACTATTTGAGACCATTCAGTAAAGTTACGCTGATTTTCAGGTCCAGTTGATGTAGATTCAATCCGTGTTGAACATCGTTTGTCAAATAGATCAAAGTACCACTAAACGGTAAAAAATAGTCGAAGTAAAGAAAAAAACATTAAATTAAATTAAATTAAATTAGGATTTTAATTACCATATGAGGGTATTCTGTCTGCAGTGAAGAAGAAGGTTTTCTTAATGTTGGCGTATAGGAAATGTTGGTCTTCCGAATGTATCCACTTTATAGACGCTCTACACTTCACAGACGAAGCCGCAAACGTCCAGGAAAAGAAAACCGTTAAAATCTGAAAGGAAATAGTTTACCTCAGTTGAAATGTCGCAATAATGTCTGCATATGTGCGAACAACTACACTAACGATTTCTGATCAGCGGATATTAAACCAACTTTGCATGTTTTCATTGTTTTCTATTTGATTTTTGCTTTTGTGGCAAAGTGTGCTTTCGTTTGACAAGGAACATCAAGGTTGTAATTTGCTTGTCAACTTTCTCTCGGGTTAACAAAATACACGGCTTATAAATATTGTTCAGTCATTTATTTCCGTCCAACTTAACCTTGACACTGTCTGTATTACCCGGCTTCACAAGCGGTTTAATGTCTGCTTTTACATTGCCGCAGAATGGCAATGTGAGCTTAAATCTTGTTGGATATAGGGCAGAAGTATCCGAGTGTTTGGAATTGTCGTCGAATTTGAAATCGTTAGATTGCTCGACTGTTAGGCCCACAAAGTGGCGGGCAGAGGAGCAAATCTCGGCGAAAGGGAAGCTGTCCAAATGCATCACTTAGTCAAACACAGGTTTGTTTTCCAGTTCCTTTGTGCAAGGTAACATATTCCGAGTCGTGGTGACGGTATTATGCATTGTGAACTGCAATGAAAGTGAAACAATTGTAATTGCCTAAAATTGCCTGTACTTCTACCCTCTTTGACTTGTGATACAAGTAATTATTTTTTGTGGTAATTGGGTGTAAGGGATCTTGTAAACCCTTAAGGTGTTTCTAACCTTACACTGTCTTTTAAGGCCTGTTCAAACGGTACGCAACATCATCCAACATTGTTGCATGCAACATGTTGGACGATGTTGCACGATGTTGCATGAGGTGTTCAAACGGATCCAACATGTTGCACGCAACATTGAATTCCAGAAGGACTCTGGGATTGAAAATCCCACAATGCATCGCAAACTGGCCGCCATATTGTTTATACTTTGGTATGGAAGCGTCCTTGAGAGCAAAGAAGCGAAAATGCTTAGCTGCAGCAATAATTCTGGAGTTATTTGAAGGCGAAGAAGGGAAAGGTAGAGGGAAGACCAGGCAATGGATCAAGAGAAGAGAAGAGAGAGGTTACTTCAATAATATCGTGAGGGAACTTACGATTCAAGACACGGTGGCTTATCGTGAGATGATTAGAATGTCTCATGAAGATTTTACTGCAATACTCAGTTACATTGTTCACAGTCCGACATCTTGACAGACTGTTAAACACAGCTATCTCCATGGATACTATGCGATCCAACAATGAGTGCGCGTGCGCGAGTGCAACATTGTTGGACAAAGCCGTTCAAACGGATGCAACATGTTGTGACACGGTTTGTTGATCACGAGAACAAAAGAAATGTTGGGCGATGTTGCATTGGAAGTTTAAACCAAATCAAACTTCATGCAACATCATCCAACATCGTGCAACATCGTGCAACAGGGTGTTCAAACGGTGCAACATGTTGCATGCAACAATGTTGGATGATGTTGCATGCAACATGTTGCACCGTTTGAACAGGCCTTTACTGTTTGTATTCCTTTAGTTCTTCTTTTCTTTTGTAAATAGTGCGTGGAAATAAACAAACCTTGAACCTTGAAACAAGGCTGGACGTTGCCAGTGTGTTCGCGTGTCATTGTACAGCGGGACAAACGGAAAATTAAAATTAAAATTAAAAAATCTCTTATAACTTTGTCGACCTGCCGTGTCGTCTACTTGTCACCTGTAAGCCATAATCTCATTTACTGATCACGCATTGTTTTACGGCTTTTCATAGCTTTGGTGGTCAAGCCAAAATTGTGCACGCTCCCTTTTGCCGGCTTTACAAATGTTTTTGGCTTAGTATCTTCCACGAGGTAATCTGTGTCACCACAAAAAAATGTAGTCGACACCAATTTAGCGGCAAGAAATTTTTTTTGCGACACTGTTCTGTTCCTGTCGAGCGTAATTGGTGAAACCGTAACACGTGACCCAATAACCCTCGGCTGGCAAACTGTCGCTACCCTGGATGCCAGAGGTTTCTCGCTCTCGGAAGCTCCGAGATGCGCGACCGCGTAGGGCTGGGAGCAAAACCATGGGCGAAGGAGGGCTGGGGTGAGAACGGGGCAAATGCTTGAGTGGACCAAGACTTAACACGCATACCTGCACACATGCCAAATGATTACAAAGTTACGATTGCAAGTTAACCCTTGACTCTAGAGTGATCCCCTTCAATTTTCTCTTTCATTTTCTTACCATAAATATATCATACAGTAAGGAGAACTTTGCTTGTGACACCTTCCTCACTACATAATCTTTATCTACTTAATTTACCACTACATAACTCATACATTTCCCTCTTAAAAGGTTGAGAGAATATACATTTGAATTTTGGGAGTGAAAGGGTTAATAAGTTTCGATCGCAAGTTACTAAGTTGCGATCAACAAATGGATGTGTCCCTTAATATGGGTCACCGTAAAAATATCATTACTCATTGAGCATAATAAAAGTTTTGTGTAATTATTGGCTCTACGGGTGCCGCTCAACAGAGTCTGGAAGAGGGTATACAACATTTTTTGAGGTCGATTTTCTCTTTCAGCGACGGCAAGACGGCGGCCGGCAGACATTTCACGCACTCGCTAGTGCTTGTTGCCCTATGGGTTTATGCCATCGTATCAACCTTCAGTAACGTCACCAGTATAATCAAAGCTGATGACCCAACCTACCAAAAAGGAAATAAGATTGAATTGACAACAAGAAACCTGCAAGAACCGAACTTCGAGCACAAACCAAACAATAGCCGAAGCCGACGTGGTAAAGTCTATCTAGCGCCCCGAATCCTCCGAACTACAAGCGGTACCAGCAGCTTTCAGATAACACGATTAGCTCTTTATGGCGACATACAAAGCAACCCTGGACCCCGGAAGCAATTGACTCCAAAATATCCATGCAAAGAATGCGACAAGAACGTCAGAAACAACCAAGACGCCATCTTGTGCACGGAGTGCAACTACTGGACACACGCTAAATGTCTTCACCTGTCCAAAAGCGGCGTTTAAGTACTACTTAGACAATCCTCTACTAGACTGGACTTGTTCATTATGCTCTCTGCCGTTTATAAACACGATGGATCTGTGTACTGAGACGGATTCTGAAAACGTATTTCCACCGAACCTGCTCGATGAACACAACACCGCGAATCATCGTGGAACACCTAACCAGAGCAGCAGAACTAGCATAGATCCTGACAGTGTGAATGATCCGCCACTGGATCCACCCGCTGAACAAAACACCGTGGATCATCTAACTAAAGCAGCTAATGACCTTCATACCACTCCTAGCGACCTCAGAGTGGGACACCTGAATATCTGCAGTCTCCGAAATAAAATCGACGAGCTACGGGTCCTCCAACAAATCTGCAAATTCGACATCCTAGGAATCACTGAAAGCCATCTAAACTCCACCATCGCCGATAATGAGCTACACATAAACGGCCTTAAATTCTCCCGCCTTGATCGGTCAAAGCGCAAAGGTGGGGGTTGTGTACTATATTATGCGGAACACCTAAAAGTCACATATCGAAGGGATTTAACCAGAAGCGAACTAGAAGCTATTTAGATACAGGTCAACTTCCCAACGAATACTACCCTGTTCTCAGTGATATACAGATCGGAACTGGATTCACATAAGTTCCGAAACACATAACTTCTTCGAACACTTTAATGAGGTCCTCGAGGCATGGCTGAAATCTAGTCATATATTCCTACTTGGTGATCTCAACTGCAATATGATCAACGCAAACTCGTCCAACATCCAACTAAAGACCAAAACTTTACTAAACATACTTGATCTATATAATATGCAGAATGTCATCAAGGATCCCACTCGAGTGACACCTGAATCTGAATCCTTAATAGATCTAATTGTAACAACAAAGGCGAATTTAGTGCGTAAAATCGGTGTCCTACCTCTGGGAATATCGGACCACAGCCTGGTCTATGCTACAACCAAACTTACAAACAAGAGACCACCGCCGAAAATTATAAGGATCAGGAACTTCAAGAACTTCAACGCTGACGAATTCAGAAACGATATTCAACGCGTGCCGTTCCATGTCTCTAGGGTATTCGATGATAGTGACGATGTCCTTTGGTCCTGGGAGCACTTGTTTGAAAATATTTGTGATATGCACGCCCCGTACAAGGACGTCAAGGTGAGAAGCTTGTCGGCTCCGTGGATCAGCAATACCATAAGGCTGAAGATGAATCGTAGATATAAACTCTTCAAAAGAGCTGTCGACACAAAGAACAATGAGATATGGGCTGATCACAAACGACTCAGAAATGAAATAACTTCAGAAATCAGGAGGGCTAAAGCCTCATACTTCCATGATAAACTGGCCGAAGTCAAGTCATCAACCGCATATTGGAAACTGTTAAAAAGGCGACTAATCCCAAGGTAAAGGAAAGCATTGGTCCACTGAAACGCGATGACAAAAGCCTTGCTGTAGACGACAAAGAAAAAGCAAACTTGATGAATACATTCTTTGCTACTATTGGAAAAACCCTGACTATGAATTGCCCGTCACTGCCACTGTCTGACAAACAAAAGAAAGACCAAGTCCAGAAGACATCTGAAATAAGCTTACAGAATAGTAACATTGAAAAGAAACTTGCATCACTGAAGACCAATAAGTCAACGGGCCCGGATGGAATATCGCCCAAGCTATTGAAACTAGCTGGGCCGGCAATCGCACCACCACTCACAGATCTGTACTCGCACCGCATAAACAGTGGAACCGTCTACAGTGCATGGAAAACAGCGAGGGTAAACCCGGTGTTCAAGAAAGAGGATGAAACAGAGTGTGGAAACTACCGACCGTTGTCAATTTTAAGTGTACCTAGTAAAATCATTGAATCATGCGTAACAGACAGTATTGTTCAACACGTCTTCACAGACAACCAACTGGTCACAGAACTACAATGGGCATACAGGAAGGGACACTACACAGACCTATTACTGGTCAATTTAACTGAGATCTGGAGAAAAGCCCTTGATTCCAAAAAGTTGTCGGCGTAGTCTTCATCGATTTCCAGAAAGCGTTCGATAGTGTATCACATCTCAGACTTATGAGCAAACTTGAACACTGTTTTGGAATCACCGGATGTCTACTATCGTGGCTGAAAGGCTACCTAGGGCAAAGACAACAGTACACCACCATAAACGGACAAAGGTCAGATTACGCTGAAGTGACCTGCGGTGTACCGCAGGGCTCCGTCCTCGGCCCGTCCTTGTTCACATTGTATACAAACGACTTGCCGCTGGCGGTCACCTCTGGAAAAGTCTTTATGTATGCGGACGACACAACACTCTATTGTATTGGCGACTCTGTGGACGAAGTTACTGAACTACTCAACAATTCGCTCGACGAGCTGTATACTTGGTGTAATTCGAACTCCATGATCCCGCACCCCGTGAAATGTGAGGCGATGCTACTCCACCGAGGCTCCTTCATCGGCCCACTCAACAAACTCACACTAGGAGCACATGAAACACGATGGGTCAAACACTCCAGATTGCTCGCAGTCATAATTGATGACAAATTTACTTGGTCCCGTCACATGGGTGAAGTAAAAAAGAGCTTCGCCAGCAAATTAAATATGATCAAAAGAAGCAAATTTCTGCCCAGACAAACGCTTTTGGATTTATATTTTAAAGTAATTCTACCCTCGGTAACGTATGCGATACCCGTCTGGGGTGGCTTCACCTGTAAGGACAATTTCAACTCCTTAGAATCCTTACACTGCAGAGCAGCCAAACTTATTTTCAATCTCCCATGGGATATGCCTACAGTGGACGTTCTGAGAACGGCAAAATGGGACAACCTATTTTTTATATATAAAACTAGTTTAGTGAAATTAATGTACAAGCTATATCATGATTTAGCACCGAACAGCATGTCCCACATTATAGAAAGACCCAATAATAATTATAATTTCAGAAATAGCAACAAACTCAAGGTGCCCCGGTTCAATACCTATTTCATGAAAAACTCTATAGCCCATAGGGGCCCTATAGTTTCGAACGCACTTTCAGCGCACTTACCCTGCGATGAAACACTATCTGCTACAACGTATGTGAAAAGGGCCAAAGGAACAAAAACACTTCGTAATATAGATTTTAACGCCCTATCTGCCCAGTCCATCCCAGATTTTAATGAACATTTTAGATATTATTAATTATACACTATACTAGCACGCTATTGTTATTGCTGTTATTATTATTAGTATTTTTAGATATTTATTATAGGAATGCTAGCTTTTACTAGTTATTAATAATTTAAATATAGGTTACTGATTAGCTTATTACTATTTGTTTTTATACACGACCCCACGAGCTGATGCTTAAACTCTTATCGTGTTTAAATAAAGATTATCGTATCGTATCGTATCGTATCTTTCAGAGTAGAGTTGCGTGTCACATTTACTTTATCTGACCTCCCGTCTGAAACAGGGTATCTAATTTTACCATTTTGTCCGGAACAGGGTATCAAAATGATTTCTCTATGCTCTAGAACAGGATCGATGTCACGGGGACTCTCCATACTACAATCCCGGACAAAATGTGTTGACACATGCTTTAAATGTCATATTTTTTGTCAAAACTACTATGCTGTGAGTCACCAGTTCCAAAGAAAATTGCTTTTAATCACCCCCCTCCCCGTATCAATGTTATAGCTTGAATTTGGAAGAGTTCCGGTAAGACTTTGACGGAAAATCGTTGCTAAATAATTAATTTATCAACATTGAATGGGGGGAGGGGAGAATGTGTCAACACTTTTGTCCAAGATTGTAGCTTTAAGACTCCGGCACAGAGCGCGCACGGCCGAAGTAAATTTTACGTGGATTATCTAAATTTGAGAGGCATGACATGGAACATCTGGCCTTCAATCAAGCAGGTCGACCATGATGTTAAAATTGCCCCGAGTAAGTGTCGACTGAAAGTCTTCGTAAAATATATTTAGTACTGGTTTACATGCATAACATAGAGCCTCGACGGCAGACTCACGGATATTGAAATGGCTACGTAATTTTAGCGAGCCGTCCTACGGTCAGGTTTTCCCTCTTCGAAATAAAAAACTTCTCTTCAAATAGGGAACGATCAACGCGATGCGTAACACGAAGCAGATATTTACGGCAGTGCTTTATTTCTAGTGTGAGCATTAATTATCAGTCGATATCTGCCGTTAAATTCAAGTTCTATATATCAGAGCCATTAAATATATTATGCTCAAAGAAGCTAAAACTCAAGCGGCAGAATAATCACCTTGTCCCGAGTTCAGCGAACTTTTCCGAATCAAAAAAATAGGCACCTGTGAGGTTCATGTGTCTACTGCAATTTTTCTTCTATTTTTTTAATAGAGAAATGACATTTGCCACAGGCCACACTCTTGCACCACAAGATAATTTGTGATGTATTTCTGTTAGCTTGAATCAGCTGGCCCGCTGCCAAAATGTCGCGTCGCATCTGTGTTTACGCTAAACTGTAGCATAAGAAACGCTTTTTTTTTCTGGGGAAACTGGGGAATTTAAGAATAGGGAAAAGGCATACACTTAATGCAGGAACAGAGGGAATGGTGCCCAGACATTGAAGGCATTTCACAGATCAAAATTCGGATAAGCACAAAAAAAGCACTTGCGTTACCTTGATTCCGAGAGCGCCGCGAGGCGAGGTTGAACTACTGGAGAAATATAAGTTCCCGGAGATGAAGGTGTTTGAGGATGCAGTAGCCATTGATAGGAAATATGTCTGACTATTCAGTTGCCATTGGCGGTTTTTGCAAACATTTCACCCCACAGCCGTCCAAATAAAATTTAGTAACGACAAGCAGAACTAGGCTCAAGTAAAGTATATATTTATTTTAACTCGTACGCGAATGACCAAATGGAAGATTCATAGGTGCTTCACATTTTACTGTCTCTGTCGACTGAAACATTGACACAAAATAATAACTGGTCGACTTACGTACCGTTGCAACGTGTTGTTATACTGTACACAGTTCGTCAGGAAAATCGGGCAATGCATAGTACTGGCCAAAATTCGGCACACGTATTTCTAAAAACTGTGATTTGAGACAATTAACAAGGGGCTTTAGTTTCCCCAAAAGGGACTCGATGTTGTTTTGCGTATCCGCGTAAAGCGTCCGCAGCTTTCCCTCGGCAAGGCAACTCGTCGCTCTAACTCCGTATCGGTTCAGTTGAAGTTCGTCGATTCACAACACTGAAGAAACCTTTCGTTTGACCGGTTTGACACATACTTCGAAAGCTGTGGTAAGTTATCCTGGTAAGCTTGAAGCACTTCATGAAGTGCTTCAAGTTTACCAGGATAACTTACCACAGCTTTCGAAATATGTGTCAAACCGGTCAAACGAAAGGTTTCTTCAGTGTTGTGAATCGACGAATATTCTTTGAAACAGTAGACACAAAAAGGCTGGAAACTGTTACCCTCTTTCTCCCGCTTAGGTCATGTGTACCGGAAGTAAAAAAAAAAAAAGACGCCCGTTCCCCCTAGCCAGCAAGGCAAGAGGAACCGGAAGTATCAAAAACGTTCCACCCACCCTGACGGGAAATGTCTGATTCCGGAAATCGCAGAGACCACAGGTCAGACAACTGTGTTTTCTGATTACAAATTACTACAAATTTGTAGTTTTCTGATTCCTGAAATTCGGGAAATTGATTGGCCGCAAAGCTTCCTGATTCATTACTGCAATTTCAGCGACGTCAGTAAATTTCCCTCGAAAATTGAGGCCGTCGCAAAACAAAACCATGTCAGTCGTTTCAACAATGCTTTGGGCACACAAAGCTTTCCTTCAAATTTTTGATGTCGAAGTTCCATTTCTTTCAAAGTGAAATACGTATGTGCAAAGAATACCGTGATTGGAAAGGCGGTAAACAAATGAATCGGATTTCATATCATATCGTTTAGTTTTAGTTTTATAATTTATGGCACTCGGAAACCGTAGAAAAGAAGCAGCCGGGTAGATCACTGTGCGTATTTCTTGGACAGGCGACGTACAACACATCTATTCGGACAGAGGTTGACTTTTATAAATTTATGTATTGAAATCTGCATATGGAGGTATTGCGACTTGCGTGGTGAACCTGACTAGCCGGTTGAAGCTTTGACTGGCACAAGAGCGACAGATCTGGCCTGCCAATCATATAATCGAACTTTAGGGAACCCGAATCAGAACTTTCGAAAGACTATAGGCAACGAGGCGAGCTTAGCGGCGACGCCGCTTAGATTACAGTTTACACCAACGTCTGCCCGACATCGAAGCGCGTTAAGCCTGGTTTCCATATAATCGTCTCTGACGTAAAGATCGTCTCTGTCGCAGAATATTTTGTCAGGCAATCGGGAAGATTATATGGAAACACTCTTGCGATTGTTTCAAACGATCCTTACGTCAGAAGCGACTCAATCATCCAGATAGAACCGTGTTCTATCCTTGCGTCGACACAAAATTCTGCGACAGAGACGATCCTTAAGCCTGGTTTCATATAATCGTCTCTGACGTAAGGATCGTCTCTGCATTTCCGGTCGACTCCGACGCAAGGATAGAACATGGTTCTATCGGGACGATCGAGCCGCTTCTGACATAAGGATCGTTCGAAACAATCGCAAGAGTGTTTCCATATAATCGTCCCGATCGCTTGAAAAAAAATTCTGCGACAGAGACGATCCTTACGTCAGAGACGATTATATGGAAACCAGGCTTAACGTCAGAGACGATTATATGGAAACCAGCCTTTAGTCATCTCATTGATCAGGGCAAAGGTTACGCCGGAAGATGTATCATTTACAGTTGCTAACGGATGAGTGCAGCTACAGCTCTGACAGTTTTAATCACAAGTTTTGTTGAGGCTCTGTGAAACTTGGCGGCAGCTCAAAGCAAAATAGAACTGATCTAACTTGACAATGGTGAGACACGTACTGACTTAGCAACCGCGCCAAAAAGCTAACACACCGAGTGAGTAGACACCAATGACTCCCAGATATGCTATACGCATATCCGTGAGTCAATCAAAGCAGCAAGGCAGCTGTAAGCTCGCGAATTTGTAAAAACGACTTTTTTTTGCGGAAGTAGCTATTTATAGAACTGGCTCAATTGAACGCGGGCTAGAAAAGTGTTTTATAATAACTCAGAGAAAAGAATTTTCGCCGCGGTTTTCACGGGTCACGCGACCGCAGCATCCTCCAAAATAACAGATTGTACCTTTTTGGCTCCAGAACTAAAAAGAGCATGCTTGAATTAGTTCAGATGCCAATTTTGGATTGTCTAGGCTTCATTTTGGCGAAGCAGCGGCAATTTTATTTTTTTTTGAGATTTGATAAGAGTTTGTATGCGGCCGCCATGTTAGTCGAACTCGGAACACGAAATGAAGTTGATATGTGACTCAGCTTGATGTTTAGTTACTTCACATCTTTCGCAGTGCCAATTTTAAAATGTTTCGTGATGGAAAACTTTATAGTTCAGACACAAGCACCAATTTATAATGGTAATAGGACTGAGTGGAGTCCGATTCGGTCTGTAATCATACGAGTGATTACGAAATCGGACGACCGCGCTTCGCGGGAGTCCGATTTCGTAATCACGAGTATGATTACAGACCGACATCGGACGACACGAAGTCCTCTTACCAATTAATCATAAATATTACAATTTCTGAGAATGAAGTGATCATATAGCTTCAGCGTCTTCTGCTGTACTATACATAAAAACAAAGCATCAAGAAGTACTTTATCGCTAATCTATTTTAACACGCGCGTACACACGGCTCGGCGTTTGTAAAACACGTTAACCGCTTGTTCGTAGTCATCTAGCTCTCAGTTTTATCAACTTAAAATACTTGAGAGAAACAAGAAGCTAATTTACCCAATGATTTGAGTTGAATGCGGAATTTGGAAGTAAACTCAAAAATGTATAAGTTCTGTACACTCAGTAAAAATCAGTAAACCCAACGAACTCACAAATTGAAAGACAGTTTCTTTCGACTTTTCAGGTTTACATTTATGAACTTAACAGGTCCTTTGAAACTTAGAACACTAGTTTATTTTTTCACAGAAGTTTACAAGGCATTCAAAGGAAATATTCAAGACTGGAAAAATCTGTATCTTAACGGGTCGGCACAATCCAAACTTACCGATTTCTTGACGGCTTAATTCTCGAGGAATATTTGTCCATCACAGTCCATCACAACAAAGTTAAAAGTCTTCCATGAATTTGAAATGAATTAACGACGTTCATTGACATTGAGCCGTAAGTTGCAGAGTGGCTATAGCACAGCTTGCTGGCGACGTCGTGCACTAAACAAACGCGTCCGATCGGCGAAAATTTCCTGTCTTCTTTCGTTCCATAGTGACTGTTCACGTTCTTCGCCTGACCACAAACTGTTCCTTACATTTTAAGTTGTCCAACAATTAACAAAATTCGCCTTTCGAGATGCCACAAACTCACACCGGCAATCGCTTTTTCCACTGAAAAGCAGTGTAATGCTGATTGGTGCATTTAAATTTCGCTCTTGCTTATGATTGGTTAAGCCAACTGTCCGATTACAGAACAAAGAAGTATCCGATTACAGAACAATAGGTGTCCAATTAATGATTAATCGGTGGTGTTATGAGCCAATCACATTCGAGGAAATTGTAATGTTTATGATTATAGTCGGTCACGAGCGTGTCACACGGCTTTGTTGTCACGGTATTCAAACGTCCATAGCTCCCGATAGATAGTTTTATCGACTCAGAATTTTGCTTTAAGTCTTAAGGCATGATAGTCTTGAGCATATTAATGTATTGAACTTATAGGATACGTTACTTTTGAGATGGCTTTTATGACGTCACATGCAAACCAAGAATTGAAATACCTGACTAATTTGTATATTTATGAACTTGTAAACATTCACCGGAAATGGATATTTTTTGTTTTGTTTTTTAAGCCGAGATTCAATACCTTTCGGCCTAGTATCTTCCAAGCCGTATTTACTGTCACTGCAGAAATTTTGGTGGATACTAAACCAACGGCTTCAGATTTGTTTGCGATAACGCCATTGGTGCCACTGATTGTTTGACCTTCATGGCACCGCGCCAAAATGTCGCAATAACAACGTAAAACACAACAGAGTGAAACACAACCAAGCTCAGAATCAATGGCCAAACAAACTTCGAACGCATGACAAACCTTCAAAATGAGAACACGTTCCGAACAAAAGTATGGTCGCAACAACTACGACACATCTTGCTTTTAAACTGCGTTGTTCGACACGATAAAGGCTATCATGCCCAATTTGGAAAACCGCAACTGCTTTATTTGGAACTCTATTGTTGACAACAGAGGGAATAGGGAAGCAGGGAAGTAGGGAAGGGAAAGTGATTACTATACCTCGCAAATCCCACAAAGTGGGATTCGCGAGATAAAAACCATCCACACGCTAGGTACGCTTACTGCAGTGGGAATTTTGCAGCTACTAGCTTACAAATGCATCAACATTAGACGTCATGCCGTGAACAAAAATTGAGCTATCGGCCGAAATACGATGAATTTGTTTCATTGTTTCGAAGCTGTTATTTTTGTCCGATCAATCCTACATATTGCTTTCGTGTCGTCACTTCAAAATTCGAGTCTTGTTTGGGGCGACGACGCTGTCACACGTGAGAGGGCGACGGCAACGTCTGTGAAACAATAAAATTCATTGCAGAAGACAAAAGGCGCACGTAAATATGTGATTTTGACATGATCTCGGGGTCGTCGTCCTCTCGTGGACGACATTTCGAGAAATTACGCCGTCGTTAGTCTCAGTAAGGCAATCGACCGTCGGCAACGGAACTAGCCAAAGTTACAAAGCATTGGAATACGGAAACAATATTTCCCGGTTTCTCGCGTTGCCACCGCCGTCCTAGTTCTGCTTAAGGTCCCTAATAGCTGACGAGGACATGTTTCCTAACCAAAAAATGGCCTGGATCAGTCGACCTGAGTTCCCAATTGGTGACACAGTGCGAATTAAGCCCAAACCGGAAACGTTCGACAACACTGAACTGATATCCTTCATCACAGAAATACCAAGCTTGTCTATCTATCTATCTATCTATCCATATTTGCCTGAATTTCTCTACTTTTTTTCTCGATGTGTACTTACGATGCATACGTATTTTACATCTTTCATGTTATAACCGTTTCCTTCGAGAGAAGCCCCTCGCCTTGCAGTGGACGCACGTGACGTGAATACGGAGTGATATTGCTTTTACTGGCACTTTGAGTGCTTAGAAAGCGGAAGTCATCTGTTCATGAACCTCATCGATCAATCTTCGGGCAAGGAAAAACTACCAATGCATGTTTCAGTATTTTTCTTTTAACTTTTTTACTGTTCTCGTAAGGATGGGGGGGGGGGGGGGGGGGGGTGGGATGATTACAGCTGGGAAGTGACCAATAAGGGAGTGACACTAGCCGTGTGCGATGTTCATTTGTTTGTCCAAATTGAATTGTACTTGACCGACTGTCGGTAACTTTCAGTGGACGCGTCGTCAGTCGACAGCAACCTCGTTCCCAGGTTCTTTCATCTCCCGGCCCCCCGTCCCCTAAGAAAGACCCTGGTTCAGGCTGGTCAGGTGCCTTGCTCACAAAGATAATCCGTTGGGAGGGGTCCCCCTGTCAAAGAAATTTGTCGCGCTGTGCGTTTGTCAAAATCAAAACGAGGCTGGCACAAACGACACAAATCAGCCATGCTTTTTGGCAAGCTTCAAGGGAGTTCAAGAAACCTGGTACGGCGACGGCAACGCGAGGAACCAAAAAATAGTGTCTCTGTTTTCCTTATGTCTTTGTAACTTTGCCTATTCTTAGGTTGCTCAATTTGTTCCGTTTTTGGCGAGGTTCTATTGATTTCATCGTTTAGAAAAACGACTGCCGTTATTTTATCGAACTGTCGTCCACGTCCTGACAACGACGTAAAATAAAAAGCAATTGAGTCGCACGCGAGGAGCATGGCGACCCCGAGAACATGTCAATTTTAGATATTCACGTGCTTCTTTTGTCTTCTTTGATTAGCTTTATTGTTTCCCCGACTTCGCCGTCGTCCTCTCGCGTCCTGTATCTTAAAGTCCCTAATAGCAGATGCGTACTGGAGCATAAACCTTAAACCTCAATAAGTCAAGAGCTTGGAAGCAGTTTACTTTGGAGGCACTATCGCTGTGCTGTCAACGGTATATGGAAAGTCTCTCATTTCAGTTCACTTTCTTCTAGCGCTTTTGTTCTACGAAATGCTACTAGTAGCCCCAGATTAAAAAACCCTTGTTCAGACTTAAAAAAGCAGCTGAAAGAGAAGAAAATATGAGGTAGATTTCAATCCTTTCACTAGAAGAAGAAAGGCTTTTGACACCGGGTTTCATGTTTCTTTAATAGCCTTTTTCAAAGGACAGGCAATGCCACTGTTGTACGGTTTGTCGAAGAGAAAGCAAAATATGATAATCCTAGAGCCTCAGAAAACACACTGATCAACTTGATATAAATTACCTCTTTAGTAAGTTGCATTTTCATCTGAAAGAAACACTGTGTTCAGTCTCTATAGACGACTCAAATCATGACATCTGCTAAATGATGCTAATAGCACCATTCAGTGCACTTCGCACGGCCGGAGCTTCCGCGGCTTCATTTGCGTAACTTGCCTTCGACCATTTCAGCGTTCGGGGTGCAGATGGTGAAACTTAAATGCATCTTTTCACCCTTCCGAAGGAGCCTTGACTCTCAAAATTACCTTCTTGAAAGCTCTGAAGTTGTCAAGGCGTCTTTCACGGTCTGCAGATTAAATGCAGCAAACCTTCGCTCTGTGGCAACGAGCTGCTGTAAAACTCTTCCGCTGTTTCGAGAAGTGCCCTATTGGCTCAGTTTTCCGCATACAACAACTTGACTTGTTGTTCAGACACAGTGTAAACTTTTTTCGGAGTCACACAGTGTGCGACACACACTGGAGGTGTCAAATATTTATATCCAAAATTTTCCTTCCCCAGTAGACAAAGTAAGGTAAATTTACGACTTAACGGTCCCTCCCTTGGTTTCCTTTTTTGCAACCGGCCAGATTCTGGCCGACACATGACCAGCCTGAACCAGGGTCTTTCTTCGGGGACGGGGGCCGGGAGATGAAAGAGCCTGGGAACGAGGTTGGGTCGACAGTCGGTTGGCAAAATTTTTGCCGAAAGTCGGTCGACCGTCGGGGAACCAGCAAACAATTCGGCCGACGGTGGCCTAGTTTATAGTCATTCTTAATAACTAAGGGCACACAATTACGGTGCTTCCTGTTTCAAAAATGCACCGTCCATTAAAATGCACTAAAGTTGCGATTGTCTGCTCATGTATGTCTTTGCCACTGCATGTATTTCACAGTTCAGTTACAAATTCCAGCATTAAGCACTATTGTTTTACAGCACACTTCTTCACAACACATGTACCATCTAACTGAATATTAAATTGTTTTGAAACCGCCAGTGCATTTCACTTGTAAACAAAACCATTTCAAATGAACTCTGCTAACCGGGGTTTACTGGCATACAAACAGACAGAGAGTTGTATTCGTACCAATGAAGATAAATAATACAGTGAAACAAAATATGTTGATACAACAAACATATCACGACTCATGGTCACTCGTGGTCAAGATCGTAGTCACTCGTGGTCACTTGTGGTCACTCGTGGTCATTCGTGGTCACTCGTGGTCACTCGTGGTCATTCGTGGTCACTCGTGGTCACTCGTGTGTTCTTTTAGTCACTATCGTGAGCTTGTGTTGTGAAGATCATCATTCGGACAAATACATCAAACACACGCAGTAAATAAACGATTTAATGAGTCAAGCAATACATGTTTTTCGATACTCGAATATCAAGGAAAGAAAATGATTCAAAAAAGACAATTCATAAAATCGCGGAGAGTTTATACTCTGTTGATCGTACTTACGAGGTTTCAGGGCGAATAATTTGCTTTTCCTGGCCGCTTGACATAATCTCGAACGAACTGCAAAACCTCCTGTGAGAGCGATGCTCATAAATCGCGGAATACTCCGCAATAAAATGCTCAAGTAAGCTTCCATACGGCTCAAGAATATGTTCAGTGATTCTCGTTTAGGTTTCAGGCCGTAAACGTTAGCCGTGGTTACACACGGCCCTTTTCCTATGGGTTTTGGCACTTTTACCACGGGAAACATTTTTTCGGTGTGTAACCGCGATTTCCCGAGCTAAATTTCCCGAGGGCATTCTCCATGGATACATCAGAAAGAACAAAAGGAAAGCCCGTGACAGTTCCCGAGCAAGTTACCTAAGGTTTTCTGATTCCCACGGCAAATAGGCCAATCCGCGAGCAGCGCGTGACAGTTCAGGAAATCGGTAAATCCTAATTAAACAACTTCACGCCGGAGAGACATGCCTCAGTTTGCCACAAATTTAACTCTACAACTTATCCGAACTTACGGCTGGATTCCGTGCATCGCTGTGAATATCATTTCATAGATCTCATTGACCGTTTGGCTGGATTTTTTCCTCTCGAATGCTAAAATCGTGCTTGCTTTCTCAAGGAACTCAATCCCCGATCCCGGTGAAGCTCTGTACAACGGGTTCTTTTTTAACAGAGAAAGAAACGCCGGTGTTGAAGCAGTCGTGTTTTCTCGACTATTTGCGGTTCGGATTTTGCCGTGGGAATTGTCGTTACAGTGTGACCGGCACTGGCAAACATCTCGGGCACCGGAAATCCCAAGATAAAATTCCCGTGGTCAAATTACCCTCGGGATTTGCTAATACTACGGTGTGTGTAACCACAGCTATTG
This sequence comes from Plumapathes pennacea, assembly GCA_964036295.1. Lineage (NCBI taxonomy): Eukaryota > Metazoa > Cnidaria > Anthozoa > Antipatharia > Myriopathidae > Plumapathes > Plumapathes pennacea. The sequence continues at coordinate 20,535,963 of OZ038463.1, read as the reverse complement.
TCTTTTTTTGCCTAAATCAAGCGAAAAAGGTCGACGCTATCACCACAACATGAGATCACTGTTTTTGCCGTCGGAGACGCGACAGGACGCAATCCAATCTCGTACCCAGACTCTTTCGCTGTCTTACGGCGCATGCTCGACGAAAACGAAAGACTCTGGAACAGCCCAGATTTTCAGTCCGTAAATAGCGGACTTCCGGTTAAACTGCGCATGCCCACGGGCAAAATTTATTTTGGTTTTACGCGACTGTAATTGTTGTGAAAAGGGCTTGAAAGTGAATAAAAAGACCCCTACATTATTGAAGAAAAACGGCATCAAGTTTTAGAAGTCAGATTGTAGAAATATGTTTCCGTTGCGCTGCGGCCAACGCGACGGATGATTGATCGATTGATGGATATACTAATTTTATCGATACTGCATGCAGATATACATATAGTCTGGTCATGTTTACATGTTCAATTTGTACCCGCGAAGAATGTTACACACAATTTGCACACATGGCATAAATACAAAGCACAGAAAACAATTTAATACCACCACAACCGGGACCATAACACAATTAACCGACCCGACAGCACGGCACATGTAGAAATATCTGAAGGCTTTGTCGCTCCCAGCTGGTACTGTAGCTGACGGAAATGTGTTTCAAAGTTGCCTGAAGATATAATGTACCGACAGGAAGGATCCTTCCTTCGTTTAAAAATCCCAACAGCAATTCTGTCAAACAGCGCTCGATCGCGAATATGACGTTTAACTACAACAAGGCCAGAATTTGGCTGCAAAGCCATCGCACTGGGTCAAGTTGCACTCTAGTTAACTGCTGTATCTGGTTATATTCGCTTTCTGATGCAGATGCAATCAGCTGGGTGCCTGCAAACTTCATCGTTCCCGGTGAAAACTCCGCCATGTTTGCCCGCTGGTAATTCCGGCTGATGTTCCGGCCGGTCGTATTTGCATTGTTTGAAATAACCAATCAGGATCGCCTAAAAATTGGTCTGTTCCAGAGTCTTTCGTTTTCGTCGAGCATCCGCCGTAAGACAGTGGAAGAGTCTGGGTACGAGATTGGACAGGACGGGACATAATTGCTCGTGGCGAAGCCGACGAGCTTAGGATTGGAAAGCGTGTCTTCATCATCGTCATATTTTTATTTTTATTATTTTTATTTTTATTTTTTTTCTGGGTTACGAATCAGCACACGGTGATTGGTTCATATTTTCACGTGATTTATGATGACGTTTTGTCATCACATGACTTGCCGAGCGAGCAGTTTCGCCATTTTGAAGGAGATATGTGGGCGATGGAATTGTGCGTTGCTTGCCTTGGTTGGCTCTGTGGATTCTTTTATGGACCGCTCATCCTACTTACAAACGCATACGCCGGCTGCGGTAGACCCACACTAAATTTCATTGAGCGGTTTTGGCTTGGGTCGGTCCGTTCAGCCTCGAAAGCTTTGAAAAAAGCCGCAAATGAAGCAATGAACATATCAATGAACATATCAATGAATATATCAATGAACATATTAATGTTCTTATCAATGAACTGCATAGCTATGCACAACTGTACAGAAATGTACGAAGATCCTGACGTCCAGAACGTTGAGAACTTGAAGGAACAAGCTGAACGAAGGGGTTCCAAATGGAAAGATCAGAACCCGAATGATATTAACGGCGAAGCAAGTTCGATTCTTGGCCATCGCTTGATAGTGTATATGGAACTGTTCAGTATGAAGGTGAACTTAAAGGTACTTTGTATTCTTTTACTTTGTATTATTCATGCTGATACAAGTAAAGCGTCAGAAAATCTGACTTTTCTTTGGAATCAACGTTTCACTCAGTTGTGCATTTGTGTTGTTGTTGCGACATTTTGGCTCAGTGCCATGAAGATCAAACAGGCAGCAGATAACGTGGCGTTATTATTTGAAAATTGGAACATGATTGAAGAAGAAGTGGTCGTTGGTAGATCTCGCTTTGAGCAGTTCTATTGTATTCCCAGTAATGTTTATGTGAAAGAAAATCGAACTCGTCCAAGACGAAGTCGTGAGCCAAGCCGAGTGCCTTTGAATGAACTTTCGCGCGTTCTAAACAAGGACAGGAAAAGCAGGCGACTATTACGAGAATACATTTCAAAGAATGTCCCAAAGTCGTCAAAAGTTCATGATTATACCAGAGCTTACGTACTTCACAATGCTAATGCATTCCGTGAACGTGCGCGTAAACAACATGGAAACAATAGAAAGCCACAGAAATGCAAAGAGAAAATTAGGATCAATAAACCATCGCTGCGAGAAAGCTATAAGTTCAAAAAGAAGTTTGTCAAAAGTAAACGAGGTGCTAAGGTACGTTTGTATTTTAGAATGACTTCAAGGACAAGCATTTCGAGACCAGCTGTGTTCAGAGATAGAAATCACAAAATCAATTACTACGCGTTTTCTCTGTCAAGGGATATAGAAAAAAATCCCGGTCCTTCAGTTGTCGATCCAAACAAAACGATCATTGCACCGTACAGTCAAGGTAATGCTGCAATATTTGGAGATAATGCTGGACGACAATGTGTAGCTATGTCTCTAGCAGCTGTCATATTTAACCACACGAATTTTATTTCTTTATCAGAGGATTTGAGCGAAATTATGAATGCTGGGAACAATCTGTATTCCACTCTTTCGCAATTATCTAAGGACTATTTTTTGCTGCTGACAGATCTACCTGGAATGGTCACAATATATGAAACTCAGTATGAGCTGCAATACAGTGAAAGTTACGTGGGTAATTTGTTTGGAACTTGCTTTCCCATCGAAGGCTTTGCTTACTGTACAACACTGACTGGGGCTTTTAATTTATTGCTCAGACAGGATTTCAGCTGCTTTATTCTGACAATAGGCTGTAGTACTGTAGCTGTATTTTGTTTGTCAGGTGGCAGGTTCAAAGTATTTGATTCTCATAGTAGAGATAGTTTTGGCATGGAACATCCTGAAGGAAAATGTGTATTAATTGAACTTCGTTCAGTTGGCAATTTATTGGAATATTTCCAGACTTTATATGTACACTTGCCTGCCATTACATTTGAAATTAAAGGAGTAAACATTTGTCTAACAGAAGACAGACACAACAGGCACAGATGTGAAGAACCTACAACTGTTCAGCAAAGAAGTAAAGCAATTATTTGCAAATGTAAGCAGTGCTGTGCAATTTCTTTCTATAGCATTTGTTTCTCTGTAATTAAATCTTGCAGCTATTGGAATTCTGATACATTAAGTGCTGTAATTGAAAAAGGTAACACATTTTACAGGAAAATGAATGTTGACAAACACCTTGTGATAAGTGATTTACCAAATAAACTAGAGATATGTGCAGGCACTGATGTTAATGTTGTCTTTACTGCTAAAAGACAAGGAGTTCTGTCTAAGGACAAAAGCTTAAGCAAGCAGAATCTTCATGAACTTATTACACAAAACAATAGGAATAATACTGGCTTTCTGTTATGGATTTCAACGTACTGCCTAAGTTGTATTTTTCAACAACAAGCAAAAAGGAGAACAAAATTTGTTGTATTAGCATTTGATCAAAGTGAATCACCACATTTATTTCAGAAAGTAGATGATGTAGAGTTGCTCATTAACATAATCTATTCTATCATTCTTGACAAGTTTGCATGTGATGAAGTGCACTATCAAATACAGTTTCTTTCATGTTCATGTTGTTTGACGAAAAGTGAAAAGCACAAAATAACAAGGAAACAGATTTCTTCCAGAAAAAGAGAGGATACTCTAAAACGAAAAAGAGAACAAGAAAGAGAAAAATATACAATGATGGAACCTGCTAAAAAAAGATGCATTGTAAATAATATGGCTGAGAAATATAGATCAATGAATCATGAACAAAAACAGGACCTTCTTGCTAAAAATGCTGAAAAATACAAGTCAATGGAATCTAAACAAAAGAAGGACATTTTGTGTAAAAATGTTGAAAAATACAAATTAATGGAACCTAAACAAAAGAAGGACCTTTTGTCTAAATATGCTGAAAAATACAAATCACTGGAACCTAAACAAAAGAAGGACCTTTTGTCTAAAAATGCTGAAAAATACAAATCAATGGAACCTAAACAAAAGAAGGACCTTTTGTTTAAATATGCTGAAAAATACAAATCAATGGAACCTAAACAAAAGAAAGACTTTTTGTCTAAAAATGTTGAAAAATACAAATCAATGGAACCTAAACAAAAGAAGGACCTTTTGTCTAAAAGTGTTGAAAAATACAAATCAATGGAACCTAAACAAAAGAAGGACCTTTTGTCTAAATATGCTAAAAAATACAAATCACTAGAACCTAAACAAAAGAAGGACCTTTTGTCTAAAAATGTTGAAAAATACAAATCAATGGAACCTAAACAAAAGAAGGACCTTTTGTTTAAATATGCTGAAAAATACAAATCAATGGAACCTAAACAAAAGAAAGACTTTTTGTCTAAAAACGTTGAAAAATACAAATCAATGGAACCTAAACAAAAGAAGGACCTTTTGTCTAAAAATGTTGAAAAATACAAATCAATGGAACCTAAACAAAAAAAGGACCTTTTGTCTAAAAGGGTTGAAAAATACAAATCAATGGAACCTAAAAAAAAACAAGACTTTCTATCCAAAAATGCAAAAAAGTACAGACTTATGGAGTCTAACAAAAAAAGGGCACTTATTCACAATATGACACGAAGATATAATAACATAGAACCATCAGCTAAAAGATATTGGCTTGAATGTAAGAAAAGTAAACATTACAGCATGGATCAAGAGAAAAAGGACATTTTATGTGCAAAAAAAAGAGAAGCAAGTAAAAAGAGAAGATCTAAGAGTATAATACATAATTTAGACTACCATCTTGCAGAATTTAAGAACAAAATAAAAGATGGTCCTTACTTTATATGCTCTGTCTGTAATCGAATACTTTACAGGAAGTCAGTTGTAGAACTGAAGAGAACAAAGTACACTATGCTAGATATTTTTACTGGTCAAAAGTCATTTGATGGAAAGGAATATATTTGTAAAACCTGCCACTCAAAGATTTTAAAAGGGAAAGTTCCATGCCAAGCTGTTAAAAACAACCTGTATTTAGATGAAGTCCCTCCAGAATTGGCTCTGTTAGAGAAACTTGAACAGATACTCATAGCACAGCGTATCATTTTTGAAAAAATAGTGATAATGCCTAAAGGACAACAAAGAAAGATTAAAGGTGCAATCTGCAATGTGCCTGTTGACTGTGAACAGACTTGTAGAATTTTACCCCGTCCTCCTGAAAGGTCAGGTATAATAATGTTGAAACTCAAAAGAAAGTTAGAATTTAGAGGCCATGTCTATTTTCAAGCTGTACGTCCACAGATAATTTCTGCTGCCCTTACTTGGCTTAAAATGAATAATCCATTGTATACCAACATAGCAATTGACATTAAAAATATTGACAACAATTTGACAAGTCTAGCTGACCAAAATGCATCAGAAGATATGAATTCAAGTTCATCTGATGAAGAAAGTTCCACTGCTGATAGAATATTTGATAATACTGATGTATTAAATGACACCTCAGAGGAAAATGATGATCCATTAAATGAACATAGAGCACCAACTAATGAAACCTGTTTACAGTCTGTAATTCCGGATTACCCTGTAATTTTGGAGGAGCAAGATGAAAGCAATGTTTCATTAGGAAATGAAGTTTACAATGTTGCACCTGGAGAAAATAAGCATCCTGTGTCATTAATGACTGACAAGCAGTGTGAAGAACTGGCATTTCCAATATTATTTCCAAAAGGGAGATTCGCTTATCAAGCTCAACGGGAAATTAAATTGACACCAGTGAAATATTTTAATGCACGGCTATTACATTATAGTGGGCGATTTGCAACAAATCCAGAGTACCTGTTTTATGCACAATTTGTAATGGAGCAAAAGAAAGTATCTGACAGTATTAACATTGCTCTCAAGAAGGTCCATGGGCAGTCTATGAAAGCCTCGGAATTGAGATCAAATGTACAAAACTTACAACATCTTATTTCAAAAGATCAAGCATATTTGTTTCTGAGGCAAATTCCAGGCTCTCCACCATACTGGCAAAGATTTATGTATGAAGTTGTAGGTATGGTTCGCCAACTGGGAATTCCAACATGGTTCATGACATTATCATGTGCTGATCTTAGATGGCCTGAACTATTTCAAATTATTGCAAGGACAAAAGGACAAAATATGACTGATGAACAACTCCAAGCTTTGTCATACAATGAAAGATGTTCTATGTTGAATCTCAATCCTGTTGTTGTAGCGAAACACTTCCAGTACAGAGTTGAAACATTTTACTATGCTCTTCGAATTGAGTTCCAAATGAGGGGGTCTCCACACTTACATGCACTGATATGGACCTCAGATTGTCCAAAACTAACACATGACACCAAAGAGGAATATATAGAATATCTAGACAAGCATGTACAAGGTTGCCTTCCAAACAAAGAGAATGATCCTGACTTGTATGAATTAGTTAAAACTTATCAAAAACATACTCACTCTAAAACATGTAGAAAATATAGAAACATTCCATGCAGATTTAATTTTGGTCAGTTTTTCACAGAAAAAACAGTTGTAGCAGAACCTTTGTCAGATGACCTTAGTGAAGATGCAAAAGCTGAAGTCCTCTCTAAGCAAAGTGCAATTCTAACTTCTGTCAAAAAGAAAATTAATGAGGTCTTGGACCCAAGTAAATCTGATTATGATCCTAAGCTTACTCACAAACAAGTTTTGAACTTAGCAGGTGTCTCTGAAAAAGATTATGAGTGGGCATTGTCAATTTCTACTGATTCTTATCATGAGTTGCATCTCAAAAGACCAGTAGACAGTTGCTTCATTAACAATTATTTTATAGCAGGAGTAAAAGGTTTTGCAGCAAATGTTGACTTACAACCTGTTTTTAACCACTACAAGTGCTTAACATATGTTTGTTCCTATTTTTCAAAAGATGAAACTGAATGTTCACAGGCCATCACAAATGCAGCAAAAGAAGCAAGGAATTCAAATTTGACTGTTAAAGAAAGCTTGAGAAAAATAGGTGCTGCTTTTCTGTCTACTAGAGAAGTTAGTTCACAAGAATGTGTCTACAGATGCATGCCTGAACTTTGGTTGAGAAAAACATTTCCTGCAACAATTTTTGTTAGCACAAACTTACCAGAAAACAGATTGCGTGTAGCAAAAAGCCAAGATGAGCTTGATGCATTAGATGAAGACAGTACAGATATTTTTAAATCTAATATCATTGAACGTTACACCTATCGGCCAAAAACAATTATTGCTGTTGATCGACTATGTTTAGCTGAGTTTGCAGCACATTACTACAAAGATTATTACAGTGAACGTAATGAAACAAATGATGCTCAGCCAGATGTCCTAACTGATGATGTCATTGAATCACAGCACACACAGTCTTCTATTGATAGCACAGACTTTCAGCTACTTCCTAATAAAATAAGACTGCTAATTACCAATGAAGTTATGAAATGCAGAAAAGTCAAGGCTGTTATACGGTTTCATACTCCAAGCAAAAGAAAGGAACCTGAAAAATATTTCCATCATCTACTTATGCTCTATTTTCCATGGCGAGAAGAAGGTGACCTGCTTGGCACAGATCAAACATACATGTCAAAGTTTTATGAGCCTGATTTGCAACCCATTGTTGAGCACAATCGAGAATTATTTCAACCTGATGCTGAAGCTGTAGAAGAGGCTTTAGAATTCTTAAGAAATAACCCAGGAGCTATACCTCACTCATATGACCCTATAAATGATCAAGAAAATGAAGATATCCAGTGTGAACCAGAATACAACAATTCAATGCCATATGAGCAATCACCTGATGATCTTGCTCCAAATTCTGATCAGCCTCAGCAACCATCTTCAGGACTTATAGTTCATAACCAGCCTTCAGATGTATCTGATGACTTGCTCCGTGAATCTGTTCGATCCTTGAACAACAAGCAACGCTATGCATACAATATTCTTCTTGCTTGGTGCAGAACTAAAATGAAGAATTTTAATAGCTTGAAACCAGAGAAAGTAGAACCAATATATCTGTTCATAACAGGAGGTGCTGGTGCAGGAAAAAGCCACTTAATAAAAACCATTTACCATACTGCAGTGAAAACTTTCAAACATGCTCCTTTAAATCCAGAGCTACCCACAGTCCTATTAATGGCCCCCACTGGTGTTGCAGCTATAAACATCAATGGCACTACAATTAACACTGCCTTATCAATCCCTAAAGAAACAGGGGATAATGTACCTCCACTGTCAGACCAAAAGAAAACACAACTGCGAATGTCATTATCTGAACTCAAGCTGATAATTATAGATGAGATTTCAATGGTTTCAAACAGTGCATTACTCCATGTACACCAAAGACTACAGCAAATTTTTGTCACTCCAAACTCTCGGTTGTTTGCTGGCATAAGCATCATTGCTGTCGGAGATTTGTACCAGCTCCCACCAATACGTAGGAAACCTGTTTTTTCATGTTTCAAAAATGATGCCTACAATTTATGTCATCCATGGGAAGCTTTCAAAATGATAGAGCTCACAGAAATAATGAGACAAAAAGATGACCACAAATTCGCTGAGCTTTTGAACAGAATCAGGACAGCATCACAAACTGAAGATGACATCAGATGTATTCAGACCACGTCCATAACCCCTTCAGATGAAAATTATCCATCAGATGCACTCCATATATGGGCTGAAAATAATCCTGTTAATGTGTACAACAACCAACGTTTGCAACAGATATCCTCACCACTTTTTGTACTTAGAGCAATTGATCAGTATCCACAGAATGTCACAAGACAAGACATTGAAAGAGTTCTTTCTAAAGGACGCTCTGAAACAGGTGGACTTGATTCTGAAATATTTATAAAAGAAAGTGCCAGAGTCATGCTTACAACAAACATTGATATTGCAGACAGACTTATAAATGGACAAATGGGCACTGTTGTTCACATTGCTACCGATCAAAACACCCACAAACCAACTATTGTCTATATAAAATTTGATGACCATAATGCTGGTAACATGCTAATCAACAAATCGACAATCCCTTTGATCCGACAAACAAAAGTTGTCCCTATTATACCAGTCCTAGCTAAAATTAAAATAAGGTCAAACAAGGCTTCATCACCAGAAATACAAAGAGTACAGTTTCCACTAACACTAGCATGGGCATGTACTGTTCACAAGGTCCAAGGATTAACACTCAATGATGTTGTAATCAGTTTTAAATTAGAAAGACAAAGATCTTTCAATTACGGACAAATCTATGTGGCTCTTAGCCGTGCAACCTCTTTTAAAGGCTTACACATCATTGGAAACATTGAAACCAAACAGATACGAGCAGATCCAAGAGTACATGAAGAATATCAACAACTAAGAACACTTCTACCTTTACGAATGGAACCAACACAAGATTTACTAAATGCATCTGGCAACAATGAACTATCTCTATGTCTATCTCTATTAAATATCAGATCTCTAAGAAAACACAGCATTGACCTTAACTTTGACCGCACCATTTTCAATTCCGATGTCCTTCTACTGACAGAAACTCATCTGCAACCACATGATTTGGACACTGAAATTAGAGATAACCTTCATCCTTTTCAACTGTACAGACAAGACAATCCTGATAAATATTCCAGTTTAGCTGTCTGTTCTAGAAACAGTGTTGAAACAAGCGAGCATCACTACTTTCATTCCCTGAATGCACTTAAATTGGTCATCACATCTAGTAATTGTACAAAAAAACAAAATATCATTAATTCTCCTTTATCGAAAACATGGAACAAATATACAGCAATATATAAATAGCATTGAAAGTATTCTTAATCAACATCCTGTTGATATAATTCTAGGAGATTTTAACATTAACTACTTGAATGACACTGAAAATAGACCATTGAAAATTTTAATGAATTCTCTAAACTATGAACAAATTGTACAAAGTCCTACATTTGTTTCTGCTGGAAGTTTGCTAGACCATGTTTACGTAAATCCAACAATGTTCAATATTGTCCAGAATTCCATAACGAGTGTTTACTATTCTGATCACGATGCTGTTACAATAACTGTAAAGCTAGCATAACATCAGCTGCTATATGCATCCCTACACTGTACATTTTCTAAACAACAGATATACATACATCAAGGAGTTCATTTAGGAAATCATTCAAATAAATATATTATAACATTATGATAATTTTGTACAGTGTACACAACACTGCTCAGAGAAGTTACATTTGCGGACAGTTTATGTTTATGGACACAACTGGATAAACATCGCATGTTCAGCGGATCCTACTTGCTAGCACCATGGTGGCAGCTTCCCACACTGACTTCCTGACAAAGGTAAGTCACCTTCATTTTTAGGATAGTGGGGTGGGTATAGTATACAAACATTTCATTCAACTACATTAATGAATCGATCACTCTCTCCGCAGACCCTCTATTACTTGATGACTGACTCAAACTACAATAACATTGCCACTGTGGGATCCATTACTTCCAGCCAGTGCAGTGTACCTACAATCAAGTGCTGCTGCCTGAATACAATAATTATTCTGCCTGCAGCTATGACTACACAAGAAATAATATCCTGCTCACTTGGAAAAGTTTCATATCATTTTCATCAGAAGAAACTAAATGCTAGACTTGTATACACCTGCAGCCAAAGGCATTCATGGATATTTGTAGTCTCTGGTGGACACCAAAACTTATTCCTAATGCTGCATATCAATATACTTCAGCAGAAGAAACTGGATGTATAGAACCTCAATGTGAAACCATCAAAGACATTCATGGACCTATCACATTGGCCACTGTCAACTGGTGGACATGAAAAACTATTCTATAAACTTCATAAAAAAAAACTGATGCTGGACTTGTATGCACAGCCAAAGACATTTATAATATTGTGGTCACTCGGTGCATGGACATGAAAAACTATTCCTGCTGCACAATAAACTTGCTGTCCGAGACCATCATGGGCCACAAAGAGAAAGAACTCCCTTTGATTTTGAACAACATTTCAACCCAGCTATCTGTAAATCCAACGAACATGACATTCTTTATACTGAAGTTTCATGATTTGCTGCTATGAGAAATATAGGCTCACAGAGGTGCAAGTACAGTCTAAATTTTACTGTATTAATAGTACATCAGACACAGTTGTTTAATATCAATAAATTATACGGGTCGTTGTCACATTATATGCTCGTGGTTTTAATTCATAATTGATAAATACAATAAAATCCAAAAATTCTTCATGCACGATGGTGCAATTTTCCGTTGGCCAAGTACCGATACAAAATCTTTTGTGGAAGCACATTATAGCTGTTAAATACAACTTATCAACCACTTAAAAATTCAAATCGTACCTTTTCTTTCCTGCCTCATTCTACTAAGCGCTCCAACAAACACAAAAAAACAATCCAAGTTTATAGCTCGCTTCTGGAACACGGATAGGCCTGGGGCGAGACCAGAAAAGATTGATACCATAACCTCGTCACCAGGAACATCTTGCACATACACGCATCAAGAGTTCTGGCTTTTGGTTGGATCACACTGTATTCTGGGTAGGTTTAGCTCGGAAAAGTGAGCACCAGCTCTACAATATCTGCCATTTTGCACTTCACGCTGAGCTCAGTCAACTTCTATCCGTTCTAAAACGTACACATTTACCAAGCTCCAAGCTTGAAATGGCAGTAAAGTTGGTGCTCACTTTTTGAGCCAAACCTACCCAGAACACAGTGCGATCCAACCAAAAGTCAAAACTCTTGATGCGTGTATTCACTCGAACGCCACGAGCTCACTGGCCATGCCAGTCTTGTTTATTCCTAACATGCGCAGTGATCGTCTGAGTGGCAATTTCACTTCCGGGATTCATTTCTGTGGTTTCATACATACTCATTTTCAGATGTGACCAATACAAACTATTTCAGTGTCGCAGTGACTTTAATCTAAGCCATGAAAAAAATAACGCTCTTGTCGTAAAACCACCACACATTTAACTCACAAAACTGGTCAATTAAGTAAGACACCATAAGTGCATTCACCTCATCTCTATTTATTTGTTTGAAACGCCAACCGACATGTCATAAGTTTACTAGAAATACGATATTCGCAGAAGCCCCACGCCCTAATCGATTATGTATATGACACTGCTGGCTAGAGCTATCATGTATGCTTACACCACACACCTCAATATTGTGCATTAAATGTAAATGAAAGCAGATGACACTATATCAGCATTTACATGATATTGGGATGTGGTTGCATACATGAGAGGAGAGCTCCCTACTCATTACTTTTTGAAGAGTGCAGTAATTATATTATACATGTAGAGTGGTCTTGAAAGAAGAAAGTTCTCATCATGATAATATTCTCTTTCACACAAAATCATGCCATGTCCATTTCACAGTAATTTATTTTGTCCCATAATATTAAGAAATTATACAGGTCAAGTCAGTTTTTGCACTACATTCATATGCATATATATATGTAAACATACTTCATACACATACATATGTATACATACTTCTCAAGTGGGTTACATTATACTGTACTTCTCAGAAGTTCTCAATTGTTGCATGTGCTGCCTGGTACATGTACAATAGCACAATCCCATGCCAGGAAAATATGACCCTAACCCTATACTCCCCAACATATTGGAAAATAAGAAGTTTGTAAGTGAAAATGGAAAAATGCATTATAAAATATACAATAATTCTACAGAATATTAGACAAAAAAGAGTCAGGTAAGCACATTCTCTGTCAATGTAAGATGCTGTGAGACACAAGATGAGCATGATCAGTTTATTATCATATTGACATTCTTCTCTTAAAATGTCTCATTTCTTATGTCTCTTCTTATCTCAGAAAGGTACTTTTCCAATTGGGCTCAGTGAACTTCATAGTTTATCCCATTGATATTTTGGGACCTGTGGAAAATAAAACAAAGCACTGGGCCCGGTTTTTCAAAGCACGATTAGGCTACTCCTGGATTAGGTCTAAATTTACTTGTCATTTATAAACCTGAAAATGTGAAGGTTTCATCCTGCAACGACTAGGAATCTCACTAGGAATTATTGCAGAGCTGTCAGTGGTAAATGCAAATTGATTCTTTTCACTTAATAATTTACAGTTAGTATCCTGGCTTGCAAATTGATTGTTAACCTTTAGTCTGAAGACATCCAGGACTCAATTTCTACATACTGTATAAAATAGTCTCTGTCAGTGCTATCTAATAATTCCAACTTGTTTAGAGAGCATTTTTTTTTCTGCTCACACCAGCTGCTAGTGCAGTAAATCTTTTCTGAACATTACATATACCAGCTAAACAGCTAATTCAAAACAGCAAAAGGAACTGCAGCAATAAATTACATCAGTTTCCTTATGCTAAATTTAATGAAGTTAATATTGCAGTCTGAAAATAACTGCCTATAAAATAATACATACATGTACCAGTATCACTAAATACTTAATCAAAGCAGCAAGGCAGCTGTAAGCTCGCGAATTTGTAAAAAGTACTGTTTTTGCAGAAGCAGCTATTTATAGAACTGGCTCAATTCACCACTTCGTGGTGAACGCGGGCTAAAAAAGTATTTTATAATAATTCAGAGAAAAGAATTATCGATGCGGTTTTCATGGGTCACGCGACCACAGCACTCTTCAAAATAACAGATTGTACCTTTCTGGCTCCAGAACTAAAAAGAGCATGCCTCAATTAGTCCAGAGGCCAATTTTGGATTGTGTAGGCTTCATTTTGGCGAAGCAGCGGCAATTTGTTTTTTTGAGATTTGATAAGAGTTTGTATGCAGCCGCCATGTTAGTCGAACTCGGAACACGAAATGAAGTTGATTTGTGACTCAGCTTGATGTTTAGTTAACTTCACATCTTTCGCAGTGCCAATTTTAAAATGTTTCATGATGGAAAACTTTATAGTTCAGACGCAAGCACCGATTTTAGTCGGTTTGCGATAACGCCATCGGTGCCACTGATTGTTTGACCTTCATGGCACCGCACCAAAATGTCGCAATAACAACGCAAAACACAAGAGAGTGAAACACAACCAAGCTCAGAACTAGTGGCCAAACAAACTTCGAACGCATGACAAACCTTCAAAATGAGAACACGTTCCGAACAAAAATATGGTCGCAACAACTATGACACATCTTGCTTTTAAACTGCGTTGTTCGACACGCACCTTTATCATGCCCAAATTTGGAAAACTGCAACTGCTTTATTTGGAAATCCATTGTTGACAACAGAGGGAATAGGGAAGCAGGGAAGTAGAGAAGGGCCCTGCCAGATGTTTGTGAAATCTCGTTGTTTCACGTCTCTGGAGGGCACGAAATGTATTATTTTATTCATTTTTGCACTTTTTGCCATTTAGAACCATTCAATGACAGAAAACTTATAATTTATTTCGCGTGCTGCACCGTTTCTGCGCTCTTTCAACTGCAATGTTTGACACATGCAGTAATGATGTATCTGACAATTTCCAGATAATGTTTTGCCTGACAAATACCAGGAGTGACGTTTTAAAGTACAGTAGTGTTTAGTTTTCTATTGGTTTCTAACAGAAGAGGCCAAACAATTAACACACAATTCAATTTCACTTTCACTACTGTCTGCAATTGGACGAGAATGAGTAAAATTACAGTTCAGACATCAAAGAACTTTCTAGACTCTCACGGCTCTGGAAAGCGATGACCGTGCAGTTTCACTTGGATCGCCTGTGTGATCACACAAGAAGATGGGTGTATCGAAAACGAAGACCCCGAAAACGAAGACCCCGCAATTTTTGCCACTCGTCGTAAAGCTTGAACAAGCAGTATGAAATAGAGTGCCACTTAGTGAAGCTGTTGGCTATTATTGTTGGGGTCTTCGTTTTCGGGGTCTTCGTTTTCGATACACCCACCACCGAAAATCGGAAACGAAGACCCAGAAAACGAAGACCCCGCAAATTTATTCCCAGGGTACTAATCTGAACACCATGTCGTTTTTTAATGTTTTTCGTTCACGGGCGACCTCCCCGCGCAGCGGGGTTTGCTGGGAAAAACATCGGAAGAAAATCACTTCCCCGCGCAGCGGGGCCTGCTGGGTAGAAACTCGAAACAGAATCACGCGCGGGGTTTGCTGGGCAGAACACTCTAACCTCGTTCCCAGGCTCTTTCCTCTCGCGACCTCGAATCTCGTGTTTTAATGTTTTTCGTTCACGGGCGACCTTCCCGCACCGCGGTGTCTGCTGGGTTGATCACGTGGTGTTCTGCTGGTCCGTTGCGAAGCAACGGACACTGTATAGGAGGCAAGTATGAATCAAGCGAAGAATCAAACCGAACACTCTCAAGAGAAGAAACAAGTTTGTCTTCAAAAACGAAGAGAACAAGCGAGACTAAGACGAATTCGTAAGACAAGGCAGGAGCGGTGTATCCGTCTCGAGCGCAGACGGCAAACAGACAGTGCTGTCGCTGCCAAAAAAGCGTGAAGCAACGGTATGACCGAGAGCATTATCAGCAGAAACGAGCTCAGGAGACAACCCAGGAAAGAGAGCAGCTGATCGGGAGCATCATAGGCAGAAACTGGCCCAAGAAACAACTCAGGCAAACGAACAGCTCGTGAAAGCCGCTCGACAACGAGCTGCTTTCCGACGCCACAATGAAACGATTGCACAAGAGGCCCGCAGGCTTCAGGCTCAAAATGAGGCAAATTCCAGAGGCAACAATATCTGCATAGCCGTGGATGGGCTAACCAAGTAGGCAGTTTTTTTTTAACTGCTCAGCTGTTTTTATCATGTACTGTATAACACTGTATAAGTACTATAAGTCAAATGTTATTTGAACTGTATTTTTTATGTTGGGCTAAACTTTCCAAACCTGGCCACTACTTTCCATATACAGTCTTTGCAGTTTTTTTTAACTGCTCAGCTGTTTTTATCATGTACTGTATAACACTGTATAAGTACTATAAGTCAAATGTTATTTGAACTGTATTTTTTATGTTGGGCTAAACTTTCCAAACCTGGCCACTACTTTCCATATACAGTCTTTGTTTGTGATTTCAGTTTATCAAAAAAACATCAAAATATTTGTCCTCTGTGAAATTATACATTGCAAAAACTTGTGAGTTCTGGTTTAAGTAGGCAGTTTTTTTTTAACTGCTCAGCTGTTTTTATCATGTACTGTATAACACTGTATAAGTACTATAAGTCAAATGTTATTTGAACTGTATTTTTTATGTTGGGCTAAACTTTCCAAACCTGGCCACTACTTTCCATATACAGTCTTTGTTTGTGTTTACTTCTTTATCTTACTAACCCCCCCCCCCCCCCCCCCTTACACTAATATAAAATGTATATATAAATAAACAGAAATGATGTTTAGTAAACTAGAAACTGTTATGAATGATTATTTTGTCAATTTGGCACCAGGAAAAGAATGTAATTTATTGCTGCATTTCCTTTTGCATTTTTGAATTAGCAGTTTAGCTGTACTTTATACATTACTGTGTATAAAGTAATGTTCAGAAGAGATTTACTGTGTTAGTAGCTGGTGTGGGCAGAAAAAAATTGCCATAATCTAAACAAGTTCAATTAGATAATGCCCTGACAAGTCAATGCCTTCAGTAGACTGAAAGTCAAAAATCCATTTGCAAAGATACATAATAATTATGTATAAGCCAAACAAGTCATTTGCATTTACCACAGTTTCATTTCACTTCAGCCAGCTCTTTACTAGCATTAATTTCTTTCTTTTCCTAGATAGAATTATAGTGATATAGTTTAATAAGTTTTCTTTTGAACAAGTTTTTTTCCATGCACCTGCATGACATCTGGTGAGATATTGTCTAAACTGTTACCCCGCCAACACATAGTATCTCAAGCCACAGAAAACACTTTTTAAATTTAAGATAAGAATTTCAATACAGTACTAAACTGATGCTCTTCTCATGTCTCACAGCATCTTACAGTTGTGGATAATGTGCAAACCTGACTCTCATTTGTCTAATATTCTGTAAAATTATTAAATATTTATAATTCATTTTTCCATTTTTACTCACAGGAGAGTATAGGGTTAGGGCTATATTTCTCTGGCATGGGATTTTGTGTGTTTGTACATGTACTGGGCAACACATGCATATCAATTTGCTTCTGAGAAGTATAATGTAACCTACAGGTACTTGAGAAGTATGTAATATACAGTCTTTCACCAATGAATGTAGTGCAAAGACTGACTATGTATACTTTCTTATGAGACAGAATAAATTACTGTGAAATGGACATGGCATGATGAATAATATCATAAGAACTTCCTTCTTTTAAGACCACCCTACATATTATATAATAAAATTACTGTACTCTTCAAACAGCAGTGGGATCCCGGGGAGGGGAGGGGGGAGTACTATGCCATATAGGTATGTGCTGCCCCAAAGGGTATCGTTTTCAAATATTTTTAGTCTGAAATAGGGTATAGATTTTGCCTTTTTGACCTGGGATAGGGTATGATTTTAATAGAAATGTGTCACAGCAGACAATGCACAGCAAATGGAAAAAAACACAGGGCGGGAATTGATGCAAAAGAAATAAATCTCTAAAATAGGTCTGAAATATGGTATTACATTTTGGAGTCAGGTCTGAAATAGGGTATATATTTATGGAGTCAGGTCTAAATGGGTATAGTAAGTCAGATATTTTGGTCTGAAATAGGGTAAGGGGTTTTCAGGTCCAGGCGGCACACCCCCACCCAAAATTATGATGAGTACTCTCCGGAATGGGACACGTGCCACTATCATGTAAATGCTAATATAGTGTCATCCGCCTTTAATTACATTATATAATATTGAGATGTGTAGTGAAAGCATACAGTACATGAGAGCTCTAAGCAGTGTCATACATAATCGATTACTTGGGCGTGGGACCTCTGCGAATATCGTATTTCTAGTTCCCACGCCCTGCGTGGGTACTAATCTGAACACCATGTCGTTTTTTAATGTTTTTCGTTCACGGGCGACCTCCCCGCGCAGCGGGGTTTGCTGGGAAAAACATCGGAAGAGAATCACTTCCCCGCGCAGCGGGGTCTGCTGGGTAGAAACTCGGAACAGAATCACGCGCGGGGTTTGCTGGGTAGAACACTCTGACTTTGTTCCCAGGCTCTTTCCTCTCGCGACCTCGAATCTCGTGTTTTAATGTTTTTCGTTCACGGGCGACCTTCCCGCACCGCGGTGTCTGCTGGGTTGATCACGTGGTGTTCTGCTGGTCCGTTGCGAAGCAACGGACACTATCGGAGGCAAGTATGAATCAAGCAAAGAATCAAACCGAACACTCTCAAGAGAAGAAACAAGTTTGTCTTCAAAAACGAAGGGAACAAGCGAAACTAAGACGAATTCGTAAGACAAGGCAGGAGCGGTGTATCCGTGTCGAGCGCAGACGGCAAACAGACAGTGCTGTCGCTGCCAAAAAAGCGAAGCAACGGTATGACCGAGAGTATTATCAGCAGAAACGAGCTCAGGAGACAACCCAGGAAAGAGAGCAGCTGATCGGGAGCATCATAGGCAGAAGCTGGCCCAAGAAACAACTCAGGCAAAAGAACAGCGCGTGAAAGCCGCTCGACAACGAGCTGCTTCCCGACGGCACAATGTTAAACGATTGCACAAGAGGCCCGCAGGCTTCAGGCTCAAAATGAGGCCAACAATCGACGCCGTGAGCAACGTTCGTCTCTTGTCGAAGAACGGCGCTTCCAGAGGCAACAATATCTGCATAGCCGTGGATGGGCTAATCCTGACAACCCGGCTCTGCACGAACAGCAGGAGGACAGAAAATAAGCTAAAATAGTGCTTGAAGGCCAGCCGATAGCTCCAAGGGGCAGGTAATACACGTCTATTTACTTTCTTCACTCAACTCGTCCGTTATGCATTGCTTCGAGCTTATCGGACATTTTGTGGCCGCGATAAAACTTTGTTGATGTGATGCTATAAATTTTCACGACAGAAAACTGTTTTGACCGTTTGAGTCTTGACAGTTAAATCAACTTCCAGTGTCATACAGTGCAGAGGTTAATTTGCCACTTAACAACTTGCTTTATAGACAAAATCACAACATATATATCACTCACACAGGAGAAGTTGGCGTTTCTGTGCATTTGATTAGAGAGAACTGTGTTTATTAAAATTGCAGCACTAGAAACCATTTCAGTTTATCAAAAAACAGATCAAAATATTTGTCCTCTGTGAAATTATACAGTGCAAAAACTTGTGAGTTCTGGTTTAAGTAGGCAGTTTTTTTTTAACTGCTCAGCTGTTTTTATCATGTACTGTATAACACTGTATAAGTACTATAAGTCAAATGTTATTTGAACTGTATTTTTTATGTTGGGCTAAACTTTCCAAAACCCGGCCACTACTTTCCATAACAATACAGTCTTTGTTTGTATTTACTTCTTTGTCTTACTAAGGCCCCCTTCCTTTTGCTATAAATCATAGTACATATACTAATATAAAATGTATACATAAATAAACAGAAATGATGTTTAGTAAACTAGAAATTGTTATAAATGATTATTTTGTCAATTTGGCACCAGGAAAAGAATGTAATGCTGCATTTCCTTTTGCATTTTTGAATTAGCAGTTTAGCTGTACTTTATACATTACTGTGTATAAAGTAATGTTCATGATACATAATTATAACAGCCAAACAAGTCAATTTACATTTACCACAGTTAGTTTCATTTTACTTAGGTTAGCTCTTTACTAGAGAATTACTTTCTTCCTTTTATGATATTTTATTATGTTTTCTTTTGAACAAGTTTTTTTCCATGCAGCTGCATGACATTAATATTTCTGGTGAGATATTGTCTAAACTGTTACCCCAACACAATCTGCTTCCCCCACCCATCTATCTCCAGCAGAACACACTTTTTAAATTATAGACTTTGATGCTTGTTTTGTTTTTCATAGGTCCCTAAATATCAAGACAAACATGAAGTTCACTAAGCCCAACTGGAAAAAGTATCTTTCTGTGATTAGGAAGAGTTAGTTTATACCCACATGACATGGGAAATGAGACTTTTTTAAGATAAGAATGTCAATACAGTACTAAACTGATGCTCTTTTCATGTTTCACAGCATCTTACAGTGCTGGATAATGTGCAAACCTGACCCTCATTTGTCTAATATTCTGTAAAATTATTGAATATTTATAGTGCACTTTTTCATTTTCACTCACAGGAGAGTATAGGGTTAGGGCTATATTTTTGTCTGGCATGGGAATTTGTGTGTTTGTACATGTACTAGGCAACACATACAACAATTGAGAACTTCTGAGAAGTACAATGTAATCTACAGGTACTCAGTATTTTACCAATGAATGTAGTGCAGAGATTGACTCTGTATACTTTCTTATGAGACAAAATAAATTACTGTGAAATGGACATGGCATGATGAATAATATCGTGAGAACTTCCTTATAAGACCACCCTACATATTATATAATAAAATTACTGTACTCTTCAAACAGCAATGGGACCCAGAGGGGGTACTATGCCATATAGGTATGTGCCGCCCCAAAGAGTGTCATTTTCAAACATTTTTAGTCTGAAATAGGGTATAGATTTTGCCTTTTTGGTCTGAAATAGGGTATCAATTTTGTGTTTTTGGCCTGGGATAGGGTATGATTTTAATAGAAATGTGTCGCAGTGGACAATGCACGGCAAATGGAAGAAAACACGGCGGAAATTGTTGCAAAAGAAATAAATCTCTAAAATAGGTCTGAAATAGGGTATGCATTTTGGAGTCAGGTCTGAAATAGGGTATACATTTTGGAATCAGGTCTGAAATAGGGTATAGTAAATCAGATATTTTGGTCTGAAATATGGTAAGGGGTTTTCAGGTCCAGGCAGCACACCCCCAACCAAAATTATGATGAGTACTCTCCGGAATGGGAAACATGCCAATATCATGTAAATGCTAATATAGTGTCATCTGCCTTTAATTACATTATATTATATTGAGAAGTGTGGTGAAAGCATACAGTACATGAGAGCTCTTAGCAATGTCATACATAATCGATTACTTGGGCGTGGGACCTCTGCGAATATCGTATTTCTAGTGTTAATTTATTTTGGGGTCTTCGTTTTCGGGGTCTTCGTTTTCGATACACCCCAAGAAGATGCATATAATGTACTTCACATGGTTAAATTAAGTAAAACCCTGTAGTCATGAGTAGATCATTCTCGCGACTTGCTTTGGAACTGTGACTCAAACTCTTTCCTTTTTAGCTATTGCGAAAAATCACCCGCTGTGTTTACAGTTCCTGTGATTGAGTGAGGACGAGTAAATTTACTAGCTTCCAGTGCATAGATTCTCGGGATGATCCAATTCACAAAACGTACTTCAACTGGTAAATTTACCAGTACACAAATCAAACACTGTGGGTTCTCGCGACTTCGGAACTATAACTGGTCATAACTCAATAATAGCCCGGAGTCAGAGCAAGGGACAGAAAGGACTTTCTCCCGATTTTCGGGTGTCTATAAAACGAATACCGAAGACCGAAGACCCAAAAACGAAGACCCCCCTTTTTTTCTGTTGTATCATCACGAAAAGTCACAAAATGTCGTAAAACATAACTTATACAACGAAAAGACCATTCAGCGTTGAAATAACCAGGGTCTTCGTTTTATAGTTTACCCCCACCAAAACTACAAAACGAAGACCTCCTTAAATTCGGCTCAAAGTTTCGTAAACAACACTAAATGCGCTCGAAAACTACATTTCAGCAACTAAAAACACTAAAAACGCGCATATCTTAGAAATTGATCAGGGTCTTCGTTTTATAGTTTACCCCCACCAAAACTACAAAACGAAGACCTCCTTAAATTCGGCTCAAAGTTTCGTAAACAACACTAAATGCGCTCGAAAACTACATTTCAGCAACTAAAAACACTAGGAACACACATATCTTAGAAATTGATCAGGGTCTTCGTTTTATAGTTTACCCCCACCAAAACTACAAAACGAAGACCCCCTTAAATTCGGCTTAAAACTTATGAGACAATGCACTCAAACTTTTTTTATTAAACGCGGCGGCGCACTATAAAAGGTGGTGTAAACCGCAAGTGAGTGAAATCTTTGGCGTTGTATTACTGAAATAAACATGAACCAGAAATATGAACATGAACCAGAAATGCCGGTGTAGAGTCATTAAGGTCTAACAATCACGTGCTCTCGTTTGGCCTCTATAAAATGGAGAGCCGTACTACACAGTAAGTACGATACATATGCTTGCTCGCACCAACAAAAAATAAGCCCTTTATAAAAATTTTATAAAAGGATTACTGGTCAAAAATAATCTAATACACTTGGAACGGAGGCCATGGCATTCCTGTCTCTGCCCCGTGACAACAAATGAAAATGATTTTTTTCGAGAACCCGAACTTTTGAATATCATACCTTATCTTCTGATGTGAAAAAATTAGACCTGGTTTTTCTAAACGAAACAAAACGAACATGCGGTCGTACTACCGCTGCATGTAATTTGATTTCATATGCAGCCATATACTGCTGCAGCCCAGCTTGTCGGGAGTCTCTCTCAGTGGCCATCAAATAATCCATTTTGGATTATACGAGTGTAACAAACACATTCTCCCAAAAAATTGTCATCAATGTCAATGTTAACATATATGAAACACAAAACTGCAGCCAGAAGACCAAAGAAAGTCAGGGGTCTACTGTCAGACCAAATTTAGCATACAAATATGCTTTGTGCGAGTCCTTCAAAAGAGCAGCAGTATTGGCTGGGATTTGAAGGTAGTCCGCTGCACTAAAATAAGGGAAACGCTTCAAAATGCAGGCTTTTGAAGCGTGGTAGTATCGCGTTGTTTCCTTTGTTGTCGCCCTCTTGTTGGACCAATCTCCATTTACTGGATAGTACCACCGTTCCGGACGTGATAAAACCAAATCAAATGGTATTATCCTTCTTTTGTGGCAGAAATCGCGGTTACACGATTTGTACGACCTGTGCACCTCCGACAACATCTGCAGTGTGAATGGATGGTCGTTGTGGTAGATTTCAGTATAGCCATGTAATTGAGATGTATCTTCTTCCGTCCTATCTGAATTTCTGTTTCTTGGTCTGTACTGGAATTTGTTCTTCCCTCCTTTTTTCCCTGCTACCTCGCGGTTGACACCTTGCTCTGCCAGTGCGCTTCGGTTGGTAGATTTGCGCTTCTTAGAAAGAAAAGCGAAATGCTGTTCTATTATGTCGGCCTTGGTTGCGATAGCGAGAGAATGAGAACAAATCCCATCATGCCTGTACCTCCCGCAGCTGCACCTGATGTGGTCCCTGTAGACGTTCACCTGGACACGCCCAGTCTTGGAATGATTGCAATGTCTTTGCAGACTTTCTTGTACAAATGCGCACTGTCGAAACCTTTACAATCAAAGCAGTCCACATAAGATACAAAATCTTTGAGGGAGCTGACTTTGGTCTTGCCGCCAAAGGGCTCAAAGTCAAAGAAGACATATTCCATGACCAGGGCGAATGGTGCATTGCAAATTCCCTTTAAACTTACAATGTTTGCATGTTTTAGATTCTGTAAGATTCTTGCCTCCTTGACGAAGTTCTTCTTAACTTCCAAGTCTTGGCTGAGCAATTTCTTGATCACAACTTTCTCACCTCGCCCACCATCATCACTCGGAACATTGGCCGTGTTATACGGAACCGAAGCTGCCTTTACCGATTTCTTCTTTGTCAAAGAATTTTCGATAATCGTAGACAAAAATGCCCGAACAGTCAATACTTTTAGGTATGATGCACGGTAGTTTTGAAGCCATATTAAATGGACTGCCAGAGGAAACCTCGATAACACGAGGCTTCCGCTGATATGATGATGCCTGCTGCTACATGGGGTCGATACATTTTTTGAACAAAGCCGGGTGTCAGCTAATACATGACGCTTAGCAGATGTGTCACATTCTTTAATATGCAGTAATTTTGCAGCGAGAAACGTTAAATAAAGGTGTGAGCGTGCTGATTCAATGCTGATTCAATGCGACAAGGACGAAAATTATACTAATATCCTCAGATACGGTGTTTTTCCTTTTTAGTTCTTCCACTCACAGCGTCGGTTTATCGACTTATTCATTTGCCGGTTTATTTATTCATTGTCTATTGTCTAAACGAGCTTCCGGAAATGATAGCATAACATGTTACTTGCTCATTGTTCTCCGCAAATACAGCAAGCACTTAAATGTGTGCGTATTTTTAGCCGTGCGCATTTTAAGGTGTCTTCGTTTGTATAGTTTTGGTGGGGGCAACTATGGTGAACGAAGACCCCGATCAATTTTTAAGATATACGCGTTTCTAGTGATTTCGGTTGCTCAAATGTAGTTTTCGAATGCATTGAACATTGTCTTACAAGTTCCGAGCCGAATTGAAGGGGGTCTTCGTTTTGTAGTTTTGGTGGGGGTAAACTATAAAACGAAGACCCTGATAAGTTTCTAAGATATGCGCGTTCCTTGTGTTTTTAGTTGCTGAAATGTAGTTTTCGAGAGCATTTAGTGTTGTTTACGAAACTTTGAGCCAAATTGAAGGGGGTCTTCGTTTTGTAGTTTTGGTGGGGGTAAACTATAAAACGAAGACCCTGATCAATTTCTAAGATATGCGCTTTCCTAGTGTTTTTAGTTGCTGAAATGTAGTTTTCGAGAGCATTTAGTGTTGTTTACGAAACTTTGAGCCGAATTTAAGGAGGTCTTCGTTTTGTAGTTTTGGTGGGGGTAAACTATAAAACGAAGACCCTGATCAATTTTTAAGATATGCGCGTTTTTAGTGTTTTTAGTTGCTGAAATGTAGTTTTCGAGAGCATTTAGTGTTGTTTACGAAACTTTGAGCCAAATTGAAGGGGGTCTTCGTTTTGTAGTTTTGGTGGGGGTAAACTATAAAACGAAGACCCTGATCAATTTCTAAGATATGCGCTTTCCTAGTGTTTTTAGTTGCTGAAATGTAGTTTTCGAGAGCATTTAGTGTTGTTTACGAAACTTTGAGCCGAATTTAAGGGGGTCTTCGTTTTGTAGTTTTGGTGGGGGTAAACTATAAAACGAAGACCCTGGTTATTTCAACGCTGAATGGTCTTTTCGTTGTATAAGTTATGTTTTACGACATTTTGTGACTTTTCGTGATGATACAACAGAAAAAAAGGGGGGTCTTCGTTTTTGGGTCTTCGGTCTTCGGTCTTCGTTTTATAGACACCCCCCGATTTTCCATGGTTTGGCTCTTGCGAAATCGTTCACCCGCGGTGTTAACAGCGTCACATTTCGCCAGGATTCTCGATTCTCCGGCTTGCGCTTTGGAAAATACCGACACATATCTAGTTGAGCTAGCAAATACAACATACAAAAACCGTACCACAGATAGCAACAATATGGCACAAGTACAGAGCAATCAGGCCTGCGATTTAGATCCCAAAAAATTTTACTGCCACAGAGTTGAGGGTGATTATATTCAACACTCTTCTCTGCCTCATGGATGTTGATTGGACTAGAACGAGTAAAATCTTATACTTCCCGCGGTGAAATTTACATCTTCACCCGGTGACAAATGATGGCCAAATTTCTTGCCAATCCGTATTTTACCGGTAGTCAGAATCCAGCGAAGTTTAGTAAAACTTTCTACTCATTGCGGTATTATTCCTGATTAGCAGAAGGGCGTGAAATAAGAATTTCTTTCCCGACTAAAGTTTCAATATTGGAACTTTGAGGTGGCTTTGCATATCTGGCAGTTGTCAGTCATTATGCATATATGCTGTATGTGTCAAATGCTGTATGTATTTGAAGCAGCGCAGAAACTGTGCATCATGAGAAATAAATTTCAATTTATCTGTTGTTAAAAGGATCCAATTGCCAAAAAATTGTAAAGATAACAAGCTGATGGCATTTCATGCCCTCCAAGGGCTTAAAACGATATTTTGCAAACACCGCCGGGAATTTCGACCACTAATACTGGCCGTAGCGGCTCTAAATTTACACAAGGAACACAGGAGACAACAACTAACAGGCAGAGTGCGTTTATTTCGTGTTTTGTTAGCAAATCCTATGATTTATCGCCATCGTCAAAATCCCCATACAGGCCTTATAATCTTGACCCTTCACGCAACCACCGGACCCCCCAAGCTACAATCGTGGTCAAAAGTTGTTGGGACGCTCCTCTTACGCACATCCGGAGCACATTGTAAATCCGTACAACCTATGGGGATCTCATATTTCTTGTTTTCAAGTCCCTCCCCCTCCCCTCCACTCAATGTTGGCCCGTGGTGCAGCTATAAGCCGAACCATGCTCAACTACCCAACATTGAATGGGGGAGGGGCAGAAAATAGGGCCCACATTAGGCTTCTAAAAGTTAAAAGGTCTGGTGACAGGAAATTTATATATTTTTTAAGTAGCTACATTTTACAGAAAGACGATTGACTGTATTGAAAAGATGTTAAACATATTTAATGTGAAGGAAAATGGATCCTCATTGAATTTCCTACTTGAAAGGGAATGCAGTATTCACGTATGCCGAGTCTGGTACCGGGATGCAGCTGTTTAGCAGCGGAAATTCACCGTAACGGCAAGTTTCATTCACGGATTGTTGTTATAGGACTTGCTTATAACACCTGATATTTTGACGAATCGAATAATAATTCATACAGCTTGCAAATAGCCATGTTATGGTGGCGACAAATGTTCATGTGACGTCAGAAGGAGATTGCTCAACATTACACCAGACAATACTCCGTAGTTTGTGGTTCAAGTTCGGCCGTTTTGAAACATTTAAAAACTGGAAAAGTGTATTACCGTGAACAATTATATCTAAAGCCCATATTGGTGCATAATCCGCTTAATGTTTCCCTCGTATAGAAGGGAACAACAATACTCCGCTGAACGACAACAAAATAGATAATTAGATTCAACTTATTTGTTTGACTACAAGGGAGTGATGTTCTAAATACAAAAAATTCTGTCGTGAAATTAGTAAAAAATGCATTGAAAGATTTACCTAACGTTTGTCAAACATATCGCGTTTATAGTTTTGTTGAAAATGTCTTGAATTTTTTTTATTCCGCATTTTACTGTGGAGTATTGATGGGAGTAATGACAAACTGGACCAGACGAGGTCAAACAAAGAGTCAAATTTCACTCGAGAATATGGTACCGGCTAATAAAAAGAATGAAACTGTTATCTCCGAGGTCTGAAACACGTATCGCATGTTTGTTGCACTAGTGATGCTCTGATATCAGGCAGAATACAGTTCCTAAGCACATAATGTGACAAAATGGCTTTAAGTAACGCAATCGGCATATCGCGTTTATAGTTTTGTTGAAAATGTCTTGAATTTTTTTTTATTCCGCATTTTACTGTGGAGTATTGATGGGAGTGATGACAAACTGGACCAGACGAGGTCAAACAAAGAGTCAAATTTCACTCGAGAATATGGTACCGGCTAATAAAAAGAATGAAACTGTTATCTCCGAGGTCTGAAACACGTATCGCATGTTTGTTGCACTAGTGATGCTCTGATATCAGGCAGAATACAGTTCCTAAGCACATAATGTGACAAAACGGCTTTAAGTAACACAATCGGCACTTAACGTTCAAATATTATACACGTTTGTGAATTGACTTCAACCAATTCTGAAATCACAGTTGTCTTTTCTATAGAGCACTTATAAAGATGCCCGAGTTTGGTGGTTGTAGCTCTTTTTCCCTTAGTTCCAGAAGCGTTTAAACATTTTTTACCTTTTTCAGACTGTAGCTTGGGCTGCCTGTGGTTGAGGACGTTCTTTGCCCACGCTGACCGGCATGTATCCGGTAAACACACATAATGGGAAAGCCTTGGCGATAAGCATTTCCTCTACTTCGCTGAGGCCCTGTAGTTCTGTACCAGGGTCCTTGTCGTTGTCGCCCGAGAATAAGCGGCACGATGTCTTTTTGTCTCGCTTACATGGTGCAGATATAGTTCGGGTCGGCCATACTTTGCTTGGCAACTATTGGCCATGTTTCCTTACACACGATACAGTGAAGGTATCGAAGGTTTTCTTCGTAGCGACGGAAGGCTGCAAGTTCCTCCTACGCCCACTGCTGTTCGTGTAGAGCTGGGTTATCTGGGTTAGCCCATCCACGGCTATGTAGATATTGCTGTCTCTGGAAGCGAAAGGACGCTCTTCGACAAGAGACGAACGTTGTTCACGGCGTCGACTGCTGGCCTCATTTTGAGCATGAAGCCTGCGGGCTCTTTCTTCGGACCTTTCATTGTGACGTCGGGAAGCAAGCTCGTTCTCGATCGGCTTTCATGCGCTGTTCTCTCTCCTGAGCTGTTTATCGAGCTACCTTCTGCATATGATGCTCCCAATCAGCTGTACTGCGCCGTTCTCTTTCCTGGGTTGTCTCCTGAGCTCGTTTCTGCTTGTAACGCTCTCGGTCACGCCGTTGCTTCTCTTCTTTGACAACGACGTATTGTCTTGTCTCGACTGCTGTTCTTTTGGTTGTGTGGCTGTTTGCCGTCTGCGCTAAAGACGAATACTCAGCTGTTGGCTTGTCTCACGATTCTTGCTCTCTTTTCGTTTTTGAAGACGAACTTGTTTCTCCTCGTGAGAGTGTTCCGTTTGATTCTTTGCTTGATTCATCCCCGAACGAAGTGAGGAAAATAATCACAACGCTAATCGCCTTATATGAAGACTCCAAGCGTGTCTCCATCTCGAAATTTAATGTTCGTGTGTGTGTGTGTGTGTGTGGGGGGGGAGGGGGGTGGGGGCGGGGGGGGGTACGACCTCGTCCCCAGGGCCATCCGCGTCGAGCGACGTTACATCGGCAGCTTAACTGTAAACCGCCATTTTCTTGGTGACATGCGGTAGCTGTAGAGTACGAACGGAAGTGATTTTGTACAATAAGATGCAGGTACAAGGCCAAGCAGTTCGACGGACGGTTGTAATTTGCCCGGATATTTTGCCGGTGTATGGGAGGCAAGCTTACTAGCCGTAAAACGGATTCTTAAAGGCACAACTGGTCGACCTGAACACAATCCCAGACGCCAGTATTGTGTTAAAACGCAGACACTTCTTCAGAAAGAAATAGCAAAATACAGTTGGTGGAAATCGAACAATCACCGTGGCAAATTTCACCTTTTACAATAACAGGAATGTAGTTTTCAGAATCCAAGTTTAACAAGATGACGACACACAATACAATGGAAAGTGGAATGTTCGTACTGTATGATGATACAGTGTATTTTGAAATCCTTGAAGACGTAAACAATAGTGTTTTGGGATTTGTTTCCTTTGCTGGAAAAGAGCTAAAGCTATGGCTTTCAGGAACCGGTGAGTTTTGAAAATTTACATCAATTAACGTACAGTACGCATTTGTTGAATGACGGTCCTGTTATCATTATGGTATTTCAACAATTGCCGTATATTTTGTCGTTTGATGCCCCGGGAACTGTGATGAAGGCCAAGTAGGATTATACTGTGATCTTTTCGCTAGTTTTCAAAGCTATTTCAGAGTGCCTTCGTGCAAGATTGTGTCATCCGATTCCTGACATATTTCCATAATTTCACTGACAGTCTGACACATGCTGTGAGTTTTGTCGCCGCGTTTGTTGGCACACTGTATTCAAGGATAAAATGTAACCGGGTTAAAATGCTTTTACTTTTTGAAGGCTATTAAAGTAGAAAATATCCGGCCACTGCTTTCTACATTAAACAATTATAGTCTATTGTATGCTAGAAGTAACCAAAGGTCAGGTGAATGCTGCCGATCGAGGCTTACCCTAGCTGATTAAAACAAGTCAGAACACGGAAGCAAGAAAGTTTCTTTCTTGTTTACAACTGTAACTAAATCTATTAACCCATTCACTCTTGGAGAAATAACGCGCGCAGCTACCTTTAAATTCCTTTATGGGAAGTTGTACGGGAACGATAACGCAACGCGACTCGCAAAAATAAACCAAATGCGCAGTAATTACAGAAGCGAGATACCATTCCTAATTAAAATGTATTTGAAACTAGAATACATGACCAAAAAATATAATAAAAAGGACAAAAGATAATTCAAAAGGCAATAAAACCTGAAATTATAAATCACTGAAAAAAATATTTTGTTCGCAGCGTTCGTCCATCCGAAGAGTCCGAACAGCGAATTTATCTATACAAAACTTAAGTGAAATGGTTTTAAACTTCAGACTGAGATTCTAAATTCACAGATCGATCTCGTTAAAGCAAATCTAATAAATCTGCAGACAAAATAGAAGCAAAATTAGCAAGCGGACTGGAAATAATTGTGCGAAGTACATCGCCACGTGCTGATAAACAAACTAAGTCAGTTTCACAAAGAAATTGAACGATGTTTCTCCCCTACGTATTCGTTTCGCAGTCACCATCAAGACGAATAACTCCACAAATCCATCTCTGGTAAACACAACGAAGAAACATACTGTCTTGGACAGATCAGAAGCTTACAAGAATCCGCGTTCGTACCTCCGCCATTGTGACGCCAAACAACATATGACATCTCTCCTTTCGTCTTCATCGGTCGAAGGCTCTTTCAGAATTTAAATCTGCCAAAATCTGTTCATAAGTCGCCAGCTATTTTGAGGAGGTTCCACACAAAATACATGTGTCCATACTGCTTTTTAGAAATTTGCACAAGAAATGGATTGCCAGCAGTGAATGCCCGTGATTGATCCTCGCAACATATTGTATTTAATCGTGAGTAACGCAACGCGGTATTGAGTCAACAGCGAAGAAACGA
Source organism: Plumapathes pennacea (assembly GCA_964036295.1). Lineage (NCBI taxonomy): Eukaryota > Metazoa > Cnidaria > Anthozoa > Antipatharia > Myriopathidae > Plumapathes > Plumapathes pennacea. The sequence continues at coordinate 20,505,114 of OZ038463.1, read as the reverse complement.
GCGTTAACGACAAAAATTGTTATCTCAAGTCAGAGTGCAGTTTATTCATTTTTTACTCACATGGATCACCAAATGTAAAGCCAAATGATGAAACAGATAAACATTGAGAGGCACATGCATTGACACGAAAGACATACCGTATGTAGCCGGTACATCGCAAATGTAACGTGTTGTTGTTTGGCAGAGATCATCAGGAAGATCAGGCGATGTTTCACTTCAATACTCGATTCGTTACAACGAAGGAACACTCAAAAATTCCTTGCTTCGACTTTCGAGTGACGTCGGAGAAAAACACTTTCGCGGTCCCCCGAGCATTATGTCTGCGTTCAATTGGTCATCAGTTGTCACATGACCGATCATCCAGACCGACATCCGTGAGTCGAGTCACAAACAGCAACGTCAGTTGTCACATGACTGATCATCCAGACCGACATCCATGAGTTGAGTCACAAAGCAGAATTAATGTCGCTGCCTCCTATCGCCGGCAGCAATTATTGTCTACTAACGGGACCCCGTAAGATACTCGCTTAACACAATCGGACCTTGTATTATTTAGTGACTTGATTTATTTTTTCTGTCAAAGATTTTAAAATCGTCAACCGCAGTTTGAAAAGTTGTTATGTTCAAAATTGAATCCCTGCCAAAATTCGCACGGTCCCGAGACTTTGAAAACGTGTAAACAAGCGACTCGCTTTGACGGCTCTAAATTTTGTCACACGAAGAAGCCTATTAAACTTATAAAGTCAAAAAAACGTTTGTGGTTAGGATAGGCATTGGCTGGAGAAATCGTCGCTTTTCTTGAAATTCATAAAAAATTCGGTGTCCAAGATCGACTTTGCTTGGCTTTCAAATCTCGGGAATATTCTGTAGTTGCGTGTAAATGCTGTCTCAGCGAATTTTGAAGTTCAGCTTAGTGTCTACAAAAGTTGCAGACTGTGCACGTTGTCTGAACTAAAGGAGACTGCCGTGCGACAAAGATTTTTTTTTAGCGGCTGACTGGTGACGTTGCTACACAGCCGTGGTTTGCAAACAAAAAAAATTAAATAATTTCCGAACCGAAAATAAACAAGAATCCCGCTTTCTGAAAACCTACTACTGAGCAAGGGGATATCTGAGATTATCGTATTTCTAGTATTCACTACGTAGTTCGGCAAGAATACATCTCCTGTCGTGTCCGTTGCTTTGCAACGGACTACCAGAACACCACGTGATCAACCGAGTCGGACCGTGAAAGACAGACATCACAACACGAGAATTCGAGCTCGGACAGGATAGAGCCTGGAAACGAGATTGGAGTTCTGATGTTTTACCCAGCAAATCCCGCGGTGCGGGACGTGATTCAGTTTCGATGTTTTAACCCAGGAAACCCCGCTACGCGGGGACGTGATTCTGTTCCGATGTTTTACCCAGCAAGACCCGCTACACGGGGAGGTCGGTTCGTGAACGACAGACATCAAAAAACGTTATGGTGTTCAGATTAGTACCCATGCACGCAGGGCGTGCATGTTTTGCCTGGTACATGTTCAAAATCACAATCCCATGCCAGTCTGACATTAGACCAAAAATGAGCAATTTCCGAAAAATGAAAAGGCTATAGCTTTCTAGGCGCAAATGGCCACTTTTGAAGAATCATTTTACCACTTCGTACAAAAATTTCTCTACCAATATTCATCAGTTTGGCTTTAAATTCACTATGAATAGTTGAAAAGCATAGGTTTGTGCGATGAATTATGGGTTTGATTATAAACTTACTAGAAATACGATAATCGCAGATACCCCCTCGTTCTGCCATTGATGGGACTTTTACTTTAGTAACTCCCAACAAGAGTAGCCTATTGTTTTACCGAAATGTTGACTCAATCTTTTCTTAGAAGTCAAGTGCTACACGCAAAGGAAGGAGAAAAAGAATAGTGTGTGTTATACTTTTGCGTTGAAAAAAAAGAGTCAATTGCGTGACGAAGTACGTATTTCCCACGGTCGGCACGCCAAATTAATTCATACAGTCTGCCAAGCTCGTTCTCAAAATTTAATACTCAAATTTTGACATCTGAGACATCTAAGTAATCATTCAAAACTCCAAGTTCCGATTGCTCTGAGTGAATACGGTAGCCGAAACTGGCGACAGAAGCGTATTAAAACAATACTTCGAGGGAAAATGATCAGCATACAGATTTTAATACATTCTTGAAGTGATCGAGTTACAAGATACAGGTAGAATATATTTGTCACGGTGATTGTTCGATTTCCACTGACCAATCTTTGTTGCTTGTCCTTTCCGAATAAGTATCTGAGTTTAACACAAAACAGCGTCTGAAGCTCGCGATTTATTTTCAAGTGCTGTTCCCTTTGTGGAGCCGTTTCTTCGGCGCGCCTCCGTTCATGATGCTGTCTGTTATAACATGTTTGTCGTCTTTTCTCTAGACGTATTTGGCGCTGTTCCATCGTTTCACGATTTCGCCTTGCCCGTGCTTGTTCTCTTCTCTTTTGAAGACGAGCTTCGCGAGACCGTTCTGTTTCAAGTTTTCCAGTTTTCAAATTAATTTTCGTGAACGAAGTTACGTACAATTATTGCTTTGTTCATTTTTTTTCCCGAATGTCAGTAAAAACACTGGCAGAGACGCTAATCGATAATCATTACGTCACTGCCTTAGGCACCTGGTCTAAAAAGTCGTACGTAGCACTGAGTGACTGACAAACATTAAATTTCGAGATGGCGACACGCTTGGAGTCTTCAAATAAGGCGATTTTGCTGCATTAACGTCGTGATTATTACCATCGCTTCGCTCGAGGATAAAAGTCGAGGTTTGCAAATCATGAGTCGAGAAGTGTAAACATTAGTCCAGATTTGCAAAATACGAGTCAATATGTGTAAAAAATGAGTCGAGATTTACAAAAACGCGAGTCCAGATTAGTGAAATTTGGGTCGCGAATTTTGCACGGTGTGTGAGTCGAGATTTTGCACGGTGAGAGTCGAGATACGCTGACCAGTCTTAACGCTCTCTCATCCGCATGCGACTGCAAATGTATTGGCGACGCGCTGGCTGCCAAACGTAGGTGATTTCTTCTTTTCATTGACAAGATTTATAGAGACTTCGGAGAGACAGTTAAGTTCAGCATCCTATTGTTATAGCAGAAAATTGGAATATCTTCCCGTAGTTTTGGAAGCAAATATATTAGTGAATTGGAGTTCTTTTGTTGACAATTGGAAGAGTTAGAATAGATGTTTAATCAAGTTTTACGTTGTTGTTTACTATGATTAACACTGAGGCCTTCCTCAGGAAATCTAAGTGATCTTGTTACTAATTGAAGATCCTGTTTTAGGAAATGAGCAATAGCAAGTGCGCAAACTGTCGTAGGCATGCCAACACCTTCTCTTCCTTCAGATCTTAACTACAGCCAATCGTATCCATTGGAATGTGTTAGTGTGATTTTAGAATAAGTGTAGTAAGCAAATAGAGGAGCCACTCGAGTGTTAACGACATCCTAGCGGAAAAGGCCATTCGGAAATGTGAGTTTCGAATGTGACTTTGAACTTGGTCCTAGCGAAAATCCATTTCCTATCCTTTGTGTTCTAATTCGGCCAGTGTGAAAACTATTAGAAAATCACTGGGACGACGTAACACTTGTGGTGCATAAAAGCTGTCGGCTAAGAAACTAGAGAGATGAGATAGTGAGACTTGTTCTTGAAAACGGAACATCGACGCTAAAGTGCATTAAAAGTGAGCTTCAACTCTAAAGTCTGTTATAGCCCCGTAACACTATGATACTTCAGAATTCTTAATTTGTTGCCTTGATGAATACGAGAGGACGCTGTCGACATTGTTAGCAAGGTTTGTGGAGACGAGGTCTCCAGAGCTAAAAGAGAGTTTGTGTGGGAAACTACGAATGATCTAAATATACGCTCAAAGTGCTGAAATAAAATTATATAAGAGCTTACTTACACGCTTTGTTTGTGTGATTTCTTGTGTTTCTGGGTCGTTTTGGGCCGGGAGATATCACTGTTGTTTTATATGTCAATGAAGAAGAGAAGGTTGGAAACATCGTCAGCTTGTCATGATTTAAATCTCCAAGAACGGATCAAAACACATCGATATACCGTTGATATTCGGTTTTCCCAGTAATTTCCAAACAGTTTAAATGTAGTCTCGACTGATTTAATCAAGTTGAAGGCTATAAATCCCAATTTTGCAGCCGCTTGCTCAATCTGGCTGTATCAATACTGATTTCAACTTATATCATCCCCCATCCCATACATTTCCTGGGTGGGGATTTGCCAGGACCTTTCCGGGGATTAGGAATTTGCATAAAATCATTATCCCTCGGTTGCAATGTCTTGTGTAATCACCAAATGACAATATGTAGGAAATTTGCTGCTAAATGAACTTTTTGAATCTGAGATTTATGCAGAATACTAATATTGGTTTAAATCCTACACTGTCAATTTTTTATTTGTGAGCGGTTCCCATGAACTACAAGCTATACACTGATACACCACAGCACTTTGCTTTCTACTGTATGTTGTAGTGTACAGTGTTTATAGACATGGTATAGACAGTGATGTTGTTACTTATGAAATTATTGGTGTAAACAAACTGTGTGTGTTTGTGTGTGACATCTCTCGGCTCAAAACGACCCAGAAACACAAGAAATCACACATACAAAGCGGCTACTTCTATAATTGTATTTCAGCACTTTGAGCGTATTTTCATTTGTAGTTTCCTATACAAACTCTCTTTTAGCTTTTGGAGACCTCGTCTCCACAAACCTTGATAACAATATCGACACTAGCGTCCTCTTGTATTCATCAAGGCAGCGAATTGAGAATTCTGAAGTATCATAGGATGCTGAAATTAACTGTCTCCCCGAAGTCTGTATAAATCTTGCCAATGAAAAGAAGAAATTACCAACGTTTGGCAGCCAGCACGTCGCCATTACTTTTGCAGTCGCGTGCGGATGAGACTGCGTTAAAACTGGTCAGCGTATCTCGACTCGCACCGTGCAAAATCTCGACCCACACACCATGCAAAATTCAAAATTATAAAATGGTTTTTAAATCAATCAGAGCGCGCGTAGTATCATAGTTATTTTATAAGCGGTTTTATATAATTTTGTCCGCAACGAAACGCCATACGATCACGCGAAGCGCGGGACTCTGGGCAAACCACCTTCGTATATAAGGAGACCTTTCGGATTCCCGGCCAGTGCACAGAACAAATTTCCATGCACCAACAACCACAGTTTCTCTATGTTAGCATGATGACTGAGTTAGAAAAACGAAGAAATATTCAAGCCCACCCAAGGACGGGTGGTTTTGTTTAAAACTTATACTGAGGATTTATCGGGGCTACTACGACTTGGATGAAAGACAAATATCAACTTGGATAAATTGTTCGAACTTATATCCTCAATACCTATTTCATCAAACACATGCAATTGCCGAGACTCATATCTTCGAAGACGCACTGGTGGTTCAGTGGTAGAATTCTCGCCTGCCACGCGGCAGGCCCGGGTTCAATTCCCGGCCAGTACAAAATACTTTTGATACTGGGTGATTTTCCTTTTAGCACGCATACAAAATCAAAACACAAACCCGGGCAGGAATCGAGCGGGGATTCATGAAAGCGAGGGTAATACTAAAATTGATTTTTAAAATGTCTTGTCCAGTTTCATTAACAGTTCATGTCGGTGCCAGAGTTATCAGTGTAGAAAGCACAATGAATAAAAGGTTTACGGCAAGCAATAAATTCGAGCAAGCTCTAGATGGTGTTGCCGGCGTTCAACATTAATTATAACAAGTATTTTTGCAATTGGCAGCGACAGCTGAGTAATCGCAGGAGTAATCAGCATTTTTTTGCACATTTATGAATCCACATCTTCACAGACAGAGCAAGCTGAGAGAGAGAGAGAGAGAGAGAGAATTGAGCTGACTTTTAGCATGACCCATTACAAAAAATGTATTGCTAAAGCTAAATACAACACCAACAAAGCTGAACATGAAATACATCATAAAAATGCTATAGGATATATAAATAATAATAATAATAATAATAATAATAATAATAATAATAATAATAATAATAATAATAATGATAATAATAATAATAACAATAATAATAATAATAATAATAATAATAATATTAATATTAATAATAATATTAATATTAATAATAATATTAATACTAATAATAATAGAATTAGTATAATTTTTTGAGTTTGTTTTTGAAAAAGTTAACAAACAAGCGGTTTTAGTATTTTGTGACATACTTGTTAAAGTCACTAAGGCCGAGCAAACGAACTCAACATGTTGGCAGAACATCGCCCAACAGTGTTACCCAATAACTCTTTGCGAAACCGTACAGTGTTGATAGAGTCCACAATTCAATTGAGCCCTATGAAAAATGGATAAATGAGCCCGTCTGAAAATTTGCTACTCTTACTGTCGCATGAAGCATTCAGTGCACATTGTTGCGCAATGGGTTGTGCCATGTTGAACATATTGCGTTCGTTTCGGCTAGGGCCTTTAGTCAACATGTTGTCAATTGCTTTTTGTGATTTTAGTACATGTTTGCGTTTGTGTGTAAAATATCTTTTGAAACGTGTGAAGACCTGTTGAAAGCCGTATCTGCTTAACTCGACTTTATCTAAATAATCTTGCTCGCTTAGTTTTTTTTTCCTTTGTAGCTACTGCCTTAGAGCTATCATAGTGTCAACAAACTTGATTCTGAGACCAAAGAAGCCTGGTCTCTGTATAATCGGTTACCGCGTTCGGCTGTCAACCGAAAGGTTGGTAGTTTAAATCCACTAGGGACGTGACTTTTTTTTCTTTTTTCTTGTTTTCAAATAATGTTCACCGATTAACCGGCGGCCAAACAGCCGCGGAGAGCTAGGCCACCAAGAGGCAAAAATATACACCAAAGGGAAGGAAAGAAGCCTTGGGATGAAAAGAACAAACTCACAGGGAAGTTCGCTGGACTCTTATTCCATCAGTTAAGCGCCACTGATCTCGGATGTTGAAGCTAGCGACCAGGCGCTGTTGTCGACTGCATGCCTAACATATATTAACCGCGGCCTTCAAAGGTCAGAGTAATTTGTGTATAGTTTCTTGACTCAGCGTGTGGACATAATAATAATAATAACTTTATTAAAAGTTTCAGAGTGTTTAGCTTCCCAGCTAATTGTGGACACTACTTAGAATAATAATTGACTAAACTGGACTAAACTAACTAACTAAACTAATCAATAGCTAAGTACTATATTAAAATTCTAGATAGTAATAAGGTCCATTTTCTAAAACTTTAAGAGTTAAAAGCATACTATAAACATCACGAACAGCATAAATTACAATTAATACATACATCCTCCACAAGAGCAGCAAGATCTTTTTTTCTTATGTTACTTTTAAAGTTGTCTAGCGTCTTTCTATTTCTATCTGTTGCACTCAGCCTGGACCAAAGCCAGGGACCAAAATATCTAAGCGAATGCTTACCATAACGTACTGTGAAGAATCGGGGCAAATTAAAATCCGCGTTCCTAAGGGAATACCTTTTGCTCGAACTATTGAAAAGATCAGAAATATAGTTCGGTGCAATACCGTTTTTAACTTTAAACATTACAGTTGCAATGTCTTGAAGCCGTCTATTATATAGACTTGGCAGATGTGCCCGGTTTAAGAGCTCTTCGTAAGATTCAGTTTTAGAATTAAAAACCACTCTGAGCGCACGTTCCTGTACCCTTTCAAGCTTACGTCTATCTGATTGTTTGCAGAAATGCCACACTATGTGGCAGTAGGTCAGATGCGGGAGTATTGCAGTCCTGTACAGTTGTAATTTTGCTTCACATCCAATCATTTTTCGAAGTCTTCTCAGGACCCCCACCATCCGGCTCGCCTTTTTACATACGTCGCTTATATGATCAGAGAATGAGAGCTGATCGTCCATGTTGACTCCAAGGATCTTCAGTGTTCTTTTAGGCCTAATTTCTTGACTTCCAATTGACAAGGTGCATCTTTCAAATTGACAAGGTGCATCTTTCAAATATACGTATAAGTGCTTCTAGTTATTTTTATGATTTCCGTGGTTGTTTTAGCTGTTTGTGATGATAGTGTTTCTCAGGCCAGGCATGTTGTGTTTCTCAGGCCAGACATGTTGTAGTTTTCCATTGTAAAACAATTAATTCGAGAGTAATAATTTCCCATACAACCTTACAAGGTTTCCTCGCCACGATGAGATTTGAATTCTTGCTAATTCTTGAGTTTGTCCCCAATGTCGTCCGTAAACTCAGTTGGAACGTCCAAGATTTCTTTCAATACAATAATTCCCATCGCACACAGGTTCTGGTTAGATTATTCACTGTTCAACGACTGAAAAACAGGTGAATAACTCAAAGTCGCTAGAGCGGTTCGCTGTGCCAATTCATGAATGAAACTGGCGGCTTTGTACAAACTCGCCTTGCATCAAACTTTGACAGCTGATCGCTGACAGATTCTTGACTCCCGTTTCCGCTTTGATATAGTTTTCGAAACCGTTTAGCTGAGCAAAACCAGCTAACGTAAAAAGCCTCAGATTGAATCAGCCGCTTTTTTGGCGTAAGATACAGACACCGGACAAAAAGACTGGCCCCTCAGGAGAAAAATACTACCATGCGCAGGTATCGTACACATGCGCAAATGCCGATCTTGTACACTCGAAATTTTGGCGGTTTCATTCGTGTTTTTGCGGATAAATCCGCTCTGAGCCTCTATTTTTTCCCCGCCGAGAAATGCCGACGTCGTTTTTTTTTTTTAATAATTTCTGCTGTCAACAGAAAATCAAATGAGAGGAAAAATGGATTTCTTTCAAAACGCGTCGACAGAATTTTACTAAATGTATGTATTTTTTTTGCTTTCCGTATACAAAATAATTATGCAAAATTAAAAAAAAATATTCACTTAAGGAATATGAATAAAACTAACTTTTCTCGCTTTATAACACTCACAGCAGGTGACGTTGTGTTTCCATGGTAACCGGTATCTGCTGAAATATATGGGAACACACTCTTCGCAAGAACCCAATGCCATAGACATAAAACTCTTTTGAAAAAGTTTCCTGGTCTATAAACTGCCCGAAACTATTACGAGCCACCTTGATCGGTGCAATTAACTCTGAATAACTACTTCTGTACATCTGATTGACCATTTTTGCACACTAATTTGTATATAATACCCCTGTTCTTAGCCAACCAGAATTGAATATTTTTGCATCTATATTTAAATTACAATGGTAACAGAAATACAAACTGAGAAACCGCTTCTGAAATATAAACCGACTCAATGTTTTGCCAGTGTTGTCGACTTCCTCCTTTACCTGGTGTTATCATAAATATATAGTGGCAAATACTACTTGTGAATTGTACTTTCTTCTATATTTTCATCTTTCCAAAGTGCGAGAAATTAGATGAACTGCAACCAACAGAGGTTGTAAGCAAAAGTATTTTAGGAAGTACGCTGGAAAGATTAATAAATGTGCTTTCATACATTGCAGCCCTTGACCAAATAGTCCGAAATGGGAAAGGTGTCTTTTTGTGGATAATCTGAGTTTCTAATAATTGATCCAAATTAAGTGCTTGAGTCTGTCGGTCATCTGAAGTACAACAACGATTTTTTGACAGGACTTTATCTACTATTTCATGTGCTAATTGGTCATCGAACAAAGGTAAAGAAATGTAATTAATTGCAATTCCCGTCACAAGCCCTGCGAATCACATTTCTCCATTGTATTATTATTTTTCCCTTTATTTATTCTGCCGTCTGTTTCCAACAGCTGCTATGTTCAGGGATTCACTGGGAATTTACAGCTACTGCACCCGCAGGTAATGACACATTTGTTTTTATTTTTATTTTTCACCATTTAGCAATATATCCCAGACAATAATGTTTTGCTGTCCACTTCCAACGTTCTGTTTTATCCAACTTGCCAAAACGCTGGACAGCAACCTCAGCCTGATCATTTCTGTCTCCCAATACTATTGAGCTTCGGTTTCTAAATTGTATATATCTATAACTCCAACAAAATCAACCAGCAATGAGATAAACTATGGGTTGGGCTCGTAAAAATTTTAGCTATTTTTGACGTTGGAAATAATTATTTATTCTCGTGGTGTACAAAAAGACTGCCGTATGCCCATATTTACATAGTTTACTCTGTTGAAAGCTCAATTATATTGCACCCTGAAGAAATTTGCATTTAAATTGCCCTGACAGATGGCGAAATCACATTTACTGCAGTAAATATTCTATTATTCTGAACATCGCGTGTACACGCGTGACACCCTTTTTGCAGTAAAGTAAAAGCTTTTATTGAGGTGAGTATATCTTGTGTAAACACGGATTAAGAAAGCAACCAGTGATAGAAAGATAAAATAATATATATATAGTTCCGAGTGTAATAATTATGTTGTGTAAAAAAGGACTGAATAGCAAGAAATTAAATAATTTCATATTCTGTTATGTTTATAGAGCATGAATTTTGTAGTGATATTTAGTGAGAATTTGACATCTACATTCAGCTGCTAAATTCATCTGGAACAACAAACAGTCCAGCGCCCGTCATAGTTCTTCCTGCAGTCGCCTTATTTGACGTACCATCATTAGATTAGACACCTCGCACTAATACTGAACGATTCACTAGGACAGACTTGCCTATCAATTTGTGAATGCTATATAGTCGAACTCCGCTATTTCGAAGTCCCACGGACATGAGAAAAAGTTCGAAATACAAACGGGGATTTCGAATTATCCGAGTTCGAAATAGGGAGGTTCGACTGTATAATTAAATTGAATATTCATCGAATAGATAGCGCAAAACATGTAAGAAACAAGATAATTATTACTCGCGCGCGATATCAACAGTCAAATTCGCGTCCGATGTGGTCATAAAGTATAAAAAGTAAGCCTGTTTGAGCATGTAGTCATCATGTTCGTAAACTAAAGTACTTGTGCTACAGGTTTATGATGTTTGCAGGTGTTTTTCATCGTGGGTCCCCAGCGAGCGTCCTTTCCGAAGTGTTTTTTATACCACTTTTAGCAGCAGAATAACAAATACAATTTCAGATATACTCTGCCTAATTACTACATGTTTCTGTTTCACTAATTATATTGTTCAAAGGCGAGAAACCTTTTCACGTTTCTATTTTTTGTTACTGCTCGCTCACTAACTCAAGACATGTTGTTCCTCTGCCATTTAAATGACAGATATTTGATTTTAACATGCTCTTGCATGCTTAAACGTTTTTGCATTTCTTTGTTTCATTTTTCTTTTCAATCTTTAACTCTGATATGTCACTTGGTTGTTATTCAACACTTAAATTTTGGAGTGATGCTTTTCTAAATCAAGCCAAAAATAATTGTACTAGTGATTTTACAGTCGATCTATCAAAATGATTTGCGCAACGCATCGCAGCATGCTGTAATACTCAATCTGTGGTGAGAGACGTTTAAGACCAAGTATAACACGCCGGCATGCGCATCAGTTCTTATGAAGTATCTCCTCATGTGCAAGCGAAAATGTGTTAGCCAACCAAATATGGTAAGGTCAAGCTGAACGTGAGCACCCTTCCAGCGCAAGTGTCAGTGACTACACTTCTGCTCCCTAACTAATCATTCGTGTTATTTGTATATTGTGTAAATTAGACCTGACGTCACGATCGTTGCGATCCAATCAATGTTTCAAAGCAATTTGAGAAGATAGGAGAGAGCTAAGACATAATTTACCATTTCTTGTATGCTGCCGCCTGCTAAAGATGTTTCACGATTTCATCATAGGCTAAAGTTTTGATACCGATGAGACTCCTCTACCATACGCTGCTGTTTGCAGAGATATTTCTCAGGGCAGTTGACGCAGAGAATTTTATTCTACACGTGGGCACCTTTATCGAAAATATAACGGAAGGTGGTTATAATAATGGCGGCACATTTCCTGCAGTGCAAATGGCAGTCGATCACATCAACGAAAGGGTGGATGTTCTCTCGGGATATACGATAAAACTAGATGTCAAAGACACAAAGGTACTGGCCTAGAAGTATTCGCTCTTCACCTCCACTAATACTCACAACCCGTATTAACGTCCTTATAATTCACTCTTTTCACTTTATGTTGTGCACATGTCGTTATTTATTTTATTTTGTTAGAAATTATAATAAAGTTTTATGTTCCATTTTGAGCATCTAACGGGTGCTAGATTACTTTGTTATGTACCTTAAAGCCTCAAAAGAAAGCAACACAGTTCTGTTACAATTTTTTAGTGTTTTGAGTCATTAATGAATGTTTCCATGTTAATTCATTTTAGTGTTCTGATGCATACGCTATAAAGGCTTTGATAGAGCAGCTCAGCACCAAAACTACCAAGATTGCCCTGTTGGGTCCCGGATGTTCTGTTTCCACAGAACCTGTTGCTAGTGTGGCACAATTTTGGAACCTACTGCAGGTTTTATTTTATTGGACAATTAATTGTTTAATCATACATGCATACATATCACTCAGAGCTGACAGCTTCTTTGCAAAATAGTTCTTGGGACCGCCAATATCTGTGGAAAGAGTCTACGCCTACAATGGAACATTCCGGCCCAGCCTAAAACAAAGTGACCGGCGATAAAATTTATCAACGAAAAAATCAGCATAATTAGCGCCCAGTTGTTTACCATGTATCTTAGATTCAATCTCACTAAACGATGCATTGTGCAAGCTAAAATTAATAACTTGGGAAACAGTGTTAATTGGTTAGATAACTGGGTCTTATCTCTCTTATATCTCGGCAATTTTCAACTTTTAGGTCCAGTAGTGTTGGCTTTGATCTCCCCCTTCTCCGGGCATTTGAAAGTAGTTCAGATGCCCCACCGTGCGGGCAAAAAAACAGGATAAAATGCTCCTCCGGTTTGGCTCCACAGCCTACAAAAACCTCTTTTCAGCGAAGGAACAGTTTCCGGATACGTTGTCAGACAACGAAAAACAAATTTCAGTCGGTGGAAAGTGAGCAAACACCACGGACAGTTGCAGTTCCAAATACAGTTTCACGCGTACGCCGTCAGCAACAAGAGCGCCAAGACGTGCGCGAAGGAAGAGATGGCAAAATCCTTTGCTTTGCGACCGGTGACCAACATCCTGTCGATGGTCAAATGCCCGGCTATGCGGGGCGGAACTGGAGTCAAATGCCCGGGGTGGAAGGGGGGAGGGGGAGGGGGCAGTTGGAATTGACTCGTACATTACCGTAGAATATTAACTGTCCCCTTCTTTATTTCTACCTTCAGGTATCTTACTCTGCCAGCTCACCAAGACTTTCCGACAAAAACAGATTCCCAAATTTTTACAGAGTAAACGCAGCCGAAACCACCTACAATCTGCCTTTATTAGCTATTCTTAAACGTTTCGGGTGGTCCAAAGTCGCAATTGTAAAGCAAGATGTGGGCCTCTTCAATAACGTAAGTCCTGAAAGAGGCGGCCAACTTAATTTACTTCGTTACATTTTGAATACCGGTAGCTTGTGATTCCATATATTCAAGTATACGGGAAGGAAAACTAATAGAACACTGAACAATCACACTCTAAAATATATATATTTTTTTCTCAATAAGGATGTTTCCTATAGTATCTTGTTCTTAAAATAAATGGAAAAATCAATGGGAACGTCTGCTGGGGTATACCTAGTTTAACACTCCAGCAGGGACTAGTTGTTCAAAATACGATTAGCTAATCCTGGATTAAGTCAAAATTTTGCTATCATTTTTTTAGCCTGAAAATGAGAACGTTTAGCTCACAAAACGACTTCCTTGTGTGTTTTGAACTGGAACAAGATTTGTTTTTAATTCTGGGTTAGCTTAATCCAGCTTCGAACAACCGGGCCCAGTTAATCAACACTGGGAATGAGTCACATAAACCAATGACCTGTTATTTACTACGTATCATCTTTAATCTTTAGGTAAACGAAGAACTTCAGCCCTTACTAATGAAAAACAACATTACACTTTTAACAACTGCTAGTTTCATGGACAGCACCGATCATGTCATAAATGATCTGCAGGTAACAAAATCAACTACTGATTTCTAGGCCAAAAATAGACTTGTTTTTAGTAGGTTGGTTGTGATCGTCTAGGTTAGAGTAGTTTCCAGGAAGAATGTTTTGGTGACTGATGTTTCGACTCCCTGAGCGGAAGTCATCTTCAGAGTGAAGTGAAGAGGTTTTGCCACATGGCGGTATTTATGTCTCTGGTCGTTGATGTGAGGTCGTTTTTTGTCGTCTTATGGTTGGTCGAGTTGGCTTGCTTGTGTTTCGTCATTGGTCCGTTGATGCTCTGTTGTCCTCTCAACTTTTCTGTTGTTCGTTCGGTTGCGTTTGATGTCATCTGTCAGTCATTTGTAAGGTGCAGGTGGCGCATGTTTAGAGGTTTCCGTTTTTACTAAGTTTGTGTATCAGCTTTCCAGTGTAAGTTGTTGGAAGTAGTTAGTGCTGTGGCAGATGCATTCAGCGGAGTCCCAGTTAATGACGTGTTCGGTCTGTCGATGGTGTTCAGAAATGTCACTTTCTGATATCGCCGTTCCTGGTAGATCGTTTGTGTTCAGTAAGACTCGTGTTCAATCGAGTGATTTCTTTGGTTTTGCGTTCTCTACGCTTTTGGATTGGTCCAAACAAGTTTAGCTACGTTTTTAGGGCAATCAATAACAACACCAAAACTTTCAGATTGCGATCTATTCTCTCGTAAGCAATCAAGCGGCAATGGCGTTTCCTCGCATTGCTGTGTGATTGGCGGTCACTTAAGTTGGTTTTAGTTTTAGACAGTCATCTGTAAACCTCATGAAGGTTTCGCTATTCTTCCAGGTTACTCGAGTTTGACTTAATATTGTTTTGTCGTTTGTTTTTCTCCTAGAGAAAAGACGCAAGAATCATAATCGGTTTGATGTACGAAGAGAAATGCAGGAAACTTATGTGTTCGGTAATTATCTTGCATCATTATCAACTAAGATTTACAACACTGAAACAAAATGGAATTGGACCTGTTATTTACCACTCCTTGTTATTTACCACATAAATCATCATTTAGCCATTATGCTGGCCTTATTTCTTTGTATAAAACACAGTTAGCTAGACAGCTAATGGAAAGACTAAACATGGAGAACGTAAAATAATAAGGTGCAATCCTATCCTCTACAAATTGATGAAGTGCACTATATAATATCAATATGTCAGTAATATGTGAAGGATTCTTTATAATACTAACTAAGAAAAAACATATTGTATTGGTAGGCGTTCAAAATGGGTTTCCATGGCCCTCATTTGGTTTGGTTGCTGAGGGGCTGGTACACAGCCCACTGGTGGAGAGTTCGGGACATTACTGGCTGTAGTCCGCAAGAGATAAAGAAGTCGCTTGGAAATTACCTTTCAATCGATGAGTTTATACTGAGCACTGAAGATATACCCACTATATCAAATTTGGTACGTTTAATCATTGCATTTAATATAGCTTCTTTTCTTTCTAGTTTGTTTGCCATAGCTACTTTTGTTAACCACCCCCTGTTGCTAAGCAGAGAAAACTAAGCTTGCTTCGCTCTCGGGCAACTGTTCGCTTCTCGGAACAGATAATATCCTCGGACAATTATTCGTGCAGATTTCCTTGCAATAGCAATTTACTGTTTATATAAAGTATTGCTTTTTTGTTAATTTGAAGGACTCACATCCCCATGTTTCATCAAAGGGATTTTGGGAAAATAATTAATTCACTATTTATGCATTAGACCCCTGGCCAATTGCAGAAGCTGTACATTCAAAGATTAAAGCACACCTCTTACGAAGAGAACTTGTACGCACCGTATGGCTACGATGCTACCTGGGTTATTGCACTGGCTTTAAACCGATCAATGGATATCCTGGCTGAGGCAAACCAGTCACTTGCTCACTTTACGTACCACAGTACAAACGTCAGCTTGGTTTTTAAGGAGGCGATATCAAAGATAAAATTCTACGGGATGACGGTAAGAGCTAGTGTTGGGTCAGGTATCAGATGCCGGACTTGATCCAGAGGCAATAACTATATTTTCTCAAACAAATTAATATTCATTTGTTGAATTATTGGCGCTTACTCTCGCTTATGTTAGCCTTTGTCATTTACTATTCGCATTCCAGGTCAGCATGTAAATTTATAGATTTTAAGATCCAAAGTGTATATTGGCCAAACATAACCGTACATGATATAATCTAATTATCAATCAATAAACTTTTAATAAATCAACAGTAGTTGCCATAAAGTCGTAAAAAATGTAGACATGAAGAGCTGAGTTTTTACTGACTAGTGCGTGTGTCGTTTTAAGACTGAAACAAGCTTTCATATGATTTTCTTTATCTAAAGTACAACTGGTTAACCACTTATCATAGCTAACTCACCATCCAGATATAAATTATACCAAAGAATAACACAGTACTTAAAAGAATGATAAATATTGCATTAAATTAGACTTGGCAAAATTTAAGATTGAGTAATTCAAGTTTAAACACACTTCTCCTTTTAAGGGTTATGTTAAATTCAGTGAGACAGGAGACAGACAAAACAAGTTCTGGGTCGAACAAATGCAGGGTAAGAAAATGCTACGCAACAACATGTCAAATAATCATTCACAATTCTTCGTTCAACTGTCACCGTCGTGAACAAGTAAACATTGAGGAAAGTGGACCCGTTTTCATTAAACACATTCAAAACAACGCCGTAGAGCCTAATTGATAAATACATATTGTCCTTTCAAAATCAGGGGATTGTTCTCAAGTTTAGATGAAACTAGTCCACAGTTTTAGCTCTGGAGTTTAGTATTGCAACGATTTTTTTTTAGGTCGCCTTCAAAAATAGAGATCATATAAATATCAAATACTGCTGTAATATCACTGATATTTATTTGTAGTTAATTTAGGATGATTCCTGACTTACTTACAAATAAATGTCATTGTGATGCAAATATCTATTATTATAATTACAATTTGTTATTTAAACTGTATTATTCAGGAGACTCTGAGGTACAGATTGGCATATTCGACCTACGGGGGACGTCCAAGAACCCTAACAAAATTGACATACTTCCAAATAAGACCTTCAAGTGGCCAGGTAATTTATTATCCTATTACAATGCACAAATAGCAAGCCAAAGAAAATATATGAAGTTATATATGTATACAATCAAACTATCAAAATACACTATATAATACATAAAGAATGGAGAAAAAGTATATTATATGAAAAACACAATTGTTATCAATATGGCTTATCAGGACGATACCACAAAGTGCCATCATTTCAAGACAAAAAAAACGAGATATATTTTGGTCACTGATTCATAAATATTGTAGCATATATGTCTGATTAATTTTTGTGCCTCTTCTGATGTTAGGAGGGCAGCCACCAAAAGATGAAATGGTCAAGACGCGGGAGATAAACTGGAATAAAATAGACGAAAACCTGTTTATATTCATGACGACTGCAGCGAGCTTTGGAATGCTGATAGCTGCTGTTTGCTTGTGTCTAAACATCAGAAATCGGAAGCACCCGTATGTAATCATGTATTTATGTACATATTGTTTTAAATTATACTATGCTACAATCATGGTCAAAATTGTTAGGACAATTTCAAGTTTACCCCCTACCCCAACCCCCTGTCAATGTTAGGTAGTTTAGCATGGTTCGGTTCATAGCTGCACCACGGGCCAACATTGAATGGAGGGGAGGGGGAGGGACTTGAAAACGAGAAATTTAAGACCCACGTAGGCTGTACGGATTTACATTGTTCTCCGGATGTGCGTAAGAGGAGCGGCCCAACGACTTTTGACAATATTTGTAGATTGCGCAACGTGTTGTCTTGAAGTTTTATTAATAGTTACAGTTGTTCAATTATCTATAATTATTGGTGTGATTATTGGCTTTCGTTTCCAAACTTCTAGTTATATAACAGAATATTTACGCCTGGAAGATTGAATAAATTATGCTTATAAATATTTATGTACCCTTCCGTTGTGCTTAATATGTACGTCGAACAAATTTCGCCCTACTTAATAATGGTTGTGTTTGGGTTGTTTATATATGACGCTTACATAAATTTGGAATGAAAATAATATGCCTTCCTTTTAACATTGCCTATTTTATTTGCGTCAGGTATATTAAAATGTCGTCTCCACACCTGAATAACATGGTAATTGTGGGTTGCTTGATCTGCTATTCCTGTGTATTCCTCTATGGTGCCGAGACATTCCTGGATGCAAACAGCGAGGCTCTGCACACCAGGATTTGTCAGGTAAGATATTGTAATTAAACTTGTAATTCTTTGTATGACCAAAGCATGAAAATGATTTAACTTGGTCACCTGCCCGCATACTGCAATTGGTTCAGTAGTAGTCAAACAAATTTAAATTGCCAGTACGCTTTTTTTTCGTTTTTTGAATAGCATAATTAGCTAATATTAATAAGCATTTCCTGGCAGCAAGTCGGCCATTTCTGACCGACTCTAAAAATAGCTCCCCAGCTTCAACATGCTAAAGTACTAGAATCGGGACTTGTTTTGTTTTCCCTAACATATTTAAAAACTATATAAGTATTGTATAGCTAAAAATATTTAATCAAAAGTAATATATTAGTTTATTTAATCGTATAAAAGGGTAGTAGAAGAAGTCTTATTTTTTACAGAGAAACAACATACTACGTCTGTCATTGTTTTTGTATCTTTTTTTATCTAAAGAAATTTGCACTGTGTATTTTTTTCTCTGCCTTTTATCAAGGTCCGCCTTTGGCTATTGTCCTTTGGATTCACTCTTGCTTTCGGTCCATTGTTCGTAAAAACGTGGAGAGTCTACAGGATTTTTACAAATAGGAAACTGGAAAGACAGGTATAGATTAATCATCAACGTTAACATATCTCAAAGGGCGAACAAAACTACGTAGTTTTATGTATACATTACTAAACCAATGAGTATAAAAGAAGCCTAATTGTCAAACGACCCTGTAAGAGTTAGAACTTTTCACATTAAAATGCAAATTGGTTTACAAGAAGCAATTACTAACTTCTGAACGCAAGCATGTTTAAAATCCGATGAAATTTGCTTTTATTGTGCTCGCATTATTATGTTGTAGTTGGGCGCCTTGTACACCCGCCATCTTGTACTCATCGTGACAGTCCTAATGATTGTCGATCTGGTGTTCCTGTCCTTATGGCAATCACTGCACCCTTATCGCAGCATCGTAAAGGAACACAGTGTAAGCACAAAATATAATATTATTCTAACTCATATTATTATAACAAATATATGTATTGTATAACTCTAATTTCAAGCGATTAGAAAGTTTTGTAACTAAATCAGGATATTTCACTGTAGCTACGTTTCCAAATATTTGATTTATCTGTTTTATCAATATTCGAAAATATTTGTATTCAAAGCATATGACTCAAGCTTGACTACCGTATTTTCACGACTGTAGAAAGTAGAAGACAACACATTTATAACGGATAAAATCTTGGAGTGCTCCTGTGATGACAATGAAATGGAGTGGATTGGCTGTCTCTGCGCCTACAAAGGTCTGCTCTTAATTTATGGCGTTCTCCTCGCCTGGGAAACAAGGAACGTGACATACGCAGCTCTCAACGATTCGAAGTACATAGGGATGAGCGTGTACAGTGTGGTGATGTGCATGGTTGTCGTTGCTCCCTTAAAATTTGTGGTTGCACAGGACAGTGTAAACGCCAGCTATGTACTCATAGCTTCGAGTATTAACTTGTGTTCTACGTCAACTTTGGCGCTCGTGTTTGTCCCCAAGGTGAGCAGGCCGGTCTTTGATAAGAAGTTAGATGTATGTAGCTTCACTTCGTATATCTTCATGCATCCTGCATGTTGTGTATAATAGTACGTATATGGCAGGTATGAATGCATGCTTATATAATTTTACAAATTTACTTATGAATGCCGTGTGCATGTATGCATATATATACAACTGTCTTACTCAGGTTTATGAAAATTCTAGAAATATTTTGATTAAATAAGTAAAATAGGAAACGTAGGTGCGTAGAAGAAACAATCCAAAATAGGGCAAAAGGTAAACGGTAGAAGGAGAGGGTTACTGTACGCTAGTATGTAATCATTTCTGTTTCTTCTCTTTAGATCAGAGCTATTAGGTCACCTCCTGGGCCTGCTAGCGTGTCCACTACACAAGAGCAGACAACTACTCACCACAAAACTCATCCCGATTGTCCTGCATGCAAGTGCGAGTAACTAAAAGCGGGTCTAGAACAGTGTCCTCCGGTTTACGGAAATTTAGTTTTCAGGCTCCTGAATTGGCAGGATATGCAGAGCCACGTCTCTTGTTCAATTTTTCTGTGGAAGCATGCCCCCCCCCCCCCCCACCCCCGAAAAAAAAAAAAAACTTCCAAGAAGCTCGTGTCTTTTCGGTGCTCGCACAGTTGGAACCCGGTTAGACATTTACGTGGGTCCGCCCCTGAAAAGTCCACACAACTGACCATGTAAAATGTGATAACTGTGTGAACGACGAGCAGGAAATAAACAATTCACGCAATATTTTGTTGTCTTTTTTGTTATTGTCCCATGTGTCATGCGATGTTTCAGCATAACTTGTCATCTATGTAGAATGCAAATTATAACATAGGTCGATCCGTTAACAGACTGTATAACTGAACGTCAACTTATCTAAGCCATTAGTTATATTGTGGGTTGATTTAATATAATACATACATGTTAAAGTTTTACTGCATTCAGAATGGTCATAACCTCGGAAATCCTGGGGTAAATCGTGGGGGGCGAGCAAAAAAGCGGGGTGGGGGAGGGGGAGGGGGAGAAAAGGAGAAGGATGAAATTAGTTTCCTTTCCTTCTTTCTCTTTTCTCCACCTCCCCTTTTTGCCTACCGCCCCACGATCTGCCCCTGGGTCTCCGAGGGTGGCATGGTGACTGCGCAAACATCAAGCGGCAAACCAGAAAGGCCAGTATCACAAGATTATATACTCGTGTTGCTGTGTGGACTACATATATATCAACGTAAACGTCGAGTTCAATTGATGGCAATTTCGTTCACAAAGTTTAATAATATGTTTAAATACTTTTAGGACCCAAGTGTGGAATGTTCGGGGTCTGATATTCATATTTAATACCATACAACACAAGTGAGTAGTGCTTCTTTGGAAAACAGTCAACTCTCTCTAAGCGGACACCTCTCAAAGGAGGACAGCATGCAGATTTGATAGAAGTCATTTCGGATAGCGCTGCAACAACTCATTCTTAAAAATATCCACCGCATCATCATCGATATGGACAAAACGGATATCCGTTAAAACTTTTTTTCGGGATGCATTGTTCTCCAGGTACGTTTCTACTGCATTCAGCATGGCACCTGCACAAACACCAAGCGGCACACCGAACAAACCAGAACTAATGGCTGGAAAGGCGATAGATTTTACGTCGAGCTTTTGGGCTATTCGCAGGCTATCTAAACACGCATCGGACAGCAGCCGCCCACACTGTACGTCATCGTAGATGCCCCACTCTGGGCCAACCGCATGGATAACAAACTTACAAGGTAAGCGTCCCGCCTTTGTGTAGACTGCACTTCCCACGTTAACTTCCCCTTTGCTACGCACTATCGAATCTGACTCCTCTTGGATGCTCTTTCCTCCAGCTTTCGTGATGGCTCTTGCAAGGCCAGCCAGGTGCTTCAAGTGGCCATTGGAAGGGTTTACAATGGCCTTCACTTTAAGCTGTGTGATGTCTCCCCTCCACACTGACAAAGTTGTCCCAGTTGAGGTTTTTCTCTTGATTATCTCTCGTGGATTCAGGTCGCTTTTGCCACGTTGATTTCTGTACACCATTCTGCCACCATAGAACTCCCACGAATCTTCTAGAACAGAAAGAGTTAGGAGTCTTTCTTTCGCCGCCGTCACAGATGCAGTGTCTCCATATAAGACTAACTGACTGGGCTCAGAACCGTGTTCTATCAGCACTGGCAGATCTACATCTATATTAGAGTAATTATCGATTGATTCCCCGTGCGGTAAATCCAAACTGAATTCCTGGCTGATCATCCCCGTCTGAGCGCCATGGTAACAAGAAAGAAATGCATCGCATGCTCCGTTGAACTTATCGGCGTCACACCTCTCCCCTGGAAACAAAGTGACTGACGCATGGTCAGGTGAAGGTCTGATATCAACGTCAAACTTTAGGTGGAGGTCCTGGAGCGCTTGGGTATTAAAGTGCATTAGGAATTTAAGTGGCAATGGGATTGTTTCAAATTGCTGAGGTTCGATCTTTCCTTCAGTCTCTGCACCTATAGCTTCACCCCCACCTTGGGCATTCTCAATTTGAGACATACTAAAACCATGTTCAGGATGTTTGGCTGTTTCTGCTTTCTTTCTTCTTTCTCTTCCTGTATCAGTTCCTGCTGCTGGGCCTTTGTCTCTTTTAACATCACCCGAGCGTTCATCTATTTTTAGGCTCTTTAAGCCACCACTTCTTTCCGGTGGAGAACAACCAGACGCCCCTTGCAATGAATCTCGTAAGAAGTCGTGACTTCTTTGAATTTCCTCCAGTGTACCGCTCACTCGAATTTCATTCGTTGTTGACAGGAAGTGAATCTTGAATTTTTCTTTCATTTTGTGCATCAGTTCCGTGGTAAACGGGTCGTCTGCGCGGAAGATTTCTTGATTGACTGTTGCTGTTACATTATCAAAAACCTTCAAGCAAAATCCGGGAAGATAGTGTTTTAGTCTTTCCTAAAAAGTCAGTGAAAATCATGTCTAAAAGTGGTAACAGTAAGATAGCAATAGGCCGTTGTTGCGTAAATACTGTAAACGCTTTAACATATTCAAAGAATATATTCATATTCGATCTTCCAGACATATTCAAATAACATGTTCAGGTCAAAAATCAAAATGTACCTTCTTCATCAGAAACACAATCCATTCAATCAATAGTTAACTTA
Source organism: Plumapathes pennacea (assembly GCA_964036295.1). Taxonomy (NCBI): domain Eukaryota; kingdom Metazoa; phylum Cnidaria; class Anthozoa; order Antipatharia; family Myriopathidae; genus Plumapathes; species Plumapathes pennacea. Next base: position 20,482,141 of record OZ038463.1, on the reverse strand, counting down.
TACAATAGATTGATCACATCTGGAAATCCAGTACATTACTAACAATATATAATCAATAGGTGTATGTTATCACAACTGTAAACAGAGGCTTTCCTCGAAAAGCCCAACAGGGTTTCCTGAGAGCTCCCGCTCCTATTTATCAAGTGTAAAATAGAAACACTATTGTGAAAACATCTTCAATAGGGCAAATAAATTCATTCTCAGGTTGTCCAGTTGAAATATATATTTAGGCAATTATATCTATCACGTGACCACTGAGAAACACCGTATAACTACGAAGAAATACATTAAGTCAGCATGTTTATATATTTTCATGGTTGCTAATCATTAGAATGGTAAAACCAAGAACATTTTGGGTATTTCCAGTTTAAAACACGATAGTTTTAGGTGGTCACGTGACAGATATATCTGTATATTTATATATATATATATATATATTACATGTTATTAAAAACGACATATTCTCAAGGGTTTGCCCATTAATTGAATCACAGAAGAGATACTTCAAACATTATTATTTGCAATCAAGGCCACTCCGAGTGTGAAAGTTATTGCCTCCAAATATGTGTACTTTATCTAGTTGAAATTAATACTTCCCCGTGAGAAGTTTACCGAAAACAATGAAATAATGAAAACGTTAATAATTAATAAATATATCCTCTCTTTGAATGGTTCCCTGATAGTTTCCACATATGAAGAAAGCAAGCAAATCAAGCTCTCTCGTGACTCCTTGTTTTGATCGCTTAGCGTACTACGTTTCGGTGTGTTTTTCATGTTTTGTGGGGTCTTTCATTCTCGAACTTAAGCAAATTTTCAAAGTTCCTCTCGATTGATAAAACTAAATGAAACACAAATGAAACCCGTTAAACATGGCTTGATGTACAGACCAATACAACAATTCATCGTCTCCCGTGATGCCAGGGATAGGTTTCTGCGGAATTACCAGCAATCATTCACATGCCATAATGCATCTCTATTTAGAAAGCATACACATATCCCGTTTTTTGTGCCTACTTAATCTGATTCCACTTTCGATTGAATATAATTCATGTTTGTGTGTGTGGGCAGGCGTGACCCTCAGGATTAGGGATATAGCTTTTATTGTTTGAGAAACACAGTGGGAGCTTAAAGCAAAAAGATGATAATTTCGTTGTGGGGACAATGGCAAGTCCACAAACCACACACACACAAAGGAGTGTGTATGTCTTCATCTCACTTACGTTGGTTTCTTTGGCTGATGATCTATGACTTTCCTTGATTGGAGCTTGAGGTAATGGTCGATAGCGTGTAACATGGAGACGCCTGCCGTTCAATGAGTGATCATTGGCCAAAACATCATCGACTGCTACCAAAGACAAAAAATAACATTATTTAAAAATAGCACTAGTAAACATTTGCGTTACACGCATACTCTTGCGTGACAAGGTTAAGTCAGCTTGGCCGAAGTAACAGTGCGGTCAGTATGAAACGCAGCGACTGCAGACTGTTTGATAGACATGGTGTAACGAGTAAACTGTCGTATTGGATCGTAAAAAACATAAAAATTATTCGCTTTAATGTGATTTGACCGGCTGCAAAGTTATGACAATAGTGCAAAATGACGCCGTTCAACGTGGTTTATAACAAACAGCAAATACTCCTCCATAAACACAAGTGTACCTTTACACTTTGAGATTTCATAGCTAATGCTTACTTTCTTCTTTCTCAAACGTAACACGAGCAACACCGTCGTCTGTCAACCAAACTGTCTCCACATCGCCCCCGCCATGTTTGCGTTTCTGAAAATGTATTATAATGTTGTCCTGTGTTGTTTCTGGCGGTATATTGGTAACTGTAATGGTCCTATTGATTTTGTTGTCCATTATATTCTGTGATGAACTTTGTTCAAGGTCCATGTAAAGCTGTTTTTCACGCCGCTTCTTCTTCAAACAAACACAGACTAAGAAGACGCTGCCTCGTTCACAAGACAAGTGAATGAATCCGGATATGCTAATTGAGCTGCTTCCGGTTTCGCTCTCGTGTTCGGGGAACCCCCTCAAAGGACAATAGAAGTTGCCACTTTAGGAAGTTATTGTCTATACAGCACGTCAATAAATTTCCACACTACGGAAAACCAGTGGAAATGTGTCTTTTTTACCACAATATTTAGAAAACGAACAAGAAAGTTTTGTTGTACATTCGTTGCAAAACGTGACATGCTGGCGTCAACATCGTTGTCTGGACTCTTATTTACCACGGTAAATCGATCAATCAGAGACCAAGAAACTAGTGAGTTGTGGTAAAAAGAATATATTGATCACTGTATGAATACACAAGACGTTTGCTTGATTTTTTTTTTTTTTTGGGGGGGGGGGGGGGGGGGGGGTTCCTAGTATAATTATCACACTGCTATCGAACTGACTTTCATGAATTATTACGAGGGAGTGGCGTACTTCTCATTTTAAAATTGAGTGGAATTGTGCCGCCGGGGTCTGAAACCAAACTATGCAAATAGTTTTTAATCCTGTTTCAGCCAGAATATTCGATTGTCGATCCCATTTCAGACCAAAGGCACAGTTTTCGACTTTACTTCAGATCTTCATACCAAATTTTGCACCCTATTTCAGGCAAAACACTCAAAACCGTTAACCCATTCAGTCTGAAATGCTGAAAATGATACCCCGATACATATATCTATATGCGTATATATGGGAGTACCCCCCTCTCTCCTCTCCTCCCCACTGCCCCACTGCCCCCCCCCCCCCCCCCCCCCGCGCGTGGTATCGTGATACGTATCCTGGGACAAATATTCACTCGTGCATATTTCCTCGCCAAAAGTAGTGACCGTACGTCCCCCCAGTCCATACTAAATTGCCATATTTTCACATTTTTTTGGAAAATTCGCCACTGCAGTTTGGAGTTAATTCGTATAATATTGAGATGTTTTCGATAATTTCCTGACTTATGCAAGCCGTCAAGAGCTTAACTTTTTCAGCCGTTTCGCGCCGTTAGTAAATACATAGTTAAGAAGGTGCAATATATTATTTCTTAATGGAAGGACAGCAGTCGTACAATAAAATTCTCGCATCAAAAATTGTCTTTCCTATTAATCAGACAAACGCTGTGATGGAAAAAAGTAGTGGGCTTCGCAGTTTTGAATAACTTCAATAAAATATTCCAACAACATAACGTTAGAAAGAAATCTTATAAATAAACCACCACGCGATGTACGGGTACGACGCCAGGAGCAGGTGTGAACCATTCAACTTTTAATGAAGTTAGAAGAAGATATTACTCCCTGCGAAAAGCAATCACATATACTGTGAATATATTTAGTGGGCATCTTCTTTGTACTCCAATTACAACTGGTCATAAATTGCGGGTGCTAATTCAAAATAGAGAATACCCCAATCAATATAAAGTATACACGAATTCAGGATGGATTTTATTTTCATGCATTATGTTAACACTGATCCGTTGGCTGAACGAAGATACATTTTCATAATTGTGATATTTATATGCATGAAAAAAAAAAAAAAAAAAAAAAAAAAAAAAAAAAAAAAATATATATATATATATATATATATATATATATATATATATATATATATATATATATATATATATATATATATATATATATATATATATATATATATATATATATATACATCTTATTCGATGGTTTAGCGCGTAATACGCGCGTAATGCGAGTAACGAGTAAAATGCCGGCCCGTATTACGAGCTAAACCATCGAATGAGGGATTTATTATATGACTGTGACGTAGTTTTACCTTTATATAAAATATATTTCAGCAAACATAAAACAGAGACTTCGAGCAAAACTGTTTTCATTCAATCCCAGGCAAAATGTACGCACACTCATTTACACAAAAATTCACTTACAGCTTCCAATCCGGTCATCGATTTAAAAATCTTGACAGAGAAATTTAAAGAAGTTATGCCACCAAATGATCGAAGTTCAATTCAGATTAAATGTGCTGAGATAAATGCGCTGGAGACGAAAATGCTTGCTTCGACGGAATAAATATTCAGCGAACAAACGTGCTTCGAGCGGTTGAAATCGATCACTTCGCTTAAACTTTTAACCGTTTTTGTTCTTCAATAGCAAGCAGCTTTGTACTCAAAACAGGATTTTTATTTTCTCGGAGTAGTTAAGGAATAAACACAAGAACAGAGCCAGCGAATGTGTACGTTGAAGAATCTGAAACTTTCATAACACAACTAGGGTTTTTACCACCGACACGTTATCAAGTTATAGATTATTAACAACTCACCGATTTCCTGCCTGGTTGTAGAAAGTTTAAGACCCCTTCCAGCAAAGGAACCACTCAAAACAGTGTTCGTACATGGCGAAAATCATTTTGCAGTGTTTACAGTGACGGCATCGTGCGGAAAACTTTACGGAGTCAGAACTGCCGTTTGTCCATGGCGATTGTTCGCTTTCCACCAACTGAACTGTGCTTTCTCTTCCTTGACAAATTATCCAGTAACAGTTTCTTTCGATGGAAGGGTCTTGTATCTGAAAAGTCATAGACTTTCGTTGCACCGTTTTACCTTGCACTCAGAAAAATCTTTGATTCATTTGTGATACGCGCGCGTCTAAACCGGTTTTCTACAGTGTAATACGGATTTGAAGTTTTAAGTGACTTAAAAAAAGACATTATTGTATATACCCAGCCACTTTATGGAACAAGCTACAAGTTAAAACAAGTGTTGTTGCGTGAAAACGCGACAGATGCTGGGATTCAAGTTTGGTGTGGCAAGTGTCCGCACGCAGCATAAGAATTATTGGATAAGCAATCTCTGGACTAGAGCGAGACTTCCAAGAGTGATCAACTTCAATTTTTTTCTTTCAATTTCTCACCCAAAAAAATATCATACAGTATAGGGAACTTGGCTCTTGATTTACTCAAATGAACCTGATTAAACTATAACTTATAATACAACACTCGTACAGTTGCTGCAAAAGGATGAGAGAATCTACATTTTAAGTTTGGGAGTATGCGTGACTTATCTCATTTTCATGCATAATTGATTTTGACAGTTTGACTTCGAACATTTGTTTCTAATCATAGGCCACGAATAATCTAGCCTGCGCTTCATTACTTACCTGTTTTTCGTCTTCTAATTTCTTCCACCAGGCTTTCTAAATTTCCAGTCGGCCTGTTTCAGTTCAGAGCTATTATCACCGCAGTTTTGATGAATTCACGAATGTTAAAGCTGAAAAACCCAGCCGGGAGCCATTTCAGCTTGTCGAAATGGCATCGTTTGATTATGTTTGCTTTCCTTCGCTTAGTTTTAACCAACTGAACGAAGAAAAATGCGAAAGTGAATATAATGAACCAAAACCGCAAGAGCGCAAGTACATGTCAACAGACATCTCACGTTACATATTTTGAAACTCAGCCAAGAAAGGAAAGGCTTCCAAGCCGCTTGCACGTGAGCATTATCTAATCAAAATATAGTATTGTTGCTTACACGTCAATCAAACTTCGAAATCCTAGAGGGGGGACTTCTTTCACCAATTGTCATGATACCTACGCTGTGGCAATTATATGCTGGGCCCTTAGGCCCAACATAATAAGGGAATACAAGGACATAGTTTTAATTGTTTATCACAAGCGCATATCTTCTTTTAGTGTAAGGATTTTCTAGATGTAAACAAATATATTGAAAAGGATTTCATATTCACCTTTAAATAAGCATATTTTAGCTCCTGGGTGAGACGTGGTTAAATAAGGATTGATTGATCAGATTGATTATGGTGGAAAACAAAATTACCATAGAAAACTATTAATCAATTGAGGATGGCAAGCTACCTAACAATGCTCTCGGCTTTCTCCGGCAACCTTTCTTGCTCTTTATTATGCAAAAACTGCCTTGATTGATTTCCCTAAACATAGCAATTATTTTCATGATTTAGAAACGCCCTAAATAAATATAGCGGAATATTCCATTGGGCTTTTTCCTACCTGATGGCCACTTTATTGTCCATTCTAAGAATAAGAAAAGACATCTGTCAAAGAACTGTGTTTCGTTTTCCAAAAGCATTTCCCATATCTTATTTTCCAAAAATATAGTCAGTATTTGTATTTCCCTTCTGAAATGCACTCGGGTGGACTCCTAGCTTCCACCAGCGCAGACCATTAACCACATTTAGGTTCATACAAGGTAAAACCGCAAGACGCCTTGACAAGTGTGGGCAATGTTTTTATCCTGTGGACTTTCTTTTGAATCAGTACGTGACTAGAAGTTAACTTTCTAACTCCGCATGGTGCTAAAAGTTTGTCCGTGTAATTAATTTCTGACACGCTGTTTACACGATGTTAATTTTTTGTAAGTACATTATTTAGTTTTGCACCTGTGGGCCGCCGACAGGCAACCTGTCATTATTCTTATTCTGTGCACTCTAAATAGATATGCAAACGAAAGCCAGGTTTTGAGTTTGACATAATCACTCTCGAGTTAACTCGAAGCAAAAGTGGCACAAATTTATTTGGGCTAAATTGAACGTGTTATCACTATTTAGTGATGTTGGCTTGAGTTAGGTCTATTTGCTACCAAAAACCATCTTTTGCCGCATAATTGCTTTATATGCAAACTGAAGTATTTCCTTATCCAGTCTTGTTGGCTTTAAAAAGCTAGCTTATTAGTTTGAGTAATACATTTGAGTAACTAACCAAGGTAAAAATATATATTCCAGAGAAAACAAAAGAGAATGTCTGCGTAATTAAAGTTCGCAAAATATTCAAAACTTCACAGCTTAATTTGCATCATATTGCGCCTGGGTATAAATTTGCAGATGTTTTTACAAGTGTCCACAAAGTGCTAATGTTTGCAGAGTGATGTTTCAAAGGGTGGATAACAATTTGGATGACTTACTAGCTTTTCACGCGCCTCTTCACACTTTCTTGTCACCGAGAAAATAGTCGGACCCAGACAAAATAGGGTAAACGCAATGTGCGTGGATATTTGATGGAGTCTCCCCTAACTAGAGTCACCTGTTAACGGGCAACCGGTTATATCCGAAAAATATGAGAAGCCTGGAAGAAACCGTTGCGTTTCTACTAGTACTTGGAATTATCATGTGCGTTGGGATGTTTGGGAACTTTACAGTCATCATATCGGTATTATTGGTCCGAAGATTACGAAGGACTCTTTCAAACTATTTAATCCTGAATTTAGCTCTGGCAAACTTCCTGGCGTCATCGCTGCTCATGCCATTTCAATTCGCCGCATTAACCGACCCTGGCTTGATCAACGACAACGGCTGGTTTTGTAAAGCCGGAGGGATTCTTTCGTATCCTTTTTACATCGCTTCAACTCTAACCTTAGTTATGCTTTCGCTGGACCGGCATATAGCTATCCATTATCCTCTTCGCTACAGAGAGCTCGTAACTCCACGCGTCATACTTTTGATGGTGACATTTTGTTGGAGTTACGCTTTGTTGTTCACGCTAATTTTGGGGTTCTTTGCCGACGTCGAGTTTGATCCGCACGGCATTGATTGTGGGGTTTCGTGGGATACGGCCCCATTGTGGATAAACATGGCCTCCGTACTTCTGAACGTCGCTTTGCCATTCTTTCTTCTCGCGGTCATGAATCTTCGAGTCCTATTCATCGCCAGAGCGCAGCAGAAGCGAATTCGCAACGAGTCATCGCTTGGAGAACGGACTACCCGAGCGAGAGGTGAGCTACATTCTAGTTCAACGCACGAAAGAGTGTTGTCAATAAAAATTAGTCTTCTTATTTATCAGAGGTTTCGGACACAAAACTGCTGGTACATGTTCTTAAAAGTATCATGTATTTTACCTGCAACAAGACTGTCCGAATAGCTTATCAGTTATATTTGACGAATGTTTTTGGCGGGTAACAAGAAAAGAAACATGTTTATTGCAAGCTTTTTTTCACAAACTGAGGACTAAAAACACTATCTAATTTCTTACAAAATCAAACATTTATGGAACGAAAAATTGAATTAGAAAAACTTACAATCGCCGTCCTCATTACTAAAATCCCTCTCACTCTCAAAGTGGCATTGCTCATTTTATTATTTTATTGTTATAATTAGTTGGACTGGTGGTAATATACTGTGCTTCGTGTTTATAACGTCGCAAAAGCAAAGCTACGGTAGGAAAATGTATACATCCAATGCATACATTACTTTCCAACTCCTCTTGACTAGATTTGCTGAAAAAAAAAAAAAAAAAGGTTTATTTAAGTCCACTGATTTGACATTTAATAATTTTAGGAACGTGTTTCCCACTGTGACCTTACAAGTATTGTTATTTAAATACTTTAAATTTTAGGATTCGATATCGTGGTTGGTTAAAAACTTAAAACTTACATGAGTCTTACATGAACTGCCTCTTAATTAAAGGCTAACGGACCGTCTGTTATTAAATTTCATTTAATGATTATTTTTTTGTTTTAACAAGGATCTCAACTAAACTAGTCTGCATAAATTGAAATTTCCCAATCTATATATATATAGTCAATGTCCACGGTTAAAGGATGCTGGTTTTTCGGCCCAACATTTCAATGGAAAGTTGATCGATCGGTTGAATCTGAGGATGAATTTTACAAATAAATGTTGGCAACGTTTCTTTCACTGCGTAGTTTCTAGAACTTAGCGCATAATGGTATAATTATCTTGAAAAAAAATAAAATAAAAGAAACCTAGCTTTTAAAACCACACCATCCTACAGTTGCGGTTATATTCTAGTTCGTTATTATTTTTTTTTTTTTCTTATGGGCATATTTAGCGGGGTTTCTCTTGGATGAGATTATTAAAAAGTAAATAATGAATTATAAATATATAGCAGCTGGTTATACATTTTGCTCGTGTTTCTGTCAGAAAAAGCTCCCAAAAATCAAGATAATTTTGCATAACAATATTGCAATGTGACTCGGTCGGTATGAAGGTCGGTGCCGAAAACGCTATGCATGATTTATATCAGCAAATAACAAAATTAGCTTTTTTATTAGCATTTTGAGCAACAAAGTCATGTCAGTAAATCACCATTGCGTAATCGATGCGGATATAACATTATATCTGATTAAAGGCAAAGAAAGCCTTACTTTGTCAGAGTGCGCCTAGTAAGTTTCTGGTTTTGAGCAATATAACTAATCTATCGAGTAGTACTCAAATATCCTCCTTTATCGGGATTATACCTGAATTGTGTGGGGACTTTTAATTTTATACCTTTGCTTTCTGGCAGCTACTATATTCTAGAACCATGACAACTATTATCTTTTCTGACAGCTAATTAAAACAATTATTCTACTTGAGCGTGCCGAATATGGACTGATAAATAACCAAGGACGTCGCCTTTGCGAATACGTTGTCAAAGTTGCAAGGTGATCATTACATTTTTGGAGCGGAAGTTTCCTTGCATATTTATCCTTCATGTTCGGCAAGCCCGAGGAGAGTTATTGTTAAAATCATGATAACTGTACTACTGATGGTTTGTAATCAATCACTGGAGATTTAGAATACAAAAACATCACGGGCATGTTGATGCCAAGGACAAACCCCCCCCCCCGGGGGGGGGGGTACTCCCATATATAGGTTATACAGGTATGTGCCATCCCAAAGGGTATCGTTTTCAAGCATTTTTGGTCTGAAATAGGGTATCGACTTTTGGTCTGGGGTAATGTATGATTTTAACAAAAAATGTGTCGTCGCGGACATCCAAGACTGTGATGAGTACCCCCATCCACCCCTCTACCCTCCCCAACCCCCCCCCCCCCCCCCCCCCTCCCCCCCGCCTCTTCTGGAGCAAAAATGACAATAACCAATCTTTTGTTAATTACCGCCATGACGTCGCGTAAAAATCAATAATTAAATTGTCTGGCAACTATTATTTCATCTGCCATTAATCTTGACTCTTAGCATAAAATTATCTTATGTTTGCTATATTTTAGGACAAGAGTTGAAGACAACTTTATCCATCCTCTTGATTATTTTTGTGTTCCTCATCTGTTGGACTCCATTCATCGTTTCACGCGCCCTGATCACGTTTGGCGTCTACATTTCACGTGTTCTGTCTATGGTCGTTGTGTTCATCCTTCACGCCAACAATGCTATAAACTTCTTCCTTTACGCATTGAGCAGGAGCGAGTACAGAATGGCTTTTACGAGTGTCCTCACGTGTAAAAAGAGAACCAATCAGATTGCTGCAACTTCCATTGTGTCTCAAGCACCATAAAGAAGCCAAACTGAATGCGTCGCAGACATTCAACCTCTTTAATTAGTACGAAATGCCATGTACTGTATACACAGTTATATTTTTAATGCTTTTTGGTCTGCTGAAAAGCTAATCTTAGTTGAAGTCATTCTTTTTGAGTATATAGTGCTTTGGACTTTGTGTCTTTATTTCTATTTTACTTCCAATCATTAACTTCGCAACGAAATATTTACTGAAAGAAATGGTAACTTTCTACAAGGTTAGCATCTAATTAAAATTTGTTGTGGCAGAGTGACCGCAACAGCATATGGATACCGAGGAAATACGTTTTTCAGTGGTACGGTAACCTTGCTTTAGAATCAGCGGTTATTGCATAAAAATCGTGGATTCAAGTGCAGAATTACAGTTATATGTAACGCTCGTAAACCTCAAGGCTTAGTCAAGAAACTCAATACCTGAACTCGATACTCAACCTTAAGTTAGCTCAATGCATTTTCTATAACATAAGTTGTGCACAAGAAAAACAACTCTTGCACACGATGTGAAATTTTACCTCGAATTATGAGAAGTTAGATAACCATGGCGACGAACGCTGGCCAACGGAAGTGACGTCAAGAACGTATTTCCACGGTATCCAGCATATGCCAACTACTGCGGGCCAATATTTTTACATCCATTCGGGAACACACCAACGAGAAAAATCTAACAGAAATAAATGTTCTGCTTAATTACGTTTATGTACGATTTCAGCAGGTACCGCGATAACGACAAGAGCACGCATAGCATCACGGTTATTGCGGGATTGTTTAAACTAGGGCGTTTGAAGCGTACTTAAAACATGTGGTTCTATTAAGTTGTTGGGAAACACTTTTTGTTTCATAAGCTCGTTACACAGGCGCCGGGTATATGTAAGTCAGAGTTACTTTAAATAAACGAGCCACACAAACAAGAGAGACGATCCTGTGATTATAACGATGGTTTTTCAAAATATATTTTAGAATTGCCAAATAGGCTTAGTATCAGACAACACACGCGGCCTGGTGAGATTAGTTGTAGTTGTTATATAAACAATAAACTACTTTTGGCGAGGAGATATGCACGGATAATTGTCCGAGGATATTATCTGTTCCGAGAAGTTAACAGTGACATTTACTTCGAGGAACAGAAAATGTCCAAGGACAATTATCCGTGCATATTTCCGAAGCCAAAAGTAGTTTATTTTATTTATTATCCTTCAACTATTTCCTCTCGCAGCGCAAATAATGGCCCAAGGAGTGTGAACCTATTTGGTGCTTTCCGGAACTACTTTTTCGACAAATGAATTGATGTCCTCCTCCTCGGTAGTCATCTCATAATTTTTTTTTTCTTTTTTTATCAAGGTGTAAACTGTGTTCGGATATTGTCAATAAACAGCAATAGTTCGCCAAGCGGGGGTTATTTGCTGATAACGTCCGCTTGTGAGCAGACGTTATTCGGTCACGTGCCACGATTCCATTAATCACGCGCGGGAGGAAATATTTGATGGGTTATAAATTAAAATATTACATATTATACTATATTGTATACATAAATGCTCGAATAAGCTCCTTGGGGGATTAATTAAAATTTTGGTTATCACAGTGGCCAAGATGAAATGGGAGGGTGTGGTGTGGGATGCGGTAAGGTGGACAAGTTATACAGTATCTGAGAGGGGGCTTTATTAAAAGTTTACACAATATTAGAGTAGCACGAATAAAAACTAAATATATACAACAACTGCAATGTCTTATAAATTTCTTTATTTATTACAACATTTAAAACTTATTTCCTTTTTTTTTTACTTTGTCGGTGCTTTTTAAAGTTGTTTATCACACACAGTAAAGCTATCTAACTTGGTGGCGCATTGTAATGGCCGGTGTAATAGAATAATGAGTTGAACCTTTTTGGTGGTCACACAGACTCTACAATGTCCGCACGTGGTCCCAGATCATATCAATCTGCTGGTTCTGTTGATGGTATGCGCGTTATCATATACTAGCGGGACCCTCGTAAAATACGGTGATCGGAATTTTTTTTTCTTTTTTTTTTTTATTCTTTCTTCCTTTTTCCTTTTTGAAGTCCACTTCGAGCATCTGGAATGCGGTTGACAGTGTCAATGTACAAATTTATCTGTAGTGCGTGTGCTACCCGACCGTATCACTCGAGGGTTTGCCGATTGATCGGCATGAAAATCTCCCCGTTTTTCAAACATGCGGCAGCATCAGCCCGATATCCTGTCACCTGACAGCTCAAATTCTCTTTTTAAACTCATTTTCGATTTCTAAAAGAACTGTAGTCGACACACGGGGCCAATATTTATACTTAGTTTCACTCGTTGTGGCGACCATCTTGGATTTCTTATGAGGAGGCCTGGGAAAGGGCGTTACGGGCGGACGGACGGACAGGAGTTGCTTAGCGTATTACTATATAGATCAATTAGTGAAGATAAGTAATGCCTTCAATGTATACATCTTATTAACGGAGTGCGCGGGACCGTACTGGGAGAATATCGGCCCTTGGTCTTTTAGTTTTGTACGCTCGGACCGATATTCTCCCAGTACGGCCCTCGCACTCGGTCAGTAAGATATATTTATTATACGACGAAAGGAAGCAGGGTAAACGTTCGCGCCGCGCGCAAAATGGAACAAAAAATGACGCGTTCGTAAACTTTGCTTGCGAAAAATAATCACGTAAGCTAATGAACCAGTTGATCTGGTTCCTGACAAGTGCAATACGCTCCCATCTTTGCACTTGTTTTGGCCCGTATTTGCACTCGAAAATGTGAAGTCGTGTAATAAATATATCTTACTGACCGAGTGCGAGGGCCGTACTGGGAGAATATCGGCCCGAGGTCTTGACAGTACGGACCGAGCGCAGCAAGGTCCGTACAGAAAAGACCTCGGGCCAATATTCTCCCAGTACGGCCCCGAGCAAACTCGGTCAATAAGAGATTTATTACACGACTTTGTGATCATTGAAACCTGCACCGATCGACAACATTTTATGCCGTGCGTAAATCGTAAACAAGAAATTTCAGAGTACAAATCTTGCAAGCTTAGGGCATACAGACCCGATCTACACTTTTCTTTTATTTATGTGAACAAAATGTTATAGAAAAGTACAGGAGAATCTGCCAACTTCAGCGGAGCCAAAAGAAACAAGTAAAACGAGTGGGATGAAAGACAAAAACTATAATTTGCGGATGCTTCATACGTCTACGAAGATTGACCAGTCTTACTATGTACTGTCGAAGAAAACAAACAATGAAACGCCAATCCTTACCTGCTACTCAGCTCAATACGCATCTCGGCGAATTCATGAATTCAAAACAAAATGGCGGTAACCGCCGCCACCATTTTGAAAGTAGTCTTGTAAGAGTCCCAGGAAGCTTTGTTGGAACGACAAGCAATTAAAATTTACATCTTTGGGAGACGAGAAATTATAGAATTCAAGACTGAAAGACTACTGACTTACATGGAGATTGTTTCTGGCTCCAAAGAGAACTTATCTTTCGCTTAACTTTAAAAAATACAATGTCGAGTTTTGCGAGCGACTCTGTTCGTTTCCATCCGTTTCAGCAAGTTACAATAAACTTTCTGCATTAACTTCTCCATGCTACTTTCCGCACAACTCAACCAGTTATCCTCTTCACAATTCACAAGTCAATAAGAAGAATTCAAACTACAAGATCTTTACAGCTGCAGATTCGACGATTCACCTTGGCTGCAAACGTCAAATGCTCATCAAATTTGACAGCCGTATTTGTATGGTTTTCTTCGAATTTCATTTCCGTTTCCGCTATAAATGTGGTCATTTAATATTTAACAATTATCCTTCTCGGGCTTGCTGAATATGGATTGATAATTAACCGACAAGGCGCCGCGCCTGGACCACAAAATACTCTCCAAAATGATTTTATTTGACGTAAGAAAGACCGGAAGACGACTCAACTTCCGCTCCAAAAATGCAATGATCACATAATTACCGCAACTATGACAACGTCTTTGCGAACGGGCTGATAGCTGAAGGAATGAAAATCGAGTGGAGAACACTTTATCATGGATTTACACCTCACAAACACTCTCAGAAGGAGTTTTCAAAAATATATTAAGGTGATGTACCAAAATTATTGAAAACTTGGACGTTGGTACAGTTGTAAACAAACATCGCATTACGAAGGGAATCACTTTCTTTACTCGCCATGTGCGACGTTTGTGATGCTGCTTGAAACTGACAACTGGCTGTGCTGAACGAGAACTGAAGCTGGAGATGCTTGAACACCAGTAAGGAATATTGAAGAAGAAAACTATATATTTTGCTTCTGCGAGGGCAGAGTCGGTGGTGATGGAAAACTGTTTACATCGCGGAGGCAAGCCGAAGTAAACGATCGATCTATGACTGCTCGTATCGACTTGAGCGAAGGTGCCGTCTTGTTCCCTTTGCTGTTGTGTAACAACACTTGAGGCATGCATTTTTTCCTCTTTGCCCATTCTTTAATTAGTGTTGTAAATTTGTCTCACCCGGGACTTGCAAGCCACTCTGAAAAGGTTGTGAAATCTGAAAAAACTTTCTCAACATCACTTCGTCGCTCACGCGTTCATTGACCATATTTGTCCACCTATTGGATATGAGCTGATAACCCATGTCCAAGGAACCAATCAAGAGCCTAGAAATGGCCTAATTTTGGCCTAATGATCAATGATCGGAGGGGGAACTCTTTACATAACAGGATTATCCGATTAAATGTTTCACAAAAGAACACATATCTACATATGTTCTTTTTCTTTTTTTTTTTTAGAACCTAAACTCATTTGGTTAGTTAGACCTTAGTTCTTATCTTTTTTTTTTTTTTTCTTCTTTTTTTGCAGATTCACTTCTTCCTAGTTAATAAATGAATAATCTGCTTTTGTATATGTCTACTTTTGGTCATTATTTTATGGGACTACATGCATACTAACTGCTATCGGTAACTCAACAAAGTTTCTAAACTTTCTAAAAGCTTACTTTTTTTTCTTTCATAACGGCTACCAAGTTACAATAATTTTAAGGATTTTTTAGCAAATGCATGGTGCTCTCTGGTATCCAAGACAATTACTAGGTGTAGTCAAAACGGTGTCTTAAATTGGCGCTACTGTATCTAAGAAGGTTTCAGTTTAGTAAGTGATACCAAGTTACAAGGGCGTTTCTTCCTTCTCCACTCCAGACCCCAGCTCTTCATCGGCAGTTTGTTTACTCAAGCTCGTGACTGTGTCTTTCCTTACTCTGTTCCTGCTGTTTCTGAATGAACTCGTAAATGCATCGGAAAACCTTTGCTTTTTGCGCAAGATAATCCTTAAAAATGCGCCCCTAAATTCTTTGCTCCTCCAACAATAAATTAGAGGATTGGCAAAAGAAGAAGCAAAAGTTAGGATTTTAACCAAGGTATTCGCAAAACTCTTCACCCCGTAAAAAGATTGCACAAAGCAGGATGGACACGTGGTTTGAACAAAGTAATAGATAGACGAAGGGAACCAGGAAATGACAAAAACACCGATGACAATCATGATTGTCCTGTTGGCCCGTTGTTCGTTTGCTTCCTTAAATTTATTCCCATCACGCGAATTTCTCGAGCACGTCGAGTGATCCCTGGATATTCTTCTGACATGAGTTCGCGCTATCGAGTATATAATGGCGTAGCATGTGACGATGAAGAAAAATGGAACAACGACGTTGGAGATTATAACCATGATGCTCCACCATCGCGTTGGGTTGTAGTTGCATTCCATCAGATTTTCACCAGACCACCGCACAAATGGGATAGATGACACTGCCAGTGCATCGATCCAAATCAAAACCAACACGAGCTGAGCACGACGGCGCGTAACTGTAACCATGTAGGTCAGCGGACGTTTGACAGCATAAAGGCGCTCTGCACTTATGACACAGAGGCTCAGAATCGAGGCATATCCCGTGAGAAAATAAGAAAATCTGAACATGTCGCAAACCACGGTGGCTAGTGTCCCATCCGCGATGATCTTCTTTGCGATGTAAGATGGCATGGCTATCGTTCCAACCAGCAAGTCTGCGACAGCGAGGCTGAAGATTGACGTGTATGTCACGTGATGCAAAGCGGGATGGATATATATAGCAATGCACACCAAGCCATTTCCAACCACTGTGCCAAACGAGAGGAATCCTAAAATGACGGCCAAAGGAAGTGTTGGGAACGCCATGTCGACCTCATCCGGGACTGCAGAATGGTATGAGTCTGTTGCTGAGAGGTTCGCCATTTTATTACCCTATTTGAAGTTGAATTGTAAAAATGTGATCTGGTAACATTATTTGGAACAAAAAAAAAATAAATTAATAATAATAATAATAATAATGATAATAATAATAATAATAATAATAATAATAATAATAATAATATTTCACTCGGCAAGGAAAAAACGCTAATTTCAATGCTGTTCACCTTCACATAAATGGAATTAACATTGATCGGATTGAGCACACCAAGTTTCCTGGAATTACACTACATCAACACTTGTCATGGATCCATAAGGACTAAGATCTCTAAAGCAGGTGTTATCAATAAATGTCGTCAATTCTTTAATTGTAACACTCTCAGAAACTCTCTATTTATGTCTTACCATATTTACAATATTGTAATCAAATTTGGGCCAAAACCTACTCTATACATGTTCAACCTCTTTCCATCCTACAAAAGAGTTATTCGAATTATCACTCACTCTTCAACTTGTGCTCACTCACAACCCTTGTTTAATAAACTTAACATACTAAATGTTTTCACTATCTATAAATTCCAGATTTCATGCTTTGTCTTTTTTCATCTAAATAAACTCTTTTCTAATCCCTTATCCTCATTCCTCAAACTTAACCTCGAATACCATGACCACAACACTAGACACAAAAATGACCTTCACTATTACATTCTGAGATATAAATTTGCTATCAGATCACAAGGTCCACATGTCTGGAACTCAATACCTCTATCCCTTGGACAGTCTCTAAAAGATTTCAACCACAGAGAATTACTGAAGTCACATAACCTAGCTATTTTTTCCTCGTACATTTAATTGCATTCTCTAGATCCTAATTGTAATAGTACCCAGTATTATCGCGTGTAACTAAATTTATGTGTATGAATATATGTAATAATGTATGTTTTTTTTATTTATTAATTATTTGCGATCCTTCCGAAGCTCCACAATAGATAAACTGTAATTTTGTAATTTTCACTTAGCCTATGTCGCATAGGCCTCTGGCTTTGGCTTAATAACCTTAATAACCTTAATAACCTTAATATGCTTAATAACCTTAATAACCTAATAACCTGTAATCTATACATCAAACAATATAAATCGCAATAAAGGCATGAATGTATAATTTATATACACGTCAAAAGATTGTCCATTGTTCTTGTACAAGACAGAGGACTTTCAAATTTCATATTCCTGCATGTACTGGATGTAAATATATTCGTTACCTCCCGTTTTACGATGGGCTTGTGGAATATCTTGGCCCGTACGTCACCCATCCACTTGGACGATATATTTTTCAGGAAGAAAAATCGTCAAGCTAAATATAATCAATAAATTTTTGTGCCCACCCTGTTAAAACTCCGAAATGGACGAATTTCTTTCTCAAATACGAGAAATAATTTTAATACATTGACATTAATCAAAATATTCTCTGCTGGACAGATGTGGGGGAAGTTTCAGAAGCAAAGAGGAATAATCGTTGATCGTACTTTACAATATCGGACTGAAATGCTCAGCTTCGATAGTTTTGCGGGATAGTTTGGATTTGATGCGCGCGAGATTTTACACGTCTCATATGTAACTTTATTATATAAACACGAGTGTTTTACTGGAAAATATACCGTGCGTAAAATCCATACGAAACTACATCCGGGCGTATTTTCTATATCGTTTCTATATCGATATCGTTGGCATCATTTCCCGCTTTTGCACGGTTGTTTGTGCAATTTCTCGTAAAACACTCGTGTCTAATATAATAATAAGAAAATTACACGGCGGCGCGAAGATATGGATTTTATTTTCTCGTGGTAAAAACAATATTTTACTCACTCGCGAAGCGCTCGTTCGTAAAATATTGTTTTTACCACGAGAAAATAAAATTCATATCTTCGCGCCGCCGTGTAATATCCTTTTTTTCCTGAGTGCCACGTGCCAACTCAAAATGTTAAAATCAGAACTTGCGTATACGAACGGGCTCGCACGTGCATGGAAGTAGCAACAAAAACAAATTAAATTGCCTTGAACAACAGCTGATGCTGACTTCGTTTGACTTGCGCTGCGTGCACGTCGACTTGCGGGTCACTCTCCTTCCATGTAAACAGGACCTTACATGTAAATTTGTGTCCGTCCATGTCGGCGATGACCATGCAAACTATGCACATGTCGAAGCCAGGTAAAATAATTCGGTTAACTTAGGTAAACTTGTGAGGCCTTTTTAGACTTGTCAGGGCCCAAGATGAATTGTTTTGCGAATCAACTCGAATTATGTTTTAATTTGAATTATTACTCAGCCATCCCAGTAATTAAATGCTACTTGGTGATCAACCTCTGGTAACATCATCCCAATTATATTTTTGTCGTCACTGCATGCACTACAAATTTTAGAATTTTTATATACGTTAATCTACGGTGGTATTTACTCTTCATGCGAAACATCGCGGCTTTCAATGAAACGAAATTAATTGTAACACTAAATATTCAACTCCTTACCTCTGCTTTCAGCGTGCGAAGAACAAGTGCTGCCCGCCGTTGAGATAGTTCTCCTTCAGGTTTAGCAGGTTGTTAGCCAGCTGAAAAACTTGAATTCAAAAAGAGAAAGACTGCTTCTGAAACTGCGTACTTATCTTGTTTGGTCTGAAAGTTGCAATCCTATTTGAATTCTCTAAATGCAAATATTTTCATTAACACAATAATACCTGCCGCGATATGATGTGGTCAATATCTTAACCTTATTACACGACTTCACATTTTCGAGTGCAAATACGGGCCAAAACGAGTGCAAAGATGGGAGCGTATTGCACTCGTCAGGAACCAGATCATCTGGTTTATTAGCTTACGTGATCGGTTTTCGCAAGCAGTTTACGGACGCGCCATTTTTTTGTTCCATTTTGCGCACGGCGAGAATGTTTGCCCTGCTTCGTTTGTCGTGTAATAAACAATTTATTACACGAAAAGTCGTGCAATACGGCTGTATTTTTACTCATCAGTTTTATTTTTTCTCGCCTGAAGCAGGCTCGAAAAAATAAAACCGACTCGTAAAAATACTTCGCCGTATTGCACTCCTTCCCGTGTAATAACCTCTTTTTATTGTTAATAAGGACTCTACATACTTGTAAAATAAACGACCCACTCAGCCGCAGTCCAGGTAACTCATTCCACCATTTGTAGGGAAATTGAAATTGAAATTGAAACCGGAAGCCACTATATTGCGGACGTTTGAAAATATCAGTTTCATTGTTATCTAAATGTTCCATTTGTATATGCTGTCATTGATTTATGTTATGGGTCGGTGTTTGGTCGATAAAACAGCGCTCATGTGACAGGGAATTTTAATTTCACTCTCGATCTCTGTTCATCTTTCAAAATGTGTATCACTCCTTACCATTTTTCATCCCAGAAGAATCCAGGAATATCCGTTATTGCCAGAAAATGAGTAATTGTGTTGCGCATGCATATCATTCTTCCGCACAGAAAGCAATTGAGATCTGACTTGCAAGTTGCTTAAAAGTTCTAGTTATCCCTCATTGGATCCTTGAGTGCACCAGCAGCCAGCGATTGGAGCCGAATACTCACTCTCGTACAATCATACATAAATTATATACACGGCAAGAACTCGTCAAGACATAGAGAGTGACGTTCCAGGGACAAATATCATATTTTATCAACTCCTTCGTCATATTTTATCAACCCCTTCGTTTTGGGTTCCCTTTATACGAAAAGCTTGTGGAAGACCCACTCTTCCCTTAGCCTTAGGCTCCGGTTGCACTCGTAACTTTAACGACAATAATATCGACATTTGCATCATTTGAAGTGCGCTAGTCACAAGAAATATATATTAGCAAGTTATTACCAAACATTGAAGAAACCGTAAAATGAATTTGAAAAATGAAAATGTATTTGTTAGATAAAAAGTACTGATTCGTCAAGTTAAATTTTATGAATAAAGATCACTCTTGTACTTTGGTACCCTAACCTGCGAGTAGAAACAATACGAACCGAACACCGGTATGGCATAATTCAGATCCGGCAATACCGTTATTTTTTTTTTTTTTTTTTTTTTTTTAATTGACAACGAAATCGATGCTACCTGGAGAACATTTTCTGCACCCGAAGTTATTTTCGTTAATTTTCTCACAAATCTTTACAGACATTAATTTACGGCGGTGCATACTCTTTTTAATAAATAACTTGACGAATTACCACAGTACCATTTCAAGCAATATTTTACAGGTTCACTAAAAGCAGTGCCGAGTTATAAATTGACTGAGGATCGAGTGTTAAATTATTGCTGTTGCGACTTTATGGAACTCTAGCTTGAACAACATTAATTGCTGTCTATGGCAGCCCGATGCTCGAGAAATACAACATGTGTAACAACGGGAGACATAATGTGTATTTACATTGAAGGTTTACATTTTCTCTTGGCATAACCGTCGTTTACAAAGAATATAAATATTGAAGGTCGATTTTTTAAACAAAAGGCTAAATTAGACCTGGTTTATCGCTAACTTGAAGTTTAGACAGACGCCGTAAAACAGGGTAAGCCAAACGTTAAATTGCATTTTTAGAACATGGATCGGAGTCGGCTTATAACGACGACGTTTGGCCGTTGTCCTTTAAGCATGGCTATTGTTTAAATCTTGTTTAGACTAGGACTTTCTTAACCGCGGTCTAAACCTTGCACTGAATATCCATAAGGCTTACAGCTTCAGCGTTATATCTTATACGCTGTTATTCACTGTTCCTATATTGTGGTGAAAGAATAAATTGCACACATGCAAGACAGCATGAACGCGGCAGATGTTCTTCAAAGGCACACTCATAGTATATTTACCAAGGTGGCATGGAATATTGCCACAAAATTGACTATTTGTTAAATATGACATTCTTCTCGCTGTATCTCTCACAGCTCACCCACACAGAAATTGCCTTCATTCACAGAAAATTAGATAAAACGGATTTAAATTTATTTATAGTCTCTAAACCTAAAGAAAACCTGCAATTCTATATCAATTTTTCTAAACCATGATCCAGTGTTCTTGCCAATGATTTTGAAGGCAGTCATGCAAATATGTTATTTAGATATTATTATTCTGATGTGGATGATTCACAGAATAATTTTATGACAAGATACCCGCTTAGAGAAAACAGCAGATATCTGGTGGCTTACCGACGACTTACTTGATGCGTTTCTATTGCAGTGTTGATAGACTTGGTGGTCCAGTCTCGGGTACAATGATCAGTAAACTGCAATTGCAACTCTTTAATTTATTAGTCATACAAGGCGATGTTAGCTATTAGCGTCTTCACGTGATAAAACTCTCGAGCCTCTTAACAATCACATCTATTTTGAAAAGCAGACGACATAACCATCATGAAAAAATACATGCAAGTCATTGGCATTACATTGATAAATAAAAAATGCGTTCGAAACAGCGGACCTTAGATCCAAGTTCTGTCATGAAACTTTTCCCACAAGGATCGGAATAAACCTCTAACCATCCAAGTTTATATGCCATCGAAAACCAATATCATAAAACGGAACTGGGGTGATTGAAACCATACGCCGCAATTTTATTAAAGCACAGGAAGACAAAAATCTCCTGCACCGGGATGTGCGGAAACATTACCTTAATCATTAAATTGCAGGATGTCATCTCATGTCAGTCTCTTGTAGATTGCTCCAGAAATGAACTCGTGATTACGGAACATGAATATATGAACAATAAACTACTCTTGGCGAGGAAATATGCACGGATAATTGTCCGAGGATATTATCTGTTCCGAGAAGCGAACAGTTGCCCGAGAGCGAAGCTCGAGCATATTTCCTCGCCAAAAGTAGTTTATTGTCTTTATTGTCCTTCAAATATTTCCTCTCGCAGCGCAAATATCGGCGCGGAAACTGTGAAGCTTTTTAGTGCTTTCTGGAACTGCATTTTCGACTAATAAATTGATGTCCTCCTCAGTAATCATCTTGTAAGGATTTTTGTGACTAAATAAAATAGAACTGTGTTCGGATATTGTCAATAAACAGCGTTAGTTCGCCAGGCGGGGGTTATTCGCTGATAACGTCCGCTCACGAGCGGACGTTATTCCGTCACGTGTCACGATTCTACCAATCACGCGCGGGGGAAATATTTGATGGGTCATAAGAAATTATAAGATATGGTGGATAGTACGCACAATCTGATTGGTAGACACGCGTGCATTTAGAGACGGGCATATCAGTCTGAACATCTTAAATACAGGAAATATAACTCCGTTGGTGTGAGGAAAAGCAATAAATTTATGTCCAATTTCAAGTGAAATTGAGTACCTTAGTCTGGAAGATTTGTCCCATCCAATTACCCCTTTTTCAGTTGCCGTGCAATATTTATTCCTTGATCTAGTTTGTCTTTAATCTTTAATCTTTAATGTGATAAATCGTGCGAAGATAATTCTTTATGTGGGCAGCAAAGATCTTGTAATGAACTGTGGACAGAAAATTTGTCACCCCGCACGCGAGTGTTGACAGTAATAGCAGCACTGCACGCAGTCGGTCAGTCGAATTAGTACTCCTATATATACATGAATATGAATATCAAGATGATATTCTCTTGCTCTTTTTAAATGGCTATATCCCATTGCAGTCACCACCACTCTTCACGGGGCGCTAGTTTACATGCTAATTTATTCGATGCTCAAACGATTTAAAAAGACAAAGATTGTGCTACGTACTAAACTATTCAGTTGGCTGCTATAGAATATTTCTTTTGAGATTACGTCCGGCCCTTATGCAAGAAAAATAGGACACACAAGCTGGAAGTGTCTTGTACTATGAATACTGCAATTTATCAAAACAAAGCATGCGAACACTGAAATGAATCAAAGCTCTCTTGTCACTTTAATGAGAACATGTCGACATTTACTGTTATTGGGTGCAAACGGCGTTTTGTCTCCGATAATGCCGGTAAATTTCTTCCAAACTTTGCGAATAATACGTCGTATTTCTGTGAATGCCGCAAAGGATTTTGTCGAATATTTGATAAATATTTTAGCTCCATCTGAGGTTTAACATCGCACGTACCATCTAAAAGTTCTAC
Source organism: Plumapathes pennacea (assembly GCA_964036295.1). Classification (NCBI taxonomy): domain Eukaryota; kingdom Metazoa; phylum Cnidaria; class Anthozoa; order Antipatharia; family Myriopathidae; genus Plumapathes; species Plumapathes pennacea. Next base: position 20,458,588 of record OZ038463.1, on the reverse strand, counting down.
ATTTTAATAAGAGACAAGTTACGTTTTACTTTTCCTTTGCCACCTCATCCGGTCCAGAACTGGCCTCAGCGGTTTGCCTTCCGCCGCTAAAACTCTCAAAATCGAACTTATGGTTAAAATAATGACGCCCTCTGAAAAATAAATCATTTCGCACGAGACCGTATTGGCGCACGTTCACACAGTGGCTGTTCGATCTGGTGTAAACGGTCTCGCATTTTTCCTGTGGCGATCTGAGATCGCCCAGTGTTAACGGGCACCAAATCAGCTATAGAATCAACGATGGGATTTTAAGTCGGTGAAGATTATGGTCATGGTCAAAGTCATAGTCACCGATCGTAGATGTTTCCGGGTCATTCAAACGAAAAATTCACTTTTTATCCAACCTCATTTGTTAAACTTACCTGTTTGAAGTCGCGTTAAAAACTCCAGCCATGCGGCTTCTGTAGTCTTTCCTCGCTTACTGAAGCAAGTCCATTGACTGTCTTTTAGCAGCAGCTGTTCATATATCTAGAAAGAGTGTTTTTATTAATATTTATATTACGCGAAGGATTTTGCATGCCTTTCTTCAATTCGTAGAGACGCCTCAAAATTTCCGGCTAAAACACTGCTATCTTTTACAAATTAAGAAAGGTTGTTTTACTATCGTTAATATTTCCCCCGAACTACTCTTCTTCAGCTGTCCTTTAGACGCCAAATCATACAGTGAAATGATTTAGCTAGATCAAAACTCACATAAATATGCAAGCAACAAACATAACCTGCTATACAGGACTTAAATATACCTAATAAGAAGTACATAATTTTCAAACGGGGCGCCTTCAGTACACTGTCAATAAAATACGACGCATGAGTACATGACAGACGTTAGATATCGCTTTTCGCACAAACCATTATTTGTGAGGAGAACTGACGATATACGATCAAGACTGAAATAGAAAGAATAAGCTGGAAACAGCCTACTGCCGCTGAAGTAAACAGAAATTTCTAACATGAAATTCCGCTAAATATTGGCAAAGCAAAACCTCGTTGCAAAGTTTACTGCAAAAATGCACACAAGATGTCATATGAAGCCGCAGAACTAATGATCACAGTAGACAGCAGTTTTCCATATAGTTTGAGGTCAGAAAGGAGAAATTAAGTCTTCACATCATGAATTTGTTTCATATGACATTTGAGAGTAAAGAGGCGAGAGCTAACAACGTTAAAAGGTAACTTTGTCAAAAGTAAATTATATACTGAACCTTGGAAACGCCCAACTCTTGAACCGTCGATTAAAACTCAAAGGTGTGAAATACAAAAAAAAACAACTATATATGTAAATATTATTTTAGTTCGGGAAATGGGTCTTCACGACTTGGGAGAAAAAGACAATTACTGTCGCATTACAATTCACATATCACTATAAATTAACATAGGTGGTTCCTCTTCGAGATAATTTAAGCCTTTGTTTACGAACAATATGTACTGCAAATTAGTTACTTTCATATTTATAGATGACCGACAGGTGCAAGAGACATAAATGAAATCGTGGACGTGTAGTTTCATCGTTGCTTTTCAAAAATTTCACTCCTGCTTATGTTTCTTGACGTTAGATTTCTAATATTCTAAACAGAATAACCAAGCAAACATACCATCCCTCTTTCCTATTGACACAATCTATTTGCCTATGAAATATATTCTCAAATTATTGAAACTTCAATTCAAGCGTCATCGAAAAAACACTCGTTCGATTGTAACTGATTTAAGTCACATATTCACCCATCTATGTAGCGCCATAAGGTATAAGGTACCTACGCCCCTGAGCGCACAGGCAATGTACACTTCACAGCAGCTTAAAACCGACTAAGGTGTAATCTTGTACGGACAGCTAAACAGGTAGTCTCAGCGCGACGCGTCACCGGCGTCACCAATCTTACGCGGGATAGCACATCGCTGTTTCTCAACAGCCGCAGGCTCCCAGGAAACAAAGGAAAATAGAGAGGTTGCCTCAGGATGTTTTCTTGGCACAGAACTTCTCAATAATATTGAGCATCCTAATATTATCGTAAACATGACCTCACCTGCTGGCACTAAGTAATAATCCGGTCTATCTTCTGGGTTATTGTTGCTTCCTGAGAATGAGGTTGATAAGAAAAACATGCTGCCAAATAGACACGTTCATGTTGACGTCAGTTGGCTTCATGCGCGCTGCGAATGCTGGTTATAGTTGGCAGGATTTCAAAAATGTGGGCCGTTTCTTAAATATTTTTAAAATGATCGCTCATAATGATTATTGGTAAGTGAATTTACCCTTGAACTGCGGATTCCTCTTGTTCTTGTTCAAGTGAAGGCGCCAGCCTAACGCCTCATTTTAGGCGTTTTCATTGTTCGCTATACATTCAATGCTGATAGTGTTTCCATCCGTGTACGAGATTTGGCTAAAGTTAAAAGTCCTATCCGGAGCTACAACACAGTCCACCGCCGTATTTAGCTTTCGATAAAACTTGGAAAACGTTTTCGATAAAACCGAAAAAGTCACCAAGTGACTAGATCAAACGAACCATAGCAGGCTAACCCTGCATGCCGAAGAGCTAGAATAAATTAAACGGCAGACTTGGGTGCTTGCTTTCAACCTCGTTCCCAGGCGGGGGCCAGGAGATAAAAGAGCCTGGGAACGAGGTATTTTGCATTTTGGTTAAGTTTCCGCTGGACCGGCTCTGTCACAGTACCGAGAATCGGAAACAATCAACACTTGGGGTGATAAACGCCAAGAATAATGTATTAATCCACACAATTTCACTCATTGTTAACTCATGAAAGTACGATAAAGCTTTATCCTATCAATTAAAACAGTGATCTTGTGAACAACTGACTTTATTTGAATACATTTCTTGTCACAGTCATCATCGAAAACAAAAAAACAGAAGCGCATGCGCGCTGCAATAACAGCTTGCAAGCCTATTGACGCATTGAATGTAAACTTCGGGTGCAAAAGTCGGATATTAAATGATTATGGGATGTGAAAGTAGCCAAAGCAGTGTTATTACGAGTGGCCGTTGCAATTATTCGTAGTAAAAGGAGTGACGATACAAAGGTACATCCCATATGGATGAAGGGCCTGGTGTCTCGGAGGCTATATAGCTGATTATATACATATGACTAATAAGTCGGCTGACACCACTATCGCACTTTTCCGGGCAAGGGATTATTCACTATGGCTTGGGGGCCGAATTATCTCTCCCCGTTCGGTCTGGAAGTTTCGCGGGTGTTAGCGGGTTGCTCCTCGATCTGGCTTGGGGGCCGGGCAACTCTCCCCCGACCCACCATGTGTTGTCATGGGGCTGGGTTAAAAACCCGGTTTTTCTTTTTTAACTTTCACTGCTTTATTCCCAATCAAACTTTCTTTTCTTTTCCTTTTGGAAAAACAAACCCACATCTAAGAGGATATTGAACATACTGCACAGTGAAGTGTGCCAATTTCGACATAAAAATGCGTCATCCCGTCACAACATGATTGCACACCTCGGCGATGAATCGACATTAAAGTCGCGCGTTTCTTTTTTTTCTATCATCCGGGCATGGTAGACCAATATATAGAAATATATAAAAGTTATAATGTCAATACTGCCATTTTAAATTTCGTTCTCTATGACGTCGAAGATGACGCTTCTACGCTATTCTCGGTGTTACTCATAGATGATCATCCTACATAAGTCAAACTTGGAAGTCAGCATAAATCACAGAAATAGTGCTTCTTTTCTTGGTACAGACTTACGGAGGTTCAAACCATGCGTAGCTTTCTTGCTATATATCCATGAATCATTAGTTTTTAATCAAATCCACAATTCATTGCACACATCTATGCTTTTTCAACCCTTCTTAGATAGTTTCAGGCCAAACGGATGAATATTGGCGGAGAAATTCTTGTTGCGACGTGGTAAAATGAATCGTCAAAATCGGCCTTTTGAGAAGCGGTGAACTCATAGCAGCATTTGCAGTTTTTCGGAAAAGGCTCCTTTTCGGCCTAAAATTAGAGTCGCATGAAACTTTCATTTAACAGTAAACACAATAAACTAATTCCTTTACTGTTTCTCTGTGTAACCCAAACTCCTCATTTCCTTTTCCTTTTTAGAAGTGTAAATCAGTCAATATTTATCTTCACGTCTTGACTATTATGACCAGCATTCCTTGCGCGCATCAAGTCAACTGACGTCGTAATGAATAAGGCCTTCTCCCCACCACCTGCCGTTTATAAGTATTAATATAATATTATACATAAATATTTCATATAACGGTATTGGTAGTGATGGTGGATTTCAAAAATGCTTTTTATTTTGCTTCGGTCTATCGATCCAATGGTACAATATTCATTCACAAGAGGCAAAGAATTCCTTTTGTTACAATCTAAAATAGTTTTCGCTCACTTATCTTTCCTATTACGCCAAATATATTTCTGGGTATCTGGTGACAGTCTGGCGTAACGTCACCCAATAGTCCATGGAAGATACGATGTGCGCTAGTTATATTACAAATAAGTGTACAGCTTCATTATAAAAGCCTGTCTGTTACTGCTGTTCTTTCCTACTTTAATTTAAATTACTTTATCAAACAATTCTGGGCTCATTTTGTTGCTAATTCAAAGCGACGTAGGAATTCTGGAGCATCCGCGGCGCCGTTTCTGGTACACAATTTTAAAATAATCGTTACATTGGTGAGGCTCATATTCTATTAAAAGAATCCTACAACTGACGGGCCATGCACAGCGACAGTCGTACAGTCATTGGCTTTAGAATTCAAGCTACCTTTAGGTCTGACGCGATTTCCTAGAAAGATTTTGAGGAATCTCCTTTTTCTCTTTTCTTGAATATGTCTGACATCCTTGGTCGGGGAGAAACTTCTTTAAGACGGTGAAATCCAGTCTTAAAGGTATTTCTGATGTCTTGACCTATTGTGCTGCTTGCAGTGGGAACGCTGCAAAATAACAACAGACATAACCATGCATTCAACAACATAAAAACAAAATGTAGCTCTTAACCCAGGAAAGGCACATTAAGTGAAATAAGTTTGGCTGAAATATTGTAAAACCCTTCACTGCTAAAGGACTCCACCTAAAAAGAACTGACCGTCTACCATTTACATTCAAGCTCCTTACAACTGCACAGGAGTTGTTTTACTGTACCTCAACTAACTTAGAATAAAAATGGCAGTGAAAGTGATAGTCTTGCAGGCTGCAAAAGGGTGGTCGAACATCACATGGCACTAAGTTCGGTGTGCATGGTTTGACAAAAAGGTAAGAACATGTAACCGTTTTTCTTATATTAGATAAACAACAACAGCAGCAACAACAACAACAACAACAACAACAACAACAACAACAACAAAATTGGTTTGCAGGATAAACATTTAAAATAAACTGACATAAAACAAACAACAAACAAACAAGTATTTACCCCATGAATGGTTTTTGTTCAAGTTTGGCTTCGCATTCCTGGAGAAGGACGGACAACGTTTCCTATCGAGTAGGAAAATGGTCAGAATTAGTAACGGCATAAATATATTATTTCCCTGTGCGTTTTCAATGACAAAGAAATATCCCTGGTAAGAAACTAATGGAAAAATTGAAGCGCTGAGCATCAAACCTCGTAATCTGGAGCCAACGTCAAGATATCCTGCTTGACAGAGCGTAGACCAGGAATAATGTAATCGTTTAGTACATCAGGTGATATGACTGTCTGGGAGTAAAGGAATGGTTGTAGCAACAACAACAAAGCAATGTAAGTCCTTCAAAATGCGGTTTATGAAAATGTTATCCTAATGGAGTAGAATGCCTCTTGAGTGATCAGACATTAGTCGGAAGATTCTACTTACAGTGACTTGACTGAGTCCTGAACATTCTGGACACTAGACAGATGGTTCCTAGCGAGAGGTTACGCATATTGCGATTTGACTTGAAGTCTTCAGCAATCAGAGTCAAACATGTAATTTAACTGCGCAGTTCATGAGTGATCGAGATGAGAGAATTGGCAGCTTACACGAAGTGGAAGGTATTTTAGGAAACATCCCTTCTGGTTTGCAAAAACAAAATAGCAACAACAACACAATATAAACAAATCTCAGTGCTGGCAGAATTCTAAGGATACAGCAACAAGTCAGTGAAATGTAGGTCTCCAAGAGTTCAAGTGCGACCATTCTCCTTCGAGTCTCATCAAGCAGTTGACTGTTTATAGTAGCCATCACTGCTAGTCGAGGCAAAAGAACTGAAAGAGAACAAAGGACGACATTTCAAATGAAATTGACTAAAAAATGTTACAACTTGATTTGAAACGTTCTTGATTTCGCTAGTAACTTTCAGTCTCGGAGATCTTCAAGGAGCAGCACCATTTAATCCCCTGATTTTGTTTTCGCCACCTGAACAACATTGCAATTTTTATTCAATACTTTATTTCCTCTCTTTCGATTGGCCGAGAGACTACGTCACCTGCAAATAACTGCCTACAAATAAGTATCTGCTCATGCGCGCTGCTGTTTTCGGCGTGTCAATTGCAAATAATATTCTGCTCATGCGCAGTTTTCTCCACCTGTGAGAGCATGGCAGCTCGTTTCGCTACAACGCGCGCTTCCTCACACATCTTATGCCAAATAATTTGTGAAATACAAGCTCACTCGAATGATAAAACAATTACTGAACTCGGTTATCGCAAAATATCGTGATTTGCCAGTGTCTAGCAGTTCATATATTTGCCTCTGCCTCCGGCACAGGGAAATAATTGATCTGCTCGCCACTGGAAAATCATGAAATTTTGCTCAAATTCGTCTAATAATTGCTTACTATCTGTACCTGATCCCTTTAGTATCTTGATTTAGTAACTTACAGAATAATATACGAAAAAATAAATCAAAATTCGTGTGATACATGTAGTTACCTGAATAACCACCTTAGACTAAACAACAACACTCCTGCATTAAGTTTAAGAGATTACAATCTTAGAATATAATTAATATTATTAAGAATAAGTTATAAAGCCCTGGCCAAACGGTACTATCAACTTCAACCAACTCATGCCAAATTTGCGACTAGGCTCGAGTTGGCTATCATTTGGCCACCGAGTTGGCACGAGTTGGCTCAAACTTGATCGAGCTCAATTTCTAGCCAGCTTGAGCACAGATGGAGCCAAGTTTCCATCAGTTGGCCACCCCAAGCCAACTTAAGCCGAGTGAAGGCAAACCATGCCAAAGCCAACGCAGGGTGATTGCGTCAGCTTTTGTTAAAAACAACAACTTCATTGTGAGGTGTAAGCTGTTGAATCTCCCCTATCCCCATGTGTTGTCCTCTTCCCGCATGTATTCTCGGTTTGCATAAAGTACATACCTTCGTCTCTAAAATGTGGTTCGGCATGTGGTGCCACTTTACCAAACGTCCTAATCATTGTCACTTGGAGCTCCACCTGGTCCTTGTATTGCGGATCCTCCAAGAATGACTGAAACTGGACGTAAACCTTCTCCAGTATCTGTAGGAAGAAATTAGTCGTACGAGATACAAGGTGGAATTAGAGAAATAAAGAGTAACACAGCTGCAGTGACATAGACAAAATTATTAATAGTGCAGTGTATAAATTAGAAGCTCAGAGCTTCTCCAATGTTGTGGCTATCAGGAGTTTTCTTCGTCTACTGCCATCTGACATGCCTCAATGAGTGACAAAAATACAGCTACTGTACTGACAAAAAGATCAAGAAATACCGTAATATTCCCTAATAAGCCCGCCCTCTTTACACCCCCCCCCCCCCCCCCCCCCCAATTTTCATCTTTTGAGCACTTAGTAAAGAAACAAGCAAGCTTGGTGAGATACTTTTAGATTTTACATCTCCCACATCTACCTTCATGCAACAGCCGGTGTCAGGAATGAAATAATCAGAATCATTTAAACAGTTTAAATGCACCATACTGGAAGATCATGCTCGGAGACTCTGGCAAAGGGTTTGTCAGGACATGAATGGGTGTCCACATAGTATATCAGTTGATCAATAAAACAGCACCTCATATCTCAAACAAATAATACCAACACCATGCACGAGAGCAACAATGAAAGATCATAATAGTGACAGAAAATGTAGTATAATATATGCAAACTTACGGTCTTATCTGGAACATGCTCTACAATCGTTCCGAATGCTGGGATCGACGCTGCTCTAACAGACCTAAAAGATGCAAATGAACTAATGTTGTGATGTTCATAGAGAGGGTCTCGTCAGAAAGGGGAAGAAACGCACACAAACGTTTCTATTTAAACTATTTCTGAAAAATAAAATACTAGAAATAAGATAAGCGGCTCGGTAAATAGCCATTGCTATTCACCTCCACTTTGGAAAATAATTGTTTTAGTATATACAACACAAGTGTAATAGCCAGCCTCCTATTTTTGAAGCTATTTGAAAAATGCAAATGCCTTCTATGTCGGCACCTTGTGCAATAGGCGATAGGCCCATCCCATTAGGTTACTAAAATTTTTCCCCTCTAGGCATTTATTAAGTAGCAAAAACTACTGAGGGGGCAAGTTTTCTTGCTGTTTAAATCATTCTGCAAAATATTAAATGTTTCACCTTGGAGTTCAAAACGTTCAGCTTTTTAGTGCAAGCTTGCAGCGTATTAAATTACTTATTACACTCGTATTATTATCAGAATACAAAACACTTGAAGATGAAAGCACAAAACCTCAACAGTGAACACTTTCTAAAACGAACTTTGTTGTTTTCTTTGTGTTGTCCGGTATAGCTGCCTCGTTCAGCGAAACAATTCTGCTTCGGGATAGCAGCAAAACAGGCGCCTTTTTTTTTTTCAAATAAAATATTAAAATACCACGCGGATGGCCCTGGAGACGAGGCTGCCCTCGCTTAAGCGCATAATAAATTGGACCTGCGCATGCGCATACTAACTCGGACCTGCGCATATTAATTTAGACCTGCGCATGCACATACGTAAGACACGCATATTGAAGCATGCGCATTTAAAGGCTAACAGTAATATGTTTAGATTAAAAAATCTTCTTACATGTGAGAGTCGGAGGCAAGGGTGACTAGAGCTGGGAGAACTCGTCTACTGATCATGTCGAACTCCACACTTTTGATGAGCACCTGATAAAAAGCCAATGAGCCATCAGCATTGTGCACACAGCATCAATTTGTACACTTTAGTCAAGACGATGAAATGAAATTTTACTATAGATCTACCAACACTTCATAGAAACAATGCAAGAGTGCTGGAGTAAGCAATGAAGGAGTGTTGTCATATCAATCAGTATTGCATGGACAAGCATTTAATTTAAAGTGAGATATTTAGAGTCAGGTTAGTTTTAATTATTGTTCCAGCAAGTTATGAGGACCCAAAAGAAGACATTAATGCATTGTGGGACTTAAAAAAATAAATAAATAAAAATAAATAAATAAATAAATAAATAAATAAATAAATAAATAAATAAATAAATAAATAAATAGATAAATAAATAAATAAATAAATAGATAAATAAATAAATAAATAAATAAATAAATAAATAAAGTGTTCAAGCTGTTAGAGGCTGTGTAATACTGTATACAACTAACCTCGTATTTCACTATATGAATGTTGTGAATTGTAAAAAGCAAGATATGTTAAAAGTCCATACTGGAGAAAACTTCCATTAGACAACCTGCTGGATGTGGTATGTTGCCGAGACGAACCTTTTGTTCAATTAGTATGTGGAAAATCACATATTAATCGTCATACACTTGAAAAAAAAAACATAATCTGGCGGAATAAGAACTGCAATAAAATGAACAACCCCAACCAGCTGAAGGCATTTTTAGAACTCACTGTGAAAAGAGGAGCAGCACAACACCGAACAGTGTGATCCTGATGGACAACAATTTCCCATAAAACTTCGACAAGAAGGTCTTGATACACTGGATTGACACTGTTAATGCAGTAAAGAAAACGACACATTATACAATATTTTCCTTTTTCAGTGGCAATGAATTATTACAATATAGTATAAGCATAAAGTTTTTACAGTATTAATGATCAATATTTAACCCTAGAGCCTAACTAATGATAATATAATAAGAACTAGACTGGCGTTGCCAGTGAGCTCGCGGCTTTAGTTGGGTCGAGGGCAGAACTATAAACTAAAATGGAAAGCAAAGACAAGAGCGGAACTTCCGGGAGACTTCCAGTTTCTCACAGTATAGAGAACTTGGCTTTTGACACCTTGCTTAAATGAAACCTGATTAAACTATAAATTTATCATTACAACACTCATACACTTGGTTCTTAAAGGTTGAGCGACTCTGTATTTTGAGCTTAGAAGCGAAACGGTGACCCACCGAGTAAATCTGAGTAATGCGTGACTTGTCTTTGACAGTTTGACCTCGAACACTTAATTCTAATCAGAGGCCACGATTAATGCAGCCTTCGTTTCAATACTAGTCTGTCTTGTTTTTTAACTGAATGCGTTTCACTTCTATTAGGCTTTCAAGTATTCGTGCTTTGTAACAAATATAAAATTGAAAGCGAGGAATGTAACGCGAGACATGTTAAAAATATTGTTACGGTTTTGTTCACAGTGTATTCAGTCCATTCGCGACTACAAACTTAATACTCGGGACTATTTCGGTGTATTTTTCATTTCTGGTATACAATGACCATTGCGAAACAAAGGCTACATGATCAAATGAAAGAAACATTTCAACAGGCAATGTACGATAAGCAGAAGAATTTTATGAGGCAACAGATGTCATGTACAGATGTTTTGCGGCCAAAGCTCATCGTAGCTTTGGTTTTCGTTTTCGGCCTGTTTTCTTCCCAGAACTATTTCGTGTCGCCACAGAAAGTTTCGTCGGGACTAAATATTTAGCGGCGACAGAGATATTTGCAATTCCCCAGCGGTATCTGATCAAACATCTGTTTACGGCTATTCTCGAAGCTTCCGCGGTGAACTAAAGAACGCAAGCCAAAATCGTTCCCTAACATCCAGTTTATCAGTGCGTGTTCCACAAACCCAAACGGTGGAGTTTGGATTAAATGCAGTTAACTTTTACACACAAGTACCAAGCAAATTCACTGGCCACAATCGAGTTGTTTAACGAAGTCAATTACGTCATTGCATATCACGTGATAATCTGAACCAATCATGGTGTGCAGATTCGTAACCCAGAAAAAAACTAACATGACGATAAAGACACGCCGTGTGATTTTAAGCTCGACGGGCCACGCCCGCGAGCAATAAAAAAGGAAATAAAGTCATTTGAAGAAGCTTTCAGTATAAGCTTGTGATAAAAATCAATCGAGAATATCTACTTTAAGTTTACGTTTAAGACATGAAATTGTTTTGTTGAAGGACTTAGCAAGGTCCATGGTAAGATTCAATAAGTGTCATTAACACTTCAAATAGAGACATATATGATGTGTTTAATCAAATGGTGAGACCCCAGAGTATTTCGAGAGGAAAAATAACGGCAATATCCCTTATTTCGCTGTTTTCGCTGTTGTTGTTCTTGTTGCTGCTGTGTTGTTTCTTGTTGCGTTGTTGGGGGTATCTGCGATTATCGTATTTCTAGTAAATAAACAAATCTATTGATCGATTGATTGATTGATTGATTGATTGATTCTATTTCTATATATGCGCTCAATATTGTTTTATTACCTGAGTTCTTGACAGATAATTTCTGGACCAGCAATTGTGTCGCCACTTTGGGCCAAACCAATCACGGACGCGCGGAGATACGAGGTTATTCTAGACTTGCTTTCTTCCTGGAAAGTTAAAGCATTTTTGTTAAGACTGCAGCTTATAAATAAAGATCAGGTTTGGTAGTTAAAACTAAACACTATTATAACATAGTCACGATACAAGCCGCGCGCTGATTGGTCGAAAACCGTGGTTTGCCAGAGTATAAACCACACTTACCCGTGGTTTAGACTATAAGTTATAAACCACGCTTACGTCATCCTCTGGCAAAAAAGAGAAAATAATGCGAGAATGGAGTCACCAATGCCCAACTTGGAGATAAAATTTGGCTTTAAGTGAAGGCACCGGCTAGTACGGTTCACCGTGAATCGGTAAAGAACGTGACCTCATCAAAAAGCACTTCAACAGTTTGGAGAGGGAAAATCTATGTCGAAGAACGGCAAGTTTCTTGTCAGCGTCGTGGAAAGCGACTCGGTTTAAGCACTGTCCCTAAGTACAGCATATTTGGGAATCACAATTACATCAGTGGGTTGTTTGAATGAAGTTCAATGCTTCAACAAGGAAGGAGAGAGCAAATCGTTCAGTTGAAGAAGATCAGCCGTGAGCAATCACTGAACACGAACGGCGAAGACAGACGAACAGACGTGTTTGTAGTGATGCAAGAGAAAGAATTTCCGACGATGTGACTGAAAAAAATGATTGAAGAATTTTCGGACGGACTTCAAATGATTGTACTACGAGGTAGAGTCAAGAAATCGGTAAGTTTTCATTCACACAATTTTCGAGTCGGCCGTTGGAGCATTTGTTGATTCCCTTCAAATTTGCATTTTATGCACTAGCCGACTGTATGATTTCATGTACTTGTAGTCCAAAGTTCTACAGGAAATATAGTTCTTTACTGTGAGATGTTGTCTAGTTTTATAGAACAAACGGCCTGGTTGAAAAATTGAAGCGAAACTGTACTGACTTGGCAATTCGGACCGGCGAGCCGTTTAGGAGAATCTATTTTTTCATCGCTGTTAGCATTCCAACATTTTTGATGAATAAAGACAGTTTTATTGTGAAAGTTTTGAAGTTCTATGTTATAAAACAAATAAACCAGCTTCAAGCGTGCTCCGTTCAGAAATAAAGCACTTAGCAAGTGCCGAGAGCACTCAAGAAGTGGGGAAAAACGCTCGCCTTCGGCTCGCGTTTCTCCCTACACTTCTTTCGTGCTTTCGTCACTTGCTGCGTGCTTTATTTCTGAACGGAGCACGCTTGAAGCTGGTTTATTTGTTAATTGGAAAAATGTAAATGACGGAATCACCGTGGACAAAAATGCTGTAGTAAAATATCGGTAAATGTTGTCTGCCCCATACAATATTTATATACCATGGATAAGGACGAAAGTAAAACAAATAAACATACAATTTACACAAATCATTTACCGAATGAAAACAACCAAGAAGTCCAACAACTACAACTGGCAGGGAAGCGTGAACCAAGTGAACTTCATTTCTTTGGTCTTCTTCATCTAAAAAGGCACAACACAAAAAAATAGATAACTAAAATAAAGTCATAATAAAACTGACAAATTATCTGACAGGAATAAAGGCGATACGTAACGCGGCGCGTCCTTTTTCCATCGGCTGTCCAGTTTGAGGTGGTATAATTATACGGTACACTCGAAATTTCATAAAAGCAATCATTGTATTACTTCTCGGTTTTTCAAACTGTCCACGTGGGATTAATTGTCAGAGACAGTTTGAAAAATACAGTGTCTATACAAACAACAGAACTACATGCTGTTCAATTTGGAAATACTTGACTTAGAAAAATTCCTCTGACTGTCAAATATTGCAGTCCTCGAATTTTTTCTTATCCAACTACTTCCAAATTGGACAGTTTGTAGTCCTATTACATATACTTATACGTATATGTTGGTACATACGGAGGCAGGAACGAAGGTATATATACTCCACGAAGGTTATTTGGTAGTGGTAGTGTGAGTAAGTAGCCAAGGAACACATCTCAATCTTCCAAAATTCTACAGAACTCAAACCAGAGCCAAACGTAGACCTACCACAAGTTGTCGAAGCGAAGTTTAGTTTATCCAGGCAGTACGGACTTATCTACAACAAAGGATCAAGGAGAGTATTAGTGTTATGTTACTTTACTGATAAAACAAAAAACAAAAAAAAACTAAAATAAAATCCTGAGTATACTGTGAACGGTAACAAAGTGGACCGCAACCCTGGGGCAGTTCGCTTGAGTTATCCGAATATCTTTGTTGACCTTTTTTTCTTCTTTCTTGTTTTCTTCTTCTTCTTCTTCTTCTTCTTCTTCTTCTTCTTCCTTATTTTAGTAATGTAATCGTTTATTCATTCTTGGGCGGGTCAAGAACAACAACAACAACAAATATCTACGCTAAAAACATTCTCCAGAAGTTACAGAACCTAAAATCAAGTTACAAAGCCACTCACCATGTGCTCTGTGTACGGTCGCCCGAACGTTATACAAAACGAGCGAAACATAAGAATTAGTTGTTGGACGCAGTCGGTGAGTGAAACGGGAACTTTGCCTGACAAGATGAAAAAAGAAAACAACAACAACATCACTGTCTGTGTTGCTCTTGTTTGGTTAATTCGTATTCTCTATTGTCATTGAGCTCGGTACAAAATCCTGGAGGTTTTCATTGGTATTTCCTCCATAATACGATGGAACTGTATAGATTACCATTTCCGCCCATATGAAATTCTTGTCAGAACAGCATTAATTAAAACTGTACATTACAATGGCTAATAACATATAAATATGTAGGTTTAGTATATCTTTAAAATACTGATCAATTTTAACGCACCCCTCCCCTTCAAATCTGTTTACATTCTTCGCATCAAATTTGTAGGGTTTTCAAGGTTGTTTCTCATCAGTCGTTCGCCCAACGTGTGTCTGATCCAGTTAGAAGTATAAACCATAAGGAAAGAAAAGGATTGCATTGTACGTACCGACAATATCACACATTTTCCGAAGGCTGGAAAAGAGAACAAGGTAAGGTAAGACATACGATAAAATAGGATCCTGCACAAAAAAAACTAATTCATTGGAAACGAGCTCTGCATCATCATCATCATCATCATTATTTATTTACCATAGTGTTACATATTGGAATATAATGGGATTGGATTCACTTTGGAATGATTACGTAAAGTACATGTATAGGTAAAAAAGAAGTAGAGTACTGGTTTTGCCTATGGACGGAAGACTGGAAAAGAAACTCTAGTGAGTTTGTATGCACCAGTCACCGGGCGGCAAGTTAGATACATTTTTTGCAGTTTGTTGGAGTCTAGATCAAGGATATCATAGTATGGTTAACTGTGGCCTGCAGATGGCATCGTAGTCCTAATTAAGGAGGAGCTCACTCGCACCACGCTAGTTCGTGCTGCATGAGCTAACCTCACTATCGATGACGTTAGATTCGCATAAAATTGCATCACTGTCTATTGACGATCAAATAAACAAATTAATATTAAAGTATGAAGCAGTTTCGGATGACTTTTATACACCAAGACCAAAACATGTACACCGCCAATCACACAGAATGTGAGAATCATAATAAACCAGAAGCCATCCTTCGTCCGGTTTTACTTTGAAGAAGAAATCAATCGGTAAAGTAAGGAAACGCCATCACATGCACTGGTTTAATTTGTTCCTTATTGGCAAATAACGCTGTCAAGCTTGCTTGGACCAATCTATAGCAAACGCAAAGCCAAAGCAATCACACGATTACTTTCGACAGTCATCCGAAAACCGCTCCATAACGATTAAACACACTTACCACTCGTATGAAACCCAAGACAAAGCATCCCAGGATTCTTGAGCCTCTTTAGTAACGCTCTCATCAAATCGGCGAGTAAGGAGCGAGAGGAGCTGCTTACTTCCAATGATTGTCTCGACATTTGTCAGGGAGGAGGTGGAAGGTAAGAAACGGTCGTCTGATAGTAAAATACGAATAAGAAAAACGTGGGAATAAGAGATAACGTAAACAAGCAGGACGAATTAATTAATAGCAACTGGCTAGAAAATATGCCTACCTGAAACAGCTTGATCCAGGACATCTTCTGATGTCTTTGCAAACGGGGCTGCGAGGAGATAAAAGAGGAATCTAATCAATTAACGGAATATAACTAAGTACAGACATTTCAGACTTGATCCAGAGTTACTACAAATGTTTACTTGATTGGGTGAAAATTAATTGGCTTTTGATATAGTAAAATGCAAATATATTTAATTCCTTTACTCCTCCACGCATAAAACTATCGAACATGTCAATACCACAGACCAAAGAACACCACAGACAACTGTAGGAAACAAGAAATAGCATAGGCCCGATCCATCAATTATTGGTGGTCAAAAAATTTGAACCAGTAATTCTTGTATGATGCACTTTCACTTTGAAAAAGAAAGTGGAGGTTTATAGAAAGAGAACACTTGCCTGATTGAAGAATAGACACAAAGAGTTGGGGTATAAGCAGAGTTAGGACGCGTAGAAGTGTGCACAGTCGGTCCGTGACCACCTCCAAAGTATGATGAGCTTCCTCTGAAACTTCTTCCTCAGAAAGTTCTTGAAGCTGGTAAACATCCTTACAAAGTAACAAAAGCAAAAAATACATCACGACACGTATTACACCGAGCCGAAAGTTTAAAATAATACCCTGTGTGAGCAGCTCAGTGCTAATGGCACGTGCACGTCACTTACGTTTAAAGCTGAGTCAATCCTGTTAAACACGCCCGGCAAGAGGTGCGAATGCAGCTTGTTTAGATTTCGTGCCCAGTCCGCTACCGAGGGCAGCAGGATGTCCCGCGCTGCCTTGGCAACCTTATCAGTTGAGTCGAATAACGTGCTCCACAGCAGCTCTTGCGTCTAACCAACCAATAAAAGAGGAATACGAGACGACAGTTAAACAATGGTCATTGTATGCCTAATAGTTGCTATAGATACACATTTCGATCGTTAGCAAGGCTCGTCTTGTAGAATAATATAATAAATTCAGAGTAAACATGACTCCAGGTTGAAGGCCATAATGATTAACTTATAGAATGATATTGGGAAAATAAAGGTTCAACATAAAACGTCCAAACAAATGATTTTCTACTTAAAACCCAAGAAGTGATATTTAGGCGACACAATAGAGCTTATGTGAAGTTAGCTCACTAACTATAGCAACCATTAACTAAAAAATACGAAGCATCTTGAATACCTATTAAAATTAGATCCGTGTAAATGTCAACAATCCAGTCGTGTTCCACTTAATGTTTACTCTTTCTAGTAAAAATCATGGATGGGAAGTGATAATAATTCTTAATTCATAATTTTGGTGTTCTTAGGAATGGCAGACATTTCTTATACACGCCTTTCACACTTGACTCCCATTGGAGGTTTAAATGGACAAATGACAAACGTCACAATTTCACTTACTTGTTCGTACTTGTCTGGGTTTTCCATGAAAGTCACCAGTAGTCCCAGGCTCCTGGCAGCCGTCTCCCGGACGTCTTCACTACGATCACCAGTGAGCATCTGTTTTAACATCGACCAAACCAAAGAGCTGCGGATCTCTTCCTGCAGCGCAAGGGCTTATAATGAGTTGGCCAGGGCTTATAATGAGTACAATAAAAACAACAGTCCAGGAAAATTAGTTTAACACAACTCAATGGCTGAGCATTTCTTTCAAAATGTTTAGTGCCACAAAACGTTTACTGTAGTTACGCCATGTTGGCAGAACATCGCCCAACAGCGTTACCCAAAAAATCTGCGTAAAACCGCACAGTGTTGTTGGCGTCCGCAATTCTGAGTTCAATGAAAATAGACGATGGAAAACGCGAAGCTGAGTCATTATTGCTGCTCTTACCGTCGCATGAAGCATTCAGTGCAAAATGCTGGCGATGTCGTGACAACATGTTGCGTTCGTTTGCACGGGTCTTAAAATATGTTTGTGCGTTGCTAACTTAGTTAACCAGATATCATTAGAGTAATTTTCCTTTGTAAATATTTATGAGCTTAACACTGTTAGAAAAAAAAAAAAAAAAAAAAAGGCTGAACAAAAAGTAAAACCTGTCATTGATATATATTACTGTGCAGTCCATTACCATCACTGCTATTGGATCCCAGAGCTCCTCCAACTCTTTTCACGTCCTAGTTGGCCTCAGCCTTCCGAGAGCGAGAGAAACCCTGGGATCCAGGGTATGTCACTGCCAGTACCCCAAGGTTTCCCTCAGGAGCGAGCCGTCCCCCCCCCCCCCCCCCCCCCCCCCCCCCCCTCATTTTTTTTTTTTTTCTCCGCATTGATCGTGTAAGGACACGTGGAATCTCTTTCCACGTCAGTGCTCGCCACATGATTAATGGAGGATAAAGGAGGCCTGCTCACAGTGTAACAACAATCTTACCGGTAAATAACTTGCAAGACCGCCACAAGCTTCTGCCACTAGCAAACGTCTCTCTGCGAACTTGTGGCTGATCTAAACAGCAAACAAGGACATCAGTTAAACGAGTTTGCACTATACAGTGTACAAACATGAAGGAGAAAGAACATAAGAGAAATATAGAAGAAAACAAAAGAAATGAACGACTAAATGCAAAAATCAAAAGATAAAAAGGAACTGATGTCAGAGAGAAATGTGTTTGTAATGATATCGGCTCCGGCAGCAGTGTACGGCAAATGCTCAGCAAACCCACGCAGAGCAAACGTTTAGCTATCCGTGTATTTCAAAAAGACATCAAACTTATACAATATCCAGGATAGTGTGAAGTCACAATATTATATTGCATTATGTTACAATGTAGACATGTGGAACTTACCTGCTCCCACCACTGAGGCAACAACTCCGTCTCTATCCTGGTCGGTCCCACCATTTTGGCGAACGCTGCACATCCATTCATGATCATCTGTCTGTAGAAAAGAGTAGCAATGTTCAAAGTTCATCGGGTTTAACTACCGCACCTCTAGTGCCTCTGTCCTCTGCTCCATTTTACATGACGTCATTGAAGTCGATTTGAAGTTCTCGCAGGACAACACGCATTTTCTTTGTTGGCAATTGAAATATATTCTTACGTAAGTTGGAAGATAGAACAATAAAAGTTATGTTGGTTGCGTTTCCATGACATGAAGTGGGTCTACTGACCACCCTTTAGCCATGGCTGACTCCCAAGTCGCACAAACTCAACGCACGTTTTGGGTATGACTTGGGTGTTGTTTGGCAGCCCACTTGGATTGACTTTGTTCGAGCTCAAATTTAGGCCCCAGGTTTTTCATCATTTGGTCACCTATACAGTAAGCCAAGTCGAGCCAAGGTCAACGCAAAAGGTGATTCCATCAGTTGTTTTATTTATTTTTGTTGCTACTGATCTTTATTTAAACTTCTTTTATCCACCCGCTTTTAAAGTTTTCTGCCAGCACTTCACCTTTGCTCCTCGTCGGGTCTTTTAATCAAGTTAAACAACATGTGCATCAACCTGTCTCTCTCCTCAGTCTTCGGGTGATGAATGACAGTGCACAGTATCACTGGGATCAATTCCTAAACAAACAAACAAAACAACGCGTTCAATTGGATGATGTACAGGATTCCACTGTTTATGTTTATTATCAATTTAGTTATTCTCTTGCTCCAAGGTTTCAAGTCGTGGGATTGGATGACATTAACGCGATGACCAGTGATTAGAGTCAAACTTCTCATTCCAATACATAATCAGCTGCATATGTTCTGGCATGGGTTCAAGCTGATCAGACTATCAATTCCCCTCACACTACTGGTGCATTTTGTTCAGATTGAAACGGTTGGGTAAGTTTAGGCCTACGTCATGGGCCCAACAAAGGCTAAGAAGACACACAAAGTTTTGAGTCGTTCTTATATCCAGACCTTGAAGGCGATATTGTTATTTTTGCCAGAGTAACACAGTGATATCCGCGTTCACATCTCTATTCGTATTCCTATCATCGCTTCATCGTCGTTATCATACTCTTTATTTCATTCTCCTTGTTCGTTTTTCCTGACAGTAACGTTTGACTAGCATCAGGCCTCTTCTTTTACAGTGTCAGAATAAAACTATGCACCGCAGTCTAAAAACTCTGTAGCTATGTTTTTACTAGTATAAATTAAGAAAAAAAAAATGCTCAAAATTAGATTCTGTTGCAAGTGCTTCCAACATCGCCTTAGCGTTTGTGTGCTCTACATCTCCAGGGATTGGTTGAAAACCATAAATTATTGAATAATACATTGATCAATCAAACATCAGTCCATCAAGATGTCTGAGCTGAACGTTTACCTCTCTCTTGTTGAGCAGTACATTAGGTACAATGTGCGGAAGGCAACGTGCAATAATGAGGACGACGTTCTCATCAGTGTCTGTCAGCTTGGACACCTATAAAGAAATGACCATTGCGCAATAATCGCAAAACATATTTCAATCTCAATCTCAATATTCCTTAATTCAAACAATCACAGGATAATTACTATAAATAGCTGTTATACCGAATGAACTCAGAGATGCCTAGGTTCGGTACGTAAACAAGTTACCAAACAAACAAAAATACCTACTTCGTTTGCCAGTCGGTTGTCCAGGTTGATGTGCAAACGAGACAGGAGAGCTTCTCTGAAAGCGGCCGACGGAGACCTACAAAAAAATACAGTAGCAGGGCCAGGGCTTTAGACCGTGTGTCAAATAATTCGTGAAATATGGATCAGAAGTTTGGTCGATACATGTATATGAGTCTCAACAGACATAAGAATAGCACGATACCGGCATCAACTTCCTAATACGTAAATGTTTACCTGAGCATGAATGAATATCACCGCGGTGACGGTGGCATGATGGTGATAATAATAATCATATGATAACGAGTATGACGATAATGATAACGATGACGACGACAGTCATGATGATGATGATGATGATGATCTTGATGTCGATGACGCTTAAATGCTGATGACGGTGTGATGTGATGACATATGGTCGTGGTGCAAGTGGTGGGTTGACGATGATGATGATGATGACGTCAATGTCGATACGAAATGACGATAATCATAACGACAATGGGTAGTAAAATGAGAAAAACGAGAAAAAACATGATACGGACGACAATAAAAATCACGACAGGACTTCAATCACCTCTTCTCCCCTTTATCTGTCGATGTAGCTTGCGACTTTTCCTCCTCGGAAACAGACAAATCCTAAAAATATACAACTGTATTACTCACCATGATAATGTTTTCGACAGTTAATGTCATATAACCGTTTACCAACTGAAATGCCTGTATAGTTGTATGATTTATGATTTTATCTGCTTCAATAACAACCAATTACCCTAGCACAATGAGAATATCTAACAACAAGCACACAAACGAGCGAACCAGGTTGCGTGCGGTATCCCACTGCGTTTACCAGAGAAAGAAACGTTTTGACTAAAGATAGACAGCCCGCTGACCAAAAGTACTTGACTTTTATAGAAGGCACATCTAGTGTGGTCGGCAACATGGTCTGTAGAATGGTTGGTGCCGTGGTTGTAGCACTAGCATGATAATTGTCAACACTATTGCTACCTGGTTACATACATCTTCTTTAGCGTTGTGTTTGTCTCCATCCTCCAATATGGCAGCCGGCAAGAACGACTCATCATCACCATGGTTACCATCTACATCACCTCTTTGATCTTGCATCTCTTGAGCAGGATTCTGGCTATATTCAGCTGCCTCTTCTTGAACAACTTTTTTTGGCACTTCCATAGAGTTGGAACTCAGAGCCCCAGTGGTATCATGGTTAGCAATACCTTCTTGCTGAGTGCTGCTGTCTGCTGCATCGTGCACATTAACGGATGGGGTGACCGAGGCTTGGGCAGCTGCGGTCATTTCTTGCAAATCTCTAAAGAAGATATAATGGACTGTAAATATATATATATATATATATATATATATATATATAACCTGGAGACCATCACCCGGAGCGGCCACCGCTCATAATGGATCTGTGAGCCAACCCTGTCCCATTTGGAGTTACTTTAGAATTTGTTTGTCGCGAAATTGGCTGTCGTCCACGTGGTTGTTCCATTGTTTTCAACCCTCACAGATTACAGTAGTTCCATGCTTTGCTTTAAGTGCCCACTATACCACAGCGCTACCAAAACAATAAAACTAAACCCTAACTTTTATGCTAAGGTGTCAACTATATCGAAGCTTCATTTCTAAAAATAACTCAGCGGAAGCCCTAAGCTGGCGGTAGACTGGCCGTAGACGCCCTGGGTTAGACTCATATTCCAAGTTTCGTCAGACCTTTCAAATTGTTGCACTGTGTCGCCAAGTTTCCTGTTCTCAAATGTGAGCTCTTCTGCTTCTTCGTGAAGTCGTTTGCACTCGGCCTGTAGCTTTACGAGCTCCTCTTCCACTTGTTCCTTCTCCTCCTTGACTGTCTTCAACACCAGGGTCACTTCTGGTATAGTGTGGTGCCCGTAGTCACGGTACAGATGTAGCAGATCAGGGGGCTTGGGAGTGTTTAAACCCACGTCATCCCAATCGTCAAAATCCTGCCGGAAACAAGGACTGTACATAAGTGTTGTCTGCAATGTGCAAGTTGCTGTATATTCCCCAAATGATGCCTAATGAATTGTACATGGCAAAACAATACACCAATTTTACGCAGGTACGCCTATATTGTGCAGATGCATAAACATTGCACTGCTCTGTGGATTTGCATATAGGTCCACGAGCACAATCCTGAAAATGTGTAAAAAGAATGACAAATGTACGTACAACCAGTGCATACTATTGACTGTTGTTTGAGAATAATTTTGGACAATGCCAAGTTCTGCAGGTAGGACATTAGTGGCTTATCTACTTTCCAAAATGGAACTGGCATACAGTAAGTAACTGTATCTCTAAAAATAATGCAATATTTATGCATAATTTTACATGAATTGGAATCTCTGGATGGCAGAAAACCTACCACCTGACCAAAGAAGATGAAGAAATTGTGGCAGGAATCATTAATTTTTTACTATACCTGTTCAGCATTTTCATCTGAGAATGTAACCGAAGCAAGTTTGTAGTCATTATGAAGAAGGTACTCATTGACAAGGAAGTTGATTGCTCGCTTCTCATGTGGTTTCATTGGCTCCTGCACACAAACAGGAAAAGAAAAATTACGTGGCATCAAATTTAATTTGTAGTATGTAATATATACTTACAATTTTTTTTTTATCATGTGAAAGTATCTTAGTTTGAAAGGTGTGACCAAAGCTTTGGGGTGAAATGTGATGTTAGAACAACTCATAATTATTTAATTAAGGAAGTTTAATTTTGTTGGTAAAAATTGCCAAGCTTGTACTCAAATATATGCTGTGCATTTTGTTTCAATGTCATTATGTTTTGGGATTGACTGTATAAAATAATAATATTTTATACTATGGAACTAGTGAAGTTGATAAGCTGACGTGCTTCCACGTGAACATATATGGGTGTCTAGTACACATAGTGACAGTTAAACCTCTTTGGACGCTGGCTCTTTTTGAGATCTGCTGTCTCCTCCACTATCAACAGATGGGCTATCACTTCCTAAAAGGGTAAAATAAAAGTATAATATACAAACTAAATTGTAAGCTGACATAGGGTAGGTACAGTACAAATTTATGTTCCAGATGACGACCTTTAGAATATGCATAATATGTTCTGTAGATTAATAAACCTAATCTTTTTTTCAGGTGAATCAACATACTCAGATAACCATTCAACAGAATAGAAGATATCAAAAGCACTCTAACAATATCAGACATAAATATACAGAGAATTGAATACAAATGAAACCAGACCAATCTTGAAAGTCCAATACTATGTATAGTATTAACACGTATATTGAGAGATTTAGGTTGCATGCTTGTTGATTGATTTACTGTAATTCCTGTACTGTACTTACCTGCTACCTCTGTAAGTGAACCGCGCAATGCTTTGATGGTCTCATGAGCTTTCCTGAGCTCAAACTCCAAGACTGAAGAAAAGTCATATTGATCAACAGGGGTGAGTTTTAGGAATATTAAGTGTCCTGTTATACACACAAATCTGTCATTCAATAAGCCCACATTCTGAACAGAGTAGACAATTTGTCAATTGACATACCTGCAACTCGTTCCTCTCCCACTCGATTACCATCATCAGAGAAGCGTGAAAAGTCATCCAAGGAATCTATTGTGAATGTGCTTGAACTTCGAGCTACATACACATCATGGAAGAAAGGAAGGATATCAATATACATCAGACAGGAAGTCAGGTTAGTGCGACAATCAAAAGTTTTGTCCTACAGATCACAATATTTAACTTGTTTGGTCAGCTCAAGCTCAAAATGCTTGACAATGAAAAAGGTATGAGGGATATACTGTACTGTAGAAGTCATGAAGTTTAATCACCCTTATAAAGGGGAAGTGTCTGAGATGTGCATGTACATGTGTTTGATTGAATCTTGAAAATAATACCCTAAATGTTTTCGTGCAAGTATTAAATCAGAGATGATGCCCACAACAGTAGCGAGTGATCGAGCAGCAGATCTGTCACCGTTGTGGACGTCAAACTTACAAACAATATTGGGCAAATGTTTTCAAGATTTGATCAAATGGTGAGCATATGCAATTCATGACACAACCCCTTTAACCTGCATGTAAGCTGGTTATCAAACACCAGGTTCTCCATCACTCTATGACAGATAATAAATATTTTCAAGTGAGAAGTCTGAAAGGGATAACTTGGGAGTGAGAAGGTTAGAGAGATACATGTTCAATTGATGATAGCTGTATTTATAAGTTAATTACCTGGTACAATGATTGTTGTTGTTATTAAAACAGACTTTCCAAGCATGTACACGTACATGCTATAATGTTATGGCATCAATATGTTTTTTACATGATTTTTAACACACACACACACACACACACACACACACACACACACACACAAAAATAATAACAAAACAGGATATAAAATTATAATAATGAACAAATGCCAAAAAGATGCTAGAAAAAAAAAAAAAAAAAAAAAAAAAACTTTTGTTTTAAATAATTTTATTGCTGTTCCTTGCAACAAATATTCTACCAAATCTAGCCAAAACAACAGATGCTCTCATATTTAATCCGGCCAGCTGTTAACAAAATGAACACCACGTAAACACGATACTTCGGTCACAACGGAACAACGCTTCAAAGGGTAACAGTATAATACACATTATCATTAAAAGGCGATCGATCACAAACCCAATTAGAACGGAGTAATACGTGTAACGGTATATTATACACTGTGTTTTATGTTACCGGCATTTTATTTCCGGTGACCTTTTAGTCGATTCAAAGGCTGGTAAATGATTAAACGACAGATATGACCTTGTACGAAGTATTCCCTTACGGAATATTCCATAATTACACTTACGCAGTGGAGGTTCTTTAGTGGGCGGTAATTGACGCTCGAAGTTTCCTGGGTTGGAAAAGAAGTCACGAAGCCTCGGTAACTCACACCCTATTTCCACAAGTTCCGTGTGCAACTCCAAAGCTGTAAGTAGCATCTGCTTGCATAGTAACTTCTCTGCGATGAGGTCGAAATCGCGCTCGTCTATATGGCCGGACTGCTTGCTAATATCGAAATCTTCATCACCGTCCGCCATTTTGACACAATATTGACAGACAGGGGTAAACCGCGAAAAGACTGGGAACAACCTTTTGCGATAATCTCCGATGATCACGAGGTATATCCTATGAATCTCCGACAAATTCCCGGAGATCAATATTAATTGAATGTCAATTATCTGGTTGATTTGGGTGGATTTCGTGTTACTAATTGACTTGGAAAGAGAAAAGATGTGTGTAGTCTTCTTCCTGTACCACATGAATCACACGAAACCTTTCCTTTCCTTTCAAAGATTGAATTTACATGTTCACAGTCAAAATACACAGCGGTATTGCTCAAAACAATAGGCGTACGCAATATAAACAAAACATTTTGCACGAAAATGGCGGAATGAGATCATATTTATTTTGCTCACCAAAAGAAATCTGCAGGCCATACGGTCTGTCTTCAAAAAACAGTCGGTGAATCATTAGTGGAAATGCTTGATCTTGAAGTAGTGCCAGAACGTTCGCTGGGGAACGAGCAATGGGAATTTACTTTGGGTAAGAATACTGCACTGTCATCCATCTTTGCATGCCGTGTGTGCTCGTCATTTTATTTTGAACAAGTAAATGTACGGCATCTTGAAGACTTTAGGGGATGATTTTGAAACGATGGTCTTTACGTATCAGGAATGCCTGTTGGACAGTGCGTGCAGATTCTCAAACGCCAATGTCGAGTTATCAAGAGTGTCGAGGTCATGTACAGCGAGGCGGTAAGCAGGCGTTGTTTATGTGCATGTAAATCGGCAAGTTAAACAAACGACAAACTCCCTCCAGATCTCCACTAACTATGTATGCGTACAGTATAGAAGTTCACAGAATGATAAAATTAATTTTCTTTTTCAGTATATCGTTATCTGATCTTCACAGTATCGAGAACTAAATAGAATTACAAATTATTTTATAGATCGCTTAAAATAGGAAATTACTAAATAATTATCACCAATATACAATTTATAGTCTGTAATGCAGCAGGAGCTATTTGTTTTGTATTATTTTTAGGGACCACTCGTTTATATGTCCCTGGGGGGAGGGGGACAGTGGTTTTAGAGGGGGGTATATTTTTTTCTAGGTACACTTGCAGGGTCGACTGAAAGTACATGTACTTAATGTTTGACTGCATATATGTTAAATCTAACTACAATGTAGGTGTATAAACAATTTAGCTGTCCACAATAATTATATTATCTAGACAGTTGTAGAACCAAGCTTGAGGATCAGGGGCCGTATTCACCAAACTTGCATACGAACAAAAATGTTTGTAAGTATGACTTATGCATACTATCTCGCTCAAGGTAGTATGCGTAAGTCATTGTTCTGATGCATAAGTCATACATTTTTGTTTGTATGCAAGTTTGGTGAACATGGCCCCAGATACTTAAAATTATTACTATACAGCTAGAGCTGCAATAAAAACTGACATCAAATGTAATGGATGTGGGTGTTGTCATGATCATCATGACATCCATTCATTTAATTTTCATTTAATCTATTTATACACAAACACAATAAGTTAAAAAGCAGCATAAAGCTGATGTGCATGGGTTAATGTTCATTATTGTGTAAATCCACTAGAACCCTCTCGCCATGGACTTGGTGTTGAACCTCCCCAGCGATGGAGTCAGGCTGGTGTTTGACCCAGTCAATCAGAGACTAAAGGTCAGCAATTGTGTTGTCTATTTATTGTTCTTTTTAATATTTTATACAATTCATATTAGTGCTCAGGTTGACTTTTTTTAGTCAAATCAATTGAGCTAAAATGTGGAAACATTAAATGTCCTTGTGTTTCTTGGAGATCATTTTGCAATTTTGTATTTTGGTGTTTAGCAAAACATGATTGTCATCAAGATCAGTGCCAAGAAATGGTGAAAATTCCACATTTATCAATGACTTATCTAGTATATAATTATTATTTCATTTTATTACAATAATTCATTAACTAAAAGTTGTAGCTGAAACCCTCTATAATAAAATCTCAATGTAACAGTTGTATCCAGTGTCATGTTGTTTTGTTCTTTTTTATTATAAATATTCTACATTAAACATGTGAATTATTATATATATATATATATATATATATATATATATATATATATATATATATATATATATATATATATATATATATATATATATATATATATATATATATATATATATATATATATATATGCGTAAGTCATATATATTGTTTTTTTTTATTATATATATATATATATTTATGTGCGTAAAATCCATACGAAACTACATCCGGGACCCAAGTGGCGTATTTTCCATATCCTCACTAGTAAGAATATTGTTGGAATCATTTCCCGCCTATGCACAGTTTGTGCAATTTCTCATAAAACACTTGTGTCAAATATAATAAAAAGAAAATTACATGGCAGCTTGAAGATATGCATTTTATTTTCTCGTGGTAAAAAAAATATTTTACTCACTCGCGAAGCGCACGTTCGTAAAGTATTGTTTTTACCACTCGAAAATAAAATTCATATCTTCGCGCCACCATGTAATATCCTCTGTATACACAGCCCTTTGCAAAAATTTTGAGCCCTCAATATAGATCACTATATACAAATATCAAGTGCATTGTGGGAAGGTAATGGTTCTAAAATTGCACACAAACCACACAACTCAGAAACATTATATTACCAGAAAGATATTTAAGTTCAAAATACAATGATTGCTGCATGTTCCTCCTCGTTATTCGGCTATATATATATGATACTATTTTTATTTGGCAATATTCAGGTAATAGAGGTATACAACATGAGCACAGTTAAACTGAAATACTGGTGAGTAAGAAATACCTGTAAGATGTAACATTACTTTATACCTTTTTGCTCAAAGTTGTGACTGAAGGATATTTTTAGGATATGGTACTATACATTAATTATTATATATTATATAAATTATATAACTGTATATTAATATATAATATTACTATTATTATAAGCATAATATTATCTTGTGTCCATCACATTCTGTTTGGCTAGAAATAACCGTGTATTAAAGATGTACTTTATTGATGTACTTTAATTGACTAATCATTAAAAGAATTATATAGCCTCATCTGAACACTCAGGGAACTTTCCGCATGTTTATATCATGAGACTATTATGCGGGAACATGTTATTTCTTAAATATTTCTTTGTCAATTTGTTTTCAGTGGTGTGCATTTTAACTCTCCCCAAGTTCAGCCAACTATAGAGCAAATTGACATGTCCTTTGGAGCCACCCATCCTGGATGTAGGTGCACAGTCAGCTTTTATCTTTATTTTTCTCCTTTTTTTAGTTGTTTAATGTCCTGGGCCCGGTTTTTCAAAGGTCAATTAAGCTAATCCAAGATTAACAAAATTCTTTCTCTTGACCTCTCTGTCATTAAACTACTTGGTCTTGTTCGAAGATGGATTAGAAAGCTTGTTCCAACTTAAAACACTATCAAGAAAGTCATTGTGGACGAAACTTTCACGTTTTCAGGCTAAAAAAATGACAAGAAAGTTTAGACCTAATCCAGGATTAGCCTTCGTGCTTTGAAAAACTGGGCCCTGATAGGCTTGAGTTTGACTACAGTGGAATCCCACTATCTCAAACTCAGTTATCCTGAACTCCCCGCTATCTCAATAACAGAATTCAAGTTCCCTTGGGAATGAACTTGGTATATATTTCCTTTAAAGTAGCACCCCGCTACCTCGATTCCCTGCTATCTCAAACTATTTCTCACTTCCCTCAAAAGTTTGTTATAGGTGGGGTTCCACTGTATTTTGTAAGCATGGGGTGCAGCCTCTTCATGTTTGAAAGGATCGTTATATTTTGTACACGAATAATTTAAATAAGAGTTTTGGTTTGTTTTATTGTTGGACTAATTTATTGTTGCTGATGTTGTTTTACATAGAGTATGTATGTTTGTATAATTCTTTTGCCAGAGAAGTGTACATTTTTGTTATCAATATTGTTTTGAAACTGTTATTTCAGTATTGTTTATTTTCTTAGTACTTCTTTCCTGCCAGTTAGGCTATAATCATGAAAATATTTACAAGATAAAATATCCAACAAAGATATTTTTCAGTCCATTGCTTTGTGATGTTCAGTTTTCTATTTCCATTTCAGTTTATGATCCAAACCATCAGTTGTTCATTTTGAACTTCAGGGGATTGTCTTTCTCATTCTCTATTGATTCCAAATTTGAGGTATTAAAGCTCAATCAGTATATGCAACTATCTTTCTTTGGCTTTGTCTGTATCTGTTCCCATTCCACTGTGTACTGTAGCTCTCTTAGTCTCCGATTCTCTCACCACTATCTCTACATGTCTGTCTACATGTTATAATATAATTATGTCTGGCCTAATATACGTCGTTCTCAACTTGTTTTTTTCGTATCTCCCTAACCCTTTCTCCTTTTTCCTTTGGTCCATCACTCTTTATTTTTGATATTCTTCTCCATATCCCATGTGTGTGTATCTCTTCATAATTTATGTGTCCTCCCTTCAGCCGTACTATGCACACGGCCTTGGTTCATTGAAATTTGCATCTGGAGCCTCTCCCACTGTGTCCCGCATGTGTATCTACCATGGCAACAGTATGACTGACGCAAGGTAAAGAAGGTTTTTTTTTTTTTTTTTTTTTTTGAAATATCCCACACACGACCACACGATATAATGCGCAACTTGCAAAACATGGACATTGGTGAATTTTGAACCACTTTCCCAAGTCAGTCCACAAAGTTCAAGACACATAACCGAAAAATTCTCGACGTCAGTCATTCAGAACAGGAGCACCCATCGGAGCTGTTCCGCAAAATATTTGTTCTACACAGCATCCTGTGCTGGCAGGCGTTTTATTCATTCCTTCACTGCTGGCTGAGAAAAAAAAGCACTCATGTCGGGCCGCTGGCAAAATTGAGTCTTGCATAGCCTGCGAAAATAGACAGATTTTTCGCCTGTTGCTTTGCGCCGCCAAAAAATATGTAATCTAAAGCCTGGAAGCACGCTAATTTATTATTTCTGGTTTGGAAAAAAGTGATTTTGATCAATTGCTGGGAAATTTTTAAGAGGACTGCTCTGCTGGGAGATGGACATTCGGAAATTGCCTTCCTGGGAATGTGGAACACCTATGTGTTGGCCAACAACAGAAAAAAAGCTGAAAATAACTACTTTTTGGGAAGGTATCCATTATATTTTTGCAAAGAAACATATTTTGAGAAATATCCTCGTTGGGTGCTCTCGCAAAACGTATGTACACTAGATATTAACTGCACACATTTGTCATTCTCTTAATTCATTTTGGGGGATGCTCCGTGTAGGCTGCCCAAATCCACAGTATAGGTGCGACATCAGTCCATAGAATTTTCTTGTTCCAGTTACCATGATCATTTGTCTTATTTTGATTACCAGGGCCCCACCACTTCCTCTTCAATGTTTCCATGGCAACTGCTATGCTGAAACTACAGAGGTGATCAGGAAACAAGGTGTTATACAGGGACTCAAGCTTTTCCTGGTGGCTGAAGGTGACGTAAGCGTTGAACATACAGAGAAGATAGAGTAGTACCTTCTCTATTACATAAAATGCTACTGAAATAGTGGTAATTGGGTAGTAGAATTACTAGTGTTGGAGTATATGTAGTTGTCGTAATGACCCATATTCAATTGTTTATTTGCACTTACTATGTATAAGGTACCCCTACTGTCTGTTTTTCCTTGGAGAGTTCATGCAAACAATGAGTCCTTCAGTTCAGGTGATTTGATGGTCTGCCGTTTTGCTCAATGCAGGTACCGGCCCTGGAAAAATACGCGAAATGCGAAGGAGAACATTTGAAAGGACAGTGATGTTTGGAGACTCGTGCCAGGTTTGTGATAAAACTTGTGGACGTGGAGGTGTTATACCTCGTCAGTGACTTTTATATCTATTGTGTGATTATGATATTTTCGCTCGGTTATTTTTGTTGACATTATTGTTGCTCTAATATACTGTACTTGTCGTGGTCGTTATCTTTGTTTTGTTGTACTGTACTCGTGCTTTGTTTCATCGTCATTATCGTTGTCACTTTTACTGTTTGTTTTGTTGTTACGTCGTTTATGTCCTCTCGGCTGCTGACCGTGTTATCGTTGTTGTATCGATTCTATTTTAATTTCCCTGATTATATTTAACTTTTTCTTACGTTACTACTGTTTTTAGATGTATTAAAAAAATAGGCATTCTGCTTTACAATGCCTTATAAACTTAACATAGTTCTGATCCTATCATAGATTTATCTAAGTGCAAACTAAAAGGTTTAGAGTTTGGTTAATCCGTACTTTGATTTTGGTGCACGTAATTTAGTACCTTCGCAAAATGACAGTGCTCTGTCAAAATGTGTCCCATTGATTAAACAAAAATGAAAGTTATCCCCGGAGAAACTATTGTTGTTTTGAGTCATCATCGTTTTGCTCGCCAGGACGTAATCACTTCCTTGGGTTCTCCGTGTAAAGTTTTCTACAAAGCCGAAGACAAGGTACGTACGCTTTACCAGGGCTATATAGCATCACGTACGGTGCGTCATCGTGTATATATGTTAAGGGTGTGCAGAGTGATTTAGACTCTGCGTCCACGCCGTGCGGTGACCAAGGTGTGGCTGAGTAACGTAGAGTAGCTAAATTGTTCTCGCAGGGATTGGCATGCCATTGTGGCTAAGTTAGGGGGTGACTTCACATAATACCTGTGCGAACTGAGACCGGTTCGAAAAATCACCTTAGTCAGATCGGTGTAGTCAGATCGGTTCGGCAGCTTTTCCCATGCATATAATCACTCGCAGAATGAGTGGTGTGTGATGGTTGTTTTTATAAGGATGGATGGAGGGTTGAGTGTGTGTGTTGAGTGTGTTAGTGTTGTTCACAACTGCCATAACTGAGTAAAGACGCACACAAAAGCAATTGTAATGTGCACGATGATAATACCAATCATTCCTAGTAAGGATTTTTCCCAGCCACTAACCTTAGGACGGGCATAAGCACTCTGACAACTTCGAAGAAGTGGTCGCATGATCCTTATGCCCAACGAGCACCTATGCCCCTTGGCCCTGTTGTGTTAGCAGTGCTTTCGCCTGCCCTATGAATTGTGCCACGATTACGCCCAGCATTTATGTGATCGTCTTTTCTTTTTCTTTTTCTTTTTTTTTTTTTTTGTACTCATAAAATCGATTGTTGTTCCAGATGAGAATCCACTCGCCGTCTCCCTACAAAGTGGCGCAATCCAAAAGTTCCGATTATTTTTTCAACTACTTCACTCTTGGACTGGTACGTGTTATGCTGTTGTCCTCGGTGGTCGCAGCTCCCTTGTCCCTCCTTCTCGTTCTTTTTCTTCCTCTTTAGTTGGGGGAAGGGCAGGTTCGCCTTTCAAATTTAATCGTAATAAGCGGGGTTATAATATTTCACATCACAGTTTTCAAAATTTAAACGATAGGTCAAGGTTTATTTGTCTCAAGGGATTATTTATATTTGTTATTTTGCTTCTACGGCCTCAGGACATCTTGTTTGAAGCGTGCAGCGGTTTGGTGAAAAAGTTCATCCTTCACACTAACTTCCCTGGTCACTACAACTTTAACATGTAAGTATCTTAGTGAACACCTGCACTCATAAAACAAAAGACAAAACGCCGGGGTTATTTCTACGTTGCATGATAAACCCTTTTTTATGCTTACAGGTACCACCGCTCCGAGTACAAGATCGGTATCTTAAGAGAAACCAAAGGTAAAGCGCTAGAGCATTTACCCCGCCTGCAATCACAGACTGTAAAAAAAAAAAAAAAAAAAAAAACTCTTAACCAATCAGAAGCCAAAGCCAGTTGCGTTCGGGTTTGCTTTGAAGAAGAAACCAATCAGCAGTCACATGATTACTTTCGACAGTCATCTGAAAACAGATCTAAATTGACTGTTTTCAAACTTGAATCACTATAACCTGCAATGCAGTCGTTCCCGTTCGATCAGGGCGAATTTTCGTTCGGAAGTAGGAATTGGGCGAGGCAAACGCTGCGGAGGGGGATATTTTCCTCCCGCCCCCCTACGCAGCTTTTGCCTTACCCTATTCCGACTCCGTAACGATAAAAAGAATTTGGCTTATAGCTGCACCACGGGCCAACATTGGATGGAGGGGAGAGGGAGGGACCTGAAAATACGAAAATGAGAATATAAGACCCCCTTAGGTTGTACGGATTTACATTGTGCTCCGGATGTGCGTATGGGGAGCGTCCCGACGACTTTTGACAATGATTGTATCAGGTTTAAAGTCCAAATTTTTCTTGGTGTTCACGTCATATCTTGTGCGGCTGTTTGAGTTTGCTTTTTGTTATTTTTTACTATTATTGACACAATTTTGCGTTGTCTTGTAGACCCTGGAAATGAGGATGAGAGTGCATTTGTATTGACCCCGTGCACTAAGGTGCCTCTACTTTGTTTAGTTTTCTGTTTCTGTTCCCGAGTTTTTATTGCAATATCCAAGCACGCCGGGTGACAATATGCTCCTGAAGGTGATAAAAAATTGGATGCCGGCTGATTGAACTATTATACGTAATTCTCATTACAGTGCTCCTTAATCTTTTTTTTTTTTTTTTTTTTTTTTGCTTTGTAGAGAACATTTATAGTTTTAGCTGGTAATGCTTGTGGGATCTTATTTTTTGATTTTACAACCACAAAAAAAAAAAAAAAAAAAAAAAAAAAAGGAAATTAAATTCCCTCACAAAGTATTTCCCTTGCCGCGATTAAAACTGGCACTCCGCCTCTAATTGTTTGCTTGCGAGCGGAGAAAAAGGCTCCAGTTAAATCCTTTGGATGAAATGCTTTTCGAAAATTGTTGCTTTTTAAATAATATACGTTTACTCGGCATCACAGAAATCAAGCCCACTTTTTCAGATCGCGACCAATTTTTCTTTAGGAAAATTAGGCCTCTTGAAACCTCAAATAATTGGGTATATCACATTAATCATTTCAGAGGCAAACCTCAAAAGTTAATTCCGTGAAATATTTCTTAAAGATTGTTTTGTTTTGTTATTGTTGTTTAGTTGATTGGTTGTTTTTGTTGTTTTCGTGAACTTTGTTTTGCATCCTTGTACAGTGGGACAGCGTGCAAGACTACCTGGGCAAGCCAGTCGAGGCTCCTGTAGTCCTGAACAGGTAGGAACTACAATCCAGGCCAAAAGTATGTGGGACACTCTGAAAAAATGTTTTCACCACCACTCCTTGTTGAACAGCGAAAGCGACTCCTGTTTCCGAAACTTAGTCCTCCCCCCTCCCCCCCCCCCCCCCCCCCCCATACAATGTTGCATAAAGGGAGTGCACTTTGAGCACATTCATTCAACATTGTAAGGGGGGAGGGGGGCCGCAAGAGGGAAAGTGTCATAATTTTTAGATAAAAGGCTAAGTGTCTGAAGCGGAATTATTTGTGCTGTTGGGTAAAACTGAGCTTTCTTTCTTGGGTTTAATTCCGTCTCTAATTATGAAATGCCAGAAACGCAACACGCCGCAAAATACGTTCTTGATATCACATTCGCTGGTCAGCGTTTGGTGCTGTGTAACTTGGTACAACTCGATGTAAAAGTTCACCTTGTGTAAAGCCCCTTTAGCTTTTGTGCACAACTTATGCCGTAGAAAAGGTATTGAACTAACTCAGTTACAGTTGAGAATCGAGTCCTACTGTATTATTGAGTTTCTCAATTGGCTAATTCTTGAGATTCTACGAGTCAGCGTTGCACCGAACTACAAAATTTGCAAATGAATCATCATTTTTTGCAATGACCAGTGACTCAGAAATAAGGTGACCGCACGGCCGTAAAACGTATCGCGGTACTTAGAATTGAATTGAGTATATGAATAAGTTATAAGTGTGGCTGATATAAAGGAAAACTCGGGCCATAATAATCTGTTTTATTACATAGACACGAGTGTTTTACTGGAAAATGCACCGTGCGTAAAATCTATACGAAACTACATCCGGGACCCAAGTGGCGTATTTTCCATATCCTAACTAGTATATCTATGGCATCATTTCCCGCTTTTGCATTTTCTTGTGTCTATATAAAGAAAGAAAATTACGCTGCGGCTTGAAGATATGGATTTTATTTTCTCGTGGTAAAAACAATATTTTTACTTACTCGCGCGGCGCTCGTACGTAAAATATTGTTTTTACCACTCGAAATTTATACCTTCGCGCCGCCATGTAATACCCTCTATGTATAATTCAAAAGTCCATACGTTAACCAATCAGGTACCAAAGCAATTTGCGTTTGGTTTTACTTTAAATAAGAAACCAATCAGCAGTGTGAGAAAACGCCATCTTCACTTCCTTCCCTATATGAGAAGATCCATTCGCTGATTAGCACGAGAATGCATTCAGTCTTGTTTGGACTAAACCGAAAGCGTAGCAAGTGCAAAACCCAAATTAATCAAACGCTTACTTTCGGAGTCATCTGAAAACCGCATGTGGTAGCCTATCACCGTACATGCTCGAAATGACTTTGAAGCAGAAACGTGCAGTAAAAAGAAAACAAATATCGATAAGCGATGTCAGTCGATCTGATTAGTGGGCACTTCTTTGTCATCGCCTGCACTAATCGATATCATTAAGCCATTCTAAATCGGTTTTGATTTATTGATTAGATTTCCGACGATCGATTTTCATCGACAATAAAGTTGGGCCAACTTTGCAAGATGAAATATCACCATGGCTGCCTTTGTCGACCGGATCAAACACGCCCAGCTTCCCAGATTTCGGTCAGGCTCGGTTCAGAACTAAGCGTTCAGGACCGAACAGAGATGTAACTGATTTACATCATCCCCTGTGTCAATCCTCTTGCTTTGCGAACGTAGCCACGTCTTGATAAGGTGGTTGGAAGAGCATCACTGTAAAACGGATTTGCAGCAACTATCATCTTCTGGTGGGCCATAGAAGTGGCGTGCACACGTATTTATTTTCATAGGCTTTAGTTTGACAAGAATAACAACTTCTTGGCGTTTCCTAATGGTTTTTTGTTAGTGTTTAGTACAAACTCTGCGGCCCTTTTGATCATTATAGTCAGTCAATGAGAAAAGGGAACAGACGGGCTCGAGCATGCAACTCATATGTGTGGACAGATATACATTCAAATAATAGAGATCATCTATTGTGTATTAATCTGTTTGAAAATAGAACCACTCCATGTACCACTCAAGGTTACCTCTTTGTCAAGGGATAATTCTTTGATATTTACATCTAGAAATGTGTAAAAATTGCTTCTCTAACAAGTCGGATGGAAGTGGATTGCTCATTCATCTTTCGATTTTCGGGAGACCCAAACATCAAGGATCAAGGATTTCGGCCCGCAAAGGACTGTGGTTGAGAGGCCCCGTCCAATAAGCGATTTAGTACATGTATGTCAATTTACAACCATCACGACCTGCTTTGTTGAAAACGCTTGGACTGTTGAAGTCGATATGCTCCAGACGCTAAAGCTTGTCTTAGCACAGACGTACTATTACTATATAGTAGTTCTGTCTTTGTCTTTACCATGCTTACTTTTTTATTTTGTCTTATTTTAGGGCGTCATCGACAAACACAACCAACCCGTTTGGTTCAACATTCTGCTACAATCTACAACACATGATTTTTGAGGTATGGCTTGTTTCTGTATAGTAATTTATATCACTTTGCTTCCACTCAACGTCTCCTCTGTTCTTATTTTTACTTTGCGTTTGACCTACCGCCTACTAATACAAGTGTGGTTATGCATCTAAGACCTGTATCAGTAACGTTTGCCGACTTTTGTCAGATCAGAGGCGTTTGGTGCTATTCGAACAATGGTCCAAACTTGTAAAATACACTTGCAGGTATACAAACCTTTACTGAATTGGCTCCAGGTTGTTTGCATTATCATTGTTCTACTATTTCAGGTCATGCCAAACAATCACGTCGCATCCGTAACGCTGTATCCTCAAGCAAGAGCGGAGATCGGACCTTAATGGGGTGAAAAAGACGCCGTAAAATATTTCCAGTAGTGTTACAACTTTAAGCAGGATCAGAGGTAACACTTATAAAATACAATAAGGGTTGTGCACTGACACTGTCAACGAGAACTTTCTGGACAAGGCGAGGGTTTTTAACTTTTCCAAGAATGTAGAGCGCGGGCAATTTGTGCTTTGTGAAGTTGCACTTATTTATTGATCTCTTCTGTATTGATCTGCGGAGCTTTAAGCGTTCATATTGCGCCAATGGGCGCTGCATCAAAAACTGTTCGATTAAATAAAGGGTCATATTGTATTGTACTCTCTTGATAATTTTTTGGAAGGAATTCCAGCCCGGTAAGAACAAATTTTAATCTGTGTCAGTGTAACAGATTGTATCAACGCGAGGTGGACATTTTTTATTTTGTTTTATTTCTTTTTCTTTTCTTTTCTTTTTTCTTTTTCTTATATTTATTTTTTTTGTAATGCTGTACAAATCTACCTTTCGTTGATAATCTAACTTGTTCATTTTCCCTTTATCGTACGTTTTGTTCCACTCTGTGAGTTCTGTGTGGGACCTATATGTGAACACTGGGACCCATGCTAAAGCCCCATGCACACGAGCAAGTTTTCTATGACAAGTTTTCTGTGACAAATGATTTGCCCGTGTATACGGTCGAGCAACTTTTTTTTTTCACAAGTTTTTTGACAATTTTTTGTTGTTTCTTTTCCTTCTGACTTTGACTTCCATAAGCTTTTCGCGTGATCTCAAAGCCTCCAGCAAGAGGCTAACTGCATTATTTGGCTAATTCAAAGACTTTGTTGTCAATGTTGTGGATGCCGCTATCTTGACCGTGCGAACACGCTTGCAAATGAAGACATGGGAACTAAAGTTTTCCGAAAAACTTTGACAAGTTTTCGTGTACACGATCAAATTCCACATGTGACAAGTTTTCCTTGTCATAAAAAAGCTAGCACGCCAGCTTTTCAGCAAATGAATTTGTCACAGAAAATTTGCCCAAATTTTCTCATGTACACGAGCAAAAAAATCTTGTCACAGAAAACTTGTCATAGAAAACTTGCTCGTGTGCATGGGGCTTAAGTGAAAGCCGAGCGGGCGCTTACATTCTTTGTATGCAGTGCAAACATGAGCCAATTTCGATCTCAAGGTGAACAAAGTCTATGAAAATATATTTTCGAAATTATTTATGCATATTTGCGTCACTATGTCTGCGTATGCTTGGATACGAATCCCTTAAGTGAATTGCAAAGAAAAGGAAGCATGAATTTGCAACGCTGTGTGCTAAGCGTTTCTTCGCACTGGCTTTATTTAGACCGCCGATTTATTATGAATACTATTCAAAACGCTGCGAGATGTCAGACAAATGCAACTTGCGTCTTCAATCTTCACAGTGTAGCAACTGGCGAAGATAAGCTTCGTTTGAACTAGAAGTCGCGATTGATACGAACACTGGTAGTGTTGCTAAAAGCCTTTCATCCGAGAGAAGAAATACTGCGGGACATCACTTGATTACTGGCATTTTAATGGAACGTTCTTGTTCGTCGTGTCATCCTCGTCACAAATGTACATGCTCCCATGCTACTAATCCAGTTATCTTTAATATTCATGATCAGCCAGTTAAGCCGATAATACCATCAGGCAATTATTTCAGAAGTTTTCTTCTGTTAGTAAAACTCGCAGTAAAACTACTTTTGGCCTGCTGTTAAACTGGCGACAGCAATCTACAGGTGCACGCAATAGCGTAGCAGAAGCCTTTGCTTGACAAGCACTAACAAACACTGCACTATTTGAGAGATAAATGGACTTGTCATCTTGAAACAATTGGTGTCATTTATAAGCCATTAGTCTAATTGGAGTCGTGATTAGTTCTGATCAACCATTCTGTAAAGTTCCAAACTGTAGAACTAAAGCATTTGTGTTTCCATGCGAGTTAAATCAATGCTTACACTTCTCCTCACTTTTTCTTCGATGTCTTCGCAAAAGTTGTATAGGGTCATACTCACTCACTTTTGCTCTCGCTTGCTCGTTCTCAAATTCAAGACTCAGTTCTGTGCTGGTGTCTCGGATGGTTCCTGTTCACTGGGGTCATAAGATGCGAATCGTGTTTTCTTGTGTTTTTCATGGCCGTTTCCAACCTTTTGCATGGAGTACGCATCGTGTATGTTAGACGTAAAGGTATTATCGCCATTAAATCTACCCAGGGTTCTTGATCGCAAGACCCTGCTGAATAGCTTGCCGAATGCCGACCTGAAGTCTCTGTTAAACATGGCGTAGATAATGGGGTTGAGGGCGCTGTTAATCGCGGGCAGCACATACACGAACGTGTACCGGATACCAGTGGCAACATTTCTACTCAATATAGGTGGCGTCAGCAAGGATAAGTCAAAAAGGCTAATGAGCAGAAGGGTAAAAAATGGAAACCAACACACAATGAACGCTCCAATGACAATCGCGAGTGTCTTGGCCGCCTTCACTTCCCTTACCAGGTTTATGGAACCACGGCGTCCTCGCCGGCCATTGGTGTTTGCCTGCATCGCTGCTACTGCCCTTGCTTGATTCATCGCCACACGAAACACAAATGAGTACATGACAATGACAATCAGCAGGGGCGTGTAGAAATTGGTGCATGTCACCACTGCATAGTACACCGGGTCTCGCTTATTGCACTGCCAATTACCTCCATCTTCCACTAGGAAATGCGATTGACCGAAATTGCTCCAGTTCATGAGACCCAGACCCGTCCACAGCACGGAATAGATCCACACAAAACCGATTAAAGCAGCGCTAACTTTGGTTGTCATGAGACTGTGGTAGCGAAACGGGTGCACGATCGCTATGTAGCGGTCAATAGAGATGATGGTGAGGTTCAGGATGGACGCCGAGCTGCAGACCAAGTCGACCAACACCCACGTGACGCATGCCTCGAAGCCCAAACACCACGTCAGGTTATGAACCGTTTGATGAATCCGAAACGGCAGCGAAAACAATGCCACCAGTAGATCGGACACGGCCAACGACACAACGAAGTAATTTGTGAGAGTGCGGAGTCGACGAAACAAAACCACCGCCAAACACACCATGAAATTACCAAACAGCGTGAGGACCAAAATGACTGCGAGGAACACCGCCTGAAAGATGAACTCTTGCTTGGTCTCCACATCGCAATTTCGTGAAGGCGGTGCTCTGGTTACGTTTGTTGTGGACATCGCTGTATAGTTTGCTGACCTTGGGGTTAACGAATTCGCTTTTGATTTCTGTCGAACAGTCTTCGATCACTAAGCGTTTAGTTGACGTCGGGCCCAAATGTGTCTCTTTCAAAACAGTGGTCTTTCGCTTCTCTGGGTCAGGCTGATGATTATCACGTTAAAGTTTGTTTTGTGTACGGCAGCGTCAATCCACCGCTTTAGATGAGCAATCGAAAACAAATTCCTGTCCTGCGTTTGTCTTTCGCCGTCAAATAAAGTCGAAGTCAGTGACAGGCCAAGAGACACAAGGAGAGCCGATCAGTTATCAATTGTTTTCAGACAAAGCGATTTTCAGTGGTAGTTCAGTCTTCTCGTGTCAGCGCTGTTTCCTGAAGAGGCGGAATGGGCTTGTTCACCTAGGATACAAAATAAATAAGCAGTGAAACGCGAGGGTGTGTGCAATTTTGGATAACAAAAACAGGAGCATTGGTAATGCGTCACTCTAAAATAATCAGAGTATTTGTCCAAGGCTTAGACATAATCTCCGCTAACTGCATCAGGCAGGTATTCATTGAACTACGATTTCGATTTGCATGGAACCTGCGTAACCTTTCATTTCTTCTTTTCGTTTGCCGAGGTAAAATATATTGACTTGTTGAACGCAAAACTAGTTGGACGCGTGTGTGGAGCAAAACGTAATTAAGGGAGCAATTAGCACGGATTTGCCACAGGGTGCTTATTATTGTTGTATAGCAACAAAAGGTCGAACGCCAATAACGTCAAAGATGCCCGCGTCCAATACTCTCCAAGGCTCGAGTTATGTAAATAAGTTGTAATGAAAATACCGTTTGAGTTGATGAGATGACTTTCCAATTTAATTTGTCATTTCTATATATCGGTAGCTATTGAGTGAATAAGGTAGCGACATTATAGAATTTCATTAAAATCTGTCAGCTTAACACCCCAGATCGAACTACGTATTGAACAAGGTAACATTTAACACCACGGCTCAATTTTATTTGGCCTAAATTTACCTGTTTATCCATGAACATAATCTTTACAGTCTACCACTGTTCACAAACAGCCTTAGCTTTAGCTGTCGTGCTGTACTGAGCTCAAAACAAAGTAGGGTTCACTAATCACCGCTTACACCATGCCAACCCGTCAACACTTTTGAGATCGGTGTCAAACTGTTACCACTAAGTCAAAATTCATGAACATACACTGGCGAAGTTGGAAATATTGGTATTTTACCGTTATGTTGTTAGTCATATGTTAGGTGGAACTCGCACCGCAACATAGCGACCTGTAGTCGGTCCTGAGCCTGGTTTTTACTTGCGAGGCAAGCATAAGCACAATTGCTCTTATTTCACAGTGAAAGGCTCAAAGCAAGCGCACAACGGTCTTATTCTATTTTAATTTTTCGTTTTCCTATGCTTGCGTCGCTTGTCTTCACGTTGGCATATATCTTGTGCTTATGAATGCTTGCACTTGTGCGGCTTGTTACGCCGGTGGGAAGACCATGCAGCCTTTTTAGGGCAACGCACCTAATTACGGTGCTAAATATCGAAATGAATGGTTCTATCGTACTATCAAAGTTAATGTTATATGAGATTGGCCTCTCATTTATGTACTATCAAACGTAGCCAAAATAGTCCTGGTATATGAATGCAGGGTGATCAAGTTAGGTCTTTAAAAACGGACATTTCAGGAGCATACACATCGTGTTCTTAATTCAGCATTGAGGAATTTGAAGCTTTCCGGTTTTTGAGGGAAGTTGGAACGCGCCCATAAATAGTAATTAATAATGTACCATATCAGCATAATTAGATAACTTTGTTATTAAAGTCGGCGTCTTTACTGTCTGCTCAATCTATAAACTCTGTTGGAAATGCTACGAGCCGTCCTTACTGCGTCAATCTAACCGAAGAAAATTTAACGGTATACATACTGATTTCCGAGAACATACCTGAACCATAAATTTTCTTTTATTTGATTTTCTTTGGTCCTTGGATCTTTTAATGATGTGTGTTCAGCCTGCAATGATAAGATTGAGTTACTTGTTTTGACGGCTCCCCGTGTTGGTTAGAATTACCCTGAATCGGTACACAGCACCCAACCGTCTGATACAGAGTGGGCGTAACAATATACAAAAGAAATATGTCAGGCTTAAATAATCCCACTTCCGCACGCAAGTATTCGTTGTCGCTTAACGGACGTCCATGGTTATTCAAGTAATGATTTGGTAAGATTTTGAGAACGCCACATTCGCTAAAGGCAGTTTTACACGCGTAAAGCAAGCGCAGAAAAGAATGGAAAGAATTTCAGTTTCGCTTTAATTCGTTTTGGGCTTGCCCTTACAAATTCGACGTGTAAACATTGCTTCCGTACACGTGCGCTTTCTTTTTCCATGTGAACCAGCGTTAAAGCAGTACGCTTTCATTTTACTGGTCTTTTAAAGGAAGCATGGTTGTGTACAGAGAAAAGGATTTATGCATCACTACTGTTGAACTCCCAAGAGGCATACGCTAGTATTATCTGTCGACACGACTGTAGCAGTTAAAACGCT
Source organism: Plumapathes pennacea (assembly GCA_964036295.1). Lineage (NCBI taxonomy): Eukaryota > Metazoa > Cnidaria > Anthozoa > Antipatharia > Myriopathidae > Plumapathes > Plumapathes pennacea. The sequence continues at coordinate 20,415,511 of OZ038463.1, read as the reverse complement.
CAACATTGCCAAATAAAGCGTATGTTTTCTCGCCGAGAGTCCTATAAAGAAGCTATTGCATCTCAATATATATCTGCTTATAACATATCGTGTTTTTACGAACATGTTAGTAAACAGATATTACACATATTATGTGAATTCACAATAAATGCAGATATATACGTTGGTGTATCCGTGTGATTTATTTGACTGGTAGCCAGTCGACAATGAAGGGGATAACCAGCAATAGCCGTCAAGGCAGAACGACTCGATAATGCCTGACCCTTTATACTAATCATGGCCGCATACATGAAAATGATGTCGATTTGATACTCACTCGAGATTTATACAAATGTTTATTGTCAGGCTATTCAAACTTGAAATATTGGATAATTTGTATCAAGACTAGTACTGATGCTCTAATTTACCTGATGTATTACATTTATGTGAACTGCAGAACATAGAATGATAGTGAAGTTATGAAGGATAGCCCGAAAAATAAAACCGATCTTCGGCGGAATCGAATCCATAACCTTAGCTTGCTTTAGAAGGATCTCCTAGCTTTTGACGGATCATGTCGACTTCAGTCAAATGTGTTATTAAATGGCTTGAAGACAAACTGGCGAGAAGATCTAAATGGTCATACAGTACATGTGAATTAAGCTTCAGTTTATCCTTATAGACCAAGAAGAACAACTTAGTGTTCACGAAATTTCTTCGTGGCAAAACAACTCGGATTCCGTTTGCATGTGGCAGACTAATAAAAGAACGTTTGACTTGTTTCCCCATACTAATCCAACAGAAAAGCGATAATTAACCCTAATGTTTTACCTACCAGACTGTGTTCTCCTCAATTCTTATGTTGTGTTCAGGCATTCGTTCTCAACTAAGAAGTTCTACACTGACCGTGATATACAGTAAAGTCGATAGAATGGCCCGCAAGGCCTTCTGGGAGACTGAATAAATCCTTTTGGCGCTATTGCTATCGTCAGCTTGTCACTCACCGGCATCATTTAATCGCCACAGCGCGCATTCCTCTCTCGACCTTTTTAACGGATTGCAACTATTAAATATTCACCTCCATTTTGTCCTCTTTTTTTTTTTCTTTTTTTTTTTTTTATTTATTTATTGCCATACCAGTTGTTCCCACCGAAGATCAGCAATGTTTTCTCAACACGATTTCAGATGGCCCGTGAATTAATTTACATATTGACTGAAGTAGTCTGAAGCAGACTGAAGTAATTCCTATAATTAAAGCTCGAACAAATCTCCTTGAGTGTGCAGTTTATACATGGATTATGGCAGATAAACACACTTTGGATAGTCTGGGCCACACGAAATTGGATCGTCTGGGCCGACTGCGCACGATTGCTTTTACCAAATCACCGTCGGTGGCAAATGCACGAATTTGTCTGGCTGAGGACTTTAATTACAGCGTAGAGGCATTGAAAATGGCTTGTAACGATGACTTTTGAACATTTGAAACATTGTGATAGCTTTATTCATTATATTCATTGGTGGGTTGTGGCGGTTTTTGCCGCAAAATTTATGTAAAAAGTCCAACTTTCAGATCACCACTAATGGCAGAAAAAAAAATAAAATAAAATAAAATAAAATAAAATAAAAAATAAATAAATAAAAAAAAGATCTGACAATAAAAAAAGAACCACTAAGCCCAATCAGGAAATGCAGGCCGTCTGTGTGTTGAAGTCGAAGCGATAAGATCCCTTTTCAAACACCGCTTACACGAATTCTTCAGTCCAGGAAGAGTTCATCCAAGGATAGGTCTGCTTTGCGACCAGTCGGCATCATGCATGAACTTTGCTCCAGTTGCCTGGTCGGCGCGGGATCATGAATAGGTAGACTGAAACACCGACTTCATTAATGAATGTTTCCCTTCCGTATCTCTTTCCCTCTGTCCCGCAAGGTGAGATTCATTGCGTATCTAATACCATCGATTTCAAAGTACATTTGTATAATAGCTCAAGAATCCTTGAGAAGGGAAGCATTACTCTACTTTCTGTAGGTGATCTTTTTTACTATATTCAAAGAAGTGAATAAATCGAAGTGAATTACAGTTTTCGTGTGCACACGCGTCATGATCTACTGGTCTTATTTCCTGACGTATTCATTAGTGGTTTTGGATAAACTCGTTAACAATTCAAACTGAAAGCCAACGCCGAACTCAATGCGAACATACGAGGATCTGGTCCGATACATCAACTCATATTTGTAGGGAAATCTACGCTTGAAACCATCAGTGCGGATTATCCCTCAACTGATCAAATGAACGGCGCACGTTAGGAAGCAGGACTCCATGAAGACGTTTTCACTTCAGGACTATAAATCAAGCAACCGACTGCCGACTTTGTTGTGGTTAGGTTTTTGTCACTGATGGCGGACCTCGCCATCAATTATCTTCTCGAACGTACCCTTCTTGTCGCATAATGCCGTACACTGTAGCCAAAAATATTGGCCCTTCCAGGACTTTGGCGATAATAATGGTAACCTCGAAAACTATGAAGCGGAATTCTTCTTTGATCATGTCACCGAATAGAATCGGATTTTGACTAAATGTGGTCTACCAAAATGTATAAATATTATTTTTCATGTGTCTAAACTGTTTTAAATCCTACTGGCCTAAGACTTTTTCACTTGTTGATTTTATGTTAGATTTCTTCTTATCCTACGGCCCACTGATACAACTTTAGGTAGTAAATTGAATTTTATATATTAAACTGCTACTTTGCTCCCTTAATAAAGTCTCGAGGTAAATAATATCGAATGTGTTGAGTACTCGGAACCGAGTTCGTATGGCACCCTGGCTTCGCGGTAGACTAAAGCTTACCGTCTTACCTCGTTCTCTCGGCTCCAAAGCGGCTTGTCGATCAATCCTTGGCGCTTTCTTCGCGATGCCGTTTACCTTCAGGAGAAATACAGAGATTGAAGCTTTGACTTTAACGAGAAGAGTAAGTACCACTTACTTATGTAAACGAGATAAGGAAATCATTCAAGTATTTTAAAATCACTTTATAAAAGCAGTATTACAGTATAGATTTATCCTATTTCCCTCCAATATATGTCACTCACCCGGGTGATTTATTATAGTACACACAAGCAATTGAATGTAAGTCCATTTCCATTCGAAAGCTTATGGATACTTACAAGGAGCTTGTAATAATGGCAAGATTGTCACTACGTACTACCGTAAGGCAGTTAAATCTTATCAGCGTCTGATGGGCTTTTCATGCATACGCCGATACGTGCGAAGAAAGTGTTGCTAAAGCCTGACAGTTATTCAGCACACAAATGTAACACAACAAGACAATCCCACTGAATTGATAACGGAAAATTTTGTTAATCCGTGTGGATTGCGTTGGGAAACATCTGCCATCATTTAGTTGCTGATGAATCCACGAAGAACGTTTTGAAGAACTTTGTAGAATGTCCTGACTTATATGAGCTGTGTCTAAACTCATGAGCTGCTGTGGTCTGTGTCCCACACTTGAGATAAAATTGAATTTTTGATGCCCTTTGTCAGGACATCTTCCTCGATCCTTAATAGTGGCCGTTTAAACTGATGACAGTGCACGACCAAAAATAGTACGCAGGCATGTGTAAACACAAGGCAAGGCAAAGGTATGGACTAACCGGAGAAGCAAATTAATTCATGAAAAATGCAAGGTTCAAGCCCGCATGCAATCTTTAGAAAAATCTCTTTATCGTATTCAAATCAAGTTATTCCATTTTTTTATTATTATTATTATTATTATTTAGCCTGCTATAGGGTATGTTTTTTTTTTCTTTTTGTTTTTCAAACCTATAATTGTAATGGCCGAAGGTAACTGCTAAAGGTCCTGACAGTGATTTTACCTGATCTTTTTGGTGAGAATGAAGGTTCAATTAGTGGCCAAAAGTGAAATTAGTTATGGAAAAGCAAATCTGTTTTTACCTTAAAACACCACAACTCCTTTTATTCTGAGCTTGCTATGTCAGACCCTAAAAACTACATTTTGTTTCCACTGCACGTGAAATAGAACAATTATGTTTACTAGAATATGTTTTAGTCGACTGTCACAATATTGCAAATTCATATAGGGAGGCACTGGTTGGTGAGTCGCTAATGCAAATGACGTGTTTTAAAGTATTATCATTCAGTCGGAAGAATACGAAAGAGGCAAATTACTTTAACTATCTATCGTAATTGTGATAGCGTAACACAATGATGCAGAGCACATAACAGTGGGATGTTCGTAATCGGATCAAAGCTAGAAAGGATCTTTTTCTCGATATCTGTTTCGTGTGTCTCTTACTCTATGCTCGACAAAGGCAGATCGGTGTTTCAAGCATTAAGAATTGGTTTCACTTCTTATAGTGAACAGCTATGTGTGCGAGGAAAAATCCGTGCGTGTGTGGCTGAACCAGTTTTGGGCGCATTAGAATACGTAGCATGGTATCGCACCCTTCTACACGCAATAATAAACCAATATTACATTTTCCTTTGAAACTATCAGTGCCCAACAGACAGCTGAAGGCCTCTTCCTTCAGCGGGTAACAGAGTCGATATTTCGAATAAAATGGGACGGAAGTTTATTGATAGTTATTAGTTTAATGTCCGTTACCAACACGAAATCAATAATTGCAGCACTACCTGCCTCCACTTTCCCCATTTCAGACCACAATATACCATTTCCATTCCTTTTTAGACCTGTCCCTTGAACATATTTGCCTTTATTTGTGGTCTCATACGGTTGTCCCTGCCAACACACATCGGGCCTATCTCAAACCAAAACGACAAAATGTATCACTTACTAGGTTTTCCTGTTAGTTCTACCAATAGAACTGTTAAGTGTTAACAATGTGAACTAAATAACAATGTTACTTTTACAAGCAATCAACTTATAAATTGGATTTTTCTTTCTTTCCTTTTGTTTTGTTTTCACAATTGGAACAATAAGAGTTAATATGTATAAACGATTGGTGATTTTTTAAATTAAACCTGATATTTTTTTACCTGAAAACAACCTCTTTCATCTCAAAGGCTAAAATTTTCAAAATTATAACTTTTAAAACTATTTATATGTGTGTACTGTATGAGACTATAACATTTATTTTCATGTTAAAAATCTCGGTTTGCCTGTATAAAAAAGACAATACGTGTGAATGACGTATATTCAAAAATGTGAATTAATGTTTTTTTCGAATATTAAAGTATTAGAACAATATAAAATATTATCTATGCAAATTATAACGTGTCATATTGTTTTATGTAATATGTCATATTTAGTTGAATAGGCCTTATATTTCTGTGTGTGTGTGTCATAGATTGTTTCGAGTTCTCTGCTTCTTGTTTTCATTTCGTGAAGAGGTCGATGAAATTGCAATGCTTATCTAAGCCACGCATCTTCTGCTAAAATGACGTGTAAACTGGAATACATTTGCACTTTACATTAAATATATAAGTATATATGTGTCAATCCTAACTTTTTGCTATTTTCAGTCTCTTCTAAAGTGAAAGCGTACACCTTCTTGCTCAATCGACAAAATATATTGTTGATATATAATAATAGACATATGGCAGGAAAAAAAGATACAAAATGATAAAACACACTTTAGACAACCCTCTCTGCTCACAAGTAATTTGCGGAGATGTTTTACCGCTCTATTCCGGTCAGCACAGCTGTGGTCGTTTGCTTTTGTCATAGTGTCATGTACATGTACAAAATGATGAATGTACTAGATAGTGCATTGATAAATCGAAAAAATAGTGTTTTTTCAGCGATAGCTCAATTTCCACAAGTTAACTCTTGCCATTCTCACGACGAAAATAGTATAATTTTTAAGGAACGACTCATCGTCATTGTTTTAAATTGATAGAAAATTTTGATTTTTGAACCGGCTAGCATTTTTTACTCTGGAGGGCTAAAAGAAAAGTACACACTGTAAACACCATAAAGTTTAAAAATCATTAAAAGACGCTACAGTAGTTGAATCAGTCCCTTATATTCTGTTGGGAACAGTCGTATTTTCCCCAATTATTTTCTTATATTTGGCTTGACGAGAACCAGCTAGTGGTTCCTAATTTTTAATTTTCCTTAAAAAGTATCGTAAGAAGAACCCTATTTCTATAGAGCTTCATTTTTCTTGTTTGACACATTACATGTTTTCACGGAAGGAACTTCTGCTCGATGTATTGGTCAGTGACCTTTAATCATACAAAGAGCCCAGTTAGAGACAAAACAGTCGTACCTTGGGTTATTTAGGAAGTCGGATAATTTTCCACTGTAAGTCCCCGGTCCCCGCTGTCTTTTGTAACGTCACCTGACGTGCTGCCGTCAAATACAAACCGAGTTTAGAGTAATTCTGAAAATATGCCTTGCCTCAAATAATGGGATAAGTTGTATAATTATGCACTCGGGGAATTTGCGTTCTCTTTTGTGGCTCTTGGAATACACGAACGTATTATTGGTGGAGAGGCGAGGCAAGTGTTAACTAAAGAATTGAGCAGGTGAAACTTTGTCAATCTGAACAAACCTTCGCTTCCGCTTAACAATAATATGAAAATCAAATTGACTAAATCCTCTTTTGTTTTAGTCTTTCCTGCTTGTAATTACTATTGGTGACACAGTCCTTTTTTTTGTTGTTGTTGCCAATTTGTTGCCGTTATGAAACCAGTCTCGACGAATGATACCTAACATACTTCTGTTGTTCCTCGTTGGGAAATGAAGGTCATTTCGACACACTCAAGCTTAGGGTGTTAAAACATCCTTGATTTCAAATGAATCAAATGAATAATTTTCAAGCCGCATGCTCTAAAAGACACTGCCGCAAGAAATGCATTTTCTTTATATATATATATATATATATATATATATATATATATATATATAAGAATTCCAAAGTGTTTTTTTTTTTTCAATTAGTTAGTTAGGCCGCGGTGCTATATCAATTTCACTCAGAGGTGTATTGTATCACTTTCTCACGACAAAATAAGATAAAAAGCAATTTCCGCTTTGCGCTTCCAATAAGTTATCGGCTCAAATTACGTTGACGCAATTTACCATCAGTTTCACCTGTTACAAATTGCGTTTTTCCACCTGACAAATGCTCAGTGTGTGTGTTCTTTTTTTTTTTTTTTAGTTTGAAACTTGTATGTAGGACTGCAAAAAGAAAGAGTAAAATAGCCATATAACGATTGTGTCGGTTATAGCCAGGAATAATTGGAATATAGTTCCAATAACAGTCGGTCATTTGCTTTTTTGCATGAAGCAGCTAAGCTGTTAATTCCATTCCAAACATGTCGGTTACTTCTCACTTTCGTTTAGTTTTAGTTTTGGCACAGACGCACACATACAGCCCAAAATGATTGGAAAGAAAAATACTACTCAATCTCAGAAGGGCTTCTTAATTGACGGATATGAGGAAGAAACTATTAATAATACAAAATAAAACAGCCGACCGATTTTCATTAATCATTATATGGTTATCCAAAAAACCTTCGACATACTTAAATTTCCTATTCGGATACATAGAAATGAAACGAAATCTAACAAACCAAATCCCATACAGAAGTAAGCTCACCTATATAATCGCTTTCTCTGATATCACACCTCGGGGACAAATTTATTGCTAGAGAAAGTCAGTTTTCCTTGACTTGTCAGCACCAATATTGATGGGAATATGTAACATTTACTTTTCCAATAGGTTGATTGTTGCACATATTCGTGTGTCTATCCATCAATCAAAAAGAAGATCAGTGATATTTGCCCTTTTACAAATACTAACAAATTTTCAAACCATTTTCACCAGTTGAAGCTATAAGACACGGTGAGACACTATAGATTGTTCAATAGGTTGTTCCACAAGTTGTGTGGGACGCCGCGCCGCGTTGCCTCAATAGATGTACTACTGCCGTATATAGATGTTGTAATGTTGAATTTTAAAGGGGAAAAGCTACCTGCCTAGTTATAGTTGTTTCGCAGACCTGGGCTTCGTACACACAAACGCACAACTCGCCCCCCCCCCCCCACTGATAGTGTACACACAAACACAAGAGACGGCTACATTTATCGAGACAGTGAGAACTTTAGCAACCCAGAAACAGCAGCAAAATATATAATATGTCGCCATAGAAACCGAGATAGTAATATTGTGCCGCCTCTTCTTCGTGTGATCAAATATATTACACCATACAATTTTGTAAAATTAGTTAAAATACTGAATGGGATATCTGCAGCTTTGTTTCGTGCGTCACATAGACATGTAGTTTTGCTTGTTTGATATCGGCCAATAGCAAAAATGAAATTTGAAGAATTGAATAAGGAAGTTATAGAAAGGATTGGATGTTCATACTAATTTTGGCTTTCACAGTCCAGGATAAGCTAGAGGTGAACTATATATCTGTAGAATACTATACAGGTAAAAGGTGTTTTAACCGATATAGTTCCTATTTTTTGTGTGTTTTTCAGACACAGCTTTAGTTCACTAGTCTGTTCATTAAAAATTTATATAACAGAGCTGATTTTTTCTTCCATGAGTAAAAATGATGATATGCACTAGCTAGCTTTGGTCGTTGTGTATGAACTTTCTTTGTAGCAGTGAAACAATGGCCTTCAAACCTAAAAACGCCAAAAGTAAAAGAAATATACAGGTTCTTCAATCACGATTGTTAGATAAGGTTTAGTAACCCGATAGGGTTTGATTTGCGCTTCTTTAAACTAACAACACTGCATGGCATGCACATTTCAAATTACTAATGGCAACATATTGAGATAGTTCTCGAAAATGTATGACGAATAAGACAACAGCAAAATAAAGAAAAGTACGACAAACGAAGTAACTTTACAAAAGAATATGGCGGCAAACAATCTGTGGACTTACCCAGAGAAACTGACGACATAAAAGCAGTTTGCTGCTGCTGCGTCCAAATTCAAACCGTCGTGTTCTCAACTGATATGATCGATTCTAAGGGCTGATCGCCCTAAAACTACTTTCGTTTCCATTATCAGCTACAGATATTAAAAATCTAAACAAACGCGCGACGTGCAATATTGATGATTGCGTTATTATTATACGAAAGGTTTATAACTACGAGCAAGCGAAGTCCGTTTCTTCGGTCCGCGGCAGACATCGAACAAACATGATGTAAACTTACAGTTAGGGCCAAAACTAGTTTTATCAGGTTTATTGCTGACTATAATATTTCTTTTTTATTCAGTCTTTTTTATTCGCGAAAACAAATAAATCTCGGACATAATATTGGTAATATCAACTGATCGAAGAGGAAACTAGAAAAACGCGTGAATACTGGCGCGGCTTCTTTGTGGCGAGAAAATTATCGCCCAAGCCAATAGATTGATTAAAATCAAGGTCTCATTTTTAATTACAAGCCCTAAGTGGTTGTCATACTTTGAACATTGTTCAAATACAATCGGAATATGCGATTCAATTAGAATTGAGTGCAATGGGTATTTTTTGCAGTTATTGATACAGCCTTTTTTTACACCTCAGTAGCGTAGAAAAAATATATTCCACCACTGTGAATTTTGGGATCAGTTGAAACTGTACTATACTCAGTTCTAATTTTTTAACACCGAAAAAAAAAATACTGAGCCAAGCGAACCACCGAGTGTTGGGAACTGTATAAAGTCGCTCGAAAACCCGAATATTCTGGCTGTTGGCTAACTGGCACAGTAGACAAGTATGCGCTATACTTGACATGCACCAAATAATGAACTACATCTTTAAAAGGACTCTTAAAGTCGGTCACTGGTCGAACACACAAAGATGCTTGCGGTTGCACACAATAGTTTATGAAATGATTGCACTGACGGGATTCAGAACAAACGGTTTCGACAGCCAGCTGCATTCAATTATGTATTAAGCGTAGTCCTGGCCCTCGTGTTCACTGACTCAAGTAATCCGAGGCTGAAGCCTAGATCTTTACCCGAACTAAAGTGATGAATGTCTTATTTTCGAATTGCCGCATTAAACTGATCAGTAATAAATTTATATACAAGGAAAAAATATTTTAAATTAATAATCTTGCCACATTCGCGCGTTTGACAGGATTGACTGTGATAGGAGAATTAAGTATTTTTATTTTCTCCTTTCCGTCAACTAACGATTGCGGATATCAGTTTGTGATAGTATGACAGTGTCAGTGGTTCACACTTTTCGTCGTTGTAACCGGGTCCCGATTGTTCAAAGCCGACGATAGCAGGCTGATCCTGGGTTAAGTCTAAACCTTCTTTGGTTGTCATTTTTGAGCTTGATCAAAACCGGCGAAGAGGTTGGATAAAAATAATTTAATTAACCATTCCTGGTTAGCCTAATCGAGCTTTGAACAACCAAGCCAGGGATTTCGCTTCACAGCAAAATGACCCAACAAATGTAAAAACAGGTCACATTTTAATCAAATGTAATTTGTATTGTTTCATGTTCAAATGCATGGTCTGTTTTGTTCTGCACAGTTGCATTTAAGCTCCGTTGCTGCATTGTCTGGTGTTTAGGGCCCTAAGAATGAACGGTAAAGAATTTAAAACAGTAACCAGACCTCTAGTTTTAGTAGGTTATAGACTTCTTCTTCTTCTTCTTTTTTTTTTTTTTTTTGCTCTATTTTCTTTCTTCTTATTCTACCCTTTCTTTTATTTAATTTTTCTCATTCTGCGTTTAGTTTTCGGGGCTATATTCCGCCATTCCACGTTTTAGTGTTTGGGGTATATTCCACCATTCAGTGTTTTAGTGTTTGGGGGTATATTCCGCCATTCCGCCGTTCCACCATTCCACGTTATAGGGTCACCCTTGTACATATGTGTATACTCGTACAATGCGCAACAAAGCAAGTTGTGGGCTACCACGAACTGCCACGAAGCCACGACAGTAGCAAATTTCGAACTATTAGCGAGACCAGCTCTAGCTTCTATGAAGCCTCCCTCTTACCTGAGGAGACTGTAGTCATTCCTCCCTATCCATTTTGTCATTTTAGCCTATTTATTTGTATATAGCACTTTTATTGTTTTATCATGTTTTAGAAACTGCACCCACACTGCACTAATCTAGGCTTTACGGCACTTTATCGTTGCACGAATTATTGCACAAACTTGCAGTATTAGTGTAAACTAAATTTGGGAGTATATCACCTTAGACCTAAGACCAAAGTGGGACATTCTGAACAAGCAAACAACTGAACAACGTAGTTGTTTACAACAAACAAACAACACTGTTTACCACTTGCAAACCTATTCATGTTCCCGTGTAACTCGACCCAGGCTAATCAGGGAGCGTTCGCGTGGCAGAATAAAAAGTGTCAGGCGTTTTCTGCAAGACAGAAAAGAGACTGGGAACTAACCATTATAAACATGGCCGACTGCAAGCGGTGCGATGTTCATTCACGTTTCCTGGAACTTTGTGCATTGAGAAGCTTTCAAAAGCAGTTTTTGACAGAAGGAATATTTCTAAACGCTCGAGCTTTAATAATCATCTACGCTCGGCACAATTTCGGCCGGTCAAATGGAGGTTCAGAAGCCGATTGGAAACGATCGCGATACTTCAGCTGTTGTTCTTTTGCCGACCTATAACGAGTGGCTCCACGACCAAAGTGACTGTCTTCAGGACAATGAAAAAAGGAAGGTGATTTCAGTTTATAGTCTGTTTTAAAAACACTATACTATTATAATAATATTGACCCAGTAATACAGTAGATGCCAAACGTGCGAAGAAAAAGCATAGCCCTTTACTTTTCGGCAGCTAATATTTCTTTGGCACGGTGTATGACAATTATGTTACTTTGAGGGCATGGCAAACAGTTTTTAGTTTGAAATTACTGACATATATACTGTACGAGTGAAGTGGAAAAAGATGACCGCCGGTCCATGGACCCCCCCCCCCCCCCCCTACTGACCCAGTCCACGGACCTCCCACTTACCCGGTCCATGGACCCCCCACACTGACCCAGTCCACAGACACCTGGCCCACTAGACATATAAAAAAATAAAGAAAAAATTGACCGAACTTGCTTGCTCATATTTTGTGGTTTAGAGGTGGTTTAAAACCAGAGGGAGTTGCATAAGAAAAGATGCATTGCACAGGGGCTGAGGTGATCAAATGCCAACGGGACACAGCCAAATGCTAGCGAATCGAAAACTCTCCGCGGCTACCATTTTGATTTGTTCCGCCCATTCCCCCTCATACTCGACCCAGGCTTCCAATTTTGGATATTTGGTTCACTACTTGGCAATTTGAACTGATAAGCGGCGGTTTGAGTTACTTACGTTGGCTTCCCTCTCACCAGGCACTTAACTTCAACCTCTGCATCTGCAACCTCTTAACTTAGACCTCTGCATTTGACACAGTATATACACTGTTTATTGAAATCCTATATATGTAAATCTGGGCCCGGTTGTTCAATATTCGCTGGATAAATTGCTATCCAGTGGATAGTATTTACCATTAAGCTGAATTCAGTCAACAAGATAAAGTGATTTATTCTATTCACTCTTTGAACAACCGGGTCCTGGGGTATTGAAGAGGGGCCAATTTGAGGGATATGCCCAATACCAACTCAAACATCCTGCCTGTCCTCTCCCTTCCGCACAAGTACATAGTGCTGCCAATGACGTCGGTACATTTTAATTATTGTGTCCCAGTACAAAAGCATCCCGAAACAGTGAACTTGAAACTGGTACAATCATAAATTCATTGTAGGTGCATAACTGGAACCACTAGAACGACTCTTTGAATTCTAATCACTTTGTTTATCAATAACAATGCAACTTATTCTAGTATATTACTGTATGAATGCCATGTCATTCAATAGTACCACCTGTTCTAAGTGCAGACATTGCAAAAGTAGTCATTAAATTAAATCGAAGTCAAACTTTTTGTTCAGCCAGGGCCTAAATCCCACATGGGTGCTAATTTTTCTAAACTCACAAAACACGAGCAAATAAATTCGATAATTTTTCTTTTTTTCTTTAATTGTTTATGACTAGTGTGGGGTCCATGGACCGGGTCAGTGGGAGGTCCATGGACTGGGGGTCAGTTTTTTCCGCTCACCCAATTTTTCTAAACTCACAAAACACGAGCAAATAAATCCGATAACTTTTTTCTTTTTTTTTCTTTAGTTTTTTATGACTAGTGGGGGGTCTGTGGACCGGGTCAGTGTGGGGGGTCCATGGACCGGGTCAGTGGGAGTCCATGGACTGGGGGTCATCTTTTTCCGCTCACCCATACTGCACTATTTATAGGCATAAGTTTTTCTTGTATCACAAGGGACGCGATTCTAATGCATTGGATTTCTCTATGCACCAATTATTTTATAAATCAAAAACTGTCATCTTCCATTGTCTTTGTTTTTAGTATTAGTTATATACAACACTTGCATGATAAATTTACTCCAGGACTGCATTTGTTTGGTCCGGTCTATTCCAAAGTTGATCAGGTTTGTAATCAATCCCTTGGGATTCAGTATACAAAGATATTGCTGTGGTCATGTTGGTGCAAAGTACAATAGTAGCTAATGAGCATCCTTTCACTCCACCAACATGCCTACCATGACGTCACATGCAAACCAAGAATACAAATAGAATTGAAATAAACCCAAACAGTCACTTGTTCTGTAGCTCTGGAACTGGATTCACTCTAGATTGTTATGAATACCTTTGCATTAACACTGGAAACAGCTTCTGATACAGTGATCATTAGTCAATTACATTAAGTCCTATCAACAATTCTGCCCAGCTAGTCTGGAATACGATCAAGCAAAACTTGTCCTGAGAGTAATGCAACATTTAGCTCATCAATGTACAAAATGTTTATAAATGATTACTCTATGAAGATGTGCAGGTTGAGCAAAGACAGCTACAGTACATTTTGAGTTATTTAACTGTTGCATCCTTCTTTATTCATTTGTGTGTTGGAGAATCGAGATTTTTGGACAAACTGACTTATCAGGGAATACTAAATACTCCTGGGTCAGGTTGTGTGTGGGGTTAAAGCATCCAAATTGATCGATACTGAAAAAGTTAAAATACAGAGCAATCTAATTCAGGTGGTCCTTAGGTAATCCTGGACTACTATATAAACAATAAACTACTTTTGGCGAGGAAATATGCACGGATAATTGTCCGAGGATATTATCTGTTCCGAGAAGCGAACAGTTGCCCGAGAGCGAAGCTCGAGGGCAACTGTGAGCTTCGAGGAACAGATAATGTCCGAGGACAATTATCCATGCATATTTCCGAGAAGCCAAAAGTAGTTTATTGTCGTTATTATCCTTCAAATATTTCCTCTCGCAGCGCAAATAACGGCGCGGAAACTGTGAAGCTTTTTAGTGCTTTCTGGAACTGCTCTTTCGACCAATAAATTTATGTCCTCCTCAGTAGTCATCTTGTAATGATTTTTATGACTAAATTAATAGAACTGTATTCGGATATTGTCAATAAACAGCGTTAGTTCGCCAGGCGGGGGTTATTAGCTGATAACGTCCGCTCGCGAGCGTAATACGTGCAACATCGCTATTCAACTTGCAACGCAACAATGCTGCCCGACAAGCTGCACGATTTTGTCACCCTTAAGATAGTAGATAAGCGAAAAGCGAGACGCACGGCCACAGTGAAATAGAGCACCTGCGACATAGGAAATGATTGTTGAAAACTCCAGCGGTGGAGCTATAGCTTGACACGGAAATTGATTTGCTAATTATGAAAAACAGATGCTCAGTCGCTCACGCTATTGATAAGAGAGCGATAACAGCAACAAAAAAAAAAAAAAAAAAAAAAAAAGAAACAATCAATTCGCGCCAATTTATCCCTCACACTTTTGTCGCTGTGTATGATATGTCTGTTTCTGTCCTTGGGTCCCTAGTTTGTCTTAATGTGTTAATGGTTTTCTCCGCTTTTAATGTCTCCAATTCTTTTTTTAGTTGTCATAATCAAGAAGATTCAAGGGGAAGTGGAAGAAGATTATGTCCTCTCACTGTCAAATTGACTTTTGTTTGAAGTCTTTAGAAAGAGTACTATTTATAAATCAGCATATCACTCCAACATTTGATCCGTGGTGGATGGTACTTTAAAATTTCTCAAACGTGATTGCATTCATTTTGTCAGTGAGAGTGTTGAGTTAATTGCTCCAGGAGATAAAGGAAATTTAAAATTGATTTTTAAATGCGTTTTTGTTTACATTTAACCTTCTTAAATTCACAACACCACAACGGCTAATGGAACAATAATATACCAGCTGTTTCGACATAAATTAACCTGCTTTCCCTACATTTATCGATATGCCTGAACAAAGAAGCATAAATATGTAACTCTACTTGCTCTTCGGCTTTTTTCTTGGGTCGTATTTGTTAAACAAGCTGTGCTTGTCAATGAAGCATTTACAGTGACATACACATGCAGACCAGTTCAGATTAAAGTCAACTTAAACTCGTACCAAGAAACATCTCACATTGACAAGCGATCTTCATACTTTTTCAGGGCCACTTTTTCTTAGCATTAAGTCGTATGTGTGGCGAAACTGCCACCAAATCGGTGTATAAAAATCCAGAATTTAATTTGTGTACGATATTTGCAGTGTGTTGCATTAGGTTATAATTATGACTTTATGCCTTTGCTGCATTTGTCGTTTTCAACCATAAACGAGGCAATGGTTGCAAGTGTACGTTTACATGACGGTTTCCTTGACTCAAAACCTTGCCCACCAATGCAACAAGGGTAAACTATAGCAGTTTTTGCCAATGCCTTGTTATATTTATCGCCGGTTTAATTTATATTTTGTATATTTATTAGAAATATATAAAATGTTACCTGCGCTCGTCAACGGGCCGCTAATCCCCAGAAATCTTCGCCTGCGAAAGGGCCGGTATATTCTAGTGTCTAAAATAAAGTGAAACCTTCAGTGACAAACGTGCTTGGCCTGGAAGACCGAAATATATACAGGTTACAGTACAGGCTACTGACATTTGATAGCGGAAAGTCAGGATTATGTTGGTAGGTTGCCACAGAATAGGGCACAAAGGCCACGGTGGTAGCGGGCATTACCCCTTAATCTACCAAAAAAAAAAAAAAAAAAAAAAAAAAAAAATTGTGAGGCCAAGTAATAGCAGCCATGGACAGCTATTACTTGTCCATGGCTACTATTACTTGGGCTCACATTTTTTTAGTAAAGTAATAGCTGTGCGGTCTAGCCAAGTCTGCAACAAGCGAGGCACAAAAGTAATAGCTGTCCATGGCTGCTATTACTTGGGCTCACAATTTTTTTTTTTGGTAGATCAAGGGGTAATGCCCGCTACCACCGTGGCCTTTGTGCCCTATTCTGTGGCTTCAGATTACCAGCACATTGTGCAGTATTCTGATGTTGCAAACATGTATACGATTACGGACAGTCTCTCTTAAAGTGTGAACTGGTAAAATGGTTGAAAAAAGAAATTGAAGAAAAACAAACCTTTCTTGTGATTTGATGTGCTCTAGTTCACTTCATTTAAAAGAAAAAAAATAAAATAAACGCACACGTATAATATTGTACATACAGTATACGCATACAGGAAACACAAACGAGTGTTATCGCCGCCACCTGAATGTCCCAGTATCGTGGGAAGGAGACATACGTATTTACACTGACCTTATCTTCCATCAACAAGACGGCAAATTATGCCAGTGCCGCTGTCTGTCAAACCAGCACTGGTTTTGACAGTTTGGACAAAATAATTTTGCAGACTGGGTTAATTAAGCAAAAACAAAAATAGTCTAACCATGTTTTCCATTTCCATTTTAGATTGAAGAGTGAAGAGTAAACATCGACTTTACGTCTGTGAGCGTCAATTTTTTTTGCTTAGTGTTGGTGTCACGAAAGCACAGAAACAAAATGTAAAACCTGTTAGCTGTAATAAATATTCAAAGATAGATATATTTTCTTGCGAAACGAGGCTTATGGGGTGTGTCTAGAGGTTGACAGGTTGAAGTATACTCTCGTCACCCGTGCGACTTGTAGGGACACGCTGAGTCAACCCCATCAGAGTATGTTTTAAGCATGAGTAAATTTCTCATTAGTAAGTTGAATATTCGTTTTTATCATATTTTATAAAAAAATTATTATTTTTTTAACGTAAAATCGTTTTATTGACAATCAGTTGACTTCATGGTCGAATTAAGCGAGGCAGATTTCGGTCTCGTGGGTGAACCAATAACCCACGGCTGTTTTATGATTGGTCGACTCTATCATCTCACGTCAGCTGTTTTTAACTGATCCATGAAATATTTCAATGTACTTCCAATGTTAAATGTTCGATAGGATTAGTCAGATCTGCTAAGATTATGTCATGTCATCCTTTTAGCAACAACTGTCGTAGTTTGAGCTCTGGCTACAAAGGAGATAGAAAGTAATAAAATCTATGCTCCAGATATTGAATCAGAGTTAATATATAAGCCATGATATCATGACTTTTCCATGGAACAATTTGATATTCGTCGATAAGTATATTTCTTTGGGAAGGCTACAGGAAATAGGCGGGCAGAAACAAAGAGGCAGAAACAGGAATCTGAAAGAAACATGAAGAAAGTTTGAATGAATTAATAACTTTATTAACGTATAACCTTAATAACTTTACTAACTGGGGTCACTATACAATACAAAACAACCGCTGCGAATAAGAAATTGAATGGATCATGAAAAACAATTAATTAACTTTTCTAATTATCATAAATTCTCGCTTTTACATCTGCTTCGCGTTGTTTGTATTTCTTTTCTGTTCTGATTGTCGATCTCAGCGGCACAAGTTTTATCTACTATTCGTTTATTATCTTGGAAAAATATATACATATATGTACGTTAAAAATTAAAAACATAAACGTAATTTTAATTTTTGTGCCTCGCTTGTTGCAGACTTGGCTAGACCGCACAGCACACCGAAATTGGGAACTTCAGTGAGCCTGATGGCTCATGCCAAGCAATCACCCTCTTGAGAAAAACGTTTGCTCGGTAACGCAATAATGCAGCTTAGCGCATGCGTAACATAATGTTTTTGACAGTTTATTCGATTCGGGAAGGCACTATTTAACACCCACCAAAACCATGTGAGCCGAAATTGAAAATTTGCTGTCAGCGGTCATGCCGTTAAGTCTAACCAACAGGGCGGCCGCGAGGCGAGCTTGTCACGATCTGCGGTACTTTGCGGTGAATGATAGTCTTATAGTGTTAACCTAAGTAAAGTCAGTCTTAAGACAATTTTCACGTTGTTGTCATTACTTAGAGTATATTTTTATCGGATTGTTCTCCGTTCCTGCACAACCATGAACATGGTTCTGAAGGTCGTTATCTATTTACGTAACTACAGTAAAAGTAAATAACATCCGCCAAAACCATGTGAGTTGAAAATTAGAAAAAAAAAAGATGGCCTTCTGTTAATCTATGGAAGCACAAACTGAATTTTACCGATTCACCTTTTGGCTGGAAATTGGCATCATGACTACAACTAGTTTATTTCCAGCGTAAGCTACTGTACGTGGTTTCAGTGGATGTTATTTACTCTTTACTCTGGTGAATGGTGTAAATAACATCCGCCAAAACCATGTAGCGTGCGCTAAAAATAAGTTGTAATCATAATGCCGATTACTGGTCCATGTAAACTGGCAGTAAATAGTAATACATATGCGGTATTTTAGCAACTGGCCATCAAACTTCATCATTGTTGCTGCAAAGTTTTAAACTTAAAGTCACTTTGCACTTTCTGTCACTGCCACTGACCGGCAAAAATACACATCTTGACCACCTATTTAAAGTACTAGAAATACGATATTCGCAGAGGCCCCACGCCCAAGTAATCAATTTTGTTTGACATTGCTAGAGCTCTAATGTACTCTATGCTTTCACCACACATCTGAGTATTATATAATGTAATTAAAGGCAGGTGACACTATATTAGCATTTACATGATATTGACATGTGTCCCATTCTGGAGGGTACTCATCATAATTTTGGGTGGGGGTGTGCCGCCTGAACCTGAAAACCCCTTACCTTATTTCAAACCAAAATATCTGATTTACTATACCCTATTTCAGACCTGACTCCAAAATGTATACCCTATTTCAGACTTAGTTTAGAGATTTATTTCTTTTGCAACAATTTCCGCCCTGTATTTTCTTCCATTTGCCATGCATTGTCCGCTGCGACACATTTCTATTAAAATCATACCCTATCCCAGGCCAAAAACACAAAATCGCTACCTCAGACCAAAAAGGCAAAATCTATACCTTATTTCAGACTAAAAATGTTTGAAACAATACTCTTTGGGGCAGCACATACCTATATGGCATAGTACTCTGGCGAAGCGCCTCGTGGATCCACAACTTTTTGACAATGTTATGACGCGTTTCATGATCAATAAGAGGACAGACACATAAAAAACTGACGCCAATTTGTTAAATGACTTATAGTACTTATACAGTGTTAGACAGCTAGTACATGATAAACTGTATGACATTGAAAGTTGAATTAACTGTCAAGACTCAAACGGTCAAAACAGTTTTTTGTCGAGAAAATATATAGCATCACAGCAAAGTTTTATCGCGGCCACAAAATGTCCGATTAGCTCGAAGCAATGCATAACGGACGTGTTGAGTGAACAAAGTAAATAAACGTGTCTTACCTGCTCCTTGGAGCTATCGGTTGGCCTTCAAGCACTATTTTAGCTTATTTTCTGTCCTCTTGCTGTTCGTGCAAAGATGAACGTTGCTCACGGCTGTTCGTGTAGAGCCGGGTTGTCAGGGTTAGCCCATCCACGGCTATGCAGATATTGCTGTCTTTGGAAGCGCCGTTCTTCGACAAGAGACGAACGTTGCTCACGGCGTCGACTGTTGGCCTCATTTTGAGCATGAAGCCTAACGGGCTCTTTCTTCGGACGTTTCATTGTAGCGTCGGGAAGTAACCCATTGTCTAGAGCGGTTTTCGGATGACTGTCGAAAGTAATTGTGTGATTGCTTTGGTTTTGCGTTTGCTTCGCTTTCGGATTGGTCCACACGAGTTTGTCAGCATGCTCAGCCAATCAGAAACAAAACCAAAACCTGATTGGAAAGTAAAACCAAACGCAAATTACTTTGGCTTCCAATTGGTTGAACTGTTTTCTCTCAGTCTCTGTGATTGGCCTGTGTGATTACTTTGGTTTTGGTTTTCGACAGTCATCCAAAAACGGCTCTATTAGCGCTCTTCTCTTTCCTGAGTTGTCTCCCGAGCTAGCTTCTGCTTGTAACGCTCTCGGTCACGGTCTTGTCTTTGTTTTTTTCTTTTTGCAGCGGTAATTTCTGGACCGGTCTACTGTTTTAGTCGGCTAGTACGCGTTGCTTGCCGTCTGCGCTCGAGACGAATACACCGCTGTTGGCTGGTCTCACGACTTCGTCTTAATCTTGCTTACTCCCTTCGTCTTTGAAGGCGAGCTTGGTCGTTATCGTGAGAATCAGAATGTTCCGTTTGTTTTTTCCCTGAATTCATTTCTTAAACTCTTGTTGTTCAAATTCTCCTTCCCTTCCGACGAACTGTTTCTTAGCAACGAACTCGCAGGAAAAAATCACGTGATCAACCCGGCATTCCCCGCGGTGCGGGTTGGTCGCACCGTGAACAACATTTAAATCGCAAAAAAGCCTACGTGTTCGGCCGGGAAAGGGAAGAGTCTGGGAACGAAGTTGAAGGTTTTACCCAGCAATCCCCGCTGCGCGGCGACGTGATTCTGTTCCGAGGTTCTTCCCAACAAACCCCACTGTGCGGGGAGGTGGCCCCGTGAACGACATTCAAAAACGATATGTGTTCAGATTAGTACCCACGCAGGGCATGGGAATAAACGCAAAAGGAACAACTTTCTTTTAAGCCGTGTCCAAGGTTTGTAAACCAATATGACCGAAAATACATTGAAAATACATTGAAACCGAAATCAATTGACCGAAAATAAACTGTCCAATTTAGTATTAACGCGGCAACATATAATGTTATGGTTGTTGGAAATTAAGGCTTGTGAAATTCTTAATATCATGCATTCTCGACAGTTCTTACCTCTTTATTGTTAACTAGCCACGAAGACATGTTAAACATGGCGGTAGGTAAAGGTCGAACCGATCCTTAGTAAACTATCAACACTGGCCACTTCACTCTCATAATGGCTTCTAATTCATCGTCAAAATCTTCTTCCGATTATCCGCAATTCCTTCATCCTCTAGATCGGCTCCCATCCTTCATAAATAGTTCTACAACTTGATCTTTACTCAAACAATTCCTTGTCATGATTTCACGCGAACGTAAATTAGACCACGAGCGAAGGAACCCAAGAAAAATCTGATTAATCCTGCCGCAAAAGATGGCCGACCTCTTGTTTGTTGATGGTAAACCGCTGAGCAAGATTATTTTACTGCAGATTACAACATTGACTGCGGAGGGAGGTGAAATAAAATTTGTCTCCATTCAACTCCCTGTGTTTTATGTGGATTTCGACTGATAATTGTTTGCGCTTCTCTAAATGGTTAATTAGTATTGATAACGCAAGTCGCGGAGTAGCTATGACTGTACGACAATTGACCTACCTGTTGACACCGTGACAAAAGCAGCGCATACCACTACGAATATCGCAATCCTGGGTGCAGAATGGTCCAATACTATATCTTACATTTTTACAGCTAGAGTATCTCGGTCAGTTTGTCATGGAAAAAAACACAACTGAGAACTGCACTTCACCCAAACTAATTCACTTCCCCGTCAGTAGCGAGAAAGAGATCGATTACGGCTGGGAGCGGCATGGGGAGAGACGGCTGTCATATTGGGTTTCAAATGACGTCACAACGGAATCAGTCTTGTCATTGAGCCAGGAACAGTGACTTCGTATCCAATGCAATTTGCCAAACCTTTCCAATTACTCATGCAAAATATACTGACATGTGATTTTGCGTCTTAAATACGTCTAATGCAGTGTTTACACAGTGGAGACACATTTACCTCGGTGAAAGCATTTACTTTGCTGCAGTAAACTTACGACGCGTGTAGACAATTTTCAAACCCTTTGAAAGTGGAGTTCAGAACAATAGAAAATCTACCGTAGTTAATGCCAATTTACCATCTTGCAGGACATATGGTTAATGCGAATTTACCGCGGTTATTGTTTTACTGCGGTAAATGTCTCTCGTGTAAACACGACATAAGTTTTTACAGTCTTGTTTCTTTTTTCTGTTCAGTCAATTTGTTTTTAGTTAGCATAAACAGATCTTTAGTCTCTTCTTCCAGTTAACTGTTTGTAGGTTCCCTAGAAGATTGGTGTTATTGTCGTCATGTTTCGCCGCCTGGATGACGTCACTCGGACCAGTGTCCTAACCCTGCGCAATCTGTTATACGATTTGCTCCGGAACAAACCACTGCAGTAGAACCCCGCTTTCTCGAACTCGGTTATCTTGAGCTCCCCGCTATCTCGAACAGAATCCGATTTACCTCGGAAATGACTAGCTTGGTAGAAATTTCCCTTGGTAGAACACCGCTATCTCGATCCCCCACTATCTCGAACTATTTTTGACATGAATCTATTGACTCAGTCGGAAACAACTCGAGAAATAATTACTCCCACGTTGCAGCAACATCACTGAAACACAAAGATTTTCACTTACCTCTCGCCAATCAAATTTGTTTTTTACATGCTAAATTGTACAAATTATTTAACAATACAATACAATACAATACAATACAAACTTTATACTTTATTCAACCACGAATTACAATTGGGAGCTTTAAAAAAAACTCGACGTTTAAACGTGAACAGTTTCAAGAAGGGAATTCGGCAGCCGTCCTGTCACTCAAGTAAGCAAGTGGCGATTGAAGCGGATGTGACTGAAAACCGATTGGTCTCAAGGGCCGGGTCGCACCAGGAAGTTTAGTCGATAATAACTCGGCATCGACGGCAATACGACGGCTCAGTTCAATGTTTGGTGGCAACTTGCTGACATATATTTCTGGTGACAAGTGCGGTTTGCACTTCAATTGATGTAGACGTCAATATTAATGTCGTTAAAGTTACGAGTGCGATCGGAGCCATATTTAATTGAAATAACACTCATAAGCAATATAATGGAAGAGGTCATTTTAGTAAATGTATTTCTGGCGACTGTTTTCCGAGCTTGAAATACAATTGGTAAAAGTTAATGGCACAGATCTATAATGCATGATTAAGCCCACTGGTTGTACGAACTTAAGAACAAAGCATGCAAGTGTAGCTTATCGAGAGTTGATAGCTATAACAAATATGGTAATATGAAGACTCTTTTCTGTAAAAAAAGTAGCTGACCATTGATCAGTCCTGGGCAGTAACATTGTTCTTCACGTTTACACACCACCAAGTTCATCCACATTAGCATACAAGGAACCATCATACTCCCTGAGGTTTATGTAGGTCTGGAGAAAAACAAAAGAAATATATACAACAAAAATACAGGTTATTAAACATGATATATATAATTTTAATACAACGTTTACGAGATCTCTATCTCTCATGTGCTACGAATATAACTTACTCTGTGGTTCCTTTCCATTTTGGCAATGACGTCCTTCAGCTCATAGAAGGTTGGTCTCTCATTTGGGTTTTCTTTCCAGCAGTCAGTCATGATGCTGTAGCTAAATAATCAATTAGAATTAATTTGTACAAACGTAACTATGGACAACACAATTGGGCAGATATAGAAGGAGTTTACAAAGGTGGATGTACACCCTCCTAGAAGGGTCAAAATATACCCCCACCCCTCCCCCACATCCCACCTACACGTGCCGAGCGCTATATCAATCTCATAACATGGCAGGATTTGAGATAGTGGGGGTAATCCTATCTAGAGCGTTTACGTGGCCATAAAATTGTCATCAATTATCTCTAACTCACAGTCGATCTTCCAGATGTGATGGTTTCGGCATTCTATAGCCCTCCTGTAAACGAGCAGCAATGCGACGACCATCCATATTAGGGTAAGGACGTCCACCTATACATTTGAAGGGACCCAGAAATTATACGCACCGTATTTTATGATGTTGTAAATAATTTCTAAAAATTACGCGTGAGATATAGTGCCTACGAAATGATCCTTGATTTGATTTGATTTGATTTGATTTGATTTTATTACTGCATTTCTGGAGTAAATAAGATATATTAAAAACGTGGGATGTCCAAACATGATATAATTTATTAAAAATTCAGTAAAAACCTGTGGCGGGTCCAGGACGGGTTTGAGGGACTAAGTCGAACCTCCTCGCTCATTCATTAAGAAGGTTACGACGACGACAGCAAAGTGAGTGACCTGGAAAAAGAGTATTTCCATATTCCTTTTGTCTTTGTAACTTCGCTTATTCTTGGTTGGCTCGAATTGTTCCGATTTCGCCGAGGTTCTTATTGCTTTCATATAATCACTTTGGAAAAACGACTGCAGTAATTCCTCGAAATTTCGTCCACGTCCTGACAACAGCCTAAAAATGATTAGCATTTGAAGTCACGCGAGAGCCCGGTGACCCCCAGATTATGCCAATTTCACATGTTCACGTGCCCCTTTTGTCTCCTGCAACTAGTTTTATTGTTTAATTGACGTTGCCGTTGTCCTCTCTCATGTGAAGGATTGAAAGACGTTACTGGCAGCCAACTTTAACATTTCTTGATGAGAAAGCAAGTTAAAATTCATCAGTTGACTTACCTATGGTAAAAATTTCATACAGCACAACTCCAAAGCTCCATCTGCAAAATAATATGTGTAAGTGAAATACATATCAAAATTAACTGGCCTCACTGGGCAGAATTGTATATGATATGTTTCACAGTAAAATATCAATACTCTTAAATTCCCATTTGATACTTTTTGCTAAACAAGTGTCAAAATCACGAGCCACTTCGGCGAGTAATTTCGAACTTTTTCAAGTGTTTCACAATACCTCAAGTGTTTATATAAGTACAAAGGCATGGAAACGCGTGATATATTGACTTCATAAAAAGTATGCAAAATGTGACTTACACATCACTCTGTGTAGTGTATACCCCATAAAGTAAGGATTCATACGCGGTCCACTTCACAGGCAGACGACCCTGAGGAGCATAGAAAATCAGGGAATGGAAACAAAATGCAGCTTCATAAATTACAATACCAAAACATATCAGTAAGTGTGATGCTGAAAGATGCAAGGGACTAACTTTGCTTCTCTTGGTGTAGATGTCATCCTGGTGCACATCTCGCGCCATACCAAAATCCGTCACTTTGCATTTCTCTCCTTCCCCAACCAACACATTTCTGGCGGCCAAGTCGCGATGAATAACCTGGGCCAAGGAGGGTTAAATTATTTAAGGCACGATTGACACATAAAACTTATGATAACATTAAATCAAGTCGTGAAAAATAAAAAAATTGGTCAGATAATATGAGAAACCAGAAATCCAGTAGTCATTTGGGTCGGAGATAGAGGGGGAATCGAAGGGGGTCGGGTAAAGTTTCAAGCAGTAGATACAGCAGCATAATGTTATGGGCATAGTCAAGGCTCTTTCCTAAAACTCTTGTGTGTTATATTCAATATATCTCTGTTCTCTTCCTGTTACCTTCTTAGAAGCAAGATAATTCATCCCATCAGCGATCTGCCACGCACACTTCATTAGCTGCTGTGAAGTCAGGTCGGTTCTTGGCTTAACATCCGGGTTCTTGTAATAATTGTCGTTCAATCCGCGGCTCTTCCTCAAGTATCCTAACAAGTCTCCATACGGGACATACTCAATTACCACCATGGGAGGTTCTGGCATAATAAGATTTTAAGCAATATATATATGAATACATATAACGTAAACATCATTAACGTGCAAGCAAGCTACCATATCAAGACTAAAACGTATCAATATAGGTTATAATATATCCCAAAAATGATAACATATTTGGCTTTTAATTGCTTTAAATTGGTTATTCTATGAGTTTGTTTCTATATGTAATTTTAAAGGAGAGATCACATATGGCCTGCTTCCTGCTGTATTTATTTTTGGCCGCTATTACCTGATTTAGTGACGCATCCAAGAAGTTTAATCACGTGAGGGTGAGACTCAAAAGTTTTCATCAGTTCGAGTTCAGCAAGCAAGTCTCTCCTGTCTGTAGCTGGAGCTCCGTCTGTAACAACATCATGACCGGTTAACATGAAAATTTGAGAGAAGGATTATCCGAGTACCTTTCTCGTGCAGTTGAATAGATGCATGGAAGAGTTCGTACATTTTCTCAGGTTATTTTTCCATTAATGGACACATTGAGTAAGTAGACTATATTTTCATTGTAGTGCTGAAATCGTTTAAAGACTAATATTTTACCTTTCAACATTTTCACTGCCACTGTTACCTCTCCTCTGACTCCACGAATACCGGACACCGTTGCCTTGCCAACTTTTGAGAATGTGCCCTTTCCAATAATCTTTAACACATTGATGTTGGATCGTTTAACTTCCCAGCTCCTAGTCCTGGGCACTAGAGGCATGTACTCACTGGGTGGCTTGGGATACTGGGTATTTTCATTGTCTACCGATGTCTCAGTGTTGGATTCGAGTGTCTCCTCATTTGTCTCAATTATAGTGTCCTAAAGTTATAATAAACAACATAAACAAGGTTATATATAATAAGAAAACTGTATCATTATAACAAGATAACGCAGGATTTTGATTTGATTAGACATGAAACACTCACCATTTGATTTCCTTCTTCTCCACATTGACCGCATATGAATCTAGCAAAAACAGTTATAACTATTTAATAGGAGCATTACGGTCCTTCTAAAGCAAGGCAGTCAAATTTAATTAGAGTTATTAGTTAAACTTTTGGTTCCCATATCGGTTTCAGACAATACTCTGAAGAGATTTTTATCTGTTCAGGACTGAAAGGACAGAAAGGACTTGAATTCAACATGAGCAAAAATGGATACTCACCCACCAGGCTTTGGCTTTCCTAGAGATGAAATAAAATAATAGAATCAGTAAAATGATTTTGCAATCCCTGCATATATAATTATTTCATTTGCGTGTGCAATATTTTCGAACATCTAACCGAAAAGGTTTCTTTTTACGCCACAAGTTGAACAAAGGGAATTCCTACGTTTCTCGTTAATTTTAGAGCATCAAGGACCTTATCCTTGCCTTCCTTTGTCAAAGCCCAAACATGAATACATCTAAACTCGTCAAACGACACAACGTGAGTGAAAGCAGCAGCCAGTGTACACAGTCACGTTATCAACTAGTTTTAAATCGATAATGTAACGCGTGATAAACAGTTGAGGTAGTAATACATTGCCGTGTTTTAAAAAAGTATAGGGCACAATGGAAAAACACAGACTTAATTCAAGTGCGGAATAAATGATCAACTGCTGTTTACGTACCTCGCGCTCTTCGACAGATGAAGAGAAGTTGTGCCAGGATGATGAAAACCAAGATAGCGATTACAACTCCATAAGCGATGTGAACGTTTCCACAGTCACAGCCTCCTTCAATTTAAAATACCACAATTCAACTAAGGATAGAAAGTAGCTGCTGCGGTACAAGTCAGGAGAAGTATTGTTATCTATTTTCATAATTTGACATCACCTACCAGAAGAAATTGTTCCTCTGTGAACATCGGGAACTGTTGAGTTTCATTATATGTCATTCATAAAGCATTTAGCCAAGAACAAAACACAAAAAAGGAAGCAATACAAAAATGTTAAAAAACAAAAAACATGAGCTACCTTGAGTAGTTTCCCCCGTGCTTCTCCGGAAACGGGCAGTATGTACTGTTAGAATTATGAAATATTCAGAAAGGAATAAGTCAGCTAAAGAATAGGGAAACCATGCCGGATATCTTATTCGATATCAAGAAGCTTTATTGACTGTTACTGACTGTAGTCCACGACAAGATCAGAAGCGCCACATATTTTTTATCATAATTTCTATATAAATATAATATATAATATATCAATATAAAGATTGCACTTCAGACGAAGTAGCTGAGCTCTGAGCTCAAAAGTTATGACAAGAACCTCAAAGAAATTAGTGCTGCTTTACACAGCTACGGTTCAGCAAGTTGCCAATTGACTGAGCCTTCAACGACAAATTGCACCTGGGTATCAGCTTCAATCGTTTTTATGACCAGCTAAATCTATAGTATAAATAGATGTGCTCTCTACAAGCAAATATGGCAAATGAGTACTACCTTCTGGTACATAGATAACCCTGATCCGATTTTCCTTCACTGCTTCCCCAAACTTATTTGATGCCGTAACAACAATCTCGTAGTTTTTTCCAGGATTGAGAGCGATGTTATAAGACTGAAATTCTCTCTGCACTGTATCTACATTATCCCATTCCTTTGAGCCGACCTCTCGCTTGTAGATTGTATAACTTGTGATGGCTGCCCCGTTGTTTATAGGCTCATTCCAACGAACTTCAAATATACAAGGATCTTCCGTGGATAAAATCGTTATTACTGCTGCTTCAGGTGCACCTAAAAAAATGACAAGAGAAAAAAATTCAAAGTAGGGAGAAGTAGAAACGGGCTAAGGTCACAATGGAGCTAAGTATAATCAGAACTTGTCCAAGTTAGTTATGTGGTGTTAGTTATGACGAAAATATCGAAATTGTTCATAAACATATTATACAGTCATGCCTGCTTCATGTATTCGGTAACATTATTTATGATTTTATCATAAACGGAACAAACATGATTATTACATAAACATCAGTCATCCCCAAATATAAACATGGATTTGCCACTTGAATAATTAGTTTGTTGTCAGCGTGGATAGATCGAGCTGTAGAGTACATTTGGAACTTACCTTCACTTTTTGTAGAGAAAGCCTTCCGTGCAGGTAGACCCTCTCCTGCCACATTCTTTGCATACACCTCTAATGTGTAGCTCGTACCTTTCATCAGTGGCGTTATAACTGATCTGGTTTCTTGAGAGGCAAAAGTTTTATTGAATTCAGATCCCGGAACTGTAACTCTGTACCCAGTGATTTGACTTCCACCATTGTTGACAGGAGGAGTCCACTGAATGGTCAGGGACACAGCCTGGATGTTTTTATTAGAAAATGTGACAATGGGTGAACCAGGCTTATCTAAAGGTAAAAAATAATTCAATAATTATCAACTATCACAAAGAACAACCCTGTCTTTCTTTTCAATAGATATTGTAAAGCGGCGAAGGTTGGGTGGATTTAACAAAGTCAAGAGATAAAGTTTAAAAGTATTTTTTGTTTTTGTAATTCATATGTGACATATGTAATTTGCTCGTGCAATATATATAATAAGCAAATGAGTGTCAATAAGATGCGTCACCACGACGCACACATTCTTCAGTTATCAACCGCACAGTTCAGATCGAAAGAACTTTTTAAAACTTGATTTGTTCACAAATAAAACGTGATTTCACTTAGGTTCACTGGAATTTTTCCGAGAAATACAGGAACGACTTCACTTGAGTTTTGTAAACGACGGTTTATAGTCGGTAACCACACGGTCACCACACTGTAAGTGACGCAGTTCCTGTATGTGAACTGAGATAACTTGTGAACAGTTACATGTAAGATATGTAAAGGAGGACAATAACCATGACGCACTTTTAGAGTCTAACGTCCGTGTCTTTTATCTGAATGTCTATATACTTCTGTAAAAGTGGACTATTCATAAAGAGGCTGTCTATTCAGAAAGATACAGACTTACTTATCTGAAAAAGATAAATTGCTAATACGTCTGCAGGAGGAAACTTATTCTCAGCACTGCACTTGTACTGCCCGAAGTCTGAAGTTTTCTCAAGATTTAATTCTAATGAACTCGTGGTACTTTTTTCTTGCTTTAGCTGCGACCCTTCAGGTGTGGTCCACGTGACAGTTGTGACAGGAACTCCACGTGCTACACATTTCAGAGTTACAATCTGGCCGATCCACGAAGATGTGTTTGACGAAGAGGCAGCCCTGTCAATCATAGCTCTGTCTGTTAAACATAAAACCGAACAGCCAGCCTTGTAATATAAAAAAGAACACGTGTAACTACATATCAATCAATGACAAACAGAATTGACTATAGCGAACATTTTTGGGTTTCCTAAAACAGAACAAGGGAACTCTGACAGTTATATATATTTTCCAGAAACTGCATGCAATATTATAAAATTTTCCAGATAGAGTTCTGAAAAGTCTTTACATACTGTTTTTGGCTGTAGTGTATACCTTTATTTATTAAAAACAAACTGTGACAATTTCAGATGATATCTTGTAAATGTTTAACGTACTTACACATAACAGTAATCCTTGTCTCCTTCTTTATTGCAGCTATCCCATGAATATTAACCGCTTGGCACTCATAAACGTAGCTCACTGTTGATCCAGGAGGACGAGTAATGCTAATAATCTGGAGTGTGGAACTTCCTTTTCCTTTTTTTACAACTTGACCGTTAGAAACGTCCACCCAGGTGATGTTTGGCTGAGGTCTACCACGTGCTTCACATTTCAAAGTAAGGTCCTGCCCTTCAGTGAGGTTCTGACTTAAAGGTGGAGATATGGTGAAATAGGCTGGCTCTAGAAATAATTAAAAGAAAATATACCTGCATTTACCTAAGTATTAGCATCTCAGTATCTGGACCTCACAACAAGCAAAGTTTTGCCCATCACAACGGGAGAAAGGAGAGGTATATAACGTCAACATCATAAAAGATTTGAAAACGGTACGAAACTACTTTGATTAGCCCTAGTCAGAACACGTGTATTTAATCTGCATATGCGTATCAATACATCGCTCAGCCCCCCTCCCCTTAGCAACTACGTCGCTTTTATTCAGTTTCGTACGTACTATTCACCCGCATCTACTGAAATTGTCAGCTACGCACTCTAATTGTCGGGCATACCGAAAATAGTCACTACTCGACGTAAGCATTTTTTATTGAGGGTTTAAATTAATATCTAACGATAATATACCCGTGGCCTTCAAAGAAATTTAGCACAAATGAAAAGTCAAAATAAATGATTTTAAATTTAAAAATCTAGACATTCCTAAATATATATATACACAAAAAATCTAGAAATATCCTCATGTTACTTAATGGCTGCAATGACCTCAAACCCCCTCCCTCCTTTCCTCTCCCTTTGTCGAGTTTTGCCGTATATTGGATGGCGTCATTGACCCCGAACAGGGCCCGTAATGAGGCAACCGCCAAAACAGCGGTATATTCAGTGTAGATTTTACATTAAGCTACGTCATGAAAGCAAAAGAACTTCAATTCCCTCTCCCACTGTATGATTGCGGGCGTATAAATTTGCGTGTAAGTCCAAGCTGGGTTAAAAGCCATCCTGAGTTTTGAGTGTGTTACTCTTTTGCCAAAAGGGATCATGTTCAATTCTTCGGATAATTGTTTTGAGAGTGCATCCCTACTAACTGCTGACTTGACACTACTTACAATATACGATATATAACATGGCTTCCACGATATTCCTATCAAACTCTGGTGCCATGAAACTTACCTAAAATGTTGAGACGTACATAATCTTTTAGTGCATCAGTAGTTGGACCAAAGCCAATTTCGATTTGATATTGGTTTGTGTCTCCAGACGTGATGTTCATCAGAAGAAATGAAACAGTGAACTTTGATAAATTTCCAGTCCACTTAATTCGACCACTGTAGCTTGCAGGGGCGTTGTTTGGACCCAAAGCACCGTTTCCAGCAACATTAATCAAAACGTTTCCAGCACCTGACGGGTTTAAAATCCATAGTACACTTTCCACACTAACTCCATTAGCTAATTCATATTTCCACTTGAAAGTGAAACTGGATCCCAAAACTGCATCTTGGGAAGTGGTGTAGGTAGTCAGAAAGCGTGTAGTCTTTGCATCTGCATATAAAGAATAAAATAACAAGAGCTATAAGTTTCGTAGATGTTACCTCGAGCAGGAATTGATTGATGATAGGGTAGACAAACGTATTCCAGCCGCGAAAAACTTAAATGCAGATCTTGACAGTGCTGAAATCTACTGTCACACTATGTACTTAGTGCACAGTGTTAGCACACAGTAGTGTTATTTCGAAAAAAGAAACACTTCTCAAAAATATATATATATATTTATACAGTCGATCTCGAAAAGGTTGTCAAGTCCAAATATACAAATATACGAATATGTCTGTCGCGTGACCGCGTAGAGCTATCGTGTTTTGAACTTGAAACACTCCAAATGATCTAGGATTTTATAACATTTATTAAGTGACTGGTAACTGTAAAGCTAATATTATGTACTTCTTAATAGTTATACGGTATTCATTAGTAATCACGTGATAAATATAATTTGCCTAAGTTTATATTTTGACAAGACAACCTTTTGTGAATAATCAATGAGACTGGTCGACATCCTATAGGAGTGCCAGCGGTCTTTTTCCTCTTTCTCCTCTTTTTCTTCTAACTTTATATCCGTTTATGATCCTTGTGTGTGTTGTGTGTGCATATGTGTATTTGTGGTTCTTTATACTTTATTCTTATCTATTAATATTTGACTGTAAAACCGTAAAATTTATGTATACGTAAGCCCCCTCGATGAGCCATGAGTTCTTGGGTAAACGCCCAAATATGTTTAAATAAAAAAAAGACAACCTTTTCGGGAAGGCCATATGGTAAAACATTGCCGGAAACCTTAAACATGTCCCCTTTAGGTAATTATTGCTACAGTTATATATTTTACTTTTTGTGTCCACAAAAAAGTTTTCATTGCATATCTTATTTTCTATTTGTAAGAATTAATAATACTCACCACAAACCGGGTAGAAACTCGATAATATTACAAGGACTATTCGGAAAGATAAAATTACTTGATAGGTCGGCCTCATTGTGCAGCGCACATCATGGAGAGATGACCACAGCTTGAATAGTCAGTAGTTTCTCCACGCCACCTAAAGGATTATTATTCTGAAAATGCGAGCGAGTGTATTAGACATTCGGTACGCTTTATTATAGGCGTGGGTGTCTGTACTGCAGATCGCGGTAGACAATATCAATATCATTTTAAGGTTGGGCGTGCGAATGGCAGTTCGACGTCGATTCTTTGTCAGAGCAAGTAGGGAATTTTATGGTTAGTAGAGAATTTGCATTATAAGTCATTTTCAGAGAGGTCTACTGGTAATGTCACATGGCACATGAATGAGCCTGTGAATCAAGCGTTCAACATCATATAAAAACGTAGCTATGTAGATATATATTGATTATTTTCTTGATGTGGATTGTGGACATTTCACTTCTGTCAACATATATACGGTAAAGACTGCTGCTAAATGATCGATTGATTTCAATCGGAGTATAGTCCGGCTTCGTTCGCAACTGTGTATTATCTGGCACAAATTCCTTTACGTGAATATGATTATGTGTAAGCCATATCCGGAACCATTTATGTTTCTGTTTTCCATTCTCAGTCCGAACGTCAATGTATAAAGTTCCGTACAGGCATCGGGTCAAAATATGTAAAACTTTATGATCCGACTTTACTTTCAATCATAGAAAAACACAACCACTTCATGAACTTACCTCTCGAGCAGATATAAACCTTTTAGCTATGAACTAAGCGATGCTGCTTGATGTAACTTCCGCGTTCAGAGCAACACTGAAACACACGTTCTCACTCACATGACCAAAGCTATTGTTAGCATGCTAATTATTTACTTCTCGGGTGCACGGGCCGGTCACGCAAGCAAGTGGCATAAGACGATTGCCTTTATGCCACCAGAGCCAGTTGGTTTCCGGTATTCGATTCCAATAAATGCTTGGGTTTTTGTTGTATTAATATATTTGGGAGATCTTTCACTTTCAGTGAAAAGACTGTTGCCATATAGACAAAATTTGGACAATTCGGGCCGTCCTATGAACAATTTGTGAAAGACCCTCATAACGGACGGACTGGGACATTATGTACGGAAGTCTTTGGGGTCGGAACGCAGACCTCTTACTGAGATGCTAACAACTACCTGCACCGTCAAAACGACTGATAGACGACATCAAATCAGTGAAGACCGAATGAACAATGACAAAAGAAAACACCTCATCCCCCAACGGACCAATCACGAAACGCAGAATAATACTCAAATTTGAAAAAGTGACCCACGCTTTCACCGGAGTGCACGATACTTTATCTGGCAATCAGAATATGCACAAATAAGTTCGGCATAGTTTCCCAAATTACTTTAATGCTAAGGTCTTTTTCACCCAAATCGCTCACACAGTCAGATGGAAAACGCGCCTTTTCTTGCAGCCGATTATTTATTACTGGGTTAGGGTTTCAGGTCTAGGATACTTTTCGAATGAACACAGCTCCTACTGAGCCGTGTGAACGAGTAACTTTTCCTTGTCCTAAAATAAATAAATAAATAAATAAATAAATAAAATGCTCGTTTAACCCTGGGGACACTGTCTCAGCTTCCCGAATGCCATTTGAACCTCCATCAAGGGAACAATTAACTGTAATTTGCTACATAGGACCACCAAAGAGGATCAATAATTAGATTTTGCCGACTTTAATGACAAGTGATCAACAAGTAACAAGTCAATAGCAATTTAAATAGCCTATGGTTAATATTTCCATTCTAGATAATTCCTTTTATTGTTGTTTAAATTAATGACTGTATTCCAAGTCGAGAAAACAGGCATTTTTTGTTCAGCTGGTTAATTATTAACAAACCTCCATTTATGGGACACCTCCACGAAGGGGACACTTGTCTCGAGGGTGTTCCTTTAATGGAGGTTCCACTGCACTAAAATACTAAATTATTAAAGTCAGAACAGCTTAGAATGATTATAACGAAAAACTATTGCGAGCACTATTTTAAAGTCGCTTCTAAAAGATCTGAATGGCGATTCAAACAATATCAACCCTTGTATTACGCAAAGTGTTGGCCAATCATTCAGCCAGACTACGTTAACGTACAAACCTTAACTAGTACATGTGTAGCTGGTACGATGTTCTTTCAAACTCTATCCCTCTATGCTTAGCACGCACCGCATCCGAACTAAACACCGGTATGGTCCAACAGCGACATAATCCTTGTTCTGAACACCGCCCGGCAAAGTAGCCCAATGGCTTTAAAACTGCCTTAAGAATGGCTACCGCCTGTTGTTTATTTCTTTACAATCTCGCAGTTCGCTAAGTTCCGACGTTAGCTGCTATAATTCGAGAACTCAAACTAATGGTACCATCTGCATGCAATGGTTGATATTATCTTACAACGTGCCACTTATAGGAGTTGCGCACGTAGCCCCTAGCATCGAAGAGATTTTGAAGACTGTGCGAGGTCTTCAAAGTTAGAGAAGGCTGAGAGACTAGATCAATGGCTTAACGTCCTAACCTAAGGACGGACGGTATCTCAGAGAGGAACAAGTCCGTCTCACTTACGGCAGCGGGATGAGATCCCCGAGCCGGGAATCAAACTTGAGACGCAAAGGTGATAGACCGGCGTGCTCACCGCTCGGCTAGGACACATGAACACCCCAAAATTTTCATCGAGTTCGACTGACTGGCTCAAATAGCAATACATATTGCAAAAAAATAAAAATAAACAAACAAACAAACAAATGAATAAATAAATAAATAAAATAAAATAAAACAAAATAAAATAATGCACTAAACACAATGCTTATTGCTACGAAATAAAGTGGTGATTATAAGAAGCGGCTCGTGATTTTGAACTTTTTCTCGTGTTCTCCCAACATCCCGCGTGTTTACATAAGAGTACAAAGACATGGAAACTCGTTTCATATTGCTTAATTATTACATTTCTTATATTTATGAAATGTTTTATAAACTACAAGTAATATGCATTACTTGGCCTACTAGGCTACACTACCACAGGTCAAAACTATTGTTCAAATTGGTTCCGTTCTCGAATATAATTTCACTGACTGATTACTTGTTATAAGCTGCTGACGTTATCATTCCCAGGCGTGAAAAATTTATCTAAAATCATCACGGGGAGCTTGGCGTACTGTAGACTGCACAAAGGTGATGTATTCTAAACAACTCTAGGTTCCTAGAAATGTTATTGACCACTTCGTCTATTTGTTTACCCTTACTACCGAGATCATATATAATTATGTAATGAGAACTGATAGTTTCATCAGCTTTACTCTTAAAAAGCCAAATTCTCCATTTGTATGGTATATCCTTTGTTTGGAAATTGAATTGTGACCGAAATCAGAAAAATGAATTGGAAAGAAAATCATATCAAACTCACGCTTAACATGTTGCGTGACTCCCGCTGAGCGGCCGGATCATTCAAGAATGTTCGAATTTTGATACATTTTGCTCTCTTGCTCGTTTGTTAATGAAACAATCACATTTTTGGCTAAAGATTCTAAAAGAAATTTATTAAGCTTTAAGCAGACAGTTAATTTATACCTATTGGCAATGATTTCAATGGGGCATTTTGAGGTTTTGTCTCGCCAATTGGGGCCATTGTTATAAGGTCTTGTTGCAAAATTTTGTACAGCGGTAAGGAATCTGAGTCAAAACTCGTATAGAGCATGCTTAGAGTCTATTAAGAAAACCTGTTAAATTTGGCGCATTTGAATGCATAATTTCTGAAGGTTCGGTAAACTTTGGATGGGGCAAATCGGGTTCGAAGTCAAAGCTTTTGTGCTATTTATGCTGTCTGGCGTTAGTGATCACCGTAGAGCGCGACGGACAATGAATTCGAAAGTGTACAGAACAGATTTCATCAGGGGATGTTTAGGTTCGAAATAAGCAAGTAAGCGCCCCGTCTAGTCTGCATATTTAAGCTATTTAGATAAACTTTATTATCTTCCTCGATGTAAGATGGTCTGGACGCAACTCAGAGCAAATGTTCACTTCAGTATGAAATAAGAATAAAAAATAAAAAATTAAGACTTCTTAGTAGGTTTTTTCATGATGCATCAAACACCAAGATTGTCCACGTTGGCATACAAGGAACCGTCATACTCCTTCAGGTTTATATAAGTCTGCAAAAAAATATAACATCAGTTTTATTGGAATCCCACTCGACTCCGTCGTTTTCTTTTCATTTCATTGTTTTTGGCTTATAATTTAAACTGAATTGCAAGCATACATGAAATTATGAATCTGTAGCAGCAGCTGTTTTATTACAATTGATGAGCCTAAAGTGCTTACGCGTGC
The DNA here is from genome assembly GCA_964036295.1 of Plumapathes pennacea. Lineage (NCBI taxonomy): Eukaryota > Metazoa > Cnidaria > Anthozoa > Antipatharia > Myriopathidae > Plumapathes > Plumapathes pennacea. The sequence continues at coordinate 20,378,383 of OZ038463.1, read as the reverse complement.
ATCAGATTTAACTTACTCTGTGGTTCCTTTCCATTTTGGCGATGACGTCTTTCAGTTCAGAGAAGGTTGGTCTCTCACTTGGGTTTTCTTTCCAGCAGTCAGTCATGATGCTGTAGCTAAATATTAAATTGAAAAGCAAACCAGAAAATTATGCATTACAAATAAGATCGAGACAAGAACAGGGCAAGTGACATTGATCTTTACTAATCATGCTCATATACATGTATTGAGTAAAATACGATAACCGCAAACAAACAATATGAAAGCCGCGTGGGTATATTTAGAATCAGTAGCATATAATTAAAATATAAATGCGCTAATTGGCAACTACAGCTATATTAAATAAGGCCGCGTTCTATTATAACTTTACTGTCATATTTTAAATATTTGACAGTGCCTGCATGCTGCAAGTGCTCGGTACCTTGAGTATTAGATGTTGTGAGAAGAAAGCCCTAACTTAAAGCCTACTTACAGTCGATCTTCCAGATGTGCTGGTTTAGACATTCTGTATCCCTCCTGTAAACGAGCTGCAACGCTACGAGCATCCACGTTAGGGTAAGGACACCCACCTCAAATTAAAAATATATATATTGCTTCATCCACAACTTGAATGCGTTTTCACAATGTTCCGTAGCTGAAATGCTATCATGCCCTCGCACTTCTTATCACAAAATGTAAGTGTAACGTTAAGACTGGATAACACAACTTACCTATAGTGAAGATCTCGTACACAACAATCCCGTAGCTCCACCTGTAGACACGGATACATTGAATCACTTTTTGAAAAATCACTCCAGTGAAATAGTTTAATACCATTATAGCCTGCATGCAATGCACTAAATACCAATAAATGTAGGTTCTTGGCTAAGAAATATTATTATATAGCACATTGTCCCATGCAGTTAGTTGAGACAAGTGAAATATAGCTTACACATCACTCTGAGTAGTATACACGCCATAAAGTAAAGATTCGTAAGCGGTCCACTTCACAGGCAGACGGCCCTTTGGAGAACAAAGACAAACAGTGAACTATAAAGAGGAAAAGAGCTGCGACAGATTGATGCCATAATGAAACTGAACAGTTTACATGTATTTATACTGTACATATATATTTAATAATAATAATAATAATAATAATAATAATAATAATAATAATAATAATAATAATAATAACAATAAAAAGCGACAAGCCACACAGCACAGGATTATAGCTGAGTGGAGTACGAGGTGTACAGAATATTAAATAAATTACGTATTTCAAATTTTTAACGATTATCAACGTAAATATTGCAACAAGATCACAAGGGCTGCCGTGATGTAACCTGAAACAAGAAAGACGAAACACAGAAATGAACAAAGAAAGAAAGAAAAGAAGGAAGAGACTGAGGCACAGAGAGGGAATTAGATAAACTGATAATAATGAGACTAGACAATAATTCATTTAAGAGTGGGTGTCATTTGGTCCATTCCTCTAAACATTCCATAACTACATTATTATTTTAACGCGTCACTCTTAATAAAGTGTACATTTGTAGAGTGTTACCCCGTTTCTCATGGTGTAGATGTCATCCTGATGAACATCCCGCGCCATACCGAAATCCGTCACTTTGCATTTCTCTCCTTCACCGACCAACACATTTCTGGCGGCCAAGTCGCGATGAATGACCTCAATTATAAATATTTAATAAAATAAAATAAAAATACATAGATTTGATATCAAGTTGACAACTTCCAAACCTAAATCTAATTCGGCTCATTCCAAACTCAATAACCAAATGTTCTAAACCTGGATTATAAATTATTTTGTTTTAGACCAAGATATTGCACAAAAATAGAATGCAGAACTGTGGAGAGAAAAGAGTTGAGCACACGTTAGGGCACCTGTCCCATTTGTTTCTGACAAAAATGTTAACGTTTAGGTCAATGGTTTTAGATTATTATCAGGCCACTCTCATAAAAATGAAAAGCATATTCATAGACAATAACTAGAAATACGATAATCGCATATACCCCCTCACTCTGCCATTGATGGGACTTTTACTTTGGTAACTCCCAATAAGAGTAGCCTTTGTTTTACCGAAATGTTGACTCAATCTTTTCTTCGAACTCAAGTGCTACACGCAAAGGAAGGAGAAAAAGAATGGTGTGTGTTATACTTTTGCGTTGAAAAAAGAATCGATTGCGTGACGAAGTACGTATTTCCCACGGTCGGCACGTCAAATTAATTCATACAGTCTGCCAAGCACGTTCTCGAAATTTAATACTCAAAGTTTGAAGTTGGTCGGCCGTCGTAGTACGGGAACTGAAAGGAACACTGATTTTCCAATTTTGAATTCATAGGCAGTACAATTAAATAGGCTTCCTGTGCGATTTGTTTTTACTACCGCATGCACCAGACTCAGGCATGCATATTTAATAGGCTCGAATTGTTTTGTATGTGAACCCACTCAAAACAGCAAAATTTCTCCCAGAATCAAAGCAAAACTTGAACAGTTTACTTCAAATTATACACGGGCTTCAGACCCAGTAATACTTCTAAGGGCTTGTGAACGATTCTCGCTGCAATCACCGCGTGTCAGATTACAGAAAAATAAGACATCTGACTAAATCATTCAAGACTCCAAGTTCCGATTGCTCTGAGCAAATACGGTAGCCGAAACTGGCAACAGAAGCGTAGTAAAACAATACTTCAAGGGAAAATGATCAGCATACAGATTTTAATACATTCTTGAAGTGATCGAGTTACAAAATATATATTTGTCACGGTGATTGTTCGATTTCCACTGACTAACCTTTGTTGCTTGTCCTTTCTAAATAAGTATCTGAGTTTAACACAAAACGGCATCTGAAGCTCCCGATTTGCTTTCAAGCGCTGTTCCCTTTGCGGAGTTGTCTGTGTTACCCGCTTCTGTTCATGTCGCTTTTGGTCGGCATTCATGCGCTGTTGTCTTAACTTGCGGAGTCTTCTCTTCGGCCCGCTTTTTCTCCTGAAGTTTCCGATTTGCGTTCAAGTGCTGTTCTCTTTGCGGAGTTGTCTGCGTTACCCGTTTCCGTTCATGTCGCTTTCGATCGGCATTCATGCGTTGTTGTTCGCTCGTTTCACGATTTCGCCTTGCTCGTGCCTGTTCCCTTCTCATTTGAAGACGAGCTTCGCGAGACTGTTGTGTTTCAAGTTTTTCAGTTTTTAAGTTTTCCATTTTCGTGAACGCAGCTTCGATATATTGTTGCTTCGTTCAAATCTAAATGCTTCGTTCAAATCTAATTTCTCTTATTTCGGAGTAAAACAACATTGCTGAGTAAAACAACATTGCTGAGTAAAACTACAGGCCAGGGCACACGTGATCGATCCGGCCTTTCTTATTGGTTAGCAGGGTAACCGCGCCTAAAGTCGTACGACAGACTGACTGACAAACTGACAGACAACGTTAAATTTCGAGATGGCGACAGGCTTGGAGTCCCCAAGTAGGCGGTATAATATTACTGCATTAGTGTCGTGAGTATTTCCCTCACTTCGTTCGGGGATAAAATCTAAATCAACAAAAGGAACTACCATACAATTTCTCACATTGACAAGGAGCAACCAACAAGCCGTTCTATAAAAGCCGAAATATCTTGACAAAAAGTAGAAAGTATAAAGTGGTTAACGAAACAGAAACATACTGATATGTACTTTCATTCTTACCTTCTTTGAAGCAAGATAACTCATCCCATCAGCAATTTGCCAAGCAAACTTCATCAGCTGCTGTGACGTTAAATTGGTTCTTGGCTTAACATCCGGGTTCTTGTAATAAGTGTCGTTCAATCCTCGGCTCTTCCTCAGGTATCCTAGCAGATCTCCATACGGGACATACTCTATTACCACCATCGGAGGTTCTAAAAATAAAAACAAATGTGTTGGTAAAACCTAACCATTTGCATTTTGTCGTATTTCTGAAACTATATAGATAGATGAGCTAGGAATGTCGTTTGCATGTGCCAATATCCAACACATTATCGTTATAGTGTTCTCATAACAATGTAGAAAGGTTACCTGATTCTGTGACGCATCCTAGCAGTTTAATCACATGAGGGTGAGGCTTAAAAGTTTTCATCAGTTCGAGTTCAGCGAGCAAGTCTCTCCTGTCCGTGTTCGGGGCATTTTCTGTAACAAGAAAGGGATTCCGTCACTTTCAGTGATGAATTTTCTATTCCTATCTAACTGATATCCCTGTGCGTGATATTGTAAAATGTAAACGAAACGGACAATATTAATACGGTAAATATGGACAATTTACCGTAAAAGTGTTTCTACAACGAGAAGTGTCTCATGTCTGATTTGTACTATAGATAGCTTATTACCTTTTAACATTTTCACTGCCACTGTCACTTCTCCTTCGACTCCACGGAGACCAGTCGCCGTTGCTTTACCCACTTTTGAGAAAGTGCCCTTGCCGATGATCTTTGTGACACTGATGTTGGATCTTTTCAGTTCCCAGCTCCTGGTGCTGGGTGCAAGAGGCATGTACTCACCAAGTGGAGCGGACAATTGAGCTCCAGAGTTTGAAAAGACAACCCTTGGATTTTCATAAGCTTCAGTTGCAAAATTACTCCTAGATGGAGTGGCTCCCTAAAATTCGATAAACGGACAGTTGAACTGAATGCAAAATTAAATCTGCAGGAACAGATACAGAAATTTAGAAAAGCAGGAGATAAAGAGCAGAGACAAAGAGATAAATTTACTCCATTTGAATCGCCCAAATAATCAAAAGAATAATAAGTTGACTCCGGCGGAGAACTTAAGCAGGTTTTGTTGAAAAGGTTAACCTAGTACGTTACTATCAATAAAAAATAAGTTCAATGAGAATGGCGTCTGAGCTTTTCGATGGTACTTGAGATGGAATCCTAATTAACAAGTAAAAACTATCCTACTTGGGTAGTCTCGTAAAGACAAGAAATGACGGGAAAACATTATTCTGGCGTACTACGGCCCATGTGTACCAAACACAAAAATCTAATCAAAACACAAACAAATTGCCAAAACTCAAATAACCTACAAGGTATAGAATTTTTAAACATCCAAGTATGGATTGTTTGAAATCAAATACAATGATTAAAAACGTACCCTTGATCTGTCACGCATTTTCTTTGTAGTGTCCGCTTGCGCATAAATAGGAGAACTTCCACAGACTTCGTCATACGTACCCTCCGCTCTAGGCCCCAGATTTTGCAAAACAATCCTTGGACCGGCAGCTACATAACCATATGCAGGTCCATTTCTAATAAGTCAGTGAAATATAACAGTTAACGTCTGCGGTTTATTACAACTGAATAAAGGGGTGTTCGCAGTGATCGACAATGGCAACCAGTTTCAGGGAGGGGAGGGGGTGGGGGGTAAATATCTAGTAAATATCGATGTAGGAGAGCAAGATATTGTAAAAATAGGTTTAGCTGACATTTTGAGGGTCAGTTCTTTGTCACCAGCAAACATTTTATGCCCAACACCGACGCAGTTTCAAACTAGCTCACAAGTAAGTAGCATTCTATCGAATGTTTTGCCGGGTGTTTTTGCACACTTACATTATATGCCTTGATGATGATCTTCCATGACCTGGTAAAAAAGAGAGTCAGAGTTACAGTTATTAGGGTGCAACCCCACAAGACCGCGTGGTTAGTACAGAACGTAGGATTGGCGAAATGACAAACAATAAGAATAACTTCAAATGACTTTGTGTACCTAATTAATAACATTTCTTATTTACCTCTGTCCCCCTGATGTCTTCTCCACAAGAAAAATCCCAGGGCTACTGCTATTATGGCAAACAGCACGGCTCCAAAAGCTACACCTATTATCATACCAGATCCTGTCTTGTTGCTAACAGGTTTTCCCTCGTCAGAAGTGGCCCCCTCGGTAGTTGCAACGTTCGGTGTAGTCTCTGTAGTGGCTGAGAGCAAAAAGAGAACAATAAGACAAATGGATCAGGCTACCTCATGTATAAATGTAACATTACTGCTTTTTCCAGAGCCTTAGTTTCTTTTAGCACTTGGGGAAATATTTCTGATATTTCAATTGCCATCTGGTCGGCTAAAATAACGCTAACGTAAGGTATTAGGGTCACCTAATAAACTAAGTGTAGTTTCATGTGCAATTTAGTTGATTATTTTTGTTTGGCCTCAACCATTAGGCCTCAACTAGTAAACAAATTATAAGAATAAAAAATATATATAACATGTAGAAAACTGTAGTCTAGAAATGCACCCAATGGGGACTGCCTTTTTGCAAATTTTGTGAGATGCAAAGGAAAAGTAAAAGTCAGTATATTGCAGTGCATCATTAAAAATACTAATTAGATATTCCAATATTGATAGCAAAATGACATTTATCCCTTTGTTGCATGCACAACCTCTCTCGTCACAATATCTTTACGATTTTGCCTGGTAGACTTCAAAATCGCGTTCGCTTTGGTCTTTTTTAGATTTTCTGCTTTAAACTTTGTTTTCCATATGCAGAAAAAAGAAAGAATCAAACGGCTTCAGTGAGACAACTCGTGAGTGAGAAACGCAAGCCTTATGCACTGGTCAGCGGAATTAACAGAGACAGTTTACAGCCCATCGGTCGAACGACCGAGCGGGTGAAACTTCCCCCCAACTGATGTAACTCATTCATTGCTTTCGCATTCACAAGTTAAAAAAAACTGATTTACAATATTCTACTAGAACGTGAACAGATACAAGAAGTAGTGGAAACAAATTACTACTGGGAAAGAATGGTAACGAAAGCCCGCGTAGGGCGCGTGTTGAATGAAAGCGTTGTGACTTACTTAGCTGATTAATGTAGATGGTTAGGACGTCATCACCGAGTGTATTCTTCGCGCTGCATTTGTAGGATCCAAAATCCGCCTCAGTTTTAAGATCTACATCAACTGCAATGCTATTACTTTGTTCTCGCTTCAGCTGAGATCCATCAGGTTTGGTCCACTCTAGGGTGGGGACGGGAACTCCCTCTGCTACACATGTCAGAGTTACTGTCTGACCGATATACGGGGAGTCATTGGTAGAGGAGGAGGCTCTATCAATCTTGGCCTTGTCTATTGATCCATGAAATTCAAAGAATGGTATTAGAGAAAGTGCAAAGCTCACATACAAGTAACCTAAAGAGGAACACACGACGATGTAACTACATTAAACACATGAAACTAAACATTGGTTAAAATGACTAATAAACAACAACAATAAGAATAGAAATGAGTTAGAGAGAACTTGAGAAATTTACAATGACACCAACAGCAATGGGCTGCTTCGGGTAATCAAACTTATAGCTGACTTTTGCTGGGTGGATTTATTCCGGTAACTCAAAATGTAAAGTGAAAGTGATCTTCGCAGTTAGACTGCAAACATTTCAACGGGAATCCGTCGAACCCAGGCGTGACCTTCATAATAACGGTGTCGTAATAGCCTCTAGGCCACTGGGTCAAGCTGTCATGCTCAAATCGCCTCAGCCTTTGCACATGATAATGTTGTATGTAATCATATTGAATTCAAAACTGCATGGGAATCAATAATCTTCAAGCAAAATTCAAATGAACATGGGTTGTATATACTATATATACTTACAATAAACAGTTACTCTTGTCTGTTTGGTTATTGCAGCTCTACCAGGAATATTCACCACTTGACACTCGTACAGATAATTCACTGATCCAGCAGGCCGCGTTATGTTGGTGAGTTTTACTGTTGACTGTTTCCGTTCTTGTTTAATAACGACAGGTCTACTTAAATACTGCACCCAGGTGATGTTTGGATCTGGTTTACCATCCGCTGCACAAACAAGAGTAAGATCTTTTCCTTCTTGAACAGTCTGGCTTGAAGGAGGAAATGCCGTGAAGTGGGCTGGTACTATAAATAAAAGAAAAGATAAAATACTTCCTTCCAAATGGCCGCAAGAAATTGAGAGCTTTTGGATACGGGAAGGATATTATTTTCCACAGTCAAGCTGTAACATGAAGCTGTAGATTGATGCCAACTAGTTTTATTGTTTCACTGAAGATGCCGTCGTCCTCTCCAGTGTTGTATCTTAAAGCCCCTATTGTTAATTGTGGAACGAACTAGCTAAGACATCTATGCCGAGATTGCCGACCAGTGGCTGGACAAATAAGTTTGCAATTCAACATTGAGGTCGACCAGGCTGCGAGAGATTGACACTGACTGGTTTTCCAGAACAGAGATGCTGTTGCAATCATGGATGCCATTAAAACTGCACTGCAATAGTATATTCTCACTGTTTAACCTTATCACTCCCAAGCTCAAAACACAGATTGCATTAAACGTACCTTTAATAAGAAATTGTATTAATGTTTTTTTGTTTTTTTTTTTACGAGAATATCGATAGTTTAATCAACTATTTTTTATTTTATTTTTTTAATCAACTTTCATCTAAGCAAACTACCAAAAGCCAAGTTCCTTTTCAGGGAAAATCAAAGGAGAAGCGTGAAGTTGATCACTCGTGAGACTGAAGTATTAAATATTGCCTTTCAAAGTAGGATATTCTCTAAAATTATTGTCCCTAAATTACGACATCAAATTTGCATATTTTTGCTTAAAATTTCATTGTGCACTGCAAAAACGACAGTGCAAATTGCAAATATACAGTGCCAAAATAGGACTTCCAGTGAAGGTACTTAGGTATAGCAGTATAAGATTTAGTCTTCAGTGCAGATTGGAGAAGAAGTGTGATATGATAAGAAACAGACTTTTGTTACTTACTCAGCACTGTCAGGCTCATAGCATTTTGTAATCTGTCAAAGAAGCTATACTTGATTGTGATACTGTAGCTCGTTTCATCCCCCAATGTAATATTGGAGAGTACAAAAGAAACCACAGACTTCTTCAAGTTTCCAGTCCATGTGATGCGGCCTTTGTAGCTGGCAGGAACTTTACTATAGTTAGGAATTCCATCTGGTGCTACATAAAGAAGAACCGTGGAACTTGGGGTGTATTGCAGCACGACTACGTCCAACGTGTCTGAAGCAACCAACGCGTATGTCCAGTTGAAGGTGAAAGATGAACCAATAACTGCATCCTGAGGAGCTGAGTACTCTCTGAGGAAACGTGTCTTCTGTCCACCTATCAATACAAATGTATACTTTAAAATTCACACACAAAGCAAATAGTTTCACCAAAATTTACTAGTTATGTAGTATTGTTTTTTATTATACAACTCCCTTAGTAACGTGAAAATACCGCATAGTAACGTGCGAATAACTCCATAGACAAGTAAAAAAGATACAGCCGTATTCAACGTTGCTAAGGAAAAAAAATTTTTTTCTTCATTCGCTGCCGTTAATTCTTTTCTTTCGCTTTTCGTATAAAAGTCGCCCTGTGCACAGCTGGTATTTACATCACTTCTAGAGATTATTAAGCAAAGAAAGAAGCACAGAATTTAAACTGACCTGGCTTACTATCCGATACGCAAAATCGAGCACGGAGACCAGCTTCTTCGTCAGAAAATCAACTGAATTTGCCGCAACATAACTAATCTTCCGTACCACAAAATGTCAGACCACACACCACAGTTCGGTTATCAGGCCATAGTGTTTCCAGCCAGATCAATATTTCTGAGAGCAGTTTAAGAATCCCTGTCAATCTCGAAACGAGTTCTTGTCGGCATTCAACACGACAGCCGTTGGATTTGCCTCGGCGTGTAATTCCAGTCCAAGATCTATGGCATCGACTTGCAACAACAGGCAATGATTACCTCTATCGAGAAACGGCAATGCGAACTGTACCACCACTGGTCACAAGATAAAGTCCTTTTCATACTTCATAAGCGAGGAGAAGGCGAGAACTGGCTGTTTGTTGATTCATGGCACTCGACGAAAATGAAAATGTTGACACATCTCGTTCCTCCAATTTGTTCTGTTTATGACCACATTATGTGATGTAGTATCTCAGATCTCCCCGCAAACTTGTTTAAAGTACCTCTTTCAGCTTCAATGTTACTCGGCTCAGAAAACAACGACTAGAAGTACTGCAAGTACAAAATCCGCTCTTGCTTACGCTGCACACGGCACTAAACTTGATTGACATATCGCGCGCGGAAAAAATGTCACTTTGGTCACACAACGTACCGCGATTTAAAAATAATTTACATCTTTTACTAAGGGAGTTGTATAATAAATAACTTATTAGACACTTAGGCGTGTAGTACGGCTGTATATTTTTACTCGTCGTTTGTATTTTGGCTCGCCGAAGCGGCTCGCCAAAATACTGCACGACTCGTAAAAATATACAGCCGTACTACACGCCTAAGTGTCTAATAAGATATATGTATTTATTGTGACGTCAGACAAGATGGGTAGAAGCAAGCGGGCACAATATTACGTTTAGTTTATAGTTTACTAAATTCGTCATACACACACACACACACACACACACACACACACATAAATAAATACAAACATTTTTCCTGCGTAGTTTCCATATCGTTTTGTCTAATAATACTATAAACACGCATAAATAGCTGAATCACAACAGATCGTACGCTAATCGTGACGTCAAAGTTTTCGAAAAGTTTTTCGCCGTCCACGGCGACAATAGGAAAATTGCTTTTTTGAAAAATTCCATTCTGGAAAGCGTTTTTAAAATGTGCCAAAACAGAAAAAAAACAAACAAACAAACAAACAAAAAACAAAACAAAAAAAGCAAAAAACAAAAAACAAAAAAAAAGAACAAAACAAAAAAGAAACAGCTACAATACTCACCACATAGCGGAGAAAATGTCAACACTATAACAAGGATTGTTTGGAAAACAACCATTAGACCATTGGGATAATTGCTGGGACAGTGGGAATATACTTTAGACCAGTTGATCAGTTGGGAGTTGTACTGCCTCAAACGCAAGAGCCTGGAGACAAAGTAGTTCAGTAGGGATCAGAAGCAAAGAGTGACAGATGAACCGTGACCTCCTCGTTCATCGAACTGCTTCAATTGCGCGTTTAGAAAATCATGCAATCGCCCAATTTATGCATTGTATTTAATAATATGTATGGAATTTGTGTCAACTGCATGCGTGACAGTAACGACAGTAACGGCGCCAAAGATGAAAGTGTCATCTCATGCGGAAGTATTCATAAAGCTGTTGCGTTTTGACCAACGAGTTTTACAGAATGATCTCGTATAAATGTTCCAACAGTGCTGTTAATTAAGATTCCCTCAATTTCACCCCGCTTTACGCGAAAGTGTTTTAGTTGTGCGTACGGTGTGTGCTAAGTGTTTATTGCTCGCGGGGGCCTGGGGCCCACGAGAGCTTAAAAACCGGAATTTTTATTTTATTTTTTTTTCCTTTTTGTGGGTCGAGGATCAGCACACGGTGATTGGTTCATATTATCACGTGCTGGGCGATGACGTAATTGACTTCGCTAAACAACTCGAGATGTGGCCAGTGAATTACTCGTTACTTGTGTGTAAAAGTTAACTGCATCCCATCCAAACTCAACACCATTTGGCTCTGTGGAATAGGCACGGATAAACTGGATTTTCGGGAACGATTTTGGCTCGCGTTCACCGCGGAAGCTTTGAGAATAGCCGTAAACAAATATTTGATGGTACCGCTGTCGCCGATAAATATTTAGTCCCGACGAAACTTTCTGTGGCGACACGAAATACTTTTGGGAAGATAACAGGGCGAAAACAGAAACCAAAGCTACGGTGAGCTTTAGCCGTAAAACAATGACGCTTTATGCTTTACTCTGTACATGACATCTGTTGCCTCATAAAATTCTTCTGCGTATCGTACATTGCCTGTTGAAGTGTTTCTTTCATTCGATCATGTAGCCTTTGTTTCGCAATGGTCAGTGAATACCAGAAATGAAAAATACACCGAAATAATTCTGAAGATTGAGTTTGCAGTCACAAATGGACTGAACACACTGTGAACAAAAGCGCAATAATATTGTAAACATCTCTCGTGTGACATTCCTCGCTGTCAATTTTATATTTGTTACAGAGCACGAATACTCGAAAGCCTGATAGAAAGAAACGTATTGAGTTAATAAAAGAAAACATATAAGTAGTGAAGCGAAAAAGTAAACTGCATCCCATTCAAATTCAACGCCATTTGGCTCTGTGGAATAGGCACGGATAAACTGGATTTTAGGAAAAGATTTTGGCTCGCGTTCACCGCACAAGCTTTGAGAATAGCCGTAAACAAATGTTTGATGGTACTTCTGGGGTATTGCAACTATCTCTGTCGCCGATAAGTATTTAGTCCCGACGAAACTTTCTGTGGCGACACGAAATACTTTTGGGAAGATAACAGGGCGAAAACAGAAACCAAAGCTACGGTGAGCTTTAGCCGTAAAACAATGACGCTTTATGCTTTACTCTGTACATGACATCTGTTGCCTCATAAAATTCTTCTGCGTATCGTACATTGCCTGTTGAAGTGTTTCTTTCATTCGATCATGTAGTCTTTGTTTCGCAATGTTTATTAAATACCAGAAATGAAAAATACACCGAAATAATTCTGAAGATTGAGTTTGCAGTCACAAATGGACTGAACACACTGTGAACAAAAGCGCAATAATATTGTAAACATCTCTCGTGTGACATTCAATTTTATATTTGTTACAGAGCACGAATACTCGAAAGCCTGATAGAAGAAACGTATTGAGTTAAGAAAAGAAAACACATAAGTAGTGAAGCGAAGGCTGGATTAATCATAAATATTACAATTTCCTCGAATGTGATTGGTTCATAAACCCCCCGATTAATCATTAATTGGACACCTATTGTTCTGTAATCGGATACTTCTTTGTTCTGTAATCGGACAGTTGGCTTGACCAATCATAAGCAAGAGTGAAATTTAAATGCACCAATCAGCGTTACACTGATTTTCAGTGGAAAACTCGATTGCCGGTGTGAGTTTGTGGCTTCTCGAAAGGCGAATTTGTTAATTCTTGGGCAACTTAACATGCAAGGAACAGTTTGTGGTCAATCAAAGAACGTGAACAGTCACTATGTAACGAAAGAAGACAGGAAATTTTCGCCGTTCGGGCGCGTTTGTTTAGTTCACGACATCGCCAGCATGCTGTGCTATAGACACTCTGAAACTTACGGCTCGGCCAATGTCAATGAACGTCGTTAATTCATTTCAAAATCATGGAAGAAACTTAACTTTGTTGTGATGGACTGTGATGGACAAACGCTCCTAGAAAATTAAGCCGTCAAGAAATCGGTAAGTTTGTAATTGCTGTGCCGACCCGCTAAGATACAGATTTTTTCAGTCTTGAATATTTCCTTTGAATGCTTTGGAGTAAACTTCTGTGAAAAAAATAAACTAGTATTCTGAGTTTCAAAGTACCTGTTATGTTAAAAAATGTAAACCTGAAAAGTCGAAATAAACTGTCTTTCAATTTGTGAGTTCGTGATGGGTTTACTGATTTTTACTGAGTGTAAAGAACTTACACATTTTTTACTTTTACTTCAAAAATCCGCATTCAACTCAAATCATAGGGTAAATTAGCTTCTTCTTTCTCTCAAGTATTTTAAGTTGATATAGCTGAGAGCTAGATAACTACGAACAAGCGGCGTGTTTACAAACGCCGAACCGTGTGTACGCGCGTGTTAAAATAGATCGGCGATGAAGTACTTCTTGATGCTTTGTTTTTATGTATAGTACAGGAGAAGACGCTGAAGCTATATGATCATTTCATTCTCAGAAATTGTAATATTTATGATTAATTGGTAAGAGGATTTCGTGTCGTCCATTGTCGGTCTGTAATCATACTCGTGATTACGAAATCAGACTCCCGCGAAGCGCGGTCGTCCGATTTCGTAATCACTCGTATGATTACAGACCGAATCGGATTCCACTCAGTCCTATTACCATTATTAATCAAGGTGTCAAAAGAGCAAGGTGTCAAAAGCCAAGTTCTCTATACTGTGTGATATTTTTATGGTGAGAAATTGGAAGTCTCTCTTGGGAGTTCCGCTCTTGTCCCCTACTTTCCATTTTATATTCTGGTCTCGACCCAACTCACGCCGCGAGCTCACTGGCAAGGTGTGCGAGTTTCGAATTGATCGGTACATAACACCTTTGGGCACTTTGGAATTCGCAACCGAGTAAATTAACATGGAAACGTCAATACGCGTCAGAAAATTGCTTACATGTCGCACCGACGTACCGACTGTACAATCAATTGTGTCACTCTCACTACAGAGAAGCAAGTAAATACAGAACCTACGTGTATTTACTCTTGTTGCCAGTTTCCTTAAAGATCAACTGAACACAAACGTACTCACCTCTTGATAGTCTTGACCACGTATTAACTTCACATGGAAATATGAGGAAAGTTTGTAGCTTGATGAAGCCCAACGGATCTCGGAACGTCACCGCTGAAACAGACCACATGACCTTTAGAACAAGTCAGTAAACTGTTTCCGGTCTACATTGACGTTCGAAAGTAACACTGCATGATTACCATAAATGAGATCAAATTACTTTTGTTACTAGGAATTCCATAATGGAAATGAAATGCTGCCATTTGTTAAGATAAGTGCTAAATATGGAAAGATTGCCATTTCATTTCAACAAGTTACTACATTTAATAACTTTCACTCCCAAGAGTGATTAACTTCAATTTTCTCTTTCAGTTTCTTACCAGAAAAATATCATACAGACAGGAGGACTTGGCTTTTAATAACTTGCTCAGATTAAGCCTGATTGAATTATCAACTCTCGCTACATAACTGTGGTAAAATCTGCATTTTTAACTTGGGGGTGAAAGGGTTAATAAATAACAGGAACAGTAACAATAACAAAGTGTCGATTTTGCAAGTGTCGGTATTCTATAGTTGTCCCTTAAAATTAATAAGTGGCCGGGTATTCTATAGTTGCTCCAAAGAGGTTATTACACGGGAAGGAGTGCAATGCGGCGGAGTATTTTTACGATTCGGTTTTATATTTTCGAGCCTGCTTCAGGCGTTCTTGCCGCGCGCAAAATGGAACAAAACATATACACATTTCCATCGATCGGCTCTGAGTAGGCTCAAAAGTCACCGAGTACAATGACTTGGTTTGATTGCTTTGAGTTTCACTGGGTCTACGGGCTGTACGGACATGAAAACTGCCTAATTTCCCACAACATTCCTTTGCTTTGACAGGTCGGATCAGGTTTCGGTTTCAAGAAGTGTCAACAGCGTAAAATGTACACAAACCTCGTGGGCCTCGATAAATCGTTCCACACAAAATACATGTGTCCATACTGCTTTAAATTTTGCATAAGAAGTGGATTGCCGGCAGTGAATGCCCGTGATTGACCCCTCGCAACATATATTTAATCGTGAGTAACGCAACGCGGTACGACTCGACTCAACAGCGAAGAAACGAGTGTTAACGACAAAAACAAATTGTTATCTTAAGTCAGAGTGCAGTTTATTTCTTTATTTTTATGCTGGGCCTAAGGGCCCAGCATATAATTGTTTTCACCCGAAAACCACAGCGTAGGTATCATGACAATTGGTGAAAGAAGTCCCCCCTCTAGGATTTCGAAGTTTGATTGACGTGTAAGCAAAAATACTATGTTTTGATTGGATAATGTTCACGTGCAAGCGGCGTGGAAGCCTTTCTTTTCTTGGCTGAGTTTCAAAGCATGTAACGTGAGATTTTTGTTGACATGTACTTGGACTCTTGCGGTTTTAGTTCATTATATTCACTTTCGCATTTTTCTTCGTCCAGCTGGTCAAAACTAAGCGAAGGAAAGCAAACATAATCAAACGATACCATTTCGAAAAGCTGAAATGGCTCCCGGCGGGTTTTTTCAGCTTTAACATACGCTCGTCAAACAACCGTGAATTCATCAAAACCGCGGTGATAAAAGCTCTGAAATGAAACAGGCCGACTGGAAATTTAGAAAGCCTGGTAGAAGAAACGCAATTTAGAAGACGAAAAACAGGTAAGTAATGAAGCGCAGGCTAGATTAATCGTGGCCTATGATTAAAAACAAATGTTCAAAGTCAAACTGTCAAAATGATCAATTATGCATGAAATGAGATAAGTCACGCATACTCCCAAACTCAAAATGTAGATTCTCTCATCCTTTTGAAGCAACTGTAAGAGTGTTGTATTATAACTTATAGTTTGATCAGGTTCATTTGAGTAAATCAAAAGCCAAGTTCCCTATACTGTATGATATATTTTCGGGTGAGAAATTGAAAGAGAAAATTGAAGTTGATCACTCTTCGGAGTCTCGCTCTAGTCCAGACATTGCTATTTCAATAATTCTTATGGTGCGTGTGGACACTTGCCACACCAAACTTGAATCCCAGCATCTGTCGCGTTTTCACGCGACAACACTTGTTTTACTCACGGGTCACCAAATGTAAAGCCAAATGATGAAACAGATAAACATTGAGGGGCACATGCACTGACGAAAGACATACCGTTTGTAGCCGGTACATTGCGAATGTAACGTGTTGTTGTTTGGCAGAGATCATCAGGAAGATCAGGCGATGTTTCACTTCTATACTCGATTCGTTACAACGAAGGAACACTCAAAAAGTCCTTGCTTCGACTTTCGAATGACGTCGGAGAAAAACACTCTCATGGTCCCCTGAGCATTATGTCTGCGTTCAATTGGCCATCAGTTGTCACATGACTGATCATCCAGACCGACATCCGTGAGTCGACTCACAAACAGCAACGTCAGTTGTCACATGACTGATCATCCAGACCGACATCCATGAGTTGAGTCACAAAGCAGGATTAGTGTCGCTGCCTCCTATCGTCGGCAGCAATTACGAAAGAACATGACCGTTGGAGATTATAAAGAAATGTATGGGGATTTTGGTCGTTCACCGAACGGCGGTCTTCGGGAACTATTAAACCTAAAACGTGGCTAAATATGCTTAGTTGCGCGTTATCTTGCCTCGCTCCGAATGTCAACTTCAACTTCTGTTTCGACTCCTCTCTGTTCTGTGTAGCTTGAGCTTTAAATATCCTTAAAAAACGATGCACTGACAGAGAAAGGGGGGTAGAGGGCGCACCGTCGGCTTCCATTGATAACAGTTCTCAGAACTGACGGAACTACTGACGTTAAATAAAATCACTTTACCTTTACAGCTCGCTGCGCTCAGCTTCTTTAACTCCCATTGATCCCCGGGGGGAGGGGGAAGGGGATTCCCATATATGAGCCATATAGATATGTGTCGCCCCAAAGGGTATCATTTTCAGCTTTTCAGTCTGAAATAGGGTATACATTTTGAGCCTTAGTCTGAGTAGGGTTGGAGATTTTGATATTGTCTGAAATAGGGTCGAAAATCGCACTGACATTTTGGTCTGAAATAGGGTAAGGGTTTTAAGACTCGGGCGGCACACTCCCATCAGAAATTTTGAGGAGTAGCCCCCAAGCCCCCTCCCCCCTTTCCCGGGATTGATACCCATTCCCCATTCCTCGTAACATCCGCCCAGCAGTACTGATTGTTCCTCTAGTCAGATCATCCAGCTAAGAATTTTTATAGTATCTTCTTCTGTTCCAGCAGGTTTGTTTCTAAGCGCTACTGAATTTTACTTCTGAAGTGACATTTTACAAAACTATAGGCAACTTCTAATTTCGGCGAGCCATCTCAAATCATTAGATTGATGATAATGTTCATAGATCAAACTAGCATAATAACTGTTGAAAGTCTATTCTATTCTGTATGATTGTTTATTGCTTTGGTGTGCTAACACTACAAGACAGCCCAACAGCAGGTACCGGTAGTATTATTCATAGGACAGTATCATGAAACTGTTATATAAGTTGGTTGTTGCTATTAAATTTGTGCATTGTAAGTTTGTGGTTCTTCTTTTGAGTTCAAGATGACTGATTCTTTTTCCAATTGGTGCGTATTATTTCATGCAAGCCATTTTATGTTTGTTCCAGCCTTGTAAAAGCCTCAAATGGGCCCTATATCACATAAACCATCATCCTCTTTGTTTTAGTTCCCCAGATGGGATCATTGTGGCTTCCATATAGTACACTGAAGTGGCTCTCATTCAAAACTGGTGCTTTATGTTCCTCATCATTTTGGCTCTGGTTTATAGCCAAAGCATTCCCATTGGGGCTGTTTCAACAAACATGGAGCCAGAATAGTTCTAGTTTGTGGGGCCATTTCAGCCCTGTTCCAAAACATTTCAGCTCCCAAAAACCCGTTTTGACCCCTCCATTTTCCAAAATGGCACCCACAAGGGGCTATCTTAGAACACCTGAAAGGGCAAAAATGACCCTAAAATTAGGCGTTGGAACAGCCCCAGCCATGCAAGTGGGCCAAAATAGACCCAAAAATAGGTTCTATTTTGGGGTCACCGTTTTCGCCCCTTTTTTGGGGTCAAAATAGACCTTTTGAATTACAGTGTGGACATCGAAGCCCGCGCGTAGTACTGTCAGATAAGGAACACGAAATTCTAAAAACTGTGTTACTGCTCATATAACTCGTACAACATAAGCACGTGTAGTTTATCAGAGAATTGAATCATTCTAATAGTACTGACAAACATACAAATATGAAGGCTCTTTCATCTTATAGCCATCCAATAGTTTCCTGCCGATAAGTAACATGCAGGTTTCTTTACGATATTACACACCACTAAGATCATCCACGCTAGCATACAAGGAACCATCATACTCCTTGAGGTTTATGTAGGTCTGAAAAAAATTAATAGAAACAGGTAAATAAAACATATTATTATATGACTGTGACGTAGTTTTACCATATAAGGTCGCAACAAAGTGCCGGTACGGGAGCGTATTACACACTTCAAATCCGTATTACACTGTAGAAAACCGGTTTGACCGGTTTAGACGCGCGCGTATCACAAATGAATCAAAGATTTTTCTGAGTGCAAGGTAAAACGGTGCAACGAAAGTCTATGACTTTTCAGATACAAGACCCTTCCATCGAAAGAAACTGTTACTGGATAATTTGTCAAGGAAGAGAAAGCACAGTTCAGTTGGTGGAAAGCGAACAATCGCCATGGACAAACGGCAGTTCTGACTCCGTAAAGTTTTCCGCACGATGCCGTCACTGTAAACACTACAAAATGATTTTCGCCATGTACGAACACTGTTTTGAGTGGTTCCTTTGCCGGAGGGGGTCTTAAACTTTCTACAACCAGGCAGGAAATCGGTGAGTTGTTAATAATCTATAACTTGACAACGTGTCGGCGGTAAAAATCCTAGTTGTGTTATGAAAGTTCCAGATTCTTTAACGTACACATTCGCTGGCTCTGTTCTTGTGTTTATTCCTTAACTACTCCGAGAAAATAAAAACCCTGTTTTGAGTACTAAGCTACTTGCTATTGAAGAACAAAAATGGTTAAAGTTTAAGCGAAGTGATCGATTTCAACCGCTCGAAGCACGTTTGTTCGCTGAATATTTATTCTGTCGAAGCAAGCATTTTCGTCTCCAGCGCATTTATCTCAGCACATTTAATCTGAATTGAACTTCGATCATTTGGTGGCATAACTTCTTTGATTTTCTCTGTCAAGATTTTTAAATCGATGACCGGATTGGAACCTGTAAGTGAATCTTTGTGTAAATGAGTGTGCGTACATTTTGCCTGGGATTGAATGAAAACAGTTTTGCTCGAAGTCTCTGTTTTATGTTTGCTGAAATATATTTTATATAAAGGTAAAACTACGTCACAGTCATATAATAAATCCCTCATTCGATAGTTTAGCGCGTAATACGCACGGGCCGGCATTTTACTAGTTACTCGCATTTTTCCTCGCCCCGCGGCGGGGCTCGGAAAAATACGAGCAACTCGTAAAATACCGGCCCGTATTACGCGCTAAACCATCGAATAAGATGTATATATATGTATAACGTTTACGCGAGTATCCCTCACGTGACTGTATGAAATAATGTAACTTACCCTGTGGCTCCTTTCCATTTTGGCGACGACGTCTTTCAGTTCAGAGAAGGTTGGTCTCTCACTTGGGTTCTCTTTCCAGCAATCAGTCATGATGCTGTAGCTGAATAATCGAATTAAGAGGTTTTCCACTGTAAGCTCAGTATTATTTGATTTCAATAAAACGAATCAAACAATTATTGTACCAAAATAATTTATGTTGGACTTTTCACCGTTACTTAGCAGATCTTGACGCCAGTTACCCTTCACTGTAACACCGAAATACAACTCGGAAAACGTTCCGAGAAACTCCGATGATTCATGGCCAGAAATTGCGGACATTTGAGCCTGCGGTATTGTCAGCGGACACCGCCCAAATCAATAGCTTAGCTGCAGTCCGAGATAAACTTGCGGGCTTGAAACTGGGGTTTTCAACGAGCATTTTTGATACCAAATACGCCGTACTTTGAAGGGAGAAACGGGCGCTGAACTTTATCTACCTTAGTAACCGGAAGTGAGTCTTCATCAGATCGCCTATGTTGTGCTTCCAGATGAAATTATGCAGATGGAGCATTTTCACGAGCGAAAACGAATGGTTTATTTCCAACTATCGGAACCAAATTTTCGTCGGTGGTTAGAGAAGAAGGTGTATTTCAAGGAACGATTTTGGCAAATTGAACAGCGAGAACCACTTCTCCTGCATTTCATCTGGAAGTCCGCATTCCAGCGTATTTTAGCTTTGTGACAAGGGATTTGTGTGGTGGCGAGTGGGAAATCAAAGTCGCTCTAAAAGAAAGGTAAAACAGTACTTTTTATCTTTAATTTTTTAACGAGGAAGAGGAGGAGAAATAGTAGAATTACGTTCGATTTCGGCAAATAAATATATTACCATAGTTAGAGTTATAATGCCGCGAGGCTATCACTCCTCACTCAAAGTTCTGTATTTTCTTCCGCCATTTTGTTTTCGTAATTGGGTAAAGCCGCTGCTGCAGTGCGAGCTCAATGTCCGCGATTTCTGGCCATGTATTGAATACTTTGAGCTAATAAAGTAATTACCCCTGGATTATCTGTTTTGGGTCTGTCAATTGAACTTTATGTAAAGTTATATGCAAATAAAAGTCAGCAATGTTAGACACCATAATGACAGTATAATACGATAATCGCAGATATCCCCTCACTCTGGTCTGGCATATATTGTTTTGGTAGCTCAACAACTGCAGCCTTTTGCTCTGCCTTTTACTAAAGTTTCGACACAAAAAAAAAAAAAAAAAAAAAAAGAAAAGAAAAAACATGGAAGCTTGTGTCTATTTTATGAGGCCTTAATGTTACCAACTTTTTGTAGTTGATGGGGCAAGCATGTTAAAAAAAAATTACCACTTTTGCTACACAATCCCTTGGAGGATAAGGGTATAACAACTATCATGAACTTAATACAGGTAAACAACCCTTTTACTCCCAAGTTTAAATGCAGAATCTTTCAGCTTTAATTTCAAAAGAAATTATATGAATTAATATTATATATAATATGTAGTGAGAAGTGACAGTTTAGTCAGCATTCATCTAACCAACACGGTATAAAAAGCTGTATTCTCTTTACGATACAATACAGTACATTTCCAACTGAAGTAGAAAATTGAATTTGATCACTCCTGGGTGTGAAAGGGTTTAAACTTGTTGTTACAATATTGGTTACAGTCTACCTTGGTGCTGGTCTTACTCACACGTTATTGCCACTTATATTACATATTAACTGAACTGAAGTTTTTCTTCTTAAAAAGCAAACAACCTCTAACAAATAAGTACCTAACAAAACCTTGTGTCAGGAGGAAACACAGAAAAAATACTTGGCTCTGAGCATCTCGTCCACTTGAGCACAATACAGTACCATTCTAAATTTTAAGAAAACACCCAGATACAATTTTTCTTGGGGTTATTTGACAGAGTATACAGGCCAGTGTCCTTGAGAACATTTTCCTTTGGCATTCTTGTTAAAGACATCACCATCGAGTTCATTTTTGGTTCCTGACAATCTTACACTTTCATGATGCCAGTAACTTGGTATACGAGGATCCATTAACTGCACAGGAGTTGACTTCTCAGCCTGATTTCTCCACAGTGAACGTTTCCTTTACCATATGATCCTTTTGGAGATGAAAACACATATTCAGGTTTTTGTCTTCACTACATATTGTTGCAATTTATTGTACAGTACTTACCTATAAACAACACAGAAATTGAACTTCCACTTGGACTGAGCGTATAGGTTTAGCCAAGGAACCTCTCTGTTTGCTCCTACAAAAATCAGAAAGGCACCAAATTTTCAAGAGGATGATGAGATAATTCACAATGATGTACACATTACAGTGCACTTTCATAGCTAACCCGTACTATTCATCCATAATTGACATAAATCTTGAAAGGATGCTGCAAAGGATCTGGCGCACTGTAAATAAATACTTGTTGTCCTGGAATGTTAACACGAATAGGTCCTAAATTCTTGAGTACATTGTAAAGTTTTTCACAGTGCACTGTAGGTGATAGCAATATTTAGTTGACGAATGTGTCATAAAGAGATATTGTACAACAGGAATTCAGATAAAACAAAATTTCACCATGTATCCTTTGTTCAGCTGTTATTCGTTGAAAATAAACAATGACAAAGAATGGCCGTATTGCAATTAATACATAATTGTTCAAATTTGGCCATCAATACACAGAGGTCAAAAATGTAAACAAAACCATAAAAGCCATACAGAACAGTTTTCAGTTCTTACCTGCCCCTTGCTTCCTGATGAGAAGAACAGCCTAATCTTTTACATTGGCTGGAAGAGTGTTGAAAAATCCCTGAACATCCTGTGGCAAGTTGAGGAAATGACCTTTGTGCCCACGCTGGCCGCCGTGTTTCCGGTAAACACACATGATGGGGAAAGCCCTGGCGATCAGCATTTCCTCTACTTCGGAAATGTCCTGCAGTTCTGCAGGCACTGTCCCAGGATCCATGTCGTTGTCAGCCGAGAACAACTGACATGAAGTCTTCTTGTCGCGCTTGCACCTGGTGCAGGTGTAGTCCTGCTCGGACATACTATGGTTGGTGATCGGCCATGTTTCTTTGCAGCGTAAGTGTCGGAGATTTTCCTCAAGGCTGTGAAAGGCAGTGAGTTCCTCCCGTACCCACTCTTGTTTGTGGAATGGAGAAGTTTCTGGATTTGCCCATCCACGGTTATATGCAAATATTGTTTTTGGCTGCGACGTTCTTCGACAACTGCAGCACGCTGTTGCCGGCGTCGAGTGTTGGCTTCATTTTGAGCTTGAAGTCTGCGGGTATTCTGTTCAGACGATTCATTGCTACGTCGGGAAGCTACTCGCTGGCAATTGGATTCTCTTTGCAGAGTCGTCTGTGTCAACCGCTTCTGTTTATGACGCTTTTGATCGGCGTTTACGCGCTGTTGTCTTTCCGGAGTCTTCTCTTCGGCCCGCTTTTTCTCCTGAAGGTTTCGATTCGCTTTCAAGCGCTGTTTTCTTTGCGGAGTTGTCTGTGTTACCCGCTTCTCTTCATGTCGCTTTCGATCGGCATTCATGCGCTGTTTTCTTTTCGGAGTCGTTTCTTCGGCACGCTTCTGTTGATGATGCTCTCGGTCATAGTTCCGTCTTTTGTCGAGACGAACTTGGCGCTGTTTGATCGTTTCACGATTCCGCGTTGCTCGTGCCTGTTCCCTTCTCTTTTGAAAACAAGCTTCGCGAGACTGTTGTGTTTCAAGTTTTCCGGTTTTCAAGTTTTCCATTTTCGTGAACATAGCTACGATATGCTGTAGTTGCTTTGTTCAATCTAATTTCTCTTATTGCGAGTAAAACTACAGGGCCACACGTGATCGATCCGGCCTTTGTTATTGGTTCTGCAGTGACGCGATAGGAACTGGGGACGAGGTCGCACGACAGACTCACAGACGAACATTAGATTTCGAGATGGCGACCCTCTTGGAGTCTCCGATAAGGCGATAATACTACCGCATTAGCGTCGTGAGTATTTCCCTCACTTCGTTCGGGGATAATAATACTAATAATAATCTAATAATGTATAATCACCTATGATCTCTACCCCATCAGCTTGCGTAAAGTGGCAGCAAAGTCAGTTTTATCAGTTGTCTTGGAGTCGCTATAAACAAAGTTCCAGGCGTCAACAATGCACAGTATATAACATGCCATTTCGTCTGAGTGAAAGCAATCTTCAGAAAGACTTTCTTGGTGACTGATCTGGCTTCCACCTTAACGATGAGTAAAACGACAAATCGATCATCCTCACTAAATGGTTTATGTATCACACGTCAATGCACATTTTAACTTTATTGTGGCTATATATTGGCTTCACAAAACACTATTCAGGAGCTGGCAGTCGTTAACAGTGATTCTGAAATGCGATAAATTGTTTTTGTATGTGCTTTTAATGCATGCAAGCAGCGCATACGAATCTCAGCAAGCAAGCTATAATCTAGGCTGTCACTCCGCGTTTCTTTTTTTCTCCGACTTACGTCATCGTGGAGTTCACAGCTTTTATGACTCAGGTCATTGTGGGCGGCTCCTTTTCGGCTCACCTTTCTTGCCACACCAAAGAGAGCTAAACGTTAGTTGTTGCATCAAAGAACTTGCGTATTTCCTTTTATGGAAGTACCGTGTAGGACCCAGGAAATCGTCACTCCTTTTGTTTCGCAGACGTTTGAATAGCTAAAGAACTTGCACAACCGTTATAGCTTAATACCCTAATATATTCATCATTGGCTTGGTAGAAATTGAGTATTTTTTTGACATATCTTAATCGTGCCATATTTTCTTGCGGCAAAAGTTGTTATTGACCATTCATTCTTTTGTCATCAACAAGTACGTGCGAGGACGCAATGACGTCACGCTATAGCCAAAATACTGGGACGCTCACAAATCCGTAACCTTAGAATAAATATGTACCTGGTATTACTATTTTCGTTGTCACGAATAATAGAAGGGAGTGGTCAGTGATTACAGCCATTTTCTCAATGTGCCATTTCCGTTGAACCTAAGGACGTCAGCAAGTACAGCCGCCGAAACATCTCTTGCATACTAATCATAATTAACCGCTGAATGCATCGTCATACATGCATTTCCGGCACACCAAATTGGAAGAGCGTAATTAGACTTTGCAATGTCATGTTTCTCTAATATCCAAACTAAAGCCTTTAAAGTACGACAGACAGGAGTAGTGTGAACACTGCTATCATATTATAATCACGGAGAGCTTTATTTTAAGTAATTACATCGTGGGTTTCAATTTGCGGTTTGGTTGAGTAAAAGCCGGACCAGACGTATGGCCGACCTTTAGTGTTGCGTCGTCATTTTCAGTCTGGTTGTTAACATAAACATTGTGTAAGCTGGTTAAAATTAACTATGACATAATTTCGGTGATCGCGTGAATAGAAAAAGAACGAGCTCGAAGTTTCGGGAATCAAAAGAGAAAAGGCAATTGTCTGGCAAGTGCGTCAAGGGGTTTGACTAAACAAAGGAAGAACTTATGTATATATGTTATGCACAAAGCTGAGGTATAACCAGTCACAAACACAGAACAGCCATCAAGATGGTGTCTTTCAAACCTGAGCTTTCGTTCAAACATTTCTTGGCTCTCGTGGTCCTTCGGTGTGCTTTTTCGATCTGCTTAGTCCTCAAGGCTTTGCCTTTCCTTCGATCAGTTATTGAGCAGTTGTTTGATAGCGTCTCTGGGGTTCACTTATGCTCGGAAGTTTATTGGCAGTCACTGTTTAGTACGGAGATGTTGGAGCACGTGTATCACTCACTCGTTGCTGACATGACGAGGAAGACACAGTTGGGACGCAGGGCGATAAATTCTCCTCTGGTGTCCACAAACGGACAGACGTACATGCGATTGTTAGACTTTGCCAAAGGACGTAGACCTTTGGTGGTAAACTTTGGCAGCTACAGCTGTCCTGTATTCATGAAAAAGCTGGCTGAGTATCAAATGTTGATGCAGAAATACTCTGACTTGGCAGACTTTGTTGTCATTTACATAGAAGAGGCGCACCCCACTGATGGATGGATGCTGAAGGTACGTAACAGCAGAATGGTAAAAAGAAAGGGGGAGGGTTGGAGACTAAAAGTGCTAGAAATTGTACTTGGCGGCTTTTATTAACTTGAATATTTTGATCGTTACAGTCTGTAACCGACAAACAATTTTTCTCGGTAAATGGCACTAACAGCAGAGCCTCTGAACTTTATAGGATGAATCAGACCACTTTTATCAATTTATTTATTTTAATTAATTCTAAGCTGCTATAAAAAAACGGTAGAAGAGGCTACCATTTAGACAGTTTTTATTTTTCTAACACAGTCTCCATTATTAATTAATATTGGATCAGACTCAGACCTAAACGTCTTAGAGGTAAAATTTGTCCGTACATTCTCCATTATTCCCACTTTTGTCAAGTACATTTCGGTCCTTTTCTCTGACGTTTTTGCCTCTATCTTTATTCTAGAACAATGTTGCAATCAGAAGCCATCGCAGTCAAGCAGACAGATGCACTGCAGCAACGCAAATGCTTCAAGAGTCTAATCTTCCTTGTCCAGTGGCCGTAGACACGATGTTAAATGCAGCGAATATTGCATATGGAGCAGTACCTGTTAGACTGTACATCATACAAGATAAGTACGTTGTTTACGAAGGCGGCTCAAGTCCTATGAAGTATAACATGGATGAAGTTGAAAACTGGATCTTAGAGAATTCTACATCCAGTCACAGGTGTCAAGAAAGTGTCAATGAGTTCCTTGCATTTCAAGTGCATAAAGCAAAGTTTATATGATAAACAATGTATTCCAAAAATCATTTTGCCAAAACACGCCAACGTAGGTCTAACTTTATTGAAGTAGTTGTAAATCATTAGGATCGCCAAACTCCACCACACAATATGAGCCAAACTGGTGTTGGTCAGCGTCAACGTTCAACGGTGAACTGAACACAGTCATACTGTATCAGGAACAAACTGGTTTATAGTGTAAACTGAAGTGCTGTTTGCTGTCTTAGATATTTGAACGTTATTTATAAATATATTATGTATACAATAAACAAGGCACAACGAAAAAGATAGTAGTATAATATTGAGAAATTCAGACTATAAAGGCAACAAGGTCCAACTCATGCCACATACCGCGGGTTTCTTGACTGAGCAACAACTTGAGGAGTAAGAAATCATTCCTTCCTCTTGGTAAACGTTTCATTACTTTTGTCAGTGTTTTGCCTTCCATCGTTGTTTATGCAAAGGGTGAAGCGGAATCCAAGAACAATAGAAAACTCAAACGGCTGAGGAACAAATCGGTAGTTTGGTTCGGTGATCGCTTAACCTTTTCACTCCCAAGAGTCAGGGATGAATTTCAAATTTTTCTTCGGGTTTCTCACCATGGAGATATATGATACAGTAAGAAGAACTCGGCCTTTGATAGCTTGTTTAGATGAGAGCTAATTAAACTATCAATTCTCTCCACATAATTCGTACTTATCTAAGAAGGTTGGGAGAATCTGTATTTTGAACTTGGAGTGAAAGGGTGAAGGGAGCTGGTCGATCACGAGTGGGACCAACAATTATAGGAAGTAATTAACTACTGGTTGAAGTCGTTTCATAGTTTTGCGAAGCCACTGGATCCACTCGTTATCTCATTGCGTAAGCCGCAACTGTGCCTAAGTATAATGCAATAGTTCCACAAGTTGTTCAAGTAAGCACATATACAGTACCACAAAGTTTGAACAATCCAAACAAGAGCGCTGGAGTTGGGGAGGCACATCTTTGTGAATAACTTCGACGCTCGTCTTATAATGAGAAATGAAATCAGGCAGTAAGCTAGCCCACATCATCGTACTTGATTTTTTATGAATTGTCCATGTTTAAAACGTCCTGATAAAAATACTTGAACACGCTGTAAAAACTTAGGACTTAACAAAAAGGTTACGCCCACTCTAAGGCGGTTTTCATCCGTTTTCAAGTGTAGACGAAAGGCAAAAACGCATAAAGTATGTGCGTAGTTTTCAATTGTAAACGCAGTAGTGTGAACGTGGCGTATTTGTTTGCAAACGGTACGGGTACAAACATAAGATATGTTAACCCAAAAGAGTGTTAACATACATACGCCAGTGAAGTCCAGTGGAATTTACGCTATTACGTAACTATTAAATAACGACTAATCGTGTATTGTAATTGATCGAAGCGTCATTCACACACCTTTTCTTTCACTGAAAGAGAAATGAAGAGTTGTTTGTCGTTCGAGCTTTGCTCACTGCTTGGTAAAATACATAAAAGTAGTCGGCCTTAATTTGCGTGACAAACGTTTAGTAAGCCAGCTGTGAGTTGCACTTTAACTTTTCGACTTGAGCCGCTTTTTCATGTAGAGCAAGTTTGGTAAATATGCTACGTCTTCTGCAGTCAATCTAATCCAAATTTTGGGCAGTGTGGCCGTACCTTGTATTTTGAATGCTTGTATATGAATTCTTATTGCATAACTTTCATGAAATCGCCACTGAATTAATGTATGGCAAGGAAGTTTGCACCATATAATCAAATGTACGACCAAACACATTATTGCATATACCCTTCATATTCATTGCTTTTCTTTCTACTGAGACGGAGGTAGTTTTTACCTTACATTGCGAATGACTTAAGGCTATTAATTGTCCTTTAGACTCTTAGTTTTATTGTGTGCAGTATTATTTTATTCAATAGATATCGCCTTCCGGGCACATTGTTTTGAATACTAAAGCTGGAAGTAGTTGATGTGTTAGACTGCCATTAAGGAAGTCGGCTTGCTTTGGGCGATAGGAGATATGTACATTAATTAGCAACCATTCACATTTATTTGTTTACGACTTGGTTGTGCTGCGTGAAAAGCGCGGGAGGTAAATTGGATATCCAATATAGGCCTTGTAGATGCCAGGAATGTCAAAACAAAAGTCATGAGAGTTTGTAAATGGAAACAGGGCGTATTAAAACTCAGTCGTGCTCAGATGTAACTGCTTTTCTCTTTTAACTGGAGTTATCTTGAGGGCGGTATGATTGGTATGTTACTTGGTGGTCTTTCTTGACTACCGTAACTTGACTAACAAGATGCATCAAAACACCCTTGGGAGTTAATGTTCAGCTGGCGCCGATTCTTTTGTTCTAAGATATCGTCAGATAGCACCTTCAGCACGGAACGTAAAACCCTCGCATTACAGGTTTCTTCAGGTCACAGTCCGTAAGAAATCAAGTGTCTAAATAATTCTGATGCCTGTAGCTAGGAAAGGTTCATAAAAAGACAAAAATTTTGAAAGTATATAATACAATTTGAAATAAAACGTAACAAAATAAATTAAATATACAAGGTAAATAACGTAACCGATAGTCTATCTTTTCTTTTCTAATTTGATGTAAATTAAAACCTAAAATTGAGTCCAGAGAAAGATTTCTCAGCGATGCTGTGGGTGTTTTTAGCTGGCAGTTACATCCGCTCATTGCTTTCTTGATTATGAGCAGATTAAGGCCATTGTCCAATCTGCATTGTCTTCATAATAGTAATCTCTTGTCGTGTTTTATTTCATTTATCAAAGCTCATTATACTGTGAAGATGTGAGTGGTTCGCCCATTTGGTATGTTTCTTTTGTGCATCCGCTGAACCCAACCATAACAAGTTCACGCTCCCATTGTAATCTTGCAGTCATTCAGCTCCGTTGCCGTGACATTGAACATGTTTTGGAACCCCAAGGCTGCACAAAAGTACCTTGTTTACATTTTCCTTCAATGTATATTTGCTGTTGGGAGGCTTCTTAAACGGCTTCCCTTTTGCAAAGGAGTTCTCCTGCGTGGTTTTAACATCATATCTCGGCAAACCATGTGCGCAGAAAGTTACTGGGACTCCCTTTTCACGCAGCAGATGCTACAGAACGTTTGGCACTGTATCCTCCTTGACATGGACAAGAGAGTCAAGCAAGGAGGAAGGGCGATCAATACTCCATTAGCGTCTTCGGATGGTAAGCGCTATTCTAGATTGCTGGACATGGTTAGAGGTACCAGGCCTATGGTACTGAACTTTGGTAGCTGTACCTGCCCAATTTTCATGTCCGCGATGAATGAGTTCCGAACAATTGTGGATGAGTTTAGTGATATTGCGGACTTTCTCATCGTTTATGTAGAAGAAGCTCATCCTGTGGATGGCTGGGCGTTCAAGGTAAGCCGACAATTCAATCATCAAATTATTTCAAGTGTGGTAAACAAAATACAGTACCGTTTCCAAAATTGTACATGCAATACCGAAATTCTGTAAACGCAATGTAGTCAAAATCGAACACATTCGTTAAATAACTCGTTGACCAGTCAGCTAACCACATTGTATTCATCGGCTTTGACTTTGTAAGTGACGCGGGAAAATTAATTTTTACTGCTAGATGTATCACTGAGTATAGCTGATTTTTATATAAAATAGGGAACTTGTTTACTGAAACTATGGATTAAGCTGTTCGCTGTTGGTAATCATCTAAATTAATTGGAAAACATGTCCGGCGCAAGCATCTCCGAATTAGTTCTGAACGATTTCACGGTAAGTTGTGATCACGTCGTGGTAAACACCCCAATATAGCATTTGCAGCAGAGATGAAAGTATAATAGGCCCTTTGTCAAGTGGAATTTTTTATTCAGTTTGACTTGCCCGGTCTGATACATGAGCTGATCACTGAGCTTGTGTTAATTATCTTGACAGAACTTAACGTAGAGAATTCTTGTTTGTTCATTAACCTGCGAACACGAGCTACGAACGATTTCTTTAATGAGGAAAACAAGTCAAATATTAATCTCCGTGGAAATCCTGCATGGCTGCATGATCAACGCCAGGATCACGCTACGACATTTCTGGCCCGAGTGCCTCGGCGCGGGTTTTCAAGAGCGAGCTTGAACTTAAGATTAAAATGTGAACACAAAATCGAAAAAGATCAGAAATTTGATTTGACATTTGCACAACAGAACAATTCAGGAAATATTTAGAGATGGCTTATTTTTTAATACTGCTTGAGCACAAATGCGTATATGATTTAACCGCTCGTTGCTGGCTGGCCATGTCTTTATTATGGCCTTACTGCCTTTACGATGACATATTAAATTTAAATCTTTCTACTGCAAAAAGTAAACTTACTCAACCCAGAAAACACCGAACTCTTGAACAATCAAATGCGTGAAACCTTAACTAAGGTTAGACTCGAATAAGCTCTCACTGAATGGGAACATTCTAGTTATGGCTGTGTTTGCTTTATCGTTGCGCCGAGTTCATATTTATGACTTCTGTGATACGGTATTTGGGCATTTGAGATATCGCAATGAAAAAGTTGATAACATATACACAACTTTGCGTGGCGATAAGGCTGAAGGAGAACGTTGTACACATGGTAAACGTGTCTTGGACTCCATGGGGGATGAGTCACATTCAAGAGAGTTTACTGACATAATTAAGCAACATCAAACTAAACAAAATTACTGACAAAGATTGTTTTCCCTTTTCTACCATAGGGTAACCACCCCATCTTACGCCACCGTAACCAAGTGGAACGCTGTCGAGCTGCACAGCTGATGCTGAACAGCAGCAACCCACCATGTGATGTGATGATTGACACCATGCTAAATGCCACGAATATTGCCTACGGAGCGGCTCCAATTCGCCTGTACGTTATCCAGGAACGCACAGTGGTTTACGAAGGTGGCCCAGGACCAATGGGTTACAGGATGGAGAATGTTCGAAACTGGTTAAAGAGCTACCGATGAACGCGCTACGTCTCTTAAGCGGAATACGGCTTGATCCTAAAATACGCACAATTTAAATTGCGCTTTTGTAAAATACTTATGTCAACAAAGCTTCCCATTGATAGCATGCCAAAAGTACACTAAACAAAACAGTAAGCTGAAGAGAAAGACATATGCCACGTTACGCTTCATGGTGAATATGAACTCGCGAGATTGTTCAAGATTCCTTGCTATTCCGTACTATGCTGTCCGAAATAATAATAAAAAAAGTAAATAGAAGGTCGCCTTGGTAGGATCAAAAAGCTGCTGGCAATGGGTCTTCTAGTCTGACCCAGCTTCTGTCCCTATTGTGGTTTAGCACTGAAGTGGAGTCTAAGGGTGCGTTTGATTGGGTCTATTCCGGAATAGGAATAGCTAAAATGACCCAAATTGTTCTGGGGTAAATTTTGTTGGAAATTGGTTTAAAACCTACATGCCATGCATGCTTGCTCCAAACCGAAGAATTTTACCGATCAGCAGCGCTATTCCTATTCCAGAATAGACCCAATAGAACGCACCCCAAATTGAACGCTTACCCAAACTTAACGAAATATAAGTTTATGTTAATCAGTAGTACTGCTCGCCTTAGTAAGGTAGACTCCAGTTTATTTTTTACTGAAAGCAAGCCTCTCGGACGAAGTTCCCATATCCTGGTCTAGTAATAAATGAGAAACTCACTTGGGATGACCACCGTCATCGCATCCGCAACAAGCTGGGTCTCCTGAGACAGATTAAGGGTTGTCTGGCTACCGTGTGGCATAAGATTTTCTCAGGAGTTTAGTTTCGCGGATTGCCGAATTTTTATGTTTAGTTAAATGTGTTCCCGTGAAACATAAAATTCACAATTTTTTTTTAGACCACGGGATATATGCTCGCTGATCGTTGAAAAATCCGCGAAATTCGTGAAAATATGATTCCGAGAAAATCTCATGCCACACGCTACTTCAATAGTTTTGGTTTGCCCCTTTTTGACCAGTGCTACAAGTACTGCACAACAAAGCCTCGCGCATTATCCTAGATGTCCCCGCACGCAAATCTGGAGCTAGCGACGCTCTTACAAGGCTTCGTTGGGAGCCTCTGGAGAGCTGAACACATATTCACCTTTAAGTCTCCTAATAACTATCTTCCTCATACGTTCCGATGCAGCTTAAATAGCGACTCAACATTACAACCATAGCCCCAGGAACAACTTTTGGGGAATTGCAGCTAATAGAAGATGGGGCCGCTGGACCACTATTAACTTCGCTGAGAATGACTAACATTTAAAAATGTCACTCTTATGAAAACGCCACATATATCCATTTTAAAGCATGGTATTACTAAAGCCGTTTTGTAGCCCACTTAATTTTAAGCTGTATAATTACTAGGTAATAAACAATTTTAGATTTTTTAGCTCATACATTTTAGCGTTTAATCTTAGATTTTAGATGTTTGTATCTCTTTAATAGCTTCTTAGCTTTTTGACGGTTATATTTTTGACGAATATACTAGGACGCTGGACTATCACGCTGGACCACCTGGCCACTAAGTCAGTAGAAGGTTGCCGATATAAATCATACAAAACACGTAAGTAAATGTAAATCATAAACATATATCACAGAACTATAAATCACGGATAAATATAAATCATAGAAATCACCTTATTTTCATTAGCCAGGTTCCCGGATGTTACATTTGTCTGTGGCGCGAGCCTGCGAAAGCACTGCTGATGCTTATCTCACTACGTGAAACTCAAGAAGACCGTTGTAGGAAGGTAGGGGTGTTATTAGACAGCCGCATTGCCACATTAAACAAATATACCGTTTACTGCTATATTACTCTATTATTGGTTATTAAGACTTATGACTTTGTTTTGTTTAGATACTCTTTGTGTCATATCATTCTTTGTTCCACCAAATTGATTATTTCAAAAACAAAATGTCCTCTTTCCGCATAATTTTGGAATAACTCGCGAATTTTGATCAATATGTAAAAAACCAACAGTATATGTAAAAAAAGAATAAAATATACTAATGAGAATCAGCGCAAAAAAGCAAACAAATAAACAAACAAAAACAACAACAACAACAACAACAACGACTTTATTTATACTCGGGGGCAGGCACATTGCTATTGTAAACCTGTCAACGAAATGCTAGGACTGGATTGGGGTTGCGCTGGCGTAGTGGAAAATCGTATAAAGCAGGTGTTGCAGTGTTTGCGAGAACAACTTATCTTCCGACTGGAGGTTGTGATACATAGAGCTGTTGACTAAACAATAGCGCAGGCTTTTGTCACGCTGATTTTAAAGAGACAAGCGGTAGCCTTGTTAGTCTATTGAGTTTCCGGCTTGGTTTGGCGTCAATTACCTTTCATAAAAACGCCTCCTCAATTTCCGGTTCACCTCCTGTAAGTTCACTGAAATTGCTGACCATTTCGAGTGTTCTACTGTATAAAGTTGCTCTCTTTGTAACAAATTATACATCGGTTAGATGAGGTAGGTTAGGAGATCGCTTCCCTGAGCACCTACTGGACCTGAAAATATTAGCAACAACCCCAGGTTGTTTACCATATGAATTAAATGCCGCGCAATCATGCACAATGCTAAATAGCTTGTTTCCTTGATTATAATATTATGCATTTTGTTGCCACGAGGAACGGCTTCCACTGCAGTCCAAAACGTTCTTTGTCAAATTTGTTTCTGTTTACCTCAAAAATATTATCCTAATACTTTACTCCCAGCCACTACAAAGTTCAATCACTGATCGTGACTTACCTAAATTTAGATTTTCGTTTCTTTCTGACCTGTAAACGTAAAAGCAATGTTTTGACGTCATAATGACGTGTGTGTAATTTCAACGTCACGCATGGCATGAAACAACTCAAACAATGTATATATGTGCCAAACGAACTACATAAAGTGAAATAAATAAATATCGCCGGGCGTAACTATATCTTGGTAATGTCTTGGTTTCTTTTATTACGCTTGAGTACCCCCCCCCCCCCCCCCCCCCGGGTGAGTACCTTCTTGTTAAACTGGTGTCAGTCGAAACTCAATGTATATGTCAGTTAGACATGTTTATAGCTGTTCATGCATGTTTCGTTCTTCAGCTAATCCTAAGTAAAGATAAATCAGCTAAATCATATTCTGGCAGTCGTGACAAGGTGGCACTTGTTGCCGTCATTGGAAACACAATTGCGTACAAACTATTTCATGACACCTTTGAATATCCCCAGTTCGCGTCATAAAAAGACCCCCAGGCGTTCCAGCTCAATCAATGATTGTTTTCTTGCAACATAATAAGCAATTGTTGGACGATGTTGAGCAAAATATCGTGATTTTCCAGTGGCGAGCAGATCATTATTATTTGCCGATGTCGGAGGCAGCCATTGGCAAATCACGATATTTTGCGATAATCGAGTTTAATAATTGTTTTATCATTCGAGTGAGCTTAAATTTCACAAATTATCTGGCATAAAATGTGTTGGAAAGCGCACGTTATAGCGAAAGCGAGCTGCCATGCTCACATAGGTGAAAAACTGCGCATGAGCAGAGTATTATTTGCAGTTGACACACTGAAAACAGTAGCGCGCATGAGCAGATACTAATTTGTAGGCAGTTATTTGCAGGTGACTTAGCAGTCTCTCGACCAATTGAAAGAAATTGAAAAAAGCATCGAATGTTCATAATACTGGTTTCAGAGGTCCTAATAACGTATAGCTGATATATACAGCTGTGAGCCTTAAGCTAGGGTAGCTGTCTTAACAGGATTTCTCGAACAACACATACTGAAATGTCCAAAAAAATTAGCGTGCATGCTGACTTTAGCAGCTACAGCGAGAGATAATATTTTTAAATGTCTCCATAGGAACTGGATTAAATGAGAAAATTTGACGTTCGCAGGAAATGGCATAACGTATGATGCAACCACCGAGATATTCCGTATATACACACATTACAAATGCATTCAGTAATCCGACTTGCAAATTTTCAGAATGACAGTAATATAATAAGTCCTTTCCGCATCCGAATATAAAAGACGTGGGTGCCTCGCAAAATATTGCAAGTCGGTTTAGCTAAGAAGAGAAATGACTTATCTTAGCCTACGAGTAGGAATGTTTCCATCAGACACGCAACGCACTCCCAGGGGTTTTGAAAATATTCCACATAGCCAGATAAAATCACGGGACACTCACTCAAGGATAGTTTCCGATTTTTTTTTTGCAGATGTTTAAAGCTTTAGATCCGCCTGCTTTATGGTTCAAAATCGATTGACTATGTCATTGAAATGTGACTGACTATGCAAGTCTAGGGTCGGCGATTTTGCCTATAAATATTTCAGCCTGAAAGAGCACAATTAATAAGCAGGAAAATATCGTGCAAAAAGATCTTCAAGTTTCGATGTGATTATACATTGACGTCAAATCGAATATTAACGTTCCAGGAAAACAGGAAAACCTGCGTTTTGTGTGGTGTTATTTTAACATCTATCAACGTTTTATTTACCTTTTTAAAATCAACCCTCATGACCAAATGCGTTTGAGTTGGCTGTTTGCTCATACTTTGGAACCCATGCCAAGACAGAGGAATTATGTCATGACAGTAACTGGATAACCTATCATATCAGCACGAAGGCGTTCTCTCTTTTTGTAGAAGAAACTCGAATGTAGCTTCTTTCGAAGTTGATTCGTAACGAAGGCTCTCTAATTTTTAGCCACGGTGTACTTAAATGCCAATTTAAGTACACCGTGGCTAAAAATTATTTTTTATATCTGTTAAGTCACTTCATACTTGCGTGCAGTTGGTGAACCTACCACGTGTATCTACAGGAACGTTACTTTGGTGCTCAGTTGAAGGTCAAATTTACATGTCACACAACTGCATCATTCAAGAAACAAGCAGTTTATAGTGATTAGGGCCACGGACATCGCAAACACAACTCCCTCTGAAGAAATGTACGTTGTGAATTCATCAGAAGTTGAGCCAGAAATGCTTGAAACAAAATAAATTCGTATGAGCCCTTCTATTTGGCCATGCTGGAATTTTTCTATGAGTGGTT
Organism: Plumapathes pennacea; assembly: GCA_964036295.1. NCBI lineage: Eukaryota > Metazoa > Cnidaria > Anthozoa > Antipatharia > Myriopathidae > Plumapathes > Plumapathes pennacea. The sequence goes on along the minus strand of OZ038463.1, from coordinate 20,341,659 downwards.
TTTATAGCCCCCATGAGACCATCTATTTATGCCGACTCACATTCAAGTCTTTAATCCACACTGTAAGGTACTTCACGTACACGATCAAAGAAACTGAGTCGTTGAGTCATATGTTGCGCTGCCTATTGATTTAATGACTTTGGTGATGTTATTTTATGCCATAGTCATCCTTCCTGGACGTGCTTACAGCGTTGGTCTAACTCAATGAGGTCATTTTGGTTTGCCTGACCCCAGGTATTATGAAAACAATTAGTCGGGCAGATAACAAAGATGTTTTTCTTAGCCGAGTCCTTTCGATTCACTCTTCCTAAACTTACTCATTTCAGGCAACATTATTTCTCCATTTCTTGGCAGAGTTAGTACACCGTTAAATGTTTCTGGTACGACTGCTATTTCCTGTCGGCCTCCATTGAGTTGTATACTATACGAAGGAAACGATTGTGTGATAAATAGTTAAACTAAGCAGCTTTACATAAGCGTATTGTTCCTTTATCCGTCTCCGGAATTACGCTTGAAACGATGCGAATCGAGTGCAGTCGGCCTTGCAATATCGCTCTTGTTTGTCTTGCAAGAAAAAGGCGGCAAAGAGTAAGAGGTTTCATAATTCCATCGGACGTGCTACCGCCAAGATGTTCCTCCACTCCTTTAGCTCGCTTCGCATGCTTGTGACTCACAGCGTTCTCTTTTTCGTCTTCGGAGTAGGCCAACTTTTAAAATCAGTACCATTCTTCAGGTGTTTTTTAATACGTGCCTTTGATGCAGTTTCTGGAGAAACCCTCCCTCCCTCCACGTACTGGGACGCCTTGTTTGGAAAGGAGATGCTCGAGAACATTTGGCACAGTGTCGTGATTGACACGCAGAAAAACGCAAAGTTGGGCTGCGAGGCTTACAACCCTCCTGTGATCACTCCAGACGGGAAGCGTTGTTTTCCACTGCTAGACATGAGCACAGAAGGAAGGCCGTTGATTTTGAACTTTGGTAGCTGCACCTGCCCAATATTCATGAACAGGCTGAAAGATTTTCGCCAACTGGTTGCAGACTTTGGCCACGTTGCGGACTTTTTGGTGGTGTACATTGAAGAAGCACACCCGGCTGATGGATGGGCTTTCAAGGTGTGAATAATTTTCTTTTTCGTTTCAATGCGCTAAAAATTATTACAACAATGTGTACTTTTTAATCAGCATGGCCAGTTCCAGATTGTAGAGGACTAGTCTCGGTATTCATATCGTATTAATTCTCCGTGCAGTCATTTCATGGTTGAACAGCCTCTTTTTATTTTGTTCACGAGAGCAATTTTTCTCAAGAACACATGAATAATGCGTTTCTCGAACGTTCTTGAGCTTAAATTCGCTAGAAATCTAACAAAATCTCAATGTCTATCCGTTTTATAGGACAATTACCATATCTTAAGCCACCAATCACAAAGCGAAAGATGTGAGGCCTCTCGCTTGTTACTTTCGCAAGATCCCGGATGCGAGGTAGTGGTGGACACGATGTTGGACGCGGCCAATATCGCATACGGTGCCATGCCCATCCGGCTGAACGTCATCCAAGATGGCAAGCTAATGTACGATGGCGGAGCGGGGCCAATGGGATACCGATTGCAAGATCTTCGCCATTGGCTGCAGCGGTTTACAGTTAGAAGAGCTGTATAAACCGGGTGAATAAGTTTGGATACTGAAAAGCTTTTGCCGATACCATGCTATTTCAAAGAAGAAACTGAGCAGTGGACCTTGAGTGACGGCTGGTGGCTAATGCCAGGCAAACTCTTTTAGAGACATGCAGTATAATATTTGGCAATTGTACAGAAAGTAATGCAGCCCATATGAAGACGTAGATATAGATTATTTTTAGCAAACTGTGAACATTTAATTCTTCTTCCTTCATTCCTTTACTCTTCTTTCTTGTTGCTGCTGCTATTTGCTATATTGCTGTAAGTTGCTGTTGCTTTTGTTTTTTTTCTTTTTTGTTTTTTGTTTTTTTTTTCTGTATTCTGTTACCTTTCTCTTGCTTCTAGTTCTATTCTTGTTTACATTGTCACTGCTTTTTAAATTATTACCTTCAAAATATATACATATATATATATTCAAGCATAATGTAAGCAAATAAAGATAAAATATATAATGGAGACTATCGAAATGGCTTGTTTTATTTCTGGTGCCGCTTTGTACAGTTTTCCAGTAGCTAAAGCCAAAACATGACATGTGACGAATGTGAATTACAGTGATTGCTAAACAAAATATACAGTACCTCTTAAAGTATAAGATTGAGCTAAAAGCCAAAACCTGTTGAATCTGATATCTTCTTCCAATATATTTATGACTGCACGTCAGACACTATGCGGTTCACTATGGCGTATGCTTGAGCCATGCAGCATCTCTTGATTAAACTAACAATGTCAACGTTTGTCTAAAGCATTGATTGAAAAGACAGCTGAGAAAGGATTTCATTATAAAACGCAGGTAGAAATACTTTGAAAAAGGAAGGAAGCCCCCTTATTGAACACATAAAACACATGCTTAAACAAGAGCCATAAGTATATACAAGCTAAAGCAAGGTTTCAAGGTGCGCGCTCACTACGAATAATTTTCTGGTGTGTAGAAGAATATAGCAAAAATAGCTGCTAGCTTGAAAAGTTGTCAAAGCCCATTCTGAGTTTATCTTGAGGTTAAGGAAATCAGTAGCAATATGACAGACAGCCTTGCCATTGTTCTGACACTAGAAGAACTGAAAGAGTCAATGATCCACATAAGCTTAAGGTGAAAGGCTCCCTAAGAGGCGTATGGGCCAGTGGAGGCTTTTGCCCCTTGATTATGCGCGAGGAAATATGGTGCAACGCAGACAAAAGAGCAGACTGGATTACCAGTAGGAGCACCTGTGCACCTAAAAACAAGTTGAAGTATTGTTCACACAACAGAAAATGAGAAATATATTGTTTTGATTTCTTGTTAAGGTACAGGTGTAGTCAATTTTGGTTCACAAGATGAGAGAAAACGAGTTTCTTGCTCAATAGATTTGAGAAATATTACGTGGGGATTAATAAGCGCCTCCAGCGGTCTACCATAAGTTAATTGCTCGTCTCTGTTATATTGAGACCTAATCCATGTTACACAAGACTATTATGTTAAAGGCAACTCATGGGCGGAAAGTCGTACTGAATTGGTTTTGGTAAACAAGTTGCCATTTGTTCCGCTGTCATCGTCCAATCATAGAATACTCAGATGAGCCCTAAACTTTGTTGTTTTCGACCCTTTGCACGCAATGCCATGTGCACACAGGCCACGTGCCACTGTAAGTCAAGTATTCACTTTGCAAACATTCCCAAAAAGCTGTCTTTCGTATGTATAAGTTTAACTAGGCTTCCTTTCATTCCAAAGTCGCATCGTTCATGCCATACATGATTCAGAGCAGAAATACCTCCCTACTGTGACATTACCTAATTAGTATTCACGTCGCGTAGTCAGGAATGGTCACGTTCCAGCATTATACTTTAGGACAGTTCGATATTTGCCATTTCTTCTACTTAAGTTCTAGGAGGGAAATATTTGCTTTTGTGCTTTGAAACACCCCAGGTGCATTAGTTACTTGACATAAGTAAATGTTTTATCTATATACCGCAAATTGTATGTTCATATGCTCTTTGATCGAACCAAAATGCGAGCCATGTATGATCCCGGTGATATAGACACTGGGGTTTGCTACTCTTATTCAAAAACGTGTTATACGCTTTCTTTAAGTCCACCACTGGTGAAGTGGATTGAAAGGTACAAGACATATGATTTGAATGATTAACGATCCTGCCCTGAGGACGCAAACTGCATATGACAGCCAGGTTTTCTTCACGTTAGCATGATATCACTGTCTATTTTTGTAACCTGGCCATGAGGTGAACTGAACCTCACACGCATTCTGTTCAGTACATTAGCTTGTTTTGTTTCGTCATAATCTGGCATTGCAAGGGCACATAATCGCGGCTTAGTTTGATATGCTTTGCTTTTAATTGCATTTATGTTATACTATTGCGACAGACCTACTCAGTACTGAAATGGAGGGGCAACACTAATGTCAGACTTGTGCAACTTTGTGGAATACTGATCATTGCATTTAACTGGAGAAGTGGAGCAGATTTGAAGTTTCGTATAATGTATGACGCGCGCCACGTTTGACCACTGAAAACTACCTCTATTTAGGCAGGCAGTAACCGATTGTTTTGACTGAATACATTGCTGGCATTGGTCCCATTGCTGTGATTATCACGCTGTTCATTAGTGGAAACTGGTGCTAACGTGTTTTAGGCATCTGCTTTGCCTTTCTTTTGCCAAGTGGTCCTGGACTGTTTCCAGACTTTTAATTTTCCTCTGTAACGTTTCTGATATGTCAATTCGAATTTTGCTCGTAGCTTTCGGGTTCGGTACAACAATAAAACAATCAATATTCGACTTTACTTCTTCGCTTATCTCAAATGCAAAAATTACATGACTATGTGCAAGTTATTTATTTTTTTATTTTTTATTTTTTTGGATAGTTCAATAGCGCTGGTGATTTTTGACAGTTGCTAGTTGCTTCATGGCGTGAGCGTATATACGAGCGGCAGTAAGCTTAAACTAAACATCCACTCAATCTCGATAGAAAAATAGCAACAATCTAGACGGCAGTCTGGTCAAAAAGAGCTCCATTTCGATTTTTTCGTTTCAACTTAAGTTTTTATGATTAAGAAGGAACAAAAATGGTTATATTTTTGTCCTTGTACATTAAGCCATAATATATTATAAAATGCGAAACGCAAAACAAATACGACACGTAAATAATTATTCAAAAAGCCTTATAGCAACATATGTCGCAACCGATGCTGTAAAGTCTGCGCATTGTTTTTAACAGCAGTTGGCCATTACGTTGTGTATTTTCGATTTATAACTGAAACCAAACACTTTCTTGCATTTAGTATATTTTAAAAGCATGTAATCCAATTTCATCTGTGTATTTCAAAGGTAGATTTATAGTTCCATCAATTGAACGTTGAGAGAGCATCATGCTTACAATCATTCATACTTGAATACTCTAAGTGTTTATTTCTGTAACTTGCTGTTATAGAAAGTTGACTAGTATGTGTCTAGCTTAAACTCGGTTGAGACACCGCTCCTCACGTGCGCCGAACCTAAAATGCAAATATGCGAAAATCGCTGTTTGAGCTAATGTACATTAGATTCGGCACATTTGAGGAGCGGCGTCTGAAACGGGTCTTAGTCTGAAGGAAAAGAAGTGATTTAGTTAATATGCAGCTGCCAAATTTACACAAGAATTTGCTGATCAATTTATTCTGCTTTTTCGCGGTGTTTTGCTGGGGCATGATGGAAGAGGTTGGACAAGCTGTTAGTTGATCAGATAAGAAAAATGGTTTCAAGACCAAGCGGCTGCTAAAATCGACAATGCAAATGTGAATATTAGGGTTAGTTATTTAAATGAATTCAGTCTTACCGGTAAAATAGAAGTGGCGAAAAGCTCAAATATTATTTCAAACACAATCAAAATTAAGCACATTTTAGTTGACGTACTTCCGATACTAAAGGTGCAAAAAAAACTCATTAAGAAATGCAAGGTAAATTGGATATCTGTCATGCTTAACAATTAATATTCGCACTGAAAGAGCCCAAACCCTGAAATTTATTCCTTTCACATAGCCTTTTAGGCGGAGTATATTAATTAATGGCATATAAAAGAATTGTTTCGGGTTCAGGATTCGTCGCTCTGGCCAAAATTGCTTTTTCGTGTATGTAATTGGAGCATCCCCAGCGGCAAGCGTTTGTGTCATAAGGTGTTTCACCGACACTAAACGCTCACAACAATTGAGCAGGTGCAGTTGTTTATAAATTGGATGTCTTACATCTTGAACACATTCTAACAGCAGTCTATTCCACTGGCAGTGGGCTGCCTCATCCTATGATCCAGCTCCCTTTCCCTGACTTTGGCAAATAGGTCATTCGCGCGAAGGTTCAAAACCGTACTATCGCCCAGGATAGATCGAAATTTTTCCTGTAAAACTTGTGTTTTGCTGGATACCCGGTAACACAATCGCGGTGGAGAGAGAGCAAGTACAATATGTACGAACAACACATGATCACAACGGCGTTCGCTTCCTCAGTCTACCTTCTTGTTATCTTGGTCGGCTCGCTCGGCAATGGTTTGCTGATCTACTACTACGTAGCTGACAAGACTATCCACCGAACCTTTAACTTCCTAGTAACGAACCTGGCGGCCGCGGACTTCATCATGTGTGCGTTCTTCACTCCACTGCTGTTCGTATATCGTGTCAATGAGCCAGCACATCTGATTGCTATCTCGCCGCTCTGCGAGCTGTGTGTGTTTCTCTCCATGCTCTCGATCTCCATGATGTACTGCCTGTTCCCGCTGCTGGCGTTTCACAGGAAAGACGTAATGCTGAGGCCTCGCAATCCTCGACTGTCGCTGAAACAGACTCAAACGCTGCTCAGCCTGTTCTGGTTCCTGTGCGCTGTTGTCTCCGGGTTGATGGTATACATTGCTTGGAGAGGGTTCTCGAGCGATGAGCTGACTCCGAGAGTTTATCGCTGCATTATGGTGAACACCAAGATTGATACGTACAGCATGACGTTCCTTATCTATTCTGGCTTCTTATACGGGGCCTCAATCTTGTTCACTGTGGCGACCTATGTTGGCATTTTCAGGGTGCTTTCTTCCCAGGAAGCCGGAGTAAACGGCACTGCGGAGGAGAGGCACAACACCAAGCTGTGTCTGTGGATAGCCGTGGTCTACTCCGCCTGTTGGACGCCATTCCTCCTTGTTCAGCTGGCAGGAATATTTGGCACCTACTCAGAACTCCATTTCAACCTACACGCTTGCTCCTCTGTCATCGGTGTCGTAGCTTCTGCCATAAATCCGGGCATTTACGCTGCTATGGATCCGTACTACAGAGAGAAGTTCTGGTCTGTCATTACGCCACTCCTCCAGATGTTTGCAAAGAAAAATGACTCCTGCTAAGAGTTCCTGTAACTTCCAGTAATTACGCGACTCGAGAGGGTGATAGAAGGGTGTGCTGTTCTGAATAATAATAATAACTAGAAATACGATAATCACATATACCCCCTCACTCTGCCATTGATGGGACTTTTACTTTTGGTAACTCCCAATAAGAGTAGCCTTTGTTTTACCGAAATGTTGACTCAATCTTTTCTTCGAACTCAAGTGCTACACGCAAAGGAAGGAGAAAAAGAATGGTGTGTGTTATACTTTTGCGTTGAAAAAAGAATCGATTGCGTGACGAAGTACGTATTTCCCACGGTCGGCACGTCAAATTAATTCATACAGTCTGCCAAGCACGTTCTCGAAATTTAATACTCAAAGTTTGAAGTTGGTCGGCCGTCGTAGTACGGGAAAAAAGGAACACTGATTTTCTAATTTCGAATTCATAGGCAGTACAATTAAATAGGCTTCCTGTGCGATTTGTTTTTACTACTGCATGCACCAGACTCAGGCATGCATATTTAATAGGCTCGAATTGTTTTGTATTTGAACCCACTCAAAACAGCAAAATTTCTCCCAGAATCAAAGCAAAACTTGAACAGTTTACTTCAAATTATACACGGGCTTCAGACCCAGTAATACCTCTAAGGGCTTGTGAACGATTTTCGCTGCAATCACCGCGTGTCAGATTACAGAAAAATAAGACATCTGACTAAATTATTCAAGACTCCAAGTTCCGATTGCTCTCAGCAAATGCGGTAGCCGAAACTGGCGACAGAAGCGTAGTAAAACAATACTTCGAGGGAAAATGATCAGCATACAGATTTTAATACATTCTTGAAGTGATCGAGTTACAAAATATATATTTGTCACGGTGATTGTTCGATTTCCACTAACCTTTGTTGCTTGTCCTTTCTAAATAAGTATCTGAGTTTAACACAAAACGGCGTCTGAAGCTCCCGTTTGCTTTCAAGCGCTGTTCCCTTTGCGGAGTTGTCTGTGTTTCCCGCTTCTGTTCATGTCGCTTTTGGTCGGCATTCATGCGCTGTTGTCTTAATTTGCGGAGTCTTCTCTTCGGCCCGCTTTTTCATCTGAAGTTTCCGATTTGCGTTCAAGCGCTGTTCTCTTTGCGGAGTTGTCTGCATTACCCGTTTCTGTTCATGTCGCTTTCGATCGGCATTCATGCGCTGTTGTTCGCTTGTTTCACGATTTCGCCTTGCTCGTGCCTGTTCCCTTCTCATTTGAAGACGAGCTTCGCGAGACTGTTGTGTTTCAAGTTTTTCAGTTAAGTTTTCCATTTTCGTGAACGCAGCTACAATATATTGTTGCTTCGTTCAAATCTAAATGCTTCGTTCAAATCTCATCTCTAAGTTATTCCGAGTAAAACAACAGGGCACACGTGATCGATCCGGCCTTTGTTATTGGTTAGCGGGGTAACCGCGCCTAAAGTCGTACGACAGACTGACTGACTGACTGACAGACAACGTTAAATTTCGAGATGGCGACAGGCTTGGAGTCCCCAAGTAGGCGGTATAATATTGCTGCATTAGTGTTGTGAGTATTTCCCTCACTTCGTTCGGGGATAATAATAATAATAATAATAATAATAATAATAATAATAATAATAATAATAATAATAATAGTTTATTTGCCCCTTTATATTAATGCATCTTTGTGTGTGTGTATGTGTGTTACAATAATGTTCATGATAATTCGGAGCAGGAACTCTCGGGAAACCCTAATGGGCTTATCGAGAATGATAGTTATGAATTATGATAATTGATATAATATCATACCATATGCAAAATTATCTAGTAAATGTAAAATTTTCAAGCTATTTATTGCGGCATGCTAATAAGGCTGCTTGGCAAACTGACATCAGTGGCTCCTAAAAATGTGTGACCATCTCACTATAGTTATTTGTGTATATGTTGCAATTATTTACACGTCATAACTGGACCCTTCCGGTTGTAGTCAAATATTCAAAGAAATATTGCGTCAGCCAGCCTTTATCAATGTTATCCGCTGGACCTTTAAAAACTGATCATGAGATGCACAACAGATCTGGTCAGTTCATGAGTATACATATACACTCAAAAAATTCGTCACAATGGGAGGTTGACTAAACCATTAAGACTTATTGCGCATTCAACATTTTAATGATGATTATATTATCAGTTCAATGTAAAAGTACATAGTACCCAGGCTTTCAACTCCTCAACCTTCAGAATGCCATTCAGGGGCCTAAATAGTGACTGTTTTATCTACACTGTGCCTCTGCTAAAAATGTGCCCCCATTTTATACCACGTGATTTTTGCGATGGTTCAGTAATCGAGAAACGAGTTTTTGGAACCCCTGTGAAGTGGCAAAGCAATTTTCCATTGCCGACCCCTCAAAAGAACAATAAAAGGCATGCCATCGTTTTAAGTTCGGCATTCCACGATGCGAAAGACGAGTTTTATGTGATCACTTTAACTAGAATGAGTCCTGTGTCCTGCATCCTGGTGCTGCCAACACTGGACTTCTAAATATAGATAGATTTTGTACTCTAAATTGAACATGTACGCTGCAGTGATTTTTGCAGTTAATTTTGTTGGCTCCCATTTCAAGCGCGAAAATAAATTTTACACATACTTTCTTATGTCTTCGGTCCACCTTGAAAATGGAGGTTTCTTAAACAACAACAACAACAACAACAACAAACGAAAACAAAAAAAAAACAAAAAAACAAAAAAACTGACAAAAACGGATGTGTTTTCAAGTGAAAGGGGCTGTTACTGTGCCCGGATGAGTTTTGAAAAGTGCGACACAATCTTTCAATTAAGAAAAGAACAGCCGAGCTTTCATCGGCCTGCATACCTTTTTATACTCCAAGCTTGAAGAGGGGCCCTTTCGGGTGGAGCCTCCCCCGTATAGCCCATCCCATCGCGTGACTGACCTCACGACAACAAGAGCAAGGCTCGTGGCATGGTATGTGACATCGACAACAGCTCCGTGTCGTAGCAAAACAGTAATTCTACAATGCGTGTGTGTGTTATTTTAATCCAACTCAGCCAATCCGATGGGTGTTGTTTTACAAGTTCCCAACACAAGCTGGCTATAAAAGCATTCTCATTCTCAAGCAAGTTGGGTAAGTCGAGTAGAGAAGAATGCCTTTCGATTTTTGGTTGATCCAGAATTCGAGGCGCACAAAGGATTCTGGTTGAAACAGTTCATTTATTGAGATTCTGTCAAGTCACCCTCATTCCAGTGCCATTTTATTAATTGTCGTCCATCAGCTCTGTAGGAAATTTAATTAGGAAGAAACAAAGTTGCTAAAGAGTTGATCGTGACATGGTCAGTTTCGACTTTGTCAAGTTCAGGATCTCATTGGAATTTATGATATCAAAATATCCGTAATCTCGTAGGAAAATAGATGCCAATACGAAGGTAATGTTGACGGAAAGATAACAGAAACTTGGCATAAATCTATTTACTCTCACAAACGGCAATTAAAATAAACTCCACACAACAAACATCTTTCGCACCTACCGTACAATCATTTCCTTTTTTACACAACTCTGAAACTTAGTCACCTTAGTCGCAGTATAAAGTTTCATTTCGAATGTGTACGTGTTTTTGTTTTGCTTTGCTTTGCTGTGCTTTTTATTGACAATTCATGAGTTGTGATTGTAGTCGAGGGTGAAACTCTGGAAAAGGAAGACTTCCTATCAGGAAAGGCTTGTTTCCAATCACTTGATGTCTTTTGTTGAAAAGCGAAACCTTACAAACTATATACATGCAATCTGTTTAGTTTAAAACTAAAGGCATAACTCACATAATTCTCATGCCTTGTGGGCTCCTTACGAACTCTGTCTGCTGTAACTTTGCTTGTGCAGTAAATTTACCTATTAACCGCGTATTATATAAACTAATATTAATGTTATGTACTATACATTACATATTTTTTTCTTACCATTATTATGATTATTGTTATCTATTTATTGTACTTATTATGCACAGTGCTAGGATTAATGATATACTATGTCAGCACTTTATAAACTGAGACTGAGACTGAGAATTCATATACAGGATGCTCAGGTCAGCTCTGCAGATTTTTTATTTTTTTTATTTTTTAATTTATTTTATTTTTTTCGCCGAACAAAGGCCAAACATTGTACATGTAGTTCCGGTCCATTACGAATGATTTTGACATTTGAACTGGACCTACAGTTGTGCCATGTCTATCCGATCCTCTTTAGTAGTGTTTCTTCTCCCCTTTTGAGAGGCCATTTGTCTTATTTTTTCTTCTAAAGCTACAGATAAAGCTTGGAATATTGTGACCACGTCGTTACTGCATCATTTCAAAAGGAATGATTGTGTAATTTTTCTCACTCAAAACTTTGTTGCTATATTTAAACTATACGTAACAAATAATTGGCTTAATTGAAAAAAGAAGCCATCAAATCACAGGCGATGAGCGACAGGCCCTCTTTCAAAACATATACTGCTGTGAGACAAGTCTTAACAATACAAATATTGTTGAGTATGACTGTACAGGTTCGAGATGAGCATCTAGTTGGTTATGCCTGTGCTCCATGTAACATTTTTGCGGAAACCACCAGAGTTGCAATATGTTAATTGTCTTTCACGACGTTAATAATTACAATGCAACCAGGAGATAATTTAATCCCAGACAGCCCATTCTTCACATCTGATACAATCACGTCAAACACAGCACGGCCTAGGCGACTTGGGTCAAATAAAAAAAAGACCATGACTAACTATGACTGTGGCATGCTTAAAGATTAGCAGGGAAATTATATGGATTAAAGGTAAGCCCAGCCAATTGGGATAAAAGAAAACACTTTATTCGCACTTTAGTATGACTTTTGACCCCTAAAATAAGCCAATTAACAAATACTCCGATAAAATCAAATAAAATTGTACCACCCCCTCGAAACATTTGTCAGATCTGGACTGCGCCCATTTCTTCACGCATATGTTTGTACACATAGGTATTGGATCCAGTCAGCCCACTTGCGAAATGCTTTACTGCTGTTGTGTAAACACGTAGTATTTGTAATCTTAAGCAGGCTCAAATGACAGTACTGTGACACCTTTCAGTGGTGCAATTGCCTCTATAATCACTGAGGATGAAGTGTTCGACTATGAGTCCCGTCCTTCCGTTCCTCCTAACTATACTTCAGTCGTTTAAGGTAAGTTAAACTCTTGTTAATAGAACATTGATAGCATGATACGTTGATGCATTATGTTGCTGCGGTCAGCGATTCCAGCCCCGTTAGAACTGGTCCTGAGCTTACCAATTAAGCTTGTAAACCTAAAAGACGCCTTAGCTGTGACGATGCGCTCAGATAATAAGGAAATATAGCTGCGGTCGAGTCTTTAGCATAGCGAGCTGATTCGGTTAGTTAAAAGATTGTAACATATAAACGATAAAATATGCTCTTTAGTTTATTTGTCTCGTTTGGCAGAACAGTCCTGATCGCTTTTGACGGGTCTGGATTCGCCTTCTTCGAGGACTGTAGGCGGAACGTTTACCAGAGAAGGTTAAACTAAATAAATCTAATATAGCCCTTCAATATGTAGGACTAAAGAATAAACTCGAGTCTAATTGCGTGATGCCTCAATACGAATCATGTACAATCAGTTTCCTTCATTTGTTGGGTTTTTAAAACCTGTCGTACATTTTTCGAAGGATCGTGGAGTGAAGGTGATAGTTCATTGAGGTGTGATTGTAGAATGCCGATTTTCTAAATTTCTCACGATTGTACTCCTCTTGCAATTCTGCGAGTCGGAAAAGTAAGACAACTCGGAAGTCATACTTTGTAGCGGGAGGGGGTCCATGTGAAATCCGTTTGAGGTTTTGGTGACAGTTGTTAGGCTAAAACACAACAAAAGCTGAATAATGCTAAAGACCGCCTAACATGGTGCGGCCCCAAATCTGTTTAGCACCCAGTAGGCGCCAGATAATTCTGAAACACTTCGACAAGTCAAAAAGGCAGCATTTATGACACCATTTCATGTTATTCGTAAATCTAAAACCAGCTGTTAGTTTATTGAAAAAACAAATGTCCACACTGTTTGTGAAGCCACTTGCTCTCAAAGGCTACGTATTAAAGCGGCTGCAAACACGTAATCTCAAACACTGTGGTTTCTAGTTTAGCGGATGCACTCCAGGTTTGATTTGCATTTCCGTTTATATTTTTGTTTTGTGGCCCTTAACAACACTGCATTAACTTTTCAGTCGTTCTTCGTCTGTGGTTTTTACACAAGTCCTGGGTGATATATCTTTTTGTTTCGCCTTGTCGAAAACAGAGAGAAAATCCTCAATAATCTCGGCCGTCATTTACGGGTTCGTTATAATCCATCCATGCTGTTACAGGTTCTCCCGTTAATGTAACACTTTGCCCTTTGAGCACGCATGATCCCCTTCACTTTCTGTTAGGAAAAATGTATGATTTTATAAGGTGACAATTGATTGCTACGATTGTTCATGCGAGCACAATAAAACCCCTCAGTCCCTATCGTATGACATATTTATGTTGAGAGATTGAAAAGAAAATCAAAGTTGATGATTAGTCTTTGGAGTTAACAAAGGGTAATGATAAACCATAGACAGAAATGCAAAGGGATTACCAAAATAGTTTTGATTCACAAATATTCTAGAAACTGAAAAAATTGTCTAGGTGTAAGTAATGGTGTATGACGTTAAATGGTCGAAAGGGTTAACCTCAGCGTCACGCATGGACCTTTAAGTATCAGCCTCGATATCTTAATTTGGATTATCAATCTCATTATACTTTACAAATTATGAACTTCATTTTTAATTATGCAAGAAATCTCACAAGGCGCTCCAATGTGAGGTGCCAGTACTAAATGCAAGTGGAAAAATTACAAGCACAATTGCAGGCTCTAGCCTGTTCGAAATCGTTTGGAATTTTTAGTTTCGACAAGCAGTGCAACTCAGTTAAAGTAACAAGCAATATCCGCTAAGACCGGTAGCTGTATCCAAATAGTATGGGAATAGATAAAGTATAATCCTCTGTAGTAAAGTTTAGGAATAGAGTGTATTGCATGTTCTGGAAGGTTCTCAAATGTTGCATGTTTATGCGCAGTTTCATTATAGTTGTGCACAAAATATTACTATTATCATTACGGCATAATTATAGTTATAATTATAATTATTATCATTATTATTCTTATTATTCTTATTCTTATTATTCTTATTCTTATTCTTATTCTTATTCTTATTCTTATTCTTATTCTTATTCTTATTCTTATTCTTATTCTTATTCTTATTCTTATTCTTCTTATTGTTATTATTATTATTATTATTATTATTATTATTATTATTATTGTATTATATATCATTATTATTTTATCACTCCTTGTAGGAATGCGGTGGTTCTGGTCGGCTGTCTATCTTCCTTGTGGACTATAAGAACCCCAACCACAAAGTCTTCAATGGCGATTGCTGCGACAATCAGTGGTGGTGTAAAAGTGAATGTGAAAACTACTTCAAGTTCTGCCTGACTGCTCAAGGTTCCATCCACCGCTGTTCGTTAGGATCCTTCACAACTAAGGTTTTAGGGGATGACGATTTCCGGTTTCCAGGAGCAGGAGGGAGTTTAGGTGGAGATCAGACAAATCCAATCACATATTCCTTTACAAAGTGGCAGGTAAGAGGAATGTTATGTGTACAATGTGAGTAACAAGAAGAATATGCAACTCATAGTTCAACTACAAAAATATTTGGACGTTTAAACTTTCGGTCGGAAAAAGGTCACTTTAATCGGCCGAAAAAACAGAAATCCGAACTTGTAAACGTACAAACATTTCAAACAAAACTATGCCATATTTATTGACAGTGGTTTTGAAACCTGCAGTGCGATCACGAACTCATCTGTATACAATGTAGTACTTCTACAATTCATCATCGCCGTCTTCAAGAGACTCTTGAAAGTCGACAAGTTCTGGAATCTCTACTGGGTTACCTCATTAGAGTCGGGCTATTCCACTACTCTTGCTTCCTTTGCGTCCTTTTAGCTTCCTGCGATCAAGTCTTGAAAGCACAGAAGATAGCGTTTCTTCTCTTCCTCAATTGCTAAGGTCCGACTCCAGTTGATTTCCTGGCCCTCTTGCGGTATTGGCAATCGGTTAGGGTTAGGTTTAAAAATGTTCGAAAGTTTTTTGTTCAAAGTTTAACGCCTGAAAGTTAAGCGTCCGAATACTTTCGTAGTTGAAGTTCATTCTTGCAAGCCCCGTTTTAACTTTAACGTGCTCAGCCTATGTTATAGAATATGCGCTGAACTAGCTTAATAATGAGTTTCGACTCCTAGTCTCACGTTTCTTGGCCAGAATATGACTGTTTCTTGGCTAGAATTTGACTGTTTTTACTACCGTAACACTAAACTTCAAATGTAATAACCGCTGACTCAATAAGTATCCCGCATGTCTGAAAACCGTATTTTTCAGCGGTAATCATTTTATCCGTGAGTCCATCGTCGTTGCTGTTTATCAATATTTATCATACTCATCCGATTCACTGCCAAAGGTGAAGTTTGCCCGGAAAACATCCATTTCCTGGAACATTCAATAATATATTTACAATTGTATTTTTACAAGTTGAACCATTATTCAAGCACTACTAAACGGGCCGAAATCTGAAAGTACAGGTCGCAAACGCGTACTTTCGACAACATTTGGCCATGCATAGGTTAAAGTTTGTTTTGACTGTGAGTGTTTCCCGGGAAATTGTTCTGATTTGCATTGAATACGCTAGTATATGTCTTATTAAATTGTACCCTGGTATAGTGACTCAGTGAATGCTCACAATGAACCACGTCATTGCTGTTGTTGTTGTTGTTGTTGTTGTACTTAAGCAGAGTTCTTGTCTGTGCTATTTAAATTTAATCTGGATAAAGAAAGAAGGCAGGATTAAAGCAGCAGAAATGGACTTAGTATTAAAACGTCGTATCACCTTTTAACAGGGTGCCAACATCGGCGTAGACGTTTGGGATGACGACAAAGAACACATCATAGGCGAGCTTGACGACTATGTTGACAGGTACTCCCTGGCATTTACGAAGCCAGCCGATGTCAACCAGCAAACAGCAACGCCTCACAACCGTAAGCTTTCAGGAAAAGGCACATACATGAATGTGATAATAAAAGTGTTTTGTGACGACAACTACCTCATCCCGGATTGCCAGGTCCACTGTACACCACGTGACGATGTCAGCGGTCACTTTACGTGTAATTACACAGCAGGGAAAAAGGTTTGTCTAGATGGCTGGTACGACCCTACCACGAACTGTGTCAGGGAGAAGAAGTTCTGCATTCCAGTGAATGATACGTCAGGCCACTATGAATGCAATTCAATTAGCGGCGAAAAGATTTGCTTAAAGGGATGGACTGGGCCGAATTGCACTGAAGGTAAGAGAAGCTGATGGAATTTTGGAATTTGGCAGAGACAGAGACACACTGAAAAAGAGGTATACATAAAAAAGACACCATAAAGACACCAAGACATTAAGACAAATAGTGACAGGTATTTTTTTTTAATTGGTCTAGTCTAGTCAAGTGTGGTCAAATCTGATTTCATGAAAGGAACTACAACAAAACTGTTGACACAATCTCCCTTCTGACCCCCCCCCCCCCCCCAAACCCCATTTAATGTTGATAAACTAATTATTTAGCGACACGAGGGGAGGGGGGGTGCTCAAAAGCATTTTTTTTTAACTGGATGACTCACAGCATGGTAGTTTTGACAAAAGTACTAAATTTATAGCATGTGTCAACACATTTTGTCCGCCATTGTAGTTTTGTACTGCGTTGGCGTGAAGTTGGAGCAAGTCCGACGAAAAGCTAACTGACACTCGGAACGTCGGTCCAACTTCTTAATGGCCTCTGATTTTCACAGATTTACCTATAATCAATTCATTGTACGAATCTAATTTAGTCTGACTTGACTGTGGTCTAGTTTTGTGACATCGGCTAGTCATTTAGTTTACATTTCTTTCTGCTTACATTTGGCAGTATGGAAACCAACCCCATCTATAAATGTGCCCAAGACCAGTACCGTTCTTCTGCGTACGACTCCAGAAATCCAAGTCTCGTCTTCAACACAGAGTGGTCTTTACACGTCAAATTCCATGCTGCCTCTTCAATCCACCGATTCTTCGATCACTCGGATTAGAGGTGCAACACGTTCTTCCAGAACAGGGACCGACTTTACTAAAATAACCGCCTCCTCTACGCATGGTACCTATGTAATAGAGACGTCCTCAAATGCAAACCGGCGACAAACCACATCAGTACGTTTTACAGACATTTCCTCCACCACGAGTAACTATGAGATATTTGACAGATCAACCGAACACGACTCAGAAACACTAACTACAAAAAGCCGAACACCCACATCCTCAAATTATGAAACCACAATTCCTGTGGCCACAGGGACGAAAATAAGTTCGTCATTCCACGATCTGCCCAATTGTTTAAGCATAACGTCAACTTTAACAACCACAAGATCCAGTGACGTAGCTACCACGTCATTTCTGGTTGCCACAGAAACCGTTGCCACGGAAACAAGTATACCTTCGCCAGTCCAAAATTTTCCCAGTCTTCAGACCATAAATTCACTTGTTGTACCCTCTCCAAGTAACACGCCATCTTTTACAACCACAAAACCCAGTGACGTAACTGCTACGTCATTTCTGGTTGCCACAGAAACAGATACACTTTCGTCAGTCCAGAAATTTCCTAATCTTCAGACAATAAGTTCACTTGTTCTATCCTCTTCGAATAGCATGCCATCTTTTACGACAACAAAGCCCAGTGACGTAACCACTAAGTCATTTCCAGTTATCGTGGAAACAGTTGTACCTTCTTCAATCCACATTTCCCCAGATTCTTTGTCCTTCACTTGCCTTCCTGAAGCAACTTCCAATATTGCGCCAAGCACAAAGCTGGCTCCCGGAACGCCGATGTTAACGGATACCAGACCGATCAGTGATGTAACTGTCACGTCTTTTCTGGTTGCCCAAGAAACAGATATAGTTTTGTCAGTTCACAATCTCCCTCAACCATCGACCGTCAGTAGATTTGTTGAAGCTAACTCGAGTCATATGTCAAGTACACAACTAGTTCACGCAACGCCAGTTTCGACCAGTAATATGGCAGCAACAGATATACTTCCATCAATCCACATTCTCTCCATAACCTTGACCACAAGCGGAGTTCTTGTCACACCCACCTCAAGTTATACGCCGAGTACACTGTTGCATAATGGTTTACCCACCACCACACCCAGGGGTTTAACGGATGCAGTTGCAATTCACATTAAACACAAAGGCAAGGTAAGGATGAAGTATGTTGCGTTTTCTGCCTGTTCAGAAAGTGAGAAAAGGGTCTATCGATTAAGTGGAGCTGTATTAGTACAGCTTCATACCAATTACATAATAACAGGCAATGAAAAGCGGAGCACTAAGAACACAAAGGGTCGCAGTAAGGAGAAGAGGCGAAAACAGGTGTTAAAGGCGGCCCGAAAAGGCTGGATATTAGTGAAACTGCATAAAGAGCTGTTAGAGAACAGCGTGGAAAATGAATAAGAATCATGCTCTTGCGCGTGAATATACTGTACAGCTAAGGATAGACACCATAACGGACCATTAGCAAGTGCAATTAATGATTTACAGCACAACTGATGTTTGCAATTTTGCAACCATCCGAAGTTGCACGAGCCGTTCTGTGATTGATGTAGAGGTCAGTGTTATGCACTCGTGAAGTCCTTGAAGCCTTAAGTAAAGTCTTTAAATGTCAAATCCTTTAAAGAGAATGGCACGATCTTTTTCAATCTGTACTGATAAATTATCACTCAAAAATAGAGCGTCTTTATCAATCTTGCACCCCTTCAAAGAACATGGTGTGCCCCCTGATTTTTTCAGTGCCATGAAATTATAGTTCCTAGATAAACTGCGCACGACTTAAATTTGGGTTTATGATTACTTTAAAATATTGAGTATCATTCATTTTACAGTGGTCCCAGACGAAAGAAGATCAATTACAGAGGATCATAACAAATAAGTTAAACCGAGTGTGTGCTCTGGATCCGACATCTTGCTCCGCAAACCAAACAGAATTTGTCAACAGGTAATATAGCCTTAATGTTTATGCAATATCAACGTCATTGAGTGAAAGAGTGAGAAAACATAATAAATTAAAATAAACTGTGTAAAACTATGGTATTTAGACATTTAATTGTATTTTTCTGTTCTTGTGCATCCCCCATTCTAGGACCTTATTCAATTCATCCTGTATACTGACGTTGCTCGTGAACGATACAGATGGTGAAGTAACGTTGTTGGTGAAAGTTAAATTACCGGAAAAAGTTCTCATCAACACTAGTGGTGCTGGTACGTTTTACAAATGCAGATAGCAATTACAAAGTTAATGAACCTAAAATAGAGCAATAACTCAGCTAGTTGGATATACATATAATGAAAACTTTAATTACTCGCTCATTAGTGTATTTCTAGCTAATGAATGATGTGGCTTTTTTGTAGTAATTTTTTCCAGAATCAACGGAAGTAACATGAACTGCAGAAAATATGATATACTGTACACTGACAGCGACAAATTATATCAGCATAATAATGAAAAAACAATAGCAGCTATGATATTTTAGTCCTATTAACTTAACAAAGTGATGTCAGTTTTTCGTGTCTGTCCTCTTATTAATTATGAATATGTGATCGTTTGAAGCGTACGAAATCAACCTCTGTCAAAGGGTTTTAAAAGGAACTTTGAAAACGATATTTTTCTGCTTTGGTTTTTTAGCAACTTAGGAATTGGGAATTAGGAATTAGGAATGTCGCTTTCGTAGGAATTTAGATAATAAATTATTTGAAATTCAATTTCGTCCCTTACGTAAGTTGTGTGTGTCTGTCCTCTTATTGGTCATAACAATTATCCAATCACAAAGCAAGGACTTGATCTGTTATTCTAAAAAATCCCTATTCACTTACAGATTCCATGTGTTTCTCTCCTTAATCATTTCAGACTTTGTTCCATCTGCTGTTCTGAAGAGGGCCGTCATCACCGAAAGACCAGTGATCAAGAGAGAAGCCAAATTAACCGTGATTGCTGTTCAGGAAGTGAGTTTCCCTCCCATGCACACGGAACGTTCCACGTCTACCTCGACAGAAACACCCACGAACAGGAGGGGGACACCCAAGAAGCACGAACCACTGATGCTGTACCTTCTAGTTGCTGCCGGCTTCACTATTTTCATCTTCATAATTATGCTGGTCTTAGCATCATTGCGAAAGAGGTAATGTACATACGTTGTAAATGCGTTGTTTATAGCAGATAACACAAAACAGGCAATAGTTTCGATTTACCTTTTTCAAAAAAACTTATTGCTGTATCAAAGGAATTCGTACTAGGTCTGGTTTTTAAACAAAACCGCGCGGCAATTGGAGTAACCCCCTATTAGCAATGTATTGTTCATGTTTTACAAATGTGATACATCAGTGACGTATTAGAAAATCAGGTATATTAAAAATTTCAGAGTACATTTCAGAGTTTCAGCGTGATCGACCCTTCAGTGAATGACGAGCTTTTAAAAATCAGAATATTAAGAGATTTTGTATGGCTACAGGGGACATTTCTTCCCCCTTCCATAATAAAGTCTCCTAGTTTTTTGACACAAATTTGTGTGCGCTCTTTCTTGTGACAGGGTTATTTCATTGTTTTCGATTCATTTTGCACAACTCTAAAATAGGTGATAAGCAGCTTGCAATTCTTCAATAATGTCTACAGTAGTAATTACCACGGGAAAAGAATCTATATTTTATCATCACTCCCACATTGCTCATGTTCATCGACCAACTGACATACATGTAGATGTGTTTAGGGTTCAAATTAGGTCATAAACAAACATGAGGTTCTGTGCATTTACAGGCGAAACAATAAAGTCCAGAAGATCCATCTGTTGTCTGAGTCCCGCAAGGCGTCAGTTCAGTCCCACGAACTTCTGACGTTAAGTCGTTACAACTCAAGTTCCAGCGTAGAGGTGATAACTGCCGAGAATATACCACTGAAAAAGGTGAGATAGGAGACCACTACCATAATATTGTTATTAATATTACTATTATCATAACTATTACTTAATAATAATAATGATAATAATAATAATAATAATAATAATAATAATAATAATAATAATAATAATAATATTACTATTATTATTATTATTATCATTGTTATTATTATTATTATTATTATTATTATTGTTACTATTATTATTATTATTATTATTATTATTATTATTATTATCATTATTATTATTATTATTATTATTATTATTATTATTATTATTATTATTATTATTTATATTAATACTATATCTTATTATATTATCGTGTATTCTAACTCTCTCTTTTTTTTCTAGAAGAGTCCACGGATCAGTCATTCTGCGAGAATTTTCCCGGAGTTTAATCCAAACTTTTCACAAACTGAAAATTAAGCTTATTCAAGATAAGCTGTGCCAATTATGGACTTCGTGTCAAAAAGTTCATTTGTATATATAGTAGGTGTATGTATTAGCATTATTATTAATATTTAGTAGTAGCTAGGATCACACCATTCCATATTATTTTACTGTATGTTAAGGACAACCAGGCACAGCTGGTGGAGTCATTGAAACCTTCGAGGCTCATACACTTGCCTACTGAGCTAAAAAAAAAACTCTTTTAAACTGATACTTGGGAAGCACTAAAAGGTCCAAATAAGTGATTGCACAACATGATCGAGTACATTTTCCATGGAAGCATTTCAGTGTCTTTACTGAAATTCAGTTCTGCATCGAAGCTGCACATAAAAAAAACGATATACTGTACGGCGATTCATTTAGGCCATGTGGACTTAAAAATATACAAAAGAAAGGATTCGTTTACTATGGGTAGTTATCCATCCAAGATAAATGCGATCCGAGCGTTAACAGTCTCAGAATGATCTCATATCGATTTATGTTGGTTTTCGACAGTAGAACGCGTGCCAATACGATATCTCAGTACCTCGAATAGATCCCATAGTTCTACTTGTGCTCTAAATGTGAACAGGCCCAGATATTGAGTTGAGTCCTGGTATCATAGTAGCAGCTCATAGTATTAAACTTGCCATAACAGAATCTGTATTTGACATCAATACGGGTGGTGTGCTCTTGTCGGGATCGTAACTGTCTTGCAGAAGCCGGTAATTCACCGTCTTGTGTATGGTAATCGTGCTTTTTACGTTGCGTGAAAGCAGAGTCACTCTACTAACGTCAGTGAGGTGCTTTCTGGTCAGAACTTTGGTACCAGTCATCCTAATTTTAATCTCCTCTGGTTATATTTAATTCGTATGTAGAGCACACGGCTAACGTGCTTGTTGTCATACCCTCTGTCGGACCGGCAATTAGAATATAATAATATAAAGCTCTGTACCTACACAATCTTACATCTATGTTTCAGGAAGTATGATAGCCGTTCGTATGCAATTGCAATGGGTCCAATGCTGTATTCTTTTCTCATCTCAGTTTTTTATTTTTTATTAAGTTGCCTGTTTAATCGGTTGATCATTTCTGGGCCTCTGTTATCACTACCACGTTATCTGTTTGTTCCCGTGTTTCTGTTTGAATATGCCTCATTCGCTGTTTGCATTACCCCATGTTTGTTAGGAAACACCTTATTATTCAACATAAAAATTCCACCACTCCGATCCCAGTGTTACTTTCGACTACAGCGTTCTTCGTCATTTACGTGTATGTTGATCACTACCTTCAAACTGCTCTTCGAAGACAGAGGTGATGTTCTAAACAATGGAGACATTTTAGAGTTCAGGATTGCCGTCTTTTCCCCTTGGCATCAGTTATGTACTTATTGGTTTCCTTTCTTCTTGATCAAAACTGAGCGCAGTTTGTGTGCTCACTGTTAGACGTTACAGTAGGTCGTCCTGTTTTGTAACACTGGCATAATCTTCTCCAGTGAGTTACTTTCACGAAAAGTTCACGTCTCAATAAAGGTTCGCAAGTGCTTTTTGGAAAGAGGTCATTGTAGCGTTTCTGTTTAAAGTACATCACTTACTATATTTTAACGTTTTAGAGGTTTTGCATTTATATCTTAACAATTTGCAGTTATAAAAATCCGCGTTTGAAATAATCGAATTTCGGCTATAATATCAAACAAACCTTTTCCGTCCATACCCCAAAGTCTTCATTTCTCCTCCATGTAGCGCCTTCCCCCGTTATTATATTTGCTCCACCAAACGAAGAGGGTAACCCTTGTTGGTAGCATGTGATTAGACTGGAATAAAGTTCGGCATCTTGGAACTTGGGATCCCAGTTGGAATCAATGGTTTTGGCTTATAAAAAGCTTTGACTGTGTTGCTTGCATAGTTTCAGCCCTTGTCTGCTTGTTTCATTTGAGGAGCAGTTTAAACAACAAAAACTTTCCAACGCGGAGCTTACAAAAAAGTGAATGGGCGAACACAATTTTGGTCAAATGACGCTAAATGAAATGATGACTCAATCGATTAAATTTGATAATTAATAGCCTTTTATTTTCTCTTCTACAGAGGTGGAGTTGCAACACCGTGGTTATTAAACTGACTTCACGTTTCCTGTGTGGACTCGGTTAGCAAATTTCACAAGGAGTTAGTGTCGCTGTAAAGCTTTCTGTGGCCTCAAACACATTGAATAATAATTCATGTCATAGTATTTTTGGTTGTTGCAAGCGCATGGAGAAAGGTTAGCAAATTCTGTTTTGGCTTTAGGATACCCTTTTCAGAGATACTCAACTCTTGGAACTGGCAGTGTACGCCTTTCTCATTGATATATTATTTGCAAAATTCTAGAGCCAGATATTAAATTTTGTACACTGTCACACTTTTCGAACAAAGGAGCCTTAACTTTTATGTGGTTTTGCTGCTCATCTCATCAAAGGCTGAAATAAAATAAACCAAATATATTGCAAAAGTCTCCTTATAGTCCTATAGGAAGGTATCCTAAAATTTTCGACAGATTTAAAAATTCGGCCAACAATGGGCATTATTATTATTATTATTATTATTATTATTATTATTATTATTATTTTTTTTTTTTTTTTTTTTTTTCAAAAATCGGCCATTTTTGGCCTCAAATTGAAAAACTCTCCAAACTTTTAGGAACCTTTCAGAATCGCATGAATTTTCAGAAAACGTTCCCGGGGCAATAACGACGGAGGTATTAATATATAATCACTGATCTTTTATTGAGCGGGTCGCGAGAAATAAAATATCACTTTTCGAACAAAATAGCTTTAACTTTTACGTAGTTTTCTATTATATCTCATCAACGGCTGAATAAAATAAACCAGATATATTGCAAAAATTTTCGTTATAGTCCCAGGAAGTTTTCCTAACAGTTCGAGAATTTTCAATTTTTGGCCAAAATCGGCCATTTTTGGCAAAAAGCAGAAGCAATAGTTCTAACTTTTTTTTTTAGAAATTTTTGGCCTAAAATTTAAAATCCTCCTTTGCACCAGACAGGTCCATGACTAAAACTCCCCACGTGACTGAAATTCTTTAACTAGGCTTTCTGAGTGCCAGGAACCTTTCAGAAGTATATTGCATAATTTTTTTCCGAAAATGTTCCCGAAGCAATGACGGCGGTTTTGATAAACAGTATAATCTTTAATATTTTATTGACCAAATCGCGAGAAATTAGAGCAAATCTTTGACTAAAATAACACACTTTTCAAGCTATGAAAGGAGCCTCACGTTTTACGTGGTTTTGCTGCTACAGTATATCTCATCAACGGCTGAAATAAAGTAGTTCCAGGAAGGTTCCCTGAAAGTTCGAGAGTTTTCAATTTTTGGCCAAAAGCATGGGCTACAGCCTTACCATTTTTTTCAAACTTTGTCCATTTTGGGGCTAAATTTCTAAACTCTCTAAACTTTCGGAACCTTTAGAACCGCATGAAATTTCCAGGAAACGTTCCCGTGAAAATATCGACGGTGTTGATATATAATCATTGTAATTTTTCGAGTGGGTCGCGAAAAATTAGAGCAAATCTTCGACAAAAAATGTCACACTTTACGAACAAAGGATCCTCAAGTTTTACGTGGTTTTGTTGATGTATTTCATCAACTGCTGAAATAAATTGAGCCAAAAGAGTTCCGAAAAGTCTCGTTAAAGTCCAAGGGGGGTTTCCTGAAAGTTTCGAGAAATTTCAATTTTTTTCCTACAATCGGCAGGTCTTGACAAAAAGCATGGTCTATAACAATGATTTTAAAAACTGGCCATTTTGGGGCTGAAATTCGAAGCTTTTCCAAACTTTCAGGGACCCTTCAAAATCGCATGGAATTTTCAGAAAACGTTCCCGTGAAAATGACGACGGTTTTAATATAGAATCTTTGATATTTGATATAATATAAGATAAGCCAATTGTATTACAAAAGGTCTCGTTATAGTCCTAGGAAGTTTTCCTGAAAGTTCGAGGCTATAGTCTTACCATTGTTTTCAAAAACTGCCCTTACCGACAGAAGACACCACAGAATCACTAACTCTACGCCTGACTTCAACATACTTTCAATACAATTCAAAATGTTAAATCAACTACATGGAACAACATTAGGTTCACCGGTCTCTGTCATCCTAGCATAATTTGTTCAGTGTCCCAACACTTTTGACCACGATTGCAGCTCTCAGCCCGCGTAATCCTATCACTAGGTAGTCCGGGTTTCCGGTCGTCCCGCCCGCTTGTACACGCATGGTAACCCTCTATCCTTGTAAACAGGCCCTCGGATTGCCTGGCGAGCTACGACAACAAAAGGCTACGAACAACAGGTTACAGAACACCAACACATACCGACAGACTACAGGTACTTGGTGTGACCAATTCACTTACAACACTACCTCACACAAGGCAACCACAATCCGGACACTAACGCAACTACTTTGTGACTCTCTTGACCAACCGTATCACAATACAAAACCATACGAATAACATTAACAGTCATATACAGAAGGCTATAAATCATCTCCAGTGCTGAGCTGTATAAAAAATATGGAACTGAATGCCAAAAAGACCAAAACAAGAAGTTTTACTAGCGGTCTAACCCCGTCTAGGGAGTGTTGCTGTTGTTGGATTATTTCCTATCTATATTTTTTGTGGGTTTGATTCAATAGTTCAAAATTCACAAAACACCAACACTCACAGGCTATTACCTTACTATAGATCCTTCACGTTTACGTCATTGCAGCCCATTCGGAGCACAGAATATATTTTTGACATTTGTTTCTGCTGGAAATCACGAGATGTAAAATTATATCCTAATTGTACTGTCCTCCAATTGGCTGCATTATATATGACGTAAAAAAAAGCTTATAAAGTAACACCCAACGCCAGATTCAATTTTTATCCTGCTACATAATGTAGAGGTTTCTTTTCCAAAATTTCCAGGAAGTCCTTGTAAAGCTGTCAAGAAATAGAAATATTAAATAATAAATGATAGCAGACATGTGATCCTCCATCAACATTTTCATGCCCTCCTCCCCTAGTTGAGAACAACATTTCATGAAACCCTCTGAGTTAGTTTTGGAACTGTGCAAGGAAGGTTATACTCAGTCAGTAAAGGAAAAGATCCAAGGGATACTTACCAAGTTCAACCACTTTTCATCGTCTAAACATCTATTCAGTATGTTGGCGTTGTCAGCCTCATTACTCCCCATTTCGTCAACCTTTATGGAAAGAAATCAGCAGGTGAAACATCAAGTAAAAGATGAAGACCGCACCAAAGCAAAGTTATAAAATATGTATTTGACCAAAGATTAAATCAAATATACATACCTTCTTCTGGCACTGCTCTCGCAAATATCGCTCATAGTGATGATTCTCGTGATATAAATAGGCTCTTGAGTGACAATAAATTCCCACTAGAAACTTCTGAAAGTACAAGGACATGTGTAAATTTCGGTGTTGTCTCGTGTAATCGAAATTGAAGCATTAGTCCAGAAGAAATAACAAACTACTGTACTTTGCTTTTAGGGGCCTCTTTTCCGTCATGTTCATTTTTTTGCAGTAACAAACATTTTGTGATGTCTCTTTGTCTGTTGCACGCCTGTTGAAAAAAGAAAAGAACTACACGTCAAATGTGCCTAAATTTGCGCCGTCAGTGTATCAAGCTGATAGCAGTCGTACATGTACCTCGCAGACCATCCTACGGGGAGAGATGGTCTCATCGCTGAATATCGGATACTCCTCAATAGAATCCTTGAGGGAAAGATGTATTTATTAGTGATCAAGCTGACATGCAGAACTTTAATAGCTGTTATTGTATTGTGGGACGGGGGGGGGGGGGAGGGGGGGTGACTAAAAATGCTTGAAAACGATGCTCTTTGGGGCGGCACATATATGGCTTATATATGGGAGTACCCCCCTCAAATTTGTCTGTACTGACAGTAACAACCGTAAGCATTGGTCTGCAGGCCGTACGTAAAGCTATTTGCAAGTGCCACACAAAGCAGCTACCATACGTGACAAAAACCCAAATGCACAAACATTTCAGTTTAATAATGGAGGAGCATACTTTAGTATAAACAGATTGAGATAGGATAGGGTTTGGGATTACATGAGCTGATGTTACAGAATAGTACAGATGCCTCGATCGGGAATTATAGCTTGAAAAAGGCAAGGGCAGATAGTGAAGGACACAACTCCAAGTAACTCAGTATGGCATACATATAATATAACATTCAGTTATTATATCGGTTAATTGACAGAAACCTTAAAAGATGACGTCCATGCCTGGCTGAGCAGAACATTTTTTTTCCAAGAGTTGAGCAACTCTTCTATTTTCCGCTTCGCATCGAGGAAGTACAAATCTAGGGAGTAGAAGAGGCAAAATAGGTAATAGAAGGATTTATAACGATAATAATAGTTACTAACGGGACCCGAAAGATAAGTCAATCGATTGGCGAGTGGTACGTTCGAGTGTCACCCGTACTTTACGGGGATCTCGCTAGTTATACAAAATTTGTAAAGTACCTTCAGTAACGTTTCAACAGTTTCTGCACAGATACTACATCTTTCCCGTTGAAATAACTAATTAAATGAATAGGCGCCCACGGAAAGGCTTCTTCAGAATAAGTGGTGGGCCGAGACAGTAGGAGACAACCAAAACATAGCGTAATTCGATTTCATTTTGCTCAAAACTACTGACTTAGTGGACAAGCAGTTTGGGGCTGGTGGACCTGAATTCGTAATGAAACTCCAAGCCAGGAGGTAGTGGGTTCAATTCCCATGGCCGGCAGTAGTAAGGTTTTTCATCCGGGGAGGCAACTCCAACGGTTTTTCCCTTCAGTCTGAACTTGTCTCCTTTCTATAGGTATTTCACCGGTCGGACATTTGTACAAGAGCCTCTGGCTCGGGTGAATGGGCAACCACTTCGTATGCTTCGACTTTAAATAAACGATATTTATTTTTTTAAATACCCTGAAAATGTTGGAAAAGTAAGTTCAGGAAAACTATATTTCAGATCTTTTTCGGGGGAGCATGCCCCCGAATTCCCCTAGAAATAAAGACTTTCTGCGCTCTATCAGGAACCCGTAAAATGTGGAATTCCTGGCATTTGTGGTGTTTGTGAGAGCCATTTTTAGTCATTTTATCTTTGCTCTGACACAATGGCGTCAAACAAATAGCGTCCAATGCTTATTTTGTTTTATGTAGCCTGAGGAGAGAGAAGTGGGGGTACCGTTTAAAGAGAGGGGTGGGTCAAAGACTATTTTTACCAAGAAAATGGGTGGGCCAAAAAATAAAACCTTAGCGCGAGGGTGGACTAAGAAAAAGTATTCAATACCTGCTGAATACCAGCTGACTCCCGCCACCCCCTTCCCTGAGTTGCACCGTTATCCGATGCAACATTTTAACTAATTTATTTATTCAAATCAATTTATTACATAGTATTATAAACAATATTATAGATAAAGTAACTTACCATTTTCGTCCTCGACAGGTTTCCAGAAGTCACTCTCTAGAATGCAACTTATTATGATCTGAATGTACACATTGAAGGATGTACGAACATCCAGAGGGGCCTCGAGTATCCGTGCTGAAACAAACATCACAAGGTGTTGCTCATCATTTTTTAGGGTTCCAAACACTCAAAAGGTAAAATGTCTTGGTAATTACACGCCCCGCAATAAGTTTCTAATAAGGAGTCTAATAAATATATCTTATTAGACACTTAGGCGTGTAGTGCGGCTGTATATTTTTACGAGTCGTGCAGTATTTTGGCGAGCCGCTTCGGCGAGCCAAAATACAAACGACGAGTAAAAATATACAGCCGTACTACACGCCTAAGTGTCTAATAAGTTATTTATTATACAACTCCCTTAGTAAAAGATGTAAATTATTTTTAAATCGCGGTACGTTGTGTGACCAAAGTGACATCTTTTCCGCGCGCGATATGTCAATCAAGTTTAGTGCCGTGTGCAGTGTAAGCAAGCGCGGATTTTGTACTTGCAGTACTTCTAGTCGTTGTTTTCTGAGCCGAGTAACAATGAAGCTGAAAGAGGTACTTTAAGCAAAGTTTTCGGGGAGATCTGAGATACTACATCACATAATGTGGTCATAAACAGAACAAATTGGACGAACGAGATGTGTCAACATTTTCATTTTCGTCGAGTGCAATGAATCAACAAACAGCCAGTTCTCGCCTTCTCCTCGCTTATGAAGTATGAAAAGGACTTTATCTTGTGACCAGTGGTGGTACAGTTCGCATTGCCGTTTCTCGATAGAGGTAATTATTGCCTGTTGTTGCAAGTCGATGCCATAGATCTTGGACTGGAATTACACGTCGAGGCAAATCCAACGGCTGTCGTGTTGAATGCCGACAAGAACTACTCGTTTCGAGATTGACAGGGATTCTTAAACTGCTCTCAGAAATATTGATCTGGCTGGAAACACTATGGCCTGATAACCGAACTGTGGTGTGTGGTCTGACATTTTGTGGGACGGAAGATTAGTAATGTTGCGGCAAATTCAGTTGATTTTCTGACGAAGAAGCTGGTCTTCGTGTTCGATTTTGCGTATCGGATAGTAAGCCAGGTCAGTTTAAATTCTGTGCTTCTTTCTTTGCTTAATAATCTCTAGAAGTGATGTAAATACCAGCTGTGCTCAGGGCGACTTTTATACGAAAAGCGAAAGAAAAGAATTAACAGCAGCGAATGAAGAAAAAAAATTTTTCCCCTTAGCAACGTTGAATACGGCTGTATCTTTTTTACGTGTCTATGGAGTTATTCGCACGTTACTATGCGATATTTTCACGTTACTAAGGGAGTTGTATAATAAATGTTTTTATTATACAACTCCCTTAGTAACGTGAAAATATCGCATAGTAACGTGCGAATAACTCCATAGACACGTAAAAAAGATACAGCCGTATTCAACGTTGCTAAGGGGAAAATTTTTTTTTCTTCATTCGCTGCTGTTAATTCTTTTCTTTCGCTTTTCGTATAAAAGTCGCCCTGTGCACAGCTGGTATTTACATCACTTCTAGAGATTATTAAGCAAAGAAAGAAGCACAGAATTTAAACTGACCTGGCTTACTATCCGATACGCAAAATCGAACACGAAGACCAGCTTCTTCGTCAGAAAATCAACTGAATTTGCCGCAACATTACTAATCTTCCGTCCCACAAAATGTCAGACCACACACCACAGTTCGGTTATCAGGCCATAGTGTTTCCAGCCAGATCAATATTTCTGAGAGCAGTTTAAGAATCCCTGTCAATCTCGAAACGAGTAGTTCTTGTCGGCATTCAACACGACAGCCGTTGGATTTGCCTCGACGTGTAATTCCAGTCCAAGATCTATGGCATCGACTTGCAACAACAGGCAATAATTACCTCTATCGAGAAACGGCAATGCGAACTGTACCACCACTGGTCACAAGATAAAGTCCTTTTCATACTTCATAAGCGAGGAGAAGGCGAGAACTGGCTGTTTGTTGATTCATTGCACTCGACGAAAATGAAAATGTTGACACATCTCGTTCGTCCAATTTGTTCTGTTTATGACCACATTATGTGATGTAGTATCTCAGATCTCCCCGAAAACTTTGCTTAAAGTACCTCTTTCAGCTTCATTGTTACTCGGCTCAGAAAACAACGACTAGAAGTACTGCAAGTACAAAATCCGCGCTTGCTTACACTGCACACGGCACTAAACTTGATTGACATATCGCGCGCGGAAAAGATGTCACTTTGGTCACACAACGTACCGCGATTTAAAAATAATTTACATCTTTTACTAAGGGAGTTGTATAATAAATAACTTATTAGACACTTAGGCGTGTAGTACGGCTGTATATTTTTACTCGTCGTTTGTATTTTGGCTCGCCGAAGCGGCTCGCCAAAATACTGCACGACTCGTAAAAATATACAGCCGCACTACACGCCTAAGTGTCTAATAAGATATATTTATTACACGACTTCACATTTTCGAATGCAAATACGGGCCAAAACGAGTGCAAATATGGGAGCGTATTGCACTCGTCAGGAACCAATGGTTGCCAGTCATTTAAATGGTAAAACCAAGAGCATTTGGAGTATTTCCAGTTCAAAACACGATAGTTTTATGTGGTGACGTGACAGATATATTTGTATATTTATATATTTTGACTGGACATATATATATGCAGTGTACCTTGTTCGGCTTTCTTGGAAGGCTCGGTATACATCGTTGAATGTTCCTGAACAGACGACTGAGGAGGACACACAAAATAATGCAATATAATTTTATTAAAAAAAAAAATAACAGTAGCTATAATCAAATCTCAATATTGCACAACCTCTGCCGTACCTCTGCCGTTCAAAGGAATTTTAAGACATTCTGTTATCTCAGACTGTATACGAACGGTTGCGTAATTTCGCATAGTATTATGCTACACTCAAACTAGCAAACAAAAGACCACCACCTAAAATTAGAAGGATGAGAAACTTCAAGACTTCAACGCCCAACATTTCAGAAACTATGTTCAACGAGTGCCTTTCCATGTCTCCAGAGTAATCCAAACAAAAGCCTTGCTGTAAATGACAAAGAAAAAGCTAACTTGATGAGCACATTCTTTGGTACTGTTGAAAAAACCCTGGCTGTGAATTGCCATTACTGCCATTGGCTGAAGTACAAAGAAAAGACCTAGGTCCGGTGGCATCGGATATAAGCTTACAGAATGAGTGATGAATGAGTCAACGGGCCCGGATGGAATGACGCCCAAGCTATTGAAACTAGTGGGGCCGGCAATTGCACCACCACTTACTGATCTCTATCCGCATAGCATAAACACCGGAACTGTCTACAGTGTTCAAGAAGCAGGATGAAACGGAATGTGGAAATTATCAACGTTATCAATTTTGAGTGTCCGAGTAAATTCATTGAATCATGCGTAACAGGTAGCACCTATTACTGCCTATTACTGGAGAAAAACCCTTGACTCTAAAAGAGTTGCCGGCGTAGTCTTATATTGATTTCCAGAGAACGTTATTCCAGATTCATAAGCAACGTTGAACATTGCTTTGGAATTACCGGATATTAGCTAGCATGGTTGAAAGATTACTTCAAGCAATGAAAGCAGTAAACCCCCATCAACGGACAAAGGTCTGATTACGCCGAAGTAACCAGCGGTATACCTCAGGGGTCCGTCCTCGGCCCGACTCTTCACATTGTATTCCAGCGATTTGCCGGCGACGATCACCTCTGGGACAGGGTGCATGTTAGCGGACGACGGCAACACTTTACTGTATTGAAAACTCCGTGGAAGAAGTCACTGTACTCAACAACTCGCTCGTCGAGCTGTACACTTGGTGTAAATTGAACTCCCTGATCCAACACCCAGAAAAATGTGAGGCGATGGTAAACATCACACTCCAGATTGCGTGCAGTCACAGTTAATGAAAAACTTACTTGGTCCATCTCATTGCCGAGGTTAAAAAGAATTTCTCCAGTAAACTGAACATGATCAGGAGAAGGATTTTTGACCAGACAACCGCTCATAGATTTGTAACTTATAAAATCTATTTTACCCTCAGCAACTTACACAACCGGGGTTTCACTTCCCAGGGCAATTTTAACTCGTATAAGAATTCCTGCACTGCAGAGCAGCCAAACTAATATTTAACCTTCCGTGGGATATGCCAACGGTGGATGTTCTAAGAACAGCTAAATGGGACAATCCTTTTTATAAATCCAATACTTTTTATGTATAAAATTAGCCTTGCGAAATTAATGTACAAGTTGTACAATGACTTAGTACCGAACAGCATGTCTCACATAATCGAAAGACCCAATAATAGGTATAACTTCAGAAATAGTAATAATCTCGAAGTGCCCCGTTTTAACACCTGTTTTATGAAAAACTCTATCGCCCAGAGGGGCTCTATAATGCGGAACGCACTTTCAGCGCACCTACCCTGCGACGAAACAGTAACTGCTGACGTACGTTAAAATGGCTTAAAGGGTAAAAGCACTTCATAACATAGATTTTAGCGTCCTATTTATTCAGTCAATCCCAGTTTAATGAACAATTTAGATATTAATTTTACATCGTTATTGCTTTTATTGTTTGTACTTTAGAAATGTAATATAAGCACGTCAGTTGTTGTTAGTTATTATCTATAAACATAGGTTAACGATTAGTTTATCACTGATTGCTTTTTATACACGACCCAATATGAAACTCCAATACATTCAGTTTTTTACAATTTTTCTATACCTCTTCTTGCATCTGAGGCTTAAAAGGGAGCCCGTTTGGACGGAGCTTCCCCGTATAGTCAAACAAAGAAAGTGCCCCCAACCCCGGGATGGTACATATTCTGCTAGCTACCATAACAATAACCTTCATTAAACTAGTAATCTCAATGCTAGCTACGGTTGTGATTAAAGACATGATATGTCTATACTAACTTACCTTACTGCCACTATCATCAGACGTATTGGGTGTAACCACCTCACAACTATCATCATTAACCATAAAATCGCTGCAACTGTCGCTCTCAAAGTCATCTGAACTCCTAGAAGCATCTTCCCGAGTAGAGTAGGTACTGCCGCAAAATAAACATCATTCTACAGTCAGTCTGTGATAACTATTTTTGAACAGCAACTGTATCCTGGTAGTAGATTAACCACATTTGATACCAACCTGTGGTACTATTAACATCTTTTATTAAACATGACGCGTTCATTTATGCATGTACGGAGAAACAACTCCCCTAAACTACCCATGTTAAAAATTATGATATCCTAAAATCAGATCAAAAACTATTTTATCATTTTTTCCCACGTGGGTACTAATCGGAACACCAGATGTTTATGAATGTTTGTCGTTCACGGGCCAACCTCCCACCGCAACGTGGTTTGCTGGGCCTGGTATGGGACTTTGTGCTTTTTGTACATGTACTAGGCAACACATGCGACATATTGAGAACTTCTGAGAGGTATATTGTAACCTACAGGTACTATGAGAAGTATGTACATGCAGTATTTCACCAATGAATGTAGTGCAAAGACTGACTGTATAGTTTCTTAATATTTTTACAAGACAAAATAAATTTCTGTGAAATGGACATGACATAATGAATAATATCATGATAACTTTCTTCTTTCATAACCACACAACATATATAATATATATAGTATTTAGAAATACTTTACTCTTCAAACAGCAATGAGTAGAGCTCTCATGTGTGCAGCACACATGCCAATATCATGTAATCGTATTTCTAGTAAATGCATATATCAAACACTCAGCGACTTCATATTTTGCAATTAAATTACAAAATAATTAAGGAGCTACTACCTAAAAGACAGGATCGTAGGGTACAGAGAAAACTAGCATTCTCCATTGAACTACAAACCGTTAGTGGTGAAAGAGAAGAAAGTGGAATCACATACTGCGTTGTTTGTCCAGAAAGCTACAGCGCAATGGAAGGTAACGCTTACAGTCACTTGCCCAGTTTTACTAGTAGCCAGTGATTCAACACTTACAATTGTATGCTGATTCAAAATCTAAAGGTACCGAGTAGATGTGACGAGATCTACACATGCATGTTACATCGTAACAGTTAAATACTTACCTTTTGAAGTCCAGAGCCTGTGCTGCTTTAATTTTTATTTCCACCTAAGAATAACTAAACATAGTTAGGAAAGGAATGTCACATCTTTAGTCTCTGAGGACACTCAGTCATCAAATAAATTATACCATAAATGAAAATCAGTCAAAACT
This sequence comes from Plumapathes pennacea, assembly GCA_964036295.1. Taxonomy (NCBI): domain Eukaryota; kingdom Metazoa; phylum Cnidaria; class Anthozoa; order Antipatharia; family Myriopathidae; genus Plumapathes; species Plumapathes pennacea. The sequence goes on along the minus strand of OZ038463.1, from coordinate 20,306,357 downwards.
TGTAAAAGGTAAATTAGTCAACCTCGTTCCCAGGTTCTTTCCAAGATGAGCTAAGCCATTGTGTTAGCTGCTTTTTAGCTATATATACAATTCACAAATTCTATAAACAGTGACGTAACAAATATCAATATTCCATTACAGTACAGTGCAGTTGTGCAACTGCAGCATATACGAATCTTGAAAATATGCTGAATCAAGCGCACATTAAATGTGAATTAGTAAACTGTACATTCATTCGGAAAGCAGCTAAGTTTAAAGGAATTTCAGATTAACTCACGGACGTATAACCAAAGTTATGCCCCCACCACTGTACAAGGGTGGAGGCCAGAGTTTTCGCTGTATTGATAAATTTTGAAAATGGTTTACCCTCATCTGACATCGTGTAACCAGCTGTTGTAAATCTACAAGATACGGCTATTTTGGCGGTTGTGACCATTAGGGGCTAGACTGCTGAGGGTCGATTACGCCATCCAAGATGGCAATGTCTAATATGTTGTCTAATTTGAATTTAAACACTATTTTTCCCCAAAAGAGGGAGAGAAACCAAACAAATAAAGTAGATGGGGCACACTACGATATCACACTTACTTTCCTTACTGACATTGCACAAAAAGTTCAGTTTTTCAAAAATGTCTCAGGTCGGTTATGATCGATGTTTATCAAATATGTGCTAACACCTAAAGAGATGCCACACAATCACTGAAAAAATCAGCTCAATTGAAAAATATTCTCTAAAGATGTTTTCAAAAAACCAAATATCTACCCCCCACCACCATCACCACCACCTCTAAGAGATGATTTTTAAACTTAACTAGTTTAATTGAGTAGAAAACTTACAGCTGAATCCTCTGCATCACTTTCATCTTTCTGTTCTGGTTCAAGGCTTTTGGAGGCCTGCCGCCTTTTCGATTTTCCTCTCTTAAGCCTCAAGGCTTTAAGTGAATTTTCCTTTTTTTCTTTCTCTGCACTTTGCTCCCGACGGCGGTTTCTTAAAGTTCGAATTTTGTAGCCTGGCACTGGATTCCTGAAAATTCAAAGGATCACTATATAATCAATACAATATAATAGCATGCATCTGCATTGACCTAAGGCCAACATGTGCAATCAATTTCTTGCAGGGAGATTCTGATGTAACACAAGCAAGAAGAAGAATGGCCAGTGCTTGCAGCTGAGTGTGTTTTGCTGCATTGCCCACTAGCTTGACTTTAGCCTGAAAATTATGTATTGTGGCATACAAAATTTAAACACCTGATATGATTTTGCATTTATATTCTTACTGCTAGTGTGGGAGATAAAAATGACAAATAAAGGTGGTTATAACTTGTTGAATATGATAGCACTTTTGTTCATAAGCTGCATAATTGTACTGTAAAATTACAAGTATATCTGTATTTCAGTGTTCTAAAGAGAGAAAAGTTAGCTAAACAAGATTCGGTTAGTGCGATTGCACAATATGATCATGAACTGACTGCTAGCACTTGTTAAAGTCTACAGTATTTGTATATGGTCTTTTTCCAGACAATTAAAATCCTGCTTAAATTCTACATTTTGTAGCTGCAAGTTTTGTCTTTATGGCATGTACACATTAATATGGTATGTTGTGTATACTATTGGTACACCCTATAGTGTAAACTGTGAACAAATTTGCTTGTACTAAAAGTATACATTCTGTATACTATAAGACAGCCCTTACGAAAATAATCATATTTTATTGCTGTTTTATCTCTATTTTAATGCTATCATCTCTATTTTACTCTCTATTTTACGCGATTTTATTCCTATTTGACATGTTTTGCAAAATAGAGGAGCAGTATTTTATCCATATTTTACAAAATTTTAAATCTATTTTGTATAAGGGTACAAATAAAATAGTCTATTTTAAAAGTATTTTTGCTTCCATGATTGCAGGGGACTGTTTAAAATAGCTTTTTAATAGACTGTTTGCATCCTATTTTCGGAAAGCAGATACATAATACTGTAAAATAGGTTTATGATAGTCTGTTTGAATACTATTTTAAAGGAGGTGATCCCTGTCCTCTACTCTATTTTATAACTGTTTAATTTAAAAGAGGAATAAAATAGTCTATTTGAATTCTGTTTTTCAGAAACAGCAATTAAAAGGGTGCACTAAATAGCTTTGTGATAGACTGTTTTTTAGCTATTTTGTACTTCTTCAAGACCGCCATATTCAAGCTGCTCTATTTTAAAACTGTTTTACTAAATATAGAAATAAAATAGTCTATTTAAAACCTGTTTTTCGGAAAATGTCATGAAAAACCGATAGCTAAATATAGCTTTACTTAATAGACTCTGTTTGCAGTGCACTGTTACACGAGACACAAGAAAACTATATAAGTTTCAATCAATACCTGAATTGGTATCAGAAACTCTAAAATCTTGCCCTGCAGTGCTTTCATCTTCGGAAATGGATGACGTACCGCCTTCGTTAATGTGCTGACCCTCCGCACTCTGGGGCATGGACACGCAGCTTAGCGCATAATCATATCCAGCAACCTCGGTTGTCCAGTGCTCTTCGACCACGTTCGAGCAATCGAACAAACATGTATTCTTGTCACCGCACCGCCTACGCTTTCCTTTACGCCACAAAGTTGAACGAGATGGTTGATCTCTTTTGTATTTCCACTCAAAACTGATGCGAGTGTCATCCATAACATGTTACTTTGCCGCGAAAATGACTGTCAACTGAGATCATATAGTCATATATCGCCGGTAAATTAAATATATAATTATAGAACAAAGAAAAGTCACGTCCAGGTACACTTCAGAGCAAACAACCTAAAAGGGTTTCCAATCAGTTGACCAATCAGCGAGCGGCGTCTGACAGTTCAGGAAATCAGTCAATTTACACATGCATTTTGTTCAAAGTCCAAAGAAAAACCGCTGCAACTGTGAGATATACCATAAAGAAAAGCATGCGTGCATCACGAGGTAAAGTCTTGCTCATTCGCCAGAACTTTTCCCGCTTTTTTGGGCAATTGATACAATTTACACATGCATTTTGTTCAAAGTCCAACGAGGTAAAGCAATGCTCATTCGCCAGAACTTTTCCCGCTCTTTTGGACAATAATACCCCCAACCGCTAGTCATTCAAATTCATATTCTTTGGCAGTTGGAGTTGTTGACGGCGCGCGTGGTTTTGTTCGCTCGGATATTCAGAATTTCGTCGCGTTCAAGGTTTCCTCAGTGGATTTTAGTGGCCTGATATCAACTTGAAGGTAAGAAGCTTTGGTAACATATGCTTAATTATCAGTGTATTCAGCCGTCCATGGCATTTTAAAAGTTATAGAATGCAGCATGTACTGAACATCAGTGTACGTACGTATCTTAGCTTGTAAGGATGGCAAAACGGACCGACAAGCCAAAGATTAGTCATGGTGTGGTCAGTTGGGCGAAGAGAGGAGAGGAAATCCTTGAACCTGAATTAGTCGAGCAAATGGCTTTGGGAAAGCTGATCGTGAAGGGAAAAACTGAAGTTGGAGCTGCAGTATGCATGCAGTACAAGAAGGAGTTGTGGGAGGGCAGCTTACTTTCCCTTCATGGTACGTATATATAATTTGTATTTAACCTGTGATCAAGTGGTCCACGGCGATCGTTATTTTTCAAGGCACGGGTCTGATCGCAAATCGGTGTACAACATGTTTTCAATTAGCATATCGATCGATCCGCACACTGAATATTTCGTCCGATCACTATTATATTTCCTGAAGGAAGCAAGGCTGGGGCAGATGCGGCCATCAAGTCAATCGCTCCAGATCCTACCGATGAATCAGTCACAACATCAAAGAAAAGAGAGAGAACTACAAAGCGATTCGGCGACGACTACGTTCACGATGAGGAGAAGCAGGTATATAATTATATACACGAGGTCATGTTTTATTTCGTGAATAGGCAGCTAGCTTAATTGCAACTTGCCGTACTTCAATTCTGGAATGCACTTTCCATAACAAAATATACAGTCTATATAATTATACTGTTGTCGCTAAAAGCGCTCAAAATGAAATTCATTTGCATGAAGACGATCAAGATCAACACCGTTCTCCCGCCGGGAGTTTTTTGTGTGACGAAAGCCAGATGTGTATATATCCACGCTCCTAAAACACTTAACAGATCTATAGTTTCAAGGAGTGTACAAATAACGTGTCCGCGTTTCCTTTTTTTGTAGTTAACTTAGCGTGTGAAACTGAAGGCAAAAGTACGGTAGATGCAGGCGCGTCTAATAAGAAAAGAAAAAACGGTAAGAATAATTGACGTTCAACAAATAGGAAATAAAGATGATTACAAATTTACTAATCGGCTTTTATGATTATAAGTACCCGAACTCAAGCTGGATGTGGGGCTTTTATAAATGCTATATATTATTGTTAAACCTGACACAACCAAGAAACCGAAGAAACTCAACATTTTTTGCAGCTGAAAAACAGAAATGCCTGCAACCAAAAAAGATAAAAACACAAGAGAAGAAAGAGAAAGAGTTGGCAATCTTGAGCAACCGGCTGCTGGCTGTGCGGGAAAGCATATTGCCTTCAGTGTCAACCCCAACTGATTCAGAGGAGGAATCAATCAGTGATGATGACTGGCAAGATGCAGAGCAGCTGTCTGATCTTGAAGCCTGCAGCTTGGTAGTACCACCTCCTCAAACAAGCACTCCAAAAAACTGCAATGGGGCTGATCACAACAAGATGTCGAAACATCCCAAATTTGGTGGCAAATGCCCCAAAAACAAAGCCAATGCAAACTACCCCCGATGCCTAAATTTGCATTGTAAAGAAGAGAAGGCAGCGAAAGACCTCAAAATTCAAGAACTGGAGGCCCAACTGAAAGAGCTGCAAGAAGCTGAACTAAGTATAAGTTCCCTAAGTAAGTTTTCTAAATGTTCCAACTTCTTTCACAAGATGCGTATAAGTACCATGCAATATTTACAATAATTATAGTCTGTAGGCCAAAGATTTGAAAATTTATGGATTTTAGTCCAATTTTACTGCTGATTAAAAAACATTTTATTCCTAATTTAAGACAAATTTAAGATAGTTTATTCCTATTTTATGCCTATTTTATTACAATTTTACTGCTATTTAAAACATATTTTAAAACTATTTTAAGACTATTTTACGAGATTTTATTCCTATTTTATGCCTATTTGAAATGTATTTTATTGCTATTTGAATAATGTCCGAGATATTTTATGCCTATTTTATTACAATTTTACTGCTATTTAAAACATATTTTAAAACTATTTTAAAACTATTTTAAGAAATTTTATTCCTATTTTATGCTTATTTGAAATGTATTTTATTGCTATTTTAATAATGTCCGAGATATTTTATTCATATTTTATTCATATTTTAACAGAGGTTTTATTGCTATTTTAATGCTATTTTATTCTTATTTTAAAAGCTATTTTATTGCAATTTTTTTTCTGTTTTTTTACTATCTGATTCCTATTTTATCTGTATTTTATGTGCTGTCAACGAAATTTGTGCTATGCATTGTGACTATTTTAATCCTATTACAATCCTATTAAATCTCTATTTTAAAAATAAAATAGGTTTAAAACAGATCTATCAGTTTGTTTCATATGGTTAGCTTTCTGATAGGGGTATGATAGGCATGTGATAGCATTTTGATAATGGGTAAAAAATAGCAATTTGATAGGACGAAAATAGGAAGAAAATAGATGTGAAAAAATAGAGAAAAAATAGCATAATGATAGAGGTTATTTTTGTAAGGGAGTATACCTCTGTGTGTATACTTTTAGTATACAGTAAAAACCTGCATATAAGAACCTAAAATTTTAGAACCTGTTAGGCTAAAATTTTCATTTTAAACCCCCTTTCCATAAAAACCTATTTAGCCTAAAATTTTCAATAGGTTCTTATTTCAAAAAAATGAAGGCACAGATGAAAATACAGAAAAAAAATTTTAGTCTAGGTTTCAGTCAGTAATATTCAAAGAATGAACTAAAATGAAAACCATGTCTTTGCCAATACTGGAATGCAATTGTATTAAGAATACAGATCCATGTGTCTCTCATTTTCAAAGTCCCAGTTTTTGAAGCACATTGAAACTTCCTTGCATCTATGTCATGCATCAATGGTTTTGTGCTAAAATATGTTCCAGTGTTCTAAAATCTGTCATATATTTTGGATTATTTAGTGCACTCCCTTATGCTGCTTATGTTGAAGTCCAAGCACTAAACATATTCCATATCACATAATTGCCATGTAGTAGTTATCTGCACTGATCGCTAGTGCCCCTATCAAATTAAGAACCTAAGTAGCCTAAAATCCCACTAAATACCATTTCTATAAGAACCTATTTAGGCTAAGTTGGAAAAATCTTAGGTTCTTATGTCCAGGTTTTTACTGTACCTCTGCCTGTAGACTTTTTGTATACAAAAAGTGGCGAAATTTAATGGGTGCTAGAAGCATACTGCAACATATGAGAAATGTATACTTTTAGTATATTGCAGTATACTTTCTGTACATATTTGTGTGTACTAAAAGTATACTTACTCAGATCTGGATCGAGCCTGATCTCTTGAATTTCTGACTTCTGTCAGTAAATATCCAACATACTGATTACATGGTGTCATCATTACAACTATTTCATATACCTACCATTCAAAATTCTGAGGCCTTGTTCTTTTCTTTCCTTTTTGTACCTAAAATCATATTGGACATGGCTGCGCATTAAGTCAGACAGTAATAATTACTGACAATATTATTGTCATTGAGCCCAGTCATTTGTTGGATTCAGTGACAGCAGCAATCATTTGTTTCCTCGTGTACAATATAATTAACACATAACAGGACTTCATGCTGTCCAATTTGGAAATTATTCAATGCAAAAAAATTATGACTGCCAAATTGGACTTGGCCTGGCCTCAACCAATTTTGGCAGTCCTCGGAATTTTTCTCATTCATTTATTTCCAAATTGGACAGCATGTTAAGTCCTATTACATATACAAATTTTAAAATGTTTCATAGAAGTGCCATTTCTCAAAAAATGACCTCATTTCCCTCCATGGGGACTCAAATGTTATACAGTATTATGACACTGTTGATTAACTTACAGGTATAAGTTCCTCTGAAGATGTGTCACTTTCATTAGGATATGTCTCCTCTCGCAGTTTAATGTTTACAATATCTAGACTGGTGGTAGCCTGGGCTTCTTCACTGTCTGGTTCTCCAGTTAGTACCAGATTTCGTTTCACCTCAGCTGCACTCTCCCAATTTTGGCTTCTTGAAACTGGTGTTCTGAGGGAATCATAGTCTAGAAAATTCCTGTTAACAAATCAAAACATCAGCATTTAATTGAGTCTATTTCAGAGATAATAATAAACTTGTTAGCAGAAAGTGTTGCCCCATTAAAATTCAATTTTAGATAAATAATTTGTCTAAAATTGATCTGAATTAATGAGGCAGCAACTTTCTTCTAACAGGTTATTACTATTGTCTTCAAAAATCCTGTCTGCAACCAGTAATTCCTGTGGCAGATCTAGGGGGGTTTGCTCACTAGTATACAAAATACCGATCTTAAAGGTTTATTACTTTTGCTCAAAAGTGCACTACAACGTACAAACCCTCATGTAATCCTCCTCCTTCACAAATTCCTGGATCTCCCCCAGACCACAGACTTTTGATCAGTTCTGACATTAGTACAGTACCTGGCACTTCGGTTGAAAATTACAAATAAGCTGGTGAACAACCCCAGATCACGATAAGTTTTATGAGCCAGGGCAACAACAATGACACAGCCACAATGTACAATAACAACCAACAATATGGTGATCTAGCTTTGTTCTTTGTGTATGTAACTACAAATCCTCCATGGCTTATAATGAGGGAAGGTTGATTGGCTGTTTTCATAGGGAGCCTGTAGGCCACAAGGGAAATAATTATGTACCCACTTGTTTTAAGGGTCACGTTTTAATAAAAGGCCTTTAAACACAAGGGCGCACTATAAAAGGGCGCTTCCCAGGGAAGTGCACAGCCACTTGTCAATCAACAGTGACCGAGACAACAGCTCCTAATTAGTAAAAAGCCTAAATTTTCCAAATTTTGTTTTTCCTTGTACTTGAATACCATGCAAAACAAGATAATATTGGCTCACGAATTTTCCATCACATAAACATTCATTTTGAGTGCAATTTGAGTAAAATCCAGGAATAATCTTCAAAGCAAGAAATTAAATATTCTTGGTGTGCAGCCATGCATCGCATTGCACCGCGAAATTCAAAATGTATTTTGGCAGCCAAAAGCAAAGTTTCGTTTCAAATCCTTCCGTCCAGAACTCCACATTGAAGTTGCCCGCATGTGTTTACTTTTAGGTGCACATTAAGTCGCCAAGCTGCAGAGAAATTTTATTATGGACAGCACGACTTCTGAATGCTGCAGGCGCACGTGCTATTCAGCAAACATTATGCAAATTTGGTGTCGAAAGAGGCGGGGCCAACGGCCTTTTATAGCGCGCCTTCGTGTTTAAGGTATCACCCAACCCCCCCCCCCCCCCCCCCAAATAATTGCCATACATTTTTTTTTTTTTTACTTGAAAGAAAAATATGAAACAGTGGCATGCAAGACATCAAAATGTTTGTTACAAATTAGTTGTTTCTCAGTGTGTTGCCTTGGATATCACATCCAATCAATTTGAGCTTGGGGGAACCTATGCATTTTGTATATTTTTTGCTTAATGTCCCTCAACATTTAACCAATCTGAGCAAAACTAATGGCATATGAAAGAGCTAATGGCATCTACAAAAGTGTCTCAGAATTTTGAAATTTTGAATAAAATTTGTTTCCTAAACTAGACTGTCAAAATTTATCACTTTGTTAAAATTTAAAAGACCATAAAAAAGTGTTGACATTTTTTAGACCACCATTGGTCCTTTCAATTGTGCCATTGATTTTCTTCCAATAGTAAAGATAAGATGACAACAAGAGGTACTGGCCTCATCTCCAAGGCTCTCACACAGAGGGAAACGTCAAGTTAAAAAATATGTTACCAATATCTAATGCATGGATCTTGGCTTCACAATTTGTCTTATTCTCAATAATGAGTTAAAAATAGTCATGCCCATCATGCACAATCACGTAATAATTATTCCCTCTCCCCGTGCAGCTTGGTCATCCAGCTGTCACATGTCACACAAAACTGCGCCATGAGAGAAACTAATATTTACGTAAGGCAGGGTAGAACTTTTTTTTTTTTTCGTACTAGACAGCCGGACTAGCAGACCTCAAAATTTACCAGTCCACCGTGTTTACTCTAGTGAAGTGTTCTACGCTCGCTGTCAAAGCAAACACTTTTCATTTTCGTATAGTCCGTAGACCCAGTGCAAACTAAAAACAGTCAAACTAAGTCATTGTACTAGGTGGCTTTTGAGCCTACTCAGACCCGTACCCGACCGATGTGGTCGGAAAAATTACCGAGTGCCGATGTGTACGCCCGCATACAGCAAGCGACAATTTGGAATGTTTTTAGGAAATATAGCAACGAAGCTGTAATATAATGCGTACATATCCAGCACGAGCGGGTACGCGGCGTTAATCATTCCATTATGGAACTCCTGGGCAAAGCCTACAATTATTTTGCATTGCTATAAATTTCAACAAACGCCAGCATTTCACTTCCATTATGGAACTCGTTTTAATACTACGCGTTAAAAGTTCAGTTCATGAAAAGCTCGGCGTCTGACTAGCAGGACCCTCATACCTCTTCGAAGAAGATTCTTCCTTGGACGGCGAAAACCTAACCAACAAAAAAAATAACGCAAATTTAATATAGTCAAGCGGATTTCCGTTGCTGAACATTTTGGCGCCAAATCAAATTGAACCGCGGCACACGCACAAATCAGTTCTCGTTTACTATATTACTCGTTAAGGCACTACTTTCTTGTTCACTTCATATCAGTACCATCAAATCCGATATGTTCAATTCGTAGCGCAAACCCATGTGGGGAAAATCTGTTCGTTTATCTGCGAAAACGCTCGGAGACGTAACTGGAATGTTGGCACCAGCTTTTCGCTTTTTGAATACAGCGACGTACACATGAAAAGCAAGACGACGTACCCATGAAAAGCAAATATAAAATGCTTGATTTCAAGTTCATCAGATCATAAGGGGTAGATAACAGTGTGAATAGTCTAAATCAACACTACTGTATCATTCTGGAGGTTCGATCGACAGAAGATTTTTGAACCTTACACTGCCGAAACGTACCTCTTGAAAACACTTTCTTCGTCACTTGATGAACTGATCCTTTTCCGCTTCACTGTCCTAGATCGAACGAGGTTTGTATCCGAACCAGAGTCGCTGTCCTGCATCTTTTTCAAATTTCCCTCGGGCCCCACTGCTGCTGATTCTGCTTGCTTACTTGACAGTCTCTGACCGAGCGGGCTTGGGGAAAAATCAGCGGTTTTCTTGAACAGCGGTATATTTCCGAGAAATATACATCCAAGAAGGCGGTTCTGGTGTGTGTGAAGAACCCAAGTCGAAGAGATTCTAAAAAGCCACCCTTTCTTTTCCATAAATTAACTGTAAATAGAGACCCTTAGAAAAACAGAGGACGATGTTTGCTGTGGTATAAAAATCGAGTCAAAGTATCTTCTAGTCAAAGTCAGAACAGATTTGAACGACTGTCGCTCAAATTCTGAAACTGTCAAACTGAACGAACACCCGTTTTCTAAAACGAAGGGGGTATGACAGGGCAATGCGTAAACCTAAAACAATCAAAGAGCGGAAAGTCCGTCTTGAACAAAGACGAGAAGTACAAAGACTTCGAAAAGACAGAGGTCAGAAATTGCTGCCACGAAACGATGCTATGACAGAGAAGTATCAGAAGTAAAACGGGCACAGCAGACAACTGAACTCACAACAACGCATAGTGAATTTTAAAAGGCCGTAAAGTTAGAAATTAGAACCTAGTCACTAAGGCCAGTCTTGATATTATTGTTATTACTGCTACTGCTATTTTTGTCGTTATTATTGTCACTTATTACTATTACTATTAAAGATGTAATTGCACTGGAAACTATTGTAAATTATTGTAATAAATACAATTAGTTCTCCCTGGAGAGTAACTAATAATAAACCATTACCTTTATGCAAGCGGATCGAAAGTTTCAGAAGCAAAAGCGGCCTTGCAAACAACTCCACAAAGACAACAGCGTAATTTAAAATGTAAGAACAAAAGTGAACATAGTCCTCGAGCCGGCCTTGCAGAGGGTTGTAAACGACCCGGATATTGTGCTACTGTATGGGCAGCAAGCTTGCCAGCTGAAAAAAATGATAGCCTGTTCCAGACTCTTATGATACTGAAAGCGGCGCAAAATAGCGCGACGCAAAACCGAATGGCGCGCGAAAGACATCGCGTCACGTAAATGGAACCGCACAGTGCTCCAGAATGCTCCACAGTTTTCCAGCACGAGAAAACTGTTTTCAGAGACACAGCGGCTACATTTTTCAAATGATCTTGTACACATGTAATAACTTCACAATGTGAATACTACCCAGAAATCGTTGAAACTAATGTAAGAAAATATTTGACAGTTTTTCACCCAACGGAATATACTAAATTCAAATAATGTTTTTGTTTACATCCCGAGTACATCCACAGCACCGAGCACTCCAGGGTAAATACACAAGCACTACATAAGTTTTTCTTTCTTTTATTATATATATATATATATATATATATATATACAGCCGTTTGCAGAAATTTTGAGCCCTCAATATATATCAGTATATACAAATATCAAGTGCATTGTGGGAAGAGTTTCGTTTAAAAACTTGCTTTGCGAGCCAAATTAAGTGGGGAGACGTAAAAGGTTCATCACAGTTTAAACTCATGTATCGTTTTGGTGACAAAATTTTGATTGGTGCGGTTTTGTGTGCATTTTAGAGCCATCATCCTTCCCACAATGCACTCGATATTTGTATATACTGATATATATTGGGGGCTCAAAATTTCTGCAAACGGCTGTATATATATATATATATATATATATATATATATATATATATATATATATATATATATATATATATATATATATATATATATATATATATATATATATATATATATATATATATATAATTTAGCTTCCAGAAAAACTGGGCTAGAGGTAGACGGAGCTTCGTCCGAATTTCTGATGACTACCCGCGAAGGTACCGAGAGTTCTTTAGTTCTGTGGTTTCTGCTTTGTGGCTCGAAGAGACGAAAAGGTGTTCTCTAGCTGCCTTTCTTATGGTCTGCACCAACAGCTTCAGCGACAGAATTGAAACCATCATCCCTATTATTCCAAATAGAAGAAAGAATAAAAATACACAAACTAACGCACTTTCCTTACAAAAGAAAAGAGCAAAAAAAAAAAAACGTCAAAATGATTAATTTGTGACAATTAACGCTAAATGATGACTCAATTAGATTTGATATCTCCAAGCTAAAAACAGGATGCTCATCGAGAGAGCCATCATACATCATACAGGCGCTCTTCTGTTCGCACATCCGATCATCGAAAATAAATATTAAAAAATGTTCCGGCTGAGCATCCCTCTCGAACCCTAGTTTACACGGTAAATCAAGTGCAAGAGAATGGAAATTTTTCCATTCTACTGCGCTTGCGTTTGCACTTGCTTCACAAGTTTCACCGCGTGAACCAGTCGTTAGCACTTGCTTTACTCGTGTGAACCAGCCATTAGAGTTTTGTCACTTCGTGTCGGAGAAGTTGTCTAAGCCCCCGCCTACTCAAAAATACTGAAACTCCTGAATTATCGCATCAGAGTCGACCAATACATGCAGTGTATAGTAGAATTTACGAGTACCTTAACAGTTGAGTGAGTTCTCTTTTTACTCTCTTGACCAACGGGGGTCCCTCATAAATGAGTGCTGTGTACAGTTGCACCAGAGAGGCCCCAGCCCTGATCTTATCATAGGCATCTTTCCCACTTGAAATGCCCCCGACTCCTACTATGGGCAAGCTACCTGTAAATATACAACAAGCAACTTAGAACTCCTCCTCGACCTACGAACGAAGTCTAACACTCGAATGTCAACTTACACCACCTCGATACACAAAAGTTTTAATTTGATGACTTTGTTGCGCAATGGCTTTTATTTACCCATTATAAGACGCGTGACAGCCCAAAAAATTGGGTCTGCTTTCCCAGCTAAGAATTAACAGAAGAAAAGCGTTCAAGTGGTCTGAGCATTTATTACTCAATCAACTCTATTCCATATTTTGTTATGAGACTTAAAGTTGCATCCACCTGAAACCGAAAGAAAAGTCTGAAATCTCTCACCGCATATTTCTAACTTAAATTTTAGATAAAAACATGTACTCGGCTCTACGTGAACACATGACTGTATAGAGTGACTGACATGACTGTATAGAGTGTCGGACATTTGAAACATGAGCCTCTGGCTCGGGAGAATGGGCAACCACTCCCTAATGCTTCGACTTTAAATAAACGATATTTATTTATTTATTTTATTTATTTCACGTGACATCTCAGAAGTTACGCATCCAACAAGCCTGATACAATGACATTTTAAAGACAGTAATGTGTTAAACATTATTGCAAAAATCTGGGTCGAAACAAAGTTTCTATCGGGAACTATGGACGTTTGAACACCGTGACAACAAAGCCGTGTGTCACGCTTGTGGCCGCCTAAAATCGATGCTTGTGAATTATAACGTTTTTCTTCCCGAAGCATGTTAACATTACACTGCTAATTTAGAGTAAAACAGAATCAAACTGAGTCACAAATCAGCTTCAGTTCGTGTTTCGAGTTATTGGCGGCCATGTTAGTGTACAACCATGATGCACCAACATGGTAGCTCCATACAAAACTATATTAAATCTACCAAAAACAAATTGCGGCTACTTCGCCAAAATTAAACCTAGACAATCAAAAATTGATATCTGGACTGATTTGAATGTGCAGCTCTTTTCACTTCTGGAGCCAAAAAAAGCAGTATCTGCTATTTTAGAGGGTGTTGCGGTCGCGTGACCGCTTGATGAAAACACTTTATAGTTACGGAATAATTCACTTGAATAGTGGTCACAATTTTAGCTCACTATCAATTGAACGTTTTCAAGAATCAATCAAATTCGTCTTAGTCGTGGACGTCTTACTACTTACCATGCGTAAGTTTGTACATGTCTGTGATGGTCTGGGTGGACAACTGACGCAGTGGCGTGCCACTCAGACCCCCAGTTTCGGCGCTGTGTTTACTCTTCAAACTTTCTGGTCTGGTGACTGTAGTGTTGGTGACAATAAGCCCATCCACTCCCCTCTGAGGCAGAAATGTAAGCAGGAAAACAAGAAAGAGCTGACGTCACTGGTGTTTGTGGCACGACCAAGCGACCCAATAGAAACCCGTTTCTATGCGCCACAGGCTACAGTATGCATGATTTTACCAAAAGATCAAACTTCTGTAAGTCCTGTGCCTAATCCAGTTATCTTGTTCGATCATCAGAGCAAATCCTTTACATTTTACAAGTCCATAAGCCTGGGTACTGACAACAATGTAAAACACTTGAAAAGCTATAACACTCTCTTTATCTGCTGGCCAGTGCTTTTACCTTATTTCTATTGACGACAAACGCTATGTCCTCTTTATCTTCTGTGGTCAGATCAGGAGCAATCTTCACCAGCACAGGATGTCTCAGGTGTGACGGCATGTTGTCACGCGCTTCAACGACCTAAACAAAAAGTACTATTTTACCACGTGGCCATAGTTTGGTCAACACCAGGCCCCCTAGTAATGTGAAAACTAATTCCAGATTGCCTCGTGGTCGAGATAAAGGTTATAATATATCGACTAAAAGTTGATGTGAGAAACTGAAGTTTAAGCTGGTCAACGTTTTGAGCATTAGCCTTCGCTGGAGCTCAAAACATCAGCATGAACTTCTTTAACAGCGTTTGTCTTCCCCACATTGACAGGGTGATATAATACGTTTTAGCATTCTTACACATGACCAATATATTATCTCCACTTGCTGTCTTCACTTAGCAAGTTGTATTTTGTTGATAATTCATCACCTGCTGCCTTACATCATCGACATACTGTACAAGTCTCTCTCATCTTTGTAAAGACCAAGTACAGGTTGGCACACACAAGGGGACATGTCACGGGGACATATACCTTTTATGTGTTCAGATGGAGAAACTTGTTGCAGGGGCATATCGTGGGAAGTAAACTGACGCTTTCTGATTGGTTTATTTTGATGTCCCCTCGGAGACAAACAGTTCTCACAAGGCAACAATCGCATTTTTTGTATCCCATTGTCTGGGATATTTGGAGGTCTTACATTATTGACCATCAACTTCCATGTCTTACCTTATCAATAAGCTGTGCAAGTTTTTCTCGCCCTTGTAATGACCTTAATCCTGGTGTGTTTGGAGATGAAACATTGACGACCAGGTAATCCCCCCAACCGCTGAAGCAGAACACCCCCTTGACATAGTCTAAGTCAGCATTCTCTGAGGACTTGTTTTTACCAAGGTTTATTCCAAGAATTCCCGCAGGATGGCCTCTCTGGAGGAATTGTTCTTCCAATCGTTTCTGGACCACTGAGTGCCCAGCACTGTTGAAACCATACCTGTGGAGGGAAAGGAAAGCAGTAAAAAATTAGCACAACAATTAGCACTGACAAATAAATCATAAGGTTGGTAGTACGTAATCGATATGTGGCTGGTAACGCCATCGGCTTATGGTTGGTTAGTGGCCAGAAATGGTTGGCAAAATACTCTTCCAAGTATCTCAACTTTTATGGGTGGTTTTTATTGTATATGAAAATGTAATTTTGCTTATTTCAAATCACAGTAAAATATTTTAGCAGCAGGCACTTATCTTTATCATATTTGTACATAGTATTCTAAGATATAACTATTAATACACTTACTCTATTTTGCAAACTGAGATACCCAAGGTGGTATAATAAAGTTAAGTTAATAATTGCTTGTTGTCATTATGACTGGTTGTAAACTGTTCCCTTCTACTGTAAAGTGTATTGATCTTGTATAACAAATCCATGTCTACTTTGAATATTGCCTTTGTTGTAGTTGTTAACTGTTGTTGTTGTTGTTGTTGTTGTTGTTGTTGTTGCGATGGCTGCCATTGCCATTGGTGGTATTGCCGTGGTTGCTGTTGACATTGGTGTTGTTGTCTTTATTCCATGCAGTTGTTGTATGGGTATATATTTGTCCAAGTTACTGTACCTGTTGATAACAGCTCTGTCCTCTTGGAGTCTGAATACACGTGGCTTTTCATTACCAGCTTGTGGCTGTGGAGTCACACTTCCTATCTCCACGAACCCAAAGCCTAACTTCATTAAGCCATCAACTGCTTCACCATGCTTATCAAACCCTGCTGCAAGTCCAACTGGGTTGGGAAACTGAAGGCCAAACACTTGGGTTTTCTGCATCCAAAAATATAAACAAAAGAATTTCAAACAAAGTACACAAAGTAATAAATTCTCAGTACTGACACAATAAATGTGGGTTGTAGTATTAAACTTTTAAGAAGGATGATGAAGTGAAGGTTCCTTAACTATTCCATTCCTGATCTACAATATGTATAATAAATATGCAAAACAAACCTGCAACCATTCATTATTTTACAGTATCATACAGTGAACAGTACAGTGAGTTTCAAGCAATTAACTGTAGCTACAGGTGTCAAATGCCAATTTCCCCAAACTGTGTAATTTGCAAACTGTGCAGTGTACCTATAAGGGGATTAATGAGGGATTTGCAAATTGATCAAGATCTCAGGTGTGAATGGTTACACTTCCAAAAAAGGAATTTGAGTCGCCCAAGAAGACTCTCATCTCCATAACCAACAAATGGAATGAAGCTCTGACAGTAATGTGTGCATTGCATCAAAAATGGCAGAGAAATTCTGAATGATATTTACTGTACAGAGCCCACAGTTGTTCAAAGCTCAACTATAACAATAATCCGGGATTAAACAATTTTTTGTCTAAACCTTGTAGCCAGAATGTTAATCAAAGACTAAAACTCTTGTTCTACAATCACGGTCAAAATTGCTGGGACGATTTCAAGTTTGCCCCCTCCTAACCCACCCCTCCTCCCCCCACCCACCCACAATTTAATGTTGAGTAACTGAGCATGGTTCAGCTTATAGCTGCACCACTGGCCAACACTGAATGGAGGGGAGGGGAGCGGAGCGGAAGGGATCAGAAAACAAGAAATATAAGACCCCCTATAGGTTGTACAGATTTACATTGTGCTCCAGATGTGCGTCAGGGGAGTGTCCCAAAGACTTTTGACTATGATTGTAGCTCAATACATACTGACAAAGCCTTGTTTTCAGGCCTTTAAAAATGGCCTAAAAGTTTAGAATTAATGTAGGAAAAACCTAATCGCCCTTGAACAACTGAGCCCTGTACTCTATTTTATTACATGATTTAATTGTAAAGTTTGTCATGTTGGTGAGGAACTTAAAACAAGCGTACTCACTAATATATCTGAATCACCATCTGTGTCTCGTGGCACTAAACCCTTTGATGCCAACCACACCGCAAGCACATGGGCCCTCTCAGCGTCCAATAGCCGGACAGTTGGCATGAGAACATTACTGTAGAACTGTTCATTCCCTTTTATAGCAAAGTATGAACCAAAGGCCAGACCAGTACAACCAATCACAGCAAGACCGTGACGGATGAGACTTCTCCTGATTCTTTGATTAAGTGCAGCCTAAAATAACAAGATGACAAATGGAAACAGTTATTAAATACTCTGCACTGTTAATATTATCCACTGAGATGGAATAAGTAAGTTCTTGTTTTGTTTTGTTTTTTGTTTTTTGTTTTTGTTTTTTTTCTTGTATATCAGAACCATGAATACAAACATGGTACAACAGAAGCAGTGTCTGCTAACCTGGGCATACAGTAGCTAGCAGATCTTCCTGACAACTTTCTCATAAGAACTACAATGTAAACATGTATCACGCTAACGAATCATGTCTACATGATTCACTTGCCCTTTGACAAGCTGCCAATATTATTTTGCTTTACTGTGTCCTGATAAATAAAGCCAGTGACAATTTTATGTTCATTATGTGCATGAACTTTTCACAATGATTGCAGCAACTTTTAACACGGCCCATTGTACAGACTAGTGTAACCCCTCCAACAACTTATCTTGCAACAGAATTTAACAAATTGACGTCAGTTTTTTGTGTCTGTCCTCTTATCGATCATGAAACGCGTCATAATATTGTCAAAAAGTTGTGGATCCATGAGGCGCGCTTCGCCGAGGCATGACGCGACGACATGGGGAAAACACACAAGAAAACTGGATCGATTTTGTTCGATTTGACTGAAATGTTGTCCACAACTTTTCCCGCTTTCTAGTTGGTCGAGGTTAAAATTCAAGACATTTCATTGGCCAAAAAGTGACAGTTTGACGTGAGCATTTTGCATGTGCAAAATAAAATTTTGTCAAAGAAGTTGGAAAGAAATGAAACTAGACGCTTTTCTGCTGCGGTTTTCTCAACAATTTCAAGACAAAGCTAAAGGAAATTCATCTCTATGAACACTTCTGGTTCTCTACTTCAAATGCTGAATGTCGCTTTTGCAAGAACTGAGGTAAAACTGAAACTGAATTCACCTTCTTCGTCCAAATCACTGTCGTCAGCACTCAATTTTATTTGTGTCCTCTTATTAATAATGAAAATTAGCCAATCACAAAGCGAAAAACTGACGTGTTATTGTAAAAATTATTCTTGCCTGCGTGCAATAAAAAGCGTATGCACACTTCATTGCAATCATTCAACTTGGCATCAATCACAGGTGTGCAAGTCATGACTTCTCCCCAGCTTTCTTTGGCACAAATCATTGCAAGGTGCTGAGACTGCATTGTACAGTGTAACATTTCACCTCAGCAACTGCAATAATACAATTTCAACAGTTTCAAGACA
Source organism: Plumapathes pennacea (assembly GCA_964036295.1). Taxonomy (NCBI): domain Eukaryota; kingdom Metazoa; phylum Cnidaria; class Anthozoa; order Antipatharia; family Myriopathidae; genus Plumapathes; species Plumapathes pennacea. The sequence goes on along the minus strand of OZ038463.1, from coordinate 20,287,379 downwards.
ATTTGCCTGGGAAATTGCAGTGTACAGCCCCTTTAGATAATAACTTGTTTATGATAAGCTTTGCCCCCAAACCCGAGTTTTCCAATATAGTAATATGGAAGAGTAAAAAATATTACGGTTGAATGATTATCATAAGAATTTTCAGTTTTGCTTAATTTTCCGCATGTTTGTTTTAATAGCTTAAATTATATATGTTGTTCTTGCATAAAACTTATAAGGTTATAGATATGTCCTAAGCGATTTAACCTCCGGCTATGGCTTTACTTATGTAATCTAAAGTATGCTTATTTAATAAATTATGTGTATAAAAAAAAGCATGTAAAACAACCGAGAAAAATGAACAGCTGGAAATTTATAGGAGCACGCGTTCACAGTACCGTGGTGACAGCGGATTTCGAAGAAAGAAGAAACTTCTGTCTGATTTCTCCTGGTTAAACGCACCCACCTTTAGCCGACTAGGATTTATTTTGGAACGCATACAATTAAATTCACTCACCATCGAACCATCAAGATTCTTGTGCTCGATTCGAAATTTTGGACGCCATGACAGTACAAATGTCCCCAGGCCTTCAGCGCGTCTATTGACCGTGGCAGTCTCGGTAGAGTAGAGCCCAACCTTCAAAATGAACAATAAACTACTTTTGGTGAGAAATGTACAGATAATTGTCCGAGGATATTATTTGTACCGAGAAGCGAACAGTTACCCGAGAGCGAAGCTGGTCGCTTCCATCAAACAAGCGCGAGAGGAAATATTTGGATCAATCATATATAACTTCATTTTCCTGTCAACTCAATATTCGGGGAGAGGGAGTTCTTGTACCAGAATGATGGGCCTAGAACCAGGAAAACTTAAAACCGCTCCCTGCGTGGGTATATCGGAACCAAGAGATCACGAAGTCTCCTGTCAGAACATAGCGCGAAGAGTTGCGGTCGGATACTTTTGAACAGAAACTTCATTTGCAATAGGCAGCAAAATCTGATCACAACTTCCATATGAATGATGTTTACTCATCAATAATATCTTGGCAAAGTATAGTATGTGTTTGCACGGTTTGGGTTTGCAGCAACAATTTTACAATATGCTATGAGGAGCCCCAGAGCCTGCATTCTTGTCACAACAGGGTTCCCATTAGGCGTTGGGTTGTGGCCTCCAAAGTATGGCGCGCCAGGCTATGTTTAAGGTGATTCCCTGGTTTTGCATTGCGCATCTTTACTGCGCATAACACTTTCGAGACAGTGGACATTGAGGACCACCAAATTTTCAAGAACGAAATTTCCTTTATTTTGTATGCAAATGAGTTGTATTTTTCATCATTTTTTACAACTCAGATTGAGTTTGCAGGAGGTTTTAGTTATGGCTCGCGTCAGCAATGTCCGCCATTTTGAAAATCTGGTCGTATGATACAAAACAAGCAATAATCCATAAATTGTTCACACTGAATGCAGAGAGGAGACATGAAAATACACCTAAGGCTTTCTAGTACATAATCGAACTAGAAAACCTTTTTGAAAACGATAGAAACCCTGTATTTGTTGCCATCATATCAATCAGGGGCCTGGGCACTAGTACACCAGTAGAGACTAATCTGCAAACGTTGCCGTTATAACGAGTGCGGTGACCCCCCTTTTTTATTTCATATATTTTAAGAAAATAAGACTCTCCATTATATACCCGAATTTAAATAAATTTTCACTGCTCAATTTTGAAATATTCCCATTGAATCACTGTTACGATGTGTTGCAAGGTGTTTCACAGGAAGCGTGAAAATGAACAAATTGCTTATTATTTCATTAGCTTGATGTATTTTTTTACTTTTTATTTTTCATTTTTTTGCTACTTTAGGCGCTTCACAGTAATGATGTTGTGTTATCACAATAACAATACTACATTCTCCCTTCTGGCACTTTTTTCATATTTTTTCCATATTGTTGTCACATAGCAAAGTAGGTCTAAACCACAGCCATGTAGCACGGAAACAAGTACCGTAACCCCCTTTTTTTATTTTATTTTTTCCAAGTACTATAGCTAATTAATAATTATGCAAAGATTCAAAAGAAAATCACTGCAACTTCATTTTCAACCCGGGAGCCAGGGAACCGGGAACGGGGAACCGGGAACGGGGAACCGGGAACCAGGAACCTGGAACCGGGAACCGGGAACCGGGAACGGGGAACCGGGAACCGGGAACTGGGAACCGGGAACCTGGGAACCAGGAACCGGGAACCGGGAACCGGGAACGGGGAACCGGGAACTGGGAACCGGGAACCTGGGAACCGGGAACCTGGGAACCGGGAACCTGGGAACCGGGAACCTGAGAACCGGGAACCTGGGAACCGGGAACCTGGGAACCGGGAATTGCGAACGGGGAACTGGGAACCGAATCTGGAAAGGGGAACGCAAAAATTGGGAATTTAATCAGAACAAAACCAAATTACTGAATTTTTGAAGATTTTTTCTCGGTTTTCGCCTGATAAAGAAACCTACGATTTGTCTGATTTATCCGCTAGTTACAGATGTTAATGGGTAAAATGGTTTAAAAACTCGCCCCACACGAAAAGAGAATATCTGTTGGCCAGCGTCATTGTTGCTAGCTGGCCAATCAGGTTATATTTTCGCCTACTGACGGCCAAATCACGTGACTAATGCGTGCATTAGAAGCCAGTGACCGCTCATTACGCCTGTCTTTCGTTTCATCATCGCATGGTGCACGATGTCGGAGCAAACTGAAGGGTAAGCTAAGAAATATTCATCCTTTTGAGTCGTCCACAGTATACTTTTACTCACTGAAGATATTTTTAATCCTTAGAGACAATGAAGTGGATCACGAAAGGGGGACGACATCTTCAAGGTGAGGAGATCGGCTTTTTATGTATGATTCAAACTCTGTGCGCGAGAAACAAAGCAGCCTATAATTTTATTATTTGCTAAACAAGCGTGCTTCTTGGACCGTTAGATGCAACTTTTTTCTTTATCGGAGCCCAATTTTGAAGTCAATAGGCTACAGAAAGACGGATTAACTACATTACACTTTTGGAAACAAAAATCGCTACGCGGTTCTCAGATTTTCCATATCACACAACATACGTAACTTTTATGGAAAATGAGGAGTCTTATGTAATTCTTTCAATTTATGTAATTCTTTCTTTCAATTGACAGTCAAAGCTTTTAACTCGAAATCTTATCAACAAACCATTTAGCATGTAATGGAGAGTTTACCTTTTGGTCGAGGGTCTATGTCGAAAGTTGAGGGTAACATGTCGATGGTTGAAAAGAGATCCTTTAATTTTTTTCCCGACAAAAGAAGAGAAATGAAATGAAGCAAAACTCTGAGTCGCAGCTATCAGTGAAAACAGGAACAGATTGATCTAATTAGCTACTTATACTAACATGTACCGATTATCAAACGTGTTGACGGGTACGCTCTGCCAAAATTGTTCATATTCGCATTTTAGAAATGTCCGTATTCCCAAATTTATCAAATTTGCAGTCCAGATGATAATCTGCCATTGTTTAGCAAACGAACTCATCATATTACTATCCAAAAGAGTGTATTCTTCATCTGATTAGAGACTTTACTGCAATTATGTACTTGGGTGGTAACACTAAAGAGTCCCAGCTGGATGTAATTACACATCTCTGTTGTCACCATATTTATTTTAGATTTCAGGAGCCCGCCTATGTCATCGATCGAGTTTTGTGCCATCGATCAAGTTTTGTGTCATCGATCGAGTTTTGTGCCATCGATCGAGTTTTGTATCATCGATAGAATTTTGTGTCATCGATAGAGTTTTGTGTCATCGATCGAGTTTTGTGTCATCGACCGAGTTTTGTGTCATCGATCGAGTTTCGTTCATCGACACTGTTTTGTTATCGACCGAGTTTTGTATGATTGAGAGTGTTTTATGAATGACTCAGCCGAATAAATAAACATTGAAGTATGTAATGTTTATCGATACGGTCAATAATACGTAACATGAGAAAAAGTTATTTTTGGACCATTTGGCGGGCACGCGTTTTTTTACGACATGGCTGCTTGCTTTTCAAGGTGGAATTGGCTCAAAATAATCACTGGTGCGCAGTGAATGCAGTTCTTTTGTCGTGAGATCTGTGTGCCCAAATGATGGAAGAAAGGTCTGAGCCTAAATCTCTAAATTCTGACAGAAAAGCTAAGTTATGTTTTTCCCTCCCGCTGTTTTGGGCGGCACGCCTGAGATTCCGTGGGTAAAATATACTATACATCAATAATCTTGCATTGCTAACAACAAAATCGTTTTCCTTTGGGTGACACGTATGAAGCAGAAAATAATATTATTGGGTGTTATCTTAAAAATAAAAATTAACTGTGACACAGCGACAAGCGAGTTTGGGAAAACAACCGGAAACGGGAGGGGGTCATATTTACCGAACGTGATATCCTAGTATGGATATAAACATCCAGGCGCGTCGCATCTACTGTCTTAAAAGTGCAAATGTTGGGCCGGAAGAAAGAAAAAAAATTATGAACAGGAAAACGGCACGGTTATAAGAACAGAATACCAGTTTTCTAAACTGGTGCGGCTCGTTTGCAATCAGAACCGGATGACTATTTGGTCCTCCTGCGCTTGTTTACCACCGCGAGAGTAATTTTTTTTGAGGTTTTAAACATGAAACTAGTTTCTGAGTTTGTAAATAGAAGGCTGTCTCATTGCTACGTCACGGAGTTTAATAGTATAAAATGAACGGACGTGGACCAGAAACTTCAAAAACCAAACACCTTGTATTCGTACGAAACAATTTCATTCACATGACATTGTATTTTTTGAGTGAACACTTTCTTACTACAGTGCAGCGCTTTCAAGTGCCATCTCCTTTTTCCTTGATCACAAGTGTGGCCCGAATCACTTTTCGTTTTTGCTTCCAAGCTGAAATTTCCCAATTCAGACTGGCGATCACCAGCGGGTATTGGAACTGCCCACTGTGAGAATTTTGCATACCTTGAATATTTCATCACACTTTTTGGCCAAAATTACGTTCCTGTGGTAATTTTGCGCGGCCGCTACAGGAATGTGGTGCCTGGGGCTCGTCATGAGTTAAGTTTGTCAACAAATCTGGTGGCAAAGTTGCTGTGCTTCATGTAGGAAAAGGTCCTGACTCCTCTTCTCCCCTGAGAGAGCCAGGGTTATAAGTTATCATTATATTATTCAATGACAACTCTTGTAACCCTTGTTTCACCAGGGGAGAAGAATTTCAAAGATTGAAATATTTATCAGCTGTAAGATCCTTTCTCCACATGTACCCATCAGAGCCCGTACAGTACCCTGGGTACCAGAGGTTCTTATTCTCTCAAGTACTCAATGACTAACGAGAGACGAATATGAACCTCTTATACCAGGGTAGCAAATCTGGTGGTGCAGTTGCCTGGGTGGCCGAAATCTCCATGGGCAGATTCAGTGTAAAACAAACTAAGTTGTGACAGCCTGATGAAGGTACACAATCAATTGGTGTCACCTAGTTAAAGTTATATTTCAGTTTTTCTAGACTTTACTGTATGCAGGCAGTATTTGAGCAGCTGTATTTAGAATGTGACTGTGCTTCACTGACTTGTTTTGTCATTCAACAACAGAAACTTTCTTGTTATTGCTTGAAACCATATTTTGATCACATGTTGATGGCCATGATAATGTTTGTCACCATCGACCTTACATAATATTTTTATAAACACAGCAGACACAGAAGAATTTATTTCTATTATTAGGAGAGGCAAAAAAAAAAAAAAAAAAAAGTTCAGTAACGAGCTGCTTACTATACACAGTGACCCTTGTCGACAGCAAATACAACGTTTTCCTGAAACACTTTGCTTTTCATCAGTTATCGCCTTTCTTTGCTCAGTAAAGCTTCTGGATGGGAAAAGACAATCTGGACATTTGCGATGGACTCGCCTCGTAAGCTTTTATCCACAGCGTTCATCGGAAGCGAATAACCGAACTCTCCGTAGCATTCCATCCCATTCCCGGACCCCATCCCACTCGCCACTTGCAAGCTGCAGTACATCTTATAGGAGTAGGCGTGGCTCAGGTGTTTTTTTTTAGTGCGCTCCTTATCATTGTGCTGGCTCAGATTTTCGATTTTTGTCACAACCAGTGGTCCCACTTCAATCGCGAAAATAAATATCTCTCAGAAATTCATATGAATGTTTTTGGTTTCACATGACCAAAGAATAATGAAGAAGCAATATACAGTGTAAAATACTGCTTTCTGTTTTCGTTTCAATAGCACTTTAAGGAAGATTTTAATGAAGACAAGACCTAATTGATAAAAAAAAATTTGGTTGGATCGCACTGTATTCTGGGAAGGTTTGGCTCAGGAAAGTGAGCACAAACTCTACAATATCCGGCATTTACACTTCACGCTTGGAGCTCAGTCAACTTCTATTCGTTCTAGAACGTACATATCTACCAAGCTCCAAGCTTGAAATGAAAATGGCGGATATTACAAAGTTGGTGCTGACTTCGTTTGAGCCAAACATACCCAGAATACAGTGCGATCCAACCAAAGCCGGAACTCTTGAGCGTGTATTTATCCCAACTCCTTTTCAGTCTCTCACGGTGACATTTTGATTATTGCCTGATTGGCTGCATTAGCAGCTGAGTTTGACGGATATAGTCCATGAGTCAATCGACAAATGCGACGATCGAGGCTCATCCATCAAAGATAAAATGTGGCGGCGACCTGCAATGTGTTTTGTCGTTTTAGGCTGTATCTTAATGATACTTTTTGCTCCAAGTAAGTGTTGAACTCAGATTATAGCTCATGCCGTGTTTACACGAGAAATATCATTTACCATGTCCTACGGTAACTTTTCTATTGTTTTAAACTACATATGCCAAGGATTAGTTTCTACGCGAGTAAGTACGTTTACCCATTACACATATTTTGCGTTTACTTCTACCGAGGTAGATGTGTCTCGTGTAAACCGCACTGCATAGGCATACTGATGATGTTGTATTCCAGGTTCAACTTCTCGATAGCGGTGACGACTTCTAAATCCTACTAATATTACGTAATTATTTTAGGGATTTATCAACGTTCTTGTTGGCTTTGTATTGTGGTGGATGTTGCTCTTTTCGGGGCGGTATTTTTTAATGAAGGCAAATCTGACAGTTAATTATTTATGTGCTGGGTGTTTCTATATGAATAAGTGGTTTCCACGTTTCCCTTTTTAAGCGGTCTTAGCAGTATTTAGGTTAACTACAAGGTAAAAATGCTTTTATATTTCTTTGCTCAGGATTATTTAAGATAGAATTCCTCCAATAGTTCCTTAATTCACTTAATTTCGGCCGGAACGCCGGAGAGGTCTAAGAGGCAGGTGCATTTTGTTCTCAACATCAATTTACGGGCAACTTAGGGCAATCATTATCCGGTTCGTTTCTTTTGGTGTGCTTTAAAAGTGCTTAAAATTGCGTTGGATAAAACAAAGGAAAGGGAAGCAGATGTTCATATTTTTTGGTCAGTCAATTTGGCCGATCCAATTTTGACTATGCAGCCATACAAGCGAGGATTGAACAGCTTCAGCGAGTCAACAATTCAAAATACATTGAAGTGAACAACTCTCTTGTCAACTCACCTAAAACCGCTACTTGTTTTATATTAACATCACTGTTATATAATATCACTCTTCCGTTTTATGGAAAATTACCTTTCCATTAATGGAATATTAAGTAAGAATACGGACATCAAGCGATCAAAAATATATGTTTCTCATAAATAGATGCGTGCACACGGATGATGCTATCTGCGTATCGTTCCAACAAGTGGTTTAGTAAAGTGACTTGAGTATTTCTTTTAGACTTATATTTGGAAATGGCCAAATAAGATGCTACACGAGCGAGTCTTATACGGGATTTCGCCTGGTGGTCACGGCCAGATATTTGGTTGCATATTTTCTATCGTTTTCCGTTCCTGCACTATTGGAGTATGCTCTCTTTGTAGACTTTGACGTGAGTGTTTACGGAAAGATCCCTTTATATTGTTCACACTTGAAACAGCGTTTACGGATCGATTCGTTTACAAAAGTATCCACTTTGCAGTGCGTTTACGAATCGATGCGTTTACTTAAACGCATTAGTGTGGACGGAAGGACATATAAAAAGAGCATGCATTCACGAACGTAAAATGCACTAGTGTGGACAGTGCTAGGTATGGCTTAAACCCGCACCTGGCCGTCACGGCCTCGTAACATGATGTGTGCAAGAAACTAGCTATCGCTTGGAATACCGCTTGAGTTGTTAACAAGTCGCCACGTGGGGTGACTTTGAAGTAATGAGCATAGTTATCAGCACAACTTGACAGACGAAATTTCACAGTCAAATAGCGCCTTGAACAAGCATCTCCCACGAGCATGACGTCATGGCCGATTAATCACATTTTACGACGTGAAACCAGTAAAATTTTCTGTCGGCGGATTTTAGGTCCGTTCATGGTGGCTCAATCGTGTTTTTCGTTCATGGTATTTTGATTTTTTACATTGTGACACTAACATTGGCATATTTTGTTTAATTTAACTATATTTGATTATCTGTTAAAATTCGGATAAATGGGCATATTATATATTCTAAATTTAAAGAATATAAAACATCCATCAAAGATTATATAATAATTACGATGGTAAGCTGAACATGATTGGCTAAAAGACCGATATATTGAACGCTGAATGGATTTCCACTAATTAATTCAGGAAGGCTGTGGAACTTATATTCAGCCTGACTCCTTTCCGGTCTTGCACGGTGACATTTTGATTGATTGGCTGCATTAGCAGCTGAGTTTGACGGATATATTCCTTGAGTCAATCGACGAGTGCGACGATTGAGCTCGCACATCAAGATACAATGTGGTGGCGACCTGCAATGGGTTTTGTCGTTTTTGGCTGTATCTTAATGATAACTTTTGCTCCAAGTAAGTGTTTAACTCAGTCTTATAAATACCCACAGATTATGGCTACACTGAGTTACCATGCCCTGAAATATGATAAATTCGCAATTGGTACGATAACTTTTCTATCAGTGTTCTGAACTACATTTGCCAAGGTTTAGTAAATTTTCTACGCGAGTGAGTACATTTACATTTACATTACATATATTTTGCGTTTACTTTTACCGAAGTAGATGTGTCTCGTGTAAACCCACTCTGATATAGTCTGCTCGCAGCCGTTTTTGTGAGGGAGGGGCAAAAAGTGTTGCGACCACAAAAACGGCTGCGAGCAGACTTACTCTGATAATGTTGTATTTCGAGTTCCACTTCTTGATAGCGGTGGTGACTTCCAAACCCTTCTACTTTGATACGGATCTGAATTCTTCTAGGGGTTTGTCAACGCTTATGTTGACTTCGTATTGTGGTTTTGATGTTGTTCTTTTGTTCTGTTCTTTTCTGGCCTTTTTCTTTTTTTTTCTGTTTTTTTTTTTTTTTTTTTGTGAAGGCAAATTTAAAATATGAATCTGACAGTTAATTATTTATGTGCTGGGTGTTTCTATATGCATATTGGTTTCCACATTCAACTTTTTAAGCGGTCTTAGCAGTAGTTAGGTTAACGTCAAGGTGATGCTTCTAAATTTCTTTGTCAGGATTATTTAGGATAAATTTCCTCCAATAGTTTTTAATTTTGATCCGAACGCCAGAGAGGTCTAAGAGGTAGGTGCATTTTGTGGTTAACATCAATTTACGGGCAGCTCAGGGCAATCATTATCCAATTAGGTTCTTTTGGTGTGTTTTAAAAGTGCTTAAAAGTGCGTGTGTTGGATAAAACAAAGTGAAGCAGATGTTTATATTTATTGGTCAGTCAATTTAGCTGAAAAATCCAATTTTGATTATGCAGCCATACAAGTGAAGATTGAACAGCTTCAACGGGTCAACAGTTCAAAAGACATTGAAATGAACAACTCTCTTTTCAATTCTCCTAAAACCGCTACTTGTTTTATATCGACATCGTTGTTGTTATATAATATAACTCCTCCGTTTTATAGAAAATCGGCTCTTTATTGAAGGAATATATACATCGTATTCGATGGTTTAGCGCGTAATACGGGCCGGTATTTTACGGTTTGCTCGTATTTTTCCGAGCCCCGCCGTTTAAGACCCCTTCCAGCAAAGGAACCACTCAAGACAGTGTTCGTACACGGCGAAAATTATTTTGCAGTGTTTACAGTGACGGCATCGTGCGGAAAACTTTACGGAGTCAGAACTGCCGTTTGTCCATGGCGATTGTTCGCTTTCCACCAACTGAACTGTGCTTTCCCTTCCTTGACAAATTATCCAGTAACAGTTTCTTTTGTTGGAAGGGTCTTGTATCTGAAAAGTCATAGACTTTTGCTGCACCATTTTACCTTGCACTCAGAAAAATATTTGATTCTTTTGTGATGCGCGCGCGTCTAAACCGGTCAAACCGGTTTTCTACAGTGTGATACGGATCTGAAGTGTGTAATACGGATTTGAAGTGTGTAATACGCTCCCGTACCGGCACTCTGTGCGACCTTATATCAATGGCAGAACTACGTCAATAATACGGACGTCAAGCGATCAAAAATATATATTCTCATAAATAGATGCATGCACACGGATGATGCCACCTGTTTCGTTCCAAAAAATGGTTCAGTGAAGTGACTTGAGTATTTCTTGACTTGAGTATAACTTTTATTTGGAAATGGCCAACTACGATACTACACGAGCGAGTCCCCTAGGGTTTTGCCTGGTGGTCACGGCCAGGTATTTGGTTGCATATTTTCTATCGTTTTCCGTCCACACCATTGGAGTATGCTCTCTTTTGATGCGCTCTGCCAAGTTGAGTCTATACCAGTAGCGAACCTCGTGAAACAGAGTTAGTTGATGTGCATGAAAATCGACACGTGGGCGAAACTAATTTCCGAACCAAAGGTTCGCACAAGGCCTTGCTTTGACTTTGCATTTTGAAAATTTCCCAAAAAGATCCTGCCAGTCGGTTTTAAAGTTTTGTCATATTAAAGTCATTCCATACTGAAGTGAACATTTGCTCTGAGTTGCGCCCAGATTACCCTGGTTCCTCGCTTGCCAATGAAGAGCCGGCGAAGGCGAACGGCGGCGAGGGAACCTCACTTCTATGCCAGTTCTTCTCGCTCGCTTGGCTTGTTTATTTCGAACCTAGACATCCCCCGATTAATTGAAACGGACGAGGACTGCTCGTCGTACCCCTTAGGGGTCAAAACAAAATTTTTACGAGCATCATCGGTTTTAATGTGGGGGTCAGCTCCAAATCGGAGAGCCTGTGTTCAGGCTACTTTTCATCCATCTGATCAGTGACAGAGCTGAATAACGCATTGCGCAGCCACACAAAGTCAGCGGTATAGAATGCGGGCAAAATTGCGGGCTATTTAAAATGGCCGGGACACCGAAAAGTGAAAAGAAGCGCCGAGGTTAAGCTCGGTATTTAGGGGTTAAGGTGTTTTCTTACGTTATTAGACGAAGGAGTTCATCTTCTATAATAATTCGGTCGGTAAAAATTTCAAACGGGTGTGTTTAAGGAAATTCGACTCGTGCACAAAAAACGTAAACAGTAAATTGACATTAGTGGACGACTTTGGAACAAGATATCTCGGCGTACCGACTTCCTACTGCCGCTTGTTGGAGCTTCTTTGCATACTACGAGCCTGGTGAGGTACCACAACACTGAAAGAATCTTCTGTTCGGAATCTTCTCTACAGGAAGAACGAAACGACTAAAGAAACGTCCAGGGGGACCGGCTTTGTGACTGCCAGACGAACAATCACGAAGGGCACAAGCATCGCCTGGCTCCTGTGCCTGCTTTTACTATTTAAGAAGGTCCACCCCAATGTTCTCTCATCCTTATCGCCTTTTAAGAGTCCTGCAGAGAAACGCATTTACCCTGGATGTACGGTTGAAGCGGGTTGAAGCGACACTCGAGTGAAATAAAAGACGTCTGTTGAGCTCACTTTTAAACTGATAAGATTTAGTTAGTGTGTCGAATAGAGGATTTGATGTAGTATTAAAATTCGCTTTGTAAAAAATTATTCCACGCTTGTCTAAAACGCACTGTCGTGCCTTTTGTAGGACATCAGGAACATTATTTGGGACGCCATGTTTGATGACATCTCAGACATGCGCAATGCGTTATTCAGCTCTGTACTGATCAGTTCATCTCCTTGATGGCCCTGGGAACGAGGATAAGCCCGTTTAGAAAATTTATTGGTCAGCGGTTGTCGGCGTAAAGAAGACAGAGCAGAGCAACTTTGTCCCCAGGGCCATCCACTTGAGAAGGGGATGGTCCTGAGGACGAGTTTGTAAACGAAATGGTCTCAATGATGCCGTCCTTTTAAATGACTGTCAATTTACAGGTGCACAAGGACAGACATGCAAAAATATAACAGACCTGGCACTTGTGCTGGATGGCTCTGGAAGTGTTTCGAGAACGGAATTCGCGAGTGAGAAAGTCTTCGCCGAGGCCGTGATAAGGACATTTAACGTGAGTGAGCACGGGAGTCACGTGGCTGTTATCGAATACAGCGATTATCCATCTCCCATCGTGGAGTTTGACACCTTTAGCGGGGCCGACTTGAACAATGAAAATGTGATCCAGATGGTAAGAGACATGAAACAATCAAGAGCTGCCACTTACATCGATCGAGCGATCCAGATGGCTAATGATGAAGTGTTTCAAGTGAAAAATGGCATGCGAGAGGATGTTGAAAAGGTAGGACTACTGATGTGGTACAGTAAATGTGCAAGAAACTATATATATGAACAAGCGTAAGCGGATCTTAATTTTAAACTTTCATTCATTCATTCATTCATATCTTCTTTCTTTCTATGTCAACGATGGACATTGTTCTCTTTTAAATGTATCATTTTTACAATAACTGATTGGTTCCCCGCTTTGTGATTGGCTAATTTTCATAATCAATGGACAAACGTAAGCGAAGATTCCGCGAGCGAAAATGTTTTTATTTTTTTGTGTTTGCGCCGATTCACCGTTTGATTTGTTATTGTGAAAAGATACAAATTGACGTCAATTTTTTATGTATCTGGTTCTCTAATTGATGCTGAAACGCGTCATAACACTGTCAAAAAGATGTGGATCCACGAGGCGCTTCGTTAAAGGGAACGTGATTACTGAGTGATGCGTATTAGTTGAAGCAGATACTTGCGGTAGTAGTTTACTTTTACGATTGTGACAATGAGTTATCAGTCGATATCTTCCGTTAAAATTCAGGTACAACATTTCAGAGCAATTACTGCAAGGTTTGGGTGACTGATTCATTTCGGCAAGGACTATAAACTACTATGAAAAACTGGGGCATCTTAAAACAACATCCCTACCAGTCGTTGTAACAATACTTCGGATACACAGGGCCTCTCCAAAGGTTTCTTCGAGTTTGATGTCGAAATCTCCCTAGCGGTTGTAAAATGTGTTCGAAGTAAAATACCGTAAAATCCCGGTTATTTAACAACGAGGGCGCGCCGAATATGGAATGATAGGCAACGAGGCGCCGCGCCGAGTTGGTTATTTCTCATTCTATATTCGGCAAGCCCGAGTAGAATAATTGTTTTATTAAAACTGGATCCCAAATAACTCTGCCGTACTAATTAATTGACTTAAATAAATAAATAAATAAATAAATAAATAATAAATAAATAAATAAATAAATAAATGAATAAATAAATAAATAAATAAATAAATAAAAATAACCGGGAGACGACTTCCGCTCCAAAAATACAATGATCACATTGTGAACGGGCTGAATTGGTGAAAGTCGAGTGAAGACTGAAGCATTTCATTACACAGCTCAGAAGGAGCCTACAAAATATCTTAAAGTGATGTAGCAAAACTATTGAAAACTTGGACGCTGGTATAGTTATGTGGCATCGATTTGCGGAGGGAATCGCTTTCATTGCTCGCCATGTGCGACGTTTGTGATGCTGCGTGGAACTGACAACTGAATGTGCTGAACGAGAACTGAGGCTGGAGATGCTTTAATGTCAGCAAAGAAAATTGACGAAGAAAACTTTATTTGCTTTTGTGGAAAACTGTTTAATCGCGGAAGCAAACCGAAGAAAGCGATCAATCAGTGGCTGCTCGTATCGCCTTGAGCGAAGGTGCTGTCTGACTTGTTCCTTTTGCCGATGTGTAAAAATACTTGAGGCATGCAATTATTTCTCTTTGCTCATTTTTCAAATTGTGTTGTAAGTTTGTCTTACCCGGGACTTGTAAAAGGTCGTGAAATCTGACAAAACGTTCTCAACAGTACTTCGTCGCTAGCGCGTTTATTGACCGTATTTTTCCACAGATTGGCCTATATAAACAATAAAATATTCTCACTGTTGCCATCACTCACGAACGCCCAAATATTCCACACGCAGAAATCTCTTTCGCCTTCAATACTTCCAGGAGGGTGCATTACACACTCTCCAGGCCTAAAGAGTATAAATTAGGCCATCACATTATTCTAGATAATTTTTCTTTTCGCGAAACGGCTGCCAGAAGGACCTCTGGCGCCCCTCCCTCCTCCCCGCAGCGATGACTTGGATCCGACATGCAAACCTTCCTGCTCCGTTCCCTCTCGCCTCCGGGATATTCTCTTCCCACAACCTAATCCAGCTCGGAGCGTTTGGGAGTGATAGCACTCAGTGAGAATTATTCCCTTCTTTTGGCTTCGGAAATATAATGCACGGATAATTGTTCCAGGATATTATCTGTTCCTAAAAGAGAACTGTTTCCGAAGCCAAAAGTAGTTTATTGTTTTTATTATCTATCATTTAAATCTTTCCTCTCGCAGCGCAAAGAGATCAATTAAGATACAGGACGGGAGAGAGGACGGCGACGTCTCCGGAAGTGGAATTGCCGGTCAGACGATCACTGCGCATTTTAGGAATAAACAAGACAGGCCCGTGGCCAGTGCGCTTGTGACGTCATTAGTACAATGAATAGAGGCACGCGGGGTCCCGGGAGAGGAACTTTTGTCGTGCGTTTATATGCAAAAGATATTATAGCCGAGTCAGTTTTCGCACATGACGGATCCAAGAGCTCCCTTTATTTTTCTTGCCCTCTTTTCTTCTAATTTCGGTCAAACAGATATTCACGAAAAAGTGTATTATAATAATTGAGAGAAAACAATTATCGAAGGCCCCGTAGGAATATTCTTCGTTTGCAACAACCCAGTTTTCATTGCTTTCCGATGCACGTGACAGTACTTGTGTGACGCTTGCTATACAACCTGGCAACCTTTCAAGCTGACATGTTTTGTGGAGGAACTGTGTTGTCATTTTGTAATGGGATTGACTGGGGAATACCCGACATCTTAAGTAGCTGTAAGACAGCGTAATAGCCTTATCTCATCTTCCCAGCGTGAGCATCATGTTCAAGTAGCTGTAATTGAAAGCTTTCAGACTTATCTCTGTAGCACATTAAAACATGACACTTCCCATGACGAAATTACTTCGTATGAAAAAGCCATCTCAGACGTTACTCATCCTACATGTACAAGTCTGATTACTAATATGTTCAAGACTGCTTTGCATTAAGCTTTAACGCAAAATTCTGGGTCGATACGAAATTAATCTCTATCGGAAGCTGCAGACGTTTGAATACCGTGACAACAAAGGCGTGCATCACGGGCTTGTGGAGCGAACATTACGGCTCGGATAGTCGGATATCAACCTTGAGCTTTTGAAGACTTCGAGGTATTCAGTGACAAATATTCTCGATGTAATCGCTGCCGGTCTTTCCTGCTTTTGTTAAAGCGGGAAGTGAGTGAAAGCTAAGTAGCTGATGATTCGGGATTCCCCGTTCTATGATATTATGCTCGTGACATTTCATTGACAGATCTTGTATCTTAATCTCGCGTGATATTTGCCTCAAACCTATTAGTAATTCAATATCCTCAGACAATAAACAAAGAACCTTTATTATATACATACCGACACATACTCAAGAAAAAGTTACTGCACGCAAAACGAAGTTAAACGCCGACTGTTCGTATGCGCCGCGCGTTACATAAAGCCGCAGAGTTTCCGACAAAGGGAGACGCTCTGCCCGCAGGGAAAAGTTCAAGTTCTATCAAGTTTCGACACGTCTTCTACTACTTATTCGATGTTCTTTCACACAAATATTGCTCAGAACACAGATACATTGGTTGAAGCGGTATCTATAATCGAGCATTTGCAAAACACAACCCTTCGTACTTTACGGGGGTCCCGCTGGTAACACATCAAGCATTTGTGTACGGCTATTTTCAAGTCTTCCGACGCTTAAAAACAATGCAAGCCAAAATCGCTCTTAAAGTATGGCTTCCGTGCATCCAGAAAGCCAACCGATGATCGTTTTGTTTGGATCAACAACTGAAGGACCGGAATTTTTTTCTATATCCCTTGACAGAGAAAACCCATTGTACTTGGTTCTGTGATTTTGATCTCTGAGTACGTCTGATCTTGCAATGCCTGTTTTTTTAACACATTTTAAAATACAAACGTATCTTAGCACCTCGGTTACTTTTGGCAATCTTCTTTTTGAGCTTCTAGCTTTCTCGCAGCGATGGTTTATTGATCCTAATTTTCTCTTTCCATTTCCATCTGTGGCTTTTTATTGTTTACATGTTGTTTACATGCACGTTCTCGGAACGCATTAGCATTGTGAAGTACGTAAGCTCGGGTATAATCATGAACTTTTGACGACTTTGGGACATTCTTTGAAATGTATTCTTGTATTAGTCGCCTGCTTTTTCTACTCTTGTTCAAAATGCGTGAAAGGTTATTCAAGGGTACGTGGCTTGGCTCACGACTTCGTCTTGCAGGACTTCGGTTTTCTTTCACATAAACATTTGTGGGAATACAATAAAACTGAGCGAAGCGAGATCTACCAACGGTCACTTTTTCCTCAGCCATTTCCCAATTTTCAAATAATAACGCCATCTGCTCCACTGATTGTTTGACCTTCATGGCACCGAGCCAAAATGTCGCAACAACAACATAAATGCACATAAATGCACAGCAGAGTGAAATTTTGATCCCAAACAAAAGCCAGATTTTCTGACGCTTTACTTGTATCAACAAGAATAATACAAAGTAAAAGAATACAAAGTACCTTCAAGTTCACCCTCATACTAAACAGTTCCATATAATCCGCTATCAAGCGCTTGTCAAGAATCGCCGTCTTTACACAGGTTCTCGTCTTTGTATGTCGAGCGGCTTCGTTCAGCTTGTTCCTTCAAGTTCTCAAGGTTCTGGATGTCAAATTCTTCGTACATTTCTGTACAGATGTGCATAGTTATCCAGTTCATTGATAAGTTCATTGCATTTGCTTTCATGGCTTTCAATATGGCTTTTGAGGCTGAACGGACCGACCCAAGCCAAAACAGCTCAATGAAATTTAGTATGGGTCTACCGCAGCCGGCGTATGCGTTTGTAAGTAAGATGAGCGGTCCATAAAATGATCCACAGAGCCCGACTAAGGCAAGCAACTTGCTGTCTTCAAAATGGCGAAACTGCTCGCCCGCCAAGTCACTTGATCACAACGTCATCACAAATCACATGATAATATGAACCAATCACCGCATGCAGATCTCTAACCCAGAAAAATAAAAAAAATAAAAAAATCGTTGCATTTTAAAGCTTGTAACGTCACAAGCAATAATTAAGAGCGAATTTTCGTAAACACCGGGTGAAATGAGAAAAATGAGGCACATCAGTCAAAAATCGTGGTTCTTCATATTTTGTCCAGAGATAGCCTATGGTGTGCCAATTACTCTCGTATATTTATTTTGTTCAAACATTTTTGGAATTTCAAGAAAAAAGTTAAAACCGCTACGCCTCAAAATGACTAAAATGAAAGGAATTAATAGGACCACAAAAGCCTTCTCACGCGGCCGCGCAACGAAATTCTGTTCTTAAATGTATTCATCTATTGATTAAGAAGACATCCACGAGCAATTTGAGCCTATAAATAGAATTATAGGTCAAATATTGAATATCTGGTGTCGGGGCAAAGACAGCCCAAATTTCAATGCTCGCAAATCTTAGTTTAGAGCACTTTTTAAAAAAATCATTTCTATGTCCGGTATTACTCAGATTTGCACAAACATT
Source organism: Plumapathes pennacea (assembly GCA_964036295.1). Lineage (NCBI taxonomy): Eukaryota > Metazoa > Cnidaria > Anthozoa > Antipatharia > Myriopathidae > Plumapathes > Plumapathes pennacea. Next base: position 20,269,282 of record OZ038463.1, on the reverse strand, counting down.
CGGTTGTTATATCTAGAAGTGTTGTTTTTATCAAGAATATAAAAATTAGTTTGGTACTTTTCATTACTCGAAAGAACTAACACGGCTAATTTTGCCAAAATCACAACGTCGACTTGTAAACAACGCGCAACGATCAATTCTCACTTTCGAATAAACTCGGACAAAAACTTCGCCCTCTACCTCAAACTTGGCACAAAACTCTGTAGGAGACCTTATAATAAGTTGAACTTTCAATACCACCGGTTAACGATTGATTTATGTGGTTTTTTCCTATCAAAATGCCTCTTCAACTCAGTGGTCGACAAGCGCTAACTGATCGCTTCACTTTCTATGCCAATTTACGCCTCATTTCGCTTTATTCTGCTACAATATAGCACAAATATGTTTCCAAGGATGTCCCTGTCGCTTTAAGAGCTCTTTCTTGTAAAAAATAAAAGAGTCATGCAGTCAAAACATACGCGCCGACGTCGCCGTGCGTTCGTTATTGGTGTCACGCAATCTTAAAACTCAGCGAGATATATTTATTATATTTAGTTATACTGATATCCCTTGTTTGACCCAAAAATATATTAACTTTGTTTTGCCATTATTGCTAACGGGAATGAAAATGCGACATAAAACTTTATTTGGGTATCAAAGTGGCCAAATCATGAAAACAACAGGAACCATAAACTAGAATGGTTATGGCCTGAGTAATCAAAACAGCTCGAAGGCAAAAGTAACTCTTCTGACTTGACATTGTACCGTACACGTCATTAGGAGCTGCAAGACAACTTTATAGAAAATATCCCCAAAATGTTTACCCCCCCTCTCCCTCCCTCCATACCCAGAAACGGATTATTATATATTTTGGTATCCCCCCTCCCCCCCCCCCCCCCCCCCCCCCCCCTCTCTCTCTCTCTCTCTCTCTCGCAATTTCAATTTTCTCCAATACATTATTTGTACTTTACACCTTTGAGACTCCACTCGGTCGTCCGAAAGTGCCCTTTCATTAAATCAAAAATCAAAAATTCCAAAAGCGGCAACTTTTAAGTTAAAAGCCCTGTATATATGAAAAAGGGTTGGCCCGGGGACTCTAGCCTGGGCGCGCCAACTATTCACACATTTTTTTATTATAAATCGAAGCGAGCGTGTACAAAGTGATATAAAGTTACAGTAGTTTACTTGAAATAGTTTTAGTATGTACCGTAAGCACACCCATGCACTGCAGATAGTCTTAAAGTTATATTTTCCGTTGTTCTTTCTCTTTTAATTATACCAAAGAGAAGATATGAAGCCAGATTTGGAAACGAATTTCCTATCAGAGCAGATAACAAATTATAAAAAAAGACTTGACGCACGTACCCGAACCAGCCGCAACAAATATACCCGTGCGGCGAAGGATTGCCCAAGAGAGCGCTTTGTTGATCCCGCGATCAGCCTTGCGCGATTTCCCCTTCTCACCATGTCTGCATAGGCCCGCTGGAACTCGGCAACGCTGCGATCTTTTGCGCCAACCAATTCGCAAAGAATAGCGGTGTGAAGCGCAAATCGTCAATTTTGATATATCAGACGGCGGAGTAAATATTGACGCCCGTGCTAATATCAATTCAACTTTGGTCTCAACATCGCTTATCCCATCGCCTTTTTTGTGCCCCGAAATATCCTTATTACAGGAAAAAAGAACTTATCTCCATTACAGACTCGCCTCCGCTTCTCAATTTGCCAAATCTGTTTTAAAAAACTAAAAACTTTATGTCACCGTTGCTATCTTTTCCTAACACCTAACGGCAGCTGCTTCTACAACCAATATAGGTATTCATTTTGGTGTGTTGGGAAAAAGTAAAACGGAAGTTGCCCCGCCCGACCCCGCCTTTACGAGACATTTTTCATCATGTCATTTTTCATTTTCTTTTTTTCCCCTCGGCACTGAGTAACAAGACAAGACGGCCACTGAATAGAAAGAAAAATACGGAAAATAAACTAAAATGTGAATCCCTGTTATTGATGTAAATTTGAGAAGAGGTCTTATTAGAGCCGAGGAAAAAAAAAACAACAACAACAACAACAACATGAGGGTGTCTGAATGGGTGAATAAATGCAATATTTGTATAAGTCATGCGCTTCACGAACAGATAAAACTCTCGAGAGACAGTCACTTAAATAAAGATATTTCTTGGCCAAATATGTATTCATGTATCATTTCAAGTACAAATTCTATTGTTGTTGTTTTCATTATTTGGCCATTTTGATACCCAAATAATAAAGTTTCATGTCGCATTTTCATTCCCGGTAGCGATAATGACAAAACAAAGTTAATATATTTTTGGGTCAAACAAGGGATATTAATGTAACTATAAAATATAATAAACACATCCCGCTAAGTTTTAAGATTGCGTGACACCAATAACGAACGCACGGCGACGTCGGCGCTATGTTTTGACTGCATGACTCTTTTATTTTTTACAAGAAAGAGCTCTTAAAGCGACAGGGACATCCTTGGAAACATATTTGTGCTATATTGTAGCAGAATAAAGCGAAATGAGGCGTAAATTGGCAAAGAAAGTGAAGCGATCAGTTAGCGCTTGTCGACCACTGAGTTGAAGAGGCATTTTGATAGGAAAAAACCACATAAATAAATCGTTAACCGGTGGTATTGAAAGTTAAACTTATTATAAGGTCTCCTGCAGAGTTTTGTGCCAAGTTTGGGGTAGTAGGCGAAGATTTATACGAGTTTATTCGAAAGTGAGAATTGATCGTTGCGCGTTGTTTACAAGTCGATGTTGTGATTTTGGCAAAATTAGCCGTGTTAGTTCTTTCAAGCAATGAAAAGTACCAAATTAATTTTTATGTTCTTGATAAAAACAACACTTCTAGATATTACAACCGATTTTTTGTGCAAATTTGAGTAATACCGGACATAGAAATGATTTTTTTAAAAAGTGCTCTAAACTGAGATTTGCGAGCATTGAAATTTGGGCTGTCTTTGCCCCGACACCAGATATTCAATATTTAACCTATAATTCTGTTTATAGGCTCAAATTGCTCGTGGATGTCTTCTTAATCAATAGATGAAGACATTTATGTGTAGAGTTTCGTTGCGCGGTCGCGTGCAAAGGTTTTTGTGGTCCTCCAAATCCTTTCATTTTAGCCATTTCGAGGGGTATGGCGATTTTTCAAAAATTTCACGAAATGAAAAATTTTCCAGACAAACTAAATATACCAGAGTAATTGGCAAACCATAGGTTATCTATTGACAAAATAAAAAGAACCCCGAATTTTGACTGATGTGCCACTCCTCACCCGGTCAGAAAAAAAGTCGCTCTTAATGCCCCGTCCTGTCGCGTCTCCGACGGCAAAAGCAGTGATCTCACGTCTTGGTGACAACGTCGAATTTTTTCGCTTGATTTAGGCAAGAAAAATGAACGAAAAAACAAAAAACACTGAGCATTATTATTCTTGAGCCATATAGAAGTTTACTTGAGTATTTTATGCCGAGTATTCCATCCTGTTACAGGAGGTTTTGCAATTCGTTCGAGATACGTCAAGCGGCCAGGAAAAGCAATTTATTCACCCAGAAACCTTGTAAGTACGATCAACAGAGTATAAACACTCCACGAGTTTATGAATTGTCCTTTCTGAACTATTTTTCTTTCCTTGATATTCGAGTATTCGAAAACCATGTATTGTTTGCTTAGTCTTCGGTCATTAAATCACTTGTTTACTGCGTGTGTTTGATGTATTCGTCCGAATGCTGATCTTCACAACACAAGCTCTCAATAAAGATGCTTAGCCAACTGAATGTGTTCGTTTTAATCCCTGTGTATTGTAATGTCCAGCACACGCCAATTTCCTCAATTACTAACGATTCAACATAGTTGGGCAGGTTTCTGTCAAACGAGATTGCACTCGGCAGGATCAATATATCCTCGACACGAAACAAGGGGCTTTAAGAAACGTTTTGCTCGTACAAAACCACAAATTCATCGGAGCCAATGTTCTATAGTTACGTGTCTCATGTGCCATGATCATAGAGTCGCCAGTGTTTTAAAATGGTACATTAAAAGTTATCAGGTTATCCGACGTTCTGCTCAGCCGTCGTGCTTCTTCTTAACTACTTGGAAGAGCATGACTCGACCCGCGTCCTCTGCCGTCGCCGTCGAGCTCTCTCGTCCTGTATTTTTAGGTCCCTAATAGTGGGGCGGGGGGACTGAAACGTTTTGTAGATACTCAGCAACACAGAGACACACGATCAGGAACATAACTTGATATATTTTCAGTCTCGTTCGCTTGATACAAGAAACTCAACGCATGAGGTCTCTGCCGGTCAGCGGGTATCCGCTTAGCCTCGTCCCAGGCCTGTATCTAATATCGTTACAGGCATTGCGAAGGTTTTTCGTGCTTTCTGGAACTTTTTTTTGACGAATATTGATGTCCTCCTTGGTAGTCATCTCGTAATGTTTTTGTGAGTAAATAAATATTGTCAATAAACAGCGTTATTTCGCCAGGCGGGGCTTCATTTGCTGATTGATATTTACCGCTCGTGAGCAGACGTTATTCGGTCACGTGTCACGATTCTACCAATCACGCGCAGGAGGAAATGTTTTATATGTCATAAGAGCTGATAAACCACGTCCAAGGAACCAATCAAAAACCTATAAATCCAATAACCGTGGTCCAGTTTTTAATTAAAGCTTATACAACTTCGCAAGAGGTTTTGCGTGGGCTTATAAACGGGGAGGGCCATGAAAAATGATATATGAAAATCACGAACTGCCCAATTAACTGTAAACATGTAGCTCAGTATATTAGTTATCTGTACTAAGTGTGTGTGTGTGTGTGTGTGTGTGTGTTATTACATCCAACTGAGACTTTTTAGGGTGACCACCCAAATGTATTTTTGCAGAAAAGTCTCTAATCAGATGCAGAATGCACTTTTTTGGGTAATATTATGCCAGAAACTGTTACATATATCTTAAAGTAGAGTCTATCATACTTTAAAATATCTTGATTCTTCGCACACTTGACAAAATCTCTTTGGTTGATTCGATGAGTTCGTTTGCTAAACAAGGACAGTTTACTCATATCTCTTGTTTGGAATCATTTGAACTATACATTTGGTAAATTTGAAGAATGAGACATGTCAGCCTGGGCCAGAATGTCCGGCCAGACATTTCAGCCAGGGCCAAAATGTCTGGGGAGGGGGATTCTGGCCAGGGTGACAAAACAGTCCGTACGGAACCAACTGACGAGGTGTCACATTTCATTTATCGCTCTCAAGCAAACTTTAAATTGTTTTGGCGAAGTCAAATCCTCGGGCAAATCTTTTAGAACCATGCACGAACCAAGTCTGGACTGCAGTGAAAGATGTGGCACAAGTAGTTGCTGACGTTCGAAAAAGTGAAATTACAGAAGGTAATTTTAATTAAAAAACCAATAGAATCGCACAATCTCCGCCACGAACTGCTTTCAAAAAGGAAACCTATAAAACTCTTGCCAATTTTGCCACTGTGAAACTCATAAACCCTTCAGAAAACTGTTTAGTTTCCCTTGGACCAGTAAGGTACAAAATTACAAAACAATTACCATCTCCTGTATCTCTCTCCTGCCAAAATGGCGGATAAACCAAAATTGCGTGACTTATGACGTCAACTTGCACGAGACCAATAAGAAAATGAGTGGGGCGTTTGTTCAGTGGGACAAAAAACGCGGCCGTAATAACGGGGTGGCCGTAAGGCGTGTTCCACTGTAAATTTAAATGCCTCACTTCAGAGATGGAGCGGTCTGTCAAATTCCTACCTTCCAGGGGGGTGGGGGAGGGGGGAGGTGGAATCATTCATATAGACCAGACTAGTAAACAACGAGCGTTCGGTTCCATTCTCCGACAAGAAAGTTTTTGGTAGTAAAGGGCTCCTGTTTTTGGTAAATTTCCAATACGGCGTACAATACTCGGTTCCTGGGACCCACCAGCTCTGCTAAAATATTTATATCTGGCTTTACCTGTATTACTTTGCTTACTTATGCAGGACAATCTACCAGATATCACAGTTATTTATCTGTCTATTGTTGATAGATGGCCATAGTTATAACCGATGGACAGCAGATCCCACACCCAGGGTTAATAAAGGATCCTCTGAGTAATGTTTCAAGACGCTTGTCAAACAGAGGTGTTAAGGTTGTGTCTGTTGGTGTTGGATGGTTTGTCGACCAAGACCAGATCAAGCTCATGGCTAGTTCTCCAAGCCTTGCTTTTCGTGCAACTTCCTTTCGCGAGTTGTGTTATACATTGGACGATATCATCTTAACAACGTGCCCTACAGCATGTGAGTTTTCCATTCATTTGTTTACTGATCTCAATTTAACACTGGGGGATGGTTGGTTAGGATGGGAGCTGTGCTGTTCTGTCATGACGAGGATGAGGGGGGTGGGGGTGTTGGAGAATGAACTGTTATATATGTGTCGGGTTCACTTTTGGACTTCCATATATAAATACAGCAAGCATTTTATATTTACTTTATAAGATAAGCGACAGCAAGTACTATCGCAAAAAATGACCGTTTTATGTGATTATCAAAGTCGAGATTCTCAACACACAAACTGAAACCGAGCGGACGAGACAACGTTTTCAAATTTTCAAAGTACGAACGACGAATGCTGGAGAAATGGATAATCAATGGGTCATTCCAACAATGACTCCCAAACTGAACTTCCCTCGGCTCGGTTAGCGTTTCCGTATCCAGACTAGAGCTGCTTAAACTGGCCGAGTAGCTAGTAAGGTTTATGCTGTGCCGATTGAAGTGATGCAAGTGATCGATGTGGTGAACTGCACTAAATGTAAACACAACGTTTGGAAAGCTGCTCTGCTATATGATTACTTTCTGCTCCACTTGTACAACGTCTCGTCCAGCCGACTGATTTTGTTACAGTACAAGTAGATGGCCTTTCACAAGATCTTTTGAGTTGAACGGATGAATGTTTTGCAGTTTCGTGATCACGTATGTACCTTGTAAATTGCTTTTATTACGTACAATTCAACCTTCTTCCTAAATGGGACTGAGTTTTGATAAATCGATGCTTAATTACTGTATTTATTCGCGATCAGTGCGCCGGAATTGAATTTAGTTTAGTTTAGTTTAGTTTATAGACAATTTGATTACAATACAGGATTTTAACCTTAAATGGGGACTCAGGAAACGTTTCCAGGTTTTTACAGGGAGTTCTCCAACTAGAAATACAATTGTGACTGTTTACACAGTCGAACCCCGCTATTTCAAAGCCCCACGGGACCTGAAAAAAAATCGAAATAGCGGAGTTTCGAAATACCCAAGCTAGTCAAGCTAGTGAAGCTAATCCAAGGGGTTTCAGCTTGACTTCGAAATAACGGGGACTTCGAGTTAACCGAGTTCGAAACAGCGGGGTTCGACTGTATATCAAAATGGAAACTGGCATCAAGTATTAATATCATCAATAAGTATTAATATCATCAATAAGTATTAATATCATCAATAAGTATTAATATCATCAATAAGTATTAATATCATCAATAAGTATTAATATCATCAATAAGTATCAATATCATCAATAAGTATCAATATCATCAATAAGTATTAATATCATCATCAAGTATTAATATCATCAATCTACGTCTTGAAAAAGGAAAGGTCAAAAATAACGAAGTCAACAATAGTAAATAAGTTAATAAGGAAACAATATAAAAAAAATTGACAGTAGTATGTTTGATACTATGTTTTAGTATGTTTGTAATATGCTTTATATTTGTGGGTCACTAGCAAGCTACAATCCCGGACAAAATTGTGTGGGACACAGTCTTAGCTTACAGATTCAATGGTTATGTATCCCCCCCCCTCGACAATGTTGAAGACATAAACTTGACAACGCACACACATCATGTCTTGGTTCTCCGCTTTTCAAAATTGAAATGGGAGGGGGGAGAGGGAGTGTTATTGTCGTGTGACAGGCACAAATCATGTCTGTTGTCCCGACACTTTTGTCCAGGATTGTAGATCACAACTTATTGTACAAATGCTAGTCTGTAAATGATCGCTCGGTTAGTTTGTAAGCTATCGTTGTATCTTTACATCACAAACTATTAATTGAACCTTAACGAGTTTATTACATTCTTTTTGGCAGACTAATAGACTGTCTTACTACCTACTTAATAATTGGTTAAAACTGAGAAAGATAAATACATGAAGCTGACGTTGTTTCACCGTCCTATAATTCTATATACAGTTTAGTCTAGTGGGGCATTAGAGTTCCGTGTCTGCCACAGTCCGGCTTTAAGGATATATTTGTCTACATGTATGTGTTTCATTATACTAGATTCTTTAATCTGGAGTGTGTTTTTCTTGAAATGGCTTTGGCAGGTAGCTCCATAGTACTGCCGCCCTGTATGTGATCGACTTGAGGATGATGTATGTACCTGGTTGTGGGATAATGACTAGCTTGTTTCTACCTCTTAGGGAATACGTATAGCTCCTTTGAGAGAAGAGTTTAATAAGGAGGGTCTCTGAATTAAGTGACTTATGCACAAATGTCGCTAGCTTATATATAATGTCAAAATAATGTGTTCCATTTTGCTATTTTGAGGATGTCGGTGCTGATTAATTATCTATAAGATATTAGACTTCATAAAACAGAAGTAGGACAAATTTTGGACTGCTCGAATGTAGTGAAGTTCCGGATTCACGGCCCCACCAGCTACTAGCTGAATTACATACCGTGTATAAACTAGTAGTTCTCAAGGAGAAGTGAAGTGCTGCGTCTCATAACACAGGGAGCCACACTGGATATTCTAACGAATAAATGGTCCGAAACAGTCAAAAACTCGACGAGATATATATACTATTGACTCGTGTCCAGTTCCGCGCGCTTGACGAGGGGGTGGGGGCGGTGCTTGTAAGCAAAAATTTACAAGACTCGGTTGTTTTGTTTTGCGACCACATCGGGTCAGTGGCCACCGAGTGCAACAACTCAGTTTGCTTGACTCCGTATTTTTTACATTCCTTTGCCAAGGCAAAGAGCGCTGACGCTTCGATAACGGTCGGAGTTTCTCTCAAACCGATTTGAGCTGATGATTGTAAATTCGACATACCATATATACACAAACCTCGAAGGCCTTGATAAATCGTTCTACACAATCCTCCAAGAATCATTTTCAACAAAGACAGAAGGATTTTCAGCACTTATCGAAAGCTTCTTAGCTTACACATTTCTTCGGGAAGAGCAAAAGCACGTGCGAGCTACAGACGAAGCGTGCGCATGTGCACGTGTCTGCGTTTTAATTGGCCACCACCTGTCACATGACTGAAATCTGGGCATCTCGACAGACAACTCGCTATCTCGATTCAAGTGCCGTTGCCGGTGCTCCGTAGCAATAAAAATGCTTTACTTTACTTACTTACTTTATTCTTCATTTGACCTGAGTTTACGAGAAAAACAAGAAATTATAAGTCTTCAGCAAAGAAACGGCAACGGTGGTTGTGGCAGAAGGAACTATGATTGATGAAAGATTAATATTTTAGCGCTGGGCAGAAACAGTTCGCTAACACTCGAGTTTCTTAGTTTGAAATAACAGTGGAAAGGATAAGTCTATTGAATTGTTTAACTGAGCAACAGGCAACTTACAGTGAAGATTGAAAACAGGGAACAATAATTTACAGAGCATTTGTACAGTGTCAGTTGTGATCTCGCTTGCTCGTGACCCACTAAATACAATTCAGCGGTGAATGCGGTACCTCTTTAATACACCACAAACGCGAATAAGTACAGTGAGTATCGGTTCATCAAAACTCAGTCCCATTCAAGAATACGTGTAAACAAAAAAACGTAAAGTAGTTAAAAAGTATTAATTTAATGATCTGAAAATTTGTTTCGTCCGCTCAGCACGTTAAACAAAGATCTGTGATTGGTTTCAGTTTGTGTATTGAGAATCTCGACTTTGATAATCACGTAAAACTGTCGTTTTTGCAGTAGTATTGCTGTCGTTTATTTTATAAAAGAAATTTAAAACGCTTCCCGTGTTTACATTAGCCTGATGCAAACACTCGAGTGAGTTTGGGAGAACTCGAAAGTTTGTGTAAACCCCCGCCTCGGCTTTACACAAACTTTCTCATTCTCCCAAACTCCCTCTCGTGTTTGCATCAGGCTATGTAAACACGGTGCGCGTTTTATATCTTTTTAAATGTAGAATAGTTATGAGACGTACGCTATTCTAATTGATTGGTTATACGGCAATGGTGGCACTAACAGCGACTTTAGGATTTGTTCCCGATGCAAACAGGACCTTGTTACTTTGCACTATAAAAGTACATGAGTTTAAAAGTAAGAAGTTTGTTCATATCGTCTGATCTCTACGCAGCGCATGCAGATCAGCCATAGGGCTCCTTGACAATCAGAAGAGCTCCCTAGGTTCAGTGGTGATTTCAGTGCGTAGAGGTTGGCAGATTCAAACTTTCTACGCAGGGATTTTCCGATGCCCAGTAAAATTGGGCTCCAGTACTCAAAGTGCGGAAGGACGTATGCTTTGTAGTGAGTCTGAGAATTACTTCCGTAGGTGTGCTAAAATATAGAATTTACAAAACTTATTAATGTTCACCTGTAAGAAATTCTCCGATAATTGCCGGTATGGCAGATCATCAAACTCAGCGTCACACTTGTGATTGTTGTTGTTTACCGTGTAAAATAAATGTCATTGGTTTGTTCTCTTGAAAACAGATTCAACTGAGCCACCGTCTATCTCGCCCTACTCTGGCAGTACTGATGTGAAAGCATCATATGCGAAAACCTTGCCATGCATTGCCAAAGGACATCCAGCACCTGAAGTCACGTGGTATAAGGAAGGGAAACCCGCTATCGACATTACTACCTGCGATGGCAATCTTGAACCAACTAAAGTGTGCAAAAATATCTATGACATTACAAAAAGGTCATTATCTTTGCGTCGAGTTAGCAGCGAATTGTTAATCAAGTCACTCAGATATCCAAGAGACAATGGGACGTACACCTGTAAAGCAAAAAACGATCATGGCACTGCCAATCTAACAATACAACTTAATGTACAAGGTGATGGTATATTTTTTCTTTACATCTCCTCTCTACATTGAATTTAAACATGGAATTACGGAGAGAACAAAAGTATCTTAAAATAATGGAAGCATCTTAAAATAATGTACTTTATACAAACAAGTTTAATGTTAGTAATTCAGAATTACAATTTTAGCAAAATTCCGGAATGCGGCCAAATTAACCTTTTTCCCCTGTGCAACAATTTTAGATGGAAAAGTTAGTCTTAATTTATTCTTTTACTACAGCCTGGCACTTCATACTTTGTGAAATTTTAACATATACTGCCTGGGCAGTGCAAATTGACCAAAATGTACCATGTCAAGATGCGGTACGGATGGGAAATGTTTGGTTATGGAGAGTAACGTTTTATACACAAGACAATCATGAATACAAATTATATCTATTTTTGTTCTTACCTTTATGTTGCTGCTCATGATCTGTGACAGTTATGTAAGACATTATGGCATGCTTTGCAGTTACGTGGTGTTCGACATTATCTTCTATGATCTGTGGCTCAGTTTCATTATAGAGAAAAGCCTGTGTGTGACCGTTCAATTGAAAGATAAGATATGAATTGGCCGTGTGTATCTGGTAATTATTTTGAAACTTATCTGTTAGTACCACCAGCATAAAAAGCGCTGCAGTGTAAAACATATTTACGTTGTAGCATTCCTAAATCTCTATGAAACCATGTGCATTGGCTGTGATAAAGTTATTCAGCTTTTCACTCTTTCAAACCTTCTGAATTCCCTTCCGTAACATTGCCAATTGCTGTGGATAACCCTAAAACAAAACTGTGAGTTATCTTTTGTTGTGATTTTGTCGTGTTTGGTGCATTACTTTCAGTAGATCTTTATGATTAGATGAGCCAACTGTCTGATATAGTAATTCTATGCAGCAGTTCATGCAGCAATCACATTCAAGGAAATTGTAATCATATTTTTATTCAATACAAAATGCCACCCGCTAGACACCGCGGAAATACTTTTTTTAAAACCATGCGGTCAACTCAGCTTTGAGTCAGCGATAATTGCACGACAAAACTTCCAATTCAGGTCAGTGAATTTTCGTAGTTTATGTAACCCCTAAAAAACCTCAAGACTTTTACCCTATTCACAAGAAGTAAACCTGATTAATTGAACCACGTTTAGCAGACTTCGTTTCTTAAACCTGTTTTGATTTTGCGTTATTTACACAACATTTTACACCACCTCGCACAGGTTGTTTAGTTGGACGGCTTTTAAATCAGTTTAGTTTTGCCGTGAGCGAATTCAGTGTGAACGGTTGACTCAAACTTTTATACAAAGTTTTATTAAACACCCTTTAAACAGGTTTAAGCATTGGTGTCAACGAGGTATTAGCCAAGAAACTCAATACTGATACTCTATATTCAAGTATAAGTTTGTTCTCTGCATTTTTACAACATACGTTGTGCAAGTAAAACGTGGTTTGCACAAGAGCTCAAAATGTTATCTTGAGTTAAACTGATTAGATAATAATGGCGATGAACGCTGACCAACGGAAGTGACGTCAAGAACGTATTTCCGCTGTGTTCGCTTGCCAGACACCTCAGCAAATTATATGAAGAAGACAGGCGAGCTGTGAAACTTTACTTAGTCTTTTGTTAAAACAAGAAATCTCCAGTATTCTCATCAATCCTGGACTCAGTCGATAATAACATTGCCATGTGTTTGTTTTTTCTCGCAGTTGCGCCAAAGTTGATAAAGAGGAAACTATTCCTCGAAAGCCCTCGAGTTGCATCAAAAGTGTCATGTGAGGTGAATGCAAGTGCTACTAACCCATTGCCAGAGTTTCAGTGGTTCTCCCAAACAACATCACCAGACTGTCAAGTAATACAGAACTGTAAGCCTGACGAGGACAAGTGGACCTTTGAGTGCAACAGCGCCATTGGTCCGACACAAATAAGTGTTATAGAAATACTTGAAAATCAGCCATCTGCATACTACTTATGTAAAGCAAAGAACAGTGTGGGAGAGGATACCAATGTGTTTCTTTTTTATCGCACCGGTAAGTTAGATATTTTTTACTTGGAATTTAATCTTTTCAAAGTTAAAATGTGAAGTAGTGTGCAGTGCAGTGTTCCTTTTCAAACCTTGCAGAAAATAAAAAACTGGTCCAAATTGAAAATATCCAGACGGAATTTGATGAGCAGTCTACCCTGCATTTGTTCTGTATTGATATGTGTGAAAAAACCTGTGATGTCCACATGTACAAAAATGGAACAGGCCTATCAACACTGTTTGACCCACGTGTTAATGTGACGGTTACATCCGAAGAATTCCAACAGCGGCTCATCCTGACCATTACAGACTTGCGTGCAAATGACTCAGGAAATTACACGTGTAGGTCCATGGATGGGACGTATCAAGACTCCATTGGCATCAAAGTGAAAGGTATATTATAACATAGTTGCGATATAAGCCAAGTTCTGATTGGTCGAAGAGCGTGCTCCATAACCTTATCGTGCACGCCCGTGCTCAATAATATGACGTGAGCATGCAAATGCCGCTTCCTTTCGACTTTTTCTGGCTTTTCTCGTTTATAAATTAACAGACGCTTACAACTAAGAAGAAAATAGCTTTATTTTCTGAAGAAGTTTGTACCACATAGAGTCAAACCGGCACCCAAAGGAAATTGTTTCAACGGTCGGCACAAAAGATTGTATGAAACAAACCTCACCTATTTCTCGACGGCTTAATTCTCATGGACAGTGAAATCCATCACAGCAAAGATAAATATCCGTCAAGCCTTCAGTGATTTTGAAATGAAACGGCGTTCATTCATTCCGAAAGCCGCTATACTTGCAGTGTTTACAGTACAGTTTGCTGGCAGCTTGAATAACAAAAAAGTCCGCTCGGCAAACATTTCTATCTCTTTCGTTCATGGTGATTGTTCACATTCTTCGACGGATCACTTTGCTTTTCCAGACCCGCATTGTCTGCCATAGTTCAAGGTGAATTTCACGTTGTTTTGAAGTGGCGACTTGAATTTCCAGGGTTACAAATGTACCGTTCAAAACATTTACATCGTCGCAAATTCTAAAGTCACCGCAGGCTGCTGGCTTTCACCACGCCATGTTAACAGTACCTTCAGTGTTTTCGTCGATTAAATGACATCTGTTTCGTCGACTCTCGTCAACTTTTAGATGACAGAAATGTTAGTAAGTTGTGGCGTGTTTTCAGTCAGCCAATGAGAGTTTGTTTGCTGAAGCTAGAGAGAGATGAGAGTTTGTTTCGTGAAGCTAGAGTTGCTCTCGGCTACGCCTCGAGCAACTCTTACGCTTCTCTCGTGCTCTCCCAACTTCCCGAGTGCATCCATAACTCGATAGACGCACGCTAAGCATGAACCAATTCTTAATTTTAAACCCAGATGAGATTCTTGAGTGACTGAACATTGGTTATCTTCAAACGTTAACTGAAGTTAAAAGTCATGGTATAGTGACAATGTCAATGTAGTTCTATAGCAATGCATCAGAATAACCGAATACGACATCAACTGCCGGGACTCTGCTGATTAAGAATTTCAGGTAGAGCACAAACCAGCAACAACACGACTGACTGACTGATTAGAGCTGGTTGACATGCAAAGTTTAATCGGAACGAGGTCCTTTCAAACAGATGAGAACAACTATATGCGTCTTAATTACAAACGACTGCAATACACGACGTCAAATGAAAACAATAAAATTCGAAAAACCGGACGAATTGAAAGCAATAATACTTCACATTACCAATTAGCAAACCTCTGAACGCTGACTTTTCACAACTGACCAATCACATCACGACTAAACTGACCAATCACAGGAGCGAGAACACGACACGTAAATAACTTTACCTGACGAGAATCTATCGATATTAGCAGAGCGTGTCCAGATACACAATGAAATGGATGACCTGGGAGTTTTGTCTCGGCGGTTAAAGACCTTTCCTTTCTCGGGATGATCCAGTGTGTTTTGAAAGGAGTTTTGGAGTTTTGAATAGTTTTGCGTGACGGTCGGGCATCTTCAGTATTCATACAATGAAGGAAATGTTGAAAAGTTATCTTACCTTAGAAGCTGATGAAATGAAAAAATGGAATAGAACGAAAAATTTAATCTTGGTGAGTCAAACGGATAATCCCCTCTTAAAAAACTCCGCGACTCTAATTATCAAGAAAACTTCTATGGTTTGTCTTCTTATATATCATTGTACTGTATTTCTGTCTTGACAGCCTTTAAGCGTCCAATTATCAGTGATGTCAGTGCTTCGAAAGAAATCCGAACATATGCAGACTTTAAGGGAAACAGGCTGACCTGTCATGTCACTGCTTATCCAGAGCCTACAGTGACATGGTATCGCAACGAGAAAGAAATCCAACCGCAGTCATCTCTCAGCAATGTATCTGGCTGTAAAGGTAGATATCGTGGATTCTATAAGGTGGAAAACAGTTACAGTGATCTGATTATTTGCCAACCTAGCCATGCATCAAATACAGGAACCTACAAGTGTGAAGCAAAGAATGAGTACGGGAATGATAGCAAATCTTTTCATCTGGACATTCCTGGTAAGTTGCACTTCCATGAGCTGGTGTCCTTTTGTGCATTACTTTAATTGCTGTCGTAATATTTTAACAAAAACACAAGTCGCATGCAACCAATCATTCCTTAATGGTGATGTTACACGAGATCATTTTTAACAACAATTTTTCGCGCAACAGTATTTTCCCCGACTTCTTGCCTAATAATCCTCTGTCAATCATTTAACAGCAATATTTGTACACAATGCTGCCTTTGGCAAAGGTTGACCATGTTTATTTTAGTAGGAACAAAGGCACCAGCTGCAAGATTGTAAATGTTGCGCGAATAATCGTCCCCAAGATTATCCCAAGTTAACTATGTGACCGCCCTTGTAAAACATGGCTGTTGTGCATCGCCAGAAATTTCAGACATCCGGTTGCGCCATCTCGGAAGAGGCATCAGGTTTCACGCTGACAGCCGCTCAAGAAATAACAAAGAAATGTATGGGATCTGATAATAAATTGCGCCTTTCGCTTAACTGAAGCACGTTCGTAAAAATGTCTGGGCAGCATTCGGAAGAGGGAAGCTTCCTAAACACAACAGTACAAAAAATATCTATCTCCGGTAAAATTCGATGTGTACTTTTTTGAATTTAAAATTTCGGCCGACGTAAGAAGGGATTGATAGCAGAATACGCTCAAAACCGGCTACTGTCACTTTTTAAGCTGCATTTAATACAAGAACCTTGGGTAAAACGCAAAATGTCTACCCCGTACCTGATTGTCGAAGGATTGAACATCTCCTGTGAAGCCTCAGTCAGTCCCCTGGAACAAATTCGATGTGTACTTTTTGTGTTTGAATTTGCAGTTCACAGCCAGCCATGGCGAATACCTCCCGTAAAATACGCTGACTTCGGATGTTGATATTTTGGGCTGGGAAGCTCCAAATCGCATGAAAATTGCACCAAACGAAAGCTAATTTCAACTAGGTCGTTCAGCGGCACGTCTCCTAAACGTAGCAGTCTCTTTTTGAACCGGAGAAACCCATCCCTCCCCCACCCCACTGAGGCAAAGTACGTAACAATGTTGAATGTGTGAATGGCGCATGCTCATACCGCACGCCGCTGGGAAAGACCGGAAGCAATCGTGGACGCAAAATGTCTGGAATTTCTGGCGATGGTTTGTGAGCTGACTATTTTCTGAGTCTCAAAACATGGTATTATAAGTTAGATCTGCTGGTTGTTGATGCCAAAAAGAAAGAAGAGAAATGACCACGTACCAAATTCCGCCGCCAGAGCCGCGGGGTGTGCTGCACGGACGAACTGCTACTAAACTGAAAAACATTCCGCGAAGCCTTCAAGGATTATACAACGGCGACAAAACTGAATAAGAAAAAACCCGCGATTCAAGGCCCTACACTAAAATTGTCATGGGTAAAGAATGCAAGCAAGTTCTCTGCCGGATAGATCTTACGGACGATGAGCTGAAGAAAACGAAGACGGTGCTTGACCGAATCCGAAGCACATTTCGCGCCAAGCAGGATTATAATGTACGAAAGGCACGTTTTTCACACGGTTGAACAGCAAGCAAACGAGTCGATTGACCAGTACACAATCAGGCTACGACACCTTGCAGAAGTTTGCAAGTTCAATACATTGCACGAAGAAATGAACCAAAAAAAAATGCAGGTGATATTCTGGTGGCTGGATATGGTGCGACCAAAGAGCAGTACATGCAGGATGTCATACATGGGCCATCTCCTAAATAGTGAAGAGGTACACCCAGACTCTACAAAGTAGAGGTAGTGCGACATATGAAAAATTTGCAACAAAATGAGAATTCAGCAGATGGCAAAGTGGAGGAAGCAATCAAGATTTCCAAACGATTGAAAGCCAAGAAGGACAAGAAAGACCTCCGGCTATCTATCCTTGACTGTAGGAATACCCTACCAGAAGGAAGTGACACCAGCCCAAGCCAGAAGTGCTGGTACAACCTAAGGTAGCAACCCATGTCACTCAAGACATCAAACTTAAAAGTCAGAAAGCAAAGTTGCGGTTTGACAAAACAGCCAAATAACTGCAAGAACTAGCCGTAGAGCAAACCGTGATAATGCAGCCAACGACACCAAGACTCATCGCCAGAAATTTCAGACATTTTGAGCCCCCAATTGTTCCGGTCTTTTCCAGCTAACACAATCACGCTACATTTTTGTATCTTTTCCAATTAAACCACCATATTTAATGCAATTTCACCTATGCGGAAGACGGATCATGAAAATAAGCTTTCGCTTGCTGCAATTTCCCTTTGCTGCCGAACTAAATTGTGACCTTGAAAAAATAAAACTATGGATTCGTGATTGGTTATTGACTATCAATCCTAGTAAAACTTAATCTATAACTTTTTCTACTAAGCGTCAGAAAGTAAAGAATCCAATACTCGTTTTTGACAATGCGCCAATTCAAGAGGTAAATCGTCACAAACACTGTTTGGCAGAGGTCGCGTATTAAACTGAGATCCGCAAACGATTTTTGTTCCACTTTTTCAATACTTCTAGTTACAATAAGCGCTTTGATTGTGCTATTGACAGATATTCGTAGATTTTACACACCCGTTTACGCTTAAACTGTTGCGCACTAAATTATTATCTGTTCAAAATTAAGTGTGCAACTTCACCAGCCTACGCCTGTGGTGCAAACAATGAAACTATAAAGCACTATCCACTACACTGTCCTCGATATGCTGCTCATAGATCATCCTTACTCTCGGCTGCTGCACAAGTACTCAAAGACCGCTGGCATCTCCTGTCGGAGTCCTGTAAAGTCAATGTTCTCCTGGAGCCAACGATTTGAGCCTAGATGATAATGAAATTATTAGCTCGCGAATCCCACTTTGTGGGATTTGCGAGGTATAGTAATCACTTTCCCTTCCCTACTTCCCTACTTCCCTACTTCCCTCCTTCCCTGCTTCCCTATTCCCTCTGTTGTCAACGATAGATTTCCAAATAAAGCATTTGCGGTTTTCCAAAGTTGGGCATGATAAAGGCGCGTGTCGAACAATGCAGTTTAAAAGCAAGATGTTTTCATAGTTGTTGCGACCATATTTTTGTTCGGAACATGTTCTCATTTTGAAGGTTTGTCATGCGTTCGAAGTTTGTTTGGCCATTGATTCTGAGCTTGGTTTTGTTTCACTCTATTGTGTTTTGCGTTGTTATTGCGACATTTTGGCGCGGTGCCATGAAGGTCAAACAATCAGTGGCACCGATGGCGTTATCGCAAACAAATCTGAAGCCGTTGGTTTAGTATCCACCAAAATTTCTGTAGTGACAGTAAATACGGTTTGGAAGATACTAGGCCGAAAGATATTGAATCTCGGCTTTACAAAACCAAAAATATCCATTTCCGGTGAATGTTTACAAGTTAATAAGAATGCAAATTAGTCAGGTATTTCAATTCTTGGTTTGCATGTGACGTCATAAAAAGCCATCTCAAAAGTAACGTATCCTATAAGTCCAATATTTTTATATGTTCAAGACTATTATGCCTTAAGACTTATAGCAGAATTCTGAGTCGATAAAAAATATCTATCGGGAGCTTTGGAAGTTTGAATACCGTGACAACAAAGCCGTGTGACACGCTCGTGACCGACTAAAATCGGTGCTTGTGTCTGAACTATAAAGTTTTCCATCACGAAACATTTTAAATTTGGCACTGCGAAAGATGTGAAGTAACTAAACATCAAGCTGAGTCACAGATCAACTTCATTTCGTGTTCCGAGTTCGACTAACATGGCGGCCGCATACAAACTTTTATCAAATCTCAACTAAGGCCCTGTTTACATGGAGGGAGGGTAACCCTCCAAGGAGGGACACCCTCCAAGAAGGGTCAAAAGATAGCCCCCCTTTACATGCCAAGCGTTATCCCTAGGGTTATCTCGCCAAGAGTCTAAAAGGAATCGCGCGGCCGCGAAATTTGAGATAGTAACCTGGCACCGCTAAACTTAGCCCCCCTGGGAGGGTAACCCTCCCTTGAGTGTTTATATGGCCAAAAGTTGTCCCTACTGGGAGGGTAACCCTAGCAAGAAGATAGGGTAACCCTCCTCCTAGGGTGACCCTACCGATCATGTAAACGGAACAAGGAATTTCAATAGAGAAGGGTGACCCTTCTAGGAGGGTGTCCCTCCTGGGAGGGTTACCCTCCTTCCATGTAAACAGGGCCTAACAAATTGCCGCTGCTTCGCCAAAATGAAGCCTAGACAATCCAAAATTGGCATCTGGACTAATTCAGGCATGCTCTTTTTAGTTCTGGAGCCAAAAAGGTACAATCTGTTATTTTGGAGAGTGCTGCGGTCGCGTGACCCGTGAAAACCGCGTCGATAATTCTTTTCTCTCAATTATTATAAAACACTTTTTTAGCCCGCGTTCACCAGTTCTATAAATAGCTACTTCCGCAAAAAAAATCCCTTTTACAAATTCGTGAGCTTACAGCTGCCTAGCTTGCTGCTTTAATTTTTCTTCATGTCCAATTGTATATAAAACAATTTTTTGCGTTTTGCGAATAATCACTGACAGTGGTCGACATCCTAAGAGTCCCAGCGGTCTTTTTTCCTCTTTTTCTTTTATTTTTATATCCGTTTATGATCTTCATCTGTGTTATGTGTGTATATGTGTATGTGCGGTTCTATATACTTTATTTTATCTATCAGTATTTGACTTAGTAAACTGTAAAATTTATGTATACGTAAGCCCCCTCGATGAGCCATGAGTTCTTGGGGTAAACGCCCAAATATGTTTAAATAAATAAAAAATTCCGTTTAACTTGGAGCTTTCTGGCCAAAGTTATTAACACTAAAGTGAAGGCATTTTACTGGATTTGCGACATACGACAACACAGCACAGCATTTGTCACGGCTGATCGTGTGAGCCACAAATTCAATCACAAAATGTATTCATCGAATTTGACTCTGGGGACTTACTGAGGTATTGCATGAAATGCTTAACTCTTCGTTTATAACATCTCAGTTGCACATTTTTTCCAGAACTCGACGTTCGCTTATAAAATGCAACTTACCGAGTGCTACTGGCCACTTTTTTCGACTTGTTTCCCATTTTCCAATGTAATCCCTTATGGCATCGATCGAAACGGTTTTTTGCAATTTGTATACATCGAACTTTTACCGGAGGAAAATAAGTTTTCCACTGTTGTGAAAAGTAAGCTTTGCTCTTCGACAGGCCGTTTGCACGTTTTTATAAACACGCTTCGATAAGGAGAAAACCACAATTTATTATCTGGTCCCATACATTTCTTTATAAATTATTGACGTGCGGCACGGCTTGGTCGTTTGCGTCAGCTTACATAGAGTATAAATCGGATGTCTGGAATTTCTGGCGATGAGCTACTTGGAAGAAGGCCAAAACCTCACGAAAATCGGAGAGCGCTCCTATCTAGTACAAACAGAAGAAGGTGGCCTGTACCGATGAAACAGAAAGTTCATGAAGGAAACAATATAGCACTATGACAAACAGCAGGGAAAAGACCAATGCGAACAGGATGTCGATAAAGTACCGCAGCAGCCAAGTCCAAAAAACTCAGCCCTGGAAATGTCTCCGGTGGGGCAGCCCACACAGAACAACCTCCACACCAAAGCAACCCAGAAGATTTCGGAGGTGACGCTACCAGCACATACCCCGGGGCAAAGCTACGCACATGTCCATGCAAATGAGACCGTGTCGTCAGACCGCCCTCCTAATACTAGAACTTTTTAACCCATTACCTGTGTAACGTTTAATGCAAAGATTTGTGAACACTCTATTGACCCTGAAAGTTTTTTATCCACACTTCCAGTTTTGTTTTGTTTTGTTTTGTTTTGTTTGTTGATATTGAGGAGGGGAGATTTAGAGAGATGACTATGTAGTCGCCCCCTTTGGGCATGCGTATTGGTGTGTTAAAACATTGCTGCTGACTCAACACGTGTTTGTGAGCAATCTTTTGAGTATCGAAATGCTTAATGTTTTTATTTTCAATTTACTACTTTTAAAATGAATTGACAGAATATAGCCGTTGAATGTCGAAATAGTAATCTTGTGGTTGCTTTAGAAACAATCAGGAATGCAAACTAATGCCGTCGCGACTTAGTTGCCTGCGTCAGAAGATTGTAACTATATTTCATGTCGTTTCTCATTGGCTGAGAATTCTAACAAACTTATGTCAACCAATCCGAACCGGCGTCGCAAAGGCAAAATATTCAATTCGGTTTTTTATACATATTTTGTTGTGTCATTGATAATAACAGTTTGAGTGTGTATATGTATCATTGAATTGATGTAAGGTTTTTGTTTGTCTTGTAGAGAGTCCAGTAATATCGGATTTAGAGGCGAATGTACGTGTTAAAAAAGGAGCAGAAGTGAACAAGACGTGCGAGGCAACAGGAAACCCCTTACCAACCGTTCAGTGGCAAAAGAAGGAGAGCAAAAAGCTGACAGTAGTTGCCAAGGGAGAAGGAAAGGCGCGACTGTTAATCGAGTCAGTTGGAGAAGAGGATTTTGGCACCTACTACTGCGTGGCAAATAACAGTTTGGCTTCACTAAACTCTACAATGAAACTGACCCCAGAAGGTTAGCCGTGTCTTCATAGAATCAACCGATGATTGTATACTTATTTATATGTTTGTACATTTTACAGGAGTTACAGCGAAACCAGGTCAAACAGGACTGCCTAACGTCCAAGTCGGAGTGGTTAGTGGCTGTGTGGCGGTTGTCATACTGGTGATAATCAGTTGCTCAATCTTGTGGTGGCGGCATCGGGAGCAGATAAAAGGATACAGAGCTTTCTTGAAAGAAGGAGGAGAATACGAGGTGAGAGTTAACCTAAAGTATTGAAACAACAAAGATGTTTACAGTTAATCCCAAACAATGTCCTCAACGTCAGCTTCAACTCTGTGAAGATGAAACTAATGATTGAGCTAATCATTGTTACCTCGCTCAAGACATTGTGTTTTGGAGAATATCAACTTTTACAAGTCAGATATTGACCCTAGTACTTTGATTGGCCAGCTTTATGAAGAGGCTTGTGATTCGTCAAATCCGTATGATGCGAAACCAGTTTGCCGTTGTGAGCTGGTAAAATGACTCGACTGCGAAGGAAACGATTTGACAACTACTACTACTACTACTACTACTACTACCACTAACACATGTATTAAACTTTTTTAATGTACTACAAGGGCTTCGGACGATCTAGTTCTAAGGTATAAGCCATGTAAAGTCATATACGTGATGCGTATACCGCTGAACGTTAGGATTTCATGTTCAGTTCGTTGTGGGCACGTTTTATAGTTTGCACACGGTTTTATCGTTTTCCCGTACAAGGCGCAATAATTTGTAAGTAGGCTTCGCCGTTTGTCGTATTCCGTTCCTCTCGCTTTTTCTTTTGTTTCATTCCTAATGTAATTGAAGTGAATCGCATATTTCGCTCGTACGATTAAACAATATTGAATTTGTGGATCTCATTTATTGAGCCTGAACGTCCTACGTAAGAATCTTACAAGCCACTTTCACACTCATACTCAGTTGTTGAGGTTATTATTAATATTTTGATGGGCCACTTGACGATAAAACTTGAAGGAAATTTTGCAGAATCAAAACCAAACTCAGCAGCTGGGAAATATTTACTTCACAGCTGCTCGTTATATGGGCAGTTAAAAGTTATGGTTTTAGCAAGTCTACTGCGCATAAGTGAGAAGTGGCTAGCTATGTTAAATTTTCAGATCGACCCTGATCGCAGTCTTCTCGAGCAATGCAACAACCTTCCGTACGACGCCGACTGGGAGTTCCCGGAGCATCATTTAGTCATGGGGGAGATACTGGGAACAGGACAGTTTGGTGAGGTCGTGAAGGCCGAGGCCATTGGAATTGTCGACTTTGACCCGCGCGACAAGACCAGAAAATCAAAAAAATTCCGCCGGTTAAGTACTCGTAAGGCGAGAAAACCGCGAAAGGTGACAGCTACTACCGTGGCTGTCAAAACATTGAAGGGTAAGAATCATTCTTTCGGGACAGGTTCAAAGCCCAAAACAAACCATGCCGATTAACCAAATAATTTTCTTGACTTCTTTCTGCAAACTGCAAGGCCCTGATCAAAGATCAACCAGAAAGCTTGTTCAAGCCTCAATACATATCAAGTAAGGCGTATAGAATGAACTCTTTCATTAGGCCTAAGAATGCCACGAAAGTTTGGAGTTAATCCAGGATTAACTCAATCGTGCTTTGAACAACGGGACTCTGCTGCCCTTTCATTTTTTCGGCTGGCATCTATTCCTTCCCCTCCCGCTTCCAAGGCCATATTTGTAATTCTCCAAATATCCAATCCAGAAGAAATCCATGTAAAATGACAATTGATAGCAAAACTCTTATCTATGCAAGAGTATTCTGCATAATGCCCAGTTCACCAAATATTATATTATAGCATATACTAATTTCTAGAACAAAATTTGAAATTCTTTACTAACCTTTTCACGGGAATCATTTCCCTGTGGTCTCTTTTTTATCCAGAGGATGCGCAAGAAAGCGATTACAAGGACCTAGCTTCAGAGTTGAAGATCTTGATCCATCTCGGACCTCACAGAAACATCGTGAACCTTTTGGGAGCTTGCACTCGTGGAAAGCATTTGATGGTCATCATGGAGTTTGCTTCTCACGGAAATCTGTTGAATTTCTTGCGCAGCAAACGAGAGATTTATGAACCCAAGTGGACCAAGACGTCAACCGATCCTACGACAGAGTGGAATCTTGCTGACCTGGTCACTTCTTCTTATCAAATTAGCAAAGGATTTGAATTCCTGTCTTCTAAAAAGGTTTGTCATCAGAAATGTTCTGCAGGTTCACATATCAGCGGTCCCCATACAAAAGTGCATGAAAGCGAGGCTCTTGTGTCACTTCACAACGTGGCGACTACAAATGTTACGGATACTTTGGAGTATGAGGCTATACAATGCTTGACAATAGTTAGTGTCGAAAAATCATGTAAAATTATCAAAACATTAAGTCGCCTGGAAATCGATAACTGCCGGTTAAACACCTCACTTACACTAGATTTCGCATGGAGACCGCTGACTCAACTGTATTATAGAATAAGTGCTAATTATTCCTTGTAATGGAATAGGTAAATGAATAATAGAAAGCTGAAAAAAGAGAACTTGGTTCTTTCTTTTGTTTTATTCGTTGGTGAGATAACATTATTATGGTAAAAGCGTCAGTCTAAACAATTTCCTGGTGTTGTACCCGTTTGATGTCTTAGTCAAACATGCAGTGGTACAGTTCTAGGAAAAGTGACTCTTTTTTTCACGAATTAATATCTCTGCAGTGTGTCCACCGTGACGTGGCCGCCCGTAACGTACTCGTAAGTCAGGAGAGTGACGTCATCGTCATGAAGATTGCCGACTTTGGATTGGCCAGGGACATTTGCCAGAAGGACCTGTATGTGATGGGCACGAGTGGCCTATTGCCTCTGAAGTGGATGGCCCCGGAGTCACTTACTGACAGAGAATACACCGAGAAAACAGATGTGTAAGACAGTGAATTAACCCGGCCACCTCGTTATTACTGCCACAATTTTTTGTCTCGCGGAAAAAACGCCCAGTCATTTTCCTATTTAAAACCCCGAGTTAATACGGACACCCCGTTAATACGGCCAGGATTTTATGTCCCGATGGTGGCAGTATTAACGGGGTTCCACTTTATCTACAGGTGGTCGTTTGGAATACTGATGTGGGAGATGTTCACCCTGGGGCAAACACCTTACCCGTCCCTGCCCACAGAACAACTTCTGGACTATCTTAATGAAGGCAAACGTATGGATCAGCCCAATGACTGTCCTCCGGAGGTCTACGCATTGATGAGGGACACCTGGACGCACGATCCAGAAGGCAGACCAAAGTTTGAGCGCATCGTGGAGATGCTTGGCGATATCTTGGAAAAAGAACTCTTTCAGGTATTTTATGGCTCTAGTTTACTTTAGACGGCTCCAGGCCTTGTAATCAGTGCTTTCAATCTAGTCGACTAAGCCGTCCTGCATGGACGGGGCCAAAGCACAAGGCCTCAAAGCACGAGGCCAGCAAATCATCCTGAATGAATGAATAACTTTATTAACGTCCCAGAAATCCTTTAGCTACTAATTGGGGACACTAGACAATACAAAACAACTGCTGTGAATAAGAAATTGAATGGATCACGAAAAATAATAAATAATAAATTTATTTCCTAATTCTTATAAATGCTAACTACTACAAGGTGGTGATAGATATGCACACTATAAATGTGAAATATCTTAAAGTGTGTACAATTAGTAGTGGTAATCATTGGTGTGCTCATTCAATTAACGATTAATAGTGCGAGTAATGTTTGAAAATTCTAACAAAATAACACGAGTCCGCAGGACGAGTGTTATTTGTGGAATTTTCAAACATTACTCGCACTATTAATCGTTAATTGAATGAGCACACCAATGATTACTAGTTAATAATATAGATGCAAAAATAAACAAGGTGAAGGAAGCCATTCCAAAGCAAAACCAACAGTCAATCAATGTCAAACGCGCGACTTCTTATTGGACGCTGAAAATTCACGCTGTGAAAATTTGCGTAATGCAAAACTCAAGTCACCGAGGATCTGTCTTGAATAGCCTTGAATGAAAGACTGAGTTTACCCTGAGTTTTGCTATGGAACTCGTTATGGAGGAAAGTCACCGAACAACAGCACCGCTGAAACGGCATAACTGGCTGCCGAAAATCTCAGAAAGGAAGAGAAACCTGAGTTTACGGCAATTCTATATAGTTATATTTACTTAGCGAAGATTAAGAAACCGTTGAAGCTGCTGTTCAGTGAAAAAATTGCTATCGTATCGTGAAGGCTTCAAGCTTCAATCATAAAGTTCTGCAAAAAAGTCGATTGACACACTCGTGAAAATTGAGCAGCTAAACTTTCACAAACAAGCTTTTCAGCAGAAGAAACTGGATCGAAACTAGAGAAATCAATTTACGAAATTTACTGATCACGACCTGTCGATGATCTCTGAAGTTTCAGACTATTCCCGCGGCTGATGGCTTGGCACTTTGCTGATCTCCGAACATAACTTGACTTCGGGCTCGTAGATTTCCACTTTCATTTGACGATAATTCTGCCAGCTCCTCCCCGAATTTCTTACAGGCACTTTCATCCATGTTTTAGAGTCGATTTCGTGCGTTTGAATTTCCCAGTTTAAACTTTTATGGCTACTTTGTTTATGTTTTGGGAATCTCTCGCTCTTGGCCACCATTTTTTCTCGATGCAAAAGTTGAGCTCGCGTGATTGTCATGGCAACGAAGTGTGCAAAATCAATTAATCTGTGCAATTAACTCTGATTAACTACTTTTGCACATCTGATTAACCTTTTTTGCACACTAATTTAAATATAACAGCCCTGTTCTCAGCCAATCAGAATCGAGTATTTTTGCATCTATATTATTAGGAAATAAACAATTTATGGGATTAAAATTAATGAGATACCGTACATTGCAAAATTATTATAACATCGTTAATAACATGCATACAATAATTTCTGCATTTTGATTGGCTGGGCGCACGTCGATTTCTCCCAAACAGTGCAAAAATGTGAAATTAACAGTGCAGAAATTTGAAATTAAAAATTGCCGACGGCTGGAATTGACTCACTAGCTAACCCCCCGTTCTAAAATATTGTTACTTACTTGATAAATCCCAGAGAAATGAATTAATTAATAGATAAGTGAATGAATTAAAATATAGCTAGTCTAGCCATTACATAGTGTGTTAAGTGTGGTTTAAGCTGGGACCAGCTTTCAGTTGGTCTATGACCAAGCCTTTGTCGTTTATTGGCCAAAAGTATGAAAAGAAAGGATTTGGTTAAATTATCAGATGGTATACGTTTTTATTATTGATATGAGTCCTTTCTTTATAAATACCTTTACGCATCTCAGGCTTTATACAGCTTTATAGATTTTAGATTTTTTGAAAATCTTACTAAAAACATGCGATTTTTGGAGACCCTCCACTACCAAATCTAATTATCAAAACAATTCAATCAGTCATATCTGCTGAAGAAATTGCAAAGTGCTGGATGTTCAAAATGGACGCTATTAGACTGGTTATCGACGGACGTCGAGTCCTTCACCGATTTCCGTCATGTCGTGTTTTGAGGAACAAATGATAGCGGCCAAATGATTGGAAATAACGTTTAGTTCTCGCATTTATTTGCCTGTCAATGCCTAAGCCGGCGTTTCTTCAATTATTCTGTGAGCGATCTCGTGATCAAAGTCCCTTCCTTGGCAGGACAACCCCTATATGATGATGATTGCTGGTGACAATGATGAAACACCTGCCGGAGAGAATCTGCAGTCTGGTTACGAGGAAAAGGAGCCAGAAATGCCGACACCCAATGAAGCTAATGCTGACCCAGCCGACACCAAGAACGGGTGTGTACAGTACATATCAAAACACTCCAGCAAGTATAGCAGTAGAGCACAGCACAGAACATCAGCACAGTACAGTACATTTTAGTAGAGCACAGCACAGCACAGCACAGTTCATTGTAGAACAGTATATAAGCGCAATGACAGCACAATAGTTACAGTGTCAGTGTTATTGTAATTGGGTTACAGGTCTCTTGTTGCGGTGTTAGGCCCTAACACCGTTTGTGTCCAAGTGCCAAGGTTTTCATAAAGCTGTTGTCGACTTCTGCTTTGTGTCGCAAGCGTATTGTAATATCGATGGTCATATTTGCATCAACCTTTTCTTCTCCAAGATGCCCTGAATGGTCGCTTCCCATCCCGCCGGCGACACCATCACATCTGCCCGATGACAAGACCTCGCTCAGGGCGCCCCTGCCGTCGGCCTCGACTTCCAATGACGAAGCAGTGCAGGGTGATAGGGCTGACGGGAATGACAGTTGGGCTGGAGGAACGGATAGAGCGAGAAGCACTGGGGACCAGATTGATATCGACGTGGAGGACCGCGCCGAGGTGATGACACCCCTGTTGTCACAGGGTGAACGGGATGACGGGAAATCGGTGACCATCATCGAGATGGAGGGCGTGCCCGATCCAACGTTCGCGAGCGCAAAAAACGGGAAGAGTGCTGATACATCTGTTTAAGCTTCGTTTAGCTACGCAGCATTAACTTGTAGATGAGCGATAGGCCATTTGTGCGAGTCACCCCCGAAATTAGGCAATTTGTCAACTTAAATCCTTACACCCATCCGATTTATACTATACTTTTAGATCGGGCATTATATAGCATTTTTTGGTTGTTTTACGCATGTTTGTTTTGTGTTAATCATAAGCACACACTATTTTTTGTAATGTGCATTTGATCGTGCATGGAATTTGCGCACTCTAGCTATGCTCACTGTTTACAAACATTGACGTCAATTTTCTTTTGTTGTGATAATTTGCCAACCAATAAACAATTAAAATAACTCATTGTTTTAACAGCCAATAGATCTCTGGTGGGCAAAATAGGTGACTTCACGCAAAATATCGCTGGTAAGTTTAATTGTGTAGACCCTATTCACGCATGGTGCATTCCAATATAGCTAAACAAGAATCCCTAAAATTAAAACAACGATAATCTCACAAAGCACAAGCATGTCAACATTTCTGGAGGGTTTTATTAACATAGGATAAAATCCCACAAAGACATCGGAGATGGGATTTGTATACATCAGAGTGGGATTTTGCGGTGATGCGTACACAAACGTTCATAATTCCTTCAGAGAAGATATCTGTTCATGTAACGAAAGATGTTTGTGTAAGTACAGTGAAAGATTGAAAATAAAATTATGTTTCGTCGGGAAGTCATAGAGGTTTTAAAATTCGAGAAAACTTCAAAACGAGACTAAGTACGCATGGCTACAAAATCCCACCAGCTAAAGTCAATATCATTCCAAGCTTTTATCTTATGCAACTAACACTTTGCAGAAATTTTTGCTTAGATAAAAGTTTTTTTCATATTAAACTTCTCAGTTTGCCTATCTTGAAATTTAACAAGTGCGAATAAGGACTTATTTCCAGAAAAGGTGTTTTAGTTCACTGCGAACAATTTTTCCAGTTTATATCGTAATTATCCCCGAGCGAAGCGAGGGAAATAATCCCAACGCTAATGCAGTAGTATCGCATCATTCAAAGACTCCAAGCGTGTCGCCATCTCGAAATTTAATGTTCGTCTGTCAGTCTGTCGTACGACCTCGTCCCCAGTTCCTATCGCTGCTTAATCAATAACAAAGGCCGGATCGATCACGTGTGGCCCTGTAGTTTTACTCGCAATAAGAGAAATTAGATACAGTATATCGTAGCTGTGTTTACGAAAATGGAAAACTGGAAAACATGAAACATAACAGTCTCGCGAAGCTCGTCTTCAAAAGAGAAGGGAACAGGCAAGGGCAAGCCGAAGTCGTGAAACGATCGAACAGCGCCAAATACTTCTAGAGAAAAGACGACAAATATGTCGACAGCATCATGAACGGAGGCGTGCCGAAGAACGGCTTCGCAAAGGGAACAGCGCTTGAAAGCAAATCGGGAGCTTCAGACGCCGTTTTGTGTTAAACTCAGATACTTATTTAGAAAGGACAAGCAACAAAGGTTAGTCAGTGGAAATCGAACAATCACCGTGACAAATATACTATCCCGTATAGCTTGTGACTCTGTAAAAATCTAAGCTTGTCACTTCAATGTCATTGGCAGAAATATCGGACAAGATGGCCGCCCCGCATGCGCATTGACGCACACAATCCGTTGGCTCTCTCTCAGATCAATAAAGGAAAATGACTGTATGGGAGAGATCACAAAATGCATAATTACTCGTTCCTGACGAGAAACCGGCAAAATGTCCAGCTCGGTAGCTGTAGTTATGACTTAAAGACATTGTTTTAACCGTAGCTGGGTACAGTATTTCGAGTCCTTCTTTCTTCTTTCGAGCGATAAAACTTACCTTCATTTCACGCTCTGTGAGCACACTGTTTCTTTGTAATTTTCGCAATTAAGCTACATTTCAAGTCCGTCTTCCGATGACTTGCTTGTGTCGGGTACAGTTTGTCCAGCTCGCGATATCGAGTCGAAGCTTTATAGAGTCCGTAGAGCCCAAAATGACCTTCATCTTTTGAGCTTTAATTTCTTCTCTAAGCCAAAATATATTGCCATGTTTCCTCTAACTCGATGCCATTATGGAAGGTCCGTAGGCGAAGAAACCACGACAGTGACATGCACTTCCTGAGAACATTACAGTGGTCAGGTAGTCGCCGAAACATTCAATTAATGGTTTCTATGCACCGCAATCAAAAAGCTATATATGTCCGTTCAATCAAAGCCTGTTAAAGTCAGCGAGCTCTTCCCTGTTATGTCACGTTATCAAGTTTTATGACTAAATCAGCTGCTAGCAGACAATGTGCCGAATCGAAAATCAATTTTTTCTAAATCTGAATTTCAAATTAGATGTTGAAGCCGTTATCAAAATCTTACAAAAGACTGTTTCAAGTTTAGTTATCTTTGAAAAATGTCCCGCGGTATTATTCCAATAATAGTCGATTCAATCAGGCTCATCCACATCAGGTAACTCTTAGCTGTCATGAAATCAACATGATAGCATCCAGTTCCTGTTTTAGGAATAAAATTACATTCGCGGAGCATTACTATTTTACGCGGGAAGGACAAGAGGCAGGATAGAGAGGGCTAGCAAATCGCTTGTTTGGTGGTATAATCGGTTGAGGGTAAGCTATCGCTATTTCAGTTAATCCGCGAGATTTATTCGGGCCGATTTCCCGTGTGTAAGTTCTGGCCACATGTTTGGTTTTGTGGCCGGATCTTGCTCTGTAATTGTTTAGCTGCAAATTTCAGAATGGGTAGATATATTAGTTTAGACTTTTCTTGAAGTATGGCTCATAGCTTTAAAATTATATGTTGAAGTGATTGTGGCCCTTTTTGTGTGACGGCCAGATGCGTTCAATCGGTGGTTTTGAGCAAACCATATTACTGCGAGATCACCTCGCGAACAAAGCCCAGGGTACTTGTCAAAGGTCTAGCCCTCGGCCCGCGTATAGTATTACCTGATCACAACATGGTTACTTGTAAACTCGCGCAGGCCCAAAGGTTTATATATAGCCATAGCGAAAGATTAAGTTTAATTTTCAAAACTGATCGATGTTTGGACATTTTAAGCAGCTTTATGGAATGTATTTTGCTCATTGCGGCAAATGGAATGGTTTAAAGCTAAATTAAGCTTTTTTAGGAGAACACAAGACCAAACTCCGGGCAGACTCATACAGAAAGTACAAGAGCATTGACTCGTACATGGTCGTTTGGGTCTTTGATCAATTACAGGGCGAATTATTTATAGTTTGATTGAAGTTTTTGTCGAGAACTCTACTGGTTTTTTCAGTGGTGTTTGGGGGTTTTGAGTTGAACCGCAACCTTGTGCGAAAAAAAGAGAACACATTGGCTTTCAACCGGCTACTATTACTGCGAAATACTATAATTTCGGATGTATATTTTACGACTTCGGTTATTACCTGACCTGGCAGAATCTTAGTGCAACAATGATCTGAGGAAGTGTGTGTTTCGGCACGAAGCTTTGTGAAGGAACATTGTATGGAAGTGAAGTCAAATTCAGGTAAAGTAGCTTGTAGCCGTCCAGTTTCAGCAGTCTTCTTGTCGTTGCGATCGTAACTCAAGCAATACACGTAAGATCTCGCCTGTGCGAAGTAAACATCTCGGCTTTTTTTGCACCAAATTTCGGCCATTTGGATCTTTCTATTACTACCTGACTAGACAGAATCTTAGTTGCTGCAATGTTCCCAGGAAGTGGATGTTCCGACACGAATCTTTGGGAGGGAATATTGCACGGAAGTGAAGTCGAAATCAGGTAAAAACGTTTTTGTAGTGATTGGCTTTATTCCAAGACTGATATACGCTTCAATCTTGCGTATCAGCTTATTTTGAATATTTGATTTGACTTCCAGGACATAGACTCTATTAAGTGACCAGCATAATGTAGCCACTAAGTGAACTTTCTTGCCTTGAAATGGGTTAGTGCATATATACATTCTATATTTTATTAATTCAATAAAAAAATCAAAATGATGAAAATGAACGCCAAGAAATGTATGCTTAGTTAGTTACATAATACTACAGGAATAAGAACATGAACGGTGTACTGTGGAGAGCTGTCACACTCAGATGTCTCTGAAAGAACTATGGTATATTCGGTAAGGAACTATTCTCAGTTTTAACTATAACAGTTTAACAACCTTAAAGTTGAAAGTGAGATTACATTTAAATCATGGTAAGTCAGATTTATTACTTACTAGATACAACGGGCTTCATCCTGGAAGTCGATTGGAACTGGAGCAATCTTCGCTCTGACACGATTGGAACTAAGTGTGTGTGATTGATCTTCATTCCCTCTAATATGTAGGGTTTCGAATCGATTTGCTTCGGTAACCGATAACTGAAACACATTTTTCCATCAATTTTTTGGTCCTTGGTATGTTATTTCTTCACCTTTGCATTGTAAAAACTGTGGATGCGAGGGAGTGCGCCTACAGCTCTACATTCCGCCAATGTTTTTGTGATCCAATTAATTGACTAATGTAGCCGACGTGTAGTTCCCCTCTAGTTCACCATACCTGGACAGTCCTCGTCTAGTTCAACATACCTGTCTGACTTGTAATCTAACACTAATACTTTCAACTTTTGACTGTTATATTTAACTATATGGCAGCTACTAAGTCCTGTACTCTTCAAAAGCGCCGCAAACACTAAACGACACATCTTTTACTAAGACAACTAGACTGGCGTTGCCAGTGAGCTCGTGGCGTGAGTTGCATCGAGACCAGAATATACTAAAATGGAAGTAGGGACAACAGTGGAACTTCCAAGAGAGACTTCCAGTTTCTCACCAGAAAAATATCACACAGTATAGAGAACTTGGCTTTTGACATCTTGTTCAAATGAAAACTGATTAAACTATAAGTTATCCGCATTACAACACTCATACACTTGCTTCTTAAAGGTTGAGCGCCTCTGCATTTTGAGCTTAGGAGCTAAAAAAAAGGGCCAGCCAGCAAGAGAAGCTGAGAAATGCGTGACATTTTTTATGCACAGTCGATTTTGACAGTTTGACTTCGAACACTTATTTCTAATCAGAGGCCACGATTAATCCAGCCTTTGCTCCCATACTTATCTGTTTCTTTCACTAGAAATACAATAATCGCAGATACTCCCTCGCTCTGCCATTGATGGGACTTTTACTTTGGTGACTTCCAACAAGAGTAGCCTTTTGTTTTACCGAAATGTTGACTCAATCTTTTCTTCGAACTCAAGTGCTACACGCAAAGGAAGGAGAAAAAGAATGGTGTGTGTTATACTTTTGCGTTGAAAAAGAAAGAGTCGATTGCGTGACGAAGTACGTATTTCCCACGGTCGGCACGTCAAATTAATTCATACAGTCTGCCAAGCACATTCTCAATATTTAATACTCAAAGTTTGCAGTTGGTCGGCCGTCGTAGTACGGGAAAAAAGGAACACTGATTTTCCAATTTTGAATTCAGAGGCAGTACAGTTAAATAGGCTTCCTGTGCGATTTGTTTTTACTCTGGATTGCATGCACCAGACTCAGGCATGCATATTTAATGTGCTCGAATTGTTTTGTATGTGAACCCACTCAAAACAGCTTGATTTCTCCCAGAATCAAAGCAAAACTTAAACGGCTTACTTCAAATTATACACGGGCTTCAGACCCAGTGATACTTCTAAGGGCTTGTGAACGATTCTCGCTGCAATCACCGCATGTCAGATTACAGCATCTGTTACAGTTTTAGTCTTGAAAGAAAAAATAAGACATCTGACTAAATCATTCAAGACTCCAAGTTCCGATTGCTCTGAGTGAATACGGTAGCCGAAACTGGCGACAGAAGCGTAGTAAAACAATATTTCGAGGGAAAATGATCAGCATACAGATTTTAATACATTCTTGAAGTGATTGAGTTACAAGCTATACGAGATAGAATATATTTGTCATGGTGATTGTTCGATTTCCACTGACTAACCTTTGGTCCTTGTCCTTTCTAAATAAGTATCTGATTTTAACACAAAACGGCGTCTGAAGCTCCCGATTTGCTTTCAAGCGCTGTTCCCTTTGCGGAGCCGTTTCTTCGGCAAGGTTCCGTTCATGATGCTGTCGGTTATAACATGTTTGTCGTCTTTTCTCTAGACGAATTTTGCGCTGTTCGATCGTTTCACGATTTCGCCTTGCCCGTGCCTGTTTCCTTCTCTTTTGAGAACGAGCTTCGCGAGACTGTTGTGTTTCAAGTTTTCCAGTTTTCCATTTTCGTAGACACAGCTACGATATACTGTATCTAATTTCTCTTACTGCGAGTAAAACTACAGAGCCACACGTGATGGATCCGGTCTTTGTTATTGATTAAGCAGCGATAGGAACTGGGGACGAGGTCGTACGACAGACTGAAAGTCTCCGAGTGATGCGATACGGCTGCATTAGCGTTGTGATTATTTCCTTCACTTCGTTCGAGGATTAACTAAATGTGTTTCTTTTATCAGGCTTTTGAGTATTCGTGCTCCGTATCAAATATAAAATTGAAAGCGAGGAATGTAACACGATATTTGTTTACAATATTATTGCGCTTTTGTTTACAGCGTGTTCAGGCCATTTGCAGACTGCAAACTCAATACTCAGGACTATTTCGGTGTATTTTTCGTTGCTATACAATGACCTCTGCGAAACAAAGGCTACATAATCGAATGGAAGAAACATTTCAACAGGCATTGTGCGATAATCAGAAGAATTTTATGAGCCAACAGATGTCATGTACAGAGTAAAGAATAAATAAATCGCCATTGTTTTACGGCTAAAGCTCATCGTAGCTTTGGTTTCTGTTTTCGGACTGTTAACTTCTCAGAAGTATTTCGTGTCGCCACAAAAAATTTTGTCGGGACTAAATACTTAGCTGCAACAGAGACATTTGCAATCCGGCAGCGGTATCCATCAAACATTTGTCTACGGCTTTTCTAAAGCTTCCGCCCCTGAAATCCAGTTTATCCGTGTATGTTCCACATAGCCAAACGTTGTTGAGTTTGGATTAAATGCAGTTACCTTTTACACACAAGTAACGAGCAATTCACTGGCCACACTAGTCAAGGCTAATTGCCGACTGCGGCTTTTATTGTATGAACGAAAGACGATGGATTACATTTTTATAATCTCCTATTACTCTGTCACAAATAGGAAATTGTTACAGCCGTTTCGGTTTCAAGTTTGGTATGTAGTCTCCTGTCGAGTTTTCGACTGTTTCAGACATTGCTTTTTTTTTCCTTTTTTTTTTTTTTTCGTTATGCATTGCCTTCCTGAAGAGGTAGACAAGCAATAAAATCACTAAGCAAAAAACAGCAAACAGGGTTGCATTGTGTGTGTGTTTGAGAGGGAGTGGGGGTTGGGAATTGTAGGGGGCTGAATCGAGTTCCTCTGGAGCCATTTTATCATAAGAGTATTCAGTGTGTGTGATTGCGGGAAATCTGTTCTTTGATGCTGTTACTATAAAGAACTAGACTGGCGTTGCCAGTGAGCTCGCGACGTGAGTTGGGTCGAGACCAGAATATAATATGGAAAGTAGGGGACAAGAGCGGAACTCCCAAGACAGACTTCCAGTTTCTCACCATAAAAATATCACACAGCATAGAGAACTTGGCTTTTGACACCTTGCTCTTTTGACTGCTTGATCGCTTGTGGCTACACAAGCTTTAAAATGCAGTTTGTTTTTTCTTTTTTTTTTTTTTTCTTTTTCTGGGTTACGAATCAGCACACGGTGATTGGTTCGCATTATCGCGTGATTTGCGATGACGTTATGCAATATTGACTTTTCTCGCGAGCGACTTGAGATATCGGCGATTGAAGCAAGAGACTGAAATTGAATTGTGTTAAAGTTAGCCTGTATCCCATCCGAACTGAACATCGGTTGGCTTTCTGGATGCACAGAAGCCATACTTTAAGAACGATTTTGGCTTGCATTGTTTTTAAGCGTCGGAAGATAAGCGAGGCGTGCAAGCTGAAGGGTGCTAAAGACTTGTCACAGAGTGAATCTTAATATTAAAAGATCAAAATTATTAAAATTTAGTACTCTAATTTGGCGCAATATTCAAGTCGAGGCGATTGTTTTTACCGCGCAATCATCAAAACTCAAGTCGTACGCGGAGCCTGCGACCAATTTCCTTGACTATCCACCGGATTTTTGGCCATTTCCTTCTTACAGCGAGGCCTAGCTTCTGATTGAGTGTAACATTTGGGTGCAGAGATCAAAAAACTTGCCGAGGCGAACGTTGAGGTTTCTCCGATGAGTCGTCAAAATGGCTGGCACACTAGAAAAAGCTTATCTCCACCGCAAACCCTACGCTTGCATGGTTAACGTTCGGTAAGTGTGCTTAGCTGCTTCGGCAGATTCGGCTTTGTCGATTTCTTTACCTTCAAAACACAGAGTTTCACGCCGCCATCCAGTCCGGATGCGAGTCGAAGTAATTCGTCTGAAGTCGTTCACCATCAAATAAAAATATAATAGTTGATTGGAAAATTGAGACGACACCGTGCTACCCTTACAGTAGCATTTGGAAAATGTCAATGAAGTGAGTAGTCCGTATTTACTGTACTTAATGTTTCACACTATTAATTTGTTACGCTCTACAGGGGTGGATCCAGACCAGTGCCACCAGTTCCAATAAACCAGTCAAATCTTTCTAATATTAGCATACTCGCAATTTATGAGGTTGAAAACTGTTCTTCAGTACATCCTTACACAGATGCGACTGTTGTTTATCCCACTTGCAACACAGTGACGAAATGAATTGTATCGTTTAAATCAACCCTGCGACATTCGATTCGTGTCATGAAACATTGCAAGGGAAAAATCGGTCTTTCCGCAAATAGACGTCAATGAGTGCAAAGGTCAAATAAGTGCACCCATCAAGACTCGCTATGATTGGTTAGCCAATTTGTGCACTAGTCATGATTGCCTCCTATTGGCCCTCGTGATTCTTGTGCACCGGTCGTGAACTGGTCAGCCTTTATAAATGGTAGTGACAAAACTGGATACTCCAAAATCAGGTTTCCGAGAGAAGACTGGGACCGAATAAAATCGTGTGTTCGGACTGTTTTCCGAAAACCGTACGACAGTGACGTTGTATCTTGAATATTTTAAAAGTTTGGCGGGATTTTGGCGCACATTAGCGAGATGTCACTATTAAAATTAACAATGAAGCCAACTCCTCTATTTATCAAATTAAACTAGCTGAAACAGCTGAAGAAATCGAAAATGTTATAAAAATATGAGATAGACACAAGAAGCGGCTTTGGTGTATACAAGAAAGACAAGAGTTTCGGCTCGCTCGGTATAAAGTCCCACTTGCTCGAACGCACTGCAATTTTGACAAGACAGCGAACTTGGAGTACTTTTTGTTCTAGTATTTGTTTTTTGTTTTGTTTTGTTTTGTTTTGTTTTTTTATCAAGCTGTTTTCCCTGTGTGCATGCTTCATGCTCCTTCTGCTTAGAAATACGGCGTTCACATGTCAAAGTGTACTGGGAGAGGAAGGATTGCAAGTATAATGGAATTCCTTTTATATACATGCGCGAGAAGATTCTGTGGTGCCACCAGGGAAGGGACAAAGACATAAAAAGTAAACTAACGAAGATGGGGCAATCACTGGTAAGTGCACTTTTAAAGAAAATAAATTTGAAGAACTATACATTAATCATATCATAGTAAGGGGGGGGGGGGGGGGTGTGGTCACTGAAAATGAACAAGACTCTGATTTCTTTTTGTCAAATATGGCACTTCTCAATCTCGTGTAAGCTTGCTTTTACCTTTTCACTTCCAAGCTAGATATATGTAAATTCTCAATTTTTGCTCTCTTTACAAATCTAGGCACCAGAGCACAGTTATTCAGGAGTCACAAAAAAGAGATCATCTGCTCAAACATCCAAAAAGAAGGGTTGCTCAGTGGAAATTCATGTTCAGCAAATTGCTAAATTTCCAGACCTCAAGGTCAAGTAATGATATATATATATATATATATATATATATATATATATATATATATATATATATATATATATATATATATATATATATATATGGACAAAATCTAATACCTTGGTCTAGTGACTATTCATATCAGTAAGCTATTTCGATCTCCGCTCACGTTTTGGACAACGGCATGTGAGAAATGTAAAATCCATTCGAGCGGAAAATCGCAAATTCACAATTTCTCGGCGCTCGCACTGGTCACGAAAAAGGTTGCATCCACCCCTGCTCTATTTACCTGAGGGTCAGCCTAATTGCTTGGGTAGAATATACCTGCGATTATGGCGCCAGATCCTCTTGGGTAAGCTCTATTTACCTGAGGGTCAGCCTAATTGCTTGGGTAGAATATACCTGTAATTATGGCGCCAAATCCTCGTGGGTAAGCTTTATTTACCTGAGGTTTAGCCTAATTGCTTGGGTAGAATATACCCGCAACTCTGGTTCCAGATCCTCTTGGGTAAGCTCTATTTACGTGTCTGTCAGCATATTCCTTGGTTAGAATATACCTGCAATTCTTTATCGAGACCCCTTTTTAACAATTCTTAAATAATTTAAAACTCCTTGTTGACGACACCGGGAAACCCTCAGCTACAAGCGACATTTATTCGCCGGCAGTTTTTATTAAGTTTGTTTAGAAAACCCTCAGGTTCAAAATTTCGCCTATTATAGTCAGAGCCTTATCTCAAGTTCCGGAGAGTTTACCTTTTCTGAACAAAATAAAATCGGCCTTCAGAAGCTAGAAGAAGGAGTGAGCCAGTCAAAAGATGATCTAGACGGTTGAGCAAACACAGGCCGTTCAGCTAATTTTTTTTTCCTGGCTAGTTCATGCCACGCTCAAATTTTATCGCGAGTAGTTGCTGAAGTATCATCAAGATTACACGAAAGAGTTGGGTTTAGCGAGGTTTCGTCGTTTATACACATTCACCCATGTGTTGTTTTAGTTTTCAGGCGGTCATTACTGTCGCCTCGCCCAGCGACCTAGCGCCTCTTGCCTCATTACGTCATGAAGTTAATGAATGTGACTCACATCGATCCGTCCAGCGAAGCGCTAAATACTCCGTGAAGACCGGGGTTGTTCGTATTCATGATATGCTTCGCTCCCCGCGGCATCTCCAGCAAGCGCGCAATTTACTGATTTGGACTTGGCAAAAGTTTATAAACACCGAAGGTC
The DNA here is from genome assembly GCA_964036295.1 of Plumapathes pennacea. Taxonomy (NCBI): domain Eukaryota; kingdom Metazoa; phylum Cnidaria; class Anthozoa; order Antipatharia; family Myriopathidae; genus Plumapathes; species Plumapathes pennacea. The sequence continues at coordinate 20,229,387 of OZ038463.1, read as the reverse complement.
TTCGTGGATTGTACATTTTGATGAATGCCATACGTTCTTGCTCATACGTCAAAGACGTCCAACCGGGAAATCCTGAGTCGAGTAAAGCTCCTCATGTGAAACGATTCAGTCAACCTGAATATTAAACCAGCACGCGTTTTGTGCGGTCAACTTTATCACCTCGCCCAGAGACCCTAAGCGGTCATCTGTCGCCACTTTCCTCAGCATAGAATTTGCAATTAAACTACAGCACCAAGTTTTACAAAACTGACCGTGCGTTTCAACAGTTGCCATGTTTAAAACATTTCAGCTTTTTCATTCAAGGCATGCTGTTTCCAGTGATCACTACAATCTCGGAACAGTTTTTCGGCAATCGCGAAGCGATGAGTGCGATATCAGTTTTTCGAATGAAATTTAACGTGGAATCGCATAAGTCAAAGAAAACTCGCGCTCTGATTGGCTACGAAGCAAGGGTATTTAGCGTGGAATTGCATAAGTCAAAGAAAACTCGCGTTCTGATTGGTTACGAAGCGAGGGTATTTACTGTGGAATTGCATGGATTGTTTATGGGCCCTTGCGGGGTGACTTCGACTCATTAGAAATCTCCGAGCTGACAGGCCACGCCAATCCAGAGTCGATTTCCAGTTACAGCCATAATCCTCTGGATAAACTGCGAAAGATGTCCAATACGTTAGCTGGTTTCACTAAAAACAACAGCAACGGCTCCAGGCACGTCTTGCGAGAAGTTCTTGTTGACAGCCCTGGTATTCAACCAGCACCCGTGGACAACAAAACAGCTGATGATGACACTGGCACCAGTCGCTCTGGAAGTATGGCAGGAGCAGCTCATGGGTTGTTTACTGGAGTAACTTTTAATAATTCTCCAGTAAACATTTCCATTGGCTTTCACTCAAACGTCTACCAAGAACGCGGCCGTTCGCTGGAAAATGAAACAAACATAGTTGACTGACTTTTTAGCTAAAAGCTGAGCATTTCGGTGTGAAACTTGGAGCAAATACATCCAGGTACTTACCGGTTATATATTTTTAACGTCTTGTTTGGACTTCTTCTTTCACGCAAGTTTTTTTTTTCAGTTTTCGGCACCAATTCACGTGCTTAAACATCGGTATTCAACGACAACAATCTTGTCTCCAGGTTTCTTGATGATTTGTTATAAATTATAAGTGGAACAGGTTTTGTTGAATAGAACTTTTCTTGTCTTCAAAGGGCATTTATAACAAAGATTGGTCACACCACAAGATTCAAATAAAAGTGACTGTGATCTTGAATCTCAACTTGATTCCTATTCGCTGGTTCTTGACAGTTGACTTTGCAATGGCTTTCTCGCGCGCTGAAGCGTAAAAACATAATTTCATTGTTTTTCTTTGACTTATGCGATTCAAGAAAAATTCACTGCCTGACTCGTGAGACGAGAAAAACCGATATCGCACGAATCGCGAAGCGATGAGTGCGATATCGGTTTTTCGAGTGAAATTTAACATGGAATTCACTCGTCAGGCAGTGAATTTTTCTATAGAATTCACCCGTCAGGTCAAAGAAAAACAATGAAATTATGTTTTCACGCTTCAGCGCGCGAGAAAGCCATTGCAAAGTCAACCGTCAAGAACCAGCGAATTAGGAATCAAGTTGAGATTCAAGATCACAGTCAGTTTTATTTGAACCTTGTGGTGTGACCAATCTTTGTTATAAATGCCCTTTATAGGCAAGAATCAAAAGTTCTCTTCAACAAAACCTATTCACTTATAATTCATAAAAAATCACCAAAAAATCTGGAGACAAAATCTGTCGTTGAAAACCGACGTTCAAGCACATAAATTGGTGCCGACAACTGAAAGAAAAAACTTGCGTGAAAGAGCCTAACATTATTGCAGTGGGAAGAAGAGACTTGCTAAGGACAACGCAATTTAACTTCTCAAAGGTTGCATCTTGGACTTCATGGCCAAACTCTCTCCCGGGGAAACCTCGACACTCTCTAAGAAGATCTGTCTTTTGTTTTATAGCAAGACGCCTCAGTTATGTAGCTCGTAAGTCGCTGTTGCTACCAGTGATCGATCTTCTAAAATCTTCTACTGATCTCTGCCGCCACAGTGTTTTTCTCGTGGCAGATTCCGACCACTGCCTAATTAAACTGATACGGTACGACTGAGGAAATTGTCATCAGACGAGTGTTTGACGAACTGCGCGAAGTGAGAAATACTTTGTAGGGAGTCCGCTATGTCCCGATTCTAAATACTTCTTTTCGGTTTAGTTTCATAAGGAACCTGGGACGAGAGGCTGTGCAACTGGAGATTATCCACTTTCGCATTAGCTGCCAGAGTTAATTTTGGTGGAACGGGGCCCGCTGACAATGTTGCAGGCTCAGAATGTCCGCTATTTCTGGCCATGCACACCTTTTTCTGGCCGACCTAAGTTCCTCATTGCAAATGCTCGATTATAGATACCGCTTCAACCAATGTATCTGTGTTCTGAGCAATATTTGTTGAAAGAACATCGAATAAGTAGAAGACGTGTCGAAATTTGATAAAACTTGAACTTTCCCCTGCAGGCAGAGCGTATCCCTTTGTCGGAAACTCTGGGAATTTGTGTAACGCGCGGCGCATACGAACAGTCGGCGTTTAACTTCGTTTTGCGTGAAGTAAAGGTTCTTTGTTTGTTGTCTGAGGATACTGAATTACTAATAGGTTTGAGGAAAATATCACGCGAGATTAAAGTACAAGATCTGTCAATGAAATGTTACGAGCATAATATCATAGAACGGGGAATCCCGAATCATCAGCTTTGCGTGAAGTAAAGGTTCTTTGTTTGTTGTCTGAGGATACTGAATTACTAATAGGTTTGAGGAAAATATCACGCGAGATTAAAATACAAGATCTGTCAATGAAATGTTACGAGCATAATATCATAGAACGGGTATTCCCGAATCATCAGCTACTTAGCTTTCCCTCACGCCGCTTTAACAAAAGCAGGGAAGACCGGCAGGCGATAACATCGAGAATATTTGTCACTGAATACCTCGAAGTCCTCAAAATCTCAAGGTTGATATCCGACTATCCGAGCCTAATGTTCGCTCCAAAAGCGTGATCCACGCCTTTGTTGTCACGGTATCCAAACGTCTGCAGCTTCCGATAGAGATTAATTTCGTATCGACCCAGAATTTTGCATTAAAGCTTAATGCATAGCAGTCTTGAACATATCAGTGTATCATAACTGTACATGTAGGATGCGTAACTTCTGAGATGGCTTTTTCATACGAAGTAATTTCACCACTGGGGCAGATAAAATGGGAAGTATCATGTTTTAATGTGCTGCAGAGATAAGTCTAAAAAGCTGTCAATTACAGCTACTTGAACATGGGAAGATTAGCAAAGACGAGATAAGACTAAAAAGCTGTTATTACAGCTACTTGTACATGATACATACGCAAACATTCCAACATCTGCTGCAGAGATAGGCATAAAAAAGCAATATTAAAGAGAGTGGCACTGAGAAAAGCTTTTTGCTGTTGCTGTTAGGGTCTTCGTTTTCCGGGGTTATAGGTCTTCGCTTTCAGGGTCTTCGTTTTCGTTACAACCCGGCAGTGTCAAGACGAGAACTCCAGTGGAGATGACAAAGCAACTTCACCACTGGGCAGTCGGTTGATAGGTGTCAGTCACCAGTTTTATGGGATGTTGGCACTACAGATAGCCAAAAATGATACCGGGCATCATGTTCTAAAAGCATTCCAACATGAGATAAGGCTATTACGCTGTTTTACAGCTACTTAAGATGTCGGGTATTCCCCAGTCAATCCCATTACAAAATGACAACACAGTTCCTCCACCACAATACATGTCAGCTTGAAAATTCACTCAACAAAGTTGCCAGGTTATATAGCAAGCGTCACACCAGTACTGTCACATGCATCGGAAAGCAAGTTAAAAATGCTCCCGGCAAAAACGATCACTCAAGGCAAAAGCAAATCACTCATTGAAAATATTATTCCGTATGAAACATTATACCCGGCATGAGTCGGGAGCTATGAAAACTGGGTTGTTGCAAACGAAGAATAATCCTACGGGACCTTCGATAATTGTTTTCTCTCAATTATTATAAAACACCTTTTCGTGAATATCTGTTTGACCGAAATTAGAAGAAAAGAGGGCAAGAAAAATAAAGGGAGCTCTTGGATCCGTCATGTGCAAAAACTGACTCGGCTATAATATCTTTTGCGTATAAACGCACGACAAAAGTTCCTCTTCCGGGACCCCGCATGTCTCTATTCATTGTACTAATGACGCCACAAGCGCACTGGCCACGGGCGTGTCTTGTTAAACTAAAAATTATCATTACAACACTCATACACTTGTTTCTTAAAGGTTGAGCGACCCTGCATTTTGAGAATGTGTGACATATCTTTTTATGCACAATCGATTATGACATACAGTTTGACTTTGACTCTTATTTCTAATCAGAGGCCACGATCAATCCAGCCTTCGCTTCACTACTTATGTGTTTTCTTTTATTAACTCAATATGTTTCTTCTATCAGGCTTTCGAGTATTCGTGCTCTGTAACAAATATAAAATTGACAGCGAGGAATGTCACACAAGAGATGTTTACAATATTATTGCGATTTTGTTCACAGTGTGTTCAGTCCATTTGTGACTGCAAACTCAATCCTCAGAATTATTTCGGTGTATTTTTCATTTCTGGTATTCACTGACCATTGCGAAACAAAGGCTACATGATCGGGAGAAAGAAACACTTCAACAGGCAATGTACGACACGCAGAAGAATTTTATGAGGCAACAGATGTCATGTACAGAGCAAAGCGTAAAGCGTCATTGTTTTACGCCTAAAGCTCAACGTAGCTTTGGTTTCTGTTTTCGCCCTGTTATCTTCCCAAAAGTATTTCGTGTCGCCACAGAAAGTTTCGTCGGGACTAAATATTTATCGGCGACGGAGATATTTGCAATCCCCCAGCCGTATCCATCAAACATTTGTTTACGGCTATTCTCAAAGCTTCCGTGGTGAACGCGAGCATCTTTTTCAAAATACAGTTTATCCGTGCTTATGACCCATCAAATATTTCCTCCCGCGCGTGATTGGTGGAATTGTGACGCGTGGCCGAATAGCGTCCGCTCACGAGCGTACGTTATCAGCGAATAATCCCCGCTTGAACTATAGCTGTTTATTGACAATATCCGAACACAATTTTAAAATAAATATTAATCACAAAAAACCATTACGAGATGACTACCGAGGAGGACATCAATTCATTTGTCGAAAAAGCAGTTAAAGAAAGCACCAAAGAGCTTCACAGTTCTTGCGCCATTATTTGCGCTGCGAGTGGAAATAGTTGAAGGATAATAAAGACAATAAACTACTTTTGGCTTCGGAAATATGCACGGATAATTGTCCTTGGACACTATCTGTTCCTCGAAGCTCACAGTTGCCCGACAGAGATATTTGCATTCCCCCAGCGGTATCCATCAAACATTTGTATACGGCTATTCTCAAAGATTCCGCGGTGAACGCGAGCCAAAATCGTTCCCGAAAATCCAGTTTATCCGTGCATATTCCACAGAGCCAAATGGTGTTAAGTTTGGATGGGATGCAGTTAACTTTCGCACAAAAGTAACGAGTAATTCACTGACCACATCATCACAACCACGTCATCACAAACCACGTGATAATATGAACCAATCACCGTGTGCTGATTCTTGACTGACAAAAAGGAAAAAAAATTAAAAATTTGCGTTTTTAAGCTCGCGTTGAGCCCCAGGCCCCGCGAGCAATTAATGCATTACAACACTCCGGAAATACCGGGGCTCAATCATCATAGAAGGGGTAACAGGGGAAAAACGCCGACGATGCAAACACGGAAGTACATGTTTCCTTTCTGATACCCGTTTTTATCTTACTGTGGTTCACACATAGCAGTCAAAGAAATGTTATGCCGTTGCATGGTCGGGCAATTAGTACAACAAAAACTCTTTGGACTGGATGATAAAGTCTAGTCGTTCGAAATAGTAAAAAGGATCGGTACAAACTAACAACTACTGTAGTGTGAAGTGAGTTCCTGTAGCGTAGCTTGATGGTTTCAGATAAAGATGACAAAATGCTGTCAGATATGGCCAACGTTCTTATGTAATGATGATGAAATCTTAATTTAAGAAAATATTGCACCGCATTTGAACCCGGTTGCATTAAACGACTTCCTCATAAACCAAATACGTAATCAAACCTACGTAATCAATGCTTTAAACCATTAAACAGAGGAATAAATAACTTTAAAGTGAAGCAAAACCAATGAACAAATCATAGGCGTTTTATAAAAAAAAAGTTCTGAAGGGCTTCCGCTCTCAAATGCTATAAAGTAGCTTCTTCGCATCACTTGTTTAAGACAGGTAATAAAGTCACCATCAAGATCGTGCAATATGGATATTATGAAATTAGTCTTTTTCTTGGTAAGTGAGACAAGCTATCAGCTGTATGTTCTTAGTGTGCGGTTCAATGATAAATGAATTATATCATTTATATTTTTTGTCAAACAAATTCATCATTATCTAAATGTTTTCGTAAATTGGCAAGTTTCTGTTGTCAAATTCAGTTCAATTTACCCGCGATTGCGATACTTTTGAACTAAGGAAAACAATTGCCAAACTTCAATTTCAGACAATTCAATTTTACACAAATTGGTCGATGTGAAATACGAACTTTTACTGCAGTATGTCTTGCAATAATTTCATGAAGTTCAACGTGTTTTTGAAAAAGAACTATGTGCCGCATCCAAGTTGTTACATTCATTTCCTGTTGCTTTTTCTTGACCTGGATTTATGTGACTAGTAACTGAAACTTGTTATGACGTTTTTTTCTTTATCAGGTACTCTTGATTAGTGTTCAAGTTTATGAGTCTCAAGAAGCAGAATATAGATTTGTGACCACCAATCGTAGTCCGAACCAATATCTTTTAGTTCCTCAATCCCAAGGAAATGCCAACTTCTCTTTAACACGAGACAGAAATGAAGGAACATGTAAGTTATTATTGAATACTGGGGACATAATGTAAGATATAAAACCCGTCTGTTTGAGCCTGAAACAAATTAGAAAATTAAGTCGTAATATAGACAAATCAAATATAGTAGCAAGCGATTTTCAAAAAGGCGTAAACTTCAATACTACCAATTTGTCAATACTATATTTGATATACTGTATCTTATTTGACCTTGGTACGTATATACAAAGAATTCTAGTTTGATGCGCAAGATGTGTTATTTACGACTATGTGCAAACAAAACGTTCAAACTGCATGCGGCCGCTTAGCTACAAATTCTTTATTAATGAGCTTTAGCAAGCAACCCAGGACGAAGACGGCAACCTCAGAAAACTCAATAAAACTTAGTAAAAAGAACGATTGAAATACATTTAATGTTGTTTTAATTTTCACTTTGATTGCAGGTTTTAGTTATAAAAAATCTGGAAAATTGAGTTGGTCATTGAATAGCGTTACGCTTTATCTTACTGCTAACAGTACTGGATCTTTAACTGCCCAGGTTAGTTACTTGTACTATTACTAGAAATACAATAATCGCAGATACCTCCTCGCTCTGCCATTGATTGGATTTTTACTTTGGTACTTCCAACAAGAGCAGCCTATATTTTACCAAAATGTTGACTCAATCTTTTCTTCGAAGTCAAGTGCTACACGCAAAGAAAGGAGAAAAAGAACGGTAAAAAAAAAGAGTCAACTGCGTGACGCCGTACGTATTTCCCACGGCCGGCAAGTCAATTTTAATCGACAGTCTGCCAAGCAGCAGGAACATTGATTTTTCGATCTTGAATTCATAGGCAGTACAATTAAATAGGCTTCCTGTGCAATTTTTTTTACTCTGGAATGCATGCACCAGACTCAGGCATGCATATTAAATGGTCGAATTGTTTTGTATGTGAACTCGCTCAAAACAGCATGATTTCTCCCAGAATCAAAGCAAATCTCGAAAAGTTTACTTCAAATTATAGACGAGCTTCAGACCTAGTCATACTTCAAAGGGCTTGTGAACGATTCTCGCTGCAATCACCGCGTGTTAGATTACAGCATTTGTTACAGTTTTAGTCTTGAAAGAAAAAAATAATACATTTTGACTAAATCATTCAAGACTCCAAGTTCCGATTACTCTGAGCAATTACGGTAGCCGAAACTGGCGACAGAAGCGTATTAAAACAATATTTCGAGGGAAAATGATTAGCATACAGATTTGAATACATTTTTAAGTGATCGAGTTACAAGATACGGGTAGAATATATTTGTCATGGTGATTGTTCAATTTCCACTAACTAACCTTTTTTGCTTGTCCTTTCTGAATAAGTATCTGAGTTTAGCACAAAACGGCGTCTGAAGCTCCCGATTTGCTTCCAAGCGCTGTTCCCTTTGCGGAGCCGTTTCTTCGGCATGCTTCCGTTCATGATGCTGTCGGTTATAACATGTTTGTCGTCTTTTTTCTATACGTAATTGGCGCTGTTCGATCGTTTCACGATTTCGCCTTGCCCGTGCCTGTTCCCCTCTCTTTAAAGATGAGCTTCGCGAGACCGTTCTGTTTCAAGTTTTCCAGCTTTCAAATTCATTTTCGTGAACGCAGTTACGTGCAACTGTTGCTTTGTTCAAATCTTTTTTTTCTTTTGAATGTCAGTAAAAACACTGGCGGAGACGCTAATCGATAATTAATAAGTCAAATTGCTTAGGCACCTGGCCTAAAAATTCGTACTCCAGACAGACAGACTGACTGACTGACAGACGAACATTAAATTTCGAGATGGCAACCCGCTTGGAGTCTCCTGATAACGCGATTTTGCTGCATTAGCGTCGTGATTATTACGCTCGCTTCGCTCGGGGATTATATTTTTACTTATTTTGGTGTATCACCTTACTACGGTGGCTTCAAAGGGACTTAGTTTTTATAGAAAAAAAAACTAAATACGGGTTTGAGTTTGAGTTCGAGTTCGAGTTCGAGTTGTCTTGCGCTGTCTTGCCTGGATATTTGCCATTGCAAAATGATGAATTGAATAACCGTGATGCTATTATTAGTACTTCTTTTTGGTTTCCACTGAAATATTAGGTTTTCTTTTTATCATTCATGGGATTTCTCTCAGGTGATTATACAAATGGTAAATTATCTTATCGCTAATCAAATAAGAAACAAATTGCACTTTGAATTACATAGCTTTTTTATTATATAGACACGAGTGTTTTACTGGAAAATATACCGTGCGTAAAATCCATACGAAACTACATCCGGGACCCGAGTGGCGTATTTTCCATATCCTCACTAGTGAGGATATCGTTGGAATCATTTCCCGCTTTTGCACGGTTGTTTGTGCAATTTCTCGTAAAACACTCGTGTCTAATATAATACTAGAAATACGATAATCGCAGATACCCCTCGCTCTGACATTGATGGGACTTTTACTTTGGTACTCCCAACAAGAGTAGCCTTTGTTTTGTACCGAAATGTTGACTCAATCTTTACTTCGAAGTCAAATGCTAAACGCAAAGGAAGGAGAAATAGAATAGTGTGTGTTATACTTTTGCGTTGAAAAAAAGAATCGATTGCGTCACGAAGTACGTATTTCCCACGGTCGGTCGGCACGACAAATTAATTTATACAGTCTGCCAAGCACGTTCTCAAATTTAATATTCAAATTTTGAAGTTGGTCGGCCGTCGTAGTACGGAAAAAAAGAACAACGAGTTTCCAATTTTGAATTCATAGGCATTACAATTAAATAGGTTTCCTGTGCAATTTGTTTTTACTCTGGACTGCATGCACAAGACTCAGGCATGCATGTTTAATGAGCTCGAATTGTTTTGTACGTGAACGCGCTCAAAACAACATGATTTCTCCCAGAATCAAAGCAAAACTTGAACGGTTTACTTCAAATTATACACGGGCTTCAGACCTAGTCATACTTCTAAGGGCTTGTGAACGATTCTCGCTGCAATCACCGCATGTCAAATTACAGTATTTGTTACAGTTTTAGTCTTGAAAGAAATAATAAGACATCTGACTAAATCATTCAGGACTCCAAGTTCCGATTGCTCTGAGCCAATACGGTAGCCGAAACTGGCGACAGAAGCGTATTAAAACAATGCTTCGAGGGAAAATGATCAGCATACAGATTTTAATACATTTTTGAAGTGATCGAGTTACAAGATACGGGATAGAATATATTTGTCACGGTGATTGTTCGCTTTCCACTGACTGACCTTTGTTGCTTGTCCTTTCTGAATAAGGATCTGAGTTTAACACAAGACGGCGTCTGAAGCTCCCGATTTGCTTCCAAGCGCTGTTCCCTGTGCGGAGCCGTTTGTTCGGCACGCTTCCGTTCCTGATGCTGTCGGTTATCAAATGTTTGTCGTCTTTTCTCTAGACGTATTTGGCACTGTTCGATTGTTTCACGATTTCGCCTTGCCCGTGCTACTTCCTTTCTCTTTTGCAGACGAGCTTCGCGAGACCGTGCTGTGTCAAGTTTTCCAGTTTTCAAATTCATTTTCGTGAACGCAGTTACGTACAGTTGTTGCTTCGTTCAAACCTTTGTTTGACCTCGCTTTGACGCTAATCGATAATTGTTATTACGTCATTGCCTTAGAGGTCGCCCTATGACAGACTGACAGACTGACTGACGAACATTACATTTCGAGATGGCGACTCGCTTGGAGTCTCTACACAAAGCGAATTTGCTGCATTAGCACCGTGATTATTACCCTCACTTCGCTTCGCTTCGCTCGGGGAAAAAGAAAATTACACGGCGGCTTGAAGATATGGATTTTATTTTCTCGTGGTAAAAACAATATTTTACTCGTTCGCAAAGCGCTCGTTCATAAAATATTGTTTTTACCACTCGAAAATAAAATTCATATCTTCGCGCCGCCGTGTAATATCCTCTATATGTGTCATGCCAGCTTAAGACAATTAAAGCGCGTAATCCGTTCAATGGAAATGACCCGAACAAAGCAACCAAGTGATATCGAGCAAGTCGTTGGTGCCATTGAGGTAAATATGCTTCATTCAATTCACCATTTTGCAATGGCAGATATCCAGGCAGGACAGCGCATACGGCACGGAATGAACATATTAAAACGATCCACCCAATTTCCTTTGCCATCTTGCAGGCTCTTGCAAACGGTTAAAACTCGCGCCAGCGATTTAACTATTGCTAAAACCGCTGACACAACTCGAACTCAAACTCGAACTCAAACTCGAACTCAAACTCGAACTCAAACTCGAACTCAAACTCGAACTCGAACTCAAACTCAAACTCGAACTCGAACTCAAACTCGAACTCAAACTCAAACTTAAACTCAAACTCAAACTCAAACTCAAACTCAAACTCAAACTCAAACTCAAACTCAAACTCGAACTCAAACTCAAACTCAAACTCGAACTCGAACTCAAACTCGAACTCAAACTCAAACTCAAACTCAAACTCAAACTCAAACTCAAACTCAAACTCAAACTCAAACTCAAACTCAAACTCAAACTCAAACTCAAACTCAAACTCAAACTCAAACTCAAACTCAAACTCAAACTCGAACTCAAACTCGAACTCGAACTCAAACTCAAACTCAAACTCAAACTCGAACTCAAACTCGAACTCAAACTCAAACTCAAACTCAAACTCAAACTCAAACTCAAAAACTCAAACTCGAACTCGAACTCAAACTCAAACTCAAACTCAAACTCGAACTCGAACTCAAACTCAAACTCAAACTCAAACTCAAACTCAAATTCGAACTCGAACTCGAACTCAAACTCAAACTCGAACTCGAACTCAAACTCAAACTCACACTTAAATTCGAACTCGAACTCGAACTCGAACTCGAACTCAAACTCGAACTCAAACTCGAACTCGAACTCGAACTCGAACTCGAACTCGAACTCGAACTCGAACTCGAACTCAAACTCAAACTTAAACTCAAATTCGAACTCGAACTCAAACTCAAACTCCCATTTAGGGTTTTTATTCTATAAAAAAACAATGTCCCTTTGAAGCGACCGTACCTTACATTGAGGTAGTTGTCTTTGCATTAATTTTAATTGCAGCTGCTGATTCCGTTTACATTATATATATATATATATATATATATATATATATATATATATATATATATATATAGTGTGTGTGTTTATTTTATATGTTTATTTTAGCTTCAGACAACCGATCCAAAGTTAGAGCAGAGGTTTGATTTCAGAGCGACGACTGCATTGAGTAATGCATACACCATTGTGCCGAAGCAATACTCTACTCTTTACGTCCAATTTACGGATGATAAAGGACTGGTCCTTGGGTCAGATGGGACTGACAGAAAAGCATGGTTCACAAGATATCCCTGTTGACTCTGGCCGAGTCTGTCAGAATTTAGAAAATTTAAATTTGTATTTTTTACGCCTTGTACTTATGGTATATTTAAATTTAAACATGATTATTTTGTAACTCGCATAGCTATTGACATGGAATAAAATGTAAATTTTACTGATCGCGTGATATTGATGTTGGACGCAAATAATTATACATTTGGGTCTAACACACCGTTCCATCTGTTTAAAGCTTGGGCAAGTAATGTATTTGTGTTACGTTATCGATTCGAGAAATAAAACCACACGCTTAAGCGTCCTACCATGCAAACCACAACGACAACGCATTTAAAGAGAAGCAATTCAATTCATTACTGCCGAAAAGGATGAGAATGGTCATATACAGTCACGCACATAAAGTATAGGATTGGCGCGATGTGAGGCGGATAATTTGTTAATAAAGCAATGAAGTATAATTGCGTTTTGTTATAAGTGCTACGGATGCTTAATATGTCAGGTTTGATCCGTTTGTACAAATTCATCTCCAATTATATCACGTATGTTTTATGGTGTGGACACACTTTACTAACCCCCATTACTACAAAGAGGTTATTACACGGGAAGGAGTGCAATACGGTGGAGTGGAGTATTTTTACGAGTCGGTTTTATTTTTTCGAGCCTGCTTCTCGCCTTGCGCAAATGGAACAAAAAATGACGCGTTTGTAAAATTTGCTTGCAAAAATTGATCACGTAAGCTAATAAGCAAGTTGATCTGGTTCCTGACGAGTGCAATACGCTCCCATCTCGGCCTTTATTTGCATTCGAAAATATGAAGTCGTGTCATTATGTAACTTATATGTAAGCGTTGTGACTACAGTACCATTAAAGTAATTTTTGGCCCTTTCCCGTAGTAATTTTTCCCTTTGCTGAAGACTTATTAATTTGGGCAATTTTGCGCTTACTTATCCGTCAAGTCATTTCAACTAAGGTGACGACGGTAATGCGAGAAACCGGGGAAAAGGTGTTTCCAAATGCCTTATCTCTTTGTAACTTTGTCTATTCGTAGGCTGCTCAATTTGTTTCGTTTTTGTCAAGGTTCTCTTGTGGTCATCATGTCTTACTAAAAGAATAACTGTTGAAATAGAAGAAATTACACGCAAGAGAACTACAATCCCGACATCAGGTCAATTCCACATGTTCACGAACTCTTTTTGTCTTCTGCAATTAATTTCATTGTTTTGCCGAGGTTGTCATCGTTGTCCTCTTTACTCTTGCGAAACATCCTGCAATTATTTTGTCTTGTTATATCTAAGTTTATGTTGATAGTGTTTTCCACCGAAACCAAAATCACAAACAAAGAGAACGCGGATGCATACTGTACTTGCACGTGTTCATTGTACGTCCGGTGTCTATAACAAATCGTGAACAAGTGTGTTTCCGCTTGATTGGTGGATTTTCCGTTACACCCTGTAATTAATATGCTGTTTATAGCTTTTCACTCCCAAACTCAAAATACTGATTATTCCAAGCTTTTAAACAAGAACCTACGCTATGAAAGGAAAGCTGCGTTCCTTTTTCCGTGACGTCATACTTTTAAAAATGATGGAGATAACCGAGTAACAAGCCAAACATATGCATTTAGGTCAAATTTTACCTATATGTTCTTAAATCTGTATAATATGCTAAGTATGTCCTTGTGTCGTCTGTAACGCTCTTTCTCAGGCCTTATTAAAAAAAAAATCCAAGATGTGGGACACTTAGGTGCGAACGAAAGTACTAGCAATATGATAATCGCAGATACACCCTCGTTCTGGCATTGATTGAACTGTTACTTTGGTACTACTCAACAAGAGCAACATTTTTTTTTTTTAAGAAGTTTTGACTAAATCATTTCTTCGAAGTCAAGTGCTGCACGCAAATAAAGGAGAAAAAATACGGTCTGTCATACTTTTGCGTTAAAAAAAAAACGATTGCGTGACGGCGTACGTATTTTTCACGGTCGACACCCCAAATACATACATACATACATACATACATACATACACACATATTTTTATTGATGCTCCCCTCAAGGGGCTTTTCAGCAACAATTTGGCTTCGCCATATTACTGGGGAGTACAGGCACTGAGGGTGGTCACTGCCAGAGATTTGTTTACGTCCTCAGTGGTTATTTTACGTCCCCCCTGTCATCAAGTATAGAAGTATAGGGAGACGGGACCGCCATTTAACGTAGTCAGACGAGCTGTTAGAAGCAAAGGCAGCATCTTCTCTTCAGTTATTTTAAGACCCTGAGTGCTGGTCTGGCCGGGGTTCGAACCCGCGACCTCCCGCACGAAAGACCGGCACTCAACCAACTGAGCCAACCGGGCGGCGGTTTACGTCATCGCATATCACGTGATCATATAAACCAATCACCGTGTGCTGATTCTCGACCCAGAAGGAAAAAAAACTCCATTTTTAAGCTCGCCGGGGCCACGCCCCGCGAGCAAAAAACCATTTTGGTTGGATTGCACTGTATTCTGGGAAGGTTTGGCTGTGAGCACAAACACAACAATATCCGGCATTTACACTTCACGCTTGGAGCTCAATCAACTTCTATTCGTTCTAAACGTACATATCTACCAAGCTCCAAGCTTGAAATGCAAAATGGCGGATATTGCAAAGTTGGTGCTGACTTCGTTTGAGCCAAACCTACCCAGAATACAGTGCGATCCAACCAAAGCCGGAACTCTTGAGCGTGTATTTATCCTGACTCCTTTCCAGTCTCTCACGGTGACATTTTGATTATTGCCTGATTGGCTGCATTAGCAGCTGAGTACGACGGATATAGTCCATGAGTCAATCGACGAATGCGACGATCGAGGCTCACCCATCAAGATAAAATGTGGCGGCGACCTGCAATGTGTTTTGTCGTTTTTTGCTGTATCTTAATGATACCTTTTGCTCCAAGTAAGTGTTGAACTCAGTCTTATAGATACCCACAGATTATAGCTCATGCCGTGTTTACACGAGAAACATCATTTACCATGTCCTACGGTAACTTTTCTATTGTTTTAAACTACATTTGCCAAGGTTTAGTTTCTACGCGAGTGAGTAAGTTTACCCATTACACATATTTTACGTTTACTTCTACCGAGGTAGATGTGTCTCGTGTAAACCGCACTGTATAGGCATACTGATAATGTTGTATTCCAGGTTCAACTTCTCGATAGCGGTGGCGACTTTTAAATCCTACTAATATTACGTAATTATTTTATGGATTTATCAACGTTCTTGTTGGCTTTGTATTATGGTGGATGTTGCTCTTTTCGGGGCGGTATTTTTTAATGAAGGCAAATCTGACAGTTAATTATTCATGTGCTGGGTGTTTCTATATGAATAAGTGGTTTCCACGTTTCCCTTTTTAAGCGGTCTTAGCAGTATTTAGGTTAACTACAAGGTAAAAATGCTTTTATATTTCTTTGCTCTGGATTATTTAACATAAAATTCCTCCAATAGTTCCTTAATTCACTTAATTTCGGCCGGAACGCCGGAGAGGTCTAAGAGGCAGGTGCATTTTGTTCTCAACGTCAATTTACGGGCAACTTAGGGCAATCATTATCCGGTTCGTTTCTTTTGGTGTGCTTTAAAAGTGCTTAAAAGTGCGTTGGATAAAACAAAGGAAAGGGAAGCAGATGTTCATATTTTTTGGTCAGTCAATTTGGCCGATCCAATTTTGGCCATGCAGCCATACAAGCGAGGATTGAACAGCTTCAACGAGTCAACAGTTCAAAAGACATTGAAGTGAACAACTCTCTTTTCAACTCCCCTAAAACCGCTACTTGTTTTATATTAACATCACTGTTATATAATATCACTCTTCCGTTTTATGGAAAATTACCTTTCCATTAATGGAATATTAGGTAAGAATACGGACATCAAGCGATCAAAAATATATGTTTCTCATAAAGAGATGCATGCACACAGATGATGCTATCTACGTATCGTTCCAACAAGTGGTTTAGTAAAGTGACTTGAGTATTTCTTTTAGACTTATATTTGGAAATGGCCAAATAAGATGCTACACGAGCGAGTCTTATACGGGGTTTCGCCTGGTGGTCACGGCCAGATATTTGGTTTCATATTTTCTATTGTTTTCCGTCCACACTATTGGAGTATGCTCTCTTTGTAGACTGTGACGTGAGTATTTACGGAAAGATCCCTTTACATTGTTCACACTTGAAACAGCGTTTACGGATCGATTCGTTTTCAAAAGTATCCACTTTGCAGAGCGTTTACGAATCGATGCGTTTACTTAAACGCATTAGTGTGGACGGAAGGCTTAAACATATAAAAAGAGCATGCATTCACGAACGTAAAATGCACTTAGTGTGGACAGTGCTAGGTGTGGCTTAAACCCGCACCTGGCCGTCACGGCCTCGTAACATGATGTGTGCAAGAAACTAGCTATCGCTTGGAATATCGCTCGAGTTGTTAACAAGTCGCCACGTAGAGTGACTTTGAAGTAATGAGCATAGTTATCAGCACAACTTGACAGACGAAATTTCACAGTCAAATAGCGCCTTGAACAAGCATCTCCCACGAGCATGACGTCATGGCCGATTAATCACATTTTACGACGCGAAACCAGTAACATTTTCTGTCGGCGGATTTTAGGTCCGTTCATGGTGGCTCAATCGTGTTTTCCGTTCATGGTATTTTGATTTTTTACATTGTGACACTAACATTGGCATATTTTGTTTAATTTAACTATATTTGATTATCTGTTAAAATTCGGATAAATGGGCATATTATATATTCTAAATTTAAAGAATATAAAACATCCATCAAAGATTATATAATAATTACGATGGTACGCTGAACATGATTGGCTAAAAGACCGATATATTGAACGCTGAATGGATTTCCACTAATTAATTCAGGAAGGCTGTGGAACTTATATTCAGCCTGACTCCTTTCCGGTCTTGCACGGTGACATTTTGATTGATTGGCTGCATTAGCAGCTGAGTTTGACGGATATATTCCTTGAGTCAATCGACGAGTGCGACAATCGAGCTCGCACATCAAGATACATTGTGGTGGCGACCTGCAATGGGTTTTGTCGTCTTTGGCTGTATCTTAATGATAACTTTTGCTCCAAGTAAGTGTTTAACTCAGTCTTATAAATACCCACAGATTATGGCTACACTGAGTTACCATGCCCTGAAATATGATAAATTCGCAATTGCTACGGTAACTTTTCTATCAGTGTTCTGAACTACATTTGCCAAGGTTTAGTAAATTTTCTACGCGAGTGAGTACATTTACATTTACATTACATATATTTTGCGTTTACTTTTACCGAAGTAGATGTGTCTCGTGTAAACCCACTCTGATATAGTCTGCTCGCAGCCGTTTTTGTGGGGGAGGGGCAAAAAGTGTTGCGACCACAAAAACGGCTGCGAGCAGACTTATTCTGATAATGTTGTATTTCGAGTTCCACTTCTTGATAGCGGTGGTGACTTCCAAACCCTTCTACTGTTACGTACTGAATTCTTCTACAGGTTTGTCAACGCTTATGTTGACTTCGTATTGTGGTTTTGATGTTGTTCTTTTGTTCTGTTCTTTTCTGGCCTTTTTTTCTTTTTTTTTTTTTTCTTTTATTTATTTATTTATTTATTTATTTATTTTTTGTGAAGGCAAATTTAAAATATGAATCCGACAGTTAATTATTTATGTGCTGGGTGTTTCTATATGCATATTGGTTTCCACATTCAACTTTTTAAGCGGTCTTAGCAGTAGTTAGGTTAACGTCAAGGTGATGCTTCTAAATTTCTTTGTCAGGATTATTTAGGATAAATTTCCTCCAATAGTTTTTAATTTTGATCCGAACGCCAGAGAGGTCTAAGAGGTAGGTGCATTTTGTGGTTAACATCAATTTACGGGCAGCTCAGGGCAATCATTATCCAATTAGGTTCTTTTGGTGTGTTTTAAAAGTGCTTAAAAGTGCGTGCGTTGGATAAAACAAAGTGAAGCAGATGTTTATATTTATTGGTCAGTCAATTTAGCCGAAAAATCCAATTTTGATTATGCAGCCATACAAGTGAAGATTGAACAGCTTCAACGGGTCAACAGTTCAAAAGACATTGAAATGAACAACTCTCTTTTCGATTCTCCTAAAACCGCTACTTGTTTTATATTAACATCGTTGTTGTTATATAATATAACTCCTCCGTTTTATAGAAAATCGGCTCTTTATTGAAGGAATATATACATCTTATTCGATGGTTTAGCGCGTAATACGGGCCGGTATTTTACGATTTGCTCGTATTTTTCCGAGCCCCGCCGTTTAAGACCCCTTCCAGCAAAGGAACCACTCAAGACAGTGTTCGTACACGGCGAAAATCATTTTGCAGTGTTTACAGTGACGGCATCGTGCGGAAAACTTTACGGAGTCAGAACTGCCGTTTCTCCATGGCGATTGTTCGCTTTCCACCAACTGAATTGTGCTTTCCCTTCCATGACAAATTATCCAGTAACAGTTTCTTTTGATGGAAGGGTCTTGTATCTGAAAAGTCATAGACTTTTGTTGCACCATTTTACCTTGCACTCAGAAAAATATTTGATTCATTTGTGATGCGCGCGCGTCTAAACCGGTCAAACCGGTTTTCTACAGTGTGATACGGATCTGAAGTGTGTAATACGGATTTGAAGTGTGTAATACGCTCCCGTACCGGCACTCTGTGCGACCTTATATCAATGGCAGAACTACGTCAATAATACGGATGTCAAGCGATCAAAAATATATATTCTCATAAATAGATGCATGCACACGGATGATGCCATCTGTTTCGCTCCAAAAAATGGTTCAGTGAAGTGACTTGAGTATTTCTTTGAAACTTTTATTTGGAAATGGCCAACTACGATACTACACGAGCGAGTCCCATAGGGTTTCGCCCAGTGGTCACGGCCAGGTATTTGGTTGCATATTTTCTATCGTTTTCCGTCCACACCATTGGAGTATGCTCTCTTTTGCTGCGTTCTGCCAAGTTGAGTCTATACCAGTAGCGAACCTCGTGAAACAGAGTTAGTTGATGTGCATGAAAATCGACACGTGGGCGAAACTAATTTCCGAACCAAAGGTTCGCACAAGGCCTTGCTTTGACTTTGCATTTTGAAAATTTCCCAAAAAGATCCTGCCAGTCGGTTTTAAAGTTTTGTCATATTAAAGTCATTCCATACTGAAGTGAACATTTGCTCTGAGTTGCGCCCAGATTACCCTGGTTCCTCGCTTGCCAATGAAGAGCCGGCGAAGGCGAACGGCGGCGAGGGAACCTCACTTTTATGCCAGTTCTTCTCGCTCGCTTGGCTTGCTTATTTCGAACCTAAACATCCCCCGATTAATTAAAACTGACGAGGAATGCTCGTCGTACCCCTTAGGGGTCAAAACAAAATTTTTACGAGTATCATCGGTTTTAATGTGGGAGTCAGCTCCAAATCGGAGAGCCTGTGTTCAGGCTACTGTTCATCCATCTGATCAGTGACAGAGCTGAATAACGCATTGCGCAGCCGCACAAAGTCAGCGGTATAGAACGCGGGCAAAATTGCGGGCTATTTAAAATGGCCGGGACACCGAAAAGTGAAAAGAAGCGCCGAGGTTAAGCTCGGTATTTAGGGGTTAAGGTGTTTTCTTACGTTATTAGACGAAGAAGCTCATCTTCTATCCGAATTCGGTCTGTAAAAATTTCTAACGGGTGTGTTTAAGGAAATTCGACTAGTGCACAAAAAACGTAAACAGTAAATTGACATTAGTGGACGACTTTGGAACAAGATATCTCGGCGTACCGACTTCCTACTGCCGCTTGTTGGAGCTTCCTTGCATACTACGAGCCTGGTGAGGTACCACAACACTGAAAGAATCTTCTGTTCGAAATCTTCTCTACAGGAAGAACGAAACGACTAAAGAAACGTCCAGGGGGACCGGCTTTGTGACTGCCAGACGAACAATCACGAAGGGCACAAGCATCGCCTGGCTCTTGTGCCTGCTTTTACCACTTAAGAAGGTCCACCCCAATGTTCCCTCATACTGATCGCCTCTCAAGAGTCTTGCAGAGAAGCGCATTAACCCTGGGTGTACGGTTGAAGCGGGTTGAAGCGACACTCGAGTGAAATAAAAGCCGTCTGTTGAGCTTACTTTTAAACTGTTAAGATTTATTTTTAGTGTGTCGAATAGAGGATTTGATGTAGTATTAAAATTCGCTTTGTAAAAAATTCTTCCACGCTTGTCTAAAACGCACTGTCGTGCCTTTTGTAGGACATCAGGAACATTGTTTGGGACGCCATGTTTGATGACATCTCAGACATGCGCAATGCGTTATTCAGCTCTGTACTGATCAGTTCATCTCCTTGATGGCCCTGGGAACGAGGATAAGCCCGTTTAGAAAATTTATTGGTCAGCGGTTGTCGGCGTAAAGAAGACAGAGCAGAGCAACTTCGTCCCCAGGGCCATCCACTTGAGAAGGGGATGGTCTTGAGGACGAGTTTGTAAACCAAATGGTCTCAATGATGCCGTCCTTTTAAATGACTGTCAATTTACAGGTGCACAAGGACAGACATGCAAAAATATAACAGACCTGGCACTTGTGCTGGATGGCTCTGGAAGTGTTTCGAGAACGGAATTCGCGAGTGAGAAAGTCTTCGCCGAGGCCGTGATAAGGACATTTAACGTGAGTGAGCACGGGAGTCACGTGGCTGTTATCGAATACAGCAAATATCCATCTGTCATCGTGGGGTTTGACACCTTTAGCGGGGCCAACTTGAACAATGAAAATGTGATCCAGATGGTAAGAGACATGAAACATTCAAGAGCTGCCACTTACATCGATCGAGCGATCCAGATGGCTAATGATGAAGTGTTTCAAGTGAAAAATGGCATGCGAGAGGACGTTGACTGATGTGGTACAGTAAATGTGCAAGAAACTATATATATGAACAAGCGTAAGCGGATCTTAATTTTAAACTTTCATTCATTCATTCATTCATATCTTCTTTCTTTCTATGTCAACGATGGACATTGTTCTCTTTTAAATGTATCATTTTTACAATAACTGATCGGTTCCCTGTTTTGTGATTGGCTAATTTTCATAATCAATGGACGAACGTAAGCGAAGATTCCGCGAGCGAAAATGTTTTTATTTTTTCGTGTTTGCGCCGATTCACCGTTTGGTTTGTTATTGTGAAAAGATACAAATTGACGTCAATTTTTTATGTATCTGGTTCTCTAATTGATGCTGAAACGCGTCATAACACTGTCAAAAAGATGTGGATCCACGAGGCGCTTCGTTAAAGGGAACGTGATTACTGAGTGATGCGTATTAGTTGAAGCAGATACTTGCGGTAGTAGTTTACTTTTACGATTGTGACAATGAGTTATCAGTCGATATCTTCCGTTAAAATTCAGGTACAACATTTCAGAGCAATTACTGCAAGGTTTGGGTGACTGATTCATTTCGGCAAGGACTATAAACTACTATGAAAAACTGGGGCATCTTAAAACAACATCCCTACCAGTCGTTGTAACAATGCTTCGGGTACACAGGGCCTCTCCAAAGGTTTCTTCGAGTTTGATGTCGAAATCTCCCTAGTGGTTGTAAAATGTGTTCGAAGTAAAATACCGTAAAATCCCGGTTATTTAACAACGAGGGCGCGCCGAATATGGAATGATAGGCAACGAGGCGCCGCGCCGAGTTGGTTATTTATCATTCTATATTCGGCAAGCCCGAGTAGAATAATTGTTTTATTAAAACTGGATCACAAATAACTCTGCCGTACTAATTAATGACTTAAATAAATAAATAAATAAATAAATAAATAAATAAATAAATAAATAAATGAATAAATAAATAAATAAATAAATAAATAAATAAATAAATAAATAAATAAATGAATGGATAAATAAATAAATAAATAAATAAATAAATAAATAAATAAATAAATAAATAAATAAATAAATAAATAAAAATAACCGGGAGACGACTTAACTTCCGCTCCAAAAATACAATGATCACATTGTGAACGGGCTGAATTGGTGAAAGTCGAGTGAAGACTGAAGCATTTCATTACACAGCTCAGAAGGAGCCTACAAAATATCTTAAAGTGATGTAGCAAAACTATTGAAAACTTGGACGCTGGTATAGTTATGTGGCATCGATTTGCGGAGGGAATCGCTTTCCTTGCTCGCCATGTGCAACGTTTGTGATGCTGCGTGGAACTGACAACTGAATGTGCTGAACGAGAACTGAGGCTGGAGATGCTTTAATGTCAGCAAAGAAAATTGACGAAGAAAACTTTATTTGCTTTTGTGGAAAACTGTTTAATCGCGGAAGCAAACCGAAGAAAGCGATCAATCAGTGGCTGCTCGTATCGACTTGAGCGAAGGTGCTGTCTGACTTGTTCCTTTTGCCGATGTGTAAAAATACTTGAGGCATGCAATTATTTTCTCTTTGCTCATTTTTCAAATTGTGTTGTAAATTTGTCTTACCCGGGAGTTGTAAAAGGTCGTGAAATCTGACAAAACGTTCTCAACAGTACTTCGTCGCTAGCGCGTTTATTGACCGTATTTTTCCACAGATAGGCCTATATAAACAATCAACTATTCTCACTGTTGCCATCACTCACGAACGCCCGAATATTCCACACGCAGGAATCTCTTTCGCCTTCAATACTTCCAGGAGGGTGCATTACACAATCTCCAGGCCTAAAGAGTATAAATTAGGCCATCACATTATTCTAGATAATTTTTCTTTTCGTGAAACGGCCGCCTGAAGGATCTCTGGCGCCCCTCCCTCCTCCCCGCAGCGATGACTTGGATCCGACGTGCAAACCTTCCTGCTCCGTTCCCTCTCGCCTCCGGGATTACCCTGGGTTCCAGAGGTTTCTCGCTCTCGGAACTCCGGGCTGCGCGGCCCCGTAGAGCTGGGGCCGAAATCACGGGCGGCGGGGGGCTGGGGGCGAGGAGAAGCCGAGGCGAGAAACCTCTGGTAACAAACGTCGTTGATCTCACTTCCATGTCACGATGATTGACAGTTATTTTAATTGGATAATAAAAAAACCGGTTTCCGCTCACGTGGTTGATACTTGTCAAAATTGTGTTTCGTTCGTGGCGAAATGCAAAAACAATGACAGCGAACTGCATTAAAAAACTCCTACGAAAGTCATCAAACCGGACGATTTCTGTCGAGTGTGCAGATGTGATCCAGCTGTATTTGGCAGGGAAAAATGTAACTTATTCAGCGGGAAAAAATCCCTGGACGAAAAGTTAGCGGACCGACTGTCCAAGGTGTTGGACATGCCAGTGACAAAAGCAGACCTAGTCCTACTTCTAAGGGTTTGTGAACGATTCTCGCTGCAGCACCGCCTGTCAGATTACAGAAAAATAAGACATCTGACTAAATCATTCAAGACTCAAGTTCCTGCTCTGAGCGAATACGGTAGCCGAAACTGGCGACAGAAGCGTAGTAAAACAATACTTCGAGGGAAAATGATCAGCATACAGATTTTAATACATTCTTGAAGTGATCGAGTTACAAGCTATACGGGATAGAATATATTTGCCACGGTGATTGTTCGATTTCCACCGACTAACCTTTGTTTCTTGTCCTTTCTAAATAAGTATCTGAGTTTAACACAAAACGGCGTCTGAAGCTCCCGATTTGCTTTCAAGCGCTGGTTCCTTTGCGGAGCCGTTTCTCCGTCCACTGCATCTCCTGATAAACAAGCCGATGATATGCCGTGCGACTCGAGTTCCTTCGTGTGAGAAGTAATCAGGGAAACAAGTGGGCAAATAACCAGCAATATGGGACTTTCAGGATATATAAAACCGCGTGCAGCGAAAATGTCGACAGATGTCAGGAATCACTTGGAAGATGAGAGACTTTCCAAAGCCGGTAGGAAGCACTGCGAATACATCCTTCCTCAAAATGTACTGTAGAACTGCGTCTCGCTGCTGGGGTTTTAAACATTCGATTTCGGGAAACTTCGAGTGAATCGTTTCAACGATTGCTAAACTCGCTTCGAGAAACAACACTTCTTCGACGGACACTTTTGCTTCAAAACCGGTTTTACCAACTCATCAGATTAGACCAATCACTGACTTCGTGAGAAAACAATCTTGGTTGAGCCAATGAGAGTGCCAGGGTCAGATTTTGACTCGGGAGCTTTAAAACGCCTTGTGATTGGAGCGGCACTTTCAAAGACAACGACGTTTGTTACCAGAGGTTTCTCGCCTCGGCTTCGCCTCGCCCCCAGCCCCCCGCCGCCCGTGATTTCGGCCCCAGCTCTACGGGGCCGCGCAGCCCGGAGTTCCGAGAGCGAGAAACCTCTGGAACCCAGGGTACTCCGGGATATTCTCTTCCCACGACCTAATCCAGCTAGGAGCGTTTGGGAGTGATAGCACTCAGTGAGAATTATTCCCTACTTTTGGCTTCGGAAATATAATGCACGGATAATTGTTCCAGGATATTATCTGTTCCTAAAAGAGAACTGTTTCCGAAGCCAAAAGTAGTTTATTGTTTTTATTATCTATCATTTAAATCTTTCCTCTCGCAGCGCAAAGAGATCAATTAAGATACAGGACGGGAGAGAGGACGGCGACGTCTCCGGAAGTGGAATTGCCGCTCAGACGATCACTGCGCATTTTAGGAATAAATAATTAAGAGCGAATTTTCGTAAACACCGGGTGAAATGAGAAAAATGTGGCACATCAGTCAAAAATCGGGGTTCTTCATATTTTGTCCAGAGATAGCCTATGGTGTGCCAATTACTCTCGTATATTTATTTTGTTCAAACATTTTTGGAATTTCAAGAAAAAAGTTAAAACCGCTACGCCTCAAAATGACTAAAATGAAAGGAATTAATAGGACCACAAAAGCCTTCGCACGCGGCCGCGCAACGAAATTCTGTTCCACGAGCAATTTGAGCCTATAAATAGAATTATAGGTCAAATATTGAATATCTGGTGTCGGGGCAAAGACAGCCCAAATTTCAATGCTCGCAAATCTCAGTTTAGCGCACTTTTTAAAAAAATCATTTCTATGTCCGGTATTACTCAGATTTGCACAAAAATTCGGTTGTTATATCTAGAAGTGTTGTTTTTATCAAGAATATAAAAATTAGTTTGGTACTTTTCATTACTCGAAAGAACTAACGCGGCTAATTTTGCCAAAATCACAACGTCGACTTGTAAACAACGCGCGACGATCAATTCTCACTTTCGAATAAACTCGGACAAAAACTTCGCCCTCTACCTCAAACTTGGCACAAAACTCTGTAGGAGACCTTATAATAAGTTGAACTTTCAATACCACCGGTTAACGATTGATTTATGTGGTTTTTTCCTATCAAAATGCCTCTTCAACTCAGTGGTCGACAAGCGCTAACTGATCGCTTCACTTTCTTTGCCAATTTACGCCTCATTTCGCTTTATTCTGCTACAATATAGCACAAATATGTTTCCAAGGATGTCCCTGTCGCTTTAAGAGCTCTTTCTTGTAACAAATAAAAGAGTCATGCAGTCAAAACATACGCGCCGACGTCGCCGTGCGTTCGTATTGGTGTCACGCAATCTTAAAACTCAGCGAGATATATTTATTATATTTAGTTATACTGATATCCCTTGTTTGACCCAAAAATATATTAACTTTGTTTTGCCATTATCGCTAACGGGAATGAAAATGCGACATAAAACTTTATTTGAGTATCAAAGTGGCCAAATCATGAAAACAACAGGAACCATAAACTAGAATGGTTATGGCCTGAGTAATCAAAACAGCACGAAGGCAAAAGTAACTCTTCTGACTTGACATTGTACCGTACACGTCATTAGGAGCTGCAAGACAACTTTATAGAAAATATCCCCAAAATGTTTACCCCCCCCCCCCCCCCCCTCTCCCTCCCCCCATACCCAGAAACGGATTATTATATATTTTGGTCTCCCCCGCCCCCCACCCCCCTCTCTCTCTCTCTCTCTCTCGCAATTTCAATTTTCTCCAATACATTATTTGTACTTTACACCTTTGAGACTCCACTCCGTCCCAACACAACCCACCGTCCCATACAATTGTGTCATAAACTGGCTTGAGGAGAAAAGTGCCCTTTCATTAAATCAAAAATCAAAAATTCCAAAAGCGGCAACTTTTAAGTTAAAAGCCCTGTATATATGAAAAAGGGTTGGCACGGGGACCCTAGCCTGGGCGCGCCAACTATTCACGCATTTTTTTATTATAAATCGAAGCGAGCGTGTACAAAGTGATATAAAGTTACAGTAGTCTACTTGAAATAGTTTTAGTATGTACCGTAAGCACACCCATGCACTGCAGATAGTCTTAAAGTTATATTTTCCGTTGTTCTTTCTCTTTTAATTATACCAAAGAGAAGATATGAAGCCAGATTTGGAAACGAATTTCCTATCAGAGCAGATAACAAATTATAAAAAAAGACTTGACGCACGTACCCGAACCAGCCGCAACAAATATACCCGTGCGGCGAAGGATTGCCCAAGAGAGCGCTTTGTTGATCCCGCGATCAGCCTTGCGCGATTTCCCCTTCTCACCATGTCTGCATAGGCCCGCTGGAACTCGGCAACGCTGCGATCTTTTGCGCCAACCAATTCGCAAAGAATAGCGGTGTGAAGCGCAAATCGTCAATTTTGATATATCAGACGGCGGAGTAAATATTGACGCCCGTGCTAATATCAATTCAACTTTGGTCTCAACATCGCTTATCCCATCGCCTTTTTGTGCCCCGAAATATCCTTATTACAGGAAAAAAGAACTTATTTCCATTACAGACTCGCCTCCGCTTCTCAATTTGCCAAATCTGTTTTAAAAACTAAAACCTTTATGTCACCGTTGCTATCTTTTCCTAACACCTAACGGCAGCTGCTTCTACAACCAATATAGGTATTCATTTTGGTGTGTTGGGAAAAAGTAAAACGGAAGTTGCCCCGCCCGACCCCGCCTTTACGAGTCCTTTCATTTTCTTTTTTTCCCCTCGGCACTGAGTAACAAGACAAGACGGCCACTGAATAGAAAGAAAAATACGGAAAATAAACTAAAATGTGAATCTCTGTTAGTGATGTAAATTTGAGAAGAGGTCTTATTAGAGCCGAGGAAAAAAAAAAAACAACAACAACAACAACAACATGAGGGTGTCTGAATGGGTGAATAAATGCAATATTTGTATAAGTCATGCGCTTCACGAACAGATAAAACTCTCGAGAGACAGTCACATAAATAAAGATATTTCTTGGCCAGATATATATTCATGTATCATTTCAAGTACAAATTCTATTTTTGTTGTTTTCATTATTTGGCCATTTTGATACCCAAATAATAAAGTTTCATGTCGCATTTTCATTCCCGGTAGCGATAATGACAAAACAAAGTTAATATATTTTTGGGTCAAACAAGGGATATTAATGTAACTATAAAATATAATAAACACATCCCGCTAAGTTTTAAGATTGCGTGACACCAATAACGAACGCACGGCGACGTCGGCGCGTATATTTTGACTGCATGACTCTTTTATTTTTTACAAGAAAGAGCTCTTAAAGCGACAGGGACATCCTTGGAAACATATTTGTGCTATATTGTAGCAGAATAAAGCGAAATGAGGCGTAAATTGGCAAAGAAAGTGAAGCGATCAGTTAGCGCTTGTCGACCACTGAGTTGAAGAGGCATTTTGATAGGAAAAAACCACATAAATCAATCGTTAACCGGTGGTATTGAAAGTTCAACTTATTATAAGGTCTCCTGCAGAGTTTTGTGCCAAGTTTGAGGTAGTAGGCGAAGATTTATTCGATTTTATTCGAAAGTGAGACTTGATCGTTGCGCGTTGTTTACAAGTCGACGTTGTGATTTTGGCAAAATTAGCCGTGTTAGTTCTTTCAAGCAATGAAAAGTACCAAACTAATTTTTATATTCTTGATAAAAACAACACTTCTAGATATTACAACCGATTTTTTGTGCAAATCTGAGTAATACCGGACATAGAAATGATTTTTTTAAAAAGTGCTCTAAACTGAGATTTGCGAGCATTAAAATTTGGGCTGTCTTTGCCCCGACACCAGATATTCAATATTTGAACTATAATTCTATTTATAGGCTCAAATTGCTCGTAGATGTCTTCTTAATCAATAGATGAAGATATTTATGTGTAGAGTTTCGTTGCGCGGTCGCGTGCAAAGGTTTTTGTGGTCCTCCAAATCCTTTCATTTTAGCCATTTCGAGGGGTATGGCGATTTTTCAAAAATTTCACGAAATGAAAAAGTTTCCAGACAAACTAAATATACCAGAGTAATTGGCAAACCATAGGTTATCTATTGACAAAATAAAAAGAACCCCGAATTTTGACTGATGTGCCACTCCTCACCCGGTCAGAAAAAAAAGTCGCTCTTAATGCCCCGTCCTGTCGCGTCTCCGACGGCAAAAGCAGTGATCTCACGTCTTGGTGACAACGTCGAATTTTTTCGCTTGATTTAGGCAAGAAAAATGAACGAAAAAACGAAAAACACTGAGCATTATTATTCTTGAGCCATATAGAAGTTTACTTGAGTATTTTATGCCGAGTATTCCATCCTGTTACAGGAGGTTTTGCAATTCGTTCCAGATACGTCAAGCGGCCAGGAAAAGCAATTTATTCACCCAGAAACCTTGTAAGTACGATCAACAGAGTATAAACACTCCACGAGTTTATGAATTGTCCTTTCTGAACTATTTTTCTTTCCTTGATATTCGAGTATTCGAAAACCATGTATTGTTTGCTTAGTCTTCGGTCATTAAATCACTTGTCGGTTTACTGCGTGTGTTTGATGTATTCGTCCGAATGCTGATCTTCACAACACAAGCTCTCAATAGAGATGCTTAGCCCGCTGAATGTGTTCGTTTTAATCCCTGTGTATTGTAATGTCCGGCACACGCCAATTTCGCAAATTACGGCAGAAAGAATTGAAACAGTTTACTTTAGTCAGCTTGTTGACTGCAAATTTAACATGTCGTGAAAAGCTCGCTTTTGCCGCTTTTAATATTTATCCTCAATTACTAACGATTCAACATAGTTAGGCAGGTTTCTGTCAAACGAAATTGCGCTCGGCAGGATCAATATATCCTCGACACGAAACAAGGGGCTTTAAGAAACGTTTTGCTCGTACAAAACCACAAATTCATCGGAGCCAATGTTCTATAGTTACGTGTCTCATGTGCCATGATCATAGAGTCGCCAGTGTTTTAAAATGGTACATTAAAAGTTATCAGGTTATCCGACGTTCTGCTCAGCCGTCGTGCTTCTTCTTAACTACTTGGAAGAGCATGACTCGACCCGCGTCCTCTGCCGTCGCCGTCGAGCTCTCTCGTCTTGTATTTTTAGGTCCCTAATAGTGGGGCGGGGGAACTGAAACGTTTTGTAGATACTCAGCAACACAGAGACACACGATCAGGAACATAACTTGATATATTTTCAATCTCGTTCGCTTGATACAAGAAACTCAACGCACGAGGTCTCTGCCGGTCAGCGGGTATCCGTTTAGCCTCGTCCCAGGCCTGTATCTAATATCGTTACAGGGATTGCGAAGGTTTTTCGTGCTTTCTGAAACTTTCTTTTTGACGAATATTGATGTCCTCCTTGGTAGTCATCTCGTAATGTTTTTGTGAATAAATAAATATTGTCAATAAACAGCGTTATTTCGCCAGGCGGGGCTTCATTTGCTGATTGATATTTACCGCTCGTGAGCAGACGTTATTCGGTCACGTGTCACGATTCTACCAATCACGCGCAGGAGGAAATGTTTTATATGTCATAAGAGCTGATAAACCACGTCCAAGGAACCAATCAAAAACCTATAAATCCAATAACCGTGGTCCAGTTTTTAATTAAAGCTTATACAACTTCGCAAGAGGTTTTGCGTGGGCTTATAAACGGGGAGGGCCATGAAAAATGATATATGAAAATCACGAACTGCCCAATTAACTGTAAACATGTAGCTCAGTATATTAGTTATCTGTACTTTCCACTTTTACGGCTTTAAAACTGATGCTTTGTCCTTTTGTTGGACGCGAAAACCAATACTTTGACCGCGAAAGTGTGACACATGTGTGTGTGTGTGTGTGTGTGTGTGTGTGTGTGTGTGTGTGTGTGTGTGTGTGTGTGTGTGTTATTACATCCAACTGAGTCTCTAATCAGATGCAGAATGCACTTTTTGGGGTAATATTATGCCAGAAACTGTTACATATATCTTAAAGTAGAGTCTATCATACTTTAAAATATCTTGATTCTTCGCACACTTGACAAAATCTCTTTGGTTGATTCGATGAGTTCGTTTGCTAAACAAGGACAGTTTACTCATATCTCTTGTTTGGAATCATTTGAACTATACATTTGGTAAATTTGAAGAATGAGACATGTCAGCCTGGGCCAGAATGTCCGGCCAGCCATTTCAGCCAGGGCCAAAATGTCTGGGGAGGGGGATTCTGGCCAGGGTGACAAAACAGTCCGTACGGCACCAACTGACGAGGTGTCACACTTCATTTATCGCTCTCAAGCAAACTTTAAATTGTTTTGGCGAAGTCAAATCCTCGGGCAAATCTTTTAGAACCATGCACGAACCAATTCTGGACTGCAGTGAAAGATGTGGCACAAGTAATTGCTGACGTTCGAAAAAGTGAAATCACAGAAGGTAATTTTAATTAAAAAACCAATAGAATCGCACAATCTCCGCCACGAACTGCTTTCAAAAAGGAAACCTCTAAAACTCTTGCCAATTTTGCCACTGTGAAACTCATAAACCCTTCAGAAAACTGTTTAGTTTCCCTTGGACCAGTAAGGTACAAAATTACAAAACAATTACCATCTCCTGTATCTCTCTCCTGGCGCGCTCAAAAGGCTTCAAAGCAGCTGACTCTCGACAAAAACGCGACTCCCGAAGACGACAATTTAATCCCCAAAATGGCGGATAAACAAAAATTGCGTGACTTATGACGTCAACTTGCACGAGACCAATAAGAAAATGAGTGGGGCGTTTGTTCAGTGGGACAAAAAACGCGGCCGTAATAACGGGGTGGCCGTAAGGCGTGTTCCACTGTAAATTTAAATGCCTCACTTCAGAGGTGGAGCGGTCTGTCAAATTCCTACCTTCCAGGGGGGTGGGGGAGGGGGAGGTGGAATCATTCATATAGACCAGACTACTAAACAACGAGCGTTCGGTTCCATTCTCCGACAAGAAAGTTTTTGGTAGTAAAGGGCTCCTGTTTTTGGTAAATTTCCAATTCGGCGTACAATACTCGGTTCCCGGGACCCACCAGCTCTGCTAAAATACTTATATCTGGCTTTACCTGTATTACTTTGCTTACTTATGCAGGACAATCTACCAGATATCACAGTTATTTATCTGTCTATTGTTGATAGATGGCCATAGTTATAACCGATGGACAGCAGATCCCACACCCAGGGTTAATAAAGGATCCTCTGAGTAATGTTTCAAGACGCTTGTCAAACAGAGGTGTTAAGGTTGTGTCTGTTGGTGTTGGATGGTTTGTCGACCAAGACCAGATCAAGCTCATGGCTAGTTCTCCAAGCCTTGCTTTTCATGCAACTTCCTTTCGCGAGTTGTATTATACATTGAACGATATCATCTTAACAACGTGCCCTACAGCATGTGAGTTTTCCATTCATTTGTTTACTGATCTCAATTTAACACTGAGGGATGGTTGGTCAGGATGGGAGCTGTGCTGTTCTATCATGACGAGGATGAGGGGGGTGGGGGTGTTGGAGAATGAACTGTTATATATGTGTCGGGTTCACTTTTGGATTTCCATATATAAATACAGCAAGCATTTTATATTTATTTTATAAGATAAGCGACAGCAAGTACTATCGCAAAAAATGACCGTTTTATGTGATTATCAAAGTCGAGATTCTCAACACACAAACTGAAACCGAGCGGACGAGACAACGTTTTCAAATTTTCAAAGTACAAACTGACGAATGCTGGAGAAATGGATAATCAATGGGTCATTCCAACAATGACTCCCAAACTGAACTTCCCTCGGCTCGGTTAGCGTTTCCGTATCCAGACTAGAGCTGCTTAAACTGGCCGAGTAGCTAGTAAGGTTTATGCTGTGCCGAT
The DNA here is from genome assembly GCA_964036295.1 of Plumapathes pennacea. NCBI lineage: Eukaryota > Metazoa > Cnidaria > Anthozoa > Antipatharia > Myriopathidae > Plumapathes > Plumapathes pennacea. Next base: position 20,196,900 of record OZ038463.1, on the reverse strand, counting down.
TGAAGTGATGCAAGTGATCGATGTGGTGAACTGCACTAAATTTAAACACAACGTTTGGGAAGCTGGTCTGCTATATGATTACTTTCTGCTCCACTTGTACAACGTCTCGTCCAGAAACTGATTTTGTTACAGTACAAGTAGATGGCCTTTCACAAGATCTTTTGAGTTGAACGGATGAATGTTTTGCAGTTTCGTGATCACGTATGTACCTTGTAAATTGCTTTACGTACAATTCAACCTTCTTCCTAAATGGGACTGAGTTTTGATAAACCGATGCTTAATTACTGTATTTATTCGCGATCAGTGCGCCGGAATTGTATTTAGTTTAGTTTAGTTTAGTTTAGTTTATAGACAGTTTGATTACAATACAGGATTTTAACCTTAAATGGGGACTCAGGAAACGTTTCCAGGTTTTTACAGGGAGTTCTCCAACTAGAAATACAATTGTGACTGATTACACAGTCGAACCCCGCTATTTCAAAGCCCCACGGGACCTGAAAAAAAAATCGAAATAGCGGAGTTTCGAAATACCCAAGCTAGTCAAGCTAGTGAAGCTAATCCAAGGGGTTTCAGCTTGACTTCGAAATAACGGGGACTTCGAGTTAACTGAGTTCGAAACAGCGGGGTTCGACTGTATATCAAAATGGAAACTGGCATCAAGTATTAATATCAATTTGTGGAAATGGAGAGGTCTCTCCCTCTTGGGGAGAATACAAATAGTTAAAACCTTTGTCATCCCCAAGCTTATGTTTCGAGCATCAGTTACTTCAATTCCTAATGAACTAATTAAAGAGGCCAATTCAATCTGCTACACTTTTATCTGGAATGGTAAAGATAAAGTAAAACGAAACGCTCTTGTCTCTGATATTGAGAAAGGTGGCTTAAATATGCTTGATATCGACTCTATGATTCGAACAAAACGAGTAATGTGCTTAAAAAAATTTCTGGAAGACTACCTGAGTCCATGGAAGACAATTTTAAAACAGAGGCTTCTGCCAGTTGGTGGTAGTTTTGTGTTGTACTGCAATTTTGACACCTCTAAATTAAGTGTGAAACTACCATTTTATTATAAGCAATGTTTTGAAGCATGGTCAGAGCTAAATGTAAGGGAGCCAAGCTCATTTCAACAGATAGTTAATGAGATTATTTGGAACAACAGGTTTTGTTGTATCGAAAAAAAGTCTATATATCGGAGAGACATTGCAAATATGGGTTTTCTAAAAGTTGGAGATTTATTTTCGGCTAGTTCTTTTACACTTAAATCAATGCATTCGTTCTTAAGCCCTGAACAAAACTTCTTGATTATGAGGATTGTAAACTCTATTCCAACAAAATGGCGCTCAGTTATTAGAAACTCCACTATGGAATTAGAAATTGAACCGATCCCTAAAGTTCCACCTATTAGGATAGAGGATAAATCGGTACCAATTCTTGACGTCTCCTCCAAACAAATATACCAGCTCTTCTTGAAGAAAAAACATACTCCTCCCACTGCCAAACAGAAATTAATGACCAAGTACCCAAACATATCCATAGACTGGAATAAAGTGTATTTATTAGCCTTTCAAACAACCCTAGAATCTAAATTAAGAGAATTCCAGTATAAAATTTTAAATCGTATTGTGTTTACAAACGAAAAATTATTCCGTCTTGGTATAGTAGAATCACCAAAATGTGATTTCTGTCAAGATGAAGCCGAATCCATCGAGCATTTACTCTTCTCCTGTACGATATCCAGTGAGTTTTGGAAACACGTCCTGTCCTGGTTACGAGACAATAATATCTATATGGGAATTTTGACCGAAACAGATCTGATTTTTGGAAAATTTGATGTGAAAGAAGATGTTATCTTGATCAATCATATTTTGTTGTTAGGAAAATATTATATTTACTCTAGGAAATGCCAGCATATTAAGCCTTCTCTTAGAGGTTTTATCGCCAGAATAGAACGTATATTTAATATTGAGCTCTATATCGCCAGGAAAAGAGACAAGCTACCTCTTCATTATAAGAAATGGGAAAAGTTAAATCACATTTTTGTTTCAGATCAAATTGACAATTAGTAACTAGTCGGTTGTGATGAGCTTAGTTTAGTATATATTAAGTCAGCCTATAATATTATTTTCTATACTAGCCCTTAGTGTGTTTTGTGAATATGCGTGGGATTGATCTTTGTTTGCTTTTTTTTCCTGTGTATGTATGTATGTGAAACAATGTAAAGTGCAAAAAGAAATAAAAACTTGAAGTATTAATATCATCAATAAGTATTAATATCATCAATAAGTATTAATACCATCAATAAGTATTAAGAGTTGATGTCTGTAAAAATCGAAGAAATGTGGCAATCGGCGGCCAAAGTCAAAAAATCGAAATCGCTCATACTTTGGTCAGTTGTAGGCATTAGTAAGTAAGAAAACGTGATGTAGTTAGTTTGTCCAGATTTCACCTCCTTTGGGAGAAAATTTGCAAAACGTAATTCGGCCGATTCTCAGGGGAAACAACGATTTTCGAAGGTCAAGAAAATCACTCTCGTTATCACAAAGAAATGTACCAAGGGCTCTGTACTGGTTGTTTATTTGTTAAATAGGTCTTTAGCTTTCTTCTGAGAAGATTGTTCAATGAATACCATTATCTGTGAACTATTGGTAAATTAATAACGGAGGTCATATTTCAGTCGCATTTCATTGTCATAATTTATGTCTAATATGAAGCAGGTTTTCACCATGCGCGGGGACTTCAAATACTATGAAATTTTGGTTGTGATTAGTTTGAATGTTGATCTTTTAAACTATCGACTTTCTTTTCTGGGGTCTGTGAGCGTTTCTTTTAAAAACGTCAGCAAAATTGCTCGATTTCACGCAAATGACGTTTCTAGAAGACCGTAATTTTATTGTAAGAGTAAGGTGGCGACTATTTTTCCGATTGTTTCTTTGTCGCCGGAGTGAACAGTCCCGTGCGTGACCACGGTCTGAACTTGTAATGTGTCACGAAAATGTGGATTGAACGGCGGAGGCATTTACAGCAGTGCCCGCTAAATTATCCAAAAGTTAAAGTATCGGTTTGTTACTACTTAATCGAACGCTTATTCACCTACATATCATTCTAAAGGACGATGTTTCGCCTTGCTAAAGTGAGACGCTTTTCGCGATATATATGCAAATTTTTAACGTTTGTTTACATGCAGAAAACTGATATTAGATCTTTTTTTTTTTTCAACAACGAAAGACAGAGTTACCAGAGGTGTCACAGTTCTGATAAAAAGTACCTAAAAGAAATATATCTGTGTTTTTCAATCCACGCGATAACCGACTTGTGGGCGAGAGAAACGTCATTTGCGTGAAATCGAGCAATTTTGCTGACGTTTATAGAAGAAACGCTCACAGACCAATAAAAAAAAGTCGATAGTTTAAAAGATCAACATTCAAACTAACCACAACCAAAATTTCATAGTATTTGAAGTCCCCGCGCATGGTGAAAACCCGCTTCATATTAGACATAAATTATGACAATGAAATGTGACTGAAATATGACCTCCGTTATTAATTTACCAATAGTTCACAGATAATGGTATTTATTGAACAATCTTCTCAGAAGAAAGCTAAAGACCTATTTAACAAATAAACAACCAGTACAGAGCCCTTGGTACATTTCTTTGTGATAACGAGAGTGATTTTCTTGACCTTCGAAAATCGTTGTTTCCCCTGAGAATCGGCCGAATTACGTTTTGCAAATTTTCTCCCAAAGGAGGTGAAATCTGGACAAACTAACTACATCACGTTTTCTTACTTACTAATGCCTACAACTGACCAAAGTATGAGCGATTTCAATTTTTTGACTTTGGCCGCTCTTCCTTTGATTTTTACAGACATTTGCTCTTAATATCATCATCAAGTATTAATATAATCAATCTACGTCTTGAAAAAGGAAAGGTCAAAAATAACGAAATCAACAATAGTAAATAAGTTAATAAGGAAACAATATAAAAAAAAAATTGACAGTAGTATGTTTGATACTATGTTTTAGTATGTTTGTAATATGCTTTATATTTGTGGGTCACTAGCAAGCTACAGTCCCCCCCCCCCCCCCCCCCCTCCGACAATGTTGAAGACATAAACTTGACAACGCACACACATCATGTCTTGGTTCTCCGCTTTTCAACATTGAAATGGGAGGGGGGAGAGGGAGTGTTATTGTCGTGTGGCAGGCACAAATCATGTCTGTTGTCCCGACAATTTTGTCCAGGATTGTAGATCACAACTTATTGTACAAATGCTAGTCTGTAAATGATCGCTCTGTTAGTTAGTAAGCTATCGTTGTATCTTTACATCACAAACTATTAATTGAACCTTAACGAGTTTATTACATTCTTTTTGGCAGACTAATAGACTGTCTTACTACCTACTTAATAATTGGTTAAAACTGAGAAAGATAAATACATGAAGCTGACGTTGTTTCATCTATACTTCTATATACAGTTTAGTCTAGTGGGGCATTAGAGTTCCGTGTCTGCCACAGTCCGGCTTTAAGGATATATTTGTCTACATGTATGTGTTTCTTTATAGTTACTAGATTCTTGAAGCAGGAGTGTGTTTTTCTTGAAAGGGCTTTGGTAGGTAGCTCCATAGTACTGCCGCCCTGTATGTGATTGACTTGAGGATGATGTATGTACGTGGTTTGTGGGATGATGACTAACTTGTTTCTACCTCTTAGGGAATACGTATAGCTCCTTTGAGAGAAGAGTTTACTAAGGAGGGTCTCTGAATTAAGTGACTTATGTACAAATGTCGCTAGCTTATATATAATGTCAAAATAATGTGTTCCATTTCGCTATTTTGAGGATGTCGGTGCTGATTAATTACTTATAAGATATTAGACTTCATAAAACAGAAGTAGGACAAATTTTGGACTGCTCGAATGTAGTGAAGTTCCGGATTCACGGCCCCACCAGCTACTAGCTGAATTACGTACCGTGTATAAACTAGTAGTTCTCAAGGAGAAGTGAAGTGCTGCGTCTCATAACACAGGGAGCCACACTGGATATTCTAACAAAAAAATGGTCCGAAACAGTCGAAAACTCGACGAGATATATATACTATTGACTCGTGTCCAGTTCCGCGCGCTTGACGAGGGGGTGGGGGCGGTGCTTGTAAGCAAAAATTTACAAGACTCGGTTGTTTTGTTTTGCGACCACATCGGGTCAGTGGCCACCGAGTGCAACAACTCAGTTTGCTTGACTCCGTATTTTTTATATTCCTTTGCCAAGGCAAAGAGCGCTGACGCTTCGATAACACGGTCGGAGTTTCTCTCAAACCGATTTGAGCTGATGATTGTAAATTTGACATACCATATATACACAAACCTCGAAGGCCTTGATAAATCGTTCTACACAATCCTCCAAGAATCATTTTCAACAAAGACAGAAGGATTTTCAGCACTTATCGAAAGCTTCTTCGCTTACACATTTCTTCGGGAAGAGCAAAAGCACGTGCGAGCTACAGACGAAGCGTGCGCATGTGCACGTGTCTGCGTTTTAATTGGCCACCACCTGTCACATGACTGAAATCTGGGCATCTCGACAGACAACTCGCTATCTCGATTCAAGTGACAAAAATATTTTCGCTGCGTCGCCGGTGCTCCGTAGCAATAAAGATGCTTTACTTTACTTACTTACTTTATTCTTCATTTGACCTGAGTTTACGAGAAAAACAAGAAATTATAAGCTTTCAGCAAAGAAACGGCAACGGTGGTTGTGGCAGAAGGAACTATGATTGATGAAAGATTAATATTTTAGCGCTGGGCAGAAACAGTTCGCTAACACTCGAGTTTCTTAGTTTGAAATAACAGTGGAAAGGATAAGTCTATTGAATTGTTTAACTGAGCAACAGGCAACTTACAGTGAAGATTGAAAACAGGGAACAATAATTTACAGAGCATTTGTACAGTGTCAGTTGTGATCTCGCTTGCTCGTGACCAACTAAATACAATTCAGCGGTGAATGCGGTACCTCTTTAATACACCACAAACGCGAATAAGTACAGTGAGTATCGGTTCATCAAAACTCAGTCCCATTCAAGAATACGTGTAAACAAAAAAACGTAAAGTAGTTAAAAAGTACTAATTTAATGATCTGAAAATTTGTCTCGTCCGCTCAGCACGTTAAACAAAGATCTGTGATTGGTTTCAGTTTGTGTATTGAGAATCTTGACTTTGATAATCACGTAAAACTGTCGTTTTTGCAGTAGTATTGCTGTCGTTTATTTTATAAAAGAAATTTAAAACGCTTCCCGTGTTTACATAGCCTGATGCAAACACTCGAGTAAGTTTGGGAGAACTCGAAAGTTTGTGTAAACCCCCGCCTCGGCTTTACACAAACTTTCTCATTCTCCCAAACTCCCTCTCGTGTTTGCATCAGGCTATGTAAACACGGCGCGCGTTTTATATTTTTTTAAATGTAGTATAGTTATGAGACGTACGCTATTCTAATTGATTGGTTATACGGCAATGGTGGCACTAACAGCGACTTTAGGATTTGTTCCCGATGCAAACAGGACCTTGTTACTTCGCACTATAAAAGTACATGAGTTTAAAAGTAAGAAGTTTGTTCATATCGTCTGATCTCTACGCAGCGCATGCAGATCAGCCATAGGGCTCCTTGACAATCAGAAGAGCTCCCTAGGTTCAGTGGTGATTTCAGTGCGTAGAGGTTGGCAGATTCAAACTTTCTACGCAGGGATTTCCGATGCCCAGTAAAATTGGGCTCCAGTAATCAAAGTGCGGAAGGACGTATGCTTTGTAGTGAGTCTGAGAATTACGTCCGTAGGTGGGCTAAAATATAGAATTTACAAAACTTAAATAGTAATGTTCACCTGTAAGAAATTCTCCGATAATTGCCGGTATGGCAGATCATCAAAGTCATCGTCACACTTGTGATTGTTGTTGTTTACCGTGTAAAATAAATGTCATTGGTTTGTTCTCGTGAAAACAGACTCAACTGAGCCACCGTCCATCTGGCCCTACTTTGGCACTACTGATGTGAAAGCACCATCTGCGAAAACCTTGTCATGCCTTGCCAAAGGATATCCAGCACCTGTAGTCACGTGGTATAAGGAAGGGAAACCCGCTATCAACATTACTACCTGCGATGGCAACCTTGAACCAACTAAAGTGTGCAAGAATATCTATGACATTAAAGAAAGTTCATTATCTTCGCTTCCAGTTAGAAGCGAATTGTTAATCAAGCGACTCCGATATCCAAGAGACAATGGGACGTACACCTGTAAAGCAAAAAACGATTATGGCACTGCCAGTCTACCAATACAACTTAATGTACAAGGTGATGATATTTTTTTTCTTTACATCTTCTCTCTACATTGAATTTAAACATGGAATTACGGAGAGAACATAAGTATCTTACAATAATGGAAGCATCTTAAAATAATGTACTTTATACAAACAAGTTTAATGTTAGTAATTCAGAATTACAATTTTAACAAAATTCCGGAATGCGACCAAATTAACCTTTTTCCCCTGTGCAACAATTTTAGATGGAAAAGTTAGTCTTAATTTATTCTTTTACTACAGCCTGGCACTTCATACTTTGTGAAATTTTAACATATACTGCCTGGGCAGTGCGAATTGACCAAAATGTACCATGTCAAGATGCGGTACGGATGGGAAATGTTTGGTTACGGAGAGTAACGTTTTATACACAAGACAATCATGAATACAAATTATATCTATTTTTGTTCTTACCTTTATGTTGCTGCTTATGATCTGTGACAGTTATGTAAGACATTATGGCATGCTTTGCAGTTACGTGGTGTTCGACATTATCTTCTATGATCTGTGGCTCAGTTTCATTATAGAGAAAAGCCTGTGTGTGACCGTTCAATTGAAAGATAAGATATGAATTGGCCGTGTGTATCTGGTAATTATTTTGAAACTTATCTGTTAGTACCACCAGCATAAAAAGCGCTGCAGTGTAAAACATATTTACGTTGTAGCATTCCTAAATCTCTATGAAACCATGTGCATTGGCTGTGATAAAGTTATTCAGCTTTTCACTCTTTCAAACCTTCTGAATTCCCTTCCGTAACATTGCCAATTGCTGTGGATAACCCTAAAACAAAACTGTGAGTTATCTTTTGTTGTGATTTAGTCGTGTTTGGTGCATTACTTTCAGTAGATCTTTATGATTAGATGAGCCAACTGTCTGATATAGTAATTCTATGCAGCAATTCATGCAGCAATCACATTCAAGGAAATTGTAATCATATTTTTATTTAATACAAAATGCCACCCGCTAGACACCGCGGAAATACTTTGTCTTAAACCATGCGGTCAACTCAGCTTTGAGTCAGCGATAATTGCACAACAAAACTTCCAATTCAGGTCAGTGAATTTTCGTAGTTTATGTAACCCCTAAAAAACCTCAAGACTTTTACCCTATTCACAAAAAGTAAACCTGTTTAATTGAACCACGTTTAGCAGACTTCGTTTCTTAAACCTGTTTTGATTTTGCGTTATTTACACAACATTTTACACCACCTCGCACAGGTTGTTTAGTTGGACGGCTTTTAAATCAGTTTAGTTTTGCCGTGCGCGAATTCAGTGTGAACGGTTGACTCAAACTTTTATACAAAGTTTTATTAAACACCCTTTAAACAGGTTTAAGCATTGGTGTAAACGGGGTATTAGCCAAGAAACTCAATACTGATACTCTATACTCAAGTATAAGTTTGTTCTCTGCATTTTTACAACATACGTTGTGCAAGTAAAACGTGGTTTGCACAAGAGCTCAAAATGTTATCTTGAGTTAAACTGATTAGATAATAATGGCGATGAACGGAAGTGACGTCAAGAACGTATTTCCGCTGTGTTCGCTTGCCAGACACCTCAGCAAATTATATGAAGAAGACAGGCGAGCTGTGAAACTTTACTTAGTCTTTTGTTAAAACAAGAAATCTTCAGTATTCTCATCAATCCTGGACTCAGTCGATAATAACATTGCCATGTGTTTGTTTTTTCTTGCAGTTGCGCCAAAGTTGATAAAGAGGAAACTATTCCTCGAAAGCCCTCGAGTTGCATCAAAAGTGTCATGTGAGGTGAATGCAAGTGCTACTAACCCATTGCCAGAGTTTCAGTGGTTCTCCCAAACAACATCACCAGACTGTCAAGTAATACAGAACTGTAAGCCTGACGAGGACAAGTGGACCTTTGAGTGCAACAGCGCCATTGGTCCGACACAAATAAGTGTTATAGAAATACTTGAAAATCAGCCATCTGCATACTACTTATGTAAAGCAAAAAACAGTGTGGGAGAGGATACCAATGTGTTTCTTTTTTATCGCACCGGTAAGTTAGATATTTTTTACTTGGAATTTAAGAGGCAGTCTCTGTAAAAACCACCAGCCGATTTTCGGGTCAAAAATGGATTTCGCTAATTTTCTGCCTACAAGTCAACATTGTCATTCAACTTATAAAAGTGAAACCCTTTCGTCTGAATTGCTTCTCTGGCTTCCAAAATTGAACAAAATGACCTTGACCCCGCGTCAGCCGTTTAGCGCTTCTTGAAATTCTGAAAATTAGGCAAGTTCGACGAATCGCTTCGTCGAAAGTATAAGATCCCGAGCTTTAAACTTTGAATTATATGGAAGTTTTGTGTCTTTTCTTTATCCAGAAGAGTTAAAAATCTCCTTTCCTTTAATATTCGCGAAATACGAGACCGAATGGTCGACCTACCCAAGGCTGTGTTTTACAAGTACCACTTTTGACCATTTTCATAATGGATTTAGCAAAAAGTGGGAAACTTTATCCCAAAGCAAGGCACATCAAATTAAAGTTTAAGGTTCCATCTACAACTTTCTACAATAAAACCTTTTGGCCTCAATCTCCTTCAGTGTGCGGTGAGCTTCCGAAGTTCACTCACTTCGCCGTTTTTGCCGTAAATTCGCCTGCTAGTAGAATGCCACAATTGGCGATGTTAATTGCTGTAAATTCTCCCAACCAAGACTCATAATGTTTTAGGCAACTGATAAGGCCAGTAGAGCGGATATTTGGTAGATTTGTGTGAGTTTTGAGCCATAAAACATCTGCGAAAGCCACCCGACTCACCCGACGTGCTAAAGGTCACGCACCACACAATTTGCCAGTCGCCGCCAACGGCGAAATTTAATAAACAAACACTCACTTGGAGGATATACATCCGGAAATACATCATTAGTGATTTTTGCTGCACTCTCGTTAAGGGAAACAGGCTGACCTGTCATGTCACTGCTTATCCAGAGCCTACAGTGACATGGTATCGCAACGAGAAAGAAATCCAACCGCAGTCATCTCTCAGCAATGTAGCTGGCTGTAAAGGTAGATATCGTGGATTCTATAAGGTGGAAAACAGTTACAGTGATCTGATTATTTGCCAACCTAGCCATGCATCAAATACAGGAACCTACAAGTGTGAAGCAAAGAATGAGTACGGGAATGATAGCAAATCTTTTCATCTGGACATTCCTGGTAAGTTGCACTTCCATGAGCTGGTGTCCTTTTGTGCATTACTTTAATTGCTGTCGTAATATTTTAACAAAAACACAAGTCGTATGCAACCAATCATTCCTTAATGGTGATGTTACACGAGATCATTTTTAACAACAATTTTTCGCGCAACAGTATTTTCCCCGACTTCTTGCCTAATAATCCTCTGTCAATCATTTAACAGCAATATTTGTACACAATTCTGCCTTTGGCAAAGGTTCACTATGTTTATTTTAGTAGGAACAAAGGCACCAGCTGCAAGATTGTAGATGTTGCGCGAATAATCGTCCCCAAGATTGTCCCAAGTTAACTATGTAACCGCCCTTGTAAGACATGGCTGTTGTGTTTGTGAGCTGACTATTTTCTGAGTCTCGAAACATGGTATTATAAGTTAGATCTGCTGTTTGTTGATGCCAAAAAGAAAGAGAAGAGAAATGACCACGTACCAAATTCCGCCGCCAGAGCCGCGGGGTGTGCTGCACGGACGAACTGCTACTAAACTGAAAAACATTCCGCGAAGCCTTCAAGGATTATACAACGGCGACAGAACTGAATAAGAAAAAACCCGCGATTCAAGGCCCTACACTAAAATTGTCATGGGTAAAGAATGCAAGCAAGTTCTCTGCCGGATAGATCTTACGGACGATGAGCTGAAGAAAGCGAAGACGGTGCTTGACCGAATCGAAGCACATTTCGCGCCAAGCAGGATTATATTGTACGAAAGGCACGTTTTTCACACGGTTGAACAGCAAGCAAACGAGTCGATTGACCAGTACACAATCAGGTTACGACACCTTGCAGAAGTTTGCAAGTTCAATACACTGCACGAAGAAATGAACCAAAAAAAATGCAGGTGATATTCTGGTGGCTGGATATGGTGCGACCAAAGAGCAGTACATGCAGGATGTCATACATGGGCCATCTCCTAAATAATGAAGAGGTACACCCAGACTCTACAAAGTGGAGGTAGTACGACATATGAAAAATTTGCAAGAAAATGAGAATTCAGCAGATGGCAAAGTGGAGGAAGCAATCAAGATTTCCAAACGATTGATCAAGAAAGCCAAGAAGGACAAGAAAGACCTCCGGCTATCTATCCTTGACAGTAGGAATACCCTACCAGAAGGAAGTGACACCAGCCCAAGCCAGAAGTGCTGGTACAACCTAAGGTAGCAACCCATGTCACTCAAGACATCAAACTTAAAAGTCAGAAAGCAAAGTTGCGGTTTGACAAAACAGCCAAATAACTGCAAGAACTAGCCGTAGAGCAAACCGTGATAATGCAGCCAACGACACCAAGACTCATCGCCAGAAATTTCAGACATTTTGAGCCCCCAATTGTTCCGGTCTTTTCCAGCTAACACAATCACGCTACATTTTTGTATCTTTTCCAATTAAACCACCATATTTAATGCAATTTCACCTATGCGGAAGACGGATCATGAAAATAAGCTTTTGCTTGCTGCAATTTCCGTTTGCTGCCGAACTAAATTGTGACCTCGAAAAAATAAAACTATGGATTCGTGATTGGTTAGTGACTATCAATCCTAGTAAAACTAAATCTATAACTTTTTCTACTAAGCGTCAGAAAGTAAAGCATCCAATACTCGTTTTTGACAATGCGCCAATTCAAGAGGTAAATTGTCACAAACACTGTTTGGCAGAGGTCGCGTATTAAATTGAGATCCGCAAACGATTTTTGTTCCACTTTTTCAATACTTCTAGTTACAATAAGCGTTTTGATTGTGCTATTGACAGATATTCGTAGATTTTACACACCCGTTTACGCTTAAACTGTTGCGCACTAAATTATTATCTGTTCAAAATTAAGTGTGCAACTTCACCAGCCTACGCCTGTGGTGCAAACAATGAAACTATAAAGCACTATCCGCTACACTGTCCTCGATATGCTGCTCATAGATCATCCTTACTCTCGGCTGCTGCACAAGTACTCAAAGACCGCTTGCATCTCCTGTCGGAGTCCTGTAAAGTCAATGTTCTCCTTACCGGAGCCAACGATTTGAGCCTAGATGATAATGAAATTATTAGCTCGCGAATCCCACTTTGTGGGATTTGCGAGGTATAGTAATCACTTTCCCTTCCCTACTTCACTCCTTCCCTGCTTCCCTATTCCCTCTGTTGTCAACAATGGATTTCCAAATAAAGCATTTGCGGTTTTCCAAAGTTGGGCATGATAAAGGCGCGTGTCGAACAATGCAGTTTAAAAGCAAGATGTTGTCATAGTTGTTGCGACCATATTTTTGTTCGGAACATGTTCTCATTTTGAAGGTTTGTCATGCGTTCGAAGTTTGTTTGGCCATTGATTCTGAGCTTGGTTTTGTTTCACTCTGTTGTGTTTTGCGTTGTTATTGCGACATTTTGGCGCGGTGCCATGAAGGTCAAACAATCAGTGGCACCGATGGCGTTATCGCAAACAAATCTGAAGCCGTTGGTTTAGTATCCACCAAAATTTCTGTAGTGACAGTAAATACGGCTTGGAAGATACTAGGCCGAAAGATATTGAATCTCGGTTTTACAAAAACCAAAAATATCCATTTCCGGTGAATGTTTACAAGTTCATAAGTATGCAAATTAGTCAGGTATTTCAATTCTTGGTTTGCATGTGACGTCATAAAAAGCCATCTCAAAAGTAACGTATCCTATAAGTCCAATATTTTTATATGTTCAAGACTATCATGCCTTAAGACTTATAGCAAAATTCTGAGTCGATAAAAAATATCTATCGGGAGCTTTGGAAGTTTGAATACCGTGACAACAAAGCCGTGTGACACGCTCGTGACCGACTAAAATCGGTGCTTGCGTCTGAACTATAAAGTTTTCCATCACGAAACATTTTAAATTTGGCACTGCGAAAGATGTGAAGTAACTAAACATCAAGCTGAGTCACAGATCAACTTCATTTCGTGTTCCGAGTTCGACTAACATGGCGGCCGCATAGAAACTCTTATCAAATCTCAACTAAGGCCCTGTTTACATGGAGGGAGGGTAACCCTCCAAGGAGGGACACCCTCCAAGAAGGGTCAAAAGATAGCCCCCCTTTACATGCCAAGCGTTATCCCTAGGGTTATCTCGCCAAGAGTCTAAAAGGAATCGCGCGGCCGCGAAATTTGAGATAGTAACCTGGCACAGCTAAACTTAGCCCCCCTGGGAGGGTAACCCTCCCTTGAGTGTTTATATGGCCAAAAGTTGTCCCTACTGGGAGGGTAACCCTAGCAAGAAGATAGGGTAACCCTCCTCCTAGGGTGACCCTACCGATCATGTAAACGGAACAAGTAATTTCAATAGAGAAGGGTGACCCTTCTAGGAGGGTGTCCCTCCTGGGAGGGTTACCCTCCTTCCATGTAAACAGGGCCTAACAAATTGCCGCTGCTTCGCCAAAATGAAGCCTAGACAATCCAAAATTGGCATCTGCACTAATTCAGGCATGCTCTTTTTAGTTCTGGAGCCAAAAAGGTACAATCTGTTATTTTGGAGAGTGCTGCGGTCGCGTGACCCGTGAAAACCGCGTCGATAATTCTTTTCTCTCAATTATTATAAAACACTTTTTAGCCCGCGTTCACCAGTTCTATAAATAGCTACTTCCGCAAAAAAAATCCCTTTTACAAATTCGCGAGCTTACAGCTGCCTATCTTGCTGCTTTGATTTTTCTTCATGTCCAATTGTATACAAAACAATCCATGCGTTTTGCGAATAATCATTGACAGTGGTCGACATCCTAAGAGTCCCAGCGGTCTTTTTTCCTCTTTTTCTTTTATTTTTATATCCGTTTAAGATCTTCATCTGTGTTATGTGTGTATATGTGTATGTGCGGTTCTATATACTTTATTTTATCTATCAGTATTTGACTTAGTAAACTGTAAAATTTATGTATACGTAAGCCCCCTCGATGAGCCACGAGTTCTTGGGGTAAACGCCCAAATATGTTTAAATAAATAAAAAAAATTCCGTTTAACTTGGAGCTTTCTGGCCAAAGTTATTAACACTAAAGTGAAGGCATTTTACTGGATTTGCGACATACGACAACACAGCACAGCATTTGTCACGGCTGATCGTGTGAGCCACAAATTCAATCACAAAATGTATTCATCGAATTTGACTCTGGGGACTTACTGAGGTATTGCATGAAATGCTTAACTCTTCGTTGATAACATCTCAGTTGCACATTTTTTCCAGAACTCGACGTTCGTTTATAAAATGCAACTTACCGAGTGCTACTGGCCACTTTTTTCGACTTGTTTCCCATTTTCCTATGTAATCCCTTATGGCATCGATCGAAACGGTTTTTTGCAATTTGTATACATCGAACTTTTACCGGAGGAAAATAAGTTTTCCACTGTTGTGAATAGTAAGTTTTGCTCTTCGACAGGCCGTTTGCACATTTTTATAAACACGCTTCGATAAGGAGAAAACCACAATTTATTATCTGGTCCCATACATTTCTTTATAAATTATCGACGTGCGACACGGCTTGGTCGTTTGCGTCAGCTTACATAGAGTATAAATCGGATGTCTGGAATTTCTGGCGATGAGCTACTTGGAAGAAGGCCAAAACCTCACGAAAATCAGAGAGCGCTCCTATCTAGTACAAACAGAAGAAGGTGGCCAGTACCGATGAAACAGAAAGTTCATGAAGGAAACAATATAGCACTATGACAAACAGCAGGGAAAAGACCAATGCGAACAGGATGTCGATAAAGTACCGCAGCAGCCAAGTCCAAAAAACTCAGCCCTGGAAATGTCTCCGGTGGGGCAGCCCACACAGAACAACCTCCACACCAAAGCAACCCAGAAGATTTCGGAGGTGACGCTACCAGCACATACCCCGGGGCAAAGCTACGCACATGTCCATGCAAATGAGACCGTGTCGTCAGACCGCCCTCCTAATACTAGGGCTTTTTAACCCATTACCTGTGTAACGTTTAATGCAAAGATTTGTGAACACTCTATTGACCCTGAAAGTTTTTTATCCACACTTCCAGTTTTATTTTGTTTTGTTTTGTTTTGTTTTGTTTTGCTTGTTGATATTGAGGAGGGGAGATTTAGAGAGATGACTATGTAGTCGCCCCCTTTGGGCATGCGTATTGGTGTGTTAAAACATTGCTGCTGACTCAACACGTGTTTGTGAGCAATCTTTTGAGTATCGAAATACTTAATGTTTTTATTTTCAATTTACTACTTTTAAAATGAATTGACAGAATATAGCCGTTGAATGTCGAAATAGTAATCTTGTGGTTGCTTTAGAAACAATCAGGAATGCAAACAAATGCCGTCGCGACTTAGTTGCTTGCGTCAGAAGATCGTAACTATATTTCATGTCGTTTCTCATTGGCTGAGAATTCTAACAAACTTATGTCAACCAATCCGAACCGGCGTCGCAAAGGCAAAATATTCAATTCGGTTTTTTATACATATTTTGTTGTGTCATTGATAATAACAGTTTGAGTGTGTATATGTATCATTGAATTGATGTAAGGTTTTTGTTTGTCTTGTAGAGAGTCCAGTGATATCGGATTTAGAGGCGAATGTACGTGTTAAAAAAGGAGAAGAAGTGAACAAGACGTGCGAGGCAACAGGAAACCCCTTACCAACCGTTCAATGGCAAAAGAAGGAGAGCAAAAAGCTGACAGTGGTTGCCAAGGGAGAAGGAAAGGCGCGACTGTTAATCGAGTCAGTTGGAGAAGAGGATTTTGGCACCTACTACTGCGTGGCAAATAACAGTTTGGCTTCACTAAACTCCACAATGAAACTGACCCCAGAAGGTTAGCCGTGTTTTCATAGAATCAACCGATGATTGTATACTTATTTATATGTTTGTACATTTTACAGGAGTTACAGCGAAACCAGGTCAAACAGGACTGCCTAACGTCCAAGTCGGAGTGGTTAGTGGCTGTGTGGCGGTTGTCATACTGGTGATAATCAGTTGCTCGATCTTGTGGTGGCGGCATCGGGAGCAGATAAAAGGATACAGAGCTTTCTTGAAAGAAGGAGGAGAATACGAGGTGAGAGTTAACCTAAAGTATTGAAACAACAAAGATATTTACAGTTAATCCCAAACAATGTCCTCAACGTCAGCTTCAACTCTGTGAAGATGAAATTAATGATTGAGCTAATCATTGTTACCTCGCTCAAGACATTGTGTTTTGGAGAATATCAACTTTTACAAGTCAGATATTGACCCTAGTACTTTGATTGGCCAGCTTTATGAAGAGGCTTGTGATTCGTCAAATCCGTATGATGCGAAACCAGTTTGCCGTTGTGAGCTGGTAAAATGACTCGACTGCGAAGGAAACGATTTGACAGCTACTACTCCCACTACTACTACTACTACAACTACTACTACTACTACTACTACTACTACTACTACTACTACTACTACACCACTTTCCATGTTCAGTTCGTTGTGGGCACGTTTTATAGTTTGCACACGGTTTTATCGTTTTCCCGTACAAGGCGCAATAATTTGTAAGTAGGCTTTGCCGTTTGTCGTATTCCGTTCCTCTCGCTTTTCTTTTGTTTCATTCCTAATGTAATTGAAGTGAATCGCATATTTTGCTCGTACGATTAAACAGTATTGAATTTGTGGATCTCATTTATTGAGCCTGGACGTCCTACGTAAGATAGCAAATCTTACAAGCCACTTTCACATTCATACGCAGTTGTTGAGGCTATTATTAATATTTTGATGGGCCACCTGACGATAAAACTTGAAGGAAATTTTGCAGAATCAAAACCAAACTCAGCAGCTGGGAAATATTTACTTCACAACTGCTCGTTATATGGGCAGTTAATAGTTATGGTTTTAGCAAGTCTACTGCGCATAAGTGAGAAGTGGCTAGCTATGTTAAATTTTCAGATCGACCCTGATCGCAGTCTTCTCGAGCAATGCAGCAACCTTCCGTACGACGCCGACTGGGAGTTCCCGGAGCATCATTTAGTCATGGGGGAGATACTGGGAACAGGACAGTTTGGTGAGGTCGTGAAGGCCGAGGCTATTGGAATTGTCGACTTTGACCCGCGCGACAAGACCAGAAAATCAAAAAAATTCCGCCGGTTAAGTACTCGTAAGGCGAGAAAACCGCGAAAGGTGACAGCTACTACCGTGGCTGTCAAAACATTGAAGGGTAAGAATCATTCTTTCGGGACAGGTTCAAAGCCCAAAACAAACCATGCCGATTAACCAAATAATTTTCTTGACTTCTTTCTGCAAACTGCAAGGCCCTGATCAAAGATCAACCAGAAAGCTTGTTCAAGCCTCAATACATATTAAGTAAGGCGTATAGAATGAGCTCTTTCATTGGGCCTAAGAATGCCACGAAAGTCTGGAGTTAATCCAGGATTAACTCAATCGTGCTTTGAACAACGGGACTCTGCTGCCCTTTCATTTTTTCGGCTGGCATCTATTGCTTCCCCTCCCGCTTCCAAGGCCATATTTGTAATTCTCCAAATATCCAATCCAGAAGAAAGCCATGTAAAATGACAATTAATAGCAAAACTCTTATCTATGCAAGAGTATTCTGCATAATGTCCAGTTCACCAAATATTCTATTATAGCATATACTAATTTCTAGAACAAAATTTGAAATTCTTTACTAACCTTTTCACGGGAATCATTTCCCTGTGGTCTCTTTTTTATCCAGAGGATGCGCAAGAAAGCGATTACAAGGACCTAGCTTCAGAGTTGAAGATCTTGATCCATCTCGGACCTCACAGAAACATCGTGAACCTTTTGGGAGCTTGCACTCGTGGAAAGCATTTGATGGTCATCATGGAGTTTGCTCCTCACGGAAATCTGTTGAATTTCTTGCGCAGCAAACGAGAGATTTATGAACCCAAGTGGACCAAGACGTCAACCGATCCTACGACAGAGTGGAATCTTGCTGACCTGGTCACTTCTTCTTATCAAATTAGCAAAGGATTTGAATTCCTGTCTTCTAAAAAGGTTTGTCATCAGAAATGTCCTGCAGGTTCACATATCAGCGGTCCCCATACAAAAGTGCATGAAAGCGAGGCGCTTGTGTCACTTCACAACGTGGCGACTACAAATGTTATGGATACTTTGGAGTATTAGGCTATACAATGCTTGACAATAGTTAGTGTCGAAAAATCATGTAAAATTATCAAAACATTAAGTCGTCTGGAAATCGATAACTGCCGGCTAAACGCCTCACTTACACTAGATTTTGCATGGAGACCGCTGACTCAACTGTATTATAGAATAAGTGCTAATTATTCCTTGTAATGGAATAGGTAAATGAGTAATAGAAAGCTGAAAAAAGAGAACATGGTTCTTTCTTTTGTTTTATTCGTTGGTGAGATAACATTATTATGGTAAAAGCGTCAGTCTAAACAATTTCCTGGTGTTGTACCCGTTTGATGTCTTAGTCAAACATGCAGTGGTACAGTTCTAGGAAAAATGACTCTTTTTTTTTCATGAATTAATATCCCTGCAGTGTGTCCACCGTGACGTGGCCGCCCGTAACGTACTCGTAAGTCAGGAGAGTGACGTCATCGTCATGAAGATTGCCGACTTTGGATTGGCCAGAGACATTTGCCAGAAGGACCTGTATGTGATGGACACGAGCGGCCTATTGCCTCTGAAGTGGATGGCCCCGGAGTCACTTACTGACAGAGAGTACACCGAGAAAACAGATGTGTAAGACAGTGAATTAACCCGGCCACCTCGTTATTACTGCCACAATTTTTTGTCTCGCGGAAAAAACGCCCAGTCAGTTTCCTATTTAAAACCCCGAGTTAATACGGACACCCCGTTAATACGGCCAGAAATTTATGTCCCGATGGTGGCAGTATTAACGGGGTTCCACTTTATCTACAGGTGGTCGTTTGGAATACTGATGTGGGAGATGTTCACCCTGGGGCAAACACCTTACCCGTCCCTGCCCACAGAACAACTTCTGGACTATCTTAATGAAGGCAAACGTATGGATCAGCCCAATGACTGTCCTCCGGAGGTCTACACATTGATGAGGGACACCTGGACGCACGATCCAGAAGGCAGACCAAAGTTTGAGCGCATCGTGAAGATGCTTGGCGATATCTTGGAAAAAGAACTCTTTCAGGTATTTTATGGCTCTAGTTTATTTTAGACGGCTCCAGGCCTTGTAATCAGTGCTTTCAATCTAGTCGACTAAGCCGTCCTGCATGGACGGGGCCAAAGCACAAGGCCTCAAAGCACGAGGCCAGCAAATCATCCAGAATGAATGAATAACTTTATTAACGTCCCAGAAATCCTTTAGCATCACTACTAATTGGGGACACTAGATAATATAAAAACAACTGCTGTGAATAAGAAATTGAATGGATCACGCAAAATAATAAATAATAAATTTATTCCCTAATTCTTATAAATCCTAACTACTACAAGATGGTGATAGATATGCACAATATAAATGTGACATATCTTAAAGTGTGTACAATTAGTAGTGGTAAACATCGGTGTGCGAGTTCAATTAACGATTAATAGTGCGAGTAATGTTTGAAAATTCTAACAAAATAACACGAGTCCGCAGGACGAGTGTTATTTGTGGAATTTTCAAACATTACGAACACTATTAATTGTTAATTGAACTCGCACACCGATGATTACTAGTTAATAATATAGATGCAAAAATAAACAAGGTGAAGGAAGCCATTCCAAAGCAAAACCAACAGTCAATCAATGTCAAACGCGCGACTTCTTATTGAACGCTGAAAATTCACGTTGTGAAAATTTGCGTAATGCAAAACTCAAGTCACCGAGGATCACTGTCTTGAATAGCCTTGAATGAAAGACTGAGTTTACCCTGAGTTTTGCTATGGAACTCGTTATGGAGGAAAGTCACCGAACAACAGCACCGCTGAAACGGCATAACTGGCTGCCGAAAATCTCAGAAAGGAAGAGAAACCTGAGTTTACGGCAAGTATATATAGTTATATTTACTTAGCGAAGATTAAGAAACCGTTGAACTGCTGTTCAGTGAAAAAATTGCTATCGTATCGTGAAGGATTCAAGCTTCAATCATAAAGTTCTGCAAAAAAGCCGATCGACACTCTCGTGAACATTGAGCGGCTAAACTTTCACAAACAAGCTTTTCAGCAGAAGAAACTGGATCGAAACTAGAGAAATCAACTTACGAAATTTACTGATCACGACCTGTCGATGATCTCTGAAGTTTCAGACTATTCCCGTTGCGGATGGCTTGGCACTTTGCTGATCTCCGAACATAACTTGACTTCGGGCTCGTAGATTTCCACTTTCATTTGACGATAATTCTGCCAGCTCCTCCCCGAATTTCTTACAGGCACTTTCATCCATGTTTTAGAGTCGATTTCGTGCGTTTGAATTTCCCAGTTTAAACTTTTATGGCTGCTTTGTTTATGTTTTGGGAATCTCTCGCTCTTGGCCACCATTTTTTCTCGATGCAAAAGTTGAGCTCGCGTGATTGTCATGGCAACGAAGTGTGCAAAATCAATTAATCTGTGCAATTAACTCTGATTAACTACTTTTGCACATCTGATTAACCTTTTTTGCACACTTGCACACTAATTTAAATATAACAGCCCTGTTCTCAGCCAATCAGAATCGAGTATTTTTGCATCTATATTATTAGGAAATAAACAATTTATGGGATTAAAATTAATGAGATACCGTACATTGCAAAATTATTATAACATCGTTAATAACATGCATACAATAATTTCTGCATTTTGATTGGCTGGGCGCACGTCAATTTCTCCCAAACAGTGCAAAAATGTGAAACTAACAGTGCAGAAATATGAAATTAGCAGTGCAGAAATTTGAAATTAAAAATTGCCGACGGCTGGAATTGACTCACTAGCTAACCCCCCGTTCTAAAATATTGTTACTTACTTGATAAATCCCAGAGAAATGAATTAATTAATAGATAAGTGAATGAATTAAAATATAGCTAGTCTAGCCATTACATAGTGTGTTAAGTGTGGTTTAAGCTGGGACCAGCTTTCAGTTGGTCTATGGCCAAGCCTTTGTCGTTTATTGGCCAAAAGTATGAAAAGAAAGGATTTGGTTAAATTATCAGATGGTATACGTTTTTATTATTGATAAATGGAACTCTCCAAGAGATAGATGCCTAATGAGTCCTTTCTTTATAAATACCTTTACGCATCTCAGGCTTTATACAGCTTTATAGATTTTAGATTTTTTGAAAATCTTACTAAAAACATGCGATTTTTGGAGACCCTCCACTACCAAATCTAATTATCAAAACAATTCAATCAGTCATATCTGCTGAAGAAATTGCAAAGTGCCGGATGTTCAAAATGGACGCTATTAGACTGGTTATCGACGGACGTCGAGTCCTTCGCCGATTTCCGTCATGTCGTGTTTTGAGGAACAAATGATAGCGGCCAAATGATTGGAAATAACGTTTAGTTCTCGCATTTATTTGCCTGTCAATGCCTAAGCCGGCGTTTCTTCAATTATTCTGTGAGCGATCTCGTGATCAAAGTCCCTTCCTTGGCAGGACAACCCCTATATGATGATGATTGCTGGTGACAATGATGAAACACCTGCCGGAGAGAATCTGCAGTCTGGATACGAGGAAAAGGAGCCAGAAATGCCGACACCCAATGAAGCTAATGCTGACCCAGCCGACACCAAGAACGGGTGTGTACAGTACATATCAAAACACTCCAGCAAGTATAGCAGTAGAGCACAGCACAGAACATCAGCACAGTACAGTACATTTTAGTAGAGCACAGCACAGCACAGTTCATTGTAGAACAGTATATAAGCGCAATGACAGCACAATAGTTACAGTGTCAGTGATACTGTAATTGGGTTACAGGTCTCTTGTTGCGTTGTTAGGCCCTAACACCGTTTGTGTCCAAGTGCCAAGCTTTTCATAAAGCTGTTGTCGACTTCTGCTTTGTGTCGCAAGCGTATTGTAATATCGATGGTCATATTTGCATCAACCTTTTCTTCTCCAAGATGCCCTGAATGGTCGCTTCCCATCCCGCCGGCGACACCGTCACATCTGCCCGATGACAAGACCTCGCTCAGGGCGCCCCTGCCGTCGGCCTCGACTTCCAATGACGAAGCGGTGCAGGGTGATAGGGCTGACGGGAATGACAGTTGGGCTGGAGGAACGGATAGAGCGAGAAGCACTGGGGACCAGATTGATATCGACGTGGAGGACCGCGCCGAGGTGATGACACCCCTGTTGTCACAGGGTGAAAGGGATGACGGGAAATCGGTGACCATCATCGAGATGGAGGGCGTGCCCGATCCAACGTTCGTGAGCGCAAAAAACGGGAAGAGTGCTGATACATCTGTTTAAGCTTCGTTTAGCTACGCAGCATTAACTTGTAGATGAGCGATAGGCCATTTGTGCGAGTCACCCCCGAAATTAGGCAATTTGTCAACTTAAATCCTTACACCCATCCGATTTATACTATACTTTTAGATCGGGCATTATATAGCATTTTTTGTTTTGTTTTACGCATGTTTGTTTTGTGTTAATCATAAGCACACACTATTTTTTGTAATGTGCATTTGATCGTGCATGGAATTTGCGCACTCTAGAGATACTCACTGTTTACAAACATTGATGTCAATTATCTTTTGTTGTGATAATTTGCCAACCAATAAACAATTAAAATAACTCATTGTTTTAACAGCCAATAGATCTCTGGTGGGCAAAATAGGTGACTTCACGCAAAATATCGCCGGTAAGTTTAATTGTGTAGACCCTATTCACGCATGGTGCATTCCAATATAGCTAAACAAGAATCCCTAAAATTAAAACAACGATAATCTCACAAAGCACAAGCATGTCAACATTTCTGGAGGGTTTTATTAACATAGGATAAAATCCCACAAAGACATCGGAGATGGGATTTGTAGACATCAGAGTGGGATTTTGCGGTGATGCGTACACAAAACGTTCATAATTCCTTCAGAGAAGATATCTGTCCATGTAACGAAAGATGTTTGTGTAAGTACAGTGAAAGTTTGAAAATAAAATTATGTTTCGTCGGGAAGTCATAGAGGTTTTAAAATTCGAGAAAACTTCAAAACGAGACTAAGTACGCATGGCTACAAAATCCCACCAGCTAAAATCAATATCATTCCAAGATTTTATCTTATGCAACTAACACTTTTTTGTTTAGATAAAAGTTTTTTTCATATTAAACTTCCCAGTTTGCCTATCTTGAAATTTAACAAGTGTGAATAAGGACTTATTTCCAGAAAAGGTGTTTTAGTTCACTGCGAACAATTTTTCTAGTTTATACCGTAATTATCCCCGAGCGAAGCGAGGGAAATAATCCCAACGCTAATGCAGTAGTATCGCATCATTCAAAGACTCCAAGCGTGTCGCCATCTCGAAATTTAATGTTCGTCTGTCAGTCTGTCGTACAACCTCGTCCCCAGTTCCTATCGCTGCTTAACCAATAACAAAGGCCGGATCGATCACGTGTGGCTCTGTAGTTTTACTCGCAATAAGAGAAATTAGATACAGTATATCGTAGCTGTGTTTACGAAAATGGAAAACTGGAAAACATGAAACATAACAGTCTCGCGAAGCTCGTCTTCAAAAGAGAAGGGAACAGGCAAGGGCAAGCCGAAGTCGTGAAACGATCGAACAGCGCCAGATACTTCTAGAAAAAAGACGACAAATATGTTATAACCGACAGCATCATGAACGGAGGCGTGCCGAAGAAACGGCTCCGCAAAGGGAACAGCGCTTGAAAGCAAATCGGGAGCTTCAGACGCCGTTTTGTGTTAAACTCAGATACTTATCTAGAAAGGACAAGCAACAAAGGTTAGTCAGTGGAAATCGAACAATCACCGTGACAAATATACTATCCCGTATAGCTTGTAACTCGATTACTTCACTGTATTAAATCTGTATGCTGATCATTTTCCCTCGAAGTATTGTTTTAATACGCTTCTGTCGCCAGTTCCGGCTACCGTATTCGCTCAGAGCAATCGGAACTTGGCGTCTTGAATGATTTAGTCAGATGTCTTATTTTTTTCTTTCAAGACTAAAACTGTTACAAATGCTGTAATCTGACATGCGGTGATTGCAGCGAGAATCGTTCACAAGCCCTTAGAAGTATCGCTAGGTCTGAAGCCCGTGTATAATTTGAAGTAAACCGTTCAAGTTTTGCTTTGATTCTGGGAGAAATCATGCAGTTTTGAGCGGGTTCACATAATACAAAATAATTCGAGTCCATTCAATATGCATGCCTGAGTCTGGTGCATGCAATCCAGAGTAAAAACAAATTGCACAGGAAGTCTATTGTACTGCTTATGAATTCAAAATTGGAAAATCAGTGTTCCTTTTTTCCCGTACTGCGACGGCCGACCAACTTTAAAATTTAAGTATTAAATTTTGAGAACGTGCTTGGCAAACTGTATGAATTAATTTACGTGCCGACCGTGGCGCAATCGACTCTTTTTTTTTTTTCAACGCAAAAGTATAACACACACCATTCTTTTTCTCCTTCCTTTGAGTGTAGCACTTGACTTCGAAGAAAATATTGAGTCAACATTTCGGTAAAACAAAGGCTACTCTTGTTGGGAGTACCAAAGTAAAAGTCCCATCAATGGCAGAGCGAGGGGTATCTGCTATTATCGTATTTCTAGTATGCGATTAAATCATAGTTTCCGATGGTGGCATTTAGCGACTCTCAAGCTCACTGCACAATTTCTATATAAGTTTAATTCTAATACACATATAGCCATGAAATAAAAGCATTTTCAATGCTACAAAAGTTGACATGAGAAGTAACACCTCTTACTTAGCTGTAGGCTGCGTCAACAATTTAGAATTAAGTCAGTCCTTCCCGGCTTTGTTATAATGGACATACAACAATATTTACTTTTGTCTTCTTTATTGAACTTTACCTGGTGTGTGTTGAGAAGTAAACAGCTTGAAGCTGTTTCTTTCGGTTTCCCAAATTCCGGATGTTTGACCGCCGGCCCTCTAGATTTTGTCCTCCTCAGTGAAATAAGAAGAAACTATAGTAGGATTATCGAGCGCATGAAGACCACTTACATTTTGCCGGATTAAGAATTTCGTACCTGCGATTAGCTCACTTTTTCTAATAATGTCCAGTTCCTTCCTTCCTTTCTTTCTGGAGTTTTTTTTTTCATTCAAAAAGATTTACATATTTACAGAGACAAGATTATACCAAAATCTAACATGCTTGGCCCGGCACCTCCTCCATAAATGACAGAAGCTCAGTAAAGCGTGTAGGACTCGGCTACATGGCACAACAGTTCTCTGTCAACAAGATCAACGAGGAAGTGCTGATGGGACAAGGAAAAGAATTTATTAATACTCAGTGCAATCCTTGATTTCCTCATTTGAAAGTTTTGCCATTTGCTTATGGTAAGCGGGATTGCAAGCCACAGATAGCATCAGCTCGAAGGGCTCTTATGGCTTGCAAGTTATGTGATGCCCCTGCGTTGCGTAACAATGACTTTCGCACTGGTGTGCCAATATCAGAAGTATTTTCCGAGAAATTCGTATTTATGGTCCATTATTGTGGCTGAGAGTTCAGGAAGAGAGGCACTGATTGTCTGCCTGGAAATGACAGGGTTGGCTGGTTATCTGCCGATAGCCGGGAGCCAGTTGGGCGTTTGAATAACCTGCGATCATGCCCTGCCGTGAGCGACTAGGGAGGAGATTGTCGGAAAAGGAGGGCCTAATACAAATCCCGCATGTTAATCGTGCAGATTCTGGAAGACTTTTTGAATGGCCAGAAACAATAGCGGCAGTAAATGCGATGCTCCGATTGGTGTTCCCGAATCAGCTACTGCTTGGCTGACTGCATGTTTTGTTGTTTTGATCGCACACGGAGAGATGTTTTCTTTGCATAACTGCATCTTGAACGGGCACTTATTCCCGAGATGCTTTACTTACGCTCACGCTGTTGTTAAAGAAGAGTAAAAGCGTTCCATGATATAGGGAGCGAGAACACTTCACCCGTGGGAGACGGCGACAATTTTGTTTGGCAAAATTTCTTGAGTCATCTCCTGTGGTTAAAGTTACATAGCTTCGGTGCTGATAACTGACAGGCCTTGAGGGCTCGTTTACTTGTTGCGTAAATCGTTTTACTCTGCGTGTTGCGTGTTTGCGCAACCAAACTCGGTCCATTCTTTCGTCGAAATGTAGATGGTTTATAATCTGTTGTTGACTGTTTATTGCCTAATTCTGAGTGAGCGTTCTGAGTGGGAAAAACGGTTGGACTCACACGGTGTATCGATTCCAGATAGTTTCGTCTTGCCAAAAATCAGCCGTAATCGAAATCGTATTGGGAATCTGCTTCCTACCTTCTCGTTCTAGAATGCCAATGAGGTCGCGGAGCCTAAAGTCGCCGAAATTGGCTAAAATTTCCAACACACGTACTTTAAGCGCAGATGAATATACCAGGTAAGTTTCGTTCATTTTACTTTAGTATTTGATGCATTATTCGTGTCATAAACACATTCTCAATCAAGCATCAAACACTCGCCCAGGACCACACCGCTTGGATCATCTGTGGTATTAAAAATCTGTACTGCTCTGTCGTAACCTCTAGAGCGTGTAGCTGTTTCTCATTGCATAAATCTCCACATTGTTTGAACGACTAAACCTTTGGCACTGTCTCAGTGTAAAAATGCATGGATATAGATGTGTTTTACTTTAAAGTACTTTACTTTATAGAGCCTACAGAACCTATAGAACTTTTAGATCCTATAGACCCTATAGAACCCATAAAACCTATATAGAACCTATACAACCTCTAGAACGTATAGAGGCTATAGCAGCTATGCAGCTTATACATCCTATAAATCCTTAAAAAAGTTATAAAAGCTATAGAATCTATAGAGCCTATAGAACCAATAGAAGCTTACCTATAGATCCTATAGAGACTATAAAGCCTGGGCCCGACTGGCTATCGTTAGGGCTCAATAGGTTAAATTCGCATGAAACTGAGATATTTCTTTTTTGATTTAGGTCATACTCATATTTAGCGTGATTAGTTAATAGAGTTACCCTTTCACTCAATAAGTTTCTTAATTATAATAAAGTAGTATACTTGCTGAGCTCCTTGTCTTGACTGTTTTGGTGAGTGACAAATGTATTCCATTATTCTGTGAAGAGGGCTCTACCTAAAAGGGGCGCCTTTTGATGTAGTATAAAAAAGGGAAATAAGTTAATGAAAATACATTGCTTTTTGGTATCTTAAAGGGTTAGTATGAAAAGTTGGAAGGTCAACTAAGTAATAACTCGCAAAGAGAGGTTGTAAAACCGTTCCTGCCAATTTTTTTTTTTTTTTTTTTTTAATATACTGCGACGTGTTGCAGGCATTTAGTTTTTCAGTTTCTGAATGCCTGCATCTGCGATTTTAGGGGACTGTGGTGCAGCAGCCTGGCGTTATTCACTATATACGATATGCAATAGTTTAACATATAACAACCATGCCTATTCCACAGTCTTTTCGGTGTCTGGTCATGGAAGCAATGCCTTTAAAATTCGTCGAAATCCGACGGCCCCCTCTCCCATAGGTCGTCAACGACCTATGACATCACAAGCGTTCTTTTTTTCTCTGTTTTGCCTAAACGCCCAATCAATAACTGTGCATTGGCTTTGTATTATAACCCAATCAATGACCAATTTTAAGATAAATCGGGTGAAACGATTGTTCAGTTTTTAGCAGTTTTTAGCAAAATAAATGTAGTGTGTAATGCCTGTTTCATTTCATTTCAGTGATGAGGAAAAATTGCCCAGGATGCACTCACTATGAACCTTGAACCCAGTGATGAAGATAGTAGTGATGCCAACATTTTCCTGAAATAAAAACTTGTGGTCTGACTAAGAACCTTGTGATGTCAGTTCTATTCATCCATTTTCACGAACTCTCTGAACATGTAGCCAGTATGACAGGGTATTCTGAACT
This sequence comes from Plumapathes pennacea, assembly GCA_964036295.1. Classification (NCBI taxonomy): domain Eukaryota; kingdom Metazoa; phylum Cnidaria; class Anthozoa; order Antipatharia; family Myriopathidae; genus Plumapathes; species Plumapathes pennacea. The sequence goes on along the minus strand of OZ038463.1, from coordinate 20,168,421 downwards.
TTGTTCTTGGTACATTTTTTTTTGGGGGGGGGGGGGCAAATTGAAATTTACTTCTGAGTGTGCATAAATTAGTGTTAATTTATTTATGCATATTTATGCATCATTATTAGGAGTTATTATTATCCGACTCAAAAAGATAGGTGTTTTTTTTTTAAATTCAGACTGTCTGACTTCAAAACAAAGTACAGGATTTTATGTTGGTAACATTTCCCCTCCAGAAATAATTATCGAAAGAAAAAGCATGCACCATTTTTTCTGTTTTACAATGCACGAACTGTCCAAGCATGGCACATTCCTGGACTCCAGTTTAACTAGATTTGCATCAGATGTTTCCAAAGGACATTTCCTGCACAAAGGAATATATACCTCTTATACCCGAACAAAGTGAGGGAAATAATCACGACACTAATGCAGCAAAATCGCACTACATGAAAACTCCAAGCGGGTCGCCATCTCGATATTAGTTTGTTCGTGTGTCTGTTTGTCTGGCGTGCGACCTCGTCCCCAGGGCCATCCACGTTAAGCAAAGGATCGATCACGTGTCCCGCTGTAGTTTTACTGAAACGAAGCAACATTTGAAAACTGAAAAACTTGAAACACAAAAGTTTCGTGAAACTCGTCTTCAAAAGAGAAGGGAACAAGCACGGGCAAGGCGGAATCCGTCTCGACAAAAGACGACAATCCTGATTTGTCCAAAAGCATCATGAACGGAAGCGTGCTGAAGAAACGATTCCGCAAAGGAAACAGCGCTTGAAAGCAAATCGGGAGCTTCAGACGCCGTTTTGATCAGATACTTATTCAGAAAAGACAAGCAACAAAGGTCAATCAGTGGAAATCAAACAATCACCGTGACAAATATATTCTATTCCGTATCTTGTAACTCGATCACTTCAAGAATGTAATAAAATTTGTATGCTGATCATTTTCCCTTGAAGTATTGTTTTGATACGCTTCTGTCGCCAGTTTCGACACAGTATTTGCTCAGAGCAATCGGAACTTGGAGTCTTAAATGATTTAGTCTGTCTGCCAAGCACATTCTCAATATTTAATACTCAAAGTCTGCAGTTGGTCGGCCGTCGTAGTACGGGAAAAAAGGAACACTGATTTTCCAATTTTGAATTCATAGGCAGTACAATTAAATAGGCTTCCTGTGCGATTTGTTTTTACTCTGGATTGCATGCACCAGACTCAGGCATGCATATTTAATGTGCTCGAATTGTTTTGTATGTGAACCCACTCAAAACAGCATGATTTCTCCCAGAATCAAAGCAAAACTTGAACGGTTTACTTCAAATTATACACGGGCTTCAGGCCCAGTGATACTTCTAAGGGCTTGTGAACGATTCTCGCTGCAATCACCGCATGTCAGATTACAGCATCTGTTACAGTTTTAGTCTTGAAAGAAAAAATAAGACCTCTGACTAAATCATTCAAGACTCCAAGTTCCGATTGCTCTGAGTGAATACGGTAGCCGAAACTGGCGACAGAAGCGTAGTAAAACAATATTTCGAGGGAAAATGATCAGCATACAGATTTTAATACATTCTTGAAGTAATCGAGTTACAAGCTATACGAGAATATATTTGTCATGGTGATTGTTCGATTTCCACTGACTAACCTTTGGTCCTTGTCCTTTCTAAATAAGTATCTGATTTTAACACAAAACGGCGTCTGAAGCTCCCGATTTGCTTTCAAGCGCTGTTCCCTTTGCGGAGCCGTTTCTTCGGCACGCTTCCGTTCGTGATGCTGTCGGTTATAACATGTTTGTCATCTTTTCTCTAGACGAATTTGGCGCTGTTCGATCGTTTCACGATTTCGCCTTGCCCGTGCCTGTTTCCTTCTCTTTTGAAAACGAGCTTCGCGAGACTGTTGTGTTTCAAGTTTTCCAGTTTTCCATTTTCGTAGACACAGCTACGATATACTGTATCTAATTTCTCTTACTGCGAGTAAAACTACAGAGCCACACGTGATGGATCCGGTCTTTGTTATTGATTAAGCAGCGATAGGAACTGGGGACGAGGTCGTACGACAGACTGACAGCCGAACATTAAATTTCGAGATGGCGACACGCTTGGAGTCTCCGAGTGATGCGATACGGCTGCATTAGCGTTGTGATTATTCCCTCACTTCGTTCGAGGATTAACTAAATGTGTTTCTTTTATCAGGCTTTTGAGTATCAAATTGCCAAATATGCATTGCCTTCCTGAAGAGGTAGACAAGCAATAAAATCACTAAGCAAAAAACAGCAAACAGGGTTGCATTGTGTGTATATTTGAGAGGGGGTGGGGGTTGGGAATTGTGGGGGGCTGAATCGAGTTTCTCTGGAGCCATTTTATCATAAGAGTATTCAGTGTGTGTGATTGCGGGAAATCTGTTCTTTGACGCTGTTACTATAAAGAACTAGACTGGCGTTGCCAGTGAGCTCGCGACGTGAGTTGGGTCGAGACCAGAATATAATATGGAAAGTAGGGGACAAGAGCGGAACTCCCAAGACAGACTTCCAGTTGCTCACCATAAAAATATCACACAGCATAGAGAACTTGGCTTTTGACACCTTGATCTTTTGACTGCTTGATCGCTTGTGGCTACACAAGCTTTAAAATGCAGTGTGTGTGTTTTTTTGTTTTTTTTTTTCTGGGTTACGAATCAGCACACGGTGATTGGTTCGCATTATCACGTGATTTGCGATGACGTTATGCAATATTGACTTTTCTCGCGAGCGACTTGAGATATCGGCGATTGAAGCAAGAGACTGAAATTGAATTGTGCCGTTAAAGTTAGCCTGTATCCGAACTGAACATCGGTTGGCTTTCTGGATGCACGGAAGCCATACTTTAAGAACGATTTTGGCTTGCATTGTTTTTAAGCGTCGGAAGATTTGAAAATCAAATTGCATGATCAAATTAGAAGCGAGCGCTAATCTAATAAGCGAGGCGTGCAAGCTGAAGGGTGCTAAAGACTTTTCACAGAGTGAATCTTAATATTAAAAGATCAAAATTATTAAAATTTAGTACTCTAATTTGGCGCAATATTCAAGTCGAGGCGATTGTTTTTACCGCGCAATCATCAAAACTCAAGTCGTACGCGGAGCCTGCGACCAATTTCCTTGACTATCCACCGGATTTTTGGCCATTTCCTTCATACAGCGAGGCCTAGCTTCTGATTGAGTGTAACATTTTGGTGCAGAGCTCAAAAAACTTGCCGAGGCGAACGTTGAGGTTTCTCCGATGAGTCGTCAAAATGGCTGGCACACTAGAAAAAGCTTATCTCCACCGCAAACCCTACGCTTGCATGGTCAACGTTCGGTAAGTGTGCTTAGCTGCTTCGGCAGATTCGGCTTTGTCGATTTCTTTACCTACGAAACACTGAATTTCACTCCGCCATCCAGTCCGGATGCGAGTCGAAGTAATTCGTCTGAAGTCGTTCACCATCAAATAAAAATATAATAGTTGATTGGAAAATTGAGACGACACCTGACTGCCCTTGCAGTAGCATTTGGAAAATGTCAATGAAGTGAGTAGTCCGTATTTACTGTACTTAATGTTTCACACTATTAATTTGTTACGCTCTACAGGGGTGGATCCAGACCAGTGCCACCAGTTCCAATAAACCAGTCAAATCTTTCTAATATTAGCATACTCGCAATTTATGAGGTTGAAAACTGTTCTTCAGTACATCCTTACACAGACGCGACTGTTGTTTATCCCACTTGCGACACAGTGACGAAATGAATTGTACCGTTTAAATCAACCCTGCGACATTCGATTCGTGTCGTGAAACATTGCAAGGGAAAAATCGGTCTTTCCGCAAATAGACGTCAATGAGTGCAAAGGTCAAATAAGTGCACCCATCAAGACTCGCTATGATTGGTTAGCCAATTTGTGCACTAGTCATGATCGCCTCCTATTGGCCCTCGTGATTCTTGTGTACCGGTCGTGAACTGGTCAGCCTTTATAAATGGTAGTGACTAAACTGGGTACTCCAAAATCAGGTTTCCGAGAGAAGACTGGGACCGAATAAAATCGTGTGTTCGGACTGTTTTCCGAAAACCGTACGACAGTGACGTTGTATCTTGAATATTTTAAAAGTTTGGCGGGATTTTGGCGCACATTAGCGAGATGTCACTATTAAAATTAACAATGAAGCCAACTCCTCTATTTATCAAATTAAACTAGCTGAAACAGCTGAAGAAATCGAAAATGTTATAAAAAAAATATGAGATAGACACAAGAAGCGGCTTTGTCGTATACAAGAAAGACAAGAGTTTCGGCTCGCTCGGTATAAAGTCCCACTTGCTCGAACGCACTGCAATTTTGACAAGACAGCGAACTTGGAGTACTCGCCCAGCGACCTAGCGCCTCTTGCCTCATTACGTCATGAAGTTAATGAATGTGACTCACATCGATCCGTCCAGCGAAGCGCTAAATACTCCGTGAAGACCTGGGTTGTTCGTATTCATGATATCCCCGCGGCATCTCCAGCGAGCGCGCAATTTACTGATTTCGACTTGGCAAAAGTTTATAAACACCGAAGGTCTTCGTGGATTGTACATTTTGATGAATGCCATACGTTCTTGCTCATACGTCAAAGACGTCCAACCGGGAAATCCTGAGTCGAGTAAAGCTCCTCATGTGAAACGATTCAGTCAACCTGAAACTTAAACCAATATCACAGCACGCGTTTTGTGCGGTCAACTTTATCACCTCGCCCAGAGACCCTAAGCGGTCATCTGTCGCCACTTTCCTCAGCATAGAATTTGCAATTAAACGACAGCACCAAGTTTTACAAAACTGACCGTGCGTGTCAACAGTCGCCATGTTTAAAACATTTCAGCTTTTTCATTCAAGGCATGCTGTTTCCAATGATCACTACCAACCTCGTTCCCAGGCTCTTTCATCTCCCGGCCCCCGCCCCCGAAGAAAGACCCTGGTTCAGACTGGTCACGCGTCGGCCAGAATCTGGCCGGTTGCAAAAAAGGAAACCAAGGGAGGGGCCGTTAAGTCGGAAATTTACCTTACTTTGTCTACTGGGGAACGAAAAATTTAGACATAAAAATTTAACATCTCACCCATGTAGTTTACGCTGCGTCTGAAAAGCAAGTCAAGTTGTTTCAGGCCTTGTAGTTCTGTGAGAGACCACCGCAAAAACGTATGCGAAAAACTGAGCCAATAGCGGAAGAGCGAAAGAGTTTTACAGCAGCGTTGCCACAGAGTGAAGATTTGCCGCATTTAATCTGCAGACCATGTGAAAGACGCCTCGACAACTTCAGAGCTTTCAAAAAGGTAATTTCGAGAGTCAAGGAGCCTTCGGAAGGGTGAAAAGAAGCGCCCCAACGCTGAAATGATCGAAGACAAGTTAGGCAAATGAAGCCGCGGAAGTTCCCGGCCGTGCGAAGTGCACTGAATGAAGCCGACGGTGCTATTAGCATCATTTAACAGATGTCATAAATTGAGTCGTCTATAGAGACTGAACACAGTGTTTCTTTCAGATGGAAATGTAACTGAAGAGGTAATTTGTATCAAGTTGATCAGTGTGTTGTCTGAGTAGCTGCAATTAGGGACTTTAAGATACAGGACGCGAGAGGACGACGGCGACGTCGGTGAAACAATAAAACTAATCAAAGAAGACAAAAGAAGCACGTGAATATCTGAAATTGACATGTTCTCGGGGTCGCCGTGCTCTCGCGTGCGACTTCAAAATGCTTCTTTTTTACGTCGTTGTCAGGACGTGGACGACAGTTCGATAAAATAGCGGCAGTCGTTCTTCTTAGTAGGAAACAATTAATTAAAATCAACAGAACCTAGGCAAAAACGGAACAAATTGAGCAACCTCAGAATAGGCAAAGTTATACAAAGACATAGGGAAAACAGAGACACTATTTTTTGGTTCCTCGCTTTGCCTTCGCCGTCCTAGGTTTCTTAAACTCCCTATTAACGATAGCGTAATGAAGCTTGCCAAAAGGCGTGGCTGATTCGTGTCGTTTGTGCCAGCCTCGTTTTGATTTGACAAACGCACAGCGCGACAAATTTCTTTGACAGGGTGACCCCTCCCAACGGATTATCTTTGTGAGCAAGGCACGTGACCAGCCTGAACCAGGGTCTTTCTTCGGGGGTGGGGACCGGGAGATGAAAGAGCCTGGGAACGAGGTTGGATCACTACGATCTCGGAACAGTTTTTCAGCAATCGCGAAGCGATGAGTGCGATATCAGTTTTTCGAGTGAAATTTAACGTGGAATTCACTCGTCAGGTCAAAGAAAAACAATGAAATTATGTTTTCACGCTTCAGCGCGCGAGAAAGCCATTGCAAAGTCAACTGTCAAGAACCAGCGAATTAGGAATCAAGTTGAGATTCAAGATCGCAGTCAGTTTTATTTGAACCTTGTGGTGTGACCAATCTTTGTTATAAATGCCCTTTATAGGCAAGAAAAGTTCTCTTCAACAAAACCTATTCCACTTATAATTCATAAAAAATCACCAAAAAATCTGGAGACAAAATCTGTCGTTGAAAACCGATGTTCAAGCACATAAATTGGTGCCGACAACTGAAAGAAAAAACTTGCGTGAAAGAGCCTAACATTATTGCAGTGGGAAGAAGAGACTTGTTAAGGACAACGCAATTTAACTTCTCAAAGGTCGCATCTTGGACTTCATTGCCAAACTCTCTCCCGGGGAAACCTCGACACTCTCTAAGAAGATCTGTCTTTTGTTTTATAGCAAGACGCCTCAGTTATGTAGCTCGTAAGTCGCTGTTGCCACCAGTGATCGATCTTCTAAAATCTTCTACTGATCTCTGCCGCCACAGTGTTTTTCTCGTGGCAGATTCCGACCACTGCCTAATTAAACTGATACGGTACGACTGAGGAAATTGTTATCAGACGAGTGCTTGACGAACTGCGCGAAGTGAGAAATACTTTGTAGGGAGTGCGCTATGTCCCGATTCTAAATACTTCTTTTCGGTTTAGTTTCATAAGGAACCTGGGACGAGAGGCTGTGCAACTGGAGATAATCGACTTTCGCATTAGCCGCCAGAGTTGTTTTTGGTGGAACGGGGCCCGCTGACAATGTTGCAGGCTCAGAATGTCCGCTATTTCTGGCCATGCACACCTTTTTCTGGCCGACCTAAGTTCCTCATTGCAAATGCTCGATTATAGATACCGCTTCAACCAATGTATCTGTGTTCTGAGCAATATTTGTGTGAAAGAACATCGAATAAGTAGAAGACGTGTCGAAACTTGATAAAACTTGAACTTTCCCCTGCAGGCAGAGCGTATCCCTTTGTCGGAAACTCTGGGGCTTTGTGTAACGCGCGGCGCATACGAACAGTCGGCGTTTAACTTCGTTTTGCGTGAAGTAAAGGTTCTTTGTTTGTTGTCTGAGGATACTGAATTACTAATAGGTTTGAGGAAAATATCACGCGAAATTAAAATACAAGATCTGTCAATGAAATGTTACGAGCATAATATCATAGAACGGGGAATCCCGAATCATCAGCTTTGCGTGAAGTAAAGGTTCTTTGTTTGTTGTCTGAGGATACTGAATTACTAATAGGTTTGAGGAAAATATCACGCGAGATTAAAATACAAGATCTGTAAATGAAATGTTACGAGCATAATATCATAGAACGGGGAATCTTGAATCATCAGCTTTGCGTGAAGTAAAGGTTCTTTGTTTGTTGTCTGAGGATACTGAATTACTAATAGGTTTGAGGAAAATATCACGCGAGATTAAAATACAAGATCTGTCAATGAAATGTTACGAGCATAATATCATAGAACGGGTATTCCCAAATCATCAGCTACTTAGCTTTCCCTCACGCCGCTTTAACAAAAGCAGGGAAGACCGGCAGGCGATAACATCGAGAATATTTGTCACTGAATACCTCGAAGTCTTCAAAATCTCAAGGTTGATATCCGACTATCCGAGCCTAATGTTCGCTCCAAAAGCGTGATGCACGCCTTTGTTGTCACGGTATCCAAACGTCTGCAGCTTCCGATAGAGATTAATTTCGTATCGACCCAGAATTTTGCATTAAAGCTTAATGCATAGCAGTCTTGAACATATTAGTGTATCAGACTTGTACATGTAGGATGCGTAACTTCTGAGATGGCTTTTTCATACGAAGTAATTTCACCACTGGGGCAGATAAAATGGGAAGTATCATGTTTTAATGTGCTGCAGAGATAAGTCTAAAAAGCTGTCAATTACAGCTACTTGAACATAGGAAGATTAGCAAAGACGAGATAAGACTAAAAAGCTGTTATTACAGCTACTTGTACATGATACATACGCAAACATTCCAACATCTAGTGCAGAGATAGGTATAAACAAGCAATATTAAACAGAGTGGCACTGAGAAAAGCTTTTTGCTGTTGCTGTTAGGGTCTTCGTTTTCCGGGGTTATAGGTCTTCGCTTTCAGGGTCTTTGTTTTCGTTACAACCCGGCAGTGTCAAGACGAGAACTCCAGTGGAGATGACGAAGCAACTTCACCACTGGGCAGTCGGTTGATAGGTGTCAGTCACCAGTTTTATGGGATGTTGGCACTACAGATAGCCAAAAATGATACCGGGCATCATGTTCTAAAAGCATTCCAACATGAGATAAGGCTATTACACTGTTTTACAGCTACTTAAGATGTCGGGTATTCCCCAGTCAATCCCATTACAAAATGACAACACAGTTCCTCCACCACAAAACATGTCAGCTTGAAAATTCACTCAACAAAGTTGCAAGGTTATATAGCAAGCGTCACACCAGTACTGTCACATGCATCGGAAAGCAAGTTAAAAATGCTCCCGGCAAAAACGATCACTCAAGGCAAAAGCAAATCACTCATTGAAAATATTATTCCGTATGAAACATCATACCCGGCATGGGTCGGGAGCTATGAAAACTGGGTTGTTGCAAACGAAGAATATTCCTACGGGGCCTTCGATAATTGTTTTCTCTCAATTATTATAAAACACTTTTTCGTGAATATCTGTTTGACCGAAATTAGAAAAGAGGGCAAGAAAAATAAAGGGAGCTCTTGGATCCGTCATGTGCAAAAACTGACTCGGCTATAATATCTTTTTCGTATAAACGCACGACAAAAGTTCCTCTTCCGGGACCCCGCATGTCTCTATTCATTGTACTAATGACACCACAAGCGCACTGGCCACGGGCGTGTCTTGTTAAACTAAAAATTATCATTACAACACTCATACACTTGTTTCTTAAAGGTTGAGCGACCCTGCATTTTGAGAATGTGTGACATATCTTTTTATGCACAATCGATTATGACGTACAGTTTGGCTTTGACTCTTATTTCTAATCAGAAGCCACGATCAATCCAGCCTTCGCTTCACTACTTATGTATTTTCTTTTATTAACTCAATATGTTTCTTCTATCAGGCTTTCGAGTATTCGTTCTCTGTAACAAATATAAAATTGAAAGCGAGGAATGTCACACGAGAGATGTTTACAATATTATTGCGATTTTGTTCAGTGTGTTCAGTCCATTTGTGACTGCAAACTCAATCCTCAGAATTATTTCGGTGTATTTTTCATTTCTGGTATTCAATGACCATTGCGAAACAAAGGCTACATGATCGGGAGAAAGAAACACTTCAACAGGCAATGTACGACACGCAGAAGAATTTTATGAGGCAACAGATGTCATGTACAGAGCAAAGCGTAAAGCGTCATTGTTTTACGGCTAAAGCTCAACGTAGCTTTGGTTTCTGTTTTCGTCCTATTATCTTCCCAAAAGTATTTCGTGTCGCCACAGAAAGTTTCGTCGGAACTAAATATTTATCGGCGACGGAGATATTTGCAATCCCCCAGCGGTATCCATCAAACATTTGTTTACGGCTATTCTCAAAGCTTCCGTGGTGAACGCGAGCATCTTTTCCAAAATACAGTTTATCCGTGTTTATGACCCATCAAATATTTCCTCCCGCGCGTGATTGGTGGAATTGTGACGCGTGGTCGAATAGCGTCCGCTCACGAGCGGACGTTATCAGCGAATAACCCCCGCCTGAACTATATCTGTTTATTGACAATATCCGAACACAATTTTAAAATAAATATTAATCACAAAAAACCATTACGAGATGACTACCGAGGAGGACATCAATTCATTTGTCGAAAAAGCAGTTAAAGAAAGCACCAAAGAGCTTCACAGTTCTTGCGCCATTATTTGCGCTGCGAGTGGAAATAGTTGAAGGATAATAAAGACAATAAACTACTTTTGGCTTCGGAAATATGCACGGATAATTGTCCTTGGACACTATCTGTTCCTCGAAGCTCACAGTTGCCCTTGAGCTTTGCTCTCGGGCAACTGTTCGCTTCTCGGAACAGATAATATCCGGGGGGGGGGTATTCAAAGGACTTTTGTACGGGCAGGCTCCGCCCGGACTGTCAACCCCTTACCCTTTAAAATACCATCCTGGGGGCAAAGTCGGGACCCTTTTATATACCTCCAGTACAATGCACCCCTTTTTTATACCTTTGATCAGGAACGCGATATTCTTCAACAGATCATTTATTCAGTTCCTAAACTGGCGGGAAGCATCAGGCAGTACAAATACCTCTTGCTTTGATTTGTAGCCTTCGATTCCACGGCGGGGTACTTCCCGCTTTTAACAAGGCGGAGTTTCCGGTCTACCGCCGTTTTTTTTTTTTTTTTTTTTTCCCCGGTTTTTCCTGGCGTTTTTCGTACTTCCTCACTCCACCCTTTTTATTGACCCTTTAAAATACCAAAAAAACGTCATTTTCCTATAACCTTTTTTATACCTCCATTGTAAAAATACACCCCCCCCCCCCCCCTCCCGGATAATATCCTCGGACAATTATCCGTGCATATTTCCTCGCCAAAAGTAGTTTATTGTTTATATATTCCACAGAGCCAAATAGTGTTGAGTTTGAATGGGATGCAGTTAACTTTTTCGCTTCACTATTTATGTGTTTTCTTTTATTAACTCAATACGTTTTTTCTCTCAGGCTTTCAAGTATTCGTGCTCTGTAACAAATATAAAATTGAAAGCGAGGAATGTCACACGAGAGATGTTTACAATGTTATTCCGGTATTGTTCACAGTGTGTTCAGTCCATTTGTGACTGCAAACTCAATCCTCAGAATTATTTCGGTGTATTTTTCATTTCTGGTATTCAATGACCATTGCGAAACAAAGGCTACATGATCGAGTGAAAGAAACACTTCAACAGGCAATGTAAAATGCGCAGAAGAATTTTACGAGGCAACAAATGTCATGCACAGAGCAAAGCATAAAGCGTCATTGTTTTACGGCTAAAGCAAACCGTAGCTTTGGTTTCTGTTTTCGCCCTGTTATCTTCCCAAAAGTATTTCGTGTCGCCACAGAAAGTTTCGTCGGGACTAAATATTTATCGGCGACAGAGATATTTGCAATCCCCCAGCGGTATCCATCAAACATTTGTATACGGCTATTCTCAAAGATTCCGCGGTGAACGCAAGCCAAAATCGTTCCCGAAAATCCAGTTTATCCGTGCATATTCCACAGAGCAAAATGGTGTTAAATTTGGATGGGATGCAGTTAACTTTCACACACAAGTAACGAGCAATTCACTGACCACATCATCACAACCACGTCATCACAAACCACGTAATAATATGAACCAATCACCGTGTGCTGATTCTTGACCGACAAAAAGGAAAAAATAAATAAAAATTTGCGTTTTTAAGCTCGCGTTGGGCCCCAGGCCTCGCGAGCAATTAATGCATTACAACACTCCGGAAATACCGGGACTCAATCATCATAGAAGGGGTAACAGGGAAAAAGCGCCGACGATGCAAACACGGAAGTACATGTTTGCTTTCTGATACCCGTTTTTATCTTACTGTGGTTCACACATAGCAGTCAAAGAAATGTTATGCCGTTGCATGGTCGGGCAATTAGTACAACAAAAACTCTTTGGACTGGATGATAAAGTCTAATTGTTCGAAATAGTAAAAAGGATCGGTACAAACCGACAACTACTGTAGTGTGAAGTGAGTTCCTGTAGCGTAGCTTGATGGTTTCGGATAGAGATGACAAAATGCTGTCAAATATGGTCACCGTTCTTATGTGGTGATGATGAAATCTTAATTTAAGAAAATATTGCACCGCATTTGAACCCGGTTGCATTAAACGACTTCCTCATAAACCAAATACGTAATCAAACCTACGTAATCAATGCTTTAAACCATTAAACAGAGGAATAAATAACTTTAAAGTGAAGTAAAACCAATGAACAAATCATAACTTTTTATAAAAAAAAATTCGGAAGGGCTTCCGCTCTCAAATGCTATAAAGCAGCTTCTTCGCATTACTTGTTTAAGACAAGTGATAAAGTCACCATCAAGATCGTGCAATATGGATATTATGAAATTAGTCTTTTTCTTGGTAAGTGAGACAAGCTATCAGCTGTGTGTTCTTAGTGTGCGGTTCAATGATAAATGAATTATATCATTTATATTTTTTGTCAAACAAATTCATCATTATTTAAATGTTTTCGTAAATTGGCAAGTTTCTGTTGTCAAATTCAGTTCAATTTACCCGCGATTGCGATACTTTTGAACCAAGGAAAACAATTGCCAAACTTCAATTTCAGACAATTTAATTTTACACAAATTGGTCGATGTGAAATACGAACTTTTACTGCAGTATGTCTTGCAATAATTTCATGAAGTTCAACGTGTTTTTGAAAAAGTACTATGTGCCGCATCCAAGTTGTTACATTCATTTGCTTTTGTTTTTTCTTGCCCTGGGTTTATGTGACTAGTAACTGAAACTTGTTATGACGTTTTTTTATCAGGTACTCTTGATTATTGTTCAAGTTTATGAGTCTCAAGAAGCAGAATATAGATTTGTGACCACCAATCGTCGTCCGAACCAGTATCTTTTAGTTCTTCAATCCCAAGGAAATGCCAACTTCAATTTAACACGAGACAGAAATGAAGGAACATGTAAGTTATTATTGAATACTGGGGACATAATGTAAGATATAAAACCCGTCTGTTTGAGCCTGAAACAAATTAGAAAGTTAAGTCGTAATATAGACAAATCAAATATAGTAGCAAGCGATTTTCAAAAAGGCGTAAACTTCAATACTACCAATTTGTCAATACTATATTTGATATACTGTATCTTATTTGACCTTGGTACGTATATACAAAGAATTCTAGTTTGATGCGCAAGATGTGTTATTTACGACTATGTGCAAACAAAACGTTCAAACTGCTTGCGGCCGCTTAGCTACAAATTCTTTATTAAAGAGCTTTAGCAAGCAACCCAGGACGAAGACGGCAACCTCAGAAAACTCAATAAAACTTAGTAAAAAGAACGATTGAAATACATTTAATGTTGTTTTAATTTTCACTTTGATTGCAGGTTTTAGTTATAAGAAATCTGGAAAATTGAGTTGGTCATTGAATAGCGTTACTGTTTATCTTACTGCTAACAGTACTGGATCTTTAACTGCCCAGGTGAGTTACTTGTATTATTACTAGAAATACAATAATCGCAGATACCTCCTCGCTCTGCCATTGATTGGATTTTTACTTTGGTACTTCCAACAAGAGCAGCCTATATTTTACCAAAATGTTGACTCAATCTTTTCTTCGAAGTCAAGTGTTACACGCAAAGAAAGGAGAAAAAGAACGGTAAAAAAAAAAAAAAGAGTCAACTGCGTGACGCCGTACGTATTTCCCACGGTCGGCAAGTCAATTTTAATCGACAGTCTGCCAAGCAGCAGGAACATTGATTTTTGGATCTTGAATTCATAGGCAGTACAATTAAATAGGCTTCCTGTGCAATTTTTTTTACTCTGGAATGCATGCACCAGACTCAGGCATGCATATTAAATGAATCGAATTGTTTTGTATGTGAACTCGCTCAAAACAGCATGATTTCTCCCAGAATCAAAGCCAATCTCGAAAGGTTTACTTCAAATTATAGACGAGTTTCAGACCTAGTCATACTTCAAAGGGCTTGTGAACGATTCTCGCTGCAATCACTGCGTGTTAGATTACAGAATTTGTTACAGTTTTAGTCTTGAAAGAAAAAAATAATACATTTGACTAAATCATCCAAGACTCCAAGTTCCGATTACTCTGAGCAATTACGGTAGCCGAAACTGGTGACAGAAGCGTATTAAAACAATACTTCGAGGGAAAATGATCAGCATACAGATTTGAATACATTTTTAAGGGATCGAGCTACAAGATACGGGTAGAATACATTTGTCATGGTGATTGTTCAATTTCCACTAAATAAACTTTTTTGCTTGTCCTTTCTGAATAAGTATCTGACTTTAACACAAAACGGCGTCTGAAGCTCCCGATTTGCTTTCAAGCGCTGTTCCCTTTGCGGAGCCGTTTCTTCGGCATGCTTCCGTTCATGATGCTGTCGGTTATAACATGTTTGTCGTCTTCTTTCTATACATAACTGACGCTGTTCGATCGTTTCACGATTTCGCCTTGCCCGTGCCTGTTCCCTTCTCTTTAAAGATGAGCTTCGCGAGACCGTTCTGTTTCAAATTTTCCAGCTTTCAAATTCATTTTCGTGAACGCAGTTACGTGCAACTGTTGCTTTGTTCAAATCTTTTTTTTTTTTCTTTTGAATGTCAGTAAAAACACTGGCGGAGACGCTAATCGATAATTAATACGTCAAATTGCTCAGGCACCTGGCTTAAAAATTCCTACGCCAGACAGACAGACTGACTGACTGACAGACGAGCCTTACATTTCGAGATGGCAACCCGCTTGGAGTCTCCTGATAACGCGGTTTTGCTGCATTAGCGTCGTGATTATTACGCTCGCTTCGCTCGGGGATTATATTTTTACTTATCTTGGTGTATCACCTTACTACGGTGGCTTCAAAGGGGCTTAGTTTTTATAGAAACTAGACTGGCCTTGCCAGTGAGCTCGCGGCGTGAGTTGGGTCGAGACCAGAATATAAAATGGAAAGTAGGGGACAAGAGCGGAACTCCCAATAGAGACTTCCAATTTCTCACCATAAAAATATCACACAGTATAGAGAACTTGGCTTTTGACACCTTGCTCTTTTGACACCATGATTAAACTAAAAATTATTATTACAACACTCATACACTTGCTTCTTAAAGGTTGAGCGACCCTGCATCTTAAGAATGCGTGACATATCTTTTTATGCACAATCGATTATGACAGTTTGACCTTGACTCTTATTTCTAATCAGAGGCCACGATCAATCCAGCCTTCGCTTCACTACTTATGTGTTTTCTTTTATTAACTCAATACGTTTCTTCTATCAGGCTTTGAGTATTCGTGCTCTGTAACAAATATAAAATTGATAGCGAGGAATGTCACACGAGAGATGTTTACAATATTATTGCGCTTTTGTTCACAGTGTGTTCAGTCCATTTGTGACTGCAAACTCAATCCTCAGAATTATTTCGGTGTATTTTTCATTTCTGGTATTTAATGAACATTGCAAAACAAAGGCTACATGATCAAATGAAAGAAACACTTCAACAGGCAATGTACGATACGCAGAAGAATTTTATGAGGCAACAGATGTCATGCACAGAGTAAAGCATAAAGCGTCATTGTTTTACTGCTAAAGCTCACCGTAGCTTTGGTTTCTGTTTTCGCCCTGTTATCTTCCCAAAAGTATTTTGTGTCGCCACAGAAAGTTTCGTCGGGACTAAATACTTATCGGCGACAGCGGTATCCATCAAATATTTGTTTACGGCTATTCTCAAAGATTCCGCGGTGAACGCGAGCCAAAATTGTTCCCGAAAATCCAGTTTATCCGTGCATATTCCACAGAGCCAAATGGTGTTGAGTTTGGATGGGATGCATTTAACTTTTACACACAAGTAACAAGCAATTCACTGGCCACATCTCGAGTTGTTTAGCGAAGTCAATTACGTCATCGCCCAGCACGTGATAATATGAACCAATCACCGTGTGCCCATTCTCGACCGACAAAAAGGAAAATAAATAAATAAATAAATAAATAGAAATTTGCGTTTTTAAGCTCGCTTGGGCTCCAGGCCCCACGAGCAAAAAAAAGCTAAATACGGGTTTGAGTTTGAGTTGAGTTCGAGTTCGAGTTGTCTTGCGCTGTCTTGCCTGGATATCTGCCATTGCAAAATGGTGAATTGAATAACCGTGATGCCATTATTAGTACTAATTCTTTTTGGTTTCCAGTACGCTGAAATATTAGGTTTTCTTTTTATCATTCACGAAACTACATCCGGGACCCGAGTGGCGTATTTTCCATATCCTCACTAGTGAGGATATCGTTGGAATCATTTCCCGCTTTTGCACTGTTGTTTGTGCAATTTCTCGCAAAACACTCGTGTCTAATATAATAAAAAGAAAATTACACGGCGGCTTGAAGATATGGATTTTATTTTCTCGTGGTAAAAACAATATTTTACTCACTCGCGAAGCGCTCGTTCATAAAATATTGTTTTTACCACTCGAAAATAAAATTCATATCTTCGCGCCGCCGTGTAATATCCTCTATATGTGTCATGCCAGCTTAAGACAATTAAAGCGCGTAATCCGTTCTATGGAAATGACCCGAACAAAGCAACCAAGTAATATCGAGCAAGTCGTTGGTGCCATTGAGGTAAATATGCTTCATTCAATTCTCCATTTTGCAATGGCAGATATCCAGGCAGGACAGCGCATACGGCACGGAATGAACATATTAAAGCGATCCACCCAATTTCCTTTGCCATATTGCAGGCTCTTGCAAACGGTTAAAACTCGCGCCAGCGATTTAACTATTGCTAAAACCACTGACACAACTCGAACTCAAACTCAAACTCAAACTCAAACTCAAACTCAAACTCAAACTCAAACTCAAACTCAAACTCAAACTCAAACTCGAACTCGAACTCGAACTCGAACTCGAACTCAAACTCGAACTCAAACTCGAACTCAAACTCAAACTCAAACTCAAACTCAAATTCAAACTCGCATTTAGTTTTTTTTTCTATAAAAAAAACAATGTCCCTTTGAAGCCACCGTACCTTACATTGAGGTAGTTGTCTTTGCATTAATTTTAATTGCAGCTGCTGATTCCGTTTGCATCGGTTGCTCATATAATATATATATATATATATATATATATATATATATATATATATATATATATATATATATATATATATATATATATATATATATATATATATATATATATATATATATATATATATAGTGTGTATTTATTTTATATGTTTATTTTAGCTTCAGACAACCGATCCAAAGTTAGAGCAGAGGTTTGATTTCAGAGCGACTGCATTGAGTAATGCATACACCATTGTGCCGAAGCAATACTCTACTCTTTACGTCCAATTTACGGATGATAAAGGACTGGTCCTTGGGTCAGATGGGACTGACAGAAAAGCATGGTTCACAAGATATCCCTGTTGACTCTGGCCGAGTCTGTCAGAATTTAAAAAATTTAAATTCGTATTTTTTACGCCTTGTACTTATGGTATATTTAAATTTAAACATGATAATTTTGTAACTCGCATAGCTATTGACATGGAATAAAATGTAAATTTTACTGATCGCGTAATATTGATGCTGGACGCAAATAACTAGAAATACGATAATCGCAGATATCCCCTCGCTCAGTAGTGGGTTTTCGGAAAGCGGGATTCTTGTTTATTTTCGGTTCGGAGATTATTTAAAAATTTTTTTGCAAACCACGGCTGTGTAGCGACGTCACCAGTCGGCCGCTAAAAAAAATCTTTGTCGCACGGCAGTCTGGTTTAGTTCAGACAACGTGCACAGTCTGCAATTTTCGTAGACACTAAGATGAACTTCAAAATTCGCTGAGATAACAAAGCCGATCTTGGACACTGAATTTTTTTTTTTTTTTTCCTTTTTTTTTTACTTTATAAGTTTAATACGCTTCTTCGAGTGTGACAAAATCTAGAGCCGTCAAAGCGAGTCGCTTGTTTACACGCTTTCGAAGTCTCGGGACCGTGTGAATTTTGGCAGGGATTCATTTTTGAACACAACAACTTTTCAAACTGCGTTTTACGATTTTAAAATCTTTGACAGAAAAAAGAAATCAAGTCACTAAATAATACAAGGTCCGATTGTATTGAGCGAGCAAATCCGGTCACTAAATAATACAAGGTCCGATTGTGTTGAGCGAGTATCTTACGGGGTCCCGCTAGTAGACAATAATATACAATAGACTGTAATTGTTTAATTTGGAAAGCAGTGGCCGGATATTTTCTACTTTAATAGCCTTCAAAAAGCAAAAGCATCTTAACCCGGTTACATTTTATCCTTGAATACAGTGTGCCAACAAACGCGGCGACAAAACTTCACAGCATGTGTCAGACTGTCAGTGAAATTATGCAAATATGTCAGGAATCAGATGACACAATCTTGCATGAAGGCACTCTGAAATAGCTTTGAAAACTAGCGAAGAGATCACAGTATAATCCTACTTGGCCTTCATCACAGTTCCCGGGGCATCAAACGACAAAATATACGGCAATTGTTGAAATACCATAATGATAACACGACCCTCATTTAACAAAAGCGTTGTACGTTAATTGATGTAAATTTTCAAAACTCACCGGTTCCTGAAAGCCATAGCTTTAGCTCTTTTCCAGCAAAGGAAACAAAACCCAAAACACTATTGTTTACGTCTTCATTGATTTCAAAGTACACCGTATAGAGCAGTCCTCATACAGTACGAAAATTCCACTTTCCATTGTATTGTGTGTCGTCATCTTGTCAAACTTGGATTCTGATAACTACATTCCTGTTATTGTAAAAGGTGAAATTTGCCACGATGATTGTTCAATTTCCACCAACTGTATTTTGCTATTTCTTTCTGAAGAAGTGTCTGCGTTTTAACACAATACTGGCGTCTGGGATTGTGTTCAGGTCGACCAGTTGTGCCTTTAAGAATCCGTTTCACGGCTAGTAAGCTTGCCTCCCATACACCGGCAAAATATCCGGGCAAATTATAGCCGTCCGTCGAACTGCTTGGCCTTGTATCTGCATCTTATTGTACAAAATCACTTCCGTTCGTACTCTTACAGCTACCGCATGTCACTAAGAAAATGGCGGTTTACAGTTAAGCTGCCGATGTAACCTCGCAGTGGTCGCTCGACGCGGATGGCCCTGGGGACGAGTCGTACCCCACACACACACGAACATTAAATTTCGAGATGGCGACACGCTTGGAGTCTTCAAATGATGCGATTTTGCTGCATTAGCGCCGTGATTATTTCCCTCACTTCGTTCGGGGATTATACATTTGGGTCTAACACAGCGTTCTATCTGTTTAAAGCTTGGGCAAGTAATGTATTTGTGTTACGTTATCGATTCGAGAAATAAAACGACACGCTTAAGCGTCCTACCATGCAAACCACAACGACAACGCATTTAAAGAGAAGCAATTCAATTAAATACTGCCGAAAAGGATGAGAATTGTCATATACAGTCACGCACATAAAGTATAGGATTGGCGCGATGTGAGGCGGATAATTTGTTAATAAAGCAATGAAGTATAATTGCGTTTTGTTATAATTGCTACGGATGCTGAATATATCAGGTTTGATCCGTTTGTACAAATTCATCTCCAATTATATCACGTATGTTTTATGGTGTGGACACACTTTACTAACCCCCATTACTACAAAGAGGTTATTACGCGGGAAGGAGTGCAATACGGTGGAGTGGAGTATTTTTACGAGTCGGTTTTATTTTTTCAAGCCTGCTTCTAGCCTTGCGCAAATGGAACAAAAAATGACGCGTTCGTAAAATTTGCTTAAGAAAATTGATCACGTAAGCTAATAAACAAGTTTTTCTGGTTCTTGTCGAGTGCACGCTCCCATCTTGGCCTTTATTTGCACTCGAAAATGTGAAGTCGTGTCATTACGTAATCTATATGTAAGCGTTGTGACTACAGTACCACTAAAGTAATTTTTGGCCCTTTCCCGTAGTAATTTTTCCCTTTGCTGAAGACTTATTAATTTGGGCAATTTTGCGCTTACTTATCCGTCAAGTAATTTCAACTAAGGTGACGACGGTAATGCGAGAAACCGGGAAAAGGTGTTTCCAAATGCCTTATCTCTTTGTAACTTTGTCTATTCGTAGGTTGCTCAATTTGTTTCGTTTTTGCCAAGGTTCTCTTGTGGTCATCATGTCTTACTAAAAGAACAACTGTTGAAATAGAAAAAATTACACGCAAGAGAACTACAATCCCGACATCAGGTCAATTCCACATGTTCACGAACTCTTTTTGTCTTCTGCAATTAATTTCATTGTTTTGCCGAGGTTGTCATCGTTGTCCTCTTTACTCTTGCGAAACATCCTGCAATTATTTTGTCTTGTTATCTAAGTTTATGTTGATAGTGTTTTCCACCGAAACCAAAATCGCAAACAAAGAGAACGCGGGTGCATACTGTACTTGCACGTGTTCATTGTACGTCCGGTGTCTGTATAACAAATTGTGAACAAGTGTGTTTCCGCTTGATTGGTGGATTTTCCGTTACACCCTGTAATTAATATGCTGTTTATAGCTTTTCACTCCCAAACTCAAAATACTGATTATTCCAAGCTTTTAAACAAGAACCTACGCTATGAAAGGAAAGCTGCGTTCCTTTTTCCGTGACGTCATACTTTTAAAAATGATGGAGATAACCGAGTAACAAGCCAAACATATGCATTTAGGTCAAATTTTACCTATATGTTCTTAAATCTGTATAATATGCTAAGTATGTCCTTGTGTCGTCTGTAACGCTCTTTCTCAGGCCTTATTAAAAAAAAAATCCAAGATGTGGGACACTTAGGTGCGAACGAAAGTACTAGCAATATGATAATCGCAGATACACCCTCGTTCTGGCATTGATTGAACTGTTACTTTTGTACTACTCAACAAGAGCAACATTTTTTTAAAGAAGTTTTGACTAAATCATTTCTTCGAAGTCAAGTGCTGCACGCAAATAAAGGAGAAAAAATACGGTCTGTCATACTTTTGCGTTGAAAAAAAAAAAACGATTGCGTGACGGCGTACGTATTTTTCACGGTCGACACCCCAAATACATACATACATACATACATACATACATACATACATACATACATACATACATACATACATACATACATACATTTTTTTTTTTGGCCATTCGTTTACTATATTTTGTTCCTGTTTTTAACCTGAACGGCTCGCGTTTCTCCCTACACTTCTTTCGTGCTCTCGTCACTTGCGCGTGCTTTATTTCTGAACGGAGCACGCTTGAAGCTGTTCTATTTGTCAAATATACTCTATAGACTGTATAGGATCTATAGGCTCCATACGTTCTATACTCTATATGTTTTATACGTCCTATAAGCTCTATATGCTTTATAGGATCTATAATCTCCATTCGTATTATAGGTTTTATAGGTTCTCCCTACTTCTTTAGTGCTCTCGGCATATAGCTACAGCTACATATAAATAGACACAACCATATTCATGCCTTGAGTAGGTTATAAAGGCCGCTTTTGGCGCAGAAAGGAAAAAAGGGAAAGTCCCTAAAAAGGGAAAGTCCCTAAAAAGGGAAATCCCCTAAAGTTGATTAAAGATAAATTGAATTTTAGCTTAAAGGGTTAAACAAAGTTATAAAGATATGACTTCGAACACAGAAACAAAACCAAGGAATATTATGGATGAACCTGTAGAGATTAATGCGCCAATTCTCCAACCGACTGCGGCTATTAGTAGACCCACCTCGTTGAGAGAATTAGCCTCAAAGACCGCTAATTTAGTGAACAGAAGGATTAACGACTTCGCGAATTGGATTTTGTCATACGTGCCGAAACCAATTAAGAGGGCCGCTAGTGAGAGTGTGAGGTCGTTAAAGAAAGAAGTGAGGAGAATTTACAATGGAATCGCTAAAGCTAATAGTCGTCGGCAACAAACTAAACCACGCCAAATAGAGACAGCTTTTAGAGGGTTTCTAAAGACTTTTAGAATAGATGGGAGGGGGGAGAGAGATTATGTTGGATTTTTAGGGAGGATTAAGCAAGATGTTTTGGGCCTTATTGGTGAGCAGGAAAAGCCAATTAAGATAAAGTTTATCCTTACGTGTGAGTTTAAGAAGGTGATGGAGGAGGGCACACCTGATGTTAAAGGATAACTCCGACCTGAAATTGATGCATTTTTAAAAAAACCCTAAAGGTACGGGGAATCAATGTTCGAACATCTCTTGCACGTATTGCGCTTCTCGATTTCGTAAAAAATCAATGAATAGCGAGCTTTGGTCTCAAATACCGCGGCGCAAAACACGCATGTCAGCGGCAATTTTGTGAATGTGTGACGTATAGTATGGGGAGCTTGAGAGTTTTACAAAGGCAAGATGTTGTGTCGTAATGCGTTCAATCGTCGAATTTACTCGAGCAAAGCCAGGGGTATCAACTACAATCGACTTTACAGGAATCCCAACAGATGCAAGATACGGCTGGCCTAAATTTCTGGAGAAGATCCTATCCTTTCAAAGAATCCTGTCGTGTGCTCCGAGCCGCCGGTTCACTTCAGACCGCCTTGTGTGAGCGTAAATTGTATGAGAGCATAGCTTCTTGATGGAAATTCAATTATGAATCTGAAGGCGGACACTGTGTCTACGATCTTTTCGAACCGTCCACCTACAACAAACCTCGCTTTATCGTCTGAGACGATAAACAATTCACTCTGTGACCCGCCGCCATCTTCAAGCTCCCCATACACTACGTCACACATTGATAAAAATTACCGCTGACACGCGAATTCTGCGCCGCGGTGTTTGTGGGCAGTAACGAGAGCTGTGTATCCAGTGAAGAAGGATCCTCAACGTTTGACAAAGGAACTAAGGGAGGATTTTGAAAAGTTAGATTGGAGCGGAATTGAGTTTCCTGTCTCTTTGAAACAAATCGACAAGTTTGAGAAACAAAACCCATTTTCGATTAACGTTTTTGGGTATGAGTCGGGCAAAGGTGTTTATCCGTTAAGAATTACTAAGTTTAGAGATGGGCGAACACACATTGACTTGATTTTAATATCGAATGATGAGACTATGCATTATTGTTGGATAAAAGACAAGAGTAGGTTATTAAGTGCGCAGAAGAGTGGGAATAAACACAGGAGGTATTTTTGTAATTATTGTTTAAACTCGTTTACGAATGAGAGGGCTTTAGAAAAACATTTGTAATGCTGCTCAAGGAATGATGCTGTGAGGATAGATCTACCAGAAGAGGGGTCTTTCATCAAGTTCAATAAGAGCATGCATGACGTTTTGTGATTTACGCCGACTTTGAGTGCTTTACGGAAAAGATTTCATCAAAGTCTATTTCATCTAGTGATGAGAGCTATACAAAAAAGTATCAAAAACATAAACCTTCAGGGTTTTGTTTTTATGTAAAGTGTATAGATGACAGTCTTTCACTTGGCCCTTTCGTTGTTTCGAAAAAGTCGAAGGATGATAATTTAGTGCAGAAATTTGTGAGCAAGGTTGAGAGTGCTATTAAGTCTATTTATAATAGAACAAAGTTTTCCAAGGAAATGATGTTTGACGAGAAAGATATGGAAGTATTTAGCAAGACGAATATTTGCCACATTTGTGAGGAAGAGATCACTACAGATGATAAGGTAAGAGATCATTGTCATATAACAGGGAAATTTAGAGGAGCGGTTCATAAAGAGTGTAATTTAAAATACAAGTTGCCAAGGTTTTATCCAGTAATCTTTCACGACTTAGCTAATTACGATGCCCATCTTTTCATAAAGGAATTGGGAGGCGACATACGATGCATTCCGAATACCGATGAGAACTACATTTCCTTTACGAAGAAGATAATCGTTGATACATTCATCGCCAAGGAAACCGGTAAAGAGGTTAATGTGAAGCGCGACATTAGATTCATTGATAGTTTCAAGTTCATGGCGTCTAGTTTAGCAAGTCTCGCTGGTAATCTCAATAAGGAGAAGTGTAAAAACTTGTCCAGATTTTACAAGGGGGAACGACTTAACCTGTTACTGAGGAAAGGTGTTTACCCTTATGATTATGTGGATAATCTTGAGAAATTAGAAGAGACAAATCTACATATTGAGGAATTTTACTCAAAGCTAAATAACGAAGGAATTTCGGAACAAGATTATGAACATGCGAAAAAGGTTTGGAAAACGTTTCGTATAAAAACGATGAGAGGGTATCATAATATTTATTTGAAATCAGACGTTCTTTTGCTGGCAGATGTTTTCGAGAACTTTAGACTCCATACGTTTGTCTTGAAAATTATAAGTTAGACCCAGCTTGGTATTATACTTCTCCAGGATTAGCTTGGAGTGCAGCTCTGAAATTGACGAAAGTTGAATTAGAGTTACTAACGGACATCGACATACTGCTAATGGTTGAGTGGGGAATTAGAGGGGGTGTTTCAATGATTTGTAAACGACATGGCGAAGCCAACAATCCTTACATGGAAAAGTACGATGCTTCATTACGAAAGAAGTACATAACTTATCTTGATGCAAATAATCTTTATGGTTGGGCAATGAGTAAACCATTGCCAACTAAAGATTTTGAGTGGATGAGTCGCCAAGAGATGAAAAATTGGAGTAATCACCCGTGCATTCTTGAGGTAGACTTGGAGTATCCAAGACATTTACATGACCTTCATAATGATTATCCACTTGCACCAGAGAGAATCACGATAGACAAGTGTGAAAAGCTAGTACCTACACTTGGTGGTAAAAGAAAGTACGTTGTTCATCATGAGGCGTTAAAGACGTATGAAAGATTGGGGTTGGTTGTTAAGAATATTCACAAAGGAATAAAATTTAAGGAGAGTGTGTGGCTGAAAAGTTACATTTGATTTGAACACGAAACTTCGAGCAAATGCGAAGAATTACTTTGAGAAAGACTTTTTCAAACTGATGAACAATTCAGTTTTTGGAAAGACAATGGAGAATATTCGCAACAGGGCTGATATTAAGCTAACCACTAATGTGGCACAAGCGAGAAAACTTATCGCTAAACCAAGCTTTAACCGCAGGAAAATATTTTGTGAGAATCTCGCCGCTGTTCACATGCATAGAACGAAACTAGTTTTTGACAAGCCAGTTTACTTGGGAATGTCAATACTTGACATAAGCAAGACTCTTATGTACGACTTTCATTACGACTATATCAAAAAGAAATATGAGGAGAAGGCAAGGTTACTATTTACTGACACAGACTCATTAATGTATGAAATAGAGACGGATGATTTTTACAAAGATACTAGTGACGATGTTTTAACTACTTTTGACACTAGTAATTACCCCAAGGAACATCATTCAGGAATTACGACTGGTGTCAACAAGAAAGTAATTGGTATGTTCAAGGATGAAGTTGGTGGAAGGCAAATTTCAGAGTTTGTTGGCCTGAGGGCAAAGCTTTATTCGTTTATTGTGGATTCTTCCAAGATAGAGGAGAAGAAGTGCAAGGGGGTTAAAAAGTCGGTTATTAATAAAGATATTAGATTTCAGGATTATAAAGATTGTCTTCTTGCTGGTGGTAAGCAAATGAGGACAATGAATCTCATTAGGAGTTATGAACACGATATTTACACGGAAGAAGTGAACAAAATAGCACTTAGTAGGGAAGACGATAAAAGACGCATATTACCAAATGGGATAGACACCTTAGCCCTAGGACATTATAGGATTAAAGATATTTAGAAAAGTTATTGTTTTAAAACAAATTTTGGTGGTAATTCTGTGTCATATGGTATGATTAGTAATTCTTCTCTGACGAATCCTCTCTTAGGTCCATCGACTAAATAATACAAAACTGGTTGATTTTTAGATATTATGGATTTTTTCAACTCAAAAACTTTTGTACTCCATATGGGATCTGTAGCTCTCCTCACACTTCCCCCTTCTTCTTCACCGGGAGAAAGTAGATATCTTACTTTTTCGATTGAGTCAAGCCTTTTTTCGTCGAACCCAACAGGTCTTGAGTATTTTTTCACTTTTTGTTCAACATTTCTCTCAAGATAAGCGTCGATGGCTTTTTTGTCAATCAATCGAGTGACGTGGTTGTTGATAGCTTTCACGATATTTGGTAATCTATTCACCCACTTTGTTGATCTGCCTTCGGTTAACATTTAGTCAGCATATTGTTGACTAAATATTTTTTCTCCCAAAGTTTTGTTCGCTCTCTCGACGAATGCTTGTGCTCTGTGCTTAGCAGTTTCTGATCGTTTGATGACTATACTTTCTTTTCATTCATAAGATCCCATAAATTCTCGTCCTGGATCAACGATTAAAGTTTTTGGCCATTTTAACTTTCTTGAGTAAATTTTCTTGAAAGAGTTTGACACTTCATCACTTGACTTACTTGTCAAAGCTTCTGCATCAACATATCTTGAAGCAATATCAATAACGACTAAAGCATACTTGTAAGTTTTTCTTTGTCGTGTAGAAGGAATAAAAGATCGGCTTGATGAATTTCGTTTGGTTCAGAAATAATCCAATGTGGCCTTGAGACATAATTCGGTGGTGGAAGATATATTTGCCAAAGCGCCTGTTTTGATAGCCACTCCTTTGCTTCTTTATTAGTAACTCCAGCTTCTGAAGAGAGTTTTTAAATTGCGGTTAAACCCTTCCAATATCCTTTTGACGAGTAATAAATCTTTTCCATCTTTTTCATTTAAAGATTTGTTTTGATGTTTTTAAAATATGTCGGTTGCAGAAATACTTAATCCTAATAGAAGACCAAAATTGTCGAAGGCAATGAAGGCAGAGAGGACAGTTCATAGGACGACTTTCACGCCATCATCTGCTAAGCCTGGAGAAACATTTTATGTTAATGTACCGAGATTGCATGAAAATATGGTGTTTGTCCCAAAGAGTATGTTTTTGAGGTTTAAAATCAAGATAGAAAAGGGGGAAGCTGATAATCATCTTGTTCAAACTGTATCAAGAAACTTAGTGAACCACATGAAAATTTTTTTTGGAGGTAAAACTATTTGTGATACATATACAGATACGACATTTTTCATGGGTACCATGACATGCTAACATGTGAGGAAGACATAAAAAGAGGGGTAATGAGTGAGGACAAAAGGAAAGCTATGGCGAAAGGATCTGGTGAATCTAAGATAATGAAACAAACGAGCACTACTTACGAAAAAAGGTATCACATTCCCTTATCGCACCCGGTGTTAGACGATCATGGAGTTTATTATCAAAGTGGACTGAAGTCAAACTTGAGATTTGAGATAAAACTTGCTAATGCGTCTGATATAGTCGCAACGTCAGACAATACCAAAACATGGTTATGAGTTGACAGACATAGAATTGGAATACACAACCATTGAAGATGAAAATTTAGCACTTCAGGCGAGTAACGTTTATCAAAGTGGTAGAACTTTCTACTTTGAGGACGTTCATCATTTTGAAACATTAGCCAAAAAAAATATTGGTTATCCAAAAAAAATATTGATGTAAACACACCAAGAAGTTGTATGAAAGGAATCATGTTATTCTTTTTGAAGGAATTTGATTCTGGCAAAAGAAAAGCTGAGGAGTTTATTAGTCCTCTTGTTAATTCTGTTAAAGTTTCTATCAATGGTGTTCCACACAAGTTATTTTCAGACGGAATTTTACGAGAGGATGTTTGGCCAATGATTTTGAAAAGGTTTGATTATGTTGAGGATTACTTCAATGAAATTGACTTTCATAATGACAAGTTCGCATTGTAGGTTGATTTGAGATCCACACCAGATAATAATCTTCATGGAGACGGAATTGTGGTAGGAAGGTCTCAGGATGGTGTGAGATTAACCGTTGACGTTGCTGGCGTTGCTTCTACGGAAGTCGATTGTCACGTGTTTGTTGCTTCTGATGCAGCAGTTTTCGTTAGTGATGGAGTTGTGAAAGATGTAAGAATTCAGCCATCTTCATAAGATTTAAAAATATACAATTAGGATTTTAAAATCTAAAGTACCGTTTCATTGCTTGATTACTGGTCCGACTAATTGTGGGAAAACACAATACTCGGTCGATCTTTTGAGAGGGCCATTTAGACATGTTTCGACTTTATCGTTTTGATTTGTCCAACTTTCGCCGCTAACAAAACTTATGAAGGGTTCGCTAATCTTGACAAGTGTTTTTTCGTCATGATGCTAAATGTAGATGAATCCGAAGGTGTTGAAGAATGTCTAGAGATTTGGGACTTGGGTTCTAACTCAACAATTGACTAGCATTGCAAAACCATTCAGAGAAAATCTTGGTTGTATTATTGCATTTCATAATCCAGAATCTGATGGAACAGATTTACTTTTCAAAAAGTTTGGCTCTGGAATTGATCACAATGAAAAGAAAACTATTTGTAAAATACAAAAAAATGAAAAACACTCAAGGATTTGTTTTTCTCTTCGTCATCCATTTTCATATCATATTGAAATTCCACAAACAACTTAAGACTTTGTTTTGACAAATAAAGATGAAAACTGTAAACGATTACGTTAATCTTGAAGAGAACGAAACAAAAGAAGAACAAAAACCTAAAGCAAAAAGAAAACCAAGACAAAGTAAAAAGAAAGAATCACAAAAGGAAGCTGAAATAGATCTAGAGGTACAAAGTGAAATATCGAGAAAAAGAGATATTCTTGCGTCAGTTGTCATGTTTGATTGTTTGGAAAAATATGTAGGAGAAAAAATAAGTGCAGTTGATATTAGAAAGATGAAGGATTCTGATTTAGAATGTTTATTCAAAGTTTATGAAGAAAAATCTGGACAAGAATTAATGAAAGATGGAATGGAAATAGCTGTTGAAGGAATTGTTAAGGGGCTTTCGTATTTTCTTACTTTTGATGACGAAGAGTCTTTGAAGAAAGATTTGTTGCATAATAAACAATTAGGAACAAGAATTGGGAGGTATGCATCAAAAGTTTCTGAGGAATATGGAGACGTCGTAGCTTTTTGAAAGTTGCTTGTGATATTGCAAAACATGTTGTATTTACGAAAGATGAATCAACAACAAATGTTGAAGATGAGAAAAAGTAAAGTGTAATTCTTTTTTGTTAGCATTTTGTTAAAAAATGCTAACATGATTTAAGAATTTGCTAGCGATTACATAAATAATGACAGAATCAACAAATAATTCAGAAAATACAGATCAAATAACAAGTGTCCCAACCGATCTCGAAAAGAAACCTGAGAAGAAAAAAGATCCAAAGAAAGTCACCGCTGGTAAAGCCTTGGCAAAAAAGAACAAGGAAGCAAGAGAGGCGTTGAAAAAGATTCAGGATAAGGACAAAGAAAGTTTTAACCCTTTGAGTTTTTTAGACGTGACTAATGGATTACAAATGACAGCCGGCTCAATAGGTTCTTTTTTCGTGATATATCATGGTTACAGATTTTTTTACCCACCAAAGGATAAATCAACCACCGTAGATGTTAAACACAAAATGGTTGTGAAAAGACCTGTTGAGACTAATCAAGTAGAAGAATCGGCCCCAGTCGAGAAACCAAAACCAAAACAAAAGGATAAGCCAAATATTGATATGGAATGATTTAAAGATTAATATTTCGTATTTCAAAAATGAGTAGTGACAGTAAACTTGTGAGTAATGCAAAAGAAGCAGTCGCTCTGGTCGCGATTTCAGCCGGAATTGGTTATGCTGCGAAAAAGGCGTTAAGAAAGGCAGTAACTTCAGATTCTTCTTCGAGTTTGATTAATGCGGTTGAGTGGACAGGAGTGATGATTGGGGCTATTTACGCGAGAGATTATCTCATCGATCAAAAAATTATTCCGACTTAAGAAAATGAAAAGAATTAACAAAATGAAGATCATAGGTGTAACAGTATGTGGGTCTTTGCTTGGAAAAAGCCTCATTAATTTATTAAAGACAAACCAGATACCAATAAAGGATTTGAGTGGGGTTATAATAGAGAATACTCATACTTCTAACATATCAGGCATTGCGATGACATTTTTCGTTTCACCGCTGGATTATTTATATAAAGAGTTAAAGTTACCATTCTAAAAAGAATGGCAACATTTTTAACCGTAGCTATTGGTGCGATATTAAACTCAGGTACGTTTATTGGCGGCAGGTACTTAGCAAAGTTTTTGTCGGGAAAAGATCAAGACGACCCTTGTGTCAGAAGCCTGGCCAAAAGCCCGGCTAGGCCGGAAAAGCCTGGCCTGACCAGGCTTGCCGGGCTTGAAACCAGGGTAACCGGGCTAGTGCGGCCTGGTAAGCCTGGCAAAAGCCCGGCACTTACAAATTGGGGCCGGGCTTTGCTGGCTACCACGGCTGCTAAAGCTCAGCTTACTTGGCCAATCACTTTAGGCCGGGCTTTCTTGGCTACCCCGGCTTGGCCAAAGTATGGTAAGCCCGGCCAACCATTATTAGGCCAGGCTTTGCCAGCTACCACGGCTCGGCCAAAGTCTGGTAAGCCCGGCCAAACACTTCAGGCCAGGCTCTCTCGGCTACCCCGGCTTGGCCAAAGTATGGTAAGCCCGGCCAACCATTATTAGGCCAGGCTTTGCTGGCTATCACGGCTCGGCCAAAGTCTGGTAAGCCCGGCCAAACACTTCAGGCCAGGCTCCCTCAGCTACCCCGGCTTGGCGAAAGTATGGTAAGCCTGGCTAACCATTATTAGGCCAGGCTTTGCCGGCTACCATGGCTCGGCCAAAGTCTGGTAAGCCTGGCTAAAAACTTCAGGTCAGGTTTTCTTAGCTACGCCAGCTGCACCCAAAGTCTCGTAAGCCCAGCAAAACATTCTCAGGCTAGGCTTTCCTGGCTTACCTTGGCTGGACCCAATTCTGGTAAGCCAGCCAAATAATTTAGGCCACTCAGATACACCAAAAATAATACCTGCATTGATAGTACATTATAATGCTAATGTCACAAGAGCCATTTGAATGTGTTAACTGATCCAGATTAGATGAAATTCATTTTAAAAAGTCCCTGGAACAATTAGCACTATTCTGTTAACCCATATTCTGTTCTGTTCTGTTCCTATTCTGTTAACCCATATAATTATGTCCATTTTCATATCTGTCACTGAAATGGCAATATTACTACACATGTCTGCAGATACAACCTTAGATGGCACTAGTTATTCAACTCAAAGATCTCAGTAATTGGTCAGAAATTTGTACTCATGGATGTATGTGCCAAACTCAAAGATCATAAACAAATCATAAAGATCATAAAGAGTAAAGTATACCATTACATTGAAATTTGAATTGGCAAAATTCTCAGGAAAATCTGGTTTACAAATTAGACTCTGGTAAAACTGCTGACTGTGAAATAATGTCAAAAACTGTTTTATTACATTTGTCACTCTAGCAACTAAAGCAGAAAAATCAACTTAACATTAACAATAATATATCAGTATCTTTTCTTTGTGTACCTGTCCTCCTCTTAGTGGTAGTGAAATGAGGTGTCATAAAAATATTCATTAAAAACCTGTGGTCCATAGGCGAACCCAAATTGTTGTCACTTAACTTTTCCCACTTTGTAATTTAAATGGTTAATGGTGAGTTTCAAAGACATTTGACCATTTGATAACATGCACAATTAAGAAATGTGAACAACGTGTTATCTTCTGGTACTGCAGTTTTCTCAGCAATATTTTATAACACCAAGCTTAAGAATTTTCATATTAATTGTTTTGAACACTTTCAGTTTGTCAGTGCTTGGGAGCTGGCACTCGAGAGAACAGTCCCTCTTGCAAGAATTGAGATAAAATTGAATTTAGCATATTTACAAACTTAATAAAATTAAAGAATCATATAACGTGCCAAAACTCTGAGCAGCTACACAGAGTGAAGGCAAAAAGCTGAGTCATCCATTATAGCCAGTGCTAATAACTGTTAGCTTTTGTACCATTAATAAGTTCACTATTAACATTACTTGACATTGACAAAGTCAATTTGGGACTCTCCAGACCAGCATCATTCCACATTAGAGGAAAAATGAAGGCAAACAAAATTAAGTCAGTGTCATGCACCAGTGAATTTGAACTGCTTGGCAATATTGAACATTTTAAATTAAAGCAAAACCACTCAATTTACTGTTGATCTGTTGTGTAAAGCAAATGATACCATAAATATTTCAGTTACTGAAAACAAGCTGTTTGGGAAATTCTCAGTCTACAGTATTCATTTATATCTAAACTTTCTTGTTGAAAAGCTAAATTTGTTCACAAAACGACTTCTTCCACTTTGCTTAGTTAAGAAAAAGATTTTTACAACCATATGCTTTTCGAAAAATGTATACGGTCCAGTAATTACTGTAAAATAAAAGTCGTTCACACAAGTATTTCGGAGGAAATTGTTTATTAAGTATCTGTGTATTCATCAGTTCAGTTCATACATGAATGTTTTACCTCAAGCTGACTATAAAAAGCTGACTCGACTAACCTCGATCTCCAAAGTCGACTCTTCCTCTGAATTACAAGACTTTAAACCATTTTTATTTTGTGGCGATTCCTAGCAGTTCCAAACGTGTGCTAACCTTGTCCTTGGCTCCTATATTTTTGTGGCAGTAATATTTACAGTGACATAAGTACCTGAACATAATTCAATATGGCTGCCAAGATTACCACCACGAAAATAATTCATTGCATACAGTAGCTTACATGTGGCAGATACTCCTTGAGCGTGCAGACTGCATAACATGTCGATGAAAGGGTCGTAATCATGTGGTAAAATCAATAGCTTTAGTTTGAAACAGCCAGGAAAACAACTCAATGACCAACGTTGGCATTTCCACGGTACACAACGTGTGACGTCAAACCAAATGGCCGAGTGGAAACTGGAAAACGGTCACATGGTGCATGTCAAACCAACCAAGGCGGGAAATTGCGCGGCGTCGCCGTGGTGACGAAGCGACGGTTTTTTGTCCGAATCGGCGTACATTTCTGTCTTCCCGAGCGAAAGCGGTCGTCACGAGGATCTTGCAAGTTTGAAGCCAATTTTAAGCGTACTGAACTGGAAAGGAGGTTGCCTTTGATAGTCTTGAGGAACGGTTATCCTGCAGGAACTGTGAATACTCCCCAGAATACTCCCGGACGAAGCACGAACTGTTATTTAGGTAAGACAAAATTTGAAACTACCTAGACATACGAAAAGCAATCTATATACTAAACAAAGCAAAAAGATGACAGATAATTTATTTTACTCATTGTGGACTGTAAGTTGAAGATAATTTATCGGCTTCATGGTGAACTGTAAGTTGACAATTCTTTGACATGTGTGTGTGTGAAGCGTATTGCGATAAATTTAAGAAATCCGATACGGCGAAAGTAAGCATTTTTATTGCACACGCGGTTACCGCTAATCTGATCTTGATTTTTACAACAGTTTCGGTTTTAAGTATTGTATTTATGGCTGGCCTTCGAGGTAAAAAAATGTACTAGGAAACGATCAGTTTCTAGGCAAGTTGACAAAATTTGAGAATGAGGAAAAGATGAAGAAAATTGTTGAACTAAATTTTGACTTTGCTTTTGGGTAAATTAATGGTTTAGCCGGGGTTTGTGATCAGCCAGGGTAACATGGCTAACCCCGGATACCGTGGTTTTTTTATCATCTGGCAAGCCCGGACAAAGCCTGGCCCCAACTAGCCCGGCCTTGACCGGGGTAACCATGGCTTAGCCAGGGTTTGTGCTCAGCCAGGCTAACACGGCTGACCCCGGATACCGTGGTTTTTTTATCATCTGGCAAGCGCGGACAAAGCCCGGCCCCAACTAGCCCGGCCTCGGCCGAGGTAACCATGGTTCAGCCGGGGGTTTGTACTTGGCCGGGCTAGCCTGGCCGACCCCGGATACCCTGGTTTTTTTATCATCTGGCAAGCCCGGTCAAAGCCCGGCCACAGGGCCGGGCTGACCCCGGTCAATTGCCCGGGCTTTGACCCCGGTCAACCCCGGTTTGGCCGGGCTTCTGACACAAGGGGAAGAAAGAAAGAGACACGATTTAGCGATTGAGAAATACGAAAAAGATTACAACGATTGGAAAGAAAAAATGGGAAAAATAGAACTTTGGAGAGAACAACAAGAAAAAGATAAAGAAAACGCTTCATATAATTTTCGAAGCACAGATGAAGCATTGAAGGCCTATGCTGAAACTCACCCGGATGAATCAGTTAGAAATTTAAAAGAACCTAATTTCAATGATTATTATTCTCCAAGCAAAGACCAAATTAAAATGGAGAGATGATATTCACAGGATTAACTGTAGCTGGTTTGGCTTATGGTGTCTCATAAATATATTGACTTAATGTTTTCGTATGACTAAGATCATACGAAAATGACAGAAATAGATCCGGATAAGAATCCTTTTGATCCTAGTACGCACGATGGAGATGGAGATGGGGATGGAGAAGACATTCCAATGACAGGCAGAGGAACTGAAACTCCTCTAAGTCATCATAATCACCACGACACACACGAGACATCCTTTGGTGGTGATTCAGAAACAGATCTATTATTACCTGATACTCCAGGAAATAATCAAGAGTCTGAAATTTTCTTAAAAAAGATATGGCCTGATGCTAATTTAAGTAAGTTACATTATGATCAAGATCGAGTTGGGAGGCATTGGGTCTCGTTAACCTCGAAAAATTCTTAACATTCTTTATAGACGAAGATGAAAATTTATCACCTGAAAAACGAGGAAGTAAACCATCTGGAAAACTACTCACTGCGTTAGGGAAAACAGCAATAGAGATCATGGATGATAACGATCAAAAAATAGAATGGAACAAGAAAAAGGAAAAAGAACTAAAAGAGGAAAAAGAAAAGAACGACAAGTTGAACAGAGCAATCAAGAAATTGACAGACGATAACAAATCATTGAAAAATCGTGTCTCTAGAAGAGACAATTCGATTAAGGCTCTTGAAAATGAGTTGAAAAAGTCAACCTCGCCTGAAGAAAGGAAAAAGTTAGAAGAAGAAATAGGGCAGAGGCGGTTAAGGCAAGGAAAGAAAACGAGGCGGTAATGAAACAAAACAAAGAAAGGATTGAGGAGCTTCAAGCAGAAATAAACGATAACCCAGAAGATAGGGAAAGAATTGAAGAAGAAATAAACGAATTAGAACAAGAAAATGAAAGATTAGGAGGAGGAAACGAACAAATTTTCGAAAGACTATCTCTTAAAGAAAAAATATATCTTCAAAAAAATATGGTTTGTCAGTCGTTTGGTGTTTTAGCAACTGTGGGAACCATCATTGGTGTCATAGTGTCTAATCTCAAAGCAGGTTTGTCAAAGGTGGCAAAAGGTCTTGGAGATGGACTTAAAGATATTGGAAAAAAGTTGGCTGGTATTCTTCCTGGAATGGTTGGGGCGATAGTTAGTTTTTGTTTAAAGCCGCTGGAGAAGCTATCGGTTTTCTCTCGAAACATGCTTGGTTATTGATTCTTCTCGTCGTGACTTTTGTTCTTGAACAATTTAAGAATAAGAAAAAATAATTGTAAAGATGTATCAGACAAATTTTTTGTTAAAGTTATCTGGAAGTAAGAAGAATGATAAAAACCAAGTTATAAGCGTAATAGCAAATGTAAAACTCGCAAAACAAGTCCAAGGAGCAAAATTCCTTGAGGTTATTTCCGCCAACTACACAACTTCTCCTTTAATCATCCGTTGTGACTTAATAAAAAAGGTTCGTTCTTCACGAACATGGCTGAAGGAGGTACCGTATTAGAAAAGGTCAATAATATGAACGCATTCTTAATCATAGATCACAACATACCCTCTATTAAAATACCTATAAGTGAAGCAAAAAGCTTAATAAGCGGCTTCAACGTTGAGGTCAATTAATTTAAGAGAATGTAAAGTGAACGATAACAAAAATGAGTGAAGTTATTACAAAACGGCCGACAGTCGGTCGATACGTCGGTCGACATGTCGGCCGACACGTCGGTCGATACAATCGGCCGGCCGACAGTCGGCAGGACAATCGGCCGGCCGACAGTCGGCAGGAATTTTTGTACTAACACGGACTGTACTTTAATCACAATTTAATTTTTTTGCAATTAATATTCTAGTATTCTAGTATTTGAAGTTTGGTGCTTCTGCTTTGCTGTTGGTATTCACATTAACATGCTTTGAGATTGCATTTCACTGATTCGTAAAACTCGCTAATATACGACTACCATCGGATGCCGTATAAGACGGAAACGAAAGACAATAAACATACAATCACTCGTGGGACAGTAAATTTCATTTCTGTCAGACGGTGTTGTTTAGGGTTTCATTCCTGTGTTAAAGGCATTATGAACAAATATATCGCACTAACAGTCATGGATTCACTTTCAAGTGGTCCTGTACCAAATCCGATGTTTTTGTTAACGTATAAAAATCGAACAATTAACTCGGTGGTCAACGGTCAACCACCAGTCGATCGACGTTTGATCAACATCGGCCGACTGTCGACCGACTGGCGACCGACTGTCGGTCGACTGTCGGCCAGCCACCGACAGTCGGCCTACGGTCTAGTCGGTCGACAGTCGGTCGTCAGTCGGCCGACACATTGATCGACTGTCGGCCGACGGCAGCTAAAGTACACATGATCCAAATAAGCTTTACAAACGTCTCTAATTATTCGCTCCTTAAAGCTGGTGTTACACTGGTCGATTTGCAACGACAATTTGCAATGCCGATTTGCTTCAAATTCATGCAACGGTGTTGCAAGTTTTTGAATCACTTTCAAAAACTCGCAACGCGTTGCAGCACTGCAAACATCGCGAAAAATCGTTCGCAATGGGGTGTTACACCTGAACGATTTTTAGCACAACATCGTATCGTTGCACATCGTCGTTGCAAATCGACCAGTGTAACATCACCTTAAAGCTCTCAATAGTCTCAAGCTCTAAATTTTCAATAGTCTCAAGTTTTGGTTCATCACACTTATTTAATCAAATTCTCTTAAGCCATTATTCAACTCAAAATCTCTTTAATTAACCACATCTTCACCCTCACTGTCTTCAAACTTTGGCGCAGGACTGACGATTACTTCCCTTTAGCTTACTTGTAAATACGCGTTAGTCGAATTAATAAAAACGGAATCAATCTTTCTTTTTACACTGACATCAAAATTCTCATCAAGAATGAAATTGGGGCTTAATCTCTTTCCATCATGGCCATAAAACTTACTAAAGACTTTTCCATTACTATGGCCGACTCTAAGAAACATTATTGGATCTTCTCCAGGTTCCTCTTTCAAAGGATCAAATTTCACAAAACTCGTTCCGCCTGGTTTCTCCCCAATTTGCTTCTTTACTTCTGGTTTATTAACATGCGTTCTTATAAAGCTCGATGTGCTATTAAACTTCTTAATCCAATCTTCATCTTTAACTTTATTTCCAAAGATTATTGAAAAATAGAAATGACTTAGTGTTCCATCTTCTTTAAGAACGTTTCTCAAAACAAGTGTTGACACATCTTTCTTCTCAAAAATTATCGGCCTACTTTTTCCACTAGAGTCTTCTGTGTAAACTTTCATGATGTGAAATTTTTCACCTTTTTTGTTCTTCGTCTCAAAGTCTGTAAATCTTAAGTTTTCAGTTTTCAGATCTTCGATTTTCATTCTTTCTCTACTTTATATTACAAAACTTTAAATTAATTTAAAATTCAAAAATTCAAAATTCATAACGGTTTTCATTTCAATACCTAGGGGTTTCCCCTGCTCTTTTGTGGTTTGTGTAACAATAGATTACATTCCAAATATCCCTAACAGCTGAAAATAAATTTTATGTTTCGACTAACTAAAGTTGCTAGGGAGCTTTGGAATGTAGTCTATTGTTCTCTACGTCACGTCTATTGTTACACTGAAAATATCCACGTGAACACTTTCTTCCAGCACGTGGCAACCTCGTGTGCGAAAACAATTAAAATTCATAACGTCATTCGTTATGAATTTTTATGATAAGTCACGAGAGCATAAATCCCTATTTTTTACAATCTCTGCAATTGTGTTTCTGTTTTCCGTGAGAGCAAATACCTTTTCCTCCACAATCCTTACAATAAAACCTTCTTCTATTGTGTTTACAAAACAACAATCCACCACAATCTCTACAAGATTGTTTATACTTATTATGTTCACATATCTGCGTTCCTTTGCAATCCTTACAAATACATTTATACTTTCCATGCTCACAATAATATTTTAACCTACCCTTATTAGTAGCCGCAGTCGGTTGGAGAATCGGCGTATTAATCTCTACAGGTTCATCCATAATATTCCTTGGTTTTGCTTCTGTGTTCGAAGTCATATCTTTATAACTTTGCTTAATCCTTTAAGCTAAAATTCAATTTATCTTTAATTAACTTTAGGGTATTTCCCTCTTTAGGGACTTTCCCTTTTTTAGGGACTTTCCCTTTTTTAGGAACTTTCCCTTTTTAGGGTCTTTCCCTTTTTTCCTTTCTGCGCCAAAAGCGGCCTTTATAACCTACTCCTTGATACACTGAGACAGTGCCAAACTTTTTATTGTAGCTTTCCAGCACCACTGACAGGTTGTGTAGCGTGCCAATGTTCGCCAGTTTAAAACGATGGATAGATGGATGCTTTTGGTTCTGTTACAGAAACATAACTAAACACGATATTAGTTTTTCTATTGCAAAATTTCTAATCAGAATTTGATGATAATTGTAAACCACTTTTCACACTAGGCGCACAGTGTAGCGTAATAGTTCTTTTTTTTTTTTTTTTTTACTTCCCGTATAAATGAGTGGCTGTAAAGTATACCTTTCCAATCCGTCTAGTCTTGTTTCTGCATAATTAAACTACTGTAACACAAATGTAGCGCTGCCCGCCAAGTTTGATCGTCAAGTGATCTAACAGAAGATGTCAGTCTCAACAACACGAGTGTGAAAGTGGCTTCTACTTGTGTGGCAGCTGTCATCCAACGGCCACGAGTGACGTAACACATCTCAAGACAAACGTCAACACGTTGTAAAGTCTCGAGCTTGATTGAGTGACAGCACAGTAAGGAAAAAACAAGGACAACACACCTCACTAAAGAGATTCGGCCCTCTTTATACAAAAGGAATGATAACACCCACCATTTCACACACCTAAATGTCTAAAACAATTTGCAAAGTGAAGTTCTAAAAAAAATACACTGCACGAATGTGTACCAGGGGCCTGGGACACAGTCGGCTTGCCCATTTCATTTTTAGTTGTCTTTCACTGTGAGCATTGCCCAAATGTTTGATATGCATACTTCCGTTATTACTGTCCAGTGCAAATCACTGTCATATTTAATCAATGCACGCACCAGTTATGCCAGCCATCGCGCAAGAGACCAATCACTCGAATCGTAGTACTTCGTGTCATCAAAGCCACTGGTTTTACTCCAAAGTATGTCACGTTTGAGAAGCCAATATGGTGATATTCACGTGGACCCGATGTTCTGCTACTCCCCTGAAGTCGAAAGTTAAGTTCTTCTGCGCGAATTACGAATAATTGCAACTGCTGCTCATAATAACCCTGCTTTAACTCCTTTCACATCCCAGAATTATTTAGTATCCGACTTTTGCATTCAGCGTATATAAATGCGTCAATAGGCTTGCAAGCTAGGATTGCAGCGCATGCGCTTCTGGATTTTGTTTTCGATTGTGACTGTGACAAGAAATGTATTCAAAATGTCAGTTGCTCGCAAGATTTCTGTTTGAAGATTACGGAGCAAAGGGCCATCTGCGAATTCTTTACTTTATTATTATTTGCCACAAGCACAAAGCAACATGATTTAGATCAATCATTAAAGCTAACCGTTTGCTGTGGCGAGGAAGCCAAATAAAAACTAGAAAAGCTTATGAAGATTAGGCTTCTTCCTATGAGATAAATATACGGGATTTTTGATGAAAGAAAAAAGAAACAAAGCATCTATAGCGGGCTAATTTACTTATCAGTTTTTAATAAGATATGTTTTAGGGATTTCTTGAACACAGAAATACTGGACAAGGTTAACCATTTTCAAGGTAGGAATTCCTTAGCTTTGGATTTTGATGAAGGATGATGAACTTACTGTTTAATGTTAGTTTTTCAGTGGTGTGATCTATAGTCAATGGCGTGTCTTGTGTTATTTATAGTTATGAATGTCTCGGTTTTTTTTAAAAAAGGCTGTGAATTAATTGTCAGGTAGAAGTTGATAGAGGTACGAGTACATAAAGCTTGCTATTAGAAACAAATTTACCGCTGTACACACCAAGAATCTTTGGCTCCCTAAATATGGGTACTGCATGAGTGCGATAATCAGTATTTGCAATTATTCGGACAATGCGCTTCTGTTAAAGATGAAGTCTATTTAGATAAGCCACTTCCACAATCATGCCCAATTCGCAAAGTGCAGATTTTCTGGCAGGCCCCCAGACGATAAAACATGGCGAGCAGAGTGTATAACTTAAATTCCTATGATTCCAATGCAATTATGTAGACACAAAACCAAGCTCAGCAGAGAGATTTACTTGACAGACACTCGTTTATGTGGGCAGTAAAAAGTGATATTTGCTAGTGCGCATGATTGTGAAAGTGGCTTATTGGACATTTGATCTTTCGTATTTTTAGTAAACTTGCCGCCAATGAAGCCGTCTCCATAAAGCTCCAATAACGTTTCTATTGTGACAGCTTCCTCTCTTGCATTGCAGATGTTCCTTTTCAGTGGTGACATGGTTAACCTCGCAATATCCCTTTGAACGATAAAACGTGATAGCAAGGCTGTA
Source organism: Plumapathes pennacea (assembly GCA_964036295.1). NCBI lineage: Eukaryota > Metazoa > Cnidaria > Anthozoa > Antipatharia > Myriopathidae > Plumapathes > Plumapathes pennacea. The sequence goes on along the minus strand of OZ038463.1, from coordinate 20,127,704 downwards.
TATAATAATTTCGCAACTCAACGAACGCATGCATCTGATAACACCGGAAGCCGGGGTCGCCTTCGTGTCGAGGAAAACATTCATTACGTTCAATACTCAATACGATTCTTGATTTCCTCAGCTACAACGTCTGTCAGGTAATAGCGTTCTTCAGTATCGGCACTTTCGTAGAATGACTGCATTTCTGCATAACTGAAGCAAAACAAGTTCCCCACGCGGTCAACATACACCCGATTATGCAGCTTCCCCTCTTCGTCAAAGTTTGTGTACGCATACGAACCATCAGAGAACGACATATATCGGTTTCCGTCGGCGTTAACTCCTTCTCTAACCAGTTCACTTATCGGCGGCATTTGAAAGTTTTCCCACTCGTTCATGGTAAGTGGGATAGTAAGCTACAGATAGCCTTAGTTCGAAGCTCTTATGGCAAGCACGTGATGCGACACCCCCTGCGTTGCGTAACAATGACTCCTGGTGTGCCAATATCACGAGCAATTTTCCGAGAATTTCGTACTTGTGGTCTCTTATGGTGGCTGAGAGTTCATGAAGAGAGGCAGTGATCGTCTGCCCGGGATTGGTGGGGGTTGGCTGGTCATCTGCCGATAGCCTGGAGGCAGTCGAATAACACCGATCGTTATTTTGGAGCCAAAAATCCGTAATTCTAAAGGCATACAGCAAAGACGCATTTGTGTGATTCAATTTAATATTTACTACATTTTACTATAAAACACAAAGCATACATGACTTTGACTTTGAACAAGGTTGCACATATGTTCAAGTATAAAAGGATTGTAGCTTCGCCATCTTCCATTCCAATAATAAATACTGTACTCAAATGATAAATTATCTCATTCACTATTAACTCTGAAAAAATGCTGAATTTTCATATTACGCAACCCCTCACGTAAACACTTAACCTTTTGTAATAAATTCTAATTGTCGTATAGCCTGCATGTATCTCCTTCATCACCTTGTTGTTTTGTTGTTGTTGTTGTTGTTGTTGTTGATACTGTTGTTGTTTACTACTTTTAGAATGCACGACAGATTAAGACTAGTCTGTGTTCAGTTGTGCATATTCATCTTGGATAGATGGATGTTTTTGATTCTGTTACAGAAACATAACTAAACACGATATTAGTTTTTCTATTGCAAAGTTTCTAATCAGAAGTTGATGATAATTGTACACATACAAGACAATCCTAAAATAAAATGGGATTCTTGTATAAACCACTTTCACACTAGGCGCACAGTGTAGCGTAATAACAGTTTTCTTACTTTCCGTATAAATGAGTGGCTGTAAAGTAAATCTTCCAATTTAGTATACTTTTGCTGTACGACCAGGGTAGCGCTGCCCGCCAAGTTTGATCGTCAAGTGACCTAACAGAACAACACGAGTGTGAAAGTGGCTTCTACTTGTGTGGCAGATGTCATCCAACGGCCACGAGTGACGTAACACATCTCAAGACAAACGTGAACACGTTGTAAAGGCTCGAGCTTGATTGAGTGACAGTACAGGAGGGAAAACACAAGGACAACACACCTCACTAAAGAGAGTCGACCCTCTTGGTACAAAAGGAATGATAAGACCGATCATTTCACAAATCTAAATGTCTTAAAGCAATTTGCAGAGTGAAGTTCAAAAAAAAAACAAACAAACAAACAAACACACACACACACACACACACACACACACACACTGCACGGATGTGTACCAGAGACCTGGAACACAGTCGCCTTGCAGGAAAGAACCATTTCATTATTAGTTGTCTTTCACTGTGAGCAATGCCCAAATGTTTAATATGCATACTTCCGTTATTACTGTCAGCTGCAAATCACTGTCACATTTAATCAATGCACGCACAAGTTATGCCAGCCAACGCGCAACAGACCAATCACTCGACAAGCCAATATAGTGATATTCACGTGAGCCCGCTGCTTTGGCTACTCCCCTGAAGTCGAACACTAAGTTCTTCTGCGCCAAAAAAAATCATCCGTTGCAACTTCGTTTTTCTTACAAGAATGTTGGACATAATTTCTCATCCACAGGCCTTCTTGATAGCATAAGCAGCAACCATATGCAACTGTCTGTACAATGGCCTCTTTGCACGATGCCGCCATCTTGGATTCAAAGCGAGGCTAACCTGGAACGAAATTCGCCAGACATGGAACAAGAGAGTTTCCTTTCGCTCTAAAGCACCAAGGCGTCCTCAGAGGAGATGCACATGTTTCATTCGGGGAGTTGCATGCACAAATTTCCAAAGTAGCTTATCAGTTTTGCCACGTCAGCCTCATTTTGAAACTCGTTGCAGAGTCCATAGCTCTTTTAGTTAACAACTGTCTGGACAACAGCATATTTAGCTAGCTACACGTGTATTTTCCACAGGACCACCTGACCGTCTTCGCCTCCTGTTACTACGGTGCATCCGTCACCCGACACGTCTATACAGCGCACAGCTCCTGAAGCACGAGACAAGAAGTCAGCACAGGACATGTTCAACCCAATTTAAAGAAGTCGGCAAACGTCTCTCGAATTTCAAGCCTAAATCAGTGTTGGTTTCTGATGGTTCCCTCAGTAACAGACCCCTGTCATGTCATGGAATGTAGACAATTATTTGGAGGAAAGAAAACGTGCATTTGTGCATTTGGAAACTGAGATCTATTTTCATAATTCTTAAAAAATACACACTGTTACGTTCACCAAACTGACTGCATTTTGGACGTGCACGGGAAAATAACAATAATAATAATAACAACTGAATTTCGGAAAATTAGATTAGTTAAATCCATGTTAAGTTATAGTAGTAACATTACCACATCTGCTATGCTGCTTTTTAACTTATTGAATATAAGTACGCGTTATGACGATAGTGATGGTGATGAATATGATGATGATGATGATGATGATGCTGATTATGATGATGATGATGATGACAGATGATCATAAAGATGATGAGCATGACGACACTGGCTATATTTCCGAGGAAAAGTGAAAAAATCCTACTACATCCGGGAGCCATTCGTACAGTATTACTGAAATCTAAAACCCTTTCACCGCACGCTAATGAATCTCTCAATCAATCTTACATCGGTTCCCTATGAAGACCGAAACAGACAAAATAGAACAGCGGTCCTTCAGCCGAAATCACTCGACGACTGAACTAACTCACTTACCTTGATGCCCCTTGATCTTGGTGATCTGTTGAACATTAATCAAGTCCCAGATCTGAAGCTCTCCCGACTCTCCCCCCGCCAGTACCATTTGTCCATCCCACACAGCACACCTGACAAGAAGAAGGCGGTCAATGAATAAACAGATGGTCAAAGCTAAATTTATGCAAGATGTTTGGATTCCGCCATCAGTTTGAAGGTGGACAGCGGTTCAAGTTAGGAAAGTTGAAACACACGAGGAATAGTTCGCAGCTACTTTGTTATAAACTAAAAACAACCAATTTAGAGGACAGAACAATAAAGGTTTTCTTACATAAAAGTAAAACTCACTATTAGAAGACAAAAAAATTGCTGTTCTGTCCTCCTGGACGAAAATCCTATCGCGTGAAAAGCGGTTTATAAACAGTTTATTACGTACAGTGTTGGTAATTTTACGATTCCCAGCACCTCAATTATTTTTGCACTAGCTTACAAAAAAAAAAACATGAACTGAGAACTCTAAATAACCAAAAAACAAACTTAGTTAGGTGTACATCTGTCCAGGAGAGTATAGCTAAGTGGGAAGATGTGAACGAAGTTTTTAAGTGGCTTTGTGGGAAAGTAATTTATATGGTATGAATACATTGGTCGACACTTCAAAGTATGTACTTTTATGTCATGCAGGGTAAACAAGTAGTCCCATCTCACCTGATCTCCTCCCCCACGTCCTTAGAGTAGATCTCAGTCCCCGTGTTGACGTCAAGCACTCTCATGATGTGATCTGCGCCACATGATAGAATCCGCTGACCGTCTGACCGCAGCATGGAAAAGTATGTCACGAAGTGGGCCAGCATAGTATTTAATTTAAAGATAAAGTACAAATCCCTAATGACGCTAAGAACTGCTGCTGTTGAGTATAACCAATACGATCTACATCAAACGTACGTTGAAAAACTTCACAAGCTAATGAATCTGCATCAATCAATATTACATCGGTTTATGATGTGGCAGCCTTTACTCTTATTAGTCAGAGTGGCATTTAGATAAAATTGTGAAATAGACTAAGCGCAAAAACGCAGTCTTTCATTTAAAAATCAGTTTAGTTTTCATAACAACGAACACGTGAAGAAATGAATTTGTGCGTGGAAAGTTCTGCGCATTATCAGTTTGAAACAAGAGAGAAAGAGCAACCCAGAAATGAATTTTCACACACAGAATAAAAAGAAAAAGCACTCTATTCGATCACAAGCTAAAGAACCATTATCAACCACCCATGTAGAACAAATCAAAGTCATACCTGGACTGAACAGCACTGTGTGAACGGTCTCTGTATGAACTGAAAATATAAAATGGAAAATAAAAAATGAAAAACAAAAAAGGCGGATAAAAATAAACATAAAAACAGAAAGACAGAAGCGGAAAAAGGAAAAGAACGAAGGAAGAATGGAACATATAATGAGAAGGACGAAGAAGGAACCCACAGGAGACAAAAACAATTACAATAATTAAGTGATGGGGAAAGCGTATTCACGAATGAATAAATGAATGAATGCATAAATGAGTGGACGGATGAAAGAAAAGAGTGGAGCAGATGTACAAATGAAAAACAAAGGAAAAAATTTACATGAAGCCGATATCTTGGTACCTGTGATATAATTTACTGCTACAGAATTCTTTTGTCATTTTACTACAAGATAAGGAACTCACTTGGGTGATGACTAATGGCAGACTGCTGATCAATGTTCCAGAGAAGCACGCATCCTGAACATGTTAAAATAAGCAACAAGTTGACTTAAGTGTTCACTCGCTCTACAGACTGACATGACAACGCTCAGACAAGGTAGTTAGTAAGTAACTGTTATGGAAGGACGTCTGACAATGGCGAGTCAAAAAAGAAAAGAGGGTATACTCTTTGTAAACTATTGATTAATTAGTGATAGAACATGATCAGATACATTTAAAATAAAAAAAGCATTAACATACACATGCCAGCAGACACGACCCCACCAGCTATGCTGATTGTATATCGTGTATAAATAAAGCATTAATTTATTTATTCAAAGTAAATATATGTCTGAAGCTTGTTCAAGAGTTCAAAACTAGGAAAGTAAAAGTTTATATAGAAGTCATTTATAAATTGCCATTTGTTTCCAATTTCGATATAAGAGCCCGGTTAGCTCAGTCGGTAGAGCATCAGACTTTTAATCTGAGGGTCAAGGGTTCAAGTCCCTTATCGGGCGGCTGCAAGCTTTTTTACACTGGCTCCCAATAAGGGAGCATATTTCTTTTAACATTCTTCTTTTTACATATAAAGCTATTAACGGCCACGCGCCCTCCACCATATTCGCCAGGGGGGCAACCAGGACCACACGCAAAAATCATAGAAACGCACCCACTACACACACGCATATTGTATAGTGAACGCAATATCAAGCTGGGCACATTCAGATAAATGCATGCACATTTAACAGCGCTTCAGAATGTCACGTGACTAAACAACTATACGCACCGTCCATTGTCCCCGTGACAACCAGAGTGTTTGTCGGGTCCAGGTCCACGGAATTCACCTAGGACACGGTCAAAGTTTCAAATTACGAAACCAAATCATAATTGGTTTTTCTTTTTGCATCTGATTGGCCTAGATTACAGAGCTTCTATTCTGATTGGTCCCGGCACGTTTTCGAGTAGCACTTAAATAAGCTTCAATGGTATCGACTATAAACTTTTGCCAAACTAAAGCTCCTGTTAACCAAAAAGTTGAATAAAAGACGTTAATTGAACAATCACGCTGGATAGCAAAAATAATGAACCACTTCGTATGAATATACGAAAGTGTTGTTTTATGTCACTTACTTCAGTATCGTGGTCAAGTTCCGCCTGGAGAAAAAAAAAAAAAAAAAAAGAGCTGGAGTTAATACCAGAGCAAAAACCACGAAAACCAAATTATGAAAAACAAAAAACAAAAAACAAAAACAAAAACAAAAACAAAAACAAAAACAAAAAAAACAAAAAACAAAAAAAAAATCGCTAAAACAACATTACAACTTCATCCACCAAAAAGAAATAAAATGCCAAATTTTGCAAAGAAGCAAAGTTACAATCTACAACGAGAAGCAATTGCTAAAATGTTCAAACATCTTATACGTACTCATTACAAGCACAAGCATGCAACCATGCAATAAATACTTCGATAATTTATGTTCAGAACAAGATCAAAGAGAGGTCATACTGACCAAAATCTCTGGAGGAGAAGGTTTCTTGCCATCGGGCTCGGGAAAAAACTTCCAAACCTGTCGATGATGACAAGGAAAGAGGAGTGAGAGCTGTTCACAATGTAACATATCAACAAACCTCTCACCCAAACGTTCCTCGAAAGAATCCAAACACTACACACATACTTACACGCACTCGCACACGTACACGTACACGTACACGTACACGTACACGTACACGTACACGTACACGTACGCGTACACACACACACGCAAAACACGCTTACTTTGACTGTGGAGTCCCAAGAAGCAGTGACCAGAATTCCAGCATTCCAACAGAGACACGAAACTGGTTCGAGAGAAAAAAGGTTACCTCATATAAGGACGACAGCATTTCACTGACTGTACGGTACTTAAAATAGATGGCTAAAATACTGTAGTGGCTGGCAGGAAGAATGAAAATGAATCAAAACAAACTTAGGTGATACTTAGGTGATCCAAGTATTTGAAGTGGATTCGATCGCAAACCAACCAAGTCAAAAAGAAAAAGCTTAAATAACTTGTTATTCATTTCACTTACTAGCGTCATCATGCCCAGCCTTGGTGTCCACAACTCTACCATACTCCACGGAATAAATGTAACTAAAAAGTAAACATGAATAACTAAATATAGCAACTGAAGTGTTCCCATAGAAATTCTCCACCCGGGCTGCATGCATAGGTTTCACAATCCCGGGGACGTGCTTCAGTAAAACTTTACAAGCGAAGCTGCAACGGGCCTTTTAGTATATTATACATGAGTGAATTCGTGTTTTCGTGATTCCCGTTGTCTGCTAGACGTTATTGATCTTTGTAAGATAAGAGAAATGAAAATATCGACGGATGGGGCTGTACGTACATTCTATTATCCCACGATCCTACAATGATGGTCTTGGAGTCTGGCATAATGGCACAGGATGACAAGGCCTGCATTACGAGAAAATTTGAAAGAATTAACCATTAAAAATTGATTTAGAGAGAAATGTGCATTAATTGGTACCACAAAACACGTACTTTGTATATATTAAAATAGAAGGGAGAGGGTAGGGGGAGGGGGGGAGGGAGAAAAAAATGAAAAAATGTAGAACGGGAAGAAGAAACAAAGGGAGAGGAAAAGAATAAACTTAAAGGACGAACGAATAAAGCCCAACGTTCCAACCAAGGAAGTAGCGATGACAAAAGAAAGTGGAACAATCTGCTTACAGACTTACCATGGACGATAGGTTGATTCCCCGGATCTGCCGCTGTTGTTCCAAAGAGTACATCTTGAGTTGGGTGTCTAGTAAGGACGAAATCAAGTTCAGAGATGAATGCAAATTACACAGAATTTACAAGACCTCGCGTAACCTTACCTTGCGATACAGAGAAAACATGTGTACAGTCTCTTGACAGACGCACGGACGTGACTGTGCTGTAAGAAAAGCAAAGAATATGAATGCAAGCAACAAAATTCAAAACGAGAAGTACTTTACGCCAAAGTGTTGTGCTGTGGCGATGGACGGTTTAGCAGTTCTACTGCAAACACAAAGTTCTATTTACTCTAGTGATAATTTTGATGATGAGCCGGAATGGTTGTGCTGGTCTTGATGACGACTATTCAAATGATTATACTGACCTACAATATTCTCATCAAGCGTGAATGTGACAGGGAAAGGCATTGTACACTCAATGTAATATTTAGCAACATAGCAGGCGAACTAAAAATAACAACAGAAAACTAACAACAAAACAAACTCCACATCATGTCAAAATAAATGCAATACAAAAACATGTAATGAAAACCACACAATCAAACAATTTGCCTTGTGAACAGAGCCCCTTACCCCTCCCCAAAAAGTAACAGAAAAGAAACAAAGGCACGATAATGTCGTCACTGTAGTGAGGCGTGCGGTTCACACGCCTGCGCTCTTAGTTGCAACCGCTGATATATTTAAAGCTCCAATCGTGGTCACGAGGCCGCATCCAAGTGAATCCTAAGTAGCCCGTTGATGCATGCCTAAAGCGCGGTCACTGTACATGTAGCTGTCTTGTTTCCGCGCCATGTCGGGGGAGAATATGGAATGTTCTATGCTCTCGGGTACTGGCAAGGCACAGTAAAACTGAGTGAAAGAAATGTGGCGCGAAAACCTCTCAATCTCTTATTCTTGCCCCAGTCCGTCGCGCCTTTTTTTCTGCCCCTTGCTTTCAGTATCTGAGAGCCTTGAACAGGCTAGGGAGATTAACGAGAGTCTGCTTAACGGAAAAATATGAAAAAGCCACGTGTAGCACATCAAGCAAAAGAAAGGAAACAGGCTACAAGACACAAACAAGACACAAATGATGCACTAGAGTAAACGAGAGAAAGAATCCACATAAGAGAAGAAGACAAAATCAGAAGAAGAAATTTAGAGTGACCGACATAAATGCCGACAATCTTTAAAAACTCGGGTTTTCATTCATTTCACAGAACTTGCAAAGCAGACACAGCAATATGCTAACACGATCCTCGTCTGATCTAAGTATTATTTTCCTTTTTTTGTTTTTTGTTGTTGTTGTTGTTGTTTTTTTTTTTTTTTTCTTGTGCACAAGAAAACTGCACTTCCACTGTCAGCGCCGCCCAAAACCTCTGAAGACTGCCAAGGGAAAAAGTTAAGCTTAAGATAGTAGACAGCAATGTGGATGCTTTCCGTGTCAGTTTACGTAAGTTTTAAACTGTTTATGGTATTTAAAGTGCAAGAGACTCGCGACAGACCTTTTATGTCGTAATACAGCACTGTTGATTATGTTGATATTGATGGGCACAGCATTGGAAGGTTCCCTGAGGAATGGCAAGTTAAAACTAGTGTTCTATTTTAACTTTTACTTTACTGAAAGACACCGTCTCAACCACAGTCCTTTGAACGTATTAGTATTAGTATCAGCCACTTTCAGGACCAAAGGAAACTAGAAAGCTGCAGGAACTATTTTTCAAGTATTTGACTTGTTTGACTGGCTGTGTTTGACACAAAAGTTAATTGCTTAATATTTTAGATACTTTTTCGAGTTGTTGTTGTTGTTGTTTTGCGTGCTATAAGATGACAACCAGCTTTTAATTCTTTTACACTTTCCCGGATGTACACAAAATATCGGATTGGCTGAGACGACCCCTTTCAACAATATTAACGTTTCACTTTAAGCATCGTCAATGATTTTACAATGAAAAGTTTTCATGCAAGCCAAAAAATAGTTACAAGATCATCTCATTCACAGTGACGTATGCACAAGGTATCAAATCAAGGGTAACATTTATAACTGCTTTTTAAATTTATCACGAATGTTTATGTTTCTTAAAGAAGGTTTTGTTTTATATTTCTCACAACTTTTTCTTAATAGTATTTTAAAAGGTCAGATTGACGTTTTAGGTTTAAAATTGCCCTATGCCAAATGAAAACAGCAGAAAGAAATAATGCTCATTTTCTCAATCTTGAAAACATGAAAGCGTCAAACGAAAGGCAAGCGATCAGTTTTAATCCAATCAATAAGACAAGAAACATGTCACATTAAATCTTGTTGCTAAAATTGACTCCTCATATAGTCTTTGTCTTAACTTGCATCATAACTAAAAAAAGTTCTTGAATGTGCTCAACTATATCCAACAAAACTGATAGTTGGAAGAAAAAGGGGCGGGAGACTCAAGAACTTCAGTGTACAATAACTCTAAAGGGAACACTGAGGACATTACGTGACGCAACACAGCAGTTAGAGAGTAAGAGAGCGAGGTAAGCTTAATTTTGTTTGCACACAATTTCAATTTTATGGCGAGATACCCCTCTTTATCAAACAGGTGAAACTTCAACTCACTCTTTGTGCAGTTTGCGAGCTTCCTTTTGTTGCAGCTTGTCCAGGTTGTTCCATTGTGTACTGTCAGCGGACTTCTGCACTTCATCTGTTCCACCTGCCGATATAACATGACATCCATTATTATATGGCACAGATACTACGTACGCTATGATTGGTTAATTTACCGGTCCATAAGTTCCTGTATGGACAGCAAATTGAATTTACGCACGTTCTGATTGGTCAATTTTACCGGTCCATAACTTACTACACGGTCCGCAAAATCAGTTTGCACATGTGGATCGCAAGTGATAACTGGAAAAGTTGCTAAACGTTTGTCACAGGCCAAGAAGTACAATGGGAAGTTTAAACGTTCCGGATATTTAAGTTATGATGACCGGGGAAAGCTTACAACCTGGGAAAAAGTCCTAAATTCTATTCCACCTTTTCAGGTCTGGAATACAAATTTCAAATTCCAGAACTTCCCATGACCTTTCCATGACCGTGCAAACCCTGTCTTTGCGTTCTTACTTTATCTTCTGTCAGTGAAAGGCGTTCAAGGCATCAGCCGCTTCTTACTTACCATTCACACTAACTGCTGGTTCATCCTTTTGACTGGCAGTGTTCGGCACCTCGGTCGTTCCGTTCGAGACACTGGCATTGTCTGCTGCGCTGATTGGGTTAGGAGGAGTGGGTGCCACCTAAAATTCAAGTCGCAGAACGGCCGTTCAAGAAAAGTACAGTTTGAAGCGTTAAAACTCTTCCCGACAATCAACAACGTCTTTGCAGTAATACCACTTGGATTTAGAGTCGTTGCGCTTCTCGAGAATTCTGACTAAAGTTATACGTCCATTACCCTTTAACTATCAAAGGCGAATTTGAGTGAACCTAGTAGAAATGTCAAACTCCTGAACTGTCAAATGAATATAAAGGTGTGGCCGCAATACATTCTGGATAGGTTCAAGTTGTTATTGACTTTTTCGAAATTGCTTTTGTTTTGTTTTCTGTTTGTTTTGTTCGTTTGTTTATTCGACGTGAAGTTTAATTTTGATAGAAATATGTTAGTGCATTGCCACTATAAACGCGCAATAAAACTGGAGCAAAGTGTGGCCAACAGAATATGTGCATAAGCATGAAAGTGATTGAAAAAGTTTCCTTACCAGTTTCTGTGGATGAGGACTGGTAAAGAGTTGCTTGGGTGTCTGACCGAATTCTAAAATCTGAGCCTCCAAAGACGCCCTCTCGTTTGGATCACTGATGCTGCAAGGAAAAAGTAGATTTTTACCACAACACACTAGTTTCTCGCTCTCTGATTGGTCGATTTACCGTGGTAAATAAGAGTCCAGACAACGATGCTGACGCCAGCATGTCACGTTTTGCATGCAGCGAAATACAACGAAAGTTTCCTGTAATATTCCTAAGTATTGTGGTAAAAAACAAATTTCCACTAGTTTGCCGTGGTGTGGACTCTTATTTACCACGATTTACGTCATCACATGGTCAAAATTAGTTGCGGACTCACTCAGCGAAGCGCCTCGTGAGTCCACAACATTTTGGCCATGTGATGACGTAAATCGTGGTAAATAAGAGTCCACACCACGGCAAACCAGTGGAAATTTATCAAATATACATATTTAGTATTCATACAAGTGAATAGTGCTTTTCGCGCGCTCTGATTGGCTCCTCAATCTCGGAATATCAAGTACTATTCACCTCCCGGCGGTTTCCGGTAAAACAAAATGGCGCGCGAACCCAATTTTTGCCCACTTTTGTCGGAAATAAAATAGCTATTTGGGAGTTGGCTATTAAACTTGTGTGGTATATACTAAAACAATTATTCTCCTCAGTGTCGGTGAATAGCGGTGGATATTTACCTCGCCGAAACGGCTCGGTAAATATCCACCGCTATTCACCTCCACTTCGGCGAATAATTGTTAAACAGTGGAACCCCATTGATACGGCCACCATTGGGTCAAAAAATCTGATCGTATTAACGGGGTGGCCGTATTAAGGGATTTTCAGATAGGAAAATGACTGTTCCGCAGGACAAAAAAAGTGACCGTAATAACGAGGTGGCCATAAGGTGGGGTCCCACTGTAGTCTCTGTAATTGGAAACTACACATATGGTAAGGACTATACGTAGGTAAGACATATATGTATGCATCCACATGTGGGTAGGTAAGGGAAGAAAGAAAAAGAAAAACGGGGATTACTCGCGGCATTCTAGATAGTAATGGCACTAAACGCTGACCAAAAGAAGTTGCATTAAAATTGCATCCCTGCGGTGCCACCTAGGACAACTATCCCCCCCCCCCCCCCCCCTTCCCCTCCCAGCATGTTGAAGACGACTACTCGATAACACACGCACCACATGTTCCCCGTATTCCAAAATTGAATGGGGGGGGGGAGATTTTCTGTGTATGCATACAAAGAATCCCTCACCTGTCCAAATCTACCGCTCCTTCGTAGGTCAGATAGTAAAACACTAAATAGAAGAAATATGAATTACTCATCAGAAAACACTTGTTTCACATTTTAGGTGGTCGCGTCCAATACGTCACAATGCTGTCACAAAACACATGCCACCACCGTACAAGACATCAGCTTTTCGTCACTGACACACAGTCACGCAACTCACTGAATATAAAGAAACACAAACCGTTGTTAGCTTTCCATGCTTCTTCTCCTCTCTGTTTGTAGCCGAATATGAGGTCTATCCAATGATGAAGTCGTTCAGACACGTATTGAGATTCCAAAGCCTCGCGGCTCAAACGAATGAAAGCTTCTGAATCTAAAGAGACAGCAATCAAAACATGCTGGTTGAATCAGACCACACCACTACAGGCACAATCCTACATAAAAACCCAAAAAATGCACCATACACACAAAAAATACACCAGGCCAACAACCTTCACACCTTACAGCGAACAACACACAAAATACACCACACTGGCACAGCAAAACACATTACACACAGTACACACCACAAAGCAACGTACACCAAAATACACCATCTGACACCACACCACATCACACCACAACGAAGCACAACAAAATACAAAGCACCACATCATCAACACACCACAATAAACCACCATCTGACATCACACCGCACTTCCGCACACCACAGCAAAGCACAGCACACACCACAAACATACAGAACTAGAATTGCAACACAGCACACATCACAGAACATATCGCATAAGCAGACCTCACCCTTCGCCCACTTGGGGAGCTCTACATCCATCACCTTCGTCTTGTCTTGTTTGTTACCGAAAGGCAAATTTTGAATGTTGAGCAGAAACTCTCCAGAAGACTGGTAGAACTCGGGGATTAGCTGCAAAGATAATATAAGACGGTAGGTTGAGCACAAAGGCTAAAAGTTTACGCCACCATTGTTATTCACAACATGTTCAACCTGGACAAGAGAACCAAAAAGAAACGAAGTGTTACTGTATTTTCACAAAATATCGAGCACTAACTTCTTTCACGTCCGCATGTCCCGTGAGAACGTTTTCATACGTTTCCTTGACACTGTGAAAACAAAACCAAACTAAGCACCTAAGAAAACGACAGTGAACAATAACCACCACCAGAACATACAAATGAAACAACGAAAAAAAAACAAAAAACTAACTAGATGCCTTTGAGTGATTGGAAACGTTTCAGAAAATTTAGATGGTACAGAGGAGGACAAGAGAGTATTTGCGATTTGAAATGGCCACAGTCTGTCAATCCATCAAGCTCAAATCTGGCCATATCTACACGTAAAAGGTAGGACTCGACGAAGTGCAACGCTAAGAACATTTCCTCAGCTAAAACTTCTTTAAACGGCGTTTAGCTTCCCCACATTGACTTTTAGTTGACTTATCAAACGTTTTATCTCCAGACGCAATAGTCTTACATGTACTAGCCATGCAATGTCAACCACTGCCGAGTTTTAGATAAAACGCGTGCAAACGGTTATCGATACCACTCCATCACACACAAACAAGCAAGACTCCCACATTATTAATAGAGTGCTAACAAAAGCACAACTGATTATACCTGTTGAACAATCTGTCTGGTTGATCAAATTTCCCTCCTTGTAGACACAGCATAAACTCAGGCGCTACGGATGACAAGAATGGATCGTTGAGAGCATCATGAAGACCTCCATGCTGTATAAAATTGCTTCTCAAGCCCTCGTGATAAAACGCGCTCTTCACAATGGATAGTCCCCGGGTGAAATTTAATTAGCTTGAACGTTCACTGTAAAAACTATGATACACTTAAAATTAAGCACCAAAAATTATTTTTCCTACAACAAAATCATGGTAGTCAGCAACATACAGAGTAAAACAGTGGAACCTCTATTAAGGGGGTACTCTCGGGAAAAGTAAAAGCGTCCTCCAAATGGAGGTGTCCCTTGAATGGAGGTAATCAAGAGAAGGATTATATAAGCGGTTTTGTTTTTCGGGACAAAGAGGAGTGTCCCCTTGAAAGAGGCGTCCCCTTACTGGAGGTGTCCCAAAGTAGAGGTTCCACTGCAATTGAAAGAGAACTCACCAACTCGCACCAAGTAGTACAATACATAGCCGGGAGTGGAGTAATGAGAACCGTACAGAAACTTGGGCTCTGGCATATCTTTACATCGTTCCTTCAAAATGAGCAAACCAATGTTATATTTTGTTATTATACAATGTTATAATTATCCTAGCTAAACAATCTGCTCCTGGCCACGCAAATTAATCATATTTATTGTCAAACATTTTCCGCCACCTTTAGGACCAGTAGTTCAAACCTCAATCCCATCCAGCACTAATAACATATCTTCACCAGATCTCTTGATGAACACTGCTCTGGCCAACTAAAAAGCTCGTCATAGAAAATAAGTTGCGAATATATAATACGAAACGCTTTCAGGCTCTAACCATCTGGATGCTTTGAATTGGGACCATTACCAACAAATTAGCTGTAAATGATCGTGCCTTAGACCAAGAAAATGGTCATCAGTATTATCTCTTGCATCGGCAATTTCCCATACCCCTGTTGCCTCCTTTCTAAACGAGGCCTAGTGCGAAATATGTTCATAAATCAAATTTAGTTTTACAAAAAAAATTCTGCACAGGCTCATTTTGAATTTTGAAAATGACCTATTGTAATAGTCTGTTATAACTAGCAGAAGAGACAACTACGTCACGAGGTTAGCAAGACATTCTCACTTTAACAACTTTCAAGTACCCGTGCTAGCCCAGGTGGGTTGAATTTAAAAGTCCATTGGTTTGAATCTCAAGAACATTCTTACCTTGAGCTGTGACAGTCGTGACTCCGTTAGGGCGCCAATTGGTTTGGTAAGGTCTCTAAATGTCTCGGGTTTTGTAAAATCTGCACAGAAATAAGGAAACTAGCCTTCATTGTCTGATTGTTTCATATTCTTTTTTAGAATAAGAAAAAAACATCAAACCAAAGATCAAATTCCTGCGTGCGTGAATACACGTTCCTTTAAATATAACTCATGCCACCAGATGGCACTTAGAGAGGTTTTCGAATGACTGTCGAAAACCAAAACCAAAGCAGAACCAAAGCAATCACAAAGCCAATCAGGGACGCCAGCAAAAACACGTCCGACCAACCAGAAGTGCGAGCAAAACCAAACGCAATACATCGGTTTGGTTTTGGTTTCACTAACCAATCAAAGAGGCGAGCAAACGTAATCATGTGTTTACTTGCGTTTACCAGCCAATGAAATCTCGAACTGTTCGAGGTATGGCGTGAGCCGCTCAGAGAAGGTCCGAAGGTCAATGGCGAGTGGGAGAGAGTCGCTGATTTCGCCTCGAAAATGGAAACGCTCTTCTGCAATTCACAATGATGCCAATTGGAATAAAGTGGATTGAAGCAGAGGTTGCTGTGGTATTTGTCTGTACAAGTCAGGTATTTCGTTCACGGAGGCGCTGCGATCGCGGGCCGTACCTGCTCGACTGGAATTGTGGAAGCAATTGACTTCACAGTCGAGAAATCGTAGACTTTGTTCCGTCTTTTAACATCTCACGCCTCTTGGAAGTGTAAGTACATACTTTTTCGTTTAGCTTGGTCGAAAAATTGTATGATTTCTTTACCACATGAATCGCTAGGATGAATGTTTGCTTGATTCAGTGTGTTGAATGATGTGAACTTTATTCGCAACTGATCGGGAACTGACTGAGTCAGCGTTGAAATCTCCACATTTTTAGCTGCTTGAAATACGCTTGTTGCAGGCTAAAACAAGTTCGTGTTCTTAGACTATCTCTGTCAGCCGCTAACTTGACGAAACGACTCGACAAGTCGACGAACAACGGCAAAAAAAAAGCTCAAAAACTCGACACACAGACGCCTTTCACATGACCAGAAACTAAGAAACGAAACAACACAACATGTACACTGCAGTACGAAGGAAAGAAAAATAAAAAAAATACTTTCGTGATGATGACGAGTAAACCAAACACACGATTGGTGTTACTTTCAGGTCTGATTGGCCGACGACTCACGCCTTTTTCTGTCGACCAATCAGACTGCAAAGCAAACGCAAAACCAAAGCAATCATGCATTTACTATCGACAGTCATTCGAAAACCGCTCTAACACCATAAAATTTAGCACTTTACACTTACTATCCCAACACTAAAAACGAGCCACCAAGTTTCGATCACCAAATATTCATGGATCACCAATTTATGGAATCATCAATTCATGGATCACCAATTCAAGGAATCACCGATTCATGGAATCACCAATTCATGGAATCACCAATTCATGTGATCCCCAATTCAAGGAATCACTAATTCATGAAAATCACCAATACAAGGAATACCAATTCATGGAATCACCAATTTATGGGATCACCAATTTGTGGAATTACCAATTCATGGGATCACCAATTCAGGGAATACCAATTCATGAAATCACCATTTATGGGATCACCAATTCATGGGATTATCAATTCATGAGATCACAAATTCGTGCAATCGCCAAATCATGGAATCACCAAGTAATGGATTCATGGGATCACCGATTCATGAAATCACCAACTCATAGGATCACTAATTATGCAATCCCTAATTCATGGGATCACCAAATCATGGAATCACCAAATGAATTCATGGGATCGCCAAATCATGGGATCACAAATTCAAGGCATCGCCAATTCAGTTGAGTATACGAAAGTAGAGTCTAGACAGTGTAGCCAATGCGCCTCTTTGATTATCGGAGCCATTTCTAACTTGTAGATACCATAGACACCCAGGACAGTGCCAAATTACTTGATTCCCAGGCACAAGACTCTAGCAGACGCATTTTCTTTACCTTAAATGTAGTACACATCCAAACCTGTTATCCTTACCTAATTGTGAGCTATCATAGTCTGCAATAATCCATGGAAACACTGGATACTGCGTCAGATCATTGAAACTTCTATCAGCCAAACTAGGAAACAAACACCATAAAAGAGAAAGTGAACAAAACCGGACATTAATTAAAGGTTACGGATAGGGTACGATAAGGGTATAAGGAGCGAGTGACTGGCGAAAAGAAGACATTCAGAAGTAAAATGCTTCGTTTGAATGTATCACATCCGAAGCCTCATCATTTGCAAAACTATCAACTTCTCAACGTACCTATTTAAATACATTAAATATTCAAAATTAGAAATTGCTCCATTTTGCCACTTGAGTGTCATGTTCTCTTGGCCCGTGTCTTCTAGCTGCACCTCTGAATAGAAACGAAATACATTATTAAACATTAATGGTAAAGGTAAAGTTTAGCACTCATCGTTATCGTTATCGTTGTGGCTTACGGTATTGTGACATGACGTTCTTATCATCGTCATCACCTATATCAGCACCCGTGAAACTGGCAAGATTGGCACAAAAAAGTAGCCAAATACAAAGAGGTTATTAAACGGGGAGGAGTGCAATACGGCGGAGTATTTTTACGAGTCGGTTTGCTATTTTTTCGAGCCTGCTTCAGGCGAGAAAAAATAAAACTGACGAGTAAAAATACAGCCGTATTGCACGACTTTTCGTGTAATAAATTGTTTATTATACGACAAACGAAGCAGGGCAAAAATTCTCGCCGCGCGCAAAATGGAACAAAAAATGACGCGTTCGTAAACTTTGCTTGCAAAAATTGATCACGTAAACTAATAAACCAGTTGATCTGGTTCCTGACGAGTGCAACACGCTCCCATCTTTGCACTCGTTTTGGCCCGTATTTGCACTCGAAAATGTGAAGTCGTGTAACATAGCCTATTCCTGACATTGTTAGTCTTCACTCATACCTGGCTGTTGAGAAAGTTGGTCATAGAAAAGGTCTCTTTCAGTCGAAGAGTCAAACACTAAATACATGCGGGAGCCGTCAGAAGAGAACACTTCCACGCCCTGAAAAAATAAAGCGTGAAATAAAATAAGAAATCATATATAAACGGGAAAGTAAGTGTAATATAAACGTCATGTATCGCGCGAGGGTAATACACGACATCAAGATATCCACACAAACATCCTTACACACCCACACATACAAATACATTGTACCAGCATTCACGTACACACAAACACAAACACAAGCAAACAAAAACACAAATACAACACAGCCACATAACAATACAAGGCTACACATGAACACAAACCATACATGTACAAACACATACAAATACATGTACAGAAATACAAGTACAGACAGTCACATAGATTACATGCATTCATGCAATAGCTCAGATACAACTTACCACGTGCCGAAGGAGATATCTTCGTTTTACAATTCTACTGATCTGGGAAAGCTTGCATTTAACTACGGGACACTATGGAAATAAATGAGCAAAATGATCAAACATGAGAAACATGGGGATCTGTACAACGTGTATGTGAGGTGGGACGGACTATCGTATAACAAACTTAGCTCTCTACCATTTTACGGCAAGGTATAGGTCCTACCCATACGCAAGCACACTACTGGATTTCACAACAATTAAATAGTGAAACTACGTTTACCTGAAATAACAGCAAGAGTAAAAGCGCATTTCACAGGAATAACGGATAAAACAAAGAAAACGAAGGGTAACGGAACTGATAGTACATCTATTGCTTTCAACGATAAATAGCGGCAAGCCCGGACTTTATGTTCAAGTCACTGTACTGTTCACCCCGCATTGACGACAGTTACTTACTGGGTCAGCGTTATTGAAGGGTTGAAAATACAGTCTTGATGAAGTTAACAGGATCCGACCGGGGTTACAAACCAGCGGAGTGATACGCTTTGCTGCAAGGGAAGATAAGGGCGATAAACTATCAATAAACACTCAACCTATATTTACATGCGATTTTAAACTATTTTTCTAATTGTTCGACTGTTGGATTGTGGGACAATTAACTACGGATGTTGAGCTGATTTGAGTGCACTGTTAGCACCAGTTAATAGTTCGTTAATATAACAGTTGAACATACCAACAGTTTCCATGACAATTTTCTCGTACAAATCTTCTAGCCTGGGATTCAAAAGGAAACTAGTCAAGCGTTGGGTGGATCATTAAGTACACACAAAAAAATAATCAAACCAATAGAAGGACGGCAACGGAAAGTTCCGAAAGAAAGAAGAAACAAACAGACAAAACTTACAGGCAAAGAGGCCAGAAAAAACGCAATGGGTAAAGCCAGAAAAATATAAGGAATTAAATAACAGAAGGCATAACTAATAATAATAATAATAATAATAATAATAATAATAATAATAATAATAATAATAATAATAATAATAATAATAATAATAATAATAATCTTTAATGTGGAAGCCAAATTCACTGACAAAGTGATTTACAGAGGGGTCCTCTACAATAAATTAATGGTGATAAAAATAAATAGTAATGATAATAATAGTATATAAATAAATGTCAAATTACAGTAATTGATTGTAAAATAAAAGTTAAGTAGTAATCTCTTATTAGTAAGGTACTTGATATGAACCATAGAATGAGTCATAATAATTAGGTAAATAGATATGTGGAATAAAAAGTTAAAAAGTAACTCCAGTTAGGCCAACTATAGTTGGAACACTATGTTATTGTTATTAGGATGACAGATCCTTACCAACTACTGTTAAAGCTAACTCTTGATTGTCTTGCCTGCACAATTGAATTTATCTGTGTGGAAAGAAATAATAGGTTCATCTATAACCAACTAAGGTTGTACATTATGTATCACGTTGAAGTCTAGGACAAAAACACGTTTTAAACTTTAAGTACAGTATTATCTACCTATAATCCTTAAATATGGTTCATATACCATAAAAAGACAATTACACCACACTTTGAAATGGCAACACCGGTTGTCAACATGCAAGGGAAGCGCGCACAACACGGCTGGAGACAGGGCAACCACCCAACGAGTAGAGGTTGCGTGTACGGAATGTGCATATGAATTGATGACGCCTACAAAAATCAAACGAGTGTGCAAAAGCAAATATATTAAACCTGTCCTGTCCAGAGATTTTCCTACCTGGCATTAAGAAAATACCAGTGATCGATCAAAACTAGTAAGCATTTAACAGTATACGTCTAAAACTGGAAAACTGAAACGGTGAGAAAACGTCTAACTTAAAGTGTGAAAGCCATGGACAAACAAGAAGGTGTTTCAGGGAAAAAAGCACTAACCTCTACTTGCTGAGCAGCTGGAGTTAACGTGGAAGCTCGATGAAGCTGAAAGTCAAAACAGTCAGTTGACAGCAGGGCAGTTTTGCTGCGCAGTCTACCAAGAAAGCGACAACAACTAAGTCCTAAAAGAATTATTGAAGGAATCTTCCTCAACTACTGCAACACACTATTCTGTACATGTAGCATAATTTAAAACTACATCAAATATCATGACAAAGTGAAAATTGATCAGTAAGAGTTACCCAGTATGTGGTTGGTAAGGGCTCATTTAGCAGTTGGTAAGAAGTCGGCCGGGTCGTGTTCGATAATGCTGTTACAGTAGTCAATAATAGCTCGTTATTCTTGTGTTATTGTGAATTGCTCTACCAAGCCGAGAAAAGAGTAGTACATCACTTAAATCATGGAACTGTACTGATTTCAGATCCCACCATCTATTTACTAAATTCCTTGAGCTGCCACTAAAACATACCTGTTCAAGCTGACGGAGCACAAAATTCAAGGCTACAAAATTAAACGAAAATAGAAATTTCCTCTTTTCCTGAAACAGAACACAACACAGAAACAAAGATCAGTCAATGCTTCAGAAAAGCTAAAACAAGTTTATCGTGTATCATCAGATGAAGAAGAGTGACGACTTTGGACAAAACCGTTGAGACACTTCCTCTAGTTTATCATCCCCCTTGAACAATAACAATTTATTTAATTACTATTGCTGTATAATATGACCACTGCGGACGTCTGGCGTTCATAAAGGAGGCACGTAGGGTGTAATAATTAGCTACTACAATATCCTTCGGTAGGTTTATGCAAAGGCTAAATTGATATTCCTTACGAGATGAAACCACTTACAAAAAGTAAACTACAGATAATGGAAAGTGAAATGTCAATTTGATTTGCAATAAAAAGCTAAAAAATGCCTCAAAAAGAGAGGAATTAACTGATCTAATTGGAGTAAGTTGAGGCTCAACACCTTCTGTCCAACACACTTTATTCCTGCATTACTGTTTTACCCTGACACTGGAATACACCCAAGGAAATACAGAAAAAATCATGATCACAGTTAAAAGCTATTTGTGAGGGAGGTGGGGTCAGATATATATATATATATATATATATATATATATATATATATATATATATATATATATATATATATATATATATATATATATATATATATATATATATATATATATATATATATATATATTATAGTATTATACACTAAACCTGTATACACAGTCAACTCTCTCTAAGCAGACACCTCCCCAAAGCAAACAGCATACAGAGTTTGGTCCTTGCCGATTTTCACCTGTTTCTCTGTAACTGAACTCTCTCTAAGGCAGACACCTCTTTAAAGCGGACACTAAATCTAGTCCTGAGTGTGTCCGCCTTAGAGAGAGTTGACTGTGCATACATGCATATTGTTTGATGCACGTATACCTAGTTGCATGTACCTACCCTCTTGAAGCAATATGGAGCAATCACATTGCCTTCTTTCATCGCTATGACTTGTTTGGTTTCAATGGCTAATACGTCTCCTTTAGTATCGATCCTGTTTTGATAAAATTTACAGTTCAGGAGAAGAAAAGGCAGCGCTCGATATTAACGGTTGCCCGCTTGCCCGGGGCAACCAAAACTTTTAGTCGGGCAGGTAAATTCTGGGCCGGGCAGCCAGAAATTATAAAATTTTCTATTGCTTGAAGTCAATCTACAGTCTGAAGGGCAACCAACCTAAAACCTTGATGTCGAGCACTGGAGGGGCAAAACACTTCTTGTATGAACTTAAGCTAGTCAGACTACATATGAACTTTTAAACTAGATTAAGCATTTAATAACCATTGCAAAACAAACGAGTTATCTTAACTAAATATACATAACATTTATCATTAACTGATGAGTGTTATTTATATTTAGTTAAGATAATTAATTTTGTTGATTTAATTTAATTAAAATGCACTTTAATTCTCTTCTTTTGCAATGGCTTGTTTACCATATATGCAGTAGATATTTTGGTGTACAGGATGAATGACGTTATACCTTGAAAGAAGGGGTCCTGACCAGGCCTTTACTGAGAGACACTCCCTGAGTGGAAACTGGAAAAAAAAGTCAGCTCAGTCATTGCTTCCATAATAAAATCTCTTATTTTTCTGATTTTAATTGTTTGCCACTTTGTTCGGGTTTGCCCACACGTTCTGAAAACTTGGTAGACTAGGATATGCTCTTTCTTGTGATAGGGTTCATTTTTTAATTTGATTAATTTTGCACACTCAGTCTTAGTCCCTTTTTCATTTCCAAATAACGATTTGACGCAACTGATGAAAAATGAGGCCCCTGGGTTAAAAAGATATATGAGTGTTTGAAATTCATAACTACAGTGGAACCCTGTTAAATACGGCCACCATCGGGACATAAAAATCTGGCCGAATTAACGGGGTGGCTGTATTAACAGGGTTTTCAGATAACAAAATGACTGGGTGTTTGTTCCGCGGGACAAAACTTAGTGGCCGTAACAATGAGGTGGCCGTAATTTAATGGGGTGGCCATAAGGCCCAGTTCCACTGTATAGAGATAACATCTCAAATAATATTTTTGTCAAAAACTTGGTGTGTGTACCATTTGTGTATGTTATGTGCTGTGTAAATCCAATTTAACACACCTTCAGAATAGGGTATGCAGTGTCTATGGGGTCAAATAAAATGGACTTTGAACACACTTTAAGCCTTCCTCTTTGTTTCCTGCAAGGACAACAAGGATACAGTTCAGATAATTAAGAAGTTCAATTTCAAAGTAAAGCAGCAAGTTATTCAATCACTAAACTGTCCACAGTGAGTTGTGCAATCAAAACAACTATAATTATAAATAATTATATATAATTATATACTTTATCTAACAGAATGACAAAAATAGCAATTTGCTTTTAATGGTTACATTCAAAGCAATTCACTACAAGTCAGATCTGAAAATTGGTTATAACAATAATATTATTTAATTTCTTATACCATATACAACCTCATAAATCATGGCTGGAGCACAAATTAATTTAATACAGCAACAATACAAAACTGAGTTAATCAATCGTACAAGGTACACTCGTCTCATGCACTTGCATGTTAACACACACCTTTCGAAGCAAGCAATTAAACACAAGGCCATAATTTATATCATTGCCAAAAACAATTTCTAATGAAAGTAGAAATATCAGCAAAAATATGTGCTTACCTCTTGATGGCTTCATCTTCAGGGATATCAGATGGATAGTAAAAAACACTATAGTCTTCAAAATAAATTTCAGCTGGCTCCAATAGCAGCAAGGAAAACCTTGAGAATGAAAAAAAGATCATAAGAATTCAAATTAACGTGATGGAGCTGTTAAAATATATTATGAAAATAAGGGTTCTAAATCAATCAATCCTCATTTTCTTCACATTACAGTTGAAAGATATCAATATTAAACTAAACTATAAATAATACTATAATATACTATATAAAAGATAGTACTAAATAGAAAATAGTTTAAAATAGAGTTCACAAATACCCTATCAAGTACATTGGATTGGATAATTCATGCAAAACCATAAAATGTGAAATAACTTTGGTCACAAGGACCCATTAGATTCAAATTCTTTTTTCACAGTAAAAGGAAGGTTCTTATTTTTCAGATGATTGAGTACTAAATATTTTGCAAATTTGAATTTTCTTCTGTGGCATTTTCCTTTGATTAAGCTCAGCCCCAGAGTCCAAGAACAGTTGTAAAAATGACATAGCATGAATAAAGGACTAGGGAATGAAACATTACTTTAACGTATTCTAGAATAAATGGTCAATCAAAATCTACCATATAGCAGTGGCTATGTCAAGGGAAAACCGACGGTCAAACCTTGACTTGTACTAAAGAAAGAAATAATGGCTGACATGTAGCTAGACTGAATATGAGCCACAATGGAAAACTAGCTCTAAAGAGTACAAGAATATAACTGCATCAGCATGGAGAAGTATGTATAACTTGGATCAACTTAGGGTCGATGTGTGAAAAAATTTGAAGATGACATTTTTAAGTGCTAGCCTTTCGTCTGAGCAAATCGGCAAATATGAGCCAGCCAAGAGAAAAGTTGCATACCAGATGATTATGATAGCTAGCCTTTGGATAAAAAGCAAAATAAAGATGAAAGCTCCAATGATATTATTAATCGGAAACAAACAATATCATAATACAAGTATTTGTTTTAAGTCAAAAACTGTATATTCATTAACTTATATGTTTAGACAAGTATTTCTGGGTTTGAATAAATTATTGTTCAAAATAATGATTCTCATCAAATTTATTCGGTGTTACAAATTTGGTAATCATTGCACGATGACTAGAAATGATATAACTGAACAAAAAGTGAAGGGATCCAACATGGTTTGAAAATACGGCTCTCGCTGAAAACTACATGAACCTACTTTCACTGTCGAACATTTTCCTTTTCGAAATCCAGCTCCGACAGACTTCGATCAGATTAGTGACTCGCCGCCTCAATACATGATTACATATCGTCAAATATTTACACCTTGTTAGAAGCCTAAGTAAGCCAAAGATAAGCCGTCATTCATTCATTCATTTGTCCAAAACCGGCAACAAAATGAAAACTTCCCAATGAAATAGAATATTAATCACATGTTTTTGTTCTTATAAAAAATGTCGAGTGGCGAAAATTAAAAATCCTTTGGCCGCGACAATTTGGTACTGTGTTTGTGTCGTTAGAGAAATCCATTAGGCACGAATTCAAGAAGGATGAAAAAGTTATAATAAAATCACAAACATTCCCCCCGAAATTAAACAAAACAGATCAATTAACTTGCACGGCAGTGTTTATAGTCATCAAACACATCAACCGCGGCTCCTTTTCTCTTAAATAAGGTCACTTCAGAAAGAAAATAGGTTAATCTTGACTTATAGAATCAGTGGTACTAAAATACCGTTCTTTGTCGCCCAGTGTATGCGCTTCTAACCCAGAACTACAACCAGCCGTCAAAACAATGTCCGCCATCTTGGATTCGCCTGCTAGAGCCCAGTCTCGCTCTCAGGCACGGAAGGAAGTCACGAACTGTCGTCAGTTGTAAATAAGAATTTATATGGTTCTTTGTTTTTAGAATCGACAAATGGAGAGAAACACAGATCTCGTGTGGTTTATAGTGGAGTGGCCGGCCAGAATAAGCGGGATAGAAGTGTTTCGGTAAACCTTGCAGACTGTTAGAGGCCGGTCATAGCTTGCCGCCGGAAACCAAAACAAAAATAGAACTGCATTCGAACTGACAGACAAGTGAATAGGGTGATAGGGTAGTCAGAGAAAAAAATAATAATAATAATAAAAACACCATTTTCTTAAATGTGAACGAAATATAGGAAAGTACATTTTAAGAGGGCTTTTTTGGTATTGGTTTTATTTGCTCCCGGACACCCATAATCCCGCGTCACAGGGGTCAAAACTTTCACGTGTACTCTCGGACAGTTTCGACATGCAAATATCAGGAGTCTAGTAGCAAAGAAGTCTTATTAAGTATACAACAAAACCATTTAGTTTAATACTCACGAAACAACACTTTCGCCATATTCAACCAAACAACCACTCACCTGGTAAAGTAGTCCTCGCTAAAGGCTGCTTCACTCTCGTCGATGTTTTCGCACGAAGCCCCTGGTTCTGGCGTTCGAAGCCGTTTCCGCACCTTATCCCAGAACGCCATCCTTCCTTTGCGAACGCGGAATCTGCTGAAAGTCCGAGAACCGAGCGGGGAGAATCATCTAAGGCGACATATTAATACCGTGCAAAAGCGATCTTCGTGTTCCCCACCCGAAGAAAATCATTGTGGAAATTCCATCGTTGGGTAAGTACGACTTTGCCGAATGTCTGAAGCTTTCCAAAAGTAGAATTATTGCCGAGCTAATTTGCATACGTCATTGGATTCAAACCAATTTAAATCGAAACTAAATAGGTGAGAACTGTCCAACGGCATATATCGTTCGCTTACAATAATTTTATACCCATTTGGACTGAAAATTTTTCATCACCGCTTTGGCAATTTGTTTGTAAAATCGGCTCTAGAATTTCTGGTTTTTATTGACGCTTTGGGGTGGGCTTTCTGGAAGCCAGTCGGTTGTGGCTTTTGTCATAAAATGATAAAATGATAAAATTCAACTTCTGATAGACTTAGTCCATACACAGGTGCCCCGCTGAGAGAAAACCATCCAGTGTAAAAGTGATTAAAAATAAAATAAACGATCTCGCCTCCAACAAACCCCGAGGTTTTCTGGTTAAGCTTTGTTCCAATCAAATGCACTCCTTTAAATGAGATTGTCAGTCCAACAAAAAAAATTACCGTCAAACTACTCCAATATCTTATACATAAATTTATTCCGACAGCTATCACCATGACAACCAGCGTAACAGGTGTTCCACTTTCGGAACCACTATGTCACTGAACTCCATATGTCCTAAAAAGGTCATTTTATATCCCATGCCTAGGATACGAATCGCGAAGGGAAATCTTAATTATGAGTGATATTAGTTTCTCCCACTTTTAATAGTCGTATCGGCTTTTTACATCATCTGCTCGGACTGCATCCGAAAACAGATCGCTATTCTGATAACTATCCATTAAGTCGTGCAGAACTATATCTGAAAATTACCAAGGATAGCTATATTTCACGAGCGCTAAAATGATTTCATGTCCTGCTTATTTTACGGATCTATCTTTCTCAGTTTTAACTTTTAATTGGTTGTGATATGATCGAATTTCTTTCTTTCTTTATTTCCTTCTTTCTTTCTTTTTTGTTTTGCTTTTAGATCTTTGTGATTTACTCAGTATTGTACAAAGTACTTCAAACCACAAGTGTCGTTTTAGATATATTTCACCTTTTATCCAATCACTGAGAAAGTGCATTTCAAGCGAGTCGGAATGCCTACGCTTGAAATGAGTGCAGTGCTTGTATTTGCCGGGGCCGGAGACCAGGTTCACGAAAACCGCGGTCCTATTTTTGAAATGTTGTTTCAGCTTAAGAAAATGGCGATTTTAGTGAGCCAAATATCCAATATTTCTTCCGGGGAAGCATGCCCACGAAAACGTTGTAGAATTCGCGCCTTTTGCGTTCTCCCATTTGAAAATTCGGTCCATAGAATGAGCGCTGATCTATGATATTCAAGAGAGCCAGTTGGCCTTGGAAGTTCTTAGGTCTCTTATTGATACATCCGTGATGACAATAGGCTATTTCAAACATGCAAGCAATTCATCGATCGGGACGAGTTGATTTTCATGAAGCAATGGTTCGGAACGACAAGTCCCTAAAGTGTAATCTGTATAGTTACCCTCCCCCCCCCCCCCCCCCCCCCCCCCCCTCTTCCCCTCCCACCCAAAAAAAAACATACCTGGCTTGTTCAGCGGAACGTACCCAACCCCCCCCCCCCATCCCAGGCCCTCTCACCCCTCCCTGATTCGCGCAAAAGACACGCCTGATATGGGGTTGCATGAGTTTCCGGTACTCATGACCACGGTCGGTTTATACCCTGCCAGCTTCAGGAATTATCCAATTATCAACCATTTCGCTCAGTCCACGAGTTGTCATCACTTTGACGGCCGTGTTACAAGGTCAGAAATGAGGACCACACGAGCAAAGCTGAAAATTCGGTGGGAATTCTCTCAAATATCAATTCCCAGGATGGTTATTTTAAAGGGTAAGGGGTTGACAGTCCGGGCGGAGCCTCCCCGTACAAAAGTCCTTTGAGTACCCCCCCCCCCCCCCCCCCCCCCCGGGGTGTTACACTTCTGCGTTGAAAAAAAGAGTCGATTGCGTGACGAAGTACGTATTTCCCACGGTCGGCACGTCAAATTAATTCATACAGTCTGCCAAGCGTTCACAAAATTTAATACTAAAATTTGAAGTTGGTCGGCCGCCGTATAGTACGGGAAAAAAGGAACACTGATTTTCCATTTTTGTATTCATAGGCTTCCTGTGCGATTTTTTTTCTTTTTTGCTCTGGACTCCATGCACCAGACTCAAGCATGCATATTAAATGAGCTCGAATTGTTTTGTATGTGAACTCGCTCAAAACAGCATGATTTCTCCCAGAATCAAAGCAAAACTTGAGCGGTTTACTTCAAACAAGACTGGCTTTGCCAGTGAGCTCGTGGCGTGAGTTGGGTCGAGACCAGGATAAACTAAAATTAAAAGTAAGGACAAGCCGGAGCGAGACTCCCAAGAGAGACTTTCAGTCCCCGTGGGAGGGGGGTACTCATCATAATTTTGCGTGGGTGTACCCCCCGGTTCTGAAAACCCTTAACCTATTTCAGACCAAAATATCTGATTTTCTATACGCTATTTCAGACCTAACTTCAAAAATGTACACAGCACATACCTTACCCCACCGGGTTTCAGTCTCACCAGAAAAAATATTATACAGCATAGAGAACTTGGTTTTTGAGACTTTGCTCAAATAAAACCTGATT
Source organism: Plumapathes pennacea (assembly GCA_964036295.1). Lineage (NCBI taxonomy): Eukaryota > Metazoa > Cnidaria > Anthozoa > Antipatharia > Myriopathidae > Plumapathes > Plumapathes pennacea. The sequence goes on along the minus strand of OZ038463.1, from coordinate 20,098,370 downwards.
AAATTATAAATGTTCATACAACACTCATAAGAGTAATGCGTGACCCTGTGCGTGACTTGCGACATTTACTGTATTTTTGACAGTTTGACTTCGAACACTTATTTCTAATCAGAGGCCACGATTAATCCAGCCATAGCTCCGATACTTATCTGTTTTCTTTTTACTGAATGCGTTTCTTTTATTAGGCTTTCGAGTATTCGCGCTTTGTGGCAAATATAAAATTGAAAGCGAGGAATGTAACACGAGAGTTGGTTACAATATTCTCGCGGTTTTGTTTCACAGCGTGTTCAGTCCATTTGTGACTAACAAATTCAATGCTTAGGGCTATTTCGGTGTTTTTTTTTTTTTTCATTTCTAGTATACAGTTACCATTGCAAAACATAAGCTACATGATCGAATTGAAGAAACATTTCAACAGGCACTCTATACGATAAGCCGAAGCATTTTGACGGCACAGGCTCGCAGTATGATACATGTAATATGCTCACAAAGCCGCTTTGATTGAATCTTGAGTTACGAGGGATGGATATTTCGTCACACAAGGATCTATTTTCGGCGAAAAAAACTGTACAAAACAGCTAACAGTATGTATGAGGCAACATATGTCATGTACAGTGTCAAATGTTTACGGCTAAACAGTCATCGTAGCTTTGGTGTCTGTTTTCGGCGAAAAACAAGCCAGAAATTTGAGCGCGAGACACGAGCAAGACCGGCAGGTCTTTTCCACGGGTAGCGGGTAGCGGGTGACGGGTGGCGGGTAGCGGGTGACGGGTAGCGGGTAACGGGTGACGGGTAGCGGGTAGCGGGTGACGGGTAGCGGGTAGCGGGTGACGAGTAGCGGGTAACGGGTGACGGGTAACACTCAATCGCTTTCTCAATCGATGAAGATCAGTATTGCAGTCAAAGCAACCGTAACTCTTTCGCGCATGCATCACACAAATCTTGACTTGTGTCGTGTTTGACAGCGATATGTCACCACCTTGTGTTGAACACCCGTGAATGCGATTGATGTTCTATTTTAAATGGAACCGCAAGCAGCTACCTTTGGTGACAATTAGTGTTTATTGATTGACGTGTAATTTGAACTAACTGCAAATCGACCCCAAATGAATTTGCCTTCAACGAAGAAAAAAGTCAGGAAGGATATAAGAAATACAGTTCCAATACGTACAGCAATGTCACCCATCAAACCAAAGAACTATTATAATAACATATAGTTAATAAAATCTCATTAAAATACTGTATAACGTTAATTTTGTTTGGTAATCAAAGAGGTATAGTCCTTTGGTGGCCATGTATTGTTTTAAACGCTATTCTAATTGCTATTCACTCCAACAAAACAAGTGTGTTACAAGAAAAACAACTTAACAAGTGTTCCTCTGGGAAGGCGTTGGTAAGAACAATGAATTGGCAATCAAATTGTTTCTTACACAGTAAAACGTATAAGGAATACGCTTCACTGTCTACAGCTGTTGTTCGACTAATCAAAAATGTATGCCGAATTCCCGCCAAAGAAGCTGTTTGTTTGACTCCGTTAATGTGCTCTGAGTTGCTTCATCGATGCATTTACTACGGTAAATTTTTTATTGTTCTGAAACACACTTACCACGGTTTTGTGAATTGTCTAGACGCGTCGTACTTTTACCGCAGTAAAGTAAATGCTTTCACCGAGGTAAATGTGTCTCGTGTAATAAAAATTATTTATTTTACAAACAAACACCAAATAAACAAGACAGGAAAATGAACACCGCTACCCGTTACCCGTCGCCCGCTGCCCGTTACTCGCTTACCCGTTACCCGCTACCCGTTACCCGCTACCCGCTACCCGTCACCCGTCACCCGCTACCCGTCACCCGCTACCCGTCACCCGCTACCCGCTACCCGTCACCCGTCACCCGCTACCCGTTACCCGTCACCCGCTACCCGTCACCCGTTACCCGCTACCCGCGGAAAAGATCTGCCGGAGCAAGACGGAGCTCAGCAATGAGCGATAATTAATGGGCGATAACTGAACAAGAATCGAGCGAGACACTTGAATGACCGTGACATATGGATGGCTTGTTTCTAGCGAGTATATCGCCCGTCATTGGACTCATTTTTTCTACGAGATTATCGCCTATCATTTGACTTATGTATCGCTGGTAAACAAATGGAGTTCACATGCGACGCGTTCACATAACCAACGACACAGCAGAGTTGATTCAAAATTGCAATTTAATTATATATTGATCTCTTAAGATAGTTGTTCAAAATACAATGAAGTCTCAGTCGTCAAACAATATTGGCTAACATACCACATCGCATCGATGATAGAATTCTCGCTCAATTCCCTCACTTTTGGCTGCTCGCCATTCGATCAGAAGTCTTGAGAGAAATACGTCTTTCGATAAATCGCTTTTCATTGGGTTTTTACAAGAATCCTGGTCGGTACATACAGAAGGTTGGGGCTCCTATTCACTTGCCCAGGTCTTGGGCAGTGTTGATGGCGAACGGTTTCAATCTTTTTAACAGTCCCACAGCCGTACCGAACATCTCGCCACACGCCTGTGCTTGTTACTCAAAATAGCAACTTCACACGAATTCGCTTTCGCTTGAAAACGCAAACAAAATGAACATTGTCATCGTAGTTGCAACAAACGTTTTCACTCAATCGAAGCTAAAGCAACTGATGTCCCGTTGAAGTCGTTGATAAAACCACTACTAAGCGCCAGTGATATGATGTTTTTACAGCCCTGATTTAGCCAATCAGGAAGCTCACTCAGGGTGCACACGACGAAAAGTGTCATCCAAGAGAACACGAATCTTCGTTTCCTCACGCTATGGTTCCTCTAAACGTTTCGTAATAAATTGTAAAACTGTTCTAAAACAATATGCTGCGTTTACGTGTGGATTGATTGGGTTAATTTACGTGAACAGACATTGCGTGCAAACCTTACCGCACCGGAAGATGCGTACTCATGTCACAAGTTTGTCTCAGAATCAGAAGCGGTTGTGTACATTGCACAACTCAGTACTTTAAATGAAAAGGAAGATTACAGTACAAGAATATTGCTGTGCTAGTGACATCAGATAAGTCATGCTTAATCTCAAACACGCTTAGTGTTAGTCCAAACCAGCGTTTAGGATCGACCGATTTGTCTCGCTGCCGTCTCTTTCAGCCTTCAACCGATTAAATTTGATCCACCCAAAAGCGAAATTTATCCCGCTATGTCTCGTTCATTCTCGCCGATAACCGAGCCTGACAAATAGCACGCTCAAGCAGAAAAATATGTCTCTGTGTGTCTCGTTCAGTCTGGCCGTGTTTTCGCCGATAACGCAGCGAGACAAATGTCACGCTGGCACACTGTGGCGAGACAAAAACTCTGTCTCACTTTGTCTTGCTGAAATTTCACCGCAAAAATCGGATTATGGCCACAGTCGGGCCCGTTTCTCGATCAGTCGGGCTAGCAATTTTCGTACGGGAAAATACAATTCAATCGCCCGCATCTCAAGCTGTTCGCGATCACCTTAAGTCATCTCATATCACGTGACAATGTGAACCAATCAGCGTGTGCTGATTCGTAACCCAGAAAAACATAGGTCCGCAAAGCGTACGTGAAGCTATTTGCTAGTTGATGATAGTCTATGATAGGTAGTTCGTGTTACAACGGGGCACGAACTATCATCGAATATTATCACCGTTTGATCGGGGTTTTACACTATGTTCTACTATGCCAGCTACGTACTATGCATGACCAAACACAAATGCACAAACATGACAGTTTATTGCTCGTGGCGAAGCCGACGAGCTTAGGATTGGAAAGGGTGTCTTTATCATCGTCATATTTTTATTTTTATTTTTATTTTTATTTTTATTTTTTTTTTTTTTTTCTGGGTTACGAATCAGCACACGGTGATTGGTTCATATTTTCACGTGATTTATGATGACGTTTTGTCATCACATGACTTGCCGGGTGAGCAGTTTCGCCATTTTGAAGGAGATATGTGGGCGATAGAATTGTGCTTTGAGAATAGCTGTAAACAAATATTTGATGGTACCGCTGTCGCCGATAAATATTTAGTCCCGACGAAACTTTCTGTGGCGACACGAAATACTTTTGGGAAGATAACAGGGCGAAAGCAGAAACCAAAGCTACGGTGAGCTTTAGCCGTAAAACAATGACGCTTTATGCTTTACTCTGTACATGACATCTGTTGCCTCATAAAATTCTTCTGCGTATCGTACATTGCCTGTTGAAGTGTTTCTTTCATTCGATCATGTAGCCTTTGTTTCGCAATGGTCAGTGAATACCAGAAATGAAAAATACACCGAAATAATTCTGAGGATTGAGTTTGCAGTCACAAATGGACTGAACACACTGTGAACAAAAGCGCAATAATATTGTAAACATCTCTCGTGTGACATTCCTCGCTATCAATTTTATATTTGTTACAGAGCACGAATACTCGAAAGCCTGATAGAAAAAACGTATTGAGTTAATAAAAGAAAACACATAAGTAGTGAAGCGAAAAAGTAAACTGCATCCCATTCAAATTCAACGCCATTTGGCTCTGTGGAATGCGCACGGATAAACTGGATTTTAGGAAAAGATTTTGGCTCGCGTTCACCGCACAAGTTTTGAGAATAGCCGTAAACAAATGTTTGATGGTACTTCTGGGGTATTGCAAATATCTCTGTCGCCGATAAGTATTTAGTCCCGACGAAACTTTCTGTGGCAACACGAAATACTTTTGGGAAGATAACAGGGCGAAAACAGAAACCAAAGCTGTACATGACATCTGTTGCCTCATAAAATTCTTCTGCGTATCGTACATTGCCTGTTGAAGTGTTTCTTTCATTCGATCATGTAGTCTTTGTTTCGCAATGTTCATTAAATACCAGAAATGAAAAATACACCTAAATAATTCAAGGTCAAACTGTCATAATTGATTGTGCATAAAAAGATATGTCACGCATTCTCAAGATGCAGGGTCGCTCAACCTTTAAGAAGCAAGTGTACGAGTGTTGTAATAATAATTTTTAGTTTAATCAAGGTGTCAAAAGAGCAAGGTGTCAAAAGCCAAGTTCTCTATACTGTGTGATATTTTTATGGTGAGAAATTGGAAGTCTCTCTTGGGAGTTCCGCTCTTGTCCCCTACTTTCCATTTTATATTCTGGTCTCGACCCAACTCACGCCGCGAGCTCACTGACAAGGCCAGTCTAGTTATATGATTATTTTGAGCTGATCGACATAAAAGGAGGAAAGTATAGCTTGCCAAAATATTTCAAGTCGTTCTGTAAATTTCTGCGAGGTAAGCCAGACTTTGACTCGTTCTAGTAGTTTCGTATTAACGTAACACACTTTAGCCAAACAAACCTGTTTCTCGTGCTCTTCGAACGGTGGTGAAATAGATTCACAGTAAAATTTCCTGTCGACTTTTCAGTCGATTTTTCATTAGCGACAAAACCCGCTAGAGACAATTTTTGTAAACAAACAACTCAGACAAACCACAGTTGATCTGGTCATGAAATCATGTTTCAACAAACATATCATGCGAGGTAAACCAGATTTTGACTCGTTATAATAGTTTCGTAACGTAACACACTTCAGCCGAACAAACCTGTTTCTCGTGCTATTCGAACGGTGGTGAAAAGGATTCACAGTAAAATTTCCTGTCGATTTTTCATTAGTGACAGAATCCGCTCGAGACAATTTTATAAACAAACAACTCAGACATACCACAGTCGATCTGCATTTGCAATTATGGCATGAAATCATGTGTCAACAAACATATCAGCGAACGCAAAAAAACTCGGAATAAGCTTTTACCTTTGCCAAAACATATGTCATGGTCACACCATACGGCTGTGTTCCTTCTTTTGTGAGCGGAGCGTATATTCGCAAATGTGTCCAGAAATGTCGCTCTAAATGTGAATCTGTGTCGCCTGTTTGCCAGATACTACGGATATGTCAGCCGGGGCCTGAAGGGGGAGCAGATTTCCACATGCAACCAAAGAATCGGCAACGCTCACAGCCGCCATTAAATAATGACTTCCACGTGCGAGAGAGCCAATTGTATTTAGAAAACCCCTCCCTGGAGAGGTAATTTAGCTTCTGACATTCTGTCGCAAAGTTATAACATTAGCACGGAAACCCTTTACTGAAAATCTCTCTGTGCATTCTTTGTGTTAAGTAGATAATAAAAGACAAACTTTCTCACAGGACCTGTACCACGGTGGCTTTTTTATGGATAACACTTCATGCTCCTCCCCCCTCAGTAGTTTTTGCCACCTAGAGGGGGAGCACTTTAATGACCTAATGAGATGGGCCGAACGGCGATTCAACTATCGCCCAAACGCCGACATAGAAGCTATTTGCATATTGCAAATAGCTTCAAAAACTAACATGACGATAAAGACACACAGTGCAATCCTAAGCTCGTCACCACGAGCAATTATACACGGGTTTCAGACCTAGTCATACTTCACAGGGCTTGTGAACGATTCTCGCTGCAATCACCGCGCGTCAGATTACAGCATTTGTTACAGTTAGTCTTGAAAGAAAAAAAAAGACATCTGACTAAATCATTCAAGACTCCAAGTTCCGATTGCTCTGAGCGAATACGGTGTCGAAACTGGCGACAGAAGCGTATTAAAACAATACTTCGAGGGAAAATGATCAGCATACAGATCACACACACTTGTACGTGTCATCTGTGGTTTCCGGCAATAGTGGATCTGCGCTGCGATTCACGTCAGGACTGGAAAGCTTGCTTGGCGAAATATCACACTGCAAATCGGGCGCCTAATAATAAAGCCTGAAATTCTGTCGTTTTGAAATTATTGCAGCACTCCTGAACAACAACAAGAAGCACGAGCGCTTTATGTTTAGAAAACGTGACGATAACAGCTAAGCCATGTCATGCTTCCTGTTCATTTCGAATGTGAACGCCTGTTGGCTCCAAGTATAAGGTATCATCCCTGGTAAAAATCCCTGTTGCGTTTGCGAGGACGTAGCGCGGAACTCTTAGAATGAAATCCTGTTAAAGTATGTATTTTCTTTGAGATATATCGGCTATTTAAGAAAATCACATGGTCGAACAAAATGAGTTCCTTTACGCGTGGAATATATCGGAAGAGAATTTTTACGTGGCGAAATGATTTGACCTTCTCTTCCGATTTAAAGACGACATCGAACGAATAAAGGAAACTTTCTAAATATAGTGCTCTTGTCACATGGATTACGCAAGCGTGAGACGCGTGGTTTGCGGGGGGTTTTATTAATGCTGACAGAATATGTCACAGCCAATATTAGCAGGCATAGGTCAAGCAATTGTTTTTTTTTTTTTTTTTTTTCTTTTTTTGCTTATAACTTGGCTTTGGAAAGAGATTTTTTCCGGAATATTTTGCAAATGCACGCTTTTGAAGTGAATTACAAGATTAGAAGTAAACCTTAATTTCTTTGACCCACTCCAAAGACAGGGATGATACCTTAACTCTTTAATGAGAACACGGCCAATGTGGACGGCTTCTAATTCTAACTCCGAAACATCTTAATGTGAACACGCGTGCTTTTTATCTACATTAGTGTTTTGATCTTGAGCGATCACAAATAGAGGTTTGTGAGGGTAGTTTATCACTCATGCTGAGTCGTGAATTTTACTCATTGTGTTCGACTGATTACGTTTGCAAATCGGTCAGTACTGCATGCCGGGTGTAAAAAATATAAGCAACTACAGAACACAAGACCATTGTTGGAGAAGTACTGTTTGCATAATTGTCTTTTATGTTTTCATTCCGTATTCCGTATTCCGTATTCGCTTGTGCCTTTGTCCATTTTAGAAAAATCAATTGCTACTGTATTTACTTCAGTACTGCTCTGCTGAAGTTGCCAAATGCAATAAGCTGCTACATGTGATACAATATGAGTGCCTTACTTAATCCTGATTGGCTATAGTATATTCTGGTGGGATCTTGTGATCCTCAGGTGGAATCTTGTGATCAAGTTGCGAAATTACTTCACCTTGGTCATTGGCCCAGAGTAGCCTGGGTTCTAAGGTCCTGTTGATCCCCAGTGCTCCATGGTCCCGGTCTAGATTTATATTAATATTGTGATTATCAATATTCACGTATTCCGGTTCCGTATTTCGTATCCATTATTTACAGCCAGACACTAGTCCCCATAGTCCCCATCTACAGGAAACCTTATATTAGTTGAAATGACATCCAATCAAACAATCGATTGTAAATATTGTGAGAATATTGCACAATGTGCTGGTACGCTGAAACCACAAATTAGGGCACAAAGGCCACAGTTTTATGTAAATATTGTGCTTTGCCGCGCCCTCTTGCGCATGCGTTTATAACTAGACACTTTTGCAAATAGCTCCCGTTGCCACGATGGGTCGCTCAAACGAAACGACGCCAGTGATATGGAAAATTCTCACCGTGGTCTTTTTACTTATTAGTGTCGCGTTGATGATCGCCTTGATCGTGGTCACAACGACTGACAAAGAGACTGGTGAAACCCAGCCTGAGGTTGCAGAGATGTGTGATTCAGGAATGCCGCAGGAAGCCAACACACCCAAATCCAAAGGTCTGTTTGATGATCTGTCAAGTCAAGAAATTACTGTTGTGAGAGATTACATGTTGGCACAAAAATCGCTCGGCTTAACTGCATACAACAGCGCCACTGTAAACAGCAGCTATATTTACGAGATTCAGCTCCTGCCACCGCCTAAAAACGCCGCGCTGGGATTCCTTGATGAGAACGAAGAGAAGCCAGAACGTGAAGCCGTTGTAATCGTTTTTCTGGGCGCCGCTGATCACCCAAGAGTAGAGGAATACGTTGTAAAGCCCGCACCCAAGCCAACGGAACACAAGCTCAGGGTAATCGAGGGAGCACGACATCCGATCCCATTTAATGCGCGCCCATTTGACATGGTTGTTGAGATGACTGCAGTTGACGTCATGATCCGGAAAATATCCATAAAAATCGACCGGGTTCTGAGGGAAAGCTACGACGGCTACACGCATAACGATTGTGCAGACCGATGTTTGACTTTGTTGCTCTCTGCGCCGATGGGATTTACCGGCGACGAGCGTACAGCGTGGTTTTATTATTACAGAAGATTATCAGGGCAATACCTCAACCCTGTGAACACGGCATTTTATATCAATCATACCGGACCCGACCCGGCCAAGTGGAGCATCCTTAAAGTCCTGTACAACAATCAGACCTTTGATTCCGTCGACGACTTGATCGCCCAAGACAAAGCGGGGAAGTTGAAGAAGATTTTTGTCCCAGCTCCTCAAGGAGGCGAAGTTCTGTTTTCCTCCTACGAGCGCCGTGGGAAGCCTCAACCAGCACAGCCAATGAGAGGACCGGAACAGTACGAACCGGATGGGAAGCGATACACAGTGAACGGTCGACATGTAGAGTATATGTCATGGGCTTTCGACTTCAGGGTCGACAGTAACTTCGGCATGCAGCTTTACGATATTAGATTCAACAGCGAGAGGATTGTGTACGAGCTAAGTCTGCAAGAGGCCATTGCGACGTATACTGGGTCCCATCCCTATCAATACTGGAACAACTTCATGGATGGAAGCTGGGGGATGGGCATGAGAAGCTCCGAATTAGCGAGGGGAATCGATTGTCCATCCTCGGCCACATACTTTGACCTCACTCATCTTCTGGCTTCTGGTGAACCGTGGAAAGTGCACCGAGCGGTGTGCGTATTTGAACTGAACACTGGCATCCCCCTTCGCCGCCATTACGATTTCCCGTTTGACAGGTTTAATTTCTACGGTGGAATGGTGAACCATGTTCTCGTTATCCGCTCCATTGCAACTGTGTACAACTATGACTACGTTTTTGACTATGTTTTCTATCAGAATGGTGTCATAGAAGTTCGTGTTGCGACCAGTGGCTATGTGTTTGGTACATTCTACACTCCAGACAGCTCGGGCGACAGCTATCCTTATTCGTATCCTTTGGCTGGGAGGTTCCTAACCAGCGTTACTCACGATCACCTGATCAATTACAAAGTCGACCTCGATGTCGGAGGCAGAAAAAACTCTTATGAAACTATCGAGATTGGGATCGAAAACGTCACTGATCCGTGGATTCCTGAGAGACAACGCGTTAAGAAGATCTTAAAACGCGAAATTAAGAAAAGTGAATTGGACGCGGCTTATAAGTTTAATTTCGACCGTCCCAAATACCTCAACTTCATCCAAGAAGGCAACAAAAACAAGATGAACGTGACGAAAGGCTATCGCATTCAGCTGGGAAGTGTCCTGAAGCAGTTATACCCAGAAGACTGGATAATGATACCCATGTTTAGCTGGTCCCTGTATCAACTCGCCGTCACCAAGCACAAGGACAACGAGACCAGAAGCAGCTCCCCGTACAACCAGAATAGTCCCACAATCCCCCAGGTCGACTTCCGGAAGTTTCTCCAAGACAACGACGACATCCGCAATGAGGACCTGGTTGCCTGGGTTACCATTGGTGCGATGCACGTGCCTCACAGTGAAGACGTTCCAAATACAGCAACCGCTGGCAACATGGCGAGTTTCTTTATCAGACCGTTCAACTACTATGACGAGGATCCGTCTATTGGCTCTACTAACGCTGTGTTGATCACGCGTGACAAGGAGAGGGTGAAGGTAGAGCGCTATGGCACACCTGAAAAATCCGCGTGTATGCCCAAGGAGCAGCCAATTGACTTTCACGGATAGAAGACGAACGGTAACAAGACCCATCAGAGTTCGTTAGCCCTAACTTCTCCGCTTCCGGAAACAAAGAGCCCAGAAGATTGACCTTACTTAATCCAGTAACCCCTCGTGTTATCGGTTTCATTTATAATTAACATAATTAATTAGGAACATAATTTTATGATTGGCGCGTTAATGATACAGAGGTTTACAGAAATTTTGAGCTCCCAATATATATCAGTATATACAAATATCAACTGCATTGTGGAAAGGGTTCCATTTAAAAGCCAGGTAACATGGAGAGACACGCAAGAATCATTACACTTGAACTTGAAATAATTGGCGCGGTTTTGTGTGAATTTAGAACCAAACTCCTTCCGAGAATGCACTCGATATTTGTATATACTGATAGGTATTGGTGCGGTTTCTGTTTGAATTTTCGGAATTCCTTCCCACGCTGTACTCATTACTTGTGCATACCTTGTATTGATAAAAATTGAGGGCTCAACGTATATATTGTAAGCTTAATCCTGTCAGTTTCAGATAAACAGTTACTAATAAAATAAAATAAAGGAGTAAGATGATTGTGTTCTGACGAACCTCATGTCATTTTTGATCACTTCTTTTTCACGAGGGATGATTGCATCTCATAAAGTTTATGCAATGGCACTCAAAAATTCAGGCGCGTGACGAGAACTTCCTCTGTGCAGCCTCACAATCGCGGGGGAAGAGAGTCATGGGGCCTGCTCTCGAGATTTCAGAACTAAAGATAATAGTTTCGTATCCACTGTTTCTGCATTATCGAGGCTTATCACCCGTTTTTGTGACCGTCAGCATCCGACAGTCCTATTGAAGCTTTCTTGTTTTCTTCTCTTCCCTTCCTGCCCAGATTTTCTCTGTTATGTATACTGCTTTTCTCTAATGGCTTCTTCTTTTCTTCCTCCTTCTTCCTCCTCCTCTTCTTATTTTTCTTCTTCTTCATGTTAGGAGCATTTAGTATTCTCATGCTTTGCTCATTCTTGTTTTTCAGCTTGATTCAGTTTACTTTTTAGTTGTTTTCTGACAGTGTACTGTATATATTCCTCGAATTTACTGAGAAATACTAAGTGTTCGTGCATCGGTTATAGCCCTAAATTTCCAAGCCTCTAGTGCAAGTTGATATTGTGCAGTAAAGCGTTATCTAGACGGGAAGCCACAAAAAAAATTGAGCATTACTTTAGATCCGGTTCAACACCGAAGCCATGCACAGCCAAGCTAGTATTGATTACTTAACTGCCGCAGAAAAGCTCTTAAAATACTCAATCATGCTGTTTATCTGGTGATGATGGTAAAATACATACCTTACAAACCTTATTAGTTTCAAAAAATGCAAAAAGGCTCTTGTGTCAAATTTTGATCCTGATTTAAGTGAAATATCCGCGTCGAAGCATCGGTGACAAAGTCTCGAGGCTAATTCTTGCCCACAGGGTGTATTGTGTGGATTTAAGGGTCGTGTGCTGTCAGTTTTAGAAGGGACTGTTTTGTCTTATTCATCAGTTAAAACCGCAGCAAAATTACCCATTCAGCCAAAACTCTGAATGAAAACAGTCAAAATATCGGTAAAAACGTGATATCTGCATCTATATAACTAGGGCAGGGAAGCTAATGTGGCCTATTATGGCGCAGTTCGCTCTCGGTCCTCGAAATAGGCCGTCTTCACTAAAAATATTCATGAAACCCGACGTTGAGCCTAAAATTTGTATCTCAGAACGTGAGTGGACCCAAGTGATAACCCCGCCAAAAATCAAAATATGGAAGCGTGCTTTTTGCGGCACTCCAAGCGGCCTAGCAATCATTGAAGCAAGGCTTGCCAAAAAGCTACCTAATGCCCAGTAGATCGCTTCAACAATCGTCTTTTCAAGCTAAAAACGCAGCACTGTTCAGAGCAGTTGGTTGAAAAATACAACTACGTGCCCCTATCTTCAAAATGTGGTGAACCGCTTATGTGCACGCCCCACGAATGACGTCACTATAACGACACAGATTTGTCACCGAGTCCAGAAAACAATTGAAAATAGGTGGTAGAAACTAGACAAGTGAATACTAACTAAATTATTTACACTGATTTCTTGCCACCGTGGTCAAATTTTATCTTTTGTTGCAGCAATCTAGTACCCACATGTAGCATGTGCAATATGCCAGCTGCTTATGACAAAACACACAAAACACAAAACTCGTATGTACACTACAAATGAGAGAGTAAAACATCTTCGGCAGAGAAGGAAATACCTCTGTCGTCTATTTGAATTTTCTGTATTTTGAAGAGACTATGCCGTAATTCAAAATGACGTTGACAGTACGCGCGTTCTGATTGGTTGGCTGACAACGTTGTCACTAACACGTAAAGCGTGTTGTCATTGTTCACAGCAATCCCTTGTAGAAACCGTGAAATAGTGTAGAAGATTATTCCGACCCCTTCGAGGGTAATAATCGCAACACTACCCTGTTTATTGGAGATTGTCGCTCGGCGGGGTGTTCTGGTAATTCTCACCGCGAGGTCCTGGGACTTTATTGTCCAATTTGGCAGTTCGAAGGAAAGCCTTCGCGGTAAAAATTACACATACGAGAAGAACCAAGTCCGCCTTTCAAAACGAAGACAACAAGAAGAGCACCTCCAAATAACGTTAGGTATTTTTAGTAGTCAGGGATTATGTTACAGACATGTTGGAAGAATGATTACTAAACTATTTTTGAGAAATTTATAACGATCCATTAAAAATCGCTAATTCGGCCAGTACTCTCTAAATTTGAAAAGTACAGTTCAGGCCGCCACAATCTCTAAAATTCGCAAAATTATATAGTCGCTAAAGGAAATTTTAATTGTGGAGGGATGAGACGGGGCTCGCTAAGTCAGTCTGTCGAAAACGTGCGCGAGAATATCGCAACAATGTTTTGCTTTTGCTCGTGGCGAAAACGACTCCAAGAAAGAAACGTTGAAGGGACTCTCTTAACCACAATCCTTTGCGCGCCGATACCCTTGATCCGTCATTTTTGAGGGTCCCGAAACTGGGTCAAAAGATGTACAGCAACCAATGCCACCCGACTTGTTCGAGAAGAGCATTAGTTTCTTTTGATCTAAAATTGCTACTTATACCTTTTTTTTTTTTTTTTTTTTGATTTATTACGTTTTTTTTTTTTTTTTTCGTGTTGTGAACCAAATACAGCGTTGGATTATTTTTACACCTTTTGAGACAAGAGGTGTGAAAACATTGTATTGGGAATCTGATTCTAAAATACATCAACTTTAAACCGAGTACGATTTGTGACACCGGCCATCAGTCCTGAAAATGCTCGAGATTTGTGACTATGCACAACGGTGACCAACTGCTCGATTGGCTGACACGAAGAAGTCACAAAGTCCACAAAGGCCTATATCAGAACGGTGTTTCCGACCGACAAACCGCACCGCCGGTTACGTCGTGCTATGAATATATCTGTGGATTACTGATTCTGAGCGACGGAAGTAACATTGATATCCATGGTAACGGAGGTTGATTTCAACAATGTTGACGGTAATTATGTCTTAAAACCGATTTATTCACTCGTCTCTTTACTTGGCCGTGGTAATTTGTCGCCTCGTACGGCGACAATATTGGCGACAGATGTATTGTTCTTGTCGGTGTAACCGCAACACGAGGCTTAATTTCGTCGCTTATGACAAAGCGCAGAATTCACCGTTGTGGCTAAAATTGGATCGAAACTACCCTATTTAGGTATTGCTAAACACTTAATATTTGTTATATTTTAAGTTAAACGTGAATGCATATGATGTATATTCATCTCTTAGTATTGTAAAACTGTGTCCGGATTTTAGTCTAAAATATTAAATAATAGAGTATATTCCAGTCTCGCTTCCTCCCCTTCTTCATATTCCTGCAATCGACTGTTATAGGTTTGGAATTATATAAGTTATATAAAATGTTATATGGCTAAATGCGCATCGCGTCAGCTGGTGATTTTCAATTCTTAATAGAAATTTGCTTTGTTTGCTTTAAGAAATACAGTGTATGAAAAACCTTACGTTGGGAATAGGAGGCGAAAAACGTACACTTTGCTCAATTCAGAATTGTTGTAATTCAACTCGAGAAAAGCGGCATATGTCATACAAGTTGTTTTGTTCTGATTGCATTCATTGACAATTTGGATCATTCATATTCAACACGACCAAATCAAAATATAAAACACATATTCACTCCTTCTTTCTGTTCTTTTCTGTAAAAGTCACACTCGTACTTTCTACACTATCACAGCATGACAACAGCGAGTTACATTTAAAATCTCAATGAAGGCGGTATAGATTGTCAATCGAGTTCGCGCGTCAACAAATTTCCATTTATATTAAACTGGCCCGCAGTTTAAACGAAAACGAATATCACATTCGTACTTAAAGGTTTGCCGCTGCAAGTAAAAGATACACAAACATTTTGCGTTACAAAATAATAAAAGAGTACTTACAGGCACGGAAAACAATCGCCACCAAACATCTCGCATTCGAGGTGCTCCAACGTCGAATTTATCGACGGCTTTTTTGTAAACTGTTCTTCGCGGTTCCGATTTTCGCCTGACCGTGTGATTTACGTGATTTACATGTTTTAGTGCAAATGGATACACAACGAAATCTGTGTACTCAGCCCGTGGTTTTCACACAGACGGTTTCAAAAACTGAAAGCGGGCTGGCAAAACAAACGTACGGTGGACTTCTTGGAGTGCTTTCGCCCCTCAAACCTTTTGCTAAACAAACACTAAGCAAATATTACAGCGACTTCATTCCCCAAATATTGCTGTATATTAAATAAGAATATGCATTCGCCTAATTTGGCCTGTGTTTCTTCCCGTTTCCGGCCGGGCCTTTTCCTTTTTTTCTATTCCATGAGGTTTTTTTTTTTTTTTTAACAAAGTAAAATTCTATGGGAAGGAATAGTGGATAAAATAGTGGTGTACAGTAAATTCAAACCCTTTTCATTGGCGTGGCCGAAATAACAAAAAACATAACAAACATTGACAGCGACATGGGAAAAAATGGTATTTATTTAAATAACAACCTCGTGGTTTTAATTTCATTTATGGGACGATCGGCAAAGGCTGTCGTCCATCCGTATTAACTGACACTTCCCTGCTCTGGTCTATGCCTAGATTTTCCTCACATTGCAAAAACCAATAGCATATATAGCACCAAAAAGCAAAAGAACTGCTACGGGATCATTCATTTTCCTTAGCCAAATTGCACAAATGGGACACCGCGAAGGTAGGTTTTTGACGTCACTTCCGTTGGTCAGCGTTCGTCGCCATTTATACTATGAAACTCGGTCTTACTCGAGGTAAAATTTCACCTCCAGTGCATGGAAGCATAGTGTTCCTTGTGCGCAACATATGTTATAGAAAATGCATTGAACTACAATACAGTTGAGTGTCGAGTCCTACTATTGATTTTCTTGGCCAAATCTTCAGGTTTTTTTAAAGAGCGTTACACTGAACTACAAAATCTGCATTTTTGAATCCACAGTTTTAAGCAACGACCGCTGACTCAAAATTCAGGTGACCGCACGATAGAAAAACGTACCCCCACGGTGTCCATAAATGGGCCCTGGATATGAACCGGTGTTGCACTTTACGACATTTCTGTCTCACTCGTCAGCTCCACCTTCGTAGTCTTTATGCACATCGATGTGTTCACTGCCAAAGACTCTGCCCAGCAAACACAGCAGACGACTCTGTATCAACTCCACTTGACCCGGCGGAGTGTACTCGTCATGCGTCGATCTGGGGACAAAATTACAGAAAAGTGTAAGAGCGCTTTTCGGACGACTGTCGAAAAGTTAACCAAACCTAAGCAATTAGACCACCAATCACGGAAGCTGTAAGAAACACTTTCAATCAACCAGAAGCCAAAGTATACGCGTTTGTTAAACCAATCATCAGTGCGAGAAAACGCTTCCGTGAGAATATCGCATTCAGAGTATTTCAAAACTCGTGATCAATCAACTATAAGTTGACGTGGAAAAACTAAACAGTCTTTCCCACATCAACGTAGAATTGCTTTATCCTACGTTTTGGTTTCACGCCAACGCAGTCCAGTTCTTACAAGTACTAGCATTCCATTACTTCAAAACTCGACGAATAGAAAATCCCTCTCTCAATTTAGAGCGTTAGTGATTCTGATACACCTACATACCTGGCCACAGTTACGAGTGTTGGTTTGGGCAGCGCCGATACTGTTATCTGCAGAGACTCCATCAAGCTGTCAATCATCCGCGTAGAGCTCACGTGATGAGGCAGATCCATTGACATACCCGCCGAGTGAAGCTGAGAACGAAAGATAAAAGACTTTTTATCTTCATTTTAATGATAAGATAATCATTGCTGATACGATTTATATATGAGAAAGCACATATCATCGTAATCATTGCTGTCGTCTATTATGGGTCATCATCATCATCATCATCATCATAATTATCATCGTCATCATCGTAACCACCGTCGTCATCATCATCACTCATCCTCATCACCGTCATCATCATTATCACTCGTCATCGTCATCATCTTTGTCATCATCGTCATCATCATTATCACTCGTCATCATCATCACTCGTCATCGTCATCATCTTTGTCATCACTCATCATCATCATTATCACTCGATATCATCATTATCGTCGTCATCGTCATTATCACTCATTATCATCGTCATTGTCATCATCGTCACCATCGTCATAATCACTCGTCATCTTCATAATCATCGTCATAATCATCGTCATCGTCATCATCATAGTCGTCATCACCGTCATCATCACTTATCATCGTCATCGTCACTCATTTTATTATCGTCATCTCGCTTATCATTGGTCATCGTCATATCGTCGTCATCATCACTATCGTTGTCATCATCATTATCACCGTCATCATGAAACCAGTCTCTTTGTGGTCATTATCACCATCATCATCGCCGTCATCATGAAACCAGTCTCTTTGTCGTCATTATCACCATCATCATCGCCGTCATCATGAAACCAGTCTCTTTGTCGTCATTATCATGATAATCATCATTGTCGTCGTTGTCGTAACTACTCGTCGTTCAAAATTACTCAACTCAAATCGCCCTTTAGATAACTGTATTAAACCCTGTGATATTTCTTAATGACATTTATTATATAGACACGAGTGTTTTACTGGAAAATATACCGTGCATAAAATCCATACCAAACTACATCTGGGACCCGAGTGGCGTATTTTCCATATCCTCACTAGTGAGGATATCGTTGGAATCATTTCCCGCTTTTGCACGGTTGTTTGTGCAATTTCTCTTAAAACACTCGTGTCTAATATAATAAAAAGAAAATTACACTGCGGCTTGAAGATATGGATTTTATTTTCTCGTGGTAAAAACAATATTTTACTCACTCGCGAAGTGCTCGTTAGTAAATTATTGTTTTTACCACTCGAAAATAAAATTCATATCTTTGCGCCGCCGTGTAATATCCTCTATATCTGGACATTGAAACATTGGCAAGGAAAGGTTTAGATGCCATGGAACACATACCAATTCATAGTCCAGTTCCTCTCCTTTTCGTCTCTTCAGTCCCTCCGTAAGTCTGATCAAGTCTTTATTTAAGTTCCTTCCACCTGCAGATTGCTTTTGCACTTGACCACTCGGGTTTGGCGTTTGGCTGACATAACGAAGCGTCTCCTCAATCTCCTCCAACTGAGCTTTGCGCCGTTTGATGCAGCTCTTCAAATCCTGCAAAGCGAAAATTGGCCACTTCAGGTACGAGAAAGGGGGGCTGGCAGGCGATTGTTTTTGGTACGTACCGACCACGTTACCAACCACGTACTGACCACATACCGACATGTTACCGACCATGTTACTGACCACATACCGACATTTTACCGACCATGTTACTAAACACATACCGATATGTTACCGACCATGTTACTGAACACATACCAACATGTTACATGTTACCGACCATGCTACTGAACACATACCAACATGTTACCGACCATGTTACTGAACACATACCAACATGTTACCGACCATGTTACTGACCACATACCGACATGTTACTGACCATGCTACTGAACACATACCGACATGTTACCGACCATGTTACTGACCACATACCAACATGTTACCAACCATGTTACTGGCTACATACCAACATGTTACCGACCATGTTACTGACCACATACCAACATGTTACCGATCATGTTACTGAACACATACCAACATGTTACCGACCATGTTACTGACCACATACCGACATGTTACTGACCATGCTACTGAACACATACCAACATGTTACCGACCATGTTACTGACCACATACCAACATGTTACCAACCATGTTACTGGCTACATACCAACATGTTACCGACCATGTTACTGACCACATACCAACATGTTACCGATCATGTTACTGACCACATACCAACATGCTACCGACCATGTTACTGACCACATACCAAAATGTTACCGACCATGTTACTGACCACATGCCGACACGTTACCAACCATGTTACCGATCACATACCAAGCCATTACCAACCATGCTACCGACCACATACCGACATGTTATCGACCATGTTACTGACCACATACGGACATGTTACCGATCACATACCAAGCCATTACCAACCATGCTACCGACCACATACCGAGATGTTACCGACCATGTTGCCGACCACATACCAAGACGTTACCGACCATGCTACCAACCACATAACGAGAGGTTACCAACCATGTTACCGACCACACACCGACATGTTACTGACTGTGTTACCGACCATGCTACCAACCACATACCGAGTGCAACTTGTTCACAAATACCGTTTGATTGACAAGAATCAAAATGAAGCTAAAATCGTACTTACTTCTTCACTAGACGAAACGGGCTTGTCGAACCTGTACACATCGCAGATGCACTGAAACTCTTGCTGTAATGTAAATTAAACCCAACCACTATGTTAGCACAGGTACAGTAGTACGTTTCACGGCCACGTATTGATATTTTCTCCGCGTTGAACTGCGTGCAGCTAACTATCACTAAAGGGAGAAGTTTGCCATCTATCTACACTGTTGGGGCTATCTTTACTGAATTAATTTACACTGTGCAGATATTGTACAACACGCTACTGTCACATTACAACATTACCACACATTACTGTCTTGACATGACTACCTTACATGTATCTAAAATAAATATGGGATAAACCAGCATTGCAGGCGTCACTTTTCACCGTAGTATCGAAGCCACCTTGGAGTAAGGAGAAGGGAGTTGTTGCTTGGGGATTTTTAAACTTTGGATGAAAACCATACAGGTGCATTTTAGGGTATGAAAGGAAGGGATTTCCCTCTACACCAAACCACACTGGTAATGCATCTAACACTATACAATACTGTACCTCAGTGTACATGCCAGTGAATGGATTTTGAGTTGAGAAGAAGTCCATGTCAACATCTAAGATGTAAGGCTTCTGGTCCGAGATGTAACAAGCAAGTATGGAATGGAGATCCCTGAGAGTTCTGTTGGATTCTGCAGTGATGTTCACTGCAGATAAGACCTGTTCTCTAATTTTCTTTCCTTTTTGTTCCAGCATTCCAGAGGTTGGAGAAGAAAATACCTGATCACTGAAATCTGCAGCTGGACTTGTGACTTCTTCATATATATTAGACAATTTCTTCTCTGGCAAATATTTTAAAGTTAATTCTGGGTGGCCCTTCTCTACGCAATGGCCAGGACTTTCACTACAGGAACTGTTTGCAGAATTTTTAAACCCTTTCTCTAAATGCTTGGGTTCTTTCTTGCCATCAGTGTCATCATGTTCAGTTACACCATCCACTGGGTGTAGTGTGCAGACAATGAGCTCAAGATCATGACAGTTTTCCAGTTCCTCTTCTGGTGAGCACAAGAGTTCTTCAACATAATAGTCTTCAACACAGGTCACTCTGAAATACCAGTCAGACACAGTAATTGAGAAACACTAAAAATACAGACATGCCAACTCTCCTGTTGCTATAAATTGTCACTGTATGCATCAATCCCTGCTCAAGTTAATCTCCTGAATCTCTCAACAAGTATGGTATGTTGGCGGGTTTCACTTCTAGGCTTCAAATTTTCAACTCACTTTTCCCACAAAAATGTTCATGAGCTGCCCAGAAAGATATCTGGACATTTTGCCAACCTCCCCACCCCTCTGGCTACTCTGGCTACCCAAGGTTCCTGCCTCAATTCTCATGTTTCCAGCTTGTGTTTCCCAAGATCCAAAGATGTAGGAGGGAAGGTGGGGGGAGGGGGGAGGCAGGAGGGGGGGTATATACCAGAATTGAATCAGAATACCAAAATAAGCAAGATCTATACCCTACAAATCAGACTTCAATTTATGCTTGAAAAAATACACATTGGGGCAGCACATACCTATAGATAAATATGTATGGGAATTTGCCCACCCCACCCCCTTCCCCATTCTCGGGGGGGGGGGGGGGGGGGGGTGGGCACGGTCGTACTCTCTAAAGGTAGAAATCTGTATGACAGTCGCTGTCCTATCTGATTCTCAGTCGATCTTTTTACCTCACATATCCGGTGTTCTTGTGTTTTCCAACTTTGAACTGAAACACACCCTCGCATATCTGATCAGACCAAGGCGGTCTCACCCAGACAACACGGTCCACGTGCCCGGCATACACCGCGGGAAGAATCCAGTCGGCGATGCTTATTTGCTCTAGAAGTTTCTCTTTATCAAACACGTGATCCGCGAGCAACTGAACCGGAACTGTCAAGTCGGGATGCGAGTCGAAATGTAGCAAAGTTATTCCTTGAAAAGGAAGATATTTCGAGGCCACAGCTCTGTATATATGATAGAGAACCTCCTCGTGATTTTCACATATCCACACGGGAAGCCTTTCATATTTGCGAAGTTCCCGTTTTGATCGCTTTGCTGGAGGACAAGATTCTCCGTTTGAGTCCGCCATTTTCTAGCCTTAACTGCTCAGCACTGTATGGCGATGAACCTGTTGTGTTCAGGGCTGTTTTTGAGCATCACAACGTCAAAACCAAAACAATCTCCAGCGTGTACGCTTCATCGGCCATTTTAAGGCCTGGACCCTAAGTAGCAGGCGAGGTCACAAAACAACATGGCGGCCAGTTGTGTTCAGTTGGTGAAGCAAAGTAATGTATATTTTTCAGGTAGTTTATTGTCCCGATGTTGCTTCTGCTTGTCGGCAGTGATCAGTAAACAGGAGAAGTTTTCGATGGGCCAGAAGAAGAGGCAAAACAGGTAATTATTAGGCGTATCTTTCTACCCAAAATTCCACTTGACAGTTCACATTCACAAGAGTTGAGAAGACCGCACCGTGAAGGCATGCAAAACTAGCGACGCGTCTTTATTTAGCGCCTAAGAGGGGGATAAGGTCACGAGAAAGATTTAAGTGGTACATGCACATGCATCGATGTGATTTTTAATATTCAATCTGTATATTTTTTCATCAGTTACAAGAAACATGGAGGCAAGGTAAAGCTATACTTGTATCTGCTGGTAGCTTTTCCTTTGAATTGAAACGCAATAAAGCTGGGCTGTGTGTGTGCAACATCAACATAAAAGTGAGTGACAGTCTCAGTAAGAGCTAACCAGTGCACCAATAAAAGTACATTATCATAAAGTTCTACTTTATTGTTGTTTTTATTATTGTAATTATTATAATCATTGGTGTTGTTGTCATTATTATTATTATTCACCTTACAACCCTGACTGTTGGTTATAATATGCATCTACTGTATACTACTGGAAAGACAAGTGGGATCATTCTTTACGTCAATGAATGCTATTATAATCAATAAATTATTAATCTGACACCACCCACCCCCCCCTCCCCCCTCACTTCTATTATTTTGTCATTCTTGTCAGCCTTTTTACAAGTCGACAAACAAAGTATTTCAGTTGGACCCCCTGACAGGAGAACATGCCCCACCCCTCACTGACACAATCAGGCAAAGCACTGTAGGCAGAGTCATACAGCAAGCTGTAGATGAAGTGTTAACGTGTCCTGATGTTGATGTACAACTGAGAAAGCACCAGGTGCAGGTGACAAAGGTCAGTTAAATCCAATACATGTACTTGCTTGTGGTCAGTTCTGATTACCATTTACTGTAGTCCTCTTGTGGTACACAGCAGTTTTCGAATGACTTTCGTAAAGCCAAAGTAATTACAGTGCTAATCACAAAAGCTGTAAGAAAGCACTTTCAACCAACCAGAAGCCTAAGTGATTAGTGATTGGTTTTACTTTGAAGAAGGGACCAATTAGCAGTGCGAGAAATGCTATTTGGTTGCTTACATGAGCAAATTGCAAACGGTTTTGCTTTATCGATTTTGCTTTTGTTCCTGATTGGCTGACCACGCTGCCAAACTTGTGTGGACCAACCCAAAAGTATAACAAATTCAGTGAGCACAGATTGAGTTGCTGTTTTCTCGTCATAGGTGCAAATGACCCGAGATCTTAGTCAGGCAACCATCAGTTGGAGAGCAAATGAAACCAAAAAGGATGATAACACAGTCCAGAGATTATTAAATGAACACAAGAATGACATCAGGTGGGGATAAACCATGTTTTGTACGCGCTGTAGCACTGACCTATGCGTTGTGCAATCCGAATTGGTGTCGTACATCAAACCACGCTGAAGTAAGACAACCCGGTGATTTTGTAAGAGCGTACTGTTTCGGATGAGGTCATACTGCAGCACGTTAATGTTGTAACGCGACAACGAGAAAGGTGCCGTAAGGCCGATTTTTAAGAACATGCCTCAGATTTTGCCAAGTCATTGCACAGTGCAGTGTTTGTAGTGTGTGTATCTTGGCGAATTTAGGCCAGAGCAGGCGTGGCTTGGGCGGGTACTGTGCGACTTTCCGTGCAAGAGGTTTACGATTCGATCCTCAGTGACCTCGACGTCTGTTACGACTCCTCTCTGTTCCCTATAGCTTGAGCTTGAGCTTGAGCATTGACAGAGAAAGGCGGGGGGGAGGGGGAGGGGGGCTGGTAAAGAGCGCATTGTCGGCTTCCATTGATAACAGCCTTAAGAGCTGACGGAACCACGGACGTTAAATTAAGAAAAATGAAACAAGCGAACACAAGTAGGGTTTTAGGGGCCTTTACACTCAACTATATCGTGGAAAGATCGGTCTGCCCGAACCACCCCTGATCTAGTCGTGTTTTTTTTTTTTTTTTTTTTTATGAATACTCGACTGCAACACAACACGAGTACAACACAACACAACACAACACAATACAAGTATAACGCAACACGATCACAATACAAGTACAAGTATGTACTTGTGTTACAGGCACGAGTATGATCCAGCACAACACCACAATACGCGACAACAACAGACACAACAACGCAAAAGCAACAACACGAATCACAACTCCACCTGATACAACGCATTCCACTTCATGAGACTACGTAACATACAGTGCGACTCAAAGAAGCCTCATTGACAATGTATAGCTTGGATCAACTTAGGGTCGATGTGTGAAAGGTAGACGCCGTGAAAGAATTTGAATCTGACGTTTCGAGCGCTAGTCCTTTGTCTGAGCAAATGGGCAAGTGAGCCGAAGACAAAGGGCTAGCGCTCGAAACGTCACTGCTTCAAATTTTTTCACGGCGTCCAGCTTTCACACATCGACCCTTAGTCGATTGAAGTTATACGTATTTATCCACGCCGGCGCAGTCACTCTAGTTCTCTTTTGGGCTGGTTTTCACTTGTCTCATTAATAATAAATGAATTTGTTTTATTTGTAGGAATCTTCTGCCGGTTTACCATCGACTGCACGTCAATCCACAGCTGGTTTTTATTAAAGACAAAACAGAACAATACGCAATTACCATTAATAGACTCCTAGATAAAGCCGAGTATGGAAAGGATTACGACAAACCACGTGATGAAGAGGAAGCTAGGAATGCCACGGTTTGCGACTCGTCAAAAGACGGCCAACTTTTTAAATGAGCTCGAGCGTGTAAATCCAATTGTTGTCCAGACAATCCCATCACACTGAACCACACAAACTTACGGCGAAGTTTGATGGTGAATAAAACATATAGGGCCAGTTTAACGTGGGGAAAGTGCTCGTTGGATGCTAGAGAACAGTTACACTAACCCTGGGACACTTTAAAAATATTGTATTATTAGTTATAGATAACGCAATTCTTGCGCCGCTGAGACAAAGTTTGAGGAGGTTTGAAATGGTAATTCAGTTCTAGCTGAACGAGGGCAGCTCCATGTAGGAGACAGATTTATTGCATAGAAGTTTAAAAATCAGGCTAAAAAACAAAGAGTAATAGTTTTTCTGCTATACTGTGTACAATCAGCGAAGGAGCAGATAGAGGACAAACCTCCCAAACTCCCCTGGACCCGCCACAGTAGCACAAGCATCCTTGTACGCCTACAAGAAGCTTTAACAAAACTATGACTTTCTGTTTATTCCGAGCCGCTCGCACTGAACGGATAATCGTACATTTTTAACCTTGCACGACGGCTTCTTCGAAGTTTGCGCGTAGCGATTTACAACATATTGGTGGGCGACAAAGTGCCGTTTGCATGCGTTTGCACTTGAAAATGTGTAAATGTCAACAGTTTCGTTTAACTGCACGAAAGTGTAAGTGCGAACGGCACCTACTATACGCCGTCATCTGGTCTCTCAGTATTTTAGGTAGTATAAATAAGGAAAATAATGCGCGCATTTGATCAGTAGCAATGGATAGTAACAAATAAATAATCACTCGGCTTGCAAAAAGGGGAGGGGGGGGGAAATCACTTTATTTAAATGTCAATGTATTTAGCACTGCCGTGCTAATTGGGGAGACTTGAAATGCAGAAACCAAATATCGTAAACTGAAGGTAAATTTGTTAAGAATCCCAACTGGTCGGAGGCTAACCAGTTGGCTATTTACATAGTGTGGCCGAGGATTTGAACCCGGATCTTCTCCTAAATGGCTGTTGTTGACAAATCATTTCACCACCATGAACAAAGATTTCTCTGCCAACATTGATCAGTTATGGATTGGATTATAAACTTATGATATATGTCGCAAAAGAAACAGTGAAACTTTAAAAAGGAAAAGAAAAAAAATTAAAAAACCGAGTATTTAACCCGGCCCGATGACAACACACCGGTGGGTCGGGGGAGAGCTGCCCGGCCCCCAAGCCAGATCGAGGAGCAACTCGCCAACACCCGCGAAACCTCCAGACCGAACGGGGAGAGATAATCCGGCCCCCAAGCCGTGGTGAATTATCCCTTGCCCAGAAGAGTGCGATAGTGGTGTTAGCCTAACTTGTTAGTAATATGTATCCAATCAGCTATATAGCCTCCGAGACACCAGGCCCTTCATCCATATGGGATGTACCTTTGTATCGTCGCTTCTTCTATTACAAATAATTGCATGCTTTAGCTCCCTTCACATCCCATAATCATTTAATATCCGAGTTTTGCGCTCAGAGTTTATATTTAATGCCGCGTCAATAGCGGCTTGCAAGCTGTGATGTCAGCGCATGCGCTTCTGGGTTTTTGGGCTGACGGGCTGATGGGCTGAACGTGTGTTTACTGCTATATAAACGTTTCATGCGAGTCTAGTTATGTTTCAAAAGGAGTATTTTCGGGAAAAATAATGCACGGGCTGCCATAGCTCTTTTTTCTCTTCTTTCTTTATTTTTTTATTGTTTGTTTAAATGGCCGATGTTGACGATTCTTTTCACCACAGCGCAACAAGAATTTCTCTGCTAATATTAATCGGTAGTTGGCCTGAAAGTCACTAAGAAGAATTGACAAGCATAGATTTGTGCATTGAGTTATGGATTTCATTAGAAAGTAAGGACTTATGGAGATTAGCAAGAAAACAACGCAATTGGCTTGAAGCTCTTCCATTTTGAACACGTTAATTGTTGGTCGATGATCTGCTCGTACGGTCGGTTGTCTAAAATGTCGAAGATTGCACACAGACATGACAGGACAAAACATAATGGGCAATTTCCGACAAATGAAAAAGCCTAGTTAGTGGTCAGAGCGGGACTTGAACCTGGGACCTCCGGATTTCAAGTCCGCCGCCCTAACCACACGGCCACACTGCCTCCAAAAAATACGTTCATCGTGGGGAGAGTTGTCCGGATCCCAAGGCAGTTCGAGGGGCAACCCTGCTGAACACCCGTCCACGCTCCACGAACGGGGAGAGATAATTCGGCCCCCAAGCCATGGTGAATTATCCCTAAATCCGCACAGCGCTTACACAATGCTAAGCCGACTTGTTTAATATATGCACATAATTATAGTCGCAGACAGGCGGCCTTCATCCATATGGGACATGCCTTTGTAACGTCCTTCATTGCTTTATAAACCATTTGCACCGTCTTATTGTTATAACCGCTTCACATACCCGAGTTACTTAATATCTGCCTTTTTCACTGGATATTATTTTTTTAATCGCCAGTAAGCACTGTTCTATACAACATTGGTGCTCGGCGCATGCGCAACACTTCATTTGTTTCTTACTAAGGCCATATATAGAAATTATTAAAATTTAGCGAGTGTCCTAAGACTTTTGTCTCCGACTGTAGCTCTAGGCCCCTCCCTTACAACGGTCACTCTCTACAACGGCAAACACCTGCTAAATGAGTCGGGATAAACATAGATAAGATGCGAACATGTATTGTACAACTTCGGCAAAAGATCACTAAACTCGCTCCGTGTCCAGTTATTAAAAACTAAACAGTGACCGATTCTCACGAGATTCGATGTACAGGACCACCTGTCTAAAACCACCCTGTCCGCCCCATATTGACACGTGTTACGGAAGCAAGAGAACTTTTAGAAGCCACTTATAGATTTTCGATCTATGCTTCTTCCCAGATTACGCGCTGAAAAGCAAAGAGCTGCACCTGCGTCATAGTCCTTTTCCTTGCGTTGTTAGTACACCATGTCAACCAGCCATGAGCCAGCCTCTCCAGTCCAGAAACTCATAAACAGCCCTCATGATAACCACACTGTACTGATATATTCAAACACCTTTATATATGTACAGTTCGATTGGCAAAATACTTTCCACACAACGCTAGCCTGGTAGTGGACAACTCAATACAGGATTATTGTAAAAAGTACGCAGTCAGTCTCAAGCCCGCTAGAAACTGTTACTAAACCAACATCTATACTGCATGCAGCAAGCTTCCAAGCTGCAGGTCGTTTTTCCTTCAGTGCATTAAGTACACGTTTCTTGCGTTTTCCTACCGCCAACGGGAACGATAACCGAGGTGGTGACGGGATTGCTTGACGGGAAGCCCGTCCCAGGCCTCAGCACAGATATATACTTCGCCGATTGGCCACTTCCAAGATGCTGTTGCCTCTGAATCAAAAGGAGGCTTGGTTCGAAGCCTTATGAAAATGAGTTTGATTTGCATAAAAATGAACATGCGAGTAAGACTAATTTTCTGAAGAAAGATTTCGCGCGCTAGGCCTCGTTTTGAAACAGGGCCAACATGCATCTCGGAAGTGGCATCAACAGCAGATTACAGTATTTCCTACCAAGCATTGTTTCACCAAGATTTGCCCCGGCCGGCTGTCAATAACTATATAACGAGGGAAGTTTTGATTCGGAGGTTGCGGGAAGGCAAATGGAACTTGCACTTTATAGAAGGCGTCTGGACCTTCTGACATTAACGGATTAAACAGAAACAACGCTAAACAAATCATATTTATAACTACACATGATTAACGGCTTCACATAGAATGCCGTCGCGAGGTGCCAAGTTAAAGACCTTTGAAATTCTAATACTTCAAAACTGGCGGACGAAGAAGATTAAGAGCGCAAAGCATCATTGTTAGGAGAGATTCTTTAACCTCTCTTCGTCTGGGTCTCCGATGAGACCAATTTCTGGTAAAATCGCCCAGTTCAAATCTCTCAGTGTCGCACATTTTTAGACCATAAATCCACGCAGAAGCTTCTCTTGAACTAGACGCACATATTCTGACCAGCAGCACTGACTGGTGTCCAGACAGCACGCGGATGGTAGCTGAAGTCGACTTTGAAGACATTCAACAGACCCATATCATCATTCACCAACTGGCAAGCACCACAGGCAAGTCAGTCAGTGCAATTCGCTTGGGAGAAGAAGGCTAGCCTGTTCCAGACTCTCAGGTACTGAAAGCAAGACATAGAAAATACTGGGGCGAGAAAAAGAGAGTAGGCTCGCACTCTTTTCTCGTCCCAGTCATTCGCGCCTTTTTCTGCGCCGTAGCTGAGAGCCTGGATTAGGCTATAAAAAGGCAGGTTATCTCTTGCTTGGGTTCAAGCTGGTCTGATTCATTTAACCACCTCCACTGCCAGTGCTTTAGATCATATCGGGATATGATGACGTTTAAAGAGTCTCTTCACAAAACAGACCGTCTGTAGGGGCTTTCTTTGTCATGTGAGAGCCACAGGTGGCGCTTGAGCTGAATGCTAGTAATGAATTTTTTGGCGCAGTGTTTACACACAAACTTCTCGTCCCCCACGTGTTGTCGGATGTGTCTTCTGAGTCCCTCGAGCTGTTCGTACGTCTTGGGACACCACTGACATCTGGAAAGATTAACACATGCACAAATAAGAGGATCGCAGATTTGTGAGGAAGGGCGCGCTAACAATTGACAAGATCCAATTTACAAGGATGAAATTGTTCTGGCGTACAGCAACAATCCCGAGTCAACAGACTTTTATCCCTCAGCTGTGTACTGTATAGTTTAGCGCTCTCTTCAATACACAAAAATATTCGTCAAATATCATCCAAGAAATTATACGCGACTCTTAGTATATCCACCCCACACCTTGACACAAGCCGTGTCACGCATCACAACACTACTCTATATTTTACAAGGACTAGTCAGACCAGTTAGACCAGCCAGATCAGTCCGACCAATACAGTCAATCTAACCAGTCTGACCAATCTGTTCGACCAATATGATCAATCAGACTGATCTAACCAGTCAAACTGGCTCGACCAGTAACACCAGTCTCACTAATCCGACCAGTCAGACCGGATTTGTCCAGTCTAACCAGTATAATAAAGACAAACTGGTGTATCAACTAAGTGTTGATGAGGGAAATGGAACGCCGTCAAAGAGACAATAGCTATTTATTTTTTTCAATCCTTGACGGCGTTCCATTACCCTCATCAACACTTAGTTGATACACCAGTTTGTCTACCGCCACGCCGACGCAGTCAACCTAGTTCTCAGGAGGCAGTGTGGCCGAGTGGTTAGAGCGCCGGACTTGAATTCCGGAGGTACCAGGTTCAAGTCCCGCTCTGACCACTAGCTGAATTTGCAACACGGTAGCCCTGAGTTCAAATCCTCGGCCACACTATGTAAATATCCAACTGGTTAGCCTCCGACCAGTTGGGATTGTTAACGAATTTGCGTTCAGTTTATGATATTTCGTTTCTGCATTTCAAGTCTCCCCAATTAGCACGGCAGTGCTAAATACATTGAGACTTAAATAAAGTGATTTATTTATTTATTTTATTCTCTTAAGAGCTGGTATTACATCATACAGTATAATGAAGCACGAGATTGGACTTGGTGGAGAAGAGACCGTCTACTCACTCGTAAGGCTTCTTCTTGGCCTGCTTGTGGATGTGCATATGTCGTTTGAGGTAGACGGAGCTGATGAACTCCTTGTTACACAGATCGCACGTGACCACACCGTTACGGCTGTGCAGAAGCATGTGCGCCTTCAGGTTGTCGCGCCGCGTGAAGGCCGAGTTGCACTGGCCGCACTTGTAGCTCTTCTCGTTCCGATGACCCGCCATGTGGCGTTTCAGGTCGGCGCTCTTCACGAACGCACGGCCACACTCCTTACACTTGTGTCGCTTGTCTCCTGACGGACAAACACAACAGGAGAGGGCTTGTTTTCTGTATTTCACTCTATATAATTATCATATACTGTAGCTTCAAGATGATGAGATTATAGTGCGGGCCGAAAGTAACAATTTCGGCAGATTTTCTCGTGCCTACATCCTTTTTCACGAGCTGGCAACGGAAAAATGCGAGTACTAATACAGTGTAACGTCCTCCAACAAAGGGTTGACGCTGAAAAAGCCCGCCAAAAGTAAAGTAGCTTTATTTATACACGGTAAGTAATTCAGCAGAGCTGGTAGGGCCGTGTTTTAAACTGAACGTATATTTGTTACAAACCCAAATTGGTCGGGGGCTAACCAGTTGGCTATTCACATAGAGTGACCGAGGATTTCAACTCGGGGATGCCATGTTGAAAATTCAGCTAGTAGTCAGAGTGGGACTTGAACCTAGGACCTCCAGATTTCAAGTCCGGCGCCCTGACCACTCGGCCACGCTGCCTTACTGTTTGCGACGTTGAGCATATTCACGTCACCCTTACGTTGGTACATGTACATTCTACCACGACACCAACGCAAAACCAAAATATTCTAGTTTTCAAATGGACGGGTATTCTATTGTAGGTGGTGCTGATACCATTACAGTCTACTCAAGTGTTTTATGGTTACTGTTTTTACCTATGTGATACTTGATGTGTGACTTGATACAGCCCTTAGTCCTGAATTCTTTGCCACAGTATTCGCACTTATAAGGAGTATCCTCGTTGTGTATCGGGGTGTGTAGTTTCAACTCACTCTGTGTACGGAAGTTTTTCTTGCAGATCTACAACAAAAACAGGCAGAAATACAGAGAACAGGATGTCAAACACAGCTGTGTCCCACCAGACTGAAAATAATGGACAAAACACTCTACACTGGATCAATCTAGAATCAACAGGGTACAGACCTCACATGTAAATGGTCTAATGTCTTCATGGATCATTTTGTGTCGCTTCAGGTCATGGTTGGTGTAGAACATCTTGTTGCAAATTTCACAGTTGTGGCGTCTCACTTTTTCAGTTGCTGAAGGAATAAGAAAAGGCAGCACCATCAACTAAGATAGGGACAGCATATATTACACAAAACCAAGCACTACTTGCCATGCAGGGAATCCTGTTGGATTTCAGGACAAGTTCAACCCAAGAGTAGGACTGCCCTCCCCCCCTGCAGCTTTTGTACTCGCCCTGAAAACCAGCTGGATTGCCTGCATAGCAACTAGTCCTTGTTTTTGTGTGATATATAGAGGATATTACACAGGGGCGCAAAGATATGAATTTTACTTTGGAGTGGTAAAAACAATATTTTACGAACGAGCGCTTCGCGAGTTCGTAAAATATTGTTTTTACCACTCGAAAATAAAATCCATATCTTCAAGCCACAGTGTAATTTTCTTTGTATTATATTAGACACGAGTGTTTTATGAGAAATTGCACAAACAACCGTGCAAAAGCGGGAAATGATTCCAACGATATCCTCACTAGTGAGGATATGGAAAACACGCCACTCGGGTCCCGGATGTAGTTTCGTATGGATTTTACGCACGGTATATTTTCCAGTAAAACACTCGTGTCTATATAATAAAAGTCAAGATGTTTTATACTGAGTCTCAACAGCCAGCCTCACTGTACCTTGTTTCTTAGCAGATCTGCCATCTTTGTCCTTCCGCTGTGATGGTGTAGTCTGTGATGTCTGTGCAGCCTCTTGTGCAATGTTGTCAGCAACGGACACCACCCCTTCCTTGTCGCCAGTCTGAGTAGGGATTTCCCGGAACTTGGCACTCTTCTTGCTGTGCGTGATGCTACCACTTTCTCCTCCTGATGCAGCACCATTCCCTTTCAAAGCAGCTGCAGGGAAGAGGCCAGGAGGTGGGACCTGAGTGGTTTGTATTGTCACTGACTGAACCACATCCTCCACCGGAAGACTCTCTGTGGATGATGAAGGCCCCACCACTACATTCTGCGAGATGTGAGGCAATGCATGTGTGGCGGGTGCGATGAGTATAGGATTCTGTGTAGAGAAACCTGGAAGAGATGGAACAGTGCTTCTCTCACTCATGCTTGATGTGACATTTGCAAGCTGCATAGCTTTCTCGATTACCCCACCACAGGCATTTAATCCACCATCCCTACTGACAGTCTCTGGTTGCATAACAGGAATGTTCACTAAGACGGCATTGCCTGTGGGCAGTCCATTGATCCCTGGGTGGCCCTCTTGAGGGGCAACAGGTGGGCCATTCACAAACACTACAAGTGCTTGCTGAGTGCCATCCCCAAATGGGATTATGTGAGGCACACCAGTGGCTCCCATTGGAATCTGCTGAGGGGGTGGTGATGAGTCTACGTTCAACAGGTATTGTGGTATTTGTGACTCACTTTGAAAAGGAGCTTCTTGATGCTCACTGTCAATCCCTGCCAATCCATCAGTAGGGCTAGTTACATTGTCTGGTTTGGCAGGTTTCTTGCTCGTTTTTCCTCTGCCTCGTCGTCTCTTGGCCATGAAGAAATCAAAAAATGTCTTCACGTTCTCTGTTAGTCGGCTTGGACTTTCCTTGCGTGCAGATTTTCTAAGAAGAATGCAAACCAAAACAGGCATCAGATACACAATGCAGTGACTGACTTGGACAATACTAGAAAAACTTTCGGATGACCTTTTTACTGTACTGTACTGTACTGTACACCACCAATCACAGAGGCTGTAAGAAACCTGTTCAAGCCAATCAGAAGCCAAAGAAATCTGCATTTAGTTTCATTTAGAAACCAATCAGCATTGTTAGGAAATGCCATATTGCTACTTGGTTGCCTGAATTTATATTCTTTTGTTCCTTATTGACTGAGAATCAATGCAGCCAAACTCATTTGCGTAAACAAAAAATACACAAAACCAAAGCAACCATACAGTCACTTTTGACTGTCGTCAGAAAACCACTCTATTGTACAGTAACATCAAATATTTGAGCAATGTCAGTTCTTTATTAATGGTGTGTTTAAAATTAACCCTCTTACTCTCAGGAGTAATCATGCAACTTAATTTTCTCTTTCAGTTTCGCTCCATAGATTTATATTGTACATGTACCTCTCACAGTATAAAATATAACATAGAGTAGTGTAAACTAGGGATTTGATAACTTGCCTTGAGTAAAAGAATATTGAACTATCATTTTATTTTCTCACTAAATTATTCACATAATATTATTCTCTTCTTAAGAATTTGAATTGTGAACTGGGGAATGAAAGCGTTTGGAGTTTAAGTTCTGACTGGTATACTTACAGCAAAACTTCTATGCATCAATCATCGAGTGCCATTTATTCTATCAATCATGCACTTATTGAAAACCACTCTAAGAGAGATGCTATTCCTGCTAACCTTGTTTCCATGATACATGTTGCCGAGACATCTTGAGAGATTTGGTTAGAATTGCACGTTGATTGATCCTAAAGGTAAAACAATGTCAGAAGATTCATCTAAGGTTTTCTGCATGTACATGTAATCAGCACTCTAATGCTCTGATCACTTTGAAAGCTCAGGGAGGGGGATGTTGAAGTTTAACTGATCAGTGCATATTAATAGAAGTCTACTGTAATTTATGTTTTCTTTATCTCTTGCAAATCAAGAGCCTTTCATCTGGCAAAGATTGCGGTGCAAAGAACAAGACACCAAATATGAACAGGATGCAGACAAAAATGATAGAGCAAACAATATTGCCACACAACTTTTTATCAGCTACATTTCTATTTTTCTCTAGCATACTTTTTCTACAAGATACATTGCTTATGCAGTATAACTTCTTTGTCTCTGAGTCTGTCTTTCTAAGAGCACGAATCTTTCATCTTTAAGATAGCATAACTACAGAATGCAGGGCCACTCTTCACACAGTCAGTTACGAGCCACCAGCTCGCCTGCTCGTCAGTTGTATGAAAACTCCTGAGCCCCTGGCTAGTCAACTTCGTTCCCATGGATTTCTTTCCATTGCTTTCAGTAGAGGCGGATACCTCAGACGCGGTCATTTTCAGCATTTCACCAGGGTTTTATTAAGTGTGGGTGTATGTTGCCTTGTTCTATAAAGAGCTTGACCGACGAGCCGCCAAGCCACTCATTTTATACCACTTGCTCGACTGATGAGCCGGCGAGCCAGCAAGCCACTTATTTTATATGACTTGCTCGACCGACGAGCCGCCAAGCCGGCGAGCCACGTATTTTATGTGACTTGCTTGACCGACGGGCCGCCGAGCTGGCGAGCCACGAAAATAATAGCCTTTCAAAATCGGCCCTGCATTCTGTAGTTGCTTCAAAATGATTAAGCCATGTTGCATCAGTATCTGAGAGGAAGTAAGCTTTACCCTTCATTACCTCGCTGAACGCGGTTGCGCCGTCTTTTCTGCTCTTCAATGTTGACACGACCTCGTGAAGTCGGACACGTTGTTGGTTGTTTTGAAAAAAATCACAGGTGCATCGCCCAGCACAGCACAAATGCTCCCAACAATCTTCGCTTGCACTTTGAAAAGGTGGATTATTGGTGCTAATAAGAGGAACAGACACGCGTTAAGGCCTACCTTTCCGCTGGTACATTCTTTGCAATAACACTGCCTTTATTAACGCTACTCTATTTTCGCACAGCACGGGGTTTTAGACGGGAAAAAACCTACCTGTTAGATAAATCCGCAATATCTGTCATTTCCTAGGCCTCGCAGTCGCACATGGTGGCCATTTAGCTCCGTATACGATGCTAAACCAGTCTAGCCTCTTCAGTCCACGACCTCAGACGCTCAAAAAAACAAGGCATTCTTCTTCGCCAACACTCCTCCCATAAGTCTTTGCGGGCCAATACAGGAGGACCAGCGTGGGGGGAGGTGAGGAGTACAAGTGAATAAAAATCGGCTTTAAACGGCCTTAAATTAACAAAAAGAAATAAAATAGTGTCAAAGATACTTTTAACGTATTTTGGTTTACATGAAATGATTTATTTGGTAATTTTTGTAAACTATAGAAGATTTGTTTTTACATTCGTCTTCTCCCCTTCCCCACACGTATGGCATTTGAGCCCGCGCATATTTGTCAGCGTTCCTCTTGTACAATTCTCGCTGTTTTCGCCGACCCATTCGTATTTTTCTGCAAATACTATGTCCCTTTTACGGAGTGTAAGAAGGTTTTCACTAGGTAATGAGTCATCTAAGGCGTGCCTTGTAGCCGCAGCAAGATCGAGGTGAGTTACGTGTCTATTCTTTACAGCTAGCACGACAACTTGAACTTTATGGACTCTGGGCCATGTAAGATACCGCGTGGAAATGATATGCGCGGAAAATCCATTTAGCGAATTCTGTAAAACAGTTACAAATATCTAGTTCCAGATATCTGAGGCTTGTTTTCGAGTGATAAAACTAATTTTATGTGTGTGCTGTGTTTTTGTTGTTTTGAGCCTCAAATTATCAAGACCTGTCGAGATAGTTGGGAGAGGGGTGGGTATCTTATCGATGGTTAGGATGCATGTACTGCAACTTGAAACATCAGCATGGATAGCTGCAGTACCTCATCAGCAATCATGACTACCTACTGAAATTAGTATGACATAGCATATTATACTGTAAGCCCCTTGGAACACAAGTTAGGTCCATGGTTGGGTAATCAACAGAACAATAAGATCTCAAAGCAGAACCGTTTTATTCTCTTGGAAAAATATTTTTTATCTTCTCGTGTTGATAATATCACTGACTTCTTCTCTCTGTTTACCTGTGAGAGACACTATCCACACTTGAAAATAAGATTTGTACCTCCATGGGATATCCTCTATATGTACTGTAGGTTATATCATGAGACCATACTTCACAACTTCCCACACGTATAATTTTGTTCTTCCAGTTCTTGGTGGTCTAATGTGGAGCTTGGGCCCCCTGACCCAATCCTTGGAATAACTGAAGCTTTCAAGCTTGATACCAATCCAAACAAGATCAATTTAGGTGTGGGAGCTTACCGGGACGACAATGGCAAACCCTATGTACTACCTACCATCAGAAAGGTGCAGTTTCAATATCAGAAATATTTTATAGCAAATACTGCATGTACCACTTATAAGCTCCTTACTCCATATTGTGGCTCCAAACTAAGGGACGGTGCAGTTTATATTATGAATACTGTACATAAAACAATATAGAAAAATAAAAAGCATGCATTAGCATGCTATGTTGAATTATAGATAAAAGCACTTAGGAAGTGTATAAGCATGATGCCGCAAATGATACATTATTTCCAGTTAGTAGCAAAATCAATAAGAAAAGAAACTTTGGTACAGCTGATAGCAAACCGATACACACATGCTATATTGTGTCAGCATAATTTACCAATCTTATCTTATGATTAAGGAATGGCCTTTCTTTCACAAAAGTATTGTTTTTCAATTCTGAAACACAATCAGTTGAAACAAGGTAGTTCTAGACTAGTGATTGGGCCTCAAGATGTGCTGCTCCTTTATTTAAGGTGGAAAAAATTCTGTTGGAGAAGAACATGGACAAGGAGTATGCTCCCATCCATGGGGTACCACAGTTTACCAGTGCTGCAGTGAAACTAGGATTTGGTGAGGATAGCATTGTGATCAAGAATGGCTTGGTAAGCACACCAACACACCATTCTCTCATTTGGCTCAGTCTCTCAATATCAATTCTTCCAACCAAACAAGAAGAAAGTACTGTAAAGAGTGATGCATGAATTAACCATTCAATCAGCTTCAATTTCATCTAAGCAAGCTGTCGCCCCAACTTTCCCAACCACTGTCACTTATAAAATATTTAATGTATATGAAGTGTAGGAGATTTGGTAACTTCTGACCAACTTACAGGACTTACTGTATACCAGAGGTTCACCGAATGGCAGAGATACATGACTGTGACTAGATGTATTTGCCCCTCGTCCCTCAATCTTCAGTTTTCAACTTTTTCTTACCTCAAATTTCTCATGTTCTGTAGTATGGAGAACTGTCTTGCTATATTTCCGATGGCTTGAACTGAGCGAGCTATCCATTCTCACTTTTTTGAAGAGACCAGCTAATGAAAGAAAACAATATTATTATTAATTAATAATCTATGTAATAATATTGTGAGTTTTTATCAGCCTAAGACATGATTTATATAGGTGAATAGTTCAAGACATATTGTATGAAACAGAGTGATGCATCAAATAACATATTTATATTAAAATGACTATGATACTATGCGTGTTCTGATTGGCTAAATATAATGAGAGTGTATAATTA
Organism: Plumapathes pennacea; assembly: GCA_964036295.1. NCBI lineage: Eukaryota > Metazoa > Cnidaria > Anthozoa > Antipatharia > Myriopathidae > Plumapathes > Plumapathes pennacea. Next base: position 20,060,493 of record OZ038463.1, on the reverse strand, counting down.
TTACATGCTGATGTTATATGTGATGTATTCTATTGACTAATTATTTGTATAAGAGAAATATATTATGCGTTCCCGTGTAATATAGCCTCACCCAAACATGTGGGAATTTAGGAGAACACTCGCCAAGTAGCGGGAAACCACTTGGTGTCCTTATGGTTTCCCTACTCTACTCTCATGTTCTCCCAACTTCCCGCATGTTTAGATGAGGTTATATTACACAAGAACGTGTTATACATTTCTTAAATGTAAATAGTGCAGGATTAAATATATGCTGACTGCTTAGCCCCTCCCTACCTGCCTTTAGAATGCCACTGCACAAGCCATCTCAGGTACAGGGTCATTGAGGATTGGAGCTGCTTTCTTGGTAAGTGGTGAGAAGATTTGTGTGTGGCATGGCTGTTATAATTTAGTATGTATATGTATGTACAGTATGTCATAGTTGATACTCTACTTATTCCTTTATTTATGTGCTGCAGCAAAAGTTCTTCCCGGGAAGCAAGACAGTATGGATTCCCTCACCATCTTGGGGAAACCACACTCCTATTCTCAAGTGAGTAGCCTCAGTGCTACACATTATGGATTCATCATGTACAGTGTTTAAATAGTCGTGATTGTTTTAATTTCCAACTTTTTTTCAGGCATGCAGGCATGGATGTACAGAGTTACCGATACTATGACCCAAAAACCTGTGGATTTGATTTCAATGGATGTTTGGAAGACATCAAGGTTGTGCTATCAGCATTCCTGTTGTAGTAATTTCACATGTATAAGACATATTTTAGAATGCTATGTTTGTTATCAGTCAACAGTTAACCAAGCAAAATGATGAGCTCTCTGGTGCAATTGGATGCCAATCCCATGACCTAGTGTTGGTCTGCATCAACGTAATAATCAAACATACTAATGATCACCAACAGTAATGACAAATTTCACCAAGAATAACTATAGCCCTTTATCAGAACATGCACTGTACAGTAGATCGACACTGATACTGTCTAACCCTTGGGATTAAGCTGCATGTTTCATACCATACAGTTTAACAGAAGAAATAGCAATGAATGGAACTTACTGACCGGCTGGTTCCTTTGTGCATATACAGAAAATCCCAGAGAATTCTGTCATATTGCTGCATGCCTGTGCCCACAACCCCACTGGAGTGGATCCAAAGGTAAGGAAGAGTTTAGATACGATGACGACATCAAAAAGTATCTCCTTGGCTCCGAAACCGGTCTAATTTTATATGCAACCCCTGCCTTGCTACCCTGTCCCCACCCCACTCCCCATGAAATGTATGACATTAGTATTTTTATCAATATTAGACTAATTAGTAATTTCTTGATTTTTCTGGTCAACAGCCTGAGGAATGGAAGGAGATGTCAAAAGTTATAAAGGTATGGTGAGCCGATCCCAGTAAGGAGATAGTAACATGAAAAATACACAAAACTATAAACGACTGGACAAGACTGAAGATAATGTGTGGCAGCTTAGTCAGTTGGTATCCTGCTTTGTAGGAGTGCAAGTTACTTCCGTTCTTCGACATGGCCTACCAAGGGTTTGCCTCGGGGAGCACTGACAAGGACGCATGGGCGGTGCGGCTTTTCGTGGAAGACGAGCACAAGTTGGTGTTAGCGCAGTCATTTGCCAAGAACATGGGACTGTATGGTAAGGAAGGCATAGTTCATTAACGGTGTAGACGCCTTTTGTTGTAGACTAACCTAAGAAATATATGACTTATACCTCGTTCACACCAATGCTTCAACATGTTTAAAAGGTGTTTAATAAAACCTGTTTAGTTAGGTCGGCCGTTCACAATGCGAGTACGACAAAACTAAGCTGGTTTAGAACCCGTCCAACTAAAGAACCTGTGCGAGGTGGTGTAAAATATTGTGTAATTGACACAAAATCAAAACAGGATTCAGAAGACGCAGTCTTGTAAACTTGGTTTAATTAAACAGGTTTAGTTGGTGTGAACAGGGTAATAGACTGCAATCCCCGCCAAAATGGTTGAAGCACTCCGCTTCCATCACTCTATTTCTATCTCTCTTTCCCCCGACCAATGTTGTTCAGAAATTGTATTCAATTGCGATGTAGTGTGATTTGGAAGGGACAGCTTAGAAAATATAACTTTTTTTTTTTTTTTTTTGCTTGGATTGTAGACTAACTGGAAGAAAACAGAAAACTATAATATACACTTATACGAACCGCTCACTGCACGTGTACAGTGGTGCGCGCGCATACACACGCACAAAGCCAGTAGTCTGTGAATCCTGAATGTTGGCCTTTGTTTGTGTGACAGGGGAGAGAGCCGGAGCCGTGACTGTTTTGGGCGAGTCTAAAGAGGAAGCCGATCGTATTCTGTCACAGATGAAGATCTTGATTCGTCCCATGTATTCCAACCCGCCCGTACACGGCGCTCATTTGGTCGGCCTTGTTTTGTCGGATCCGCAGCTAAGACCACAGTGGGAAGTAGAGGTGAAGGGAATGGCCGACCGCATCATCTCCATGAGGGAACAGCTAGCACAAAATCTAAAGAACGAAGGTACTGATCAGTTACTGAATCATTACTCGAAAGCACGGGCCAAATAAAAAACATTTACACATGTATGTTTACACGCGGTGATCAGTTGGATCAACTACAGAATACAGGACCATTTTCGGCGGCTCGGCGATTCTTCAGTGAGCTATACGCTTTACAGAACGAGAAAGGCGGCTCGTTAGTAGTACTGGCGAGCCGCCGAGTCGGCTAGAAAGATATGCCCACGTCACGTACATATTATCAGCGTTTAATGTTGAGCACCCTAAGCGGTACCAAAACCCGTGACTTTGACCCCTAAGATGTACGACGAGCATCCCCGACCTTTATCATATAGGAGTCCCCCCTCCCCCCTCGGGACGAAAACTGGTCCTGTGTTCTGTAGTTTAACCTACGGTACGTTATCTTTCACACGGTCATTTTCACTGAGTATCGTGTCTTCTTGTTCTTCAGGCTCGTCTCACAACTGGTCGCATATCACGGACCAAATTGGAATGTTTTGCTACACTGGCCTCAAGCCCGACCAGGTACGCACGTGGTGTTTACGTTGTGAACAATGTGTGTGACTAGCTAATTCTTTTTACTGTTGGACTGTATTTATGCCAGGATCGAAAAACAAGCAAAATGGCCGTTTCCGAGATGCCTGTTGCGTCCGTTTAAAAACGAGGGCTAATGTGAAGTCTTTGATTTGAAACTAATACATGAAAATGAACAAGAGTAAATTAAAAGTAATTTCATTAACAAAGGGTTCTCATTCTCTCACTCTTCTCACTCGCTTTTTGACAAGAGGCATCTCGGGAATTTCGCCAATGAAAGGTTTCTCAAAATATTAGGACTGGCCTAAGGTTTGAAGAATTAAGTATTCTTATCGTTATATCTTGTTAGTATTTTGAATATTATCACCAAAGACAAGAGGTGGTTTACCTATCGTCTTTGGTGCGAAACAGTAAATCTGGTCAGTGGTTGTTTGGGGGCATGCGTATTTCAGAAGTTACCCGTCGTACCTCGCAGCCTGTCACTGAAAAGCTAAGCAGGCTTTCTTTTATACAGGTCGAACGTCTGACCAAAGAGTTCTCGGTGTATCTGACTAAAGACGGCAGGATCTCCATGGCCGGAGTAACATCAAAGAATGTCGCGTACTTGGCAAACTCTATGCACCAGGTCTCCAAGTGAATTCAACCACCTAGTGTCCAGGTCCCTTTCTTTTCCCATTGGTTGTGTTTTGTCACTGTGTGTGGGTTATTACAGCTCTACTTGAGGGTACATAATATGATCACGTAAATTACTGGTCAACTTTCGACCTTGATTTGAAACGTCCTCGTATATTGTCTTTAGAAATTATGAAAACAGAAATATTTAACTCGAAGTTCAGACTAACAAGAAAAAAAAAGCCTTAAAGATATCTTTGTGTTCCGAGCTTGAAAATAAAGTTTACAAGCCATTACAGTGGTGTGTCGATTTTGCCGAACATGAAGACATTTTAGCGTAGATAACAGAATTGGTGGAGAGAAGACAATGCCATTTCTGTTATAAACACTTGAACTGGCGCGAGGAATCCTTATATATTTAATGTTTATGATACTGAAACTGCACCTTTCTGATATTAGATAGTACATAGGGTTTGCCATTGTCGTCCCGGTAAGCTCCCACACCTAAATTGATCTTGTTTCGATTGGAATCAAACTTGAAAGCTTCAGGTATTCCAGGTATTGGGTCAAAGGAAGTAAAAAGGTCAAAATCCGTGTGAAAATAACAGCAGTTTACGTTGATGATCTCTGGCCGTGTACATAACTTACAAAGATAAACTACATTTTAATCTTTTTTTCGAGGTAGATAGGTGAAAGACCGGCGTGATTTTTTTCCTTGGAAACAAAGGCACAGCACAATAGAATCTGTTGTTCATTTCGAGGCGGAAAAGTCAGAGACCCGTGTCATTGAATATAACGGCAGTTTTATACACTGATGAACTTGTGAAACAAAAGCAACGAAAAAGCTGTCGTCCGTTTCATGGAAACGTAATCAGTAGCAATATTTCCAGCTCTGGCAGCGCTCTACAAAAAATGTATCGGACAAACACTACCGCAGTCAAGCCCACACGTACAATGTATAGCGTGTGTGAAAATGGAACTCCCGGTCATATTGTCAGACAAACGTGTGTTGGAATGAGTCCAATGCTTCTTCAGTTTTCACAAAGGACCGCAGAAAATCAAAGGAGAAAGATCTTAAGACTGACACACTTAATTTCTTGCGTGACCACCTGCGAGAAAAATAATATTTTGTTTCGCGTTCGTGTTTCCTTTGAACCAATTACAAAGAAGTCTCACGATTACTTTCGACAGTCGATTTTTTCAACCACAGTGCTTCGCGCGCTTTTACTTTTGTTCCATTTGATGAAAATTTTCAACTAGAGGTCGAAGAGACTAGATAAGCTTTGTGCTTTTGGAACAAACGTTAAGAATAAAAATTGTTTAAATATATATTAAAAAAGAGAGAGGGACTGTATTTCACTAACAACGCCGTGGTAAAAAATATGCCTGGTTAATGCCAAGTTGAAGGTCGAACAACTTTGAGTATCGTAGAAACGGCGAATGAATGTGACTGAACGCACCGAACATTGTAGGTAATGGCCAATTCTTTGAAGTTTTTTTCACTTTCACTTGTCACTTTCAATGTGACAGTGATGTGGTTTTACGACACACCGTTCAAATGGCCTCTGATGGAAAGAAGGAATGTTATGAAGCTGTTACTGGTGTCGCTTTTTGTTGTAAAGCAGGTTCCTGTTTTGGCAACAGGCGGGGGCAGGAAAGGGGACAATACTGTAAATTGCGTTCATGAAAAAATGGCCAATTTGTGTTGCCAACAATTTGCATTGCGTTACCATCCAGAATCGACTTGCAGAATCTTATCAGCAACAGCCAATTTGTTATTACCATTATTATAATTATTATAATTATAATTATTATTATTATTTTATTATTATTATTATTATTATTATTATTATTATTATTATTATTATTATTATTATTATTATTATTATTATTATTATTATTATTATTATTACTATTACTATTATTATTATTATTACTATTACTATTATTATTATTATTATTATTATTATTATTATTATTATTATTACTATTACTATTATTATTATTATTATTACTATTACTATTATTATTATTATTATTATTATTATTATTATTATTATTATTGTCATTATTACTATTGTTATTATCATCATCATTAGTATCATATACTTATTATTTTTACCATTTAATTGTCATGAATATTATCAAAGTTCACTGAGCTAAAAGCCAGTGTAGAAAAAAGCTCGGGTCAAGCCCTGTTACACTGTACAATTTTCTCGGTGACTTGTCTTGCAAAGACTTCCATGGCAATGGTAGTTACTGGTAATGGTAGTTACAAGACAGACATACTGGGGCCAATTCAATAAAGCATTTACAAGTGTATTTTACAAGTCGGACCAATTTATCCACACATCAAAACACACTTTAATTCAATACCATGGCCAAATACTGTTGTGGTTGTGCACTGGGGACCTGTATCTGTAATACTGTACAGAACTTGCTGGATCAGGGTCCGTTTAGCGGTGTTTGAATAATGGTCCAACTTGTAAAGTACACTTGTAAATGTTTATTGAATTGGCCCCTGGAAAATGATATTTTGCTTATTGGCCTCTTGTGTGAAATTCTGAACATCTTTAAGCCTACAACGCATTCGACCAGTTAGATTCGTTTAATTTCGACGCCTGTTGTTAAGGGGCACTCGCAGGCAATTCAAAGGTTTTTGTTTACATATGAAAATGTGTAAAAATACCTGAGGCTGGACTAGTTTCAAACACAAAAAAAGAGAAATATATTAATAGAAAAATATGTAAGCAGCAATTTTAGGCCAAAAAATTTAAACTACCATTAAGCGAGTCGGATGGAATGGTTGATAATAACCTCTCGATTTTCGGGGAGAGGGGAGGGGCAAAATGACGAATGGAGGTTTTCCGCGCACAAAAGACTGTGGCTAAAGTCGTGTTTTGTGCATTTGGCATGCATGGATAGACCACTGTTATCGATTCCAGAGGTGTTGTGTGCAAAACACACGGCAAGCCCTGCTGCTGTGTCGCGCCGCGTCAACAGAAGTCTCCACGGGGTCAGGGTAACGGCGCTAAAGTGAAATAATGAAAATTTCATGTGTCAAGTTTCAGCCAATCAGCACCGCGTTAACACCAGCCTGTTGTTCTTTTACAGCTGGTAATTTCACGCTCGGCTTCCTGGAGATTCGTGCTGTGTTAAAAGCCGCAAAAGCTTCAAGCTTCAAAGTTCTATGAGAATGAATAACATAAGTTTTACTGAAATAAAATGCTTTGTGTATGCATTCTTGGGAAGCCGCCGTAGTATCTTAGCAATGGTGCTACATTCTTGGGAAAGGCCGTTCTGGAGACTGTTACGTTTAAGAGCAGGTGGAGAGGAAAGCAGAAAACTAGACAGGTACAACACAGATGGTCAGTACGTGAGTTAACAAGGCGTGTAATTGCTCAGTAGGATCAATTAAGCTTCTCTGAAGTGGCTAGATCCTTCTCCTTTCCTAGTTAGTGATTTCATCTTTGCGTGGCAACTTGAAGTACTTGTGTAATTTTCTTTTATTAACGCATCTGAGGTGTGAGTTTTTGCAACCTGTGTGCTACCATCTATGTAAACAAGAGCAAAACGGCAAAAGCGGCAGTTGTCAAAGCAACACCTATGAACATAAACGAGACCACACGAGTCACAAGACACCATTTGTTTTAAAGCGAAATTAAATGCAGCAACGTATCATTAAATGCATGCAAGTATCATGCAACCGAATGGCGTCTTCCTCTCAGCGAACCGTGGGGCGTCTGACCTTTTCACTCGAAGCTAAAAAGGGTTTCACTCCATGAAGCTCATTAATACGTAAAGAGCGGTCACTTTAGTCGTGTTAATAATGTACGACGCCACGGCCATACAAGTAGCTCTATTATTTGGCGAAATAATACGCTTAACTTAGAGATCAAAGAATCACTTTCGACAGGCCGGCGGGTAGTGTAGTGTAGTCTTTGCTCTCCGCCTGTCACTTTAAACAGCTTTCAATTTCAGTCAGTTTTACTGTTTACTCTCTTGGAAAAGGAACTACCCCGGGAAGATTTTAAGAACTCAACTATTGATCCAAGCGAATGGCTGTTTCCTCATGAGATATTGACAAAGAGTTTGATATTTGGCGGGACATCTTCTCCATAGGATGTCAGGAGAAGCTGAAGGTTTGTGGACGGGTGATATCGAGACGAGTTTTCAAGAAGCGTTGGCTATTTATCCACCATGCGGACGGCAAAAGATCATGCTCTCGACGAAGGACAAGATGTACGGCCGCAACGAGCTGATCGCTCGTTACATCCTCATGAAGACGGGCAAGATCCGCACGAGAAAGCAAGTGGCTAGCCACATTCAGGTGCTAGCGCGGAAGAAGATCCGCCAAATACAGACCAAGATAAAAGACCGGACTTATCTAGTCGATGGTCTACACGATATGATGACCATGTCCTCGGCTGAGATTCTCTCACCGCCAACTGCTTTGCCCCCGCGACGCGCCCAGGACGGTTACGACGTCCCATACGATATGATGCCTCCCCGTGCTCAGCCGTCGCTCATGATGCCGGCGTGTTACACAAGTGCGGAATCTGACAATGGCCCGCACATCATGTCGCTGGATATACCACGCGCGCGTTCCCCGCCAAAGCTTCAATTCCCGAGTCCCGACCAGTCCAGCATGCCGGAGTACCTCTCGCCCGATAGCCCGCCTAAGATGGAAAACTTGCACGAGAATCTTCTCCATGGGAATTTAACTTGGGAAGTACCGGACATAACGCAGGAGATAAACTACCGCGAAGAGCAGCAGCAACGGCAGCAACAACCTGAAGAAAATTCTTTACCAGCACTGATGCCCAATGTGCCATCCATGGTCTCTTCGTGGCAGGCGGTCCCTGAGGCCGCGCGTAGATCAAAGTTTAAACCAGAGGAACTAGTGGATCAAACTGTTTGTGCGGTTGGTACAAAGGCTTCCACACTCACAGAGGCGCCCTCGTTTGATGATTATCTAGCGTTCGACGCCGATCAAACTTGTCCATCCATCGACTTTTCGGGAATCTGAAGTATCCTATCTGTGAGTATCTGACTAAACGGCGCAAATTCTACTTAATGTTTAGTTACGGTCATGTTTTACTTCGAGCTTCATATGTGGTTATTCGGTCATTCTTTATTTCTTCTTGGTTGCACGCGGGTTTTATTGTATTTTGCGCTGTTCATCATAATAGCTTTTTTCAAACCACGGTAACTTTGACTCATGTCATTTCTGTTGGTTTAAAGCCGTTAGATTTACATAGAACTATTACCTTCATATAATCACTGTGCTTTTTGTTACTGGGGGTGCAGTGCTTTCCGCTTTAATTTAGGCAGCTTGAGATTCAGGTATAGTGTAATTCGGCGGCTATTTATTTCTCGATAATTTTTAGTTTCTATTGCGGGCTATCTGTAGTATACATAGCTTTCTCTCAAGATACTGCTTTGTCTTCAGTGATCTTATACCTGCTGATCTTTGATTGAATGCTATACCTCTAAGAGAGTAAGCCCAAGTTTCCCAGCTACTGAAATGGGACGCCGCATTATCTTACCTCAGTAAAAGAGAATATACTTTCTCGTGTTTATTTGAATACTTAGTTCATAGAGTTAAAAACTGTACGTCCGCAATTAAAGCAAGGTTACCCTCGCTTTTGCGCTGAACCGTATAGTAAATAACTGTTCGTGTTTTATCTTTGTACCTCGCTGGTTTAGTGGATTATCAATCTATTTGACGATTCGCCAACGAATTACCAAACGGAAAGCAAGGCTAAATAGATTTTGCTGCTTTAATAGATATATAAAACCCTTGTTCAAGGTTTGCCACCGTTCCCTTGTTGATAAAAACCACCTGTGTAGTTAATTTTGGTACCAGCTACAGGCTTTTCACCTCACTGATTAGTCCCTGTATCGAGTCTGCTAGTCTTTATCGAGAGAACAATCAACCATTGCTGTTATCTTATTTGTATTGTCAACGCGCCCTTTAGTGTAAGTTCTCACTTCACGTCAATTTCCATCGGCTACGGTATAGTTTAATCCGCGACAGCCCAGCTCATGTCGTTTGGTCAATACTAACTAGTGTGAGTTTGCCACAGTGTAATAATTCAGTCACTCGTTTGATAGGGCTAAACTTTCAACGACTTCAACGTACACCTGTCGTTTTTACATTCATGTTTCCTACAAGTATGTTCGCCATCAAGTAAATTGTGATTAACCGAGATATTCACTGTTCCATATGAGTACATCCATTTCAGTGATATATATAACCTTATTTCTATTTCATGAATGCGAATTTCCCCTTCTAAGTGATGGTATGGACTAGAAAACGTCGCACTTCACTGCTTCAAAGCAAAGCACAAAGAGTCGAAAGAACGGCTCATGTATCTGCCAGTCTTAAATTATTTAAAGTTCAAAGGACGATATATCAACGTGCCTGTTTTAAAGGCAGACAAAATGAGCCAAGCTTAATGCCCCTCAGTTTTACAATTCATTGTTCTAACTGATTTCAAATTTCAAATTATTAGTGATAAGACGACTTCGTCGTATTGAAAAAAGTTCGATCAACGAACGTGTAGTCCTCAATTATATAAAGAACAGATATTAAGTGGCCCATGCATGCTGGCGTGCTATTTGTCTCCGGGTCATGACGAGTGTACTTTAGCAGAACTTTTAGAACAATTTCATTGCACTGTCCCAATATCGGAGACTTCCAGCTGAAGCGTAGAGATCTCATGAGAAGCGAACCAACGTGTATCATTTCTCCTATCAATTGCGTTATACTATCAATCTTTCTCAAGCCTCCAAGGGTGAGCCTGGCAAAACTAGAAATTTGCACGTGCTGTCACCGTTTTCTGGATAGTGATTACGTACACTGTAGCGGAGATTATGTGAATATTGTAATTGCTATCTCGAAATGACAGCGGTTCTGGGATGACAAAGGAGGATCGATGTTACTTGGGTCAGCTGATTGACACGTTGTCATTGCGATTTATTCCCTATGACAAGAAGTAAATTCTAGAATTTGTAAAGACATGATCTATCACCTTCCCAGAATCGTGGACGTAAAACGTGTCATAAAGTTCCATTCTATGGTGTCACATGAGATTCTTAGAACAAGCTTTCGACAACAATTGCATCGTGTGAATCAACCTTACCCTCCCCGGAAAAGTGAGTCATCTCGTGTGACTGACAGAAAACTTAGAAAAGTTCGCGTTTATCAAGGGCATGACCTGCTGTTGACAACTGCTAGAACTACGGCGCAACTTTCCACCAACCCACAATGCACCGTGGTTTTAAGGGTACCGCAGACAATTTTGTGTAACGCCATAATGATGCCGTGAAATGATAAATTTGGTAATGGTTTGTGAAGACTTTTAAAATATGTGAATGTTACCAGATTATCTGCCATCGATATGGCGTTACAGGAACGTTACCATCCGAATTGTTTACTTTGGGGGCAAGTGGAACTTACCGCACTTTGTTAAGGCTTGGAAAGTGAATTTATGACAATTGGTAGTTATTATTAGAGTAGCCTATATTTCGCTTTAACATTTTAGTGCGTAGTATTAGCATGTTCATATCTTTAGCTCAATTCCACAAGAGCAGCATTGCCATGGTTTGCTTCAGCTCTGGTATCAAAACGAAGATCATGCACATACAAAACATACACCAGACGGGGACCATATGAACGCATGCCGCATCTTCGGAATTGACTTAAGGAAAGACTTAAGCACCAAACTTTACTTAATTTATATTTATACTACGTATCACATATATTTATATGTCAATTGCATGGTCTGCCAACCCATGTCATAAACCGAAATGTTTGATTCTTTTGTCGCCATAAGCCGAGTATAAGTGCAACGTTTCTCATCAAGAAAAGAGACAAGCACTCGGAACGTATTAACAACTTAGGTTTCTGAGTGGGTTGTTTAGAGACCCTTTGCTTTAGCTTAAATTTTTACTTTTGCTGTAAAATGCCTGTAAAAAGCTGTATATTATTTTTCGGCTAAATAGATATCTATTTTTGCATTACTATCCAAGTTCTAGATAGTGTTATGCTAAAGAACTTGGCACGAGTTAATCTGAGATCCCACAAAGTAACATTTGCATACCCCAAGTAGTTTAATAAGATTCTTAGTTGCTTAGTTTACTTTCAGAGTAAACGAGGAGTCAAATAAAGGTCTGCAGAAACCCGTGCTGTCATCTTAGTGTCACCGTTATTCAGACTTCCACTCAGATCCAGAGAATCGTTCTTTAAAATACATTTATGTCCCACACTGAATAATTTTCAGGGTGAACTTGTTGTCACTATCTTTGCGGGACAAGGGACAGGATACCTTCTGTTCGAAAAATTGCCTAGCAAAGGTGGGGAGTCAAACAGCGCATAAAATGATATTAATACGTAACGAGGCACGGACTGGGAAGGCGGAGGGTTGAACAATCAGCAAACTGTCAGTGAAGCGCGAAACCAGGGTACCTGAGAAAGACTATAGGGGTAGCAATAATTGACTTCCCCTCGGCATGCACAGTGCACGTGTTCATTTCGTGCTTTTTAAGTGATATATAAATATGTTAACAAGTGCCAGACACAAAACTTTTATTGGCCGGCCAATAGCTAGTTGGCTTTCTGTGCCACTACTTGCTGTCGTCCGGTCCTTATATATACTGTAGAGTGGATCAGTGGACTCCACAGTCCCCTTTTATCAATTTTGCGGTCAGAATTAAACCTCAATCAGACTGAAGACTTCTACTTGACAAAGTGGTACAAAAAGTTTGTCAGAGATCAAGAAGAAAAACCATCATACCTGTCAATCCACTGGAACATCCAGTCTTTTATTTCAGTTTCGTAAGTATTCACGAATGTATTTAACAGTATAATTACATTTTTTTATATTATACAAAGCAATTTGTGACTTATCAAGCATTAAATACTGATTACATCAAATAGAATCAATTGCTACAAACATTAATTTAACTACCAACAAAGTTTACAATTAATGTGAGAAGATATTAGCCGTTATATATTAATTTGTGTAAAAAGGGTCCTTTTCGCGGGAGATCCTACTGCAGGCTGATTGCAAAAACGTACTGTCAAATGAAAATAAAGTACACCGCCATTCACAGAGGCTGTAAGAAACATTTTCAACCAATTAGCCAAAGCAATTTCGCGTTTGGTTTTACTACAAAGAAGAAACCATATCCGGCCGATAATAAATGAGCAATGCGAGGAAACACCATCATGCACCAATCGCAATCAGCTTTTGGTTTTATTTGCTTGTGATTGGCCAAGAACGCTACTAAACTTGTTAGGGAATCGGGAAGCAGCAAACGCAAATGCCAAAGCAATTGCACGGTTAGTTTCGACAGTCATCCAAATACTTTGCATCCTTTTCATGGGAGGTGCCTATTAATATCTCTCACCATATGGCTACATCCAAAAATAAATAGCAAGGTGTTTTTTTTGTTTCTCCAACTCATCCACGATTGACTCTCCCTGGAACTTCTCGTCTAGTTGTAACTCCGTTAGTTTAGTATTGTGTTTCAACGATCGGGTCAGTGGTGATACATTATTGAAGGGATTGTCTGACAAATACAGCAGCCTCAAGGTCTTATTTCTCTCCACTGCCTGTGCCAGTGAAGTTACATCTCTTATTTTGTTGTTCATTAAATTTAACAACTCCAGCGACCGGTTTCCCCGCAACACTGCACATACAATCTTCATCTCCTCTTTGCACTCACTCAAATCACAATCCCACAGTGTGAGTTTTTGCCAAGTGAAATTTTCCACAACTGTGGAGCACATCGCTTGTTTCAACTGAGTGCTGTCGCCACACTCACGTACCACATCGCAAATGTAAAGAAAACTGTCGCGATTATCAGAATTAGAGAGGGATTTTGTGATAGATGACATTAAGCGCAGGCAAATTTGTTTTCCCTCTGCGGACTTTTGACTTAACAAGCCAACAATAAATAGGGTAACTTGTTTGTACTTACCCTGACCAAGATAACTAAGACAATCAAAATTGCCTGAGAGAAGCTGCTGTGATAAATGGAAAGCCGAAAAGAATTCTTGGAAGGTACGATGTAAAAATTGGTATGAAGAACGGGGCCTGATTTTTGACGCACTAGCCTCTTTGGAAAGGAAGCCAAAGTCAAGAATGCTCCTCCCGCAGCCTTCAGCGCGAAAGTCGTCTTCGTCAAAGTGAAGTCGATCATTCTTGATTCCCTTCTGTGCCAACCGACCAAGAGCATCAAGATCTTCTTTGTGAGTCGTCAGAGGGTCAGGGGGAGGATCTTGCCCATTTTTCTTGTAGTGCCTTGCCAACACACAGAATGCCATTTCTTGATACAGCATAGTTGCAGTTGACGGCAGTTTGCCATTTGTGTCATCAACAACAGCACACAAAAGAGCCGTGTTGAGCGGATTGGATATCAGCTCCCTCAAGACCCCACCATCATCGGTTTCTGGCCAATCTTCTTTGTGTTCGCCATCTTCAGTTGTTTGGCCATTTTCGTCACTCTCCAGCTCCTCGTTATCTGCTGGATCTGCACTTTTTTCTATCCTCCTACTGGCTCCTACAGCTTCTCTGCCTGTACGACGTGGAGGAGGGATTTTGTCAAGCAGAACTTTGGCTTTTGCTTCGTTGCCTCCAAAATACTGACGAATGAAATTGCTGGCATGTTCCGGGGTGAAGCCAATTATCTGGAAAAGAGTGTCGCAGTGCTGCCTTAAGTCGGGATTGCCTCTGCTTGTTAAGACAAGGTGACAGTCAGGAAGAACTCTGCCTGTGATTAGAGAGGAAAGATCGATACCCTCTTTAAGTTCATCCAAGCCGTCCAATACAAGCAAGACTTGTGGCTGAGACTTCTGGATGTGATCAAAGAAGGCGATCTTTACTTCTGTTAACAAGTCTTGCGGTAGCAGTTGATCGGCAATGGCCTCCTTGATGTCGGAACTCCTAATATCGCGACACTTAATCTTCAACAGGATCTCAAAGTCTGCTAGGAAGCCGCTGAGTTTGCCCATGGACCAGTCATACGTCACTTTCTGACAAGACACAGTCTTTCCTATGCCAGGTTTCCCTTCCAAAAAGTCGACTCTTGGATTTTCACAGTCTTCGTGTGGTTTGAATATTTCGTATAAACCCCAAAGCCTTCTAGTCAACTTGGATCGCTCTTTCTTCCTGCTGACAATCCTAACTTCGGTGTAGATTGTTTCCAAAGAGAGCTGAAAGTCTTCACACCACGGAACGGGATGAACGAAAGCCTCTCGCTTCTTGTACTCCTCCAACAATTTGTGTAATAATGCTGTTGAAAGACCAAGATTTTATGTTATGGATAAATCGAACCAAATTAAGTCCCAAAACTATACCCTTTACTCCTTTGTATTCAAATAAGAAAAATACGAAATGAGGAAACGTCTTTATCAAACACCCGGGCATTGCGGTGGTGCCGGAAGTACATATAAGTATACATTACGAACACTAGCAGGACTAATGTATAACGTCAAGTAAAATGTAATAGAAGTCATATCTTAAAAATATGCCTTTCAGAGCTATACTATACAGGCGCAAGAAGAAGTACACAAATTATTCACATCTGGAGTTGTAGTGTAATCCTGACTACCACTTCCTGCTCCCTCTCCCCACCTTTCCAGCTCAATGTATTGAAGTCACACGTCTGCAAAGCACGTGTGAGCTTAACCCATATCACTGAAGGATTCGACATTTGGTACAAACTTCACAGATTAGTCTTGATTAAGGAAAATACTTACATTTGACCTGGGGATGAAGATGTTCCTCAAGAGAGTCACTGCTATTTGCTGTGGAATCCTTCAGACTTTCTGAAACAGAAATTATATCATTCCGTCACCTAATGTTCGTTTTCAAACCACTATTACGTCAAACGTGCAGTCCACCGCTGGAAAGTAAATTTGTTCATGCCTGTAGTGTTGCTATCAAATTGAAGGGAAATATATAAAACCTCGCTCATAACTTTACTCAGGAAAAGGTTACAATATCATAGTTATCTGAAAGGTTTGTAAACAGGGCTTTCTTTGTCTCAAGGAAATTGATTAGTTTCTTGCTAGAATACAAACATTGGGATCAACAATCTCGGGGGAACTTTAATGTCACAGAGAGAAGAACAAAGACAGATATTGCTCACACAAGGCAGTTAGGCAATCCAGGCTCAATGGGAGCCGAGTGTGAATAGCTGACTATTTTTTAGGCCTAACCACCTCTTTTTATGAAGTGCAAAGGCAAGACTAAAACGACTAAGCTGGAGGTCAATTTAGCTCATTACCCATTGGAATTCGGATGCTGAAACTTAAAATAAGCCCATGGAATTAGATTCTGGGGGAGCTAATTATCAGAGCTAGGATTTTTTTTTTGTCTAAAATGTTGGGAAATAAGAGTAAACGTGTATGGGGAAAAGGGCCAATATAGAGTGAAATTGGAAAGCCTATTTTCAAGAAGGGCAAAGTTTCCCGACTCAATTGACCGGAATGTCGATTTTACAATTTTCTTATGAATCAATAAGTTGGGAACATAACATGGGCCATCATCTGCTAGTAATGTTAAGACAATGACTGACCTTTAACTTCTGAGGTTGTCGTGGCCTCCTGGGTTTTCCATTTCACTTGTTGATCCTCCCACACTTTGTCTAATGTGTCCCTCATCTTGCTAACCTCCTGAGCCACTTCTTCCACTCTCTCGTGCGTCCTCTTCATTCCCCTTTTTACATCCTCCTTCACTGTTTGGACTCTTCTGTTTAGCTTTCGGATTTCTTCAACGTTCTGCTCTTGTAGAAACCACTGCTTTACAGCTCTAACACACCTTTCGGCAGCTTCAGGGTCCATGGAACTGAATTTGAGGTCATTAATATGCTCTGCCTTAGCTCCTAGCCGAAGGAGAGCATCTTCAACCGCTGTCCAGATATCTGTAAATTCCACATCTGTCATGGAGGCTTTGAACGCATGCGCGACCTTGTTCCGATAATACTTGATGCGGGCGATATCATCTTGTACATTTGTGTCTGTTGAAGGAGGAAGGTCATTCCAACCCTTTGCTGGAGCTGGCATGCCACAAATACTTCTTAGAAGCACTACCAGAAGGGTGACATCAAATGTAGATGAAGTAACACAAGCAGGTGGTGCAGGAAAGAGCTGGTTCCATTGTGAATCGCTTAGAACTCCTCTTTTCTTCAGCTTATCGAGCTTTGCAAAATGTGTACAGAGAACAGAGTGTAGCGAGACAGGATTGTGAATGCCGTCGAAGACATTTCGCAATGTTGAAGCCCCTACATCCACCAGTATCCGACAAATACGGGCAAAGTTTGTGTTCTCTTTCGATGTGCACCACGCCATAGCAGTAAAGGAAAAATCTGAAAGGATACGGAGTATTCGACTGTGAATAAAAAAAAACGTTTCCTATGTTACACATTTTATGCCCAAGGAACCTTTTTAATTCAACACCAGTGTCTGCTGCCTTACCATACGCGCATTTTAGTCAAAACATACAATGATAAGAGTACGTGTGGCCATGCGCACATGTTCAAGTGTCCAGTTAGGGTCGGTAATAAGTTCTGCTCCCATAACAGGCTTCGCTTATTTCTAATTTGTATGAGGAAGGGAATAGAAACGTTTACGCAGCTGTTGCAGGACTGCAAGGAAGCAACTTAAACAAGTCAAGTACATTCTTTATCAGGATTCTTGAAGTACTGTTATTTCTTTATTGTGAATATTATCATAACATAATGGATTTTGGGCTTCGTAGATGTCGGTTTGCGTTTTGTTAGTTCTGGGACAGAAATATAACCTGTGTCAAGGGATAACTTGAACGATTTAGGAAAATAGTTATAAAGACTAATATTTCGGCTATCTGGAACAAACTCGTAGTTGCGAACGGAAGGGCTCAAACTTGACCTTCTAAATATTTAGGATTACATTAACTCTTTTGATAAATGAGGACAGCGCAGCAGGCAACACAAACCATAGGAAAGGCATAACGCCTGGTTCTGTACGAACGTGCCTGTCGGTCAGCTTTACCTGCACGTTTTGAGCAAGCTGCCAAGTCTTTGCACGGCATCGGGATGTACAGGCACCTTCGGGGGCCTTTGTAGTCACCTATGCCGAGGAAATTCTTGCCACCCTTTTCCGTTCTGATCTCATCGTGGTTTCGCTATCTAATTATAAGCTGTTTACGCGAAAGGAAGTTCGTAACCGCTGTACGTGCTCCCTGAGCACATATAATCGCTAGCTTGTAGTGTAAAATGGAGAGTTTTGACTTGAAGCCCGATCTCTCAGTTGAAGCCCGAGAGCTCAGTGTGAAGAGCTGCTCCAGCCGTGATTCACGAATAAACAAGTCAACAAGTCTAGAAGCGAGTTCCCCTGGGTCGAGTTACACGGAAACGAGATCATGAGGGTCAGCATTTCCGAGAAATAAACAGTGTTTACTTTGCATTCTTGTTTCAGAATGCCTCAAAATTCTTGTGTTCCGCATTGTACGAATACACACGTTTGTAGTAAGTTTGTACAACATACGGAGGTGAATTTGATAAGGGTTCGATTATAATTATAAAGCAATGATACAGTCTTTGTGGTTTGCCAAGCAAGAGCATATACGACAATAATTAAAAATTAAATCTTTTCCAACTCCTTGCCAATTTCTTTGTTCGGTTAGGCCCGAATTGAATCATTATTACACCGCGAAATGATTTGCATTTTGTAAATACATGTTTATTTTGTCAGTTTGGAGGTACCTGCCCATAATGAATGAATTGCTGCCCTTAAGAGGGTAGACCACGAAAGGCCCTGTTTACAGTCCATTGCAGCGCCACAAGAACAAGAAATTTTAACCTTTGGTCGGTCAAAAGACGAGGTGCGGGCTAGAGTGAATGGTGCGCGATTTGAAAATAGGTCACCACGTATGAAACGCACAATCAGCGGCTTGTAAACAAAAGTCTTGCTGTGTAAAGCCATTTATAAGAATTTCTCCCTGGGGAGTCTCCTTAAATAGTGCGCCCCAAAAATATGCTATATATATGTAAATCGGCAACTCGACTTCTGATCTATGTTTTCATGTTAACACAAACCAAAAGTGAAAATGCAGCCTTCATATTGATTGGTTCATGCGCGTGTAAACACATAAACTATTAGTTTTAGCACCACGTGCAATTTTGTTTTACAAAAGCTGATTTTATTGAAGAGTGATTGGAGAATATATATATACAATAGCGTCAGATGCAGTTACGCCTCAACGCTTCTTTCACAAACAATCGACCATGATCTTTTAAACAGACGCACTGTTCGAAACGATGCGTTTTCACTTCCTGTTTACACGAAAAGCGATCGAATTCGGCGACAAAAACGTATCGATTCCTAAAACCCAATCAAAAGTGGATCGTTTTAAAATACTTTGGTTTCCGTTTTTGTGTAAACAGCAAAAACACGAGGTGAAAACGTAGTCGTGAAACGCGCTTCTGGAAATGTGACTCGCCACTCCTGAAATACTGCAGATCAGTACGCGCTTTAATTACTTGGACTCAAATCTACTGTGCTAATAAACTTTATCAGACGTCAGTCGGGCAATGATACCAAAATGAAAAACGAAGCCGAACAATAAAATCTGATCAAAAATTGCGGCGACAATTCGAATTGCTAGAGCCTGAAGATGAACTAGAGAAGATGTATTTATGTCTGACGTCATGAGCCATACACGAAACCGACGCACAACTTTACAAAAACTTCGTATGATTCTGCGGCCCTCCTCTCGGATAAAATAACACATCATATTATGATATTATAGTCAGTACGGTCAATTAACTGCAGAACTTGAATTCGTCAACAAAACCAACTAGCTGAACCCGCTATGACTGATTACGAACTTGTTTTTAACGAAGGCCTAGTTTAGAAGCATGAGGCGCTGATAGTCTGTAAAAGCGGCTGTTTCTGGAAAATGTACTAACCTTGTTTGAAGAAATACACACGACTAAACAACACCAAGGAACGTTTTGAAGGGCCCGGCCCGTAGCACAAACAGTTCACATCGCACGCGTAGCGTTACAAACACTTTGGGGAACCCCCGTAATATGACGTCAGGTTGAACCAATGAGGATCGAGTTTTAAGAGTTGCTTAGAATTACTGCGTTTTGATTGACTGACCGCACGTCAGTTTATCCCACACTCAAATTCGTTCCCAATCTTAGCCTAAGTTGTATGTTTATCGATGGGAAATGGAAAGTGGAGTCAAGAAGCCTTACTAGAAATACGATAATCGCAGATACCCCCTCACTCTGCTATTGATGGGACTTTTACTTTGGTAACTCCCAGCAAGAGTAGCCTTTGTTTTACCAAAATGTTGACTCAATCTTTTCTTCGAACTCAAGTGCTACACGCAAAAGAAGGAGAAAAAGAATGGTGTGTGTTATATACTTTTGCGTTGAAAAAAGAATCGATTGCGTGACGAAGTACGTATTTCCCACGGTCGGCACGTCAAATTAATTCATGCAGTCTGCCAAGCACGTTCTCAAAATTTAATACTCAAAGTTTGAAGTTGGTCGGCCGTCGTAGTACGGGAAAAAAAGGAACACTGATTTTCCAATTTTGAATTCATAGGCAGTACAATTAAATAGGCTTCCTGTGCGATTTGTTTTTACTCTGGATTGCATGCACCAGACTCAGGCATGCATATTTAATAGGCTCAAATTGTTTTGTATGTGAAGTCACTCAAAACAGCAAGATTTCTCCCAGAATCAAAGCAAAACTTGAACAGTTTACTTCAAATTATACACGGGCTTCAGACCCAGTAGTACTTCTAAGGGCTTGTGAACGATTCTCGCTGCAATCACGGCGTGTCAGATTACAGAAAAATAAGACATCTGACTAAATCATTCAAGACTCCAAGTTCCGATTGCTCTGAGCGAATACGGTAGCCGAAACTGGCGACAGAAGCGTAGTAAAACAATACTTCGAGGGAAAATGATCAGCATACAGATCTTAATACATTCTTGAAGTGATCGAGTTACAAGCTATACGGGATAGAATATATTTGTCACGGTGATTGTTCGATTTCCACTGACTAACCTTTGTTGCTTGTCCTTTCTAAATAAGTATCTGAGTTTAACACAAAACGGCGTCTGAAGCTCCCGATTTGTTTTCAAGCGCTGTTCCCTTTGCGGAGTTGTCTGTGTTCCCCGCTTCTGTTCATGTCGCTTTTGGTCGGCATTCATGCGCTGTTTTCTTTGCGGAGTCTTCTCTTCGGCCCGCTTTTTCTCCTGAACCAATTCCGATTTGCTTTCAAGCGCTGTTCTCTTTGCGGAGTTGTCTGCGTTACCCGCTTCTGTTCATGTCGTTTCGATCGGCATTCATGCGCTGTTTTCTTTGCGGAGTCGTTTCTTCGGCACGCTTCTGTTGATGTTTCTTTCGATCATAACAGGATTGTCGCCTTTTCTAGAAACGAATTTGGCGTTGTTCGCTCGTTTCACGATTTCGCCTTGCTCGTGCCTGTTCCCTTCTTATTTGAAGACGAGCTTCGCGAGACTGTTGTGTTTCAAGTTCTTCAGTTTTTAAGTTTTCCATTTTCGTGAACGCTGCTACAATATATTGTTGCTTCGTTCAAATCTAATTTCTCTTATTCGGAGTAAAACTACAGGCCAGGGCACACGTGATCGATCCGGCCTTTGTTATTAGTAAAAATACAGGCCAGGGCACACGCGTGATCGATCCGGCCTTTGTTATTGGTTAGCAGGGTAACCGCGCCTAAGGTCGTACGCCAGACTGACTGACAGACAACGTTAAATTTTGAGATGGCGACCCGCTTGGAGTCAGCAAGTAAGGCGGTATAAAGCGGTATTACTGCATTAGTGCCGTGATTATTTCCCTCACTTCGTTCGGGGATAATTAATTTATCCATATGATTTTGACTGGAATTTTATCCGGTAGCAGTTTATTGATGCGTTTCGATGGATTCCTGAACCGTTGTTTTGAAGTAGCCGAATGATGTGAAACCGATTTGACGTATAACTACAGCTGCAAGCCACGCAGTAAACAAGTTGTCATACAACAGCTGCTGGGAGAAAGCTTTCTTCGAATATCCATAGTGATACTAAATTTCATAAGGGTATATTTATTTGGATATAAAAACCGAAAGATAGGAAGAGTGAACCATTAGTTCTTTGTGCACAATGAACCTATAAATCTGCAGTAGTCATTTCTTAGCAAATCCCTGTAAACATCGTACTTCTAGTTATAAACTATAAAAGAACATTAACCGTACTATTGAAAGTAGCCTAGAGTCTTGATTAGACATGACTTCTGTCAAAAATATCGTTTACGAGGCAAGGCTCTGGTTCACACGAGTAACGCAAAAGCGCAAGCACAAGGAAATGGAAATTTTTCTATTCTCTTGCGCTTGCTTTACTATGTGAACCAGCCCTAATGTATCACTTTTTGTTTTGTGCCCCTTTCTCGAGATATTACTCTAAACGACTAAATAAAGTTAGAATTCAGTGGCCAGAGAACCAGCTGGTGACTTGTTGCAAACGTTACGGAATATATTTTGCAACTCCTCTAAGCTTCCATTTTCGACTCAATAGTCATTCACCCTACTCTGGCAAAGCTCTTTAAACAATTCAACTGCATGAACACGCACTGACCTCCCTCGCGGGATTGCAGTTATCAATTTGACTAGTGTCGTATGTACAATCTACTCGTCCATCAGTTTACAGTGTTAGCATCAACATCAACCACCAATTTGATCGTATCTTTACCTGTGACATCACTGTATTATTAATTAGTTGAATTAAAAGTCTTCACAGCTTTCTTCGTATCCAGCACATCAACCTTACGTTTATACATTATGTTATGTTTAAATAAAATTCAGGCAAGGCTGGCCAAAGAAAAAAACTCATGGCTTTGTATGCTTCAAAATAGCATCTTTTGTCTGACACATGTAGACTACATGGAATTCGCTGTTCCTGTCTCTTCTTGTCATCGGAATTAATTCAAAGTTGTTTCATATAAATTAAATTTGTTTTTGTTCTGTTTGTTTGTATTTTGTTTTAGGTTTCACTGCTGCCACGAGGGGCTACAATCTACAGTAATACAAGTTAAAATACAGTAATGTTGAGAGTCCCATCAGTATCAGTTTCATGGCTAATCCATTGGTGGTTCACAAGAAGCTGGAACCTTTTTCGCAACCCTGTTATTACCATCAGCTCTTTGGGTTTTCTCCTTCAAATCATCGCGGTTCTCCTTGGGGACCCCGTGTGTGTCAGAGGGTTGGACGTGAATCTGCATATCGGAGCATCTCAGAGTCGCGAGCATGCGCGTTATGGCTCTTCTGAAGTTTGGCATTCTGTAGGCGTACAGAAAGGGGTTGACAAGCGAGTTGGTGGTCACGAAAACAAAGTGCCAATCCCTGAGCCAATGGATAACGTCGCAGCTGCAACTACTGCACAGATTCATCAGGTAGATCATCACCACAGACGGTATGTAGCAGCAGAGAAACACCACCAACATGATCAGGTACGTCTTGGTCAGTTTGCCTTCCATGATCATGGCACGTTGTTTGGCTCGGTTCAGGTCGTTAACGCTGTCGTACATGGAATCCATATGGCGAATCTGTTTTTTGACGGACTGGAAGATGCGCACGTATGAGAAAATGAAGATGAAGAAGGTACAGAAGAGCGCAATGTTAGCGAAGACGAACGCGTAGAGCACGAAGCCGACCTTGAAGAAGACGCAGCTGAAGGCAATGGACACGATCCAGAACACCACCGAAGCCTTCCCAGCGCGCGTGAAACTCACATTGGCGCGATACCACACGGCATGTGTGATGGCCAGGTAGCGGTCCACAGTTAAGCCTGCGAGCGTCAGCAGCGACGCCGTGCAGGACAAGAAATACACGAACTGCGACAGCAACGCGTATTCGGCGATTGACTCGCCCCGAGCCTCCCGATAATGGGTATTTATGGACAGCGGCTCCACTACTGCGCCCACGATGAGATCAGTGGTGGCCAAACTGACGATGAAGAGCGTGAACGAAGTGCGGAGGTTGTTGTTGGGATCGATGAAGACGGCGAGAATGACGAGCAAATTGCCCGGTACCGTGACAGTCATAAACACTATGGCAATAGACATAGTGGTGTAGGAAACCTCTGTAGGGGCCCACACCCCCTTACAGTGGGACGCACCAAACGTCATGACGTTCCCCAAGTTGTCGACTTGAAACTTTGTCACCAGATTTCACGGCTTGGTTACTCAATCTCAAGGCTTGGTTATCCAATCGCAAAGCTTAGTTATCCAATAGTGTTCGTTCTGTTGGTTTGGAAAACAGTGTGAGATTTTGTCTAGAAGCATTAAAGGTTAAATACATGGGATAGTGCCAAATAAGCAGATCGTACCATTGTGGTCAAAATATGTCCACATGTTGAGAAATGACCAGTGGTCACATGGCTCAGCTTTGATCTTAAATCCGTGGTTTAAAGAATAGAAACTATCTGTGTTGTTACCAGGTTGACAGGGCTGCCTCGATACTGTTATTAAAAGTGCATGAATATTTTAAATTTGCACACTGATTTGGTTGTAAGTAAACGTCGAAAACCAAAGTGCATCCGATGACTTCAAAATAGACAGCGAAACCAGACTCAAGGCTTTCATTCATAAAAAATATATAGAATTAAATTTTTGAATTGAATTGAATTTTTTTTTTTTTTTTTTAGTATTTTACACAAGGTATTTTTTGGTATTTTTGTTTTTACGGTTCGCATGTAAGCCAGTTA
The DNA here is from genome assembly GCA_964036295.1 of Plumapathes pennacea. NCBI lineage: Eukaryota > Metazoa > Cnidaria > Anthozoa > Antipatharia > Myriopathidae > Plumapathes > Plumapathes pennacea. Next base: position 20,036,034 of record OZ038463.1, on the reverse strand, counting down.
GTCTAACAGGACACATCAATAGCAAGTGTTGTCGCGTGAAAATGCGACAGATGCTGGGATTCAAGTTTGGTGTGGCAAGTGTCCGCACGCATCATAAGAATTATCGAATAAGCAATCTCTGGACTAGAGCGAGACTCCCAAGAGTGATCAACTTCAATTTTCTCTTTCAATTTCTCACCCGAAAGAATATCATACAGTATAGGGAACTTGGCTTTTGATTTACTCAAATAAACCTGATTAAACTATAAGTTATAATACAACACTCGTACAGTTGCTTCAAAAAGATGAGAGAATCTACATTTTGAGTTTGGGAGTATCCGTGACTTATCTCATTTTCATGCATAATTGTTTTGACAGTTTGACTTCGAACATTTTTTATTTTGTTTCTAATCATAGGCCACGATTAATCTAGCCTGCGCTTCATTACTTACCTGTTTTTCGTCTTCTAATTTCTTCTACCAGGCTTTCTAAATTTCCAGTCGGCCTGTTTCATTTCAGAGCTATTATCACCGTGGTTTTGATGAATTCACGAATGTTTGACGAGCGTATGTTAAAGCTGAAAAACCCAGCCGGGAGCCATTTCAGCTTGTCGAAATGGTATCGTTTGATTATGTTTGCTTTCCTTCGCTTAGTTTTAACCAGCTTGACGAAGAAAAATGCGAAAGTGAATATAATGAACCAAAACCGCAAGAGTGTAAGTACATGTCAACAAAAATCTCACGTTACATACTTTGAAACTCAGCCAAGAAAAGAAAGGCTTCCACGCCGCTTGCACGTGAACATTATCCAATCAAAATATAGTATTTTTGCTTACACGTCAATCAAACTTCGAAATCCTAGAGGGGGGACTTCTTTCACCAATTGTCATGATACCTACGCTGTGGTTTTCGGGTGAAAACAATAGGGAGCTTAAGCAAACTAGGACGGCGACGACAACGCGAGGAATTAGGAAAAAAGTGTCTCCATATTCCTATGTCTTGTAACTTTGCCTATTTTTAATTTGCTCAAATGTTTTCCGTTTTTGCCGAAGTTCTATTGCTGTCATCGTTTCCTACTAAGGAGAATGACTGTCGTAATTTCTCAAAATGTCGTCCACGGTCCTGACAAAAGCCTAAAAAGGAAGCATTTGGAGTCGCACGCGAGAGCACGACGACTCGAGATCATGTCCATTTCACATATTCACGTGCGCCTTTTGTCTTCTGCAATTAGTTTTATTGTTTCACCGACGTTGCCGTCGTCCTCTCCCGTCCTGGTGCTTAAGCTCTCTAATTATATGTTGGGCCCTTAAGGTGAAGTAATACGGGCAACATTTTCAGTGCAACTTGTCGTGCAACAATGTTGCGTTGCAAGTTGCACCGTAATGTTGCGCGTATTACCACCGTGTTGCAAGTTGCAGCAACATGTTGCACGAAGTAGAACCCACTTCTACTTCGTGCAACATGTTGCTGCAACTTGCAACACGGTGGTAATACGCGCAACATTACGGTGCAACTTGCAACGCAACATTGTTGCACGACAAGTTGCACTGAAAATGTTGCCCGTATTACTTCACCTTTAGGCCCAGCATAAAAAGAACGTGAAAAAAATCAAAGTTGATTTTTGCAAAAATTACAAGTGCATCATTTTAAGTTTGTCTTTCTTTTCTTTTCTTTTCTTTTCCAGCATATAATTGTTTTCACCCGAACGCCAAAGCGTAGGTATCATAGCAATCACCTAAAAGGAACCCATGTATGCAACGTGAAATTTTTGTTGACATGTAGTTGCGCCCTTTTGCGGTTTTATTCAATTATATTCACTTTCTCGTCTTTTTCCAGTTGTGTGCAGAATTCTTATTGCTGATGAAAATTAAGCGAAGCAATTAAAAGCAAACATAAACGATAGAAACATTTCGACAAGCTGAAGTCGCTCCCGGCTGTCAGGGGTTTTTTAACTTTAACATACGCCTGTCAAACAACTGTCAAGAATTTACCAAAACCTCTGTAATAAATAGCTGCTCTGAAATACAACAAACCGACTGGAAATTTATAAAGCCTGATAGAAGAAATGCATTTTAGAAGAAGAACGACAGAAATTAGTCGTGGCCTGTGATTAGAACTTATATGTTCGACTAAATCGATTATGCATGAATAGTGAGATAAGTCACGCATTACTCTCTTCTTTGCTGGCCGACCCTTTCTCTTCCAAGCTCAAAATACTCTCAACCTTTTGAAGCAAATGTATTAGTGTTGTAATAATAGTATATAGGTTTCAAATCAGGTTTCATTTGAGCAAGGTGTCAAAGGCCAAGTTCCCTATATTGTATGATATTTTTCTGGTGAGAAACTGAAAGAAAAAATGAATTTGATCACTCTTGGGAGTATCGCTCTAGTCCAGAGATTGCTCATTAAAGAATTCTAATGGTGCGTGCGGATACTTGCCACACCAAACTTGAATCCCAGCATCTGTCGCGTTTTCACGCGACAAAACTTGTTTTTTGTTTGTTTGTTTGTTTATTTATTTATTTTCATATTGGAAAATTGCATTTAAGCAATATAACACGAGTTTCCATGTCTATGTACTCTTATATAAACACACGGATGTTGGGAGAACACGAGAAAAAGTTCAAAATCACGAGCCGCTTCGGCGAGTGATTTTGAACTTTTTCTCGTGTTCTCACAACATCCCAAGTGTTTATATAAGAGTACATAGACATGGAAACGAGTGTCATATTGCTTTTATAAAATAACGAAGCTTTTATTACCTGAAAGAACTTTATATTGAAAATGATCAAGTTCAAGATTCTCCCGAAAACCGTCAAAACGTACGCTCGTCCATTCGGAAAGTCTGTTTCACGGCACTTCGCTCAAGTCAGCCATGAATGAAAACGGAACACCACTCCCGTTCACTTGAAAAACTTGACAGGCTGCTAAATGAAAGTGAATTTCGCAAGAAATGTGTCGGATATTAGTACCACTGTTTGTCAAGAATTCAAAAGAACCGGCGAGAATGTTTTGAGCCGTCAGGTTTCAACTTTCAGGACAACGGTGTCACTCGACGTAAACATGTCTGCACAACAACACTATTCTGCTGAAGAAGGTAGTTTGTACATTTGTTTGCTTTACTTGAGCATTACTTGAACTCTGCCGGACGACAGTCAACTCCATAGAATTGACTCAACAGCTTTTGTGCCACCGAGCCGACAGCCGAGACAGACTCATTAGCGAAGACTGTTTGTGCCTTCATCACCATAAACCTACAATTATTCGTGTGAAACTCCGGTGATCTAAGCCATCTAGTTACTAGCTACGAGCCACAGGAGACGAAGGTATAAAGGTTAGAAACTTTAGAGAATGTTCTTTGACTGTGTAATTGTTGGCTTTCTGTCTCACGGTTTCCGAATTAAATTTCATGCAATATTCGGACAACTTTTCTTCACGCTGCTTCACTAATTGCACATGATTTGCACACGGCTTTACTATTTGCTCTAATAGACCACTGCAGTTTCTGTAACACATGAATCTTTGAAGTGGGGACGACACGCAGTCTTTTTATTTCAGGATTCGTCATTTCCATGTCTTTGTACTTATTTATAAAATGGTTTTTTAACCAATCAGAGCGCGCGTAGTATCATAGTTATTTTATAAATTAAAATATTGCATTAGTACAAAAAACTTAAAGGCGAGCCCCGCCTCTTTCAAACATAAAATTTGCATAATGACAGCTGCACGTGCGTCAGAAAGTGTTCAAACAGCTGCACGTGCATCAGAAAGTATTCAAACACTTGCGCTTTTATTAAAAAGTTTAACTCTGGCTTCTAACCCCAAACCTTAGTTCGCAATTTCCCGATGAAACCACTGCGATGTAAATTTCAAACATGAATAACATAAGTCGAGCTTTAGTTTCGCTAGGACTAGGTATTTGAAAGTTTCGGGTGCCGTAGTCGCACGTGCTGAATATTTAATGCTGTTTAGAGTTTAGCTTCGGTTGCGCTCTTACATTTTCTCAAAACGAAGACTTTGTTCGTGAAAGGTTGTAAAGCATTCTTCAGTTTGTTTGTTGATATTCAGATAACCCGAGAGAGAAGATGATGAATATATTTGATTTTTCACTAATTAGGAGCTCTTGTTACGGCACATCTTCCCTGGGAGGCACTCCTTTAACTTTAGCGAGCGCTCGCGTTTAAAATCAAATTGAAATAAATTATCCTCGCACCGACTGAAGTGTGTCTTTTTGCCACAAATAAGTAGTCATTAGAAATGTTCAATGCTTGCGCACTGCGGAGATGTTGTGCCTTGAATATAAACACTGTTACAGATTCTTGAAGATGACCTCATACTCTTGTACAGAGCCGTAGCTGATTCGACTGTGAAGTGCAGTCAGCTGGACGATCCCCTACATGATTGGTGCTGTTGCATGCAAGCAAGTTCACCAACATCTTGAAGGTGCATAAATTGAGACTTGCACCGTCGTATAGCGCATTGAAATGTGTTGTTCAGATATTCCAACTAACTATTGAAAATTTACATGAAGATTTTCTAAAATTGATACTATTTTTGTGAAATTTTCAAGTAACGTTTGGGCGGGTTTAATTTTTCATGCACCCAAAAATACTATGGAAGTCAAACGCAAATAAATTTCTGCCTGAGAGATTTTACCGAACACCGCAAAGCTTTCCACACGTGGCGAAAATGCAACAGTGCAATCCATCGGTACAAAGGGAGTTCACTTTAACATTAAAGGTGATGTTACACAGGACCACTTTTAACGGCGATTTTTCGTGCAACAATTTCATTTTTTCAAGACTATTTGTCTAATTTCAATTATTAGCAATCTTTGCACACAAATTGGCCCTGGCGAAAGTTCGCCATACTTTTTAATTAGAAGCCAAAGCGCTGGCTACAAAATTGTAAGTGTTGTGCGAAAAATCGTGTTAAAAATTGTCTCGTGTAACATCACCTTAATGCAAGCCGCAGCCTACAATATTTCAAAAGTAGTTTTATCTTACCGTTTCACTGAACCGTGGGCTTTGTACTTCCCTAATCGACTTGCAGCTAAAGTACCCTAGCAAACAAACACTTACCTTTTAGAGACAGAACAGCATTGAAATGTTTCCGGCAAGCAAATGATAATATTATTTTTAAACTTCTTCCAGCAGTTTCTATTGTGATTGATAAGAGGTCACCTCAGGGAACTTTCTAATTACTTTTAGGTTTCAATTGCACTTTCCTTCCTTATTCTGCCGCACTATATATATCTCATGTATATATGATTTCAACTTCCTGTTTTTGGCTTAAGACCTCGTTGAGTCTATTTTGCTCTTATTACATGAGCTAGGAGACTACGTACGGTGTCTGAGAGAGGATCAGGGCAAGCTAGACACGTTTTTCTAAATTATCTTATAAAACTATAACTAAAAGATTTAGTGGCTTTTGTTGTTCTTATTTCCAGATCATCATGGGCGTGTAATAAAAATATGACATGAAATATAGACTCTCAAATATGAACCTACCTCTCGGAATTGAAAAGTCAAAGCAGCACGACAAAATTTACTTTTTGTGTGATATTTGAATGTTTTTTTTTTGCTTTGCGAGTTTTAATTATGTGGGGATGTTAGGAGTTTTTTGTTCGAGTGGCGTGTTTGTTTCACTAACTAAAAAAGAAATGAAAAACCGCAGTATGAACTATACTTAACAACTAACAACGTGCACACATATTGCAGTTGAGAGTTTTCATATTTCAATATTTCTTATGCTAAGTGGGATCCACATGAAAAGCCTTGTTTTGGCTCAGTCGGCTCTTGAGGACAAAACAATGGAAAAGAGCTATTCCCCACTCAGAGCCATGTTTTCTAGTGTCATGCACTAAACTAATGCTCGGCTCTGCCTGAAAGAGGTCTCTTTTTCCCCTCAGGAGTATGATAAACGAACGGAAAAATAATGCTCTTTGGTATTTTAAACACGGGAACTAAACACGGTCTTGGCAAAGATCTCAATAATCTCCGACTGGGTTGCAATGTTGCGAGTCTGACTGCAACATCTCGTTGCATGTCGTGTTCTTGCGTGCGCCCTTGTTGTTGTGCACCCGTTAAAGTCCTATTGGTAAAAGGGACATATTTTTGCTGGTGGTACCTAAAGGCCCACTTATTTCAACCCTATAATGGAGATATAGTGAAAAACATGGGGATAAAAGTCTGGGTGGAGCCTCCAATATAAAATTGATTTGAGTGGCCTCGGGGTGTAAAGAGGTGGAGGAAGTATCGCAGCTGAAAGTTTTACCTCAGAAAGTCAATTGACAACTTGATCAAAAATGACTTTTAGTCGGCATGCGCACTTCCGTAGCTGACAGCCTTCGAGATGACACGATATCCTCACTGAAAGCTCTCAAGATCAAGCTTCCGCTACACCTGCGTTGCCCGCCACGGGGTAACTAACAACGAAATTCAAAATAAAATCTGCTGATTACGCTCCCGCACAACATGCAGAATGTACAGATAATCTGTGAAAATTAGAAACGTTAAATTCAGAAATCAATTTTAGCCAGGTCTTCTTTTAATTACGGTAGCATATTTTATACGTTTTGTGTCAAGAGGCCGGGCGTTGGAGATAAAAACGCCATGATAACTCTTAGCAACAAGTGCACATCTAAATGATTTTTAAAACAACAATCAGCTCTAAACTGGTGTTACACTGGTCGATTTGTAGCGACGATTTGCAACGCTAATTTGCTCCAAATTCACGCAACGGTGTTGCAAGATTTTGAATCGCTTTCAAAAACTTGCAACGCGTTGCAGCACTGCAAACATCGTACAAAAAATTGTTCACAGTTGGGTGTTACACCTGAATGAACTTTAGCACAACATCGTATCGTTGCAAATCGTCGCTGCAAATCAACAAGTGTAACACCACCTTAAGCAACAGAGGATGAGATAACTTACTTCATCCTCTCTTGTTATAAGCTAACAGCTGCCCTGACAGACAGACTGACAACAGATTATTTGCATATGGTCCGAATAACAACGCGATCGTTTTCAAACGACTGCACGCGTTTTAATCCTACAGTGCGCATGCCGATGAAGCTTGCGCCCGCGACTCCAATCTCGTACCCAGCTGACCTTTCCGCTGTCTTACAGTACATGCTCTACAAAAACGAAAGGCTCTGGAACGGTCTGAGTTTTAAACGATCCTGATTGGCTCTCAAATGCAAAGCCACGTGAAGAATACCAAACGGCTAAACATGACATAATGAACATGCCATCTTCCCTTGGGGCTTGTGCGTGCGCAGCTTAATTTTTACTATTTTTGCTTTCGTCGGACTGGCTGTCCGGCTTACAAGAGTGGCCGCTTCGAGAACTTGTTGATGTCAGCCGTTATTTAAACTCAAACAACTAGAAGAGATTAGCCTAAGACACAACGGGACCAAACAAAACAAAACATACATGTTCTCATTCTGTGTCAACAAACAAGACGGCACGCATGCGCGTCCGTGCTTGTTCGCATTTGGACAAACCAAACTGATCGCCTTACTTCATATTTATTACAATATTGCAGTTTCTCATTTAATGCTTATTTCTACAAGGCACATTTGACACAAATAAAATCCTATTATTATTACTATTCTTATTATTCTTCTTATTATTATTATTGGGAAAAGTTCAGTACCAACAAATTGTGAATTACACAATTACTTATGTGCAGCTGTAGAAACTGTTAATCTTTACTGACTTGAAGTTTAACTTAATTAAATTACATAGGTATCAAACTCTTTATCTAAATCCTTTGCGAGATAAACCCGTACAATAATAAAAAGCAAAACTAAAAATTTTGAATTTTTTCACTAGGTTATTAATTCTAAATAATGAATTGCAACAAACTATGAAACTATGAAAGCTATCACACATTTAACCCATCATTTCTAAAATACAAGTTTCAATAAAATAATAGAACTATAAAAAACTAAAGCTAAACCCAATTTTTAATTGTAATAATCAAAGCTTGAATGACTGGCCCATGTCTATTTGAAAAGCTTGCAGATTTACATAGTATATAATAATAAATATTAAAATTCCACCACAATTAAGAATTTGTTCATGCTTAGCGTGCGTCTATCGAGTTATGGATGCACGCGGGAAGTTGGGAGAGCACGAGAGAAGCGTAAGAGTTGCTCGAGGCGTAGCTGAGAGCAACTCTAGCTTCACGAGTGCTCTCCCAACTTCCCAAGTGCATCCATAACTCGATAGACGCACAGCTAAAAGCATGAACCAATCCTTTGATAACATAGGCACACAAAATTATGAGCGAAAACAAACATTCATTTCTGATTGAATGCAAAATTCTCTTTCGGCGCGCAAAAGGAATAACAAACTCTCTCATTGACTGATTGAAAACATGCCACAACTTACTAACATTTCTGTGATCTAAAAGTTGATGAGAGTCGATGAAAAAGGTGTCGTTTAATCGACGAAAACACTGAAAGTACTGTTAACCTGGCGTGGTGAAAGCCAGCAGCCTGCGGTGACTTTAGAATTTGTAACGATGTAAATATTTTGAACGGTACATTGTTGAAGATGAACCCAGGAAATTCAAGTCGCCGCTTAAAAACAACGTGAGATTCACCTTGAACTATGGCAGACAATGCGAGTCTGGAAAAGCAAAGTGATCCGTCGAAGAATGTGAACAATCACCATGAGCGAAAGAGATAGAAATGTTTGCCGAGCGGACTTGTTTGTTATTCGAGCTGCCAGCAAATTGTACTGTAAACACTACAAGTATAGCGGCTTTCGGAATGAATGAACGCCGTTTCATTTAAAAGCAATTGAAGGCTTGACGGATATTTATCTTTGCTGTGATCGATTTCACTGTCCATGAGAATTAAGCCGTCGAGAAATAGGTGAGTTTTGATTCATACAACTTTCTGTGCCGACCGTTGAAATACAGAATTTTTCAGACTTGATTTACTGATTTCCTTTGGGTGCCGGTTTGACTTCATGTAGTACAAATTTCTTCAGAAAATAAAGCTATTTTCTTCTTAGTTGTAAAGCTTCTGTTAATTTATAAACAAGGAAAGCTAGAAAAAGTCGAAAGGAAGCGACATTTGCTCACGTCATATGATTGAGCACGTTATTGAGGGCGTGCACGATAAAGTTATGGAGCACGCTCTTCGACCAATCAGAAGGTGGCTTATATCGCGACTATGCTATAAATGTGATTAGTGGATAATCTCCTGAATTATTCGCTTGGAAACTCTTTAATTATTATTATTATTATTATCATTATTATTATTATTATTATTATTATTATTATTATTATTATTATTATTATTATTATTATTATTATTATTATTAAATATCTGCTTTGGGAGTAGCCGGGCCCTGCATAGCCTTGCGTCAAACTGTACTTTGAGCAACTTTGAATTTACCCTGGTAAATACAGTTCATCGCTAAAAAAAACTTAACATTTAGTCTGGTTAATAGTGTTGTGCTACGTTCATCACATCGGTTTTGAATGACTTGAGTATCAGGCTTTTTTTCTAGGTAGAACTTTTCCGCGCCTCACTTCCTGCACATCACCAGCTTTGAGAAGGCTTTCGCATAAAACCTGTTCATGGTCCCATACAACAGGGGGTGAACGGCGCCAGAAACGTTATTCAGAACAAGTGCAAACTTGCTTAGCTGATTTGGAACAACATTTCCAGTGTGGTGTAACAGGAACATAACCTGATAAGGAAGGTAGCAAATCACGAAAACTATTATGATGGCGTTGATCATGCGCAGGAGATCATTCTCCAACGTGTCTCGGTTAGCGCCATTGTTTCTCTCATTTCTTCTTCTCGAGCCTCTCGGCAACACCACGCCGCTTTCCCAAGTCACTTCTTCCGTGCTCATGTTGGGCTCTTCGCGCGAATCTCTCTGGGATCGCTTGCGGTTCACCTTGAAGCCTTTCACTTCCAAGGCCACTCTCCCGTAGGCTCCTAGCATGACCACATACGGCACACCAAAGCTGAGGGAAAACTTTACGAGGCTGTACATATTGTAACCGGGCCACTGATGGAAAAAACAGTGATTCTTGACGACTTTAGCTCTCAGAAAGAGCGGAACCGAGATCAGCAAAGCGGCAAACCAAAGCGACACCAGAGTAAGGGCCAGCGCGATCCAAGAGCGAAGCAGTCGCCGCGACTTGACTAAGAACATGTGTCGATACACCGCTATGACGGCCAGTGTAGTGGTAACAACAATCATGGCCGTGTTTTGAAGTGGCAATACAAACATGCAGACGAACTCGCCAAAAGGCCACTGATAAAACTCGGTGTAGAAATAGGTAAATGGTAGCGAAATAGTGCTTATGATTTCTGCGACAGCCAGGTTAGTCACTAAGTAGTAGGAGTAGGACTTGCGTGTCGGGATTTCACATACTGCCTTGCACACCACCATGTTACCCAAGAGAGAACCGAAAGTGCAGATTGCAAAGAACGTGACTCGAAAGATGCGGAGTGGCTCCAATTCGTTTGTGTTCTGCATCGGAGAGGTTGTTGTGCTGTCCTGGGAGGTTGTGTTTTGAAACATGGACTCGTTCATTTTTCCTTTCTTCTGCTTTGTCCTCCGCTTGCTATAGTGTTTATTTGATTGTTTTCAACCTCTAGTCTTCGTTGTGGCTCGCGTCTCTTCTTCTTCTTCTTCTTCTTCTTCTTCTTCTTCTTCTTCTGTTTTTCCTTTTCTTTCCGCTTTATTTTCTTAAGTTTGCCAGCACCGCCTTTCCTTGTACTCTCGTCTCACTCCTATTACCTGTCACTTTGTTCGATCCTTGCTGTATTGCCACGTCTCGCTTAGCTCTTATATAGCTTTTCTTCTGTTGTACATTTCAAAAACTTTTCCTCCTTAATTCCTTTCTAAACCAACATCGCTGTTCCTACAACAAACGAAAGCAAGTGGTTTGAGACAAATACCATGATAACATGCATTTCGTGCAACCTACGTAACTCACACATATAAAGTTTTTTTACCAAAATTGGAATGGTTATGAACTTAGGAGACGTTTAATTTTTTCGTGTCGAGAAACTGCTCGGCTCGGATTGGTTGACGCGTCTTCATTGTATTCATTGTTCAAATGCAGCGTGACGTCATGAAATAAGAAGACTCTTGGTACGAGGCTGTGTCTGTATTCATTATTTCAGAGAACAATAAAATTGTTAAAGATATGAAGGACCAGAAGCTATCTTCGACGATTATTTTTCAAACACCATTACTCCCTCCCGCTCTATATCACTATTGTAATATACCAAGTCCATCTTGACCGTTTGCCCAAGGTAACAAAAAAGCTGCCCAAGGTCATATCATTAACATATTATCACTCAAAAATGCTTTTGGCGGAAAAGGGTATCCATCAGTATTGTTGACAGCGATATTCAGAGCCTTGCCGGAATTGTGCGAAATATTCTGACACAATATTTGTGTCATAAATGCCATTTCCTGGTCGGTCAAACGCTATTTGCCTTGGGAATCAGGAAACCCAAATTCATTAGCTAGCTTGGGAAATTTCACACTTATACCTCGTTTATACCAATGCTTAAACCTGTTAAAAGGTGTTTAATAAAACTTGTTTAGTTAAGTCGGCCGTTCACAATGCGCGCACGGCAAAACTAAACTGGTTTAAAACCCGTCCAACTAAACAACCTGTGCGCGAAGTGGTGTAAATATTGTTAACACAAACGGCAAAACAGGTTTTAGAAAACGCAGTCTAGTAAAATTGGTTTAATTAAGCAGGATTAGTTGGTGTGATAGGGTATTAGGCCCTTCGTTTGTTCCTTTCTTGTATCCATGGAATTTCACTCAAAAAGTCGTACATCTTGAAAGAGCTTCCCTTGGGAAAATGACCTTGACGACAGAGGAAGTAGAGAAGCTGCATGGGAACTATGGCTGTTGACAGTCTGTAATATATTTGGCCTATATACAAACGTCGAAATGATAGTCTTCTCTGTTCGCATTCTAGCAGTAGAAAATATATTGAAGAAGCTATTTCTACACCGATAGTAGGGGAAAAGATTACGATATAAAGCGATAAAATCAAATCAAACACTTGTCTATTTAACCCTAAGTTCACATACAATTGTGTTGTAAACAATTTAGCATCTTAGAAAACTTGTGTAAATAGATAATGTAAAACAGGACTTTTGATACCGTAAAGACCTACGCACTTCTACTTCGTGCAATATGTTGCTGCAACTTTCAACACTATAAGCCTGGTTTCCATTTGATCGCTTCGATCGCTCCAATCGCCCCAATTGCCGGAATCGCTGCGATGCCCAGAGGTTTCCATATGGTCGTCTCGATCGTCCGAGGTTTCCATTACAAACATTTCTATTGCCCCGATCGCCCTGATCGTCTGAGAACCGTGGCAATCTTTGCGACGGCAATCGTTTTGATTGTCCCGATCGCCGGAATCGCCGGTGACTGTGTTTCCATATGATCGCTTCGATCCCACTAGTTTTGCGGACGATCGGGGCGATCATATGGAAACCAGGCTATAATGGTAATACGCGCGACAATTGTTGCGCGACACTGTTGCACTGAAAATGCTGCACTCATATATCACTTAACCTAAAGCGCGGCAAGGTGCACTGAAAATGTTGCACTGTATTCCTTAACCTTAACGACACTGAATACTGCAGACATTTACAAGTGCAAACGGCGCTTTAGTGCCTACGAATAAGTCGGTGAGTTGCTGCAGTAACAAGGCTTTGAAGAAGCCGTCGTTTTTCTTTGGTTGCTTAGTAATTATGAACTATGCAGTCGAGTGCGACTGGGCCCTTAGCTGTTGCGACAATAATCCGCCGGATCTAATTTTGCGTTAGTTCATTCGTGTCAGTCGAAATCTACCTTGGGCGATCTTCTAAATCTTTGAATGCATTCCAGGAATGCTAAGGCTATTTGAATGTGCCAGGAGGAATATATGGGATTATGTGCTGGTATGCGAGCGAATACAGTGAAGGTGATATATATGTACAATTAGTTGTTCGCGCTGTTCCCAAGCAATAGGGACCATTGGGGCTATTCAAAACACCAGTCACTCTCAGTTGGTCCAAGGAAGTAATCGTCAAAAGACACTTGCCGTGAAATTTTAATGAAGTGCCACCGCTAACCTACAACTCAATAAGGATCTTTCTAAAAATAAACGAATATATCATAGATACCTGCGTATAAGCCGCACTCGTGTGTAAACCGTGCCACGATTTTGGGAGTTCTAAATTGGAAAAAATAATAAAGAGGAAACTGGGCTAGTCTCAGGAGGGGAGCATGAATGTTCAAGTCACGGGACGTCGGCGAGACCGCAAACAGCTTTTCGGAGGAACTTGAGGTTCCATGCCTCGTATAAACATTTAGTTCTTCCAGTAAAGCCATTGGTCGTTTGAAAAAAATATTCAAGAATATCTGAGAATCGCAGATTGACATAAACGGCTCATTGGGTGCCACAATGCGCACTTTAGAAAGAAGTGGCCAGTTAAAACTTAATTCCGGTTTTATCTTAAAATGTATTGCTCAAGCGAAGCTGAGCGGATAAACCGCACTCCGAGGCCGAGAATTTGACCAAAAGTGGCTAATACGTGGGTCTTGTTACGATAGTTGTTTTTATTATTATTATTATTATTATTTTGGTTTGAGTTGTTTTTTATATGAACTGCATCCAGTATATTTTTGTGTGATTTTACCCGTGAATCAGTGGGATTGACAACTTGCCGCAACTTGCCGTGTGTGAACCGGAGGGCTAAATTTCCTCCTTGGAGTTGTGGCCCAAAGCTGAATCTCACTTAGGCCTCCCATGATGAGAAATTCCCTTAAACGACCACCTCCCGTAAGCGACCAAGACGAACAAAGGGTGGTCGCTTACTGGAGGTTCCTCTGTATCAAATATCCTGCTACTTAACTTTCTTGGCTAGTTGACTTGTCCAAGCAGTTCGGAGGATTCTTAGTACACCGTAGCAGGGCACCAAGAATTAATTTCCCCCGAAAGGCCTTGCCATCATTATGTCTTGAAAGAATCTCGCTGTACAGACGTATATTGGAAAATAATAATATCTTGAATTGAATTGATCAAGAGCCTAACAATATTATCACATACCGAAATCAAATGATAACTTATTTGACTATAACTTAATCTATATAGTGCGGAAGAAGCAATTCTCCCCTTTGACACGAATAAAGTACGAACCGCCTCAGAGTGTAAGCACACCGTAAGCCGTTTGAACTTAAACTTTGTCAAACAAACGGCTGACCGTAAGACTGACGAAGCGCTCAAAACGTCCTCTCTCAGCGTGTATCCAAACTTTCCTCGGTAGAAATTCACATTTTGCTATATTACAACCATCTCAAACGAACACTATAGAGAGTTATTTAAAGAAATCATTACTGATACTTACTTCGGCTCAACAAAATCTGCATAGAACAAACTGTAGTTATGTCTTGTGTATACGTGAGTCGACGATAGTGGACCTCTGCGATGAGACTAAACTCAAGGTCATTGGCAAACCACAGATACCAGACGATGACATGCTGACAGCAATTATATTGGAAACTTTGGTCCATCTTATGCTCAGTAAGCGACCATGCGATGAGACTAAACTCAAGGTCACTGGCAAACCACAGATACCAGACGATGACATGCTGACAGCAATTATATTGGAAACTTTGGTCCATCTTATGCTCAGTAAGCGACCACCTCCCGAAAGCACGGCGGGGGGGGGGGGGGGGGGGGGGGGGTACTCCTATACATGAGCCATATAGGTATGTGCCGCCTCAAAGGGTATCATTTTCAGCATTTTAGTCTGAAATAGGGTCGGAGATTTTGATATTTGGTCTGAAATAGGGTAGAAAATCGCAAATTTTGGTCTGAAATAGAATAAGGGTTTTCAGTCCCGGGCGGCACACTCCCACCCAAAATTTTGACAACGGAACATCCCGTGAGCGACCACCTTTCGTTCGGATGTGGTCGCTTACGGGAATTTTTCATCATGGGAGGCCTAAGTGAGATCCAGCTTTGAGCAACAACCAGTGTCAACTAATGCAGTTTTAGTGAGCTAATAATACCTTAAGTTTTAAGAAATCAACCTTGTATTCTGTTTCACGTTACATTACATATGTTAGTGTTTTATCTGGTCCGGTTTCTGCAAGGAAGTTAGTCCTTACTCAGAAAGTGTCTCTTTGGGTGCATAGGATCGTCGCTTACCGGAGGTCAAAAACAATAGAAATACTCAAATGGTGAGCCTCAGAGGTGGTTGCGGTCGCGTCCGAGAGGTTTTAATAATAGAAATTTGACTCAGGGACCAATCAGAGAGGAGTTATATGACCAAAGCTCTGCAAGGCATCACAAGGACTTTTTAAAGAGACCCTCTCACCGTAGATGCCTTGCGTGCCCATGTTTATACTTACATCCGGAGCTCGACTTTCCTGAGGCGCCCACATATGACTGATCGATCTGACTGTCGCTGCTTGCCGTATTCAATACACTTTCTGAGTTTGTGATGATTTATTTCGCGATAAAACGTATAAAAACATGAGAATCCGCCATTTTCGTATGATACGAAAATGGCCGCCGTCAGTCACTGGGCGCGCAAAGCATCTACGGTGAGAGGGTCTCTTTAATCAAGGTTTTACTGCCGCTCAAGAATCGAGTTCCGTGGTTTAGTCTCGATTTTTGTTTAAATACTAGTGTTTTTAACCCTGTCTATATCATCGTGAACTATATATTTGACGATAACGCAAAAATATATATGCGCACCAAGCAACAGGACCACTGCAACAACTGAAAATGCTAAATACGTCAACAGTGCAACAAGAAACGACAAAAGAGTTTCGAGATTATACACAATTAGTCCCCTCCTGTTTTCAGACAGTACAAACATTGCAAGTTAATACTGTACTAATATTTTACAAAAGTGCTTATGTAAAATATAATTGCAATCGGATATTAGTCGACGGTTTTCTGAGGTTTTCGCTTAAAGAACATCTTTTCACGAAACTTATATGGCAACAATCATTAACAATTTTGATCTCATTATTTTTTATCCGTTTTAGCATGAGTCGGATCACTTAGCTAGTTAGTAAGAGAATGTGAAATTTCCAAGACGCAATGAGCTAATAACACACATGACTTGTGGCATTTATAGCCTAAAGTGGTAGAACAAAGAAAAACACAATCAAATGTTCCCACTGCTCATTCCAAAATAGACAAATTGCTTTCTGCTAACAACTGACCTTACTGACAACTGATAGTGTAATTGTAATTGTAATTGCTATGTTGCCCACTTCAGCATACTCGAGATTGAGGTGTCAACAAGATTCCTGAGTGACAGTAAAAAGCCCCCTGACAGCTTGAGCACGTCATCTGTGCCATGCTTCTCACGTCCAATAAAAAAAGCAAAAACTGAACATGAACTCTGCTTCGTTGAGCGTACGGTACTACTTCATGCTTGACTTTGCGCATTGGAATTAACTAAAGAGTTTTGTTATCGTTAATGATTTATTCTACATCAAGTAAATAGTTGACTATTGTAAAATATTTCGTGGTTTAAATGTTGCACCTCTGAGTTACCACAAATGCGATATTCGCAGATGTCCCTCTCGCCCGGTGGATCAGAGACATTTGCAGCCGTGTTATATTATTGCTTGAAGTAGAAAATGATATATCTAAAGTTGTATATCTAACACCATCTAGCTTTTAACACCTTGCTCAAATGAAACCTGATTAAACTATAACTTATCATTACAACACGCACACATTTGCTTCTTAAAGGTTGAGGGCGTCGAGGGAAACTGCATTTTGAGCTTAGGAGTGAAAGCGTCAGCCAGCAAGAAAAGAGAAATGCTTGATTTATATTTTCATGCACAGTCGATTTTGACAGTTTGACTTCGAGCACTTATTTCTAATCAGACTGTTTTATTTCTATTTTTACTGAATGAGTTTCTTTTATCAGGCGAAACAAAGGCTACATGAATGAATGGAAGAAACATTTCGACAGGCAATGTACGATAAGCCAAAGCATTTTGACGACTGTAGCGGTCTCGCAGCATATACATGCATGTAATATATTCACAGAGCCGCGAGAATGGATTATTTTCGTCACAAAAACCGATATATTTTCGGCGAAAAAACTTTACAAAACAGCTACAGTATATATGAGGCAACAGATGTTATGTACGTAAAGCACAAATTGCCAGCTTTTGGTGTCCGTTTTCGGCCTGGTATCTTCATAGAAGTATTTCGTGTCGCCACAACAGAAAGTTTCGTTGGGACTAAATAATTAGCGGCGACAGAGTTACTTGTAATCCCGTATCGATATTAATCAAATAATCGGATACATCAAACATTTTTTTACGGCTATTCTCAAAGCTTCCGACGGAAACTTAAAAACGCAAGCCAAAGTCGTTCTCTAAAATCCAGTTTATCTGTGCATGTTCCACAAAGCCAAACAGTGTTGAGTTCGGATAAGATGCAGCTTTTACTTTACACACAAGTAACGTACAATTCACTCATTGCACGGTGCCGCCATCTTGGATTCAAAGCGAGGCTAACCTGGCACGAAATTTGCCAGACATGAAACAAGAGAGTTTCCTATCGCTTTAAACTGAGCACCAAGGCGTCTACAGGGATGCACATGTTTCATTTCGGGATTTAATGCACAAACGTCTAAGGTAACACTCTTAGTTTTGCCAGGACAGCCTCGTTTGAAGCTTGTGCTAGTTTTGTTGCTAGAAATTATACATAGCAACTGAATATGGGTGATTTCACTTACTAATGAGTGAACCAGTGAAAACAAAATATACCCATGGCAACCTTTTCATTGGAGATATAGACTGGAGAACGTATTAAAGCGGTTAGTAATGCTGGCACCACCGCGCCGAATTTCCCACTGCGTCACAGTGTTCAGTTTTACTTACCGATAATTGCGATCCTCATGCAATAACATGCCAACGCACGTTGATCTGGAATCAAAATAACGATAGATTTAAGTTAAGAAGGCCAATTCATCGAGATACTTATACTGACCAATCACCTTCCAAACGGAATCATCGTGTCAGCTCTGATTGGTCCCAACAAATATTGATCCCTACACTGATAGACGCCCCGAGTGTGTGAAGGGGCTGTTTCCGCCTACGTTAAATGAAGTGGCGTTAAGATTGGCATCATATCTTTTTTTCCTAAGAATGTCTTTTGCCCTCCCAAACATACGTAATCGTCGAATTTTCTGTCCATACTAATCGCCCGACGATTACTACGTAAACATTGAATGTAAATCATCGCCGTAGAGCTTTAATGCGATCCTTTAGGTTTCGTCATCTCTTGGTTTCATTTAAAGGTTTACTAGAGGTCAATATTGCGTGCCTTGACTCTGAAAGACTGGTATATATTATGTAACCACAGCTATGAAAGACAAGGATGCTACGTCGGTTATCATTTAATTCTATCTATTGTATGTAATATACATCGGCATTTAATAATTATTTCAGTCAAGTTCAGGTAGAAGTAAAGTCCGTCGTTGTCTGACTTGCTGAATTATTTATGGCGGAGATTGAACGAATTCAAGTGGGGAAATTATTCTCCCGCCCTGTAAAATACTAGCAGCAGCCAATTGACTCCATTCTACAATGCATTGGTCTCTGGTGTAAATTCTTGGCCAGAGAGCACACTTCGAGATGTCGAGACAAGTTCTGTGAGAGGTGTCCACTTCATAGACCCTTCATACAAATGCCGTGCGATTCACTTAGGCATTTACAAACTTTAATTAAGTCTGTCATTTCATGTGAGCCGAAACAAGAGCCAAGATAACTGTATCGATGCTAGTATTTAAAAGTTAGTCATAACGAAGGCGCTTCAGGAAAGTCGAGCTCCGGATGTAAATATAAACATGGGCACGCAAAGCATCTACGGTGAGAGGGTCTCTTTAAGGAAAATATCGCTTTTATTTTGTAAGTGTAATTGTTGTATTAATTCTTATAATTCGGTATGCCGGGCTTTAACTTTTTACGCCATCGGCCTTATATGTCGGCAGTGGTAACTTCAGGAGGGGAACGTTCCGCTGAATAGGGTAGTATGGTTCAGAGTCCTCTGTATTGAACAGAGTATATATACTTTTTAGCGTTTTGAACAGGGTCGCCTTTATATAGTGATGTCGCTACCAGGTCTGGAGGCTCGCCATATAGTACCATCCAACGCTCTGTTTTGATGAATTTGCGTTCTCTGCTGTCACCAAACTCGTGGTACGGCTTATACGTGTGTGTGGTTTTTCGTGCAGGTCTTAACGCGGTAATCGGCATACTGTGATTGCTTTGGTTTTTGCGCTTGTTGCGTTTTGGTCCCGGGGGGGGGGGGGGGGGGGGGGTACTCCCATATATAAGTCATATAGGTATGTGCTTCCCCAAAGGGTATCATTTTGAGCATTTATAGTCTGAAATAGGGTATAGATTTGAGCCTTTGGTCTGGAATAGGTAGGAGATTTTGGTCCTAACAAGTTGGACAGTATTAAGTATCTCGGTCAATCAGACCTGACTACGATCTTCTCGTCACGCAAGCAAGCATGGCAAGATGGCGTTTTCTCGCACGTTTTCTAAAATTAACTAAATGCAAATTGCTTTTGGCTTTAATTCTAATTACTTTGGAGTGCTGCTTACAGCCTCTCAGTATGTGATTGGCGGTTTTGGTTTAGAGCCATCAAATCATCCTCACAACGGCGAGGAACAGGATTATGCCGATTGTAAACATCCTTTCGGTCCACAAAAACAATCCATTCGGGCAGTACGATACTTTGAGCACTACGTCACGCACATCTGTTAATGGAAACTTACTGGTCTAGCTTTTGGGAAAATCCGCCTAAAATATTGTGTTGTGAACAGCAAATTCAAGGAACAACTGAACATCTTAAGCATTGTTTTTTTTTGTGTGTTTTTTTGTTTTGTTTTGTTTTTTCTTTTAGTACATCCGCGTATTTGAGCCGCGCTCACCCCGAGTTTGGGAATTCAAAATTGAGAAAAAATACAGAAAAAAAATTCTTCCAGAAAAGCAACTGGTCGATAGTTTGAAGAATGATTACTCAAAATATCTCAGAGTCACAGATCGACACAAGCGGCTGCTTAAGGAGCAACGACATTTCCAAATGAAGTGGCCAGTTAAAACTTTATTCATATTTTGTTTTATCGTTGCTCAAACGAATGTTAAAATGTTTTGTGCAAATTTAAGGTCTAAATGGTCTCGCGGATAATACGCGTTCCGAGTTTGAGGTCGAGATTTTGACCTTTTCATCGCAAAGAAATCAATCTTTGGCGGATCATAAAATTTCTTTAGTAGAATTAGTATTCCGAAACCTTAGACCATTACCCACTCGCTGATAATAAAGACTTCCACTCGTTTTACTTGATGGACTATCCAAATCCAACCTCTTAACATCAGAGCGCGGGTACAGGTCCTAGGACTCTAATGCTACTAAGCAATTTGATTATATTTAAATCTGACTTGATTTCTCTACCTGGATTGCACAGACCAAGAAATTTTGTTGTTTTTAACTTGGATGCAACGAACTGTACATGAAGTGGGCAACCCGACATAAGCTAAAGCTAAAGTACGTGCGGAAATAATCAGACGATGAGAATACCCCAATCATAGTCATACGCTGCAAAATTCTGGAAAAAAATAATGCCAAAGTGAGTATTAAACAACAAATCAGGAGAGCAAACAGGTTCTGTGAGAAACCCACCATGAGTTGTGAAATTCATGTCCAAAAGAACTCTGAATAATATTCACGTACAACGTTCGGCCAAGGTATGCAGGCGTATTCCGTGACTTTATTGAGCTGACTACAAAGACTGTTTCCTACTTGGGACTGCAGTGGTAAACAAAGTCTACATGTTTCCATTAAATCTTCATTATCATTTAGCCAAATGCACGCCACCGGGCATCAGCCGAACACTAATCACTAACACTAAATCATGGATTACACAATATATTAATATTGACATTGCTTCCAATAAAACATCAATCTCAATATACAGTATAAATTATATAATTTCTTGAATGACAGATATTTTCTTTCCCAAATGTAAATTGAACAATATGTAAGCCGAAACGTCACCTTTAGCCGACGGCGCCCAAACGTTATCCACATCGATCGACTTTTATATATATTATACGTTTTATCGACGCAGACTTCAACTCGTTGCCACAGGAGTTAGTCCGAATTTTACCCGTGACGTCACTTGCACATCAAAGTACAGTCTGTGTTTGAACTCGCTCATCAAGAAAGCAAAAAGTAATGCATTATCCGCGAGATTGAAGCATCAGTCAGTTTTAGTAGACACAGCGGGTGAATCCCTTAAAGATGCGGCATCAATCACTTGAATTTAAGAGTAAAACGACGTCATCAAGTGCCCTTTGATATTCCTGCTACGTGCTAGTTTCTTACTATCATGCACAACTCGGAGAATGGGAACAGGGATTTCTTAACTTTTTTCTACTCCTATTTATGCGGCGGAGATTTTTACAAACATTATAAAAATCTTGTATACGGTCAGAATAGAACTGTGCTTGATGGCATAGTGCGCACGACAGGTGACACTATAAATGGTTCACGGATGATAAACACTTCTATTTATCAGGGAAAATTTGCAATGCTATGAATGATTAACGGTTTAAAAATTTTAAAAACTTAAAAAAAAAACTCAATTTTGGTACCCACTCATTTCATTTCAAGAACGGCCGAGCGACGAATCTAAACAAACCATTAATTTCTTGCGCGCGAACAACACACCGAAAAAAATACTTCAACTCTAGTTTTTATCATATGATCGCTCTGAATGAGGCTTGAAGCTATCGCATCTTCATGCTACTGCGCGCGGTAAAGCAAAGAGTCGCTTCGTGCTGACATGAGCGCCGGCTGCTACCTGAGGATCCCATTAACATGGCTTGACAGGTTCAGCATTGCAAGAGCAAAACAACAATGGAGGCTACACAATAAAACCTGTCTCTCAAGCCTTGTATGTGTACTTACAGTTGCGGGGAGGTTTACTTCTGTTTTCGAAGCCAGCCAGATTTTGTGTTCGGTGAAGGTTTCACCGAAGCTCAGCCCTGAGTCAAAGGCCGATAACTCAAGTCTAAAACCGCATTTAGGTTTGATCCCTGTAATGGACATAAAAGCATATTAAATTTCACCTTAATCATTGGTGTAACCATTTCGGCGTTGAACCAATAACACTTCAGTATTGATTTTTGGTCACACCTATTGATTTCATCGTTTCCTACTAAGAAGAACGACTGCCGTCATTTTATAGAACTGTCGTCACGTCCTGACAACGACGTAAAAAGAAGCATTTGAAGTCACACGCGAGAGCAAGGCGACTCCGAGAACATGTCAATTTCAGATATTCACGTGCTTCTTTTGTCTTCTGTGATTAGTTTTATTGTTTCACCGACGTCGCCATCGTCCTCTCGCGTCCTGTATCTTAGGCCCGGTTCAGACGCCGCTCCTGACATGCGCCGAACCTAATGCTTGAATTAAGTACGGCAAGAAGAGCGGTGTCTGAATCAAGTAGGTTCGGCATATTTGAATTAGGTACGGCAGCGGTATTAGGTTCGACTGACGCTGTCGCATAATCCGACGTGGGAGTGACGTTGACGATTGCATAAATTCTTTTAAATTATTTTGAATTAAAAACATGTATCCTTAAACATAAGCACTATTGTGTATTTGGTGCGGCAAAAAAAGTTCGCCGTTTGAATCAACAGTCGCTCCTATGTCGAACCAGGGTCGAATCTATTACTATTAGGTTCGGCGCATGTCAGGAGCGCCGTCTGAACCGGGCCTTAAAGTCCTTAGTATTTACTTTACTGCAGTAAACGTACCACGCGTGTAGACCGGCAATTTACAAAACCTAGATAAATGTAGTTCAGAGCAATAGAAAATTTACCGCAGCAAATGCCAATTTTATGGTTCACGGCCGAAGGCTGAGACCTAAATAATAAATTATGCGAAGTTAATTATGCATGACGTCATAGCGCGAGCATTTGGCCGTAAAGCGGTCGATATTTTCACGCTAAATAGCGTCACGGAGACAAATTAAAGCATTGTTTTGATTGATGATATGTAAAGTAAGTCTTGTTTGAAAGAAAGTTATCGTTTCTATTTTCAGAATTTTGGTTTGAACAGGTGCAAAATGAAGTGTCGTGTTGTTAAAAGGCAAAATTTTAGTGGCAGACTTCAGAATTTGTAATTATGGAACGACAATGTCTTAATAAATTTATCCAGTTTGCTTCTGGTGGTGAAAGTAACACAGTGAATAGTTTCCTCTACCTTCCATTTCGATTTACGTTCAACTGGTTCGTGCGTTTCTTCGACGTGAATCCGAACCATGCAGCATCGAAAGGCGACAAGAAGAATCGAAACCACAACACCACACAAGATATTGAAAAGTTTACTTTTAATATTTCGCGCGGAGCAATTTGTTGCCATAGTTATTATACTGGCAACCGCGGCCAAATCGCGGGCGCGAACTTTCATGACGTCATGTACAAATTCGAGACTGCATCCAATTTGCCGACAGGCCGTGAACCATAAATTTATCATCTTGCAGGGCATGATAAATGCAAATTTACCGTAGTGATTTTATGCAGTAAATGTCTCTCGCGTAAACACGGCATCAGTGGTGGCTGGGATTATTCCATGTTATGACGCACGAACTTAATCTGATCAACAAATGGGCCAAAGATAACAGAATGGCATTGAATCTGGAGAAGACGAAGTGTATGTTGATCTCTAGTAAACCCAAGCAAAGGCTGTTGGAAAATCAAAATCAGTATCTTGAAGTGACCTTGGGTGATGAGCTCATTGAGGCTGTAAGCTTTGCCAAATTGTTAGGGCTTCTCCTTGACAACAATTTGTCATGGAATAACCATGTCGATTATCTCACTAAAAAACTTTCAAAGAGGCTAGGTCTGCTCAAGCGTACCAAAGCTTTTTTGACGCTGGCAGCAAGAAAGGCATTCTATAACGCAATCATCCAGCCTGTGATGGATTATGGGGCCTCCCTATGAGGCGATACATCGTGCCTGCATGCTGACTCTATGTTACAAATAATAATAATAATAATAATAATAATAATAATAATAATAATAATAATAATAATAATAACAATAATAATAATAATAATAATAATAATAATGCATGGAAGAAGTGTATTTCCGCTCAGTAATTATTCTTTACGCTCACCTCAAGCAAGCGGCAAGAGTCCGATTATTGCTCGCGGGGCGTGGCCCCGGCGAGCTTAAAAATGGAGTTTTTTTTTCTTCTGGGTCGAGAATCAGCACACGGTGATTGGTTCATATGATCACGTGATATACGATGACGTAAACCGCCGCTCGGTTGGCTCAGTTGGTTGAGTGCCGGTCTTTCGTGCGGGAGGTCGCCGGTTCGAACCCCGGCCGGACCAGCACTCAGGGTCTTAAAATAACTGAAGAGAAGATCCTGCCTTTGTTTCTAACAGCAAATGGTAAGATCTTCACTTGGCTCGGCTGACTACGTAAAATGCCGGTCCCGTCTCCCTATACTTCTATACTTGATGACAGGGGGGACGTAAAATAACCACTGAGGACGTAAACAAATCTCTGGCAGTGACCACCCTCAGTGCCTGTACTCCACAGTAATATGGCGAAGCCAAATTGTTGCTGAAAAGCCCCTTGAGGGGAACATCAATAAAAATATGTATGTATGTATGTATGTATGTATGTATGTAATTGACTTCGCTAAACAACTCGAGATGTGGCCAGTGAATTGCTCGTTACTTGTGTGTAAAAGTTAACTGCATCCCATCCAAACTCAACACCATTGGGCTCTGTGGAACATGCACGGATAAACTGGATTTTAGGGACCGATTTTGGCTTGCGTTCTTAAGTTCACCGCGGAAGCTTTGAGAATAGCCGTAAACAAATGTTTGATGGATACCGCTCGGGGATTGCAAATTTCTCTGTCGCCGCTAAATATTTAGTCCCGACGAAACTTTCTGTGGCGGCACGAAATACTTCTGGGAAGATAACAGGCCGAAAACGGAAACCAAAGCTACGATGAGCTTTAGCCGCAAAACAATGGCGATTTATGCTTTACTTTGTACATGACATCTGTTGCCTCATAAAATTCTTCTGCTTATCGTACTTTGCCTGTTGAAATGTTTCTTTCATTCGATCATGTAGCCTTTGTTTCGCAATGGTCATTGCATGTATACCAGATATGAAAAATACACCGAAACAGTCCTGAGCATTGAGTTTGCAGTTCACAAATGACTGAACACACTGTGAACAAAACCGCAATAATATTGACGTAAACAAGTGTCGTGTTACATTCCTCGCTTGTTACAGAACACGAAAACTCGAAAGCCTGATAGAAGAAACGTATTCAGTTAATAAAAGAAAACACCAAAGGTATTGAAGCGAAGGCTGGATTAATCGTGGCCTCTCGTTAGAAATAAGAGTCGAAGTCAAACTGTCAAAAATCAATTGTACATAAAAGATATGTCACGCATTCTCAAGCAGGAGGCCGGGTTGCTCAACCTTTAAGAAGCAAGTGTATGAGTGTTGTAATGATAATTTATAGTTTAATCAGGTTTCATTTGAGCAAGGTTTCAACAGCCAAGTTCTTTATAACTGTGTGATATTTTTCTGCTGAGAAACTGGAAGTCTCTCTTGGGAGTTCCACTCTTGTCCCTAACTTTCCATTTTAGTATATTCTGGTCTCGACGCAACTCACGCCGCGAGCTCACTGGCAATGCCAGTCTAGTTTTACAGTAAAAACAACTGATCAACGCAAGCACAAGGATCATAGTTTTCTTCTCTTTTCCTTGGGCTTGCTTGCGTCGCTCGTTTTCACGGACGTGTATCTCTTGTGCTCGCGCTTATATGTATATATATATAAAAAAAATCCAAACCTGCATGACTGAATGAATGACTGAATGAATGAATGCTCTATTTATTTACACGATATACCATCAGCATAGCTGGTTGGGTCGTTGGGTCGTTACCATGGGAAGGCCAGACAGCTCTGTTAAATTTCATCCGAACGAAATACTCGTTGTGAAAGTGGAGCATGCATGTTTTATCCCAGTAGTCTGCGAGTCCCAATAATTTTAATCTCGTTCAAGACAGAAGACCCTGAAAATGATACCCTATCGGGCGGAACATCCCTATATAGGAAATATATGGGAGTACCCCCCTCCCCCCCCCCCCCCCCCCCCTCGGGTTCTACTCGTCAAATGTAACTTCTGCCTTAAATATAAAGAAGTGCAATTATGCAGCAGAAAAGAAAATTTTAATCTGAAGATAAACTGGAGCCGACCACGTGCTTTACATTTTTACAAACATGCAACACCGCCAACGTTTTTCTTGATGTGAATAATAATTCTCTTGCGTGCCCACCTAAAGGTCGACCCTCCCTTTGTTCCCTGCGGGTATCGATGTCACTCTATCATGGCGGGCGGAAGGATGATGTGATATAAAAACAAACTGTACTTTCCTTTCCCGACACGCGATAGCGAGGAATAAAATTGAAACACCCCAAAGTATCAATCTCCACCATGCAACACATTCCTGCTGTTGCGTCACTATTCGTGTCCGTGATGACGTAATCCGCAATGTAACTGCCGAATACTTTATTTCTCTCTTGCGACGTGCGATGCTGTCAAGACATTTAAGGTCAAAGTTTCTTTCTTGTATCATTCCTTTTACTGAGACGAAATAGATTATGTGGATAATAATTTTGAGTCCTTAAACCGCTGAGGAGATTTGGCCGCTGGTGTAAATGTTGTTGTTGTTGTTGTTTTGTTTGTTTTCAATTTCTGAGCCCCAATCAGAAATCTGAACTATATACAAAGTAAACCAACGGCGGCTGAAAGACGATCAGAAGAGCGAACTGAGAAAAAATAACTCAGTAAAAACGCTCAAAGATTTTTGAATAGCATGACAAATGATAACCTCTTACAACTACATTTTGTCTGGCTGCAGTCACTTGATTGCATCCTAATGTGTCAGATTTAAGTTTGAAGCAAAGACCAGAAATAATTAGAGTCCTTATTCAAGCTTGAAGACAGATTGAGCCAGACTTTTGTTTCCATGACCGCAAAATTACTATAAACTAGCGCTAGACTGTGGTAAAGTGTGAGCAAACTTTTCCATTCGAAGCTCTAAATCACATCATGCGATATACACAGCTGCCGCAAGAATGTGCGTGTAAAATTATATATATATATATATATATATATATATATATATATATATATATATATATATATATATATATATATATATATATATATATATATATATATATATATATATATATATATATATATATATATATATATATATATATATATATATATATATATATATATATATATATATATATATATATATATATATATATATATATATATATATATATATATATATATATATATATATATATATATATATATATATATATATATATATATATATATATATATATATATATATATATATATATATATATATATATATATATATATATATATATATATATATATATATATATATATACAGTCAATCCCGAAAAGGTTGTCCAGTTGAAATATATATTTAGGCAAATATATATATCACGTGACCACTGAGAAACACCGTATAACTACAAAGAAATACATTCTATGAGCATGTGTATATAATTTTATGGTTGCCAATTATTTAAATGGTAAAACCAAGAGAATTTGGAGTATTTCCAATTCAAAACACGATAGTTTTATGTGGTCACGTGTTAGATATATTTGTATATTTATATATTCGGACTGGACAACCTTTTTGGGATTGACTGTATATATATATATATATATATATATATATATATATTATATAGACACGAGTGTTTTACTGGAAAATATACCGTGCGTAAAATCCATACGAAACTACATCCGGGACCCGAGTGGCGTATATCATTTCCCGCTTTTGCACGGTTGTTTGTGCAGTTTCTCGTAAAACATTCGTGTCTAATATAATAAAAAGAAAATTACACGGCGGCTTGAAGATATGGATTTTATTTTCTCGTGGTAAAAACAATATTTTACTCACTCGCGAAGCGCTCGTTCGTACAATATTGTTTTTACCACTCGAAAATAAAATTCATATCTTCGCGCCGCCGTGTAATATCCTCTATATCTTTTGGTTAGTTCAAAGTTTGAAAACGTTTGCATTTCAGTTATTCTGGCGGCCGATTCATTATTATTTGATTAATTTTTAATAATTAGACTGTCATTAATTAACTAACTCGTAATTAACTATTTCTATTGGCACCCACGACCTGTTTCTGCACCCACGCCTTTATACCCACACCCACTACCCACGACTTGCACCCACTACCCACGACCAATAGTCAAACTCCATGAGTCTCATGCCCCGGCCACACAATCGTTACACCCTTCCGGTATATGTTACTTTCACTAAGATGGCCGTTCGGGTCAACAAACAAGCATAACTGCATAGGAACATACCAAAAAGGCACACACAAGAACGAGAAGCGAAATGCCCTGCTTGGCGCAAACTTGGCAATAAAAGTAACCTTTTTAGTGAAGAGGATAATCTAAACAGCATCGTGCCGCCAAATTACACAAACGCATTCGCATTCCAAGTTTTTTTTTTTCGGTTTCTTTTACGTCGATTGTTTCCCCAAGCCAGCCTAGCATTGAAAATGTACACGCCGTTCACATGCTCATCAAAATCTTTTCGTATTTTGTTCTTTTCTTTCCTTTTTGCCATAGCTTTTGCTATGGTCGAGTAGTATTTTGACATCGGAAATCAGCCTGTATTGACAGCTAATATATGAGATGGTTACATGACATGCAAAAGCAGTCAGACAAAACGTACTTATAGTCTAAAGAGCTTATTATTATAAATTCATATTCAGTCAGCATCGTCCCAGCTAATTTTGGCCATTATTATAGGTTTTTCATATGTTTACGACAGGTCGCTTTTTTCCAAAAAAAGGAAAAAAACATATCGGGTAATGGTAGCGCTCTATAGTTTGTACTATTGTTCTTTACGCATGAAAGCATAAGCACAAGCGTAAGCACAACAGTCATTATTTCACAGTGAAAACAGGCTCGACGCAAGCGAAAGCACAAGGAACAAAATATGTTTATATGTAAGATAATTTATATAGCCGATCTTCCACAGTACAAGCCGCTTCGTTGATTTTATAGGAAGTATTTATCATCGTAGTATGCTGTAGGAAAGGTGGGTAATGCGTACCTCCCACCCGGTGGTTATTATTTGCATATAGTCTTCATTCCTAGCTTCCTTATACCCCATCCTCACCAATACGCTAGTTTGTTTGGCTCTTTGATTCTCTTAATTTATTTTTGTTTGGTTTCTTGTTATAACATGCATTATATTTTCTCCGTTAAAGGCTGGTTTACTCGAACGACTGAAGCAAAAGTATAAGCGCAAGCATAAGCATAGCACATATAAGCATAATAATCAAACACGTCCGTTCTTTATGTTTATGCTTATGTCGCCACTGTCGATACTTATGCTTGCGTCGTCCGTGTAAACCATCCTTAAGTGTTCATGGGTGCAGTGTTTCGGTCGTAAATTTATTTAAAAAGTTTAGCATTTTAAGAACACGAGCGGTCGTAATCTTAAGTTGAAAAAGTTTGGAATATTGGGAAAGGAGCTGTTTCCAATGTCTTCAGAAAGTGCCGAGATATTTGTAGTCAAGGGCTCAGAAGGATGCCTGTTATTCCCTTTGGAGGACCAGCAAACCTTGTGCAGATCGACGAAAGCAAATTTAACAGAAAGCCAAAGGTGAGGCTGCAATGAGAACGTAGCACATAGCACAGTGAGAAGAAAGATATAGCAGTTTATTGCTGTCCGTCCATTTCCTTTCTGATGTGTGCTTTTTGAATCATAATATGTTTAAAAGGCCAGGTACTGCTCCGTGTGCCCACTGGGTTCGAAAACCCTTGCGATATTTTAATCGATAAGAAATTTCGACCAAAAATACTCCAGCTCGACTAAAATCCTGAAAACAATACACATTCCTATATGGTGTATATATGGGCGTCCCCCAGCCCCTTTATGAATTCCCTCTCCTCCCCACCCCCTCCCCACCAATATTCTTGGCTGTTCGCTTTCCAGCACTGAAAAGAAGAGGGGGTGAGAGGGTGTTTGCCGTATTACAAGCATGAAGCCCGATGCTATCCCGACATCTCTTTTTCTTTCTGGATTCGATTAACCATTTCAATTTGTGGTTTTAGTACAATAGAGGAAGGCCTCATCGTCGTCGCAACTGGGTGTTTGGGTTAGTGTCAACAGCTTACACGAGCTCCCGAGGTTACTTCCAAGTAGTCCGTCGACGAGATGCGGCCCATCTCTATCCCATAATCAGAAGAGCTCTCCTGCCGGGATCAGTACTGCACAGTGACGACTGGGGAGCATACAGAAACATGCAAGCAAGGCTTGCTAACGTTGCCGCCCACGAGGTCGTTGTTCATCGATATCATTTTGTCGATCCAATAACAGGTGTACATACACAACATATAGAATCGTGTTGGAACAGAATGAAATCGAAAATAAAAGAAAAGAGGGGAATTAGGGATGTTGACCTACAGCCGTTTCTAAATGAGCAGATGTGGCGAGATTGGTACGGACTTGTTGACTATTTCGGCAATTTCATCCTGGCAATAAGTGCCCATTATCCAGTCTAATCATTTTGAATATATTTGTTAGAAATGGAAGGGTCATAGTTCTTTATGTGCACGTCATTTACAACTCATATTAAAGACAAAGGAAGGGCTTTCACTGTGTCTTTTTATTCCTTCTGCCCTCGTCGACACGTTATCAATTGGATCATGCAGAAAGTCGGGCAATGACTAATATATAAAATATTCACTATTGAATGTTTCTGTAAATTAAAGAACTTGATCGTTAAAAAAAAAGACCGGTCGTAAACCTAAATTGAAAAACTTGATCATTTTAAGAAAACGACCGGTCGTGTTCCTAAAATGATTAAAATTCTATTCCCCCCCCTGGAAATTATGGTTGAGGTCGTATACTGGAAATGATCGATTCAATCACTTTAAGAATACGACCTCCGGTCGTATACTTTAAATGATCAAATCACTCATGTTAAGAATGCGACCTCTACTTTGCCTGTGGCCCGATACCCGTAATGATCCTTAAAGCCTTACCTGCTCTGAACGCTAGCCGTAAGTTGACAGACAAAGATATGTAAAATGCAATAGCAGTAAGATAAAACATACTTATATATAAAGAGCTGTGTTGTTGGACATTTGGCGGCCACTATTTTTTGTTCTTTAGTATTTCTTTCGTACTTGAATGACCGGCACGATATGTTTTGCGTCAAGTTGTAATTGATAGCTTTTCCTGCTCAAACAGTAACAAAGATATGTCAACAAAGGGATTATAGCCTTAGGATCGAAGCACGCGAAATCGAGTACTTGGCAGGGGAGGAAAATGTAAATTTCGATTTTTTATATGCAAGTACATGACATCTCCTGTTTAATACAATACGATATCCCCTTCTTCATAATATTATCTAGTAAAGCTTCAAAATTCTGAGCATGCAAATGTGTGCATGTACTGTATAGATAGTTGGCAGATTTGTAAAACTTCTAGCATCAGCTAGTCTGCTTACCGTTTGCGTGCGGCAGTGTCTTGATCGATTGCTCGGTCACACTAATCTTGCAGCTCCGCTTATAAAACAGCACCTTTAGTAATTTAAACCAGTGAAACAGGCGCTGAGGTCGGTACCCCGTCGCATATGACGAAAGCTATTCTCACGAAAGTGCTAAGTTTCTAGACAGCTGTTGGAAAAAATCGGCTAATTGATACACTCCACAGTCAACCACAAAATTTCGCAAAAAGATTAAGTGGCTTGATTACAGTGTTATGACTATAGTGGTTATGGTTATAATTCTTGAAGCCTAAAACCTGCCGAGTTCTAAAGGAAACGTGCTCAGGTGCGGGCTGTGATACACTCGACAACACACAGTGTGACTGCCGACATGATGGGAGCGACATTCAAATATACAGCGGTCTTCACTCACCCACCTCCAAACACTGTTGTGGGATATCTTAGGTTTTTCTTCGTCCGCTTGCAGTCGGCTGTTTGAACGATAGTAAAAACAGAATGAATCACAACAGAAATCCAATTTGTATATGGTTACATAAATCATATTAAATTTCTATATACTGTAGCGGCGTGAGGACCCACCCCTCCCCTGGGATAGTTATTTGTGGCGCGCATGCGCACGAAGATCAAATCGGACCCACGTGGAGGTGTAGGAGATTTCAAGTAAAACTGTTTTGACGCGTAGTTAAGTGATTCTTCTCTGTGAGACGTCGGACGCTACAATACGACGTCACTACTAGAATCGCGTAACGGCAAGCTCATGTGAACAAGACCGAAACGAATAGAGGTGAGTCAAGTCGTACGTAAACCCTTACCTTTTTCAGACCAAAATTTGCAATTTTCGACCCTCTTTAAGACCAGAATGTGCAATTTTTGACCGTTTTTCACACCAAAATGTGCGATTTTCGACCCTATTTCAAAACAAATATCAAAATCTCCGATCCTATTCCAGAGCAAAGGCTCAAAATCGATTCCCTATTTCAGACTAAAATACTGAAACTGATACCCTTTAGGGCGGCACATATGGGGCTCACATATGGGAGTCCGCCCCCCCCCCCGACCTGCCAAGTTTTATCATCGGGTGGCCTACCAAAATATCTCAAAAGCCTCGCGCACGGTTGTATACTGAGCTCTGATTTCTCGCACGTCATTGAAGCATCCAACTTGTGCATAGGATGCAGTCTCGCGGGGGGGGGGGGGGGGGGGGTATAGTGGTGCTTTACAATGGCGGTTTGGAATGTATGGGATAGTGCCAATTGTTTGTGGGAGAGTGAAGTTGGGACGAGGGAGCGAATAATAATGATGAATAAAAGCGGGGGGAATTAAAGCGGGTAATAGGAGGAGATGAATAACGGTAATGGATTAGCGTATCAAGCTAAGGCGGTGGTAGGGAGAGTTTCGGATAAGATTTGGGGAAAAACGGGCAAAAATAGGAGAATCTAGGAACGCGCGGGGTTCTCGAGAGTAGGGAGGGGCTGTTGTGTAACAATGTGAAGGAGCAGCGCGGTAGACAAAAATACGGTAGGAATAACGCTCGAGATAAAATAAAACGTGATAAAAGTAAGCGACGGCGTGGAGCTCTTTTTATACTTTATAATAGTGCTACCTGTACAAGGAGTTTACCGAACTCATGGAATAAACGTTTTCGACAGAAAAGACAGAAACGTTCCTCGCGATTTATGAGGGCCTGGCAAAACGAGGACACATTGTAGCGGTGACATTGCTAGCGCGTGCATGATTTCCAAATGTTGTCCCATTTTGCCACGCGTGAAACATTTGTTTTTGTGTCCTGGCAAAAAAATGTTTCAGAAAAACTTCAGAAACATTTGTTGTGTCCGCACTGAGCGCAACAATATTGCCGTAGTTTTGCCACCCTGGAAACATCGAAGGACACAATGTTGGCGCCACAATGTGTCCTCGTTTTGCCAGGCGTAACACTCGACTACTTGCCGAGCGAAACATGAGCATCGACTACATCATTCACTCCATGCCCCTGGCAGATGGTAAATTCGCGTTTATCATGCTAAATTTGATTACAGTGTTATGACTATAGTGGTTATGGGTATAATTCTTGACGCCTAAAACCTGCCACCGTCTAAAGAAAACGTGCTCAGAACACCTGTCACATTTACCACGCTTTGTCCACCTACTGCCAACTACTCGGCATTTTACGGGCTTCAATTTGGTTCACTCTGAACTACGAAAGAGCTTATGAAAGAATTGAGAAAGAAGAGGCGGGCATTCTGTTTAGTGTAGCAAAACTTGAAAGAACAAAAAGTGACATTCACTCCATGCCCTGGCAGACAGTAAAATCGCGTTTATCATGCTAAATTTACTATTGTTCAGAACTTCATTTACCAAGGTTTAGTGAAGCATCTTCACGTGTGACTTTCTTCTGCAGTAAAGTAAATGCATTTACCGCGGTAAATGTACCTCTTGTTCCGAGCTTAGAATCACCGAACCCTTGGCCAATCAGGAGAAAGGTAGACCATGGAATGTAACCGTAAGGCCCGGTTCAGACGCCGCTCCTGACATGCGCCGAACCTGTCGGAGATTACGCAAATGTATATCGTGAGAAGAGTGGATTAGTAACATAAGAGCACATTCCAGCGAGCGGAAAGATAAGTGAGTTTAGCGAGTGACAGGTTGAGAGGGATTAAATTTTGGTAAGTGATATGATTGAACTTAGCATTGTGTATGCAACTGAAGTATTTAGTGTGAGTGAATCTGCGAGAGAGTGCGAAGCTTCATTAAAACTGTGAAAAGACAGCCTTGCGATTTTGTCGTGGATACTTGGGGAGGCGAATTCACGACACGTGGCACCTCCGACGGGGAACCTAACAGTGATTCAGCTCGTACAAGAGCAAAGGACCCGAAAAAACCCAAGTGACGCTGTTCGATCAAGAACATGGACCAAGACGAAGTGATGAAGGGAAAGCTGCGAGCGCTCAGTTTTACCCTCAAAAAGACTAACAATATCATCGCGAAGGAGGATGAAGAAGTCGCGGAACGACAGAAATCATCTATCACAGTTGCGATCAAGGCTGTGAACAACCTCAAGGAACAAATCGAAGAACAGAAGTTCGCTAAAGGAGAATCTGAAGATGAAGTCAGAACGTGGGGCGAGGAAGCTGAGAACTTATTAGCTGAAGCGGATGAAGGTGTCAAGAAACTAGCAAAACATATCCAGCAAATGCAAGCTGATCGGCAAGCGGCCGAAGATGCTCACAAGCGGCAGGGAAAACTAACGTTTAAGCAGAAAGAATACGAGCAGCAACAAGCCCACGAAGAGCATGAGAGACAACAGCAGTTAGAGTTCGAACGCCAACTCCTAAACCAGAAACTAGAGTATCAAAAGATGCTTGAAGAGGCACACCCAGACCCACCGAAAAAGGGCGCTGCCGTTAAGCTTCCCAAACTCGTGATAACACGTTTCAACGGGTCGTATCACGATTGGCTGCGATTTTGGGGTCAATTCACCGCCGAGATTGACAGCGCCGAAATCGCGGATGTCATGAAGTTTTCTTATCTGAAGGAGTTAGTTGATCCTAAAATCCGATCAAACATAGACGGACTGCCTTTCACCGCCGCAGGGTACGAACGTGCCAAGAAGATCCTTGCAGACCGCTATGGTGATACTAGCGAGATCGTGAACTCATACGTAGAAGAAATTATCAACCTTCCGACGATAACGAGTGCGCAACCAGCAAAGATACACGCATTCTATGACAAGCTAATGTATTGCGTGCAGTCATTAGAAACACTCGAGAAGCTTAGCGATGTGAACGGTCACGTGAGACTAACCCTGAACAAACTGCCCGGTATTCGTGGGGATCTTGTGAGAACTGAGCAAAAATGGAAGGAATGGGACTTCACTCAACTAGTCGCGGCCCTACAAGCTTGGACCGAAAGGAATCCAATAGAAGCGAAACGTGAAGAGAAACCACAGGAATCTCCGTACAAGAGGCGTGACAAGCCCTTGAGAGTCTATCAAACTCGACAAGCGGAACACAAGACACGCGCGTGCGTCTATTGTGAAACCACGGAACACAAATCTTCCGCTTGCAACACGGTGACGGAAATTACCGAGAGAAAGAGACTTCTGACAGAGAAGAGATTATGTTACAATTGCACCGGAGCGAATCACAGAGCTTCTGAGTGTAAAAGCAAAATGACATGTCAGAACTGTGCCAAACGGCATCATTCCTCCATCTGTGATCAGAAAATAGCCGCAGAAAAGATGTTGACAGCTCGTTGTCCTGATGAAGCTGAAGTGGTTTATCCAGTTGTGATAATCGAGGTCGAAGGAGTGAAATGCAGAGCGCTCCTTGACACCGGAGCAGGGAGTTCGTACGCTTCCGCTAAGCTGCTGGACCAGCTGTCCAAACGACCCACGATAACGGAGACAAAGAGAATCGAAATGCTTTTTGGAGCGACCACCACGAGAGCAGAAATATTCAAGGTGAAAGTGGGAGCGGTCGAAGGAGATTTTACTATGGAAGTAAACTTGACCAAAGTCCACAAGCCGCAACTGATGCACTTGGAAAACCCACAGTACGAGAATCTACTAAAGAAATATACACATTTGAGCGGAGTGAAGATGACCGACACTGACCGAAAACCTCAACTTCCCGTGCACGTGGTCTTGGGTGCCAGTGAATATGCCATGATCAAGACACAATGTGCCCAGAGGGTTGGACTGCCAGGCCAACCAGTGGCCGAGAAAACGCTTCTTGGGTGGACAATCATGTCACCAGGGAGGGAGACCGACACAAGTCCAATGCTCCTAACTCAGACCTCTAGCGTGGACTACGAAGAGCTGTGCCGACTTGATGTACTTGGTCTAGCTGACGCAACCGAGAACGATCAGGAAACGGTCTATGCTGAATTCAAAGAACAACTGACCAGAGATCCCGCTGGTTGGTACGAAACAGGATTGCCCTGGAAAGGGAATCACCCCGACCTACCCAACAATAAGCAGGGGAGCCAGAGACGACTACAATCTCTGTTGCGGAAGTTGAAGCGAACCAATAATACCGAGAAATATGACGAGGTCATACAAGAACAGCTGCAGCAGGGAGTGGTAGAGCAGGCCCCCGTCAATCCATGCGGGAGAGAATTCTACATTCCGCACAAACCAGTGATCAGAGAGAACGCAGAGAGTACAAAACTACGCATAGTTTATGATGCCTCAGCCCGACAGAGAGAAGGGGCGCCCTCCCTCAATGACTGCCTCCACACAGGACCACCTTTGCAGAACAAGCTGTGGAGCGTTCTAGTCAGAGAACGGTTCCATCCCGTAGCCATCGTGGGAGACTTGCAGAAAGCGTTTCTGCAGGTCCGAATTAGAGAGAATGAGCGAGACGCATTGCGGTTTCACTGGAAATCCAATGAACACTCTGAAATAGAGACACTGCGATTTACAAGGGCCTTATTCGGGCTAGCGCCCTCCCCCTTCCTACTTGGAGGTGTGATCGAGCACCACCTGGATAGCTGGCAGAGCCGAATGCCAGAGGTTGTGGCCGAGATACGGAAAAGCCTCTACGTAGACGACCTCATATCGGGATCTACTACCGTATCCCAGGCTAAAGAATTGAAGGAGGGTGCCATTGAAGTTTTCGCAGACGCAACGTTCAAGCTGCATAAGTGGAACTCTAATATAAAGGAACTTGAGCCACCTAGTGACGACTCCAAGCAAGGCCAAGGCGAGCCAACTTATGCAAAACAGCAGCTGGGCGTAAAAGCGAGCGAGACTAACATGCTGGGACTACCCTGGGATAAGAAGAAGGACACCCTGAGAATCCTTTACCCCCAGGAGACAGCAGAATGCACCAAGAGAGGAATCTTGGCGAATCTCGCCAAGATTTATGATCCGATAGGGCTAGTTTCCCCTACAACCCTCAGCGGGAAATTCATCTACAGAGACATATGTGACCTGAAGTCAGCCTGGGACGCGCCAGCACCGGGACAACTAGTCGAGCGCTGGCAGAGATGGAGAAACAGCCTACCACCCGACGTGACAGTACCCAGATCCCTTGTGTGTCATCAAGAGCCCATACGATCCGTAGAGCTGCATGCCTTTGGCGACGCCAGTGGCAACGGAGTGTCGGCGACGGTGTATGCGGTGGTGACTCAAGAGTCGGGAACCAACCAAGGGCTCGTAACTGCAAAGGCACGACTAGCCAAACGCAATACGACCATACCCCGGCTGGAACTTATATCAGCCCATATGGCCGCCAATCTCGTGAGCAACGTCAGGAATGCGTTGGCAGGGTTCCCGGTCACAGACACACAGTGTTGGCTAGACAGTAGTGTGGCACTGCATTGGATCAAAGGCCAGGGCGAGTACAAGCAGTTCGTGGCAAACCGAGTCCACAAGATTCAGAACCACTCAGAGATAACTTGGCGTCACGTACCGACAGCCGAGAACCCCGCAGACCTGGGGAGCCGTGGCGGTAGCGTCACAAACGCGGAGCTGTGGTGGAAAGGACCGGAGTGGTTGAGGCACCGCGAGAAGTGGCCGCCAGAAATTGTGACCAAGTCTTCACCAGAGAGCAAAGCAGAGGCCAAAGTGACAAGAGAACTGCTCGCCACTACAGTCGAGCAAAGGGATGCATTTGACGATCTGCTCAACAGGCACAAACTGTGGCGAGTCCTGCGCACGTGCGCGTGGGTGAACCGCTTCCTGCACAACTGCAAAAGCAACAAATCCGAGAGAGCCATGGGTCCGCTGACCACCCAAGAAATCGAGGACCAGAGACTGTGGTGGACAAAGCGAGTCCAACATGAAGCCAAGAATCAGCCAAAGTTCCAAGAGGACAGAATGCAGTTGAACCTACAAGAGAATCAAGAAGGAATCCTGGAATGCAGAGGGAGGATTCAAGGCGTGTACCCTCTCTACCTCCCCGACAGCCATCCGTACACCGAGAAGCTGGTAGAGGAAGCTCATCTGCGCACGCTCCATGGGGGAGTTGCACTAACCATGGTTCATGTAAGGAACAACCATTGGGTGCCGAGATTAAGACAACTCATCAAACGCGTCAGAAGAAGTTGCTGGGGATGCAAACGATCTCAAGCGACAGCACTTGCAGCTCCACCTCCCGGAAACCTTCCCACAACTAGAACAGAGGGAACAACTCCATTCCAAGTGATTGGAGTGGACTTCGCGGGACCCATAAAGTTCCAGACAAAGCGCCAGGCAGCGGGAAAAGCCTATCTGGCCCTCTACGCCTGCAGTCTTACCAGAGGACTGTACCTGGAATTGCTGCCCAATCTGGAGACCGAAGAGTTTCTGGGAAGTCTCAAACGCCTTATAGCGAGGAGGGGGAGACCCAAAGTAATTTACTCCGACAATGGAGGAACCTTTGTCGGAGCAGCCAACTGGCTCCGTCAAGTCATGAGAGATGAGAAGCTAAACAACTTCTTGGCGGAGCAAGAGATAAAGTGGCGATTCAACTTGAGCCGCGCGCCCTGGTGGGGCGGTCAATTTGAGCGGATGGTGGGACTGGTGAAGTGTGCCATGTACAAGACCATTGGGCAGGGATACTTGTCCTGGAAGGAGCTGCAAGACGTGATCCTGGACGTAGAGGTGGCCCTTAACAACAGACCCCTTGGTTACGTGGAGGATGATATTCAGCTACCAGTCCTGACGCCGAACGCACTCTTGTTCGGACAACCCAACACGCTACCTGAACTTGAGCCCCACCACATCGAAGATGCAGACCTACGGAAGCGCGCCAAATACTTGCAAAAGTGCAAGGAAGCCATGTGGAACAGGTGGTCCAAAGAATACTTGAGAGGGCTCAGAGAGAGACACAACCTGAAACATGCGGGGCGGCCTTTCGCCCTGTCCGTGGGTGAAGTGGTAATCATCAAGAGTGAAGAGCGGAACCGGGGCAAGTGGCCACTTGGCATTGTTGTGGAGCTGATACGAGGGCGAGACGGCGTAGTGAGGGCAGCCAAACTACGAGCTGGAAAGAATTACCTAGAGCGGCCGGTACAGCACCTCTACCCCCTAGAGCTGTCCTGCGACCGGACACCCCGGGTCACTCTGAGCGCTGACGCCCCCATCTTCAGGCCCAAGAGGGACGCGGCAGTTGCTGCGGAAATGCGTATTCGGCACACTGCTAAAGATGAACAATGAACTACCTGTTCTCTTATAATCCAAACGACAAATGTCACATGTAGTTCATATAGTTCATGTAGTTCATTTAGTTATATTGTAATCAAATACTTATTAGGACTCCAAGGATCAGGTCAAAACATATACCTCGTGAGCGAGCTATATGGGGGGAGTGTGTCGGAGATTACGCAAATGTATATCGTGAGAAGAGTGGATTAGTAACATAAGAGCACATTCCAGCGAGCGGAAAGATAAGTGAGTTTAGCGAGTGACAGGTTGAGAGGGATTAAATTTTGGTAAGTGATATGATTGAACTTAGCATTGTGTATGCAACTGAAGTATTTAGTGTGAGTGAATCTGCGAGAGAGTGCGAAGCTTCATTAAAACTGTGAAAAGACAGCCTTGCGATTTTGTCGTGGATACTTGGGGAGGCGAATTCACGACAAACCTAATGCTTGAATTAAGTACGGCAGAAGAGCGGCGTCTGAAGCAATTAGGTTCGGCATATTTGAATTAGGTACGACAGCGGTATTAGGTTCGACTGACGCTGTCGCATAATCCGACGTGGGAGCGACATTGATTCAGACGCTGCTCTTCACATGTGCCGTATCTATTGCATGAATTATTTTAAATTATTTTGAATTAAAAACATGTATCCTTAAACATAAGCGCCATTGTGTATTTGGTGCGGCAGGAAAAGTTTGCCGTTTGAATCAACAGTCGCTCCTATGTCGAACCAGGGTCGAATCTATTACTATTAGGTTCGGCGCATGTCAGGAGCGGCGTCTGAACCGGGCCTTAATCAAGTAAAGTAAAAGAATGTAGCCGGACTTGCTTCCCAACAAGCTCACACGGCCAGGCTGTCTAGTTCGAAGTCAAACCGGCACTGCCGATTTAGTTTGATGGCCAGAGCTTTTAGCACAACGAAAGAAAAAACATCCAGTAATACACTGGCGGCCGCTTTGCCCACCTGTTACCAACTACTCGGTGTTCTTCGGGCTTCAGTTTTGTTCACTCCCTCACTCTTAACTATGAAAGAATTGAGAAGGAAGAGGCGGGCATTAGTTTAGTGTCATGACGAACTTCATGCACTTTAAAGCGCGCTGCAGGGCCTGTTCGAATTTCCGGTGTTGGCATAGAAACGCGGTTTAAGTCAATCAACGCACACAGCTTTGGCTTTGAAGTGTTGACATGACTTGAAATTAGAGCTTATCGCCGACCCCCGTATACTGTTACGCGGTTTTGCGCCAAAAATTTAAGTGCTGTTCTGAATTACCGTGAAGCATGGTCTGATTTGTTATTCATCCTCGTCTTCGGTCAAGTGGAATATTGCGGTATTATTGGCGGCGATTGCGGTATTATTGCGTTTTTTTTCCCCAAAGAGGCCAGGGATGAGAATCAGCAAAACTCGAGCTGTTCGGCTCGTCGAGAAAGAAGGATACGGTGGTCGTGTCGACAGCGTTCGGCCTTTTGGCACAGTAGTTGAAGAAGAAGTTGGAGACAATTTCTTCCGTTCTAAAGGTTTCCGCTGCTATGAGGGAGCATGTCAACTACATAGTGTAGTTCTAGAGGCGGGAAGAGTTGACAATGCTGGCGCTCCACATATATGGTCCACGACACTCCGAAAATCGCCCAGGTTATCACCTTCTATTTCTAGATCCGAAATTTCGTTCCTGTCGAATTTGAACGAAACGCTGACGTCGGGCAAAGGGTCAAAACAACTCTAAACGAGTAATCCAGATCGCAAAAGCCCTTGCTGAAGAGACTAATGGATTTTCTGTCCGTCCGGTGAGGATTTTGGTCCGCTGTCTACTTTTATACACTGTAATTTAGCTCCAGTGTGATAAGTTTTCCGGTATATAAATTTCTTGATATTTTTCATGACTCCAACTAGCCACCTAAAAGCAGCAGGGGAACTTGGCTGAAAGGCTGTGACTCTGTGAGACGTTTGTTTCTTGATGCTTTCTTGGGTACTAGTTTAGGTCTTGTGATAACCCACGCGAAATTTTAGGTACATTTTTGGTACATTAAAGGTACATGTTTGGTACCTCTAAATGTACCTAATAGGTTCCTAACATGTACCTATAATGAACCTTTTTGGTGGTATCTTTTAGGTATCTCTGAAGTAGCTTTTTTCGCCACCCAAAATGTACCTTGACTGAGATACCTAAAAGGTACCTTCAGGTCCAGCATTTTCATCATACTCAACATACCTAAAACATACCTCAAATGTACCTGGAATGTATCTACTGAGGTACCTATAATATACCAGAAGAGTTCCTAAAATATATCTGAAATGAACCTTAAATGTATCCAAACTGCACTTAAAATGTACCTCAGCTATACACAAAGTGTACCCATAGTATACCCATGAAATACCCAAAATGTACCCATAGTATACCAATGACATACCTAAAATGTACCCACAATATACCAACACTGTACCTCTTCTGCACCCAAAATGTACTCATAGTGTACTAATGAGACATTCAAAAATTTCACATATTTTATTGACTTCATAGCATGAATCAGTACTGTGATTTATAGATGATCAACATAAATACCATTACAAACTGATACCAGTGATGAAGCAAGATTCTAATCAATCATTTAGGTCTTGGTACTGAACTTGTAACAGGATGTATTGTTCAACAAGACTCAACTGCCAGGCTTTGCTTCCTGCGACTTCAACCTTTTATGACAATCTTCTGTGTGGCTTGATCTGCACTTCCATAAATTCCCGCTTCTTCCTACATTCAAGAATAAAGGATTAGAATTAGGTAAAAAAAATTAATCATACAGGTTAGCAAAATATAGAGAATGCCCACTATTTCGTTTGCGTGTAGACTTACTGATTAAATTATACATTTGAATTGTGCCGGCCGCCGTCTGATACAAAGTATATAGTGGAATTCGAACAGCTATCTTACTTAATAGACAACAGTACAGGGAGCACAATGGAAATAGACAAGATATCTGTAAGCTTGGACGTATTATAGCGCTGCCAAACAGTCATGTCGCACTCCATTCAACACAAAGCGTGTGCCTGAATCAGAGCAACTGTATCAAAACATTTGTAGCCCCGGGATCGAAACAAACAAAATAGAGTTATCTTACCTCATGTCCAGCATTCAGGGTCCGATTTCTGCAGAGATGCGATCTGATGTCCCCCATGTTGATCAGATCATTTTGCAGTTGTGTAATCGACTTGAAAACGATCATTCAGCAAGTTGTGTCTTCTTTACCCATTCTCCGAGCAGCATATGAGGTTGATAATTCATTTTGGAGTATAGAGAGTTATCCATTCCTCTATTAAAAGACTATCCCAGCGAAAAGAAGCAAAGCTAACCGGCGAAGACGATCGACACAAACAAAGTTCGTTAAATGAGCGCCACATAAACGTCCCCAGCTCCTGATTGGTTTTCACATAACATGTGACCTAAGTTAGTACCCAGGCACATCCGAGACGATCCATGAACCATCGGCTTTGCAAGAAGCGAATGGGCCGCCGCTTTGGAACTGGAAATCGTGGATATTTATGAATGTTTGAAACAAGAATGGATGCATAATTAATGGAACAGTATGCTGATCATCGAAAAGACAGTGTTATTCAGTTGATATTTGGAATTCACATCACGAGATTTGCTTGTTGAACGATGCGTCCGGCTACTGCGTACATGTTGAACAAGGGAAAATGTATGAATAAAAAAATGCAGATTGATAGAGGTCTGATGGAAGTCTAAAGCTCAAATGATATCGCAACAGGTATAACACTCTTGGATGTGAGTTTGTTTGGGAGACAAACAAGGTACATTTTGGATATCTTTTTCAAGGTATATTACAGGTACACTTTTATTTCGCTGTGCACACTGCAGGTTTTTTATCTTGCATGTACATCAGTCAAGATACATGTTGGGTATCTTTCAGGGTACATTGCAAGTACATTTCTATACAGGTACATTTTGGATATCTTTATGAAGGTACATAACAGATACATTTTTGTCAAGGTACATTTTAGGTATCAAAAATGTATGTTAGAGGTACATATAAAAAAGTACATTTTGGGTATCTTAAGATAGTTTACCTTGAGGTATGTAAAAGGTATACTTTAGATACATTTTGGGTATATTATACAAAGTACATTATTGGTACTATTTTCTAAATGTACCTAAACAATACCTTGCTCAATCCATATGTACCTGAAAGATACCATTTTGGTACTCAAAATGTACCTAAAATTTTGCGTGGGAACATCTTTCAGGATAATGATTTTCGTATTTTTCACTTGGCCACCTGGAAGCAGCAGGGGAACTTGGCTGAAAGGCTGTGACTCTGTGAGACATTTATGTTTCTTGATGCTTTCTTGGGTACTATAGCTATTTCAGTTTCCTGTATATCTTTCAGAAATAATGTTCGTATTTTTCATGACTGAATTGGCCACCTAAACGCAGCAGGGTAGCTTGGCTGAA
Organism: Plumapathes pennacea; assembly: GCA_964036295.1. Classification (NCBI taxonomy): domain Eukaryota; kingdom Metazoa; phylum Cnidaria; class Anthozoa; order Antipatharia; family Myriopathidae; genus Plumapathes; species Plumapathes pennacea. The sequence continues at coordinate 19,991,769 of OZ038463.1, read as the reverse complement.
ATACTGTACCTCTGTGCGCCATAATGTGTTTCTGTAGATGCTTCGATGTGTACAGCGTTGCCGTGATATCAGCAAGACCAAGTTTCGTCCAGCGCGCGAAGGAAGAGATTCGAACGATAGGTCAACTGTCCGTGCAAAAGTTCGTCTTTTCACTGAATATTATTTAGGCTAACATTTCATTGCTTGACTATATTTCTTAGTGTTGTCAAGAGCCAGCTTGTCTGTTGATATTTTAATATGCCCACAAGCGTGTGCGCGTTTGTTCTCCGTTACGCATAATTTGCTCGGTTTTCCCGAATAGCGGCGTTCTAGCAATGTTGCAGTTCTTTTACTTTTACGGCCAGGTCGGCTAGTTTACCGAACAAAATGCAGTTTGAAAAATCTGCGCAGCCGATCGAAACATTCCACAAAGCACTGCTTGCCGGTCAGAAATGCTGAATAATAAAACTGTTGGTTCATCTAATCAGGTGTGAACTCTTTTCACACCAATTCTGTCACGTCAGTGCGCGGCTCAAATTCGACTCCCTGCCGATGTTCTCGCGTTGAACGCAAGAACATCGGCAGGGTGCCAGGCTCATGAAGTTCGTTATGCAAAACTTGAAAGAACAAAAACCCGGGGGGGGGGGGGGAGTACTCCCTATGATCGGCTATACGGGAAGGGTCCGCCCGAAAGGGGTGTATTTTTACAATCGAGGTGTAAAAAAGGGTATAGGAAAATGACGTTTTTCGGGTATTTTAAAGGGTCAATAAAAAGGGTGGAGTGAGGAAATAATTTTGGTATTTTAAAGGGGTAGAAAAAACGCCAGGAAAAATCGGGGAAAAAAAACGGCGGAAGACCGGAAACTCCGCCTTGTTAAAAGAGGGAAGCACCCCGCCGTGGAATCGTCTGCCGGACGCATCAAAGGTATAAAAAAGGGGTGCATTTATACTGGAGGTATATAAAAGGGTCCCGATTTTGCCCCCAGGATGGTATTTTAAAGGGTGAGGGGTTGACAGTCCGGGCGGAGCCTCCCCGTACAAAAGTCCTTTGAGTACCCCCCCCCCCCCCCCCCCCGGAACAAAAACTGTCCAGTAAGTCGATAGAATACAACTTCTAAAGAATAGAGTGGCAGAAATCAAGTAAATTGGAGTTATTAGTGCAAGATGCAGTACCTGTCGTCGTTGGTGTTGTGATTCCATGGTTCCTGAAGTCAGTTCGGCCAGTTGGAACAGTATGGCGGGAAAATTAAGAAGCGGCGCTGCGGAGGCGCGCGAAAAAATGCGCGCCAAATGGCGAGTTCGGTACTCCGGTCTTCGTGTAAGACATCACGAATTTTATCACAAGTGGCGACTTTCTGGTTTAGTCCGGATTTAGGCGTATATTTTTATCTGAACAACCTGCTGATGGCCGTTAGGACACTATTTTGCCAGGAGGTGGAGGTCGAGAAAAAGTTGCGTTAGTTTACAATATTTTTTTTCTATCGTAGAAAAATTAATAATAATTATTATGATCATTAGTGAAAGTCAGGAAGTTAATATATTTTCCCCCTGGTTTTCCCCTGTGCCACAGGAGCTCACTTAATACCTTGCAACGTCCTTTAAAGACCAGCTCTATATTACGTGTGAGCCAACCCTACCCTGTCTCGAGTTATTTTTAGATGTCTTTGAATGATTGTCAACCTCAGCATGAATGTTAGCGGGTTAGTTTTAATTTTTGGGCAACACATTATAAGTTGCAAAACGACTTTTATTAATAACAGAGATCACTTCACATGTTTTAATACATTATTTTCCAGTGCACAAAGTAGGGGCACTGTGTACAATGGTCTATATCAGGGGCAGGGAAGCTCTGCCCAAACTTTCTGCCTAGGCTGAGAGATCTTTGCAAACATCGCATTGATGCATGCTCTTATTCTGACAGTGTGCTATAGGTCCCAGGATGGTATAATGTGTATCAAAAATGTCTGTCCCCAAGCCCCATCCCCCCTCCCCCAATCCAATGTTACAAAGAAGGGTAGACTGATTTACATAACAATATTGTACAACACAAACAAACTGGCCCACTGTTAATATTGGACTGACAGGAAGAATTTATATGAAAAAGGTGGCTGTCAAAAAGAAAGTGATAAGAATCAATTTAGAGAGGTGCCATACATTGCATATTCTATGGAATTATCACCGCTGCACAATGGTTCATGATTTATGACATGCCCACTGCAACATTAGAAAACATTATAATGATTTTAACACTCAACTATAAGTACTCTGTTTAAAAAATTGTCAAATGAAAACATCAGAAATACCCCAGCTTATGAATGTAACCCTGTTTTGGGTAAGAATACTTGTAAGGTACCCATGGTTGGGGGTACTCATATAAACTGTACATAAGCCATATAGTATGTGTATAGTTTCATAAATGGTATCATTTTCAAGCCTTTTACTGTGAACTACTGTAGTGAGTAGATATTGTGCTACAGGTCTGAAACAGGGTATCAAAAATCATATATTCTTAAATAAGGTATGGGTTTCAAGAACCGTGTGACACACTCAGAACTATGAGGAATACTCCCTCCCCAAAGCACTGGTAATACAAGTACGTACAGGAAAATAATGATAACTTGCACACAGCATGTATACAACTCTCGTTTTGATCTCTATCAGGTTTCTTCTTTCTACTGCCATAGCTAAGCATAAACAGAAAATGCAGACTCTGTACAAAAATAACATTCAGTGTTTCACTACTGCACATAGCCAACTAGGAGTTTTGTGTCAGGAATGCACGGATTCTTAGCAGTAGATCTCGTTTCACTTCATCAGGAACCAAAGCTGAAAGGAATTTGACGATGGTTAAGTCAACAAACTATAAAATACTGTATACTGTATGCACATACATGTTGAGTACCATAAAACCCTACCCACCTATAGGCCTTTAGCATTGAACCCTTGCCATAATGCATACATACACGACAGTATTTATTATACTGAGATACATATCCTAGGCTTGAACTTTCTTCAAGTAGGTAGTAGCTACTAACCTCTTCCTTTTGGCGTAATTTCTGCAACAAGATCATCCACGGTAACATTCTCGAGTCCTTTCTGTTGGATAACATCTGCAAATTCGTTACAAAAAAACGATGAAGTTTAAACCCTTTCAGGCCACAATAATGAACACATTGAACCACAAAAATGTTAGCACAAAAATTATGAGGGGCAAGTATCTGGATTGAATATATCAACAAATACCTTGGTGTAAAACCATGGTAAAAAAAATGAACCCCATTTAAGGAAGTGAAATATATCATATTTTAGTGTTATTAATAATATGGACCAACACACAGGTAATGACACCCACTCAAGATGCAGCATCTTATCTTTCAGATGCAGTCAAACTTGCCATTACCCTGAGGGAAGCCGCTTAATAGGGGACTTTAGACTGTGGACAGCTATAATGCGCCGTTGATCATCTTTATTATTAGGGCTATTAGAACTCCTAAATCAGCCTAAAGTCAACTTTTTCTTTTACTTGAAATGGACTTTGTGGCCTTCAAACTTCACCACACTAAGTTGATTCTCACACTGTTTCATTATTCACAAATTTCTTGCTAAGTCAGACTTAAGTCAGGCTAAAGTTGACTTAGCACTCTGGTGCGAACCCAGGTATTGTGTGTGCATTGCCAAGTATCCATGTTCAACATTATTCCTGGTTTAGGGGATTTGTTTAGTGTGGAACGTATTGTATGGGTTAAGAGTTGCTCAACATACAGTATAGGTGACCCAGATCATAATATCAGTACTTTGCTTTGTGTTTGCATTTGTTGACTGCTGTCCACTGAAGCACACTCAAACTGGGTACAGTTACATACTGGAGCACTCTGGCTGATGAACTTAACTTCACCAAAACAACAGACCTGTCCTCTTTTATAGAATCCTCAATCCTCCATTTCTAGGGTCCCCGAAAGTCGAAAGATGAATAGCAATTCACTTACATCCGACTTATTTGAGCAGCAGATTAGTTTCTCTTGACCTAAATGTGCTACCTGCCTGTTTTTCTTTTGATTTGTTCCGTTTTTCATGTTGGAAATCAAATTCAGCCAGATCTTTTTACAAATTTCTAGATGTAAACAAAAACATTGAATTGGCTTAGTGGGGCCCTTTAAGTACTAATTTGCCTCTTACAACCAGTTATAATCCAGAAGATCCCTGAACCTGGAAAACAATCTGTCCTAAATGCAACAGTCCCCACAGTCTGATATGCTCCATCTCATGTTTTTTCCAGTTAGTTAGTTGGTTAGTCAGTTAAGTAGTTTGTTAACTAATTTGTACCTAATATGGGCCAGCAGTAATTGGCATTCACTGTTGTGGTCACCCTGCCACAACGTGTTTAATCTTAGATAGATGTTAGAAGTTTTACCATAATTATAGTGATTTATCTATAAATGTTTCATAGTGAAGTAATAATGTAGTTTTTATTAACTAATAAAGTGGTTTCATCCTATTCCTTGCTCTCAACACACATTAACAGTCACTATCATGAATGAACAAATAAAACATTATCCGTTTGTGTACAATGCTGATTTTGCCAGAGCTAGTAGCCCCAGCTGTTGGATGTTATGAATCTGTGACATCATATGCACAAAACATTTTCTTCTGCCACTTTCACAATCATGTGCAGTTCACAAAACCACTTCCAACATTTTGTAAATGTGGTGGGTGGAGTGTATAACCTATATGGTCCTAATGCAATTATTAATATAACCACAAAATCAAGCTCAGCAAGGAGATTTACTTGACAGACACTCATTTATGCAGGGATTAGTAAAGGGTGCTTTCACAGTGCATATGATTGTAAAAGTGGCTTATTAAACAAGAACCTGCATTATCATAATGCAAGCCTCACCTCTTTGGACGTTGAATATTCTAACAGTAGTATAACAAAGATGATTCAATAGACTTAACCCACTGTACACACCTCTGCAATGGTCTCTCAGCTGGTCCCTCCACCCACACTCTATCAGCTTGGTTCTAAGCAGTTCTTTCAGTCTACAAAGGCATTAAGGAAATACTGTATGAATGTGACCTTCATCTGAAAAGTCTGTGAAAGTTTCAAATATTTCACAGTTTATCTGTCTTCTTTGTGCAAATGTCAACAAAAAAGACTGCCCAAAAATCTTGTCCAGTTCATTGCATTCATACATTTTTGTAAATTGTTGTCACAGCGCTTTTAAACTGTCAATGATATTTCGTTTTGTGTTTTCATCTTGACTTAAGCTTCTAGCATTCAGCAAGCTGAATAAACCCACCAGTACAACATTCTTCTTGTTGCCAAAGAGTTTGAAAACAAATCATGGCTGGCAGTGAGAGCGTGCAGTGTGTGCTTTAGGTTACCTTTCATTGGTAACTATTGTTTAATAGACCGGTTTCTCAAGGTTGTGCACACATCCCAGCTTTCAAAACTCAAGATAGCCATCCTAACTCAAATAAGAGCACAGCATTAAGTATCTACATCGAGGACGAGTACAGTCCACCATGAAATTAAGTTGAAGGTTGAATTTGAAAGTCTTGGCCCGTCAAGCTTGACAGGCTTTCAGGGACAAACTCCTTGACCCCGAATGGGGACTAACGTGGTCATTGTTACACAGCCATTGACATAAAAAATCTTTGTTGTGTTCAAAGATATCAATGGATCAGGACTTGCAGAGTTCCTTAGTGACTTTACTCTTGCGTTTGATGAAGACTGTCATGGAGAAAATAAACGTGACGGTCTTGATCATTCTACTATGTCATTGTTGATGAACAGCATTGATATGGAATACAATTAAAATGTTTACGAATTCCTCGTAGGAGTCTGCTTTGACCACTTTCCAAATTGTCCGTGAAATATTCCACACCTTCAAAACCACCATGCTTTATGTAAGTAGGTGGCCACATTGGATTATTGGCCAAGGATGTCCCTGGGGACAAGATTTACGAAAGCGAGGTCACACATAAACGCACGCATTTGAAAATATTGAAGACCACAGACCAGGTTCTTCGAGTATGTCATCCCATCTCGAATCCTTCCCTACGTTTTCTGTTTCGTGGGAAAAGTTCTCCTTGTAAAAGTATTCCATGAAATATTTACCCCTCCCATGTTAATATTAGGTATAAAAGTTTACCCCTCCAAATTCAGGGTACTTAAAATTTTTACCCTCCCCATAAAACCACCCCCCCCCCCCCCCCCCCCCCTTCAACGTAATAAACGAACAGTCCCTAACCAGGATAAGGTTTTGATTTCAGAAGTTCAAAAAATTTGCAATGTATTTAGATAAAATGCACCAGCAGAATCGAATGAAATCTTTGTATCCATGTGATTAAGCCTTTTAGAACTCTGTGATTCTTTCGGTTCATAAAGCGCATTTTATCCTTAAACAACCACTATGGTAGACCTTTGAAAACCAATATACTGGAGTCCTAGCCGAACCCCCGTAAAATACGGGTGACACCGGCATTGGCCACCTGGACAACGCAACGCAACGTGTAAGTGTACGCAAAGTGTTCGTATCACTATCCCCCATCACTAGTTCACGCAGTGAATTCATTGCAAGTGTCGCGTCGGGTACTGTCTATCTCAGCTGTCGAAAGAAACTTCCTACTGTGTTTTGTTTACACCAATAACTTATCCTCCAAAACTGCAAACAAACAGTCAGTGAAAATCCCAAAAGTTCCCTTCAGCTCCACAAGTCGATTTCAAAGTGCAACACGCACAATATATGGGTGTACATATTTTCTGCATGCATCTCTGTGAGTTGACAGACTTTCGCGTAATACATACCTTTCGCGTTCACCAGATTCTATCAACTTTTGGTTGATAGATGCTTTGACTTGTGCATCTTTCACTCTACTACAACAAATTATAAAACAAAACAGAGTTAGCAAGCGGTTGACAACTGAAGGACACGTAAAAGAATCACACTCACTCCGCCATTTTGCTTTTGTTTGAAATACTGCTGACCAGCAGTTATTGCACGCGTCAACAGATTCCTTCCCGTCGGGACTGTCGGGCGCTCTTGCGAGTCCTTCTCGGGGGGGGGGGGGGGGGGGGGGGGTACTCAAAGGACTTTTGTACCTAATAATATTAAGTTGTACTAAGAACTGGGGGCGAGGAAGCTGTGGATTTCAGTAAAATGGTGGCAGCCAGGGGAGAGGGGGGTAGGGGGTGGGGAGGCTCCGCCCGGACTGTCAACCCCTTACCCTTTAAAATACCATCCTGGGGGCAAAATCAGGACCCTTTTATATACCTCCAGTACAAATGCACCCCTTTTTTATACCTTTGATGCGTCCGGCAGACGATTCCACGGCGGGGTGCTTCCCTCTTTTAACAAGGCGGAGTTTCCGGTCTTCCGCCGTTTTTTTTTCCCCGGTTTTTCCTGGCGTTTTTCGTACCCCTTTAAAATACCAAAATTATTTCCTCACTCCACCCTTTTTATTGACCCTTTAAAATATCTAAAAACGTCATTTTCCTATACCCTTCTTTATACCTCGATCTTAAAAATACACCCCTTTCGGGTGGAGTCTCCCCGTATAGCCGATCATAGGGAGTACCCCCCCCCCCCCCCGGGATTGTAGCCTTACATTTAAACGTACATACACGTATTATATATCGTTGTAAAGGTCTTGAACTGAGAACATAGATTTGATGTTATCGTTTTCAAGCACATAAGAGTTGGAGTACGACTTAGGCTAATATGAAAATTTAAAACCGTTTCGAATGGAAACAGGAATCAAAACTTCGGTCGGTTTGATTCGAAAATACTGTAAAAAAAATTTCCGATACTCAATGAAGTTAACTAAAATATTTTGTCAGCGAACTTTGATCCGTTTAGTTTTAGGGATTTTCTTCTCTTTTAAAGTGTAGGGAACGTTTCGGAACCAGTTTTTAATACAACCTGTTCAATAAAACAGGAACGAAAAAAAAAATCAAAAAATTGGTGACCAAGTATTTGAGCTGAAACGCTCGTCTTTTGCACTTCACGTAAAATTGAGCAATATCGACCAAACCGCTCAAAAGTTTTAGTTCTCGAAAGGCCTAAATTTTCGTGAAATTCTTTCTTCGCTATGGTCAAGATCGCACTCTACCTTAACGTGTATAAAAAAAGTGGGTCTGCATTCTTCGGTCCCAGATCTTTCCCCACGATATATAGTACGTGTATATTCCTGCCGCACTTTACGAAGTACCAGTGGCTTTCAGGTGTACTTCTGGTGTACGTTTCGAGAGCTAGTCCTTCGTCGGATCAAGTGGCTAGCGCTCGAAGTATAAACTTCAAATTATTTCACGGCATTCTTATGAATATAAGTTTTCATTCATATAAAGTCAAGCCCGTTTTCATTACAAATACTTGGATTCTCTCAGACTGACTTCATGACGTTACGGAACTAAAACAGCGAAGTTGTTTGAATATAACTCACATCCTTATCAAAGTTGTGACTTTTGTTCATGTAGTGCTTTTTTTTTTCGGTGTCTTCTCGGAATAGACCTGCAATTTTTCCATTTAGTCGTGACATCTTGCGCATTGCAATATGGTGTTAATCCACACAATTTCACCCATTGCTTACTCATTGGAAGTACAATAAAACTTTATCTTATCAGTTAAAACAGTGACCTTGCGAACAACTGACTTTATTTGAATACATTTCTTGTCACAGTCACAATCGAAAACAAAAACCAGAAGCGCATGCGCGCTGCCATCATAGCCTGCAAGCCTATTGGCGCATTAAATGTAAACTCTGAGTGCAAAAGTCGGATATTAAATGATTCTGGGATGTGAAAGGAGCTGAAGCAAAGTTATTATGCCGGGGCCGTAGAAAATTATTCGTCAAAAAAAAGGAACGAGCATACAAAGGTACATCCCATATGGATGAAGGGCCTGGTGTCTCGGAGGCTATATAGCTGATTAGATACATATGACTAATAAGTCGGCTGACACCACTATCGCACTCTTCCGGGCAAGGGATAATTTACTATGGCTTGGGGGCCGAATTATCTCTCCCCGTTCGGTCTGGAAGTTTCGCGGGTGTTGGCGGGTTGCTCCTCGATCTGGCTTGGGGGCCGGCCAACTCTCCCCCGACCCACCATGTGCTGTCATGGGGCCGGGTTAAATACCCGGTTTTTCTTTTTTAACTTTCACTGCTTCTTTTGTGATCAAATCTTCTTTTCCTTTTTGGAAAAACAAATCCACATCCAAGAGCACATTGAACATACTGCACAGTCAAGTGTGCCAACTTCGACATAATGCGTTATCCCGTAACACTACATGATTGCACACCTCGGAGATGAATCGACATCAAAATCTCGTGTTTTTTTTTTTCTAACATCCGGCCATCGTAGACTAATATACAGAAATCTGACAGCTCATCTTCTCTTTCTAAACTCATTTACGACTTTAAAAAGAGCTGTGGTTGGCATAAAAGTCATAATGTAACTCCTGCCATTTCAATTTTTTGTTCTGTATGACGTTTCTTTTTTTAGTTGCGGATAGTGGCAAAGTCTCTCTAGGATTTTTATATACTACGGGGCTATTTGGCAACTGTATGTATGGAATTTAGCTGAATTTGAACGACAACAAAAGTCACATAACATGTGACGTCATAACACTCTGCACCACATCAAATTATCTCAACAAATGAAAGCAAGTAGGTTGGCTGTGATCGTCCGGGTTAGATTAGTCTCCAGAAAGACTGTTGGTTAGTGACTGACGTTTCAGTCATCTTCAGAGTCAAGTGAAAGTATTCGTCAGATGGCGGTATTTATGTCTCTGGTTGTTGAAGTGATTGGTCCGTTTTATCGGCTTATGGTTGATCGAGTTGGCTTGGTTGTGTTTCGTTATTGGTCAGTGGATGTTTTGTTGTCCTGTCAATTTGTCTATTGTTCGTTCGATTGCGTTTGATGTCATCTATCTATCATCTAAGTGAAAGCGACCCAGAAGTTGACCCTCATGAAATTGAACAGCAGCTTTGATGACAAATTTATATTAGTTTACACAAGAATGATACATTGAATCAATATTGCTTGACTAGTCCTAAATTTAAACCACATCATTTGATTATACGTGTGCTATTTTTCTAAAACACTCTGACCTGATAACTTTACTGTCGCTAAAGACAAGAGCGCCTTTATGTAAACTGATGCGGAATAATGATTGGTTCACTGTCCATGCAGTCCCATTGTTTGTTGGTTTTCGTAATTATCGGCAATATATAATATGATTTTCACAACTGACCACTGCACAGCCATTTTTATCACTCAGAACTTTTGAAGTTCATTAATCAGAATCAATCTGTCTATACTTTAGCCACTGCTTCATTTCCCTTCTCGCAATAGTAGCCTCCTAAATTAGACTTGGCATCGGTTGGGCTTGTCGGCCGTGAAGGGCAAGGCTTGCATGTCCCACGGTTCCATTCTGGTCGATATTCGTTCCCTGATTTACAGCATCCCGAAACTGGCTGCCCCTCAATCTGTGGAGAAGACAAGCTACGCGGGTTGTTCTTGGCACGGACGGGGAAGGCAAGTATCACTTTTGCGATGAGAAGCAGGTTCGTTGCTGGGTCCGGAGCATTCCATTTCAATGTAGTTCTTCCCGAGTAGACTCTATAATCCAGTTGCCAGGTGGAGAGGATGGTTGGCAACAAGCTTGTCCCAGTTTCTCTCTGGGTGGTGTCACATATGTCAGGAAGATTGTTGCAGAGACTGTAAGGATTAGGGATCTCCTTTTGAGCACATCTTGAATAACCTTCTCCATAAAAGGTTTCAAAAACACCGTCATCCAATGGCAGGTAATACGGAACTTCCGATTCGACACTGACGAAACTGGAAGCTATGGATTTCAGAGATATGTGCGTTTTGGAATATTCCTTCTTGCTTTCCGTTGGGTACGTCTTACGGGGGAGGTACAACTTGAAATTTTCCACGAATGGCGCCTTACTTAGACCAGGGTCCAGCCAGTTGTACTGCTCTAGCCAGGACCTGTTTGCCGGCAATTGGAATGTAACAGATTTACCCTTTGCTAATTCTTGAAGGTCTACGAACCCGTTATCGCCTTGAAACTGTGGTTTCGTTGGTATGTACACAAACCGTTCATCCTTGTTAGAGGCACCAGCCGTACAGGAACTCATGTCCTGTATACGCTTGAGGGAAAAGAATCCATTTGGAGGCCTGGAACAAGCTTTGACTCTATGTCCTTGCTTGCGGTATTCCAGTTTATCGCAGTATAGAGATGCCTGGGACTGGAGTCGATACTGAATGATGAAGAATCCCAGCATCAGCTGGCTGGCTTCCAAGAGATCATTGGACACTTCGATGGACCCTGCAAGGGTTTTGGCGACGATACCACGGACGACTCGAGCAAGAGCATCTACTAAATCGAACTGGAAATCAAAGATGTTTTCCCTGAGTGTGGCCAGTTCAGACAGAGTTCCTCCCAGATTTTCGCACAGCAACATTCCTCCAGCCACACCTTGAGGAACAGAGGAAAGTGCCCCTTCTCCGGAAAACAGTAAATCACACGCGGAGTCCTTGTAAGCCGACCACAGAGCATCATTTTTAGCTAAGCGACTTCGTGCAACCTTAGGAGTATAGTCACCATACTCTTTTATAAACTTGGCAGAATCAAAATTAATTTTGTCTAGGTTAGTGTTGCTCTCGATATCCGTTACCAATTTATACAGATTGCTAATTTGAGCGGCATTTTTGTAAAAATCTTGCATAAGGAGCAAGCTATCTTTCCACACATCGCTGAACCTAGCGGCCAGAGCTATTGCTCGTGTTTCTTTTGCAAGTGCGGCAGCCACTTTTCCTGTTTGCTCATAGATATCACCAGGTTCCACACCCCCAAAAATTACTCTCAGTGGGTTAAGGTTCTCAGCAATTTTAAGAGCTAGAAGACCAGTTTCCTCCAGTAACTGGAGAGAAGTAGCTGTAAGTGCAATTTTCAGTGTTTTCTGAATTTCCTGGTCAGCTTTTTTTGCGAGTGCTTCAGATTTTGTCTTGAACCCTTTTAGTTTGTCTGAAAGAAATGTAACGTCAGCCTGTGCAATTCCTTGGTCATATTCCGCAAGTCCACGGAAATATTTAGATATTCCAGTTACAGCCGTTTGTAAGTTCTCGTCAAGGGATCTAATCTCTCCCAAAAGTGTAATTTTTGTGAGAGCCTCTGTCTTGAGGTCCAAAATCTTGACGCTGTCAACATTTGCATAACGTCGCAAGTTGCGTGTTTTCGGAGGAGTACTGTGGTCCTTCTTTAGTTTCAAAAGTGACTGATATTCCTTATAGATGTCTCCAATTGTGCACATTTTAGCGGACTTTAGGACAATGCAAGCTGCGGCGGTACGTTCTATCGACTTTTCGCGCTCTTTTACCAACTCCATGGCTGCAGGTAAATCTGAGTAAGCCCTTACCTTGATCGCTTTGTGGAAAAAATCTTTCCATTGCAAAGTGCTGGCATACAGCGTGATGTGATATGCCATGTTTGAAATGTCCTCGTGCTCTCTATTAAGCGTGGCTTCGTCGGGTTTATTGAGGTAGTTAGAACAAAGGCTTTTTGCCACGAACGCACTGACTTTGTACCAAAGTAATGCTCCCATCATTGGAAGCGCTTTTTCTACATCGCACATATTGTCCTTAGTGCAGGCATTTTTGACACTTGCTCCGTTTTTGTCACCATATGGATAGGGTGTACCTTCCCCAGAACAGGTATCCGTACCCTTGCAAATCTTATCAGTTGAGATGCCGTGAATCTTTGGCTTGTCTATATCTTCCTTTACGTACCTGCACATTTCTTTCATTGGGAGTTTGTAGCCTTTGAAGGTCTGAGGGGGTGAGTACAGTTTTATTAAACAGCGAAGACTCTGATACCCCTCGTTCCTTTTCAGCATAAATCCTAATCCCCGGGTGGTATAATTTGATTCCAGGTTCTTGTTAGGAAAACTCTCAGAAACGATAGGTTTTTCCGGCTGATCCAGTAGGTTGTGAAACTCTGCGCGGTCAAATTCGGGTGCATCTAAATCAAGCCTGTCAATGCCTGTAAGTTGCGAAGGAAAGTCCTGTAATTTTTCAAAGAGCTCTTCTATATTTTCAGGCTTGGTTTCATCGCTGAGTTTCCGAAAGCTTTTGATCACGTCATCTCTGGATTTGAGGACATCAGAGACTTTCCGTGCCCATTTAGGGTTGCGCTCAATCCCTCGAGCAGCGGACAGTATCAGAACAACCACCAATGCAGACGTAACCGCCATCCTTACCTTGGCAAATGGAGGCCTCTTTACTACTCCTGCCTGTGGGTTTATTCCTTTTTAACCTGGGATAAAGGATGAATGTTCGCATTATAGCTGTTTAGTTTTGCACCAGCGATAGTCGAGCCAATCATTGCTAACAATTGGCCTATTAAGCTTCGTTGTTTAGTGTCCCATGAAACCATGTGATATACTCTTGGGAGTTCTTTCATGATTGTATTTTTAAGTTTAATCATAAATTCTCAGATCTTCTCTGATTAGCAACACAAAGAAATAATTCGAGTCGCACTTTACTCTAATTTGCTTCAATCTCTATTCAGGTGTGGGCATTCATGTAATAGAGACAGAGGAGCAAACAAACATGATCGTCGTTTTCAACTCGCCGATTTTGGTTAAGTTTATCAAAAAGTGCTTAATGAGACCCGGAATGAAATAGCTTAGTCCCAACTTTTCAGTCTCGAATATTTTAACTCAAAATTTGCAGTCATTTCTCCTTGTAAGGGCAACACGGGAAGAAAATTGCCGTGCCTTACTCATTTATAAGACGGTAATCCTCTAACCAATCAGAGCGTGCGTGATTAGTTATTATATAATACAAACATCGAATGCATTGTGGGCATTTTCAACTAGGAAACAACTAGGAGTTACACGACGAAGAAACCATTACATTTTGACCTTATCATAATTATTTTGCGACGTCATTTTATGTTTTGTGCGGTTTTTAGTGCATCTAGAACTAATATAGTTCCCACATTTGATACTCAATTTCCCTGCGGTTTCATCTCAATGTGTGTGAGCATTAGACTCCTTATCTCAGAAGAATTAGGGCCTCTTAACCTTTTAACTCCCAAGCTCAAAATACAAATTCTCCCAACCATAAAATAAGGAAATGTATGAGTGATGCAAAGAGAATTTATGTTTTAATCAGCTGTCATTTGAGCAAGGTATCAAGTTCCAAATTCTCCATACTGTATGATATATCTCTGGTGAGAGACTGAAGAGAGAAAATTGAAGTTGATCACTCTTGGGAGTGAAAGGGTTAAGTATGAGCCTGGTTATCGAGATCTCGCCTTCTCACTATTTCCTTTGTAAAAATTCTGATGTGTTCGTATACTGGTCTTTGCGACCAGGATCTCGGTAAACCAAGCTGGCCAGTTTATCATTTGAACACTCCAGCTTGGTTGACCAGGATGAAAATGTTACAACTACGCGAGTCTGAGATGTACTTAGTGGCACTTTCTTGCGTCTTAATTTGGCATCAATGGAAGAATTGGCTAAAACTCTTGCATCATGGACATTTAGTCTCCGCGGTTATACAGGTTGAAATTTTCCATATGAACACACGACCGGCTCATATGAAGAGGCCCTTAGTAGCTTGTGGCATAAGATTGACCATTCACTATTTTACTAACTCGTAGCAGCATCTCGTTCTTTGTTGCTTTTCTAGGAACAATATTATCTGTTACGAATTTGGTCCGGTTGAAGACTGTTACAAAGGTGGACGTTTTGTTCTTGTTCACGCTTGAGCTAAACTGGAGAATATTCATTGTAAGTCTTCCACAGAGGCTCTTGTTAAAAAAGCACTTATGCAATTGCAACTAATTAATTTTAGAAAATATGTGCGACCGGGTCAAAGTTGTGTCAGTCCACCCGTGGTTCTTTTGTTCGAGGACGTTTTCAAACTTAACAATCCATCGCGTCACCTGCTCTAACGGCAACAGTCACGTTGTAAGCTGCATTTAATACTAGCTACGGCGCATGGCTAAAGAGCAAAATCTTCTAATGTTTGAAAATCCAAGCATAAATAGTATGTTTTGCTTGCCAACAGGAATCCGTACTTTTCGGATATCAAATCTGCTAATCACTCCAAAAAATGACAACAAAATTATTAGTTATTACTGACAGTAAACGCTGATGTTTTATCGGAAAACTACTATTAGCCATATCACCAAGTACAAAACGTGTAAAAAGCCAATGTTTATGAATGACTATGGCAAATTCAACATGGACATCCACAGGGTTGATTGCCCCCAATATATATATACTAATTATTCACTCTCAAGTCGTTTGATAAACGTATGCGCGGGGGCTGTGATAATTTCCAGTGACACAGGCAACCTGTGATGTGTGGCTTTGCGTGTTTCAGAAGGGAGTTGTTACAATGATGCAAAAACGGCCGAATTCTCGAAACATGCAGCTACCGTATTTTTGTATTGCGTGCCCGGCCCCGTTACGGCAGACGAGAACCGAGTGGAAACCTCCCCGTGAGACTGATGCGCCCAGTGTAGTTCTCCAGTTACGCTACAAACAGTGCAGTACACGATTGATTTTGTGTCACAAGCGTCAGTCATGACATCAATCCGTATAAATTGACCTTAAAAAGGGCCCTCTCGACAATAGTCCGTTTGCGTGCCAAAATCCATGATCCACTGTTTTTTTCGCGGCCTCCGAAAGCCGAAAGATGAATTAGCAACCTATGTCCATCCGACTCGTTTCAGAAGAAGATTAGCTTCTTTTTGACCTTTAGTTTTTGATTTAGTAGACGTTTTTTATCGCTCTGGGAACAAAATTCAGCCTTGGATCTTTTTACACATTTCTATATCAGATGTAAAGAAAAACACTGAATTGGCTGAGAAGACCTCTTTAAAGCTACTGTTAGTGATTATCGCGCCGCCAGATAACTTTAAATTTTTAAAGCCCGGATTTTTTTCTTTTTAGACTACTACAAAATAGTACGAACTACATTCAAACTACCAACTACAATTATTCAGTTGCGCTTTGATAATCAGACAGACTTCCAGTGCAAATAAAGCGCACCGGGCAATATATAACGTGTCTGCCAATTTTCGACTCCAAAAATATACAATGATAGATATTTGGCTCGTATTTTAGCACCGGTGCCTTCCAGACCGAATAAGTAAATTGTTAAACAATAGACTGGCGACTTATCACGCAAGAAATCATGGTAATGCTAATAGCCTTCGAATTATTTTGTTTATGAGCTTTCAGATATATATGTACTATTGCTTTTTTATAGACACATAATTATCTTCCAACAGCTACATTTATTTGGTTATAACAAAACACATTAATTACCGATTAACCAAAAAAACCAGCATGGGGTGTAACAGAAGAGCCTGCTATGCCTGCTTCTCTTAATTTGTTAGTAAACATTATTTTATACCTAATTAATGTACATATACTACACTGCATCGAAGGCCACTAAAAAGCGCCTCCAGACAAACAGACGAAGTAGACAGTTAGTATAGATAACTTAAATTTCAATTAACTTTCTATGATTCAAAAACAACGTTTAGGACATCAGTTAGAAGGATTATTCAGTACGTGTTAAAGCATATGCAACTCACCAAAAACCCAGGAAAATCCGTTGCACAGTGGTACGTTGCTATCAGTGAGACAGATGCCTCTGTTGGTGTGACCTGAAATAGAAATGGAGTTATATTTCTATCGGTGCTGATCACATCAATTGTGATTTGATTGACAATCCCAAACTGGTGACAATGGTCAAAACCAATCGGACGAGAGAATTTTCTTTAGAAAGTGTTGAAATTGTTCTCCGAGGTCTCATTGGATTAAAAAAGACCTTGGGTACTTGAGTGTACAAACAGATTACCAGGCACTTTAAAAATTGATGTTCTTTCCCATCACGTATTCCTTGACCACGAATCACCTAGTTTTTCCACCGTCTATTCAACGGCGAAAAAGGTTTAAAAGAAGACTTGTAACTGTACAATTTACTAAACACAAAAATAAATTCATTAAATAGGCTCCCGAAAGAAATAAACGCATTCAATAATTCCTCATAAAATAAATATATTTAGCATCCCTTTGGTACCTGCAAAAAAGGTCATTACCTGCAAAAACACTATTCTATTGTTTCATGCGAGCAAAACCACAGTCGTAATGTTTTTTTTTTTGTTTTTTGTTTTTTGTCTCAACTTATATTCTTTATTTTGCACTTGTTCTCCTTTCTTATGGAACACTATAGAGTAAAATATTGTAAATTGTCCTTTTATACTTTGCTCAGGCGTTCTTTTTAATCACGTTGGTCAATTTAAGTAATAGAGTTTCAACTGTTTTTTTTTTTCTCGTGATCTCACAACTCAAAAACGTTTTAACAGGTGCAGTATATGGATGGCTAAACTGTTGTTCACGCTGTAATGAATTCAATGAAATATTAATCCAGTCAACGCGTATGAAATATTGCAAACGACCACCACCTTTTCATCTCAACCAGTCAGTACAGTGGTCATTTTAAAGCTACTACTCGTAAAGGAAGGAAAGAGAAATCGGGGTGAGGTATATAACAGTATGTATTTTAATGATTTGCTTACTGCTTTCTTAACGTTTTCGTAAACAGCTAATCATATACTCGTCGTAATTTAGTTTTTTGTTGTTGCTGTTTTAATTCTTCAACCTTGGATCTCAGTCTTTAAAATTTCTTCTATATCAAAGCTCTCTTACGATAAAAAAACGAAAACTAATAAATCAGATATATGTTTATTTATTAGGTTACGGTTTTTCTTTCCGTAGAGAACTTTGATAGAAGAGATCTTCCTCCTTCTCGGTCTCTTTATGACTTCCCCTGTACATGCCTATGCGACTACAAACACGTGTTCCGGAACAAGTAGCTTTGGCCCGTTGTCTCACTGATTTCATAGCCATTACTGCCGAGGCTTTATTAGATCAAGGTGGTTTCAATTTATCCGTGAAGCTCTCGAGTGTTCGTGTTGTCACTAGGTGTGAGTGTCCAGAGGATTATGGCCGGAACTCAAGTAACTGTTGTATTCCCTTGCTCTCCGACACTAGACAACATTTCCCATTTTCGGCCCTACACCCTCCTTACCAAACAATCAAGCAATAGTAAAAAAGTTCAAGAAAACGCTGCTTTACGTTAATTGACGTCCAACTCAAACCACCTGATC
This sequence comes from Plumapathes pennacea, assembly GCA_964036295.1. NCBI lineage: Eukaryota > Metazoa > Cnidaria > Anthozoa > Antipatharia > Myriopathidae > Plumapathes > Plumapathes pennacea. The sequence goes on along the minus strand of OZ038463.1, from coordinate 19,973,584 downwards.
GAAAACGTGTTGTGTCATATACATTTATTTACATCGTGGAAATCTTGCGTTTACCAGCAATTACTCGGCGTTCCCCATATCATTTTACCACCCCTCCCAAAATATAACATAGAAATAATAGTTATCATAACGTAGGAAAAAGTGCTCGTCAGTCTTAGACACGGTGTCCATCGCGCCCGAGTAGAATGGAGAGCATATTATGATCGGGAGCATTCTTTGTGTTAACATTTTAGGTACGACAGGACAAGCAAAACTGAAAATGAAGACATACGTTACCTCAATGTTGCTTCTGCTTCTTATCGTTATGACTGGTAAGGCATTAAAATTACTGCTTCCTATTTAATACTTTGCTTGCACATTATTAATGGCCTTACTTTCCGAAGAACAAATGAGTGAGATTTAGTGAAGCTATAATCTTTTGAACGGCGTGAGTGTTTTTTGTTATATTGTTTTCTGAGGGGCAGGGAAAAAGTTAAAACAACTTCACCATACTTATATCCTGCATGCTTTGTTTGAACTGCATCAACAGTACAATGTACCAAAAGTGTACACTTACTTGGTTTATCCAACTCACACAGCTATGATGTAATTCTTAAAATCGCTAAGATGAAATCTCTAGCTCATCGCAGATACTTCCAATCACTGATCCTCCTTTTTAAATGCCTTAAAGATCAAGGTCCCCAATACGTGAAAGACTTATTTAAGCCTCGCTTTGTCAGCAAATACAATCTTCGAGGGAACAGCAGCAAGTTAAAACAGCCTAGTTTTAATTCTCACTGGCTACATAACTCGTTTTCTTATATCACTAGCCGTGTATATGGAACAATTTGCCAGCTAAAGTCCGCGAAACGGATAACATTAAAGTTTTTAGGAAACTTTTATATGAGGCAAATCTGTCACCGGAAACTAGCGGCTGCTCATGTTTTATCTGCTCCGATTAATATGGACACAAACGGAGTTTTCAATAACTTGCAAGGTAGTAATTAGTGTAATTAGTTAGCAAGGTAATTAGATAGTACATTAGCCAGTATTTTTTAGCTAATCGCCATTTCTATATACAATTACTTAGTCACTGTATTTTAGATATGTACATTAGCATAGTAGTTTCCGGCTTATTTTGTAATTTTAACAGAATTTAGTATTTATTTTCATATTGCTTTCACGTGCGTGTTTTAACGAGTTATTACTCCTAAACGTTACGTGGTTAAATAAACTATTGTATTGTATTGTGTGAAAATACTGAATTAATCGCATTTTCGCTGACATTTTTATCACTGTCTGATCCACTTATAAATATTCCTCCCCTATGCACACCTTCAAGTGACTAGATGACTACCACTGACATTGTTTACTTGGCTGCAAAACTTTTGGTTTAGATTATCAAGTGGCTGGCAAATGTGGAACTCGCATAGCCGATACTGACTTTGCTGCTTGCCTCATACCTGATGCAAAGGGAAATTGCCCGCATAACTTCCCCAAATTGGAGGACGATGGATATTGTGTCCCCACAGGAAGCAGTAGGCCGAAAACTGTGTGCTGCCTTTTAGAGCCCGTCCTCAATCTGAAGGTATAAATATGTCTACTTATTAACATGTTGGCACAACATTGTGCACTGAATGCTTCATGCGACGGCAAGAGCAGCAATTGCGATGCATTTTCACGTTTTTTATCGTCTATTTTCATCGGGCTAAAAATTGCGGACTCCAACAACATTGTACGGTTTCGCGCAGAGTTTTTGGGTAACAATGTTGGGCGATGTTGTGCCAGCATGATGCATTCGTTTGCACGGGCCTTAAATCTCCAGATCTACGGGTTTAGAGGCTGGAAAAGGCTTAACTCCTCGGAGTTCACTGTCTTCTCAATTCGTTTTGTCTAATAAAATGAGGCCTTTTTCAAAAAATATTAACGCAATAAGCATAAGGTATGGCCTAGAAACCTATAAGAAGTACTCTATTGTTTTCCCAGCCTCTTATCCCTCACTATCTCTGGTTGAGAGCCCCCTCAAAATGTCTACGAAATTGTATAAGCCCTGATAACTGTAATCATTCCGACATGCACGTTTCTTTGTTCATTTTCTGTTTTGCTTAATTTGTTTCCCGGAAGAATAGAATAATCCACGAATGTGAATGAGTTCTTTTGGCCACATAACGATTCTTCGTTTTTTACACTAATCTAGTTTGATGTCCCGAATTTGTTCCGAAAACGTACCTGATAAAGTGGTTTTCGGGTGAGCTAATGAAAAACAAAGCCAATAACAGAGGGCGTAAGGAACACAGTTCAACCAATTAGAAGCGAAAGCAAGTTGCGTTTGGTTTTACTTTAAAGAAACCAACCATGGGTTGTTCAACTATGGGAATAGCCGTACACATGTTATGTATACATGACATCCGTTGGTTAACAATGTAGCTGCTTGGTAAAGTTTATTTTTACTGACAAAATATCGGTTGGTGTCCAGAAAGAAACGAAGAAAAAAAAAAATCCATTCCCGACCTAACAAGACTTCACAGTGCTTTAATGGTCTTGAATATGTTTTGATGCCGGCCATGAAAACTCTATCGCAAGTGACTCGGTTGCCTTTAGAATAGTCACAACGAAAGTTTCTGTGGCGACATAGAATACCCTGGGAAAGATACTAGGCCGAAAAGATATCGTACCTCCCCTAAAAGATGAGAAAAAACATTCATATTATAAGTGTTTGCATGATGATTTTCCGAGATGCCTGTTGCCTCTGTTTCAGACCGAGGCCTAGTGTGAAACTTTTCGTATGAAACTTAGTTTAATTTGCATTTTCAAACGAAAGGATTAGCACTAGACATCGTTTTGAAACATGTAACAGGCATCTCGGAAATGGCCTATTCCTAAGGAGTAGTTCTGAGCCAAACAATAGATACATTCTTCTTGCAAAGTAAATCACCAACGGGACTTTTTGGTGGAATTTTATTTAAACCAAAATTAGAGGAAAAAGAGGATAAGGAAAATATAAAGAGCTCTTGGATCCGCCATAATCAAGACAAAACTGAGTTTCCCTTGCCTCGATGCTTACAAATAAACGGGCAACAAAGTGTCTCTACGTCTATATAAACAGGCCCTCAGTACCAGGTACAGTAAAAAAAATAGGCCTGGGGACAAGATTTAGATTGGGCGGCCACTATACAGTGACCTGGGCACGAGCTCACTGGCAACTCCACGCGTGCTTTGGTCCAACCCAAAAGCGTAGCAAACGCAAATACAAGAAAATCACACAACTGCTTTCGACAGTCATTCAAAAGGAGCTCTAAAACCGTTCTCGGATTGTCTCTTCATTTAGGAAATCATATTTTTAAGATTGTTATTCTCAATCTGTACATCTTCGGTACCAGAGTATCCTCCAATTGATGCATGCCGCAATATTTCTATAGTAAACGCATTGTTCTATATATAGATAAGTGGATAGGTGGGTGAAAATATGACTTTCAGCAACTCATTTTTTGTTTGTTTGTTTGTTTGTTTCGTTCTCTTGCAGGTAAAAGAGTCTCCCTGTTTGGGGAACAAAAGCTAAGCAATAATTTACGATTAAAATTACGTCATTAATATGTAGAGCGCCTGTATTATTGTGTATACGTGTGGAAATTAAATGGTTACAATACAAGTATCGCCTCAAAATACCTTTCGACTAATTTTTAAATAATGTATGCACCTTTACCAAACCAAGATATGTAAACGTATAACTAAAATCCCGACGTTATATTGAAGGTAAAAATACCACCATCTGACAAAACCACTTCACTTGACTCTGAAGGTAACTTACGTTCAGGTAGTCGAAACGTCAGGCAGTAACAACAGTCTTCCTGGAGACTACTTTCACCCAGACGATCGCAAATAACTTACTGTTCACGTTCCTGGGTTCAAGCCATTTGCCATTGTCAAATAAGTGTAAAGTTCAAAATAAGGAAGCCACCCAAGTGTTAACGATTTTCTAGAAGAAAGTTTCATTCGGAATTACCCTGGTCCCAGAGGTTTCCTTCCAGAGAACGAGAAGCTCTCGTCGCGAAGCGGCGGACAATAAACTTTTAGCACAAAATGTAATAATTTTCATCACACAATTTTAAAATATATGTCGAATTGGAAGGGTTCGTTTTACGATAACGGGAGCTTAAAACAACTCTCTAAAATTGAAAACTGTTGTACATTAATATCTTGGATATTACTACTGCGCTGTAGCTGCATTCCCAGGTCGGGACCTGTAACACAAACCACTAGAATCGATTGGTTCAAAAAATTATGCACTCTTACAAAATGTAGCGTAGCCTGTACTACAGGCACTATCTCCAGTTCGTCCCCAGACTCGAGAAAAACCAAGAGCCTGTGAACGAACGTCCTCGTTCCCAGGCTCTGGAAAAGAGCCTGGGAACGAGGATGGTGAACAAACCGGAGAGCGGCTGAAATTCAGTCTAGACGTATCGGAGAATACCTAGGCACCGAGTCCACTATTATTACTTGTAGGAACTAAGCCACCCCACCTCACTCCCCCACCCAGCTACGAAAATGTACAAGATAATAAGTTGAACTAAAAAAATATATATGACGTCGCAAGCCGAGGAAGCCTCAATAAACACTGCAACGAACAGTGCATCGAGTTTTGAACCTGCAATTAGCCGTTTTAGAGTTGTACAAAATTAATCAAATAAAAAAACGACCCTGTCACAAGAAAGAGCCAAATCAATACGCATTCCAGGTTTCAGCACGATTGGCCGATCAGGAATTGAATATTTATTAAAATTATAAGAGACTGAATGGGGAAGATTAAGCATCTTTTGTAACCGTACTATTTTTCTGATTTTTAAAAGCTCGCCATTCAGTTTCTGATGGGTTGATCGTGCTGAAACCTGGAATGCTTACTAATTTGGATGTGCTCTTTCTTGTGACAAGGGTCTTACAGGCCGGCAAATCAGATCCCGAAATATATTTGAAATGGTACAGCGCCCAATGGATTATGGATGATCTCAAAAACAAAAAAGTCTTACAAAAACACTGTAATGAGTTCGATTTTAATTCAATCTTGTTGGTTACATCGAGTCGAAAGGCTTTTATAACAACACTTGTGGGGTTTAAAGACCCTCTCACCGTAGATGCTTTGCGCGCCCAGTGACCAACGGCGGCCATTTTCGTATTATACGAAAATGGCGGATTCCCATGTTTTTCTACGTTTTATCGCGAAATAAATCAACACAAACTCGAAAAGTGTATTGAATACGGCAAGCAGCGACAGTCAGATCAATCAGCCATAACGTGGGCGCCTCAGGAAACTCGAATGTAAATATAAACATGGGCGCGCAAAGCATCTATGGTGAGAGGCTCTCTTTAAAGTGTGCTGTTTTTGTCGATCCATTGGATGCCTATCAGCATTTCAAAATTTACCTCGGATCATTTCGCGACATCTTGAGGATGATTTACCGGCCTGTACAGTTCCCCTGTGCGGTTGTTAGAAATCTTATCTCCGTGCTTAATGTGATCACACGGTGGACTCACTTGGGCACGACTCTGTTGCCTGACTGAACGGTCGGGATGATCTCCTTGCGATATTCCAGTGGAAGGTATTTTTCCACCAACGAGTCCAGGGATTGTTTGTTGGTGATGAAGTTTTGTCTGTGAGTGAAGGAAATGGCTCATCAATTTCACTTTCCATACTAGAAAAACAAACTTGGCAGTAAAGTGTCATCTAAACCGCCGTTTCGTCACAACACGGCTTGTCATTATTTTGAGCAGGAATAAATTTTTTAGTTCGTCTTGATCATTTTGCCAAAGGTTGAAGGAATAAATTTGTTTAATCTTGAATTAGGGGGTGTTTCTTTTTAGGAATCCAAATCCGGATCACAAATCCAAAAACAGATTATCTGTTTCTTTACTGAAATCCAAATCCGGATAATGAATCCATGTGATCCACACTTAGGACGGATTAACTGGATCATATCCAAAATTGGATACTTTGGATCATGGATCCATTAAAGAAACGCACCCTTTCCTGGGCTTTGAAAAACAAGTCCTCCACCATAATCATTTTGTTCATAAAATCCGTCAAACTTCTTTTTCCTCGCCTCTTCAAGATCTCGCCACAAAAATCCAACTCATCAGTGCTAATTTAGCACATGTTGCTCACCGCTTCATCAGAAGTTCAACATCCAGAGATTCAATTGTCTTTCTTCCTGCGTGTCCACAGTACGCTGTCAGGTCTGACGACATTTGCTTGAAGAACAAGTTAGATCTGGAAAAAAGAATAACATGGCGACCTGTCAGACTAAACAGAACAAACCAACCCACATAACACACTAACACGTTAGATGGTTTCTCGTCCCAAATGTTATACTACGTCGCGTATTTTTATATTGCGTTAAGCCTGGTCCTTACTAGCGCATAAGCATGAGGATAAGCATAAGCATATGAATAAGAGAGAGACAGTGGCGACATAAGCATAAGCACAAGCATAAGCATAAGAATAAGAGAGCGACAGTGGCGACATAAGCATAAGCATAAGGATCAAACACGTCCGTTCCTTATGCTTATGCTTATGCTTATGTCGCCACTGTCCCTCTCATATTCTTATGCTTATGCTTGTGCTTATACGCTAGTGAGGACCAGGCTTAAGGATCAAACACGTCCGTTCCTTATGCTTATGCTTATGTCGCCACTGTCGCTGTCTTATTCTTATGCTTATGCTTGTGCTTATGCTTATGCTTATGTGCTAGTGAGGACCAGGCTTAAGCATCAAACGCTTCCGTTCCTTATGCTTATGCTTATGCTTATGCTTATGTCGCCACTGTCGCTCTTTTATGTTTATGCGCTAGTGAGGATCAGGCTTTACGTCTCGCTGCGTAGAGCTGCATTCGGTTCAACTGTTTAGAAAAATTTTCACAAAAATTAAACATACCAAAGCAATAAGAAAGTGTAGTGGTAGTAGTAGTAGTAGTAGTAGTAACAATAGCTGTAGCAGGAGCAGGAGCAGCAGTAATATTGGCGGCGGATCCTCACCCATGTTCTACGGCTTGCAGAGCATCTTTTGAAACTGTTGCTTTAGAGAAGTGTTGGAACACACTCTTAACCAAATTAGATGGCATGGCAGCTCCTTCAGGTCTGTGAAACACAACAAAATACCAATACCCGAAGCTATAGAGGAATGTAACAAACTACTAGCATGCCAATCAGAAGCAATACCAAAACCAATTGCGAACTACTACTGGTTGGTTAAAGGTGTTTTTATGTTCATTCTGCTGCAATTACGTACCATACTTGGGTCTGTTTTTATGAAAGTCAATTTTGGTCGCAACAACATTGCTCACACTACATCGTTAATTCTACGCACTTTTTGCGTTGTTGCCAGTTGCCTTAATCTAAAGAAAACGCATCGCAAACAACTACTCCAAATGTGTTTTTCATTTGCTTGATCTCCCTGAGTTGTTCAAGTTGGCAGGCCTAGAGGAAACAGCTGCAAAAGAACTCGAGATGCAGCACCGAAATCGCTACCCTGATTCTCCACCAATTGTAGGCTGACAATCACTAAAAGAAACTTCATAACACAATACTACAGTACTTCTTTATCATTGCATTCTGTGGATAGAAACGGTTCTCAACTAGCTAACTATGCGACGTACTGCTGTACACCAGCCATGGCAACTGCCGGCCATTTTAATTTCCTTAGTTACCACAGTAATGTGTTCTTGCATGCCCAGTTCACAGCTCTATCAGTGACCTACTTTTGATCTAACTAAAGATCAGTCAGCAACTCAAAATCTTACAACCCTGTCCTAATCCCTTATAACATACTCCATTGCTCACAGCACCTTCACCTTCAGGTGCTCTTGTACACAAGCCTTCTGTACTTACTTTCTTCTCGCTGCTCTCTGTGCAGGTAACGGCTTCTTGAATACTGCTTTTCTGCAAAAGAAAAATTAAATTCAGTTAATGTAGATACCCCCACAGCCCTTTCATTTACTCAACTTAAACTTCAACTCCTGAATTGTCAAATGAAACCTAAAGGTGTGACCACTCAATTGAAAGCTCTTGACAAGTAGATTTTAATTAGCTGTGTTCACGTTGCTGCTGAGGAATTTTTCCACATCTGTAGGTTTAATTGTGACAAGAAAATGAGGCAGTGAAGGGGATAATTAAATATGTCCCATTACCGAATTGTCCCCTTGTCTGTAACTGCTGTCCTCTGTTCTTCTCTGGCACTTGCTTTTGGCAGTTCCTTGGGAGTAACCAAGTCCCTCCATTTGCTTTTATTGAGTGTCTGTGTTGTCCTAACTACAGGTGTGATCTCTGCCTGTTCTTCTTGGATCTCTTCAGGGTCATCTGGCACTTCGTGCATACTGGCTGCCTCTGCTTCTTCTCCTTCTTCTATTTTTTCTTCCTCTATTTCTTCTTCTTCTTCATCACCATTGTTCTCATCATCTTCTTCTTGCAGTTCTTCTGTTGCATCAGTGGGTTTAGCATGTGGTTCTTCACTTGTTTCCATAGCTTGAACATCCTGGCAAATGAACAGAAGAACAGAATGAACAGAAGAACTTTGCAACTACATGTAAGTACTACCTTACTACAGTACCTAGTGTACCTGTACAATCATGTAACACGATTTTGGGAGCTGAATATTTTGCAACATATCCTTTAATTTTGCAATTTTCGAAACTCTTATATTCTACATCTCAATTTAACTTTGCAATTTTATCTAAAAGTTTGCAAATTAAGATTGGAACATTCCATTTATTCAAGACAATTAAATCAACACTTTATTGATTAATAAAACCTTCTGACTGCTAAATTGGACATTCAATTCTCAGTTATCCAGATGCAGATCTTACAGTGTGTAGTCCTTTTGCACATACTAAATACCAGTACCAATATGTCTATTTTGATGACCACCAGCAAAGATTTAAAATGCTGGTTACATGGATTTATCAACCAGTTGTTCGTACACAGAACTTGCCTGCTCAGTTGGTAAAAAATATTCAGCACTGTCAAGGGGAACATCTGGTGAATCCACATCATGGCTAACTGGTGTTTCTACAGGAGCTAGACAACAGAGGAAAAGAAAACAAGCCACACATTTGTCTGGCCAAATCACTCCTATCTGTACTTCCCACAGTTCTTAAGAGCTCCCCTCGTTCTCTCTCCCAGTCAGAGGACTGAGGCTGCAAAATTTATTTTTCTCCTGCTTTCTACTTCGCCTCTTGCTCACTTGGTGCTGACAGGTTGCTGAACCGAGAAGGAGAGCTCAGCTCTGATGAGAAACTGCTACTCATTGCAATTACTGCTGCCTGTGAGTAACTGCTACTTAGAAAATGCCACCTTTATCACAATCAGTCTTGATATAACAGCCCTACATGTAGTTTGTAACACCACACTACACTCTTGTCTATATTTAAAAATGTCAGATCTTTGTGCAGTTACAGAAACAATGTATGTAACACCAAGATGTTAGTACATACATTGTTGGGATTGAACACTAACAATTCACTCCCAAGCTTAAAATACCAAATCTCCCAACTGTGCAGTTACAGAATGCTATATTATTATAAACTGATTTCTCAACTAGCTTATACCTGAGCAAGGTATCAAAGGCCAAGTTTCCCTACTGTATAAATAAAATTGCTTCTGCCGCAAGAAACTGAAGAAGAAAATTGAAGCTGATCACACTCTCTTGGAAGTCATAGCATTCACTAGGTGACATAATGAATGGTTATAGTGTAATACTGTAGAATATAAAGTACCAACCTTCTTTTAGGTAATTCTCAATCAGTGTTCTTGGGGTATCCCTTGTTTTGCCAATAGATTGTCTAAATGACTTTCTCCGCACTGTTGAAGTATTAGGTTTACCAGAGTCTGATTCACTCCTTTTTGTACGTTTTGAAATTCCAGAAGCTGAAGAAACTTGCAGGAGACCTCCGATCTGATATGTTAAGAGACAAGAGAGTGAAGCTGATCCCCCTGAGTCAATAAATTGTATTGATGTAGTTGTTATCCAAAAATCATGTAAAGGCTGGCCTTGCCAGTTTCTAATTCCTATATATATATATATATATATATATATATATATATATATATATCTGGGATAATTTTTCCAGTCTGCCCTGAACAAGGTGCGTGCATGTGCATGAAGTAGTGACAGAAGAATTGCTAAGTAGATCAGCTTGGACTAAAAAAAAAAAGAGCCTTCAATTTTCTCAACTCTATATGTGGTTGACTTTTTGCAACACAGAAAACATTTGCCTCCAGTCGATCTCACCAGGTGTTTAGGTATACAAAAGTATGTTCATAACAGTAAGGTGTCTGTATAAAAACTCCACCTGACTACCACTTGCAATGCCTGGGGGGGGGGACCCTCTGGACTAGCATTAGTGTCCCTTAGAGGTTTCCGCCTTAGCGAGAGTTCAGTTACAGAAAAACAAGTGAAAATCCTGCATGTTGTGTCCGCTTTACAGAGGTGTCCGGGCTTGTTGAGTGCACATGCATAAATCTAGTGCTCGTACATGTATCTCGTGTTTTTGGCTTCTTCGACTGATACTGACTTACCAGTGTTCTTGGCGTGGTTCCTTCGGAAGGTGTCGATAGAGCTGGGGCTTTGCGTTTGGTTGCTGATCTTGTCCTCGTGATCATCTGTAAAGCGACATCTTTGGCAGACGGTGTTTTTCTCGCAATGGACAACGGCGTCTTTGGTTTTCTTGCACTCTTGCTGACGCTAGTTGACGTTAGCACGCCTTGTATAAGTGAACGTGGTGTTCTTTCATCCATGATTCAAGATCAGCAACGATAAGCTATAAAAGTTTCCTCTTGTTTATCCCATCTCAAAAATTGGCGCCCATAGTGAGTCAGTGACCCATCCGAGCGTTCCCGAGAGAATCCGAATGACTCTCCGGAGCTTCAACTCGTCCCAGTACTCGCATTTATCGTACAAAGAGCGTGGTTACATTGAAAAGTAAGCGGTGCAAAGTCATCCTCGTTTTTTGGAAGAAAAGTGAAGAAAAACTGTCGTATCCTTGAGATTACGAAGAGCATATTAAACGACCATGTCTGGCGGATCGTATGATAGAGCCATCACCGTATTTTCCCCGGACGGGCATCTGTTTCAAGTAGAATACGCTCAGGAAGCCGTGAAGAAGGGTTCAACAGCGGTAAGTCTCGCTAAAAGTTTCTCCTCGAAGGTCTATTGTATCGACTGTGATAGTTAAACGTATCGATGAATTCTTTGTGGATTTTCAGGTTGGCGTTAGGGGAAAAAACTTGGTTGCTCTTGGTGTCGAACGAAAGGCGGTCGCTAAACTTCAAGAAGCGCGCACAGTACGGAAAATTTGTACGCTGGATGACCATGTCTTGATGGCTTTCGCAGGTAAAGTTGAACGAAGACAGGATGATTGTTTCGTTTTAGAGCCAGAAAAATCGTTTTCTTCTCTCGTTTGTAGGGTTGACCGCCGACGCTCGGATTTTGGTGGACCGTGCTCGACTTGAGTGTCAAAATCACAAGCTGACTGTGGAAGACCCGGTTACGTTGGAATACATCACTAGATTTATAGCAACTTTAAAACAGGTATGAATATATAGATATTTACAAACTAAGGTTTGAGGGTTTATTTGTGTGCCATGTGTGTGCTGGATCATGAGATTATGATAAATACTATTAATTCAGCAAGTTAAAGACGTGAGTTCCCATATGGTCTAGTGGTTAGGATCCGGCGCTCTCACCGCCGTGGCCCGGGTTCGATTCCCGGTGTGGGAAAACACTATTTTTTGTCCTCTTTCTTTTTCTTAATTCTTTGCCTATTTACTTCCTTGTGCTTATTTGACACTTTCTTTGACTCTTAGTCAAGACAAGTTAGCATATTTTTCTTACAGATTTTGATTATAAGTGCTCAGAGCACTTCACACACATATGTATGCTGCCAAAGTTTTGCTTCATGTAAAATTATGCTGTAAATTGCTATTAATTTAAACCCAGGGACCAATTGCCTATTTATGCACAGTGAAATTCATGTGGCTGTTTATTGAAAGTTTTCCACAAGATACACCTTTCTTTCCACCCAGCGCTACACTCAAAGCAATGGTAGAAGACCCTTTGGAATATCCACTTTGATTGTGGGATTCGATCAAGACGGTACAGCTCGCCTGTATCAGACCGACCCCTCTGGAACATACCATTCATGGAAGGTTAGATACTGGTTAGATATAGGAATAGGTTAACTGCTTGATCAGGCAATTGACTTGATGTATGCAAGTTCCAAATATCTTGTTTTGTTTTGTTTAGTTTTTTCTTTTCTTTTCTTATATCAAAGGTTTTATTCCACTTATTTCACAGTAATTTTACAAACAAATAATTTTACAGCCAAAAAAAACATATATGGGGTAACTTGGCTCCTTCCCCAAATAGGTACTGTACTATTATAGCAGGAAAAGATGTTGGACCTAGCTACAGTAGTAAGAAGTGAAAAGCAAATTAAGCTTATATCTGAGTTGGTCTGCGAAGCATTACTTTTTGTTGGTCACTGATAGTTGACCCCAGATTTGAGTAAATGTCTGGACAATAATTTATTGAGATGTTCTTATACCATGCCAACACTTTCTTAAAAAAAAAAATCTTTGTTTTCATATTTTACAATGTTTTAGTTTTCTCATTGTTCACATTGTTTTGTCAGTAAGTTTTCAATGCTTTCTTATGGTACAGTAAACTCTTTTATAGTAACCTGGGAGGAAGAAGTGATTTATAATAACTGAAAAAAATTGACAACTCTTTATACACAACTTCTTTTTAGGCAAATGCCATTGGAAGAAGTGCCAAGACTGTCCGTGAATACTTAGAGAAGCATTACACTGATGAAGTGGCTGATTCTGATGAGGAGACAATCAAACTGGCCATCAAGGCACTACTTGAGGTACATGTCACTGTGTCTGTGCCATCAGCTGTTATTGTCATGATGAAAATGTTTGAAATGTTCAGACTTAGGCCCCAAATTCTCCCAACCTGCCTGGACCAAAATGTCTGAGTTATACCAGGTACTTGGTAAATTTATAGTCTGATCAGTGTTATCCCAAGCAAGGGAATCACCTGCCATTCTCTTCATACTGAACTAAATCTAGCTTACTTTGTATTCAAAGAAAAACTTTGCCTTCCACCACTAGCAGTTTCTTTAAGCCCCATGCACACGAGCAAGTTTTCTATGACAAGTTTTCTGCGACAAGTTTTTTTTGCTCATGTACATGAGAAAATTTGGGCAAATTTTCTGTGACAAATGCATTTGCTGAAAAGCTGGCGTGCTAGCTTTTTTATGACAAGGAAAACTTGTCACATGTGAATTTTGCTCGTGTACACGAAAACTTGTCAAAGTTTTTCAGAAAACTTTAGTTCCCATGTCTCCTTTTTGGGACCGTGTTCGCACAGTCAAGATGGCGGCATCCACAACATTGGCAACAAAGTCTTTGAATTAGCCATATAATGCAATTAGCCTCTTACTGGAACCTTTGAGATCATGCGAAAAGTTTATGGAACTCCAAGTCAGAAGGAAAAGAAACAACGAAAATTTGTCAAAAAACTTGTTAAAAGAAAATTGCTCGACCGTATACACGAGCAAATCATTTGTCACAGAAAACTTGTCATAGAAAACTTGCTCGTGTGCATGGGGCTTTAGAAATGATTTGATGGACAGTTGGTGTTACTCTTGAAGAAGGCTCAGTGCCCAAAACAATATGACAATGACTTTCAACAGTCTCATCACTATTTTACTTATGACAGGTTGTTCAGTCTGGTGGAAAGAATATTGAAATTGCTGTAATGAAGAGAGGTGAAGCAATGAAGGCAAGTATGATCTCATCACCTGCTTTACATGCCAAGCTATAGTATAGTACATTAAGTCTTTTACTCCCTAGAGTGACCAACTTCAATGTTCTCCTTTATTTTCTCACCAGAACTACATCATATAGAAAGGAGAACTTGGCTTTTGATAGCTTGCTCAGATGAAAGCTGATTGAAATATCAATTCTTGCTATATATCAGTCATATAGTGTCTTCTTATAAGGCTGGGAGAAACTGTATTTTGAGCTTGGGAGTGAAAGGGTTAACAAACCAAAACAGTAAGCAAAGCAGGTTTAGCTGTTGCTTCGGCCATTTCTGAATCAATGTTTTGCAACAGTTGAATTCTTGACACAGATACTGGGACAGATCCAGAATTTTGTGAAGGGGGGTTTGAGCAGGGGTTTGTAGATTCCCTGAAAGGTACTTTTGAGCAAAATTAAACATTGAGTTTGGTATTAATTTTGTATACTAATGAGCAAGCCTAAGGGTGTGTTTCTTTAATGGATCCATGATCCAAAGTATCCAATTTTGGATATGATCCAGTGAATCCATCCTAAGTGTGGATCACATGGATTCATTATCCGGATTTGGATTTCAGTAAAGAAACAAATAATCTGTTTTTGGATTTGTGATCCAGATTTGGATTTCTAAAAAGAAACACACCCCAAGGGGCCAGTTTGACTGAGTTCCCAAACCTTCCCTAGATCCGCTTCAGGGATCATTTCATGTTATGTACAGTACTCAAAGTCTTTAGTTAGGTTGTCAAACAGGTCTTAACCTTCCTTTCTTCTCTATGAAACAGATTCTTCAAGCAGAGGATGTTGAAAAACTAGTGGAGGTGATTGAAAAAGAAAAAGAGGAAGAACTGGAAAAGAAGAAGAAAGAAAAGGGAACTCCATCAGCCAAATAACATGGAAACAATGCACAGCCTAAAGATAGCCTCATTTATGTTTCTTTATCTAAGAAACTGCAAACAACATAAGACAGCTTCCACCCATTTTCTTAGATACTTCCTTATCTAGGAAACTATAAACATTTTACTTGTGGTTTAACTCTTTCACTTCCAAGCTAAAAATGCAGGCTGTCAGGCTGGCAGGCATAATCCTTTCACTCCCGAGCTTAGATTCTTCCAACTTTTTATATGAGTGATGAATAGACCATTTTCTCAAGGTTGTGCACACATCCAAGCTTGACAGGCCACATCTTTTGATATGAGAATTGTTTAGCAAGCACTCATGCATGAACATTGTAGAAAACAGCTTCAAAACTCAAGATAGCCATTCTAACTCAAATAAGAGCGCTGCATGAAGCACTTACAGTCCACTGTAAAAGAAAGCTAAAAGTCTTGGCCACTCAAGCTTGGATGTGCCTGCATCTTTGAGAAAATGGCCTATTGAGATTTGATAGCTGAATCAGCTTTCATCTGAGTACACTATCAAGTGGCAAATTCTCCATATACTGTATCTCAGGTTGTGTTTGATTGGGGCTATTTTGAAATAAGAGTAGCTAAAATGACCGATAAGTGTTGTTTGGTTCGGCAAAAATTTAGCTCGAAATTGTTTTGAAAACCTTCATGCTGGCATTTTGAACAGATCCCAATGCATCTGTACCCAAATCAGCTCCAAACCAAAGAATATTACCGATCAACATTGCTATTTCTATTCTGGAATAAACCCAATCGAACATCTAGAAGTTGATCACTTGGGATTGAGAGGGAAAGAAGATGTATGAGTGATGAAGTAAATTGATAGCTTCCATCTAAGCAAGCTATCAAAAGCCAAATTCTCCTTACTGTGTGATAATTACATCTCTGGTGAGAAACTGCTGAAGGGAGAGAAAATCAAAGTCGATCACTTATGGAGTTCAAAAGAATAAAGACTTATGAACACAAATTCAGATGTACAGTGTGTACTAAAAAAGGCCATTATAGTTCACCAGTACTTGTGGTTTGAGATGCTGTGTGAAATAAATCAGAGCAACATTAGTGGGTACACTGGGTCCTTCATATCTCTTGAACAATCAAGCAAGTGTGGAGGTCAAAAGAAGCTCTCAAAGCAATACAGTGAGAATCTTACTAGCCTCCAGGTCTCAGCTTTGCAATTAGATGCCATGTGACACATGTTGACCAATATACAGCAATCTAAGAATGCAGAACCAATAGCACAATTGTACAATACTAAAAAACCAGTTGAATTTGACTGCTGGTCTTGAAAAGGCCTTGAATTCATAATGCCTTCAACTAAATGATAGATTGACGAGAGTAGTTGAATCAGACTTTCAGAAATGAATCAACAGCTTGCAATTTGACCCTGGTCACCAAGTCAAATGTCTTTCAAAGAACAGCATGGGGGGTGGGGGACTTGTTTAAATGCAGTCAGTTAAGAAGTTGAAGCATTTTATACTGTATTCAAGCCAATACTTTGGTAAATTTAAGTCCTTGAAGAAGTGAAGTCCTTTAATTTTGATTTGTGAAGCTTGTAATGAACCCAGAATAGGCAGCAAGGCTACAAAGTTTCCATACTGTATGTGAGATTCTCAACGATTGTTTTCAGTTGTTTTGACCCTCACTTCACTTACTCATTGCTCCGAGAGATCGCTGACAGAAGCTCTGCTTCCCAGGAAAACTACAATGATGAAAGGCTTTCATATCCCTTTCACTCCTGAACAAAATTCTTCTAATCATTTAAGAAAAAATGTATGAGTGATCTACTGAGAATTGATAGACCAATCAGCTTTCGTCTGAGCAAACAATAATTACATGTAAGTGACAAATTCTCCATACTGTAACACAAGTCTCTGGTGTGAGACTGAAAGATAAATTTGAAGCTTGTCACACTCTCAGGAGTGAAAAGGAAAATATGTTTTAAAGGCAGTGTAAGAACTGTACCCACCAAGTCAGCAAAAGCTTTCATTTATATACGATGACTTGCACTAGTATTCTAACTCAAGCAAGCCAACTATTTTGCTCAGTACAAACTGACTTTCTTCAGTAAACCTTGGAAATCAATAAAATGGATAAAAATTGCATATGTAGGGGTGGCGAATGGTGCCTAGAAAATTGTGGGTCTCAGAAAGTTTTGGTCCGATCTCGAAATCTCGGCAGCCTTTTTGATGAGTCTCAGGGTCTCGTGTTTTTGTTTTCTTCCCTCTCAGAGTGGTGAACTCGGTCTCGGATTTTTAAACAAGGGTCTCGGCGTCTTGACGAGTCTTGGATTTAACCATTCGCCACCTTATATGTGTACCATTCCTACCCTAGCTGTATGTAGTTGTTGCCCAACCCATGAATGAGCTCCAAGCTGCCCTTTGCAAAATCTGTGATGTAATGTAGTGAGAACTGAAGATATAGTTCTGCCAGCTTTCATCTGACAACAATAAACTTATTAAAGTTGATCCCTGTTGGAAGTGACAGGGTTGAACACTCAAAACATAAAAATAAATGGACAATCTTTCCCAGAAATCCATGACAGTGCATGTGTTCGATATTTCGACAAATTCGCTTTTAACATGCAGTGCTCAAGCACTATGCCTGGGGCAACCAAATATTTTGGTCAGGCAGGTAAATTCAGGGCTGGGTAACTGAAACTTTCTGTAGCTTGATCAAGTCAATCTACAGTCTGAAGGGCAACCAACCTAAAACCTTAATGCCAAGCACTGACATGAGAGCATTATTTTGTGTGGCACCTGATGATGTAGATTGATTACTTTGGTAGTATGGAAAGGCACAAATATAACCAGTGACATTCATCATAAACAAAAACTATGATGCTTTAATTGTGGTTACAAAATCTATTACAAGTTGCCTGGAAAACTAGCACAATCTGTTTTAAAGCACTCTTTGCATGGACATTCCATCATCATACCTGGAGCCAATTCAAATAATATTATTATTTGACAAGTGTAGTTTGTAAGTTGGACCAATTTTCCCTTCAAGTTGACACTTTAGATCAAAGCCAAGGCCGAGTACTTTTGCTATGCATTTGAGACTTATATCCCCAACACTTTAGACTTTATAAGATTAAAGTACATGTGTTAATATAATTATATATCAGTTCAACTTGTAAAATTCACTTTTACTAAACTGTAAGTCT
The DNA here is from genome assembly GCA_964036295.1 of Plumapathes pennacea. Lineage (NCBI taxonomy): Eukaryota > Metazoa > Cnidaria > Anthozoa > Antipatharia > Myriopathidae > Plumapathes > Plumapathes pennacea. The sequence continues at coordinate 19,955,686 of OZ038463.1, read as the reverse complement.
GAAGAACAGGTTTTCCTGATGGAGAACAATATTATATTGTTATTACAGTATTCTAGTTTCAGCTTGTTACATTGCATTGAAGCATGCGTTACAAAGTGAAATTTACTGTTATGAAGATCTGATACAGCAGATATTGTCAATCACAGTTAATTCATTGTCCAGTAGTCCAGGTATATCCAAACAAAACTAACAAAATGATGCAAATTTAGTCTACATTAAAAAGTAATAAAACTCCTCAAAACTGCAAGAGTACAATGTATCATGCTACATATACATACATTTATGGCCTCTTCTTTTGCACTAACATGTTCTTTCATCCTTGGTCCTTTATGAAAGTCAGAGAAATGGTCTTGGCAACCTGGTGCATAACTTAACTTTCGAGTAACTCCAGGAAGGATTCTAAAGATGTGCCAAACGGAACTTCTATTTTCCAGATCTGCTGTCCATGTCAGAGTATTTCACTTGAATTCTGGCCTATCACTTGTTTGTTTTATAGGAGTTCCTTAATTCTGTTTGATCAATGAAAACTGTACTAGAATTAAATTACTCAAAAAGTGAAAACTATCTGAAACTGTAACAAAGATCTCAACCATGGTGAAGCGAGAGGCGGAACATGTCATTCAACACATAGTAGCTTTGGGCTCCTGGTACTGGCATTAGATGGAAACACTGGCTAAATGAGTGAGGAGGGTCATTGTCTGTCTATAAGGCAAAAGAAAGACAACATTATGTCACAGTCTTACTATAGTATACACATTAATTTGCTTAAAAAGAACAACCATCCAGACTTCAAAAAAACTGTTGGCAACCTACACAAGTATAAGGAAATGTGCTAAACTAATTTGGATATTGCTTCTTTTATTGCTTAGTAGGGCTACAGATAGAGTACAGATACAGTACTGTAACCAACCAACCTTCAGTTGTCCAACCACAAAAACAAAAACACCCATGGCAGTTGTTGGTTGACAGTCGATTGTTGTTACTACATGTTTCACCGTCTTAAAAGGTAGTGCCTAAAATAATGGAAGAGGATTTAGAATCACAAAATACTATACTGAACCAGTGCATTTTGCCAATAAATAGGCCTTTTGTAATAAAGGGGTCACAATTTGGTACAGCTTCCCTAAAATGAGGCCCAACTTTTAAAAAAGAGCAGGTCAAAATAAAAAGCAACCCCTTTCTTTTGCATAAAATTTTCAACACTTTAATTTCGCAAACTTTGCGACTGTGAAAATATCATGAAATTGAATGTGTCGCAAAATTTGAAAAAATTAATTTAAAACCTAAGTGACTTCAGATATCAACTTTAATCTGTAAATTGCAAAATCAAAGTGTCATAAAATGCATACAACCCAATGTACTGTATCTGACGTTAATCTCTGCACCAATTGAAGAGGTGAGACTAAGACCAGCTTAAGTGATGTTTTAACTTGCTCTCTTCAAAATCCCAAATATTTTGTGTGATCCTTGTCATTTTGATCAGAAACACACAAGAAAAGGAATAAGGTCAAAGACGACTGGAACAAACAGAAAAAAAAAGCCAATTAAAATAGAATGTTTCCAGTCAAACTAGAAAAGTACTCAATCGAACAGACCAAACCTGGTTGTTCAGAGCATGAACTTGGGTTAACCCTGCCGAATAGCTAAACAGCAACTTGGGTTGCTTGCAGTCAATGTTTTGATTCAGTTTCCAACGTTTCAGCTCTTCACATATTTTCCTCCGCTGCTCGTCAGGTTCATGAATAAAGATGTTTGTTAATGAATACATCTAGTGTGACAAATTTTTGGTCAGCATGTGGGACCCGGGATCACAGAAAAAATAGTCTTTGACCAGGTCGGTAAACAAACTCGTCTCCATCATTGCTGAATTCACATGTGTACCTGGCAAAACTCAACAATTTGAACTTCTTTCAGTATCTGTAGCTGGTCGAAAACTCTATAAAATCATACCTTTCAGTGCTCAACATTAAAGTTTTAAGTTGGTTGCCCTTCAGACTGTAGATTGACTTCAAGCAATAGAAAGTCTCATAATTTCTGGTTGCCCAGCCCTGAATTTACCTGCCCGACCAAAACTTTTGATTGCCCCGGGCAAGCGGGCAAGCGTTAATGTCGAGCACTGCCTTTGCCAGAATCACAGGGCCGCACAGGAGGTAACTTATTTCTTCAAACTACCTTGCGTTTAAATCTTCCTCTGGCTTCATGATGCCCTCTGCAAATTCTGGCCAAAACCCTTTGATGTGTGGCCGTTGAAAGAGGAAAATTCAAAAAGAACACATGCATTTAATAGACTAGTCTCACCTCTTCAATTGTTATGGAGGGTAGGTTGCCTAAAGGACTGCAGCCAGCCTGGAGGGAAACCATCTCCTGATAACCATGGCAACCTCACCACAGTCCACCACCAGGCACCCGTAACACTGATAGTCAGTGGAAATCTAAAATACTTACTATCAAGTAGAGGGAGTGGAGGGTGAAGGATTGTAAATCCTAGTACCCCAGGGAACCAGCATTACATGAACATGCCCAGTACGTACCACAAGTTTAGTTGTTATGTTGGTTGCTCCTTGAAACTGCTCACCTTCAAATGTCATCATTGAGTCATCCCTCTGAATATAATATGATTATATAAAGTTTTGTAATTTGTTTTCATAACAGAGTATCTAAGGCCCTGTCCACAAGGCTGCGTTTTCGTTTGTGTTTTCATGTCCCATCCACATGAATATGAATAAAATGATGTATCAAGAAATTAACTGAAAACTTTTGAAAACAGCCTCCAGAGTGGAAAGATTTGAAAAAGCAACTGAAAATGCATCCCAGATTCGTTTTCATGTGGATGGTGATGATTCACTGAAAATGCAAACTTGTGAAAACAGTTTGATCATCCAAAAACGATGTCATGTGGACACGAAACTTTTCTGTTTTCAGTGAACTTTTGAAAACGTGTGAATGGGGCCTGCCTAAATGCAATGCAATCAGACATGTAGTTCAACAAGCTATAATGTACAATGATCAAAAGCACTTTCTACAGTTGCCAGTAATTTTAGCAAAGGACATGAAGATCACTGGAACAAACAAATAGTGCTCATGCGATGCAAAATACATTATAATAATCATATTTGTGTGATGGCAAACCACACGGCTGCACAAGCCGCAAAGCTTCATATCTGTTATGTTCTAAGGACTCTTTCTGAAAAGATAAGATGCTTATCCATATTCCCACTGATCAGAATAGCATATTGGATTTGAAGTTCACATTGCCAATTGTACTTAACTCTCTTGTACTCAGTGCAAATACATGGGGGTACATAAACAGTTTGAAGTGCTTTTGTGTGGGAAGAGAGGGGCCATCAATTCTTTACCTGCTCCCCCTGGGGGAGGGGGGTCATCAAAGATTTGTCCTGGCACTTCCCTTTAAAGCGGGAAAATGTCTAAAATTTTAAAATTTTCATGAATACGCCACATAGTTAAGCAAAAACCGCTTTCAATTCAATCACAGAATATTATGCTTTGGTGATCCAAATCGGATTTGACGATCAAAACTATCGACGAGATAAAACGTTCAGGATGCAAGGTGGATGCACTGGGCACACTCTAATGGGAGCCCTCTAATGCATGTACACAGAAGATGGCTGGTATTTACAGCTCAATTTACAGAGACACATTTATATACACAAGTTATTTCCCATGGAAGGTTACTGTATCTCAGTATTGCGTTCGAAAATTACCCACGTTACTTACATAAAGAGGTCCAAGATTCGCCCTGCTCACATCAAAGGTTTCGTAATAATGCTTTACAAACGCATTCCCGACTTCACAATACTGTGGATTCATCGTTTCGACAAACGAAACACAACACGTTGAAATCCGCCTCGCCTTTTCGACTCCTTCCCAGGCTTAGTTCACGATTCCCCACCGGAGATTTCCGGAAACACTCGGAAAGAAGGCCCTTTTGGTATTATTTTTGTATTTCGAGCAACGAGAAACAAATAACGTTATTGATTTGCAATTTACACACACAAAAGTAGCGATGAATATTTTTGAAATTGTTAGCTGCAATAGTTCGTGCATGAAACCAACACTGCAAAAATGTCTCCGAACAAACGATCAATTGAATCCCAGACTCCTTTGCCGCGCGGTAGAGGCCTGACAGAAAAGTGCCGTTCTGTTCTTGAAGGATGTCGATGGCATTCGCTTCGAACCGCCGGCAGGAGCCGACCCAACAAACGATTCAATCGGTTAGTTATGGTTATCTGACCGTGTTAGACTTCAGGCCAGTCGTTTCTATTTAGATCAAATACTGTCTTTTAAAGTAACCGCGAGTAGCCTGATTGTCAGTTTTTTTGTAGTATTAGTCAATCCTAGAATAAATTAGATTGTGCGCGCTTAGTTCTGAAAGGAATAATGTATGACGATAGAAATATATATATAAAAAAATACAGGTACTGATCTTTTTTAGAATTTGTTGCCAATTTCACGGCTTTTGTAAATAAATCCGACGTCTGGACTTTCTGAGTTAGATTTCTTGAGCACACACTAAGCAGATTATCCAAGTTATTCCTTTCATAATGAAATCCACCCTTACTCGGACTAAGTGTGCGTATTTCTAAGTGTTCGTAGTTCTTTCAAGAGAAAAAGCAGTTTATAAGTACGAGAACTGTCAAACGAATAATTTATTGTAATCTTGCCAGACAAAGGCTGATCAATTCGATATTTTATTTATGCCCGCTATTGTATAAAGTACATGTAGATATGTTACGTGATCTCTTCTTTATTTTCTGAAGCTTTTGGACGAAAACACACAGCTGATTCAGGTGAGGCTATTGACTGTCTGCTTTGTTTAATTGTCTTATCCTGTGCTTCTTCAAATTAAATGCACGATTTACCTGAAATAAATGCCAACCTATGTATGACAATATTTTATCGCAAAACAGAGCTTTCAAGGAAGCATTTTAATTTTTTTTATATACAGTTGACTCTTGCTATTTCGAACTCGGTTAATTTGAAGTCCCTGTTATTTTGAAGTCAAGCCAAATCCCCTTGGATTTAGGTTTTCAGTCATTTACTATCAGCTATTTTGAAACCCTGCTATTTCAAACGTTTTTTCATGTCCCATGCAACTTCGAAATAGCTGGGTTGACTGTATTTAGATTCACAAACTAAGGCACTTATCACCCTTTGAAATATGATTCATGAGACATCTCTATTTGTTACTATCAGAACAGGCAATATTTTAGTCATTCTTTTGAGACCAACAGCAAGTGGAATGAACGTGTGACTTGCAAGGATTTGGTAATCATCCCCATGTTTGTTTGATTGTGAATGTGTTATGTTTTGGGTGATTAAATAATATTGTATTTTTAAATCATAGGCCATTGTGGATTACCAGAATAAGGGAAAAGCATATGAATGTCAACAGTAAGTCTCACATAAGTTTTTTTACCAATCTCTATATAATAATACGCTAAGCAACCGCTCATGTGTGTGTGTGTGTGTGTGTATGTGTGTAACAAATTGTTAATTTCGATTTGTGACGTAACAAATTAAACCGTCCGGTAATTAGATAATGTCGTGGTTTGAATTTCTGACTCAACATTAATGCTCGCGTACGATCGTTAGTCATAATTACCATACCATCAATTCGAACTGAATCGCCGGGAAAAGCAAGCCAGAAATCTTCTCGACCGTAGCCTTTCAACCAAACCCACCGGACGCGATTACTGAAGGTGAGAATTCCGTTTGAGTTTAGAAAGAGAATTTCAGAGTGTCAATTGACTGGATGGCGGGGTGATGCTGCCGCACGTTTGAAAAACGGGAAGATTTTGATGTCGAACGATCGGTGGTTCGACGAGTTGAGTACGGTTGAGTGGTAAAAGCACTACAGAAGTTTGTACTTGGACACGGTAAACTGCGTTCGAGATACTCAAAATGGAATTCAAAACGGAAAAAAAAGACAAAAAATATTAGGAAAAAAGATATCCGATCCCCGTATTTTACGAGAGTCCCGCTAGTCATATACATAATATCAAAAAATAGAAAAAAATGCTGAGGGTTAGAAGTTTCTTTAAAAATCCACTTTTCCTCTCCCATGCAAGTACAGTCAGCTCTCGTTATTGCGGACACCTTGGGGACCATGATTTGGTGTCCGTAATAGCGAGAGTCTGTAATAGTGAGGTGTGGGGAAAAAAAAGATAATAATTATTATAATTATTGAACTGCACTGTGGCAAATGTGGAGAAAAGATCAAGGAAACAGAGATCTACGTGACTAACAACAAACACCCAGATGATAATGGCAGGAAATTTATTCTTAAATAAACAGTTTTCAATTGCAAATTAAGGACAGCTACAATGACGGCAACTATTTAGCAGTTTGAGCAAATATTATGCCAGGAGTGTCCACTGCAACAAGAGTCAAAACAATGGAAATGTTGCATTGGGACCACTATGTAATAGTCTGTAATAGCGAGAGTCCGTAGTAGGGGGAGTTGTTTTCAGTCAAATCCCTATACCTTTTGCTGGGGGTGCTGACTTCTGTCTGTATTTGTTGGAGTGTCTGCAAGGTGAGACTGTACAAGCATTGGTCATGCAGGGGTTATAAAATCGGCCAACAGCCCTTTATCAAGACTAAGAGAATGTTTTAATATATTGTAATGGTTTAATTGATGGACCTTCAAATTTTACAACTTCTGATAATTGAAACATTTTTCCCTCGAAAACAAGTCAAGTGATACTGACTACATCTGGAATGACCAAATTTGGTAAATTACCACACAATGCTTATCTTGGAAACAAGCCTGGAGCCTGTAGACAAGCTCGAAATGTCTGAAAATCAGGCTGGGAGACCCCAGAGTTTTTGTCATTTCTAGAATATTGGTTCCAACATTCCAATAATCTAACTACTGCAGAATTAAAGTTTCAACAAAATTCTGAGTGTTAAGATTAATGGATTACATACTCTACAACTGCAAATCTTTGGATGATAGAAAACTAGGACTTGGACAATTTATTATTTAATATGTAGGAAGTTTTCTTTGTGTTGAATTTAGATCTGTAGGAGTGACACATGTCTGAAAAGTCTCTTGTTCATTCTCTTTATTAGGTATCAACAGATTTTGCACCGTAACCTTGTTTACCTGGCAACTCTGGCAGATTCAAACCAGGGCCCTATGTCGGTAGGAGTATCATGTGTTGCATGGCGAAATCTTTAGTGCATGTACTGTACCTAAAGAGTAGTATTAATAGAAACTTACTGTAAATCTCCAACATGATACAAATGAATATTATAATAAACCAGTAGTTTGTGAGACATTTCAGGAGGTTAGTTTAGGGCACTTCTAAAACTTACTACATAGTTACAAACACACCCACTGTCTGTGCACTGATGTGAACATCGGTTGTATCACCTCATTTTTTCTGTACTTGCTTATCATAATATTGCAAAGGGGAAGGGGGCAAGTGTTTACAACAGTTTTGGCGCAGAATGTAGATCACCTAGCGACGTCTCCAAAACTATTTAAATATTTTCTTATATAACTATTTCAAACTCAGTTAATTCGAAGTCCCCGTTATTTTGAAGTCAAGCTGAATCCCCTTGGTTTAGCTTGACTAGCTTGGTTATTTTGAAGTTACACTACTATTTCAAAGTGTTTTTCATGTCCCGCAGGACTTTGAAACAGTGGAGTTTGACTGTAGTTACTTCTTGTTGGATATAGAACAGCATCACAAAAAACTTTCAATCAGAGAATAATTTGTTTCGCATGTGGGATGAACAACAATGACAATCATGTAAATTGAAATTCACCATTCCACAAGATCACCAAGTACACCAAAACAGTGACATCCCAAAACTCCACATGTACAGTAGTACCACTAAATCATTAATTAAATGCATGAATTTTCACTTTGGTCCCCCAGGTTCAGTGCAGTTTCAAACAGACACTAAACAATAATAATATGACGTGTAGAGAATAATACATGGGCATGCAGAGATATGAAATTTATCTCTGAGTGAGTGTTCATCTTGAGATGAACACGAGACAAGAAACTTTATATCTCCCAGCATCCATGTATTATTCTGTTTATTTCATAAACTCTTGTGTGATACAGAGATTTGCAAAGAAATGTGAACACATGCAAGATCACTGCTTGGCTGATATCAACACATGTAAAAATATTGTACTTTTACGTGTTTAGGATACAAGACTTCTCAGTGGTGGAAATCTCTGTATTACACCAGAGTTTATGTAATAAAATAAATTATTATTCTATGTGCAAAATCCAACCTATTTTTTCATAACAAACTGGAACTAAAAATGTTGTAGAGGGTTTCATTTCTTTTTAATAAATAAATAATAATTTTTATAATTTATTATATATTGATTTGCAAATTTGACATTATAGATCATCCTCAGAATAATTCTGGATTATTTCTTTCCATTTCACAGATTTTATTGTTAAGAGTTAAAGATTCAAATAACAGAGTTGTTTGACTGGTAATAATTTATTTCCTTAGTGTTTAGCATATCTTCCTTCCAGGGCTCTGGTAATTCACAAGCTCCATTAACTCCAGGAAAACCTCAGACAAGTACCATAACTCCAGCAAGTATGATGTCCCCACAACCCTCATCAGTCATGTCTACCAGCCCTGTGGACTCCATGCAGAGTATGCCAACAGTCAGCCCAAGCATGCAACCTGGTGTTCCAGAAATGACACCCAACTCAATTACGTCCACTGCAATGACAAGCGCATCCAGTGGGTATGGCCCCCCCATGTCAGCCGGCAACTTAATGGTGCAGTCCTCAGCCCCACTATCCCAGCTCCAGCACCAGTCTATGCCAGGTCAGAACCCAATAGGGTACTCTAACCCTCAGAGTCAAGCAAGTCGGTCCAGTGTCCCCTCTGGAATAGGTGGGGCCTTAGGGGGTATGCCAGGCCAGTCTCAAGTAGCCCCACAGTCTTCTCAGATATCACAGCACATGATGCCTCAGGGGGGACAGCAGCCTTCTCCGCAGCAGTATCTCATGCAGCAGCGACAGATGCAGCAGTACAGACAATCAACACCTCAGCAGGTCAGTGTTTTAATCTGACACCACCAAATTGCAGTTTTTCTCAACCTTTAAAAGAAAATGCATTAGTCATGTACTGAGAATCTAAGCAAGGTTTCAAAAGCTTAAATGCTCCAAACTGTACTGTATGATACATCTGTGATGAAAAACTGAAGGAGAAAATCAAGGTTGATCAGTTTTGTGAGTGAAAGCTAAGTTAACCCTTTCACTCCCAAGAGTCTTCCTCAGTTTCTCACCAAAAATATACCATATAGTAAGGAGAACTTGGCATTTGATATCTTGCTCAGATGGTCACTGATTGAACTGTCATTTATCACTAGATAACTCATACATTTTCCTCTTAAAAGGTTGGGAGAATCTGCATTTTAAACTTGGGAGTGAAAGGGTTAAACCTAGCTGTCACTCTAGTGAACTCATACAAATTCTCCCAATCATCCTTAAGTTCATAATGCAGATTCTCCCAACTGTTCGAAAAGTATAAGTGATGTAGTGAGAATTGATATTTCAATCAGCTTTCATGTGAGCAATCTATCAAATTCCAAGTTGTCCATACTTTAGTGAGAAACTAACAGAGAAGTTGTTTGTTTCCTGCCTACTGTGGTATAAAGTGCTACTACCCCACCAGACAGGTTTCAAGGAAAAAGGAACTTCTGCATGCAACCGTTTAATTTTCTATTGAGGATGCACAATTTGACAATTTATAAACACTAAATAACCAACCAAAAACAGCTGACAAGAAACTCTGTGTTGCCTCCCTCAGTTACCAGGACAACAACAGCAACTGAGCCACAACCCTGCTGGATACAACCATTCATCCAGTGGCATGTTGCCGTCTTATCCCCAACAACAAGCACCACACTACAACCCATACCGACCAAGCCCTCAGCAACCATCACTGTCACACATGCCCTATCCTCAGCAGCCGCAGACAATGCAGGGACAGCCAGTTATGGGACCCATGGGACAGTCACCAATGCCACCACCACAAGTGTAGCCAATATGCAGAAAGTGAAGTTGGGAATGCTTGCTAGAAACAGGTTTGAAATTTTGCTCCACTTCCAACAGTATTCAGCATGATCACCCCCATAGCAATGCTACAGTGTACCACAGAGCATTATGGTCTTGTCACATAACCATTACAAGACTATTTGTGTACCAGAGGAAGAAGGTACCAGAGGTTCCTTCGTGGGTTTCTGAGGGTGAACTTGAGCATGAAAGGCCAAGAAACCTCTGGTGCACTTGGTTTGCAACTTCTGCACTACTGTACATGACCATAAATAATTTATTAAAAACTATGAAGTCTCAACTCCATTAGGGTATACAGCACAGCAGTAGCCATAGAGTGGTAAAGTGATGACATCATAAAAATATTTTTTCGGAAATAATGGACTTTGCACAATTCTTCGGAATGGCCTATCTAAAAAAAGTTCACACAGAAAAAATTGGCTCTTTAGTGCATTAAACAGCTGAGATATAGGCTTTTGAAGTTCAAATTGCTTCATACTAAACCCTCTTATTTGGTGTTGGTTCCTTTGATTTAGAACCAACGCTAAATAAGAGAGTTTAGTTAAGACTATCTTGAACTTTAAACTTCTCTATCTTTGCTTTCAGTAGGGCTAGCGATTTGAAATTTTGCACATGTTCTTTCAGCAGCTGTGTATATCGCATGATGTGGTTTTGAAGTTTGAATGGAAAAGTTTGCAAAATGATGACGTCACACTTTACCACTCTATAAAATAGTTTTGCTGTAATTTTTAACACTAATCAATCTAAAAGTTGTCTGTGCCCTCTTGGTAACCTTGAGGAAGCTCAAACACTTTTGCGGGTGGTCTGCAAGTATTGGTTCTTGACTATCATTTTAATAGTAATAATGATAATAATTTATTGCTGATTTTGGAAATATCCATCAACCAACCAGGGTCGTGCACACATTAGCACCCATTCTGCAAGATTCCAAGCAACAAGACCCCAAAAATTACTTGCCCAAACCTGTGTTACTGGCCCTTTTACCCAAGTTTATGATAACAGTACATGTACAAATTCTCCAAACCATTTAAGAACAAAAATAATGAGTGATGCAGTGAGAACATCGGATGTTCAATCAGCTTTCATCTGAGCAAACTATATTGATAGCCAAGTTTCCCCTACTCCACACCGATATGTGTTTGGTGCAAAAAGAACAAGATAAATTTAAGAAATAGAAAAGTATGGATGGTGATTACTACAGGGAATGAAAGTTAAAACCCAGAAAACAATCATGTGCCCAACCTGATCTGAACCAAACATGTATATGTAGCTATTTAAAAGAGAAAGTTTGTCTATTTATGACTATGGTTGCTTTGTGAAATGTCATTTTGTACTACCCTGCGTGGATGTAAAACAACAGGGACATGTGTACATGTACATACAAACCATGTATCAGGGAATTCAGTGCAGAGGGTCATCAAGTAGCCATTGCAAAATAACATTAAAACTAACATTATCATAATAATTCTTACATGTATGATAGTACTGTGAATAAACTGAAGTCAAACATATTGGATGGCGTGTGTGATGTCTTGAGAATTGTTTCTTGAATAAGGAGTGACAAAATGTTTTTTTTTTTTTTTTTTTTTTTTTTCCTGCTACATGTACTGTATTATACTGTAGCTTGCACCTGCATACAGTAAATGAAATTCAAAGGTCAATCATGTCATATACTGGGGTATCTCTTTTTTACAGTCATCACTTTCAAGAACTTTCCAATGCAGGACTGGTCCTAAATTAGAGGGGGTTGGAGAACAGGGGAGGACTTTTGAAAAAGGGTAGGAAGCCAGGGAGGGAAAACAAAACTCTTTGTTTGATGTTGCAGAAAATAACAAAACTCAAGATGTGCATGAGCCGTACTTTGTCCTTAAATTTTCGTTGTGAAGGTCCCAAAACTTTGATTCATAAACTTTTGCCACCACATATTGACTTTTTGCCACAGTATGCCAAGGCGACACATATCAATCTCGACATTCCCCCCCCTTCCCTTGAGCCTTGCTCAGGTTAAAAAAAGGGCCACTGGTTATTGATGAAAGGCCCAAGGGCAAGTGAGTCACAACTCATTCAGCATTTCTCAGCAAACTCAATAAAATAAATTCCACATACAGCAATGTCAGAAGGAAGCCAAGGGTCTTTATAAATTCACACACCAGCCTTTTACCACAAAGCAAGTTTAGAGCACTTTAATAATAAATAAACTTTTATCAGTCTAACACATGAATGTAGATAAATTGAACAGATGAGCAAAACACCCATGGAATATGCAGCACATTCTAATACTGTAGTTCTTTGTAGTAAGCATAATTTATTGTTATTCATGAACGTGTAGTACTGGATAGAAATTTGCTGTGCATTCATTACCACCCACATTCAAAGTTAAATACAGTATCAATAGTAATATTATTTAAAAGAAACTGCATGAAACTAAATTTGTAATTAGAGGAAGAAAAATACAGAACAAAAAAAAGAATAGCTCATTCAACAAAAGCTGTCATTAGATCACAAGACATTGATGAAATAACTATTTTGTCCCGAGGTGAATCAAGCTTACTATGGAAGATTACAAAACAATAAGAACAATAATATTGCTGTGGCTGAAATAACTACAGTAATCGTGGCCACCACGTGGCAATTTATTATACTGTCCAGGCAGTATACCAAAAACTGAACTGAACTACAGTGTACACCTTTCAAAAGGGCACCATAACATGTACATAGGCATCTGAAGTCAAAATAAGCCTGACATTATATTTGTTTTACAAGTGTAGACAAACCTTTAAAGTGAACTTTTTCCTAACAATCCAGTTACCGGTATCTATAATATTAATATAGAGTATGGAAAAAGTGGAAGCTGAATCATTATTATTCTCCATATATTCACAGGAAAGGACCACTTGATCAAGAATAAAGTGTAAAATAGATGACAATGTAGTGAGAATGTTTAGGTCAACAAGCTCCAACCCACTATCATGTTTTCAACAGTTAAAGAACAGATGCAATATTCTGTCAACATCTCCTGTCTCACAAAAATATTTTCGCCTTTTTTTCTGGAAAGGAAATGCAACTGTCCAAAAGGGAAAACACCTAGATTGATAGAATTGTAAGTTCCACATGCTCAACTGACAGAACTCTGTCACCAGTATGCCCAAGTTGCTGAACATTGCTGTGAACTTACTGATAGCCCTTTCAATCCTGCAAGTGATCAACTTCAATTTTCTCTTTCGATCTCTCAAGTTCTATCATACAGCATAGAGAATTCGGCATTTGACAGCCTGTACAAATGAATGCTCACTGAACTATCAATATTTTCACTTTATCACTCTACAATTTCTTCTTGGACAGTGTGGGGAGTATGTTCAGGAAGTCAAAGTTGCATAGGTTGTGACAAAACAAGTAACAAAGTCATCTACTTCCCCCTTAATTTTACAAAAGCAATTTTACAGAACAGAGGAAAAGCATTTATACAGATGATGGAGAATGTAGTTTGCCAAAGTACAGTACATGCATGATAACTTTTATCCCATTTTTCTTCCTCTAGAAAATTTCATTCAAAATACATTGATTGCAATACTTTTAGCTCCCTCTTCTTTGTGGTCAAACCATTCAAGATATTAATAATTAGCACTGGGTCACTCGAGTCACCAAATATCTCTTGTGACTATTTTCAGGCCTGGGCCACTGCTGACTCGCCTGTTGTTGAGGCCTGTGAACAAAAGAAAAGTGTGAGGGAGGGGAGATATACATGTAAATACTGTAGTGGAACAGCCCTGATATAAAGAACCCCTATTAATTTAACAAAGTCCCCAGTATGACAAACAATATTCTTCAGCCCAGCTAAAGTTGCAGTAAAATGTATGGAACAGACCCCAATAATACAATCAAAGCAGCGGTGCCGCTCAAAGCTCGCCCATTCTTGTTGGTCGATAGGGTTCACATGGTTTTTGTTTAAAATTTTATTTTGCTTTTATAGTTAGTGAGACATTATTCATATAACAGAATCTGCTCAAAATTGTGCAGAAAGCACTCTTTAGTTGAACCCAGAAACTTCCAAAGAAGAATCTTTTTGTACATTGGACACCTAGATTAGGTTCACTATGTTTCAACTGTTCCATTGGTGACAAATAATTGTGTTCAAAGCCAAGATTGCAGTCATGATGCTGTAAATAGTGCAGTACAAAATAATATAAATCAAAATGATAATACTGTTTGTGCAGTTAGTTGCTCAAACAAGAAAGATTGTGATTCTTCAGCTGTTGAGGAATGAAAAGCTTATTTGAGAGATTATAAAAGAAAGCAAAGAATGGATCAACAATATCTTGCTAAAGATAAGCTAATGAGAATGCACATGAAACAGAAAAAGTAATCCCAAAGTAAAACAAAAAGATAAAGCTAAGAAAATATACAGAGAAGCAAACCCAGATTATGTGAAAGAAAAAGAGAGACAGGCCAAAAAAGGGAAAAGGACCCAGATTTTGTTAAAGAAAAAGAGACAAGCCAAAAAAATACAAAGGCAAAAAAATCCACAATTAGTGAGACTAAAAGAAAAACAGACGGAGCAAAAACAAAGAGTAAACAAATTAAAAACCATTGAGGGTCTTATTAAGCAACTTCATGAAAATATTAAATGTGGACCTGAGTTATGTGTACTTGCTGTGATCAACTTTGGTACAAAGCTGGTGTGATTAGATGTCATGAACATTCATTCAACTCAGATCTTAATGCATCAGTCAAACTTTGTATCACTGGGGAAGAAAGTGTGAACAATTCTGAATGGTTTGTAGAACTTGTCATCAAAACATCAAAGCTGGTAAGATGCCAAGTTGTGCAAAGGCCAATAAAATGACATTCCCACATAAGCCACATAAAGCCTTAATTTTTATGTTTCGTATTTGGCCGCTGCTTACACAGATAAACATATTTGCGAACCTTAATCTTGCTCTTATTTACAAGCTTTACGTGCCTCGTTAGACAGTGATTGGCACGGGTTTCATGCCTTTTACAACATTCGGCAAAAGCAGACGACTTGGGAACAAATTTACTTATGTAGCGACGTACCTTACGCCGCACGTGTTTGCTCTTTCGCAAAAGCCTTCGAACTTTGCGTAATGGAATACGCGACGGTTCTCTCGCTCACTTCCGATTAGTTTTACCCTTCCACGTAAAATGTTAACGCGACCGTCCGTCAAGCATTTCACGTTCAGATGTTTCTACCGCAACACAATCCTTGCCATTCGATCTGGCGACGTGATAGCTTGTGTCAATCACAGCTGTAGAAGCACCCTCGTTTAACGCCTGGTCTTTGTTTACAAAATAGCACAATGTCTGCGTTTCATGATCACAGCATTTCATTAATTTCAGTGTCGCTCAATCGCGGTATATTTTTGTAATCACAGCACAATCCCTACATTCGTAGAAACACCCAGGCCTAATGGCCAAACAAACTTCGAATGCTTGACAACCATGACAAACAAGAAATTCCACATGAAGCTTCGACGTCTTCTGTTTGAACGAACTGCGTAACACGACCATGCCCAAATTTGGAAACTGACAAGTTCCTTCTTTGGAAATTCCTTATTTGGAAGTCCATTGTTGACACAGAAGCCTGGAAGGACACCGTGACAACTTCAAGCTCGCCTTCACTTCGTGAGGCGAGCTTAAAAATCCAGAAGCCCAAACTTAAAATCTATCCCAGTATAACAAATAAATGTCATCACGTGAATGAAGATGGCAGTGCAAAACACATCAACAGAGATGAAAATCCTTTAATCTGCATGCAGGCTTTAAATCACAAAATAATGAAATTTAATTGTTCAAATCCAGACAGCTGTCCTGGGACGACAGACCGTAAACTGACACAAGTTACAGTTGTCCCACACACAAAGCATTAGTTCTACTTACCACAGTGGGGCCATTAGGGACATTTCTTCGTAGTTCTGCTGTATCCATATCAAGAGGGTAATCCACCCAAGCTCTGGTCTGACCACCACCGCGAGACCCTCGGCCCCGGCCCCGGCCCCCACCACCACGTGAACCATCACGACTACCCTGGTAGTCATCTTGATACCTTCCACCCCGGCCGCCTCTGTAGGAGCCTCTTCCTCCACCATAATAACCACCTCTCCCTCTGCCCCTACCCCTGCCACGCCCTCTACCTCTTCGTCCACTTGTCCCAAATGTCTCTGCATTCATTTTGCGTTCCTGCTGCCATGAAGGATGGGGTCTAAAAGTTCAACAAGAAAATCCTCAGATAGGGCACCTTGCTTCATAAACTAACATTGGACTAAACACATTTTGTCTTTATGACCTGGTGTGTTTAAAACAGTGTTCTTGGAAAAAGCCAAACCCTTGTTAGAACAAGGCCCCAAGTGACACCTGCTTACATGACCATGTAGCCTTCCTGTGTATGTAGGTGAATCAGTATCTCTGACCTTGTGCAGAGGTTGGTTATTGCAACAGTTGTTTTTAGGTGACATTGCAAATTCAGTGTTAAATGTATTTAAATACCTGCAAGTGTACTTACTTTCTGCTCTTCTCTCTGTCATTTGCCTCACAAGAAATGGAGTCAAAGAAGGACTTGCTCTTATCATAATAAGTTGAAGGGCTGACTGCCGTCACTTCATCAGGTGTTGTTTCACCCTCTACTGCCACATCTGCTGTATCCTCAGGCTGTGCAAATGCAGAAAAATACAGCAAGTCATTATATCAGCCACTCCTCATTCATTTCTTGACCCTCGAGTCCTGAACTGTCAAGAAACCTGTTAGTGTGACCACTGAAATAACAGCACAGTGAGCACATTTCAATCTAATAGCAGTGTTCAAAGTGTTAGTCCTACTCTGAGGCCTACACTAGTTCAGATACCAAACTCTTTCTAACCCAAACTCAATGCAAATTAGCTAACAATTTTCTCTTCAGTTTCTCACTAGAGATATAACATACAGTATCGAGAACTTGGTATTATTTTGATACCTAGCTCAGATGAAAGCTGATTGAGATGATTTACTCACTCATTTCATCACTTAGATTTTCTTATCTTATGGTTGGGAGAATTTGTATTCTGAGCTTGGTGAGAGGCTTACAGTGGTTCTTACCCATTTTCACTGAGTTCTGCATCTGAACTGGACCTAAAATGTCCAAACCTCCAAACCACTCGAGAGGAAAACATTAACATGATGCAGTGATAATATTACTGGTTGTTCATTCATTCTTGCTATCTTGAACCCCATAGTCCCAAATCCAAACCTACCTGGTCTGTGATCCTCAACGTTAAGCCCAACTTCTTCTGCAGTTCTTCTTCAATGTTCTCCTTTTTGAACTGAGCATTTGCACTCTCAATGTCAAAATCTCCCTCAAACTTGACAGGACCAGAGCTACCATGCCTCGAGCCTCTGGGACCTGTGCCAGAGCCACCACCTCTTCTCCCTTGGAATCGGCGATTACCACCTGTAATACAGTTTACCACCCACATGAATAAGACAGTGGTGCATGACTGTATTCGAAGTTACCGAATCACTGTCTCAAAAGATATTCACTGTTTTAAACATCATGCATACATGTGGTACATGTACACACAAACCAACATATCAATTTTCCTCTTCCACTTTTCATTTACATTTGCACATGGAAAAACCACAGCAAAATCGCATCCCAACTGCATCACACAACATGGATAATTTGGCTTTTGGTAGGTCCTTGTTTAGATACTGTAAAGCTGATTACAAGGGTGTCTGCCTTGGCAAGTTCATCCTAAACTATCAATTTCACTGCATCACTCATGAGGTTGGGAAAATTTGCAGGGAATGAAAGGGTTAAAAAGAGATTTGTGATGGTCAGCACTGATTGTTATAGAAACAACTAGCCTTTGACTTCAAAGATCAGACAACTCATCCACAAACAGCCAAAACAAAGCAGGCAAAAAAATCAAGACTTGATGCTTTCAATAGAACCAAAAATCACAGTAACATCACCTTGCCGTGGTGTTCTATTCTCCATCTGCTGCTTCCTTTGTGCACCTCTCTCTCCATCACCTTTATCCTTAGCCCCATCCTGTCTGGGCTCCTGTTGAGACTCTGCTGCCTTATCCTCGGAGCTTCTCCTAGCAGAAACCCTCTTCCTCTGTGGGGTGGTCTGGGTTGCTTGCTGGCTTGTTGGAATGGTATCTTGCACTGTTTGCTCCACATTGGGCGGCAATCCAATCGGCATCACTGTATCAGGGGATGGGGTGCGACTTCTGTGCATCTGAGCACCCATGGGGCTAGCAAGAGGAGGGGTTGGAATTCTTGGTGGCATCATAGGCGGCATCATCGGATGCTGGTGAGGCATTTGTCCATCTGGAAAGGGCTGACCTGGAGTTTGAAACCCAGGAGGGTAGCCACCATACTGTGGGGCACCTCCAAACGTATTGAACCCAGGGGTTGCATAGGGTGGTCTCGCCGTGTTTTGGAACTGGGAGTAGCTTTCTGGGAGGCCTACTGCACCAGACTGCAAAACGATGTTGACAGAGTTATTAAACAAGGTTCAGTACTATGACTGTTAGGTCACTAAACATGATTAATTTGCGACTAACAAACTAATTGACAATGATGCACTACTTCAAGGAAAAGAGCCAAGAATGTTTTGAAGACAAATAGTTCTGGATACCACACGCCTCTGGCACGAATTCTCTTGTTTAATATTACTGATATCAAAACATCTTGATGATACAAACATGCATACAGAAGAAACAATTACCAAATTCTAGCGTTTGACAGGCCAGAGAGCTCAGGTACGTATACACAGAAAGAAGTGCACAACTTTTGACACTGTCAGCAAGCGTTGGAAAGGTCTAAAGGCACTCTTAGGTAAAATGTACTAAAAAGACAAACCTTCTACATTACTAACATTGTATCTGACACAAAGTCAAAGTGGCAAACAAACGGCTTGAAAGCGAAACTAACTTGTGGTTTGCAAGAAAGCAAAGGCAAAACCAAACCTGCACAATTGCTGGGTCCTGAGGCAAGGTCTGCTTTGGGGGACATTCACAAACGTGCAAATCTTTAATGTCCCGTCCACGAAAAACAATGAACTCGTAAACTTCTTCTCGAGCTGGAATTTTGGCAGCCTCTTCTTTTCGGTCTTCCGTTCCAAACGACCGCACTAAAAACAGAATGGAAGATCAAAGTTTGCTTAGTCCAAAGTTCAAACATATCCCCAGCAGCTTGTATAAGCGAGAAAAAACGAAGAAAATAGTGCGGTACCGTTCGCAAGAGTAACTGTGGAATGTTTGGTGTCAATTGAATACAAGATGCCTTCATATCTTATTTCTGCAATTGAAATTAGGCTTATTTTCGTGCCAATATACGGAGCTCCTGTAGTCATTTTTCAAACCAAGGGGACTGCAAAGGTAAAGAGGCAGGATGGCCTTCGATGGCCAGGATTGTTTTCGTCCAACTCAGTTGTACTGTACTGGCTGCAAGATGGCGACGACAGGACTTTCTCGCTCGAAAGGAATGATGGGAGATTTCCCCGAATAATGACGTCACCTGTACCAGACGACGGGGCCGAGCGAGGATCAGACAGCAGTAATTTGGTTGGGCGCAGGAGCAACAGCACCACCAAGTAGCGATTTCCTATGCAAAGAGTTTTCTCTGACAT
Source organism: Plumapathes pennacea (assembly GCA_964036295.1). Lineage (NCBI taxonomy): Eukaryota > Metazoa > Cnidaria > Anthozoa > Antipatharia > Myriopathidae > Plumapathes > Plumapathes pennacea. The sequence goes on along the minus strand of OZ038463.1, from coordinate 19,935,967 downwards.
GATTTTTACAAATGCCAGATTTCCCGTGTTCTAAAACCAGTGTAAACACCAGGGTAGTTTTTTTAGTTAATAGTATTTTTGAAACACCAGGGTAGTATGTAACTTATGCAGGTTTATAATAAATGGGCTGGAGGGAGGAGTCGGTGGTGTCAAATTGAAAATCATTCATAAAGAACAATCCCCGGTTCAGACATAGCGTGACACGTGATGACGTAAACGCACGTGACGTTTGTCACATGACCAGTTGTTCTAACAGAACAGGAAAGCCTTCAAAGATGGCGGACCACGAAGGGGATGTGCAAACTTCGGCATCCATTCAAGAGCCAGAAACAAGTGAAAGTGCTCCTTTGCTGCAGGATATTGATACTAATGGATCGGTAAATGAGCCACCTCCGCCATTTCCAACAAGTAAGGGACTGAAATGGACTTTTTTGCAACGAAGAATATTTGTTTGATTTTAATTATGCCGTACCACAATCAAATGTCCAAATGTTTCGTTTTTCCAGTGGTAGTATCTTTACGGAAGACCATCTTCCAAAATAAATGGAAGCGGCTATTTTGTCTCAATTTACAGCCCAGTTATATAGCTTTTATTAGTAAAAAGCGCTCAAGCAAGAATAGGTTTCTGTATATAAAACACGAGCGTGGGTTGTTGCACGGTAACTCAAATCGGGAAACAACATTTTATTATTTACTTTTTATATAGTCAAGGTTTTCGACATCACATAAGCTAAGTTCCTGTTTCTTGAAAGTTCGATCGACTTCACATCGCTTGACTGACCACATACAGTAGGTATAAATACTCGTGTACTTTCGTACTTTAATAGGTCTACGTGTATGAAATGGCCGAAAAGAAGACGTGTTTTGGATGAAATTTAAGGGTTCTTGGCCGTTGAAAAGCTATGCATTTTGTGTTATATAGATTTTTGCAAGATACAACGCAATACAAATAGAAAATGTAAAAGGTGTAAATTCGTTCAGTGTATAATAAAATTATGTGCTCATTTTGGTTGCAACTATGCTTGAGTTATCCTAACAGCACTGTTTTGTTTGTTTGTTTGTTTGTTTGTTTGTTTGTTTGTTTTGTTTATTTGTTTCTTTCCATCAGGCCCTTCATCAAACCCTGCATCACCCCCGCCTGCCTACTCAGAAATGCCGCCTCCCTACACCCCTTCTCCAGGGGTTAATACTGAGCCATCTGTGGTGTGCCGAGTGTGTCAGCAGTTGATCTACATTCGTGGAAGAGAGCATCAGAGGGTGGTGAAGTGTGGCAACTGTCAAGAGGCTACAGTGAGTCATCAATAAATAGAGTTGACCAAAGTAATGACATTTCAGGGACTGCAGCGATGATTTTAGAGTGAGGGCAATGCTTGACATTAATGGTTGCCCGGGGTAACCAAAACTTTTGGTCGGGCAGGTAAATTCTGGGCCGGGCAATCAGAAATCATGAAACTTTCTATTGCTTGAAGTCAATCTACAGTCTGAAGGGCAACCAACCTAAAACCTTAATGTCGAGCACTGGAGGGGCAGCCAAAACATACACATTCGTGTGGGCAATCTTGGATGAGGCCGAGGGCATGCTCCCTCAAGAAATTTGAATTATTAGTCTACTGAATTGGGGTTGCTTCTAAAACTGTAAAGCATCATACAATTTATGAATATTGACTAAAACAAACAAGAATCAAAGCTACTATGTCCATCGGTGTTTGGACCAAAATAATGACATTTCCAAGTTGCCTTGAACCAATCCGGTAATGGCAGTTTCTTGTCTTGTTTTGATTACCTGACCTGCTCCCATAAAGTTTGTCATGAGATTTGTTGGTTTAATTGTGAAGATCACTTTTACTAGATTGTCTTTATCCTCTTATTTTGCAACTCCATTCCCAGGCTCTTTCCTCTCCCCCGAAGAAAAACCTATCTTTCTTTGAGGGAAAGGAAAGAGCCTGGGAATGAAGTTGCTTATTTTGCAAACCTGAGAGAGGATCATACATTTTTTTTTTTTTTTGTTTGTTTTCTATTTCTAGCCAATTAGAGCCCCTCCAACAGGAAAGAAATACATCCGCTGTCCATGCAACGCTTTGCTGACTTGTAAGGTATCGTCCACCAGGATCTCCTGCCCAAGACCTAACTGGTAAGTCATCTGCATGTTTGAATTTTCTGTTTGTATCTGCATATATTACATTTCACAGACATCATGCAAAAATAAATAAATTTTAGAGATGTATTTTTACACATTTTGTCCTAACATCTGGGTACATTGGTCGGTACATCTGTCCTAACATCTGGTGTTGATTGGCATATTCTCAAATGCTGTATTGATTACTGGCTGAAAGATGTCAAAAACATGAAATGTATATTATTTCTGGTCTGATAAGAAATGTTGTCAGTGCCACTTTGCTAAATATCTAGTCAATTATTCAGTGTTGTTGAGAAAAGGGGGTGGTATTTTGTGTGGACAATTAGGAAGCATTATTTTGTCAATCCATGTTATTCCTTGCAGCAAGCGAATCATTGATCTCTCTCCGACTCCATCTGTGCCTTCTGTTGCTGCTGCACCCATGCCCAGTCGAGCACGGTTCCGGGTCACCTGTGGTCACTGCAATGAAATCTTTGTGGTGAGTTGATTTTTTGCTGATGTATGATGCACAGAACTTTGTAATTTAATGCTCAATTGATTGACTGACATTTTGTATTTCCTGTCTTTCCAGTTCCACACCACCAACCATCTTGCCAAGTGTCCTCATTGCAGACGAATGTGAGTACTAGAACAGTCAGGCACTTTACCTAAGCTGCTTATTATTCACTATAGATTCTTAGTTTCCCGAGAGATCCTGCTCCTATCTAGCAACTATAATAATAACACTATATTGTAAAAATACCTTCATTGGGGCAAAAAAAATGAATTAAATATTTTAATCAATAATTAGTATCCTTCTTTAATATAAAAATAATAATACACATATTGGCTCGCAAAATTATATACTGTACGTAATCTGTTATATTGTAACTAAGCATAACTGTAACTAAATGTGCCATTAATACGATTAAATAATATTTATCCTATCTATATGTAGTAAATATGCTTGTGTGTGTGTGTGTGACGCTCTTTCCAGGCCTCATCATCACAGAAAAATATTTGGAAATTGGAAATGAGTCTTTTTTTTTTTTTTTTTAATTTTTTTATTACAATTAATGACAGTAACTAAGTACAAAGACTAAGAAAATACAGCCAAAGGAATGATCTGTAAAAGGATCAGAGACCCCATACAAGACAGACCACCTTAAATAAATATCCCCCCTCAAGGATAATATGTACAGATAATATGAAAAATAATAATAATAATAATAATAATAATAATAATAATAATAATATTTAGTAGATATATACTAATATTGAGTCTTAAAGAGAACTTGAGCTGTCGTGTTACTGGATATAGGGCTGGTGCTGCCACATGTTCAAAAAACGGAGATTTTAATGTTGATCAATCGGCAATTTGCCAAGTGGTACGGTCAAGTGGTACACGCACTACAGAGAAGTTTGTACTCTGACACTGTAAAAATGCTCGAAATGGACTTCAAAAAGGAAAAAAAGAAAGAAAGAAAGCAGTCTAATAACTGTATTTTACAGCAGTCTTGCTAGTCTTCATATGTTAGTGTTTCACAGTAATTTTTCCAGGATAGACTGTAAGTACGGTAAGAATATTTTGTTACATTATAAAAGTCAAGGTGACTTTAGAGAACTGGTTTCTTCATCAGTGTTCATGCATGAACACATTGTCTTACATCTCTATGTTTGCAGATCATCTGTGGGGCCAAGATTTGCCAAAACCCGTGCAACCATTTTTGCCATTGTTGGTTTTATCTTCCTTGCTGCTGGTATAGGAGTGACAGTGGGAACACTGAGCATAGCACAGTCATCTGGAGGTAAGTAAGACCAACAGTACGACACAGGGTGCTCGTTCACTTCACCACACAGTCAAGCATTTCTTGACACCTTAGCCTGCATAGCTGGCAGTCTTATTCGATGCGGTTGAACGGTGTTCACGGGCGCCATTTTGTCATTTGACCTCAGTCTCCCTTCTGCCATCAGTACAAAATGGCGCCCGTGAAAACACCGTTCAACCGCATCGAATGAGACCGCCAGCTACGCAGGCTATTGACACCTAAGAATATTGTGCTAAATTTGTAGTCTGAAAAATTTAAAGGTTAAATTCCCAAACTTTTTTTTCTGGGTATTTATTTCTTTCCACTAAAATACCTTTGAATATGTGTTTTGCTCACATTCAACATGAAGTGGTGAAAAGCGAAGCTTCATGCGATCCAGTCCAATGGAATGTGTCCCAGTGCTGTCAACAATGGATTCCAAATATGGAAGTCATTCTGTTCCCAATTTGGGCAGTATCAATATTACCGACAACGCAACAAAATTGAGAACGCGATTGTCGAAGTAGTTTTTGCAGTGGCACTTTTAAGCGTCCCACCTTATTGCAGTTAAGACTGCGTCAGTCAGTCAGTCCGTCATGCTGTGTCGACAATTGCCTTTGAAATTTGAGCATCAGCGAATATGCATGAAGAAACGAAGAGATGGGAAGACGTTTTCTGGAGTTATTTTGATTGTTATCATTGTATTCCTGAATTGCCAGTAGATCTGTTGCACTTCAGAACCATTGTCACAGAGGTTTTGGTAAATTCTCGGTTGTTTGACAAGTGTAAGTCAAAGTTGAAAGACCCATGACCACTGACAGCCCTGAGCAACTTCAGCTTGTCGAAATATTTCTATCGTTTGATTATATTTGCTTTGCTTCGCATAGTTTTTGCCAGCAATGAAAAATGCTGTAGAGAACTGGAAGAAGAAGAATTCGAAAATGAATTTGACCAAAACTGCAAGTAATGTCAACAAGTTATCAGATTTCACTTAAACTTATTTGACTTGAAACTCAGCCAAAAGAAGAAAGGCATGTTTTCTTTAAGCACATATTTAGTTTGAATGCAGCCCAGGCTGTAGTATCATGGCCTCTGAGGAATATGTAGATGTTGAACAGAAGCTGTGCATGACATGAGTAATGAAATCACAGATAGACTTTTCTCACTGCGACTCCAGAAGGTCTCCTTCCGGTTCAAAGATTTGGCACTTGGTGAAGAATTTTAAATTCTCCCATTTCGAGTGCCTAAGTTTTATAATTTTTACCTCTGCCGCCTTGTAAATGAGGGTTTTCAAAACTGAGAATAAATCAAATACGCTGTTCAGCAAATAAGTGGAGGCCCACAGAAATAGATGTGAACTTCCACTTACCTAAAATTGAGCAATTTTTACGATGTGGCTTTTTTTTCTTCTTCCTCTTCTTTTTTTGTGATGGTTGCTGGCACAGCTGCAATAATTCGCTTTCTAACTTCCATGGCAAGGTGGGGGTACAGTTTTCTTGATAAACCAAAGCACAGACATTCTGTTATCATACAACTTATAACCCTTATGTCTCTAAATTCATAGGTATCTATGTGGTCTGGGTCGGAGCATTCATTGCTGGCCTTCTGAACCTTATTAGGAGTTGCTACTACTGCACCATGACAGTGAGCTCCATTGAAGGTGAACCTTAAGGAGGAGCTCACATGTTACTCAAAATCTCCCCACCATTCACATGGCAAAATAATCAGTAACCAGTCCTTACTCTATTGCATGTGTACTGTAGTTAGACAATGAAGGAGAAACTATACCGTGATCACAGAGTTAAAGTTAACCACATTTTGCAACAAAGCTTACATATGAAGGGACTTGAGACCTTCAATGGAAAGCTTTTATATAAAGAAAAAATGCACTAATATGTTCAATATAAATTTATGTAGTCCTTTTGTTGGTGTACTTTTTAGCAAAAGCTAAATCCCAGTTTCCTTGTGTAGTTAGATGTTTGCACTAATTCTATAAGCCCTAAAATATGGCATTTATTTGATTCTTTAAAGATATAAAGTAATGAACTCAAGGTGGAATGCCAAGACCAAAACGACTCTCAGTTTATCTTCAAAAGATTTCCATGCCAAAGATATCGTCGTTCCTGACATTTGGCTGGAAAATTCACACAACATAAGAGTGGTGATGCCTTAATTGCCAATTTGGCCAAATATGAGGAAATAAGGGAGCTCATAATTTGGAATTTCTTGCAATGGGAAGAAATGTAAAACCATTCAAGACATGTTGTGAGACTTTGTCACACAAAGTCAAAGGTTGCCATCTTGTTTCAAGTAAATAAAAAATTGTACACAACAGTAAGCCATATATTTGACATACAGATATTTCAAATCTGAAAGTTGTTTAGGATTGGCCTTTCACCATGGTCCAAGTGAATCTTCAAAGTCCTCATAAACTACAGTAGGCCAAGTAAAAGGTACTAATGAAATGATTACTATAACAAACTGAGCAGTATCAGTAGCATTAACAAAGTAGGACCACTGGCCACAACCAATTGGCCATTTCCGAGATACAGTGCCTGTTTCCTCTGTTTCAAAACAAGGCCAAGTGCGAATCCTCTCTTATGAGAATTAGTTTTCATTTTCATGCAAATCAAACATGTTTTCATAAGAATTAAAAAGTTTTCGCAGTAGGCCTCGGTTTCAAACAGAGGGAACAGCATCTTGGAAATGGTCTATTATAGAAGAACTAGCGGGACCCCCGTAAAACACGGTGATCCGATTTTTTGTTTTTCTCTGTTTTCCTTTTTGAATTCCATTTCAAGCATCTCGAACACAGTTTACAGTGTTAAAGTACAAATTCCTGTAGTGCATGTATACCACTTGACCGTACTCGACTCGTCGAACCACCGATCGATCAACATAAAAGTCTCCCCGTTTTTCAAACATGCGGCCATCCAGTCACCTGACAGCTAAAACTCTCTTCTTAAACTCAAACGGAATTCTCACCTTCAGTAATCGTGTCCTCGACTTGGTTGAAAGGCAACGGTCGAGAGGATTTCTAGCTTGCTTGTGCCGACGATTTAGTTTGAATTGACGTCATGATAAAAATTGACTAACGAGTACGCGAGCATTTGTTGTGTCAGAAATTATCTAATTGCCAGTTTAATTTGTCCATATAAGGATTGAGGAGGCCTGGGAAAGAGCATTACACACACACATGAGCCGCGGTCAGCGGTTGCTTAGCGTATTATTATATAGAGATAATACCAAGATATTCAACTACATGTAGCATCATCTGTAGTACTTAATTCCCCATGTACAATAAGCATGTACATTATACAGTAGAATGACAAAGTGATGGTATATCACAGAAATAATCCATTACAGAAAAAAAGAACTCTTTCACTCCTCAGAATGCAGATTCTCCCAAGAAAACATTGGGTGATGTGGGGAGATTTGATAGTTCGGTCAGATTTCATCTGAGCAAACTATCAGTAGTAAAGTTCTTCTTACTAATGAGGCATGAAGTTGATCACTCCTGGTAGTGAAAGGAATAACAAGAATAAGAAGGGAATAATAAGTATATTTGCCCAAAATGTGGATTTTTGTTTTCACTCCTTCACTTTGTGGTAGTTAAACTGATCCATGGTTAATGTCATAAGTTTTCAGCTTGAGTATTTTAGTGGGCAGTATTGCTAGTAGCCTAAAAGAACAAGCACAGCATTAAAATACACTGTAAATTACCACATTATTTTGCGTTATTTTCACAACAACAAAGGGTCTAGAGACACTCTTTCTTAAACGATTTTTTCTACAAAATGTTTTGCAGTATAAGATCGACATAAAAAACACAGGTAACCAGTTCAATATGACAAAGTCTTTGATTTTTTGTGGTACTTGAACTTCGATATTGATTTGCATGATTAAAATTGGTTAGATGGGAAGTCCCAGTCAGAAGAATCATTTGTATGAGGAATTCTCATTAATCTGAACAGCAGCGTAAAAGGACACCATGGAAATAATTATGTTTTTTGACGTCACTTCAGTTGGTCAGAATTTATCACCATTACTGTCTAACTACAGGAAGTAAATTTTCACATTTTTTCATAGAAAATATGTTGAACTAACTTATACTTGACTAACTAGTTCAGTTTCCAGCTAAAAAGGTTTTGAGCTTTTTACAACTATCAAAACTGCACTTGAATTAGCTGTTGTTTCTACAATTCTGCTGACTCAAAAATAAGGTGACTGCACAGTCAAAAAACATATTTCCACAATGCCTGCAAAGAGGGGAAGGACATTGTTAGCAACCAAACACCTGTAAATATACATTGGATCATAATAAAAAATAACGTAATGTAGGATGTTTTGCTTTGACCAGAACTGGGCCAGGTGTATTTTTCCAAACCCAGCTGTTGCAGGTCCTGAGCTCATGATAATACAGAGTGCACAAACAAGAAAAAACTTCTACATATAAAAGTTACAGGTATCTGGCGAGAGAGTGACTAGTGAAGAAAATAACAAGCTATCTTTTGCTCAGGGGTCTTTTCTGCTATCTCAGTCTGTTAAATTAATTATACTGAACCCCAGCTCCTCCCCTCCTGTTTTTCAGTTTCATGCTGACAACCCACCCCCAAGGTATATACCTCACTCAGGTATATTAGTGATGGAGTGGTGCAAATAAGGCCAAATTTTCAAACCCAAAATATTAAGGCCTATTAGGCTAAAACTAGACCCAAAGAAGGGCCAACAGCTAAGAACATGGTCTACATATTCCTCGTGTCTTTAGTTTGTAACTTCAATAACGACAAAAAGGGCCCGTTTTTCTCCGCATCAAAATATAAAGTGAAACGAAAAACAGCAAGAGAGTGCTGAGACAACTGAGTCAATATTGTTTGTCGAGAATGCTCTAGAGTATGCTTTTTATCAACCCAAAAAAGTCAGCCAGAAATTTCCTAACCCAAAAAAGAACCCAAATCGCTAGTTTCAAACCCAAAAATGGGCTTCGCACCTCCCTGTCACTAATACGCCTGAGTACCCCCTCCCCCCTGGGACCCCACCCCTACCTTTCTTTACATCTGTGTTCAAGAAAATGTTAATTTTCACACTATGGCTCTTATCTGCTTCTAGCTCTGGCCACTGGTTGCCAGCACTGTATATGATTATACAAGTCAAGTGCATGAGACAATGGAGCTGGAGAGGCTCCTGCAAGAGGCTCCACTTCCCCCAAAACAGCAAAATCAAATTCAGCTGTTTCTTCCTCAAAACCTTCAGAAAAAAACTCCATGATGCAGGGCTCAACCTGAGCAGGTCTACCAGCTTTTGTACTGAGTGGTGCTCTTTGAGGAGCACATTCTGTCAGGAGAGCTTCAGGTTCAACGCTTACTGGAATTAAGCCAGAATACTTTGTTTGGTCTTTCCTCACATTCACAGACAGTGATACCTTCTCTGCCAGTGCCAATCTTTTCATTTCTGACTGGTCCAGTTCTTCTGCGACCGCCGTGGCTGCATCAAACTGCTGTTGCTTTAGTTCAAAAAGCTGTTTGCTTATTCTTGCTGTTGTGTTCATTGATGGCTGCATCAGACTAGCAAGAAATAGAATGCTGTTAGTGAACGAAGGGACTTCAGTACGACACTTCTCCATCATTATTACAGAGATCATTGGGTTAGCTTACTGTATGGTACCTCACAATAACTGACTTGCTTGCATACCGTATGTATAATCAAATAACACTTCTATTTAAAGCTTATTCATGCAGTCAAAGTTTGAGAATTCTAACAGCGAAGATTCTCTTGTCATGCACCCAAAACGATACCAAAGAAATCCCCTTTATATTATTATCTTCTAGAAAATAAATGGATGAAACTGTATATAGCATCTTTAAAGTTTTGCAGCAGTCTCAACTAACCCATCACTGCTCCCTGTCGTCAGCCCTTGTCGATGACTTGAGACGTTATTCACAACGGCATTTTTGTCAGCTTGTTTTCTTTGTCTGTCGACTCTTCCAACCGCCATCACTGCTGCTGGTTTCTCCGGTGTGAGGTCGAGTTGAGAAGTTGTTTGTGGCACATTAACTACAGAATGCTTTGAAGCTTTAGGGGGAGCCCTGATAGAGTCACAATCCATGACCACTAAAAGCAGAAGTTTGCATTGCCTGTTGAGTTTGTCGCCCGTTCGCCCGCGCTTGGGATAATACCGCTGACCAGGATAACTTTCACCAAACTTGTTCTGTTTCTGTTTGATGAAGGAAAATAGGATCACAGACACAACGCAAAGCACGATGTGTAAAAAAGAAAAAAAAGAAAAATTACTGAGATCTCATGCTCAAAAAGGTAAAAACAAAACAAAAAGCATTTCGTCCCTGGGTGGGCTTGAACCACCAACCTTTCGGTTAACAGCCGAACGCGCTAACCGATTGCGCCACAGAGACAACATACTGAAAGAGACTAAATATTAAATATTTAATTGAGTAGCGTAAGAAACTTGCACGACGCAATTGAGTATCAAGCCAGCAAGTAAAAAAGCCGAAAATAATATGTTTGATTGCACAAATGAAACAGTAAAACAAGAAAAAGAAGCTTCCAATACCAGGGTCTTGACATGTCTTACTCAAGGTGTAGGTAATTGTCTATACCTCACAGTGCATAGTTACATTAGCTTTGCATGGAAATATGTCAGTTGGGGTGAGGAAGTGAGGGGCATCCAAGGATAAAAATATATAGCAACTCTTTTTAATATAATTGCTGGTAAGAACATGCAGTCCTGCTGAGGGTTGGGGTACTCCCATATCTAAGCCATATAGGTATGTGCCGCCCCAAACTGGATATCATTTTCAGCATTTTAGTCTAAAATAGGCTAGGAGATTTTGATATTTGGTCTGAAATAGTCTGAAATAGGGTCGAAAATTGCATAGTTTGTATAGGTAATCGCATGATTTCAAGTGCAATGTGGAATAAATTAGCACGAGTAAATTTTCAAAGACCACAAAATTGCACGAGCGCCACGCAAGTGCAATTTGTGGTCTTTGAAAAATTTACGAGTGCTGATTTCCAAAATTGCAAGAGAAATCATGTGATTACTTGTTAATAACATGCATACAATAATTTTCATTGTGCAATTTTGTTCAATTTTGTTACAATTCACAAGTAGTCTACAAGTGTCTCTCAAGAACTTTGTTTTCTTGCAAACAGAATCAGAATCGTCCTGAGATGAAAACATGCCCTTTTGTTTTGTTTGGCTTTGCAAATACGCATGCCAGCTGTCAGCAATTTTTAATTTCAAATTTCTGCACTCTTAATTTCACATTTTTGCACTGTTTGGGATAAACTGACGTGTGCTCAGCCAATCAGAATGCAGAAATTATTGTATGCATGTTATTAGGTCTGAAATAGGGGAGGGTTTCTCCCACCCAAAATTTTAAGGAGCACCCACTCCCCCTCAACCCACCGGGCACAGTTGTCAGAAAATAACTCAGAAAATAATACCCACCACTTGGTGTACGACATGATGTTTCTATGAGCTAAAAAAATGGCAGGTGGAACCCAGCAGAAGAAAATACTTTAAGACTTCAACCACAGCAGAAGAAAATACTAAAAAACACTAAAAAAAATACAATATATGTAGTTCGGCTGTGCCATTTTCATACCCAAGGTTTGAAGAGGGATTCCTTTCATACATAACCTTCCATATAAGTGATAGGGAGTGCTTCAACCAAGTGAAAAAAAAGATGACCCCCTAGAAAATGTTCTATTTCATATTTTATTGAACATGCATTAAGTTATTCTCTTCACCACTATCACAGAAAATGTATGACAGACACTGTATATGTATAAGGCAACACATGAAACACAAATATGTGGTATTAGATCAAGCTCTGTAATGATGCTTACAGTATGTCAAGTTTTGTCAAAGCAAAGCATTAGATGCCATTTCCTTCTTACTGTACAAAAAATCTAACAAAAGAAAAAAGTTGAAGGCACATGTGAATATGTGAAATTGACCAGATCTTGTTGTCATCATACTCTCTCGTTTTGTGACTTCAAATGTTTCTTTTTAATAAGGTTGTCCGAGGTGGAGGGCATTTGAGAAATTAGTATAGGTAGTTGAAAATTGTAGCAATTTGGTACAAACTGCACATTTTTTCAAACATCATGAGCAGTGTAAGTCATTAATAATGAATTATTACACAGTCAAGCAACTCAACCATATAATTACTCGTTTATCATGTGACAATAAAAAGAATTTTTTATAGTCATATGATAAAGACAGTTATTATATACATACTGAGACATACTCACGAAAAAGCCATATCGTAAAATTTCGTACGCAAATGAGTTCTAGCCAATGAGAGGCCGCGAACGACGCTTTTCACATTTGAAAAAAATCGTTCGTCCAATCACAAGCTGCGAACGACAATTTTTCACTACTTTTAAAGGGTTTCCCGGTCCCATCATAAATGTCTCAGTATGTATATAATAAACAGAAAACATCATGGAAAGTGCTTTGTACAGTTTTTATTCACTCATTGTTTCGTATCATAAAACTCACTCGTTCGCAAAGCCTCGCTCGTTCGTTTTATGATACTTCACAACTCGTGAATAAAAACCGTACGCGCGCACTTTCCATGAAGTAATCTCTATTTATTCTTCTTAGTAACACTACTGCTCGTCAATACCATGAAAACCCCATGAAAGTAGCTGTTTGGCAATGAATTAGAAAAAAACAGTCCTTGTCTTTGGGAGTCTCTGTTAGTTTTGTCATTTGACATTTTTCTCCAAACACCTCAGGATTTGAAGATCAGGCTCATTTTCTGAGCAGTACAAGTGAGCTATAGAACTGGCTACCAGTATGCAGTAATAAAATACCAGTACAACCCAGCAAAATGACTCATGAGGACAGGGACTAACCCATCCAAGCCTTCAATAGTTTTACACAATATTCATCATGTTCATGGCATAATCTAGATCTCAATAATTAACAACTGTACACATTGTACCATTGTATACATGTATGGTAAAGGTTGTCTTCATCTCAAGTGGTTCTAAAACTAAGACAAAAAATATATAATATAATAAAGATTGCTGGATGTTTACTGATATTTTAAAATCCTGTCTGACTGCTTAAACCCTCAGACAATTTTCAGAAGGTTGTGTGCATGCACATCGTGCAGTACATTGACAGACCACTGGTGTAGAAAAGTAATTCCACTCTACTCTATATTATATCTTTTCATTGTATCAATATTTCAAGGCTGAGCATAGTTTGAAAGTTCCAAAATAATTGACTGTTTTAGCCAATCAAGCTTTGATGCACATACAACCTAGCAAAAATGGTCTACTGACAGACTGAGGCAGCTGTGTTTAAAATATACCCACTCAAATTTAAAATATGAACTCATGGCACAGGAATTAATCCTATATCTACACATACAAACTTTCTATCAAATCTGAAACCAGCCACCGTAATTTCAGCTAATTTAAAATGTATAAACAAATTACAATTATGGAACCGTAGAATTAACACTCTCCATCTCCGTCAAGTATCTTGCTACTGGTTGATTGCCGTCAGGAGTTTAACTGTCAAAATCTGATATAAAATAATGTGGTACAGTTTCAGGAACAACACAGTGTAGCAGCCTTTCTGTCAGATATACTCAGCTGGTCAAACTTGGTGTATGTATGGTATATGTGTCATGTCCTTTGAGCTCCACTACCGATGGCAAACAGGTCCCCAGCTGATGGCAGAGGTGCCAGTCCCCCATGAACATCTGGCAGCTTAGACAAATCAGGCAGGTTGGCTAGGTGAGACTTCAGTTCCTTTCGTACAACGGTAACTTTTTCTAACTTAGACTTGTACTCCTGAAAGAGCAAAATATAAAAGATAAATACTACAACACTGTAAGAATGTGAAAATTCAGGTCAAGGTCATGGAGTTGGTCACCAAGTGAAAAGAAAGTAATATGTAATACAACATGGCTGTACTGGACGTCATGTATGTAGTGACACATACTGATACGTGTACGTGTTCAGTTAACCAACCTCTAGTCGCTTCTCTGCTTCATTCTGCTTTGATTTCTGGAGCTGCACAAAAGCACTCAACATTTTGGAGAGGTTGACCCGATCTTCCAGCTCTGCTGCTAGTCGTCCATTGTATTCAGCAAGCAACAGGCATGCTTCATCCACAATCTTGGACAGCCTCTCGCCAGTCTCCTTGTCTAAGGTCAAAAAAGAAAGAATCTCAAGACCACTTTTCAGGCCAGAGATTACAGATAGGTTGGGGAAGAATTTGTCATATGGTTGAATCCAAGGGTTAGTTCACTAAAAGTGACACTTATTGTAAGTTACAGCAAACATTGTAAGGATTCCTACATGACTTTTTACTGTATGATTCTATTTGCTAACTCACTATATCAGCTTTAAAATACTAAGTAATCTTACCTTCGACTTGATCAAGTAATGATGCATCTTGAACCTCAGCTGGTAAGTTAGCAATCTTTTCCCGCACCACAGCATCCTGGGAAGCAGAGTTTTCCAGTTCTTGTAGCACTTTGATGAGCTCATCAGGCTAAAACACGAATTGAACCAAATAAAGCACCCAGATACCAAACATCCATCCAAAAGAAGAAAAAGAAAAAGAAGGAAGAGGCTCTGGACACCTTCTGTGTGACATATCTTTTTAACTGAATTGGCCACATGCAGGTTTATGTAATTTATCACGACAGGTGTAAAAACTACATCTTGTCTGATAAATTTTATCCCAATAAAAGTTGACAATAATTCCTGTGTCATCTACCATAACATTTGGGACTCACAGGTAGTATTTATTATACTTCTTGCATTGGATTTGGGCCATGATTAATATAATTCAGCCCTAGTTCTTATCCTCAAGATCATTCTTTCTTTTAGAAATTAGCTACAAATAGTGTTCTTGATACATTCATTACACAGTAAAATATAAACCTGTAAACAGATAAAAAAGTAATGAAAGAGAATTCTGAGAACTAACCTCTGGAGCTTCAACAGGAGCAAGAGAATCTTCTGTTGGTTCCTCCACCCTGGCTTTCTTTTCTGGTGGAGAATCATTACTCGAGTCCTGGCCTAAGGAAACCAAAAAAAAAAAAGAAAAATAAACAATTTCAAAGAAATCAAACTTATAAGAAAGATTAAAATTGTATCAGACCTCTCACAACCCTACATTACACTAAGCAAATACTAATCTCAGTTGACATTTTAATAGTGTGTATAAAGTCAGACTTGACAAAGACATCAAACTTCCATTTGATTATTATATTAACTTAAGGGTTTGCACGCCCCTTTCGGGGAAAAATCATGATTGTAGCATTACAATTTACATACATACACATATTATATATCATTGTAAAGGTCTTGGATAGCAGATTACAGATCTGGTGTTATTGTTTTCAGGCATATTGAAGGTGAAGTACGATTAAGGTTAATTTGAAACTTGATTGTTTCAGAAACGGGAAACAAAACTTCTGTCAGTTTTATTCAAAAATGCTAAAACAACTTTTTTCTGATATTCAATGAAGTTGACTAAAATGCTGTGTCAGCAAATTTTGACCTGTTTTGTTTTAAGGATTTTATTCTCATTTAAAGTGGAGGGAGCATTTCAGGACCCGCTTTTTGTACAAACTATTTATTTTTAAATAAATAATGAACAAAGCAAAAAATCAAAAATCGCTGACACGGTATTGGAGAAGAATGTTTCACGTGTACAGCTCAAGAAAATTTGAACAATATTGACCAAAACGTTCAAAACTTTTGTTTCCTGAAAGACCTGATTTTTCACAAAAATCTTTCATCGATCTGATCTGGATCACACTCTACCTTTAACGTGTATGAAAATTGTAATACTAGATCTGCATTCTTCAGTCCCAGACCTTTACAACGATATAATTATTGTACGTGTATATATCTTGAATAGGCCAAAGCTACAGTGATTTTTTTTCCGAGAATATTTTTGAGGAACGCGGGACCTTTATCAAGACCTTAATATTCTTACTGCATGGAATGGATGAAAAGGCCTTTCCTTATAACACCTTTGATCAGTAGCATATTAAGAATTCAAGGAAAGTTTCCTTCCCATAAACAGTACTACACAAAATGAAATATTCAAAACAGTGCTTCATGTTCTAAGCAATAGTTTTTTGATGGGATCAATTTTCAATTAGCCCAAACATTTTTGAGACTTTACAAGTTTCATTTTTTGAAAATTTGGATCCTGGAATCTAAATGACACCAGTAATACTAACTTACATTTACTACTTACTCATACATTTCTTGAGTTTCTCTATAACAGTTGCATCGTAGACATTCCTGTCTCTCCAGATGGATATTAACCTGTCCAAGCCCTTGAGAGCATCTGCATTGCCATCACTAGGGACAAAATAGAATCAGCAAACACTGTAAGGAATTCAATTTAGGAATACATCAATTCATAAACACACTTCAAAAGTAAGTGATGGCCAGACAATAGTATGACAAATTGGATGCAGCTGTTTTTGCAAGCTACTGTTCATCATCTTGTGGCAACAGATTACTTACTGCGCACAGTGACGGAAAGCAGATGGCATGATACCCTTAAATTCGTTATTGAATTCAGGTCCTTTCCGCTTTCCATTTTGTAAGACATCATTTGCAAGGTACATATAAGTCAGCTTTTTAGTGGACTTTGCTGCAAAAAAAGATATCATAATATTAAGTTTACAGGGAATGACTACATGACAATCTACCGCACATTTTAATTCAACAGGGATGATGATATGACAGAAATACTTTTTTTTTCAACTGTGCAACCACTATACTGTACTTTCAAGTCAGCAGTCATTCAGCATAAAACTGTGGAAACAATACAGCAAATTATAGACTGCTCAGCAATTTTATACTGACAGTATGTGAACAATCATCTGCAGCTGCAGTTACATTGCTGCAGTGTTTACAACTAAGCCCTCAAGACTTCGCAATAAAACTCAAAGTGGAAGGGTGGCAATGAATACTGGCCAGTGGAAGTGACATCAAGAACATACATAATGTAATGTATTTCCACAGTGCCAATATGACTATCATGAGTATTAGTGATTAATAACTTAATTTATTATATGACTGTGACATAGTTTACCATATAAGGTCACAACAGAGTGCCGATACGGGAGCGTATTACACACTTCAAATCTGTATTACACTGTAGAAAACCGGTTTGACCAGTTTAGACACGCACGTATCACAAATGAATCAAAGATTTTTCTGAGTGCAAGGTAAAACGGTGCAACGAAAGTCTATGACTTTTCAGATACAAGACTCTTCCATCAAAAGAAACTGTATCAACAAATTAGCATTCAGATATCAACAAATTAGCATTCAGATATCAACAAATTATTTGCTCGTAAAAATGGAGGTATCAAAGTTCGGATGCGAATTACACATGATTGTATATACTTCCAATATCTTTTTTCTAGTATTAACTTTTTATGCAATATTTTCAATAACCTCCACGTCAGACAAACTAAGGGATGTCAGAAATCTGTATCAGCACTCCTTCAACTGAATAGATCAGGGTCGGTCAGTTTAAATCCTTCTACTATGAGTTTGATGTTACAGGCACGATGCAGTGTGTCCACACATTTAATTGATAAGTTTGTTACATCGTGAGCAAAAGCAAAACAACAGGTGAACACTGGCAAATACACTGAGCACTCTTTAGCAATAGTTGCTGGCACGAATAACTGCAATGATCAGCTGAAAATATAAAAACCTGTTCTGCATGGCCTGATCAAATTATAAGCTACCTTTTTGAAGTTGTTTGTACCAAACTTGAACAGCGATCTTGGCATGCTTTCTGTGATGGATTAACCACAGAGAAATCGTCTGTATGCTTTGCTGAGTGTTGGATAGGTCCGAGAGTTTCTTCTCCAAAGTTGAAGCAGAAAAAGACGTCATATTTCCACCATCAACATTGTTTCCATTCAACTGACACAAAACTGTGAAAAAGCCTCGTCCCAGTGCTCTCTCGTGGAAAACCGCTGACAATTGTGTTTGTAGCCTCGTCCCCAGGGCCATCCGCGTGTTGTCGTGTGTGACGCGGTATATCTGGGCCCTGTTGAAGTATAAATCTCTGGCGCCCAAGACTACGGCGTGAATGCTTTGCAAACAAATGCGCGTCGGGCGCCCACATAATTTCCCAAGCATTTAGTTTGAAACTGAAACGGATGAGCAAGGTAAGACAATCTCTTTGGTTTCTCTTTGCTTCATTTATTATTTGTAAATAATTGAAGTCACTATACTATTCGTGAGTTCAGTAATTGATTTACGTCATTTGAGTGCATTTTACTCGGCGCCGACGAAATCTATCGAGAAATGCAATTAAATCCTTGTGAAAACATCGCATGATCCTCAGAGACCTTTCGTTCTGCTTCACCAAAGACTTAATCGTTTGTTGTGCCCTAGTACAATTTCACTCAGTAAATATGGAAAGCTTGCTACAATAACATTATCAATGGCACTTAAATCGACGCAATAAAGGTAAATACAAGATTTGTCAACAAAGAACCGAGAATTTGTCGCTCTAATCTCGATGAAATGAACTGGTCACGTGATGCCGCGAATCGATAATATTTTTGCTGCGCAAAGCATTCTGGGAGACCTTCCAATCCTCCAGGCGCTAGCGCTCTATGCAACTGGGCCCAGAGTTTCTCAGCTCCTGCGGACCTCGTTTCTGCGACTTATTGGGCACCAGTGCAATCGACCAACACAATACCCCGCGACTTGTACAGAGGCTTATTCTACTAACGTGAACATGGCGACGGTGTGATTCTCCTGCAACGGCCATCTCTCTGCGGCTATAGCACGCTTTTCGGATGACTATCGAAAACCAAAACCAAAGCAATCACAGAGCCAATCAATGAGGCCAGCAAAGACACATCAGACCAAGTACGAGCAAAACCAAAACCAAAACCAAAACCAAAAAATTGCGATTAGTTTTGCAAACCAATTAGCAGTGCGAGAATACGCCATCGTGACTTGCTTTCTTGCGTGAGAATATTGTTTTTGCTCTTGATTGGCTAAGAATGTTGCTAAAGTTTTTAGGACCAATCGGAAAGCGTAGCAAACCAAAGCAATCACACGATTACTTTCGACAGTCATCCGAAAACGGCTAGAAGTGATCACTTCATGATCATAATGCCCTAGGAAACATCTCTTCTGCCAGTGGCACCTCTCACAAACCCAGGTCACCTGGGCATTTTTTTCAGTAAACAATTCACTGATTACATGCTCCGAACAATACCACCCTCCATTACGGTAAAGTTTGTCCAACGCCACCTGGAGAATACAGTGTCAGTGTAAAAATTGAAGGATTAGCTTCGTTATATTCCCTATATGAACGAGATACTAGATGCTTTTAGGCCATGACAACGACTCTCAAGAATAACGTGATCGTGGCCTATTCGACGAGCGAGTTAAAACTGTGGTCGAGGGGGCTGCCGACAGTTCAAATGAGTTCAAACGCAGTGACTTGTCTTAATTTTGCTGTAACCTTCCACATTTCAGCCTATGATTGCTGGACAGTTTCGGCTTCCATGGGGTTGCGAAAAAATGGGCGTTTCCGCAGATTACGCGAACTGCTAGTGCGTGAGAGAATTTCTGTGGCAAATGCGGCTACAAGTAATGCGCCTTCTGGTTATAAAAGGATCAGACGGCTAATCCGGCCTTACTCTCCCTCAATCCGCCTTGTCTAGAAATCTTGGCAATTCTAGTACTGAACTTCTTGGTTTTTATCGTATTTCAAGAACCACGCGCGCTGGTGATCTAGTACTTTAAAAAAATTGAAGTTAGAAGTTTGTACATAACTTTCTAGAACTAATTTTCGTGCATTTCTCTAGACAGGGGCGTTTGTTTTTCCTCTTGCTACCTCCATAAATAGACGCACACTATATTAGGGTGTGGTCTGCTCACTTAAGACTGTCTATTAAAATAGAACGTTTAACGTGTGATCATTCTTAGAGTCATATATATTAAAAGCGTTTAACTCCCAAAACAAAAACAAGAATTAAATCATTTATAGATCAACAATTTCTGTTTTTCAATAAAACAGTCTCACAAAAAGCGAAGCGAAATCAGTTTACTTTCGTTATGTTGGCCAGGCGTGCAGGTTAAAGAGTCGCATGACTACTATATTATGTGCATGTCATCGTCTATTTGCCTGCCATAAATGCGACAAAAAATTCTGAGGCAATCCAAAACTTCAGTCATAACCACAAATAGAGATTTAAACTAACTCATCTGACGCTCCGCTATCGTTTTCCACTATTACCTTGTAACAAAGTAAATAATTATTCACAATACCACACGACAATTTTTCACATATATACAGACATAGTATCAGTACACTCTGCGGACGTACAAAAGTAAAAATAGAATTCTTCTCGCCTTACGTATGAAACCCACTGTACTACATCAGAAGCAAAAAAAGAAGTAACGGAAATTCTGAAAAACCATTTAAATTTATCTATGCGACCGACATATATCAATGGTGCTGAACTGATCAACTGACTGTGGCATACTCCCATAATTCAAAACCGGCTCAAGGGAGTCACCATTTCACATGATTTTTGCGAATAAAATAAGATAGCTACTCCTAGATCTATGTGCAAAGGAACAGTAAATTATGGGTGGACAATCCATACATGGTCGTCGACCGCTAGAGTCTAATGTAACCAGCTTCGAAGCCGATATCGCTAATGATTCATTTTCAGAATAGATTCGACTGTGGTGGAACATAACCAGACATGAATGACATGACACCGCACTATTTTTTAAACCCGCAAATCTCGAGCCCTAGCTGTCGAGTCAGTTTATGGTAGTGTGCATAAAGTATCGATTTAAAACTTGGCTGCATGTCAAGTGTGAAAAATATCCCTCGAAACGTTTAGTGTGCATTTGGGTGGTAAAATTCGGTTTTGATACAAATACAACATAAAATGAGGCAGCTTTTGTGTATTGTACTGAATTTGGGTAAAAAGATAAGCTAAGTAAGCTGCATCATGCTGAACGTTTAGCCTGTATGCCGACTGGTTCAATTTCAAAAGCTTTGGTTTTCAGACGGCTTCCCGGTCGTTCTCCCTGCAGGCGTAACATACTGGCCGTCCCACAATCTGCCCCGTACGTATTAGAAGCGTCAGGATCAAAAATAAAGGGCCTAGTCCTGCCACTGAGGATACAAGATTGGCTAAATATCCAAGAATGACGCAGCAGTGACTTGGCTCGACAGAATCTGTATGTACTTTTCCTTTCCAACTTAGAGCCGGGCTTAGTCGCATGAACTCGTAGTCACGTGACGCCTGTCAAAACACGGGAAATACGTTCAACTGTAAATGGCTAAACAGTTTCAAGGGCCTTCTTGCAAAACAACCTTTTAGCAATTGTAAACTTGAGGGTCAATTGAGATTGAGTTTATGCCCCTGAGCTACGTCATTACAAAGTACGCTAACAGGCTCGAGTCTGGTATTCAACCATTACCGAAAGCCTCGCCAAACGAATTCAGCCGGAAATTCGGGTTTTCGGGTTTTTGCGTTGCTGTAGTTTTTAGTTAAAATAAGGTGAAAGGTCGTCTTAATCCGAGACCCACCTGCTAAACGATTCGACTTGACACACATAAGATGTACGATTTTATTCAGTGCTGGAAACCTATACCTACTTATAGTTGCAAACGTAACCATAAGGCACACGAAGAAGCTGCGGGAAACGTTCACGCAGAAGTTCCCTAGTTTGCAAAGTTTGCTCAAGAGTTTGTGTACTAAGATGTGGCCAAATGTTCGGCAATTTTCTTTGATGGCGGCTACTGCAAAAAAGTCTGAAAAATATATAGGTTTAGGCCGACTGAGTAACGTTATGCCAGATGGCACCAGCAAAAAGATAACCGCTCTATCGTTCAGATTAAAATCCACAATCTGTCTAAGCCCCCACCACCTCGTGCATGCATCGCAGTGTTTGATTCAGTTATAGATTACATGTTGGTATGATAGTGTAGCGCGCCAATTAAAACACTGTTAATTACTTCGGACCAGCTTCTCTTAAAGGATTGCGTGCAGCGAACACAGCCGTCGAGAAATTTACATTAGACTAGACGGAAAGTGAACCGGAATCTGTACAGGTCAATTGACAGCTGACCACAGAAACGAGTTCCTGTTTTTTCTGACAACAGGTAGTCACGAGATGATACAGTATAAATGTATTCACAGTGGCAGAACACACAATGAATCAATTTGAGAATTATGTTTGCAGTTCTTTTTCACTTTTCCCATGCCCACAAAGATGAAGTGAGCTATCAAAATAAACCTAAAGGCATAACTCAACTCAAACGAAAGCTGTCGACGTTCTACAATGACTCAGTAGTTTTTGCGTCATTGTCGCGAAGTGCTTTTCATCATCATGCCACGTAGTAGAATTGCAACTATCGCAGATAAAATCGTTCAGGCCTGACAAGTACCAATTTGACTGAGCAAACGGAAGCCTTAGTTTCCTTGTCTTAGCACGTGCGCACTTCTTAATGCACGTCTGCCCAAGCTTTCGTTTGTTGGATACAGTAAATGAATCTGTTACTGTTAATTTACTGAAGCTTTAAAAGATTAATCTCTTATCGGGCACACGTCGACGTTTCGGTGGTTTCGTGTCGAAATTAAAAGTAGTAAATTGTGCAGGAATGTGAATGCTAAATCAAAATATTGTATTGCCTACAATTGGAGTATACGTCCTGTGAAGGCTGTAACGCGTAACTGACATATATCAGTGGTTATATCATTCTTTTTCTTTCTTTCTCTCTCTATCTTTCTCCCTCTCGATCAGTCTCCTTTCCTCGTAGAGTTCTCAAAGAAGACAGAAAAATAATCCGCCCACATGTTACTGGGGCCTCTGGGAGAATGCTTGCTGAAAATGTTATCAATTTCATACAAAATATCTTCACCTATTGATAAAATTGCACAACAGGGGGGCGTTGTTACATGAGTGCAGTTAGTTACCGACATATCTGCTGAAGCATCTCTCTTGTTTATCAAAACACACAGGCAAGTGCACATCAAATCACACGGAGGCAAGTTCATGAACAGAAAGAGAAACTATTGTCTCTCAGATCGCCAGGTGATGATTCGATCAAAAGAGTTCGCGTGCCAGCCAAGCTGCTGAAGCCGGCGCGGAGCAAACACCGGAACACCCACTCGAGGAGTCGGTCCAACATCCTGACGTAATTGTCCATATGAAGGAAACTATCATACGTGTACGGCTCTGTAGGTTTCAGATCAAACCGGTTACCTTGTGCATTTCACTGCAACATCTGGAATACCTATTACTACGCCGAAATGGTGCTGGATTAATCCATTCAACGGAATGTATCTTCCTTGTAAAGAACAGTTCGATCAGTTCTTTTTATTTTTACTTCTATTTTGTCAATATTTGCTCCTAGTTGTAGTCCGGCACGTACGGGGCTTGAACAGACAAATTCGACACATGTATGACCAAAAGCTTGGGTGCTCCCCTCGACTATAGCACAAAGAATCACAAAAAAAAAAAAAAGGAAGCACAGGAAGTGGAACGGTCTGTAGTAAACAACGGTAGCCCAACCCATAGTAAAAACAAATGCCGTTAAGATGAGGACCAGAATGAAAGTGGCGTTTCTTTGTTTTTCAGTTGCCTAAATTCATAATAAATTACCCTTGATTATGATTGTGATACTAGATGACTAAAAGTTTCTCATGTTTGCGAAAATAACCTTTTGCCAAGGCAAGGATGTACTGGGGCAGAGCATTTCCTTCGCCATTTTGTTAAATTGCTTGTAATCTCTAAAGATGTACTTCTCGTGCGTCACAAGATCTCGAGTCATGGAGAGAAAAACAAAAAGTCGCAAGGAAATATCTGTTGTTCTCACGCCCCCAGGTAGGACGGGTCAATCGTTTGGTCCTAATAGACGAAACATTAACACCTTTCAGCGCCATCAACCGTCACTGAGCAAAGCTCTTGTGCGCCGCTGGAGTTCGCGTGACTTCTGCACGCGAATATATTCCCGTTCAGTTGCGCCACACTGAATGGCTTTCGAATGGGTGTGTTTTATTGCGGTCGCGGAAGCACTGAAACGCTATTTCCAGTTAATATTTCTATAACTTACCTCTTATTTTTCTGGTTTCTTTGTTTTACTTGGAATCAATATGTTTTATGTCAACGTTCATCGTATGCTCGTCTTTTTGTATTGTTTTTGTTCGGTCAACTCTCGTCAAACCACTTTTCAATATTTTGAGTTTTTGTTGTTGTTTTTTTAACAAGAACAAAGAGAGCAAAAGAAACTACACGAACAATTGCGACAGTCAACATTTGAACGCACAATGTCAATTAGATCGAGGGCCCTATTTTTTCCTAATAATACGTGTTCTTGGCCTTTAAACAATTGTTTTTGCATTTCCGTGATTCGTGCAATACGTTCATGTGAAAAACAGTTGGAAACTCTATTGAAACATTTAATACACTGTAATCTCCCAAACACCATACATCACTATCGAGTTCCTAAGCGCCCAGCTGCAAGCTTGGCACCGCACGCTCAGAATGAACGAAACCCTGACGGAACACAACAACTCCTGCAACAGCTGATTCCTCTTTTACTCGGACAGAACGCGCTTACACTCGGAAAATTTGACCAAATGCAGTGAGAAAGACGTCTACAACAATCTTGTTTTTGTTTTTCTTGGGGTTTAGTAAACAAACTTCCAAATTCTTTGAACCGCGGGTGCTAGGTCTGGGAAGTGACGTCCGCACTGCGGTCTTTGTGGAACTCTACAGGTGCGCACAACAGGAATACCGATGACATCAATAGTCAGCCAAGGCTTATTCCAGACCGTTATAGCTGGAAAGGGCGTGGAAGTTGATGCGTTGCTTGTTAAATAGGAAGATGCAGAGAATTCCGCGTCGACCTATTATCGACGCACGTCATTTCGTCACGTTCACCCTGTTGACCTTAAACCCTTGTGGTTTTCCGCAGCAGCGTGCGCAAAACCGATATTGGGCTTATAAATACCGTTAAGGAGATGGCTTGTTTCAAAACTTGAGAGATCTCGGAGACGCGTGTTTGTCAGCATCTCTCGCTCCGCAAGATCCGCCGAGATGTACTTGTTAGAGGTATTCGGCAGGGTGTTGCTCCAACGCCTCACAGGCATTCTTCTTTACGGCGCTGTAGTTCTGGCCTTTGCTATTGGCGCTGTTTTAAGAACAATCCCTTTTATGGAGACCTATTTCGTACAGCTATTCGACGCTCTTACGGGCGGGATCCAAATGCCGAGGGAAGATTACTGGAACTCGCTTTTTACCTGGGAAATGTTGCAGTTTTTATGGCACGCTGTCGATCTGTACACAAATAAGACAGCTTGTGTTGGCTCGACCGCTTACAACGCACCGCTCGTGTCACTCGATGGAAAGCAAGATTTCAAACTGCTTGACTTTGCTCGAGGCGATCGACCACTTGTGGTGAATTTTGGCTCGTGTAGCTGACTACCGTTCATGACGAAGCTGCGAGAGTTCAACGAGATCGTGCAAGATTTCCGCGACATCGCAGACTTCGTTTTGGTGTATGTGGAGGAGGCACATCCTTCTGATGGTTGGGCTTTTCAGGTTAGGAAAACTGTGTGTTTTCTTTTGAACTACCACTTTAATTTATTAATGTGTTACATTTTATTTGTTATTTATGCACTCATCATGGTCACTTCAGGGTTTTCATTTCTTAACAGCACAGAAATAACTAACACACTAAGTATCTGTCTGATATTTGTCCCTTATAAGTCTTGACTCGCTCAACCCCAAAGTGCCGAAAAACTGCTATTCTCGTGCTGTGCTCATTGAGAGCTTTCATTTGAGTGGTAACACCGCTTAGTTATCATGTGATAGTTCAAAAGTTCGAAGTTTCTGGGACAGTTGGCTGGCTTGACGTTTTGAGAGACCCCGACCGGGGATGTCACTTTCATTGCAATCCATAGCATGCGCTTATACTTGCCATTTCAAGGGAATATTTTAAATGTTAACTTTTTCAGGAAAGATCTTCAGTGTAAGATCCGAGCCTGACAAAATAAGTGCCGTGACCATATACTTTCTTGGTAAAGATGTTTTATTGTGATCCCACCCTGGAGCCCCACATAACAATGCTGAGTCACAGATGTCAGCAAGGTTTACTTGGATTAGTCGAAATCCATCTTGTTCACATTACAGGACAACATCGGAAAGAAAACCGTTTAGAGGCGCCACTCCAGATAATTGCATTTGCCTTATCTGGCATCATTCCGATAATTTTACGCTTTCAATCGTGCAACTTTGTGCAACAATATGGCTGTCATACTGAATATGAGTTCATATGTATATATAACTGAGACATTATTTCCTGAGCTTTAGTTCGGAAGACCAGGGATTCTTCGGTTTTCGTGCATCTTGTTCTGCGGTTTTAGAAATCTGAAACTGCCGCGGATATTTTCGAAAGCGTTTGGTTTCACTTTCCCGGCATTCCCAAGAGTCCACGAAAGACATTCACCAAAAAATAAAGATCTTTGAGTACTCCCCTCAGGCATAACCAAGTTTTCTGCATGATTTAGCTTCTAAAATGAAAATGAGCATACTTATAAAGAGCGAGGACTCTAAAGGCTTGAGCTATAATGCAAACTATTCGAGGAGTGCAATTGATGGAATTTCTGTCTCGAGGCACTCCGATCCAAAACTGCTAAAGGTAATTCATTAGATTTTTTAAATGGTGTAACTTTTGATGCTTTCTTTAAATGATTTACGTCACTTTTGCTTGACAAAAGTGCCTCGATCTCTTTGTCACATATTTGTTTTTAGCACTGTTTGACAAATGTCATTATCAAAAGCGCAATTTACTTCCAAATTTACTTCAATTTACAGACTGCATTATTTCTAACAACTGGGTTATCCAAGGTTTTACCACACATAACAATGTATATATAAGCGCATAGCTTTCTCAAAGATTTTTCCTAATCCCTGGGATTAACATTAACCACTGACCCTCCCATGCGAGATAATCAGATGGTCATCACGGAACACTCTATCCCGCACGCTAGCCGTGCCCAGTCAGCTGTTGTCAAGAGGACATCATAGTCCTTTCCTCGTGGCCTTAATGGCTTTCCCAGAACTTTCTGGGATTAGGATATTGTCGTGCTTAAAGTGCTTCCTTAATCCCATTTCAAAGCCGGCGAGCTCAGCGTTCAAGCATTACCGACATAATGAACTGGCAGCAGGTCGAATAGGTCACAACGAATTCTGCAATGGATCAAAGTGATTGGATGAGGGGAATTTCTTGCTTAATGACAATTAAAGATGCAATTTTCGCGTGGTACGGTGACACATAAAAATACACTTTAAAACCAGATCAATCTTAGCATGGCGTGGAGCATCGCCAGAAATTCCGGACATTTTACGTCCACGATTGCTTCCGGTCTTTCCCAGCGGCGTGCGGTATGAGCATGCGCCATTCGCACATTCAACATTGTTACGTACTTTGCCTCAGTGGGGTGGGGGAGGGATGGGTTTCTCCGGTTCATAGGAGACGTGCCGCTGAACGACCTAGTTGAAATTAGCTTTCGTTTGGTGCAATTTTCATGCGATTTGGAGCTTCCCAGCCCAAAATATCAACATCCGAAGTCAGCATATTTCACGGGAGGTACTCGCCATGGCTGACTGTGAACTGCAAATTCAAACACAAAAAGTACACATCGAATTTGCTCCAGGGGACTGACTGAGGCTTCACAGGAGATGTTCAATCCTTCGACAATCAGGTACGGGGTAGACATTTTGCGTTATACCCAAGGTTCTTGTATTAAATGCAGCTTAAAAAGTGACAGTAGCCAGTTTTGAGCGTATTATGCTATCAATCCCTTCTTACGTCGGCCGAAATTTTAAATTCAAAAAAGTACACATCGAATTTTACCGGAGATAAATATTTTTTGTACTGTTGTGTTTAGGAAGCTTTCCTCTTCCAAATGCTGCCCAGACATTTTTACGAACGTGCTTCAGTTAAGCGAAAAGCGCAATTTATTATCAGATCCCATACATTTCTTTGTTATTTCTTGAGCGGCTGTCAGCGTGAAACCTGATGCCTCTTCCGAGATGGCGCAACCGGATGTCTGAAATTTCTGGCGATGAGGTACCTGTGATCGGTGGGCGCATTCAGATAAGACGACGGTTTCAATCAACTCCACAAGATTAGCGTGTTTAATCCCATTTGCATCCCTGTATCTCTTTTGCATATCACAGTCCCGCTGGCGACGAGATTCGTTCTGCTATGCATATCCGACTTTTCCGTATTGAATTTAACAAAACGACAAATCATAAAATCCGCTCAAAAACTACATCAAGCAACCTTTATCATAATATGAACCTCTCGTTCAAATGGTTGCACACTTGGGTTTCATTTGATAGTTTACGAGTTTGAAGTTGGACGAAATATCACATGCTTTGTACAAACCACAGAGCGCAGAGGAGTTCGCTTTCTTTCCATTATGTAACCTACATATGACCTTCAATACCGCAAGACGATTTCATCGCGGGCGCGCGTTACGTGTGCCTTCGCGCGCCCGCTAAGCAATCGTCCTTCGGTATCTTTCATGTTGGTCAGTATATAGGGTTTTACATAATGGAAAGAAAGCGAACTCCTCTTCGCCCTGGGGTACAAACGCCACACGCGTCGTGACTCACCAACTAAGGAGAAATTTGACCTTTGCAAACCTGTTGATCTCAGTCTAACTTTCAACAACTGCGCGACAGAAATCAGACACTATTTCCCGATATTTCTTTTTGTTGTGATCACGCTCTACTATGCACGATGCATTATCAAAAGTACCATCGTTTTCATCACCATCACCATCACTATCATCATCATCGACCTCATCAAAATTGTCATCATAATCATCAATGTCTGCATCATCATCTAAATCACCCAACAATAAGAAAAACACCCTCATCGCCAGTATCTTTATTAATATCAATGCGGTCAATAATTTTTTTTTTCTATTTCAGAATAACTATGTTATCCGAAAACATCGCAGCCTGGCTGAGCGGTGTGCGGCTGCTAAGCTGCTGCAATCCCGAAATCCCCTGTGCCCCGTGGTGGTAGACAACATGATGGACGGAGCTAACAAAGCATACGGGGCGGCTCCCGAGAGATTGTACATCATCCGAAACAACGTGGTCACCTATGAAGGAGGAATCGGACCAATGCTATACAATGTGGATGAAGTAAGATCCTGGTTAGATCAATATGCCAGAGGTCGCAGACCAAGCCGGGGTTAGAAATGTGCCAGTCCCGGCACTGAACATTATTTGTGTTTCTAGCATAGTTAACCATACTCCATCATATTTCATACATTCACAATAATTTCAAAGTAGTCTGAACAAATTACTGAACACGATATGGCCTTATCTGTATCACATTATTTTAGTTTTTATCGAAAAGGATATTCGAAACATTATTTCGCTCATACGTAGAACATCCAAGAAGTGCCATAAATTTATTTAAAATGTACCACTGTCATTTTGTGAAGTCTACCACGGTATACTTTTGTTCTTCTAGTCTAAATGTAGGCAGTAGTTACCACTTAGCTACACTTCAAAGGTCTGGTAACCAGAAATCAGATACCAAGTATCATGCGCTGGTAATGCATCAGTCAATAGGCCAATTCCGAGATGCCCGTTGCCTCTGTTTCAAACCGAGGTGTGTGAAACCTTTTTAACGAAAATAAGTTTGATTTGCACAAAAATGAAAACTAATTTTCATAAAAAAGGTTTCATACTAGACCTCGTTTTGAAACAGAGGCAACAGGCATCTCGGAAATCCCCGGGAGGGAGGGTTTGACGGGTAAAATATTTGAGGGGAATTCGGCACGTTCTCGAAACAGGACATTGCAGGCGCACAGGAGACCATATTAGCTTTCAGATGCTTATTGTAGCCAGGCCTAACTGTCAAACGCCTCATTTATGTCCAGGGCAGGAGGGAGGGCTTAGGCTGTCCTATAATTGACTGGTGCATAATACTGGAGATCTTCTCCTAGCTACAAGAAATTATTATCATTATTCATATGTACAGTTGCCAAAATGGTTGTATGCTACGAAGTGGTCACCATTTATGGAAAATTATAAGTTAGTCTATTTCCACATTCAGAAGCTACGCTTTTATCACAAAGTGTAGTGAGAGAAGGTAAGCAAATAATATAATTTCACACCAAAACAGCATTTAGACTGATAGTACTCGGCCGTTTGCGTTTACACGGCATTGCAACTGTGATGCTAACATGTCGACCATAGTAGAAATAAGGGCTTCGTGTAAAGAAACAATATATGTCTGGTTGGCATATTAACATTGTTATAAATTAATTTATTAAAACAATGGCCCGAGTGCGCCATGCCAACGTATGAAGGCCGCAGGAGTAACGCGTGCTAACGCACTCCTCGGCCGGATGGTCTGTAGTTGGTGAGTGCACTTTGCCTTTAAAGAATTGTATAGAAATTTAAAATATTAAATGCCACATTCTTTCATTGTTCTATCTTTTTACCGAGTTGTGTGGAGAAGGTGTGTGTGTGTGAAGGGGGGGGGGGGGTAGGCGAACAGACACATGCTACTCTGCTTTATGTGGGGGGTGAGTTAAGTCGGTTGGTTGGTATTTCGAAAGGACTCGAATAAGTATACTGTTCTTCGCTCTCACGAAGTCACGTTGTAAACGTGCACGTGTGGAGCAGGACGTGTGTAATGTTTGCAATACAATTGGCCCTCAATTTCTCAAGCAGCAGGCGAGAGGGCGCTACAGTTGCAAACATAAATCTAAGGTTTGTAGAGCCTTGCATGTTTGGCCATAGTTTGACCACCCAAATGGCTATAAATAGGCCGGTCAAGAAACACGGACTAGAGTAAACAAAATCTTTACTACTATTATCTGTTAACCCAGAGTCTACTCGTCCGCGCATCATTAGTTTCTTCTTATTCTATCTCCATCCTTAACACTGCGCCTCTTCAACCACACTCCTTTGTGCGCCTGCAATCTCGATTCGCCGTTTTGAAGATGCTGAAGATTTCAAACAACATTTGCAATCCTTCTCTATTTGACTCGTTTGAGAATAACATCGATTTATTACGTTCTTTCAGGTCGAGAAATAAAATTGATGTTGATTTTTCACAGAAGCCCGGATGTAAAAATATTGGATTAGTTCGACTGTTTTCGTGGATATTAACGTTTGTGAAAATTAAACTTAAGTGCTAGCCAAAGCATATAATATGGGTAGAAATTAGGCAAACGAAAAAAATTTGAATTATTTGATGAATCAACTGACTGACCCCTACTAATTTTGACATCATTTCATACAGTCAAGCGAACAAGCTGCTGTGCAACATGAAAAAGGGCTAATTGTAAATGTTCTGAATAAGAAAAAACAAAGCAACTCCCTTCTTCAGAAGATGCCGTTTCAATTAAGAAAAACTGATGAAAAGTAAATGTTAAATACTGTTGAACTTGAGCTCATATTAAGTTTGATTAAGCGGCTGTGATCAGCTTTTCAGAATACTTATTTTAAACTTTTCCTTTGTAACTGCTCTTCCTTCTCCTTGTTTGATACAAACTAAAGTTTTTGTCGTTGTCTGTTTACGTTTTCCCTAGCCAAACAATCCAAGATCAATTTTTGATATATATAATTATCGTCCAGAGTATACTATTAAATGGGCATAAGAAGAAATCCTTGCTGCCATCCTCAGTTTAGTTGATTTTTTTTAGAAAGTCAATTAAGTCGACTTTTCTTTCAATCCACATTTCCATCGCATTTGACATGCTTAGATGACATCCTTTTCTCGCCCTAAGCCGGGGTTACTTTAGTGGGTGTGTAGGCGCCGCAACACAGAATATTTTCAGCACTTTGAAACTCAGCCTGTGTGTAATAGGAGTTCCTTTTCTTGTGTTCGAAAAGGCCAAAAATAGGATATCTCATATATAGTTATTTGCATCCGCACAGTAAATATGTTTCGCCTCATTTTCATTTCTAATTCTGAACTTTGTTTATCTTAATCTTTACATAGGATCCAGCAATTAAAAACTTTGCTTCTAATATAGACCATCTGCGTGCTAAGCGCCTAGTGTTCCCAGGGTTGAACTCTGGTCAACTCAGAAACCTAACGGAACAGCGAATGAATCGGTCAATAAACACATGGTCAATAGAACAAATCTATAACTACTGAATAGGTCCCAGCCACTGTTTCCCCGTTGAGAGTGAATGTAATTCAATCTCGTCACAACGCTGCAGTATCATCGGCAAGGTTTGCATTTATCTCAAAGGAAGCAAAATGGTACATGAACCTACAAGAGTGTCTTTTGCCTGTTTGTTTATTTCTGGGTGACAACACAGTCATTAACCATATGGCGTTATTAATTTTTCAGCCGTTTAGCTTGCCCCTCTGCACTTTGGCGGTGACTCTCGTAGTGGTGGCAATTGGACGGAAAGAACAAGTTTCTGGTAAGAACAATCAGAGTTATATTAAGTTACTGTCGGAGCATAGATCTGAAATCGGTAAATATATATATTTTTCATCATTCCTTGATTCCCATACACCAAATTTTGCTAAAATGACGGGCTGGAAAAAAAGCTGTGCTTGAAATTTATCGTAGATTTATTGAGCGCGGCTTTTCAGATAAACTCATTTTCTAAGTCGATAATATGTGTATCAGCAAGGGCGACACAAAGAACAAACAACATTTAACACCAAGGTGTCGGTTGTAGCGACTATAAAGATCTATCTCTTCTTCGATTTCTTTAGGGTTTATCGGCGCTTAATACATCTTCACAGTCCAAAGCATTTAAGATAGATAACGGCCTGAAGGATCTGAGTAATGTCTGGCGAAGAAGACAAAGACGATTTACAGACTCAAACACGCTCTAAGAAGAAGTAATTGTACAATGCAGCCAGACTCAATTGCATGGGTTACTAGGTTGCTCTGACTTCTTTACTTCGTATTTCGATGCAGCATAATGTAACGTTTGGGAAAGCAATTAGGCTTTCCACTACAATCTTGAGTACTACTGATTACGATAAACCAAATTTAAATTCAATTTCAATTTTTCTTAGTTGAACCGTACTTTCTGAACAGCAGGTTTTCCGCTACTTGCGCGAGTAATGCACCGAAAATGTTATATATATATATATATATATATATATATATATATATATATATATATATATATATATATATATATATATATATATATATATATATACAAGAAAGAATATGCTTTTTTATCTATTTCCTTGTTCGACTGCGTAAAATAACCCTGCATGCCGTATAGCCCCCCAAAAGGGAAGATTGGACGATTTCTATGTACTTTCCTGTGTATAATGAAAAATTACCTGCCCTCTCTATCAGAATAATTAATCCTTTCACTCCCACTCTTAAACTGGAGATTTTGCCAACATTTTAGGAAGAAAAATAATATACTAATGAAAATGGATAATCAGCTATCATCCGAGTAGGGTATCAAAAGCCACGTTCTAGATATATTTCTGGCGAAGAACTGAAATAAAGTGAAGCTGAGCAATCTTGGGAGTGAAAGGATCTTTGCCCCTTGCTGGCAGCATGGCCAGAACGTTGTTTAGTGTCTCGGATGTTTGCCACTTTGCCACAGTTGCCTTAATTTTCTTACGTACTTCCTTATCCTTATTGGCTCATTTTGCACCGCACCGTTTGAATCCTGCAGCATCGCGTACACTAAGATCGGGTGCTACAAAGATCGACACCGGCCATTCCCGCAGTTGCTGTTCAACGTACGCAGAAATATCGACTGGAATAATTGGGACAGGTTTCTGGACAGGTTTGGTTTTCATGTGTTTGAAAATTATTTTAAAGTATCACGGTTGACTTTTTCATAGACTTTAACATCGTAGAGAAAAAAGGCAAGCTATACAAGTCTATGTGAATATCTGAGAGGTATAGTACCATAGCGTATTTAAAAAAAATGAAAAGGTAGCTGCACTGGCCGGGAATCGAACCCGGGCCTCCCGCGTGGCAGGCGAGAATTCTACCACTGAACCACCAGTGCGCATATCTTTATTACACGTAAATATTTTTATGCACTTTTACTCCAAAGACTGGTTTGTGAATGCGCCAACGCTACCATAAGTCGGGGCTTCTATCGTTTCGGTCTGCAGTACTTCGCAGAGTGTTGGAGTGGACTGAACCCGAATATGACGTATGACGGTGACGGCCCGTCAATCAAATGCGTAGGGCGCGGCCTCCAACCTTGCGGTAATGACGCCATGCCCTGTGTTGGTGGGACCATGGTAAATTATGTGTACAAGATTGAAAGGCAATCAAACCCTACAGGTAAGAACGTAAAATTTTCTTTTGGTTAGATGTGTAATTGGAGCATTTATTAATGTCAGAATAATCCACATTTTAAGTTTATTTTAATGCAGTCTGAAAAAAGAAATGGCACAAACTTTGTAAAAGAGCGCTTTTGCTGAAAAGCAAGTTGGAAGTCAAGCCTGAAAGAAAGTTCGGCCAGTCCTTGTGTTTTCTCTTCAAAAAAAAGGGGGGAAAAAATGTCACTAGAAAGCTTCCTGCCATTGTTGATTTGTACGAAACCTTAGCCATTCTTGTTTCGTATCCCAACTGATGCTGCGATGCTCAAAATACAACTCACTTTCAGTGTGGTTTCACACTTTTTTGAGCGCCAAAATAGTGACATTTGAAAAAATAACGTCCCTGGGTGGGCTTGAACCACCAACCTTTCGGTTAACAGCCGAACGCGCTAACCGATTGCGCCACAGAGACCAGGCTTGAGCGGTCTTAATCATACTGCAACAAACCATAGTGAAAAAGTTCTGCATTCTTTCTTTGAGTCTTAGAATATATATCGATATTAACACTTTGCCACCACATTTACCTTCCAAGTGTTTTGATACTATGATAGCTCCAATTTTTAAAAGCACAATAGGGAGGTTGATATGCCTATGTGAATTAAAACAGGCAGATACGGCTCTCAAAATATCTATTGATCAACGAATCATCTAAAAGCACAACCCGAATCAGCATTGTAAATCAGGTCTTAACACATTTCAAAAGATAGTTTTTACACAAATGCAAAAATACACTAAAATCACAAAATTGACAACATTTTGACTAAAAAAAAAGCCCCGAGCAAACGAACGCAAGATGTTCAACATGGCACAACATCGCCCAACAACGTACACTTAATGCTTCATGCGTCAGTAAGAGTAGCAAATTTTCAGTCGGGCTCATTTGTCCATTTTTCATAAGGGCTCAATTAAATTTTGGACTCCAGCAAAACTGTACGGTCTCGCAAAGAGTTTTTGGGTAACACTGTTGGGCGATGTTCTGCCAACATGTTGAATTTGTTTGCTCGGGCCTTTTGTATAAAACCGCTTGTGTGTTAACTTTTTCAAAAACAAACTCGAAAAATTCTACAAAGCTAGACTTTTACAAAAAAAAAAATCAAATCAGACCATGACTGTAAGCAATGCATCGATGTTTTTTCTTTCTCTCTCCTACAATACTCTAACTTGTTAATGTTATAAAAAATGTAATTAGCCGGGTCGTACAAATATAACTCGTGTCAATTCTCTCCTCTCAATTATCGTAAAGTAATTATTATTTCATCAATTGTATTATTATTATTATTATTATTATTATTATTGTTATTATTATTATTATTATTATTATTATTATTATTATTACTTTATATATCCTATATAATTTTTATGATTTGTATTTCATATTCAGCTTTGTTAGTGTTGTATTGAGCTTTAGCAATGTCTTTGTGTAATTGGTTCATGCTAAAAAGTCAACTCAATTCTCTCTCTCTCTCGTTCAGCTTGCTCTGTCTGTGAAGATGTGGATCCAGAAACGTGCAAAAACAATGCTGAATACTGCTGCAATTATCCAGCAGTGGCTGCCAATTGCAAAAAAACTTGTTATAATAAATGTTGAACGCCGGCAACACAATCTAGAGCTTGCTTGAATTTATTTCTTGCCGTAAACCTCTTCATTGTCATTCTATACTGATAAAAATCTGGCATCGACATGAAGTGTTAATGAAACTGGGAAAAGACAAATTTTAAAAAATCAATATTAGTATAACCCTTAATTTTATGAATCCCCGCTCAATTCCTGCTGCGGGTGATTTTGTATTTTGATTTTGTATGATGAAACTCACAGAGTATCAAAAGTATTTTGCACTGGCCGGGAATCGAACCCGGGCCTCCCGCGTGGCAGGCGTCGAATTCTACCACTGAACCACCAGTGCGTGTATTGTGTTTGCCGTATTACCTCGATCAAGCGGCCCTCCCTCAAATAAGCGCCCCCTCCCATCCCCCCAAAATACGTACAGTACAAGAATAAGAAATGGCCTGCTTGTATGTTATGACTGATAAGGGGAACGAGTTTAACACTGTTAAACGCTACATGGAATAATTATTGCAGCAATCAAAAAACGTTACTGCAAATGCTTTTATAAGTTAGCCTTTTTCATTTTGAATAGTTATCTCTCACAACGAAATATGCCTAACCCTCGATTAAGCGTCCCCTTTGGCCACGAAATTAGAAATTTATTCGAAGAAGTACGATGACTGTGTAAAACGTTTTTATGTACTTCTACTCCAAAGATTCTTGGTTTGTGAATTTGGCAACGCCACCATAAGTCGGGGCTTCTATCGTTTGCACTGTTTCACTTTGTAATAGCGTCGTACTCCGTTATACCTATCGCACTGGAGGGGACAGGCTGCCAGGCTCCCAAGCCAGTTCGAGGAGCAACCCGCTAACACCCGTCTACTTATGTAAGATGATCATCTATGAGTAACACCGAAAATAGTCCAGAAGCGTCATCTATGAAGTCATACAGAACAAAATTTGAAATGGCAGGATTGACATTATGGCTTTTATGCCGACCACAGCTCTTTTGAAGTCGTAAATGAGTTTAGAAAGAGAACATGAGCTGTCAGATTTCTATACACTAATCTACGATGGTCGGATGTTAGAAAAAAAGAAACGCGAGACTCTGATGTCAATTCATCTCCGAAGTATGCAATCATGTTGTGACGAGATGACGCATTTTTATGTCGAAGTTGGCACACTTGACTATGCAGTATGTTCAATATGCTCTTGGATGTGGATTTGTTTTTCCAAAAAAGGAAAAGAAAAGAAAATTTGATAGCAAAAGAAGCAGTGAAAGCTAAAAAAGAAAACCCGAGTATTTAACCCGGTCCGATGACAACACACCGGTGGGTCGGGGGAGAGCTGCCCGGCCCCCAAGCCAGATCGAGGAGCAACTCGCTAACACCCGCGAAACTTCCAGACCGAACGGGGAGAGATAATCCGGCCCCCAAGCCATAGTGAACTATCCCTTGCCCGGAAGAGTGCGATAGTGGTGTCAGCCGACTTATTGGTCATATGTATCCAATCAGCTATATAGCCTCCGAGACTCCAAGCCCTTCATCCATATGGGATGTACCTTTGTGTCGTCGCTCCTTTCATTACGAATAATTGCAACGGCCATACGAATAATAACTCTACTTTAGCTCCTTTCACATCCCAGAATCATTTAATATCCGTCTTTTGCACTAAGAGTTTACATTTAATGCGTCAATTAGGCTTGCAAGCTATGATGGCAGCGCGCATGCGCTTCAGGTTTTTTGTTTTCGGTTGTGACTGTGACAAGAAATGTATTCAAATAAAGTCAGTTGTTCGCAAGATCACTGTTTTAACTGATAGGATAAAGCTTTATCGTACTTTCAATGAGTGAAAATGAGTAAAATGGTGTGGATTAACACAATATTCTTGGCGTTTATCACCCCAAGTGTTGTTTGTTTCCGATTCTCGGTACTGTGGCAGAGCCGGTCCAGCGGAAACTTAACCAAAACATAAAACAAGCAACCAAAGTCTGCCGTTTAATTTATTTTAGCTCTTCGGCATGCAGGGTTACCCTGCTATGGTTCGTTTGATCTGTCCCTTGGCGACTTTTTCGGTTTTTATCGACACAGTTTTCCGAGTTTTATCAAAAGCTAACCCTTGGCCCTCATATTGACTTCACAATGAATGCTATTGGCGCGTTCACACTCGGGTCCGGCCCAAGCACTAGTGCCCGGCACAAAATAAACGCGTTCACGCTGCGAAGCCTGTCCCACTTTAATACTCGAGTACAAGGTATTGGTACTCACGGTGCCCGAATTCTGGCGTGGGTACTTGAAGATGTGGTGTGTTCACATTAGTGCACAGCGATAATTGTGTTCGGGCACCAAGTGTGAATGCACCATATATGCCGAGGTTGGCATTCGTGACTGTAAACTATATGATCCAGGATGCTCTTCGAAACTGATTTGCACTTCTAAAGTGGAAAAGGAAAGAGGAGTTTTGATTGCACAGAGAAACGGTAAAAAAGGAATTATTTTATACCGAGGTGTTCCCTGACGGTCACCCATCCAAGTACTAACCCCGCCCGACCGGGCTTAACTTATGTTTACTGTTATATGAAAGTTTCGTGCGAATCTAATTTTAGGCCGAAAAAGTATGGCGTGCCGAATTATTCAATATCTCTCAAACTTTTGAAGAAAATGTACGAGTGTTGTAGTTTAATCAGGTTTCATTTAAGCAAGGCGTCAAAAGCCAAGTTCGCTATACTGTGTGATATTTTTCTGGTGAGAAACTGAAAGAGAAAATTGAAGTTGATCACTCTTGGGAGTCTCGCTCTAGTCCAGAGATTGCTCATTAAAGAATTCTAATGGTGCGCGTGCGGATACTTGCCACATCAAACTTGAATCCCAGCATCTGTCGCGTTTTGACGCGACAAAGCTTGTTTACTTTGAATCTTACTTAGTATTAAAAGGTAATATAGTTGGCACGTGCTTATTCTGATTGTCCCTTGATATTACTAAAACAAATTAGCATCGCCTACAACAGGATATATAGCATTTGCACACTTTTTCATAATTTTACTAACTGGTCTGTAATTCTCTGCCGAAAATTATGTTACATCGAAGTTGCACTGGTGGTTCAGTGGTAGAATTCTCGCCTGCCACGCGGGAGGCCCGGGTTCGATTCCCGGCCAGTGCAAGGACATTTTTGGCAACATTGCAAGTATAGTAACCTTTTTTGTTGTTCGTTTGATAAGAGTTTTTGAAACTCAGAGAAAGGATCTTTAAAGAAAGTCAGACTAATTTTAACGCTTTTGCAGGTTTGAACAGTGGCTGGTGTAGAGTCTCGGTTGTAATCAACTGGCGGCAATTCTCACATTTAATTATCGCAGGAAAATATATTATCACAATCCGATTCTTGCACATGACTCCGTACGTTAATTTCTTGAATGGATGGGGGAATCTGTAATCTAAGATTGGAGTGGAAGGGTTCAGCGAAAGTAGGAAAACAAACTTATTTCTAATACAGTCAGTTATGGAGACAGAAATATAGATATTCGACTGATATCACCTTGCTTGTTATCAGTCGAATTTCAAGACAAATAGATGAGCTCACTCTTTGGATATGTCAATGGACGTAAATTAAATAATCGTTTGAACTTGTCTTTAATTTGCAAAATAAATTGGGAAATTTGCAAGAATACTCGGGGGAGTAGATAGGTGTAGACTGGACTAACTCTTTGATAATAAATATTCCTTACTTACTGAGTATTAAAAGGTAATCTTTATGTGTAGCAATAGTTAGCACGTGCTTGTTCTGATTGTCCTCTGATATTGCTAAAACATAATTCATATTGAGTGCAAAAGGATATATAATATTTGCATTACTTTCTCATAACTTTCAAACTAGTCTCCAATCCTCTCCCAAGAAATGTATTCATCGAAGTCGCACTGGTGGTTCAGTGGTAGAATTCTCGCCTGCCACGCGGGAGGCCCGGGTTTGATTCCTGGCCAGTGCAAGAACATTTTTCGCAACATTGCAGGCATAGTAACCTTTTTTTTTGTCCGTTTGATTAAGTTTTTTAGAAACTAGGTAAATTACTATAATTGTTTTTTTTTTTTGCTCCTGCCGCACTTCACGAAGTATACCAGTGGCTTTCTGGTGTACTTCTGGTATCCGAGCTAGCCCTTCGTCGGAGCAAGTGGCTAGCGCTCGAAACATAGACTTCAAAGTATTTCATGGCATTCTTATGAATATAAGTTTTCATTAGAAATATTTGGCATTAAACTTGGAATCTCTGGGACATGATGACGTTACGGAACTAAAACAGTGAAGTAGTTTAAATATAGCTCAAATCCTTATCAAAGTTGCGAGTTTTGTTCATGTAGTGTTTTGTTTCGGTGTCTTCTCGGAGTAGACCTACACTTTTCCCATTTAGTCATGACCTCATGCGCATTTTTGCGGATTGACAATTTTTGCATTTTACGGAACAAAGTAGTTTCCGAATGGGAATGACTGACATTGTCTACTGAAAACCAATTATTTTGGATGTCCGATTTAAGAGAACATTAAAAAGATAGGAACATTTTTCAGATAAATGTTTGGACAATAAACTAGAAGTAGCAAATTTTGCAGAGAAAAATTTAGCGAGAGTTTCATTTTGCGTGATCTCAGTCTGTTTGTGAATTTAAAGCCAAACTGATGAATATTGGCAGAGAACTTTCTGTTACGATGTGGTAAAATGATTCGTCAAAATAGGCCATTTTTGAGAAGAATTTGTATATAGCCTTATCATTTTTGGCCTAATGTCAGACTCACATGAAACATTCAACATTTTCAGAAAATGCTCCTTTTTATGGCGTGCCAAATTATTCAATATTCTAATCATTTAAATATTGCCTCATTGTATTTCTATTTCGGGTCACTGAATTAATTTCTTGGCAATTGATTTTTTTATGTGGTAATTGAAGTTGTTTATAAGGCAATATTGAATTATTTTTGTGGAACTTGCTTTTTTATATATGGAAATTGCACTTTGTTTTATATTGACATTTATTTGTGGTCATTCGGATTTTAGTTATGGCCATTCATTTATTTCATGCTAATTATGATGCACTGCGAGCGTACTATACCCAGTCTTACTCGACCAAAACGCCTCGTGCATAAACAAAATGGCGGAAGACTTGTCTTCTGCCTGTCGCCGTGCCGCGGAGGCACTGCAGGCAATACAGGGATTAACCAATAGTGATATTCATCGTGTGGCTGCCTGTAGTTGAAATGTAAGCTACGCAGGAATTCTATTTGCTCTTTTTCAACTATAAGCGGTGGCCGTCCAGAACCATTTCTTGTCTGCATAGCCGAACACGAGAAAGCAACATTCCGTGACGAAGGTTGATGCTCGGGCTTGTTTATAAAGTGACGCATATTACTAATGCATGATAGAGTGGTGACCAATACTTACCCGACCTCTCTCAGTTGTTCATCGCCATGTTGCTGCTTCCATCCTAGTGATTTCGTCGACTATAAGTCGAAGGGTGCAAGCAGCATCTTCCAGCCTTGATTCTGTCAGCTCCATGAACTGCTCTGATAAAGTATGTGGATATTCTTCAATCCCTTGGAATTCGGCCAGTACTTGTCGTAGTTGTTCAGTGAATATCGTCAGACCATTTTCATTTCTCTCTCTGATGCATTCCGCGATTTTGTTTATGCACGAGGCGTTTTGGTCGAGTAAGACTGGGTATAGTACGCTCGCAATGCATCATAATTAGCATGAAATAAATGAATGGCCATAACTAAAATCCGAATGACCACAAATAAATGTCAATATATAAGTGCAATTGCCATATATAAAAAAGCAAGTTTCACAAAAATAATTGAATATTACCTTATAAATAATTCAATTACCATATAAACAAATCCAATTACCACATAAAGAAATCAATTGCTAAGAAATTAATTCAGTGACCCGAAATAGAAATACAATGAGGCAATATTTAAATGATTAGAACTGGGGAATCTACATTTTGAGCTTGGGAGTGAAAAGGTCGGCCAGCAAAGAAAACAGTGATGCATAATTGATTTTGACAGTTTGACTTCGAACATTTGTTTCTAATCACAGGCTACGATTAATCTAGCCTGCGCTTCATTAATTGTCTGTTTTTCTTCTTCTAAAATGCATTTCTTCTGTCAGGCTTTCTTAATTTCCAGTCGGCTTGTTGCTTTTAAGAGCTATTGTCACCGCGGTTTTGGTAAATTCACGGTTGTTTAACAAGGGATATGTTAAAGTTGAAAAACCTGTGACAGCCGGGAGCGACTTTAACTTGTCGAAATGTATCGTTTGATTATGTTTGCTTTGCTTTCCTTAGTTTAAACCAGCAATAACAAAAATTAGTATATACCACACAAGTGAATAGTGCATTTCGCGCGCTCTGATTGGTTCCTCAATCTCGGAATATCAAGTACTATTCACCTCCCGGCGGCTTCCGGTAAAACAAAATGGCGCGCAAACCCAAGTTTTGCCCACTTTTGTCGGAAATAAAATAGCTATTTGGGAGTTGGCTTATTAAACTTGTGTGGTATATACTAAAACAATTATTCACAATTAGAGGTGAATAGCGGTGGATATTTACCTCGCCGAACTATCATTTACTGTATTAGAAGAAATATTGTCTCACGTTCGCTGATCCCTTCCACTCCAATCTTAGAAATGCTGATTTTCCCATGCATTAAATAAATTAAGGGATGGAGTCATGCCGTAAGAATCGGATTGTGATAATATATTTTCCTCCAATAATTAAATGTGAAAATTGAAGTTGATTACAGCTGAGATTCTATACCAGCTCAGTATTGTTCAAACCTGCAAAAGCGTTGAAATTAGTCTCACTTATAGATGTTTTCCCATTTTCGAAATTGTCGGTATGACAAACCTTATAAAAACCGAAATGGTGGAATCAGATGAGACAAAACGTTGTCTTCTCATTCAAATCACGGAGTGCAAACGTTACCACCAATCGTTCGCGTTTCGGTAAGGAGGGAGGTTGTAGTTTGGTGCGCGGACAAAAAAGAATGTCACTCTGCCTGCAATGTTGCCAAAAATGGTCTTGCACTGGCCGGGAATCGAACCCGGGCCTCCCGCGTGGCAGGCGAGAATTCTACCACTGAACCACCAGTGCGACTTCGATGAAATCATTTCTCAAAAGAGGATGGGAGAATTCTTGAAGTGATCGATGAGAAGTGATATAAATATCACATATCTTCTTGTACAGAATATAGATTATGTTTTAGCAATATTAAGTAAAAATAAGAACAAGCACGTGCTAACTATTGCTACACATAAAGATTACCGTTCAATACTAAGTAAGTAAGGAGGATTTGTTATATCCAACAGTTAGTCCCGACAATCAGAATAAGCACGTGCTAACTATATTACCGTTTAATACTAAGTAAGAGTAAAAGTACAGAAGATTTATCACATCCAGCAGTTTGTCCCTTCTAAACCAATTTACTTCCCCGAGTATTCTTGCGCATGTCCCAATTACATTTTGCAAAGTAAAGACGAGTTTAGACGATTATCTGATTTACTTCAATTGACATATCTAAAGATTGGGCTCAGAAATTTGTCTGGAAATTCGACTGATATCAGGTGACGAGGTGATATCCGTATGTCTGCCTCTATCATTTACTGCATTAGAAATAAGATTGTCGTCTCACACTTTTGCTGAACCCTTCAACTCCAATGTTGATGCAGATGCTCCTATTCATTCAAGAATCATGTAGCAAGAATCGGATTGTGATAATTTATTTTGTTCCAATGTTAAATGTGAGAATTTAAGTTGATTACAACTGAGAGGTACTCTATACCAGCTGCTATTTGAACCTTCAAAAGCGTTGAAATTAGTCTTACTTTACAGATGCTTTCCCAGTTTCAAAAATCATTGGTCAGTGTTTCGCGGACAAATAAA
This sequence comes from Plumapathes pennacea, assembly GCA_964036295.1. Lineage (NCBI taxonomy): Eukaryota > Metazoa > Cnidaria > Anthozoa > Antipatharia > Myriopathidae > Plumapathes > Plumapathes pennacea. The sequence continues at coordinate 19,892,157 of OZ038463.1, read as the reverse complement.
AAGGTTACTCTGCCTGCAATGTTGCAAAAACTGGCCTTGCACTGGCCGGGAATCGAACCCGGGCCTCCCTCGTGGCAGGCGAGAATTCTACCACTGAACCACCAGTGCTTTAGATGAGCCAATCAGTGTTACCAAGTGTATTTAAAGTCTCGGTCTTTTCCCACTTTTGGTTTCAACTGAATTCTTCAGAGGAATTCTGAATTAATTTGTGTTGTAGCTTCTTCAAAACCTCGGAGATCGATTTTTTTTTTTTTTTTTTTTTTTAATAAAAGAAAAAACAAAAACAAGGCGGTTTAATTATTTGATTAATTTTGACTTATTCAAGAGAAGATCGTGCTTTAAAGCTGCGATGATATGACTTTCCCTTGAATATTTTTTTTAGACCAGTTTCTCAAGGTTGCGCATGCATCAAAGGTTTTTGGGCCATAACTTTTATATGATAATATTGTTTAACGAGCGCTCACGCGTGAAACGGCTTTAAAATTCAAAATAGCTACCCTAACTCAAATAAGGGCGCAACAAGCATCTACAATCCAAGATAAAAGTGTCTGAACAACATTTAGGGTTTGTGCCAACAGAGTACTCTCTTGGTTTGTGCCTATTACTTATTATAAGGCAGCCACACTCTACCCTCCCTCCCCCCACCCTACCATTCTCCACTCTCATTTTAATGTTGGAAAGTGGTGAACCAAGACATTTTGTGTACGTTGTCAAGTTTATGTTTGCAGCATTGTCGAGGAGAGGAACGGGATTCGTTAAAACGTTCGAATCTGTAAGCTGACAGCCGCTCCCACACACTTTCGTCTTAGATTGTGGGTCGTCGGACGAGTACATTCCGGCGTGAAAGAAAGTTGAAAATTGAAACTGGCTTGGCCGTGAAACTTTGAGAAACCTGTCTATTGTTGACAGAGCCTGTACAAGAGGCAGGATAGATATAATGCATAGTTAGATAAGTATAGCACCCACGATCCATAGCCCAACAGGGCACGTTTACACAGTTCCCTAGCCTTGTGGATCAAAGTGTGATATCAGCTGAAACCCTAGATCTCCACTGTGACAGCTATCGAGGTTTGAAGTACAGCTGTATTTGCCCTTCCGAGCTGACTCTCCCCGAGGCTTTTTGAAGTTCATCAGGTCGGCTGTTCATACTTTATAAACCAAATACACGTATTTCATACAGAAAGGTCGTGCGCCGTTCACAAAAAAGGGGTCACTTGTGGACTGTATAGAGGAGTTAATTAATCTCGGTAGTTTTAGAGAAAGCCCAACAATACGTGTAGCCGTGCTAGTATGAGAAAATAAGTGGCTTGAGATCAGTGGAGAATAGTAACGGTTGTCTCATTAGTAAACTCATGCACTGCAAACTGTGTGATATACCATTTTGACCTGACGTTTTGATTAAAAAAGAATAAAAAAGAATATCTAAAATATATATGACTTGAAATATATATACTAAGTCATCATGCACATACTCTGTGGTACTAGAAGAACAAATATGTCTAGGTTGAAGTTTTGTTTGAAAGTAAACTTTTCAGTGACAAATTGCGCAGCCCGCTGAAACTCCTGTCTAAAATCATGAACGGTTTGCTACTGAGATGTTCAAATTATATCCCTCGGATTACGTAAGGGCCATAGTTCGCATGGCATAAATTGGCTGAGTAATATAACGCGATGCAAGAGTCGATCAATGTGGGAAAAGAAAAGTAGGCATATCAGAAGTCGTGTGTATGTACAAAGACTCTTCATTGTTTATCAGAAAAATCTCCTTTATCATTATTATGTACAGTGAGATGATGAAAGGCCCGAGTACGTGTTATGGATAGTCAAGCATATTTATTAGAACATTGGCGATATTGGGCCTCTACAGGTTTAACTATATTTAGTAATGGGTTAAAAAATTTACCTCGGCAACCTTAATGATCTTGGAATGTGAGTTGTATTTATTAAGTATATGAGAGTTGATTCAATCTGGGCCCCAGCCACAGTCAGGTACCTCTAGATTTAAACAGAATTAAGTAAGACGCTTTACAGAATCTCATCCATGCAGAATAATTTTATAGTTCAGCAACCAAAATTTGATGGCCAAAGCTTATATTACTTTTCAAGATCATCACTAAAAATCCTTCATATTTTTCTGTGACGGATATTCACAATTATTTGGCAGGCAAGCAACGTTTGAATGGCCCTTAATGCCTCTTCCCATAGAGGCAGAACGGCCCTTTGTCAAGGGAAGTTTAGAATTATCAATTCTCCCAATTCATGCTAAAATATTGAAGCCATGAGGACGCAACTAGTCATAATACTTGTTGTCAGTTACCAGTATTCTGTGTATAAAAACAATAACGCTTCAATACTTTGATAGATAAACAGTAATTTTGAAAAGGCACAATGCCTTTCAGACCAAATCGAATTATTGGGTTCTTTGTTTAGATGTTTGCGCAGGTGATGATATTACTGTCTCGGAAACAAGTCAATATCATAGCTGTGGAAACACAGGCTTTAGCCAACCGTCTAAAGGCGATATAAAGGTAAATATAAGGGAATCAAGTATAGAAAGCGAGCACTAAGGAACTAACAAGAGCTCGCCAGATCAGCAAAGAAGATGTCGGTAAATTTTCGTCTTTTACAGATTGGGGTTTGGACAATTTGTGGTGAGTAATGCCCACCCGGGAGCAGTAACTGAATTTAAACTGATCCAAATATCCGACGCCTATATCTATCTTTCTCTTTTTTGCAGGTACAATTTTATGTACCAATGGTAAGTTCCTTTTATTTTTTCTACTTCGATTATAGTGAGAAAACTAGATCATTACTATAAAATATGCAGAGTCTCGATCGCAGTTAACATCAGATTTTACTAATACATTCCGTTTAAGATACATTTTTATCCCCTTTTTATGCTGGGCCTAAGGGCCCAGCATATTATTGTTTTCACCCGAAAGCCACGGCGTAGGTAACCCTGCAATTGGCAAAAGAAACCCCCCCCTCTAGGATTTTAAAGTTTGATTGACGGAATAAGCATAAAGCTGTAATTTGATTGGCTTATGGTCACGTGAAAAAAGGGTGGCGTCGGAGCGCAGCAAGTGAAAATTAGTTTGTGGGGCATAAAGCGCGGGCGTGAAATTGAAGAAAGGTGAGTGAATGCTTTTTAAGTTGAATGTTTTTGATTAAATGACAAGCTTTTGTGAGATTTAAGGTTTGGAGGGGGGGCTTTAGCGGTTTTATGTGTGGCGCGCACATTATAGTTTTATGGACAGCAGTAACGACATTCACCTCCTAACTTCAATGGCTAATGACGCACTTACAAATTCACTCGCTTGAAAAATAAGTCGTCTACCGGTATTCAGGCTTGATTCAGTGTGGCTTATCTTTGTATTAAGGTTATTTTTGGTCATTCGTTTAATACATTTTGTTTGTTTTTAACCTGAATTGGGACCAGTGTGAACTTGACAAAACGGCCTAGATACTTTTAGCTTAAATACCTATTTGGCGATGTGCACAATTAATTCTAAAACGTTTCTTTTAGATATAATCGCTATTGCTCTGTTAAAGGACTTGAAGGTAAGCGTTTTAAATTTTTCAAGCCAATGAATAAAGCATGCCTTTCGCCGTGGTAATTGTACTTACAGTGTATTAGCCTAGGAAACAGAACAAATGCAGTCAGGTGGTATATTGTTGTTACTTTTTTGTCTGTTGCTGACTCTGTACTGTTTGAAATCATGTTCGCGTCAAATTTTAGTTGCGTGCTTGATATTGTCGGAAACTGAGTGATACGTGTGAGTGAGTGAGTGAGTGATGCGACGGAAATAATTGCCATATTTTGATTTGTGAGTCAGAATGAGTGCACCTTTGTAGTCTATCTAATGTGTCAACTAATCGTCTTGAACAAATAAGTAATCATAGGCGCGGCCTTTTAAGGGAGATTTTGTAATTAAATCTAAGGTGATTAGAGATAGTTGAGCGAGAGCACGGGAGAAGCTTTTGAGACCGAGAGAGAAAATACAATCATTGTGATAATCGTGACCGTGTGGGTTTTCTACCTCGTGTTCCCCACATTACTGGCACCTCCGACGGGGAATAAACCGTATACCTGTGACAGAATTCTGGAATCTCAAGTACAGAATACTACTGCGGAACATCATGTCCCTCAAGAAGCAACTCGGTGAGTTGGACTCAAAACTAAAGGCACTTCATCTTCGACTGAAGAAAACTAAGGATGTGCTTGAGAAGAAAGACCAGTTGGCTATCGAAAGACAGCGCTCTTCGATTGCTAAACTTGCTGGAGAGATTGATCTTTTAAGAGGGTCAATCCACGAGACTAAATTTTACATTAGGCGAGACGGAAGAGAACATCGAGGAATGGTCGGAGGAGATCGACGGAGACCTCTCACTCGCAGACGAGAGCTGCGAAGAGTTGGCCAAATGCCTGAAGGAAATGGAAAGTCAGGCACGACACGCCGAGCAAGACCACATCCACGAAAAGACCATGGAGCTTGAGAAGCAACTTCACCAACAGAAGCTAGAAGCTGCATTAAAGCAGAAGGAGCTTGCGGAACAGTCTACGCCCGCCGTTAGGTTGCCCAAGATCTCTATTACAAAATTCAATGGCACGCCCTTGGACTGGGTACGCTTCGAGGGGCAGTTCAAAGCCATGGTTGACTCCCAGAAAGTACACGGAGTGACTAAGTTTTCACATTTAAAGGAGCTTGTGGAACCGCGAGTTCGGAGCGCGCTGGACTGCCTTCCCTTCACGGAGGAAGGCTATGTTCGAGCCATGAAGTATCTTCAAGATAAATATGGTCATCCGAACGAAGTCGCAGGCGCCTATGTGATCAACCTACTGGAGTTGGAGCCTATATCTGAGAGAGATGTCGGAAAAATACACCAGTTCTACGAGAAACTGCTGTTTAACGTGGAGAACTTGGCAACGCTGGGGAAACTCAACACGATTCAGGGCGCTGCCTTCTTCGTGATTGTAAAGAAACTCGAGCTCCTCAAGAGGGAACTCGTGACCCACGTGGCCGGTGACTGGCGTGACTGGACGTTCACGCAACTGATAGAAGCACTGAGAAAGTGGACGGAGACGAACACGATCACGAAAGTTGACAAGCGCGTTGTTAGCAAGCGTAGTTCTGGCCTACCACAAGCCCGCGCCTTCCAGTCACACGACCGTGACGTCAAGTACGGCTCCTACACATGCGTTTATTGTGACAGCGAAGATCACCGCGCTTCCAACTGTGACAAAGTGACTTCACCAGCCGAGCGCAAAAAGATCTTAATGCAGAAGAAATTATGCTTCAACTGCGCTGCAGGGCAACACAGTGCCAATGCCTGCAAAAGCAAGATGTCGTGCCGTCTCTGCCATAAGCGTCATCACACGTCAATTTGCCAGACGTCAGAAGAGCCAGGATTGACAACCGATGTCGGAAATGCCTCAGTCGTGCATCCGGTGGTATTAGTGGAGATTAACGGCCGGAAGTTTCGAGCGCTGTTGGATAGTGGTGCGAGCCACTCATACGTGTCATCAACCGTAATTGATTTGACACACGCGCGTGCCGCCAGAAGTAGCACGCGACGCATTGCGACGTTGTTAGGAGTGACAACAACGAAACTGCGTGAATATGACGTCTGTCTGAAGGCGCTCAAAGGCAATTTCGCGCTGAACACGCGAGTCACGCGAATTAACAAGAAGGAACTATTTATGCTGGATAATCCTCACAACGAGTGCCGAATCGCCAACTACCCGCACTTGCGGGGCGTAGAGTTAGAAGATCGTCCCACAAAGGATCGTTTACCGGTACATATCATTCTGGGAGCGAACGAGTTCGCTCAGGTACGTACTCGAGCGCCACTACGAGTCGGGCGGCACGGAGAGCCGGTAGCGGAACTTACTCGCTTTGGATGGACTATTATGGCGCCTGGAATCGAGGCTGACCTGTCTGCCGGTTTTCTCGCAGTCAACGCGACAGCTGACTACGAGGGATTGTGCGCCCTAGACGTGCTCGGTTTGGCTGATTCGCCTGCTGGAGATCAACAGGAGGTCTACAGAGAATTTCGAGAGCAACTGACTCGCGATGAGCAAGAGGGCTGGTACGAGACCGGGCTGCCGTGGAAGGGTGATCATCCCCCGCTTCTTAACAACCGAGCTGGCAGCCTTCGTCGTCTGACCACGCAGGTGACCAAGTTGCGTCGAGCTGGAAAGCTGGAAGATTACGACGCAATTATCAAGGAACAGCTTGCGGAAGGTGTGGTCGAGCCTGCGCCTTCCCATCCGGTGGGGAGGGAGTTTTACATGCCACACCGAGCCGTAATCAAGGAAAGCGCCGAAAGCACCAAGTTACGAGTGGTGTACGATTGTTCCGCGCGCGCTAGGGAGGGAACGCCGTCTCTCAACGACTGTCTCGATCCAGGTCCGGCACTCCAGAACAAGTTATGGAACGTCTTAGTCCGTGCCCGATTTCATCCAGTGGCCGTGGCGGGAGATGTGCGTAAGGCATTCCTGCAAGTACGCGTCAGGGAAGGGGAGCGGGACGCTCTCCGCTTCCACTGGCTACGCGACTTGAACTCGACAGAAGTCCAAACTCTAAGGTTCACCAGGGTGCTCTTTGGTCTTGCGCCCTCTCCGTTTCTGTTGGGCGGAGTCATTGAGCAACACTTGGAGAGCTGGAGCGACCGACTTCCAGAGATAGTGGAGGAAATCTTGCGCAGCCTCTATGTTGATGACCTTATTTCAGGTGGGCCCACGGTGAACGAAGCCAGCGGTCTGAAGCGGGACGCAATTACCATCTTCGCCGACGGTGGTTTCACACTCCATAAATGGCATTCCAACGAACCCGAGCTGGAGTCCAATCAGATCCTACCTCCTGGCGGTGATGGAGAAACAACCTACGCCAAACTCCAGCTAAGTTACGCCTCAGGGGAGGGGTGCAAGCTACTAGGCCTGGGTTGGAACAAAGCAGCAGACACATTGAGTGTTTCCATCCCTGTAGGAGAAACTGTGCCTTCGAAAAGAGGAATCCTGGGCAAAGTGGCCCGTATTTATGATCCCATAGGACTCGTCTCGCCAGTGACTCTTCAAGGGAAGTTCCTCTACCGAGAAGCGTGTGAGCTGAAGCAAGCATGGGACGCTCGTCTACCGAAGGATCTCGCCGCAAAGTGGACGAGATGGGAGAGCGCCCTACCTAACAACGTGACCACGAGAAGGTGCCTCGCTACCTATCGCGAACCCATCGACGCGGTGGAGCTACACGCGTTCGGAGATGCGAGCGGACGGGGAGTAGCTGCTGCAGTATACTCCGTAGTCCGTCAATCATCGGGACCAACTCAAGGGCTGTTAACAGCAAAAGCACGTCTGGCCAAACAGGGGCTGACGATACCGAGACTCGAGCTGGTAGCGGGACACATGGCCATCAACTTAGTTGAGAACGTACGCCGCGCGCTGGTCGGGTTTCCTGTCACGTCTGTTCATTGCTGGCTCGACAGTACAGTCGCACTACATTGGATCGGCGGCGGTGGAGAATACCGCCAGTTTGTCGCAAATCGCGTTCGGAAGATCAGAGCGTGTAAGATCGACGAATGGAGACACGTGCCGACCGATCAAAACCCGGCGGACCTCGGAAGTCGTGGCGGGTCAGTCGACTGTCCACTCTGGTGGGACGGGCCGGCGTGGCTACAAAATCGTGACGCATGGCCGGCCAACCCTGTGACGGCCGCCACTCCGGAGTCCAAGGCCGAGTCCCGAGTGATTCGAGAAACAATGGTTGCAGCGACCGTGGACAACGAAGGCGACGAGTTCGACCAGCTTCTCGATCGACACGATCTTCGGAAAACCCTGCGCGTTTGCGCGTGGATCACGAGGTTTACGCGCAATTGTCGTCAGGGAAATTCGAGAGTCGTGGAGCCGCTTACCACAGCCGAACTGGAGTACCAAACCTCATGGTGGATTCGACGAGCCCAGGTTCGCACCATGGAATCGACCAAGTTTGAAGCTGACAAGCTCCAGTTAAACTTACAAGCCAATGCAGAGGGAGTGCTGGAATGTCGGGGACGCATTCAGGGTCACTACCCTGTCTACCTGCCGGACGACTGCCAGTTTACAGAGAAGTTCGTGCAGCGAGCACATTACCGTACTCTGCACGGAGGGGTGGGTCTCACTATGGCTTGTGTTCGCGAGCGCCACTGGGTACCGCGTCTTCGGCAGCTCGTGAAGCGGGTGATCAAGTCGTGCTGGGGATGCAAGCGTTATCAGGCGCTCGCACTCGCCGCTCCGCCACCTGGATTATTACCCAAAGAGAGAACGGAGGGTTCAACCGCCTTCGAGGTAGTAGGCGTGGATTTTGCTGGGCCCATCAAATACCGCAAGTCACCAAAGGTGGAAGGCAAGGCCTACCTGGCCTTGTACGCCTGCAGCTTATCCAGAGCACTACACCTCGAGATCTTGCCAAACCTGGAGACTGTGACCTTCCTCGGAAGTCTGAAGCGGCTAGTAGCTCGCCGTGGTCGCCCGGCAAAAATCTTCTCCGATAATGGAAAGACCTTTGTTGGTGCGGCGAAGTGGGTGAAGCAGATCAGGGAAGACGAGCAACTGCAGGCCTACCTCACAGACGAGGGAATCAAATGGCAATTTAACCTAAGTCGGGCGCCTTGGTGGGGAGGTCAGTTTGAACGACTGGTCGGGTTGTTCAAGCGAGCCTTCTTTAAAACGGTCGGAGGCGGAAAGCTGACCTGGACAGAGCTGAGTGAAGTCGTACTCGAAGTTGAGACCCAGCTCAACCGCCGCCCATTATCCTATGTGGAGGATGATGTCCAGCTTCCCATCCTAATGCCAGCTACCTTCTTGTTCCAGCGCACCAACCGACTGCCCGAGCAAGAACCTTGGCGAGAAGAGAGCCACGACCTGCGCAAGCGAGCAAGATACTTACGGTCCTGCAAGGACGCGTTATGGAAACGGTGGACCGGCGAGTATCTAACAGCGCTACGAGAGCGCCATCACTGCAACCGAGGCGGGAAGCCGTTGTCTTTACAGATTGGAGATGTCGTGATCGTGCGCAGCGAGGAGAAGAACAGAGGAAAATGGCCCCTCGGCGTAGTAGCAGAGCTCTTCAAGGGTCGCGATGGAGTCGTCAGAGCTGCGAAAGTGCGGACTGGAAAAACGCACTTAGAGAGGGCGGTTCAATATCTCTACCCCCTTGAGTTGTCCTGTGACAAGCCCAACCGTGCTCAAGATCCATCGAATTTAAACCCAGAAGCGACAATCTTTCACCCCCGCCGAGACGCCGCGGTCGCAGCAGAGCTACGCATTCAGGATGCCGTACAAGACGCGGACCTGTGACCAGGAAACACGGCGTGGACAATAGTTGATTTCGACAGTAGTGCTTGAACTTTGAACTGGACATTGTTATTACATTGTTTTGAGATTATAAGCGTTTGATTTAGGACCAGTCAGCTTCCTCAGGAGCATGTGCTTCCCTTCGGGAACCACATGGGGGAGTGTGTCGGAAACTGAGTGATACGTGTGAGTGAGTGAGTGAGTGAGTGAGTGATGCGACGGAAATAATTGCCATATTTTGATTTGTGAGTCAGAATGAGTGCACCTTTGTAGTCTATCTAATGTGTCAACTAATCGTCTTGAACAAATAAGTAATCATAGGCGCGGCCTTTTAAGGGAGATTTTGTAATTAAATCTAAGGTGATTAGAGATAGTTGAGCGAGAGCACGGGAGAAGCTTTTGAGACCGAGAGAGAAAATACAATCATTGTGATAATCGTGACCGTGTGGGTTTTCTACCTCGTGTTCCCCACATTACAGATCCAAATTACGTGCGTAGGGCCGCTGTACATTTTTCGTTTTCGTGATGTAAAATTCATGCTTTTTATGAGCCGTTCACGATTTTTGCATTAAAAATTGTACCGATGAAAGTAAATAAGGACGGGTAGCACTAAACAGTATAAAAAAGGGACACTTCGCGAATGGTTGTTTACACACAGAATTCGCAGTTCGCGCTTTTTATCTCATCGACAAGCGAATTCAATGTTAGCGTTCCATCCGCAAAATGCTATGTGCAGTAGAAATAGAAAAACAACTTCAGTAGGTGGCCGCGAGTTGATTACGAAAACTGTGCGCATAATTGTAGCGATGAAAGGAATTTATACCTTGGATTGAGCGCGGGATGACGTAGTTTATGAAAACACGCCAAGAAGCCGTGGACTACAGGGTAAATAGAAGCATAAAATAGATATACATAACTTAATAAACAAAAACTTCAAGCACAGCTTTTACAAACGTCATTTACTAGAACGCATGATGCAATAATAGAACCCACGAGAGTATTTACAGATTTTCATATCCACATGCAGCGAAGGGCGAAATCGATAAATAATTAAGCAATATAACACGAGTTTCCATGTCTATGTACTCTTATATAAACACGCGGGATGTTGGGAGAACACGAGAAAAAGTTCAAAATCACGAGCCGCTTCGGCGAGTGATTTTGAACTTTTTCGAGTGTTCTCACAACATCCCAAGTGTTTATATAAGAGTACATAGACATGGAAACGAGTGTCATATTGCTTTTATAAAATAACGAAGCTTTTATTACCTGAAAGAACTTTATATTGAAAATGATCAAGTTCAAGATTCTCCCGAAAACCGTCAAAACGCACGCTCGTCCAATCGGAAAGTCTGTTTCACGGCACTTCGCTCAAGTCAGTCCATGAATGAAAACGGAACACCACTCCCGTTGACTTGAAAAACTTGACAGGCTGCTAAATGAAGATGAATTTCGCAAGAAATGTGTCGGACCACTGTTTGTCAAGAATTCAAAAGAACCGGCGAGAATGTTTTAAGCCGTCAGGTTTCAACTTTCAGGACAACGGTGTCACTCGACGTAAACATGTCTGCACAACAACACTATTCTGCTGAAGAAGGTAGTTTGTACATTTGTTTGCTTTACTTGAGCATTACTTGAACTCTGTCGGACGACAGTCAACTCCATTGAATTGACTCAGCAGCTTTTGTGCCACCGAGCCGACAGCCGAGACAGACTCATTAGCGAAGACTGTTTGTGCCTTCATCACCATAAACCTACAATTATTCGTGTGAAACTCCGGTGATCTAAGCCATCTAGTTACTAGCTACGAGCCACAGGAGACGAAGGTATAAAGGTTAGAAACTTTAGAGAATGTTCTTTGACTGTGTAATTGTTGGCTTTCTGTCTCACGGTTTCCGAATTAAATTTCATGCAATATTCGGACAACTTTTCTTCACGCTGCTTTACTAATTGCACATGATTTGCACACGGCTTCACTATTTGCTCTAATAGCCCACTGCAGTTTCTGTAACACATGAATCTTTGAAGTAGGGGACGACACGCAGTCTTTTTATTTCAGGATTCGTCATTTCCATGTCTTTGTACTTATTTATAAAATGGTTTTTTAACCAATCAGAGCGCGCGTAGTATCATAGTTATTTTATAATGCCTCTTATTGTTCAACTTGCGATACAAGACGGAATTATTGTGGCACAAATCGATGCAGTTGTTTTTTCGATCTTCTGAAGGAGTCAGCGCTCAAAAACCTTTGAAATTCGAACCCTGAGAAAGAAGCGCACTTATACCAGCCCGTGTTTTCACGAAAAACGTTTGCCTCGTCGAAAGCATAATTAAAGTTTACTACAGCAAACATACCAAGCGCACGTGACGATAATCGTTATAGAAACCTCGGTAATTGCTCTTCAGAAGAAATACCGTAGCGAAATGTTACACCGCTGTCTATGTGCTTCGATTGCTTTGTGTAAACACAGCACAAAATAACAACTACCTTAGGATAACTTGCGTAAAAACGTCTTCTTTAGTTCTGCTGCTGTACACAGTTAGTTTCCCTCGATCAGCTTGTATATTTCACTCACCAAATGGCTTATCTTGAAAGGTTTTGTTGCTAGATTAACAGCCAATCAAATCACATCTTGTATTAATTTAAACAATGTGAAGTATTTGATAGTAATAATTAACCAAGGTCTCATACTCGATATTGATTTAGTGCTGTTAATTTGAGCTCAGAATATAGATTCTCCTAACACTTGAGAATGAAATGTATAAGTGATGGAATGAGAATTGCTACTTGTACTTAAATCAGGTTTTATCTCATGTTATTAATTTCAAATTCTCCATAAATATACACTAATATAGCTGCAAGAAACTGAGAAGATTAAAGTTAATAAAGCTAATGAAGTTGTATCTTTTCTTTGACAGGGGTTTTGCAGTTGTCAATGTACAATGGCAGACAAAAACAGGTAAGACTATTTTAAAAATTGCCATTCCAGATTACAAAACAAATTGCATCTCAGACTTCACGAATTAAGAGCGGTTGCTTTGCAAGAATGGCAAGCTATTGAAAACAAAAACTATGTAATTCCAGACTATACATCAAACTTACACAGGTCACGCAACTATATGTGTAATGTTGACCATGTATCACAAAGAATTTTTCCTCTTGATGCTCCTCTTGGTTATGTTCCCCTAAAAGTTGTGGGTGATGGTAACTGCTGTTTTAGATCTTTTAGCATACTTGCATTTGGAACAGAAAACTATCACTTAGAGCTAAGAGTACGGAGTTTTTTAGAACTAATACTTTTTACTGAGTATTATCTTAATGAATACAACATTTGCCAAGTTCATGATCCATCTATTATCTCATACATAGCACACTACTCATGTGGAGAACAATTATCATATTTGGACATGACTGATAAAACAAATTGCCAGCAGGTATTACTACAATGTGCTTTAGAGTCTCTCAGAAACCATTCTTGGGTTGGTGTTTGGCATATTTGTGCTCTTTCATCTGTATTAAAAACAAAGGTATTAAGCATTTATCCAGATGAAAAAGTTGGCATACATTGCAATTCAATGGTACGACATGCCTTGAACAGAGCTATTTTCCCAAGAGTAAATGAATTTAATCATAATCAACTGCACATCATGTGGACAAGATGTGATGGCCAGGTTCCTCGCTTTTGGCAACCAAATCATTTTGTTCCATGCCTGCCTGAAGAGACACATTTTAGTCAAGATACACCTCCTGTAATTACATTTGTTGATGATAATTCAACTTTCATCACTGAGTTTAATGAAAAAAGTGTTAAAGTACCACAAAGCAATGATGTTAATCAAAAATCAAAGCACATCTTGAAAAGACAATTGAAAAATAAGAAACGAAGAGAAAAGGCACACGAAAAACACAAACATGAATCAAATGAAGCAAAAGAAGCTTGGTTATCAAAGAGAAAAAAACCTTGCCAAACCCATACAGATACATCTCGTGAAAAAGACCTAAATAACAAAACTACATGTCCTTCAGTCAAAGAAACATTCAAAGCCTTCTTCAACAATGTCAATGTGCCAAAACTTCATTATTGTGCATGCTGTCATTGCATTGTATCTGCAGAGAATATGAGGCACTTTAATTTGAATGAAAGTGATGCTACTAAGTATACCCTACAGAATGTTTGTTCAACATGCCATAAAAAACTACAAAATAGAAAGCCTATTGCAAAAAGTAACCATAACAATATGGCTGCTGGTGAAGCACCAGCATGTTTAACTAAACTAAACTTTCTGGAGAAAAGATTTATTTGTCGCATCCACCCATTTTTGACCATCATCAGTCTTCCAGCAGGTGGACAATATGGTGAAAAGGGTATGGTAATAAACTTTCCGGTTGATGTTCAACAACTGTATGGACAACTACCAAACACAGCAAGTGATAACATCATTGTACTGCCATTTTCACATTCAAGCAACCCTATGGAAATATCAATTGATAATGTGGTTAACAAAATAAAAATCGAACGAGCATTGCAGTGGTTAAAATTGAACAATCCACTCTACAGTGACATAAAGGTAATCCCTCAAGTTAGCCAGTCTGACGAAAATACAGTTTCCACAAGTTTAGATATTGATACTGAGATATCTTTTGTGCCAAAAGATTATGTATTACCAGACAAAAATGTAGAACAAATACTACAAAATCAAAAAACTCCTACTGTTCAATTACCAAAAGCAACTTCTAAACCTGTAAACATATTCAACCATGAAAAGACTGAAGAACTCTCTTTTCCATGGCTTTATCCATATGGAAAAAATGGCTTAAAAACAGAAAGACCTATAAAACTTACGGAACAAACTTACTTTAAAGCCAGGCTTTTGAATGAAAATCCTATTTGGCGAAAAGATATAAGTTATCTTTTTTGGGCAGTAAATGTCTTTGAACAGCACAAGCTCCAAAGTCAAATATCCATAGCATTAAGATTGTCTTTTCCACCACTTGATAAGTCTCCAAACCATCATGATGGCAATGTTACAGCATCAAACTTTCAAAGTGGTAAAGTAGAACCTTTCATTAACGACAGTTCATTTTCCTACATGAAACAGATACGAGGCACAAGTGCCTACTGGAAAAATATCCTATTTGATCTTTTTGCAAAGTTCAGAACTCTTGGCCCACCTACATGGTTTGTAACACTCAGTGCAAATGACTGTCACTGGGAAGATCTTCTTGCATTCTTGAAATTAGATAACACAGGAGATGTAAAGACCTCTGCATCAAACAATGACTTTGTAAGATCAAACCCAGTAATGACAGCACATCACTTTGTTAAACGATGGAAAGCATTTTTCAGATATGTTCTAAAAGGTAAATCAAAACCACTTGGTGAAATTACAGACTATTTCACTAGAGTAGAGTTTCAGGCCAGAGGCAGTCCTCACTTGCATATTTTTCTGTGGATAAAACAAGCACCTAATATAGCACAAGCTGAAGGAAGAAGAAAACTACCAGAATTCATTGACAAGTATGTATGTACTGAAATACCAGACAATGACAATGAACTGAAAAACCTTGTGGAACAACTTCAAATACACAGACACACCACAACCTGCAAGAAAGGACCAAAATTGTGTAGATTCAATTACCCAAGAAAACCTTGTTCAGAAACTCGTATCAAACCAAACATCGATCCACTATCTTCTGCAAATTTCTATGAAACAAAAAGAAGTGTTAATGCTACTTGTGTCAATGCTTATAATCCAACTGTGTTAAAGGTATGGAAGGCCAACATGGATATTCAGTTTGTTGGTTGTACCTATGGCATAGCTGTTTATGTATGTTCTTACATATGCAAATCAGAACCAGCACAACTAAGGCTTGCAATCTATGAAACAATTCAGCAACTTAAACAATCTCAAAACATGAGTTTCCGTAAACAACTTTCTCAACTTGGATCTCGAATCCTAAGTGAAAGAGAACTCAGTGCACAAGAAGCAGTCTTCAGAATAACTGGTCTACCACTAGTAGATTCTTCTCGAGACACAGTATCTATCAATTGTAAACCACCACCTAAGCGAGTTAGAATACTAAAACCAAAAAATGAACTAGATGAGCTTCCACCAAACAGTACAGAAGTGTTTATAGATGGTATTCTTCAAATGTACCCAAAACGACCTGAAACGAAAGAATTTGAAACAATGTCACTTGCATCATTTGCTACTAACTTTAAAACAAGCTCTACATCCAAAAAAGCAACATCATGGCTGCTGTCAAATGGAAAAATGATTTACAAAAGGACAAAGCTTGCTTGCTTAAGACTTCCATACATCACCCCATACAAGGATGGTGAAGACTACTACTACCAAATGCTCCTTTTGTTTTTACCATGGCGTGATGAAAACAAACTACTACTGCCATTCACATTTGCACAGCAAGCTTTTTTTTACAAAACAAAAGAATTTGAAATGAGCTCTGCAATGTTTAAGTCGTTTACAGATGATGTTGAAAGAGCAGTCCAGCAACTTAGAGTCTTAATGGCTGACAAAGCTGATGACATCATTTCATCTCTACTACCTAACACAACACATCAAATAGCTAATGAAAAATGTGAAATAGATTCAACTGAGTCACTTTGGCAAAACATACTTCTACCAGAAGATACTACACACAACCCTGATGATTCAAGGACCACAGAAGACCTAAAAGATCTTTTGCCTTCTCATAATGAATATGCATGGAAAATGCTGAACACATTCACAATGACAGATACTGAATTTGTAGACAAACTTAAAAAACTTAACACAGATCAAAAAGAAGTGTTTGATTGTGTTGTATCACATATCAAAAATCAAATGTCATTTAATGCAACTGGAGAAATTCTAGATAAGCCTAAACCACTCTTCATGTTTGTTACAGGGGCAGGAGGTACTGGTAAATCTTTCCTAATATCTGTAATTTATGAATATTTGCTCAGACATGCCAATTCAGTGCTGCCATCTGTCATTAAAACTGCTCCAACTGGTGTTGCTGCACATAATATTGGTGGCATTACTCTTCATCGTGCATTTTACCTTCCAGTAGAACGTGCAGGCATGTTTACAACTGAATGCACAGCACTCACCAATGAAAAACTACATGAACTTAGAAAAATGCACAGAAGCTTGCAAAATGTCATTGTAGATGAAATAAGCATGGTCAGCTATCGTACACTGAACCAAATTAACCAAAGGCTGAATGAAATCAAAGATGCACCTGTTGGTTCCTTTTTTGGTGGAGTAAACATCATTGCATTTGGGGATTTCTTACAATTAAAACCTGTCTGTGGATCTTACATTTTCTCACCACAATCACACTGTCCTTTTCATCTTTGGAATGACTTGTTTCTTATTAAACACCTGAAAAGAAATGAAAGGCAATCATCAGATGATACATATGCAGATCTTCTAAACAGGGTACGCATTGGAAACCCATCACCAACTGACATTGGTGTCCTGCTGCAAAGGCATTTGATTCATGAGAAGGATCAATCATTTAATGATGCAATACGATTGTTTCCATTAAATAAGCAGTGCGACCATTTTAACAAAATCAAAATCAATATGTTACAAAACAAAAGTAACTGCAAACTGTACACAATACAAGCTTCAAACCATCTCTTAAACAAAAGAAGCTTTGAATCTGAGGATTTACTAACCAATTCACCAGAAATGTTGATAGATTCAGATGACACAAAATCATCTGGTTTACCAAGCACTTTACAACTATGTGCAGGTGCTAAGTTTATGCTGATTCGAAACATAAATGTCCCAAATGGTCTAGTAAATGGTGCCATGGGTACAGTAGTAGCATTCAACTGGAATTCTGATAAACAAACTGTATTAGGTGAAATACCTCAATCAGTGTCTATCTTATTTGACAATAATTGTCAAATAAGATAGACACTGATTGAGGTATTTCACCTAATACAATTATTGTTCTGTAGGCGCTGTATTAAATGATATGCCACGAGAACCTGTTGAAATTACACCTATGGCAGTCAAGTTTTTTGGTCACAGTGGGACAATATGGCAAAGAGTGCAGTTACCATTAAAACTTTGCTGGGCATGCACTATTCATAAAGCACAAGGACTAACTCTTGATAAAGCAGTTATTGATCTTGGTCAACACATTAAACAACCTGGCATGGCTTATGTAGCACTGAGTAGAATTAAAACATTAAATGGACTATCGCTGGTAGACTTTGTGCCATCAAAATTGTTTGCATCTAAAAACGTTTTGGAATATTACAACCCACATATGTCATGATGTATCAAAACTGAAGAAATTTATGTGAAATACTTTGCAACTGCAGAAATCAACAAAAACCTGAAACAAGAAAACCATCAACACGAAAAAGTGAGTATGAATACTTTTCCAGGTTTTTCCACACCCTAAACCACAACCAATGCACAAAATACCTATTGATAAAATCACTTGATGTGTAGCAGCAAGTAACAACTCATGTCATACCTCATCCATGTATATGATAAAACAACCTGTTTATCTTCAATTATCTAGTTGCTACCACTAAATTAATATTGCTATTCTTTTCTGATTCTAGTAAAACCAACATCAAAGCTAGCCACTTCAACAAAAGGTAATAAACTAGATATATATTTTTTATACATGCATGCACAAATCCACTGCATCCTCTTGACCCTTTCAACTCGTTCAAAATGCAGATTCTCCCCACCTTTTAAGAGGAAATTGTATGAGTAGTGCAGAGAGAATTGATAGTTTAACCAGTTATGATAGAACTGTTTTCGGATGACTGTCGAAAGTAATCGTGTGATTGCTTTGGTTTTGCATTTGCTACGCTTTCTGATTGGTCCACACAAGTTTGGCAGCATGCTCAACCAATCAGGAACAAAACCAAAACCAAAACCAAAACCAAACACTTCTCACGCAAGCGATGGCGTGTACTGGCATTGCTGATTGGAAAGTAAAACCAAACGCAAGACCAAAGGTGAATTACTTTGGCTTCTGATTCGCTGAACTGTTTTCTCTCAGTCTCTGTGATTGGCCTGTGTGATTACTTTGGTTTTGGTTTTCGACAGTCATCCGAAAACGGCTCTATGAGCAAGGTACCAAAAGCCAATTTCTCCTTAACTGAATGATATATTTGTGCTGCTGAAACTGAAGGAAAAAATTGAACTTGATCACTCTTGGAAGGGTTAAGTAGTTTTAATACTGTAACCACAAAACCATATAATTTCATAAGTATTAGTACCTAATAAATACTTATGATTCTCTCATTTAGTGAAATCTACATCAAAACAAGCAACTACAGCTTTTGCCACCACATTACCTCCACCAGAAGGCAAAAAAAACAATGAGGGTTAGTATAATATCATTATGTACCACTGCAATAGACTTGACAATCAAATAGTTTATTGTACATGTAACCTAATGCATGACATTATAGTGTTGCAACATTCATGTTCTTTACATTTATCTACTCACAATTCACTCATTGATCAATTGAACTAAAAATAGTGTACCTAGTTAGACTCAGTGGAATAACATCCAAAAAAAAGTTTCATGCAACAGGTACTGCTAAAAAGGCAAAAAGCAGCTTGTTCCTGTTATTTCATTTCAACACAAAGCTGCAGCTTTTCAATCAAAATTTAGCACAACAAACTAAAAATTCTAAAAAAAAACATACTCATTTTACTTGACATAAGCCTACAAAGAAGTTGAGCATAAATATTCAGAAAACATTCTCACAAGGCACAAAATTACCACCCTTGTAAGCTATGCCCTATCAATAAATATAAATTTATGTCTTAGCAGAAACAAATCTCATGAACATGAAGAAAACTGCCACAATACCACCAACTCCTGTTCCTAAAATTATCAAAAAATATAACTGAGAAGAATTTACATATACTGTACTGTAAAAAAGTATTTAGTAACTTTTTTTTCAAATTCACATTCACATTTACTTCCCATTAATTTACAGTGCCATCTGCATCAACATCTGCACCAGATACCACCCCACTGGCAGAAATAACTGAAGATGACCTTTCAGTTAATATCACATGCTTGATTGAAAACAAAAGCACTCGAGATATTTCAGGAGGAGTACTATTGGAAGTTTTTGTTACGGATGGATCACAAAGGGCAAGGCTGATTTCCTGGAATAACACTGCAAAATACTTCAACAACAAACTTGCACCAGGACAAACTTACACATTCAAAAACCTCAATGTAAAGAAAACTCCTCAACGATTCCAAAAAGCAGGCCTCATTCCTGTCGATTTTGAATTATCATCAGGAGTATCCATTGTGCCAGCAGCAACCAACATTACACCCCCTGCAGCAGTGTACACCAAAATAAAAAACCTGTGTTTTGAAGTTAACAAGAGAGTTGATGTAATGGCGGTAATCATCAATGGAGACGAAGCAACAACTCAAATAACTACACACACAGGCAACCCTGTCCTAAAAAAAGAAGTAACCCTAGCAGATGACTCTGGAATCCAAGTAACTGCCACACTGTGGGAAAAGGCAGCAACTTCGTTTAATGTACAACCAGGCAAAGTGGTCACCTTAAAAAATGCCTTGGTAAAGTCCTTCCTTGGTCGGGTGAATTTGTCAGTTGACCAAATAACATACACAGATGAATCATCCCATTCTGCTGAAAACCTTCAAGAGTGGTACCTGTTAGTGGATCCAAATGACCTGGTCACCCTGAGAGCATCCAAACGCCTCCTTGGAAATAAAGACTATGCCACTGTTGAACCAAAAGATCTGCCAGCTGTAGAACCTGGCCAAACTGTGAAGCTTGTGACAAAGATCACCAACATTGACCACACCTCCTACACAGCATGCCAAATGTGTCGCTCTGGAGTAGTGTCCATGGGTCAAGAATCCTTTTGCCCCAAATGCAACAAAGAAGTTACAGCATCAGACAGGATCATCTTCCTTTTGAAACTCCATGGCATAGATGAACAAGTAAAGCTTTACCATGATAATGCTCCCTCTCTGATCAACATTGGCACATTTGTCCCACTGTCTCCTGAAAACAAGAAAGCAACACTTCAGAAACTCCTAAATAGGGACATGTCACTTCTGCTCACAAAGCGCACAGCAAAACATGGAGAGACTGAATACGTGGCCATTGATATTGAGCTTTGAGAACATTGCCCAGCAAAACACTGTTTCTTGGCAACACAACAAAAATGCCAAAGGACAAAATATGTCATAACAGATGCAAAACAGGAAGTCCTTTATACATGAATGTAATGTAAGTACCACGAGTATCAACCAAAAGCCATTAGTACTTTTTCTACATGGAAAACATGAAACAAAGCAAAGGACACCAGTACATTTATCTTTGCTTCATTCCTTAAAACTGTATAAATCCCTCTTAATAGAAATGTTCTCAGTACAAGCCACTTTCACGATCATGCACTTCAACAAATAGTACTTTTTTCTTTCCTCAAATGTCTGTGAAGTAAATCCCTGCTGAGCTTGGGTTTGTTTTATTACAATATTGTACTATGGCTAAAAAAAAGCAGTTGTCCACTCTCACCACAAAGTTTTATGATAATGTGACCCACCAAAACATCTTGACCTTGTGAGCTATGCATGATGGTGAAAGTAGCTCAAGTCTCCATCACACTAAATTCTACATTTAATGTAATATCAGAGCCATGTTCAAGTTCTATTGTGCAGTATTGAATGTTTTGATCAAAGTAACATATAACTATGTATACCACCTAATGTTAAACTATTGTGACTACCATTCAGTTTTGTTAAGTCAAATATTCTTTTCCAACTGCATATTGTTTCCATTATAAAATAATTAAAGTAACTAGCATTATTTTGATATCACATAAAATATCATATCGCTATCCTATTTTCATGGGGGAAAAAGTAACAGGAACAGTGGTAAACTAGACCCATTCTTTGTTATTTTTGCAAGGAAGATTTTCCCTAAAGCCCCATGGTACTCTGTTGTGTTTAATACTTCCATGCAAATTTCTAGTAGTTAACCCATATACTAATGTACGTTTAGTTAAGTCTGAGAAACCAGGAAATGTTGTTTTGCAAATACTACACTATACATAGAAACAGATGGGGTAAAGGAGCAAGGACATATTGTAGTTATGAATCACCCACTTAGCATTTCCTCACCATCTTTTAAAAATTTGTCAATCAAGTCCAATCTTTAACAAGATGGTAAGTGGTATTCTGCTTTTTACGGGATTTTGAATTGAAATTTATCCCTTATACATCCTACTGTACATTTGCTCCTTCCTCCCTCTGAATTTTAAATAAATTCAGCATGTTGACTTGACCAATTGTACTGCAATCAATGTACATGTACTTTATAAATTGACAAAAAAACTTCTAAATAAAAAGTTGTTGTTTCACGCATATTATTTTGTGCTTTTTTCCTGGAGGAAACGATATTTTATTCCATTTTCGAGTGGTAAAAACAATATTTTACAAACGAGAGCTGCGCAAGTGAGTAAAAATAATTTCTACCACGAGAGAATAAATCCGTATCAAGCCGCCTGGTAATTATCTTTTGGTTATATATAGACACGAGTTTTACGAGGTATAAACCCACAAACTACCGTGCAAAAGCGGGAATGTATGCCATCATATCGAAAATACGCCATTCGGGTCCCGGATGTAGTTTAGTATGGATTTTACGCACGGTATATTTTCCAGTAAAACACTCATGTCTATACAATAAGTACCGCCAAGTTTAACCTCCCATCTCGAAACACTAGGCATCTCGAACACACATGAGAAATATAGACTGAACGCAACTCGCTACATACAATATTTTCGATTCATCTCCCTTCGAGCGCACATTTCTTTGCGGGACATCTTC
This sequence comes from Plumapathes pennacea, assembly GCA_964036295.1. Classification (NCBI taxonomy): domain Eukaryota; kingdom Metazoa; phylum Cnidaria; class Anthozoa; order Antipatharia; family Myriopathidae; genus Plumapathes; species Plumapathes pennacea. The sequence goes on along the minus strand of OZ038463.1, from coordinate 19,869,945 downwards.
GCACATCATTTCGAAATACAGAAAACTACATGATGTCCATCGAGTATTATCAAAACGGTTGCGATCTTTCAACTTTCCAACAGCCTCGTTCCTAGAAACTTCATTCTGATGCTGCTATAAACTGATCTGCCCAGTTATTTATAATACACACCGTCTTTTGAAAACTGCAAATAAGGACGCACACGTAACACGATTAAACGAAAAAGGAACACACTTACCTACGTTTTTCTGACACAAATTCGATGCACCGGGCAAACAAATAAAGCAAAACCCCAAACAAAAATGTTCCCTGCTTTCACAGGCGGCCCAAGCTGATTGACTGTGTGACGTCACGGTCGGGTTTTATAAGCAAATGTATGGGATATTTTAGTCGATCGATAACTCGAAAAATATTGCGAGAATAAAGCTTAGACTTGCTAACCTTGTTGTTGTGGTGGTTTTCTTGCTGCTGTAGCGAAACACGCTGAAATCGCTACAGCAGCAAGAAAACCACCACAACAACAAGGTTAGCAAGTCTAAGCTTTATTCTCGCAATATTTTTCGAGTTATCGATCGACTAAAATATCCCATACATTTGCTTATAAAACCCGACCGTGACGTCACACAGTCAATCAGCTTGGGCCGCCTGTGCTGCTTTCGGCCCAGTTGATTCAAAGACACTAAACCGAGGCCGAGGCCCTCGATCCCACGCCCTTCGCCACAAGAGATCGCAAGCCCTGTTATGAAGTCTCAAAAGCCCAAAACATCCTTGAATCCCAGCATCTGTCGCGTTTTCCCGCGACAATACTTGTTTATTCTGTAATTGCAAATACGTTGTGGTCATGGCTGTAATATAGAACTGTTACACAAGACAAAACATGAAAGAAGATTTTCGGATAATTCCTAATTTGTCGGCCGAACTTGAAGACGTAAAGAAAAAAGTCTGCAGAAACAAACAAGTCTTGCGGGGATAAAATATTACGAATCCTGGCTCCAAATATGTAAAACACGCTCGGAAGTTCCAGTTTGCAATAAATTATGCCAACAGCCTCGCTACTCGAATGCGTACATACTTCTCAGGCTCGAGGGTAGGATTAGTAAGCCACCCAAAAGAGAATCAAATAAAAACAAAGAACTCATGTGGTACTTTGAATTTAAATCTACTCCACTAACATCCAAGAGATGCCGAAGAAATTTATGAGCATTATACGGTAGGTAAATCAACAGACTGGAGCAAAGTGACTCTCTCAAAACACGCGGGCTGAGAGCCATGTGCGTCAGCATGTCTCGTCAAAAAACCTTGTTCCAATACTAACTCAGCATTCAGGCGCCGGAACCTTCATACTCTCACGTGGGCTGCTTCGTCCTAGCAACCGATCCTAAAACTTGGAAAGAGTACTCTACACACTGTTTCATTTACTTACAAGAGAAACCTGTCTTTGTAGTCATGCTAGTCATGCCCAACACAATGCAGCTGCTGACTAAGAAATATCACCATAATATACATTGGAAATGTGGCTACATTGTAGAACAATCTTTCTTCTGGTAGAGAAAGTGCTTCTTTCAAAACGAAGAAATGACGGGCTATTTCTTTTAGCTTCGTACGAAGAAGAAGCGCTGCAAAAACACAACGAGTTCCGAGCTGTCCATGACGCCACCGCCATGAGATTGGACTCAGCGATGAGTAGGTTAGCGGCTTCCTTCGCTGCCAAACTGGCCAGGAGAGGAGGGCTTCAACATTCCAGTTCCGCTGAGCGACCAGGCCAAGGAGAGAACCTCGCTATGGCGTGTAGTTATCGAGGAGGACTTTCTGCAGCTGACGCCGTCGAGATGTGATACGTTTTACACCAATTACAGGAAATTGAATTAGTTACGGTATCTAATCTCATTTCAATTCACGGAGGGTAACTCTCAAAAATACCTCGTAAAGATCATTATAGCAAATGTCTGGACTTAGAGCACCCATTACTTTACACAGTCTAGTGATAGTAAGAAACATATTTCCGAGGGGCATATTACAATGGGAAATTAGAACTGAAATATATAACGAAATATATAGCCAAATGAACAATGTAGACGAAGTGTAGGGTTCGAAGAGACTCCATTTTCCAGCTCCTTCCCATTTCGCAATACCGTTACAGTGTGCATATCCTGACATTGTTGGATTATTATATTTTAGATTTTACCCACTGAAGTATATAAATTAGGGTCCACCAGTTGTCCACTGCTTGTTTAACCCTCCAGGTGGGTCCACTAACGTATACGAACAACATAACCTATGCAAAAACTGTCAAAATACTGTACAAGTCAAAATCAGGTTTGTATGTAATGGACGAAATCACGTCATTACGTTCGAAAGCAAGAATTACCTTCAACCATACCGTGCTAGTGATTGGTGCATTTTACATATTTCTAACAATGGAAACTGTTGTTTTTCAAGCATAGTCAAATTAAAACAAGAGAGAGAAACAAATGACCAACCCATAACGTACGGTAAAATATTGGCAATCTCTGACAGGTATAAGGAGGTATGCAAATTCAACTTCAAGAACCCAGGTTGGGGCTATGGTACGGGACACTTCACCCAACTGGTGTGGAAGCAAAGCCTGGAACTTGGCATCGGCAAAGCAGACAAGAAGAAAGGCAGAATGATCTGCACCTATGTGGTGGCGCGCTACCGAAAAGCGGGCAACATGATGGGGGCTTTTGCCCAAAATGTGGGCAAGGGAAGTTTTGATAGTAGTTACTGCAGAGGTGGTGGAGGGGGAGGGGGAGGGGGAGGAGGAAATGGTGGTGGTGGTGATGGGTGGCGACCAGGTGGTGGAGGAGGCGGAGGCGGTGGTGGTGTAGGATGAGGTGGCGGGAATGGTGGTGATGGTGGTGGCGGTGGTGGCGGAGGCGAAGGAGGTGGTGGAGGGGATGGCGGGAAACCATGTAAGTATGCATGATTGTATTTATCTGCCGTGTGTACGTATAATTAAAATATTTGTTTTTCCTGACAAGTTGGGGAAGGGTAATCCAAACAGAAATAGCAGCCTGGTACATAAGCTTTCAGTAAATATCTTAATGCATCGATATAGTAGCCAATTTATAAGGCTGCGATCTCTCGTAAGTAACTGTTATTTCTTTTAGCTGCTTATGAGGAAGAAGCGCTGCAAAAACACAACGAGTTCCGAGCTATCCACGACGCCCCCGCTATGAAGTTGGACTCAGCGATGAGTAGGTCAGCGGCTTCCTTCGCTGCCAAACTGGCCAGGAGAGGAGGGCTTCAACATTCCAGTTCCGCTGAGCGACCAGGCCAAGGAGAGAACCTCGCTATGGCGTGTAGTTATCGAGGAGGACTTTCTGCAGCTGACACCGTCGAGATGTGGTACGTTTTACACCAATTACAGGAAATTGAATAGTTGCAGTATCTAATCTCATTTCAATTCACGGAGGGTAACTCTCAAAAATACCTCGTAAAGATCATTATAGCAAATGTCTGGACTTAGAGCACCCATTACTTTACACAGTCTAGTGATAGTAAGAAACATATTTCCGAGGGACATATTACAATGGGAAATTAGAACTGAAATATATAACGAAATATATAGCCAAATGAACAATGTAGACGAAGTGTAGGGTTCGAAGAGACTCCATTTTCCAGCTCCTTCCCATTTCGCAATACCGTTACAGTGTACATATCCTGACATTGTTGGATTACTATATTTTAGATTTTACCCACTGAAGTATATAAATTAGGGTCCACCAGTTGTCCACTGCTTGTTTAACCCTCCAGGTGGGTCCACTAACGTATACGAACAACATAACCTATGCAAAAAAGTATCAAAATACTGTACAAGTCAAAATCAGGTTTGTATGTAATGGACGAAATCACGTCATTACGTTCGAAAGCAAGAATTACCTTCAACCATACCGTGCTAGTGATTGGTGCATTTTACATATTTCTAATAATGGAAACTGTTGTTGTCCAAGCATAGTCAAATTAAAACAAGAGAGAGAAACAAATGACCAACCCATAACGTACGGTAAAATATTGGCAATCTCTGATAGGTATAAGGAGGTATGCAAATTCAACTTCAAGAACCCGGGTTGGGGCTATGGTACGGGACACTTCACCCAACTGGTGTGGAAGCAAAGCCTGGAACTTGGCATCGGCAAAGCAGACAAGAAGAAAGGCAGAATGATCTGCACCTACGTGGTGGCGCGCTACCGACAAGCGGGCAACATGATGGGGGCTTTTGACCAAAATGTGGGCAAGGGAAGTTTTGATAGTAGTTACTGCAGAGGTGGTGGAGGAGGAGGAGGGGGGGGAGGGGGAGGGGGAGGAGGAAATGGTGGCGGTGGTGATGGGTGGCGACCAGGTGGTGGAGGAGGCGGAGGCGGTGGTGGTGTAGGAGGAGGTGGCGGGAATGGTGGTGATAGTGGTGGCGGTGGTGGCGGAGGCGAAGGAGGTGGCGGAGGCGGCGGAGGTGGAGGTGGAGGTGGAGGTGGCGGAGGGGATGGCGGGAAACCATGTAAGTATGCATGATTGTATTTATCTGCCGTGTGTACGTATAATTAAAATACTTGTTTTTCCTGACAAGTTGGGGAAGGGTAATCCAAACAGAAATAGCAGCCTGGTACACAAGCTTTCAGTAAATATTTTAACGCATCGATATAGTAGCCAATTTATAAGGCTGCGATTCCTCGCCAGTAACTGTTATTTCTTTTAGCTGCTTATGAGGAAGAAGCGCTGCAAAAACACAACGAGTTCCGAGCTATCCACGACGCCCCCGCTGTGAAGTTGGACTCAGCGATGAGTAGGTCAGCGGCTTCCTTCGCTGCCAAACTGGCCAGGAGGGGAGGACTGAAACATTCCAGTTCCGCTGAGCGACCAGGCCAAGGAGAGAACCTCGCTATGGCGTGTAGTTATCGAGGAGGACTTTCTGCAGCTGACGCCGTCGAGATGTGGTAGGTTTTGAAACATTTACAGGAATAAAACGTTGATCGATATATTTAAATAACATTGCCAAAGTCCTGCTTGGACTTAAACTACGGAAATTTATTGTATGATTGTATTGATGGGTTTTCCTTTGTATAGAGTGAGAAAATGCAAATCTTTCGGCAAATAATATATTTTGCAGAGAACAGTTTTTTTTTCTAAATTTAGACAACACCTTTTTGAAGCTACACATACTACAGTAGTAAGTGTAAGTAATTAGAATGAACGGCAGGCAAAGTGGCAGGTTTATTGTTCCACTGCACCTCCTAGTTACTACTGGCTTAACTGGCGTTTTTCACGTCAAGGAGAAATGTTGCTCTCACGCTAAGGCTGAATATACAGCGCGAGAAAATCAAATGACAAGGACGTCATGTAAATAGTGTCTTCCCATTTTTTCCAGGTATAAGGAGGTGTGCAAGTTTAATTTCAACAATCCGGGATGGGGATATGGCACAGGGCACTTCACCCAACTGGTGTGGAAGCAAAGCCTGGAACTTGGCATCGGCAAAGCAGAAAAGAGGAAAGGCAGAATGATCTGCACCTACGTGGTGGCGCGCTACCGACAAGCGGGCAACATGATGGGGGCTTTTGCCCAAAATGTGGGCAAGGGAAGCTTTGATGGTGGCGACCGGGAGGTAGAGGAGGAGGAGGTGGATGGCGACCAAGTGCTTGGGGGCGTTAGGAATAAGACTCTGGAACTTTATTCGGACTATTTCAATGATGTCTCAATAAAAAGTTAAAACCCAAATTGTTTGTTTCTTGAGGAAAAGAGACAGAAAAGAGAGGATTAAGGTGCAGGAGAATCAAATGTTGGCATTTTCTTGTGACGATATTCAAATCATCCAAAGCGGAATAAGAAATATCATATATTTCCCTTAGTGCCATTCAAACCCCAAAAGAAGTACAAAAAAGCGATCCGATGGGTAGGTTTTTTCTCTACTTTCAAAGCAGTAATTGTCTGAACAACCATCGGTCTTCCAAAACAGCGTTGAACCTCCAAAAAACGTAATTACTATAAGAACAAACCAAACATCAAATGTGAAATGACTGAAAGTAGGCGAACTGGTAATGCAGATCTGTCGAAGAGAGATATCAAGAGACATTCACGGCTATCTATACTTCACTTTTGTAATTGCAGGCCAACGATTCTACTCTTTTTATACTTCCAGATTCCTTTCGATTTAGGGGTTCAATCGCAAGTAAAAAGGCCGCCGACATACAGTCTTTGGTTAGTCCAAGTAGGCACTAAACGTGGGTATATAAGGCCCGGGGTACCTTTCTGCTTTTTTAATTAATTTTAGTATTAACTTTCAAAATCCAACTTAACATTCTTAATGTATCCTTATATTTGCAAGAAACAAGCGATTTATTTATGCTAACGACAAAAGAACGCGCAATCACAATTGTAATACAATCCAGTGTGACGAAACCCTGACCTCATTAACAAATGCCTTTCACTTAAACTAAAGAGGAGATATTGCTAATAAATGTTATGCCAATTTTACTTCCCATAACGCTTTCATGTGATTAGGAACTGGCGATGAAAACACGCAAAAAAAGGTCCACTATTGTTTTGATTCTCCCCGCGGAGCCAAGAGCATGATGGGAAGAGTGCAATATCTTCTTTTGGTATTGACGACACCGCAAAAATACGTTTTTCGGCCGTGCGGTCACCTTGCTTTTACGTCAGCGGTTATTGCACAAAACCGTGGACTCAAATGCACATTTTGTAGTTACGTAACGCTCGTAAAACCAAGACTTAGCCAAGAAACTCAATAGGACTCGATACTCAAATATAAGTTAGTTCAATGCATATGAAATTTTACCTCGAATTATGCAAATGGCGACGAACGCTGACCAACGGAAGTGACGTCAAGACCGTATTTCCGCGGTATCGGTATTGATCGGAAGAAAACAGACACACTAACGTGAGGGCCATACAATGGAATGTTAGGACTTACAATAGCTAAATTGGAACTGCGCGGAAAAGTTAAAACGTAGCAGTGGTGAATCAACCTCAGGTTGATGTGAGAAGTCTGAACGCCATAGCAGCAAGTGTCAGCTGAGCGTCAGCTTTTCGTCGAAGCATTATACATGATACATGCAAACTATCACTTCTTACAAGAGCTAGTCGCGAAAAAACACAAAATACTAGAAGGGGCCCGTTAGTTGGGTCTATTTCGGAATCACGCCCCAAGCGGAGGCGCCCCCATGTAAAGTGGCTGTATCGGCAGGCTAGGAATTATAGCGGTGCTGGTAAGCCCAATGATGGGCCATTCCCAAGATTCCTCTTACAAAGCGAGGCTTAGTGTGAAACCTTTCTAATGAAAGTGAGTTTAATTTGCATGAAACTGAATAGGCAAACGAAGCCAATTTTTAGAAGAATCGTTCATGATGTGTTGCACTAGATGTCACCAGGGTATGGGCTCCTGGTGTCGCTTTGAGGTACTAAAGTTGTATACAGAAATTCCGGATTCATCCAGAGCTACATCATATTTGCCCAGAAAGTGCTTGATAACTTTGCAATACAGTGATCTCTAAAACTTGACTTCGTGATGTAATTCGTTATATTTATCGACTGGAGAAGCCACTATATAATGACAATTGGAAACAAAACTGGAAGTGCACGTAAAAACCACTGTCTACTCCACTAATTAGTTTTACTTTACAGGTAAATGAACATATAGGTTAGTGTAGCAGCCAGCACGACAATGTACTTCACCTGGCTTGGCTTTGTTGGGGCCGCTGAGGACGTTACCGGTGTGGCCGTTGCCGGTGTGGTCTTTGCCGGTGTATTTGCCACCGAAGTTGTCATGGAAACAACTGTAGAGTTCGCTTTAGGGATGATTACCACCTTCTGTGCGCTTGTACCTTTTTTGGAATGCTTTGTCAAGGTTGAAAAATTTTCTTCGACATCTGACGATTGGTAGGCCCATACCAGGTGCAACCCTTTACCTGGCTGTAAACAAAAGATAAGGTGATGTTGCCATAATGGCGGTTTTATTTTGTTGTTGTTGTTTAGGGGGACTTAGGGGGGTTCCATTGTCGTCTGGAAGGTCACAGCTTACCTGTATCAGTTTCCGTGTATTTTTTTTTTTTTTAATCTAAACATTGAAGGGGACAGTAAGAGACATTATTTTGTATACATGTAATTGCGGTTTTGTTCAATTGTATTCACTTTCGCATTCTTCTCTGTTTTTATGCTGGGCCCAGCATATAATTGTTTTCACCCGAAAACCACAGCGTAGGTATCATGACAATTGGTAAAAGAACTCCCCCTCTAGGATTTTGAAGTCTGATTGACGTGTAAGCAAAAATACTATATTTTGATTGGATGATTTTCACGTGCAAGCGGCGTGGAAGCCTTTCTTTTCTAGCGTGAGATGTTTGTTGACATATACTTAGGCTCTTGCGGTTTTTGTTCATTATATTCACTTTTGCATTCTTCTTCGTTCAGTTGGTTAAAAACTAAGCGAAGGAAAGCAAACACAATCAAACGATACCATTTCGACAAGCTGAAGTCGCTCCTGGCTGGGTTTTTCAGCTTTAACATATGCTCGTCAAACAACCGTGAATTCATCAAAACCGCGGTGATAATAGCTCTGAAATAAAACAGGCCGACTAAAAATTTAGAAAGCCTGGTAGAAGAAACGCAATTTAGAAGACGAAAAACAGATAAGTAATGAAGCGCAGGCTTGAATAATCGTGGCCCGTAATTAGAAACAAATGTTCGGAAGTTAAACTGTCAAAATCAATTATGCATGAAAATGAGATAAGTCACACATACTCCCAAGCTCCGCAAAGTGTAGATTCTCTCATCCCTTTGAAGCAAATGCACAAGTGTTGTAATTATAATTTATAGTTTAATCAGGTTCATTTAAGCAAGGTGTCAAAAGCCAAGTTCCCTATACTGTATAATATTTTTTGGGGTGAGAAACTGAAGGAGAAAATTGAAGTCGATCACTCTTGAGAGTCTCGCTCTAGTCCAGAGATTGCTTATTCAATAATTCGTATGGTGCGTGCGGACACTTGCCACACCAAACTTGAATCCCAGCCAAAACTTGTTCCATTTGTGTACAGATTTTTCATTGCTAGTGAAAAATTAAGCCATGCAAAACAAATGAATACTTCATGATCAAATGATAGAAAACACCGCGAACAAGAACTTTGCAACGCGACAGCATGGGAAAATGGAAAGGAATTGATTGCTACTTCGGGGGCTTAAACTATGTCGGCACACAAGGGTACTGTGTTTAAGAGAACATATGAAACAAGCATCAAAGTTTTGACATGGCGAGTTGACGCACCTTAAGCTGCACATCTTTGTTATCCCCAGTGTCGTATTTCCGTTCAAACGTCAGTTGTGTTTTCCCGTTCTCCCTTTTCGCGCTGGTCAGATTGTAATCTTGCTGAGAGTCTGCCGGTGGTTTAGCTTCTTCTCCAGTGTAACAGTCCTGTAAGAACACAAAGAGCAGGACTTGTAATAAATATCTAGCGAACTAACTCGAAACTACGGATCTGTGAGGTGTACGCGAGGATTTGTTGTACCTTTGACTTGTGATGTATACTCCCGGGTGGGGGGGGGGGGGGGGGGGGTGGGTACTCCCATATATTTCCTATATAGGTATGTTCCGCCCGATAGGGTATCATTTTCAGGGTCTTCTGTCTTAAACAGGGTATCAAATTTTACATTTTCGTGTCTTAAACAGGGTTATTTTCTCAAGATCCTCTCCTCTTCCCCTCCCCCCTCAACCGCATTTTTTTGCACTCGCCATTTTTTCGCGCGATTTCTTTGAGAAGATCAAGAAGGACAAGAACGGCGATCACATATGATTCGTAAACAATGTTTTCAGCTGACGTTAATCACTTCGTCCAGTCGCATCGAGTTCTCTCTCAAAAACTCGTCTAAAATTGTTACAGTTGCTTTTTTGGAATAACTCACGTCATATTACATGCTCTAGACCAACGGCTGGTTCAGTCAGTGGCCATTTGAACATTTTTCTAAATGTTTAGGAACATTTTTGTGAACTCGTATTCCTTTACCACTGGCAAAAGGTTTGTTTATATGATAGCATTTACCTAGACCGCGTATTTGTTACAAGGAGTTTTGTGCTTGATGCTGCAGACAGCTTCTTTTTTTTTTTGCCTCAATAAAGGAAAATTATTACATATAATAGATTGTTTACGTTGTCTTGAATAGGGTAATTTTTTTGGTCCAGTCTTGAACAGGGTATCCAATTAGAGCACTTTGTCTTAGACAGGGTAGCAAAATTTCCATTTTTGTGTCTTGAATAGGGTCAGGGTTTTATAGAGTTGGCGTAACACCCCTACCCAAATTCCTATTGAGTACCCCCCCCCCCCCCCCCGGGTGTATACTCGGCAGGAGACGACACTTTTACAGGTTCTGCTTTGTATTACGGCGTGAATACGCTTTGTGCGACAAAACCTTATTTGGTGTTTGCAGATGACATATGGCGAGCTCTTTTATGCTTAAAGGATAACTCCGACCTGAAATTGATGCATGTTTTTAAAAAACCCTAAAGGTACGGCGAATCAATATTCGAACATCTCTTGCACGTATTGCGCTTCTCAATTTCGTAAAAGATCAATGAATAGCGAGCTTTGGCCTTAAATACCGCGGCGCAAAACACGCATGTCAGCGGCAATTTTGTGAATGTGTGACGTATAGTATGGGAAGCTTGAGAGTTTACAAAGGCAAGATGTTGTGTCGTAATGCGTTCAATCGCCGAATTGACTCGAGCAAAGCCAGGGGTATCAACTACAATCGACTTTACAGGAATCCCAACAGATGCAAGATACGGCTGGCCTAAATTTCTGGAGAAGATCCTATCCTTTCAAAGAATCCTGTCGTGTGCTCCGAGCCGCCGGTTCACTTCAGACTGCCTCGAGCGTAAATTGTATGAGAGCACAGCTTCTTGATGGAAATTCAATTATGAATCTGAAGGCGGACACTGTGTCTACGATCTTTTCAAACCGTCCACCTCCAACAAACCTCGCTATATCGTCTGAGAGGATAAACAATTGCACTCTGTGACCCGCCGCCATCTTCAAGCTCCCCATACACACGTCACACATTGATAAAAATTACCGCTGACACGCGAATTCTGCGCCGCGGTGTTTGAGGCCAAAACTCGCAAAATAGTGACATTCAAGGATTTTTAAAAAATTCCTGAAGAGCAATATGTGCAAAAGCAGTTCGAATATGGATTATCCGTACCTTTAAGGTTTATTTAAAAATGCATTAAGCTTTGGTCGGAGTTATCCTTTAAACTATGCCACCAATAAATTATTCAGGATTTCCAAGAAATAAAAGCATTTCTTGTACTAAGAGCAACGCGTGTTTGTGGCCAAGGCAAAGACGTGTCGTACAACCATCAGTTCAGTACTGGACACAGGCCAAACCAACACGTGTAAATTGCCGTATCGCTGTTGAACATTTGTTGAGAGTCAAATATAGGAAATTTATATTCAGCCACGAGCGGAAATACGATAGTTTGAAATCCTATTAACTGGAAACTTTTGTTGGCAAAACAACCGTAACAACCACCTGTAATAAACAGCTCGGACACCCAACAATATTCCACAAGGAAGCGCCCGAGCGAAGCATCGTTGAAGCTGATGCAATAACAACGTAACTACCAGATAAGAGCAGGTGACACCATAGATCGTTAAGCTCGAATGATCCCAGAACAACAGATCCACAGGTGGATCGACGCAACTTTGTCCTGGACCCGTTATACGTAATGATTAAGTAAAAGAATATATGAAAATTAATGAGTTGCACTCTGCGCGAGGCCATATAACAGAGCCTACGTTGTACTAGAGAGAGCAGAGAAAGGAGACCAGAGAAGAGAGACCAGAGGAAGAGAGAGACCAGAGAGAGAGAGAGAGAGAAGGATAGGAGAAGAGAGTAGAGATGTGAAGGACAGAGACAAGCTATTGGACTCTCCTCTGTAGGGTTCAGACCTATGGACGAATGATTGTAATTCTCGAGCCACACTGTGAAGAGAAGATTAAAGTGCCACCTCAGGGAAAGCCGTCTCAAGCCTCCTTCGCCAGCGAGTCCCCATTACTACTGTACGACACGAAAGTGCTCCGTAACAGAATTTGGTGGAGAATCCGGGCATCGATTCCCGGAAAAGAAACCTCTACGCGGAAGGATTGGTAAGCGTTTTGCTATTCCCTGTGAGTGTGTAAAGGCTTGTAAGAAAAACCAGCCAGGAAAGTTCGAATACTAGAGGGCACACGAGAATTCATTCAAAAAAAAAAAAAAGAAAAAAAAAAAAAGAATAGATTAAGAAATTTAGTATAAGAAATTGCTTTAGAACTCTTTAAGATAAGTACGTGTACTGTATGCTCGATATCATCCGATCAAACGAATTGTGGAAACCAGAGAAGCCGTTATCAATACAATTTTCGAAGCTTACACGTCCTGTATTTCTCTCTGTTGTCGTCATCATTTGTTCTTTTGAGGCGGAAATTAAAACGGCATCAAACTGTTGACTAGAAGCAAAAAGACTTTGACAAATTTAATTTCGCCACAAAAGGCCAAAAGTAAACCAACCGAGTGTCCACACCAAAGACAGAATTTAGTAACCGTCGCGGAGCAACTTCAACCGGCCTTGCCAGAAACGGAATCATTGATTGACTTTACAACGCCGGAACTGACATTACCAAACGAACCTGACAACACGGAACTAACGGAACTGAACAATATGACAGACGGAGGACAACCAATCCCACTCTCAGCTGAAGATGTATTTAGATTAATGACCGAACAAAATAGGGAAATGAGAGAACAGTGGGCAGAACAGGCATTAATGTTCGCAAACGCAATTGATAAAACGGGACAACCTCCAAAAGATACACCTAAATACAATGGTATTAAACTACCGACATTTAGTGGTGATCCAGATGAGGATGTAAATGAATTTATTGCAAACTATGACCGAGCGACAAAGTTTTACAAATGGGACAATGAGAGAAAAGCAGAAGCCTTACCTCTGCACTTGCTCGGAAACGCGAATGTTTGGTTTAACACAACTTCAGACCTCTCCGAAAAAGCGTATGAGGATATAGTTGACGCAATGAGACAACAATTTCACTCTACGGCGGACCAATGGCTTTTGAGACAGAAACTGAACAACCGTAAACAGTTACCGTCCGAAACGGTTACCACATATGCCGCAGATATCAGACGCATTAGTAGGCGAATAGATTTACCACGAACGGAGGCAGTGAACTATTTCATTCAAGGCTTAAAACCTGCGTTGAAGTCATATGTAATGTTACAACAACCAAGTACCATCGAAGAGGCAGAAAACCACGCCAAATTGAAAGAGTCAGCGCCAGATCCCACAATAGATAAAATGGACCAAGTCATAAATCTGTTAACTAAGAAATCAGAACCCGCAACTATCGCTGCTTATAAGCCAATTCCATCACACCCTCAACGGGACAGCTCGGAAAGCCAAACGCTCAAAAGAGAGGACATAGTTCAAATCATTCGCCAGGAATTGCAAAGAACGAACAATAAACCGACCTTACCAAACCAAAATAGGACTACACAAAGCATAGGACGGAATCGCCGAACATTTGATGGACGACCAATTTGTAATTATTGCCAGAAAATAGGTCACATTTCAACGGTTTGTCGCCAACGCCTAGGGCAAAACTCTGGAGACCCACGCATTCCATATACACGCCCAAATTATCAAAGAAATTCCGGTCCACCAACTTTTCATCAAGGAAATGGATACTCAAAAAACGAGTAGAGGCCTTGTATGAGCGGGACATAACGAGGCCGGATAATCGTGATAAAATAGACGAACGGAAAATGGACATGAGTAACGTAGAAACCTCAGAAACAATGATAGGAAACTCAGTAATTCAAAATGACACGCCCCCGCGCGAGCAGAATGATTTCCGAACGCATGACACTACAATCCCGCGTAGAGTCACGAGTGAGCCAATCGCCGGCACTGAACCTAGAGGAAATACTCCTTTCAAGGGTTACCCTGTGAGGTCCTTGCAGATGCAAGAAAGAGTAAGAAAGCGAAGAGAACTAGCGAAAAAGGCTCAGGAAATCAAACAATTGATGTTGGGAGATACCAACACAAAAGTACACAGTACCGAGAGCACCGAAAAGGATCGAAATCGAAAAGTTCATTTTGAATTACTGACTCAGCCTGAAGAACTTCGAGATGCTCCTCGAATCAATACTATTTCGGTGCCTGCAAGAGAAAGTGGTACTTATGTGCCAGAAATTGAAAACATCGCACCCGCGTTAGAAACCAAACCAGGCAATCACACGGTGAACCCAGAATGTTTGGAGACGGCTCAATTAGTACAACCAGTAAGTTTTGAAACCGTAATGCCCCAAGAGGAAGCTAGAAGCAATGAACAGAGACAAATTGTGTTTGAAGAACCCATTTTTTTGTGCCATGAAACGAGAATAGAAGCGGACGAACAAAGATTTGTGAGTGACAAAAGGGGACCAGAACCTTTAAGAGAAAACACTGTGGATTATTTAAGCAGAGAGAAAGACCGTTCAGCCGCGCTGAAGTCTAATCTTGAGAAAATATTGTCGTATGTGAAATTAATGAAGTACGTCTCTGCGCTGATCCAAAACCCACGGGAAAATATAGAGGTCACTCGGAAAAGTGTTGAAACACACACAGTAATTAGAAATCCAGATTCCATTCTTAGGGTGCCGCCAAGAGCGACACCGCCCAGCAACCAGTCGGCACAATTAGGTTATCAAGAGAGATCAAACACAAGCGCCGAACAAAGCCATTGTTCGGAGGAGATTAGTGAGAAGAAAGAGTTAAGTACGGACGCGGTTCAAAATGCAGTCGAGTTTCAGTCAACAAACAACAACTTGTCAATAGAAGGTTTCATTGATGGAAAGAGATTTTCATTTCTTGTGGATACCGGAGCGAATGTGAGTGCGATTAAAGCAGACACTTGGAAGCAACTGCCAGCACCAACCACACACCCGCCTGAACCGACTATAATTAGCAAAATCCTAGATTTGGATTACCACTCTATCTCGGTTCTAAACCCAGCATGCCAGGAAAGTCTACCACAGTCTTTTCCCCAAAAACACAGCAATTTGAATACACCAGTAGTTGTCCAAACCGGGGCCACAAGTCAAGAGGACTTGTTTTCTCAAGGCGCAGTATTCACATTTCTGTTTATAATGATCTGGAAGTCGGTCATGTTCAGAAAAAGGGAACGAAGACAAGTTATTCACAAATTAAGTTGCTGTGAGCAATCTCAAAAGTTCGGAAACGCGTTAACAGACCAAAGCAAAGAACTACAGTGGCTTTTGCGCAAACACGAACGAGAGAAATTGTACATTACAGTCACATGGCCTCTTACCACACGAGATGGTAGACAACAAACTTTACGTTGTAACAATTGATCAACAGTTCTAACGACCTGAATGCTTTTCACCTTATCCATATACGAAACCTCGACTAACCACGGACATTGCAATCTTTGGCAAAAGACCGATTGGACAGTTTTGCAGCAAACCCTCACAAATTTTCTCATTCGGACTGTATCATTGGTGCAACACACAAGGGCTTGGTCATTCGAGTTTCGATCGTCTCACAGTCAAATTTTAAAATTTTCAGAAATCCAGCAATTTTGTTGATCATTTGATGCGAGCATTATGAACTATGCATTCTATTATTTATGAAAGATTACTGAGTTGAGTAGCATACTTGTTGTCAATTTGTTGAAGATTTCTGTAAGAATATATATTCAATTATATGTTTTAAACATGTAGTTTTACATAGTACTAGTTTTAGTTTCTGGCTTGGTTTTTCTCTAACCCTTGACACTTAAAACTCACATTTCAACGATGCCACACCTGCGCCACCCACTGCGCAACTTCAAACTCCTACGCAATTTGAAGTCCCTGCTGGATGCACTTTACTATAGAAATGCCTCTACATTGGAACCTTGTCCATTTAATCAAGTTGGATATACAAGAATCAAGACATAATCACCCAGACATAAATGAAGCCGCATTACAGCGAAACCACGCTTATAACCAAACAAATGGAACAATGCGGAATACGAATGAGATGGTGCAAAGTAAAATGAGTCAAAGAAGACGTCTACGACATGTTTTCAACAAGCCGAATGATCAATCACCATAAACACGTATGGAGAAACGATAAAACACAGGAAACAACAAATCCAACTCAGCACAACACCGGGACATCTTCTATCAAACAACCCGTCCGGCTCAATAAGCGCAAGGACAAGAGGCATTGATTCCTAGGACCTTCAACTTATGTCATGCAACATGTCAACAGCAAGAACCAAGAAATCAAGTTGCAGATCCTGAACAATATTTAAAGTAAACTGGAATAACATAAGGGAAAATTATATCTCGTATGTCTTTAGACACATACTGACGGTTATTGGAATTAAGTTAGTTACTTGTTTGTTTAGTGTAATTTCACAGCCATATAATCACTTGATATAGTTAAAGTTACTTGTAGTCATGACCCCTAGGATAGATATAACCATCGTCGTCTAGTTGTTAATGCTTGGTCAGGCATAGCGAGTACTGCTCAGTGCTAAATTCGTACCATTATAATACATTCTTTTGTCACAATATTAGGTTCGCCAACACAGGTTTCAGTTCTTGATAGCTATTTTCTTTTAAGTCGCCGGAGTCGACTCTCCTAAAGAAGGGGGTAATGTTGAGAGTCAAATATAGGAAATTTATATTCAGCCACGAGCGGAAATACGATAGTTTGAAATCCTATTAACTGGAAACTTTTGTTGGCAAAACAACCGTAACAACCACCTGTAATAAACAGCTCGGACACCCAACAATATTCCACAAGGAAGCGCCCGAGCGAAGCATCGTTGAAGCTGATGCAATAACAACGTAACTACCAGATAAGAGCAGGTGACACCATAGATCGTTAAGCTCGAATGATCCCAGAACAACAGATCCACAGGTGGATCGACGCAACTTTGTCCTGGACCCGTTATACGTAATGATTAAGAAATGAATATATGAAAATTAATGAGTTGCACTCTGCGCGAGGCCATATAACAGAGCCTACGTTGTACTAGAGAGAGCAGAGAAAGGAGACCAGAGAAGAGAGACCAGAGAAAGAGAGAGACCAGAGAGAGAGAGAGAGAGAAGGATAGGAGAAGAGAGTAGAGATGTGAAGGACAGAGACAAGCTATTGGACTCTCCTCTGTAGAGTTCAGACCTATGGACGAATGATTGTAATTCTCGAGCCACACTGTGAAGAGAAGATTAAAGTGCCACCTCAGGGAAAGCCGTCTCAAGCCTCCTTCGCCAGCGAGTCCCCATTACTACTGTACGACACGAAAGTGCTCCGTAACACATTGAAACTTTGGTAAATCCAACTGAATCATTAATTCGATATCTTCAAGCCCAAGTTCTTCGAGTTTGCCCTCTCCTATCATAGTATCAGTTTGATAAAACTATCAAAGTTTGATAATTACGTCGGCCTATATTTTTGTTGAACATCTTAGGCTCCGGTCGCACTCGTAACTTTAACGACATAAATATCAAAATTGGCATCATTTGAAGTGCAAACAGCACTTGTAACATGAAGTACATGTCAGCAAGTTGCTTCCAAACTTTGAAGAAACCGTCGTATTGCTCTCGATGCTGAGTTATTATCGACTAAACTTCCTAGTGCGACCTGGCCCTTAGTTACGAAGACGGCGTTTGTGTTTTTCTGCATGTTCGTACGCAGCACGCAGCATTTGTCCGACGATTGCCGATCGAAGGCTTCCACCGATCTTCCCTTCAATCGACGGTAGAAAATATCACGGAAAGGTTGATGAGGATATGCTGAACGCTAAAGAGAATAAGTTGTTGGACGTTTCGAGCAAAAACCTGTTATCTATCATTACTCTGTCCTCTCACGAAGGATAAATAGCGCTTGAACCGACAAGTCTCTTTGTGACAATTCAAGCATATTCAGCCATTCACTGGCGGTATATCGTGGGCTTTTTTTCACAATTTCCTAGCTCTTAGCGGACAGTCTAAATATATTTTGATTCTTGAGCGCCAGTCAAACATTCTTCCAATCATACATAATAAATTCATCAGCTTTTCACAAAATAAGAAATTTGCAAACGCATTGGAGCATACAATTGTTTGTATGAAATGTGTACTAGGCAACTTCAATATTATGTGTTTATTTACGCAGGATTTTGGCTAGAATGTGATACACTCGCCTTTTTAGTAGGACGCCCATCGTTTTAATCGTTACGCCGACAGTCTAATATTCTATCGTGCCACTCCCTTACAGCTTATACTTACAACAAGATATCTTATCATGTTGTCGTTCGAAACTCCGCCAACTGCAACATCATAGTCTTTCATACCGGTATGCGCTTTCTCGGCGAAACCAAAACCGACCCAACCAGTCGTCTTAACTTCAACTTGGACGCTGATTTTGTCAGTTTCCGGGTTATGCGTCCAGTTGGCGACATAGTTGCCGTTGTCGAACGATTCTTGGCCCGTTGAGGCAAAGCACGATGTAACATGAAGCAGATACACACAGGCTGCAAAAACGATGCGAGATTTCATGATGGTGAAGACGACGTAGCTGCTACAAGAATAGCTGGGCTTTGGGTAGATCAGTATTGGTTTAATTAATATAAATTGAATTAATACAAAATTTTATGATACTACGCTGATTGGCTGAAAAAATCTTACCTTTGTGTTTGAAAATGCAAGCTCCGCGTGGAACTTTATAATTAAGAATTCGTTCATGCTTAGCGTGCGTCTATCGAGTTATGGATGCACGCGTGAATTTGGGAGAGCACGAGAGAAGCGTTTACACATGCGATTTTTGATGCGATTTTGGTGCGATTTTAAGTGGCGATTTTCAATACGATTTCAAACCGTATTATTGTGTAAACCACCGGCGATTTCGTGGCGATTTTCATGGCGATTTGATTGCAATTATTACGCGCGAGCACATATGGCGTCACGCGCGAAGTTCGTGAAAGATGGAAGTGACAGGTGTTATGCTGTCTCTCAAAAGGTCTAGCTGCTCATAGCACCTCCAATTCGGAACATATACATCGGCTGCTCCTGCACCACTTGATGCAGGCCGCTTTTGTGTTTTTCTTTGCGTTGGCGTTGACTTTGTCACAAGTGTTGTTTACAATCACAATTTCATCCGCCATATTGTTTCCCGTCGCGACAAAACACCCTTGGGGCTAGAGCAAAGCAGCTTTTTGCCTCAAAATCGCCGCAAAATCGCATCTGAATTCGAGCAGGTTTGAAACAAATCGCCATTAGGAGTCCCTCAAGGAAGCGTCTTAGGACCAACGTTTTTTAATATATTTATAAATGATCTGTTTTACCATGTTAAAAGGACTAAACTCAACGCGTATGCTGACGATCAACAATTATACGACTCAGATGCTGATCCAGTCGCTCTGGATGCTCGTCTAGCCAGCGATGTGCAGGTTGCAAATACCTGGTACCGTGATAATGGAATGGTTGTGAACGAAATGAAGCACTAGGCCATGGTATTAGGCAACACAGATTACCAATTTTCTTTCCCTGTTGATAGATCTATCGATATATTTGGAACTAGACTGGCCTTGCCAGTGAGCTCGCGGCGTGAGTTGGGTTGAGACCAGTATATAAAATGGAAAGTAGGGGACAAGAGCGGAACTCCCAAGAGCGACTTCCAATTTCTCACCATAAAAATATCACACAGTATAGAGAACTTGGCTTTTGACACCTTGCTCTTTTGACACCTTGATTAAACTAAAAATTATTATTACAACACTCATACACTTGCTTCTTAAAGGTTGAGCGACCCTGCATCTTGAGAATGCGTGACATATCTTTTTATGCACAATCGATTATGACAGTTTGACCTTGACTCATATTTCTAATCAGAGGCCACGATTAATCCAGCCTTCACTTCACTACTTATGTGTTTTCTTTTGTTAACTCAATACGTTTCTTCTATCAGGCTTTCGAGTATTCGTGCTCTGTAACAAATATAAAATTGAAAGCGAGGAATGTCACACGAGAGATGTTTACAATATTATTGCGCTTTTGTTCACAGTGTGTTCAGTCCATTTGTGACTGCAAACTCAATCCTCAGAATTATTTCGGTGTATTTTTCATTTCTGGTATTCACTGACCATTGCGAAACAAAGGCTACATGATCGAATGAAAGAAACACTTCAACAGGCAATGTACGATACGCAGAAGAATTTTATGAGGCAACAGATGTCATGTACAGAGTAAAGCATAAAGCGTCATTGTTTTACGGCTAAAGCTCACCGTAGCTTTGGTTTCTGCTTTCGCCCTGTTATCTTCCCAAAAGTATTTCGTGTCGCCACAGAAAGTTTCGTCGGGACTAAATATTTATCGGCGACAGCGGTACCATCAAATATTTGTTTACGGCTATTCTCAAAGCCTCCGCGGTGAACGCGAGCCAAAATCGTTCCCGAAAATCCAGTTCATCCGTGCATATTCCACAGAGCCAAATGGTGTTGAGTTTGGATGGGATGCAGTTAACTTTTACACACAAGTAACGAGTAATTCACTGGCCACATCTCGAGTTGTTTAGCGAAGTCAATCACGTCATTGCCCAGCACGTGATAATATGAACCAATCACCGTGTGCTGATTCTCGACCCACAAAAAGAAAAAATAAATAAATAAAAATTCCCATTTTTAAGCTCTCGTGGGCCCCAGGCCCCCGCAAGCAATTAAATGATTATGGGATGTGAAGGGAGCTAAAGCATGCAATTATTCGTAATAGAAGAAGCGCGACGATACAAAGGTACATCCCATATGGATGAAGGGCCTGGTGTCTCGGAGGCTATATAGCTGATTGGATACATATTACTAACAAGTTAGGCTAACACCACTATCGCACTCTTCTCGGCAAGGGATAATTCACCACGGCTTGGGGGCCGGATTATCTCTCCCCGTTCGGTCTGGAAGTTTCGCGGGTGTTGGCGAGTTGCTCCTCGATCTGGCTTGGGGGCCGGGCAGCTCTCCCCCGACCCACCGGTGTATTGTCATCGGGCCGCGTTAAATACTCGGTTTTTTAATTTTTTTTTTTTTTTTTATCTTTTTAAAGTTTCACTGTTTCTTTTGCGACATATATCATAAGTTTATAATCCAATCCATAACTGATCAATATTGGCAGAGAAATCTTTGTTCATGGTGGTAAAATGATTTGTCAACAACAGCCATTTACGAGAAGAAAGCTATATAGGCTTTTTCATTTGTCGGAAATTGCCCATGATGTTTTGGCCTGTCATGTCTGTGTGCAATCTTCGACATTTTAGACAACCGACCGTACGAACAGATCATCGACCAACAATTAACGTGTTCTAAATAGAAGAGCTTCAAGCCAATTGCGTTGTTTCCTTCCTAATCTCCACAAGTCCTTACTTTCTAATCAAATTCATTACTCAATGCACAAATCTATGCTTGTCAATTCTTCTTAGTGACTTTCAGGCCAAACCGATTAATATTAGCAGAGAAATTCTTACTGCGCTGTGGTGAAAAGAATCGTCAACATCGGCCATTTAAACAAAAAATAAAAAAAGAAAGAAAGAAAAGAAAAAAGAGCTATGGCAGCCCGTGCATTTTTTTTCCCGAAAATACTCCTTTTGAAACATAACTAGACTCGCATGAAACGTTTATATAGCAATAAACACAAGTTCAGCCCATCAGCCCATCAGCCCGTCAGCCCAAAAGCCCAGAAGCGCATGCGCTGACATCACAGCTTGCAAGCCGCTATTCACGCGGCGTTAAATATAAACTCTGAGCGCAAACTCGGATATTAAATGATTATGGGATGTGAAGGGAGCAAAAGCATGCAATTATTCGTAATAGAAGAAGCGCGACGATACAAAGGTACATCCCATATGGATGAAGGGCCTGGTGTCTCGGAGGCTATAGCTGATTGGATAGTTTTTACATATTACTAACAAGTTAGGCTAACACCACTATCGCACTCTTCTCGGCAAGGGATAATTCACCACGGCTTGGGGGCCGGATTATCTCTCCCCGTTCGGTCTGGAAGTTTCGCGGGTGTTGGGGTTGTGCCTAAATCGTACCAACGGGAAGGACAGCCGCGCAAGACTGAAAACGAGTTTAGACCCGATCGCCTCACGACCGAGAATCGGACGATGTCGGTAAATCCAAGATGGCTGTCTTCTGTGTATTTCATCGAACGATGAAATGAACAAGCCTTATCGAGTTAAGTGAAATAACATCGTTTCTTTTCATCATAGTTTTGACGATTATAATACATATTAAACCTCGTGGCGAACTAAACTGTAGAAAATGTGACGTGTCCTTCCCGCTGGTACGGTGTAATCGTGTCGTACCAACGGGAAGGACAGAGTGAAATAACTCGGCTATTTTAGTCGAGGATCATTTTAAGTGAAGAGTAAGTGTATCTTCTATAAAATCAAGTGGCATCTCTTCCTTTGATGGTGATTTAGACAATTGAGGCGAACTAAACTGTGGAAAATGTGGTGTGTCCTTCCCGCTGGTACGATGGAGTTCGATCGTACCAGCGGGAAGGACAGCGGGAAATAACTCAATTACTTCACAGGCTCTTGGAAAGACTATCGTCTTATAAAAGGATAGATAGACCCCGGATAGACAGACAGACAAACAAACAGGCAGCAGACAACTTCATTAATATTTATTATATGTGCATTTCTCATAATGTTTTTGATTGGTGTGATGTACATTGGCTTTCAGAAAGAGTAGTGCACAGCAATGTTATGATTTGACAGATGCACACACCAAAAAAACAAATGCACACACCAAAAAAAAAAGACATCAGAAAGAGTAAATAACAAGTTTTTAACTGTTGTATTGATAGAAAATCTGCAACTTGTTTCACCATTGTTTTATTCTGCAGACAGTGACACTTTAAGGATATCTTCAGCAGCTTTTGTCCTCAGTGTGGGAATATCCTCCTAAAATGTTATGCAGCATTAAAGTGAGTTAATCTCCTGCTACATGTAATTTTTAAGTAACAAGTTCCCTGATTCTACATTGTTGAAATTTTTTCCGTAGTTTCAATATCCAATCTTACTTTCATATATTAATCCTCCCTGTTATGCGTAATATTCACTTTTACATACGTGTGAGAACTGGAAGGATCCCAGTCTTGTGTAGTTTTCAGCATACTAGTGAAATTGTGAAAGTGGACATTGAAACATCTTAAGTAATTCATTTTTGAAATAATGTTTTCTAACTTTTTTCTTTGTGCAATTTACTGTACACTGTAGGAGAACTTTTTACAGTTTGAAAAACCTATCTAATTTTTCCCATTGGTAGGTTAAGTGCTTTCATTTTTTTAAATTCGTGATAAGATTTTGTTTGTCTGTTCCAAATTTCATACTTCACTGATAATATGTCCACTTGATGAATTGTCCCTGAATAAACTTGATTTGTACAAATGTTTGTCCAGTTCATCATTTAAAACCCAAATTATTTTCATCACACTCACCAAGCAGGCAAACATCCCACAGTCAAAACCATTTCCCTGTTTAGGTATGTTCTTGAAATAGATAACAAATGAAATACAACATTACACATATATCATAGAGATCATATATCATAGGAATACACTGGATCCATACCTTTGGGGTTCCTCTTTTTGCTCGCATTTTTATCTGGTCCGTGGTGGCACCACATCTCTTTCTCTCCGACGTAAAGGAAGGGTATTCCATCAAACGGGATTGATATCTTGCTGGTGCGTGGGCTGCAAAAGTGCACGCGTTGGTGTGAAATCCCAGTCCAGTCTGTTGCAATAAAAGATATGGAACATTTATGAAAATGCTTATCACTCCTGACCCGAGCCTCCTCCATCCCTACCCCCACCCCCTCCGTATGTTATTCAAACTTTGCACAAGAATGCTTAAGAAGAATGTATAATTATTCCACATTGGTACTCCTGTAAAGATCCTGCTAAATATATACATGCATATAACATTTCAGAGAGCATAATTTTTTTGTTTGATATCAGGGTGTCCAAGACTGACATGCGGTAAAATCGACTGACCTTTTGATCCGAAAGATTTATCCACTCGTCGAACACAAAATTTGCTGATTGTCTCTGATTCGTACGCTGAAATGATCCTCCATATCTCTTCCCACGTTGATGCAAATAATTTAGACTTGGAGGACGAAATGTCCGGTGATGTCGGAGGAGAATCCATGAACGCGCCGCTTTCGACCAAGGTTCTTTGACAAAGTCGTGTCAAACTTCTTTTCCACGCGTTTTTACCTTAACTAGAACCCAGTCCCAACCCCTAATAACTTCTGTATTTCACGGTTGCTGGAAAATCGACGAGTTACGGGTTTTGATAAGCGAGAAAATAAAGATATTCAAATAGCATTTCCAGGGCTGCAATATTTCTTAAAGTGGTAGTTGTAATGCCGCACGAATTGTTAGCAGATTAGAAGTATTTATACCTGCCTTGTGAGCACGAGCTGGTTTTATTTCAAATTGCTCAGTTGGTTTGATTTACATAGTGATGGTACATATAGAACATCCCTTTCATACTTGGTATATATTAACATTATAAGTGGTTATGACTTTTTAATATAAACATCAGAGGTATTTCAGCAACACTGCTGACATGACAGTAACTGAATATATGAATGGTCAAATATTACCATATAATAAGGAAAGGCAGCCAAAGGTGTGTACAGAACATTTCAGGTTGTCTCGTATAATGTCAGTTACACCAAAAAAATTATCTTTTATGCCAGGAACATCCCATGAGATAAATATAGTGACCCATAAATTTGGAAATGTGTAATTTCTTAGTCATTGAAGTTATTGTAAAGTCATGATTTTAACTGTTTCATTCTCATAACATGTTCTTGTATGGGGTTGGGATAATTTGTATTATTTGTGCATGAATGATCTGTGCACAATGGGTAGGGGGAAAGGGGTCAATTTGTAAAACAATGACACATTACAAGCACTCTTGTGTCACATGTTTTTTTCTTTATTCGCACAGTAATCAACCCAACCATACACATAATATATAAAGTTCTGTTTGTCTTCCTGCCCTCCTTTGTGAGCCTTTCAAGGCACCCAAGAAGGCAGCTCAGCAAAATTATCTGTCAAAATTTTTCCTGCAGTAGTCTTTTTGATAGCAGTATGAGACATCAATTAAAGGAGAAATTATATATTTACTCTTAACATCCTAAGCTAAAATAATTGAGTTATTCCACTCTGTCCTTCCAGCTGGTACGATCCAAAGACAGCGTACCAGCGGAAAGGACACCACACTTTACTATACTCTGCTTCACTGTGAGGCTCATTTTGTGTCAAATATAATTCAGTCAAGCAATTCTACTTGAGTTTCCGATGGTACACTTTACTCTGTATATCCTCGACTAAAGATACGGTTAAAGATAGTCTGGTTATTTCCCGCTGTCCTTCCCGCTGGTACGATCGAACTCCATTGTACCAGCGGGAAGGACACATCACATTTTCCACAGTTTAGTTCGCCTCAGTTGTCTAAATCACCATCAAAGGAAGAGATGCCACTTGATTTTATAGAAGATACACTTACTCTTCACTTAAAATGATCCTCGACTAAAATAGCCGAGTTATAGAGTGGTAAAGTGTGACGTCATCATTTTGCAAACTTTTCCATTTAAACCTCAAAACCACATCATGCGATATACACAGCTACCAAAAGAACATGTGCAAAATTTCAAATTGCTAGCCCTACTGAAAGTGAAGATAGAGAAGTTTAAAGTTCGAGATAGTCTTAACTAAACTCTCTTATTTAGCGTTGGTTCCAAATCAAAGGAACCAACACCAAATAAGAGGGTTTAGTATGAAGCAATTTGAACTTCAAAAGCCTATATCTCAGCTGTTTAATGCACTAAAGAGCCAATTTTTTCTGTGTGAACTTTTTTTAGATAGGCCATTCCGAAGAATTGCGCAAAGTCCATTATTTCCGAAAAATATTTTTATGACGTCATCACTTTACCACTCTATTTCACTCTGTCCTTCCCGTTGGTACGACACGATTACACCGTACCAGCGGGAAGGACACGTCACATTTTCTACAGTTTAGTTCGCCACGAGGTTCAATATGTATTATAATCGTCAAAACTATGATGAAAAGAAACGATGTTATTTCACTTAACTCGATAAGGCTTGTTCATTTCATCGTTCGATGAAATACACAGAAGACAGCCATCTTGGATTTACCGACATCGTCCGATTCTCGGTCGTGAGGCCATCGGGTTTAAACTCGTTTTCAGTCTTGCGCGGCTGTCCTTCCCGTTGGTACGATTTAGGCACAACCGGGTGTTGGCGAGTTGCTCCTCGATCTGGCTTGGGGGCCGGGCAGCTCTCCCCCGACCCACCGGTGTGTTGTCATCGGGCCGGGTTAAATACTCGGTTTTTTTATTTTTTTTTCTTTTTCTTTTTAAAGTTTCACTGTTTCTTTTGCGACATATATCATAAGTTTATAATCCAATCCATAACTGATCAATATTGGCAGAGAAATCTTTGTTCATGGTGGTAAAATGATCTGTCAACAACAGCCATTTACGAGAAGAAAGCTATAGGCTTTTTCATTTGTCGGAAATTGCCCATGATGTTTTGGCCTGTCATGTCTGTGTGCAATCTTCGACATTTTAGACAACCGACCGTACGAGCAGATCATCGACCAACAATTAACGTGTTCTAAATAGAAGAGCTTCAAGCCAATTGCGTTGTTTTCTTGCTAATCTCCACAAGTCCTTACTTTCTAATCAAATTCATAACTCAATGCACAAATCTATGCTTGTCAATTCTTCTTAGTGACTTTCAGGCCAAACCGATTAATATTAGCAGAGAAATTCTTGCTGCGCTGTGGTGAAAAGAATCGTCAACATCGGCCATTTAAACAAAAAATAGAAAAAGAAAAAAAGAGCTATGGCAGCCCGTGCATTTTTTTTCCCGAAAATACTCCTTTTGAAACATAACTAGACTCGCATGAAACGTTTATATAGCAATAAAAACAAGTTCAGCCCGTCAGCCCATCAGCTAGTCAGCCCAAAAACCCAGAAGCGCATGCGCTGACATCACAGCTTGCAAGCCGCTATTGACGCGGCATTAAATATAAATTCTGAGCGCAAAACTCGGATATTAAATGATTATGGGATGTGAAGGGAGCAAAAGCATGCAATTATTCGTAATAGAAGAAGCGCGACGATACAAAGGTACATCCCATACGGATGAAGGGCCTGGTGTCTCGGAGGCTATATAGCTGATTGGATACATATTACTAACAAGTTAGGCTAACACCACTATCGCACTCTTCTCGGCAAGGGATAATTCACCACGGCTTGGGGGCCGGATTATCTCTCCCCGTTCGGTCTGGAAGTTTCGCAGGTGTTGGCGAGTTGCTCCTCGATCTGGCTTGGGGGCCGGGCAGCTCTCCCCCGACCCATCGGTGTGTTGTCATCGGGCCGGGTTAAATACTCGGTTTTTTTATTTTTTTTTATTTTTTTTCTTTTTAAAGTTTCACTGTTTCTTTTGCGACATATATCATAAGTTTATAATCCAATCCATAACTGATCAATATTGGCAGAGAAATCTTTGTTCATGGTGGTAAAATGATCTGTCAACAACAACCATTTACGAGAAGAAAGCTATAGGCTTTTTCATTTGTCGGAAATTGCCCATGATGTTTTGGCCTGTCATGTCTGTGTGCAATCTTCGACATTTTAGACAACCGACCGTACGAGCAGATCATTGACCAACAATTAACGTGTTCTAAATAGAAGAGCTTCAAGCCAATTGAGTTTTTTTGTAGCTAATCTCCACAAGTCCTTACTTTCTAATCAAATTCATAACTCAATGCACAAATCTATGCTTGTCAATTCTTCTTAGTGACTTTCAGGCCAAACCGATTAATATTAGCAGAGAAATTCTTGCTGCGCTGTGGTGAAAAGAATCGTCAACATCGGCCATTTAAACAAAAAATAGAAAAAGAAAGAAAGAAAACAAAAAAAGAGCTATGGCAGCCCGTGCGTTTTTTTTCCCGAAAATACTCCTTTTGAAACATAACTAGACTCGCATGAAACGTTTATATAGCAGTAAACACAAGTTCAACCCATCAGCCCATCAGCCCATCAGCCGGTCAGCCCAAAAACCCAGAAGCGCATGCGCTGACATCACAGCTTGCAAGCCACTATTGACGCGGCATTAAATATAAACTCTGAGCGCAAAACTCGGATATTAAATGATTATGGGATGTGAAGGGAGCTAAAGCATGCAATTATTCGTAATAGAAGAAGCGCGACGATACAAAGGTACATCCCATATGGATGAAGGGCCTGGTGTCTCGGAGGCTATATACCTGATTGGATACATATTACTAACAAGTTAGGCTAACACCACTATCGCACTCTTCTCGGCAAGGGATAATTCACCACGGCTTGGGGGCCGGATTATCTCTCCCCGTTCGGTCTGGAAGTTTCGCGGGTGTTGGCGAGTTGCTCCTCGATCTGGCTTGGGGGCCGGGCAGCTCTCCCCCGACCCACCGGTGTGTTGTCATCGGGCCGGGTTAAATACTCGGTTTTTTAAATTTTTTTTTTCTTTTTAAAGTTTCACTGTTTCTTTTGCGACATATATCATAAGTTTATAATTCAATCCATAACTGATCAATATTGGCAGAGAAATCTTTGTTCATGGTGGTAAAATGATTTGTCAACAACAGCCATTTACGAGAAGAAAGCTATATAGGCTTTTTCATTTGTCGGAAATTGCCCATGATGTTTTGACCTGTCATGTCTGTGTGCAATCTTCGACATTTTAGACAACCGACCGTACGAGCAGATCATCGACCAACAATTAACGTGTTCTAAATAGAAGAGCTTCAAGCCAATTGCGTTGTTTCCTTCCTAATCTCCTCAAGTCCTTACTTTCTAATCAAATTCATAACTCAATGCACAAATCTATGCTTGTCAATTCTTCTTAGTGACTTTCAGGCCAAACCGATTAATATTAGCAGAGAAATTCTTACTGCGCTGTGGTGAAAAGAATCGTCAACATCGGCCATTTAAACAAAAAATAGAAAAAGAAAGAAAGAAAACAAAAAAGAACTATGGCAGCCCGTGCATTTTTTTTTCCCGAAAATACTCCTTTTGAAACATAACTAGACTCGCATGAAACGTTTATATAGCAATAAACACAAGTTCAGCCCATCAGCCCATCAGCCGGTCAGCCCAAAAACCCAGAAGCGCATGCGCTGACATCACAGCTTGCAAGCCGCTATTGACGCGGCATTAAATATAAACTCTGAGCGCAAAACTCGGATATTAAATGATTATAGGATGTGAATGGAGCTAAAGCATGCAATTATTCGTAATAGAAGAAGCGCGACGATACAAACGTACATCCCATATGGATGAAGGGCCTGGTGTCTCGGAGGCTATATAGCTGATTGGATACATATTACTAACAAGTTAGGCTAACACCACTATCGCACTCTTCTCGGCAAGGGATAATTCACCACGGCTTGGGGGCCGGATTATCTCTCCCCGTTCGGTCTGGAAGTTTCGCGGGTGTTGGCGAGTTGCTCCTCGATCTGGCTTGGGAGCCGGGCAGCTCTCCCCCGACCCACCGGTGTGTTGTCATCGGGCCGTGTTCATACTCGGTTTTTTAATTTTTTTTTTCTTTTTAAAGTTTCACTGTTTCTTTTGCGACATATATCATAAGTTTATAATCCAATCCATAACTGATCAATATTGGCAGAGAAATCTTTGTTCATGGTGGGAATATGATCTGTCAACAACAGCCATTTATAGAAGAAAGCTATAGGCTTTTTCATTTGTCGGAAATTGCCCATTATGTTTTGGCCTGTCATGTCTGTGTGCAATCTTCGACATTTTAGACAACCGACCGTACGAGCAGATCATCGACCAACAATTAACGTGTTCTAAATAGAAGAGCTTCAAGCCAATTGCGTTTTTTTCTTGCTAATCTCCACAAGTCCTTACTTTCTAATCAAATCCATAACTCAATGCACAAATCTATGCTTGTCAATTCTTCTTAGTGACTTTCAGGCCAAACCGATTAATATTAGCAGAGAAATTCTTGCTGCGCTGTGGTGAAAAGAATCGTCAACATTGGCCATTTAAACAAAAAATAAAAAAAGAAAGAAAGAAAAGAAAAAAGAGCTATGGCAGCCCGTGCATTTTTTTTCCCGAAAATACTCCTTTTGAAACATAACTAGACTCGCATGAAACGTTTATATAGCAGTAAACACAAGTTCAGCCCATCAGCCCATCAGCCTGTCAGCCCAAAAAACCCAGAAGCGCATGCGCTGACATCACAGCTTGCAAGCCGCTATTGACGCGGCATTAAATATAAACTCTGAGCGCAAAACTCGGATATTAAATGATTATGGAATGTGAAGGGAGCTAAAGCATGCAATTATTCGTAATAGAAGAAGCGCGACGATACAAAGGTACATCCCATATGGATGAAGGGCCTGGTGTCTCGGAGGCTATATAGCTGATTGGATACATATTACTAACAAGTTAGGCTAACACCACTATCGCACTCTTCTCGGCAAGGGATAATTCACCACGGCTTGGGGGCCGGATTATCTCTCCCCGTTCGGTCTGGAAGTTTCGCAGGTGTTGGCGAGTTGCTCCTCGATCTGGCTTGGGGGCCGGGCAGCTCTCCCCCGACCCACCGGTGTGTTGTCATCGGGCCGGGTTAAATACTCGGGTTTTTTTTTTTTTTTTTTAATTTTTTAATTTTTTTCTTTTTAAAGTTTCACTGTTTCTTTTGCGACATATATCATAAGTTTATAATCCAATCCATAACTGATCAATATTGGCAGAGAAATCTTTGTTCATGGTGGTAAAATGATTTGTCAACAACAGCCATTTACAAGAAGAAAGCTATAGGCTTTTTCATTTGTCGGAAATTGCCCATTATGTTTTGGCCTGTCATGTCTGTGTGCAATCTTCGACATTTTAGACAACCGACCGTACGAGCAGATCATCGACCAACATGTAACGTGTTCTAAATAGAAGAGCTTCAAGCCAATTGCGTTGTTTTCTTGCTAATCTCCACAAGTCCTTTTTTTCTAATCAAATCCATAACTCAATGCACAAATCTATGCTTGTCAATTCTTCTTAGTGACTTTCAGGCCAAACCGATTAACATTAGCAGAGAAATTTATTGCTGCGCTGTGGTGAAATGAATCGTCAACATCGGCCATTTAAACAAAAAATAAAAAAAAAAAAGAAAGAAAAGAAAAAAGAGCTATGGCAGCCCGTGAATATTTTTTCCCGAAAATACTCCTTTTGAAACATAACTAGACTCGCATGAAACGTTTATATAGCAATAAACACCAGTTCAGCCCATCAGCCCATCAGCCCGTCAGCCCAAAAACCCAGAAGCGCATGCGCTGACATCGCAGCTTGCAAGCCGCTATTGACGCGACATTAAATATAAACTCTGAGCGCAAAACTCGGATATTACATGATACATGCAAACTATCATTTCTTACAAGAGCTACTCGCGAAAGAACACAAAATACTCGAAGGGGCCCGTTAGTTGGGTCTATTTCGGAATCACGCCCCAAGCGGAGGCGCCCCCATGTGAAGTGGCTGTATCGGCAGGCTAGGAATAGCGGTGCTGGTAAGCCCAATGATTGGTCATTCCCGAGATTCCTCTTACAAAGCAAGGCTTAGTGTGAAACCTTTCTAATGAAAGTGAGTTTCATTTGCATGAAACTGAATAGGCAAACGAAACCAATTTTTAGAATAATCGTTTATAATGTGTTGCACTAGATGTCACCAGGGTATTTTTTTTTTATTTTGTTTCCACGCACAGTTATATTACTAAATTAATATATACATATACGTATTGATTTTTTTCCCTTATATTATTGTGTGGTGAGGGAGCTCAAAAAAGAAGCCGGAGGCTTGTATCATTTGAGCTTCCTCTAAAATTACTGGGATATATTATATAGTGCGGTGCAGAAGTGCGGTTCATAAATTAAAGATATAAGTGCAAGCATACACAGAAATACAGTTAAAGCAAAAATAGTTACATTGTAGTAGAGAAAATGGCTTATTGATAGTTGTTCAACAGATAATGCTATTCTTCAGTTTAGCTTTAAAGGTTGAGATAGTTGTACAATTACGAATTTTGATGGCTAAAGAGTTAAATATTTTTGGGCCTTGGTAATAAATAGAGAATTGTCTGATGTTAGTTCTGCAAAAAGGAAGGTGGAACAAGCTGGCATTTCTTGTGCTGTAATTATGAGTTTCATTACAAAGTGAAAAATAATTATCAAAGCACTGGGGTAGTAACTGATTCTTAAACAAAAACATAAATTGACCGACTTGAAATGTATATATTTGTTCGAGTTTAAGGATTTTTAATTGTTTAAAAATTGGGTCTGTGTGAGCTAGATAACCTTCCTTGTTGGCAATTCGCACTATGCGCTTCTGAAGTATAAGAGGTATGGGCTCCTGGTGTCGCTTTGAGGTACTAAAGTTATACACAGAAATTGCGGGTGCATCCAGAGCTACATCATATTTGCCCAGAAAGTGCTTGATAACTTTGCAATACAGTGATATCTAAAACTTGACTTTGTGATGTAATTCGTTATATTTATCGACTGGAGAAGCCACTATATAATGACAATTGGAAACAAAACTTGAAGTGCACGTGAAAACCACTGTCTACTCCACTAATTAGTTTTACTTTACAGGTAAATGAACATATAGGTTAGTGTAGCAGCCAGCACGACAATGTACTTCACCTGGCTTGGCTTTGTTGGGGCCGCTGAGGACGTTGCCGGTGTGGTCTTTGCCGGTGTATTTGCCACCGAAGGTGTCATGGAAACAACTGTGGAGTTCGCTTTAGGGACGATCACCACTTTCTGTGCGCTTGTACCTTTCTTGGAATGCTTTGTCAAGTTTGAAAAATTTTCTTCGACACCTGACGATTGGTAGGCCCATACTAAGTACACCCCTTCACCTGGCTGTAAACAAAATATAAGGTGATGTTGAATAATGGTGGTTTTATTTTGTTGTTTTGCTGTTGTTGTTGTTGTTGTTTGGGGGAGTTTAGGGGGGTTCTATTGCCGTCTGGAAGGTCACAGCTTACCTGCATCAGTTTCCGTGTATTATTTAAGAAATATATAACGCGTCACCGTGTAATATAGCCTCATCTAAAGACGCGGGAAGTTGGGAGAACACGAGAGTAGCGTAAGGAAACCACGAGGCCGCCGAGTGGTTTCCGGCGCTACTTGAGTGTTCTCCCAACTTCCCAAGTGTTTAGATGAGGCTATATTACACGGGAACACGTTATATATTTCTTTTATAAAATAATTAGTCAAGTAAAAAACATCGCGTATCGCGTCAGCGTGTAATATACTCTCATCTAACACGGTTATTTAGTCAATCAGGACGCGCGTAGTATCATAATTATTTTATAAACTTTTTTATTTTTTTATTTTATTTTATTTTTTCAATCTAAACGTTGAAGGGGACAGTCTCAGTCATTTCATTGTTTTTGTTTACATCTGGAAATATGTCAAAAAATATCCAAGGCTGCATGTGGTTTCCGAAACAAATCAAAGCAGCAATGCCGCTTTAAACTCGGCTCTCTTTTTAATTGGCAGACTTTGTCTTACTTTTCAAAAACTTCCACTAATCAATAAAGTCAGTTTTCAATAAGTACGCGGGCTTCAGCTTTCGGAATCATACTCGAAAGTCTTAGTTTTCAAAACCCTCCATTTCGCCTGGATAATAACAATAAAACTTAGTTTGGCGTCCGAAATGGGGGCATTCAAAGACACAACGGTAATCATTATTTCAATCTCTGGACCGGGACAATACTGTCCCAAGCCCGGAACGAAAGAAGTTACGAATTCATGACTTCATCTTCGACACCTGCATATTTTTAGATATAAGAGGCCATAACTACTCCAGCCTGCGCTGCATTCAAATTAAATACGTACATAAAGAAACCACCTTTTCTTGTTTTGACTTTCGAGTGTTTACGCTGAATAAATACAAATATAATATGAGACATTATTTTGTATACATGTAATTGCGGTTTTGTTCAATTGTATTCACTTTCGCATTCTTCTCTGTTTTTATGCTGGGCCTCACAGCGTAGGTATCATGACAATTGGTAAAAGAACTCCCCCCTCTAGGATTTTGAAGTCAGATTGACGTGTAAGCAAAAATACTATATTTTGATTGGATGATTTTCACGTGCAAGCGGCGTGGAAGCTTTTCTTTTCTAACATGAGATGTTTGTTGACATATACTTGGCTCTTGCGGTTTTTGTTCATTTTATTCACTTTTGCATTCTTCTTCGTTCAGCTGGTTAAAACTAAGCGAAAAAAAGCAAACACAATCAAACGATACCATTTCGACAAGTGTCGCTCCCGGCTGGGTTTTTCAGCTTTAACATATGCTCGTCAAACAACCGTGAATTCATCAAAACGGCGGTAATAATAGCTCTGAAATAAAACAGGCCGACTAGAAATTTAAAAAGCCTGATAAAAGAAACGCAATTTAGAAGACGAAAAACAGCTAAGTAATGAAGCGCAGGCTTGAATAATCGTGGCCTGTGATTAGAAACAAATGTTCGAAATCAATTATGCATGAAAATGAGATAAGTCACGCATACTCCCAAGCTCCGCAAAGTGTAGATTCTCGCATCCTTTTGAAGCAAATGTACAAGTGTTGTAATTATAATTTATAGTTTAATCAGGTTCATTTAAGCAAGGTGTCAAAAGCCAAGTTCCCCATATTGTATAATATTTTTTGGGTGATAGTGAAAGAGAAAATTGAAGTTGATCACTCTTGGGAGTCTCGCTCTAGTCCAGAGATTGCTTATTCAATAATTCTTATGGTGCGTGCGGACACTTGCCACACCAAACTTGAATCCCAGCCAAAACTTGTTCCATTTCTGTACAGATTTTTCATTGCTAGTGAAAAATTAATCCATGCGAAACAAATGAATACTTCATGATCAAACGATAGAAAACACCGCGAACAAGAACTTTGCAACGCGACAGCATGAGTTTTGCTGTCAGCCTTCCTTGTTTCAGTCGTCTAAAATTCCAGCAAATTAGTACAGTTGGCATACGGTCAGAAATCGTCCCGACTTCACGAACTAACCATTGACGCATCTCATTGGCCTCGGACATTCGCGACCATTTATCAATTCTTACCTAACATTACTTAGGCCCTGTTTACATGGAAGGAGGGTAACCCTCCCAGGAGGGACACCCTCCTAGAAGGGTCACTCTTCTCTATTGAAATTCCTTGTTCCGTTTACATGATCGGTAGGGTCACCCTAGGAGGAGGGTTACCCTATCTTCTTGCTAGGGTTACCCTCCCAGTAGGGACAACTTTTGGCCATGTAAACACTCAAGGGAGGGTTACCCTCCCAGGGGGGCTAAGTTTAGCGGTGCTAGGTTACTATCTCAAATTTCGCGACTGCGCAATTCCTTTCAGACTCTTGGCTAGATAACCCTAGAGATAACGCTTGGCATGTAAAGGGGGGCTATCTCCTGACCCTTCTTGGAGGGTGTCCCTCCTTGGAGGGTTACCCTCTCTCCATGTAAACAGGGCCTTACACACTCGACAGCTTCTTCCAAGTAGTAGAGACAAAAACTTAATAAATCACCAATAGAAGACTGATTGGGTGAGCAGCACTTTTAAACTGTCTAATCAACCGTTACTAATCAGTCTTAAACAAGTCGGAAAATGGAAAGGAATTGATTGCTACTTCGGGGGCTTAAACTATGTCGGCACACAAGGGTACTGTGTTTAAGAGACCATAGAGCCGTTTTCGGATGACTGTCGAAAACCAAAACCAAAGTAATCACACAGGCCAATCACAGAGACTGAGAGAAAACAGTTCAGCCAATCAGAAGCCAAACTAATTCACGTTTGGTCTTGCGTTAGGTTTTACTTTCCAATCTGCAATGCGAGTACACGCCATCGCTTGCGTGAGAAGTGTTTGGTTTTGGCTTTGGTTTTGTTCCTGATTGGTTGAAAATGCTGCCAAACTTGTGTGGACCAATCCGAAAGCGTAGCAAACGCAAAACCAAAGCAATCACACGATTACTTTCGACAGTCATCCGAAAACCGCTCTATGAAACAAGCATCAAAGTTTTAACATGGCGAGTTGACGCACCTTAAGCTGAACATCTTTGTTATCCCCAGTGTCGCATTTCCGTTCAAACGTCAGTTGTGTTTTCCCGTTCTCCCTTTTCGCGCTGGTCAGATTGTAATCTTGCTGAGAGTCTGCCGGTGGTTTAGCTTCTTCTCCAGTGTAACAGTCCTGTAAGAACACAAAGAGCAAGAATTGTAATAAATATCTAGCGAACTAACTCAAAACTACGGATCTGTGAGGTGTAAGCGAGGATTTGTTGTACCTTTGACTTGTGATGTATACTTGGTAGGAGACGACACTTTTACAGGTTCTGCTTTGTTTTACGGCGTGAATACGCTTTGTGAGACAAAACCTTATTTGGTGTTTGCAGATGACATATGGTGAGCTCTTTTTTGCTTAAACTATGCCACCAATAATTTATTCAGGATTTCCAAGAAATAGAAGCATTTCTTGTACTAAGACCAACGCGTGTTTGTGGCCAAGGCAAAGACGTGTCGTACAACCATGCAGTTCAGTATTGGACACAGGCCAAACCAACACATGTAAATTGCCGTATCGCTGTTCGACATTGAAACTTTGATAAATCCAACTGAATTATTTATTTGATATCTTCAAGCCCAAGTTCTTCGAGTTTGCCCTCTCCTGTTATAGTATTAGTTTAATAAAACTCCCAAAGATTGATAATTACGTCGGCCTACATTTTTGTTGAACACCTTAGTCACGAAGACTGCGTTTGTGTTTTTCTGCATGTTCTTACGCAGCACGCAGCATTTGTCCGACGATTGGATCGAAGGCTTCGACCAATCTGCCCTTCAATCGACCGTAGAAAATGTCACGGTAAGGTTGATGAGGATATGCTGAACGCTGAAGAGAATAAGTTGTTGGACATTTCGAGCAAAATCCTGTTGTTTATCACTATTTCTGTCCTCTCACGAAGGATAAATAGCGCTTGAGCCGACACGTTTCTTTGTGACAATTCAAACATTCAACTGTTCACTGGCGGTATATCATGGGCTTGTTTTCACACTTTTCCTTGCTCTTAGCGGACAGTCTAAATATTTTTCAGTCTTGAGTCTTGATTGTTTGTACAAAATGCGTACTATAGGCAACTTTATGTGTTATTTGCGCATGATTTTGGCTAGAATGTGATATACTCGCCTTTTTGGTAGGACACCCATCGTTTTATTTTACGTTACGCCGACAGTCTAATAATCTATCGTGCCACAGCTTATACTTACAACAAGGTATCCTATCATGTTGTCGTTTGGAACTCCGCCAACTGCAACATCATAGTCTTTCATACCGGTATGCGCTTTCTCGGCGAAACCAAAACCGACCCAACCAGTCGTCTTAACTTCAACTTGGACGCTGATTTTGTCAGTTTCCGGGTTATGCGTCCAGTTGGCGACATAGTTACCGTTGTCGAACGATTCTTGGCCCGTTGAGGCAAAGCACAGTGAAACATAAAGCAGATACACACAGGCTGCAAAAACGATGCGAGATTTCATGATGGTGAAGACGACGTAGCTGCTACGAGAATAGCTGGCCTTTGGGTAGATCAGTACTGGCATAGGTCTGATATTAAACGCTTCTGAAGGGTAATATGTTGTGTCAGGCTACGCGAAAAGCAACTGAAACCATGAATGTTCACGAGTAAACAGCCTAATAGCCTCAAAAGCCTAAACCGCGACGTCCCAACCCAGAGGGATGAATAATTAATTTAGCTCCCTACAAAAGGAAAGCCTTAACTTTCGTCAAAAAATTAACATTTTGCATAAATCGCTGACAGCTCGCGCGTAAGCAAACAATATTGCGACCTGTCGACTGAGCCTCCTCACAGGCCAAACGACGCGCGGTTAGCATACCGCGCGATAATTCGGTTTATTTAAATATTGTTGTTGTTGTTGTACTTACCGGTACTTTTGTTTTCCCCGTCAGCTTCTCTGCGTGATACGGCATTTGCATTTGCATTTAGGCACGGGGAATTTACTCTGGTGGTGAATGGGGCCGACATCCCGAAAGAAGACATGTCTCTGGAGCGGTGCGGCCTTGTTACTGCAACCGTAGTAACTGTCTACCAAGACTGAATAGGTCTGCCATAGATAGACTGACTCCCATGCCGAGT
This sequence comes from Plumapathes pennacea, assembly GCA_964036295.1. Lineage (NCBI taxonomy): Eukaryota > Metazoa > Cnidaria > Anthozoa > Antipatharia > Myriopathidae > Plumapathes > Plumapathes pennacea. Next base: position 19,831,614 of record OZ038463.1, on the reverse strand, counting down.
TTTCACGAGCGATGCAAGCACACTCCAAGCGCAACCACAAACATATGGGTTCATATTTCACAGTGAAAAGTCTCGACGCGAGCACTTCAGATGAAACTCGGAAAACTGTGTCGATAAAACCGAAAAAGTCGCCAAGTGACAGATCGAACTAGCCATAGCAGGCTAACCCTGCATGTCGAAGAGCTAGAATAAATTAAACGGCAGACTTGGGTGCTTGTTTTATGTTTTGGTTAAGTTTCCGCTGGACCGGCTCTGTCACAGTACCGAGAATTGGAAACGATCAACACTTGGGATGATAAACGCCAAGAATATTGTGTTAATCCACACCATTTCACTCATTGTTCACTCATTAAAAGTGCGATCAAGCTTCATCCTATCAGTTAAAACAGTGCTCCTGCGAACAACTGACCCCTTGAATACATTTCTTGTCACAGTCACAATCGAAAACAAAAAACCAGAAGCGCATGCGCGCTGCCATCATAGCTTGCAAGCCTATTGACGCATGAAATGTAAACTCTGAGTGCAAAACTCGGATATTTAATGATTATGGGATGTGAAGGGAGCTAAAGCATGCAATTATTCGTAATAGAAGAAGCGACGATACAAAGGTACATCCCATATGGATGAAGGACCTGGTGTCTTGGAGGCTATATAGTTGATTGGATACATATTACTAACAAGTTAGGCTAACACCACTATCGCACTCTTCTGGGCAAGGGATAATTCACCACGGCTTGGGGGCCGGATTATCTCTCCCCGTTTGGTCTGGAAGTTTCGCGGGTGTTAGCGAGTTGCTCCTCGATCTGGCTTGGGGGCCGGGCAACTCTCCCTCGACCCACCATGTGTTGTCATGGGGCCGAGTTAAATACCCGGTTTTTCTTTTTTAGCTTTCACTGCTTCTTTTGCTATCAAATATTCTTTTCTTTTCCTTTTTGGAAAACAAATCCACATCCAAGAGCATATTGAACATGTTGCACAGTCAAGTGTGCCAACTTTGATATAAAAATGCGTCATCCCGTCACAACATAATTGCAAATCTCGGCGATGAATCGACATCAGAGTCTCGTGTTTTTTTGTTTTGTTTTGTTTTGTTTTTTTGTTTTTTTCTAACATCCGGCCATCGTAGACCAATATGTAGAAATCTGACAGCTAATGTTCTCTTTCTAAACTCATTTACGACTTGAAAAAGAGCTGTGGTCGGCATAAATGTCATAATGTCAATCCTGCCATTTCAAATTTTGTTCTGTATGACGTCATAGATGACGCTTGAGTCAAGCCAGTTTTCACTGTAGAATAAACACCGTGTGCTTACTCGTGAAAACCAGGCTTTAGTATTTGAAGTGTTGAAATGGAATGTTTTCCGTGCGACATGCACGGTTAGTCCTTTACTGAATGCAGTTTTCCAACTTTTCATATAGAGTGCTTTTCGGATGTTTATCGAAAACCGACAAAACCAAGGCAATCACAGAGCCAATCAATTAGGCGAGCAAAAACATGTCAGACAAATTAGAAGTACGCGCAAAACCAAAAAATCATGATTGGTTTATCGCAACCGGCTTTTGCTCTTGATTTGCCAAGCATGTTGCTAAATATGGTTGGACCAATCGTGGCAAACGCAAACGCAAAGCAATCACAATATTACAGTCGACTCAAATACGAAAAAAGTGCCATCTCAACTGGGCCTGTGTAAGTAAGTGAAGTTTGCACAATTTAGGGAGCCAGATAGTCTATCCTTCCAAAAGTAAGCGTTACTTGCGTTTTTCCTTACTTCTGATCCCAGACCCCACCAAATCTTACAAAAGTAAGATTTTTCACTAAAGGTAAAGGGTCTTCAAAATATGTCTGTCTCGACCTTCTAAGAGTGAGGTCTTTAAAAAAAAATAAGGGGTACGAATGTGTCTGCCTCGTCAGTAAAGAGCGAGTCAGTGACTGTTTTTTCTTTCGCAAAAGTAACGCTTTTTGGCAAAAGTGAGGCTTGCTTTTTTCATATGGGTTGATTCCTGTTTTCTAAATCATGCCAGGCCTATTCTTGGTCTACTTGATCTACTTGATACTAAAGATCCCAGCTTGCAGCAAGGCACCTCCCGTAGAGCTACATCCCCAGGAAAAAACAACATTCGATTTTGACTGTTTGACGTCATGTGCGTGCACCGTTCTTTGTTCACCGTTCCTTGTTCTTCGTTTGTTCACTGTTATGGGTAACATTTTGAGTAAAATAGAAGTATGTAGTAATTTGTAATGCTAACCCTGCCCCTGTCTCTTTGCAACAAAGTTTGATATTCCGCATCTTGTCGTGCAATTTCCTTCCGACGTGCCCATGAATCATGTGTTCTCCACAAAAAAAAATGCTTTTGTTGATCAATACGATATTTATATTGTGATCTTGCAAATAACGGACCTTTTGATTACATTTCTTATGTCACTGTCTCAACTCTATATTTCTCCGGTAGTTGAGTTTCGAATCGCAGCGCTCACTGTAAAATCGTGTCATTTTTGTCTTTTACGTATCCTTCTCTCTGCTTCTGCACTCACCTGCTAAGTGGTGAGCGCATTCCCCATTACTGGGCCTGCCGAAGGCAATCCAATTCTTAAAATGGGAAGGATTTTGCCGAGGTCGAGAATTGGCACACTTTTTAACTCCTCGCAGTCAGCGGTGCAGAGTCATTTCTTAAATGATTCAATTACCTGGAAATGCAAAGACACCAGGGGTAGTAGACCCCTCTGATTTGTACCCAGGCCTATCATACTGGCCTACGCCAGGCTTGTTCTTAATTTTTTTCAATTTTCCCAGAAAATAATCGTTTCTTAAATAACATTTTAGTATAAACGGCAGAGGCGACGCGACACTTGGCAGCGGCCAGCCGATTATATTCTTCACGACAAAACTTTTACATTAGAATTATTAACAATTGAGGTGGGAGCTGTTGCATTCACTTACATTGTTCATGCAAAAAATACAGTACGGTAGACACATGAACTCTTCGAGTGCCTATTTTGAAGAGTAGTGAATCTTTAGAAGATCCATAGTTGGTCTGAGGAGTGTGAGTGCGTAACGTATGAGACCGTTCATGTGCCATCATGTTCGTCTTATTTCTATAACCAACTATCATCCACGTGAATACTATTTTCCCTTCACTACACTTCGCCTTCCCTCGTTGCTACCACGCCCCTTTCTTTTCTCGTCGCCTTTTTCTTACAGTCATGATTATAACTCGAAAGTTAGAAAAATATATACATTTCGAGAAAGAAAGCGAACACTTAACTTGAGGGGAGACTTCTCTTGCTCAAAAGGTCACCAAAGTTCATTTCCAGGATTTTATTTATTCGCATTTACAGGGGCGGATCTAGGATTTTGAAAGAGGGGGTGGCTGGGGGCCGAGTATTGGTGTTCGAGCGCCGGAGGCGCGAGCCGACAAATTTATCATCATACACATACCTAATGTTACGTAATACTACCTATACTATTAGAGAAAAAAAACCTACGTATAGTCAGTCACATGGTTCTCTAATAAAAGTTGTCTTATCTTGTCTTGTCTTGCCGGAGGCGCGAGCCGCTAGGGGGGTCGGGGGCATGCCCCCCCCCCCCCCCCCGGGAAATTTTGAAATCTAGAGTCTCTATAATGGCATTTCCTGCGTTTTGAGACCACTTTCGAGCACAGTTAAGAGTCTAATTTTCAAACGTGATATACTCTATTTTGCGCATGGTAAAGCACAATTTGTTTACTGCAATATAAATTATAGATTTGTAGTAAGTATAGATTATATAATTGCGTGGGAAAACGGGATTTAGGCAGAATAAACTCATTTATAGATTAAACAATGTTATTACTGTATCAGAAAACTTTTGAATTTCTCTTAACGATAAAGTCAATATGGTCTAAAACAAGAAAGAAGTAGTTGGCTCACACTGCCTTAGTTACGTTAATCGGCCAAAAATGAAAGTGACGTCATCCTTCTGGGGTGCAGTGCCATAAACCTGCCTTCTGCTGATGGAAACTTTGTGTGCATGCATGACGACCACAGCCAAATCTGACAGTTGTCCGGTGGTCATTGTGCTGCGGAGCAAAGTATGAACCTTCCGAACACAAGAAAACGATCTCTCCGCCTCCGTGCTCGCCATACTCCTGAATTGATCGACTCACGTAAGAGAAAACCAAGAGTGTATTTTTATGACTGGTTTAATCACATGTCCAGATTGATTATTTTTATATTTCAAAATACCCAAAATTCCCTTTTTTTTGCCACTTCAGAGGGGGGTGGCTAGCCACCCAATCCACCCCCTCCCCCCCCCCCCCCCCCCCCCCCCCCCCCTCTAAATCCGCCCCTGCATTTAGTTCTTACTGGATCGAAAGCAGAATACCATAGATCAAATATACTGTAAACCAAGTCAAAACATCGGCATGACAAATGATCTCAAAGGTCTCCGAGGGGCTCTACTCTAAGGAAAACACTAAAACACTAAGGATTCTGTTGAAGAGTATAATAACATACATTAATTTGCAAACATTGGACCTTAAAATGTGACATTTCTGTTTTGTTTTGTTTTTTTTTTTGTTTATCTGGCCCTCCGTGGGTTAAACCGCAATTGCAGTATCTTATACAGGATAAGCAGACCTCCAAGTAAGATCAACAGATGAAGAATTGTAAACATCCCGTTCCGCATACAACAAATACTAACGTACTAGCAGGAGCCCCGGTAAATCGGGAAGACGGCAGACTTTATTGATTCGACGGCGAGTAAAACCACTCAAAGGACTAGAGCCTTCACTTCATCTATCTTGGACACAAGGAAGAGTTTGCTAAATTCCAGTGATTACACTGCACAGGAAAACACACACGGAGAAAAATATTGCGAATCTTCGCGGGTGTTGTGACCTTAATGGGACAGGCAACACATCCACAGGTCCGAGATAGCACTGGCGTTTTGTAGAGGTCAGAAAAACTTGCCTTCTCGTGAGCATATCATATACTGGAGATCTGCTGGAATCCCGCCTTGCTCGCCCCAGTACTCCTGAGCAACGTACATTGTCTTAAATTATTGCCGGGGGAAGGGCTAGATGGCGAGGGTAGTCGCCATGCTCCATTTGGCAGAACCGGTTCTTGACAGCTCATGTACGGTTTTCTGCACGGACCTATAGGCTTCAACGTATTTTTGTCGTAGATGTTTGTAAAAATGAATAACAAATCAGTCCAGGTCACCCAAGTTAAGACTTTCGCTATTCATTTGGATTGGTCTTTTCCGGCCTCGCTGACTGACTAAACATTTCTAAAGATGAATTTACTTTTATGGCTAAGATCTAACTAAAAATAAATTCGCAACGACATACTGAATAGGTACGTGCGTGACCTCATGTCATCGTCTTGGCAATTATGAGAAAGGCACGAGACCGTTCATCACTAAAGGGGCGAGGAGACGTAAAAATCAAAGCTTTTTTGGCCAAAAACATGACCCGCCCCACTCCCCTAATAAGTAATGATTCATCCACAACGCGCTGGTAGAAACAAAGATTGCATAACACATTCAACAAACTGCAAAGTCATTCACGCTGGAATGTGATTGAGAAATAAGCAGCTAAAGACATCCGAGTAGGTCTTTACACGGCCGCGCAGGAACAGACGAGACCTGACACAACAGTAAACAAAGCACAGTATTGGCGGCTCGAGAAAATGAGCGCAAAACAATCGCTGAGTTGATGCCGCGGCGATATTAACTACTACCACGATTGCAAATTTTTGCTGTTTATTTCGCATTTCTATTTTCGATATACCAATCAATGCAAACTCTGAATTTTTGTGTGATATCCCGATAGTTTCATCAAAGTGCCTATGTACAGGCAGCACTAAACTTGCCTTTTCCATTACAAATTGCAATTGCCTAAATCTATTTTGCGGCCAACAGTAAATAAACCCTAAGTTCTACAAGCGTCATGTGACAATCGCCGGCTTAAAGTGATCCAAATTCGAATTCACTCAAACAAAAGGAGCCGAACGAGCCGAGGTTGACGCAATAACAGCAGAAAGACAGCACAGACCTCCGCGTTAGATATTTCCGGAAACCAGCTAATGCATTTCCGGAAACTAGATATTGCAATCTCTCGTTGGCCAACTCAAGACAGAGCCGATCCTGGCCGATCAAAATCAAATACAACACGAGCTCGAACCGTTGTTTGACGTCTACTGCCATCTTACAAGATCATGCGTTTGTATCTGTGGGCAGTCTTCCTGCTCTTTGCTCTTCTCCAGGTGAGGCGCTGAGTCTATATAGTGTATTTATACTCTCAAGCCCTCGAGCACTTAATTCTCGGAATTTATCCGCCGTCCCATATATTTTTCACATTGAGAGTCCGTTTAAATACATGTAGATAAGTGCCCATGAAAGGCATGTATTCAGTTTAATATGTACAAGGGGGAAATATCTCCGCCATAAGTATTTCCTGGGTTCAGTTTACAATCACGAGGGTCTTGCGGTCATTATTTTTCTCCTCCTTTTTCCCTTCTTTCTGGGCCTCAACTGCTCAAACCCATTCATCTGAAAGACCGGCATAACCCACATAGATTTTGCTTTCGACGCTCAGTAACTGAAATACACGTGGTCGCGGGAACATTTTCACGAAAATTATATAATTGGCCAATTCAGATGCCTAAAAAGTTTGAATGAAAATAACGCAAAATAAACCTTCCTCAAAACCTACTTCTAACTAGTAACTGAGTTCAAAGCAATGCCACTGATTTGATATCTTAATCGGGATCTTTAATGTCTTTTATCAATTTTTATTCATTCATTTTTTTATGCACATGTCATCTGAACACTCTGTGTCTGTAATACATATAATGGCATTCATTTCTATGTTTTTTTTTTTGAATGAGTAGCCAAGTCAGAAAACTGCCTCAATATCAGCATCGTGTCGTACTTAAAAATGTCATTGTGCAATGCTTTATACAGAAAACTGCCTCAATATCAGCATCGTGTTGTACTTAAAAATGTCATTGTGCAATGCTTTATACAGTCAAATTCAAACAACAAATCCTCGTAAAATCTTGCAGTGGCTTTGTTATTGATCCCTTAATTCCTCTGAAGTCTTCTCTATATCCCCTTATTGAAAGATTTCTTTTTATTTTCTCCTGTTTACTTTGTATTTTCTTTCAATTATAAATTTCTGATTCGCTTTCCTGTTTCCATGCGGTTTAGTCGTGTCTACGTTTCGTGACCTAACGGGTCTTAGTTTTGTTTCCTGCCGACAGCTAGCGTAATTTGAACTTCAACTGATGTAATCCAGCCTAGGGGGGTGTTTTTCGACAAACGTTTTATCTTGGACTACTAAACACGTTTCGATTGTTAAATCCGTCTGACTTTGCAATTTAGGTGTGCATTTTTGCTCGCGGGGGCCTGGGGCCCACGAGAGCTTAAAAATGGGCTTTTTTATTTTTTTTTTTTTCCTTTTTGTGGGTCGAGAATCAGCACACGGTGATTGGTTCATATTATCACGTGCTGGGCGATGACGTAATTGATTTCGCTAAACAACTCGAGATGTGGCCAGTGAATTGCTCGTTACTTGTGTGTAAAAGTTAACTGCATCCCATCCAAACTCAACACCATTTGGCTCTGTGGAATGTGCACGGATAAACTGGATTTTCGGGAACGATTTTGGCTCGCGTTCACCGCGGAAGCTTTGAGAATAGCCGTAAACAAATACTTGATGGTACCGCTGTCGCCGATAAATATTTAGTCCCGACGAAACTTTCTGTGGCGACACGAAATACTTTTGGGAAGATAACAGGGCGAAAGCAGAAACCAAAGCTACGGTGAGCTTTAGCCGTAAAACAATGACGCTTTATGCTTTACTCTGTACATGACATCTGTTGCCTCATAAAATTCTTCTGCATATCGTACATTGCCTGTTGAAGTGTTTCTTTCATTCGATCATGTAGCCTTTGTTTCGCAATGGTCAGTGAATACCAGAAATGAAAAATACACCGAAATAATTCTGAGGATTGAGTTTGCAGTCACAAATGGACTGAACACACTGTGAACAAAAGCGCAATAATATTGTAAACATCTCTCGTGTGACATTCCTCGCTTTCAATTTTATATTTGTTACAGAGCACGAATACTCGGAAGCCTGATAGAAGAAACGTATTGAGTTAACAAAAGAAAACACATAAGTAGTGAAGCGAAGGCTGGATTAATCGTGGCCTCTGATTAGAAATATGAGTCAAGGTCAAACTGTCATAATCGATTGTGCATAAAAAGATATGTCACGCATTCTCAAGATGCAGGGTCGCTCAACCTTTACGAAGCAAGTGTATGAGTGTTGTAATAATAATTTTTAGTTTAATCAAGGTGTCAAAAGAGCAAGGTGTCAAAAGCCAAGTTCTCTATACTGTGTGATATTTTTATGGTGAGAAATTGGAAGTCTGTCTTGGGAGTTCTGCTCTTGTCCCCTACTTTCCATTTTATATTCTGGTCTCGACCCAACTCACGCCGCGAGCTCACTGGCAAGGCCAGTCTAGTTGACCATAAAGTCGCATCCTTGCCGTTTCCGGCCAAAACGATTTGATTTTTGATCACGTGATCAAATACGTCAAACGTGTGTAAAGCATCATGGCAGAGAGCAGTGATAGTGCGTCAGAGATTTCCTATTCGTCTATTAGCTCTTCCTCTGAAGATTCTGCTGCTAATGAGCTATCTTCAGAGGAAGAGCTATTTCAAGGGATTCAGCCGTGGCGATTTGAACCACGGGGCCGTCCCAGAGAAGCACAAAGCGAAGATGTTGAACCCGTTGCCGAACACGACAAACGCAATCGATTCGACAACAACGACTGGTGAGTTTTAATTGATGTATTGTTTCCTTTAGTCTTAAAATTACCATCCTTTTGTACTTAGGAGATAATGTTTAATTCATTCAGTCTTTTGAGACGTTGTGTACAGAAGAATAGTTTGTTTGTTTCCCGGTTCGTTTCCTCGATCAATAATTGTCTAGAGTGGTTGCGCTTTATTCAGTTGTGAAGATTTTCTTTTTAATTGTGGCTTTCAGGTGTTCGTGTGGCCACTGCCAAATCATGGACAGAGTTGAAGAGTGTATTTGTTGTTGCGAAATTCATCAGATCGCACACAAAAACCTCGAGGCTGTCGAAGTGGAAGGGCTGGAGCAGGCGCCTGGGTGTATCACTGATCACCCGGGTTTTCGTGCTGTGTGCCTTAATTTCTGGGTACTGCAGACCGCTTGGCTGCAGTTTAAGCAGCAATATGGGGGGAGGACACACGAAGGGTTGGAGCATAGGAGGAACCGGCACATAGCGTACCGGCAACTCATTAGGTGGTGTTGGGGAGTTTTGGGGAGGGAAATCAGAGTTGTTCTGCCATCGTGTGCGGTGTCTTGCATACGTGCCCATCTTCCACCGCCGGGTCTGGAGGAAAACTTTAAATTTACCGGTTTCTTGTATCCAGATGAAGATGAATAGGTATTATTTTATTATTATTGTATATACAAGTATGCTATGTTTATTGAACATGATGCTCTATTTTTATGTAGTTGTCTGCACTTTTATGAAAGTACCTAGAGTAGCACTTCACAAGTATACCTTTACTTCGACAATTTGGTCGCAGAAGACTTTTTTGCGTGCCTTTGTCGGCTACAAGTGAAATTGTTGGACTGCGAGGAGCAACTATGTCATCCGGCCGGAAGTCGTCACTGCAGGTACTCGTAGCTTGTTCTGAAGGCGATTCATATGCCTGATGATCACAACTCTGTTCGAATGCTGTCAACAACTGTCCAGAATGAGAGTACAATGTTAAAACATGAACAAAACAGAGAAGGTGCGTTTATTTCTTTCTATGACGGGAATAACATCGTCCTGCGCTTATATATAATTTATTCTGTCTTGTCAATATTCATTTCAATAACATTCCCCAACTAGGAGAGTCGAAAGTTATTTTATGTGCACCGTCCTTACCCGATTTGAAGTAAGTTTGGACACAGCTCGGCCACGTCTCTTTGGTGTCCTATCCTCGGGCTGTACATTGCCAGTGGTCGTACTTCCGGTTTATAACACTCCGTGCAGCAGCGATTTGATCAGGAGTTGGAACTGGATGAATTGATGGAACCGACCCCTTCTTCAGCACAAGCTTAGATGAGAACCCGGCAAGTTTTGCACCATATCCTTCGTAATCATTTGTTAAAAAATGGTCCCTGCAAACGTGCCCGGTACCGGGAGTCCAAGTCTTCGGGTCTCGTTTTTGGTGGACGAAAGCTGTCCATTTCCGACTTAAATTTGTCTCCTGTGGAAACTGATGAAGACTCACACCATCGGCATTAGCTTTGTCGCAAAACATTACAACACAGCGCTTTCCAGGTGGTCTTTTCTTCTTCCCTGAAGCCATGTTTACGTGTAATGTGTCGAAGGCCAGTCAAAGGTCAGGTTCACAAATGCGTACAGAAAGAAGCTAAGGACAACACTCCAAGATTGAACTGATTTATTTCAGACAATTACACGGTTTATATAATGTATACAGTAAGTTTTAGGTGTGTGGGTTTCCTGTAATGTAACTAAGTTCTTGGGTGTTTTCTCCGGAAGGGAGGCCATCTTCCTCTGACCTAAATCTGTTTGCTACGTCCAGCTGTCTCACCGGAAAAGAGGAGCCCAAGGTTTATTAAATTCTTGCACGTTGTTTTCAAGCTCTTTTTGATCAATCTTAGTGTGGTTACCAACGTCATAAAATAACCAATCGTGAATCGTGACCCAACATCTTCTGCCAATTTCTCCCTGCTCAGTCATAACACCAGTTCACTTTACACACGTGTGACGTATCATACCACGTGACCACAAAACAGCTCGTTTTCAAAACGGCCGCCAAACGAGCTCACTGGCAATCCAGTCTTGTTTAACCGCTGTCCGTTAAGCATGGCTATTGGCTTGTTTAGACCAGGACTTTCTTATTCGCGTTCTAAACCTTGTTTAGAAAATCGGCCCTGAGTGTCCAGTACACCCAATCTGTGTCCAATGGGCAAGTAAGGAGAAAGATAATGTCCGGACGGAGGAAATGCTGCACAAAAAATAAAAAATAAAATAAAATACAGTGAGCGAAAATATGATAAGTGTCGTGCCTACGGGCCTCCAAAGTGCTGACCGAAGGTAAGTGATGCATATGCAGGCTTCAAAGTGTTTACCGACGGTCAATGTGTATTCTCTCTCAGATGTGGATAATTGGACGTATGTAAGTGAAATTTTGATTTCACGAACTGCAAGCTTTTTAAGAGTAATATTCAGAAATGAAAAAAGTCTGTACCTTTCTCCACACCTTTGGAAACCAGAGTAACAGGATGACACTGGCATTGACAAGCAAACAGTATCATTAAAAAAACAAAACAAATAACAACCACTGTTAACACTAAGTCCAGTTCTGTTTTTAAATATATTACGCTCTTTTATTCATAGTCCCAAGTCTGCGCGGGACCTGGGGGTGAATGGTCCATCTTGCTAAAAAGCTTTTCCAACCCAAGTAACTTGGACATGAATGGAGCCTGCTGCGACAGCCCATGCTCCAATGCGTGCGATTATTTTTTCGAATTTTGCGTGGCAGAAACCTCTGGGGGCAAATGTACATTTTCAGAACGTACCAGTTATTGGAGTGCCAACAAGGACATTGTGTTCTCGACAGACCTTAAAGGATTGACAAATCCACTGACCCAAAAGTTTGCTTCGTGGAAGGTAGGAACTTAATATAATGTTCCAGATAATTGCTTCTGAACTTCTTTAAATCTAACTGTTTGTTGACAAAGTTCGTTTATACTGGGAAAATAAGTTTTAATTGTCTTGAAAGGGAAACTGTTAGTTCTGCTGGTAAATACATATCGCCGGAAGATTAATACATGATTTCAAAAGTAGAGTTGTAAAAGGCAAAATTATGTCTGCTCACTACGTCTTAAAAGAAACAAGCCACGTCACAGCGTCATCTAAAAAGGATGATAACGTTTTAGCATAATTCCAGAGATGAAACTAAACTTACATAAATCCTGTTACTCATGCAGGGCAGTCTTTTTCTGACCATAACAGCAATGGATCGCGATCCAGTCAGCAGTAACGACCAAGTGGCCATACTTAAACTAAACATGTCTTCGTTGATTCCAACTCCATGGAACACTACACAACGTTGGCAAGAAGTCACCATAACAGGCGGATATTCCAAAATGACCCTGAGTTATAGTGTGCAATGCAACAAAGACTACTACGGCCCCAGCTGCACCAAATACTGCCAGCCCCAAGACGATGACAACTCGGGGCATTACACGTGTGACGATAGCACGGGACACAAGAAGTGTCGGCCGAGTTGGTTTGGCACCGACTGTAAAACGAAATGCATTCCACACGACGACGACACCCAGGGGCACTACCAGTGTGAGGCTAGTACGGGAAACAAGAGGTGTCGCCCCGGTTGGTTCGGCCCGAGCTGTAAGGTCCACTGCATTCCCAGGAACGATTCTCGCGTTGGGTACGCCTGTGACACTAAGGGAAAGAAAGTTTGCTTAAAGGGTTGGTTCGTTCAGAATCAGTGTAATGTATTTTGTACGATGAAGAACGATTCCAGTGCAGGTTACAAGTGCGAAAAGTCGACTGGTAGTAAATTATGCCTGTCTAGCTGGTATGGTCCTCGCTGTGATTGCCGGCCACAAAATAATAGTAATGCTGGGTATAAGTGTAATCACACAAGTGGAGAGAAGGTCTGCTTAGAGAATTGGTACGCACCCGACTGCAATGTCTATTGCAAGCCAAGGAATGACTCTACCGGACATTTCTCTTGTGATCCAACTACTGGAGCCAAAGAGTGTCTCCGCCAATGGTTTGGCATTAACTGCACGGTATTTTGTGCCTCTGATAATAACCTAAAAAAGCAACATTCATGCTCTGTCAACGGATCTAAACTTTGCTCTCGGAATTGGTACGGGCCAGATTGCAACACCTACTGCGCTCCACGACACGACAAACATGGACATTACAATTGCGAGCCTCAAACAGGGCAAAAAATATGCGAAAAGAACTGGTTTGGGGTAAATTGTTCCACTCGTTGTGTGCCGCAGAACAGCGACCGCCTGGGGCACTATAACTGCAGCTCTAAAGATGGCAGCAAGGAGTGTCACTTGAACTGGTATGGTTCGGATTGTCTATTGCACTGCGTGTCCCACAATGATTCCCAAGGGCATTACACCTGTAACCAAACCAGTGGAAGTCGGTTCTGTCTTCAAGACTGGTATGGTCGTGACTGTAATGCGTACTGCAAGTCACGAAATGACTCCGGGGCACAATACAACTGCAACGCTGAAAATGGTGCTAAGATCTGTCTGCAGAATTTTTACGGTCCCAACTGTACTACATTCTGCGCACCAAGGAATGATACTGACGGTCATTACAGCTGCCATGATGAAACCGGTGGGAAAATTTGTCACAAAAATTGGCACGGTATTAATTGTACAAATTACTGCACCCCACGAAGTGATGTTCATGGACATTACCAGTGCAGCGCGACGGGAGAGAAAGAGTGCTTACAAGGCTGGTTTGGTGAAAACTGTACGGTCCGTTGCATTCCTCAAAATAGCGACTCTCTCGGGCATTACAGGTGTAGGCAGGACGGAAGTAAGGAGTGTTTAGTGAACTGGTACAACACCAACTGCACCAAATATTGCCTTTCTCACAAAAATTCTGAAGGTCATTACACTTGCAATACATTCAATGGAAGCAAAGTTTGTTTTATAGATTGGTACGGTGATGATTGCAATGTACGGTGCGTGGAAAGGAACGACTCGTATGGCCATTATGCATGTAACATTACAGATGGTAGCAAGACATGCCTTCAGAACTGGTATGGCCCCCAATGCAACACATACTGTTTGCCAAGGAATGACTCGCATGGCCAATTTGTTTGCAACACCACAGATGGCAGCAAGATATGCCTCCAGAAGTGGTACGGCCCTGAATGCAGCACATACTGTGTACCAAGGAATACGTCATCTTATCACTACGAGTGTGATCCTGACACAGGCGAAATAGTTTGTTCTAGAGGTTGGGAGGGAGAAAACTGCAGCAAAGGTGAACAGCAGTATAATACCTTGTTACATAGAAAATTGAAATATCGCGTATAATTGTTAAGAAACATCTTCTTGTGAGAACAAAACAAGTGGTTATAGAAAAATATATCTTACACATATTCACAACTACAGTGTAGCATGAAAGTTTCGCGGGAGTTTAATTTCGCGGATTACTGGGGTTTTTCTTCTTTTTTTTTTTGTTTCTGTTTTTTTTTTTTTTTTTTTTTTTTTTACTTTTGCGTTTCGTTGGAAGAAATTCTCGCTAATTTTGGATTTCAGATCTTCAGAATTTTCGCGGATTTTTTTTTTTTTTTTCACGAGAGTATGTTTTCGCGAGATTTAAATTTCGCGAATTGTCGAAAATACCGTAAAATTCGCGAAAATTTCATGACACACGGTATCATGGTTTACCTTATCTCACGTAAATGACTCCGGAATTTGCATTTCGTGCCTCTTACAGAAGCCGCAGAAGCAACAGATGTACCCAGAGAGCCACCAGTCGGTAGCAAGAAAGAATCCAGTGCTTTGCTGACTGAAACCCATCTGGCGCTCATGCTAGGAGGGTTCCTGCTGCTCCTCTGTGTTTCCACTCTGATATTCATAATAGTCTGCAGGTAGCTTCTTTTGTTCTTTATAAAAGAGAAAAGACATAAAAGAAGTTATAATGCTTAAAAGATAGGGAATCGACTAAGGCTGATTTTATGAAAGTAAGTACAGTAGAACCCCGCTATATCGAACTCGGTTATCTCGACTTCCCCGCCATCTCAAATAGACTCAGCTTTCCCTTGGAAATGAACTTGGTAGAAATTGCCCGTAGAACGTCGCTATCTCGATCCCCCGCTATCTCGAACTATTTCTCGCTTCCTACGAGAGTTCGATATATCGGGGTTCTACTGTAAAAGAAATGTACGAATGTGCGTGTCTGAGTAAGGGAGTAAGCTTTAATATTCTCGTCCCTGCAGCAAGAGAAGAAGGCGAGCAAAATCAGGCTTCTCTTACGCCAGACAAAGAAATTCAAAGAATGGAGAATCCATCAAGAGGAACGGAACCCCAAATACTGAGCCCACTAAAGCAGGAGATGACGTCATGGCGTCTTACAAGGAAGGGTACGAGCTCAACGATATAGTTGTCAAGGTGCACGAGATCTCATGGTAAGTAATACGACAAGACCACGTAATACAGCCGTTTTCGCATGGCTGTCCAAATCAATCGTGTGATTGCTTTGATTTTGCGTTTCCTACGCTTTCCGATTGGTCCTAACACTTCAGCAAATACTCCAGGCCAATCAAGAGCTAAAGCAAAACTTGGTTGCTTTATTCTCACGCAAGAAAGCAAGTCGCGACGGCGTGTTCTCGCACTGATGATTGGTTTGCAAAACTAATCGCAATTACTTGGTATTAATTTTAGTTTTGCTCGGACTTCTAATTGGTCTATTTTCATCGGACTCATAATTGTCGGCTCCAACAACACTTTACGGTTTCGCGCAGAGTTTTTGGGTAACACTGTTGGGCGATGTTGTGCCAACATGTTGTGTTCGTTTGCTCGGGCCTTAACGGTCGTTCACAGAATGTTCTGTAACCTTGTTCCACACCTCCACTAACTAAACACGTATTTCTGCTGTAGGGATGACGACGGTACAAGGCAGTCGAATGACAAGCTCATCATGTACAACAACCCACTGTTCCACGAAAGGGAAAGCATGGGGAATATTCCACCTTCTAAAGAAGGCGACCAGATAACCTTGGGCAGTGATTGGTCATTTCTGTTCGATAACTGAAGCGTGGTCCAGAAAGATCGGTGCTGTGATTTATAACAGTAGGATAACTGAATGAAGTCGAGTTCGGTATGTAATAATGAGTGAGTACAAAATCGGAGTAGTAGTCTGACCTCGTATTTACGAATACTATTCCGCAGAAACGACACAAAATCTCCTATTACCAATTAATCATAAAAGATACAATTTCTGAGAATAAAACCAGAAATTGGAAAATTCCCCATTCAAAAAATCTCTAAAGCAAAAATATCTTCTCGTTGTGATCTGTGTCAATATATTTAGGTTTAAATTATTTACTCTTATGAATGTTCATAAAGCTTCCTATCGATAATTAATACAGAGGATTATACACCAATAACGTCTGAGAGACTTTGGGTAAATCGACTAACCAACAATGAACCATTAGCTATAATCTGTACCATGTTAATTAAATCAAAATCTCATTGAGCCTGCTACCCTACAAAAGGGTAAACATCTATTAACTACAAAATGGATACTTTTGAATACTTTTGTGCAATTACTATATTTTTGGAACATTGGTTTAATCTGTCTAATAGAAACTAACAGCTGTACGATGCCTCTCAGAAAATCATCATCTCATATGCATTATAGAATCTCGATATGAAGGAGTGAGTAAAAAGGTACAAGCATTTAGTAGAATATTCAAGCGGGCAGATTGACATGCTGTGCTATTTCTTAGTATTAACTCTTTTTTTCCTGATAGTGATCAACTTTAGTTTTCTCCTTTAGTTTTTCTCCAGAGATATATCATACAGTATGGAGAATTTGCCACTTGATAGTTCACTCAGACGAAAGCTGATTGGCTCATCAATTCTCACTACATCACTCATACATTTTCTTCTTGGATACTTAGGAGAATTTGTATTCTGAGCGCAGGAGTGAAAGGGTTAAATGGGTGGGCCAAAACTTCTGTACTGCTCAAACAGCCGTTAGCAGGGGCGGATCCAGACCGGTTTACATCGGCTTATGGAAACCGGTCTAATTCTTAAAATTTTTGTTCTCATCCTCCTGAGATAGCAGGAAACGGTGTTTTAGAGAGCCAGATCTCTAACTTTTTCAGGGGAGTATGCCCCCAGACCCCAAAGAAGCTCGCGCCTTCGGTGCTCAACATTTGGAAACCGGTCAGGTTTCTCCTGGATCCGCCTCTGCGTTGTGCAAAACTTTAGTCTTAGTCTAAAAAAAATGCATCAAGGTATTAGTAGACATATAAAACATTTACAAATGTAGACAGCTAGAAGTGTAGATATTTAGACATTTAGTCGATATTAAAAAGTACATTCCACCATGCATAATTTGCAGAGCATCTGAGTTGTATTTAGGTGTGACCACATAATCACGTGGGCACTGACCCAACGTCTGTCTTACACTCGTAAGAAACGAAAGGCAGAGAAGTTAAGACGAAAGCCTCGATAATTACGACACGTGACCATTTTTATGTCCTATAGCTCTTGAACGTGAAAAACGATCTCCTTTCAAAATCTACTGGACATGCACGCAGTACAGTACAACAAGAAGAGCATGGCGTCTGACTCAGACAAGTGATGTGGCGTCTTTTTGCCATTTCTACACCTTTCTTATAAAAATGGTTGGGAGAATTTGTGAGCTTAGGAGACAGTGGCCTAAGTTAATCAGGCGACAATGACAACTTGTTGAATGCATGTAGTATGTAGTTTGCGGTAACTTTTTGCCACATTTCCCATAAAAATTAGAGCTTAGAACGTAGCAGGCTAAGTTAATCAGGGAGTTTAATACGTATGTATGTACAAAATTTCAATAATTACGAAGCTCTCGAGGTCCTGTTACACGAGGCTTTTTTTTCTCCTGCACTTACAACCGCGCAACGCTGACGACAGCAATACATTGCTCGTGGGCGGAGTGTCAGACGCTCGGCGCAATTTTCTTTACAACAATGCAAAAGGGATGAAGATTGTTTTACATTCCCTGCATTTTTTCTTGTAATTTGTTGTTGCGTTGCAAGAAAAAATGTCTCATGTAACAGGACCTTTAATTCGAGTTGATTCCACATGGCAACAGAGTGGGTTATTCCGCCGTTAATCATAAATATTACAATTTCCTCGAATGTGATTGGTTCATAAACCCCCCCGATTAATCATTAATTGGACACCTATTGTTCTGTAATCGGATACTTCTTTGTTCTGTAATCGGACAGTTGGCTTGACCAATCATAAGCAAGAGTGAAATTTAAATGCACCAATCAGCGTTACACTGATTTTCAGTGGAAAACTCGATTGCCGGTGTGAGTTTGTGGCTTCTCGAAAGGCGAATTTTGTTAATTCTTGGACAACTTAACATGCAAGGAACAGTTTGTGGTCAATCAAAGAACGTGAACAGTCACTATGTAACGAAAGAAGACAGGAAATTTTCGCCGGTCGGGCGCGTTTGTTTAGTTCACGACATCGCCAGCATGCTGTGCTATAGACACTCTGAAACTTACGGCTCGGCCAATGTCAATGAACGTCGTTAATTCATTTCAAATCATGGAAGAAACTTAACTTTGTTGTGATGGACTGTGATGGACAAACGCTTCTAGAAAATTAAGCCGTCAAGAAATCGGTAAGTTTGTAATTGCTGTGCCGACCCGCTAAGATACAGATTTTTTCAGTCTTGAATATTTCCTTTGAATGCTTTGGAGTAAACTTCTGTGAAAAAAATAAACTAGTATTCTGAGTTTCAAAGTACCTGTTATGTTAAAAAATGTAAACCTGAAAAGTCGAAATAAACTGTCTTAGAATTTGTGAGTTCGTGATGGGTTTACTGATTTTTACTGAGTGTAAAGAACTTACACATTTTTTACTTTTACTTCAAAAATCCGCATTCAACTCAAATCATTGGGTAAATTAGCTTCTTCTTTCTCTCAAGTATTTTAAGTTGATATAACTGAGAGCTAGATAACTACGAACAAGCGGCGTGTTTACAAACGCCGAACCGTGTGTACGCGCGTGTTAAATAGATCGGCGATGAAGTACTTCTTGATGCTTTGTTTTTATGTATAGTACAGGAGAAGACGCTGAAGCTATATGATCATTTCATTCTCAAAAATTGTAATATTTATGATTAATTGGTAAGAGGACTTCGTGTCGTCCGATGTCGGTCTGTAATCATACTCGTGATTACGAAATCAGACTCCCGCGAAGCGCGGTCGTCCGATTTCGTAATCACTCGTATGATTACAGACCGAATCGGACTCCACTCAGTCCTATTACCATTATTAATCACATGTGTAAGTTCGAAACTAACAAGACGAATTGTTCATCATGTAGGAGCAATCGCAATGCATATTGAAATTACTGACAACTATAAATTCGTGTAGTTGTTTATTTCATTTTCTCCTTTTAGCTTAGTTTTGATTAGTTTAGTTTAGCTTTGATTTTATAGTGAGTCTGATGAAAACTGGATAATAATGACATGTAAATCAGAAGTGAAGATGCAATTACAATATGGAGCAATATTTTTTTATTATATTTCTTGTTTTTCATTTCTTTCATTTCATTTCTGAAAAAGCGCTACTAGAATATGTATAAATCAACAAGTAAATAGTCAAAACAATTTCTATCTGGCTAATGCATAAAAACGCAAATGTAGAAGTACAAAAACGTAGAGACATTTACCAAACGTGTTTCTTCGTATCGGACGGCATCTCACTACTTTCATTAGATCGAGGGTCTTTCTATACCGTCTTGGAGAAAGCTGCCGGCTATCACTCGTAAGTCATTTGACTAAAATCCCGTGCAAGCGAACGCAATATGTTGGCACAACGTCGCCCAACTTGTTGTGCACTAAATGCTTCATGGGACGGTATGAGCAACAATTGCGATGCATTTTCGCGTTTTCCATCGTCTATTTTCATTGGACTCATAATTGCCAACTCCAACAAAACTGTACGGTTTCGCAAAGAGTTTTTGGGCAACACTGTTGGGCGATTTTGTGCCAACTTGTTGCGTTCATTTGCAGAGGCCTTAACGGTCGTTCACAGAATGTTCCGTGACCCCACCCATCAGGTGCAGTAGAATAATGCGATATTCACTTCAAAGAGATAGTACATTCTTGAGTATTCGACAGTGTTTCCCAGTTAATTGTTCATCGTATAATCTCTGTAGTGGTTCGGGTTCTGCTCCGATACTGTAACAAGCACCACTCGCGATATTTACGCACTACTTTTAATCCTTGAAGTGCGAATGACCTTCCTGATTTAAATGTGATTATAAACATTTCGAGAATGAATTCAAAGGTCACTCAATTAGCAAATGTAGTGCACTTTCTGCCCCTTGAATTGAACGACGCAAGGGTCTGGAAAGCGCTTTCACGAAATTTGAAGATTAATCCCTAAGAGAAATACAAGAACACGTATAGAAGGTTGAGGTAAACATGTGTTATGTTATCAGTTCTTGATCAAAATAGGAATTCAACCTTTAATTAGTAGTCGACGGTATTCTAGAATGGGCTTTAATATGAGGTGTCGAAAGACCTCACAGCAAGTTGCGGGTTGGGCTTTTTCAATTGGACTGTTCTGGATAGTTTCATGTATATTACCGAGCGTTCTTTGGGTTAGCAATCCACACCGTGCAGGCATTGGAACCTTAGGCCCCGAGTACTAACGTGCAAGAAAGCCGGAACAAAATGTGGACTCTCTTATCTCTTGCAGCCGTTTTTCTACTTTGTCTGGTAAGTCTTATACGTTTTAACGCATTAAGATACAGCTGAAAGCACCACTGCGTGTAAGGTACTCAAATAGAGAATTCCAAACATAGATCTACCGACCATAAGATGCAGCGTTTGGCCAAGTTTTGTACCGTAAAATCTGCTTATTTCAAACAAACTTCTGCATATTACAAGTCCGGACGTCGACACACATTAAAGCGCATTAAGTCCTGTACGTCAAAACGGGCGTCACAGTTTATTCGTGTTGAAGAAAATACGGCATTGGAAATTACAAGTAATGACAGTGTTACTTTTAAAATTTTATTTCGGCCGCAATTCATAAATACAATATCGCAACGTTATCGAGTCAGTATCTGGTGGTTGGCTGACCAAGGAGACACTAGAGTAGCACTTTGAAATTCTCTTCCTAATGGATATCCAAGAGCGAGTCAGCTATTTTAGTATATAGTTCTAACTTCTCCTATTGTGTGTTGCTCTATTCTATATTCCAGAAATATATCTCCTCGATAGTGAGGGAGAGAAACCCCCCATTGCTGTTTTTATAACCCTAAAAACACAACACAGTTCCTGCTAGATCTTGATAGTATAGTCACTAAAAACAAATGAACCATAACTTGGGTTGAATAGGTGATCAGGAATTTTGTCGAGACCGACGTTAATACGAGACATGATGAGGCAAAGGAATCGATTACTAGGTTGCTTGGTTCAGTGCCAAATTGAAGTGACACACCAATGTATTTTGATTAAAACTAGGACAATCCCTGACTAATCATTACAACTGCGAGGAGTGCTAATAATAACAAACATTTTTGTAAAAGTGACCGTACGTTCCTCTACTGAAAATGTAATTTTATCAGGAATGTTGTTTACCGACCTTGGCGAACCTCTACCAAGGTGATTTTAATAAATCTGTCATCGAGTGTTTAAAGCAAGTTTCCAAACCACAGGCAGCTTAGGAATTTGTTTGTGTGACCCATTTCGACAAACTTGTTTGAATGTACCCTCTCCCCCTCCCCCCCCCCCCCCCCCCCCCCCCCCCACCTCGCCCAACAGCAACATCACCTAGATAAAATAGCAACCATCCTATCATTGACACTCTAAATGTCATCTGGTATGGTGTGTTCAAACTGTTCAAATGAGTTATCTCATTCTCGTGTGATACCGACTCACATGAGTAAGGTGCGGGAAATGTAAAGTTAAGGTATCAGGATACCCTCCGGACTTTGCCAGATTTGAAAAAAAAATTTTTTTGGCTTAACGAAATTACTACATGTTTTACCTTGTGTTTCTGAAAACAAAATTTGGATACCCATTTTTTTCCCCAAGATATTTAAACAAAAGGATATTATCTTTCTCTTTCTCACCGGAAACTACCTGTCAAAAGATCGTTAGTATCACCCGTAACTGCGCCACATGCGGCTGTCAGTCATGCAAAACAATAAAGTACAAATTTTAGCCGCGCGACGGATAACGCATGACTAACAGCAGATCTGCAAGAATAACGAAATGCCGCAAGAAACCTTTCCTTGTGTGCCTTTGTGAACGCTTTTTTACGTTTAGAGCAAGTTTGTCGTTTGCTTGAACTCATTCCGAATTCCAACTGTGGCTGCAATAGGTTGAATTGGTGTTGAGTGGTGAGTGCAACTGTGAAGCGAAAATAGATGTTGCGAAACTTACCCGAGCAAAGCGTTGATGTCCGTAGTTATACACGGCGGTCTTTTGTGCTGCGTGTTTTACCTACAAGATACCTGGAAAGTCTCTATGCGAAAGCAGTAACTGCGGTGTTTTGACAGATCGCTGACAGATGAGGCGATTATGTAAACAGGTTTCCGGCTCCCTGGTCAGAATCTTTAAATGTGTTTTTCTCGGTGTTTTTAAAACGCGGAAAAGTGTTTCTTTCGGAAACCTGCATTTCAATGAATTTTAATCGATTGGCTTGAAACTTGGCAAATATGTGAATCAATATCAAAGCTATCAAAGCTACAAAAAGGTGTCTCCGATTTTAATTCTTTTTTTTTTTTTTTTTTTTTTTCATTCGGAAGATATGTCCGCTTTTGTCTTGCGCATAGCTAGAAATATGATTGGCCAACTTTAAAAGTCAATAACTTTGTATATGGACAATATATCAAAATTCGGAAACACTTTTTTTTCTTCATTGTGTCAACATTTGGCTGAAACAATAAATAATCAAATCGAGTAAAATCCAAGTGACATTAGGCTTTTTTAATGAGGCAAGGTCAAAATTAACTCGGAAGCCGATAACTTTCTTTCTTTAGCAAATTCAAAAAATATAAAGCTTTAACCTAAATCTGTGATTGTTGAGCTTTCAGAAAATATATACTTTATTATTAGTTAAATGTAACGCTAGCACGAAAAATGGTTTGAACGCATGTCGTTCACGAGGGTATCCTGATACCTTAAGGAATATATCACTAATGCGCGTCATTTGCCTTGTTTTATTCTAATTTTGGCGCCAAGTCGACAAAATGGGGGGGGGGGGGGCTTATTTGAGAGAGGAAGCTTATTTTAAAACTTAACCTGTAGATGGGAGGCTTATTAGAGCATTTACGATAATTCAATTAAATGAAGAAATATTATCCTTCTGTCTTTATATGTGATCTTTTTTTCCAGAATCCCGTCGAGTGCGGAGGTCGTCTGTCGATCGTCCTGAAGAGCTACCGAAACCCAACACATAAACAAGAAAATGGAAATTGCTGCGACAAGAGGTTTTTCACCGGCACGTGCCTCAACTGTGACAACTACTTCGAAGTGTGTGTGACCGACTTCGACAATCCAAGTTCCGGGAATGTGTGTCCTCTTGGAAAGCATGCAACTCGAGAACTGGGCGGCGACGACCTCACTATGTCGTACAAAAAGACGTTCTCCTTTCACTCTATTAATGTAAGTAAAAGCCAAAGGCCACAAACCGTATGAGCAGCGCTAGTAGAGAATCGATAATCTGACCAGGCATAAAGCCAAGCAAGAGTTCACCTGTCATAAGATGGAGATTCAGTTGCTGTAATCGCAGTGCAAGAAATCGGTTTGAGCAATTTGGACAATCACCTTGCTTTTGAATCAGGGTCATTCCATAAAACTGTGGATTCAAGTGTAGATTTTATAGCTTAACACTCCTAAAACCTCAAGATTTACCTGAGCAACTTAACACTAGGACTCGATGCTCGACTATAAGTTGGTTCAATGCATTTTCTATAACATAAATTGTGCACAAAAAAAACGAGGCTTGCACACGATGTGAAATTTTACCTCGCATTGTAGAAGTTAGATAGCCATGGCGACGAACGCTGACCAACGTAAGCGGACGCCAAGAACGTATTATACGGTGTTAATTTTTGCCTTTTTAAATTTATATGCTTTTTACACATCCATAGGGCCGTGTTGGTCTTCATGTGAAAGTTCTCGACAAAGACAGAAATACAAAAGATGACCTCGTGGCCACATTGCGTGGATCAACAGGTGTAACGCCGGCTCGTAACGCACGCTCCGCACGTGCGTATCCCTTAACACTGAGCGGCAGATATGCAACCTTGGAGGTGGAGATCCAAGTGTATTGCGATGCCAACTATTACGGCTCAAGTTGCACCACGCACTGCGAAGCGAACGATGATGTTGGAGGCCACTACAGCTGCACCAAGGAAGGTAAAATGAAAGGAATAAGTGTCAGCAGCGAGGCCGCTGAAAGCTTGCCCGTCTAGTAAAAATTACGTTTCTGTATGACGAGACTTCTACGTGGGGCCGGTTAGGAAAGGATGCCACCGTCGAGATATCTGGCTGATTTACATTACTTAATAAGGGAAAGTTCATTGAATTCAGCTTCATATTGCGCAAGGCAGCATACCTCCTTAATTCTAACTTAAAATTAGCAAGTCCATGCTCCATCATTGATAAATATATTGTAAGAAAGAAACAGTTCCTCTCAGTGTTCCTTTCAGATACAATTGGGCCATTGACTATATTTTAAACGACCAAAAATTATAAAAAAAGAACCTGACAAATAGGAGACTTGAAAGTCAAGGAACTTGACCGTGAAGACATTCAGCGAGTAAAGTAAAGGGAACATTTTGAGCTAAACGTGTCTACCAAAAGTCTTGATCAACAGACAAAATGTTTTAGAGTACCGAATGAAACTGGAATCGGAAATGACGCTCTTAAAATTAACCAAAGCCATGACTATTACTTATCACTGACATTATTTATTATTTTCATTACTAGGTCGGAGAAAGTGCCTACCAGGTTGGCATGGTAACTACTGCACCAAGTGGTGTGTCCCAAAAAATACCGACCAAGAAGGTCATTACACCTGTGATAACCATGGAAACAAAATCTGTCGCACGGGCTGGAAGCTACCCGACTGTAAAACATGTGGCAAACACTGGTTCGGCGTAAGCTGCTCTACACCCTGCTCCCCACAGGACCACCCAACCCGAGGTCACTACACGTGCAACGAAAAAGATGGCTCCCGTAACTGCATGCCCTGGTGGCATGGCGAGAAATGCAACAAGTACTGTGTACCACACGACGACCCCACGCGAGGGCACTACACGTGCGCCAAAAATGGCGGGAAAACTTGCATGGAAAACTGGCACGGTGTGAATTGCACCACATTTTGCGCCCCACAGAATAACAGCATCACTGGACATTACAGTTGTGACGCAGATGGGAATAAAGTTTGTTTCGACGGCTACAACCCGCCAGACTGCCTTGAATGCATGCCGGGAAGGCACGGCACTGGTTGTTCGGAGTCGTGTCTGCGAGCCAACTCCAAGCACACGGAGAATGTGATCTGTTCGGAAGATGGTGTACAGGAATGCAGGCCGTGGTGGCATGGTGATGAGTGCAGTGTTCACTGCGTGCCTCATGATGACAGCGAGCACGGGCATTACCAATGCGGTGCAAATGGCGAAAAGGAATGCCTGAAGGGTTGGAGCGGACCGTCCTGCCGTATAGCCGAAGAAGACGACAACTAATAGACTTTCGGCTGACACGACTTTGTTTTAGCGGAATCTAATTGGTCAAAATATCTAAGATTTCACGATTAATTTTCAAACTCTTGTTAAATCTTACCTGGAGCAAGAGAGCAGTTTTTGCTCTATCTTTGTCTTTTGTAGAATAATAGCTTGCATGGCGTTTAGTATACCAACGTATCAGTCACCCAACCAGTAATGTACTTCGACTATGTTTCCAGAAGGCGTTCACAGTTATACAGTGGTTTTCTAATCTTGACCTAAAAAGGCGCTACAACAGCGTTTGTTAGAGTTGACATCCCCCGTTCCGGTGGTTGTGCAGAGTCTGCAAAAAATCCCAGCTACGGCCCTGCCACTTTGTACTATTCCTGGATATACGGGGAGTAGTTCTTTTAACCAGGAGTGCTCCTCCTGGTAACGTTTTGGCTTGCAAAAGTTACAAGACATCTCAAGGGTGCGTCTGTCTAACTAATTGAATTTGAGTGAATGTTTAAAGTAGCCAAATGTTTTTGCCCAGAAAATACAATTGTTTAAAAACACTAGCTTGTTCAATAAAAGTGTGTTGCATATCCTCACAGAGTAAATGCCTTCGCAACTCAATCAGGTTCCTATTAAGAATCAAGTGACATTGCTTTCTGAACAAAGGAACAATATCATAAGTACTTTACAATATTCGTGCCGATGTTATATATCGCCTCTCATATTATAAATAGCACTTATAAACATTTCGAGAATGAATTAATCCAAGGTCATGCAATTAGCAAATGTAGTGCATTTTCTGTTCCTTGAATTGAACGACGCAAGGGTCGGGAAAGCGCTTTCACGAAATCTCGAGATTTAAATCCCTAAAAAAATGCATGCAAGAACACGTATAGAAGGTTGAGGAAAACATTGGGAATACAACAATCAACAAATGGCGTGTGCTCAAACATGGACTGGACTCTGGACTGGACCTTGGACTAGATTCTGGACTGAACTCTTGACTGGACTGGACTGTGGATTATTTTTTAGACTATGGACTAAATTATATTGTAATTAGGGTGGGGCGGGTAAATAGGTGAATTAACTGCTAGGAAGGAGTGGGTGAAGGCCTTTTCAAAGAAAGAAAATTTCCCAGATTTACGCCTTGACATTGTGGCAAGAAGTGTGAGATGTAGTTCACAACCGATAAAATACGATAAAAGCCAACGACGTGGAAATCACACTAAGTTAGCTAACATAGACATGCTAAGAGGAAGCGGTAAAAACAACATACAAAGCAACACAGAGTAGGAGGGGGCGTTCAAATACTGGTCCGAGCAGCACAACAACAACTTTCCCAGTCGTGTTTCAGATACCCAAGGCAGCGACGAGGGCATTGGTAACGCTGGAGTGAACAAGTTTTCTGTCTATCTATCAGAAACAGGATCAGCATGAACCACCTTCGCATCTCGGGCATCAACATCGATCATCACAACAGAAAAGAGCTACTACCGTCTCCACCCCTACCATTATCTATGTTCTCATCAGTGTCATCTAAATTAGCGTCTCCGCCTCCACCTCCACCGCCACCGCCATCGCCGACCACCTACACCAGCATCAACATCAACATTAACATCGTCATGATTAACCCACCCGTTTGAAATTGGTACAAAACACTCCTTTGTCTAATAACGTAAGAAAAAACCCTAACCTCTAAATACCGAGCTTAACCTCGGCGCTTCTTGTCACTTTCCGGTGTCCGGCAGTCATTTTAAATAGGCCGAAAATTTGCCCGCGTTCCATACCGCTGACTCTGTGCGGTTGCGCAATGCGTTATTCAGCTCTGTCCGCCACAGGTTGAACTGCAACAACAAGGAGCAGGTGTGGCATGGACGAGCAGGATTCTTCAAGGTGTCCTTGTTAAGTGTACCTTTGTGATCGTCGTGTGTCCACATGCTATGGATGTGGGCAGCCACTACGTAATCCTGACCTATTGTTACCACCTCCAGCAGATTTAGTTGTTGTCAGTAAAATGAGACGTAAGTACATTTTGGAGATCAACGCCAACAGTCCAAACTTAGCAAGTTTATTTCTACCAAGCAACCAAATTTTATGCCTTCTCTTGATTTTGTCAAAATGCATGTGCGTCAGCTGCTAACGCCGCTGCATAAGTATCATTTTCATTATAGCATCGGATTTTCATCCAAAAGTATCGTATCTGAAGTGGCAAGTACAATAATAAAAACTGTCAAAGTGCAAACGCATAATGTTGACTTTCGGCTTGTTTGCTTTTCTCTGTGAAGGTTCAAGAATAAAATTCGAACGGATAAAAGAGGAAAAACATAGGAGTTGAACCACATCTCACAGTTCTTGCCACAGTTTTAAGGCTTAAATGGGGAGTTTTTGTGAAAAAAGAAAACGTGATCCTCGCCCATCCCCCCTCTCTTTCACCTTCCTACAATTTAGTTTAGTTCAAAGTCCAAAGAAAAAAATCCAGAGTGCAGTGCAGAGTCCAGTCCATGTTTGAGTACATGTCCTTAACAAATAGTCGACGGTATTCTGGAATAGGCCTTTTATGAGGTGTTGAAAGATAAGCCTAAGCAGGTTACGGGTCGGGATTTTTCAATTGGACTATTCTTGGTAGCTGAAAGCGATAGTTTCAATCTTATCACAGAACATTCTGAGCAATCCACACCGTGCACAGATTGGAACCTCAAACCCCGAGTACTAACGTGCCAGAAAGCCGGAACAAAAATGTGGACTCTCTTATCTCTTGCAGCCGTTTTTCTACTTTCTTTGGTAAGTCTCATACGTTTTAACGTATTTTAATAAAAGATACAGCTGAAAGCAAGCTTTGTACCGCAAAATCTGTAGATTACCGTATTTCAAACGAACTTCTGCATATTACGAGTCAGATCGAAACTGACAAGGACGTCGACACACCTTAAAGCGCCCAAAATCCTGTACGTCAAAACCCGCGCCAAAGTTTATACGAAATTTAGGTTTTGGCATTTACGAGTAACGACAAGTGACTTTCGAAGTTTTAGTGTTTCATGAAAACGATCGTAACGCTTTAGGAGAGTATTACTATCTGGTGGTTGAGACCAAAGAGACGTGGAGAAGTGCTCAGTTTAATAGGGACTTTTGACGAGTTATGTCAAGCTTGGTTATTGAAACCCGCCAAAAACGTAATCCAACAACGCTGATCGACTTCTCCTATTATACTTGCTCGTTGTTTCTTTTCCCTGAAAGATCTCCCCTTCATAGTAAAGGAGAAAAACCCTTCATTGCTGTTTCTAACTGACTAAAAACGCAAAAACCTAACCCTAAAAACATGGCTTGTGCTGGATCTTGATAATAGTCACTAAATACAAGTGAAATATGACTTGGGCCGAACAGATGATCCTGGAATTTTGTCGAGACCGACGTTAAACGGTGCATGATGGCAGAAGCACAGGAATCAATCATTAGGTTGTTTGTTTTCCTTCCTGGCAAATTAAAGTGACAACACTCTTTCAATTATTCTAACCAAAACTAGGACAATCATTTAAGCATTTTTGTCAAAGTGACCGTACGTTCCTCCATTGATAATGTAATTTTATCAGGAATGTTGTTTATTGACCTTGACGAAACTTTCTTACCAAGGCGATTTAAATAAATCTGTCACTGATCGAGCATTTAAGGCAAGCATCCAAACCACAGGCGGCTTAGGAATTTGTTTTTGTGACCCATGGCTTGGGCTGGATCTCGATAATAGTCACTAAATACAAATGAAACATGACTTGCGCCAAACAGATGATCCAGGAATTTTGTCGAGACGGACGTGAAACGGGGCATGATGGCGGAAAAACAGGAATCAATCATTATGTTGAATGTTTGCTTTCCTTCCCAGCAATATGAAGTGACAACATCAGTGTAATCTGTCCAAACTAGGACAATCATTTAAGCACTTTTGTCAAAGTGACCGTAGGTTCCTCCACTGGTAATGTAATTTTATCAGGAATGTTGTTTATTGACCTTGGCAAAACTTTCTTACCAAGGCGATTTAAATAAATCTTTCACTGATCGAGTGTTTAAGGCAAGCATCCAAACCACAGGCGGCTTCGGAATTTGTTTGTGTGACCCATTTAAACAAACTCCATGCAACACCTGTTCATCTGCTCTTGTTGAACAAACAGTATTTGAATGTACTCTCTCCCCTTTCCTCCTTTCCCTTCCACCGAGATAAAACCAGCAACAATCTTATCATCGACACAGTTAAAGATAGTTTTGGTATCCCCTTCTCCCTTTTCCCTCTTCCCCTATCGCCCAACACCACCGAAATACAATAGTAAACATCTTATCATAGACACTTTGTAGATCTTATGGTATGGTGCGTTTAAACTTCGGGAGGAGGGGGGAGGGTACTCCTCAAAATTTTGGGTGGTACCTATTTCAGACCAAAATTTGCAATTTTAGACCATATTTCAGAGCAAATATAAAAAAACTCCTACCCTATTCTAGATGAAAGATTCAAAATCAATATCCTATTTCAGATTAAAATGCTAACAAGTTTTGTCGCGTGAAAACGCGACAGATGCTGGGACTCAAATTTGGTGTGACAAGTGTCCGCACGCACCATCAGAATTGTTGAATAAGCAATCTCTAGACTAGAGCGAGACTCCCAAGAGTGATCAACTTTCTCTTTCATTTCTTACCCAAAAAAAATATTATACAGTATAGGGAACTTGGCTTTTGACACCTTGCTCAACTGAACCTGATTACACTATAAACCAGACATAATCAGGGATTACAGTGCGTTCGTGCTACTGAATCGTGGGGTTGTTATAAAAGCATCGTTCGTATATGAAGTTGTATTTTGGTATTTTAGAGTACAGCTTTTGCAGGTTAATTTGTTAATAACTTGTGCAATGTTAGCTACAACGATTTTCAACTGCAACGAAAACACGAAAGTCATAAAAGTCATGTCAAGTTGCACTAACAATACTGAAATGGTTCTTTGAATAGCAATTTGCAGTCTGTAAACTAACAAAAGAGGACGTTGGAGAAGAGTACATCAAGTTGCTAACATGCTATCAATATAATAACAAATGTTTATGCTGCATTCTACTTGGATTGCTCAATTGTTTTATAGTTACTGTTAAACTCCACTGACATGACCATGGTAACGAAAAGACGAAAGTTGTTGGCAATGTCACGTGAATGTTACACTGCAATGCTACCAAGTACTGTTGAACGATCTCTTGGATAACAATTCAAAGTCTCTAAACTAACAAAATAGAACCCTGGAAAACAGTACATTAATATGACAATGAATATGACAATGTTCATGTGCCATTCTACTCTGACCACCCACTAGACAAGGTCAGAAACTCGTATTGTTGAGCTTCATAGCTCAGCAAAATAAAATGATCCGCATTCGTGTCCAATCGCCAAAGGGGATACGGTGGCAAACCTGAATGCAGAGAGAAGTTGTATCTCCTGTGGAAAACAGCTGAGTTGACACATCACAGCTCTGGGAGGATTGCAACGTCTGTTTCTTGGCAAACACGACACTACACAGCTTTCTGATATTCTGATAAACAGCTTCACTCATAGTTCCTATCTATAGTTCGAAAAAATCCACACAGTTTCATTTGCCTTGGCAAAAACACGAAAGATCCGATCCGTGACGCAGTGACAAAATACGACAGTGACGAAAGATCCGATCCGATCCGTGACGCAGTTGAAAATCGAATTCTTTTCACCTGAACAAGCGCTAGTTACCATACCACGAACGGTAGCTCCATGCTTTCGAGGTTTATTTCTGTGTCACTATGGTTACCAATTACTACACAAGATCGAGGCAATCTGACATTCCTGAGACCGTACCAAGATGGCGCCCAAACCCTGAAATTGCATGGCATCCAGACCGGAAATGACGCAATTAGACTGCGTTCTCCTTCGTCGAACGCAATTATAATTACAACACTCGTACATTTGCTTCAAAAGGATGAGAGAATTTACATTTTGAGCTTGGGAGTGTGCGTGACTTACCTCATTTTCATGCATAATTGATTTTGACAGTTTGACTTCGAACATTTGTTTCTAATCACAGGCCACGATTAATTTAGCCTGCGCTTCATCACTTATCTGTCTTTTGTCTTCTAGATTGCGTTTCTTCTACCAGGCTTTCTAAATTTCCAGATGGCCTGCTTTATTTCA
The DNA here is from genome assembly GCA_964036295.1 of Plumapathes pennacea. NCBI lineage: Eukaryota > Metazoa > Cnidaria > Anthozoa > Antipatharia > Myriopathidae > Plumapathes > Plumapathes pennacea. Next base: position 19,799,911 of record OZ038463.1, on the reverse strand, counting down.
GAGCTATTATCACCGCAGTTTTGATGAATTCACGGTTGTTTGACGAGTGTATGTTAAAACTGAAAAACCCAGCCGGGAGCGACTTCAGCTTGTCGAAATGGTATCGTTTGATTATATTTGCTTTGCTTCGCTTATTTTTAACCACCTGGACGATGAAGAATGCGAAAGTGAATATAATGAACAAAAACCGCAAGAGCGCAAGTACATGTCAACAAAAATCTCACGTTACGTACTTTGAAACTCAGCCAAGAAAAGAAAGACTTCCACGCCGCTTGCACGTGAACATTATCCAATCAAAATATAGCATTTTTGCTTACATGTCAATCAAACTTTAAAATCTTAGAGGGGGGACTTCTTTTACCAATTGCCATGATTTTCGGGTGAAGACAATTATATGCTGGGCCCTTAGGCCCAGCATAAAAATGATACCCTTTGGGGCGGCACATACCTACATGACTCATTACACGGGAGTACACATCACAAAATTCAAATTTTGGTGCTCAAAGTCGACAAGATGATAATAGGGAGAGAGGAGTGGGGGAGATCATTTAAAACTTAACCTTGTAGATGGAGGGCTTAATACAGTATTTACGATTATTCAATTTAGATGAAGAAATATTATTCTTCTGTCAGAACCAGAATCCCGTCGAGTGCGGAGGTCGTCTGTCGATCGTCCTGAAGAGCTACCGAAACCCAACACATAAACAAGAAAATGGAAATTGCTGCGACTATGGGTTTTTCATGTGCCTCAATTGTGACAACTACTTCAAACTGTGTGTGACCGATTTCGACAATCCAAGTTCCGGGAATGTGTGTCCTCTTGGATGGCATAAAACTCGAAAACTGGGCGGTGACTACCTCACTTTGTCGTACAGAATGAGGTTCTCCTTTCACTCTATCAATGTAAGTAGAAGCCAGGGCCCTTGAACTGAACAAACCGTATGAGCAACGCTAGTAGAGAATCGATAATCTGACCAGGCATAAAGCCAAGCAAGAGTTCACCTGTCACAGTTGGAGCACGTGACTGTGTGACACGTGACACTATAGGCTGATAAGATGGACTTCAGTTGCTGTAATCGCAGTGTAAGAAATTTAATTTAAGCTATTTTCGTACTCCAAATTCTTTCTGCTGTAAGTTTGTTTATTATCGCCGTTATCCGAGCGGTCACCTTGTTTCTGAGCCAGCGGTCATTCCATAAAACTGTGCATTCAAGTGCTGATTTTGTAGTTCGGTTTAACACTCCTAAAACCTCAAACTTTCCCAAGGAACTCAATACTAGGACTCGATGGTCGACTATAAGTTGGTTCAATGCATTTTCGTTAAAATTAGTTGTGCACAAGAAAAACGAGGCTTGCACACGATGTGAAATTTCACTCGAACAAGAAGTTAGATAGCCATGGCGACGAACGCTCACCATCGTAAGTGACGTCATCGGCGGTGTTAATTTTTGCCTTTTTAAATGTATATGCTTTTGACACATAAATAGGGCCGTGTTGGTCTTCATGTAAAAGTTTTCGACGAAGATGACTTCGCAGGAGACGACGACTACGTGGCCACATTGAGTGGATCAACAAGTGTAACGCCGGCTCCTAACGCACGTTCCGCACGCGCGTATCCTCTAACACTGAGCGGCAGGTATGCAACCTTGGAGGTGGAGATCCAAGTGAATTGCGATGCCAACTACTACGGCTCAAGTTGCACCACATACTGCAAAGCGAACAATGGTGATGGAGGCCACTACAGCTGCACCGAGGAAGGTAAAATGAAAGGAATAAGTGTTAGCAACGAAGCCCCTGAAAGCTTCAACGGGTTGCAAAAAGAGTTCAGACACTTATATAATTTTCGCCCTGTTTTTCGATTTTGGACTTGTTTGCTTCTCTTCTCCCCTCACCCCTATTGCAATGTTGTTTGAGCCCCCAAATCTTGTTACACAGTATTACAGAATCAACACTGAAAAGGGTGGGGGGGGGGGGGGGGATGATCAGATTGAGCGCAATCTTACTTAAAACGACGGGAAAAAACGCGAAATTTAGCATTTTCTGAAGAACGTCTCAACAATTTTGCAACTCATTGTTGCCCGTCTAGTAAAAATTACGTTTATGTATCATGAGACTTCTACGTGGGCCGGTTAGGAAAGGATGCCACCGTCGAGATATCTGACTGATTTACATTACTTAAGAAGGGAAAGTTCATTGAATTCAGCTTAATATTGCGAAAGACAACATAATTCCATTAATCTTAACTTAAAATTCCATGTTTCATCATTGATAAAAATATTGTAATAAAGAAACAACTCCTCCTCTTCCTCTCAAATACAATTAGCCCATTAAGTATATTTTAAACGATCAAAAATTATGAAAAAGAACCTGACAAATAGGAGATTTAAAAGTAAAAAAAAAACATGAATGTGAAGACATTCATCGAGTAAAGTAAAGAAAGCATTTTGAGCTAAACGTGTCCATTTACACTACCAAACTGAGTCCACCAAGAGTCTTGATCAACAGACAAAAATTTCTAGAGCAGCGAATTAAATTGGAATCGAAAGTGACGTTCTTAAAATTAACCAAAGCCATGACTATTACTTATCACTGACATTATTTATTATTTATATTACTAGGTCGGAGAAAGTGCCTACCAGGTTGGCATGGTAACTACTGCACCAAGTGGTGTGTCCCGAAAAATACCGACCAAGAAGGTCATTACACCTGTGATAACCAAGGAAACAAAATCTGTCGCACGGGCTGGAAGCTACCCAACTGTACAACATGTAGCGAACACTGGTTTGGCTCAAGTTGCACCACGTACTGCGAAGCGAATGATGATGTTCGAGGCCACTACAACTGCACCGAGGAAGGTGAGATGAAAGGAATAAGTTTCAGCAGCGAGGCCGCTGACAGCTTGCCCGTCTAGTGAAAATTACGCGAATGGATAATGAGACTTCTACGTGGGGCCGGTTAGGAAAGGATGCAATTGTCGCGATATCTGGCTGATTTACATTACTTAACTAGACTGGCGTTGCCAGTGAGCTCGCGGCGTGAGTTGTGTCGAGACCAGAATATACTAAAATGGAAAGTAGGGATAAGAGCGGAACTCCCAAGAGAGACTTCCAGTTTCTCACCAGAATAATATCACACAGTATAAAGAACTTGGCTTTTGACATCTTACTCAAATAAAACCTGATTAAACTATAACTTATCATTACAACACTCATATATTTGCTTCTTAAAGGTTGAGCGACTCTGTAGTTTGAGATTAGGAGCGAAAGATCAGCCGGCATGAAAAGCTGAGTAATGCGTGACAAATCCTTTTTTGGCAGTTTGACGAACACTTATTTCTGATACTTCACTACTCACTTATTTCGAACACTTATTTCTAATCAGAGGCCATGGTTAATCCAGCCTTCGCCTCAATACTTTTTTTCTTTCATTAACTGAATGCGTTTCTTATGTCAGGCTTTCGAGTATTTGTGCTCTGTAACAAATATAAAATTGAAAGCGATGAGTGTAACACGATACTTGTTTACATTATTATTGCGCTTTTGTTCACAGCGTGTTCAGTCCATTTGTGACTACAAACTCAATACTCAGGACTATTTCGGTATTTTTCATTTCTATTATACAATGATCACTGCAAAATAAAGGCTGCATGATTGAATGGAAGAAACATTTCAACAGGCAATGTACGATAAGCAGAAGCATTTTATGAGACAACAGATGTCACGTACAGTGTAAAGCATAAATCGCCATAGTTACGGTTAAGGCTCATTGTAACTTTGGTTTCCGTTTTCGGCCTGTTATCTTCCCAGAAGTATTTCGTGTCACCACAGAAAGTTTCGTCGGGACTAAATAATGAGCGGCGACAGAGTTATTTGCAATCCCGTAACGGTATCCATCAAATATCGAATCCACCAAATTTCCGCGGTGAACTTAGGAACGCAAGCCAAAAATCATTCCCTAAAATCCAGTTTATCCGTGCATGTTCCACAGAGCCGAACGGTGTTGAGTTTGGATGGGATGCAGTTAACTTAACACACCGAACAACTAAATAGCCCACATCTGAAGTTGTTCGCGAAGTCAATTACGTCATCGCATGTCATGTGACAATGTGAACCAATCACCGTGTGCTGATTCTCGACCCAGAAAAGAAAACGAAAAAAAAAAAAAGAATTTGCAAATTTAAGCTCGCAGCAGCCGCGAACAATAAAGGAAAGTTCATTGAATTCAGCTTCATATTGCGCAAGGCAGCATACCTCCTTCATTCTAACTTAAAATTAGCAAGTCTATCATTGATAAATATATTGCAAGAAAAACAAAGTTCCCCTCAGTCTCCCTCTCAAATACAATTGGGCCATTAAGTTTATTTTAAACGACCAAAAATTATGAAAAAAAAATTAAAATAAAATAAAATAAAAGGACCTGACAAACAGGAGATTTGAAAGTCAAGCAACCTGACCGTGAAGACATTCATCGAGTAAAGGGAACATTTTGAGCTAAACGTGTCCACCAAACTGAGTCCACCAAACAGTCTTGATCAACAGACAAAATGTTTTAGAGTAGCAAAGAAAATTGGAATCGAAAGTGACGTTCTTAAAATTAACCAAAGCCATGACTATTACTTATCACTGACATTATTTATTATTTTCATTACTAGGTCAGAGAAAGTGCCTACCAGGTTGGCATGGCAACTACTGCACCAAGTGGTGTGTCCCGAAAAATACCGACCAAGGAGGTCATTACATCTGTGATAAACAAGGAAACAAAATCTGTCGCACGGGCTGGAAGCTACCCAACTGTACAACATGTAGCGAACACTGGTTTGGCTCAAGTTGCACCACGTACTGCGAAGCGAATGATGATGTTCGAGGCCACTACAACTGCACCGAGGAAGGTGAGATGAAAGGAATAAGTTTCAGTAGCGAGACCGCTGACAGCTTGCCGTATAGTGAAAATTACGCAAATGTATAATGAGACTTCTACGTGGGGCCGGTTAGGAAAGGATGCAATTGTCGCGATATCTGGCTGATTTACATTACTTAACTAGACTGGCGTTGCCAGTGAGCTCGTGGCGGGAGTTGTGTCGAGACCAGAATATACTAAAATGGAAAGTAGGGATAAGAGCGGAACTCCCAAGACTGAGACTTCCAGTTTCTCACCAGAATAATATCACATAGTATAAAGAACTTGGCTCTTGACACCTTACTCAAATAAAACCTGATTAAACTATAACTTATCATTACAACACTCATACATTTGCTTCTTAAAGGTTGAGCGAATCTGCAGTTTGAGATTAGGAGTGAAAGATCAGCCGGCATGAAAAGCTGAGTAATGCGTGACATATCCTTTTGTGGCAGTTTGACGAACACTTCTTCTGATACTTCACTACTCACTTATTTCGAACACTTATTTCTAATCAGAGGCCATGGTTAATCCAGCCTTCGCCTCAATACTTAGTTTTCTTTTATTAACTGAATGCGTTTCTTATGTCAGGCTTTCGAGTATTTGTGCTCTGTAACAAATATAAAATTGAAAGCGATGAGTGTAACACGATACTTGTTTACATTATTATTGCGCTTTTGTTCACAGCGTGTTCAGTCCATTTGTGACTACAAACTCAATACTCAGGACTATTTCGGTATTTTTATCACTGCAAAAATAAAGGCTACATGATCGAATGGAAGAAACATTTCAACAGGCAATGTACGATAAGCAGAAGCATTTTATGAGACAACAGATGTCACGTACAGTGTAAAGCATAAATCGCCATAGTTACGGCTAAGGTTCATCGTAGCTTTGGTTTCCGTTTTCGGCCTGTTATCTTCCCAGAAGTATTTCGTGTCACCACAGAAAATTTTGTCGGGACTAAATAATTAGCGGCGACAGAGTTATTTGCAATCCCGTAGCGGTATCCATCAAATATCGAATCCACCAAATTTCCGCGGTGAACTTAGGAACGCAAGCCAAAAGCTATTCCCTAAAATCCAGTTTATCCGTGCATGTTCCACAGAGCCAAACGGTGTTGAGTTTGGATGGGATGCAGTTAACTCATCTGAAGTTGTTCGCGAAGTCAATTACGTCATCGCATGTCATGTGACAATGTGAACCAATCACCGTGTGCTGATTCTCGATTCTCGAAAAAAAAAAAAGAATTAGCAAATTCAAGCTCGCAGCAGCCGCGAACAATAAACGAAAGTTCATTGAGTTCAGCTTCATACTGTGCAAGGCAGCATACCTCCTTAATTCTAACTTAAAATTAGCAAGTCTATCATTGATAAATATATTGAAAGAAAAAAAAAGTTCCCCTCAGTCTCCCTCGCAAATACAATTGGGCCATTAAGTTTATTTTAAACGATCAAAAATTATGAAAAAATAAAAAATAAAAAATAAAAAATAAAAAATAAAAAATAAAAATAAAAGAACCTGACAAACAGGAGATTTGAAAGTCAAGCAACCTGACCGTGAAGACATTCATCGAGTAAAGGGAACATTTTTAGCTAAACTTGTCCACCAAACTGAGTCCACCAAACGTTCTTGATCAACAGACAAAATGTTTTAGAGTAGCAAAGAAAATTGGAATCGAAAGTGACGTTCTTAAAATTAACCAAAGCCATGACTATTACTTATCACTGACATTATTTATTATTTTCATTACTAGGTCAGAGAAAGTGCCTACTAGGTTGGCATGGCAACTACTGCACCAAGTGGTGTGTCCCGAAAAATACCGACCAAGAAGGTCATTACACCTGTGATAACCAAGGAAACAAAATCTGTCGCACGGGCTGGAAGCTACTCAACTGTACAACATGTAGCGAACACTGGTTCGGCTTAAGCTGCTCTACACCCTGCTCCCCACAGGACCACCCAACCCGAGGTCACTACACTTGCAACGAAAAAGATGGCTCCCGTAACTGCATGCCCTGGTGGCATGGCGAGAAATGCAACAAGTATTGCGTACCACACGACGACCCCACGCGAGGGCACTACACGTGCGCCAAAAATGGCGGGAAAACTTGCATGGAAAACTGGCACGGTGTGAACTGCACCAAATTTTGCGCCCCACAGAATAACAGCATCACTGGACATTACAGTTGTGACGCAGATGGGAATAAAGTTTGTTTCGACGGCTACAACCCGCCAGACTGCCTTGAATGCATGCCGGGAAGGCACGGCACTGGTTGTTCGGAGTCGTGTCTGCGAGCCAACTCCAAGCACACGGAGAATGTGATCTGTTCGGAAGATGGTGTACAGGAATGCAGGCCGTGGTGGCATGGTGATGAGTGCAGTGTTCACTGCGTGCCTCATGATGACAGCGAGCACGGGCATTACCAATGCGGTGCAAATGGCGAAAAGGAATGCCTGAAGGGTTGGAGCGGACCGTCCTGCCGTATAGCCGAAGAAGACGACAACTAATAGACTTTCGGCCTGACACGGCTTTGTTCTGTTCTGTTTGTGTCGTTTTGTAGCATCACAGTTTGCATGGCGCATGGTATACCCTCTTCAACATTGTATCAGCTTTTCTTCAACATATCAGTCATCCAACCAATATTGTACTTCGACTATGTTTCCAGAAGACGTTTACAGTTATACAGAGGTTTTCTATTTTTTACCAAGAAAGGCAATAACTACTAGTATTGTGTCGGCTTTTTCCAAGTTATAGCTGTGAACTGGTATTTGACATTTATATTGAAGTATGAGCAAGTGATATGTCTATATAGTTGCCCCTTGAAACAGATACGGTAGTGTTCATAGGACATGTAGTCATTTCATTTTTCATGAAGTTTAAGGTCTGATGACCCCAAAATTAGATTTTGAGGTCATGGTTGGTGCATCTAATACGTTGCCGCGTTGTTAAAGTCAACAAACTACTACAAATTAACACTAAGCTTACATTTTTAGGGCTTAACGTTAGCTACATGAGTCATCCCTAATGCTCGCTGGTGTATCTCAGTTAACATGGCATTAAGGTGCAATAAATGATTTTTTAAGTAGTTTCGAAGTTGATTAAACCAGTGAACGTAGCTTAGGCTGCTGTGTAATCAATCGCACTGTGTGCTTTCCCAAAGCTGTTGAAAGATCGTTAGCGGCCCTGCCAAAAGTAGGGACCTCCGGATTTCAAGTCCGGCGCCCTATAAACTACTCGGCCATTCCCTCCCTCCCCCTCCCCCCTCCCCCCTCGTAGTCCTTTTTGCGCTAACCCAAACGAGGGAATTACGTCATTACGTCACAGCACAACTTAGCCACTTTCCGATTCAGGGCAGTGCGGAATTTGGTCTAGTTTTGGTTTCTAGAGATAAGTTTGAGATTTACCGCAAGATTCTACCCTTACGAATACCGGCGAAACGATGGTTGATGTGTGCTCTTTTCTTGTGGTGCGTACAATTGTTAATTTATTTATCCGGCTCGATCTTCGTCTGTTTTGCTCAAGTTTGTATTGTATTTGCCTGTTCTTAGAGTATGTATACTGTATTTGCGTGTTGTTAGGGGCATATTGTATTTGTGTAACCGCGTCTGACAACTCTGGCTTCGATTGATACATATCGCCAGGATTTCGCCGGGTCACAGGGCAGCCCAATATAATCTTGATCGTCCCACCACCCAACCGTCCCACTACCAGCTGAAATATCGCTCAGAATCGCTCCAATCGGCCTCTAAACAGCACATAATAAATAAAACAATACAAGGAACAAGATAAGTTCACAATTTTTTTTGATAAAAAAAAAAAAAAAAAAAAAAAATCTTTTTCTAACAGAATCTCACATCAAGATTGGGAGTATGGCCGGGTGGGAGTATCGAGTAATTACGTGATGTTGTAATATTCCCCAGTTAAGACTTGACTACCACCCCCAGGGGACTTGAAGCCCTGATGTTACTGTAGGGCCACCCCGCAGCACAGGCTGCGACCACGTTGTGTTCAGTTCTTTTATTATTCAGTTGATCATAACAAGCAAAAAAGTCGATATTAAAACATGGTGTCAGCAGTGGGATACAAGGTCCGAAGGCAGCTGTGAACGCCGTGGAATGTAAGCGAGTCCTACTCAGCCACGAGAGACAGTGAGTCGCGGCGTCCTGCTATATAATTCCCGAGATGGATGAAAGAAACATGTCGAAGCCTGGTCCATTGGTGCTGGACGCACACGCTTCGGAAAACTGGAGAAAGTTTCTGATGCAATTTGAAATTTACCTCATAGCCAAGGAGAAGGACGATAAACCGGACAAGTTAAAGGTAAATCTGTTGCTTAATTGTGCTGGACCAGAAGCCATTGAAGAGTACAGTCATTTTGTGTACAGTGGAGAAGAAAGCAACGACTCCTGTGCAGTTGTTTGTAAGAAGTTCAAAGAATTATGTGAAGGGGCCAAGAATGTGATATATGAGCGACTAGTATTTAATCAACGAAACCAGAAAGAAGGAGAGCGGATCGACAGCTTCGTAAGTGAGCTCAAACGACTGTCTCTAACATGTGAATTTGGAGAGCTTCGAGATTCATTGATTAGGGATCGTGTCGTTGGAGGAGTCCTGTCTGACGACCTGAGAGGCGAGTTGCTCAAGAAGCCAGATCTCACTTTGGCGAGTGCTCATGACTATTGCAGGACATTCGAAGCCACAGAACTGCAGAAGTATAAGTTTGCCACGCCAGCACGTTCAAGTACCGAAGGTGCATCAAGAATTCAGCCGATATGGAAGGATCGTGGACAACACATGAAGACTACTCGTGATCGTTCTTGTAAGTTCTGTGGATACAAGCATCCATTTACTCAACCAAACCGATGCCCTGCTTATGGAAAAAAATGCATGAAGTGCAGGAAACAGGGACACTTTGCAAAGGTATGTCAGAGTAGTTCACAAGTAGACACTGTTGCACAAGAGAATGTGTCTGAGGAAAGCAGCAGTCAGGATGTGCATGTTTGCTTTGGATCAATTGAATTGGCAAGTGTTTCTGATCTCAAGAAAACAAGTAAGAGCATGATCTCAGTCAAGATTGCTGGAAGGGAGGTTCAAATCAAAGCAGACACAGGTGCAGAGGCTACAGTCATCCCTTATCACTTATATAAAGAAATCACTAAGGTACCTCTACGCAAAATTCAGCAACCCCTGAAAGGCTGGCTTGCAACCAAACCTATACACCCAAAAGGTTGTGTACGCCTTCCCACAGTATACAAGAACCGCAAGGTGGATTTGTTGTACCTCGTTGTGGAAGGAGACTTCACACCTTTGCTCAGTTGTGATGCCTGTTTGGATTTAGAAGTCTTGAGATTCATGAACCTGCAACTCATAACTTCCTCAGAGCCCAATCCAGTCATCCCAGAAGATGGGCCTAACCCAACCACCCCAGAAACATCCAAACAAGATGAAGACCAGAGTATCTTCAAAACTGATGCAGTTTTGAAGGAGTATCAGGACTGTTTCAGTTACAAACCTGGCAAACTACCCAATGAAGTACATCTGGAAATTGATTCGTCAGTGCCACCAGTGATACACCCTCCCAGAAAAATCCCAGTTGCTCTGTTGGAACCAGCACGAGAAAAGCTTGAGGAGATGGAAGAAGATGGCATAATTGTGAAAGAGGAAGGGCATACACCTTGGGTGTCTTCAATGTTAATTATTGACAAGAGAAAAGGCAAAGAGAAAGGCAAAAACACTCCACCATCGAAAGGAGAAGTAAGAATTTGCATTGACCCCAGAGATCTGAATAAGGCACTGAAGAGACCCCACTATCCTATGGTCACAGTGGAGGAGGTTGCCAATCGCCTGGCTAATGCGAAGATGTTCACATCACTTGATGCATGCAGTGGATACTGGCAACTTCCTGTGGATGAAGAAAGTTCCAAGCTCCTCACATTTAACACCCCATGGGGGCGTTACCGATTCACAAGACTCCCTTTTGGTATTGCATCAGCTCCAGAAATCTACCAAAGGGAGATGGACAGACTTTTCGCAGGAATTCCTGTGGAAATAATTGTAGATGATTTCCTGATACATGGTGATAATCAAAGAGACATTGACCAGAAACTGATGGAAGTGCTCGACAAGAGTCGAGAAGTGGGCTTGAAGTTCAATCCTAAGAAACTCAAACTCAGAGTTCCAGAAGTAGGGTATGTTGGGCATGTCCTTTCAGCTGAAGGATTAAAGCCAGATCCTGAGAAGATCAGAGCTATCAACGAAATGCCAGCTCCAACAGACAAGGAAGGCGTGCTACGGTTATTGGGAACTTTTAACTACCTAGACAAATTCATTGAGCACAAGGCTGATCTTCAAGGACCCATTTCACAACTGACCCAGAAAGATGCAGCATTCGTGTGGGACACACCACAACAGGAGGCCTTCAGTAAGCTGAAGACAGTCATCACCAGCGCACCTGTGCTGGCATACTTTGACAACAGCAAAGAGACAGTTCTAAATGTGGATGCCAGCAGCACTGGACTGGGTGCAGTGATCATGCAAGAGGGCAGACCAGTGGCATACAGCTCAAAGACACTGACTAGCTGTGAGACAAGGTATGCCAATATTGAGAGAGAACTGTTGGCTATTGTATGGGGAGCACAGAAATTTCACACATACATGTATGGGCGCAGGGTCATTGTGGAAACGGATCACAAACCACTGGAGTCTATATTCAAAAAGCCACTGAATGATGCCCCACCCCGACTACAGAGGATGCTCCTGAAACTGACCAAGTATGATCTCATTGTACGATATGTTCCTGGGAAGAAACAGGTCTTATCCGACTGTCTTAGCAGAGCACCACTCCAGGATACTGAACCAGCCAGCCCACCTGAAGATGTAATTGGAGTCAATCTCATTGAGAAACTTGGTTTTGAAACCACCATACTTCAGAGATTCAGAGACAGTTCAGGTGCTGATGAGACTTCACGAGTAGTCATGGACTATGTCACTAAGGGTTGGCCTGCTGAGAAAGACCAGGTGGATGAACTGGCCAAAGAGTATTGGAGCTACAGAGAAGAGCTCAGTGTAGAGGATGGACTACTATTTAAACTTGACAGAATAGTTGTCCCAAGATCACTGAGAGCTGATGTGTTGGATGAAATCCATGGAGCACACATGGGAGAAAGCAAAAGTCTATGCTTTGCCCGAGATTACGTATTCTGGCCCTCAATGACATCTCAAATCAAAGATAAAGTCAGCTCCTGTCCCATCTGCAATGCCTTCCGCAACAGACAACAGAAAGAATCATTGCATCCCCATGACATTCCAGGATTACCATGGCAAGTGGTCGGGACAGACCTCTTTGAATTTGCTGGCCAGACATACCTACTGGTCACTGACTTCTATTCAAAGTACTTTGAAATAGAACTGCTTCGCCAGCAGACTGCCACGTGCCTCATCAACAACTTGAAGAAGATATTTGCAAGATTTGGAATTCCGGATGAGGTGGTGAGTGACAATGGTTCTCAGTACAGCAATACCAGGAATTTATTCAACACTACACACCAGTTCAAACAATTTGCCAGTGAGTGGGGATTCCGTCATACAACAAGTTCACCAGAGTATCCTCAATCCAATGGTGCTGCAGAACGGGCAGTACAAACTGCAAAACGTATTCTGAAGAAAGCTGCAGCAGACAACAAAGACCCATTTGAAGGGCTCTTGAAGTATCGAAATACACCTTTCGAAGATATTGGTGTATCCCCTGCACAGCTCCTGATGAGTCGACGAACTCGCACTATGATACCGACCCATCGACGTCTCTTACAGCCACAAGTGGTTGAGCCCGATCGAGTTGCGAAAGTACTTCAAGATCGCCAGAACAGTTCCAAGAAGAACTATGACAAGCAAAGTAGAGACTTACCTCCACTTGCAGTTGGAGATAAGGTGCGGATTCGACCAAACAGGGATCACGAGTGGCGTAAAGCTGAAGTCTTACCAAGGTCTTACCTAGTGCAGGATGAACGCGGCCGTGTCTTCAGACGGAATAGGCGACAGCTCATCTCAGTTCCAAATGACCGACCTATGAGTCCACAGATAAGTGTTCCTACTATGCATTCAAAGCCGCCTGATGCAGTGAGACCAGAACCAAGACCATTGGAAGTACCTGAGCAATCTCCACAGACAGTGGAACATCCACCTACCACAACAAAGTCTGGAAGACCAGTCAAGAAACCTCAAAGATACATTGAATCCTGTTAGGGGAGAGATGTTGTAATATTCCCCAGTTAAGACTTGACTACCACCCCCAGGGGACTTGAAGCCCTGATGTTACTGTAGGGCCACCCCGCAGCACAGGCTGCGACCACGTTGTGTTCAGTTCTTTTATTATTCAGTTGATCATAACAAGCAAAAAAGTCGATATTAAAACACGTGACAACCAGTATTTCTGTTATCGTTCGATAGTTACAGTTTCCACGGATATGCTATGTATATTTTTTGGCTTTATGTTTGCACTTTGGAAGAGTGAAGGTGTGATCGCAAATCCTGCTTATGTCATCAAAATTTACTGTAAGTGAATTCTAGTCGCTATCATCGTAAGAAAATATCACAACTTACGTGTGCTATTTTATGACGTTTAGCGTTAGCTTTATAGCGTTAAGTGTTAGTTATATTGCTAAGGGCATCCACAGACGAGGCAAATTGTTATCGACATCTATTTTCAATCGACAATTTATAAAATCACACAACTATAAAAGCGTGTCCTCGGCGAAGCGCCTCGTGAGTCCACAACATTTTGAACATGTGATGACGTAGATTGTGGTAAATAGGAGTCCACACCACGGCAAACCAGTGGACGAAATTTATTAAATTGCCTTGTCTTTGGTTAATTGGCACACTTACTCCGTGTTAATTTTAATGTGCTAGAATGTGCTCGATCGTTCTGCATCTCATTAATAGGGGCAACTGGCCACCGGTGACCAGAGTGTTTGGCCTTTTTTTTTTTTTTTTTTGAATGAGCTAGTGTATTCTTGTATATATGGTCAGATAGAATATGCATCGAGGAGTCAATCAGAATGCACAGATAGTAGTCAGATAGTAGTTTTACTTTATTATTATTATTTTATCCTTCTGATTATATTTGCATACTTTCAGGTGTTCATTCCACTGATCTGCTGCTCCACCAGTATTGTAGCTGGTCCCACCTGTGAATCCGAAATCATATGTAAACATGATGAGTACACCAAATTTTTTGAAAATTGTACATTCATGGAGTGCAGTGCATGTCCAGGTTGTGAGAAGGGAATGGGTTTGAAGAAGGAGTGCGGCAAACCAATCATTGTCAATTATGCTTCTGATGTGTTATGCATCCCCTGCATTGAAGGGTCAACCTTCAATGATGTTGATCAGCTAAAAGGGCTCTGCAAAGCCTGTGACAACCAAGAGAACCGAAAAGTGATTTCACCGTGCAGTAAAATGAACAACACAAAATATGCAGATGCTTGTGATGCTGGCTACTATTTCATTGAGGGAAATATGGATCACTGCATGAAATGCTCCTGCTGTATAAAGGGGGTGAAGAAATGTCATGAAGTTAGTGCAAATGTACAGTGCACATGCCCAGAAATACCCAGCACAAGAGAAACTTCTCCTGCAACAAAACCTACAGTAAAGCATGACCCCAAAGCTACAGGATCAAGCTCTTCCATACCAAACTGGGTCATACCAGTTGCTGCAGTCGGTGGCATTGTAATCTTGAGTATCTTGGGTATGGCAGTGTACTGCAGGAGGAATTATGCAAGGGGAGGGAGTGCAGGAGTATCATTTGGTTCTGGAGATGATAATGGACTGATAGAAGGTACTGTATATACTGCAGCTATATTTGATTATAATCAGATTATTATTATAACATAATAATATTATAATATTATAATTTTATATTTTATATCATTTGTATTTTCCATATTGTATACAATCTGTATAAATTTTTTTGGCACATTACATACGCATGCATTATGCTTTAGAGCCCTTTTTGCATGACTGTTGCAGGTAATCATGTGATCTTTGGCTATTGGCTAACTGATTACAGTAATAGTGAAAGCAAAATCTGATTGCGGTATTTGAGATCACACAAGAAAGCGAGTGCTGATGGCATGTTCTCACAGTGTTAATTTTATGGTTTATAAAACCAATCACAATATTATCATTTTGGTTTTGGTTTGCTCATACTTCTAATATTGGTTGGAAGTGATTTTGCTTGCCTCGTTGATTGGCTCTGTGATTGCATGCTTTGGTTTTGGTTTTTGGTAGTCACATCCATTTTAGTTACACTTGGGGCAAGTTTAGCTTTCATAACAGGATGATATCGTTGTTTTTGAATGGCAATGCAGTCACAATATTTTTTTAGCCATATATCCAGTGTATATGTGGTTTACCAAAACCAAATAGTTTTTAAATTCTAAGAATTTATCCTCAAAGTGCTATAGTTGTGACATTTTTGTATTTTCATTATTTAGTTTTCATCATCCTCCAAACCCATGATTTGCTCCTGGGTCTCCAAAGATGGATTCATATAATATTGTGATAAATGAGAAAGTGACTGGGGGGGGGGGGGGGGGGGGGGTGATTAATCTGTGTTGATGGGTTTAGCCCCAAAAAGCACACAGAATTTGTATTTCCTACATATGTTTTTATAGATTTGTGGATTTTCAAAGTGTTGCTTTATTTAAAACTTCAGAGTTTAATTTCCTGTTTTAGAGCATGGATCCTGGATCTCATAGTGGTCTATAATCACTTTTGGATTTAGATTAAAGAGAAGAAATGTGGATTGGCAGATTTTATACAAAAAACTAATGTAGCTTGGTGGATTTGATATGCTTATTTACCCTTCCAGAAAAGGAATGTTCAGAACTTTATTTTTCTCTGAACTTCTTAAATGTGCTATACAACAGATCTTCTGCTTTCTTCAGCCCATGCAGATAAAAGAAACACTGCAAGAAGACCTTGTGTACTACGATGCATTTGGCAACCATGTGTACAGTGTTTCCCATTTGGTAATATTTATAACTTGCTATTAGATGTTATTCATGTTATTAGATACATATGCCCATGCTTCAATGCAATAAAATATCACATTTTTATTATACTAAATCTCCACAAATATATGTATAAATATGCATAGATTGGAGCCTTCCCATATGCAAACAGTAATTTAGTTGTGGCCCCCTATCACATGTATGTTTCCCTCCCAGCCTGGATTTGCAATGATAGGTTTTGGTTCAGGCCACAGCCACAGTGGAGGTCATACTCTTACAAGAAGAAAGAAAAATATAATATTTTTTGTATTTAGGAAATTTATGACCAGTTAATCTATGACTTGAGCTTTGCTCTTGGGGAACTGTTTGCTTCTTGGAACAGATAACAGCCTTGGACAGTACTTATTATCCAGGGATATTTTCCTTTCCAAAAGTATTTAGTTCATTAATAATTAATATTTATATTTATACATCATTGTCCCTGACTTGTAGGCCAATGGACAAATTCAGTTCAGGATAATCAGCAGCTGGCACTAAGAATCCCACAAAATGTTCCAGGTGAGAAATATACCAGGCTGAGCGTGATACACTGTGTACATACTGTATATACCTATTTGTAGTTATTTGAGATCCAGAAATATTGCAGCCATTGCACTGCAAGCTGAACACTGTGGATTTGCACTCCTGCTTGTGTGAAGTATAGTCCCATAGATTATTGCACTAGTGTACAATGAATATTTTGAACAATAGTTTGGCATTCAATAATAATTACAGTATATATTATATCCTCTGAATTATTGTTCACAGCTAATTTTGGGTGTAATGATATAGCAGAGTGCATTAGATGTTGTAAAATTTATAACTTGTACATCGATCTCTGATACTATACCCCCCCCCCCCCCCCTCCACAGTTTACATGGAATGATTATTGACCTTCCCAAATGCCTTATACTACAACGTTTGTAGTACAAGATATTTATTTTATAATATCTACTACCTATGTATAATGCCACGTAATGGCGAGACATGTCAGGCTCAAGACCCACTGTTGTCCGATACTTGTCTGACTATAAAAGCAGCTGAACAATCGTCACAGTACATTTTATAGCAGCCTTACTCGGTACGCTTGTTTCAACGTTTTGCGAATTCCCCACCCTCCCTCCCTTTGGAGTGGTGCCTTGCTTTGTTTATTTCTCAATAAACTGGGTCACTTCCCTTTGTTTGCGGTTAAGTCTGCGCAGCGACTTCCCCCAAGCTTTTGGGCATTATTTTACGCATACCTGCCAATACTCTTGTCCGATCCAGCACGTGCTGACCTAGGTCTCAGCTCGTAGTGCCGGGGAGATAAGTGAGGCTCTGCTATAAAATCAAGACCTACCAATACGCTTGTCCTATCCCCAAGCTAATGGGGTGATAAGTGAGGTTTCAAAAGGTCGCGCAACCGGAAGTCGCCCAGCTAGATATACCGCAGGGCAGTGCATCCCCCCTTACGCCAATATGTGTCTCGTCTTGTTATCATAAGGAGCAGTGACATTAATGACCGTGGATTGGAACATCAGCTAGCACAGACTTCTTTTTAGTTAATTGCTAATAGACTGAACTGTTATTAGACTACTGTATGATCTGAGAAGCTGAAGCTTGGTTTTCTTTTGTGTTCACCAGACTGCCATGTGTCAGAAATGCCATTTGTTCTAAAATCCTACCTGTCCGTGGAACTGGATCTGAAGAAACTTTACAAGGCAAACTGGCGTGATGTTGCGAAAGCATTTAAACTCACTACGGATCAATGTAAAGGACTAGAAATTGTTTACCAACAAGGTAACAGCCCTATTCAGTCCCTGTTCTCAATACTTGAGACCAGGGGGAATGATGAGCCATCTTTGAAGGACCTGGTAAAGGTATTGATAGAGCTTCAGCGCAGTGACATTGTTGATAACTGGGACTGGAAGGCTAACAAGAGAATTAAGAAATAACAAGGTGTGATCTTTGACAAAAAATAATAGCATCAACATTTTTGGAATGTTTTAATTTTAAATGTAGAATGAAATCCAAAAAGATAAGCCATCACACTGCCTACAACTCAATAGAAAAGAAAAACAGCTCACTCAAAAAAGGAGAAAGAAACAAAAGAAACAAAAAGCTGATGCTATAAACAAACAAAGCAAAAGCAAAAGCAAAATAAAACAAAACAAAACAAAAACAACAAGAAAGCAAAAAAATCAGCCCCACTCCATGAAAAAGAAACAAAAGACAAAGACAAAGACAAGACACGGGATTGATGCAATACATTACTTTATTTTTTAGTTTATAATCCTGGCCAAAAGTCGTGGGACACTTAACCTTTTATGTAAAAATTATGACACTTTCCCTCTTCCCGCCCCTCTCCCCCCTGACAATGTTGACTGAGTGTGCTCAAAGTGCACTCCCTTTATGCAACATTGTATGGGGGGGGGGGGGGGGGGGGGGTTACCTTTCGGAAAAAGAGCCACTTTCGTTATTTAAAAGAGAGTAATGTTGAAAAATAGCACTTTTTCAGAGTGTCCCACATACTTTTGGCCAGGATTGTAGTTATTTAGAAATCATTTTAAACAAACCAGTCTTGGAGTTCTACCTCCATACGTTGTTATAGTGATCGAGCTTATGTGAGCTTGTCTAGCATTAAATTTACATATTTATACTGTGCATAAGGCTCAGGGACTTTAGTAACCATTCAAGTGTTAAAACACTCATTAATTGCTTCATCACCTTTTACAATAGCTCTCTTCACAGGGGGGGGGGGGGGGTGCAGGGCAAACAGTATCGTTTTCAAGTATTTTAGTCTGAAATAGCCGGATATTTCTTAGATTTTTGTCATTTTGGTCTGATAATAGGGTATAGATTTTGTCTTTTCGGTCTGGGATTAGGGCAGTAGATTTAGTCAAGTATTTTACTTGCCCAACTATAAAGTATAATCCCCGAGCGAAGCGAGGGTAATATTTACGACGCTAATACAGCATAGTTGCCTCATTTGAAGACTCCAAGCGTGTCGCCATCTCGAAATTTAATGTTCGTGTGTGTGTGTGTGTGTGTGTGTGTGTGTGTGTGTGTGGTTCGACTTTTTAGGCCAGGTGCCTAAGGCAATGACGTAATAATCATCGATTAGCTTATCCGCCAGTGTTTTTAAAAGATTTGAACGAAAATTGTACGTAACTGGTTTCACGAAAATGAATTTGAAAACTGGAAAACTTGAAACAGAACGGTCTCGCGAAGCTTGTCTTCAAAAGAGAAGGGAACAGGCACGGGCAAGGCGAAATCGTGAAACGATCGAACAGTGCCAAATACGTCTAGAGAAAAGACGACAAGCATGTTATAACCGACAGCATCATGAACGGAAGCCTGCCGAAGAAATGGCTCCGCAAAGGGAACGGCGCTTGAAAGCAAATCAGGAGCTTCAGACGCCGTTTTGTGTTAAACTCAGATACTTATTCAGAAAGGACAAGCAACAAAGGTTAGTCAGTGGAAATCGAACAATCACCGTGACAAATATATTCTACCCGTATCTTGAAACTCAGTAACGTTAAGAATGTATTAGAATCTGTATGCTGATCATTTTCTCTCGAAGTATTGTTTTAATACGCTTCTGTCGCCAGTTTCGGCTACCGTATTCGGTCCGTGGGTTCCGTCCATTCAATTTTCGTATGAATTACAAAATCAAAAATTGAATATTGAAGTTTCCAATTTTCATATTTTATCGTTTATGCGGCAATGAAAATTAGAAATTCGTCTTGGACTTTGCATCGATGTATATTTTCAACAATCCAAAATTGAATTTGGTTTTCCGATGTGTTCGAAAATCAGAAATCTAACCACCAGTTTCCCTTTTCCATCCGCTGAAAAGCGACAAAAACTGACGCATACTTCGTATGATTCGAACGGGCTTATAACACACACCATTCTTTTTCTCCTTCCTTTGTGTGTAGCACTTGACTTCGAAGAAAAGGTCGAGTCAACATTTCGGTAAAACAAAAGCTACTCTTGTTGGGAGTACCAAAGTAAAAGTCCAACATCAATGGCAGAGCGAAGAGGTATCTGCGATTATCGTATTTCTAGTTATTTACAAAAGCAAGACGCCTTTCGTAGCACCGAAATGTCTTGAAAACGAGTACATTCGAAGCTCTCCTCGTGGACATCTAGTAAGCGGACAGCTCTAACTTACGGACACCGTTACGAAACCTTGTTTAAACTCTAGCTCAGTCAAACTCTGTATTTACACATTCTCGTAAGCGGCCAGTTCCAGTTATGGGGCACTTTTTCTGCTTCTAGAGGTGTCCGCTTACGAGAGCTTCCACTGTATTTGAAAGGAACGAGGTCTGAAATAGGGTACACATTTTGGAGTCAGGTCTGAAATAGGGTATGGAAAATCGTATATTTTGGTACAAAATAGGGTAAGGGTTTGGATTTTTTTCTCATACAATACTTCGGTCATGGATTTTTTGGACTCTTTCAAAGACTGCGATACTAAAATTTGAAAATTGTAAATCAATAAAGCAACGTAAGTTTAAAAGAGAGAAAGAAAGTGAAAATTTGGAAGTGAACACATGTGCAAACTAGTATAAGAGTTTTTCAGCTGTTATACGTGGAGACAGCCATGCCTTCATAAGTTCACGTGGCCAAGGAATGGCTGGTATCACACGATGGAGTGACTGTAGTTTCTTATGATGATCGAGTACCTTTCATTACTGAGACTTCACAGTGAAGGCGGAATAATAGCATGTTACTTGAGTGTTTCCTTAGTCCCAGCAATATCAGATTAGAATAATTACTGTCTCACTTCTGTGAGACAGAAATTCTTGTATATAATACTCTTTTACAACTCAACCGTTTATTTTCAGCAACTGTTTTCACTACATTTTTCACTTTCCGTCTTTGTCGCAATTTTATTTTATAAAAGAACTATGATACTACGCGTGCCCTGACTGGCTAAATAACCGTGTTAGATGAGAGTATATTACACGCTGACGCGATACGCGATGTTTTTTACTTGACTAATTATTTTATAAAAGAAATATATAACGTGTTCCCGTGTAATATAGCCTCATCTAAACACGCGGGAAGTTGGGAGAACACTCGAGTAGCGCCGGAAACCACTCGGCGGCCTCGTGGTTTCTTTACGCTATTCTCGTGTTCTCCCAACTTCCCGCGTGTTTAGATGAGGCTATATTACACGGTGACGGACGACGTGTCATGGTAATCCTCCAACAACAAAATAAGCCCGGTTTTTGGTAATTTTATTTTTCGTCTCATAAACGTTCTCCAGTATACACGCCTTAGTCCAAAGAGAGAGCACGTGTGCGAAAATTGAATTCGGTGTTCTTATCATTAACCCAAACAAATAGAGTTAGGTTTTTTTTTTGGGGGGGGGGGGGGGGCATTTAGATAGCACTTTTTTCGTATAAACCAGGTTGTTAAACTTTATCTTTGTGTGGAGAAATACTAGTATTACTGTTTAGACTTCAATTACAACGAAGGTAGTTATTGGTGATTTCATGAAAATACTATATGATGCAAGTAGGAAAATGAAAATTTGACGAGAACTTAGAAACGATAGAGTATCGAAAATATAATTCGCTCTCAGACAAGCAGCACTGAGGTTGTCTCTTGCCGTATGCGTGCCAGCACCTTCTCTTTCTTCAGATCTTAACTATAGCCAAACATATCCATCGGAACCGCTGTTAGTGTTATTTCAGAATGAGTATATTAGTCAGTTAGGGAACCACTCGAGTGTTAGCAATATCCAAGTGGAAAAGTCCATTCGGAAATAGGAGTTCCAAACTGATGTTAGGCTTTGCTCCTAACGAAAACCTAGTTCTCTAATTCAGTTCGCGTGAAAAACCATTAGGAACCGCTTGGACGACTTAACACTTGATGGCCATAGATTCGTGAGCTTGAAACATTCGTGAGTTATTTGGCACGGGTACTGAGCCTGCAATCCCCGACATAATTAGTTGGGACACTCTCGGAAGCCGGTGTATATTCAGCGGCAGGTGCAGTTACTCGGCCTCCTCCCTCCCCTAAAGTTGGTTCTAGGCCGCGCTCTGACGCACAAACCAACATTGGGGGGGGGGGGGGGGGGGGGAGGGGGGAGGGGCGGGAAAGTGCAAAGTGTCCCAAAAATTATGTCGAAAAAGTTTTTTTTCCTTAGCAACGTTGAATACGGCTGTATCCTTTTTACGTGTCTATGGAGTTATTCGCACGTTACTATGCGGTATTTTCACTGACTATCCTAAACCAGTTGGTGTGACAGAGTCACAAGTCATCCTGAGACAGCACACACAGCAGTATGGGCCTTAGAGTGGCAGCAAGTCGAGGGTGGCGTTCAGAAATATTCCACAGGATAACGCTACCAACACATTCCACTGCCTCAATATCACTGTTGACCATCTGGTTTTACTTAGTTTATGGTTCAACATATTTCTTTCTTTAGTTCAACCCATTTGTACTGCACCAAACAATGGCATTTTTCCCCAGATTATTTAAGGAATGAATGGCATGTGGGTGACTGGGAGCCTGTTGGGAGCCGTTAAAACGTCAACATTTATAGAACCGCTTGTTCATCGGAATAAACAATTTTGAAAATAATACTTTGTGGTTTAGGTCAGTCGGTGTTTTTGTATATAAAATATGGCCAGAAAAATTCTCACCGTGATTTTCGAAGTGTAAGGCGTCGTCAAGTTGGTCTCTTTTGTCAGCGTTATGCTCTACATGTACGTTATCTCATTTCGTTTCGTTTCGCAAAACACGGCAAGCCTTTTACAACGTAGCCTGACTGTTCAGACGTTTCGAGCTCGTCCGCAAATTCGCTAAGATTAATGACTATCGAGAAGTCAATGGATCATTTCAGCGAGTAGCCGCTGGACACACTGAAGTTTCTCGTGGCGGTACACTGCACACACGGCACACTACACATTGTGAATTTTAAAATGGCGTCCAGAACTCAGAAAAAGAGGAAGGCCAGAAAGAAGAAGAACTGGAAGAGGCACTTCAGGAGTGTTACAAACTCTTGAAGGAGCCCAATAAGCCAAGGAAGCCGGTATGTTATGAGTTTCACTGGGATCCTGTCACCGGCATCCGTGAAACAGACTCCGTACAGGCCAACACCACCAAGAAGTTATTGGCAAAGCAGTGGAAAAACTCACCTGCCTGTTGATGGTAAATCTCACGCTATTATATTATGCTCTTTTAACAAGATAACTTTGTTTACGCATTTAATTTATTTTTAATTCTTTTTAATCAGCCGCCGCAGGAAACATCAACCCACTGCCAGAACCGAGTGATCACGAATCAACAGAAGATGAAGGTACGTGGTTCTTACATATAGCCATTGATCATCAGGCTGGTAAATACTATTTTTAGTAGGTATGCTTCACTGCCAAGTTGATGAACATTTACGGTTTGCCAGCGACGCTGTTCCGAGTAGGAGGGCCTAGATGGGGTTTACTGTTAAGTGTTATGGGCCTGAATTTTTTACTGTTAAGTGTTATGAAGCCAAAAAAATTAATGTTAAGTGTTATGTAAAACATACAGTTAAGTGTTACAAGACTAGATTTTAAATAAAACAAGACAAAAGAGCCCAGATGGGGTTTACTGTAAGTGTTATGGGCCTGAAATGGTGGAAGTGTTATGTATCTTCGTACCCAGGACCTTCGCACTACTGTTGACTGCTCACTCTCAATAGCCTGGTACAGAAACATGGCGGCTTCAAGTGCTGAAACTTTGAAGAAAAGAGCATCGGAGGCAATTGATAGTCTATCCTCGGAGCTTTGGGAACTGAACAATAAGATATGGAAGAATCCAGAGCTTGGCTTCAAAGAGAAGTTCGCCCACGAACTGTTGACAACTTTTCTGGACAAGCAGGGATTTACCGTGACTCGCCATTTTCCTCTGGACACGGCCTTTGTCGCGAAAGTAAATGGCGACAGTCAGCTACCTACAGTTGGTGTCATCTGCGAGTACGATGCATTGCCTGAAATAGGGCACGCCTGTGGACACAACTTGATCGCCGAGGCAGGGATTGCAGCCGCTATTGGTGAGGGAACCAGGAAACTTTTAATTATACACTTTTGTAACCAGAAAACTAACTCTTTCAAATAAGTATGGAGATTCTTCCAGGCATTCAAGAAGAAAATGTAGGAGTGATGTAGTGATACTTTATTGCTTAATCAGCTGTCATGCGGGACTATCAACTATCCCTCAAATTGCCGAGACACTGAAGGAGAAAATGTTGTCATTGATCCCTCTTGGGAGTGAAGGGATTGATAATATTAACTATGCAAACTCTCCAAACCAAATAAAATGTACTCTACTAATTATGTTAAGTTTTACCATGTACCCTGTACATGTACTAAACTTAATAATTTTGCAGATGTCTGCTCAACTTCCCCTAACAAGCCCTCTTCCCTTCGACACACACAATCTAAGTAATAACCCCAATCCCATGAATCCTGGTGTCTGTGAGCACCAAATTAATTTGTATAGAAACAAGACATATGATGCTGCATTAGATGCTTATGTGTTTTGTCAGTGTTTGCAAATACACTGGTGATGTGGGTAAAAAGTAGTCCATCATCATGATAGAACTGAACTGTACAATACCCTCTTTTATACCTAACCCTCCCTCTTCACCCTGTTAAATGGCTAGAACTTGAAATGTTAGTTGACACTTAAGAAATACATAACACGTCACCATGTAATATAGTCTCATCTAAACATGCGGGAAGTTGGGAGAACACAAGAGTAGCGTAAGGAAACCATGAGGCCGCCAAGTGGTCACCGGCACTACTCGAGTGTTCTCCCAACTTCCCAAGTATTAAGATGAGGCTATATTACACGGGAACACATTATATATTTCTTTTATAAAATAATTAGCCAAGTAAAAAACATTGCATATCGTATCAGCGTGTAATATACTCTCATCTAACATGGTTATTTAGCCAATCAGGGCACACGTAGTATCATAGTTATTTTATAAATTCTTTTATATTAATCATCATATCCACATCAACTCTATCTTGATACTGTGTTTACATGAAGCCTATATACAGTAGCAATACACAAGATTAGGAAAGTTTACTTGATGACCTGTGCTATAGTAGAAGAGTCAACACAGAGCTACATGCTGTATGCAAATGAACTGTGTTCAATAAAACTTCTTTCTCTACCAGTATGTCAGCCATTCACACACCCCATATAACAAAAAACTTGTGTGAAGTTTGAAATGTTGTGTAACCATTGCAAAATTTAAAAAGGTACAAATCACAGTAAGACATTAAACAGGTTTAGTTGGTGTGAGTTGGGACATATTTACTTAAACAGGTTGATCTGTCCGTTATTAACCAAGTAGTATGTTTTTCTGTGATTTCTACAGGTATCAAAGCAGCAATAGAATTCACAAATGAGAAGCTTGGAAATTTGGTGGTCCTTGGAACCCCAGCAGAGGAAGGTGGAGGGGGGAAACTCAAAATGATTGACAGTGGCTGTTTCAAAGACCTGGACATCTGCATGATGGTCCACCCATTTCCTGTTGATGATGTGTATCCAGTGTTCTTAGCCCGAGTTAAAGTAACTGTCAGGTACAATGGCCAGGCAGCCCATGCTGCGGCATTCCCCTGGGAAGGTGTTAATGCCTTGGATGCTGCAGTTATGGCTTACAATAACATCAGTGTACTGAGACAGCAGATGAAGCCCACCTGGCGTGTGCATGGAGTCATTACTCATGGTGGAGTGAAGCCAAACATTATTCCAGAAAAGTCAGAGATGGTGTATTCTGTGAGGGCACCAACAAATAGTGAACTAGAAGTTCTCAAGAGTAAAGTTCAGAACTGTTTTGAAGCTGCATCCAAAGCTACTGGTAAGTGTCACATAAATGCTCCAATAAGCCCCTCCCCTACTACAAGGTAATTTTTAAAAATAAACCCCCACCCCTCCTCCTCCTCTCTCTCTCTAATAACCCCCTCCCCCCACCACCACCACATTTCATTGTGCCCACCAAAATCAGTAGAGAAATGAGACAAAATGAGACCAAAACAAAAACAGCTTTTGGTCTCTTTTCAGCTGAGCCTCCCCTCTATAGTTATGTTCCCAGCCTAAAATGTGTGCTCTCTTCTTGTATTAGTGATCTGTTTTACAGATGTTACCACTCATAGAGACTGCGTATCTGTACTAATGTCACAATTTTCTCACTATAGGTTGCACAGTAGACGTCACGTGGGCTCCAAACTCCTATGACGGCTTGTTGACCAACTCCAAACTAGCAGAACTTTACAAGACCAATGCACAGAATATGGGAATTGTGTTTAAGCCCACGCAAGAGCAAAAGACCCCCAAAGGTTCCACAGACATGGGCAATGTCTCTAATGTGGTCCCATCTATCCATCCACTTTACTCCATTGGTTCAACAGCAGTCAATCATACACGTGCCTTCACTGCTGCAGCAGGGACAGAAGAAGGACACAAACAAACACTGACTGCAGCCAAAGCCATGGCCATGTCAGCCATTGATGTCCTGTACAGTCCTAAAGTGTTGGCTGAGATCAAAGAGGAATTTAACAAGGCTACAAAATGACATCCTGCATTAGGCCAGGTAGCATATTATACAGGATACAGTTAATACAAATGTCTGCTTTACACCTTTACTCCCAACTTTGAAATGCAGATTCTCTCAGCCCTTCAAGAAGAAAATGTAATAGTGATGTGGTGATAGCTTGAAATGCCAGTCATCTGTACATTTCAGGCTAATGGGATGGTGAGAACTAACACATGTGGTTTAATCAGCTTCCATATAAACAATCTATCAAAAGCCAAGTTCTCCATACTGTATGATATATATTTGGTTAGAAAATCAAAGAGAAAACTGAAGTTGATCACTCTTGGTAATGAAAGGGTTTAAAAATATTGCACTTCAAGAACTGCCCAAAATATGCATTTTATCCTAACATTTTACAATTCAAATATTGATGAACTCATTTTGAAATGACTCTCACTTACTTGCACGTTCATCTAAAAAATACATCTTTCTCAGTGGAAGATGCTGTGCAATAACTGTGGGGAATGATTTATGTGTACAAGTGATGTACCTGTTAGATTGGGAACGTCAAAAAAATTTAAAATAGAATGAAATTGTGCATGGCACACTAGCTTTTTCAGGATTGAGTAACAATGATAGCAATACCAATAGCAACAGTTTATTAGTGTCATATTTACATACAATGTGCACGAAGCTCATTTTATATTGAAGTTCTGTGGGGAACTTGGTTTGTCGTGATGTTGACCACATTGATACATTGAAGTTCCTAGTTCATTTGTCAATACCCCTTACACACCTGTGTTGCTGTTTCCTTCGTCCCTCCCTCCAAGGGTTATTCTCATTTACTGTCACACTGACAGTTGGTCTCTGTAACTCTAATGTTATAATTATATAGTTACTAATTAAAAAATCACATGAAACTCAGAGGGTAGCACAACTGGATATTTTGTGTTTCTGTTCCACCTAATCGGTCTACAAAATGTCCAGTGCCCATAAAAAATGCTGCAAGAGAAAATCCTCCTTTGTCAATGTTGGGAATTCCAACAAACAAAGTTACACGAACAAAAAGGGCAGCGGCATGCTATGTGACTTTTGTATTTTCGTGAAACCCATATCGGTCTTCCATCAAAAATTTCAGCGGCCATGGAAACTGTTGCAGGCCTTGTCACCTTCGGTTGCTTAAGTCTTTCTAAAATTATTTTCAACTACATATACATTAATTAAGTTACTTTGCAAGCAACTTGGTTTGATCAAAAGAGTATGAAGGTAAGAGAGGTAATCCCCTGTAATAGGTCATGTTACAAGGTAATCCCTCCCAAAGTTATTAGAAGGTACCCAGTTCCCCGCGGATATATTACCCCGCGCGTATCGAGTGGAGTGAGAATTTTACAAAATTGCAGAGTTTTAAAAGGCAATTCTTGGTGAATGCTACCCATGGGTGCCAGAGGTTTCTCTCTCTCTCTCTCGGAAGCTCCGAGCTGCGCGGCCGCGTAGGGCTGGGGGCGAAACCATGGACGGGAGAGGGACAGGGGCAAGGTGGAGCTGGGGAGTAGGTACCTTCTAAAAATAACTTTGGGAGGGATTACCTTCGAATAAGACTTATACGGGGATTGCCTCTCTTACCTTTATACTCTCTTTGTTTGATCTATTTAATGAGGCTTGGAAAACTAAGTCTTGTCCAACTTTTTTACACGGATCAGCGTGCCACCACTTTGAAAGATTGACTTTCAAAGAACATTAGTAGAAAAAGTTTGCGCAACTTTGACATTTTGTGAAAGAGAAAAAGGCTGTCGCCATTGTAACTTGGTAATCCAAATTGTTTTCAGATATCTAGCTTTCATTTTGCCATTTGTTTTAAAAATTATGTTTATAGCAGCGTGGCAAGAGATCATCTGCCATACTTTTCATGCAACACTGCATAGAGCAGAGACATCCAAAGGGAGATGCTTGTCTCCGGTTTTCGTTATTATTCTTAGCACTTAACCTCTATAAAAGACTGGAAGGAGTTTGTCAAATAACAAGCCAAAACTTCAAGTTTAAAGTTTGAACACTGGAATTGGTTGTTTTGATTGGACAACGTTGCAATCACGTTACAAAGCCTATCTATTAAATCTCTTCAGTTTGGCGAATCATTTATCAGCGGAACCTGTCCCGGTGTGCTGCACTCAAACTCTTCGCTGATCGTCGACATCTGAAAATCCCACTGCCTGGCTGGAACTTTCTTGTCCTGAAATACAGTTGTACGCGATGAAAAGGAGGAGAAGCTACCATCAATAATAAGCCTACAACTATAATGTAAAAACAAACCTTTTTGCTATTTAGTCACCTGTTTTTACGGCATTTCACCTATTTTAATTTCTTTCTATTTTCGTATGGATGTGTAGAGCATTTCTGAGGTACCTGTTGCCTCTGTTTCAAAACGAGGTCTAGTGCGAAAACTTTTCTTTTGAATGAAATTTGTTTTCATTTTCATCCAGATCAAACTTTTTCACAAGAAAGTTTTCGCACTAGGCCTCGTTTTGAAATAGAGGCAAGTGCAGTGTATTTCGGAAATGGCCTATGACCGGATAGCAAACTTAGGTGCGTCTTGTCAGTACAGTTTATACAGTTTATATATAATCAGCCAATACTCACAAGTTGCAACAATTCTGCTGTGTCAAACAATGGAAATATTGTCTCAGTTGATGCAAGTGAAATTGACGGAGATTCCAGTGAAATCATCTCTGAATGAGGGCCGACTTTGAAGTTTGTCGCATTCCTGGAATTATAGACAGCTACATTACTGTTTAACCAATCCAACAAACACTCGTTACAGTATCAATGGCCTGGTGGCCGCGGATAAACAGCTGAATATAACATATCTGAAGTGTCTTTTGTCTCGGACTGTGGAAAAAATATATATATTGTTTGAAAATATAACTTGTTTTCATCTGATAAGATTTGCACTAGACAGAGGAAAAAGGCAAACTATTGTCTCACCATTTCCGGGTCAATAAAATGCAAATGTATACTATTTTGACTTGATTTTAAGGTGACAAATATTTAGTAATCAGGATGATTATATCGGTCATTTCAGCCGAAACGAAACAACAGAGATCATAAAAACTATACCAGGCAGCAAACTGTTTAAGGATCTAGTAAATTGGAGCACACACCAAAGTACTGTTTTCACCCCTCAGCTCATAACGAAACAACAGAGATCATAAAAACTATACCAGGCAGCAAACTGTTTAAGGATCTAGTAAATTGGAGCACACACCAAAGTACTGTTTTCACTCCTCAGCTCATAACAAAACAACAGAGATCATAAAAACTATACCAGGCAGCAAACTGTTTAAGGATCTAGTAAATTGGAGCACACACCAAAGTACTGTTTTCACTCCTCAGCTCATAACGAAACAACAGAGATCATAAAAACTATACCAGGCAGCAAACTGTTTAAGGATCTAGTAAATTGGAGCACACACCAAAGTACTGTTTTCACTCCTCAGCTCATAATACCAATTCTCCCAACTATTCAAGAAGAAACTGTATGAGTAATGTAGTGAGAAGTGATATGCCAATCAGCTTTCATCTTGAGCAAGCTATCTAATTCTCCTGGTTGATCACATACCTGCGGAGCACTTTTCTCACGCCAACTGTAGCCAGCAGTAAGATGAGCACCAGTGCACACACGCCCAAGATGCAGGCCACCAGATTAAACTTCTTCGGCGATGTGCGTTGTGACGTTTCCGAGGAGGGGTTGAAATAGCGTGTGTGAATTCTAGTGACTTTCGTGTGAGTGAGGTCTTCTATCGTCGCTTTTTCTTTGTGCACGATTTCCAGAAGAGTCTTTAGAGGGACGAATCCTGGATGAAAATTTTTTAAAATCAAGAAATCGACAAAATGTTAACGAACCAAAGCTTCCAGTATTAGTTTACGTTTACACTATTTTTCTTTCAGTCAAAGTGATTAGAGATTCGCAAAAGGGGACAACCAGAAGAAGATGAAAAAGAAGACAAACATTTGAGAGACTTGGAGGAAGACTAAAATCTCCATGGGCTTGCTCTTTGAACTCTGAAAGGTAAGTCATATACACAGCCTTATAATCTAGATGTTCCGCTAAACAGACTATCTCCAAGTTTCAGAGTTGTGCCGTTATGTTTCAAAAACGGGTGCGAGTGCAGTCGAGCTCTTTTAGTGTTTCGAGGTGTTGGAATCCCTCATCAAAGATGAAGAGCGAGGTTTTGAAATTTACAAAATGCGGTTTATCCCTTGAGTTTGAAATTGGATGTAACACTCGAACCAGTGTTTGACGCTGTGTATCAAAACCCATCCACCAGCCCAAATGCGATGCACTGGTTGGCTAATAAATCATGAGTTATTAAAGAGTTGGAGAACTAGGTCTAGTGCAAGGGTGTTATATGATTTGTCTTATTTGCATTAATTTCTTGCAAATCAAGCTTACGCGGCAATGTTCTGAAGCATGATGAAAGCAACTAAGAAATTCATGCAAAAGCTTTGCTTCTAAATATCATAGTCAAACAGACTACTCACCCTCCCAACCCTCTGGTAAAGTCGTTTTCACTATAACTGTGAGACCATCAGCTTCTCCTTCAACCTGCACAATCACATCATTAAGGCTGAAGATTCTAGACCTGTCCAAAAAGAGTATTAGAAATGTGTCAGATGCATTGACCATGTGCCCATGGATTTCTCGTACTCTCTACATATTACAGGTCATCGCCAGTTCTAGATTCTTTCCAAAAACCAGGAAATTTTCCAAGGTACCACTTTCTGGCAAATTTACTTTTTCCAGATGTTCAAAGTGTTAACTGTCTGTCCAGTGTGCAAGCTACCTTATAATGTAACCCAGGGCACCAACCTAGAGTAATAAAGAGACAAATCGTTGCTAAGGCTAGTTTTGGCGCAAAGTCGATGTTGGGGGGTGATATCCCCCGTTGATACCAAAGATTTGCTGGTCAAACTCTGAATCGTCGGATAATTAGATGATTGAATACCATCGATTATATAGAGAGCGATCTGGTTGGTTTCACATGAATGAACATATCAAGATGTTGCTGGACTTTCAGTATTCAGTGAAATAAAGTAAAGAACAATTGTTATCCAACCTGTTTAAAAGCGGTACATCTTCGGGTATGTTGCAAGCTTTTGCGTTTCTCCAGCAATAGTCGTTCAACTTTGTTAGCAAGATTGACTGAATGTCCTCTTTCACCTTCTTCGTGTCCGGCTATAAATGGAAGGAGTATTAGAACTGTTACCCGTATTCTGTTGTCCTTATTCTATGACTTCGTATGCCTTTCACTTCGCCTTTTGTTTGTTCAGGAATTTGCAACATCTTGTATGGTCAGACTTCGCCCAATGGACACCTCGTGAGGGCCATTCCCGATTGACTTTCGTCAAATCAAACTACCAGTCACAGAGGCCAAAGTAGAACTGTTAGTCAACTACAAGAACAAAAACTTTGGTTGGTTTTACTTCAAAGAAGAGAGGAATAAGCATGGCAAGTAAATGCACTTATCGCTCTCTCTTTCTCTTTCCCTTGGGCCGTGCAGTTGCAAAGATCGACTTAAGTCCTACTACCGGGGAGATTAGGTTCAAACTTAGGTTGAATCTTCACGGCTACTGCTGAAAGAGCTCCCTATAACTGTCTGAAGCTAAATAACTGACTGGAGGTTTCTTCTACAAAAAATCAAGAAAGAAAACTTTGTCATTCCTAGTTTATTGAGCTTTGAAAAACCTGGTCTTGCATACACATGCATGCACAAAACGTTTTATAAAAGTAGGCCACTTGCGTCAACGCATGCAATGCCTAACTAAGGTGTACAATGGTTATATAGCCATTAATTATTTCCAACATTTTCAAATAATGGTATTTTTTTTGTTTTTGTTTTCTTTTTTATCAAATAGTCAAGAAGACTTACCAATTCTGCGTTTTCCACGAATTGTAGCTCGATCACAATTCCTTCGATATCACGTGGTCTGGTTGGGGTGGCGGTGACAGTGACTGAAGTGGAAAATCTGTCCAACGCGTTTGATATGGACTGACCAATCACAGAACTGGATATAGAGGATAGCAATGACGTAATATTTGTGCGCTCAACAGATGATGCAATGGATGACACCACCGTTGATGCTTGTTCCGTGATGGCAGAACTTTCCTTGCTGTTGGTTGAATGTCTTGACGTGTTAAGGAGTTTCGTTGGAATGACTTTGTTGCGAGTGGAAAGTAATGATGAAGGAAGACTAGTGAGTTTACAACCACTGTGCACTTTGCTGACCGTACTCAAAGAGAGCAAAGACTTCTCTTGTCCTTCCTTTGTCGTAATACTAGCGGCCATAATTGACCGAGTTCTACTGGTAATAGGAAGACTGGGTATTACTGGCGTCGAGTTCATCCTAGACAGACCTGCTGTTGAGGCAGTGAAAGAACGCAAAGATAATGCCGAAGGACCTTGCGTCAAAATATCAGATCTCCGAGGAGAACTATTTGCCTGTTCTGTGATAGCGTTGGAAGCCATGTGAAGTGAACTAGTAAAGCTCGTTTGGGTTCTAGCTGAGCTGTATAAAGATATATCATGCGAACTGGGAACTACATGGGACTGCCCTGAAAAGTATAAAGAGGACGGTGCCTTGATCTTCAAGGTTTCTGTTCTCTTTTTGTTGTCCTGACTGTTACTGTCAACGACGGCAAAGCTGCTTGATGAACTGGTGACTGGGAAACTTGGTACAACTGACGTCTTCAAAGACAACCCTGTATTTTGTACACTGGACGAAGGAACGATTAGTTTTGGAGTCGGCGATTGACGCAGTTTTACTGATGTCTGATAAGAGCTTTCTTCTTGACCAGCGATACTGCAAGAAGGCAGTTGGATAGCATTTGTATAGCTCTGTTGTTTTGTAACTGTGCTGTGCGATGACATCTTGTATGAACTGTGGACAATCTCGATTGGGCTGGAAGAATACGTGGACGGTGAAGGATGCATTGAACTGGACCCGAGGACACGAGAAGTTGTTGTGGTGTAGACAGGGCTTGCAATATGATTCCTTGCAGGAGTCGAAGATGCCAGAAATGTGCGTATTACAGAAACAGTGCGGTACTGAGAAGAACTCAAGACGACATAGCTGCTTGACGAACTGACATTGCTTTGCCCTGTTGAATTGAATATTAAAATTGGGTTAGCTCACACTGATGGACGTCACGTGTGCTTAACTAGAGTTGTGGATACTTCTGACGCATATTTCCATTGGTTACTTGAAAGCATTTAAGGCAATGCTTGTATGTATAGTATACACTAATTAAAAATTGGTACATGCTTAGCGTGCGTTCATCGAGTTAATGATGGACGCGGGAAGTTGGGAGGGCACAAGAGAACTCTAGCTTCACAATTCTTAATTGGTCTTCTCAAACACCACACTCGTGCTTCATTCCGGTCTTAGTTATCCATTTCAAAATTACTTTCTTCTACTTCCTTGTTTT
Source organism: Plumapathes pennacea (assembly GCA_964036295.1). Classification (NCBI taxonomy): domain Eukaryota; kingdom Metazoa; phylum Cnidaria; class Anthozoa; order Antipatharia; family Myriopathidae; genus Plumapathes; species Plumapathes pennacea. The sequence goes on along the minus strand of OZ038463.1, from coordinate 19,765,955 downwards.
TGTGACAATCAAAAATTGTATTTTTGTGCGACAAGAAATAAATGGGATAAGGACGTAACAACACAAGGGGCTTTCGACTCAAGTTGTAGCACTACTCAGAGAAAGGGGCGAAAAATGATTTCATTCTGCCCGTACTTACTGAAAACAGGTAACGTGCAGTTGTCTCCCCTCCATCCCGGCAAACAGATTATTTGCCCTTTATCACCACAGAAATAATGTCCGGCGGAGTCATTCCTAGACACACAGTAAGTGAGACAGTCAGTTTCGTACCACCCTGACAAACAGACCCGACGGCCATTCACGTAGTCGCAAGTGTAGTGCCCAGTGACATCATCTTGTGGTATGCAGTGTACAGCACAGTCTGGCACCAAGTAGTTTTTGTCACAGAATACTTTCACCACGACGTCGAGTTTAGAGTAGGTACCAGATAACTGGCGATGGTGGGCGGAGGCTGCAGACGATCCCCAGGCGGGCTGGTCTCGAATTTGAAGCGTATACGCAGCCACCAGGTCGTCCGCGCCAAGGCTGTCATCATCCCACACTTCCACGTAGAAGTCGAGGCCCTGCATTGCACCAGGAAATATAGCGAGGGCATATAAAATCCTTTGTGACTACTATCAATGTCAAGACGGCCTAACCCTGTATAACTTTTACTGAGTACCACAGACGCCTCGTATTCAAACTACATTTTACATACAAAACCATATTGCAGTGCCGACCTTTTCACGAGTTCTGGGGACCAAACTTACTTAAGGGTATTTTCCTATGCTGCTGGAGCAAGTGAAAACGGTTCCTTAGTCAATTATGGCTTTTCCTTTATATATACGTACGCATGTGTGCACCGGCACTGAAAATTGCAGCCATTTTGGGATCTGGCCCATCCAGAGATCTGAAGGGACTCCGTGTGACGTTTTTTCAAAATGGCGTCTTACCAAATATAGTAGCGTAAATCTGACATTTTGTCCTTACCTCCCATTTCTTAAAGTCATAACCAATAGGATTTTTTAAGCTGTTTCCTAAGTTTCCAGAAAATTTGAAGTTATCGTAGCCAAGAAACGTAGTTTTCTTGTCCCATAAGGAGCAAGGGGAACTGGAACCGGGCTTAGCAAAACACAGCCGGAAATAGTTGTCACAATCGTTGATACATATTTGTAAGTTGTCACAACAACTGCCAGAAGAGACACTCGATTCACTGTTTTCGTAACTCAGGAGCCGAATTTCGATCCTGCCATCCGCTCTGGAACCCTGCAAGTTGTATGAAGCAAAACAAAACAAAATATCTTAGAAGGAGAGGAGATGCATTTCCGTGTGATGTAGACCCACAGTCAGCTGCCCTTCTTGTCTACACTTCTTGTTTTCTCTTATTAGTCAAATGCTTACAAGTTTATAGATAAGAACATTTCATCATTTACTCTAAAGTCGATTTTCTTTCTGCCACCACTCCGTTGGTCACTTAATGATGATCGACGTTGGGCTACGGGGCTCGTGTCACTGTGCCAAATAAAGAATACACAATGCAGGCAAGAAGGCGACGGCAATACGTAATATAAAGGTTGGATTGGGTGAGTAGAAGATAGGTCAGATAGTGAGACAGAGCAGAAAACAAGTAACAACTTCAATCCTTCTCAGTGAAAACAAGTGAATCAGACACCTGTGCCTCTCGTTAACATGGATCATTCAAATGTCTTACCCTCCATTTAAATACAAGCCTCAAGGATTTGATGGTCTCTTTAAAAGAGTCCAAGCTGGTCACTATATCATTTCAGTTCAGTTCAGTTTATTGACAGCTTAATTACAATATGGATTCAGGAAGCCGTTCCACTACATGCGGTATCAATACTGTGAATACCAATATTACTACAGGCTCATAACTTACCGATAAACACGTGGCAAAAATTGCAGACAGGAACGCCACCCACGGACGGTACGCTTTCGCTTTTTTCAAATCCCTCAACATTTCTGTTATGCAGCGTCGTTTAAGCGACTTGAACAAAAATGAATGACAAAAACTACTGCGACAGTCAGGTCATCACCGCGATGGCGGTATCACTGCTGTTTTTAGTAAGCCAATTTAATTTTGACAGGTCATTTGCGCTACGTCAAGTCCCGGATGTACGGCGGGAATTTGTCAAAGGTAAGCGGTTAATTTTGTTTTACCACAGAAAATCAGGCCAAATCGTTAAAACTCCCCAGGAGGAGGAGCTCGAGTAGTGACGGAGGATAGAAAAAGGTTCCCTTTTAAACACTCAAAAAAGGTTCTCAGTGAAACATGCTGGCTTTGCCGGTGGCCTGTAAGTGATATGATATTTCCCGAAAAGCGTTTAATATTTCATGCGGCTTTTAAGTGTCGTCCAAATAAAAGCTGTCCCAACCGCGACGGTTGTCTCTGCCAGCAGAAAAACATCCAGAACATGCCGTCGTATTTTGCTCGATAATCAAGATAGTTCAGGTACTCACGCAGGGTTTGGTCGGTAAAGCGAGTTATTACGTCAATACAAGAAAGTGATTAGAAATTTTGAGATGTCGACAGAAGAAGGCGATTGGATCAACCAAATCTGCACATATTTAAACGAGCACATTGCATCACATCTAGACACCCAGGGGGCGTGGAGGAGGAGTTGTGACGATTGCGTTATTGCGCACGAGAATGAAATGTTTGGTAATTATTGCTCGTTGTCGCACGAGTGGCTCTGAATGATGACACTGAGGTCTATTAAGGCAAAGACACCAACTTTTCAGTAAAAGAAGCCAATATCTGGGATAATAAGGCCAGCACGACTGCAAGAATTCCACAGAAAAATGTAACTCGACTCGCGATTGCCATATTTCAGTTTCTGCGTTGATGAAAATATACTCAATTTAACAAATTGACGTCAGTTTTTTATATGTCTGTCCTCTTATTGATCATGAAACGCGTCATAACATTGTCAAAAAGTTGTGGATCCACGAGGCGCTTCGCTGAGTCACGTAGTGGCCGAGCGGTCTGGCATGATGGATTAGAGCTTGTAATGAAGCACTGAACCAGGTTACAGATTAGCAGTTAGGCCGTTGTTGGGATGTTTGTCACCCGAAAAGGAAATTCGACGGTTGTTCCCTTCCACACGACTCATTTAGGTGACGCTTATATTGTCAGTGAAAAAATAATGTTGCCTGTACTAACAGTACTGTTCATTGCAGCACTGTCTTTTATCAGCGGGTTATGTGAGTTACAGACACTGATTCCAGTACAACAAAATACAAGGTACAATTAAGCTATTTTCATTGCAAGAACTAGTTTTCGGATACGTGGGTGTAGCGCTGAAATGTATACAATAAATCATAAGCTTGTTGTGGATAAGCTAGGGCACTTGGAGAATCTTTATATTCAGTACTACAGTAACATTTGAATGGCAGCACCGCGGTTTGCGGCCACACCCACTATCACATAAGACGCTAGCTTTATTTGGATGTATAATGGTCCGTCGTGGCGTTCATTTTCTCAGAGTTCCTCTCCACCAACCCGTGCCTTTTTTCTTTATTGAAGCATAGCCTCAGAAACGTTATCACCATAAATGTAAAGAGTTAGACTTATTGCACGGCGTTGTCAATTTAATAGAGCATGCAAGGCACTCTGTTAGGCCCAAGCCAGGGATCCGTTGCCCATCGGACGAGGCACTGGTCTATTATTAATTAATTGCTTGGAAATGAAAAGGGCGAAGTTGATCTGTGGTGGTGGGGCGGGTAGAATTACTAACGCTCTAAACACTCAAAAGTTCCTCACGGCGTCCACTCTTCACACATCGACCCTTAGTCAATTCATCACAGGCACGCCTGCATTATGAACATAATTACACAACTTTTTGGTTTGTGCTCAGCGAGTATATTTAATTACATAAATAAGACGAATTCAGGGTGCTATTGCACGCTCTAAAAAATAATCTTCACGTATTTATTGCAGATATAACAAAAGCGCCAACCTGGGGGGATTGCTGAAAGTATCACGAGTGACAAAAATATCAGCGAGTCGCCTGTTTGCGAAAATTAGGCCCGTCTGTACTAAAACCGTCTCAACCACAATCTTTTGAGGGCCTGGAATATTCGACTCACGGTTTTGATCCGACACGTTGGGGTGACAAGAATAGTTTTGCTTCATTTAGTTACATCTATTTATTATGCACTTTCGTGCTGGAAACCAAATATGAAATGAATTACCAGCTTCCGATGTTTTACGCGTTCCCGTATGTGAACAAAAGATCAGATTGGCTGACACGGCCCCTTCAACGTGACAGGCAAGGTTAGTACTATCACTTTTCTTTCGACGTTGTGGATAAACTATCCGACGTGCGTGTTATCGGTAGACTATCTACACCCTAACAGGAAGCCACTACCGGGGTCAGCCAGAAAAATAAATGTCCATTGGTCTGCTAGCGATAGAATCAGAAATTCCATTCCAGTTGGCGCATTTGGAGCAATGAGAAAAACGATATACCGTCTCTCGCGAGAATTGATCAAAGAAATACATTTGATTTGAGAATCCTATTTTAGAAAATTGTTTGAAAGATTTAAGGCCTCCGTGTTTAACAAAGAAGCCTTTTACAAAAACATCAGCGATCCTTGAAATTTAAACCATCTAAGAAAAAAGTCAATCGCGGATGGTATTCTTCCAGCACCCTGATGCTTTTGCGCGCAAATTGTCACAGCCCGCCATTTTTAAGGTACCTTCGAGGATCGCTTTTTATCGTGGCACCCTTATAAAGAGCTGCAGTAAGTCTAAAAAGGTTTCGAACTTTGGTTTTAGCATAGACGTACGCAAAGCACTGTGGCAGAGGGAGATTCTTCAATTCTTATCACTGGTTTCGTCTATAGTTACTTTGATTTGAAGTTAAAACTCCTGAAAAGCCACTGTCCATCTTACGATAAGTACGACACCTAAAATGTTCATTCAGAAAGCTTCCCTTTACACACAAAATGCAATTAACCATACATGTCAAATAACACAATACCCTAACGTTTGTATCGAGGATTAATTTCAGCTTAATATTTACACTTCACCCAAACGACTGTTATCTATCATAGGATTATTTTAACATCACGTTCAACACAACTACGTGCTTTCAGTTCAAAGAGGCGTTTCATTTGTTACGTCCGCTAGATCGGAGGGGGCGCCATCTTGTTTGCTGGTGGACTTGCCTTGTTCCACCGCCATCGCTGGGTCGGCGTTTTTGTTGTTTGACCTGAAACAAAGTTTTTAGTGCACACATTTGAATTTTTATGTCAATTTCTCCTATATTCTAACAATGGGCATCGTTCTCTCATTTACAAGAAGTCGCTAGTGCCCAGTTAGCTCATCAAAATGAAATTAAAAGCGCTGCATTACACTTCTAATAGTTTGTCCTGGAACTGAAGAGAGTTCACTCGTACGTGCGTGCGTGTGTGTAGACTGGGCCTACAGTTGCATCATACTTTTCAGCAAGAAAACTCTACGCACACCTTCAGCTTCACTTGGTTGTTCAAAACATATAGAAGCCGAACTTCAAAAAGTATAGGTATGGTGAATCAACCTAGTTCTTCACCTGAGCTGCGAAGGCCTAAAGCTTAAAACAGCTAACACCTACTTCCGCGGCGTTCAGATTTCCCACACATCAATCTTAGGTTGATTTACGATACGTTTTTCTGCTACGCCGACGCAATCGCAATTTCAAAGTATTCAAAAAGTATCAAGGAGATATGTATATCACGTTATAGGGCTTCAGAGACAACAAACACTAAAGGGAACAGTACACTTACTCCTCTTCCTCGATGGTTTCTTTTTCTTTTACTTCTTTCTTACTCTTCTCTCTTGTTTCGCTTGCACTCGGCATTTCCCAGCTGAGCTTCCTAGATAACACAGCACCCGAAGCTCGGCTGGGAGAATAGGGCTTGGGCAGCGTGGCCGAGCGTCCCTTGACGCTTGGCTTCTCCGTGCTCTTAGGTTTGTGGGATACCGACTTTGAGCGTGGGATTGTGTTTGGATTCTGGTTTTCTCCCTTACGTTTTAACCACAGGTCGTCTGCGCTTGATATCTTCCCAGGCTTTGAAGGTTTACCGGCAATCCCGTTTTCGTTTTCTCTGGAGGTTTCCTTGACTTCCGTCGTCTCTTTTTCTGGTTTTACTTCTTCAGTCGGTTTTTCTTCCTTTTGCTCTTCCTTGCTTACCTTCGCTGTCTCTGGCTTTTCTTCCGCTGGACTAGTTTCGGCTTCCTCTTCAGGCTTCTCACTCTCCTTTTTCTTCTGGTCTTCGACTTTTTCGGTCTCGCCTTTCTTGGGTTCCTCTTGTTCTGCGTCCTTCTTGGATTCTTCCGCTTCTTTCTTTGCCTCTATCGTCTTTACTTTGTTTTCTTCTTCCCTCGTCTCGAGTCTTTCTTCTTCTCCCTTCGCCTCTTTTTCCGTTTCATTTGTAACTTCTTTCTCCTCTTTCCCGTCTGAAACCTCCTTCTCTTTTTCGCTTGGAAGCTCTTTCTTCTCCTTGACGGCTTCGCTGCCTTTCTCTTTGTCTTCTTCTTTCTGATCTTTATTCTCTGTTTCCTCCTTTTTCTCAATCTTTTCTCTTTTGATTGGTTTTGCGGCCGGTTTAGGAGGAGTACCTGAAGACAGTCTTGGTCTGGGGACGGAAGAAGGCTTTAAAACATCCCCCTTCGGCTGTGCGTCTTTGGCGGGTGACGGTTTTTCGGGAACTGGTTTCTATATAAAAAAAAAGTTAAACCAAATCAAATCGATAAAAGACATCAGAACGAAGGAAAAAAAAAAAGAAAAACCCAAGAAACTCAAAATATCTGCATCCTTTTCGTTTTCTGCGCAAATCTGAATGCCAGACCAAAACCACTAAATTCCTTTCAGCATGTGATTCTTCCTCACTACATTTTTTTTTCTTTAGAAGACCTCAATTCTAATCACTTCAGTTATCAATGTTGCTTGTTCTCTTCTCTCTTAAACTAATCAACCCTCGCTCACCCTTCCAACGCTCCCTCTCTCTTGTCTGAGCTTCATTTCAGCCAGCAGTCCTCCACCAGCAGGGCCTCCAAACCCCACACCAAACTTTGGAGGTCCGCGGGGAGGAGTGCGCGCACTGGGTTGGGGCTCCTCTTTGCTCGGAGCACTTTCTGCAGGGGGCTGAACTCGCGTGCTTTCCGTAGCTCCACCGGTGACAGATCTCTCGCGAGGTTGTGGCACTGGCCGAAGCCCAGTCCCTGACGCAGTACGGTCGCGTGGTATCGCAAATGGCTTGGGGGCGAGTAGTAGTTTTTCACCAGAGGATGCCTTCTCATTAGGGGATTCTTTGAGTGACCCTGACTTTTTCCTCGTTACCTCAGGTTTGTCTCGAGGCTTTGCAGTATCTAGAACATAAAGTACGTAAGACTGTTTGTAGTTTTAATCTTTTCACTGCCAAAGGCAAGTTTTGGTCAATTCGAGGAAACGTTCAACTCCTGAATTGTTAACTAAAAGTTTAATGATGTGAACACTCAAATGAAAATTCCCAAATAACACATTCTAATGGCAATTTTTCCTACTTTTCGAAAGTTCACATACAGAGGTTTTCGGATGACTGTCAAAAACCAAAACCAAAGTAAAGTACATCGCCTATCACAGAAATTGTACAAAACACTTTCAACCGTTCAGGTTTTACTTTGAAGAAGAAACCAATGAGCAGTGCGAGGTCACGCTACTTGCTTGTTTATATAAACAATAAACTACTTTTGGCGAGGAAATATGCACCGATAATTGTCCGAGGATATTATCTGTTCCGAGAAGCGAACAGTTGCCCGAGAGCGAAGCTCGAGGGCAACTGTGAGCTTCGAGGAACAGATAATGTCTAAGGACAATTTATTATCTGTGCATATTTCCGAAGCCAAAAGTAGTTTATTGTCTTTATTATCCTTCAAATATTTCCTCTCGCAGGGTGCGGGGACTGTGAAGCTTTTTGGTGCTTTCTGGAACTGCTTTTTCGACCAATAAATTGATGTCCTCCTCGGTAGTCATCTCGTAATGGGTTTTTGTGATTAATATATAAAATTGTGTCCGGATATTGTCAATAAACAGCGTTTGTTCGCCAGGCTGGGGTTATTCGCTGATAACGTCCGCTCACGAGCGGACGTTATTCGGTCACGTGTCACGATTCCACCAATCACGCGCGGGAGGAAATATTTGATGGGTCATAAATGTGAATATCGCAATCAGGATTTGCTTTTGCCCCTGATTGACCCAAAATGCTGCTGAAGTTGTTTGGATCATTCCGAAAGCGGGCCAAACGCACAGCAATCACACGATTACTTTTGGCAGTCATCTGTAAGCGGCTCTAAACCGAAAAAGCGGCAAGGTTACCAAGCACTGACCTGCCTCCTTTTCGAAACCGCTGTAAAATTCAGAGCGCGATTTTTCTTCGACAGTAGACGATCGATCGCGGTGCTTTTTCTTTAAAAATCCTGGAATTCCAATGTTTATCCCACTGGAAAATAAAAGACGACAAAAGACTCAACACTGCGCCGCACTGGTAAAGCTTTGGAAATATTACTTGTGTCATTCACAGTTCATATGCAAGGTTCATCCCAAATGTGGATTTTAGGAAACGTAATTATTATGTACATCAGGTGATTTATTATAGGAGAGTCTTTGTAGAAAAGTGTGCCGACCACGTTGAATAAAATTTGTCTGTTTCTCTTAGGTTTATATTATAATCTGTTGCCAAACGAGGCTTATATTGCACGTGGATACAAAATATGAGGACTTACCTTTTCCAACCACCCTTCTTTCCTTCCTGGTAAAGAATAAAATAAAATAGCAACAACACAGAGACGATAAACAAAAAGAAGAAAAAGGAGCAAAACAGTTCAGCGATGGACGAGACAAAGACAACACGAGAAATCATAAAGAGAGTTAAAACACGAAGGTGCGCTATAAAAGGCCGTTGGCCCCGCCTCTTTCGACACCAAATTTGCATAATGTTTGCTGAATAGCACGTGCGCCTGCAGCGTTCAGAAGTCGCGCTGCCCATAATAAAATTTCTCTGCAGCTTGGCGACTTAATGTGCACCTAGAAGTAAACACATGCGGGCAACTTCAATGTGGAGTTCTGGACGGAAGGATTCGAAAGGAAACTTTGCTTTTGGCTGCCAAAATACATTTTGAATTTCGCGGTGCAATGCGACGCATGGCTGCGCACCAAGAATATTTAATTTCTTGCTTTGAAGATTATTCCTGGATTTTACTCAAATTGCACTCAAAATGAATGTTTATGTGATGGAAAATTCGTGAGGCAATATTATCTTGTTTTGCGTGGTATTCAAGTACAAGGAAAAACAAAATTTGGAAAATTTTGGCTTTTTACTAATTAGGAGCTGTTGTCTCGGTCACTGTTGATTGACAAGTGGCTGTGCGCTTCCCTGGGAAGCGCCCTTTTATAGTGCGCCCTCGTGTTTAAAGGCGGAAGATGAAATGATGAATGGTGATCATACAGCGTGTGGCAAGTGAGGTGTAGAATTGATGATCTGCTATCGACAAGAGATTAGTCAAGTGTTCTCAAGTCTGTTTTGCTCGATCAGAGGATTACTTGACGTTATCCATTAATCACGGACAAAGCACGAACGCGTGGATTTAAGCACGTTGCATCAGTTTTTTTTTAAAATGTTTTATCAATTGCTTCATCATTTATTGGTTTATATTTACGATTACCTGATCTTCCCTTTCAGGCGTCGTCTGGATTCTGCGCTGTGATTGGGAAGATAGTGTACTAGAATCAATTTACTGCTAGCATGCAATCTTGTCACTTTGCTAGGGAACACTCCACATTTTTCCTGCATCCGTTACCATGTATTTGTATGACAGTTCACAGTACCTATCAGCACCCGTGAACATCCTTACTTATTTTACTTACCTAATTATACATGAATGAATGAATGGAATGAATGAACAACTTTAATAAAGTGCCAAAATTCCTTTTGAATCGCTACTAATTGGGAGACATTACTAACTTATTTCTTACTTACTTACTGCAGTTCTTATAACATTACCTATTTATCACTTTACTGACGTACTTACTTAGATATTTATTTACGTACTTAAATAAATGTACATATTTACTTACCAGTTTACCCGCGTACTTACTTATTTATCTACGTACTCGTGTCCTTACTTACCAAATTATTTACTTACTTAATGTCCTTTACCTTATCAGTTGATGACCAATGAGTATTCATGGATATCAAGAGCGAAACAACTCAAGTACACCAGCCATGTACTATTTACTTTTCACAGTACGTCCGTTCAATAAAATAATCTTACACAGAGTCAACTGTGTTTGGCTTGCACGACAGGCGTTTCTTTCGAGCTTCACAATTGCACTTACGTCGCTTGCTAGCTCGACAAAATACACGAATCTCGTGACTGTAAAGTGTAAAGAATATCCTTCATAATTAAAAAAAAATAAAATAAAATAAAAAAACAAAACAAAACAAAAAAAAAAAAAAAAAAAAAAAAAAAAGCTTCACGACCAGGTCAGTGACACGCTTACCTCAGACGTTTTTGGCTTGGGTGAGGGTTTGGGGGCAGGTTTAGGAGCCGGACGGGGTGCGGCTTTGGGAACGTTTTTCTTGGCCTCCACTGCCGCGGGCTTCTCTTCTTTCTTGACCTCAGCCCTAAAATGCAGTTTATCTTCTCGTAAACGCCCACCCTTCACGTCAGGTAAAAGTAGCCATTGACTAAAGCTACAATCAGTGACAAAAGTCTTGGGAAACTCGCACAGTTTCAGTAATTTCTCTACTGTTTCAGTTGAAAGACAACCCCCCCCCCCCCCCCTGCCCCCTTTCAATGTTGAAGTGGCCTGAACTTGTTTTCCCAAACACACGCAACATTGTACAGAGGGGAGGGGGGAGAAAAAAGGGTTTCGCGCCTTTCAGTACGCTTAGTCAATGACTTGTGTCTGAGATACATCAATTTTTGAAAGTGTCCCTAGAACTTTTGTCACTGATTGTAGTCGCGTACGAAAGGTTTACCACTTATTTAAAGAACCTTGATTATCAAGACATATTGGCTGGATCCTACCCATAATTTGCCCCTACAGTAATTTGCAGGTCGAATTTTCATCCTCTCTCTCTTCCTGGAGAAAATGGACCTCTTCCATAATCCAAAAACGACTTGGAAATAATCTGTACTGTAGTCTGTAGTCTAATTTCCACAGCTTTGTTCAATTCTTTCCCAAGGAAATATCGTGGACATATAAGAATTATAGTCTGGCATTTTCTATGAATTCCTATTTCCATAACACAGAATAGATTCAAGTCTACTGGTGTCTCGGACTGAAATATATGTCTAACATACTTCTCTGGTCCGGCATTCCAGAAGTCTTCAATGTTCTCCTCCTTGGCTTCATCTTCGTTTGACGCGCCATTTACGGCGGAGGGTCGGTTAGACGGGCGAGTGGGTGGACGGCGGCCGCGCGCGGGTCGAGCCCGAGACTTGGCGAGATGCGATAGCTCCGTGCCCTGCAGCTTTACAACGCTCAAGTCTGAAATCAAAGGGGAAGATTAGACTAAAGGCCTGCGCAAACGAACGCAACATGTTGGCACAACATCGTCCAACATTCTTGGGTTAATGCTGTGCGATGTTGGCTGAGGATGTTCAAACGATCACATGTTGGCCTCGCGAGCTGCGCATGTCTGTGAAAATGGCTTATGAACAACACATACATTGAGCAAAAAAATGTTATCAGCGGACTTATTCACCTAGATCACCATCTGGAGCGGCTTTCTTGGCTGCCGCCTTGTTCTCGTTCGTCTTTTCCTCTTCCACCTTCGGCACCGGTCGTCTGCTGTACGTTGGCCGTCTTTTGTTGTTGCGAGGAGCTGGTCGCTCCAGATCTGAATTGTCGGACACGCCCAGCAACTGCGCTGATTGGCTCAAGCGATTCCTGGCCTTTTTCGCGGCCTAAAACGAAACATATGAGGGATAGCACCTTTAACGTACCCCTGGTATGGCGTGTATAAACGGAGACGTCTTATATAAACATTACAATACCCAAAACAAAAAAAAAAACATAATTAAACAAAAGAAATGAAAGAAGTAAAAGGAAATGAAGCGAAAGGCACAGTTCATAGACAGAAAAAAATAGGTCGGTAAGACAGATAGTTTTGGTTCATGTATTAAGCCACTGGGGACCGTTCCTTTGTTGTCCTATGAACAAGGTTCGATAAGTACGAATACAGCTGGGGTAAACATCGCAATAACACTCGTAATTTTCTGCGAGAAATTCTTATCCCACAACATCTCGCTTTTATCTGAGGATCATCTATAAAGATAACATGAGCAAAATATGCACGACTAATTACCACAGCTATGTCATCCTCTTCGACAGATAATTTGTCTTTTCCCCCCGCTGCTTTACTGTGATGCTCTTTAAGAAGCAAATCCTTCCAGAAAGAGGAAAAAATTAAAAACAAAAAACAAAAACAAAAAAACAAAACAGAACAAAACAAAGCAAAAACAATACTAAAACACAGAACCAAGTCAAAGTAAACTACTTCCCAGTAAACGTGGATACGTCTACCAACATTATCTCATGATTATTACACTGTGAATCACGTCAACAGGTAACAAGATTAGGTTGAATCTTGAAGGGCGATTTCCACAAGAATTGAGAATTTGGCACTCTGTACTGAACAAAGCTTAAGTAAGGCTAAACTTCATAATTGTGCGGTTATTAACTTCCAAACTCGGTAACTCCGCAACAGATTTTGTTTGGCGTTTGTTGTCGTGGTAACTACCAGTTTATGGACGCTGCTCTCCAGGTGCTGAATCACCATATCCATGATGTCATCAGCCATAACAGACGCCACTGTTAACTTGTCTTCACTGAAGAAGAAAATCAAGTATCATTGTCACAAACTCGCTCAGACGAAAATATTGAGTTGAGTAGGCATGTGGTCGGCTTTGCAGTGGATTAGGTAAGATAATACGGGGAAAAAAAAAAAAAAAAAAAAAAAAAGAACAAAGAGTAAAAGCCAGCAAACAAGATATTTAACACTGGCTGGATCCCGCAAATGTGGGACTCCCAGTCGCTACGGTTACTTTGCAGCAAGAAATGAGATAACAAATAAACCAATAATTGTTACAAAAACCAAAAATAGAGGACCAAAGTTCCCTGTTGTTACTGATATAAAAAGTGAAAAAAAATGGCGCCAGTTAAAAGGACCAGAACTCTCACCTAAGCTGATTCAAAATGGCGGCTGCTGCTTGTGACAGGATTACTTCTTCTACGAATGTTTTACTCAGTTTCGACTTCGCTTCGGTCAGTGACCGCAAATGGTCTTGTACCTCCTGCAAATAAACGAAAGTAAGGGCCGGGTCGCATTAGGAAGTTTAGTCGATAATAACTCAGCATCGACAGCATTACGACGGCTTCTTCAATGTTTGGTAGCAACTTACTGACATGTATTTCTAGTGACAAGCGCTGTTTGCACTTCATATGATGCAAATGTCGATATTAATGTCGTTAAAGTTACGAGTGCGACCGGAGCCTAATTCAAAATACATGCACGTGGTTGGGGGTGTCGTTTTGCACTTGTGCGATTCAGTTCACATGTCAAACTCTCCGTGTGTCGAACTCATGACACGTAAGCAAAAGCCATATGCCGAAGCCATTTTCAGTACAAAGTAGTTGTGTCAGCTTCGTTAGAAACTATACACTCTATATTCCATCCCGTGTTCCTTTAATTTACATATACGCTAGAATATATGCAAACTCATATAACGCAAACTAAACTTTAGATTGTGCACACGTATTCAGACTGACACATGGGAACGTTAGCCTGGAGCCAATTCAATAAAGCATTTACAAGCGTATTTTACAAGTCGGACTAGTTTCTCCACACGTTAAAGCACACTTTAATCCAGCACAATGACCAAATACTGTTGTGGTTGTGCACTGGGGACCTGTATCTGTAATATTGTACAGACTTTGCTGGAGTAGAGTCCGTTTAGTGTGTTTGAATAATGGTCCAACTTGTAAAATACACGTGTAAATGTTTTCTTTTTACCACAACACACTAGTTTCTCTCTCCCTCGAGCTTCGCTCTCGGGCAACTGTTTGCTTCTCTGAACAGATAATATCCTCGAACAATTATCCATGCATATTTCCTCGCCAAAAGTAGTTTATTGTTTATATATTGTGGTAAAAAAACAAACTAATTTTGAGCATGTGATGACGTAAATCGTGGTAAATAAGAGTCCACACCATGGCAAACCAGTGGAAATTCATCAAATTGAATAGGCCCCTGGTATTCACGAGCGACGCACAAGATACGTGTCCGTGAAAACAAACGGCAAAGCACAAGGGAAGAAAACAGATTCTCCTGCTTGCGTCGAGCTGTGAAATAAAAACTCGCGTGCGCACGTGCGCTTATGCTTGCGCCGCTCGTGAAAACGAGGCCTTAAGCTGGTGTTACACTGGTCGATTCGCAACGACGATTTGCAACGCCGATTTGCTCCAAATCCACGCAACGGCGTTGCAAGTTTTTAAATCGCTTTCAAAAACTTGCAACGCGTTGCAGCACTGCAAACATCGCGAAAAATCGTTCGCAATGGGGTGTTACACCTCAACGATTTTTAGCGCAACATCGCATCGTTGCAAATCGTCGTTGCAAATCGACCAGTGTAACACCACCTTTAAAGAGTAAGTAAATCAACTGAACAAACAAACAAATATAAATAAATAAATAAATAAATAATAAAAAATAGCCCAAGTATCAACAAATTGTCGCTCTCCTTATTATCCAGAGCGTTTCTTTGACAAGTTACTTTGTTCGGTTCGTTTTGAAGTGTGTACTTTCCATCGTTTAACTAATTCTTGAGAGATGTGTATCAATCAGTTCTTCGTGTACATCAGTGTTTTGGCTAATCATATTTTTCGACGCGGCTTTGAGCTGATAGGTAATGACTGACGACACAAGCCGCGAACAGCTGTGCGAACTCCAAGGAAAGACACCTTCCCTCCGTTGGGTAAAAATAACTCGACTAAAAACATAAACATTACGAAACGTACCCCTCAAAAATCTTTTCAGAAAGCTGTCTCGTCGTTCGTCGACTCCGACGGTTGTCCGCACTACTGAGCGCCGCGTATCTTAAGTTCTTTAAAGCAGTATTCAAAGGTCAAGACTACGATATCGTAACTGAGAAACTACTATTCTGCAAAGCAATATTGTTTGGGGGCGACTTAACGGGGCCATTTGTTACGTAGTTTTAATTATGACACAAGCCTCTGAGACAAAACTCCATCCTCACGAGTCGTCAACAGTGAGCAAAATAAACGTACAGATTAGGAACTGTCATGCGAGGCATTCGTGTAAATACTGGCATATTAAGATGATGATATACTTGAAACGATAACCACTCACAGAGAATTGTTATCGGGTTAAAACAATCAGTCTATATTCGATATACGGTGCTTCGACTGAAGATACGAGATAATTACAGATGTACGGTTTGTAGCAATTCGGGTATGTTTCATCTAGACAGAAAGAAAAAAAAAACAAGTCACACCATCAGATTCTGAATGACACTTCTAATGCTGAAAAAAATTCGATTGGTCCTTCGAAAATGCTTAACTGATTGAAGATGCTAAAATATCGAACAAGCGTGTCACGACCAATATAACAACAACTCAAGGGCCCTTGAGACAGTCGGCGCCGCTCGTACTCCGTCGACAATTTGGTATATTAAGCCCTCACTTTTCCACAAGTTCTCAATGGCAAATACACTCGATTTGAGTGCTGCTAGTTGAGTCGTAAAAAGTACGTACACTTCTCAAAGAACAGCAAAATAGTGACTCTTAATATTGGGAAAGAGGAAACAGCTCTCGAGGTTTGGTTTTGTAAACCAAGTGTACGCGTTGAGCAAAAACCCAAGGCTTTCTTTCTGCAGAGGAGAAATACGACTTTTTTTGGTCAACAGGAGCATTTTTGAACCGCCCAAGCAGGGCAAACGTCATTCAGAGAATTTGTCTGGAAATCTCTCCAGTTTGGGGGAAAGACTTAACACGTATTGTAACAAATATTGCGTAAACTTTATGAAAATTTCAGCACGGAAAAAATGGGAATTTTACACATAATTCGATTTGCAGAAAAGTTAACACCACATGTCCGTCAGGTTTCATTCACACACTTTAGAAACATTTCTTTGGAAACCCTGTTTGCTCTTTACATGTTATAAACAGCTAATTTAACTATCGAAATGCACGGTCAATTTTTTAAACTTCTATAGAACTCTTTATTTATTTATTTATTTTTGTTTATAATGAATAAACAAAAATAAATAAATAAATAAATAAATAAGTAAATAAATAAATAAATAAATAAATAAATAAGTAAATAAATAAATACTGTTAGACATACAATGATTCGCTGGTGTTTGCGCAATAGTCTGTGTTCCCACATCCAGAGGAATCAGTAACCGGGCTTGAATAATGCGCTCACCTGTTTTGAAGTAACAAAGGGACAGACCTCCGCAGCACAAGCAAGCATCTTCTCCATGTTGTCCTGGAAACGAAGACAAAAGTTTCTGAAATACAATTTAACTCTCTTCACATGCGTCAACCGATTGTTTTCTATCATGAAAATTGGCTGTAATGACGTCACGTAAAAGGGTAATTTTTTGTAGAAATTCATTTCACATCAATGTGAAACTCAAGTGCATTACATTTTCATGCAAAAGATGGAAAATGTTAGAAACTATCCAGCGTTTCCACGTGCATTGTCAATGCGCCCGCAGCAATTTTGTCTCTCTCCCTCTCACCTTCATTTTGTTCTCTGCTGCTTGATGGAAGTTCGCAGTCAACTCGGAGAAGGACGCCTCGACGTCCGTATCATTTGTGCAGAGGTGAAACTTCAATAACAACTGGGATGAAAAGATTTCGACATGCTTTAACTCTACACAACACAACGTTTAGTCGAGCCTACTTACACATTACCGCACCACTCTACAGAACACAAAATAGCAGTCAAAAAAAAGGGGAAAAAAAGAGACTGAAAGGACGTGAACAAACTTGCGAACATCGCACTTAACTTCTACTACACACTATAACATGCCAAAAGCTTTACTTTTACTGTCACCATACCAAGCCAACAGCCCATACCTCACAAGATCATACCACAATGTTTTTATAAATACAACACGACACACCAACACGTCAAGCCACAACACTGATCATATTAAATCGTGCAGACCACACATAACTGAACTATACCACACACGAGATACGAAACCGTACCACAGCAAATCGCCTACAAAAACATCTCAACACACTACACAGACACATACGAACACAAATTAACTCACAGAATTTATGAGTGAGAGTCTAACGCGCTGACCTGCTTAAGTTTGTCTGCGTCCTGTATACATTTCTTGGTATTGTTCACTTCTTCTTGGATAGCGGGCTCCTCGGAATGCCTTAGGCTGTTCATGCTTTCCTGCAGCTGTACTACCAGCCTGTCCACTGACTGAAACGAGATGCAAAGTGCTGTGCTATTTTTGGAATTTTTGGAAAACAGCAATGGTGAGTCACCTATCCTACCTAAATCCATTATAAAAATACTTCAAAGGCGCGTATTATGGCATAGATGGATTCATCAATCGTTGTAGAAACAGTGCTTCTGCAGCATCGCCATTAGAACGACTCGACGAAAGTGGGTTGTTACCTGCTGTTGTACAGACGTGACCATGAGGCCCTGCTGGAGTCGGTAAGCCTGCTCCGTCACCACTTTGTGGGGGGACTGGTTTCGAAGAAGTTTCTTCTCGATCTGAAACGACACAAGACAGTTTCCTGTTTGAAAAATCATTCACCAAATAGTCGCGTCCTCTGAAAACTGTTAATGGTGTGCATTGCCCTTTTTGAAGTGAAGCTCATAAACGATGGCATGCACACAAAGACAAAGAACGTTGTGACGTAACGCTGCATTAATTAACAACAGTCTTATCTCTTTGATGTTACACAAATTATCTGTATATAAGTAACATGATCTAAGTTTGCAAGTAGTTTCAGGCAGCTGGCGTATTTTTTCAAATCTGTGCGAAACTTCTTAACCCTTCTTCACCCACTTATTGACTCTGTGCAGTGACATTATATTCCTATGGTACATTCATATATACAGGAATATAGACAATACCTGTCGTAAGTGGTGCTCCGTCTGTGGTTTGAGTGATTGTGCCGCGTCGTGCAGAGGCATGGGCATGGAGTGAAGAGTGTGGTTACTACAACAGACGAAAGAGCGACGAGTCAGTCAAACTGCAAAACGTCTGCCGAGCTACGTATCATGTAAAATTCTAGAGTAACACGTGGAACAGGATAACTGGCAACGTGTGTCTCATACTGAGGACATTGTTGCAATGTCGTAAACTGTTTAAACTAGAAATTGGAACGGAAGCTTGTCTTAGTTCGTGACTCGAAAGAAGAATGATGAAGGCACTCTGGCCAAGGACCAATGTAGGTGGACATTAAGGGTTATCTGGCCAAGGACCAATGTAGGTGGACATTAAGGGTTATCTGGCCAAGAACCAATGGAAATGGACATTAACGGTTATCTCACGGATCAAACAACCAAAATAAGAATGGTGTTATGGCTACTGGTGCATGGTAAGCGAGTACAGAAGAGAAGTATAAGGCACAATGAAGTCTTTAGAAGAGTCAGACCTGTCCAAGGCAGCGGCGATGTCAGCAAACCCTCTGTAGGTTGTCCCATTTCTGTCCCACAGCAGAGTCCTGCACGATACGACAGAAAAGGTGAGGGAGTAGAATACTGAAGGAAGACACCATAGTCTGACAAATGACCAGGGCCCGGAAGAAACTAAATAGAACAGTTACAAAACCGACACTACATATCTATCAGGCCTACCAAAGCTAACTTTCGACCTATACCATACAAAAGCTTTTTCGTTGAAAAAGGGCCCTCCCAGCCAATTCAGTGTTTTTGTAACTTACATCTGGAAATGAGTAAAAATTCCAATACCGCATATTTGGTTCCAACAAACCAGTGGGATGGAAATTGATTTCTAATTCATCGTTAGACTTTCGAGATCCCAAAAATTGCGGATCAAGGAACTCGGCACACAGAGGACTGTGGTTGAGAGAGCACGAGAATGGGAGCGGACGTGAGGGGTAAAGTCGACGATCAGAACCTCTGATGGCAGCGGCTGACATTTTCACTTCCATGTCTGAACTGAGATTCTCAACGGTGCGAACCTGGGTTCGTTCGTCGATGCTGGATTCTTGCTAAGGCCTGTATTCACTAACCTTAGCTTTGAGTTGAGTTGTAGACCCTTCGCCAAGATCCGGGCACCTTCGTCTCCCATGTGGTTCCCGCTGGAAGAAAGGATTATAATATAATTATGTAAATTATAATTACACCGCTGACCTCACTCTAATGTGCTGTGATACTTAAGTAACATGCGGCTTACCTGATGTCAAGCTCTGTGACAGACTCATTTGTTCCCAGTGCGTCGAGAAAAAGAATGATATCTGATTTGAGCTTTGAGTCCGCTAAAGAGAGTGACTGGATAGGCTGGAAGAAGCAAGAAAGAAAACAACGACCCGTTATAACAAGTAGTCCAGGACATTATCTTTTAGTATTACACTCGCATAAGAAAATGTGCTGATAAAGCGAAATCTGATATTCTATTAGATTAGTTTGTCCACCACATTTTTTGGTGTGAACTTACTGAGTCCTCGATGGAAATCAAATGCACCAAAGCCTCCATCACACTGGTAGCGCCTCTAAAAATAACAAAAACACAAAACACAGTTAATTGTTGGTGGAAACCTATTGTCAAACAGTTTGGGATTTTAATATTTGTTCATATTTGCGTGCGTGGCGCCACAAATATAGAATCCCTGCCACGTATTAATTATTAACTATTAATGTCCTAGCTCTCTTCACACATCCCACAGTCGGAATAAATCTTAAAATATGATATGAACTATTCACTAACCTTCCTTTTATGTTCTGACCAATGTTTAAGTGGTGAATGCTTTTGTTTTTTGCCAGCCTATCAAGGATCTTGATCAAATCCGATTCTAATCCTGCAAGAGTCAGGCATCGCACGGTATAAAGTTTTACAAAACAACTATGATACTATGCGCGTTCTGATTGGCTAAATTCCGTGTAAGATGAGAATATATTACACGCTGACGTTATACGTGATGTATTTTATTGATTAATTATTACTCGGCCACCTCGTGGTTTCCCTGTGCTACTCTCGTGTTCTCCCAACTTCACGCATGTTTAGATGAGGCTAAAATACACGGGAACGCGTTATATATTTCTTAAATGATGCACAAAACGACATTGAGCAAGTGGTCAGTTTTAATTTAGGGAAAATGACTAGGTGGTTAAAAAGAAGGAATACCAACAAGTTATGATTGTGTCCCATAAAAACGAAGGTTTATTGCATCATACTTTATAGAGTGGAAAATGTGTTGCAACTCACCATTATCACTGATGTCCAAATGTGACACGCTGTGTAAACTCCCAACGCAATTGGCAACTGCTTTACCACCCGCAGCTTTCAGCTGAAAATAGGAAAATTAAAGATACTGGTTATTATACACGTCGTCTATTAAGACCTCAGTGAAGCTTTAGTGAACATCCTTGTAAATCCTTTTACTTTAAATGGTTGTAAGATATTTGTAAGCAATTGAAGTAATTAGTCGGCTGACCGTTCCAGTAATGGTAACGATTCTGTTCACAGCACGGTTAGGCTAAAACCTTAAGCTGAAATCTTATGTCATTTTTCTTCCCGTTCAAGATTTTGCATACAGCAATTCAGTATCTTAAGCTTGCTGGGCAGATGGTTGGATAGATTGGTAGACAGATTGTTGTAAACGCAATGTATAAAAAGGTCCCGTATATATAGAGCCGTTTTCGGATGACTGTCGAAAACCAAAACCAAAGTAATCACACAGGCCAATCACAGAGACTGAGAGAAAACAGTTCAGCCAATTGGAAGCCAAAGTAATTTGCGTTTGGTTTTACTTTCCAATCAGCAGTGCGAGTACACGCCATCGCTTGCGTGAGAAGTGTTTGGTTTCGGTTTTGGTTTTGTTCCCGATTGGTTGAGAAGGCTGCCAAACTTGTATGGACCAATCAGAAAGCGTAGCAAACGCAAACCAAAGCAATCACACGATTACTTTCGACAGTCATCCGAAAACCGCTCTATAAATGATGCAGTCAGTCGGTATGTGTAAATTTTACCTACACCATTTTGGACTCCCTACCTCATTCTTGCTTAGGTTAAGCTCCACTCCACTAAGCACATGACTTTCTGACAAGCCCGTCAATAAGGCCCTGGAGCAAGACACGGAAACACTTCAGAGATGAAGACTTTTGTCGTCAGCAAGTTGACGAGATAAACCAAACGTAACGGAGAACAAGGCATTTTGATTCAAATAAAACAAATGCTCTCTGGGAAGATCAACAAGTGAGGTAAATCAACCAACCTAACAGCTTCAGCCGGAAGTTTGCAATCTGAAACATCCAGTGTCTTCAGTGCCTGAGAGCTACTGAAGAACTGTAGAGGAAAAAGGAGAATACCATCAAAATCAGAAATAGAAATATCAGAATCTAATCAAAGTGCTTTAAAGAAGACATTTAGGCTACTTATAGACAAGGAACGGCAAGCGTTATAAATAACCTGGTATGTAATATTTCACCAAGTGAAGTATATTTTACACGATGCCGATACTCGACTTCCACAATGTCATACGGTAGCACACTGACCTGTTGGAAGGATGGAGGTACAGTGACATCTTTGGACTTTCTGTACAAAAAGAACACACACACAGTGAGAAACACCAAACGTCGTCAACACCAACATACACAAGACTTGTCGGAAAAACTCCTCGATTTCGCAAGTTGCACATTTCGTGAAATGACAGAAACTGAACAGTGATGAAATCGAGAATGAAGTGTAGAAAATGCACATAAGTGCTGTCTCAACTTTTATCCTCAGTTAAATTAAACTGTCTAAATTAAGTATGAAAACCAAAGACAAACAGACGGACATGCTGAACCGACAAGATACACGAAGCTGTAAACGTCACGTCTAGTGGTCTATTTTCCTTCACTGCTAACGCTTTGCGTGCCATATGTACTGTTACAAGAAAAGGAAGCGTTCTATCCTTGAAAACAAACCTGGAAGTGAACACATTTCCAGACAGGTTCAAGACAGTCAAGTTTTGGACACATCCTCTGATAAGAGCGCCGAACAGCTGAGGACAATAGCAAACGAAGGCCATTACAATTTGACTATTAAGATTATTTTACATTTTAACCCAATAAAGACATACAGTTCATATTAGAATTAGAAAACAGCGGCCATTCAGTTCTGTTCAAAGCATGATTACGCTAAGCCTGGCGCCGGAAAACTCGGCAAAGCGCCTCGTGGATCCACATCTTTTTGACAATGTTATGACGCGTTTCATCATCAATAAGAGGACAGACACATCAAAAAACTGACTTCAGTTTGTTAATTGGGCGAGAACAAACTTATTGGTTAGACTCTGACCAAACGTTTGCAGACTGTTGGCCAAAAGAACGAGAAAAAAAGAATTGGTTTGAACAACCCTAGCCTGCATAACATGTGTGGATAGATCTTGAAAGGATAAAAATTCCTTGGTCGAATAGATGTTAGTACAGTAATGCTCATACCCGGGGCGGGGGGTTACTCCCATATATTTCCTATACAGGGACGTTCCGCCCGATAGGGTATCATTTTCAGGGTCTTCTGTCTTAAACAGGGTATCAAATTTTACATTTTCGTGTCTTAAACAGGGTTATTTTCCGAAGATTTTCTCCTCTTCCCCTCCCCCCTCAACCACATTTTTGCTCTCGCCATTTTCGCGCGATTTCTTCGTATGCTCCAGTGGAAACGCGTGCAACGCAGGCTAACTTATCTAAACTTAGTCTTGAACAGGGTATCAAATCAGAGCACTTTGTCTTAGACAGGGTAGCAAAATTTCCATTTTTGTGTCTTGAATAGGGTCAGGGTTTTATAGAGTCAGCGGAACCCCCCTACCCAAATTCCTATTGAGTACCCCCCCCCCCCCCCCCCCGTGCTCACATTCCTTTAAAAGCGATAAATGTAGCCCGTACCACATCAAGCGAACACTCGGTGGAAGACAAATCCAAATGAGTGAGGGCGTTCGGTTTGGCCAGGAAATCGGACAGGGCCTTCAAAGAAAAGATAAAAATGTGAGCACATATTAGTGTATGAAACATGTTGCAGCAGACGGCTACAGGTCCGATCGTATAACCACACGAGTCATAACACAACCACTATTGTACCCTCCAAGTAAACTGTAGCGCACACAAGTCATCGAACAATGTTTGAGTATAAGCAAAAAAACACGACCCAAACGCTGGACATTTATTTAATGCGTCCAATTGTGTTATGGCATATACACTGACAGAGAGAAGCTGTTGTACATATTTACGACGGAAGTTGAAAACAATCCATAATGGAATTTGTTTACTCACGGAAACCCCATCTGCCTTCAAGGAGTTCTTAGATAAATCCAACCTATAAACAAAGTAACGTTTTCGTTATCAGTAATATTATCGATATATTATTGGGGCGCTTAAAAATATGTACAAAAAAAAAAAAAACAATACAAAGCAAGGATAAAGATTGATACGAGTGGTAAGACGTTAAGTTACAAAGGGTCACATGGAGAAATGTAGCGCATAAAAAATCCGGGTGTGAATAACGTATTCCCATTCATACACCAAATTATCCTCTCCAATACGATCTTAACACTGTACCTTTTCAGTGAACTGTCCATGTACTTATTGCTTTTCAAGGCCTGCCCAAGCTGCATAGCCCCTGCAAAATACAAAATGGCCTCCATCAGAAATTAGTTCACAAAAAACGGTAGTCATGAAATACAAACATTTTTGGTTATGGTCTCGAAACATATGAACTGTTATTTACAAAATTTTAAGTATTCTGGGGGGGGGGGGGGGGGGGGGGGGGGGAGGGGGTGCAGTAAGTCTTAGATAACCTAAATGGGTCCGAATGCTTCGAATTAATGCAAGAATGTGACAAGGTTGAAGAATTACCCTTAGCAGTGACTGCACAGTCTGCTACAGCCAGATACACCAGGCCATGAGAAAGTTTACTGAATGTTCCTACCACATTTGTCAGGCCTGGAAATCATAAGAATCATAATATCACAGTTATTCTGGGCGTCGTCAAATGCAGCCAATGGTTGCCATACTGCTCTCGTAGGAAACACCACATGCATGGTAACAATGTTAAAGGGACAATGTCAGGCACTGCGCACCAAGAACTAACTCTCAAATGTTTACAAGGAAAACATGTAACAGTAGCAGTTACTCTACGTTATCTTATTTTACTGCATTATCAAAAATAACAGGCAAGACAGGGCAACAGAGTAGCTATAAGATCGTTTTTTCCTCACCTCTATCCTCCACAGAATTGTTGGACAAGCATATGCTGTGAATGGCAGTCTTGGGGTTTGAAGTGATGGCTAGTGCTAGCTTTTGACAATAATCCCTGGTTGAGATTTAAAAAAAACACACAACAAGACAAGACAAGACAAGACAAGACAATAAATAAATAAATAAATAAATAAATAAATAAAAACAGGACAATCCACTGAGTATACAAAATTAAGGAGTTACTGTTTGCTGATACTTTTCTCATTACCACACATGAAATTTTTTTCTCGAGTGGGAACCTCTGAGGGAATGCGAGCTTACATGAGGGGGCATGTTATACAATATATTGCAAGCTGAACCAAATGACCTCCAACCTATTCAGGCTGATCCCATCCAACACAAGCTCCTCAAGAGTAGTTGACTTCTTGACCACTCTGATGATGGCATCAAAAACATCTGAACTCTGAAAGCAGTAAACAATGGTCAGGCATCCTCTCTCAACTCTTCACATCCTATGCATTCATTACTAGTATAAAAAGCTTTTAGACAATAAGGCCACCAACAAACGTAAAATATAATATGGACACCTCCATAAACCAGTAAGGGCTTGTTGGTTCCCGGCCAGCTGTTTGTATCTAAACTCCCTATAAGACAGACACCCAGACCAGTTAGCGAGGGTGTCCTTTTTAGCAGGAGTTCATTGTACCCCAAAATAGCAACAATAAATATTATACTAATATTAGACTGAATTTCTTCAATTGAAACTCTTGCAAAATATACCGCTTGGAATCTATTTTGGACAAGGCGTTTGAGTATAGTGAATGAGTAAGGATGAAGTGATACAACAGCCCTTGAGTTGCCTATTAAAAAATGTCAAGTATTCATTTTACTCACCAATTTACAGGAAGTGCAGTTTAGCTTGGTGAACCAATCATTGTATTCTAGAGTTGCTATCAGAGGAACCAAGTCCCTGTAGTGGGAAAGTACATGTAAGTACAAAACCCAAACAATAAGGATCAAAACCTCTTTGACAAGAAGCATATACTTCTTCATGGCATGTACAGTATAGTTGTACTGTATGCTTTTCGCTGCTTGGAGGATTTTGAAAACCTTTGGGACCAGGGTGGGAGGGAGAGAATTTTTCCTTTCAAAAAGACAGAGGAAGGGGGGTTACTGATAATAAAAGAATTATTATGAACAAATAAAACTGTCCATTGCATGAGTGATATCTGATGAAGGTAACAGTATGGTGAGTAATATTTCATTCATGTTACTAATTTGTAGTCCAATGTCGTTGTCCAGTTCTTTATAATCTTACAGTTCAATTGCATGTACATCACTTACTTCTGGTCTAAATGGTCAAAGTCCTGAAGGTTGAATTCTTTAGAATTATGAGACAAGTAAATGGTGTCAACATCCTGAAAGAAATATTATGGGAACATAAATAGTGCAAATTCTGAATCCCAAAAGATGCACATACCACTGTCCTGTCCTGTCTTCTCACATTCAACACTGTATTAAGTGGAAAGTTCCAAAGACAAAGTCCCAAAATAAATATTCTCAGGAAGATACTGTAAATCTAAAAGCAGACAATGACACCATTTGCACAGTCTGAATGGGTAGTGTCTTCACCTGTATCAAATGGACAGTCTGAATTGACACTTTAATGTACAATTTCTTTTTACAACCCTTTCACTCCTGAGCTCATAATACAAAATTAATTCTCCCAACCATTCAAGAACAAAATGTATGAGTGATGTAGTGAGAATTGATAGAACAATCAGCTTTCTTCTGAGCAAACTATCCAGGAGCAAATTCTACATATTGTATCATATATATCTCTTCTGAAAAACTAAAGGAGAAAATTGAAGTTGATCACTCTCAGGAGTAAACTTACCCACACTACTTCCTCAAGGAGTGGCTGTCCATAATAATCACAGATTGAAGCATAAACCCGAGAGAAACCACCTGAGAATAAATGAAGGCATACCAAACAGACGCAGGTTATAAGACTTATGCTCATTTGTCATGACTGATTCACAGTTGTTACACAAACAGTACCCACCACAAGGTCCTGGCTCTGTGTCCACTTCAGCATTTAGTAAGTTGTTTACTAATGTTGTCACCATGCCTTCCCTTTGTTCTCTTTCCTCTGGTGGACCAAAGCTGGACTGTAGCAGGCGGCTGGCCACATAAAAAGAAACATTACATAGATGCATTAGACATACTACCTCACCTGGTAAACAACAAAAAATGCCCCAGGGCTATTGAAATTAGCAGAAACAAAACAATAAGAAGACCAATCACTACAGCACTGGTCCTAGCATGTAAAAACCATGTGAAAAACCAGTGAAGTTTCACCCAGTTTCACATGGTAAATCACATGGTTTTCACATAGTTTTATCAAAATATTATAATTTCAATTTCACTGGTTGTTTCACAGGGCAAGAAAATTTCACAGGTTTTTCACATGCCACAATGCAGTAGTGAATATGTCAAATGAAACTAGTTCTCTGTTGATGTTTGAGAACTTCCAAAATTCTAGTAGCACTGTCATTTGGACTAAAATGTTTTGGTAAAAGTCAGGCTTGGTTCTGAATTTTACCCTCCAATCTACCACACCCCTTGACCAACTGGGACCAAGACTCCCCACCCAAATTGCCCACTTGAAAATTTGTTGAAGTTGGCATCTGGCTGTTGAGCATGTACTATTTCATGTACACTGTGATGTCAGCTGGGTTCACACAGCTGTTCAAATTGAAATTCAAGGACTTTTCAAGGCCAATTTTAATATTTTCAAAGACTTATATTTGGTCAGAGTAAAGTGTTTAGCATTCTTTAACATCTTCAGTTTCTGCATCTGAACAGTTTTCTTTTGTGCTGTTCTTTATAAGGCATTTGACTTGGTGACAGGTTCAAATTGACAGTTAATTCATTTCTGCTGTCTTTAGAAATTTATGAACTTTTCAATGACTTTAAAAGGCACCATGCCAATTTGAGGACTTTTCAAGGCACCATATGAATTCAGAGACTTTTCATAATAAGCAGTCAAACTTCAAAGCTTTTCAAGATTGTACAGCAGACCCTGGATGCATATCAATACCATTCACATGCTGTGAATATATGACCTGCACTACTTTACTATAGTGGTGGTATAGTAAACCAACATAACTTACTCTGGATTTCCTGCTGGCAAAGTAGATTTCAGAAATGCTGTGATATGTGCAATTATTTCAATGCTGTCTTTAGGTTGTAGAAGCTTAAAGTAGAACTGCTTGTCACCACAATAGATGTTGAGCTGCAAGAAATTGATACATAATTAATGCAAAACCAATGATATTTAATCTTAACTTTAAAAGGGCACATTCATTTGGGAGCTATTCCTATTGCCGAATATAATTATTTGAAATACTTTCCATGTATTCGTCTTGCAAAGTTTCGAAGATACTTGAATTCAAAGTGTAACATTTCAGCTGTGGCTTGTACTTTTTGAGGAGACTTGACAAAGAAAGGGTTAAGGGAACTCAAAACACATTATCCACTGTTGCATTATTTTTTGAACTGCTGGGCATTGACCATAACTCTACATTACCTTGATTGGCTTGTCAGACTCAAGCTTTTGAATCTCCAAAATGTGGATACTAAAGTCGACCTGCAAAGGTTGCAAAGTAAAATGATCTGCTGCAGGAAATGGTGACATTAAATTAGACAATGTACACCTGTTACAGTAAGCTCTGAGAACAACCCTGTTTTATTTTAAAAGCTGGTTGTGTGAAGCAAACAATATCATGAACAAAAGTAATATCAGCTGTGGTCACACTACACAATTTACTATGGGAAAACCTCACTTTATCGAAGGCAAAAAATCTTAAGTGTGACTGATTTTACTAGGAAATTTTATCCACTAGACCCTGATTATGTCAAACGAACAATATATTACTTAGAGTTGTGTAACAGATCACAGATTTTAAATTACATGTGACAACTATAATCTGAAAGTATATATTGTCGCTGAATAATTGGACCAGCATCCACAGAAATAAACTAAGACAAACATATCCCAAGAAACAAGAATGTTCTCCTTCAACCACATGAACAAAATATTTTCAATGATACAAAAATGTGAATTAGAACAACGGCCTCGCGTGGAAGACCCTAACAAAACAAAATGATCAAGAATTTGAATCTTGCACTCATTGGAATAAAAAGCAGGATACCAAAAAGAATGACAGCCTCCTGGAGGTCAACCTGATATATCATGCAGTGATCGACCCAAGGACAAAAGAAACCTGAGATACTTTCCTATGCAAATATTTTTTGTAATTTACCCCGCGTTTTCCCTGGAAAAAAGTGTGTAGTGTGACCATGGCTCTTGTTGCATATTGTAATATTGAATTATTATATAGTTTATAAAATATAAAATAATTGTATGCAATCTACCTTGGCACCAGTCTTTGTAATAAGCAGCACATGCAAACGATGACCAGAAAGGGCCTGCAAATAAGATGTTTGCCAAGAGGGTTAGTGATAAATATGTATTTGCATGGTCATGTTCTACCCTGCTCAATAGAGTTACAGTAACACAAGGAAGAAGCTACTACATGTAGTAGTACAGTCTATGAAGACCACATGTATAAGGACCCTGTGAATATTTGTGGCCTTTCCATAGCTAATTTCCATATACTTGCTTCAATGGCAACGTGGCATAGAACATACACCTAATTCATAAAGATGGTCATCAACCTGGAGACCACAAATTGTGTGTGATCAGGTTTCAGGCTGATACAGCTTGTAATGCAATTTTTTGGTATTTTTAATTTAAGGGTTGCTTATATGAACCCCAAGTGTAACTCCATGATTTATTGGGCACCGGGGCATGAAAACTGCTGGGGCTGGATTCACAAAACTTGCGTACGAACGAAAAGGTTCATATTAAAGTATAATTTACGCATCGGAACAATGACTTACGCATACTATCTTGCACAAGATAGTATGCGTAAATCGTACTTATGATGCGTAAGTCATACTTACGAACATTTTCATTTGTACACAAGTTTTGTGTATCCGGCCCCTGGTTTTGACTGGCAGACCACTCAGTAGGGAAAACACAGCAATTTTATGCTTTGATCTGGGGCAACTGATGATGGTCATCTAAGAGGTACTCTGGGGTGAGACATGGAGTCAAGGCTAATATTAGAATAACAAAATAATACAAACTTTTCTTTACAAAATTTCCAAGTCTGCATAAACTAACACTGCTAATAAAAGCGAATCACGTCCATTACTTAACCATTCCATATATTTTTATGAATTTTGTGTATTGCTGTTATGCATTCACAGTACATTGCCATATTTTGCAGTCTGGGTGTCTACGTAGTGTCTAATGTTGGTTGGTCAATATAATGATTAAACTAAACAACCATAAGTAAAGAAAAATAAAAGATGCTGATAGCAATTAATCTACACTTGTCTAAAGAGTATACAGAAGTGTTCAGCTTTAACTCAACACCTTGGGGCATTAAATCCAACACTTGAGAAATATATAACATGTTTCTATGTAACATTAGCCTCATCTAAACATGAGGGAAGTTGGGAGAACACGAGAGTAGCGTAGGGATCCATGAGGCCAGGAATAACGCATTAAAGATTTCTTTAAAATTATAAAATAATTGGTCAATAAAATATGTCACGTATCACATCACTATGTAATATACTCTTATCTTACACATTTATTTATCCAATCAGAACACGCTTATAGAAATTTATCATTACATTATTTTATTATTGCTTAAACCACTAAGACAAACTAAAATTTGACAAAACTATACTCAATATATTGTCATATCAAAATAGATGAATATGAAAGTAAACATCATTCTAAAATAACAATAGATATAAATAAGGAATTGTGATTATTAGGGAGAGCTAAATTTGGGTGATGTATTGACCACTGAACAATTCCTATATTTGCACATGACTTTATCTGCGTGTACTGTACATTTCCTAAAGGGGTTGACAACATTTTGTTCAGATAATTAGATATCAAACAGGAAAATGGAGAGAAAAAAATAGAAAGAAAGAGAGAAGATTGTATTTATATATACTGAATCGCATCAGCAAACCTTGTGATTGAACATTAATTCTCACCACACAACAGTGTGATCTTTCTATTTTTACCACGTGACTCAAGAGACAAATTCCTTCAAAGAGTGTCCAAATCACAAGGACTCCTCAACTACAGCAGATATAAAAATTGCTGTGTAATTTGTGCACTTATTTACACGGTTAAATTAATTTTAAACAATTCGTGGAATGATATTGCCAACACTTACGATAAAATGCAGCACCGCAAAACGAGTTATCACTAAGAAAAATGCGTTAATTCATGTGACTTATGGAACTTCTAAAATGATAACTCTATTAGCAGAACAAAAAATGGAAATAATTCAAACGAAATGAATGGTATACAACATGTGCAACAGCTGTACACACGAACACACCCAAAAGTTCGCATCAAACGTTAGGAAATGCCATCAGAATTCCACGTACAGATGTTGTTGTGCGCCATGAGGAACAAGGTCAAATGTTGAGACAAGGCAAGGACTGAACAAAACATACAAAACATAAAAAGAGATGCAAGGCGTTTTCTTTTTCCCTCAATTCGATTCGCACGAACGGCTGAATTGAAATATGGATACGATACATGACAGTCGCGAGTGAAATATACAGATTGAACGATCTTCAAAACACAAAATCACTTCCTTGAGTGTCGTTCTCTATGACGTACATTTGAATTACTTCGCCTGTAAATTGTCTCCAGCGTAACAACCCGAAGAATTCAGTGATCAAGAGGTTATAGACCTACCAGCACCCGTGACTCACTCCGCTCCCCTTTGCCTTCAAATTTCACTTTCTTCGCAAATTCTACCTCGATGTCCTTCCCGATGGCCGCTTTCACTGTCTCTGTAAATTAGAGAATATTGTTAAAACAAATTTGTTCTTTGGGGTGCCCTCACGGAAGTGGGGCGAAGGCCTTGTCAATTTTCATAAGTCACAGCTGAGGTTTATAGAATTCGTTCGTCGCTTTACCCAACAGTCCAGGTGCGATCCCGTCCGATTCGTCTGCCATGATAACTTAAACTACCCGAACACTTCCAGGATTACTTTACGACAGTTGTCCAACTGGAAAGTATGAACCTTCAAAACTGTTTGCTGTGGAAATATGTTGTAAAGTGAATTCCCATATTTGGCTTCAGCGGAGAAAACAATAACAAAGGGAGGAGAGGGTGGTGACATATCAGGGATAATGACAACCGCTGTACAGTATCACGCGAATCAGACCGAGTGGAATCGCGTTGCTTTCTGGATGTTCTTTCGTCTCTGGCCGTGCGTGGTGTGAGTGGTACGAAGGATTATTAGGTAAGTTTACCTTGTTTTCTTCGGTCTGCCCTTCTTTAAAGCGCTTAAAACCTCGTTTGGTTACATCTCGTTCGTTTTTCTTTTGCGGATTTTATAGTTTCAATGTTTGAAATTGACAAGAGCACGCGAATCAAGTCGATTTCACCAACGGGCGCCAAACTCCTCTCTCGATGGGCAGTTGTTTTTGTCTTTATTTAATAGTTTATAGTAGTTCAGTAAGTTTTGAATTCGAGCTAGTTTTGAACGACCTATTGGTCTTTCAAGCGCGAAGAAGCAATGCTCACAATGTTAATGGACACGTTTTCGGATGTGAAGCAAGCGCGCACGTGGGCTTCAGCTTCCGACGATAGAAAAAGCGGGAGCAAGTAGAGAATACCCGTCCACTTTTGAAGGCATGTTACTTCAAAGTAAGGAATCGCGGTCCGCAGTGCCGAAGTGGAGGAATATGTAGTAAGCTGAAGCAAGGTTGAAGAAATCTAACTGACCACCACTGACGCTCATTGCGTGTGTGTGCATTTCGCTCGGTGCTTTTAAAAGAACGAGGAATTCACTTCTTCTGTGATCATTTTGCGCGGTGCTTTTAGTAGAACGAGGAATATACACATTCCGCTTGTGTTTCCTGCAGCGGTGTTTTTTACTGAAGCCGGTGAATAGGCCACATCGAAGTTTTCGACGCCATTTTGTTGAGTAGGCAACACGTCTATGGTGGCCTAGAAGTGCCATAAGGATTTTTCTTTCTTTTTTTTCTTTTTTTCTTTTCTTTTCTTTTCTATTTTGTTTTCCTTTTTTTTCCAATAAATTTTTCCAAAAAATAAAAAACTAAACAAAACAAAACAAAACAAAAGATACCGTGGCCTATGAGTGCCATAAGCCTATGAGTGCCATAGCCCACTATCCATTGCGAGCGTAGATATCCCACAATGCACAAACGGTGGCCAACATGGCGGATAAATGGAGGAGATTCAATGATAACGTAAAGGCGAAAAGAATGAAGAAGTGTGGTACAAAAGACGCACCCCCGAGGAGAATTAAAGGAAAGGAACTGACTATTCAACGTTTGTCATCAGATGTTTCAGGAAAGGCCCAGAAATACGCGAGAATCGGTCCAAGGGAGTTTGTTCCTTTCGACGCCGAACTGACAATTGACAACGTGAAACGTGCCTGTGAGAAGCATTTTGCGCCACGAATTGGTTCAACTTTAGTGTGTGACGTACTTGCTGGGGAGCAGGGGCCCTCCTGTAAGACCATGGAGCAGGCTTCTGATTTGAAAGTCATTTACGTAAGATTTCTAATTGCCGGAGATACCCCAAATGACCATGAAAGTTCAGAGTTGAAGATACTTGAAACAGTGTCTCATGGACACTCTCAAGCAAGGCCCCAATCTGAAGATTCCTGGCGTCCACCTAAAGTAGCCAAATGTGATAGTGCCTCGTCAAATCCAAGTAAATTTGTTCCCCTTAGCTTATCAATTGCTGATATGATAAAACTTGGGAAATTAGATGCCCACCAAACTGCAACCACAGTTGTTGATTTGTACACATTTGACATGGACCATTTAACTTGGTCCCAAGTTCCAATCACCGTTGAATTCAATGAAGATAAGGAACCTTTTGGCAAAGGTGGGTTTCGGAATGCATACAAAGCCACAACGAAACATCCACAATTCAAGGGAATCACCTGGGTCCTCAAGAGGTACCTTCCCGAAGCAGTGAAAGGCATTGAACGCATTGGGCAAACTGTGGAAAAACACACACGAAAAGTGGTGCAAATGCACCTTCTGGCCAGGAACTTTGCAGCCAAGTTGCATCACCAAGTCAATGAGAAGCATGCTGCAGTGTTTGGAGAAGTACCGAGGTACAGAAATATTTACTGTGGCAAAACTGATAAAGGGGAATTTATCACAGTGGAAGAATTTATCAATGGAGTGTTCACTAAGTACATTAACAACACTGGTGATGTTTGTGTACAAGAAACAGACACCATTGGTCAGAAGGCCCAGTGTCTCACCCACTACTCTTATGAGAAGTCAGGAAATAAACTCATGCTTGTAGATATTCAAGGGAGTGGATATGATTTATTTGATCCTGAAATTGCCTCTGAAGACCTGTATGATGAAAACAGTGAAGTGCTCTACTGTGCTGGTAACCTATCTACAATGGCAATTGAAAACTTTGTCTCCAAGCACAAGTGTAATGTCTTCTGTGACATTGTTGGCCTGAAAGATCTTGGACATAACTGAATAATGGAGATAACATATGTGGTGATATTTCAGGAAATCATTGTTGAAGTTAGCAAGTTACATGCAGCTGTTTCAGTTCAGATGTTTGGTTTTTCTTTTTAAATTTCCAGTTCAATTTCTTTTCTGTTCCAGAAGTTATGAAAAGGACATTACAAGAACAGCATCTTTAGCCTGTGGTATTGTGAACTTACATGTACATTCTGTTATTCTTATTCTTTCCCCTTCTGTTACAGTTACATAATCCAAAAACATTGATAGTCATATTGATGGAGTTAATTTTGTATGCATATTGCAAATTACAATGTTTGATGAAATAAATGGACAAAATTGTTACGAACTGTCTTTTTTAAAAGAAAATATTCACATTCTCCATGCACAGGTGCACTCAAGATATTTTGAAATGCTTACTATTTATAGTCACTGTTCAATATTTGTTTTACCAGAGGAAGTATTACACTAAGTGCTACAGTGTCAGTTCAACACTTACTTTTGATGCAGGTTTTATAAAATAGTAAAGGTTCCTACTGAAAAGTGTCTGGGCTACCTGCCTTGCACTTCATAAGGGTTCCAAGGCAGACTAAAGCATCTTGCCATATGACAATGGTAGCATTTGTTTATATCAAAGCAAAACTCATTTGAACCCAGACAGGCACAGATCCTGTAGATTTACAATATGCAACTTCCTGTACTGTAAATCAAGCTTGTAATTTCAAAATACATTATTATCAACATGTGATTTTAGATAGAGGTAAGCATCCTTGGCTTCCTCAGGCCCAATATCATCAGTATCTGGCAAATGCTGTTGACATTCTCTACGCACAGCTGGCTTCAAATAATCATCGGTGTCCTCAAGAGTGTGGGAAAGCTCAGCAACTTCCAGCAGTTGCTCCTCTGTTACATTAATACCACATTTTTCCCCACCATACTGTTCAGGAAAATGGTATATATGTTCAGGGACTCCTGTTGGCAGTTCTTTTCCTTTTTGTCTACGGCTCCTGTGGTTGTTCCAGACGCACTTTCTGAAGATATCCAATTCCTTCTGAACTACAGGGATGTACACATAGGCTAGTAGGTCTCTAGAAAAGTAATGAAAATAAAGATCCAAAAAAAAAATCACTATATTAGGTAACAAAAACTAAATGGTTACAGTGCTGTGATCAAGCAACCCCTCTCAAATACTAACTTGTAAATCTCCCTTCTTCAAGCTCTCACAATTAAATAAGCAACCCCCTAAAACCCAACCTTAACTTAATTACATTATCATGGTAACCACTGACAAGCCAAGCCTACTTCAAAAGCCACTATACACTGACATATGCACACAATTAGAGACATGTAATTAATATCATACCTGTCAATTTGGTCACGAGAATCATATTCTCCACTTTCAACTAATGATGCTAGTTGGTCTTTAAAAAATCTCTCCATCCTTTCCAGAAGCTCCCGCCACCATCTTTCTATCTTGTTTTGGGTGGAGGGTCCATAGAGTACAGCATCTGTTGCATTCTCCAAATCACCATGGTTCTCTCTAAGAAGGCAATGAATTGTGGCCATTACATCAGTTTCAGTCCCTCTGTCTATTCTCAATGTCCGTGGTAATACTGCAAAAAGAATACATTGAGACAAAAACTTAGGTGTTTCAATTAATTCTATTAATGAAAATAGTCTTTTGTCAAGACTCATAAAAATTTCTAGCCACATCACATTGCACATTGAAATATCTAATAAGTTCTTCTTTTAGAAATATTTAGCAACCCAGTTGTCTATGCACAAAATCAATGCAAGGAATGTCTTGATATTTACAAACTAATACACCCTTAAGCAATTTTACCTCTAGATTCAAACAGATATTCGAAGTAGAATCTTCCTACAATCTTGGGATTGTTGTTCGATGTCCACACTCGTAGGAAGTTCATCCTCCCACTGTAGGTATCTAAACCGCCATAAATACATAACGGGAACATGGACTTCTGATATCCACAAAGCTTATCATGCCCATCCAGGGACATTGTACAATCTGGGCCCTGTTGTGGATAAGGAAAACGGTGGATTTAACCTTTAAATGTAAGCAATAACAAAGAAGTGACTGACGGTACTTACACCGGTAACAAAGGCATTCGTTCGGCGTGGTCGATTTGTCTTCCCTACTCCTCCTCTACCTTCGAGTCCTTCTGGGTCAGCTTCTCCCATCACGGCATAGACCAAATCGCGAGGCACATTCAGTCCATGCAGCTCTCGTACTTTCTGTTGCATTGCCCGATAACCTAAAAGCATCCCTGGGCCTTGTAACTCTATATTTACGGCTCTCTGCACTTCGCCCACGTCAACTTCGTAGTCTGTATACTTTATGCCGAAAAACTGCAGCCTACGGCAAAGGCTCCGTAGACTCCACGCATACATCGGATAATCAAACTTAGCAAAATCCAAAATTTCTTTTCGTCGCAGGTTTCGCCGAACATATTTCTCAAGGTCTTTTCTGAGATCCTCGTCGTTTTCCCACTCAGAGTTTCTTTTGCGCGCCGCCATATTGAAATGTCCCGCGAATATGCGGTGCATTGTGGGATGTCTACGCTCGCAATGGATAGTGGGCTATGGCACTCATAGGCTTATGGCACTCATAGGCCACGGTATCTTTTTTTTTGTTTTGTTTAGTTTTTTATTTTTTGGAAAAATTTATTGGAAAAAAAAGGAAAACAAAATAGAAAAGAAAAGAAAAGAAAAAAAGAAAAAAAAAAAGAAAAAAAGAAAGAAAAATCCTTATGGCACTTCTAGGCCACCATACACGTCTCTGGCGCGGTTATAAAACCGCATACAAACCTCTCTTGGACCGACCCGACTACGATATCTGCTAAATAAAGTAAATTTTGACACGCTTACAGATCAGGTCTTCAAAGAGCCGCTCAATCAGTTGAAGATGAGTCCATTACTTGCATTTTGTGCGATTTTCGGCCAGGTCCGATGGGTTTGAAGCATGTTTCAGTCGATTTTCCCGTGCTGTTTACATCACTCCACGTGGTTGATTCAACTGTGTCAACAGTTGGTTCACTTGTTTAAATTGGCAATAAAACAACACTTGTGCTATTTAAACCCTATTTCAAATGCTAAACCTTATTAATTGCAACTTTACGATAAAAAATGAAGAACATCTCAGACATTTGAGTATATGTAAATGACATGATTAGGTAGAAAGAGCTCCTTTTCGGGTGTTTTTTCGTTTTCATTCAGAAATGTTCGAGAGATCCGAAAGTACAAAGAAAGCACATTGCTGTGTTGGAGGATGTAACAATGATAGAAGATACCCCCAAGCATGGAAAGTCCACTCCCACGTTAAAGAAACGAATTTTTTCAAATTTACAAACAATAAATTGAAAAGGCCTCTCAAAACCAGGCGGTTGGCGGCTCATTGAGCCGCCTCATCTGATACTTTGACCGCCTCCGTCACATCAATTTCTAACAACAACAATTTCTTATAAACATGCAGTCAAGCAGATGCTTATTTTCTGAGAGATGCGTTGAGTCCAAACTCACATAGAATCATGTGTCTGGATCCAGGTAACTGCTTATCGTCAGGCAAATTCACTCCAGTAAATAAATCACCATGATTTTACTGAAAAACAAGAGCAGTTTCGAAATATCTGGGCAACGTCACTTCTTTACCGCCATTTTGAATGGTGGCTGGTTTTTGCACAATGGCTTTGATGCACAATGGCTTTGTTGCGAAGCAATGTGCTGACTTAAATGACTGCGGGCGGCGGGAGAGAGAGAAGTGAACAGGAACGAAGATAACATTTTTCGCCAAAGCGCCAAGAAAGGAAGGAATACTTCTCGTATGACATATCTACAGATTTACATTCATTTACTGAATGCACGCTCTGAGCAGTTTACTTGGATTTCATTTTGCATTGATTTCCGAATACGTCTCGATAATTTCTGTCAGTACAATCTGGGTAATGCACAGTTTTTCCGGCCTAATGCTAAACTGGTCATCGAGTTAGTTCAACACTCAAATATAATGGTTAACTTTATTTTCATTGTGTTTCTTTCCTGGCCTGCTGGTTTTGAGAAGGCTGAAGTCCTGTAGTGGACAAAACCACATTTGTCAATTATCGTTTATACTTGATTTAGAATATAGTAAAAAGACATGATTGAAACATTTATACATCTGAAAAAGTGCTCACAAATGCTGGACATGGCATTTAAGAGAGCCTAAATTTCAAAATTTTCCCGGGGCAGCATGCCAGACCCCCCTAGCAATTCGTGCCTTCGGCACCCAACCAAGCCTACTCCTCCTAGCAAATAACCTACTCTTCCAAAACATTTTGAGAAGGCTGCCTGTGTGGATAGCAAAGATAAGCAAAGGACATGCAGAGTTCAGTCCTGGGAATGGAACATTTGTCTGTGCTAACCATTTGTTGGAAGGAAGATCAACAGCAGGAAATCCAAATCCAACATTGTTTTTGACACCCACCAAGAACAAGAATGACAGCAGCCCCAAAAAGAAAGCACGAACAGAAAGGTATCGAAGCTGTGAAAGTTACAGCTCTGCAGGCTCTGTAACTGTCACAGTAACAGACACTTCTTCTAAAATTGAGCCCATTGTTTCTGACATAGGAGCTATTAATCATTCTGGAGATGTCCCTGCAGTGCCTTGCCAACCAGATTTGACTTTCAAACAGGTCTCCAGGGAGGGTGAAGTAAGATTCTATACAGGTCTCAATGGAACAGAAATGTTCCAAGAATTGTTCGAACATCTTAGGCCTAAAGCTTCCAATGTGACCTACTGGAGGGGAGAAAAAAGGAATCTAGGAGAGCAAATACAAGAACGCAACTCAAATTGGATGTCTTATATATTTAATGTATATGAAGCAGCTGGTGCTGATGCACCAACTCTAAAACATGGACCAAAGAGAAAATTGGAGCTCGAACAAGAACTTCTTTTAACTTTGATGAGGCTTTGACTAGGAATGCTCATTGAGGATCTGTCCTTTAGATTCAAAATAGCCCATACTACAACAGTGCAAACATTTAGCACTTGTGATGTTGCTTTCAGTAAACCAGATAGTATCTACAAAATTACTTCTCCAGTATGAGAATGCCTTCTGATCCTTATACTCACCAACATACTCTAGATCAAACTCCTTCTTGGCCATAATGTAAGTAAAAAGTTTTCCCAAGTCTACTGGTGGCCATTTAGTAGTGTCATCTACCCAACTGGCAGGAGGATTTTTTGGGGGTCTTGTAAACCATACTCTTTGAGCCGTGATTCATGTTCACTTCTCAAACTTGCAATGTGCACCTCTTGGGGTACCTTGATGGGCAATTTCAGGTCACAAGCTGAGAAGGCTTTTGCTACCAATTCAACCTTCAATCCAGAAGTAGAAAGACCCCTCAATGCAAGGTAGTCTTTAAGATTTCCAACACATAAGAAGTCATCATATGTTTCCATCACATGCAGATCTAAAATGAGAAATCACATCAAAGTTTTCAATGCCTACTCAACAAAAATATATTTTTTAATGAAAATGAAATCTATTGTATTTCCTCGTTCTTTAACAAAGGGCTCCGAGTCTGTGTCAGTAGGTGCGGGGCATTCTGTAGTTAGTCTGGACATGCTCTTGATAGAGTGTGAGGTCAAGCAAATTGACAAGGACACCAAAACAAGCCAAATCGACTGAAACATGCTTCAAACCCATCGGACCTGGCAGAAAACCGCACAAAATGTAAGTAATGGACTCGCCTTCAACTGATTGAGTGGCTCCTTGAAGACCTGATCTGTAAGAGTGTCAAAATTTACTTTATTTAGCAGACATTGTAGTCGGGCCGCCCGTCCAAGAGAGGTTTGTATGTGGCTTTGTAACCCTGCCAGAAACGTTTCCTACTCAACAAAATGGTGTCGAAAACTTTGATGTGGCCTATAATGAATACACTTTTGATGTTTGTGCATTTAAATAAAGTTTAATGATTTTTAAAGGTATCTAAAAACATACGCTATGAAAAGACGTTAAATTTCTTACTTTTCTTTGACAACAATATTAATAACTTAGACTTATACCTATAATTAACTAAAACATGTTCATGAGTGACAGTTCATGTAGTGAGCAATGGGGGAATAAATCTATCGCAGCTTCCATGTCGTAGTGCAATTCAAATGTATTTGTTTGTAGATAGGAACTCGTCCATTTCACAAGAACATGTTTAGTGTCACGGAATGATGAGGAAACTAAATCGAACAACGTGGTTGAATTACAGTCTAGTACCCAGGCCCTCGCCTCTACAGTTAGGATTACTATGCTGCAGGTCTACAATGGGTTACTACGATTCGTTACGCTCTATCTCCCCCCAAGTCTTTAGTGTTCCATTTGCACATAATCCGAAATCTGGGTAAATCTGGGCATTAAAGAATGATATAGTGTTAGGAAGACAGGGGCAGCATGGTTGGCTTGCAGGCCAGTTGTGGTAATGGCATGAATGTGGGCCTGGGCTGAGGTAGTGGCTTGATGTGTTGAAGGTCATCATCGATGGTACGTTGAGGTGGCGGTGTCTGTACAGGAATGTACTTCCTCAAGAATTTGCGGTTGCGAAGGGTGATCCTGCCTGATCCTTCTACGCATACCATGTATTGATCAAACAGGCAGACCTCGATAACAAAGCCTGTCTCATCCCACTTGGTAGGGTGTGGGCCAGTCTGGTTTTGTATCTGCACGTGGGTGCCAACTGCTAGTGGTGGGAGTCTTTAGTATGCTCTGACCATCTCTCAGTTGCCTTCATACGTCTGTTCCTGTTGGTTGTTCCGGCAGTTTCAGTAGGGATGAGTGCTTCTTCTCGGGCGGCTAGAGTGTCGCTCCAGGTGGGGTGTGGTGTGTAGTTGGGCAGGATGGGTATGAAGTCCTTTATCGGGGTGCCAAATACACATTGAGCTGGGGAGAGCTTTGTGTCAGGGTCGGGGGTGTTGCGGTATTGGAGTATCGCACGCTGTAATGCATCTGTGTTAAGGCTGTCATTTGGACTGGTGTTGTTGGTTATGAGTCATTTGACGGTTTTCACACCCACCTCTGCTTGGCAGTTTGAGTGTGGGAAGGCCTCGGATGATAGCCAGTGGTGTACTCCCAACTCTTTCAGGAACTGGCATGTAGCTGCTGCTGTGAACTCGGGGCCGCCATCTGTTGCACACTCATCCGGGAAGCCAAATGTTCCGAATGCTCGTCGCAGGCAGTCAGTGAGGCCCTTTGCACCCTCTTGTGCCCGTTCGATGATGGGCCAGTTCGAATATCGGTCTACCACAACAAGGTAATTCATTCCTGTGTAGTGGAAGAAATCAGCACACAGGCACTGGAAGGGGTATGCTGGTGGCACTGTTGGGGTGGGAGGGGCGTTGGGTTGCGAGGGTGCCATGCGTGTTCTTGATCCACTGCCTCTGCACGTACTCTGTAAACTGGAGGATTCGGTGCTGATCAGAGGCTTCCACTCGTAGTCCAAGTCGGTTGAATATTGTTCTGGAATCTTGTGGTGAGGCAAAAACAGCAATGCCACGATCCTCCCATCTAATGGTACTTTCACCTAAACTTACTGTAGATGCTGGCTGATAAACTTCTCCAATTTGCTCACGGAGGCAATTGTACACAGGTGGATCTTGAAGAGAGGATCATACCCTTGCTGGCCATGAGGAACATGGTTCTGTTGTTGAAGTGAAGATACTTCAAGATCAGCAAAAAGCGGTTGCAGCTCAGTCCTTTCAAAGAATGGCATATGCAATACTTTGTCTGAGGACCATTACAGCTGAATATCAAGTTTTTCCACCAGTTCCATCACAAACACTTGCATGGAAATTCCTTTTGGCTTAAATGCATCATTCCACAAAGATAGATCTTGTTCTGTAGGAGGTCTTTGGCCAGTTTTATAGAAGTAAAAAGATTGTCACAGAAGATGTGATACATACTGTATGGGGTTCTTCATTCATGCCATTTATGCAGAAATTTACGTATCTGGGGATGAAACGAAAAAGAAAAGCTATTTACAATGCACAAGCTCATTGTTTCAACCGATTGTGATG
Source organism: Plumapathes pennacea (assembly GCA_964036295.1). Taxonomy (NCBI): domain Eukaryota; kingdom Metazoa; phylum Cnidaria; class Anthozoa; order Antipatharia; family Myriopathidae; genus Plumapathes; species Plumapathes pennacea. Next base: position 19,723,797 of record OZ038463.1, on the reverse strand, counting down.
CACAACCTTTGCCTTTGCTTTTGGTCCTTTCTGGATTCAGTATGCGAGGTTGTCTAGCCCATAGACTACCAGGTATACTCCTTTGTAGACATACTGAAGTTTGGGGCTTACACCCTTCTGAAAAATTAAAATAAATTGAATATTAGACAGCTCTGGACTGAGACAACTAGATTTTACTTACCAGCCACTGATTGTTTTTTGGACGATTCTGCAAGTCATTGTGATGAAAAACAATAGAAGAATTTCAGCCACACAAATGGACAGCAATTTCTGGCGAGGCATAGCATCTCAGATTAATGAAGGTACCGCTGACCAGCTATTGTCTGGAGACTAAACTTCTTTGCAATCTTTGAACACTGAAACAAAACTTATGGGTTTCTTTAAATATACAAAACAACCATAATTTCTGTGCTAAAAACAGCAGAAATATATATCAAAAGTATGTTATTATCTAGACTGATGGGTGCAGGGCCAACTTTTGAGGCTTTCATCTCTGTACCTGCACTCATATACAGGCTGAGGCCATACTTGGTATTAATCTTATAAAATTAATGCTTGCCTTAATTACATTCACCAGAGATTGACTGGGTGGTGCCTGATGGCCTGGTATAAACCTGTTTCCAGACCTACTTAGAGTCACTAAGGTGGGTTTTTTAAAACCACCAAAGGCACAGCAGGACTTCATTTCCCCCTGGGCTTATGTTACAACTGGGTTTGAGATGTGCAAGCCACATCATCTGGGATGGTTTTGACATTACAATTGAGCCAGCAATACATGTATATGAGCCATAATTACAATTGAGCCAGCAATACATGTATATGAAAGCTCAAAACACCATGGGAGTTTGTGTGGATATAGCCAGCTTAATTCTGTGTGGGTTTACCTTTCTGCAAGCTGCTTTAGCCTTTATTGATGTATGTGATTGATGGTATTTATTATTACCATGTACTTTACCTCGACTTCTCAAAGATATATTGAATGAAAGCCAAGTTGTGAATGTCAGTTGAAATTTAATGTCAAATATGGCCAAGCCGGATAATAATCAGAAAGCCACTTCATGTACATACATCAGCACTGCCACTGACCACAACTGCTGAAGTTCTTTTTCAGTCTTTAGAACCAATCAATCAATTTTTATTACGTCTCTTTTTTTCACAACCATCCACCTGTGAGTTGTGAAAAAAATATATATAACAAAATGTCATCAAATTGTTTCTAAAGCATAAACAGGCATTTATCACACAAGCAATTCAACTGCTACTGCTTTCAAGGCGTGACCATCCTTTGAGTGAATGGCTGACCTGGAAGAAGTAAAGACCACAGCAATATTTGGGTTCGCGCAGGATTTGGTTAGGGTCAACCTTCGAGGCTTAAAGGGTCTCAAACTTGAACAATTTTCTCCTGATTCCCAAGTTGCTCAAGCCCATTGGTAACTCAAAAGGAAGAAAAACATGTGACAACAAGTACAACCAAAACTTTGTTACAATAAGAACAACTTTTCAGCTTGGTCTTTTCTTTCGGAAATTAGCCAACTTAAGAAAAACAAAACAATACTTACCAAATTTACCTCGTTAAGCATCAAAACCGCTTCTTTTTCATGTGCTGGAATGTTTTGCCATGTTTGGGGCAGAATGATTGGCCTTCCATCTTCGTCCTCCACATTGGCAATGATATCGCCATCGCTATCTGCAAATTTTTCATTTGAATCGTCTAAAAATAGCTCTCAAATTTGTCTAAATTATACCTCGCTCGCCGTCCAAACAAACACGCAAAGACAATATTGGGAGAAAAACTGGAAAAAACGGCATCACTTCGATAAAAACATGTGTGATTGCAAGACTGCTATCCCACTATGCATTGCATGCAGTTATGGTTACATGGCAACCAAACAACACAGCATTATGTCTGATGCTCAATGGGGTCGTATACAACCCCATTGGCTGTTTAAGGGATAAAAAGCTTGTAGGCAGGATCGGTGTGGCACAACATGTTTTCTTAATTGTTCAGGTGAAGAAACTGGGGGATCTTCTCAAAGCAATTTCTCGGCATGACTTTCTGGACTGCTGGTACTCCCAGTAAGGGATTGGAAGACCAGTAGTTGTTTCTGGGAGGGACTTGATTCTGAACAGAATGTTCAGTCCAATAAACGTACACATTTCTCTGTACGTTTTGTACCATGTTGGATTGTGGATGGTTTGAATGGACTGATGTGCATATCTGTTGGTTTCCTCAACCATTTTCTTAGTTTCTCAGGAAACAGCAGAAGAAAGAAATCTATGGCTGTTCCATCCTCAGGAACCATTGGTGTTGAGCATCAAAGTGCACCCACAGGTTGGCTGTGTTCCATGCTTTTTGTTGTGTATTTTGCCACTGCCGCACCTTCTACATCCTTTACCAGGGGCTGGTTTAATTAGTCTCTTGAGGGAATCTTCACTCTGACTAAATAGTCTTTAAGTGAGTTTTCCTTTCTGTGAGAGACGATGGAAGAATCTGAAAAGATTCTAGCATGGTTTGGCTGATTAAATATCAAGTGCCAGTGTTTCATAAGAATCTTTTTGAGATTCGGTGCAGCCGGATTAAAAGTTGTGACAAACAGTACGACTGACCTACTCAATGTTTGGGTTTTGTTACTCAGCTGATTGTCTTGATGAGAACTGGATTTTGTTAAAAACTGTTTGAAAGAGTTTATGTGGATAGCCTCTTAGGTGGAGGTGAGATTCAAATTGTCGTTTGAATTTTTCGAACGATTCTTTAACTCCTTATAGCCCAAGACAAAAAACGGAGGGGTGGGACCTGTGCCCAAAGGAAAATGGCATGTAAAATTACAACATTTCCTAAATTCTATTGTTTCTGAAAAGATATTGTGTCAATGATAGCCAAGAAAAAAACACGGCCATTCAGCGATATTTAATGGACCACATCATTGTGTATACAAGCAAGAATGCAACTTGTCAGCGCAGAAAAAAATTCTGAAATTCAAGGTTGTAACTGAAAATGACTTTGCAATGTACAGCAAATAAATCCCTATAACATGCAATCAAAACAGTTCTTAGCTTTGGAAATAAATTCAGAATGACGAATTCTAAATAAAGTGGTAAAAACATCTAAACGTTCGATCAGAGAACAGGAATCTGAGTAATTGTTTCTCGCTCAGTCATTAATTTGTATTTCGCGTGCGCCATCTTGATTCGTCCTTCACTGTGTGTGGAAGGGCTTGAAGCAGCCAACACACAAAGTAACACCGCACAAAGCACAACGACGTTCGCGTTCTTCAAATCCCTTCCTGTTGCGACGCGTCGTCGCTGTGGCATAAATACCGTCATCCAGGAGGGATTTCATCAGTTGAAAATTAGAAAAGAAATTGTCAAAATAATGGTGGTATCCACCATTGACTAGATCTCGCGACAGATCCATAACTACTCGATCCCTGAGGCCTTGTTCCTGTCCTTGCTGTGGATGGCCAGTGTAGACTTGGAACCGGGATACGAAGTGGGTTCGGGAGTCAGCGTGCAACCAAACTTTGATTCCTCTCTTGACTGGCTTCATTGGCATATATTGCTTGAAAGACAAGTGTCCCTTGAATTTAACAAGGCCTTCGTTGATAGCACTCTCACGGTCTGGCTTGTATTCTGCCGCGAACGTCTCGGACAATCTCGAGATCAGTGGTCGAATGTGATTAAACTTGTCATTTTTTGTTGTACTTGCGTGGAACAGCTGTAGAGGCATCATTGAAATGCAGATACCGACTTAGTTTCAGATATCTGTTTCTGGGCAAGTGTCCTGCATCTTGACTCCCAACAGCTCGTCCTTGGACCAGTAGTGGCGTTCTGATGGCAGTATTTTGATGCCTTGGTACAGGCGTATTGAAAGTATACACAGATGTCAGTGCTGTTCACAGATTCCCAGTCATGGTCTTCGTGGCCTGCTCAATGCTGCTTTTGTTGAGCGTTTTGATTTGTTTCTCTCACAATCAAATCAAACAGGTCATCAGGGAACACTAGCTTAAAGAATTCAGCTGCATTCGCCTTGGCTGGGAGTATAGTGACCAATCCAGTGGCTCTGTCGAAGGGAGTCGCGTTCACATTGCGAAAATTGCATCGCCATTTGTGGTCTTTCTCCGCTTGTTCATCTTCATCGCTAGATTCAATCTCAAAATCATCTTCAACGGAAGTTTCACTCTCCCTAGACAATTCTTGGTCACGTTTTTGCTCGATTCTAGCTATATCTTCCCATGTAAATCCCAAAAACTCTTCTTCAGTATTGCTGCTATCAGAAAACCTTCCACTCACCACCACCATCGCAAAACATTCATTTTAAAAATATTTACATAAAATCAACCATGCGGTCAAATGTAACGTTTTTTTTTCCAAAGCAACGGTCTCTCCTCTGATTAGTGGAAATACAGAGGGCATATTCCTTTTTATAGCCAGCCAATTGCGACGCTGAAAGTGACACTGTTTTTGGCCACTACAGTGGCCCGCGGGCGCCTGGTAACAAACTACCTGTGAATTTTTCATCTGAGTTGTCTAAAACTAGCTCTAGAACTCGTCAAAATTATACCTTGTCACTGCCATGTTTTTTAAAGTCCAAACAAAGATGCAAAGACAAATCCATGGGAACTGTCCATGGCAACTAAGCAACAATTTTGAGTGGTCTTGAGAAAGTGCTATTTCTCTCAGCTTTCCCAAGAACAAATACAAATAAACATTCCCACTTAATAGGTAGATAAATTTGCGAGAAAAAACCTTGTAACCAAAATTTCTTGGAGATCAAAATTTTTTCTCCAATTTCCTCTCTTTCAGTTTGTTAGTTTGCAGTATGTTGCTTTAAAAGTTTTAGTGAGAACTGAACTTTAGTCTCTCCGTCACTGGTGCAGCTATTGAAACTGTCGGAATTATTGCCTTTGAATTCACAGGTGCCTCATTAAAAAATAATAACCTCGCAAAACTTTTCACTATTAGCAAAGCAGCTCACTGTCATTCTTTTTGGCTAGGACTGTTAACACCTGTTTCCAAATACTGTCCGTTTCTTTCTCATGCAGAGCTGAAGTAGTAGCTATTTCCATTTCATTGAACCAGTCCATTACATTTTGTTCAGTAACCGCAGCAGCTTCCTTTTGTTTTGTTTTTTGCAGTATCTTGCTTTGAACATTTTGGTGAGAACTGAACTTCAGTCTCTGTCACTGGTGCAGCTATTGAAGCCATCTGAATCATCGCCCTTTACTTCATGGGTGCCTCATCTTTTTTTAAAAAATTAATGATAATTTTGTGAAACTTGTCACTTTCAACAGAAGAACTGGCTCTTGTGGGATCGTTTATGGCAATGAATGCTTCCCAATAACGTTCATCATCTGCTACAAGTTGTCATCTGGGATTGTTGTCTGGTTCTGAATCTAAGTCTACAGTTGGATCAGGTTCTTTGTGTTGTCTGGGTCGGTGAGATGCATAGAGTTCTTTTGGACAGATTTGCAAGTTTGTCTGGTGAGCTTGTCTGGGATCACTTGATTAATCTGCTTATTCCAGTGTACACAGGCTGGTTATCTGAAGCAATTCTGGTGACTCAGTATGGGCACTTGCCCCATGCATCTTGTATTTTGTTTCTTTTACTCGGTTACATAGGAACACCAACTGATCCATCTCAGTTGGTGGGCTGTTGATCTTGCCATCATGAATCGCTTTCCTGGCTTGGGTGTTATGGAGGAAGTGCTCCCTGCTTTTTCGTAAGCCTCTTAAACATGACTGAGGCACTACCAAACAGTCTGGTTTAGTGTAGTGGTGACCTTGGTCAAGTCACCTAAATGGATCTGCAATCACACAGCCGTTTATATTCCCGAAATAAACAGACTTACTAGACTGTCAGAAATGAGGACTCAGAAATGTCTTTAACTAAATAACCCGTACACTGTAAAACTTTTACTTGATCTGAAATTAAGATTACATTGCACACTACTTATTGATTAATATAAACAAAGGAAAGCAAATTGCTTAAATGGAATATTCATGGCTGATCATGATAGTTCCAGTGCTTGAACTTGATAGTCAAATGGCTAGTACCTGGTCAGGATTCACTAGCCGTAAATGTGTTTTTACTAGGCACTTCATGTACAGCATAAAAGAGACATTTTATTTTAAAAAGCATGAGAAAAATGTAAAACAGCTGTTTAAAGGAGCCAGCTGTGGATTCTCAGCAACTTTAGCAGCCGCAACACAATGAGTATGACCAGTTAAAGATTTGTGGCTTCTCACAGATTCTATTTTAAAGTTCTGACTGCCAGACACAAAGGTGGAGGATGTGTCACTGCAAGTTGTATTGTCTCTACACAATTTGCAGAACATTTGGTTTGCTTCAACATTGTATGTGAGCCATGGAAAGTCTTTTAGCCAGGTGAGCAAGTTGTAAAGCATTTCTTACAAAGCCTTTGATGCAACCTTTCAACTTTTCCGTGCAATTGTTGCTGGTATGGCCTACTTGGTATTCTTTTAATTTATATTTCTTGCAAATCTTGTCTGTCAGACTGTAAAGTTCCAAGCCTTTGTAACTCTGAAAGCGATCCAGGGAACTGTGCTCCTTGTGGATTTTCTGCATCTCCATTGCTATGTAGTCACTTGACTTCCTTGGTAGTAATGGAAGCCATATGTAACAACTAAAAACATCCATTTCATTCAGAATGTACCTTTAAACCTACCCCAGAAACTTGTCTGATTGGTTGCTTATGTGGCTGAAATTGATCTGGTGGTGTGATTGTATGTGATTCGCTCTGAAAGGCTTTGGAACAACTGTTTGTAAATGCAGCATTGTGGATGCAATATTTCATGATGCTGGAAGTGACTTGTCATATCCCATCATTCTGTTAGCCCTGCATAACTGTCTGCAGTCTGGTGCTTCAGTTTTTTGTAGCTAGCCGATTTTGTTTCTTTGAATGTTTTCCCGAGGACTCTCGAAACACGGCAGTTCTTCACCACTTTCCAGCCATTAAAATAGAGAAAATGAAGAAAGTCTGAGTGGTGGACAGGTTGCATACCTGGAAAACATCCTGGGCATCCGCACTGACAGCAAGGTGTACAGGAGTCCAACCAAAGGAAAATGGCCGCCATGTGTGAAACTACAAGAGCACCTCGCAATTTCTTGTTTCTGAAAAGATATTGTGCCAGTGACCACAGAAAAAACCACAGCCATTCTCAGACGTGGAGAAACTTAATTTGGGATCAAGACTTACCAATAAAGCGATCAAAACATTGTAAGGTCTGCCTAGAAGATCAGGAAGCTAGGAATTCACTTATCTCGGGCAGTCACTAAAATTCAAATTTCACGTGCCATCTTACTTCACTGTGAGGAGTTTGACTCTTGGTCGTGGATCGTGGGTACCAATCAATCAATCAATCAATCAATAACCTTTATTTATACACGATTACAAACTTTCAGCAAAACGCTGGTGGGGTCGTGTCTTCTTATCTAAAATCTACATATTAAATTATCTATCGAGTGTCGTTATCCTACAGACTCGCTCCCGTCATTCACCTAACTCTTTACTTTACTTTTGCACTTTAGTCACTCACTTTACTACCTAACTTACATCATTACTTACACCTTACGTACATTTGACTACCTCGACCCCCCCCCTCCCCCCACCATCCCCACGCGCATCCGCTCACATACACACACACGCACGCACACGCATACACACTATTATAATTAAAAGTAAGTAAATTTCTTATCTTTAAAAGTTATCATGCATGCTTCTTTTTTAAAACTAAAATCATTCAGGGGTAATGCTCTAACGCGTCTCTTAAAGTTAGAACTGTCGCTCATCAAGTCGTGGGTTGTGGGTACAAGTTGTGGGTGCCGAAACAGATCGTGGGTAATAGTCAATTAGTTAATTAATGACAGTTTATTTATTAAAAATTAAAAAAATTAACAATCAAAAAATTAAATAATAAATTGGCCGCCAGAAGAACTGGAACTGAAATCGAAACTTGGCGGCTGTGCATATCGCATGATGGCATTTAGAGCTGCAAATGGAAATGTTTGCACATACTTTTCGGTCATGGAAACAAAAGTCTTGCAAGATCATAGTTGAATTGGCCACAAGGTTAGTTATTGCAGAACTGAAAGAACTAAAAATATGTCTTGTACGAGGTGACATGTAGAGTTTTTTTTTTACACATGTCGAGGTTTGTAAAATGTGTGATATTTTAATAAATAATGGATAAAAATGACAAAGGGTCTGGAGATGAAATGAAACTGTATCAGCAATATTTCTACAATTTTTAAAATCACTCTTGGTGTTTGATTAATTGCACTCGCACTCATGCGATTAACTATACGAATAACACAGTAGAACATAACTGCACTGGCTATATAAAAAGTATGTTGAGGTCGCATGAATCTATAATGTGCCTGTTCTGTTGTAAGGGATAAAAAAAGTTCAGAGGGAATGAAGGCTGGCCAGTGAACATTGGGTTTTTGCAGCTAATGTGGGCAGAGGCGAGATGGTGCCAAATGAGGAAGTGGTGGCTGTCGGTAATGTTGGGGAACTCTCACAGTTTCCTGTGTTACGTCAACTGGCAAGTGTTCCTGTTGGAAATTGGAACTGGAAGAAGGCTTTTTGTTCAACCTTCTTGGAGGTTAAAAATTTTCTCTCAGCTTTCTGAAATACACACTTTGATCGCCTTTTTGGCACTTTCATACGTCTCTTCCGTACTTGCTGCCAGAAGCTCATTGCATAATAGTTTAAACGTCTCCCCGGTCTTGCCACCTAGTTTCTGGGCCATTTTGTTTCGATTCTCTTTGAAATGGAACTTGCAGCTTTTGATGCGATGCAAAGCCCCATCTCTGAAAGCATTCTTCAGGCCGTTCATGTTGGCACCGGCCATGTCTATGCACGACCCCTGTGGGTTGAAATTTGCTTCAGAGTTTTCTGCCGTCTTCCTCAATGCTTCATTAAATAAAACCCAAAACAGCTTGATGTTTTCTGAGTTCTCTTTCTCCACAGCCATTATAGCAAGAGGTATTTGACTTTTAGCATTGGATGGTACACGCTTGCAGTCAATGTAACAAAGTTCCTGCACCTCTTAACTTTTCCATCAAAAAAACAAAGTTCATCTTTTAGGAAATGATTGCCATCTATCCATGCTGAGGGCCATTTCCATTTTCTCTTTGTTTTGAACACAGGAGGGCGAGTCAGGGTTTCCTCTTCTATTGTTCACTTTATAGAAATAAAGTTTGTCCTTGTCGCAATACTGCTTGAATTTCACTACAGCCTCGAAGTTCATCCCACAAGGATGAATGTCCTGCTTCATGCTTTGTTTTTGGTTGGCAATCCACTTCCTGTCAAGTAACTGAGCTGCCTCTTTTTTGATGTTGGACTCTTCTATTAATACCATGCTACCCTCGCAAATTTTGGTGCATGAGTGATGTTTTTAAATGAAATTGCACAGGAGACTAAACACAAGAGGCTTGGACATACTGTGTCCCACACAGTTTTGTCTATGATTGTAGATGCGGGCCAAATCAAAGACATTACTTAGTGTTTTTTAACTCGTTATAGCCCATCCTGAGCACCTGAAAGCGGGATGGCGGACCACTCTTCCTCTGCTCTCAAGACATTACGAATGCAGATTGTACCTGACTTGGTTTCAAGCTAGGGTTCTTCTGGAGCATCTCTCACACGCTCTGGGCTTTTCAGGGGGAGATATTACAAAACTTTTATTGTAGACGTTTGCCGAGATTGACAAGTGATTAAGAGTTATTATGAACCGTACAACTTTGGTTTCCTGGTCCCCCCTTGTCTCACATCAGTGGACAAGGGTATTATCCTGAGACTTTGAAGCTGAGATCAATTTCAATGAGGCACTCCCTGTGGGTTGGTTACCATCGGCTTGTGTAATTCCCTAAAGAAGTGATGGAACCCTAACCCTTACCTATCTCCCCCAAAAATATATATAATAAAAATAAATAAAAATAAAATAAAAAATAGATAAACCTAACCCTTGCCTATCTTCCCGCCAAAAAATAAAAATATAATAAAAATAAATAAAAATAAAATAGATAAACTCACCTCTTCTCCTTCGTCTGAGTCCTCTGTAGTCTCTGTCATTCCCTGGCAAGTACTCATTCGAGTCGCTAGAGTCGGTTGGGAATAGGTTGGATCCGTGGATATGTCCACCAAGCTTAACGTCCACGTCCATTTCCACTTAGGACTGAAAGGAGATTTTGAAGTAAATTAGTAGTAAATTAGAAATCTATTTTGAACTAGAACAAAATAATAAGATATATACTTACTGAAAGAGTTTAATTAGAGCGTTCAGATGATGACGAAGACATATTAAGACTTGAAGACTGGAAAAAATTAATTAAGTGCTTAATTAAACAATTCTTACATATATTTTTCAAAAAATATTTTTATTCATAGATTTTTTCCTGAAATTTTTGTGGAATTTAGACGAAAATCCACTTCATACCATATTTGGCGAAAGGCTGTCTGCCATTGAATTTAACAACCGTCATTTTGGAAATTTCTGTTTTCTGTTCTCATGCAAATTTAATTTATGCATGACCATGTAATACATTAATGTACCCAACCCTAACTTTTGCCCAAAACGAACATCAACCCTTCATAAATGCACCCATAACAAAATGAACCAACTATAGATAGCCCTTAGGGGCAATTAAGATGCATGAAACGGAGCTAAAGACATCATGACTTACCTTGAATAAAGACCAGGAAGGATTTGGGTCAGCGGTATTTCACATAAAGTTATGCCTGGTTGCAAATGTTTGTTGCTAAATAACTTTGGCAACATTTGAGTAAAGAAAGCGACCAATACTTCGTTGGGAAGGTCTCGGCAAGTAGATTCGGAAAAATGCCGAACGTCATATATTCATCTATTTTGCGAAACGGCAAAATGAGGTTTTGTATATTGATTTAGGTCCTCAAGAGACTTGAAATGCTGGACTTCGACCACTTGGCATCTGTCACCAAGCTGTAAAAGGATCTGCAATGCCAGATAAACATTCTGTGTTTTTATTCTGAATATATGCATTCCACATGACTACTTGAGCAAACAAAATATTAACCCTTGTCCTGCTGGCTCCCAGACCATGAACTTCCCCCCACTGCTGGATGATTTTATGAAAATGACCTTATCACTTTAAAATATTCATGTAAAATCAGGAATTGAAGCTACTCCCCTAAACCCTATATGTTTCTGAATCCTTAGGAAGAATACTTTCTGTTGATGTGTTCAATATTATAATGCGCCGCAACCACGGGGAGTCTGTTTCCATAGAAACTGGTTTAATGAGTTCGTTAAAGTTAATGCTCAAAAAATTGTACTGAAGCTTGAGATTTTGTGTTGCAAAGGACTTAAACATTAAATTGAATACTTATGTTGGCTTTTGGTCAAGTTCGTTTCTGAAAAAGACATGTATTTATGAGGAGCTCATCGAATTGGCTACTAATTTGCATATTATATTGCAAAATAGAAGTATAATAGAAATCTATCTAAAAGTGTTTTATACCAGAAAACTTCCAAAAGCAGTTGTTATAAGAACATTCTGATGCTTACATTTCAAAATCAATATCTAGGAAACAATATTACAACAAAAAGCACAACTGTATGATAATAAATTCAACAAAAGCAGGTCCATGAGTAAAAAATGTCTTTCCAGTAGAGAATAACTAAAAGTCCAGTACAGTGTGGAATCTCTGAAAGCATGGAGTTACACACAGTGCAGTGGAGCACACTTCACACTGGTATCGTGTCTCCTTCCTTCGTTCAGCCTTCTGACATGCCCTGCACTTACGATTAGGGCAAGCTTTCTTTGCACCAGGGGTGGGTGGAATCACTGATGGGAAGTGTCTCCCAGTAAGCCTTGCAATGTTGTGGGCATTTGCAGCTGCTCTTCCAACAGCTCTTGGGGCAGGAAGGACCAAAAGGGCTCTTTGAATAAGCCCTTTTACCAGTTGCAGGCCAAACTCACGATGCAGCATTGGTGTCTCCGCTGTCTTCTTATGGAGGATGTATGCCTGGACTTTGCAGAGATGCAGCACATGAAAGAAGATCTTGTAGAACTTCGAAGTCTTTCTTTCAAAGTTGTGGTATTGCATCAGCTGGTCACTGCGGTCCACACCTCCCATGAACTTGTAATCAACGATGACCTTGGGCTTGTGGACTGCAGTGCCAGTTGCTCGCTCCACTCTTCCTGTTTCCACTGTTTCATTGTTGTGACAGGTGGAGCACATGCGGGCATCCTTCTTGTCTTTCCACTTCATAACCATCAGTTCATTCTGTCTCCATGCCACATGTTGCCCCCTGTCCAACCTTCTCCTGAGTTTTTCCTTTGGAAGTCCTTTCCGATTGGGCCTGACGGTTCCACATGCCATGGTGTCGTGTCCAAACAGGTCCTTGTAAAGCACTGGACTTGAGTAGTTGTCTATGTACACGACATAGCCAAGGCCTCTGTAGTCTTCCAGCAGCCGCATCACTACGTCATACGTAGCTCCTTGCTTATGTCGTCCCGCTTTCCCGTGTATAACTCCCACTTGGTTACATAACCCGAGCTTCCCTCGGCAACAACAAAAGCTTTCATATGGAATTTATGCGACTTTGTAGGGTTGTAACACCGGAAATGAAGGTTTCCTCGCCACCCGATTGTGCTTTCATCCAAACTCAGCTGTTGTTCTGGCTGGTAAAGATCTGCAAACTGCTGGCAAATGGCGTATACAGGGTGGATCTTGAACAGCGTATCATAGCCTTGCTGACCATGAGGAACCTGGTGAGTGTTATTGTTGAAGTGCAGAAACTTTAATACCAACAAAAAACGGTCACGGGATGTCGTGTTTTCAGAGAATGGTGTACGTAAAACTTTGTCAGAAGACCAGTACGTTTGCAGTTCAAGTTTATCAGTCAGTCCCATGGCAAAAATAATGCCAAAAAAACTGCAACTCGTCCACGGTGATTGGACGCCAGCTGTTTGCTTGAGCATGTGGCAGCAACTTGGCGTGGGCAATGGACTCCTCCGCGAAGCGATTTGTCTCTGTGACAATTACTGCGACAATAGCATCTGTAAAAAACAGGTTAAAGTAGGAAACTGGGGCCCGGTCTTCAGGAACTGCTACTTTCATTTGGGCGATTTCCCAAAACGGCGGCAAGTCAGCTGTTTGTCGAACGACGCATTGCTCATTTGGTTCATTTTTTGGCCAAAGGTAAGACATCTTGATAAATAAGGATGCATTTATTGCACCACAAGACAACATTCCCACAAGAAGCCTTGATTACAAAATAATGTGGTTTGACAATGTTGTGGAGCTGAACATTGTAAGCTCCAAGCCACTCCTTCACATAAAACATCTCCAGGAGAGTGGCATTTGGTGTGTGCATGTATGCACTAGCTGCAGCTTCCATCATTTTTGCAAAATTTTTATAGAAAGAACTTTTACTGCCTATGGTGATTTTCAAAACACCACACTGTATGGTGTAGTGATGCATGTATGTGAGTACATTAGTTAGAACTGATAGTGGATTTACCACCCAAAGTCAGTATATTGTGTGTTTACATGTAATATTTCATGGTGCTGGAAGTGACTTGTCATATCCCATCATTCTGTTAGCCCTGCATAGCTGTCTGCAGTCTGGTGCTTCAGTTTATTGTAGCCAGCCGAGTTTGTTTCTTTGAATGTTTTCCCAAGGACTCTCGAAACACAGGAGTTCTTCACCACTTTCCAGCCATTAAAATAGAGGAAAAGCAAGTCTGAGTGGTGGACAGGTTGCATACCTGGAAAACTTCCTGGGCATCTGCACTGACAGCAAGGTGCTCAGGAGTCCAATTAAAGTTGTCTGTGATATTGGCTTCTGCTCCTGCTTGCAACAGAGCCTCAGCAGAGTCCTTTTGGGACAATTGCCCAACCAGATGAAGTGCCGTCTCCCCTGTGCCATCCACCTGATTATCGGTCTTGGCTCGCAGTCTTAATAATTGTCATATCTGCCACTCTGTTAGCCCTGCATAGCTGTCTACAGTCTGGTGTTTCAGTTTTTTGTAGCCTTTTGATTTTGTTTCTTTGGATGTTTTTCCAAGGACTCGAAACAGGAGTTCTTCACCACTTTCCAGCCATATAGAGAAAATGAAGAAAGTCTGAGTGGTGGACAGGTTGCATACGTGGAAAACTTCCTGGGCATTTGCACTGACAGCAAGGTGCACAGGAGTCCAACCAAAGTTGTCTGTGACGTTTGCCTCGGTTCCCACTTGCAACACAACCTTAGCGGAATCCTCCTGGGAGAATCGCGTGACCAGGTGAAGTGTTGTCTCCCCTGTGCCATCCACCTGATTATTAGTCTTGGCTCCCAGTCTTTTTAAGCATGTTACCATTTTCCTACTACTGCTGTCGCTATCTTTGTTGGTCAGTGAATTATATCTTAGTGGGTCAGTCTCTGTTTTTGTCAGGTGATGTGATTTTTTGCGGCGATGGAATGCTTGCAGATCGTGTCATATTTAAAACAAGGCCGACATGCAACGTGGTTTTTGTTGACGAAGCATTCCACTTTCCCATGCTTTGCCTGCCTGGACGCCACTTCATACTTGTTGGTGTTTCCGACGTCGAAAGATGCCTTTTGCTGGATAGCAGCTGGCAAGTTTAAAAGAGCTATTGCACCCTCAACAACGGCAGATGCGACATCTTGACAAATCCCCTTCAAGAATGCGGCAGGGTCCGTTGAAAGTTCCCTGAACTCTCTGCTTTCGACGACTTCACAAGCTTCCCTGATCTTGATGACTTTCCCCTGCAACATGTCCTACTGACGTAGAATCAAACAAATACCTCCGCTTGACTTTATTCGTTTGACTGTTCGCCCTGGTTGCAGCACAGAAGATGTGCTTGTTATGGCAAAGTTGTGATAGGTTCTTAGTTTTCGTAAAATGAAGGGGTTATTACGAAAACTGATACCCCCTGTTAAAACACACGTAGAATCAAACAGACAGCTCCGCTTGACTTTATTCGTTTGACTGTTTGCCCTGGTCGCAGCATGGAAGCAGATATGCTTGTTATGGCAAGGTTGTGAGATGAAGGGGTTATTATGAAAACTAAGAACCCCCGTTAAAATGCACGTAGAATCAAACAGACACTCGCACAAAGTAACAGAACAGCGTGGGCTCCTATGAGCTGTCTTACAAGAGTTTTAGGGGGGTCTTAGTTTTTGGGTCTTAGCTCTTAGCTCTTAGGTCTTTGTTTTCATGGATCTTAGTGTTTGTAACAACCCGAAAGTGGAAGTTCAAAGAAAGTGATTGAACCATGGGAGACAACATGAGTGGTTTGCTTTGAGAAAAGGCAAAGGAATTACAAAAGCGGGACTTGGAAGACTTAACAGAAGTATTGTTAGTTTATTGGTTGTCTTTGCTCATGCCCATGAGCACACTCACCAAAGAAAGCTGCTTTGTCGTAAAACAAGGAAGAGTTTGCGCTCATGAGGATGAGTGCTCCTTTGTCATAAGTTAATTAACATAACTCATGAGTTATGCTAACAAGAGCCACAAATTTATGCAAAACCCAAAGATGATAACAAAAAGTCACCTCATGCCTTATGATTATTACAGTCTTTACATGAGTACTTGCTCTTGCTGTGAGAACAGACACCAGCTCCATTACAATCCTTGCAAAAGTATTTCTGTCTCTTGTGGCAGAAAATACCCTTACCACCACAATCCTTGCAAAAGTACCTTTGTCTGCCGTGCACACAAACCACTGATGCACCTTTACAACAATCTTTGCAAGACAGTTTATACTAATCATGAACGCATATTTGTGTCCCTTTACAAGCCATCCTTTAACATTTCTTAGCCCTTTAAGCTTAAATTCAAATTGTTAAAATTGGTTATGACATTGCTCATTTCAACATTTTTGACACTTTGGGATGATGGACATTTTATGACATTTTTGACATTTTTAGCATTTCTGACATTTTGACATTTTTTGACATTTTTGACACCACCAAAAATGTGTCCAAACTGGCAGTATACCACTACTTATATATTCCTTCTGAGAACTGGCCCCAGAACTGACTCCAGTCGAGAATAGTTCTGCTCAAACAGCTCTCTTGAACTTTAACTGTTCCTTCCTGGTTCTGGCGATTTCTGCTTGTTCCATATTACTTAGGCACTTAGAAAGCTTGGCAGCAGCTATTTTTGCTTTGACCTCATTGCCCCACGGGTGATCTCGTCCAGTTCTTCTCCCGCAGCAATTTTCTTTGGTTTGAGTTGCCTCCTGGACTCTTCAGTCAAGTTTCCTAACTCTCATAAAGCATCCTGGTATCATTTCATGCGACTGGGGTTTCCACTGTACAGGATTGTCTCAGTTTTTCTCCTTGTTAACTTTAGCTGCGTAAGCTTTGTCTGAAGATCATGTTTCTTCCATTTTGGTCTCCTTAACCAAAGTTCTGGTTCTTGGCTCTTGTTTGAGCCTTTTCATTTGTAATTCCCCATTGGAGGTGCCACGTTTTTGAAATAGCCTCTGCGCTGATTACCTCCAAAACAGTCACAGTCACACGTTCTTTAATGGTTTCACTTGCTCACTTCTCTCACTACAAAAACTTGATCGCATCACATGACACTCGTTACAGCAAACACACACCCTATGAGATTGACATTTTCCAAACCTACATGCACCGCCTGAATTATATCTGTCGGAAGTCTTTTGAAATGAAATGTTTACACTCGATCAGCCTAGTTTCCAACAGGACAGATCGGTTAGATTTAGCGCTGATTTATTGGCAGTGTTACAGGGAATTGAGGGCGATATAAGCCAATTTCTGGGCCACCAGCCAGGCAGTATTGGTCTTTGCCACTAACTAATGAATTATTCCAAGGCCCACCCCAAATAAAAGCAACAGGAGGAAAGGCACCCCCACCCGGACCTGAGTTAACTGAAGTACTAACACCCTGAAAAACACCAGCCCCACCCAGACGTATGTTAACTGAAGAAGGGAAGGCATCCCCACTCAGACCCAAGTTAGATGAAGTACTAATATCTTTAAATAGATCTCCACCCAGATGTATGTTAGCTGAAGAACTAACTGCATAAGGAAAGGCACCCCCAGCCAGACCTGAGTTAACTGAAGTACTAACACCCTGAAAAACACCAGCCCCACACAGACCTAAGTTAGCTGAAGAACTATCATCTTGAAAAACATCTGGCCCACCCAGAGGTACGTAATTAGCCGAAGAACCAACTGCAGAAGGGAAGGCATCCCCAACCAGACCTGAGTTAGCTAAAAAGCTAACATTTCCTAAAACATTTTGATTGAAACCTACGTTTATAGGTGATGATGCAACATGAGGTAGGAAAGAAATGCCATCTGGAATAGTTTCCGCTGTGATTGCTGTTGGATCATTACTGCTTGCCAAAGGGCTAGTAACTAGTGGCGAACGTGCATGACTTAAGGCAGGCAGTTCAAGGCAAGTAATCTGTACCGCAATGATTGGCAAATCTGGATTTGACGAAATTTCCACATTTGCTTTCGACAGGTCCTCTGTCTCCACATCTGCTTTCGACAGAGGGTCTTCTGAATTCTTCTCCTTCACAATCTTTTCCGCACTCTGTTTTCGCTTTTTGGTTTTTGTAACATTCCAAGCATCGTCTACAAATGTCTTTTCTTCACGACCAAGTTCTATCGGTCCCTGAGCCAAGGATACTGCTCCGACGACTTTCTAATTCTCTTTCCGAATCTATGGAAAGAAAATAATAATACTTTTTTACACTTAATTGACTAGAGCACATGGCTTAAGCACTAATCAAGAAGATTCTTTCAAGACGATTTGATCAGGACACCAGATAAACCAAGGATTTCCGCTGGTAGTACCTTGCCACCGATTCCCCATCTAACAAGAACCATATCTTCTTTCAATGAGGCTTTCTGATCAGCAATCCTCTTTGTGGGCACTGGTTCTAGTGATTCTTCAAAAGGAAAGCCAAATAAACCAAATTTGGCACAGGTTCCTAATGCCAGCTGCACTCCCCGAAGAGTAGACATATTGATAGTTTCACTCCTTCAATTATGTGATTGCATGTGAACGAATGCATTAACTCAGCACAGCATTATTCCATGTGACAGAGTGGTTGCCCAGTGTGCAGTAAAAACATTTTCTGCAATCACTCAAGCCACAAAACAGATAAATTCCAAGGAGAATATTTTCGATATAACGCTCACACAGACTAATTAACCCTTGTCCTGCCATTTACTTTAACTGGACCCAACTCCCCACTGCCAGTGTCTTTTTCAGATTTAAGTTTGTTGCTTTCAAATATTCATATAAACTCAGGGATTGACAAGACACATACCTATACTTTTTGGAAAGCTTTGTTGATGCACTTTCATTTAGTGCTAAAGTTGGAGTCATGCGACTTAACAGTAGGGGTTGTTGCCATGGAAACCTGACTTTGAGATATTTTCTATTCCTTGCAATAATATGCATTTAAGTTATGTGAATATGCAAATACGCAGAGCCTGAAAGTTTCCAAACACTTCATATGTACAAGTAACTTTAAAACTGAAACATACATTTAACTGATAAATTCAAGAAAATATTTAAGCCAAATCTTAGCTAGTCTGATAAATTGAAGTTTATTTTTAGTAATGCAGTACAGTATGGAAAATTTCAAAACAAGGGGTAACACAAAGGGGTGTAGTGCATTGTTCACAGTAGTAGCTGGTTTCCTTCTGAGTTCGCCTTTCCTGGCAAAATTTGCACTTCCGAGTGGGCAAGGCTTCCTTTGCTCCAGGTTTTGGGGGGAATGGTCCTTGGGAAATGTCTGCCACTTAGCCTGGAGACATTCTGAGGCATTGGTGAAACTCTCCTTGGGCCAACTGGGGCCTCCACTCCGGCACCATGGGCAGACAGGACCATGCTCTTTACAAGTTTTGGCCAAACTCTCTGGCAAGAAGTGGCGTACTGGCATACTTCTTGAAGAGAATGTACTCTTGCACTTGGCAGAGGTGGAGCAGGTGGAAGAACATCTTGTAATATTTGGCAGTTTTCCTCTCAAAGCTGTGGTACTGCATAAGCTGATCACTCCTGTCCACCCGACCCATATGCCTGTTGTAATGTAGCACCACACTGGGCTTCCTAACAGGCTGTCTTGTGACTCTTGCCTACTCTACCTGTCTCCCCAAACTGACTGTTATGTCTAGTTGAGAGCATTAGCACATCCTTATCTTTCCATTTCAAAACCATGAGCTCTCCCTTGCTAAGTGCTACATGCTCTCCCCACCTCAACCGCTCCTGCAATTCTCGCTTGGATAACCCCTTCTGGTTTCCCCGTACAGTACCTTATGGTTATCTCATTTTCATAGAGATCGGTGAAGAGCACAGGAACTTTTGAACTCATTCAACAAGTGCATCACTACATCATACGTGGCACCTTTCTCACTGATCTGATCATTCTTCCCCTGGTAAACCTCCCATTAAGCTGGAAGTTGCCTCACAAAGGACAAACACTTTTATGTGGAACTTGTGCGACTTGCTGGGATTGTAGCACCTGAAATAAAGGTTTCCCTTCCACCTGATTGTGCTCTCATCGAGGCTAATGTGCTGCTCAGGCTGGTACACATTTGAGAAACGCTCGCAGATAATCATAGACTGGCCAGATTTTGAAAAGTGGGTCATAACCGTCTTGACCTTGGGGAATGTGCTGAGTATTGTCATTGAAATGTAGAAATTTCAAAATGAGTAAAAACCGATTCTTACTCATGGTCCTGCCGAAAAAAGGGGTATGCAAGGCTTCATCACTTGACCAGTATTCTTGGATGTCCAACTTTTCTGTCAAACCCATCGCAAAAAAAACAGCAAAGAAAAGTCGCATTTCATCACCACTAACAGGTTTCCAAGCTTGCATCCGTGATCCGTTTTCTTGCCCGGTGATGGTCTGCTCAGTGAAACGGTTTGTTTCGATCACTATATTTTCCACTAATTCATTGGTGAAAAAAGGTTGAAATAATCATATGGGGTTTGGTCAGGCAACTCGACTCTCAGGCCAGGGTTCACGGTAAAAAGCGGCTGATTGGGTATCGTGTTTACCTCGTCTTCATCACGGCTCCATTCGCGTTTGCAAGGTTCTTCAGGTTGGTTTTCCTCATCTTTTTCGTCTTCGCTTTCTTCATGTGCCCTTGCTAACCAATTAAGGGCTTCTCTTACATCTTCATCAAACCCTTCGAAAATTTCCTCATCACAACAGTCAAAAAGCAAATTTTCATTGAAGGCCTCTGCCAGATGTGTAACGAACAAAATTATCAACTCGACAACTGATATGTTGTCAGCTGTCAACCAGTGCACAGTCTTCACATTAGAGGCTTATTGGTCATAGTTGATTATTGGGTGAGGGGCCATCTGTGATTATAACGTATTTTTGGTAACATTTGTAGTCGAAACTACTGGGAGTTTAAGCAAGATGCCAAGAACGAGGAAAACAGAAGAAAAACAAGAGTAAATGCTGAGACAAAAAGTCAACGAGAATTAGAAAAGACTAAGCTTAAAAGTGGTTACAGCAATAATTTACTGGCTATGTCATCGAAAAAGAACTGTCATTCCAAACCGTTGATAAAATATACTGACAGACAAAACGAAAGGTTGAACGAACAAATACTGACCTCACTCTGAAGGCTGAAATGATATTGTCAAAACAATGTAAAGACAAATGGAATGCAAATCAAGACATAATTATAGCTTGGTTTGGCTTTTGAACTCAGTGCACAATCAGTCCGTTCAATGATAATGGTTATAGCTGCAATTGTTTTAACAATTGTTCTGAACCAGATCATTTTGCTCCTTCGCCCAGTAGACACCCTGTTTTGAAACAATCGAGAGACAATTTCTCCCTCGTGTTTGCGGAAGGTCCACTGCAATTCTTTGCTACAGCTGGTGAGGAGAGTCCAAAATGTAGGATGGGCTTACAGCATTTCCATTTTCAAAATAGTCTCTCCAAATCGCCAAAAACAAAACTGTGAATACAACACCTTGGAAAAATATTTCATTGTGATTTGTGTTGAAAAGTCAAACTGGGTTTGTGCTTGGATGTTATTTCGAAAGGACCATCAGGCTGTCCCAAAACCGGAATGTTTCGACCGTTCACTGATTGACTGTTAAATGCCGTCGGTACCGGAGGGTGTTTAGTAGGTGGGAGTAATTGATGCCACACACCAGCTGTGATTGTACTCACAGTAGTGCCGGTGTTGATAAGGAATTTGAGTTTGCTGCCCATGATTGTACTGTCAATCGTTAAAGCGTTCAGGCTGTCCCAAAACCGGAATGTTTCGACCATTTACTGATTGACTGTTAAATGTCGTCGGTACCAGAGGGTGTTTAGTAGGTGGGGGTAATTGATGCCACACACCCGCTGTGATTGTACTCACAGTAGTGCCGGTGTTGATAAGGAATTTGAGTTTTCTGCCCATGATCATACTGTCAATTGTTAAAACTTTCACTCGGTGATGTTAAATGAATTACGTTCTGTTCTGCACCTGGAATTTGTTCTTTGTGACTCACTTGCTTTGGTTCGATTGAAGCGATATCTGGAATAGCTTTACTTTCAATTGATTCTTCTGAAGTTGTTTCAACTTCCACATTAGACCGTGGCTTCTTTTAAGTGTATTTTCATACTCTATCAACCTCATGTAAGACAGTATTTTATCCACAGTTTTGATGGATTGGTCAATCTTAATTTTACATTCTTCAGATATCACTCTAGTTTCTTTGTACGCAGGGCGTGACTGAAGACAATTTGACTATTGTCCATGACAATTTCTTCGTTTCGTGGCACAACTAGTTTGAACATGGCTGGTTTACTTTGGGCTTCCGACACACAAATATAAACTTTGACATGTTTGGCGACAGTTGGGGCAGTAATAGTGTTGATTTCGGGGATTTTGCACTGTTTGTTTTGTTGTGCTTTCTTTTCCTTTTCTCATCGTCTCATTCTTGCTGCTATCAGCTCGGAGTGAGCAGGGTAGCCTTTAAATTCGGTTCGTTTTTCTTTTTGTGGTATTGTTTTTAGATCAGTCGGGAATTGAGTTTTGCGTGACATGAAATCAATTTGGTTCGTAGGCTGTTGCGCATCTTGGTTTCTCTGGTTTATCACAACCTATGGGCGTTTCTGGTTTTGTGTTCACCTTTTGATTTAATCACTGTCTTACAAAGGCCTTATGTGCTTCCCGCTCACATCAGACCAAATCTAGTTTAAAGGTGGGGACTGAGTCATCAAGTGCTGTTCCTACTAGCCTGCATATCTCTGAGTTGGGACGCAGTGATCTGGATTATAATTTGGGAGACTGGGGTCCCGTTGTCTCAGATGTTGATGACAGGCGTAGGCCACATGGCCTTATTTATTGCAGAAGTTGCACATCAAATGGCCATCAAAAGTTCGTCGGTTTCTATTTGTGCTTCCCCTGTTGTTGGTGCAGCTGTCACTCGTGCAATGTAACTCTTGGCATATATCATCTCAGTTCAGGGGTCACTTGCTCATGCGGTTGCAAGTTGGCTGATGGGCCTTGTATGCAGCAATTGTGGCTGGCAGAGCCGGTTTTAGCAGTGCATCAGCACTTTTACCAACTGATTCTTTCAATTTTGCATGATTTTCCCCTTCTAGTGTTCCTGGCCATTGGAACACTACATAATTTTTTATCTCAGGCTTTAAGCCTTGGATAAGGGTTTACACATTTGGAGTGCGGTTAGTTGATTTGCTGGCAAGTTTGTCTTTTGTCTGCGGCATATTCAGTTACTGATTCCGTTGGCAGTTGCCTCCAATCGTTTAATTTTTGATGGAGTAGCCATTTATTGGATGCCAAGTGAAATTGGTTTCTCACTGCCTCCATCAGTTCCTCGTATGACTTACTGGCTAAATTGGGGCTGGTGTTAAACCAAATACTGGCGTTGTCCTTTAAGTGTAGAGGTACCGCCTGCACTTTTCATTTGTTTTGCCACCCATGAAAGGTGGCTGCCCGCTTGAAGTTGATCTAAAGTCCATTAACATCTTCGTTAAAGTTACTGGAAAATGTGGGCAACTTAACACTATTATATTTGGGAGGACCAGTCGATTTGCTCGAGTTCTTAACAATTTTTGCCAAAGGGATTGTCTGGGTGTTCCATTTCTCTGTGAAATGGTGGTTTTGTTTCTCCAGTAGCTGGAGAACATCTTTTGCTGTCAAAGGTACTGTAGCCTGAGCCATTGCATCTCCGTTTGATGCCATCGTGAAACTCTTTGATTTCTTTTTGTCAGTGAATGTTTTTGGTGGACTGATTCTGAATCCGATTCTAATTCTGACAAGACTGATTGAACTATCAGTTTATCTAGATCCAAACCTGATTTATTTTTGAGGGTCAGTCAAAGTCTTAGTTTTGCTTCGAGTCCACAGTTTGAAACCTTAAATTAACCCAAGACGAACTTGCGAACAATATCGTATCAGCTCAGAGTGAGATCAAGATCAGCTTAAAAAGGTCATCAGCTTGTTGCATGCACATTAAAATGGATGTCTAGCATTGATTACCAAACATTTGGAACGACACAAATCAATTGACAATAAATAATTATAACATACATGATTTTTTTGTTTCTTTTTCCTTTTTATTTTTTTGAGTTCTATTTTCTAGATTTTTTTGCTACATATTGTTTTTACTGTACTATATTGTGCATTGTGCCTGGCTTGGCAGTATACTCGGAACTTAGATACACTCACTACAAGAGGGGCCTTACTGGGAACGGTTATGCCACATTCCAGCACCAGAAATCTGTTATGGGGCACTTTTGTGTCGTAGCAGACTTATGGGGACTCGCTTCTCAGCAATTCAGAACTTCACTGGGTGCGTTTTATTCTTGACTAGTGCAGAGTATGGTAGTAAAGTGTTTGTAAATGTTTGTCTGCCGAAATAGGCCCGAATGGATTTTTGCACATTGGAGCAGGTGTAGAGTAAAGGTTTAAAGCTATGACATCTCAACACTTGGCTGGTTGTGTTATTGATATAAGATAGTTCACACTAAAAGGTCCACCTGGGGTCAAGGATGCAGCTGTAGTTGCACATCTGCTATTCCATAGAATTGGATATAATGGTTTCCAGATAGGATTCGACCAGGCAGAACCTTCAGCACTGTCGTAAATAGCCTAATGGATTGCCTTGTTTTTTATCTTTTTCCTCCCCAAGCCTCTAAACCTGCTGCCCCACTATCACTACTATCACTATCACGATTTGACAAGCCATCTCACCTTTCTAGTTGAGATTTTCATTTCCTTTATACATGGAATTCTAATACTTAATATTAATTTGATACTTTATATTTCTTTCTTTTGTATGTTTTGACTTAAATACTTAGTTTTACGTGTACGCTATAATGCGTTTGAGAAACCAGTACAAAACTTTGCCAAAAATTATGTGGTGGCTAACATTAGTGCATGCTATTCTATGTTGTTACTGAAGGGTTGTAAGAGCAGGGTTTTTAGCTCTTGAGTCACAGTCAACCCTTCTTTAGTTCTCATCAACAGTCCTTGTAGATGGACATTTAAACCATGGGTGACGTTTCTGCAAGAAGGATATATGCAGGTGATAGTACCTCCATTGCACCCTGTCCAGCTTTCAGCACTTGCTCCCGTTGTAGGTATAGATGAAGAAACCAATCCACCTCCTGCCTCCTAATTACAGCCATGCATTCTGTGGAATGGTTGTTTTTGTCAAAAGTGCCCCTGCAACTGTTGCATCTTAAGATATATTGTTCTGATGAATCAGGAATGTTTGGTTTTGGTTGTAATGGCAATGTACAATTGCTAGGCTGTATATGTCACTTGAAAATGTAGGCTTTGCCCCCATCTGAAATAATTCTGCTGATGTATATGCAGCTGTACACATAACCGAATTTGTGGCACTTGTTGAGCATGGTAACATGGATACAGAGAACTGCTAAAAATTAAATTGTGCATTCCCAAAATCACCAAGTTTCACCACATATCCACCATCACCATTGCCACCAATGAAGACATTTGCTGATTCAAGGTCACAGTGTGTAAATCCATTCTCATGTAGATATTAATAATCCTGCTCCAACTTCATAATGAATAGTCGGTTTTTCCAAGAAACAGGGCATAACTCCTGAACCTCCAGCAGTTTGCGTGCATTATGAATCATCACATCTTCACCAATATTGAGTTTCTTTTCCAACTGTCCAGTTATAAGGAGGGACCACGTAAAGTCTAGTCCAATGTGAGAGTAGGTTTCGAAGATCCAGTTTTTTCCAGATCAGATAGCTCTTCCTTAAACTTCATTTTGTACTTAGATGTAAGAGACCATGAACTCCTTACATTCCACCTCTTGCATGACACCAGAATTGCAGAAACGGTCCTTATATTCTCAACACATGGCACTAGTACCAATACTCTTTTCTGTTAACTCAACATTATGTGGATCGACTGACAGGGTATCCTTGCCAGCTCTGGTTTCACTAATTGTATCTGAAATGCCACCTTCATTCAGCTTGTGCGTGCTTTGATTCCAAAACGTTTCCCTTTGAGGAGATACGCTCTCTTTCTGATGCCTTCCTTATCCTGATGATAGTTAAACTTTGCTACGATTGGTCTTTTCTTGTTTTCCAGTTTTCTTCCCATGTGGTGTGCCCGATCAATTTTTATGTTCTCCTTTGCCTTTTTGATCTTCAGTTCCTTTACGAGAAACTCGAAGATTTCTGCTGTGGTATTTTCCTGATCCTTTTCTTTGATATTGTAGAACACTAAATTATCTCGCATTGAGCGAGACTTTAGGTCAATGATGCTTTTTTCATTTCCATGTTTACTTTGAGCTGCTCGAGTTCAGCTTCGGCTCATGTTACCTTGGCATCTCTCTGCTGTGCATTTGTTTTGGTTTTGTCAATTTCTGAACTTAGGTAAGTCAGAGTCGTTTTGAAATCACCCATGTCTCGTTCCATGTTGTTAATCTTTTGTTCAACCTTTTCTAGTTTGGAGAGCTGTGTCTGCATGGATTTCATTATGTTGTACAGCGTGAGCATGTTAATTTCCTCTGCATAGTTGGTGATATGTGGGTCTTTTTTATCTTTTTGTGTTGATGAGGACTTCAGGGGTATTAGAAAACCTCGCCACTCTAGTGGAGGGCTTCAACGGTGTGTCCATGACAGACCTTTACAGATCAGCTGCTCATTTGATGTTGCCTTCCTTGGCCACCATATTGTTTGAAAAGCAATAAAGGAAAATTGTGCAATCAGCTTACAATATTGACCATAATGATATATTAGTTAATATTGTTTAGTAGGGAGACATGTACAAATGGAAATGGATGAAGACAGACAGGGACAGTGACACAGAGGGTGATGCAAAACCTTTTGAAATAAGCTCAAGATCATGAATTCTGGTATAAATCTTTTCCAGATATTCGTCCAGAGATACAAACCCAAACATACGAGAAAATTACTCACTGACACAACTTTCCAAAATAAGTTATCACCATAGTTACACTAATTTCCCGCCTAAAAATTACCGCCAAAAATTATAATAAATCACCACACCCACATTCCATACATTTTGGCGCAAATTCCTTACATTCCTCACATTCCATACATTCCTAAGTACCCCTCGAACCTTAGGGTTATGCCTACACCCTTTGGTACAGTTAGTGATACAATTATATAGGAATATCAACAAACCTTACAAAAAGTTTTCCGGACATTAAACTGGAATATCAACAAACCTTGGCGTCATCAGTTATAGGAATATCAACAAGCATTAAAAGTTTTTTTGGGCGCAGGCGTCATCTTCTCTTTTTTATTAATTTATACTACAATCAACTACAATCATCTAAAAACTTAAACTACCTGAAACCTCCAGTACAATCACCTTACTAATAGTAAGGTGCACAAGGATTCGGTGCACCCCTTAATCCAAACCCATTATACCCTGTAGGCATAACCAAATTCTGGTTTCTTTCCATATTCTGAGTAATATAGTACTCAGGCCCCCAATACCTCAACTGGTTCCTTTTTACGGTCACACTACAATAGTAGTTTGCTACAAAACTCATGCAATACTTATGGACTTTATCATCCGTTTGCAAAAATGGCATCAATTTAAGCAAGAAGTACTGTTTTGCTGTGTTATATGGTATACCCGTCATTAAATCTGCACCATGCATACTATGGTTTGCTGCAGTAGAATTAGCCATGGTACATGGCGTGTTGGTAGTATAGGTAGGATCTCTAACCATTACTGCTCCTCCATGAGGTTCTCCAAATCTGAAATTCGAATTTAATCCTTGAGATCTATCTGTACTTACTACATATGCTCCCCCTTCCTGTGTATGCCAACCAAGTAAACCATCTTCATCTTTGTCATCGCTTATTTCTTCGTACAACGCATCTTTCATTTGCTCTCTCTCTGCCGAACTTGCTTTCTTGATTCTATCATCTTTCTTTTCTTACTCTGTGTATGAATTCTCCTCTTCATCTCAGCAGTGTCATCTTTATCTGCTGCTCGTATTAGACCATCATGAGTTAACTTTAAAGTAGTCTTCCTCTTTCTCTTTCCATTATCTTTATCTTCACCTTCCTGTACCCACTTCATTGTATGCCTCCAATCTACCGACGTACTCTACTGCTGGTGCGTTCATCCCCCCTACTTGTTGGATTAACGGGTTAATTCCATCTTGTGTATCTATTGGTGCTTCCCACCCACTTGCCTGAAACTTATGAAAACCGGTTAAGGGACCCAACCCTGTACCTGGTTGACCTAATACCCTTGCTGCATTTCTTTGTGTTCGTTTTCCCATTGTACCCTCCCATTTCTTAGGGTTGATTTCTACTGTACTTATAGGTGCCCCCATAACAGTATTTATCTTCCCCTTTCCAACTCATAGTAATTGGATCGGTACCACAGTGGTAAATTTTCCATTGGTCACTATTCATAAGGTTCCAATCTTCCATCATTGTTGCCATGTTCTGAAAAACTAAATCTGCATCCTGACCATTCTACTTATTGTACATTTCACAATTCCCCCCGTAATTCTGGCTTATATTAAACTCAAATTCTGGTAGGGTTCCCTCATCTCTGCTTTCTGGAAAGTTATGTTTCCCGTACCCGTTCAACCCTGCACCACGATTTATAGGTACTGGAGGTAGCATTCCTTTATTATCTTGGTACGTTAAAAAAAATGGCTGATTACTTGGTGTTGTGGTGAGATCTATTCCTCCTGATGCTGAGTTAACCCCATCCATCAGTGCTACAAAATTACTTAAAATTACACCACCACCGTTAAACTTAAAATGTCCTCCTAAGTTCCAGATTGTACTCTTGTCGCTTGGCCTCATGTACTTGTTCAATGTTAGGTATGGTAACAATGACCATCCTGATGACACCTTGTACCCCCAACCATCTCCTTGTTGATCTCCCATTGCTTGTACCATAGGCTGGCCTTGAGTTCCTCCGGTATTAGTAAGGTAGTGAATATAAGACTTACTAAAGTTCAAATCTACAAAGTCATGCTGATTCATATTGAACTGACTTGGGGTGACTACACCCCCTGGAGCACCTTCACTTTGCTCACCTAATTCTTCAGCATTGTCTGCTCGCGTCGGTTTACCAGTTGCTATCCTCTTGAACTTGTTTACGTCAATTCCAGTTAAATGTTTGAATCCATCTTTAGTCGCACTCTGCCATGCGTTCAGGAGTCCTTCTGCACTTGTACTAGCCATCTCTCATGAACTCGTCTTAGTCGTCCATTCCCTCTACGTCGATCTCGCTTTCACTGTCGCTTTGATCGTCCGATATCGCTCCACTGCTCTGAGGGGAACACTTTTGTTTCACCGTACTCGTCCCGGATGATGCACTGCACACTGACACCGATGAACTCTCCGTTTCGCTCTCGCTTTCTGAACTCTCTTGTGATGTACGCTTTATACATTTCTGTGGGGAAGCCAATGGTGTCCCAGGTCTCTTGTCCCCAACCTGCTGCCATTGCTCCAAAATAGTCTTCCATGCCCCCGGGTGTATTTCGCCATTGAACTGCTTCAACCAGGGCTTCGTATTGACTTTCAAAATAACGCATCTGTTTACAAACGCGTCCTTGTGCGCCCTGTCCCTCAGATCCCCCTATGGGTAGGTGTTTGCTGTCACGATGTATGGTGTGCGTGACATCTGGACCATTGCTTTGCCCTTCCGGTTCACCATAGTTGTCGTGCCTTCCATTAGTGTTTTGAACACTTCCTGCGACTGCTCTATGATGATCGGCTCCTCGTGTAAGATTATCCGTTTGTTGAGACAATCCTCGAGGAAGAACGTCGCGTTCATCCCCCCCAACGCTCTGCCTATCGTCCGGAACGAGTTCGCCAAGCTCCGCGCTACCAAGCTCTTCCCCCCATTCAAGGCCCCCAAGAATAGAATTGTGTTGACTTTCATTTTCTTCCGATCCATCACCTCTTCTATCTTCGTCAGTAGGTCTTTCATGGGTTTCGATTGTCCCGGCGCGTTCACCGTCTCTCGTAACCACCTCTGCAATGGCGCCACGCTTTCTTCCAAACTCAAGTACGATATATCTGGACTTACTGATTGTAAAGCATCCCACCAAGACACTTCCGCGTCGAATGTCATGTTGTTCCACTCGATCGCTTTTCCCAGCTTGGCATTGAAATCGGCGTAGGCGATATGCTTTCTTAGTATTTCTCTCTGCTCTCTTTTCGCCAACCTTGAAACCCAAATCATAAAACTTTGAGTGTCTTTTGCATTTGATCGTTCCACTAGAGTTATAAGATCCTCTAGGCTATCTGCTGGATTGCGCTTGTCCTTCTTCCCACTGCTCTTCTTCGAATTTGGTCCAACATTCGTCGTCACCGGACTAGAATTGGTGATTGATGACGAACACGTATTTACCCATTGCTTCAGTTCCGTCGGGTGAGCACTCAATAGGCTTCTTGGTGGTTGCTTCAAATACTCCAATATCCTCAAGATGAACTTTATAATTATAGCGCTCGGTAATCGTACCTTGGCTTGATGGCATTTCCTCTTCGCCCACTGGTACAGGCCGTGATCGCTCGCTCTCCTCGCTCTCCACGTCGCGTCCGTACGAGCACATGAAAATGATCGTGCCCGTGCTCCGAGCATCTCTCGTGCTTCTCCAGTGGATGGAACCATATCATAAATTCTTCATTCCTTGTTTCTAGATAACTTCTTAGACTTGCTTTGGTGATCGTCCCTGATCGTTGTGCCACTGCGCTTACCCATTGTCGATCTTCACCAGCAAAGTCTTCAACTTCAACTTCAGAGTTCTGAGACATGTTAGGTTTGACCCTGAACGTCTGGTGCGATCATATTTATAGTCACGCAACAAATCTCAGCGGTATTACCCATTTTAGGCGCGATCACCATAGTTGCACTAATTTCCCGCCCAAAAATTACCGCCAAAAATTATAATAAATTACCACACCCACATTCCATACATTTTGGCGCAAATTCCGTACATTCCTCACATTCCATACATTCCTAAGTACCCCTCGAACCTTAGGGTTATGCCTACACCCTTTGGTACAGTTAGTGATACAATTATATAGGAATATCAACAAACCTTACAAAAAGTTTTTCGGACATTAAACTGGAATATCAACAAACCTTGGCGTCATATCAACCTAAGAATTCGCAAAACATCCAAGGTATGGCAGTTTGCTGTATGGAATCTGTATCTGGGAAGTCTTGGGAATTCCTAAGTATTCACAAAACGCCCAAGGTATGGCAGTTTGCTGTTTGGAATCTGTACCTGGGAAGTCTTGGGAATTCCTGGGAGGTCCCAAATCTATCTCAGCAGTTTAGATTTACTAAATGTCAAACCAGCTGGGAGATCTGGGGAATTCCTGAGAATGAGTCTTGCTGATGTGAATCAGCCAGTATTGCTGGGAAAGTTAAGCAGACATGCAAATGAAGAAAGATGCTCATAACACTTTAATTGGGTTTTAAACCAGTGATTAATGTACAAAACTGTGGTTGTACAAGCTATGAAAAACTGACAACTCTTCAAGACAATTTTTACACGAGCAAAACCTAAATATTGTTTAAACAGTATGACTTCACTCCTGTTATTCGATAAGATTCAGTCCATAACTCTGGACTTGACGTTTCCTGATCAGCCACAAACTCCATTGACATTTGGCAATCAGACAAAACATAAATGTTCCTGGTTTCCATCCATGAGAAACACCTTTTCCTTAATGCTCTCGACCTTGGCTACGTTTATGGCACCGGACCTGCAAAAGAATTGTTTAATTAGGACAGTTTTTGATCTTCAAATTGTTCTTCCCATGAACTGCATCTTATCATTTTACAATATGGCAAAAATTAAATATAGCAGGAACTGCACTGCAGAAAAATCACACATCTAACCTGGGTAGCTTCATTCTGAGAATGTGATGTCCAGCATCTTCGAAGAAGAACGGCCTTGCTGCATCTGGTACAATCTCATTGTAAATGGCTACTTCAGCTCCAGACTCCCTGCTTCAAACGAAATACTCGATCTCTCCCACTTGACCATTTCAAAACAGGACAACACAAGCATTTCGCTTCACCATTCTTGTGTAATATTTGAGAAAAAAACTTGCCCATCCTTAACCACCCTGGCAACCTTCATTTTGCGTGCACCCTCCAGCTCCTCATTTATCTTGTCCATTGTTTCTGGAGGTATTCCAGTCAGTGGCTTTGCTTTTCCAGCAATCTGGCAGTAGGAGATACAAGGAGAGTCACTGCTTTTTTGTAATTGTCATTCTTCCAATGAACTTTTTTATACTATCATCCACAATAGCCTCGTGCTCACATCTCAAACGACTTTGGGCATGGAGCATCCAAATGAGCTGTGGGAATTATTATTTGAAAACAAAATTGTGAAATTTTTCATAAACAATGTATTCTGTCAGAAAAATACACACAACCCATAGTCAAAATATCTAGACATTATACAGAATAAAAATGAACAAACTTGTATGAATTCTTTATCCAGACTAAGTACAAAACTGCATAACAACACTGCCACACAGATGAAAACAGGAGAGTTCTTTTATGTCTCTGCCTTTAGACAAAAACACTGTAAACTATTTATCCTACCTGTCTGCACACATTTCCTGTTTCATGAGCAAACTCCATAATGGTGCCATTGATGTCCTCAAAACCAAATGTAGACCATGCCCACAAAGGCCCCCATCCTTGGACATAGTCCGCAAGGTGTGCACCAGCATTGTGCACATTTAGACCACAACCACTACTACGTTAAAGAAAAAATGTTGACATGCTTTAATGTTTAGAAGCTGCTATGGTCCTACTGATGGTTTAATGTCAGTCATACAAAGTTGTTGGTACACCCAGTGCACAAAACATCTCAACCACTCACCATACAAACCCTCAAATCCCTGTAGAACTTCATCAGGTGGTCCCGTGACCTCCCTAGCATGGAGTTGGTGATCCCCAAGCAGAATGTGGATTCTCTCAGCAAAAAGAGCAAAATGCTCCAAGTACTGGTCAGGCAGGTATCCAACAAGGCAGGGAAGTCCATAGTAGAGCAGCCAGGCTTGCAACTCTGAGGCTAAAGTAATGAAACCATTCAATTTCTAATCCTAATATTGCATCATTTGCAATTGGCATTCACCATACATATGATGTGAACACAAACCAAACAGAGTATACGAATAGTACAAACGAAACCTACCTTTCAAGTTCTTAAAGTGTTTCTCTATGTCCCTTGGAAGCCTCACAAGAAAATCTGGAGGTGTAATCTGCAGCAAACGTTTATTGATTTCTGATACCTAAAGAAATCACCTGAATTTTAGATTATCCTACCAGAAATATACTGTGAGCACATTTGCATGTGCTTCAAGTGAGAACAACAATGTCACTCATATCTTCCCCTCATTTGAGTTTCACTTTGTTAAACAACTGTACCTACAATCACTGGTACTGTATATTTCAGGTAACAAGAGCTTAGACAGCCTCCATTTTACAGTCATTGTACATTACCTCACCACCAATGAAATAGCCTGCCTTGTGATTTGTGGGAGACAGCCACTTGTACAATAGAGTCTTCGTGATCCCCAACAAACATCCATGCATATAATCAGGGACCATCCCAAGAACAGGATCAAACCATGGCATCATTGCCAGGCTACTAACACCCATCACACCAGCAACCTGGAAAATGATTGCATGAAAAACCATCATATGCATAGCAAATCATGGACTTCATCCAACCTCAAATTAAAAATGCAGAAAAAACTATTCCACAGGTGTCAGATTTACTGGCACACATAAAGTTAATGGTTTGCAGTGGCATATATGTACAACAGTCAAGCAACTGCTGTAACATTCATGCACATGTATAAAAATGAAAAACAAACCTTTTTCCCACTTTGATGAGCTTCAATGGCATTTGCCAGGAAGGTCTCCCTAGTCCGTTTTGGTGCTACTTCTCCAGGGGCTCTAAATGGGTAAGAGCGTGCATGCCACTTCCCACACTCAACCATGCTTGGCTCTTCACATGAGAGGCAACCATTTTGCCCATTGTGCTGTGTCAGGCTCATCAGGTACGCCTTCCCTTGAAGATCTGCAGATCCCAGTAAGACTGCTGCTTTGACATTGATTGGAGGCTGGTGGGGTAGTGAAATCTTAACACCTGTTGGACCACAGAAAGGACACAGTTAATCTGGTTAAATGTGTCTAACACAAAACCCAGCAATTGATGAACAACTCACCATTTTCATACAGGTCAGTCATATCTGAGACAAATGGTTCAAAGTAGGCACCGAAAGGGGGTTTCCCTTTCCCTTTTCAAATGCCCCCACATCATGTTCTGCTTGGAGAAACTGTTTATGGAAAAATTACCACACACTTGATCAGAAAATAACATCAAACTGCATTACACTTATCACAAAGGTCAGCCAGAATTGGACCATGACAGTACGTTGCATTCACGCTTTCTTACTGGTCTGGAGATGGCAGCTCATTTATGGCCAAGAATACAGGCCACAATGACACGCTTGAAGAGGAATACAGAGGACCCCATCTGTATTGAAAATCAGACTGATGTTTGACTTGTTGGCCAGGAACTGTCCCTCTGTGCAGAGCTTGGTATAGTACTGGCCATCAATGATATCCGATATGACTTCTTTCCCGCACCCTCTAACACGATCTTGAATTGTGTTCCAATCACTTTTGCCTGAAAAAAAAAAATTAAACAAGAAAAAAAACCCAAATATGGCTTGTCCTATACACAGCTTATGAACAAACTGAAACCCCATGTAAATGTATCACTCACGTTCCAAAAGACCTCTCAACTGCTGATGGATGTTCACGGTGGCAAAGCTGTTCTTGTGACATTTCCTCAATTGCTGCTGCAAGCTGCCTTTGTACCTCAGACTAAAAAAAAAGGAAATATATCATAACATGATTCTTGGTTTATATAATACATGTATCTCCTGTATACACCCAAAAGCAGCTCTGGACTCAGTGAGGTCTATTAAAATATTAAAAGCACTGTTTAATTACAGATTTACAGGTGTATGAATGAAAATACGAATGTCAAAATATGAGTTATATGGCTAAGGATTGAGACTTTACCTTTCACAGCCATTTGTTCTGCAGACGTAGCTTTCCGGATCATCCAGTGGTAAAGGGCGATAACAGTTAAATGTGTCCATCAAACTTATTGGTGAGCTTGGGGGCCTATACCATGTTGCAACTAAGAACGGTTTGGCTTTTGGTTTCTTAATTTTAACACAGCCATTCCAGGTCTAGCCCACTCAGGTAGTGTGTTATCACAATTGTAATCAATAACATTCCTGATGTATAGTGCCACACCCTCTCCATTTCTATTTCGGTCCTTTCTTTCAAGCACATAGCCGGGTATACTCATTTCTTCGCTACTAATACTGTTATCCAGGCGGGTTTCATTTATACAAGAATATCCACTGGCTTAGTGAGCATATAGACTCTGAGTTGGTCAATATATTTTGGGAGACTAGGTATGTTAATTTCAGCCATTTTAAACCCCCTGGTCTTAGGAAGACCAAGAGTTGGGTTTGAGTTACTTATAGGTGTATCATTTGAGATTGGTAGATCAGACAATGGATGAACTTGTGTGGTAAGAGGCAGTTCTCTGGAACTATATATTATGTGGTTGGAGCTTGATTCATGACATTCACTCCCGACCATTTTGAAACATACTATGTGTTCATATTAGGATGATTTGGAGTTACTTAGAATTAGGACCCATTCACATTAGTACCCTTACCATTAGATATGGAGAAAAAGCCTCTTCACATTGAGCAATTTGGAGGTGTTTAGCTGCTGACTGGAAGCCTCCTATTTACATGGCCGGGAGCTAGCAAAGTAAATAATCTGTCTGAGCCCGGCCAGTCACAGTGCAGATCCACTAATGCCGGAAACAGTGGGGGCCTGCGTGTACATTACAATAACTTTAAGTGACCTAAAAGTTGTCGACAGAAACTGGCATGGCAGAAGATGTATTTTCCTTGATCAGAATGTGATCGAGAAAAAGGAAGATATTTTTGCTGTGGCCCAAACTCTCTTAGGATACTGGACATTGAATGTGTAGTAACTTGCTAGCAAAGTTACCACAGCATTCAAAATGTCCAATTTCCTGAATCTGTACACAATCATGCTTTCTGCGGCCAAGTATAGGGAACCAACATCTGTAATGTTTTCCAGTTGAGGTTAATCTTGGGGATGCTGTCAATTCCGCTTGCTTCTCAGCATCAACGTCAGAATCCACCTGCAGCAATAATGGGGATACCACATTCAGCTTAATATGTGCTTTTACAGAGACAGAGTTGGCAGCAGCTTTATTAGCATGACCCTAAATTCAAAGGCATTGCCAATGAAAGTAGCAGGTTGAAAAAGTTGAAGAGATGGAGGGACAGAGAAAGATGTAAATCCTTTTGAAAAATGTTGAGATCATAAATTAGGAAACTATTTTTAAGGATACTATCATAGCAAGACAATGATCTAATCTGCATGACAGCTTTCATTGTACAGAGCAAGAATCAAATCTGAGGATCAAAATTCAATCAATCACACTTTGAAGCTAACCAATAAAACAACTTAAAAGTATGGGTTACCTG
This sequence comes from Plumapathes pennacea, assembly GCA_964036295.1. Lineage (NCBI taxonomy): Eukaryota > Metazoa > Cnidaria > Anthozoa > Antipatharia > Myriopathidae > Plumapathes > Plumapathes pennacea. The sequence goes on along the minus strand of OZ038463.1, from coordinate 19,687,666 downwards.
TAATAAATGTAAGCAGCTAGACTAGACAGGTGACCATGAAAAGTTTAAAATTTGAATTTTGTAGTCGGACAAGAAAAGGAGAAATTTTTTTTCTTCAGTATTTCAAAGTGATTCACTAACTAGCACCTGAACGAAGCAATCAACTCAAATTTTCAGTCTCTCACCAGAGACTGTTATTAATTATACAGTATGTAGAACTTGCTATTTGATATTAGTAGGTGGGTTCACACTAGGGCGCTAAGTCTGACTTACTAGCAACTTAGGACGACTTAGCGATAAAAACAAGTCTGAACGACTAAGACAAAAAAAATAGATTTTTGACTTAGTGCCGGCAAAAACAAAGGCACTGAATCTGACTTGAGCCACGTAAAAACCTGACTTAGGGCTTACTTAGTTAATTGAATTTCCGGAAAGGTGTAGATTTCGCAGCATGATGACTTATATGGTCAGTCGCACAACCACATTCCATTTCTCTTTCGCCGCCTCCGCTGTATCAGTAGCACGATCATGAGCAGGAATTGTTCATTTTCTAATGCGAACTGTTCTTGCATTCGCTCTCTGATAATCATCAGATTATTCGCCACGGTCCTATTTATCATTAGTTGAAGATTTAGCAAATAAAAAACAGTGGCTATGATCGCTATTCTCCTGTTTCTTTGGATCATTTTTACGGCAACAGAGCAAAAGACCAAATGTTTGCCTTAATCACGCCTTGCGCAAGTGTCTGAAATACAGTACCCAATGGATTAAAATGCGGGGATGTGTAATGCGTTTGATGACAACTTAAAAGGCGTCTAATATTTCGTCAGGTCGCTTCTATTACCAGTGTGTACGTTTAAGGAGAATTAGCCTAAGTCACCTTAAGTCGGCTTAGTGATCTGGTGTGAACCCAGGTAGTGCTGACAAAAACTTGTTGAACCATGAGGTCTCGCAAAATCACCGTATACACTGTATTGAACTTTGTAAGTGTTTACACTTGCCATAAACCAATATTATTGTCACACTGTACCTTGAATTTGTGCTTCATTTGCACACTCAGCATCTTCCAGCTGCTCCACAATTTTAGCCACTTTGTGTCTGAATGCCTTCAACAACTTTAGCTTCTAGAGGCTGGAAAATCTACTCTTCGTGTCCTTTGAGATCTCATCTTCATTGATGATTCTCCCCATTTCTTTCTTAAACTGAAAATAGACTTTTAATGATATGTAGTTATAAGCCCTGGTTCATACAACTTCAAAGAGGGCTTTTATTGACCTTATAAATGGGGGGGAGGGGTCATAAGCAGTACAAGAAAAATGCTTCAAAATATGTTGATGAAATGCAAGTTGCGACTACATTAAGACCCAGTTCAGATCTCACTCTTTTCATGCTCCCAACTCAATACAATGGGCTCTATAAAATTGAATTGAGCTCAGCGCATTTGAAATATTGTACGATGTTCTATGAGGACATTTACACTGAGGAAATAAGAATAATTGGGGGGATAATTTACAGACAGAGTGAGTGACTGACACTTTATTTATACACGGTATTCCATCAATAGTACAATGGCTTTTCATGAAAGCCGTGTAGGTAACTACATTTTATTATTGAAATAAATATATCTACATTATCTAAAATATAAGAACAATACACACTGAATTTACATGCTATTAAAATATTTACTCTTATGCTGTCAGAAAGGTAAGGTCTAAAAACATTTTGTCAGACCCCTGTTGAAAGCAGAGGCTGAGACTTGTGACCTTAAAGAGTTTGGCGGAGCATTCCATAAAATAGGTCCTGCGTAAGAAAAACTCTTTTTCAAGTATTTAGTTTTTGGGAGTGGAAGCTTAACCCTTTTGTACCCAGAGCCTCTGAGCAGAAAAGCTCAGTTTTCCTAAACTAATTAGCATTTCCGAGAGCTTGTTCAAGAGCAAATCAAAACACATATGCTCAGTAGATTTCTGGACAACAAGAGACAGTACACTGAAATTGAATTTAAAGTTGAATACTTTATTGATGATTTCATGTGAAAAATACACTATTTACAATACAAATGAGCCAGTCTGAGATGTCTTTCCAAAATTTTCAAATTTGCCGCCAATTCACTGTCGATACATCAATTGGTTGCCAAGTAAAACCACTTCAAATCCAATCTCTTTAGCATCTAAACTTTGCCGAACTATAGCATGGGGAATTCGGTAGGCTCACAGCTGATGTAACTGAAGGCCGCTAGAGAAATTTCCGATTAGATTGTTGGCCAGTTCCAAGCGAAAATCAAGTTGTGTTTTTTTCGCATAACTCGGACACATGTTTGACAAAAGAAACGAATTGCAAAGAGAAATATCGAAAAGGTACCAAAAAATATACTTATACCAGTGAGTAGATGAACGGCAGACAGAATAATAGGAGCGAAGTTGATCAGACTTATCGACTCCTCCCATGTGCTCATTGTACAATTGGATCACCGCCCGCTTATGAACAACGTACTTCTCCTTGTTCTTATCTGTACACAAAAGGATAATATGTGGCGCTTGAGGATCACAATTTGTAGCAAGCACCGATACATCACGTTTGTCATGCCATTTTGTGAAAACATTTTGATCCTTACGGCTACAATAGATTTCGCCTACCTTCAGTTTCGTGCCGGCGCCCGGTGGTAGTCCTTTGCGGTTTGTGTGAACTGTCGAACACGCATATGTGTGCCTGGCTAACAGGGCTTCCAGCAGAGTTGGGGAGGAAAAAAACATGGTTTTGGCCCCAAAATGGCATAGTCATACGCATGACAACATCATGTCCGAGACCATATCTTCTCTCGATTCCTGGCTCCTTGTCAAGGTAAGCACTGAAATTCAACACGTAGCCGTTCGCCGAGTCAGCCGCCATCCAAACTTTTATGCCATATTTTGTTGGTTTTGCTGGCATATATTGTCGAAAGGAAAGTCTCCCTTTGAAAGCAACCATTCCTTTGTCAACAGAAAGGTTTTGAGATGGATGATAAACCTCTTGGAATTTCTGGCCGCAATGATTTAAGATTGGCCGTATTTTGTACAGTCAATCAAAATCTTCATCGCCTTGTGCAGGCTGGCTTAAATTGTCGTTGAAATGCAGCATCTGAGAAATCTTTTCAAAGCGATTTTTGGTCATTACCTTCTGGATTCCGGAATTTCTCACGCGTTCGTTTGAAGACCAATGCAATGAAGTGCTCGGAAGATAATTGATGCCCATTATGATACAAACACCAAAAAACGCTTTCAGTTTTGCCGAGGATAAATCCTGCCACGCTTCCAACAGTTGAGGCTTTGCTGAGTATCTTTGCCGAACATACAGATTAGTTTTGGCCACAATATGACTCAAAATGTGCTTGTTTAAGAAAAGCGAAAAGAAATCAAGAGCCTTAGGATTCTCTAGTGGTTCAAATTGATATCCTGGCGACCTAAAAATTCTTTGACCCACGCGTTGGCCTCAGAATCCTTGACTTTGACATTTGATGTCCATTCTTCGGCATTTTTTTCAATTTCTTCCTCGCTTTCACTCTCGCTATCGTTTCCTAAATTAGCAATGTCTTCGGCCGTAAAACCTTCAAAATCACTTTCTTCGGCCGAGTCCCCGAAAATATTCATAAATTCATGGTCGGTGATGACGGCATGTTCCACCATGATGAACACACACTTCGCTCGAAATGAAATTTTGAAATCCTCCCCTCCCCTCTTGCTTACAAAAAACATGCGCACTTGGCTCATTTTGATTGGTTAATTCCATGACTACATGATACAAACAATAGCAGTGCAAAAACAACCTTTGGGGGGAGGAAAGAAGCAAAATTTAGCGGCCTTTCAGCTCGGCCAGTTTTGGCCAGTTCAGGAAAATTAGCATATTCTGCATGGCCGGTCTGGGTACGAAAGGGCTAATATCAAGCTCATTATTTCGTAAGTTGTATGGATTGCTTTCCTTTGCCTTTAGAAATCTATGTGCCAGGTACTTCGGGGCATCCCCTTTTACCGCTTTATACATTAAAAGCACCTTGTGCTTTGTTCTTCTTGTAGTTAAATTGTCCCAGTTAAGTAACTTCAATATCGTTTCGGACCTCCTTTCATAGTTTGCCCTGGTAATAGCTCTCGCTGCTCTATTTTGCAGTCTTTGTAATCTATCAGCTAGACTCTGAGATAAATTATCCCAGACTACATCACAGTAGTCGAAGAGTGGTAAAATTAGTGCTTTATAAATTGTTAAGAGGGTCTCTTTATTAACAAAGGGCCTTATTTGTCTGAGGCCACCGATTGCCCAAGATACCTTTTTAGCTAAATAATCAATATAGTGTGTCCATGATAGCCTCATTTTGCAAAACAAACTCTTTCTATATTTAAGCCACCTAGTTTAATTTCTGGTGGAAAAATTAAATTTGCCAGTTTAAAATCGGAGCCAATCAACATACATTCTGTCTTAGTGAAGTTCAAGCTCAATTTGTTGGCAAGGAGCCATTCTTTAATTTTAATAATTCTCTAAGTCGCGATTGGTTGCATCTTGTATGTCAAGGATACATTTTCCTGCGACTGTTATATTTGTGTCATCTGCAAACATTTTTGCTTTAGAGTAGTTTAGGCAGTTTAGACATTTCACAGGTTTTTGATCTGTAACCATTTGTGAAGCACTATTCCTTTCGATTTGCAAGATAAGATTTGAACCACTAATGTGTTTGACCCACTCCATATAGCTCTAGTTTGTGTAACAAAACTGAATGATCAGGTGTATCAAATGCCTTTGCTAGATCAAGATACACGACGGAGGTACCAATATTAAGGAACCAGTCGTTCAGACAGAGAGACAGAGAGACAGACATAATTTGGTTGAGTTTCGCACCATTGTACACAAAGGCTCTTCAAATACTCTGTTCGCGGTTTTCAAGCGATAATTGATTTTCTCTTTGATGAAGACTATATTTTAGTGAATTTGGAGAGAAGAGATTCTTAAGGCATGAAGGGCTGTGAGTGTTCAATATTTTTTGGACACATTGAAAATAGGCAGTTAAAGAACAAAACCTGTAAGTTGAATGGTAATAACTGAGAAGAGCGATCTGTGAACCAGCAGTCGCGATACCTACTTGCTTTTTTTGATTTGTCAGTGGCAAACTAAGGTGTATTACATTAAAAAAGTAATTGATATAGTCAAGTCATTTATCCACAGTTCATGTGACTTATTGCAGTTCACGAGTGCAAAATACAGAAGATATGCAAATTAGTATACCTCACTACACATCTACAGGCACCCAATCACACAAAGCTATGTATGAAAATATTACAATAGTTGCATCATTCAATTTCACTAGCTGAGTATAGACATGTAATATAGAGGTGTAACTGTGTCACTAAATGACTTAGTTTCAGGGTCACCTGACACACTACCACAAGGCAGGAGGACATTAACATAAGTAACGGATATTCAACTTGCTTGACCCGTGTGTCATTACGTGAGTCAGGCAAAAAAGAAACTGATTAACAAGCTTGGTGAGCAGGTGGAGGTACAGGATTTGTCTTTGACACAAGAGGAGAGACTAATCCTGTACACCCACTGCCCATCCTACTTTGATGTAGATGCGTGGTTAGCCGTAGATAATAACATATAAGTGAATGCTAGGCACAAGGGAGTGGTACTCCCTCTATACACAGAGGCCAGAGATGAACCATTTTGGCCTTTTTATTGTCATCTAACCCCTCTAGGGGATATCACTAAGCTGAAAAGTGGCAAAGCCAGGCTTAAAGGCTTTTGGTTAAATCTAAGTGATGTAAGTACCAGCAAGTATGAGCTTCTTGTTCCTCCATGCAAAACTCCATGAAATCCTCTTTAAATGGATCATCAAATGTGACCATGGTCCTTTGTACTATGAGCAAGCACTTGATGTAGTGGAGGGTGCACAGTTTTTAATGCCAGCACAGTTTAAGAATTGTATTCTTGGAGTTCTCAGGAAGAATAACTTGATATAAGATTCTTTTTTTTCATGTTTGGATCTAATGTGCATGCCACATCAAGTAAATCAAATCAATGCATAATTATTTGGGATTTTGGGGTTTCCCTTAGCCATTATTGCTTGTGACGACACAAGCTTTAAAATGGACGTGTTTTTTGATTTTTTTTATTTTTCTGGGTTACAAATCTGCATGCGGTGATTGGTTCATATTATCATGTGATTTGTGATGACGTTGTGATCAAGTGACTTGGCAGGCGAACGGTTTCGCCATTTTGAAGACAGCAAGTTGCTTGCCTTAGTTGGCTCTGTCGATTATTTTATGGACCGCTCATCTTACTTACAAACGCATACGTCGGCTGCGGTAGACCCACACTAAATTTCATTGAGCGGTTTTGGCTTGGTTCGGTCCGTTCAGCCTCAAAAGCCATATTGAAAGCCATGAAAGCAGATGCAATGAACTTATCAATGAACTGCATAACTATGCACAACTGTACAGAAATGTACGAAGAATCTGATATCCAGAACCTTGAGAACTTGAAGGAACAAGCTGAACAAAGGCGCTCGAGATACAAAGATGAGAACCTGTGTAAAGACGGTGAAGCAACTTCGATTCTTGACAAGCGCTTGATAGCGGATTATATGGAACTGTTTAGTATGAAGGTGAACTTGAAGGTACTTTGTATTCTTTTACTTTGTATTATTCTTGCTGATACAAGTAAAGCGTCAGAAAATCTGACTTTTGTTTGGGATCAAAATTTCACTCTGCTGTGCATTTATGTTGTTGCGACATTTTGGCACGGTGCCATGAAGGTCAAACAATCAGTGGAACAGATGGCGTTATTATTTGAAAATTGGGAAATGGCTGGGGAAAAAGTGACCGTTGGTAGATCTCACTTTGCTCAGTTTTATTGTATTTCCACAATTGTTTATGTGAAAGAAAACCGAAGTCCTCCAAGACGAAGTTGTGAGCCGAGCCGCGTACCCTTGAATAACCTTTCACACATTTTGAACAAGAGTAGAAAAAGCAGGCGACTAATATGAGAATACATTTGAAAGAATGTCCCAAAGTCGTCAAAAGTTCATGATTATACCCAAAGCTTGCGTACTTCACAATGCTAATGCGTTCCGTGAACGTGCATGTAAACAACATGGAAGCAATAAAAAGCCACAGAAATGGAAAGAGAAAATTTGGATCAATAAACCATCGCTGCGAGAAAGCTAGAAGCTCAAAAAGATTACCAAAAGTAACCAAGGTGTATTTTAAAATGTGTTCAAAAACAGGCATTGCAAGATCAGACGTATTCAGAGATCAAAATCACAGAACCAAGTACAATGCGTTTTCTCTGTCAAAGGACATAGAAAAAAATTCCGGTCCTTCAGTTTTTGATCCAAACAAAACGATCATTGCACCGTACAGTGAAGGTAATGCTGCAATAATGCTGGGCGACAATGTGCAACTATGTCTCGAGCAGCTCTTATATTTAACCACACAAATTTTATTTGTTTATCGGAGAATTTAGTTGAAATTATGAATGCTGGGAACAATCTCTATTTCACTCTTTCACAATCATCGGATGACTACTTTTTGTTACTGACAGATCTACCTGGAATAGTTACAATATATGAAACTCAGTATGAGCTGCAATACAGTGAAAGTTACGTGGGTAATTTGTTCGGAACTTGCATTCCCATTGAAGGCTTTGCTTACTGCTGTATCCCATCCGAATTGAACATCAGTTGGCTTTCTGGATGCAAGGAAGCCATACTTTAAGAGCGATTTTGGCTTGCATTGTTTTTAAGCATCGGAAGACTTGAAAATAGCCGTACACAAATGCTTGATGTGTTACCAACGGGACCCCCATAAAGTACGGTTGTGTTTTGCAGATTCTCGATTATAGATACCGCTTCAACCAGTGTATCTGTGTTCTGAGCAATATTTGTGTGAAAGAACATCGAATACATAGTAGAAGACGTGTTGAAACTTGATAAAACTTGAACTTTTCCCTGCGGGCAGAGCATCTCCCTTTGTCGGAAACTCTGCGGCTTTGTGTAACGCGTGGCGTATACGAACAGTCGGCATTTAACTTCGTTTTGCGTGCAGTAAAGGTTCTTTGTTTATTGTCTGAGGATACTGAATTACTAATAGTTTGAGGCAAATATCACGCGAGATTAAGATACAAGATCTGTCAATGAATTGTCACGAGCATATCATAGAATGGGGAATCCCGAATCATCAGCTACTTAGCTTTCACTCACGCCGCTTTAACAAAAGCAGGAAAGACCAGCAGGCGATTACATCGAGAATATTTGTCACTGAATACTTCTTCAAAAGCTCAAGGTTGATATCTGACTATCCGAGCCGTAATGTTCACTCCACAAGCGTGATGCACGCCTTTGTTGTCACGGTATTCAAACGTCTGCAGCTTCCAATAGAGATTAATTGTGACCTCTCACGCGAAAACGTACACTAACGCTTTTCCGTTAGTACCCGTTTAACGGAATACAGAGTCGTTAAACGGTTTGAGAAAGCATTAATCAATATTAGTATCTGTTTAACGGTCTTGCGTTAACATCCAAGACACAAACCGTTAAACGATTTCACAGATCGTTAAGGCCATTTGACTGGGCCGTTTAATAACTCTGGCAAAGCGTTTATTGAACGCTATCCGATTCGTCGGATTTCACGCCGGTTCATGCATGTGTCATCCTTTTAAACGACAATGTTTTTGCCAAAGTCGATGTTTATACAGTAGCATTCCCGAAGCTTGCATTGTGCATTTGTCTTGGAATGTTTACAGTTTTCATTCTCTAATATCACCATAGTCCGTCGGATTTCACGCCAGCCGTTTGTGTGTCATTCTTTACTGAACGATCACAGTGTAGACTTGTTGATGTTTTTGCCGAAGTGAATTTCATGCACCATTGTTTACACAGTTGCAATTGTCATGTATTCATTCGAGCGGTTCGATGAGAAATTTAGTCGATAATAACTCAGCATCGAGTGCAATACCTTAGCAATCAGGAATTTACCGAATGAAATGGGCCGTACACCAACTCAACTCTTGCTTTTATCGCTAGCCTTTTATTACTACATTATCGTACAACAATTAAATGGAGCGATCTGCATTGCTGTGATTCCTGGAATCGAAAAACTTGAATGAGCGGCACTTGGCGTTAATCTTTTCCTTGCATTTTTTCCAACAGCTTCGCTCGTCCTCACCATCTTCCAAAGGGAACTGGGTGAACAGGAGGGCTATAATGAAGCAAATTAAAAGGCATTAGACGAGGAAGGCAATTCGACTTTGGCTTGAGTGCTTCCATTCAAAAGTTTATTGTTTACGATCACACTTGGTCGTCCGCGCAGCTGATAATGAACTATTAAAATGCAAATTGTTTAGTCAGTCAACCGTTCACTGAACATCTTGCAGGGATTTAAAATCAATATTCAATTACATCATAGATTACGATTGCGATTCTTGAAACTTGATTCGGGACGGACAACTCATTCTTTATACATGGATCGCTCGCTACAGAGACTGCTCGTAGTCAGGGGCGGATCGACTTTGATTGGATCGAATATTTGGGCTGGGAAGAGGTGCAAACGAACGGTGGTTCGTAATCGAAGTGATCTGCATAACATAACATACCATACCTCTTAAGGAGAACAGTTTTGTGGCATTCAGCTGAGCCTTGCCATGTGTGCCATCAGTGTTGCAGCTGGCAAGGTCCCTTTCGGCGCTTTCTTTCGACTCCTGGAGCTTTTTGTTCAGCTCCTCGCATTCTGCCGTTTTCTCTTCCAGTCTTTTCTTTAGATCTGAAATGGCGGTGGTCTCTGTCAGCTCTGCATCTGTGGTAAACTGCAATACCTTCTTGCAACAAGCTGTTTTCCAGGCTGCTTCCTTTTGCTTTTGTTCTTTGATGTAGGCATCGTATGGATGATCTGAGCTGGGAGTATCAGCCAAGCTCGATGCAGGCACAGGCTTCTTGGCACTCTTCGACTCTGATTGCGCGCTGTCTGCATGAATGAATGAAAGATGAATGAATTCCAATTCAACACTGTAAAATTTATCATACAGTATAAAGTGAAAATTGATTTAACCAACGAGTTTGGTTGCCTTCAATTTGATTACTAAAAGATGACAAGGACTCGATGTGGTGACATAGTAGAAGCACACAGTATTGAAGTCATGAATTTCTGAGATAAAGCTGCTCACGTTTCTAGGCTCTTGTAGGTTCCCATTTTTCTGCGACCTCTGCGTTGTACCATCTCGTACCAAATTTCACTTTCACTGCATCTCCAGTGTGGAGTGGTGGCCAACGCTGTCCCTCGTATTTCTTCTCATCAGCGTGCTTGATTTCCTTCCGTTTTGCCCAGTGTGGTTGATCTCGCCATTCGCAATTTGTTTTCCAAACAAGTTTTACTTCAGCGTTGAGAGACATTTTCCGAGTAATCTTTGCTGCTGTGTAGTGCTGTCTGTTGAACAGTGTCATAAATGAATAGCCGACCTGTTGCCTTTTTTAATGATCCTGCGCATTGTTCTCAGCCGTCATATTTCCTCTGAGGTCAGTGCACCTTAAACGCCTTCGGATTGGTTCTTATATTACTCTATTCAAATCGGCTAAGTGTGCCGACTTTCTAAAGAAGTGTGTTGATGTCGGTAAACGACCCTGATTTACAATCAAATGACCATTTGCTTTTTACATTGGAGCTTTTGAAAGATTACCAATTAATGATATAAAACAACGTTTGCAAGAAATATTTTTTAGATTGGGCCAAAATATTCTTGAACTTTACTTCTGAAGCGTGCAGAGTTTTGATCTCAACATTTCTTTCCGACTCAATAAAAACAACTGATCCGCAAATTTCGTATCAAACACAACAATAAACAAACGTCTCTTTCTGCCAACATATTTATTACAATATTTACAAACGTTCCGAACTAGAAAAGTCCTACATTTTTTACATGTACCTGCGACCTATTTACTTGTGACTAAAGGAATGCGCACTACCTAAGACCGGCTTTTTAATTAAAAACGCAACTGAGTCAAGTATTAGTGTTCTTTCTCTCTATAATATTCAAGGGGCTGGTGCGACAAGGTCCTCGGTGCCTGGCCAACAAAATTGCCTGATCTCTCGGTAGAGATATCTCCTGCGTTCGTCTGAAAGGCCCTCTGGGCTGATAGGGTCAGGAAACACTGCTTGCGGTGGAATAACTGACTGGTTCTTGAGCAGCTTGAACTCCCGCTCATCAGATGTGACTTGCTCCTTGCAGAATACCACGCCAGGCCGTTCCCTTGAAAAACGGAAATGCTGGAACTTCTTGATGTTGGGCACCTTTTGAAAGTATTTGCCAAGGAACGATGCCCAGTCATGAACTGGCACAATAATTCTGCCGTCGTGTGTAGCCACAAGCTGGGACTTGTTAACTCCTGTAGTGCTGGAGGAGTCGACCATACGCGCCATATCATACAATGATGATACATAGTTCACCTTGTACGCTTTCTTGACTAAGCCAAAACAACGGTCTGGTCCGAACTTTGTGTGCCCAGCAATGAGAAATGAGTAGACAATGTTGTGGTGCAGCTGCATCAGTACTCGCCAAGCCAAATACCATAGGAAGTAACTGTTCTTGTTTTGTCCGGCACAGTTTTCTGCATGCAGGTGAACGTTCATTTCACCCAGTCCATGGTGCGCGAAGTAGTAGTCGAGGTAGCTGATAGTAGCATTCGCGCCTTTCCCAGTTGCAGCAACTTCATCGATTAGGAAATTGACTTGCTGCGGTACGGCTTCACACATTACACCAAAAATTCCACACTTCCTCGGCGTCTTAAAGTAAATGGGTCCGGGCTGCATAGGGTTGCTCGGAATATGCACTTGCTGTGCATAGTCGAATGAATAGTGCATGGTAGTGTCCCATGAACAGGCAGAGCCATCCCCGGCAACAACTGTGCCTGCAGTCTTGAAGTTCTCCGCGGCTTTTTTGTATGCCTTCCGATATACTTCTCGCTCCGCTTGTGCTATGTTCAAATGCATCTGCTGAGCCCGTACACACTCCGACTTTTCCGAATCTGACAAGTTTGCAGCTCGTTGTAGTTTGGCTGTGTTCTTCTGGCATGTAATGCAGAGGTCCATTCTTGGCTTCGCTACAACAACATTTGGATGGAACTGTCCCCATACTTCCAAAAACTTAGTGTAGCTGACGCCCTGTATGTCCGATGCCTCGCACAAGCTACTGTATGCCCTCCAGACACTTGTTTTGGTTTCGCTGGATGACAAGAGTCAGATGTTGTCGTTCTTGTAACCAGGAATCCACCCAGGTAGCGTGATGGCGTTCTCTTCAGCATAGTTTGTGATGAATGCTTTTACATCCGTCACAGACGAGAACGGTAAAGCATTCCACGGACGTTTCTTCGAATTTCCTTCGTTTCTTCGTGTTCTGGGAAGAATGCCGTTAAGTTCATAGTGCTCCTTCAATCTCCGGAACCTTGAATAGCTGATTCCATACAGCTTTAGGAACATTTCTCTGCAAATTGTCTTTGACTGAAAGAGAAAACTGCACCACGGACTTCTCGTTCTCTTCTCTCCGATGCTATCGTATCGCGTACAAGCCTGGATATTTGCCAGAATCACCAGATCCAATTCGTTACTTGTTAGTTCCAGTGCGTTATCTAAATTAGATATTGCAGTTTCCTGGCTTATCTGCTGCAAGATCCGCCTGCAGGACCAAGGGCACATCCGCATCCATCTCTAAAGAATACACGAAGCTTTTTAAGAATCTTGTCAGTGTTTTCTTGCTCTTGCTCATGCTGTTCCATTGCAAATTTGTGAGTTTGGGTGAAAGAGTCGTTAACAAAGGGTTGTTGTTGTTATGGAAATGCATAATATTATTCATGTCACAACTCAGTTCACATGTCATAGAATTGAAACAATCGGAAGACAAACGAATACGTGGTTTCAGGTGAGCCTGAGAGATTACGCAAATTTTGATACCAAGTGGGGCTAGGACGATTGGGATTATCGTAATTGTTTTTTTTCAGTTTTATTTGAAACAGCATGCGCGCTCTGTAAACACAAATACACAAAGCACATTCTGTTGAGCAACGAAGGTTAAAAGTTTCCTATTGCAAGACCAAATAATTTATCGCGTGAAATCTAGTTTACTTTGAGTCGAAAATCAGGAGAGTTCACGACTGAATCACTGTGTTTATGGAGTTTCATTGTAACATTGATCGGCTGTTTAATCGAACCTTCCAAAGCGTTAGCTTTTCGAGTGAAACCGTTTAATTAGAGGGCTGATCGCGAAAGCGTTAGCTTCGCCGTTTAAACGGTTTCTCTAGACCGTTAGCAGTGTTCCCCTAAACCGTTAACTTTTCAGACTACCCGTTAAACGATTTGCGAAAGCGTTAAACGATATGCGAACGTGTTAAGAACTCCGTTAAAGCGTTGAAACGGCCTGTTTAACGGAAAAGCGTTAGTGTACGTTTTCGCGTGAGAGGTCACAATTTCGTATCGACCCAGAATTTTGCGTTAAAGTTTAATGCATAGCAGTCTTGAACATATTAGTGATCAGACTTGTACATGTAGGATGCGTAACGTCTGAGATGGCTTTTTCATACGAAGTAATTTCGTCATGGGAAAGTGTCATGTTTTAATGTGCTGCAGAGATAAGTCTAAAAGCTTTCAATTACAGCTACTTGAACATGATGCACACGCTGGGAGATGAGATAAGGCTATTACGCTGTCTTACAGCTACTTAAGATGTCAGGTATTCCCCAGTCAATCCCATTACAAAATGACAACACAGTTCCTCCACAACACATGTCAGCTTGAAAATTCACTCAACAAGGTTGCCAGGTTGTATAGCAAGCGTCACACAAGTACTGTCACGTGCATCGGAAAGCAAGTTCAAAATGCTCCCGGCAAAAACGATCACTCAAGGCAAAAGCAAATCACTCATTGAAAATATTATTCCGTATGAAACATACCCGGCATGAGTCAGGAGCTATGAAAACTGGGTTGTTGCAAACGAAGAATATTCCTACGGGGCCTTCGATGATTGTTTTCTCTCAATTATTTTAAATACATTTTTTCGTGAATATCTGTTTGACCGACATTAGAAGAAAAGAGGCAAGAAAAATAAAGGGAGCTCTTGGATCCGTCATGTGCAAAAACTGACTCGGTTATAATATCTTTTGCATATAAACGCACGGCAAAAGTTCCTCTCCCGGGACCCCGCGTGTCTCTATTCATTGTACTATAATGACGTCACAAGCACACGGGCCTGTCTTGTCTCTTCATAGATGACACAATCGTGAAGTCTCTAAGTACAGCAAGTATAACCTCACACAAAGTTCTAAAGATGTAGATGAATTGATGGTTTTGGTATAATTATTTCTGATAATATTAGGTTATCACAGCAAAAGTAAATGTTGAAAGTTAGGGTTAAATGCATTCAGTGTTAATGGACATCTGTGCAAGAATTACTAGAATGGAATTACTTGTACTTAAGGCTTGCGTAAAACTCCTCATCACACCTTTTACAAGAAAAGAAATCAAAACAGGGGTGCATACGATTATTTTGAACATCAGATGGGCATCTCTTGCATTGAAAGGAACTTTTACAAGTGCCAAATCTGACAAAAATATACAAACTTTGAAGGGGGGCAGAGCAGCAGCATTCTTCACAGATTAGGCACGGCCCATATGAAGGAAACGGATGGTACATTGAAAAACGGTAATAATTGAACAGAACCTTTCGGTGTTGAATTGTAAGCCAAAAATCTTTGTTTGACATTCCAGGAAAGTAGCGTTGCTTGATTTTCATTCAATTTTTGATACGTGTCTGTCAAGTCCATATGTTGTGTTGCCCTGCATAAAGCAGTCATCGCAAAAGTTCCCAGACTTTGATGTAGTAGATATCTGACAGTCTCATCCTCTGTAGCATTATTATATGTTTCCTCGACAACTGCATCAATCTCTTCCAAAGTTGCTCCCAAGGCATCATTGGGGGCTCCATCGGTGCTTGGAATTTGTTGACTGGAACATAAATTCTTTTTAGGAAGTCTGATAGAGTTTCCTCTCTGTTTCCTGTAAACTTTGCCTCAGCTTTCAAAGGTAGTGCAGGTGCATTAACTTTTTCATCAAACCTTGTGGTATTCTTGTCCTTCTTTGCTTTCTTCATGCGAAGTTCTTCAACATAAGCATCTATACTTCGAATGTTGTGGGAGTTTTTCAAGTGTGGAAGGAGTAATTCTACCTTTCCACACAATCTACATTCCTCTTTTTTCCTGTACTTCATGTGTTTTGGCCTTGAAGGTGTTCTTATTATTGGAAAACGCTGATGCTCCTTCATTGAAATGGACGGGTGATTCCTCTTTAGATGCTTCACCAAGCACTTCAGCCATTGTCCGCTTTTCGGACAGCCTGTGATTCGGCATGATCCTCCCCTACTCTGCAAATAAAAAAAAGAATAAAAATGGCGTCGAGTATCGGAGTCTGCTTATATCGACCCAATATCACGACCTGTATATCCCAAAGTATTCACCCATTTTAGACATGTATATGGAAATGTACCCTCTGTATACTAGATAAATGAGAACTTACCATCTCAAGAATTACGTGACGGTGGCAATTGGAAAAAAGCACCGTGTTGCGTCTAAACTGCAGAAATTTGTGTCCAAAAGTGTGTTTCCCGCAAAATGTTATGATTGGATATGCGCTGGCCGACAATACTGTGGTCTCAGCTATTTGACAGCGACCTTAGTTATTTTATTTTCCTCCATATCATGTTTTCTTAGATGTGTTTTGCACATGCAAAATTACACCAGTTTTGCACAGAGAATGCGCTGGCGTTAACGTTGACAACAGCGTGAATGGAGTACTCCAGCCCCACCCTACCCTCCACTTCCAGCCTCACTTCCACCCCCACCCCAAGAGAAGTGGTTCAGTTAAGAATAGATAGATTCTGTGGCTTCTATGTTCCAGCTGCCCTTTTCATGTCTACAGGTCTAAAATATATCTGCTGATTTATGTTTTCAAAAGCCAAAACTTGTGGCAAGGTAAAGCAGGACTATTTACTCGTGGGGGCCTGGGGCCCACGAGAGCTTAAAAATGGGAATTTTTATTTTTTATTCTTTCCTTTTTGTGGGTCGAGAATCAGCACATGGTGATTGGTTCATATTATCACGTGCTGGGCGATGACGTAATTGACTTCGCTAAACAACTCGAAATGTGGCCAGTGAATTGCTTGTTACTTGTGTGTAAAAGTTAACTGCATCCCATCCAAACTCAACACCATTTGGCTCTGTGGAATGCGCACGGATAAACTGGATTTTCGGGAACGATTTTGGCTCGCGTTCACCGCGGAAGCTTTGAGAATAGCCGTAAACAAATATTTGATGGTACCGCTTTGCCGATAAATATTTAGTCCCGACGAAACTTTCTGTGGCGACACGAAATACTTTTGGGAAGATAACAGGGCGAAAGCAGAAACCAAAGCTACGGTGAGCTTTAGCCGTAAAACAATGACGCTTTATGCTTTACTCTGTACATGACATCTGTTGCCTCATAAAATTCTTCTGCGTATCGTACATTGCCTGTTGAAGTGTTTCTTTCATTCGATCATGTAGCCTTTGTTTCGCAATGGTCAGTGAATACCAGAAATGAAAAATACACCGAAATAATTCTGAGGATTGAGTTTGCAGTCACAAATGGACTGAACACACTGAACAAAAGCGCAATAATATTGTAAACATCTCTCGTGTGACATTCCTCGCTGTCAATTCTATATTTGTTACAGAGCACGAATACTCGAAAGCCTGATAGAAAGAAACGCATTGAGTTAATAAAAGAAAACACATAAGTAGTGAAGCGAAAAAGTAAACTGCATCCCATTCAAATTCAACGCCATTTGGCTCTGTGGAATAAGCACGGATCAACTGGATTTTGGGAAAAGATTTTGGCTCACGTTCACCGCACAAGCTTTGAGAATAGCCGTAAACAAATGTTTGATGGTACTTCTGGGGTATTGCAAATATCTCTGTCGCCGATAAGTATTTAGTCCCGACGAAACTTTCTGTGGCGACACGAAATACTTTTGGGAAGATAACAGGGCGAAAACAGAAACCAAAGCTACGGTGAGCTTTAGCCGTAAAACAATGACACTTTATGCTTTACTCTGTACATGACATCTGTTGCCTCATAAAATTCTTCTGCGTATCGTACATTGCCTGTTGAAGTGTTTCTTTCATTCGATCATGTAGTCTTTGTTTCGCAATGTTCATTAAATACCAGAAATGAAAAATACACCGAAATAATTCTGAGGATTGAGTTTGCAGTCAAATGGACTGAACACACTGTGAACAAAGGCGCAATAATATTGTAAACATCTCTTGTTTGACATTCCTCGCTTTCAATTTTATATTTGTTACAGAGCACGAATACTCGAAAGCCTGTCTCTCTTGGGAGTTCCGCTCTTGTCCCCTACTTTCCATTTTATATTCTGGTCTCGACCCAACTCACGCTGCGAGCTCACTGGCAAGGCCAGTCTAGTTTTATATTAAAAAATTCTCTTCAAAGATGAGTTTTCCCACTTTTACCACCAAAAAAAAGGAGGCGAACATTTTTTGAAGGTGAATATAAAAAGATCCGTATAACAAGATACAAACACATACGACGGGTAAATATGAGTGTCGCAAACTTACTCCACCCCCACCCCCACCCCCACACCCTGGGTAAGCAAATTCTGATAAATACGCGTGTTTTTGCTTGAATTGGTAGCTGCACGTACGGCTCACCACAATTGTGTGTGTCTATTTAGTAATAAAATTGCTCTTTTTCTATCTAAATGGATAAACTGAGCCGACCAGAAAGAAAGCTTTCTTTTCCCCCACCCCCCACCCTCACAATTGTAGGGATTTCTTATAGCCTTTTTTAGGGCCCTAAATTAATTATAAATTAACTGGGAAACTTCACCTAGTAAGTTTGGCACAAAAGCAATTTATTTCATGTTTTTTGGAAGTATGTGCGAAACTTTCCATTTTGACCATCTGACTCGATGTTAGGACGTGTATATCACTGGGTCTTATGCGTAAGATGGAAAATTTCGCATAAAAATCACACAACATAGACTCTTGTTCACCAAATTATTTTGTTTTCTTTAATGGTAATATTGCGATTGATTTTACAATGAATATTATATACATTTGGCCTGGTTTGTCTGGTGGGGTGTATGAGCAAAAAAAGTCAAAGTACAACCCCAAACTCTACTACGTTTATCAATGCACGTTACTCATAAAACGGAAAAATTCGCATAGGATGCATGAATTTCTGTATACTTTTCCGCAATATGTTCTACAAATTGTTGACACGTAGCTATGTTTGTCTCAGTTTATATGCGAAACTTTCCATTTTAACCGTCCGACTCCATGTTCCGCTGTGCGTATAAGGTGGAGGAAAAGTTCGCATAAAATCACACATGACATGGACAGTTGTTCAACAATTGATTTGGTTTTCTTCAATGGTCTTTTTGCGATTGAGTTTACATTGGAATATTTTATATACTTGGCCTGATTTTACAGTGAATTTATATTTGGTCTGGTTTGTCTGGTGGGGTATATGTGCGAAAGAGTCCAAGTGAAGTGTACAATCCCACACTCTGCTACGTTTATCAATAGGGACCTTAAGATGCAGGACGGGAGAGAGGACGGCGACGTCTCCGGAAGTGAAATTGCCACTTAGACGATCACTGCGCATGTTAGGAATAAATTATGTCCCCGTCCTGTCGCGTCTCCGACGGCAAAAACAGTGATCTCATGTTGTGGTGACAACGTCGTACTTTTTCGCTTGATTTAGGCAAGAAAGATAATGTTTACGACCTGAAACCTAAACAAGGAACACTGAACATATTCTTGAGCCATATGGAAGTTTACTTGAGCATTTAATTGCGGAGTATTCCGCGATTTGCGAGCATCGCTGTCACAGGAGATTGTGCAGTTCGTTCGAGATATGTCAAGCGGCCAGGAAAAGCAAATTATTCGCCCTGAAACCTCGTAAGTACGATGAACAGAGTATAAACTCTCCACGGTTTTATAATTGATATGATTGTCTTTTTTGAACCATTTTCTTTCCTTGATATTTGAATATTGAAAAACATGTATTGTTTGCTTGAGTCTTAGATCATTAAATTGTTTGTTTACTGCCTGTATTTGATGTATTTGTCCGAATGCTGATCTTCACAACACAAGCTCTCAATATAGATGTTTAGCCTGCTGAATGTGTTTGTTTTAATCCCTGTGTATTGCAATGTCGCACACGCCGATTTCGCAAATTACGGCAGAACGAATCGAGACAGTTTAGTCAGCTTGTTGACTGTAAATTTAACATGTCGCGAAAAGCTCGCTGTTGCCACTTATAATATTTATCCTCGATTACTAACGATTCAACATAGTAGGCAGGTTTCTGTCGAACGAGTCTGCACTCGGCAGGATCAATATATTCCTCGACACGAAGGGGCCAATGTTCTATAGTTATATGTCTCCTGTGCCATGATCATAGAGTCGCCAGTGTTTAAAATGGTACAGCAAAACTAATCAGGTTTTCCGACGTTCTGCTTAGCCGCCGAGCATGACACGACCGCGTCCTCTGCCCAATCCTCTCGCGGATTTGCCGTCTCCGTCATGCTCTCCCGTCCTGTATCTTAAGGTCCCTAATGCGTTTTACGCATAAAACGGAAAAATTCGCATACTGTAGGATGAAGTTCTGTATACTTTTCTGCAATCGATTCTACGAAACGTTGATATATAGCTGTGTCTCAGTTTATATGTAGAACTTTCCATTTTAAACATCTGATCCGATGTTTTCCAACCCGACTGACTACACGTTGTGCGCGAAATTGGAAAGTTAACGTTTCACATAATGTCAAAATAGATTCTTGCCAATCAAGATATTTTGTTCTTCCGACTCTAATTCTGGTATATAGTCGTCTTTATATCCACAACTCTCCAAGCTAGCCATTTGAAATACGATGTTCCCACACTTATATAAGGCTACATGAAAGTCATGTGTGCAAAATGCGGTTTAGCGGCAAAGTTCAGCGGCAAAGTGCGTTAAATGAACATCTTTTTTTAATAGACATAAACTAATTTACGTGTCACCCATTGCAATGCATGCTCATTGGAATGGGTAGGAATAAGATTTTTAATGGCTTTACTTGATTCACAACTGCGAGGCGAGGCCGGGCACTTTTTCTGCCATTCTCTATCGATAGTTCATAGTTCTTTATTATCCTACTGATTATTGCTAATTATCCAAGGAATGATAATCTTTTTCATCATCCCCATTTTCATCGTCGTCGTCGTTGTCGTCAGAATTTAGGTCAGTCATCATCATTGGATCATTATCCTCCGCTAGGCAATGAATGCTTGCAACGTCAGTGTCGGTCAATTCCAGAAACGACGGACCATCTTCCTCTACTTCAACTTCCACAATACCTTCCCATATCCTTTTCAGGAAGAGCAGCTCCTGGTGATATTCAGCTGTCACACGCAGAAGAACGTTTCGGAGACCTAGTGAGTGAGGTACTGCACCATTTGCCAGCAGAAGGAGATGTGAAGAGATAATTGCCCTCTGATCAGTATAAAACAAGACAAGTCTCCTCATCTCTTCTTTGACCAGAAGTCGCTCCTCTTCACATCTCTTCCCATTGCACAGAATGGGGCGACACATCCGGGACTTTTGTTGGGTCGCTGGCGCTAAATTTGAAAGCTGATCAGTCGACCGCGCGTGAAACAATAGAGAAAGTGGCCTAAAATGCCGAAGTTGGGTTACGTTTTGTTCGTTAACGGCAAAACTACTATTCATAGCAATTGGTATTCGTAGGGATTTTATAGAAGAGATGTCAATAAATAATTATCTGTCATTTTTTACAGTGTGGCGTTTCTATGAGCGGTCAAGAATTTGCCTTGATGTTTGGTTATTTTTAACAACTTATTAGTATGAGAAACCGCTTTCGATGAACTTTAAGATGAAATAACTCGGGATAAGATAGCTTGATTTCCACATATTCATATGGAAAAGTTACTTTGACGTTTCAAGAAACATCTTGTGAATTTTCGTTTGATTGCAACGATTACAAATGGTCGTAAAACACAAGTTTCCAAAACCTATGTAGATCGTTCTGCCTTTGCCTTTCCTGTGGGAATACATTTGACTTATTTAAATCTCGCGCCGGTAGATTGCTTATTCTAAGCTCCGCCCCCTTGCGCATGCCGCCGCAATTAGCATTGTTATTGATGTGCCAGCCAAACAATAGATAACGCTAGGTGGCAAACACTCAATTAAAAAAATGCATCAAACTCGAGGATGCCATCGTCGAAGCAAGACATGTCATCCACGCAAGAAATACAACACGTCGATCGGGAGCTCTCTTCAGAGCTCGCAGAATCCCCGGTCATTGGTTGGGAGCTCTTTTCAGAGCTCACAGAATCCCCGATCGACCCTACTTTCTTGCGAATGTCGCCACCTTTCAAGGACAGCCCCGTGTTTCATCTTCAAGTAAACGGAGAAGCTCTTTGGCGGTGGCGGAAGCTGAACAGTCTCAACCAACTGTTCGATGTTCTCCAAAAGAAACTGTCGGGGATCGAATACAGTCTGCCCGAGTCCTCGCGCGCTCGAGTAAAGGCTGTTATCAAGGGGCGAGTCGACTACTTTTCACGGAAAGTGCGGAACACCTTCAACAACAAAGCACGTCGAGCTCACCGATCGGAATATTGGTGTAAAGTTGCGCTACAGCCGGACGAGATCGCCCAAGAACCCAGCGACATCAGCGAGCTGCAAAAAGACAAACAAAAATTGGCTGGTGAAATTGAGAAATCACAAAGTGAGCTGGAAGGTAAGGAAAACCAATTGTGTTGCTGTTACACTGTGCAAAATTTTACTTTACCCAAAAACCTGCTTGTGGCTTGCGTTTGACGGACATTAAAGGTCCGATCAAATGGTGATGATAGTTGATCTCGTGCCCGTTTGAAGCCGGACTATCGTGCACTATCATCAACTATCAGTTTCACTTTGAACATGTTCAAACTTTCCATGATAGTCGATAGTTTTCCCGTTTGATAAAGCTTTCTATGATAGTCGGTGATATTTGCAATCCCTCAACTATTATCATCATCATCAAAAATGAGGCTAAATCTTTGAGGTTTTGTCACCGCATAAGGGAAAAACCGCCAATAAATGTGGATTTCAAATGGTTTCCCTTCACTTGATATCTTCCTTTTTTTGTGTAAGAGCAGTTCCTGTGTTATAGAAGTTACATAGTCATGCTTTTTCATAGTTTTAGAAGAGTTGACAGAGCCCCTTTAACAATGACTTATAATTTTTTTGTTTTGCGTTCTCAGAAAAGGCTTTACAGCTTTATGAGGCAATGGCTGAACTCAAGAGTGCAAAACTAGGACAGCCACATCACGGCAAAAAAATTACAGAGGTTGGACCACGCCAACGACAGCGCCACCTCAAGGACATCAAGTAAGAGCTAAGATCTTATGCCGTTGCCAGAATTCACAGCACTTAGTTCGCGGGGTGGTCTCCTTCGAAAACGTAGGGGGAGGGGTGGTCTAATCCAATTCTTCAAAAAAACGCAGGGGGAGGGGTGGTATAATCCAATTCTTTAAAAAACGTAGGGAGGGGCGGTCTAATCCACTTCTTCAAAAAACGTAGGGGGAGGGGTGGTATAATCCAATTCTTCAAAAACATAGGGGGAGGGGTAGTCTAATGCACTTCTTCAAAAACGTAGGGGGAGGGGGTGGTCTAATCTCATTCTCAACATTGTTTGCAGGGTGCGAACAGAACAGGCATTGTGGTTTGCCGAGACATGGACTGATGCCGAAAGCTCTGACTATGCTAGACAACACTGGAAAAGAAGTCAACATTGCGCTTGGTCAAGACAACAATGCAGGTATCAGCCGCAACACATGAAGTGCATATGACATGAAACTGTCTTTTCTGTTTCCTATAGTTCAATATTTAAAAAGGATTTTTAGCAATATTGTTTGGCCTGAAAGACAGAAAATACTAATTGGTATAGCCATTTCGAATGCCAAAAAAAGCCTTTTTAGAAATTTCCAGCACTTTGAAAGCTTCAAGTCATTTTGAATGAAAATGTACACAGCTGCTGCAAGAATGTATGCAAAATTTCAAAAGCCTATATCTCAGCTGTTTAAGGCACTAAAGGACCACTTTTTGCATGTATACTTTTGTCAGAGAGGTCATTCAGAACAAGTGAACTAAATCCATTATTTCAGGAAGCTGATTTTTGTGACATCATTGTACTTTACCACTCTATTGGAGTGGGAGTTAGATTATGTTATCCCACCACAGCAGCAACATTCAGCCTTTTTTCTTTTCTATTTCAGGCCAACACAACCAGCCCAACTGCCATGACAAAGAGAAAATTAAAGCCATCCTATTTATCATGGATCGCTTTTCTATTTCTCTGGGTGGCTACCATGAGTTAACGCAAGTGGAGAAGTCCCTCCCGAGAACCCATCTCATCAAGAGTCATGCCAAAAGTCTGGATAGTCAGTGGGATGTCAAAAGGACACCAGGAGAAGCTGAAGGTGCAGAACTACCATTTAGGCTTTTGCTTCAGCATCAAATTAGAAAACATGTAAGTACAGAATGAATGAGCTCTCATAAGTGACCATGTGATGCTGTGGTTGCTGACAATTCAAACGGGGTTCCACAAAAAATCATATTTACTGTTACTTTTTTTCTAGCTGAAAAACAAGAATCCAGAACCAATTGGCACAGTGAAAGTGAAGATTTCTGGAGATGGCACCAGAATGTCACACAGCAGCAATCTCTTTGTGTGTACATTTGCTTTAGTGGAGGATGAACAAAACTGTTTGTCAAGTTCAGGTATGTGTATTTATCCCTAAAGAACTAGTGCTGTGAAAGAATATTGTAACGTTTTTCCGAGTGAAGATAGATTAACGGCCGCAGTTACAACAAAAGCACTAGCGCAGATCAGAGAGAGAATCAACTGGTTTATTTTTAGGAATGCGTTACCTAGATCCGATTACATTATGCAAGAACAACGTGGCGTCTGCCAGCGGTCAATCAAGATGGATCATTAACCTAATAACTAACTAACTAACTAACGTATTTCGTTACATTACTCCCTCCCTTGAAAAAAGGGATATGTCCTCATATCAGGCCAACAAATAACAACAGACAATAATGTAATCAATGAAAAATAACAACTTGGAAGAACAAGAATCATCAGCTCAATGTCATTTTATATTATTCCGAGCCCAGCACATAGTTTTGTGTCCATCTGGGTGGTTTGACTGTACGCCGCAGTCTAGTTGGCACTCGGGGCGCCTGTGTGCGGCTTGGCGAGTTGGGTAGGGCCTTTGACTTCCCTGCCATTTCTGGTCCGCCCGGTCTTTGCTGGTCTTCCGGAGCCTCTGGATTGAGCCAGGTCGGGGAATTCGCGCTTTAGGTTTTGCCCTCTCAGTTAGCTGGATGCGGTACACCACGTCGCTTATACGTTTGGTCACCAAGTAAGGCCCACCCCAAGGACGTTGTAACTTTGGGGTGATGCCTTTCTTCCTCATAGGATTGTGTAACCAAACCGCGTCTCCCACGTTGTACAGGCATTGGTCCACTCGGTGGTCGTAATGCCTCTTCTGCCTCTCGCTCTCGATTTTGAGTGTCTCTCGCGCGAAGTCGTGTGCCTTCTCTATTCGCTGCTGAAGCTTGTGTGCGTACTCCGTGGGGGAATGGAGGGTTTCCTCCTGAGGCCTGGAAAACAGCAGATCGACGGGCAGTCGTAAGTTTCGTCCCAGCATTAACTCGCTTGGACTGCATCCGGTGGTTTCGTGTACCGACGATCGGTAAGCCATCATAACGAACGGCAAGTGTTCGTCCCAATCCCTCTGGTTTTCGGCCACAAACTTTGACAGCATGTTCTCCAGGGTTCGGTTGTATCTCTCGACCATGCCATCAGATTGTGGTCTGAGGGGAGTAGTTCTAGTCTTGTCGATGTCGAGCAACAGGCACATCTCTTGGAACACAGCAGATTCAAAATTTCGTCCCTGATCCGAATGGAGTTGTCTGGGGACCCCAAACCTGACAACAAACTCTTCTACTAGGAGTTTAGCCACCGTTGTTGCTTCCTGGTTAGGCATGGAATAGGCCTCGGTCCATTTGGTGAAGTAATCGGCGACTACCAGGATGTACTTGTTGCCCCGATCACTCTCCGGCAGTGGACCAAGAACATCTAACAACCCTCTCAAGGGGTGCACCAACATTGTATGTCTTCATTGGCGCCTTCGGTGTTTTCTGGGGTCTGTTCCTTGAAGCGCACATGTCGCAGCTCGGCACCATCGTCTGACATCCCCTCCACAACCTCTTCAGTAGAATAGCTCGCGCACCTTTGCCAGGGTCTTACTGATTCCCAGATGGCCTGCTGTCTTACTGTCATGGAGCTGTCGCATGATATCAGCCCTTAGCGTCAATGGTACAACCAGCTGCCACGTGATTTCGTCCCCACGATCAGACTCCCATCGCCGATAGAGTACTCCATCTTTCAGGTACAAGCGGTCCCACTGAGCCCAATAGCATTTAACTTCTGCTTTCGCGTGGGAGACGTCAGACCATTCGGGGCACTTTCCGCCTGCCTCCTTCCACTCAATTAATGGTCTGAGTTCCTGGTCAGCTAATTGTGCCTTTCGCAACTGTGTGTTGCTCCAGGACACGGGCATACTTGGCTCTTCGTCTAAGCTGGATGTGCTACTATCTCCGTCTGTCGCCAGCCTGGCGGACGTCGTTGTGCTTCTGGTCTGCACGACACACAACGTTGCCGCAGGACTGGCCTCCACCAGGCTCTCTGTCTCTTCCTCACCCATGCCATGCTTGGTCGGTTCGGTCGCACTCGCTGCTCTGCCACATTCACAGCTTCGCATCTCGGTTGTGAAATTCCCTTTTCGCTCAGCATTCGCACAGTACTTGCAGGGTCTCCTCGACAGTGCATCCGCATTTCCGTGGTGCTTGCCTGGTCGATGTTGGATTTCAAAATCATACGTGCCCAGCTGTTCCAACCACCTGGCTAGTTGTCCTTCTGGATTTCTAAAGTTCAACAGCCACTGGAGGGCTCCATGGTCTGTGCGCACGAGAAACTTTCTACCGTACAGATAGTGGTGGAAGTTGCGCACGCCCTCGACCACACCCAAGAGCTCTTTCCTCGTCACCCAGTATCTTCTTTCCGCCTTGTGCAGCACTCTACTGTAGTACGCATCCACACGCTCCTTCCCGTCCTGTAACTGCGACAACACAGCTCCTATCCCTTGATTGCTAGCATCTGTATCCAGCACGAAGGGTCCCTCACAAGTTGGGTACGCCAGGACAGGTGCATGCGTCATCGCTTCCTTGAGCTTCCGGAATGCCTCGTCGCTTTCACTGGTCCACTGGAATGGCCTGTTGCTCTGCTCTGTTAGCTTGTACAGTGGTTTGGCAACATCTGCAAATCCTTGTACAAAGCGCCTGTAGTAAGAACAGAGTCCTAAAAAGCTCCGCACCTGTGCTACTGCTTGGGGAGTCGGCCATTCCACGACAGACCTGATCTTAGAAGGATCCGTGGACACCCCGTCTTTGCTGACAATGTGTCCCAGATACGACACACGTCTCTGGAACAAGTGGCACTTGTTGGCACTCAGCTTCAAGCGTGTGGCTCGTAGACGCAGGAAGACGTTCCTCAGTCGCTCCAGTTCGTCCTTGAAGTGCTTGCCATGGATGATTAAGTCGTCCAGGTAGACTAAGCACAGTTCTGGCGGCAGGCCTGAGAGCACTCGTTCCATCAGGCGCTCAAAGGTTGCGGGCGCATTTGCAAGTCCAAAAGGCATCACTCTAAACTGATAGAGCCCCGACCCGGCAGTGAATGCTGTCTTCGCCTTATCTCCCTCCTCCATCTCCACTTGCCAATAGCCGCTCTTCAGGTCAAGTGTCGAAAACCATTCTGATCCAGCAAGAGCGTCTAACGAATCGTCTATCCGCGGCAGTGGATAGGAGTCCTTGATTGTTACGTCATTTAGTCTGCGATAGTCAACACAGAAGCGAGTGGATCCATCCTTTTTCTTCACGAGAACTATAGGGGAAGCCCACGGGCTAGAAGACTGTTCTATCACTCCTCTTTCAAGCATCTTCTTTACCTCCGCCTCTGCTTCTTTCTTCTGGTGTATAGGCATCCGTCTCGCTGAGTGTCGAATCGGCTTTGCCCCTCCAGTATCTATCCGGTGTTTCACAATTCCAGTCTTACCCAAGTCATCGTCTGAGGAGGCAAACACAGAGAATTCTTTCAGAAGAGCTGCGACCTCCTCTCACTGACCAGCGTCAAGATGCTGAGAGCTCCGGTTCAGCAAGTCTTTCAGAAAGTCGGGCACATCTGTACGTGCATCCGTTGCCTTGTAGCCATCGGGTTTCTGACATGAAGCGACTGTGATCGTTGCACCGCTGGCATCCAACACTTCAGGTACAGGCTCACACCACGCTACGGTTGTGTCTTTATGCACCGTTTGATGTTTTGAAGTTGGGTTGAACAGCCGCAAGGAGACGTCTTTCTTTCCCATGTCAACTAGGGTTTTGGCTACCAGCAAGTTGTTTCGTTTAACAAATTGGTCGGCGCCTTCTAGCACCGCAGGACCAGCCGCCATACTCGGTTGCATGTACTTCCCTGGTACAATCATCTCTGCCCCTGGTGGTACCACGACGGTTTTACCCACTGCAACACGACAGCATGTGGTTCCAAGCAGGTTTTGTGCACATTTCACACTTCCTCCTGGTAGAATGAGCTGGTAGTTGCCTCGGTTGCATTTAAGCTCACACCCTAGTCTGCGCATCAGTCCATTCCAAGAATCCCGTCCAGCCCAATGTCGGCAACCCAGACTTCATGAACAACGTCTGTGTGTCCCAGCTGCATTTGGATAGCTGCTTTGCCAGCGAAGGGAAGCAAACACCCATCAGCCAACAACATAGTCGAGACAACGTTCTCTAAGGCAGGGCGCACCAACTCGGGAATCTTCTGGTAGACCTCAGGTGTTACAATGGTAATGTTAGAACCTGTGTCTACCAGGAAGTTTGTCTGAACACCGCCGATAGTTCCTTTTACGAATAGTCTGTTTTCCGTTGTCGTGTTTACTCGCAGGGGGGTCTGGTGGGGCCTGTTCAGTCTCGGTGTTGCCAGGTTCTGGCCCTCGAATCCGGCTGTCTTCCGTTTCCCTGGTTCTGGTTCTGGTCGGGGGTCTCCTGGCAGTTTCTCTGCAAATGTCCAGCTTTTCCACATGTCCAGCAGCGTGCGGGAGAGTTTTGCCGTCCAGGCGAACGTCGTGGACTTTGAAGGGAAACCACTAAAGACTGGAGGAGTTCAGCCATGGTGTCTAGCTTCTGGTCGAGGGGGTTTCTCTCAGATGTCGCAGTGTTTGCACTAGCGGAACGTTTGGTCGTCGCATCCTGGGGGGCAGGAACTACAGCTCTGGTAGCTTGACCCCGTTGGAGGTTGGCTAGCTGGAATGCCTCCAGTTCGACTGCCGTCGTCAGTGCGTCCTTCAGGGATTTTGGCCGTGTCTGCTGGATGCGCCAGCGGATGTCTGGGTCCGGAAGCGCGTCTATAAAGTGATCTCGGGCCAGTGTTTCCCTTGTAACTTCAGTTGCCTCTGGGTACGCTTGACGGTTTAACCTCCTCGTCGTTTGTGCAAGTTCTGGCAGTGTCTGGTCCTTCCGGAGTAACGTTTTTAATTGTGTCCGGTACAGTTCAGTTTGGTGTTCCGCTCCAAACCGGGAACTCAACGCGGCGACCAGAGAATTGAAGTCCCGCCTACTGTGCTTGTTGAGGTCCCCGAGGACAGCCTGGGCGTGACCCTTTAAGCTCGCCGCCAAGTAAACTGCTTTGGTCTCATCCTCCCAGCCATTCAGCTCTGCGATTAGGTCGAACTGGGCTTTGTAGTCCTCCCAGGAATTGTCGCCATCGAATGTGTTTGGCTTCAGCGACTTTCCGAACTTATTTTTCCCAGTGCTCGGTTTTGGTGGGCACGAAGCTGTCTCCTTCATTGCCTCTGCCATGATTTGGAGCTGGTCCAGATGATCCACCAATTCATCGTGGCAGTCCACGAATGAGGGTGGGGACTGGGTTGACGCAGGTGGAGTTGGCGGAGGGGGCTTGGGTTGCACATGGCTCCGCTCGAGTGACTTGAGATGGAAAATCTGTGCTCGAAGTTCCCGAGTCTCCTCCGTGTGCAGCAGTCGTTGCTGTTCTAGTGCCCTCGAGAACTGTGCGGTGATGTCTGCCATGTCTTCGCGATGGCTTTTCGTCGTCTCGTCGAGCCGCGCGTTGAACTGTTCGGCTTGTTCCCTGTACATTGCTTGGATGGAGGCCATCGATGCAGCAATATCTTTCATGTAGTCGCTGGTCACGTGGGGTGTCGAGCTGGTTGGAGGGACGAAGTCAACACGTGTCGCGGCCAGGTCTGCTGTTCCGAAACGCTTACCGGTTTCGAGCGGTCCAAAGGTGACCTCCGGGTCATCAGTATTTGCGGTTACAGTTGCCATTTTTAACCGCTGCCACCAATGTAACGCTTTTCCGAGTGAAGATAGATTAACGGCCGCAGTTACAACAAAAGCACTAGCACAGATCAGAGAGAGAATCAACTGGTTTATTTTTAGGAATGCGCTACCTAGATCCGATTACATTACGCAAGAACAACGTGGCGTCTGCCAGCGGTCAATCAAGATGGATCATTAACCTAATAAGTAACTAAGTAACTAACTAACTAACGTATTTCGTTACAATATTATTTTGAATCAGTTCATTTTCAGCAGCTGCTTTCTTATGACAATGTTTTTGTTACAAATAAATGAATGAATTCACATAGAATTTGGCATTTTTGATTGTTTGAATTTTGATTTTGATGAAGCCACCAGTATTTATGCAGTCAAAATCTAATGCAACTTATATCCTCGGTAGGGAACTGCACCATTGCTGTTGTGAAAGAGAAGGAGGAGTATAACTGTTTGAGGACAT
Organism: Plumapathes pennacea; assembly: GCA_964036295.1. Taxonomy (NCBI): domain Eukaryota; kingdom Metazoa; phylum Cnidaria; class Anthozoa; order Antipatharia; family Myriopathidae; genus Plumapathes; species Plumapathes pennacea. The sequence goes on along the minus strand of OZ038463.1, from coordinate 19,657,651 downwards.
CACTTGCCAATGTAACTTCTGATGTAAATGCTGTGGCCAAGGAGGGACATATAACTGTGAATGGACAGCAAGTAAACCTGGAGTTCTCTTTAGGTGGTGATTATAAGGTGAATGGACTGAATTTGCATGAACTGCAGAGAAAGAGAATGACACTAAAAGAGCAGTTATGAAGCAACCTTGAAAGCAGCTGCAATAATTAAGGATTATTGCTTAATAATGATCAATTTTACTTTCAAATAATATCTACATAACACTAACTGTATGTTTATATATTACAGTTCCTGCTCATAGCTATGGGGATGAAGGGTGCCACCTCAAACAATAGTTGCATATGGTGTAAAATCCACAAAACTGAAAGGTAAATACCCTTTGAATATTAGAGTGATAAACTGCATTATCACTCGATGCTTTTTTCCTTTCTTTCAATTAGCAACAACATCGTATACCAAATAATAATGTGAAATGGAAGCTCACTTGTTGAATGATAAAACAATGTTGAACTCGGTTATAGCATATATAGATATATACAAGAGAACTTACCTGGTGTAATCTGTTGGTTTTAAGGTGCAACATGTCACACTCCTGTGCATACTTCCAAAACTCAGAGCTGGCAAGGGCAGTAGATGATACTTGGTCAAGCCAACCAGGATGCCACTCACCACCATTATTTTCAATTTCTCTTCACAATGTTATCCTTGATGAACTACACCTCATGTTGAGAATAACAGACCGGCTGGAGGAAGGATTAATCCTTGACATCCTTAAATGGGATCAGGTAAACAACATAAAATTACCAAGCATCCAGCTGTTTGTTTGTGTGTGTGCGTGGGTACATGCATGCACGAAAAACATTGTAAATTGCCTAACACATATATTTGTATATATTACACATGTCTAATTTACTAACAAATAATGATACATACATTTGCAGGATGATAACAAGAACAGACCAAGGAGACAGAAGAGCGATGTCCACCTTCGGGACTTCTTGTCCACAGTGCGGTCATTGGGGGTGAGCCTCCAAATATACCAGGTCGCTGACAAGTGGGAGTGGACATCTCTTTTTGGAGGAGAGAAAAAGCTCCTTCTAAAGAAGCTTCCTGACCATTTCCAGAAGTTTCTTCCCCCAGAGAAGGTGGAGACAACCTATCACCTCTGGATTGTAAGTATGATTTAATTTGATTTCTTCTACAACAGGTCAGCGATCGTTCGGCTACAAGGGCGCAAAAAAAATGGAACGACCTGCCGTCATAGCTTTAAAAGTACAGCCTAAGCAATTTTAAAAGTAGCTTAGCCATACATATTAGTCTGATAAAACTAGCAAATTCTTGTTGTTGTTACTTCAGAATTTCAGAGAGCTGCTCGAAATTCTCAACATGGAGAATTTACAGGATGAACAAACTGCAGCTTTTGAAGCCAAGGTAATTTTTTACACTTATTACTGAGAATACAACATTACCATGCATGTATAAACTGGGAATAGCATGTGAGGGCTCTGCATGCTTTGTTACAGGAACCTTATCTTTCTTCATTCTCATGCAGGCACTGAGTTGGGGAAAACAGATGGTGGCGATGTCTGGCAGTGGTCCTGGCTACATGCACACCATAATAATCACCCCCTACATGCATAGTCTAATCTACCATGTTCCAGTTATGTTAAAGAGACATAGAAGTCTTCGAAGCTTCACTGGCCAAGGTGATTCTTTTGGGATGATATTGTGAGAAAACATTTTGTTTCAGTTCTAAATGAAAGGAAAAGAAGGTTCAGTATGGAGCAATTTGAACTTCAAAAAGTATAAACCTAATCTAATAAAAAAACTTCGGTACTCTATTGGCGATAACCTGGATACGTTTGACTAATCTGATGTTACTACATAAATTTTATACAACAGGTGTTGAGAAAAAGAACAATGACCTGCGATGGTATTTCCACCGCAAAATCAACCGGTGGGATGCTGCCACTAACCTCCTGCTGGTGGAGAAATGTCAGGATATGCTGAGAGACAAAGTTAGAATGAAGCGTCCGTACGACAAACGCAATGATTCGTTTTGGTTGGAAGGCGGAAAACAGGAGGCAGCAAAGAAAGTCCAAAGGATTTCCACTGCGCCACAGCCTCCGGCAGCCCCTCCAGCCGAGCCCATAATGGAAGAAAGCGAATTGAAAAAAAAGAAAGTGGCCGAGCTCATCACCCTGCTCGAGCAGAGAACTGGAAAAAAACTCCGCAAAAAAAAAAACAAGAAAACAAGACGTGATCGCTGTTCTGATGCTCTCCTCGAGGTCTGAGTGAGACGCAGATGATGGACAATGGTCAACTCAACACCACAACGGCTCCTTTAGGAGCCACCAAATGAATAAAAGGACTGACCTCTATGAACTTCATACATGAAAATGCCAGCGGGCCTATCCCATAATTAAGTAACTCGGCAACAGTCCTGAAGCTGAGCTGAGGATTCGAGTAGACACTGGCATCGACGGTACACTCATGAATCCTTATTTATTACTAGCAACAATATTAAGTCATTTAAAATACAAGTCTGTCGGACTAAATTGATTCAAACGCTGAGCGAGCGAGAAAAAACTTAACAATGAAAAAGTCATTGACTCGAACTCCAAACTCGACGATTTCCGACTCTGTCGATTTACCATGTCATTTCAAGTTGTTTGCACCTGCATCAATTTTATCCTGCAGCACCAGTAGATCCCTCGCGTACTTGAGGATTTTGTATTTTTCCCTGTCTTTCACCTGAAGAAAATATAAAAGACATCACAATCATGAAGATGATTGGAACATCGAAACAAAGAATAAATGAACAAATAAATACAAATAAAAAGATAAAAAAACACAGCTAGCTGGTGCAGCTACAAGGAGATCCCAAAGGCAGTCTTTCTTACTTCTATTGTGAAGATTTCATCATCATCATCATCCCACCTTGTCACAGATTTGTTGCACATGGCCTTTTCCTGCCGATCGCCTGTTTCCTGTCGCTCAACCAGCAGTCCGGCGTCCCTCAGCAGCTGATGAAAAAATAAGAAAACTAACTAAGATTTCGATGTGCTTTTTACCAAACTAGTTGGTTTCACACTATTGTTTCCGAAGAATGAATGAATGCGGTATCTTTCTGATTATGTTTACCTCTACAACGGGGTGCACGGCATGCCACATTTTGCCGTGAATCCAGAGGCACGGGTTCTTTTCTTCATCAGGCATAGTGACTGGTGTCTGAAAATAAAAAAGAATACTAGTAGCACAAGGAATGGAAACTTCCCATTGTATATTGTCGCTCTCTGTCGATCGCTTATGCAATCATTGTGCGGATGTCTGCGGATGCCTGGTGGTATATTTATGTCGAACTCTGATTATTGTCAAAAAGACTAGTCTGCTAAAAATATCGCAAAAGAGACAACTTACCGTAAGGTTGAAGTGCCGAAGGAACGTGTGCCGAAGAAACGTGCTGAGCTGGGGGGATCAACTCACTGTGTTCCAAATAGGGATTAGCAATCTGGAACCCAAGCCACCACCCGTGTATTCCGTGGGGATCGACAACCATGGCAAGTTGAATTGGTCCGACCGTGTAATGCTTTTTGTTTAATACTCTACACAACTCAGCTCTAATTTATCTTTTATTTTGTTTTTGGAAAATGGTTATGGAGGAGATTTATCTCCACAAACCTGAATTGACGGTATGTCAGTGTGTTCAAGTTTAGACATTCACCAGATCTGCAAACAGCGTGTGTTCACTTTAGAGAAAAGCGTCTTACTTGAAGCCGACGGGCGCTCACACTCGGAAACAGAAACTGTTCTTTTCTCGTCATCGTCACGTTTTTGTGTAATTACAATTAAATTTTTTTATGGCCATTGGTTATCGTATGTTATTAAGTTATGTGAACACTTTATTTGCTGACAGAATCAGGGAACTCATACAGAATAATCAAGAATGAAGATCAAGATCAACGGCAAATAATAAAGAGATCATTAATCAAACCAAATCAACTGTGGCCCTTGGTTCATGTTTGGCTGTCTTCACTTTTCGGGGTTTTTAAAAGAAGAAATAATAGGAGCGAAAGTTCTTGAACGGGTCAAGTATTGAAATGGAGAGCCTCTTTACGCAAAGTGTTTCAATTTCAGTTGTTTTTGTATACATTGAAGCCCAGACAAACATAGCTACGCAATTCGTGTGTTTCTCAGTGGTCATTGAACTTTTATTATGTTTGGTGGCTCCTAAAGGAACCGTTTTGTGTATGTTCGAGATCGTGAGTGTCAAACTTGTCCAGTTCCGGTGAAGCAAATTTTGGTAAACTTCACTTGAACTTTCTCGACTGGGCATCGGGCGGTTTTGTGGCCATGTTTGTTTAGGAAGACCGGTGACTTGCCAAGAAAAAGCTTGATACTGACTGGAGTGTCGACCCTACAACCGCCTCCTGTGACGGTCAAGCATTTCTCCAAAAAAGATGCAAGACCCGCATTCTTCAGTTCCTTTTCACAAGCCAGGTATGGAGTCCCACGGAGATCGGATGGCATCGCAGGGAAAAGAGACCGAACGACATCATGCCTCATCGTCAGTGTTTCACAACAGCCCAAAGGAGATTTTAAGCCTCCTTCGAACAGAAGAGCCAGCCTCTCTCTGCATTCGTCGGCGCGAAGCAGATCGACGGATTTGCTTTCGAAGGAAGTGATAATCTCTTCTCCCAAGTGTTCCTCTGGCTCCCAAGTGTTCTCAGCCGCGCTGTAATCTTTCCATTTGATGAAATATTGTGCTTTGCCGCCGTGCAACCTTTTCGCGACTACGCACTCAACTTCATAGATGCCCATCACATCAGGCTTTGCTTTGGGTCGATATCTTGACTTAAAGGTGGGATCCAGAGCATCGCTAAAGAGTGATGTGTAGAATCCAGCAGGACGTTTTTGTATCTTGTTTATTGCTTCATTGTGAATACACGCGTCTCTTAGCTTTTGTGTTCGATATCTGATCTCTAAGCATGCCGTGTGCACGTGTCTATGACGTCACAGAGGTATTGTTCGGATACGACATTCCTCCCTTATTTTAGTTAAGACCTATAATCAACCCAATTGGTAATAATCACTTGATATAACTGAACAAAACAAATTCGACTAGGAACTGCGGACTTGCAATACTCAAAGTCCTTGGACTTAAAGGTCTTTTGGCTTGGCCTTGAAAGTCTTTGAACTACGCAAAGTCCTTCAGGTGTGCAGGGCATCTTCTCGCTCTGCCTGATCATCGCTGTTCGTTGGGCGGTTGATCAACCAATGGGGCTGAGGCCTGTTGTTCAACCACTGGGGCTGGGGTCTGTCCACTGGGTTGAGGGACTTGTGGTGTCGCACCGGTGTCATCATCCGATTCCTCCTCCTCTTGGGGAGTGACGTTGCCATGGTAGAGTCGGATGTGCGATGAATTTCGGCGTTGTCATCATCCATCTTGGGTTTCTACAATGACCTGGTTGCCATGTATTTGTATGATCTTCGCTGGGTCTGGGTGGAATGTTGTTGAGTACTTGTTCCGGCGTTTTTGCTTCACTAGAACCCATTTTCCAACATTCAGATTCCTTGGAGTAGCGTTCCTTCTCCGGTCAGCATACTCTTTAGCCTTCTGTTTGGCTTTGGCATCAGTTGTGCGGACCTGGGCGTTGCTGGGTGCTTGCTCGGTCTGCAGGCTTGGTAGTTTGGTTTTAAGCTCTCGCTGTAACAGTAACATAGCTGGCGTTTGTCCAGTCATTCGGTGTGGGGTGGTTCTGTAGTTCCTTAGCATGGTTGGCATGGACTGTCGCCAGTCTTTCCCTTCCACTCTTGACGTTTGGACGTGTTTCTTCAGGACTTCGTTGAATCGCTCGACTTGGCCATTCGCTTGGGGCCAGTATTCGGTCACTGTCTTAAGTTCAACACCCCAGGATTTAAGGGTGTCTCGGAACTCCCTTGACGTAAAGTACGCCGCGTTGTCTGACTTGATTTGCTGTGGATACCCGTGTGCAGCGAAAACAGAGTCGAGCCATCCGAGCACGGTTGTTGACGTGACTGACGTGAGGATCTTGACCTCGGGCCAACGTGAATAGTAGTCAGTGAGCACTACTACTGATTCACCAGTGGGGAAAGGGCCGCACACATCAATGGCAAGATGTGTCCACCTTTTCTCTGGTAGATCGGTTGGCTGCATTGGTTCTTTGACTCATCTTTCCGATCGTTTAGTTTTCCTCGTCGCCACTTTTGTATCTTGTTTATTGCTTCATTGTGAATACACGCGTCTCTTAGCTTTTGTGTTCGATATCTGATCTCTAAGCATGCCATGTGCACGTGTCTATGACATCACAGAGGTATTGTTCGGATACGACAGACGTCTGGCGCGCTTCGACATTATTCTTTCCGACAAGAAATGAATGAACTGACTGGATGACTCAACTCGTCCGAACAGATGCGCGTTTTATGAATAATAAGTTTGACAGAGCGTCCCACAGGACCGTTTAAAATTCGCACCTCTGACCGCGTAATTAGAGCGTAACCTTTTGTTTCACAAATTGCGCTTCGCGCATCCAAGCGTTTGATTGACAGCAATTAAATCAACCCGGGGGCCAAGAGAATTCCCAAAGCAAAATCTTTCAACCTATCACAGCTCATTAGTTCTGACGTAACAGATTATTATGCACGGCCCAACATAAATCCGAACCGTAAGTACATGTCGCGAATAACAATAGAATTCTGCGCGATGCGCAAACAGTGTAGCTCCATCATACTTCTTTTTACTGGATATGGCACAAAAACATTTCTAGGAGCCGTTTGTGCCGATGTCACATCAGTAAATACTGCTGCCTGGTTCCTTCGCCTCTTCAAACGGGATTTCCTGGCCCTCTTCCTGCATGGCATTAAGGTTCACCAGACCCTTCTGCAAATGGAGTGTTGCCTTGTTGATTTGCTTGGATAACTTGATGGCGATACCTTGTCCATCTACAAAATAAACAAAGAAAAGAGAAGTAATATATTTTACCTTTTGTAAGGGAACTCGTAAGGTAATGTACAGTAATAACATGCACAATAGAAATGTCATGGGTCTTACAGAATAACCCATCCAATTTTCATGCAGTAAATGTTAAACAATCCAAATACGCAAATACACGCAAATAATCCAGATACGCAAATAATCCTCTCAATCAAAATGAAGTACTCTGTTACCAAACAAATATGAGTCACGAGACTACTGAATTATCAATATGCATAGTACATACTGACCAGCATACTTTCTCTTCATTTCCAAAAGGGACAGTCTTTCAGATGCAATTTTGCGCAGCCGAAGAAGGAGCTTTTTTCTGCACTTTATAACCAGCCTTTTCTTTGCGTTAGAGAAGGAAGGTTTGCCTTCTTTCCATCGCTTGTGCACACCGTGCTTCCTTTTGAATGACTGAAGTGCCTTTTCGTTTCTGCAACAGCAACAAGAACAATTACTACTATTCGCATTCTTCTTTCTTAATCAAAATGCATCATTTCTTTACATGGCTAGCCACCTGTTTCGTTTCCGTTGAGTTTTCAGGATTTCCGTTGAGTTTCCAGGATGTTCTGCTGATTGTCCGACGTCATCATAGCATCATTTCTTGAAACAAAAATAGGAAAGATCAATCCCAAATTGTTGTTGTCCTGAATGGTGTTGTTCATTAGTTGTTTTAAGTTGATTGTTGAAAGTAATCGTGTGATTGCGTTCGTTTTGTGCTACTTTGGTATGCTTTTGCATTGGTCCACACAAGTTTTTCAGCCGGCTTTCTGCTCAGCATCGTGGTGAAACAAAACCCTACCTTGGCTTTGGTTTATTGACAATCATCCGAATACGGCTTTAAACAGAAAACATTAACTGGTTAACTAAAGTGATGTGCCCACCTTAATTTCTTTGCATTGTCCAAGAGATCAACGTACGTCTCATCCCACTGTTTCTCCAGAACTGCAGGGAGCCAAAAAAGACATAGGGAACTTCTATTTTGTAATTCATATATTAAAGTAATGAAAACAAACTACCAGCGTAGAGATTATGAGGTCAACAAAGCTCACCATCCTCAACTGGGCCGACATTGTCACTGATCTCTTTTTTACCCATTCCTCAATCGGCAGCTCGTGAATTTCTACGGAGGAATTGATTTTATACAGAACACTAATCTAAAACACAATGTTCAGTTAAAACATAAAATTATCGCAATGAATTAATCCATGATTTACATGGCATTTATCTGGAAGACCCTTTGTAATCTCCTTCTCTTCTTTGCATACACTGCTTTCAAGGTCTCTTGCCTTTATAAGCTTCACCTTTAATGATAAACCTGCATAATTAAAATTAGTACACACATGTTTTACATTACTATGATGAAAAATCTGGATAACAAAATATTTAAGTAAAAATTAAAACAAAGTAAAATGAGTAGTGAACTGCTATTCCGAGTTACCCATTTTCTTGATGAGGCCCCTGCCATAATGCAACAGGCCATCACTCAAAGTGTCTATCCGCTTTTCAGGACTCATCTCTTTAGTAATCCTAGAGAAGTCTCTGAGGAAGGACCACAGTCGTTCAGTACCCTCGCCATCAGTCAAACCAATCCCTTTAGTTCACCTTGGACTGAACTGGACCTACATTAATTTGTAGTAAAAAGCAACAGCACAGATTTTTACACATAAGAGACCTGTGTATCCAGTCAAAGGCAGTTAAATTTATCATTATCTGATATTATACAACAAAATAGAAACAACAGAATATTGTGAAATACCTGACAAGAAGCTTTATGCCCATAGCAGTGAAAAATGGGAATTGCCAATGGAATATCTCCAAAAGAAGCTTCTAGACGAGGGTTATTCTGCAAAAGCAAATAACAGTAGTAATCATTCCTTTCTTTGTATCCCCTGTACAGGAATTAGGCTTTTTTTTTGCTGTAAAATCAACTAAAGGAATTATTATGAGGATATATGCCTATAAACAAATTACAGTTTCAGAAATAGTATGCAAGTTAGCATAAGTGCTGCATTCAGGCACAGGATAGCTTGCTTGAAGTTGGACAACAATCATGGCACCTGTAATTGTTTTGGCTCATAATATCTTCTAACCCACCTTAATGTGCTTTTTCAAAATGCATGCAATGTCATACATCATAATAAGCTTGGTGTTTGGCTTGTCACCCAGTGCTCTTTTTAGTCTCTGCAGTTCATATACAGAGTAGGAAATCCTGAAAAAGACAATTTATTAAAGACATTGATGGACATGGCCTGATCACATAAGAAAAAGCATTTGCTGGATTATCTTTCAACTCTATATGGATACATAGATCCACAACCAAAATGCTTTTGACATACCTGTACATGAGAACCACTATACAGGAATTGTGCTGAGAGGTTAATTTGATGACTGTACCTTTCACCATGTTTTATGCTTGTAAAGCCCTTTGGAAAATCATGCAGACCCTTCCAAATATGCCCTTCTCATCAAAAAGTTTATTTTTTCCTTTTGAGCGAAGAGATGGAAGCACCCCCCCCCCCCCCCCCCGCATGAAATTGGTTGCAGTCCTATAAGGGGCATCAATTGCATAAAATTAAATCATTACCGTTCTTGCATTTACCGACATACCAAATTGCATACAACATTATTAAAAAGGTGCCAACACCAATAACAAAATGTAGATATCACATGCATATAATTGTGCATACATTTTCTGTTTTCCCACGACTTTCTTGGGTAATTGTTAACAAAAGTTGTCATCATCGTCTTGGTCTCCAAAAAAAACAGATTTTCATGCTTTGGTCTGCCCATTCCTTGTCCCTGAGCTTTCTTCCTGGCCAGACCAAAACATGCATCCACGCTCTCAATGAGCACTCCCTCAGCCTAAAAGAAGCAGAAAAATGTACCAGTAAAGAATTGATAATTAATTTTGAAAAAGTAATCAAGCAATATAACAACAGGTGAGCATTATCAAAATACTAAACTTGCAGGAAAAGTGTTAGTACCAGCCTAAAAGTAACATACTTTGACTTTGCGATTTTGTTGTATGAGTAAACTGCAAAATCATACATAGGGGATATTACACGGCGGCGCGAAGATATGAATTTTATTTTCGAGTGGTAAAATATTGTTTTTACCATGAGAAAATAAAATCCATATCTTGAAGCCGCCGTGTAATTTTCTTTTTATTATATTAGACACGAGTGTTTTACGAGAAATTGCACAAGCAACCGTGCAAAAGCGGGAAATGATGCCAACGATATCCTCACTAGTGAGGATATGGAAAATAGTCCCGGATGTAGTCTCGTATGGATTTTACGCACGGTATATTTTCCAGTAAAACACTCGTTTCTATATTATGAAAAATAATATCAAACATCAAACATGACTATACAGGCAACTAAACACTAAATATGCACAACAACATGTACAACAACATGTAAAATACGTACTTTTGGGCAAATGGATGAAGAAACTGAGAAACCAGACAAGTGTGCCGATTGTGTCATCTTGCAAATCGAACTTGATAACCTCAAGAAAGAACTGAGTGACTCTAAAGAAAAAGAAGCGTATGCTCGGGAGCATTACTCTGTCAGAAATCTGAGTTCAAAGGTTATTTGCATGGAATCTGGTCTCCCGAACAAGGAAATATTCGACATAGTCGTGGAGTACGTAGGGAGATTTGAAGCTTCGATTCAGTACTACTATAAATGGAGAGTTGATGGGATCCCTCTGGATGATCAAGTATTTTTAACACTCATGAAACTCAAGCAGAACTACACTAACTTTCACCTTGGACAGCTTTTTTATTGTAGTACTGCTACAATTAGCAACATTGTATTGACTTTTATTCATGTTTTCTATCCTCTCTTTTATGAGGACTGTATGAGTGAAGTACCCTCGAGGCAAAAGAACAAAACATCACTCCCTGGCTCATTTCAACTGTTTGGAAACTGTCGTATGGTGATTGACTGTACAGACATTCGAGTGGCAGTGCCTGGTTTGATGAGTGACCAGAAGGCAACATATTCTTCATACAGGGGTATGAATTCTTTCAAAGCCTTGGTAGGAGTAGCCCCAAATGCAGTGATTACTTATGTGAGTGATTTGTTCCCAGGTTCTGTTTCAGATAAATCAATTGTGCAAAAATGTGGTATTCTTACCCATTTCACTGCTGGAAATTTGGTTCTTGCTGATAAGGGGTTCTTAAATCATGTTGTGCCAAATGGAGTATCCGTTAATGTGCCCCCCTTTCTGAACCATGGCAGACTGACAGAAAGTGAGATAAAGCTGACCAAGAGCATTGCTAAATGCAGGATACATGTAGAGAGAGCTAATGCAAGGCTGAAGGACTTTAAAATACTTAGTTTTATCCCTTCATATTTAAGATGCCATGCCAGTAAGATTTTTCAGTTATGTGCTGCTTTAGTAAACTTCCAGTATCCTCTTATAAAGGAAATTGCAGAACCCATGGAATGTCAGTAAGACATTCACATTAATTTCCACCATGTGATTAAAGACAATAACTCTGTTGTTACAGTTACATGCATGTGGTGTTTCAACAAAACAAGGTTATTTTAATAAATGTCATACACAGTTTGAGCATGTTAGTTGAACATTATTTGCAACCACCATGCTCTCTCCAACAACAGAAAAACTATTTTTGTTACAGGCATCCAAAGTTTTGGGTCTATTCACAGTCCTCCCTCGATAATATTTTTTGCAATGTGGACCCAATAAAAGTCTTGTAAAATAAATAAATTATCTGCCCAACTTTCATCCCTCTTGATGCTGGTGACCAGACATTGTTTTGTGGTCCACACAACAAAATAGCACAGTTTCCTGTTGGTCAGGTGCATCTGGCCCTGAACTTGGTGCCAGTAAATGTGGTGTCTTGACAATTCATACGTGCCACTCTCAGATTTTGTCATGAAGAATTTCCCTGTATTTACTGCCTCTTCAATGGTTGAATTCCGATGCGTGTAAGGGCATTTCACTTCCAGTACTGCGTTAGCACCGATTAGACCGTCGGGTGAAGCCCCCAGAACCCCAGACAGGTCAACCCACAATCCCGACTGTTCTACTGGAAGAGATGTGGCAGTAGTGAAGGATTTTATGGCTTCGTCTTCATTAGATATTCCCCAGTTGATTGCCAATACCCCCGATAAATCATACTCTCCGAGTACTCTTCTTATGAGGGATGGCGTGGCACGTTTTGCTTTCAAAACAGCACCAAAGTTACTCGCTGTAAGCCGACCTTTTCGGAGCAGTTACCAAGAAAGGTTGTCTCTCTGTCCTTTGGTTACTTCGTTAACTGCTAGCTGCTGTTCTTTCGAAATCCGTACTTGTTCTACCAAGTACTTCATCTTTAAATCGTTGTTCACAAACCCCTCTGAAAGAATTATCTCTTCCACAGTCCTTATGGGTAGCCTTTGTGCTTGCGGCTCCGGGGCCAGAATCCAGGAGATCCCTGTGAACCGACCATATGTCTGGAGTTTCTGACGGAGGAAGTTCCGATCATTGTCTGTGATCGCACGCGTCAAAGGATGGTATTCTTTAGGTGCCGGAAAGAGCTCCTGCACCGTCTTTATGTTGTCTGGGACTTTTTGCTTTTTCCATGAACATTCCACGTCTGTGCGGCTGAGGTTTTGAATGCTGTGGATTACAATGGCGGCTGCATGGCTACATTTATAAGTTCCCCTCGGACACTCACACTCCGTAGATTTAACTGTTCCACCATTCAAATAAACCTTTAGTGGCAAAAGGAGAATTACAGAAGTGAATTATTGGATTCAAAAGCATAAGGTCATAAAAGTATTGACTTAAAAGGGCACGAGGTCAAGCTTCTTCGTCAAAGCAACTCACCGTGACTTTATAAGACTTGCTCTTTATACTCGCGTGTACTGTTCCGCGAATAACACCATCAGAATAGCAGAAGCTTTCAATATGATCAGATCTGAAGTGGTTTTCACCCCGTTCAATAGACTTAGGCTCGTCGCTAAAGTAAGAGAAGAGAGCGGTGATGCTTAACGCCGTCATAGCGCTGTCTTCACTCGCTTTGTTTAGAACCAGTCAAATCGCTTCTATGGCAACGTGACGCCACACTTCGGGACTCTATTGTATTATCTGAAACAAGGCAATACAGTTTATCGTTTCGTAACCTATATCTGTAACTTCTCACACAATGATTTCGCATTCTTGATTTACTTCTGTGGCGGGTCGTTAGTTCTGGTTAGCTGTTTCTGTAAATTTCCTGGTTAGCAAACTTTACTGTCTTTTCTCTTCTCTGGTGAGTAGCTGACTGAAATTCGACCACGTGGTTCATGTGATGTCAATCATGTTCTTAATCCTTAATTAAACAAATGTTCTGAATCATTATTAATCATTTACTATTCCTATTATCAAAGAAACAATATCGAATAAGTGTAAAAAACGGACGTGATTAGTTCGATACCCTTGATACAGGTGCAGGCCTGGAAACCAATCAGGTTCGACCTTCCGAGCACTGCTACATAGTGCCGATTAATTGACCCAAACAACTTCCAAATAAAGTTCTGTAACGTTTGTGTACCGAGGGTATTGGTCTGTGATTTGGGTCAGTGTTTGTGAAACACGCGCGAAGCGCGCCCGGGCCATAAGGCGACGAAAAAAACGAGGATCCATAACTTACGGTACGGACCAAGCAAACGAGGTTAATAAGATATATATATATATATACCTTTAAACTTTACTTGGTATTTTCTCCCATCCACTGTGAGCCCAACTTTCTTCACATGGTCCTTTTGTTCACATCTCTTACCATAGATTCTATATTCTGCCTGCATGCATAAATCATAAAATACTATTTACTGAAGTATAAAACAACTGCATATAATCGTATAATAATAATAATAATAATAATAATAATAACGATTTATTGACAGTGTTTCCACGAGGTGGCTCTTCACCTGTCAACTATTCTAAAACTAAGCTAATTATACAAAAAGTAAAGACCTAAACACTGATCTACCTGAAACAAAAATAAATAGGAGAAAAATTATGAGCAAGATACACGTGTTCTACTTAAAATCTTAAACAATACTAAAAGACCAAAACAAAGATCTACATAAACCACGAAAGAATATTATAAAGTTATGTACAGATCCTGTGTGTTCAGTGAGTAGGGTTTTCCTCTGCACAGGCTCGGTTTAAGAGAAATTCTTTAGATAAATTACAAAATTGTTTAAAATTACTACATGCTCTTATGTTACTTGATAGGGAGTTAAATAATGTGGAGGCTGAGTCCTGGAAGGTGCCCTGAACTAGTAGTATGGTCAGTCTTGGTGCTGCGTTAGAGCGGAGATTTCGAGTGTTCTTTACGATATATTATAATAGTTATTGCAAAGAAATAGTGAACATGTTATGTTTATTGTGTTTGAACATGTTAAGTGGATGACATAGTGAATTGCTTTGGTTGGAATTTAAGTCTAAACCTGCCCTCTTGATATTCTCTAATAATATTGACACCTGTTAAAATGCTGACCAAGATGGGATGACAAATATGGGTGTTTTGCTGGAACAATTCCCAAGCTGGTCTTTTCCTAGTACACAGAATAAAAATCACACAGAACCATTATACATTCATTGGATAGACATTTTTTTTCTCATAGGATTCATTCAAATATATCACTGCATACTGAACCCATTCTCACCACTTTACATGATGCTTTGCTAAAGAACTTGTGGTAAATGTGCAACTTACTATTTTATTAATAATTGCTAATTTTTGTTTAATGGTTTTTATCATCAGCCGACATTAAAAAGGCCCATAACCCCCAAAATATGAAATGCCTATTTGTCTGACAGAAAATAATAATATTGACATAATTTAACAGCTGAAAAAAATCTCAACAAACAGTGGCCGGCCATCAAGTTTAAGATGAAACTCCACAACATCACTGATGCATCCATGGAGTCGTTGTTCCCTGATGCTCCATATCAGAGCAGCCTCCAAATTCACTTGGTACCCAGAGATATCGGCTGGAAGCGTCTAGATGACCATTAGATCCTGTACCACTTCAAATGCCATTTTCCGGAAAGCCTTCATGTGGTTCTTCAGTGGCAAGATTGCAGTACTGGATGCCAGCTACAAGATTATATGAAGATAAGAAAACTACAGATCAACACCAACTTTCTCTATTATTTTCTCATCAGTGATGAAGCTGTAGTATGGAGATCTTGCTGCTTAATACTTCATTTAAACAAAAACTGATTGGCCTATCAATTCTCACTGTCACTCATGTATTTTCTTCTTGTACAGTTAGGAGAATTTGTATTCTGAAATCAGAAGTGAAAGGATTAACAATGGGTAAAACGTTGCATGCATGCATTCAAAGTAATAACAAGTATTGTCGCGGGAAAACGCGACAGATGCTGGGATTCAAGGATGTTTTGGGCTTTTGAGACTTCATAACAGGGCTTGCGATCTCTTGTGGCGAAGGGCGTGGGATCGAGGGCCTCGGCCTCGGTTTAGTGTCTTTGAATCAACTGGGCCAAAAGCAGGGAACATTTTTGTTTGGGGTTTTGCTTTATTTGTTTGCCCGGTGCATCGAATTTGTGTCAGAAAAACGTAGGTAAGTGTGTTCCTTTTTCGTTTAATCGTGTTACGTGTGCGTCCTTATTTGCAGTTTTCAAAAGACGGTGTGTATTATAAATAACTGGGCAGAGTTTATAGCAGCATCAGAATGAAGTTTCTAGGAACGAGGCTGTTGGAAAGTTGAAAGATCGCAACCGTTTTGATAATACTCGATGGACATCATGTAGTTTTCTGTATTTCGAAATGATGTGCGAAGATGTCCCGCAAAGAAATGTGCGCTCGAAGGGAGATGAATCGAAAATATTGTATGTAGCGAGTTGCGTTCAGTCTATATTTCTCATGTGTGTTCGAGATGCCTAGTGTTTCGAGATGGGAGGTTAAACTTGGCGGTACTTATTGTATAGACATGAGTGTTTTACTGGAAAATATACCGTGCGTAAAATCCATACTAAACTACATCCGGGACCCGAATGGCGTATTTTCGATATGATGGCATACATTCCCGCTTTTGCACGGTAGTTTGTGGGTTTATACCTCGTAAAACTCGTGTCTATATATAACCAAAAGATAATTACCAGGCGGCTTTATACGGATTTATTCTCTCGTGGTAGAAATCATTTTTACTCACTTGCGCAGCTCTGGTTTGTAAAATATTGTTTTTACCACTCGAAAATGGAATAAAATATCGTTTCCTCCAGGAAAAAAGCACAAAATAATATGCGTGAAACAACAACTTTTTATTTAGAAGTTTTTTTGTCAATTTATAAAGTACATGTACATTGATTGCAGTACAATTGGTCAAGTCAACATGCTGAATTTATTTAAAATTCAGAGGGAGGAAGGAGCAAATGTACTGTAGGATGTATAAGGGATAAATTTCAATTCAAAATCCCGTAAAAAGCAGAATACCACTTACCATCTTGTTAAAGATTGGACTTGATTGACAAATTTTTAAAAGATGGTGAGGAAATGCTAAGTGGGTGATTCATAACTACAATATGTCCTTGCTCCTTTACCCCATCTGTTTCTATGTATAGTGTAGTATTTGCAAAACAACATTTCCTGGTTTTTCAGACTTAACTAAACGTACATTAGTATATGGGTTAACTACTAGAAATTTGCATGGAAGTATTAAACACAACAGAGTACCATGGGGCTTTAGGGAAAATCTTCCTTGCAAAAATAACAAAGAATGGGTCTAGTTTACCACTGTTCCTGTTACTTTTTCCCCCATGAAAATAGGATAGCGATATGATATTTTATGTGATATCAAAATAATGCTAGTTACTTTAATTATTTTATAATGGAAACAATATGCAGTAGGAAAAGAATATTTGACTTAACAAAACTGAATGGTAGTCACAATAGTTTAACATTAGGTGGTATACATAGTTATATGTTACTTTGATCAAAACATTCAATACTGCACAATAGAACTTGAACATGGCTCTGATATTACATTAAATGTAGAATTTAGTGTGATGGAGACTTGAGCTACTTTCACCATCATGCATAGCTCACAAGGTCAAGATGTTTTGGTGGGTCACATTATCATAAAACTTTGTGGTGAGAGTGGACAACTGCTTTTTTTTAGCCATAGTACAATATTGTAATAAAACAAACCCAAGCTCAGCGGGGATTTACTTCACAGACATTTGAGGGAAGAAAAAAGTACTATTTGTTGAAGTGCATGATCGTGAAAGTGGCTTGTACTGAGAACATTTCTATTAAGAGGGATTTGTACAGTTTTAAGGAATGAAGCAAAGATAAATGTACTGGTGTCCTTTGCTTTGTTTCATGTTTTCCATGTAGAAAAAGTACTAATGGCTTTTGGTTGATACTCGTGGTACTTACATTACATTCATGTATAAAGGACTTCCTGTTTTGCATCTGTTATGACATATTTTGTCCTTTGGCATTTTTGTTGTGTTGCCAAGAAACAGTGTTTTGCTGGGCAATGTTCTCAAAGCTCAATATCAATGGCCACGTATTCAGTCTCTCCATGTTTTGCTGTGCGCTTTGTGAGCAGAAGCGACATGTCCCTATTTAGGAGTTTCTGAAGTGTTGCTTTCTTGTTTTCAGGAGACAGTGGGACAAATGTGCCAATGTTGATCAGAGAGGGAGCATTATCATGGTAAAGCTTTACTTGTTCATCTATGCCATGGAGTTTCAAAAGCAAGATGATCCTGTCTGATGCTGTAACTTCTTTGTTGCATTTGGGGCAAAAGGATTCTTGACCCATGGACACTACTCCAGAGCGACACATTTGGCATGCTGTGTAGGAGGTGTGGTCAATGTTGGTGATCTTTGTCACAAGCTTCACAGTTTGGCCAGGTTCTACAGCTGGCAGATCTTTTGGTCCAACATTGGCATAGTCTTTATTTCCAAGGAGGCGTTTGGATGCTCTCAGGGTGACCAGGTCATTTGGATCCACTAACAGGTACCACTCTTGAAGGTTTTCAGCAGAATGGGATGATTCATCTGTGTATGTTATTTGGTCAACTGACAAATTCACCCGACCAAGGAAGGACTTTACCAAGGCATTTTTTAAGGTGACCACTTTGCCTGGTTGTACATTAAACGAAGTTGCTGCCTTTTCCCACAGTGTGGCAGTTACTTGGATTCCAGAGTCATCTGCTAGGGTTACTTCTTTTTTTAGGACAGGGTTGCCTGTGTGTGTAGTTATTTGAGTTGTTGCTTCGTCTCCATTGATGATTACCGCCATTACATCAACTCTCTTGTTAACTTTAAAACACAGGTTTTTTATTTTGGTGTACACTGCTGCAGGGGGTGTAATGTCGGTTGCTGCTGGCACAATGGATACTCCTGATGATAATTCAAAATCGACAGGAATGAGGCCTGCTTTTTGGAATCGTTGAGGAGTTTTCTTTACATTGAGGTTTTTGAATGTGTAAGTTTGTCCTGGTGCAAGTTTGTTGTTGAAGTATTTTGCAGTGTTATTCCAGGAAATCAGCCTTGCCCTTTGTGATCCATCCGTAACAAAAACTTCCAATAGTACTCCTGAAATATCTCGAGTGCTTTTGTTTTCAATCAAGCATGTGATATTAACTGAAAGGTCATCTTCAGTTATTTCTGCCAGTGGGGTGGTATCTGGTGCAGATGTTGATGCAGATGGCACTGTAAATTAATGGGAAGTAAATGTGAATGTGAATTTGAAAAAAAAGTTACTAAATACTTTTTTACAGTACAGTATATTTAAATTCTTCTCAGTTATATTTTTTGATAATTTTAGGAACAGGAGTTGGTGGTATTGTGGCAGTTTTCTTCATGTTCATGAGATTTGTTTCTGCTAAGACATAAATTTATATTTATTGATAGGGCATAGCTTACAAGGGTGGTAATTTTGTGCCTTGTGAGAATGTTTTCTGAATATTTATGCTCAACTTCTTTGTAGGCTTATGTCAAGTAAAATGAGTATGTTTTTTTTTAGAATTTTTAGTTTGTTGTGCTAAATTTTGATTGAAAAGCTACAGCTTTGTGTTGAAATGAAATAGCAGGAACAAGCTGCTTTTTGCCTTTTTAGCAGTACCTGTTGCATGAAACTTTTTTTTGGATGTTATTCCACTGAGTCTAACTAGGTACACTATTTTTAGTTCAATTGATCAATGAGTGAATTGTGAGTAAATAAATGTAAAGAACATGAATGTTGCAACACTATAATGTCATGCATTAGGTTACATGTACAATAAACTATTTGATTGTCAAGTCTATTGCAGTAGTACATAATGATATTATACTAACCCTCATTGTTTTTTTTGCCTTCTGGTGGAGGTAATGTGGTGGCAAAAGCTGTAGTTGCTTGTTTTGATGTAGATTTCACTAAATGAGAGAATCATAAGTATCTATTAGGTACTAATACTTATGAAATTATATGGTTTTGTGGTTACAGTATTAAAACTACTTAACCCTTCCAAGAGTGATCAAGTTCAATTTTTTCCTTCAGTTTCAGCAGCACAAATATATCATTCAGTTAAGGAGAAATTGGCTTTTGGTACCTTCCTCATAGAGCCGTTTTCGGATGACTGTCGAAAACCAAAACCAAAGTAATCACACAGGCCAATCACAGAGACTGAGAGAAAACAGTTCAGCGAATCAGAAGCCAAAGTAATTCACCTTTGGTCTTGCGTTTGGTTTTACTTTCCAATCAGCAATGCCAGTACACGCCATCGCTTGCGTGAGAAGTGTTTGGTTTTGGTTTTGGTTTTGGTTTTGGTTTTGTTCCTGATTGGTTGAACATGCTGCCAAACTTGTGTGGACCAATCAGAAAGCGTAGCAAACGCAAAACCAAAGCAATCACACGATTACTTTCGACAGTCATCCGAAAACAGTTCTATCATAACTGGTTAAACTATCAATTCTCTCTGCACTACTCATACAATTTCCTCTTAAAAGGTGGGGAGAATCTGCATTTTGAACGAGTTGAAAGGGTCAAGAGGATGCAGTGGATTTGTGCATGCATGTATAAAAAATATATATCTGGTTTATTACCTTTTGTTGAAGTGGCTAGCTTTGATGTTGGTTTTACTAGAATCAGAAAAGAATAGCAATATTAATTTAGTGGTAGCAACTAGATAATTGAAGATAAACAGGTTGTTTTATCATATACATGGATGAGGTATGACATGAGTTGTTACTTGCTGCTACACATCAAGTGATTTTATCAATAGGTATTTTGTGCATTGGTTGTGGTTTAGGGTGTGGAAAAACCTGGAAAAGTATTCATACTCACTTTTTCGTGTTGATGGTTTTCTTGTTTCAGGTTTTTGTTGATTTCTGCAGTTGCAAAGTATTTCACATAAATTTCTTCAGTTTTGATACATCATGACATATGTGGGTTGTAATATTCCAAAACGTTTTTAGATGCAAACAATTTTGATGGCACAAAGTCTACCAGCGATAGTCCATTTAATGTTTTAATTCTACTCAGTGCTACATAAGCCATGCCAGGTTGTTTAATGTGTTGACCAAGATCAATAACTGCTTTATCAAGAGTTAGTCCTTGTGCTTTATGAATAGTGCATGCCCAGCAAAGTTTTAATGGTAACTGCACTCTTTGCCATATTGTCCCACTGTGACCAAAAAACTTGACTGCCATAGGTGTAATTTCAACAAGTTCTCGTGGCATATCATTTAATACAGCGCCTACAGAACAATTGTCAAATAAGATAGACACTGATTGAGGTATTTCACCTAATACAGTTTGTTTATCAGAATTCCAGTTGAATGCTACTACTGTACCCATGGCACCATTTACTAGACCATTTGGGACATTTATGTTTCGAATCAGCATAACCTTAGCACCTGCACATAGTTGTAAAGTGCTTGGTAAACCAGATGATTTTGTGTCATCTGAATCTATCAACATTTCTGGTGAATTGGTTAGTAAATCCTCAGATTCAAAGCTTCTTTTGTTTAAGAGATGGTTTGAAGCTTGTATTGTGTACAGTTTGCAGTTACTTTTGTTTTGTAACATATTGATTTTGATTTTGTTAAAATGGTCGCACTGCATATTTAATGGAAACAATCGTATTGCATCATCAAATGATTGATCCTTCTCATGAATCAAATGCCTTTGCAGCAGGACACCAATGTCAGTTGGTGATGGGTTTCCAATGTGTACCCTGTTTAGAAGATCTGCATATGTATCATCTGATGATTGCCTTTCATTTCTTTTCAGGTGTTTAATAAGAAACAAGTCATTCCAAAGATGAAAAGGACAGTGTGATTGTGGTGAGAAAATGTAAGATCCACAGACAGGTTTTAATTGTAAGAAATCCCCAAATGCAATGATGTTTACTCCACCAAAAAAGGAACCAACAGGTGCATCTTTGATTTCATTCAGCCTTTGGTTAATTTGGTTCAGTGTACGATAGCTGACCATGCTTATTTCATCTACAATGACATTTTGCAAGCTTCTGTGCATTTTTCTAAGTTCATGTAGTTTTTCATTGGTGAATGCTGTGCATTCAGTTGTAAACATGCCTGCACGTTCTACTGGAAGGTAAAATGCACGATGAAGAGTAATGCCACCAATATTATGTGCAGCAACACCAGTTGGAGCAGTTTTAATGACAGATGGCAGCACTGAATTGGCATGTCTGAGCAAATATTCATAAATTACAGATATTAGGAAAGATTTACCAGTACCTCCTGCCCCTGTAACAAACATGAAGAGTGGTTTAGGCTTATCTAGAATTTCTCCAGTTGCATTAAATGACATTTGATTTTTGATATGTGATACAACACAATCAAACACTTCTTTTTGATCTGTGTTAAGTTTTTTAAGTTTGTCTACAAATTCAGTATCTGTCATTGTGAATGTGTTCAGCATTTTCCATGCATAGTCATTATGAGAAGGCAAAAGATCTTTTAGGTCTTCTGTGGTCCTTGAATCATCAGGGTTGTGTGTAGTATCTTCTGGTAGAAGTATGTTTTGCCAAAGTGACTCAGTTGAATCTATTTCACATTTTTCATTAGCTATTTGATGTGTTGTGTTAGGTAGTAGAGATGAAATGATGTCATCAGCTTTGTCAGCCATTAAGACTCTAAGTTGCTGGACTGCTCTTTCAACATCATCTGTAAACGACTTAAACATTGCAGAGCTCATTTCAAATTCTTCTGTTTTGTAAAAAAGAGCTTGCTGTGCAGATGTGAATGGCAGTAGTAGTTTGTTTTCATCACGCCATGGTAAAAACAAAAGGAGCATTTGGTAGTAGTAGTCTTCACCATCCTTGTATGGGGTGATGTATGGAAGTCTTAAGCAAGCAAGCTTTGTCCTTTTGTAAATCATTTTTCCATTTGACAGCAGCCATGATGTTGCTTTTTTGGATGTAGAGCTTGTTTTAAAGTTAGTAGCAAATGATGCAAGTGACATTGTTTCAAATTCTTTCGTTTCAGGTCGTTTTGGGTACATTTGAAGAATACCATCTATAAACACTTCTGTACTGTTTGGTGGAAGCTCATCTAGTTCATTTTTTGGTTTTAGTATTCTAACTCGCTTAGGTGGTGGTTTACAATTGATAGATACTGTGTCTCGAGAAGAATCTACTAGTGGTAGACCAGTTATTCTGAAGACTGCTTCTTGTGCACTGAGTTCTCTTTCACTTAGGATTCGAGATCCAAGTTGAGAAAGTTGTTTACGGAAACTAATGTTTTGAGATTGTTTAAGTTGCTGAATTGTTTCATAGATTGCAAGCCTTAGTTGTGCTGGTTCTGATTTGCATATGTAAGAACATACATAAACAGCTATGCCATAGGTACAACCAACAAACTGAATATCCATGTTGGCCTTCCATACCTTTAACACAGTTGGATTATAAGCATTGACACAAGTAGCATTAACACTTCATTTTGTTTCATAGAAATTTGCAGAAGATAGTGGATCGATGTTTGGTTTGATACGAGTTTCTGAACAAGGTTTTCTTGGGTAATTGAATCTACACAATTTTGGTCCTTTCTTGCAGGTTGTGGTGTGTCTGTGTATTTGAAGTTGTTCCACAAGGTTTTTCAGTTCATTGTCATTGTCTGGTATTTCAGTACATACATACTTGTCAATGAATTCTGGTAGTTTTCTTCTTCCTTCAGCTTGTGCTATATTAGGTGCTTGTTTTATCCACAGAAAAATATGCAAGTGAGGACTGCCTCTGGCCTGAAACTCTACTCTAGTGAAATAGTCTGTAATTTCACCAAGTGGTTTTGATTTACCTTTTAGAACATATCTGAAAAATGCTTTCCATCGTTTAACAAAGTGATGTGCTGTCATTACTGGGTTTGATCTTACAAAGTCATTGTTTGATGCAGAGGTCTTTACATCTCCTGTGTTATCTAATTTCAAGAATGCAAGAAGATCTTCCCAGTGACAGTCATTTGCACTGAGTGTTACAAACCATGTAGGTGGGCCAAGAGTTCTGAACTTTGCAAAAAGATCAAATAGAATATTTTTCCAGTAGGCACTTGTGCCTCGTATCTGTTTCATGTAGGAAAATGAACTGTCGTTAATGAAAGGTTCTACTTTACCACTTTGAAAGTTTAACGCTGTAACATTGCCATCATGATGGTTTGGAGACTTATCAAGTGGTGGAAAAGACAATCTTAATGCTATGGATATTTGACTTTGGAGCTTGTGCTGTTCAAAGACATTTACTGCCCAAAAAAGATAACTTATATCTTTTCGCCAAATAGGATTTTCATTCAAAAGCCTGGCTTTAAAGTAAGTTTGTTCCGTAAGTTTTATAGGTCTTTCTGTTTTTAAGCCATTTTTTCCATATGGATAAAGCCATGGAAAAGAGAGTTCTTCAGTCTTTTCATGGTTGAATATGTTTACAGGTTTAGAAGTTGCTTTTGGTAATTGAACAGTAGGAGTTTTTTGATTTTGTAGTATTTGTTCTACATTTTTGTCTGGTAATACATAATCTTTTGGCACAAAAGATATCTCAGTATCAATATCTAAACTTGTGGAAACTGTATTTTCGTCAGACTGGCTAACTTGAGGGATTACCTTTATGTCACTGTAGAGTGGATTGTTCAATTTTAACCACTGCAATGCTCGTTCGATTTTTATTTTGTTAACCACATTATCAATTGATATTTCCATAGGGTTGCTTGAATGTGAAAATGGCAGTACAATGATGTTATCACTTGCTGTGTTTGGTAGTTGTCCATACAGTTGTTGAACATCAACCGGAAAGTTTATTACCATACCCTTTTCACCATATTGTCCACCTGCTGGAAGACTGATGATGGTCAAAAATGGGTGGATGCGACAAATAAATCTTTTCTCCAGAAAGTTTAGTTTAGTTAAACATGCTGGTGCTTCACCAGCAGCCATATTGTTATGGTTACTTTTTGCAATAGGCTTTCTATTTTGTAGTTTTTTATGGCATGTTGAACAAACATTCTGTAGGGTATACTTAATAGCATCACTTTCATTCAAATTAAAGTGCCTCATATTCTCTGCAGATACAATGCAATGACAGCATGTACAATAATTAAGTTTTGGCACATTGACATTGTTGAAGAAGGCTTTGAATGTTTCTTTGACTGAAGGACATGTAGTTTTGTTATTTAGGTCTTTTTCACGAGATGTATCTGTATGGGTTTGGCAAGGTTTTTTTCTCTTTGATAACCGAGCTTCTTTTGCTTCATTTGATTCATGTTTGCGTTTTTCGTGTGCCTTTTCTCTTCGTTTCTTATTTTTCAATTGTCTTTTCAAGATGTGCTTTGATTTTTGATTAACATCATTGCTTTGTGGTACTTTAACACTTTTTTCATTAAACTCAGTGATGAAAGTTGAATTATCATCAACAAATGTAATTACAGGAGGTGTATCTTGACTAAAATGTGTCTCTTCAGGCAGGCATGGAACAAAATGATTTGGTTGCCAAAAGCGAGGAACCTGGCCATCACATCTTGTCCACATGATGTGCAGTTGATTATGATTAAATTCATTTACTCTTGGGAAAATAGCTCTGTTCAAGGCATGTCGTACCATTGAATTGCAATGTATGCCAACTTTTTCATCTGGATAAATGCTTAATACCTTTGTTTTTAATACAGATGAAAGAGCACAAATATGTCAAACACCAACCCAAGAATGGTTTCTGAGAGACTCTAAAGCACATTGTAGTAATACCTGCTGGCAATTTGTTTTGTCAGTCATGTCCAAATATGATAATTGTTCTCCACATGAGTAGTGTGCTATGTATGAGATAATGGATGGGTCATGAACTTGGCAAATGTTGTATTCATTAAGATAATACTCAGTAAAAAGTATTAGTTCTAAAAAACTCCGTACTCTTAGCTCTAAGTGATAGTTTTCTGTTCCAAATGCAAGTATGCTAAAAGATCTAAAACAGCAGTTACCATCACCCACAACTTTTAGGGGAACATAACCAAGAGGAGCATCAAGAGGAAAAATTCTTTGTGATACATGGTCAACATTACACATATAGTTGCGTGACCTGTGTAAGTTTGATGTATAGTCTGGAATTACATAGTTTTTGTTTTCAATAGCTTGCCATTCTTGCAAAGCAACCGCTCTTAATTCGTGAAGTCTGAGATGCAATTTGTTTTGTAATCTGGAATGGCAATTTTTAAAATAGTCTTGCCTGTTTTTGTCTGCCATTGTACATTGACAACTGCAAAACCCCTGTCAAAGAAAAGATATAACTTCATTAGCTTTATTAACTTTAATCTTCTCAGTTTCTTGCAGCTATATTAGTGTATATTTGTGGAGAATTTGAAATTAATAACATGAGATAAAACCTGATTTAAGTACAAGTAGCAATTCTCATTCCATCACTTATACATTTCATTCTCAAGTGTTAGGAGAATCTATATTCTGAGCTCAAATTAACAGCACTAAATCAATATCGAGTATGAGACCTTGGTTAATTATTACTATCAAATACTTCACATTGTTTAAATTAATACAAGATGTGATTTGATTGGCTGTTAATCTAGCAACAAAACCTTTCAAGATAAGCCATTTGGTGAGTGAAATATACAAGCTGATCGAGGGAAACTAACTGTGTACAGCAGCAGAACTAAAGAAGACGTTTTTACGCAAGTTATCCTAAGGTAGTTGTTATTTTGTGCTGTGTTTACACAAAGCAATCGAAGCACATAGACAGCGGTGTAACATTTCGCTACGGTATTTCTTCTGAAGAGCAATTACCGAGGTTTCTATAACGATTATTGTCACGTGCGCTTGGTATGTTTGCTGTAGTAAACTTTAATTATGCTTTCGACGAGGCAAACGTTTTTCGTGAAAACACGGGCTGGTATAAGTGCGCTCTTTCTCAGGGTTCGAATTTCAAAGGTTTTTGAGCGCTGACTCCTTCAGAAGATCGAAAAAACAACTGCATCGATTTGTGCCACAATAATTCCGTCTTGTATCGCAAGTTGAACAATAAGAGGCATTATTTATCGATTTCGCCCTTCGCTGCATGTGGATATGAAAATCTGTAAATACTCTCGTGGGTTCTATTATTGCATCATGCGTTCTAGTAAATGACGTTTGTAAAAGCTGTGCTTGAAGTTTTTGTTTATTAAGTTATGTATATCTATTTTATGCTTCTATTTACCCTGTAGTCCACGGCTTCTTGGCGTGTTTTCATAAACTACGTCATCCCGCGCTCAATCCAAGGTATAAATTCCTTTCATCGCTACAATTATGCGCACAGTTTTCGTAATCAACTCGCGGCCACCTACTGAAGTTGTTTTTCTATTTCTACTGCACATAGCATTTTGCGGATGGAACGCTAACATTGAATTCGCTTGTCGATGAGATAAAAAGCGCGAACTGCGAATTCTGTGTGTAAACAACCATTCGCGAAGTGTCCCTTTTTTATACTGTTTAGTGCTACCCGTCCTTATTTACTTTCATCGGTACAATTTTTAATGCAAAAATCGTGAACGGCTCATAAAAAGCATGAATTTTACATCACGAAAACGAAAAATGTACAGCGGCCCTACGCACGTAATTTGGATCTATATCAAGCACGCAACTAAAATTTGACGCGAACATGATTTCAAACAGTACAGAGTCAGCAACAGACAAAAAAGTAACAACAATATACCACCTGACTGCATTTGTTCTGTTTCCTAGGCTAATACACTGTAAGTACAATTACCACGGCGAAAGGCATGCTTTATTCATTGGCTTGAAAAATTAAACGCTTACCTTCAAGTCCTTTAACAGAGCAATAGCGATTGTATCTAAAAGAAACGTTTTAGAATTAATTGTGCACATCGCCAAATAGGTATTTAAGCTAAAAGTATCTAGGCCGTTTTGTCAAGTTCACGCTGGTCCCAATTCAGGTTAAAAACAAACAAAATGTATTAAACGAATGACCAAAAATAACCTTAATACAAAGATAAGCCACACTGAATCAAGCCTGAATACCGGTAGACGACTTATTTTTCAAGCGAGTGAATTTGTAAGTGCGTCATTAGCCATTGAAGTTAGGAGGTGAATGTCGTTACTGCTGTCCATAAAACTATAATGTGCGCGCCACACATAAAACCGCTAAAGCCCCCCTCCAAACCTTAAATCTCACAAAAGCTTGTCATTTAATCAAAAACATTCAACTTAAAAAGCATTCACTCACCTTTCTTCAATTTCACGCCCGCGCTTTATGCCCCACAAACTAATTTTCACTTGCTGCGCTCCGACGCCACCCTTTTTTCACGTGACCATAAGCCAATCAAATTACAGCTTTATGCTTATTCCGTCAATCAAACTTTAAAATCCTAGAGGGGGGGGGTTCTTTTGCCAATTGCAGGGTTACCTACGCCGTGGCTTTCGGGTGAAAACAATAATATGCTGGGCCCTTAGGCCCAGCATAAAAACACAGTACAGTACGTATCACCTGATTTCTTCCAAGTTTGGTGCGATTTAGTATCTGCTGCCAACCCTCATCAGGAATTCTAGCTTCCAGCTGGAGGAGGAAGTGATTCCAATCAGGTACTCTCATGGCTTTCGCGCGTTCCAACCATGCACCTTCGGAGATAAGCTCTTCGAATGCCCTCTTCGCTCCGCGACTTTCAATCATCACATCGATCACCTTTACAATAGTCTCTTTTTCCTGTTGAGGTTTACCTCGAGGCTCCGTCAAGCAGCTCTTTGCGAGAACTGAGGCCAAAGTCTCTTTTTGGGTTGTGCAGACATTGTGAAGTTGACCCAAGACTTCCATTGACTTTTCTCGGATCTTCCTCTTTTTTACTGCTGGCGATAAATCCGATTCCTTGATCTCCTTGAAAGTCTGTTTTCCATAAGAGAACGACCAACATGATTTTGGAGTGGAGCTAAGAAGGGGAGGCGAGCTTTCTAGCGATGTCATGCTTTCAGGTTTTGGCGGACTTTCAGGAAATGGCGGATTTTCAGGAATTGGCGGGCTTTCGACTTTAGGCGAACCAGTTCGCTCATAAAATTGGAGTTTTTCCTTCAGCGCATGTATTTTCTCACTCAAAACCTTTAGCTCCTTTTCCATAGCTTCGCTGCGTCGCAATTCCGCCCTGAGGTTTTCCCCGAGATCATCTTTTTGTTCGTCAGCTCGGCGGCCCTCGGCCACTCGCCCCACTCCTTCCAAGTCAATCTTGTTGATTGCTTCGATTCCGTCCTGCGCGCCTGGAAATGATAGTGCCTTCGCTGTATCACAACGCCGCCAGAAGAGGCCACCTAATATTCCCATTGTAGATGCCACATAAACGTCTTGCACTCTTGCTTTCGAAGAGTTCTTATCAAGGAACCAATCTGCTGGAGCTGGGTCGCCATCTCTGTTGATTAGCGCGTCGAGTCGGACCTTCTTAACCTCATTCGGATATATCTTGAAAAACCGTGAATGAAAGAACTTCCAAGTTTCTGATTCGCAGACTTTTGGATTAAGTGCGTACCACTTCTTAGAGCTCTCCAAAGTCGAAGAAAAGACGCAATGTAACATAGTCCGACCTCTATCTCGAGCGGGAACAGAATAATTGACGAAATCATTGTGATCAAATTTTGATTTTACCGCCAATGACGTCTTTGCCCTTATAAAGTATAATTTGTTTTGGCTCTTAAAGCTTTAATAACAAGAGATGACAGATACGTCGCAGAGGCAGAATGAAGAAAGTGGTCATTTTATTACCTTTGCCACGCACCTAATTAACGCCTTCGGACCGCGCCTAACCGCAACCCAGCGGTTGATTGGAACCTTGTTGTGACAAGAATGTGGTGGCTGGGGCTCCTCATGGGGCCCGAATGCTAACAGCGCTCTTAACCAATGGCAGTTGGACAACTAAACTTCGCTAAGACAAACAATAAAGTTTAATGAATATTTATTCTAACATCAAGAACTTCCGGGGGCTTCTAACCAAACCCACTTTCGATTGTCTGTTTGCCGTATGATGGATAAAAGTCTTCAGAAGAACGAGGGATGCTGTGAGCAACCAAGTCCCGTCTGGCCGTGTGATGGCAAACTCTATTCTTTCTCCGACTTGCTGGAGGCGGGTTCACTGAAGTTAACGAGTGAGGCGGTGGTGAAAACGTTGTACTCCTTGGCTCGTGCGTTGCACGACACTTTCACAGAAGCGGGGATTCACTACTGGATCACTGGAGGGACAGCACTGGGATGTGTGCGTCACCAGGGAATCATACCGTGGGATGACGACGTCGATTTCTCTATTTTGGAGGAAGACGAGGGCAAGTTTGTGCAAGCGATGCGTCTCCTGAATGAGAAAGGTTTCCAAGTGATTGAAACGCCTGAAAGTGGCTACCAGGTCTTCCACAAGACTGAGTCCATCGCTGTTACAGATAATCCCTCTGTGATCCCCTATCCCTTCGGTGATGTTTTAGTAATGAAACGGGAGGGAGACCGGTGTGTTTTGGCCAGAGAGATCTCCAGGAATGAGTTTCCCACGGAGTTCTATTATATCAAGGACTTTGAAAATGTGGAGCGGAAACCGTTTGGAGACTTCTTCCTTAACTGCTCAGCAAACGTTGAAGACTACCTTTGCCGAGTTTACGGTGAGAAGTGGCAGACTGAAGGAGCTACACATTTTTTCGACCACATGACAGGGCAGCGTTTGCCATGCTTGAAAAAGTTTTCTCTTGAAGGACTTGAGGCGGCTCGGCCGTTTAATTAATACAGCAACTTGCTAGTAATTTTCTCAAAGTCGTCCATCGAACCTGCGAATTTACCGATTTGTAGACAGCTATCGTGGCTAAATTTATAAGTTATTCACTAAAGAAAGAGATGATTGTAGAGAAACGCTGTGTTAGCGGAATAAGAGAAGCTTTGCCTACTGATCTACCGTATTTTGTTGAAAAAACTTTCTATATGCACACATGTAAGCGTGGGGGGCGCATATTTCAAATTCTGCCAAATTGTGGCTAGATGGTCATTTATTCTTTTAAGAGCGAATTTTCCTAAACACAGGGTGAAATGAGAAAAATGTGGCACATCAGTCAAAAATCGGGGTTCTTCACATTTTGTCCAGAGATAGCCTATGGTGTGCCAGTTACTCTCGTATATTTATTTTGTTCAAACATTTTTGGAATTTCAAGAAAAAAGTTAAAACCGCTACGCCCCAAAATGACTAAAATGAAAGGAATTAATAGGACCACAAAAGCCTTCGCACGCGACCGCGCAACGAAGTTCTTTTCTTAAATGTCTTCATCTATTGATTAAGAAGACATCCACGAGCAATTTGAGCCTATAAATAGAATTATAGGTCAAATATTGAATATCTGGTATCGGGGCAAAGACAGCCAAAATTTCAATGCTCGCAAATCTCAGGTCAGAGCACTTTTTCAAAAAATCATTTCTATGTCCGGTATTACTCAGATTTGCACAAAAATTCGGTTGTTATATCTATAAGTGTTATTTTTATCAAGAATATAAAAATTAGTTTGGTACTTTTTATTGCTTGAAAGAACTAACGCGGCTAATTTTGCCAAAATCACAACATCGACTTGTAAACAACGCGCAACGATCAATTCACACTTTCGAATAAACTCGAATAAATCTTCGCCTACTACCTCAGACTTGGCACAAAACTCTGTAGGAGACCTTATAATAAGTTTAACTTTCAATACCACCGGTTAACGATTGATTTATGTGTATTTTTCCTATCAAAATGACTCTTCAACTCAGTGGTCGACAAGCGCTAACTGATCGCTTCACTTTCTTTGCCAATTTACGCCTCATTTCGCTTTATTATGCTACAATATAGCACAAATATGTTTCCAAGGATGTCCCTGTCGCTTTAAACACGAAGACGCGCTATAAAAGGGAATGCTCCGCCCCCTAATTAGTATTCAAACTGTGAACTGACCAAAATGGCTGCCAACGGTCAAAATGCTCTCCGAGAAGTTCAAATAAAAACTAACAATCTGCCTTGATTTCCTCTCTTAGAGTAAAGAAATGGAAGCTCTTTACTGATTATAAAGCATCTGTGAAGTTTTACGCCCGTTTATTGACTTTTTACATCACTGGGAGAACAGCCGTTGTACGATTCAAATTTCGCGCTTCGAACTTCTTCGTCTCCGGGTTCTTCCTCGGCCTTCTGAGCCTTCTATCGCTAGATATGCTAAGAAGCAGTGTTTTCATGATATTATGCACGGACATCTAAATTGTAATTGCGCAAAAATATAATGTAACATTGTGTCGAGCAACGAGAGTTACAATTATCGCTCGATCAACGCTACAACGATAGTTGTTGCTTCTGTTTCTCTTCGGCAACGACTCTTTGCTTTCCTGGATTTGTTTTTCTCGATGTGGCGACCAGTAATCATTCTACAGCAGGGATGAAACGTCGATCGGATGAAGAACGCCGCGGGTTATAGTTTTCAGTCGATCAACATCAAGCTGAGCCGCAAGAGAATCATTTCATGGCGACTTTTTGACGGATATTAAAATTCAGTAGACGGAATATCGACAAGAATTTATCGCTAGATGTGTTCGGTGGGATTTGACGGAGTTCTGACCATTCTGAACGTATTTAGTATTGGGCTTTGAGCTAAGACCGTTGGTAATCGGAAACTCCAGCCGTGTTGTTTTCACACGGCTTCCCTTCCGTGTAAAGCTGGCTAAAATGTCTCAAAATTCCACCAGGGACACAGGTAATCCGGGTAAGCGTTAATCTAGGCTTTACTTTATACATTAAAATCGTTTACTTGCGGTCTTGTGAAATTTTCATGTATATTTGCGTCGGCTCGGGCGTCTGTGTCGAAAATTTATTTTGAAGTGGCAAGACGTTGACCTTTTCTGTATACCGATAACCTCAGCATCACATTCCTCCATCATTTCAACATCTGAATTCTCATATTTACAGCGGTATATCCTGAACTCTACAGATTCACACGTATAATGGCAAATGACGTAACAATTGAGAGATCCCATAAGAGCGTCCGGCACGGACGGCGGTTGATTGACAACTGAAGGCGAGAAACCTTAGGCACCTCTCCTTTTATACCGCATCTTCGTGTTTAAGAGCTCTTTCTTGTAAAAAATGAAAGATTCATGCTTTCAAAACATACGCGCCGACGTCGCCGTGCGTTCGTTATTGGTGTCACGCAATCTTAAAACTTAGCGAGATATGCTTATTATATTTTATAGTTACATTGATATCCCTTGTTTGACCCAAAAATATATTAACATTGTTTTGTCATTATCGCTGCCGGGAATGAAAATGCGACATGAAACTTTATTATTTGGGTATCTAAGTCGCCAAATAATGAAAACAACAACAACAGTAGAATTTGTACTTGAAATGATACATGAATACATATCTGGCCAAGAAATTTTTTTTTTATACACAAATAAAACATGATAAGATCAGTTAGCTTTTAGTGGCTCCTGGATTTTAAACTGAGCTGACTTTATTTACCAACACGAGTTATTTTACCGGATCCGGCTTAATGAACTGCACACAGATCTAATGAGAAACTGACAAGGAAGTGATATGTACATTTTATTACTGGCCTAACTGGCAAGAAATCTTTATTTATGTGACTGTCTCTTGAGAGTTTTATCTGTTCGTGAAGCGCATGACTTATACAAATATTGCATTTATTCACCCATTCAGACACCCTCATGTTGTTGTTGTTGTTGTTGTTGTTGTTGTGTTTTTTGTGTTTTTTGTGTTTTTTGTTTTGTTTTTTTTTTTTCTCGGCATTAATAAGACCTCTTCTCAAATTTACATCACTAACAGAGATTCACATTTTAGTTTATTTTCCGTATTTTTCTTTCTATTCAGTGGCCGTCTTGTCTTGTTACTCAGTGCCGAGGGGAAAAAAAGAAAATGAAAGGACTCGTAAAGGCGGGGTCGGGCGGGGCAACTTCCGTTTTACTTTTTCCCAACACACCAAAATGAATACCTATATTGGTTGTAGAAGCAGCTGCCGTTAGGTGTTAGAAAAAGATAGCAACGGTGACATATAGGTTTTAGTTTTTCAAAACAGATTTGGCAAATTGAGAAGCGGAGGCAAGTCTGTAATGGAGATAAGTTCTTTGTTCCTGTAATAAGGATATTTCGGGGCACAAAAAGGCGATGGGATAAGCGAAAGATGTTGAGACCGAAGTTGAATTGATATTAGCACGGGCGTCGATATTTACTCCGCCGTCTGATATATCAAAATTGACGATTTGCGCTTCACACCGCTATTCTTTGCGAATTGGTTGGCGCAAAAGATCGCAGCGTTGCCGAGTTCCAGCGGGCCTATGCAGACATGGTGAGAAGGGGAAATCGCGCAAGGCTGATCGCGGGATCAACAAAGCGCTCTCTAGGGCAATCCTTCGCAGCACTGGTATATTTGTTGCGGCTGGTTCGGGTACGTGCGTCAAGTCTTTTTTTATAATTTGTTATCTGCTCTGATAGGAAATTCGTTTCCAAATCTGGCTTCATATCTTCTCTTTGGTACAATTAAAAAAGAAAGGATAACGGAAAATATAACTTTAAGATTATCTGCAGTGCATGGGTGTGCTTACGGTACATACTAAAACTATTTCAAGTAGACTACTGTAACTTTATATCACTTTGTACACGCTCGCTTCGATTTATAATAAAAAAATGTGTGAATACTTGGCGCGCCCAGGCTAGGGTCCCCGGGCCAACCTTTTTGCTCCTGGGGCCCAAGCGAGCTTAAAAATGGCCATTTTTATTTTTTTTATTTTTTCCTTTTTGTGGGTCGAGAATCAGCACACGGTGATTGGTTCATATTATCACGTGCTGGGCGATGACGTAATTGACTTCGCTAAACAACTGGAGATGTGGCCAGTGAATTGCTCGTTACTTGTGTGTAAAAGTTAACTGCATCCCATCCAAACTCAACACCATTTGGCTCTGTGGAACATGCACGGATAAACTGGATTTTCGGGAACGATTTTGGCTCGCGTTCACCGCGGAAGCTTTGAGAATAGCCGTAAACAAATATTTGATGGTACCGCTGTCGCCGATAAATATTTAGTCCCGACGAAACTTTCTGTGGCGACACGAAATACTTACGAAATACTTTACATCCCATCCAAACTCAACACCATTTGGCTCTGTGGAATAGGCACGGATAAACTGGATTTTAGGAAAAGATTTTGGCTCGCGTTCACCGCACAAGCTTTGAGAATAGCCGTAAACAAATGTTTGATGGTACTTCTGGGGTATTGCAAATATCTCTGTCGCCGATAAGTATTTAGTCCCGACGAAACTTTCTGTGGCGACACGAAATACTTTTGGGAAGATAACAGGGCGAAAGCAGAAACCAAAGCTACGGTGAGCTTTAGCCGTAAAACAATGACGCTTTATGCTTTACTCTGTACATGACATCTGTTGCCTCATAAAATTCTTCTGCGTATCGTACATTGCCTGTTGAAGTGTTTCTTTCATTCGATCATGTAGTCTTTGTTTCGCAATGTTCATTAAATACCAGAAATGAAAAATACACCAAAATAATTCTGAGGATTGAGTTTGCAGTCACAAATGGACTGAACACACTGTGAACAAAAGCGCAATAATATTGTAAACATCTCTCGTGTGACATTCCTCGCTTTCAATATTATATATTTGTTACAGAGCACGAATACTCGAAAGCCTGATAGAAGAAACGTATTGAGTTAACAAAAGAAAACACATAAGTAGTGAAGCGAAGGCTGGATTAATCGTGGCCTCTGATTAGAAATATGAGTCAAGGTCAAACTGTCATAATCGATTGTGCATAAAAAGATATGTCACGCATTCTCAAGATGCAGGGTCGCTCAACCTTTAAGAAGCAAGTGTATGAGTGTTGTAATAATAATTTTTAGTTTAATCAAGGTGTCAAAAGAGCAAGGTGTCAAAAGCCAAGTTCTCTATACTGTGTGATATTTTTATGGTGAGAAATTGGAAGTCTCTCTTGGGAGTTCCGCTCTTGTCCCCTACTTTCCATTTTATATTTTGGTCTCGACCCAACTCACGCCGCGAGCTCACTGGCAAGGCCGGTCTAGTTTCATATATACAGGGCTTTTAACTTAAAAGTTGCCGCTTTTGGAATTTTTGATTTTTGATTTTTGATTTTTGATTTAATGGAAGGGCACTTTTCTCCCCAAGCCAGTTTATGACACAATTGTATGGGACGGTGGGTTGTGTTGGGACGGAGTGGAGTCTCAAAGGTGTAAAGTACAAATAATGTATTGGAGAAAATTGAAATTGCGAGAGAGAAAGAGAGAGAGAGAGGGGGGAGAGGGGGCAGACCAAAATATATAATAATCCGTTTCTTGGTATGGGGGGAGGGGGGGACATTTTGGGGATATTTTCTATAAAGTTGTCTTGCAGCTCCTAATGACGTGTACGGTACAATGTCAAGTCAGAAGAGTTACTTTTGCCTTCGTGCTGTTTTGATTACTCAGGCCATAACCATTCTAGTTCTGGTTCTTGTTCTTTTCATTATTTGGCCACTCTGATACCCAAATAATAAAGTTTCATGTCGCATTTTCATTCCCGTTAGCGATAATGGCAAAACAAAGTTAATATATTCTTGGGTCAAACAAGGGATATCAGTATAACTAAATATAATAAACATATCTCGCTGAGTTTTAAGATTGCGTGACACCAATAACGAACTACGGCGACGTCGGCGCGTATGTTTTGACTGCATGACTCTTATTTTTTACAAGAAAGAGCTCTTAAAGTGACAGGGACATCCTTGGAAACATATTTGTGCTATATTGTAGCAGAATAAAGCGAAATGAGGCGTAAATTGGCAAAGAAAGTGAAGCGATCAGTTAGCGCTTGTCGACCACTGAGTTGAAGAGGCATTTTGATAGGAAAAAAAACACATAAATCAATCGTTAACCGGTGGTATTGAAAGTTAAACTTATTATAAGGTCTCCTACAGAGTTTTGTGCCAAGTTTGAGGCAGAGGGCAAAGTTCTTGTTCGAGTTTACTCGAAAGTGTGAATTGATCGTTGCGCGTTGTTTACAAGTCGACGTTGTGATTTTGGCAAAATTAGCCGCGTTAGTTCTTTCGAGTAATGAAAAGTACCAAGCTAATTTTTATATTCTTGATAAAAACAACACTTCTAGATATAACAACCGACTTTTTGTGCAAATCTGAGTAATACCGGACATAGAAATGATTTTTTGAAAAAGTGCTCTGAACTGAGATTTGCGAGCATTGAAATTTGGGCTGTCTTTGCCCCGACACCAGATATTCAATATTTGACCTATAATTCTATTTATAGGCTCAAATTGCTCGTGGATGTCTTCTTAATCAATAAATGAAGACATTTATGTGTAGAGTTTCGTTGCGCGGTCGCGTGCAAAGATTTTTGTGGTCCTCCAAATCCTTTCATTTTAGGCATTTCGAGGGGTATGGCGATTTTTCAAAAATTTCACGAAATGAAAAAGTTTCCAGACAAACTAAATATACCAGAGTAATTGGCAAACCATAGGTTATCTATTGACAAAATAAAAAGAACCCCGAATTTTGACTGATATGCCACTCCTCACCCGGTCAGAAAAAAAAGTCGCTCTTAATGCGTAACATTTGCCTACGAACAACAACATAGCGTAAGACGTTCGTATAGTTTTATTGGCGCCACACTTCGTTATTATTCCCTTTTAGTTAGTTCGCCAAACGTGTACAACCTGTTCACAAAACCTCGTGTCGATTCCGATGGTGTTGATTTGCTGTTTGTGCTATTAACCAATGACATTTGGACAAGTCAACTTCGCTAAGACAAACAACACAATTTAAAGAATATTAATTCTAACACCAGGTTGCTTCTAACCAAACCCACTGTAATTGTCTGTTTGCCGTATGATGGATAAAAGTCTTCAAGCGAACGAGGGATGCGATGAGCAACCAAGTCCCCTCTGGCAATGTGATGGCAAACTCTATTCTTTCTCCGACTTGCTGGAGGCGGGTTCACTGAAGTTAACGAGTGAGGCGGTAGTGAAAACGTTGTACTCCATGGCTCGTGCATTGCACGACACTTTCACAGAAGCGGGGATTCACTACTGGATCACTGGAGGGACAGCACTGGGATGTGTGCGTCACCAGGGAATCATACCGTGGGATGACGACGTCGATTTCTCTATTTTAGAGAAAGATAAGGGCAAGTTTGTGCAAGTAACGCGCATTCTGAATGAGAAAGGTTTCGAGGTGGTTGAAGCGCCCAGTGGCTACAAGGTCTTCCACAAGACTGAGTCCATTGCTGTTACAGATAATCCCTCAGTGATCCCCTATCCTTTTGGTGATGTTTTAGTAATGAAGCGGGAGGGAGACCGATGTTTTTATGCCAGTGAGGTCGACAGGAATGAGTTTCCGGCGGAGTTCTACTATATCAAAGACATTGAAAATGTGGAGCGGAAACCGTTTGGAGACTTCTTCCTCAACTGCCCAGCAAACGTTGAAGACTACCTTTGCCGAGTTTACGGTGAGAAGTGGCAGACTGAAGGAGCTACACATTTTTTCGACCACATGATGAGCCAACGACTGCCATGCTTGAAAAAGTTTTCTCTTGAAGGACTTGAGCCGACACGGCCGTTTAATTAATACAGCAGTTGCTATTAAAATCCTCGAAGTCGTCGATCGAACCTGCGATTTACCCATTTGTAGAAAAAGCCATCGTGGCTAGTCCTAACTTGTAAGTTATTCACTGAAGAAAGAGATTATTGTAGAGAAACACTGTGTCAGCCGAATAAAAGAAACTCTTGCCTACCGATCTACCGTATTTTGTTGAAAAACGTTTTCATGTACCGTACGCGCCCAGGGTGCTTAGTGCAAATTCTGCCAACTCGTGGCCAGATGGTCATATACTTTTGTAATTAAGAAATATATAACGCGTCACCGTGTAATATAGCCTCGTCTAAACACGCGGGAAGTTGGGAGAACACGAGAGTAGCGTAAGGAAACCACGAGGCCGCCGAGTGGTTTCCGGCGCTACTCGAGTGTTCTCCCAACTTCCTAAGTGTTTAGACGAGACTATATTACACGGGAACACATTATATATTTCTTTTATAAAATAATTAGCCAAGTAAAAAAACATCGCGTATAGCGTCAGCGTGTAATATACTCTTATCTAACACGGTTATTTAGCCAATCAGGGCGCGCGTAGTATCATAGTTATTTTATAATGTGTAATATTTGCCCATGAACAACAACATAGCGTAAGACGTTCGTATAGTATTATTAACGACGTAGTTCGAATAATTTTCGAAAAGTAAGTTAGCTAAACGTGTTCACAAAACCTCGTGTCAACTCCGATGGTGTTAAGTTACCTTTTTTTTTTTTTTTTTTTTTACAAAAGAACAACAAAGCAGAAGGAGAGGAAAGTGGGGCGCTTTTTCTAGGGGGGCGTTTATTCAAGGTAGGCGCTTATTCGAGGATTTACGGTATTTATATTCCCCGAGCTCTGCCAAGCGAATATTTAGACGCTAATGGGGACGCTATCTCGCTTTTTAATGTTCGTCAGTTTGCTAGTCAATCTGCCAGTCGACGACCTATGTCGTGTAAAGAGCCAATTGAATTCTCTCACGCGTAATTCGACTACTTGAGGAAATTAACATATTTTTCTGAGCTCAGGAGTGAAAGAGTTAAAGCGTAGTCGTAATATTTTTTTTATGCGCAGAGAATTTTAAATACGCGGCATTTTTCGGAGAATAAACAAAACCAGCAATAACTTGAATTAATGCTAATTTCTAATATCTGTTCTGGAGTAAACAGAAATCATGGGGGGATATCTGCGATTATTGCATTTCTAGTATGTTTGTAACAAGACTTTTAACGAGTTAGCTTCTTGAGAGAGGAGCCTTGTCTTTGTGAGATCTATATTGAGTCAAGAGAGTATAAAAGTAAGAGATGTAGTCCTCCGTGTTGGTCTTATTCCAAAGTAATCCCTCGCAAAGTTATCTTTAGAAGGTACCCAATCCCCGCAGATATATTACCTCGCGCGTAACAGCTATAAGCGCGAGAACGCGCTTGGTAACTCGAAACAAAATGCCGAAAGCCATACATTTTGTTCACGAATGTGATTATAACAACAAGGAGTCTCGCTGTTAAGCGCGAGGTAATATATCCACGGAAGACTAGGATACCTTCTAAAATAACTTTGGGAGGGATTACCTTTGAATAAGACCTATACAGGGATAACCTCTCTTACTTTCATACCCCCTTGATTAAGTTGATCAAGGCAAGCTTCCTTTAGTTTATTTTGGACCCGAATGCTAATAGCGCTCTTGACCAATAGCAGTTGGACAAGTCAACTTCGCTTAGACAAAGAACAAAGTTTAAAGGATATTAGTTTCTAACAGCGGGAACTTCCGGGGGCTTCTAACCAAACCCACTTCAATATTGTCTGTTTGCCGTATGATGGATAAAAGTCTTCAGGAGAACGAGGGATGCGATGAGCAACCAAGTCCCCTCTGGCCGTGTGATGACAAACTCTATTCTTTCTCCGACTTGCTGGAGGCGAGTTCACTGGAATTAACAAGTGAGGCGGTGGTGAAAACGTTGTACTCCATGGCTCGAGCGTTGCACGACACTTTCACAGAAGCGGGGATTCACTACTGGATCACTGGAGGGACAGCACTGGGATGTGTGCGTCACCAGGGGATCATCCCGTGGGATGACGACGTCGATTTCTGTATTCTAGAAGAAGATGAGGGCAAGTTAGTGCAAGCGACGCGCCTTCTGAATGAGAAAGGTTTCGAGGTGATTGAAACGCCCAACAGTGGCTACAAGGTCTTCCACAAGACTGAGTCCATCGCTGTTACAGATAATCCCTCAGTGATCCCCTATCCTTTCGGTGATGTTTTAGTAATGGAACGGGAGGGAGACCGGTGTGTTATGGCCAGAGAGATCTCCAGGAATGTGTTTCCCACGGAGTTCTACTATATCAAGGACATTGAAAATGTGGAGCGGAAACCGTTTGGAGACTTCTTCCTGGACTGCCCAGCAAACGTTGAAGACTACCTTTGCCGAGTTTACGGTGAGAAGTGGCAAACTGAAGGAGCTACACATTTTTTCGACCACATGACGGAGCAACGTTTGCCATGCTTGAAAAAGTTTTCTCTTGAAGGATTGAGCCGACACGGCCGTTTAGTTAATACAGGAAGTTCGCTGAAGTCGTCTATTGAACCTGCGAATTTACCGATTTGTAGACAAAGCCATCGTGGCCGTTCCTTCCTGATACAAGTTATTCACTAAAGAAAGAGATTATTGTAGAGAAACGCGCTGTGTCAGCCGAATAAACTCTCTTGCCTACCGATCTACCGTATTTTGTTGAAAGACGCTTTATTAGCGACGCGCTTCATAATTATTTTTGTTTAGTTAGTTCGCCAAACGTGTTCACAAAACGTGTCGATTCCGATGGTGTTAATATACCGTTTGTGCAAAAACAACAAAACAGGGGGAAAGGGGACGGGGGCGCTTTTTTGAGGGGGGGGGGGACGTTTATTCTTGGGTGGGCGCTGCCCTTATTCGAGGATTTGCGGTATATAAGATCCTCGAGCTCTGCCAGGCTAATAGATTTAATTAACAGACGCCAATGGGGAAGCTATCTCTCTTTCTTGTCAATCTGCCAATCGACGACCTGTGTCATGTAAAGAGCCATTTGAATTCTCCCTCGCGTAACTCGAAGACTTGGGCAAATAAACGACTCGGAGAAAATAAACAAGCGACTCGTGTTACAGTTTCCTCGCTTTCAGCACTCGACAGTAAAAAAGAGATGCATGTACTTGGTTCGGATAACTCAGATACTTCAGAAAGGAGAAGCAAAATTCAGTTAGTGTAAAGCGAACAATCATCGTGCCAATTTTTACCATACAGTATCCAAGTATTGCTTGTCATTGCACTGGAATGGAAATTATGACTATTGTATTTCTAGTAGTAGAACTGTTTTTACTTTAAACATTTCCTTTAGAATTGGTTGGCACACCCGACTTTATCACAGGTAAGAATTGTTTGTTTGTTTGTGTGTTTGTTTTTTTTTCTTGGCAGCTCCCGGAGATGCAAAAATTGCAAACTTTCTCTACTATGAAGTTGAAGGTTAGACTCAAACGATTGAACAACCATTGGGGGATCTCCATGTTAGTTTAGGATTTATTGAGGGACATTAGTGCCCATGCTTCATCACAGAAGAACACACAACAGAAGGAACTGTGTTGATACGGTAAGCACCCGCGTATAAGAACTGCTGGATTAACAACCTGTTTTAGTTTTAAAATTGAGGCAGGCTATTATTTGGAAAATAAAAAAAAAAGAACAGTTTAGTTTTGTTGCTGTCATAAAGGATCTGAGTCAGAGGACCTTTAGCAGGGTCTGTTGGAATGTGTAGTCCATAATAAGCATAATATACGTTTATGACAGACGCAGGGATCACAGCCATATTAAATTAGTTTTCTGACCAGCAACAAACATTTTTCCCCTTTAAAATTACCTATTTATGGTCCATCAAATATTTCCTCTCGTGCGTGATTGGTGGAATCGTGACACGTGACCGAATAAAACGTTATTATTCGGTAACCCCCGCTTGGTGAACTGTTGCTCTTTATTGATGATATCCGAGCTCAGTTTTATTTATAGTCACAAAAACATTACGAGATGACTACCGAGAAAATCAATTTATTGCTCGAAAAGCAGTCCCAGAAAGCACCAAAAAACCTTTTCAGTCGCCGCGCCATTGCCCTGCAAGAGGAAATATTTGAAGGATAATGAAGACAATAAACTACTTTTGGCTTCGGAAACATGCACGGATAATTGTCCTTGGACACTATCTGTTCCTCGAAGTTCACAGTTGCCCTCGAGGTTCGCTTCTCGGAGCAGATCGATATTCTCGGAACAGATCAATTATCCATGCATATTTCCTCGCCAAAAGTAGTGCATTGTTTATAGAGCCTAATTTCCCAGTGTACACCGAATATATAAGAACCTTTTTAGGCTAACTAAGAAAAATGCTGGTTCTTGTACGCTGGTGTTTACTGTATTGTTTGCAACACGGTGTTTGAGCTTGGCGAAGTAATGGACAGGCTTATGTTGTCTCCATGGCCTACTCCTTACATTGAGTGTTGGTATTTTACAAATTATCGCTTGGTTTGTATCATATGATCAAATTTCAAAATGGCTGACCATTGCCGAGGCGATGATCACACGTGGACTAAGCTCCTGCGAACACATTCTAAATTGTGCAGCATAACTTAAAACAATTTTTTTTTCTTGAAATTCCATTGCTTCTCAATGTCCACCATCTCAAAATGCTAAGGCCCGAGCAAACGAATGCAACATGTTGGCACAGCATCGCCCAACATTGTGCACTTTATAGACACGAGTGTTTTACTGGAAAATATACCGTACATAAAATTCATACGAAACTACATCCGGGACCCGAGTGGCGTATTTTCCATATCCTTACTAGTGAGGATATCGTTGGCATCGTTTCCCGCTTTTGCACGGTTGTTTGTGCAATTTCTCGTAAAACACTCGTGCCTAATATAATAAAAAGAAAATTACACGGCGGCTTGAAGATATGGATTTTATTTTCTCGTGGTAAAAACAATATTTTACTCACTCGCGAAGTGCTCGTTCGTAAAATATTGTTTTTACCATTCGAAAATAAAATTCATATCTTCGCGCCGCCGTGTAATATCCTCTATGTATGCTTCATGCGACGGTAAGAGCGTTTTCCACCATCTATTTTCATCGGGCTCATAACTGCGGACTGAAACAACACTGTACGGTTTCGCGCAGAGTTTTTAGGTAACACTGTTGGGCGATATTGTGCCAACATGTTCCGTTCGTTTGCACGGGCCTTTATGCGCACTAGTAAAGCCTGGTCCTCACTATCGCATAAGCACAAGAGGGCGACATAAGCATAAGCATAAGGAACGGAAGCGTTTGATCCTTATGCTTATGTCGCCACTGTTTCTCTCTTATGCTTATGCGCTAGTGAGGACCAGGCTTAATGATGTGCAATGCAAAACAAGAGAATAACCTTACAAATTTAACCACAACAGTTAAACGTCTATAAATCCTACATCTACATTTATTGAGTCGATAAAATCCGAAGACATGACACCGCACTTTCTGCAGGTAGAACCACCTTGCATGGTGGGTGCCTCACAGTACGCTAAACTTCTGTTAACTAGGGATCCACGACTCAATCGAGGAATTACTCTCTGCATGTAACCATGAAAATTTAGTTTGAAAAACACAACAACAGCA
Source organism: Plumapathes pennacea (assembly GCA_964036295.1). Classification (NCBI taxonomy): domain Eukaryota; kingdom Metazoa; phylum Cnidaria; class Anthozoa; order Antipatharia; family Myriopathidae; genus Plumapathes; species Plumapathes pennacea. The sequence continues at coordinate 19,613,909 of OZ038463.1, read as the reverse complement.
ACTTTTAGTAAAACCTGTATTAACCCTTAGCACAAAATACAGAGTCTGCCTGTCTTTTAAGAAAAATGTAGTTTTCAAGTAAGGTATCAAAAACCAAGTTCTTCCAACTGAATTAAATTTGGGCGTGAACACATTTTTAAAAGTGTAATTGTACAGTTTCTTGCGAAATAGATTTTCGGGATCTGACAGCTGTCCGTCTGGCTCTTGATACAAGGCCGCGCCCGTCAAAAAACTACGCAATGAGGAGGAATAAAGGGCCAACTTTGGTCACAGTTTATGGCAGGCGTGGTTACTAAGGAAAACAAAGGTGGCGCGTGGAAACGGACGGCCACAAGCTGTGCAGGATAGTGGCATGTTCTCGCCTTTCAGTTGGCGCTGGAGATGTACCGGCACTTTAAAGGTATTCATGTACGTTACCTGTCTCTATCAAGCAAACCTTTGAAGCATTCTACATGTAGCGGGGAGGGGGTTAGCCTTTTGCCAAAACTCCTCTCATCCCTACACTACAAGTCTATACAACAATGGTCAAAATCGTTGAAACGATCACAAATGTACCCTCCTTCGCCTGTTTAATATTCGGCTCTTACGCCGCCACAAGGAGCCAGCATGGAATAGATATAAAGCAGAGGGGTGAGGGAATTTCAAGGAATACGAGCCCCCTTATGCAGGGCATTTATCAGCCGCCATTCCAGGGCCAAAATTTGCGATTTCCGACCCTATTTCAGACCAAATATCAAAATCTCCGACCCTATTTCAGACCAAAGGCTCAAAATCGATACCCTATTTCAGACTAAAATGCTGAAAATGATACCCTTTTGGGCTCATATATGGGAGTACTCCCCCCCCCTCCCCTCCCCCACGGTATTTGTTGATGTTTGTTGCCAGTTTTTAGTTAGCCCAGGATTAGATCACTTTTGCATCTTTCTAAAAGGAACCCAAAAGACAAAGTTTTTTTGTTGAAAAATATTGTCTTTGGGTAGGGGGATTTGTTTTTGTCATATTTGTGAAAATTCCAGGGAGTTTCCCAGTGTCATCTTGTGATGGTCACTGCCAAGTGCTTTACAGATTGTAGCACATGAAAATTGTGCTTCGCTTATGAGACCTGTACATACACTAATAGTGTATATTGATAGTCTGCACAAAATTTCCCAACAACTTTTGACCATCATAATATTGTAGTTGGATACATGTATTTTCAGGCTTCTGTCCAAGATCTTAACAAGCCTTTGAGAACAAATGGTTTAACTGTTAATATTCTTTCAAATCAAATGTGGAGATTGTTTGTTTTGTAAGAATCTACTTACGACTACTGGTGATTTGTCCCCTAGGGTAAACACCACAATATATGAATATAATATTAAGATAACAACATGTATACAATAAGTGGCTTGATTTGAGTGCCATGTTTGACTGGATATTATAGTGTTGCTTCACAATCATGTACAGGTTGAAATATTCTGGCGGCCCACAGATAATTAAACTTGGTGGGCAGAGTGGAGATCGAACCACTCCATTGGTCATAATGCAACTAGATATATAGAAACAAAACCAAACTCGACAGAATATTTAGTTCACAGCCACTTGTTTACAGGACAGGAAAACGTACAGACTATTTGCTGTTGCACATGATTGTAAAAATAACTATTTTTGTTACAAACATATAGTTTTGATTTGCTTTATAGCTCAAGGCTGGTAAAACTTTCCTGACAACTTGCTCTCTTTGAACTATTTGGGTTAGTAAGCCATATAGCTACAGATCTTGGGTTGCAGCTGCCCCATTTTTATCTTATTTCCTGTAACTATTAGCAAATGCAAAACAACCCTATGTATAGGCTGCTCTGGTCAATCAAAGGAACAATGAATCACACACATGCAATAAGAGTCTTCAATTACTATCACTTTTATAGCTCACAATAATATTACTTAATTATTTGTGTTTACTGTTTTCAACAAAGCTAGTCTTCATCTCTTTATGAAGATGGATAACTACTCCTAATACAGAAATTATGCAGGTACAGACTAAGACTACTACACAATAAATACATTCTTAATTTCTACCAAAAGAATAACCTAGAGATAAATTAACTTACATCCTATGATAATTTCAAACTGCTATGTATGTGCACTTGCAACATATTTAAGTACATGTATATAATTATGTATCCCCTTTACTGCCACTTGTCTTGTGTGCAATTAGGCTCAAAACTGTAAAGACTTATGCTATCAGAATACTTAAATGGATAAGCTTCTATCTGGATAGTCGTGTTTAAGTTTTACCTGATCATGTAGGAGTTTTGAGTCAAATTCACTTTTAATTTCGAACCCTGGGTCATTTAGAGACATACAGTATACTGTGCCATTTGAGGTACTCGCCTAAATCCACTATTTGTCTACAAAGCCCTTTCAAAATGTTATCTACTTATGCATCCCATGAGAATGTCTGTTTGTAAAAGACTTGAAGTACGTATGAGATAGACAGGCAGGCTCTAGCCCAATGCTATCAGACTTTCCGGCCAAGCTAGACAACTTCCCCTGTTGGTTGGCCGTAAGTCATGGCTACTGCTTCCCCTAACTTTGATAAATAGATAGAGCTTCTAGTGCTTCAGTTAAAACTTAGAGTACTTTCTACTTAAGCAGTCCATTAAAGAGACCCTCTCACTGTAGATGCTTTGCACGCCCATGTATATATTTACATCTGGAGCTTGACTTTCCTGAGGCGCCCACGTTATGACTGATCGATCTGACTGTCACTGCTTGCCGTATTGACGTTTGTACTGATATGTTTTGCAATACAAGATAGAAAACATGAGAATCCGCCATTTTCATATTATATGAAAGTGACCACTGTCAGTCACTGGGCATGCAAAGCATCTGCAGTGAGAGGGTCTCTCTAACTATTAATTTGTAACATACTGTAAAGTTTGCCAGCTCTTCTCACTCACAGAAAGTGACAGGGCTGACACAGTAACCTCACATGTAATCCAATTGGCACAATGAAAAAATAGATTGAGGTATAGTAAAGTTTGGCTGAAGCTATCAAGGTTATACACAACTTAAAACATAATAATTTCCGAGTATAATGTTTAAGTACAGTGAAGTCCTCATGTGAACCTTATTCTTCTTCTTCTTCTTCTTCTTGAATAGCAGCTGGCTCATCACCATCTAGATTCTCCTCCAACTGAAAGTTGCAGATCTTTTGGACATTGCAGGTGAGTTTGTCTGAGGATTTAAAGTACTCCAGGTAAGCATTATATATTTATGTACATGTACCTATATTATTGTATGTGAAATGTACACATTAATTTCATGATTTTTTTGGAGGGGGGGGGGGGGGGGGGGGGGGTGCATATTGTGCATAGGTATGTAGAAAATAGCTGTAAGATGTGTATAACATTACTAATACAGTAACACATTACAGAGGTTATGGTAAACTGAACAAGTTGCACCTGGTCAGCATTTGGTTGATAAGGTTATTCATTTGGTTAGTAAAGTAACTCATGTGGTTGAACAATGTGTTAACTCATGACCATAAAAACATGTTCAAAGTTACCGTGTTACAATAAAAAAGCCTGCACTGCAGCCTGCATATATCTACAGTAGCAAAAGGAGGGCAACTGCATATTAAGCAACACAGAAAGTTTCTTTAGAGGTATACCAAAGGTTGTGTTTTATAGATAATGAAGTATATATGTATACTTATTCTTACATAAATAAAGTTGGTATAATTATAAGTGTACGAAAAAGGTGGCATTTTTTGTGAGCAAGTTGCACTGGCTGAAAAAGTGGTCAGTAACACTTTCTACCAATCACATTCCAACCAAATGACTAACCTCACATGACTACACAGGAAGAAAACATTACTACCCACACTGACACTGCATACATGTATTACAGTACCAACCAAGATATACCACAGACCACAGTAAGATAAACTAACCATTCCAGGTTTGTCCTTTGCTTCTGTTTCAGAACAGCATACAGTTTAAAGCCGCAATGCACATCAAACACACTCACAAAAAAGGCCAGGTCTTATTTGGTATGGATCTTATTTTGAAACAGGCAAAAGGCAACTCGGAAATTATCTGCATGTCTTATATTTCAGTGTGACAAAAAGAGGTAATGAGAAAATAGCAAAAATTTACACTGGTTTTATCATAAATGAAATTGTTTGCAGCTCTTCAAACTAAGTCATTAAAAAAACCCCTCACCAATGAAGTTTCCACAGCAATTTTCTGCCACCTTGGTGTAGCAACATAGGAAATACACTGGGATACCACAAGCAATAAATATGAGAGCAAGTGAAGACTCCATGGGTTCCTTAGTGAAGGGGGTGATCAGAAGATAAAGTGCAGCCAGGGCTGCAAGAACTGGGACAAAGAGCCAAACCTGAGGAGACAGAAATGGTACAGTAGGTTACACTGACTTTTTATCATTCTTTGTTTTGTCATACACTGACAGTAATATTCCACATACTGCTACAAGCATCAGGCTATAGAAATTCCTGAGAAGAAAGCTGTTTCACCCCTCTCTGGGCTAGTGAGTCATTCCTGGCAAACTGCTAAGGTTCATTTTGCCGCAGTATAATCTGGACACTGACAGGTAGTATTTTTCTCTTGCAAACCTTGTATGGCCTATTTGCATTTGGACGTTTCCACCGAAGGTACAGGAGGGCAACAATGACTGCAAGGTAGGACAACCAGGCAGCAAAACTGAAGTAGTTGACCAGCGTGCTGAAGCTGCTTGACTCAGGAATCAACATGATAAAGGCAATACAGTGCTGCAGACGAAATTGTGATGAATCTGGTTTTAGGTACAACACAAAATGTAGATCAGTGGGCAATAGGTATTTTTGGAGCACCCTTTCTTTTGTGACTATAGCCAGAAACACAATACATACAAGCCACCCTTCTTTTCCCCCAAAAGTTCAGTTTTGCTCTCTGAACAAACATTCATTGATTCGGATAGATTCATTGTTTTTAGTGGGTAACAAAGGCAAAACCAGTAACTGGTTGTGATCTGTGATCATGTGGGCAAGACTACAATGTTTTCTTATGCCGCCAATATTGGTCTCTTCAATATAAAGCCATACTGAAACCACTCTGAAAACCACTCTGAAATATAAAATCCCTGTAACCATGCAGACCACAATGGAAAGCTAGTACAAAAGAGAACTATGATTTTGACTGCGTCGGTGTAGAGAATAACACACACAGTATAATGAATTGATTAAAGGTTGGTGCATGAAAGATAGATGCTGTAAAAGTATGTGAAGCTAATGTTTCGAGCACTAGCCCATCGTCACTTAATGCTCTGACAAAGGCCTAGCACTCAAAACATCAACTTCAAATTCTTTTACAGTGTCTATCTTTCACACATTGACCCCTAGTTAATGTACACCACAATTTGCTACACTGATCAGTCTGCATGTACTGTAGTTCAGATCAGTTGTTTTACCATGAAGATGATAGCAGGCATGGGTGTGCGTCGATCTTTGTGGATCATGGCCAGTACTTTGGGCATGTGTCCCCTCCGTGCCGAAACAAACACAAGTCTGAGGAAAAATGAAAGATGAAATTATTAATGTTGCTATGGATACAAGCTTGGAAAATTTATTGTGCCATCGGTGTCAATAGTATGTTCAATTCCAATTTTTCAAACTCTTTACCAAAACAAAAAAATGTGAAAGAAACCTTGGCTTGCTACACAATGGATGGACTGCAGCTTTTTAATGGCTGGGCTTGAATAGGCCCTTCAAAAACAGCATGACCCAAAATTCACCACATGGCTGAAAATTCATCACCTCAAACTTTTTGAGTGCCAGAAATGGAAATAGCATAAAAAAAATGTGCAAAAGGCAAAATTTTTGATACATACCTTTGTACTGGTCAAATTAATGTTGTGTTTTTTGTGTGTTGACTGAATAATTTATAGCAAGACTTTTCAAACCTGAATATGTTAATTTCACCAAGTGAACACTTCTTGTGGAATCAGCCCCATTAAAATGTGTCACAATATTAGTAACCTTGCAGGCCTTGGGGATTGCATAAAATGTTCTTGAAATAATTTGCTTTAACAGCCAGATCCAACACTTACCTAGCACCACTAAAAGCCAAGCCATTGACACAACCAAAGGTCGAGCAAGCCACAAAAATTGGTATAAACCAACTGACTGGACCCAGTCTCATGTCTCCAACAACCTTGAATCAAACAAAAGGAGTGGTAGCAAAATTAAGAAAACTAAAAGTGACATGATAAAAAGCCAATGGAATCCTGATTTTTCGAACCAAAACTTGTTTCCCTTGTACCCATTAACACTATAATTTTACACCCAGTTTCTCTAACTCCCCATAATTTGAACCAATTCCCATTTCCCTTGAAGGTTTGAAAAATTGGGATTCATTGTAATTTAGTCCTGGCATCGCAAACGGCTGTCAATACATCTCAAGTCAAGTTAGCTCCAAATGAAAAAAAATTACCAATACAAACACAAATGCCCTTATTGCTTAATGCAAGCATTACCATGGCAACAGCACCAGAGGTCAAAATGCCATTTTGTCCAACTACTGCAATGTAGGCAATATTGACAAGCAGGTAGCACATCGTCACCAATGGAATACCAATCATCAGGGCACGGGGGAGGTCCCTGAAATAGAAAAAGGTCACAGAGAACTCACTCAGTTAATAAAGAAGATCAATCAACAATCACCCATCATTGCAAGACACAAGGGGGTCAGGAGGTCTACAGCAGCAATGTTTTGTGATTACAATAAGGTCCCTTGTCGAAACAATAAAATTGATTGCAGAAAACAAAAGGCGCTCGTGAATATGTGAAATGGACATGATCTTGAGGTTGTGCCCTCACATGCAACTTCAAATACTTCCTTTAACAAGGTAGTGAGGACGTGGATGACACTGTCAGGAAATTAAGACAGTCCTTCATAATGAGAGACAATGAATGTGATAGAACCTTGGCAAAAACAGGACAAATTGAGCAACCTAAGCAAAGGGAAAGTCACAAACACATTAGAAATACAGAGACAAATTCTTTCTTGGTTCCTTGCATTGCCAGCGACATCATAGTTTGCTTAAACTCACCTGGCCGGGTTCTTCATTTCTTCAGTGACGTAATTCAAGTTATTCCTGTAAAAAACAACAGGTATTAAACTCAGAACACAGTGCTTCGACATTAACAGTTGCTCACTACAATGCCCAGGGCAACCAAAAATGTGGTTGGGCAGGTAAATATACTCAACACTAGACTCTTAATATATGCACCCACCATCCATCATAAGCCCAAAGGCCAGAGTAGAATGCCAGCCCAATGTCTGCTATGTTGGTAGAAGAGCCTTCAAAAGCATTTTCAAAATGCTGTACATGACCTGAAATTAAACATCAGTTTAAGCTTGGAGTCATGAACAGAAGCATTATTTTGACATCTTTTAGAGCAGTTTCAACACTGCTATCAAAACAACAACAAAAAAACAGAAGTACCTCTTACATTATCAATGAATTGCAAGGTGTGAGAGGATCAAAACACTTTCAAGTAAAACAAGTTTGCAATGGTTTTACTCAAGAAGAAATCAATTAATAACCAATGGTGCAAGAAACAAATCACAATTTGGTTTTCTGTTTCTCCTGATTGGCTGGGAGTATACTACCAAATGTATTTGAACCAAACTAAAAGCTATAAGCAATAACTTTCTACTTTCAGCAGTTTTCTGTTCATCTTGATCCCCTAGAGGAGACCTTGGTACTTCACTCAATTATTACAGTAATTGTGTGTACACCATAAATGCATAGAAAACTTGTAGGCCTCACCTTGACACATTTCGATGATTCCGATCACAGTTAAAATGGCAATGGCAATCAGTTTGCCAAAAGTGAAAGCGTCTTGGATGCGGGTGGCCCACTTGACACTTGCACAGTTGATGAACATTGTCAGAGCTGTAAAGAGGAACCCAGAGTTTCATTTTCAGAACACCTAAGTAACATATTAAACAGCATCAACAAAATACTGGAGTTTCTCCAAGTTCCAAAATGTTATATTCTAATTTGTCACAGGATGTAACAGAGCAAAATGTTATAAATTGTGTGGCATGTACAATATTAATGTCATGGTACGTGCACCAGTAATATTGCTGAGCTTTTCCTAGGGTGGGTGGGGTGGGGGGGGGGGGAGGGGGGAGGAGTTTTCTGCAATCAAGCAAAAACAAATTAACTCTGCAATAAAAATAACTTTAATTCACTTTTTAAATCAAGCTACTGTAAAGTTCCCACTTTCTGTACCCTTACTCCCGGTTCCCACCCCCTCCCATTTAACCAGGTTATGTTTTTGGCAAAGTGTTTTCACAGACATCCCCTATCCCATATCTCTAAGAAAACATGCTTCCCACCTTCTCTCCCCCCCCCCCCCCCCCCCTCCCCCCCTGCCACCCAGCCCTCAACTCTTTTATACCAGAAGAATAAAATAGTAATACAATTTACGTATTACCACAAATTCGACCTTTGAATTGCGTTTCAACAGAATTCGATGAACCGGAACCAAAACAAGGATCAATATACCATCAATACATTTCCGAATCAAAAGGCAAAGGTAACACAAACCGCATGGAAACGTTCTAAAAAATTGCGGCGATGGAATATAACTAATGCCTTCATGAGGGTTTGCGCGGAGAATCAGACAAAAAAGTCTGGATTGTATCAACTAAAGGTTGATGTGGTATCTTGAACGCCGCAAATCTACTGTTGACATCCTTGACCAAAAAAGACGGAATATGTTATATAATTAATACGGATTTCCTTTTTGCCTTCGCGGGTGAAACTTTGGATTATTCCATTCATTTGTCCTCAGATATTGAGGTGAATCGAGTAGTTGTAATATAACTTGACAACAATATTGCCGTGAGGCATTTTTAAAGAAAATGCAAATGTTGCACCTGTTTACTTTTGGCCACGTTGGCTGATGCAATAGTGACCACGTTTTGCACTATATGCCCCATCAAGTGCTTCTCGCTAATAAATCGGATTCTTTTTTTGATACATGTAGCAAAAAAAAAAAAAAAAAAAATACAAGTACCATTTCAGACTAAATAAAAGATGTGCGTGTTTTGCCGAACACTATTTATTTGGGATATATTTGATTTCGCGCGAGTTTTCAAGTTTATACATTCTTTGCTCACCGCGGGTTCGCGTAAAACTTATGAAGTTAATATTCTTTTAAAAACCTTACCTAGGCAAGCCGCAGCGAGACATTTTCTGACGCCGAGAGGGCTAATGTCGCAGTCTGGGAAGAAAGGCTGGCTCACATATCGGGCGAAGGTCAAACTGACGATGGTAAGGGAAGACGGTCGAATGATCAAGGCCAGCGTCCAGCTAAACAGGAACGCAGGGAGGGCGCCAAAGGCTTCGTACAAATACGAATACTCGCCGCCGGATTTCGGGATCAAGGTGCCCATCTCGCAGAAACACAAGGAGCCGAGAAGAGCTAGGAGACCGCATCCAGCCCAGACTAACAAACTAGAGCCCACAGAACCAGTTTTTTCAAGGACTCCTTTGGGCGAGATGAAGATCCCAGACCCGATCATAACACCGACGACGAGAGCGATGCCATTCACCATTGTCACATGCTTTTTCATGACCACTCTTTCTTTCGCCGGCACGGCTTCGCCATTCGCTTGTTCTCCATCGCCAGTTAGCGGCTGAACAGCATCAGCGTTCGCTTCGTCTTCTTTGCTGCTCATTTTCACTTGTACAGTTCGCTCGTGTTCACTCGTGCTCTCTGAAGTTCAGACTGACGAGGGGCGATCGAACCCTTGAAAACAAAACAATGTGTAAGTCGCGCCCCGCGCATTTCATTCATTCACAAAGGCCGGTTGCCACGTGTTTCAATTGACCGTCTGTCACTGGATTTGAAATTGATTATCTGAAAAATGTCACGAATATACTATTCTGAATTTGAGCTGGAGAGTCACTCACGTTTCGTGAAATTTCGCACAGTGTTAAGAACACCCTCCTTGTATTGAATATGGGTTTTGGCGGTCTATGATACAGCGTGGGAGAATTAGTTAAAATATTCATGTGAAGTAGGCAACCGGTTAAAACCTGTATTATTCGTCGCACTTTGATCAGATCAGCACGTGTATCTCGCATGAACACCAGTCTTATTTCGCGCCCTTTATGTGTGAGCACGCTCTGTCAACCAAGAATCGATTACACGAAATGTTTTGCTCATCTCTTTCCAATGCAACTTTCTTTTGCTACACCGAGACATACTTTAAGGCCTCATTAACACTGGACAAAATGGTAGCTCAAAATGTGTCGTGCAGTCGTTTAAAATAGTTTCATAACGGAAGAACTTTTACTGCTGACAGCTGCGATCAAGACATCCACGGCATGACCCGAAACGAAGACAACTGAATGGATCGAAAGTACATGTTGACCGACCAAATGCACGAACAAACTGATCAATCAAATCAGACTTCGTATGGAAATTTATAAAACTAAAGTAACTAACACTGATTTGCTATAACGCAAGGAAATGTTGTTTCGTGTAAAGTGGCTGGACCTCCGGGCTCCGGACTCCCGTCGACATTTCGTGACAAGCCTCTTGCTGACGCGCGCACGCCAAAACGAAACAAAGACAAGTACTCTATGTGTTGATGCATATCATACTCTCTAGCCTACATTGCAGGCGTTCCTGTTCTATTTCAGGCAAATTCGTTCGGGCCTTCCGCCTCCCCCACCGCAGCTCTTACCTCGCCCCACTCCTACTCCTGAACGACTTTTGTCTGACAACGATCGGGAACGTCGTTGAAATGTAGTTCTGTTGCAGTATAAAGATATGAAGTTCTGTTGCAGTATAAAGTATAAAGATATATACTTGCGTAGCCAGTTTCACGTGACATTCTTGCCCACCCCTAGCATTCTTGAGGGCCGATTATCATATCAAGTTCAGTTTACACGATATATTCTCAAAAAATTGCGTTTCCATTTCGCTAGGTTGAAACAGTGTTCGATTCGTATTGCAATATACTAATAGGCAGTTCAAGATTGTCGAATTCGCAGCCCACAAACCGCGAAATGTAAGACGATCTGACTCACCCGTCGAGTTTTGGTAAAGTCAACACTGAAATAGCATCTGTTCATTACCGTGGTATTTTACTTACCTCTTTCTCGCTGGCGTCGAGACCGTGACAAATTTACGACAGCCGTGACATGAAAACGTTTGGCGGCTTGCGAAGTTATTCAACTTTCTTCGACTACTATTTACTGTAAGTTTTCAAAAGCAACCGAAGTGCTCACTAACCAGAACATTGGTCCGCAAGGCCCCATGGGAATCTGTTATTGTCTCTTGATCACGCGTGACGAAACAACACACAAAGCACAACTATGATACTATGAAATTTCGCGCGGAAATTTTCGCGACTGTGACAAAATTGCGAATTTAACCGTAATAAGTTCGGGTAAATAAGTTGAGGGTGCACTTTTGATAATTCCTACGCCCTGCGTGGGTACTAATCTGAACACCATGTCGTTTTGAAATGTCTGTATTTCACGGACCGACCTCCCCGCGCAGCGGGGTTTTCTGGGTAAAAAACATCGGAACAGAATCTCCAACCTCGTTCCCAGGCTCTTTCCTCTCCTGACCTCAACCCCGAATCTCAAGTTGAAATGTCTGTTTTTACAATAACACGTCAGTTTCTCGCTTTGTGATTGGCTAATTTTCATTATCAATAAGAGGACAGACACATAAAATCGAGTGCTGACGACAGTGATTTGGACGAAGAAGGTGAATTCAGCTTCAATTTTACCTCAGTTCTTGCAAAAGCGACATTCGGCATTTGAAGTAGAGAACCTGACGTGTTCAGAGGCGAATTTCCTTGAGCTTTGTCTTGAAATTGTCGAGAAAACCGCAGCAGAAAAGCGTCTAGTTTCATTTCTTTCCAACTTCTTTGACAAAATTTTATTTTGCACGCGCGAAATGCTCACGTCAAACTGTCACTTTTTGGCCAATGAAATGTCTTGAATTTCAACCTCGACCAATTAGAAAGCGGGAAAAGTTGTTGACAACATTTCGGTCAAATCGAACAAAATCCAGTTTTCTTGCGTGTTTTCCCCGCGTCGTCGCTTGAGGTTTGTTATTGTAAAAAACAAATTGACGCCAGTTTTTTATGTGTCTGTCCTCTTATTGATCATGAAACGCGTCATAACATTGTCAAAAAGTTGCGGATCCACTCGGCGAAGCGCCTCGTGGATCCACAACTTTTTGACAATGTTATGACGCGTTTCATGATCAATAAGAGGACAGACACATAAAAAACTGACGTCAATTTGTTAAATTTCACGGACCGACTTTTGATCACGTGATGCTCTGGTAGTCCGTTGCGAAGCAACGGACATGACAGGAGATTGAATGAGTCTTTGCACTACGCTTGCCGAACTACGGTGAATATGAATCAAGCAAAGAATCAAACGGAACACTCTCACGAGGAGAAACAAGTTCGTCTTCAAAAACGAAGAGAGCAAGACAGACTAAGACAAAATGAGGCCAACAATCGATGCCGTGAGCAACGTTCGTCTCTTGTCGAAAAACGGCGCTTCCAGAGGCAACAATATCTGCATAGCCGTGGATGGGCTAACCCTGACAACCCGGCTTTGCACGAACAGCAGGAGGACAGAAAATAAGCTAAAATAGTGCTTGAAGGCCAACCGATAGCTCCAAGGGGCAGGTAAGACACGTCTATTTACTTTGTTCACTCAACACGTCCGTTATGCATTGCTTCGAGCTTATCGGACATTTTGTGGCCGCGATAAAACTTTGTTGTTGTGATGCTATATATTTTCACGACAGAAAACTGTTTTGACCGTTTGAGTCTTGACAGTTAATTCAACTTCCAGTGTCATACAGTGCAGAGGTTAATTTGTCACTTAACAACTTGCTTTACAGACAAAATTACAACATATCACTCACACAGAAAAATTTGGCGTTTCTGTGCATTTGATTGTAGAGAGAACTGTGATTATTAAAATTGCAGCACTAGAAACCATTTCAGTTTATCAAAGAACAGATCAAAATATTTGTCCTCTGTGAAATTATACAGTGCAAAATCTTGTGAGTTCTTGTGAGAGGCAGTTTTTTTTTTTTTTTTTTTTTTTTTTTTCTAACTGCTTGGCTGTTTTTATCATGTACTAGCTGTCTACCACTGTATAAGTACTATAAGTCAAATGTTATTTGAACTGTGTTTTTTTGCTGGGCTTAACTTTCCAAAACCCTGCCACTACTTTCCATAACAATACAATCTTTGCTTGTATTTACTTCTTTGTTATAAATTATATCTTCCCTTTGCTATAAATTATTATAGTACATATACTATTATAAAATGTATTATATATAAATAAACAGAATGATGTTTAGTAAACTAGAAATTGTTATGAATGATTATTTTGTCAATTTGGCATCAGGAAAATAATTTATAATTTATTGCTGCATTTCCTTTTGCATTTTTGAATTAGCAGTTTAGCTGTACTTTATACATTACCATGTATAAAGTAATGCTCAGAAGAGATCTGTGTTAGTAGTAGTGGTGTGGGCAGAAAGAAATTGCCATGATCTAAACAAGTTTATGAAGTCAATGCCTTCAGTGGACTGAAGGTCAAAAGTTATTTGCAAAGATACTGTACATAATAATTATCATAACAGCCAAACAAGTCAATTTGCATTTACCACACAGTTAGTTTCATTTTATATAAGCCAGCACTTTACTAACATTAATTTCTTCCTTTTCTCAGATAGAATGAGCAATGATATTTTATTAAGTTTTCCTTTGAACAAGTTTTTTTTTCCATGCAGCTGCATGACATTAATTTCTGGTGAGATATTTATTGTCTAAACTGTTACCCCAACACAAGCTGCTTCCCCGCCCACCCATCTATCTCCAGCTGCAGAACACACTTTTTAAATTATAGACTTTGATGCTTGTTTTGTTTTTCATAGGTCCCTAAATATCAAGACAAACATGAAGTTTACTAAGTCCAACTGGAAAAAGTATCTTTCTGTGATTAGGAAGAGTTAGCTTAATTTATGACATGGGAAATGAGACTTTTTTAAGATAAGAATGTCAATACAGTACTAAACTGATGTTCTTCTCTTGTCTCATAGCATACAGTGCTTTATAATGTGTGAACCTGACTCTTGTTTGTCTAATATTCTGTAAAATTATTGAATATTTATAGTGCACTTTTTCATTTTCTCTCACAGCAGAGTACTGGGTTAGGGCTATATTTCTCTGGCAATTGGGATTTTCTGTATTAAATACATTTACATTTGTATTAAATACAAATTTTGTACATGTACAAGGCAACACATGCAACACTTGAGAACTTCTAAGAAGTATAATGTAACCTACAGGTACTTGAGAAGTATTTAATATACAGTATTTTACCAATAATGTAGTGCAAAGACTGACTGTATACTTTCTTATGAGACAAAATAAATTACTGTGAAATGGACCTGCACAATGAATAATATTGTGATAACTTCCTTCTTTCAAGACCACCCTACATATTATATAATAAGATTACTGTACTCTTCAAACAGCAATGGGACCCCAGGTGGGAGTGTGGGGGGGGGGGGGAGTACTCTGCCATATAGGTATGTGCTGCCCCAAAGGGTATCATTTTCAAACATTTTTAGTCTGAAGTAGGGTATAGATTTTGCCTTTTTGGTCTTAAATAGGGTAGCGATTTTGTGTTTTTGGCCTGGAATAGGGTATGATTTTAATAGAAATGTGTTGCAGCGGACAATGCATGGCAAATAGAAGAAAATACAGGGTGGAAATTGTTGCAAAAGAAATAAATCTCTAAACTAGGTCTGAAATAGGGTATACATTTTGGAGTCAGGTCTGAAATAGGGTATAGTAAATCAGATATTTTGGTTTGAAATAAGGTAAGGGGTTTTCAGGTTCAGGCGGCGCACTCCCACCCAAAATTATGATGAGTACTCCCCGGAATGGGACACATGTCAATATCATGTAAATGCTAATATAGTGTCATCCGCCTTTAATTGCATTATATAATACTCAGATGTGTGGTGAAAGCATAGAGTACATTAGAGCTCTAGCAATGTCATACAAAATCGATTACTTGGGCGTGGGGCCTCTGCGAATATCGTATTTCTAGTTACTGCTGTTTTCTTTCTGTTCAGCCCGTAGTTCAACTCCCTAAAATTCAAAGTTCCCGAAGAGTCATCCTTGTGCGAGACGAACGACACCAGAAAGCCCTCCCCGACATAGAAGGTATTGCATATTGTAAGTGCTTCAAAAACACAAATCTATGCGGGTCAAAATAATGAGCGCCCAAGTTGCTTTACACTTCATTGCATCACAGCTGTAACAGAATGCACTAAAAAAGCAGCTGTCAAGTATTTTTAATTAGCAAGTTACCAGAGTGTAACTCTGTTGATCTGCGCTGTCCGAATAACCGCATCTCTTTGTTAATTTTATTGCAATTCCCTGACACACAAAGGCGACATTTTAACCTTGGGACTGATTAAAAGTTAGTCTGGTTATCGCGGCTTCCACTCAAATTCTTAGTGCTCAGGTGAGGTGGCTCTCAGTGGTTAAAATCATCGCGTCGTTAACAGCCTTTCATTTTGGAAATGCTAACAAAGAAACGTTCACTGAAGCTTCTTTTATCATCATTACTACGCATGTCTTCACCTCTATAAGGTTAAAATTAGTTGCCATGGCAACACAGAAAAAGCGATTAAATCTATCTTATTTTCAAGACAAATGCTAATAACATTAAGACCGTACGGTGAACCTTGTTTTTTTATTACTAAATTTTGACTTATTTATCAAACAAAAACTTTGACAGAATAAAAAAATGGGGAGTTTTAGTGTTACCTTAACTAATCGATAATTTAAGGTGGCACTACAACCCACCTGGCTGATTTTCTTAAGGTGACTCCAGAATTTCATCGGGCGCACTCGTCCATGACAAACTCTGGATCATAACATTTTGTGCTAAACTTTGAGAAACGTTGCAGCTATCATCAGCAATAAAATGATAGAATTCATTTTAACTGGGAAAAAATATTTTCAATGATATTATAGCTTAAGTGGACAGAACTTTTTGAACAAAATCGCACCCAGTGAAAACTTTTGCTGATATATTTTTGTTAAATTTCTGGAATCAACTTACATTGATTTAATACATACCTTAACCAAGTTTTAGAAAAATCGTTGGAGCAGAAGAGCGGAGGTAATAAGACCATCTAAATTTCGCCAAGAATTTTGGCGAAATCAGCAGTATGTAAACTGTTGAGAGCCACCTTAACTGTTTATATGTAGTGGCCCAGTTGAGTATCCAACTGTTGTAACGGTCGGGGTTTTTGTCCATCCATTCAGAGAAAGGATTTATTAAGTGATCAGGCTCAAAATGTCTGAGACGGTCATTTAGCTTTGAGCAGTTTTTGCGACTATGATGTGATAAATGTTGTTTGAAGAGCTTTTTCGATTGTTTTGCCGAGTGGCTCAATGACCCAACTATGCTCGCGCGCCACCACAATCGTCTGCGCGCTTGACATTCTACAAACGTGTTAGTTTACTATCAGCCGATACTTTTTGAAGTATTGACCTTTTCATACGTCATCGGAATGAAATAATCCCTTGAAATAGTTGTACAGAGGGGATGGGGGACGGCTTGTCGGTTAATAACGAGTATTTGTTGTTAGCTGTTGTTTTGTCCAAAGCGCTTTGTTTCACTGGTCCTATTCAGTGTGCGGTATCAAAGCCGACCCACAGCTGCTCATGGATCAAACAGAGGAATTTGCCGCCACTGTTTGTTCCACTGTGTCAGGAGACCCGCCCTACAAGGTAGGTCGAAGAGAAAAACAACCCGTATGGTAAATAATCCAAATTCAATTTGAACTCTTTCAACCGAGATAAACGAAACCTCCCCAGCATTGGCCCCCTCCTCCTTCACAATGTTGAAAGTTTTTGGGAGAAGTGTTGTAAGATGTTTGCTTCGTACCTACTTTACAACACTGAATAGGGGAGGGAGTGGAAGGGGAGAATCTATCATGAACACGTGTGTGAGCTCATAGTGCGGCCATTTTGAAAGACACTGATACGTAATTCATTTTTGTGAGGTGTCCCAGATCTTTTTGTCAAGATTGTAACCCTACGAAACTTGGTCATGTCGGCCTCTTTGATTAATTTCTCAGTCATTTCCCATTATAACGTATCGTAATGACACGGTAAATGCGAGGCGGTTCGGGGTAAGGGTAAACTTGTGAGGCCAAGTGCAAGTTTTGTATAGTTCAAGACTAAGCCAGTTAACTCAATGATAGGACTCGATGCACTATAAGTTAGTGCAATACATTTTCTGTGCCATAAAGTTTTGCACAAGAAAAACAGAGCTTGCATACGAGGCGAAATTTTACCCCGAATTAGATCTAGCTCAATAGTAATGGCCACGAACGCTGACCAACGGACTAACACACGGAATTAGGCATAACAACGAGGCCAGAGTTTACGAGATGGTAGCGTTTTGTGCCACCTGGTCCAGGTCTTTTCGAATACGCTGTGCCTTGTGACGTCACAGACTTGTGCGTCACATCATTGATGGTTGGTCGAATTCTCAGGAGAAGCACAACAGAAGAAAACGTGTTGAAATATTGTATCATACCCATTTGGGTAATATTCTTTCAACTGTAAACTGAACGCTTGAAACTTTAACTCAAACAAACACATTTTATGACCCAGCAAACAACTTTTGTTAATATTGCCCACCTACTCCATTAATCCCTCCACACAAAGGGCGTTTAGTCTTTTACAAATGAATATTCTCGATATCCTCGCGCAGAAGGATGAAACAGAAGCAAATAAGAGAACACATGGAGTTAGCAATGTTCGCTACAAAAAATAAGCAATTGCCTTAAACTACACAAGAGATACTCTGTCCTTTCTCATAGTCGTCACAAGTGGATTAGCATATTCTTTTATTAGGATCAGCACTGCTAGTGCTAAATTGCAAACAGTCAAACAATTGCAGGTTCTGTTTGTGTATTGTACACCAGGGTTTATTCTCTCCTGTGGTATATTGAAGTAGGATTATTAGATGCGACGTGAGCAACGTGTGAGGTTGAGTCGAGTTTTCACTGCGGTAAAATGTCCTCGAAAGGCGCCAGAAGCAAGAGACTTTCGAACCTGAATTCTCGGGTGATAACGACGGTGTTAAAAAACGAGAAACTCGCCGACAGAGACCTACAGGCAAAACTTAAAAGCATAAATGCGAATGAGCGCAAAAACATGTTACGACTTGGCGAAACTTCACTGGATGTGAAGTACGATTGGCGACGGTGGAGGAACTCGATTCATAACGAAGAAGAGGACGTTCCCGCGGAAAGGGGCACACCACCCGGGTCACCAGTCCTGACGCGACACAAAATGCCTGGCTTACGGATTCGGAGTTCCATGTCGGAGAGCAGCGACACGACAACCAAGCAACTGGTGGCAAAATTACCATCAAGCCCTCAGTTGGGCAGACGCCCCACCATCGTCATCGAAGACGGAAGCCAAAATTCCGAATCAGGAAAGAACTGTGCGCCGCCCAACTGCCCTTCCATGTCATCGGTTTCTGGAGAAAGTGACGAAGCCGACCAAACACATCACGACAATCAAGTTCCAGATGAACCCCCGGGGAGTCCATTGACTCCGCCGCCAAATTTGTACCAGAGGCGATGCACAGCACCTGCACTGACGCATATTTCTCCCAAACTCCTGTTACGACTCGCCAAGGGTTTGCCGGAGGCGCAATTATCGCGGGATACGACTTTAGATAAATTACCTCCCATCTCACGCAAGCTTAGTATTTCCAGTCCAGACATGGAGCGAACAGGCAACGACGTTCCCACTCACACTCCCACTCCTCCAGGCAGTCCGCGAATGCAATGTCGCGCAGCCTCGCCGAAGGGTAGTATATGCTTGGACGTCCCAGGAAAAAGCGCTCTCGGAGAGGTGGTCGACAAACTTTCGGCAACGAGTGTTCGGCCAAGTTCGGCTCGAAGTCGCTCTCCGTCGCCTTCGCGACATTCTCTGGAGCCACCTCGCCTTTCCACGGCTCGGAGAAAGTCGGAACCGATGCCGATAGATTTTAGCAAACTGCCGAGTAATTCCGTGCTGCGCAAGGCTTGTACCGGTGGAGAAGAAAAGTCTTCGACTTTGAACCCAGTCCCTGTCTCACCGCGCATGATGCGTAGGCTTTCTGGTCACGATGACGTTTTGCAGGACCGAGTGGACGACTTCTTGAAATCATTCGCTTCCAAGACATGAGCATGGCCAGGTTTTTATCTACCCCAGTTTCTAGATTTTGGACCAAGCAACCCTTTCATTGCGGCCACAGACAAATTTGACTCAAACTATAAACTTCCAACTTGAGATGAACTGTCAAATGAAACCTGAAGGTACGACCACTCAAATGAATTAAAAGCTCTCAATTAGTACTTTCTAATAGCAGTGTTTACCTCCAGCTCCTGAATTGTAAAATGAAACTAAAGGTGCAATCATTGCAATGGAAGCCCTATACTAGTACACTGTAAGTTAGGGGAGAGGAACACGGGAGTAGAGGGCCGGAAGCGGAATTTCTTAGTGGCGGGAACCGGGAGCCAAAGAGTACGGGAAGCGGGAAATTTAGAGAGGGCCTAGATGGGGGGGGGGGGGGGGGGGGGGGGGGGGGGGGGGAGTTGCATAACACTTAACAGTAAAAAATTCAGGCCCATAACACTTAACAGTAAACCCCATCTAGGCCCTCTTTAGAGGAAATTCTAGACCCTCTTGTTGCCCCATCTGTTTACATCCGGAATAGGCTCAAACAAACGCTCCCTAAGATAGGAGATATTTTTTCTTGTTGGATACCACATAATCTTTAACTAAGTAAATTTTAACGTGTCTCATTGACTGCAATTTGAACCAGGAAAGCGAACGAAAGCCTGACATCTTTCGTATTAAAGATAATATGTCGTGTGTTTTACGGTGTATTTGTTAGTTTAGTGCAGCTTGTGCTTGCTTTCCTCGTTTACACGACGCATAATACTCGTGCTTGCGCCACTCGTCGAAACCAGGTAAACTATCAGTCAACTGGTCCACCAGTCAACTATCGCAAGGAAAGATGGGAGCGCCTTCCCATCAACCACCGCTGCTCGACCAAGCTAAGTGTGGAGTAAACGGCTGCCTTTCGAAACTGAAAAACAATGAAAGTTTTAGTTGCGAAAGGGCGGCCAAACTTTCGGAATGTTGCTATTGTTTACAGTTACAACTGCAAACTAAACAGCTGCGTCATGCGGAAAGTAAAAATGGCGGCTCATGAAACCATCAATTTTCCTGACCATTTTGTGGAGTTCACTGGTTAAGAGACTAAGGGCTTATATATTTGGAATTTTGAAAAAGCAATATTTGCCGATATCCAAATTAACACATTTTGTCCGGCGTTGTTGCCATGGTAGCAAAGTGGTGTACTTTGTTCTTGATGTAAGTCTGAAAAGAGAAAATAACAGGTCCGAAATGTCAAAATAAGGTATAAAAATCGCACATTTTACTATGAACAGGGAAAGGGTTTTCAGAACCGGACGGCACACTCTCAAAATTATTATGAGGGAGGGGAGGGGGAGGGGTGAGAGGTAGGAGATGACTGGCATAATTTTGGGAAAGAAATGACGTTTTCGTGTCTGCAACCCAATGGATATTCCTTTGGTAAGAGAAACATTTAACGTGTACAGAGTTGCCGATGTAGGGAGTTACTAAAACGGGAATGGGGAATGAGATCAAATTAAAAAGCCGGCAGAGCGTAGGGTTAGGTTTAGGATTAGGTTTATGGTTAAACATCAAAACAACTAATTTTAATCCTAACCCAACTCTAAAACTAACCCTAAACCTAACTCTACCCGACTTAGCCCATTTTAGTAACATCCATTAACAAAACCTTTCTACTATCTTGTCTACTTTATCTACTTTCCAGCCAACTGTCTGTCTGCCCGCAGCGTGTACGTGTAGGTGTTTAGAATTTGACACAATAAAACTCCCCCGCCTTTGTAACAATACGCTACTATCATAGCCGGTTTGGCTACATATACAGTTTCGAATATCAAATATGGGTAAGAAACTGCAGAAAACTGAAAAAAGTCGCGGTTCTGGCGGCGAACAAGTGGCGATCAAACGCTTGTTACTTTTATCAGTATGTATCACGGCAAAAGACTCCCACGCATCAGCGAATGGCATTAATCAAGAATGAAGCTTGTTCAGCTGGGGTTTACCCCCACCCCCTCCCTCTCCCCCACCGGCGTCCTTTACCGCGTCTCGGCTGAAATTTTAGACGAACAGACCGTACAGTTCTTTTAGAAGATCTTAACTGAAGAATATAGCTCCCCCAGACTATTTTGTGTTATTTTCCCGCTTACTGTTGTCACAGACCGCTTTCCCGCTCCCTACCGTACCCCCCTCTGGAGATTAGACGCTTCGTTTGTCATCTTCGCTGAATTGCATGTGAAACCTGCTGACTGCGGCGCCGGTGTGTCAGATTTTTTATCAACATCGTGCGTTCAACTGAATGCTTATTTTAAAACATTCTGAAAACAAAATTGTTTCACACGTGGCTTTGTATATTTCCTCTTTCGAAAGTTTTTGGCGCGAGGTTGTTCGTATATGAAAACGAGCCAATCAGAAGTCTCATTGAGTACTTACAAATTCAGTTCACTCCTTCAGTGATCACACATTCACCGTGGTTCTCACATCGGTAGTACTAGTAACAACAAAGTAGCGTTCGTAAAGTTTTGGTAACGTGTTGTTCTGTCTTCTTTGCGATGGCTGATGGCACCGAAAAATTAGCCGAATCGGCTGACTCTGCTTCATCAGGAAGCATCGATCGGGGGTCGAAGGAGGGTTTTCTCGATGGCGAGAGTCCAGATACATCTACTGATAGAATCGTTCTCAAGAAGAACGTTTCTATGTTGAATGGCATCGGCCTGATTGTGGGAACAGTGATCGGTTCTGGTATCTTCATTTCCCCCACCGGCATTCTCGGAGAAGTGAATTCAGTTGGGTTGTCGTTACTCGTTTGGTTGGGATGTGGTTTGTTGGCAATGTTCGGCTGTCTTTGTTATACCGAGTTGGGTACGTTCATCACTAAATCTGGCGGTGAATATGCTTACTTGATGGAGGCTTTTGGTAAGATTCCCGCCTTCCTTTTCGCCTGGACATCGATGATCGTCATTCGCCCAGCATCGGGTGCGATAATCGCCTTGATTTTCGCCGAGTACGTCTCCAAGCCTTTCTACCCAGATTGTGAAGCTCCTGTGTCAGTTCTTAAGCTGTTGGCCTGTCTGTGTTTAGGTAAGATTCATTCAATCCTAGTTTTTCCTTCGCAAGGAATTTCGTGATATTGCAAATATACGAGATCCTTCGTTGAATTACGAACTGCGCCACTATTCAATTATATACGCTCGTGAATGTTTTTTTCTTTGTGCCCGTCATCTACAAATCTAAAGTTCGGTAAATCTCGCCACAACTAGGTTTCCTTCTCTGAATTTAGGTTTCTCTGTCGACCTGTTTACAATCCGATCGTTTCCCGCCACCCACGTGGTTGTAGAATGTTCGCAATTTTTAATTTGAATGAGTTGAATATTATTTTTTTCCGTGGGGACGAGACAAGTAATGATTCTGACCGTTTAGATACATTCAAAGCTTTCACAACAAATTTGCTTCAAATGTTGCGACAAAACGCGCCATTTTTTGGCGGGAGTCCTTTGTGCAGGTGGATTGCATCAGCTATCGTGTGAATATTAATAGTTTACTTTGAAGTATTTTACATATCGGTTCCAGCACGTACGTGGTTGTCATGGTTTTTGCTACGTATCATTGCCTTTGTCTCTGCTAAAGTAGTACCCATAATACTGCATGTCGTTAAAGAAATATCACGCAAATTCGCTCACAAACTTATGATTTATAGTTAATTATAAAGAAATGACACGCAAAATTCGCTCAAAAAGTTATGATTTATAGTGAACCACAAAAAAAGGACCCTGAATATATGCTTTAAGAACTTAATCAAAAATATATTAAAGAGGAGTCTGTTTGTACAGCTAAATATTTATGCCTCTTTATATATGAACAACCAATCTATAATACTAGGATATCTAAAGATAGTAATTGCTGCGCTGATTTTGGTGTAATCTTGCAAAAAATGTAGTTGGGAGGACATTGCTTATGCTGGATAGCAACTTATCTACTGGATATAGTTATACATTGAACAACTGGAGCCTACTGTATTAATCCCGGCACAAATGGGGGCATGTCTATTTCAGAATGTCTGCCTTCTTCAATGATCACCAATTAATACGGTTTTAGAAAAAGACACTCTATGTGGATGGCCGTCCTTGAATTGGTGGACCAAATCTTCCAAGCATTTGAAAACAATGAAATCAGAACAGGCATTCTTATTGATCTTGAGAAAGCGTTTGACACAATATTAATCACCAAATTCTACTAGACAAACTTGAATTTTATGGCTTCAGAGGAATACCCCTAATCTGGCTAAAGAGCTACCTAAGCAACAGACAGCAGTATGTTGACTTATATAACACTAAGTCATCATACAAGAAAATAAACTGTGGGGTCCCACAAGGATCAGTGCTAGGGCCACTCTTATTCCTAATACATATATAAATGACATTTTTAACTGCTCTAGTTACACCTATCTTTTATCTTCTTTCCTGATGACACGAATCTATTTGCCAAACACAAGGTCATAAAATCTCTCGTGGATATCATAAATACTGAACTCAAGCATGTTGCATCCTGGCTGACAGCTAACAAACTAACCCTTCATCCTACCAAAACTAAGTATGTTCTATTTCACCCAGCAAGGAAAAAGTTATTTTTTTCTATTTTTTTATTTACCTTCACATAAATGGAATTAACACTGATAGGATTGAGCACACCAAGTTTCTTGGAATTACACTACATCAAAACTTGCCATGGATACCCCACATCCTAATAAATTGCATGTAAGTGTACATTGCAACAAATCTGGCTAACATGGCAAATGGTTTGAACCCAGGAGTGTGAACAGTATAGAGACATAAATATTGTACCACCATCTGACAAATCCTTTCACTTGACTCTGTCAGTCGCTAACAACATTCTTCCTGGAGACTACTCTAACCCAGATGATCACAACAAACCTACTGTACCAAATCTGGCTAATTTGCAAAACAAATCTTGGTACATATTTCATGATAGTAACACATAGTGATATATGGCAATAATAATGTTTTTATATTATATTTTTTGAGGCTACAAAAATTTGTAATACAAGCAATAAGAGTTGATTATTGTTGCAAGCTATTCAAAGAGTATCAATAAAATAAATCCAACAGGAACTGACTAAACAAAAAGCTAACATGAATTTTTTCTTGCAAAAATGGCTGCCAGTTTACTTATTGTTGACAAATTTGTTGTAAGCTATTCAAAGAATATCAATAACTGACAACAATTTACAATTTTTAAACCTAATTAATTACAATCTTATTCTAACAGGAACTAAGTAAACTAAGAGCTTATGTTTTTGATTTGATGACATTTTCTTGTGCAACACACCAATGTGTGTGTATATATGTTCAGCAAGATTCTGAAAGAAAAATGGGATAGCTAATATCAAAAGTGGTGATTTTGACTAACTAGGCATGATGAGTTGCGAAAAATGACCTGTAAGTCATGCACAACGTGAACGTGTTCACTCCTTTCGTAGTGAAAGAGATGATTGTCAGAATGCAAAAGTAATTGAATAAGCAAGCAAGGATAACCTGAAAAACTTGGTGTCGTGAAACAATGTCAACAAATCAATAAAATTACCCACCTCGATAGATCGACGTAAAAGAAACCTGCAAGAAAGAAACGAATTAATATAGCAGCGACATCGAAACCGAAATAAGTTGAAGCTGATGTTTCGAGCCCTATCCCTTTGTCTGAGCAAAAACCTTTGAAATCTGTCCAGCTTTACAAAAGCTTTCATGTTCTCTTTTAAAAGACAGTGGAATGATCTGAAGTCATTCATAACGTAAAGACGAATTATAAGCAAAAACAGCGAACAAAAAGCAAACTCACCTGAGCTGACATGTTGTCTGTTGCAAAGTGCATCCTGGCCCAAAAATTTGCGGTGCATTGTGGCCCAAAAATTTGTGGTGCATTATGGCCCAAAAATTTGCGGTACACTCTGGGATGAAAACAGGATTTTTTCCTACCTTTCAAAATGTATTGTCAAGAATATGAACTGCTGCTCTGCTTGCTGCACAGCAATTAGTCATTACTAAAATGGACCACATTTGCATTATTACTGGGCATGACATGACTTACAGTTCAAAGGTGTAAAAATCTGCTTGGCAGCCAATTGGTGAGAATTTGAAAATAAAAATAATTTTGATTTACCTTCAGTTGCTTCTTTTTTATTCCTTGTGTGTCATTTTGAGTGATTTTTAGTGCAAAGGATGCATATTACAACTTCAATCCTCACATAAAGGTGATGAGAGCAGAATTACTGTAGGGTGATGTTTTTGTTTTTGGGAAATTAACAGTCAAATCTGAAGTGTTTTTCTCTTTTTTCTTACAATGGAGGACACCAAACAAAAAATTGCTCAAAATGACACAAAAGGAATAAAGACATACAAAGAAGCAAGGAAATCAAAATTCTTTTTATTTCTAAATTCTCACGGATTGGGCTGCCTGTGGGTTATAGTCTCAGTCATGGAGCCAAGCAGATTTGTGATACCTTTTTGAGTGGCATGTTTCTAATGGCTTATATTATTATATGGTAGTATTAACCTCAACCCATCCCCTTGTTTTGAAATATTTCCATCCTGACTATGGGTGTTTACATCTACTGTATGTTGACTTGTTTTTCTTGTATGGAAGACAAAGCCAAATCTTAGATATTGCACTGTATGTAGGTCAAATAAAGCAACTTAGCTAAAATTTGAAACCAGACTGTTCTTTATTGCCAAGCTATCTGGGAATTAATATTCAGAAAATTTAAGTACTTTGCATGTATGCATCCACCAGCTTGTAGAATAAGTGATTTAGAATTCATGATTTTTATGACACTCAGATGACACTCCTACTGTATACAGTTTACCTCCCAACTACACACTGTTGAATCATGCCATTACTCCCTCCCCCTAAAAAGGGGGGGGGGGGTGTAATCCCTTTGGTCAAAGTGTTACATGTTCATGCCAGTGTTTTAAGAAAATACCTAACAGATTTTAGACTTACAGTATCAGTTATCAGTGAGAGGGGGGATTTAGTGACTTAAGATCAGAAGTGATAGAATTTGATTCTCTTGATCAAATAGGTTAATTATTTAGTCGCATTGCATAATATATTGGTTATCAGATTTCCTCCTCGTGATTCAGCATTTCGCACCTTAGCCAGTTAGATCTCCAGTTCACTCGCTAGTCTTTTGCCCCTCCCTCCCTCCCCAGGGGTCAACTTCGAGTCTTAATAAACAATCAATTTGCCCAAACGAGTCTATTAATTATTCTCCTATTGATTAGTGATAAATAATTTAATATTGGTGTATAATTCCTTTCTCTTTACAGTGATTATCATGGCAGTTAACTGCTGGAGTGTCAAGTGGGCTACCCGTGTTCAGGACGTCTTTACTTATGCCAAACTTCTTTGTCTTGTCATGCTCATCATCATTGGACTTGTAGAGCTGGGCAAAGGCAAGTGGTTATATATACAGTAGAATCTTGCTAACTCAAACTTCCAAGAGAAACAAGAAATAGTTCAAGTTAGGGGATAGTAAATGACTACAAGGTAGGTCTAGGGAAATGGGTTTGAGTTTGAGATAGCAGGGATTTCCAGTTAGCAGGGTTCTACTGTGGAGAGTTTGTGCATGGTGGCCAATTGTTTGAGAGAGAAACAATGAAATATTTTTCTGTCTAATCACTTCCTTAAATTAAGTTATTTTTTTCTCATATCCAGGGAAGACAGAGCACTTCCAAAACACTTTTGAAGGTTCTACATCAAATGTCGGCAAGATTGGCTTGGCGTTTTATTTTGGCCTTTGGGCTTATGATGGCTGGTAAGGGTGCTACAGCAGCACATCTTTCTTTTACATTGGTTTTTGTTTAGTCTACGAGGTTATGGTGTATATAATATATTATAAACTGTAAAAACTGGTTGATTCTGTTTTTGTGTCTACTGCATAGACACTATGTCGTCGAGCGTGTAAGTAATACAATGTAAGAATCGATGAACGGTTGCGCATTAATATTCGGAACCAATGAAAGGATCCGCTGGATTGCCGATTGTACATGAACTTCACTATTGGTTGAAGAAACAATGACAGGGTGGCGAAGGCTAGTTCACGTGACAAGCTCGTGATTATGAGAAACCCATGAGGTCACAGCGTTTTCAGCGAGGCAATCGGGTTAGTGAATATTTCATATGAATTGCTTCAAGCTTACCAGGATAACTTGCCGCACCTTTCGAAATGTGTGTCAAACCTGTCAAACGAAAGGTTATTTCACTGTTTTGAATCAATGAACTTGGGGTCAACTGAACTGATACGGAGTTAGAGCGACGAGTTGCCTTGCAGAGGGAAAGCTGCAGACGCTTGATGCTGATATGCAGAACAACCTCGAGCCCCTTTTTGGGAAACTAAAGCCCCTTGTTAATTTTGTCTCAAATCACAGTTTTTGAAAACATGCGTGCCAAAAACGCTGTGTATAATATGTTTTGTGCCAAAATGTAAGGGTTAGGCAAACAAGCCTGCATGTTCAAGTAGCTGTAAGACAGCTTAATAGCCTTATCTCATCTTGGAATGCTTTTAGAACATGATGCCCGGTATCATGTTTGACTATTAGTGCCCACATCCATCTTCCATTTGGTCATTCGCGTACGAGTTAAAATAAATGTATACTTTAATACTTGAGCCTAGTTCTGCTTGTCATTATTAATTTTATTTGGACGGCTATGGGGTGAAATGTTTACAAAAACCACCAGTGGCAACTGAATAGTCATATTTCCTATCAATGGCTACTGCATCCTCAAGCACCTCCCGTACGAAAATGTTTGGCCTGACAAGAGCCAAAATCCGGCCAGACATTTGAGCATAACAGGAGCATGACACGAGCCAAACAAGAACCTAACAAGGAGAGCCTGACACGAGCGTTAACTAGCATGACATTAGCCTGACAAATGAAACCGAACATGAACCGAACATGGGCCTGACACGAGCCTGACATGTCTGGCTGAATTCAGGCCCGACAAGAAACATTAAACCATTGGGTATTTTTGTTTCAATTACCACTTGATGAGTATCCTGCTTTGTGGCGACAGACAACATCAATATTGGTATGTTAACTATTTCTTGCTTTTTATCGCGCGTTCCGTACGTCAGGGCGCTAATTACCGCGTATGCATGCCTATTTTTCTTGGCCGTGAATATATCTGTATTTATCCAGTAGTATTTAGCAAGTTCCTTCACTGATTCCGTCATCGATGACAATGGACAAATTGCACATGGTATCAAAGTGGGCAGTCGGGTAATTATAACTTTCGCAACGTTTTGCCAACTTGATCTGCAAATAGTTCCACCTCAGCTTTTTTGTCCCAAAAAATTTCAAAACGTCAATTTAATGAGTATATACATTTCACTCTGAGGTGCTCATTGTCACAAATTTACAGCATTCTCATCCTAGCTATGTTCTAGCGGTGACCCTCGGGAAAGAAAGTGTCTGGAACTGGAACTGTCCGCTTACGAGAATGTGTACTAAATAAAGAGTTTGACTGAGCTAGTTTCAAACAGGCGTTTTGCGAAACCGTCCGTAATCAAGGGCTTCGACTGTAATCATTCACACACTGCTAACACACTGGATACAACATAATCTCGGAAACTGCAACTTACCCTTTCCTGCGATGGTATAAGCACAGCAGCTATATGCGTCTCTCCTTTTGGCCACCCTGGTGCCAATCGACCTCTAGAAAAATACCTCTCCCTAATGGGTTCAAAAGGTCCTTGCAGCTTACACGTACTTGTCCTTTGGTAGAACACTGACACTGCATTGTCGCTCGCAAAATACAAGCACGCATACATGGCTATATATATATGTAGGACGTACTCAAACAAACTGATAACTCTGAAGATCTCATAATTTACCGGACTGCCGTTGCTCGCCGGTTTGAATTAACTTCAGGTTAAAAATGGGCGCCAAGTATGCAGGTATTGTAAAGGTATTCAGGTATTGTAAAGGCTAAAATGAAAGACCACTTTGTATGGGTGTAATATTACAGCTCGCCTGCGGTTTTGTCTGAGACAATTGACGTAGTCTGTTCCATGCTGATCTTTGCCGATAAACATGTGCTGCAGTTAGTGGCCATTTATTCGCATGTTTTCCAAGTAACTCCTGCATTTTCCTGCTTAGTTAAAAGGGGAAAACAATTGCGTAGAATCCCTCTGGGAGATTTTAAAAGTGGCTGTTCAAAAGAGCGTCCGACGCGGCACTGAAGTTTACGATCACGGGCAGTTCTTCTTTAGTAAGATAAGCAGATTTGTTTTGAAATTATCCCCGAACGAAGTGAGGGAAATACTCAAGACGCTAATGCAGTAGTATTATCGCCTTATCGGAGACTCCAAGCCTGCCGCCATCTCGAAATCTAATGTTCGTCTGTCAGTCTGTCAGTCTTGCGTGCGACCTCGTCCCCAGTTCCTATCGCGTCGCTGCAGAACCAATAACAAAGGCCGGATCGATCACGTGTGGCCCTGTAGTTTTACTCGCAATATAAGAAATTAGATTGAACGAAGCAACTACAGTATATCGTAGCTGTGTTCACGAAAATAGAAAACTTGAAACACAACAGTCTCGCGAAGCTCGTCTTCAAAAGAGAAGGGAACAGGCACGAGCAAGGCGGAATCGTGAAACGATCAAACAGCGCCAAGTTCGTCTCGACAAAAGACGGATTTATGACCGAAAAGAAAACAGCGCATGAATGCCGATCGAAAGCGACATGAAGAGAAGCGGGTAACACAGACAACTCCGCAAAGAGAACAGCGCTTGAAAGCGAATCGAGACCTTCAGGAGAAAAAGCGGACCGAAGAGAAGACTCCGCAAAGACAACAGCGCATGAATGCCGACCAAGCGACATGAACAGAAGCGGGTAACACAGACAACTCCGCAAAGGGAACAGCGCTTGAAAGCAAATCGGGAGCTTCAGACGCCGTTTTGTGTTAAACTCAGATACTTATTTAGAAAGGACAAGCAACAAAGGTTAGTCAGTGGAAATCGAACAATCACCGTGACAAATAAATTCTATCCCGTATAGCTTGTAACTCGATCACTTCAAGAATGTACTAAAATCTGTATGCTGATCATTTTCGCCAGTTTCGGCTACCGTATTCGCTCAGAGCAATCGGAACTTGGAGTCTTGAATAATTTAGTCAGATGTCTTATTTTCTGTAATCTGACACGCGGTGATTGCAGCGAGAATCGTTCACAAACACTTAGACGTATTACTGGGTCTGAAGCCCGTGTATAATTTGAAGTAAACTGTTCAAGTTTTGCTTTGATTCTGGGAGAAATCTTGCTGTTTTGAGTGGGTTGACATACAAAACAATTCGAGCCTATTAAATATGCATGCCTGAGTCTGGAGCATGCAATCCAGAGTAAAAACAAATCGCACAGGAAGCCTATTTAATTGTACTGCCTATGAATTCAAAATTGGAAAATCAGTGTTCCTTTTTTCCCGTACTACGACGGCCGACCAACTTCAAAATTTGAGTATTAAATTTTGAGAACGTGCTTGGAAGACTGTATGAATTAATTTGACGTGCCGACCGTGGGAAATACGTACTTCGTCACGCAATCGATTCTTTTTTCAACGCAAAAGTATAACACACACCATTCTTTTTCTCCTTCCTTTGCGTGTAGCACTTGAGTTCGAAGAAAAGATTGAGTCAACATTTCGGTAAAACAAAGGCTACTCTTGTTGGGAGTTTCCAAAGTAATATCCCATCAATGGCAGAGTGAGGGGGTATCTGCGATTATCGTATTTCTAGTAGAAATATCAAATACTTACGTGCTAAAACAGAGAAAGTCACATGGAGTGCACGCAGGAAAGCAACTCCCGGGGTATTTTACGCATCCAAACACCGATCCCGGACGGCCATGGCTAATTATCCCGTACACAACATAAACAAATCTTGTATTTTTCCTCCTGATATGAGTCAGGTAAATTATATCATGTGTTCGTAATTCTTTATAACTATGCCGAATACTCTTGCACACAAACTAGTTTTGCAAAAAGCATGCATAAGTGCAGTCGGTGTGTTGTTCATAATCATACGTATTCCATTTTCATCGCTAAAATGAACAACCACGCTCACGGAATGTCCTGTAAAGCTCAAGTTAGGCTCGTGTTAGGCCCTTGTTAGGCTGCAAGATTTAGGTTTGCGCTCGCTACAGACTCTTGCAGCTGTCAGGCTCTTGTCAGGCTCTGTGTTACGCTCTTTTCCGGCCAGACAAGACACTAACAACAACCATACATTTGTCCAGCTCGTCTCACTTCAGCCTGACAAAATTTTGTCAGGTTCATGTTAGGCTCTGTTTCGGCTCTACGGGCCGTTGTACGGCCTGATTCAGGCCGGATTCAGGCTCTGTCAGGTTAGACATTTTCGTACGGGCTTCATCTCCGGGAACCTATATTTCTCCAGTAGTTCAGCCTCGCCTCGCGACACTCTCGGCATCGAGGTAACGCAAGTGCTTCTTTGTGCTGATCTGCATTTTGATCTGTGAAATGCTTTCAATGTCTGGGCATAATTCCCTCTTCCTGCATTGAGTGTGTTCGTTTTCCCTATTCTTAAATTTCCCCAGTTTCACCAGAAAAAAAGTTTCTTATACAACAGTTTAGCACAAACACAGATGTGACGCGACATTTTGGCAGCAGGCCAGCTGATTCAAGCTAACGGAAATACCTCACAATTATCTTGAGGTGCAAGAGGGGTGGCCTGTTGCAAATGCCATTTATTTATACAAAAAAAAAATAGAAAAAAAAAATGCAGTAGACACATGCACCTCACAGGTGCCTATTTTTGTACTGGTTCCACACCTTTCACCCTTTATGTATATACAAAAAATGGCTGTGACATTTGAATATAAATTCTGGCAGTTTTTTTTTAACATTTTTTGCTTTTATTAAAGAAAAATAATAATTAGTGTTTTCTTTCTTTATATAGGAACAATCTCAACTACTGCACAGAGGAGATGAAGCATCCAGAAAAGTAAGGTTTTTACATTAATATTAATACAAATTTTGTATTATTCCTTATGAAAATAGCCTCTTATCTTACATGCAATTTCCCTCCTATCAAATAGCTATTTTTTCAGAAAGCTGTAACTAGTACACAAAACAAAAAAAAGTACTGGTTTATGCCTAACACTGCACGTCTCTAAAGGAAAACTTCTGTCAATGCTGCGTGGCTCGCTTTGCGGGGCAAGAAGGCTGGCAATACCAAGTTGGAGAAAATTGGCTAATTGCTAATCTTAAGCACCCAGCTGCTTTAATAAATCATAATTAAAGATACAAATCTTGTAAAAATAGTTTGCCCAGCAAAGGTGGGGAGTCAAAAAACACATAACATGTAAGAATAATTAAACTAGCAATTAGGTCAAGAAAGAAAGAATCGAGGCACGGACATGGAGATGAGGAGGCCGGTCAACAATTTGATACGTTGCCAGCAAAGCGAAAGGACTGACAAAGACAACCTTGTGTTATGCCAATTACCCATAGGGTAGCAATAATTGACTCCCCCATCATGTGCCATGCACATGCCAAGCTCTTGACTCTTAAGTAATATAATAATTATATTAATAATATTAATACTAAACATGTTAGACAAAGAATCTTTACTGGTAAACCAATAACCCCTATGTTTTAAACCAATATTTTTATAGGAATGTATTTGCAGGCTCTAGACCTTGGCCAAGAATCATCAATTTTACCTTCATAAAAAGATATGGTAATAAATGCAGCTTTAAAAATAGGATTATGTCTTTTTCCCAGGGATATGCCTCGGTCCATAATCATTGGTATCTCCCTGACGACAGTTTGCTACCTGCTGGTGAATGTTGGCTACATTACAGTTCTTGGAAAGAGTGGAATCCTGGAATCTGAAGCTGTGGCAATAGTATGTTCTCCCCAATTACATTTTTATCAGAAAACTGTTTAACCCTCAACCTTTACCTTCGGATGCACAGGGGGCAGGAGGTGGGGATGGATGGGGCATGACTTTGCTTGTACGTCCACTCTTAAGAAACACATTACACATTCTTGGGTAATATAGCCTCATCTAAACACACTCAAACTTGGAAGAGAGTAGCATAGGGAAACCATGAGGCCGTCAAGTATAACAGGGTTTACCACTGTATCAGTACCATAATAACATTGATTGTTTTTACCATGTGGAAAACTAATTGGAACCCTTTCTTTCAGAGTGTTGGTAACCTTTATTTGGGTCCTGTCCACTGGATTGTTCCTGTCTTTGTGGCTGCCTCTACATTTGGTGCAGTCAATGGCCTGGCCTTTACCAGTGGAAGGTACAGACAAACCATAGGAAGTATTATTGTTTGTAGTGCACTCAGACAGAGTATGTGATGATTGCAATGTCTGGTGTTAATTTGGACTAGAAATCATTCTGCACCTACATGTACATACATAACTTGTTACATTAGAGTCCCTTGCTTCAGAGCAAAAGTCTCAAGTCTCCCACATGGAAAGTGTTGGGAGGCCACAAGGCCCTGTCCTGTGGCTTACCTTATGGCCCACCCATTTTTCCCTTTTTCTTTTCTTAATTTCTAAAAAGGTTTTGACAGCATACCAAAACGCCAACAAGGTCTGAGTAAAAAGATTTTGTGGAGAACACGTCCCATCATTTTTTACTTGTCTTGTAGATCTTGGGTCTCAAAAGAAGTATGTGCTTC
This sequence comes from Plumapathes pennacea, assembly GCA_964036295.1. Lineage (NCBI taxonomy): Eukaryota > Metazoa > Cnidaria > Anthozoa > Antipatharia > Myriopathidae > Plumapathes > Plumapathes pennacea. Next base: position 19,579,882 of record OZ038463.1, on the reverse strand, counting down.
ATACATGGCAAACTTTGGTGTTGTAGTTGTAAATGAGTCTTGCCGTTTTACATGTTTACTCTCGTAGACTGGTTTATGTTGCTGCTCGTGATGGGATGACTCCAGCTCTGTTAGCCATGATTCACGTCAAGAGGCTCACTCCACTGCCATCTGTTCTGTTCACGGTCAGTTCAGTAAAAATCAGTCTACACACAACTCTGATATACCAGTTGACTATTTTAAGCCCTTTATGCATGATTCCCTCTTACAATCATATCACCTCTATTGAGCCTTCCTTCTTAAGGCAAAACTTACATTCATTACAGCATTTTTTTTTTCTGATTCCAACAGATGTCAATCTCCATCATCATGTTGATTCCGGAATCCAGCAGCTTCATGACACTAGTGGACTTCTTCAGCTTTGCCGCCTGGGTGTTTTATGGCAGCACGTTTGCTGCACTTCTGTATCTGCGTTATAAGAAACCCTCTGCACACAGGCCTTACAGGGTCAGTATTTAACTGATATTTGCTATTTTTACTAGATCTATACTATTGTAACATTCACAAAGGGTATAGAGCATAATGAACTCACAGGTCACCTAAAAGAACACTTTAATATCAGTCTGAACACAACATATTATTTCATTATAATTTTATTATTACATTATAACATGCATGACCTGGATACTGTTCTGTTGCCCTGAGGATTAATACTTGTTCGTTGTTTACAGGTGTGGACTATTGTCCCTGTTGGCATGCTGCTGGCGTCCCTTTATCTGATCATTGCTCCCATCACCATCGATCCCATTGGCTCCATCATTGCACTGGCCATCATCCTTGCTGGACTCCCTTTCTACTTTGTGTTCATTGGCTACAATCTTGCCCCCAAATGGTTCACAAATGCAGTTGGTAGGTCAAATTCTTGTTTAACTTTAATCCTAAGGTATATAGGAGTATTTAAGGCCCTAAATCACAGAATAGAAGACTTTGATTCAACTACCTCACAGTAGTCTGATGTCATTGTGCAGATATGCACTCTGTAACCCAAGAATATTAACTCCTGGCGATTGCATGCTTCAGCTTTCTCCTTTGGTCTCATTCTCAGCAAGAAGAATTTGGCAGTTGATACATGAAACAATAAAACTATATTAGTTATCACCTACATTACTGAAAATGTTTCTTAAATATTTGGCAATTGGTGTTATGAGTTCAGAATTGACAAGGTTAAGATCTAATAGGCGGGAGCGAGAAATAAGACCAAATTATTGACTAACACTTTTAAAATAGAAGAGGTACAAACTATGCTAAAAAAAATTATCCCATTCTTGCATTTGATTGTTCTCTTTCTTTCTCAGATCGTTTCACATGTTGGTGTCAACAAGTGTTTAACCTGGCTTTTGAAGATCCAGAGGAAGCATGCAGTGCAGATATTTAACTTCTGTACCAGCACCAGCAACCTAAAAAGTTCAGGTGTGCAGTATTTTCTTGATGAAGTAATTTGCTGTTGTCCGTAATAGACCTTTATCATGATATAGTCCTGGAGCTTAACACACACATACACACAGTAAAACCCACAGCAAATGACTGTTCCAACTACAGACTTCCTATTTTGGAATAAATCCAGAGAAAGACAATTGTTTCAAACTTTAAACATTTGTATAGATATAAACACTATCGTAGAACCATTTTGACAGACTACATCCAAGATGTTAGCAATATAAATTAGAAATTAGAGACTTTATAAAAGGTATTTTTCCTTGGTTAGTTTTCAGGGTGTTTAGAGCATATTGCGGTTTTAAAACTATTATTTAAAACTGCTGTGTAAGTGCTTATTGTCAAAATTGACTGTTTTATGTTGCGTTCTAAAATGTATAGGTTGAGTAAGAACTATATTCTGGTAGCATCATATTTTGAGGTTGTTTGAGATGCTCTTCTATTTCATGAAAACAAAGGCAAAAGAACTTAGTAGCTTACAGTATTTGCCACTTGCAAGTTTCCTACAGATTCAATCACACAAAACTGATGTCTGTTAGTCATTAATATGTTGTATGTGTTATTTATGCATCAATTTCAAAATAAAATTAAGCGAATAAAAAAATCTCGTTTAGAGAGTTTAGGAAAAAACAGGCCCTAAGTAGTAAATTTGTTGTGCAATTTCCTTTAGTCTATAATTTTGTCTAACATATTAAAAAAAAAACACTTGCTCCGACGAAGGGCGAACGCTTGAAACGACAGCTTAGGCTTCTTTAGTGGCGTTAATTTTCCCAATTTTTCGACTTTTAGTTGATTAGTCAAACATTTATCTCCACGTCAAAGCGGTATAAAATTTAGTTCTTACAAGTACTAAAGGTACATATTTTAACTTTCCATTGTATTTAAACTACTGCTAGTATTTTTCGTCAACCTGATCACATTGAAGGGCAATTTCCAAGAAGTACGTATTTTCCTTAATGCCAACTGCTTTAGTATATATTTAACGTTGCTCTAAAACTGCTGTGTAGGTGTTGTTCGTCAAGCTGATCACACTGAGCGGCAATTTCCAAGAAGTAATTATTTTCTGCAACTATTTTAGTATATATTTAAAGTTACTCCAAAACTGCTGTGTAGGTGTTTTTGTCAAGCTGATCACACTGATTAGTAGAAATTTCAAATAAGTAAACATTTTGTGTAACTATTTTAGTATATATTTAATATCACTCGCTCTGGAACTGCTGTGTTTTTCGTCATACTGATCACACAGTGGTAGTTTCCATGAAGTAAATGTTTTTTTGCAATTACTTTTAGCATATATTTGAAGTACATGTAACCACACTGAGTGATAATAAATTACTAAGAAGTAAGATATTACTTTTAGTGTATATATTTCATTATATATAATATCGATTCTATATTTGCTACCACGTGTATTTGTTTTCAATATGATCACACGAGTGACAATTTCTGATAGGTAAATATTTTGTGCAGCTGCTTTTAGTATTATATTTTAAAGTAGCTGTTAAAGAGACCCTCTCACCGTAAATGCTTTGCGCGCCCAATGACTGACGGCGGCCGTTTTCGTGTCATACGAAAATGGCGAATTATCACGTTTTTCCACGTTTTATCGCAAAATAAATCAGCAGAAACTTAGAAAGTGTGTTCAATACGGCAAACAGCGGCAGTCAAATCGATCAGTCATAACGTGGGCGCCCCAGGAAAGTCGAGCTCCGGATGTACATATAAACATGGGTGTACAAAGCATCTACGGTGGGTCTCTTTAATACTGCTGCGTAAAAGCCTGGCAAAACAGGGACACATTGTGGTGGCAACATTGCTCGCGCGCGCATGTTTCCCAGATGTTTCCCCGTTTTGCCACACGCGAAACATGTGTTGCGGACACATTGTGTCCGCACTGAGCGCAACAATGTTGCCACACGTTCTGCCAGGCCATTTAAGTGTTTGTCGTCAACCTTTTCACACTATTTGGCAGTTTAAGTAATACTGTATGTTGTAGTGTGGGTAAATTTAGGGTAAAAATCATTTACTGGACGTATATGAAGTTTTCAGTAAGTGAAGAAGAAAACGGATAGGTTAAATCTCTGTTCTCGCACAAGCGGGAAACTCGGAACTACTGTATAGAAACAAAGCGAGCGAGCCATATAATAACGGCGCTTTGTGAGCTATAGTGCATTGCAGTGAATAAGCTTATACATTACCGATACTGTAAAAGTGAGCGGTGATATGTTAATGATTTGTTAATTTCATTGTCAGTTGCCGTTTTGCCGTTGTCACACTTGCGCAAGAAGCGCGCTTACCTTTGCTTGACCTTACCGTATGTGGTTGTTTAGCACATGTTTGCTTGCAGTGCCAAGCCTGGTTTTAGTGCAAGTGTAACCACGGCCTTACTGCTTTCATATCGATGAATGTGAGCTGAATAAATAATAAGTAGTTTCTTGATTCTATTTATCATTATATCCCATAATTTCTTATCTACTAAAAAAGCGCCAACCTGAATTAAAGCTTTAAAAGTAAAAGGAATCAGACTCGTGAACTTTGTTGCTTACACTTATATTTACCTTGCATGACCAGAAAAGCCGGGGATGGGGGGTGGAGGTGCGAAAAAGGGCCCCAAATCGCTAATTTCAAACCCAAAAAAAGGGTTTCGCACCCACCCGTCACTAATATACCTGAGTACCCTCCCCTCCCCCTCCCCCTCCCCCTCCCCCCCCCTCCCCCTCCCACCGGGCAGAAGGTATGATCAAAGATGGCGCAACGTGTTTATATACTCTTTTGACTTTATAGCCATAATCTCTGAACTCCAGGGAGCATCTGCCAATATTGTGTAGTTACTGTTGTCTTTTTGTTTATGGGCGACTAGAAAAAGCCGAGCTAACTCCCAACATCCCCAAGCAAGAATTATTGGTAAAGAAACAGCTAGATGAGACTTGACGGAGACCAGATTTTTGAACCCAAAAAGGAACCAACAGCCCAGAACGTAGTTTGAGATGAACTCAAGAACGCAAGAGCACACTTTTTATCAACCCTAAAAAAAGTCCTGCCAAAATTTTTCGACCCAAAAAAGACCAGTAGAAAATTTCTAACCCAAAAAATGACCAAAAAGTGCGAATTTCAAACCCAAAAAAGACCGTCGCACCTCCCTATCACTAACATACCTGAATACCCCCTTCCCTCCCTCCTGTGGGTTTCTTGCCCTTTCTCGGCGTGATCTTCAGATATGGCGCGTTCAAACTGTTCAATCTCTTCTGATGCTGGTTCTTATAAAGCCGGATGTGGGAAGTGTAAAGTTCAAAAATAGTACCGCATCTTGGTCGACAGGATGAAAAATAGGGCGTGTTCAGCCTCACTCTGATGCACGCCGGGCGGGGCCCCGGGTACTAGACATCAATCAAAGATGGCGCACCAACCGTACGGGCAAGGAGCACCCGACCAAAACTTTTTGTGGTCGATTTTCCAAAAGTAAGGGAAGCGAAGACTAACTGTCTTAACTTCTCGAGTGTTTAATGTGTTTTGTTTTATCAACTGCAGGGTGGACAAGGATAGAAGTGGGAGCATTTCCTCAAACGAGTTACAACAAGCTTTATCCAACGGTAAAATAGCACATGACTTCCTCTAAATTAGGTGTCTCGCTCACTTCTGACTAGTCTCATCGACCTTTTGCAGGATCATGGACTCCTTTTAATCCGGAGACAGTTCGTCTAATGATAGGTAAGCAGACATTTGTTGTATCGTTTCAGTGGCTTGCCAATTATTAATAACAATGTCGACAAGTGACTTCAATGTCAGTACAGTGTTAAACGATTAATTGCTATAGTCATACCGCTAAACATCAAACTGCACACTCAGTACGTTTTAATCCATGTCTATTGACCCTAGGCAGAGTTTTACATTCGAAAATTTTTTGTCAAAGCTGAAAGTAAAGATAGAGAAGTTTGAAGTTCCAATATTAGTCCTAACTGATAACTCGGCCTCTATTAACTTAACATTTACCATCAGTTCCTATTAATGACGTACGCGTAAAGGAGGGGGCTGTAGTTTTTAATTATAATAAAGAAGCAACTTGGAACTTCAAATAAAAAAGCCCATATCTGTTTTCTTCGCTGAAGAACAATGTTTAAAGTGCACATAAGCCCAAAAATGATATCTTTACAATCGAATCTACATGAAATATGTTGACTATTAGAATAAGTCTGCATTTTAACGCTGCGCCTTTGAGTTATAAAAGGTTTATATTTTGAATATGGTAATGACGTGACGTCAAAGAAGGAACAATTTATTATACAAAATCTTGTTGGCAGAGATAATTGACATTTTATCAACGTCCATTTTATATTTGAATTCTGTGTAAATGATTTTACCAAATACTTTGTATGAATCTGGAAACAGTTCCAATCACAAAGAGAAAGAAATGACATTGAATTACTCCTTTGACGTCACGTCATTACCATATTCGAAATATAAACCTCTATAACTTATAGGCACAATGTTGAAACACAGAAATAATCTGATAGTCAACTATTTACTTTATGTAGAATCGATTGTGAAGATATCATTTTTGGGCTTATGTGTACTTTAAACTTTTTTTGGACAAGTTATCCTGGGCAATCAAATAAAATTAATCCATTATTTCAGAAAAAAAAAAAAAACTCCCACCTCTTCATCTACTCTTCTGCTCTCCCACAAACACACATGACATAAATCTATAAGGCAGCACTGTAGATACAGTAGACACTGTTTGCAAAATAAAAAACTTGCATGCAGGAGACGAAACAGTAAAGGCTGGTTTACACATACAACGCAAGCATAAGCATAGCACAAGAGGGCGACATAAAAATAAGCATAAAGAACGGACATGCTTGATCCTTATGCTTTATGTTGCCACAGTCGCTCCCTTGTGCTATGCTTATGCTTGTGTCGTACGTGTAAACCAGCTTTAAGTTTTTGTATTGGTTAGAGTTATTGTAAGAGAGTGGGGACTTTCTGGTCGGCACTGCACACTGTACATACTGTGTAGCACTAAATTAATGTGGTTACTTTTCAGGAATGTTTGATCGCGACAACAGTGGCACTATCAATTTCCAAGAATTTGGTGCGTTGTGGAAGTACATTACTGACTGGCAGACTACATTCAGGAACTATGACCGAGACAACTCAGGCTCCATAGACAAAAGAGAACTGCAAACAGGTAATCTGGTGAAAGACATCTACCTTCAGCTATGTACATGTAGTATAGAAATTGATACAATCTTGGACAAAAATTTTAGAACAGCATTAGGATTTTTGCCAGTCACATGGCAATCACACCCACCCTCCCCATTCTGTTGGAAAGCAGACAGTCAAGACATATTGCTTCTTTGTTGTCAAGTACCGTAAAGGCTCTGATAAACCACAAGGGGGTGGAGTGACCCAGGGCTGGGTTGTTTAAAGCCCAGTTAAGCTAACCTTCATTTAACCAAATTCTTCTCTCGCGTTTTTGGTCAACAAACTGCAGAGTTTGATCAAAGACTATAGCTTAAAGAGTTTGTTCTTGCTCAAAACATAGCAACGGAGTCATTTGTTTGAGCAAACGCTTGTATTTGTAGGCCTAAAAATGACAACAAAGTTTAGCGGGGTTAGCCTAACCGGGCTTCAAACCACCAGGAAGGTGCGAATGAGGCCAGATTTCTAGAACCCAAAAAGTTCCATTAGGCTAAAACATCAAGAGAGTGTGAAATAGGAAGTCTTCTTGTCATTTGCATGCAGTTTAAGCTTGTACAATATTGCTGGACATAAAATTGAGAATGTTAGGATACTCTTTTTATCAACCCTAAAAAAGTCCCTGCCAAAATCTTTCTTACCAAAAAAAATCTGCCAGAAAATTTGAACCCAGAAAAAATTTCCAAATTGCTAATTTCAAACTCTAGGATATAAAAGCCTTTGCACCTCCCCATCGCTAATATACCTGAGTACCCACTCCAAAGTCCCCCCTCTCAAAAAAAGTATTTGCACTACTTGTGATAAACAACACAACCAAATAATTGTTTTTGTGTTACTATTAAAAACCATTTAATATGAACAATTTATTAACTAGTAATGTCAGTTCAATGATACTTCCATGATACAAGATTTTTATCTGAGAGTGACCAATCTTGTGAAAAATTAAATGTGACCAGTAACTCACATTTCACTCTGCTAGACAGAGACCTGATATTATTGTAAATAAGTATTTATTATGTCTTGTCTGATGCATGGTCTGACTATTTCTTTATTTTCCATGGTGTCCTCTTGATGCTTGACAGCCTTGACCAGTTTTGGTATGTACTAAATAATATTGTTTTTTTTTTTTTTGAGTTGTTGGAACCTTTTCTTTTCAGGCTGCCCTGAACAAAAAATATATATATAATATGAAATATAATAATTAGGGAATGTAATCATCTGACTAAGTTAATGAATCCAAGCAAGAGGTGACCTGCCATTCTCTCTTTAGCACTGTCCAACATGTAGTTAAACCATTATTTTACTGAAGTTTATCACTGGAGACATTATATGGTATGGAGAACTTGGTCAGATCAAAAGTGATTGAAGTATTAATTCTCACTACATCACTCATACATTTTCTTCTTGGAAGAATCTGCATTTTGAACTTGAGAGTGAAAGGCTTAAGGGCAACAATTCAGATGAACACTACTTGTTCTTATGTCATTGGGATTAGTGTCAGACAAAATCACACTGATTTTCTCACAACTTTGTTGTCACATGTGTTTTAGAGTTTAGCAATGTTTCAGTCCTGTAACACAGACTTGCTGACTCCAGCAGAGTTTCTTGCTCCATGCTTCATCTCCCAGCCTCCACCTCATTTCCCACTACAGTCGAACCCCGCTATCTCGAAGTCCCACAGGACACAAAAAAAGTTTGAAATAGTGGGGTTTCAAAATAGTCAATAGTAAATGACTGAAAAATTTATCCACAGGGATTTGGCTTGACTTCGAAATAACTGGGATTTTGAATTATCCGAGTTCGAAATAGCGAGGTTCGACTGTAACATGAATCTCGCACTTCTGCGCCTCATCTCTTGTGAACTCATGTCAATCTTGTGCTTTGAAGAGCTACGTGTAGTTAGAAGTTTTTGAGGCCCTGGAATTTTGTAGGGGGATTATCTCCTACAACTTCTGCTGCATAAGGAGATCACTTTTCAGTTGTAGTAATTTATCAGTATCAGGGTATGACCATGAGAAAGAGCAAGTGGCTATTTCAAAAAGGTGCATAAAAACAAAAATTGAAGATTACAAATTTTCTAGCTGTTGTGTATCAATAGTATTAATAAATATACCTTGCAGTATTACAGTATCCAAGTGAGTGGTCCATATGGTAAGTTATGGACCATGTTTTTCCCCGCCTAATGTATGCTTATTCCACATTAAGGCCAGTTCCATGACTTACATCACGGACCTAGCAAACAAGGCTAATAAGAGATACATTAAGTGTACAGTTCACTGAGAAAGATTGTGCCAGTCCATAATTTATGAACCTGTAAAATTGACCAATCAGAATGTGCATACTATAAATGTGCCTTATAATAAAAACTGGGATCCAACAGTTTGCTTTTCTTGCTTTTGCCAGGTTATCGTCTGTCAGAAAGGTTCTACAACATCCTCATTAAGAAATTTGATCGCAGTGGACAGGGAGTGGTGAACTTTGATGATTTCATACAGTGCTGTGTTGTTATTCAGGTGGGGTCTTTGTGTCTCATTGACAAGTTCTTATGCACTGACTTCTTTGACCCTAACCCTTCTACTGCTGGTGTAACAATCTATGTTGTCTTACCAATCAGAAAGCACTTGCAATCTTGAACATAAGTTTTGGGACAGACATCAAGTTTTATGCCTCACGCATGGCAGTCACACTCTCCCATTCACTGTACATTGTCCAGTATTTCTCTTCAAAATGGTAGGGGAAGGTGGGAGAAGGATTGTTAAGGGTCAAACCTGTGAGATAGGAGCCACTTCAAGCTCCCTTTCTGCAGGACTAAAATCGGACAGTTTTCCAAAATTCTTCAACTCTCTCACACCTGATATGTGTAACTTTGTCTTCAAAACAAAACTTATAAAAATAGCTCTGCTTTGTTAGATACCTACTACATGTACAAGCTAGACTTTGTTACACTTTTTATTTGTCAAGTACTTTACTGCAATCTGCATCCCTTCTTTTAGATTTACATTGCATTTCTGCACTACTACACTTTTATGGTATCTACAGTTTGTCAACATTGTAATGACAAAGCCTAGATATCATAACCCCCCTGGTTTCTTTTTGTGCTTCCTCACCACAACATTTCAAATAAAATAAACACAAATCAACCAGTACTTTTACACCTGCAGTTAATATACGTTATCCAAACTTCTGGTAGTGACTTTGCCTTCCTGGAATATGGACAGGGCTGAATGTATGTTTCACTGGTGGTGAGATCTAGCATAGTGCTACTGCTGTAGAGGTCTAGTGCTATACTACAATCAAATGCAAAAGTAGTTGAGACACTGTGCATATTTTGAGCAATTTATCGGCTTTTAAGTTTTGTTTATTTCTGCGCCCCCTTCCCCCGTCTCAATGTTGTTTGGGCCTGAAATCTCACTGTGCGATATTGGATACTCAACATTGAAACGGGGGAGGGGGGGAAAGATGATGTCAAACGCAATCCAGATAAGAGTGACGGAACAGAAGCGAAAATTGGGTCTTTTTTTGCGAGTGTCTCAACCATTTTGCATTTGATTGTAGCTAACCAAGTATTGGATGGACGTCCCTTGAACAAGTTTTTCCTTTATATCCACTTGCAGATGCTGACATCCTCATTTCAAGCTTATGATACAAACAGGAATGGATGGATCACCATCAATTATGAGCAGTTTCTCTCTCTGGTTTTCAGCCTGAAAACCTAACTTGTATTAACAATGGAAGCTCCCATAATGGTAGTTATTATCCAACAACTGTGTAGGAGGGCTTTTCTCTAAACTTGTGGAAAGACCAAAAACTATTTTAAGACTCTCCAGGTTCCATGACTTGGTAGATGATTTGAAGTAGCAAAAATAATGTAAGTTTCTCAGGATTTTGAAGGATAACTGTGTCTTAGAAAAACCTCCTAAACAGTATGAAGGTGTTGCATAATAATTATGGCAGGAATCGATTCATGAGAAGGAGGATGTTGAAGTATTAGTCACAAGATATGTACATTAATTTCTTGGTTTTAAAATTTCTGCCATTTCACATGTGTTTGGCCCTCACCTCTCTAGCTTCGATGTACTGTATGACTGTTAAATTTAAACAATCGGCTGCTGTCAGACTCCCAGAGTGACTGTTTTCTAGTCTATTATCAGAGTTACACCTGTTTAGGTCATCACCATCAGTAATCAAGTCAAAATATGCTCAGAGAAGTGAGAGAACACAAGTTGTCCTTTCCCTCACTGTACTGTTTACCTGTATGTTCGATTGTACATGGTCCTTTCACAGTGCTCTGGTACTTACCTACTAACAATGTTAATAAAAGGATTTTTTTGGCCCATGCAAGCTTGAGATTCCATGCAGCTGTCAACAATCCAGCTCCCATTTCCTCTCCAGTTCTGTTTCTGCTCCAACACCTGCTCCTGCTTCAGCTCTCCCTCCAATTCCTGTTTTGCTCTTCCATATTCTGCTCCACTCTTCTCCCATTCCTGCTCTTCAACCTGCTCTGCCTTGAGCCCTGGCTCCTTCTTCCCCTACTGCAACTTTCTTCACTTTTGCTTCCTATTCATCTTCTCTTCTCCCACACCCCCTTCTGCACCCCCTCCTGCCTTCCACCCTCTCCCATTTCCGCACCCGACCCTATTCCTGCTTCCACCCTTCTTACAAAACTTGGTGAGTTCACTTAAGGTGATTCCATCGAAAAAGAAATAGTAATTGAATTTTCTTAAAACTTTGCACAATTATTAATTACTTCTAGTACATTAAAAAAATAAAATAAAATAGGGGGTCACCATGAAATAATAGACAATTTGATCATCTACACGCTTGCACTCAAACGCCTAAAAACATATTGTAATAGTGATTCAATGATAGTATTTCAAAATTGAGTAAAGAATTAAATTTGGATTTTTACAATAACACGTCAGTTTCTCGCTTTGTGATTGGCTAATTTTCATTATCAATAAGAGGACAGACACATAAAATCGAATGCTGACGACAGTGATTTGGATGAAGAAGGTGAACTCAGCTTCAATTTTACCTCAGTTCTTGCAAAAGCGACATTCGGCATTTGAAGTAGAGAACCAGAAGTGTTCAGAGGCGAATTTCCTTGAGCTTTGTCTTGAAATTGTCGAGAAAACCGCAGCAGAAAAGCGTCTAGTTTCATTTCTTTCCAACTTCTTTGACAAAATTTTATTTTGCACGCGCGAAATGCTCACGTCAAGCTGTCACTTTTTGGCCAATGAAATGTCTTGAATTTCGACCTCGACCAATTAGAAAGCGGGAAAAGTTGTTGACAACATTTCGGTCAAATCGAACAAAATCCAGTTTTCTTGCGTGTTTTCCCCGCGTCGTCGCTTGAGTTTTGTTATTGTAAAAAACAAATTGACGTCAGTTTTTTGTGTCTGTCCTCTTACTCGGCGAAGCGCCTCGTGGATCCACAACTTTTTGACAATGTTATGACGCGTTTCATGATCAATAAGAGGACAGACACATAAAAAACTGACGTCAATTTGTTAAATATCATGGGGAGTCATATTTTCTTAAAATACATGAAATAAAAAAGGGGGGTCAACATGCTCATTTTTGCGCAATTATCCAGGAAAGGGCGAATTCACTTTAAAATACGTCTTTCCGAGAGGGGACTGGGACGAGTTTCAACTTTCAAGGTGGCTGCTTCCACAAGGAACGACAAAAAATAAAACTTATTTGCGAAATGAGTATAAAGAACTTTCGATCTTGAAATTTCGGTGGTTCTTAATGTCCACCATCTCAAAAATATTGTGCGCACTAAAGATGCGCAATGCAAAACTAGGGAATCACATTAAAGGGTGTATCGTGGTCTTTTATTTTGGCATTTACAGTTTGCCAACTAGAGTTCCCGGGGGGAGTTTTGAAAACATAACAGAAATTTGCAGACATTACTTGTAAGTTATTGAGGTTTAAGGTTAACGGGCTGCGAAATAATTATGGTCTCTATTAGTGACAAGGATGTGCAAAGTAATTTTTGGGCGTTCGAAATTGGCGATTGTGTGCCCTATTTTGGGGGTAGTTTTCTAGCTCGGCTAAACTACAGAAAATCCCGCACTAGAGCGTATCCGGATACGTGGTGAAGTCAGACCACCCATCCGCGTATCCACTTCCACATATACTTCAAAAACTTAGGGGAGGGTGGTCTAATTCCACTGCGTATCCGCGTATCCACTTCCACATATACTTCAACAATTTAGGGGGAGGGGTGGTCTAACTCCAATGTATTCCTCGTTCTACTGAAGAGGGTGGTCTAGCTTCACTGCGTATCCGCGTATCCACCGTCTTCTGGGGATGCTCCAAAAAATGCGGGGTATTCGGTAGTTACTACTCTCGCTCCTTTAAAGAGTTGATGAAAAGCCTTCCTTAGCGATTTTCCTGTATCAATGTCGATTCACCGCCGAGGTGTGCAATCATGTTGTGACGGGATGACGCATTTTTATGTCGTAGTTGGTACACTTGACTGTGCAGTATGTTCAATATGCTCTTGGATGTGGATTTGTTTTTCCAAAACGGAAAAGAAAACAAAATTTGATCGCAAAAGAAGCAGTGAAAGTTTAAAAAGAAAAACCGGGTATTTAACCCGGCCCCATGACAACACATAGTGGGTCGGGGGAAAGTTGCCTGGCCCCCAAGCCAGATCAAGGAGCAACTCGCCAACACCCGCGAAACTTCCAGACCGCACGGGGAGAGATAATCCAGCCCCCAAGCCATAGTGAATTATCCCTTGCCCGGAAGAGTGCGATAGTGGTGTCAGCCGACTTATTGGTCATATGTATCCAATCAGCAATATAGCCTCCGAGACACCATGTCCTTCATCCATATAGGATGTACCTTTGTATCGTCGCTCCCTCCATTACGAATAATTGCAACGGCCGCTCACAATAACTCTACTCTAGCTCTTTTCACATCCCAGAATTATCCGACTTTTGCACTCAGAGTTTACATTTAATGCGTCAATAGCCTTGCAAGCTATGATGGCAGCGCGCATGCGCTTCGTTCTTTCTTTTCGATTGTGACTGTGACTAAAATCTATTCAAATAAAGTCAGTTGATCGCAAGATCACTGTTTTAACTACTGTACTTACAGTGCCCGAATTCCGGCGTGGGTACTTGAAAATATGATGTGTTCACACCGATAATTGTGTTCGGGCATAGAGTGTTAATACAACCATATATGTCAAGCCCAGGGCCCAGTCCAGATACTGTAGTATTGCAAGATAAGACCAAATGCTGCGTAATACAACGTAACACACGTCAACTTTAAGGAAAAAATTAACAACACCGCTAGAACGTATGTTTAGCTCAAGTTTCCCTTAGCCCGACTTAGTGCTACATTTCCGGCAATTGGTATATAAGAAAGACAATTAAAAGCTGAAAGTGAATTACCATTTCAAACCTCCTGAAACTTTGTCTCAGCGGTGGAAGAATTAGCACAGAAAAGTATAAAAATTCAATAGAAGACAGTTGGAGAAAGTAGGAGAAAGTTGCCAGAATTTCCTTGCACGGGGATGAGGAATTTGTAACATTTTGAAAAGCCCTAGGCCCAATCCAGATGCTGTAATATTGTAAGATAAGACCAAATTTTGGGTGGTGCAACGTAACACATGTTAATTTCAAGGCAAAAAATAAACAACACCGTTAAAACGTATGTTTTGCTCAAGTTTCCGTTAGCCCGACTTAGTGGTACATAGGCGGCCATCGATATATACGAAAGACACTTGAAACAAACCTCACGAATCATGTGTTCTCCGTAAAAAGTTGCTTTCTTCGATTAATGCGACATAGTTTATACAGTGGTCCTGCGAACAACGGACTTTTTAATTACATTTCTGCTGTCACAGTCTGAAATGAAGTGTTGCGCATGCGCCGAGCACCAATGTTGCTTTAGAACAGTGCTTACTGACGATTTAAAAATATATATCCAGTGAAAAAGGCAGATATTATGTAAGGCGGGTATATGGAAGCGATTATAACAATAAGACGGTGCAAATGGTTTATAAAGCAATGAAAGACGTTGCAAAGGCACGTCCCATAAGGAAGAAGGCCGCCTGTCTGCGACTATATATACCTAATTGTGTGCATATATTAAACAAGTCGGCTTAGCATTGTGTAAGCGCTGTTCGGATTTAGGGATAATTCACCATGGCTTGGGGGCCGAATTATCTCTCCCCGTTCGTGCAGCGTGGACGGGTGTTCAGCAGGGTTGGCCGTCGAACTGGCTTGGGATCCGGACAACTCTCCCCGCGGCGAACGTTTTTTTTTCCTTTTTGCAAGCTGGTTGATTATTTATTTGTTGGTATCCATTGCTACTGATCAAATGCGCGCATTATTTTCCTTATTTACTAGCTAAAATACTGAGAGACCAGATGACGGCGTACAATAGGTGCCGTTCGCACTTAGCACTTTCGTGTAGTTAAACGAAACTGTTGACATTTACACATTTTCAAGTGCAAACTCATGCAAACGGCACTTTGTCGCCCACCAATATGTTGTAATTCGCCACGCACAAACTTGGAAGAGGCCGTCGTGTAAGATTAAAGAATATACGATTATCCGTCTATTGCGAAAGGCTCGGAATAAACAGAAAGTCATAGTTTCTTAAAGCTTCTTCTACGCGTACAACGATGCTCGTGCTACTGTGGCGGGTCCAGGGGAGTTTGTGAGGATTGCACTCTATCTGCTCCTTCGCTTATCGTACACAATAGAGTAGAAAAATTACTACTCTTCGGTTTCTACCCTGATTTTGAAACTTCTATGTAGTAAATATGTCTCCTGCATGGAGCTGCCCTCGTTCAGCTGAAAGTGAATTACCATTTCAAACCTCCTGAAACTTTGTCTCAGCGGTGGAAGAATTAGCACAGAAAAGTATAAAAAATCAATAGAAGACAGTTGGAGAAAGTAGGAGAAAGTTGCCAGAATTTCCTTGCACGGGGATGAGGAATTTGTAACATTTTGAAAAGCCCTAGGCCCAATCCAGATGCAGTAATACTGTAAGATAAGACCAAATTTTGGGTGGTGCAACGTAACACATGTTAATTTCAAGGCAAAAAATGAACAACACCGCTAGAACGTATGTTTTGCTCAAGTTTCCGTTAGCCCGACTTAGTGGTACATAGGCGGCCATCGATATATACGAAAGACACTTGAAACAAACCCCACGAATCATGTGTTCTCCGTAAAAAGTTGCTTTCTTTGATTAATGCGACATAGTTTATACAGTGATCCTGCGAACAACGGACTTTTTAATTACATTTCTGCTGTCACAGTCTGAAATGAAGTGTTGCGCATGCGCCGAGCACCAATGTTGCTTTAGAACAGTGCTTACTGACGATTTAAAAATATATATCCAGTGAAAAAGGCAGATATTATGTAAGGCGGGTATATGGAAGCGATTATAACAATAAGACGGTGCAAATGGTTTATAAAGCAATGAAAGACGTTGCAAAGGCACGTCCCATAAGGAAGAAGGCCGCCTGTCTGCGACTATATATACCTAATTGTGTGCATATATTAAACAAGTCGGCTTAGCATTGTGTAAGCGCTGTTCGGATTTAGGGATAATTTACCATGGCTTGGGGGCCGAATTATCTCTCCCCGTTCGTGCAGCGTGGACGGGTGTTCAGCAGGGTTGGCCGTCGAACTGGCTTGGGATCCGGACAACTCTCCCCGCGGCGAACGCTTTTTTTCCCTTTTTGCAAGCTGGTTGATTATTTATTTGTTGCTATCCATTGCTACTGATCAAATGCGCGCATTATTTTCCTTATTTACTAGCTAAAATACTGAGAGACCAGATGACGGCGTACAATAGGTGCCGTTCGCACTTAGCACTTTCGTGTAGTTAAACGAAACTGTTGACATTTACACATTTTCAAGTGCAAACTCATGCAAACGGCACTTTGTCGCCCACCAATATGTTGTAATTCGCCACGCACAAATTTGGAAGAGACCGTCGTGTAAGATTAAAGAATATACGATTATCCGTCTATTGCGAAAGGCTCGGAATAAACAGAAAGTCATAGTTTTCTTAAAGCTTCTTCTACGCCTACAAGGGTGCTCGTGCTACTGTGGCGGGTCCAGGGGAGTTTGTGAGGATTGCACTCTATCTGCTCCTTCGCTTATCGTACACAATAGAGTAGAAAAATTACTACTCTTCGTTTTCTACCCTAATTTTGAAACTTCTATGCAGTAAATCTGTCTCCTGCATGGAGCTGCCCTCGTTCAGCTGAAAGTGAATTACCATTTCAAACCTCCTGGAACTTGTCTCAGCGGTGGAAGAATTAGCACAGAAAAGTATAAAAAATCAATAGAAGACAGTTGGAGAAAGTAGGAGAAAATTGCCAGAATTTCCTTGCACGGGGATGAGGAATTTGTAACATTTTGAAAAGCCCTAGGCCCAATCCAGATGCTGTAATATTGTAAGATAAGACCAAATTTTGGGTGGTGCAACGTAACACATGTTAATTTCAAGGCAAAAAATGAACAACACCGTTAGAGCGTATGTTTTGCTCAAGTTTCCGTTAGCCCGACTTAGTGCTACATTTGCGGCAATCGGTATATACGAAAGACACTTGAAACAAACCCCACGAATCATGTGTTCTCCGTAAAAAGTTGCTTTCTTCGATTAATGCGACATAGTTTATACAGTGATTCTGCGAACAACGGACTTTTTTAATTACATTTCTGCTGTCACAGTCTGAAATGAAGTGTTGCGCATGCGCCGAGCACCAATGTTGCTTTAGAACGGTGCTTACTGACGATTTAAAAATATATATCCAGTGAAAAAGGCAGATATTATGTAAGGCGGGTATATGGAAGCGATTATAACAATAAGACGGTGCAAATGGTTTATAAAGCAATGAAAGATGTTGGAAAGGCACGTTCCATGAGGACGAAGGCCGCCTGTCTGCGACTATATATACCTAATTGTGTGCATATATTAAACAAGTCGGCTTAGCATTGTGTAAGCGCTGTTCGGATTTAGGGATAATTTACCATGGCTTGGGGGCCGAATTATCTCTCCCCGTTCGTGCAGCGTGGACGGGTGTTCAGCAGGGTTGGCCGTCGAACTGGCTTGGGATCCGGACAACTCTCCCCGCGGCGAACGCTTTTTTTCCCTTTTTGCAAGCTGGTTGATTATTTATTTGTTGCTATCCATTGCTACTGATCAAATGCGCGCATTATTTTCCTTATTTACTAGCTAAAATACTGAGAGACCAGATGACGGCGTACAATAGGTGCCGTTCGCACTTAGCACTTTCGTGTAGTTAAACGAAACTGTTGACATTTACACATTTTCAAGTGCAAACTCATGCAAACGGCACTTTGTCGCCCACCAATATGTTGTAAATTGCCACTCACAAACTTGGAAGAGACCGTCGTGTAAGATTAAAGAATATACGATTATCCGTCTATTGCGAAAGGCTCGGAATAAACAGAAAGTCATAGTTTTCTTAAAGCTTCTTCTACGCGTACAAGGATGCTCATGCTACTGTGGCGGGTGCAGGGGAGTTTGTGAGGATTGCACTCTATCTGCTCCTTCGCTTATCGTACACAATAGAGTAGAAAAATTACTACTCTTTGGTTTCTACCCTGATTTTGAAACTTCTATATAGTAAATCTGTCTCCTGCATGGAGCTGCCCTCGTTCAGCTGAAAGTGAATTACCATTTCAAACCTCCTGAAACTTTGTCTCAGCGGTGGAAGAATTAGCATAGAAAACTATAAAAATTCAATAGAAGACAGTTGGAGAAAGTAGGAGAAAGTTGCCAGAATTTCCTTGCCCGGGGATAAGGAATTTGTAACATTTTGAAAAGCCCTAGGCCCAATCCAGATGCTGTAATATTGTAAGATAAGACCAAATTTTGGGTGGTGCAACGTAACACATGTTAATTTCAAGGCAAAAAATAAACAACACTGTTAGAGCGTATGTTTTGCTCAAGTTTCCGTTAGGCCGACTTAGTGCTACATTTGCGGCAATCAGTATACACGAAAGACACTTGAAACAAACCCCACGAATCATGTGTTCTCCGTAAAAAGTTGCTTTCTTCGATTAATGCGACATAGTTTATACAGTGATCCTGCGAACAACGGACTTTTTAATTACATTTCTCCTGTGACAGTATCAAATGAAGTGTTGCGCATGCGCCGAGCACTAAGGTTGCTTTAGAACAGTTATTACTGACGATTACTGACGATTTAAAAATATATATCCAGTGAAAAAGGCAGATATTATGTAAGGCGGGTATATGAAGCGATTATAACAATAAGACGGTGCAAATGGTTTATAAGGCAATGAAAGACGTTGCAAAGGCACGTCCCATAAGGACGAAGGCCGCCTGTTTGCGACTATATATACCTAATTGTGTGCATATATTAAACAAGTCGGCTTAGCATTGTGTAAGCGCTGTTCGGATTTAGGGATAATTCACCATGGCTTGGGGGCTGAATTATCTCTCTCCATTCGTGCAGGGTGGACGGGTGTTCAGTAGGGTTGCCCGTCGAACTGGCTTGGGATCCGGACAATTCTCCCCGGGGCGAGCGTTTTTTCTCTTCTTTTAAGCTGGTTGATTATTTATTTGTTGGTATCCATTGCTACTGATCAAATGCGCGCATTATTTTCCTTATTTACTAGCTAAAATACTGAGAGACCAGATGACGGCGTGCAATAGGTGCCGTTCGTACTTACCACTTTCGTGCAGTTAAATGAAACTGCTGACATTTACACATTTTTAAGTGCAAACTCACGGAAACGGCACTTTGTCGCCCACCAATATGTTGTAAATCGCCACGCGCAAACTTCGAAAAAGCCGTCGTGTAAAATTTAACAAATTGACGTCAGTTTTTTATGTGTCTGTCCTCTTATTGATCATGAAACGCGTCATAACATTGTCAAAAAGTTGTGGATCCACGAGGCGCTTCGCCGAGTAAGAGGACAGACACATAAAAAACTGACGTCAATTTGTTTTTTACAATAACAAAACTCAAGCGACGACGCGGGGAAAACACGCAAGAAAACTGGATTTTGTTCGATTTGACCGAAATGTTGTCAACAACTTTTCTCGCTTTCTAATTGGTCGAGGTCGAAATTCAAGACATTTCATTGGCCAAAAAGTGACAGCTTGACGTGAGCATTTCGCGCGTGCAAAATAAAATTTTGTCAAAGAAGTTGGAAAGAAATGAAACTAGACGCTTTTCTGCTGCGGTTTTCTCGACAATTTCAAGACAAAGCTCAAGGAAATTCGCCTCTGAACACTTCTGGTTCTCTACTTCAAATGCCGAATGTCGCTTTTGCAAGAACTGAGGTAAATTTGAAGCTGAATTCACTTTCTTCATCCAAATCACTGTCGTCAACACTCGATTTTATGTGTCTGTCCTCTTATTGATAATGAAAATTAGCCAATCACAAAGCAAGAAACTGACGTGTTATTGTAAAATAAAAAATGTACATAGTTTTGTTAAAGCTTCTTGTACGTGTACACTAGGCTTAGGGCTAGGGCTAGGGCTAGGGCTAGGGCTAGGGTTAGGGTTAGGGCTAGGGTTAGGGTTAGGATTAGGGTAAGGCCGTAATTTTTGTATATGTATATTCTCACTCGCATCAATTCAATTTACGGCTAATTATTATTTAAGGTTGCGTATTTGCTCATTGGGGCATTGTATTTACTCATCAGGGCCAGGTAATTTGCTCGTCGGGTTGTGCCTTATAAGGAACACGTGCTATATATACCTATCAGTTCATAAGCCGCAAACCTACTTTACGAAGATTGCCTCCTAAATTAGGGACCCTTACTTGTTAATGGTCGATGGATTATGGGGGAAGGGGTGGGGTTTAATGGATTTTGTGATGAGAGAAAAGGGGATAACTTAATTCTCACAGAACTGACTCAATATCAATAAACGAGCGGCTTTAGAACAGCTGCATGGTGTCCTAAGCTAAGGGAGAGAGTGTGGCGGCAGTATAGGAAATTTTTGAGTTGTGAGCAATCAGATAAGAGTCGGTGATACGAAGTAAGACAGTGGTTTATTGTACAAACGCAAATACTGATACTTCATTTTAAGGAATTTTATTGATTTCAAAAAGTTTTCACAAAGTAAATTTGTGGACACGCCACGAAGTGAAAAAGCTTCCTGCTAGAAGCGGCATGTTTTTTTATATTTTTATGAAGGGAGAGCGCACCGAAAACGCTTGGTTTCACCGCTTTCCATGTATTTGCATTCAGCGTATATATCACAGCACTGATCCGTTTATGGGTCACAGGGCTGATTATCGTAAACCCAGTTTTTTTGTGCAGCATCCAGTCGCTTCAGGAAGTCCCTGTAAGGTCCATAAGAACGTCTTCGTGCTTCCTTCATGTACCAAGGATCGGCCATGGCGGCGACTTCCAGCAGTCCGGCCAGCGCAAATGCAAATATCAGCAAAACAGCAAACTCTGCTAAAGCAATACAGACAAATGCATTGCCTCCAGCTCTTGCTGTTTACACGAAAACAGAAACTAGGGCGTTCTGAAAACGACCCGCTTTTAGCTGCGTTCTCGTTCGATTGAATCAATCGTTTTTGTATCGACAGAAGATGAAAATTCATCGAAATTGAACCGAAAAGTTACATTTGAATCGTATTTAATGTCATACGCAACATGGATTGCAAAGTTTCACAAAGTTTTGTAGGCGATTTGTTTTAAAGACTTCGCATGAGCGTTGCTCGTTTTTCTCCGATCTGCATCGCCAGAAATTCCGGACATTTTGCGTCCACGATTGCTTCCGGTCTTTCCCAGCGGCGTGCGGTATGAGCATGCGCCATTCACACATTCAACATTGTTACGTACTTTGCCTCAGTGGGATAGGGGAGGGATGGGTTTCTCCGGTTCAAAAAGAGACTGCTACGTTTAGGAGACGTGCCGCTGAACGACCTAGTTGAAATTAGCTTTCGTTTGGTACAATTTTCATGCGATTTGGAGCTTCCCAGCCCAAAATATCAACATCCGAAGTCAGCGTATTTCACGGGAGGTATTCGCCATGGCTGGCTGTGAACTGCAAATTCAAACACAAAAAGTACACATCGAATTTGCTCCAGGGGACTGACTGAGGCTTCACAGGAGATGTTCAATCCTTCGACAATCAGGTACGGGGTAGACATTTTGCGTTTTACCCAAGGTTCTTGTATTAAATGCAGCTTAAAAAGTGACAGTAGCCGGTTTTGAGCGTATTCTGCTATCAATCCCTTCTTACGTCGGCCGAAATTTTAAATTCAAAAAAGTACACATCGAATTTTACCGGAGATAAATATTTTTTGTACTGTTGTGTTTAGGAAGCTTTCCTCTTCCGAATGCTGCCCAGACATTTTTACGAACGTGCTTCAGTTAAGCGAAAAGCACAATTTATTATCAGATCCCATACATTTCTTTGTTATTTCTTGAGCGGCTGTCAGCGTGAAACCTGATGCCTCTTCCGAGATGGCGCAACCGGATGTCTGAAATTTCTGGCGATGGTTCAAAGAGGCAGCAGTAAGTAATCAAATCGTTTTCACTTTTAGGTGTGGCGAGGTGACTAGGCTCCAAACGCTAACTTCAACGGGAACAAACTTTTATTTTAGATTCCATTTCAGTGTTTGGCACAAGTGATGCCCCGACAAAACGATATGGGGTTCCAAGTAAACTGAGTACTTGCGTTAAATCTGAGAAATTTCCACGATAAAGTTATCCTCACCTCAAAACAAAGGAGTCGAAGCTTCAGATCTGCTACTACCCTCTTGTCGGTTGAAGACAAATGAAGTTTAATACCGCCACAGGAATATATATTCATCACTGGACTATTGTTTTTAGGGATCATTAGTTTTCAGCTTGTCATTTAGTCATATAATCATTTGGGCACAGGTGCATGACAAATTCTAGTTTAGCAGAAACAAACCAAGTTTTCGCTAATGAAAGGCTCGTTTGGGCCGCATTAAATAGTTTATTCACTAAAATTGTTTCATGGAAACCTCGCCTTAAGATCGGACGTTTGGAGTGAAGCAACGCGTACTTGAATCTCCACAGAATGCTACTCTATAGGTTTTATCGGAACCTTTGAGGAACGAGAAAAATACCACCAATGATAAAGAGATATGGTGCATTGTACAATTTGACCGACGGGAAAAGGGTGGCATTCAGCAGTCTCACCAGAAGGTCAGTTGCTATTCACTCTCACAAAATGGTGAAAGTTCTGTTGGCACGTACAATGTGCTACTCACAATAAATCCCACAAGTGAGAAAAGGGAAGCACAACGTTTAGTTCTAGATAATCTTTCCCTGAACTACAAAGCATTAAAATATGCTTGTGCATAGTTCCAGCTGGCCAGACTTGCGAATAGTGTCACAACTACCGCCAAATGAGTTTGTGTGGAACATAAACCCCAATGAATCAGCCCTGGTCAATTCGGCTCCAATAATTATCTTGCATCAAATAATACCGGGGAAGGGGGGGGGGGGGGGAGGTACTCCCATATCAAGCCATATAGGTATGTGCCGCCCCAAAGGGAGCAGTTCAGCATTTTAGTATGAAACAAGGTATTGATTTTGAGCCTTTAGTCTGATTTGATATTTGGTCTGAAATAGGGTCAAAAATTGCACATTTTGGCCTGAAATAGGGTCGAAAATTGCAAATTTTGGTCTGAAAACGGTCTGAAATAAGTTAAGGGTTCTTAGTCCGTGGCGGCACGCTCCCACCCAAAATTTGAGCAATACCCCCCCCCCCCCCCCCCCCCCTCCTTGAACTCCAACCGGGCAATTACTATGTATTTCAAAATCAGGAACTTTATTGTTTTCTCGAGTTCAAAGTCACTCAGGTGGACTGTATGTCATAAAGTAGAAAAGCCTGCTGACAGGTAATGTACGTTCTGAAGCCTCACGGGGGAACACACCTCACGCGCCCGCTTGAGGAACTTGTAGAACTTTAACAGTTTTTTTTCTAACAGTCATGCAGTAGTTGAAACAAGATTTTTTCAGTGCTTCAAAGCTGTGAAGTCATCCTCACCTCGAAATAAGTGTTGACGAAGCAGAGATTTGCGCAGTAGTAACTCTCGTAAACTTCTCGTGGAGTCTGAAGTCAAAATAATGCTCCATAACAATTATTACAATCACAATCAGAAACAATACCTCAGGGAACATGACTCATATTGGATTAGACGGTTGGCCGGCACTTACTTGGCCCGACCGATCGGTGCACACGCAACAGGAACCCAGGCTGACTAAGGCCCCGTCCACACTAATCCGGATAAATTTGAAAACAGAGTTTTCACACGAAAACGTATCGAAACGCTATCGTTTCCAACTCTACTGTTTTCGAATCGTTTTCGCTGTCCACACTAATACGCTGGACTAACAGAAAATGCTAAATGCCCGGATTGAGCATACACACAGAGATCACAGGATCATCTTGACGTCACGCGTTTCGAAAAGCTCCGTTTTTGCCGCCCACACTACAACACGAAACCGGAGTTTTCGAAAATATCCACTCTGGAGAGTGTTTTCGAAAATATCCGTTTCCGGTCACCGAAAACGCGTCTTAGTGTGGACGGGAGGCCAAAACGGATAAATAAATATCCGTTTTCAAATTTAGCCGGATTAGTGTGGACGGGGCCTAACCGTAGGACTGGTCGAGCTCCACACAAATATTTTCGTGTTAAAAGCTATTTGCATTATTGACACTAATGATCATTGTTCGGTGTTGTAATATTCAGCCGGCTTAAAAATCTCTGATCTGTACGATGATCGATGCATGGACTTAAGGAAACCCCACCAACCAAAACAGGAGTAAATCTTGCTGGTAAACAAGTTAGCCAAAGAAATAGCTTGCTGAATGCTAACTGAGAACGCTGGAGCACAAGATTAAAGGATTATAGAGAGCAAAATGCAGGTGGGAAAGCTCTAAAGCCGATTTGATTAATCAAGTTTGTCCATTGGGCTTCTTAGCAGCTTTTGCGCATGCGATTGAAGGTCACGTGGTATTTCCACCCGTTGTTGGATGTAGAGATAATAGAGTCAAGATTGCCGTATTCGGCAGCCCGCAAAGTTGTATTTCTGTTATGTTTTCAACACCAGGAAGCATTCCTTAGGTAAATCAAATACCGATACAATAAGCTCCTGTTATTTCAGCATTTGCTACTTTTATCAAACGGGAGTGTAACTTAGGTCATGTGACTTTTTTCGGTTTGCGGGCTGCAGTATACGGCAATCTTAAACTGACTATTGTCTTGTATGTGCGCCAAACTGAAAACTTCAAGCTTCAGGGCTGCCCGCAGAACAGAACACTGATTCGAGACCAAACATTGACATTTTAATAAGCATACTGTAAAAACCACACTAGGATACTCGTTCTTTTTCGTTTTCTTACTCCATTTTGTCCAATGCAACTGCACAAGGAACAGCCCTTCCCCCGGGGGGAAGGGATGGGGATCAAAATTTTGAGTGGGAGTGTGCAGCCCGGTCCTGAAAACCCTTACCCTATTTCAGACCAAAATATCTGATTTTCTATACCCTACTTCAAACCTGACTCCAAAATGTATACCCTATTTCAGAGATTATTTTTTCTGTTTCTTTTTCTGTTCTTTGTCCATGCACTTTAATATCCAGACCACGGCCTCTGGAACGCCTTGAAGCTTGTACTTACATGGGACTTCAAGTCCATAGCCACCCCCACCCCCAGGGTAAATTCACAAGCGTTCAAAGTGTGTATGAGCTGTGTTGAATTCCGTTAGGACTATTTGAAAGAGACGCAACAGGTCCGTCATGTGATTACATAATTGTACACTGTTATAAAGCACTAGTTTCACTTTTGAGGTTCGGGCATCAGGCTACATGAACTCTCTCTCTAAGGCGGACACCTCTCACCTGGGAACCGGAAACCCGAGAACTCAGAACCGGGAACCGGTAACCAGGAGCCCGGAAACCTGGAACCGGGGACCGGGAACCTGTCAACCTGGGGACTGCGAATCATAAATCGGGGGACCCTCTAAGAAGTTACACATAACTATCCACGTTAGATTTACTTTTAATTGTACTTATTCTGACGATCTCATTCACCTGTCCGAGATTAATTTTCGTGTAAATCGAAAAACTGCACACACTAAAGGTTCGCCACTTCTTGAGCATCACTCTCGGTAACAAGTATGAGTTTCTCACAATTAAAACGATTGACACGCACAGCAACAACAAGTAAATACTAAAGGATGTGCCAACGGAAGGAACACATAAACTGTAACATAAGTTCTATATTGGAACTGGAGGAGTTCGTGTCTGTCTCCTCTATCTTTATTCTTACTAAAGGGTGTGCCAACGGGCTCGTTTCTTCACTGTGTACCTACTACCGTGTTGTCGTAGTCCGCGATATATTTTGATATACAAAACTGTCGTGACCAACACGCTAAAAAACATGACGATGAACACAAGGGCCCCATAAATCGTGGGGTGATACACCGCCGTGAAAACAGCAGAGAAGACCAGATAACAGCGATGGTCACGAAAACTCGCTTGGCGGACACGATGTCACGGTAGCGGCGATGAAAATAGAACGCGATGAACCGGTCTACTCCTATGGCTGTCATCGTCATCAACGCGACGCAGTCGAGCGTTGCACCACCGAAGAGGTACGCAATCAGGCAGAAACTGACGAATAACCATTTACAAGGCGTTTGAAATAGACAGTATTTGAGCGCTGCAGAAACTAGTGAGGCAAAAGCTTAAAGATTTTGCTTTGATTTTTGGAAAGATTTTGGCTTTCTTTGAGGTTTAGAAACAAAATAATTTGAGCGGACAAAAAACTGAAGCGGAGAGACCGAAAATCGAAGCGGAGAGCATGTGTGCAGGCTAACAAATCAGCGTCTGCACGTCCCGAGTCAGCGCAACGTCCAGAATCTGGACGTTCAACACGGGTCATTCAGTGGGTTTGTGTTAGGTGTAATTTTCATTTCTCTCCTCTCTCTCTCTAGTCTCTTAGGCCGGGGAAAAATTAGCCTGATACTCAGGTTTGATTACACTATGACTAGAGATACTCTCCTTATGAAATACGTTATCCTAAATAAATCAATAATCACTACACCAAAAACATGCATTCAAATTTTACTTAAGAGGGTTTCCGCTGTAAACTCGAGTAATTGTCACGGTAAAACGAAACAATTCTTGTACCAATACAATGTGTTTGTAACTGACTGAGACTTTTTCGCCACTTCCTTGAAGATCTTGATGCCAAGCATCTTTTACTGTAACACTAAAAAATACTTCATTAAACTCTCCAAGAAACAGGAGGACGAATATTTCTATCAAACTTATATTTTGCAATGCACATATTATTATACATTTTGAGCTAGGAAGGCAACCAAGAGTACTCAAATCTTCCCTTACGCATCTTGACTATTTTCGATGTTACTCATATCAGATCATCTTACATAGTCAAAGTAGGAAATCGACATAAATCACAGAAATAGTATTTTATTTTTTGCACAGACCTTTTGCGTGCATTGCTCGAATTTACAGCGGAAAACCTCTTCACAACTTTTAACAGTATGAAGCCGTGATTTGAAGACTATAGCTTCCTGAGAATGCACCTCCCACGAAAAGTAAGAGTAAAAAGGTTGTTATGTCTGTACCTTGTTACTTTACAACTTGAACTGATATAGGCCTGCCTTTTTATAAACAAGTGCTTCACAAGTAATTATGCAGGACCTAATTTATAATATAGTTTTGAGTAATGTAGTTCTCCTGGATAAAAAGTTTCTAAAGAACAGTGACCTATTTTACACTTTTCGACTCGTTAAAAGAGATTGAATATAAGAGTACTTGTGAAATTTGACTTCTTTTTTACCTTGACGCTCTGTCCATTATAAATGATGAAGACCCTCCACTAAAAATGGCCCAAGTGTCAATTTTCATCATCCCTGTCTTCAAAATCGCGAGTTTTACTTGTGAAATCCATGTTTTGCCTCTGTGGTGATTTAATTACGAATTTTTTATCAGAAACACAGGCACAAAGAAAAGCAAGCCCTGAGATTAGTGCTCATAGGGTCACTACTGGAAATTTTAAACTGCATCATGGCTTTGGAAAAGGAATCACGTCTTCACCCAGGAGGACGAAAGGAGCCCAGTAGCGGGGATGCTCGAAGCCCTTGTGTTCTCTCACGTCTTGCATGGCTTTATTGAGTGCCTCGTTTGCACTTTCGCCATTCTTAAGGTACTCGTAGAAACGAAACATGAAGCACAAAGTGGCCTTATCGTCAACCGCCCACAATGTTGCAAGAACCGCTCTAGCTCCAGCTCCGAGAAACGCACGTGCTATACCGACTACACCCTCTCCTTTCATGACGTCACCACAGCCGCTGTGACAGCAACTAAGAACAACCAACTTTGCGTTTATGCGTTTACATTCGAGATCGGAAATGAGAAGCATGAGATTTGTAGCCTGGAGAATTCCAGTCATTCCAGGAGGACGGGCGAGCAAGATCTCTCCCCTATCTTTATTTCCGTGTGCTGCAACATGAATCAAACTGGCACTTTCAACTCTATGTAGAAACCTCCTTTTGGTCGCCTTATTCCCCACAAGGGGCTGAACGTGGAGAATTTTACCGATTAATTCCACTTCTTTCGCTGCGCATGGTAGTCCTGGCGCAGTAATAACTTTCCCCTTGTACTTAACTGTGCCAACTTCTGGCTCTCCCATTATCAAGGGTTTAGACCGGCCTGGTGATTTTTCTGGGCGTTCTTTAATTATCTTTGCTGTTGTTAGTGATGGAATTAGTCTGACTCGTAAGGATTCTGCCACGAAGTGCCCGTTCTCATCCATGAGGGCGGCAAATGGAACAAGAGCGAGTCGTCCATCAGGGACGACAACTACCTGCGACCCCACCACATATTGCCGAATAGGCTCTATAAGAATCCGGTAAAGATCTTTTAGCAAACTGTTCGCTGCTAAATCGTTCACAATTTTAGAGGACTCAGATTTGCATAGAGGCACGGATACCGTCGTCATGCCTACGTCCTGATTTTGCGTGGATACGGGTTGTGGGGTCCTGGGCTGAGATGATACTAATTGTTGAACAGTCCAGCCGACAGGCATGGCGGCACGAGCTTGCATCGATTCTGATTTCTTCTTAGTGGGATTTGACAACTCTTTTGGGTAAAGAAACGACAGTGAGCGATCTTCGCATCTGTCATTCTCGTTTGGTTGTATCGACTTTATAGCCTTGTTAACAAGAGAGTCTACATCTTCAGTACGAGTTTTGTGGTGAAGCAAGACATCTCTATTTGGCTGTATGACCCAAGTACAAATATCATCGTTAATTAAAGCAAAGAATAAGACTGTACTTTCCAGGGCTTTGACCACTTCACAGATTTCGCTGAGGTTTTTAACTCTGGATTCGTACCTAACAGGGCAGGTGGACAAAAGGTGAACTAAAGCTCTTGAACGTCCATTTTCAGCAGCAACGAGAGCTTTATCTATTTTCCTTTGATACAGAAAAGTCATAATCAAACTTTTATACGTGTCCACAAAGTTCTCGATAAAAGAAACTTTACTTTCATCCCAATTCGGTACAGTCTCAAGCAGTTTGAGGTAGCACTTTATACTATTTCTTAAATTGCTCTCAGCATCTCCATGCTGGCCGCCAGCGATATACATATGACCAAAGTTGCTGTAAGCTGCTCCTTCTCCGCGTTTGTCTCCAGTCTCTTTTGCGATAGTAAGGCACATTTGCTGATACTCAATAGCCTTGTCGTACTGGCCGAGAGAGTAATAACAAGAACCAAGATTACCGCAAGCTGTTCCTTCTCCGCGTTTGTCTCCAATCTCTTTTGCGATAGTAAGGCACATTTTCTGATACTCAATAGCCTTGTCGTACTGACCGAGAGAGTAATAGCAAGAACCAAGATTGCCGTAAGCTGTTCCTTCTCCGCGTTTGTTTCCAATCTCTGTTGCGATAGTAAGGCACATTTTCTGATACTCAATAGCCTTTTCGTACTGGCCGAGAGAGTGATAGCATGAACCAAAGTTGCCGTAAGCTGTTCCTTCTCCGTCTTTGTCTCTAATCTTTTTTGCGATAGCAAGGCGCATTTTATGATACTCAATAGCCTTTTCGTACTGGCCGAGAGAGTGATAGCACGAACCAAGATTGCCGTAAGCTGCTCCTTCTTCGCGTTTGTTTCCCATCTCTTTTACGATAGTAAGGCACATTTTATGATACTCAATAGCGTTGTCGTACTGGCCGAGAGAGTCATAGCAAATACCAAGACTGCCGTAAGCTGTTCCTTCGCCGTCTTTGTTTCCAATATCTTTTACGATAGTAAGGCACATTTTATGATACTGAACAGCCTTGTCGTACTGGCCGAGAGAGTGATAGCAAATACCAAGATTACTGTAAGCTGTTCCTTCTCCGAGTTTG
Organism: Plumapathes pennacea; assembly: GCA_964036295.1. Taxonomy (NCBI): domain Eukaryota; kingdom Metazoa; phylum Cnidaria; class Anthozoa; order Antipatharia; family Myriopathidae; genus Plumapathes; species Plumapathes pennacea. The sequence goes on along the minus strand of OZ038463.1, from coordinate 19,549,790 downwards.
TCTCCAATCTCTTTTGCGATAGTAAGGCACATTTTCTGATATTCAATAGCATTGTCGTACTGGCCGAGAGAGTGATAGCAAATCCCGAGCTTGCCATAAGCTGTTCCTTCCCCGAGTTTGTCTCCAATCTCTTTTGCGATAGTAAGGCTCATTTTCTTATACTCAATAGCCTTGTCGTACTGGCAGAGAGAGTGATAGCAAGAACCAAGATTGCCGTAAGCTGTTCCTTCTCCGTATTTGTTTCCAGTCTCTTTTGCGATAATTAGGTACATTTTTTGATACTCAACAACCTTGTCGTACTGGCCGAGAGAGTAATAGCAATAAACAAAATTGCCGTAAGCTGTTCCCTCTCTGTGTTTTTCTCCAATCTCTTTTGCGATAGTAAGGCACATTTTATAATACTCAATAGCCTTGTCGTGCTGGCCGAGAGAGTAATAGCAAGAACCAAGAATGTCATAAGATTTTCCTTCTGCGTCTTTGTTTCCAATCTCTTTTGCGATAGTAAGGCACATATTCTGGTACTCAATAGCCTTTTCGTACTGGCCGAGAGAGTAATAGCAAGAACCAAGATTGCCGTAAACTGTTCCTTTTCCGTCTTTGTCTCCAATTTCTTTTGCGATAGCAAGGCACATTTTCTGATACTCAATAGCCTTTTCGTACTGGCCGAGATAGTAATAGCAAGAACCAAGATTGCCGTAAGCTTTTCCTTTTCCGTCTTTGTCTCCAATCTCTTTTTCGATAGCAAGGCACATTTTCTGATACTCAATAGCCTTTTCGTACTGGCCGAGAGAGTAATAGCAATAACCAAGAATGCCATAAGCTGTTCCTTTTCCGTCTTTGTCTCCAATCTCTTTTGCAATAGCAAGGCACATTTCCTGATACTCAATAGCCTTTTCGTACTGGCCGAGAGAGTAATAGCAAGAACCAAGGTTGCCGTAAGCTGTTCCTTTTCCGTCTTTGTCTCCAATCTCTTTTGCGATAGCAAGGCACATTTCCTGATACTCAATAGCCTTTTCGTACTGGCCGAGAGAGTAATAGCAAGAACCAAGAATGCCATAAGCTTTTCCTTCTCCGTCTTTGTCTAAAATCTCTTTTGCGATAGTAAGGCGCATATTCTGATACTCAATAGCCTTTTCGTACTGGCCGAGAGATTCATAGCAAGAACCAAGATTGCCGTAAACTGTTCCTTTTCCGTCTTTGTCTCCAATCTCTTTTGTGATAGCAAGGCACATTTTCTGATACTCAATAGCCTTGTCGTACTGACCGAGAGATTCATAGCAAGAACCAAGATTGCCGTAAACTGTTCCTTTTCCGTCTTTGTCTCCAATCTCTTTTGCGATATCAAGGCACATTTTCTGATACTCAATAGCCTTTTCGTACTGGCCGAGATAGTAATAGCAAGAACCAAGAATGCCATAAGCTTTTCTTTGTCCGTCTTTGTCTCCAATCTCTTTTGCGATAGTAAGGCGGATATTCTGATACTCAATAGCCTTTTCGTACTGGCCGAGAGAGTAATAGCAATAACCAAGAATGCCATAAGCTTTTCCTTTTCCGTCTTTGTCTCCAATCTCATTTGCGATAGCAAGGCACATTTTCTGATACTCAATAGCCTTTTCGTACTGGCCGAGAGAGTAATAGCAATAACCAAGAATGCCATAAGCTTTTCCTTCTCCGTCTTTGTCTCCAATCTCATTTGCGATAGTAAGGCGGATATTCTGATACTCAATAGCCTTGTCGTACTGGCCGAGAGAGTAATAGCAATAACCAAGGTTGCCGTAAGCTGTTCCTTTTCCGTCTTTGTCTCCAATCTCATTTGCGATAGCAAGGCACATTTTCTGATACTCAATAGCCTTTTCGTACTGGCCGAGAGAGTAATAGCAAGAACCAAGAATGCCATAAGCTTTTCCTTTTCCGTCTTTGTCTCCAATCTCTTTTGCGATAGTAAGGCGATTATTCTGATACTCAATAGCCTTTTCGTACTGGCCGAGAGAGTAATAGCAAGAACCAAGAATGCCATAAGCTTTTCCTTCTCCGTCTTTGTCTCCAATCTCTTTTGCGATAGCAAGGCGCATATTCTGATACTCAATAGCCTTTTCGTACTGGCCGAGAGAGTAATAGCAATAACCAAGAATGCCATAAGCTGTTCCTTGTCCGTCTTTGTCTCCAATCTCTTTTGCGATAGCAAGGCACATTTTCTGATACTCAATAGCCTTTTCGTACTGGCCGAGAGAGTAATAGCAAGAACCAAGGTTGCCGTAAGCTGTTCCTTTTCCGTCTTTGTCTCCAATCTCATTTGCGATAGCAAGGCACATTTTCTGATACTCAATAGCCTTTTCGTACTGGCCGAGAAAGTAATAGCAAGAACCAAGGTTGCCGTAAGCTGTTCCTTTTCCGTCTTTGTCTCCAATCTCATTTGCGATAGCAAGGCACATTTTCTGATACTCAATAGCCTTTTCGTACTGGCCGAGAGAGTAATAGCAAGAACCAAGAATGCCATAAGCTTTTCCTTTTCCGTCTTTGTCTCCAATCTCTTTTGCGATAGTAAGGCGATTATTCTGATACTCAATAGCCTTTTCGTACTGGCCGAGAGAGTAATAGCAAGAACCAAGAATGCCATAAGCTGTTCCTTTTCCGTCTTTGTCTCCAATCTCTTTTGCGATAGTAAGGCGCATATTCTGATACTCAATAGCCTTTTCGTACTGGCCGAGAGAGTAATAGCAAGAACCAAGGTTGCCGTAAGCTGTTCCTTTTCCGTCTTTGTCTCCAATCTCATTTGCGATAGCAAGGCACATTTTCTGATACTCAATAGCCTTTTCGTACTGACCGAGAGATTCATAGCAAGAACCAAGATTGCCGTAAACTGTTCCTTTTCCGTCTTTGTCTCCAATCTCTTTTGCGATATCAAGGCACATTTCCTGATACTCAATAGCCTTTTCGTACTGGCCGAGAGAGTAATAGCAAGAACCAAGGTTGCCGTAAGCTGTTCCTTTTCCGTCTTTGTCTCCAAACTCATTTGCAATAGCAAGGCACATTTTCTGATACTCAATAGCCTTTTCGTACTGGCCGAGAAAGTAATAGCAAGAACCAAGAATGCCATAAGCTTTTCTTTCTCCGTTTTTGTCTCGAATCTCATTTGCGATAGTAAGGCGCATATTCTGATACTCAATAGCCTTTTCGTACTGGCCGAGAGAGTAATAGCAAGAACCAAGGTTGCCGTAAGCTGTTCCTTTTCCGTCTTTGTCTCCAAACTCATTTGCAATAGTAAGGCACATTTTCTGATACTCAATAGCCTTTTCGTACTGGCCGAGAGAGTAATAGCAAGAACCAAGAATGCCATAAGCTTTTCTTTCTCCGGTTTTGTCTCCAATCTCTTTTGCGATAGTAAGGCGCATATTCTGATACTCAATAGCCTTTTCGTACTGGCCGAGAGAGTAATAGCAAGAACCAAGATTGCCGTAAACTGTTCCTTTTCCGTCTTTGTCTCCAATCTCTTTTGCGATAGCAAGGCACATTTTCTGATACTCAATAGCTTTGTCGTACTGACCGAGAGATTCATAGCAACAACCAAGATTGCCGTAAACTGTTCCTTTTCCGTCTTTGTCTCCAATCTCTTTTGCGATATCAAGGCACATTTTCTGATACTCAATAGCTTTGTCGTACTGACCGAGAGATTCATAGCAACAACCAAGATTGCCGTAAACTGTTCCTTTTCCGTCTTTGTCTCCAATCTCTTTTGCGATATCAAGGCACATTTTCTGATACTCAATAGCCTTTTCGTACTGGCCGAGATAGTAATAGCAAGAACCAAGAATGCCATAAGCTGTTCCTTCTCCATCTTTGTCTCCAATCTCTTTTGCGATAGTAAGGCGGATATTCTGATACTCAATAGCCTTTTTGTACTGGCCGAGAGAGTAATAGTAATAACCAAGAATGCCATAAGCTGTTCCTTTTCCGTCTTTGTCTCCAATCTCTTTTGCGATAGCAAGACACATTTTCTGATACTCAATAGCCTTTTCGTACTGGCCGAGAGAGTAATAGCAAGAACCAAGGTTGCCGTAAGCTGTTCCTTTTTCGTCTTTGTCTCCAATCTCATTTGCGATAGCAAGGCACATTTTCTGATACTCAATAGCCTTTTCGTACTGGCCGAGAGAGTAATAGCAAGAACAAAGAATGCCATAAGCTTTTCCTTGTCCGTCTTTGTCTCCAATCTCTTTTGCGATAGTAAGGCGCATATTCTGATACTCAATAGCCTTTTCGTACTGGCCGAGAGATTCATAGCAAGAACCAAGATTGCCGTAAACTGTTCCTTTTCCGTCTTTGTCTCCAATCTCTTTTGTGATAGCAAGGCACATTTTCTGATACTCAATAGCCTTGTCGTACTGACCGAGAGATTCATAGCAAGAACCAAGATTGCCGTAAACTGTTCCTTTTCCGTCTTTGTCTCCAATCTCTTTTGCGATATCAAGGCACATTTTCTGATACTCAATAGCCTTTTCGTATTGGCCGAGATAGTAATAGCAAGAACCAAGAATGCCATAAGCTTTTCCTTGTCCGTCTTTGTCTCCAATCTCTTTTGCGATAGTAAGGCGGATATTCTGATACTCAATAGCCTTTTCGTACTGGCCGAGAGATTCATAGCAAGAACCAAGATTGCCGTAAACTGTTCCTTTTCCGTCTTTGTCTCCAATCTCTTTTGCGATAGCAAGGCACATTTTCTGATACTCAATAGCCTTTTCGTACTGGCCGAGAGAGTAATAGCAAGAACCAAGATTGCTGTAAGCTGTTTCTTCTCCGTTTTTGTCTCCAATCTCATTTGCGATAGTAAGGCACATTTTCTGGTACTCAATAGCTTTCTCGTACTGGCCGAGAGACTGATAGCAATCGCCAAGTTTGCCGTGAGCTCTTTTTTCTTTGCTTTTGTCTCGAATCTCATTTGCGATAGTAAGGCACAGTTTGTGATACTCAATAGCCTTTTCGTACTGGCCGAGAGAGTAATAGCAAGAACCAAGATTGCCGTAAGCTGTTCCTTCTCCGTCTTTGTTTCTCATCTCTTTTGCTATTGCAAGGAATACTTCAACATGTTGCGCAGCTTTTTCATATTTTCCAGTAGAGAAGTAGTGAAGACCAAATTTAGTATGAACTTGTTGTTCAAGTTCCTTGTCCTTAGTTTTCTCCGCAAACTTTAAGGCGATGGTGAGAAGAGACAGTTCATCCATTATTTCCAGCTGGTGGTTTTCTTCCTGTATAAGCAAAGAACGATGATGTAAGGTCCGTTTCTCTCGTGTTTTGTTTCTGTAATATCGGTACGCATGATCACGCGTTGAAAACGTTCGCATGACAATTCAAAGTGTTGTTCAGTCTTTTGACAGGCAGAATGATGTTGTTCGTCAGTTATTGACAGTCGCAAACATAAAGTGGAATGACAGGAAGTTTAGTTTGTGTCCTTGAAATTACATTTCCAGCGTTTCAGGCTGCTTCAAATTTCATACACTCCTCGATATTTATCATAATAATGACACTTGTAAGACACACCATACATTTTTCTTGTTTTAAACGCCGGTGCGCACTCCCGACGGGCAAATTTGTTGATTTTAAGTACAAAATGGCAAACAGGACTTTCACTTAATACGAACAGAACGGTTAACTAAATAAATTGCTTAACACAGCCAAATATTTAGGTTCACATTTCGCCGATTGTGGGTTTTCATGTTGTGTTCTTCATGAGCAATACTACAGAACAACAGATACAGCGTGGCGGTCTGTTTTCAAATCTCGCGCCACTCTCTTTAGTCACAGGCTCGGTTTATTGACCAACCAAAGGATAAATGACATTATTTTCTTGTCTCTTGTCACTTTCCCGTTTCGACGCAGTGTCCCTCGCTTTTATATTTCTTCTTTTTTTGCGAATAATTGAATTATGTTTTAAATCAAGAAATGAGGTTAATCAGTTGTCAGTTTATTCGCCCACATATCGAAAAATGAACGTGTCGCAAAATTAGGAACCGTTGCGTTAAAAGGATAGAGTTTGATAGTTCAACACCTGATCAGCAATTTCCCAATGGCACCTCGACCAGAGGAGGTCGAGTCATTCACCTTTTGATCACAGAAACTACAATGCTTCGTGTATTTTTGGTTTCATAATTCATTATTGAGAGAAATTTTATTAATGGTCAGTGTCTTCGTGTATAAATAACACCATTTAACTATTAGAAGGTCTTCCAAAGAAGTTTGGGTTTTTCCAAAATAGCTATTTCCGCAAATATCGATGGATTTTAGGAGATTTTTGAGCACGGCTCCGCTAAAATCAACTGCTTTTCGTTGTCAAAACAAAAATCTTCAAATAAAACCATATAATCAAACGGACAAATAAATTGTTTCTCACCAAAACATTAAGAGATTGGCGGATTCCAATATATATTTTTGAAAACTATGGTGAGGCAGCATTTTGAGGAATGACATTTTCTTAAAAATCTTGAGGTAACTTATCACTCGTTTTTCTCCGAAGGGTCGAGCAATGTATTATTTCCTAAGTTCAAACAAACTACTTTCACGGACGAACATATTTTTTCTGTCAAAATCATTCTAAACTGAGTTCAGGTTTGTTGAAAACGTTCAAACGTTCAAAGTTTCACTGACATCTGTGAAAACTGTGAACTGTTACTACATCACTGGTATATTTTCTTCTTAGAAGGTTGGGAGAATCTGCATCTTGAGCTTGGGAGTGAAAGGGTTAAACAGAGAACTTGGTTTAATTTGCTGGCTCACATAAAATCTGGTAGAACTGGCCAGTATTGCCGGTTAATACTCGCTCGAATATTGTCAACATATAGATCTTATTAACCGAGCGCGCGGTCCGTACAGTAAGTTATGGACCGAGTTTTTTTCGTCGCCTTATGGCCCGAGCGCGCTTCGCGCGAGGGCCATAAGGCGACGAAAAAAACGAGGATCCATAACTTACGGTACGGACCAAGCAACCGAGGTTAATAAGATATTTATTATATGGCTTTAGATCTTTCGGCAAACACAAAACAAGGCCCCAACGAGTACTCGTCTCGTTCATTCAACAACATCAATCGCGATCAGGCATGAATTACGCACGTTTGTTTTCACAACAAACTCGGTTAACAGCTTACAATTCTACCGATTTGAAAATCTTGAAAGAAAATAAGCGTCTATCGAACCCACTGCCTAGATAAATACTAATTTGTTCTGAGCTGAATGAAATGGCCCATAGCGTGTGTCAAACAACGACACTGCAGTGAACTTTATTCGGTGAACGACTCGAACTCGCCCTTGCTCGCTCACTAAAGATTTAAAAAACTGCAGTCTTATCTCTTTCCAGAAGAAACTGCTTTGTAACTCAGAGTATTTTTTATTCTTTTGAATAAGTTTCTTACACGTACAATAATGTAGAAGGCAAAATGGCACTAAAAGAAAATCATTTCATCACAAACTGCGACCGGCACATCGTTGAAAGTTATATTATTCAAAACTCACCGCTTAATTTTCCTGCCTCCTCGTGGAGCGTTTAGGTTTCTTCCAGCAAAATAAACGTCCTCAAATCACCACGGCGTTTTTGTCCCAGTCAGTGATTTCGAAATACAGAGTTCTCGTGCATTGTGAAAAATTTATTTACAGTCTTCACAGTGCGCCATGACGAGCAAACATGTCTGCAAAACTTGGTTCTTGCACGGTTTTAGTCATAACTGTTCACGGTGATTGTTCGCTTTCCACTTTCTTCCTGGCAAGTGTGCAAATTTTAACACAGAGGTGAAACAACCCTCCATACTCTGCAGCGCTTGTTGTCAGTGATGACGGCTGAGGTCGCAAGCAATTTTTTCCTCGGATGTTTTCCTTTCTTCGTAACGGTCATTTTCCAAGATTGTAAGCTTTCCCCGATCATCATAACTTAACAGTGAGTATCCGGAACGTTTAAACTTCCCATTGCACTTCTGGGCCTTTTATGACAAACGTTTAGCAACTTTTCGAGTAATCATTTGCGATCCACATGTGCAAACTGATTTTGCGGTCCGTACAGTAAGTTATGGACCGGTAAAATTGACCAATCAGAACGTGCGTAAAATCAATTTGCGGTCCGTACAGGAAAGTATGGACCGGTAAATTAACCAATCGTAGCGTGCGTAGTATCAGTGCCATATAATAAATATATCTTATTGACCGAGCGCGAGGTCCGTACGGGAGAATAATGCTCGAGTTTTCTTTTTACGTGTTTATGGACCGAGCCGCCGCTGCGAGGTTCATAAACACGTAAAAAGAGAACGAGAGCATTATTCTCCCGTACGGACCGAGTGCGAGGTCAATAAATGATTTATTATATGGCTTCAATGTTTTATGCTGCAAAACATAAGACAAAGCACCAAGAAGCACTTGACCAGTTTGCGTGCGTACGCAACCGGCGTTTCAACTATTGAAAATTGATTCATAGTGATGTAGCTCTCCAATTTCCTCAACTCGAAATACTTGAGAGAAAGAAGCAGCTAATTTACTGTATGATTTTAGCTGAATACTATTTTTAAGTGCAAGCCGTATCTACAGTGACACAGTCACTCAGTAAACCCGTCACGATGACAAATGTGAAAGTTTAGCTTTCTTTCGACTTTTCAAATTTTCCTTGTTTGAAAATAAACAGGCGCTTTGCAGCTCAAAACAGTAAACGTAATTCTATTTTTTCGAATGCATTTATCATCACACAGGCATTCAAAGAAAACAATCAAGCCGAAGGCTGAAATTCAATATCGCCTCCCGTAAACATCAAAACTTACCGATCTCTCGACGGCTAAATTCTCGTAGACTATTCGTCCATCATCATAAAGATAAACATCAGTTCCGTAAAATCTTCGATGATTTTGAAATAAAACGCCTTTCATTCATTGTGAAATCCATACTTGCAGTGTTTACAGCACAGCTACTGCTGGCGGCGCCACAATTACAAAACAGTTTCCGACAAACATTGTATCTTCTCAGATCCGTTCACAGTGACTGTTCACATTCTTTGGCCGATCACTTTGCTTTCCTTCCACGTTAAACCATCTATTTCTTAGAGAGCGAGCTAATCTGCCGTTTACGATGCCCACAAACACTGGCAATACAGGTCGAATCTTCTTCTCCAAACTGTTTTCTTGGCTTGTAAACTGAAAGTTTTCCCTGTGAAATGGATTTATCTCCTTTACAAATTCTCGTTCCACCGCTTTGGTTCAGCACAGATTTAGCCGACACCTTTTACCGAAACCAAAGAGCTGCACAACCTCGTGTGTGAAACTTTTGACAAGCAAATTTAACTGTGACGTAGCGGTCCATCTGCCCGGTCCGTCTGCCTGGTCCGTACAAGAAAATATGGACCGCTGACGAGCCAATCAGAATGCTCCATTTCCATCATGGACTGGTGAGCCATATAATAATTGAGCCTTAACATTTTCTTCTAGATTTCAAGGAGAATCTACATAGTACTATGCAAATTGAATATACTAGATGAAAGATTGTCGAATATAAACACCGGTATTTTGTGAACTCGTGAGTGTTTGCCAACCTGATGATATTAATACAACACTCAGCACTGGAATTTCGGCGATTGGCTGAACTTGCTTGTCTAGCTTATGAGAAAAATGAAGACCCGGAGAGAAAATAATAAAACGGCAGCATACCTTTGCTTTCCTTCTTCTCCTCTGTTTCCGTTCGACGACAAACCAGTCGCAATTGACATGTTTCCGTTCGACGACAAACCCTTGTCTTTGTCCTTGCTCATAAATGTGGGTTAAACGAGGTGCGTTATAGATGTAAACGGTCACACAGATGTGTTGTAGTGCAGCTTTTCGGCTTAACCTCGGCCTAAAAGAATACCGCAGCATCTTGTGACAGTTATTACAAACCAGTTACCCACAAAGTAAACGTCTTTTCTTTTCAAATTCATTCACAACTTTACCCCTGACCTGCTTTAACGTGATGCCGGGTAATTGTAGCCTAAGAAAAGCTGTACTATAACACATCTGTGTGACCGTTTACATCTATACCGCACCTCGTTTAACCCACATTTATGAGCAAGGACAGAGATAGTGGTTTGTCGTCGAACGGAAACAGAGGAGAAGGAAAGCAAAGGTATGCTGCCGTTTTATTATTTTCTCTCCGGGTCTTCATTTTTCTCATAAGCTAGACAAGCAAGTTCAGCCAATCGCCGAAATTTCAGTGCTGAGTGTTGTATTAATATCATCAGGTTGGCAAACACCGTCACTCACGAGTTCACAAAATACCGGTGTTTATATTCGACAATCTTTCATCTAGTATATTCAATTTGCATACTATGTAGATTCTCCTTGAAATCTAGAAGAAAATGTTAAGGCTCAAATGTTGACAATACTCGAGCGAGTATTAACCGGCAATACTGGCCAGTTCTACCAGATTTTATGTGAGCCGGCAAATTAAACCAAGTTCTCTGTTTAACCCTTTCACTCCCAAGCTCAAGATGCAGATTCTCCCAACCTTCTAAGAAGAAAATATATCAGTGATGTAGTGAGAGCTCATAGTTAATCAGCTACTATCTGAGCAAGCTATTAAAAGCCAAGTTCTCCTTACTGTAATATATATTTCTAGTGAGAAACTGAAGGAGAAAATTGAAGTTGATCACTCTTCGGAGTGAAAGGGTTAATACTCTAATATATAAAATGGCTGCAATGTCTTATTTAGTTTCGCTGTGATCGTTTTGTAGGTTGGAAATGACGTAAACCTAATGAAGCTCACCTTCGACGTGTTATCTGATTATCATAGGAGGAAACTTTGGTACTCTAATTATCAAAGCTCTAATTTTATCAGAGCAGAAAAGTTGGGTGTTCTGATTATCAAAGCAGGGAACTTGGGTACTCTGATTATCAGAGCAGGAAATTTGGGTAACTTGGGTGTTGTACCAGGTCAGAGTAGGTCAATTTAGCATAACGTTCAAAAGTTCCCAAAGCTTGAACCGTTTTACCCTTAATACAGCAGAATAAAAAATACTTTGTAAAATTGACAAAATGTTTTGGAACGCATTCCGCTGAAAGACAGGTACTCTGCCCTTAGATGTCAAAGGTCATATCCATCTGATACTGCTTGTACTAATGGTAGCCATAATTATTTTCTTGTGAATGGATTAATGCAGTTTCTGCTGAACACACTGCATATATTTACAAAATTACAAAAAGAGATCTTTATTTCCAGCCAAATATTGTAATGTAGAAAGAAAGAAAAACCGCAGTGTCTGAGCGCCGCGTTTTCAAGACTCATTTGTAAAAATTAAAGTGAATGCGTTTCCTGCAATATCATTTTTGTTTCTTTGTTTTGAATTTTTCTCTTGTCGTTTTTATTGTTGTTTTTCATTGTTGACTTTTTCTACAGTACTTTTGAGGGACAGAATTTCTGTCCCTTTCAGCAAATTTTGAGGGGCAGAATTTCTGTCCCTTGCGGCAAATTTTGAGGGACAGAATTTCTGTCCCTTGTGGCGAATTTTGAGGCCACAGAATTTCTGTCCCTTGCAGCGAATTTTGAGGCCACAGAATTTCTGTCCCTTGTGGCGAATTGTGAGGCCACAGAATTTCTGTGGCTTGCGACGAATTGTGAGGCCACAGAATTTCTGTGGCTTGCGGCGAATTTTGAGGCCACAGAATTTCTGTCTGGGGCTTGCGGCGGCAGTAGAATTTTGCGGCCAATTTCTGTGGCACGACCTGTTTCTTCATATTACACTGTGCCGTTTTTTTTGTCAGTGGTATAAAGCTATTTAAAGGGTCATTTTAAAATCTTCAGAAAAATACAACAAATATTTGACTGTTAATTTCATGCCCTGCGAAAAGAGGGCACTTTTTGCGTAAAAAGCCTATTTTGGAAAAACCCAAACTTCTTTGGAAGACGTTTTAGGAATTATACACAAAAACCTGTTGATACGGGATATTTATGAAGAAAAAAACTAAACAGCTACTACTCACGTTTATTAGCAGACGATTATTTTACGTTTCCTTTCAAAACGACCGAAACCTCATAGCAACAAGGACCCTTACTATAAAAGGAGCTCAAACTGCTCGAGACCCTATATTTGTTAAACTGAATACGTGATTGCACTTTTTACGAACTTGGCTGAATCAAGGTTTAATAATTATAAGACTCGCCAGTTGCCCATAAGCAAAATATAAGACTAGGAAATAAAACCTGCTTCACAAAAATACGACCAGTATTTTTTATTGAGTGACCACAAACTCGAAATATGATCAGCAATTTCCCAGCGAAGTGGAAAATCTCCTGGTATTATTTATCAGCACGACACACAAGCAAAACCTTCACCCTTCAGCCTTTGGTGGTAGTCGTCGCAGACTCAGCGAAATTTAGAAGCCAATCTTTAATCATGCGGTAGATCAAAACGAGCAGGATACGTGTAGTTTGACTTTACAAGGCTTCTTATTTTTGTCGATCGATTTTCATCAAATTATGCCATTCACACATTTTGATAGTTATGCGCAGAAGAAGCCTTTAGATTACATCATGTCAGATATTAATCATGCTAAAATTTAAAAACTCACCTTCGCAGAGGTTTATCCTTGCTGAGTTTCTCTCAGTTGTAGAATGACGCTTTCGGTGCAGAGACTCGTTATATTATGTTCGGTAATCTGTTGGTACGGAAAGAACCTTAAAATAGCGCCACATAAAAACCATCCATAGTAAATCGCCCTTGTTTGCTCCCAATTTGAAGCTTGACTTGTAGAAGTTGCATTTAACCTTATTTTAAAAGTTTAACTTACCCCAATGCAAATATTGTTCAAAGGAGTTCTTATCTGGAGATTAGGTCACACGAGCAATGGTCACAACAAAGAGAATGTTTCATGAAAACAGATTAAATTGATCAAAACAAAACTATATGTTAATTCCCTGCAGTAACCAGAAAATATTACCTGAGCAGTTAATATCAGAAAAGAGTTGAAAAAGTAAGTTAATCACCGTTTTTATGCTTCGTAGTCTATATTGAAATCAGAATTCCTCCAAATCGCGCAGGAGTTTGATGCATGCAGACTAAATTAACCAGTTTGCTTTTATATAGCGGACAAGTAGATACAGGGCCAACACCTGGAATTAAAGTTAAAACACATGAATTATGCTTACCCAAGCGGCAATATATCCTCAGCCTCCTGAACGGCAGAAATCAGTCCAATTTCACAATTGGTGATGGCAACTAATACGGTTCTGCTGGTATAAAGCAGAGTATATTTATGACACATCGTTTTCTCCCTCCTAGTCTGCTGTTTACTTGTGGTTTGCGGTCAGCGAAGTCACTCGCGCGTCATCAGTAAAAAGCAGCGATCTTTCAATTTGTGAGGTTCGTAGAGAAATGAACTTGTACGCTTGTCTGCGAAGTTGTAACTACTACGCGGGGATTCTCACAGGATCTGACCGGCTTGAATAATAATACAAAAGAATTTAAACTACCGGCATAACTTGTCAACTCCTACGCAGGTGAACAGACTAGAACTGATGCCAATTCTTGTCTCAGATAGAGCAGTTTTGCTCGTTTTTCTGAGAAAATCAGTTGCACATTTAATAACTGAAAGTGTAATTTGCTTCTAGAATAGTTCGCAAGTAAAAAGTGTTTACCTAAGCAAGCGATATGTGTACACTTTCGTTAAATAATATGTCACGAGGTGTTCTCCCGGGGGGGGGGGGGGTACTCCCTATGATCGGCTATACGGGGAGGCTCCGCCCGAAAGGGGTGTATTCTTACAATCAAGTTATAAAAAAGGGTATAGGAAAATGGCAATTTTTAGGTATTTTAAAGGGTCAATAAAAAGGGTGGAGCGAGGAAATAATTTTGGTATTTTAAAGGGGTACGAAAAACGCCAGGAAAAACCGGGGAAAAAAAAAACGGCGGAAGACCGGAAACTCCGCCTTGTTAAAAGTGAGAAGCACCCCGCCGTGGAATCGAAGGCTACAAATCAAAGCAAGAGATGTTTGTACTGCCTGATGCTTCCCGCCAGTTTAGGAACTGAATAAATGATCTGTTGAAGAATATCACGTTCCTGATCAAAGGTATAAAAAGGGTGCATTTGTACTGGAGGTATATAAAAGGGTCCCGATTTTGCCCCCAGGATGGTATTTTAAAGGGTAAGGGGTTGACAGTCCGGGCGGAGCCTCTCCGTACAAAAGTCCTTTGAGTAACCCCCCCCCCTCCCCCCCCAGGGGTGTTCCGACACATAACTTCGTGGCTCTGCAGAAGGCCAAACAACAGTAGCCTACGACTGCTTGGTCAAAATTTGTTGCGACAATGCCTATTGAATATGAATAGACGACTTATGTGCTTTATCCCAAGGATACTTATTTTGTACTGAAACAGAACAAGTAACATAAAAGGTAACTATAATTTCCCCCTCCCCCTAAATCAATGTTGGTGTGTATTAGGCTGATATTCCAACATTAATCTGGGGGAGAGGGGGAAATTGGTGTAATAAGCCACTTTCACAATCATGCGCAGTAGGAAATAGCACTTTCTACTCCCCACATAAACGAGTGTCTGTCAAGTAAATCTCTCCACTACTTGGTTTTGTGTCTGTGTAATTGTATTAGAACCATAGAGTATGCTATGACGCTGTCTGTCACGTTTCATCGTCTGTTGACCCACCAGAAAATGTGCGCCTTACGAACTGCGCTGATTGTGAAAGTGGCCTATTCAATCCCAACACTTTTGGCCATGATATATTCTAGCTAGATACCATTCTCTAAGACCTTATAAATGATAATCTAATGAATTATTGAGTTTGAGTGCAAACTTTACCTTCCGAATATTTAGCAAGGAATATGAGCAAGTGACCTAATGACCTAATGACACATTCAAACTCTAAACTTTCTCACATGAAATTTGAATGGACCCTTTAGGGCCGGAAATAGAAATGGTGTTCGAGATGAATGGACATGTGTTGCAGCGCTTGCGAGAAAAATGAAAAGTGCCAGGTACGCGGTCTGTGAGTAAAGAGCCTTTGACAAGGGGGTTGCGCAGGCTCTTGTCTCGTTTGAATGAGACGAGTGACGGTATGTTGAAAATGGTGGCGATGTCGGGGTCAGATTGTAGTAGTTTGAAGTTACAGAGAATGATGTCTTTGACTAGCAGACTTTTCGGATGATGAGTTATTGTAAGAAGGATTCTGTCTTCAGACTTGGATTCAGTCTCTCGGCTGATGTTATGAACGCGTTCCAGTGCATGGGATACGACAGAGTTGGGATAGTCGCGTTCGATGAAAAAATTGCGCATTTCGTTGGTTTTGGTCGAGAAATCGGTGTCGTCACCGCAGAGCCGGCGTAGTCGGAGAAATTGGGAATAAGGAATTGAGTTTTTTTACATGAGGCGGATGAGACGGGGAGTGAAGCAAATAACTACGCGAATCAATGGGTTTGTAGTGAACGCTGGTGGGCAAACGGTTGTTTTGGATCGAAACGTTGATGTCAAGAAAAGTGACGCTTGAATTGGAAATTTCCCAGGTGAACTCGAGAGCAGGGTGGAAATAACAAATTGAATGAATCGATCGAGTTTGGGCCGGATAAAATTTTCCTAGTTCAACACCTGATCAGCAACTTCCCAATGGTATAAAAAGTTCACCTCGATCAAAGGAGGTCGTGCCATTCGCCTTTTGATCACAGAAACTACTCTGATTCGTATATTTTGGTTTCACAACTCATTATCGAGAGAAATTTTATTAACGGTCATTGTCTTCATATATAAATACCACCATTCAACTATTAGGAAGTATACACAAAAACCTGTTGATACGGGATATTTATGAAGAGAAACTTTAAATGCAGCTACTACTCGCGCTTATTAGCAGACGATTATTTTACGTTTCCTTTCAAAACGACCGAAACCTCGTAGCAACGAGGACCCTTACTATAAAAGGAGCTCAAACTGTTCGAGACATTTGTTAAACTGAATACATGATTGCACTTTCTTCGAACTTGGCTGAATCAAGTTTAATAATTGTAGGACTCGCCATTTGCCCATAACCAAAATATAAGACTAGGAAATAAAACCTGCTTCGCGAAAATACGGTACCTGTATTTTGTTATTGAGTGATCACTAACTCGAAATAGTTCCAAGACGATCAGCAATTTCCCAGCGACGTGGAAAATCTCCTAGTATTATTTATCACGATTTATCAGCACAACATTCGAACAAAATCTTCACCCTTCAGCCTTTTGTGGTAGTCGTCGCAGACTCAGTCAAATTTAAAAGCCAATATTTAATGATGCAGTAGATCAAAACGAGCAGGATACGTATAGTTTGATTTCACAAGGCTTCTTACTTTTGTCGATTGATGTTCATCCAGTCATGCCATTTACACATTTTGATAGTTATGCGGAGAAGAAGCCTTTAGATTATTTCATGTTAGATGTTAATCATGCTAAAAATAAAAAAAAAACTCACTTTCGCAGGGGTTTATCCTTGCTGAGTTTCTCTCAATTGTAGAATGACGCTTTCGGTGTAGACACTCGTTATATTATGTTTGGCAATCTGTTGGTACGGAAAAAACCTTAAAATAGCGCCATATAATATCCATCCATAGTAAATCGCCCTTTTATGCTCCCAGTTTAAAGTTTGACTTGCAAAAGTTGCATTTAACTTTAATTAATTAAAGTTGAACTTACCCCATTGCAAATGTTCAAAGGAGTTCTATTTCGGGAGATTAGGTCAGGCGAGCAATGGTCACAACAAAGAGACTCTTTTACAAAAACAGATTAAATTGATTAAAACAAAACTGTATGTTAATTCCCTGCAGTAAAATATTACCTGAGCAGTTAATATTAGAAAATAGTTGAAAAAGTAAGTAAATCACCGTTTTTATACTTCGCCGTTTCTACTGAAATCAGCATTCCCCCAAATCGCGCAGGATTTTCATGCATGCAGACCAAATCAACCAGTTTGGTTTCATATAGCGGGCAAGTAGATACAGGGCCAACACCTGGAATGTTAAAACACATGAATTATACTTACCCAAGCGGCAATATATCCTCAGCCTCCTGAACGGCAGAAATCAGTCCAATTTCACAATTGATGATGGCGACTACACGGTTCTGTTGGTATAAAGCAGAGTATATTTATGACACATCATTTTCTTCCTCCTGGTCTGCTGTTTACTTGTTTGCGCTCAGCAAAGTCACTCGCGTGTCATCAGTAAAAAGCAGCGATGGCTTTCAATTTGTGAGGTTTGTAGAGAAATGAACTTGTCCGCTTGTCCGCGAAGTTGTAACTACTACGTGGGGATTCTCACAGGATCTAACAGGCTCTAATAATAATACAAAAAACAAAAATTAAATTACCGGCATAACTTGTCAAGACTACGCAGGTGAACAGACTAGAACTGATGCCAATGCACGTTTTTCGTCTCAGATATAGCAGTATCACTCGTTTTTCTGAGAAAATCACTTGTACATTTAATAACTGAAAGTGTAATTTGCTTCTAGAATAGTTCGCAAGTAAAAAGTGTTTACCTAAGCAAGTGATATATGTGCACTTTCGTTAAATAATATGTCACGAGGTGTTCCGACACATAACTTCGTGACTCTGCAGAAGGCCAAGCTACAGTAACCTACGACTGCTTCATGGTCAAACTTTGTTGGGATAATGCTTATTGAATATGAACAGACAGCCTATGCTTTATCCCAAGGCTACTTATTTTGTACTGAAATAGAACAATTAACATCAAAGGTAACTATAATTTCCCCCTCCCTCTAAATCAATGTTGGTGTGAGTTGGTGCTAGGCTGATATTCCAACATTAATCCGGGGGAGAGGGGTGGGGAGGATTGTTATAATTTAAGCCACTTTCACAATCATGCGCATTAGGAAATAACACTTTCAACTATGAAATTGCATTAGAACCATAGAATATGCTATGACGCTCTGTCCGTCACGTTTCATCGTCTGTTGACCCACCAGAAAATGTGCGCCTTACGAACTGCGCTGATTGTGAAAGTGGCCTGTTCGATCCCATCACTTTTGGCCATGATATATTCTAGCTGGATACCATTCTCTAAGACCTTATAAATGATAATCTAATGAATTGAGTTTGAGTGCAACCCTTACCTTCCGAATATTTAGCAAGGAGTATGACCAAGTTACGACCTGACACAAACTCTAAAAATACCATATTGCACTTTCTCAGTATGAACATGGTTGATTGGTCACAAATTCTAATATTGAGAAGTTACATTCAATCATGTATCTCATAGTCAGAGTATTTGCATTCAAAATCCCAGGGGACACAAAAAAGAGACTGGATGGCTTTCAATTTTAGAGTAACAAATGGGGAAGTTAATAAATATAATAAAAGTCAGGCCATTCGCATTCGAATAACTAACAGAAATGAAATGTTCAGTTAAAAACTGAAATGTGTTATGAAATATAAATTCCTAGTCATACGGAAAAAGCTAGCTAGTTTATTTATTTTACGTTGAGTCACAGGTTCTAATGGGGGAAATTATGTCATCATAGTCAGACACTGATTCGCATAGTCGAATAATCAACAGATTGAAATAAATATTGAATCAGTTAAAAAGTGAATGGTGTAATTGAAAATAAAATCTCATTGCCTCTAATGTGGGGTAGTGTGGTCATGGTCACTGGACGTTTCTGTGACTTCTTCTTCTTTGCTTGACTCTGAAGTTGACTTCCCCTCAGGGAGTAGAAACGTCGGTCACCAACAACAGCCTTTGGCTTGAGCATTTCTGGAAACTAAACTAACCCGGTCGATCAAATCCATCAATAATTTAAAAATTAGCCAATTTTTTCATACACTGGGACTTTTCCATTCCCTATTACACATTACAGTTTTCTTTCATTCTCAATGGCATATTACAGTTTTTGACTGAACATCTTTTTACTTTTGATTATCCAAATGCATATAGAGTCTGCGACTCAACATATAAATAACGCTAGCCTGTGTACGTGTCTACAACATCCGGGTAGACCACAAACACCATCACGACTCTACGGGACTCACTGGCCAACGTAAAGGATAAACCTTACGAGAACAGGAAAGAGTATACAGAATACCTTGTACTGACTGCGAATCTAAGCCACCTACATTTAGTAAAAGTGGCAAAAGCCTGAATACGAGACTTAGGCCTGTTTCAAACGTCGAACATCGCATACGTTGACAATGTAAATTAGCTGAAACAATAGATTTTGCTCATTTGCACTGTATTCGACGCATGTGAAGTTCGGCGTTTGAAACGGGCCTCATTGAACACACCATTAACGAACTACCAGAAACGGCGACATCAGAAATTACATTTATGAACATCACAGACAGACTGAACACGACATTAATTAGGACTCTGCTTAATGTATCAACCACAGCACTAACTACTACCAAAGACTTACACTGGAAAGCTAGTACACAACCAGTTAGCTAAAATGGAAACCCCTCAACGATGGCTACTTTGACAGAAGCTTTGTTATGAGTAACCGCTGACCAGTTAACCTGAATGTCAGGTTCTTCAAACTGCGTGTGATATAGCCTGCCGTCAGAGGTCACGTCATTGGTATCCTTGACGCAATCGAGTTGTCCATAGTAGACAAGGCCTCGCTATGAAGCAGTATTATCCCAATATTTGTAGCCATCAACCACAGGCGGCCCACACGGTCTGATGACGTTAAGGCCGATCAGTTAATAAGGATTTGTATGAGAGATTTTTAAATCGCATTTTGCGCGTAAAAGTAAAAAAATCTTACTCTTCAAATCGGTCAGATAACAGAAAAGTCCTTACTTGCCGCTTATGGTGACTTCCGAGGCGATTTGGCGCCGATTTAGCGAGATTTGTTCTGATAATTGTGCCTGTAGTAAAAAATGAGCCCCAGTAAAGGCGTCTTCCACACAAAACACGGGGATTGTTCTGGAGGCAGCAAGTATTTCCTCCAGTACATTCACTGATAACGTAAAACGGCCCTAAGCGGTAGTCTGAAAATGTCGGTCTTCCTCACTCACGTACCAGGGACTGTCTGTCTCGCGGTCAACATGCGCATCCACGTGTACGTCACCAGCGCAGAGCCTTGTTGGTAAAAAGGGATTCTGAATTCATGTGAAAAGTCTACGCACGTGCACTTACAGATTATCAGCTACGTTTATAATAAATTGAGATTTAACACTCATTTGCCCATTTGTAGGTCAGCAGTATACTTTAAAGACAATATTAGTGGAACACATGGCATACCCTGTACGGTCTGACTATATCAGGCTGACGGTATCGCAGCCACAGGAGGGCAGCCACTGTGCCGCCATAGAAGACCCACGCGGCAAAACTGAAGTAGTTGATCAGAGTTTCAAAACTGCTGGAGTCTGGCAACAACATGATCCAGGCAATCAGGCTCTGTAAGAAATAAAAGTAGAAAAGTAAAAGGGGAAATTTGATCCATTGTAAAATACTCAGGTGACTTACTGTGTGCTACATAAGTTTTTACCTTACACATGTTTAGTGAGAACTTCTCTTCCTCTTTTTGTATTCTTTCTTGGGTAAACCACAGAATAACCCCGTATCCGCGTATCCATATACTTCAAAATGTAGGGGGAGGGGTGGCCTAACTCCAATGTATTCCTTGTTCCATTGAACAGAATGGTCTAGCTTGACTGTGTGTCCGCGTATCCACCGCTGGTGTAACAACACACATCTATGTTGTCTTACCAATCAGAAAGTACTTACAATCTTGAACATAAGTTAATTTTGGGACAGACATCACGTTTTATGCCTCACGAATGGCAGTCACACTCTCCCTTTCACTGTACATTGCCCAGTATTTCTCTTCAAAATTGTAGGGGGGGGGGGGGGGGGGGGTGGGGGAGAGAAGGGGATTGTTGTGGGTCAAACCTGTTAGATAGGAGCCGCTTCAAGCTCCCTTATTGCAGAACTAAACTCAGACAGTTTTCCAAAATTCTTCAACACTCTCACACCTCATATGTATAACTCTATCTTCAAATCAAAAACTTATAAAAATAGCTCTGCTTTGTTAGATACCGACATGTACAAGCTAGATTTTGTCACACTTTTTGTTTGTCAAGTACTTTACTGCAATCTGCACCCCTTGTTTTTGATTTACATTGCATTTCCGCACTACTACACTTTACATACCGGTATCTACAGTTTGTCAACATTGTAATGACAAAGCCTACAATCTCGGACAAAATGTGTTGACACAATTGCTTTAAATGTCGTACTTTTGTCAAAAATACCATGCTGTGAGTCATCAGTTCCAAATAAACTGCTTTTAATCACCCCCCTCCCCGTATCAATGTTGTAGCTTGAATTTGGAAAAGATCCGGTAAGAATTTGACGGAAAATCGTTGCTAAATAATTAATTTATCAAAATTGAATGGGGGGAGGGGAGAATGTGTCAACACTTTTGTCCAACATTGTAGATATTATAAGCCCCCTGGTTTCTTTTTGTGCTTCCTCACCACAAAATGTCAAATAAAATAAACACAAATCAACCAGTACTTTTATACCGCAGTTAATAAATTTTAACCAAACTTCTGGTAGTGACTTTGCTTTTCTGGAATATGGACAGGGCTGAATGTATGTCCCACTCGTGGTGAGATCTAGCATAGTGCTACTGCTGTATAGGTCTAGTGCTATACTAGCTAACTTCATAATGGATGGACGTCTCTTGAATAAGTTTTTCTTTTATATCCACTTGCAGATGCTGACATCCTCATTTCAAGCTTATGACACAAACAGGAATGGATGGATCACCATCAATTATGAGCAGTTTCTCTCTCTGGTTTTCAGCCTAAAACCTAACTTGTATTTACAATGGAAGCTCCCATAATGGTAGTTATTATCCAACAACTGTGTAGGAGGGCTTTTTTCTAAAACTGTGGAAAGACCAAAAACTAATTTAAGACTCTCCAGATTCCATGACTTGGTAGATGATTTGGAGTAGCGAAAATAATGTAAGTTTCTCAGGATTTTGAAGGATAACTGTGTCTTAGAAAAACCTCCTAAACAATATGAAGGTGTTGCATAATAGTTATGGCAGGAATCGATTCATGAGAAGGGGGATGTTGAAGTATTAGTCACAAGATATGTACATTAATTACATTAAATTTCTGCCATTTCACATGTGTTTGGCCCTCACCTCTCTAGCTTCGATGTACTGTATGACTGTTAAATTTAAGCAATCGGCTGCTGTCAGACTCCCAGAGTGACTGTTTTCCCCGAACGAAGTGAGGGAAATAATCACGACGCTAATGCATTAATTTGAAGACTCCAAGCGTGCCGCCATCTCGAAATTTAATGTTCGTGTGTGTGTCGGTGTGTGTGTGCAATGCGCCCTTTTTAGGCCAGGTGCCTAAGGCAATGTCCTAATAAGGTAATTACGTAATCACTGTCAATTATCGATTAGCGTCTCCGCCAGTGTTTTTAAGGAAGATTTGAACGAAGCAACAATTGAACTGCGTTCACGAAAATGAATTTTAAAACTAGAAAACTTGAAACAGAACGGTCTCGCGAAACTCGTCTTCAAAAGAGAAGGGAACAGGCACGGGCAAGGCAAAATCGTGAAACGATCGAACAGCGCCAAATACGTCTAGAGAAAAGACGACAAACATGTTATAACCGACAGCATCATGAACGGGAGTGTGCCGAAGAAACGGCTCCGCAAAGGGAACAGCGCTTGAAAGCAAATCGGGAGCTTCAGACGCCGTTTGTGTTAAACTCAGAAACTTATTCAGAAAGGACAAGCAACGAAGGTTAGTCAGTGGAAATCGAACAATCGCCGTGACAAATATATTCTACCCGTATCTTGTAACTCGATCACTGCAAGAATGTATTAGAATCTGTATGTTGATCATTTTCCCTCGAAGTATTGTTTTAATACGCTTCTGTCGCCAGTTTCGGCTACCGTATTCGCTCAGAGCAATCGGAACTTGGAGTCTTGAATGATTTAGTCAGATGTCTTAATTTTCTGTCAAAACAAAAACTGCAAAGCCTGGTCCTCACTAGCGCATAAGCATAAGCACAACCATAAGCGTAAGAATAAGAGAGCGAAGGAACGGATGTGTTTGATCCTTATGCTTATGCTTATGTCGCCACTGTCGCTCTCTTATTCTTATGCTTATGCTTATGCTTATGCGCTAGTGAGGACCAGGCTTGACAAATGCTGTAGTCTGACTTGCGGTGATTGCAGAAGAATCGTTCACAAGCCCTTAGAAGTATCATTAGGTCTGAAGCGGGTGTATAATTTGAAGTAAACCGTTCAAGTTTTACTTTGATTCTGGGAGAAATCATGCTGTTTGAACGGGTTCACATACAAAACAATTTGAGCTCGTTAAATATGCATGCCTGAGTCTGGAGCATGCAGTCCAGAATAAAAACAAATCGCACAGGAAACCTGTTTAATTGTACTGCCTATGAACTCAAAATAGGAAAATCAGCGTTCCTTTTTTCTCGTACCACGACGGCCGACCAACTTCAAAATTTGGATATTAAATTTTGAGAACGTGCTTGGTAGACTGTATGAATTAATTTGACGTGCCGACTGTGGGAAATACGTACTTCGTCACGCAATCGACTCTTTTTTTAACGCAAAAGTATAACACACACCATTCTTTTTCTCCTTCCTTTGCGTGTAGCACTTGACTTCGAAGAAAAGATTGAGTCAACATCGGTAAAACAAAGGCTACTCTTGTTGGGAGTACCAAAGTAAAAGTCCCATCAATGGCAGAGTGAGGGGTATCTGCGATTATCGTATTTCTAGTCTAGTCTATTATCAGAGATACACCTGTTTAGGTCATCACCATCAGTAATCAAGTCAAAATATGCTCAGAGAAGTGAGAGAACACAGGTTATCCTTTCCCTTACTGTACTGTTTACCTGTATGTTCGATTGTACATGGTCCTTTCACAGTGCTCTGGTACTTACCTACTAACAATGTTAATAAAAGAATTTTTTTGGCCCATGCAAGCTTGAGATTCCATGCAGCTGTCAACAATCCAGCTCCCATTTCCTCTCCTGTTCTGTTTCTGCTCCAACACCTGTTCCTGCTTAAGCTCTCCCTCCAATTCCTGTTTTGCTCTTCCATATTCTGCTCCACTGTTCTCCCATTCCTGCTCTTTCTCCTGCTCTCCCTTGAGCCCTGACTCCTTCTTCCCCTCCTGCAACTTTCTTCCCTTTTGCTTCCTATTCATCTTCTCTTCTCCCACACCCCCTTCTGCACCCCCTCCTGCCTTCCACCCTCTCCCATTTCCGCACCCGACCCTATTCTACTTCCATCCTTCTTAGAAAACTTGGTGAGTTCACTTAAGGTGATTCCATCGAAAAAGAAATAGTAATTGAATTTTCTTAAAACTTTGCAAAAATATTAATTACTTCTAGTACGTTAAAAAATAAAATAAAAATAGGGGGTCACCATGAAATAATAGGCAATTTGAGCTTGCACTGAAACGCCTAAAAACATATTGTAATAGTGATTCAATTATAGTATTTCAAAATTGAGTAAAGAATTTTTGTTTAAATTTGGATATATCATGGGGAGTCGTATTTTCTTAAAATACATGAAATAAAAAAGGGGAGTCACCATGCTCATTTTTGCGCAATTATCCAGGAAAGGGCGAATTCACTTCAAAATACGTCTTTCCGAGAGGGGGCCGGGACGAGTTTCAACTTTCAAGGTGGCTGCTTCCACAAGGAACGACAAAAAATAAAACTTATTTGCGAAACGAGTATAAAGAACTTTCGATCTTGAAATTTCGGTGGTTCTTAATGTCCACCATCTCAAAAGTGTTGTGCGCACTAAAGATGCGCAATGCAAAACTAGGGAATCCCCTTAAAGGGTGTATCGTGGTCTTTTATTTTGGCATTTACAGTTTGCCAACTAGAGTTCCCGGGGGGAGTTTTGAAAACATAACAGAAATTGGCAGACATTACTTGTAAGTTATTGAGGTTTAAGGTTAACGGGCTGCGAAATACTTATGGTTTCTATTAGTGACAAGGATGTGCAAAGTAATTTTTGGGCGTTCGAAATTGGCGATTGTGTGCCCTATTTTGGGGGTAGTTTTCTAGCTCGGCTAAACTACAAAAAATCCCGCACTAGAGCGTATCCGGATACGTGGTGAAGTCAGACCACCCATCCGCGTATCCGCTTCCACGTATACTTCAAAAACTTAGGGGAGGGTGGTCTAATTCCACTGCGTATCCGCGTATCCACTTCCACATATACTTCAACAATTTAGGGGGAGGGGTGGTCTAACTCCAATGTATTCCTCGTTCTACTGAAGAGGGTAGTCTAGCTTCACTGCGTATCCGCGTATCCACCGTCTTCTGGGGATGCTCCAAAAAATGCGGGGTATTCGATAGTTACTACTCTCGCTCCTTTTAAGAGTTGATGAAAAGCCTTCCTTAGCGATTTTCCTGTATCAATGTCGATTCACCGCCGAGGTGTGCAATCATGTTGTGACGGGATGACGCATTTTTATGTCGTAGTTGGTACACTTGACTGTGCAGTATGTTCAATATGCTCTTGGATGTGGATTTGTTTTTCCAAAACGGAAAAGAAAACAAAATTTGATCGCAAAAGAAGCAGTGAAAGTTTAAAAAGAAAAACCGGGTATTTAACCCGGCCCCATGACAACACATAGTGGGTCGGGGGAAAGTTGCCTGGCCCCCAAGCCAGATCAAGGAGCAACTCGCCAACACCCGCGAAACTTCCAGACCGCACGGGAAGAGATAATCCAGCCCCCAAGCCATAGTGAATTATCCCTTGCCCGGAAGAGTGCGATAGTGGTGTCAGCCGACTTATTGGTCATATGTATCCAATCAGCAATATAGCCTCCGAGACACCATGTCCTTCATCCATATAGGATGTACCTTTGTATCGTCGCTCCCTTCATTACGAATAATTGCAACGGCCGCTCACAATAACTCTACTCTAGCTCTTTTCACATCCCAGAATTATCCGACTTTTGCACTCAGAGTTTACATTTAATGCGTCAATAGCCTTGCAAGCTATGATGGCAGCGCGCATGCGCTTCGTTCTTTCTTTTCGATTGTGACTGTGACTAAAATCTATTCAAATAAAGTCAGTTGATCGCAAGATCACTGTTTTAACTACTGTACTTACAGTGCCCGAATTCCGGCGTGGGTACTTGAAAATATGATGTGTTCAAACCGATAATTGTGTTCGGGCATAAAAGTGTTAATACAACCATATATGTCAAGCCCAGGGCCCAGTCCAGATACTGTAGTATTGTAAGATAAGACCAAATGCTGCGTAATACAACGTATCACACGTCAACTTTAAGGAAAAAATTAACAACACCGCTAGAACGTATGTTTAGCTCAAGTTTCCCTTAGCCCGACTTAGTGCTACATTTCCGGCAATTGGTATATAAGAAAGACACTTAAAAGCTGAAAGCGAATTACCATTTAAAACCTCCTGAAACTTTGTCTCAGCGGTGGAAGAATTAGCACAGAAAAGTATAAAAAATCAATAGAAGACAGTTGGTGAAAGTAGGAGAAAGTTGCCAGAATTTCCTTGCCTGGGGATGAGGAATTTGTAACATTTTGAAAAGCCCTAGGCCCAATCCAGATGCTGTAATATTGTAAGATAAGACCAAATTTTGGGTGGTGCAACGTAACACATGTTAATTTCAAGGCAAAAAATGAACAACACCGTTAGAACGTATGTTTTGCTCAAGTTTCCGTTAGCCCGACTTAGTGCTACATTTGCGGCAATCGGTATATACGAAAGACACTTGAAACAAACCCCACGAATCATGTGTTCTCCGTAAAAAGTTGCTTTCTTCGATTAATGCGACATAGTTTATACAGTGATCCTGCAAACAACGGACTTTTTAAATACATTTCTCGTGTCGCAGTCTCAAATAAAGTGTTGCACATGCGCCGAGCACCAATGTTGCTTTAGAACAGTGCTTACTGACGATTTAAAAATAAATATCCAGCGAAAAAGGTAGATATTATGTAAGGCGGGTATATGGAAGCGATTATAACAATAAGACGGTGCAAATGGTTTATAAAGCAATGAAAGACGTTGCAAAGGCACGTCCCATAAGGACGAAGGCCGCCTGTCTGCGACTATATATACCTAATTGTGTGCATATATTAAACAAGTCGGCTTAGCATTGTGTAAGCGCTGTTCGGATTTAGGGATAATTCACCATGGCTTGAGGGCCGAATTATCTCTCCCCGTTCGTGCAGCGTGGACGGGTGTTCAGCAGGGTTGCCCGTCGAACTGGCTTGGGATCCGGACAACTCTCCCCGCGGCGAACGTTTTTTTTCCCTTTTTGCAAGCTGGTTTATTATTCATTTGTTGCTATCCATTGCTACTGATCAAATGCGCGCATTATTTTCCTTATTTACTACCTAAAATACTGAGAGACCAGATGACGGCGTACAATAGGTGCCGTTCGCACTTAGCACTTTCGTGTAGTTAAACGAAACTGTTGACATTTACACATTTTCAAGTGCAAACTCATGCAAACGGCACTTTGTCGCCCACCAATTTGTTGTAAATCGCCACGCACAAACTTGGAAGAGGCCGTCGTGTAAGATTAAAGAATATACGATTATCCGTCTATTGCGAAAGGCTCGGAATAAACAGAAAGTCATAGTTTTGTTAAAGCTTCTTCTGCGCGTACAAGGATGCTCGTGCTACTGTGGCGGGTCCAGGGGAGTTTGGGAGGATTGCCCTCTATCTGCTCCTTCGCTTATCGTACACAATAGAGTAGAAAAATTACTACTCTTCGGTTTCTACCCTGATTTTGAAACTTCTATGTAGTAAATCTGTCTCCTGCATGGAGCTGCCCTCGTTCAGCTGAAAGAGAATTACCATTTCAAACCTCCTGAAACTTTGTCTCAGCGGTGGAAGAATTAGCACAGAAAAGTATAAAAAATCAATAGAAGACAGTTGGAGAAAGTAGGACAAAGCTACCAGAATTTCCTTGCCGGGGATGAGGAATTTGTAACATTTTGAAAAGCCCTAGGCCCAATCCAGATGCTGTAATATTGTAAGATAAGACCAAATTTTGGGTGGTGCAACGTAACACATGTCAATTTCAAGGCAAAAAATGAACAACACCGTTAGAACGTATGTTTTGCTCAAGTTTCCGTTAGCCCGACTTAGTGCTACATTTGCGGCAATCGGTATATACGAAAGACACTTGAAACAAACCCCACGAATCATGTGTTCTCCGTAAAAAGTTGCTTTCTTCGATTAATGCGACATAGTTTATACAGTGATCCTGCGAACAACGGACTTTTTAATTACATTTCTGCTGTCACAGTCTCAAATGAAGTGTTGCGCATGCGCCGAGCACCAATGTTGCTTTAGAACAGTGCTTACTGACGATTTAAAAATAAATATCCAGCGAAAAAGGCAGATATTATGTAAGGCGGGTATATGGAAGCGATTATAACAATAAGACGGTGCAAATGGTTTATAAAGCAATGAAAGACGTTGCAAAGGCACGTCCCATAAGGACGAAGGCCGCCTGTCTGCGACTATATATACTTAATTGTGTGCATATATTAAACAAGTCGGCTTAGCATTGTGTAAGCGCTGTTCGGATTTAGGGATAATTCACCATGGCTTGAGGGCCGAATTATCTCTCCCCGTTCGTGCAGCGTGGACGGGTGTTCAGCAGGGTTGCCCGTCGAACTGTCTTGGGATCCGGACAATTCTCCCCGCGGCGAACGTTTATTTTCCCTTTTTGCAAGCTGGTTGATTATTTATTTGTTGCTATCCATTGCTACTGATCAAATGTGCGCATTATTTTCCTTATTTACTACCTAAAATACTGAGAGACCAGATGACGGCGTACAATAGGTGCCGTTCGCACTTAGCACTTTCGTGTAGTTAAACGAAACTGTTGACATTTACACATTTTCAAGTGCAAACTCATGCAAACGGCACTTTGTCGCCCACCAATATGTTGTAAATCGCCACGCACAAACTTGGAAGAGGCCGTCGTGTAAGATTAAAGAATATACGATTATCCGTCTATTACGAAAGGCTCGGAATAAACAGAAAGTCATAGTTTCGTTAAAGCTTCTTCTACGCGTACAAGGATGCTCGTGCTACTGTGGCGGGTCCAGGGGAGTTTGGGAGGATTGCCCTCTATCTGCTCCTTCGCTTATCGTACACAATAGAGTAGAAAAATTACTACTCTTCGGTTTCTACCCTGATTTTGAAACTTCTATGTAGTAAATATGTCTCCTGCATGGAGCTGCCCTCGTTCAGCTGAAAGTGAATTACCATTTTAGGCTCCTGAAACTTTGTCTCAGCGGTGGAAGAATTAGCACAGAAAAGTATAAAAAATCAATAGAAGACAGTTGGAGAAAGTAGGAGAAAGTTGCCAGAATTTTCTTGCCCGGGGATGAGGAATTTGTAACATTTTGAAAAGCCCTAGGCCCAATCCAGATGCTGTAATATTGTAAGATAAGACCAAATTTTGGGTGGTGCAACGTAACACATGTTAATTTCAAGGCAAAAAATGAACAACACCGTTAGAACGTATGTTTTGCTCAAGTTTCCGTTAGCCCGACTTAGTGCTACATTTGCGGCAATCGGTACAGACAAAAGATACTTGAAACAAACCCCACGAATCATGTGTTCTCCGTAAAAAGTTGCTTTCTTCGATTAATGCGACATAGTTTATACAGTGATCCTGCGAACAACGGACTTTTTAATTACATTTCTGCTGTCACAGTCTCAAATGAAGTGTTGCGCATGCGCCGAGCACCAATGTTGCTTTAGAACAGTGCTTACTGACGATTTAAAAATAAATATCCAGTGAAAAAGGCAGATATTATGTAAGGCGGGTATATGGAAGCGATTATAACAATAAGACGGTGCAAATGGTTTATAAAGCAATGAAAGACGTTGCAAAAGCACGTCCCATAAGGACGAAGGCCGCCTGTCTGCGACGATATATACCTAATTGTGTGCATATATTAAACAAGTCGGCTTAGCATTGTGTAAGCGCTGTTCGGATTTAGGGATAATTCACCATGGCTTGGGGGCCGAATTATCTCTCCCCGTTCGTGCAGCGTGGACGGGTGTTCAGCAGGGTTGCCCGTCGAACTGGCTTGGGATCCGGACAACTCTCCCCGCGGGAACGTTTTTTTCCCTTTTTGCAAGCTGGTTGATTATTTATTTGTTGCTGTCCGTTGCTACTGATCAAATGCGCGCATTATTTTCCTTATTTACTACCTAAAATACTGAGAGACCAGATGACGGCGTACAATAGGTGCCGTTCGCACTTAGCACTTTCGTGTAATTAAACGAAACTGTTGACATTTACACATTTGCAAGTGCAAACTCATGCAAACGGCACTTTGTCGCCCACCAATTTGTTGTAAATCGCAACGCACAAACTTGGAAGAGGCCGTCGTGTAAGATTAAAGAATATACGATTATCCGTCTATTGCGAAAGGCTCGGAATAAACAGAAAGTCATAGTTTTGTTAAAGCTTCTTCTACGCGTACAAGGATGCTCGTGCTACTGTGGCGGGTCCAGGGGAGTTTGGGAGGATTGCCCTCTATCTGCTCCTTCGCTTATCGTACACAATAGAGTAGAAAAATTACTACTCTTCGGTTTCTACCCTGATTTTGAAACTTCTATGTAGTAAATCTGTCTCCTGCATGGAGCTGCCCTCGTTCAGCTGAAAGTGAATTACCATTTCAAACCTCCTAAAACTTTGTCTCAGCGGTGGAAGAATTAGCACAGAAAAGTATAAAAAATCAATAGAAGACAGTTGGTGAAAGTAGGAGAAAGTTGCCAGAATTTTCTTGCGCGGGGATGAGGAATTTGTAACATTTTGAAAAGCCCTAGGCCCAATCCAGATGCTGTAATATTGTAAGATAAGACCAAATTTTGGGTGGTGCAACGTAACACATGTTAATTTCAAGGCAAAAAATGAACAACACCGTTAGAACGTATGTTTTGCTCAAGTTTCCGTTAGCCCGACTTAGTGCTACATTTGCGGCAATCGGTACAGACAAAAGATACTTGAAACAAACCCCACGAATCATGTGTTCTCCGTAAAAAGTTGCTTTCTTCGATTAATGCGACATAGTTTATACAGTGATCCTGCGAACAACGGACTTTTTAATTACATTTCTGCTGTCACAGTCTCAAATGAAGTGTTGCGCATGCGCCGAGCACCAATGTTGCTTTAGAACAGTGCTTACTGACGATTTAAAAATATATATCCGGCGAAAAAGGCAGATGTTATGTAAGGCGGGTATATGGAAGCGATTATAACAATAAGACGGTGCAAATGGTTTATAAAGCAATGAAAGACGTTGCAAAGGCACGTCCCATAAGGACGAAGGCCGCCTGTCTGCGACGATATATACCTAATTGTGTGCATATATTAAACAAGTTGGCTTAGCATTGTGTAAGCGCTGTTCCGATTTAGGGATAATTCACCATGGCTTGAGGGCCGAATTATCTCTCCCCGTTCGTGCAGCGTGGACGGGTGTTCAGCAGGGTTGCCCGTCGAACTGGCTTGGGATCCGGACAACTCTCCCCGCGGGAACGTTTTTTTCCCTTTTTGCAAGCTGGTTGATTATTTATTTGTTGCTATCCATTGCTACTGATCAAATGCGCGCATTATTTTCCTTATTTGTACCTAAAATACTGAGAGACCAGATGACGGCGTACAATAGGTGTCGTTCGCACTTAGCACTTTCGTGCAGTTAAACGAAACTGTTGACATTTACACATTTTTAAGTGCAAATTCACGGAAATTGAAGTTTGTCGCACACCAATATGTTGTAAATCTCCGCGCACAAACTTCGAAGAAGCCGTCGTGTTAAAAAATGTACGATTATCCGTCAAGCGCGAACGGCTCGGAATAAACAGAAAGTCAGTTTTGTTAAAGCTTCTTGTGTTTGTACACTAGGGTTAGGGCTAGGAGTAGGGCTAGGCCAAGGTCTAGGGCTAGGGTTAGGGTTAGGATTAAGGTTACGGCGTAATTTTCGTATATTTTCGTATATGTATATTCGTATATGTATATTCTCACTCGCATACGACTGATTATTATTCAAGGTTGCGTATTTGCTCATTGGGGCAATGTATTTTCTCATCAGGGCCAGGTATTTGCTCGTCCGGTTGTGTCTTAGAAGGAATACGTAGTATATATACCTATCAGTTCATAAGCCGCGAACTTACTTTACGAAGATTGCCTCCTAAATTAGGGACCCTTACTTGTTAATGGTCGACGGATTAAGGGGGAAGGGGTGGGGTTTAATGGATTTTGTGATGAGAAAAAAGGGGATGACTTAATTCTCACAGAACTGACTCAATATCAATGAACGAGCGGCTTTAGAACAGTTGCATGGTGTCCTAAGCTGAGGGAGAGAGTGTGGCGGCAGTATAGGAAATTTTCGAGTTGTGAGCAATCAGATAAGAGTCGGTGATACAAAGTAAGACAGTGGTTTATTGTACAAACGCAAATATTGATACTTCATTTTAAGGAATTTTATTGATTTCAAAAAGTTTTCTCAAAGTAAATTTGTGGACACGCCATGAAGTGAAAAAGCTTCCTGCTAGAAGCGGCTTGTCCTTTTGTATTTTATGAAGGGGGAGCGCACCGAAAACGCTTGGTTTCACCGCTTTCTACGTATTTGCATTCAGCGTATATATTACAGCACTGATCCGTTTCTGGGTCACAGGGCTGATTATCGTAAACGCAGTTTTTTTGTGCAGCATCCAGTCGCTTCAGGAAGTCCCTGTAAGGTCCACAAGAACGTCTTCGTGCTTCCTTCATGTACCAAGGATCGGGCATTGCGGCGACTTCCAGCAGTCCGGCCAGCGCAAATGCAAATATCAGCAAAACAGCAAACTTCTTCATGTTAGGACTTGTACGTTTATGTTCTGCGGAGTTTAAACATACACAAGCCATTTTATGTAATTGCTAAAGTAATGCAGAGAAATGCATTGCCTCCAGGTTTTGCTGTTTACACGAAAACAGAAACCGGGGCGTTCTGAAAACTACCCACTTTTAGCTGCGTTCATGTTCGATTGAATCAATCGTTTTTGTATCGACAGAAGATGAAAACGCATCGAAATTGAACCGAAAAGTTACATTTGAATCGTATTTAATGTCATACGCAACATGGATTGCAAAGTTTCACAAAGTTTAGGCGATTTGTTTTAAAGACTTCGCATGAGCGTTGCTCGCTATACTCTGATCTGTTCAAAGAGGCAGCAGTAAGTAATCAAATCGTTTTCACTTTTAGATGTGGCGAGGTGACTAGGCTCCAAACGCTAACTTCAACAGGAACAAACTTTATTTTAGATTTCATTTCAGTGTTTGGCACAAGTGATGCCCCGACAAAAAGATATGGAGTTCCAAGTAAACTGAGTACTTGCGTTAAATCTGAGAAATTTCCACGATAAAGTTATCCTCACCTCAAAACAAAGGAGTCGAAGCTTCAGATCTAATACAAAATATAAAATGCAAAAGAATACAAAACACATGAGTGAAAACAGAACAGAATATTGTCATTATTGTTCTTGGTTTGGCAAAATCTATTTTGGATCGTCAAATCTACTTTGTTGATCACTGGCATGATTCAGATCATTTGTACATATTTTTGAAAAAAGTTTAACGTCAGAAACAGCTGCGATGGAAAATATCATAACGAAAAATACATCGTACAAAATGCTAAATGGAAAAATACAAAATATAAAATGCAAAAGACAAATACAAAACACATGAGTGAAAACATAATAAAAAGACAGAACAGAATATTGTCATTATTGTTCTTAGTGGCCAATCTTTAGCATGAGAGTTTTCGCTTTTATGCCACTCGTGCATATGCTTGCCAACACGCTTCCTATTGGTTGTTGCGCAAAGGAGTCCCGGCAATTTGTCGGCAAAATCCGACAAGATCCGACCAGACGTTTTGAGGTCGCAGTCGAGCTACTCCCACACTAGCCGATTGTCTGTCCCCGACGAAAAATGGGCGGTACTGACCGCATTTATGACTGAAGAGAGACGACTGAGGACGAGTCAGCCAATATACATTACGGTCGACACTAGATAACATAGGGTGGAGGACCCCTGAGTTTTCGGAATATTTCCGACTTTACGATGACGTCACACGAAACCACAATTCGGAAATGAATGAATGTTTATTATTTATACACGAAAAAATTCTAACAACCATAGTTGATTTACATAGAAGCCGTGTTAAAGAATATACTACAAGGAAGTTTAAATTTAATGATAAAATCCCTCCCACCCTTTAGGCATCCAAAAGGTTGATGGCCTTAAGTTTGCTTCTAAATGATTTTAGGGATGTGGCCTTGTGTAAGCCAATAGGAAGCTTGTTCCACGTTGTGGCCCCATTGTAACTAAAGCTTTTTTTCATAAATTCTGTGTTTGGACGTGGCAAATATACCTTAGTGGATGAGCCTCTAAGATTATACGAATTGGTTTCTGCAACAGTTTTAAACAGAGCGGTAAGACAACTTGGTGCACTTGAGTTCCTTACTTTGTACATCATCACAGCCTTTTGTTTTGCTCTTCTTTCGTTAAGCTTTTCCCAGCCCAACTGGTCCAGCAAAGATTTAGAGCGTGTATTGTAGTCAGCACGAAGAATGAGTCTTGCGGCTCTGTTCTGTAATTTTTGCAACTTTTCACTAGCTGTTACCCCTATAGTATCCCAGACCTCACAGCAATAATCCAAGTGAGATTGAATGAGAGAATTATAAATGTCTATTAGGGTACTTTGGGGTACAAATGGCCTACACCTCCTTATTACACCAAGACCAGAAGCAATTTTTTTGGTGATATGTTCCAGATGCTTGTTCCATGAGAGGTGTTCATCTAGAACAACACCAATTGATTTGGTTTGTTCAACACGCCTTATTGGCATGACACCGATTTTGATTTCTGGTTTATCAACAATTGCTGCCAATCTTTGTCGTGAACCAATAAGCATGTATTCGGTCTTGGCTACATTTAGGTGCAACTTGTTTGCTAGTAGCCATTTGCTTATATTGTTTAATTCACTGTTGGCTTTTTCTTCAATATCCGAGATATCATGGCCACTTATTGTGATATGTGTATCATCAGCAAATAAGCTTGGCATTGCACTTTCAAGACAGTTTGGCAAGTCATTAATATAGACAAAAAACAGAAGTGGGCCCAAGATTGAACCTTGAGGGACACCACAAGTTATCAATTTCTTATTTTACAATAACACGTCAGTTTATCGCTTTGTGATTGGCTAATTTTCATTATCAATAAGAGGACAGACACATAAAATCGAGTGCTGACGACAGTGATTTGGACGAAGAAGGTGAATTCAGCTTCAAATTTACCTCAGTTCTTGCAAAAGCGACATTCGGCATTTGAAGTAGAGAACCAGAAGTGTTCAGAGGCGAATTTCCTTGAGCTTTGTCTTGAAATTGTCGAGAAAACCGCAGCAGAAAAGCGTCTAGTTTCATTTCTTTCCAACTTCTTTGACAAAATTTTATTTTGCACGCGCGAAATGCTCACGTCAAGCTGTCACTTTTTGGCCAATGAAATGTCTTGAATTTCAACCTCGACCAATTAGAAAGCGGGAAAAGTTGTTGACAACATTTCGGTCAAATCGAACAAACTCCAGTTTTCTTGCGTGTTTTCCCCGCGTCGTCGCTTGAGTTTTGTTATTGTAAAAAACAAATTGACGTCAGTTTTTTATGTGTCTGTCCTCTTATTGATCATGAAACGCGTCATAACATTGTCAAAAAGTTGCGGATCCACTCGGCGAAGCGCCTCGTGGATCCACAACTTTTTGACAATGTTATGACGCGTTTCATGATCAATAAGAGGACAGACACATAAAAAACTGACGTCAATTTGTTAACTCGACTGTGAATTATCTACTAGGCAACTTTGTTTTCTTTCTGACAAGTACGATCTTAAGAGCAAATTGTTTCTTATCCCGTAAATCTCAAGTTTTTCAAGCAAGATACCGTGGTTAACGGTATCAAATGCTTTTTTGAGATCTAGGAAAACTGCAATATTAAATAGACCTTGGTCCATATTTATGAGCCAGGTGTTTGTGGAGTTTAACATTGCAGTGACAGTCGAGTGCATTTTTCTGAAGCCAAACTGATTCTCTGATAATATGTTATTTAGCGTTAAATAGTCATAAAGCTGATAGTACAGAATTCTTTCGAATACTTTACTAATAACGGGGAGTACAGAAATAGGCCTGTAGTTGTCAACAGAATTTCGCGGCCCACTCTTATGTAAAGGGCTCACTCGGGCATTTTTTCAGTCTGATGGAAATTGACCACAAGATATAATTTTATTTAATCATAAATATTACAATTTCCTCGAATATGATTGGTTCATAAACCCCCCTGATTAATCACTAATTGGACACCTATTGTTCTGTAATCGGATACTTCTTTGTTCTGTAATCGGACAGTTGGCTTGACCAATCATAAGCAAGAGTGAAATTTAAATGCACCAATCAGCGTTACACTGATTTTCAGTGGAAAACTCGATTGCCGGTGTGAGTTTGTGGCTTCTCGAAAGGCGAATTTTGTTAATTCTTGGACAACTTAACATGCAAGGAACAGTTTGTGGTCAATCAAAGAACGTGAACAGTCACTATGTAACGAAAGAAGACAGGAAATTTTCGCCGGTCGGGCGCGTTTGTTTAGTTCACGACATCGCCAGCATGCTGTGCTATAGACACTCCGAAACTTATGGCTCGGCCAATGTCAATGAACGTCGTTAATTCATTTCAAAATCATGGAAGAAACTTAACTTTGCTGTGATGGACTGTGATGGACAAACGCTCCTAGAAAATTAAGCCGTCAAGAAATCGGTAAGTTTGTAATTGCTGTGCCGACCCGCTAAGATACAGATTTTTTCAGTCTTGAGTATTTCCTTTGAATGCTTTGGAGTAAACTTCTGTGAAAAAAATAAACTAGTATTCTGAGTTTCAAAGTACCTGTTATGTTAAAAAATGTAAACCTGAAAAGTCGAAATAAACTGTCTTTCAATTTGTGAGTTCGTGATGGGTTTACTGATTTTTACTGAGTGTAAAGAACTTACACATTTTTTACTTTTACTTCAAAAATCCGCATTCAACTCAAATCATTGGGTAAATTAGCTTCTTCTTTCTCTCAAGTATTTTAAGTTGATATAACTGAGAGCTAGATAACTACGAACAAGCGGCGTGTTTACAAACGCCGAACCGTGTGTACGCGCGTGTTAAAATAGATCGGCGATGAAGTACGTCTTGATGCTTTGTTTTTATGTATAGTACAGGAGAAGACGCTGAAGCTATATGATCATTTCATTCTCAGAAATTGTAATATTTATGATTAATTGGTAAGAGGACTTCGTGTCGTCCGATGTCGGTCTGTAATCATACTCGTGATTACGAAATCAGACTCCCGCGAAGCGCGGTCGTCCGATTTCGTAATCACTCGTATGATTACAGACCGAATCGGACTCCACTC
Organism: Plumapathes pennacea; assembly: GCA_964036295.1. NCBI lineage: Eukaryota > Metazoa > Cnidaria > Anthozoa > Antipatharia > Myriopathidae > Plumapathes > Plumapathes pennacea. Next base: position 19,512,290 of record OZ038463.1, on the reverse strand, counting down.
AGTCCTATTACCATTATAAATAGGTTCGTCACAGACTGGGAGATTACTGGCGCAGCATATTTTAGAAGTCTGGCAGATATACCGTCCAGACCAGTGGCCTTAGAAGTACATAGGGTATCAATAAGTTTAAAAACTTTTCGGCTGCTAGTCGGTTTAAATTCAAAAACGTAAGAAACAGGTCTAACAAAGTCTTTAAAGCTATTAGAATCAGTATTTCCGGACGCAAGCTTTGGTCCAATGCTTACAAAGTGATTATTAAAAGTCTCGGCAATTTCAACTGAAGATGTTACGCTTTTATTGCCAATCTTGAGTTCGGATATTGTTTGACTGCATTTTTGTTTACCGATTAGCTGGTTAATTGTTTTCCATGTACGTTTTGGGTCACCCATTTGCTTATTTATCTCACTGTTATAATAAGTACGTTTGGCACTCCTGATCTCAATGGTCGCCTTATTACGAAGTGCTTTGTATGCTGTCCAGGAGTCTGGATGTTTTGTGATTACAAAATGTCGTTTCATTTTGTCACGTTTGTGTATAATAGTTCTAATTTCTTTTGTTATCCAAGGCAAATTGTTACTTCTAACTCGCTTGGATTTCAATGGAGCATGAATATCTACAATGCTTGTAAACATGTTTTTCCAAGCTAACCACATCTCATTTGTGTCTTCGAGTTGATCAAGATCCGACCATGGTTGATTTTCAAGATCACCGCAAAATTCAGTAACATTGAGTGATCTCAAATTTCTCGCCTTAATAACTTTAACTGTCTTGCTTTTAATTCTGTTAAGTTTGCGTACCGCAAACACAAGGCTGTGGTCACTTATACCTAAGTGCTGCACCCCTGACGCAATTATTTTGTCCGGTTCATTTGTAATGATGACATCCAACAACGAGGATGTTTTGTCAGTGACTCTCGTTGGTTGTTTAATAAGTTGGGTTAGCTGGTATAAATCGCAAAGAGATATTAGGTCAACTGTGTTCTGATCATGTGGGTTTGCAATGTAATTACAGTTCAGATCTTCGCTATCTACACGTTCTATTAAGTGCTCAATTTTAGATAGGTATTCCTGTGGAGAGCTAGGGGGTCTATAAATATTTGCCACAATAAAGGGTTTAGTATATGGTTTGATTACTTCAACGCACACTCCTTCAAGTCCATCCATTACCAAATCCTTTCTGTGAATGTAATTAATGGTGTTTTTTAAGTAAATGCCCACACCCCCACCTGTTCTAGCACGGTCCTTACAAATCAGTTCAAACCCTTTTATGTGCATTTCCGCGCTTGAAACCGTGGAGTCTAATCGAGTCTCATTTAAAGCAAATAAATCGAAAGGTTGATCATGTAATAGTACACGTAGCTCATCAACGTGCTTTGGCAAGCTGACCACATTCAAGAGGGCCATTTTAAAACCCTTTGTCATTAAACTATCTTTAGATGATTTATGTTCAGTTTCCTTTCCTGCAACATTAAGGCCATCATCCCTTTGTAATCAATTAGAATTAATATACTTATTTAGATTTGTAGCTAGGTATGATACTCCTTTCCCATTTAAATGCAGCCCTTTGGAATTCAGGCAACTACTATCGATGTTACCATGGGAAATAAGTTCCCAGTTGCGAGACTTGCAAAATTTGCGAATAGCTTTATTTACACTGTTTGCTTTCGAGCAAAGCTGATCGTTGTCCGAGCGAGTAATCAACTCAGAAATAGCTACATTCGATTCTGGTAATTCTTGCTCAATGTTTCTCGCTAGATCTACTAGCTTTTCAGCAGTTTCAGTTGGTTCTTCGGTACTAAGGTTATTTGTACCAACGTGGATAATGATGTTGTCCGGTGCACTACGGATAGTTGGTTTCAGGTAATCCACCATATCATCTGTAGTAGCATCGTGAAAAGACCTCACACTTACTTTGTTAGCCTTGTTAGACATCTTCCATCCTTCCAGTCCGCCTATCATGGAGTCTCCCAAGATTACTACTGAAATTCGCTGCTTCTGTGTTGGTTTTTCTTTCTCCGCCGGTTTTTTCCATTTACTTGGTTTCTTTCTTTTGTCGGCATTCTTTGTTACAGTCTTCCACTGGCTCGCACTCTCCTGGGACACTTCCTTTGACCTATCTTGAATAGGCGAAGTGGAAATGACTTCTGCTGCTGGCGTTTCGGTTGAATTTGAATGCGAATGTTGATAAAGTTCCTTTGAAACAATCTGTATTGCTAGCTTTAGGGAATCTCTCTCTTCGGTGATTTGATCACAGCTATTTCTTAGAGAGGTTAGCTGGCATCTGAGCACTTCGTTTTCCTCTTTTAATTTTCTGATAGTTGTTGATTGGCCCTGGTCAGTTGAAGACAAGTTCTGTGACCTTTTGATCTCAGAGATCTCGTTCCTCAGGTCCTCAATCAAAGAGTTGAGATGGTTGTAGCATGGGCACTCAGTAATAATCCCTTCCTCCGAAGTATCCGACTTTTGACTAACAAGTAAATCTATCACCTCGGGTTCCGAGGTAGATCCATTAACGCCATTGTTGTCATGTAAATTTTGGCGGGAAGTTTCATCCGCTATAAGAATACTCTTAGTCTCTCCGCCAGGACAGCTTTCTTCCCACTTTTGCTTAGGCCTCTCTTTCGTAACTCTGTTTTGAGTTCCTGCAGGCTGAGAGTCCCGAGTTCTTTTCCATTGAAGACGCTGTTGGTATGTTGTTCACTCGTTATGTCGGCTTTTGTCATGATCGGTCCAGCCAAGTTTTCTTCGCAAAAACAAGATGGCGGACATGCGAGCGGTTTGAAGCGATGCCCAACGGACGGTATTTTCCAGAGTATTTCACCTTGTTATTCACTCATTCTTACTGTTACCGATTTCTATATACCGATGCATACGAATCGGCATTTAATAGTCCGTGCAAAAACCTACAAAGACTCTCGAGTGGTATGGGTTACCTGACTGGGTGTTAATGACGCGAAACAGCGGCACTTTATAACATAGGTTGAGGTAACCAATAATATTTTCCCGAGTGTTTCGCCTTGTTCTTCACTCATTCTTACTGTTACCGATTTCTATGTACCGATGCATATGAATCGGCATTTAATAGTCCGTGCAAAAACCTACAAAGACTCTCAAGCGGTATGGGTTACCTGACTGGGTGTTAACGACGCGAAACAGACTACAAGACACTTTACAACATAGGTTGAGGTAACCGATAATATTAATTAAGAAATTAAGAAATAAAAAGAAATTCACGCCAATCGCGCTGTCCTGTCTATGTCACATGTATTTTTGGAGAGAAATTTAGGGTGATCGATATGCAGAGATAGATGAACAATGGTTGACTATGGCTTCGTAAACTCTGCAGAAGAGGCCTATAAGTTCATTTCAGAATACGAAGTAAAGCACGCAGTAAAGTTTGCCTGCTACAAGGATGACAAAGGCTTTGGAAACGCAGGTAAGCGAATTATTTCGCCCTGCCTGGTTTTCACTAAGTGGCATATGTAATGATATACAAGCATCAGATAAGCATAAACATAACAACCAATCGAGCATAAGAATCTTAAGGTTCTTATGTTTACGCTCATCATACTTATGCTTATGTCAATAGTGAAAACCAGGCTTTAATTGACCTTGGATAAATAGTTCCATGCCAGACAAAAGAAAACAGTCACTATGTACAATACACTTCTTTATGAAATGTCTTAATTTTTTTCAAGGAACTGAAATTGAATAACTGTGTCCAGATAATGCTATTAATCATAAATATTACAATTTCCTCGAATGTGATTGGTTCATAAACCCCCCCGATTAATCATTAATTGGACACCTATTGTTCTGTAATCGGATACTTCTTTGTTCTGTAATCGGACAGTTGCCTTGACCAATCATAAGCAAGAGTGAAATTTAAATGCACCAATCAGCGTTACACTGATTTTCAGTGGAAAACTCGATTGCCGGTGTGAGTTTGTGGCTTCTCGAAAGGCGAATTTTGTTAATTCTTGGACAACTTAACATGCAAGGAACAGTTTGTGGTCAATCAAAGAACGTGAACAGTCACTATGTAACGAAAGAAGACAGGAAATTTTCGCCGGTCGGGCGCGTTTGTTTAGTTCACGACATCGCCAGCATGCTGTGCTATAGACACTCTGAAACTTACGGCTCGGCCAATGTCAATGAACGTCGTTAATTCATTTCAAAATCATGGAAGAAACTTAACTTTGTTGTGATGGACTGTGATGGACAAACGCTCCTAGAAAATTAAGCCGTCAAGAAATCGGTAAGTTTGTAATTGCTGTGCCGACCCGCTAAGATACAGATTTTTTCAGTCTTGAATATTTCCTTTGAATGCTTTGGAGTAAACTTCTGTGAAAAAAATAAACTAGTATTCTGAGTTTCAAAGTACCTGTTATGTTAAAAAATGTAAACCTGGAAAAGTCGAAATAAACTGTCTTTCAATTTGTGAGTTCGTGATGGGTTTACTGATTTTTACTGAGTGTAAAGAACTTACACATTTTTTACTTTTACTTCAAAAATCCGCATTCAACTCAAATCATTGGGTAAATTAGCTTCTTCTTTCTCTCAAGTATTTTAAGTTGATATAACTGAGAGCTAGATAACTACGAACAAGCGGCGTGTTTACAAACGCCGAACCGTGTGTACGCGCGTGTTAAAATAGATCGGCGATGAAGTACTTCTTGATGCTTTGTTTTTATGTATAGTACAGGAGAAGACGCTGAAGCTATATGATCATTTCATTCTCAGAAATTGTAATATTTATGATTAATTGGTAAGAGGACTTCGTGTCGTCCGATGTCGGTCTGTAATCATACTCGTGATTACGAAATCAGACTCCCGCGAAGCGCGGTCGTCCGATTTCGTAATCACTCGTATGATTACAGACCGAATCGGACTCCACTCAGTCCTATTACCATTATAAACTGACCGGTTAGAAGCAAGCTGGAAGAGTAATTGGGATGTCAACAGTGCTAATAAAAAAGGCTTAAATTAGGGATGCTCATAATTATTTACCATGGTGTGGGGTGGGGGGTTGGGATTAGGGTCTCTCTTTTCATATGGAGGGGAGGGGCATGAAATTTTCAAAGTTAAAGCAGGGGAGGGGGCAGAGGCAGGGGCAGTTTAGAGAACCCCAACCTGCCACAAGAGAGGAAAACACACCAAACAAGTGGAGACAGATGACTTCAGATGACATCACATTTACTCACTGCAAAGGAAGGTTCATTTTTCCTCCCACAACTGAGTTCAAGTAATAACAACAACAACAACAACAACAACATCGCTTTATTCATAACCTTACAGTAATATAAAAAATACAGAGTAACAATCAAAGATAAACTATTTGTTAAAACAAGTTATTTGCACTTGAAACAGAACTTAGATGCTATGCAAATAAAATCTTGCTGAGCAACTTAAAGTGTTGCTAAGACAAAAATGGCCTCAATCTCATTACTCTTATTTGAGAACCATTACAAAATGAGGAAGAATGGCGTTTTCTGTTTGTCAATATCTCATCTCGTTCGAGAGATATTCAAGATTTTGCAATAATTATGCTAATGAGCAGAGCTATGATGTTACTTGGTTGACAGACAAGAGGGAAATTTCAAAGTGTTGAATATTTCCACAAATATTAGATAAAAAGGATTGAAACTTTACATGCTCATGACAATTGAGGACTTGCACATGATCATGATCATGTTGCCATGGAAATATTTTCCCCTTGTTACCTTTTTTTATTTTTCAGAGTTCACGGCTCTCTGTGATGGGAGCAGAAGTCATGGAAGTATTTAGCATTTGTAGATGGAGTTCCTTTGCTTCTACCAGTTAGTTTGGGTGGTGCAGCGGAGGGTGTGGAAGATCTACCACACATTTTGAAAGAACAGGGTTACAGGTACATGCCTATAATTCCAAAGGAAAAAAAAAAAAAAAAAAACAGCCAAATACATGTAAATTTGAAATAATTTAGTGCAATGATGTATACTGTTCCTCTTTCTATCTTGTTTGACACTAAAAGGTATGAGCTAGAGGCTGCAACCCTTTGGTCACCAGTTGGACATTACACCACCTGTTTCAAGTTTAAGGGCCAGTGGATGTTCTATCATGGGATGGCAGTGAAGTATGGAAGGGGACTAAGACCATACAATGGAACACTACAGGGATACCATTTGTCCCATTGCATCTATGTTAATAGGCTACTGAAATGAGAAACTGTGTCAGCTGAATGCACTAGATGTAAAGCCCTGGCCAAATGAGCTGTGTCCATTTGGCCACCCAGCTGTTGCATGAGTTTTGATCTTACTCAAAATTTTGTGCAACATTTGTTTTGTCTGGGGTGTTGGTTTTGTTTTGCAGTCATTTGGCCACCTTAATATGCAACATTGTAGTACACTGGAGCAGGTGCATCTTCCAAGAATTCTTATAGTATGATCTTCTATGTTACACGAAACATGTTTGCTGATTTGGCCACCTCCATAAAACATCGCTTTCTATTGTTACCTATTGAACTCTTGTAACAAATAACTGAAAGTTCGTTGCCTTACCTCAACCTATGTTGTAAAGTGCCTCGTAGTCTGTTTCGCGTCGTTAACACCCAGTCAGGTAACCCATACCACTCGAGAGTCTTTGTAGGTTTTTGCACGGACTATATTAAATGCCGATTCGTATGCATCGGTACATAGAAATCGGTAACAGTAAGAATGAGTGAAGAACAAGGCGAAACACTCGGGAAAATATTATTGGTTACCTCAACCTATGTTATAAAGTGCCGCTGTTTCGCGTCGTTAACACCCAGTCAGGTAACCCATACCACTCGAGAGTCTTTGTAGGCTTTTGCACGGACTATTAAATGCCGATTCGTATGCATCGGTACATAGAAATCGGTAACAGTAAGAATGAGTGAAGAACAAGGCGAAACACTCGGGAAAATATTATTGGTTACCTCAACCTATGTTATAAAGTGCCGCTGTTTCGCGTCGTTAACATCCAGTCAGGTAACCCATACCACTCGAGAGTCTTTGTAGGTTTTTGCACGGACTATTAAATGCCGATTCGTATGCATCGGTATATAGAAATCGGTAACAGTAAGAATGAGTGAATAACAAGGTGAAATACTCTGGAAAATACCGTCCGTTGGGCATCGCTTCAAACCGCTCGCATGTCCGCCATCTTGTTTTTCCGAATTGTGGTTTCGTGTGACGTCATCGTAAAGTCGGAAATATTCCGAAAACTCAGGGGTCCTCCACCCTATGTTATCTAGTGTCGACCATACATTACTAACCTGTTGACAAAATGGCGGACATAATCAGATTCGAACTGAAGGCCAAGACTTCCCCTAATATCTTCATTGTTATCTACAATGTTGCGACCAGGGACTCGAATATACTTGGTTAAAAGTGTCACGCCGTTGGCAATGTCTCAAGCAAAGAAAATAGTCGCTCATGAACTCACTGAGCGCGCATGAGGACGGACCCAGGCCGGGTGCTTACGTATAAACAGCAAGAACGGATCCTCGCAGGAATGAAGGTGAGTTTTTGCTCAACATATTTTCCATTCTATATGCCTGGGAGATTTGATCACTCTTGGGAGTGAAAGGGATAAAATGGAATGTCTGTCAGAATCGATCAAACTGCCGGCACATATGAGTCACAATTGATTTCCCCCGAAGTTGTGTGTCTGAAAAATATCCTTAGGGAGGAGCAAACCAGGGCCTACTTGGTTTTTAGAAATACTTAATAATTTTATGGTCGGAAAACTTGAAAACCTGTATTGGCCGAAAGTCCCTCAAAACCGACTTTTGCAAAAGTGGCATTTATCCAATATCAAAATGGCTCGACCTGTTATCGTAAAGCAGCTGCAGTTAATATGGCGATATTGTTTAGGTCTTTGGATTGATCACATACAGTCAAACCCCGATATGCATGAGTCAACCCTGCCCCTCCCCCCACCCCGCGACAATGTGTTGATTAGAGGGGCATTTAGGGGGTTTTGACATAAAACGATGCCTGAGGGGATGGGGGATTTGGAGTAAGTGATAAATTTCAGTCCCCAGGCTGACCAGGATTGCAGAGGACAAGCTCAACCAGCATATTGTAGAGAACATCAAGTACTATGTACGTGATGTAATTCTTAATGCATGAGGATGAACGAGGAGGACACGTGCAGGTAGTCTTTATTGCAACATTTCCCTCGTGGAGCTATAGATAGGTACACATTAGTACTAATATGGGCTGGTTGCAACAGAGTTACCTTTGGACAGTGATCAGCCGATCATATCATATTCAAGGGAAGGGCATAAATAGCAGGCCCTCATTAGCAGCCAGGTCACAAGCAGTAGCGTCGGCACACATCGGCACAGCAATTCGCGATCCGCTACTTTAGTTTAAGCAATGGCAGACGCACGGGAACCGACCGACATCAAAAGGAAGCCAAAGTGTTCCGGATGCGGGATAAAGTTCGAAGACCACAACTGGGGAACGCCAGGCCCCTACTGTACCGGCAACGTCGACATTTTAACGCCACCAAAGTTCCCAGGCACAACATCCACCAAACACGAGGATGAAGAAGAAGACGAGGAATCAGCGCTGGCGGCCCAACTTGAGTCCCTGACACTCGCCGAAGAGGAGCTGATAAGAAGCTCTCGGATCGCCCGTCTTCGAGCAGCCGTCGCAAAGAAACAGGCGACAGTTGAGGAACTCAAACGCCAGGCGCGGGACAGTTCACCCGAAATCAACGCCACAGAAAACCCAGCAACAGTGAGAAACGTCGCCGACCTCAGAAGGTTCACCGACCTGGAAGGTTTCGTCAACGGAACACCGCTGGACAACCTGTTGCAGGCGCAGCAAACTGTTACGCAACCGTGTTCGTGGCGTGAGATGACCCAGAAACCAGCCCCCCTGCAGCAAAGTCAAGCAACGCTGTCTTCGGAAATGTTTCTCAAGCCTAGGAGGATCCCTTCGGGTGAGAAAGTTCTGAAAATTGTTGACTTTGCAGACAAAATAATACCCCGAGATGACGAGCGAACATTATCGGAAGTAGGCAGTGCCAAAATTGTTGTATCTTATGGGCCTAATAAGCCAAAGTTAGAATCGATATCTATGTTGCAGTGGGTGGTAGCAAATACTAGAATTTTTTATACCCTCCTTCAAGGGGGAAGCTTGCCTACAATAGAGGACGTACAGCATTACTTAGCCTACACAGGTAAGATAATGGAGCTTAGTTCTAGGTTTACTTGGCTATCAATCTTTAAGTACGATGACGAATTCCGTCATCTCCAAGCCGCCTATAGCCACCCGTGGTGCTTCGATTCCAACCATCTGCACACAGTCACGCTCCAACCTATTTCCCCGGGGCAAGGAGGGTCTCCCAAGTCGGCAGGGAATTCCAATAAGCCTTCACCTGCTAACAATCTTGCTCAGTTCACTGCTGATGGCCGCATAATTTGTAGGAACTTTAATCGCTCACGCTGCACCCTACACAACTGTAATTTTGCGCATGCGTGTAACCGTAAAATTAACGGCAAAGCTTGTGGCCTGCAACACGCTAACACGCAACACGCTAATAGCCTGGCTGAGCCTCAGCCATCTAACAACAAGCAATGACTACATGTGCCCTTTTCTTCACCGCTCAACATTAACCTCTGGCTAACAGAACTGGCTAATGACGAGGACAGGCCTTTTCTGACAGACGGCATTACTAACGGCTTTAAACTTGCACCTACCTCCACTAACTTTGCACGGGTAGAAATGGATAATTACAGATCGGCTACTAATCCAGAAACCAAACCCAAAGTGGAGGAGACAATCAAGCAGGAAATTGCAGAGGGCAACTACGTGGTAACTTCGCAGAAACCTACGGTGATCAGCGCATTGGGAGCAATTCCCAAGCCAGACAGCACCGAGATACGGCTCATCCACGACTGCTCTCGCCCTCATGGTCACGCACTCAATGACTATGTCGCGGTAAACTCCTTTCAATTCCAATCCTTAGATGAGGCAATTGGCCGCCTCCGCCCAGGCTACTTCATGGCCAAGATCGACCTGCGGCACGCGTACCGCTCAGTCCCGATCCACCCGAGCAACTACACCGCCACAGGACTGAAATGGTTGTTCAGCGGCGATTCAACCCCCACCTATTTCTTTGACACCAGACTTCCCTTTGGTGCCAAAAGCTCCCCTGAGATCTTCCGCCGTCTAACCCAGGCTGTTCGACGCATGATGGGTCGCCGTGGCTTCCATGACGTCATCGTCTATTTGGACGATTTTTTGGTCATCGCCCCAACAAAGGAAGAGTGTGAGCGGGCCTACCAAACTCTGCTGCACCTGCTTTGCAGCCTCGGCTTCACTATCAGCCAAAAGAAACTGGTGCCCCCCACTCAGTGCCTAACCTCCCTTGGTGTTCAGCTCAACACTGTGACTAAGGAAATGGCGCTGCCATCCACAAAACTGGCTGAACTCCAATCAATCATCTCCGAGTTCCAGCAAAAGCGCCGGGCCACAAAGCGTGAACTCCAGCGCCTCGCGGGAAAACTCAACTGGGCCTGCAGAGTGGTCTTTGGTGGTCGTACCTTTCTCAGACGGGTGATAGATCAAATCAATCTTCTGGCAAACCCACGAGCAAAGTTTCGGCTCAGCAATGATTTCCACTTGGACATTAGTTGGTGGGCAGTCTTCCTTGCACGCTTCAACGGGAAATGCCTCTTTCTGGACACACTGCCAGTTACTGATGTGCAGACTGATGCCTGTCCTCTCGCGGCGGGGGCATGGTTCCGAGGCGACTGGTTCTATCACAACTTTCAAGCCGACGCGGGAGAGCTCCACAACACTTTGCACATCAACCACAAGGAGACATTGGCAATCATCTTGGCAGCCAAGCGCTGGGGTGCCAGCTGGACGAATACACACGTCATAGTACAGACAGACAACCAAGCGGCAGCACACATCATCAACAAAGGCTCCACACCACACCCAGTCATCATGCACGAGCTACGCTCTCTCTTCTGGCTGTCAGCAGTGTACAATTTCCGAATCACCGCGAAATACCTACCAGGCACTCAGAACATAGTTGCAGACGCCATTTCACGCCTCCACGACCCTCGCCACCTCCAGTGGTTTTACAACTATCTTCTCGCCTTCCTCCCTCGCCATAACGTGGACAGCATCAGCTTGCTACAGCACATGTCCGCTAATAGCCTCCTCTTTGTGTCTTCCAGATGCACACACTCGGGTTTTGGCTGCGGAGCTACGAGAGGAAATTGCACACTACAGGACACAGACTTTTGCTGACAGCACCAAGGTTACCTACAAAACACACCGTGACACCTTCCTGCGCTTCTGCCTTCTAATGGGATTCGATCCAGTGCCACTGCAGCCAGAACACCTTCTGCAGTATGTTGCCTTCCTGGCCCGCACACTCAAAGTGCCCTCAATCAAGAGCTACATCAACATAGTGGGCCTCCTCCACAAAGAGTTTGGTTTCCCTAACCCTCTGCTAGACAACTGGCCACTGAAATCCCTCATAACCGGCATTAAGCGCGTTAAAGGTCAACCACCTAACCAGAAGCTCCCTATTACAATGACACTGCTGCAACTGATTCACTCCAAGCTTAATCCTCTCTCTAGCTTTGATGCCTCTTTCTGGGCTATCTGCTTAGTTGCCTTTTTTGGTCTATTCCGCAAATCACACCTGCTGCCTACTTCTGCTAACCATTTTAACCCCACTAAGCAATTCACCAAAGCCGACTTTCAATTTCACTCTTGGGGCATCCTACTCAAAATAAGATGGAGCAAAACTATCCAATTCCGGGAGCGGGTCGTTTGCATCCCCCTTCCCAAGATCCCGGGCTCCCCCCTATGCCCTGTTCAGGCCGTTACTCGGGCTTTCCGTTTTACTGCGCAGGCAGAGGCCGACAGCCAAGCTTTCAACTGGCTTGACCAGTCTACATTACACCTTAGAGTACTCACTTACAGGGCATTTTTGAGTGAGGGTTTAAGTTGACTCATATATTATTTCAAACTCGGTTCATTAGAAGTCCCAGTTATTTTGAAGTCAAGCCGAATCCCATTGGATAAGCTTGACTAGCTTGGTTATTTTCAAAACCCCACTATTTAAACCATTTTTTCATGTCCCATGGGACTTTGAAACAGCAGTGCTCGACTGTAATTATATTTTGAAACTATTTTATCCACTGTAAAGTGAGAGAAATTTAAATGCGAAGGTAAATCATTTCCACATGTTTCGTATCCTACAGTACGAGCATGAGGTGATAAACTTTTAAGTGCTTTAATTTTATCTATCAAAAGATAACATTGTGTAAATCATTGTTTACTAACATTTCTATTGTGTTATAATTGTAATTTTGCCAACTGTGAAAGAAGAAAACTCTTTGTTTTAACAGCCAATAGATCTCTGGCGCATATATAACAATAGATTATGTCAGCATTATCATCGCTATAGTCTGGGCTTCCCCTCACGGCCCAAGTATTTTCACCTAGACAGTGCTCGACATTAATGGTTGCCCGCTTGCCCGGGGCAACCAAAACTTTTGGTTGGGCAGGTGAATTCTGGGCCGGGCAACTAGAAACTATGAAACTTTCTATTGCTTGAAGTCAATCTACAGTCTGAAGGGCAACCAACCTAAAACCTTAATGTTGAGCACTGCTAGATGGCCTAAAAATAACCAACCATCAACCATACAGTATTGTACACCAATGGTGTTACATGCATGATCAATGCCAGCATTTTGCAGAATATTATAGTTTATAGTAATATTGAAGCTGCACTATAGTATAAGAGAAAAATGCTTAATTTTAACCCTTGGATGCTCACAAGTTCTATAGCAACTTGATTGTACGGTGGGGGAGGGGTGCAGTGTATTGAAATATTTTGAAGAAATCTTACTTTTAGTTCATATCTCAGCTGTCGTAATTTCTATGAAATGTACAATAGGTGCATTTTGTGGGTTCTGGCTCAAGGGTGCTGTGGGGAGTCGATGACGCCACTTAAAATGATGTCTTCCAAAAAAGATGTAAATGCTTGTAAAGTAATTATTAACTAACTAAAGGCTTAATTACTTGTGCCCCGAATGAGCATCGATTGAGTCACAGTTTGCACAGGATAAATATTTTTCTCTTTTGAGTGTGTGTTGACAATCTGCACATGTATGTTGATTGGCACATTAGATGATCACATGTTTTGTGATGTATGGTATGTGAAATGTGATATGTGAAGATGTGGATGGATATGCCGGAATTTGAGGAGTGATGTTGTGTGAATAGCATAATACCAACTAAATATTGCTTCTAAAGTCCATGGGAAGGGAAGCATGTATTACAATTCTTGCCGCTTAGATTTTCAAATTGCAGAGAATTTACAGGAGTAAAATTGTCAGTAGTTTAATACCTTGAACGCTTTAAAGTAGCAGCTAAAAAATTGCTGGTAATTCTGGGGCATGTTTCTGATATTTTGACGACCATCATTGGTCTCTTATCATGAAGATCCTGGCAATTATTGCCCTGCCAGGATCCTTAAAAGGTCCTTGCAGGATTTTAGTCAACAAAAATGTAGGCAGGATCCTCTTACAGTAGGATCCTGCAAGGATTTTTATCAGGATGTACTTCCCCAACCATATGTGACTGCAACAGAACTTTTGCATGAATGTCCAAGGGTTAAAATTAAGAATTTTTCTCTATGGTGTGGTTTCAATATTATTACTTACCCACATTTTACTAAATATTCTGCATTTATCATTTATGTTACACCATTGCATATACAGTACTGTATGGTTGATGACTATTTTGTAGTTGAAAATACTGGAGCTGTGAGTGGTTATAGTTAAAATAAATTGCCCAGACTTGTGTCTTGTGACATCATAACAAATATAGTCTTCCGTAATATATTGTCGAAGAAATAGATATTGTATATTTAACAGTGACCTGAAGAAGGCTCAAAAATATAATTATATAGCCAACTTGTAAAAATACTCTGCAGTATTGCAATCCTTCTCGTGTAATAGCACCTTTTTATTTTCTGCAATATGCAGAAAGCACTCTTCACAAATAGTAAATGTACTTATGCTTTCCTTACTAAGGCTTACCTATGAAAAAATATGAGGAAAATCTTGTTTTGACTTGTGCTGGATTTTGATCGATTCTTGCAGACATCCATTCTTTAAATGGCACATATTGCAAAGTCTGCATGTGCAGTGGAACCCTGATTATGCACATACAGTGTAACAAAGTGCAGTGAACTGGGAAAGTGTGTTCGTTATAATGGACAGAAACCCTATTATTATTGTATAACAAGTTTGTTGAAAATCAACCAAATTCTTCATTACTGTATGTCGGGGTTTGGCTAATAATTATTTGGCCTTAAAATCGAACAGTGTAAGGGAAGGTGGGCTGGGGCTTCGAGGGGAGGGTGGGAACCTTACCCTGTAAGATACCTTCCTGGGGTCGAAATAGTGACCATTTTATATAACTCTAGTAAAAAAAGATACTCCTGTTGTATACCTCTGAACAGAAAAAAAAAAAAAAAAAAACACGCGACAACACGGTATTTGCGAAGGCCTCGGTACGAAGGGAGGCACGAGTTTAAGACCCCTATAAAACGCCAATGCAATTTTCTTTAGTCCAGCTTTTAGTACCGATCATTTAAGATTTAAAAACAAGTCCTCTTTATACTCTTTTTCCTTCTTGAAGCTTACAAAAGTCATTTTTATTTCCTCTTGTTGTTCAAGATAAAATACACTGTAGGGCGAAGCGATTAACAGAAGCGTTAACATTTTCCGATCTTCATTTCAGGTCCATCCTCCAGTGAAGCCACTCGCTCAGTCCTCCAACAGCGCATCCACAACGTCACGGCATCCCCTCCCCTTCCCCCCGGTGAGTCTGTGTTACAAGGCTATGACGTAATTAAAGCATGCAAGAATTTCTTCACACCTTTGTCTTCTGTATATCATTATTTTCACGTTGTTGTTGACGAATGTCGAAGTATTCGGTACGTTTCGTGTTCATTTCTGCTGTTTGCTTTGCCTAGAAGATGGGTTAGCTGACCGAACGTGTTCTTTGACTTCAAGGCAAAGTTAAAGTGGCAGAATAGACGGCAATTTAACGAAACTACATCGTCAAGCTTCGAGACGAATTATGCCAGGTGAGTCCCGAGTTTACTACCTTTGTATTATAGGTTCAGAGTTTAATCTCAGTCAGTACAGTACATCTACATTTAACTCAGCCAAAAGACATTGTTAGCTTACAATTTATATGCGTTCCTTTGTACACAGAGCTCAAGTGACAATCAGGATAGACACAATAAATGGACTGCAGTGGACTGGAATGGACTGAAGTGGACTGCTATGGACACTAGGACACAAATGACGCTTGGAATGGAATTGAGAAATGGACTGCAGTGGACTGGAATGGACTAAATTGGACTGCCATGGATAATAACAAGCAATGGTTCCTGCAAGGACACAAGCGCTTGACCACTGCAAAGTAGGGCTTACTGTACTGTAATTAATTTGATACAGATTTATTAAGGCTGATCGATACCATGCATATCCGTACTGATAAAACTACCGACTATATTTCTGTCAACAAATTGGATTTCTATTTTTTTAAAACGGAGCTTCGCGTCGTGTCTTTACTTCAAACAAATTGCCCATCTTCAGAGCAGTAATTTTATGATGCATGGAACCCATCAGCCTTGTACATTCGTTATTGCACGAGTCGAGGTGTTTCGATAACTTTTCGGAGTTCGCGTATTTCCTCGTGTCAGAATATTTGGTTTGACTTGGCTTAAATGGGCATATCTTTTTTATGTGTCGTTAGGATTTGCTGAGAAGTCAGTGCTTCAAGTATATGTTCTATCGAAACACCTCATTTCGTAGTTAGCCAAGCTTACTTTAAATGACTGCAAACAAGCCGTTACTGAAAAGAACAAGATAGATTTTCAAACACAAACCGGCTTGGTACAACGTGCGAACATTATAGATTGCGAAATGACGTTTTCCTCGGAGGCCAAACACGTGATACTCAACCTATTGTTTCTTGATAAAAATTATTCATCTTTTTTGTATCTTGAATTATCGAGCGCGAAATTTGAATGTACCATCCGGTAATTTACAGTACACTGGAATTAACTGCCCGCTTTCAAGAATGTGTAAATACAGATTTTAACTGAGCTAGAGTATCTGATTTCATATTCAAATGCAAGCTGAGCGAACGGAGTGTTTTTATTTTCTTACCAAACAGTTTATCGTGCGATATTTTCTTGCGAAACGAATACAAAACACGCATCTTTTTCTTACCGTGTCCAGTTTTGCGTCAACGGTATTGCAGTCATTTTAGTATGCTTGTGATTTGTGCATGTAATGGGATATGGTTTTTTCTTTCGAATCACTGAAAATTTAATCGCAAATTTCAAATGGGACTTTGCGATGCTGAAATAGGAACGAGATAGCTAGGGCAATTTTTATCTCGGCAAATTTAAAACGGAAATTTGCGTTCAAAGTAGGAATCTTGCTTACTTGGTTACTCGCAAAATTCAAATGGAACTTTGCAATGGTCAATTGGAACGTTGTTTTGCTAATTGCACAGATTTTCTTTACATTCTGACTTCGGGTTTTTCAGGCTAAATAACAGCCATTTGAACAATTTGTTGCGAAGCTAAAATTTCTATTCTGCCTTCATAATTTTCTAGTGATTCAACAACCATATCTCATAATGTGCGTTTTTATTAGAAGCAAGGGAATACTTTCCCTCCTTATTTCGAAAAAAAATTAGAATGGGAGGCTCTGAGAAACGTCTGTCAATTGGCTCCAGTATTCTTGATTTGGCTGAAGACTTACGCCAACTTCAGGCGCCGAACTTTTCATGAGCGGACACAATGCAAAAGATTGATAAATACTCAAAATACAAATGCTCAAAACATTGATAAATATCCCAATTTTTATCAACTTTTTTCCGTCGCGTTATCAGCTTTCCGTTTCTCAGAGCCTCTCCTTCAATTTACTTTGCTTAACTACTTTGTTCGCGGATGGGCTTTGAAGTAGTAATAGTAATAGTGGTTGTAAGAGATTAGTAGTGCTCTTGTACTACTACAGAACTGGTACAACTCTATTACTCTTGCTGTTTCAAAGTCCGATCATTAACCTCATTAGGTAAGCAAAAAAATTTGACTATAACTGGTGCCATCCGCTGACCCCGACCAACCTCCCCTACCGGAAAATTTACTTATATACACTCTGAATGTGACGTCAATAAAGTTTGAAAGGCATCATGGTCTTATGTCATCTTTAATTATAAAACAGGTTTTGCAGGTTACACTGCATATTACATATTCATGTACATGATATCCCTCCCGCCCCCTCCACAGACATCTTTATTAAGCACATCATTCAACAGAAATATAAAATACATCAAACTGGAAGTCCTTCACTAAAAAGCTAAAGGCTACAATCATTTCAAAATACACCAACTACGCTTTTAGAGCCTTCGCGAAAAAAAACAGACACCGATTGCCTACATCAGTTGCTCCGTGCAATAATCCCCGCCATGTAAAGTTAAGAAGCGAGCGCCAAATGGACGGTGTATATTTGAAATGATGCAGCCAATGCATCACAAGTAAAAATACATCGTGCCTCAACAAACTTTGGTGCGGAATTGCTGTTCAATTCCCGCGGTTCTAATTCACCAAATCTCTCCCGAAAATGCAAACAGTCAACTTATTTCCCTCGACAGT
The DNA here is from genome assembly GCA_964036295.1 of Plumapathes pennacea. NCBI lineage: Eukaryota > Metazoa > Cnidaria > Anthozoa > Antipatharia > Myriopathidae > Plumapathes > Plumapathes pennacea. The sequence continues at coordinate 19,494,561 of OZ038463.1, read as the reverse complement.
GAAAGCAAATTACATTTGAGGCATGAGATAACTTTAAAATGTGATGCACACGCACACAGACACGTCTTTATTAGGCACATCAATGAAGGTGCTTAGCCAAAGGGATCTGATAAACCAGGATGGAGGAAGAGATGCGCATTGCTCGCAAATGACAATGAATAAATTAGATTCCGCAAGAAAAATCGATTTGAACTTGCTCAAAAAGGAAACTAAATAAATTAGATTTTGCAACAAAAATCAAATATTAAATACAATATCATGTAATATCCTTTAAATTACCCACGGAAGAAGCAAAGATACGTTTTCCGCAATATTTCTTTGATGAGTGAACCACGAATTGCGAAATCAATGGCGTCGAACCTTGGCTTTCATCTCTCATCTTCTTCCATTGTATACAAATAGTTTTCGGACGAAACCACTGATGCAGATAAATTCATACATAGCGACGATAGCTGAAGTTCCACGATAAATGAAAGTACACGTTAAAAAAGATTGGGCATATAGCTTCGCAATTTGTGCGAAGATTCAAAACGACTTTCCAATTCAATAGACAAAAAAAGAGCGCGCGATTCTCTTCCATCCCAACTTAACAGAACCACAAACTAAACAGTTCTAACTCAAGAAATTCACTAACCTAAACTCTGGTACACCTGAAAATTCGAAGAAAACGCCCCGACTTGGACAAATCGGAGACAATTTGGCCATGCCACCAAAATTGCGATGCAAATGAATCAAAGAAGACACAAAACTGTTCATTGCTTCCGAGCAAAGTTTCGCTGTAAAATTGTTCCTATTTGAATAGGCAAAGTCCATTTGAATTTTGTGAGTTAAATTTTCAGGTCGTACCAGATAAAGATGCACCCTTCAAAAATTTAAACAGCACGAAACGAATGTGACTGTAAAATTTGCCTAAACAGGTTCCACAACAGTAAATTTCTGCCGCGAAATAATCTTCATTCCGCCTTGAAAACTATAAATATCCAGATCAAAATAATGGTTTGTTCGCGTGAAAAATAATTTCACAAACTTCCTGTACCGGAAAAGTGCAACTTTCGATTTCCTAAGAGTATATAACTAGAAACAGCACCAAAATATATATACGAAGAAAAATATCTTAAGGTGTTCCAAACTGAGAAACAAAGTGGTACACGGAAGAAAATCTAACATGTCCAACATTTATTTATCAAGCTGATACCCAAATTTAAAAGCGACAGGAGAAATATTGTAAAAATTTGTACCAAGATCAACGCGAGGGCGACTAAAAAAAAAGTTTCGAAGACGAAAATAAGGGCCCGGTCGCATTAGGAAGTTTAGTCAATAAGTCAGCATCGAGAGCAATACGACGGCTTCTTTAATGTTTGGTAGCAATTTGCTGACATGTATTTCTGGTGACAAGCGCTGTTTGCACTTCAAATGATGCAAATGTTGATATTAATGTCGTTAAAGTTACGAGTGCGATCGGAGCCTAATGCACACACGATAAAATAAACGAAAACTTTTTACGAGGGAAGTTCTGCGATTTTTTTAAACCGTCGAGAAAGAGAACGATAAATTTACAAGCAGAAAGAATAAAAAGGTTAAATCGATTTCTGCTTAACTACAACGTTTTCACAACGAACAAAAAAGTTACGCGCAAGGAAACAACAAGAAAAAAAGTTGACAAGAAAATTCTGAAACACGGGCAACAAGAATTCTTTGTAAACCAAATTAATTGATTAGACAACATTGTTTTCAACAGCCAATATCTGTATGCATAATTTATCGTTTTGGATTTTTCTGCGTAATATCGATACCGGATCCGGAAATTTTGGCAATTTGGATCAAATGCAGCCATCTAGTGCAAAAATAACGACCTTCTCTTGCAATAATGTGCGGTTTACACTTATTTGACAGATAGAAAATCAGGTTTTTGCCCGAAGTGGTGCAGTAAAACAAATTCAAAGAGTGCCCCCGCGTCTAAAATCGTTCTTGTTCACAAAATTAGAGTAAATGAAGTATTGGAGCGAATTGAACTGACCGAGAACGTTTGGAACACCTCTTTCAAAGACAAAATAAATAACACGACTGTAGAATAGCAATAAATCAGAGCTTACGGTTTTCTGTTCAATACATTTCTACATTCGTCTTCCGTCTGAAGTCACCCCCAGCCAAATGTTCCTTGCAAACTTTGAGTCAAGTCCATGTGCCATGCTTCTTTTCCACTGCCCTGAAAGCTGCGTGGCGTGAAGGCTCTGTAAGAAAGAGAGAAATGTATTGAATAACCTGGAATGTTTCAAAGACAGGCATAAAGCTAAGCGTAAGATCATTTCGTTTCGTACGTTCGTGCGTGTCGCAAGTTTCAACTTAGTAAGACTCACCAGAAAGTCTAATTTTTGTTGCTCCACCATTTTGTCTTCAACTCTTCTCACAAACACGTCCATCTTCGTCGAAGTCTTCTCACAAATGGCTTCTGTGCACGATGGAACGAAACGTGTGAAAAATGCAGTCAAGCCGGTTTTGGCACGCTTGTCAGTTGGCATACCAATTGTATACACATGGGACGCATGAACAAAACAGCGCGCGGGATGGGGTGGGGCTTTTTGGGTTACAATTGAACGGCCACCGCCATATACCTCAAAAAAGTAGGGGGAGGGGTGGTCTAACTCCAGTGCGTATCGTGTATCCATTCCACATATACCGCAAAACGTGTGTGTGTGTGTGTGTGTGTGTGTGTGTGTGCCTGCAGTTGCCTTTTTATTTGTATTTCTGCACTGGGCAATTCAGTGATGTCCGGTTCCAGTACGACTCTATCAGTTAACCTTCATGTGGTTAATGCCTGGATTGATGCATGGATGACCGTCGTGCTGTCGGATGATCGGCAGCAAGTTGCTCGCATGACATATCGTTCCTGCAATCTCCACGAAGACGATGACGGGCACCAGAACAATCAGCCATTTCAAAGAGCACACCTCTTGGACAGGACACGTAGAACAGTCAACCATTCTAAAGAGCCACACTTCTTGGACTGGGGCGGGCGGCCACGGTACTTCTTGCATATGTGGGTGAACAGTGATTCGTCGACACGCATTACACGGCTGGGACCGCCAAGATTCACGCAAGAGGGATGTGTTGTACGCATATTTTTCTGAAAAAGTTGTATAGATCCAGACCCACTTTGCCAGTCATACCCATCTGGGTACAAGCAGGAGTAACGGGCGTTGGCGGTATAATCTAATGATGTGATGCTAAATGATGCGAAGTACCTTATTGAGTGGAAGCTGGATTGCGGAAAGGAGAGCACGCTTTTGTCTGAAACGTCTTCCCCGGAAACCACTGTAATATCCATGTCACTTATGGGAAACTGCCGCTGTTGAACCAATAGATTGCTTTGAATCAGGTATTCTATGGTGACGTTGATGTCTGGATTGAAGATTACTTGTCCAAGCTTCAGTTTCTCACCAGAGTCATGTATCATGTAGATGTATAATGTTGAGATAGAGTCCGAGACAGCGTATCACTTTGCACGCGTATTTAAGTCATTATGTATACAGTGATTCAGTGTACCCTTACCTGATGGAATAATGGTCATTAAAACCCTCACTAGTTAACAGTCAGACAGTCACATCAAAACGAGAATTAGCGTCCTGTGCGCTGTAGATCTCATCAGCGACCCCAGAAACCAAATGGAAGACAACCTCGGCTGTACTGAGACATTTAGACACAAGAACTTCACCACCGATGACATTCCAGTATCGCTCCCACTCCCGGGGGCATCAACTCTCAGTAAGGTGCAGAAAAGATTAATTATTGCAGCAGTACAGTGACCGACACCCACTAGTGCGAAGAAACCCCGATCCTTCCTTGGTTTTGCCCGATACAGTATAGATTTGTCCAGATCGCACGAGTCAGTAAACAGCTTTCAACGAGTCGAGCTGAAAGCCGGGAAGCGCCTCGCAGTACTGCTCAGCCAGCGATGAGGCCTGTTTTACAAGTAGCCGGCTTTGATGAACTTACAAAGAGACTCACAACAGCTGCACCAATCGTTTGATTCCCAGACCACTCAAACCCCTCAGAATAGGACGCCAGCCACATGAGGGAGTAGGAGCAGTTCTTTTTAGCTGAACAACGCCAAAGTACCAGGTGATAATGCCCATGCAAGTCGTCAATTGGGGTCTACCGAGCGCAACATGAAAAAGTGCAATTCCATGAAGTTAGAACAACTTTGGGCAATAACTAAGAAACGCCACAGTTATTTCCTGGGTATGAAGGTTATAATTTACCCACAGACCGCAAATCTGAGAGCTATAAAACAGCGCTAGGCATCTCAACTTGCTCTGTCCAACTTCACAGTCAAGCAAAAGCCTGAAAATAGCAACTACATTGCAGACGTACAGTACTGTCCTGCATGCCCAACGAGTTATTACAGTCAGAAACAATCAACGGTCGGAGAACTACGTCGACAGAACGGATATACAGTAGACTTGGCCTTAGCAACCGCGTCCACGACAGCCAGAGTTCCCCCTCCTACGGCTACAACAACGCAGCAAGTAGAAACCATTATGAGATCGTTAAGCAGCAACCATCACAGACGAAACAAATCCAACAAAGCACCAGACAAAAGAAATATCTACCAAATCAAACCGAACCCTAACCCTCCGGGAAGATAACAAACGTCATCATTCTTGTCACGATCACAAGTGCTGAGAATGAGAACCAAGAGCACTCTATCAGACAGTTCCTTGCGTATTGGACCAAGAGATAGGTGATTCTAAACCAGGGCCCGGGCCCAGAGGGATCCTTTCAGCTTAAAGGTAGGCTTTAGCCGATGAGAGGAGTCGGTGTGTAGCTGGACCACTCGAAGCGTTTAAAGGTTAAACTACTAAGTTTAAAGCCTGGTTTTCACGAGAGGCGTAAGCACTAAGGCCCTGTTTATACGAGAAAGAGTTGGCCTGGGGACCCAAGTCACCCTCCTCCCCGAGTCACCCGGGGTGCGCCAACTATTCATACATTTCTTTATAAATCGAAGCGAGCGTTTACATGACAAATCACTTGGCCGTGTTAACGCTCTCTTCAGTTTATAAAGAAATGTATGAATAGTTGGCGCACCCAGGGTGACTCGGGGAGGAGGGTGACTCGGGTCCCCGGGTCAATTTTTTCTCATATTAATAACATGCATACAATAATTTCTGCATTCTGATTGGCTGAGCGCACGTAAATTTATCCCAAACAGTGCAAAAACGTGTAATTAACAGTGCAGAAATGTGAAATTAAGAGTGCAGAAATTTGAAATTAATAATTGCCCACAGCTGGAGCGCGTGTTTGCGAAGCCAAACAAAACAAAAGGGCGTGTTTTCATTCCTCAGGACGAATCCGATTCTGTTTGCGAGAAAACAAAGTTCTTGGGAGACACTTGTAAGTTGTAACGAAATTGAAAAACAATTGCGCGACGTAAATTATTGTATGCATGTTATTAACAAGTAATCACATGATTTCTCGTGCAATTTTGGAATTAATCATAAATATTACAATTTCCTCGAATGTGATTGGTTCATAAACCCCCCCGATTAATCATTAATTGGACACCTATTGTTCTGTAATCGGATACTTCTTTGTTCTGTAATCGGACAGTTGGCTTGACCAATCATAAGCAAGAGTGAAATTTAAATGCACCAATCAGCGTTACACTGATTTTCAGTGGAAAACTCGATTGCCGGTGTGAGTTTGTGGCTTCTCGAAAGGCGAATTTTGTTAATTCTTGGACAACTTAACATGCAAGGAACAGTTTGTGGTCAATCAAAGAACGTGAACAGTCACTATGTAACGAAAGAAGACAGGAAATTTTCGCCGGTCGGGCGCGTTTGTTTAGTTCACGACATCGCCAGCATGCTGTGCTATAGACACTCTGAAACTTACGGCTCGGCCAATGTCAACGAACGTCGTTAATTCATTTCAAAATCATGGAAGAAACTTAACTTTGTTGTGATGGACTGTGATGGACAAACGCTCCTAGAAATTTAAGCCGTCAAGAAATCGGTAAGTTTGTAATTGCTGTGCCGACCCGCTAAGATACAGATTTTTTCAGTCTTGAATATTTCCTTTGAATGCTTTGGAGTAAACTTCTGTGAAAAAAATAAACTAGTATTCTGAGTTTCAAAGTACCTGTTATGTTAAAAAATGTAAACCTGAAAAGTCGAAATAAACTGTCTTTCAATTTGTGAGTTCGTGATGGGTTTACTGATTTTTACTGAGTGTAAAGAACTTACACATTTTTTACTTTTACTTCAAAAATCCGCATTCAACTCAAATCATTGGGTAAATTAGCTTCTTCTTTCTCTCAAGTATTTTAAGTTGATATAACTGAGAGCTAGATAACTACGAACAAGCGGCGTGTTTACAAACGCCGAACCGTGTGTACGCGCGTGTTAAAATAGATCGGCGATGAAGTACTTCTTGATGCTTTGTTTTTATGTATAGTACAGGAGAAGACGCTGAAGTTATATGATCATTTCATTCTCAGAAATTGTAATATTTATGATTAATTGGTAAGAGGACTTCGTGTCGTCCGATGTCGGTCTGTAATCATACTCGTGATTACGAAATCAGACTCCCGCGAAGCGCGGTCGTCCGATTTCGTAATCACTCGTATGATTACAGACCGAATCGGACTCCACTCAGTCCTATTACCATTATAAATAAGCGCTCGTAAATTTTTCAAAGACCACAAATTGCACTCGCGCGGCGCTCGAAAAATTTACTCGTGCTAATTTATTCCAAATTGCACTCGAAATCATGCGATTACCTATACAAACAGAGCCTAAGAGTTCTTACAGGTTCGATACAAGCGCACTGAGCGCAAGCAAGGATCAAAAGTGATCAATTTCCGTGCGCTTGTGCTTGCGTCGCAGTATCTCTTGTGCTTGAAGTTGTGTCGCTCATGAAAACGAGGCTTAAGGTAGAGATGGGTCACTTAATACCCAAAGCGCCCAGCAGTCGAACGGCGGAAAATGTGCTGGATTTCTTCAGGAACTATACAGCATGGAAGTTTTTGCACGTGTGGTGATGAATATACCCTGCGGCCTCTCCACACATTTCCTTGTAAAGGAAACTCGTACACATCACAGAATGGTTTTCCTCAGGAAGCAAAGCGGTCAATTGCGCGAGGTTGAACTTCTGTGACTGTATACTACCCTCTTGTCGGTTGAAGACAAATGAAGTTTAATACCGCCACAGGAATGTATATTCATCACTGGACCATTGTTTTTAGGAATCATTAGTTTTCAGCTTGTCATTTAGTCATATATTCATTTGGGCACAGGTGCATGACAAATTCTAGTTTAGCCCAACAAACCAAGTTTTCGCTAATGAAAGGCTCGTTTGGGCCGCATTAAGAGCGAATTTTCCTAAACACCGGGTGAAGTGAGAATAATGTGGCACATGAGTCAAAAATCGGAGTTCTTCATATCTTGTCCAGAGGTAGCCTATGGTGTGCCAATTACTCTCGTATACTTATTTTGTTCAAAAATATTTGGAGTTTCAAGAAAAAAATTAAAAACCGCTACACCTCAAAATGACTAAAATGAAAGGGATTAGGAGGACCACAAAAGCCTTCGCGCGCGTGCCGCGCAACGAAACTCTACACATAAATGACCTCATCTATTGATTAAGAAGACATCTACGAGCAATTTGAACCTATAAATAGAATTATAGGTCAAATATTGAATATCTGGTGTCGGGGCAAAGACAGCCCAAATTTCAATGCTCGCAAATCTCAGTTTAGAGCACTTTTTCAAAAAATCATTTCTATGTCCGGTATAACTCAGATTTGCATACAAATTCGGTTGTAATATCTAGAAGTGTTGTTCTTATTTAGAATATAAAAATTAGTTTGGTACTTTTCATTGCTCGAAAGAACTAACGCGGCTAATTTTGCCAAATTCACAACTTCGACTTGTAAACAACGCGCAACGATCAATTTACACTTTCGGATAAACTCGAACAAAACTTCGCCCTCCACGTCAAACTTGGCACAAAACTCTGTAGGAGACCTTAAAATAAGTTTAACTTTCCATACCACCGGTTAACGATTGTTTTATGTGGTTTTTCCTATCAAAATGCCTCTTCAACTCAGTGGTCGACAAGCACTGAACTGATCGCTTAAATACGGCAAGTCTTGAACATCACTTTCTTTGCCAATTTACGCCTCATTTCGCTTTATACTGCTACAATATGGCACAAATATATTTCCAAGGAAGTCCCTGTCACTTTAAGAGCTCTTTCTTGTAAAAAATGAAAGAGTCATGCAGTCAAAATATACGCGCCGACGTTACCGTGCGTTCGTTATTGGTGTCGCGCAATCCTTAAACTCAGCGATATATGTTTATTATATTTAGTTACATTGATATCCCTTGTTTGACCCAAAAATATATTAACTTTGTTTTGTCATTATCGTTACCGGGAATGAAAATGTGACATGAAACTTTATTATTTGGGTATCAAAGTGGCCAAATAATGAAAACAACAGCAACCATAAACTAGAATGGTTATGGCCTGAGCAATCAAAACAGCACAAAGGCAAAAGTAACTCTTCTGACTTGACATTGCACCGTACACGTCATTAGGAGCTGCAAGCCAACTATATAGAAAATACCCCCCAATACTCCCCCTCCCCTCTCCTCCCCCATACCATGAAACGGATCCTATATTTTGGTCTTCCCCTCTCGCAATTTTCAATTTTCTCCAATACATTATTTGTACTTTACACCTTTGAGACTCCACTCCGTCCCAACACAACCCACTGTCCCAATACAATTGTGTCATAAACCGGCTTGGGGCCGAAAAGTGCCCTTCCATTAAATCAATAATCAAAAATCAAAAATCAAAAATTCCGACAGCGGCAATTTTTAAGTTAAAAGCCCTGTATATATGAAAAAAGTTGGCCCGGGAACCCTAGCCTGGGCGCGCCCACTATTCATACATTTCTTTATTATACAGTTGAAGTGAGCGCGTACATGGCAAAGTGATTTTAAAGTTACAGTAATCTACTTGGAATAAATTAGTTTTAGTATGTACCGTAAGCACACCCATGCACTGCAGATAATCTCAGAGTTATATTTTCCTTTTTTTAATTGTACCAATAAAGAAAATATGAAGCCAGATTTGGAAATGAGTTTCCTATCAGAACAGATAACAAATTATAAAATAAAGACTTGACGCACGTACCCGAACCAGCCGCAACAAATATACCAGTGCGGCGAAGGATTGTCCTAGAGAGCGCTTTGTTGATCCCGCGATCAGCCTTGCGCGATTTTCCTTTCTCACCATGTCTGCATAGGTCCGCTGGAACTCGGCAACGCTGCGATCCTTTGCGCCAACCAATTCGCAAAGAAGAGCAAATCGTCAATTTTGATATATCAGACGGCGGAGTAAATATCGACGCCCGTGCTAATATCGATTCAACTTCGGTTTCAACATCGCTTATCCCCATCGCCTTTTTGTGCCCCGAAATATCCTTAGTACAGGAAAGAAGGGGAATTGCTGTCGCGTTGCTTTCTGATACTTTGTTTCGCTTGTCAAGGGCATAATATCCCCGACCAGTCGCTGAAATGAGCAACTTATCTCCATTACGGACTCACCTCCACTTCTCAATTTGCTAAGTCTGTTTTGAAAAACCGAAACTTTTATGTCACCGTTGCTATTTTTTCCTAACACCTAACGGGAACTGCTTCGACAACCAAAATAGGTATTCATTTTGGTGTCGGGAAAAAGTAAAACGGAAGTTGCCCCACCCGACCGCGCCTTTACGAGTCCTTTCATTTTCTTTCTTTTCCCTCGGCACTGAAATGAACAAGACAAGAAGGCCACTGAATAGAAAGAAAATTACGGAAAAGAACTAAAATGTGAATCTCTGTTAGTGATGTAAATTTGAGAAGAGGTCATATTAGAGCCGAAAAACAAAAACAAAAACAACAAAACAACAACAACAACAACAACATGAGGGTGATTGGGGGGTGGGGGTATAAATGCAATATTTGGATTACTCATGCGCTTCATGAACAGATAAAACTCTTGAGAGACAGTCACATAAATAAAGATTTCTTGCCAATTAGGCCAGTTAGGCCAGTTAAAATGTGCATATCACTTCTTTGTCAGTTTCTTATTAGATCTGTGTGCAGTTCATTCAGCCGGATCCGGTAAAATAACTCGTTTTGGTAAATAAAGTCAGCTCAGTTTGAAATCTAGGTGCCACTAAAAGCTACTGATCTTATCATGTTTTATTTGTGTATAAAGAAAACAAAATATTTCTTGGCCAGATGCGTATTCATGTATCACTTCAAGTACAAATTCTATTGTTGTTGTTTTTTTCATTATTTGGCCACTTTGATACCCAAATAATAAAGTTTCATGTCGCATTTTCATTCCCGGTAGCGATAATGACAAAACAAAGTTAATAAATTTTTGGGTCAAACAAGGGATATCAATGTAACTGTAAAATATAATAAACATATCTCGCTGAGTTTTAAGATTGCGTGACACCAATAACGAACGCACGGCGACGTCGGCGCATATACTTTGACTGCATGACTCTTTCATTTTTTACAAGAAAGAGCTCTTAAAGCAACAGGGACATCCTTGGAAACATCTTTGTGCTATATTGTAGCAGAATAAAGCGAAATGAGGCGTAAATTGGCAAAGAAAGTGAAGTAATTAATTAACGCTTGTCGACCACTGAGTTGAAGAGGCATTTTGATAGGAAAAACCACATAAATCAATCGTTAACCGGTTGTATTGAAAGTTAAACTTATTATAAGGTCTCCTACAGAGTTTTGTGCCAAGTTTGACATGGAAGGCAAAGTTTTTGTTGGAGTTTATCCGAAAGTGTGAATTGATCGTTGCGCGTTATTTACAAGTCGAAGTTGTGAATTTGGCAAAATTAGCCGCGTTAGTTCTTTCGAGCAATGAAAAGTACCAAATTAATTTTTATATCCTAAATAAGAACAACATTTCTAGATATTACAACCGAATTTGTATGCCAATCTGAGTTATACCGGACATAGAAATGATTTTTTGAATAAGTGCTCTGAACTGAGATTTGCGAGCACTGGAATTTGGGCTGTCTTTGCCCCGACACCAGATATTCAATATTTGACCTATAATTCTATTTATAGGTTCAAATTGCTCGTAGATGTCTTCTTAATCAATAGATGAGGACATTTATGTGTAGAGTTTCGTTGCGCGGTCGCGTGCGAAGGTTTTTGTGGTCCTCCAAATCCTTTCATTTTAGTGATTTCGAGGGATATGGCGGTTTTTCAAAAATTTCACGAAATAAAAAAACTTCCGGACAAACTAAATATACCAGGGTGATTGGCAAACCATAGGTTATCTATTGACAAAATAAAAAGAACCCCGAATTTTGACTGATGTGCCTCAGCCGGTCAGAAAAAAAAGTCGCTCTTAAATAGTTTACTCACTAAAATTGTTTCATGGAAACCTCGCCTTAAGATCGGACGTTTGGAGTGAAGCAACGCGTACTTGAATCTCTACAGCATGCTACTCTATAGGTTTTGTCGGGAAAATACCATCAATGATAAAGAGATATGGTGCATTGTACAATTTGACCGACGGGAAAAGGGTGGCATTCAGCAGTCTCACCAGGAGGTCAGTTGGTATTCACTCTCACAAAATGGTGAAAGTTCTGTTGGCACGTACAATGTGCTACTCACAATAAATCCCACAAGTGAGAAAAGGGAAGCACAACGTTTAGTTCTAGATAATCTTTCCCTGAACTACAAAGCATTAAAATATGCTTGTGCATAGTTCCAGCTGGCCAGACTTGACATAATGGTGTCACAACTACCGCCAAATGAGTTTGTGTGGAACATTAACCCCAATGAATCAGCCCCGGTCAATTCGGCTCTAATAATTATCTTGCATCAAATAATACCGGGAAATGGGGGGGGGGGGGGGGGGGGGGAGGGGAGGGGGGGTACTCCCATATCAAGCCATATAGGTATGTGCCGCCCCAAAGGGAGCAGTTCAGCATTTTAGTATGAAACAAGGTATTGATTTTGAGCCTTTAGTCTGAAATAGCGTCGGAAATTTTGATATTTGGTCTGAAGTAGGGTCAAAAATTGCACATTTTGGCCTGAAATAGGGTCGAAAATTGCAAATTTTGGTCTAAAAACGGTCTGAAATAAGTTAAGGGTTCTTAGTCCCTGGCGGCACGCTCCCACCCAAAATTTGAGCAGTACTCCCCCCCCCCCCCCCAATTCCAACCGGGCAATTACTATGTATTTCAAAATCAGGAACTTTATTGTTTTCTCGAGTTCAAAGCCACTCAGGTGGACTGTATGTCATAAAGTAGAAAAGCATGCTGACAGGTAATGTACGTTCTGAAGCCTCAAGGGGGAACACACCTCACGCACCCGCTTGAGGAACTTGTAAAACTTTAACAGATCTTTTTCTAACAGTCATGCAGTAGTTGAAACAGTATTTTTTCAGTGCTTCAAAGCTGTGAAGTCATCCTCACCTCGAAATAAGTGTTGACGAAGCAGAGATTTGCGCAGTAGTAACTCTCGTAAACTTCTCGTGGAGTGTGAAGTCAAAATAATGCTCCATAACAATTATTACAATCGCAATCAGAAACAATACCTCAGGGAACATGACTCATATTGGATTAGACGGTTGGCCGGCACTTACTTGGCCCGACCGATCGGTGCACACGCAACAGGAAACCAGGCTGACTAAGGCCCCGTCCACACTAATCCAGATAACTTTGAAAACAGAGTTTCACACTAAAACGTATCGAAACGCTATCGTTTCGAATGCTACCGTTTTCGAATCGTTTTCACTGTCCACACTAATACGCTGGACTAACCGAAAATGCTAAATGCCCAGATTGAGCATACACGCAGAGATCACAGGATCATTTTGACGTCACGCGTTTCGAAAGCTCCGTTTTTGCCGCCCACACTACAACACGAAACCGGAGTTTTCGAAAATATCCACTCTGGAGAGTGTTTTCGAAAATATCCGTTTCCGGTCACCGAAAATGCGTCTTAGTGTGGACGGGAGGCCAAAACGGATAAATAAATATCCGTTTTCAAATTTAGCCGGATTAGTGTGGACGGGGCCTAACTGTAGGGCTGGTCGAGCTCCACACAAATATTTTCGTGTAAAAAGCTATTTGCATTATTGACACTAATGATCATTGTTCGTTGTTGTACAATTCAGCCGGCTTAAAAATCTCTGATCTGTACGATGATCGATGCATGGACTTAAGGAAACCCCACCAACCAAAACAGGAGTAAATCTTGTTGGTAAACAAGTTAGCCAAAGAAATAGCTTGCTGAATGCTAACTGAGAACGATGGAGCACAAGATTAAAGGATTATAGAGAGCAAAATGCAGGCGGGAAAGCTCTAAAGCCGATTTGATTAATCAAGTTTGTCCATTTGGCTTCTTAGCAGCTTTTGCGCATGCGATTGGAGGTCACGTGGTATTTCCACCGGGTGTTGGATGCAGAGACAATGGAGTTAAGATTGCCGTATTCAGCAGCCCGCAAAGTTGTATTTCTGTTATGTTTTCAATACCAGGAAGCATTCCTTAGGTAAATCAAATACCGATACAATAAGCTCCTGTTATTTCAGCATTTGCTACCTTTATCAAACGGGAGTGTAAGTTAGGTCATGAGACTTTTTTCTGTTTGCGGGCTGCAGTATACGGCAATCTTAAACTGACGACCAAACTGAAAACTTCAAGCTTCAGGGCTGCCCGCAGAACAGAACACTGAGACCAAATGTTGACATTTTAATAAGCATACTGTAAAAGCCACACTAGAGATACTCGTTCTTTTTCGTTTTCTTACTCCATTTTGTCCAATGCAACTGCACAAGGAACAGCCCTTCCCCCGGGGGGAAGGGGTGGGGATACTTATCATAATTTTGAGTGGGAGTGTGCAGCCGGGTCCTGAAAACCCTTACCCTATTTCAGACCAAAATATCTGATTTTCTATACCCTACTCCAGACCTGACTTCAAAATGTATACCTATTTCAGACCTGACTCCAAAATGTATACCCTATTTCAGAGATTATTTTTTCTGTTTCTTTTTCTGTTCTTTGTCCATGCACTTTGATATCCAGACCACGGCCTCTGGAACGCCTTGAAGCTTGTACTTACATGGGACTTCAAGTCCATAGCCACCCCCACCCCCAGGGTAAATTCACAAGCGTTCAAAGTGCATATGAGCTGTATTGAATTCCGTTAGGACTATTTGAAAGAGACGCAACAGGTCCGTCATGTGATTACATAGTTGTACACTGTTATAAAGCACTAGTTTCACTTTTGAGGTTCGGGCATCAGGCTACATGAACTCTCTCTCTAAGGCGGACACCTCTCACATGGGAACCGGAAACCAGAGAACTCAGAACCGGGAACCGGTAACCAGGAACCCGGAAACCTGGAACCGGGGACCGGGAACCTGTCAACCTGGGGACTGCGAATCATAAATCGGGGGACCCTCTAAAGAAGTTACACATAACTATCCACGTTAGATTTACTTTTAATTGTACTTATTCTGACAATCTCATTCACCTGTCCGAGATTAATTTTCGTGTAAATCGAAAAACTGCACACACCAAAGGTTCGCCACTTCTTGAGCATCACTCCCGGTAACAAGTATGAGTTTCTCACAATTAAAACGATTGACACGCACAGCAACAACAAGTAAATACTAAAGGATGTGCCAACGGAAGGAACACATAAACTGTAACATAAGTTCTATATTGGAACTGGAGGGGTTCGTGTCTGTCTCCTCTATCTTTATTCTTACTAAAGGGTGTGCCAACGGGCTCGTTTATTCACTGTGTACCTACTACCGTGTTGTCGTAGTCCGCGATATATTTTGATATACAAAACTGTCGTGACCAACACGCTAAAAAACATGACAATGAACACAAGGGCCCCATAAATCGTGGGGTGATACACCGCCGTGAAAACAGCAGAGAAGACCAGATATTAACAGCGATGGTCACGCAAACTAGCTTGGCGGACACGATGTCACGGTAGCGGCGATGAAAATAGAACGCGATGAACCGGTCTACTTCTATGGCTGTCATCGTCATCAACGCGCCGCAGTCGAGCATTGCACCACCGAAGAGGTACGCAGTCAGGCAGAAACTGACAACTAACCATTGACAAGGCGTTTGAAATAGACAGTATTTGAGCGCTGCAGAAACTAGTGAGGCAAAAGCTTAAAGATTTTTCTTTGATTTTTGGAAAGATTGTGGCTTTCTTTGAGGTTTAGAAACAAAATAATTTGAGCGGACAAAAAACTGAAGCGGAGAGACCGAAAATCGAAGCGGAGAGCATGTGTACAGGCTAACAAATCAGCGTCTGCACGTCCCAAGTCAGCGCAACGTCCAGAATCTGGACGTTCAACACGGGTCATTAGAAACTTTAAGCACCACGACCTCGAGACACGAGACACGGATCATTCAGTGGGTTTGTGTTAGGCGTAATTTTTATTTCTCTCCTCTCTCTCCCCAGTCCCTTAGACCGGTGGAAAATTAGCCTGATACTCAGGTTTGATTACAATATGACTAGAGATACTCTCTTTATGAAATACGTTACCCTAAATAAATCAATAATCACTACACCAAAAATATGCATTCAAATTTTACTTAAAAGGCTTTCCGCTGTAAACTCGAGTAATTATCACGGTAAAACAAAACAATTCTTGTACCACCCACAATGTGCTTGTAACTGAGACTTTTTTGCCACTTCCTTGAAGATGTTGATGCCAAGCGTCTTTTACTGTAACACTGAAAAATACTTCATTAAACTCTCCAAGAAACAGGAGGACGAATATTCCTATCAAACTCATATTTTGCAATGCACATATTATTATACATTTTGAGCTAGGAAGGCAACCAAGAGTACTCAAATCTTCCCTTACGCATCTTGACTATTTTCGATGTTACTCATATCAGATCATCTTACATAGTCAAACTAGGAAATCGACATAAATCACAGAAATAGTATTTTATTTTTTGCACAGACCTTTTGCGTGCATTGCTCAAATTTACAGCAGAAAACCTCTTCACAACTTTTAACAGTATGAAGCTGTGATTTGAAGACTATAGCTTCCTGAGAATGCACCTCCCACGAAAAGTAAGAGTAAAAAGGTTATTATGGTTGTACCTTGTTACTTTACAACTTGAACTGATATACGCCTGCCTTTTTATAAACAAGTGCTTCACAAGTAATTATGCAGGACCAAATTTATAATAGTTTTGAGTAATGTAGTTCTCCTGGATAAAAAGTTTCTAAAGAACAGTGACCTATTTTACGCTTTTCGACTCGTTAAAAGAGGTTGAATATAAGAGTACTTGTGAAATTTGACTTCTTTTTTACCTTGACTCTCTGTCCATTATAAATGATGAAGACCCTCCACTAAAAATGGCCCCGCAAGTGACAATTTTCATCATCCCTGTCTTCAAAATCCCGAGTTTTACTTGTGAGATCCATGTTTTGCCTCTGTGGTGATTTAATTACGAATTTTTGATCAGAAACACACGCACAAAGAAAAGCAAGCCCTCAGATTAGTGCTCATAGGGTCACTACTGGACATTTTAAACTACATCATGGCTTTGGAAAAGGAATCACGTCTTCACCCAGGAGGACGAAAGGAGCCCAGTAGCGGGGATGCTCAAACCCCTTGTGTTCTCTCACGTCTTGCATGGCTTTATTGAGTGCCTCGTTTGCACTTTCGCCATTTTTAAGGTACTCGTAGAAACGAAACATGAAGCACAAAGTGGCCTTATCGTCAACCGCCCACAATGTTGCAAGAACCGCTCTAGCTCCAGCTCCGAGAAACGCACGTGCTATACCGACTACACCCTCTCCTTTCATGACGTCACCACAGCCGCTGTGACAGCAACTAAGAACAACCAACTTTGCGTTTATGCGTTTACATTCGAGATCCGAAACGAGAAGCATGAGATTTGTAGCCTGGAGAATTCCAGTCATTCCAGGAGGACGGGCAAGCAAGATCTCTCCCCTATCTTTATTTCCATGTGCTGCAACATGAATCAAACTGGCACTTTCAACTCTATGTAGAAATCTCCTTTTGGTCGCCTTATTCCCCACAAGGGGCTGAACGTGGAGAATTTTACCGATTAATTCCACTTCTTTCGCTGCGCATGGTAGTCCTGGCGCAGTAATAACTTTACCCTTGTACTTAACTGTGCCAACTTCTGGCTCTCCCATTATCAAGGGTTTAGACCGGCCTGGTGATTTTTCTGGGCGTTCTTTAATTATCTTTGCTGTTGTTAGTGATGGAATTAGTCTCACCCGTAAGGATTCTCCCACGAAGTGCCCGTTCTCATCCATGAGGGCGGCAAATGGAACAAGAGCAAGTCGTCCATCAGGGACGACAATTACCTGCGACCCCACCACATATTGCCGAATAGGCTTCATAAGAATCCGGTAAAGATCTTTTAGCAAACCGTTCGTTTCTAAATTGTCCGCATTTTTAGAGGACTCTGATTTGCATAGAGGCACGGATACCGTCTTCATGCCGACGTCCTCTTTTTGCGTGGATGCAGATTGTCGGGTCCTGGGATGAGATGATACTAATTGTTGAACAGTCCAGCCTACAGGCATGGCGGCACGAGCTTGCATCGATTCTGATTTCTTCTTAGTGGGATTTGACAACTCTTTTGGATAAAGAAACGACAGTGAGCGATCTTCGCATCTGTCATTCTCGTTTGGTTGTATCGACTTTATAGCCTTGTTAACAAGAGAGTCTACATCTTCAGTACAAGTTTTGTGATGAAGCAAGACATCTCCATTTGGCTGTATGATCCAAGTGCAAATATCATCGTTAAGTAACGCAAAGAATAGGACTGTACTTTCCAGGGCTTTGACAACTTCACAGATTGCGTTGAGGTTTTTAACTCTGGATTCGCATTTAACAGAGCAGGTGGACAAAAGGTGAACTAAAGCTCTAGAACGTCCGTTTTCAGCAGCAACAAGGGCTTTCTCTCTTTTCTCTTGATACAGAAAAGTTATGATCAGGGTTTTATACGTGTTCACAAATTTCTCGATAAAAGAAACCCTACTTTCATCCCAATTCGGTACAGTCTTAAGCAATTCAAGGTAGCACTTTATACTCTTTCTTAAATTGCTCTCAACATCTCCACACTGGCCGCGAGCGAAATATATATGACCAAAGTTGCCGTACGCTATTCCTTCTCCGCGTTTGTCTCCAATCTCTTTTGCGATAGTAAGGCGCATTTTCTGATAATCAATAGCCTTGTCGTACTGGCCGAGAGATTTATAGTAACAACCAAGATTGCCGTAAGCTGCTCCTTCTCCGTGTTTGTCTCCAATCTCTTTTGCGATAGTAAGGCCCATTTTGTAATACTCAATAGCCTTGTCGTACTGGCCGAGAGAGTAATAGCAAGAACCAAGATTGCTATAAGCTCTTCCTTCTCCGTGTTTGTCTCCAATCTCTTTTGCGATAGTAAGGCTCATTTTGTAATACTCAATAGCCTTTTCGTACTGGCCGAGAGAGTAATAGCGAAAACCAAGATTGATGTAAGCTGTTCCTTGTCCGTCTTTGTCTCCAATCTCTTTTGCGATAGTAAGGCCAATTTTGTGATACTCAATAGCCTTGTCGTACTGGCCGAGAGAGTCATAGCAACAACCAAGATTGCCATAAGCTGTTCCTTCTCCGTGTTTGTCTCCAATCTCTTTTGCGATAGTAAGGCGCATTTTCTGATACTCAATAGCCTTGTCGTACTGGCCAAGAGATTTATAGCAACAACCAAGATTGCTGTAAGCTGTTCCTTCTCCGTGTTTGTCTACTATCTCTTTTGCGATAGTAAGGCGCATTTTCTGATACTCAATAGCCTTCTCGTACTGGCCGAGAAAGTAATAGGAAGAACCAAGATTACTGTAAGCTGTTCCTTCTCCGAGTTTGTCTCCAATCTCTTTTGCGATAGTAAGGCCCATTTCGTGATACTCAATAGCCTTGTCGTACTGGCCGAGAGAGTAATAGAAAGAACCAAGATTGCCATAAGCTCTTCCTTCTCCGTGTTTGTCTCCAATCTCTTTTGCGATAGTAAGACCCATTTCGTGATAGTCAATAGCCTTGTCGTACTGGCCGAGAGAGTAATAGCAAGAACCAAGATTGCAGTAAGCTTTTCCTTCTCCGTGTTTGTCTCCAATCTCTTTTGCGATAGTAAGGTGCATTTTGTGATACTCAAGAGCCTTGTCGTACTGGCCGAGAGAGTAATAGCAACAACCAAGATTGCCATAAGCTGTTCCTTCTCTGTGCTTGTCTCCAATCTCTTTTGCGATAGTAAGGCCCATTTTGTGATAGTCAATAGCCTTGTGGTACTGGCCGAGAGAGTAATAGCAAGAACCAAGATTGCCGTAAGCTGTTCCCTCTCCGTTTTTGTCTCCAATCTTTTTTGCGATAGTAAGGCCCATTTTGTGATACTCAATAGCTTTGTCGTACTGGCCGAGAGAGTCATAGCAACAACCAAGATTGCCATAAGCTCTTCCTTCTCCGTGTTTGTCTCCAATCTCTTTTGCGATAGTAAGGCCCATTTTGTGATCCTCAATAGCCTTGTCGTACTGGCCGAGAGAGTCATAGCAACAACCAAGATTGCCATAAGTTCTTCCTTCTCCGTGTTTGTCTCCAATCTCTTTTCCGATAGTAAGGCCCATTTTGTTATAATCAAAAGCCTTTTCGTACTGGCCGAGAGAGTCATAGCAACAACCAAGATTGCCATAAGCTCTTCCTTCTCCGTGTTTGTCTCCAATCTCTTTTGCGATAGTAAGACCCATTTTGTGATCCTCAATAGCCTTGTCGTACTGGCCGAGAGAATCATAGCAACAACCAAGATTGCCATAAGCTGTTCCTTCTCCGTGTTTGTCTCCAATCTCTTTTCGGATAGTAAGGCCCATTTTGTGATAATCAAAAGCCTTGTCGTACTGGCCGAGAGAGTAATAGCAAGAACCAAGATTGCCATAAGCTGTTCCTTCTCCGTGTTTGTCTCCAATCTCTTTTGCGATAGTAAGGCGCATTTTCTGATACTCAATAGCCTTGTCGTACTGGCCAAGAGATTTATAGCAACAACCAAGATTGCCATAAGCTGTTCCTTCTCCGTGTTTGTCTACTATCTCTTTTGCGATAGTAAGGCCCATTTTCTGATACTCAATAACCTTGTCGTACTGGTCGAGAAAGTAATAGCAAGAACCAAGATTACTGTAAGCTGTTCCTTCTCCGTGTTTGTCTCCAATCTCTTTTGCGATAGTAAGGCCCATTTCGTGATACTCAATAGCCTTGTCGTACTGGCCGAGAGAGTAATAGAAAGAACCAAGATTGCCATAAGCTCTTCCTTCTCCGTGTTTGTCTCCAATCTCTTTTCCGATAGTAAGACCCATTTCGTGATAGTCAATAGCCTTGTCGTACTGGCCGAGAGAGTAATACCAGGAACCAAGATTGCAGTAAGCTTTTCCTTCTCCGTGTTTGTCTCCAATCTCTTTTGCGATAGTAAGGCGCATTTTGTGATACTCAATAGCCTTGTCGTACTGGCCGAGAGAGTAATAGCAACAACCAAGATTGCCATAAGCTGTTCCTTCTCTGTGCTTGTCTCCAATCTCTTTTGCGATAGTAAGGCCCATTTTGTGATAGTCAATAGCCTTGTGGTACTGGCCGAGAGAGTTATAGCAAGAACCAAGATTGCCGTAAGCTGTTCCTTCTCCGTTTTTGTCTCCAATCTCTTTTGCGATAGTAAGGCCCATTTTGTGATACTCAATAGCTTTGTCGTACTGGCCGAGAGAGTCATAGCAACAACCAAGATTGCCATAAGCTCTTCCTTCTCCGTGTTTGTCTCCAATCTCTTTTGCGATAGTAAGGCCCATTTTGTGATCCTCAATAGCCTTGTCGTACTGGCCGAGAGAGTAATAGCAACAACCGAGATTGCCATAAGTTCTTCCTTCTCCGTGTTTGTCTCCAATCTCTTTTCCGATAGTAAGGCCCATTTTGTTATAATCAAAAGCCTTGTCGTACTGGCCGAGAGAGTAATAGCAAGAACCAAGATTGCCATAACCTCTTCCTTCTCCGTGTTTGTCTCCAATCTCTTTTGCGATAGTAAGGCGCATTTTCTGATACTCAATAGCTTTGTCGTACTGGCCGAGAGAGTCATAGCAACAACCAAGATTGCCATAAGCTCTTCCTTCTCCGTGTTTGTCTCCAATCTCTTTTGCGATAGTAAGACCCATTTTGTGATCCTCAATAGCCTTGTCGTACTGGCCGAGAGAATCATAGCAACAACCAAGATTGCCATAAGCTGTTCCTTCTCCGTGTTTGTCTCCAATCTCTTTTCCGATAGTAAGGCCGATTTTGTGATAATCAAAAGCCTTGTGGTACTGGCCGAGAGAGTAATAGCAAGAACCAAGATTGCCATAAGCTCTTCCTTTTCCGTGTTCGTCTCCAATCTCTTTTGCGATAGTAAGGCGCATTTTCTGATAATCAATAGCCTTGTCGTACTGGCCGAGAAAGTAATAGCAACAACCAAGATTGCCGTAAGCTGTTCCCTCTCCGTTTTTGTCTCCAAACTCTTTTGCGATAGTAAGGCGCATTTTCTGATAATGAATAGCCTTGTCGTACTGGCCGAGAGAGTCATAGCAATAACTAAGATTGCCATAAGCTGTTCCTTCTCCGTGTTTGTCTCCAATCTCTTTTGCGATAGTGAGACCCATTTTGTGATAATCAGTAGCGTTGTCGTACTGGCCGAGAGAATCATAGCAACAACCAAGATTGCCATAAGCTGTTCCTTCTCCGTGTTTGTCTCCAATCTCTTTTCGGATAGTGAGGCCCATTTTGTGATAATCAAAAGCCTTGTCGTACTGGCCGAGAGAGTAATAGCAAGAACCAAGATTGCCATAAGCTGTTCCTTCTCCGTGTTTGTCTCCAATCTCTTTTGCGATAGTAAGGCGCATTTTCTGATACTCAATAGCCTTGTCGTACTGGCCAAGAGATTTATAGCAACAACCAAGATTGCTGTAAGCTGTTCCTTCTCCGTGTTTGTCTACTATCTTTTTTGCGATAGTAAGGCCCATTTTCTGATACTCAATAGCCTTGTCGTACTGGCCGAGAAAGTAATAGCAAGAACCATGATTACTGTAAGCTGTTCCTTCTCCGTGTTTGTCTCCAATCTCTTTTGCGATAGTAAGGCCCATTTCGTGATACTCAATAGCCTTGTCGTACTGGCCAAGAGAGTAATAGAAAGAACCAAGATTGCCATAAGCTCTTCCTTCTCCGTGTTTGTCTCCAATCTCTTTTGCGATAGTAAGACCCATTTCGTGATAGTCAATAGCCTTGTCGTACTGGCCGAGAGAGTAATAGCAAGAACCAAGATTGCAGTAAGCTTTTCCTTCTCCGTTTTTGTCTCCAATCTCTTTTGCGATAGTAAGGCGCATTTTGTGATACTCAATAGCCTTGTCGTACTGGCCGAGAGAGTAATAGCAACAACCAAGATTGCCATAAGCTGTTCCTTCTCTGTGCTTGTCTCCAATCTCTTTTGCGATAGTAAGGCCCATTTTGTGACAGTCAATAGCCTTGTGGTACTGGCCGAGAGAGTTATAGCAAGAACCAAGATTGCCGTAAGCTGTTCCTTCTCCGTTTTTGTCTCCAATCTCTTTTGCGATAGTAAGGCCCATTTTGTGATACTCAATAGCTTTGTCGTACTGGCCGAGAGAGTCATAGCAACAACCAAGATTGCCATAAGCTCTTCCTTCTCCGTGTTTGTCTCCAATCTCTTTTGCGATAGTAAGGCCCATTTTGTGATCCTCAATAGCCTTGTCGTACTGGCCGAGAGAGTCATAGCAACAACCAAGATTGCCATAAGTTCTTCCTTCTCCGTGTTTGTCTCCAATCTCTTTTCCGATAGTAAGGCCCATTTTGTGATAATCAAAAGCCTTGTCGTACTGGCCGAGAGAGTCATAGCAAGAACTAAGATTGCCATAAGCTCTTCCTTCTCCGTGTTTGTCTCCAATCTCTTTTGCGATAGTAAGGCGCATTTTCTGATACTCAATAGCTTTGTCGTACTGGCCGAGAGAGTCATAGCAACAACCAAGATTGCCATAAGCTCTTCCTTCTCCGTGTTTGTCTCCAATCTCTTTTGCGATAGTAAGACCCATTTTGTGATCCTCAATAGCCTTGTCGTACTGGCCGAGAGAATCATAGCAACAACCAAGATTGCCATAAGCTGTTCCTTCTCCGTGTTTGTCTCCAATCTCTTTTCCGATAGTAAGGCCCATTTTGTGATAATCAAAAGCCTTGTCGTACTGGCCGAGAGAATAATAGCAAGAACCAAGATTGCCATAAGCTCTTCCTTTTCCGTGTTTGTCTCCCATCTCTTTTGCGATAGTAAGGCGCATTTTCTGATACTCAATAGCCTTGTCGTACTGGCCGAGAAAGTAATAGCAACAACCAAGATTGCCGTAAGCTGTTCCCTCTCCGTTTTTGTCTCCAAACTCTTTTGCGATAGTAAGGCGCATTTTCTGATAATCAATAGCCTTGTCGTACTGGCCGAGAGAGTCATAGCAAGAACTAAGATTGCCATAAGCTGTTCCTTCTCCGTGTTTGTCTCCAATCTCTTTTGCGATAGTAAGGCCCATTTTGTGATACTCAATAGCCTTGTCGTACTGGCCGAGAGAGTCATAGCAAGAACTAAGATTGCCATAAGCTGTTCCTTCTCCGTGTTTGTCTCCAATCTCTTTTGCGATAGTGAGGCCCATTTTGTGATACTCAATAGCCTTGTCGTATTGGCCGAGACATTTATAGCAAGAACCAATATTATCATAAGCTCTTCCTTCTCCGTGTTTGTCTCCAATCTCTTTTGCGATAGTAAGGCCCATTTTGTGATACTCAATAGCCTTGTCGTACTGGCCGAGAGAGTAATAGCAAGAACCAAGATTGCCATAACCTGTTCCTTCTCCACTACTGTCTCTAATCTCTTTTGCGATAGCAAGGCGCATTTTCTGATAATCAGTAGCGTTGTCGTACTGGCCGAGAGAGTCATAGCAACAACCAAGATTGCCATAAGCTCTTCCTTCTTCGTGTTTGTCTCCAATCTCTTTTGCGATAGTAAGGCCCATTTTGTGATACTCAATAGTTTTGTCGTACTGGCCGAAAGAGTAATAGCAAGAACTAAGATTGCCATAAGCTGTTCCTTCTCCGTTTTTGTCTCCAATCTCTTTTGCGATAGTAAGGCGCATTTTCTGATAATCAATAGCCTTATCGTACTGGCCAAGAGAGTAATAGCAGCAACCAAGATTGCCGTAAGCTGTTCCTTCTCCGTTTTTGTCTCCAATCTCTTTTGCGATAGTAAGGCCTATTTTGTGATACTCAATGGCCTTGTCGTATTGGCCGAGAGATTTATGGCAAGAACCAAGATTGCCATAAGCTCTTCCTTCTCCATGTTTGTCTCCAATCTCTTTTGCGATAGTAAGGCCGATTTTGTGATACTCAATAGCCTTGTCGTACTGGCCGAGAGAGTTATAGCAACAACCAAGATTGCCATAAGCTCTTCCTTCTCTGTGCTTGTCTCCAATCTCTTTTGCGATAGTAAGGCCCATTTTGTGATAGTCAATAGCCTTGTGGTACTGGCCGAGAGAGTTATAGCAAGAACCAAGATTGCCAGAAGCTGTTCCTTCTCCGTTTTTGTCTCCAATCTCTTTTGCGATAGTAAGGCCCATTTTGTGATACTCAATAGCTTTGTCGTACTGGCCGAGAGAGTCATAGCAACAACCAAGATTGCCATAAGCTCTTCCTTCTCCGTGTTTGTCTCCAATCTCTTTTGCGATAGTAAGGCCCATTTTGTGATCCTCAATAGCCTTGTCGTACTGGCCGAGAGAGTCATAGCAACAACCAAGATTGCCATAAGCTCTTCCTTGTCCGTCTTTGTCTCCAATCTCTTTTGCGATAGTAAGGCCCATTTTGTGATACTCAATAGCCTTGTCGTACTGGCCGAGAGAGTAATAGCAGGAACCAAGATTGCCATAAGCTGTTCCTTCTCCGTTTTTGTCTCCAATCTCTTTTGCGATAGTAAGGCGCATTTTCTGATAATCAATAGCCTTGTCGTATTGGCCGAGAGATTTATAGCAACAACCAAGATTGCCATAAGCTGTTCCTTCTCCGTGTTTGTCTCCAATCTCTTTTGCAATAGTAAGGCCCATTTTGTGATACGCAATAGCCTTGTGGTACTGGCCGAGAGAGTAATAGCAAGAACCAAGATTACCGGAAGCTGTTCCTTCTCCGTTTTTGTCTCCAATCTCTTTTTCGATAGTAAGGCGTATTTTGTGATACTCAATAGCCTTATCGTACTTGCCGAGAGAGTCATAGCAACAACCAAGATTGCCATAAGCTCTTCCTTCTCCGTGTTTGTCTCCAATCTCTTTTGCGATAGTAAGGCCCATTTTGTGATCCTCAATAGCCTTGTCGTACTGGCCGAGAGAGTCATAGCAACAACCAAGATTGCCATAAGCTCTTCCTTGTCCGTCTTTGTCTCCAATCTCTTTTGCGATAGTAAGGCCCATTTTGTGATACTCAATAGCCTTGTCGTACTGGCCGAGAGAGTAATAGCAAGAACCAAGATTGCCATAAGCTGTTCCTTCTCCGTTTTTGTCTCCAATCTCTTTTGCGATAGTAAGGCGCATTTTCTGATAATCAATAGCCTTGTCGTATTGGCCGAGAGATTTATAGCAACAACCAAGATTGCCATAAGCTGTTCCTTCTCCGTGTTTGTCTCCAATCTCTTTTGCAATAGTAAGGCCCATTTTGTGATACGCAATAGCCTTGTCGTACTGGCCGAGAGAGTAATAGCAAGAACCAAGATTACCGGAAGCTGTTCCTTCTCCGTTTTTGTCTCCAATCTCTTTTTCGATAGTAAGGCGTATTTTGTGATACTCAATAGCCTTATCGTACTTGCCGAGAGAGTCATAGCAACAACCAAGATTGCCATAAGCTGTTCCTTGTCCGTCTTTGTCTCCAATCTCTTTTGCGATAGTAAGGCGCATTTTGTGATACTCAAAAGCCTTGTCGTACTGGCCGAGAGAGTAATAGCAACAACCAAGATTGCCATAAGCTGTTCCTTCTCCGTTTTTGTCTCCAATCTCTTTTGCGATAGTAAGACCCATTTTGTGATAGTCAATAGCCTTGTGGTACTGGCCGAGAGATTTATAACAACAACCAAGATTGCCATAAGCTGTTCTTTCTCCGAGTTTGTCTTCAGTCTCTTTTGCGATAGTAAGGCCCATTTTGTGATACTCAATAGCCTTGTCGTACTGGCCGAGATGCAAGAAGCAGGAACCAAGATTGCCATAAGCTGTTCCTTCTCCATGTTTGTCTCGAATCTCTTTTGCGAATGTAAGGCCCATTTTTGTGATACTCAATAGCCAAAACGGTACACGACGGATTACGGTATCAAAGACTAAACGAAAAAGGAAACAAAAGAACTACTTAGACTACATTTAGGTTACAAAATTTCAAATCGATAAAAAGAACATTCAAAGAGATCTGCTTACATTTGTGTTCCTATTAGGTCTCTAGAAACGTTGAGTGGTAATTACGGTCTATAAAACGTGTCCGATCACTGTCTATAAAACGTGTCTGATCACTGTCTATAAATCATGTCCGATCACTGTCTAAAAAACGTGTCCGATCACTGTCTATAAAAAATGTGTCTGATCACTGTTGCAGTCGAACTCTTTTTTGGGCGTGTCGCGCATGCGCTTTATCGATAATCCGCATCAAAACTCGTAGCAACAAGGACCCTAACTATAAAAGGAGCTCAAACTGTTCGAGACCCTATATTTGTTAAACAGAATACGTGATTGCACTTTCTACGAATTTGGCTGAATTACATTTTAGTAGTTATAGGACTCGCCATTTGCCCACTGACCAAACAATAAGACTAGGACATAAATCCTGCTTCACGAAAATACGGTACAAGTATTTTTTATTGAGTGATCACAAACTCAAAATAGTTCCAAGACGATCAGCAATTTCCCAGCGAAGTGGAAAATTTCCTGGTATTATTTATCACGATTTATCAGCACGACACACAAACGGCATCTTTATCCTACAGCCTTTTGTGGTAGTCGTCGCAGACTCAGTCAAATTTAGAAGCCAATAGTTAATTATGCAGTAGATCAAAACGAGCAGGATACGTATAGTTTGATTTCACAAGGCTTCTTACTGTTTTTGTCGTCGATATTCATCCAATCATGCCATTCACACATTTTGATAGTTATGCGGAGAAGAAGCCTTTAGATTATATCAAGTCAAATGTTAATCATGCTATGAATAAAATACTCACCTTCGCAGAGGTTTATCCTTGCTGAGTTTCTCTCAGTTGCAGAATGACGCTTTCGGTGCAGACACTCGTTATATTATTATTATGTTCGGCAATCTGTTGGTACGGAAAGAACTTTAAAATAGCGCCATATAAAAACTATCCGTAGTAAATCGCCCTTGTTTGCTCCCAATTTGAAGTTTGGCTTGTAAAAGTTGCATTTAACTTACTTTGCATTTAACCTGGGCCTAAGGGCCCAGCATATAATTGTTTTCACCCGAAAACCACAGCGTTGGTATCATGACAATTGGTAAAAGAAGTCCCCCCTCTAGGATTTTGAATTTTGATTGACGTGTAAGCAAAAATACTATATTTTGATTGGATAATGTTCACGTGCAAGCGGCGTGGAAGCCTTCTTTTCTTGGCTGAGTTTCAAAGTATGTTACGTGAGATTTTTGTTGACGTATACTTGCGCTCTTCCAGTTTTGAAGGTCGCCCACTCCACGAAGTGGAGAGGCGACCTTTATGGGATTGAGATGTCCCCCATTCACTCTGCGTTCACAATGGAAATCCATATAAAGATGTGTTCTTTTGTGTTCTATCCAAATTTGGGCATTCCAAATTTGTGACGAACGGGTTTAACTCGTCGAAGGTAGTTTCTTCTGATTTATCATGGTTGTCAAGCATTTGAAGCACTATGATTACGAAAGCATGCCGCAATTGAGCGAGAATGTTCGGACGAACGAAGATGATGAAACTACATGGCTATTATGCCGTGATCATGAAATGCAGCCATTGCGCCGTTCTTTTGTAAACGGAAACCAGTCGGTTAACGAGGGTGCTTCTACAGCTGTAACGCAGGTTGACACAGCGAGGCAATTATGCTCGAAACTCAACACCGTTTGGTTCTGTGGAACATGCACGGATAAACTGGACTGGAATGATTTTGGCTTGCATTCTTAAGTTCACCGCGGAAATTTCGTGGATTCGATATTTGATGGATACCGCTACGCGATTGCAAATAACTCTGTCGCCGCTAATTATTTAGTCCCGACGAAACTTTCTGTGGCGACACGAAATACTTCTGGGAAGATAACAGGCCGAAAACGGGAACCAAAGCTACGATGAGCTGTAGCCGTAAAACAATAGCTTATGCTTTACATTGTACATTACATTTGTTGCCTAACAATATGCTTCTGCTTATCGTACATTGTCTGCTGAAATGTTTCTTCCATTCGATCATGTTTGTTCGCAGTGGTCAATGTGTACTAGAAATGAACAATACACCGAAATAGTCCTGAGCATTGAGTTTGCAGTCATAAATGGACCGAACACGCTGTGATCAAAACCGCAAAATATTGTAAACAGGTATCGTGTTTCATTCATTCCTCGCTTTCAGTCCCGCGGGCTTTCAGTTTTATATTTGTTACAGAGCACGAATACTCTAAAGCCTGAGAGAAGAAACGCATTCAGTTAATAAAAGGAGTAGATAAGTATTGAAGCGAAGGCTGGATTAATCGTGGCTTCTGATTAGAAATACATGTTCGAAGTCAAACTGCCAAAATCGATTGTGCATAAAAAGATATGTCACGCATTACTCAGCTTTTCTTGCCGGCTGACACTTTCGCTCCTAAGCTCAAAATACAGAGTCGCTCAACCTTTAAGAATTAGGCGTATGAGTGTTGTAATGATAATTTATAGTTTAGTTAGGTTTCATTTGAGCAAGATGTCAAAAGCCAAGTTCTCTATGTGTGATATTTTTCTGGTGAGAAACTGGAAGTCTCTCTTGGGAGTTCCGCTCTTGTCCCTACTGTCCATTTTGGTATATTCTGGTCTCGACGCAACTCACGCCGCGAACTCACTAGCAACGCCAAATCAACTGGGTCCCTGCAATTTCATCGTTCGAGAAAGCTTGCCATTTCTGGCCGTTGGTACTTTTTCCGGTCGTCTTTGCACTACAGAGATCTATTTAAAACTAGATTACCCTTGCCGGGTTCAACTAGCGATCCAACTTAACTTTTGTGAACTTAACCTCCTCCATGCGGACGTCCTCCCAGCCTTCGAGTTTCGTCTACATTGGAGGGTCTGGGTACGAGATTGCTCAGATTTCGCGCAAACCTTCTCTTACTTTGGCGCAAAAAATTAATCCCGATCAGGCAGTATAACATATATGGGCGACCTTACAGCGGCCACGCTGCTTTGATTGTTCATTATATTCACTTTCGCATTTTTCTTCGTCCAGCTGGTTAAAGCTAAGCGAAGGAAAGCAAACATAATCAAACGATACCATTTCGACAAGCTGAAGTGGCTCCCGGCTGGGTTTTTCAGCTTTAACATACGCTCATCAAACAGCCGTGAATTCATCAAAACCGCGGTGATAATAGCTCAGAAATGAAACAGGCCGACTGGAATTTAGAAAGAACAGGTAAGTAATGAAGCGCAGGCTAGATTAATCGTGGCCTGTGATTAGAAACAAATGTTCGAAGTCAAACTGTCAAAACAATTATGCATGAAAATGAGATAAGTCACGCAATTACTCCCAAACTCAAAATGTAGATTTTCTCATCCTTTTGAAGCAAATGTGTGTTGTAATTATAACTTATAGTTTAATCAGGTTCAAAAGCCAAGTTCCCCATACTGCATAATATTTTTTCGGGTGAGAAATTGAAAGAGAAAATTGAAGTTGATCACTCTTGGGAGTCTCGCTCTAGTCCAGAGATTGCTTATTCAATTCTTATGGTGTGTGCGGACACTTGTCAAACCAAACTTGAATCCCAGCATCTGTCGCGTTTTCACGCGACAAAACTTGTTAAAGTTGAACTTACCCCCATTGCAAATGGTTCAAAGGAATTCTATATCTGGAGATTAGGTCATACGAGCAATTGTCACAACAAAGAGCCTTTTTTACATTTAAGAAATATAAAACGCGCGCCGTTGTACATAGCCTGATGCAAACACGGTTAGGAACCACTCAGACCGCTCGTTATATAACTTTTATTTTATAAAAACAGATTGAATTGATCAAAACAAAACTATATGTTAATTCCCTGCAGTAACCAGAAAATATTACCTGAGCAGTTAATATTAGAAAAGAGTTGAAAAAGTAAGTCAATCACCGTTTTTATACTTCGCAGTCTATACTGAAATCAGCATTCCCCCAAATCGCGCAGGAGTTTGATGCATTCAGACTAAATCAACCAGTTTGGTTTCATATAGCGGGCAAGTAGATACAGGGCCAACACCTGGAAAGTTAAAACACATGAATTTTACTTACCCAAGCGGCAATATATCCTCAGCCTCCTGAACGGCAGAAATCAGTCCAATTTCACAATTGATGATGGCGACTAACACGGTTCTGTTGGTATAAAGCAGAGTATATTTATGACACATCGTTTTCTTCCTCCTGGTCTGCTGTTTACTTGTGGTTTGCGGTCAACGAAGTCACTCGCGTGTCATCAGTAAAAAGCAGCGATGGCTTTCAAATTGTGAGGTTCGTAGAGAAATGAACTTGTCCGCTTGTCCGCGAAGTTGTAACTACTACGCGAGGATTCTCACAGGATCTAACAGGCTCTAATAATAATAATACTAGAAATACGATAATCGCAGATACCCCCTCACTCTGCCATTGATGGGATATTACTTTGGAAACT
The DNA here is from genome assembly GCA_964036295.1 of Plumapathes pennacea. Classification (NCBI taxonomy): domain Eukaryota; kingdom Metazoa; phylum Cnidaria; class Anthozoa; order Antipatharia; family Myriopathidae; genus Plumapathes; species Plumapathes pennacea. The sequence goes on along the minus strand of OZ038463.1, from coordinate 19,463,561 downwards.
CCCAACAAGAGTAGCCTTTGTTTTACCGAAATGTTGACTCAATCTTTTCTTCGAACTCAAGTGCTACACGCAAAGGAAGGAGAAAAAGAATGGTGTGTGTTATACTTTTGCGTTGAAAAAAGAATCGATTGCGTGACGAAGTACGTATTTCCCACGGTCGGCACGTCAAATTAATTCATACAGTCTTCCAAGCACGTTCTCAAAATTTAATACTCAAATTTTGAAGTTGGTCGGCCGTCGTAGTACGGGAAAAAAGGAACACTGATTTTCCAATTTTGAATTCATAGGCAGTACAATTAAATAGGCTTCCTGTGCGATTTGTTTTTACTCTGGATTGCATGCTCCAGACTCAGGCATGCATATTTAATAGGCTCGAATTGTTTTGTATGTCAACCCACTCAAAACAGCAAGATTTCTCCCAGAATCAAAGCAAAACTTGAACAGTTTACTTCAAATTATACACGGGCTTCAGACCCAGTAATACGTCTAAGTGTTTGTGAACGATTCTCGCTGCAATCACCGCGTGTCAGATTACAGAAAATAAGACATCTGACTAAATTATTCAAGACTCCAAGTTCCGATTGCTCTGAGCGAATACGGTAGCCGAAACTGGCGAAAATGATCAGCATACAGATTTTAGTACATTCTTGAAGTGATCGAGTTACAAGCTATACGGGATAGAATTTATTTGTCACGGTGATTGTTCGATTTCCACTGACTAACCTTTGTTGCTTGTCCTTTCTAAATAAGTATCTGAGTTTAACACAAAACGGCGTCTGAAGCTCCCGATTTGCTTTCAAGCGCTGTTCCCTTTGCGGAGTTGTCTGTGTTACCCGCTTCTGTTCATGTCGCTTGGTCGGCATTCATGCGCTGTTGTCTTTGCGGAGTCTTCTCTTCGGTCCGCTTTTTCTCCTGAAGGTCTCGATTCGCTTTCAAGCGCTGTTCTCTTTGCGGAGTTGTCTGTGTTACCCGCTTCTCTTCATGTCGCTTTCGATCGGCATTCATGCGCTGTTTTCTTTTCGGTCATAAATCCGTCTTTTGTCGAGACGAACTTGGCGCTGTTTGATCGTTTCACGATTCCGCCTTGCTCGTGCCTGTTCCCTTCTCTTTTGAAGACGAGCTTCGCGAGACTGTTGTGTTTCAAGTTTTCTATTTTCGTGAACACAGCTACGATATACTGTAGTTGCTTCGTTCAATCTAATTTCTTATATTGCGAGTAAAACTACAGGGCCACACGTGATCGATCCGGCCTTTGTTATTGGTTCTGCAGCGACGCGATAGGAACTGGGGACGAGGTCGCACGCAAGACTGACAGACTGACAGACGAACATTAGATTTCGAGATGGCGGCAGGCTTGGAGTCTCCGATAAGGCGATAATACTACTGCATTAGCGTCTTGAGTATTTCCCTCACTTCGTTCGGGGACAAAAAAAAAAAAGAACTTACCGGCATAACTTGTCAAGACTACGCAGGTGAACAGACTAGAACTGATGCCAATTCACGTTTTTCGTCTCAGATACAGCAGTATCGCTCCTTTTTTCTGAGAAAATCAGTTGCACATTTAATAACTGAAAGTGTAATTTGCTTCTAGAATAGTTCGCAAGTAAAAAGTGTTTGCCTAAGCAAGCGATATATGTGCACTTTCGTTAAATAATATGTCACGAGGTGTTCCGACACATAACTTCGTGACTCTGCGGAAGGCCAAACTACACAGTAACCTACGACTGCTTCATGATCAAAATTTGTTGGGACAATGCTTATTGAATATAAATAGACGACTTTTGCTTTTTTCCAAGGCTACTTATTTTGTACTGCAATAGAACAATTAGCATCAAAGGTAAGTATAATTTCCCACTCCCTCTAAATCAATGTTGGTGTGAGTTGGTGTGTGCTAGGCTGATATTTCAACTATGACGTTCTGTCCGTCACGTTTCATCGTCTGGTGGCCCACCAGAAAATGTGCGCCTCACGAACTGCGCTGATTGTGAAAGTGGCCTGTTCGATCCCATCACTTTTGGCCATGATATATTCTAGCTGGATACCATTCTATAAGACCTTATAAATGATAATCTAATGAATTATTGAGTTTGAGTGCAACCCTTACCTTCCTAATATTTAGCAAGGAGTATGAGGAAGTTACGACCTAATGACACAAACTCTAAAAATACCATATTGCACTTTCTCAGTATGAACATGGTTGATTGGTCACAAATTCTAATATTGAGAAGTTACATTCAATCATGTATCTCATAGTCAGAGTATTTGCATTCAAACTACCAGGGGACATAAAAAAAGAGACTGGATAGCTTTCAATTTTAGAATAACAAATGGGGAAGTTAATAAATATAATAAAAGTCAGGCCATTCGCATTCGAATAACTAACAGAAATGAAATGTTCAGTTAAAAACTGAAATGTGTTATGGAATATAAATTCCTAGTCGTACGGAAAAAGCTAGCTAGTTTATTTATTTTACGTTGAGTCACAGGTTCTAATGGGGGAAATTATATCATCATAGTCAGGACACTAATTCGCATAGTCGAATAATCAACAGATTGAAATAAATATTGAATCAGTTAAAAAGTGAAGCGTGTCATGGAAAATAAAATCTCATTGCCTCTGATGTGGGTTAGTGTGGTCATGGTCACTGGACGTTTTTGTGACTTCTTCTTCTTTGCTTGACTCTGAAGTTGACTTCCCCTCAGGGAGTAGAAACATCAGTCACCAACAACAGCCTTTGGCGTGAGCATTTCTGGAAACTAAACTAACCAGGTCGATCAAATCCACCAATAATTTAAAAATTAGCCAATTTTTTCATACACTGGGATCTTTCCATTCCCTATTACACATTACAGTTTTCTTTCATTCTCAATGACATATTACAGTTTTTGACTGAACATCTTTTTACTTTTGATTATCCGAATGCATATAGAGCCTGTGACTCAACGTACAAATAACGCTAGCCTGTACGTATCTACAACATCCGGGTAGACCACAAACCCCGTCACGACTCTACGGGACTTACTGACCAACGTAAAGGATAAACCTTACGATAGACAGGAAAGAGTACACAGAGTACCTTGTACTGACTGCGAATCTAAGCCACCTACATTTAGTGAAAGTCTGAATACGAAACTTAGGCCTGTTTCAAACGTCGAACATCGCATACGTTGACAATGTAAATTAGCTGAAACAATAGATTTTGCTCATTTGCATTGTATGTCGACACATGTGAAGTTCGGCGTTTGAACAGGCCTCATTGAACACAACATTAACGAGCTACCAGAAACGGCGACATCAGAAATCACATTTATGTACATCACAGACAGACTGAACACGACATTAATTAGGACTCTGCTTAATGTATCAACCACAGCACTAACTACTACCAAAGACTTACAGCAGAAAGCTAGTACACAACCAGTTAGCTAAAACGGAAACCCCTCAACGATGCCTACTTTGACAGAAGCTTTGTTATGAGTAGCCGCTGACCAGTTAACCTGAATGTCAGGTTCTTCAAACTGCGTGTGATATAGCCCGCCGTCAGAGGTCACGTCATTGGTATCCTTGACGCAATCGAGTTGTCCATGGTAGACAAGGCCTCGCTATGAAGCAGTATTATCCCAATATTTGTAGCCATCAACCACAGGCGGCCCACACGGTCTGATGACGTTATGGCCAATCAGTTAATAAGGATTTGTATGAGAGATTTTCAAATCACATTTTGCGCGTGAAAGTAAAAAAATCTTACTCTTCAAATCGGTCAGATAACAGAAAAATCCTTACTTGCCGCTTATGGTGACTTCCGAGGCGATTTGGCGCCGATTTAGCGAGATTTGTTCTGATAATTGTGCCTGTAGTAAAAAATGAGCCCCCAGTAAAGGCGTCTTCCACACAAAACACGGGGACTGTTCTGGAGACAGCAAGTATTTCCTCCAGTACATTCACTGATAACGTAAAACGGCCCTAAGCGGTAGTCTGAAAATGTCGGTCTTCCTCACTCACGTACCAGGGACTGTCTATCTCGCGGTCAACATGCGCATCCACGTGTACGTCACCAGCGCAGAGTCTTGTTGGTAAAAAGGGATTCTGAATTCATGTGAAAAGTCTGCGCACGTGCACTTACACATTATCAGTTACGTTGATAATAAATTGAGATTTAACACTCATTTGCCCATTTGTAGGTCAGCAGTATACTTTAAAGACAATATTAGTGGAACACATGGCATACCCTGTACGGTCTGACTAGATCATGCTGATGGTATCGCAGCCACAGGAGGGCAGCCACTGTGCCGCCATAGAAGACCCACGCGGCAAAACTGAAGTAGTTGATCAGAGTTTCAAAACTGCTGGACTCTGGCAACAACATGATCCAGGCAATCAGGCTCTGTAAGACAAGGGGAAATTTGATCCATTGTAAATACTCAGATGACTTACTGTCTGCTACATAACTTTCTACCTTACACATGTTTAGTGAGAACTTCTCTTCCTCGTTTTATATTCTTTCTTGGGTAAACCACAGAATAACCCCGTATCAGCGTATCCATTTCGACATATACTTCAAAATGTAGGGGGAGGGGTGGCCTAACTCCAATGTATTCCTCGTTCCACTGAAGAGAATGGTCTAGCTTGACTGTGTGTCCGCGTATCCACCGCTGGTGTAACAATACACATCTATGTTGTCTGACCATTCAGAAAGTACTTCCAATCTTGAACATAAGTTTTGGGACAGACATCACGTTTTATGCCTCACGCATGGCAGTCACACTCTCCCTTTCACTGTACATTGCCCAGTATTTCTCTTCAAAATTGTATGATGGTAAATATAGAATATAGAATATAGAATATAAAAATAGGGGGTCACCATGAAATAATAGGCAATTTGATCATCTACACGCTTGCACTGAAACGCCTAAAAACATATTGTAATAGTGATTCAATGATAGTATTTCAAAATTGAGTAAAGAATTTTTGTTTAAATTTGGATATATCATGGGGAGTCGTATTTTCTTAAAATACATGAAATAAAAAAGGGGGGTCACCATGCTCATTTTTGCGCAATTATCCAGGAAAGGGCGAATTCACTTCAAAATACGTCTTTCCGAGAGGTGACTGGGACGAGTTTCAACTTTCAAGGTGGCTGCTTCCACAAGGAACGACAAAAAATAAAACTTATTTGCGAAACGAGTATAAAGAACTTTCGATCTTGAAATTTCGGTGCTTCTTAATGTCCACCATCTCAAAAGTGTTGTGCGCACTAAAGATGCGCAATGCAAAACTAGGGAATCCCCTTAAAGGGTGTATCGTGGTCTTTTATTTTGGCATTTACAGTTTGCCAACTAGAGTTCCCGGGGGGAGTTTTGAAAACATAACAGAAATTGGCAGACATTACTTGTAAGTTATTGAGGTTTAAGGTTAACGGGCTGCGAAATACTTATGGTCTCTATTAGTGACAAGGATGTGCAAAGTAATTTTTGGGCGTTCGAAATTGGCGATTGTGTGCCCTATTTTGGGGGTAGTTTTCTAGCTCGGCTAAACTACAGAAAATCCCGCACTAGAGCGTATCCGGATACGTGGTGAAGTCAGACCACCCATCCGCGTATCCACTCCCACATGTACTTCAAAAACGTAGGGGAGGGTGGTCTAATTCTACTGCGTATCCGCGTATCCACTTCCACATATACTTCAACAATTTAGGGGGAGGGGTAGTCTAATTCCAATGTATTCCTCGTTCTACTAAAGAGGGTGGTCTAGCTTCACTGCGTATCCGCGTATCCACCGTCTTCTGGGGATGCTCCAAAAATGCGGGGTATTCGGTAGTTACTACTCTCGCTCTTTTTAAGAGTTGATGAAAAGCCTTCCTTAGCGATTTTCCTGTATCAATGTCGATTCACCGCCGAGGTGTGCAATCATGTTGTGACGGGATGACGCATTTTTATGTCGTAGTTGGCACACTTGACTGTGCAGTATGTTCAATACGCTCTTGGATGTGGATTTGTTTTTCTAAAACGGAAAAGAAAACAAAATTTGATCGCAAAAGAAGCAGTGAAAGTTAAAAAAGAGAAACCGGATATTTAACCCGGCCCCATGACAACACATAGTGGGTCGGGGGAAAGTTGCCCGGCCCCCAAGCCAGATCGAGGAGCAACTCGCCAACACCCGCGAAACTTCCAGACCGAACGGGGAGAGATAATCCCGGCCCCCAAGCCTTAGTGAATTATCCCTTGCCCGGAAGAGTGCGATAGTGCTGTCAGCCGACTTATTAGTCATATGTATCCAATCAGCTATATAGCCTCCGAGACACCAGGTCCTTCATCCATATAGGATGTACCTTTGTATCGTCGCTCTCTTCATTACGAATAATTGCAACGGCCGCTCACAATACCTCTACTCTAGCTCCTTTCACATCCCAGAATTTTTTAATATCCGACTTTTGCACTCAGAGTTTACATTTAATGCGTCAATAGGCTTGCAAGCTATGATGGCAGCGCGCATGCGCTTCTAGTTTTTTGTTTTCGATTGTGACTGTGACTAAAAATGTGTTCAAATAAAGTCAGTTGATCGCAAGATAACTGTTTTAACTACTGTACTCACAGTGCCCGAATTCTGGCGTGGGTATTTGAAAATATGGTGTGTTCACAGCGATAATTGTGCTCGAGCACAAAGTGTTAATACATCATATATGTCAAGCCCTGGGCCCAGTCCAGATGCTGTAATATTGCAAGACCAAATGATGGGTAATACAACGTAACACATGTCAACTTTAAGGCAAAAAATTAACAACACCGTCAGAACGTTTGTTTACCTCAAGTTTCCGTTAGCCCGACTTAGTGCTACACTTCCGGCAATCGGTATATAAGAAAGACACTTAAAACCTAAAAGTGAATTACCATTTCAAACCTCCTGAAACTTTGTCTCGGCGGCAGAAGAATTAGCACAGAAAACTATAAAAAAATCAATAGAAGACAGTTGGAGAAAGTAGGAGAAAGTGTCCAGAATTTCCTTGCCCGGGGATAAGGAATTTGTAACATTTTGAAAAGCCCTAGGCCCAATCCAGATGCTGTAATATTGTAAGATAAGACCAAATTTTGGGTGGTGCAACGTAACACATGTTAATTTCAAGGCAAAAAATTAACAACACCGTTCGAGCGTATGTTTTGCTCAAGTTTCCGTTAGCCCGTTTTAGTGCCAATTTTACTTTCCCCCATGGGCACAGTAAAATGTAGTTAATGGAACCCGAGCCAGCATGACACGGGTCAAGTTTGCGTGCGTGTCCAAAGGTCGTTCCTTATCGCTATTCCTTTATCCTATTCTTGTCTGGCTTTCGTGCCTTACATTGGTCAGTAGCTTAGATAGCAATCTGTGTGAAGCATTCATGTCGCTTCAATCGTGCACGTGTTGTCTAGGTCTACTTTAGTACAGCCACAAGCATTGGCTAGTTCAAGCTACCTATTGAGCACCTGTCTAAATATAAAAGCCAGTAATCATGTTATAGTTCATATTGTGCAAGCCTTGCTGCTGAATAGATTATTGCAGTACAAACTTTTTTAAAAATATTTTCGAGTCTGTGGACAATGCCCCGGGTTTCCAAGCGTACGGCTCCTTCTTCGGCTAGATCCAAAGAAGACTCGCTGGCTCGTCTATCCACCGAGGTCCTACGTCTCCGCTTGCAGGCGAAAAATCTTCCTCTGCAAGGTAATCGCCAGCAAATGTTGGCACGCCTTCGAGGGGCTGTGGCGCCAGGAAAGAACAGCCAAACTACCTCTCGTAAGCGGGTCAAACGTTTACGCCCTGCCACACGCCCACAACGGCAAGAGGTGCCTTCAACCGTGCCCCCGGACGACCAGGCCAGCTCCGACGAGTCCGATACCGAATCGGAGTCAGAAGCCCAAGTGGGAACTCCAGCGTCCTTTACCCCTGCGCAGATCGCCATGATCCAGGACACTGTGCAAGCCAGTCTGGCCGCATGGCAGCAATCCCAGCCTTCGAAGCATTCTCAACCGCAGCCTGTCCCCCCGCAACCATTAACTACATCACCTCATAGTCCGTACCAGTTGCCGACAGGACCAGCCGAGATTCCGCCCGTGCGTTCTGGTACCGCAGCACCTATTGGTTTGGACAGGCCCCTGGACGAAGCTCTCCAGGAGAAAATCATTCGGGGTGAGTACGTTGATCTTGCTCTGTTGCTCCCCGATAGTTTGATCGTCCGTGACGAATCGCGCTACAAATTCGGGGTGGATGACTCGGTACCGGGCTCCGCGGTCAAACTACTGCGAACTAAAAAACCGCGTATTGACTCGTTTCCTAAGTGGATCGAGGCGTATACTCGCTACATGTCCATTGTCATCAATACCTTCCCGCGAAGAGCGCTTGAATTGGTCAAGTATCAGTCCATTATCTGCCGGGGTTTTGCCAAATACAAAGGTTTTGCCTGGATCACTTACGACGAGAGTTTTCGCCGCCGTGCAGCTCGCGACCGCACTGTTCCCTGGGATAGGATTGATCTTGAACTTTGGACGGTGACTTTTGCGGGCCTCGCTAAACCTCACTGCGTGGTCTGTTCTAGCCCCTACCATAAGCAAGAAGATTGCCCGTCCGACGAGCGCCGCCACCCCCGCAGCATTGCCCGGCAAAAATTGGTCTGCTACGACTACAACAAGTCATCTGGCTGTTCAAGGAGTGCCTGCATCTACAGCCACGCCTGTCAACGCTGTTCAGCCACCGGTCACCCAGCCTTCCAGTGCCGTTCCAAAGACGGACACCGCCCTGGCAACAAAGGCTCGCCTTCAAGTCGAACGGCTCCGGAAACAAGATAAGCATTTGCAAATCTCTACCCCAATTAATGTTGTTAGGTTAGAAAATGAACTGAAGTCTCACCCGGACAAAGTTTTTGTTAAAAGTTTAATTGATTCTCTTCGCTTTGGCGCTCGTATAGGCTTTACTGGCATTCAGCAATCTCGGGTCTCCCCGAATCTAATTTCGTCCTCTGAGCATCCAGAGGTCGTTAGCAAAAATCTTTCTAAAGAAATTAACCTAGGTCGCATGGCGGGGCCCTTTTTAGAACCCCCGCTGCCTAATTTGCAATGCCATCCGGTGGGCGTAGTTCCTAAAAAACACTCCGCAGAGTGGCGTACCATCTATCATTTATCTTATCCTGAAGGTGATAGCATTAACGACGGAATCCCGAAAGATTCCTACTCTCTTCAATACGTTAGGGTGGATGACGCGATCCGTATTGTTCAGGGCCTCGGTCCTGGTGCTTTCATGGCTAAAACCGATCTCAAATCTGCATTTCGTTTAATTCCCATCCACCCTGACGACTGGCATCTCCTTGGAGTCCATTGGAATTCCCGTTATTACGTAGATATGTATTTGCCGTTTGGCTTGCGCAGCGCTCCTTACATTTTCAACCAGCTTTCGGATGCGCTCGAGTGGGCCCTCAAGCATAATTACGGTCTGAAGCACGTGATTCACATCCTTGATGATTTCTTCATAGCCGAGTCGTCCAAGGTAGCCTGCCTCACAAGTTTTTGCAAGCTACTTAAGTTTTTTATTTCTGTTGGTGCGCCTGTGGTTGCCTTGAAAACTATAGGCCCCAGTACAGTTTTGGAATTCATGGGTATCGAACTTGATTCCCTCATAATGGAAGCCCGCCTCCCGGCGGACAAGCTGGAGCGTTTGAGGGTAACGCTTAATTCTTTCTCCTCACGCCGCTCGGCGCGGCTCGTGCAGTTGCAATCCCTCATCGGAACTCTCCAGTTTGCTTGCAGGGTGGTTATTCCCGGTCGTACATTTTTGCAGCGCATCATTAACCTCACCAAGGGCGTCAAAAATCGCTTTCATCACGTTCGTCTGAACGCCGAGTTCTTTCGTGACATAGAAATGTGGCGTCACTTTGTCTCTAATTGGAATGGTAAATCCTTCTTCTTGGAGGATCAGGTTTCCGCTAGCCCAGACATGCAGCTTTTTACCGACGCGTCTGGTACAATAGGTTTCGGAGGCTATTTTGCCGGCCAGTGGTTCCAGGGCAGTTGGCCCCCACATCTCGCCATTAGCAAAGCGACCGGTATTAGTATCGAATGGCAGGAGCTCTTTCCTATCGTGGTTGCATGCGTTATCTGGAAGTCCGAATTTACCGGGAAGCGCCTTCAATTCTGGTGTGACAACGAGTCGGTCGTGCAAATCGTTAACTCCGGTCACTCCAAGAGCCCTCGGATCATTTCTCTAGTGCGCTACTTGATCCTCACTGCGATGCAATCTAACTTTGTAGTTCGTTGTAAGCACATAAGCGGCAAATCGAACGGGATAGCTGACGCCATCTCTCGTTTTCAGGGCGACCGCTTCAGACAATTGGCGCCGGACGCAAGCAAAACCCCTTGCACCATCCCGCCTTTGCTCATGACCCTTTGACGGATGAAGTGCAGCAGTACGCTTCGTGGAGTTTAGCCCTGAACACCAAGCGCACATACCAGTCAGGCGAAAAACATTACATTGATTTCTGCTTGATGAATAGGCTATACAATCACGCCAGGGAAATCATGCCGGCCTCGGAAGGGACGTTAATTTATTTCGCCTCATTTTTAGCCCGCACGGTAAAACACGCGACAATTCGTAATTATTTGGCGGCCGTGCGGAATATGCATATCGTTAACGGTTACGACGATCCCCTGCGCGGGAAGCTAGTTTTACAAAAGGTGCTGAGAGGTATACTTTGTTGCCAAGGGGACACACGTGCATTGAGGCAGCCGGTTTCGCCTCAGCTTTTGTTGGCCATAAAGCCCCTGCTGCGCAGCTGGCTATCCGAACACGACTTTCTAATGATTTGGGCAGCTTTCACCCTAGCCTACTTCGGTTTTTTGCGCTGCAGTGAGTTCACTTGTCCCTCGGTTCGTCACTTTAGTCCTCAGTTTCACCTCGCTCGGGATGACATCGGCTTTCACCCCAGTTTGGATCACCCGAGCTACATGAGAGTGGTAATTAAGGCTTCCAAAACGGATACTTTCCGTCAGGGTTCCGTCCTAACAATAGCAAGCTCGTCACGCGAATTGTGCGCTGTGCAGGCCATGCGTACTTACATTGGCGCAACACGACCTACTGGTCCGCTCTTCGTTTTTCGTTCTGGTAAATTTCTTACTCGGTCTTCCGTCGCTAATCTCCTTAGAGATGCCGCGCGAGCAGCAGGTCTGCCACATAAGAGCCTCAAGGGGCATAGTTTTAGGATTGGCGCGGCGAGCGCAGCCGCTGCTGCGGGTTTACCAGATTGGTTGATTAAGGTTTTAGGACGGTGGTCTTCTGACTGCTATCAGTTATATATAAGAACACCACAGAATGTCCTTCTTTCAGTTGCACCGCAAATGGCTTGTGTAGGTTCAGCGGCACTTCACGCCTCTTAGGATTGACATTTTTTTTGTTGTTGTTGTTGCTGTTTCGCTTGGGGGGATGCATGTCTGCATCTGTGGCGGTTTAGTTTGTCTGGCGACTTTCCCAAGCGTATTTGGCTGGTTAGCATGCTGCTAATGTCACAGCTATGTCTTTGCGTTCGACCTGCCAATACCCTTGTCCGATCCAGCACGCGGAGTGCTGGGGAGATGAGTGAGGCTTTAAAAGGTCATGTTGTTATTGCTGCTAAGTTTTGCACAAATGGGAGTCGTCACGCCGGGCTTCGCCGCTATCTGTTGGGCTCATTCCCCCAATTATGTGGCGTGTACCGTTTCGTTGCTTAAATACAAGGGGTTAGGCAGAAGCTGCGAGGAGCAACATTAATGCCAATTTTACTTTCCCCCACGGGCACAGTAAAATGTAGTTAATGGAACCCGAGCCAGCATGACACGGGTCAAGTTTGCGTGCGTGTCCAAAGGTCGTTCCTTATCGCTATTCCTTTATCCTATTCTTGTCTGGCTTTCGTGCCTTACATTGGTCAGTAGCTTAGATAGCAATCTGTGTGAAGTATTCATGTCGCTTCAATCGTGCACGTGTTGTCTAGGTCTACTTTAGTACAGCCACAAGCATTGGCTAGTTCAAGCTACCTATTGAGCACCTGTCTAAATATAAAAGCCAGTAATCATGTTATAGTTCATATTGTGCAAGCCTTGCTGCTGAATAGATTATTGCAGTACAAACTTTTTTCCCTCCCACCCTCCCTAGTCATTGGGTTGTCGTTGGATTTAGTGGATTGTAATTAAAGTTGTTATCATTGTAATAAAATGGGGATTCCCCTTCGGTTGGCGGTTTAGTCTGTCTGGCGACTTTCCCAAGCGTATTTGGCTGGTTAGCATGCTGCTAATGTCACAGCTATGTCTTTGCGTTCGACCTGCCAATACCCTTGTCCGATCCAGCACGCGGAGTGCTGGGGAGATGAGTGAGGCTTTAAAAGGTCATGTTGTTATTGCTGCTAAGTTTTGCACAAATGGGAGTCGTCACGCCGGGCTTCGCCGCTATCTGTTGGGCTCATTCCCCCAATTATGTGCCACAAATGCGTGTACCGTTTCGTTGCTTAAATACAAGGGGTTAGGCAGAAGCTGCGAGGAGCAACATTAATGCTACATTTGCGGCAATCGGTAAATACGAAAGACACTTGAAACAAACCCCACGAATCATGTGTTCTCCGTAAAAAGATGCTTTCTTCGATTAGTGCGACATAGTTTATACAGTGATCCTGCGAACAACGGACTTTTTAATTACATTTCTCCTGTCACAGTCTCAAATGAAGTGTTGCGCATGCGCCGAGCACCAATGTTGCTTTAGAACAGTGCTTACTGACGATTTAAAAATATATATGCAGTGAAAAAGGCAGATATTATGTAAGGCGGGTATATGGAAGCGATTATAACAATACGACGGTGGAAATGGTTTATAAAGCAATGAAAGACGTTGGAAAGGCACGTCCCATAAGGACGAAGGCCGCCTGTCTGCGACTATATATACCTAATTGTGTGCATATATTAAACAAGTCGGCTTAGCATTGTGTGAGCGCTGTTCGGATTTAGGGATAATTCACCATGGCTTGGGGGCCGAATTATCTCTCCCCGTTCGTGCAGCGTGGACGGGTGTTCAGCAGGGTTGTCCGTCGAACTGGCTTGGGATCCGGACAACTCTCCCCGCGGCGAACGTTTTTTTCCCTTTTTGCAAGCTGGTTGATTATTTATTTATTGCTATCCATTGCTACTGATCAAATGCGCGCATTATTTTCCTTATTTACTACCTAAAATACTGGGAGACCAGATGACGGCGTACAATAGGTGCCGTTCGCACTTAGCACTTTCGTGTAGTTAAACGAAACTGTTGACATTTACACATTTTCAAGTGCAAACTCATGCAAACGGCACTTTGTCGCCCACCACTATATTGTAAATCGCCACGCGCAAACTTGGAAGAGGCCGTCGTGTAAGATTAAAGAATATACGATTATCCGTCTATTGCGTAGGGCTCGGAATAAACAGAAGATCATAGTTTTGTTAAAGCTTCTTCTACGCGTACAAGGATGCTCGTGCTACTGTGGCGGGTGCAGGGGAGTTTGGGAGGATTGCCCTCTATCTGCTCCTTCGGTTATCGTACACAATAGAGTAGAAAAATTACTACTCTTCGGTTTCTAGCCTGATTTTGAAACTTCTGTGTAGTAAATCTGTCTCCTGCATGGAGCTGCCCTCGTTCAGCTGAAAGTGAATTACCATTTCAAACCTCCTGAAACTTTGTCTCAGCGGTGGAAGAATTAGCACAGAAAACTAAAAAAAATCAATAGAAGACAGTTGGAGAAAGTAGGAGAAAGTGTCCAGAATTTCCTTGCCCGGGGATAAGGAATTTGTAACATTTTGAAAGCCCTAGGCCCAATCCAGATGCTGTAATATTGTAAGATAAGACCAAATTTTGGGTGGTGCAACGTAACACATGTTAATTTCAAGGCAAAAAATTAACAACACCGTTCGAGCGTATGTTTTGGTCAAGTTTCCGTTAGCCCGACTTAGTGCTACATTTGCGGCAATCGGTATATACGAAAGATACTTGAAATAAACCCCACGAATCATGTGTTCTCTGTAAAAAGTTGCTTTCTTCGATTAATGCGACATAGTTTATACAGTGATCCTGCGAACAACGGACTTTTTAAATATACTTTCCTTCGGAAGATGAGCGTGAGCATGCATATCGTGCTAACATATCTGTGTTAGCACGTGGAGTCCCTTGGGACTCCAGATGGTTATATAAGCCGCAGTGGATTCAAGATATCCATCACGTGTACCTCTACTCGGCGGAGCTTCACTTTACGTTCGGTTTATTTTGATGTCCTTGTTCCCCGAGACCTCCATGGAACAGAGTAGTTCAGAGAGTCAGACTGCGCAAGTCTTCAAGCAGTTCAAGACCTATCTTGATCAGAAGATTGAAACTTTGTCCACAGGCCTCGCTTCGCAAACCACCAGCGGAACGCAGAAGTTGGAGAGAATAGCCGAAGCCGAAAAAATCAAATTCGCAGGCAACAAGGACCAGTTCCTCTTTAATTCAGAGCTACAAGGGACTCTCGACGAAGCTGCTAGCTTACTGACTGCACAAGACGTCGAAAGTGCAAGCGAAAAGGTCGACGAGCTGAGAAAAAGTCTCCACCATCGACAAAAGATCATCAAGCTTGCTGACAAGAGCGAGGCTGGTTGGCTGGCGGTCAAGGAATATCAAGCCGAGGACCTCGCTAGCGATTCGGAGGACGAAAAGAGAATCAAGAAAGCACAAGAAAGAGCGCTAAAGAAGAAAAAGCAAAATGGTTACAAAAGGGGGGAAAAAGACAAGACTACAGGCAGCTTCCCTCGTGTTCGCACTGGCGATGATAGGATGCTTTTTCGAGGTATGCCCTTTCTTTGAATTTCAGTGTCGCAGGCATGTGGTCACACTCTGCCTGCCTTTACACAGTGTGCTGCGTCATGCGTCAGCGTTCTGGAGAAGGAAAATGTTTTTCCTTCGTACGAACGAAGTGAGAGAGAAGGAAAATATATTTTCCTTCGGAAGATGAGCGTGAGCATGCATATCGTGCTAACATATCTGTGTTAGCACGTGGAGTCCCTTGGGACTCCAGATGGTTATATAAGCCGCAGTGGATTCAAGATATCCATCACGTGTACCTCTACTCGGCGGTGCTTCACTTTACGTTCGGTTTATTTTAGTATTATACATGCATTATATATTATCTATTTATTTATATATTTATTTATTTATTTATTTATTTACTCACTTACTTTTTATTTTTATTTATTTATTTATTTTATTTATTTACTTATTTATTCTAAGTCCTGCCTCCTGGTTTGGCGCTGTTCGCTTTTATTATTTTCCCGTTTCAGGCCATCAAATGCCTTCTCAATCAGACATCTGCTTCAGATGCGGCAAAAGAGGTCACTGGAGTTCCTCTTGCAGACGATTCTATGAAGCTGCTGGAGCCGCGAGCCGCAGGACCACAAACAAGTTTGGACTTCACTGCGAATTCCGCAAGCCAGACGAGCGTCCGTGAATTCGGGGATCATGATGAGGCCACTGGACCTTTCGAGGATATTGTTAAGGTAGTCAAATTACCTACGCCTACCTGCGAAGTAGAGTCAGGCAGCCTGGGCGTTTCAGTTATACCTAATGTTAAAGGTAGACTAAAAGCTAATGTTCAGTTTTGGGAAAAAATCAATGCCCCCCCCCTTCATTATTAATTGTATTAGGGAAGGTTACAAGATTCCGTTCTATTCCACGCCGCCTGCGGCAGCATTTAACAATAATCGTTCTGCCATTCAACATTCTGACTTCGTTCGTTCGTCTATACTAGAGTTGCTTTCCTCGGGTAGAATTTGCCAAGTTTCTAAAAGTCATCTCAAGGTTATTAGTCCTCTTTCCGTTTCCGTTCAGAGCTGTGGCAAAAAGCGTTTGATTTTAGACTTAAGGTACGTCAATCAACACATTCTGAAGCAAAAAGTGAAGTTCGAAGATTGGAAAGTCGCTTTAGACTACTTCGAGAAGGATAGTTTTTTCACCACCTTCGACCTTAAGAGCGGGTATCATTTGGATATTTTCCCTGAACACCAACCCTTCCTGGGTTTTAGCTGGGTCACGCTCGACGGAGAGCCTTGCTTTTTCATGTTTACAGTTCTCCCTTTTGGCTTATCCTCTGCACCTTGCATCTTCACCAAATTGGTCAGGCCATTAGTCAAACATTGGAGGTCCCAAGGCATACACGTTGTAGTGTACATTGATGATGGTTTCGATCTTGAACGCACTAAGTCCTGGAGCAAAAATTGCTCAGACAAAATTAGATCAGATTTGGCCCACTCCGGTTTCGTCACCAACGACGACAAGTCCGTGTGGGTTCCTACACAAGTCATTATTTGGTTAGGAATTATCTGGAACAGCCCTCAAGGAAAAATTTTCGTCACCGAGTCAAGGATAGAAAAAGCATTGATTCACATTAATAGCGCTATTAAAGATCCAAGGCTCTCTGCTAGAAGCCTTGCCTCTATTGTGGGAAAAATAATTTCTATGAGCCCTGTATTAGGAAACCTCAGTCGAATCATGACCAGGCATTGTCAGATGTCTGTAGCAGCTGCACAAAATTGGGACAGTTTGTTCTTATTAGACAGATATTGCCTCGTGGAAATTGAGTTTTGGAGGGACAACCTTAGCTCCGTCAACGCTAAAAGTATATCGGACGTGCGGTTTCCAGCTACATCTATATACTCAGATGCTAGCAACGTTTCTTGTGCAGGTCATATCACGGGGAGAGACGTTAATGCTTACAGAATGTTTACGGTAGCTGAACGTCTAGAGAGTTCCACTTATCGAGAGTTGTTAGCTATTCAGTTCGTCCTACATTCATTTAGTTCAATTCTTTCTCACTCAAAAGTGAAGTGGTTTACCGACAGCCAAGGGGCGACTAAGATAGTACAAGTTGGCAGCATGAATTTCAACCTCTACAAGCTGGCGTTTGACATCTTCTCTTTCTGTTTAAAATCTGGGATCGACTTGGACATTCAATGGGTTCCACGATCGCTTAATGAAAAAGCAGATTATCTCAGCAAGATCGTTGATTATGACGACTGGGAGCTTGCCCCCGCAACATTTCACCGACTGAACGATCTGTGGGGACCTTTCTCCCTGGACTGCTTCGCAACGTCCTATAACAACAAGGTTCAAAAATTCTATTCCAGATTTTGGAACCCTGGTACTTCCGGGGTAGATGCATTTTTTCAAGACTGGAGAGGCGAGAATTGTTTAGTCGTTCCACCAGCTGCGCTTTTATCCAAAGTGCTTATTTTCATGTTTCGATGTAAAGCCAGTGGAACAATAGTGTCTCCGTATTGGCCATCTGCACCTTTCTGGCCCTTGTTAGTACATAAGTTTTGGAACTTTGTCATCGATTACGCATTCTTTGAGGGTGCCTCGGCCTTGCACCAAGGGCGCAATACAGGATCCCTCTTAGGTTCCCCTTCTTGGGACGGTTTGATCATTGCTGTCAGGCTACAATTTTCTCAAGGTGTCGACAATAACCAGTCGGACGTTGGTCCATAACGTTATCATTCTCGCCATATGCTCCGTATCATAGATCTTGAGTTTATTTGGCATTGTTTTCAGCCAGATGGCAGTGTAGCTCTGAGCCGGTTGGCAAGTTAATTCGAGCCGGTTGGCTAGTTAATTCGAGCCGGTTGGCAAGTTAATTCAAGCCGGTTGGCTGGTTTATCTGAGCCGGTTGGTAAGCTAATCCGAGCCGGTTGGTAAGCTATCCGAGCCGCTTGGCAAGTATACGGAGCCGGTTGGCAACTTCTTTTTTGAACCGATCAGTAGTTTGATTTGAGCCGGTTGGTAGTCCAAACTGAGCTGGTTGGCAGTATATTAGTAGTTCGTTGGTAAGGTGGAAAGTCAGTTTACAATACATTTAACTTTAACCAGATGGCAATTATTCAAGCCAACCATTACTATTCCGCCGCGCGGCGTTTTCCCGGTTGGACCTAACATAGGCTCATCCTAACACAGCTCCTTAGTATTTTGTTTTCTTAGGACTTGACGGAAGCCTCTTCTTGGGAACAGACATGCGGACCCAGAAGACGTGCTATGGTCCAACAGGTGTTAGCATCAAGAGCCAATTCCTCAGTTAAGAAATACTGCGCACAGTATAGAGCCTTCAGAGATTATCTGAGATCCAAATGCCACATGTTAGTTTTGCCTTGTGACAATCTACTTATTTCAGAATACCTCTCCTTTCTTTCTGAAACAAAAAATTCGTATGCGGTTGTTCTATCTGCGTTTTGTGCGTTAAAATGGGTTCATGGGCTTATTCCTTATGGCTCACAGGGTAACCCGGCTGACACAGAACTATCCCGCAACATCGTTGAGGCTAATAAGCGTGTTTTCAAAAGGCCAGTAATCAAAAAAGAGCCTATTACTCCTTATATGATATACCGTATTTGCTCTAAGTTTGCTTGCGACGGCAGTAGTTTAAGTAATTTGCGTACAGCTCTAATATTCGTCTTAGGCTTCTACGGGCTCTTCAGAGTTAACGAGTTATTGGATTTACAGGCTTCCAATATCGTAGTACACCAGGATTATTTAGAAATCTGCGTTAAGTATAGCAAAACCGATCAGTATAGACAAGGAAACATAGTCTTTATTTCCAAGGGTGGCGGAGTCACTTGTCCCCATTCCTTATTGTTACGATATTTTGCAATGGCTGGAATTGACCCTAACTCATCTGCATATATTTTTCGCTCATTCGTGCCTCTCAAGAAGGGCAAATCGTATGTGTTAGGCCATAGGAAACTAAGTTATACCAGGTGCAGAGAACTGATTAAGCAGTCTCTTTCCGCTATAGGATTTGACTCTAAATCCTTTAGCACTCATAGCCTTAGATCCGGTGGCGCTACCTTCATAGCAGATAATCTTGCTACGTCAGATTCATCTGATAGGTTACTTATGTTACATGGTCGGTGGAAATCCGATGCGGCCAAGAATATGTACATTAAGGAGTCCGTTCAAAGTAGATTACTGCTTACTAGATTATTTCCAGCTTACGAAGAAAAGAACATGTAATTCTATGCTAAGTAGATTACAGCTTACTAGATTATTTCCAGCTTACGAAGAAAAGCACATGTAATTTCTATGCTAAGTAGATTACAGCTTACTAGATTATTTCCAGCTTACGAAGAAAAGAACATGTAATTTCTATGCTAAGTAGATTACAGCTTACTAGATTATTTCCAGCTTACGAAGAAAAGAACATGTAATTTCTATGCTTGCTTGTATGGCGCTGTATGTAATTAAAGCATCGTCGGGCATGTGGTCACACTCTGCCTGCCTTTACACAGTGTGCTGCGTCATGCGTCAGCGTTCTGGAGAAGGAAAATGTTTTTCCTTCGTACGAACGAAGTGAGAGAGAAGGAAATTACATTTCTCCTGTCACAGTCTCAAATGAAGTGTTGCGCATGCGCCGAGCACCAATGTTGCTTTAGAACAGTGCTTACTGACGATTTGAAAATATATATCCACTGAAAAAGGCAGATATTATGTAAGGCGGGTATATGGAAGCGATTATAACAATACGACGGTGCAAATGGTTTATAAAGCAATGAAAGACGTTGGAAAGGCACGTCCCATAAGGACGAAGGCCGCCTGTCTGCGACTATATATACCTAATTGTGTGCATATATTAAACAAGTCGGCTTAGCATTGTGTAAGCGCTGTTCGGATTTAGGGATAATTCACCATGGCTTGTGGGCCGAATTATCTCTCCCCGTTTGTGCAGCGTGGACGGGTGTTCAGCAGGGTTGCCCGTCGAACTGGCTTGGGATCCGGACAACTCTCCCCGCGGCGAACGTTTTTTTCCCTTTTTGCAAGCTGGTTGATTATTTATTTGTTGCTATCCATTGCTACTGATCAAATGCGCGCATTATTTTACTTATTTACTACCTAAAATACTGAGAGACCAGATGAGGGCGTACAATAGGTGCCGTTCGCACTTAGCACTTCCGTGTAGTTAAACGAAACTGTTGACATTTACACATTTTCAAGTGCAAACTCATGCAAACGGCACTTTGTCGCCCACCAATATGTTGTAAATCGGCACGCGCAAACTTGGAAGAGGCCGTCGTGTAAGATTAAAGAATATACGATTATTCGTCTATTGCGAAGGGCTCGGAATAAACAGAAAGTCATAGTTTTGTTAAAGCTTCTTCTACGCTTACAAGGATGCTCGTGCTACTGTGGCGGGTGCAGGGGAGTTTGGGAGGATTGCCCTCTATCTGCTCCTTCGCTTATCGTACACAATAGAGTAGAAAAATTACTACTCTTCGGTTTCTACCCTGATTTTGACACTTCTGTGTAGTAAATCTGTCTCCTGCATGGAGCTGCCCTCGTTCAGCTGAAAGTGAATTACCATTTCAAACCTCCTGAAACTTTGTCTCAGCGGTGGAAGAATTAGTACAGAACAGTATAAAAAATCAATAGAAGACAGTTGGAGAAAGTAGGAGAAAGTTGAAATTCTTCCTTGCCCGGGGATAAGGAATTTGTAACATTTTGAAAAGCCCTAGGCCCAATACAGATGCTGTAATATTGTAAGATAAGACCAAATTTTGGGTGGTGCAACGTAACACATGTTAATTTCAAGGCTAAAAATTAACAACACCGTTCGAGCGTATGTTTTGGTCAAGTTTCCGTTAGCCCGACTTAGTGCTACATTTGCGACAATCGGTATATACGAAAGACACTTGAAACAAACCCCACGAATCATGTGTTCTCTGTAAAAAGTTGCTTTCTTCGATTAATGCGACATAGTTTATACAGTGATCCTGCGAACAACGGACTTTTTAATTACATTTCTCCTGTCACAGTCTCAAATGAAGTGTTGCGCATGCGCCGAGCACCAATGTTGCTTTAGAACAGTGCTTACTGACGATTTGAAAATATATATCCAGGGAAAAAGGCAGATATTATGTAAGGCGGGTATATGGAAGCGATTATAGCAGTACGGCGGTGCAAATGGTTTATAAAGCAATGAAAGACGTTGCAAATGCACGTCCCATAAGGACGAAGGCCGCCTGTCTGCGACTATATATACCTAATTGTGTGCATGTATTAAACAAGTCGGCTTAGCATTGTGTAAGCGCTGTTCGGATTTAGGGATAATTCACCATGGCTTGTGGGCCGAATTATCTCTCCCCGTTCGTGCAGCGTGGACGGGTGTTCAGCAGGGTTGCCCGTCGAACTGGCTTGGGATCCGGACAACTCTCCCCGCGGCGAACGTTTTTTTCCCTTTTTGCAAGCTGGTTGATTATTTATTTGTTGCTATCCATTGCTACTGATCAAATGCGCGCATTATTTTCCTTATTTACTACCTAAAATACTGGGAGACCAGATGACGGCGTACAATAGGTGCCGTTCGCACTTAGCACTTTCGTGTAGTTAAAGAAACTGTTGACATTTACACATTTTCAAGTGCAAACTCATGCAAACGGCACTTTGTCGCCCACCAATATGTTGTAAATCGGCACGCGCAAACTTGGAAGAGGCCGTCGTGTAAGATTAAAGAATATACGATTATTCGTCTATTGCGAAGGGCTCGGAATAAACAGAAAGTCATAGTTTTGTTAAAGCTTCTTCTACGCTTACAAGGATGCTCGTGCTACTGTGGCGGGTGCAGGGGAGTTTGGGAGGATTGCCCTCTATCTGCTCCTTCGCTTATCGTACACAATAGAGTAGAAAAATTACTACTCTTCGGTTTCTAGCCTGATTTTGAAACTTCTGTGTAGTAAATCTGTCTCCTGCATGGAGCTGCCCTCGTTCAGCTGAAAGTGAATTACCATTTCAAACCTCCTGAAACTTTGTCTCAGCGGTGGAAGAATTAGCACAGAAAACTATAAAAAATCAATAGAAGACAGTTGGAGAAAGTAGGAGAAAGTGTCCAGAATTTCCTTGCCCGGGGATAAGGAATTTGTAACATTTTGAAAAGCCCTAGGCCCAATACAGATGCTGTAATATTGTAAGATAAGACCAAATTTTGGGTGGTGCAACGTAACACATGTTAATTTCAAGGCTAAAAATTAACAACACCGTTCGAGCGTATGTTTTGGTCAAGTTTCCGTTAGCCCGACTTAGTGCTACATTTGCGACAATCGGTATATACGAAAGACACTTGAAACAAACCCCACGAATCATGTGTTCTCTGTAAAAAGTTGCTTTCTTCGATTAATGCGACATAGTTTATACAGTGATCCTGCGAACAACGGACTTTTAAATTACATTTCTCCTGTCACAGTCTCAAATGAAGTGTTGCGCATGCGCCGAGCACCAATGTTGCTTTAGAACAGTGCTTACTGACGATTTGAAAATATATATCCAGGGAAAAAGGCAGATATTATGTAAGGCGGGTATATGGAAGCGATTATAGCAGTACGGCGGTGCAAATGGTTTATAAAGCAATGAAAGACGTTGCAAATGCACGTCCCATAAGGACGAAGGCCGCCTGTCTGCGACTATATATACCTAATTGTGTGCATATATTAAACAAGTCGGCTTAGCATTGTGTAAGCGCTGTTCGGATTTAGGGATAATTCACCATGGCTTGTGGGCCGAATTATCTCTCCCCGTTCGTGCAGCGTGGACGGGTGTTCAGCAGGGTTGCCCGTCGAACTGGCTTGGGATCCGGACAACTCTCCCCGCGGCGAACGTTTTTTTCCCTTTTTGCAAGCTGGTTGATTATTTATTTGTTGCTATCCATTGCTACTGATCAAATGCGCGCATTATTTTCCTTATTTACTACCTAAAATACTGGGAGACCAGATGACGGCGTACAATAGGTGCCGTTCGCACTTAGCACTTTCGTGTAGTTAAAGAAACTGTTGACATTTACACATTTTCAAGTGCAAACTCATGCAAACGGCACTTTGTCGCCCACCAATATGTTGTAAATCGGCACGCGCAAACTTGGAAGAGGCCGTCGTGTAAGATTAAAGAATATACGATTATTCGTCTATTGCGAAGGGCTCGGAATAAACAGAAAGTCATAGTTTTGTTAAAGCTTCTTCTACGCTTACAAGGATGCTCGTGCTACTGTGGCGGGTGCAGGGGAGTTTGGGAGGATTGCCCTCTATCTGCTCCTTCGCTTATCGTACACAATAGAGTAGAAAAATTACTACTCTTCGGTTTCTAGCCTGATTTTGAAACTTCTGTGTAGTAAATCTGTCTCCTGCATGGAGCTGCCCTCGTTCAGCTGAAAGTGAATTACCATTTCAAACCTCCTGAAACTTTGTCTCAGCGGTGGAAGAATTAGCACAGAAAACTATAAAAAATCAATAGAAGACAGTTGGAGAAAGTAGGAGAAAGTGTCCAGAATTTCCTTGCCCGGGGATAAGGAATTTGTAACATTTTGAAAAGCCCTAGGCCCAATACAGATGCTGTAATATTGTAAGATAAGACCAAATTTTGGGTGGTGCAACGTAACACATGTTAATTTCAAGGCTAAAAATTAACAACACCGTTCGAGCGTATGTTTTGGTCAAGTTTCCGTTAGCCCGACTTAGTGCTACATTTGCGACAATCGGTATATACGAAAGACACTTGAAACAAACCCCACGAATCATGTGTTCTCTGTAAAAAGTTGCTTTCTTCGATTAATGCGACATAGTTTATTCAGTGATCCTGCGAACAACGGACTTTTTAATTACATTTCTCCTGTCACAGTCTCAAATGAAGTGTTGCGCATGCGCCGAGCACCAATGTTGCTTTAGAACAGTGCTTACTGACGATTTGAAATTATATATCCACTGAAAAAGGCAGATATTATGTAAGGCGGGTATATGGAAGCGATTATAACAATACGACGGTGCAAATGGTTTATAAAGCAATGAAAGACGTTGCAAATGCACGTCCCATAAGGACGAAGGCCGCCTGTCTGCGACTATATATACCTAATTGTGTGCATATATTAAACAAGTCGGCTTAGCATTGTGTAAGCGCTGTTCGGATTTAGGGATAATTCACCATGGCTTGTGGGCCGAATTATCTCTCCCCGTTCGTGCAGCGTGAACGGGTGTTCAGCAGGGTTGCCCGTCGAACTGGCTTGGGATCCGGACAACTCTCCCCGCGGCGAACGTTTTTTTCCCTTTTTGCAAGCTGGTTGATTATTTATTTGTTGCTATCCATTGCTATTGATCAAATGCGCGCATTATTTTCCTTGTTTACTACCTAAAATACTGGGAGACCAGATGACGGCGTACAATAGGT
Organism: Plumapathes pennacea; assembly: GCA_964036295.1. Lineage (NCBI taxonomy): Eukaryota > Metazoa > Cnidaria > Anthozoa > Antipatharia > Myriopathidae > Plumapathes > Plumapathes pennacea. Next base: position 19,439,341 of record OZ038463.1, on the reverse strand, counting down.
GCCGTTCGCACTTAGCACTTTCGTGTAGTTAAACGAAACTGTTGACATTTACACATTTTCAAGTGCAAACTCATGCAAACGGCACTTTGTCGCCCACCAATATGTTGTAAATCGGCACGCGCAAACTTGGTAGAGGCCGTAGTTTAAGATTAAAGAATATTTGATTATCCGTCTATTCCGAAGGGCTCGGAATAGACAGAAAGTCATAGTTTTGTTAAAGCTTCTTCTACGCGTACAAGGATGCTCGTGCTACTGTGGCGGGTGCAGGGGAGTTTGGGAGGATTGCCCTCTATCTGCTCCTTCGCTTATCGTACACAATAGAGTAGAAAAATTACTACTCTTCGGTTTCTAGCCTGATTTTGACACTTCTGTGTAGTAAATCTGTCTCCTGCATAGAGCTACCCTGTCTCAGCTAAAGGTGAATTACCATTTCAAACCTCCTGAAACTTTGTCTCACCGGTGGAAGAATTAGCACAGCAAACATAAAAAAATCAATAGAAGACAGTTGGAGAAAGTAGGAGAAAGTGTCCAGAATTTCCTTGCCCGGGGATAAGGAATTTGTAACATTTTGAAAAGCCCTAGGCCCAATCCAGATGTTATACTATTGTAAGATAAGACCAAATTTTGGGTGGTGCAACGCAACACATGTTAAATTCAAGGCAAAAAATTAACAACACCGTTCGAGCGTATGTTTTGGTCAAGTTTCCGTTAGCCCGACTTAGTGCTACATTTGCGGCAATCGGTATATACGAAAGACACTTGAAACAAACCCCACGAATCATGTGTTCTCTGTAAAAAGTTGCTTTCTTCGATTAATGCGACATAGTTTATACAGTGATCCTGCGAACAACGGACTTTTAAATTACATTTCTCCTGTCACAGTCTCAAATGAAGTGTTGCGCATGCGCCGAGCACCAATGTTGCTTTACAACAGTGCTTACTGACGATTTAAAAATATACATCCAATGAGAAAAGCAGATATTATGTAAGGCGGGTATATGGAAGCGATTATAACAATAAGACGGTGCAAATGGTTTATAAAGCAATGAAAGACGTTGGAAAGGCACGTCCCATAAGGACGAAGGCCGCCTGTCTGCGACTATATATACCTAATTGTGTGCATATATTAAACAAGTCGGCTTAGCATTGTGTAAGCGCTGTTCGGATTTAGGGATAATTCACCATGGCTTGTGGGCCGAATTGTCTCTCTCCGTTCGTGCAGCGTGGACGGGTGTTCAGCAGGGTTGCCCGTCGAACTGGCTTGGGATCCGGACAACTCTCCCCGCGGCGAACGTTTTTTTCCCTTTTTGCAAGCTGGTTGATTATTTATTTGTTGCTATCCATTGCTACTGATCAAATGCGCGCATTATTTTCCTTATTTACTCCCTAAAATACTGGGAGACCAGATGACGGCGTACAATAGGTGCCGTTCGCACTTAGCACTTTCGTGTAGTTAAACGAAACTGTTGACATTTACACATTTTCAAGTGCAAACTCATGCAAACGGCACTTTGTCGCCCACCAATATGTTGTAAATCGCCACGCGCATACTTGGAAGAGGCCGTCGTGTAAGATTAAAGAATATACGATTATTCATCTATTGCGAAGGGCTCGGAATAAACAGAAAGACATAGTTTTGTTAAAGCTTCTTCTACGCTTACAAGGATGCTCGTGCTACTGTGGCGGGTGCAGGGGAGTTTGGGAGGATTGCCCTCTATCTGCTCCTTCGCTTATCGTACACAATAGAGTAGAAAAATTACTACTCTTCGGTTTCTAGCCTGATTTTGAAACTTCTGTGTAGTAAATCTGTCTTCTGCATGGAGCTGCCCTCGTTCAGCTGAAAGTGAATTACCATTTCAAACCTCCTGAAACTTTGTCTCAGCGGTGGAAGAATTAGCACAGAAAACTATAAAAAATCAATAGAAGACGGTTGGAGAAAGTAGGAGAAAGTGTCCAGAATTTCGTTGCCCGGGGATAAGGAATTTGTAACATTTTGAAAAGCCCTAGGCCCAATACAGATGCTGTAATATTGTAAGATAAGACCAAATTTTGGGTGGTGCAACGTAACACATGTTAATTTCAAGGCAAAAAATTAACAACACCGTTCGAGCGTATGTTTTGGTCAAGTTTCCGTTAGCCCGACTTAGTGCTACATTTGCGGCAATCGGTATATACGAAAGACACTTGAAACAAACCCCACGAATCATGTGTTCTCTGTAAAAAGTTGCTTTCTTCGATTAATGCGACATAGTTTATACAGTGATCCTGCGAACAACGGACTTTTTAATTACATTTCTCCTGTCACAGTCTCAAATGAAGTGTCGCGCATGCGCCGAGCACCAATGTTGCTTTAGAACAGTGCTTACTGACGATTTAAAAATATACATCCAATGAGAAAAGCAGATATTATGTAAGGCGGGTATATGGAAGCGATTATAACAATAAGATGGTGCAAATGGTTTATAAAGCAATGAAAGACGTTGGAAAGGCACGTCCCATAAGGACGAAGGCCGCCTGTCTGCGACTATATATACCTAATTGTGTGCATATATTAAACAAGTCGGCTTAGCATTGTGTAAGCGCTGTTCGGATTTAGGGATAATTCACCATGGCTTGTGGGCCGAATTATCTCTCCCCGTTCGTGCAGCGTGGACGGGTGTTCAGCAGGGTTGCCCGTCGAACTGGCTTGGGATCCGGACAACTCTCCCCGCGGCGAACGTTTTTTTCCCTTTTTGCAAGCTGGTTGATTATTTATTTGTTGCTATCCATTGCTACTGATCAAATGCGCGCATTATTTTCCTTATTTACTACCTAAAATAATGAGAGACCAGATGACGGCGTACAGTAGGTGCCGTTCGCACTTAGCACTTTCGTGCAGTTAAACGAAACTGTTGACATTTACACATTTTCAAGTGCAATCTCTCGGAAACGGCACTTTGTCGCCCACCAATATGTTGTAAATCGCCACGCGCAAACTTGGAAAAAGCCGTCGTGTAAGGTTAAAAAATGTACGATTATCCGTCAAGTGCAAACGGCTCGGAATGAACAGAAAGTCATAGTTTTTTTAAAGCTTCTTGTACGAGTACACTAGGGTTAGGGCTAGGGCTAGGGTAGGGCAAGGTCTAGGGCTAGGGTTAGGGTTAGGGCTAGGGTTAGGTTTAGGATTAAGGTTAGGCCGTAATTTTCGTATATGTATATTCTCACTCGCATCAATTCAATTTACGGCTAATTATTATTCAAGGTTGCGTATTTGCTCATTGGGGCAATGTATTTGCTCATCAGGGCCAGGTATTTGCTCGTCCGGTTGTGCCTTATAAGGAATACGTACTATATATACCTATCAGTTCATAAGCCGCAAACTTACTTTACGAAGATTGCTTCCTAAATTAGGGACCCTTACTTGTTAATAGTCGATGGATTATGGGGGAAGGGGTGGGGTTTAATGGATTTTGTAATGAGAAAAAAGGGGATGACTTAATTCTCACAGAACTGACTCAATATCAATAAACGAGCGGCTTTAGAACAGCTGCATGGTGTCCTAAGCTGAGGGAGAGAGTGTGGCGGCAGTATAGGAAATTTTCGAGTTGTGAGCAATCAGATAAGAGTCGATGATACAAAGTAAGACAGTGGTTTATTATACAAACGCAAATACTGATACTTCATTTTAAGGAATTTTATTGATTTCAAAAAGTTTTCACAAAGTAAATTTGTGGACACGCCACGAAGTGAAAAAGCTTCCTGCTAGAAGCGGCATGTTCTTTTGTATTTTTATGAAGGGGGAGCGCACCGAAAACGCTTGGTTTCACCGCTTTCCACGTATTTGCATTCAGCGTATACATTACAGCACTGATCCGTTTCTGGGTCACAGGGCTGATTATCGTAAACGCAGTTGTTTTGTGCAGCATCCAGTCGCTTCAGGAAGTCCCTGTAAGGTCCATAAGAACGTCTTCGTGCTTCCTTCATGTACCAAGGATCGGGCATGGCGGCGACTTCCAGCAGTCCAGCCAGCGCAAATGCAAATATCAGCAAAACAGCAAACTTCTTCATGTTAGGACTTTTAGTACGTTTATGTTCTGCGGAGTTTAAACATACACAAGCCATTTTATGTAATTGCTAAAGCAATGCAGACAAATGCATTGCCTCCAGTTTTTGCTGTTTACACGAAAACAGAAACCGGGGCGTTCTGAAAACGACCCACTTTTAGCTGCGTTCATGTTCGACTGAATCAATCGTTTTTGTATCGACAGAAGATGAAAACGCATCGAAATTGAACCAAAAAGTTACATTTGAATCTTATTTAATGTCATACGCAACATGGATTGCAAAGTTTCACAAAGTTTAGGCGATTTGTTTTAAAGACTTCGCATGAGCGTTGCTCGCTATACTCCGATCTGTTCAAAGAGGCAGCAGTAAGTAATCAAATCGTTTTCACTTTTAGGTGTGGCGAGGTGACTAGGCTCCAAACGCTAACTTCAACAGGAACAAACTTATTTTAGATTCCATTTCAGTGTTTGGCACAAGTGATGCCCCGACAAAAAGATATGGAGTCCCAAGTAAACTGAGTACTTGCGTTAAATCTGAGAAATTTCCACGATAAAGTTACCCTCACCTCAAAACAAAGGAGTCGAAGCTTCAGATCTGCTACTACCCTCTTGTCGGTTGAAGACAAATGAAGTTTAATACCGCCACAGGAATATATATTCATCACTGGACTATTGTTTTTAGGGATCATTAGTTTTCAGCTTGTCATTTAGTCATATAATCATTTGGGCACAGGTGCATGACAAATTCTAGTTTAGCAGAAACAAACCAAGTTTTCGCTAATGAAAGGCTCGTTTGGGCCGCATTAAATAGTTTACTCACTAAATTGTTTCATGGAAACCTCGCCTTAAGATCGGACGTTTGGAGTGAAGCAACGCGTACTTGAATCTCCACAGAATGCTACTCTATAGGTTTTATCGGAACCTTTGAGGAACGAGAAAAATACCACCAATGATAAAGAGATATGGTGCATTGTACAATTTGACCGACGGGAAAAGGGTGGCATTCAGCAGTCTCACCAGGAGGTCAGTTGCTATTCACTCTCACAAAATGGTGAAAGTTCTGTTGGCACGTACAATGTGCTACTCACAATAAATCCCACAAGTGAGAAAAGGGAAGCACAACGTTTAGTTCTAGATAATCTTTCCCTGAACTACAAAGCATTAAAATATGCTTGGGCATAGTTCCAGCTGGCCAGACTTGCGAATAGTGTCACAACTACCGCCAAATGAGTTTGTGTGGAACATTAACCCCAATGAATCAGCCCGGTCAATTCGGCTCCAATAATTATCTTGCATCAAATAATACCGGGGAAGGGGGGGAGGTACTCCCATATCAAGCCATATAGGTATGTGCCGCCCCAAAGGGAGCAGTTCAGCATTTTAGTATGAAACAAGGTATTGATTTTGAGCCTTTAGTCTGAAATAGCGTCGGAAATTTTGATATTTGGTCTGAAATAGGGTCAAAAATTGCACAAAGCTGTGAAGTCATCCTCACCTCGAAATAAGTGTTGACGAAGCAGAGATTTGCGCAGTAGTAACTCTCGTAAACTTCTCGTGGAGTCTGAAGTCAAAATAATGCTCCATAACAATTATTACAACCACAATCAGAAACAATACCTCAGGGAACATGACTCATATTGGATTAGACGGTTGGCCGGCACTTACTTGGCCCGACCGATCGGTGCACACGCAACAGGAACCCAGGCTGACTAAGGCCCCGTCCACACTAATCCGGATAAATTTGAAAACAGAGTTTTCACACGAAAACGTATCGAAACGCTATCGTTTCGAACGCTACCGTTTTCGAATCGTTTTCGCTGTCCACACTAATACGCTGGACTAACCGAAAATGCTAAATGCCCGGATTGAGCATACACGCAGAGATCACAGGATCATCTTGACGTCACGCGTTTCGAAAAGCTCCGTTTTTGCCGTCCACACTACAACACAAATCCGGAGTTTTCGAAAATATCCACTCTGGAGAGTGTTTTCGAAAATATCCGTTTCCGGTCACCGAAAACGCGTCTTAGTGTGGACGGGAGGCCAAAACAGATAAATAAATATCCGTTTTCAAATTTAGCCGGATTAGTGTGGACGGGGCCTAACTGTAGGGCTGGTCGAGGTCCACACAAATATTTTCGTGTAAAAAGCTATTTGCATTATTGACACTAATGATCATTGTTCGGTGTTGTACAATTCAGCCGGCTTAAAAATCTCTGATCTGTACGATGATCGATGCATGGACTTAAGGAAACCCCACCAACCAAAACAGGAGTAAATCTTGTTGGTGAACAAGTTAGCCAAAGAAATAGCTTGCTGAATGCTAACTGAGAACGCTGGAGCACAAGATTAAAGGATTATAGAGAGCAAAATGCAGGCGGGAAAGCTCTAAAGCCGATTTGATTAATCAATTTTGTCCATTTGGCTTCTTAGCAGCTTTTGCGCATGCGATTGGAGGTCACGTGGTATTTCCACCCTGTGTTGGATGCAGAGACAATAGAGTTAAGATTGCCGTATTCAGCAGCCCGCAAAGTTGTATTTCTGTTATGTTTTCAACACCAGGAAGCATTCCTTAGGTAAATCAAATACCGATACAATAAGCTCCTGTTATTTCAGCATTTGCTACCTTTATCAAACGGGAGTGTAAGTTAGGCCATGTGACTTTTTTCGGTTTGCGGGCTGCAGTATACGGCAATCTTAAACTGACTATTGTCTTGTATGTGCGCCAAACTGAAAACTTCAAGCTTCAGGGCTGCCCGCAGAACAGAACACTGATTCGAGACCAAACGTTGACATTTTAATAAGCATACTGTAAAAGCCACACTAGGATACTCGTTCTTTTTCGTTTTCTTACTCCATTTTGTCCAATGCAACTGCACAAGGAACAGCCCTTCCCCCGGGGGGAAGGAGTGGGGATACTTATCAAACCCTTACCCTATTTCAGACCAAAATATCTGATTTTCTATACCCTACTTCAGACCTGACTTCAAAATGTGTACCTATTTCAGATCTGACTCCAAAATGTATACCCTATTTCAGACCTGACTCCAAAATGTATACCCTATTTCAGAGATTATTTTTTCTGTTTCTTTTTCTGTTCTTTGTCTATGCACCTTGATATCCAGACCACGGCCTCTGGAACGACTTGAAGCTTGTACTTACATGGGACTTCAAGTCCATAGCCACCCCCACCCCCAGAGTAAATTCACAAGCGTTCAAAGTGCGTATGAGCTGTGTTGAATTCCGTTAGGACTATTTGAAAGAGACGCAACAGGTCCGTCATGTGATTACATAATTGTACACTGTTATAAAGCACTAGTTTCATTTTTGAGGTTCGGGCATAAGGCTATATGAACTCTCTCTCTAAGGCGGACACCTTTCACCTGGGAACCGGAAACCCGAGAACTCAGAATCGGGAACCGTGACCAGGAACCCGGAAACCTGGAACCGGGAACCGGGAACCTGTCAACCTGGGGACTGCGAATCATAAATCGGGGGACCCTCTAAAGAAGTTACACATAACTATCCACGTTAGATTTACTTTTAATTGTACTTATTCTGACGATCTCATTCACCTGTCCGAGATTAATTTTCGTGTAAATCGAAAAACTACACACACCAAAGGTTCGCCACTTCTTGAGCATCACTCCCGGTAACAACTATGAGTTTCTCACAATTAAAACGATTGACACGCACAGCAACAACAAGTAAATACTAGAGGATGTGCCATCGGAAGGAACACATAAACTGTAACATAAGTTCTATATTGGAACTGGAGGAGTTCGTGTCTGTCTCCTCTATCTTTATTCTTACTAAAGGGTGTGCCAACGGGCTCGTTTCTTCACTGTGTACCTACTACCGTGTTGTCGTAGTCCGCGATATATTTTGATATAAAAAACTGTCGTGACCAACACGCTAAAAAACATGACGATGAACACAAGGGCCCCATAAATCGTGGGGTGATACACCCCCGTGAAAACAGCAGAGAAGAACCGATAACAGCGATGGTCACGAAAACTCGCTTGGCGGACACGATGTCACGGTAGCGGCGATGAAAATAGAACGCGATGAACCGGTCTACTCCTATGGCTGTCATCGTCATCAACGCGACGCAGTCGAGCGTTGCACCACCGAAGAGGTACGCAATCAGGCAGAAACTGACGAATAACCATTTACAAGGCGTTTGAAATAGACAGTATTTGAGCGCTGCAGAAACTAGTGAGGCAAAAGCTTAAAGATTTTGCTTTGATTTTTGGAAAGATTTTGGCTTTCTTTGAGGTTTAGAAACAAAATAATTTGAGCGGACAAAAAACTGAAGCGGAGAGACCGAAAATCGAAGCGGAGAGCATGTGTGCAGGCTAACAAATCAGCGTCTGCAGGTCCCGAGTCAGCGCAACGTCCAGAATCTGGACGTTCAACACGGGTCATTCAGTGGGTTTGTGTTAGGTGTAATTTTCATTTCTCTCCTCTCTCTCTCTAGCCTCTTAGGCCGGGGAAAAATTAGCCTGATACTCAGGTTTGATTACACTATGACTAGAGATACTCTCCTTTTGAAATACGTTATCCTAAATAAATCAATAATCACTACACCAAAAACATGCATTCAAATTTTACTTAAGAGGGTTTCCGCTGTAAACTCGAGTAATTGTCACGGTAAAACGAAACAATTCTTGTACCAATACAATGTGTTTGTAACTGACTGAGACTTTTTCGCCACTTCCTTGAAGATCTTGATGCCAAGCATCTTTTACTGTAACACTAAAAAATACTTCATTAAACTCTCCAAGAAACAGGAGGACGAATATTTCTATCAAACTTATATTTTGCAATGCACATATTATTATACATTTTGAGCTAGGAAGGCAACCAAGAGTACTCAAATCTTCCCTTACGCATCTTGACTATTTTCGATGTTACTCATATCAGATCATCTTACATAGTCAAAGTAGGAAATCGACATAAATCACAGAAATAGTATTTTATTTTTTGCACAGACCTTTTGCGTGCATTGCTCGAATTTACAGCGGAAAACCTCTTCACAACTTTTAACAGTATGAAGCCGTGATTTGAAGACTATAGCTTCCTGAGAATGCACCTCCCACGAAAAGTAAGAGTAAAAAGGTTGTTATGTCTGTACCTTGTTACTTTACAACTTGAACTGATATAGGCCTGCCTTCTTATAAACAAGTGCTTCACAAGTAATTATGCAGGACCTAATTTATAATATAGTTTTGAGTAATGTAGTTCTCCTGGATAAAAAGTATCTAAAGAACAGTGACCTATTTTACAATTTTCGACTCGTTAAAAGAGATTGAATATAAGAGTACTTGTGAAATTTGACTTCTTTTTTACCTTGACGCTCTGTCCATTATAAATGATGAAGACCCTCCACTAAAAATGGCCCAAGTGACAATTTTCATCATCCCTGTCTTCAAAATCGCGAGTTTTACTTGTGAAATCCATGTTTTGCCTCTGTGGTGATTTAATTACGAATTTTTTATCAGAAACACAGGCACAAAGAAAAGCAAGCCCTGAGATTAGTGCTCATAGGGTCACTACTGGAAATTTTAAACTGCATCATGGCTTTGGAAAAGGAATCACGTCTTCACCCAGGAGGACGAAAGGAGCCCAGTAGCGGGGATGCTCGAAGCCCTTGTGTTCTCTCACGTCTTGCATGGCTTTATTGAGTGCCTCGTTTGCACTTTCGCCATTCTTAAGGTACTCGTAGAAACGAAACATGAAGCACAAAGTGGCCTTATCGTCAACCGCCCACAATGTTGCAAGAACCGCTCTAGCTCCAGCTCCGAGAAACGCACGTGCTATACCGACTACACCCTCTCCTTTCATGACGTCACCACAGCCGCTGTGACAGCAACTAAGAACAACCAACTTTGCGTTTATGCGTTTACATTCGAGATCGGAAATGAGAAGCATGAGATTTGTAGCCTGGAGAATTCCAGTCATTCCAGGAGGACGGGCGAGCAAGATCTCTCCCCTATCTTTATTTCCGTGTGCTGCAACATGAATCAAACTGGCACTTTCAACTCTATGTAGAAACCTCCTTTTGGTCGCCTTATTCCCCACAAGGGGCTGAACGTGGAGAATTTTACCGATTAATTCCACTTCTTTCGCTGCGCATGGTAGTCCTGGCGCAGTAATAACTTTCCCCTTGTACTTAACTGTGCCAACTTCTGGCTCTCCCATTATCAAGGGTTTAGACCGGCCTGGTGATTTTTCTGGGCGTTCTTTAATTATCTTTGCTGTTGTTAGTGATGGAATTAGTCTGACTCGTAAGGATTCTGCCACGAAGTGCCCGTTCTCATCCATGAGGGCGGCAAATGGAACAAGAGCGAGTCGTCCATCAGGGACGACAACTACCTGCGACCCCACCACATATTGCCGAATAGGCTCTATAAGAATCCGGTAAAGATCTTTTAGCAAACTGTTCGCTGCTAAATCGTCCACAATTTTAGAGGACTCAGATTTGCATAGAGGCACGGATACCGTCGTCATGCCTACGTCCTGATTTTGCGTGGATACGGGTTGTGGGGTCCTGGGCTGAGATGATACTAATTGTTGAACAGTCCAGCCGACAGGCATGGCGGCACGAGCTTGCATCGATTCTGATTTCTTCTTAGTGGGATTTGACAACTCTTTTGGGTAAAGAAACGACAGTGAGCGATCTTCGCATCTGTCATTCTCGTTTGGTTGTATCGACTTTATAGCCTTGTTAACAAGAGAGTCTACATCTTCAGTACGAGTTTTGTGGTGAAGCAAGACATCTCTATTTGGCTGTATGACCCAAGTACAAATATCATCGTTAATTAAAGCAAAGAATAAGACTGTACTTTCCAGGGCTTTGACCACTTCACAGATTTCGCTGAGGTTTTTGGATTCGTACCTAACAGGGCAGGTGGACAAAAGGTGAACTAAAGCTCTTGAACGTCCATTTTCAGCAGCAACAAGAGCTTTATCTATTTTCCCTTGATACAGAAAAGTCATAATCAAACTTTTATACGTGTCCACAAAGTTCTCGATAAAAGAAACTTTACTTTCATCCCAATTCGGTACAGTCTCAAGCAGTTTGAGGTAGCACTTTATACTATTTCTTAAATTGCTCTCAGCATCTCCATGCTGGCCGCCAGCGATATACATAAGACCAAAGTTGCTGTAAGCTGCTCCTTCTCCGCGTTTGTCTCCAGTCTCTTTTGCGATAGTAAGGCACATTTGCTGATACTCAATAGCCTTGTCGTACTGGCCGAGAGAGTAATAACAAGAACCAAGATTACCGCAAGCTGTTCCTTCTCCGCGTTTGTCTCCAATCTCTTTTGCGATAGTAAGGCACATTTTCTGATACTCAATAGCCTTGTCGTACTGACCGAGAGAGTAATAGCAAGAACCAAGATTGCCGTAAGCTGTTCCTTCTCCGCGTTTGTTTCCAATCTCTGTTGCGATAGTAAGGCACATTTTCTGATACTCAATAGCCTTTTCGTACTGGCCGAGAGAGTGATAGCATGAACCAAAGTTGCCGTAAGCTGTTCCTTCTCCGTCTTTGTCTCTAATCTTTTTTGCGATAGCAAGGCGCATTTTATGATACTCAATAGCCTTTTCGTACTGGCCGAGAGAGTGATAGCACGAACCAAGATTGCCGTAAGCTGCTCCTTCTTCGCGTTTGTTTCCCATCTCTTTTACGATAGTAAGGCACATTTTATGATACTCAATAGCGTTGTCGTACTGGCCGAGAGAGTCATAGCAAATACCAAGACTGCCGTAAGCTGTTCCTTCGCCGTCTTTATTTCCAATATCTTTTACGATAGTAAGGCACATTTTATGATACTGAACAGCCTTGTCGTACTGGCCGAGAGAGTGATAGCAAATACCAAGATTGCTGTAAGCTGTTCCTTCTCCGAGTTTGTCTCCAATCTCTTTTGCGATAGTAAGGCACATTTTCTGATATTCAATAGCATTGTCGTACTGGCCGAGAGAGTGATAGCAAATCCCGAGCTTGCCATAAGCTGCTCCTTCCCGAGTTTGTCTCCAATCTCTTTTGCGATAGTAAGGCTCATTTTCTTATACTCAATAGCCTTGTCGTACTGGCAGAGAGAGTGATAGCAAGAACCAAGATTGCCGTAAGCTGTTCCTTCTCCGTATTTGTTTCCAGTCTCTTTTGCGATAATTATGTACATTTTTTGATACTCAACAACCTTGTCGTACTGGCCGAGAGAGTAATAGCAATAAACAAAATTGCCGTAAGCTGTTCCCTCTCTGTGTTTTTCTCCAATCTCTTTTGCGATAGTAAGGCACATTTTATAATACTCAATAGCCTTGTCGTGCTGGCCGAGAGAGTAATAGCAAGAACCAAGAATGTCATAAGATTTTCCTTCTGCGTCTTTGTTTCCAATCTCTTTTGCGATAGTAAGGCACATATTCTGGTACTCAATAGCCTTTTCGTACTGGCCGAGAGAGTAATAGCAAGAACCAAGATTGCCGTAAACTGTTCCTTTTCCGTCTTTGTCTCCAATTTCTTTTGCGATAGCAAGGCACATTTTCTGATACTCAATAGCCTTTTCGTACTGGCCGAGATAGTAATAGCAAGAACCAAGATTGCCGTAAGCTTTTCCTTTTCCGTCTTTGTCTCCAATCTCTTTTTCGATAGCAAGGCACATTTTCTGATACTCAATAGCCTTTTCGTACTGGCCGAGAGAGTAATAGCAAGAACCAAGAATGCCATAAGCTGTTCCTTTTCCGTCTTTGTCTCCAATCTCTTTTGCGATAGCAAGGCACATTTCCTGATACTCAATAGCCTTTTCGTACTGGCCGAGAGAGTAATAGCAAGAACCAAGGTTGCCGTAAGCTGTTCCTTTTCCATCTTTGTCTCCAATCTCATCTGCGATAGCAAGGCACATTTTCTGATACTCAATAGCCTTTTCGTACTGGCCGAGAGAGTAATAGCAAGAACCAAGAATGCCAAAAGCTTTTCCTTCTCCGTCTTTGTCTCCAATCTCTTTTGCGATAGTAAGGCGCATATTCTGATACTCAATAGCCTTTTCGTACTGGCCGAGAGATTCATAGCAAGAACCAAGATTGCCGTAAACTGTTCCTTTTCCGTCTTTGTCTCCAATCTCTTTTGTGATAGCAAGGCACATTTTCTGATACTCAATAGCCTTGTCGTACTGACCGAGAGATTCATAGCAAGAACCAAGATTGCCGTAAACTGTTCCTTTTCCGTCTTTGTCCCCAATTTCTTTTGCGATATCAAGGTACATTTTCTGATACTCAATAGCCTTTTCGTACTGGCCGAGATAGTAATAGCAAGAACCAAGAATGCCATAACCTTTTCTTTGTCCGTCTTTGTCTCCAATCTCTTTTGCGATAGCAAGGCACATTTTCTGATACTCAATAGCCTTTTCGTACTGGCCGAGAGAGTAATAGCAATAACCAAGAATGCCATAAGCTTTTCCTTTTCCGTCTTTGTCTCCAATTTCTTTTGCGATAGCAAGGCACATTTTCTGATACTCAATAGCCTTTTCGTACTGGCCGAGAGAGTAATAGCAAGAACCAAGAATGCCATAAGCTTTTCCTTCTCCGTCTTTGTCTCCAATCTCTTTTGCGATAGTAAGGCGATTATTCTGATACTCAATAGCCTTTTCGTACTGGCCGAGAGAGTAATAGCAAGAACCAAGAATGCCATAAGCTTTTCCTTTTCCGTCTTTGTCTCCAATCTCTTTTGCGATAGCAAGGCGCATATTCTGATACTCAATAGCCATTTCGTACTGGCCGAGAGAGTAATAGCAATAACCAAGAATGCCATAAGCTGTTCCTTTTCCGTCTTTGTCTCCAATCTCTTTTGCGATAGCAAGGCACATTTTCTGATACTCAATAGCCTTTTCGTACTGGCCGAGAGAGTAATAGCAAGAACCAAGGTTGCCGTAAGCTGTTCCTTTTCCGTCTTTGTCTCCAATCTCATTTGCGATAGCAAGGCACATTTTCTGATACTCAATAGCCTTTTCGTACTGGCCGAGAGAGTAATAGCAAGAACCAAGAATGCCATAAGATTTTCCTTCTCCGTCTTTGTCTAAAATCTCTTTTGCGATAGTAAGGCGCATATTCTGATACTCAATAGCCTTTTCGTACTGGCCGAGAGAGTAATAGCAAGAACCAAGGTTGCCGTAAGCTGTTCCTTTTCCGTCTTTGTCTCCAAACTCATTTGCAATAGCAAGGCACATTTTCTGATACTCAATAGCCTTTTCGTACTGGCCGAGAGAGTAATAGCAAGAACCAAGAATGCCATAAGATTTTCCTTCTCCGTCTTTGTCTAAAATCTCTTTTGCGATAGTAAGGCGCATATTCTGATACTCAATAGCCTTTTCGTACTGGCCGAGAGAGTAATAGCAAGAACCAAGGTTGCCGTAAGCTGTTCCTTTTCCGTCTTTGTCTCCAATCTCATTTGCGATAGCAAGGCACATTTTCTGATACTCAATAGCCTTTTCGTACTGACCGAGAGATTCATAGCAACAACCAAGATTGCCGTAAACTGTTCCTTTTCCGTCTTTGTCTCCAATCTCTTTTGCGATATCAAGGCACATTTTCTGATACTCAATAGCCTTTTCGTACTGGCCGAGAGAGTAATAGCAAGAACCAAGGTTGCCGTAAGCTGTTCCTTTTCCGTCTTTGTCTCCAAACTCATTTGCAATAGCAAGGCACATTTTCTGATACTCAATAGCCTTTTCGTACTGGCCGAGAGAGTAATAGCAAGAACCAAGAATGCCATAAGCTTTTCTTTCTCCGTTTTTGTCTCCAATCTCTTTTGCGATAGTAAGGCGCATATTCTGATACTCAATAGCCTTTTCGTACTGGCCGAGCGATTCATAGCAAGAACCAAGAATGCCATAAGCTTTTCCTTCTCCGTCTTTGTCTAAAATCTCTTTTGCGATAGTAAGGCGCATATTCTGATACTCAATAGCCTTTTCGTACTGGCCGAGAGAGTAATAGCAAGAACCAAGGTTGCCGTAAGCTGTTCCTTTTCCGTCTTTGTCTCCAATCTCTTTTGCGATAGCAAGGCACATTTTCTGATACTCAATAGCCTTTTCGTACTGGCCGAGAGAGTAATAGCAAGAACCAAGAATGCCATAAGCTTTTCTTTCTCCGTTTTTTTCTCCAATCTCTTTTGCGATAGTAAGGCGCATATTCTGATACTCAATAGCCTTTTCGTACTGGCCGAGAGATTCATAGCAAGAACCAAGATTGCCGTAAACTGTTCCTTTTCCGTCTTTGTCTCCAATCTCATTTGCGATAGCAAGGCACATTTTCTGATACTCAATAGCTTTGTCGTACTGACCGAGAGATTCATAGCAACAACCAAGATTGCCGTAAACTGTTCCTTTTCCGTCTTTGTCTCCAATCTCTTTTGCGATATCAAGGCACATTTTCTGATACTCAATAGCCTTTTCGTACTGGCCGAGATAGTAATAGCAAGAACCAAGAATGCCATAAGCTGTTCCTTCTCCATCTTTGTCTCCAATCTCTTTTGCGATAGTAAGGCGGATATTCTGATACTCAATAGCCTTTTTGTACTGGCCGAGAGAGTAATAGTAATAACCAAGAATGCCATAAGCTGTTCCTTTTCCGTCTTTGTCTCCAATCTCTTTTGCGATAGCAAGACACATTTTCTGATACTCAATAGCCTTTTCGTACTGGCCGAGAGAGTAATAGCAAGAACCAAGGTTGCCGTAAGCTGTTCCTTTTTCGTCTTTGTCTCCAATCTCATTTGCGATAGCAAGGCACATTTTCTGATACTCAATAGCCTTTTCGTACTGGCCGACAGAGTAATAGCAAGAACAAAGAATGCCATAAGCTTTTCCTTCTCCGTCTTTGTCTCCAATCTCTTTTGCGATAGTAAGGCGCATATTCTGATACTCAATAGCCTTTTCGTACTGACCGAGAGATTCATAGCAAGAACCAAGATTGCCGTAAACTGTTCCTTTTCCGTCTTTGTCTCCAATCTCTTTTGTGATAGCAAGGCACATTTTCTGATACTCAATAGCCTTGTCGTACTGACCGAGAGATTCATAGCAAGAACCAAGATTGCCGTAAACTGTTCCTTTTCCGTCTTTGTCTCCAATCTCTTTTGCGATATCAAGGCACATTTTCTGATACTCAATAGCCTTTTCGTATTGGCCGAGATAGTAATAGCAAGAACCAAGAATGCCATAAGCTTTTCCTTGTCCGTCTTTGTCTCCAATCTCTTTTGCGATAGTAAGGCGGATATTCTGATACTCAATAGCCTTTTCGTACTGGCCGAGAGATTCATAGCAAGAACCAAGATTGCCGTAAACTGTTCCTTTTCCGTCTTTGTCTCCAATCTCTTTTGCGATAGCAAGGCACATTTTCTGATACTCAATAGCCTTTTCGTACTGGCCGAGAGAGTAATAGCAAGAACCAAGATTGCTGTAAGCTGTTTCTTCTCCGTTTTTGTCTCCAATCTCATTTGCGATAGTAAGGCACATTTTCTGGTACTCAATAGCTTTCTCCTACTGGCCGAGAGACTGATAGCAATCGCCAAGTTTGCCGTGAGCTCTTTTTTCTTTGCTTTTGTCTCCAATCTCATTTGCGATAGTAAGGCACAGTTTGTGATACTCAATAGCCTTTTCGTACTGGCCGAGAGAGTAATAGCAAGAACCAAGATTGCCGTAAGCTGTTCCTTCTCCGTCTTTGTTTCTCATCTCTTTTGCTATTGCAAGGAATACTTCAACATGTTGCGCAGCTTTTTCATATTTTCCAGTAGAGAAGTAGTGAAGACCAAATTTAGTATGAACTTGTTGTTCAAGTTCCTTGTCCTTAGTTTTCTCTGCAAACTTTAAGGCGATGGTGAGAAGAGACAGTTCATCCATTATTTCCAGCTGGTGGTTTTCTTCCTGTATAAGCAAAGAACGATGATGTAAGGTCCGTTTCTCTCGTGTTTTGTTTCTGTAATATCGGTACGCATGATCACGCGTTGAAAACGTTCGCATGACAATTCAAAGTGTTGTTCAGTCTTTTGACAGGCAGAATGATGTTGTTCGTCAGTTATTGACAGTCGCAAACATAAAGTGGAATGACAGGAAGTTTAGTTTGTGTCCCTGAAATTACATTTCCAGCGTTTCAGGCTGCTTCAAATTTCATACACTCCTCGATATTTATCATAATAATGACACTTGTAAGACACACCATACATTTTTCTTGTTTTAAACGCCGGTGCGCACTCCCGACGGGCAAATTTGTTGATTTTAAGTACAAAATGGCAAACAGGACTTTCACTTAATACGAACAGAACGGTTAACTAAATAAATTGCTTAACACAGCCAAATATTTAGGTTCACATTTCGCCGATTGTGGGTTTTCATGTTGTGTTCTTCATGAGCAATACTACAGAACAACAGATACAGCGTGGCGGTCTGTTTTCAAATCTCGCGCCACTCTCTTTAGTCACAGGCTCGGTTTATTGACCAACCAAAGGATAAATGACATTATTTTCTTGTCTCTTGTCACTTTCCCGTTTCGACGCAGTGTCCCTCGCTTTTATATTTCTTCTTTTTTTGCGAATAATTGAATTATGTTTTAAATCAAGAAATGAGGTTAATCAGTTGTCAGTTTATTCGCCCACATATCGAAAAATGAACGTGTCGCAAAATTAGGAACCGTTGCGTTAAAAGGATAGAGTTTGATAGTTCAACACCTGATCAGCAATTTCCCAATGGCACCTCGACCAGAGGAGGTCGAGTCATTCACCTTTTGATTACAGAAACTACAATGCTTCGTGTATTTTTGGTTTCATAATTCATTATTGAGAGAAATTTTATTAATGGTCAGTGTCTTCGTGTATAAATAACACCATTTAACTATTAGAAGGTCTTCCAAAGAAGTTTGGGTTTTTCCAAAATAGCTATTTCCGCAAATATCGATGGATTTTAGGAGATTTTTGAGCACGGCTCCGCTAAAATCAACTGCTTTTCGTTGTCAAAACAAAAATCTTCAAATAAAACCATATAATCAAACGGACAAATAAATTGTTTCTCACCAAAACATTAAGAGATTGGCGGATTCCAATATATTTTTGAAAACTATGGTGAGGCAACATTTTGAGGAATGACATTTTCTTAAAAATCTTGAGGTAACTTATCACTCGTTTTTCTCCGAAGAGTCGAGCAATGTATTATTTCCTAAGTTCAAACAAACTACTTTCACGGACGAACATATTTTTTCTGTCAAAATCATTCTAAACTGAGTTCAGGTTTGTTGAAAACGTTCAAACGTTCAAAGTTTCACTGACATCTGTGAAAACTGTGAACTGTTACTACATCACTGATATATTTTCTTCTTAGAAGGTTGGGAGAATCTGCATCTTGAGCTTGGGAGTGAAAGGGTTAAACAGAGAACTTGGTTTAATTTGCCGGCTCACATAAAATCTGGTAGAACTGGCCAGTATTGCCGGTTAATACTCGCTCGAATATTGTCAACATATATATCTTATTGACCGAGCGCGAGGTCCGTACGGGAGAATAATGCTCGAGTTTTCTTTTTACGTGTTTATGGACCGAGCCGCCGCTACGAGGTTCATAAACACGTAAAAAGAGAACGAGAGCATTATTCTCCCGTACGGACCGAGTGCGAGGTCAATAAATGATTTATTATATGGCTTCAATGTTTTATGCTGCAAAACATAAAACAAAGCACCAAGAAGCACTTGACCAGTTTGCGTGCGTACGCAACCGGCGTTTCAACTATTGAAAATTGATTCATAGTGATGTAGCTCTCCAATTTCCCCAACTCGAAATACTTGAGAGAAAGAAGCAGCTAATTTACTGTATGATTTTAGCTGAATACTATTTTTAAGTGCAAGCCGTATCTACAGTGACACAGTCACTCAGTAAACCCGTCACGATGACAAATGTGAAAGTTTAGCTTTCTTTCGACTTTTCAAATTTTCCTTGTTTGAAAATAAACAGGCGCTTTGCAGCTCAAAACAGTAAACGTAATTCTATTTTTTCGAATGCATTTATCATCACACAGGCATTCAAAGAAAACAATCAAGCCGAAGGCTGAAATTCAATATCGCCTCCCGTAAGCATCAAAACTTACCGATCTCTCGACGGCTAAATTCTCGTAGACTATTCGTCCATCATCATAAAGATAAACATCAGTTCCGTAAAATCTTCGATGATTTTGAAATAAAACGCCTTTCATTCATTGTGAAATCCATACTTGCAGTGTTTACAGCACAGCTACTGCTGGCGGCGCCACAATTACAAAACAGTTTCCGACAAACATTGTATCTTCTCAGATCCGTTCACAGTGACTGTTCACATTCTTTGGCCGATCACTTTGCTTTCCTTCCACGTTAAACCATCTATTTCTTAGAGAGCGAGCTAATCTGCCGTTTACGATGCCCACAAACACTGGCAATACAGGTCGAATCTTCTTCTCCAAACTGTTTTCTTGGCTTGTAAACTGAAAGTTTTCCCTGTGAAATGGATTTATCTCCTTTACAAATTCTCGTTCCACCGCTTTGGTTCAGCACAGACTTAGCCGACACCTTTTACCGAAACCAAAGAGCTGCACAACCTCGTGTGTGAAACTTTTGACAAGCAAATTTAACTGTGACGTAGCGGTCCATCTGCCCGGTCCGTCTGCCTGGTCCGTACAAGAAAATATGGACCGCTGACGAGCCAATCAGAATGCTCCATTTCCATCATGGACTGGTGAGCCATATAATAATTGAGCCTTAACATTTTCTTCTAGATTTCAAGGAGAATCTACATAGTACTATGCAAATTGAATATACTAGATGAAAGATTGTCGAATATAAACACCGGTATTTTGTGAACTCGTGAGTGTTTGCCAACCTGATGATATTAATACAACACTCAGCACTGGAATTTCGGCGATTGGCTGAACTTGCTTGTCTAGCTTATGAGAAAAATGAAGACCCGGAGAGAAAATAATAAAACGGCAGCATACCTTTGCTTTCCTTCTTCTCCTCTGTTTCCGTTCGACGACAAACCAGTCGCAATTGACATGTTTCCGTTCGACGACAAACCCTTGTCTTTGTCCTTGCTCATAAATGTGGGTTAAACGAGGTGCGTTATAGATGTAAACGGTCACACAGATGTGTTGTAGTGCAGCTTTTCGGCTTAACCTCGGCCTAAAAGAATACCGCAGCATCTTGTGACAGTTATTACAAACCAGTTACCCACAAAGTAAACGTCTTTTCTTTTCAAATTCATTCACAACTTTACCCCTGACCTGCTTTAACGTGATGCCGGGTAATTGTAGCCTAAGAAAAGCTGTACTATAACACATTATAACATAGTCACGATACAAGCCGCGCGCTGATTGGTCGAAAACCGTGGTTTGCCAGAGTATAAACCACACTTACCCGTGGTTTATAAGTTATAAACCACGCTTACGTCATCCTCTGGCAAAAAAGAGAAAATAATGCGAGAATGGAGTCACCAATGCCCAACTTCAAGATAAAATTTGGCTTTAAGTGAAGGCACCGGCTAATACGGTTCACCGTGAATCGGTAAAGAACGTGACCTCATCAAAAAGCACTTCAACAGTTTGGAGAGGGAAAATCTATGTCGAAGAACGGCAAGTTTCTTGTCAGCGTCGTGGAAAGCGACTCGGTTTAAGCACTGTCCCTAAGTACAGCATATTTGGGAATCACAATTACATCAGTGGTTTGTTTGAATGAAGTTGAATGCTTCAACAAGGAAGGAGAGAGCAAATCATTCAGTTGAAGAAGATCAGCCGTGAGCAATCACTGAACATGAACGGCGAAGACAGACGAACAGACGTGTTTGTAGTGATGCAAGAGAAAGAATTTCCGACGATGTAACTGAAAAAAATGATTGAAGAATTTTCGGACGGACTTCAAATGATTGTACTACGAGGTAGAGTCAAGAAATCGGTAAGTTTTCATTCACACAATTTTCGAGTCGGCCGTTGGAGCATTTGCTGATTCCCTTCAAATTTGCATTTTATGCACTAGCCGACTGTATGATTTCATGTACTTGTAGTCCAAAGTTCTACAGGAAATATAGTTCTTTACTGTGAGATTAGTGTTGTCTAATTTTATAGAACAGACGGCCTGGTTGAAAAATTGAAGCGAAACTGTACTGACTTGGCAATTCGGACCGCCGAGCCGTTTAGGAGAATCTATTTTTTCATCGCTGTTAGCATTCCAACATTTTTGATGAATAAAGACAGTTTTATTGTGAAAGTTTTGAAGTTCTATGTTATAAAACAAATAAACCAGCTTCAAGCGTGCTCCGTTCAGAAATAAAGCACTTAGCAAGTGCCGAGAGCACTCAAGAAGTGGGGAAAAACGCTCGCCTTCGGCTCGCGTTTCTCCCTACACTTCTTTCGTGCTCTCGTCACTTGCTGCGTGCTTTATTTCTGAACGGAGCACGCTTGAAGCTGGTTTATTTGTTAATCTGTGTGACCGTTTACATCTATACCGCACCTCGTTTAACCCACATTTATGAGCAAGGACAGAGATAGTGGTTTGTCGTCGAACGGAAACAGAGGAGAAGGAAAGCAAAGGTATGCTGCCGTTTTATTATTTTCTCTCCGGGTCTTCATTTTTCTCATAAGCTAGACAAGCAAGTTCAGCCAATCGCCGAAATTTCAGTGCTGAGTGTTGTATTAATATCATCAGGTTGGCAAACACCGTCACTCACGAGTTCACAAAATACCGGTGTTTATATTCGACAATCTTTCATCTAGTATATTCAATTTGCATACTATGTAGATTCTCCTTGAAATCTAGAAGAAAATGTTAAGGCTCAAATGTTGACAATACTCGAGCGAGTATTAACCGGCAATACTGGCCAGTTCTACCAGATTTTATGTGAGCCGGCAAATTAAACCAAGTTCTCTGTTTAACCCTTTCACTCCCAAGCTCAAGATGCAGATTCTCCCAACCTTCTAAGAAGAAAATATATCAGTGATGTAGTGATAGCTCATAGTTTAATCAGCTACTATCTGAGCAAGCTATTAAAAGCCAAGTTCTCCTTACCGTAATATATATTTCTAGTGAGAAACTGAAGGAGAAAATTGAAGTTGATCACTCTTCGGAGTGAAAGGGTTAATACTCTAATATATAAAATGGCTGCAATGTCTTATTTAGTTTCGCTGTGATCGTTTTGTAGGTTGGAAATGACGTAAACCTAATGAAGCTCACCTTCGACGTGTTATCTGATTATCATAGGAGGAAACTTTGGTACTCTAATTATCAAAGCTCTAATTTTATCAGAGCAGAAAAGTTGGGTGTTCTGATTATCAAAGCAGGGAACTTGGGTACTCTGATTATCAGAGCAGGAAATTTGGGTAACTTGGGTGTTGTACCAGGTCAGAGTAGGTCAATTTAGCATAACGTTCAAAAGTTCCCAAAGCTTGAACCGTTTTACCCTTAATACAGCAGAATAAAAAATACTTTGTAAAATTGACAAAATGTTTTGGAACGCATTCCGCTGAAAGACAGGTACTCTGCCCTTAGATGTCAAAGGTCATATCCATCTGATACTGCTTGTACTAATGGTAGCCATAATTATTTTCTTGTGAATGGATTAATGCAGTTTCTGCTGAACACACTGCATATATTTACAAAATTACAAAAAGAGATCTTTATTTCCAGCCAAATATTGTAATGTAGAAAGAAAGAAAAACCGCAGTGTCTGAGCGCCGCGTTTTCAAGACTCATTTGTAAAAATTAAAGTGAATGCGTTTCCTGCAATATCATTTTTGTTTCTTTGTTTTGAATTTTTCTCTTGTCGTTTTTATTGTTGTTTTTCATTGTTGACTTTTTCTACAGTACTTTTGAGGGACAGAATTTCTGTCCCTTTCAGCAAATTTTGAGGGGCAGAATTTCTGTCCCTTGCGGCAAATTTTGAGGGACAGAATTTCTGTCCCTTGTGGCGAATTTTGAGGCCACAGAATTTCTGTCCCTTGCAGCGAATTTTGAGGCCACAGAATTTCTGTCCCTTGTGGCGAATTGTGAGGCCACAGAATTTCTGTGGCTTGCGACGAATTGTGAGGCCACAGAATTTCTGTGGCTTGCGGCGAATTTTGAGGCCACAGAATTTCTGTCTGGGGCTTGCGGCGGCAGTAGAATTTTGCGGCCAATTTCTGTGGCACGACCTGTTTCTTCATATTACACTGTGCCGTTTTTTTTGTCAGTGGTATAAAGCTATTTAAAGGGTCATTTTAAAATCTTCAGAAAAATACAACAAATATTTGACTGTTAATTTCATGCCCTGCGAAAAGAGGGCACTTTTTGCGTAAAAAGCCTATTTTGGAAAAACCCAAACTTCTTTGGAAGACGTTTTAGGAAGTATACACAAAAACCTGTTGATACGGGATATTTATGAAGAAAAAAACTAAACAGCTACTACTCACGTTTATTAGCAGACGATTATTTTACGTTTCCTTTCAAAACGACCGAAACCTCATAGCAACAAGGACCCTTACTATAAAAGGAGCTCAAACTGTTCGAGACCCTATATTTGTTAAACTGAATACGTGATTGCACTTTTTACGAACTTGGCTGAATCAAGGTTTAATAATTATAAGACTCGCCAGTTGCCCATAAGCAAAATATAAGACTAGGAAATAAAACCTGCTTCACAAAAATACGACCAGTATTTTTTTATTGAGTGACCACAAACTCGAAATATGATCAGCAATTTCCCAGCGAAGTGGAAAATCTCCTGGTATTATTTATCAGCACGACACACGAGCAAAACCTTCACCCTTCAGCCTTTGGTGGTAGTCGTCGCAGACTCAGCGAATTAGAAGCCAATCTTTAATCATGCGGTAGATCAAAACGAGCAGGATACGTGTAGTTTGACTTTACAAGGCTTCTTATTTTTGTCGATCAATGTTCATCAAATTATGCCATTCACACATTTTGATAGTTATGCGCAGAAGAAGCCTTTAGATTACATCATGTCAGATATTAATCATGCTAAAATTTAAAAACTCACCTTCGCAGAGGTTTATCCTTGCTGAGTTTCTTTCAGTTGCAGAATGACGCTTTCGGTGCAGAGACTCGTTATATTATGTTCGGCAATCTGTTGGTACGGAAAGAACCTTAAAATAGCGCCACATAAAAACCATCCATAGTAAATCGCCCTTGTTTGCTCCCAATTTGAAGCTTGACTTGTAGAAGTTGCATTTAACCTTATTTTAAAAGTTTAACTTACCCCAATGCAAATATTGTTCAAAGGAGTTCTTATCTGGAGATTAGGTCACACGAGCAATGGTCACAACAAAGAGAATGTTTCATGAAAACAGATTAAATTGATCAAAACAAAACTATATGTTAATTCCCTGCAGTAACCAGAAAATATTACCTGAGCAGTTAATATCAGAAAAGAGTTGAAAAAGTAAGTTAATCACCGTTTTTATACTTCGTAGTCTATATTGAAATCAGCATTCCTCCAAATCGCGCAGGAGTTTGATGCATGCAGACTAAATTAACCAGTTTGCTTTATATAGCGGACAAGTAGATACAGGGCCAACACCTGGAATTAAAGTTAAAACACATGAATTATGCTTACCCAAGCGGCAATATATCCTCAGCCTCCTGAACGGCAGAAATCAGTCCAATTTCACAATTGGTGATGGCAACTAATACGGTTCTGCTGGTATAAAGCAGAGTATATTTATGACACATCGTTTTCTCCCTCCTAGTCTGCTGTTTACTTGTGGTTTGCGGTCAGCGAAGTCACTCGCGCGTCATCAGTAAAAAGAAGCGATCTTTCAATTTGTGAGGTTCGTAGAGAAATGAACTTGTACGCTTGTCCGCGAAGTTGTAACTACTACGCGGGGATTCTCACAGGATCTGACCGGCTTGAATAATAATACAAAAAAATTTAAACTACCGGCATAACTTGTCAACTCCTACGCAGGTGAACAGACTAGAACTGATGCCAATTCTTGTCTCAGATAGAGCAGTTTCGCTCGTTTTTCTGAGAAAATCAGTTGCACATTTAATAACTGAAAGTGTAATTTGCTTCTAGAATAGTTCGCAAGTAAAAAGTGTTTACCTAAGCAAGCGATATGTGTACACTTTCGTTAAATAATATGTCACGAGGTGTTCCCCCGGGGGGGGGGGGGGGGGGGTACTCCCTATGATCGGCTATACGGGGAGGCTCCGCCCGAAAGGGGTGTATTCTTACGATCAAGGTATAAAAAAGGGTATAGGAAAATGGCGTTTTTTAGGTATTTTAAAGGGTCAATAAAAAGGGTGGAGCGAGGAAATAATTTTGGTATTTTAAAGGGGTACGAAAAACGCCAGGAAAAACCGGGGAAAAAAAAAACGGCGGAAGACCGGAAACTCCGCCTTGTTAAAAGTGAGAAGCACCCCGCCGTGGAATCGAAGGCTACAAATCAAAGCAAGAGATGTTTGTACTGCCTGATGCTTCCCGCCAGTTTAGGAACTGAATAAATGATCTGTTGAAGAATATCACGTTCCTGATCAAAGGTATAAAAAAGGGTGCATTTGTACTGGAGGTATATAAAAGGGTCCCGATTTTGCCCCCAGGATGGTATTTTAAAGGGTAAGGGGTTGACAGTCCGGGCGGAGCCTCTCCGTACAAAAGTCCTTTGAGTAACCCCCCCCCTCCCCCCCCCCCCCAGGGGTGTTCCGGCACATAACTTCGTGGCTCTGCAGAAGGCCAAACAACAGTAGCCTACGACTGCTTGGTCAAAATTTGTTGGGACAATGCCTATTGAATATGAATAGACGACTTATGTGCTTTATCCCAAGGATACTTATTTTGTACTGAAACAGAACAAGTAACATAAAAGGTAACTATAATTTCCCCCTCCCCCTAAATCAATGTTGGTGTGTATTAGGCTGATATTCCAACATTAATCTGGGGGAGAGGGGGAAATTGGTGTAATAAGCCACTTTCACAATCATGCGCAGTAGGAAATAGCACTTTCTACTCCCCACATAAACGAGTGTCTGTCAAGTAAATCTCTCCACTACTTGGTTTTGTGTCTGTGTAATTGTATTAGAACCAGAGAATATGCTATGACGCTCTGTCTGTCACGTTTCATCGTCTGTTGACCCACCAGAAAATGTGCGCCTTACGAACTGCGCTGATTGTGAAAGTGGCCTATTCAATCCCAACACTTTTGGCCATGATATATTCTAGCTAGATACCATTCTCTAAAACCTTATAAATGATAATCTAATGAATTATTGAGTTTGAGTGCAAACTTTACCTTCCGAATATTTAGCAAGGAATATGAGCAAGTGACCTAATGACCTATTGACACATTCAAACTCTAAACTTTCTCACATGAACATTGTTGACTGGTCACAAACTCTAATATTGAGAAGACACGCCATCATGTATCTCATAGTCAGAGTATTCGCACTCAAATAATCGACATAGAATCCCAGCGGATAAAAAAAAAAGACTGGATAGCTTTCAATTTTAGAGTAACAAATGGGGAAGTTAATAAATATTATAAAAGTCAGGCCGTTCGCACTCGAATAATTAACAGAAATGAAATGTGTTCAGGTAAAAACTGAAATGTATTATGGAATATAAAATCCTAGTCGTACGGAAAAAGCTAGCTAGTTTATATATTTTACGTTGAGTCACAGGTTCTAATGGGGAAATTATATCATCATAGTTAGGACACTGATTCGCATAGTCGAATAATAAACAGATTGAGATAGATATTGAATCAGTTAAACACTGAAGTGTGTCATGGAAAATAAAATCTCATTGCCTCTGATGTGAGGTGTTGTGGTCATGGTCACTGGACGTTTCTGTGACTTCTTCTTTGCTTGAGTCTGAAGGTGACTTCCCCTCAGGGAGTAGAAACGTCAGTCACCAAAGGTCGATTGGGGTAATGGAACGCCGTAAGAGTACAGTTGCTGACGTTTCGAGCGTTAGCCCTTCATCAGAACGAATGAGAGGATTATGGGTAAACCGGGTTAAAATGTGGGAGGAGAGGACCTCAGAGAAGAATTATTAATTTTTTTAAGTGGCTGTTGTAAAGAAAGGCAGCCAATCAAAAACTAGTGTAAAAAGTTGGCCCGAGTTACGAGAAGGAGAATCGTTCGTTGATATCCGCGGGGGCCAAGATGCCAATTTTGAAAATCAGACTCTGTTCTTTGCATTTTCGGGATTCGGTGGTGCCTCGGTGGAGGGAGATGCCGAAAATTGTCAAATTGTTGTGAGAGTGACCTGGTTGATTAAAATGTCGAGCTACTGGTTTGGAGACGTCCTTGCTGTTGTTTTTAACATCCAAAAGGTGTTCACGGAAACGATCTCCTATCCTGCGTCCAGTCTCGCCGATGTAGAGCAGGTTAGCGGTAGTACAGTCAAAATGATCGGAAATTTGAATGGACCCTTTAGGGCCGGAAATAGAAATGGTGTTCGAGATGAATGGACATGTGTTGCAGCGCTTGCGAGAAAAATGAAAAGTGCCAGGTACGCGGTCTGTGAGTAAAGAGCCTTTGACAAGGGGGTTGCGCAGGCTCTTGTCTCGTTTGAATGAGACGAGTGGCGGTATGTTGAAAATGGTGGCGATGTCGGGATCAGATTGTAGTAGTTTGAAGTTACAGAGAATGATGTCTTTGACTAGCAGACTTTTCGGATGATAAGTTATTGTAAGAAGGATTCTGTCTTCAGACTTTGATTCAGACGGCTTAAGGGCAGTCTCTCGGCTGATGTTATGAACGCGTTCCAGTGCATGGGATACGACAGAGTTGGGATAGTCGCGTTCGATGAAAAAATGGCGCATTTCGTTGGTTTTGGTCGAGAAATCGGCGTCGTCACCGCAGAGCCGGCGTAGTCGGAGAAATTGGGAATAAGGAATTGAGTTTTTTTACATGAGGCGGATGAGACGGGGAGTGAAGCAAATAGCTACGCGAATCAATGGGTTTGTAGTGAACGCTGGTGGGCAAACGGTTGTTTTGGATCGAAACGTTGATGTCAAGAAAAGTGACGCTTGAATTGGAAATTTCCCAGGTGAACTCGAGAGCAGGGTGGAAATAACAAATTGAATGAATCGATCGAGTTTGGGCCGGATAAAATTTTCCTAGTTCAACACCTGATCAGCAACTTCCCAATGGTATAAAAAGTTCCTCGATCAAAGGAGGTCGTGCCATTCGCCTTTTGATCACAGAAACTACTCTGATTCGTATATTTTGGTTTCACAACTCATTATCGAGAGAAATTTTATTAACGGTCATTGTCTTCACATATAAATACCACCATTCAACTATTAGGAAGTATACACAAAAACCTGTTGATACGGGATATTTATGAAGAGAAACTTTAAATGCAGCTACTACTCGCGCTTATTAGCAGACGATTATTTTACGTTTCCTTTCAAAACGACCGAAACCTCGTAGCAACGAGGACCCTTACTATAAAAGGAGCTCAAACTGTTCGAGACATTTGTTAAACTGAATACATGATTGCACTTTCTTCGAACTTGGCTGAATCAAGTTTAATAATTGTAGGACTCGCCATTTGCCCATAACCAAAATATAAGACTAGGAAATAAAACCTGCTTCGCGAAAATACGGTACCTGTATTTTGTTATTGAGTGATCACTAACTCGAAATAGTTCCAAGACGATCAGCAATTTCCCAGCGACGTGGAAAATCTCCTGGTATTATTTATCACGATTTATCAGCACAACACTCGAACAAAATCTTCACCCTTCAGCCTTTTGTGGTAGTCGTCGCAGACTCAGTCAAATTTAAAAGCCAATATTTAATGATGCAGTAGATCAAAACGAGCAGGATACGTATAGTTTGATTTCACAAGGCTTCTTACTTTTGTCGATTGATGTTCATCCAGTCATGCCATTTACACATTTTGATAGTTATGCGGAGAAGAAGCCTTTAGATTATTTCATGTTAGATGTTAATCATGCTAAAAATAAAAAAAACTCACTTTCGCAGGGGTTTATCCTTGCTGAGTTTCTCTCAATTGTAGAATGACGCTTTCGGTGTAGACACCCGTTATATTATGTTTGGCAATCTGTTGGTACGGAAAAAACCTTAAAATAGCGCCATATAATATCCATCCATAGTAAATCGCCCTTTTATGCTCCCAGTTTAAAGTTTGACTTGTAAAAGTTGCATTTAACTTTAATTAATTAAAGTTGAACTTACCCCATTGCAAATGTTCAAAGGAGTTCTATTTCGGGAGATTAGGTCAGGCGAGCAATGGTCACAACAAAGAGACTCTTTTACAAAAACAGATTAAATTGATTAAAACAAAACTGTATGTTAATTCCCTGCAGTAAAATATTACCTGAGCAGTTAATATTAGAAAATAGTTGAAAAAGTAAGTAAATCACCGTTTTTATACTTCGCCGTTTCTACTGAAATCAGCATTCCCCCAAATCGCGCAGGATTTTCATGCATGCAGACCAAATCAACCAGTTTGGTTTCATATAGCGGGCAAGTAGATACAGGGCCAACACCTGGAATGTTAAAACACATGAATTATACTTACCCAAGCGGCAATATATCCTCAGCCTCCTGAACGGCAGAAATCAGTCCAATTTCACAATTGATGATGGCGACTACACGGTTCTGTTGGTATAAAGCAGAGTATATTTATGACACATCATTTTCTTCCTCCTGGTCTGCTGTTTACTTGTTTGCGCTCAGCAAAGTCACTCGCGTGTCATCAGTAAAAAGCAGCGATGGCTTTCAATTTGTGAGGTTTGTAGAGAAATGAACTTGTCCGCTTGTCCGCGAAGTTGTAACTACTACGTGGGGATTCTCACAGGATCTAACAGGCTCTAATAATAATAATACAAAAAACAAAATTAAATTACCGGCATAACTTGTCAAGACTACGCAGGTGAACAGATTAGAACTGATGCCAATGCACGTTTTTCGTCTCAGATATAGCAGTATCACTCGTTTTTCTGAGAAAATGACTCGTACATTTAATAACTGAAAGTGTAATTTGCTTCTAGAATAGTTTGCAAGTAAAAAGTGTTTGCCTAAGCAAGTGATATATGTGCACTTCGTTAAATAATATGTCACGAGGTGTTCCGACACATAACTTCGTGACTCTGCAGAAGTCCAAACTAGAGTGACCTATGACTGCTTCATGGTCAAAATTTGTCGGGACAATGCTTATTGAATATGAACAGACAGCTTATGAGATAAATCCCAAGGCTACTTATTCTGTACTGAAACAGAACAATTAGCATCACGTAACTATAATTTCCCCCTCCCCCTAAATCAATGTTGGTGTGAGTTGGTGTGTGCTAGGCTGATATTCCAACATTAATCTGGGGGAGAGGGGGGAAATTAAATATAAGCATATATAATATAAGTATATATAGTATAATATAAGCAACTTTTACAATCATGCGCAGTAGGAAATAGCACTTTCTACTCCCCACATAAACGAGTGTCTGTCAAGTAAATCTCTCCACTACTTGGTTCTGTGTCTGTGTAAATGTATTAGAACCAGAGAATATGCTATGACGCTCTGTCCGTCACGTTTCATCGTCTGTTGACCCACCAGAAAATGTGCGCCTCACGAACTGAACTGATTGTGAAAGTGGCCTATTCCATCCCAACACATTTGGCCATGATATATTCTAGCTGGATACCATTCTCTAAGACCTTATAAATGATAATCTAATGAATTGAGTTTGAGTGCAACCCTCACCTTCCTAATGTTTAGCAAGGAGTATGAGGAAGTTACGACCTAATGACACAAACTCTAAAAATACCATATTGCACTTTCTCAGTATGAAAATGGTTGACTGGTCACAAAATTCTAATATTGAGAAGTTACATTCAATCATGTATCTCATAGTCAGAGTATTCGCATTCAAATAATCGACAAAATCTCAGCGGACACACACACACACACACACACACACACACACACAAAAAGACTTAATAGCTTTTAGAATAACAAATGGGGAAGTTAATAAATCTCATAAAACAGGCCGTTTGCGTTCGAATAATTGACAGAAATGAAATGTTCAGTTAAAAACTGAAATGTGTCATGGAATATAAACTCCTAGTCGTACGGAAAAAGCTAGCTAGTTTATTTATTTTTACGTTGAGTCACAGGTTCTAATGGAAAACTTTATCATCATAGTCAGGACACTGATTCGCATAGTCGAATAATCAACAGATTGAGATTATTGCTCGCGGGGGCCTGGGGCCCACGAGAGCTTAAAAATCGGCATTTTTTTTTTTTTTTTTCCTTTTTGTGGGTCGAGGATCAGCACACGGTGATTGGTTCATATTATCACGTGCTGGGCGATGACGTAATTGACTTCGCTAAACAACTCGAGATGCGGCCAGTGAATTGCTCGTTACTTGTGTGTAAAAGTTAACTGCATCCCATCCAAACTCAACACCATTTGGCTCTGTGGAATGCGCACGGATAAACTGGATTTTCGGGAACGATTTTGGCTCGCGTTCACCGCACAAGCTTTGAGAATAGTCGTAAACAAATATTTGATGGTACCGCTGTCGCCGATAAATATTTAGTCCCGACGAAACTTTCTGTGGCGACACGAAATACTTTTGGGAAGATAACAGGGCGAAAGCAGAAACCAAAGCTACGGTGAGCTTTAGCCGTAAAGCAATGACGCTTTATGCTTTACTCTGTACATGACATCTGTTGCCTCATAAAATTCTTCTGCGTATCGTACATTGCCTGTTGAAGTGTTTCTTTCATTCGATCATGTAGCCTTTGTTTCGCAACCCCGGTCTCAGACTGACCATGGTACCATGGTTTTGCATTGTCAACCATGTTAGACCATGGTTGACAGTGATGTGACCATGATGGCTGACCATGGTCACCAAAAGTACCTGACCATGGTACAGTGACGACCATGGTCAAAAATAGAACTCAAAAAGAAAAGTGCCACAAGAACTTGTCTGCTAAAATGCTCACCGAGGAGTGCATTTTCAGTGCCCCAGAAATCAATCTTGATGTTTACTTTCAGTATTTAGCATGAACTGAAATGCTCATGATGAAACATGGAAAAACATGTTTGACCATGGTTTACTAACTTGACTAATATTAACTAATACTAACTAATATTACATATACAAAAGCCAAGCTAATGAAATACTTGAGTCCTATTTGTGAGTTTGTGTGTATATGTTTAAATTAACAGTGAGGTCAGTAATTGCCAGGTTAAAATTAAATTTTGCCCATCAATGACTATGGTTGATCATGGTTAACCATGTCCTTAAGTAATTTGCATGCATGGGTACTATTTGATCAATATCACAGTCAAGAAATAAATGCAAACAATTTCAAAAAGACCTTTACATAAATGTGTTTAACTCCCGAGTTTTCACAGTATATGGTGAATGTTGTACTCAGGTGAAGTCTTACTTTTCAGCAACCTTGACCATGAAATACCATGATCTAACATGATGTAGCACAGTCTTGTATCTAAATTACTGGTATCTTCAGTCTTTTCCTGTCTTTAAAGAATAAATGCTTACCCATTCAAGTAAACTGATTTTTGAGAGTGAAAGATGCATATTCTCTCCTCCAGATTAAATTAAAGAGCAATTAAAGCTAGACAGCTTTCAATACTGCAAACTGGCAGCCCTTTATTATTTCACATGAAAAGTACATCATATTAAGTTTTAGCATTTCACTAAATGTTTAAAGCACATATATTCTTATAAAATTGAAAACTACCTATGATTTATCTGTCGACTGCATTGCTTCGACCTGCTTCAACGGATGCGATTCGCCACAAAACACGTGTCTTAAATACATTCAGAAGGCGTATGCGATCCACACTTATCTTGTTCTTTTTGCAAGCCTGGCGTCCTCAATCAAAATGGCAAGACAAAATTGGTATTGCTTCCAACCAACACTCCCATTTCTGAGACAGACATGTTGCGCTTCCATCTTTGCTTGGGCACCCAGCCTGGAATAAACCGCTGGCCAATAACATCGAAGCCCGTAATCGAAATGCGCGGGCAGTTCCAACGGCCAACGGCCAAGGTGTTTTCAATTTTCCTGTTCAGACAACGAATATGTAGATCTATTCATTTAAAATTTAAGTTGTTAATGAAGGTAAGAACTCTGTGATGTATTTTCCACGTGGTATTTCTCCATAAAGGATGACCGTTTCCCCGTGATTGCAACTGGAGTTCAGGCAAGTAATTGAATATATAGTCGTCTCAGTTAATTTCTACAAACGACTAAACCGAGATCCTGTAATTTTCACGTCCCTTTAGCTTTCATAAGAGTGTTTTTCTCAGGTGGACTACGACAGTTTAATTTACAGCTGAAGCTGGAGACGCTGACTCAATTCTATTTCAACACAGGGGGAAGAACTTTAGCATATTATTTGTCTGCTAGATTCAGTGCTAAAACGTGCTGTAATGTCGTAAGATACAATGATTTGTTGCATATTAAAACTGTCGCAGCATAAAATAGGGCGATTACGACTGATGCAGAGTTCACATCGTTTTCCCGGTTTTGAACCGTTTGTGCTTCTACACACAACAAGCGCTAGCCTCATTTTTATTCCTCGAATTTAAACGTATGGCGGGCCCACCGTCTTTTGCCCTGGTTGAGTGGATTGGAGATGAAAAGGCAGAGTACTGGTAAGTCATCAAAACCACCCAAATTGATGCCAATCCAGAAGACATCGTGGTTGGAAAAAGTGTCGATGCCATATGGAAGAGAGGAGAAGAAACTGCCCTGTGGCCAAGATTTTGAAATGATGATGAAATCACATATTCCATCTGCTTGTAAAGTCTACTGAGAAATTGTGATTAAATGTAACAAATTGTTTTTACTGTTATTAGTTTGTTTGTTCTGAAACAATCTTAAAACATGTTTGACTACTATATGTTCTCAGTCATGGTTAGAAAACATGTTTGACCATGTTCTACCATGGTTAGTGTGCTGGATTTGTTTCTTTAGTAACATGTTTGACCATGTTCTTTCATGGTTAGAAAACATGTTTGACCATGTTCTACCATGGTTAGTGTGCTGGATTTGTTTCTTAGGTAACATGTTTTACCATGTTCTTTCATGGTTTGAAAACATGTTTGACCATGTTCTACCATGGTTGGGGTGCTCAATTCATTTCTGTTTAAACATGTTTGACCATGTTCTATCATGGTCATGTTTGACCATGGTCAACCATGGTTGACATTTGGGCAATTTAACGTTCATGGTTGACTATGATCCACCATGGTCATATCATTGACAAAACATGGTAAACCATGGTCAAGAACCATGGTCAAACCATGTTTCTAACATGGTTGACCATGGTTTGACAATGATTCTGAGACCGGGGAATGGTCAGTGAATACCAGAAATGAAAAATACACCGAAATAATTCTGAGGATTGAGTTTGCAGTCACAAATGGACTGAACACACTGTGAACAAAAATGCAATAATATTGTAAACATCTCTCGTGTGACATTCCTCGCTGTCAATTTTATATTTGTTACAGAGCACGAATACTCGAAAGCCTGATAGAAAGAAACGTATTGAGTTAATAAGAGAAAACACATAAGTAGTGAAGCGAAAAAGTAAACTGCATCCCATTCAAATTCAACGCCATTTGGCTCTGTGGAATGCGCACGGACAAACTGGATTTTAGGAAAAGATTTTGGCTCGCGTTCACCGCACAAGCTTTGAGAATAGCCGTAAACAAATATTTGATGGTACCGCTGTCGCCGATAAATATTTAGTCCCGACGAAACTTTCTGTGGCGACACGAAATACTTTTGGGAAGATAACAGGGCGAAAGCAGAAACCAAAGCTACGGTGAGCTTTAGCCGTAAAACAATGACGCTTTATGCTTTACTCTGTACATGACATCTGTTGCCTCATAAAATTCTTCTGCGTATCGTACATTGCCTGTTGAAGTGTTTCTTTCATTCGATCATGTAGCCTTTGTTTCGCAATGGTCAGTGAATACCAGAAATGAAAAATACACCGAAATAATTCTGAGGATTGAGTTTGCAGTCACAAATGGACTGAACACACTGTGAACAAAAGCGCAATGATATATCTCTCGTGTGACATTCCTCGCTGTCAATTTTATATTTGTTACAGAGTACGAATACTCGAAAGCCTGATAGAAGAAACGTATTGAGTTAACAAAATAAAACACATAAGTAGTGAAGCGAAGGCTGGATTAATCGTGGCCCTTGATTAGAAATATGAGTCAAGGTCAAACTGTCGTCATAATCGATTGTGCATAAAAAGATATGTCACGCATTCTCAAGATGCAGGGTCGCTCAACCTTTAAGAAGCAAGTGTATGAGTGTTGTAATAATAATTTTTAGTTTAATCAAGGTGTCCAAAGAGCAAGGTGTCAAAAGCCAAGTTCTCTATACTGTGTGATATTTTTATGGTGAGAAATTGGAAGTCTCTCTTGGGAGTTCCGCTCTTGTCCCCTACTACCCATTTTATATTCTGGTCTCGACCCAACTCACGCCGCGAGCTCACTGGCAAGGCCAGTCTAGTTGAATCAGTTAAACACTGAAGTGTTTATAAGTGTAAAAATATAATCTCAGTGCCTCTGATGTGGGGTAGTGTGGTCATGGTAACTGGTCGTTTCTGTAACTTCTTCTTCTTTGCTTGAGTCTGAAGGTGACTTCCCCTCAGGGATTAGAAACTTCAGTCACTAACAACAACCGTCTGATTTCACAAGGCTTCTTATTTTTGTTGATCGATGGTTCATCCAATCGTGCCATTCACACATTTTTATGCTGGGCCTAAGGGCCCAGCATATAATTGTTTTCACCCGAAAACCACAGCGTAGGTATCATGACAATTGGTGAAAGAAGTCCCCCCTCTAGGATTTCGAAGTTTGATTGACGTGTAAGCAAAAATACTATATTTTGATTGGATAATGTTCACGTGCAAGCGGCGTGGAAGCCTTTCTTTTCTTGGCTGAGTTTCAAAGTATGTAACGTGAGATTTTTACTGACATGTACTTGCACTCTTGCGGTCTTGGTTCATTATATTCACTTTCGCATTTTTCTTCGTCCAGCTGGTTAAAACTAAGCGAAGGAAAGCAAACATAATCAAACGATACCATTTCGACAAGCTGAGATGGCTCCCGGCTGGGTTTTTCAGCTTTAACATACGCTCGTCAAACATTCGTGAATTCATCAAAACCGCGGTGATAATAGCTCTGAAATGAAACAGGCCGACTGGAAATTTAGAAAGCCTGGTAGAAGAAATTAGAAGACGAAAAACAGGTAAGTAATGAAGCGCAGGCTAGATTAATCGTGGCCTATGATTAGAAACAAATGTTCGAAGTCAAACTGTCAAAATCAATTATGCATGAAA
This sequence comes from Plumapathes pennacea, assembly GCA_964036295.1. Lineage (NCBI taxonomy): Eukaryota > Metazoa > Cnidaria > Anthozoa > Antipatharia > Myriopathidae > Plumapathes > Plumapathes pennacea. The sequence goes on along the minus strand of OZ038463.1, from coordinate 19,402,931 downwards.
ATGAGATAAGTCACGGATACTCCCAATCTCAAAATGTAGATTCTCTCATCCTTTTGAAGCAACTGTACGAGTGTTGTATTATAACTTATAGTTTAATCAGGTTCATTTGAATAAATCAAAAGCCAAGTTCCCTATACTGTATGATATTTTTTCGGGTGAGAAATTGAAAGAGAAAATTGAAGTTGATCACTCTTGGAAGTCTCGCTCTAGTCCAGAGATTGCTTATTCAATAATTCTTATGATGCGTGCGGACACTTGACACACCAAACTTGAATCCCAGCATCTGTCGCGTTTTCACGCGACAACACTTGTTAAAGTTATGAAGAGAAGAAGCCTTTAGATTATATCATGTCAGATATTAATCATACTAAAAAGAAAAAACTCACCTTCGCAGAGGTTTATCCTTGCTGAGTTTCTCTCAATTGTAGAATGACGCTTTCGGTGCAGACACTCGTTATATTATGTTTGGCAATCTGTTGGTACGGAAAGAACCTTAAAATAGCGCCACATAAAAATCATCCATAGTAAATCGCCCTTGTTTGCTCCCAATTTGAAGTTTGACTTGTAAAAGTTGCACTTAACTTTATTTTAAAGTTGAACTTACCCCATTGCAAATGGTTCAAAGGAGTTCTATATCTGGAGATTAGCAAGCAATGGTCACAACAAAGAGGCTGTTTTACAAAAACAGATTAAATTGATCAAAACAAAACTATATGTTAATTCCCTGCAGTAACCAGAAAATATTACTCGAGCGGCAGTTAATATTAGAAAAGAGTTGGAAAAGTAAGTCAATCACCGTTTTTATACTTTGCAGTCTATACTGAAATCAGCGATTCTCCCAAATCGCGCAGGAGTTTGATGCATGCAGACTAAATCAACCAGTTTGGTTTCATATAGCGGACAAGTAGATACAGAGCCAACACCTGGAATGTTAAAACACATGAATTATGCTTACCCAAGCGGCAATATATCCTCAGCCTCCTGAATGGCAGAAATCAGTCCAATTTCACAATTGGTGATGGCAACTAATACGGTTCTGCTGGTATAAAGCAGAGTATATTTATGACACATCGTTTTCTTCCTCTAGTCTGCTGTTTACTTGTGGTTTGCGCCGGGTCAGCGAAGTCACTAGCGTGTCATCAGTAAAAAGCAGCGATGGCTTTCAATTTGTGAGGTAATTCGCAGAGAAATGAACTTGTCCGCTTGTCCGCGCGAAGTTGTAACTACTACGTGGGGATTCTCACAGGATCTGACTGGCTCTAATAATAACACAAAAAAATGTAAATTACCGGCATAACTTGTCAAGACTACGCAGGTGAACAGACTAGAACTGATGCCAATTCACGTTTCTTGTCTCAGATATAGCAGTATCACTCGTTTTTCTGAGAAAATGACTTGTACATTTAATAACTGAAAGTGTAATTTGCTTCTAAAATAGTTCGCAAGTAAAAAGTGTTTGCCTAAGCAAGGGATATATGTGCACTTTCGTTAAATAATGTCATGAGGTGTTCCGACACATAACTTCGTGGCTCTGCAGAAGGCCAAACTACAGTAACCTACGACTGCTTCATGATCAAAATTTGTTGGGATAATGCTTATTGAATATGAACAGACAACTTATGCTTTATCCCAAGGCTACTTATTTTGTACTGAAATAGAACAGTTAACATCAAAGGTAACTATAATTTCCCCCTCCTCCTAAATCAATGGTAGGCTGATATTCCAACATTAATCCGGGGAAGAGGGGAGGGGGGATTGTTATAATTTAAGCCACTTTCACAATCATGCTCATTAGGAAATAGCACCTTCAACTATGAAATTGCATTAGAACCATAGAATATGCTATGACACTCTGTCCGTCACGTTTCATCGTCTGTTGACCCACCAGAAAATGTGCGCCCCACGAACTGCGCTGATTGTGAAAGTGGCCTGTTCGATCCCAACACTTTTGGCCATGATATATTCTAGCTGGATACCATTCTCTAAGACTTTATAAATGATAATCTAATGAATTGAGTTTGAGTGCAACCCTTACCTTCCGAATATTTAGCAAGGAGTATGAGCAAGTTACGACCTGACACAAACTCTAAAAATACCATATTGCACTTTCTCAGTATGAACATGGTTGATTGGTCACAAATTCTAATATTGAGAAGTTACATTCAATCATGTATCTCATAGTCAGAGTATTTGCATTCAAAATCCCAGGGGACACAAAAAAGAGACTGGATAGCTTTCAATTTTAGAGTAACAAATGGGGAAGTTAATAAATATAATAAAAGTCAGGCCATTCGCATTCGAATAACTAACAGAAATGAAATGTTCAGTTAAAAACTGAAATGTGTTATGAAATATAAATTCCTAGTCGTACGGAAAAAGCTAGCTAGTTTATTTATTTTACGTTGAGTCACAGGTTCTAATGGGGGAAATTATGTCATCATAGTCAGGCCACTGATTCGCATAGTCGAATAATCAACAGATTGAAATAAATATTGAATCAGTTAAAAAGTGAATGGTGTAATTGAAAATAAAATCTCATTGCCTCTAATGTGGGGTAGTGTGGTCAGGGTCACTGGACGTTTTTGTGACTTCTTCTTCTTTGCTTGACTCTGAAGTTGACTTCCCCTCAGGGAGTAGAAACGTCAGTCACCAACAACAGCCTTTGGCTTGAGCATTTCTGGAAACTAAACTAACCCGGTCGATCAAATCCATCAATAATTTAAAAATTAGCCAATTTTTTCATACACTGGGACTTTTCCATTCCCTATTACACATTACAGTTTTCTTTCATTCTCAATGGCATATTACAGTTTTTGACTGAACATCTTTTTACTTTTGATTATCCGAATGCATATAGAGCCTGTGACTCAACGTATAAATAACGCTAGCCTGTACGTATCTACAACATCCGGGTAGACCACAAACCCCGTCATGACTCTACGGGACTCACTGACCAACGTAAAGGATAAACCTTACGATAGACAGGAAAGAGTACACAGAATACCTTGTACTGACTGCGAATCTAAGCCACCTACATTTAGTGAAAGTGGCAAAAGCCTGAATACGAGACTTAGGCCTGTTTCAAACGTCGAACATCGCATACGTTGACAATGTAAATTAGCTGAAACAATAGATTTTGCTCATTTGCATTGTATTCGACGCATGTGAAGTTCGGCGTTTGAAACGGGCCTCATTGAACACAACATTAACGAGCTACCAGAAACGGCGACATCAGAAATCACATTTATGAACATCACAGACAGACTGAACACGACATTAATTAGGACTCTGCTTAATGCATCAACCACAGCACTAACTACTACTTACAGATTATCAGCTACGTTTATAATAAATTGAGATTTAACACTCATTTGCCCATTTGTAGGTCAGCAGTATACTTTAAAGACAATATTAGTGGAACACATGGCATACCCTGTACGGTCTGACTATATCAGGCTGACGGTATCGCAGCCACAGGAGGGCAGCCACTGTGCCGCCATAGAAGACCCACGCGGCAAAACTGAAGTAGTTGATCAGAGTTTCAAAACTGCTGGAGTCTGGCAACAACATGATCCAGGCAATCAGGCTCTGTAAGACAAGGGGAAATTGGATCCATTGTAAAATACTCAGGTGACCTTACACATGTTTAGTGAGAACTTCTCTTCCTCTTTTTATATTCTTTCTTGGGTAAACCACAGAATAACCCCGTATCCGCGTATCCATATACTTCAAAATGTAGGGGGAGGAGTGGCCTAACTCCAATGTATTCCTCGTTCCACTGAAGAGAATGGTCTAGCTTGACTGTGTGTCCGCGTATCCACCGCTGGTGTAACAATACACATCTATGTTGTCTTACCAATCAGAAAGTACTTACAATCTTGAACATAAGTTTTGGGACAGACATCACGTTTTATGCCTCACGCATGGCAGTCACACTCTCCCTTTCACTGTACATTGCCCAGTATTTCTCTTCAAAATTGTAGGGGGGGGGGGGGGGGGGAGAGAAGGGGACTGTTGTGGGTCAAACCTGTTAGATAGGAGCCGCTTCAAGCTCCCTTATTGCAGAACTAAACTCAGACAGTTTTCCAAAATTCTTCAACACTCTCACACCTCATATGTATAACTCTATCTTCAAAACAAAAACTTATAAAAATAGCTCTGCTTTGTTAGATACCGACATGTACAAGCTAGATTTTGTCACACTTTTTGTTTGTCAAGTACTTTACTGCAATCTGCACCCCTTGTTTTAGATTTACATTGCATTTCCGCACTAATACACTTTTACATACCGGTATCTACAGTTTGTCAACATTGTAATGACAAAGCCTACAATCTCGGACAAAATGTGTTGACACAATTGCTTTAAATGTCGTACTTTTGTCAAAAATACCATGCTGTGAGTCACCAGTTCCAAATAAAACTGCTTTTAATCACCCCCCCCCCCCTCCCCGTATCAATGTTGTAGCTTGAATTTGGAAGAGATCCGGTAAGACTTTGACGGAAAATCGTTGCTAAATAATTAATTTATCAAAATTGAATGGGGGGAGGGGAGAATGTGTCAACACTTTTGTCCAAGATTGTAGATATTATAAGCCCCCTGGTTTCTTTTTGTGCTTCCTCACCACAAAATGTCAAATAAAATAAACACAAATCAACCAGTACTTTTATACCGCAGTTAATAAACTTTAACCAAACTTCTGGTAGTGACTTTGCTTTTTTGGAATATGGGCAGGGCTGAATGTATGTCTCACTGGTGGTGAGATCTAGCATAGTGCTACTGCTGTAGAGGTCTAGTGCTATACTAGCTAACTTCATAATGGATGGACGTCCCTTGAATCAGTATTTCTTTTATATCCACTTGCAGTGCTGACATCCTCATTTCAAGCTTATGACACAAACAGGAATGGATGGATCACCATCAATTATGAGCAGTTTCTCTCTCTGGTTTTCAGCCTAAAACCTAACTTGTATTAACAATGGAAGCTCCCATAATGGTAGTTATTATCCAACAACTGTGTAGGAGGGCTTTTTTCTAAACTTGTGGAAAGACCAAAAGCTAATAAAGACCCTCCAGATTCCATGACTTGGTAGATAATTTGGAGTCGCAAAAATAATGTAAGTTTCTCATGATTTTGAAGGATAACTATGTCTTAGAAAAATCTCCTAAACAGTATGAAGGTGTTGCATAATAATTATGGCAGGAATCGATTCATGAGAAGGGGGATGTTGAAGTATTAGTCACAAGATATGTACATTAGTTTCTTGGATTTTAAATTTCTGCCATTTCACATGTGTTTGGCCCTCACCTCTCTAGCTTCGATGTACTGTATGACTGTTAGATTTAAACAATCGGCTGCTGTCAGACTCCCAGAGTGACTGTTTTCTAGTCTATTATCAGAGTTACACCTGTTTAGGTCATCACCGTCAGTAATCAAGTCAAAATATGCTCAGAGAAGTGAGAGAACACAAGTTATCCTTTCCCTTACTGTACTGTTTACCTGTATGTTTGATTGTACATGGTCCTTTCACAGTGCTCTGGTACTTACCTACTAACAATGTTAATAAAAGGATTTTTTTGGTCCATGCAAGCTTGAGATTCCATGCAGCTGTCAACAATCCAGCTCCCATTTCCTCTCCAGTTCTGTTTCTGCTCCAACACCTGCTCCTGCTTCAGCTCTCCCTCCAATTCCTGTTTTGCTCTTCCATATTCTGCTCCACTCTTCTCCCATTCCTGCTCTTCAACCTGCTCTGCCTTGAGCCCTGGCTCCTTCTTCCCCTACTGCAACTTTCTTCACTTTTGCTTCCTATTCATCTTTTCTTCTCCCACACCCCCTTCTGCACCCCCTCCTGCCTTCCACCCTCTCCCATTTCCGCACCCGACCCTATTCCTGCTTCCACCCTTCTTAGAAAACTTGGTGAGTTCACTTAAGGTGATTCCATCGAAAAAGAAATAGTAATTGCATTTTTGCCCTCGTTCAGCTGAGAGTGAATTACCATTTCAAACCTCCTGAAACTTTGTTTCAGCGGTGGAAGAATTATCACAGAAAATGATTAAAAAATCAATAGAAGACAGTTGGAGAAAGTAGGAGAAAGTTGCCAGAATTTTCTTGCCCGGGGATGAGGAATTTGTAACATTTTGAAAAGCCCTAGGCCCAATCCAGATTCTGTAATATTGTAAGATAAGACCAAATTTTGGGTGGTGCAACGTAACACATGTTAATTTCAAGGCAAAAAATGAACAACACCGTTAGAACGTATGTTTTGCTCAAGTTTCCGTTAGCCCGACTTACTGCTACATTTGCGGCAATCGGTACAGACAAAAGATACTTGAAACAAACCCCACGAATCATGTGTTCTCCGTAAAAAGTTGCTTTCTTCGATTAATGCGACATAGTTTATACAGTGATCCTGCGAACAACGGACTTTTTAATTACATTTCTGCTGTCACAGTCTGAAATGAAGTGTTGCGCATGCGCCGAGCACCAATGTTGCTTTAGAACAGTGCTTTCTGACGATTTTAAAAATATATATCCAGTGAAAAAGGCAGATATTATGTAAGGCGGGTATATGGAAGCGATTATAACAATAAGACGGTGCAAATGGTTTATAAAGCAATGAAAGACGTTGCAAAGGCTCGTCCCATAAGGACGAAGGCCGCCTGTCTGCGACTATATATACCTAATTGTGTGCATATATTAAACAAGTCGGCTTAGCATTGTGTAAGCGCTGTTCGGATTTAGGGATAATTCACCATGGCTTGGGGGCCGAATTATCTCTCCCCGTTCGTGCAGCGTGGACGGGTGTTCAGCAGGGTTGCCCGTCGAACTGGCTTGGGATCCGGACAACTCTCCCCGCGGCGAACGTTTTTTTTTTTCCCATTTTACAGGCTGGTTGATTATTCATTTGTTGCTATCCATTGCTACTGATCAAATGCGCGCATTATTTTCCTTATTTACTGCCTAAAATACTGAGAGACCAGATGACGGCGTACAATAGGTGTCGTTTGCACTTAGCACTTTCGTGTAGTTAAATGAAACTGTTGACATTTACACATTTTCAAGTGCAAACTCATGCAAACGGCACTTTGTCGCCCACCAATATGTTGTAAATCGCCACGCACAAACTTGGAAGAGGCCGTCGTGTAAGATTAAAGAATATACGATTATCCGTCTATTGCGAAAGGCTCGGAATAAACAGAAAGTCATAGTTTTGTTAAAGCTTCTTCTACGCGTACAAGGATGCTCTTGCTACTGTGGCGGGTCCAGGGGAGTTTGGGAGGATTGCACTCTATCTGCTCCTTCGCTTATCGTACACAATAGAGTAGAAAAATTACTACTCTTCGGTTTCTACCCTGATTTTGAAACTTCTATGTAGTAAATCTGTCTCCTGCATGGAGCTGCCCTTGTTCAGCTGAAAGTGAATTATCATTTCAAACCTCCTGAAACTTTGTCTCAGCGGTGGAAGAATTAGCACAGAAAAGTATAAAAAATCAATAGAAGACAGTTGGAGAAAGTAGGAGAAAGTTGCCAGAATTTCCCTGCCCGAGGATGAGGAATTTGTAACATTTTGAAAAGCCCTAGGCCCAATCCAGATGCTGTAATATTGTAAGATAAGACCAAATTTTGGGTGGTGCAACGTAACACATGTTAATTTCAAGGCAAAAAATGAACAACACCGTTAGAACGTATGTTTTGCTCAAGTTTCCGTTAGCCCGACTTAGTGCTACATTTGCCGCAATCGGTATATACGAAAGACACTTGAAACAAACCCAACGAATCATGTGTTCTCCGTAAAAAGTTGCTTTCTTCGATTAATGTGACATAGTTTATACAGTGATCCTGCGAACAACGGACTTTTTAATTACATTTCTGCTGTCACAGTCTGAAATGAAGTGTTGCGCATGCGCCGAGCACCAATGTTGCTTTAGAACAGTGCTTACTGACGATTTAAAAATATATATCCAGTGAAAAAGGCAGATATTATGTAAGGCGGGTATATGGAAGCGATTATAACAATAAGACGGTGCAAATGGTTTATAAAGCAATGAAAGACGTTGCAAAGGCACGTCCCATAAGGACGAAGGCCGCCTGTCTGCGACTATATATACCTAATTGTGTGCATATATTAAACAAGTCGGCTTAGCATTGTGTAAGCGCTGTTCGGATTTAGGGATAATTCACCATGGCTTGGGGGCCGAATTATCTCTCCCCGTTCGTGCAGCGTGGACGGGTGTTCAGCAGGGTTGCCCGTCGAACTGGCTTGGGATCCGGATAATTCTCCCCGCGGCGAACGTTTTTTTTTCCTTTTTGCAAGCTGGTTGATTATTCATTTGTTGCTATCCATTGCTACTGATCAAATGCGCGCATTATTTTCCTTATTGCTCGCGGGGTGTGGCCCCGGCGAGCTTAAAAATGGAGTTTTTTTTCTTCTGGGTCGAGAATCAGCACACGGTGATTGGTTCATATGATCACGTGATATGCGATGACGTAAACCGCCGCCCGGTTGGCTCAGTTGGTTGAGTGCCGGTCTTTCGTGCGGGAGGTCGCGGGTTCGAACCCCGGCCGGACCAGCACTCAGGGTCTTAAAATAATTGAAGAGAAGATGCTGCCTTTGTTTCTAACAGCAGATGGTAAGATCTTCACTTGGCTCGGCTGACTACGTAAAATGGCGGTCCCGTCTCCCTATACTTCTATACTTGATGACAGGGGGACGTAAAAGAACCACTGAGGACGTAAACAAATCTCTGGCAGTGACCACCCTCAGTGCCTGTTCTCCACAGTAATATGGCGAAGTCAAATTGTCGCTGAAAAGCCCCTTGAGGGGAGCATCAATAAAAATATGTATGTATGTATGTATGTATGTATGTATGTATGTATGTATGTAATTGACTTCGCTAAACAACTCGAGATGTGGCCAGTGAATTGCTCGTTACTTGTGTGTAGAAGTTAACTGCATCCCATCCAAACTCAACACCATTGGGCTCTGTGGAACATGCACGGATAAATTGGATTTTAGGGAACGATTTTGGCTTGCGTTCTTTAGTTCACCGCGGAAGCTTTGAGAATAGCCGTAAACTAAATGTTTGATGGATACCGCTCGGGGATTGCAAATTTCTCTGTCGCCGCTAAATATTTAGTCCCGACGAAACTTTCTGTGGCGGCACGAAATACTCCTGGGAAGATAACAGGCCGAAAACGGAAACCAAAGCTACGATGAGCTTGAGCCGCAAAACAATGGCGATTTATGCTTTACTTTGTACATGACATCTGTTGCCTCATAAAATTCTTCTGCTTATCGTACTTTGCCTGTTGAAATGCTTCTTTCATTCGATCATGTAGCCTTTGTTTCGCAATGGTCATTGTATACCAGATATGAAAAATACACCGAAATAGTCCTGAGCATTGAGTTTGCAGTTCACAAATGACTGAACACACTGTGAACAAAACCGCAATAATATTGACGTAAACAAGTGTCGTGTTACATTCCTCGCTTGTTACAGAACACGAAAACTCGAAAGCCTGATAGAAGAAACGTATTCAGTTAATAAAAGAAAACACAAAAGTATTGAAGCGAAGGCTGGATTAATCGTGGCCTCTCGTTAGAAATAAGAGTCGAAGTCAAACTGTCAAAAATCAATTGTGCATAAAAAGATATGTCACGCATTCTCAAAATGCAGGGTCGCTCAACCTTTAAGAAGCAAGTGTATGAGTGTTGTAATGATAATTTATAGTTTAATCAGGTTTCATTTGAGCAAGGTGTCAACAGCCAAGTTCTCTATAACTGTGTGATATTTTTCTGGTGAGAAACTGGAAGTCTCTCTTGGGAGTTCCACTCTTGTCCCTACTTTCCATTTTAGTATATTCTGGTCTCGACGCAACTCACGCCGCGAGCTCACTGGCAATGCCAGTCTAGTTTACTACCTAAAATACTGAGAGACCAGATGACGGCGTAAAATAGGTGTCGTTCGCACTTAGCACTTTCGTGCAGTTAAACGAAACTGTTGACATTTACACATTTTTAAGTGCAAACACACGGAAACTGAAGTTTGTCGCACACCAATATGTTGTAAATCTCCGCGCGCAAACTTCGAAGAAGCCGTCGTGTTAAAAAATGTACGATTATCCGTCAAGTGCGAACGGCTCGGAATAAACAGAAAGTCAGTTTTGTTAAAGCTTCTTGTGTTTGTACACTAGAGTTAGGGCTAGGACTAGGGCTAGGCCAAGGTCTAGGGCTAGGGTTAGGGTTAGGATTAGGGTTACGGCGTAATTTTCGTATATGTATATTCTCACTCGCATCAATTCAATTTACGACTGATTATTATTCAAGGTTGCGTATTTGCTCATTGGGGCAATGTATTTTCTCATCAGGGCCAGGTATTTGCTCGTCCGGTTGTGCCTTAGAAGGAATACGTAGTATATATACCTATCAGTTCATAAGCCGCGAACTTACTTTACGAAGATTGCCTCCTAAATTAGGGACCCTTACTTGTTAATGGTCGATGGATTATGGGGGAAGGGGTGGCGTTTAATGGATTTGTGATGAGAGAAAAGGGGATGACTTAATTCTCACAGAACTGACTCAATATCAATAAACGAGCGGCTTTAGAACAGCTGCATGGTGTCCTAAGCTGAGGGAGAGAGTGTGGCGGCAGTATAGGAAATTTTCGAGTTGTGAGCAATCAGATAAGAGTCGATGATACAAAGTAAGACAGTGGTTTATTATACAAACGCAAATACTGATACTTCATTTATTGATTTCAAAAAGTTTTCACAAAGTTAATCATAAATATTACAATTTCCTCGAATGTGATTGGTTCATAAACCCCCCCGATTAATCATTAATTGGACACCTATTGTTCTGTAATCGGATACTTCTTTGTTCTGTAATCGGACAGTTGGCTTGACCAATCATAAGCAAGAGTGAAATTTAAATGCACCAATCAGCGTTACACTGATTTTCAGTGGAAAACTCGATTGCCGGTGTGAGTTTGTGGCTTCTCGAAAGGCGAATTTTGTTAATTCTTGGACAACTTAACATGCAAGGAACAGTTTGTGGTCAATCAAAGAACGTGAACAGTCACTATGTAACGAAAGAAGACAGGAAATTTTCGCCGGTCGGGCGCGTTTGTTTAGTTCACGACATCGCCAGCATGCTGTGCTATAGACACTCTGAAACTTACGGCTCGGCCAATGTCAACGAACGTCGTTAATTCATTTCAAAATCATGGAAGAAACTTAACTTTGTTGTGATGGACTGTGATGGACAAACGCTCCTAGAAATTTAAGCCGTCAAGAAATCGGTAAGTTTGTAATTGCTGTGCCGACCCGCTAAGATACAGATTTTTTCAGTCTTGAATATTTCCTTTGAATGCTTTGGAGTAAACTTCTGTGAAAAAAATAAACTAGTATTCTGAGTTTCAAAGTACCTGTTATGTTAAAAAATGTAAACCTGAAAAGTCGAAATAAACTGTCTTTCAATTTGTGAGTTCGTGATGGGTTTACTGATTTTTACTGAGTGTAAAGAACTTACACATTTTTTACTTTTACTTCAAAAATCCGCATTCAACTCAAATCATTGGGTAAATTAGCTTCTTCTTTCTCTCAAGTATTTTAAGTTGATATAACTGAGAGCTAGATAACTACGAACAAGCGGCGTGTTTACAAACGCCGAACCGTGTGTACGCGCGTGTTAAAATAGATCGGCGATGAAGTACTTCTTGATGCTTTGTTTTTATGTATAGTACAGGAGAAGACGCTGAAGTTATATGATCATTTCATTCTCAGAAATTGTAATATTTATGATTAATTGGTAAGAGGACTTCGTGTCGTCCGATGTCGGTCTGTAATCATACTCGTGATTACGAAATCAGACTCCCGCGAAGCGCGGTCGTCCGATTTCGTAATCACTCGTATGATTACAGACCGAATCGGACTCCACTCAGTCCTATTACCATTATAAATTGGTGGACACGCTATGAAGTGAAAAAGCTTCCTGCTAGAAGCGGCATGTTCTTTTGTATTTTTATGAAGGGGGAGTGCACCGAAAACGCTTGGTTTCACCGCTTTCCACGTATTGACATTCAGCGTATATATTACAGCACTGATCCGTTTCTGGGTCATAGGACTGATTATCGTAAACGCAGTTTTTTTGTGCAGCATCCAGTCGCTTCAGGAAGTCCCTGTAAGGTCCATAAGAGCGTCTTCGTGCTTCCTTCATGTATTAAGAATCGGGCATGGCGGCGACTTCCAGCAGTCCAGCCAGCGCAAATGCAAATATCAGCAAAACAGCAAACTGCTAAAGTAATGCAGACATGCATTGCCTCCATCTTTTGTTGTTTACACGAAAACAGAAACCGGGGAGTTCTGAAAACGACCCACTTTTAGCTGCGTTCATGTTCGACTGAATCAATCGTTTTTGTATCGACAGAAGATGAAAACGCATCGAAATTAAACCGAAAAGTTACATTTGAATCGTATTTAATGTCATACGCAACATGGATTGCAAAGTTTCACTTTTTGTAGGCGATTTGTTTTAAAGACTTCTCATGAGCGTTGCTCGTTATACTCCGATCTGTTCAAAGAGGCAGCAGTAAGTAATCAAATCATTTTCACTTTTAGGTGTGGCGAGGTGACTAGGCTCCAAACGCTAACTTCAACAGGAACAAACTTGATTTTAGATTTCATTTCAGTGTTTGGCACAAGTGATGCCCCGACAAAAAGATATGGGGTTCCAAGTAAACTGAATACTTGTGTTAAATCTGAGAAATTTCCACGATAAAGTTATCCTCACCTCAAAACAAAGGAGTCGAAGCTTCAGATCTGCTACTACCTTCTTGTCGGTTGAAGACAAATGAAGTTTAATACCGCCACAGGAATATATATTCATCACTGGACTATTGTTTTTAGGGATCATTAGTTTTCAGCTTGTCATTTAGTCATATAATCATTTGGGCACAGGTGCATGACAAATTCTAGTTTAGCAGAAACAAACCAAGTTTTCGCTAATGAAAGACTCGTTTGGGCCGCATTAAATAGTTTATTCACCAAAATTGTTTCATGGAAACCTCGCCTTAAGATCGGACGTTTGGAGTGAAGCAACGCGTACTTGAATCTCCACAGAGTGCTACTCTATAGGTTTTGTCGGAAAAATACCACCAATGATAAAGAGATATGGTGCATTGTACAATTTGACAGACGGGAAAAGGGTGGCATTCAGCAGTCTCACCAGGAGGTCAGTTGCTATTCACTCTCACAAAATGGTGAAAGTTCTGTTGGCACGTACAATATGCTACTCACAATAAATCCCACAAGTGATAAAAGGGAAGCACAACGTTTAGTTCTAGATAATCTTTCCCTGAACTACAAAGCATAAAAATATGCTTGTGCATAGTTCCAGCTGGCCAGACTTGCGAATAGTGTCACAACTACCGCCAAATGAGTTTGTGTGGAACATTAACCCCAATGAATCAGCCCCGGGGGGGCCACATAGGTATGTGCCGCCCCAAAGGGAGCAGTTCAGCATTTTAGTATGAAACAAGGTATTGATTTTGAGCCTTTAGTCTGAAATAGTCTCAAAAATTTTGATATTTGGTCTGAAATAGGGTCAAAAATTGCACATTTTGGCCTGAAGTAGGGTCGAAAATTGCAAATTTTGGTCTGAAAAAGGTCGAAAGTCGCAAATATTGGTCTGAAATAGGTTAAGGGTTCTTAGTCCCTGGCGGCACGCTCTCACCCAAAATTTGAGGAGTAACCCCCCCCCCCCCCCCTCAACTCCAACCGGGCAATTACTATGTATTTCAAAATCAGGAACTTTATTGTTTTCTCGAGTTCAAAGTCACTCAGGTGGACGTTATGTCATAAAGTAGAAAAGCATGCTGACAGGTAATGTAAGTTCTGAAGCCTCACGGGGGAACACGCCTCGCGCGCCCGCTTGAGAAACTTCTAAAACTTTAACAGTTTTTTTCTAACAGTCATGCAGTAGTTGAAACAAGATTTTTTCAGTGCTTCAAAGTTGTGAAGTCATCCTCACCTCGAAATAAGTGTTGACGAAGCAGAGATTTGCGCAGTAGTAACTCTCGTAAACTTCTCGTGGAGTCTGAAGTCAAAATAATGCTCCATAACAATTATTACAACCACAATCAGAAACAATACCTCAGGGAACATGACTCATATTGGATTAGACGGTTGGCCGGCACTTACTTGGCCCGACCGATCGGTGCACACGCAACAGGAAACCAGGCTGACTAAGGCTCCGTCCACACTAATCCGGATAAATTTGAAAACAGAGTTTTCGCACGAAAACGTATCGAAACGCTATCGTTTCGAACGCTACTGTTTTCGAATCGTTTTCGCTGTCCACACTAATACGCTGGACTAACCGAAAATGCTAAATGCCCGGATTGAGAATACACACAGAGATCACAGGATCATCATGACGTCACGCGTTTCGAAAAGCTCCGTTTTTGCCGCCCACACTACAACACGAAACCGGAGTTTTCGAAAATATCCACTCTGGAGAGTGTTTCCGAAAATATCCGTTTCCGGTCACCGAAAACGCGTCTTAGTGTGGACGGGAGGCCAAAACGGATAAATAAATATCCGTTTTCAAATTTAGCCGGATTAGTGTGGACGGGGCCTAACCGTAGGGCTGGTCGAGCTCCACACAAATATTTTCGTGTTAAAAGCTATTTGCATTATTGACACTAATGATCATTGTTCGGTGTTGTACAATTCAGCCGGCTTAAAAATCTCTGATCTGTACGATGATTGATACATGGACTTAAGGAAACCCCACCAACCAAAACAGGAGTAAATCTTTCTGGTAAACAAGTTAGCCAAAGAATTAGCTTGCTGAATGCTAACTGAGAACGCTGGAGCACAAGATTAAAGGATTATAGAGAGCAAAATGCAGGCGGGAAAGCTCTAAAGCCATTTGATTAATCAAGTTTGTCCATTTGGCTTCTTAGCAGCTTGGAGGTCACGTGGTATTTCCACCCGGTGTTGGATGCAGAGACAATAGAGTTAAGATTGCTGTATTCAGCAGCCCGCAAAGTTGTATTTCTGTTATGTTTTCAACACCAGGAAGCATTCCTTAGGTAATTCAAATACCGATACAATAAGCTCCTGTTATTTCAGCATTTGCTACCTTTATCAAACGGGAGTGTAAGTTAGGTCATGTGACTTTTTTCGGTTTGCGGGCTGCAGTATACGGCAATCTTAAACTGACTATTGTCTTGTATGTGCGCCAAACTGAAAACTTCAAGCTTCAGGGCTGCCCGCAGAACAGAACACTGAGACCAAACGTTGACATTTTAATAAGCATACTGTAAAAGCCACACTAGTATACTCGTTCTTTTTCGTTTTCTTGCTCCATTTTGTCCAATGCAACTGCACAAGGAACAGCCCTTCCCCCGGGGGGAAGGGGTGGGGATACTTATCATAATTTTGAGTGGGAGTGTGCAGCCCGGTCCTGAAAACCCTTACCCTATTTCACACCAAAATATCTGATTTTCTATACTCTACTTCAGACCTGACTTCAAAATGTATACCTATTTCAGACCTGACTCCAAAATGTATACCGTATTTCAGAGATTATTTTTTCTGTTTCTTTTTCTGTTCTTTGTCCATGCACTTTGATATCCACACCACGGCCTCTGGAACGCCTTGAAGCTTGTACTTACATGGGACTTCAAGTCCATAGCCACCCCCACCCCCAGGGTAAATTCACAAGCGTTCAAAGTGCATAAGAGCTGTGTTGAATTCCATTAGGACTATTTGAAAGAGACGCAACAGGTCCGTCATGTGATTAGATAATTGTACACTGTTATTAAGCACTAGTTTCACTTTTGAGGTTCGGGCATCAGGCTACATGAACTCTCTGTCTAAGGCGGACACCTCTCACCTGGGAACCGGAAACCCGAGAACTCAGAACCGGGAACCGGTAACTAGGAACCCGGAAACCTGGAACCGGGGACCGGGAACCTGTCAACCTGGGGACTGCAAATCATAAATCGGGGGACCCTCTAAAGAAGTTACACATAACTATCCACGTTATATTTACTTTTAATTGTACTTATTCTGACGATCTCATTCACCTGTCCGAGATTAATTTTCGTGTAAATCGAAAAACTGCACACACCAAAGGTTCGCCACTTCTTGAGCATCACTCCCGGTAACAACTATGAGTTTCTCACAATTAAAACGATTGACACGCACAGCAACAACAAGTAAATACTAAAGGATGTGCCAACGGAAGGAACACATAAACTGTAACATAAATTCTATATTGGAACTGGAGGAGTTCATGTCTGTCTCCTCTATCTTTATTCTTACTAAAGGGTATGCCAACGGGCTCGTTTCTTCACTGTGTACCTACTACCGTGTTGTCATAGTCCGCGATATATTTTGATATACAAAACTGTCGTGACCAACACGCTAAAAAACATGACGATGAACACAAGGGCCCCATAAATCGTGGGGTGATACACCGCCGTGAAAACAGCAGAGAAGACCAGATAACAGCGATGGTCACGGAAACTCGATTTGCGGACACGATGTCACGGTAGCGGCGATGAAAATAGAACGCGATGAACCGGTCTACTCCTATGGCTGTCATCGTCATCAACGCGACGCAGTCGAGCGTTGCACCACCGAAGAGGTACGCAGTCAGGCAGAAACTGACAACTAACCATTGACAAGGCGCTTGAAATAGACAGTATTTGAGCGCTGCAGAAACTAGTGAGGCAAAAGCTTAAAGATTTTGCTTTGATTTTTGGAAAGATTTTGGCTTTCTTTGAGGTTTAGAAACAAAATATTTGAGCGGACAAAAAACTGAAGCGGAGAGACCGAAAATCGAAGCAGAGAGCATGTGTGCAGGCTAACAAATCAGCGTCTGCACGTCCCGAGTCAGGGCAACGTCCAGAATCTGGACGTTCAACACAGGTCATTCAGTGGGTTTGTGTTAGGCGTAATTTTTATTTCTCTCCTCTCTCTCTCTCTAGCCTCTTAGGCCGGGGAAAAATTAGCCTGATACTCAGGTTTGATTACACTATGACTAGAGATACTCTCTTTATGAAATACGTTACCCTAAATAAATCAATATTCACTACACCAAAAACATGCATTAAAATTTTACTTAAGAGGGTTTCCGCTGTAAACTCGAGTAATTGCCACGGTAAAACGAAACAATTCTTGTACCAACACAATGTGTTTGTAACTGACTGAGACTTTTTCGCCACTTCCTTGAAGATCTTGATGCCAAGCGTCTTTTTCTGTAACACTGAAAAATACTTCATTAAACTCTCCAAGAAACAGGAGGACGAATATTCCTATCAAACTTATATTTTGCAATGCACATATTATTATACATTTTGAGCTAGGAAGGCAACCAAGAGTACTCAAATCTTCCCTTACGCATCTTGACTATTTTCGATGTTACTCATATCAGATCATCTTACATAGTCAAACTAGGAAATCGACATAAATCACAGAAATAGTATTTTATTTTTTGCACAGACCTTTTGCGTGCATTGCTCGAATTTACAGCGGAAAACCTCTTCACAACTTTTAACAGTATGAAGCCGTGATTTGAAGACTATAGCTTCCTGAGAATGCACCTCCCACGAAAAGTAAGAGTAAAAAGGTTGTTATGTCTGTACCTTGTTACTTTACAACTTGAACTGATATAGGCCTGCCTTTTTATAAACAAGTGCTTCACAAGTAATTATGCAGGACCTAATTTATAATATAGTTTTGAGTAATGTAGTTCTCCTGGATAAAAAGTTTCTAAAGAACAGTGACCTATTTTACACTTTTCGACTCATAAAGAGATTGAATATAAGAGTACTTGTGAAATTTGACTTCTTTTTTACCTTGACGCTCTGTCCATTATAAATGATGAAGACCCTCCACTAAAAATGGCCCCGCAAGTGACGATTTTCATCATCCCTGTCTTCAAAATCGCGAGTTTTACTTGTGAGATCCATGTTTTGCCTCTGTGGTGATTTAATTACGAATTTTTGATCAGAAACACACGTACAAAAGAAAAGCAAGCCCTCAGATTAGCGCTCATAGGGTCACTACTGGGCATTTTAAACTGCATCATGGCTTTGGAAAAGGAATCACGTCTTCACCCAGGAGGACGAAAGGAGCCCAGTAGCGGGGATGCTCGAACCCCTTGTGTTCTCTCACGTCTTGCATGGCTTTATTGAGTGCCTCGTTTGCACTTTCGCCATCTTTAAGGTACTCGTAGAAACGAAACATGAAGCACAAAGTGGCCTTATCGTCAACCGCCCATAATGTTGCAAGAACCGCTCTAGCTCCAGCTCCGAGAAACGCACGAGCTATACCGACTACACCCTCTCCTTTCATGACGTCACCACAGCCGCTGTGACAGCAACTAAGAACAACCAATTTTGCGTTTATGCGTTTACGTTCGAGATCGGAAACGAGAAGCATGAGATTTGTAGCCTGGAGAATTCCAGTCATTCCAGGAGGACGGGCAAGCAAGATCTCTCCCCTATCTTTATTTCCGTGTGCTGCAACATGAATCAAACTGGCACTTTCAACTCTATGTAGAAACCTCCTTTTGGTCGCCTTATTCCCCACAAGGGGCTGAACGTGGAGAATTTTACCGATTAATTCCACTTCTTTCGCTGCGCATGGTAGTCCTGGCGCAGTAATAACTTTCCCCTTGTACTTAACTGTGCCAACTTCTGGCTCTCCCATTATCAAGGGTTTAGACCGGCCTGGTGATTTTTCTGGGCGTTCTTTAATTATCTTTGCTGTTGTTAGTGATGGAATTAGTCTGACTCGTAAGGATTCTGCCACGAAGTGCCCGTTCTCATCCATGAGGGCGGCAAATGGAACAAGAGCGAGTCGTCCATCAGGGACGACAACTACCTGCGACCCCACCACATATTGCCGAATAGGCTCTATAAGAATCCGGTAAAGATCTTTTAGCAAACTGTTCGCTTCTAAATCCTCCGCAATTTTAGAGGACTCAGATTTGCATAGAGGCACGGATACCGTCGTCATGCCTACGTCCTGATTTTGCGTGGATACGGGTTGTGGGGTCCTGGGCTGAGATGATACTAATTGTTGAACAGTCCAGTCGACAGGCATGGTAGCACGAGCTTGCATCGATTCTGATTTCTTCTTAGTGGGATTTGACAACTCTTTTGGGTAAAGAAACGACAGAGAACGATCTTCGCATCTGTCATTCTCGTTTGGTTGTATCGACTTTATAGCCTTGTTAACAAGAGAGTCTACATCTTCAGTACAAGTTTTGTGATGAAGCAAAACATCTCCATTTGGCTGTATGACCCAAGTGCAAATATCATCGTTAAGTAACGCAAAGAATAGGACTGTCCTTTCCAGGGCTTTGACCACTTCACAGATTTCGTTAAGGTTTTTAACTCTGGATTCGTACTTAACAGGGCGGGTGGACAAAAGGTGAACTAAAGCTCTTGAACGTCCATTTTCAGCAGCAACAAGGGCTTTCTCTCTTTTCTCTTGATATAGAAAAGTTATTATCAGAGTTTTATACCTGTTCACAAACGTCTCGATAAAAGAAACTTTACTTTCATCCCAATTCGGTACACTCTCAAGCAGTTCAAGGTAACACTTTATACAATTTCTTAAATTGCTCTCAACATCTCCATACTGGCCGCGAGCGATATATATATTACCAAAGTTGCCGTAAGCTGTTCCTTCTCCGTGTTTGTCTCCAATCTCTTTTGCGACAGTAAGGCGCATTTTGTGATGCTCAATAGCCTTGTCGTACTGGCCGAGAAAGTAATAGCAACAACCAAGATTGCCATAAGCTGTTCCTTCTCCGTCTTTGTCTCCAATCTCTTTTGCGATAGTAAGGCCCAATTTGTGATGCTCAACAGACTTCTCGTACTGGCCGAGAGAGCAATAGCAACAACCAAGATTTCCATAAGATGTTCCTTCTCCGCCTTTGTCTCCAATCTCTTTTGTGATAGTAAGGCACATTTTGTGATACTCAATAGCCTTGTCGTACTGGCCGAGAAAGTCATAGCAACAACCAAGATTGCCGTAAGCTGTTCCTTCTCCGTGTTTGTCTCCAATCTCTTTTGCGATAGTAAGGCGCATTTTGTGATGCTCATTAGCCTTGTCGTACTGGCCGAGAGAGTCATAGCAACAACCAAGATTGCCATAAGCTGCTCCTTCTCCGTGTTTGCTTCCAATCTCTTTTGCGATAGTAAGGCCCATATTGTAATACTCAATAGCCTTGTCGTACTGGCCGAGAGAGTAATAGCAACAACCAAGATTGCCATAAGCTGTTCCTTCTCCGTCTTTGTCCCCCCACTCTTTTGCGATAGTAAGGCCCATTTTGTGATGCTCAATAGCCTTCTCGTACTGGCCGAGGTAGTAATAGCAAGAACCAAGAGTGCCGTAAGCTGTTCCTTCTCTGTTTTTGTCTCCAATCTCTTTTGCAATAGTAAGACCCATTTTCTGATAATCAATAGCCTTGTCGTACTGGCCGAGAGATTTATAGAAAGAACCAAGATTGCCATAAGCTGTTCCTTCTCGATGTTTGTCTCCAATCTCTTTTGCGATAGTAAGGCCCATTTTCTGATACTCAATAGCCTTGTCGTACTGGCCGATAGAGTCATAGCAACAACCAAGATTGCCATAAGCTGTTCCTTCTCCGTCTTTGTCTCCACTCTCTTTTGCAATAGTGAGGCCCATTTTGTGATGCTCAATAGCCTTGTCGTACTGGCCGATGCAGTAATAGCAAGAACCAAGATTGCCGTAAGCTGTTCCTTCTCCGTTTTTGTCTCCAATCTCTTTTGCGACAGTAAGACCCATTTTCAGATAATCAATAGACTTGTCGTACTGACCGAGATATTTATAGCAAGAACCAAGATTGACGTAAGCTGTTCCTTCTCCGTGTTTGTCTCCAATCTCTTTTGCGACAGTAAGGCCCATTTTGTGATGCTCAATAGCATTGTCGTACTGGCTGAGAGAGCAATAGCAGCAACCAAGATTGCCATAAACTGTTCCTTCTCCGTCTTTGTCTCCAATCTCTTTTGCGATAGTAAGGCGCATTTTGTGATACTCAATAGCCTTGTCATTCTGGCCGAGAGATTTATAGCAAAAACCAAGATTGCCGTAAGCTGTTCCTTCTCCGTGTTTGTCTCCAATCTCTTTTGCGACAGTAAGGCGCATTTTGTGATGCTCAATAGCCTTGTCGTACTGGCCGAGAAAGTAATAGCAACAACCAAGTTTGCCATAAGCTCTTCCTTCTTCGTCTTTTTCTCCAATCTCTTTTGCGATAGTACGGCCCATTTTGTGATGCTCAATAGACTTGTCGTACTGGCCGAGAGAGCAATAGCAACAACCAAGGTTGCCATAAGATGTTCCTTCTCCGTGTTTGTCTCCAATCTCTTTTGCGATAGTAAGGCCCATATTGTAATACTCAATAGCCTTGTCGTACTGGCCGAGAGAGTAATAGCAACAACCAAGATTGAAATAAGCTGTTCCTTCTCCGTCTTTCTCTCCAATCTCTTTTGCGATAGTAAGGCGCATTTTGTGATGCTCAATAGCCTTGTCGTACTGGCCGAGAGAGTCATAGCAACAACCAAGATTGCCATAAGCTGTTCCTTCTCCGTCTTCATCTCCAATCTCTTTTGCGATAGTAAGGCCCATAATGTAATACTCAATAGCCTTGTCGTACTGGCCGAGATTGTAATAGCAACAACCAAGATTGCCATAAGCTGTTCCTTCTCCGTCTTTGTCTCCAATCTCTTTTGCGATAGTAAGGCCCATTTTGTGATGCTCAATAGCCTTGTCGTACTGGCCGAGAAAGTCATAGCAAGAACCAAGATTGCCATAAGCTGTTCCTTCTCCGTCTTTGTCTCCAATCTCTTTTGCGATAGTAAGGCCCATATTGTAATACTCAATAGCCTTGTCGTACTGGCCGAGAGATTTATAGCAAGAACCAAGATTGCCATAAGCTCTTCCTTCTCGGTGTTTGTTTCCAATCTCTTTTGCGATAGTAAGGCCCATTTTGTGATACTCAATAGCCTTCTCGTACTGGCCGAGAGATTTATAGCAAGAACCAAGATTGCCGTAAGCTGTTCCTTCTCCGTGTTTGTCTCCAATCTCTTTTGCGACAGTAAGGCCCATTTTGTGATGCTCAATAGCCTTGTCGTACTGGCTGAGAGATTTATAGCAAGAACCAAGATTGCCATAAACTGTTCCTTCTCCGTCTTTGTCTACAATCTCTTTTGCGATACTAAGGCGCATTTTATGATACTCAATAGTCTTGTCGTACTGACTGAGAGATTTATAGCAAGAACCAAGATTGCCATAAGCTGTTCCTTCTCCGTCTTTGTCTCCAATCTCTTTTGCAATAGTCAGGCCCATTTTCTGATACTCAATAGCCTTGTCGTACTGGCCGAGAGAGTAATAGCAAGAACCAAGATTGCCGTAAGCTGTTCCTTCTCTGTTTTTGTCTCCAATCTCTTTTGCGACAGTAAGACCCAATTTCTGATAATCAATAGCCTTGTCGTACTGGCCGAGAGATTTAAAGCAAGAACCAAGATTGCCATAAGCTGCTCCTTCTTGGTGTTTGTCTCCAATCTCTTTTGCGATAGTAAGGCCCATTTTCTGATACTCAATAGCCTTGTCGTACTGGCCGATAGAGTAATAGCAACAACCAAGATTGCCATAAGCTGTTCCTTCTCCGTCTTTGTCTCCAATCTCTTTTGCGATAGTAAGACCCATTTTGTGATGCTCAATAGCCTTGTCGTACTGGCCGAGGCAGTAATAGCAAGAACCAAGATTGCCGTAAGCTGTTCCTTCTCCGTCTTTGTCTCCAATCTCTTTTGCGACAGTAAGACTCATTTTCAGATAATCAATAGACTTGTCGTATTGGCCGAGAGATTTGTAGCAAAAACCAAGATTGACGTAAGCTGTTCCTTCTCGGTGTTTGTCTCCAATCTCTTTTGCGATAGTAAGGCCCATTTTGTGATGCTCAATAGCCTTGTCGTACTGGCCGAGAGAGCAATAGCAACAACCAAGATTGCCATTAGATGTTCCTTCTCCGTCTTTGTCTCCAATCTCTTTTGCGATAGTAAGGCGCATTTTGCAATACTCAATAGCCTTGTCGTACTGGCCGAGAGATTTATAGCAAAAACCAAGATTGCCATAAGCTCTTCCTTCTCCGTGTTTGTTTCCAATCTCTTTTGCGACAGTAAGGCGCATTTTGTGATGCTCAATAGCCTTGTCGTACTGGCCGAGAAAGTAATAGCAAGAACCAAGATTGCCATAAGATGTTCCTTCTCCGTCTTTGTGTCGAATCTCTTTTGCGATAGTAAGGCCCATTTTGTGATGCTCAATAGACTTGTCGTACTGGCCGAGAGAGTCATAGCAACAACCAAGATTGGCATAAGATATTCCTTCTCCGTCTTTGTCTCCAATCTCTTTTGCAATAGTAAGGCCCATATTGTAATACTCAATAGCCTTGTCGTACTGGCCGAGAGAGTAACAGCAACAACCAAGATTGCCATAAGCTGTTCCTTCTCCGTGTTTGTCTCCAATCTCTTTTGCGATAGTGAGGCCCATTTTGTGATGCTCAATAGCCTTGTCGTACTGGCCGAGAAAGTAATAGCAACAACCAAGATTGCCATAAGCTGTTCCTTCTCCGTGTTTGTTTCCAATCTCTTTTACGATAGTAAGGCCCATTTTCTGATACTCAATAGCCTTGTCGTACTGGCTGAGAGATTTATAGCAAGAACCAAGATTGCCATAAGCTGTTCCTTCTCCGTGTTTGTCTCCAATCTCTTTTGCGATAGTAAGGCCCATTTTCTGACACTCAATAGCCTTGTCGTACTGGCCGAGAGAGTAATAGCAACAACCAAGATTGCCATTAGCTGATCCTTCTCCGTCTTTGTCTCCAATCTCTTTTGCGATAGTAAGGCCCATTTTGTGATGCTCAATAGCCTTGTCGTACTGGCCGAGAGATTTATAGCAAGAACCAAGATTGCCATAAGCTGTTCCTTCTTGGTGTTTGTCTCCAATCTCTTTTGCGATAGTAAGGCCCATTTTCTGATACTCAATAGCCTTGTCGTACTGACTGAGAGATTTGTAGCAAGAACCAAGATTGCCATAAGCTGTTCCTTCTCCGCCTTTGTCTCCAATCTCTTTTGCGATAGTAAGGCCCATTTTCTGATACTCAATAGCCTTGTCGTACTGGCCGAGAGAGTAATAGCAAGAACCAAGATTGCCGTAAGCTGTTCCTTCTCTGTTTTTGTCTCCAATCTCTTTTGCGACAGTAAGACCCATTTTCTGATAATCAATAGCCTTGTCGTACTGGCCGAGAGATTTATAGCAAGAACCAAGATTGCCATAAGCTGCTCCTTCTTGGTGTTTGTCTCCAATCTCTTTTGCGATAGTAAGGCCCATTTTCTGATACTCAATAGCTTTGTCGTACTGGCCGAGAGAGTAATAGCAACAACCAAGATTGCCATAAGCTGTTCCTTCTCCGTCTTTGTCTCCAATCTCTTTTGCGATAGTAAGGCCCATTTTGTGATACTCAATAGCCTTGTCGTACTGGCCGAGGTAGTAATAACAAGAACCAAGATTGCCATAAGTTGTTCCTTCTCTGTTTTTGTCTCCAATCTCTTTTGCGACAGTAAGACCCATTTTCTGATAATCAATAGCCTTGTGGTACTGGCCGAGAGATTTATAGCAAGAACCAAGATTGCCATAAGCTGTTCCTTCTCGGTGTTTGTCTCCAATCTCTTTTGCGATAGTAAGGCCCATTTTCTGATACTTAATAGCCTTGTCGTACTGGCCGAGAGAGTAATAGCTACAACCAAGATTGCCATAAGCTGTTCCTTCTCCGTCTTTGTCTCCAATCTCTTTTGCGATAGTAAGGCCCATTTTGTGATGCTCAATAGCCTTGTCGTACTGGCCGAGAGATTTATAGCAAGAACCAAGATTGCCATAAGCTGTTCCTTCTTGGTGTTTGTCTCCAATCTCTTTTGCGATAGTAAGGCCCATTTTCTCAATAGCCTTGTCGTACTGACTGAGAGATTTGTAGCAAGAACCAAGATTGCCATAAGCTGTTCCTTCTCCGTCTTTGTCTCCAATCTCTTTTGCGATAGTAAGGCCCATTTTCTGATACTCAATAGCCTTGTCGTACTGGCCGAGAGAGTAATAGCAAGAACCAAGTTTGCCGTAAGCTGTTCCTTCTCTGTTTTTGTCTCCAATCTCTTTTGCGACAGTAAGACCCAATTTCTGATAATCAATAGCCTTGTCGTACTGGCCGAGAGATTTATAGCAAGAACCAAGATTGCCATAAGCTGCTCCTTCTTGGTGTTTGTCTCCAATCTCTTTTGCGATAGTAAGGCCCATTTTCTGATACTCAATAGCTTTGTCGTACTGGCCGAGAGAGTAATAGCAACAACCAAGATTGCCATAAGCTGTTCCTTCTCCGTCTTTGTCTCCAATCTCTTTTGCGATAGTAAGGCCCATTTTGTGATACTCAATAGCCTTGTCGTACTGGCCGAGGCAGTAATAGCAAGAACCAAGATTGCCATAAGCTGTTCCTTCTCTGTTTTTGTCTCCAATCTCTTTTGCGACAGTAAGACCCATTTTCTGATAATCAATAGCCTTGTCGTACTGGCCGAGAGATTTATAGCAAGAACCAAGAATGCCATAAGCTGTTCCTTCTCGGTGTTTGTCTCCAATCTCTTTTGCGATAGTAAGGCCCATTTTCTGATACTCAATAGCCTTGTCGTACTGGCCGATAGACTCATAGCAACAACCGAGATTGCCATAAGCTGTTCCTTCTCCGTCTTTGTCTCCAATCTCTTTTGCGATAGTAAGGCCCATTTTGTTATGCTCAATAGCCTTGTCGTACTGGCCGAGAAAGTAATAGCAAGAACCAAGATTGCCGTAAGCTGTTCCTTCTCCGGTTTTGTCTCCAATCTCTTTTGCGACAGTAAGACCCATTTTCAGATAATCAATAGACTTGTCGTACTGGCCGAGAGACTTATAGCAAGAACCAAGATTGCCATAAGCTGTTCCTTCTCGGTGTTCGTCTCCAATCTCTTTTGCGATAGTAAGGCCCATTTTGTGATACTCAATAGCCTTGTCGTACTGGCCGAGAGAGTCATAGGAACAACCAAGATTGCCATAAGCTGTTCCTTGTCCTTGTTTGTCTCCAATCTCTTTTGCGATAGTAAGGCGCTTTTTGTGATACTCAATAGCCTTGTCGTACTGTCCTTGAGAGTAATAGCAAGAACCAAGATTGCCATAAGCTGTTCCTTCTCCGTGTTTGTCTTCAATCTTTTTTGCGATAGTAGGGCGCATTTTGTGATACTCAATAGCCAAAACGGTACACGACGGATTACTTTATCAAAGACTAAACGAAAAACGAAACAAAAGAACTACTTAGACTACATTTTAGGCTACAAAATTACAAATCAATAAAAAGAACATTGAAAGAGATCTACTTACATATGTGTTCCTATTAACGATGAGTGGTAATTACGGTCTATAAAACGTGCCCGATCACTGTTTATAAAACGTGTCCGATCACTGTCTATAAAACGTGTGAGATCACTGTCTAAAAAACGTGTCCGATCACTGTCTATAGAACGCGTCCGATCACTGTTTATAAAACGTGCCCGATCACTGTCTATAAAACGTGTCCGATCTCTGTCTATAAAACATGTCCGATCACTGTCTATATAAAGTGTGTCTGATCACTGTTGCAGTCCAACTCTTTTTTGGGCGTGTCGCGCATGCGCTTTATCGATAATCCGCATCAACACCCGTAGCAACAAGGACCCTGACTATAAAAGGAGTTCAAACTGTTCGAGACCCTATATTTGTTAAAAAGAATACGTGATTGCACTTTCTACGAATTTGGCTGAATTAAATTTTAGTAATTATAGGACTCGCCATTTGCCCATAACCAAAAACTAAGACTAGGAAATAAAGCTTGCTTCACGAAAATACGGTACAAGTATTTTTTTATTGAGTGATCACAAACTCGAAATAGTTTCAAGATGATCAGCAATTTCCCAGCGAAGTGGAAAATCTCCTGATACTATTTATCACGATTTATCAGCACGACACACAAACGGCATCTTTACCCTTCAGCCTTTTGTGGTAGTCGTCGCAGACTCAGTCAAATTTAGAAGCCAATATTTAATTATGTAATAGATCAAAACGAGCAGGATACGTATATTTTGATTTCACAAGGCTTCTTACTGTTTTTGTCGTCGATGTTCATCCAATCATGCCATTCACACATGTTGATAATTATGCGGAGAAGAAGCTTTTAGATTATATCATGTCAAATATTATTCATGCTATGAATAAAATACTCACCTTCGCAGAGGTTTATCCTTGCTGAGTTTCTCTCAGTTGCAGAATGACGCTTTCGGTGCAGACACTCGTTATATTATGTTCGGCAATCTGTTGGTACGGAAAGAACCTTAAAATAGCGCCACATAAAAACCATCTATGCCCTTGTTTGCTCCCAATTTCAAGTTATGTTTGTAAAAGTTGCATTTAACTTTATTTTTAAAGTTGAACATGGTTCAAAGGAGTTCTATATCTGGAGATTAGGTCATACGAGCAATTGTCACAACAAAGAACCTTTTTTACATTTAAGAAATATAAAACGCGCGCCGTTTACATAGCCTGATGCAAACACGGTTGGGAACCACTCAGAGCGCTCGTTATATAACTTTTATTTTCCCCGAACGAAGTGAGGGAAATACTCACGACACTAATGCAGTAATATTATACCGCCTTCTTGGGGACTCCAAGCCTGTCGCCATCTCGAAATTTAACGTTCGTCTGCCTGTCAGTCTGTCTGGCGTACGACTTTAGGCGCGGTTACCCCGCTAACCAATAACAAAGGCCGGATCGATCACGTGTGCCCTGTTGTTTTACTCGGATTAACAGAGAAATTAGACTTGAACGAAGCATTTAGATTTGAACGAAGCAACAATATATCGTAGCTACGTTCACGAAAATGGAAAACTTAAAAACTGAAAAACTTGAAACACAACAGTCTCGCGAAGCTCGTCTTCAAATGAGAAGGGAACAGGCACGAGCAAGGCGAAATCGTGAAACGAGCGAACAACGCCAAATTCGTCTCGAGAAAAGGCGACAATCCTGTTATGATCGACA
Source organism: Plumapathes pennacea (assembly GCA_964036295.1). Classification (NCBI taxonomy): domain Eukaryota; kingdom Metazoa; phylum Cnidaria; class Anthozoa; order Antipatharia; family Myriopathidae; genus Plumapathes; species Plumapathes pennacea. Next base: position 19,374,747 of record OZ038463.1, on the reverse strand, counting down.
GCATCATAAACAGAAGCGTGCCGAAGAAACGACTCCGCAAAGAAAACAGCGCATGAATGCCGATCGAAAGCGACATGAACAGAAGCGGGTAACGCAGACGGTCCGTGGGTCTTCCGTCCATTCAATTTTCGTATAAATTACAATTCAAAAATTGAATATTGAAGTTTCCAATTTTCATATTTTATCGTTTATGCGGCAATGAAAATTAGAATTTCCTCTTGGACTTTGCATCGATGTATATTTTCAACAATCCAAAATTGAATTTAGTTTTCCGATTTCTCCTTTCTAGTGTGTTCGAAAATCAGAAATCTAACCACCAGTTTCCCTTTTCCATCCGCTGAAAAGCGACAAAATTGGACACATACTTCGTATGATTCGAACGGGAGATCAATTTTCAATTTTCGTACATACAAAAATTGAAACATCGAATTTTGACAAAATTTCCCGAGGGGAAGGGTATGGCTAGTCTGTTTCGGCTGCTACTTGGCTCTTCGTTTGTCAAGGGGACACGGGATTTTTTGGACCACTCTTAGCCCGAAAATGGCGGCGCGCAAGAGGTTTATTTTGTAAAGACGACGAATTGATGTGCGATTGCCTGAGTCTACAAAGTGTGGTAATGATTGTGGAATGGAAACGCCGAAGATTAGGCGCCGATGTGGGCTAAATATGGCCGCCGAACGAAGAGACCGAACTCGTGCAGTTTAATACACCTTGCTAGCTACTGGGTTTTTCTTTCTTTGTTCCTGACAGCATTAAACAAAACATCATCGTTAGCTCTCGGAAAATCAAGGAGGCTGTTCGCAGCAAAACAAGGCAAAACGAACGAGAGACGACTGCAGCGGCAACAACAAAAGGATAGGCAAAACACATTTGTTACAGTGGGTAATCTTTCGTGTGTCGTAATAGGCAATTGACTAGAAGACGTGAACTGAAAACTGGAACAATATATTTACCAAGTATGATAGAGCAGACTCTCTTTCCATTTAATTGTAATCTAGATGCATATCTCTTTCTAGATCTGTAAACAGGAAGGCAACTGCCAACAGGATACTGGCGAAAGTGTCCGAAAATTAATCTGAACCGACATATTTGGTAAATAAATTGTTCAAGTTTTCAGTTCACGTCTTGTAGTCAATTGCCTATTACGACACACGAAATATTGTTTTGCCCATCCTTTTGTTGTTGTGCCGCTGCGGCCGTCGCTCGTTCGTTTTGTATTGTTTTGCTGCGAACAGCCTCCTTGATTTTCCGAGAGCTAATGATAATGTTTTGTTTAATGCTGTCAGACACGAAGAAAGAAAAACCCAATAGCTAGCAAGGTGAAATAAACTGCACGAGTTCGGTCTCTTAGCCCACATCGGCGCCTAATCTTCGGCGTTTCCATTCCACAGCCGTTACCACACTTTGTTGACTCAGGCAATCGCACATCAATTTGTCGTCTTTACAAAATAAACCTCTTGCACGCCGCCATTTTCGGCTAAGAGTAGTCCAGAAAATCCCGTGTCCCCTCCCCTTGACAAACGAAGAGCCAAGTACCCTCACACACTCGGGAAACTAGCAGCCAAAACAGACTAGCCATACCCTCCCCCTCGGGATATTTTGTCAAAATTCGATGTTTCAATTTTCGTTTGTACGAAAATTGAAAATTGATCTCCCGTTCGAATCATACGAATATTTGTCGCTTTTCAACGGATGGAAAAGGGAAACTGGTGGTTAGATTTCTGATTTCGAACACATCGGAAAGGAGAAATCGGAAAAACTAAATTCAATTTTGGATTGTTGAAAATATACATCGATGCAAAGTCCAAGAGGAATTTCTAATTTTCATTGCCGCATAAACAATAAAATATGAAAATTGGAAACTTCAATATTCAATTTTTGATTTTGTAATTTATACGAAAATTGAATGGACGGAAGACCCACGGACCGCAGACAACTCCGCAAAGAGAACAGCGCTTGAAAGCAAATCGGAAACTTCAGGAGAAAAAGCGGGGCGAAGAGAAGACTCCGCAAAGACAACAGCGCATGAATGCCGACCAAAAGCGACATGAACAGAAGCGGGCAACACAGACAACTCCGCAAAAAGAACAGCGCTTGAAAGCGAATCGGGACCTACAGGAGAAAAAGCGGGCCGAAGAAAAGACCCCGCAAAGACAACAGCGCATGAATGCCGACCAAAAGCGACATGAACAGAAGCGGGTAACACAGACAACTCCGCAAAGGGAACAGCGCTTGAAAGCAAATCGGGAGCTTCAGACGCCGTTTTGTGTTAAACTCAGATACTTATTTAGAAAGAACAAGCAGCAAAGGTTAGTCAGTGGAAATCGAACAATCACCGTGACAAATATATTCTATCCCGTATAGCTTGTAACTTGATCACTTCAAGAATGTATTAAAATCTGTATGCTGATCATTTTCCCTCGAAGTATTGTTTTACTACGCTTCTGTCGCCAGTTTCGGCTACCGTATTCGCTCAGAGCAATCGGAACTTGGAGTCTTGAATGATTTAGTCAGATGTCTTATTTTTCTGTAATCTGACACGCGGTGATTGCAGCGAGAATCGTTCACAAGCCCTTAGAAGTATTACTGGGTCTGAAGCCCGTGTATAATTTGAAGTAAACTGTTCAAGTTTTGCTTTGATTCTGGGAGAAATCTTGCTGTTTTGAGTGGGTTCACATACAAAACAATTCGAGCCTATTAAATATGCATGCCTGAGTCTGGTGCATGCATTCCAGAGTAAAAACAAATCGCACAGGAAGCCTATTTAATTGTACTGCCTATGAATTCAAAATTGGAAAATCAGTGTTCCTTTTTTCCCGTACTACGACGGCCGACCAACTTCAAACTTTGAGTATTAAATTTTGAGAACGTGCTTGGCAGACTGTATGAATTAATTTGACGTGCCGACCGTGGGAAATACGTACTTCTTCACGCAATCGATTCTTTTTTCAACGCAAAAGTATAACACACACCATTCTTTTTCTCCTTCCTTTGCGTGTAGCACTTGAGTTTGAAGAAAAGATTGAGTCAACATTTCGGTAAAACAAAGGCTACTCTTGTTGGGAGTTACCAAAGTAAAAGTCCCATCAATGGCAGAATGAGGGGGTATATGCGATTATCGTATTTCTAGTATATTAGAAAAGAGTTGAAAAAGTAAGTCAATCACCGTTTTTATACTTCGCAGTCTATACTGAAATCAGCATTCCCCCAAATCGCGCAGGATTTTCATGCATGCAGACAAATCAACCAGTTTGGTTTCATATAGCGGACAAGTAGATACAGGGCCAACACCTGGAAAGTTAAAACACATAAATTATAATTACCCAAGCGGCACTATATCCTCAGCCTCCTGAACGGCAGAAATCAGTCCAATTTAACTGAATGACGCGGTGATGGTGGCGGCTAACACGGTTCTGTTGGTATAAAGCAGAGTATTTTGATGACACATCATTTTGATGACACATCATTTTCTTCCTCCTAGTCTGCTGTTTACTTGTGGTTTGCGGTCAGCAAAGTCACTCGCGTGTCATCAGTAAAAAGAAGCGATCTTTCAATTTGTGAGGTTCGTAGAGAAATGAACTTGTCCGCTTGTCCGCGCGAAGTTGTAACCACTACGTGGGGATTCTCACAGGATCTAACCGACTATAATAATAATACAAAAAATTTAAATTACCGGCATAACTTGTCAAGACTAAGCAGGTGAACAGACTAGAACTGATGCCAATTCACGTTTCTTGTCTCAGATATAGCAGTATCGCTCGGAGAAAATGACTTGTACATTTTAAATAACTGAAAGTGTAATTTGCTTCTGGAATAGTTCGCAAGTAAAAAGTGTCTGTCTCTGTCTGTCACGTTTCATCGTCTGGTGACCAACCAGAAGTGTGCGCCTTACGAAATGCGCCTGATTGTGAATAAATGTATAATCTATATCTATTGATAATCTAATGAATTGAGTTTTAGTGCAACCCTTACCTTCCGAATATCTAGCAAGGAATATGAGCAAGTTACGACCTAATGACACAAACTCTATAGAAATACCATATTGCACTTTCTCAGTATGAACACGGTTGATTGGTCACAAACTCTAATATTGAGAAGTTACATTCAGTCACGTATCTCATAGTCAGAGTATTCGCATTCAAGTAATCGACATCCCAGCGGACAAAAAGAAAAGACTGGGTAGCTTTCAATTTTAGAGTAACAAATGGAGAAGTTAATAAATCCCATAAAAGTCACTGCCATTCGCACTCGAATAATTAACAAAAATGAAATGTTCAGTTAAAAACTGAAATGTGTTATGGAATATAAATTCCTAGTCGTACGGAAAAAGCTAGCTAGTTTATTTATTTTATGTTGAGTCACAGGTTCTAATGGGGAAATTATATCATCATAGTTAGGACACTGATTCGCATAGTCGAATAATCAACAGATTGAAATAAATATCAAGTCAGTTAAAAAGTGAAGCGTGTCATGGAAAATAAAATCTCATTGCCTCTGATGTGGGGTAGTGTGGTCATGGTCACTGGACGTTTTTGTGACTTCTTCTTCTTTGCTTGACTCTGAAGTTGACTTCCCCTCAGGGAGTAGAAACGTCAGTCACCAACAACAGCCTTTCTGGAGCATTTCTGGAAACCAAACTAACCCGGACGATCAAATCCACCAATAATTTAAAAATTAGCCAATTTTTTCATACATTGGGATTACACCTTATTAAAATTTTAATTTCATTCTCAATGACATATTACAGTTTTTGACTAAACATCTTTTTACTTTTGATTATCCGAATGCATATAGAGCCTGTGACTCAACGTATAAATAACGCTAGCCTGTACGTGTCTACAACATCCGGGTAGACCACAAACACCATCACGACTCTACGGGACTTACTGACCAACGTAAAGGATAAACCTTACGATAGACAGGAAAGAGTACACAGAATACCTTGTACTGACTGCGAATCTAAGCCACCTACATTTAGTGAAAGTCTGAATACGAGACTTCGGCCTGTTTCAAACGTCGAACATCGCATACGTTGACAATGTAAATTAGCTGAAACAATAGATTTTGCTCATTAATTTGCATTGTATTCGACGCATGTGAAGTTCGGTGTTTGAAACGGGCCTCATTGAACACAACATTAACGAGCTACCAGAAACGGCGACATCAGAAATCACATTTACGAACATCACCGACAGCCTGAACACGACATTAAATATAGGACTCTGCTTAATGTATCAACCACAGCACTAACTACTACCAAAGACTTACACTGGAAAGCTAGTACACAAGCAGTTAGCTAAAATGGAAACCCCTCAACGATGCCTACTTTGACAGAAGCTTTGTTATGAGTAACCGCTGACCAGTTAACCTGAGTGCCAGGCCCTTCAACCTGTTCCAGTGTAATATATCCTCATCTAAATTCATGGGAAGCTGGAAGAACACTAGATTAACAAATCAAACCACGAGGCCGCCGTCAGAGGTCATGTCATTGGTATCCTTGAGGCAATCGAGCGGTCCATAGTAGACAAGGCCTATGAAGCGGTAATATTCGAATATTTGTCGCCATCAACCACAGGCGGCCCTCACGATCTGATGACGTCACGGCCGATTGGTTAATAAGGATTTGTATGAGAGATTTTCAAATCACATTTTACGCGTGAAAATAAAAAATCTTACTCTTCAAATCGGTCAGATAACAGAAAGAGTCCCATTGGTTATATCAATTCTTATCAGAAAATCGATTCCTTCTTTAGCGAATAGACAAAGTCCACCAAACCGCGAGATATAATATAACATAATATAACAGAATGGGAAATGGACAGCTCTGTTCTCCATCGACGCCACTTTTGATATAAATAATTTTTGGTTTACATCCGTTCGTTGATATCCGCGGGAGCCAAGGTGCCAATCTTGCAAATCAGACTCTGTTCTTTGCATTTTCGGGATTCGGTGGTGCCTTGGTGGAGGGAGAGGCCGAAAATTGTCAAATTGTTGTGAGAGTGACCTGGTTGATTAAAATGTTGAGCTACTGGCTTGGAGACATCCTTGCTGTTGTTTTTAACATCCAAAAGGTGTTCACGGAAACGATCTTCTATACTGCGTCCAGTCTCGCCGATTTAGAGCAGGTTAGCGGTAGTACAGTCGAAATGATCGGAAATTTGGATGGACCCTTTAGGGCCGGAAATAGAAATGGTGTTCGAGATGAATGGACATGTGCTGCAGCGCTTGCGAGAACAATGAAAAGTGCCAGGTACGCGGTCTGTGAGTAAAGAGCCTTTGACAAGGGGGTTGCGCAGGCTCTTCTCTCGTTTGAATGAGACAGACTTAGATTCAGACGGCTTAAGGGCAGTCTCTCGGCTGATGTTATAAACGCGTTCCAGTGCATGGGTTACGACAAAGTTGGGATAGTCGCGTTCGATGAAAAAATTGCGCATTTCGTTGGTTTCGGTCGAGAAATCGGTGTCGTCACTGCAGAGCTGGCGTAGTTGGAGAAATGGGAATAAGGAATTGAGTTTTTTTACATGAGGCGGATGAGACGGGGAGTGAAGCAAATAGCTTCGCGAATCAATGGGTTTGTGTAGTGGACGATGGTGGGCAAACGGTTGTTTTGGATCGAAACGTTGATGTCAAGAAAAGTGACGCTTGAATTGGAAATTTCCCAGGTGAATTAGAGAGCAGGGTGGAAGTTGCTAAGAAATTGAATGAATCGATCGAGTTCGGGCCGGATAAAATTTTCCTAGTTCAACACCTGATCAGCAAATTCCCAATGGTATAAAAACTTCACCTCGATCAAAGCGGGAGGTCGTGCCATTCACCTTTTGATTACAGAAAATACACTGCTTCGCGTATTTTGGTTTCATAACTTATTATCGAGAGAAATTTTATTAAGGGTCATTGTCTTCACATATAAATAACACCATTCAACTATTAGGAAGTGTACACAAAAACCTGTTGATACGGGATATTTATGAAGAGAAACATTAAACAGCTACTACTCGCGCTTATTAGCAGACGATTATTTTACGTTTCCTTTCAAAACGACCGAAACCTCGTAGCAACGAGGACCCTTACTATAAAAGGAACTCAAACTGTTCGAGACCCTATATTTGTTAAACTGAATACGTGATTGCACTTTCTACGAACTTGGCTGAATCAAGTTTTAATAATTGTAGGACTCGCCATTTGCCCATAACCAAAATATAAGACTAGGAAATAAGACCTGCTTCACAAAAATACGGTAAAAGTATTTTTTTTATTGAGTGATCAATAACTCGAAATAGTTCCAAGACGATCAGCAATTTCCCAGCGACGTGGAAAATCTCCTGGTATTATATTTATCACGATTTATCAGCACAACACTCGAACAAAATCTTCACCCTTCAGCCTTTTGTGGTAGTCGTTGAAGACTCAGTCAAATTTAGAAGCAAATATTTAATTATGCAGTAGATCAAAACGAGCAGGATATGTATAGTTTGATTTCACAAGGCTTCTTACTTTTGTCGATCGATGTTCATCCAGTCATGCCATTTACACATTTTGATAGTTATGCAGAGAAGAAGCCTTTAGATTATTTCATGTCAAATATTAATCATGCTAAAAATAAAAAACTCACTTTCGCAGAGGTTTATCCTTGCTGAGTTTCTCTCAGTTGTAGAATGACGCTTTCGGTGTAGACACTCGTTATATTATGTTTGGCAATCTGTTGGTACGGAAAAAACCTTAAAATAGCGCCATATAATAGCCATCCATAGTAAATCGCCCTTTTATGCTCCCAATTTAAAGTTTGACTTGTAAAAATTGCATTTAACTTTAATTTTAAAGTTGAACTTACCCCGTTGCAAATGTTCAAAGGAGTTCTATATCTGGAGATTAGGTCAGGCGAGCAATGGTCACAGCAAAGAGACTGTTTTACAAAAACAGATTAAATTGATTAAAACAAAACTGTATGTTAATTCCCTGCAGTAAAATATTACCTGAGCAGTTAATATTAGAAAATAGTTGAAAAAGTATGTAAATCACCGTTTTTATACTTCGCCGTTTCTACTGAAATCAGCATTCCCCCAAATCGCGCAGGATTTTCATGCATGCAGACAAATCAACCAGTTTGGTTTCATATAGCGGGCAAGTAGATACAGGGCCAACACCTGGAAAGTTAAAACACATGAATTATGCTTACCCAAGCGGCAATATATCCTCAGCCTCCTGAACGGCAGAAATCAGTCCAATTTCACAATTGATGATGGCGACTAACACGGTTCTGTTGGTATAAAGCAGAGTATATTTATGACACATCATTTTCTTCCTCCTGGTCTGCTGTTTACTTGTGGTTTGCGGTCAGCAAAGTCACTCGCGTGTCATCAGTAAAAAGCAGCGATGGCTTTCAATTTGTGAGGTTCGTGGAGAAATGACCTTGTCCGCTTGTCCGCGAAGTTGTAACTACTACGCGGGAATTCTCACAGCATCTGACCGGCTCTAATAATAATACAAAAAAATTTAAATTACCGGCATAACTTGTCAAGACTACGCAGGTGAACAGAGTAGAAGTGATGCCAATTTACGTTTCTTGTCTCAGATATATCACTCGTTTTTCTGAGAAAATCACTTGTACATTTAATAACTGAAAGTGTAATTTGCTTCTAGAATAGTTCGCAAGTAAAAAGTGTTTGCCTAAGCAAGTGATATATGTGCACTTTCGTTAAATAATATGTCACGAGGTGTTCCGACACATAACTTCGTGATTCTGCAGAAGGCCAAACTAGAGTGACCTACGACTGCTTCGTGGTCAAAATTTGTTGGGACAATGCTTACTGAATATGAACTGACGACTTATGAGATAAATCCCAAGGCTACTTATTTTGTACTGAAACAGAACAATTAGCATCACGTAACTATAATTTCCCCCTCCCCCTAAATCAATGTTGGTGTGAGTTGGTGTGTGCTAGGCTGATATTCCAACATTAATCTGGGGGAGAGGGGGGGAATTATATATAAGCATACATAATATAAGTATATATAGTATAATATAAGCAACTTTTACAATCATGCGCATTAGGAAATAGCACTTTCAACTATGTAATTGCATTAGAACCATAGAATATGCTATGACGCTCTGTCCGTCACGTTTCATCGTCTGGTGGTCCACCAGAAAATGTGCGCCTCACGAACTGCGCTGATTGTGAAAGTGGCCTGTTCGATCCCAACACTTTTGGCCATGATATATTCTAGCTGGATACCATTCTCTAAGACCTTATAAATGATAATCTAATGAATTGAGTTTGAGTGCAACCCTTACCTTCCGAATATTTAGCAAGGAGTATGAGCAAGTTACGACCTAATGACACAAACTCTAAACTTATACCATATTGCACTTTCTCAGTATGAACATGGTTGATTGGTCACAAATTCTAATACTGAGAAGTTACATTCAATCATGTATCTCATAGTCAGAGTATTTGCATTCAAAATCCCAGGGGACACAAAAAAAGAGACTGGATAGCTTTCAATTTTAGAGTAGCAAATGGGGAAGTTAATAAATATCTTAAAAGTCAGGCCATTCGCATTCGAACAACATTTTACAAAAATGAAATGTTCAGTTAAAAACTGAAATGTGTTATGGAATATAAATTCTTAGTCATACGGAAAAAGCTAGCTAGTTTATTTATTTTACGTTGAGTCACAGGTTCTAATGGGGAAATTATGTCATCATAGTCAGGACACTGATTCGCATAGTCAAATAATCAGCAGATTGAAATAAATATTGAATCAGTTAAAAAGTGAAGCGTGTCATGGAAAATAAAATCTCATTGCCTCTGATGTGGGTTAGTGTGGTCATGGTAACTGGACGTTTTTGTGACTTCTTCTTCTTTGCTTGACTCTGAAGTTGACTTCCCCTCAGGGAGTAGAAACGTCAGTCACCAACAACAGCCTTTGGCTTGAGCATTTCTGGAAACTAAACTAACCCGGTCGATCAAATCCACCAATAATTTAAAAATTAGCCAATTTTTTCATACACTGGGATTTTTCCATTCCCTATTACACATTACAGTTTTCTTTCATTCTCAATAACAAATTACAGTTTTTGACTGAACATCTTTTTACTTTTGATTATCCGAATACATATAGAGCCTGTGACTCAACGTATAAATAACGCTAGCCTGTACGTGTCTACAACATCCGGGTAGACCACAAACACCATCACGACTCTACGGGAGTTACTGACCAACGTAAAGGGTAAACCTTACGATAGACAGGAAAGAGTACAGAGAATACCTTGTACTGACTGCGAATCTAAGCCACCTACATTTGGTAAAAGTGGCAAAAGCCTGAATACGAGACTTCGGCCTGTTTCAAACGTCGAACATCGCATACGTTGACAATGTAAATTAGCTGAAACAATAAATTTTGCTCATTTGCATTGTATTCGACGCATGTGAAGTTCGGCGTTTGAACAGGCCTCATTGGACACACCATTAGCGAGCTACCAGAAACAGCGACATCAGAAATCACATTTATGAACATCACAGACAGGCTGAACACGACATTAATTAGGACTCCACTGAATGTATCAGCCACAGCACTACTACCAAAGACTTACAGTAGAAAGCTAGTACACAACCAGTTAGCTAAAACGGAAACCCCTCAACGATGCCTACTTTGACAGAAGCTTTGTTATGAATAGCCGCTGACCAGTTAACCTGAATGTCAGGCTCTTCAACCTGCGTGTGATATAGCCTCATCTAGACTCGCGGGAGCCCGCCGTCAGAGGTCACGCCATTGGTATCCTTGACGCAATCGAGTTGTCCATAGTAGACAAGGCCTCGCTATGAGGCAGTGTTATTCCAATATTTGTCGATGACGTTATGGCCGATCAGTTAATAAGGATTTGTATAAGAGATTTTCAAATCACATTTTGCAAGTGAAAGTAAAAAAATCTTACTCTTCAAATCGGTCAGATAACAGGAAAAGCCCTTACTTGCCGCTTATGGCGACTTCCGAGGCGATTTGGCGCCGATTTAGCGAGATTTGTTCTGATAATTGTGCCTGTAGTAAAAACTAAGCCCCCAGTAAAGGCGTCTTCCACACAAAACACGGGGACTGTTCTGGAGACAGCAAGTATTCCCTCCAGTACATTCACTGATAACGTAAAACGGCCCTAAGCAGTAGTCTGAAAATGTCGGTCTTCCTCACTCACGCACCAGGGACTGTTTGTCTCGCGGTCGACATGCGCATCCACGTGTACGTCACCAGCGCAGAGTCTTGTTGGTAAAAAGGGATTCTGAAGTCATGTCAAAACTCTAAGCACGTGCACTTACACATCATCAACTACGTTGATAATAAATTGAGCTTTAACACTAATTTGCCCATTTGTAGGTCAGCAGTGTACTTTAAAGACGATATTAGTCCGATACTTTTACGTGACATTCACTCGTAAAATTCACTTTTTTTGTGATAAGAGATGGAGGATAACTCAGAAAAGAGCTAATCCAACCCCCTCAGTTGATGAATAGCACACAGTGGTCGATTAGCGCAACTAATTCCATAAAAGGTCCCCTTAGGAACCCTTTCTCCAACTGAAACATCTCTAATAATTACAATGTACGTAATATATTGAACTTGAAATAGTTAAATCAAATTAAATCAGCGTAAAGATCCCAGCCACACTGTCAGTATTGCGTGATAACTCCTCCTCCCCCTTAGGAAAGTTCAAGTAGAACTCAATAGATCCATGTACGAACGTATGATGGTAGAGAAGCTTTTTGAACAGATCCTTGTCACGTCATGCATGAATGCAATCAATTTGAAAAACAAAACAGGGGGCTGCCGTATATGGCAATCTTAAACTGCCTAAACATTCGAGACTAAATGGTGATATTTTAAATAAGCACATTGTAAAAGCCACACCAGGATACTCATTCTTTTTTCGTTTTCTTATTCCATTTTGTCCAAAAGAATAGCCCTTCGGGGGGGGGGGGGGGGGGGGGGGGGTACTCGTGGTATTCATCATAATTTTGGGTGGGAGTGTGTCGCCCGGTTCTGAAAACCCCTTGACTCCAAAATGTATACCCTATTTCAGACCTGACCTCAAAATGTACCATAGTTCAGAGATTTATTTTGCGTTGCAACGATTTCCGCCCGGTGTTTTCTTCCAATTCCCGTGCAATGTCCGCGGCGACACATTTCTGTCAAAATTATACCCTATCCCAGACCAAAAAGTTAAAATCGATTCCTTATTTCAGATCAAAAAAGCAAAATCTATACCCTATTTCAGACTGAAATTGCTAGAAAACGATACCCTTTGGGGCGGCACATACCAATATAGCTTTTATGTGGTAGTACCCCCCCCCCCCCCCCCCCCCCAGCCATTCCAACATTAAAACAAGCCAAATCAAGGCTATATCAAAGTAAGTTTTAGTGCTGTTTATACTGGATCAAATTGTAAACGATGGTTATCGACAACCAATTCCATTCTAACAATTGTGTGTGTTGTCCAAGCCACATGCACTAAATTCTAAAACATTATATATTACATTTTTTGAAGCTATTTGCAATATGCAAATAGCTTCTATGTCGGCGTTTGGGCGATAGTTGAATCGCCGTTCGGCCCATCTCATTAGGTCATTAAAATGCTCCCCCTCTAGGTGGCAAAAACTACTGAGGGGGGAGGAGCATGAAGTGTTATCCATATAAAAGCCGCCGTGGTACAGGTCCTGTGAGAAAGTTTGTCTTTTATTATCTACTTAACACAAAGAATGCACAGAGAGATTTCCAGTAAAGGGTTTCCGTGCTAATGTTATAAATTTGCGACAGAATGTCAGAAGCTAAATTACCTCTCCAGGGAGGGGTTTTCTAAACATAATTGGCACTCTCGCACGTGGAAATTCAAGGCATTATTTAATGGCGGCTGTGAGCGTTGCCGATTCTTTGGTTGCATGTGGAAATCTGCTCCCCCTTCAGTCCCCGGCTGACATATCCGTAGTATCTGGCAAACAGGCTACACAGATTCACATTTAGAGCGACATTTCTGGACACATTTGCGAATATACGCTCCACTCACAAAAGAAGGAACAGCTGTATGGTGTGACCATGACATATTTATGTTTTGGCAAAGGTAAAAGCTTATTCCGAGTTTTTTTGCGTTCGCTGATATGTTTGTTGACACATGATTTCATGCCATAATTGCAAATGCAGGTTGACTGTGGTATGTCTGAGTTGTTTGTTTATAAAATTGTCTCGAGCGGATTTTGTCACTAATGAAAAATTGACAGGAAATTTTACTGTGAATCCTTTTCACCACCGTTCGAATAGCACGAGAAACAGGTTTGTTCGGCTGGAGTGTGTTACGTTACGAAACTATTATAACGAGTCAAAATCTGGTTTACCTCGCATGATATGTTTGTTGACACATGATTTCATGACCAGATCGACTGTGGTTTGTCTGAGTTGTTTGTTTACAAAAATTGTCTCTAGCGGGTTTTGTCGCTAATGAAAAATCGACTGAAAAGTCGACAGAAAATTTTACTGTGAATCTATTTCACCACCGTTCGAATAGCACGAGAGAGGTTTGTTTGGCTGGAGTGTGTTACGTTAATACGAAACTACTACAACGAGTCAAAGTCTGGCTTACCTCGCAGAAATTTACAGAACGACTTGAAATATTTTGGCAAGCTATACTTTCCTCGTTTTATGTCGATCAGCTCAAAATAATCATATAATAAACTGTCATGTTTGTGCATTTGTGTTTGGTCATGCATAGTACTTAGCTGGCATAGTAGAACATAGTGTAAAACCCCGATCAAACGGTGATAATATTCGATGATAGTTCGTGCCCCGTTGTAACACGAACTACCTATCATAGACTATCATAAACTAGCAAATAGCTTCACGTACGCTTTGCGGACCTATGTTTATTACATCTTGACACACAGCGCATGTGCAACATTGCCCCATATGTCCACCCTATTTCGTGCAACATTGCTAAACGGTGTACTAAACGCACTATGACGGTATCTTTGAAGTTTGGTAGCAACTTACCGTCATATTTGTTGGCGACAACGCGCCATTTGCATTTGAAAAGTTGTAAATGTAGTGACTCCCAAGAGTTACCAGCTTCTATGTTATCCTTCAGTTTCTCACTAGAAATATCTCATACAGTAAGGAAAACTTGGCTTTTGATTAGCCTATAAATTCTTACTCTATCACTCATTCATTTTCTTATCAAAAGGTAAGGAGAACCTGCATTTTGATCTTGGGAGTTAAAGGGGCCCTCTCAGCCAATCCAATGCTTTTGTTCACGTCTGGAAACGTGCAAAATATCTGAATTTGGTTCCCAACACGAAAAAATAAACGTAATAACTCAATAGTTCAGTAAACTTTCTAGGCAAAAAAAAAAAAAAAAAAAAAAAAAGGAAACTAATATTCTGCCCATCTGCACAAAAAACACAAATAATAATGGATTGCTAAATCATCTTTCGACTTTCGGGGACCCTAAATATGGCAAATAAAGGATTTCGGCGCGCAAAGGACTGTGGTCGAGAGGGCCCCTGTGTTTGTATGGTGTTATTAGGTTTACGATTATATACACTGTGGACAATTGTTATAATATTTTGTGCTACGCTTGCTAGCAGCATGATAAATGATACTTTGGTAAGTAAACCGCAAAAACAAATAAAAGAATCATGAAGCTTCCGTTCCGGGAGTGACCGACAATTTTCACATGCAGTCTTTCAAGTCTCGCATCGGAAATATGTCACACAGTACGGATTATTCAGAATTGCTTCTCAAAAGATCACTCAGACGTTTTCTTTTTGGATGAAGAAAATATCGGTGTGGAAATTCGCAATGCCGTAGAACATTTGATCTAGACACGACACATTTTTATGTTTAGCATATCTACGCTACCACGCGTTTCGTTGACCAATCGAAAGTCTTTCATACTTCACTGTTGCTTCTTAATATTTATCCCTATGAAAAAGCAAAACATTACCCTTCCTTTCCAAAAGACAGAAAGATGGGTAAGGGTTGCTGGCTGTAAGTCATTTACATGTATATTCAGTTTTCCCACCACAGTATCATTTTCATGCTGAATTCTATTCTAAAATTGCATCTTACATGCATGCACATGTACGTGTTCCACACAAACTCGCACGGTACAAAAAATTCAAGAGCGACCGTTGCAAAAAATAATCTGACTTAATGCGGTCCACACACCGTTTACGATCCCACGTCACATTCCGACTCGGGAAATGCTACATCGCACAATTTCTGGAGTCCATAAGTCCACCGATCTGTAAAAAGAAATAATGATAATAATAAATAAATGATCATGATAATGATCATGCATGAAATGTATCAAAGGTCGACGCGCCCAGAGTGGCCCTGGAAGCAAGTCGCCGGGACAACTAATATCTCCATGTAAACAGGGCATAATACTCGGAATATCATCAAACAATCTGAAAATGATTCATTTGTTGGAAATGTTCGCCTGGAAACTAAAAAAGAGATTGTCAAAATGTAACAAGGGTTCGTTTATACGACCAAAAGAACAAACTTACGAACTATTCCGCTCCACCGAATAAATTGAGTACAGTAGAACCCCGTTATTTCGAACTCGGTTATCTCGAACTCCCCGCTGTCTCGACCACAATACGCTTTCCCTCTGGAATGAACTTGGTATAAAATTCCCTTGGTAGAACTCCGCTATCTCGATCCCCCGCTATCTCGAACTATTTCTCGCTTCCCTTGTGAGTTCGAGGGGTTTTACTGTACTGAAAAGTACACTCAAAGTGCTGCACGTGTTATACTCACCTAGGCAGTTAAGGAAACTCTTGGGAAGGATCTTGAAGTAAACAAACATCAGGTAGAACGGGACGCCAGCGAGGATAAAGAGAAGACACAAAAATGACTCCAGCGGGGCCTCATAAAATGGAGCAATAACCAGGTACACAGAAGACAACAAAACCACGACTGGGATGAAGAGAGGCACCTACAAACCAAAAGTGCAATCTAAAATTCCCTATAGTAATAGCAAAAATACGAGTTCCTAAGGAATATGTGTGTGTGTGTGTGTGTGTGGGGGGGTGGAGGTGGGGAGTGGGTGTATGGTAGAGTGAGGTGAACAGTTAGGCTATGTCCGCACTGCACTAGTCTGGATTTTTTTTGAAAGCCCGGCACAATTTTCCGTTTTGCCCTTCCGTCCACACTAAAACGCAACTTTCTGAAACCGCTCTCCAGGATGGAACTTTATGAAAACGCTTTTTTTTTTTCTAATCTTTTTTTTTTTTTTTTATCAACGCGATTTTGTAGTGTGGACTCACGTCACGTTCTTTTGTATTTAGTGTTTTCGACTCCTTTTTGAGTTTTAGTGTGGACGACCAAAAACGGATGAAAAATCGAAAACGGACCAGTGTGGACGGGGACTCAGAGACAAACATGGGGTAAAAATTTAAAGGACAAAGGAGGGGGAACACATGTCATACCCTGTACGGTCTGACCAGATCAGGCTGACGGTATCGCAGCCACAGGAGGGCAGCCACTGTGCCGCCATAGAAGACCCACGCGGCAAAACTGAAATAGTTGATCAGAGTTTCAAAACTGCTGGAGTCTGGCAACAACATGATCCAGGCAATCAGGCTCTGTAAGACAAGGGGAAATTTGATCCATTGTAAAATACTCAGGTGACTTACTGTCTGCTACATAAGTTTTTACCTTACACATGTTTAGTGAGAACTTCTCTTCCTCTTTTCATATTCTTTCTTGGGTAAACTACAGAATAACCCCGTATCCGCGTATCCATTTCGACATATACAAAATGTAGGGGGAGGGGTGGTCTAACTCCAATGTATTCCTCGTTCTACTGAAGAGGATGGTCTAGCTTGACTGTGTCCGCGTATCCACCGTTTTTTAGCGGAGCTCCAAAAATGAGGGGTATTCTATAGTTACTCCTGCACTTCGGACGCTGTTGGATTGGTTCAAACAAGTTTGGCAGTATTTTCATCCAATCAGGAACAAAAGCAAAACGTATTTGCATGTTTTTAAATTTGCATGTTAAGCTGTTATTTTTGCCAGTCGTTTATCATTACTGACTGACCTCGTGACCTCATATATTTTTATATCAAGCAAGTGGCGATAGCGCGTTTTCCTCGCACTGCTGATATGATTCTTCTTTAAAGCTAAACCAAACGCAAATTACTTTGGCTAATTCTGATTGGTTGAAAGCAGGAGCCCATGTTGAAAGTGATTTCTTACAGCCCTTCTGATTGGCGGTGTGCTTACTTTGTTTTTGTTTCTTTTTGGTTTTAGGAAAGTCATCTGAAAATCGCTCTACTGTCTTACAAGTGTCTAATTAGAAGTCATACCGTAAAGACGAGTGCCGGTACAGGAGTGTGTCGCTTGGTGTGAATCATAGCCAGACACACAGGAAGGTGTCCCTCCCGAGCTGCGGCATACACCAACCTGAAACATGAACAGAAGTTTTAACCCTCTCACTCTCAAGTTCAAGTCACAGATTCTCCCAGCTTTTAAAAATAAATTGTATGCGTGATGTAGTAAGAATATTTATAGTTTAATCAGCTATCATTTGACAACAATTGCTCAAGTCTTAGGCCACACATTTTCAGGAGGGATATCCAGCCAGGGGTCTGGACCCAACTCAGCTGAGGGGCATGGCTTCTCAGGAGGTGCATTGGGGGTACATTGGTAAGCTCATGTGCAGAGCTACAGCCGGCTTTTGGCAAAAAATCAAGTTGCAGTGACACCTTTTTCTAGCTCTTTCATGTCACAAACTATTATCTAATAAAAGTTCTAACTAGCTCTTAATGGGCTTGTAGTGAATGATATGAGTTTGTGGCAGATGATTGATGTGATGTCGAGGGAGTTTGGAAGAGAGTGGGAGCAAGGCATTTTTCTTGGACCATTTCTCAAAACAAGTTCCAAGGTAATTCTAACTGGTTCCTTTGCTAAGCACATGTATGAATGTCACCACTCCCTTATATTTGCAAACAAACTCTATAGAACAGCACTAAAAAAAAAAGTAACAAAACACAGACTCTACAGAACCTTCCTCCAGTGAATGCACAGCCATTAGCTGAACCAAATGTAGAACATGCCACAAATATTGGGATCACCCAGGCCATAACACCATACATTCTGTCAGCAAGAGTCTGAAAGAGTCAAACTTGAAGTCAGATTGTTGGAAAATAAGGCAAAAAAGAACACAGGAATGTTTTGACAAGTAGTACATAGCTGTTTTTGTTTATTTGGGGGCACATTTTAACCCTTTCACTCCCAAGTTCAAAATGCAGATTCTCCCAACCTTTTAAGAGGAAAGTGTATGCGATGTAGTGAGAATTGATAGTTTAATCAGCTTTTATCTGAGCAAGTTATCAAAAGCCAAGTTCTCCATACTGTATGATATATCTCTGGTGAGAAACTGAAGGAGAAAATCGAAGTTGATCACTCTTGGGAGTGAAAGGGTTAACAAACCCAGCATGAAATGATCAAGACTCTATTTAACAATATTCAATAAAACCCACTATATCAGAAAAATATTTTTCTTGTGACATCATTCTACAACTCTATAGACACCGTACAGCTATAGTTGATGTGCACCAACATCCCTAGTTAAAGCAGCTCACTGCACCATGCACTATAGCATGAAATTCTTACCACAGCTACAGCTCCAGAAGACATGATTTCCGCAGGGGTCAAAACCGCCAGATAAGCAATGTTCACTAGAACATAGCAGATGGCCACCAAAGGGATGCCAATTAGAATTGACAATGGTAAGTCCCTATGAAAAAAAAAACAAAAAAAAACAAACAAAAAAAAACATGGGTGATGAAAAATGTGAAATGTAAACTGTGAAAAGTGAATTGTGCATGCATAGGGCATTTGTTGTATTGTTATACTTGTGCATAAGACATAATACACTGAACTCAACTCAAAACAAGGAAATTCAAAAAGCCATGTAATGTACAATGTATGTCACAACATACACACTGTCCTGAATCTTATAGTGTTTTGTGATCAACATTGCACAGACATACCTGTTAGGCCTTTTCAGTTCCTCAGTAATGTAGTTTAGATTATTCCTGCAGTAGAAGAAAGATGTGTTGGAATGGATAAATATAAATATATATGTGAATACCTGCAGATTATGGTCCATACTATGTCACTTGCATTTTGGACTATTCCAGAATGGGATTACACAGAATCAGTACGTGAATGGATCTTAAATGTGTTCTTTTGGTCATATAAACGAGCCTTCATTACTTTTGACATTCTCTCAGCTGTCAGGCAAACATTTTGTCTATTTTTTCAACTACTGCAGTATGTTTACACGATCGGACATCTTATTTTCCACAAATGAACCTGTTTTCAGATTACCGTTTTATTGCTTGTTAATCTAGGGGGGGGGGGATGCTCACCGGGAGTTTTGACCCTGCCCTAAGAGGTACTAAAATGGGCATGGCTTGAGCTTATTTTGACCCCTAAAAGGTACCAATTAATACAAGTTCATTAAAAAATGTCAGTGTTTGATGTTGAGCACACTAAAGTGGTACCAAAAACCCATGATTTTGACCCCTAAGAGGTACAACGAGCATCCCCATCCCTTCTTATATGGAAGTCCCCCCCCCCAGTTGTTAATATTCTGCGTATTCTGCTATTCTTTTCCATGTATTCTCATCTGCAATAGTCCAAAAAGAATACATGCACCCTCAGATTTTGACTCCCCCAAATTCCTGCTGTACGGTAATTTATTATATACATACTGAGACATACTCACGAAAAAGCCATATCGTAAAATTTCGTACGCAAATGAGTTCTAGCCAATGAGAGGCCGCGAACGACGCTTTTCACACGTGAAAAAAATCGTTCGTCCAATCACAAGCTGTGAACGACGATTTTTCACTACTTTTAAAGGGTTTCCCGGTCCCATCATAAATGTCTCAGTATGTATATAATAAACAGAAAACATCATGGAAAGTGCTTTGTACAGTTTTTATTCACTCGTTGTTTCGTATCATAAAACTCACTCGCTCGCAAAGCCTCGCTCGTTCGTTTTATGATACTTCACAACTCGTGAATAAAAACCGTACGCGCGCACTTTCCATGAAGTAATCTCTATTTATGTAACAAGGAAACTGCCAATGCATATATATACTAACCATCCATCATACGCCCACAGCCCATTATAAAAAGCAAATCCAACCAGCCCAATACTCTTTGTAGTGCCAGAAAAGGAATCTTTGAAAGAATCTGTATGGCCTGGATAAAAATAACATTATTTTACAAAGATCAGTGCAAAGAAGCAAGAAAAGCTCACATAGGGTTGAGATTTACTTGAAAGACGCTTGTTCATGCGAGCAGTAAAAAGTGCTATTTCCTTCTGTGCATGATTGTGAAAGTGGCTTATAGCATACATTGTACCATTTGTATTGTGGGTAAAACCTGTTGATTTGGGATCAACTTAATTGATTTCAGAGTTGGCTCTTCCAGCCTAACACACCCAAACAAATGCAGCCAGTAACAGTGCAAAGAGCAGATGGGAGTGAAAAGTTGGACAAAATATCCTGAGACAACTACTGAAAGCACCTCTTTACTTTTGGTTGGATGGTTACCTGCCAACTATCACCTTACTAAAGGTATGCAACTATTTTATGGCAGAAAGGTCTACAGAACTTGTTGAACCTCCCTCCTCCCTCCCTTTCCCTCAAGATTAAGGCACTGTCCACACTATGCCGGATAAATTTGAAAACGCAACTTTCACTCTGAAAACGCAAGAAATGTTTTCCGTCCACACTGGAAAACGGATAAAATGTTTCCGGGCCCAAATGTATTGTTATTGCTCTACAAACATCCCTGACAATCTTTGAAACCACTTGACGTGACCACGTGAGTCAGCATTTTCGAAAAGTTCCGTTTTCAAAATGTTCTTCGTCCACACCAAAACGCAAAGCTGGCGTTTTCAAATTTATCCACTTTGAAGAGCGTTTTCGAAAAGTTCCGTTTTCGGTCGTTTTCGGTGGACAATTTATCCGGATTAGTGTGGACGGTAGGCCTAACCGTAAGAATAAAGCTGCGTTTTCAAATTTATCCGGCATAGTGTGGACGGGGCCTAAGATAGGTAATCATACCTTGGCCTAACCGTACCACACCAGTGACAACAAGCATGATGATAGCTGCCATTTTGGCTGCTGTGAAGACGTTCTGCATTCGTGTAGCCCACTTGACACTGGCACAATTTACAAAGGTGATGATCCCTGCAAAAGTAAAAAAAAAAAATTGAATGTAATATAGCTTGGTGACCAATTCCAAGTTTGGAAATAATGTTCCGCAGGTCTATAAATGAGTAAATAATTTGTATGGAAATAAACATGCAAGTAAACGAGCCTTTTTGAATCAGAGAATGGAAAATGAATGGCCTAGGTTAAAAATCACCATAAAGGCTGCCAAACACTAGCTGATTTTTTGTTGGGAGTCAACCTCCAATTTTTGGTCACTAACAGAAAATCAGCTAGTGTCTGTGACAAGATTTTTTGTTGTTGGTAGGATCTTGCGGTAATAGATCTTAAACACCTGGTTGGATCTTGTCAGCTAGTGTGATGTGGTAAAGCCTGACAAATTGTCGGGGCTCCTTTGTGCAACAACCAATAGGAAGCGTGATTGCAGGCACATACACAAACAACATGAGTGGCATGCTTGCCCTGGCACTGAGTGCAATAAAAAAAATAGGCTGTTCCCAGATGAAAAATCGGCTAATGTGTGGTGGGTTTCAATCCTGACAAATTTAACTCCAATGGAAAGTCTGTGGTCTTCAGACAAAAAATTGGCTAGTGTGTGGTGGCCTTAAAAGAACAGACTCCTGTATTTGACTTGGACTAGTACAGTCCTATTGATGAAAAGGAAAAAGCAACAACAACAACAAAAACTGAGGCTTTTAGACAATACAGTATGCCTCAAAAAAGTTTTTTGACAGCAACAGCAGCAGCTGAATTTCACTGAACTGCAACAGTGACATGCTCTATTAAAATTTGTTTGCTGCAGGCCAGCACAGCTCTTTCAAAGGTCAATACAATAATTGTAATTCTCAAGGGCTTTGTTAAAACAAAACAAAGGTATGCATGCATAATATTTACACTTGATAAATGTTTTTAAATTTGCATGTTAAGCTGTTATTTTTGCCGATCGTTTGTCATTACTGCCTGACCTCGTGACCTCATATTATTTTATATTTTTATATCACCGTCTCTGGTGGCCATTTAGAATTTCCGGTGTGACTATTTTTTTACTAATCTGCTAGTAAAACTATCATTGCTCAACATTTAATAGTTCAGCACTGTCAGTTAAAAATCAATCTAAGCAAAAAGAGCAGCAGATTCTAAATCTAAACTAAGACCGCTTTTTCATGCTACGGTTAACGATAAAATGTACACAATAAACGACGACAGAGTCCCGCTGTGTTAATAGTACTAATTGTTCTGCACAGCTATTGTTTTGAGGAAGGGAATTGTGCAATTCAATGTATATTCTCGTGTTGATTCGAAACGCGCAAACACAAATAAATTAGATACTAGAAATACGAGCTGGAGTTATCGTTTCTGCATAAAAATAATAAAAAAAAAAGTGATATACACTACATAGGTTAAACAGTTTGACCCTCGCACAGTGTATAATAAACTTACCGATTGCTATTGCAGCGAGTAGTTTCACGAGCGGCTGAAGGTCCGCACGATCACTACAGCCAGGAAAGAAAGGTTCGATCACATACGCTCCAAATGCCAAGCAAATAATCGCCACTTGGGATGGTTTCAGCACAACAACGGCTGTCCACGAGTAGAGAAACGCCGAGAGCGGGCCAAAGGCGTCGTAAAGATAGGCATACTCCCCTCCGCTCCGAGATATCATCGTGCCGAGCTCGGAGTAACACAGCGCTCCGAACATAGCCAGTACACCACACAGACCCCAAGCAATCAGCGTTAAACCAACGGAGCCACAATTCTCCATGACATAGCGAGGGGAGGCGAAGATACCGGAGCCTATCATGGTGCCGACGATGAGGGAAACACCGCTCAGTAAGCCAACCTTTCGCTGTAAACCGACAGCAGCTTGCGTGGCCCCATTTGAGGATAGCAAGTTATCCACAGTTCCGTCCTTTTCCTCTCTACTTAAAAAGTCCTGGCTTGGTCGAGTTCCGTTGTTTTCCATCGTGGCGCCAACCAGCTGGTGTCGTTTCGCTTTTGATCTGGCCGCACGTGCGCCTGCTTTGGGAGAGAGGATGGGGGCGGGCTCCATAGGCTCACCACTACCCCCCACAGTGTAAAACACGGCGGGTAATGACTGATTTTGCTTCTCGAATGCCTTTTTTTTTTTTTTTTTTGGTATTTTGGCGACCTATACTATTGTGATTTTCAAACGGTTTTCCATAAAGAGTGTGCTGACTATTCACAAAGTTGTGACTCACTAGCATGAATTTGACCATGGATTTTAATTTTGTTATAATTTTTTGACAATATCTGACAATATTTTGCCGCCGACTGATGTTTCGAACGGCATGCATAAAAACTTGCAAGTAACAAACTGGACAAACAAGGATCGGAGTCCATCTGGAGAAAATGCCTCAATGTGACTGATATTCCTGCCAATGTGTAGAGAACTTCGATACTCAGTTTATTGATGTAAACAAAGCTCGAGGACACATTATGGGTTCCTTAAAGCTCCCGGTTTGATGCGTTAGCTAGTCTGGACAAAATTACCTCGTGCGTGTCAGAAAAAAAGTAAAACAAATTTTGCTTTCTTCACTCCAACCCAGAGTTCTCTTCTGCAACAGCAACGGTCGTGTGCAGAAAAACAAAATTAATTTCTGCCCTCCTCAAATGTTTGGCGATTATATATTCTTCTATCCTAGTACCTGCTTCCTATCCCGCCCCCAAAGAGGGCCTGGAAACGAGGCATTTTCAAGGTACTAACCATAAACTTCCGTAAATAACTCTCACTATTTTATGTAACACTCTCTCCGGTAATTGGCCAAACCACAACCCCTCCCCCCCCCCCCCCCCCCCCCCCCCCCCCCCCCTCAACATAAAAATAATATTGAGGTTTAGCATCTAAGCATCAATGGCCCGTATGAGCCAAATGGATTTGTGCATCCGCCAGAAATTAAGCCCTATTCAAATCAGGCCAATTAAGTTATTTTGAACAAACGTGCATATTAGCTCGGGGATTATTTACGGAATTTCATGGTAGTCGTTTTGTCCTTACTGAGCACAGTTCTGTCAAAACTTCGTCTCTATCGGTTCCTCTGTTTGCTCCTCCAAGGCCAAGTCGAATGTTTTCTGGCACCACCAAGTGAAATTATCTGTAGAGAAAAAAAACAAAAACAAGATCGATGCTGATCGATCAATTAATGAGCCTAACGCCCATGGAAACGATCCCTGGGGTACCGATTGTAGCTTTTCATCAGGGTAGAAAAAAAAAAAAAAAAAAAAAAAAACCGGACAGGTTGAAACTTGGCCTGACAGTAAGAAAAAGCCAAGTAAGTCACTAGTATCTACTTCAACTTTTCAACGAAAAAACACGACCGTTTTACTCACCAACACCTTCGTAGAACCACTGAGGAACCAGATTTGAGACAATGAACACGTAGTACAGCGGTAACCCGGCTACAATAATAGACAGGGCGATGAGGGAACCCAAGGGGTCAATGGTGATGGGAGCAATGATCAGGTAAAGTGAGGCCAAAAACATGCCAATAGGGATGACTAGCCACACCTGTTGACGGGAGAGAAAACACTGCGTTATTATCAAGAGCTGACAGCGAATGTGGTCTGTTACGTGAGATTCAAGTTTTTTAACCAACAAAAAGGGAAGGCTTTCAGCGCTTGTTTGCATGATTCGCTCGCTTTCGTTTGCAAGGTCACACGTGGTAAAGGAAAATGAATGTTCTAAAGGTTAGAAATGCATAGTTCTGACTTTGAGTTATCAAGAGACGTTAGTTGTTTTAAAGTTCTTCAGTTGTATAATTGAGTCCTCATAATGTTGGATGGGGGTGTTTTCACAGGGTTCCCGGAACCCTGATTCTATTTAGGACCAAAATATACAGTTTTTCATTTTCTTTTTAAGGGATTTTTATAGCGGTGTATAGTTTTATTGGGAATCAGCTTTGTTGGACACCGCGGAAATAAGTTTTTGACGTCACTTCTACTGGCCAGCGTTCACTGCCATTGCTGTCCAAACTCGAGATCAATTATCATCTCCTGCACATGTGTGTGTTTGTCAGCGTGGAGTATCCCATGATGCAACTGGAAAAAAACTGATTTTCAAGACTAACCGCTGATCACTGTCACTTATAATTGAGTATCAAGTCTATGTTTCGTAATTTTGAATTGTTGCACGAGCTTCGGATTTGCTTTTCGTTTCAAGTTAAAGCACGTCAAAAACATAATATGACGGTGCCGCTTTGTTGGGGTGCAGTGTTGTGTGACGGGGGAAGTGACGTAGACTGTAAATTAATTAAGGCTGACCTTGTATGGTCTGCGGATGGAAGGGTGCTTATAGCGCAGCCACAGAAGTGCAGCAAACGTGCCGCCATAAAATACCCAGGCTGCAAAGCTGAAGAAGTCCACTAGTGTCATGAAATTACTGGATTCCGGAATCAACATGATGATGGAGATAAGTATCTGGTGATTAAAACAGAAAATAATGTTTAGAAATCGGAAGAGTTAATTGATACACCCCTCTGTAACAGACCTGGTGAGATCTGGATGTTTACAGGTTTTCGGCAAAAACTTCGCCAGGTCAGAAAATTTTCCACCAGGTGTTAATATTAGGACGCCAGGGAGGACAAACACTGGGCAGGTAAAATAAAAAAGTTCACCAGGGTCCAGGTAGACTAAAATTTCCCCAGGGAGGGGGGAAAATCTCACCAGGTCGGGCTGATGTATGAATACCGCGAAACAATATGCAGTCGAAGCCCTCTGGACACTCTCATAAGCGGACAGCTCTACTTACGGACACATTTTCTGCTTACCGAGGTGTCCGCTTACTGGAGCTTAAACTGTATCTTCTAAGTACTACTACTATTACTACTACTATTACTAGTACGGCTACTACTACTACTGCTCCTGCTCCTGCTACTGCCACTACAACTACCACTACCACTACTACAAGACTAGAGTGATTTCAATAAACCCGTGAAACAGTTTTTATTAGTGAGGGTGTCCTAGTATCTAATAGAGAGTATTGCTATATCTTTGAGTCGAAACGAAATGTCGCGATATGGGGAAATTGAATATCCGAAGTGGACGCGATCCGACAGCTAGCAAGTGTTAATGTCCGCGTCGATACAAATATATTGAAGGCATATCAGTTCTACGAAACGTCACTAAAAACATGCGACTCGTCGTCAACTCAAGGCAATTTCTTGTCCTTTCACCGACCAAATGCCAGTAGTGCATGCAGGCTCATTAGTTTTTGCAAATTACGCGGAAAATAACAATTCTAGGCTCTCGCACAGCTGAACACGCCAATCAAGTGCCCACGTTGTTTCCTAAAATCAGATGGGCAAGAGTCTAGTTTACTGTGAGTTTTATGTAGGGGTTTTTGAGAAGAATTTTCGGTGGCAAATAAACATAGTCCATTGCCGTATAGAGTGATTTCAATAAACCCGTGAAACAGATACTACACTATTAGAGACACGTACACACTCCAAGTAGATGTCAGACTATACGGCAATGGACTATGTTTAGGGACATTCTCCCATATTTTCTACTACTTTAGCCATAAACACTAACCGTGAAAACGATGGACGGCAAGGGAGTGAGCCTCTTGACATGAATCATGGCCAAAAGAGAGGGCATCATCTCATCACGAGCAACCACATACACCAGTCTGAAACAGCGACAAGTAACCACGAAGATGATAAGAAAAAGCAACAAACAATAATACTTTTAAATAGTATGTTGGTTGTCATCCTCCAAGGGGGTAGTTGGTGACTGACGTTTTGACTACCTGAGCGGAAGTCATCTGTAGTGAAGAACTTTCGTCAAATGATGGGTTTAACCACTTGCCAATGGAGCCCTTCACGGTACTGAATACATGATGGATAATCAGGGCAAATAAATTGCACATACATTCGTTTTTCTGATCGGTGGAACTTCGAAGCCTACAAATTTGCATTTGCAAGCTTTCGGTGGTTCTGATTGTGAGCGATTTTATTATTAAATCGAGACTTGTCGCACGCGTCGTCGCCATGTTTCTTTGTTCTTGCCCTGATTACCCATCATGCATTCAATACCGTTAAGGGGTCTCTACTTGCAACCTTTTAATACGGTAAACGTTATCAAAGATAGTATAGATGTCGATGATAATCAAACCGCTTACATTTGACCATTACTGTCGGAATTAATTGCATTTACTAAGAGCTTTCGTTGCCGAGTGGTCAAATACCTTTAGATAGTTTGGACCTTTGGCAGACGTGAAAGGACTAATATTAAGTACAGGCAACTCTTTTTAAGCGGACACCTCTCTAAAGCGGACACTTCTCTAAGGCAGACAGCATGCAGATTTGATCCTTTCTGATTTTCACTTGTTTCTCTGTAACTGAACTCTCTCTCTAAGGCGGACACTAAATCTAGTCCCGAGGGTGTCCCCCTTAAAGAGAGTTCGCTGTATTTCAATTCTAAACGACACTCCACTTAATTTCGCGTCCTACCTCCCACTGGTGAATGCCAAGCCATTCACGGCTCCAAAGGTAGACGCCGCCACAAATAGAGGGATGATCCAGTTGACAGGACCCAAATAAAGGTCACCCATGCTCTGTGAAAAGGATTAACGAAATTGTTTCTCTCGACCTCTCTCCCAATAAACTGCAGAGTTTTGTTCGAAGATGGATTAGTAAGCTTGTTCCAGCTTAAAACGTTATCAAGAAAGCCGTTGTGGACGAAACTTTCACGTTTTCAGGCTAAAAAATGACAAGAAAGTTTAGACCTAATCCAGGATTAGCTTAATCGTGCTTTGAAAAACTGGGCCCTGGAGAGCACGGCTTGCTTTCCATGAACTACGCGAAAAATCCCTTCAGATTCATGTTGCATTATTTTAGCCAAATATTACTTATTACAGTCCGTTCTATTGTGACTCCAAATGACCATAGCAATCGTTCGTATTCTTAATTTCAAGGGATTGGTCTTTAAATCATTCCTTTCTTGCTCTTGTCATTTCAGTCATCAAAAGAAGCTGGACTGACAAATTTGGGGGATAGGCAGGTCACGTGACCAATGCTGGACTATATCACCTTCAAAACAGCATGGAGGCGATGCTATAACTTTACGAGATAACATTATATTTCAACATGGCACGTGGGCGCTGGCATCAAACTTGGTTTAACCTCTAATCGAAGTTGTCGTTAGCCTCTTGGGATAAAGAAAAAACACTTGCCCGTGGGAGACTAGCCTGCGTAGCAAGCGTTTCCGCCTACAAAGCCTTTTTCGATTTTTTTTGACCGCGGGAAAATTGGGGCGAGCGCAAAAAGGACCCCCTACCCCCTCGCCCCAATTTTGCGCTTGCTTTTTTTTTTGCGCGGCCAAAATCGAAAAAGTCGTCGTATGCTCCTCGTATCGAGAGGAACCGCTTGCTACGCAGGCTAATGGAATACTCGCGCAGGGTCGTGCGTAATCTTAGCTTGATCCTCAACCCCCTGATTTAACACCTACTATTGCGAGGACTTCAGATTTGAGGATGCCACTTTTTCCCAGAACTGCAACATAGCCAATGTTTGCGAGAAGATAGAACACGGTTGTCAAGGAGATGCCGATGATTATTGACCTTGGCATATCCCTGTGAAAACCAAGCCAAACTCTCTTAATGTCGTCATGGTTACATACATTCTATTATCGGTTATCGTTTCACTTGCTAATCAGCGCCCAAAATACAACTAGGGATAAAAGCACATAAGTATTTGCGTGCCTCGTAATTGGATTATAGATTTGTTCACACACACAAAAAAAGTATTTTTATATATACACACAAACTTAGCATGAGGGAATGCGCATCGGTTCTTTAAAGTTTCCTGCCTCATGTGCCAGCAAGCATGTGCTAGACAACCAAATATGGTAAAGTCATGCAAAAGTGAGTGCGCTTCTAGCGCACGTGTGCAGACCACGGCCATAGTCTAGATCTTTAGCTGACGATATTTGATGATTGCGATCACGGGCTGAAAGTTAGTGTGCTCCTGAAGTGAAATGCAAGAAAATAAATGAAAAGCATTCAGCTTACCTCTCAGGGTGTTTCATCTCCTCTGTGCAGTAATTCAGATTGTTCCTATTAGACAGTAGCAAACGGTGTGGCTGTCAATCAATGAGACTGACAAAGCTGCTTCTTTTTAGAATAAACGGACTAGAGTTGGTATTCCTCCCCCCCCCCCCCCTCGCCCCCTAAACGCATAATAATAACAGAGCCTATAAGACAGTAGCAGACAGGACTGCTGTCAACCAAAGACAGAAAATAATTCACTTGCAGCACAAGGGATAAAGAGTACCCTAAAACGTATCCTAATATCAGAGCCGAGGGAGACTGGGGGGGGGGGCAAGGTTCCAGGTGTTCTTCGTCTGGCAACCGTTTGGTTTAGAAGGTGTGGCAGATGATGTGAAACGTCTGATTGTCTATGCTCGGGACTTTGGATCCTGAGTTCTTACCAGCCATCATATGCCCAAAGACCGATGTAGAATGCCAAGCCAATCTTGCCAGCGTCAGTTGTTGATCCTTTGAAGCTGTTTTCAAAATGCTCCGTTTTCCCTGGTGAGATGTATAACATATAGCATCATCAGCAAACAGAATCATCAAATAACGTTGTCGTCACCGACACTCCACACCAAAATTGTTATCATCGTTTATGCGATCACCATCAACACCATTATCACCATTATCAGCACCATCATTATCATCATCATCCGCAGCATCAGCATTGCCGCCACCACTATCACCATCATTCACCATCATCAGGAGTACCATCATCGTCATCATCATCATTACCATCACCATCACCATCATCACCATCATCACCATCACCATCACCATCACCATCATCACTATCACCATCATCCACCATCATCAGGAGTACCATCATCGTCATCATCTTCATTACCATCAACATCAACATCACCACCACCATCATCATCACCGTCACCATTATCATCACCATCATCATCATCATCATTATTGTCGTTGTAAGCAGCCCTACCATTGTCACCATCGTTATCATTATTTACAAATGCGATAGGACGATCTCATAGAGTTGCAAGTGTTGTCATACAAAGGCCTAATAGACACGGCTGTTATCCAAGTCTGAGCTGATTGTGGTCAGTGTCACTGATGTCGACAACCGCCAGTACAACACTTTACAATAACAGATGTCACTAAAAAGCGTCGCCTGTAGCATAAAATCAATGAATAAATTTTATTTTCCCACTGACCGGCCCTGGTTCTTACTCCAAACATAGTATTCCACGTACCTCGACCGATCTCCACCAATCCAATGATAATAAGAATAAGCAGGCAAATAAGCTTGGCGTACGTGAAGATGTCCTGCATAAGAGTGGCCCACTTGACACTCCAACAGTTCACAGCGGTGATTATCACTTCAATGACAAACAAAAATATTAATGTTTGTTCTGTAGAGATTCACATAAAAAGGGGCTCTATGCACAAAACCTGCGTACGAACTCAAATGTTCAAAAGTATGCTTTAATATGCAAGCTATCTTGCACAAGACACTATGCGTAAGGCCTTTTTCGGAAGCGCAAGTCACGCAACATTTCCGTTCGTACGCAAGTTTGTGAATAAGGGCCCAGGACTTTTCCAAGCTTTAAAATGTGATGTATTTATCGTGTGCAGTGAAGTTATCACTTTATCTTCCACTAATAAATTAGTCAATAACGTAAAGGTTTATTTCGGGTCGGTTCATCGACATTTAGAGCTCGCAGTTTTAGACTTTCGTACAAGCAAAGAAGTGAATTACCATGCCAATCACAGAGGCCAGTGTGACAAACTGTTTCAACCAATCAGAAGCCAAAGTTTGGTTTTATTTTGCTGCCTTGATCTTTCAAAAGTAATGTTTTTCACTAAAAGTAAGGGGTCTCAAAAAGATGGCAGCCTTGATCTTGCAAAAGTAACGTTTCTGACCAGAAGTAAGGTAACTTGAGAAAATGGCAGTCTTGATTTTGCAAAAGTTGCTGGCATTTTTTCGAGACCCCTAACTTTTGGTGAAAAACCTTACTTTTGCAAAATCAAGGCTGGTATTCTTTCGAGACTCCTTACTTTTGGTGAAAAATCATACTTTTGAAAGATTAAGGCTGGCCTATTTTTGAGACCTATTACTTTCGGTAAAAAAACCTTACTTTTGTAAGATCGAGACTGGCAGATTTTGGAGACCATTGACTTTTGGTTAAAACCTTACTTTTTCAAGGTTTAAAGAAGTCTGGGATCAAAAGTAAGGAAAAACTCAAAAGTAAGGCTTACTTTCGGGAGGACCGATTATCTGGTGATGTTTATGATGCATTCAACCAAAGCGATTAGATTTACTACGACTGCAAAGAATATGCACTGGTGTTTCTCATTCCAACAACGTGGGAAAATCAAAACCAAAGCAATCACACCATTAGACTATAAACCGGAAACGGCTCCAGTTTCTGTTCGATTTCCCGGATAAAATAGAAATACAATTTGGTGTTAGCAAACTTCCAAGTTTTGGTGCTATTCACTCAGAGCATCATTGTGACGTCAGTTGGCTTGGTGCACGCAATGAATAATGTTTATAGGTAGTCACGGATTTCACAAATGTCGTCTCTCATCCTTAAGATGATCTATTGGCGACTGAAATCATCTGTTATATTTCCGGATTCCCCTTGTTGATATAGATATGTAAAGCCGCCAACTGTTTTGGCTTTTTCGCGGAAAAAGACGAGTTGTTTCCAATATGAGATGTCTTTTTCCATATGTGCAAGAGCTTTGACAAAAGCCAGAAGTTCCATAAAAGGTTCAACACAATCACCTGCTGTACTGGCTTCATGCCGTGACTAGACAAAACAGCAACAAGAGACCATTGCGCATCAAGCAAACTGACGTGTAGAAAAACAATACATGCGGCAACCCGACTTTTTGCGAAGGTCTTAGTCGAGTGATGAGTTTTTAGAACTCTCTACAAATTTCCTTTCACAAGTTCTTTTCACCGATCCTTTAAAGTGTCAAAAAGCAGTGTACCCCTGAGGGCTTGGAGATTCCTTTCGGGCGGACCCTGTTTTCTATTGGACACAAATCCACCTTCATCGCTAGCCCTTGAACGCATTAGTAACATAATCGTTCCCTCGACGGTTCTGAAAATATAATCCACTTCATGGTAAAACGTTATACGATTCATATTACTACAGTAGGATAAACCTATGATAAGCCTCCGGCTTTATTTTAATATACGCGAGCGGGAAAAAAAAAAAAAAAAAAAAAAAAAAAAGAAAGAAAGATCATCACGAGTGTCCAAACATCTTACCTAAACACAGGCAGGCCAACAATTTCACGACTGTTACAGGAGCTTCACAATCCGGGTAGAAAGGCTTCGCCACGTACTCGGCGAAAATCAAGGCAATTATAGCCCCCGATGCTGGGCGAATGATGACTATGGATGTCCAAGCGAACAGGAAGGCGGGAATCTTACCAAAAGCCTCCATCATGTAAGCATATTCACCGCCAGATTTAGTGATGAAAGTGCCCAACTCGGTATAACAAAGACAGCCGAACATTGCCAACAAACCACATCCCAACCAAACGAGTAACGACAACCCAACTGAATTCACTTCTCCGAGAATGCCGGTGGGGGAAATGAAGATACCAGAACCGATCACTGTTCCCACAATCAGACCGATTCCGTTGACCATGGTAACATTCTTTTCCAATACGATTCTGTTGTCGCTGCCGGCTTCGTTTTGGGGAGTCGCCGCCTCAGCCGTCTTAGCCGAGGGACTGTTTGCTTCCTCTGGTTTCACAGCCGGCTTGGCCGGCACAGTTTCACTATCAACGCCGTAGTTCACCTCGGCCATAGTGCTTCCTTCCGTAGGCCACCAAAACTAATGTGATCAGTACCTATAAAGTTATTGTTTTTCTCTTTTTCGTTCTGCAAACGAGTAAATGAATAGTATAAATAATTATTGCTA
The DNA here is from genome assembly GCA_964036295.1 of Plumapathes pennacea. NCBI lineage: Eukaryota > Metazoa > Cnidaria > Anthozoa > Antipatharia > Myriopathidae > Plumapathes > Plumapathes pennacea. The sequence continues at coordinate 19,341,553 of OZ038463.1, read as the reverse complement.
CGGGACAGTCACTATATATTCATAAGCTTCATATAATGTAGTCTTCGAAACCTTTTGCTTCCTTGCACGTGTCCGCTATGAGAAGACAACAAAGCTCACAGTAAGCACGAATCGCGTGCTGAACTTGCATCATCTCTGACACACATCACTCAAGCTGCTGTTTAAAATTACACATCACATTCGCAACTGCTTGTCAAAGCGAAAAATGACAAAGAATAAAGGGGGAGAAAGTAAACTTAGGCTGATACGGCCTTTTTATCGTGACCCTGTTAGAAACAGGAAAAGGGACTGCAAACAGCAGGGCTTAACTGTCAATTGACGATACTAGACTTCAGACAAAGAACTCTGAACTGACCATAATGGAAACTATACACAGAGTGAAGCGATCTATTACTTACCGTACAGCGGCCTAAACGAAAAGTACTCTATCTCCGCGTTTACTCAATAGAAACGATTAGACGTCACACCGACAAGAGTAAACAGAGATCACTCACACATCACTCAGTTTGATTGGCTGACCTGAAATTATAGACTCAAATTGGCGTGAGAGAAAATTGATGCACTGATTGCAAAATTCTCCCTTTCACTCCCCAGTTTACCGACAAATTCTCCCACCTAGTCGAAAGGAGAATGAATGAGTGGGAGCTGGGAATTGATAGGTCAAACATCAGCGTAATGTCACAGTGAACTGTGACAGGGTCTCTTGTGAGAAAAGACTGAGAAGATTGAAGTTGATCAATCTTGACAGTGCTTATCTGTTCTATCCGAGACATCAGTTGATTTTTCAAGATTTTTCGGGATGTGTAAAATATCTAAATATGTTCCTATTTTTCTGACCTAATAATTCAAAACTCTTTATTTTATCTTTATTTCGGGTGCCCTGTTACTTCAGTATACAGTTAATTTTGATAGTAAAGTTACATGGTGGAAATTATCTGAAGTACAAATAAACTGTTGTTGCATTGAATGAATAGTCATTGTACGAAAACAAAGGGTGTTTTCGAGGCCGGCTGTGACACGTGCCTCTATGAACCCCTTTTTTGAGTCAGCCGGAACCCTGACTGAAAATCTGCTGTGTAGAAGGTCAGTAAATACACAGTTGAGGCTGGCATATGTCTATCACTGAAACACGATTTGTGTTTTTCAGATGGTTTGGAATTTGTTGATTGGTCCGACGAGGCTTTTGAACTAAATCACCGGCCCGTCGCTCTGTGATAGCGTGCACCAGGCGATGTTTTCTTTACTCATCCTCCAGGGTACGCCCCTGTGACAAAATTATTCACGATAATGCTGCGGCGTCGCAGGGAAAGTCGTGATTGCATGTTTTTGTTTTTGTTTTTTGTTTTTGTTTTTGTTTTTGTTTTTGTTTTATGTGCGTGTGTGTGTGTGTGTGTGTGTGTGTGTGTGTGTGTGTGTGTGTGTCCCACTAACGCCATACCATTTTCCGGCTGTTAATGGCACCTTTTGCGATAAAAGCTTTTTTTTTTTTTTCTTTTCCTTTTTATTTCATTTTCTAACAAAAATACAAACAATGCTCTTTTTTCCCTCTTATTTTCTTTTGTCCTCTAGTGACGCGTACGACTTGATTTCACGAAAGTCCTCTTACCTACGTCGTAAACGGCAAAGAGCTACAGCGGTTCTACTAGCGTATTGATTTCAAAAAACAATAAATTAAAACCAAGCTCAAGCCTTTTTGAAACGAAACGCAAGATTCCCTCACAATACTATAGATCCCTAAGTAAACAAAGAAACTGATACGCCCCAAAAATCCCTTTGAATACGGAATTTTACAGTATAAACCCAGGGCAAGATTAGTTTACTATAATAAACTAGACAACACAACAGTGTCTAAACAAACATACGTTGCATGGGTCACCTGCGCGTGCTTGACCTCTTTACATATTACAGCTAAGCCTAAATCCGGATACGGTGACCTGACCAAGGTCCGAACAGGTAAACTGTGTCTTATCTGTAGCTTATCTGTAATTCACGAGGGATTTGTTGTTATAGAGCATGTTGGCACGTGCTCTTCTCATTGAACTTTGTGTCCAGATTACTGTGGATCAGTGTCACGTGTAGCCTGTGAATACAGTCGTCTCCCGTCGGGCAGCTTTTGCATCCCCCTCAGTAGGATATGTCACGTGACACTTCTAGTATTTCTTTATTCTAGGCAATTATGGTCTTCAGTAGGCAGTAGGTCTAACGATAAAAATGGGCTCCTGACTATACAATATACCAGAATTACGATATTTACAGATGGCCTCGTCCCCGAGTGGAGAGCTTTTTAAATTTGTCCAAGATGAGAATTGCGACCTTCAGATGGCTCTCAAAGGTGCAGGTTTTAAGTTACAAGTCCTAAAAATTCAAATGACAATATGAATCTGTTACTTAGTCGATTTATGCTGAAAGCGGTCTAAAAATAAATGAACTTTTGATGTTATCGTCTGCGCTTTCCAGGTCTATTTCCGGGTGGCATTTCGCCAACTGAAAGTGGCGGGAAATTTCGCCGGTTTTCGAAACCACCTTCGCTTTGATAGAAGCAGAAAGAAAGTTGCTTTACGGTTCAAGATATTCATCATGGATCTTCCATTCAAACGCGTAGCTCTGCTTACTGTACGCACTGATTCATCTTGCCAGAGAACTGTAGAGTCATAGAGAAGACCGAAAATGAAGAAAACAAACTCACCTCACCGAAGTCTCTTTGCGGTTTGTCGCTTTGGATAACAAAGCAAATGCCGTCTTTTTCCGAACTTTTCTTTCACCAAGTTTTCTCCCCGAACGAACTGAACTAACGACGCGGTTGATTTTCAACAGCCAATAAAAACGCGCCTTTATCGTACGCTTTTGAGTGGTTTCCTCGCGAGGCCTGGTTACATGTTTTGATTGGGGAGGGGAGGTTGCGCTTCACAAAGCGCGTGTTTGTGACTGGGGCTGTTTTAGTAAAGGGCCACAGGTTCGCTCACTAGTTACCATCGATATCCCTAACTCTATAGTCTAACGACTAAGAAGCAGGAAACTAACCATGCAGTTTATTGTGGGGGCACATAAATTTCGGAAATGAAACATTTTACAATAACACGTCAGTTTCTTGCTTTGTGATTGGCTAATATTCATCATCAATAAGAGGACAGACACATAAAATCGAGTGCTGACGACAGTGATTTGGACGAAGAAGGTGAATTCAGCTTCAAATTTACCTCAATTCTTGCAAAAGCGACATTCGGCAATTGAAATAGAGAACCAGAAGTGTTCAGAGGCGAAAATCCTTGAGCTTTGTCTTGAAATTGTCGAGAAAACCGCAGCAGAAAAGCGACTAGTTTTATTCCCAACTTCTTTGACAGAATTTTATTTTGCACGCGCGAAATGCTTACGTCAAACTGTCACTTTTTGGCCAATGAAATGTCTTGAATTTTAACCTCGACCAACAAGAAAGGCGAAGCGCCTCGTGGATCCACATCTTTTTGACAATGTTATGACACGTTTCACGATCAATAAGAGGACAGACACATAAAAAAACTGACGTCAATTTGTTAAAGTGCAGCGAAAATGCGAATCTCTGCAGTTTGGCAATTTGCCGTTTTCTGTACTTTCATGTAGCACAATAAGCTACATGTAGCAGTTTATTAATGCCGACCTGGAGGTCATTGGATTTCATTCTGGGGGCTACTCAGTATCACGTGACTTATTGGCCCTTTGCACGGGCCCATGCTGGAGCGTCGATGAAACGGCCCTTACCTACTGCTTTAGTTACGCGTTGCGACAATTTCCTGAAACTGGTTTTCAGTGGAAAAGTTCCCAGATCGACGTTCACGCATTTTTTTTTCTTTTCTTTTTTTTTTTTTTGCCTATACTCACTTTTTCTCGCCAAATCAGACTGAAACAAGCAAATCGTGGACTTTTTATTTTTTTACAATATTTTTTATTTATTCATTTCTGAGTTCAGGTCACAGGTACCTTGACTACCTGCTACTTTGTATTAACAGCGCAGTTCAACTTATTGACAACCGCACTGACCAGACTCGCGCGAAAGTTGCGCCCTCCATTGTCCGGATCTTAAACTGCCTTCCCATAATTTCTATTTGATGTTACAAGCCAACTCGGGCGTCACGAATTCCTTTTGAAAGAGAGTAGTGGCCGAAATGGCTGGCGGAAACCACGGTTGTTACTGTAGAACAAGATAACTGAATGAAGAAACAGACTGACCTTGTCACCAGGTCACATTACCGGAGTTTCCTTTTACTGAGAAACAGTCGTATTTCGTCAAAGAGTTCGCAGGAGTTCTGGAACATAGTAAGTATTTTACACAAAGTCTCCTCTCCCTTCCCCTCAACGCCCCCTGTTCCATTTTGTGTTAGTTTGTTCATCTTCCCGATACCCAGGTTAAATTCGATCTTTTAATCCGCCATCTAGGTAGCTAATTAGGTAACTACTTCTCAACATAATTCAATACCGGCGGAATCCTTCGACCAATAAATATTTGCTTGTTGACAAAATTTTGGCTTGATTTCCGTTCGCCCCGTCACTAGACACCAGTCTCTCGCGCAAAACTCAGCAGCTGCCAACATGGCGGATTTCTTTACAACAGTTTCCCTCTGACAGCAAGGAAGAATCGGCGTTAATGCACAATTATAGCTGCCCCGGGTACCAAATTCCTCTTCATCGGATAATCTAGAATGGCAACACGAAGTTTGACGGACGTATATAAGAACCTTCGCACCGAAATCAGTCGATTCAAGGCTTACTCACTTGGAGATGATTCGGGCGTACGTAACACTTGTCCCGGGGTACTGTAATGATCTCTGTCCACAATCGCCTTATCATACGCTCATTTTTGTTTTTCACTGTTAAAATGGAATATAAAGTATTAATACTTCGTAGCTTTATGCTCCCTATACACAGGATGACGATACTGTTGCCTTGGTACGAAGATCCAGTGATGTTGAGCTTGGAAACCATAGTCAAGGAAGTATCAGCGCCTTGCCGCCGCAATGGTTAGTCGAGGGAGTTTCAAGCGTACTATTCTATTCTTAGAACTGTAATTCTCTTGTTAAGAACCGAAAGAACTAATATATTCCCGATCAGTTTAGCATACAGAATATGTGGTTTAACCCGGCCGTACACATACAGTACAGTGTATCCTTTTAACACATACGATAGCGTAATACTGCAAAAAATAATAATAACAATTTAAATCTGAAACGGTACGTCTATCAAAAGTATCATATGAGATATAAAACTTGACTGAGGTTTTGATTCTGTAGTATAGAGCCCTCACACTTTTAGGTTATTCCTGGCAAGATAGTATATACTGCATATTTTTTAATGATTTATGAAAAAGGATATTATTTGGACCCTTAAGGGCTTTACTGAGCTACATGTATTTAAATTTGTTCTCTTCTTTTTTTTTTCTTTCACAGGGTTGATGCAGTGGAAGAAGTAAGAATAGACTTTACAACCAAATATAGATAATAACATTAGTCCAGTGTGTCATGCAAAATATTTAATTATTGTTTATTTAACAAATAAACCAGCTTCAAGCGTGCTCCGTTCAGAAATAAAGCACGCAGCAAGTGACGAGAGCACGAAAGAAGTGTAGGGAGAAACGCGAGCCGAAGGCGAGCGTTTTTCCCCACTTCTTGAGTGCTCTCGGCACTTGCTAAGTGCTTTATTTCTGAACGGAGCACGCTTGAAGCTGGTTTATTTGTTTTATAACATAGAACTTCAAAACTTTCACAATAAAACTGTCTTTATTCATCAAAAATGTTGGAATGCTAACAGCGATGAAAAAATAGATTCTCCTAAACGGCTCGGCGGTCCGAATTGCGAAGTCAGTACAGTTTCGCTTCAATTTTTCAACCAGGCCGTTTGTTCTATAAAATTAGACAACATCTCACAGTAAAGAACTATATTTCCTGTAGAACTTTGGACTACAAGTACATGAAATCATACAGTCGGCTAGTGCATAAAATGCAAATTTGAAGGGAATCAACAAATGCTCCAACGGCCGACTCGAAAATTGTGTGAATGAAAACTTACCAATTTCTTGACTTTACCTCGTAGTACAATCATTTGAAGTCCGTCCGAAAATTCTTCAATCATTTTTTTCAGTCACATCGTCGGAAATTCTTTCTCTTGCATCACTACAAACACGTCTGTTCGTCTGTCTTCGCCGTTCGTGTTCAGTGATTGCTCACGGCTGATCTTCTTCAACTGAACGATTTGCTCTCTCCTTCCTTGTTGAAGCATTGAACTTCATTCAAACAACCCACTGATGTAATTGTGATTCCCAAATATGCTGTACTTAGGGACAGTGCTTAAACCGAGTCGCTTTCCACAACGCTGACAAGAAACTTGCCGTTCTTCGACATAGATTTTCCCTCTCCAAACTGTTGAAGTGCTTTTTGATGAGGTCACGTTCTTTACCGATTCACGGTGAACCGTACTAGCCGGTGCCTTCACTTAAAGCCAAATTTTATCTCGAAGTTGGGCATTGGTGACTCCATTCTCGCATTATTTTCTCTTTTTTGCCAGAGGATGACGTAAGCGTGGTTTATAACTTATAAACCACGGGTAAGTGTGGTTTATACTCTGGCAAACCACGGTTTTCGACCAATCAGCGCGCGGCTTGTATCGTGACTATGTTATAATATACAGAGGTATAATCATTGTTTATAAGTAACTTATTGTATGGATTCAAGTTCTGTAGGATTTGTGTGGTGGACATGTTTGTGTTGACATATTCTCCAGTTCCCTGAAGTGCCTAAAAGTCCTCCAATGGACATTAGGGTAACCCCTCATGCCCTCCCCTCCTTAATGTCAACTTTGTTGTTTCATAGTCATTTTATACAGAAATATACAGGGGATCTAGTCAATTATGAAACTAAATCTTAAAACTAAAATTTACATACATGTACTTAGGTTTTTGTGTGTATTTCCTTGCTGCTGCTCCACTCACTCTTTTCCAAAAATCCCTGCACTAATGTCTACATTTTGGACCATAATGTGTTGACGGCTCCTTAGATGGCAGGAAAATTAAGATTTGAATCCTTTGGGCAATAAAATCTACAGTGCAAAGTTACAAAGTTAAAAGTTACAGTGCAAAAAAAGTATGCATCATTTGTTCTGCCATCCAATATGGAAGCCATGTCACTCTCTACATTGTAACAACTTTACATTATTTTGTAAAAACTGTTCAATCATGAGTTTTCCCCACTTACCAGTACTTTGGACAGAACTGGTATATTACAAAAGGCAAGAATTGTAACAGCTAGCTCAGGGTCCCTTTTAGTTTTGTCATGGGGACAACGTTACAGCATAATGTTGGTTCTTTGGGACTTTATTTACAGATGATTGAATGTTTAATGTTGTTATTATTTAAACGTTTGCAGGTCCAGTATGACATTACCAGGATAAAGCAAAGAAGTAAGCTGGATTGTGTGCTTGACTGGTTGTCTTAAGCTTTTAGTAATTGCCAATAACTGCAGCTGTTTGTTGTGTTCCATATTTGCTTATACACTTTTTATTGTCAAATCTATTTTTTTGTGTACAGTGAAAGAACTAGCATCTCTTCATGATCGTCATCTGAATCGGCCAACTTTAGATGACAGTGTTGACGAAGAACAAACCATTGAGATCACAACTAAAGAAATAACTCAGGTGTGTTTAAAACACAGCTAGCCAGAAAGGGGAGCATAAACATGCAAACGTAAGAGCTACTAACAGTCTGGAGGTTTTGTGATTTGGGCTGAAACTAAATTTTGCAAACAAAACTGAGCTTTACTTGTGTACCATCATGTATGTTGTCTTATGGAGCAGTTTTCTTGCCTGTAGAGGGTAGAGATTGAAAAACCCTAAAACCCTGCTTTCAAACCACTTAGAAAAAACAAACAAATCTCTCACAATTAGTTACCAGACCTTCCAAGTTCTCACTGCTATGAGCTCACATCAATCTCCCACCACTGTGCCATGTTTCTTTTAGAGTGACATTTAGTTTAGCTGTAGAGTTTATAATACGATTGTGTTCCAAATAAATATGTATTTTAAAACTATTATTACTACTATTATACTACTATTTATTATGTAAACATGTATTTAGAACTTGATAATAGCTTATTAAAACACAATATAGACTTTGCATTTCTCTCTTCTGTCCATTCTGACAGCTGTTGTTTATTTTTTGGCTGTAGATGTTCCATCAGTGCCAAGCGTCCATTCAAAGGATGATGAAACAAAGCCGAGGAGCCTCCAAACAAGAACAGCGACTTCTGAAGAATGTTGTTTCAAGTATAGCTGTCAGTCTGCAAGAACTTTCAACTAACTTCAGAAAAGGACAGTCATCATACTTAAAAAGTAAAGGCAACACCAATGTGACCTGCCATGCTTTTCTTGGGTGCTTTCCCAGACAGTATTGTTGATGCATTACCCCTCCCCATTCAATTTTGATAAAATGATTATTTAGCAATGGTTTCCCCTCCAAATCTTGCGGGAACTCCTCCAAACTCAAGGCACAACATTGATAGGGGAGGGATGACTCACAGTGATCAGGTTTTTGGGGTACAATTTGCATATTCTCCAGTCCTCACGGAACATAGCAATACCAGTCATCGCATTGTAAATTATTAATAAAACTTGACTTTCAGGATTAAAAAACAGAGAAGAGAGGGAACGCCAGTATTTTGACACAGGCCTTCCTGCCACTAGCAGTGCTCTTATGGATGAAGACGTAGTTGAAAATGATGAGCTTTACGACAAGGTTTGTCAACTTTCTGGCCAAGATTTGAAATTTACTGATAAGCTGTCTGTGGGATGGAGTTGGGAGGGAGGGGTAGGGTGGACACGAGCTTAAGTTTGCTTGCAGCTCTTTTGGTCCTTCATAAAATATATTATTAAATAACTAAATATTAAAAATACAAAGGGGTTATACAATACAGCGGAGTACTTTTACAAGTTGGTTATTTTTTCGAGCCTGCTTCAGGCGAGAAAATATAAAACTGACAAGTAAAAATACAGTCGTATTGCACAACTTTTCATGTAATAAATTGTTGATTATATGACAAACGAAGCAGGGCCAAACGCTGTAGCCGTGCAGAAAAAGATGACGTGTTGATAAAATTTGCTTGCAAAAATTGATCACATAAGCTAATAAACCAGTTGATTTGGTTCCTGACGAGTGCAATACACTCCCATATTTGCACTCGTTTTTGCCTTTATTTGCACTCCAAAATGTGAAGTCGTGTAATAAAGTCATATACATGTAGCACCAAAAGTTGTTTGTTGATGTTAAACACAGGACTCCTAAAACCTTTCCAACCTTTTTTCTGTGACTCTTAAAGTTTTAGGCCAGTGCACATTGACAATCTCCAAAATATAGACTATAAAATTTGACCAGTTGTACTCCACTCTCTCTCTCATCGGATGTGAAGATGTTATATATTATTAACCACAAATGGGATCCTAGCCCTCTTCAAGTCATAGTCGTTACTTGAACTGCCAACAATGTTTGCCCCTGGTCAACATTTATGTGGGAAAGGGAAGAAGGAAGAATGAAGGAGAATGTGTCAACTGTTTTGTCTAAAACTGAACATCTAGTGTTATAGTTTTACATCAATATTTCCCTTCTCCCTCCATTACCATCCTTCTGTCTGCCACTCTGTCAGTCTGCTTTATTTACCAGTAGTTACCAGAATTTTTTTTTTTTTTTTCGGTGTGAAGGCTGTTAATTTTGCTATGTCACTTTGTTGTTCTAGGGATTTACAAACGATCAGATGAGGCTGGTGGAAGACAACTCTGCAATAGTGGAGCACAGAGAAAAAGAAATCCAATCCATAGTGCGCTCAATATCTGAGCTCAATGAAATTTTCAGGGATTTAGCAACAATGGTTGTAGAGCAGGTATGGTGAGCCCCTTCTCGTTCATGTACAGGGTGGGGGGCGGGGGATTTGACACTTGTACATTTCAAAACCAGTCAGATTTTCTGCCAGATTTGTTTCTGCATTTCATGTCACTCCCAATTTGTAAAATCCTGATCACACCTGCACACCCTCCCTTGTGTAGTTCCTACTTTGTCTGAACCACACTCTACAAACATTGTCAAATTTCTCACCAACATAGAGGCAATGGGACTTGAATATTCACAGAAAATTACTACAATCTGAAGTTGTCTGCTTATAGAGAAAAAGAACCCACCAGTCCAAAACCAGCCTACATTTCTGATGTCTCCTGATAATGGTTGTAGCACATTATATTTTTATAGAAAGATCAAGCTTTTTTAAGTTTTCTCCTTAAATGCCCTAAATTTGACACAGTCACATTATACTTACTGATCAATGTAATGTCTGCTGTTTTTCAGGGCACAATTTTGGATAGGATAGATTATAATGTAGAACAAGCTGCTGTCAAAGTGGAGGAAGGACTCCAACAACTCCAAAAGGTGAGACACACAGACTCATTCAATAATATAATTAACAGTGGAACATACTTCTCATATGCAAACTACCTAAACCAAAGTACTGATTGGTTCCTCAGTCAAATTACTATAATTAGACAGTGAAATGTCTTGTGAGTGACCATGACAGTTTTTGTTTTTGTTTTTGTTTTTGTTTTGTTTTAGGGTGAGAGACACCAGAAGGCATCACGCAAGATGTTATGTATAATACTTCTGGCAGTTGTAGTTATTATATTGTTGGTAGCCTTGGTCATAACAAAAGCCTAATAATTTAAAAGAAAAACTCTAGAAAAATTATAGCAACATTATTTGCAGGCAAGCATGGATTGACATCAGTGAGTTACAGTAGGCTTAGAATTCTGAACAAATCCTACATGACACTCAAGCCAGATTTGGGGAGGGGTGGGGGATAGTGGGGTTGGGGTGACAAAGAATGGCCAACAATTCTTGTACCACACAGTATGTCCGCCTTTGCCTGCATACCCCAACATAAGCAACCAATCTGGAAAGTTGTTTTTGAATAGATCAAATCGTCCAGATCATACATTATTAAATCTCAGCTTTGAGTAACCTTCTGACAGCAGACCCCCCCTCCCCCCTCCGATCAGCTTCCATTTTACTTATGGAAGCAGCTTGGGGGCTTGCTGTCTGGAGGCTAAGCTTTGAGGTACCATAACCTGTACCATGCTTTAAGTCAAATTCTTTAGTGTTTGACATAATTAATTGTGATGACCAATGTTTTATACAAAATTTGCTTTTGGATTTACACAAAAATGTATAGATTCTTGTCTTAAACGTTGAAGTGCTGCATGTGTTTGTGACCTTTACATTGGACTATTGGTATAACTGCAATGTTCGCATAGCCAACTATCTAAATGGTTCATGCCGCAGTATTTGGCCATTGCAGAAATAACATTCAGAGACCTTCAACTATGACATAGACAGTTATGAAGAGCTAACTTGCATAGCAAACCCATTCTAGTCTTATGTGATAGATATCCATTAGAGTTATTCATAGTAGTGTTATAATTCCACCTGAATCACAAATGCTTGAGCCTATGAGAAATTAAGCAGCCATTGTGGAGATAACAAAGAAAAACACTCTGTTTTGATGCGCAAACTTCAAATCTGACATTCTCTAAAATAAAATAATCTAAAATGAATCTGAAATTAATGTCTTCATATTTCAAGCTAACAAGTGCTTTATCCTGGTTAACTGAAATGGCACAAAGGTTTAATTGTGTATCTTTGGTTTAATAGAAATGCAATAATTCTAAATATGCCCCTGTTGCGGGCTAAGTGAATTCAGTTGTGTCACAGTTAAACCACTTTTTATATTCATTTTGATATGAAAAGTTACGAACTTTCATTTTTGGTAATTTCACGCTAGTCTGCCAAACTGAAGGAGCAGTCTAATTCCCATGTGTATCATGTGCTGGATTTTAGGGAATAAATCTTTATTATATCTTATATTTTAAGAGTGAGTTCATTGCAAGCCATAATAAATTTACATTCTCATCATATGAAGAGTACACATCAGGCCATTTTTGAGGCTGAGTGCAAAACTTTAAAATTGAAAATCAATTTTACACTTATCCTAAAATAAGACTTGTATAAAGACTTCATATAAGGATTTAGTGTGTTGTTTCAGGCCTTGCTTTGAAACACAGACAAAAGGCGATTTGGAAATGGCCTATCATGGGCAGATCCAGTTGAAAATCTGACCAGCTCCAAATGTTGGAGCACCGAAGGTGCAACTTTCTAGGGAGTTGAGAGGCATGCTCTGGGCCCAGGAAAGAAAAGAGATTTGTTTTTTTCGAAACATGATTTCCTGCCATTTCTCATATATGGGCTATATGGGGGCGTGCTGCTGAACTGTTGTTTTAAATCAGGCAATGCCACAATTTATTCAAATATGCCATTTCTGATTTGTGGAATTGCCTACAGTATAGTCTGGAACAGGGTATCTATTTTCACCATTTTGTCTGGAACAGGTAGCAAAATTGCCTTTCTTTGCTCTGAAACAGGATCAGGGTCACAGGGACTCAGCGGCACACCCCCATACTAAATTTAGGGGAGTGCCCCCCTCCCCCTACCCCCCCTCCGGAAACTAACCTAACATCTGACCAGTTTCTGTAAACTGGTATTAATCTGCCCCTGCCAATATTAGCTCACACAATCTTTAATAGCCGTATTGCATTGCTTCTTTGCAACAATTTTTTTTCTTGCAACTTGCAAGGCAATGCCATTGTGAGAAGTTGCAGAAGAGATATTGTGCATGACACCCTCTTTGCAAGCATTAGAATGAATAAATCATTATTAGAAGTGTGGGCTAATGCAGGAAACTGTGAACAGTCTTCTACTTTTTAGAACATTACATGGTCTTGTTGCAACATGCCATGTAACATACTTGCAAGTTGTCTCACAAATATGCTGTCAGCACTTTGACACAGCCTTAAAGTTGTTCCATGATTACAAAGATCTCTTTCACTTGAATTCTCTATCTGCACAATATTGTGCTTTCTATATTCTGTGTGTGGAAGTGGCATAATAGGAAGGGTGGGGGAAACCTGTCAACAGTCTTGCATGAGTGTCCCGTCTCAGCTGTTAGCCATAGTCTATAGATCATTTGCATAAATGCAGTCACATGAAAAATTCACCATGTGAATCAGGATTTGTTTTTGAGCACCATAAATGGAAAGAGCACTCCCTTCCCCCCCAAAAAATGGAGACTTGCAAAATTTCAGGCCTGCAGCATTTAAAAAGCATTAAATTTAGCAGCATTTTGTAGTTCAGAAATGGGAAAAGTTGCTTGAGGACAAAGCAACTACATGATTGTTTGCTGCTTTTACCATTTATAGAATTACTCAAAAACATTTTTTTCATTTACATGGTTAATTTTAAGTTGTGACCTACATTGTTGCAAAATGCCTATTCAGTTGATTCAAATTTGTCAGAAAAATAAAAATTATGTATAGTGATAGTGTATAACCCATATGACAACTCAGAAATTTTGCTATGTACAAAACTTTATATTAGCTAATTTCTACTAAGAGCATTACATTAACTGAAAACCTTGACACAAGAGTTGAGAATGTCGCATGCAGAGATATACGGTATTTGTCAAAGTCAAAAATTAAGGTGGAAAATTGCCTGTTGAAGTCCACACTTTCTGATAATTCAAGACCTGCATACTAGCCCAGTCTTTCACATATTCCCAATAAAAATATATTTAAATGTTGCATCATTATACAATATGGTGTAATTTGCAAATGCTGATGAAAGCTGGACCTTCCATTGGAGCACATTTCTCAACTCTATTCTCTCAAAACAATGGAAGTTTAATACTGTAGTGCAAACACTGAGTTACAACTCCTTTGGATTAGGTTTACATTCCAGAATTCCCAAATAACCTGGGCCCCCAATCTACATACAAAAATACCATGAAACTGGCAATTTAGAGCACAAATGTCACAAAGTGGCAAATTGTACTGAAATAATTTCTCTTAGATGTACCAAAAGTATGTACGCGCAAATGACGTATTGACCTAGTCCCAGTTTCCCTTATCTTAGGGTGCATATACATATTACCATAAGAAGGGTCTTGCAACTTAGGAGAACAGACTAAATTCTTCAGGACCAGTTGTTCAGAGGACGATTCTAGGCTAACTCTGGGTTAGCTCTAAACTTTGTCATTTTTAAGCCATTTCACTCACAAACCAACGCTGTGTTTGAAGCCAAAACAAACTTTTTGATTAGTCAAAACTAAGCAGTTTGTTGGCCAAAAGCATGAGGGAAAGAGCTTGAATAACCATGGGATTAGCTTAATCGAGCTCTGAATCTGGCCCTGATGTATTAAATGATGCAAAGTATCATCACACCAAGTATTAACCGAGGCTTTGAATTCTTGCAATGCTTATAGTACCACAGAAATTACCTTCTTCTTCCTGAAACAAAACCTTCAAAAAGCCTGAATTTTGATTAGACTGGCTTTTCTGCTGTCTCATCTGTGTTACTTTAGCCTACAATAGTTCAAACACCTGTAGTACTTTTCATGTATTAAAGTACCAACAATGTAACAATGTATTAAATTACAAAACCTGAAATAATATTGGTTACTGACTGAAGCAATCTGCACCAAACATGGCACATCCAACAGATTTTCTTTTACTCACTCCTACTGCTTGCTAATTACACACAAAAGATTGCATTATATCCAATTGAATCATTATTTTGATTTAGCTATGTAAAAAAAAGGCCCAATTTTATATTATTTAAATAACTCCTGGCACACAACACAGGAAAAGTATTGCAGGTTGTTTGAAATGGTGCTTGGGAACTTTCTTTGATGTGGACTTTGGAAAAATAGGTTTGTGAAATGTGATCTGCTTTTCATTGCCTGGATAGAAATGCTGCATACTTAACAAGTAATAGCTATTGCTAGTGGTAAATACCAGGTCTGAAGCCTACAAAATCTTGCTAGTGTGTGCTGTGCTCATAGATGTATTTGTACTTCAGATGCCCCACTCAGCCCTTCTAGTCTCAAAACACATGCATGCTTAAGGCAGAGAATGGCTTTCTGTTCAAGTACTACGTGTTGCCTGGGTATCTCTCCAGCTTTGGCATCGAGCCCTGTGTTTGGGGTCCACATAAGTCTTGCGTCAACTTGGGGTCAACCGTTTGTGACAAGACGTTTGGAAGAGGCCCTGCAGGGTTTCCCATTGTAGATGCTACCAAAGGTGGCACATTAAATGGCATATCATTTTGTGCCTGCGTATCTGCCACTGTTGGATTCATCATTGCAACATCCATTTGCTCTGGCATCATGGCTCCTATTAGGAGAGCATTTTTATAAATCAGGATTCTCCTAAAATGTGGGTAAACTAATGACAGACAGAGGCAAAACTGTTCAAACTAAAAAGAGATTACACACCACAAAACATTATTTTGGTGTCTTTCTGTTTCTGGCATTCCAAAATGTGGGTGATGAATTTTCAGTCACATGGTGAATTTGGGTCACAACATACCTGCCATCTTTACACAACCTCCCCTCCAGTGCTTTTCCCTTCAAAAATCAGGCAATTCATAGACTTTTCCTCTCTCGTATCATTTCAATATCATTTCATTTCGAAAGTGTCTGTTAAGGTGGTCCATGGGGTATTTCCCTGCATATAATGTGACCTCTATCTTAGAAGTCTTAGAAGGGTCTATTGTCCGAACACTAACTCATATATTCTGTTCAGGGCATATTGAGAGATCTTGGAGCTAAATGAGTCACCCACCTCCGAGCAGCATCTCCTGCAGTAAATTATCAACCTTGGCAACTCCAAACAGCTTAGCAAACTGGAGTTGTTCTATCATTTGGGCTGCGATGCTCTGGAGGGTGGGTAGCATCAGGAGAATTTCTCCAAATTTCCCTCTGCTCTCACAGTGCTGGTCTGCTATGTAGTCTTCAAGCATAGTCTGGATTTCAAACCGTAGGGTCTTGATTTTCTGACTGTCACTCAAGCCTTTTGCATCTGCAAGATGTCATGCTTGGTGTTAAATTTACAAGCATGAGGTAACCAAAGCAAGGCTGTTACCGTTTTGTAGTTTCATTTTAGTATTGTTCTTGCACCTTTTACAAGAGACCCTCTCACCATAGATGCTTTGTGCACTCATGTTTATATTTACATCATTTTGACCGATCAGTCTGACTGTTACTGTTTGCCGTATTCATTACACTTTCGGAGTTTGTGCGGATTTATTTCATAACAAAAGGTAAAAAGGCATGAAAACCCACCATTTTCGTATGATACAAAAATGGCTGTAGTCAGTCACTGGGTGTGCAAAGCATCTATGGTGAGAAAGTCTCACATATCACTTTTGTGACTTTCTACACCTCTCAAGTGCCTCTTTGTTATGGTATACTGTATGTTTGGTTTTCACTGGCCTAATGTTCCATTGTTTGTTTTTTTGTGCATGCATGCAATGTTGGAATTCATTTAGTTGCAAATGGCCAGCATTTTGTACAAAGCAAAGCTGTTACCAAAAGTTGACAGATGAGTAGCAATCCCTTTCTATTTGACATTTTCCTATTGACTTATTACATTCTCCCCTTTCAAAACCAAACTAAGGACTAGATTTTTTACACATTTATAGATGAAAACAAAAACATTGAATTAGCTAAGAGAGTCCCTTTAACAGCATCCAGTTTCTGGAATGTCATACACTACATTTTCAAACTTAAACCACAGACATACTCTGGGCAGTCTGGCATACTTACCAGGATTGAAGAACACCACTGCCTTCAGACAGCCATATTCTGTGTCATCAACAACCAGATTTCTCATGGGCTCCACAAGCTCATCAAGGATCCGGGAAGCAATCCGTCGCACTTCTGCATCCCCTGCTGTTCTGGGAATGATCAGGTCATTTCCTAACAGAAGCACATCTTTGAGTTTTAGTGACCTGCGTGCCACTCCCAGTACCAGATGCTCACTGGCATGAGCACGGAGTAATGCAACTTGGTCGTCCAGTGGCAGTTCACAGAAACAAGGAATATGCTTGGCCCACTCAACCAGGATCAGTAGCTGTTGCCGCATTGAGTCACAGATGTCATGATATGTTGCTTCTCTCTCCATACTTATTGATTCTAGGATCATAAAGAGGAAATAAAATAAGGTTAAGTGTATTCCACACATTCCCTATCCTTGGCAACCATGGCCCAGTTTTTCAAAGCACGATTAGGCTAATCCTGGATTAGGTCTAAAGTTTCATGTCATTTATATGCCTGAAAATGCCAAGGTTTCATCCACAACAACTTCCTTTATGCCTTTTTAAGCTGGAACAAGCTTTTCCATTTTCAAACAAAACTCTGCAGTTTATTGGCAGCAGGGTCGAGAGAAAGAACTTTGTTAATCCTGGATTAGCTTAATCAGCTTTCAAAAAACCGGGCCCATATGAACAAAACCAATGAATCTTGTTGTAGTAAAAGGGTTTAAACCCTGTGGAGTGTGAAATCAGTGACATCACGTTAGAAAGACTGAGCATGCTACTGGTTAGGTACTGTAATACTACCATCACTCACACACCTGGAGGAGATGTTGGAGGTCGTGACAATATTTCAGCCGACAGCAGGATGCTTGGGGTGAGGCCATATCTTTTCTCTGAATCTTCCCGAGGTTTCTTTGATATGGAATCTCTCTCATTCTGGACAGCTGAAGAGGAAAGACAAATTTTAACAAAAACCATTTAGAAATTGGTATACTCTAGTATGCTTTGCTCTAAAGTTAAAGATAAAGATAAAGGCCCGGTGCCACTAATACCCTTAAACCTGGGCCCTATTCAAGACTTCTGTCTAAGAAATAGTGCTTAAATTTGCAACCCTGTTTAATGCTTTCTCTGCCAGGTTTCTGATGAAAATTCTGTAGTTCCCAGTGCCAATTTATTTCTCATTGCCAGCCAAAGCTGAGGTGTTGCACTTTGACTTCAAATATCTTTGTAACCTCACCAGATATCAACAAAAAATTTTCAGGGGGTTCTCTTACAATTAGGGCACAAAATTGACAGGTATTTCAGGAGAAGCTGCTGATCTTCATTGATAAAAAAAAAATCAGTGACTTCATTCAAAGGGAACAGAAAAAGCCAACTGGCTTAAAGTTCAGATAGCTGCTTCAGTCAGTACTTGAAAAGTGGACATCTTTCACTGCTTCTTGTAAGTTAACTTGCCGCAGACCACCACCATCTTTAAATGCTATGAACATAAATTTTATCTTAATTTCTTCTAGGCTTCTACTTTATCAAATGTTTGACTAAACCATCACCAAATGATTGCATATAAGTATACACACCCTACAGTGTACTCAACTTAAAACTCCCCTTGATTGGCTTGTTAGAATGACACATTTGATTGGTTTATTCGAGAAGTCTTTGTTTGGGTGACTAAAGTAACCCATGACATTCTACAGAGAGCAATTAATGTCACCAATGGCAACTAAAGAGTTAAGACTGGACCCCAAACTTCTAGTTTACAGTACAAACACCACACCAGCATGGCAATAATAGCATAACAGGACTGTTGTTCATCAAACACCAAAGAATGTAGTTCACAAAGCAAGCAAGTGAGCTTTTCTTCTACCAACAGTAACTATGGAAGTGATAGACACCCTATTCAAGACTCCAGGACTGGGAACAACATCACTAAAAAAATATAACCCCATAAAAAATGAGAAAAAAAAAATACAACCTTATTTAAGACAAGGAACCCTGAAAATTCTACCTTATGCAGCAGAATGTCACTATTGGTTAACTGTATACTGATAAAAAATATAGGGGAGAAACACCCTACCCCTACCCCTGCAGGTAGTAATGTTAGGATAACTGAGAGGGCATACTGTGTCCAACTAAATTCCACATGCTGTACTGTTATGTAACATTAGTTCCATCTGACCATTATTTTCTGGCTGTCTAGCGACAACTTCAGTTTTTTTTTTGTTTTTTTTTTTAATCAACTGCAGTGATCTCCTCTGGCAAACTGAAATTCACAAGTTGCTCAGTTTCTGGACTAGTGAAAAACAAGTCCTGTACTGGATGTTTTATAATCTGGGTTTCCTTGTAAACACCTGCAAGTTAGTATACAATTAATGTAAATTATCCTTTATCTTTGGAATTAAAGTGAAAGGAAATTACTGTTTTGGCTAGCAGCCTGTATGTTTGGAAAATTTAATTAAATGCTAATGTAAAAATATGACTATCACATGACATACAGGAAGATGGAAATCACTGTAGTAACAAAAGCAATATATAGTATACCCTCAAGGCTATAGGCCTGTGAACAATATTAGCAACAAACTATGACCCTGTATAAGATGCTAAAGCACAAACAATATTATCATCATATAACCCTGAACTATATCCTGTCTAGCAGAATGTCCCTATACAGTGGTGAATACAGAATGTCCCTACGCATGTGGTGGTGTGCAATTGATCAATAATTATAATCAATGTTTGATTGGAATTTCTTAGCCACTTGACAATCTACTTGGTGCTTACCATAATATTGATTGTCGCAAAAAAAAATGTGTAAGAAATAAACAATTTAAAATGATCTTTTAAAAACTGTATTTGGATGAAATGAGTTTTATTTTGATGGTATACTATATTCAGTTTACTTGATATGTGTTTGAGTAAGGCCATCAATACCGTAAATAAGTAAACATCTACTGTGATGAACATTTTTTCAAGTTTAAATAAACCTGATCATTGTACAATCATGTGACACAAAACTATCACTTTGATAAGTGTAAATTCATGAAAATACATGAAATATTTGGTACTGTAGCCCTTTTAACCGAATAGACTGTACTAATGGATGCCTGCGACAAGCCGATTATTTCCAATGATCAGACGTGATGTTGCAACCGATTCATCACTACTTAATAGATATAGGAAATATACAGTAGAGAAGTACATACCATAACCACCAACCTGACCCCCCTACACCTCTCCCCACAGGAGGTAATATTAGGATAACTGAATGGTATGTAACTAAACAAGAAATGACAAATCATTTTATCCATACTGAACTATTGTATTTACAGTATGCGATACAGTGTGAAGTCCACCATTTTTCACTTCACCATTATGTTCCTTAAGTGGCTCTCTCCTCCCGAAAATTGAAATTAAAATTTCACAAGTTTCGAGTTGGTTGATGTCTGGAACAGTAAAATAAATACTGTACTGTATTGTTTATAAATCTGGGTTTCTACTTTGGGTATAAATTTTCCTTTCTGCTTGGAATCAAAAGTGAAAGAATATCTTGGTTAGTGGCCTGCATGTTTGGATATTTTAACTAAATGCTAATATAAATGACTAGCACATGACACACAGCAAGAAGGAAATCACTGTAGTAACAAAAACAAGAAAGCACATGTATCTCCCTTGTGCAATAAGTCTTACAGGAAATACGAATTCCCTGAGAGTGATCTAAACATCATTAATCTAAGGTTTTATTGCCAATAGGATTGTTTCTTGAACCAAGATGCTGGTTGTCGATTAATTGGCCTCTAACGATATCTAAAGACGATAAACTTTGCATTTATATTAGTTTCGTGTAACTGAATTCATAATATACAACAATTATCGATTCTTCTGCATCTTTTAAACTGAAACTTTTAAACTGTTTCATTTGAAGTGAAATGGGGTTTTACTCTGAAGATACGTGGGTATGATATTTTGCCTACGCGAACATAAATATATAGTTAGCTTATCGCCATAACTTCCGAGTGTAGTATACTCGGTCGATAAAACGTCCAGGACTATTTCGGGTTATCTGAGTACCTTTTAAGCAAAATACAGACTTCTCCAAGGCCAAACGTTTCTTACAATGAGAAATGACTTTCTGAATGAAGCTAGACAGGAAATTATGTCCGCCATTGCACGAATCTTTATGAACGACTCAGTCAATCCACGAGAAGCCCCTCTGTTTTGAATTTCCGTTCTTCGTTCTCGTCGAACAAATATCCGGTACAAGTATAGGTAGATTTTGTTGGACATAACATCGAAGCTGAACTATAAAACTTTATCGTGAAAAATGACGACGAAGATGGGACTGGACACAGTTTAGCACTCACCTTCTTTCTTCATTCCAGCCCGAAAACATTTTCTTAGACGACAGTAACGGCATTGGTTTCTCTTGTCCTTGTTCATCAAGCAGTTCCTTTGGAAACGACATGAGTAATTGTGGTTCTTTCTAACGCTACGACGGAAGAAACCCTTGCAACCGTCGCAGCTCGACGCTCCATAGTGTTTTCCTGTTGCTTTATCGTTACATATTAAACAAAATCCACTTCCTTCACAATCGTCTACTGAAATGACAGAAAGGGGTGTTAATTAAAGTCTGATTCTATTGAACGGTGTTGAAAGGGCAACAAAACTCTGGACAACGTATACCTGTCTTGGATGAGCTCTCGTGCTTAACGCCATTCACTTTGTCGGTCATTGACGGCCTTTTATCTCTCCTTTACGACTTAATGTACGGCTCAAGAGGATGACAGATGGCTAGAGGGACTCATCAAGGTTATTTATGTGTCCTCGAATGTGTACCTTGGACTCTGTGAGACTAAAAAACGTGTAGCACTCCGTTGCCTTTCATCATCAAAATATCTGTTTCGTGAATTACTCACTTGGAGTGCTGATCATGTGACCAGCCAGAGCCCTGGGCACGAAAGGAAAACGGTTTTGCGTGACTTGGACAAACAAAACAACAATAGAACAGACAACCGCAGGCAACTACAGGCAACTGCAGGATTCCTTTGTGAAGCGGTTGAAATAATCAAAATGGCTAAGCGACCAGATCACGAGGAAATTTACTTACTCAACGAGATGTACTGGTAAGTGTGATTATTCCTTACGGTCGTTCAAGGTCACCAATGTCGTGGGTCGACTCTATTATTGTTTTTTTGTCACAAGTACGTGTTTAGGTGAAGAAACTTTGTTTCCATAAACGGAATCTGCCCATGTATAGTATGTTTGGACAATAATTTACTTGAATTTTTGTCATTAGACGAGTGGTAGATTCGCGGCCGTCTAAAATGAAATGCAAAAACGCCGCTCATTAAGTCACGCAATGAGTTAAAAAAAAAAAAAAGAAAGGAAAAATATGTCACCGTCTTTTTAAAATGAAGTTTATGTAGTTTACTGGATTTGCCACAGTTGTGGTAAAACTTCGACTGAACCTAACTGGTAAGTGCGTGCGAGTGAGTGGGCGGATGTGGGGTGAGGGACTGGGGAGGAGGGTGGACCTTTTGTGACGTGTTTCCGGCAAATCCCGGAAAACGTCAATTTACTGTCTTCACGAAAACAAAAGTACTCGCATGTGGTGAATCAACCAATCAGTAAATTATAATTAAAAAAAAAAAAAAAAAAAAAAAAAAAAACAGTACATTTTGTTTTGGGCAGGGGACAAGTTTTCATGGCGAGAAAAATATTAGTATCGTGTGACGCGCCATTCTATTCGAATAGCCGGCAAGTTGCATGAAGATGCAAAGGCGACTTTACGAAACAAATTATGTCGAAGGAAGCGAGGGGAGGTGTACAAGGTATAGCTTCCAGTCTTCTAATCCTCTACTTAAAAAAGGCAAAACAAAGCAAAAGAAAATATAGAGTAAAATTTGAAGACTTGAAATGCAGAAACCAAATCTCATAAACTGAACGCAAACAGGCATAACATAAGACTTGCAACCTTTCACTTAGCAGACAAACTGATCTCGACTTGAAAATGTGTAGTATGTAGTCTGACAGTACTTAATATCATGGTGAAAGGGACTGGATGGTAATTCAAAAACCTTGCCCATCAATTTGGTGACGGTGGCGTGAGTTTGTGTAATAAACAAAGATTAATAGGCGTGTTGGGACACGACTTGACGCGACAATCACCCCTGCCTTGTGTTGTATTTCATGTGCCACGTCCGCCGTTGACCATCCTCGGAGACCCAGGGGCAGATCGTGGGGCGGCGGTGAAAAGAACGGCGGGCAAAAAGCGGCGGAGGGGGAGGGGGAGGGGGGAGAAACGAAGAGGAGGAAAAGAGCTCTTTTCCTCCTCTTCGTTTCTCCCCCCTCCCCCTCCGCCGCTTTTTGCCCGCCGTTCTTTTCACCGCCGCCCCACGATCTGCCCCTGGGTCTCCGAGGATGGCCGTTGACAAAATATACTCCCGGCTTGAAGTTGGGGAACACAGTCTTCGTTGCATGCAAACGGTGTGAACCCAAGCATGGGCTCTCACTCCGCCCCCCCCCCCCCCCACCCCCCGGGATACTCCCATATACGAGCCACATAGGTATGTGCCGCCCCAAAGGGTATCATTTTCAGCATTTTAGTTTGAAATAGAGTATTGATTTTGAAAATCGGCCGAAAATCGCACATTTTGGTCTGAAAACGGTCAAAAATCGCACATTTTGGTCTGAAATAGGGTCGACAATTGCAAATTTTGGTCTGAAATAGGGTAGTCCCGGACGGCACACTCCCACCCAATATTTTGAGGAGTACCCCCTCTCCCCCCGGACTCCGCCCTGGGATGTTACAAAGGCCCCACGCGTCGACACGAAAACGGATTTTTTTCTCCGTTCAAAAATTTCTCCGTCCACACTAGAGCATTTTTGAATCAAGCGAAAAAAGTCAGTTTCTGATGTTCACACGAGTGTGTGAAAACGGAGTCTTTGGAGAGCGTTTTTGTAAAGTACCTTTTACTGTGGACAGAAGGCCGAACCGCGAAGAAAAATGTGCGTTTTTAATCAAAAACAGATGGCGTGTGGACGGGACCTAAAACGGGGAATGATCATTGAGGTCTCTTAGGGTTAGATTTTAGGGTAGATTTATGGTTAGGGCAGAACGGTTCCATAACCATAACGCTTGGCCTTAAAACTAGCCCCAGGCCTGATCCTACAAGACGTGGTTCTGTAGGCATCAGTTTGATCTTATTCCGGCCTGTTTTCTCCACATCCCTCACGCCCTGCCTCGCGTTCTTGCTATCCATCAGCTCCAGCTCACTCTCCTCCTTCTGTACCTCTCCAGTCTCTCTCTCTCTCTGTCACTTTCTCCTTCTTTTCAGGTTCACCATAAAATATTTGGCAGTTTTAACTTTATTCATTGTGGTAGTCGGCCGGGTCAGCCAGTCTCTTCCAACCAGCAGGCAATGCGGGAAGGGACTGCAGCAAGATGTGTGGCTGTGCCTGAATCCTTCTCTGACATTTCAAAATTGCATTTCGAAATGCAGGCTATGGCCACGTGGGCAAAGGAGTGGGCAAAAGGGCATGCATCTCACTCCAGTTTCCTCTTATGTTCCAGCATTGCTTTCTGGTTGGAAGAGAAAAATGGGAATGTTTTGCAGTCTAGCTTGTCTGGGATTAGTTTGCGATCTGGCAAGAGAATACTTTGGTAGCATCTGATTGCTCTTCCATATTGGATTGTGTCAGGTTTCCAAGACTTGCTGTGACTCTGGGCTGTTGAGTATTCACTTCACACTGGTTGTGCCATTCTGATCAACATACGTACAGCCAGCAATACAAAATCAGAACACAAATCCTCCTCCACTGTACTGGAGTCTCTGTAGAGATAATAAAAAAAAAAAACATAATCAGATGAGTGTTCAATTGAAGTTTAGACCGAATTTGCCACTTTGGAAATGAAAATAGGACTGGGAATGAATGGAGTACCGAAAGTACTTCTGGGATCGACTGGGGGGACACGTGTATGAAACACAAGGCAGTATCAGGTTGGAAGAGTGATAAGATCTCTAATTGCCCTCAGTAAAGATAATACCAGAGTTTATTGTGCTGCCATGACTTGCTACCACCATGCTTTTCATACACACGTCCCCCCAAACGATCCCAGAAGCATTTTTGATACTCCACTCATTCCCAGTCCTATTTTCATTTCCAAAGTGGTGAATTGCTGCACACTTGAAATTTACCCATAAATCCCCCCCCCCCCCAAAAAAACAAAACAAACAAACAAAACAAAAAACAACAACAACAACCAACTTAAAACAACAAAACAAAACAACCCAAAAACCACTAAATTAATATTGTAAGATGCATGCAATACAACAACAGGTGGAACGATAATAACATTGCAGGGCATGGGAACATCAAAATGCAGTGGAACACTTAAGATGCTTCTGTGCCTACAAGACCAGCTTTTTTGTGAAAAACTTGGCAGTGCAAGTGAATTTCTATGGCAGTCACTTCTACACTCTTATGTTTCACTCAAGGTAAAAAAAAAAGTGTGAGATTTCCTCCAACCGACCTCAACCATGAGTAATCATGCCTTCATCCTCCACTGATCACAAAGGAACTACAGTTATCATAGTGGAGTCTCACTCTTCCATTTCTACATGAAAGCTCGCTTCGCAATCAGTGGTCAACATCCATCCCAAAACACTCCTCTTCCTGCCCAAGAATCTATATCATACCTCTCTGTGTTCCATAAACTGCAGCCAGTCTGAAGGAGCTGTGGGTAACAGGCCCATAGAGTGGCACTTATACAGAGCCAAACCCACTAGACTCAGGTTACCAAGCAGGAAGACCAACTTCTGAAGTACATAATGTTCGTGGCTCCCTTCCACATCCACAAATGCTAGAAAGAGGGTACAATACCAACTGGTTACTGGTAATACAGATGTAGTATACCTTGATTGCATGTATTCATGTATACATCCATGTATTTTTATCTACAATACCTGCAAAAATGGTTTGAACACTCCAATTTATTGCCTTCCCCCTATCCCTTAATCATATTCAGATAATGTACTCAACAATGCTAGGGGAAACAGGCTGTGGTTTTGTTGTTTTTAATGGTTCAACTACATTTATTGAGGGTTGATTGTAGTGTAACGGCAAACATATACCACTGAACTCACAACTTATTCAATTTCAGAGAAAAAGAAACAATAAAGAAAAATTCTGTCACAGATTCATGAATTTTACTGACAATCTTCCAAAGATGTCTACTTAATACTCAGATGAGCAATTTAATTGTCTGACCTCCCCTCCCATTCACCTTATAAGATTTTACATCAAGGTACATCAAGCAGGTAAACTTGTACGCTTATTTACAAAACTTTTCCCAGCATGATTTTGACTTACTTGAGCTGATGGCCAGCAGCGCCTTGACTGGTCGTAAAAACATCATACCCACCATCATGATGGGAAACAGAGAGATGGAGTTTCCTGCCATGTACATTATGAAGAGGTTCATAGGAATCTGTTTGAATGGACCCAGAGCCAAGTCCCAGTATTTCTGCAGATCAACAAAGCAAAATCTGGTCAGTTGCATCCTATTCAAATACAGTATGGTTGGAATTTTACATAGACCTTCTTCATAAAGGTGTTTCCTTGTTTCTTAATGTTAACAAAAAACTGAAGGAAAGAAATAATTTGCATCACATGAAAGGACATCCCAAGATTAGAAAGTTACTAAAAAGTTCAATCCAAGGTAACCGCAAGCCAACTGTAAATGGTCAATGAATTAAATCTCAGCTATAAAGCAATCGCTTGTTTAACCTTTGGTTAATTCAAAGTCCCCGTTACTTCGAAGTCAAGCCAAATCCCCTTGGTTTAGCTTGACTAGCTTGGTTATTTTGAAACCCCGTTATTTCGAATATTTTTTCATGTCTCATGGGACTTCAAATGGCGGCATTTGACTGTATCGGGAACTCCGAAAGCCCATATTCCAGCTTTTCAATGCCATAGAAAGCTAATTTTTTGTGTAAACTTTTTTTCAGATAGGCCATTCTGAATATTCGGACAAAATCCTTCTTTCAGAGAAAATGTTTTTGTGACATCATCACTTTGGAACTTCATGTTGGTATGACACTGTATACTACAGAAACCTCGATAATTGCAGAAGGTAATACTATCACATAAAGACAAAACAAAGCTGCAACTATACTTATCTTGGCATGCAAACATTAAGATCAGTGGAATACACAACAGTGGGAGTTTGTAAGAAGAGGGCATAATAATTTAACATCATACCTTGGCCACAAGGTGAGTGTTATTTCCATCACGGGATTCCTAGAAAGAGAACACAAGTTCAAAATGAGGTTAATTTGCAGCATCATTATAAAATGTGTGATTTTTAGGAGTGGTCTACATGCATCTTCTCTGCTTGAGTATCAGATCACCATGGAATAATATAGTATTTGTAAAAATTTGAAACCTAGATTATGATCATCAACTTTCAATAATATATGTGGTGGCAGAATCTTTACCAAACCAAGAATGAGAGTGAATTCAGTCTGAAATCATACAGTACAAGCGATTATAACAATGGACAACCAAGCTTTTTGTAGACATATGAATACAGACAGACAGTGAAAGACACAAGTTCTCTTACAACTTACAGGACTTATCATAAATACAATCAGTGACAAAAGTCATGGGACACTCGCACAGTTTCAGTAATTTCTCTACCGTTTCAGTTGAAAGACAACCCCCCCCCCCCTTCCCCCATTCAATGTTGAAGTGGCCTGAACCTGTTTTTCCAAACACATGCAACATTGTACAGAGGGGAGGGGGGAGAATAATGGTTTCACGCCTTGCAGTACACTTAGTCAATGACTTGTGTCTGAGATACTTCAATTTTTGAAAGTGTCCCAAGAACTTTTGTCACTGATTGTAGCTTTCAAAAATGTCATCCCTGACTGTGGGAGCTACTGCTGACCGGTATTGTCTTGAAGTTAATTTTGTATGTATGCCTAAATTACATTCAGCCACATAATTGTAAAAATCTGTAGTTTTGAGATGACTAAAACAGCTGAATGTTACTTTTTTACGGTAATTTTTATTGAGCTTGTAATTAGTGCATTTAGGTTGTACACTCTTGTTTATGATTGGCCAACTGTCATTTCACAAAGAGCCCGATTAGTGATTAATACAGAGGATTATGCACCAATCACACTTGAAGAAATGGTATAAATATTTACATACCGCATGGTGAAGTCTCTGTTCTGTGTAACCTAAAGGAACTGGGAGATCTGCTGCTGACTGAGATGATTTGTCTGGAGAAAAACGAGGTCTGTTGCAGGGAAAAGAAAACAAGTCGATTGACATGAAGCTCATCAAGAACTAGCATTTTAAATAATTACTTTATATAGTGGCTCCCTTGATGTTTGTATTCTTAGATCTTACAAGAACGAATCATTTTAGAACGATAAACTCTAAGTAGTGGTGTGGTATGACTCGTGGTATTTATTTAGAGTTTTCTCCTTCTGAAATGACTCGTTCTCTTAATTTCTAACATGGTCATGTGAATCGGAATGCATGTTGAACACTGTACAATATTTTCGAAGAACTGTAGCTGGTATTTTATACGGCTATAGCAGCTCATACGACGCTTTAAGATACTGAAAATTAATGTGATGTGCTGAACGGATAATCATCGAAAAAGGCAAATCATATTGTGCCATAAATGGTTTTGGCGTTTTTATACAATCAAACAGGGAACTTGTGCAAATAATACAGTTCTAGTTGATGAAGAGATAAGATGTAAACTATAAACCTATATTTACTGACCTGCTTATAAAATCTATAGCCCATTTCTTGGTGCTTTTTCTTGCGAGAGACCTGTTCGCAGCCATCTTGAAATTAAACGAACAAACGGGCACTACTTCATGTAAGGCAAATAATAAATCTTACCACACGAAATAAAACTCTCCCCAACCTCCCTCGATGGGAATGACCCAGTTCTGCACACCCGGATGTAAATACTGTTTCAGCCTGCGAAAAAATCGTCGAAAAAAGAAAGCAAAAGTCGAAGATACGGCCGGAAGAGAGCTTGCTTCGACGTTCTGCCACAGCTTATGTGTGCTATCGGTTAAGTTTGATGGGAAGTCGTCATACTCGTCGCTTACGTGGCGATGAAAATAATAGACCAGAGCGAGAACGCGAGACATTAACAAGTCGAGATGTAGAATCTGCTGCTACACCTCCTCCTTCAGTCGTCCCCTCAGGGGAATCCACTCCTGGTGTGGAAAGACGAGAAGGCACGGACGCACAAGCAGCCCCAGTCGCCGCATCTGTAAGTGATGATGACTTGGACGACGATGATGATTCAGACATAGTCACAGTGCTGACCCAGCTTCTTCGGAGGTGAGTACGTTTCGAATTCCCTTTTCACGGCACGCACGATATAGTTTCGTATCTTGGATTTGGGAAAGCCTTCACATAAATGTTTTTCACACTACCAACAATAAGCTTTCGATTGTCGAATAATGAGACATTCGACAAATATTTGTTTACAGTTTACAGTTCAGCCACCGAACGAAGTCGCTGTGGCGGCATTCCTAGAATGTTGTTCAAAACATAGGACCTCACGTTTTTAGTTTGCATGCATGTTTCCATTGCTTGGAATAGAATTATCTAAAAAAGAATGATTGGAAATACAGTATAGGCTGGGGTAAATCCATTATATTTTTCAATGGCTGGGATTTTGAGATGAAACTTTGTTCATTTGCTCACATATCTAAATTTAATTATTTTGTACTGCACTAACCAGGCAAACTATACTTTATATATTATCCTGTGGGTGTGTTTGGATCACTAAAATGACCAGCATTCAACTAACATAATTTAGCAAGTTAGCTGCCAAGCTCTCCTCCCCATCCCCATGTGGGCTTATTAGAGCATTTACATTGTTGCATGGAAGCTGGCAGTCATGAAACTTCTGCTCACACTCTGTTTTTGCCCATATATAGATTATTTTGAGATTATTGTACTAATGAAGGGGAATTCTTAGTTTTGAAAGGCACTTTCGGTTTAAAAGGCTATTATTACAAAATGATTATGGTGGTGCCTCTTTCACTTTACTAGCTGGTCCTGATGTTTTGGATTCTGCTCACGAAGGAATTGCAAAAATTCTATTGGGGAGACCTTGCATTATTTCCAGGCCCAGTATTATGAGCATTCTCCCTCTGTATTAGCCAAGTTATTGCACTCGACATTAGGAGAACACTACCCAAATTGGAACCAGATTTGGGTGCTGTGTGGTCAATGGGATACCTGTCACATACTTTGCCAGGTGCAAAGAATCAAGCAACTATAGAATACCCGACCACACGCTTCTAGAATGAAGCAAAGACAAACAAAGACTGTATTGTTATGGAAAGTAGTGGCCGGGTATTCTCTACTTCAGCCGAATTGAGATTTTTTGTTTGGGCGGGTGGGTGATGTTCCAAATCTACACCATTTTGAATCATTATTATGCATATGCACCTATCTCCAGCTAAAGAACTTTCTAATATAGTTGCGGGCTCTTGTCGTGTTAGTGTACCTCAACATTAGAACTCATGGGTGTTGGGACAACCCCATATTCCCTTGAAGGGGGTCCCTCCTCAGATTTTATATTAGTGATCCTTTTCAAAGGTTCAATGAAAAGCCTTGAGGAAGTGTTTTGTGTAGGTCCATCAAATTGTTGTTCGTTGAAAAAATAGAGTTAGTTAATACTTTAGATAGAAGGTTGGACAGAAGTATATTATGCAGCCTTGTGGGTTTTGAATTTTGTGGGTTGCCATTTTTGATTTTGTGACTGCTTCAATCTACATTTACATCCGTTGTTACATGACAAAATGCTGCACATATTGTTTTCTAACAACATGAGTAGCCTTGAAATGTCACAAGATCCAGGATGGTGGTGCTTGTAAAATTAAATCCCAAAATGGCATATACATAATCATGTTCAATTTGCTCATGATCTAAAGTTTATAGTATTTTTACAGAAATTTCTCCCAACACCAGGGTTTCTTCAACAGGACCCATTGCACTTTTCGGATTGGTGCAAGTTTCTGTCTTGTTTGTATGATATAACAATGTGGATTTGTTCTCTTGGTTTATTGTAGTGGCCAGGTTCGGATTGTGAGGGCTTCTTTTGGTGGAGGAAGTGGAATTCACATCATACGTGGTCCAACTTCCTTTTTTGAAAACGAAGACAGCAGCGACTTTTCTTCTTTATTCCGAGGCACCATGTCAACTCCACCAGGTACATGTATGCCAGAAAAAGAAGTATGTTGTACAGTAGATGATTGAAGTAAAATGTGTCCATCTGCAAAAAAAAAAAAAAGAATATAGAAAAAAAGCAAAGAATTAAGCACAATGCCACAGAAGGCTTCTCTGCACTTATACCCTAATTGAATTTTTTGTACAAAAAATAAAAATAAGATTCCAGCAAAAATGTGAGGCATTTCATTGGTTGTAACATTTCCTGCTAGAAACAAAATGTTACAAGTTAGAATGGAATTGAAGATTTTGTTGCCACTGCAAGGACTGATATTGGAGTGGTTCTACTCAGCCAAAGTATGACTTTTAGTGTTATATTCTAACTTTATAGGTGGTGGAGTTTTCAATATTGCATTGACAGGGCCCACACAAAAGTTTGTTTCCAGTCCGACACGCTGGGATTTCATAGTAATAGTAACTTTTTTCCATTACAGAGGATCCCTTTCCTGATACAACAGGCCTTAATGTAAGTAGGGCTTAATCTGTTGTATGTGCATGAGATTGATATGGTATATTCTTGAACCATTATTTTTAATTTTGGTAAAAATGGTTAAAAACCAGGCTTGTCTTACTTGATCATCTGGGCGAAATCCTGGCGAGATCTACTCTGATACAGATAACCATGAAGTGTTATCTTTCTTTCAGGACACTGACATCAGACAGCAGATACTTTTGGATAGTGGTCAAGTTTCACACAACCGCAATACTAATATAGCACAAGGGCTGCACAAGGTGTTGTCATCTGAATAGATCTTACCATGTCAAGCTCAATAGAGCCGTTTTCGGATGACTGTCGAAAACCAAAACCAAAGTAATCACACAAGCCAATCACAGAGACTGAGAGAAAACAGTTCAGCCAATTGGAAGCCAAAGTCATTTGTGTTTGGTCTTGCGTTTGGTTTTACTTTCCAATCAGCAGTGCGAGTACACGCCATCGCTTGCGTGAGAAGTGTTTGGTTTTGGTTTTGGTTTTGTTCCTGATTGGCTGAGCATGCTGACAAACTAGTGTGGACCAATCCAAAAGCGAAGCAAACGCAAAACCAAAGCAATCACACAATTACTTTCGACAGTCATCGGAAAACCACTCTAGTAACATACAATAACACTGCAGTACGTACATGTAGATGCCAACTGCTACCATATTACAATCAACACTCAAACTGTTCCTTCTTCTGTGCAGTAGTACCAAGACAAGAAGTTTATATGTATCCTATTTACAAGACAAATTAAATTATATACTTTTAGTCCAATATGAATTAAGTAGAGTTGAATTCTGATACAAAATGTGTATTTGTGAATAGTACAAGCCTAACTAGTTTTAAACGAAAATCGCAGGTCGTTTTCTCATTATTTACATACAAATAAAATGAATATTACTGCTGGTCCCTGTAAGAATTAGGTTGTTACACCATAATCATGTTTTACATACAGAAAGTTTGAGGTTGCTTAGACATTATACCTCTAAGAGCAGTCTGCAAATTTCATCCAAAATAATATTATAAATCTTACAGAAAAGGTAGTGTGCTGAGCTTCTCATTTTTGATGTATCATTCACAGCGAGAGACTGCAGTTATGGGTCAGCAACATTTCACACGTGGAAATCGTGCACTTGTCTCTTCAAGGTAAGTCT
Organism: Plumapathes pennacea; assembly: GCA_964036295.1. Taxonomy (NCBI): domain Eukaryota; kingdom Metazoa; phylum Cnidaria; class Anthozoa; order Antipatharia; family Myriopathidae; genus Plumapathes; species Plumapathes pennacea. Next base: position 19,308,950 of record OZ038463.1, on the reverse strand, counting down.
GCTTCTAATCTCTATATAATTCTACTTAGTACTTGTGTAATTATTTCAAAATAACTCTGATTGGCTAAATAACCGTGTGAGATGAGAGTATACACTGCATTACACACTGATGTGATAGAATGTATTTTATTGCTGAATTATTTTATAAGAAACATGTGGTGTCACTATGCTACTCTCCTGTAATCTCCCAACTTCACAAGTGTTTTGACTGAGGCTATATTCCACAGGAACACATTATATATTTCTTAATTATAAAATAACTATGATACTACGTGCATTCTGATTGGCTAAATAACTGTGTAATATGAGAGTATATTACACACTGACGCGGTACGTGATGTATTTTACTTGATTAATTTTTTATAAAAGAAATTATATAACATGTTCCCGTGTAATATAGCCTCATCTAAACACTTGGGAAGTTGGGAGAACACTTAAGTAGTGCCGGAAACCACTCAGCAGCCTTGTGGTTTCCCTATACTACTCTTGTGTTCTCCCAACTTCCCACATGTTTAGATGAGGCTATATTACATGGTGTCATGTTATATATATTTCTTAAATATTAACCACATATTAATAGTTAATTTACAAATTTCCACTCTTCTTTGATGGGTTTTTAACTCTCCAACTATTTTATATAAGCCGAGTGGTTTCCCTGCACTACCCTCCTGTTCTCCCAACTTCCCAAGTGTTTAGATCGTGGCTTTATAGAGTGGTAAAGTGATGACATCATAAAAATATTTTTTCGGAAATAATGGACTTTGTGCAATTCTTTGGAATGGCCTATCTAAAAAAGTTCACACAGAAAAAATTGGCTCTTTAGTGCATTAAACAGCTGAGATATAGGCTTTTGAAGTTCAAATTGCTTCATACTAAACCCTCTTATTTGCTGTTGGTTCCTTTGATTTGGAACCAATGCTAAATAAGAGAGTTTAGTTAAGACTATCTCGAACTTTAAACTTCTCTATCTTCGCTTTCAGTAGGGCTAGCAATTTGAAATTTTGCACACGTTCTTTCAGCAGCTGTGTATATCGCATGATGTGGTTTTGAGGTTTAAATGGAAAAGTTTGCAAAATGATGACATCACACTTTACCACTCTATTATATACATACTGAGACATACTCACGGAAAAGCCATATTGTAAAATTTCAAATGCAAATGAGTTCTAGCCAATGAGAGGCCGCGAACGATGCTTTTCACATGTGAAAAAAATTGTTCATCCAATCACAAGCTGCAAACAATGATTTTTCACTACTGTTAAAGGGTTTCCCAGTCCAGCCGAAGCGACTTAGAGCTCTAGATTCAGATTTGGAGTAATCTTTATGGCGTTAAGTATTTCATTTCTACTTCGCTAATACTGTTTGTAAGATCATGATGGTTCCATCGTGGACTATTTTTCTATTTTACTATTAATTTTTTGTAATTGTTGAATAAAAAGTTATGCCAGAATGATAAATGTCTCAGTATGTATAATAAATAATAAACAGAAAACATCATGGAAAGTGCTTTGTACAGTTTTTATTCACTCGTTGTTTCGTATCATAAAACTTACTCGCTCGCAAAGCCTCGCTCGTTCGTTTTATGATACTTCACAACTCATGAATAAAAACCGTATGCACGCACTTTCCATGGAGTAATCTCTATATATTACATGGGAACATGTCACATATTTCTTATATATCATGCACATATTAATAAATATTATAGAACTTACTTTATGGATTTCCACTTTTCTTTGATGGATTTTTAACACTTCTATTTTAGCTATTTACCCCAGAGCATGAAAGTGAAGGCTACTTATAACCACAAGGCTTTCTGTGGGACATATTCTACTGATGGAACAACTTTTGCCTCTGCATGCCAAGGTACATATGTATTATGAAATGTTGGTGGTTAAATTATAGTGGGTGCTTTGTCAATGTTGCTACTGCTAATCTGTTTAAATGTGTAAAAACTAACTAACCCTTATTTAATACGTCTCTGGGAAACATTCCTTTTCAGATCAGCAGATCAGATTGTACCATACAAGAAATGGACAGTTTAAAGAATTCCGTAAAATCCAAGCACAAAATGTTGGCTGGAGCATCCTTGACATAGCTTACAGGTGATTGATTGAAATAGGCTTTTGTGCACTTGATTCAAATACGGCCACCACTACATGTATGTATGTATGTCTGTCTGTCTGTCTGTCTGAGGTCACAAGACTCAGCCTCTGCCTTCAAGAGAAATCTGACAAAATGTTTTTAGACTTTACCTTTCTGACAGCGTGAGAGTAAATATTTTAATAGCATGTTAATTTATAGTGTGTATTGTTATTATATTTTAGATAATGTAGATAGATTTATTACAAAATATAATGTGGAGTTACCTACACAGCTTTCATGAAAAGCAATTGTACTATTGATGGAATACCGTGTATAAATAAAGTGTCACTCTGTCTGTGTATGTATGTATGTTGTATATGTATATATATATATATATATGTAATTTTGTAATTTTTTTTGAAGCACTGCACGGTGAATAGAATAATATTGCATAGATTGTCAAACTAAATGTTGATTATGAACGTAATTTGGAAATTGTTCATGTTGACGTGTGGTTGAGGTCGCTTCCCAAGATGCTGTGTGGCTACAAGAGGACCACCATGCACATCCACTACAAACTGTGAAATACCGCCTACAGTGTTGTGATTAGTATCCCCTCAGAGTTCAGGGGAAATCTTGAGAGTAAAGCATACTGTGGGTGATTAGGAGGTAGTTTAGGCATCATGTGTACTGTATGTCACAGTACATGGTGTGTACTATATGTACCATATTTATTATGTTTTATGTTATCTTTCTTTGTCTTTTCAGTCCAGATCAACAATATCTGATCTACTCAAGTTGGTCAGACTATAGTAAGTAAACTTTTTTATCTGTTGACCAACCCCATGTTGAACTCAGTTTTTGTCAGTAGCCCTTCCGTCTAGGAAGTCACATGGTCTTCTGTGTAAGTCCCATGTTTACTGTAGTTTAGCTCACCAACAGCTTCTTATTTTGATTGGTCACACTACGAGTTTTTGCCCTTGTGTTCATGAGCAGTTGTGATACAGTGTACATATCTTGCAGTTTTAAAAAAATGTTCTTGAGATTCAAAAGGTCAAAGGATTTCATGGTGCAGTTTTCAGGGGGACACACTAGGAGAGCACTGCCTTGAAGCCTGGTTTTGATTTTTCGTCTGTTCTTATATAATTGCAGTTCACTTGTGTAGCATCTATGGAGAGAATACCATTCATCAAGCTTTAGACCTGGCGTAAGTCTAGAGTACATTATTTATCATCTGTAAACTATCACACCCCTTTATTGCAAAGCCCAAAACAACTTTCTACCTGACACCATCAGACCATCATCTGCCTCCGCTTGTCTATCGGGCACCATTTGACTCCCTAATTATCATTCATCGGACCCAGATGGGGTGTATAGACCATTTCTCTGAAGATTGCGCAGGCATCCAAGCCTGATGGGTCACAACCTTTAATATGAGGATAGGTTAGTGAGCATTCATACGTGAACGTTGTAGAAAACGACTTTAAAAATCGAGATAGCCATCCTAACTCAAATAAGAGTGAGCATGAAGCATTTACGTCGAAGCCGAATACAGTCCCCATGAAAGAAAGCTAAAAGTCGAATTTGAAAGTCTTTGCCCATGAAACTTGGATGCACGCGCAACCTTGAGAAAATGGCCAAATTGGGAGGGGAATTGAGTCGAAATTATCATTCTTTCATACGTCCAGTTCATTATATACTAATAAGCCCACCTTTTCAATCACAATAGTACATCTTTTAGGAAATATGGGCCTCATGAAGGCACAAAAATTAGGTACCGCAAACCGAGTCCAGATGCAAACCGCAAAAAGTACCAACGGAATAAAATTATTTTTGGAAAGTAGTGAAAGGTGTACTATCCAAATTTAGCGTGAGCCCATCTGCTTGCACCAACAAGAACGCTTGTGAGTAGTTTAGGCTTTGCTCAAATACTTTCACTAAACAGTTTGCTATACACAGTGGTCTAAACTACTTTTGTTTTCTTACTCAGCCCTGACGAGAGAAAGTTTTGTGCATTTTCAGTCAAATTTTCTCAGGACAACCGAGAAATCTTAGCTGGGTGAGTGAATCCTACCAAACTGTCATGTTAGTCACGAAAGATTGGATGCAAGCACTGGTGATAACTGGGAAACTAAACACCACTTAACCCCTTTCACTTCCTAGAGTGACCAACTTCAATTTTCTCCTTCAAGTTTCTCACCAGAGATATATTACACAGTATGGCGAACTTGGCTTTTAATACTTTGCCCAGATAAAAGCTGATTGAACTATCAGTTCTCACCACGTCACTTGTGCAAAAAAGGGCTGGGAAAATCTGCAGTTTGATCTTGGGAGTGAAAGGGTTAAAGAAGTTTGCTTAAAGTTGATGTTTCGAGTGTCAGGTAACGCTGGAGACGTCAGCTTAAACTTCTTTATGCCCGGTTTAGTTTTCCCACATCTACTTTATAGTGGACTTTTCAATACGTTTTCATTCGTTAATAGTCTGTCAAAAAGATTGCTCCGACGAACCTTGAAACTTCAGCTTCAAATTCTTTTACGGCGTCTAGCTTTCACACATCGACCCTTAGTCGATTCATCATTAATACACGCTATTCTCTAGGCCGACGCAGTCAAAATCGCATACACAAGTCGCTACCTTGCTTTCTTTGCCACTTTCAAATTTTAAAGAGACCCCTCACCGTAAATGCTTTGCGCGCCCAGTGACTGTCGGCCAGTTTCGTATCATAAAAAAATGGCGGATTGTCATGTTTTTCTACATTTTATCGTGAAATAAATCGGCACAAAAACTCAGAAAGTGTATTGAATACGGCAAGCAGCGACAGTCAGATCCATCAGTCATAACGTGGGCGCCTCAGGAAAGTCGAGCTCCGGATGTAAATATTAACATGGGCGCGCAAAGCATCTACGGTGAGAGGATCTCTTTAATTTTCAACTTCCCTCCATGGCGAGATGTCTTTTTCCTCAATCTAGATGCGCTATGTTTCAAGGGTGTCTAATTTGAATGGTATTTGTACAACATTCACTCGTGAGTGGATGCGCGCGTCACTGCTTTGTTGATAGTGGTCAGCCATTAAGTCCCTTTGTTTCCGTTTCAGCGCTAATGCTGGCGGTCTGTACGTGTATGATCGAGGAAGCAATCAAAGAACTCTTAGGGTGAGCCTCCTGGACGTCATTACTTGAAAAAGCATGAAATCTTTTGCAAGATGCCGTGCATACTCTAGTACAAGGTATTGGTATCATACCTGGATGTGTTTTTCTGTATGATATGTTTGTCGAACAGGCGTAAGTACGCACGCGCTAATTAATTTGTTTGTATGTCGAACTTGGTTGGTTGGTTTGTCGAACATTTACAAACGCGCGCGCCATTTCATTCGTTTGTCTGTCAAAAAAGTGGGAACGCGCGCGCCATTTAATTGGTTTGTTTGTCTGTTAAAATGTACGAACGCGCGCGTCATTTAATTGGTTTGTTTGTTTGTTAAAATGTACGAACGCGCGCGCCATTTAATTGGTTTGTTTGTCTGTTGAACAGGAGGAACGCGTGCGCCATTTCATTGGTTTGTTTGTCTGTCGAAAATGTTAGAACGCACGCGCTACTTAATCGGTTTGTTTGTCTGTTGAACATGTAGGAACGCGCGCCATTTCATTCGTTTGTTTGTCTGTCGAAAACGTGGGAACGCGCGCGCCATTTCATTCGTTTGTCTGTCGGAAACGTGGGAACTCAACGACGATTTGCTCCAAATTCACGCAACTTAATTGATTTGTTTGTCTGTCGAAAACGTGGGAACGCGCGCGCCATTTCATTCGTTTGTTTGTCTGTCGGAAACGTGGGAACTCAACGACGATTTGCTCCAAATTCACGCAACTTAATTGATTTGTTTGTCTGTCGAAAAGGTAGGAACGCGCGCGCTACTTAATTGGTTTTTTTGTCTGTCGAAGATGTGGGAACGCGCGCGTTACTTAATTGGTTTGTTTGTCTGTTGAACATGTAGTAACGCGCGCGCCATTTCATTCGTTTGTTTGTCTGTCGAAAACGTGGGAACTCAGCGACGATTTGCTCCAAATTCACGCAATTGTGTTGCAAGTTTTTTAATTGCTTTCAAAACTTGCATCGCGTTGCAGTACTGCAAACATCGCGAAAATCGTTTGCAATGGGGTGTTACACCGGAAGGATTTTTAGCGCAACGGGGACACATTGTGGCGGCAACATTGCTAGCACGCGCATGTTTCCCAAATGTTGCCCCGTTTTGCCACGCGCGAAACATTTGTTGACGACGCAAAGTTTGTCTTGGACACAAGAAATGTTTCTCAAAAACCTCGGAAACATTTGTTGTGTCCGCGCTCAACGCAACAATGTTGCCCCACGTTTTGCTACCCTGGCAATATTGAAGGACACAATGTTACCGCAACAATGTCCTGTTTTGCCAGGCCTTATGACTGTTGCACATGTAGAAACGCGCACCATTTGATTAGTTGAGCGTGTAAGAGCGCGCAACATTTAATCTGTTTGTTTGTATGTTGAACATGTACAAACGCACGCGCCATTTCTATGGTTTGTTTGGCTGTTGAACATGTACGAACGCATAGAGAGCATTTGATTCGTTTGTCGAACGTGTAGGAACGCGTCTGCAACTTGATTGGTATTTTGAACGTGTAGGAACGCGCGCGCTATTTAATTGGTTTGTTGAACGTGTATGAACGCGCGCGCCATTTAATTGGTTTGTTGAACGTGTAGGAATGCGCGTGCCATTTAGCTGGTTTGTTGAACGTGTATGAACGCGCGCGCCATTTAATTGGTTTGTTGAACGTGTATGAACGCGCGCCATTTAATTGGTTTAGTGAACATGTAGGAATGCGCGTGCCATTTAATTGGTTTGTTGAACGTGTATGAACGCGCGCGCCATTTAATTGGTTTGTTGAACGTGTATGAACGCGCGCGCCATTTAATTGGTTTGTCGAACATGTATGAACGCGCGCGCCATTTAATTGGTTTGTTGAACGTGTAGGAATGCGCGTGCCATTTATTGGTTTGTTTAACGTGTAGGAGCGCGCGCGCCATTTAGCTGTTTTGTTAAACGTGTAGAAACGCGCGCGCTATTTAATTGGCTTGTTGAACGTGTAGAAACGCGCGCGCTATTTAATTGGTTTGTTGAACGTGTAGGAACGCGCGTGCCATTTAATTGGTTTTTCAAACAGTACATTTACTACTGCGCGTGACCGTAGCCCTGTAACCATAGTAAAAAGAGGTTATTACACGGGAAGGAGTGCAATACGGCGGAGTATTTTTTTCGAGCCTGCTTCAGGCGAGACAAAATAAAACTGACTCGTAAAAATACAGCCGTATTGCACGACTTTTCGTGTAATAAATTGTTCATTATACGACAAACGAAGCAGGGCAAACGTTCTCGCCGGGCGCAAAATGGAACAAACAATGACGCGTTCGTAAACTTTGCTTGCGAAAATTGATTACGTAAGCTCCTGACGAGTGAAATACGCTTCCAACTTTGCACTCGTTTTGGCCCGTATTTGCACTCGAAAATGTGAAGTCGTGTAATAAAATTAAATAAATCTGTAGAGAACTCAATTGCTACTGAATGTACTCATAGGAGCTTCCTTGTAGGGTTACTGATACCTTTTAGCTTTCATTACCTAGTTCAGGAGTTTTCTATCCGTGTCGAGTCGAAGAAACACTTCAAAAGCGAAATCTGTATTTCGTTTGGTTTTACTTTGGAGAAGAAACCATTAAGCCATACCAGAAAACGTCATTTCCAGTTCAATCATCCAAAACTCCGCTCTGCATGCCTTTTTGAGGGCATCTATCAACTTTGTTTGCAGTTCATGTTACTGCTGTAGAGTTTTACTATGGACGTGTGTGGTTAGCCAAGTGCCTATTTTCCTGGGCCCGGTTGTTCAACGAGTGGATAGCGCTATCCACAGGATAAATCCTTATCCTCTTGACTGAATTAAGCTTAATGGTTAATTCTATCCACTGGATAGCGATTTATCCGGCGAATAGCGCTATACACTCTTTGAACAACCGGGCCCTGGTCTTGTTATTTTGTCAACAGACAGATGCACATGAGGACGATGTCAACGCTGTCGCCTTTGCTGACGCCAGCTCTCAAGTTGTGGTTTCTGGAAGCGATGATGGCTTGTGCAAGGTATGTATTTCACAGGAGATAAACAGTTAATGCACGAGTTGAACATCATGATTATTCTAAAATAACACTAACGCACTCCGATGGATATGATTGGCTGTAGTTAAGATCTGAAGGAAGAGAAGCTGCTGACACGCCTACGACAGTGTACGCACTTGCTGTTGCTCATTTCTTAAAACAGGATCTTCAATTAATAACAAGATCACGTAGATTTCCTGAGGAACGCCTCAGTGTTAATCACTGTAAACAGCAACGTAATATTTGAAACAAACAACTAACTCTTCCAATTGTCAACAAAAGAACTCCAATTCACTAATTTGTTTGCTTTTAACTACGGGAAGATATTAGAGTTTTAAGTTATAACATTAGTACATATGTCTGTTTTTCTAGGTTAGACTTTGTCGTATAAACTTTATTTGAGAGAAGTATTCCAGCAACCAGGCTTACAGCTTCAGTGCCCCTGCCACTACTAATAGAAACTTATTCAATACCACTGTCAATGTTGCTGTCAATCATTATCAATACCTTACTGTCTCATGAATGCCACTGTCAGTTTAGTCACTGTCTCTGTCAATTGATATCATATTTAACGTTTAGTAAATGCCACACTGTCATTTAATATCAAATGGAGTCTGTATTTCTGTTGTTCTTCATGTTTCTGCCTTTCTTTTCTGTTGTTGTTGTTGCTGTTGTCGTTGTTGTTGTTGTTGTTGTTGTTGTTGTTGTTGTTGTTGTTGTTTTGTCAACTTTAGGTGTGGGATCGTCGAACCCTGAGGGAAGACTGTCCTGTTCCGGTGGGCGTTTTAGCAGGACACTCGGACGGGATCACTTGTATTGATGCCAAGGTTGGTCACTTTAACTCAGAGCTGAACTTAAACAAGGGGTTTTGTTGCTGGCAAACTATGAGCAGCCTTGCTTCTCCTGGCCGCGCAGTCCGTTGGTTTTTAACTCCCAAGCTCGAAATGCAGATTCACTCAACCTTTTACGAAGAAATTATACGGATGATGTAGAGAGAACTGATAGTTTAATCAGCTGTCATCTGAGCAGGGTATCAGGGTATCAGCCAGGTTTTCCTTACTTTATGGTATATCTCTGGTGAGAGACTGAGCGAGAAAATTGAAGTTGATCACTCTTGGGAGTGAAAGAGTTAAACGCTCTAATACTCATGTTGTTTTGTTGTTTTAGGGCGATGGCTTCCATCTGATCAGCAACTCCAAGGACCAGACCATCAAACTGTGGGACCTCAGGAAGTTTTCAGGACAAGAAGCGGAAGAGGTGAGTGTGAGTATGAAACTTACGACAAGACAATAACACAAGCTTCGGTTTGACGGTCTGGTAAGATGCCATATGCTTGCCTCTGTGTCACACTAATAAGTTAAAATGTTACGGCGTCAAACATTTCTACGTGTGTTTATAATTTCTGAAAATAATGTTCTAATGGCTCATTTCCGGGAAGCCTCCTGCCTCTGTTTAACCCTTCACTCCCAAGAGTGGTCAAGCTCAATTTTCTCCTTAGTTTCGGCAGCACAAATACATGTTACGATAAGGAGGACTTGGCTCTTGATATCTTGCTCAGATGATAGCTGATTAAACTATCAATTCTCACTACATCATTCATACAATTTCCTCTTAAAAGGTTGAGAGAATCTGCATTTTGAACTTGGGAGTGAAAGGGTTAAAACGTAGCCTGTGTAGCTGGATGCGGGTGAAACACACGTTCGTTCGCTACGCCGTCATTTTGCATTTCGAAAGAGGGAAGACTGAGGCCGAGCGACAAAGTGACGGCGGGGGGACCTAGTGCAAAACCTTTTTGGTGAAAATTATTAGCATGTTCATTTTCATGCAAATCAAAACTTATTGTTTACACTGAGCCTCGGTTTGAAACAGAGTCGACAGGCTTGGAGATGGCCTATTAGAGAGCATTATTTTAGTATACCACGTGATTTTGATTTGTCGTTAAGGCAACCAAGAGGGCGGTGGCACTTCAACGCTGGGACTACCGCTGGCAGCGAGTTCCTCGGAGAGGTTTGCATCAACTTTTTAATCACCTGATTTCTTTGTGTAGGCTTGAATGGTACTAGAGCGCTTTTCAGGATGACTGTCAAAAACCAAAACCAAAGCAATCCCAGAACCAATCAATGAGGCGAGCAAAAAGTACGTCCGACTAATTAGAAGTACGAGCAAAACCAGAACAAGTAACTGCGATTGGTTTTACTAACCAATCAACTGTGCGAGAACACGCCATCGCCACTTGCTTTCTTGCGTGAGAATATCGCAACCAGGTTTTGCTTTTGCTCTTGATTGGCCAAGAATGTTGCTAAACTTGTAGGACCAATCGGAAAGCGTAGCAAACGCAAAACCAAAGCAATCACACGATTACTTTCGACAGTCATCTGAAATCGTGTAATAGAAACCTATTTTCCTGTTCTTGAGGTGAATCCAGTTATATTGTGCTGAACGTGATGACATTTTACTTTTTGTCTTTCCTTTAGTGCAGCGAGCCGATAAGATCCCCGGGGACACCTCGCTAATGACGTATCGTGGCCACGGAGTCCTGCACACATTGATACGCTGCTACTTCTCTCCCGCTCAGACCACCGGACAGGTCAGTTCACACAGGACCACAGACAGACAGACAGTCACGCTGTTAGACAGACGAGCAGACCAGACCAGACCAGACACACACACACACACACACACACACAGACCAACAGACATAAAAACAGACCAACCGACAGGTAAACAGACCTACAAACAGTCTGAACGGACACACACCACTGAACCTGTGGAGACACTCAAATATAGACAGGTGGACACCCAGGAATGAATATACAGACTCACTGCAGCAACTGTGGTCTGAAGTTTCTTTGCCCGAGTATACTCACGGGACGAATTAAAACCCTTTGACTCCCAAGAGTGATCAACTTCAATATTCTCCTTCAGTTTCTCACTAGAAATATCATACAGTAAGGAGAATTTGGCATTTGATACGTTGCTCAAATAACAGCTGATTAAAACATGTATTCTCTTTTCATCACTCATACATTTTTCTATTTAGTGGTTGGGAGAATCTGTATTTTAAGCTTGAGAGTTAAAGGGTTAATAGTGTTACGATGATTTCACCAAGGTGTTCAACCGCCCGGAAACTACTTCTAACAATTTTAAGCCTTCACTACCTCCTGCGCAGATCAGAGAGCGAAGTAAATTTGCCTGTTGGTTTACTGGTTTCATTCTGTTTCGTTTCAGAGGTACATCTACTCCGGCTGCTCTACTGGAAGCGTTGTCAGTGAGTGCATTGTGTACCTGAAGCTGTCTTTGTTTGTTTGTTTTTTTTTTTTACTTGTTTCGTTTTAACGTTTTTCACTGCCAAAGGTTGACGTCAGTTTTTACGTATTTCCAGTGTGATGCGATGACGTCAGTTTTAGTGATGCTGACGTGTTTTTAGTGTGACGTATTTTCAATGTGATGATAACGTCCTTTCTGATAAATCGGACGTATTTTTAGTATGATATTATAACGTCAATTTTGGTGATTCTGACGTGCTTTTTAATAAATCTGATGAATTTTTCGTTGATATGATGACGTCCGTTTTGATAAATCTGACGAATTTTCAATGTGATGATGACGTCCGCTCTGATAAATCTGACGTGTTTTAAGTGTGATGTGATGACGTTAGTTTTGACGCGAGTATGTTTAACCTTGCAGTTTATGACGTGTTAACTGGGAAGCTGGTGAGAAGGCTCCGTGGACATGTATCCTTTATGCTTGTGATATTTATTGGGCACACCGTTTTGAATTAGTCTGTACGTGACAATTTTTATTATATAGACACGAGTGTATTACTGGGAAATATACCGTGCGTAAAATCCTTATGAATTTACATCCGGGACCCGAGTGGCGTATTTTCCATATCCTCACTAGTGAGGATATCGATAGCATCATTTCCCGCTTTTGCACGGTTGTTTGTGCATTTCCTCGTAAAACACTCGTGTCTATATAATAAAAAGAAAATTACACGGCGGCTTGAAGATATGGATTTTATTTTCTCGTGGTGAAAACAATATTTTACTCACTCGCGAAGCGCTCGTTCGTAAAATATTGTTTTTACCACTCGAAAATAAAATTCATATCCTCGCGCCACCGTGTAATATCCTCTATATAATAGACGAGTCTCACGAGGTTGTGCGTGCAAAGTGGGCAGGCAAGGCAGACTGTCTCGACCAGATGCTCGCACGTCCGTAAGTCAACTGAAAAATGAGAATATTGTAAGCGGTTCAAACAAAAAACGTTTCGACATGAGCCGAATAAGTTGAAGCTAAAGCCTTGATTTTATTTGAAGTGGTACAATATTCCGTAAGGACATTTACAGTCAACTCTATCTAAGCGGACACCTGTCTAAAGTGGACACTACTTTAAGGCGGACAGCCTGCAGATTTGGTCTTTGCCGATTTTCACTTGTTTCTCTGTAACTGACCTCTCTCTAAGGCGGACCCAGAGTGTCTGTCTTAGAGAGAGTTCACTCTATACTAAGGAAATAAGGGGAAAAGTGGAGGCGGGGGGAGGAAAAATCCGGTTGTAGGGACTGTTGCGTAATGATAAGCGATTTTCCAATTTAACTGACCATCCGGAAGGAATGGTGCTTACTATTTGCCACTCCATATTTTGGGCAGTTAATTACACAAGTGATTCCGGCAAAAGGAAACTGGAAACTGAAGAAATATTCAGATGGTACGGAAAATTTCGGCGGTCGGTTCCAAGCAGAAAAAAGAGGGGGGTTTTCATTTGACCATCGGTCATTCCGGAATTTTCGAAAAAAGAAGACGACCTGGAGAGGTGGTCCACAATTTCCGAAAAATCCTTACCGAAAAGCAGTACCTCTGAAGGTATTCCGCACAATTTGGATTTTACGCAAATTGTCTGATCCATTTGATCTTGAACCGAAATTTTTAGATTTTTTTGTTTTGTTTTGTTTTTATTTATTTTGGTGAAGTGGTAAACACACCTTATAACCGAGATATTTACGGGTATTTTATCCTCCATACACCCTTATACCTCCGGGGTTGTCATACTTCCGTTGGTTCTCGGAAAGAATCTGTGTGGTCGTGCGTCAAGAGTTAGCTTCCGGTGATTACGGAGAACACCCGCACAGCGGAAAGCCGGCTCACGTCTCCAACCGATAGTTGACGTTAAACCCCAAAGCACTTGCACCATACGATATTGATACCAAGGGACCTCCTAATTTAAAACTGCAAAACAAAACGTGAAGTTCTGTTGTTGCGTTGCTCGAGTTATATCTTAGTTTCTGTCATTAAAACAACAACAACATCCAATGGGGGGCGTTTAGTTGAGTGCAGGATTTGATTTATTCCGCAAACTACGTTTCCGTGTTTAGTCTTACCACAACAACCCCGGAGTTTTAATCAATCAATCAATCAATCAATTTATTTACTTCTCTCCAGATGGTTACGCCAAAATACATAACAAACATAATTCACATACATTACTGTCCAGTTTGTTTCAATACATTTTTTATAGTTAGGGTAAGAATAGAGAAAAGAGAAGGAAGTTACTGAAAAAAGAAACCACAGGGCTATCGAGTCAAGATCACCTGACGCAACTGCGACTTTTAATGGAGTTGTTTTCCATCTGTGGGTTTAACGTAATAGAGAATTGTTTTTACAATAGATCTGGTGCGTCTAAATCTGCCCTCGCTTTGTGAGGTGAAACGCCGTAGGGGAAATTTTGTGGCAAATGCGAACGATTGGCGGGGACGTAATGTGGTGCAGTACATGACGTAAAACCTTCCAACTCTTGAACGGTCAAAGTTAAAACTACAATCATGGTCAAAAGTCGTTGGGACGCTCCTCTTACGCACATCCGGAGCACAATGTAAATCCGTACAACCTATGGGGGTCTCATATTTCTTGTTTTCAAGTCCCTCCCCCTCATCTCCATTCAATGTTGGCCCGTGGTGCAGCTATAAGCCGAACCATGCTCAACTACCCAACATTGAATGGGGGGGTAAACTTGAAATCGTCCCAACAATTTTGACCATGATTGTAGCGATCGCTACGTTCAATGTTCATGTAGTAGAGTAGACCTTTGTTACAGTATAAAATGGTTGACCAAACATTAACATAAGACACACCACTGAGAAGAGCATAGCAAACTTAGTTAATAATGTACTTTGTATAAAGTTTTGTTAAGTCAATTCTTCTATACAAAACCTTGTATAAATTGTGCAATTTTGAAAATAGCGATTTTGGTTTATGAATCTGGAAGTTTGTGCATTGACTAAGCTTGCTATGCTCTTTCAAGTGGTGTGTCCTATTTGGCCAAGCTTTTCCTAAGCTTACATGACCGTGATAAAGGTTTATAGCGGAGTTCAGGGTTTGTGCTTTTTCAACTTTTAGAAGTGGTCAGAGAATATGGCAGTACGAGCCTGAACTTCTGAGTGCAGTTTACAGGTTCCCGGTTGTGTAGGGTAAGGTAGCTCTTAATGAACGCCATTGCTTACCAATCCTTGACGTCACCACAGAGGTCATGTGTTCGTGACGTATCGTGGCATCCGTACGAGTCCAGTATTGTGAGCACCTCGGTGAGTCAGCGGTTAAAAGATCAAACACGGGGCCCGGGTAAACTAATCAAATTATGACGTGATCTTTGGGCAACCAAATGCCGGTTCTTGACCCAAAACCAGCTTAACAGCCAGACCAAAAATGCTGCCATACTGTGGGCCAATAAAACAGCGCAAAACAATAAGTATCACAATTACTTTCAGGACAACAAATCAATAACACAGGAGGGTGGTGTATCATGGGGAGAAAAGTTTGACAATGGTATTTGGGAGAACTAGTTTTTGATTGCGTGGCGTGGGGAAAGACGATGACGAATTGACCAAAGGTCGATATGTGTAAAAAGTGGACGTTAGTTTTAGGTTAGGGTTAGGTTTAGTCATGGTTAAATTATCTAACCTCCCTGAGTATGGCGAAACCTCTGTGATCTACTTTTGAGGGATTGCAGTAATTGCAACCAACGTGACGTGATCCAATGAAATCACGTGGTATTTTGGCGCGCGATTTGAAAGCCACTTTTGCAAGCACGTCGCCTTTCGTGAGCCATAAAATCGTCAGTTTTTGCACTGAGTTTCTTAAACTTCGGGATAATTTTTTTTATTGCTACTAACAGAAACATACCGAAACAAGTTTCACTTCATAAGCACTTCAAAGAGACCCTCTCACCGACCCTCTCACTCTCGGATGCTTAGTGCGCTCAGTGACTGACGGCGGCCATCTTCGTATCATACGAAAATGGCGGATTCTCATGTATTTCTACGTTCTATCGCGAAATAAACCAGCACAAACTCAGAAAGTGTATTGAATACGGCAAGCAACGACAGTCAGATTGATCAGTCATAACCTGGGCGCCTCGGGAAAGGCGAGCCACGGATGTAAATATAAACATGGGCGCGCAAAGCATCTACGGTGAGAGAAGTTTGAACTTGCGTTTCGAGTGTAACACTGTAAAGGAACAAGTCAAAGAGAACTTCTGCCTTTAGTTCAAGCATAGTAGGCTGAAATAGCGTTGTCTTTGAGTGTATTGGGGGGAGGAAAGGCGGGACAGGTGTTTATGGTATTCATACGGTATAGTTCTTACTTTATAAGGGGCTGCGATTTGTCGTGTGTTTATGAGTGCGCAGACGTTCGTTGTCCAGGAAGCAAGGTTCACTTTTTTCACGAGCGCATACTTTTATTTTCCAGTGGGACGGTACTCTGGGTCTGTGGGAATACACCGAAAGTGAGGAAGATGTCACGGACCCCACCAGGCAAAGAGGAAAGGTGTTTTGAAAAAAACAAAAAAACCTCACCACGGGGAACTGTGAAGAACAACAAGAAAGACCCTGGTGGCACTTGTGACTTTAGCGGCAATTATTGTTCACGTTTACAACTTCTCGAGTACTAACGGCGCTTTGTCGTCGATGAAGATCTCGATAAGTTGCTGCCAAACTTCGGAGAGGCCGCTGTTTTTCTGCGTTTAATTAATCTAGTGTCAGCGGGTCCAATTAGAATAGCAGTGCATCATAGAGCGTGAATAATAGTAGTCGACTGTATGATGCATCTTTATACAGCTTATTCCATCTTCTTAACTATAATCCTGGACAAAAGTCTTTGGGACACCCTGATCATAGTGCTATTTCGTTGATATCACCCACTTTGGCTGGCCTGATTAGCCAAAAGGCACCGGCCCTCCCCTCCCCCGGTCAATGTTGGTTCGGGGCTGGGAGATATGCAGTTCAACATTAAGGTGGGGACGGAGGTGGCGCGAAAACACAAAGTTAGAGGACTTTGTCCTAGTGTCCCAATATTTTTGACCAGGATTGTAGTGCCAGGCTTCTTGTGGGAGGGGGGGGGGGGGGGGGGGGGGTGTCGTGGATTGTGCAAATATAATCGAATATAAAGAGTGGGAGAAAGTGCATTATGGAGCAAAAACACTCCATTCTGATTGGGTGATGAAGTAGGCAAGGCAAAGTAACTACTCGACAATGAATTGTACAGACTATGCACCATGTGGAACTTGGTTTCAAATCAATCTTAAACCTAAACTTATGTCAACAGGCTTTCATCTTTACGAATTTCTTGCTGTGTCGGAAAGTCGGGTCCATTTGCCTTGTGGGTAACCATGATCCTTTGTGCGTGTACTCGTATCTTGCTCAGTGTGCGCATGACTGTAGTGTTCCTTGTGCCGTGTGTGCTGAGCTACGGGGCACGCAAAGACTTTTTTCCTGATTGTCCTTTTTGGTAGCCTGCGTCGCATTCCTGTTTAGTTAGGATGCGGCGCAGTCTACCCGACATTACAACAGCACATTAACGCGTGATGGGCTCTTTGCACGGTGCCGCCATCTTGGATTCAAGGCATGGCTAGCCTGGCACAAATATCGCCAGATATGGAAGAAGAGACTTTCTTATCGCTCTAAAACACCAAGGCATCCTCAGAGGAGATGCACCTGCACATGTTATGTTTGGGGACTTGCGTGCACAAATTTCCAAGATAACATTCTCAGTTTTGCCAGGTCAGCCTCGTTTTGAAGCTCGTGCCCGTTCGCGTGGAAAGAGCCCATTACGCTCAACGTGGGAGTGGAATGGTTCTTTGGTATAGTTTTGTTGTACACGCCTTCTCGAGTGTTTTAATATACGTTTATAGTCGAGGTATTCCAATAATTTCTAACCTGAAATCAGAGTCTCATTAGAGAAGAAAGATGGCCTGGTGACAGGTTACATATTTTCCCTATTTCCGCAGTTGTAAAGCTATAAGAACGAAGGGGGCTGATGTTACAAATCGTAGGTAAATGTAAGATTGTATGTTTTATAGATAGAAAAGTGAACACGGATGACATGTAAATATCTCAATTAGCCTTGTATTTGCATAAAATGCCATATGAGCAATTTAACTATGTGAACGCGTATGATTGTACGTTTGTGTGCTGTCGTTCCTAAAGCCGCTATGGGAAGGGGGAGGAGGGGGGGGGGGGCACTCCCTCTCTCCCTTTTATTGACTATACGGGGAGGCTCCGCCCGAAAGGGGTGCATTTTCGAGCCTCTGGTATTAAAACCGAAGCTTTTTGGTATTCAGAATTCGAAGTGGGGCTGCGAGGTTATTGTAATCACGCTGTTACTTCCCTCTGGTGTCAACAATAGAGTTTTAAATAAAGCAGTTGCGCTTTTTTGGGCATGATCAAGATGACGTAACAACGCATTTTAGTAACACAAGTCGTCTGCTGGGACTACAGTGGAACCTCCCGTAAGCGACTACTTACCAAATGACCGATTGGTCACTCGGTCAAGTTTCTGTTAGTGAAACCTCTCGTAAGTGACCACCTCCCGTAAGCGACCACTTACCAAATGACCGATTGGTCACTCGGTCAAATTTCTGTTAGTGAAACCTCTCGTAAGTGACCACCTCCCGTAAGCGACTACTTACCGAATGACCGATTGGTCACTCGGTCAAATTTCTGTTAGTGAAACCTCTCGTAAGTGACCACCTCCCGTAAGCGACTACTTACCGAATGACCGATTGGTCACTCGGTCAAATTTCTGTTAGTGAAACCTCTCGTAAGTGACCACCTCCCGTAAGCGACTACTTACCGAATGACCGATTGGTCACTCGGTCAAATTTCTGTTAGTGAAACCTCTCGTAAGTGACCACCTCCCGTAAGCGACTACTTACCGAATGACCGATTGGTCACTCGGTCAAATTTCTGTTAGTGAAACCTCTCGTAAGTGACCACCTCTCGTAGGCGACCGCGACCATCATCGAGGCTCACCGTTTGAGTTTTTTTTTTTTTTTTTTTTTTCTTCCTTTCTTTCTTTCTTTTTGGTAAGCGACCACTCTATGCTCTTAAAAAAATTAAACCATCACAAATTCAGAAAGTGTATTGAATACGGCAAGCAGCGACAGTCAAATCGATCAGTCATAACGTGGACGCCTCAGGAAAGTCGAGCTCCGGATGTAAATACGGTGAGAGTGTCTCTTAAAAAAAAGCCCTTGTGATGCCTTGCAGAGCTTTGGTCATATAACTCCTCTCTGATTGGTCCCTGAGTCAAATTTCTATTATTAAAACCTCTCGTACGCGACCGCAACCACCTCTGAGGCTCACCATTTGAGTATTTCTATTGTTTTTGACCTCCGGTAAGCGACCATCCTATGCACCCAAAGAGAAATTTTCTCTGAGCAAGGACTAACTTCCTTGCAGAAACCGGACCGGACAAAACACTAACGTATGTAATGTAACGTGCAACGGGACACAATGCTCCCCGGGAAATTTTGAAATCTAGCTGTCTCTGAAGTGGCATTTCTTGCGTTTTGAGACCACTTTGGAGCACAGTTAAGAGTCTATTTTTCAAACGTGATATACTCTATTTTACGTATGGTAAGCACAATTTGATTACTGCAAAAAGTAATTTATAGGTATGTAGTAAGTATAGATTATATAATTGCGTGGAAAAACGGGATTTAGGCAGAATAGACCCGTTTATAGATTAAACAATGTTAGTGTATCAGAAAAGTTTTGAATTTCTCTTAACGATGAAGTCAATATGGTCTAAAACAAGAAAGAAGTAGTTGGCTCACACTGCCTTAGTTACGTTAGTCGGCCAAAAGTGAAGGTGACATCATCCTTCTGGGGTGCAGTGCCATAAATTTCTCGCAAACCTGCCTTCTGTTGATGGAAATTGTGTGTGCATGCATGGCGATTACAGCCAAATCTGACATCGGTGGTCATTGTGATGCGGAGCAAAGTATGAACCCTCCGAACACAAGAATGATTTTTTTAAATTTCAAAATACCCCCATTTTTTTTTTTTTTTTTTTTTTTGCCACTTCAGAGGGGGGTAGCCAATCCACCCTCCCCCCCCCCCCCCCCCCCCCCTAAATCCGCCCCTGAATCATAGACTGCTCATGCTCATGCCTAAAGTAGCGGATCGCAATATGCCGATACGTGCCGACGCCGGCTATACTGCTTGTGACATGGCCGCTAATAAGAGCCTGCTATATATGACCTTCCCTTAAACATGATACGATCGGGTGATCGCTGTCCAAAGGTAACTCTGTTGCAACCAGCCCATATTAGTACTAATGTGTAGCTATCTATAGCCCCACGAGGGAAATGTTGCAATAAAGATTACCTGCACGTGTCATCCTAGTTCATCCTCATGCATTAAAAATTACATCACGTACGTAGTACTGGATGTTCTCTGTAACGCTGGGACAATTACCAGAAGTCTGCTGACATGACTATAAATAGGGGGACTTTTACAGCGTGGCTTGCCCGAGAGTTTTGTGTGGAATAGGCTCGGAAAATTGTGAGTGAATTTATAGGGGAATATCAGTCGGAGCCGAATAAATCAGGAAGTGTGTTCTATCGCGTTTTCGAAAACAGTAAGGAGTTTGCTTTGTCCCATCAACGGCAGAGTGAGGGGGTATATGCGATTATCGTATTTGTAGTAAATAGATTTTGATTTTTATTAACGGTCAAGGTGAGAACTGTTGAAAATCATGCTTCGGCTGGTCAAATATACCGGCCAGTATGATATGTTAATGTATCTACAGTGGGCAAAGTAGTTCGAACGTTCTTTTCTGAGGAAGTGCTGTAAAATCCGATTTATTCGCGTATTTGTTACTGAGAATTGACGTTATTGTGGCCGAGTAATGTCACGACATGAACTCGGACGTCACTCAAAGTACACATGTCACGTGTATCATGTAAGATTATACTAGTAGCTTTACTTCTGGTCGCTAGGAGATTGGTATCTGTATCACTTACAAATAATACACAGGGCTTCTTTGATGAAAGCTGATTAAGCTATCAATTCTCACTCAGTGAGTGATACATTTTCTTCTAAAGTGGGAAAGTGGAAGTGGAAGAGGAAGTTCCCCTTCCCTTATGACGGCATCTCTATCAAGCAGTTATTTTGAGAAGTTAATTGTAAGTTTTTCGAATGACGAAGAAATCTAAACCGACCCATGATTTGGTGATTTTACGTCAGAGTGCCCTTTGACCTTTCACAGTCAGGCCCTGTCCACATGGATGCGTTTTTTAAGTTTTCGTTTCATTAAACTGGTTTTCAATAAAATTGACGGTCCGCCAAGAAAACTGAATCTGGGGGACCAAGGTTGAAATTTGCGTTTTCGGTGTTCCTCTCCGTGGACGGGACAAAATCGTAACAAGATGTTTGCGTTTTCAAACGAAAACGCATTTGTGTGGACGGCGTGTCAGTAGGGCTGCATGGGTGAGTGAGATTACGTTGGGTCTTGTCCAAGAATATGCGAACGTGCGAGCAAGTACATTCGAGAAATGCTTCGACTGAAATGTGTGCCAAAACGTGCTGTGTGTACGTGCTGTGTGTGGACGGCGCGTCAGTAGGGCTGCATGGGTGAGTGAGATTGCGTTGGGTCTTGTCCAAGAATATGCGAACGTGCGAGCAAGTACCGATTCGATAAATGCTTCGACTGACATCTGTTACAAAACGTGCTATCCGACCAAAAAGAGAAAAAGAGAGACCAAAGGCTCAAAATCGATGCCTAAATATTTCAGACTAAAATGCTGAAAATGATACCCTTTGGGGCGGCACATACCTATATGGCTTATAAATGGGAGTATGGGAGTAACTCCCCCCCTGGCTCCCAACTCATACTATATCCCCCCCCCCCCCCCCTTCTTCCTCTTCGCATGCGGTATGTGACGCGACGATCGATTGATAATTGACAACCCGATGGCAGCAGAAGTTGGATGGAGCAGTTAATTCAATATTATGGATGACCCATGAACTTGGGAAGCTATTTCTCGGAATCCGAGGATCTTCGGCGGCAGTCTCAGGGAATTGTCTGTCTGTCGCAACCATAATGGTCAGTCAAAATAAAACGAACAACAATGACGAAGAACAGAAATCACTCCAAAAAACCATCCAGTCACTGGGGGTAGGGGTGGGGTCACACGACCAAAGTTTGGGTACGGGAGGATACCAATAGAGAAAAAAATGGTTTTAATAAAATCGCACCTAAACATTGTGCACTTTGCGTTCCCCATCACTAATAGATTAGATTCCTTTTATATAAACACGACTAATAAATACAGGACCGGAAGTGCTTCTCGCACTCCGGAAACGTTCTGTGGAATGTAGCAGGTGTCAAATAGAATGACGTCACGGTGGTCGATCGGTTGCCAGAACTTGCCATAGCGGCTGCGGCCCGACAGAGCACAGTTGCAGCTTCTTCGAAATGACGATTTATTTACGAGAAAAAAAGGCGAACTCAACATGAAAATGCAAATGGAGAGGGTTTGTTCCGTTGCGGGCCCTGTTGATGTTGTTCAAACCACAGAAACTTGGAAACTTCATTCATTCTTCTTGACAAGTTAGATACAAACATGGAGCAGGTCCATCGGCTACTCATTGCTGCAAAGAATGGAAATCTGGCCGTGCTGAAGGAACTATTAGATCGCGGCATTCATGTCGATAGCGGCGGCGAAGAAGGAAGAAATGCTTTACACATGGCAGCGGCAAATGACCGACAAGAGGCAGTACGCTTTTTGCTAACGCGCGGGGCGAGTTTGGAGGCACAGACATCCTACGGTTGGACGGCATTAATGCTAGCGGCTTATTACGGTCACCTGAGAGTCACTCTGATTTTATTACGGCACACAGGAAACGTACATTCAAAAAATCAACTCGGTGCCACAGCTTTGTACTGTGCGGCTCGAAGTGGTCACGTTCAAGTTGTGGCCCATTTGCTTGAATTTGGAGCGGCCGTGAACCGTGTGCCTCAGAGCACAGGCAACCCGAGTGACAATAATGATTATTTTGGGGTAAGTCCGCTTATGACTGCAGCGCAGCACGGTCACGAAGAAGTAGTGACCCTTCTGATTGAGAGAGGCGCGAATGTAAACTATCAGGAACCTTCGACGGGCTGGACTGCGTTGATGTTAGCCGCTCTGAATGGTCGCATGGGAGTTGTAGAGATTTTAACAGCGAATGGTTCCGATATCAGCAAGACAAATTTCATAAAACAGACAGCTCTTCACGTCGCTTCTTCGAGGCAAAATAACGAAGTCGTACGCTTTTTGGATCGAAGGACTATCAACCGTGACGTTCACTCTCAAGGTACACACAGAAAGCAGTACGAGTCGTATTTATTGTTTTTCGATGTGTGTTTTGTTTCTCTAATTGCTTAAGATTATAACTCTCGCCAAGTTGGAGTTGTTATCAATGTTTGTACGCGTGACTGATTGTCATCTTTTGTCTGAATGACCATTGATGTGTGGATGAAAGAATTAATACGATAAATAGCAATGAAAATCGTTTTTATTACTTTCAAAACGTTTCCGTGCGTTGCGCATAATTCTATTCCTTAACGAAGGAGGAACGCCTTTTCTCATAACCCGATACCTTTTCCCTTCGAATCCGCTTTTCATGTGTTGTTTTGTTAAGATTTATCAACACGCAAAGACCTGGTGGTATAAATTGCCGAAAACGTGATCAACTTGATAACTTGTGAAAGTTCTATATCGGGTTTCCTGTGCACGTCTAAGCAAACTTGATACGGTTTTACTTTATCACTGTGCAGGCATACAGTATGGGTGTCCTTTAGATACGTTACAATTTTATTTTCCTCAAATATAATTTCTCTCTTCATACTTTGAATGATATTCCAGTCCCCCCCCCCCCCCCCCCCCCCCCAAGATTCAGTTTTAAGAGTTAACATCAGCACACAGAAACACATTTCAGTACTGTATATCCCAGCTGCTACTCAAATAATCAAATGTTGAATCAACTAAGGGTCAATGTGTGTGAAAAGAGGATGCGGTTAAGCATTTTGAGCCAATGTTTCGAGTATTATCCCTTCGTTGGAGCAAGAAACTAGCTTTCCATTGTATCCTCAAATAATATTGTCTAATTCTTGAAGAAGTTGCCATGTTTTGGGATGAAGAGACATTTTGTCACCCCTGTGTATCAAGGAGATGAATGAAAAGTGCACAGGGCCACTGAGACAAACAGATTGTATCTAATTTACCAGAGTATACTACATGACAGCTTTTAACAGACTTTTGCCTTTTTAGGTCCAAGGTTGGTTAAACCAAGTATCATGGAGCTGGCAAAAAACGGTAGGACATTCCAAATGCCCTGGGGTTGTGTTCATGAAAAGCTGGAGTAAATCCAGGATTCTGTAAAGGAGGGAGGGACTTGTAGATTCCCTGAAAGGTGCTTTTGAGCAAAAGTAAATATTCAGATCAGTATTTTTCATACCAATGAGTGAGTCGAACTCCCACCACTGGAAAAATGTTTGTAAAAAGTGTAATTATATTATTTAGTTATCAGGTTTGTGAGAGAGTTTGTATGGTAAGTGTTATTTATATTGCTTTCGGGTATACAAAATTTTGCTGGCAACTATAAGAACCTTGAAAACAAAATTTGGAAAATGGTTGTTCTGCATACTATGAAACTGTTACTGATAGCTTGCTAGAAAAGTTTGATTGGATGCAGGTGCATATAGATCTACTGTAGGTTGTAATATAGCTTTAGCCCACATATTATAGGCAGTACAGAGAGGTGGCTTCTTTTTATACAATAGAGTTTTTCCAAATGATTGCTCCACACTTTAAATGCGCTTGGTCATGAGCTGACTTGCAGTAGCTCAGCTCTCAAAAACTTGAAAACGTGAGGCTAACATTTTCAAGTTTGATTAATGGCAGATAAAGCGAAGCTTGAGCACAACAAAGTACAAATTATGCCACGTCGTTTGTCTTAAAACTAAGATATATTATCAGGAAGGAAAAGCAAAGTTCAGTCAGTGGAAATGGAGCAGTCGCTAAGGCAAATTTCACCATTTATAAATGAAGTTTACAGGATCCAAGTTTTGCCAAAATGTTTTGCTTGTCGTGGGTGCTACATTGGAAATGATAATTTTTGCAAGTTGTGTTAGGACTGCTCTTTGTTTCGAAATCATTGAAGGTGGCAAGTTATACTAGCCATATTGTATTACTGACTCGATCACGTGAAGAAAATATAAAAGCCTGCTGTTCCTGTTTATGTTGGGCTAGTGATTTTACACGACTTCACTGAATAATTTCTGTCAACAGTTTCAGCTACTGTATTCCTCTCAGCAGAATCAGAACTTAATCGCTTAGTCAGACGACTTCTTTTTCTTTCAAGATTTAAAATATGTTAGGTTAGAAAGCTATCTATTTGATAAGTATGCTGTGACTTCAGCCAGCAGCGATGTATAAGTGAGAACTGTTGATGAACCAACGAACTAGATTTGAGCGCCACAGAAGCTAGCAACATAGGGTCCACATACTATGAGGTAAACCCTTCAGGTTTTGCTTTGATTTTGGGAGAATTTAACCTGTTTTGAGGTTCACATACAAAACAAATTGAATTAGCCGTTGAAGCTCCTTCAATATGCACGCTATGTTATTTTAATAAGATGCATGTGCAACTCATTACCAAGCGCCTTTAATTAAGGTCAAGTTTAAAATATTTCAAGAGTCCCAAAATCTAATTATGCAATATTGAACTTGATGCTAAGCAGACTTAATATATAACAACATACATTCTATTCAGACTAGTCACACTCTCTCAAAGTGAAGGTATTGTATATACTTCATAATTATACAGCACCTACAACCAGCAGTAAAATGCAATTAATGGAATAACAAGACCCCACACAAAGTTCATTCCATTTATGTACAGTTCAATAGTGTCTCCAGTTAGCACTGTGTCTCTAACTTTCCAAGAATGTTGTAACACTAGTACTCTGGGATCTCTCTAGGAACCATTTTTACTAGCAATTCACAGTAGCCAGTATTCTTGTCCAGTCCAACACTTGCTGAACTATGGTCACAGCTCATAGTGCTGGAGAGATAAGAGAGGTTCTGCCATACAAAACTACAACCTACCAATGCTCTTGTCCTATCTCTAAGCTATAATTGGCAGATAAGTCGGGTTAAATAAAAAGGTCATGTGAACGGAAGTTGCCAGCCAGAACTACCGCAGAGCTGTGTCTAGTCTTATTCAAACATTGACAGTCATTGTCTGCTGTCAAACATTGACAGCAGAAAATAACTGAACAGATTATTTTATATCCAACCAGTTTAGTTAGAATTTAGGTAGAATATATTATATTGTTGTATACATTACTAGTATTTGGATATTTAGTCCCAAATTACTTTTGCCGGCAAATTATTTACAGTGTCCCCAATTAGTTTGTAAAAAGCTAAATACATGATTTGACACTTAAATAAAGTTACTGTTGTTGTTGTTGTTATTATTATTATTATTATTATTATTATTATTATTATTATTATTATTGTTGTTGTTGTTGTTGTTGTTGTTGACCTGCAGAATAGTTTTCCACCAGCAAGTTTCGTTTATTATGGTGCAGCAGTATTCACATGTACCAGATTATTTTGATAATCAGTGTATTTTCTCATTATTTTAGGGGATGTGCAAGGTCTGAAGTCATTGCTACAAGGGGGGGATGGAGATCAATTAGTGAATGCAAGAGGTTTGTCATCAAGTCCAAGGACTACAGTCCTACTGACAGATATTAGAAATGGCAAGAGGCCAGCCAAGGTTGATTAGTTTACAGGAATTCACCCCCTCAAAATGATGCAAATTATCCCTACCATTCAAGGTCTTTAACCTGAACAATGTATCAGCTAAGCTTGTCCCATAGCCCATAAGGTTGTCCCATTCATTAGCAAAACACCTGTATTATTTTATTTGATAGTACTGCCACTCTTTGGCTTGAAAGCCAAAATCAAAAAAAGAAAAGAAAATATATCAATGTGCCCACTTGAGGTTGAAGGCCACAATGACTCTGCTAGAGCTACATGTACTTATATTCCTTCACACAAATACCTTTATGAAAAACCTTCCCACACACTTATGCTAATTATCTGTTGCTCTTGAATTTAAGAAATTAGTTATCATCTATTTCACTTCCTTTAGCCAAAGATAGATAGCTATTGTTATTATAACTGGTATTATCATTATTGGCTTGGTTCTTTTTCGTTGTAGATGATGAGGGTGCAACTCCTCTCATGTATGCTGCAATGCGTGGACACTTTTCAGTGGCTCAACTGTTGATTGATCACAAGTCAGACATTGACTATCAGGAGAAGATCAGTGGGTGGACGGCCCTAATGCAAGCAACATACTACAGGCAAGTGAGGGAGATTTCCTAAGTTTTAACCAATATTGCCAGCACAGAGGGTGACTGTGCACAATTTCAGAAATATATAACATGTTCCCGTGTAATATAGCTTCATCTAAACTTTTGGGAAGTTAGGAGAACACGAGAGTAGTATAGTGAAACCATGAGGCCATCAGTAAAATACATGGCAGAGTGTTATACTCTCATCTAACATGGTTTTTTAGCCAATCAGATGTGCGTAGTATCATAGTAATTTATAAATTATAGCAATTTTATCATCTGGGTGTTTCAAGGATTTTTGACCTTGTAGTTAGAAATTTTCTTTGGATTATAAGTTGTGACTTAAAATTGCTAAAAAAAAGGTGTCGGTTTGAATTTTAGCTGAAGTCAACTTTATAGCTCTAAATTATAGTTACCACACTACGATATTTATTACAACTATGTGTTGTCAATTAATAATAAAATATCAATGACTGTCATTTTAAATTCCAGACACAAATCAGTAGTCAAGCTGCTTATAGATTCTGGAGCTGATGTGAGAATCCGGGCCGCAAATGGATGTACTGCATTTGACATGGCATCTATCATTGGTAAGAGAGATATTTCCTGCAGCATTTGACATTATTTTTATTCCACCACTAAGTGAAGGTTTTTTTTCCTGCAGGAGACACAGAAATTTTGAGGCTGGTAGCATCGGCCAGTATGCAGACACCACCTTTATCTGACACAAGTAAGGCATCTTGCACCTTGGTCATGTTGTAATGATGCGTGAACAAAGTTGAACTTTTGCCATGGTTCTCTACCAGAGTTCAAAGCTGGTCAAACTATCAGTTCTCCAACAGCACTACACACATATATAACGCATCACCGTGTAATATAGCCACATCTAAATATGCAGGAAGTTGGGAGAGCACGAGGGTAGCGTAGGGAAATCATGAGGCCGCCGAGTGGTTTCCCGCTACTCGAGTGTTCTCCCAACTTCCCAAGTGTTTAGATGAGGCTCTATTGCACAGAAACATGTTATATATTTCTTTTATAAAATAATTAGTCAATGAAATACATCACGCGTCACGTCAGTGTGTAATATACTCTCATCTTACACGGTTATTTAGCCAATTAGAATGCACATAGTATCATAGTTATTTTATAAATTATTTTCTTGCATAGATTGTGACATCCCTCATTATGAAGGGTTGAATTATAACGAAAAGAGGTGGAAATGCATTCTGTCAATGATGTAAAATAGTTTTCATTTCTCTTTTTGTAGATCTCAGTCTGTCATCATTGTCAGATACCAGGAAAAATTATTCATCGTATCCAATACCTACTTCAAAGCAGAACAAGGCAAATGGGTATGAGAGGTAAAAAGACGATGTCTTACTACATAGTTACTTAAATGCATCGTTTTATTTTATTTTATTTAAACAATATTTATTCTTAACATTTGTTCCAAAAGCACGAAGCTTATCAAGCTGATCTCGTGACCCTCTTCCAAGTAGCTATATATTTTTTGTACTATATAAATCAACTGCATAACAGTTGAGTCGCCTGGGCGGAAACCTGATTGAAAATGGTAGAAAAAACCTGTTTCATTGAGAAATTTGTAAAGTTTTCTGAAAACGACCTTTTCACAGATCTTTGATATGCAGGGCAGTAGCGACACAGGGTAAGTTTTCTGAAAACGACCTTTTCACAGATCTTTGATATGCAGGGCAGTAGCGACACAGGGTGATAATTAGCCTTGTCTTGGTGGTTATCCTTTTTGAAAAGGGGTAACACATTAGCTATTTTGCATCATTTGACTTATCTTGTTGGAAACAAATTGGTGTTGAAATAATTATAATAAAATTTATATTAATTTTACTCTTCCTTTCTTTCACAGTGATGTCACAGAAACTTACCACAAGGTAACAATAGAGATATTTGAATGTCCATACTGTACATATGTATAGTTGATGTTAAGTGTTATTGGATGATGCATGATGTGTTGGGACTGGATTCATTGTGATCATGTATTCCTTTATCACCATAACTTTTTAACAGTGGCCGTCTTGGAGGGGTGGGGTGGGGTGGGGTGATACCTTAACAAGTTGGCCCATTGCAGTTATCACTTACTAAACTTTTACGGGAACAGGTACGCCATTTTGGACAGGTATTATTTTCTTACTGGATCAGAAATACGTTTGTTTTTACTTCTTTTTGTGTAAGAGAAAGATTTTTTTTCAGCCTTGCACCTACCTATTCAGAGTGGAGGAATCACCACAGAAATTTTGCCTCAACAAACAAACAAACTCACACTCCAGACAGCATTTGATTATGCTGATATTAAGTGTCATGGGGTAAATGAAATTTAGACTAAGTTAAACTTGAGACAGTGCTGGCCAGGGTCTCCTCCATCATGTTAGGGGGGTTCCCAGGCCTGCATTTGAGGGAGTTGGTTCATTCCTACTCAGGCCATTGCTTAGCTCGCTGCCTGTTGCTTGTTGTTCTTGGTGCCATGCCTCAGCAAACCTGTAACAGTCAAGAAACGGCGTTCCCTGTGTCGTCCGGTGTCCAAGGGAAGGTCACCTGAATCTTGCAGGGTTTTGGAGCCCTCGCCCGAGTTCATTGCTGCAGTGGCTCAGGCAGTTAGATCAGCTTTGGCCACATCCAGTGCAAACAAACTCACACCCCAGATATATGTTTGTATCACTTATGGATTTGATTATACTGATATCAAATATCATTTACTCATTTTACTGATGTTTTTTGTATTCCTGTTTCTGCAGACTTGGTGGTCAAAGGTGTCAGGCAGATTCCGAAATATTCGTCGTACAAAGCTTAGGGTTCTGGAACCAGGCATGGCTTCTCATGTGTGTGAGGTCTTGACACCGGAAGAGCTAGCATACAGATATGAGCAGGGAGTGGTAACTGGGGAGACTGACTTAATGGTCTCCAAGAGATCTTTAACATCTGGTAAGTAGAGCAGCTAGAGATGAACCACAATCCTGCTCAAATTAGATAAATTATTGATGTATTGCTCTACCCCAGTGCAATGTTGTTGACCTCAATTAATCTGCCATAAACTCGCATCAATATTCTATTCTGAAGTCATTCACTGAGATTCAAAGGTACAAATAAGTTGGTCTTTCCTTTTTTTTATGCCAAAGAACCGTAAGTCTGCTTAAATATCAGTTTGTGACATATTCTATTTCACTGTCTTGTTCTCTCATAGTGTTAGACTCTGCTATCAAAGTCAATGGTCACAATCTAAGAAGGCCAAAGGCATTGGTAAGTATAGAATGAACTTGCTTCTGATACAAGAAATATTACACGTCTTGTACACATGTACATTACACCTTGTCATTGGTATATTTTTATCATTCTCGAATATCCCACACCAAGAACTGCCACACAATATTGCGGTGCGGGTCTAGCAGACGCAAAGCCTAGCCCATTTATTCACAATACATTCCATTGAGGTCAAGGAAAAAACTAAATGAAAGATGTCCGCTCGAGAAGTAGACCACAATGAATCTCTTCTCCTTGTTCACCTGTTATATACTAGCATCCTTCCATATGCACACTTTCCACACCCTGAACATAAACAATAACTCTTCAAACATCTACAATGCATACCTCTTCACAGCTCACCATATTTACAATCCCATGCACTACTTCACATTCTATCCTTGTGCTTGGGAATTGGAGAAACTATTTATCGTCTCTTTCATTACGTTTCGCTCACTCAGCCGAAGATAAATAAACCATTATTTTACATTATATAGGCTGCAGGTTCCCAGAGAGCTCAGCTACCTGATGATGTCATCACGCCAGTTGTTCCACCATCCATACGTACTGCTACATTTGAACTTACAAGAGTCCAGCAGCGTGAACAGTCGAGTCCAGATGTAGATGTGACAAACCTACCGGTAAATACCCAATGCAAAATCTACCATGATATTCTAAAGTACAAATGATAAAGAGCATGTACTAAAGTGTTTCTGAAGGCATTAGATTAAATATGTCTGTCTTTCACCAAAACACACAATAGTAGTATTCTTGAATACCCAGCTCACACCAACATTGAAAGACAGGCAAACTTGTGGTGCAGGTCTAGCAGATGCTATTAATGATTTCACTCCCAAGAATGATCAACTTTAATTTTCTCCTTCAGTCTCTTGCCAGAGATATATCATACAGTATGGAGAATTTGCTACTTGATACGTTGTTGCTGCCTAAACTATCAACTCTCATTACATCACTCACACATTTTTTTCTTAAACTGTTGGGAGAATCTGTATTTTGAGTTTGGGGGTGAAAGGGTTAAAGAACCTCTCACACGCTTGTACACAGCTGAGCTTAAACAATAATATTAGCAAGAGCAAAATCTAAACATGTCCATTCCAGTATAAGAATGATCACCATGACTCTCTTGGCTCTGTTTGCTTCTCATATACTAGCATTCCTCACACAAATGCCTTTTATACAAATCACCTTCACATAATTTACACTAATGATCTGTTGCTGTGAAATTTGGGAAATCATTCATCATCCCAAGCTTTCACTATACTTCGCTTTGCTCAGCTGAAGATAAATGGAAGCTTTTATTAATTTCTTGCAGGTAACCTGCACTGTACCTTGTTTGTGCAGCTTTAATTATTGTTGTGCATGTGTGTTGCTATTTTACTGTAATAGATGAATTTTTAGTTACCCACATAGTTCTGTTTGTGGCTAATTGCTGTCTGGGAAAAAATCCCCCCCCCCCCCCCCCTTTTTTTTCTGGGCTATCTTCGCAATATAGCTTCTTAAACTGCAAAGGTCACTTTCAATGTGCTTTATGATAATATAAACTATTTCAATAATTAAAATTTTAACTTTTACACAAATGGATGCATGTGCATAAAATAAAGTAATGTGCTCTTATGCATTCTTTATTATAGTATGTTCACTAAAACTCTAATAACTTTTGCTGTACAGGTTCCAAGCCTTTGTATCAATGGTAAAACCATCCCTGGTGTATCTGAAAGATACCATCTGGGCAGCCTGGATAACATTGTAATAAACTGCCTTTCTTTATTTACCTGAAATCTAAAGTACACATCATTGCTAAAATAGAATGGCTTTCGCAGCATAGTCTTTTTATGGAATTCTGTCCATCAGTTTATGGTAGTTTGTTGTTCTACATATTAAATTTGTAGAGGATAATGAGGAACTTTATTTAGGAGGCAATTCATTAAATAACAATACTAATATTGTGGACCCAACAATATTTTAAAAGACAGTAAATTAGGACCCAAACATAAAAATGATGTACTGAGTGTAACACAATGTCAAATACAAGTATCGCTGTAAAATACCAGTAGAAATTGAACAATAACTGATCTGACTAAAAGTGAATTATTAAAATCCTAAAGATGTACTGTAACATGACATAAAAATATCACTCTGAGCAAAACAGGGCCAGTGGAACTGTGTAGTAAATTCTCTCTTTGATGTTAAGTGGTTATTTGAAAAATGGAAATATAGTGTGTATATACCAAGTGGAGACTTTCGCCAACAGATTATTATAATTATCTGTCAGGTTATGGTGCAAAACTATTCACACCTTGGCTTGTATGGTCATTTACAGAGTAGTGTGAGTGGAAACATAGCGAACAGAAGGAGAGAAAGCTTGTCTTCACGAGGATCCTCCAGAGGCCACAGCTTCACTGGAAGCCCTGACTCTTCCTATTCATCAGCAAGTGCTACGTCATCTAACTCGGGTTCAAAGTATGACTCAAACTTTTATGTTATTTAGTTTGCAATCTTTACATGCATGAATGCAGCACTGCATCTCCTGCATCCTTATCTCTCACAAGCTCACATCAATCTCCCACATGACAGTGCTTGACATTTAAGGTTGCCCTTTGGACTGTAGATTTACTTCAAGCAATGGATGTTTTATAGTTCTGGTTGCTCCGCCCTGAATTTACGCAGCCCAACCAAAATTTGGTTGCCCCAGGCATAGCTGACAACTGTAATGTCAAGCACTACTAGAGCAAGGTATAATTTTTCTTAATCTAATTTTTATTTTGTTTTTGTTTTGCAGGACCCTGAAGGCTTCCAGCACAACTGCTACAGATATATTTTTGCCCACTGGGTCAGCAGCCAATTCTTCCCTTCGGCAAAGGTCAGGGCGTGACTTCTTCAGCCCCTCCCCCACCTTGGTATCGTCCTCCTCCATTGTACCCAGATCCAACCAAAGGAGTCCAGCATCAGCCAGTAGTTTACACTCACCTGGATCTACTGGCAGATTGCATTACCAACATTCCATGGATAGCAGCAAGGATTATGGAAATGAAGGTACTGTACCAACACTCAGTGATTCAATGAGCAGTAACTTGGAAATTTACATGTAGTAAAAGCAGACCTGCCAACTCTTGCACTTTAATTCTTTTACTCCCAAGAGTGATCAACTTCAATGTTCTTTTCCAGTTCTCGTTTCTCACCAGAATCATATCATAAAGTATGAATTTTGAAAGTTAGAACTTTAAGATACTTGTACATACAACCCTGGTCAAAAGTGTTGGGACAATACCAATTTCCCCCCTCCCCAGAGCAAAGTTGGAATATAAGTTGCACACAGTACCAGAACATTTACCAACTCACACCAACATTGATTTTGGGGGAGAGGGGACATTGTGGTTACCTCTGATGTTAATGTTTTATTTCAGTACAAAATACACACACACAGTCTTAGGATAAAGTTGTTTATGCATCCTATTCAGTAAGCATCGTCCCAACTAATTTTGACCATGATTGTAGGTACTGGTACCTCTTTTTGTCTCGAAAGTCATTTTTACGTATAATATTATGTGTTATATGTATGCAGATTATGACTTTGCTTAAAAAAGGCTGATGTATAAAATAATGTTTGCTTTGTAGAGAGTTTGCCAGAAATTTTAGAACAGCTTTCTTTGGAGAAGTACAACCCAATATTTGAAGAACAAGAGGTATGTGTGTGACCAGAGAAACAGCTCTTGCAAGAAGAGTCTGGTAAATTAAGTTGGTATAATGATGATTTTACGTCAATCAGTTGTCGGTAGAGTGCTGGTGTAATGTAACTTTGCCCTTCTAATGCTAGTACATTGAACTCCCTCTTAACGGACACTTTCTAAGACGGACACGTCTCTAAGACAGACACCTCTAAGACGGACACCTGGTAGGAGCGGTCTCTGCCGTTTCATCAGTCATTTACTCTAACTGAACTTGATTTAAAATGGACACCTCTCTAAAACGGACAGTTGGAGCTGGTCCTGAGGTTGTCCATCTTAGAGAGAGTTGCATGGCTGTATACATAAACCAAAAGGATTGCCTTTGATTTAGATTGACATGGAAGCATTCTTGACACTTAACGATGGGGATCTACTTGATTTGGGGGTCACACAAAAAGGAGCCAGAGAGCAGATACTGGCCACAGTTGCTGAACTCAGCTCTGGAAAGGTACAGTACATATACTTCTGCTATCCCCCAATAGACTTGCACTACTTGGCCTGGTTGTTCAAAGACCGGTTTGACTAACCCCAAGATAAGACTAAACTTGTCATTTTTAGGCCTACAAATACAAGTGTTTGCTCACAAAATGACTCCATTGAGCTATGTTTTGAGCAAGAACAAACTCTTTAGCTTGTCTTGATCAACATTCTGCAGTTTGTTGACCAAAAATGCAAGAGAAAGAATTTGATTAACCTTAGGTTAGCTCAACCGTAAAAACCGTGTGAAATTTGACCCAGTTTCACATGGTAATAAATCATGATTTTCATAGGGTTTTCACACACAATATTTCCCATAACCATGTGAAATGGGCTTCCCCTATTCACATGGTAGAAGCAAATTTCACAGGTTTCATAGGCCAAGACATTTTCACAGGTTTTTCAATCACTACTAGACCCCAGCATGTGAAAAATCTGTGAAATCTTCTTGCACTGTGAAAAAAGCTGCCCAATTTGCCTCTACCCTGTGAATAGGGGAGGCCCATTTCACATGGTTATGTGAAATACTATGTAAAGCCCATCTGATTTACCATATATGTGAAATTGGGTGAAATTTCACATAGGATCTGGTAGTTACAGCAGACCCACCAATTCTTCTGTCCTTGGCTGCAGTCTCTGATATCCAGTCTTTTTCTCTCACTCTCCCACAAACTCATCCAAGTCTCCCACATTCATGCCTCATCTCATTGAAGCTGTGGCCTACTCGGGACTCATTCCCTTCTGAGTCCCGAGGTGGGTTAACAGCTACACGTAGGCTATTGAAACTCGTCCATCCACTGATCTACAATAGTCAGAACTTTTTTCTTTGGATAATAGGGAGCTTAAGCAAACTAGGACGGCGACAGCAACACAAGGAACCAGGAAAAGAGTGTCTCTGTAATCCTTATGTCTTTGTAATTTTGCCTATTCTTAGTTTGCTCAAATTTGTTCCGTTTTTGCCAAAGTTTTATTGCTGTCATCATCTCCTACTAAGAAGAACGATTGTCGTAATTTCTCAAAATGTCGTCCACGTCCTGATAACAGCATAAAAAAGAAGAATTTGGAGTCGTACGCGAGAGCATGACAACCCGAGATCATGTCAATTTCACATATTCATGTGTGCCTTTTGTCTTCTGCAATAAGTTTTATTGTTTCACCGATGTTGCCGTCCTCTCCCGTCCTGGTGCTTAAGCTCTCTAATAGCTGATAAAGACCTGATACACCCACAGCCCATCCAGCTATTGATTACAGTCTGTGGAACCTCTACTTTGGGACACCTCCATTAAGGGGACACTTCCTTTAAGGGGACACTTCTCCTTGTCCCAAGAAAAGGAAACGCTTATATAATCCTTCTAATGATTACCTCCATTCAAGGGACATTTTTCCTTGTCCTGAGGGTGTCTCCTTAATGGAGGTTCCACTGTTCAACCAACCGATTGGGACCCAGACCCTGGCCTTATTTTCAGTCTTCACTCCAGCTGGCTCACTGATATTACTGTGTGACATTCTTTTGAAATAACAGGACAGAGAGAGGCAACAGTTTGAGGATACTTTCAAAACTGACAAATCCCAGCTAACAAGTGGTGAGTATGATAACATTAGGTAATTCTTTTAAATACAGTCCTAGTCACACAGATCAAACAATGGACTTCTATTTTCCAGCCATATTGTACAGCAAAGATGCCAACCTTGACAAATGTGCAGACAGGAGTTTCAGGCTAGGAATGTAAAACAGACTTGGTTGAAGGGCAGAGTGCTTAGGAGTTGGTGTGGGACTGACTTTTGGTAGCAAGATTGAGTTAAAATGAGACCATCAAATTTCTTTCCTTCACAGGTTATGGTTCAGTGTCTCCATCAAACAGTTTTGACAGATATATGAACATGCCAAGAGCTCTCAGGACTCCCCCATAGGACACGGCAGGCACCACGTCCATACATAGCACCTCAATGCAATTACACCTGTATTGCTAAATATTTGCCACTTTGGAAACAAGAACAGAGGATTGTGAAACGTATAAAGATATGTACATGATCAAAATCAAAGTTTGTTTTCTTTCCACAGTGGCCAATACTTTTTGCTCTTGTGTTCATATTACCCATACCGCATAATAGTATATTATTTGTAATTCGCAAAATCTAGGTGCAAATTATTCTATTTATATGGTTATGTGCTGCATACTAATTATTTTGCAAAATTGACGTCCAGTGAAATTTAAATTTATTATAACTTATGTTCAAGTTTTCAAGTTGAAACTACAAAATAATTTTATAGTAATAATATTGCCTGGATGTCAAATAATATTTTGATCCAAAATCTGTACAAAGTTTGAAATTATTAGCATTGTTTTATGAGCCCACATTATTTACAGTATGTTTCAATGTTGTGCCAATGCATATGTATGGTATATATGTACTCTAGTATCCCACTGTTAAGTGTAAAATGACTCATGCTGCAGTAGATAAAACTACTGCCACAATTTAGCAAAAATAATA
Source organism: Plumapathes pennacea (assembly GCA_964036295.1). Taxonomy (NCBI): domain Eukaryota; kingdom Metazoa; phylum Cnidaria; class Anthozoa; order Antipatharia; family Myriopathidae; genus Plumapathes; species Plumapathes pennacea. The sequence continues at coordinate 19,272,017 of OZ038463.1, read as the reverse complement.
TACATGTATTCAACAATAACCTTACCCCACTAGATGCTATGATATCAAAAAAAAAATATTTGATCTCCAGCTGAAGATTCTTGGAAGCATATAGTAGTATTTTATCATTTGTTAAACAAAATTTGTAATGAAATTGATTAATATTACTATTACTATTACTCTTATTATCAAGAGTATTAATAATCATTATAAATACTGTTGAGCTGACTTTCCCAAATTTGCATGGAGTTATGAATACTGCAGGTATTTAACAAGAGCACTGCAGAGCACTGCATACTACTAATTTTAAAGCCAATATGTTTAAGACCCATGTATTGGCTATAATAAATAAACAATAAACTACTTTTGGCGAGGAAAGATGCACGGATAATTGTCCGAGGATATTATCTGTTCTGAGAAGCGAACAGAAGCCAAAAGTAGTTTATTGTCTTTATTATCCATCAACTATTTCCTCTCACAGTGCAAATAGTGGCACAAGGACTGTGAAGCTCTTTGGTGCTTTCTGGAACTGCTTTTTCGACAAATGAATTGATGTCCTCCTTGGTAGTTATCTCGTATGGTTTTTCGTGATTAATATATAAAACTGTGCTCGGATATTGTCAATAAACGGCAATAGTTCGCCAGGCAGGGGTTATTTGCTGAGCGGACGTTATTCGGTCACATGTCACGATTCTACCAATCACGTGCAGGAGGAAATATTTGATGGGCCATAATTATTTATAACCATTAATATGCACATGTACATGTTGAAAGATACATCTTTTGAAACAAAACACAATATTTGCAAAAGCAACTGTGCAACCATTCTGTTGCTCTGCCCCCACTCCCCTTTCTCTCCAAGGAGATTGTAAAATTATGTGCAAGTGAAACGAAAGCAATTTAACCAACTGTCAAAGGGTGGATGAGCAATGCTTGGCCTCTAGCCTGTTTTCTCATCCATTTCACTTGCATAATATGTGATCTTGTAGAGAAAGGGAAGGTGACCGGACTGTGATCTGGTGTCATTTTTCAACCTATGCATCAAGCAATCTTCAGTTTCCACAAAATGATTGTTTTGTCACTGGATGACTAGCCTCAGACATTACTGCATTGGCTAATGTATTGTTTTTGGTGCAACAGTTTTTACATGCTACAGTTATTTATTTAGTATTTGTATAAGTCCAGTGCTTATTGACTGGTTCACAAGTTTTGCTATTACACACATGGATCTGTCAAACTGTGTCTACTGTTCTGCCCAGGCACAAGCAAATTTTACAAAGTAAATTTGTATTCAGCAGTTCTATGCTGAACTAATATGATCGTAATATATTTGTGGGTTTTGTTTATAAAATGCTCCAGATACTGTAAGTGGGTGAATGCTTTATTAAAAATGGCACAATGAACTTCACAACAAAATACTTTGTAAATTTCTTCAGTTTTCACGCAACACTTAAAGTGCACATAAGCCCAAAAATGATATCTTTACAATCGAATCTACATGACGGAAATATGTTGACTATTAGAATAAGTCTGCATTTTAACGCTGCGCCTTTGAGTTATAAAGGTTTATATTTTGAATATGGTAATGACGTGATGTCAAAGAAGGAACAATTTATTATACAAAATCTTGTTGGCAGAGATAATTGACATTTTATCAACGTCCATTTTATATTTTAATCCTGTGTAAATGATTTTACCAAATACTTTGTATGAATCTGGAAACAGTTCCAATCACAAAGAGAAAGAAATAACATTGAATTACTCCTTTGACGTCACGTCATTACCATATTCAAAATATAAACCTCTATAATATAACTTATAGGTGCAATGTTGAAACACAGAAATAATCTAATAGTCAACTATTTACTTTATGTAGAATCGATTGTGAAGATATCATTTTTGGGCTTATGTGCACTTTAATGCGAAATCAAACAGGTAGTCCACCCCTTGTCTCCTGGGGATTTGGGCTGAGGCAGAGGAGCAGTAAAAATCTGGCAGAACTGTAGTCCCAAAACTCAATCCCAGAATGACATAATGAACCACAGATGCACACTAATGCATTATCATCAACCTTCACAGTGGTTTTTGAAGACCATTTTGATTTATAGTACAGAGCTTATATAAACAAACTTGTGTAATCATCAGTTTGTTAATGATAATGACTACAATGCATATGCAATATTTCACTGACTTCCAGAAATGTCTTGTTTAAACAAACCTCCTAGAAATGGTTTACACCTTGATACAACAAGGCTGTACTGTAACTCATCTATTATTGTATATACTTTATTATATACATACTGAGACATACTCACGAAAAAGCCATATCGTAAAATTTCGTACGCAAATGAGTTCTAGCCAATGAGAGGCCGCGAACGATGCTTTTCACACGTGAAAAAAATCGTTCGTCCAATCACAAGCTGCGAACGACGATTTTTCACTACGTTTAAAGGGTTTCCCAGTCCCATCATAAATGTCTCAGTATGTATATAATAAACAGAAAACATCATGGAAAGTGCTTTGTACAGTTTTTATTCACTCGTTGTTTCGTATCATAAAACTCACTCGCTCGCAAAGCCTCGCTCGTTCGTTTTATGATACTTCACAACTCGTGAATAAAAACCGTACATGCGCACTTTCCATGAAGTAATCTCTATGTATTGCATGAATTTTTTGAGACCCATGACTATTTGACTTTTTTTGGGGGGGGGGGGGGGGGGGGGGGGGGAAGGGGGTGCATATTTCATGACACTTTAATTTTGCAATTTGCCAAAATAAATCTACTGTAGGTCACTTCAGTTTTGATTTAATTTTGATTTTTATATTGTGAGACATTAATTTCACAATAATTTCTTCAATCGCAAAATCAAAGTGAAATTTTCATATGTGTGCATTATTTTATAAGTCACTTGTGTCAGCCCAAGACCAGTCTGGCATCAAACTTGATTCTTCTCTTATTTTATTTGTGAAGGTATTGTTTGCGTTACCTTACGGTAGAAAATTAAAGTGCTTCTCAATGTGCTGTGTTGGGTCACACTTGGGAATTCGAAAAATGCTCAAGAAGTATGGAGGGATCATGCCTTTCCACTTTTGTGTTCATTCAAATTCTCCATGCTTCTATATCAAACTCAACATTATAGCACACTGAGTCTGACATGTCATAGTCACAGCATTTCTATAGATCATGAATCAAATCCTTTTGAAAAGGTTTATTGTGTGATCTTGTGAGGTTTACAAACCTTTTACAGCCACTGAAGTCAGAAACTAATCCACTGTATGTGAGGGTACATCAATATTTACAATATTATACTTCCATCAAAATCTTATCACAGATCAGATGAGCATTCTCTGATTTGGTGCAGCCTTACTTCAGCTCATTCCTGAACGTAGTTTAGTGATCTATGGACAAGGCCAGGCTGCACTGGTCTAGTACGCTGGCTTTGGCTGTTGTGTGGGGAGGATGCCAAATCTTTTCTTGAGGGTTACTCTGTGTCTGGAATACTTGTCATCAGGAGAGAACCGAGCTGGAGGTAAAGAAGAAACGAAACAAGTGGCTTCACATATTTAAAGGAAAGATATCCTCCTGTCACCGTTCGAGTCCTGGGTGTATTTCAAAATGAGAGAATTGCCACGACAACACGTGCACAAGATACAAAATGCAATCTAGACAATAATGGCCACCAAAAAATTGTCAGAGGGGAATACAGTAGTTACACGGATGGGTTTTCATCAGAAAATGATCCGTTTTCACCTCTCGTTTTTGCTGTTTACACAAACAAAGATACCGGAGTGGTCCACTCTTTCATGCGTTTTCGAATCGTTGCGTTTTTATTCCCGAATTCGATCGTTTTCGTGTGAGATGAAAACGCATCGTTCAAACGCATGCTCAACGACACAGATAAATTACGCTTAGTGTGACTGTAGCACGACGTGCCGAAGAGCTTACCTATGGAGCTAGAACATCTATTAGGTTTATAACACTGAGTACAAGAATTTACCTGGATGCGCTGACATGGTGGGACGGTTGTTTGGGTCTATCTTCTGTTGAAAAGAATGATTGATCAACATTTATCACTCATTTTATCTTGCCGTGCAATCTCATAAATGAAGCTCGTACCTGGAGAGTATAAATACGTTTCCCACTCTCATCCATGTAATACATCAAATGCATTTTGTAGCTTCTTTTACAAACCCAACGTACCACAAACCAAACTGCAACGCAAACACATGTATTTCAGGCATGATATCGAGGCCGTTTCAAAAGTGACTTGCATTTAAAATGTAAATGTCACACTTCAACACTTGTGAGCGCCCGGTTAGCTCAGTCGGTAGAGCATCAGACTTTTAATCTGAGGGTCAAGGGTTCAAGTCCCTTATCGGGCGGCTGCAATCTTTTTTTTCTTTCTCTCTCTTTTTTTTATTCGGTATTTTCTGCAGTCACTATCACAAGGTTTGACAAATAAGGCCGTAGCTGTAAAAGGCCAGGAAAGACAGATGGTCTTATTCTTCCTCCTTTTGTGGAGGTTCTTGCTGGCAGGGGGCTGGTCTAGCCCAACTGCATATTCCCATATCCACTTCATAAATCCTTCAAAAACTTTAAAAATTTCACCACATATGTGTCAACAATATGACATTGTCCAGTAGGGTGAAGTGTTGTCTTGTTACTTGAAAACAACCTGCACCAGCCCTTTTCAATGGACATCTGCTTTATTTATGACATAATATTGTTATAAAAGTCTACACAGATCATGTAAAAAATATGTAGCATTACCAGTGAATGAAGATAATGTAAGCAACAATAGAGAAATAAATAGACAAACAAACACAAGAAAATAAGACAGTACTAGTTAAAATGGAATATTTATTTTTCCAATTATTGGTAATCTTTTGAATCTGTACATGTTTTCCATCAAAAACAACAACCTCTGCATAAGCAAGTGGCACAACGGTCAAACAGTTCTCATCACAGGCAAACCAAAATTACTTCTTAGTCTCCTCTCCCTCAGGCAGTTTTTCTTGCTCTTCTGCTGGAGAGCGATATGCTGGAAAAGTTTCCCAGGGAGTGCTTAAATCAAATTTACGGAACTCTTGGGTCATCTCAACAGGTTCACACACCACACGCTTGAGCTCATCATCATACCGCACCTGAAAGCAAACAAAATTTATTACAAGTGTATACCTGCCAACTCTCATGCCTGTGGGTCAAAAACTTCGATGTCATGCCAGCTCATGCCTATAAACCTATTTCTCACGCCTGGCTAGTGCTCTTCAAATAGTTGATTTAAACTGCTTAAATTCAGCAAAAAATCTCACAACTTTGAATCAAAAAATGTTGGGTTCATGTAATAAAATAGAACAGTTCAGTTCCCTGGGGAGGAAAAACAGCTTTTAGGGAGGAGGGGAAGGATCAGGTTCCCCTCCGGACCCCTCTCCTCCTTAAGGTTCATGCAAAAATAAAACAAAGTAGTTCAGTTTCCAACAGCTTTTAGGGAGGAGAGGGGAAGGATCAGATCCCCTCTCCCCTCTCCTCTCTCCTTCTTCCCTTCCCTTGAGAGCCCAATACTCAGGTCAGAAAAACATAATTATTTTGAGTGCTGTTATATTACACAGTACCTCTACATAACCAGACAGAGGAAAGTCCTTTCTGAATGGGTGTCCTTCAAATCCATAGTCTGTCAATATTCGTCTTAGGTCTGGATGATTCGAAAAGAACACTCCATACATGTCCCAAACCTGAAAGATGAAAGGAAATGCCAGTGTGTCAAAATTAAGATCCAAACACCCACCACCTCCTGAACCTTTCTTCACATGCTTGAATAGGAATGCCTGATGCAGTGCAAGCTATTTGAACAGACTATGCATACACAGTCTTACCTCTCTTTCATACCAGTTTGCAATCAAGAAGACAGGAGTTGCAGAGTCAACAGCCGTCAGTTCATCTGTATATGTTATTACACGGATTCTTGAATTGTATCTCAGTGATAGCAGGTTGTACACAAGCTGCAGATAGGAGAAAGAACCATGTAAGGGTGGACAATAAGCAGCTTTAAATTAATTACCTGTAAGTTTATCTTTACAGTTACATCAAGTGAGGAAAATAAAATAATACTTTTTAAAGAACATCATTACAGTTATTACATACTGTAAATTACTATGGAGTACACAAAAAATATAACCCATACCCAATGAAGGTACAAAAAAAACCAACTACAGTTAGTAGAACTCTGTTGTATCAAACTGTTGTGTTTACAGGAAAGACATATCCTCTCACTTTGCCTCCATGCAGTGAAGCCTTCAATACACTGCTGTGTATAGGGCTCAGAAGCATGGTTATCATGTCAGTATTCTCTAAACTTCAATAACTTGACCTTTCTTTACACAACTTCCTCTGGATGCCAGTATGTTTTAGCCAGATTCAGTGAAAAATTGCACTCTGTTCTTAGTGCTTTTGACTTTGGATTTTGACTTTGGATTACCCCCAACTATTCAAAAGGAAATGTATGAAAATTGATAGTTCAATCAGCTGTCATGAGCCAAGTTATCAAAAACCCAATTCTCCATACTGTATGATTATCTCTAGTAAGAGACTGAGAGAGAAAATTGAAGTTGATCAATCTTGGGAGTGAAGGGGTTAAAAAACCAACTGCCAACAACAGTAAAAGAAATTGCACTAACATTACCTGAAACCTGTATGGTAACGTTGGAATATCAACTGCAGTTAAATCAGCTAGGGATTTGAACTGAGCATTGGTGTGGTCTTTGAGGAAAGTCAGCACAGGAACAATGCCCTCTGGTGAGATGAGCAGCTCAAGCTCTTTAGTTTGTGTGACTTGGGCTTGTTGTACAAACTTAGGAAGCATGCTCGCCACATAGTCCCCAAAGTCAGACAACTTGCTCACTTTGGCATCATCTAAAACAATAATAGGATAAATGAATAATTTATTTTATTACACGACTTCACATTTTCGAGTGCAAATACGGGCCAAAATGAGTGCAAAGATGGGAGCGTATTGCACTCGTCATTATTATTATTAAATTTATAAATAAACCCTGTATCTTTATTGTCAGTGGTAGAATCTATTTGCTCTTTGACAAATTAATCAGTATACACATGATTTGTCTTATGGTTTAATGTTATGTCATGTTGGTGTGGAACTAAAAAGATTTCTCATTAGCCTAATATGGTTGCAACGTCACTGTATTCTGAATTTTTCAGGATTGACTGCAAACCAAGCCAATTATCATTTTGACACTGAACGTCAAAGGACACGTACATAAAACACCTTACCCTTTACTGCCACTTCAGAGTTCATCGACCTTGTCTGCATGGACACAAGTTTGCTGCCTGTAAATGCAATGAGGTAAATATTGAGAAAACAAGGAGGTTTGTCACTGGGAATATTTTCAAATTAGGGTACAGTGTACTTTGTCATGGTCATCTTTCTGTTACTGCAAGAACCAGGCCAAATGTACATGTTTGTAAACATATATATTCTCCTGGTTTCCCCGCGCTACTCTCGTGTTCTCCCAACTTCCCGCGTGTTTAGATGAGGCTATATTACACGGGAACGCGTGATATATTTCTTAAGTATTAATAAATACAAACACTGTATAAAAAAAGAAAACAACAAATTTACAAAAATGTCTTTCCAACAAACTTCTATATTTCGTGAAAAAGGAATTAAAATGCCGCTTTCTTTAACTCTATAAAAGCACTGGAAGTATATGACACCTTACTTGTCACCGAAGATCTTGAATAAACGGATCCAGGTCGAAAAAATCGAGCACCAGTTAAGATCCCCCTTCTCATCAACGCCGCCATGTTCTCTTGCTCTAGTTACCAGACTCCGAGAGGAGCTGGGTTATTCCAGGTCGGGGAGGGGAGGGGCAGAAGAAGCGTAACCTACGATCAAGCCCTCCTTTCCCTTTCCCCGAGAATGTACAACAGGCGGTGTAGCGAAAGCAAGACAACACGGCGGAGTTGGTGAGACGAGGGCTCTTGACTAGTGCTTGATTATTTCGACCTGGAGCCGTTTACAATATTCAGGGGGGAGGGGAAGGGGAAGGAGGGCCTTCGTGAAAAGTTTCAAGTGGTGCGCTAACATGACCGAGTAGGGAGACTGGGCTATAGACGACATGGCGGAAGTGGGAAATGGTCCGCACAAAGTCGCCCTTTGTGGAAAGGCCGATGTAGGGAAAACTTCGATATTCTATCGAGTTTGGGATGATACATTTGTTGAGCACCGGCCCAAGAGTAAAGGAATTCAGTACTGTGAAGTCTCAGTAGAGGACAGCGATGGCAGATCGGTTCAGGTAATCAGTTGCACATGATCTTGTTTCCGTTTTTTATTTTTATTTTTATTTAGTTTTTTACTGAAAATATCTTACTGTTGGGCATTCTTCCATGCCACAAGCAGCCCGAATTCTACGCCACGGTGTCGGCGCTTCAAATCGCACAGAAAATGATTTTATAAAAAGCGGAAAGTGCAACGGCAAAAAAAATTACTTGGGAAATCGATCAATTATAAATAACTAGTTATTTTTTTGCATACAGTTCTCCTTTTACCAGTTAGAACGTTTTCCTTTTCATATTGCATAAAATTTTCGGCAAGAGTTGGCTCTGGCTCCAAATTTTAGCTGACCAATCTACCCCCCCCCCCCCCCCCCCAAACCCCTCAGAGCCCCAACCCTTGACCAAATGGAGCCCAGACTCCCGGCCTGAATCTTCCACCTGCACGTATTTGTTGAGGTTGGTGTCATCTTTGCTCTGAACCCCACCATGATGAAGAACTTACCAATTTGCATGACTCCCATTTTTCAGATTCACCTTTATGACACTTTGGATATGGAACGCTATGGAAGCTTGACTAGGACCCACTACATCGACAGTAAAATCATACTACTGGTGTATGATTGTGACGACATGGAGTCACTTGAGCTCCTGAAGGATGTCTATGATGATGCTGTTACACATGTCCCTGAGGCAACCATGGTGTTGGTGCGAAACCAGATAGATAAACAATACCAGACAGTGGAAGAAGAGGAGGCAGTCAGGATACTGTGTATAGGTGATAAGGGGCAACGGAAACGGAAACTGGCTTGTCACATGGCCACTTCTGCAATGACAGGTGCTGGAATTCTTGAGCTGCGTACTGAACTGGGAAACTTGCTTCACAACAGACAATCAGTTGCTGGGAGAAATAGAGGATTTAACTTAGAAGAATTTCGTAATTTACCACCTCAAAGACCTGAAGATCCACAATCATCCCCAAGCCAGCCCTGCTGCTGATGAATTCTTCTTTGCAATAGCAAATATTTGTAGTTGAAATCATTAGAAGAGTTACCATTATTATAATTATGATAATAATAATAATGATAATAATATTATTATTATTATTATTATTATTGTTATTATTATTGTTAATGTTATTATCATTATTATTATTATTATTATTATTATTATTATTATTATTATTATTATTATTATTATTATTATTATTATTACCAGTATATTCAATATGGAAAAACGGGGAGATTTTGATGTCAAATCGGTGATTCGTTGGTTTGTACTTTGACACCGTAAACTGTTCAAGATGCTCAAAATAGAGTTCCAAAAGGAAAGAAAGAAAAAAATGAAAAGAAAACTGATCACCATATTTTAAGGGGGTCCTGCTAGTTATTATTACCAGTATAATCAATATTGAAAATCAAAATGTTTACAGTAAGTGTAACCTGCTCACATCTACATGTTGGTATATCTATACTTGCCAGACATGAATTTGTTACCTAAAGATAAGTCTTGATGGTGATTGGGAGATTTCCCTATAAAAAAAAATAAATTGTATGTGGACCGTACAGCTCCCAGCTACTCTCACATGACGAGCTTCATGGCTTTCAGGAATTCGCTGCATGATTTTCGGCTGAATTAGCATTGGCATGAAATAAATTAAACCTGGACCAGCAAATTCTGTCAACACTTATGGCCTGTGGTTTGGGTGAAGTTTCAGAAGTGTTCAAATTTCATGCGTTGTCCAGAACAGATCACGACGGCCGACTCGCGCGTCCGGACGCAGTTATGAGATGGCAGTTCAAGGAAAATTAAACTGGCTGATTCATAAACTGACTTGATACTGATTAGCACTGCTGCGTGACCCAACGGAACGGGCGGGATACGTCACTCGTGAGCCGATGAATGTCAATATTTCACGGGCCGTTTGCGTTGCACGCGATCAACCTAAAGTTATGCAGAACTGTCAAAATTCTGTCAAGTCATCTAGAATTGATCAATAAAAGATCACCCATGTACGGGTAAACAGAATTTATTATAACCACAAGCACAAATTAAAGCAGTACTTTGAAACGGACAGAAACCCCAAACTCAGCCGAGACTGATAGCTGGAAAAATCGATAGAGGCAACCGTAACCACTCAGCCCCGACTGGCACTCGTGCAAGAGAAAAAGAGGTAGAGAATTGGTAGAAATCAGCTGACAGAGATAGCGGAGTTGCACTCAGATGAAAGACAGTCAGAGGCAAGGAGAGAAGACAACGGCTAGTCGAGTTGACTGACAGGGGCGCATATCGAGTTGAGACAGAGACATTTATGGTGTGTAGTACATAAGACTTCCGGAAACCCAGAGACAGTTGAAGTGATCAGCACTAGACAACTGAACTGGCTGCACACAGAGATCACATACACAGCTTGCTTCATGTACGACTACACACAAACTGACAGAAATACAGGAAGCAGTTGTCGCGGTTCCCCGACACGCAGAATGTGATCCAGAACGTCGAATCGACTGCATGGGGCTAGTTAAACTGGGTCAGTCAGGATGTCCTTGAGTGCTTGTAGCCGGGCTTGGCTGAGTGGCCATAAAATGAAAGCACACACCCATGACTAGACTAAATAGTTGGTGAATATATTTAATTGTTTTCACTGTCCGCCTGCCTTTTTTTCTTTCTCCCTGTCATCGATCTTCTTCAATGCCAGGCGGTAAGACCAGTGCTCGCTTTGCACCTTGGCATTTACCTCTTTCTTTTCTCGGAGCAGTGCATCGTACCGCGACGCTAATGTTGTCCAAGGCACGTTTGAATCCCAAACTTCCGTTTTTCTTAAGAACTTGACTTGCTTTTCAAGGTACTGACATTCTATCCCAGATTTAAAGTGCGCTTGGTACAAACTACCAGGCGAATTCTGAAGCGGCAGATGGACGACTGCTGTGAAAAGCATTGAAGTCGTGGAGATGGCAGCCAAAATTGGTGCAAGGCGAGGATTGGTCGAGATCATCCTTTTCCACGCCAGTGTTGACGCCACGCTCCCAGTACTGCCTGACGCACCGGTGAAGACGGACGCGTACTGAAGCTTCGAGTCCAATCTCCTGTAGTATTCCGAAGCGATGTAATGAGAAGTAGCTGTCACACGCAAGCTGTTTTGCATCTTTTGCAGTTCGTAATCCAAGTTTTGTCGTTTCATTCGATCTTGATTCTCCTTTTTCAATGAAAGCAATACACCCATTATGGCTAAACATTAATCCTCGCTTTCGGCTTTGATCGGTCCACAAGTTAAGGCCGGGTTCAGACGCCGCTCCTGACATGCGCCGAACCTAATGTTTGAATTAAGTACGGCAGAAGAGCGGCGTCTGAATCAATTAGGTTCGGCATATTTGAATTAGGTACGGCAGCGGTATTAGGTTCGACTGACGCTGTCGCATAATCCGACCTGGGAGCGACGTTGATTCAGACGCCGCTCTTCACATGTGCCGTACCTATTGCATGAATAATTTTGAATTATTTTGAATTAAAAACATGTATCCTTAAGCACATAAGCACTATTGTGTATTTGGTGCGGCAGGAAAAGTTCGCCGTTTGAATCAACAGTCGCTCCTATGTCGAACCAGGATCGCTCCTAGGTCGGAATCTATTACTATTAAGTTCGGCGCATGTCAGGAGCGGCGTCTGAACCGGGCCTTAGTAACCGAATTAGACGCGAATTTTGTTTTCGCAAAACTCATTTGTCATCCTTAGCCTGTGTACAGCCGTCCCATTCTTCGTACCTCGGAAAGTTCGTACACTAGTTAATTGGTAAAGGTAAGAGCTTTATAGATTTTCACAATTTGGAACTGTAGAATTTTATACATCTTTTGCCCCCGCTCGCTCGACCGGGGAACCCCCTGCAAATGGCAACCAATCGGAACCCCGGCACGTACATGACGTAATAGCATAAGCGTAAAAACCGATCAGATCATTTTCCACACATTCCGGGAATAATCACGTGACGTCAACACGATTATCAACGGTAAAACACAGACGTTCCTTTCCGAGGTACTAAGAATGGGACGGCTGCACACAGGCTAGTCATCCTTGAACTGTTTTTTCTTTATATGGATGCCAGTTTTCACGCACGTCATTTTACTGACCTCAATCAATACCTCCTGACACACTGTGAAAAGCGCGTCAGGCAAATCAAAACAAAACTATTTAAATTGTCACCCGCAGGCAACCTCTTTTCAAACGCCCAATAAATGGGAATGTCTTGGTCAGGCATGCCAGTAACCGGATCATGCACATTTTCACGTCGCCGTGACGTTTTCCTTTGATTTGTTCGTAGTTCCAGTCAGCCTCATGGAAAACTAGCCGAAGTTGTTTGTTTGCTACGCATCCGTGAACTAATTTATATCAACATCAGTATGAAGGACAGTTTCCTCCGACCGGTTGCAGGGTAGATGCGTGGGAGGCTCGCATCGCGCGTAGAGTTCCGCGTGGACAGCGGAGAGGTCGTAACTTTTTTAACCATAGATTGTTGCGGGAGGTAGCTGAGAATTATAGATGTGCCGACACAGGAAAATTAAACTGGCTGATTCATGAACTGACTTGATACTGATTAGCACTGCTGCGTGACCCAAGACAATTTGCGCTGAGTTTTCAGGCTCCAAAAGAGGGCAGCTCGAGTAATACTAAGGCCCCGTTTACACTTAAAAACTGTTTCGGATACAAGGCATCCGGATACAAAGTTCCCACTTTCGATTCCGGATTCGTTTTCTCTCCGGATTCACTAAAAATGACACCGGATTCACAAAAGCTAGTGTAAACGCTTTCACGAATTCGACAACAAATGTCACGAATCCGGATAAATTCGCTCTAGTGTAAACGGGGCCTAAATGTAAAAGTCAGAGAGGAGAGAACTATTACTTTGTTTGAGAAATTAAATTGGATTCCTTTTTACGACGAAATTAACATTAACAAATGTTCTGTCACTTTACAAATGTCTTCAGGAAACTACCCCCGGTTACTAAGGCCCTGTTTACATGGAGGAAGGGTAACCCTCAAAGAAGGGACATCCTCCAAGAAGGGTCAGAAGATAGCCCCCCTTTACATGCCAAGCGTTATCCCTAGGGTTATCTCGCCAAGAGTCTGAAAGGAATCGCGCGGTCGCGAAATTTGAGATAGTAACCTGGCACCGCTAAACTTAACCCCCCTGGGAGGGTAACCCTCCCTCGAGTGTTTACATAGCCAAAAGTTGTCCCTAGTGGGAGGGTAACCCTAGCAAGAAGATAAGGTAACCCTCCTCCTAGGGTGACCCTACCGATCATGTAAACGGAACAAGGAAATTCAATAGAGAAGGGTGACCCTTCCAGGAGGGTGTCCCTCCTGGGAGGGTTACCCTCCTTCCATGTAAACAGGGCCTTAAGTTGCAAACTAGTAAAAGTAAGCGATGTTTCCTGTAGGAACTCACGTTATGGCGAACTGACCTTCCGCTGCCCAAATTATACCAGGAAGACGGAGGGCGGACCGAACATTCTTGACCTCAGCTACGAAACTATGGAACACTTCACCAATCGAAATAAGGCGGAGTAGCAGTATCAACGTTTTTAAGAAAAGTTTTTTTAATCTAATACGGACCAGTACAAAGGTTTAGATCATTTTAATATCTCATAGCTAATATAATCTTAGCGTTACCTTTACTTATTTAGTCATATTAAGTGTTATTATCCCAGTAAATGTCAACAATTAGTATTCTTGGTTAGGGAGTTATATTTTATCTTGATTATTGTTACGAAGGGTCTTGCATGTTTTAATAGCTTTAGTATTGTAACTTAGTACGTTTGTATATAGAGGGCCACTAGTTTTTACCCTCTTAAAATAAAGTTATTATTATTATTATTATTATTATTATTATTATTATTATTATTATTATTATTATAACGGGCGGGACTACGTCACTCGTGAGCCGATGAATGTCAAATTTCACGGGCCGTTTATGTTGCACGCGATCAACCTAATATTATGCAGAACTATCAAAATTCTGTCAAGTCGTCTAGAATTGATCAATATACGGGTAAACAGAATTTATTATAACCACAAGCACAAATTAAAGCAGTACTTTGAAACGGACAGAAACCCCAAACTCAGCCGAGACTGATAGCTGGAAAAATCGATAGAGGCAACCGTAACCACTCAGCCCCGACTGGCACTCGTGCTGTAGAAGAGCTGGTCAAAAAGAGGTAGAGAATTGGTAGAAATCAGCTGACAGAGATAGTGGAGTTGCACTCAGATGAAAGACAGTCAGAGGCAAGGAGAGAAGACAACGGCTAGTCGAGTTGACTGACAGGGGGCGCATATCGAGTTGAGACAGACACATTAATGGTGTGTAGTACATATGACTTCCGGAAACCCAGAGACAGTTGAAGTGATCAGCACGAGACAATTGAACTGGCTGCACACAGAGATCACATACACAGCTTGCTTCATGTACGACTACACACAAACTGACAGAAATACAATTGACGAGGAAGCAGTTGTCGCGGTTCCCCGACACGCAGAATGTGATCCAGAACGTCGAATCGACTGCATGGGGCTAGTTAAACTGGGTCAGTCAGGATGTCCTTGAGTGCTTGTAGCCGGGCTTGGCTGAGTGGCCATAAAATGAAAGCACACACCCATGACTAGACTAAAATGTGCCATACGCTTTCATAGTTGCTGAATATATTTAATTGCTTTCACTGTCCGCCTGCCTTTTTTTCTTTCTTCCTGTCATCGACCTTATTCAATGCCTGGCGGTAAGACCAGTGCTCGCTTTGCACCCTGGCATTCGCCTCTTTCTTTTCGCGGAGCCGGTGCATCGTACCGGATTTTATCCCCCGCGTATAATATCCGCTAGCGGATTCTATCCCCCTCTCGCGGATTTTATCCCCCCTAACTCATACTCGACAGCGAAGCGTTCAAAGGTCTTAGAAGCCGTGTCTTGAAATTTATCATGCAGTTGGATGCAAAGCACATTAGAGACTTGAAACAAAGATTGTTTTTTAACAATAGGCATAGCCGTACGCCTTCCCTTTAACCGTCGGTCGGAGTCATGGCTGGTCGGCCACGGTCGGCCACACACACATCGATTTCGAAAGCTCTCACAGGTTTAAACTTTTTCACTTGACTCTGAAGATGAATTCCGCTCTGGTAGTCGAAACGTCAATCACCAACAACAGTCTTCCTGGACGATCACAACCAACAAACAGGCTTTAGAGTATCTTTGTCACTACCCTCGTACGTTTTGGTTACGGAAACTCAGCTTTCGCGCTAGGTTTTTGCGTTGAAAAACGCGGACCTGCCGTAAAAATGCGTATGACGGTCTAAAAAATACGTATTAAAACAGCAACAGTTTCAATTTTCGGAACTCGGATCTTGTCTTTCTTGTAAAATCGTTTCCAGTGTGTATATCGATCTAATGTAAATAAAATATAACATTGATTTGCAAACATAGTCCTCTTTATGTTCGTGATTGTTTCGCTAGCGGAATCAATTCTCATCTCGACAGCGAAGCGTTAACGGATTCTCATGTCTGTTTAACATATCTTTGCCTCACATAGAGACTTGAAACGAACACTTGTTGCTCGCGGGCGTGGCCCGTCGAGCTTAAAATCACACGGCGTGTCTTTATCGTCACGTTAGTTTTTTTCTGGGTTACGAATCTGCACACAATGATTGGTTCAGATTATCACGTGATATGCAATGACGTAATTGACTTCGTTAAACAACTCGAGTGTGGCCAGTGAATTGCTCGGTATTTGTGTGTAAAAGTTAACTGCATTTAATCCAAACTCCACCGTTTGAGTTTGTGGAACACGCACTGATAAACTGGATGTTAGGGAACGATTTTGGCTTGCGTTCTCTAGTTCACCGCGGAATTGAGAATAGCCGTAAACAGATGTTTGATCAGATACCGCTGGTGGATTGTAAATATCTCTGTCGTCGATAAATATTTAGTCCCGACGAAACTTTCTGTGGCGACACGAAATACTTCTGGGAAGAAAACAGGTTGAAAACGGAAACCAAAGCTACGATGAGCTTTAGCGGCTAAACAATGGCGATTTATGCTTTACTCCGTGTACATGACATCTGTTGCCTCATAAAATTCTTCTGCTCATCGTAAATTGCCTGTTGAAATGTTTCTTTCATTCGATCATGTAGCCTTTGTTTCGCAATGGTCATTGTATACCAGAAATGAAAAATACACCGAAATAGCCCGGGTAGCAGTCGCAAATGGACTGAACACACTGTGAACAAAACCGCAATAATATTTTAAACATGTCTCGTGTTACATTCTTCGCTTTCAATTTTATATTTGTTACAAAGCACGAATACTCGAAAGCCTGATAGAAGAAACGTATTCAGTTAATAAAAGAAAACACATAAGTATTGAAGCGAAGGTTGGATTAATCGTGGCCTCTGATTAGAAATAAGAGTCAAAGTCGATTGTGCATAAGAAGAGATGTCACGCATTCTCAAAATGCAGGGAAGAAAACAGGCCGAAAACGAAAACCAAAGCTACAATGAGCTTTTGCCGTAAAACAAAAGCGATCTATGCTTTACACTGTACATGACATAAATGCTTCTGCTTATCGTAGTCTGTTCATGGCATGCTGATCATTCTAAATATCACAATAGGATAACAAGTTAAATTTCGAGATGGCGACAGGCTTGGAGTCCCCAAGTAGGCGGTATAATATTACTGCATTAGTGTCGTGAGTATTTCCCTCACTTCGTTCGGGGACAAAACAATAAAAATAAACTAAAATAAACATTTAAAGTATTTTCTTACAAAAAAATAAAAATAAAATAAAATAAATATTCTTGAGTGAGTATCCCTCTATTACTGTATTTTTGCTATCTTATTACTATGTTCAAATAGTTATTCAATGGTTCCATAATGTCTTGCTCAAACCACAAACCTGGGTCCTGGAATTACTTTGGCTGAGTTAAAATAACAACTTCACTATGTCTGAATGACTGTGTTTGGACAGGGATCACATGCCATACAGCCTTTTATAATAGAGACATAAGTGTTTTACTGGAAAATATACCGTGCGTAAAATCCATACGAAACTACGTCCGGGACCCGAGTGGCATATTTTTCATATCACATTTCCCGCTTTTTTTTGCACGGTTGTTTGTGCAATTTCTCGTAAAACACTCGTGTCTAATATAATAAAAAGAAAATTATACGGCGGCTTGAAGATATGGATCTTATTTTCTCGTGGTAAAAACAGTATTTTACGAACGAACGCTTCGCGAGTGAAAATAAAATTCATATCTTCGCGCCGCCGTGTAATATCCTCTATTTATAATAGAAACACAAGTGTTTTACTAGAAAATATATTGTGCGAAAAATCCATACAAAACTTGATCCAGGACCTGAGTGGTGCATTTTCCGTATCCTCCCTAGTAAGGATATCAGTGGCATCATTTCCCACTTTTGCACAGTTGTATGTGCATTTTCTCATAAAACACTCGTGTCTTTATAATGAAATGAAAATTACACAGCAGCTTGAAGATATGGATTTTATTTTCTAATGGTAAAAACAATGTTTACTCACTCATGCAGCGCTTGGTCATAAAATATCCTCCATATCTGCTACACCTTCTAACCTGTTGCAGGGGAAAATTGACCCAGTGTTTACAGTGGGGCATTTTTGTTTGGATAATTGTATAGTATAAGAACATTCTCAGTGCTTTTGGTTCAATACTGTGAAGTACAGCACATGTGAACTAATGATATAAAATTCACCCTGGCTTATAAATAATATCATTACCTGACAATAATATAACAATAATCACGTTATTTTAACTAACAGTCACAAAATAATGGATTTCTAAAAAAGAGAGAAACAATTAAACTTCTAACTACCCAAATCACAAACTGAATCGACAACAACTGAATACTGCAAACAAATGACTGGAATTGGTCGATGCATAACCTCCTTTAGTTGTTGTACTGTAGTTGTCAAATTTACCATAAGCATGTGTTGTTACCAAATTTTACTTTGCATGTGTTGTTTCGGCTTGTGTACCAATTTCCCACAGAACAAATTTGATCACCGCAGAAAATGCAGCAGTGCTTTCCATTGGGGATGTGGGCCTCACAGGTAAAAAATGGCTGCTGTTCACATGGGCAGGATAATTCAATTAGCTGAATCAACTTATTTACTTTGAGACTGTCTTATAACACCATGCCACAATTTATGTGGATTATTGAATCAAACAACATCTGTCTTTATCCTTGACTGTCTGGTTGCTGGTTCTGGATGGACGGTTCACTTCAAACGCCCCAAATGCATTGTGGTTCGTCACGGCGGGTTCTGTATTGCAAAGCAGATTGCCTAGCTCAGTGCGTAGCTCATCAATGCCATCTCCTGTCTTCGCAGAGGTAGCGATGTGACAGGAAAATATCCGATGATGACCTCCCTCACCACCACAGAGTTTCCCAATTGCCTCGTTCTCATCAATGCTTTGGAATTCTAAGTCTATTTTGTTTCGAACCAAGATCATCTTTGCTCCAGGTGCATGTCGAGTAGATGTATCGTAATAATGTTTCAGGACTTCAAGTGACTCCATTTCATCACAGGAGTACACCAGCAGTACAACTCTGCTGTCCATGTAATGTCTCCGTGTCAGGTCAGCGTAACGTTCCATACCCAGGGTATCCCACAGTTGAATCTATAAAATAAGGGGCATCAATAGCTTATACCCTTTCCTCATCAAGTTCATACTGCAGATTCCCCCAACCATTTGAAATGGAAGGTATGACTAGAGTAGTGAGAATCTTTGAGAATTTTTGGGGAAAAAAAAACAACACTTTATGAGACTGAACTAGCTTCAGTGAGAGAAGGGAACAAATAATTATTGCTTGTACCATTATAATATTCGACAATGCAATGCGATGAAAACATAGCAGTTGCAGAATTAGTCAGCAATTTGGACCATCAACATGCTGTAAGATTGTGAATCACATCAAAGTGTATGAGATGCATCAGCATGCAAACTTCACCAGGTACAAGAAGACTTCATCACTGCAGCATTCTCAATACTCTTCAATCACCACTGCACAGAATTTCAGTACATCTTGATCATATTCAGTGACTACTTGAGAGCAAAATTGTCATTAAGGAGAGGGGAGGGGATCTGTCTTTAACATCCATTTGACATCAAGCAGAGAACTGGAGAATGTGTCAATGCCCCCTTAAATTTTGAGAGAAAACCCCCAGAGAATAAAACCATGGTGAGTGATGCAGAGTACAGGGATACATGTAGTCTGAACAAGGGAATGAAAAATCATATACAGCAGAATCTCCCTGAGCAACCACCCTCGTAAGCAACCACCTCTCTTAAGCAACCACTTACCAATGACCGATTGGTCACTCAGTCAAATTTCTGTTAGTGAAACCTCTTGTACGCAATCACCTCTTGTTGGCAACCGCGACCAACATTGAGGCTCACTGTTTGAGTTTTTCCATTGGTAAGTGAGCACTCTGTGCTCTCGAAGAGCGAATTTCTAAGCAAGGACTAACTTCCTTGCAGAAACTGGACCACACAAAACACTAACGTAATGTAACGTGCAACAGGACACAAGGTTGATTTATCAAAACACAAGCTGTTTTTCACTCACTAAAACTGCATTATTTGGCAGTGGTTGTGGCTCAAAGCTGGATCTCACTAAGGCCTTCCATAGTGAGAAATTCCCCTAAGCGACCACCTCCCGTAAGCGACAAATTAAAGACAAACAAAGGATGGTTGCTACTCCAATACCAAGCGGTATCAGACTGGAACAATCTTAACAGAGCAACAAGAAATGCAGATAGCATTTCAGCTTTTAAACATAGTTTTTTTTAATTCGTTGTAGATTTTAAGATTTTAAGATTTTAACTTTTTGTTTTTGATATTTCTTATTTAATTATGTTTGTATTTATAATTGTACTTTATAACCCAGGACCTTTCTGTAAATCACTTATGTGAGGAAGCTTCCCTGATTGTAAAATATCATTAATGCATCGATCAATTCCAGCTGTTACCATCTCCCCCCGGGCCAACACCGGGGACTTTTTATCCCTGGATACAAATTCCCTGCCCCTGGGCAAGGAAAAACTGGCAATTTCACTCAATCTTCCACTCTTTTCTTATTAACTTTTTACGGTTCTCTTGCAAATTCCCCGCCCCCGTGGCAACCAGGTCTGACAAATCCCCAGGGCTGTCCGGGGGGGGAGGGGGGGGGGGGGGGGAGATGGTTACAGCTGGAATTGACCTATGCATAACACATGGTCGCTTACGGGAGGTTCCACTGTATTTAATTTTTGTCTGAAAAAGTGTAAGGTTTACTCCCACCATCCCCGGAATAAATAGCGCACCAAACTATTAAGAAAGTGATCCCCCGGAACCCCCCCCCCCCCCCCCCCCCCCCCTTTCCAAAAAAACTTTTCACGAGCTACGATCAGTATTTTTCATATGCACATTACGAAGGAGAACATGCTGATACACAGTACACACAAATAAACAATTACGTTTTATCAATTTTATATGTCTAGTGAAATGACTTTAACGCTATAATAAAAGTATTCATTCATTCACTCATTCATTCATCGGTATCCACGTTGCGATTTCCCGAATTAAATAAATATTCGTGTACCGACCTGAACTGCGTTGCCTTCACTGTCCTTGACGGTTATCAAACAGTTTTCGTTGTTTATCCTGGACGTATCTGCAGAAAAATCATCACTCTTCAGTCGCGTAAAGATTGAAGTTTTCCCAACATCGCTCTTTCCGCAGAGCGCAACCTTATATACTCCACCGCCATGAGCCGCCATCTTCACTTTCGACTCTCGTTCTCATTCCACCCCAGAAAACAGCCCTAATTGACGTGCCCGCACTGCATTTGGTCAGCGTCAAGTTTGTGCACAGGAGCTTCGCATTTGCATGCGCTTGTCAGAATATGGTGGACCCGGAAGGTGCTTCTGTGGTCACCTACAAAGTTGCCTTGTGCGGATCGAAAGACGTTGGAAAATCTTCGATATTCTTGAGACTTCGAGATGGAAAGTTTGATGCAGGAATGGCTGCAAGAAAGTCCAGTGTGAATCAAGAGTGTCTAATTCCACGAACCGAAGAAGGCAAGGAATTCAAAGTAAGTGATGCCCGAGGCCAGACACATAAAAACAGATAAAACACCATTGTGCGAATATTTTAATATGTCTCAGGATGGAATTCTAAAAGGAAGAATATATTTGATAAAAAGTCTATCAATAAAAATCTAAAAGTACGATCTCAGTGACCTTTTTACAGTTGTAATCACCACCAAAACCTCTGTCCCAAAAACAGTGATGCAAAAACGAATGCAAAAACGGTAATAAAACTCAGATTAAGGATTGCTAACTTGCCACACAGCTTGCACACACACACAGCTTGAATATCCTGAGCTTAGTGAGGAGTGCATGCACACTCTATTTTCATGTGGTGATGACTGTATTAATTAATATCTCTGGAATGTGAGTTTGTTTTTTCTTTGTATCTTTGTTCCAAATATGACTCCAATCTAGAAGTATGTTTTTGTTATGTGTTGCAAAAACATACCAAAAACACATTATTTTCATCCGCAGATTAAAATAATATACCTGAAACATACATACATACTGAACCCATTCTAACGTACATGTATACCAGCAGCACATGTTTTGTTAAAGCGTTCATATTCTAACATACCAGCAACATACCTGAAACATACCTAATGTGGACAGCAGAGATAAAATAATATGTCAATGCTATGACATATCTAAAACGTACCTAATGTTGATAGAGGTGATAATGTAAATGCTATGACATACCTAAAACATACCTAATGTTGATAACGTGGATAATGTAAATGCTGTGACATACCTGAAACATACCTAATGTTGATAACAGGGATAATGTAAATGCTATGACATATCTAAAACATACCTAATGTTGATAGCGGCGATAATGTAAATGCTATGGCATACCTGAAACATACCTAATGTTGATAGCAGGGATAATGTAAATACTATGACATATCTAAAACATACCTAATGTTGATAGAGGTGATAATGTCAATGCTCTGACATACCTGAAACATACCTAATGTTGATAACAGGGATAATGTAATTATACTATGACATACCTAAAACATACCTAATGTTGACAGTGGGCATAATGTAAATGCTTTGACATACATGAAACATACCTAATGTTGATAGCAGGCACAATGTAAATACTATGACATACCTGAAACATACCTAATGTTGATAGAGGTGATAATGTCAATGCTCTGACATACCTGAAACATACCTAATGTTGATAACAGGGATAATGTAATTATACTATGACATACCTAAAACATACCTAATGTTGACAGTGGGCATAATGTAAATGCTTTGACATACCTGAAACATACCTAATGTTGATAACAGGGATAATGTAATTATACTATGACATACCTAAAACATACCTAATGTTGACAGTGGGCATAATGTAAATGCTTTGACATACATGAAACATACCTAATGTTGATAGCAGGCACAAATGTAAATACTATGACATACCTGAAACATACCTAATGTTGATAGAGGTGATAATGTCAATGCTCTGACATACCTGAAACATACCTAATGTTGATAACAGGGATAATGTAAATACTATGACATACCTAAAACATACCTAATGTTGACAGTGGTGATAATGTCAATGTTCTGACATACCTAAAACATACTTATTCTGAAGAGCAGGGACATAACAACCTGCCATGGAGGTATCCTCCAGAAAACGCTGCTAGCTGAGAACCTCCTTCAGTCTCCCCTGCTAGAATTAAACGTAAGAAGAAGGCTCTGTCAACGATCTTGACTTTCTTTTGTTGTGCAAGTGCGAGCCCTGTGGAATCATCAGTTTTAAAACAATCGTGGAATTTATGGAACTGCACTTGCCTAACAGGAGTTGAGGTTGTTGGCAGAGCCTTTATCTTTTGAAAGAGCTGGTACGTTATGCTTCCAAGGTAGTGGTGTTTAGGATTATAGGGCCGAACAGATATCAGCTACAGTCAAACTGCATTAAGTGGCCTTCTACTTTATTATAGGAAATTAATGCTCGTGTCAATTAAGGCAGTTGATATTATCGCGATTTAAATTAACGCGACTTAGAGGGAAAATTACTTTGAATCCGAATAAAATACATTAACGCGAAAAAAGAGGTAAAATCTTGTCAAAACGAAAGAAATTAACGCGATTGACACACATCGAGAAATGCTTTTCTGAAAACGAAAGTGAAGTACCGTAAACCGTATACTTTTGCATTGTAAAAGATCGAAATACAGTGTGCACAGAAGAGAAGCTATTGCTTCTAGGTGTCAAATATGTCTGGACGGAGAATCTAGAATTATTAACGCGGCCTAATAACGCGAATTTTTGAAATTCACCTTAATTTAATGGAGCGTTAATTTCCTATAATAAAGTATTTAGACACCCTCTATTCAGCCGACAGCTGTCAAAGTCCCGAAAATCTACTCAAACAGATACTGTAAACTTAACCTCTATTAAACAGATACCTATAAACAACGTTGACACCCCTCACACGGTCCCGATGGATAATCGGACAGTCTGAATTGACACACTTTTCACGCTCTTCTAAGAAACATACGAAAAGTGCACTCGGCGTGTGATGGCAGCGACAATATGCATAATTAATATATGACTATTTTCATATGAACAGTAAAATGTTCACTTGATTACATCCCCAGAACCTACCGGCATATGTTATTGTAGCCAGTTGTACTATAATGCGTTTGGCCATACCCATAGTTAATTTTTAGCGGGCCTGTATTAAGCAGACACTTCACAATGCCCCAAGGGTGTCCGCTTAACAAAAGTTTTTAAAATGTATACTAGCCAAAATGAAGCCATTTCTAAGTGAGTCGGCGGGAGGAGTGAAGGAAGTGCCATCAACAACTTCTCTCTCTGTCTTTCTGTAGATTGAATTATGGGACACACTTGGTTTTGAGGAGTATGCAATGTTGTCTCGATCCCACTACAAAGATAGCCATGTGATTTTAGTGGTTTACAGTGCCGACATCGAACATTCTCTAGCCGAGGCTCGGACTTTTCTATTAGCAGCCAAGGCTCACGCGCCAGGAGCAAGGATGGTTCTTGTTCGAAACAAAATTGATTTAGATGCTGAAGGGGCTGATGACAAAGAAGTCAATGTTGGCAATGATTTTCATATGAGCACCAAGATCTCAGCCAAAACTGGAGAGGGGCTGGATGAGATGTTGTATATGATATATCAGAGGTTCCTGTGTCGTGCATCTCCTCTGAAGAATCGCGGGTCCAGAGCTATCAGTGTGGCATCCTCCAACAGTCCAAGTGAACAATCTGACAATTATGTATCAGACAACGCAGTGCCTGTGGCAGGCTTTAACATTGCTGAAGACAAACAGTCACAGTCTCAAAGAAGTAAGTGCAGGTGCTAGATCAAAGAAGAGCTGCACAACTAAGTTATATAAAATCAAAATTATATTGCATTATACTAGGATATCTAAAGATAGTAATTGCTGCGCTGATTTTGATGTAATCTCGCAAAAAATGTAGTTGGGAGGACATTGCTTATGCTGGATAGCAACTTATCTACTGGATATAGTTATACATTGAACAACTGGAGCCTACTGTATTAATCCCGGCACAAATTGTCTATTTCAGAATGTCTGCCTTCTTACAAATTTAATATTTTCAATGATCACCAATTAATACGGTTTTAGAAAAAGACACTCTATGTGGATGGCTGTCCTTGAATTGGTGGACCAAATCTTCCAAGCATTTGAAAACAATGAAATCACAACAGGCATTCTTATTGATCTCGAGAAAGCGTTTGACACAATATTAATCACCAAATTCTACCAGACAAACTTGAATTTTATGGCTTCAGAGGAATACCCCTAATCTGGCTAAAGAGCTACCTAAGCAACAGATTCGACCACTAATACTGGCCGTAGCGGCTCTAAATTTACACAAGGGACACAGAAGACAACAGCTAACAGGTAGAATGCGTTTATTTCGTGTTTTATTAGCAAATCCTATGATTTATCGCCATCGTCAAAATCCCCATACATTTCCTTATAATCTTGGCCCTTCACGCAACCACCGGACCCCCCCAAGCTAGCTTGGGCCGCCTGTGAGCTGACGTGTTGTTGTCCGTTGCGAAGTGCATCCTGGCCCAAAAATTTACGGTGCATTGTGGCCCAAAAATTTGCGGTGCATTATGGCCCAAAAATTTGCGGTGCACTCTGGGATGAAAACAGGATTTTTTTCCTACCTTTCAAAATGTATTGTCAAGAATATGAACTGCTGCTCCGCTCGCTTCGGTCGCTGCGCAGCAATTAAATGTTATTTTGTCTCTAGTGCCTGACAAAAATCTATCCGATTTTGTCCCAATTTGAACGGGTATTGTGCCGTAATAAGTAGTGAAGATGCTAAGAGTACGTTCCGTGCTGGTAAAATACGGTGTAGCAGTGAAAATTACGCCCTAGGTTTAGAACTGCGACTGCAAACAGCAGGGACATGTTTCACATATAAAATTTTACTACTCTTAGGATTTAGTAGCACTAGTTGGAAGAGGAAGAAAATCTAATAGATTTATGTTCAACAAGATTTATGCACAAAATTCTGTTAAACAGTTGTGAGATAAAACAGTTACGGTATAATGTAATATCACTCTTAGATATATATGCCATATATCAGCATTTTATTGTCAGGGTATATGCTCCGACACAATTTAAATATTATACATAATATTTTGTTATATGTACACATATAATTCACATATACATATATTATTTTCGTAAACACATGAGTTGTTTAGTTTTAAATATATCTATATGTTAACTAAAAGTAATATTGTGACAATCACTTTAACTTGCACAATACGAGAATGCAGTGTTTTAAGCTCCAAGCATCTCTGCCTTGCCGTCCTCATCACGTTAATATTAATTCTGTAATTTTTTTTTCTTACTATATTATTATTCTGAGAACTAATTAGTGGAGTTAATATTATTATTTATTATATAGACACGAATGTTTTACTGGAAAAAATACCGTGCGTAAAATCCATACGAAACTACATCCGGGACCCGAGTGGCGTATTTTCCATATCCTCACTAGTGAGGATATCGTCGGCATCATTTCCCGCTTTTGCAGGGTTGTTTGTGCAATTTCTCGTAAAACACTCGTGTCTAATATAATAAAAAGAAAATTACACGGCGGCTTGAAGATATGGATTTTATTTTCTCGTGGTAAAAACAATATTTTACTCACTCGCGAAGCGCTCGTTCGTGAAATATTGCTTTTACCACTCGAAAATAAAATTCATATGTTCGCGCCGCCGTGTAATATCCTCTATTTATGTATAAAAAAATACATGTGTATTATGAGAATTGATATGGCTGAATTAGCTGTTATCTTCTTAATGTACTGGATATGTCTGGTGAGAAATTGAAAGAAGCTACAATGTCATTTTGGGAAATATACCACATAAGCAAAACACAAAGTGTTCTCATGCAAATGAAACTTGGTACATTCTCGTGGCACTGTTAGTGTAACTTTTTGACTTTACATTTAACAAAAATATTCCAAATTACTATCGCCTCAAGGAGCCACAAGCCACGACCACATAACTTGCATTCGGCAACAAGCTTGAGCTCAAACTGAGTACGATAACAGATACAAGATTCTGTCCAATTCTCAGGTTTGGACTCGGCAATAATCGAGATGAAAAAAGTGCAGGCCACCTAATATAACCTCAACGGGCAACAAAACTCTCTCGCTTACCACAATGCCGTCAACTTTTCTTCTTTTATCGTTTCTTTTCCTTACTTTAGTAAATATGAAGAGTTTATTGCACTGAATAAATAATAATTCGTTCATATTAGGCGTATTCAGGTATTTACCGCGTTATAATACATCTGCGCTTTCTTCGAGGGATTCTCTGAGAAAGATATAGTACCGCTCGGCCACATTAAAGATATTTTAGACGAGAATTTATCACTGATAATTTTCTGAGCAAAAGCCGTCCTCGGGGCCTCCAACTTTTGCAAAGTACAGCAATAAAATGAAAAACTTCGGACAAAAATTCCATAATATTGAGCTAATTTACGGGACTGCGCCACAGAAACCTTTAGAGCCGTTTCTGGATGACTGTCGAAGGCAATCATATGATTACTTTGTTCTTTCGTTGGCAAGAACACAAGCAAACCCCACGCATGCAAACAAATATAGCTTGCTTTGATTTCCTCACAAAAATAAAACCAAACGAAGTTACTTTCAATTTGCTTTCTGGTTGGCTGGTTGAAGTGTTTCCTTGCAGCCTTTGTAATTAGCGCTGCAGCTTCTTTGGTTTGGATTTTTGAAAGTCGCCCAAAAGCCACTCTGAAAGAGAAAAAGAACAGGTTGAATTGTCCAATGACAAATGAGATACCTGTATAATGTGTGGGGTGGACGTAGATCTATTAGCAAACTTTGGTTTATTGTCATGTGCTGGGATCAGTGAAAACAACGTGCTGGGCAGGTTTATTTCAGTTCTGAGCAGAATTAGATCAGTAGTTTTTCCTAGTGTCACTCGAGCAAACGCATTCCCGATGCCTTCCTTCTTGGGTGCACTTCTTTTCTGCTTGGTTCTGCTGTGTTTGGTCCGGTGTGGTGATGCAAAACGCGAAATCCTTTTTCGCACGACGATGATGAAGATGACGAGAAACGAAGCAGTCATAGCAGACGATCGTACACAATGGGATCAGGAAAGGTATGGGTACAAGCTCTTCCGCGCTATTTTCTTAATCGTATAACTTCGTATAACTCCTTCCTACTCCGTCTTTCTCTCCGCAATATTTACAAACAGCACGTAAAGTTCATACGAGCACATTAAGAGGCCCACGAATTGAGCCGGTCTCAGAGACAGAAAGCCGGGCCGAGTTGCTCAAGGCACGATTAAGGCTAATCCTGCATTAAGTCCAAGTGTCAGTTTTTTTATCGTCTTTAAGCCTGAAAACGAGAAAGTCTCTGAGAACTCGACTTCCTTGTTATACGTTTCCAGCTAAAACAAGAGCTGTTTGGTTGGTTTCTAAGCAAAATTCTGCCGTTTGTTGACCAAGAGACCGAAAGAAAAGTTTCGTTAAACCTGGATTTACTTGTCAGGCTTTGAACAACTTGGCCCTGTATTCAATCCCTTTTTTATAGTTGCAAACTTCGGGGACATGTTTGTGACATCTCTTTTTCCAAGTTTCCACAGCAAGAATCTTGGTCGGTTTTTGTAGAGTCAGTAGGTTCTTATGTGCATGGCACCTTAATTGCACAGAAGAACTCTGACCAGACTATGGGGCGTGGTTAGTGGTTTATGCGAGCGATCGTTGCGTATCGCCTTGTTAAACAAATGCTTCGACAACGGACTAAGGATCACTGAATTTTTTTTTTATTTCTCAGTCATTAAAGTAAAGAAGCAATAATTTTCTTTTAGAAAAACCAAGTACCCATTTTATAAATTATTTATGCTTCGTGCAACACCTGTTAAAAGCACGTGTTGTGAAAACCGCTTTGTTGCATCCTTGAAAGTAGTTTTGAATTAGTAATTAGAAGTATTGTCATCATACTAATTTAATATTTTATAATGAAAATAGTGAATGTCTTCGTTTCCTATGTATTAAGTCCCGTTTTTCGATTAACTGTTAATAGGCCCTTTGCAACATTGAGGTCACCTGACCCAAAAATTAGCCACGAGGTTCGTTTTTGAGATCGATTCATAAATAGAAAAAATAAACAAAAAGACTTGAAAGGGGAAAATTGCTGGTGGGCGAGACCCAAGGTACCAGAATTTCTTTCGTCTATCTCTCAGACCACTGGGCAACCGCCGTTACGCGATGAAACTCGGAGAAAATTTCGATTCACGAAAACAAGCAAGATGTGATGCAGTGTTCTTAACTCGCACCGTCGATTGATCCCTTCTCAAAGGTTTTGGGTGGTTGATAGCGTTTTCTTACGGCCTCTGTGATTGACCCTGTATAACTACTTTGATCGGCATCAATTTAGTTATATAAGAGTATAATAATAATAATAATAATAATAATAATAATAATAATAATAATAATAATAATAGTAGTAGTAATAATAATAATAAAATATATTACCAGATTTTAATAAAGCTCTAGTGTTCACGGATTTGAATATATGATGAGTAATCAGAGCATAAAAACTGCATATACATTCGTTTTTCTGATCGGGGGAACTTCGGAGCACTCGCCAAATTGTCATTTGCAAGATTTCAGCTAGATTGTGAGCGATTAAACCGAGACTTTTCGCACGCGTCGCCGCCATGTTTCTTTGTTCTTGCCTTGATTACCCATCATGCATTCAAATCCGTGAAGGGGTCTATTGGCGGAAACAAAATGCAAAAGATAAAGAACATACATGAAAAAGAAATGTTGTAGCAAAATGTCAAAAATATATACATTACCGTATCGGCTGATTATATTACATGTAGTTACTATTCACACTGGTACTCACTTTCTAAAACCCGGTCCAATACTGATTGCTATCCTTCATATTTATTTTCAGATAATGTTCTGCCGTTCAGGTCCACCAGGCTCTCCCGGTCCACCTGGGCCGCCAGGGATGCCGGGAAGGGATGGCAGGGACGGCCGAGATTGCCCACCATGCAATTGTGGCGGGACAGTTTCCACGGAGATCCCGCCCCTAAACCCGAGCCCTTGTCCCACTAACAGTCTGCCGCCCTCGGGTCCACCGCCATCATCAGGGTATGCTGTCATTCTTTTGTATGATCGTGTTCCAGTGTTCCTAGTTTTCGACTCAATTTCATTACGAGGCCGAGTTCGAAAGCCTTCTCACAGATATGAAGAAACCGATAAACTGTATCGGCGTAAGGTCGATCGATGCGCTTATGTTTCTTGCGATGAAACAGGCTAACGCGGCTTGTAAGTAAGGGGTGGCGAATGGTAAAATCCGAGACTCGCCGAGACCCGAAAATCCGAGACCGAGTCATTAGCAACTTTAGAAAATCCGAAAAACAAAAACGAAACACAAAAACGAGACTTTGTGACTCATCACAAAGGCGTCCGAGATTGCGAGATTGTATTAAAAGTTTTCGAGACCCACGATTGTTCAGGCACATTAGTCATCCTGAAAGTAGTTCAGACAGCACATGCAATATCTGCACGACGCTTGGGTAAGAATCCACATCACCTGATTCGGCAGCACAGCCACCCAAGCAATCCTCATGGGAGTAGCGCGTTCCATTGTACAAGAAATAAAACTTTGGCTTCACGCGAAGAAGAGTTATCAGGCCAGTCATTCGAAATGCTTTTACAGTGAACCTCGTTTTGAAGCATAGTCCATTTTTAGGCGGTTTTTCAGTGTCGCAAAGTTTTCTTCCCTTCGCAATTATCAGACTTGGTGTTGAAAAGAGTTCTTGTGTCGAATTTCAGCAATTCAGCCATTGTTTTAAGTTTGGATTCTCGGAAAATTCCCTTTTCTAATACCGGAAGAAGGAACTTAGATAAGAGTACTAAAGAAAACAGAACCAAGAATAATTTGAAAATTGAAGATGCTTAAATTCGCCGCGGTGGAATTTGCTGTGCATTCGTATCTACTGCTCGTCTTCTAATCCGGCCTTTTATTAACTCCTGATCTAGTAACCAACTTCATTTTCTCCCGCCGTCTTTCACCAGACATATATGACAATCATGGAGAATTTGGCCTTTGATATAGCTTGCTCGGATCTTAGCTGACTGAATTGTCAATTCTCATGAAATTATTCATACACTTACTTTGTGATAGGTTGGGAGAATTTGAAGTTTGAGCTCAGGAGTTAAAGGGTTGATTAGGGGACTAACTCGATCTCTCTGATAATTATTTTCCAGAACGATTCACGGTCACAAGCGCGGAGAGCCGACTAAGAAGAAAGCGAAAAATAATTCCCTCTGTTCGTAACAACGTACGAATTGTGGCCTCGAAATTATGACCGTCGGTACAAATCGTATGTCGTTCTTCGAATATCAAGAGATCTAAAAATGTCAAAATTATTGATATTAAATAAAACAAACTTTGTAATTCGGCAAGGTACGATCGGCCCTCAAACTATCTGATTGTTCAAAAACGTGATTGCTACCGCCTAAATGATCCAATCTTCGAAAATAGCTGTTAAATTTATCGACAAGAAAAATGTAACGTAAAGCTGTGGTAAGTTTATAATGACATTTATTATGAAACAGTTGAACTCGCATGGAAACTTGTATGATAAAACATAATAAACAGTACAGTCGTCGCTAGTATTGTATATCCGTTCTTATCGTACTTATGAAAAAGTTTCATTAAGAATCAGTGTAAAATTTATTAAGTTCTAATAAAAACAAATATGAAAGTTCCTGGTTTGATTGCACTAGGACTATCAGGGCGCAGAGAAAGTTGACCAATAGAGTGAAACTATGTAACGGTTTTATCATAAAGGATTCCACAAACAAGTCTGATCATTTGATGTGACTCTGTCTAAAGTTGCGTTGCAAATAAAATAACCTTGGTGTAATAAAACCTTTAAGGCCTTTCACATGAGGCGACATAATGCGACATGTTCACAAGGCCCGCATGTCCCCGCGACAAGTCGTGGCGTGTGACCCACAGGCACCCCAATCAGTTGGGTTTCAGTTGAAAATAAAAGAAAGTAGACTTGATTTATCTTGCTCCGTGTCATTTCTTGGCGGATTTGTGTGATTTTAAAATCACTGTAAGAATCACTCAAATCCGCCCAGAAATGACACACAAGGAATGGAAGAAATAAAAGTACAATTTTCTTTTTAATTACAACTGATACCCAATGATTGGGTATCTGTGGTGACACATGCCGCATGAATTCAAATCGACAACAGAACCCACTTAGAGTCCAACATGTTAGGTAATACGCGCCATGTTACATTGCAACCTGCAACGCAACGTTCTTTGTTGCGCGTTGCCAAAAATGTCCGTTTTACTTCACCTTTAGATGCGCGCGCAACCTTGACAAATTTGTCTCTATTTGTTACGTTATTAATAACTGGATTGCCTGTCCCATAATGCAGTCCTACAAGTGGACTCGGATCTCCTGTAAATCCCGCCAAATCATGTGACCAGGTCTACAGCTCCGCCCCAGGTTCTCAGACCGGGGTTTACTGGATGGAGGCAGCACATGGGGGACCATATTTGGTGTGTATAATCACGTGTCATGATGCAGCGAGTGTAGTATACCCTTTCATATATATCAAATATAGGAAGAATGCAATGCTAGAATTTGAGATTTGTTTAAAACTTGCCGAACCACACAGTGCACAGCATCAGACGTCATTTTAAAATTGTGTTATCAAGAAAGTGTCAATCAACTGTCGTCCCTTAGAGCCGTTTTCGGATGACTGTCAAAAGTGATCGTGTAATTGCTTTGTTATGCGTTTGCTATGTTTTCGAATTTGAACCGATTTCGGATTTGAAGTTCAAACAAGCTTAGCAGCCTTCTTGGCCACTCAAAAGCAAAATAGAGAACTGACTGGGGATATTCTCACGTAATCGAACAAGTGGCGATGGCGTTTACTGGTAATGCTGATTGGTTTCTTTCTCAAAGTAAGAACAAACGCGCATTACTTTGGCTTCTGATTGGTTGAAAGTATTTCTTAGGCGGTGTACTTATTATTGGTTTTGGATTTCGACAGCCATCCGAAAACGGCTCTATTGAACACGTACTAAAACACTGAAAATGTTCGTTTCCAAATTTTTTCATTTGGCGACGAATATTCTAAATTTGAAAGAACTGCAATTTGCGAAAGGCACCTAAAAAATCGTGCCGCTTCGATAACAGAAGTGAGAGAGCGCTGCCTGCTCACTCCAAAAAGGAAACCCTCTAACTAATGTATCTTCTTTAAAACTGACAATAAGAACAACGTTTCGAACAGCGAGTATAAATTAACATATATCCCATCATGCCCCAGGTTCACTGTGAAATGATACACTCCAGCTGTAACAGTGACACGGGAGGCTGGACACTAGTGGCTCGTGCTAGTGGCTTGTCCCCAGACTTCGCGCCCACAAGCCCGGCCTGGATAAGTGAAGACATTATAAACCCAGCTGATGGCGCCGATATTACCAGGCCCTTATCCATGAAAAATGCGGGCTGGTTCTCAATTCATTCTAGGGTTCTACGAGTGTGCTATAATGGCCCTCGCACTGACTGTGCCACTTTTACTCACGACAAGGACATGACACTGTCAGAGTTATTCGCGACTCAATTTGCCGTGGAGACGAAGGAGGCGTACACGTTCGACACTCTGTTGAAGAAGTTTAACAAACATCTGGACCTGGGACAACTCAAAACGGTACGTTTTTCCGTAAATGATCTAAACATGGATCATGTACTAATTTAACTCAAAACCTAACCCATAGAAAACATACCTGCAAATCCCCCTCCCTTGGGGGAAAACACTTTCTTTATGATGGGCAATACGGAGAGGCTCCACCCATAAGGATATAAGAAGGGGCATAGCAAAATGGTGGGGTTTCTGGTGGTTTGAAGGGCCGGCAACAAATGCTGGACTAAAAAGTCGTGTTGGCAATTCATATGGCTTTAAAACTATTGTCTTGGTTGACGTTTTCGCAAATATTGCGTTGTTGAGATGTAGAAGTATTCCTGTTCGGCAAAGGTATAGTAAGGACGCAATGTTATATAATGGTATCACTCTGTTGACCTCATGGTGGTATATTAAAGGCGGCCAAGGGGTTGCCGGTCTGGGTCGAGCTTCACCGCTCCCTCCCCACCACCCATTCTTGGGCTGGGCCATAGAGCGGGTTTGTAGAAAGTTATATGGCTTGGAAACTTAAAAATTAAGCTTATCGATCTGTTGATTTTTTCTCTTCTCTTTTTATCAAACCTTTTTCATGTCAAAGTGATTGCGTTCTCAGCCTCAAAGACAAATGGAAATGCTCTGTTGATCTACCATTGATTTGCCCACTTTTATTTCAGGAGTGGTGCGGTCTAAATATGGGCAACTTGTGTAACATAATAGCAAATCCCAACAAACATCCGGGTTCACACATCTGCCGCATCGGATGTATTGGCGTGACACACGTGACACGGCCGTTCACGGCCTGTAACCAGGACGACTACACCCTCGGTATCGGTGTGTCGAGTTGTAACGACCCCACGGGGTCCGCGGGGGCCATGAGCCTTCATTTCAGTGCGTATAAAGGACACTTTGGGGATTACGATCAAACAGCTTTCATTTACGTCAAGTAAATCTCTAACGTCTACCGAACCTATTAGATCTAATGTGCAGCCACAGAGGAAGGAACACAGAACATACCAAAAAAAAAATAGAAAAAGCATAAAAAAAACATAGAAAAACAAAAACATAGAAAAAATACTCATTTACTCATTCCGATGACATAGAGATGATTTTAAATGGTTTTCGAAAAGTTTTATATAAATGTATTTGTTAAAACATTTTTATGAAATCGCGCACACAACCAAGCTTCATAGGCCTAAGCGAAGTGAAAGTAGTTTTTAAAAAACGGCTTTGAAACTCAATTTATTCGTACAAACATAGCTACAAGTAGCCACATTTCGAAACTTGAAAGTTTAGAAGTTGAATACTTTGGTTTTTCGGGCCTTCTACTGAAAGTGCGATACCAGCTCTAAGAGAAGTAGATTAACTGTGTCGGCGTGATGATAAAAACGCTGCTGTATCAACAAAAAGTTGATCAAGGTACTGGAAAGAATTAAATTCGCTCTGACGATGGCTAACGCTCGAAACGCCAGCTACTGTTACTCTTATGGCGTTCCAGTACCTCGATCAACTTTTTGTTGATACACCAACGCTTCTACTGAACGGCTTTCAAAGAAAACCAGATGTCAGTCGCTCACAATTTCCAATACTGAATGCTATCCTCAGTATTCTGGGCTACTGTTATTTATTGCCTGTTCTTTCAAAACTCTAAACTGAGGGAAGTGTCTATCTACCTCACTCCCCCACTCCCCCAGTTTTCAAAATATAATATGATTACGTCATTCATACGTTTTATTACTTATGTCAATTACAAGCTCATAAATGAAAGTTGCGTAACTGGCCGTTTTTATACTACAAACGACTAATTCGTCTGATACTGAAACATATGCTTCCGGTGTCCAGTTAAGTTCGACTCGTTTTTATGCTAGACGCATTATTCGTCTGAGACGAATTAGACGTCTGTTAAGTGCGTCTTTTAGTCGCACTTAATAGACGCATAAGAATTTAAGTGCGTCTGCCCTGTTTTCCGTTTTTATACTAGAAATACGATAATCGCAGATACCCCCTCACTCTGCCATTGATGGGATATTACTTTGGAAACTCCCAACAAGAGTAGCCTTTGTTTTACCGAAATGTTGACTCAATCTTTTCTTCGAACTCAAGTGCTACACGCAAAGGAAGGAGAAAAAGAATGGTGTGTGTTATACTTTTGCGTTGAAAAAAGAATCGATTGCGTGACGAAGTACGTATTTCCCACGGTCGGCACGTCAAATTAATTCATACAGTCTTCCAAGCACGTTCTCAAAATTTAATACTCAAATTTTGAAGTTGGTCGGCCGTCGTAGTACGGGAAAAAAGGAACACTGATTTTCCAATTTTGAATTCATAGGCAGTACAATTAAATAGGCTTCCTGTGCGATTTGTTTTTACTCTGGATTGCATGCTCCAGACTCAGGCATGCATATTTAATAGGCTCGAATTGTTTTGTATGTCAACCCACTCAAAACAGCAAGATTTCTCCCAGAATCAAAGCAAAACTTGAACAGTTTACTTCAAATTATACACGGGCTTCAGACCCAGTAATACGTCTAAGTGTTTGTGAACGATTCTCGCTGCAATCACCGCGTGTCAGATTACAGAAAATAAGACATCTGACTAAATTATTCAAGACTCCAAGTTCCGATTGCTCTGAGCGAATACGGTAGCCGAAACTGGCGAAAATGATCAGCATACAGATTTTAGTACATTCTTGAAGTGATCGAGTTACAAGCTATACGGGATAGAATTTATTTGTCACGGTGATTGTTCGATTTCCACTGACTAACCTTTGTTGCTTGTCCTTTCTAAATAAGTATCTGAGTTTAACACAAAACGGCGTCTGAAGCTCCCGATTTGCTTTCAAGCGCTGTTCCCTTTGCGGAGTTGTCTGTGTTACCCGCTTCTGTTCATGTCGCTTGGTCGGCATTCATGCGCTGTTGTCTTTGCGGAGTCTTCTCTTCGGTCCGCTTTTTCTCCTGAAGGTCTCGATTCGCTTTCAAGCGCTGTTCTCTTTGCGGAGTTGTCTGTGTTACCCGCTTCTCTTCATGTCGCTTTCGATCGGCATTCATGCGCTGTTTTCTTTTCGGTCATAAATCCGTCTTTTGTCGAGACGAACTTGGCGCTGTTTGATCGTTTCACGATTCCGCCTTGCTCGTGCCTGTTCCCTTCTCTTTTGAAGACGAGCTTCGCGAGACTGTTGTGTTTCAAGTTTTCTATTTTCGTGAACACAGCTACGATATACTGTAGTTGCTTCGTTCAATCTAATTTCTTATATTGCGAGTAAAACTACAGGGCCACACGTGATCGATCCGGCCTTTGTTATTGGTTCTGCAGCGACGCGATAGGAACTGGGGACGAGGTCGCACGCAAGACTGACAGACTGACAGACGAACATTAGATTTCGAGATGGCGGCAGGCTTGGAGTCTCCGATAAGGCGATAATACTACTGCATTAGCGTCTTGAGTATTTCCCTCACTTCGTTCGGGGATTAGGCGCATTAGTCGTCCGACTAATGCGTCTGAGATGAATTAGTCGTCTGTAGTATAAAAACGGTCATTCTGTTCATTTATTACACAAAAAAAAGAACTAAAAGAATGTACGACATGGACCAATCAGTGGCTAGTCAACCCAAAGCAGCAGTGCGCATGTCAGCGTGCCGAAGGAAGTAGATTATGGGGTTGATGCAAGAATTTATGAAAACAAAAATGTCTGTCCAGGCTACGACATCGTTTTGTACGCTGATGACCGCTTTTGTGGAAACCAATGCCACGAAAACGACAAAAGGTACAGCAAGGCTGAAGAATAAAGCGGCCAATACATAACGCAAAGTCATCATCACTTTCTTCTCTCGAGCGAGGGCTGCAGCGGCAATGGCCTGGGAACCAGTGACGACACTAATCTCTCGACATGAACGATGTATGGCTTTGCACGTGGCCAGTTGCATAGCAACAAAAAAGATGAGGAGCAGAGCGCCACTCAAAGCCATAAGATAGATACGAGATTCAGGAATCAATTTCATCGAGATGCCCACCGTGCTCCATGCTAACCACGTAGCGGCGACTGCTTTCAGTGCTTTGTGTTTTGACGCATGTGCGCGATACACCAAGGGCCTGGACACGGCTTTGTAGCGGTCCCAGCTGAGAAGGCCAAGCAGTGCAAACGAGGCGCCCGAAAAAATGAATAAACAGAAGTACAAGACGTTCGCAACCGTCCGATACATACACACGCTGACACTGGCATGAACCTGCATCAGGCGAATTGTCACATATAGTGGAATTGTAGTCAGACCAGTAAGGAAATCACTGAGTGCAAGGCTGCACAGCATCAGATTAGCCGGAGTTTGGAGACGTGGAGACCTGGCAACGGTTGTTATGACCAGGCCATTGCTCAAGACTGAAGTTATGGCAATAAAGCCCATGGCAACGGACCATGCTATGTTCGAGGCGATCGAGACACTTCCTCTAATGTTCGAGGTGGTTAGCTGAGAGCAATTTGCACTGGTAAAATTTTCTAACATCGTGTAATATGACAAACAAATCGACCGTTGTCTTGGGTCGGACGTGCTAGGTCTTGAGTCACCGTTTTGCCTGTCCTTTTATCTGCACATGCTACAACCACTAATTTAGTAAGTGCCAAATTTTCCAACCAAGCTTAGCAGCTGTTCAGCGTTTTTTACTTCTTTGTGTCTACATCTTTACGAAGTGATTTTACTTCGAAATGTCCAATCGCATTTGGAATGTTTCAATGCCATTGTGTTACTTTTCTTTGGTTATTTTTGGTTACATTTAGGTTGACTTCCACTCTCGCGCCGTAAAATGATCTCGTAATTGTTTAAGAGTGTAATTCATTCGGGATTCAACAAAGTGATTTTCCCATTAACTGTGTCATCACATAATATAACCATTTTTTAACATGACCACTTTTCTGGTGAACTTTGAGTTTTCTGTCTCTTATGATGAATAATGTTCCATCTTGTCGTGGGTCCTGACTTTACGGTCTTCATGTTCTGTTCTGTTTTTGTCGCGAAGTCCTGTGCCATTTGGGCGATATGTAAGGCTTTTCTTTGTTTGACATCTTGAAGATGTCAAATAATGGTAATGCAAATTGCACTGAATTTAAGAATCTTGAAAAAGTAAAAATACTATTTCAGTAATGCCCAGCCCGATGCTTTTCATTTCATGTTAATACTAAAACAAAGGCACGTTAATCAGGGAGCGTCTGGAAACCTAATGATTTTCATAATTTCAATTTTCTTGATGTGAAATTAGTTCTAAAATGCATTCTAACAGCTGCGTTCATGCCGTCAGTTTTTGTTTAAGCAGACTTTGTTTGTTAGTGAAATTGTAAGACCGTGTGGCATAAAATGGTTTTTGAGGGATTTTAGTTTCGCAAATTGCCGACTTTTTTGCGTTTCGCGGGAAAAAACTCGCGAATTTCGGATTCAGACTTTACTGCTGGGAAAAAATTTTCGCGGATCTCGAGCAATTTAATGCAACTACGGTACTGGTATATAACAACACGGGGATTTTAAATATACTGAACATTTCCCATGTACTGCAGCCATCCAGTTTTTTATTGTTTGCAGTCAATCCAATTGAAATTCAGTAATCTAAATAAATGGAGTAAATTTTCGCGGGGTTGTATTTTTACGCGATCTAATTTCGCGAATTGTTGGGAAATCCGCAAAATTTTTTGGTCGAAGCGAACCGAACCAAAGTCAACTTTTATTTCTTGACTGTGTGTTATAATTTCTTTTAAAAATAAGAGAAAGAAAGAACTTCATTCGAGTGTTGATATATTTTTACATCTAGAAAGTGAACGTACAGGTCCAGAAGGGAAGAGGAACCGTTAGCGCTGGTAATTGAATTCGCGACCTCTTAGTTCACAGTTTTATTACTGCTCGATCTGACCCACCCAGACCGATGCTCGGCCATTGAATAATTTTACTGCAACCGAACATAGCAAAACCGGCCGCATTTGAAAAGTCGCTTTGTCTTTAGTTTACTGCTCACCTATACTACCACTTTCTTCTTACGTCAGTCGATTCGCCTTTGCAAACCAACAAAGTAAAATGGACCAGTCATAAGACTCATGCCATTTCGATCCGGAAAGGTGTGAAAATGTTGAAGCTCGGTCCATTTGAAATGAACCAACCATAAGGCTCATGACATTTCGATCCGAAAAGGTGTGAAAAAGTTGAAGCTTGGCGCATTTGAAATGGACCAATCATAAGGCTCATGACATTTCGATCCGAAAAGGTGTGAAAATGTTAAAGCTCGGTCCATTTGATAATCCTTTTGTTCGACTTTCATTGTCGTTCACGAACCAATGAAAAAACATTCTTCATAAGAATTGGATCCGCGGGAAACGTATCAAAGCAAACTGATAATACGTCATCTCAAGAGTTTTATTCATCTCGATCGATTATATATGGCTGATAACTGTATCCAGTGTTCCGCTCCCGTAAGTGCGGCGTCCACATCATCAAAATGGCCTTCCGCAGACAACTTCTTTGGGAATTCGATGCAGATTGACTTGCAAGAAGCTGAAAGCAAGCGGATTAGAGACAACTTCCAAGGTAGTTCGTTGGGTGAGTTTCACTGATTTGCTTCACGCCGTAATGTTGCCGTCGAAAATACCAAAGATTATTAGAAGTCGGTGAAACGACTTGTGGGCAAGTTAGATCCTATGCTACGTTGCAGTTATCTAATATAATTAGTTAGTATACGCATTCTAAAACATCAAATAGTACGTGAAATTACTTAAGGTAAATTTTAACATGTGCTGCATTGTACTGAGTTGTCTGATACTAGCACGCATTCAAAGACTATCAAGTAGGCGAAATTACACCTTGTACACTAATTATCAGAATCTGTCTGTATCATTTTAGATGACACGCCTCAGAATCCAGTTTTGGAGTCATCCATCGAGGATCCCATCGCGAGTGATGTGATAATGGAGGAGCGGAAATTCCATGGAGATTGACATGGAGTTTCACTGATTTGCTTCACGCCGTAAATGTCGCCGTCGAAAATACCGAAGACTATTAGCAGTGGGTGAAAGGACTTGCAGGCAAGTTAAATCAGTCTTTTGCCGCGTTGTAGTTGTCTAATATAATTAGTTAGATTGTACGCATTCTAAAACATCAAATATTATCATAGTACGTGAAATTTAATCTGTGCCGCATTGCACTGATTTGTCTAATATTAGCAAGCATTCCAAAATAGACGCAAAGACTATCGAGTAGGCGAAATTACACCTTGTACGCTAATTATCAGAATCTGTCTGTATCATTTTAGATGACACGCATCCGAATCCAGTTTTGGAGTCATCCATCGAGGAGCCCATCGCGAGTGATGTGATAATGGAGGAGCCCTTCCAGCTAGTCGAGGGAGGAACGAAGCAGAGGCTTGCAGACAGCCTGGGATATAACTCAATGTAAAACTGTAACAGTGTAAAATTGAAGCGGTCGTACGCAACGTACTGGCAGTGTACTCACCGTCCAAAAGGAAACACCTGCAGGGCCAGCGTCGTACAGAGGGGCGGAACTTTCAAGGCGGGCAATGCTGGCCACAACCACCCAGCGAAGGCAGGTACCTTGAGAGCAACAAAAATAATCAAGGCTGTGAAGGCGAGGGCGCTGGAAGAGATGTCCAAGCCGGCCTCAGCAATAGTCAAAGAGGTAAACACTGATAACTGTCAAAAGTAGCTAGTTTTCAAAGTCTTTTATCTGGAACTTCAGATTCTTTCAAATCGTTTGTATCCTTCGTGCAACACAGTTATTCGGTGCATACACTGAGTTATACTATACCAATCTATTGGCTCCATGAGTCAAGTGATCAAGTGAATGACACACCAATCTTAAATTAACCAATCTTTGAGAGTACTGAAGTTTTTCTTTCATTGTAGGTCCTGCTGGCTAAATTCAACAATGCTCCCTGCCTTGCACAATGCAAACCCGTCAACATGGCTCGAGCCGCTAACCGCCTTCGACAGAGACTCCGCCCTTATAACTCCAAGGATCTTGGTCGCGGT
Organism: Plumapathes pennacea; assembly: GCA_964036295.1. Lineage (NCBI taxonomy): Eukaryota > Metazoa > Cnidaria > Anthozoa > Antipatharia > Myriopathidae > Plumapathes > Plumapathes pennacea. The sequence continues at coordinate 19,230,353 of OZ038463.1, read as the reverse complement.
AAATAAGGTCCAGCGCGCGTTCGGTAAATTTCGAAAAGTAAAAATTAGTAAATAATTCTTACAGCGCAGCCAGTAACGGTAAATAGGTTCAGCATTCGGTAAATTTCTAACAATATGTTTTGTATTTTGCGGACTAAATGTAAATAATCTAGTGTAGGTCTTCGTCTAGTTCGAAATACTTATAAACTTAACTATAATAAATATCTTGGCAAAGAAAAATATGTTTCTTGATATTCCTTTGAGGCTTTTTAAAAAATGCGTTGAAGTCTGTCCTAGTTGCGTAGATAGTGATCAAATACGAGCATTACTTTCTGATTTACTACCTAAAATACTGATACATATCCGGAGAGCTCTCCGCACAGCGAACGTTTTCTCTCTCTCTCTCTTTTTTTTTTTTTTTTTTTTTTTTTTTTTTGCAAGCTCGTTGATTATTTAAATGTTGCAATACATTGCTACTTATCAAATGCACGCATTTCTTTCTTATTTATATACTACCTAAAATACTGAGAGACCCCAGATGACGGCAATCAGTAGGTGCCGTTCGCATTTCCTTCTAGTTAAAAGAAAGTGTTAACATCTACAATTTTTCAAGTGCAAACTCATGCAAACGGCACTTTGTGGCCCACGAATATGTTGTAAATCGTTACCCGCAAACTTCGAAGAAGCCGTCGTGTGAGGTTAAAAAAATTACGATTGTCCGTTCAGTGCAAACGCCTCGGAATAAACAAAAAGTAATATTTTTGCTAAAGCTTCTTGTACGCGTAGGACGACGTTTGTGCTGCTGTGGTGGACCCAGGGGAGTTTGGGAAGTTTGTCCTTTTTTTTCTCGCTTGCTGATCGTACACAATATAGCAGAGAAACTGTTATCTTTCCTTGTTTACCCTGATTTTTAAAAAGTCTATGCAGTAAATATATCCCTACATGGAGCTCTCCTCCTTGAGTTCAAACTTCCCCAGACTTTGGCTCAAACGCCGACATGTTGCGCATGTGCCGAGCACTAATGTTCCTGAAACAGTGCTTACTGATGATTCAAAAAGTTTAACTCAAGTGAAAAAGGCAGATATTAAGTAACTCGGACTATAAGGAAGCGGTTATAACAAAAAGAGGGTACAAATGCTTGGTAAAGCAGTAAAGGACGATACAAAGGCACATCCCATATGGATGAAGGCCGCCTGTCTGAAACTATATATATCTGATTGTTTGCATATATTAAACAAGTCGGCTTAGCATTGTGTAAGCGCTGTTCGGATTTAGGGATAATTCACCATGGCTTGGGGGCCGAATTATCTCTCCCCGTTCGTGCAGCGTGGACGGGTGTTCAGCAGGGTTGCCCGTCGAACTGGCTTGGGATCCGGACAACTCTCCCCGCGGCGAACGTTTTTTTCCCTTTTTGCAAGCTTGGTTGATTATTTATTTGTAGTTGCTATCCATTGCTACTGATCAAATGCGCGCATTATTTTCCTTATTTACTACCTAAAATACTGAGAGACCAGATGACGGCGTACAGTAGGCGCCGTTCAAATTTAGCACTTTGGTGCAGTTAAACGAAAATGTTGGCATTTACACAATTTCAAGTGCAAACTCATGCAAACGGCACTTTGTCGCCCACCGTAAATCGCGGCCCACAAACTTTCAAGAAGCCATCGTGTAAGGTTAAAAAGTTGATGATTGTCCGTCCAGTGCAAACGCCTCGGAATAAACAAACAACTAATATTTTTGTTAAAGTTTCTTGTACGCGTACAAGGACGTTCGTGCTACTGTGGCGGGTCCAGGGGAGTTTGGGAGGTTTGTCCTCTATCTGCTGACCTTCGCTAATCGTACACAATATAGCAGAAAAACTATTACTCCTCGTTTTTTAGCCTGATTTTTAAACTTCTATGCAATAAATCTGTCTCCTGCATGGAGCTGCCCTCGTTCAGCTAAAACGGAATTACCATTTCAAAACTCCTCAAACTTTGTCTCAGCGGCGGAAGAATTGGCACAGCAAACATAAAAAATCAACAGAAGAAAGTTGGAGAAAGTAGGAAAAAGTTGCCAGAATTTCCTTGCCCGGGGATAAGGAATTTGTAACATTTTGAAAAGCCCTGGGCCCAATCCAGATGCTGTAATATTTAAGGCATAAATTAACAACACCGTTAGAGCGTATGTTTTGCTCAAGTTTCAGTCGGGTGACTTAGTGCTACATTTGCGGCAATCGGTATATACGAAAGACACTTGAAACAAACTCCACAAATTATGTGTTCTCCATAAAAAGTTGCTTTCCTTGATTAATGCCACATATTTCTTACAGTGACCCTGCGAATAACGGAATTTTCAATTACATTTCTCCTGTCACAGTCTCAAATGAACAGTTGCGCATGCGCCGAGCACCAATGTTGCTTTAGAACAGTGCTTACTGACGATTTAAAATAAATATCCAGTGAAATAGGCAGATATTAAGTAACTCGGGTATATGGAAGCGGTTATAACAATAAGGCGGTGCAAATGGTTTGTAAAGCAACGAAGGACGTTACAAAGGCACGTCCCATAAGGACGAAGGCCGCCTGTCTACGACTATATATACCTAATTGTGTGCATATATTAAACAAGTCGGCTTAGCATTGTGTAAGCGCTGTTCGGATTTAGGGGTAATTCACCATGGCTTGGGGGCCGAATTATCTCTCCCCGTTCGTGCAGCGTGGACGGGTGTTCAGCAGGGTTGCTCCTCGAACTGGCTTGGGATCCGGACAACTCTCCCCACGGCGAACGTATTTTTTTTTTTTTTTTCTTTTTTGCATCTAGTTGATTATTTATTTGCTGCTATCCATTGCTACTGTATTCTCTAACCCTAACTGAAAGATAGTTCGAGAGGAGTTACTATATTGTATAAGCGACGAAATGGAGATGTCTGCACACTTGTATCAGACTTGGACGATGATTACGGGTTAAATAGGACCAAGAGAAAAAGCACTAGGTATCAAGTCCAAAATGGAGGCAAAGTTGTCCGGAGAAATTTTTTAACTCTACTCAATATCACAGCTGTCATGAGCTCCCGTTAAACAGTTTGCAAAGCAGTACTCAAGAGCAGCGGAAAACGCGCATACCTAATTGTTTTAACTGTCTCATATGAAATCGCTACATCTTCAGGACCAACCTCGTTCCCAAGATGTTTTCCTTTTGTTTTGAATGGCGGAGGAAAAAACCCTGGCATCGGCTGGTCAATTTCCTCATTGGTTGATCGACGTAAAAGTATAACACACACCATTCTTTTTCTTCTTCCTTTGCGCGTGGCACTTGACTTCGAAGAAAACTATTGAGTCAACATTTTGGTAAAACAAATTCTGCTCTTCTTGAGCAGTACCAAAGTAAAAGTCCAATCAATGGTAGAGTGAGGGGGTATCTGCGATCATCGTATTTCTAAGTATTTCTTCAAGTGCATTCACCCGCCATTCACTAAACAAAAGGAAAAGGCCCTGGGAAGGAGTCGGGCCGGCACAAAAACCATACCAAAACTTTATTTCTATCGGACCCGCATAAAGCACAATTCTCCGAGGGCGGGGGTGGGCGCTTAAACAGGTTTATTTGTGAGTTAGAAAAACGTTTCATGCCTTCAGCTACAATCTCGGACAAAAGAGTTGACACATTTTCCCCTCCCCCCATTCAATGTTGATAAATTAATTATTTAGCAACGGTTTTCCGTCGAAGTCTTACCGGAACTCTTCCAAATTCAAGCTACAACATTGATACGGGGAGGGGGGTAATTTGTTGCAACATGCGACGTGTACTTCGTAACTTGTCTCGCAATGTTGTTGTCGGTGCTGCGAGACAAGTTGCAAAGTAAATTGCCTCGTGAGTGACGCGCAAATACGAACGTTTCTAGTTTTTATGCAACGACCGCTGACTCACATCTCATAAAGTCAGCGGTCGTTGCATGAAACCAGAAACGAGAGACTGCGAATTTTAATTTATTTTTCGTTTTATTTATGCGTGTAAAGGCTTCTCTGTTTGACGTACTCTCTCTAGCTTAAGTTGTGCACACTTTCACATGATGTGAAAGTTTACCAACAGAAGTAACGTAAAAAGCGTAGTTTCGCATATAAGCGGCTTTTCCGTGCAGAAAGAGGAAGTAAAGTTGCACACGTCAGAGGAGACACGCACGTACAGGTGTAAAGGAAAAGGTGAGTGCTTTACATGTCGTGTGAATATTCAGTTATTTCGGAGCGATATTCCGAAAGTTCAATATATATTTGTACGTGACTAGTTCGGCTTCTTGACTGTATTTAATATTCAGCTTGTCTGTTCTTTGTCAGTTACTTCGATCTTTGTGCATTAAAAGAAATACAATACTGTAAGAAGCAAAGCCTAAATGAATGATCATGATCGGCCGAAAGTGAACGTCATCGACAAACAGAAAAATCGAAAATATGATGTTTTGTCAATCTAAGTTTTATATATAGCGATTTATAAGGCCTTGCCGGCAGGTCTCCCAGCGCGGCATTTGTACAAGCCATGATGATAAAGCGCTAATTCGAAATGTTTTCTTCAGATACTAACTTAAATGACATAAGTGGCCACAAACAGGCAATTTGGAGTCATTTATTTTACCCGGCAAAACGACATCGCGGACATTTTGCGCTTCCTTATCAAGTGCAGATTATATAAATTATATAGTTTATTATAACGCTTGTGAAGCCTCAAGGCATGCCAAGAAACTCAAAACTAGGACTTGATACTCAAGTATAAGTAGGTTCAAGACATTTTCTACGACAACAAGTTGTGCACAAGAAATATGGGCTTGCACACAAGGTGAAGTTTTACCTCAAGTTATTGCATAATAATAGCAGGAATGCTGACCAATGGAAGTGATGTCAATGATGTAATTTCCATATGGTGTCTGGCAAAGCCCCCCTGAAACTTCTTCCTTGTTCCCAGGTTCTTTCCCTGCTGACCAACTAGTGACCCCTGACTGACTTGTTTTTTAGTTGACTTCTCTGCCTTGAGGCCAACATCTCTGCCTTGTTTGTAACTTGTAAAGTGTAGACCAGATAACAAAGCTCTGTGTTTTGTTGTAGGTCACAGTACCCTACATGCAGAGCTTATTCACTCTCCCATAAAGGCAGATAACTGGAAAATGTTATACACAGGATTTGTACAACAGCACAGTGAACAGATTCCTTTCAGCAATTATGTAAGTGGCAGAATATGCACCAAGTTACCAGGGAGCAATATATCTTCCTTTAGAGATACAACAAATCTGAACAGTGCAACTAGACCACAACTGGCAGAAAAGGCTGCTCAAAGCAGAACTGTGGATCAGAGGGTTAGAGAAACTGTCAACCAAGTACTCCCTCAAAAAAAGAACCTGGTATTCTTTACCAAATGGGAAGAACTGACCCATCACAGCTGGTACTGGGGTCCTCTGTCATGTGAACAAGCTGATGAGGTACTCTCTGGGTTTGATGATGGGGCCTTTCTTCTCCGAGATAGCTCACATCATATGTGTCTTTTTAGTCTGAGCTTCAAGTTGGGAGGGAAACCTCGGCATGCACGAATTGAGAATGACAGCTGTGGGAATTTCAGTTTATCTGTTTTGAAAACTCTCAGAAACGATTCTGTGGTGGAACTTGTTGAGCAGATAAGACGGCTGTCCTTGAGAGGAGGCACCTCTGCATGTCCAGTTCACATACTGACGCCTGTGTCTCGCCATGGTACTGGCCATAGTCCTCCCTCCCTGCAGCACTTCTGCAGATTTGCTATCCGCCTATGCACTAGTCGTGACAGGCTTCAGGTCTTGCCTCTCCCTAAGAACTTGATTCATTATGTGGCTCAAGAAAATTTCTTTCAGTACAACAGCTCTGATAGTCATTAAGTCCATCTGTTAGCTAGCTTACTTATAAAATTATGTATGATACATGATACATATGATACATGTTTGTGAGTCAGTCAACATTTATACTGGACCTTGAGTGCTAGAGCATGATGTCATCTTTCAAATCTATAGACCACATTTTTCAATTTACACAACTGCTGCAAGAATGTGTGCAAAATTTCAAGTTGCTAGCAATTCTGACAGAAAGAATATAGAGTATTATTACAAGACTTCACATTTTCGAGTGCAAATACAGGCCAAAACGAGTGCAAAGATGGGAGCGTATTGCACTCGTCAGGAGCTAGATCAACTGGTTTATTAGCTTACGTGATCAGTTTTCGCAAGCAAAGTTTACGAACGCGTCATTTTTTTGTTCCATTTTGCGCGCGGCGAGAATGTATGCCCTGCTTCATTTGTCGTGTAATAAACAATTTCTTACACGAAAAGTCGTGCAATACGGCTGTATTTTTACTCGTCAGTTTTATTTTTTCTCGCCTGAAGCAGGCTCGAAAAAATAAAACCGACTCGTAAAAATACTCCGCCGTATTGCACTCCTTCCCGTGTAATAACCACTTTGTATTAAAAGTGTCCCAGATACCTATCTATGTATGTCCTATAGATAGTTAGTATCAGTCCTTATCAAAGTTTGTTTGGTGTTGTGATCAGCCAGATGACAACTATTCACTTGACTTTAAACACCAACAACCAAAAGTACATACTTTTTAATATTGTTTATAGACTATCCAGTTATCAATAATATTTATAGACTTAATCTACATGTACAGTAGCAGCATCCTCTGTGACTAATGTACTTCCAGGTGATGTCATTTCAATTACTGTATTATTGCTTTCATCTATTGTTTAGTGGATGGAGAGAGGTAACCTTGATCAGAGGGTGGAGGTATGATGTAAAATAATAATGGATCCAGAGGCACTTTGCACTTTCACTTGTGACATTGAAAAATATTTAATATGGAAAACACATGGTGGGCACACATTGCATGTGAAAACCACTGCAGCATGGTATATACTGTATGTGCAATGTTCAATACAGAGTAGATTTAATGCAAGTACCAGCAGTAGTTTTATTATTGAATTGTAAAAGACAAAAAAAGCATCTTAATAAAATAATACTCTTGTAGTGTAAGCTTTGCATAAATTTTTAAATAGGGTGTTGACAAATGCTGACAACTGACTTTTTAAAAGTTCAATCTTGAACATTACCAATGGTGGACAAGACACTATATCCTATTTGAATCTTACACAATATATTTTAAATTACTGTGAAAATTGCAAGCTGTATTAACCCAAGTTAGGTAATGATAAACTGCCGCTGAGAAATCTAACTCTGGGATCAACTTTATTTTTTACAATAACACGTCAGTTTCTCGCTTTGTGATCGGCTAATTTTCATTATCAATAAGAGGACAGACACATAAAATCGAGTGTTGACGACAGTGATTTGGACGAAGAAGGTGAATTCAGCTTCAATTTTACCTCAGTTCTTGCAAAAGTGACATTCGGCATTTGAAGTAGAGAACCAGAAGTGTTCAGAGGCGAATTTCCTTGAGCTGTCTTGAAATTGTCGAGAAAACCGCAGCAGAAAAACGTCTAGTTTCATTTCTTTCCAACTTCTTTGACAAAATTTTATTTTGCACGCGCGAAATGCTCACGTCAAACTGTCACTTTTTGGCCAATGAAATGTCTTGAATTTCAACCTCGACCAATTAGAAAGCGGGAAAAGTTGTTGACAACATTTCGGTCAAATTGAACAAAATCCAGTTTTCTTGCGTGTTTTCCCCGCGTCGTCGCTTGAGTTTTGTTATTGTAAAAAACAAATTGACGCCAGTTTTTTATGTGTCTGTCCTCTTATTGATCATGAAACGCGTCATAACATTGTCAAAAAGTTGCGGATCCACTCGGCGAAGCGCCTCGTGGATCCACAACTTTTTGACAATGTTATGACGCGTTTCATGATCAATAAGAGGACAGACACATAAAAAACTGACATCAATTTGTTAAATGTTATCCCTTTCCCATAAGAAATACACAGCAGGGAGAACTTGGCATTTGATGGCTTGCTCAGATCAAAGCTGATTAAACCGTAGGTTGGTTGTGATCGTCCGGGTTAGAGTAGTCTCCAGAAAGACTGTTGTTGGTGACTGACGTTGATTGAACCATCAATTATTATTCTCACTAAATATGCATTTTTATTCTGGTCACACTGGTATCACACTAAGTCTTTCAATTTAATAACATACTCTGAATCTCAAAATTATGGCAATAATAATATTATACTAGTAATGTTATGTCATAAAAAATCAAACCAGTAATTATACATTAAATCTATATAACTTAGTCTTAATTTAATTTATAATCATAGTTTTAGAAATAGGACCATGCATAATTTTTACTTTTTAAAGTAATTTACTTTTCAAAATATTAAATTAGGTAATCAATAAACTGGTAAACTGTAACTAAGAATGCAGATGAGCCAAGGACTCACACCTTAACATATAGACCAATAGATGCATTGCATGCCCATATTAAAATACCACACACAATCCAATACCTACTGCTTTTAGAAAATAGTAGGTACAACTACAGTAAATAAGGCCCATTCAAACAAAATACAGCATTGGCTTGTTTGGCCACCATGTTTTATGATGTTGGATAAAGTTTGATTCCTGTCATGTTCAATGATGTTTGGACAACCTGTATAGTGCCTAATGATAGCCTCACTTTTGGTCCCAGAATCCTTATTATACATGCTGGATGATGTTGGAGAATGTTGCACTCCTTTATCATATTATAATACTATGCCATCAAAGAACACTCAATGACTTGATTTATCCAAAATTGGTTTGGATGACATTAAAGTACTTGGTCAGTCCTAAATGAAACACTTTGTAAGGCCAAATTTATATTGTTTACCAAGGTCTATGTAAACTAATTTTGTTATCTCAGTGACAGCTTTTTTGTTCTGACAATTGTTCTCACTGACATTCAGTAATCTCTCAATTCATCCAGGGTTGCCAAGGGTGAATTAATGTACTGTACTCAAACATGAAAGCATCTACCTACTAACTGTGAAATAACACCTAAAATAATATTATTGTAATGCTCTCAATGAGTAAATCCTAAAGTATTGTTCACGTTGTTGAGCACAGTTAATGAATTTTGCATACTTTAGAAATTTTTCACTGAAGAAAGGTTAACAAATTCACTAAATGTTGTTCTTACATTAGTGAGTCAAGATGGCCATGACTAGCGTACTGCTTTAGCATGAGCATTTCTTTGTCTCCTTATATCTTGTCCCCTCATCTGTTAGAAATATGTTATCCAGCGGAACTGAGGGCTTCAAGTTTCCTTGCTTAACTTTTCGAAGTACGTCATCAAACATCTCCATAACTCCCTCTCCTGTTAATGCTGAAACCCTGTACCATTCAGTCATGTTACCATTATCAGCAAGCGATTTCATTTCACTTGTTTTCACTTGAATATCTTCCTCATCCAAATCAATTTTGTTGCCAGCAAGAAATCTCTTTGCCTCTGGTGCATATTTTTCAACATCGTCAATCCACTTTCGTAAAACATTCAGTGAGCTGGAGTCGTCGACAGCAAACACCAACAGCACTGCATGAGCCCCTTTATAGTAGTTTGAGGTCAGAGATCTGTTTCTTTCCATTCCCACTGTATCCCACACAATAACCTAAAAAGAGCATAAAAGTATACCAGTTTATGTGGAGTGCGATTGTCTGGTGTAGAAAGGGTGAGTTTTTGCAGAAAGACTGTTGTACGTATACCTGGAACTGGTCTGGTTGCCCAAGGGGAGAGGGGGAAGGATGTCTTGGGAATTAAATGGAAAGAAGAAATTGAAGAAACCCAAGCTGCTGTGTGTTCTCATTTCTAATACACCAGTGGTATTCTCAAACTTTTGGGTGGGAGTTCTGAATTTCAAACTAAAATATATTATTTTTCAACCCTATTCACCTGTGTCCCAAAATTTTCAACCTTATTAGACCTGTACACATGTATATGGCTTTATATGACTTACACCATCACCCCCCCCCCCCCCCCCCCCCCCCCCAACATGGGCGTTATTCGCTGATAACGTCCGCTCACGAGCGGACGTTATTCGGTCACGTGTCACGATTCTACCAATCACGCGCGGGAGGAAATATTTGATGGGTCATAAATAAAGGATTTCTCATATTTTTCAGTGGGAGTGTGTTGCCCAGTTATCAAAACCCTTACAATATTTCAGATCAAAATGGTCAAATTTGCAACTGTACTTCAGCCTGTTTCCAAAATGTTACCTCTTTTAGACCTGAAAGTGAATACAATTTGTTCTGCCCTAACTCAAACCTACTGCGGCCTGCACTATCTCAAAATTGTGCATTCTATAGTACATGTATTTCAGACCAAATACCAAAATAAGCAAAATCTTCCACCACCCAACTTTTTCAGACTAAATATATTGCTTCAAAACGCGTACATTCGGGCGGCACAATTACAATTGGCCCATGCGAAAAGGGTTCGAAAGTCTGAGCTGTTTCTTCCCCGTTTTAATACGCTATCCTGTACACCAAGTGTAAACTTCGTTCTCGAAGTTTACCAGAATAATTATGAAATTTGAGATATTGATCTGCAATCAACAAAAAGAAAAACCTTGTCCGATTGTAAAGAATAATTGGATCCGCGTAATGAAAACATGTATGTAACTATGTTTTGTACATTTCCTGTGGATCCACAATGCCAGTAAATAAAATAATTAACAAAATTTACCTTGGAATTGTATGGTAAAATGGGTAAGAAAAAACTCAACCAATATCAGAGTTTATAACCTCACACTCGGTCAAAAAATAGACTGAATATTAAACGTGCAAACCTTGTTGAGCTGTCCATCAATGGTGACGTCTTTAGTCATTTTGTCCACGCCAAAGGTTGATCCCTTGTACTTTAGGAACGTGTTCCTCTCATATCTAACAAAGATCGACGTTTTTCCAACACCAAATTCGCCAGCCAAAACGATATTAAACGCCGGAGCCGCCATATTTACCGGGACTTTACCGGAAGTGAAAGAACCGCTGTTGAGGAGAGTGGGGAGGGTATTCGCTGTCGAGTGTTGCGAGCCAGTTTGCCATGCCTTGTATCACAGTTCATATCCATAAGGAATAACTGTGCGATTATCGAGAGAGGGTGAACGTTTGCTAACGAATAACTCAAATAAACGCACAGATATATGCTCATCTGACCGACCCCTCCCTGTCTCATTTTATAGTCACGTGGCTCTCATATCTTCTGGAGGTCTCTCGACGATTGTATGGCCGGTTTGTGTGCAGAAAAAGGGCCGCTTTTCAAAGTTATCCTTTTGGGAGAAGCTGGAGTCGGTAAAACAGCGATATTTCACAGACTCAAGGATGGTACTTTCTACCCAAATCGGTCAAGTACCATGGGAATCGACAGTTGCTCGAAATATGTGAAAATTGATGACATTCAAGTAACGGTCAGTATGTATTTTATGGAACGCACACAAATAGATACATTACGTTAGAAAATTTATATATATCAACATCAAAGAACGTACATTTAACATAGTATTAAGTATGTAGTACTTCAAATATTTGTGTTTCCGTTTCTTTGTACTTTGTTTGAATTTGTGTGGCATGGAACACTGTTTGCACACAGCTCTCCACTGTTTATGATCATCAGGGCCGGCTAACCCAGTTGGTTTTGACATATAAGACATTTCTACGTATCTCTCTGGACCCCCTATAAACTCCATTGAACAGGGTGTGAATATATTGTTTTCTGTTCATAGCCAGCTACAGTATATTAATTTATACAGTTTAGTATGGAAAAATTGGCAAGAGATTTTTTTTGCATGGTTTCAAGTTGGTTTAGACAAGAAATTCTCCTAGAAAACTCATACAGTGGAACCTCCCGTAAGCAACCACCTTTCTTTCATCTTTAAGTGGTCGCTTACGGGAGGTGGTCACTTACGAAAAGGTCTCACCATGGGAGGCCTAAGTGAGATCCAGCTGTGAGCCACAACCAGTGTCAAATAATGCAGTGAAATCAACCTTGTGTCCTGTTGCACATTACATTATCTATTATGTTACTGTTTTGTCTGGTCTGGTTTCTGGGAGGAAGTTATTCCTGCAAGCATAGAGTGGTCACTAAGCAGAGGTAAAAGTCAACAGAAAAACTCAAACAGTGAGCCTCAATGGTGGCTGCCATCACTTACGAGAGGTTTCACTAATAGAAATTTGACTGAGTGACCAATCGGTCATTTGCTAAGTGGTCAGGTTCTACTGTATGTATTTTCAGAGCGGTTAGAAGAACATAGGGCCAGGTTCATGCATACTGTAGATGTTCAATAATGTAAAAAGCAATGTCTCAAATTATGTCTATTCAGCTCAGTGTATGGGATACTGCTGGCGTGGAGCGATTCCGTACCCTCACCAATAATTACTACAGGGGTGCGCATATGGCTATTCTTGTGTATAGCGTGGATGATGTAGATTCCCTTCATAGTCTAACCTACTGGGTACGTGATGCTGAGGAATACTGTCCTGAAGCGACCAAAGTTGTTCTTGGGAATAAAGTTGACTTACAGCCTGAGGTGTCCTTGGAAACAGAAGGAGGATTTATCAGTGGCAATGCCTGTCAAGGCTTAATACGTGTGTCAGCAAAAACAGGACAGGGAGTCAGTGAAGCATTTGATGCAATTGCACAGATGCTGATGACTGCAGCCCTTTCAAGTGAGGGTCAAAGTCAACCTACCACACGTAATGATGCTTTTAGTATGGGGAGCTCTCCAAATCCTACTGATGGACAGAAGGAAAAGAAATGCTGCTCCTGATAGTTATTGCTATGTAGACATTGTTTTATGAATTATTTTCTTTGGGATATTATTATGTCACCTTTGACAGTGATGTACATTGATGTATGAGATGATGTTTATTAAATTATTAGAATTATTGCAAAGTTACCTTGATCATATTTTTACCCCCCTCCCCCCTCCCCGCAGGAGAGGCATTAGTGAAATTACCCTGTTTCAGTGTGTCGTATCTTGTGTCCTTGTTCCTTCCCTCTGTATCAGAAGACATGTTCATCGGTAAATTTGTTCCTAAGTCACCGGCTCTTGGCTAGTGTTGTAAAAAGTACAAACTAACTGCTAGTAACTCTTTGACAAGGCATTAAAATTTTTGGAAAAAAACAAGGTTCTCAAAACATGGGATTGTTTCTAAGCAGTGGCAAAAGGATACGCCGTAGTTGTATACAACATAGCTGGCGTGCTCAGCTCTAATGTTATAGCGACTTGCTGTGTGACATAGATTGAAACCATTGTTATACTCACAGGAACGTAAAGTTTCATATGATTCTGAGATTAGTCCCAGGTAAGGGCTCTTTTCTCAAAAATGGATGATTTTTAAAAATCAAAGACTATGAGACTAATGAGACTATTTTCCAATACTGAGACTATTTTCCAATACATGTGCCATATTTTTCTTCAGCTGTTGACGAGGTAGAGCATGAAAAAAGTGTGGGACTTAGAAGTGGGAACAGGAGTGAGCAGGATTGGAAGTGTGGTCAGAAGCGAGAGGGGAAGGGGGGAGAGCATCAGAATGTTTGCTATTTGTCTATAATATTTATTTTAATATCTTTGCAAAACAGGATAATAGAACTTGTGTCAAAACTTTTCTTGTACTTCCATGTCACAAATTTTAGCCCATGAAATTAATCCTAATAATAATACAGTTGAACCCAGCAGCCACCTTCAGAGAAAGTGGGTTTCATTTCCAATATTATGCTGACATTACAGTAGTTTCAGGACTTTGATAACTGGCTGCTTAGAGCCGTTTTCGGATGACTGTCGAAAACCAAAACCAAAGTAATCACACAGGCCAATCACAGAGACTGAGAGAAAACAGTTCAGCCAATTGGAAGCCAAAGTAATTCGCGTTTGGTCTTGCGTTTGGTTTTACTTTCCAATCAGCAGTGTGAGTACACACCATCGCTTGCGTGAGAAGTGTTTGGTTTTGGTTTTGGTTTTGTTCCTGATTGGCTGAGCATGCTGACAAACTAGTGTGGACCAATCCAAAAGCGAAGCAAATGCAAAACCAAAGCAATCACACAATTACTTTAGACAGTCATCCGAAAACCACTCTAATAGAGGGTGGCTGCTTAATAGGGGTTCAACTGCACCACTTAATACCCTAAGAGCTTTTTTCTTGAGCCAGTTTGATAGGATCAGTTCTTCATAAGAGGCTTGAATAGCACACCATAGTTCAACAGCACATGTTATTTTCAGGGTGCCACTCATCTGTTTCTGCTGTTAAAGCCACTCATGTTTCTGACCTGAGATGAAGAACAATAGATTATAGGGTTGCAACTCTACAAGTAGCAAAACTATTTTCTTTATTACAGCTATATACCGTAGAGCTTTTTTTTTTTTTTTGTTTTTGGTTGTTGAAAGTTTGGACTTTGGTTAGCATTTGCTGCTCTTTTGGATTGCTTCAAACAAGTTTGGCTGCATTTTCATCAATCAGGAGCAAAAGCAAAAACCCAATGTGGCAACAGCATATTTTCACATCACTTAATGGTCTCTTCTCTGAAGTAAAATGGAACACAATGTAGACTCTACTGGCTGGTTGAAAGTGCTTTCTTTGATATAACTGTACCCTTTGCGAATGGTGTTATGATGGGTTTCAAAAAATATCTGATCACCATTCTATGTAACATGGCTGGTCAGCTGACAAGTAAGTCAGCTCAAAACTGGAACTCTATTTCTGAAATTACTTACTGTGGTAAAAGCAGCAGAAAGCAGCTCTGCTGTGTCTGAGCCAGCCTTTTCAAACTGAAATAAAGAAATAAGATATCAGTAACTAGGTAAAATATCAGTCCAAACCTATACCTACTACACTGCAAGGATAATGAGAATAGAAAGGAGAAAATTGAAGTTGGTCACTATGGGAGTGAAAGGGATATCAAATTAAAGAACCTTTGAAGATGTCATATGGTCTTCTTGTATAATGACATTATTGTACTTGGTGACCTAAGTTACTAATTCCTCAAAATAAATCTCTCTCTGACTTGTGCTGGCATTGTTTGTGCAACTGTGGCTTCGCACTTACACTGGAATAATGTTACAAATATATATAGAGATTACTTCATGGAAAGTGCGCGCGTACGGTTTTTATTCACGAGTTGTGAAGTATCATAAAACGAACGAGCGAGCGAGTGAGTTTTATGATACGAAACAACGAGTGAATAAAAACTGTACAAAGCACTTTCCATGATGTTTTCTGTTTATTATATACATACTGAGACATTTATGATGGGACCGGGAAACCCTTTAAAAGTAGTGAAAAATCGTCATTCGCAGCTTGTGATTGGACGAACGATTTTTTTCACGTGTGAAAAGCGTTGTTTGTGGCCTCTCATTGGCTAGAACTCATTTGCGTACGAAATTTTACGATATGGCTTTTTCGTGAGTATGTCTCAGTATGTATATAATAAAAAGAGGTTATTACACGGGAAGGAGTGCAATACGGCGGAGTATTTTTACGAGTCGGTTTTATTTTTTCGAGCCTGCTTCGGGCAAGAAAAAATAAAACTGATGAGTAAAAATACAGCCGTATTGCACGACTTTTTGTGTAATAAATTGTTTATTATACGACAAACGAAGCAGGGCAAACATTCTCGCCGCGCGCAAAATGGAACAAAATGACGCGTTCGTAAACTTTGCTTGCGAAAATTAATCATGTAAGCTAATAAACCAGTTGATCTGGTTCCTGACGAGTGCAATACGCTCCCATATTTGCACTCGTTTTGGCCCGTATTTGCACTAAAAAATGTGAAGTTGTGTAATAAGAATAGGTACTATACCCTCAAGTTTACAACATTCAATCAACCTTACCATGGATTTGGCTTGAATCATTGTTTTAATATCAGTCATGCGTCTATCTAAAAATCCCCAGGTTTGTTCAAAGTCATATGACTTGTCATGCACCATGTACATTTCTGTGGAATACAAACAAATTGCATCAAGAAATCACTACTTGAAATTTTTTTCACAAGTGTTGACTTTTGATTAACCCAAATTTCACCCAAAATACAAACAAAATGGAAACAAGGTTTACAAAATATTGCATTTATTTATATATCAGATTTGTACATCTGAAGTACTTACTCAAAGCATTTTCAACATATTATTTTGTTGCTGGTGTTTGAGTCAACTTTTTTTCATGAAGCAATGCTGGACAAAGGAAACTTACCAGGAAACATACAAGATTGAACAGATTGCTCAGTCATATACTGTACAAAATTACTATATTCTATCCTTTCCCTCCTCCCCCTCGTGCAAAGCTGCATGCAGTTCGAACATTAACTCATCATAGTTCTTTTAGACTGGAAAAAGGGATGAAAAAATATTTCAGTGTCCTATAACTTTTGTCCAGGATTTGGGGTTGGTATACACCATGTACATGTATTTAACAGAAAGTAATACTTTTAGTAGTAAGAGTACAGTAGGTCAGTAGTCAGTTTAAATTTGTTCCCACCTGTTGCACCATACAGGGAAGCAAGAACTCCTCTTTTGGCGTACCAATTTATCTGGAGGAAGAAGTGGATAGTAAACATTTTACAAACAGCAGAACAAATTATTTGATTTATAACATGTACTGTCCCAAAACTGCAGTAATTGCAGGACATACAATACTAATAAATTAAAAACTGCTGGTGTTCTGCATAAAAACCTCTGACCACTAAGTCAGTGTGAGCAAAACAATCACTATTTATCCTTCTACACACTCTTAAATTGAGTACAGGCTACCATGTTATTTCCTTTTTCTTTTGGCAGGTTATTTTCTAGAAAATACCAGCAGTAGAGGCTACTTTACAATATCCTTAAACATAAAAATTAATGGCCTTGTTATATGAGGTGGTATGTTTCCAAAATTAAAAAGAATACAAGTCACATGATGTGACTTTAACTGCAACATATCTCTGTTACACATCCCTGCGACAAAATATAAAACTAATTAGGGGCATAACGGCCATGTATGCCTATTAGCCTATTCATCTCTTTGCAATGTCTTGATTTGTGGAAAAGGTCTCCTGAAAAACATAGGAAATGGTATTTCCGGGCCACCAAATTTTACATTTTCCAAGCGGTTCACGCCTAAGTTGGTGCTTGCACAAAATTTTATTCATACATACACCATGAAAAGAGCTCGCTATGCCCACCATCTGTTTTTGTTTTAAATACATAAAATAACCTCCAAGCTTTTTTAGTACAAAATATATTGGGGGTGTACTGTATGCATTTTATATTCTCGTTACACGTTTCTGGAAACGCTCCGCATAGGAAGTTATGCAAATGCACTGAATGTAGTGCAATGTCTGGGACATGTCGAGGGGACAGGTCGCCTCATTTAACAGGACCTTGAAATAATTAAGTACCGATAACCCTCGCTATTGCCACAAGCACAAGCACAATAGATGTGTGATCATGAAAACGATTCATAAAATGCAAGCACAAGGAAAAGGAGAGCTTCTAATCATTGTGGTTGTGTCTGTGCTTGCATTGACTCTGTTTTCACTGCTTATGTTTATGCTTGCACTTGTGATTGTGATGCTTGTGAAAGCTATGCTTTACTCACATCTGTTGATGTGTCCCCAGCATGGTACCATATCTCATCCACCATATAAGCCACATTCTTCACAGCATCTGGAGCATTTTGTGGCATAAGCATCAAGCCCATGGCCTGCAAGGGTCATAGAGTATAACAATTGACAAGTTCGCCACATTGTACCCATACAATACAGTACATCTCTACACAGATACCAACTTCAACAAACTTTCAGGGGGCCGAGATCTGGGCCCACTTGGTTGAGGGGTATGGTGGATCCTTCTAGGAGTGGGGGTGTATTGGTGAGCTAAACTTTCAGAGTCAAAATAAGGCCTTTTTGTAGCAGTTGGTAATGTCAAATACTCTAGAGAAAGAATTATGTTATAACTAAAAGGGATTAATAACTGTCACTAACCTGGGGCCACTGGTCAATAAATGGTATCAGCATTCTCAACCTGACTTCCAATGCATCTTGGATGATGGCTTGAGGATTTCTTTCTCTTTAGAAATAACAAAAGTTGGATCCATTAGTGTCACTGCTCTAATTCATGGTTTCTTGCAATAAATGAATCATATAATGTATTGCACCTTAACCACCCGCAGTGAGAGCATAAAGAGAAAGTGAAGGAAGCATTCTAGAGTTCCTCTCCAACAATTTTCAAACGCCATCTGGGAATCCAAGAATGACGTTAGTTAACTCCAACACTGTTTATACTTCTACTGTAGTATATACACTGCACATAACCTACTTTGTACTCTCGGTGTGATCTTCTCCATCATCTGTGCTTTGTGTGGATGACCGAAGGTGATCTGCAAGATTTGCATTACAATCTTCAATGAAGTGTAACACCAAATCTCCTGCAGACCGTGGGAACATTCCTTCGGCCATGCTTGACAAGCCCAGGGATTGAACTCCTGCTGAGATGGCTTTAGGTGACCATCCATGTTCAGGAACGTACTGCAGTGCAGCATCAAGGATCTGTCTCCTTGTGTCAACATCTTCCTCCTCATTCTCCATGAAAGGATTTCCAAGATCTGGTTCTCTTTCATCATTTTCATGTGTGTGTTCACTGTATGAAAAAAAAACAACAACAAAACAAACAAACAAAAACAAAAAAAGAAAAAGTATGTAACCAGGTCAACAAAGCCTCTGCTTTGTTTAATTTTAGAATTGATTTATGATCTCTGTTATTTTAAGTATTTAGGCATGTTAGTTAATTTGGTGTTATCGATTAATCAGGAAATGACCTCATATGAGTTCATGCCCCATGTTATTAGGTTTCTGCCCAACGTTTGCTTAGTCATGTCCTGATGTGTGGGTTTATGACTCGACTATTAGTTTTTAGAGCCTTATTTGGTCTTTTTCCTGTTTTTAGCATATAAATTTAGACTCTTTTCGTTCTACACTTTGAGTTTTGAGTTAGTTTGAACTCCCCAGAGGATTACTGTTATCTCCTTTGGTATATCCCGCTGTTTGTGTGAGAGATAGTGTTTCTCATTCTTGTAGTACTGTTTTGGCTTTGTTTTGTTTTGTTTAAAACCTTTTTTCTTTTTTTTTTTTTGTATCGAGTGTTTTATTAAATTCCTATTTTGGACTGGATTATTTTGCCGTTGTTTCCATAACAACACGAACCTCTACCCGGTCACACATACATTACTGTTCATGGTATAGTCATGCACGATATAAACCTGACTAAATATATGTAGTTGTTCTCCATTCGTTTCTTAAGGAAAATTATAAGTTTGCTTTCTGGAAAGTTTATTTGTAGTCCTCCCCAGAAAAAAGTCTGCATGATTGTGTAACCTTTCAATGATAAGCTACAGCTACAATGGGGTACACATACTGATTGCTAAAAGCTCCACCTGCAACCCAACATTTTCTTTAGCTCATTTACTCCCAAGATTAATCAACTTCAATTTTCTTCATCAGTTTCTCAACAGAAACATATATCATACATTAAGGAGAACCTGGCTTTTGATAGCGTGCTCACTAATGTTCTCATTACATCACTCATACATTTTCTTCTTAAAAGGTTGGGAAAATTCGTATTTTGAGCTTGAAGTGAAAGGGTTATCTGAGCATTCAGTACTGTACAATAAGATTATCAAGTACTGTGAATTTAGGATAAGTTGGAATACTGTATACTATTCCTCTAAGAAACAGTTATGGGTTGGCAAGTCAGTTAATGTAATAATGAAACATGTACAACTTGTAGCAGCTTGTAGGACGTAATTATAATTATTGGATATCATACTTTTTATTTTCTTCACCCGATGAAGAGTCTACTGTAAGAAACCGTTGCTGGTGTGCAACCACCCCTGCAAAACGTGAAATATTGCAAATATGACAAATTAGTTGGCTTTTGAAGATAAATATGGCAAGGTAATCAAAATTGAAGTGTTATCTCCCCAGAAACCCTGGGGACTTCTCAGGCCTCGTTGGCCTTGCAATCAGGAAATATAATGCACAGCAGCCATAAAAACTTGATAGGAAAAGAGTGGGTGAAATTGCCGTTTTTGTTTTGTTTTGTTTTGTTTTGTTTTGTTTTGTTTTTATTTTTCTTGTGGGACACACTGAAATGTCCCAGGGAGGAAAGGGGGGGGGGGGGGGGGGGAGGAGGAGGAGGGGGAAGGGGGGAGGGGGGAGGGGTGAGTAGAAAGAAAAACAGAGTGTGAAATCAAGACATTTGTTTAATAGTTACTAAAGCTGCAGCTATTCCAGCTTGAAGGAGCTGGAGTGGTAGCGTAAACAGCTAATTTTTCCAATGCATAACAGCTGATGTCATTGTAACTGTGCATTTCTTCAGAGTACACACTTAAATTTACGTACAGCACTACGAGTTGCACAAGTTGTGCTT
Source organism: Plumapathes pennacea (assembly GCA_964036295.1). Lineage (NCBI taxonomy): Eukaryota > Metazoa > Cnidaria > Anthozoa > Antipatharia > Myriopathidae > Plumapathes > Plumapathes pennacea. Next base: position 19,210,005 of record OZ038463.1, on the reverse strand, counting down.
TGTGTTGTGGGGTGTAGTGAGTAGTGTTGGGCATACATGTATGTAAGCGTTTCCCAATAAACGCTAGAGTATGTACAATATATTTTTAAATGCGTTGTTGTCTGATATCTTCCCCTTCTGTGGGCTCGTAGTGTGATGAACACAAACACACACAACAGGATACAGTAATTGCTGCTCCGTAATTTCCACTTTCATACTAGCTGGTAGTATTCTATATGATGTACTAGTCGAAGCACAGCTAACACTCAAACTCACCTGGCCTACAAAGCCTCAGGAGTCCCAGCTGTTTGGCTAGTGTAAACACTCCGCCCCGGATCAGCGCCATCTTAGTTTTCTTCCCACTATGCAGCGCGAGCTCAATTTTGAGCCCGCGAAGATTCCCGACAACAAAACGAAGGGGTGTGACGTCACGGTTGGGTGGCTATTTTAGTGGATCGAGAACTCGTAAAATCGTAGAAGAAATTTTGCCAGCAAGAGAAACACCAATTTTTTTTTTTTTTGGGGGGGGGGGGGGGGGGGGGGGGCATTCTTGAATTTATGTGAAGTTATTGTTACAATTTTCTTTTCCATACTACTTTTCCATCGCACTTCCCCGTCTCTAATATGCCTAATATGTATTTAATGTTAGGGAATAAAAGTTTGAAGGAAATTCCAATGGGCTTCCGATGACGAGTTAGGCGCCGTGATGTTATAACTCTCTTTCTGAATCATTTTCATTAATAAACGTGTTGCACTTTGTTACTCTGACGTTATTTGCTAAAGCGGAAAATCAATACAGTTTCCTAGTATGTCTGGAATACGATTTCTGGGAAATGCTGATTCAGCTCTTATTTCTCACTACGTAAGTCACACTAAGTCCTTATCAGTGGTTGAGAGAATTCGCTTCTAGACCCTGAGAGGATGTGGCCGTTGCGGTGGTGGCAGCCTCGGTTCGGGTGAAAACACGCGTCAAAGAGCTCAGCTCTATCTTTATCTTGTCTCGAATGTCCTGGCAGCGCCAGCAGTACAACAGCGGGTTCACACAAGAATTCATGAACGTGACAGTCTCGGCCAGCGGATAGATCACGTGATCAAACAGCTCATCCCTGTGCAGGAGCACGTCCGCCAAGCTGGTGAACATGAGAGGCGTGTAACAAAACACGATCAAGGCTGCGATGTACGACACTGTCTTGGCCATCTTACTCTCGCGGCTGACTGGACAGGGGGCGCCCGCTTCCTGTCTGTTCTGAAAATCTCTCTGCACCTGCATCTGCGCACGAATTTGCCGCTCGTGCTCCCGAATAACGCGATAAATCTTAAAATACAAAATACCATTCAGGACAAGCAAAAGGCTGATCACGACGGACGCAATGGGGGAGAAGAACTCGTCGTTTTTCACTTTCAAAGCGCGGGAGACAACGTTAAATGTGAGCCACAAAACCCAGATGAGCGTCACTCTTTTGACAATATAACCTTTCGTAACCATGGTGACATACTTGAAGGGGTGAAATATGGCGAAATATCTCTCACAGCTTACGACGCTGAGTGTCAGCAAAGACAACCCTACGCAGAAGATTTCAGTGTACAAATAAACGATAAGCGCTTGGCAGTTGAAATGCATCCTTAATTTCCCCGCGATGTAAGTCGCAAACGCGGGCTGAACGACCAAACCCACAAAAAGATCAGTGAGGGCCAGGGTGAATATCAAAATATTTGGATTTGTGTGAAGTTCGCGGTGTTTCAGTATAACCACGAGAACAAGGCTGTTTTCAAGCACTGCCAGAATGGACAGAACACAGTTCGAAACGCATACTCCAAGAAGGACTGCAAACGTGCCCGCTGAAAGCCGAAAGTTACTCAGTTCCGTGGAAAGGGTTGATCCCACGCAGTGTGTATCGCTGGAATTCATGTTTTTCGCCGGCGGTCTTCTTGACGGAGGGGGGTCACGTTTTGCGTTTTTGCAACTGGGCTGCGTGGCAAACTACGGAAGCTTCAAAGGAGTTTTAACTCCTTAAAACAGCCGAACGTGATGTTTTGTAAGTGACCACAACGGGTCTCAATATAAATTATGAAAACCAAGGCTAATGTACTTTAAAACTTCCAGATGGCTTCGTATAGTTATTAAAATTTGCACCCTATTGTCAGATAACTCAGAGTCGAATGTGTTTGTTCAAATACACTCAGTCAATAAAATTTGCAAAAGTTTATTGTTTTGACTCCGGAGATGTGCAGTTTTCAAGAGTTTTAAGCTGACGAGCAGTACAAATAATAACAAGGGTATATTCATTTGCAAAGAATGAAAAGAGTCATCGAGACTGACGTACGTTATAGCTTTTAGACTGTTTTTTGTACCTTTAAGATATAATCAACTTCTTCGCGTCAATTTCCTTTAATTCTTGTCCTCACTAGCGCATAAGCATAAGCATAAGCATAATAATAAGAATAAGAGAGCGACAGTGGCGACATAAGCATAAGCATAAGGATCAAACACATCTGTTCCTTATGCTTATGTCGCCATTGTCGTTCTCTTATTCTTATGATTATGCGATAGTGAGGACAAGGCTTTAGTTTAAAAAGAAATTAACTGCCCATTTCAGTAAATCGTTCTTTTCCTTCCCCAATATTATACGTCACAAAATATTGAATCATTAAGCCGTAGTTTACCTCAAGATGCAGTAATTCAATAGCACAAAGGATTTGTCTCAGTGTGGTCTCTTTGTTTTGAGTTAATGATAGAAAGGTTTATGAGCTGCGCCCTGAATGAGCATCGAGTGAGTTCTATTTGAAATAAACCTTTCAAAAAACAAGTTCTAGAAATTGCCGGTGATTTATTTCAGTTTGCGTGAATCGCGTATGAGGCAACTGCTGCTTGTTAATCAGTTCGATCTTTTGCTGCATGTGACAAAAACTAAATGCTCGGTTTACTTTTACGTATCTGGTTAAAATCAAACCAGAGCGAACTCGCCGAGCGATCACAAGATACAATCTAATCCACAGAACTCAGAATTGTCCTATTTTATAAGAGGTGGCATCAATCTCCAAGAAATGTACTGTATTTCCTCGAATAACAAAGCTCAAGTAAAGTATTTTTTCTTACAGTGCAACGTTTTGAAACTAATATTACAAGGTGCTATACAATTCGAACCAAATACCGTAGTGATTACCATATTTCTAGTATAGATATAATTTTTAGCAATTCCACAGTTTTCTTGGTTTAGTAAAATTCGCCTTTGGTGCTCGTTTCAATACAAGGACGATTAACAACGAGGGGTTTATCAGGGTGACTGAATGTTCTGTGAACACAAAATCTACGGAGGCTCGGTTTTGTTGGCCAATTATTTAATATATTTGTTACATGGTTATGGGATTGGAACTGTTCTGGTACAACCAAACATCGGGATTTTTTGCCAAGTGCATCATCGCATACAGTCTATTGAATAGACATCGCTTAGTTTCTTTAACCTGTGCTGCGTATGCCGATGTTGTCATGGCTACCCGCAGCAAATACAACAAGTCATTTGTTTTTGAAAAACTTGATAGTGGCTTGGATTTGTCATATTGTCATATTTTTCATAATGATATGTCAGCCGTTTCGCATCGCTCAGTCGTGCAAGATTATGTGCAGTGATAAAGTTGTCTGTCTTCGCGGGCATGTAAATACCTATTTTTCGACAGCTGGATAAATAATGTCACTTCGGAACATCAATCAGTACAAAGTATTTCTCGCGCGCGCTCCGATTGGCTACTAAATTCGAGATAAGGTCTCGCGCTGTTCACTGAGGCAAATGAATTGGCTAATAAAAAACAATTATTCAGCTCACTAAATAGTGGTAAATATTGATCTGAAAACATGCACCAATATCCACTAACCAACCAAAGACTTCTGACTGGCGACTTAACATCGACACAAAGAGTATCAATATTTTTCTTTAGTTGTTATGTTAGTTGTTATGAAGGACCTCCCTCGTCATCGTCATCCTTATTTTTATCATTAATATTATTCTTATCTTATTATGTTCGGTAAAGTAAACACTGGAACTTGTTGTTGTCTCCTTTCACCTTCTAAAATCGAATCCATCTGAATGTTACCAACACAAACGTTTGAACCAGTCATTTATTTTTATAACTTTGTTTGCCTAAAAAAGTGATAACTATTCGCTGTGTATTCTTTATAATGTCTGTCTACTCAAAAGCAGAACTGAAGAGACCGTATGGGCCTGGAAAAGAGCGATACAGACTCAAAACCTCCCTCAAGCATGATGCTTTGCGCACTCAGCGATCCTTAGAAGCCATCTTTGAGGTAATTGAAAATTCAACATGGTGTTGCAGTCTAGCGCAATAGCCCTCGTCACGACATTCTCTGAACAAAACAAGAATTTGTTTCTGGTCAATTTTGTCGAAAGTTTTTGTCAAATGACGAGTTCCCGGATGAAAATACAAATATAAGCGCGCAAAGCACTGTGGTCGGGCGAGATTCTTAGAGATCTGGAACGCAAACCAAAACAACAACGGCAATGAAACAATAACTACGACCACAGGGCGCAGAGGAGTTCGCTTGCTTACCATTATGTAAAACCCTATATATTGACCTACATCAAGGATACCGCAAGACAATTTCAACGCGGGCGCACAAAGGCATACGCGCGCAATAAATACTGACATGACGAATACTAAGTATATCGTTCAGCGGTATCCTTCATATATAGGGTTTTACACAATGGAACTCCTCTGCGTCCTGTGCTATGACGGGGAAACGCGCAAAAGCGACTCCTTGTCGGTGGCACGTAAGAGAGAATAAAATGACGAGATAATCATAAGTGATTTTGCGCTGAATGAAATACCCGAGCTTTGAAATGGAAAAAGAAACTGTTTTCTACCTTCGCGATGAAGTAAATGTTTGCAACCCACTTAGTGACACATTGAAGAAGAAAAACATGGTGCAAAAGAGCGAAAGCAAACTTAAGTGGACTTTGTGTGTGGTGTGTGTGTGTGTGTGTGTGTGTGTGTGTGTGTGTGTGTGTGTGTGTGTGTGTGTGTGTGTGTGTGTGTATTGGCGTCGCCCCAGATCTTCACATAGATCATTACTAAATAAACAAATGTTACTTCTGTTGGGTGCCATCACGGCTGCCTCGGAAATTCTCTTATTCTATTCTATTTTTCTACAGGAAAAACTCTTCCATTGTTAGTCATCCCAAGGCAAGGACATTGTTTGAACGTTTGCAAGTTATACTACACGTAAATCCTATAGTCATTTTACGCTTTTGCATACCCCCTAAAGCATAACAGCATACCCCTAAAAATTAACAAAACCATAAGGTTTTGTAGAAGGCGTTTCCCGAGCAACCTGCTTGATCAGTATTATGATTTCAGGACCCAAGAACACCACAGAGAAAACAAATTGTACGCTATACAGATAAATATCCAAAAGATTGTATCGACTATCATTATTATTCCCTTGAACAAGAAAAAACAACTCGTTTCCAGTCTCCCGGCTCTTTCCGTGGAAGTGGAAGCCTGGAGATGAACTCAAAAGCACATTTAGGAAACACCGCGGAAATACGTTATTAACGTCACACCGTCTTTTTTTTTTCTTTTTTTTTTTTTTTTTTTGCGTGAATTTTGAAGTATGTAGTCCCAAGTTTTGAGTATTCTAGCCAAACCTTGGGGTGTACGAAATTCTGGCATTTCTTATATTTGAGCCAAGACTGCTGACCAGCACAGTAAAGTGATTGAACGCTCATCATCTATTTCCCTGGTGCCATTCTAGGACCCCACCCCACCACTTTACAAAAATACCTGCCCCATTGAACCTAAACGCCTTTGCTCTTCGATGAGCCCAGGATCACATCGCGTCAAAATGGAATTTGTGTGCATCTTCACGTTTCTCTTTTTGGTCCGCTCTCTGCAAAACAACAACAACAACAACAACAACAACAACAACAACAAAAACAAAAACAGGTCTCGATCAGAACTGATACAAAAACCTTACACCTGTCAGTCAAATAACTCTCAATTTACCCATTCCCCTTTGCTCTCCTATCCGTAACGAAGCTACCTGGGTGCTAATCAAAATTACGTGATCAAGGGACAAGAAGGTCGTAGCCTGATTTTCAGACATCTCGAGCTCTTACCCGCGCTCCCTCCCCCCTCAACGTCTGAAGTATCGAGCTGGGTTTTTCGGTTCTGGCCTGTAGTATTTCTGATTGGTCAATCACAGATAACCATTATACATTTTGAGAAGTGAGGTATGCGAGGAATGTTTAAACAATGAGGCGGATGGACTCGAGTGAAGCTTTTCGTGTTAAAAAAATATTACGAAATAACGAAAATAGCTTTTCCAACAGCCGAGTCTCTCCGCCACATTGTTTGAATATTCCTCACACTCGTCATTTCTCCAAAAATAAATTATCTGTGATTGGTTAATCTGTTGGTTTGGGTTCAACCATTATTTATTCCGTCCTCGTAAGAAGCTCTTTAATTTCCCTGCAGAAATTTAAAAATAGGGTTTTAAGGCCCATAAATTTTCATCCCTCGGATTACAATTTCCGGATAATTTTGTTGTTAGATAAAAGTCTCATCCAAAGGGTCAGAGGGGTCGCAAATAACGTAAATGGAATCAATGTCCCCTGGGATAAAATGGTTAATCTTGAAATACAGCAGAAACAAGCATTAGACGGTCACCGCACCTTCTCCTTGAGATGAAGTAGTAAGATGATGATCGCGATCACCACACAGATGGCCAGCATGGCGATTCCCGTCAACAGCTCCAGCTTACTGGGCGTCAACATCAATATGGTGGTCCAACTAAAACACAAACAACACACAGCTTCAATACAAGTTCGATTAGTAACGAGGGTTTATCAGGGTGTCTGAATACCGTAGTGATACAAAGCGAAATGCCATATAGCTTGAAACAGCACTCAAAAATACGCCACGTTTTACCCTTTGTCCTTACGAGCGTAGATACAAAATTTCAGATCCACAGGGTAAAAGTTCAGAAATATTGATAACATTTGTATGGGAAATATTGCTGTCAAGGTCAAGCTATGGATGTATATATATATATATATCAGTTATGAACCTGAAATGTTGCATGTCTACGTATTTTTCGATGCTCTTTCCATTTTTAGCACTCATAACGCCTGAGGTGACGAGCTTTCAGCTGGGTCACGTGACCAGATCCTGCAAAGAGCCTATAAATGTCACGAGAGAAGCTTGAGTGTCTAGTGATTGATGTACCTGCTTGGGTCGTCCGGTGGGTATGGAATTACTATCACTTGCGAGTTGGGGATGATCGAGGATCGAAAGTCCGCTTTCCTCAGAGGCTGAAAATAAACAAGACGCCAGTTCAAAACAAACTGAAACTGTGTCACTCAACCATGGATTACGTCCGCTCTGTACTCCACACTGACGCAACAGTTAATCAGGGCGAGTGGATCCACAAATGCATTCACTGGCCATCTCTCCCTCGTTATACTGATGGTTGTAATAGGGATTTTGCATAGAGTGTCGAAAGTAATTGTGTGATTGCTTTGGTTTTGCGTTTGCTTTGCTTTCGGATTGGTCCACACTAGTTTGTCAGCATGCTCAGCCAATCAGGAACAAAACCAAAACCAAAACCAAACACTTCTCACGCAAGCGATGGCGTGTACTCGCACTGCTGATTGGAAAGTAAAACCAAACGCAAATTACTTTGGCTTCCAATTGGCTGAACTGTTTTCTCTCAGTCTCTGTGATTGGCCTGTGTGATTATTTTGGTTTTGGTTTTCGACAGTCATCCGAAAACGGCTCTAAACGGGTCACATGGTAGTTACTCGTATGTCTTACATGACGCTATGGCTAATATATGAACACATCAAACTTAGGAACTTTATTTTATCAAATTCAGAAAATGGCAGCTTAAGAGACAGTGCGTGTATGGCTGAAGGCAGTAGCTTTTCCGCATACGAATCTAAACATGGGAGCAAATCCTTCATTACATCTCCCCTCCCCAGAAAGTTGGCGCTGCAAGCAGTCCCTCCGTTTCCCTCCAAGATCGCGTAAAGGAGCGCCAAAATAGCGAGCGTGAAAGGTTCAGGGCGCGTGGAGATTGGGACGATTAAAACATCAAACCCACGAGACTCGACACTTACCGATTCTTTGCCTCTCGGTATTCCCACAATCAGGTCACTCAAAAAATTTGCTGTCGGACCCAGGCCAAAGAGTGTGTAGGGGCACTGTAAGGCGTAGTAACTTGACTGGGGCAGTTGAGCCGCTGCACAGAAGAGGAAACACAGAAAGAGTGATGCGGATTAGAGCCGTTTTCGGATGACTGTCGAAAACCAAAACCAAAGTAATCACACAGGCCAATCACAGAGACTGAGGGAAAACAGTTCAGCCAACCAGAAGCCAAAGTAATTCACGTTTGGTCTTGCGTTTGGTTTTACTTTCCAATCAGCAATGCGAATACACGCCATCGCTTGCGTGAGAAGTGTTTGGTTTTGGTTTTGGTTTTGTTCCTGATTTGTTGAGAATGCTGCCAAACTTGTGTGGACCAATCCGAAAGCGTAGCAAACGAAAACCAAAGAAATCACACGATTACTTTCGACAGTCATCCGAAAACCGCTCTATATCAATACAACTCTATGTACCCATCTGAGGATCTAATAGGCTATTTATTTCCGAGATGCCTGTTGACTCTGTTTCAAACTGAGGCCTAGCGCGAAACCTTTGTTAGGAAAATAAGTTTGATTTGCATGATAATGAAAACTAATTTTCATAAAAAAGGATTAGAACTTGACCTCGATTTGAAACAGGAATCTTGGAAATGGGCAAGTCTAAATTCCCATTCTCGCTGTCATCACACTGCAAAATGCAGGGGTAACAGTTTGTGCAATATAAATATTTTTTTGAACATAGTATTAAAAATATTACTAACATTTTAATAGTAAAGTAAGCATTTTACTCGGGCTGCGTTTACACGGCTGCGCTTTCAGTTCAATTGCGACGCGTTTTTATCTGCCCCGTCCTCGTGAAAATGATCAAATTCGGCAATAGAAGAAGCATCAATTCGAAAACGCAGCTAAAAGAGACCGATTTCAAGACAGGAGATGAAAACGCAGCCTCAGTTGTCGGACGATGAGTCACGACTAACAAGACAATGGATAAATGGTTACAACTTGAAAAGGAATAACAAGAATACGGAGTTGTAAGCTGTTGCCAAGGAAACGGGTGTGCAGAGTGTTATGGAATAAAACTTGAAGCGGCGTTATCAAGCTACAGATTTCACTTACAGATGTTTGTATACCCTGCAAAAGACGCTTACCATCACATAATTGAAATAAAACATTCAACATTGCAAAACAAAAATGAAAAAGAACTTCAACATAAGTATGTAATATTATGCAATCTTAAACAGCAAGCCTCGTGACCATAAACTGACACCCAGACTTACTAATTAAACCAATTCTCTCTTCACTGCTAAAGAAGAACCCATCCGGCCCTCACACTCAGTCAATAAGCTCATACCGTAAAATTCCATAAATAAGCCCCCCAAGCCCAATATTGTACGCGCAAAAATCCCTCCATTCAAATTTCTGTAAGTTACCGCGCTTCTACCAGCATGCCCAGGGTTCATTTACGGATTTTTTTACGGTATCCCCAATAGACAGTAACCAAATTACAGTCGGTTCAAATGGTGATTCGGTGGATCTTATGTAGTCTTACCGCTTCCACGTTTCTCCTTGCCGTTCGAGTCGGTGGTCACATACTCTATAAATGGGCCAGCCTGGTTAACTCCAAGCGGCTGCAACAACAAAGACATGGCACACAACGTCAAGATACAAAACGTCACTGAAAGTTTACAAATTACAATTTCTTATCGTGCGTTTTGGTATAGTTGCCTCATACATGCTCAACCGTAAAAACAGCTTCAGGAATAGACCGTTTCCGAGTTGACCCACTCCTCCGTTTCAAACCGAGACACAGTACAAAGCCCCTCAAATAAGGATAAGTTTCAAATCTGAATATACATGTTAATAAAAGTAATTTTCAATTGAAGGACTACGCGACATGCGACTAATATTTTGGATCACTCGTTTTTTAGAGTTTGCGTTTTTAGTAAATTTAACCATCCACACGAATACAGTAAGATTTCATTTCCAAATCTTTTCATTCTGAATGCCATTTTTAAAAGGATTGCGTTTTAAGTGAATTCGATGCCTCGTTTTCTTGGAGACGGGAGATGAAAACGCAACAAAATGGACGGGGCCTGAATGTATCCAAAAAATGTAAAGACTCGGACTCCACTAGTATTTTTGCCTTCAAACTGAACTCGTGTTCTTCTGTAAAACACTTTCGCGTGAAGTTGACAGAGCACTCTAGAAAACTTACCGACTTCCCACTGGGGCAGTTATCATAACACCGTCCACCAAGAACTGAGGAAATATAACAACCACAACAAAACAACAAATTAGGCACCTGAACTGAGGAAAACACAAGAATCACAGCGAAGAAAACGGTAAATAAATCACTAAGAACTGAAGAAATACAAGAATCAAACAAACAACAGGAAACGAATCACCAAGAACTCAGGAAATATAACAACCACAACAAAACAACAACAAATTAGGCACCAGAACTGAAGAAAACACAAGAATCACAGCGAAGAAACGGTAAATAAATCACTAAAAACTGAAGAGATGCAAGAATCAAACATACAACAGGAAAGAAATCACCAAGAACTCAGGAAATACAGCATCCACAACAAAACAACAACTTAGGCACCAGAACTGAGGAAAACACAAGAATCACAGCGACACAACGGTAAATATATCATTAAGAACTGAAGAGATACAAGAATCAAACATACAACAGGAAAGAAATCACCAAGAACTCAGGAAATAAGAAATTTGGCAGCCTATATTCTTACGCAAAAGCTTACACTATCAGCGACTTTTTCATGTAACAGTAAATACTAAAATGGACGAAAACCTGGGTGAAAAGAAACAATAAAGAGGCACGAGGGGAAGCGGAGGGGAACAAATGCGGCTTACCAACAACTTTAAGAAAATAAGTATCCCCAACAAAGTCATTTTCCAGGGCATGGATGCGTTTGCTTCCATCAGACGAACGGGTCACAATCAGAAAATCATTGATTCCCTATTGAGGCAAGGGCGAATTTTAAACATTAACACAACAGTTATGAAACATAATGAAACAACTACATCCTAGTCCACCCAGCTCTGTCAAGTCGATGTTGTCAGCTACATTTTAGTGCTCAATGAGCAGAAAATCAGTGTACATACGTCTTCGTAGAGATCAAAGAATGTTGCCACCAGAGACTGTGTCAGCGACTGAAAATTCTGAGGAAAAGAAGTTACAACTATTAACTGTACCAGTACTATAGTTACATATCGGATGGGAAAAGGGAAATGACGATTTTCACGTCAAAACCTGGGGGGTACTCCCATTAATAAGTCATATGGGTATGTGCCGCCCCAAAGGGTATCATTTTCAGCATTTTGGTCTGAAAAAGGTATTGATTTTGAGCCTTTGATGCAATAGGGTCGAAAATCGCACATTTTGGTCTGAAGTAGGGTCGAAAATCGCGATTTTTGGTCTGAAATAGGGTAAGGGTTTTCAGTCCCGGGCGGCACACTCCCACCCAACCTTTTGAGCAGTTTACCAGAATCTTTGGAAGTTTAGCTACTGCCACTGCTGCTATACCTCGTACTTCTATACAGCAAATACATGTCGTGTAGAAATGTTGTTCTAACCTTCCAGTGGATGTTGAAGCTTCTGCCAGCGCCACAATATTTGTTCGTGGATTCGTGACACTTCACGTTCTCTAGCAGCACAGGCACTTCATCATATTTTTCAGCTCTGTTCAATAATCGATAAAAGACAGTAATTAAATAATGCACTTGGGTGTTTTATATAACGTTAAATTCCTTAAATACCCCCCTCCCCGAATGAAAGTCCCCCACATCGTAAACGCAAAAGTCTCTCCCATGATAGCCTCTAAATACAAGCCCATAGGCTTGCATACTGTAAGACTTAGAATATAAATATCAACGGCCCGAACCATAGAGTATGAGCCAAATTAATTGTTTTAGTATATACCACACAAGTTTAATAGCCAACTCCCAAACAGCTATTTTATTTCCGACGAAAGTGGGCAAAAATTGGGTTCGGGCGCCATTTTGTTTTACCGAAAGCCGCCGGGAGGTGAATAGTACTTGATATTCCGAGATTGAGGAGCCAATCAGAGCGCGCGAAAAGCACTATTCACTTGTGTGGTATATACTAATGGACGTTATCGTCTTAGCCTAAACATTTTAATTTCTGTCAGGTTAAGTTTAGTTGCAGCGGTGCTACTAGCGTATTGATCTTTTTTCGAAACAATAAAAAAAAAAAAAAGAAAAAAGGAAATAGAACACAATAAAACCACTTTAGCCTCGACTATATCGCAAAACTTCCTCCAATGAAAACACCCCCAAAATAAGCCCCAGAATAATAAGCCCAAGAAAAGTCCTTTTGAACAAATAAAACCCTCAGTCAAGGGCTTATTTACGGAATTGTACGGTATAGGTTTAGTTTATGCAAGTACAATAAGATGTTGAAAGAAAACTATTTTGTGATGATTTTGCATTCATTGCTCTAATGCTGGACAGATTGCACAGTTGAACATAAACTCAAGACATAACATGCCAACAGGCTTCTAAGTGTTACAATTTAGACTCTTTGTGGGCATCGCATTTCACGGAAAATTCTGCATGAAATGTTGCGCTTTTGCACGTAAACAGTGTAAGAACGAAATTGCACTTGACACATTGCCAAGACAAATTCTAATAGGCCCTTTGCATCGGGCTGGTCACACATCCAAATCCACCAGGTGACCAAAAAATCCATTACCTCAGACTTTTGAGTGCCAGATATGGAAAGAGCGTGAAAAATTACACTGGAACCCCGCCTTACGGCCACCCCGTTATTGCGGCCACTATTTTTTGTTCCACGGAACAAACGCCCAGTCATTTTCTTATCTGCAAACCCTTTTAATACGGCCAGATGTCCCGAAGGTGGCCGTATTAACGGGGTTCCATTGTATGTAGAAATGCAAAATTTCAGGTTCGTAGCATTTATAGATCGAATTTGGCAGCATTCTGAATGCCATAAATATCAAGAAGGTATGGGAAAAGTAGCTGGAACGCATATTCCATTTCTGGCACTGGGTTTTGTTCATCTGACCAGCCTCATGCAAAGGGCCTATTCTTGGCAGGATTATGGAACATCCCAGGTGGAATTTGGTGGGATCCCATCCCGCCATCCCACCTGGGATTATGGAACATCCCAAGTAGGATCCCACCCGGGATTTGGTGGGATCCTGGCTGGGATTATGGAACGTTGGGATCCCGCCATCCCATCCAGGGTCCCATCCCGCTATCCCACCCGGGATTATGGAACATTCCAGGTGGGATTTGGTTGGATCCTGTCCCACCATCCCACCCGGGATTATGGAATATTCCAGGTGAGATCCCATCCTACCCGGGATTATGGAACATCCCAGGTGGGATCCCAATCGGGATTTGGTGGGATCCCATTCCGCCATCCCACCCGAGATTATGGAACGTCCCAGGTGGGATCCCACCCAGGACTTGGTGGGGTCCCGTCCCACCATCCCACCTGGGATCCCAGTTTTATCCCACCCGAGATCCCATCCCGCTATCCCACCCAGGATTATAGAGCATCCCAGGTGGGATTCCACCTGGGATTTGGTGGGATCCCATCCCACCCGGGATTATGGAACATCCCAGATGGGATCCCGTCTCGCCATCCCACCCGGAATTATGGAACATCCCAGGTGGGATCCCACCTGGGATTTGGTGGGATCTCTTCGCGCCATCCCACCCGGGATTATGGAACATCCCAGGTGGGATCCCACCCGGGATTATGGAACATCCCAGGTGGGATTTGGTGGGATCCAATCCCACCATCCCACCTGGGAGTATGGAGCATCCCAGGTGGGATCCCACCCAGGATTTGGTGGGATCCCTTCCTGCCATCCCACCCGGGATTATGGAACATCCCAGGTGGGATTTGGTGGGATCCCATCCCACCATCCCACCTGGGAGTATGGAACATCCAGGTGGGATCCCACCCGGGATTTGGTGGGATCCCTTCCCACCATCCCACCTGGGATTATGGAACATCCCAGGTGGGATTTGGTGGGATCCAATCCCACCATCCCACCTGGGAGTATGGAACATCCCAAGTGGGATTTGGTGGGATCCCATCCCACCATCCCACCTGGGAGTATGGAACATCCAGGTGGGATCCCACCCGGGATTATGGAACATCCTAGGTGGGATCCCACCCGGGATTTGGTGGGATCCCTTCCCGCCATCCCACCCGGGATTATGGAACATCCCAGGTGGGATTTGGTGGGATCCAATCCCACCATCCCACCTGGGAGTATGGAACATCCCAAGTGGGATTTGGTGGGATCCAATCCCACCATCCCACCTGGGAGTATGGAACATCCCAAGTGGGATTTGGTGGGATCCCATCCCACCATCCCACCTGGGAGTATGGAACATCCAGGTGGGATCCCACCCGGGATTATGGAACATCCTAGGTGGGATCCCACCCGGGATTTGGTGGGATCCCTTCCCGCCATCCCACCCGGGATTATGGAACATCCCAGGTGGGATTTGGTGGGATCCAATCCCACCATCCCACCTGGGAGTATGGAACATCCCAGGTGGGATCCCACCCGGGATTTGGTGGGATCCCTTCCCGCCATCCCACCCGGGATTATGGAACATCCCAGGTGGGATTTGGTGGGATCCAATCCCACCATCCCACCTGGGAGTATGGAACATCCCAAGTGGGATCCCACCCGGGATTTGGTGGGATCCCTTCCCGCCATCCCACCCGGGATTATGGAACATCCCAGGTGGGATTTGGAGGGATCCCATCCCACCACATCACCTGGGAGTATGGAACATCTCAGGTGGGATCCCACCCGGGATTTGGTGGGATCCCTTCCCGCCATCCCACCCGGGATTTGGTGGGATCCCATCCCGCCATCCCACCCGGAAGTATGGAACATCCCTTACTCTAAAAACTTAAGGGGGGACCCTAACTTAAAAAACCTAAGATGGAACCCTTACCTAAAAAACCTAAGGGGGGACCCTTACTTAAAAAACCTAAGGGGGGACCCTTACTGCACAAATCTAAGGGGGGACCCTTACTTAAAAAAAACTAACGGGGGACCATTACTTCAAAAACCTAAGGGGGGACCCTAAGTTGAAAAACCTAAGGGGGTCCTTTACTTAAAAAACTTAAGAGGGACCCTTACTTGAAAAACCTAAGGGGGGACCCTTACTTAAAAACCTAAGGGGGGACTTTTAATTAAAAAACCTAAGGGGAGACCCTTACTTAAAAAACCTATGGGGGGACCCCTACTTAAAGAACCTAAGGGGGAGCCCTTACTTAAAAAACCTTAGGAGGGAACCTTACTTAAGAAACCAAAGGGTGGACTATCGCACCCATTCATCAAGGAAATGCATAAGACAGTGTTTGTTTTGTTTGTCTGGTAAAATGTCAAATGCCAGGTTCTTATTACACTCCAAACTTTTTCTCTGATCACATCACAAACTTACCCACTCTTGATATTAACTATCACCAGTGCATCAGGAAAACCATCTGAATTGAAATCCCCTGTAAAACGAAATGTCAAAAAACTTTGTCATGCTCTAAATCATCCCTGAAATTAGCTATGATTTCACGATGCTTCGTCACTCGCAGGCAGAACACAATGAAATTATTTTTCCTGATCTGGGAGACGGGGAACTGTACTTCCTAATCATCTTGGCCCATTTGTTCAAACAATTAGGCTAATCCTGGATTAGGACAAAACTTTGTTGTTTTTTAGCCTGAAAATAAGCTTTCACTCATAAAACGAATTTCTTGCTATGTATGTAAACAAACTTTTTAGTCAGTCTTAGATTGCAACTCTGTAGTTTGTTGGCCAAAAAGTACAAGAGAAAGAATTTGGTTAGTCTTAGATTAGCTTAATCAACTTTTGAACAACGAGCCCCGGTCTCCATTGTTGACACAGGTACAAATGTAACAAAAGAATCCTAAAGACTAATGCTGACAGGGGCCAACAAATACAGCTCATATTACAGGTTCCTGACTTATAACCTAATACTAGCTAGTATATACCACACAAGCGAATATTGCTTTTCGCGCGCTCTGATTGGCTCCTCAATCTTGGAATATCAAGTACTATTCACCTCCCGGCGGCTTCCGGTAAAACAAAATGGCGCGCGAACCCAGTTTTTGCCCACTTTTGTCAGAAATAAAATAGCTATTTGGGAGTTGGCTATTAAACTTGTGTGGTATATACTAAAACAATTATTCACCTCAGTGTCGGTGAATAGCGGTGGATATTTACCTTGCCGAAACAGCTCAGCAAATATCCACTGCTATTCACCTCCACTTCGGCGAATAATTGTTAACTAGTGCAGCAACTGAGAAGGGCTTAGTTCATGTCAGCCTTCACTTAACCCAATAAGAGGTAATTGAAGAACCCTAAGACTTCTTGAAAAGAGAAGGAAAAAATATAGCAATTGGAAGAGCCATTTCAGTGTTTGGCAATGTTAATCAATGTCACTAACTCAACAACTCTGGACAAGAGATAACTGTCAATGGACAGTGGAGTACCCGACACCCACCTCTCCCTCCCCCACCCCTCCCCCAGAGCTGCCATTACCTATTCTGAGTGTCATCAGTGGAACAACAGGGCAGTTGGACGGCACACCGAATTGCCATGTAAGGGTGTCTGGCTCATTGGATAAAATTTTGGACCACTAGATTGGAGGAAACCAAAAATGTGCAAAGTTGATCATGGGTGAGGAGGACACAAACGGCAGTTACATGACGTACATCTTCAACCAACTTGTGAAGTTGGGAGCACCCACAGAAAATTAGTAAATTAACAAAAGAAAATAGAAATACATACTATTCATGCACTGATGTAGAGAAATGTAATTGTCTACTGGTGTCCATTGTCCCAAACAAAATATCCAACACTCGACATTAAATATCATCTTGCAATACAGCTCTTGTTCAAACACAGTCCACATACAGTACTTCTTTCAGATTTCTGAATTTTGATGTTCAGATCCCACAAATAATTATTGTTTACTGCTTCTCGCCTTCAAATTTTCAACGTCTGATGCCCATTGTTCAGTATCTTAATAAAGGCAAGCAAGATTCAAATCGATCACTAAATCAATCATTCATCTCCTTAACTTTGAGAAATATGTCAAATCATGTGACCATAATAACCAATCAAGATGCACTGGAAGTTAGTAGACCTCCCAGAAAGATGAAAACATAAAATAAATAAAATAAAATAAAAAGTCACTGCAATTTGCAACTCAGGTTGGGCCTGAGCAATAACCTGCTATTCAATAAAAAATCACAAAGAATCAAATACCAACCTTGCCTTTGCTGAACAAATAGATATGACTTTCTAAACAGTCTGATGTTGAACAAATTGGCAGCAGTTGATCTAGAAGGCCATCACCATCTGCAAGATAAAGAATAAGATAAAGATAAGAACAAGATGCACATTTAGGTGCACAAAACATATTGACCACAGCTAATAAATGTATTTATTTTATAAAATAACTATGATACCTGCTTGTCCTGACTGGCTAAATAACCCAGTAAGAAAAGTTTATTACACAAAGAGTGCAAATATGGGAGTGCATTGCACTTGTCAGGAACCAGGTCAACTAGTCTATTAGCTTATGTGATCAATTTTTGCAAGCAAAGATTACAAACACGTCATCTTTTTACGTGCGGCTAGAGTGATTGACCCTGCTTTGTTAGTCGTTAAATAAAAATTAAAGTTATTACACAAAAAGTCATGCAACATGGCTGTATTTTACTTATCAGTTTTACTTATTCTTGCCTGAAGCAAGCTCAAAAAAAAAAAAAAAAAAAAAAAACAGAACTGACTCATAAAAGTATTCCACTGTATTGCACTCCTTGCCATGTAATAACCCCTTTATATTCATGCTGACATGATAGGTGATGTATATCATTGACTAATTATTTTATAAAAGAAATATATAATGCACTCCTGTGAAATATGGCCTCATCTAAACACTTTGGTTATGAGAGGCACAACAAAGCACAGAACCCAATCTATTACAGCCCATGTTCTCTCACTTATTTCACAGTAAAACCAACTTGGAATGGACACAAGAGCAAGCATTGACACAAACACAAGTAGGCTTCAGGCTGCTTGAACATGGTTTCTTATAGTTCCTGTGATTGGCACTGAAATGTCTTTGGGTTTGGTTTTCTGAGAGTCACGCTGTACTATTCTGTGCCATAATGTGCCATCACACAAGTCTTACCAACATCAGCAAATGTAGATTGCCCCACATATGGAGCCATCTTGGAGATCTCTTCTGGGAGGTCTGATGAATTTGACATCTGAAGAATTCCATCCTGAAGAGTATCAAAGATGGGGAATGTTGGGACAGTGCGACCTACACCAGAGTACTTAGGGTAACCTTGACCTATTCCGACAAAGATTGGGGTCAAGATTTCCTAAAAGGTTACTAGAGGTTCTTTCATCCATCTTTTGGACCTTTAAACAAGCTGGGGTACAAGAGAACCTCCATATCTTAACCTAATACTTGTCGTATAATAAATAGGTTTGTGTACGGTACTGATAGCTCAAAGAAGAGAAAACTAATTGGCAGCAAAAAGCATGGAAATGAGATTCTCAAAATCTTTTTTTTTCTCCATGAAATTTAACTCCGGCGAGAGTTTCATTGTCCACACAGAGTATACAGTACATGCAGATCTTGTTATACCCACTTGATTTTTCCACAATTCAATGTGCTTGGAATTGTTACTGGCCACAGTGGTCACAAAAAGGTCTAAAGCAAGGAAAACCAAACAGTTTTAGAATCAAGAAAAAGGAAAGCATTATATTGCTTTAATTTGTTTACCTGCTCTGAACATCTGAGCAATCCAAATTAGTTCAACTCACCAGCAGT
Source organism: Plumapathes pennacea (assembly GCA_964036295.1). Classification (NCBI taxonomy): domain Eukaryota; kingdom Metazoa; phylum Cnidaria; class Anthozoa; order Antipatharia; family Myriopathidae; genus Plumapathes; species Plumapathes pennacea. The sequence continues at coordinate 19,190,956 of OZ038463.1, read as the reverse complement.
GGTGTCTCCAGTTAGGTCTAGGAATGCATTTGAATGGGGGACTCTGAGAGAGGTCAGATTGTCCTTAGAAATGGAAATTTCATTTTGAGGATGAACAGAAAATCTCTTCCCACTGGAAGGCAAAAGAAAAAAAAAAAAAAAAAGGAAGAAAAAATTGTTACAGAGAATATAAAATAAATGGGACCCATTCACATCACCTATCAAAACTAGCCTTCACACTTCAATAGCAAGGACAGGGCTGGAAAGCTCAATATGCAAGAGTTAGGAAAAAATGTCTAGATTCACCCATGTCTTGATTGTCGAGTGATTCTTTGGATACTTGTACCTACACTCAGATAAAAGCTTTTTTAAATATTACCATATAGTAATACCAAAATAATACCATTCAATGCTCATAAACTGTACATCATCTTTCTTCTCAAACATTTTGGAGAAGTCTGCAACACAAAGAATGAGCTACATCGTACAGTGTAACCATAACATACCCAGATATCCAGTACATTCTGTTGGAAAGGCTTGGAAGTTCAGCACCAAAAAGGTCAGGCAACAAGTCGCCATTTGCACTGGGAATGTAAATGAAAACAAACAACAACAGCAATGCTTCAGCATGGTTCCCACTCAAAGAAAAAAATTCCCTGGCTTTTCAGTGACCACTAACCAATTTTCTGACTGTGAAAGGACTGCACTCAATGCTTTTCAGAGGCCAACTCCTCAGTGTGTGGAAAGTAATGTAACAGCAGCTCACATTCTTGTTGGTACAATGTGTGTAATGCCCACAAGAGCCAGTCAAAATAATAACATTATAAATGATATGATAAAATTTTGTTCCAAAACTAGTCAGTACTACTGCAATAAAACCCAGAGGACCTGAAAGTAAAGTTACCTGACTTAGACTTTTGCAGAAACTTAGAACTTCCCCGACACAATCCAAAATTTGCTGACTAAAAAAATATTATCACTATTTTGAATCCTAAACAAACAAACAAACAAAAAAAACTTCTTTCAATACACACTAGAAATCAAAGATTGGTATCACCATATTGGTCTTGCTCTGCATCATGTACAGCACTGGCTGTACATTACCCAGAAACAATAATCATGTACGGTGTTGGCTTTTTATAGCTTGCTTAGAAGAAATTAAGCCTTAAAACTATCAGTTCTTGTTATATCACTCAAACATTTTCTTCTTGGAGGCCGGGATAATCTGTATTTTGAGTTTGGCAGTAAAAGAGTTGATTTCTTTACTCACTCCATGATCAGTGGTTGATCCATTAGTTTGTCACTTATGAGGGTACCATTTCCTGAAATGAGAAATTTTCAAAGTTTAACAGCATTTTTAAGTTCAGATCAGACATAAGAGTGTTTTGACGGGAGTGCATAGGAGGTGCATGATACAGCAGTGACAGATAACAAGGATGAACACTAAATACGAAGGGAAAGGCAAGACAGATGAATTGAATGCCCTCTACAGTTAAAGACCAGAAAAGCTGGTCAGAGATATCCAGCAGTGAATTCCTGAAGTAGGTAAAGCTTGAGTAGACTTATGAAAGCTGTGTAAAAAGAAATCTAAGCAATTTTGTAGAATATCTTATCACTCACTTTCAAAATATTGCAGATGTCCCCAATAGACATGAGCAGTGTGCATCTTTCCACACTGATCACCTGTTGTTGTTACTATGGTGACCAGCACATCCATGCAGCCATCTCCATCAAAATCCGCTGGGCCAACATTCACAATGGATTTATTGTCACTGCCAAAAAAGAAATCAGTCAAACCAAAATAAATAAATAAATAAATAAAATTAGGCTGCTCACATTCACTGATAACAGAGAAATGTTTTAAATTATAGGATTTTGTCACAATGTGTCAAACAACCTATCTTATATTCAATACACCAATTATAGTGCTAAAGTTCACAATTCTTCAAACTGGTTTTCAGTAGTTGGAACAGCCTGTAGTGCTAAATATGGAAAGTTACATCAAGCAGTAATATAAATGCTATGTAATCAAGCAGTAATGCTACAGTTTTTAATGTAGACACAGGACACAGATGTTTTTAATGTAGACACAGATGTTTCACAAAAAACACATTACCCAACATTCAAATGCGCTCTGCTCTTTCTGAATTTCTGATTAGAATTACTCCAGAGGTATACATCAAGATTTCCTTCTTCAAAAGAAAAAAATAAGAAAAGAAAAGAAAACAGTTAGTTATGTTTACTGGTAAACATTGATATTATATAATTTACAGGCCGAGGGGGGAGGTCAGACAAATGCGGGGGCATTTAATGGTTCTTGTGATCCTGTCCCAGGGTATTAAGGCCATTTGAACTTCATGAGGAGGACATACTCATGGTGGCCGTCAAAGCACTGGGCAATTTAATTCAGTTGATCCATCTTTCTACCCCCGGGATGGGGAACCAACAATTTCCCTAAAAAGTCATATCCCCACCCTTGCCCAGACCCCACCCATTTAGAGAGAGAGAGAGAGAGAGAGAGAGATTGGCTTTATTTGCATGACCCTAAAAATAAAAGAGTATTGCTAAAGCTAAGATTTTTTTTAACGGTAACAATAATAATGATTACTACAAAAGATAATTAGGAAAATAGAGAGATGTATGATCATTGTCAAAAATAGACTAAAATAGTTACTCTATACTATGATAAAAATGTCCTGAAAATAATAAGGTGCAGACTGGTGTGGAGAGAATGAATGGTCATCTCTTGCTTTGGTTCAAGCTGGTCAGTCAGTCAATTTTATTTCAGCTGTTACCATTAACCCTACCCCTTCCTCTGTGACCTGGGGATTAAAATGATGTTATTGTTTGTCAACTTCTGGTGGGGATGCTTCCAGGCTTGGGGATGTGTAGTCACAAAAAAAAAAAACTAAACTAAACAAAGGGGCCGTCAACATATTCACTACTCCCCCACTGAACGTCCATTGGATGTTTGGGGGGGGGGGGGGGGGGGGGAGGGGTCCGGATCGCCAAAAAGGTGGCCGTTAGCGTGGGAATTTTGGGGATTTTGGGGGTAAAACCATAAGAGAGTCTTGTACAAAGGGTCATGTTATCAGACATGACAAATTTCACAATTTAAAGCCGTGTCTGCACATGGATTAAAGCTGTCTGGCACGTGTCGGTGTGAAATATTTAGCCTACAGGAAGTACCTAATACGGTAATCTGCCGGTCAGCACAATGTTGAGAGAAACATGGCGGCTGTTGGTGATTCACCTCTCTCTTTGGATCATTGGCATAAAACAATATCACAAGTAGCCATAGGTTGTATGTGCACGTTTCCACATACGAGGTACGAAATGAATTCAATGATTTTAATCTGTTCAGAACTTTCTGGTTGCCATTCCTTCAGCTTTGGTACGTACGTTATTTTTATGCTGTTTTTATGACCATGGGACAACAAATTATGGGTGGACGTTAAGCAGGGGACTGGTGAATATGTCGACGGCCCCTAAACTAACTAAACAAAAACAACAAGAGGAAGGGAAGTGGTGTGGATAAGGGGTGGTATTACTGATTAATCACAAGTCTTTTCTCACAGATAAATAATAACTCCAAATTCTTTTATACATGCATGTATACGTACAATCGGTTTCATATTATAGTCAGCCCTCTCTAAACAGTGGGCACCTCTCTAAGGTGGACGGCATGCAGATTTGGTCCTTGCCGATTTTCACTTGTTTCTCTGTAACTGAACTCTCTCTCAGAGTTAACTGTATACAGTGTACAGTACAGAAATAATTAAAGATTGAAGTAGAACAAGACTTGGCACTAATTCATAAACTCACCTCGTATACGTTCAGAAAATTGTGATTATCAAAAAACTGGCCTTAAGTCGCGAGTAGCGCTAATATCACGTGACTACTGTACTTCAGTTCTCACCTTGCTCGCCTGTAATGACGAATAAGTCGGTATGTTTGTCCCCATTAAAGTCTCCAAACGCGGCAATCATGCCATTAATATCCAAGACGCCCACCTCCGAGGCAACATTCTCATACGCCAGTAATCGATAGTCGAGGAAAATTAATAAAAGCAGAGGTATTTTCGTCCATTTCATCCTCACTCATTCTGTCTTTCACAATGGAGTTGGGCTGTGAAAATGTAGGTACTTCATGTATTGTACAATGTGATGTCCCACTAGAGTCCATTCTCTCACTGGAGCCCGAGCAAACTTTAGCCATCGATTCGAAAAAAAAGTCATTTGTTTTGTTCAGAAGAACCCAGAAATACTGAAATGCTATTCAAGGTCCCATAAACCCCCCAAATCCCACTTTTTTTACTTGAGAAACTTTTGCTCGTTATAAAATCACCTCAAACATCACTCACGTTGGATAGACTGCCGATACAACCAGAAACGCTATCAAAGAGAGCTTCAAAACTGTTAGGAACTATTTGATTCCTCGTTAAGATCTTTTGGAACTGCAATAGCGTTGTTTTGACTTGTTTTTCTTTGAAAAAAAAAAAAGTTGCCCCTACCAGTACCGGGCAGGGTACATCTTTGTTGTCGTTTCCAGGTTTCCTCGGATATCGCAGTGCCAACATGGCAGTGCGCCTTGCATTAATTGTCGGAAGGCGGAACTCTTGGCGAGTTCCTTTCTCAATTTTAGGACGTTCTCTGTGTGATCAGGGGATCAAAATGGACGTCACTGATCTGAGTGATGCCTACTGCGACATTCTACAGTATGTAGACTCGATCTTCAAAGATTATGGCGGAAACTTGAAGTTCGGCGGCAAAATAGCGACCGTGAAATGCCACGAAGACAATGTGCTTGTAAAACAAGCACTGAGCGAGCCAGGCGATGGAAGGGTAAGCCGCAGTTTCTAGTTGAGTCGTTTCCGAATGTCTATTTAAGGCAATCAATTATTTAGTGAAGTGGAATTTACTCGTGGTTGTATAAATATTGTGTGTAGTTTGCGTGTCAGACGGCAATTAAAAGCTTGGCTGGGTGTGTCGTCTTGGGGTGGGAACACCGCCTCCAATATCCTTTCCCTGGAGTTAATTGTCCGGACTCCCGGTAACCGCCCACTTGCACGCACGATATGTTTTGTGCCAAATACGACAAATAAATAGCAGGAGTTCGGGTTAAGTGCCTTTTCAAGCTGCAGCTATTTTTGTACCGGACGCCAGAGCAGGTTTGATTGCACATCCTGTTAGTTTGGGTGGGAAGAGGGCTTTTAACATTTCCTGAAGGGTACCTTTGAGTAAAAGTAAATATTCAGATCAGTATTTTTATAGCCTGTCTTGCAGATGGAACCTTGGTTAAGTTAACGCCGCAGGATATATTTTTTCATACTGATGAGTAAGCCAAAGGTGGGGGATAAACATGAAGAGTACGGGAACAGAGCTCCGACATTGTGGAACGTTTTACCAGAGTTCGTAAAAACAGCCAAGTCATTAAGCGCTTTTAAAACTGCTCTTAAAACATTTCTTTTTACAAAGTGATTTTCTTAATTAATAATGACTTTTAGTGTTTCGATTTCTTCCACTGTAAAAAGCATAGAGACTACGGTTTTGTGCACTTTTAAGAACCTATTATTATTATTATTATTATTATTATTATTATTATTAAGAGTAGCATGGTCCAGCATAATTTATTCAGATTTTGTTTTCTCATAGGTTCTTGTTGTTGACGGTGGTGGTTCGATGCGACGTGGAATGCTGGGTGACCGTGTGGCTACACTGGCTGTGCAGAACAACTGGGTAGGGGTCATAATGTATGGTTGCATCCGTGACTCAGCAGAGATTGCCAAGCTAAGTGTTGGTGTCAAAGCACTTGGAACATTTCCTCGAAAAAGTGAGAAGAAAGGCTTTGGTGAGCGTGACATTGCAGTCACATTTGCTGGTGTGAAGTTTGTCCCAGGGCATTATCTTTACGCTGATGTTGATGGCATTGTAGTGTCACCAAGAGAACTGACACTTCCTCCACCTAAACTATAAATTGTAAAACTTTTTGTTTAGCAATAGGTCTTTATAATTAAATAAAATAGTCATACACTTACACTTACAGAGAGATGTCGTGTGTTTGTGGGTGTAAGTGTTGTGTGAGGTTTGTGTGAAGCAGAAAGTAAAGTAAACATGGGACTTATGACCATCGTGAACAAAGTTGTAATGAAACTTAAAAAAACAAAAGATGTAAGAAATGGGGCAAATAAACTATTAAGTAATTACTTACTGTATTCCAGGTACAACTAGGTTTAGACCAGGGCAAACAGAGGCAAACTTCTCCTTTATAAAGTTGTACATTTACACATTGCCGTTCAGCATTGAAAAATGACAGGTGATCTCTTGCTAGCAATTCTCTTAACACTAGTCAAACATTAGGGTCGGAGAGAATAAGGTCCAAGATGTTTGGAAGCTGAGGGAGGGAGGGAAGGGGAAAAGAAGAAAAAAAAAAAAAAGGGCCTCCTTTCCCCTCCCCTCCCCCTACTGTAAGTTCAATTCTTTACATCCCTTGAGGAGGGCCGGATACTCAGGTTAGTTCAAAAAAGCCTACATGGCATAACATACCCGATTCTCTCCCCACCCTCTGAACCCACATTATTTTACATTATTGCTAATCCCTTACAACTTACTGGCCTAGCTACTCGCCGTGGAGGCCTAGAGAATAATTCTTTGAACAAAAGCAGCACGGATGCGGGATTCAAAGCACGTTTTTTTTTTTCTTTTTTCTTTTTTCTTTTTTTTTTTTGTCAACTTTCTGACCGGTACAACGCAATAATTTTCTTTTTCGGGATTTTATCGATTTACTTCTCCTGTGAAGCAGGAGTACTCTGGGAAAATATTCACCTAGTTTTGATCATCTGAATTTCGTGGGAATTGATTGTGTTACATGTACGTGCGCCAGACTTTTAATGGCAAAGAAGGGATTTACCAAGTGATTACACGTTTTAGGTCGACACACACGGCGCAACATTGCGTGCAATGTTACATGCACTTAGGTGGACAATGACAGTGCAATTGTTGCGTCCAATGTTGCTGAAATAGAAACACCATGTAGAAGTCCCTTCTACTTTTGCAGCTTTGCGTGCAATGTTGCACGCATTGTTTCGCCATGTGTCCGATCCGGCTTTATAACCCGTCTATTTTCCTTCAAGATTTTACTGTGATACAAGATTAGAATACTTACTTCACTTTTACCATGGAAGTTTCATATACTCCATCTGAGGAGCTAACTGAAAGGGAGTGCACTACGGATAAAAATATTTATATATATATTGAAATTGCTCTTCGCGTATGAAGCCAGTCCTGGAGCCCACAAGTTAGGACTAATTGTTCAGAGCTGCTCCATAACAGATGTATACTAGTATGACATATTTGTAAAAGAAAGAAAGCCATTCTTAGAGTAAATATAGATTCACGACATCACAGTAGTCCAGGCATTGCTCAAGGCAGCTTTAAACAAGGGTATTTATCGGTAGGGGTTACAGGATTTCCCCTCACATTCTTGCTCAACCTGTGCGATCTATTGATTCTGCATCCTATTCCGTACTAGACTTCCAACTGTTCTACATCACCCCATGCAGAAGACACAAAGAAACAAGCTGTATATCACAGTCAAGCGGGATAAGCCGAAAAACTTTAATTGCTTTCTCACCAGACACTGCATATTATCATTAGCGTTCCCGTTTTTTGTTATCGCTATTTATTTAGAGCCCGCAATACTGGCAGCTGGAAAATCTTCCCACATATCTACTGTAATTGGCTTCGATTTTTGCCGATCCTGGCCAGGTAAAGTATTTCAGCCTTCATACCCCCGGGGACCATAGAGTTTTATACGGGTGAGGGGGGGGTGGGGGCTCCGTCCCATGGAATGTATCATTTTAAAAGAAAAGGTAGGATGCGTTTTATATACCTTTCCGAAAGTAGTACCTCTTTCATATACCTGCAGTACAAGCAATCCCCTTTCTGATAGCACACAAAGGATGTTATATGTGTTCAACTACTGTGTTCTTCTGCGTTTCGATCACCTCAGTTTTAGAGTATTACGGGTCCTTTATGACCTCCAGCCTGAAAAAGGTACCCCTCTCAGGCGGAGCCTCCCCGTATTGTCCACTAAAGGGATCCCCTCCCTCTCTCTCTCTTTCTACACACACACACACACCTCCCGGGCATTCATACCAAACAGCAAACCGCCGACAGCCAGAGACCGGGCAGGAAACTGACGTTTGCTTGACTCAAAGTTCATCTCTTTATCCCTTTAGATTAGGACTTTCCGTCAGTAGCCCAACACTGCTCATCCTAATCGGGTTTTCACAAGTGGGCAATGTAATCACTAATGTCCTCTGAGCCTTGGGATTACCTTTTAATTTCATGTCGTTCTGCGAATTTGTGTCACAGCTTCTTTTAGTGCATCTATCGTCATCTGCTTTCAATCGTGTCAGCTCACGTTTGTATGTTTTTTTTTTTTTTTCTCTCTAATGAAGTAGAATGTTCTGTAGAATGTTCTTCCTCCCCCCCGCTGATTGACTATACAGGGAGGCTCCGTTCAAAAGGGGTCCTTTTTTGAGCCTCGGTATTGATAAGTTTATAGAAAACGAAGCTTTTTGGTATTTGAAAGGGTCGGCAAGAAAAGTTGGGCAAAGGAAGATTGTATTGCCATTTTACAGAGGTTCTAAAACTCGTCCCTCGATTGAGAAGTTCGCAAAAGTCACGGGTTGCGTGTGGTTTTTCTAGACGTTTCCTGTTCAAAGTCAAAAAGGATGCAACTTTTACTTGAGGTATAAAAGAGGCAGTGGGTGTGCCCGGGTGGGCGGAACACGTAAACATCACCACAGCAGTGCCGATCAATCTGATTAGATGAGTTGTCTTCCTTAAGGGCCCAAATAAGGTCAAGTATATGAAAATGTGAATAAGACATAATCGAATGTTTTTATTTTCTTGGGTCAGTCTCTTTGTAAACACGACAAGCAATTCAGACTCTCAGAATCACTCAGACGTTTTGCCAGGCCCCCGTCACCTCAGCAGGTAAATGAACTTCGCAATCCTTTAGTAACCTGACAAAACAAGTGAGAGGTCTCTTTCTTTTTCTCTCAACGTTCGCCACTTTTGCAAACTATACTATAGTTGCAACCATTTCACTGCAAAATACGTATTTGACAGCGCAAACTAGAAAACACAGCTGTGGTCACTCAAGCGATAGCGTTCAACGAATACATTCATATACGAGTTCATAGCTGTGTTAATTGTTGTACTAAGCTCGGTTTGTTTTTGTCATTCGCTCTGACGAAGGGCTAACTCTCAAAACGTAAGCTATTGGTACTCAGCCTACGGCGTTCCAGTAACCTCGATCAACTTTCAGTTGATACACCAGCGTTTTTATCACTACGCCGACGCAGTTAGTGTAGTTCTCTTAAGAGCTGGTATCACTTTGTTTTTGTTTGTTTGATTGTTTTTGCGCTGTTGAGCCGACAGGGCAGAGGCGCTACACTACGGTGTGTGAAGTCATTTGATCCATTCATTCCATGCTGCCAGATATTGTCCGTAAAAAATTAAACCTCATATAACTTGAGCAAGCTTTCTATATGAAAGATATTTATCAGTGAAAGCGTTCGTCGTTTGTCATGGAACCTATCGGCTTGATCTGCTACTGATACACGCTGAACAAATACTTCAGCTAACGATAAATTTGAATAAATCGACAATGAAAAACTGTTTAATCATACTTTGGCTGTCTTTGCTGGGGTGGTCCACTTGGAAAAGTGTTGATTGTGTTTTATCCCATGCAAAGCGAGGTAGGGCATCAGCAACCATCAGAGCACAAACCACCTAGAATAACCGCACAAGACGACAATTATTCCGCCCATGACATAAGGTATGCCTTTTAATGTCGATTTACTTTAACCGTAATTAAAGTCCAATTTTGCTGCCTGCGAAGGCTATACGTTATACGAAGGTAGGTGGTTACTGAAAATCATGGTAATAGACAACTGCAGTTTTAATTTACTTGCAACGCCGGAAGCGACTGTTTCTCCTGTGGTAGCGGAGGAAAGTTCCATTGTTGTCAGTATTGTGTGTGCGGATAATTTGATAAATATAAGATTTGGTTTAGCATTAGTATAATGGTACCGGTTGTTCGAAAGCCGATTAAGCTGATCTAGGATTAACGAAATTCTTTCCCACTTTCTCACTTGCGCGGACTTGCGTTTCGTTTGGCCACCTACTTGCACGGACTTGCATCGAATTTGAACATGTTCAAATTTTCATTCAAGTTGACGCAAGTTTTCCACCTAAAAACAGCGAAGAGCGCGTTAGCAAAGGCAAGTCTAACCAAAAAAATCAATAGTAAAAGCCTACTCATTAATGCATCGACTTTGCGTCTCGTTTGGCCACCCTTGGCAAATCGATGCAAGTTTACTGTCGTGTCGAACTTGCATCGACTTGCATCTCGTTTTGCCAAGGCTTTAACGACTATGAAATTAAAACTTGTGGGGCACTATATCATCCAAATTAAAACCGATATCAACACATTCTATCTAACCTAAACCGCACAATGTGCCATATCGCACTTGTCCACGACATCTCGGATGTCTGAACAAAATTGGTCGAGTCCAACTTGTCACAACATCCGCAACAATTAGATTTTACCAATGTATTTACATTGTGCACATAGTTGTCAATCACTCTTATGACCTCGGCGCGCGCATGCTCCCGAGAAGATTTATGTTGCTTGTCGCAGCATTTCTATTTCAAACTCTTCAGCAAAATAATGAATCGCGGCGGCTTTTGATGGCGTTTTGCCTCGCTCAACTGCAACTGCAACGTAACGTGTTGGTCCTACGACGCATTGCACGGCGTATTCGGCAACTTCCTGAACAATCCGAGCTCTGCGAATTTGTAGATGGGGCCGGCGACGGCTGAATCTCAACAGGACTCTGAGGCACATAGTACAGAGCATTTCCCTGATACGGTGGGGGATCGTTCGGGGGATTTGGGGTCCAGCTGAAGTTCGGAGCTGAGACAGGCCGAAAACGCGCGAAAGCAGAATTACAAGAGCTGGTTCAGTATTTCGTAACATGAGCGGGTATAAAAAGTGACAGCTTCATTGATTTTGTGTCTACTGCTTCGAAGAAGCGTAGACACTATGCCATCGGTCGTGTAATGTAAGTAATGTGATGTAAGAATCGATAAATGATCGCGCGTTGATATTCGGGACCAATGAAAGGAAGCACTGGAATACCGATTGTACACGAACTTCACCATTTCGTGACAAGCTCGTGATCACGAGAAACCCATGACGCCACAGCGTTTTCAGCGAGGCGATCGGTTTAGTGAATATTTCATATGAATTGCTTTAAGCTTACCAGGATAACTTACCACAGCTTTCGAAATATGTGTCAAACCGGTCAAACGAAAGGTTTCTTCAGTGTTGTGAATCGAAGAACTTGACGTCAACTGAACCGATACGGAGTTGGAGCGACGCGTTGCTTTGCAGAGGGAGAGCTGCGAACGCTTGACGTGGATACGCAGAACAACATCGAGCCCCTTTTGGGGAAACTAAAGCCCCTTGTTAATTTTGTCTCAAATCACAGTTTTTGGAAATATGTGTGCCGAAAACGCTCGAATGAAAGGTTCTGGCAGTACTATGCATTGCCCGATTTTCCTGATGAACTGTGTACAGTATGACAACACGTTGCAACGGTACGTAAGTTGACCAGTTATTATTTTGTGTCGATGTTTCAGTCGACAGAGACAGTAAATGTGAAGCACCTATGAATCTTCCATTTGGTCATTCGCGTACTAATTTTAGTTGGACGGCTGTGGGGTGAAATGTTTACAAAAACCGCCAATGGTAACTGAATAGTCATATTTCCTATCAATGGCTACTGCATCCTCAAGCACCTTCATCTCCAGGAACCTATATTTCTCCAGTAGTCCAGCCTCTCCTCGCGGCGCTCTCGGAATCGAGGTAACGCAAGTGCTTTTTTGTGCTGATCCGAGTTTTGATCTGTGAAATGCCTTCAATGTATGTGCATCATTCCCTCTGTTCCTGCATTAAGTGTGTGCGTTTTCCCTATCCTTAAATGTCCCCAGTTTCCCCAGAAAAAAATCGTTTCTTATACTACATTTTACGTAAACACAGATGCGACGCGACATTTTGGCAGCGGGCCAGCTGATTCAAGCTAACGGAAATACGTCACAAATTATCTTGTCGTGCAAGAGGGTGGCCTGTGCTGGCAAATGTCATTTCTTTATTCAAAAAATAGAAGAAAAAATGCAGTAGACACATGCACCTCACAGGTGCCTATTTTTTCGACTTGTTTTGCCAAATGTCCTGCCTTGAGGCAGAACGAGTTTAACAATCGGAACCTTTGAAGATAACTTGTCACCAGGAATTTCACACAAACACCCTAAAGACCTATCGCACTACAACATTTCGTGATGACAGATTTTAAAAATCAACACAAAACGTTCCAGTGCGATGTAGTCCATAGAAAAACAACTGATCTTGATCCTGACCTGACCTGAATCAAAATAGCAAAATGATAAACTTTTCAACCGACTGGAGTTATAACAAACAATCTATTCTTATTATGTTAGAATTTAGACAATTTTTAGTCTGTTACAGGGTGGTACTTTTTCCAGATGTAAATTTGCATCCAATCAGTTTTTGAACACAATTTCAGTCGCAGATGAACTCTGCCGTCTCCACAGAAACATCCTTAGGACCGCGGTATTTTGTGGTTCATACTTTTGTATGGAGTAACTAGGAGAGGACTGAAAGACACTGCTGTTTCTTAGTGGAAATATTTCAGCACTCTAACCAACAACTAAACATGACGGTTTTTTGCAGGAAAGAAGTTCTGACAACTTTGCTGTACTAATTGGATAACAAAGACGCAGTAGATTTTGCCGTGGAAAGCCGCTTCCCGACCACAAAACACTAGTGGTATCTCTTTACTTTTTGTTTTGTTCGTTTTAGTCTGAAATCCATAGCTGTCGTGTGTTGCTGTTTATTTGTCTGCCATCTGCTGATCTGCAAGATAAAGTCACGATCGATGAGTCTGCTCCCACTAATCTCATCAAAGTCCGGGTATTGTGGGCAATAGAGCCATCTTAAAGTAAACCAAGTTCCTTTATCGCGTCGGCCCACATTATCGATAAGACACGCAACATGCCGATAGTCGGCCGACAATGGGAACTCAAACAGGCTAACTAAATAAATGCGTTGATGAATTCCAACTGTTACCAGAGAAAACAGAATAGAACATTGGCAGACTGATAGCCCGCTCTATTGGCTAGCCTCACGCCTACATCAGCTTGGCTGGAAATACTCAAAAAACACTTGACGTAATCAAAAAGAACATTTAATGTATAAAACACATTGTCTTAAGAAACAATCAGACGAAGACGTAAGCCTGGTTCAGTTCAGTCAAAAGAACCAACTTCTACTCCAGTATGTTTTTGAAGTCTACTGAACTCCTCATTACTAAGCATGAATGTGATGTAATATGATGATGGACCGTAAAAACAATCAGTTTCTCGGGGAATTCTGAAAAGGAATAAGTACTGAAGAGTCGGTTCCGTGACAACTTCCGCGCCGGCTGACATGCCTCGCTCCCAGGCTTTTTTCAACCCCGTCTGAAAAAAAGAAATGAAAGGATGATGCAGTTTGGTACTAACGGCGGGCGCAATTATCACGTGACAGCGGCTTGGTGGGCAGTCCTCGTTTTATACTTCAGTCCTGTTCCATCAATTTACTCGAGGCAATAGTCCAGCGTACCACACTGACACATTTTTGGATTTCCAAACAAGCGTTGTTGCAACTATAACCCTCCAAATGAAGGCTAATAAAGCCTTTGATATTGGTCCAGAAGCCGAAATTTGGCCAGCTGAGGGTAGTATGAGCTGCTCCCATAGAGTGCTAAAGTGATGATGTCATAAAAATATTTTTTCGAAAATAATGGACTTTGCGCAATTCTTCGGAATGGCCTATCTAAAAAAAGTTCACACATAGGCTTTTGGAGTTCAAATTGCTTCATACTAAACCCTCTTATTTGGTGTTGGTTCCTTTGATTTGGAACCAACGCTAAATAAGAGAGTTTAGTTAAGACTATCCCGAACTTTAAACTTCTCTATCTTCGCTTTCAGTAGGGCTAGCGATTTGAAATTTTGCCACGTTCTTTCAGCAGCTGTGTATATCGCATGATGTGGTTTTGAGGTTTGAATGGAAAAGTTTGCAAAATGATGACGTCACACTTTACCACTCTGTTGAATATCAACAAGAGTGCGGTTTGAAGACTAGAAAGTTCAGTGTATACCACGCACTTGTCAAACTTTGTTTTTGTATGTCAAGGGTCAAGGGCAGAGGGTTTAAGAACGTCGAGGGTCGAGTGCACGATGTCAAGGGTGTTTTCCAAGCCTTGTATGCGCCTGTTTTTTGTTTTTGTTTTTGTTTTTGTTTTTGTTTTTGTTTTTGTTTTTGTTTTTGTTTTTGTTTTTGTTTTTGTTTTTGTTTTTGTTTTTGTTTTTTCCTTTTTTAAGATTCGTTATGACATCCAGAGCGGCATGTGATGCCTAAATTTCAGTTCCGGTTAAAATATGTTCCCCCACATGTAAAAAAAAAAAATGTGAAAATGATCAAACAGGTCAACTATTGTATTCAACGGTGATTTTACGAGCACGCAATATTAGCCGACGCGACTTTTCGCCGGATTTGTTTATGTTTGCTCTGCAATATACGTCATATCTGCTTTTTACCAGAAGCTTTGTGATCAGACACAATAAAATTTCCGCCCCGTCCACACGGATGCGTTCTGACCAATCGTTAAAAACGGAATAAATGTATTACGTCCACACGACATCGTTTTCAGATGAACAACCGTTTTCAAAAGTTTGCGTTTCAGCGAATTTGACCATCCACACGAATAATAGAGTTGCGTTTTTGAATTTTTCCACTCTGAAAGCCATTTTCAAAAGTTTGCGTTTTCGGTGAATTCGATAGTCGTATTCGTGTAAAGGGCCCATGAAAACGCAACAAGATGTTTGGTTTTTAAACGAAAATGCATCCGTGTTGACGGAGCCGGCTGTCTCCTGGAATCAAGGTAAGCGATCGGACGAATCGTAAAAATAAAATACCAAACAGGCGCATACAAGAAAATCTAAGAACACCTCAACCTAGTACACTGAACCCTCTACCCATCTCGACTCTCGATATTTGAGCCCTCCGTAGCACCACTCCATGGCCGGTGAGGGTTATCTCTGCTCACAAGTATGCGGTTAGAAGACTATTAATCCATGCACTTCGCATACAACGCACTTCCCAAACTTAATTTTTCTGCTCTCACTAACATAGACAAGTTTTACGGTTAGACGACTATATTAGTCCCCTTCGTATACCACGCACTTGCCAAATACTTTTAAGTGTCTCGCAACTTTTTCAGTAAGCACTGATTTTTCCAACCATTCACCACGCTATCCGGGACATTTTGAACTTCCGGCTTCTGACTTTTTCGTAAAAGGTAGCCAATAAATGTCTGAGATACACATCACTTGGCTAAAGGCAAATTGAAAGTGCCAAGGTGACTAGCTGAACAAACGGTGGCTTTTAAGGTCGATACTGGACCCACACGTGTACATAACGTGGTTCTCTCTTTTTTGATGTAAAACTAAACGGAAGGTAACAATTAATGAAGCTGAAACAACAGTGCAAGGCTCACCAAATACTCTGAAGTAGTTGAAGACCATACTGACAAACTAGCAATACAAAGCATCTGTGTGTTTGTAATCTAGAACAAAGTATGCAAACAGTCATAAGCCACTAACTGAATATCAGCAGGTCCAATCTGTATGTAAACTCGAGTGGAATGTATTTCAGCGTACAACCCAGGAGCCGTGCTGAGCAAAAATCAACGCTTCGCACTCTATTATACCAAAGCAAACACCACTATAAATAAAGAAGGAAAGCATATAAAAGATCAGTTGCAACAAACCGGAAAATTGAGAGCAGAAAGTTGTCAGTCAAAAGATAACACAACAAAGATAACCGGTCACTTGTGGGGCCTCATTGCAATTACTGGGTTCGTCCGGTCTGTCGAGATGTCGTGTGCGTTAACCGGTGGGATCACGCCACTCGGGTCTCATGTAATCGCGGATATGACGGTTTTTGTGTGTTTCACTCTGAATCTCGACAAATGGGTCGGCGTGGCTCATGTTCTATGCAGGCTCTTCGAGTTAAACCACCAACCGAACGGCGTTCCCACAAAGTGGATTAATCTTTGTAAATTAATACAGCCTCAGTATAAATTCAGGAAACTCATTGGAAGTGCTTCACGTGGCTTAGTTTTCAAATAAACTGGAGCTTTCAATACTCACTGTAAATATTGACCCGTTGCCAGTTTGTTTGATCAGTTTCGTAAATATTGACTCATTGTCAATTTTGTGTAGCCATTAGTATATACTGTATAATATTCATCATCCGCGTGGTAAACTAGAGAGAACGCGTGTGTAGCTCAACCTTTATTATATAGAGTAATTGGCTATCGTGTGCTCTTCTGATTAGCTGTTTTATTGTAAATTGAATTTAGGAAAAGTCTACGCTAATCGCATCAAAAAAAGACGTGTTGTTCGTCTATTTCCGTCCCGCACTAAAACGATGTTGTTTTCACCGAAAACACAGTTCCCATGCAGTGAGTGGGTACTTTTAAACAAAAACAAATTAGTATGTGGACGGGTGACGTCGAAAATGGGGAATTTTTCAAAAGTAGAGCCAAAGTTTAATGCGTTTTGGCGCTCATGCAAACGAATAAGTAGGACGGTTGCCTTCGGCATGGCCTCTTCGCATGCGCGCGCTAGTCGTCAAACAAATGTTATTTCCGATATATGCGGTTCGAAACAATGGCCAGCGGTGAGCACTTCGTACGCTAAATTGTATTCATCATCATAAAGTTTAATAATCAGTTGGCTGACATTTCGAACGTTTATAGCAGACTTCTGAGCGTTGTTAATGATGGTCGTTTGCCCTGACAGCCTGAACGCCAGCTTTCCGGCAAATGATCAACATTACTGCACTTGATTTTACCGCTGTAAGTTTACAGACTAAAATTAGTTCACACAGGACTAGCATTCCACTGGATTACTGAAGCTTAAGCAGAACGGCAGTCAAACTGCAATATACAGCGGAATATCGTCGGCGGCGTGGTCGCGCCGCCAGCAGACAGTAGCCAGATATTATAAAGTACCTATTAAATAATTTAATCCCGGATGACTTCTATTAGTTGGTATACAAAGAAACAATAAATGAGCCCTCGGTCTTGGCGGCAGCTTCGTCCATACCCAACCAATCAGTTTTCTGGTCCTGTGTTCTTCTGCTTTCACTAATTTTTAAAAGTACAAAGTATCACTGATGCCAAAAGCTCTCGTCCCCAGCTCGAACGTGTGGAACTGCATGGTTCAATGATACCGTGCGCTTGTTTTGTATTGCTTTCCTGCCAAGACAATACCTGGTTATTATATTATATTGCTTGACTTCTGAATATTCGCTACGACTTTGCCGAATATATTTGATTATGCGACAGAAACCGCAACTGAATGCTCTAGTATAGAATTTTCCAAGTAGAATTTTAGTACATTTTAATAGCTTGATCAGTTGCGTTTTTTCTGCTTTTTACTTCTTATGAGGCTGGATCTTTATGAGCTAAAAACACGACAAAGAAGAACGTTGATGTATAAGAGATTTAATAAGTGATCATCTCAAACTGGGACTGTCATTTGGGGGGCCCGCTGTCACACAGATCTCGCGGGTGTTACCCACATTAACGACCTCTTACTGAGATTTGTCAGTATGTGAACACAGTATGCATTTCCGGATAAAAAGTGCTGACAACAACAGAGCAGTACTAACAACATTCAGTGAAGCGGCCAGAACAAAATAGCCCTGGGTAGACAAAACGTACTTCGCCGTCCTTCTTTAAGTTAAGTCTGTTAACTCTTCATTGCTTCAGTCGCGCAAAGATCACAACCGGGACATTCTTGAACATTCCAGGATGAATTGCATGAGCCGCCTCCCGCTAATGACTCAATTATGATATATAAATAGACGTGAAGTCTAAATTTGCCACCGCAGCTGTGTTATTTAAGAACGTTTCAGTCAGCAACTGCCAGCAAAAACAGAACACACTTCGACTTCACCAGGAGTTCGTACAGATTAAGGACGCAGAGATACAAAGGTATGTAAATTACTGTTTTCATAAAGGTTGAATAGGATTAAGCATTACATTGCCGGCTTTTCGTGGAAGTGGTTCTTGAAATTGGTTTATAGCGGGACAAGTTTTTAAAAACGTCGTCAGTTCTGCTCTGTCGGCCTATGCGGCCGACTGCTCCAGCGTTCCCGTTTGTCTTCGGGATAATGGCTGAAGATTTTTCTCGTGTGGAATGCCAGAACCAAATACGTATATGAATCGTGTTAATGCTCATTTCTGCAATCTAGAAGGAAATAAGAAGTGCTGAAGATGACATTTTATCTTTAGGTCTTTTATCATGACGAACGATTTCACATAATGTCCTTATTACAAAAATAGCTCCAATAATCCCAAAAGTTTTTGTCAGATTCCATAGTGAATCAACTTGAGACTGATATGGGAAATCTGAGGCCCCTGGCAGTAAGTGGTAGCTGAATTTTCAAGCGTTAGACGTTCGTCGGAGCAAGGAGGCTTTGCGTTATTATATATTAAACGCTCGAAATGTCAGCTATACAAGATATTTTAGGTTGGTTGATATTTCAAAGCCACATCATCTACACGTTTTGTCACTTCCCAGTCAGTCCAAATCTACTACTTCAAGTTCTTATCCTATTGTATTTGGCAGACCAACTGATTGCAGATTCTTAAATAGTGACATTTTCCGGGGGGAAATGTCCCCTCCTTAAGTAATTACAAGTGGTCTGGAGGTGAAAGGTAGACAGATTTTAGTAGCCATATGTAATCAACTTGTTTATAAAATAGTAACTTTGTTACTTCCTTGCAAACCGCGAAAATACCTTAACTGTCTCTCTTGGTGCATTTTGTGCCTGTTCTGAGAGCTTAGAGATTCGCCTGGAGTCCAAAATACAAGTAAGACCAAGTATAAACAAACTATGACGATGTACGTATGTAAACACCACTTTCCGATGAGCTTTCCGTCAAAAACATTTAAGCGGCTGATCTTCATGAAGTGACTGCATTCGACGTCTGAAATTCAAGGTCTTACGAGGAATCTAACTTTATTTACAAACTTTAAAACTCGAATCGTGGATTATTTTATCATCTGTAATTCGGTTGCTTGGAGTTGTGGCGAACTGAAGACCAGGAAATAACTCAATAGAAAATTACAAATTTGTAGTTTCTTCTATTCTGTCAAAGACTAATTAACTCATTTTGTGACCCTGTTCGAGGCTGGCAAAACAATTCTCGTTCATGGTTTATATCTCATGACATCTCGTGCACCAGAGGCGCGTCAGCTTGTGGTCCCATTGATAGTCACATGACCCTGTTAATAACACTTGTGCAACCTTGGACCACTGCACGTCTGTGGGAAATATAGGCAAGCGCAAGGGCTCGGGGAAGAATATACACACGGTTCTTATTACATCCGTGATGTAGCACTAATGGTGTTTGAGATGTCCAGCCATAGAGAAAATATTTTTCGTGTTTTGTCGCTCTCCTCTGTAAACAATGAACATTCTCAACATTTTTATGCTTCGCATGTTGGTGGTTATTCGGATGCCGCTCACTTAACCATCGGTACACTTTGCTGTTTTAAAGTTTCCATTTCCTTGCTTGCTGTCATAGCGTTTCCTTGAGTATTAATTCCAATATTGCGTCACCGGACCCTCCCTTCCTGTGCTGGCTGCCACAAATCCTCTCATTTTAAGTTGATCGAACCACTTCCGCTTATTCTGTTCACGTGGAATATGTAACAGCCTAAAATCAACCGCACGAACCAACAAAAAGTTGTTTTGCTTGTGTTCGTCTTTTGTGACGAGCTTCCTGAAAGCTTACATATCACCACGTGAGGCTTTTTAACAGGAAACGGAACACGGTCATTTTTAATCAAAGATTACTCAATCCAACAAAAACATAAATCTTTCCTTGACTGTAAGCCTATTTATTTAATAGGAAGTCATCCTTTTTGACACCAAACCACACAAGTTACAACTGGACAATAGCAAGAACACCACGGAGGAAGAAAGCTTCGGTATGTTTCTCATCTTTATTTCTTAATACTTCATGTTGGAGCTTTTCTATTTCACGCTTCGAACACCCAACGTCTGTTGCGTGTGATACTTTAAAATTGTCTCTGACCGAAGACCTTTGCGACCAGAGACCGGCTGAATACCATCTTGCGAGGACGAACCTTCACTGGCAAGTCTGAAGATGACTACGGCTCAGGTAGTCGAAATGTCAGTCACCAACCAAAGCCATCAACAAGACTATTCTCACAATAGGAGACGAACAAAAGCTTTCAACTTGTCACAATTTATGCAATCTAACGGCTGACATTCTGACCTTCTGACAAAGCCAACAATTGTAATAAAAAACGTCACTGCATATACTGTAGACCACTCTGACTGTAGACAGTAGAGTTTATAAATCAATTCGATTTCTTTTTCCGGACGCTGAAAGGTTGCGTTATTATTTCAGTGTGGTATGTTGTAACTTTATACTATTGGGTACTGTTCGTTTCGCCCTCGAGTGTCCTGTGTTCCGCTTCTTGTTCTACTTAATCAAATACCTCTCTGTTTAAAGTGTCTTGGTAATTTCGTTCGTCTTTAATGTAAAGAGTTGGAATTTTGAACAATTTAAAAACATGATCAAAATATCAAATAGAGAAACGCAGTTTAGACATAGATCCATGTCTTGCAGGAGGTTCCCGCGGGGTGTGGGGGGGGGGGGGGGGGGGAGGGGGGGAGGGGGGGGGGGGCTCCCATATATAAGCCACAGGTACGTGGCTCGCCAAAGGGCATCGTTTTCACACATTTTGGTCCCAAATAAGGCATAGAGTTTGTATTTTTGTTCTGGGAATAGGGGAGTAGATTTGGTAAAGCTGATGGAGTCAGGTCTGAAACAAGGTATGGAAAATCGTACAATTTGGTCTGAAATAGGGTAAGGGTTTGCAGAAACGTGCGTCACCGGGGTTGAAGCTGTAGTGATTCCTGTAAGTCCCGAATCATTAAGGCGGAATCAGATACACGTGGTGGTGTGATAAAAGTCCGCGAGTCCGATAAAATTTTGCTCCGACGAAGGGCTAACGCTCGAAACGTCCGATTAAACGGCGTTTTGCTTTTTTACAAGCTAGTTCTCACAAGTAGTATTCCATTGTATCCAGATATAATTTTGCGTTGCCGTCTCTGGAACTATTTGGCCTTACGGAAATGTAATAAGATACTGTTGACTAGGATTGCAAGGAGCGAGCACATCCTGGTTGGCAACGTTTACCAAAATCACACGTCAGATACTCGGATGTCTTTATTCATCAGTAAAGAATCACATCCTGACGTTTAATCTTCTGATGAAATTTCTACAACTGCCTGACGGGAACCCTTTGTTCTAACAGGTGTGCAATATTTCATTGTTTCTATAAATATCGAGTTTTGGAACATTAACAGCATTCCACTAAACCGTTAGTTTGTGCCTCTTTTGCGTGCGAGTTTGGCAGCGACGATGAATGAATCACTTCAAAAAGCTCAAGACAAGGCACAAGTGTAGCGGAAATCCATAGGAAATGCTTTCGCCGCTTAAGCATCTTTAGTCCAAATCTTTTATCATAAGATTTACGTACGACTTTACCCTATCAGGTTCTGGCCATACTAGCGAAGATTTTTTGAGACGTGGAGAACACCAAAACTAGTTCGAATAATAGAAAAATCGCCGTGATAGTCTGTGACGCCGTCACAAACTCGTGTAGTGAGGAACTACCTGTTATAACAGTACAGGCCCAATGTTTTCATTGGGCGGCCAATAAACAGTGTCTGGAGATTAAGATATGAGTATTCAAACAATATGCTTTTCCACAACGTGTCTTTCAATTAGACAGGTATTGCTACATTAGAAATCTTATGTTACAGATTTATACTTTAGGCACAGTGGGAATTGACTCGAAGGCGGTCTTTTGAAGGTGTGAAAGAAAAACCGTCCTTTTGTTGAATTTTTATGTCGTCAGCACAGTTAGACCTCAACAATATCTCGTGCATGGAAGGCCAAAGGCTAAGTCCACGAGCAGACAACCTGGAGTCTTAAACAAAAATATTGCACACGCCCCCCCAATGAAAAGATTGTGTCGACCTGTCCATCAAACTCATTGTCATTTTCCCCTTTAAATAGACCTATCCGACACTGCTATACCGACTCATAAGCGCAGAGCATTCAGCGGAAGAGCATGGACGAACTCTACCAAACAGTACCGGAGCAAGCGAAACCCATTGAGGCCACAGTGCAGGGAAGCCTTCCTGATTGGCTCAAGGGATCGCTCCTCCGAAATGGACCGGCTATGTACGAAATTGGCGAAGAGAAGTACAAGCACTGGTTTGACGGATTGGCCATGCTGCACAACTATAAAATCGACCATGGCAAAGTGACCTACTGCAGCCGTTACCTTCAGAGCCAAGCGTACGACCAAGCCCAGGCACGCAAGAGCATAGTGTACGCAGAGTTTGGCACGCCAGTACCCCAAGACCCGTGTAAGAACATCTTTGCCCGGTTTTTCTCCTACTTCGTTCCCCCAGAGCGCACGGACAACTGCTCCGTGAGTATCTTCCTGAAAGGAGGCAATGCCTACGCCAACAGCGACTCCCCGTTCCTGCTGAAGTTCGACCCCACATCGCTTCAAGCTCTGAGCACTTACAACGCCAGGAAGGAGTTCCCAGGTAAAATTGACAACTCTTTTCGTCTTGCTTTAAGTATAAGCTAAACCAATACAGTTCAGTCTGATCCCTAGTGTCGCTGACTATGACAAATATGTCAGAATTGATTAAAGTGGTATTGTCGCTCTTTTGCTTCCTTCGTATCGCGATTCTACAAGGGTGAAATACATTTGACAAACATGTTATTGGGAACTGCGTGTTATCGACTCAGATAGCGTTGATTGGGTATACTTTGCGTAAAAGAAACTACTCTGCAAGTACCACTTGAATCTTCAAAAACCATGCTATCTGTAATGGGCTCTTTGAAAGACCTGTAAGCTCTCTTGCGACAAGTTTAGGATAGTAAATTGGTAAACAAAACATATTCAGTTCCGGAGAACTTGCTGGAGTTTCGTCAAACGTGGATATCGATAACATTTAAGCGCCCCATGGAATATACCACACGAGAAAACTGAAGTGGTGAAACATTAATGCAAAAGAAAACAACAGTTTTCCGTTTCACACTGTGAAAGGCAAACGAGCTTTTGTGCATCTGCGAAACAGTGGAAACACACACCAAAAAAAAAGTTATAATCCGGATATGTTTGCGATTTACCGGACCAAAAACTCTGCGGCGAAATCGCTCTTTTCTATTCGGCCAGCGCACCTGTATAATTGTGGTGGTAGTTTGTGGACAGAAATTTAGAGGCCGTAAAGAGAAGTGGCGGCAAAACAGTAGCTTGTGCATCTCCTGAAAGCAATTCCGCCTAAATATCTCATGACACCGCAGCAGTTGACGTCAAAGTCAAATCACGAGACTGACCGTATGCAGTCGCTATGAAGTGTATTCAAATTTAACCTGTCAAATGACGATACTGTGGCACGAAATTGGAATATCCTTTTGTCACTTCAAGCCACGTTTTGACGTGTTTGCCGGCTGGGTCCTGCATTCCGTCTCGATGTAGAATCGTTAATCTCATAACAACAAGAATTTTATTTGCTGCCACTAAAGTGCAGGTTTTGGTTTGAGTTGGGTTTCGACAAAATGTCTCAGTCATCACCTACTAACAGACCAATATCCGAAGACAATTGTCAAGAATACCTATCTTGCTGACCTATCTTTCTTCGAGTTTCAGCTTTAGCGTGTTTTCGCAGTTCTTTTTCTTTTTGCACACGATTTTCCCCTTAAGCTGTGTGATGATTTCAAACAGACACCTGGCTACATTCACGTCACCTTGTTCACATTAACACACCGTCCCGCGTTACGTACGCATATATACTAGTTTTTCACACAAATATATTCACAGCATGGACAATTCGCACTCACCTTTAGGAATGTATCCATTAATTTCTTGGGGAACAACTCAGTATGAAGTCAACACACCCATGTAAACATTTCCGTGTCTGTAACAGTAAAAGAGCATGAAATCACTTTTTGCGCAATGATTTCCACGTCTTTTCCACATACCCTCAAACGTTGCCCCACCTGCCAGGCCCACCTACAGTATTCACTCCGCCACTCCCCCATATCACTCGTGAACTCACAGTACAATTTCTCTAAGTCATTCGAGAAGAGGAAACTATGTACGAATGATGCATGTTGATAATCATTGGTCCAACGAGTCCTTGTTTAGAAGCTATTCGTTTTCCGCACAGTGATACTGGGTCCACAAGGAATTTTTTAACGAGTCGAACGTCGAAGTTTCTATGAGCTGAACTCAGTGCATGCACTGTGCTCGGCGTATGGAAAGTTCGAAGTTTAACCTGCAGGACCTAAGATGCACGATCTGTTTCCTAAAACTAAATGATTACACTAGTTGGCAGGCGTGTTGAAATCATACCCTCGGACAGTTTAAAAGAGAGAACATCTGCGAATATCGTATTTCTTCAAGCCTGTTTGAAACGTCGAATTTGACACGAGTCGAATACAGGCCTAACACACCCTAAAAATAGAGAATTAAAGTGCTTGCTGTTATCACTGAGTGAGAACTACACGTAGTTTTAATATTCGTCGGTTGTAGAGTGTACGTAAGGTTCATGTTGCTTATGAACGCCTCGAAGAGTGTGTGTTAGCTGACGGTTTCAAACGTTTACCTCTTCCATTAGAGTAAAGTTGTTGTTTTTACAGTGGAGCCCCAAATGGGGTTTGGTTTAAGTTTGCTGAAGTCTAAGTAACTTGAATATTACAGATCCTCGATCTTTCACCCTTTTATAGGTAACTAGGTATTTTATTCAACGCACGGCTGGTGCGGTTCTGCCAGAGCCGCTTCTCTTTCTAGCTCTTTCAGGGTATGCAAATTAACCACAGATTTGTTTCGTGATAACATCTCGACCGATAATTCAACAAATCTTCAGTAAACTTATTTATTATGCACAAAAGGATGATCATGCAAAATTTCTTGACAGCTGTCAATTATGCTTTCGAGTCAGTTTGCTTTTGTCCTTGAACTTGACAGCATTTTGCAGAATACTGACCCAACACAAATGTCTCCAAGGCTGAAAAGTGATAGTACGTTCTCCTCGCAAAACTGATAAATTATGCCAGAGCATTCAAATGTGGACGAGGACATTCACTATTCGTGTTGTAAGTCCTTTAGTGCCATATTTTGCAAACAAAATTAACGACTCAAAAGGTCAAGCTAGAATTAAGAGATCATTCAAATTAACTGTGGTCTGACGCGGAATTCTATGGTGTTCGAGTTGTTATTTTTGACAGCCATTTCGTATACTCGACACATATCTGCCACGCAAGGTAAATATATTTCACAAGAAGCCAACACGGACATTTATCAGACTAAAACACATGGTGACCTATTTAAGTGTCAACAGGCGACGATGGGGGATAATCTCGGAAACCTGTCATAACGAGTCACGGAAAACGGGCATAAAACGCCATCTTTTAATGATTTTATCTCATGCTTGACCAGGTCCTGATAGATCAACACGCTCTTTTCATACTTTTGCGCATTTAGTCTAAAATTCTTTGTTTTTCTGAGGCAAACATAAATAACGACAGTCAATAGCAGTGTGTGTGTTCTGTATTTAGCTGTTCAGGCTTACCTTTGGAAGCAAAACAGCCGTTTCTTCGAAGAATCTTTGGCCATTTTCTGTTGCGTGTTACTTTGCTGGCAAAGCTGTAATGTAGAACTTGAACCAAAAGAGAACAATATACATATATAACTTGAAAATGCATCCGATAAAAGCAAACAAAACAAAAAATTACGTGTAAAGCCGAATCTCTGAACTCACGATTCTAATCCAGATAAGCGGGAACGCATTCCTCAGCATCCTTGGCGCCAAATACATATACCACCGAGCTTGTCGCTAGATTTTCACATTTTGATGGACAGGGACTCGTAATCATGCAATCCAAAACCCTCTAAACCAGGATCAGTATTCACCAAATCGTTTCGTAAGTCGAACTCACGAACATTTACGTGCAGCGTACGCCAAAGTTTGGTGAATACGTTTACCGTTCGGCTGCACAAACATGGTGGAGTTCAATATAGGCGACTCTAATATTGCTCCAAAACAAAATATAAAGTGTTACTTGACTCGATTAACTTCATAGTTATCCCCGAGCGAAGCGAGGGTAATAATCACGGCGCTAATGCAGTAGTATCGCCTTATTTGGAGACTCCAAGCGGGTCGCCATCTCGAAATTTAATGTTCGTCAGTTTGTCTGTTTGTTTGGCGTACGACCTTTTAGGCCAGGTGCCTAAGCAATGACGTAATAATAATTATTGATTAGCGTCTTCGCCAGTGGTTAATTTTACTGACAACAATTGTACGTAACTACGTTCACGAAAATGAATTTGAAAACTGGAAAACCTGAAACAGAGCAGTCTCGCGAAGCTCGTCTTCAAATAAGAAGGGAACAGGTACGGGCAAGGCGAAATCGTGAAACGGTCGAACAGCGCCAAATACGTCTAGAGAAAAGACGACAATCATGTTATGACCGACAGCATCATGAACAGAGGCGTGCCGAAGAAACGACTCCGCAAAAAGAACAGCGCTTGAAAGGAAATCGGGAGCTTCAGACGCCGTTTTGTGTTAAACTCAGATACTTATTCAGAAAGGACAAGCAACAAAGGTTAGTCAGTGGAAATCGAACAATCACCGTGACAAATATATTCTACCCGTATCTTGTAACTCGATCACTTCAAGAATGTATTAAAATCTGTATGCTGATCATTTTCCCTCGAAGTATTGTTTTAATACGCTTCTGTCGCCAGTTTCGGCTACCGTATTCGCTCAGAGCAATCGGAACTTGGAGTCTTAAATGATTTAGTCAGATGTCTTATGTTTTCTTTCAAGACTAAAACTGTAACAAATACTGTAATTTGACATTCGGTGATTGCAGCGAGAATCGTTCACAAGCCCTTAGAAGTATGACTAGGTCTGAAGCCCGTGTATAATTTGAAGTAAACCTTTGATTCTGGGAGAAATCATGTTGTTTTGAGCGGGTTCACATACAAAACAATTCGAGCTCATTACACATGCATGCCTGAGTCTTGTGCATGCAATCCAGAGTAAAAACAAATCGCACAGGAAGCCTATTTAATTGTACTGCCTATGAATTCAAAATTGGAAAATCAGTGTTCCTTTTTTCCCGTACTACGACGGCCGACCAACTTCAAAATTTGAGTATTAAATTTTGAGAACGTTGCTTGGCAGACTGTATGAATTAATTTGACCACAGGCAGCCCATGCTCCGGGGATCTGTCTGTCTGTCACAGCTCTGAGTACGATTTTGCTGATATCTACGAT